>CP099637.1:0-5094298 GCA_024072835.1 Epichloe amarillans | reverse complement strand
TAACCCTAACCCTAACCCTAACCCTAACCCTAACCTAACCCTAACCCTAACCCTAACCCTAACCCTAACCCTAACCCTAACCCTAACCCTAGCTAAAGAAAAGAGAGAGGCCTAAGAAGGGCTAGTGGCTAGACCCCTAGAGGTCCCCCTAAAGAGATAGCTAGGCAAACTACGTAAAAACCCTCTAGTAATTATTAATAAGACTAATATGTTTATCTTAGCTAAGGAGAAAGCTAACCTTGCCCTTGCAATTAGACTACGTAAGGAAGGCATAATTATAACCCTAGGAGAGCCCTTTAAGCTCTTTACTAAGGCTAAGATTAATGCCTTAATTAACTAAGGTATGTTTAAATTCATAGTCTTTAATAAAAGGGAGCATAGTAATGTAAGGATCTTTAACTCCTATATTATTAATAAGGTTAAAGGGAAGATAGGCTAGCTATATAAGAAATTATAGCTTATAATCTAAGGCTTTAGTAATAAGGCAAAGCAAGGTATCTTAACACAAGCCCTAACAATCTAATAGGCTAGTTAACACCTCCTCCTTGCAATCGCTCCCTTGCTAATAAAGAAAGACTTTGTCCTATGGATTTGTAATATTATATAGGCCTATGTTTAATTAAGAACCCTATTAAATAGAGTTATCCTAGCTAGACTTCTAGTTTAAATCCGTAACTAATACCCTAAAGGAATAATTATAAGGGTTATTAAGCCTTTTTATAGCATTGCAGAGGCTAGAATGCACTAGTAAGTAACGTATTATAAGCATTATAAAGAGAAGCTCTAGATAGAGACTTTTACGTATAATCCCTGCCTACTTATAATAATAGAAAAAAGCCCTTAATTTATATATATAGGTATATAGACTAATAATACACCAGGGCTATTAGATAAGGAGTTCTCTAAGAAGGAAGAAAAGGAACTAGCTACTATAGCCTTTATAGTAAAGCTAAAGTAATTTCTCCTTAAGAGTAATCCCCTTACCTTTAATAGGGGAAGTATTATAATAGTAGCTAATATAGCTATTACCCTTTAGCAAAGGGAGCAAAGTAGCAAACTTAAAGTAATTTTGCTTATAGACTTAAAGCAAAAGTATATTAAGTAATAGGCTTAAGGCACTTATATTACCTTAATCTACTAACTAGAAGCCTACTATAACCTATTTATTACTATATAACACTAAGAACTAATAGTTAAGAACATTAAAGCCCTTAATTATTAGATTTAGTGGCAAATAGACTACCTAGAGAAAGGCCTTATATTTATTCTAATTAACCTTACTAAAGCGAAGCTCTATGCCTTTATAAATAGGTCCTTTGTGAATAATTAAGACCTTACTTTATAACTTAGCTATGTACTAATCCTAGCTAATAAAGACTATAAGAATAGCAAGTTTATAATTATAGGTAATGTTATACACTTTAGCTTAATAAAGAGCAAGAGAGCTATATTTACCTTTACCTTGCTTAGGTCTATTAAGATTCCTTTTAGTAAGATTACGTAACTAAGGAATTTAACCTCCTTAACGGAGAATTAGCACTTATCTAAATTAACGAAAAGGTTAGCCTTCCGAAATCTCTCGAGGATCTTTTTAACATCGCCCTTATAATCTAAGATCTCGCAGCTAAATATTAGGGTGTTATTAAGGTAGACAATGCAAATAAAATCGTTAAGGCCTTCCAAAGCTTTGTTAATATACTCTTAGAAGGATACTAGCGCATTAACAAGCCTAAATAGGATTATAAGATACTTAAAGTGACTATATCTACACTAGAAGGCTATTTTCCACTTATTGCCCTCGCGAATACGTAGCTAATAGTACGCATCTTTAAGGTCTAACTTCGTGAAAATCTTTGCACCCCCTAGTTAATCTAAGATTTCTAATATTAGGGGCAAAGGGGCCTTGTCTTTAACCGTGATCTTATTAAGGCCCCTATAATCTACGCATAGTTATAGCTTTCCCCCTTTTTTTAGCATAAAAAGGATTAGGGCGCCTGCTAGGCTAACTAATCTTTGGATCTATTCGCGTTCCTACGTAGTTACTAGGTACTCGTGGAGCACCTATAACTCTTTCTTAGCTAGGTTATATATTAGACCTTATAGCAGTGCTTTTCCTTCTTCTAATTTAATAGCATATATATAGCCACCTAAGCTAGAAAGGGTGCTAGCCTCTTTATTTAAAAATATATCTTTAAACTCCTTATAAGCTTCTAGAAGTTCCACTTTCTTAGGTTTATTAGCTAGTTCTGTTATTACGCTATTATTACTTCCTTTCTCTTTATTTGCTATAGGTCTAATAGCGGCCACGCATCTAATTATGTGCATTGCCTATAGGTTAAGTACTACCGCAATAGACGCATGTTTTGCTACTTTCTAACTATCCTATAACCCCACTGCTAATAAAATGCATTCCTTTATTATAGGGTGTCTCTAAAGTCTATCTTTCTAAGACATTATTATAGGCTTATACTCTCTTGCCTAATTAACTTCTAAAACCAATTTTTCGCCGCTATTAGTAATATAGTAGCTAAGTTAGTATATCTTTATATAGCCTATGCTATCCCTAACTAATACTATTTTCCTTAAAATCCCTTAATATAGCATAACATTACCTAATACACTCTTAAGCATATTATTATAAGGTTATACTTTTAACTAATTAAGGTCTATTAGCATATTAGGGTAAATTAAGGAATGTGTGGCGCTAGGGTTAAATAGCGTTAGCACTGCTACCTAGTGGTTATCTTAACGTAACTTAATATCTATACGAATTTGTAAGTCTAGAAGATTACTTTTATTAAGTTAAGTTATATTAAAAGCGTTTTCCTAGGGTTTTACTACGCTAATTAGGGTCTTGTTTGCGTTTAAGTAACTCCTAGCCTGCTTAGTGCTAGCTTAGTATGTCTTAGTGGTATAGGTGTTTTTCTAGCAAATGCTATAGTCTAGTTTAGTGCACCTAGTTAATAGGTAGCCTAGTTTCCCACACTTATAATAGACTAGCAAGCCCCTTACTCCTATATAGCGTCCTTCCTATAGCTCTTTTTCTAGGGATGCTAAGCAGTTCCTTCTCTTCTATTAGTTACCTTCTTAGTTACCTCCTTAGTGGCCTTTATAGGGGATCCCTTTCTCTTCCCTAGTTACTGCTTTTACCTTCTTTCCTTAGCTAATAAGGTAGTTCTAACTTATAAGGTACTCTTAGCTAAATACCTATTTCTTTATAGTGCTATTTAGGTATTGCATAAACTAAGTGATTCTTAGAGGTTTAGGCATAGGCTTAGGTAGTTTTACCTTTGCTTTCCCCTAGACTTTAATAAAAGTCTAGAATAACTAATCCTTACCTTAATAGAGGGTTAGTAGTATTCCTATAGCTTCTAGGTAGTAACTATCTTTATCTATTTCTCTAGTTTTTAGCTATTAAATAAACTTTACCTAAGTGTAGCTCTAGTAATTTATATAACTATTTATAGTAGCAAAGCGCATCTACTATTGCTTTGCCTTATTTACTAGGTAGCTACTAGTGTATGTAACTTTTATTATATTATTAGTAAATGTGTTTTAATCTATAGTAAAGGTTATATTTAAGTCTACTAAGAATATCTATAGGTTCTTATAGGTGTCCCCCTTATATATAAAAGCTTTTAGCTATATCTTTACTATACTATATCTATAAAGTCTAAGCAGGAGTGGTGCTTCCTAGGGAATAGGGGTAGTGTCTTAGGTAAAAGGTATTTATAGGGCAGTAGTAAGGCCTTTATTAGCATTAACTAATTAGGGAGGGGTATCCACTTCTTGCAAATTTTTCTATAGCTATTTAAGTTTTTGCCTCTTTTAAGTAATTTATAGCTATATCTTTACTTATATAAGGCTATAGTTTAATATAGCTTCCTTGCTATTAATAATAGGTTTTAACACATAGGAATTCTCTAGTGTAGTTAGATAAAAGGACTTACGTTCTAGAAGCGGGTTCTAATCTATAGGTATACCTTTATATAGCGTGTTTGCTTTAGAGTTATTAGTACCCCTTAAGCAGGTGTTTATTCTTTATAGTGCTAATATTCTTACCTTACTAATAGCCTATTACCCTAATAGGAAAGAGAAATTAACTTATTAAGGCTTCTAAGCTAGATATAAATAAAATAGGGTAATAGTATAGATAAGTAGTAGCTAAATAGCTAAAGATAGGTAGTAATGCTTAAGGGTTTTAATCTCTAGCCCCTTACATTCTATGTGTGCGACCTTTGCCTAAATACCCCCTTTACGCTTACATAACTAGCTTATAGTAACCTTGTAGCTAGGGCGCTATAAGCCCTAAGTGGGTCCCACTGTACATAATGCTATCGCCTCTATCGCCTGTGTCGCTCCGTAGCCTCCATGACCCTGACATTTTCTTTCTTTTAATTAATATCGTGCGTTAATAGTTATATTAAAGAGAGAGTTCCTAGTGTTAAAATAACACAATATTAATTACGCTTAATAGCCGCAATTGCGACTAGAAGAGGGTTAGCCCGCGCGCGCGCGTGCAGGCCCTACCTTTAGCCCTGTAAGCGGGCCCTATAATAGGGCAGGGCTAGCGTTACGTAACCCATAATAGGTAGCTATTATCCCTCGCGAAAGCCCTCTCTTTTGCTTCCCTTTTCTCTTCTTAGAATATATAGAATAATAAGCCTAGAATAGATTATTAATAACGATACTATTCTTAAGGCTTTGCGTACGCGTTATGAATCCCTGCGGAACTAACACTTTAGGATTAAGTAATTATAACTATTACTACTATTTATAAATAGCTAAAACGTAAAAGCTAATATACTTAATAAGAAGCATAAGGGACAAACACGCAATATTAATTTATGATATAAATAGATTATATAAAAGGCTTATAAAGGGGCGTAAAAGCTAATATACTTAATAAGAAGCATAAGGGACAAACACGCGATATTAATTTATAATATAAATAGATTATATAAAAGGCTTATAAAGGGGAATTTTAACTTTAATAAATTAAAATAAACTAAATAATAGCTAATAGCTTTATAAAGGGCTTAAAACGCTTTAAACACGCTAATTTTATACGCTTTTTTTATATAATAAAGGCTAGGGACTTTAAGAAGGGTTATATTTTAGAAGAGGCCTTAAAGGCCTAATTTATATAACTATTTTCTCTCTTTTCTTTCTTTTCTTATTATAGCTAATTATGCTACTAAGGGCAGTGTTAAGGATATTTATAGCCTTATATTATAGCCTTAGGCATTAGCCTTATTATCTAATAATATAGCCTCCTATATTGCGTTTACTATTGCGTTTAATGTTCTAATTTATTATAGCCTTTGTTTAAAGGCTTTGTTTAGATATCTAGATTTACTAGATTAGTAAATTTAAAGCTTATAAGCTTCTCTTTTCTCTGCTAGATTCCAAATTCCTAGATAGCAATTCTATATCCTCTTCTCTTCTTATCGCTCTTTGCCACATTCCCTCCTTCCACACTAATTAGTGTTAGTTTCACAGGGATATAATGCGTTACGCAAAGCCTTAAGAATAGTATTATTATAGATAATCTATTTAAGGCTTATTATTCTATATAATCTAAGGAAGGGAAAAGAAGCTAAAAAAGAGGGCTCTTATTAGAGAGGAAAAGCAGCTAGCCATTGTGGGTCACGTGACCCCAGCCCTGCCCTATCACAGGGCCCGCTTGCGGGGACGAAGGTAAGGCCCGCTTACGTACGCGCGGGCTAACCTTCTTCCGGTTGCAATTGCGGCTGCCCACGCGCGATTGATATCGTGTTTGTTCCGACAATACGGTTTACGAAGCCAGATCCCCGCCTCTAGTTCCTATGTCCAGGGGTATTGGTGTCTAAATCCAAATGACGAGTCTATGCTAACTCAAGGGCGCTCCTTGATAGCGGCTCACCTCGAAAAACGTCTCGTCCTCTCGACTAGTTGCCCGCACAACCTCCAGAATGGTCACTAACCAAGAGCTGAACGACCGCCGTGAGCCTGGCTGCTCTATTGTTCTTGCCGATAAGAAATATTTCCATGTCGGTAGTTGGTTCATGAAGCGGACTCTCCGGCCACACGAATGGCAGCTCGTTTCCGATCAAATCATTGTAGTTCCACCGACAACATATCCCCAGAGGTGGAAAACCGACGCTGCAATTCTGCGATTCCTCCGCAAAGAGACAAACATTCCCCTTCCAGCGGCGGAATGCACCTTTGAGGATGATGGGGCTTTCTATCTTCAAACTCAATATGTGGAAGGGGTCAACATGAAGAACCTGAATCAGAACGAAAAAGAGGTAGTGATGAAGGAGCTAGAGCAACATGTAGCAACTTTACAGGCCCTACGATCGGACATTCCCGGAGTGCCAGGGGAGAAGCTTCTTTGTCCTCCTCAACGGGTAACCAGCAATCGGTGGAAGATTAACAGTTGTTGGCAGCCGAAGAAAGTGAAGGGAGAGTTCGTCTTCTGCCACAACGACCTCGGGCAACATAATGTGATCGTTGATCCTAATACACTCAAGATCAACGCTATCATTGATTGGGAGTTCGGTGGATTTTGGCCTGAGTGGTTCGAAAAGCCGTTCTGGAGACGACCCGGGCCCAGTATGGCGCTCGAAGGGGAGGAGGACGACGTTCAGCGATGCCGCCAATGGTTGTTGGATCACTGTGAAGAGGTGGAGATGCCCCGATATGCTGGCATGAACCAGCAGACTTTTTAGCAATCGCATCCGGCTTTCCATCAATCATATAAACCCTCAATACAGGGATGCTGGTTCTGCTACATTGCCAACCAAGAAACAAATTGACATACAATTACGGAGATTATTTGTGCTTTCGAGCAAGATTGCACAACCAAACTACTCGCTACTTGGCCGTGGTGAAGAACGAACAAGTCTCTGAAGACGCATTCTGAGTTGTTGCCCAACGAAAACTCTCTCTGGTATTAGCGACAACACCAAAATCGGTCACCTTCAAATGGCGGCTTGCCCGACCTTGAGCCCGGAGAAAATTTTGCTTATTGCTCTCGTGCTCTGACAAGTTGCGTGATAGCCAGTTCGCCCACTGGTGCGCCTTTGCCAATAATTTCGAGTTGCCGTTCAGCATGCAACCGCTCCAACCGCTACAGCCTCTCCTTGAATAACTCAAGCAGACTGAGGAAGGTGCCAGTTATGGTCCCAATTTTTAGGAACGGGATCCAGGATCGGTGGCCTTTTGCTCCGAGGAGAAGGGGCCTGTTGTGGATATGGACAAATCACAAAACGCAGTTTCCCCAAAAGCGCCCCCTCGATTGCGTCGACAACTCTCGGTCCATGGAGTAAACAATGAATTTGACTACAGTATCGATCCAAGCATGTCCGCAAAACCCAGTACAGCGACAGTGACAATGATACCTTGACCTCCCAGTATCTCGATACAAAAAACCCATCATTGACATTCCATCTCGTTGCTGGAATACTAAGACCTAATTTGACATCATGTGCTAAGTCTTTTGCTTCTTTCTGCACTCGTCGTTAGCATTTTTGATTCATTCAGCCTCCGGGGAAGACCCATACGCAGCACAGGTCAAGCAGTCATTTTGACTTTGACTTCCTGATAGAACAGTGCCACAACCAGGACATTTCCAAGTCTCGTTGGGCATGGTTCCTGCTAGATGACCTCGGTTTACTCTTTAGAGCTTGAGAGGCCTCTCATCGACACGATTCACGGCAATACTTATATACCTAGCACTCGAAATTAGACGTCGACTACCCTCTCTTGCTTTGCGGGTTCCCAAAAGAAGAAGGTGATGTATCGGAACTGCGCACTTGGGAACATCAGGGAACGTAACTGGCCCCCAAACGCTGAGTTTATCATCCTATAGGCCAAAGCTAGCCAGTGTGACTTGGCGCTGCAGCTGCATCATGTACGTTGGTTGTCCCCTGACTTTCATCGCATAACGGGTTGCTCCATTCCAGTCGTACTGTAGAAAAGGTGTTACATTAAGGTTTCTCTTGGTGATTCTCGTCGTGACTGGAAGTTCGCGGCCTTGCTTGGAATCCATCTCATCGCAAGTGGCGGGTATAATGCTTTAAATATTACTGCATGCTCAATAGCAAGAGGCTATAGATTCAATATTTGAAGGTCAAATCTAGCGTGTTTTCTGGTTAATGTCGCTGAGTTGCGCTTCAAAGGACGCACCCAGCCTAATAGACTCATGTAAATATGCACTGTCGCGAGCAATAACATCACGAGCACAACTCCGGTTGACCAATGATAGTCGCTAAGAACCTTTTCAGATGCATGCGCCAGCCTTGGATGCTTGCCTTTTGTGCCCAAAGAAGAAGGTAAGTTAGCTCCGCTGTCGATGATCAGGCGACTGCCGCCACCGCGCCGCAGCGCATGGGTCATCTACGTCGTCCACTTGATTGTGAGCAAACTGATCATGGAGCATTGAGCTGCTGCATGCCCTAGTTCCTCGAAGAGTGATGCAGGAGAAGGGGAACGCCAGTCAAAGACTAAGAAACGAAAAACTACAGTTAGCTCCGTGGTTCAAGGACCCGGCGAGGATGCAGAGGCCAGAAAGCTTCGACGGGAACAGGAAGAAGCCGATTACATCTCGAAGGTCAAGGAATATGGACCTCCAGAGGTCTGGACTAATCTGTGGCAGTCCATACTGAGAGGGGTAGGACTGATGCCTTGTTCGACCAGTCAACGAACGAACCTCAAGACCTTCAAAATGCTACTGATGGGGATGTCGTGGCGCATCTGGAAAGCCTATTCAATCGTCCAGGGCGTGTAACTGCGCATAATGCACTTGGAATTGCGGTGAGACGACATGAGCTCAGGCAAGTTGCTGACCTGTATCTCAAATACAGCAAGTGTCGTAAGAAGGGCGATGTACCTATAGCCGCGCTGTTCGCCCAAACGATGCTTCCGCAACAAGCAGCGGCGGTGGGCGCCAAGAAGTTGACGAAACAGGAAACATGCAAGAAGCTGGCACAAATCTGAAGGGACCACATCAAGGTAGCAAATCGCTGGCGTAGTTTGTGGGACGCATTTGGATGCGGATTTTTGCTGCTCCTACCACCCGACCTATATGAAGAAGCGTGGGTCGTGATACACTCTTTCCCATCGGGAATTGCTAATCCAAGGTAGAGGAAGGCGACTCGACCAGGATGGAGATAACAGCATCATCGCGGCGATTACAGAGCAACATCCAACCTTGCGCGAGGACCTTAAAGATTTATCCCACATGTTCACGACTTTCTGCGAATTCCGTTGCCTGCCCGATAAGAAACTTTGTCTCGAAACCTTTGACCGGAACCGAATCCCTAACGGCCGCGCGGCTCTGGGAAAGCTGCTCAGGTACCGCAACACAAGGAGTCTCCTGGCAGAATTACCGACGTGGTATCCACAGTCTATGATTGCGAGCCATCCGGCTCTGGTGGCATCGATGCTACGATTGATCCTGCGCTGCTTGAGGCCAACACTGCCTAGTACGGCGTGGACAACGCGTTCGCGGACTGGTTGGTCACGGGCAATGCATCTGCGCCGCTAGAGACGGATGAACTTGGCGTAGCGCCGTAGAGGACGTTCTCGAACGCTCTCGTTTTTCACCGAAAGCCTCGTCGGGGTGACGCGGAGGTGCTGATGGGGTGAACGATCTGCTGGTTCTGCTACATTGCCAATCAAGAATCCAAGAAAGAGCGATCTGGAAAACAAACAGTGACATTTAGCTGCGATCGTGCCGGCCGCCCTCCGCATCGTAGTGGTCCCATCCAGCGACAAAGATGTACTACTACGCGAATTACAGGGTGTCAGTTCTCTGTCCTCGCTAAGGAAAGCCTCGATGAGTTCACCTGGTTTCTCAAGCATCGTTCGGGTAGCCAATTCGCTATTCATAACCATGAGCAAATGGCACCCCCATAGGCGCCCCCATAGGCACCCCCATAGGATTTAGGAACGATGAGCCCCGGGTTAATGTAAAGATTGGGGTCGGAGCGAAATGTCGCCAAACAACGGGCTGTTTTGGAATTATTCTCGATATTCAATTTTCCCAGTTGTTGCGAACCCCCTCCGATGGCTGCAACTTCTCCAATTGACTGGTCTCGTCCTATCTATTGGAGCTGAGACAGGGCGGGGGGGCAAGGAGAGCTCGATGCATTTGAGAATGTTGATACAGCAACCGCAACGGCGGGGTCGGTGATGGAGGATGAAGCTCCAGATTTGGTAAATCGGGTTCGCCGCATCAGCGCAGCTCATGACGGCGTTGAGTACATGTACATGCCAAACCGTGCTTCTCCTTCGCTAGCACAGCCTAAGCATTCTGGGCTTCGAGACGCCTGCAACAAACAGCGCCACCAACCAGGTTTTGTCTAATATCGCATGCCAAGCCCCCCTCCCAAGGAAGCCGTCTGGAAGGCCTCGATACCCTGACAATGAGAAAGAATGTCCGACAAGGGGAAGCTCTCCCTGATGGCTAGGTTATACCAGAACGCTCCATCTCGCATGGACTCTCGCATTAAACGAGAAAGTGCATGGTCAGTGTGATATCTATCCTCCTCTTCCTCCAATAATTCAAGAAATAAATTAACTTGGCCCTTATAAAATAAAACATCATCGTCCTTCCACTCAAACGGTTCAGTTCCTATCAGCCAAGATGGTGGAGAGCAGAGGAAACTTTGCGGGGCGACGTAGCAAAATTCCCAGTCAAGCACGGCTACTATTCGATATGATTCGTCCACAAGAATATTTCCGAACCGGAGATCATCGCAAAATAACTTGTGCTGGTGAATGTTGCTTTTTGTACTGAAATGATTTGCAAGAGATCGAAGCATACGAATCGACTCGTGGTCATGTTGGATTTCTTGCTCGTTTCGGCCGGCATGAGGGTTCTTGAGAAGATGGGACAAACTCTGATCTGCTAGAGCTTGGAAGTATTCGACCGCTTCGTCAAAAGGCCCATCCGTAGCTGTGAATTGTACCTTGTTAGAACAAGGGCGGACCAACGGGCTTTGTCAACAAACCTCCGACTTGGACACCCCCCATTCGCTCCACCTCGTTCATTTTGAATGTCAATGGCCCGGAAGTCACGCTCCAAGAAGCAGCGACACCATCGCCTTCTGCAACAGACAAGCTTCCGATGTTCGAAAAGCTATGTTGGAATAGCTGAAGGTAGATGCTTGCGATTTGACTGTAGATTCCTTTGATAGTGTCAATTGGACAGTCCTTCTTCAAAGCCCACTCTCCGTCAGCCTCTAGGAGTAAATCGTCTAGAGAAATTCCTTGAATGAATTCCATAATGATATAAGGTCCGAGGCCGTCAAATTCGCCGTCGGCCACATCGGAGCCAATGATTTTAGGAATGGGTATCGTTGTGTGACTTTGAATGAATCGCATGACGGCAACTTCGTTCTGGGTTTTCTGAAGAGCGTTCATTGTGTATCCGGGAATTGGAAAGCGAATCAACCAATCGTCGTCCCCGTCTTTGAATCGGATTCTGAAGCAGTAATTGAAAGCTCCTTGTAACCGCTGAACCACTTGGCATGGCTGCCCATGACGATGTTTGGACGCAATCGCTTCGATGCGGGATCGAGGAGCATCCAGGTGATCATATGATGCGACAAGTGTTAGCCATTTCTGCGCGACATTCTCATTCGCAGCGAGAACATCCGGATTGACTCGCATTGATAGAGCTCGTCTGCCGTGCCTGCGTGAGTTTGGAGGTCAATGTGGGAAGGAAATCACGTTGGGAGCAACCAGGAACCAGGATGGACCTTTGTTCCGTTTGGGATTTGTCCCACGTTAGTACCCACCTACCCACCCCTACTAGCTTCCCAATCTGCTGCTGGCGCCGATCCCCCGCCCCTTTTTTCCACCCACACAAAGGGTTCAAGGGGCCGGCCGCCTTGAAAATAACCCGCAGTTGCGGCGCCTACGACACAGTTATTTGGCATTGCTCTATCACAAGAATCGAATTTTCGAATGACATGAGCGCAAGACCCAACTTAGCAAAGCCATCCGAGTTATGTCCCCAAACTTCCCCTCTTGCAGGCTGCCGCCTCGGCCAAGTTCCCAAAATTAATCCCTGCTCATATCATCCTGTGCGTTGGCACGCAACTCGGCTTCGTTCATCGCGTTCTGCCTGATGCGCTGGGCCACTTGCGTGCCCGACAGCACCGCGCCTCCTGCCTGCCTCATCTTCGAGCCCGGCTTCTTCTTTCCATTCTGGCGACCCGATACTCGTGTCATGCTGATCGTGTCTACCGAGGTTACGGTCGAGCGCCGACCGGCCAAGCATCCCTCGATACCATTGGGCGGATCCCTCGCTGATTCTTGCCGTATCCGCAAAAGTCGTCGCCGGTTCCGCATTTCCCGTTCGCGTTGCAGCAGTCGCCCCGGACTACGGCGCACTGGTTGAAAACGTGCTGACGGCCGCACTCTACGTTCGTGGTGAAGATAGACTCTCCTATGCATGCAGCTGTGTAGCAAATTCCGTCCACACAAAGCCACCAAGACAGAAGTCGGTGAAGAAGGTCGGCAGTATGCTCTTCTCATTTGAGTGCCGTTCTATGCTCTCGAAAACAAAAGCTTGTAGGACGTTCGCTATCATCTTATGATGAGTGATCTTGGTTCCTTTCTAGTAAAGGTAAGTGGACATCCAAAGTCCCAAGGCACTTGTGTGGCTAGATCATCTTAATTTGGGCAAGACATCTCTGCCAGGATGACAGTACTTACTGTTTGATAGGTAACTGTGGTACTCCTTCTTGCTGGACGAGGTTAGTACCTCGGGTAACCTTGCTTGAAATCACGTCTCTTTCCGATGAGAACTGATAACATATTAGCCTTGGTCAGTACTTTCAGTACTAGCTACATCCATATAGGTTCAGCATGCTCTCAATGCGACAGTGGATGCATTTACAACTAGAATGTCTGTAATACCGATAAAACTACCGCTGCAGAACTGTATACCGCACCCGTTGTTCGTATTTAGACTTGGATGGGACTACGAATCAGCCGCTCTTCCCAACGTCCAATGTAATACCTCCAGGTACTGGATATAAAGACGTAATCGGATACTTGTCTGAATGTGCTAGATATGACTCCGATATCTCATATTGTGGTCTCGAGCATCATCGGTCACTCGCAGCATATACTCCATATAAAGGCGGCAAGCCGTTGTGACGGGGTAGCCATGACCCTTCGCCGATGCAACCAACTGTCATTCGCGTGTTGCGCTCTCCGATGGACATTACGGATGTCGCCACCACTATGAAGACGAGCATGGGGGCAAACAGGTGCGCAGACATCGGTCAGTCCGGCAAGATGGCAAGCAGGCGTTATTTAGGTGATAAGCACTCGAGAAGATACATGCAAGCGAGGTCTGGCTAGTCTCAAGGTATATTATCTCCACACGCGACAATAAGATAGGTTTTATGTCCATTTGATGTTAGACCTCGGACTGTGAGCCCTGCTAACGGCAGTAACGAGGGACTCGTTTGTACAGAGCCGAGTGAGAAGTGCTACCAACACAGTTCACGCCTTCACCTTACCTTTCGATTCCTTGCCCTTGCCCTGACCATTATTGCCAAGCTCCAGCGTCCACGTCCAGTATCGAGTGCCCGATATCCGACCGACATACAGGTAGCAGGGCTTCCAGGCCCCGTTGAGCAGGACATGGGCTTGTTGCCATCCGGTCGCTTGCGACTTGATGGTTGAATCGTCGAGGAGGCGAAGAGTATAGTTTCTGCTGTTCATTTTCTCGACCGTGACGTACGTGTCGTTTTCATAGTCGACGACGACGGACTCTTGGTTTCCTCTTGCCCCGGTCTGGTTGCTTTCCCCAGATATGGTCATCGACGCTGTAGCCGTGGCGAGGCTGTCATACATGTACATGGTATGGTCGGAGCGCTCGGCCGGGCTGTTTTCGGAGACTTTGGCCCAGTTCCCCATGTGTTCGGCCAAATGGCTATATGCGATTGACGTGATCTCCATCAGGCTGTCGGGGGCGGGCCACACTTCATTATGGTTTAACTTTTTCGCCGAGTCGGGTTTCTCCGAATCATGGCTCGCGCTGACGTAGGTCCAGTCGGTCATTGATCTGACATAGCCATGGCTGGCTACGTGTGTTCCTCTTTGGACTTGACCTTCGTCTTTGTAGCAAAGGGTAGCATGTAGGCCTCTCGGGTCCTTTTGGTATTTGCCATGAATTTTGGTAGTTTTATGAATGCCAGACCTAGAGATTACAGATCTTTAGCATCTTTTCCCCTAATCTGAATAGATGCCCTATACCCCCAGAGACCCTATACCCCTAGAGAATGAAGATCGCTGCGTCTAATGGGTATACCTAATCAGTATCTCCTTTGGATATAGTCTTCTGTCCCTAGCCGTCAGATACGCCAAGTTTACCAGCTGCTCCAGCTGTTTTGGCTTGAACTCCATGTTCGGGTACAGGAAGAATCGAACAATGTTGACAGTAGACATTTTGGCGATGTAAAGGCTCTGATGGGGAATGAAAGGCTCTGGGGGTCTGAGTTCAGTCAGGGCTTGTTATGAAGAGATGACGGCCGGCGGGTGATAGTCTCTGGATCTCCCACCTTGCGCACCGTTATATACAACGGCCGGACCCATTGTTGGTCTTCGGTCACGGCGAGCAACACTGCCGACTCCTGTTGCCGAACCAATCGGTCGACCTGGCGCCCCGCGCACGCCAGGGTCTATATATGGCAAACACGGCTAATTACATACGGCTTACAGTGGAGAGGCAAAAGTTCCGCCGAATCCACCACAGCGTTGACTCACTGATGAAATCAGCCCCCCCTACCTCCACCAAAACAACACCTCCCTCTGCTAATTGTGGTGACTATGGCAAGGCCATCTCTGGCCATGCGCAGCTACCAAGGTTTTCTTTCCGCCTTGTTCCTTCTGCCAAAAGCTCCAACTTACAGCTTCCGCTGCCCTCGATTTCCGCTCAACTCGTCACGTCGCCCCCTAAGCAAGTCAACAATGCATTCCTCAGACAAGGTTACAACATCGGACTCGGACTCGGACTCGGATGTCCATTTCTGGGCAACTGATGAAGCGGAACCCATTTATAGATACAGCCCTAATGGTTACTATACCGTGGCTATCGGCGACCGACTCGGCAGTCATTACCGTATACTAGATAAGCTTGGTTACGGCAGCTATTCCACCGTCTGGCTAGCGCGAGATGAGAGGCTCCAACGACTCGTTGCTATTAAAGTCTGTACAGCTAATGCAAGCCCGCGCGAGTACGAGATGCTGTCACTCTTGAACCGTGCATCCGACAACGACAGCGCCTTGAAAATGATACCAAGGCTTCTCAACATGTTTCGCATCCATGGCCCCCATGGTACCCATATGTGCCTAGTTACTGATGCTTCACGGTGTAGCTTAGCCTTAGCAAAACGTAGAGGGCACTACTTACCTTTAATTTTGCCTGTTGCGCGTGCCATCTCCGCTCAGCTGATTCTTACTATTGCCTGCCTACACCGTAGGGGAGTTGTCCACGGAGGTAAGTGCTAGACTTCGTTCGCCCTTTTCCTGCCTAACTAACTTATCTAGACCTTCATCTTGGCAATATCCTCTTCAAGCTCCCGCCAGAGTTTCATTTCTGGTCTGATAAGGAGCTACTGGAGCAGTGTGGTGAGCCGGAACTAGAGCCGGTCCATACTGACAACAAGCCAATGCCACCAGGTGTCCCGCCCGTTGTTGTCGTACCTATGCAGTTTCCAAGAGAGAAAATCAGCAAGATACCACTATCAGATGCCAATATCATCGTCGCTGATTTCGGCGAGTCATATCACCCTTCGCAAGAGTCAAGGCTAGTATGCTCCACACCAGTACACTGTCGCCCACCAGAGAGCAAGTTCGAGCCAACTATGCCTAAATCGTTCCCTAGCGAAATCTGGACCCTTGCATGTGCTATCTGGGCTACGCTCTCCCACGGGGAATTATTTGACATGTTTTTTCCTACCGAGGACTCTGCAATAAGCCTACAGGTTGAGGCACTTGGAAAGCTACCTGACGAATGGTGGGAGGCATGGGATGCGCGCTCACAGTACTTTACAAAGCAAGGCCAGCCTTTGCAGTCTGACGGTCCTAGTTGGACGTTGGACTATAAGTTTGAGAAAGGTATCCAGGGTAGTCGCAGAAGACTTGAGATGGAGACTATGGACTCGGCCGAGAAATTAGCTCTGCTTGCCATGTTACGGCCCATGTTAGCGTACAAGCCGGAGGAACGCTGTAACATCGACGACGTTCTTGGCTCGGAGTGGATGACCCGGTACGCGATGCCGGACTACGAGCAGATGCGTCTGTGATGACCGGGTCCATCATGCCGGGCGTAGCCCATGACACATTTAAGCCAATTTGCAGGTTGTTAAGGGGAGTAATGCAACCACACAGACTCAGGGTTGGCAGAGTAAATGCGTGACTGCGTTGACCCCTTTATGTAGGAAGCGTCTCCTTAGCTGCGGGACGTATGAAGGACCTGACTCGGGTAGATTGACCTGACAATGCCCTCTGATTCAGGGGCACAAGGGGTATCTGTACCTATGTAAGGGGCCCTCTCGTCCCTGTAGCTAGCCGAAACGCGAGCTGAGGGTGAAGATCGCATAGCATAAGGCCATACTGCTTGTCTGATTCAAATTTAGTGAATGAAACGTCTAGACAGGCGTGCATCTAACCGTTGCCAAGTAGCATTTTACGGTGACAAATGAAACCACAATAGATCGTGGGAATACTGGCTCCCCACATCAGGATGAGGATTCCCGCATAGTCCGTCCAGGTTATTGCAGTATTCTTATCACAACAACGATAATATGCGTTTATGGGATAGGTAGCAACAAATACCAATATGCATTCATTCCGTAGTGGCAATGTAGCTTGGAGTCTAGTACTGTAATAGGAATGCTTGTTGTTACCTTTTACCCCCCTTCAAGGCACGCGACATATCGTCCAAGTCGCCAGACGTTCGCTCCAATGGAAGTTAGCTCAATTCAAAGGCTAATACTAGTCCAAGAAAGCAATTCTTGTCTTGACACATAGAATCGGCTCAACGTGAAAAGAACAGAACGAGATGTAGCGTAGTGGAGACATTACATGGAGAATTTTATCTACTGTACTGTATATCGAGGTCACCAACGGAACGAATGAAAACGCAACCAAAATGCGACTTCTATCTACATAGTGCTACTTCTGCAACACTTGGCTATAGTTCCTTTGTACCAAAGTCTCATGAAATGTATGCTGCTGCTGTACCGTACAGTACAGTACAGTAGCACAACTATCGCAGGAAAAGACAAGTGAAAACGTACCTGAATGAAAAGTAAGCAACAAGGAACATAGACAAAAGTCTCGAACGCTCTGCTACAGCAAAGCCTCGTCCTTTATCAAGCACGAAATAGCCTGGCGATCTAACGAAACCCTTTTCCTCTGTGCATCAGTCCCTCCCCAAGCGCCTTCATTACACTTGAGATCAATAACATTTCCGTTTCGCCACTGTACCTGCACCGAGAGGCTGTCGCGACATGCCATCAGTGACCTCATCGGCCAAACATGACGTGTTTGGTCTTCCCATAACTGGGTTTGGACATCTCGCCGGAAAGTGAAGTCCGCCCCAGACTTTGAGTGAAGCGTCGCTCCTACAGCTCGTAGCGGCTGGCGTTTTCGTGGTTCATCAAATTGCTGGATGGTCCTCTTTCTGCGTTGCAGGAACATTACCATCTATGACAATACGGCTGATCCTCATCGCGTCGACAGTAGCTAGAGCTTGTTAAGGATATTCACAGCCTTATATCGCAGCCTTAGGCATTAGCCTTGTCATTTGACGATGTAGCCTCCTGCATTGCGTTTGCTATCACGATTTATTAGAAGGCCTATTTAAAGGCTTTATTTAGATATCTAGATTTATTAGATTAGTAAATTTAAAGTTTATAAGCTTCTCTTTTCTGTACTAGATTCTAAATTCTTAGATAGTAATTCTATATTATTTTCTTTTCTTATTACTCTTTACTATATTCCCTTTATAAGTTATAAGTCTAGCGCTTATAACTATACTTTTTTCTTTATTTTTCTCTCTTATATAATATTTTATTCTTATATATAATTATATATCTTTTTCCAATAACTAGTTAAAGCAAAATTACCTTACACACTCAAGACTAATAATCTAGATTTATTACTATTTCAGTAGTAATTAATATTACAAGTATAATAGTATATAATAAAATAAGTAAATCAAGTATAGTAAGTGCCTTTTAACTAAGCTAAGGTAAAACTTTAAGTAAGTGCCTAAGAATTCCTCCAACTCTTAACTTTATAACTTTATATATTAGTAACTATATCGTAATTTATGAAATTAAGAGCTATTACTATAACTTTTAGTTAATTAAACTAGACTTACTTAGTATGAAGTAAGTATAGTAATAAAGATATATAAAGTTTAATATATAACCTTACCCTTTCTTTTACTATAAGCAATAACCCTAGGAGTGCTTCTAGTACTATTTTAGTTACCTAATTTATTTTAACTTAACTTAATAATATTATAAAAGTATAGTAACTATACTCGAATAGTAATTATAATATCTTTTAAAGAAATAAAGAACTTTAAGGAATAAGAGATCTTAATTTAAATATAAGTTTATATTATATTACTTACACTATATTTAACTAGGGAAATTACTTAGTTATAGGAGACTAATAAGTACTATACTATTCCTCAAAGTTATTATTTAGTAAAGCCTTTCCTTATAAATCTAAAAGAACTTAATATATATAGGACATCGCAGGTTATGGGTTCAAATCCCACACGGGGCACAATTTTAGAGGTCTTGGTCACGCCTTTAAGATTAAACCAATCTAAAATAGATGATTTAACAAGCAATAAGAGTATTTGCTAAGTCCCCTAATAGACTTACTAACTATATTAAAGAATCTAGGTTACTAGAAAGGTCTTAGGAGCTACTTTTTATTTTCCATAAAATTCCTTTATATAGGAAAAATAAAAAGTTAACTTATAACTTTATAAACTAGCTACTCACATAGTCTAACTAAGCACTTTTAATAAGCAACCCTATTAACAAGATATACTATAAAATCTAGAAAAGATTAAGGATTTAAATAGTATACGTTAGCCTTTTATATAACTACTAGTTCCCTAGTTACAGTTGATTTTAGCTTCCCTATAGGGTAAACTAGTTAGCGTAGTTATATAGCCATAGGTTAGTTGTAGGCACAACGGGTTATAACAACGCTGCAAGCAACGCTGTAACTAACGTTGCAACAACGCAACAAGGTAACTAGTGGGCCTATAAAATAGTGCTATAAATAGCATTATTTTAACAAGTATATTACTAAGTTCTAAAAAAATAAGTCTAGGATACAGGATAAGTCTACTATAGGCTTAGGGAGAAACCTTTATACTACTATACTAGCTTTATCCTTATATAAGGTAGCTAGGTCAAAGTTATTTTTAGACCTTTCTAGCTCTAAAAGCCTAGGGAGCTTTAAAAGAGGCCTAGCTCTAAAGTCTAGCCTATCTCTCTAGTCTTTATACTTCTTTATCCTTACTTTAAGTATTAACTTATCTTAGGATATATCTCTTTATATATCTTTCTTTTCTTTTTAATTACTTTGTGCTAGTCCTAATTTATATTAGTATATACTTACTAATTGAGTTTTGTTTCTTAGTATCTTTATTACCTCTTAGCCTATTAAGCTTAAGTAACTAACTCTTTAGCTTATTTAAATTACTATACTTCTAGGCTAGGTAAGCCATAGCGTTTCTAAGGAGCTACTAGCTTTACTATTTACTATAGGTTTAAAATAAGCCATAAAGTTTAACGTAAGTGCATAGCGAGTTACTTAACATAGTATTGAAAATGGGAAGGGAATCTAGCTAGAGGGATAGGAAGACCTCCCTACTAGATTCTAATGCGGCGGCTTCTAGATTCACTAGATTATAGCGTATTCTGCAAGATAGAGAGCTTTGATAGTTAAATATAGTTAATTCCTAGCTAAACGGATAGTCTAACAAGCAATGAGAGGATTTCTAGTCCCCTTATAGACCTACTAACTATATCGGAGGATTTAGGTCGCTAGAGAGGTCTTAGGAGCTACTTTTTATTTTCCGCAAAACTCATTTATATAGGAAAAATAAAAAATCGACTCATAGCCATACAAACTAGCTGCCTAGGTAGTCTAACTAAGTATTTTAATAGACAACCCTATTAACAAAATATACCATTAAATCCAGAAAAATTCAAGGATTTGAACAGTATACGTCAGCCTTTTATATAACTACTAGTTGCCTAGTTACAGTCGATTTTAGCTTCCCTATAGGGTAGCCTAGTTAGCTTAGTCATATAAGCCTGTGGGTTAGTTGTGGGAACGCAAGTCATAACAGACGCTGCAAGCAACACTTATAACTAACGTTGCAATAACGCAACAAGGCAACTAGTGGGCCTATAAAATAGTGCTATAAATAGCATTATTTTAACACTCCCTCTAGAAAAGTATGAGGTAACTAATTCGATACCTAGACTTAGCTCTTTAATAGATATCTAAGTTAACTATAAATCCAATAATAAATCCAATAACTTTTAGACTAAAAACAGTAAAATCGATAACTTTTAGGCGTAATTCCAGTGTTTTTGTTAATTTTTCGGGTTTTTTGACTTTTTGGTTGATTTTTAAACTAGGCCTTTGTATTCGTAAGACCTAATAGTTAGATAAATTGTTAAAATTTATTATTAGGCAGGGGCTTAGTTAAACTATCTGCAGGCATCTCTTTAGTGTTAATGTAGATAACCTTAGCTATACCCTTCTATACCTTTTCTCTAGTATAGTTAAATTTTAGCAGGGTATGCTTTGTTCTGCTATAAAGAGCAAGGTTATTAGCGGTTGTAATAGCGCCTTAGTTATTACTAAAAATTAGTACTAGAGGTGCTATAGGTAGCTTTATCTCTTTAAAGAGACCGTAAAGCCACTCTAGCTCCCTAATAGCTTTATATAAGGCATTAGATTTAGCCTCTAATGTAGATAAAGCTATCGTAGTTGCTTTCTTTAATTTCTAGCTAATAGGTCCTTTAGCTAGCTTATAGAGATAAGCATAGGTTAATTTAGAGGACTTATTACCTGCGAAGTCGCTATCACAGAAGCCAATAAGGGTTGCAGAAGCTATAGCAGCTTTAGACCTTCTATAAGTTATAGAATAACCCATAGAGC
Source organism: Epichloe amarillans (assembly GCA_024072835.1). Taxonomy (NCBI): domain Eukaryota; kingdom Fungi; phylum Ascomycota; class Sordariomycetes; order Hypocreales; family Clavicipitaceae; genus Epichloe; species Epichloe amarillans. Next base: position 5,073,073 of record CP099637.1, on the reverse strand, counting down.
CTAAAAGGTACCTAAGCAGATATTTAGAAGCATTAAGATACTCTATAAACGGCTTAGCTAGCGCTGTGGAAAGCCACTAAACCAGAAAGGCAATATTAGGTCTTGTAAGGAGCATTAGGTATATAATAGTCCCTATAATACTCTGATATAGCTTGTGATTAGGGGGGGAAAGAGGTTTAGTTAGGTAGTCTACTTGTTTTATAATTCTAGGTTATAGGGGAATTTTAATAGGTCTAGCATCTTTTATATTAAATCTTTCTAGGGCTTTAGAAATGTACTAGGACTAGTGGATAGTTAGGGTCCCTTTCTTTTGATTTCTAGTGATTTAAACGCCTAGGAAAAATTTAGCTAGCCCACGGTCTTCTATAGGATAAGCTTTATAAAGTAGCTTCTTTAGCCTATTAATATAAGCTAGATCCAGTCCTATTAGAAGACAGTTATCCACATAAGTCACTATATATGTAGATGTAGTTAGGTTAAAGAAGACGGCTAGGTTAGATATAAGGGGTTAAAAGCCTAGCTTCTAAAGAAGGTCCTTTAAAACCTGCTGCTACTCTCTAGAGCTTTGTTTTAATCCATATAAAGCCTTTTATAGGAAAATAACCTGCTTTTAAGAGGGTTTGTAGCTATACTTCTTAAGTAACTTAGCTACTTTAGGTGTAAAAGACTTAGCAAACTTAGTAAATCCATTAGGTATTTGTATATAAATAGATTCCTTTAGTAGACTGTTTAGAAAGGCCCCTATAAAATCAACCTGTTTAACTTCCTAGTCATTACAAGCCGCTAGGGCTAGTAAAATCCGCTAACTAGAGGGAATGCTAGTTACAGCGTAGGTTTTGATATAATCTTAACCTTCTATCTGCATAAACCCTTTAGCAACGAGTTAGGCCTTGTATTTTAGAGGATTATTTTCTTTATCCTTTTTAAGCTTGTAAACAAGCCTATTCTTTAGAACCCTCTGGCCCTTAGGAATTTGGTCTATCCCTATAAATTTAAAGGTTCCGGCAGCTAGAAGCTGTTTAAATTCGTTAAATGTTGCATCCATCCATTTTCGACTATTCTTACTTTTTAAAGCTTGTTTCTAGGTCTTAGGGGTATCCGAATCGTTATTAGTGGATGATTTACATCTTTGTTATGCCTTAAAGCATATCTCCTTAACGTATGAAGATATATTAAAATCATTGATATCCATAGAATTAGAATTAATTAAAGAATCCAAATCTAAAAACGGTTTTTCAATAGTACCCTTATTAGGGGCGCTAGAGCTAGGGCTCTCTAGGGGTAGCGCTGGAGGCGTTGCAGGCGCTGTAGGCGTTGTCGCGGGCGCTGTATTGGTCGCCCCGGGGGCTGTTAGCACAGGCGCTGCGGGCGCTGCGGGCGCTAGGCTTTTAGGAGGCTTTAGGTAACTATCCTAAATTTCTAGATTATCTCGTGAGATATCGGCTTCTCCCTCTAAAGGATTAGTCCCTAAAGGCTTAGGGGACCCTACAGAGCCTATATCCTCTATAATTTTAATAAAGCTAGTCTTTATAACTAACCTTTTAGAGGGAATATAAATAAGATAGATAGTAAAACCTAGAGTAGCTAGCAACCAGCTAGGGATAGTCCTAGGGGCTAGCTTTTAAAGCTTAGATCTCTGCTCCAGAGGTATTATGACCTCACAATAAGACCCTATAGCCCTAATTTTCGAGAAGTCAGGCTTATAGGAAGTCTTAGGCTCTAAATCAGCTAGAAATAGCTGCTTAGGGGTTAAAGGTTTAGTCGTATTAGCTGTGATATTAACTAATTTCACTATAGCTAGAAGGATGTAAGACTATAGATATAAGGGTAGCTTAGACCACTGAAGTGTAGCCCTAAGCTAGTCAAGGATAACCCTAATAGCCCTCTTAACTAGCCCATTCTGTTCGTGAATATAGGGGCAAGAGGTGCTAAAACAGATTCCTTTAGAAGATAACTATAACTAAAGTTCGTTATTAATTTCAATACCTCCATCGAAGTGAAGGTGCCTAGGATACGCGTTATATTGATTTTTTAGGGCCCTAAAGAAGCCCTTAATAGCTAAAGAAAGGGTTAAACCTTCTTTATTAGCTAATGAAAAGCACTATTTATACTAGGATTTTCGATTAATAAGGATAAGGACTGTAGCCTTCTTATTATGCGGTATAGGTTTAATTTTAACTGTATCTCCCTCTAGAATATCTAGAACTCTAGGGGGGTCCTAAATAGGTTGTTTAGTTAGTCTTCTAACAGCTTTAGATTGCATATAGGCTATGCAGTTAAAATCCTTTTCTTTAATGGCGGAAAAATTAGGGATCTCTTTAGCTAATTTCGATGATTTCTTTAGTAAAGGGAGGCCTATATAGCCTAATCGAATATGCCAAAGAAGGGCTAGATCTAGTAACTTCTTGTAACTAGAATCTAGGTTAGATTTAGGGCTATTATCCCCTAGCTCCCTCTGTTACTAGGCCTCTTAAGAATCACAGGCCTCTGGGGGCAATAGACGGCCACTATCGTCACCTAAGTCATTAGGGTATGGACCTTCTAAACCCCCTGTAGAAGATGCCTAACTAGGAGGAGCTTTGGTGGGACATAGGGCTAAATCTTCTAAATCATTGTCTTCTAGCTCTTCAATTCGTTAATATTCCTTAGGATTAAAAGCTAGTTACAGAATTTAAACCTCTATAGGGTAGGAAAACCCTAATTTGTTCTTATAAGCTCTTGGTTGTCGTTGCCGTTGTTGGTTGCAATATTAAGAGCCTATAAAGGAGAGGTGGGTTAAATGCTTACAGATTGTAGGAGTAGGTTGCCCCTTAATCTGTAGGAAAAAGCCGTGTTTAGCAGGTTCTAGTAACCCATAGGGGCTTTTATTAGCTAGGAATAGCTAGTCTTTAGCTAGATAACCTCCTTTTAGATAGTAAGATAACCCACTAACTAGGTTAGTATCTATGCCTAGGAAATATAGAGCATCTAGCAGAGCTAAGGGCCTATATTCTAGTGGATTTTTCTTGACTAGAATGTTAAAAACAGCTATGCCTCTTCCTTTAGGAAAAATAGGTCCTCCTGCTGTAATTATAGCGCTGGTTTTACCTTTCTTTAGAGGTTTAAAGTCCCTAAAAGAAGCCCTATTATTACAAATGTGATAGGAAGAACCTGTATTATATAAAAGGGAGTTTTTAACTATATTGTTAGAGTAGCTAAAAGTAGGCTTGCTAGTAGTGTTACTAGTGGTAGAGGCACTAGAACTATCTAAATCAGAATTAGAATCACTACTATTATCACTGCTAGATTCATTAGAATCTAATTCTTTAACGTATCCCGTGGCTAGGGTATAGCCTAAAGCAAAAGCAGCTTCTTTTCCTTTCTGTTTTTCCCTATTACTACTCTTTTTCTTCTTCTACTTCTTTTTAGAGGCCTTAGAAGGGTTTGAATCCTTCTTATCCTGCTCTTTAGTGGCGTTAGAGTCCTTCTTAGGGTTAGGATTAGAAGACTTCTTTTCCTAGTCCTTAGAATTTCCCTTGTTATTATTAGAAGCCTTATAACTAAGGGCTTTAGCTATAGGGGAGGTTTTGTCCCTCTATTTTTCTAATAAGTCCGCTATAAGGAACTATAAATTTAGGGTATTTACAGGTAGTCCTTGTGCCCTAGAAGCTCTGATAGTAAATCTTTGTCTCTTAGCCTAACTAGGAAAGGTCTGCTTTAATGCATTAATATAATGATTTACTTAATTAATAGGGGCGATCTCTACACTACAAAGTTATAGTCTAGCTAGTAAATTATTAAAATTAGCATTAAAAGCCTCTAAAGATCCCTTATAACTTAAAAGGTTTAGGGAGTGGTAGCTAGCGTATAGTGTACCACGCTGGATTTTAGCACTTTGCAAATACTGCCTAATAAGGACTTTATAGGCTTCTTTAGGGGATTTTTGCTAACATATAGTAGCCTATGGTCTAGGTTAGCAGCTATCTCTTAATATCATTAAAAGAATAGCTTAGTCACAGTTAGCTAGATAGCTTGCTAGGCTTGGATTATCTATAAATTTAGGTAATCCTAGGGCTCTAAATTATATGCTTAGGGCTTGCTTCCACTAATCATAGTTTTCAGGGCCTTTTAGCTTAGCTCCCTCTAGAATAAAGTAAACCTTCTTATTTAGTTCCTTTATAGCACCTGTATTAAAGGCAGCTTGTAAGTTACTAGAAGGTACGCTCGCAGAAGTAGTAGCTATTAGGTCTTCTTCTAGAACCTTAGTATTTTCTTCCTTAGGTCTATTAGAAGCCTAAAGACCTTGCATAATAGTCATGGTTTGCGTTAACTTCTCTAGAAGATTATTAATGCTAGCCTTGTTTTTAATACGATTTTCCTCGCTATGCCTAATAAAATCAGATAAGGTCTTGCCTTATTGTTCAATTTGGCTCTGCATCTGTAGCTATAGAGCACTGGCCTAAACAGCTAGTTAACCTTCTATATCTATCCTACTAGGGTCCCTAGGGGGGCTAGAAGACCCTATGGCAGGGGCCTTACCCTTATAACTAGGTAGTGCCATCTTCTAGTTACTGTGTTAAATCTCCAAATTTATTCCTATTGCAAATAACGCGCGCTAGAAATTGCTTATGTTGCAATCTAGTTGCGTACGTAAATTGTGTGGCGGGACCGTTTAAGAGGGTAGCCCTTAGGTCTAAAAAGTGAGTCTTTGGTATACGCAGGCAGAAAAATAGCGGAGAAGAATCTCCGCGAGGAAAATTTTTTCTCAACACTAAGACTAGGAATCGTAGATAATAGGTATTACAGAAGCTACAACGCAACGCAACGTAATGTATAGTGCGTGCAACGTAATGTAATAGGTTAAAAAGCCTAGTATAGATATACTAGATGTCCAATGATTCTAAAGGATGCAGCGTATCTACTATTGTAGATAATATCAAATATAACGGTCGCAGTAGTGAATAGAATTACTAAAAAGAGGTTGTGGTTGTAACTAGATAGTTACGGTTGCAATATGGTGGTTACGGGTTGCGGCTGTAGTTGATTTAACACCAAGGGTCTGATGTTGCGATGCGTGGTGCTAGTAAATGAAGAGCTTTAAATTCTAGTGGTTTCCTTCGTAATCTTAAGAGCCCACGGGTATAGTAGGTAGTAACTGTACCCAAAATCAAGCAGTAATCGCAGTAGAATAACGCAGTAATATAGTAATCTATAGGCCTTCCAGGCTCATAACCTATTGAAAATGGGAAGGGAATCTAGCTAGAGGGATAGGAAGACCTCCCTACTAGATTCTAATGCGGCGGCTTCTAGATTCACTAGATTATAGCGTATTCTGCAAGATAGAGAGCTTTAATAGTTAAATACAGTTAATTCCTAGCTAAACGGATAGTCTGACGAGTAATAAGAGGATTTCTAGTCCCCTTATAGACCTACTGACTATATCGGAGAATCTAGGTCGCTAGAGAGGTCTTAGGAGCTACTTTTTATTTTCCGCAAAACTCATTTATATAGGAAAAATAAAAAATCGACTCACGGCCATACAAACTAGCTGCCTAGGTAGTCTAACTAAGTATTTTAATAAACAACCCTATTAACAAAATATACCATTAAATCCAGAAAAATTCAAGGATTCGAACAGTATACGTTAGCCTTTTATACGACTACTAGTTGCCTAGTTGCAGTCGATTTTAGCTTCCCTATAGGGTAGCCTAGTCGGCTTAGTCATACAAGCCCGTGGGTTGGTTGTGGGAACGCAAGTCATAACAGACGCTGCAAGCAACACTCGTAACTAACGTTGCAACAACGCAACAAGGCAACTAGTGGGCCTATAAAATAGTGCTATAAATAGCATTATTTTAACACATAGCAAGCCGCTCACTCTATAGGGCTAATTAAACTATCCTTTATTAACTACTTACTTCTTAATAAAAAATCATAGACTTTGTAAAAAAAAGAAGAGTATAATTTTAGCTTACTAAGCTATATTATATGACCTTAAACTTAGTATTTAACTAGCTATAGTAATCTATAAAGTTTTATTTAGTATACTTAAGGATTAGATTAAGAGTGTTACTATAAGATATAATACTATACTTAATTATTAAAAACTTATAAATCTAGAGGAATTAATAATTATTAAATATATTCTTAACCTAGATTTATAATTATTTCCTCCTTAGCTTAGTAGTATATAAGATATAGCTAATTAACTACTTGCTAATTATAATATGCCTCCTATAGGACTATAATAGGCTTTAAACTTTATTAACCATTATAAAAAGCTTACTATATGTTTTATATATAAGTATAACTATCAAAAAGCCTTATATAAAGATCTAAAGCTAATTTAGCCCTAGTTTAAGCTTATATATAATATAGTTATAAAATATAGTATCTTAGAGGAGGATTTCTATAACTTTAATAAGACTAGCTTTATAATAGAAATAATTATAACTACCTTAGTTATTATAAGCTTAAATAAATATACTAAACTAACCTTAGCTTAGCTAGGTAATAAAGAATAGGTTTTAGTAATTTAATTTATTAATTCTTAAGGTAAGGCTATCCTACTATTTATTATTATTATAGGGTAATATTACCTTATAAACTAGTATAAAGATAGTATACTACTAAATAATTAGGTTATCTTTATAACTTATAATAGTTAGACTATAAATAAGAAAGGTATAGATTAGATTTAGCACTTTAAAAAGTATACTTATTGAAAATGGAAGGGAATCTAACTAGAGGGATAGGAAGACCTCCCTAGTAGATTCTAGTGCGGCGGCTTCTAGATTCACTAGATTATAGCGTATTCTGCAAGATAGAGAGCTTTAATAGTTAAATATAGTTAATTCCTAGCTAGTACAACAATCTAACGAGTAATGAGAGGATTTCTAGTCCCCTTATAGACCTACTAACCGTATCGAAGGATCTAGGTCGCTAGAGAGGTCTTAGGAGCTACTTTTTATTTTCCGCAAAACCTATTTATATAGGAAAAATAAAAAATCGACTTATAGCCATACAAACTAGCTGCCTAAGTAGCCTAACTAAGCACTTTAATATATAACCCTATTAATAAAATATACTATTAAATCTAGGAAAATTCAAGGATTTGAATAGTATACGTTAGCCTTTTATACGACTACTAGTTGCCTAGTTACAGTCGATTTTAGCTTCCCTATAGGGTAACCTAGTCGGCTTAGTCATACAAGCCTGTGGGTTGGTTGTGGGAACAACGCAGGTTATAACGGAAAACGCTGCAAGCAACGCCCGTAACTAACGTTGCAACAACGCAACAAGGCAACTAGTGGGCCTATAAAATAGTGCTATAAATAGCATTATTTTAACAATACTAAGCTATAAAGTTAAGGAGTATATTATCTATTAATTATAAATAGGTATAAAAGCTATTACTTAATAGAGTTTAAGCTTTTCTATAAAGAATATAAAATTATTACACTTTATATACTATCCTATTTATCCTATATACTTTAGCCACTAAATATTAGCTATTTTAGGCTATTAAAAAAGGCTTATAATAAAGAAATTAAAGGACTAATAATAGTATAAGTTATATATATTATAAAGGCAGACTTTTTACCCATATTTTACGCTTTATTTAAAGCTATAATAATAGAAAGAAATATCTAGAGTGCTTTTAAAGGGGTAAGATTTATTTTATTTAACCTAATAAGTATCATAATATAGCTAAATATAAGGCTATAAACACTATTACTAGTTTAAAAAGCTATTAAGCTACTATAAATATAGGTTCTAAGGACCTTAAATAACCTAATTAAAGTAAACAGAGAAAGACTAGGTCGGGACCGGCGCGTTAGAGAACCAGCCAAGGACTGACCGCTAAGCTGCCTAAAAGATATCTAGAGATTCCACAATAACCTAGATAAGCATGTCTCCTCTATAATTATATAATTGCAAATAGGAAAGATTAGCCTTAATAAGTTCCTTTTTCTCTAGAACATCCCTAGGGTAGCTTTGCCTCTATATAGCTATAGCTAAGCGAAAGAAAACTAGTACTATATAATAGTTAATTACTATAGATATAGTTATATATAACCCTAATAATATTAGCCTATAGACGCATAGGAAGTAAGGCTAGCCCTAAACAATCCCTAGCAGGCGAAAGTTATAGCTAAATAGTTTCTAGCCACAAAGAGACTATAATATTACACGCTAGCATATAACCTAGCCACTAAGTTAAGAGCTCTAGAGCTAGAACTAAGGCATGTCTAACGCAAAAGACTAAAACTAAGGACTATAGATGTTGAAAATGGAAGGGAATCTAGCTAGAGGGATAGGAAGACCTCCCTACTAGATTCTAATGCGGCGGCTTCTAGATTCACTAGATTATAGCGTATTCTTTAAGATTAGGAGCTTTTAAGAGTTAAATATAGTTAATTCCTAGCTAACGGATAGTCTAATAAGTAATAAGAGGATTTCTAGTCCCCTTATAGACCTACTAACTGTATTAGAGAATCTAGATTACTAGAGAGGTCTTAGGAGCTACTTTTTATTTTTCGCAAAACCTATTTATATAGGAAAAATAAAAAATCAACTTATAGCTATACAAACGAGCTACCTAGGTAGCCTAACTAAGCACTTTAATATATAACCCTATTAATAAAATATACTATTAAATCCAGAAAAATTCAAGGATTTGAACAGTATACGTTAGCCTTTTATACAACTACTAGTTGCCTAGTTACAGTCAATTTTAGCTTCCCTATAGGGTAACTTAGTTGGCTTAGTCATACAAGCCCGTGGGTTAGTTATGGGAACGCAGGTCACAACAGACAACGCTGCAAGCAACGCTCGTAACTAACGTTGCAACAACGCAACAAGGCAACTAGTGGGCCTATAAAATAGTGCTATAAATAGCATTATTTTAACAATAGAAATAATAACTAGTAGGGATAGTAAAAACTAGGAACTAATATAGATAATTTAGGGGCGGAAATAGGCTAGAGGCAAAGTAACTATAATGCATATAAGGAAAGAAATATACTCTAGAACTTATTATTAGATTTATATAAACTAACTACTAAACGCTAGGTATATTAACCCCCTTTCTAGGCTACTTCTAATCTAATTACACCCCTATACTAATATAAAATAATATAAAGAAACTACTTCTCCTTAGGGATAGGAATAGCATTCTCTAGGATTTTAGCCTACCTCTTAGCAAGAAGGGAGGCGCCTAGGAGATAGTTTATTTTCACTATTTGCGTGTCTAGTTAATATAACTAAAAGATAGTCTTATTATAATAGTCCTTAGTAAACCTAGAATTAAAGTAGTTAAGGCTTACTACTAATATAAACTATTTCTTCTTACTTTAATTTTTAGTGTATAATTTCTTAATATAGGCATTAAAATCCTTAGGGACTTAGGAAAATAAATAAATTAGCACTAGTATAAGGCTAGAATTAAACTGCTAGAGAAGCACTTACCTTAGCCTTACCTATAATTTTAGCTAATATCTTAGTTAGCTACTAATATTTTACCTAATATCTAGTGATCTTAACCTATTAAATAAGTTAGCGGTAGCTCTAGGCTAGAAATAGCGGTATAAACCTTTTTATAACTATTATTCCTAACCTAGTAATTAAAACACGCGTTAGTTATAGCCCCTGTTTAGATAGATTAGCCTTACTACTATAGTAAAATTAAAGGAAAAACATACTAATAACGTTATAACACTAATAGCCTAGAGTTTTAATAGACTATATATAATAGGAAATACACTAAAACTATTAAGGCTTACTTAACTAAACTAAATTAGCATTAAAATAGGCCTAGCGCTAAAGCAAAAGAAACCTACTTAAAGCTTATAATTAAGAGCTTACTATAGCTACTTTAGAGTAAGTAGCTTTTTTAGATAATATAGCAAAAACATAGGCTTCTAGGTAAATTAGCACCTAAATTATATAGAAATAAAGGTAGACTTACTAGTAATAGGGAGTAAGAGGGAGATATTTTTATAACTATAGTAATAAGTATATAAAACTATAGTAATTATTAGCTTCTAGACTAGCACTAACCTAGGATAGGGCCTATAGGTTCTTAAAAGAAAAAGAGAAAAAAAACCTATAAGAAAGTGTAATATAAGAGAAAGGAAAAAGGTTAGGATTCTAAGGTAAGAAAAACTTCTCTTATAGCCCCTAGGGGGGGGGGGGGGGCTATAAGTTATTATTATAAATATAAAGATAATACACTAATATTATAAATAAATAAAAACTCTAATAATAGGAGAGCGCTAACACTAAGGTAGCTATAAGCTAGCCTTACCCTCTCTCTCTAAAAGTTTTATAAAACTAGGTACTCTAAGTTTATAAATAACCTAGGCTAGAAAAGAGGTAGATTTAGCTAAAAAGTAAGGTAATAATAGAGTTAGTAATACTATAAAAGAAAAGTAAATTATTATTATAAACCTAAATTTACTTTATAAGTAGCAATATTAATTAGGTTAGCACTAGCTTAGAGGTAGGCTAGGACCTAAGTAAAGGAAGAGAGTTAGTAGTCCTTCTAACTTTAAAAAAAACTTAGATAAAGGGATAAGGCTAGCGTAAGCTAGTAATAAATAACTATAAATAGCTATATTAATAGCGGCGCTAACCTAGCCTAGGGCTAGCGCTAGACTAAACAAAGACATAAGGGGGTTTTTTATCCTTCTAAAGGTTTTCCTCTTTAACTAATCTATAGGAGTACTAGAAATAGCTAGGGAAGGCTAACTAGCGTAATTAAATAAAATAAATAATAACCTAATTAAAGTAACTTTATAAACTAATTATATTAAAAGAAAAATAAGCTATTACTGAGGAAGCTCTTTAATATCAATTTTAAATACTATAAACTAATTTATAAAGGGAATATATAGACTTATATATAAGATAGCCTTATTAAAGGCTAAGGTTAACTAACTTGAAGAGGTAAATATAATACTAAGTAAGTAGTATAAAGCTAAGAAAACGCGTTTACATTAAGAAGGTAGTATAACTATTACTAAGGGATAAGCTCTTTAAGACTAAAATAATATAAATAAGTAAACATTATAAGAAAATTACTAAATAAGGTGGATTAGCCTCGCCCTTCCCCTCTAGTAGTTTTACAAAACTAGGTGCTCTAAGTTTACAAATAACCTAGGTTAGGAGAGAGGCAAATTTAGCTAAAAAGTAAGGCAATAAAAGAGTTAGTAATACTATAAAGGAAAAGTGAATTATTATTATAAACCTAAATTTACTTTGCAGGTAATAATATTAGTTAGACTAGCACTAGCCTAGAGGGAAGCTAGGACCTAGGCAAAGGGGGAGAGTTAGTAGTCTTTCTAACTTAAAACTTAGATAAAGGGATAAGGCTAGTGTAAGCTAGTAATAAATAACTATAAATAGCTATACTAATAGCAGCGCTAACCTAGCCTAGGGCTAGCGCTAAACTATATAAAGATATAAGGGGGTTTTTTATCTTTCTAAAGGTTTTTCTCTTTGACTAATCTGTAGGAGTACTAGAAATAGCTAGGGAAGGCTAACTAGCGTACTTCAATAAATAATAAATAATAAATACTAAATAAGGTGTTATAAACTAAGGGATAATACTTTTCCGCACTAACCCAAAGGTACGGAATCGCCTCTAAAATACAAACCAAGCTAATATTTAAATTCCTCGTAATTAATAACCCCTTTCTATAATGTTACATTATAATAGATCTAGAGGCAGGTATAAGGATAAGGTGCTAATAGTTATTAATAAAGGAGAAAGGGGGCTAGCATAGAGCTACTACTACCCTAATGCTAGCATAGGATAGTTTAATATCTATAGGAGTAATAATAAACCTATAGTAAGATAGATTTAATTTAACTACCCTAAAGAAGAGAAATTTTACAAAGAAATAGCTAGTCTTATCCCTAGTAATAAGGTTACTAAAGTCTAGCGTATTACTAAGGCTATAACCCTTCTAATAGCAAACTATATCTAAGCTAAACTAAATTAAAAAAATAATAATAATAGTAATATTTATATAACTAAAGAAGCACTCTTATAAGTCCTTAAGGAGGTAATTAAGGAAATAACTAAGGGTAGCACTACTTTAACCTAGGTAAGCATTACTATAGGACTTACTTTACTAAAATAACTTAACACTACTTTACCCCCCCTATAAATCCTAGGTAAATAGGATAGAGAAGTCCTTATTAAGGGGAATACTATATAGAAATTACTTTAGTTTAGGACTACTAAAGATATAGTAATAGTAGTAAATAAGGCTATAGGCTAAGCTATAGTAGTTATAGCTAAAAGACTCCTAAGTAAAGATATAATTATTATATTTAAAGGGACTACTACTTAGTATAAAAATAACTAGAAATAGATTCCTATTGCCTTTAGACTAGAGGTAGCCCTTTACTACTATATCCTTAGTATTATAGTTAAGGGCTTTCTTATAAAGCATACCTCTATTAAGAACCTAGTAGTAAAGCTAGGTAAAGTAAATAAAGTTAATATAATTAAGGCAATAGTAAGGCGCCCCTAACGCAAAGGAGCCCTAAGAACTACCCTTATCCTTAGACTAGCTAAAGTTAAAGATACTAATAAGATCTATAAAGATAGAATAGTCTTTAAAGTAAAGCTATTTTACACTAAACTATATAATAAGACCCTATAGCCTTAATAATACTATAACTACTTCTAAATAGAATATATTATAAAGTACTATAAGGTAGCCCTAAAGTGTAAGAGGTATAGAGCTAGCTATTATAAGGGTAAAGAAATAACTTGCCTAACTACTAATAAAAGAGTATAGGAGAAATACATTCTATATTCTAGCCCTTACCTAGCCTAGTCTAGGGACTACTTAGTCCTAAAAAAGAAATAAAATATAGTAAAGGTAAGATACTTAAAGTAACTAGTATACTTTACTACTTACCCCTTAAATAAAAGCCTATCCCTAAGCTAAGAAAGACTTACTATAGCCTAGGCGCTAACTACTATAGTAAGAAAGAAAAGAGGCTACCTAACCCTAGCTAAGTAAAGCGTAAAATAGCCTAGAGCTATAAGGGCAAATAGTATTAGATAATACGCAAAGCAAATTAGGGCTAGCATAAAACTAGCATAAGATAGAGAAGGCCCCTAACCCCCCTAACTAACGTAGTAATATTATAAGTTCTCTATTAGAATGTAAATAAGAAGGATAACCTTATATATATAGCGCTCTAGCACTACACTAATATAAATATAATAGTAATCTAAGAATAAGAATACATAAAAAACCCCTAGCCCCTAGCTCTAAGCCTTACTTACTTCTAACTTACATACTATAATAAATATAATATAGTATATATTAATAAGAAGCATGCTATAGGGTTATAGGTAGCCTAAGGAGAAACTAACTAGTCCCTAGTGGAAATATATAGTGTAAATATTTACTCTCTTTACTTAGAAAACTATAGTAATAATTAGAACACCCCTATTTACACTATTAACGCAAAAGAGCCCTATAACTAAAGCGTATTTATTAGGGACTTTAACTAGAAATATTTACTATAGGATAGATTTAATAAGACTAGTAATAGGGTAAAAAAACTACTAGAGTTTGTAGGCTAGTAAAGGCTTAGACTAGTAACACTATAGGGTAAACCTACTAGATAGAATAAAGGCAATAGAGATAGCACTATAGATTTAGCGTAAGTAACTCCTAATATCTAAGTACATTATAATAAAGCTAATAACTTAATAAGGTCTAACTATATACTATAACTAATTTGTATTTTTACTAACCCTTAGGAGGCCACCCCCCTAACCCTTAGATATACTTAGAGCGCTATAAATAAAGGAGCCGTAAAGGCAAAGGTAATTAACTAGCTATTACTAGAAAACGCCCTAGACTTATATAATAAGGAAGGCATTAATACTTACACTATATAGTTAATTATAAATCTCTAGGAAATAGCTAAGATAATAGCCCCCTAAAAACCTAGGGGCTTACCTAGACTAAAAGCATAGTAATTTAGAAGGGCTAAAGAGTTAGTTACTAAAGCTAATTAGGCTAAGAGATAATAAAGGCACTAAAGGACTAAAGCAAATTAGTAAGTATATACTAACGCAGATAAGAACTAGGAAAGAATTATTAGAGAAGAGAGAAAAAACACATAGAGGGATACGCTAAGGTAAGCTAATACTAATAGTAAGGAGGGAGTAGTTTAAAGGCTAGAAAGATAGGCTAGGCTTTAAAGCTAGGCTCCCCTAGAGCTCCCTAGGCTACTAGAGCTAAAGAGGTCTAATAATAACCCTAACCTAGCTACCACACACAAAGATAAGGTAAGCGTGCTTGCATAAAGATTCTTCCCTAAACCTATAGTAAACCTATCCTATATCCTAGATCTATCTTTCCCTAAGCTTAATAATATACTAGCCCTAGACCTAGACCTATTCGCCCCCTAGAAGATTAGTAATATTCTCTTAGATATAAGCAATTAGAAAGCCCTAGGTAATAATAAACTCCCTATAGGATTTATTAAGGCTTATAGCAATCTAGCCTATCTTACAATAACTAGGTTACTAAATGTAGCTATTATAGTTAGCTATTTCCTAGCCTGCTTCCACACTACTAGAGTAATAGTAATTAGGAAGCTAGGAAAAATAACTAAAGAAATAAGACACACTAACACCTAAAGACTAATCTTGTTACTTAATATAGTAGGAAAGGTTATAGAAGTAGTAATAGTAAGGTAGCTTATAACCTATGCTAAGATAAATAGCCTTCTCCTTAAGCTCTAAATAGGAAATAGGGTTAATAGATTAATAAAGACTATAATAAAAGCCCTAATAAAGTACGTTAGAGAGGCCTAGGGGAGGGGTAAATTAGCCTTACTTATATAAATAGATATTTTATTAGTATTTAATAGGGTTAGCTACCTATACCTTATAGCTCTCCTTATTAAGATAGGTATCCTATAATAGCTAGTAGTAATAATATATAGCTTCCTTATAAGGAGAATACGCTAGCTTAGCTTTAATAGAGAACTCTTAAGACCCTTTAAAATTAAGGCTAGCACCCTATAGGGATCCCCTCTTTTCCCTATTCTCTTTCTCTTATACTTAGTAAAACTCTATATTTACCTTAAAGCTATATTAGGAATAGTAGTAATAGGCTTTGCTAATAATATAAATATTATAGCTTTTAGAAAAAATATAGCTTAGACCTAGAGAAAACTTAAGGCTATATAGAAAATCTATAAGGACTAGGCTAAGGAAGTAGGAGTAAAGTTTAACCTAGCTAAGATAAAACTTATATACTTTAGTAAATCCTATTAACCCCCCTAGACTAAAGTCTAGCTTAAAGTAAAGGAGATAGCGCTTATAAAGGCTTACTACTTTCTTAGAATTTAGGTTAATAGGAAACTTATATAAGGCGCTTATAAGAAAATTATTAAAGGGAAATTAGCCTAGTAGTAACTTACACTTACCTTACTAGTAGCGTTAGTATAGGGTTATAGCTTTAGGGACACATGCCTCCTATATATATAGGTAGTTTCCCTTATAATTACCTATAGAGTAAGCGCTTACTATATACTAACTAAGAAAGAAGGAAAACTAAAAGGCATAGTTAAGAGCTTTATAACTAACTAGTTAGCCTGCCTCTAAGTTATTATAAGGGCGTTTAAAGCTACCCTAATTATATAGCTAGAAGCTAAAACTAAAGTCCTGCTACTTAACCTATACTTAAACTACCTAAAAAAGAGGTTTAAGGATAAAACTATTAATAGTAGGATAGTAAAGGTAATTAGGACTATAGCTAGGTTAGTAGTAACTATTCTACCCTAGAAAAGGCTATAGAGAAGATGTAATAATAAGGAAGATAAACCTAATATAAACTTATATAATAAGTAGAAAAGCTACTAGGAAGTATAGTATAATAAAGAAAGACTAGGTTAGGACTAGCGTATTAGAGAACTAGCTAAGGACTAACTACTAAGCTACCTAAAAGATATCTAGAGATTCTATAATAACCTAGATAAGTATGTCTTCTCTATAATTATATAATTATAAATAGGCAAGATTAACCTTAATAAGTTCCTTTTTCTCTAGAATATTCCTAGGGTAGCTTTACCTCTATATAGCTATAGCTAAGCGAAAGAAAACTAGTACTATATAATAGTTAATTACTATAGATATAGTTATATATAACCCTAATAGCATTAGCCTATAGATATATAGGAAGTAAGGCTAGCCCTAAATAATCCCTAGTGGGCAAAAGTTATAGCAAAATAGTTTCTAGCTATAAAGAGACTATAATATTACACGCTAGTATATAACCTAGCTACTAAGTTAAGAGCTTTAAAGCTAGAACTAAGGCGTATTTAACGTAAAAGACTAGAACTAAGGACTATAGAAATAATAACTAGTAAGGATAGCAAAAACTAGGAAATAGCGTAGATAATTTAGGGGCGAAAATAGGCTAGAAGCGAAGTAACTATAATATATATAAGGAAAGAAATATGCTCTAGAACTTATTATTAGATTTATATAAACTAACTACTAAACGCTAGGTATATTAGCCCCCCTTTCTAGGCTACTTCTAATCCTTTAACGCCCCTACACTAATATAAAATAATATAAAGAAACTACTTCTCCTTAGGGATAGGAATAGTATTCTCTAGGATTTTAGCCTGCCCCTTAGTAAGGAGGGAGGCACCTAGGAGATAGTTTATCTTTACTATTTGCATATTTAGATAACATAGCTAAAAGATAGTCTTATTATATTAGTCCCTAGTAGACCTAAAACTACCTTAGTTAAGGCCTACTACTAATGTAAACTATTTCTTTTTGCTTTAATTTTTAGCGTATAATTTCTTAATATAGGCATTAAAGTCCTTAGGGACCTAGAGAAATAGATAAATTAGCACTAATTTAAAGCTAGAATAGACCTACTAGAGAAGCACCTACTTCTACACTACTAGTAATCTTAGCTAATATTTTAGTTAGCTACTAATGCTTTACCTAATGTCTAGCGATTTTAACCTATTAAACAAATTAGCGGCGGCGCTAGCCTAAAAGCAATAATATTAAAACCTTTTTATAACTACTATTTCTAACCTAATAATTAAAATAGGCATTAGTTATAGCCCCTAACTAAATAAATTAGCCTTACTACTACATTAGAACTAAAGAGAAAACATACTAATAACATTATATTACTAATAGCCTAGAGTTTTAATAGATTACATATAATAAGATATACACTAGAACTATTAAGGCTTACCTAACTACACTAAATTAGTGTTAAAATAGGCCTAGCGCTAGAGTAAAGGAGACTTACTTAAAGCTTGCGTTTAAGCGCTTACTATAATAGCTTTAGGGTAAGTAGCTTCTTTAGATAATAAAGAGATAACTTAGGTTCCTAGATAGATTAGCACCTAGTCTATATAGAAATAAAAGCGAACTTACTAGTAACGCGAATTAGGAAGGGGATATTTTTATAATAGTAAGAATATGCGTATAAAACTACTATAATTATTAGCTTCTAAACTAGCTCTAACCTAGGATAAGGCCTATAGGTTCTTAAAGGAAAAAGAGGAAAATAACCTATAAGAAAGTGTAATATAGAAGGAAGGAAAAAGGTTAGGATTCTAAGGGGGGAAAAACTCTTCTTATAATCCCTAGGGGGGGGGGGGCTATAAGTTATTATTATAAATATAAAGATAATATACTAAAATTACAAATAAATAAAAACTCTAGTAATAGAAGAGCGCTAACACTAAGGTAACTATAGGCTAGCCTTACCCTCCCCCCCCCTAGAAGTTCTATAAAACTAAGTACTCTAAGTTTATAAATAACCTAGGTTAGAAAAGAGGCAGATTTAGCTAAAAAGTAAGGTAATAAAAGAGTTAGTAATACTATAAGAGAAAAGTGAATTATTATTATTGAAAATGGAAGGGAATCTAGCTAGAGGGATAGGAAGACCTCCCTACTAGATTCTAATGCGGCGGCTTCTAGATTCACTAGATTATAGCGTATTCTGCAAGATAGAGAGCTTTGATAGTTGAATATAGTTAATTCCTAGCTAGTACGGACGATCTGACGAGCAATGAGAGGATTTCTAGTCCCCTTATAGACCTACTAACCGTATCAGAGGATCTAGACCGCTAGAGAGGTCTTAGGAGCTACTTTTTATTTTCCGCAAAACCTATTTGTATAGGAAAAATAAAAAATTAACTCATAGCCATACAAACTAGCTACCTAGGTGGCCTAACTAAGCACTTTAATATATAACCCTATTAATAAAATATACCATTAAATCCAGAAAAATTTAAGGATTCAAACAGTATACGTTAGCCTTTTATATAACTACTAGTTGCCTAGTTACAGTCGATTTTAGCTTCCCTATAGGGTAACCTAGTTAGCTTAGTCATACAAGCCCACGGGTTGGTTGTAGGAATAACGCAGGTTACAACAGAACGCTGCAAGCAACGCCCGTAACTAACGTTGCAATAACGCAATAAGGCAACTAGTAGGCCTATAAAATAGTGCTATAAATAGCATTATTTTAACACTCCCTCTAGAAAAGTATAAGGTAACTAATTCAATACCTAGACTTAGCTCTTTAATAGATATCTAAGTTAACCATAAATTCAATAATAAATCCAATAACTTTTAGAATAAAAACAGTAAAACTTTTAGAATAAAAACAGTAAAATCAATAACTTTTAGGCGTAATTCCAGTGTTTTTGTTAATTTTTCGGTTTTTTCGACTTTTTAGTTAGTTTTTAAACTAGGCCTTTGTATTCGTAAGACCTAATAGTTAGATAAATTATTAAAATTTATCATTAGGCAGGGGCTTAGTTAAACCATCTGCAGGCATCTCTTTAGTGTTAATATAGATAACCTTAGCTATACCCTTCTGTACCTTTTCTCTAGTATAGTTAAATTTTAGTAAGGTATACTTTATTCTGCTATAAAGAGCAGGGTTATTAGCGGTTATAATAGCGCCTTAGTTATCACTAAAAATTAGTACTAGAGGTGCTATAGGTAGCTTTATCTCTTTAAAGAGACCGTAAAGCCACTCTAGCTCCCTAATAGCTTCACATAAGGCATTAGATTTAGCCTCTAATGTAGATAAAGCTATTGTAGTTGCTTTCTTCAATTTCTAGCTAATAGGTCCTTTAGCTAGCTTATAGAGATAAGCATAGGTTAATTTAGAGGACTTATCACCCGCGAAGTCGCTATCACAAAAGCCAATAAGGGTTGCAGAAGCTATAATAGTAGATTTAGACCTTCTATAAGTTATAGAATAACCTATAGAACCTAAAAGGTACCTAAGCAAATGTTTAGAAGCATTAAGGTGCTCTATAAATAGCTTAGATAGCGCTGTGGAAAGCCACTAAACCAGAAAGGCAATATTAGGTCTTGTAAGGAGCATTAGGTACATAATAGTCCCTATAATACTCTAATATAGCTTGTGATTAGGGGGGGAAAGAGGTTTGGTTAGGTGGTCTACCTGTTTTATAATTCCTAGTTATAGAGGAATTTTAATAGGTCTAGCATCTTTTATATTAAATCTTTCTAGGGCTTTAGAAATGTACTAGGACTAGTGGATAGTTAGGGTCCCTTTCTTTTGATTTCTAGTGATTTAAATGCCTAGGAAAAATTCGGCTAGCCTATGGTCTTCTATAGGATAAGCTTTATAAAGTAGCTTCTTTAGCCTATTAATATAAGCTAGATCTAGTCCTATTAGAAGGCAGTCATTCACATAAGTTACTATATATGTAGATATAGTTAGGTTAAAGAAGATAGCTAGGTTAGATATAAGGGGTTAAAAGCCTAGCTTCCAAAGAAGGTCCTTTAAAACCTATTACCACTCTCTAGAGCTCTGTTTTAATCTATATAAAGCTTTTTGTAGGAAAATAACCTGCTTTTAAGAGGGTTTATAGCTATACTTCTTAAGTAACTTAGCTACTTTAGGTGTAAAAGACTTAGCAAATTTAGTAAATCTATTAGGTATTTGCATATAGATAGATTCCTTTAGTGGACTGTTTAAGAAGGCCCCTATAAAATTAACTTATTTAACTTCCTAGTTATTATAAGCCGCTAGGGCTAGTAAAATCCGCTAACTAGGGGGAATGCTAGTTACAGCGTAGGTTTCAATATAATCTTAACCTTCTATCTGCATAAACCCTTTAGCAACGAGTTAGGCCTTATACTTTAAAGGATTATTTTCTTTATCCTTTTTAAGCTTGTAAACAAGCCTATTCTTTAGAACCCTCTAGCCCTTAGGAATTTGGTCTATCCCTATAAATTTAAAGGTTCTAGCAGCTAGAAGCTATTTAAATTCGTTAAAAGTTGCATCCATCTATTTTTAACTATCCTTGCTTTTTAAAGCTTGTTTCTAGGTCTTAGGGGTATCCAAATCGTTGTTTTTAGTGGATAATTTAGCCCTTTGTTATGCCTTAAAGCATATCTCCTTAACATATAAAGATATATTAAAATTATTAATATCCATAGAATCAGAATTAATTAAAGAATCTAAATCTAAAAACGGTTTTTCAATAGCACCGTTTTTAGGGGCGCTAGAGCTAGGGCTCTCTAGGGGTAGCGCTAGAGGCGTTGCAGGCGCTGTCGCGGGCGCTGTATCAGTCGCCCCGGGGACTGTTAGTACAGGCGCTGCGGGCGCTGCGGGCGCTAGACTTTTAGGCTTTAGATAACTATCCTAAACTTCTAGATTATCTCGTGAGATATCGGCTTCTCCCTCTAAAGGATTAGTCCCTAAAGGCTTAGGGGACCCTACAGAGCCTATATCCTCTATAATTTTAACAAAGCTAGTCTTTATAACTAACCTTTTAGAGGGAATATAAACAAGATAAACGTTAGAACCTAGAGTAGCTAGCAACCAACTAGGAATAGTCCTAGGGGCTAGCTTTTAAAGCTTAGATCTCTGCTCCAAAGGTATTAGAACCTCACAATAAGACCCTATAGCCCTAATTTTTAAGAAATTAGGCTTATAGGAAGTCTTAGGCTCTAAATCAGCTAGAAATAGCTACTTAGGGGTCAAAGGTTTAGTCATATTAGCTATAATGTTAACTAATTCCACTATAGCTAGAAGGATATAAGACTATAGATATAAGGGCAGCTTAGACTACTAAAGTGTAGCTCTAAGCCAGTCTAGGATAACCCTAATAGCCCTCTTAACTAGCCCATTTTGTTCGTGAATATAAGGGCAAGAGGTGCTAAAGCAAATTCCTTTAGAAGATAACTATAACTAAAGTTCGTTGTTAATTTTAGTACCTCCGTCAAAGTGAAGGTGCCTAGGATACGCATTATATCGATTTTTCAGGGCCCTAAAGAAGCCCTTAATAGCTAAAGAAAGAGTTAAACCTTCTTTATTAGCTAATAAAAAGCACCATTTATACTAGGATTTTCGATCAATAAGGATAAGGACTATTGCCTTCTTATTATATGGTATAGGTTTAATTTTAACCGTATCTCCCTCTAGAATATCTAGAACTCTAGGGGGGTCCTAAATAGGTCGTTTAGTTAGTCTTCTAATAGCTTTAGATTGCATACAGGCTATGCAGTTGAAATCCTTGTCTTTAATAGCGGAAAAATCAGGATCCCTTTAGCTAATTTTAATGATTCTTTAGTAAAGGAGGCCTATATAGCCAGTCAAATGTGCCAAAGAAGGCTAAATCTAGTAACTTCCTATAACTAGAATCTAGCTTTTTAGGGCTATTATCCCCTAGCTCCCTCTGTTACTAGGCTTCTTAACAATCACAGGCCTCTAGGGGCAGTAGACGGCCACTATTATTACCTAAGTCATTAGGGTATGGACTTTCTAAACCCCCTGTAGAAGATGCCTAACTAGGAGTTTTGGCGGGATATAGGGCTAAATCATTGTCTTCTAGCTCTTTAATTCGTTAATATTCCTTGGGATTAAAAGCTAGTTACAGAATTTAAACCTCTATAGGGTAGGAAAACCCTAATTTGTTCTTATAAGCTCTTGGTTGTCGTTGCCATTGTTAGTTGCAATATTAAGAGCCTATAAAGAAGAGGTGGGTTAAATGCTTATAGATTGTAGGAGTAGGTTACCCCTTAATCTATAAAAAGAAGCCGTGTTTAGCAGGTTCTAATAACCCACAGGGGCTTTTATTGGCTAGAAATAGCTAGTCTTTAGCTAGATAACCTCCCTTTAGATAGTGAGATAACCCACTAACTAGGTTAGTATCTATGCCTAGGAAATATAGGGCATCTAGCAGAGCTAAAGGCCTATATTCTAGTGGATTTTTCTTAACTAGAACGTTAAAAATAGCTGTGCCTCTTCCTTTAGGATAAATAGGTCCTCCTACTATAATTATAGCGCTGGTTTTACCTTTCTTTAGAGGTTTAAAGTCCCTAAAAGAAGCCTTATTATTATAAATGTGATAGGAAGAACCCGTATTATACAAAAGGGAGTTTTTAACCACATCGTTAGAGTAGCTAAAAGTAGGCTTGCTAGTAGTGTTACTAGTGGTAGAGGCACTAGAACTATCTAAATTAGAATTAGAATCACTACTATTATCACTGCTAGATTTATTAGAATCTAACTCTTTAACGTATCCCATGGCTAAAGTATAGCCTAAAGCAAAAGCAGCTTCTTTTCCTTTCTGTTTTTCCCCGTTGCTACTCTTCTTCTTCTTCTGCTTCTTTTTAGAGGCTTTAGAAGGGTTTGAATCCTTCTTATCTTGCTCTTTAGTGGCGTTAGAGTCCTTCTTAGGGTTAGGGTTAGAAGATTTCTTCTCCTAATCCTTAGAATTTCCCTTATTATTAGAAACCTTATAGCTAAGGGCTTTAGCTATAGGGGAGGTCTTATCCCTCTGTTCTTCTAATAAATCCGCCATAAGGAACTATAAATTTAGGGTATTTACAGGCAGTCCTTATGCCCTAGAAGCTCTAATAGTAAATCTTTGTCTCTTAGCCTAACTAGGGAAGGTCTGCTTTAATACATTAATATAATAATTTACTTAATTAATAGGGGCGATCTTTACACTATAAAGTTATAGTCTAGCTAGTAAATTATTAAAATTAGCATTAAAAGCCTCTAAAGATCCCTTATAACTTAAAAAGTTTAGGGAGTGGTAGCTAGCGTATAGTGTACCACGCTGGATTTTAGCACTTTGCGAATACTGCCTAATAAGGACTTTATAGGCTTCTTTGGGGGATTTTTGCTAACATATAGCAGCCTATAGTCCTAGTTAATAACTATCTCTTAATATTATTAAAAGAATAGCTTAGTCACAGTTAGCTAGATAGCTTGCTAGGCTTGGATTATCTATAAATTTAGGTAATCCTAGGGCTCTAAATTGTATGCTTAGGGCTTGTTTTCACTAATTATAGTTTTCAGGGCCTTTTAGCTTAGCTCCCTTTGGAATAGAGTGAACCTTCTTATTTAGTTTCTTTATAGCACCTATATTAAAGGCAGCTTGTAAGTTACTAGAAGGTACGCTCACAGAAGTAGTAGCTATTAGGTCTTCTTCTAAAACCTTAGTATTTTCTTCCTTAGGTCTATTAGAAGCCTAAAGACCTTACATAGCAGTCATAGTTTGCGTTAATTTCTCTAGAAGATTATTAATGCTAGCCTTGTTTTTAATACGATTATCCTCACTATGCCTAATAAAATTAGCTAAGGTCTTGCCTTGTTATTTAATTTGACTTTGTAGGTGTAAAGTACTGGCCTAAATAGCTAGTTAACCTTCTATATCTATCCTACTAGGGTCCCTAGGGGGGCTAGAAGACCCTGTGGCAGGGGCCTTACCCTTATAACTAGGTGGTGCTATCTTCTAGTTGCTGTGTTAAATCTCTAAATTTGTTCCTGTTGCAAATAACGCACGCTAGAAATTGCTTGTGTTGTAATCTAGTCGCGTACGCAAATTGTGTGGCAGAGCCGTTTAAAAGGGTAGCCCTTAGGTCTAAAAAGTAGGTCTTTGGTATGCGCGGGCAGAAAAATGGCAGAGAAGAATCTCCGCGAGGAAAATTTTTTAACACTAAGGATAGGAATCGTAGATAATAGGTATTATAGAAGCTATAACATAACGTAACGTAGTGTATAGTGCGTGTAACGTAATGTAATAGGTTAAAAAGCCTAGTATAAATATACTAGATATCTAATGATTTTAAAGGATGTAGCGTATCTACTATTGTAAATAATATCAAATATAACGGTTGCAATAGTGAATAGAATCACTAAAAAGAGGTTATGGTTGTAATTAGATAGTTATAGGTGCAATGTGGTGGTTACGGGTGCGGCTGTAGATAATTTTTAACACTAAGGGTCTGATGTTGCGATGCGTGGCGCTAGTAAATGAAGAGCTTTAAATTCTAGTGGTTTCCTTTGTAATCTTAAGAGCCTATAGGTATAGTAGGTGGTAACTAGTACCTAAAATCAAGCAGTAATCGCAGTAGAATAACGCAGTAATGTAGTAATCTATAGGCCTTCTAGGCTTATAACCTAATGAAAATGGAAGGGAATCTAGCTAGAGGGATAGGAAGACCTCCCTACTAGATTCTAATGCAGCAGCTTCTAGATTCACTAGATTATAGCGTATTCTGTAAGATAGAGAGCTTTAATAGTTAAATATAGTTAATTCCTAGCTAGTATAGATAATCTAACAAGCAATGAGAGGATTTCTAGTCCCCTTATAGACTTACTAACCGTATTAGAGGATCTAGACTGCTAGAGAGGTCTTAGGAGCTACTTTTTATTTTCCGTAAAACCTATTTGTATAGGAAAAATAAAAAATCGACTCATAGCTATACAAACTAGCTACCTAGGTGGCCTAACTAAGCACTTTAATATACAACCCTATTAATAAAATATACTATTAAATCCAGAAAAATTTAAGGATTTAAACAGTATACGTCAGCCTTTTATACGACTACTAGTTGCCTAGTTACAGTTGATTTTAGCTTCCCTATAGGGTAACCTAGTTGGCTTAGTCATATAAGCCCGCGGGTTGGTTATGGGAACAACGCAGGTTACAACAGAACGCTACAAGCAACGCCTGTAACTAACATTATAACAACGTGTGGAAAGATGGAAGGCAAAGAGATTAGAAGAGAAGATGATCTAGAATTGCTATCTAGGAATTCGGAATCTAGCAGAGAAAAGAGAAGCTTATAAGCTTCAAATCTACTAATCCAATGAATCTAGATATCTGAACAAAGCCTCTGAACAGAGGTTGCGATGAATCGTAACAAGCGCGGTAACAAACGCGGCACGGGAGGCTGCATCGTCGGATGACGAGGCTGATGCCTGAGGCTGCGATGTGAGGCTGTGAATACCCTCAACACCGCCCCCAGCACCACATCCAGCTATCATAAGAAAAGAACAGAGAGAAAACAATCATACAAAATCAGGCCTTTGAGGCCTCTTACAAAACATGACCCTTTTCAAAGTCCCCAGCCTTCATCATGCGAAGAAGGCGTACAAAATTGGCGTGTTTGACGCGTTCTAGGCCCTTTGTAAAGCCGTCAGCTATCATTTGGTCTGTTCCAATCTGTTGAAGTCGGAATTCCCCTTCTCGTGCCTTCTGTACAATCCATTTGTATCGTAAATCAATGTGACGCGTACGTCCCTTGTGCTTCTTGTCAAGCACGTTAGCTTTCGCGTTCTGGCTGTCAGTGAACAACAACAACGGTCGCAATTGCTTGATCCCAAAGTCCTCAAGTAAATGTGCTACCCAGAGCATGGATAACCCGGTCGGCGTGAGGTTGATGAATTCTGCTTCAGTCGAGCTAAGGGCCACGAGAGTCTGCTTCTTTGATTGCCAAAGGATTGATCCTCCGGCTAGCATCACAACGTGCCCTGCAGTTGAACGTCTCGTATCCAAGTTATCAGCGAGTGAAGCATCACTAAATCCCTTGACCTGGAGGACTGCTTTGGGGTCTGAAAGGTCTCTTCCTCCGAGAATAATCCCCAAATCCTCCGAGCCACGAAGGTATCTCCAAAGATGCTTCTGAAGATCAACGTGAACCTGCTTCGGTGCAGAATTCGCACCGCAGAGTCGATTTGTTGTGAACGTAATGTCGGGTCTTGTAGATACAGAGAGCCAATTGAAGCTTCCTGTGCGTTTTGCCCAGTCAGAGAGATCGAAGACTGTGTCAAGCTCTTTCCAGTCTGACGGGATCACGGTCTTTGGAAGCCATGGAACGTTCGAAGCGTTGACGTTCTTGATGTCGAATTTCTTCATGATGCTCTGAACATAGAGCTTTTGGTGAAGAAGAATAGTTCGGTTGGCACGATTGCGTACGAATTCGATGCCAAGGAACAGTTTGACCTCGCCCAATCGCTTCAATTCGTAGTGTTTCTCTAGTCGTTTGATGACATCTTCAATATCGCTAGGGTCTTTCCTGCGATGATCATGTCGTCCACGTAAAGGAGAAGTACAACGTCATTGCGTTGAAAAATGCAGAGCTCGCTTGTCAATCGATGAAAGCCCTGCTTTTCGAGTTCCTTGGTGATATCTTCTAACCACCAAAGAGGAGAAATGGGTAAGCCGTAGAGAGCTCTCTTAAGCTTGCAAACCCTGCTGGTACCGTCGGTATGACCGTGTGGTTGTTTGACGTAGATGTCTCCTTGCGCTTCGGCATTGAGGAAGGCATTCACAATGTCGCACTGCTGCCATTCGTAATCAAAGGCTGCGACAAGCGTACAGAACACTCGCAGCGAAACCAAGTGAGCCACTGCTGCGTAGAGGTCTTCGTTGTTAAAAATTTCTGGATTTTGATCCCCTCGAGCAACCCACCTCGCTTTGGCGTAGGGTTCTTGATCAATTGGATGCTTTACGGTATAAACCCACTGACCGTCAAAGACCTTCACATCTTTTCCAGGGAAAACAAGGTCCCAGCAGTCCTTTTCGTGGATCTTGAGGAGTTCCTTCTTCTCAGCAGGTCTCCAGAACGTGTGGTAGTTATTCATAGCTTTTGCCTTGTACCAATTGGACGGAATGTCGATCTTCGTGTCAGCTATATTAGCTGCTTCTATCATCAGAAAGGCGTATGATCGGTGAATTTCCTCCACTTCGTCATCATCCAGGTCGTCGTCGTAGTAACGAATCGCCAGGTTTGATCGGTGGGAGCCCTGAGGAAGAGCTTTCTTCTTTCCCGAGGTCTGAATTTCAAGATAGTCTCGTCGTGTATCTTTTCGGAGCGATCGTCTCGGCGCGGCTTCGGATTCGAGTTGTTGACGGACCTCCTGGTCGTCATCGTCTTCGGCTTCCTCATCCGGGAAGGCCCCAGGTTGACGCCGTTCCTGTTGTCGCGGAGGACTCTCAGATGGCGTTGGAAGGTGGGTTCTGGGCTTCTCTGGGAGGGGAGGATCATCCTCTTCCTCAAAAGAGTGGTAATTCTCGTCTATTTCCGAGATGCTTGATGAGCTTTCCTCAAAGCGGACTGCTTTCTTGCCCGGAGTTACCTTCTGTGGTTGAGGTTTCTCCTGACTAGCAGTTGGAATGTCAATGATTCGGCGGCCTTCTTCAGCAAAGGAAGGATCAATCAGATCCGCGATATAGATGACTTCGTCGTCTTCAAGAGGCGTAGGTAAGTCGGTCTCATCAAAGCGAACATCTCGTGCTCGAACAACTCTCTGCTCCTCAGGGATCCAAACCTCGTACAGGTGACATTTGGGACCATCCATGCCCACGAGTCGACCTTTCTTAGCCCTTGGTGCCATCTTCTGAGATTGAACACGACGTTCGTCAGGAATTCGTACGTATGCGATACATCCCCAGGTACGTAAATGTCGAATTGACGCGGTGTTGTCAAGGCCTAAAGCGTCGAACAAAGCCTGCTGAGGTGACTGGTTGTTCTTATTACCGTGTGTAGGCAACAAATTGGTGATTTTGGCTGCGTGCTTCATCGCGTATGGCCAAAGAAGCTCTGGTAATTCCGCTTCAATTGTCGAGGCTCTTGCCGTCTCCATGAGGGTTCGGCCAGCGCGTTCTATGATGCCCTGATGAGCTGGAACGTAAGGAGCGCCGGTCCGATGGATGATGCCTTCCTTCTGACAGAAGGTCTTGAACTTCTCTCCAAGGAATTCAGTTGCGTTGTCTGTATGGAAGCATTTGACAGTAAATCCGCCGCTCGTGTTTTCAACAGCAGTCTTCCAAGCCTGTACGGCTTTGACTGCGCTGGACCTGTCGACGGTCGGGATCACCCAGTGAAATCGTGTATGAACATCGATAGCGTGTAGCGTGTGCTTCTTCCCCCCAAAGCCTTCGGGTTTGTGTTCAATGTAGTCCCAGAAGACGCGAGAAAGGAAGTTTGTTGTGTCGTTGGATTCCTCCCGATGAATCATCTGGGGAGCCTTTGACAAGAGGCATGCCGAGCAGTGAAAATCAGCCACAGAGGCAGGATCGACTGCGATTCCTGCTTTTTTGCATGCAAGTAGGATTCGTTCCTTCCCTGCGTGGCCGAGTCTCTTGTGTAAAAGTCCGAATTCGACCTTCTTGGTGACAGACTTGCTCGTCAAGGCCGCAAAGTTGTATTGAGGCTCTTCGTCTCGAAGATTCAGTGTGGAAACATTAGCTTTCCAGGTGTAGTCGCCGATCACCTTGCCCGAAGGTGATGAGATCAATTGGTCCTTGAAACCATCCATGACGACTCCGCCTTGCTTAAGAAGTCCTGGTGAAATCATATTGACTTCAGCCTTTGGTGCGTATTGAGCGTTTGGAAGTTCCAGATATCCTTGTCCGATAGGGATTTTAACATTGCCAATCCCTTTGACGTGGAGTTCCTCTCCGTTGCTAGCCATCATCGGCTTTGCGTTAACATTGGTGTTCAAATAAGTGAACCATCTGGTTGAATTGAAGGTGTGTGTGTTGCAACCGGTATCAAGAATGCAATCTTCCTTTGTAAGCCGGTTTGCAAGAGTCTGGAACGAATAGTCCCTGTTAATTGCCATCAAAGCGAGATTGCTTCCAGCCGACACGATGTCAGGAGAAGCAGTTGTTTTTGTTGTGGTTTGTTCGCCTTTCTTCTTCATTGAGTCAGGCTTCTTTTCGGGATGAAGCTTCCAGCAGTTGTCCTTCGTATGAATGGTTCTTCCTGGTGGAATTGAACAACCGCAGTCAAGCTTCATGGTGTCAGACGTCTCATTCTTTGGCGCCTTACCCTTGCCTTTCGCGTTGGAATTGGAATTATCCTTGTTGTTGTTCTTTTGTTGAGTGTTGAAGTTGACCTTTTGGTCCTTCTGTGGCTTGTTGGCTTCGTACGTCAGGTACGTGAGCATGTCTTCCTTTTTCAATTCAGCCTTGGAGAATCCCTTGATCTTCCATGCGTTGTGAATCTCAGGCATTGATCCTTCAATGGCTTTGATCGTCTGCGATACCCAGATAATGTCGGGAATCCTTTCGATCTTGCAGATTCGGTTCCAAGTTTCTGTGGGTAATCCAGCCAGGCTCGGGTTGTCGAGAAATCAGCTCTTCTTGATTTGGAGAACTGTTGAAGTAGCTCAATGATAGCCAAATCGGCCTCAAAACCGCAATCGCTTTTGATCAACTGCATCATTTCGGTGACCGGCATTGTGTCGGTCCATCCTGCGTGCGTCAAATTCTTTTGGATTCGTGAAGAGAGGCTCTGCCAAATAACAGATGAAAGGATAGCATGGTACTTATCCGTTTCCTGTGACCAAGCGATTTCGCCAGTCAAATGTTGTGTAAGTTGCATGATACGAACTTGCATTCGTATGGAAATCTCCCATTCTTCGAAGTTCTCCGCTCCCTTGAGAGGCGTGATAACTGCCGTTCTGGTGTACCATGCTTTCGTAACATCGTTGAGTTCAGTTGAGTCGGGTTGGGTGGCCGGAATAGTACCAGAAGCACCCCCGGGGTTGTTACTCATAATGAAAAGAGGGTAGGGTTATATATCAAAATTCGCGTACACCTATCACCGTAACTTGATACCGATTGACGTCGGTTTGGTCAAGCGGGAGTTGTGGCGGCAGCTCTTGGTTGATCAAATCGCTGTGTGGCCGCCAACGCACAGAGTCGTGAAGTTGAGAGCAATAAGCGTTCTCGAGCGCTCCCTCAGAGTTTCACCTTGGCCCAGTTAGAGGGCGACTGTTGTACCTGCTTTACCTGCTTCACCTTATATTGTTATACCTATAATACCTGCTTCACCCAAATGGCTATAGATCTGGATTGTTAGTTTCGGGTGCCTAAGGCGGTTCCGTAAGGAATGTCTTGTCCTGGCCTGCCGTCCACTAAGATCTGCCTGGAAGGGATTAACTTTTTGCGTGTATCACGGAAACTTGTGGTGTTTTGAAGTTCACGATGTTGTGACAAGGTTGCTGCAACTGCAGAATGGGAAACAACACAACGAAGGTCGTGCGTTCAATTCCCCGATGTGTAATTTTTTGGTTTTTGTGTGGCACGCGTAAGACGATTTTGCGATCAATTTGACCTCGACTTATATGACATTACCGTTGTTGGTTTTATGTAAGGGAAAAGGTCTTCGTGCCGCCCCACTAGTCAAGCAACTTTGCTTTAACTAGTTGTCGGGAAAACATGTGTAATTGTACACAATAATGCGACAGTCAGATGAAAAAGAAAAATGAAAGAAAGGGCGCGATGAGCGCCGGGCTCATAACCTGTGGAAAGATGGAAGGCAAAGAGATTAGAAGAGAAGATGATCTAGAATTGCTATCTAGGAATTCGGAATCTAGCAGAGAAAAGAGAAGCTTATAAGCTTCAAATCTACTAATCCAATGAATCTAGATATCTGAACAAAGCCTCTGAACAGAGGTTGCGATGAATCGTAACAAGCGCGGTAACAAACGCGGCACGGGAGGCTGCATCGTCGGATGACGAGGCTGATGCCTGAGGCTGCGATGTGAGGCTGTGAATACCCTCAACACAACGCAACAAGGCAACTAGTGGGCCTATAAAATAGTGCTATAAATAGCATTATTTTAACAATTATTATAAACTTAAATTTACTTTATAGGTAGTAATATTAATTAGGCTAGCACTAGCTTAGAGAAGGGCTAGGACCTAGGCAAAGGAGGAGAGTTAGTAGTCTATCTAACTTAAAAAACTTAGATAAAGGGATAAGGCTAGCGTAAGCTAGTAATAAATAACTATAAATAGCTATACTAACTATAGCGCTAACCTAGTATAAGGCTAGCGCTAGACTAAACAAAGACGTAAGGGGGTTTTTTGTCCTTCTAAAGGTTTTTCTCTTTAACTAATCTATAGGAGTACTAGAAATAGCTAGAGGAGGCTAACTAGTGTAATTAAATAAATAAATAAATAAACTAAGGGATAAGAGAAAGGCTTAGTAATATAGTGTGTGTAGTAAGCCTAGCTATAATACGCAAACTTATTAGATTAATATAGAAATATCTAATAAAGAGAATTCTAGTAAAGATTAATTAATTTCCTATATTATAGTAATTTTTTAGTAAAATCTTTATAAGAAGGTAGTGTTAGGTAAGCAGCTTTCTATGTTAAGTGGCTTGCTATGCACTTACGTTATATATTAATCCTTTTCTTATTATAAAAGTCTAAAGTATTTTCTTATAATAGCTAGTTCTTTACCTTTGTCTTTATAGTGTAATTATTTATAGTAACCTAGCTATAATTAAGGGTTAGGGGGGTAGCCTCCTAAGGGTTAGTAAAGATATAAATTAGCTATAGTATATAGTTAGACCCTAGTATATTATTTACTTAATTTTAATATACTTAAATATCTAGTGTTACTTATACTAAGTCTATAGTGCTATCTTTATATCCTTTATTTTATCTAGTAAGTTTACCTTAGGGTATTACTAATCTAAGTCTTTACTAGCCTATAAACTCTAGTAATTCCTTTAGTTTATTATTAGTTTTATTAAGTCTATTTTTGTTAGTTCCGCAGGGATGTAATGCGTTACGCAAAGCCTTAAGAATAGTATCGTTATTAATAATCTATTCTAGGCTTATTATTCTATATACTCTAAGAAGAGAAAAAGGAAGTAAAAGAGAGGGCTTTTGCAAGAGATAATAGCTAACTATTATAGGTCACATAACGCTAGCCTTGCCCTATTATAGGGCTTGCTTACAGGGCAAAGGTAGGGCCTACGCGCGCGCGCGCAGGCTAACCTTTTTCTAGCTATAATTATGGCTATTAAGCGCGATTAATATTGTGTTTATTCTAACACTAGGAACTCTCTCTTTTAACATAACTATTAACATATAATATTAATCTAAAAAGAGAAAAGAAAATAATAATAATGTAGCTTATATATTAATATAAAAAAGAAAAGAAAGAATAAGGGCTATATATACCTATAGTAGTAAGAAAAGAAGGAAAAGACTAGTCTATCTCTAATAACCCTTTAAAAGAATAAGTAGGCCTTTCCCTAATCCCTTTTGCCTCTTAATATTATTAATAATATTTACGTAGCTACCCTCTAAATTCCTCCCCTTTACATAGCTACCTTCTAACTCTCCCCTCCTCCCCTTATTATTTACTATTACTATCTTTATACCTTTATGCTCTATTAACTTCCTCTCCCCTCCTAGCTATTTACTATAATTATTTTCGTACCTTTATGCTCTATATATATTACATAGAGGTGGAAATAGCTATATAGGGGTATATAAAGCTAAAGAATTACTTCTAAGAGCCTATAGGCTCCTAGCTATACCCTAAAGGCATTACATAGTATTAGAGATAATCTCTAGATAACTAGAAGGCTTCTAGTAACTCCTATAAGGCTAAGAGCTATAATAAGAGTAGCTCTTATAGGAACTACCCTATAGGAGTTACTACTTCTCCTCCTTCTTTTGCTTTTTCTTATTACCTAGGGAGATATCTTCTCCTTCTTCCTTCTCCCTAGGTTTTTATATTCTCCTTATTATAAACTAGCCTTATAGCTACTACACATAAGCGTTTAGAGTGTAATTAATATTCTTATAAAAGAAAAAGAAAACTAAGCTTAGGGTTATATAGCATCCCTCTTTATAGGGGTTATACCTAGTCTATACGCAAAGCGCACACTAACTAGTGTTCTTTTATATATAGCTTACTTACTTTATAAAGCCTCTTTAAATCCCCCTTTTATTTACTAAAGACCTAAGCTTATAGCTTAAGTCTATAATATACCCCCTTACTTATCCTCTCCTATTCTCTCCCTATCTAGCTAAACTAAATATAAATATATATTATCCCCTTATAAGGTATAGCTTTAGTATATATAAAGCTTACCTTACTATATATAGGTTTAAGGTAAATCCTAGACTTAACTAAGTAAAGTTAAAAAATTTTTACTATAGACTTACCTTACCCCTAACTATCTCTATTATATTACTACCCTATATATCCTAATTTTTACTATAGACTTACCTTACTCCTAACTATCTCTATTATATTACTACCCTATATATACTAACTTTACTTATAAAAAACACTAGCCTATCCTTTTTTTAGTCTATTACTAATTACTTTTAATGCTTTATATTATTACCTATTTATTACCTTTTACCTATTACTACCTAAATACTAACTTTACTTTAGACTTCCTTTTAACTCTTACTACTATAACCCTATTATTATAATATATTACCCCTATCTAATACTAGCCTTTCTTTAGCTATATATTTATTTTAGTCTTTAGTTAGAGCTTATAAGTATTCTCTAAGGAATATAAATACTCCCTTTCTTTCCCCTTAAAAATCTAATCCTTTTTTTTTATAATATTACTACTCCCTTTTAAAATCCCTTATTATTTTCTTTTTAAATCCTTTTAGTTTACTATTAGCCTTTATTTTACTACTATTATATCTAATATTACTACTACCCTTACTAGTGCTATATTTATATTACCTTTACCCCTTTTTTCTTCTCCTTTTAGTTTACTAAAGGGTATATACCTTAGTAAGTATATCCTTAAGGGTAACTCTAGTAATAAAGCTTTCTTTAATAAAGAGAAGTATATTTTCTTACACACTATATATTAATAACCTTTACACTAAGGGTGTATATACTTATATACTAGGCGTAAACTAGGCCTATAGCCCTTACTATACTACCTATTATTTATATATCTAGGAGATATACTAATACTATGTAAACCTAAAATTACATTATACCTTTAAGCACCTTAATACCCTTATAGGTACTAATAAAGCTATTAAGACTCTAGCTATAAAGCAAACTACCTTTAAAAAGGGGTGTTATACTATTCTTACTAAAAACTTTATTTACTACTAAAAACATTTTAATAGTATACTTACTACTACCTAAATTAATCCTACTAAAGCTATACCTTTAGCTACTTCCCTTATAGGTATAGCCTATGCCTAAGGCATAACTAAAGCATAAGCCCTATGCTTACTTAAATTATACTTACTTAATAGGGCTTTAACTCTTTTATTACTAAATTTATTTATAGTATATCTAATATAAATAAGACCCTTTAGTAGTCTATCTAAGCCTAGGAGTAGGCTATAAAGGAATCCTATAACCTAACTATAGCTATTATATAGTTAACTAAAAAGGTTACTTAAGACTATTACCCTTACCCTTACTCTTTTTCTTCTTCTTAATTTTATTTTTTTATTTTTTATCTTTTCCTTTATTATAGAATAGTAGCGCTATGTTATGTATAGGGTAGAGAATAGCTATATTATTAGTTTTTAGTAGTTAAATTAAATTATACCCTTTATAGACTATTATTTATCTATATATCCCCTTATTATAACTTAAACCTATTTAGTGCCTTTATATCTAAAACGCTTTCTAATAGTTCCTATATTAGCTATATATAACCTTTTTATTTTACTAATATATTATAATTTAACCCCTAACCTTATATATTTTTAGCTATAAGAATCTCCTTTACCTAGTACTTAGCAAGGTTATTATTAGTATTAATTATAATTAGCTCTAGGGGTAGGCGTTTATTAGCTAACTTTTAGCTTAGTAATGGATTATTTACTACTCTCTATACTAAGTTAATATAAAATAAAGGGTGTATTCCCCTTAGCATATCTAATTTAATTATTAGTAGTATTAGGACCTTAAGTACCTTATACTTTACTATTACCTAATCTAGTTTCTTATATAAGTAGTTTATCTTAATATTTTAGAGACTTAGCTATATATAGTCTCCTACTTAAAACTATTTCGCTAGCCTATGCTTACTATTTATGTTTTCCTATTACTATTATTAGATAAAAGCTATAGTAGCCTATGTTAGGTTTATACTATCTTTTAAATATTTTAAAAATGCCTAGGCCCTCCCCTTTACTAAAGTTACTAAGGTGCTAATATATAATGCTTCCTAGATAGTTAGCATATTAAATCTATATAGTGCTATATTTACACTTACTCCTATTACTAATAAGTCCCTATTATTTAACACTAGTTAATAAGCTAGTAAGTAGTCTAGCTAGTTAAACTAAGAGAAGGATAGTAATACTTATAAAACTATAAGCACCTCCTAGTTAGCTTACTTTATTTCGCTATTAGTTTGCGAATAATATAATATTAATAGGAGTTATTCTATGCTTACTTTCTAGCAAAGCTTTATCTAAAAGCTACTTAACTAGTCTAATCCTTAATCTATAATAATTTAATTTAGGAAACTATAGAAACGCTACTAGTAGTGTTTAAACTATTTTACGCATGCTTTAGCCCCTATTAATATTATAGCTTTAAGCTATATATATTTAGAGAGTTAGTTTATAATAACTATAAGAAACTATAGGTTATCTAGCTTCTTTACTAAAAGGTTAGTTATAAAGTCTATTAAGATTTATAACTAAAATCTATTAGGTAGTAGTATTAGTTTTAATAAGCCTTACCTTAGCTAGTGGCTTTTTTATTCTCTATAGTAGTAATAGTTATAAACTACCTATACTATATCCTATAATATACTATCCTAATAAAAGTCCCTATAAAGCGCCTTAAAAGTGGTGTTTTGCCCTAGATAACCTAGTAAAGGAGAGCTATAAGCCTATTAAATAAGAGTTATAGTTAAAGGCTCTTACTTTAGGACCTATATCTAGCCCTAAAATTAAAGCACCTCTCCTATACTAATCTAGTAGTCTATAATCTATTCTCTTATACTTACTACTTCTAGGAACTTTTATTCTCCTAACTTTACTATATTTAGCTATGCCTTATATATTTTATCTTAAACTATAGCTTAGTCCTAAAGTAACTATAGGTAAGTATTTATAAATATTACCACGCCCTTAGGTAAGTCTGCGTTATAACTAG
This sequence comes from Epichloe amarillans, assembly GCA_024072835.1. NCBI lineage: Eukaryota > Fungi > Ascomycota > Sordariomycetes > Hypocreales > Clavicipitaceae > Epichloe > Epichloe amarillans. The sequence goes on along the minus strand of CP099637.1, from coordinate 5,036,850 downwards.
AGTTATCCCCTATTTATATGCTTTTCGCTACTATAACTAGTTATATACTTACGCTTAGTATCCCTTTCTTAAAGGTATAACCTATTAGTGTTAAAGCTAATTATACTATTAATACTATTAGTTTACTTACTTATAGATCTTCTTAATATTATCTTAATAGCGCATTTAGTTATCTTACTTATATGCTAGTATTAAAAATGGAAGGGAATATAGCTAGAGGGATAGGAAGACCTCTGTAGTAGATTCTAATGCGGCGGCTTCTAGATTCACTAGATTACAGTGTATTCTTTAAGATAGAGAGCTTTAATAGTTAAATATAGTTAATTCCTAGCTAACGGATAGTCTAACAAGCAATAAGAGGATTTCTAGTCCCCTCATAGACCTACTAACTATATCGGAGGATCTAGGTCGCTAGAGAGGTCTTAGGAGCTACTTTTTATTTTTCACAAAACCTATTTATATAGGAAAAATAAAAAATCAACTTATAGCTATATAAACTAGCTGCCTAGGTAGCCTAACTAAGCACTTTAATATACAACCCTATTAATAAAATATACTATTAAATCCAGAAAAATTCAAGGATTTAAACAGTATACGTTAGCCTTTTATACGACTACTAGTTGCCTAGTTACAGTCGATTTTAGCTTCCCTATAGGGTAACCTAGTTAGCTTAGTTATACAAGCCCGTGGGTTAGTTATAGGAACAACGCAGGTTATAACGGAAAACGCTGCAAGCAACGCCCGTAACTAACGTTGCAACAACGTAACAAGGCAACTAGTGGGCCTATAAAATAGTGCTATAAATAGCATTATTTTAACACTCCCTCTAGAAAAGTATAAGGTAACTAATTTAATACCTAGACTTAGCTCTTTAATAGATATCTAAGTTAACTATAAATTCAATAATAAATCCAATAACTTTTAGACTAAAAACAGTAAAATCAATAACTTTTAGGCGTAATTCCAGTGTTTTTGTTAATTTTTCGGGTTTTTCGACTTTTTAGTTAGTTTTTTAAACTAGGCCTTTGTATTTGTAAGACCTAATAATTAGATAAATTATTAAAATTTATTATTAGGCAGGGGCTTAGTTAAACTATCTATAGGCATCTCTTTAGTATTAATATAGATAACCTTAGCTATACCCTTCTATACCTTTTCTCTAGTATAGTTAAATTTTAGCAAGGTATGCTTTGTTCTGCTATAAAGAGCAGGATTATTAGCGGTTATAATAGCGCCTTAGTTATTACTAAAAATTAGTACTAGAGGTGCTATAAGTAGCTTTATCTCTTTAAAGAGACTATAAAGCCACTCTAGCTCCCTAATAGCTTCACATAAGGCATTAGATTTAGCCTCTAATGTGGATAAAGCTATTATAGTTACTTTCTTTAATTTCTAGCTAATAGGTCCTTTAGCTAGCTTATAGAGATAAGCATAGGTTAATTTAGAGGACTTATCACCCGCGAAGTTACTATCACAGAAGCTAATAAGGGTTGCAAAAGCTATAGTAGCTTTAGACCTTCTATAAGTTATAGAATAACCCATAGAGCCTAAAAGGTACCTAAGCAGATGTTTAGAAGCATTAAGATGCTCTATAAACGGCTTAGCTAGCGCTGTAGAAAGCCACTAAACCAGAAAGGTAATATTAGGTCTTGTAAGGAGCATTAGGTATATAATAGTCCCTATAATACTCTAATATAGCTTATGATTAGGGGGGGAAAGAGGTTTAGTTAGGTAGTCTACCTGTTTTATAATTCCTAGTTATAGAGGAATTTTAATAAGTTTAGCATCCTTTATGTTAAATCTTTCTAGGGCTTTAGAAATATACTAGGACTAGTGGATAGTTAGGGTCCCTTTCTTTTGATTTCTAGTGATTTAAACGCCTAGGAAAAATTTAGCTAGCCTATAGTCTTCTATAGGATAAGCTTTATAAAGTAGCTTCTTTAGCCTATTAATATAAGCTAGATCCGGTCCTATTAGAAGGCAGTCATCCACATAAGTCGCTATATATGTAGATGTAGTTAGGTTAAAGAAGATAGCTAGGTTAGATATAAGGGGTTAAAAGCCTAGCTTCCAAAGAAGGTCCTTTAAAACCTATTGCCACTCTCTAAAGCTTTGTTTTAATCTATATAAAGCTTTTTATAGGAAGATAACCTACTTTTAAGAGGGTTTATAGCTATACTTCTTAAGTAACTTAGCTACTTTAAGTGTAAAAGACTTAGCAAACTTAGTAAATCCATTAGGTATTTGCATATAGATAGATTCCTTTAGTGGACTATTGAAAAAGGCCCCTATAAAATTAACCTATTTAACTTCCTAGTTATTACAAGCCGCTAGGGCTAGTAAAATCCGCTAACTAAGGGGAATGCTAGTTATAGCGTAGGTTTCAATGTAATCTTAACCTTCTATCTGCATAAACCCTTTAGCAACGAGTCAGGCCTTATACTTTAAAGGATTATTTTCTTTATCCTTTTTAAGCTTGTAAACAAGCCTATTCTTTAGAACCCTCTAGCCCTTAGGAATTTAGTCTATCCCTATAAATTTAAAGGTTCTGGCAGCTAGAAGCTGTTTAAATTCATTAAAAGTTGTATCTATCTATTTTTGACTATCCTTACTTTTTAAAGCTTGTTTCTAGGTCTTAGGGGTATCCGAATCGTTGTTAGTGGATGATTTAGCCCTTTGTTATGCCTTAAAGCATATCTCCTTAACGTATAAAGATATATTAAAATCATCAATATCTATAGAATCAGAATTAATTAAAGAATCTAAATCTAAAAACGGTTTTTCAATAGCACCCTTATTAGGGGCGCTAGAGCTAGGGCTCTCTAGGGGTAGCGCTAGAGGCGTTGCAGGCGCTGTCGCAGGCGCTGTATTAGTCGCCCCAGGGACTGTTAGTATAGGCGCTGCGGGCGCTGCGGGCGCTAAGCTTTCAGGAGGCTTTAGGTAACTATCCTAAACTTCTAGATTATCTCGTAAGATATTAGCTTCTCCCTTTAAAGGATTAGTCCCTAAAGGCTTAGGGGACCTTACAAAGCCTATATCCTCTATAATTTTAATAAAGCTAGTCTTTATAACTAACCTTTTAGAGGGAATATAAACAAGATAAACATTAGAACCTAGAGTAGCTAGCAACCAACTAGGAATAGTCCTAGGGGCTAGCTTTTAAAGCTTAGATCTTTGCTCTAGAGGTATTAGAACCTCACAATAAGACCCTATAGCCCTAATCTTCAAGAAATTAGGCTTATAGGAAGTCTTAGGCTCTAAATTAGCTAGAAATAGCTGCTTAGGGGTTAAAGGTTTAGTTATATTAGCTATAATATTAACTAATTCCACTATAGCTAGAAGGATATAAGACTATAGATATAAGGGCAGCTTAGACCACTAAAGTGTAGCCCTAAGCCAGTCTAGGATAACCCTAATAGCCCTCTTAACTAGCCCATTTTGTTCGTAAATATAGGGGCAAGAGGTGCTAAAACAAATTCCTTTAGAAGATAACTATAACTAAAGTTCGTTATTAATTTCAGTACCTCCGTTAAAGTGAAGGTGCCTAGGATACGTATTATATCGGTTTTTTAGGGCCCTAAAGAAGCCCTTAATAGCTAAAGAAAGGGTTAAACCCTCTTTATTAGCTAATAAAAAGCACCATTTATACCGGGATTTTTAATCAATAAGGATAAGGACTATTGCCTTCTTATTGTGCGGTATAGGTTTGATTTTAACTGTATCTCCCTCTAGAATATCTAGAACTCTAGGGGGGTCCTAAATAGGTTATTTAGTCAGTCTTCTAACAGCTTTAGATTGCATATAGGCTATGCAGTTAAAATCCTTGTCTTTGACGGCGGAAAATCCAGGGATCCCTTTAGCTAATTTCAATGATTTCTTTAGTAAAGGGAGACCTATATGGCCTAATCGAATGTGCCAAAGAAGGGCTAAATATAGTAACTTCTTATAACTAGAATCTAGCTTTTTAGGGCTATTATCCCCTAGCTCCCTCTGTTGCCAGGCTTCTTAAGAATCACAGGCCTCTAGGGGCAGTAGACAGCCACTATCGTTACCCAAGTCATTAGGGTATAGACCTTCTAAACCCCCTGTAGAAGATGCCTAACTAGGAGCTTCAGTAGGATATAGGGCTAAATCATCGTCTTCTAGCTCTTTGATTCGTTAATATTCCTTAGGATTAAAAGCTAGTTGCGGAATTTAAACCTCTATAGGGTAGGAAAACCCTAATTTAGTCTTATAAGCTCTCGGTTGTCGTTGTTAGTTACAATATTAAGAGCCTATAAAGGAGAGGTGGGTTAAATGCTTACAGATTGTAGGAGTAGGTTACCCCTTAATCTGTAGAAAAAAGCCGTGTTTAGCAGGTTCTAATAACCCACAGGGGCTTTTATCGGCTAGGAATAGCTAGTCTTTAGCTAGATAACCTCCCTTTAGATAGTAAGATAACCCACTAACTAGGTTAGTATCTATGCCTAGGAAATATAGAGCATCTAGCAGAGCTAAGGGCCTATATTCTAGTGGATTTTTCTTGACTAGAACGTTGAAAACAGCTATGCCTCTTCCTTTAGGATAAATAGGTCCTCCTGCTGTAATTATAGCGCTAGTTTTACCTTTCTTTAGAGGTTTAAAGTCCCTAAAAGAAGCCCTATTATTACAAATGTAACAGGAAGAACCTGTATTATATAAAAGGGAGTTTTTAACTACATTATTAGAGTAGCTAAAAGTAGGCTTGCTAGTAGTGTTACTAGTGGTAGAGGCACTAGAACTATCTAAATCAGAATCAGAATCACTACTATTATCACTGTTAGATTCATTAGAATCTAATTCTTTAACGTATCCTATGGCTAGAGTATAGCCTAAAGCAAAAGCAGCTTCTTTTCCTTTCTGTTTTTCCCTGTTACTACTCTTCTTCTTCTTCTTCTTTTTAGAGGCTTTAGAAGGGTTTAAATCCTTCTTATCCTACTCTTTAGTAGCGTTAGAGTCCTTCTTAGGGTTAGGATTAGAAGACTTCTTTTCCTAGTCCTTAGAATTTCCCTTATTATTAGAAGCCTTATAGCTAAGGGCTTTAGCTATAGGGGAGGTCTTATCCCTTTGTTTTTCTAATAAATCCGCTATAAGGAACTGTAAATTTAGGGTATTTACAGGCAGTCCTTATGCCCTAGAAGCTCTAATAGTAAATCTTTGTCTCTTAGCCTAACTAGGGAAGGTCTGCTTTAATGCATTAATATAATAATTTACTTAATTAATAGCAGCAATCTTTACACTACAAAGTTATAGTCTAGCTAGTAAATTATTAAAATTAGCATTAAAAGCCTCTAAAGATCCCTTATAACTTAAAAAGTTTAGGGAGTGGTAGCTAGCGTATAGTGTACTAGGCTAGATTTTAGCACTCTACAAATACTACCTAATAAGGACTTTATAGGCTTCTTTAGGGGATTTTTGCTAACATATAGCAGCCTATAGTCCTAGTTAGCAACTATCTCTTAATATTATTAAAAGAATAGCTTAGTCACAGTTAGCTAGATAGCTTGCTAGGCTTAGATTATCTATAAATTTAGGTAATCCTAGGGCTCTAAATTAAATGCTTAGGGCTTGCTTCCACTAATTATAGTTTTTAGGGCCTTTTAGCTTAGCTCCCTCTAGAATAGAGTGAACCTTCTTATTTAGTTCCTTTATAGCACCTATATTAAAGGTAGCTTATAAGTTACTAGAAGGTATGCTTGCAGAAGTAGTAGCTAGGTCTTCTTCTAGAACCTTAGTATTTTCTTCCTTAGGTCTATTAGAAGCCTAAAGACCTTGCATAGCAGTCATAGTTTGCGTTAATTTCTCTAGAAGATTATTAATGCTAGCCTCGTTTTTAATATAATTATCCTTGCTATGCCTAATAAAATCAGTTAAGGTCTTGCCTTATTATTTAATTTGGCTTTGCATCTATAGCTATAGAGCACTAGCCTAAATAGCTAGTTAACCTTCTATATCTATCCTACTAGGGTCCCTAGGGGGGCTAGAAGACCCTGTGGCAGGGGCCTTACCCTTATAACTAGGTGGTGCTATTTTCTAAAAGTCCCTAAAAAAGGAAAAGAATCCCTATGCAAAAGCTCTAAATTTGTTCCTATTGCAAATAACGCGCGCTAGAAATTGCTTATGTTACAATCTAGTTGCGTACGCAAATTGTGTGGCAGAGCCATTTAAAAGGGTAGCCCTTAGGTCTAAAAAGTAAGTCTTTAGTATACGCAGGCAGAAAAATAGCGGAGAGAGGTCCCTAAGAAAATTTTCTTAACACTAAGGATAGGAATCGTAAATAATAGGTATTATAGAAGTTATAACGCAACGCAACGTAATGTATAGTGTGTGTAACGTAGTGTAATAGGTTAAAAAGCCTAGTATTAATATACTAGATATCCAATGATTTCAAAGGGTATAGCGTATTTACTATTGTAAATAATATTAAATATAATAGTCGCAGTAGTGAATAAAATTACTAAAAGAGGTTATAGTTATAACTAGATAGTTACGGGTTGCAATGTGGTAGTTACAGGTGTGGCTATAGATAATTTTTAACACTAAGGGTCTAATATTACAATACGTAGCGCTAGTAAATAAAAAACTTTAAATTCTAGTGGTTTCCTTTATAATCTTAAGAGCCTATAGGTATAGTAAGTGGTAACTAGTACCTAAAATTAAGCAGTAATCGCAGTAGAATAACGTAGTAATGTAGTAATCTATAGGCCTTCCGGGCTCATAACCTATTAAAAATAGAAGGGAATCTAGCTAGAGGGATAGGAAGACCTCCCTGCTAGATTCTAATGCGGCGGCTTTTAGATTCACTAGATTATAGCGTATTCTTTAAGATTAGGAGCTTTTAATAGTTAAATATAGTTAATTCCTAACTAACAGATAGTCTAACGAGTAATAAGAGGATTTCTAGTCCCCTTATAGACTTACTAACCATATTAGAGGATCTAGACTACTAGAAAGGTCTTAGGAGCTACTTTTTATTTTCCGCAAAACCTATTTATATAGGAAAAATAAAAAATCGACTCATAGCTATACAAACTAGCTACCTAGGTGGCCTAACTAAGCACTTTAATATACAACCCTATTAATAAAATATACTATTAAATCCAGAAAAATTCAAGGATTTGAATAGTATACGTTAGCCTTTTATACGACTACTAGTTGCCTAGTTATAGTTAATTTTAGCTTCCCTATAGGGTAACCTAGTCGGCTTAGTCATACAAGCCCGCGGGTTAGTTATGGGAACAACGCAGGTTATAACAGAATGCTGCAAGCAACGCCCGTAACTAACGTTATAACAACGCAACAAGGCAACTAGTGGGCCTATAAAATAGTGCTATAAATAGCATTATTTTAACACCTTTATACCTCTAGGGAGGGTATTATAACTCTTTGCCCTTAATATTATACTATCTATTAGTCTAGAACTACTCCTAGGGTTTAGTATTAGTAAGGAATTAGTATTAACTACTAGATTCTTCTATAATTAGGTAAATAGTTATTTAAACTTACTTATAGAATTATTAAAGGCTATTAGAAGGGTTAGTAAGGTAGCTTCTATACTTAGGGATTTTATTATAAGTAGTTATAATTTAATTTTAGAGGGCTTACTCTAATTAACTTATATTAGGGATAGCTTATTATAATAAAAAGAGCTTCTTTATAATCTTATTAAAGCATTCTACCTTTAACTTATTAGGGTTATTATATATTATTTTCTAGAGGGATATATTATGCTACTTAAGGAGGTATTTTTGCCTTATATTCTCTATCTTAAACCTTTACTTTATCTTTACTACTAAGGTTATAAGGTCCTAAGGATTCCCTAGCTATAAGAGGTAGTCTAAGTAATACCTAAGGGCTTTCCCTTTTAGTATTACTTCTAGTATATAGCTAGATTACTCTTACTTAATATCTAAGAGCTTACACTTTCTCTTAAATACTAGGAGCTTTAATTTAAAGATATTATAGTCCTTAGCGCTATATTATTTCTCTAGTGTATATATCTTTATAAGATTAATAATCTACTTTAATATAAGTTATAAGGGGATAAGTAGGCTATTAATAGGCATTATCCTCTCTTAAGGAGAAGGAAACTAAGGCTATTAAGCTAGTTCTAGTTCTTAAGGTAAGGGAGAGGGCTATAGAAAAGATAGTTATTTTTAAATTACTAGTGTAATAGCTAGGGAAGGTTAACGTAAGGCTTAATAAAAAGGGAAGGTAATCCTTATGTTTTAGGGTTACTAAAAGCTACCTTTATTAAAGAGGTTATTAAGGAAGTCTTTGCTTACTATAATCTTCCTTTAGAAGTCTATATACTTCTTATAGGTATTATTTACTTTTTCTTATAACTAAAAGTGAAATTCCTCTTAGTTAAGGACTTCTTAAAGGTTTATTATAACACTTATAGTTTAGTTAATTATTATATATACCCCATTAGTTATAAGATAGTTATAAAGGTGCTTTACTACTAGGGCTAGTGCTCTCTAAAGTATTTATAGTGTTTATTTATAGAAGTTATTAGTAAACTCTATAAAGAGGGTTTTCCTAGTTACCTTTCTTACTTTATAGTCCTTTACTTTAGTAAGGATATAGGCTATAAGCATTTCTAGTGTGTTATCCTTATTAATATTAAATTCTTTAATCTTATAAAGCAATTTTTCTATAAAATAATAGTGTAAGTTTTAAGGGATATAGAGAAAGGGGATTATACTAGGTTTTCTCTCTAGTTACCCTTTATAAGCTTCTAAGAAAGTGTCTCTTACTTAAGAGCTATTATAACTTACTAGGACTTATATTTGCTTTTTCTTATTAACTATTATAACTTATAGGCTTTAGAGAAAATAAAATAAAAAAGAGGGATAATAAATTTTAGGTAAGAAGATATATAAAGGATTATAAGCTTAGTAGTTAGCTTTATTACATAATAGAATACACTAAGAAAAAGAAAAATAGGATAAAATAAGCTACTAAAGTTAAACTTTTCTTTAAGGTTTAGGCTTCTATTTATTATATTAAGAAAAATAATAGGATAAGTAAGCTACTAGAGTTAAACTTTTCTTTAAAATAATAGGCTTTTTCCTTAGCACTCTTAGGGATCTTATAATAAATAGGCTACTTAAAAGGGACTTATTTATATTACTTCTATAAGAATCTCTTTTATAAAAAGACCTTACTAATTTATAGTTAGTATAGTCTATAAGAGAGTAATTTTTTACTTATAAGTTAGACTATAGTTATTATAATTCATAAGAGAGTAGTTAGCACTTGCAAATTAAAAGTAATTACCTAGGGGTTAACCACTAATTAGTGTTAGTTTTATAGGGATATAACGCGTTACATAAAGCCTTAAGAATAGTATTATTATTAATAATCTATTCTAGGCTTATTATTCTATATACTCTAAGAAGAGAAAAAGGAAGCAAAAGAGAGGGCTTTCGCAAGAGATAATAGCTAATCATTGTGGGTTACGTAACGCTAGCCTTACCCTATTATAGGGCCTGCTTGCGGGGCAAAGGTAGGGCCTGCGCGCACGCGCGCGGGCTAACCTTCTTCTAGCCTCAATTGCGGCTGTTAAGCGCGATTAATATCGTGTTTGTTCTAACAATTTTAAAGTAAGTGCTTCTATTAACAGTCTTCTATAAAGATCTATTAGTTATAGGGCCCTTTTATATTAATAGTATAAATAAGGGTATTTCATTTATTACTATAATTTTCTAAGTAAAGAGAGGAAATATTTACCTTATATACTTCCACTAGGGACTATTTAGGCCCTAGGCTACCTATAACCCTATAGTGTACTTCTTATTTATATATGTAGTATTATATCTATTATACTATATATGTTAGAAGTAAGAGAGGCCTAGAGCTAGGGGCTATAGATATTTTATGTATTCCTATTCTTAAATTATATTTATATTTATATAAGTATAGTATTAAAGCGCTATATATATACCCTCCCCCTAACATTCGCCACTAGGGAGCTTTTGAGTATAATAATTATTATTGGAACTTGTTTTCAAATTAATCTAATCAATTAAAGCTTTCGGTTATCATTAGTTTTTTGTTGCCTACGTGGTGATTGACATTAGAGCAGGGGGGCTATAAGAGCCCCACTAGCCCACAAGCTATAGCACGCTTAAGGAGATAGGTAGCGAAGAGATCTGCGGGCTCATCTCCCATTCTTTAGTTTGAGGCATAAACATCCTAAAGTGACACGCTTCCTAACACTTAGTTCGCCTTCACTCTCCTTCGCCGCTAGATGATTTATTGCCCTATGGCACCTAACAGCAGATGTAACATCTATCGCTATTAACAAATTTTTATCAAGCTCAATGAGCAACCCAAAGCATTCACCGCCTGATACTATAGGCTTCGTCTCCTCCAAAAAAATAGGTAAGCTTTATTTATCTTTCTTATTTTCACACTAACTCGTATTTTAACTAGAAGCTATCATAGCGACGACGGTCCGCCATTACGAGTCTAATGACGTATCGTATGAAATTACTGCTGCAACTTTTAGGAAGACCTCTCGCCTTCCTTTCAATGATCCCTATCCTGACGGTACTCCTTTTATATGGTTCAGATCCTGGTAAGACCTGTCATTGATGCTATAATGTGATAAGTTGTATATCATACTAACTGAAGCTATCATTGACAGGAATCACGAGCGTATCACTAATGAAGCTAAAGCTTTAAAGCTGGTTTCTGACAAAACAACAATCCCAGTGCCTAGATTACTTGAGCATGGAGAACTACCAGATGGCCGGCGATATCTAGTCACAGAGTTTATCGATAGCCTGACACTAAAAGAGATGGATTCCCAAAGTTGCTTGAGACAAGCAGGTCAGAAGCATACAGAAGGTACACCGTGTAAGACATGTTCAGACCAAGCTTACTCGAATGCCCTTAACTTTATTACGGGCATCATATTACCACAGCTTGCAAAGTTGAAGTCCCGACAACGTGGTATTGATGGATTTGTGATGCCTCCCTCTTGGCTCACCCCCGATGCTCAACCGCCGTGGAAAGGCAAAAAGGCTTGGAAGACTATTCCCCTGAAGGAACCAGAGTATGTTTTTCAACATGGTGATATCGCACCTCAAAACCTTATCCTGGACCGACAAACTCTCCAAGTCAAGGCCTTGATTGATTAGGAACATGCTGGGTATTTTCCACCAGGGATGGAAAGATGGCCTGGAACACTTGATATGCGCGCTTACAGGAAGCGGGCTGATAATCTAGCCAAGGCGATCACCAGATTTCTCCTAGAAGATTATTTGGAATGCTACGAGAAATGGAGCGACAAGGAAGAATTACGGACGTTAGTTAGCGTAGGGGAACTTCCAGATCCTAGGCTATTAATCAGAGACTAGAGCGAAGAATAGGTAGGAAAAGGTGTAGCTTCGTGCTAGTAATTACTATTGTGCTTGGAACATAAGTCCTGTGACTTCCCTATTATGTTAAATAATATCGGGTCTTGGTGAAAAGTGGAAAACAATCATCCTCCCCACACTAGACGTTGAAGTCTCTGGCATCCTCACGTCTATCATCACCCTTTGGTTAGCTCTAGCCATAGTCGTAATGCCTGGAACACCTTACATATACTTCGCCGCATTTTAGGCATTTTGTGATCGAGTCGGAGATAGTTGCGTTGCATGCGCCCCCTCCAGGGAGAGTTCCAGTGCATTTCTTAGTAAAGTCTGACATTGTAAATCTGTGATTAGGACTTAGTATAACTTGATAAAATACAAAGATAAAAGCCTTACAGTGCCTTCTTTCTATTAGCAAAGGTATTCTCCTATGGGTTTATATGTTGCATTTCTAAGATAGAACTTATAACCGGAGTACGCCAAAACATTTGGCGCACTCTTTTTTACTACGCTAGTAGTAAAAACATGACTTTTTCTTAATGGCTTCTCTTTTATAGCTATCTAACTAGCCCTTGTGTAGGGGCTTAGGCTTTGCCTAAGCATTCACATAGTGCACATAGGTAAGGATAGCCTCACATAGGTAAGTGTGAGGCCCCACTCACAACAACAACACCCGGAACGCTAACGCGCACCACGTGGCGGGTTAGGCCCTAGGGCTAGGTCCACGTGACGCTAGCAAGCCACTAGCTATAAGCTCCTAGCTCGCACATATAACACACTTAGACCTAGCAAGCTTTAGTAAATATACAAAAGCCCCTATACCTCTTGCCTAGCTACTATTATCCTTATAATTCTAAAGCTTTACCTACTAGCTACCTAAGAGTAATATAGGGGGGAGAACTACCTAATCCGCTAGAGTAATATTAGATAATAACTAGACTTAATTAAATAAGGGTAGCACTATAGCTAATAATACACCACGCTTTACTAAGACTAAAACTAAATTAGTACCCTCTAACCTTAGGGCTAAAACTATAGTAATAACTAAGTAAATTGCTTAGCTTAAGAAACTCTAGAAGCTATAGGAGAGGGAATAAGAGCTTATTAGCTTACTATAACTAAACGCAGGGGAAGATAAGATAAAAAGATAGCAAAGAGCTAGTACCTCCTTAAGCTATAGTAGCTAAGAGGTAAAAGTCTAGAATATTACTAACCTTTAACACCCTATAAACCTATAGAAGCATAAGATCTAGATTAATAACCTAAACTATGCCTTTAATAAGGCAAAGCAAAAGTATTAGCATAACTACTAAAAGATCCTATTTACACTTAACTATATATATAGTAACTATAGGGTAAGATAGGACTAATACCTTAAGGAATAATAGGCTAATAGCTAGGATAACCTTAAAGATAACTAGGATAAATTTAAGACTTAGATACTTACGCTACTCTAAGACGCTGCTAACTATAACGCTTAAATAGCTACGTAGCTAGAAAACGCAAAATAACATAAAGGCTAGAGCCCTATTAAATTTAGTATCTTCCTAGATTTGCTTAAGAAATACCTAGAAAGAGCCACTAAAAAGTTATGTGCTTTTATATTCTTTATAAAACTACTCCCTAAATTATAGGACTATATTAACCTATATACCTCTATTACTAGAAAAACTTAAGAAAAGATTATATAACTTACCTAGTAATTTTAGGAGGCAATGCTAAAGAGTAAGTAAAGGCCTAAGTACTTAGAAGATAAAGGCCTATATAAGGCTCCCTAGCACTAAAGATATAACTCCCTATAAGGCTATAAACCTTATAAAAATCAGAGGAATAAAGACTAGGAGAAGACGCTAGCTACTTACCTAAATAATAGCAAACCTAGGTATAAAAGGCAATATTTTAATTACAATAGTATAGAGCACCTTGCAAATAGATGTAATAAGCTAAAGAAAGAATACTAAAGGGGCTAGGAAAACTTCCTAAGGTAGAAGTAAATACCCTTACCTTTGCCTCTAACACTAAGGTACTAATAGGGTGTTAATTCCATACACTAGTTACTATTTATAGGCATAAAGACATTAAAATAGCAGCGAATCTTAATAGTTACGCTAAGATTAATATTATTAGCGCTAAGTTTACCTAGACCTATAAGCTTAATTAGGCTAAGGCTATGGCACCTATTATTAAGGTAGTAAGGGCGCTTATAATCCCTTAATATAGTGTCTATAAGGTACCTATTACTATTAAAGACTCTAGAGGAGAAGAAAAGAACCTTAAGCTACTATATGTAGCTATAGATAGGGACCTAAGACCTAGGGGAAGCCCTATATTAATTAGAATGCATATACTTATAGAAGAGCGTGTATATCTTTATTTATACTCTAAAGAGTGGTGGTTTAAGAAGCAGAAAACAGCCTTTTTGCTTATAACTCCCTATAAGTTTGTAAGGGTAATGCGTAATAAGACTATTATATACGCTATTATAGGGGTTATAGAAGATAAGTTTATTACCCTTAAAGACAAAGAGAAAGCGAAAGCATATAGAACTATTAAAGATATCCCTAAGGAATTACATAAGTTTAAAGACATATTTACATTAGATAAGGCAAGGAGCCTGCCCTCTAGAAAAATAACTAACTATGCAATTAACCTAATACTAGGGGCTATGCCTCTGTATAGGCTAATTTACCCCCTCTCCTAGGGCGAGCTAAAGGAGCTCCGCAAATATATTAATAAAAACCTATAAAAGGGCTAGATAAGACCCTCTAAGAGCCTTATAGGCATGCCTATCCTATTTATGCTAAAGAAGGATAGGACGCTTTAGCTATATATAAACTATAGGGGACTTAATAGGGTAACGTAGAAGAATTACTATGCCCTCCCCCTAATTTTAGAGATCCTAGACTAGTGCTAAGGGGCTTGTTTTTTCTTAAAGATTAATATTAAGGATACTTACTATTAAATTTAAATTAAAGGGGGTAATAAGTAAAAGACTGCTTTTTACACACGTTATAGACACTATAAATACCTTATAATGCCTTTTAGGCTAACTAATGCCCTAGCTACTTTTTAGAATTATATTTATAAAGCGCTTTATAGGCTAGTTAACACTATTTGTATAGTGTATCTAGATAATATCCTTATCTTCTCTAAAACGTAGGAAGAGTATACTATATATATTAAGGAAGTTCTAGAACGCATAAGGTTAGCAGAGTTATATATAAAGCCCTTAAAGTATTTATTTTACTAGGAATTAGTGGAATTCCTAGGGTTTATCCTATTAGTTAATAGGATTTTAATAGATATATAGAGGGTTACTATAATCTAAGACTAGAAGGAGCTAATAAGCTTTAAGGATATCTAATCCTTCCTAGGGTTCTATAACTTTTACTAATAATTTATTTATAGATACTCTAGGATTATAGCACCCTTACACGCGTTAATAAAAGGTAGTTAAAATAGCATCTAAACTAGGAAGTTTATATTTAGAGCAAAGGAATAGCTAGCGTTTCGCTAGCTAAAAGACGCCTTTTAGTAGGTACCTCTCCTCTATTATTATAACCTAAGTTAGCTAGTGCGTATTAAGACAAATGCTTTAGTCTTTATAATAGTAGGAATCTTATCTTAATAGGATAATAAGGGTTGCTAGTATCCTATAGCCTTTTAGTTAAGGAAGTTTATAGACGCTAAATATAACTATAGCATAGCTAATTAAGAGTTACTTGCCATAGTAAAGTTATTTAAACACTAGCAACATTATATTAAAGGCATAGCAACCCTAGTAGAGGTCCTATTAAACCACTATAATCTATAGACCTTTATAAGGCAGTAGAAGTTAAACAGAAGGCAGGCTAGATAGTACATATTCCTTTGCCCCTTTTACTTTATAATTAAGCATAGACTAGGGAAGAGTAACCCTATAGATACGCTATTAAGAAGGTTTAATTACAAGAGCAAACCCCTAACAAATAGGATACTCTAGCTAGAACTTAAAAAAAAGATAGTAGCTACTAAAGAACTAGTAAAAGTAGAGATACTAATATATTAAAGAAGATATAGTAAGACGCCTTTAAGGGAGGAAAATGCCCTAGTCTTAGTAAAGAGGTATAGCAAAATGCCTTTAGGGAAGGAAAATATCCTAGCCCCTATAGTAAAGGCTTGCGTAGCCTAGTTAGAAGGCTAGATAGCCACTATGAATCTAGTAAAAGGTTAGCTAAATAAAGGTGATTTCTAGGAGAAGGTAGTGTATATCTAGGACGCTAGCATAGCATAAGAGATCTAGGGGGCTATTACGTCACTAGATCCCTACTAATCTAGACTAAATAAACCATTAGCGTAACTGCTATAGAAGGCATAGGATTAAGACCTAGATTTACAGAGATAAAGCAGTAAGATTAACTCCCTAGCGAAAGGGAAGGGAAAAGCTAGTCTATAGTTACATAACACAAGGGGTCTCCTAATATACTAAGACTAGGTAGTTATTCCCTAAGAGCCTATCTTACAATAGGAGCTTCTATAGCTACACTATAATAATCCGCTAGTAAGTTACTTTAGGACTAAGCACACTCTTAAGCTATTAAAGCGCCACTTCTAGTAGCTAGCTATAAGTAAGTCTATATTAGACTATGTTACAAGCTATATAACTTGCTAACAAGTAGTAGCTAGAAGGCATTGCCTATATAAAAGCCTTAAATCCCTACTAATACTAGGGTAGCTATAGGCGGAAATCTTAATGGATTTCGTTATAAGGCTACCTATTGCGCGAATAGGCAAGCAAGAAGCTAACGCAATCCTAGTGATTATAGACTAATTCACTAAGTACTCTGTCTTCCTACTAGTAACTACTATAATTAACGTAGCTAAATTAGCAAAGCTTTTCTATAAAGAAATTAAACTATAATTTAGGGCACTAATAGGCATTATATCTAATAGGGGATCTGTCTTTATAAGCTAATTCTAGTTAGACTTATGCTACCTATCCTACGTAAAACGCAGGCTTTTTATAGCGTTTTACCCCTAAACTAATAGGCAAACAGAGAGGATAAACTAGGTGCTTAAGTATTATTTACAATGCTTTATTATAGAAAATTAGCAAATATAGCCTAAGCTACTCCCTATAGCGTAATTTGCCTGTAATAATATAGTAAATAAAACCATAGGCTACTCTCTAAACTACTCCCTTATAGGCTATTCCCCTAAGTTTTATCTTACTCTTAGGGATAAGATCACAAAAGGGGAGGTGCTAGAGGCCTATGCTTACGTTATAAAGCTATATAAAGTTAGGGAGTAACTAAAGTAAAACTAGGCAAAAGCCACTAAAACGCAGGCAAAGTACTATAATAAACATCACTAGCCACTAACCCTATAAAGAGGTAACCTAGTACTACTATTAACAAAAAACATTAGGCTTAAGGAGGTAAAACAAAAGCTAACCCCTAGGTTTATTAGGCTATTTTAAATACTTAACACTATAGGTAAACAAGCGTATTAACTTACATTACCTAAAAAGTATAGTTAATTGCATAATGTATTTCACATTAGCCTGCTAGAGCTATAGAATAGTTATAAAGAGGCTATAAATAAAGATATACTAATGCTAGACCTTAAGGATAAAGATAATAAGTATAAAGTTAAGGAAGTTAAGGACTATAGGAAGACTTATAAAGGTAATAAATACCTAGTGAAATAGAAGGGTTAGCCTAGCAAATATAACTAGTGAATTCTAGCAGAAGACATAGAAGGCGCTTAACGCGTAATTTAAAAATTTCACTAAAGCAAATTAAGGAAGAAAGGTAGCAAGACATAAGCAAGTTATAAGCAAAGAGACATAAGGTTCCTGCAGAAAAGGCTTAGCCTTATTAGCTACTATCACACTCTATAAAAAAAGTAACTTAGACTATCTACTAAATAATAAAGGAAAACGCGCCTATAACTAGGGGAGAGTTAGGGGAAACCCCTCTATTATAGCCCTATTATAAGTTAAGATCTTACTATCTAAAATAAGGTACTTAGCCTTACTCTTATCCTCTATAACCACTATCTCTATTGCTAGGTAAAAGCAATAGACTGCTATAGCCTAGGGCACAAAACCTAGATTAGTTAAACACAGATATAAAACTATCTTTGTGTTTTACATAAACATAAGCTATAAGTAGTTTAGCTACTAAAATATTAGCAAATAGATAGCGAAACTAGACTAGAATATAACTTACTACCCTAGGAACTAGAGCTAGGAATATAGACACTAATAATTATTAGTAGGAAATAACATACTACTAGTATAAAATAGAGGCATCTTACCTAAAAATATAAGTAATAAGCTAGTAAATAGGTAATAAAAATATAAACTTAATAGACCTTAGTAGCCTCTATTAAACTAAACGCAACGCAGTGCGCTATATTAGTATAGTTAAAACCTATTATTAGATAGAGATAATAGGTGCTAAAATAGTAATAAGTTATCTCTAAAAACATAGGATTATTAGGGTTTTCTAGATCCTTATTGCTATAGGTGTTTATAAGCGCCTAGACCTAGTTAAGATAAGCTAAAAGATCGCGAAAATCTCCCTATATAGTAGGCATAGCCTATATTAAATATTAGTAATAAGCTACTAAGAAACTAAGGAAGAGTAGTATAGTTATAGTATTATAAGTATTGCCGCGTTTATAGCATTAGATATAGCGCTTAGAATGCTTTATTTATAAAGCAGTGGTAAATAAATAGCAAGGGAATTAATAGTTTATCTATAGTAATTATAGCTTAGCTAGTAGGTGTTTCTTAAAGTTAGTATACCTAGTGCGTAAATAATGCATATAAGAGCAGCGCTTAAAGGGAATAGTCTCCTTATCTATAGCAAGAGAGTAGTAAGTAATAAGGTAAAAGTTAGGGTAGCGTAAGGTATAATAGTATTTATAAGAATAAATTACTAGTATTAAGGGGAGGAAAAGGCTATAATAAAGGGGAGAGTTATAGATAAATTTATACCTAAGCGCTGCTTATTATTTATTATTATTTTAATATGTTTATTACTTAGCGAATAGCTATAGGATAGCTAGTAAAAGCCATTTAGAAGCCTAGCTAAAAGTAGGGGGGATAATTATAAGGCCTTACTTATAATAATAACACCTAGAACGCTAACGCGCACCACGCGGCAGGTTAGGCCCTAGGGCTAGGTCCACGTGACGCTAGTAAGCCACTAGCTATAAGCTCCTAGCTCGCACACATAACACACTTAGACCTAGCAAGCTTTAGTAAATATACGAAAGCCCCCATACCTCTTGCCTAGCTACTATTGTCCTCACAGTAAGGATATAGAAAAAAGGGCTTATATAAGGTAGCTAGGGGGTATAAGGGGCTTTAGTAAGAATAGGTTTCTTGCCTTTCTCTTTCCTCTCCTTAAGTTTCTTAATATTATATTAACGCCCTATTGCAGTTGCCTAGGGGCTAGTCTATAACACCTTGCTATCTTAGTATATTATAAACAAGGGCCTTTTAGAGGTGTGGTAATTACCTAGGGCATACGCTATAAAAACACTAACTAAATATAAGAAAGCCCTAGTTTTTAGGTAATTATAGGTCTAAAAATAATGAATTTTAAATAACTACGCTAGATTTTAAATGACTACGCTTACCTAGATTTTAACTTTTTCTTAATAGCTTCCCTCTTATAGCTATTTACTAGTGTTAGGGTTATAGAGGCTACAGAGTGATATAGGCAATAGAGGCAATAGCATTATATATAGTAGGACTTACTTAGGGCTTATAGTGCCCTAGCTATAAGATTACTATAAGCTAGTTATATATATATAAAGGGGGTATTTAGGCAAAGGTTACACATATAAAATATAAGAGGCTAGAGATTAAAACCCTTAAGTATTACTACCTACCTTTAGCAATATAGCTGCTATCTTAGCTATACCTTTACCCTATTCTATCTATTCTAGCCCAGAAGCCTTAACAACTAGCCCTTACTATTTTAGTATATTATAAATAAAGGCCTTTTAAAGGTATAGTAATTACCTAGGGCATATACTATAAAAATACTAACTAAATATAAGAAAGCCTTAGTTTTTACGTAATTATAAATCTAAAAATAATGAATTTTAAACAACTACGCTATATTTTAAACGACTACGCCTACGTGGATCGCACCCTTAGGCTCAATTAACTCCGTGCCAGGTCCCTCGAGGTTAGCATGGAACGTTGCTGGTTTCTGCGACACTAGACACTTAATTTGATTCGCAGTGCACCCCTTCTCAGATTCTCAGATGATATACCCTGATCAGCTAGATGGCACGACCTACAGGAAGCAAAATATTCGCGATAATACTTTGGACGATGCGCAGCTGGTAACACGATGTCCGCTCGACAATGTGCGGAGCGCGGAAAGGTCCATTCCCGCATGTCACTCCGCCGGCCGACTCGATCAGCTTCCAGCAGAGCTTCTTGTAAGAGTTCTGCTGTATCTGGATGTCCCGTCGCTGACTGATTTCCGTCGCGTCAACCGCCGCGCGACGGAGATCGTCGATTCCGTGCCACAGTACGCCGCCATCATCAAGCATTGTCCTAACATTATCCGCGCCATTCTCAGTATCAAGGCAGATGCATTCGATTGCAATGTCTTGTACAAAACACTAAGCACATTCTCGTGCTCCACGTGCGAGCGCTTTGGCGACTATCTTTATCTGATCGACTGCCGAAGAGTGTGCTACTTCTGCTTCACCCGGCGGCTGGAATACTTTCCCCTCACGGTCGGTCGCGCTTCGAGCCTCTTCACTCACGACATGATACAGCGGCGCAAGGCTACCAGCAGTCGTCAATACCTACGAGTCGCGAATATCCCAAACATACAAAGCCTACCCGGGCAATATTGCACCGCCTGGGCCAGTAGAGGGGGCAACTCGGCGCGGAAGCGGCTTCGACTCTTCGATCGCGGAGCAGTGATCCGGGATCTGGCGAGTTGCAGTCTTCCAAAGATAGACAAGACCACCAGAGAACCTCTCCGTTTCATGGCTATCATTACTGCGCCTTATCTCATCGACTTTGGCCGACAGGCGGACTGGGGATACTTTTGCCTTGGCTGCAAGGACGAAAAAGAAGAGACATCGAGACATTTCAGGACCAAATATACAAGAGATGGAGTATTGGAGCACATGGCGAGGTATGGACCGGTGAAGGAGATGCCGAATATACCTGGCAGATACCTCCACGTCAAACCGAACGGGGAGCGTGATCAAGAAAGCCGCTAGTTTCGATGACGATGTATCTCCCGAGTGAGAGTCTTCAATCCACGTCCAAGGAAAGCGCCTCCCTTTTCGATTCCTCGTCCTGCCTAGAATTCTCACTTACGTCATATCTTGCTATTATCGCTTAGCTTCATTGGCTCGCATGGCTGAATCCTTTGCATATGTCTGCGTGATGCCGGTCTGATTGAGGAAGGTCAATGCGATCCAATGGCTCACATTGGCAAGGAGCGTATGCAGTCTCTCATGGCATGCCTGCATCTCTCGGGCTTGGGCCCAATCAGCTCGCCCTACTTAGGGCCTGAGTCGAATCGCTGCTTTCAAGCGCTCGGCGAGCAATTTTTGGCCCGCTGCCTTCATAGCAGCAATACACGACGTCATATTTGCTGGTCAAATCTACCGAAGAGATTCTATTCGCGTTCCCTGACCTTTTGTTGCAGCTCTTATGCGCCACTTAGTTATTCACAGCTCCAGCTACGCCTGCTTAAGATAGCAAGCTTGGCACTGCCATTTGCGTCCACAACTCAAACGATTACCGCCGTCTCCAGCACTGTGTTCCCGCAATGGCCACCCCTCAGCAGAAGAACAGCAACGTACGGCTACTCGCATGTCTAGTTGATGACGATGATACAAGCGACAGCGACTATCGCTTTCTGGTGGACGGACGACATGTCAAGTATGTTTCCACAGCGCCGGGCACGTTTTGCGGGTTTGAGGACGACCGTACCTTTGAGCCAATCTTACTTGGCGAGCTCTTTCCCCCATTTCCAATTGAAGATTGGAACAGCGGCTATGTAGCCAGGGATCCTGTTACAGGCAAAGCTGCCTTCATTAGGACTGAGAAAGTACCGTTCGCCGGGGTGAAATCCCTTTGGCATAACGTCAAGCTTGATGAGCTGGATTTCTCCCGTCAAGATCGATTGAGACAGCGCGTTCACGTTGTAACGCACCCCAAAGTCAACGGTGGCGGACCCGTGGTCATGAAACTCGCGGTTTGGCCTTGGGAAATCGCCTCGATCGAAACCGAGACTGCCGTTTATCAATGCATTTGCGATAAAGGCGTCGGTCCCAAATTTCTGGGCCATCTCACCGAGGGTACAAACGGGCGCATCATTGGCTTCATCGCTGAGTGGTTAGGCGGCACGAGGTCTGCGGAACCGAGGGATCTCGACGGCTGTAAGAAGGCCTTGGCCCGCTTGCATCAGCTAGGTATCAAGCTTGGGGATATCAACAAGCACAATTTCTTGTACGAGAGGGGCATGAAGTGGTTTTGGTAGATTTTGAAATGGCGAGGCGCGACTGCTCACATCTTGAGCTCGAGGACGAGATGAACGCCCTCAAAAATAGTTTAGAAAGCACGGATGCTCGAGGCGGAATAGGCGCCGTGCAGGGGGCAAAAGATCTAGAACTTGCAACCCGACATGAACTTGGAAATTGACATTCGCCTTCGGGTTGAGTCAGAAGTGGTCTAGGAGGACGGGATTGGATGCAACGAGTGTGGAATCATTCGAACATAGTAATTTAGTCATCCTGATCAAATAGATGATGGCAAACTACAAATCGCCACGGCCGAAGTAGCACGAGCACCGACCCCCGTGGCGGTAGCAATGTGGTTCTTGCAGGTGCGACCCCACGGCACTAGCATCGAGTCTAGGCGGAACAACTTCCCTCGCACTGGAACAATGATATGGTTAGCTATTGAAAATGGAAGCGAATCTAGCTAGAGGGATAGGAAGACCTCTTTACTAGATTCTAACGCGGCGGCTTCTAGATTTACTATATTACGCTATATTATTTAAGATAGAGAGCTTTAATAGTTAAATATAGTTAATTCCTAACTAACAAATAGTTTAATAAGTAATTAGAAGATTTTCTAAGTCCCCTTATAAACTAACTAACTATATTAGAGAATTTAGGTTATTAAAAAGGTTTCAAAAGTTACTTTTTATTTTTATAAAAGAATTTTATATAGGAAAAGTAAAAAATTAACTTATAGTTATATAAATTAGTTACTTACATAGCCTAACTAAGCCCTTTAATATATAACCTTATTAATAAAATATACTATTACATCTAGAAAATTTAAGGATTTAAATAGTATACGTTAGCCTTTTATATAATTACTAGTTCCCTAGTTATAGTTAATTCTAGCTTCCCTATAAGGTAACCTAGTAAACTTAGTTATATAAGCCTATAGGTTAGTTATAGGCGTAACGTAAGCTATAATAACGCTACAAGTAACGCTTGTAACTAGCGTTATAACAATGCAACAAGGCAACTAGTGGGCCTATAAAATAGTGCTATAAATAGCATTATGTTAACAAAGAGGTTCTTCTAGTATCATTGGATTTATTCTAGAAGCTTTTCTCTTATTAGGTAAGAGCAAGGCTCTTGCGAATTTCCTAGTTAAGGAGTTATAATAGCTAGAGGGGAGGATAGAGAAGGTTTTAATTTAGAGGAGAAAAAGAGAGGAGGGGATTTAGCTAGCTTATTAGCTAAGGTTCTAAGATAGTTAGCGGATTATATCCTTATAGCGCTAGCCCCTAATTAGACAAAGGCTAGTAATTTAATCCTTTAGAAGCCTAATAATATAGAGGTAATATCTTCTCCTTATAGCATGCCTTCTTGCAGAGGTAATTAGGTGTTTCTTCTAAGTATTCTTTTACTTCTCTATATTTAGTCATATTGAGTAATTACTAATTAGTATGAAGAGGACCTGGGGGGATTTAGGTCCTATAACTATAAGTCACCAGTGCACTAGTACTTAATTTATTAAGGTTTAATTTTACTTATTCTCTTAGATCTAGCTAGGGAGATTTAAGGCTATAGATATAGCTAAATTCTATAGATACCTTAGGTTACTTAGTGTTACAGGTTAGATATATTATCTAAGTAAAGTGGGGCAATAGTCCTATTTAACTAATCATATTACTAGTCTAGGTAAGTTAATAAGACCTTATACGCTAATTGCATTCTAGTGTATAGTAGGGCAATAGGGCTATGCATCCAATCGCATTCCACAGCTTAGTCCCACGCAAGATCATAATTCCTTCCACTATTTGAGGTTGCGTATAGTCTAGGTGTTGCACCCACAAGGGCATAATTAATCCCTACCGCACGATAGTCTCACTACTTAACTAGCTAAGACAAGAGTCCACCCTAAGCAAGTCATTTTCTAAGACCTCTATAGTTTCATAGTGTATTTTAATACTATACTAGTACCTTACCAATAGTATAGGTACTTAGGTATTTAAACTATAGTCTATACCCTCTTATAAGGTTAGATAACTTAATAGAGGTAATTACATTAAACCCTAGCTTCGTGGTCTAATATAGTAGTAATTACATAGTGTTTATAATAATTAGACCTTTTTCTAAATTAGTACTTTTCTCTTTAAATTAACTAATTATTTAATCTTTAAATGATTAGTACAAATATAGTAAATAAGAGGCCTAATTTATTAACATTATAATTAGGCAACCCTAGCATACTAGGATTAATATTAGTATCTATTAGTTTAATAATAATAACACTATAGGTATCCTTATAATATCTAAGGAGTCTTCTAAGAGTAATAAGCTAGCTATTAAGCTATAGGAGCCTTACTATTAGAACCTATAGTATAAGATAGTTAAGGCAAGAGCTATTAAAGATAGAATCTAAGTCTTTATTAATCCTAATTTAATTATATAGCTAGATTACCCTCCTAAGCATCTAATCCTTATAGGAAATAAGACTCTAGCAAAGAGAAAGGTAGCAAAGGCTATATAAAATTAATTATCTATAGCAAATACTATAGGAGTTTAAACATGCTTATAAAGTAGTAAAGCTATAATTAGTAGCGCGTAGTAACCCTAGGAAAGCTTTTCTAAAGGTTATAATATAGCTAGAGAGAGTTATTTTTAGTACCCTTAATAACCTAATAATGCTAAAGATAGCGCTTAGTTTACGGTTTTTAGTGGTTATTATTAGGTATTTAATAGCTAATTCTAAAGCCTTATAAAGGCCCTATAAGAGTATTATACTTAGTTTATAATAACACTTAGTCCTAAGTATAAGTAAATAACCTTAAGGTATATATCTCTTTATAATAAGCTTAAAGAGCTTATAATAAATATAATACCTTTAAGTAAGACTATTAAGTATTATACTAAAGTTAATTTTAATAAGACTATTAAGCAAAACCTTATAAGGGTAAACATTAATAAGTAGCTTATAAATGCTTTATTTAGCTATAAGAGGTGCTTTTAAGCAAACTATTCTATTACTAAAGGTAACTTGCCTATAGAGATAATTAATAACACTATTAGGGCATAATTCCTTGCTATCTTAGCTTAAGTTAACTTATTAATTTATTTAGTAAAGAGTAAGGGAAAGGTCCTAGATTTCTATAGTATTATAAGTAAAATTAGGCACCTAATTAAAGCCTAAGGAAGATCTTAGGTAAAGGCTAATAATGCCTTTAGAGCTAAACTAACTCTTAATAGTGAAGCAAAGGATAAAGCTAAAAAAGAGAAGTTAACGAAGAAAGCCTATATTTACTATAAGAAGTATAAAGTAAAGAAGTTAAGAGACTTATAGAAGGTCTATAGGGCACTTTACCTAATAAAGGACTAGAAAGTTAATAAAAAGCTATTAAAGAAAGCAAAAGAAGTAATAAATTATTAACCTAATAATGTAAAGAAGGTATATAACGCATGGTTAAAGGATAATAGCGTAAAGGAACCTAAAGAAAATAATACTATGTTTTTAGCTATAGAAGAGTCTTTAGAGGCTTTCCTTGCCTAGGGCAAATTATAGGTTATACTTAATAGTAGCACTTTAATCCATATCTTTAATAATAAACGCTAGTTTATAGACCTTAATTATAGTTAATAACCTAGAATTTAAGCTAGTTATAGTGTTACTAAGGCTTATAGCGTTAGCATAGCTTAGATTATCTTAATAAATAGCTAGACCCTTACCTTATTAAAGGCCTAGTACTAACTAATATTCTTTATAAATCTTATATCTCTTTAGCTACTTACGTAAAAGGGAATAAGGTAGGATAACCTTACTAAAAGAGTTATAGACCTAGTAAGAGGTAAT
Source organism: Epichloe amarillans (assembly GCA_024072835.1). Classification (NCBI taxonomy): domain Eukaryota; kingdom Fungi; phylum Ascomycota; class Sordariomycetes; order Hypocreales; family Clavicipitaceae; genus Epichloe; species Epichloe amarillans. Next base: position 5,011,134 of record CP099637.1, on the reverse strand, counting down.
TAGGAGATATTTTAAACTTAGATTATTAGTACGTAGCTATATATAGAAGGCTTAAGCCTATTAGAGGTCTTTGCTATTAAGGGAGATTTATAAGACCTAAAGGCTATAATAGTAACGCCTACAAACCTATAACATTCTAGATTAGCGTATCTAGGTAAGAATGTAATAAATTAAGTACTTAAAAAGCTTTAAATCCCTTTAAAGGAAAGGAGCGTAGGTAAATATAAGGTTTATTAGATAGCTAAGGCATAAAGGCAAATATTGCAAGTCTTATAAGGAAAGTTATTACCTTTAGGGCTGCTTTAGGTAGTCTCTTTTAACCTCTTTACTTAATTATTAGGGTATAATAAAGACTAATATATTACTATTTTTACCTATAAAGCTATAGGATTACGCTATATTTTTATAATCCTATTAAAGATAGATATTACGCTTTGCTTTAATTAGTTAGAAGCAATATACGCAAGGGTATATAGTATTAATATCACAGTTATAATAACTAATAGTAAGACTACCTTCTAGACTTAAAAGCAAGAAGAAGAGGTTATAAATAGAGGCATTATTATTAGAAAATCTAGCCTAGCTTACCTATATTAAAATAGGCACGCTAAACAGTTAAGGGGGGTGATAATAAGGGTTATAATAACTCTTATAATATAATTAGGCTTCCTAGAAAACCTCTAGCCTATAGCTACTAAAGTAGCTATTTATACCTTAAACTATATGCCTTAAAAGCTACTTAACTAGCAATCTCCTTAATAAGCGTTAAATAGGTAGTTAAGAGAGAATAAGCTTTAATAAAGTTACTTACTAGAGAATCTAGAAGCCTTTATAACTTGCCTATAAGCCTTTTGTGAGGCCCCACTCATAACAACAACACCTGGAACGCTAACGCGCACCGCGCGGTAAGTTAGGCCCTAGGGCTAGGTCCACGTAACACTAGCAAGCTACTAGCTATAAGCTCCTAGCTTACATATATAACACACTTAGACCTAGTAAGCTTTAGTAAATATATAAAAGCCCCTATACCTTTTACCTAGCTACTATTATTCTTATAATTCTAAAGCTTTACTTACTAGCTACTTAAGAGTAATATAGAGGGGAGAACTGTGATAGTCTAGGCTTAGCCTAGACTCTAGTAATATAGGTGTCAATTGCGTAAGTCATAGGGACTTGTGCAATGCGTATCCTTTTGCCTTCTATAGCGCAACGGAAAAGGATTGGGGTCAAACCCACGTGGTGGCGCAGGCACCCGCGATTAGCCCTTAGGGCTAGACCATGACAAGAACTACCTAATTTACTAAAGTAATATTAGATAATAACTAGACCTAATTAAATAAGGGTAGCACTATAGCTAATAATACACTATGTTTTACTAAGACTAGAACTAAACTAGTACTCTCTAATCTTAGGGCTAAAACTATAGTAATAACTAAGTAAATTACTTAGCTTAAGAAACTCTAGAAGCTATAGGAGAGGGAATAAGAGCTTATTAGCTTACTATAACTAAATATAGGGGAAAATAAGATAAAAAGATAGTAATAAGCTAGCACCTTCTTAAGCTATAGTAGCTAAGAGGTAAAAGTCTAGAATATTACTAACCTTTACTACCCTATAAACCTATAAAAGCATAAGATCTAGATTAATAACCTAAACTATGCCTTTAATAGGGTAAAGCGAAAGTATTAGCATAATTACTAAAAGATCCTATTTACACTTAACTATATATATAGTAACTATAGGGTAAGATAGGACTAATACCTTAAGGAATAATAGGCTAATAGCTAGGATAACCTTAAAGATAACTAGAATAAATTTAAGACTTAGTGTTATAGACTCGAGCTACGAGCTTAGGTCTTTGGCGGAGGAAAGAGGGATCTAAAGAGGCTCCGTAAAGTAAGCAGGCTACACGCAAAAGAACACTAGTTAGTGCGCGCCTTACGCATAGACTAGGTATAACCCCTATAAAGGGGGATACTATATAACCCTAAGCTTAGTTTTCTTTTTCTTTTATAAGAATATTAATTACACTCTAAATGCTTATATATAGTAGCTATAAGGCTAGTTTATAACATTTAATATTCTTTACTATAAGCACTTAGATACTAGCAAACATACTATTACCCCTAGAAATAGAAATAAATAAAGTATTAGAACTACGTAAGGTAGTTACTAAGCAAACTATATAGATAAATTAACTTATTAAGTAGCTAGAGGCATTACTATATATAGCTTAACTAAAATAAAAACTAATCCCTATAAGTCCCCTATTTAATAGGGATAAGGTGCTATTCTTAGTATAGAAAGGTCTTATAATATATAAGCTAGTTTTAGAATAGGACTTTATTAGCATTACATAGGACTAGTGGTTTTATATTTTCTAGAACCTATCTCCTAAAGTCTAGGTATATATAGCTCCTTACTTTAAAAAGGGTTACTTACTTAACTACTATTTAGACTAGTTTCTTAAGTACCTTAGGGAAATATTTAATAACCCTTATTAATAGGAAATAGCTATTATAGAACTTAACTAGCTTATATAATAATAAAATAAGCGTTTTAGTAACTTCTATATTTAATTTAAATAAAAATTAGCTCTTATAGGAGGGTTAGGATAGGCTAATACTATAAAGCTAGCTAAGTTATATATAGCACTTAATAAGTAAATAAGGGACTATAGTATAAGTAAGGATATGCCTTATATAGATTACGCGTTAGTAGTAGCTTAATATTATACTATTGCCCTAGATATTAAGTCCTATTAATTAGAGAAAAAACATTAGGTTTAAAAATTTACCTTACCTATAGCTAGCGTAGCTAAATAATAGGCATGTAATAAGGACACACTAATAATAGATATATAATCTATAGGTATAGCTAGCACCTAAAAGAAATCTAAATAGTCCCTAGGATAGTTCTCTTAGCTAAAGAAGTAAGCTAAGTAAGTCTTAGAAGTAGTGCTAGTAGCATAATAGGAGGAGGGTAAATATATATATTATAAATTTACTAAGCACTTTATCTTAGAATATATATTTGTTAAAATAATGCTATTTATAGCACTATTTTATAGGCCCACTAGTTGCCTTGTTGCGTTGTTGCAACGTTGGTTACGAGCGTTGCTTGCAGCGTCTGTTGTGACTTGCGTTCCCACAACTAACCCACGGGCTTGTATGACTAAGCCGACTAGGCTACCCTATAGGGAAGCTAAAATCGACTGTAACTAGGCAACTAGTAGTTGTATAAAAGGCTAACGTATACTATTCGAATCCTTAAATTTTTCTGGATTTAATGGTATATTTTGTTAATAGGGTTGTCTATTAAAATACTTAGTTAGACTACCTAGGCAGCTAGTTTGTATAGCCGTGAGTTGATTTTTTATTTTTCCTATATAAATGAGTTTTGCGGAAAATAAAAAGTAGCTCCTAAGACCTCTCTAGCGACCTAGATCCTCTGATACAGTTAGTAGGTCTATGAGGGGACTAGAAATCCTCTCATTGCCTGTTAGACTATCCGTACTAGCTAGGAATTAACTATATTTAACTATTAAAGCTCTCTATCTTGCAAAATACGCTATAATCTAGTGAATCTAAAAGCCGCCGTATTAGAATCTAGTAGGGAGGTCTTCCTATCCCTCTAGCTAGATTCCCTTCCCATTTTTAATAGGTTATAAGCCTAGAAAGCCTATAGATTACTACATTACTGCGTTATTCTACTGCGATTACTGCTTGATTTTAGGTACTAGTTACCACCTACTATACCTATAGGCTCTTAAGATTACAAAGGAAACCACTAGAAGTTAAAGCTAAAGCTTTTCATTTACTAGCGCCACGCATCGCAACATCAGACCCTTAGTGTTGAAAATCAACTACAGCCGCAACCCGCAACCACCACATTGCAACCTATAACTATCTAGTTACAACCATAACCTCTTGTGATTCTATTCACTACTACGACAGTTATATTTAATATTATCTACAACAGTAAATACGCTGCATCCTTCTAAAATCATTGGATATCTAGTATATTATATACTAGGCTTTTTAACCTATTACATTACGTTGCACGCACTATACATTACGTTGCGTTGCGTTGTGGCTTCTGTAATACCTATTATCTACGATTCCTATTACTTAGTGTTAAGAAAAAATTTTCCTCGCGGAGATTCTTCTCCGCTATTTTTCTGCCCGCGTATACTAAAGACCTACTTTTTAGACCTAAGGGCTACCCTCTTAAACGGCCCCGCCACACAATTTACGTATGTAACTAGATTGCAACACAAGTAATTTCTAGCGCGCGTTATTTGCAATAGGAATAAATTTAGAGATTTAACACAGCAACTAGAAGATAGCACCACCTAGTTATAAGGGTAAGGCCCCTGCCATGGGGTCTTCTAGCCCCCCTAGGGACCCTAGTAGGATGGATATAGAAGGTTAACTAGCTGTTTAGGCTAGTACTTTGCACCTACAAAGTCAAATTAAATAACAAGGCAAGACCTTATCTAATTTTATTAGGCATAGCGAAGAAAATCGTATTAAAAACAAGGCTAGCATTAATAATCTTCTAGAGAAGTTAACGTAAACTATAACTATTATACAAGGTCTTTAGGCTTCTAATAGACCTAAGGAAGAAAATACTAAGGTTCTAGAAGAAGACCTAGCTACTACTTTTGCGAGCGTACCTTCTAGTAACTTATAAGCTGCCTTTAACATAAGTGCTATAAAGGAACTAAATAAAAAGGTTCACTTTATTCTAGAGGGAGCTAAGCTTAAAGGCCTTAAAAATTATAATTAGTGAAAGCAAGCCCTAAGCATACAATTTAGAGCCCTAGGATTACCTAAATTTATAGATAATCTAAGCCTAGCAGGCTATCTAGCTAACTGTGACTAAGCTATTCTTTTAATGATATTAAGAGATAGCTGCTAACCTAGACCATAGGCTGCTATATATTAGCAAAAATCCCCTAAAGAAGCCTATAAAGTCCTTATTAGGCAGTATTCGCAGAGTGCTAAAATCTAGCGTGGTACACTATACGCTAGCTACCACTCCCTAAACTTTTTAAGTTATAAGGGATCTTTAGAGGCTTTTAATGCTAATTTTAATAATTTACTAGCTAGACTATAACTTTATAGTGTAGAGATCGCCCCTATTGATTAAGTAAATCATTATATTAATGCATTAAAGCAGACCTTCCCTAGTTAGGCTAAGAGACAAAGATTTACTATTAGAGCTTCTAGGGCATAGGGACTGCCTGTAAATACCCTAAACTTATAGTTCCTTATAGCGGACTTATTAGAAGAATAGAGGGATAAAACCTCCCCTATAGCTAAAGCCCTTAGTTATAAGGCTTCTAATAATAACAAGGGAAATTCTAAGGACTAGGAAAAGAAGTCTTCTAATCCTAACCCTAAGAAGGACTTTAACGCCACTAAAGAGCAGGATAAGAAGGATTTAAACCCTTCTAAGGCCTCTAAAAAGAAGCAGAAGAAGAAAAAGAGTAGCAACGGGAAAAACAGAAAGGAAAAGAAGCTGCTTTTGCTTTAGGCTACACCCTAGCCACGGGATACGTTAAAGAATTAGATTCTAATGAATCTAGCGGTGATAATAGTAGTGATTCTAAGTCTGACTCGGATACCTCTAGTACCTCTTCTAGTAACACTACTAGCAAACCTACTTTTAGCTACCCTAACGATGTGGTTAAAAACTCCCTTTTGTATGATACGGGTTCTTCCTGTTACATTTGTAATAATAGGGCTTCTTTTAGGGACTTTAAACCTCTAAAGAAAGGTAAAACTAGCGCTATAATTACAGCAGGAGGACCTATTTATCCTAAAGGAAGAGGCATAGCTGTTTTTAACGTTCTAGTCAAGAAAAATCCACCAGAATATAGGCCTTTAGCTCTGCTAGATACTCTATATTTCCTGGGCATAGATACTAACCTAGTTAGTGGGTTATCTCACTATCTAAAGGGAGGTTATCTAGCTAAAGACTAGCTGTTTCTAGCCGATAAAAGCCCCTGTGGGTTACTAGAACCTGCTAAACACGGCTTCTTTTTACAGATTAAGGGACAACCTACTCCTACAATCTGTAAGTATTCAACCCACCTCTCCTTTATAGGCTCTTAATATTGTAACTAACAACGACAACTAAGAGCTTATAAGAACAAATTAGGGTTTTCCTACCCTATAGAGGTTCAAATTCCGCAACCAGCTTTTAATCCCGAGGAATATCAACGAATCGAAGAGCTAGAAGACAATGATTTAGCCCTATGTCCTACCGAAGCTCCTAGTCAGGCATCTTCTACAGGGGGTTTAGAAGGTCTATACCCTAATGACTTAGGTGACGATAGTGGCCGTCTACTGCCCCCAGAGGCCTGTGATTCTTAAGAGGCCTGGCAACAGAGGGAGCTAGGGGATAATAGCCCTAAATCTAACCTAGATTCTAGTTACAAGAAGTTACTAGATCTAGCCCTTCTTTGGCACATTCGATTAGGCTATATAGGCCTCTCTTTACTAAAGAAATCATCGAAATTAGCTAAAGGGATCCCTGATTTTTCCGCCGTCAAAGAAAAGGATTTTAACTGCATAGCCTGTATGCAATCTAAAGCTGTTAGAAGACTAACTAAACGACCTATTCAGGACCCTCCTAGAGTTTTAGATATTCTAGAGGGAGATACAGTTAAAATCAAACCTATACCACACAATAAGAAGGCAACAGTCCTTATTCTTATTAATCGAAAATCCCGGTATAAATAGTGCTTTTCATTAGCTAATAAAGAAGGTTTAACCCTTTCTTTAGCTATTAAGGGCTTCTTTAGGGCCCTAAAAAACCGATATAACGCGTATCCTAGACACCTTTACTTTAACAGAGGTACTAAAATTAACAACGAACTTTAGTTATAGTTATCTTCTAAGGGAATTTGCTTTAGCACCTCTTGCCCCTATATTTACAAACAGAATAGGCTAGTTAAGAGGGCTATTAGGGTTATCCTAGACTAGCTTAGGGCTACACTTTAGTGGTCTAAGCTGCCCTTATATCTATAGTCTTATATCCTTCTAGCTATAGTGGAATTAGTTAACATCATAGCTAATACAACTAAACCTTTAACCCCTAAGTAGCTATTTCTAGCTAATTTAGAGCCTAAGACTTCCTATAAGCCTAACTTCTTAAAAATTAGGGCTATAGGGTCTTATTATGAGGTCCTAATACCTCCGGAGCAAAGATCTAAGCTTTAAAAGCTAGCCCCTAGGACTATCCCTGGCTAGTTGCTAGCTACTCTAGGTTCTACTATCTATCTTGTTTATATTCCCTCTAAAAGGTTAGTTATAAAGACTAGCTTTGTTAAAATTATAGAGGATATAGGCTCTGTAGGGTCCCCTAAGCCTTTAGGGACTAATCCTTTAGAGGGAGAAGCCAATATCTCACGAGATAATCTAGAAATTCAGGATAGTTACCTAAAGCCTCCTAAAAGCCTAGCGCCCGTAGCGCCCGCAGTGCCTGTGCTAATAGCCCCCGGGGCGACCGATACAGCGCCTATGACAACGCCTACAGCGCCTGCAACGCCTCTAGCACTACCCCTAGAGAGCCCTAGCTCTAGCGCCCCTAATAAGGGTGCTATCGAAAAACCGTTTTTAGATTAGGTATAACAAAGATATAAATCATCCACTAATAATAATTCGGATACCCCTAAGACCTAGAAACAAGCTTTAAAAAGTAAGGATAGTTGAAAATGGATGGATGCAATATTTAACGAATTTAAACAGCTTCTAGCTGCCGGAACCTTTAAATTTATAGGGATAGACTAAATTCCTAAGGGCTAGAGGGTTCTAAAGAATAGGCTTGTTTACAAGCTTAAAAAGGATAAAGAAAATAATCCTCTAAAATACAAGGCCTAACTCGTTGCTAAAGGGTTTATGCAGATAGAAGGTTAAGATTATATCAAAACCTACGCTATAACTAGCATTCCCCCTAGTTAGCGGATTTTACTAGCCCTAGCGGCTTGTAATAACTAGGAAGTTAAATAGGTTGATTTTATAGGGGCCTTTCTAAACAGTCCACTAAAGGAATCTATCTATATGCAAATACCTAATGGATTTACTAAGTTTGCTAAGTCTTTTACACCTAAAGTAGCTAAGTTACTTAAGAAGTATAGCTATAAACCCTCTTAAAAGCAGGTTATTTTCCTACAAAAGGCTTTATATAGATTAAAACAGAGCTCTAGAGAGTGGCAGTAGGTTTTAAAGGACCTTCTTCGGAAGCTAGGCTTTTAACCCCTTATATCTAATCTAGCTGTCTTCTTTAACCTAACTACATCTATATATATAGCGACTTATGTGGATAACTGTCTTCTAATAGGACCGGATCTAGCTTATATTAATAGGCTAAAGAAGCTACTTTATAAAGCTTATCCTATAGAAGACTATAGGCTAGCCGAATTTTTCCTAGGCGTTTAAATCACTAGAAATTGAAAGAAAGGGACCCTAACTATCCACTAGTCCTAGTACATTTCTAAAGCCCTAGAAAGATTTAATATGAAAGATGCTAGGCCTGTTAAAATTCCCCTATAACCTAGAATTATAAAACAGGTAGACTACCTAACTAAACCTCTTTCCCCCCTTGATCACAAGCTATATTAGAGTATTATAGGGACTATTATATACCTAATGCTCCTTATAAGACCTAATATTGCCTTTCTAGTTTAGTGGCTTTCTATAGCGCTAGCTAAGCCGTTTATAGAGCATCTTAATGCTTCTAAACATCTGCTTAGGTACCTTTTAGGCTCTATAGGTTATTCTATAACTTATAGAAGGTCTAAAGCTACTATAGCTTCTGCAACCCTTATTGGCTTCTGTGATAGCGACTTCGTGGGTGATAAGTCCTCTAAATTAACCTATGCTTATCTCTATAAGCTAGCTAAAGGACCTATTAGCTAGAAATTAAAGAAAGCAACTACGATAGCTTTATCTATATTAGAGGCTAAATCTAACGCCTTATGTGAAGCTATTAGGGAGCTAGAGTGGCTTTACAGTCTCTTTAAAGAGATAAGGCTGCCTAGCACCTCTAGTACTAATTTTTAGTGATAACTAAGGCGCTATTATAACCGCTAATAACCCTACTCTTTATAGCAGAATAAAGCATACCCTGCTAAAATTTAACTATACTAGAGAAAAGGTATAGAAGGGTATAGCTAAGGTTATTTACATTAACACTAAAGAGATGCCTGCAGATGGTTTAACTAAGCCCCTGCCTAATGATAAATTTTAACAATTTATCTAACTATTAGGTCTTACGAATACAAAGGCCTAGTTTAAAAATCAACTAAAAAGTCGAAAAACCCGAAAAATCAACAAAAACACTGGAATTACGCCTAAAAGTTATTGATTTTACTGTTTTTAGTCTAAAAGTTATTGGATTTATTATTGGATTTATAGTTAACTTAGATATCTATTAAAGAGCTAAGTCTAGGTATTGAATTAGTTACCTCATACTTTTCTAGAGGGAGTGTTAAAATAATGCTATTTATAGCACTATTTTATAGGCCCACTAGTTGCCTTGTTGCGTTGTTGCAACGTTAGTTACGAGCGTTGCTTGCAGCGTCTGTTGTGACTTGCGTTCCCATAACTAACCCACGGGCTTGTATGACTAAGCTAACTAGGCTACCCTATAGAGAAGCTAAAATCAACTGTAACTAGGCAACTAGTAGTTATATAAAAGGCTAACGTATACTATTCAAATCCTTGAATTTTTCTGGATTTAATAGTATATTTTGTTAATAGGGTTGTCTATTAAAATACTTAGTTAGACTACCTAGGCAGCTAGTTTGTATAGCCGTGAGTTGATTTTTTATTTTTCCCATATAAATGAGTTTTACGGAAAATAAAAAGTAGCTCCTAAGACCTCTCTAGCGACCTAGATCCTCTAATACGGTTAGTAGGTCTATAAGGGGACTAGAAATCCTCTTATTGCCCGTTAGACTGTCCGTACTAGCTAGGAATCAACTATATTTAACTATCAAAGCTCTCTATCTTGCAGAATACGCTATAATCTAGTGAATCTAAAAGCCGCCGCATTAGAATCTAGTAGGGAGGTCTTCCTATCCCTCTAGCTAGATTCCCTTCCCATTTTCAATAATATTATATACTACTATTTCCCTATAGGGAAAATTATCTATTAATATATGCAATTTAGCAAAGACTAAGCCTAAAAAGCTAGGGAGTAAGTCTAATAAGTAGTTAGGAAAAGAATAACCCCTCTATTAAGTTATTTAAGAGGGGTTAAGAGAAAGAGATAAGAGAAAGCATTATAGTATATAGTTATTATAAATAAGGACTTTTAATAGATTTAGGATAATATAAATTTAACACCCTTTTTAGTCCTAGTATTAATTAATAAGACTACCTTTATAAATACTTAGATTAATATAGGTTATAACTACTATACTACTATAAGTAAGCGCCTTATCTAAAAGCTTTAACTAAAACGCATTCCCTTACTATCTAGGAGGTTAGTATATACTATAGTTAGTGTAAAAAAAGGGGGAAAGGAGAGATAGGAAAAGTATTTATTTATATTATATATTATATGCTTTTAGATAAATATAGATAGATAGGAGACACTAATTATAGTATACTTAATCCTAGGATTAACTAAAGAGTTAATCCTAGGGACACTATAAATAACGCGTTATAATATAACCCTATGGATAAAATAACATTAACTAAGCATTAGTTTAGCAAATAACCTAATTATATAGGCTTTTATAGATAGAAGGATAGAATAACCTATAGTAGTAGTCCTTAGATTAATATTCGCAGGGATAGTACATAGGGCAAAGCAATAGAAGTAATATATCTAGTTTTTAGCTATAAGTCTATAAGAAATAATGTCTATCTTATAGATTAATGCCACGCTAAAGATATTAGAATAAGAGCTCTTAGCTTCCTTACTAGAAATATTATAGGACTTTAAAGACCTATTCCTAGAGAGTAAGGCAAATATTTTGCCCCTATATTAGGGGAAGTTAGATTACTATATTTACCTTAAGAAGGATATAGAAGGGAACACACTAGACTTACTATAGGCACTATTATATAGCATGCCTTACTAATACCTGCTTAAGATTAGGAAGTAAGTCACTAACCTTATAGACAAGGGTTAGATTTAGGTAAGCTTATTATTAGTAATAGCACTAGTACTATTAGTTAAGAAGCTAGGGGGTAGATAGAGGTTTTATATAGACTATTACGCGTTAAATAAGATTATAGAATAGGACTATTACCCCTTACTGCTAGTTAAGGAAATATTATAGTTATTATTAGAGGTAAAGTAGTTTACTAAACTAGATATAAGAGTAGCGTTTTACTATATATAGATTATAAAAGGCAAAGAACACTAGATAGCATTTTGTATATAATTTAGATTATTTAAGTAGCTTATTTATCTATTTAGTCTAGTAGGCACCCCTATAACCTTTTAGAGGTATATTAATAGGGTACTTAGTAGGATTCTTAGAGACTATATAATAGTATATCTTAATAATATATTAGTTTACTTAGGGGGTTTATAAAAAGACTATATAGAGAAAGTCTAGGGGGTGCTAGCTAGGCTACGCTAGGCTAGCTTAAATTTAGATATTAAGAAGTGCGTGTTTGTAATAAAAGAAGCTAAATATCTTAGGTTTATTATTCACGCAGGAAAAGAGATTTATCTAAACCCTAAGAAAATTATAGTAATTAGGGACTAGGAGGCACTAATAAGGATATAGGGAGTATATAGGTTTCTAGGCTTTGCTAACTTTTATTATAACTTTATATCCTAATTTTTAGAAGTTATAAGACCCCTATTAGACTTAATAAAGAAGGGTATACTATTCTATTAGATAGAGGAGTGTAAAAAGGCATTTAAAGCTTTAAAGCTAGCTTTTATATTATATCCTATCCTTATGTAATAGGATCCTAAGAAAGACATAGTGGTTAAGGCAAACTACTCTAGGATAGCATTAGGTAGTTATCTCTTATAGGCTAGTAATAGTAGTATATTATATCTAGTAGTGTATTACTTAGCCTGCTTATAGCTAGCGGAAAGGAACTATATAATCTATAATAAGGAGTTACTTATAATTATCTCTTGCCTTAAAGCGTAGTTAGTAAAGCTATAGAGTGTTAGTAAACTATTTATAATCCTAATAGACTATAAGAACCTAGAGTACTTTACTACACTAAGGGAGATATTAGAACGCTAGGCTAGATAGGCAAAGACTTTTACACTCTTTAACTTCTATTTATATTATAGACTTAGTATATAAGTAAGATAACTAGATACGCTATTAAGATAATATTAAGAAAATCCGTAAGTAAGTAAACTAATAGCATTAATAGTATAATTAGCTTTAACACTAATAGGTTATACCTTTAAAAAGGGGATATTAAGTATAAGTATATAACTAGTTAAGGTAGTGGAAAGCATATAGATAGGGGAGGATTCTAGTTATAACACAGACTTACCTAAGGGCGTAGTAATATTTATAAATACTTACCTATAGTTACTTTAGGACTAAGCTATAGTTTAAGATAAAATATATAGGGTATAGCTAAATATAGTAAAGTTAGGAGAATAAAAGTTCCTAGAAGTAGTAAGTATAAGAGAATAGATTATAAACTACTAGATTAGCATAGGAGAAGCGCTTTAATTTTAGGGCTAGATATAGGTCCTAAAGTAAGAGCCTTTAACTATAACTCTTATTTAACAAGCCTATAACTCTCCCTTACTAGGTTATCTAGGGCGGAACACCACTTTTAAGGCACTCTATAGGGACTTTTATTAGGATAGTATATTATAGGATATAGCATAGGCAGTCCGTAACTATTACTACTATAGAGAATAAAAAAGCCACTAGCTAAGGCAAGGCTTATTAAAACTAATACTGCTACCTAATAGATATTAGTTATAAATCTTAATAGACTTTATAACTAACCTTCTAGTGGAGAAGCTAGATAACCTATAGTTCCTTATAGTTATCACAGACTAACTCTCTAAATACATATAGCTTAAAGCTATAACATTAATAGGGGCTAAAGCATATGCAAAATAGTTTAAACACTACTAGTAGCGTTTCCACGGTTTCCTAAATTAAATTATTATAAATTAAGGATTAGACTAGTTAAGTAGCTTCTAGATAAAGCTTTACTAGGAGGTAGGCATAGAATAACTCCTATTAATATTATATTATTCGCAAACTAATAGCAAAATAGAATAAGCTAACTAGGAGGTGCTTATAGTTTTATAAGTATTACTATCCTTCTCTTAGTTTAACTAGCTAGACTATTTACTAGCTTATTAACTAGCATTAAATAATAGGGACTTATTAGTAATAGGAGTAAGCATAAACATAGCACTACATAGATTTAATATGCTAACTATCTAGGAAGCGTTATATATAGGCACCTTAGTAACTTTAGTAAAGGGAAGGGCCTAGGCATTCTTAAAACATTTAAAAGATAGCATAGACTTAACATAGGCTACTATAGCTTTTATCTAATAATAGTAGTAGGAGAATATAAATAGTAGGCATAGGCTAGTAAAATAGTTCTAAGTAGGAGACTATATATAGCTAAGTCTCTAAAATATTAAGACAAACTACCTATATAAGAAACTAGATTAGGTAATAGTAAAGTATAGGGTACTTAAGGTCCTAATACTACTAATAGTTAAATTAGATATGCTAAGGGGGATACACCCTATATTTTATATTAACTTAATATAAAGAGTAGCAAATAATCTATTACTAAGCTAAAAGTTAGCTAATAAACGCCTACCCCTAGAGCTAATTATAATAAACACTAATAATAACCTTACTAAGTACTAGGTTAAGGAGATTCTTATAGCTAAAAACATATAAGATTAGGGGTTAAATTATAATATATTAGTAAAATAAAAAGGTTACGTATAGCTAACGTAGGAACTATTAGAAAGCGTTTTAGATATAAAGGCACTAGATAGATTTAAGTTATAATAGGGGGATATATAGATAAATAATAGTCTATAAAGGGTATAATTTAATTTAGCTACTAAAAACTAATAATACGGCTATCCTCTAGCTTATGTGTAATATAGCGCTACTATTTTATAATAAAGGAAAAGATAGAAAATAAAAAAAATAAAATTAAGGAGGAGGAGAAAAGCAAGGGTAGGGGTAATAGTCTTAAGTAACCTTTTTAGTTAACTATATAATAGCTATAGTTAGGTTATAGGATTCCTCTATAGCCTACTCCTAGGCTTAGATAGACTACTAAAGGGTCTTATTTATATTAAATATACTATAGAAAAATTTAGTAGTAAGAGAGTTAAAGCCCTATTAAGTAAGCGTAGTTTAAGTAAGTATAAGGGCTTACGCTTTAGTTATGCCTTAGGCATAGGCTATACTTATAAGGGAAGTAGCTAAAGGTATAGCTTTAGTAAGATTAATTTAGGTAGTAGTAAGTATACTATTAAAATATTTTTAGTAATAGATAAAGGTTTTAGTAAAAATAGTATAACACCCCTTTTTAGAGGTAGTTTACTTTATAGCTAAAGTCTTAATAGCTTTATTAGTACCTATAAGGGTATTAAGGTGCTTAAAGGTATAATATAATTTTAGGTCTATGTAGTATAAGTATATCTCCTAGATATATAAATAATAGGTAATATAGTAAGGGCTATAGGCCTAGTTTACGCTTAGTATATAGGCATATACACCCTTAGTGTAGAGGTTATTAATATATAGTGTGTAAGGGAACTTATACTTCTCTTTATTAGAGAGGGCTTTATTACTAGAGTTACCCTTAAGGATATACTTACTAAGGTATATGCCCTTTAGTAAACTAAAAGGAAAAGGAAAAGAGGGTAAAGGTAGCGTAAATATAGCACTAGTAGGGGTGGTAGTAATATTAGATATAATAGTAGCGAAATAGGGGCTAATAGTAAGATAAAAGGATTTAAATAGAAAATAATAAGGGATTTTAAGGGGAAGTAGTAATATTATAAAGAGAAAGAATTAGATTTTTAGGGGGAAAGAAAGGGAGTATTTATATTCCTTATAGGATACTTATAGGCTCTAACTAAAGACTAGAATAAACACATAGCTAGAGAAGGGCTAGTATTAGATAGGGGTAATACATTATAATAATAGGGTTATAGTAGTTAGAGTTAAGGGGATAGCTAAAGTAAAGTTAGTATTTAGGTAGTAATAGGTAGAAGGTAAGAAATAGGTAGTAATATAAAGCATTAAAAGTGGTTAGTAATAGACTAAAAAAAGGATAGGCTAGTGTTTTCTGTAAGCGAAGTTAGCACACATAGGGCGGCGGCGTAATAGAGATAGTTAGGGGTAGGGCAAGTCTATAGCGAAAATTTTTTAACTTTACCTAGTTAAGTCTAGGATTTTGTGAGAACAATAGTAGCTAGGCAAGAGGTATAGGGGCTTTCGTATATTTACTAAAGCTTGCTAGGTCTAAGTGTATTATATATGCAAGCTAGGAGCTTATAGCTAGTGGCTCGCTAGTGTCACATAGACCTAGCCCTAGGGCCTAACCTATTACGGGGTGCGCGTTAGCGTTCTAGGTATTATTATTATAAGTAAGGCCTTATAATTATCCCCCCACTTTTAGCTAGGCTTCTAAATAGCTTTCGCTAGCTATCCTATAGCTATTTGCTAAGTAGTAAACATATTAAAATAATAATAAATAATAAGTAGCGCTTAGGTATAAATTTATTTATAACTCTTCTCTTTATTGTAGCCTTTTCCTCCCCTTAACACTAGTAATTATTTTTCTAAATATTATTATACCTTCTATTGCCTTAACTTTTACCTTATAATTTACTACACTTTTGCTATAGATAAGGAGACTATTCCCTTTAAGCGCTACTCCTATATGTACTATTTGCGCACTAGGTGCGCTAACTTTAAGAAACACCTACTAGCTAAGCTATAATTACTATAAATAAACTATTAATTCCCCTACTATCTATTTACTACTGCTTTATAGATAAAGTATTCTAAGCGCTATATCTAATACTATAAATATAGTAATACTTATAATACTATAACTATACTGCTTTTCCTTAGTTTCTTAGTAGCTTATTACTAATATTTAATATAGGCTATGCCTACTATATAGGGAGATTTTTATAATCTCCTAGCTTATCTTAACTAGGTCTAGGCGCTTATAAATGCCTATAGTAATAAGGATCCGGAAAACCCTAATAATCCTATATTTTTAGAGGTAACTTATTACTATTTTAGCACCTATTACCTTTATCTAATAATAGGGCTAATATAGCGCACTATGTTACGTTTAGTTTAATAGGGGCTACTAAGGTCTATTAAGTTTATATTTTTATTACCTATTCGCTAGCTTATTGCTTACGTTTCTAGGTAAAATGCCTTTATTTTATACTAGTAGTACATTATTTTTTGCTAATAATTATTAGTGTCTATATTCCTAGCTCTAGTTCCTAGGGTAGTAAGTTATATTTTAGTCTAGTTTTACTATCTATTTGCTAATATTTTAGTAGCTAAACTACTTATAGCTTATATTTACGTAAAACGCGCGCATGGTTCTACATCTATGTTTAACTAACCTAGGTTTTATTGAAAATGGGAAGGGAATCTAGCTAGAGGGATAGGAAGACCTCCCTGCTAGGTTCTGATGCGGCGGCTTCTAGATTCACTAGATTATAGCTTATTCTTTAAGATTAGGAGCTTTTAATAGTTAAATACAGTTAATTCCTAGCTAACAGATGGTCTAACAAGTAATAAGAGGATTTCTAGTCCCCTCATAGACCTACCAACCGTATCGGAGGATCTAGACCGCTAGAGAGGTCTTAGGAGCTACTTTTTATTTTCCGCAAAACCTATTTGTATAGGAAAAATAAAAAATCGACTCATAGCTATACAAACTAGCTGCCTAGGTGCCCTAACTAAGCACTTTAATAAACAACCCTATTTATAAAATATACCATTAAATCCAGAAAAATTCAAGGATTCAAATAGTATACGTTAGCCTTTTATATAACTACTAGTTATCTAGTTACAGTCGATTTTAGCTTCCCTATAGGGTAACCTAGTTGGCTTAGTCATACAAGCCCGTGGGTTGGTTGTGGGAACAACGCGAGTCATAACAGAACGCTGCAAGCAACGCCTGTAACTAACGTTGCAACAACGTAATAAGGCAACTAGTGGGCCTATAAAATAGTGCTATAAATAGCATTATTTTAACACTCCCTCTAGAAAAGTATGAGGTAACTAATTCGATACCTAGACTTAGCTCTTTAATAGATATCTAAGTTAACCATAAATTCAATAATAAATCCAATAACTTTTAAACTAAAAACAACAGTAAAATCGATAACTTTTAGGCGTAATTCCAATGTTTTTGTTGATTTTTCGGTTTTTCGACTTTTTAGTTAGTTTTAAACTAGGCCTTTGTATTTATAAGACCTAATAGTTGGATAAATTGTTAAAATTTATTATTAGGCAGGGGCTTAGTTAAACTATCTACAGGCATCTCCTTAGTGTTAATGTAAATAACCTTAGCTATACCCTTCTGTACCTTTTCTCTAGTATAGTTAAATTTTAGCAGGGTATGCTTTATTCTGCTATAAAGAGTAGGGTTATTAGCGGTTATAATAGCGCCTTAGTTATCACTAAAAATTAGTACTAGAGGTGCTATAGGTAGCTTTATCTCTTTAAAGAGACTATAAAGCCACTCTAGCTCCCTAATAGCTTCACATAAGGCATTAGATTTAGCCTCTAATATAGATAAAGCTATCGTAGTTGCTTTCTTTGATTTCTAGCTAATAGGTCCTTTAGCTAGCTTATAGAGATAAGCATAGGTTAATTTAGAGGACTTATCACCTGTAAAGTTACTATCACAGAAGCTAATAAGGGTTGCAGAAGCTATAATAGTAGATTTAGACCTTCTATAAGTTATAGAATAACCTATAGAGCCTAAAAGGTACCTAAGCAAATGTTTAGAAGCATTAAGGTGCTCTATAAATGGCTTAGATAGCGCTATAGAAAGCCACTAAACTAGAAAGGCAATATTAGGTCTTGTAAGGAGCATTAGGTATATAATAGTCCCTATAATACTCTAATATAGCTTATGATTAGGGGGGGAAAGAGGTTTAGTTAGGTAGTCTACCTGTTTTATAATTCCTAGTTAGAGAGGAATTTTAATAGGTCTAGCATCCTTTATGTTAAATCTTTCTAGGGCTTTAGAAATGTACTAGGACTAGTGGATAGTTAGGGTCCCTTTCTTTTGATTTCTAGTGATTTAAACGCCTAGGAAAAACTCGGCTAGCCTATGGTCTTTTATAGGATAAGCTTTATAAAGTAGCTTCTTTAGCCTATTAATATAAGCTAGATCTAGTCCTATTAGAAGATAGTTATCTATATAAGTTGCTATATATATAGATATAGTTAGGTTAAAGAAGACGGCTAGGTTGGATATAAGGGGTTAAAAGCCTAGCTTCTGAAGAAGGTCCTTTAAAACCTGCTACCACTCTCTAGAGCTCTGTTTTAATCTATATAAAGCTTTTTGTAGGAAAATAACCTGCTTTTAAGAGGGTTTATAGCTATACTTCTTAAGTAACTTAGCTACTTTAGGTGTAGAAGACTTGGTAAATTTAGTAAATCCATTAGGTATTTGCATATAGATGGATTCCTTTAGTAGACTATTTAAAAAGGCCCCTATAAAATTAACCTATTTAACTTCCTAGTTATTACAAGCCGCTAGGGCTAGTAAAATTCGCTAACTAGGGGGAATGCTAGTTATAGCGTAGGTTTTGATATAATCTTGACCTTCTATCTGCATAAACCCTTTAGCAACGAGTTAGGCCTTATACTTTAAAGGATTATTTTCTTTATCCTTTTTAAGCTTATAAACAAGCCTATTCTTTAGAACCCTCTAGCCCTTAGGAATCTAGTCTATCCCTATAAATTTGAAGGTTCTAGCAGCTAGAAGCTGTTTAAATTCGTTAAAGGTTGCATCTATCCATTTTTAACTATCCTTGCTTTTTAAAGCTTGTTTCTAGGTCTTAGGGGTATCCGAATTGTTGTTATTAGTGGATGATTTAGCCCTTTATTATGCCTTAAAGCATATCTCCTTAACGTATAAAGATATATTAAAATCATTGATATCCATAGAATTAGAATTGATTAAAGAATCTAAATCTGAAAACGGTTTTTTAATAGCACCCTTATTAGGGGCGCTAGAGCTAGGGCTCTCTAGGGGTAGCGCTAGAGGCGTTGCAGACGCTGTAGGCGTTGTCGCGGGCGCTGTATTGGTCGCCCCGGGGGCTGTTAGCACAGGCGCTGCGGGCGCTGCGGGCGCTGCGGGCGCTAGACTTTTAGGCTTTAGGTAACTATCCTAAACTTCTAGATTATCTCGTGAGATATTAGCTTCTCCCTCTAAAGGATTAGTCCCTAAAGGCTTAGGGGACCTTATAGAGCCTATATCCTCTATAATTTTAACAAAGCTAGTCTTTATAACTAACCTTTTAGAGGGAATATAAATAAAATAAATAGTAGAACTTAGAGTAGCTAGTAACCAACTAGGAATAGTCCTAGGGGCTAGCTTTTAAAGCTTAGATCTCTGCTCCGGAGGTATTAGAACCTCATAATAAGACCCTATAGCCCTAATTTTCGAGAAATTAGGCTTATAGGAAGTCTTAGGCTCTAAGTTAGCTAGAAATAGCTGCTTAGGGGTTAAAGGTTTAGTTATATTAGCTATGATATTAACTAATTCCACTATAGCTAGAAGGATATAAGACTATAGATATAAGGGCAGCTTAGACCACTAAAGTGTAGCCCTAAGCTAGTCTAGGATAACCCTAATAGCCCTCTTAACTAGCCTATTTTGTTCGTGAATATAAGGGTAAGAGGTGCTAAAACAGATTCCTTTAGAAGATAACTATAACTAAAGTTCGTTATTAATTTTAGTACCTCCGTCAAAGTAAAGGTGCCTAGGATACGCGTTATATCGGTTTTTTAGGGCCCTAAAGAAGCCCTTAATAGCTAAAGAAAGGGTTAAACCTTCTTTATTAGCTAATAAAAAGCACTATTTATACCAGGATTTTTAATCAATAAGTATAAGGACTATGGCTTTCTTATTATGCAGTATAGGTTTGATTTTAACCGTATCTCCCTCTAGAATATCTAAAACTCTAGGGGGGTCCTAAATAGGTTATTTAGTTAGTCTTCTAATAGCTTTAGATTACATATAGGCTATGCAGTTAAAATCCTTTTCTTTAACGGCGGAAAAATTAGGGATCCCTTTAGCTAATTTTAATAACTTCTTTAGTAAAGGGAGGCCTATATAGCCTAATCAAATGTGCTAAAGAAGGGCTAAATCTAGTAACTTCTTGTAACTAGAATCTAGCTTTTTAGGGCTATTATCCCCTAGCTCCCTCTGTTACTAGGCCTCTTAAGAATCACAGGCCTCTAGGGGCAATAGACGGCCACTATTGTTACCTAAGTCATTAGGGTATAGACCTTCTAAACCCCCTATAGAAGGTGCCTAACTAGGAGGAGCTTCGGTGGGACATAGGGCTAAATCTTCTAAATCATTGTCTTCTAGCTCTTTGATTCGTTAATAATCCTTAGGATTAAAAGCTAGTTATGGAATTTGAACCTCTATAGGGTAGGAAAACCCTAATTTAGTCTTATAAGCTCTTAGTTATTGTTGTTAGTTGCAATACTAAGAGCCTATAAAGGAGAGGTAGGTTAAATGCTTACAGATTGTAGGAGTAGGTTGCCCCTTAATCTATAAAAAGAAGCCGTGTTTAGCAGGTTCTAATAACCCACAGGGGCTTTTATCGGCTAGGAATAGCTAGTCTTTAGCTAGATAACCTCCCTTTAGATAGTGAGATAACCCACTAACTAGGTTAGTATCTATACCTGGGAAATATAGGGCATCTAGCAGAGCTAAAGGCCTATATTCTAGTGGATTTTTCTTGACCAGAACGTTAAAAACAGCTATGCCTCTTCCTTTAGGATAAATAGGTCCTCCTGCTGTAATTATAGCGCTAGTTTTACCTTTCTTTAGAGGTTTAAAGTCCCTAAAAGAAGCCCTATTATTACAAATATAACAGGAAGAACCTATATTATACAAAAGGGAGTTTTTAACTACGTCGTTAGAGTAGCTAAAAGTAGGCTTGCTAGTAGTGTTACTAGTGGTACTAGAGGTATCTAAGTCAGACTTAGAATCACTACTATTATCACTGCTAGATTTATCAGAATCTAGTTCTTTAACGTATCCCGTGGCTAGGGTATAGCCTAAAGCAAAAGCAACTTCTTTTCCTTTCTATTTTTCCCTATTACTACTCTTTTTCTTCTTTTGCTTCTTTTTAGAGGCCTTAGAAGGGTTTAAATCCTTCTTATCCTGCTCTTTAGTGGCATTAGAGTCCTTCTTAGGGTTAGGATTAGAAGACTTCTTTTCCTAGTCCTTAGAATTTCCCTTATTATTATTAGAAGCCTTATAGCTAAGGGCTTTAGCTATAGGGGAGGTTTTGTCCCTCTGTTCTTCTAATAAGTCTGCCATAAGGAACTGTAAATTTAGGGTATTTACAGGCAGTCCTTATGCCCTAGAAGCTCTAATAGTAAATCTTTATCTCTTAGCCTAACTAGGAAAGGTCTGCTTTAATGCATTAATATAATGATTTACTTAATCAATAGGGGCAATCTCTACACTACAAAGTTATAGTCTAGCTAGTAAATTATTAAAATTAGCATTAAAAGCCTCTAAAGATCCCTTATAACTTAAAAGGTTTAGGGAGTGGTAGCTAGCGTATAGTGTACCACGCTAGATTTTAGCACTCTACGAATACTGCCTAATAAGGACTTTATAGGCTTCTTTAGGGGATTTTTGCTAACATATAGCAGCCTATAGTCCTAGTTAATAACTATCTCTTAATATCATTAAAAGAATAGCTTAATTATAGTTAGCTAGATAGCCTGCTAGGCTTGGATTATCTATAAATTTAGGTAATCCTAGGGCTCTAAATTATATGCTTAGGGCTTGCTTCCACTAATCATAGTTTTTAGGGCCTTTTAGCTTAGCTCCCTCTAGAATAAAGTGAACCTTCTTATTTAGTTCCTTTATAGCACCTATGTTAAAGGCAGCTTATAAGTTACTAGAAGGTACGCTTGTAGAAGTAGTAGCTATTAGGTCTTCTTCTAGAACCTTAGTATTTTCTTCCTTAGGTCTATTAGAAGCCTAAAGACCTTGCATAATAGTTATAGTTTGCGTTAATTTCTCTAGAAGATTATTAATGCTAGCCTCGTTTTTAATACGATTTTCCTCGCTATGCCTAATAAAATTAGATAAGGTCTTGCCTTGTTATTTAATTTAACTTTATAGGTGCAAAGTGCTAGCCTAAATAGCTAGTTAACCTTCTATATCTATCCTACTAGGGTCCCTAGGGGGGCTAGAAGACCCTATAGCAAGGGCCTTACCCTTATAACTAAGTGGTGCTATCTTCTAAAAGTCCCTGTGTTAAATCTCTAAATTTATTCCTGTTGCAAATAACACGCGCTAGAAATTACTTATGTTATAATCTAGTCGCGTACGCAAATTGTGTGGCAGAGCCGTTTAAAAGGGTAGCCCTTAGGTCTAAAAAGTGGGTCTTTAGTATACACAGGCAGAAAAATAGCGGAGAAGAATCTCCGCGAGGAAAATTTTCTTAACACTAACACTAAGTAATAGGAATTGTAGATAATAGGTATTACAAAAGCTATAACGCAACGTAACGTAATGTATAGTGCGTGTAACGTAATGTAATAGGTTAAAAAGCCTAGTATAGATATACTAGATATCTAATGATTTTAAAGGATATAGCGTATCTACTATTGTAAATAATATTAAATATAACGGTCGCAGTAGTGAATAGAATTATAAGAGGTTATGGTTATAACTAGATAGTTACAGGGTTGCAATATAGTGGTTGCGGGTGCGGCTATAGTTGATTTTTAACACCAAAGGTCTAATGTTGCAATGCGTGGTACTAGTAAATAAAGAGCTTTAAATTCTAGTGGTTTCCTTTGTAATCTTAAGAGCCTATAGGTATAGTAAGTAGTAACTATACCTAAAATCAAGCAGTAATCGCAGTAGAATAACGCAGTAATGTAGTAATCTATAGGCCTTCTAGGCTTATAACCTATTGAAAATGGGAAGGGAATCTAGCTAGAGGGATAGGAAGACCTCCCTGCTAGGTTCTAATGCGGCGGCTTCTAGATTCACTAGATTATAGCTTATTCTTTAAGATTAGGAGCTTTTAATAGTTAAATACAGTTGATTCCTAGCTAACAAATAGTCTAACAAGCAATGAGAGGATTTCTAGTCCCCTTATAGACCTACTAACCGTATCAGAGAATCTAGACCGCTAGAGAGGTCTTAGGAGCTACTTTTTATTTTCCGCAAAACCTATTTATATAGGAAAAATAAAAAATCAACTCACAGCCATACAAACTAGCTGCCTAGGTGCCCTAACTAAGCACTTTAATAAACAACCCTATTTATAAAATATACCATTAAATCCAGAAAAATTCAAGGATTCAAATAGTATACGTCAGCCTTTTATACGACTACTAGTTGTCTAGTTACAGTTGATTTTAGCTTCCCTATAGGGTAACCTAGTCGGCTTAGTCATACAAGCCCGTGGGTTAGTTGTGGGAACAACGCGAGTCACAACAGAACGCTGCAAGCAACGCCCGTAACTAACGTTGCAACAACGCAACAAGGCAACTAGTGGGCCTATAAAATAGTGCTATAAATAGCATTATTTTAACAGGTTTTATGCCTTAGGCTATAGTAGTCTATTGCTTTTACCTAGTAATAGAGAGGGTAGTTATAGAGAATAAGAGTAAGGCTAAGTACCTTATTTTAAATAGGGAAATCTTAACTTATAATAGGGCTATAATAAAGGGGTTTCCCCTAACTCTCCCCTAGTTATAGGTGTGTTTTCTTTTATTATTTAGTAAATAGTCTAAGTTACTTTTTCTATAGAGTGTAATAGTAGCTAATAAGGCTAGGCCTTTTCTATAGGAACCTTATATCTCTTTACTTATAACTTACCTATATTTCGCTACCTTTCTTCCTTAATTTACTTTAGTAAAATTTTTAAATTACGCGTTAAGCGCTTTCTATATCTTTTACTAAAATCTATTAGTTATATTTGCTAGGCTAACCCTTCTATTTTACTAGGTATTTATTGCCTTTATAGGTTTTCCTATAGTCCTTAACTTCCTTAACTTTATACTTATTATCCTTATCCTTAAGGTCTAGTATAAGTATATCTTCTTCTATAGCCTCTTTATAATAGTTCTATAGTTTTAGTAGGCTAATATAAAATACATTATGTAATTAACTATACTTTTTAGGTAATGCAAGTTAATACGCTTATTTGCCTATAGTGTTAAGTATTTAAAATAGCCTAATAAACCTAGGGGTTAGCTTCTATTTTGCCTTCTTAAGCCTAATATTTTTTATTAATAGTAGTACTAGGTTGCCTCTTTATAGGGTTAGTGGCTAGTGATATTTATTATAGTACTTTACCTACGCTTTAGTAGCTTTTACCTAGTTTTGCTTTAGTTACTCCCTAACTTTATATAGCTTTATAATATAAGCATAGGCCTCTAGCACCTCCCCTTCTATAATCTTATCCCTAAGAGCTAGGTAAAACTTAGGGGAATAGCCTATAAGAGAGTAATTTAAAGAGTAGCCTATAGTTTTATTTACTATATTATTATAGGCAAATTACGCTATTAGGAGTAGCTTAGGCTATATTTACTAATTTTCTGTAATAAAGCATTGCAAATAATGCTTAAGCACCTAGTTTATTCTCTTTATTTGCCTATTAGTTTAGGGGTAAAATACTATAGAAAGCCTGTGTTTTACGTAGGATAGATAGTATAAGTCTAACTAGAATTAGCTTATAAAGACAGATCCCCTATTAGATATAATCCCTATTAGTGCCCTAAATTATAGTTTGATTTCTTTATAGAAAAGCTTTGCTAATTTAGCTATATTAATTATAGTAGTTACTAGTAGGAAGATAAAGTACTTAGTAAATTAGTCTATAATTACTAGGATTATATTAGCTTCTTGCTTGCCTATTCGCGTAATAGGTAGCCCTATAATAAAATCTATTAAGATTTCTGCCTATAGTTATCCTAGTATTAGTAGGGATTTAAGGCTTCTATATAGGCAATGCCTTCTAGCCACTACCTATTAGCAAGTTATATAGCTTATAACATAGTCTAATATAGACTTACTTATAGCTAGCTACTAGAAATAGTGCTTTAATAGCTTAAGAGTGCGCTTAGTCCTAAAGTGACTTACTAGTGGATTATTATAGTATAGCTATAGAAGCTCCTATTATAAGATAGGCTCTTAGGGAATAACTACCTAGTCTTAGTATATTAGGAGACCCCTTATGCTATATAACTATAGACTAGCTTTTCCCTTCCCTTTTACTAGGGAGTTAATCTTATTGCTTTGTCTCTATAAATCTAGGTCTTAATCCTATGCCTTCTATAGTAGTTACGCTAATAGTTTATTTAGCCTAGATTAGTAGGGATCTAGTAACGTAATAGCCCCCTAGATCTCTTATACTATACTAGTGTCCTAGATATATACTACCTTCTCCTAGAAATCCCCTTTATTTAGCTAACCTTTTACTAGATCTATAGTAGCTAACTAGCCTTCTAACTAGGCTACGTAAGCCTTTACTATAGAGGCTAGGATATTTTCCTTCCCTAAAGGCATCTTACTATGCCTCTTTACTAAGACTAAGGCATTTTTCTCCCCTAAAGGTATCTTACTATGTTTTCTTTAATGTATTAGTATCTTTACTTTTACTAGTTCTTTAGTAGCTACTATCTTTTTCTTAAGTTCTAGTAGTAGTGCCTTATTTATTAGGGGTTTGCTTTTATAATTAGACCTTCTTAATAGCGTATCTATAGGGTTACTTTTCCTTAGTTTATGCTTAATTATAAAGTAAAAGGGGCAAAGGAATATATACTATCTAGCCTACCTTTTATTTAACTTCTACTACCTTATAAAGGTTTATAAATTATAGTAGTTTAATAGGACCTTTACTAGGGTTACTATGCCTTTAATTTAATATTACTAGTGTTTAAATAACTTTAATATAGTAAGTAACTCTTAATTAGCTATGCTATAGTTATATTTAGTGTCTATAAACTTCCTTAACTAAAAGGCTATAGAATGCTAGCAACCCTTATTATCCTATTAAGATAAGATTCCTACTATTATAAAGACTAAAGTATCTATCTTAATACGCACTAGCTAACTTAGGTTATAATAACAAAGAAAAGGTGCTTACTAAAAGGCGTCTTTTAGCTAGTAAAACGCTAGCTATTCCTTTACTTTAAATATAAACTTCTTAGTCTAGATACTATTTTAATTACCTTTTATTAATATATATAAGGGTGTTATAATCCTAGAGTATTTATAAATAAATTAATAGTAAAAGTTACAAAACCCTAGGAAGGATTATATATCCTTAAAGCTTATTAGCTCCTTCTAGTCCTAGATTATAGTAACCCTCTATAAATCTATTAAAATCCTATTAACTAATAGGATAAACCCTAGGAATTTTACTAATTCCTAGTAAAATAAGCACTTTAAAGGCTTTATATATAACTTTACTAACCTTATATATTCTAGAACTTCCTTAATATATATAGTATACTCCTCCTGCGTTTTAGAAAAGATAAGGATATTATCTAAATACACTACGCAAATAGTATTAACTAGCCTATAGAGTGCTTTATAGATATAGTTCTAGAAAGTAGCTAGGGCATTAGTTAGCTTAAAAGGCATTATAAGGTATTTATAGTGTTTATATTATATGCAAAAAGCAGTCTTTTACTTATTACCCCCTTTAATTTAAATTTAATAGTAAGCATCCTTAATATTAATCTTTAAGAAGAAATAGGCCCCTTAGCACTAGTCTAGGATCTCTAAAATTAGGGGGAGGGCATAGTAATTCTTCTATATTACCCTATTAAGTCCCCTATAGTCTATATATAGCTAAAGCGTCCTATCCTTCTTTAGTATAAATAGGATAGGTATACCTATAAGACTCTTAGAGGGTTTTATCTAGCCTTTCTATAGGTTTTTATTAATATATTTATAAATTTCCTTTAGCTTGCCTTAGGAGAGGGGGTAAATTAGCCTATATAGAGGCATAGCCCCTAGTATTAAGTTAATTATATAGTTAGTTATTTTTCTAGAAGGCAGGCTCCTTACCTTATCTAATGTAAATATATCTTTAAACTTATATAGTTCCTTAGGGATATCTTTAATAGTTCTATATGCTTTAACTTCCTTTTAATTTTTAAGGGTAATAAACTTATTTTCTATAACCCCTATAATAGCATATATAATAGCTTTATTATGCATTACCCTTATAAACTTATAGGGAGTTATAAGTAAAAAGGCTATTTTCTATTTCTTAAACTACTACTCTCTAGAGTGTAAATAAAGATATATATATTCTTCTATAAGTGTATATATTCTAATTAATATAGGGCTTCCCCCTAGTCTTAGGTCTTTATCTATAGCTATATATAGTAGCTTAAGGTCCTTTTCTTCTTCTCTAGAGTCTTTAATAGTAATAGGTACCTTATAGATATTATATTAAGGGACTATAAGGGCCCTTACTACCTTAATAATAGGTGCTATAGCCTTAGCCTAATTAAGCTTATAGGTCTAGGCAAACTTAGCGCTAATAATATTAATCTTAGCGTAACTATTAAGATTTGCTACTATTTTAATATCTTTATGCCTATAAATAGTAACTAGTGTATAAAATTAACACCCTATTAGTACCTTAGTGTTAGAGGCAAAGGTAAGGGCATTTACTTTTGCCTTAGGAAGTTTTCCTAGCCCCTTTAGTATTCTTTCTTTAGCTTATTGTAATTATTTATAAGGTACTCTATGCTATTATAATTAAAACATTACCTTTTATACCTAGGTTTACTATTATTTAGGTAAGTAGCTAGTGTCTTCTCCTAGTCTTTATTTCTCTAATCTTTATAAGGTCTATAGCCTTATAAGGAGTTATATCTTTAGTGCTAGGGAGCCTTATATAAGCCTTTATTTTCTAAGTACTTAGGCCTTTGCTTACTCTTTAGTATTACCTCCTAAAATCACTAGGTAAGTTATATAACCTCTTCTTAAGTCTTTCTAGTAATAGAGGTATATAGGTTAATATAGTCCTATAATTTAGGGAGTAGTTTTATAAAGAATATAAAAGCATATAACTTTTTAGTAGCTCTTTCTAGGTATTTCTTAAGCAAATCTAGGAAGATACTAAATTTAATAGGACTTTAGCCTTTATATTATTTTACGTTTTCTAGCTACGTAGCTATTTAAGTGTTATAGTTAGCAGTGTCTTAGAGTAGCATAAGTGTCTAGGTCTTAAATTTATCCTAGTTATCTTTAAGGTTATCCTAGCTATTAGCCTATTATTCCTTAAGGTATTAGTCCTATCTTGCCCTATAGTTACTATATATATAGTTAAGTATAAATAGGATTTTTTAGTAGTTATACTAATACTTTCGCTTTGCCCTATTAAAGGCATAGTTTAGGTTATTAATCTAGATCTTATACTTCTATAGGTTTATAAGGTATTAAAGGTTAGTAATATTCTAGACTTTTACCTCTTAGCTACTATAGCTTAAGGAGGTGCTAGCTCTTTGCTGCCTTTTTATCTTATCTTCCCCTATGTTTAGTTATAGTAAGCTAATAAGTTCTTATTCCCTCTCCTATAGCTTCTAGAGTTTCTTAAGCTAAGTAATTTGCTTATTTATTACTATAGTTTTAGCCTTAAGGTTAGAGAGTACTAGTTTAGTTTTAGTCTTAGTAGAATATAGTGTATTATTAGCTATAATACTACCCTTATTTAATTATATCTAGTTATTATCTAATATTACTCTAGCAAATTAGGTAGTTCTCCCCCCTATATTACTCTTAGGTAGCTAGTAAGAGAAGCTTTAGAATTATAAGAATAATAGTAGCTAGGTAAGAGGTATAGGGGCTTTTATATATTTACTAAAGCTTACTAGGTCTAAGTGTGTTATGTGTGCGAGCTAGGAGCTTATAGCTAGTGGCTCGCTAGTGTTACGTGGACCTAGCCCTAGGGCCTAACCTGTCGCGGGGTGCGCGTCAGCGTTCCGAGTGTTGTTGTTATGAGTGGGGCCTCACAGATTTACCTTAGACTTACGTGTAGTAGGGTAGGCTTTACACACACTAAAGCTATACCCTATAAGGGGATAATATATATTTATATTTAGTTTAGCTAGATAGGGAGAGAATAGGAGGGGATAAGTAAGGGGGTATATTATAGACTTAAGCTAGAAGCTTAGGTCTTTAGTAAAGGAAAGGGGCATTTAAAGAGGCTTTGTAAAGTAAGTAGGCTATACGCGGAAGAACACTAGTTAGTGCGCGCTCCGTGTATAGACTAGGTGTAACCCCTATAAAGGGGGATGCTATGTAACCCTAAGCTTAGTCTTTTTCTTCTTCTGTAAGAATATTAATCACACTCTAAACGCTTATGTGCAGCAGCCATAAGGCCAGTTCATAACATCCCTAACCTAAAACTATTCCACTAGCTATTAAGAAGCTAAGGTTATGTCCTACTGCCTTTATTAAACGTAGGCTATTGTAGCTTATGCTAAAAGGGTACTCTCTTATACGTGCTTAAGGAAATATATAGCCTATCCTTTAAGTAATGTTATAGAAGCAAAATAGTCTAGTTATAACTAGATTAGTTCTAAGTTATATCCGTGTAGCAATTTGTTTAGGCTTACCCCTATTACTAAAGAAAACCTATTATTAATTGCAAGCTAGCAAGTAGCTAAATATTCTAGCTAATTAAACTATAAGAAGGAGACTATTACATATAATATTGCCTACACTTCCTAGTTTGCCTGCTTTATACCACTATTAGTCTATGGGTAATGTAATGTGAAAAGTAACTAATTAATCCTAACTAGGGAGTATAACATTATCTAGAATTTCCCTAGCTAGTCTAACCCTTAGTCTGTAATAATAGATTAGGGAAATCCTTAGAACCTTTACTAGACTATTTTAAATTATTCCGCGCACTTCTTAGCCCTTATAAAGGTTATAGCTTTTAACTATATAAACTTTAAGAGTCTATTAGTAATAACTATAAGGTATTATAGCTTCTCTAAGGACACTACTAGTAGGTTTGTTATAAAGTTAATAGAAATCTAAGACTAAAACTAATTAGGGATTAGTAAGGGTTTTAGTAAGCCCTACTGCTATTAATAGCTCTTATATTTACTAAAGTAGTAATAGTTATAAATAAACTAAGTAATATCCTATAATATCCTATCCTAATAGAACTGCTATTATAGAATCTAAAACATAGTGTTATAGCCTAGGTATCCTACTACTAGCAAGTTATAGCATTATTATATAAGGGTTATTATAAGGGGTTCCTAAGCTAGGATTTAAGTATAGCCCTAAAACTAAAGCGCCCTATATGCGCTTATAGAGTAATCTATAACCTATTCCCTTATTAGTGCATTAGGGGGAAACTTCTAAGCCCTTTCTTATATAGCTTTTAATTAAATACTATACATAGGGTCTAATGTAATAGCCTAGTCCTATAGGGTCTAGAGGTGTTTTAAGGTAAAGAGGGCCTCTCCTACTAGTAGTAGTATATATAGTGCTAGTTTAAGGCTATCCCCTTATGCGACTAGTAATAGTAAGAGTTATATAATAGTAATAGGTTATAAGATCTGCCCTATCCTTAAAGCTAACTTACTTTAATCCTATTCCCTTTAGGAAAGGGTATCTAGGCATTAAGCTTATATACTAGGCCTATAGCAAAGGTAAAAGTTAAATAGCATAAGTATATTTACCTACTAGGCCTACCTCTCTAATATAAGTTAAGGAGTTATAAAGTATTCTAAGTTCTTATAATTAGTATAGATTATAAATAAATAGAATACACCCTAAAGCTTTGCTAACTATGCCTTAAGACATAAGATAATAGCTAATAGTTCCTTATTATAAATTATATAG
This sequence comes from Epichloe amarillans, assembly GCA_024072835.1. NCBI lineage: Eukaryota > Fungi > Ascomycota > Sordariomycetes > Hypocreales > Clavicipitaceae > Epichloe > Epichloe amarillans. Next base: position 4,980,019 of record CP099637.1, on the reverse strand, counting down.
TTCTTTTACAAGGCTATAAGGCTAGCGAAATAGTAAGTAACTAGATATAAGACATTATTAGGGCCTTATTATAAGAGGCATCCACTAAGGGCTATGCCTAAATAATTAGCTTCTACTACTATAAGGCAATCTAGGTCCTATTATACTAGCACTAGATACGTAATAAACGCGGCTTTTAACCTCTTAAAGGCCTTATCCTTTTCTAGTCCCTATTAGAAAGGGATATTTCTCTTTATAAGCTATATTAGTAAGGCAGCTAGTTTAGAGAAGTCCCTAATAAAGTTATAGTAAAAGTTTATAAATCCTAAGAAGCTATAGACCCCTTATAGTTTTATAGGTGCTACCTATTCCCTTATAGCTATAATCTTCGCAGGATCTAGGCAAACTAAGCGTCCCGCTATAATAATATATCCTAAATACTAGACCTCTTTTATAGCAAATATTAACTTATTAAGATCTAGGTATAAGCCCGCAGCCCTTAGGTAGCCTAGAACTAACTAAACCTTAGCTATATAGTCTTTTCTTAACCCCTCTAAGTAAACTAAGATATTATTAAGGTAAGCTATTATAAAGTCCCCTAATATATTCCCTAAGGATTAATTAATATAGCGCTAAAAGGTCACTAGGGCGCTAGCTAGGCTTAAGGGGTAAACTAGCCACTTAAATAGGCAGCACCTTATATAAAACGCTATAAGGTGCTCCTTACCCTTAGCTATCTATAGTTTATAAAACACTATATAAATATTTACTTTAGTAAACTAGTATACCTAGGATAGGGATTATAGTGTTTGCTTAATTAGTAGGAGAGGGTAATAATCCTATGCTATTATCTTATTAAGAGCGTAATAGTCCACGCAAAAACGCTAACCCCTATTAGCCTTTTTAATAAAGAGGATAGGGGCTATAGCTAATAAGGAGCTAGCATAAATCTAGCCCTTATCTATTAAGTCTATAATTTAGCGCTAGACCTTTAGAAGCTAGTCCTATAGTATATTATATAATAGTCCTTATAGGAGTGCTAGCTTAGAGCTATCTAGGTTCTTATATAGGTATATATAGTAATTAAGAGAGCCCTTATAGGGGGGTAGTCTATTAGCTTTAGCCTTATTAAAGAGGTTTGCAAAGTCTGATAACTCCTTAGGTAACGTTAACGTGTTAGGACTAGCTAGATCTATTTTAGGTGCTATAATCTATAGCACTATTATTATCTCTCTTAGGCTTATAGTAATAAACCTTATAATAGTATTCTTATTCTATTATACCCTATAAGCCTTAGTAGCGTAAAGGGATCTAATAATTCCCTATATAAGTGCCTTTACCTTATAAGTAGTAGCCTTAGAGATATAAAGGCCCTTTACCGCTCTAATAACTAGTTATTATTTTGCTATGTAAATCACTATATTATATTACTCTAACTAAGGCATTCTAAATATTACATCCTAGGTAAGACTTAGAATAACATATAAGTATATAAATAACTCCTAGCTATTTATATTAATTCTAGTGCATACTATATAGGTAATAAAAGAGAAGTCTTCCTTAACCTACTTCCCTCTCCTTTCTATTTCTATTATAGTGTAAACACGCCTTTGTTTTAGTAACTATATAAGCTTTAGGCTAAGCTATCTTACTACTAATTTGCTTACTACACTATAGTAATTATAACTATAATTAATTTAGATATTAATATAATAATATATATTAAAGAGTATAGGAATTAAGAAAGGTAGTTAGTCTATATATTATACTATATCCTATTCTATCTCTATATAGTAGTTATAATTATTTTATAGTGTAGTAGTTAGCTAGCCTCTTTGCCCCTATGTAAGACTTTACTTAGGGGCTACTTATTTTCTATAAGGGGAATATTTACTTCCTTATTTACGCTTTTCTTATTTGCCTTATATAAGTTAATACTAACCTTTAGGTAGTAGGCTAGGAGAGTAGTGCACTCCTAGATAAAGTAGTCCTAAGATATATACCTTAGGTAGTGTCCCTCTTAGTGTTAAGGCTTCTGGGCTAGATGTGAATAGAATAGGGTGATAGTATAGATAAGTAGCAGCTAGATCGCTAAAGGTAAGTAGTAATGCTTAAGGGTTTTAATCTCTAGCCTCCCACATTCTATATGTGTAACCTTCGCCTAAATACCCCCTCTACGCTTACATAACTAGCTTATGGTAACCTTATAGCTAGGGCGCTGTAAGCCCTAAGTGGGTCCTACTATATATAATGCTATTGCCTCTATTGCCTATTTCACTCTATAGCCTTCACAACCCTAATATAGTACCCCCTTTACTTTATAATCGCCCTTAATTATACTAGCTACCTAGTTAGTGTAAACTTGCTATTCTAATTTTCCTACGTGACTCTTACCTTATATATCCTAACGTAAGGCATAAGGAGACAATAGCCCTATTAATAGTAGGTATAGCTATTATTCCTTACCTTACCTATAAGCTCTTAGTTATAATATAGTTATAGCTATAGAGTTGCTTTATAAATGCTTATATCCTTATTCCTACTAGTTCTATAAAAGTAAACACCCTATGTTCTATTTTCTTATTAGCTAAAAAGGATAGGGTATTAGACACTATATATTAGGGTGTATTTAATTATAAGTTCTAGCGAAGTTATTGTAAGCTTGCTAGGTATGCGTAGTTAGCTATAACTTTAGCTATTAATAGCTATAACGCTAGCTTTTTAACCTATAGCTTACTTTCGCTGCCTACGTAAATCACTTAAGGGGTTTATAGTTAATATAAAAAAGACTAAATTTCCCCTCCTTCTTCTCTTCCTTTCCTCCTTATCCCTCTTACTTTTTAACATTAAATTCGTAAGTTAGCCTTACTAGCCCTATAGTAGCGTTCTTACTACTACTCCTTAGTAGTTACTAATATTATCTAGAGTTCTCCTCCTTATTATCTTATCTTCTCTTCGCTCTTATAGTTAGTGTCTTATTGCTTTACTTCCTACTTACTTGCTACTAACTTATAAATAGGTTATAATATCTTCTATCTGCCTAATAACTCTAGGACCCTTAGCGCCTGCCCTAGAGAAATCCCCTTATAAAAGGGCTTTATACGCTTTAAAAATATCTATATAAGTTTACCTCTTATTTATAGTGTTATAGCTACTAACTTACTAAGTAGCATAATTAAAATTCCTTGCCTTCGCTATAGTTAGTAAGTAGTAATCTAGTAGATTGCCCCTAAAGATAACAAAGCTAAACCTTAGTATATTATAGATAGGAAGCTAATTCCTAATAAGTGTTATTATTCCCCTAGTATAACTAAGCTACTTCTCTCCTACTCTTATACTACTAACTTAGGGCAGGCAATTCCTTAAAGTGCGCTTACTACGCGAAAAATAATAAAATATATACTAGCGTAAGTGCCCCTTTAAGGCTACTGCTTTTAGCTAGCTAACCTATTATTAGTGTCCTATAAGAATTATAATACTTATTATAAGTTCTTTAAGTTATAAAGGAGGTTCCTAAAGTACCTATTACTATCTATCTAGTAAGATTATTAATTCTAGTAACTTAGTTAGAGCTAACTTATTACTAGGCTCTAGTGCGCGTAAAATTAAATTATATAATACTCTCCTTACTATAAAGAATGCAATTACTATAGGAGAGTTTATTAGGCCTATCTAACTAAAAGCTACTTATAAGGCAAACGCTAATAAGCACGCAGTAATATTATAGCTATTTAATACTACTAACCTTAAGGTCTAGATTAATATTGCTAATAGCCTACGCTTTATAGCTTAAAATGCTCCTATAGTAAGTCCTATTATCTCTAGCATAGCTTTTACTTTGCTAACTTATAGCTAGTTTATAGCCTACGCTTTATAGCTCCTTGCTTATATTAGCCCCTCTAAGCTCCCTAAAGAGCTCTATTCCTTTATTTATAGGGATAAGAAGGGGTTCTCTAATAATAAAGCTTCTATAGCTATTATAGAGAAAAATGCAGCAGCGAATATAATAATAGAGTAATAGGTGCTTAGTAGTTATATAGTAGTTTGCTTTAAGAGAATATAACTTTTTATATTATAAAATTTTATATATTAAATTACTAAAGTAATAATATCTTTATAAACTAGCTACTTAATTACTACTTATAATTATTTATAATATCCCTTATAACAAAATCTCTTTTTAATACCTATAAATTCTCTAAGCTATTATAGCCCTTCTATTTTACTAAGAATTTCCGCTGTTTTCTATTATACTAATATAAGATAATTCTCTTAACCTTAAACTCTTCTTTATTATCCTTAATATTATCTTATAGTAAGGACGCATTTACATAGCTAGTGGGATCCCCTCTAAATGGTTTAAGGCTTATAATATTAAACACATTATAAAGTCTTAAGCTAGCTAGTAATTGTAATTAATAGGCTAAGCTATAATTACTAACCACCTTCTTAATTTTATAGGGCCCTAGGTACTTAGCTATAAGCTTTTAGCTTAGTTATCTTAGGTTAATATTCTTAGTAAATAGCAAAATATAGTCCCTAACCTTAAACTCTATTAGTATTCTCTTATAATTATAATACTTCTTTTGCTATGCTTATATGTTATAGAGTAGCTACTTAATCTCTAAGTATCTTTATCTTAATTCTAAGACTTTATTTTCTACCTAGTTATTTACTAAGTTAGGCATTAGGATAGCCTAATGTAGTCCCCTTAGGTTATACCCTTATAGCCTTTACTAGCGTTAGGCTATAACTACTATGCTTGCTTATATTATAGGCAAACTATGCTATTAGCAAATATTCTACCTAATTATCCTATTTTAGCGCATATAGGCTCTTAGATAATGCTTAAGAACCTAGTTTAATTACTTATTTGCCTATCTATTAGGGGTAAAATACAGTGCTTAGTTACGCTTTATTATAATAAGGTAGTAAAAAGTCCTCTAGAATCCACTAGTAAATATTAACCTATAGTCTATAATAATACCTTCTAAGGCACTATAGTCTTTAAAAATATTCTTAAGGAACACTATAGTAAGGCTATTACTAGTTAGATATACACTAGTATATAAATACTATACTTTAAGAATTAGTCTATAATAACTAAAATCGCGTTATATAACTAAAACTTCTAATCCTTTACTAGTAGTAAGCCTATAATAAAGTCTATTAATAATTCTTAGAAGGGGCAATTAGGCACTAGTAACGTAGCTAACTTACTGTAAGGTTTATATAACCTTAGCTTTAAAACTTAATAATTAACGCAAGACTAGACATATGCCTTAATGTCTTTCTTTATTAATAGCTAGTAATATTAGCCTATAATATAATAGAGAGTCTTGCTAACCCCTTAATAACCTACTATAGGATTATTATAGGTTAATAGTAAAATTTCTTTCTATAATCCTAGCGGAATAAAAACACAATTTTTATATATTAGTAACTTAGAGGATCTTGCAGTCTATATCTATAGCTCTCTAGCCTCTAGCTTAGAGGGACTAATTAACTATAGTCCTAACGCACTAGAGTTACTACTTATTAGCAATAACTTTGACTATGTAATAAAGGCATCCCCTTACTATACTTCTAATAATAAGACTTAAATTAGGGCTTCTAATTCCACTGCCTTACTCCTAATGTTAGAGTTAAACTTAGAAGAGGTTCTCTAAACCACTAAGATTCTTATTATAATATTGCTATAGCCTAGTAGCTCTCTAGTAGTGCTCTTAGATAAATTAACTAACCTAGTAGAGATTAATATAGTAAAGGTTCTCTTACTTACTATTGCTTTTATAGATATAGTAAAGATTAATATAGAAAAGGTTCTCTTACTTACTATTAGGTAATTTGCCTTAATACTACTATAAGCATATAGCTTCCTAGTAGCGCTCTTAGACTTTTTAACTAGCATAGTAAAGGTTAATATAGCAAAGGTTAACTTACTTACTATTGCTTCTATAGGCCTAGTAAAGATTAATATAGAAAAGGTTCTTAAACTAGCTAGTAGGGTTTAATTACTATAATTCTATAGCTTTATTACTACACGCTTAGGCCTTCTACCTAGCCTAGTAAAGATTACTATAGAAAAGGTTCTCTTACCTACTATTAGGGTTATTACTTTACTATTAAGGGGTAGTAAGCGTAGATATAGGGTACTTACTAAGTCACTATTACTCTTACGCTACTCCTTAACTATAAACCTAACACACTATAGACATGCCTAACTAGTAGTTAAGCTATTACTAACATAGCGCCTCTATAGCCTAATAGTAGTAAACTTAGTAAGGAAGGTTAGTAACTAAGATATAAAAGCCTTAGCCTTCCTTTCCTTACTAATATAGTCTAACCTTTATAATAAAGGATTAGTAGGATTTAGCTTCCTTACCTAGTGTTTAATAGTAAAGTTAAATAAGTATAGCTTATCTAACGTAGTAACCTAGTAACTAGTTAGCTTAGGCTTTATTACAAGGTACTTATAGTTTAGGTAATCTATAATTATAGTAACTAGGTGCGCTAAGTAAGTAAGGTAGTGTCTCTAAGTCTAAAAAGCCTCCTAAATTGCTAGTAGCTCTATATCTAGTGTTACGTAGCGTAATTTAGTGTCCTTTAACTTTCTTAATATAAACACTATAGGGTGCTAGTAACCTAGCACTAACATTATAAGGATAGCTTTAATTGCGTATCTAAAGGCATTAGTTTTCACTTATAGTAGTAATATTAGGTTAAAATAGACTAAAATCAAAGCCTTCTAAAATAGCTTTTATAGTTCCCTAAACGCTACTAGCTTGCTATTATCTAGCTTAAACTTCGCTAGTTAGTTACCTTATAAGCGGTTTATTAATAAGATAACTATTTTACTATATAACTTAATAAAACGCCTATAGAATCTAGTAAACCTAAGGAAAGATTAGATATTAAACACATAGATAGGTATTAGCTACGTTACTATTGCCTTTACCTTGCTTAGGTTTATTAAGATTCCTTTTAGTAAGATTATATAACTAAGGAATTTAACTTCCTTAACGGAGAATTAGCACTTATCTAAATTAATAAAAAGGTTAGCCTTCTAAAATCTCTTAAGGATCTTTTTAATATTGCCCTTATACTCTAAGATCTTATAGCTAAATATTAGGGTGTTATTAAGGTAGATAATGCAAATAAGATTATTAAGGCCTTCTAAAGCTTTATTAATATACTCTTAGAAGGATGCTAGCGCGTTAATAAGCCTAAATAGCATTATAAGATACTTAAAGTAACTATATTTACACTAGAAGGCTGTTTTCTACTTATTGCCCTTGTGAATATGTAGCTAATAGTATGTATCTTTAAGGTCTAACTTTATAAAAATCTTTGCACCCCCTAGTTAATCTAAGATTTCTAATATTAGGGGTAAAGGGGCCTTATCTTTAACTATAATCTTATTAAGGCCCCTATAATCCACGTATAGTTATAGCTTTCCCCCTTTTTTTAGCATAAAAAGGATTAGGGCGCTTACTAGGCTAACTAATCTTTAGATTTATTTACGTTCCTACGTAGTCACTAGGTACTTGTAAAGCACCTATAACTCTTTCTTAGCTAGGTTATATATTAGACCTTATAGTAATGCTTTTCCTTCTTTTAATTTAATAGCATATATATAGCTACCTAAGCTAGGAAGGGTGCTAGCCTCTTTATTTAAAAACATATCTTTAAACTCCTTATAAGCTTCTAGAAGTTTTACTTTCTTAGGTTTATTAGCTAGTTCTATTATTACACTATTACTACTTCCTTTCTCTTTATTTGCTATAGGTCTAATAGTAGCCATATGTCTAATTATATGCATTACCTATAGGTTAAGTATTACTATAATAGATATATATTTCGCCACTTTCTAACTATCCTATAACCCCACTACTAATAAGATATATTCCTTTATTATAGGGTGTCTTTAAAGTCTATCTTTCTAAGATATTATTATAGGCTTATACTCTCTTACCTAATTAACTCCTAAAACTAACTTTTCGCTGCTATTAGTAATATAGTAGCTAAGTTAGTATATCTTTGCATAGCCTATGCTATCCCTAACTAATACTATTTTCTTTAAAATCCCTTAATATAGCATAATATTACCTAATGCACTCTTAAGCGTATTATTATAAGGTTATACTTTTAACTAATTAAGGTCTATTAGTATATTAGGGTGGATTAAGGAATATGTAGCACTAGGGTTAAATAGCATTAGCACTACTACCCTAAACCTAGTTAAGATAAGCTAGGAGATTATAAAAATCTCCCTATATAGTAGGTATAGCCTATATTAAATATTAGTAATAAGCTACTAAGAAACTAAGGAAAAGTAATATAGTTATAGTGTTATAAGTATTACTATATTTATAGCATTAGATATAGCGCTTAAAATACTTTATTTATAAAGTAATGGAAATAAATAGTAGGGGAATTAATAGTTTATCTATAGTAATTATAGCTTAGCTAGTAAGTGTTTCTTAAAGTTAGCACACTTAGTATATAAATAATATATATAAGAGTAGCGCTTAAAGGGAATAGTCTCCTTATCTATAGTAAGAGAGTAGTAAGTAATAAGGCAAAAGTTAGGGTAGCGTAAGGTATAATAGTATTTATAAGAATAAATTACTAGTGTTAAGGGGAGGAAAAGGCTATAATAAAGGGGAGAGTTATAGATAAATTTATACCTAAGCGCTACTTATTATTTATTATTATTTTAATATATTTACTACTTAGTAAATAGCTATAGAATAGCTAGCGAAAGCTATTTAAAAGCCTAGCTAAAAGTGAGGGGATAATTATAAGGCCCTATATATAATAATAACACCTAGAATGCTAACGCGCACTACGTAGCAGGTTAGGCCCTAGGGCTAGGTTTACGTAATACTAGCAAGCCACTAGCTATAAGCTCTTAGCTTACACATATAACACACTTAGACCTAGCAAGCTTTAGTAAATATACGAAAGCCCTTATACCTCTTGCCTAGCTACTATTGTTCTCACATAACTAAAGTAAAGCTCCTAGCGCTTTCTTATTATAGCAAAGAGCTTATAGCCTTTAGATAACTATATTAAGAGGTTAGGCTATGCCTAGGTAATAACATACTTAAAATTAAATGTAATAATATAAGACTATTTGCCTTCTTAAAGAAGAGTTTATTAAGCTTATTATAATCGAGAAGAGGACATTGTCACAACGGCAAGAATATGCGTATAAAACTACTACAATCGTTAGCTTCTAAACTAGCACTAACCTAGGATAGGGCCTATAGGTTCTTAAAAGAAAAAGAGAAAAAAAACCTATAAGAAAGTGTAATATAGGAGGAAAGGAAAAAGGTTAGGATTCTAAGGGGGGGGAGAACTCCTCTTATAATCCCTAGGGGGGGGGGGGGCTATAAGTTATTATTATAAATATAAAGATAATACACTATTATTATAAATAAATAAAAACTCTAATAATAGAAAAGCACTAATACTAAGGTAACTATAGGCTAGCCTTGCCCTCTCTCTCTAGAAGTTTTATAAAACTAAGTGCTCTAAGTTTATAAATAACCTAGGTTAGGAGAGAGATAGATTTAGCTAAAAAGTAAGGTAATAAAAGAGTTAGTAATACTATAAAAGGAAAGTAAATTATTATTATAAACTTAAATTCACTTTATAAGTAGTAATATTAATTAGGCTAGCACTAGCTTAGAGGTAAGCTAGGACTTAGGTAAAGAAAAAGAGTTAGTAGTCTTTCTAACTTTAAAAAACTTAGATAAAGGGATAAGGCTAGCGTAAGCTAGTAATAAATAACTACGAGTAGCTACACTAATAGTAGCGCTAACCTAGCCTAGGGTTAGCGCTAGACTAAACAAAGATATAAGGGGGTTTTTTATCTTTCTAAAGGTTTTCCTCCTTAACTAATTTGTAGGAGTACTAGAAATAGCTAGGGAAGGCTAACTAGCGTAATTAAATAAATAAATAAATAAGCTTATTATAAAGCTTTAGTATATAAATATTTATTACTACTAGCTTTATTAAGAGGTTATAAAAGAAACCTTTAACAATACCTAAATTACTACTAAAGAGATAATTACTAATAGCCTTATAAAGCCTCTTATAGGAAACGGTTTTATAAGCTTTTATAAGGCATTAGGGCTTATATAACTACCCTTAAGTATGCTTAGTAAAGAACCTAAAGAGCAAGCATTATATAATAACCTTAATTTAAATAGGATTATAACAAATTAACTGCTTTTCTACACTATAGAATTAATTTAAACATTATAATATTAATTTAACTAATTTTATTAATTTAGAATTATTATAGGGAACCTTAAATAAGGTCCCCTAGGGGGGTGTGTTATACCTATAAGGGCATAATTAATCCCTACTATATAATAGTCTTACTACTTAACTAGCTAAGATAAGAGTCTACCCTAAGTAAGTTATTTTCTAAGACCTTTTTAGTTTTATAGTGTGTTTTAATACTATACTAGTACCTTACTAATAGTATAGGTACTTAGGTATTTAAACCGTAGTCTGTACCCTCTTATAGGGTTAGATAACTCAATAGAGGTGATTACATTAAACCCTAGCTTCGCGGTCTAACACTAGGCTACCCCGCCTACCCCGCCTACCTCGCCTCCCGGACCGAGGGGAGAGGGGAACGAGTAACACAAGTTCCTTATTATTATGCAGAGCCTAACGCAACAGGTCACAAGTTCAATTCTAAGGGATGGGTGGTAGGCCCCGAGTGTGCCCGAGGCGTACACGAGCTAATCCAAGCCCTAGTAAAATACACGAAATCTATACCTTTTACCTTACTTAGACTAGGCGGCCGTCACAATCGGCTGATTTGTCTAGTATCGTTAAGCCCCAAAAATACTTCTTAGCCTAAACCCCGCCACACAACCTAATGACATAATTACAGCGTTTCCCGAGCCCTTCGTCGCATTCCTTGTAAAATGATCCTCTAATGGCATATAAAACCCCCAATCAGATCGCATTGCTCTTCCACAAGAACAGGTCTCACAGTGTGCTGAGCCTAGCGACCGTGGTTTCATTTGGGCTTAGAGTTATTGCCTGAAATTGGCGCTTGTACAAAGCTTCTTTGCGCTTATCACTTAGGATGCCCTAAGACGATGTCTGCCTTCGCGCCCTGCTTATCTTTAATCTTTTTAAACCTGGCTAATCATTTTTCAGGCAACGTACGGATCCTCCTTGGATTAGAAAAAGGCCGAATCCGAAGCCGGGATATATACCTACTTCGCAGCGATTACTTTTCTTTGGGATCATGATAGGATAATCTACTGGCAACGGCAACAGCATGGCCACGGAACTATAACGGTTGGCGATAATGCCTTGACGCGCGAGAAACTGAACGAAGGCTGCTTAGATGGCATGCATATCAAGGCATTGACAAAGGTGAAGGTATATGAGATGACCTTTATGTCATCGCCTGCTAAATGAAGGACAACATATGATGTACTATTTGTTGGCCGCGATGCTCCGGACAGACTATCGATAACTGTGACACTGTGTGCTTTCTTATAAATCCCCATCGTTCTTGGCGGAAAATTTCATCCAAATGGCAAAATAATGCTAGCCAAGACTGATCCCAGCGCCGCTGACGAACAGGAAGACCGGCCGTACTGCACACAAGCATGTTTCGTCGGGATAATCCGTCGGTGTGTGAACTGGACCAAAGATGCCCAAATCTAGGCCTTCGCTGATGGCCGTGGCCCCAAGCAAGCGCATCATCCTGTCAATCACAGGCAATGGCTCAGTTTGCTCGAGGAGCAACGCAAACAGTCATTAGACGATGGAATTCAGCCGCTGGGCCTTGGTGGCGCACGGGCGGCGCTCTTCAAGGTGACTCTGCTCGCGTTTATCTATACCTTTGTCAGCAAAGGAATCGTTCGAGCGTTCATCAGAGACCTCATCGATGGACAAGTTTCACCACTATAACCACCGAGTTTATGTGATTTACATGGCATTCTTGGCCAATTTCATGAGCAAGGGTCTATCCCTAGTTATATCTAGAAAAGGGACTACCAATGACATGACTTGGCAGGCTTTTGACGTTTGGTTTGCAGCCACCACGTAGATATCCGCACAAAAACACTCTTCATGCGTCCAAGCAATTTCCAGGTGCGAATACATCCCGTGTGTTCTTCAGCTCCTGAGTGACCTTACCCCCTTCTTCTTTCACAATACCTCCAAAGGAGGCGGGAACTTTGGACACCAGGGCAGCGATAAGTGCCGCGCTATCGTCAACACCTCGAGACAAGAATCCGTAAGTCGTTCCGCATTGTTTGTACCGCTGAATGACGTCCTTCTTTGCTCTCAGCTGGTCGCCCAGGGCCCTCCCCTGCTTCTGAAGCTCCTTTGCAGGTGACAGCAAGGAAAGGCAGTCGAGCGTGGACAGGGACGTCATCTTGGTGATTGCCGCTGTGCCAGATTCGACGGTGGATAGCAGCCCCGACGCCGCCTTTTTAAATGGCTCGGCGTCACCATTGAATACTCGGGCGGCATCCGAGAGGGAGCCAAAGCCAGACTTCACTCTCGCGAGCACAGAAGTAGCAGTTGAAATGTCTCGCTGCGCAATACTTGATAACGAGCGTAGGCTCCGTGGTGGTGGGATTGAAACAGCCAGGGAAAGCGCCCCAGGTGCCACGACGATTGTGGTCAGAGCAGTGAGGAATTTCATGGCTATGTGCTTTTCTTTTTGGGGTTCTTGTCATTCAAAAGAGCATGGATTAATGATGTTTCACGTTTTGGAAGTTGTCCGCATCGAACATCATCCGGACTTGCAGAGTATTTATACACAATGGTTGCGTACATTGCGAGCCATAACCTGCCTGCCTAAGCAAGCGGAGAGTCAGTCGGACACGCATTGCCAAAACGGAAGGTTGAATAATTCGGTCACGTCTCGTGGTTCGTTTCGTGGCCATGCATGTGGTTTCTTGGGTTGTAACGGGGACACACGCCCCCGCAGTTTAGTTCCTCACCAATGTCAGGTCGAAAGAGGGTTCCAGTCTTTGAGACGACCAAGTACTTACCACCTGCTCGATGTGATTGCAGCTTCACCCGTCCTGGCGCCTCGCAACCCATCGGCTTGCACACGGCCGCCAGCACTGCCTGCCGCCGGGCCTAGCGAGAGCACCTTGGCATCTGCAGGTCATTCAGAACCAGAGTTGGTGATGGATAGACCACCATTAGCCATGGATTGCGGCACGGTGGTCTCTGAACGTCCCGTCGTCTCTGATTATCGCCAGGGGGCCTTGTCATGGAATTTGGATTGGCCAGAACAACCAACGCGATCGATTTCGCACGTGACGTCCGACGGAAGGATAAGTAAGTCAAATCAACTTGTCGTCAGTCAACCCCCGTCGCTTCCGAGAACTGAGCATTCCCATCATCCCCTAATTATTCAGACACTGCGCCCATCACGAACTTTGTCAAGATGCCCTCCGCCACTCGTCTGTCAACGCTGCCGGCTTCGGCCACCATTCCCTTCGCCTACCGGCTCATCTTGACCACGATTGGGCCGATCGTAGCCCTTGGTGGCGCCGCCCTCGTCCTGCTGTCCCCGGCGACGTACCTCGCCATCATGACCCGCAACCGCGGCACCTTCACCACCGACTCGGCCTTTCTGTACACCGAGGTGGGGGGCTCCCTGCTGTACTTCACATTCGTCGAGGCCGTGGTTTTGCGCTGCTTTGGCGATGCACGGCTGTGGCGTCTCGTGTGCTCGGGTATGCTCCTGAGTGACGCGGCCTACTGCCACTCGGTTGCGCAGGCCGTCGGGGGCTGGGCTTCCTATAGTAGGATCGAGGATTGGACAGTGGAGGATTACCTGCAATTCATGACCACGGCCCTCATGGTCTTGACCAGGATTCTTGTTGTCCTTGGCGTTGGATTGAAGACTGGTTCTGCCGGTTCTGGGCACAGCAAGAGGGCATGATGGATTCGGCGAAACGGGTCCCATGGGCCTTTACCGACGACACCTGGTCTGCAGGCTATTCCACCCTTTTACTCGTTTCTTGTGACCCCGCTCTTTGTATGTTTCTTAGTGAGATGGCGACATAAAGGGCAAAACAACAGGTGCTACATCATTTTGCTGCTATTGCTGGTCTTGTTCGTTGAGGTCCAGAGCCGTAGCGCTTGCACCAAACGGCTTCAAGCTGGGCTTAGTACTCCATCACGATTAATGACGTTCAGAGTAGAAGATGCATGAATAGATTCTACTCTACTTCACTCAGTATGTTTCCTGGTCAGATTACCTTGCCTAGACCTGCCAAGTAAGCCTAGGAATAGATAGAGCAAGTGTAAGGACCGCCACTGCTATGATTGCCTGCAAGATTAAACGAATTCACATGCTCTGGGCAGGAATTAAACGGTAGGTGTTTGTTCTAACAGAATACATTCTACACAAAGTCTAGCCGATATGCATCTCGGGAGTCTCCACACCTGTGGAAGGAGGGAAAGGCAAAGAGAGAAAAGAAGAGAAAATGATGTAGAATTGCTATATAGGAATTCGGAATCTAGCAGAGAAAAGAGAAGCTTATAAGCTTTAAATTTACTAATCTAATAAATCTAGGTCTAAATAAAATCTCTAAACAGAGACTATAATAAATTATAATATTAAACGCAATATTAAACGTGGCATAGGAGGCTGTATTATTAGATAACAAGGCTAATGCCTAAGGCTATAATATAAGGCTATAAATACCCTTAACACTGCCCCTAGTAGCATATCTAGCTACTATAAGAAAAGAAAGAAAATAATTATATAAAATTAGGCCTTTAAGGCCTCTTTTAAAACATAACCCTTCTTAAAGTCCCTAGCCTTTATTATATAAAGAAGGCGTACAAAATTAGTGTGTTTATGTCAAGGCTTCTAGGCTAGAATGGATATAACAGGGTGAGAGTATAGATAAGTAATAGCTATATTACTAAAGGTAGGTAGTAATGCTTAAGGGTTTTAATCTCTAGCCTCCCACATTCTATATGTGTAACCTTTGCCTAAATACCCTCTTTGCGTGTATATAACTAGCTTATAATAGCCTTATAGCTAAGGCATTATAAGCCCTAAGTAAGTCTTACTATATATAATGCTATTGCCTCTATCGCCTATGTCGCTTTGTAGCCTCCATAACCCTAACAGTTTAACGCATTCTAGGCCTTTTATAAAACTATTAGCTATTATTTAGTCTATTCTAATCTATTAAAGTTAGAATTCCCCCTCTTATGCCTTCTATATAATCTATTTATATTGCAAATTAATGTAATATATACATCCCTTATGCTTCTTATTAAGCATATTAGCTTTTGCATTTTAGCTATTAGTAAATAATAGTAATAGGCGGAATAACTTAATCCTAAAGTCCTTAAGTAAATGTACTACCTTAAGCATAGATAACCTAGTTAGCATAAGGTTAATAAATTTTGCTTTAGTTAAGCTAAGGGCTATAAGAGTTTGCTTCTTTAATTACTAAAGGATTAATTCTCTAGCTAGTATTATAATATAGCCTATAGTTAAGCGTCTTATATCTAAGTTATTAGCGAGTGAAGCATTGCTAAATCCCTTAACCTAGAGGACTAATTAAGGGTTTAAAAGGTCTCTCCCCCTAAGAATAATCCCTAAATCCTCTAAGCTATAAAGGTATCTCTAAAGATGCTTTTAAAGGTCTATATAAACCTGCTATAGTGCTAAATTCGCACTATAAAGTTAATTTGTTATAAACATAATATTAAGTCTTATAAATATAGAAAGCTAATTAAAGCTTTCTATGCGTTTTACCTAGTTTAAGAGATTAAAGACTATATTAAGCTCTTTCTAGTCTAATAGGATTATAGTCTTTAGAAGCTATAGAATGTTTAAAGCATTAACGTTCTTAATATTAAATTTCTTTATAATGCTTTATATATAAAGCTTTTAGTAAAAAAGGATAGTTTAGTTAGTATAATTACGTATAAATTTAATGCTAAGGAATAGCTTAACCTTGCCTAATTACTTTAATTTATAGTGTTTCTATAGTTACTTAATAATATCTTTAAAGCTAGCAACAAACAACTACGAATGGCCACACTAACAGCGGCGCTAACCTAGCCTAGGGCTAGCGCTAGACCACACAAAGACGCAAGGGGGTTTTTTGTCTTTCTAAAGGTTTTCCTCTTTAACTAATCTATAGGAGTACTAGAAATAGCTAGGAAAGGCTAACTAGCGTAATTAAATAAATAAATAAATAAATAATAATATCTTTAATAATTACTAGGGTCTTTCCTACAATAATTATATTATTTACGTAAAGGAGAAGTATAATATTATTACGTTAAAAAATACAAAGCTTGCTTATTAATTAATAAAAGCCTTGCTTTATAAGTTCCTTAGTAATATCTTTTAACTACTAAAGAGAAGAAATAGGTAAGCTATAGAGAGCTCTCTTAAGCTTACAAACCCTGCTAGTACTATTAGTATAACTATATAGTTATTTAACGTAAATATCTCCTTATGCTTTAGCATTAAGAAAGGCATTTATAATATTATACTACTACTATTTGTAATTAAAGGCTATAATGTCAGGGTCGTGGAGGCTACGGAGCGACACAGGCGATAGAGGCAATAGCATTATGTATAGTGGGACCCACTTAGGGCTTATAGCGCCCTAGCGGCAAGGTTACTATAAGCTAGTTACGTAAGCGCAAAGGGGGTATTTAGGCAAAGGTCACACATATAGAATATAGGAGGCTAGAGATTAAAACCCTTAAGCATTACTACCTACCTTTAACTATCTAGCTACTACTTATCTATACTATTACCCTATTCTATCTATTTTAGCCTAGAAGCCTTAATAAGTTAATTCTCTTTCCTATTAGGGTAATAGGCTATTAGTAAGGTAAGAATATTAGCACTATAAAGAATAAACACCTACTTAAGGGGTACTAATAACTCTAAAGCAAATATGCTATATAAAGGTATACCTATAGATTAAAACTTACTTCTAGAATATAAGTCTTTTTATCTAACTACACTAGAGAATTCCTATGTATTAAAGCCTATTATTAATAATAAAGAAGCTATATTAAACTATAGCCTTATATAAGCAAAGATATAGCTATAAATTGCTTAAAAGAGGTAAAAACTTAAATAGCTATAGAAAGATTTATAGGAAGTAAATACCCCTCCCTAATTAGTTAACACTAATAAAGGCCTTACTCTTGCCCTATAAACACCTTTTGCTTAAGACTTTACCCCTATTCCCTAGGAAGCATTACCCTTACTAGGACTTTATAGATATAGTATAGTAAAGATATAACTAAAGGCTCCTATATATAAGGGGGATACCTATAAGAACCTATAGATATTCTTAGTGTGGATTTAAATATAACCTTTACTATAGATTAAAATATATTTACTAATAATATAATAAAAGTTATATATACTAGTAGCTACCTAGTAAATAAGGCAAAGTAATAGTAAATATGCTTTACTACTATAGATAGTTATGTAAATTACTAGAGCTATACTTAGGCGGAGTTTATCTAATAGCTAAAAACTAGAGAAATAGATAAAGATAGTTACTACCTAAAAGCTATAGGAACACTACTAACCCTCTATTAAGGTAAGGATTAGTTATTCTAAGTGTTTATTAAAATCTAGGGGAAGGCAAAAGTAAAATTACCTAAGCCTATCCCTAAACCTCTAAGAATTACTTAGTTTATATAGTGCCTAAATAGCACTATAAAGAAGTAAGTATTTAGCTAAGAGTACCCTATAAGTTAGAACTATTTTATTAGCTAAGGAAAGAAGGTAGAAGTAGTAACTAGGGAAGAGAAAGGGATTCCCTATAAAGGCTACTAAGGAGGCTACTAAGGAGGTAACTAGTAAAAGAGAAGGAACTACTTAATATCCCTAGAAAAAGAGCTATAGGAAGGACGCTACATAGGAGTAGGGGGCTTACTAGTTTGCTATAAGTGTAGGAAACTAGGCCACCCCTTAACTAGGTGTACTAAACTAGACTATAGTATTTACTAGAAAAACACTTATACTACTAAGACGCACTAAGCTAGCACTAAGCAAGCTAGGAGTTACTTAAACCTAAATAAGGCCCTAATTAGCGTAGTAAAACCCTAGGAAAACGCTCTTAACATAACTTAACTTAATAAGAATAGTCTTTTAGACTTATAAATTTATATAGATATTAAGTTACATTAAGATAACTACTAGGTAGTAGTGCTAACGCTATTTAACCCTAGCGCTATATATTCCTTAATCTACCCTAATATGCTAATAGACCTTAATTAGTTAAAGGTATAACCTTATAATAATACGCTTAAGAGTGCATTAGGTAATATTATGCTATATTAAGGGATTTTAAAGAAAATAGTGTTAGTTAGGGATAGTATAGGCTATGCAAAGATATGCTATATTAGCTATTACGTTACTAATAGTAGCGAAAAATTAGTCTTAGGAGTTAATTAGGTAAGAGAGTATAAGCCTATAATAATATTATAGAAAGATAGACTTTAGAGATACCCTATAATAAAGGAACGTATCTTATTAGTAGTAAGGTTATAGGATAGTTAGAAAGTAGCGAAATATATGTCTATTATAGTAATACTTAACCTATAGGTAATATATATAATTAGATATATAGCTACTATTAGACCTATAGTAAATAAGAAGGAAGGAAGTAGTAATAATATAGTAATAGAACTAACTAATAAACCTAAGAAAGTAAAGCTTCTAAAAGCTTATAAGGAGTTTAAAGATATATTTTTAAATAAAGAGGCTAGCACCCTTCCTAGCTTAGGTAGCTAAACTTATGCTATTAAATTAGAAAAAGGAAAAGCATTACTATAAGGTCTAATATATAACCTAGCTAAGAAAGAGTTATAGGTGCTTTGCAAGTACCTAGTAATAGCGTAGGAACGCGAATAGATCTAAAGATCTATTAGCCTAGTAAGCGCCCTAATCCTTTTTATGCTAAAAAAAGGGGGAAAGCTATAACTATATGTAAATTATAGAGGCCTTAATAAGATTACGGTTAAAGACAAGGCCCCTTTGCCCCTAATATTAGAAATCTTAGATTAACTAGGGGGTGTAAAGATTTTCATAAAGTTAGACCTTAAAGATACGTACCACTAGCTACGTATCTATAAGGGTAATAAGTAGAAAATAGCCTTCTAGTGTAAATACAGTTACTTTAAGTATCTTATAATGCTATTTAGGCTTATTAATGCGCTAGTATCCTTCTAAGAGTATATTAATAAAGCTTTAGAAGGTCTTAATAATCTTATTTACATTATTTACCTTAATAACACCCTAATATTTAGCTATAAGATCTTAGAGTATAAGGGTAATGTTAAAAAGATCCTTAAGAGATTTTAGAAGGCTAACCTTTTTATTAATTTAGATAAGTGCTAATTCTCTATTAAGGAGGTTAAATTCCTTAGTTATGTAATCTTACTAAAAGGAATCTTAATAAACCTAAGCAAGGTAAAGGTAATTATAACATAGCTAATACCTATCTATGTGTTTAATATCTAATCTTTCCTTAGGTTTACTAGATTCTATAGGTGTTTTATTAAGTTATATAGCAAAATAGTTATCTTATTAATAAACCACTTATAAGGGAACTAACTAGTGAAGTTTAAGCTAGAGGATAGTAAGCTAGCAGTGTTTAGGGAACTATAAAAGCTATTTTAGGAGGCTCTGATTTTAGTTTATTTTAACCTAAAGTTACCACTATAAGTAAAGACTAATGCCTTTAGATATGCGATTAGAGCTATCCTTATAATATTAGTGCTAGGTTGCTAGCACTCTATAGCGTTTATATTAAGGAAGTTAAAGGACGCTAAATTACGCTATATAACACTAGACACAAAGCTACTAGTAATTTAGGAGGCCTTTTAGACTTAGAGGCATTACCTTACTTACTTAGCGTATTTAGTTACTATAATTACAAATTACCTAAACTATAAGTATCTTATAATAAAGCCTAAGCTAACTAGTTACTAGGTTACTACATTAGACAAGCTATGCCTATTTAACTTTACTATTAAACACTAGGTAAGGAAGCTAAATCCTACTAACCCTTTTTTATAAAGACTAGACTATATTAGTAAGAAATAGAAGGCTAAGGCTTTTATATCTTAGTTACTAACCTTCCTTACTAAGTTTATTACTATTAGGTTATAAGGGCGCTATGTTAGTAATAGCTTAACTACTAGTTAGGCATGTCTATAGTATATTAGGTTTATAGTTAAGGAGTAGTGTAAGAGTAATAGTAACTTAGTAAGTACCCTATATTTATATTTACTACCCCTTAATAGTAAAGCAATAACCCTAATAGTAGGTAGGAGAACCTCTTCTATATTAATCTTTACTAGGCTAGGTAAAAGGCCTAAGTGTGTAGTAATAGAGCTATAGGTTTATAGCAATTAAACCCTACTAGCTAGTTTAAGAACCTCTTCTATATTAATCTCTACTAGGCCTATAGAAGCAATAGTAAGCAAGTTAACCTCTACTATATTAACCTTTACTACACTAGTTAAAAAGTCTAAGAGCGCTACTAGGGAGCTATATGCTTGCGGTAGTATTAAGGCAAACTACCTAATAGTAAGTAGGAGAACCTCTTCTATATTAATCTCTACTATATCCGCGGAAGTAATAGTAGGTAAGAGAACCTCTACTATATTAATCTCTACTAGGTTAGTTAATTTATCTAAGAGCATTGCTAGAGAGCTACTAGGCTATAGTAGTATTATAATAAAAATCTTAGTGGTTTAGAGAAACTTTTCTAAGTTTAACTCTAATATTAGGAGTAAGGTAGCGGAATTAGAAGCCCTAATTTAAGTCTTATTATTAAAAGCGTAGTAAGGGGATGCCTTTATTACATAGCGGAAGTTATTGCTAATAAGTAGTGACTTTAGTGCGTTAGAACTATAGTTAATTAGTCCCTCTAAGCTAGAGGCTAGAGAGCTATAGACATAGACTATAAGATCCTTTAAGTTACTAATGTATAAAAATTATGTTTTTATCCCACTAGGATTACAAAAAGAAATTTTATTATTAACTTATAACAATCCTATAGTGGGTTATTAGGGGGTTAGCAAGACCCTCTATTATATTATAGGCTAGTATTACTAGCTATTAATAAAGAAAGACATTAAGGCATATATCTAGTCTTATGTTAATTATTAAGTTTTAAAGCTAAGGTTATATAAACCTTATAGCAAGTTAGCTACGTTACTAGTGCCTAATTGCCTCTTCTAAGAATTATTAATAGACTTTATTATAGGCTTGCTACTAGTAAAGGATTAGAAGTTTTAGTTATATAACGTAATTTTAGTTATTATAAACTAATTCTTAAAGTATAGTATTTATATACTAGTATTTACATGCCTAACTAGCAATAGCCTTACTATAGTGTTTCTTAAGAATGTTTTTAAAGACTATAGCGCCCTAGAAAGTATTATTATAGACTATAGGTTAATATTTACTAGTGGATTTTAGAGGACTTTCTACCACCTTATTGCAATAAAGTGGTAACTAAGTACTACATTTTACCCCTAGATAGATAGGCAAATAAAGCAATTAAACTAGGTTCTTAAGCATTATCTAAGAGCCTATATATACGCTAAATAGGATAATTAGGTAGAATATTTACTAATAGTATAGTTTGCCTATAATATAAGTAAGCATAGTAGTTATAGCCTAACGCTAGCAGAGACGCTATAAGGGTATAACCTAAGGGGACTATATTAGGCTATTCTAATACCTAACTTAGTAAATAACTAGGTAGAAAATAAAGTCTTAGAATTAAAATAAAAACACTTAGAGATTAAGTAGCTACTCTATAATATATAAGCATAGTAAAAAAAGTATTATAATTATAAGAGAATGCTAATAGAGTTTAAGGTTAGGGACTATATTTTACTATTTACTAAGAATATTAACCTAAGATAACTAAGCTAGAAGCTTATAGCTAAGTACCTAGGGCCCTATAAAATCAAGAAGGTGGTTAGTAATTATAGCTTAGCCTATTAATTACAATTACTAGCTAGCTTAAGACTTTATAACGTGTTTAATATTATAAGCCTTAAACTATTTAGAGGGGATCCTACTAGCTACGTAAATGCATCCTTGCTATAAGATAACATTAAAGATAATAAAGAAGAGTTTAAGGTTAAGAGAATTATCTTATATTAGTATAATAGAAAACAGCGGAAATTCTTAGTAAAATAGAAGGGCTATAATAGCTTAGAGAATTTATAGGTGTTAAAAAGAGATTTTATTATAAGGGATATTATAAATAATTATAAGTAGTAATTAAGCAGCTAGTTTATAAAGATATTATTACTTTAGCAATTTAATATATAAAATTTTATAATATAAAAAGTTATATTCTCTTAAAACAAACTACTACGTAGCTACTAAGTACCTATTACTTTATTATTATATCTATAGCTATATTTTCCTTTGCAATAGCTATAGGAGCTTTATTATTAGAGAACCTCTCCTTATCCTTATAAATAAAGGAATAGAGCTCTTTAGGGAGCTTAGAGGGGCTAATATAAGCAAGGAGCTATAAAGCGTAGTTTACAAACTAGCTATAAGTTAGTAAAGTAAAAGCTACGCTAGAGATAATAGGACTTACTATAGGAGCATTTTAAGCTATAAAGCATAGGCTATTAGCAATATTAATCTAGACCTTAAGGTTAGCAGCATTAAATAGCTATAACATTACTACGCATTTATTAGCATTAGCCTTACAAGCGGCTTCTGTGATTAGATAGGCCTAATAAACTCTCCTATAGCGATTTGTATTCTTTATAGTAAGGAGTGTATTATATAATTTACGTTTTACGCGCACTAAAGCCTAGTAATAAGTTAGCTCTAACTAAGTTACTAGAATTAATAATCTTACTAGACACTAATAGTAGTGGCTACCTTTAGGAACCTCCTTTATAATCTTAAAGAACTTATAATAGAGGATTATAATTCTTATAGGACACTAGCAATAGGTTAGCTAGCTAAAAGCAGTAGCCTTAAAGAGGCACTTACACTAGTATATATTTTATTATTTTTTACATAGTAAGCGCACTTTAAGGAATTACCTAACCTAAGTTAGTATTATAAGAGCAAGAGAGAAGTAGCTTAGTTATACTAAGGGAATAATAACACTTATTAGGGACTAGCTTTCTATCTATAATATACTAAGGTTTAGCTCTGTTATCTTTAGGGGTAATCTACTAGATTACTACCTACTAACTATAGCGAAGGCAAGGAATTTTTATTATACTATTTAGCAAGTTAGTAGCTATAATACTATAAATAAGAGGTAAACTTACGCGGAGGTTTTTAAAGCCTACAAAGCCCTCTTATAAGGGGATTTCTCTAGGGTAGGCGCTAAGGGTTATAGAGTTATTAGGCAGATAAAAGATATTATAACCTAGCTATAAGTTAGCAGTAAGTAAGTAGGAAGCAAAGTAGTAAGATACTAACTATAAGAGCAAATAAAAGACAAGATAATAAGGAGGAAACTCTAGATAATATTAGTAACTACTAGGTAGTAGCAGCGAGAATGCTACTATAAGGCTAGTAGGGCTAACTTATAAATTTAATATTAAAAAGTAAGAGGGATAAGGAGGAAAGGAAGAGAAAAAGGAGGGGAAATTTAGTCTTTTTTATATTAACTGCGGACCCCTTAAGTAATTTACGCAGGCAGTAAAAGTAAGCTATAGGTTAAAAAGCTAGTGTTATAGCTATTAATAGCTAAAGTTATAGCTAACTACACACACCTAGTAAGCTTATAGTAACTTTGCTAGAACTTATAATTAAATGCACCCTAATGTATAGTGTCTAATACCCTATCCCTTTTAGCTAATAAGAAAATATAATATAGGGTATTTACTTTTATAAAACTAGTAGGAATAAGGATATAAGCATTTACAAAGTAACTCTATAGCTATAACTATATTATAACTAAGAGCTTATAGGTAAGGTAGGGAATAATAGCTAAACCTATTATTAATAGGGCTATTATCTCCTTATGCCTTACGTTAGGACGCGTAAGGTAAGAGTTATATAGGAAGTTTAGAATAGCAAGTTTACACTAACTAGGCAGCGAGAATAATTAAGGGCAATTATAAAGTAAAGGGGGTACTATATTAGGGTTATAAAGGCTATAGAGTAATATAGGCAATAGAGGCAATAGCATTATATATAGTAGGACCTACTTAGGGCTTGCAGCGCCTTAGTAGTGAGGTTACTATAAGCTAGTTATGTAAGCACAAAGGGGGTATTTAGGCGAAGGTCACACATATAGAATGTAGGAGGCTAGAGATTAAAACCCTTAAGCATCACCACCTACCTTTAGCTATCTAGCTACTACTTATCTATACTATCACCCTGTTCTATCCATTTCGGCCCAGAAGCCTTGACATATAATAAGTGTGCAAAACACTTATAGTAAAACTAAGTAAGCTACTACTATATAAAGGTCTTTATGTCAGGGTCGTGGAGGCTACGGAGCGACATAGGCGATAGAGGCAATAGCATTATATATAGTAAGACCCACTTAAGGCTTACAACGCCCTAGCTACAAGGCTACTATAAGCTAGTCACGTGCACGCAAAGGGGGTATTTAGGCAAAGGTCGCACATATAAAATATAGGAGGCTAGAGATTAAAACCCTTAAGTATTACTACTTACCTTTAGCTATTTAGCTACTACTTATCTATACTATTACCCTATTCTATCTATTCCGGCCCAGAAGCCTTAACACTTTATTATTAAAAATTTCTAGATTTTAATCCCCTTAAGCAACCTACCTTGCTTTAGCGTATAGTTATTAGTTAATTAGGTGCTTTATAGTATACACCCAATGCCTATTAAAGACCTTTGTATCTTTTTTAAGGAAAATAAGGTCCTAGTAGTCCTTTTTATAGATCTTAAGGAGTTCCCTTTTCTTAGTAAGTCTCTAGAATATGTAGTAGTTATTTATAGCTTTTGCCTTATACTAATTAAATAGAATGTTAATCTTTGTGTTAGCTATATTAGCTACTTCTATTATTAGGAAGGCGTATAATCTATAGATTTCCTTTACTTCGTTATTATATAGGTTATTATTATAATAACAAATTGCTAAGTTTAATTAATAGGAGCCCTTAGGAAGGGCTTTCTTCTTTCCTAAGGTCTAAATGTTAAGATAGTCTTAACGTGTATTTGTTTAGAGCAATTATCTTAGCGTGGCTTTGGATTTAAGTTATTAATAGACCTCATAGTTACTATTATCTTTGGATTTAACTTATTAACAGGCCTCCTAGTTATTATTATCTTTAGCTTCCTTATCTAGGAAGACCCTAGGTTAACGCTATATCTCTTATTGCTAAGGACTCTTAGATAGCGTTAGAAGATAGGTTCTAGGCTTCTCTAGGAGGGGAGGATTATTTTCCTTCTTAAAAGAGTAGTAATTCTTATCTATTACTAAGATACTTAATAGGCTTCTCTTAAAGTAAACCACTTTCTTACCTAGAGTTTCCTTCTCCTATAGTTAAGGTTTCGCCTAACTAGTAGTTAGAATATTAATAATTCAATAGCTTTCTTTAGTAAAGGAAGGATTAATTAGATTTATAATGTAAATAACTTTGTTATCTTTAAGAGGCATAGGTAAGTTAGTCTTATTAAAGCAAATATCTTATACTTAAATAACTCTCTATTCTTAAGGGATCTAAACCTTATAGAGATTATATTTAGGGCGATCTATGCCTATAAGTTAACCTTTCTTAGCCCCTAGTGCTATCTTCCAAGATTAAACACAGCGTTTATTAGGAATTCGTACGTATATAATACATCCTTATATACGCAAATATTAGATTAACGTAGTATTATTAAGGCCTAAAGCGTTAAACAAAGCCTATTAAGGTAACTAATTATTCTTATTGCTATATGTTAAAATAAAGCTATTTATAGCACTATTTTATAGGCCCACTAGTTGCCTTGTTGCGTTGTTGCAACGTTAGTTACAAGCGTTACTTGCAGCGTTTGTTATGACCTACGTTGTTCCCACAACCAACCCACAGGCTTGTATGACTAAGCCGACTAGGTTACCCTATAGGGAAGCTAAAATCGACTGTAACTAGGGAACTAGTAGTTATATAAAAGGCTAATATATACTATTTAAATCCTTGATTTTTTCTGGATTTAATGGTATATTTTATTAATAGGGTTATATATTAAAGTGCTTAGTTAGGCTACGTGGGTAGCTAGTTTTATTGAAAATGGAAGGGAATCTAGCTAGAGGGATAGGAAGACCTCCCTACTAGATTCTAATGCGGCGGCTTCTAGATTCACTAGATTATAGCGTATTCTACAAGATAGAGAGCTTTAATAGTTAAATATAGTTAATTCCTAGCTAGTACGGACAATCTAACAAGCAATGAGAGGATTTCTAGTCCCCTTATAGACCTACTAACCATATCAAAGGATCTAGACTACTAGAGAGGTCTTAGGAGCTACTTTTTATTTTCCGCAAAACCTATTTGTATAGGAAAAATAAAAATCGACTCACAGCCATACAAACTAGCTACCCAGGTGGCCTAACTAAGCACTTTAGTATACAACCCTATTAATAAAATATACCATTAAATCCAGAAAAATTCAAGGATTCGAACAGTATACGTTAGCCTTTTATATGACTACTAGTTACCTAGTTACAGTCGATTTTAGCTTCCCTATAGGGTAACCTAGTCGGCTTAGTTATACAAGCCCGTGGGTTGGTTGTGGGAACGCAGGTCACAACAAACAACGCTGCAAGCAACGCTCGTAACCAACGTTGTAACAACGCAACAAGGCAACTAGTGGGCCTATAAAATAGTGCTATAAATAGCATTATTTTAACAAGTTTGTATAGCCATAAGTTAATTTTTTACTTTTCCTATACAAATTCGTTTTATAGAAAATAAAAAGTAGCTCCTAAGACCTCTCTAGTAACCTAGATTCTCTAATATAGTTAGTAAGTCTATAAGAGGACTTAGAAATTCTCTTATTACTTATCAAACTATCCGTTAGATAGGAATTAACTATATTTCACTATTAAAGCTCTCTATCTTAAAGAATATAGCTATAATCTAGTGAATCTAGAAGCTACTGCATTAGAATCTACTAGGGAGGTCTTCCTATCCCTTTAGCTAGATTCCCTTCTATTTCCAATAGGTTATAAGCCTAGAAGGCCTATAGATTACTATATTACTGCGTTACTTTACTGCGATTACTGCTTGATTTTAGGTACTAGTTATTACCTACTATACCTATAGGCTCTTAAGATTATAAAGGAAACCACTAGAATTTGAAAGTTTTTATTTACTAGCGCCACACATTATAACATTAGACCCTTAGTATTAAAATTTATCTATAGCTATAACCTATAACTATCTAGTTAAAACTATAACCTCTTTTAGTAATCCTATTTACTACTATAACTATTATATTTAATATTATTTACAATAGTAAATACGCTACACCCTTTAAAATTATTAGATATTTACTATACCTATACTAGGCTTTTTAACCTATTACATTACGTTACACGCACTATATATTACGTTATATTACGTTATAACTTCTATAATACCTATTATTTACAATTCCTATTCTTAATGTTAAGAAAATTTTCTTAGAGATTCTTCTTCACTATTTTTCTACTTACATATACTAAAGACTTACTTTTTAGACCTAAGGGCTACCCTTTTAAATAGCTTTGCTATATAATTTAGGTACATAACTAGATTATAATATAAGCAATTTCTAGCGCGCGTTATTTATAATAGGAATAAATTTAGAGATTTTACATAGGGACTTTTAGAAGATAGCAGTACCTAGTTATAAGGGTAAGGGCCTTGCTATAGGCCCTTCTAGCCCCCCTAAGGACCCTAGTAGGATAGATATAGAAGGTTAACTAGCTATTTAGGCTAGTGCTTTATAACTATAAATGCAAAGCTAAATTAAATAATAAGGCAAGACCTTAACTAAATTTATTAGGCATAGCAAGGATAATTATATTAAAAATAAGGCTAGTATTAATAATCTTCTAGAGAAATTAACGCAAACTATAACTATTATATAAGGTCTTTAGGCTTCTAATAGACCTAAGGAAGAAAATACTAAGGTTCTAGAAGAAAACCTAGCTACTACTACTTTTATAAGCATACCTTCTAGTAACTTATAAGCTACCTTTAATATAGGTACTATAAAGGAATTGTATAAGAAGGTTTACTCTATTCTAAAGAAAGCTAAGCTAAAAGGCCTTAAAAATTATAATTAGTGGAAGCAAGCCCTAAGTATTTAATTTAGAGCCCTAGGATTACCTAAATTTATAGATAATCTAAGCCTAGCAAGCTATCTAGCTAACTATAATAAAGCTATTCTTTTAATAATATTAAGAGATAGCTATTAACTAGGACTATAGGCTACTATATATTAGCAAAAATCCCTTAAAGAAGCCTATAAAGTCCTTATTAGGTAGTATTCGTAAAGTGCTAAAATCTAGCGTAGTACGCTATACGCTAGCTACTATTCCCTAGACTTTTTAAGTTATAAGGGATCTTAAGAGGCTTTTAATGCTAATTTTAATAATTTACTAGCTAGACTATAGCTTTATAATATAGAGATTGCTACTATTAATTAAGTAAACTATTATATTAATGCATTAAAGCAAACCTTTCCTAGTTAGGCTAATAAACAAAGATTTACTATTAGAGCTTCTAGGGCATAAGGACTGCCTATAAATACCCTAAATTTACAGTTTCTTATTGCGGATTTATTAGAAAAATAGAGGGATAAGACCTTCCCTATAGCTAAAGCCCTTAGTTATAAGGCTTCTAATAATAAGGGAAATTCTAAGGACTAGGAAAAGAAATCTTCTAATCCTAACCCTAAGAAGGACTCTTGTTAAAATAATGCTATTTATAGCACTATTTTATAGGCCCACTAGTTGCCTTGTTGCGTTGTTGCAACGTTAGTTACGAGCGTTGCTTGCAGCGTTGTTTGTTGTGACCTGCGTTCCCACAACCAACCCACGGGCTTGTATAACTAAGCCGACTAGGTTACCCTATAGGGAAGCTAAAATTGACTGTAACTAGGTAACTAGTAGTTGTATAAAAGGCTAACGTATACTATTTAAATCCTTGAATTTTTCTGGATTTAATGGTATATTTTATTAATAGGGTTACATATTAAAGTGCTTAGTTAGGCTACCTAGGTAGCTAGTTTGTATAGCTATAAGTTGATTTTTTATTTTTCCTATATAAATAGGTTTTGCGAAAAATAAAAAGTAGCTCCTAAGACCTCTCTAGCGGTCTAGATCCTCCGATATAGTTAGTAGGTCTATAAGGGGACTAGAAATCCTCTTATTGCTTATTAGATTATCTGTATTAGCTAGGAATTAACTATATTTAACTATTAAAGCTCTCTATCTTGCAGAATACGCTATAATCTAGTGAATCTAGAAGCCGCCGCACTAGAATCTACTAGGGAGGTCTTCCTATCCCTTTAGTTAGATTCCCTACTATTTTTAATAGGTTATAAGCCTAGAAGGCCTATAGATTACTATATTACTACGTTATTCTACTGCGATTACTGCTTGATTTTAGGTACTAGTTATCACCTACTATACCTCCGGGCTCTTAAGATTACGAAGGAAACCACTAGAATTTGAAGCTCTTCATTTACTAGCGCCACGCATCGCAACATCAGACCTTTGGTGTTAAAAATTAACTACAGCCGCACCCGCAACCACCACATTGCAACCATAACTATCTAGTTATAACCATAACCTCTTGTGATTCTATTCACTACTGCGACCGTTATATTTAATATTATCTATAATAGTAGATACGCTACATCCTTCTGAAATCATTAGATATCTAGTATATCTATACTAGGCTTTTTGACCTATTACATTACGTTGCATGCACTATACATTACGTTGCGTTGCGTTGTAGCTTCTATAATACCTATTATCTATGATTCCTATTACTTAGTGTTAGTATTAAGAAAATTTTCCTCGCGAAGATTCTTCTCCGCTATTTTTCTGCCCGCGTATACTAAAGACCTACTTTTTAGACCTAAGGGCTACCCTTTTAAACGGCTCCGCCACACAATTTACGTGCGCGACTAGATTGCAACACAAGCAATTTCTAGCGCGCGTTATTTACAATAGGAACAAATTTGGAGCTTTTGCATGGGGATTCTTTTCCTTTTTAGGGGATTTTTTAGAAGATAGCACCACCTAGTTATAAGGGTAAGGCCCCTGCTATAGGGTCTTCTAGCCCCCCTAGGGACCCTAGTAGGATGGATATAGAAGGTTAACTAGCTATTTAGGCTAGTACTTTGCACCTACAAAGTCAAATTAAATAATAAGGCAAGACCTTATCTGATTTTATTAGGCATAGCGAAGAAAATCGTATTAAAAACGAGGCTAGCATTAATGATCTTCTAGAGAAATTAACGCAAACTATAACTATTATGTAAGGTCTTTAGGCTTCTAATAGACCTAAGGAAGAAAATACTAAGGTTTTAGAAGAAGACCTAGCTACTACTTCTGCGAGCGTACCTTCTAGTAACTTATAAGCTGCCTTTATTATAGGTACTATAAAGGAACTAAATAAGAAGGTTTACTCTATTCTAGAGGGAGCTAAGCTAAAAGGCCCTAAAAACTATGATTAGTGGAAGCAAGCCCTAAGCATACAATTTAGAGCCCTAGGATTACCTAAATTTATAGATAATCTAAGCCTAGCAGGCTATCTAGCTAACTATAACTAAGCTATTCTTTTAATAATATTAAGAGATAGCTGCTAACCTAGACCATAGGCTGCTATATGTTAGCAAAAATCCCCTAAAGAAGCCTATAAAGTCCTTATTAGGTAGTATTTGTAAAGTGCTAAAATCTAGCGTAGTACACTATACACTAGCTACCACTCCCTAAACTTTTTAAGTTATAAGGGATCTTTAGAGGCTTTTAATGCTAATTTTAATAATTTACTAGCTAGACTATAGCTTTATAGTGTAGAGATCGCCCCTATTAATCAAGTAAATCATTATATTAATGCATTAAAGCAGACCTTTCCTAGTTAGGCTAAGAGACAAAGATTTACTATTAGAGCTTCTAGGGCATAAGGACTGCCTAGAAATACCCTAAATTTACAGTTCCTTATGGCGGACTTATTAGAAAAACAGAGGGATAAAACCTCCCCTATAGCTAAAGCCCTTAGTTATAAGGCTTCTAATAATAACAAGGGAAATTCTAAGGACTAGGAAAAGAAGTCTTCTAATCCTAACCCTAAGAAGGACTCTAACGCCACTAAAGAGTAGGATAAGAAGGATTCAAACCCTTCTAAGGCCTCTAAAAAGAAGCAGAAGAAGAAAAAGAGTAGTAATAGGGAAAAATAGAAAGGAAAAGAAGCTGCTTTTGCTTTAGGCTATACCCTAGCCACGGGATACGTTAAAGAATTAGATTCTAATAAATCTAATAGTAATAATAGTAGTGATTCTAATTCTAATTTAGATAGTTCTAGTGCCTCTACCACTAGTAACACTACTAGCAAGCCTACTTTTAGCTACTCTAACGATGTGGTTAAAAACTCCCTTTTGTATAATACGGGTTTTTCCTATCATATTTGTAATAATAGGGCTTCTTTTAGGGACTTTAAACCTCTAAAGAAAGGTGAAACTAGCGCTATAATTACAGCAGGAGGACCTATTTTTCCTAAAGGAAGAGGCATAGCTGTTTTTAACGTTCTAGTTAAGAAAAATCCACTAGAATATAGGCCTTTAGCTCTGCTAGATGCCTTATATTTCCTAGGTATAGATACTAACCTAGTTAGTGGGTTATCCCACTATCTAAAGGGAGGTTATCTAGCTAAAGACTAGCTATTCCTAGCCAATAAAAGCCCCTGTGGGTTATTAGAACCTGCTAAACACGGCTTCTTTTTATAGATTAAGAGGCAACCTACTCCTACAATCTATAAGCATTTAACCCACCTCTCCTTTATAGGCTCTTAGTATTGTAACTAACAATAACAACCAAGAGCTTATAAGACTAAATTAGGGTTCTCCTACCCTATAGAGGTTTAAATTCCGTAACTAGCTTTTAATCCTAAGAAATATCAACGAATTAAAGAGCTAGAAAACGATGATTTAGAAGATTTAGCCCTATGTCCTACCGAAGCTCCTCCTAGTTAGGCATTTTCTACAGGGGGTTTAGAAGGTCCATACCCTAATGACTTAGGTGATAATAGTGGCTGTCTACTGCCCCCAGAGGCCTGTGATTCTTAAGAGGCCTAGCAACAGAGGGAGCTAGGGGATAATAGCCCTAAAAAGCTAGATTCTAGTTACAAGAAGTTACTAGATTTAGCCCTTCTTTAGCACATTCGATTAGGCCACATAGGCCTCCCTTTACTAAAGAAATCATTGAAATTAGCTAAAGGGATCCCTGATTTTTCCGCTGTTAAAGAAAAGGATTTTAACTACATAGCCTGTATGTAATCTAAAGCTGTTAGAAGACTAACTAAATAACCTATTTAGGACCCCCCTAGAGTTCTAGATATTCTAGAGGGAGATATAGTTAAAATCGAACCTATACCACACAATAAGAAGGCTACAGTCCTTATTCTTATTAATCGAAAATCCCGGTATAAATAGTGCTTTTTATTAGCTAATAAAGAAGGTTTAACCCTTTCTTTAGCTATTAAGGGCTTCTTTAGAGCCCTGAAAAATCGATATAACGCGTATCCTAGGCACCTTTACTTCAACGGAGGTACTAAAATTAACAACAAACTTTAGTTATAGTTATCTTCTAAGGGAATTTGCTTTAGCACCTCTTACCCCTATATTTACGAACAGAATAGGCTAGTTAAGAGGGCTATTAGGGTTATCCTAGACTAGCTTAGGGCTACACTTTAGTGGTCTAAGCTGCCCTTATATCTATGGTCTTATATCCTTCTAGCCATAGTGGAATTAGTTAACATCATAGCTAATACAACTAAACCTTTAACCCCTAAGCAGCTATTTCTAGCTAATTTAGAGCCTAAGACTTCCTATAAGCCTAACCTCTCGAAAATTAGGGCTATAGGGTCTTATTATAAGGTCCTAATACCTCCAGAGCAAAGATCTAAGCTTCAAAAGCTAGCCCCTAGGACTATTCCTAGTCAGTTGCTAGCTACTCTAGGTTCTACTGTTTATCTTGTTTATATTCCCTCTAAAAGGTTAGTCATAAAGACTAGCTTTGTTAAAATTATAAAGGATATAGGCTCTGTAGGGTCCCCTAAGCCTTTAGGGACTAATCCTTTAGAGGGAGAAGCCAATATCTCACGAGATAATCTAGAAGTTTAGGATAGTTACCTAAAGCCTCCTAAAAGCTTAGCGCCCGCAGCGCCCGCAGCGCCTATACTAATAGCCCCTAGGGTAACTAACACAGCGCCTATAACCCCTGCAACGCCTCCAGCGCTACCCCTAGAGAGCCCTAGCTCTAGCGCCCCTAATAAGGGTACTATCAAAAAACTATTTTTAGATTTAGATTCTTTAATTAATTCTGATTCTATAGATATTAATGATTTTAATATATCTTCATACGTTAAGGAGATATGCTTTAAGGCATAACAAAGGGCTAAATTATCCACTAAAAACAACAATTTAGATACCCCTAAGACCTAGAAACAAGCTTTAAAAAGCAAGGATAGTTAAAAATGGATAGATGCAACTTTTAATGAATTTAAATAGCTTCTAGCTGCTAGAACCTTTAAATTTATAGGGATAGACTAAATTCCTAAGGGCTAGAGGGTTCTAAAGAATAGGCTTGTTTACAAGCTTAAAAAGGATAAAGAAAATAATCCTCTAAAGTACAAGGCCTAACTCGTTGCTAAAGGGTTTATGCAGATAGAAGGTTAAGATTATATCGAAACCTACGCTATAACTAGCATTCCCCCTAGTTAGCGGATTTTACTAGCCCTAGTGGCTTGTAATAACTAGGAAGTTAAATAGGTTAATTTTATAGGGGCCTTTCTAAACAGTCCACTAAAGGAAGCTATCTATATGCAAATTCCTAATGGATTTACTAAGTTTGCTAAGTCTTCTACACCTAAAGTAGCTAAGTTACTTAAGAAGTATAGCTATAAACCCTCTTAAAAGCAGGTTATTTTCCTATAAAAGGCTTTATATAGATTAAAACAAAGCTCTAGAGAGTGGCAGCAGGTTTTAAAAGACCTTCTTTGGAAGCTAGGCTTTTAACCCCTTATATCCGACCTAGCTGTCTTCTTTAACCTAACTACATCTACATATTTTGTCAGGGAAAAACAACCACCCCAAAACAACGGAAAAGAGGGACCTAACGATATTGATGACCGAACCTAGATAACGGGATCTAGGTCTGCGATATTTGCGATCCATCGCGAGGATCCAAGCTAGAGCGGCCTAGCTAGGCAGCTAGATAATCTTCTCGAATAATCTCATAATCTCAAAGGGGAAGGCAGGTAAAAACACCACAATTTAAACAATCCATGCCAAAGGCAACGAAGGGAGAGTTGGTTTTCTATGAAAAGGGAGGGAATCTAGGGCTTTTATCTAGCTAGAGGTCAGAGGCTAGGCCACATAACTAGGGATCCGATATGGCCAATTTCATCTAACAAGCCAAGGGATACAAGGTCTGCTAGGCCACATAACTAGGGATCCGATGTGGCCAATTTCCAAGGGATCCGACAAGCCGAGGTCTAAGGGGCTAGAGGCCTTGTGAGAAAAGAGGTCTCTAGGGGTCACATTCCTAGCCACATAACACCTCCCTAACTGTTTTCCCTTCCTAGTCCCTAGGAAAGGGAAAACAGTAACCAAAAGAAAACAATAAGAAAGGAAATAAGTAATATAATCATTAGATAAAAAAAATCGTGATTTTTAGGCCCCCCCCCTTTATCTATCATCAGAGACCTCTTTAAAAGACCCTCTATACATCAGATTCCTCGTCAATTATCAGAGAAATCGTCAGTCAGAAAAGGTCTTCAACGGTCAGAGGTCTCGTCAGACTAATCCGATGATAAGGGCTCCTTTCAATCGGTTAGAGACCTCTTTAGAAGACCCTCTATACATTAGATTCCTTGTCAATCGTCAGAGAAATCATTAGTCAGAGAGGTCTTCAACGGTCAGAGGCCTTGTCAGACAATAGATCAATTAATCCAATGAAAAGGGCTCCTTTAATCGGTTAGAGACCTCTTTAGAAGACCTTCTGACATCAGATTCCTCGTTAATCGTTAGAGAAATCGTTAGTCAGAAAAGGTCTTCAACGATCAGAGGTCTTGTCAGACAAATCCGATGAAAAGGGACTCTTTCAATCGGTCAGAGACCTCTTTAGAAGACCCTCTGTACATTAGATTCCTCGTCAATCGTCAGAGGAATCATTAGTCAGAGAGGTCGTTAACGGTCAGAGGCCTTGTTAGACAATGGATTAATTAATCTGATGAAAAGGGACCTTTTCAATCGTCAGAGACCCCTTTAGCAGACCTTCTAACATTAGGTTCCCCTTTAATTGTCAGAGGAATCATTAGTTAGAGAGGTCTTCAACGGTCGGGGGTCTCGTCAGATAATGGATTAATCAATCTGATAAAAAGGGACCTTTTCAATCGTTAGAGACCCCTTTAGCAGACCTTCTAACATTAGATTCCCCTTTAATCATCAGAGGAATCATTAGTCAGAGAGGTCTTCAACGGTCAGGGGTCTCGTCAGACAATGGATTAATCAATCTAATGAAAAGGGACCTTTTCAATCGTCAGAGACCCCTTTAGCAGACCTTCTGACATTAGATTCCCCTTTAATGGTCAGAGGAATCATTAGTTAGAGAGGTCTTTAACGGTCGGAGGTCTCGTTAGACGATAGATCAATCAATCCAATGAAAAGGGGCTCTTTCAATCAGTCAGAGACCTCTTCAGAAGACCCTCTATACATTAGATTCCTTGTCAATCGTTAGAGAAATCGTCAGTTAGAAAAGGTCTTTAACGGTTAGAGGTCTTGTCAGACTAATCCAATAAAAAGGGGCCTTTTTAATTATTAGAGACCCCTTTAGCAGACCTTCTGACATTAGATTCCTTGTTAATCGTTAGAGAAATCATTAGTTAAAGAGGTCTTTAACGGTCAGGGGCCTTATCAAATGATAGATTAATCAATCCAATGAAAAGAGAAAGACCTAATTTATTAAAGATCGAATTTAAAGGTCTAGCTGCTTGCCTCCCTAACGGATAGCTAAGCAAAACTAGGGTATTAAATCGATTTAGGCTAGCTAGCGAGCTAGCTAGGGCAGGTTGGAAGGTTAAAAATCAGAAGGTAAAGTCAAAGATTAGAAGAAAAGGTCAAAGATAGAAAGGAAGGTCAAAAGTCAGAAGAAAAGGTTGAGGATAGAAAGGAAGCGTTTAACCTAGCTAACCTAGGCCAAGAGGAAAAAGGTTGTAGCGGTCGCGATTAATTAGTCTAACTAATCCGATGATTTTGACGATATTAGACTAGTTAGATGACCTAGATCAATTGATCGGAATGAAGGAATTTAATCTAGCTGCCTGGATTAAAGGGGAAAAAGGTTGTAGTAGTCTCGATTAACTATCCGGATTAAAAGGGGAAAAAGGTCGATTGATTAGAACGAAGGGATCCGGTCTAGCTAACCTGGATTAAAAGGAAAAGAGGTGAGACGCTGCTGACGATTATAATAATCATGAGGGGATGACCAGAGGGGATATTAGGAGGCTATCGTCAAAATCAACGGCGGAAGGTCTGACAGGACCATTCCCCGTTTCTCCACCATTTTTGTTAGGGAAAAATAACCACCCTAAAACAACGGAAAAGAGGGACCTAACGATATTGATAACCGAACCTAGATAACGGGATCTAGGTCTGCGATATTTGCGATCCATCGCGAGGATCCAAGCTAGAGCAGCCTAGCTAGGTAGCTAGATAATCTTCTCAAATAATCTCATAATCTCAAAGGGGAAGGCAGGTAAAAACACCACAATTTGAACAATCCATGCCAAAGGCAACGAAGGGAGAGTTAGTTTTCTATGAAAAGGGAGGGAATCTAGGGCTTTTATCTAGCTAGAGGTCAGAGGCTAGGCCATATAACTAGGGATCCGATGTGGCTAATTTCATCTAACAAGCCAAGGGATACGAGGTCTGCTAGGCCACATAACTAGGGATCCGATGTGGCCAATTTCCGAGGGATCCGACAAGCCGAGGTCTAAGGGGCTAGAGGCCTCGTGAGAAAAGAGGTCTCTAGGGGTCACATTCCTAGCCACACAATATATAGCGACTTATGTGGATGACTGTCTTCTAATAGGACTGGATCTAGCTTATATTAATAGGCTAAAGAAGCTACTTTATAAAGCTTATCCTATAGAAGATCGTGGGCTAGCAGAATTTTTCCTAGGCGTTCAAATCACTAGAAATCGAAAGAAAGGGACCCTAACTATCCACTAGTCCTAGTATATTTCTAAAGCCCTAGAAAGATTTAATATAAAAGATGCTAGACCTATTAAAATTCCTCTATAACTAGGAATTATAAAATAGGTAGACCACCTAACTAAACCTCTTTCCCCCCCTAATCACAAGCTATATCAGAGTATTATAAGGACTATTATGTACCTAATGCTCCTTATAAGACCTAATATTGCCTTTCTGGTTTAGTGGCTTTCCATAGCGCTAGCTAAGCTGTTTATAGAGCATCTTAATGCTTCTAAACATCTGCTTAGGTACCTTTTAGGCTCTATGGGTTATTCTATAACTTATAGAAGGTCTAAATCTGCTGTTATAGCTTTTGTAACCCTTATTAGCTTCTGTGATAGTGACTTCGCGGGTAATAAGTCCTCTAAATTAACCTATGCTTATCTCTATAAGCTAGCTAAAGGACCTATTAGCTAGAAATCAAAGAAAGCAACTACAATAGCTTTATTAACATTAGAGGCTAAATCTAATGCCTTATGTGAAGCTATTAGGGAGCTAGAGTGGCTTTATAGTCTCTTTAAAGAGATAAAGCTGCCTATAGCACCTCTAGTACTGATTTTTAGTGATAACTAAGGCGCTATTACAACCGCTAATAACCCTGCTCTTTATAGCAGAATAAAGCATACCTTGCTAAAATTTAACTATACCAGAGAAAAGGTATAGAAGGGTATAGCTAAGGTTATCTACATTAACACTAAAGAGATGCCTGCAGATGGTTTAACTAAGCCCCTGCCTAATGATAAATTTCAACAATTTATCTAACTATTAGGCCTTACAAATACAAAGGCTTAATCTAAACTAACAAAATCAACTAAAAAGTTAAAAAACCGAAAAATCAACAAAAACATTGGAATTACGCCTAAAAGTTATCGATTTTAAAAAGTTACTGTTTTTAGTTAAAAGTTATTGGATTTATTGTTAAATTTATGGTTAACTTAGATATCTATTAAAGAGCTAAGTCTAGGTATTGAATTAGTTACCTTATACTTTTCTAGAGGGAGTGTTAAAATAATGCTATTTATAGCACTATTTTATAGGCCCACTAGTTGCCTTGTTGCGTTGTTACAACGTTAGTTACGAGCGTTGCTTGCAGCGTTGTTTGTTATGACCTACGTTCCCACAACTAACCCACGGGCTTGTATGACTAAGCCAACTAGGTTACCCTATAGGGAAGCTGAAATCGACTGTAACTAGGCAACTAGTAGTCATATAAAAAGCTAATGTATACTGTTCGAATCCTTGAATTTTTCTGGATTTAATGGTATATTTTATAAATAGGGTTAGTTATTAAAGTGCTTAGTTAGGGCACCTAGGCAGCTAGTTTGTATGGCCGTGAGTCGATTTTTTATTTTTCCTATACAAATAAGTTTTGCGGAAAATAAAAATTAGCTCCTAAGACCTCTCTAGCGACCTAGATCCTTCGATACGGTTGGTAGGTCTATGAGGGGACTAGAAATCCTCTCATTGCTTGTTAGACTGTCTATACTAGCTAGGAATCAACTATATTTAACTATCAAAGCTCTCTATCTTGCAGAATACGCTATAATCTAGTGAATCTAGAAGCCGCCGCATTAGAATCTAGTAGGGAGGTCTTCCTATCCCTCTAGCTAGATTCCCTTCCCATTTTCAATAACTATATATATAGTAACTATAGGGCAAGATAGGACTAATACCTTAAGGAATAATAGGCTAATAGCTAGGATAACCTTAAAGATAACTAGGATAAATTTAAGACCTAGACACTTATGCTACTTTAAGACACCGCTAACTATAATGCTTAAATAGCTATATAGCTAGAAAACGCAAAATAATGTAAAGGCTAGAGTCCTATTAAATTTAGTATCTTCCTAGATTTACTTAAGAAACACCTAGAAAGAGCTACTAAAAAGTTATATACTCTTATATTCTTTATAAAACTACTCCCTAAATTACAGAACTATATTAACCTATATACCTCTATTACTAAAAAGACTTAATAAGAGGTTATATAACTTGCCTAGTGATTTTAGGAGGTAATACTAAAGAGTAAGCAAAGGCCTAAGTACTTAGAAAATAAAGGCCTATATAAGGCTCCCTAGCACTAAAGACATAACTCCTTATAAGGCTATAAACCTTATAAAGATTAGAGGAATAAAGACTAGGAGAAGACACTAGCTACTTACTTAAATAATAGCAAACCTAGGTATAAAAGGCAATGTTTTAATTATAATAGTATAAAGTACCTTATAAATAATTATAATAAGCTAAAGAAAGAATACTAAAGGGGCTAGGAAAACTTCCTAAGGTAAAAGTAAATGCCCTTACCTTTACCTCTAATGCTAAGGTACTAATAGGGTATTAATTTTATATACTAGTTACTATTTATAGGCAAAAAGACATTAAAATAGTAGTAGATCTTAATAGTTACGCTAAGATTAATATTATTAGCGCTAAGTTTACCTAGACCTATAAGCTAAATTAGGCTAAGGCTATAGCACTTATTATTAAGGCAGTAAGGGCCCTTATAGTCCCTTAATATAGTGTCTATAAGGTACCTATTACTATTAAAGACTCTAGAGAAAAAGAAAAGAACCTTAAGCTACTATATATAGCTATAGATAGAGACTTAAGACTAGGGGGAAGCCCTATATTAATTAGAATGCATATACTTATAGAAGAGCGTGTATATCTTTATTTACACTCTAGAGAGTAGTGGTTTAAGAAATAGAAAGTAGCCTTTTTGCTTATAACTCCCTATAAGTTTGTAAGGGTAATGCGTAATAAGACTATTATATACGCTATTATAGGGGTTATAGAAAATAAGTTTATTACCCTTAAAGATAAAGAGGAAGTAAAAGTATATAGAACTATTAAAGATATCCCTAAGGAACTATATAAGTTTAAAGATATATTTACATTAGATAAGGCAAGGAGCTTACTTTCTAGAAAAATAACTAACTATATAATTAACCTAATACTAGGGGCTATGCCTTTATATAGGCTAATTTACCCCCTCTTCTAAGGTAAGCTAAAGGAACTTTGTAAATATATTAATAAAAACCTATAGAAAGGCTAAATAAGACCCTCTAAGAGCCCTATAGGCATGCCTATCCTATTTATACTAAAGAAGGATAGGATGCTTTAGCTATATATAAACTATAGGGGACTTAATAGGGTAATATAAAAGAATTGCTATGCCTTCCCCCTAATTTTAGAGATCCTAAACTAGTGCTAAGGGGCCTGTTTTTTCTTAAAGATTAATATTAAGGATGCTTACTATTAAATTTAAATTAAAGGGGGTAATAAGTAAAAGACTACTTTTTATATATAATATAGACACTATAAATACCTTATAATGCCTTTTAGGCTAACTAATACCCTAGCTACTTTCTAGAACTATATTTATAAAGCGCTTTATAGGCTAGTTAACACTATTTGCGTAGTGTATCTAGATAATATCCTTATCTTTTCTAAATCGCAGGAGGAGTATACTATATATATTAAGGAAGTTCTAGAACGCATAAGGTTAGTAAAGTTATATATAAAGCCCTTAAAGTGCTTATTTTACTAGGAATTAGTGGAATTCCTAGGGTTTATCCTATTAGTTAATAGGATTTTAATGGATATATAGAGGGTTACTATAATCTAGGACTAAAAGGAGCTAATAAGCTTTAAGGATATATAATCCTTCCTAGGGTTCTATAACTTTTACTAATAATTTATCTATAGATACTCTAGGATTATAGCACCCTTATATACGTTAATAAAAGGTAGTTAAAATAGCATTTAGACTAGGAAGTTTATATTTAAAGCAAAGGAATAGCTAGCGTTTTACTAGCTAAAAGACGCCTTTTAGTAAGTATCTCTTCTCTATTATTATAACCTAAGTTAGCTAGTGCGCATTAAGATAAATGCTTTAGTCTTTATAATAGTGGGAATCTTATCTTAATAGGATAATAAGGGTTGCTAGTATCCTATTGCCTTTTAGTTAAGGAAGTTTATAGACACTAAATATAACTATAGCATAGCTAATTAAGAGTTACTTGCTATAGTAAAGTTATTTAAACACTAGTAACATTACGTTAAAGGCATAGTAACCCTAGTGAAGGTCCTATTAGACTACTATAATTTACAGACCTTTATAAGGCAGTAAAAGTTAAATAGAAGGTAGGCTAGATAGTGTATATTCCTTTGCCCCTTTTACTTTATAATTAAGCATAGACTAAGGAAGAGTAACCCTATAGATACGCTATTAAGAAGGTCTAATTATAAGAGTAAACCCCTAATAAATAAGGCACTACTACTAGAACTTAAGAAAAAGATAGTAGCTACTAAAGAACTAGTAGAAGTAAAGATACTAATATATTAAAGAAGATATAGTAAGACGCCTTTAGGGGAGGAAAATACCCTAGTCTTAGTAAAGAGGCGTAGCAAGATGCCTTTAGGGAAGGAAAATATCCTAGCCCCTATAGTAAAGGCTTGCGTAGCCTAGTTAGAAGGCTAGTTAGCCACTATAAATCTAGTGAAAGGTTAGCTAAATAAAGGGGATTTCTAGGAGAAGGTAGTGTGTATCTAGGACATTAGTATAGCATAAGAGATCTAGGGGGCTATTGCGTTACTAGATCCCTACTAATCTAGGCTAAATAAACTATTAGCGTAACTACTATAGAAGGTATAGGATTAAGACCTAGATCTATAAAGATAGAGCAGTAAGATTAACTCCCTAGCAAAAGGGAAGGGAAAAGCTAGTCTATAGTTACATAGCGTAAGGGGTCTCCTAATATACTAAGACTAGGTAGTTATTCCCTAAGAGCCTATCTTATAATAGGAGCTTTTATAGCTACACTATAATAATCCGCTAGTGGGTTACTTTAGGACTAAGCGCACTCTTAAGCTATTAAAGCGCTACTTTTAGTGGCTAGCTATAAGTAAGTCTATATTAGACTATATTATAAGCTATGTGACTTACTAATAGGTAGTAGCTAGAAGGCATTACCTATATAGAACCCTTAAATCCTTACTAATACTAGGGTAACTATAGGTGGAAATCTTAATAGATTTTATTATAGGGCTACCTATTATATAGATAGGTAAGCAAGAAGCTAACGTAATCCTAGTGATTATAGACTAATTCACTAAGTACTCTGTCTTCCTACTAGTAACTACTATAATTAATATAGCTAAATTAGCAAAGCTTTTCTATAAAGAAATTAAACTATAATTTAGGGCACTTATAGGTATTATATCTAATAGGGGATCTGTCTTTATAAGCTAATTCTAGTTAGACTTATACTACTTATTCTATGTAAAACGTAGGCTTTTTATAGCGTTTTACCCCTAAACTAATAGGTAAATAAAGAGGATAAACTAGGTACTTAAGCATTATTTATAATGCTTTGTTATAGAAAATTAGTAAATATAGCCTAAGCTACTCCTAATAGCGTAATTTGCCTATAATAATATAGTAAATAAAACTATAGGCTACTCTCTAAACTACTCTCTTATAGGCTATTTACCTAAGTTTTACCTAGCTCTTAGGGATAAGACTATAGAAAGGGAGGTGCTAGAGGCTTATGCCTATATTATAAAGCTATATAAAGTTAGAGAGTAACTAAAGTAAAACTAGGCAAAAGCCACTAAAACGCAGGCAAAGTACTATAATAAATATTACTAGCTACTAACCCTATAAAAAGGTAACCTAGTACTACTATTAATAAAAAACATTAGGCTTAAGGAGGCAAAACAGAAGCTAACCCCTAGGTTTATTAGGCTATTTTAAATACTTAACACTATAGGTAAATAAGCATATTAACTTGCGTTACCTAAAAAGTATAGTTAATTATATAATATATTTCACATTAGCCTACTAGAGCTATAGAACTATTACAAAGAGGCTATAGAAGAAGATATACTAATGCTAGACCTTAAGGATAAAGATAATAAGTATAAAGTTAAGGAAGTTAAGGACTATAGAAAGACCTATAAAGGCAATAAATACCTAGTAAAATAGAAGGGTTAGCCTAGCAAATATAACTAGTGGATCCTAGCAAAAGATATAAAAGGCGCTTAATATATAATTTAAAAATTTCACTAAAGTAAATTAAGAAAGAAAGGTAGTAAGGCATAAGTAAGTTATAAGCAAAGAGATATAAGGTTCCTATAGAAAAGGCCTAGCCTTATTAGCTACTATTACACTCTATAGAAAAAGTAACTTAAACTATTTACTAAATAATAAAAGAAAACACGCCTATAACTAGGGGAGAGTTAGGGGAAACCCCTTTATTATAGCCCTATTATAAGTGAAAATTTCCCTATTTAAAATAAGGTACTTAGCCACACTCTTATTCTCTATAACTACTCTTTTTATTACTAGGAAAAAGCAATAGACCACTATAGCCTAAGGTATAAAACCTAGGTTAGTTAAACGCAGATATAAAACTATGCGTGCGTTCTACGCAAATATAAGCTATAAGTAGTTTAGCTACTAAAATGTTAGCAAATAGATAGCAAAACTAGACTAAAATATAACTTACTACCCTAGGAACTAGAGCTAGGAATATAGACACTAATAATTATTAGTAGGAAACTATATATTACTAGTATAATATAGAGGCATCTTACCTAGAAATATAAGTAAGAAGCTAGTAATTAGGTAGTGAAAATATAAACTTAATAGACCTTTATAGCCCTTATTAAACTAAACGCGATGTAATAGGCTATATTAGTATAGTTAAAACCTATTATTAAATAGAGGTAGTAAGTGCTAAAATAATAGTAAGTTACCTTTAAAAACATAGGATCCTTAGGGTTCTCTAGATCCTTATTACTATAGGTATCTATAAGTGCCTAAACCTAGTTAAGATAAGCTAGGAGATTGCGAAAATCTCCCTATATTATAGGTATTGCCTATATAAAAGCATTAGCAATAAGCTACTAAGAGACTAAGGAAGAGTAGTATAGTTATAGTGTTATAAGTATTGCTATGCTTATAGCATTAGATATAGCGCTTAGAATGCTTTATTTATAAAGCAATAGTAAATAGATAGTAAGGGAATTAATAGTTTATTTGCAGTAATTATAGCTTAGCTAGCAAGTGTTTCTTAAAGTTAGCGCACCTAGTATATAGATAGTGTATATAGGAGTAGCGCTTAAAGGGAATTATCTCCTTATTTATAGTAAGATTATAGCAAATAATAAGGTAAAAGTTAGGGTAATAGAAGGTGTAATAATATTTAGAAAAATAATTACTAGTGTTAAGGGGAGGAAAAGGCTATAATAAAAAGGAGAGTTATAGATAAATTTATACCTAAGCGCTACTTATTATTTATTATTATTTTAATATATTTACTACTTAGCAAATAGCTATAGAATAGCTAGCGAAAGCTATTTAGAAG
Source organism: Epichloe amarillans (assembly GCA_024072835.1). Lineage (NCBI taxonomy): Eukaryota > Fungi > Ascomycota > Sordariomycetes > Hypocreales > Clavicipitaceae > Epichloe > Epichloe amarillans. The sequence continues at coordinate 4,935,145 of CP099637.1, read as the reverse complement.
CCTAGCTAAAAGTAGGGGGATAATTATAAGGCCTTACTTATAATAATAACACCTAGAATGCTAACGCGTACCCCACGATAGGTTAGGCCCTAGGGCTAGGTCTACGTAACACTAGCAAGCCACTAGCTATAAGCTCCTAGCTCGCATATATAACACACTTAGACCTAGCAAGCTTTAGTAAATATACGAAAGCCCCTATACCTCTTGCCTAGCTACTATTGTTCTCACATATTTAAAGGGACTACTACTTAGTATAAAGATAACTAGAAATAGATTCCTATTGCCTTTAAACTAAAGGTAGCCCTCTATTACTATATCCTTAGTGTTATAGTTAAAGGCTTCCTTATAAAGTATACCTCTATTAAGAACCTAGTAGTAAAGCTAGGTAAAGTAAATAAAGTTAATATAATTAAGGTAATAGTAAGGCACCCCTAATATAAAGAAGCCTTAAGAACTACCCTTATCCTTAGACTAGCTAAAGTTAAAGATACTAATAAGATCTATAGAGATAAAATAGTCTTTTAAAGCAAAGCTATTTTACACTAAACTATTTAATAAGACCCTATAACCCTAATAATACTATAACTACTTCTAAATAATATATATTATAAAGTATTATAAGGTAGCCTTAAAGTGTACGAGGTGTAAAGTTAGCTATTATAAGGGTAGAGAAATAACTTACCTAACTACTAATAGTTAAGTATAAAAGAAATATATCCTATATTCTAGCCCTTACCTAGCCTAGTCTAGGGATTACTTAGTCTTAAAAGAGAAATAAAATATAGTAAAAGTAAGATACCTAAAGTAGCTAGTATACTTTACTACCTACCCCTTAAATAAAAGCCTATTCTTAAGTTAGGAAAAACCTACTATAGCCTAGGCACTAGCTACTATAGTAAGAAAGAAAAGAGGCTACCTAACCCTAGTAAAGCAAAGTGTAAAGTAGCCTAAAGCTATAAGGGCAAATAGCATTAGATAATATATAAAGCAAATTAGGGCTAATAGAAAACTAGCGTAAGATAGAAAAGACCCCTAACCCCCCTAACTAATATAGTAATACTATAAGTCCTTTATTAGAATATAAATAAAAAGGATAATCTTATATATATAGCGCTCTAATACTACACTAATATAGATATAATAGCAATCTAAGAATAGGAATATATAAAAAACCCTTAGCCCTTAGCCCTAAGTCTTACTTATTTTTAACTTATATACTATAATAGATATAATACTATATATATTAATAAGAAGCATACTATAGGGTTATAGGTAGCCTAGGGGGAAACTAACTAATCCCTAGTAAAAATATATAGTATAAATATTTACTCTCTTTACTCTAAAAACTATAGTAATAATTAAAACACCTCTATTTACACTATTAACGTGGAAAAGCCTTATTACTAAAGCATATTTATTAGGGACTTTAACTAGAAGTATCTATTATAAAATAGATTTAATAGGACTAGTAATAAAGTAAAAAAACTACTAGAGTTTATAGGCTAGTAAAGGCTTAGACTAGTAATGCTATAGGGTAAACTTACTAGATAAAATAAAGGTAATAGAGATAGCACTATAGATTTAGCTTAGGTAACTCCTAATATCTAAGTATATTATAATAGAGCTAATAACCTAATAGGGTCTAACTATATACTATAACTAATTTATATCTTTACTAACCCTTAGGAGGCTACCCCCCTAACCCTTAGGTATACTTAAAGTGCTATAAATAAAGAAACTATAAAGGCAAAGGTAATTAACTAACTATAACTAGAAAACGCCCTAAACCTATATAATAAGAAATGCATTAATACCTATACTATATAGTTAATTATAAATCTCTAGGAAATAGCTAAGATAGTAGCCCTCTAAAAACCTAGGGGCTTACCTAGACTAGAAGCGTAATAGTCTAAAAGGGCTAAAGAGTTAGTTACTAAAGCTAATTAGGCTAAGAGATAATAAAGGCACTAGAGAACTAAAGCAAACTAGTAGGTATATATAAAAGTAAATAAAAACTAGGAAAGAGTTATTAAAGAAAAGAGAAAAAACGTATAAAGGGATGCGCTAAGGTAAGCTAACACTAAAGGTAAGGATAGAGAAGTATAAAGGCTAGAAAGATAGGCTAGGCTTTAAAGCTAGGCTCCCCTAGAGCTCCCTAGGCTACTAAAGCTAGAGAGGTCTAATAATAACCTTAACCTAGCTACTATATATAAAGATAAGGTAAGTATACTTACATAAAGATTCTTCCCTAAACCTATAGTAAACCTATCTTATATCCTAGACCTATCTTTCCTTAAGCTTAATAATATACTAGTCCTAAACCTAGACTTATTTACCCCCTAGGAGATTAGTAATATTCTCTTAGATATAAGTAATTAGAAGGCCTTAGGTAATAATAAACTCTCTATAGGATTTATTAAGGCTTATAGTAAACTAGCCTATCTTATAATAACTAGGCTACTAAACATAGCTATTATAGTTAGCTATTTCCTAGCCTACTTTTATATTACTAGAGTAGTAGTAATTAGGAAACTAGGAAAAATAACTAAAGAAATAAGACACACTAATACCTAGAGACTAATCTTACTACTTAATATAGTAGGAAAGGTTATAGAAGTAGTAATAGTAAGGTAGCTTATAACCTACACTAAGATAAATAGCCTTTTCCCTAAGCTCTAAATAGGAAATAGGGTTAATAGATTAATAAAGACTATAATAAGAGCCCTAATAGAGTGCGTTAGAGAGGCCTAAGGGAGAGGCAAATTAGCCTTACTTATATAAATAAATATTTTATTAGTATTTAATAGGGTTAGCTACCTATACCTTATAGCTTTTCTTATAAAGATAGGTATCCTATAATAGCTAGTAGTAATAATATATAGCTTCCTTATAAGGAGAATAAGCTAGCTTAGCTTTAATAAAGGACTTTTAAGACCCTTTAAGATTAAGGCTAGCACCCTATAGGGATCCCCCCTCTCCCTTATTCTCTTTTTCCTATACTTAGTAAAACTCTATATTTATCTTAAAGCTATACTAAGCATAGTAGTAATAGGCTTTGCTAATAATATAAATATTATAGCTTTTAAAAAGAATATAGCTTAGACCTAGAGAAAACTTAAGGCTATATAAAAGATCTATAAGGACTAGGCTAAGAAAGTAGGAGTAAAGTTTAACCTAGCTAAGATAAAACTTATATACTTTAGTAAATCCTATTAACCCCCCTAAACTAAAGTCTAGCTTAAAGTAAAGGAAATAGTGCTTATAAAGGCTTTCTAGTTCCTTAGAATTTAGGTTAATAAGAAACTTACTTAGGGCACTTATAAGAAAATTATTAAAGGGAAATTAGCTTAGTAATAACTTATACTTACCTTACTAGTAGTATTAGTATAGGGTTATAGCTTTAGGGATATATACCTCCTATATATATAGGTAGTTTACCCTATAATTACCTATATAGTAAGTGCTTATTATATACTAACTAAGAAAGGAGGGAAACTAAAAGGCATAGTTAAGAGCTTTATAACTAACTAGTTAGCTTACCTCTAAGTTATTATAGTGGTGTTTAAGGCTACCCTAATTACATAGCTAGAAGCTAAAACTAAAGTCTTACTACTTAACCTATACCTAAACTACCTAAAAAAGAGGTTTAAGAATAAAACTATTAATAGTAGGATAGCAAAGGTAATTAGGACTATAGCTAGGTTACTAGTAACTATCCTACCTTAGAGAAGGCTATAAAGAAGATATAATAATAAGGAGAATAAACCTAATATAAACCTATATAATAAGTAAAAAAGCTACTAGGAAGTATAGTATAATAGAGAAAGACTAGGTTAGGACTAGTGCGTTAGAGAACTAGCTAATAACTAACCACTAAGCTACCTAAAAGATATCTAGAGATTTTATAATAACCTAGATAAGCATGTCTTCTCTATAATTATATAATTATACATAGGAAAGATTAGCCTTAATAAGTTCCTTTTTCTTTAGAATATCCCTAGGGTAGCTTTGCCTTTATGTAGCTATAGCTAAGCAAAAGAAGACTAGTACTATGTAATAGTTAATTACTATAGATATAGTTATATATAACCCTAATAATATTAGCCTATAAACGCATAGGAAGCAAGGCTAGCCCTAAATAATCCCTAGTAGGCAAAAGTTATAGCTAAATAGTTTCTAGCTATAAAAACACTATAATATTACACGCTAGCATATAACTTAGCTACTAAGTTAAGAGCTTTAGAGCTAGAACTAAGGCATATCTAATATAAAAGACTAGAACTAAGGACTATAGAAATAATAACTAGTAGGGATAGTAGAAACTAGGAACTAATATAGATAATTTAGGGGTAGAAATAGGCTAAAGGCAAAGTAACTATAATATATATAAGGAAAGAAATACACTCTAAAACTTATTATTAGATTTATATAAACTAACTACTAAATGCTAGGTATATTAACCCCCTTTCTAGGCTGCTTCTAATCTAATTATACCCCTATACTAATATAAAATAATATAAAGAAACTACTTCTCTTTAGGGATAGAAATAGTATTCTCTAGGATTTTAGCCTACCTCTTAGTAAGGAGGGAGGCACCTAGGAGATAGTTTATCTTTACTATTTATATATTTAGTTAATATAACTAAAAGATAGTCTTATTATAATAGTCCCTAGTAGACTTAGAACTAGAGTAATTAAGGCTTACTACTAATGTAAACTATTTCTTCTTACTTTAATTTTTAGTATATAACTTCTTAATATAGGCATTAAAATCTTTAGGGACTTAGGAAAATAGATAAATTAGCACTAGTATAGGGCTAGAATTAAACTACTAGAGAAGCACTTACCTTAGCCTTACCTATAATTTTAGCTAATATCTTAGTTAGCTACTAATATTTTACCTAATATCTAGTAATCTTAACCTATTAAATAATTTAGCGGTAGCTCTAAGCTAGAAATAGTAGTATAAACCTTTTTATAACTATTATTCCTAACCTAGTAATTAAAATATATATTAGTTATAGCCCTTATTTAAATAGATTAGCCCTACTACTATAGCGGAATTAAAGGAAAACATACTAATAACATTATAACACTAATAGCCTAGATTTTTAATAGACTATATGTAATAGAAAATACACTAAAACTATTAAGGCTTACCTAACTAAACTAAATTAGTATTAAAATAGGCCTAGTGCTAAAGTGAAAGAGACTTACCTAAAGCTTATAATTAAAAGCTTACTATAGCTACTTTAGGGTAAGTAGCTTTTTTAAATAATATAGCAAAAGTATAGGCTCCTAGGTAAATTAGCACCTAAATTACATAGAAATAAAGGCAGACTTACTAGCAATAGGGAGTAAGAGGGAGATATTTTTATAACTATAGTAATAAGTATATAAAACTATAGTAATTATTAGCTTCTAGACTAGCACTAACCTAGGATAGGGCCTATAAGTTCTTAAAAGAAAAAGAGAAAAAAAACCTATAAGAAAGTGTAATATAGGAGAAAGGAAAGAGGTTAGGATCCTAAGGTAAGAAAAACTCCTCTTATAGCCCCTAGGGGGGGGGGGGCTATAAGTTATTATTATAAATATAAAGATAATACACTAATATTATAAATAAACAAAAACTCTAATAATAGGAGAGCACTAACACCAAGGTAGCTATAGGCTAACCTTACCCTCTCCCTCTAGAAGTTTTATAAAACTAAGTACTCTAAGTTTATAAATAACCTAGGCTAGTAAAGAGGTAGATTTAGCTAAAAAGTAAGGCAATAATAGAGTTAGTAATACTATAAAAGAAAAGTAAATTATTATTATAAACTTAAATTTACTTTATAGGTAGTAATATTAATTAGGTTAGCACTAGCTTAGAGTTAGGCTAAGACCTAGGTAAAGGAAGAGAGTTAGTAGTCCTTCTAACTTTAAAAAACTTAGATAAAGGGATAAGGCTAGCGTAAGCTAGTAATAAATAACTACAAATAGCCATATTAATAGCGGCGCTAACCTAGCCTAGGGCTAGCGCTAGACTAAATAAAGATATAAGGGGTTTTTTATCCTTCTAAAGGTTTTTCTCTTTAACTAATCTATAGGAGTACTAGAAATAGCTAGGGAAGGCTAACTAGCGTAATTAAATAAATAAATAAATACTATTTATATAGTATATCTAGATAATATCCTTATCTTTTCTAGAATATAGGAGAAGCATACTATATATATTAAGGAAGTTCTAGAATATATAAGATTAGTAAAGTTATATATAAAGCCCTTAAAGTGTTTATTTTACTAGAAATTAGTAAAAATCCTTAGGTTTATTTTATTAGTTAATAGGATTTTAATAGATATATAAAGGGTTACTATAATCTAAGACTAGAAGAAGCTAATAAGCTTTAAGGATATATAATCCTTCCTAGGGTTTTATAACTTTTACTAATAATTTATTTATAAATACTCTAGGATTATAGTACCCTTATATATATTAATAAAAGGCAGTTAAAATAGTATTTAGACTAGGAAGTTTATATTTAAAGTAAAGGAATAGCTAGTGTTTTACTAACTAAAAGATACCTTTTAGTAAGTATCTTTTCTCTATTATTATAACCTAAGTTAGCTAGTGTGTATTAAGATAAATACTTTAGTCTTTATAATAGTAGTAATCTTATCTTAATAGAATAATAAGGGTTACTAGTATTCTATAGCCTTTTAGTTAAGGGAGTTTATAAATACTAAATATAACTATAGTATAGCTAATTAAGAGTTACTTACTATAGTAAAGTTATTTAAATACTAGTAATATTATATTAAAGGCATAGTAACCCTAGTAAAGGTCCTATTTAACTACTATAATTTATAGACCTTTATAAGGTAGTAAAAGGTAAATAAAAAGTAAGCTAAATAGTGTATATTCCTTTACCCCTTTTACTTAATAATTAAGCATAGACTAGGGAAAAGTAACCCTATAAATATGCTATTAAGACAGTCTAATTATAAGAGTAAACCCCTAATAAATAGGGTACTCTTACTAAAACTTAAGAAAAAGATAGTAGCTACTAAAAAACTAGTAAAAGTAAAGATACTAATATATTAAAGAAAATATAGTAAGATACCTTTAAAGAAGGAAAATACCTTAGTCTTAGTAAAAAGGTATAGTAAGATACCTTTAGGGAAGGAAAATATCCTAGCCTCTATAGTAAAGGCTTATATAGCCTAGTTAAAAGGCTAGATAGCTACTATAAATCTAGTAAAAGGTTAGCTAAATAAGGGGGATTTCTAGGAGAAGGTAGTATATATCTAGGACACTAGTATAGTATAAGAGATCTAGGGGGCTATTACATTACTAGATTCTTACTAATCTAGGCTAAATAAACTATTAGCATAACTATTATAAAAGGTATAGGATTAAGACCTAGATTTATAAAGATAAAATAGTAAGATAAACTCCCTAGTAAAAGAGAAGGGAAAAGCTAGTTTATAGTTATATAGTATAAGGGGCCTCCTAATATACTAAGACTAAGTAGTTATTCCCTAGGAGCTTATCTTATAATAAAAGCTTTTATAGCTACACTATAATAATTTACTAGTAAGTTACTTTAGGACTAAGTATACTCTTAAGCTATTAAAGCGCTACTTCTAGTAGCTAGCTATAAGTAAGTTTATATTAGACTATATTATAAGCTACAGGACTTGCTAATAGGTAGTAGCTAGAAGGCATTACCTATATAAAAGCCTTAAATCCTTACTAATACTAGGGAATTATAGGTAGAAATCTTAATAGATTTTATTATAAGGCTACTTATTATGTAAATAGGTATTTATTTATTTTATTTATTTAAATTGCGCTAGTTAGCCTTCCCTAGCTATTTCTAGTACTCCTACAGATTAGTTAAAGAGGAAAACCTTTAGAAAGATAAAAAACCCCCTTATGTCTTTGTTTAGTCTAGCGCTAGCCCTAGGCTAGGTTAGCGCCGCTATTAATGTGGCTAGTCGTAGTTGTTTATTACTAGCTTACACTAGCCTTATCCCTTTGTCTAAGTTTTTTTTTTTAAAGTTAGAAGGACTACTAACTCTCTTCTTTTGCCTAGGTCCTAGCCTAACTCTAAGCTAGTACTAGCCTAATTAATATTACTACCTATAAAGTGAATTTACGTTTATAATAATAATTCACTTTTCTTTTATAGTATTGCTAACTCTATTATTGCCCCACTTTTTAGCTAAATCCGCCTCTCTACTAGCCTAGGTTATTTATAAACTTAGAGCACCTAGTTTTATAGAACTTCTAAAGGGGGAGGGCAAGGCTAGTCTATAGCTGCCTTAGTGTTAGCGCTCTTCTATTATTAGAGTTTTTATTTATTTGTGATATTAGTGTATTATCTTTATATTTATAATAATAACTTATAGCCCCCCCCCCCTAGGGGCTATAAGAGAAGTTCTTCCTACCTTAGGATCCTAACCTCTTTCCTTTCTCCTATATTACACTTTCTTATAGGTTCTTTTTCTCTTCTTCTTCTAAGAACCTATAGGCCCTATCCTAGGTTAGTGCTAGTCTAGAAGCTAATAATTACTATAGTTTTATGCGCTTATTACTATAGTTACAAAAATATCTCCCTCTTACTCCCTATTACTAGTAAGTCTACCTCTATTTCTATGTAATTTAAGTGCTAATTTGCCTAGGAGCCTATGCTTTTGCTACATTATCCGAAAAAGCTACTTACCCTAAAGTAGCTATAGTAAGCTCTTAATTACAAGCTTTAGGTATATCTCTTTCGCTCTAGCGCTAGGCCTATTCTAATGCTAATTTAGTTTAGTTAGGTAAGCCTTAATAGTTTTAGTGTATCTCCTATTACACGTAGTCTATTAAAACTCTAGGCTATTAGTATTATAACGTTATTAGTATGTTTTCCTTTAATTCCGCTATAGTAGTAGGGCTAATCTATCTAAATAAGGGCTATAACTAATACGTGTTTTAATTACTAGGTTAGGAATAATAGTTATAAAAAGGTTTATACCGCTATTTCTAGCCTAAAGCCACCGCTAAATTATTTAATAGGTTAAGATTACTAGACATTAGGCAAAACATTAGTAGCTAACTAAGATATTAGCTAAAATTATAAGTAAGGCTAAGGTAAGTGCTTCTCTAGTAGTTTAATCCTAGCCCTATACTAGTGCTAATTTATTTATTTTCCTAGGTCCCTAAAGATTTTAATACCTATGTTAAAAAGTTATATACTAAAAATTAAAGTAAGAAGAAATAGTCTGCGTTAGTAGTAGGCCTTAACCACTCTAGTTCTAGGTCTGCTAGGGACTATTATAATAAGACTATCTTTTAGCTATATTAACTAGACACACAAATAGCAAAGATAAACTATCTCCTAGGTGCCTCCCTCCTTACTAAGGGGTAGGCTAAAATCCTAGAGAATACTATTCTTATCCCTAAAGAGAAGTAGTTTCTTTATATTATTTTATATTAGCATAGGGGCGTAATTAGATTAGAAATAGCCTAGAAAGGGGGTTAATATACCTAGCGTTTAGTAGTTAGTTTATATAAATCTAATAATAAGTTTTAGAGCATATTTCTTTCCTTATGTATATTATAGTTACTTTGCCTTTAGCCTATTTCTGCCCCTAAATTATCTATATTAGTTCCTAGTTTTTACTATCCCTACTAGTTATTATTTCTATAGTCCTTAGTTCTAGCCCTTTGCGTTAGACATGCCTTAGTTTTAGCTCTAAAGCTCTTAACTTAGTAGCTAGGTTATATACTAGCGTGTAATATTATAGTCTTTTTGTGGCTAAAAACTATTTAGCTATAACTTTTGCCTACTAGGGATTTTTTAGGGCTAGCCTTACTTCCTATGCGTCTATAAGCTAATATTATTAGGGTTATATATAACTATATTTATAGTAATTAACTATTATATAGTACTAGTCTTCTTTCGCTTAGCTATAGCTATATAGAGGCAAAGCCACCCTAGGGATATTCTAAAGAAAAAGGAACTTATTAAGGCTAATCTTTCCTATTTATAATTACATAATTATAAAGGAGATATACTTATCTAGGTTATTATAGAATCTCTAGATATCTTTTAGGTAGCTTAGTGGTTAGTCCTTAGTTAGTTCTCTAACGCGCTAGTCCTAACCTAATCTCTCTTTATTATGCTATACTTCCTAGTAGCTTTTCCACTTATTATATAGGTTTACATTAGGTTTATTCTCCTTATTATTATATCTCCTTAGTAGCCTCCTCTAGGGTAGGATAGTTACCACTAACCTAGCTATAGTTCTAATTACCTTTACTATCCTACTATTAATAGTTTTATTCTTAAACCTCTTTTTTAGGTAGTTTAGGTATAGGTTAAGTAATAGGACTTTAGTTTTAGCTTCTAGCTATATAATTAGGGTAGCCTTAAACGCCCCTATAATAACTTAAAGGTAGGCTAACTAGTTAGTTATAAAGCTCTTAACTATGCCTTTTAGTTTCTCTCCTTTCTTAGTTAGTATATAGTAAGCGCTTACTCTATAGGTAATTATAAGGTAGACTACCTATATATATAGGAGGCATATATCCTAAAGCTATAACCCTATGCTAACACCACTAGTAAGGTAAGTGTAAGTTACTACTAGGCTAGTTTCCCTTTAATAATCTTCTTATAGGCGCCTTAGGTAAGTTTCCTATTAACCTAAATTCTAAGGAATTAGTAAGCCTTTATAGGCACTATCTCTTTTACTCTAAGCTAGACTTTAGTCTAGGGGGGTTAATAGGATTTACTAAAGTGTATAAGTTTTATCTTAGCTAGGTTAAACTTTACTCCTACTTCCTTAGCCTAGTCTTTATAGATTTTCTATATAGCTTTAAGTCTTCTCTAGGTCTAAGCTATATTCTTTCTAAAAGCTATAATATTTATATTATTAGTAAAGCCTATTACTACTATGCCTAGTATAGCTTTAAGATAAATATAAAGCTTTAGTAAGTATAGGAGAAAGAGAATAAGGGAGAGAGGGGATCCCTATAGGGTGCTAGCCTTAATTTTAAAAGGTCTTAAGAGTTCTTTATTAAAGCTAAGCTAGCTTATTCTCCTTATAAGGAAGCTATGTATTATTACTACTAGCTATTATAGGATACCTATCTTAATAAGGAGAGCTATAAGGTATAGGTAGCTAACCCTATTAAATACTAATAAGATATCTATTTATATAAGTAAGGCTAATCTGCCCCTCCCCTAGGCCTCTTTAATACACTTTATTAGGGCTTTTACTATAGTCTTTATTAATCTATTAACCTTATTTCCTATTTAGAGCTTAGGGAGGAGGCTATTAGTCTTAGCATAGGTTATAAGCTACCTTACTATTACTACTTCTATAACCTTTCCTACTATATTAAGTAGTAAGATTAGTCTTTAGGTATTAGTATGTCTTATTTCTTTAGTTATTTTTCCTAGTTTCCTAATTACTACTACTTTAGTGGTATAAAAGTAAGCTAGGAAATAGCTAACTATAATAGCTATATTTAGTAGCCTAGTTATTATAAGATAGGCTAGTTTACTATAAGCCTTAATAAATCCTATAGGGAGTTTATTATTACCTAAGGCCTTCTAATTGCTTATATCTAAGAGAATATTACTAATCTCCTAGGGGGCAAATAGGTCTAGGTCTAGAACTAGTATATTATTAAGCTTAGGGAAAGATAAGTCTAGGATATAGAATAGGTTTGCTATAGGTTTAGGGAAAAATCTTTATATAAGCACGCTTTCCTTATCTTTATATATAGTAGCTAGGTTAGGGTTATTATTAAATCTCTTAAGCTTTAGTAGTTTAAGGAGCTCTAGGGGGGCCTAGCTCTAAAGCCTAGCCTATCTTTCTAGCCTTTAAACTACTTTATTCTTACTATTAGTGTTAGCTTATCTTAGCGTATACCTCTACGTATTTTTTCTCTTTTTTTTAATAACTCTTTCCTAGTTTTTATTTACATTAGCATATACTTACTAATTTGCTTTAGTCCTTTAGCGCCTCTATTATCTCTTAGCCTAATTAGCTTTAGTAACTAACTCTTTAGCCCTTCTAAACTACTATGCTTTTAGTCTAGGTAAGCCCCTAGGTTTTTAGAGGGCTACTATCTTAGCTATTTCCTAGAGATTTATAATTAACTATATAGTGTAAGCATTAATGCCTTCCTTATTGCATAGGTCTAGGGCGTTTTCTAGTAGTAGTTAGTTAATTACCTTTGCCTTTATAGCTCCTTTATCTATAGCGCTTTAAGTGTGTCTAAGGGTTAGGGAGGTAGCCTCCTAAGGGTTAGTAAAAATATAAATTAGTTATAATATATAGTTAGACTTTATTAGGTTATTAGCTCTATTATAATATACTTAGATATTAGGAGTTACCTAAGCTAAATCTATAGTGCTATCTCTATTGCCTTTATTCTATCTAGTAAGTTTACCCTATAGCGTTACTAGTCTAAGCCTTTACTAGCCTATAAACTCTAATAGTTTTTTCGCCCTATTACTAGTCCTATTAAATCTATCCTATAGTAAATGCTTTTAGTTAAAGTCCCTAATAAATACACTTTAGTTATAGGGCTTTTCTATATTAATAGCGTAAATAAGGGTATTCTAATTATTACTATAGTTTTCTAAGTAAAGAGAGTAAATATTTACACTATATATTTTTACTAGGGACTAGTTAGTTCCTCCCTAGGCTACCTATAACCCTATAGCATGCTTCTTATTAATATATATAGTGTTATATTTATTATAGTATATAAGTTAGAAGTAAGTAAGGCTTAAAGCTAGAGGCTAGGGGTTTTTTATGTGTTCTTATTCTTAGATTACTATTATATCTATATTAGTGTAATGCTAGAGCGCTATATATATAAGGTTATCCTTCTTATTTATATTCTAATAGAGAACTTATAATATTACTATATTAGTTAGGGGGGTTAGGGGTTTTCTCTATTTTACGCTAGTTTTATATTAGCCCTAATTTGCTTTATATATTATCTAATACTATTTGCCCTTATAGCTCTAGGCTATTTCGCGCTTTACTTAGCTAGGGTTAGGTAGCCTCTTTTCTTTCCTACTATAGTAATTAGCACCTAGGCTATAGTAAGTCTCTCCTAGCTTAGGAATAGGCTTTTATTTAAGGGGTAAGTAGTAAAGTATACTAGTTACTCTAAGTATCCTACCTTTACTATATTTTATTTCTTTTTTAGGACTAGGTAGTCCCTAGACTAGGCTAGGTAAAGGCTAGAATATAGGATATATTTCTCCTATACTCTTTTATTAGTAATTAGGTAGGTTATTTCTTTGCCCTTATAATAGCTAGCTCTATATCTCCTATACTTTAGGGCTACCTTATAATACTTTATAATATATCCTATTTAAAAGTAGTTATAGTATTATTAGGGCTATAGAGTCTTATTATATAGTTTAGTGTAAAATAGCTTTACTTTAAAGACTATTCTATCTCTATAGATTTTATTAGTATCTTTAACTTTAGCTAGTCTAAGGATAAGGGTAGTTCTTAAGGCTCCTTTATATTAGGGGCACCTTACTATTACCTTAATTATATTAACTTTATTTACTTTACCTAGCTTTACTACTAGGTTTTTAATAAAGGTATACTTTATAAGAAAGCCCTTAACTATAACACTAAGGATATAGTAATAAAGGGCTACCTCTAGTCTAAAGGTAGTAGGAATCTATTTCTAGTTATCTTTATACTAAGTAGTAGTCCCTTTAAATATAATAATTATATCTTTACTTAGGAGTTTTCTAGCTATAACTACTATAGCTTAGCCTATAGCCTTATTTACTACTATTACTATATCTTTAGTAGTTTTAGACTAAAGTAATTCCTATATAGTATTCCCCTTAATAAAGACTTCTTTATTCTATTTACCTAGGATTTATAAGGGGGGTAGAGTAATGTTAAGTTATTTTAGTAAAGTAAGTCCTATAGTAACACTTACCTAGGTTAGAGTAGTGCTACCCTTAGTTACTTCCTTAATTACCTCCTTAAGGACTTATAAGAGTACTTCTTTAGTTATATAAATATTACTATTATTATTGTTTTTCTATTTAAGTTTAGCTTAGATATAGTTTACTATTAGGAGAGTTATAGCCTTAGTAATACACTAGACTTTAGCTACCTTATTGCTAGGGATAAGACTAGCTATTTTTTTATAGAATTTCTTTTCTTTAGGGTAGTTAAATTAAATCTATCTTACTATAAGTCTATTATTACTCCTATAGATATTAAACTATCCTATACTAGCATTAGGGTAGTAGTAGCTCTATGCTAGCCCTCTTTCTCCTTTATTAATAACTATTAGTACCTTATCCTTACACCTACCTCTGGATCTATTATAATATAATATTGTGAAAGGGGGTAATTAATAATAAGGAATTTAAATATTAACTTAGTTTGTATTTTAGAGGCAATTCTATACCTTTGGGTTAGTGCGGAAAAGTATGCAAAGGTTTATGTAAATAGGTAAGTAAGAAGCTAATGTAATCCTAGTAATTATAAACTAATTTACTAAGTCTTTTATCTTCCTAATAGTAATTACTATAATTAATATAGCTAAATTAGTAAAGCTTTTCTATAAAGAAATTAAACTATAATTTAGGGCACTAATAGGTATTATATTTAATAGGGGATCTATCTTTATAAGCTAATTTTAGTTAGACTTATACTACCTATTTTACATAAAACGCAGGCTTTCTATAGTATTTTACCCCTAAACTAATAGGTAAATAAAAAGGATAAACTAAGTGCTTAAGCATTATTTATAATACTTTATTATATAAATACTTTATTATATAAATACTTTATTATATAAATACTTTATTATATAAATACTTTATTATATAAATACTTTATTATATAAATACTTTATTATATAAATACTTTATTATAGAAAATTAGTAAATATAGCCTAAGCTACTCCTAATAGTGTAATTTACCTATAATAATATAGTAAATAAAACTATAGGCTACTTTTTAAACTACTCTTTTATAGGCTATTCCCCTAAGTTTTACCTAGCTCTTAGGGGTAAGATTATAAAAAGAAAGGTGCTAGAGGCCTATGCCTATATTATAAAGCTATATAAAGTTAGGGAGTAGCTAAAGCAAAACTAAGTAAAAGCCACTAAAACCTAGGTAAAGTACTATAATAAATATTACTAATTACTAACCCTAAAAAGAGGTAACCTAGTATTACTATTAGCAAAAAATATTAGGCTTAAGGAGGTAAAATAAAAGCTAACCCCTAGGTTTATTAGGCTATTTTAAATACTTAATACTATAGGTAAATAAGCGTATAAACTTACATTACCTAAAAAGTATAGTTAATTAAATAATATATTTTATATTAGCTTACTAGAACTATAAAACTACTATAAAGATACTATAGAAGAAAATATACTTATACTAAACCTTAAGGATAAAGATAATTAGTATAAAATTAAGGAGGTTAAGAACTATAAAAAGACTTATAAAGGTAATAAATACCTAGTAAAATAAAAGGGTTAGCCTAGCAAATATAACTAGTAGGTTTTAGTAAAAGATATAGAAAGTACTTAATATATAATTTAGAAATTTCACTAAAGTAAATTAAAGAAAAAAGGTAAAGAGATATAAGTAAGTTATAAGCAAAGAGATATAAGGTTCCTATAGAAAAAGCCTAGCCTTATTAGCTACTATTACACTCTAAAAAAAAGTAACTTAGACTATTTACTAAATAATAAAAGAAAACACACTTATAACTAGGGGAGAGTTAGGGGAAACCCCTTTATTATAGACTTATTATAAGTTAAAATTTTACTATTTAAAATAAGATACTTAGCCTTACTCTTATTCTTAGTAATTACCCTCTTTATTACTAGGTAAAAGCAATATATTACTATAGCCTAAGGCATAAAACCTAGGTTAGTTAAATATAAATATAAAACTATTCTTATGTTTTATATAAATATTAGCTATAAGTAGTTTAGCTACTAAAATATTAGTAAATAAATAGTAAAACTAGACTAAAATGTAACTTACTACCCTAGGAACTAAAGCTAGGAATATAAATACTAATAATTATTAGTAAGAAATCATATATTACTAGTATAAGATAGAAGTATCTTACCTAGAAATATAAGTAAGAAGCTAGTAAATAAGTAATAAAAATATAAACTTAATAAACCTTTCTAGCCTTAGTTAAACTAAATATAATATAGTAAGCTATATTAGTATAGTTAAAACCTATTATTAAATAAAGGTAATAGGTATTAAAATAGTAGTAAGTTACCTTTAAAAATATAGGATTATTAGGGTTTTCTAAATTCTTATTACTATAGGTATTTATAAGTACCTAGACTTAGTTAAGATAAGCTAGGAGATTATAAAAATCTCCTTATATAGTAAGTATAGCTTATATAAAATATTAGTAATAAGGTATTAAGAGACTAAGAAAAAGTAGTATAGTTATAGTATTACAAGTATTACTATATTTATAGTATTAAATATAGCACTTAGAATACTTTATTTATAAAGTAGTAGTAAATAAATAGTAAGGGAATTAATAGTTAATCTATAGTAATTATAGCTTAGATAGTAAGTATTTCTTAAAGTTAGCATACTAAGTGTGTAAATAATATATATAAAAATAGCGCTTAAAGGGAATAGTTCTCTTATTTATAGTAGGAGAGTAATAAGTAATAAGGCAAAAGTTAGGGTAGTATAAGGTATAATAGTATTTAGAAAAATAATTACTAGTATTAAGAGAAGGAAAAGGCTATAATAAAGGGGAGAGTTATAGATAAATTTATACCTAAGCATTACTTATTATTTATTATTATTTTAATATATTTACTACTTAGTAAATAGCTATAGAATAGCTAGTAAAAGCTATTTAAAAGCCTAGCTAAAAGTAAGGGGGTAATTATAAGGCCTTACTTATAATAATAATACCTAGAATGCTAATACGCACTATATAGTAAGTTAGGCCTTAGGGCTAGGTTTACATAACACTAGCAAGCCACTAGCTATAAGCTCCTAGCTTACATATATAATACATTTATACCTAGCAAGCTTTAGTTAATATATAAGTGCCCCTATACCTCTTGCCTAGCTACTATTGTTCTCACACTTATACTTTAGTAAAAGCCTTTATATAGTGAATAAGGCCTTATCACTATTATATAAGTTACCTATAGGGATTAGCTTTTGTTTTACTTTAGGTATAGAAAGAACTAGGTTAGAGGTACTAGGCTAAGCTAAAGGGGGTAGTTAAGCTAAGGGCCTTAAGGCATTTATATATATATGCTTTTAAAGGCATTTAAGCTTTACTACTTACTTAAATAGTATAAGTTAAAGTGTCTTAAATTAGGCTTATTAAGCTACTTATAGTACTATAGTACTTAATAGGAGCATGACTATTCCCTAGCTAAGTTAATCTTATAGTTAAAGAATGTCTATTATATTTATTAATATATCTATTAGTGTATTTATTATAAATTTTAGTAGCTATTATAAAAGACTAAAGGAAGTTTCTTAATTATTATAGACTAGCCCCTAGGTAGCTATAATAAGGCATTAATATAATATTAAGCAACTTAAGAAAAGAAAAGAGAAAGGTAAGAAACCTATTCTCTCTAAAGCCCCTTATACCCTCTCACTACCTTATATAAGCCCCCTTTTCTATGTCCTTACCTATGCGGGACTACCCCTACCTGCGTGGGCTATGTAAATGCTTAGGCAAAGCCTAAGCCCTTACAGTATTACTTATTATTTATTATTATTTTAATATGTTTATTACTTAGCAAATAGCTATAGAATAGCTAGTAAAAGCTATTTAAAAGCCTAGCTAAAAGTAAGGGGGTAATTATAAGGCCTTACTTATAATAATAATAGCTAAAACGCTAATATATATTATATAGTAAGTTAGGCCCTAGGGCTAGGTTTATATAACATTAGTAAGCTACTAGCTATAAGCTCCTAGCTTATATACATAACACACTTAGACCTAGCAAGCTTTAGTTAATATACAAGTGCCCCTATACTTCTTGACTAGCTACTATTATTCTCACAATAATATCTTATTTTTATTAAATAAGGGACGTATAGGTATAGGTTTTTATTTTAGTTAAACTATATAAGGTAATATATTTAGTTACTTATATAAGTATACGAGCTATTTAAATAACTTAGTAATTACCTTATATAGTTTTACTAGCTTATTTATCTTTATCTTTAAAGGTAATAGTATATTTACTTATTTTTAAGTGCTTATAATAAAGAATATTAAACATTATAAACTAGCGTTATAGCTACTATATATAAGTATTTAAAGTGTAATTAATATTCTTATAAAAGAAAAAGAAAACTAAGCTTAGGGTTATATAGTATTTTCCCTTATAAGGGTTCTACCTAGTCTATGCGTAAAACACATACTAACCTATGTTCTTCTATATATAGCCTGCCCCCTTTCTAGAACCTCTTTAGGTGCCTCTTTTCTCCACCAAAGACCTAAGCTCATAGCTTAAGTTTATAACATATATAATCTAAGAAGAGAAAAGAAAGCTAAAGTAAGGGCCCTTGTGAGACGGAGATAACAGCTAGCCGTTATAGGTTACATGACCCTAGCCGTACCCTATCACAGGGCCCGCTTACGGGGAGGAAGGTAGGGCTCGCTTACGTACGCGCACGCTAACCTTCTTCCGGTCGCAATTGCGGCTACCTAAGCGCGATTGATATCCTATTTGTTCTGACATTAACCCTAAGAAATATTATTATAGCTTATAGCTAGGTATAAACCTTATACTAGTATAAACTTTATATATAAACTATACAAAGTATATAGTTTATACTTAGAAATTATTAAAAAATGGCTAGTGTGTGTCTAGTTATATGCATTTTACACTCGTGCAAAGTTTGCACTGGCTTGTGGATCACACCCTTAATAGAATGACCATAGGCTATAATAGAAGCTCTATATCTCTAAAAGAAGCCTAAAAACGCGTTTTCTTTGTTATGTGCACATTTAAGAAAATAGTGTATGTGAGAACAATAGTAGCTAGGCAAGAGGTATAGGGGCTTTCGTATATTTACTAAAGCTTGCTAGGTCTAAGTGTGTTATATGTGCGAGCTAGGAGCTTATAGCTAGTAGCTTACTAGTGTTACGTAGACCTAGCCCTAGGGCCTAACTTACTATAAGGTACGCGTTAGCATTCTAGGTATTATTATTATAAGTAAGGCCTTATAATTATTCCCTTACTTTTAGCTAGGCTTCTAAATAGCTTTTACTAGCTATCCTATAGCTATTTACTAAGTAGTAAATATATTAAAATAATAATAAATAATAAGTAATACTTAGGTATAAATTTATCTATAACTCTTCTCTTTATTATAGCTTTTTCCTCCTCTTAATACTAGTAATTATTTTTCTAAATATTATTATACCTTTTATTACCCTAACTTTTACCTTATTATTTACTATACTCTTACTATAGATAAGGAGACTATTCCCTTTAAGCGCTACTCCTATATACACTATTTACGCACTAAGTATACTAACTTTAAGAAACACTTACTAGCTAAGCTATAATTACTATAAATAAACTATTAATTCCTTTACTATTTATTTACTACTACTTTATAAATAAAGCATTTTAAGCGCTATATCTAATACTATAAACATAGTAATACTTATAATACTATAACTATACTACTTTTCCTTAGTTTCTTAGTAGCTTATTACTAATATTTAATATAGGCTATACTTACTATATAAGGAGATTTTTATAATCTCCTAGCTTATTTTAACTAGGTCTAGGCGCTTATAGATACCTATAGTAATAAGAATCTAGAAAACCCTAATAATCCTATGTTTTTAAAGGTAACTTATTACTATTTTAGCACCTATTACCTTTATCTAATAATAGGTTTTAACTATACTAATATAGCGCACTATATTATGTTTAGTTTAATAGGGGCTACTAAGGTTTATTAAGTTTATTTTTTTATTACTTATTTACTAGCTTATTACTTATATTTCTAGGTAGGATACCTCTATTTTATACTAGTAGTATATTATTTCTTACTAATAATTATTAGTGTTTATATTCCTAGCTCTAGTTCCTAGGGTAGTAAGTTATATTCTAGTCTAGTTTTGCTATCTATTTACTAATATTTTAGTAGCTAAACTACTTATAGCTTATATTTATATAAAACACGTGTATAGTTTTAGATCTATATTTAACTAACCTAGGTTTTATACCTTAGGCTATAGTAGTCTATTACTTTTACCTAGTAATAAAGAGAGTAGTTATAAAGGATAAGAGTAAGGCTAAGTACCTTATTTTAAATAGGGAAATTTTAACTTATAATAAGGCTATAATAAAGGGGTTTCCCCTAACTCTCCTCTAGTTATAAGTGTGTTTTCTTTTATTATTTAGTAAATAGTCTAAGTTACTTTTTTTATAAAGTATAATAGTAGCTAATAAGGCTAGGCCTTTTCTATAGGAACCTTATATCTCTTTACTTATAACTTACCTATATTTTACTACCTTTCTTCCTTAATTTACTTTAGTAAAATTTTTAAATTATATACTAAGCGCTTTCTATATCTTTTACTAGAATCTATTAGTTATATTTGCTAGGCTAACCCTTCTATTTTACTAGGTATTTATTACCTTTATAGGTTTTCCTATAGTCCTTAACTTCCTTAACTTTATACTTATTATCTTTATCCTTAAAGTCTAGTATTAGTATATCTTTTTCTATAGCCTCTTTATAATAGTTTTATAGCTTTAATAGGCTAATATAAAATACATTATATAATTAACTATACTTTTTAGGTAATGTAAGTTAATATGCTTATTTACCTATAGTATTAAGTATTTAAAATAGCCTAATAAACCTAGGGGTTAGCTTTTATTTTACCTCCTTAAGCCTAATGTTTTTTATTAATAGTAATACTAGGTTATCTCTTTATAGGGTTAGTAGCTAGTAATATTTATTATAGTACTTTACCTATGTTTTAGTAGCTTTTACCTAGTTTTACTTTAGTTACTCTCTAACTTTATATAGCTTTATAATATAGGTATAGGCCTCTAGCACCTCCCCTTCTATAGTCTTATCCCTAAGAGCTAGGTAAAACTTAGGGGAATAGCTTATAAAAGAGTAGTTTAAAAAGTAGCCTATAGTTTTCTTTACTATATTATTATAGGTAAATTACGCTATTAGGAGTAGCTTAGGCTATATTTACTAATTTTCTATAATAAAGCATTATAAATAATACTTTAGTACTTAGTTTATTCTCTCTATTTGCCTATTAGTTTAGGGGTAAAATACTATAGAAAGCCTATGTTTTATATAAATTAAGTAGCATAAGTCTAACTAGAATTAGCTTATAAAGATAGATCCCCTATTAGATATAATACCTATTAGTACCCTAAATTATAGTTTAATTTCTTTATAGAAAAGCTTTGCTAATTTAGCTATATTAATTATAGTAGTTACTAGTAAGAAGACAGAGTACTTAGTAAATTAGTCTATAATTACTAGGATTACGTTAGCTTCTTACTTACCTATTTGTATAATAGGTAACCCTATAATAAAATCCATTAAGATTTTTGCCTATAGTTACCCTAGTATTAGCAAAGATTTAAGGCTTTTATATAGGCAATGCCTTCTAGCCACTACTTATTAGTAAGTTACATAGCTTATAATATAGTATAATATAGACTTACTTATAGCTAGCTACTAGAAGTAGCGCTTTAATAGCTTAAAAGTACACTTAGTCCTAAAGTAACTTACTAGTAAATTATTATAGTGTAGCTATAAAAGCTCCTATTATAAGATAAGCTCTAAAGGGAATAACTACTTAGTCTTAGTATATTAGGAGACCCCTTATGCTATATAACTATAAACTAGCTTTTCCCTTCCCTTTTACTAGGGAGTTAATCTTATTACTTTATCTTTATAAATCTAGGTCTTAATCCTATGCCTTCTATAGTAATTACGCTAATAGTTTATTTAGCCTAGATTAGTAAGGATTTAGTAATATAATAGCCCCCTAGATCTTTTATACTATACTAGCGTCCTAGACACACACTACTTTCTCCTAGAAATCCCCTTTATTTAGCTAACCTTTTACTAGATTTATAGTAGCTAACTAGCCTTCTAACTAGGCTATATAAGCCTTTACTATAGGGGCTAGGATATTTTCCTTCCCTAAAGGTATCTTACTATGCCTCTTTACTAAAACTAGGGTATTTTCCTCCCTTAAAGGTATCTTACTATATCTTCTTTAATATATTAGTATCTTTACTTTTACTAGTTTTTTAGTAGCTACTATCTTTTTCTTAAGTTTTAGTAATATAGTACCCTATTTATTAGGGGTTTGCTCTTATAATTAGACCTTCTTAATAGCATATTTATAGGGTTACTTTTCCCTAGTTTATGCTTAATTATAAAGTAAAAGGGGCAAAGGAATATACACTATCTAGCCTGCCTTCTATTTAACTTCTACTACCTTATAAAGGTCTATAAATTATAGTAGTCTAATAGGACCTTTACTAAGGTTACTATGCCTTTAATATAATATTACTAGTATTTAAATAACTTTACTATAGTAAGTAACTCTTAATTAGCTATGCTATAGTTATATTTAGTATTTATAAACTTCCTTAACTAAAAGGCTATAGGATACTAGTAACCCTTATTATTTTATTAAGATAAGATTCCTACTATTATAAAGACTAAAGCATTTATCTTAATACACACTAGCTAACTTAGGTTATAATAATAGAGAAAAGGTGCTTACTAAAAGGTATCTTTTAGCTAGTAAAACACTAGCTATTCCTTTGCTTTAAATATAAACTTCCTAGTCTAAATGCTATTTTAACTACCTTTTATTAATATATATAAAGGTGCTATAATCCTAGAGTATTTATAGATAAATTACTAGTAAAAGTTATAGAACCCTAGGAAGGATTATATATCCTTAAAGCTTATTAGCTCCTTCTAGTCCTAGATTATAGTAATACTCTATATATCTATTAAAATCCTATTAACTAATAGAATAAACCCTAGGAATTTCACTAATTCCTAGTAAAATAAACACTTTAAGGGCTTTATATATAACTTTACTAACCTTATATATTTTAGAACTTCCTTAATATATATAGTATACTTCTCTTATATTTTAGAAAAGATAAGGATATTATCTAAATACACTATATAAATAGTATTAACTAGCTTATAAAGCACTTTATAAATATAGTTCTAGAAAGTAGCTAAGGCATTAGTTAGCCTAAAAGGCATTATAAGGTATTTATAGTGTCTATATTATATATAGAAAGTAGTTTTTTACTTATTACCCCCTTTAATTTAAATTTAATAGTAAGTATTTTTAATATTAATCTTTAAGAAGAAATAAGCCCCTTAGCACTAGTCTAGGATCTTTAAAATTAGGGGGAAGGCATAGTAATTCTTTTATATTACCTTATTAAGTCCCTTATAGTTTATATATAGCTAAAGCATCCTATTTTCCTTTAGTATAAATAGGATAGGTATACTTATAGGGCTCTTAGAGGGTTTTATCTAGCCTTTCTATAGGTTTTTATTAATATATTTATAAAGTTCCTTTAGCTTACCTTAGGAGAGAGGGTAAATTAGCCTATATAGAGGCATAGCTACTAGTATTAGGTTAATTATATAGTTAGTTATTTTTCTAGAGAGTAGGCTCCTTACCTTATTTAATATAAATATATCTTTAAACTTATATAGTTCCTTAGGGATATCTTTAATAGTTTTATATACTTTTGCTTTCTCTTTATCTTTAAGGGTAATAAACTTATTTTCTATAACCCTTATAATAGTGTATATAATAGTCTTATTATATATTACCTTTATAAACTTATAGGGAGTTATAAGTAAAAAGGCTATTTTCTATTTCTTAAACTATTACTCTCTAAAGTATAAATAAAAATATATATACTCTTTTATAAGTATATATATTCTAATTAATATAAGGCTTCCCCCTAGTCTTAGGTCTTTATCTATAGCTATATATAGTAGCTTAAAGTCCTTTTCTTTTTCTCTAAAGTCTTTAATAGTAATAGGTACTTTATAGACACTATATTAAGGGACTATAAGGGCCTTTATTACCTTAATAATAGGTACTATAGCCTTAGCCTAATTAAGCTTATAAGTCTAGGTAAACTTAGCGCTAATAATATTAATCTTAGTATAACTATTAAGATTTACTACTATTTTAATATCTTTATACCTATAAATAGTAACTAGTGTATAAAATTAACACCCTATTAGTACCTTAGTATTAGAGGTAAAAGTAAGGGTATTTACTTTTACCTTAGGAAGTTTTCCTAGCCCCTTTAGTATTCTTTCTTTAGCTTATTATAATTACTTATAAGGTACTCTATACTATTATAATTAAAATATTACCTTTTATACCTAGGTTTGCTATTATTTAGGTAAGTAGCTAGTGTTTTCTCCTAGTCTTTATTTCTCTAATTTTTATAAGGTCTATAGCCTTATAAGGAGTTATATCTTTAGTATTAGGGAGCCTTATATAAGCCTTTATTTTCTAAGTACTTAGGCCTTTACTTACTCTTTAGCATTACTTTCTAAAATTACTAGGTAAGTTATATAACCTTTTCTTAAGTCTTTTTAGTAATAGAGGTATATAAGTTAATATAATTCTATAATTTAGGGAGTAGTTTTATAAAGAATATAAAAGTATATAACTTTTTAGTAGCTCTTTCTAAGTATTTCTTAACTAAATCTAGGAAAATACTAAATTTAATAGGGCTCTAGCCTTTATATTATTTTGCGTTTTCTAGCTAAGTAGCTATTTAAGTATTATAGTTAGTAATATCTTAGAGTAGTATAAGTATCTAGGTCTTAAATTTATCCTAGTTATCTTTAAGGTTATCCTAGCTATTAGCCTATTATTCCTTAAGGTATTAGTCCTATCTTACCTTATAGTTACTATATATATAGTTAAGTGTAAATAGGATCTTTTAGTAATTATACTAATACTTTTACTTTACCTTATTAAAGGTATAGTTTAGGTTATTAATCTAGATCTTATACTTCTATAGGTTTATAAGGTAGTAAAGGTTAGTAATATTCTAGACTTTTACCTCTTAGCTACTATAGCTTAAGGAGGTACTAGCTCTTTACTACCTTTTTACCTTATCTTCCCTTATATTTAGTTATAGTAAGCTAATAAGCTTTTATTCCCTCTCCTATAGCTTCTAGAGTTTCTTAAGCTAAGTAATTTACTTAGTTATTACTATAGTTTTAGCCCTAAGGTTAGAGAGTACTAGTTTAGTTTTAGTCTTAGTAAAATATAGTATATTATTAGCTATAGTACTACCCTTATTTAATTAGGTTTAGTTATTATCTAATATTACTTTAGTAAATTAAGTAGTTCTCCCTTTTATATTACTCTTAGGTAGCTAGTAAGTAAAGCTTTAGAATTATAAGAATAATAGTAGCTAGGTAAAAGGTATAAGGGCTTTTATATATTTACTAAAGCTTACTAGGTCTAAGTGTGTTATATATATAAGCTAGGAGCTTATAGCTAGTGGCTTGCTAGTGTTACGTAGACCTAGCCCTAGGGCCTAACCCGCCGCGGGGTGCGCGTTAGCGTTCCAGGTATTGTTATTGTGAGTGGGGCCTCACAGTGTAAATTATATAAATGACAGGAGGTCACTCCCCTAATAAATTTGCGGGCGCGGGTATCTCTTCTATTCAAGGCCTAGTTATTACTATATGATTGAGCGGCACATGCCCGTAACATCACGGGTGCCGGACCGAAGATAGACGCAAAGGGGTTTTTCTTCCTATTTGAGGGTTTTCTCTTCTGACAAACCTGTAGGAGTACTAGAACTAGCGTTATATAGAGCTAGCTAGGGTAAAACATATATTACTACATGATTGAAAAATCACGAACAGCATGTTTACGTGCTGCTTGGCGCCATGCATCAGTGGATATAAGGCGCCTTTATGGAGGTGTCCTTAGGGGTGGTCATACACCTTTGTGAAGTCACGTTAAATAGGGTCTGTATCCAATCGGATAAAAGTGCACTAGGAGTACATGGGTTGTGTCAATGAGCCTTTAATAGTTATGCAAAGTGCTTCGTACGGAGAGTACTCTGCAGACCTCCTTCGTAATTGCGCCCCTTGTGGGATTTCAACCTTATGACCTGCGACCTAGCACAGGTTTTCACAGCGTGCAACTATCACGCCACGGTGTAATTAACAAGTATAACATATCGATGTATACATGAGCAACATTACTACTACATTTATTCGCATCAGCTAGTTCACACATAAACGAACGTACCCCCAGTCTATTCCTGTTCTTGTCAGGCCCGGACCGTTGTCAACGTGACTTCACATGAATAATAGCTCAGGAGAAATATGCACTCTGCGACTCGGCGCAAAGTCCGCGCGGCTTCGTGCATCTCAGCAGCTGCTCTACTTTATAAATCCGTATGTCCCTGCGTGATATCTAAATTTAGTCTCTGCTCCACGCACGCAGTGCCTCTATCACGTCAAATCTTTGTTTTCCCGCTCTGATTCTTCCACATCATAGCCTACGCAGAGGGCAAGGCCTCCATCTCCCATTGAAATGAAATTCCTCGACACTCTTGCCTTCTTTGCCGGCGCCATAGCGCTCGCAACCCCGCCTGTGGAGAAAAACGACGGTGTCTCGATACCTCATCTTCAACGCGACGTTCTCGACATAAACACCAGGTACGTTGGAACGCGCGAAAAAGCACAAGTAAACGATTTCTCTATTGCTCGAATCATTCTCTCTCATCTCTTTTCCAGGCAAGAGCGAGAAGCCGCACAGGCCAAATCCCTTGGCAAACGCGCGGGAGCCTATTACAACGTCCATCTCCCACTATGGCGGTCGGGAAATCCTCACTATAATATTTTGGACGTTACTGTACGCTTCATGATGGCCGAGACTATTTACCGCTTCCGACCGGGCGTGCATGGAAGGTTGTGTAATGCATTGCAATTTATCAATTCTGGTCCTCACGATGTTCTGATTTTTATCACAGACATGTACGAAGCGACAATTGGATCCGGATCCGTCGTGGTCCCCAGCGGTCATATAGGCTATATAGGAGACATGTGGGTTTACACGGATACAACCGTCAAGGTATGGGTCAGTGAGATTCTTCATTAGTGCGTGTGGACAAATCTCTGTTGGCCATGTACTTTACTTCGTATTATAAAATGAGGCATTCTGGCGTCGTGTGTCTTCACTGTTGATGCAAGACATGGTCCATTCCCCTCTCAATTTCAATTCAACCTTTTGTTCCCTGCTGCTAAATTGCTACATCGTACCAACCTTGTCCCGAGACACATGTCCATACTCGGTACATGTCTACTGTCTACAGTATGTCCCATGTCTATAAGCCCAAGTTTCCATGCTAGATTTTGGGTGCCTCCCTGCTTGTGCCCAAATGAAAATGCGTGAATTATTAGTCTTTTGCCTACGGACTAGACCAACCAACCACATCAACCAAATTTGATGCCTGAATGCGGATTCCACGTCCCTGATGGGCCTGATGGGCTGGCCCGCTGTCCATCATCATCTCCAGCCCGAGCTGGGCCCCCGGCGTTGGCGCCGAATTTTATTCCCATTGCCGGGTTCCACGTCGTAGCCATTGGACTCCCTTGAGGGGCTCGCGATTGCGGCTGTTGATCGTTGTTTCCCGCCCACGACTGGATGGATGCTTCGGCTGTGTTGGCTAATGACGCCCTTGCAGTCGAGACCGGCTGCCGCTGGGGTGAGGCCGGATGTTGTTGATACGACGGAGCTGCAACGGGGCTCTGCAGTGGAGTTTGGTTTCGTGACAAGTTGAGGGCCGACAATGGCGGCATGCTGAGCTCCCTGCAGAAATGCATCAGCGTTTTTTTGTACCAAAGGCAGAAGGCCAGATCGGCGGCAAGAAATGGTCATAACTTACTCTTCCAGCGCTCTGGCGTCCACACGTCGCTGAGCCACCCAACCCTTGACAACGTCACGGAAGCCTTGGCTGACAATCTTGTTCAGGTCGTTGTAGAATTTTCTGCCGACCTCGAGGTTGTTCACGATTTCCTTGTACTTGAAGTAGGCGCTGTCCAGCGTTTGCAATGCTTGTTCACGCTCTCGAGAACCACCATCACCACATCTGCGCTTCTGCGACTCCAGCTCTCGATTCGCCCGTTCCACTTCACGAAGCAACCGGTCTTGCTCGGCCGCTTCATTGTCCAGCGCCTCCAATGCCGGCTCGTAAAGTGTGTCGAGACGCCTCTCAAAAAAGTCTTCAAAGTGAGCGGGGACGATTGGCGTGGAAGGATATGTTCTCTCGAGTCTTGCCGCCTCTTTCAAGATGTCTGGCTTAATGTCATCTCGGCGGGCACTGTCGCGCAAGGTCTCGACCTTCTTCCGCCGCTTGCTCTCGAGCCTCAAAACATCGTTGTACGCGCTCCGCACTCTACCAATCGATTGTTTGAGTTCAAGGTTCGTGTCCCTTTGTGAACTAGAGGGCACAAAGTCCATCAGCTGCTGGTGCGATCCGCTCAAGATGCGAAGCAATTCTTCATTGGCAGCAAACTTTTCTCGTACAACGCCGTCGCTGCCGGCACTGCTACCAAAGTATCCCTCGATCTCGGCGGCGTGCCCCCAAAGCTTGCCACCCTGGACATCGCTCCGACTTTCCGGCCTTGTCCATCGATCGGTTCCATATTTTCTTCTCAATCTCTGATCTTCTTCATTCTCCGCGGCCAGCGCTGACGTGCCATCTTCAAAGACGGCCATGTCTGCCGCACGCAGCTTTTCAACGTCTGCCAAGCTTTTTCGAAGTCGCCCAATGGCGTCTGCCTGCCTGAGTTCTTCCGCATGCTGCACTAAGCTCGGCGGCAGGCCCAGAGGCTTCTCCAGGGCCTGCAGCGACCCGGGGAGGCCAATGGAGCCAAACAGAGCGTGTATGCCATCGGTGAGTGCCTCTAGTTCTTGGATGATGTTCTGATTCACCATTCGATCTCTTCGCTCTTCATAAATAGAGACTGCAACGTGAACCGAAAAGGGCACGAGCCTGGAGAACAAGGCCGGTCCGAATTCCGCCCTTTCGCCCAAGTACTCGAACGGCTTGGCGACTTGAGGAGGCACCCGTGCGACGGCCATGTTTGCTCTCTCAAGAGATTTCAGTTCCGACTTGGGGGGTACGTGGTCTGGAGCAGACTGATTAGCTGACGAATGAACGAATATCATGACCAAGCCGAAAAAAAAGAAAAGAAAAAAAAAAAAAAAAACGCCGCAACGCGGGCAACGCGGGGCAACGCACTCAAGAAGATCATGTCGTTATCTTTCTCCGCCCTCTTGAGATCGTCTTCGACTTTTCGTTTCAGGCCATTCAGATCATCAACTACCGATTTGTTGAGGTAATTTCCCTTCGTCTCCTTTAGACCCTCCTTCACACAGGCGACTGCATCGGTCAGCCTGGAAACCTCCTCGCCGTATTTTCTCTTCTCCAGACAGTCGCAGGCGGCCCGGTATTGTGCAGCGGCAGCAAAGTGATGATGCTTTGCCGTCATGTGATGAATCCACGCGCTGCTAATGGCTTCGCTTTTCACGGCCGCCTCACCGGCCAGGTTGTACAGGTCGGAAACTCCGGCAGCTACCTTGGCTATAGAAGCGTCCTTGTATCCATCCATGACGGCTTTCTGCCAGAAGCATTCTTGGCTTTGGGCCAAGAAGAGCTGTGACAGTGACTTCAGCGTATGTTGATCCATGTCCTCGGGCGGGTCGGACATTCGCAACTCGGGCACGACGTGTTCCTTCATATGAGAAAGCACACCGGCCGCGAGCGAGAAATAGTTTGCGGCTGATTTCATGCCCTCAGTGGTGGATGGAGATGTGTTGGCTGCAAGCTGGGAATACAAAGCGGCAAGGTTGTAGAGGACATTGAGTAATTCGTATTTGATATTGTTTCGCACCATTGGCCGCTCTGTGTTGTACCCAAGGGCAGGGTACCAGGTGAACTCTGCACCAATCTTGCTCAATCAACTCTGTTAGCCATGTGTCGACGCGCCCAACGGGCTCCAAGCTGGCTTCGTATCGATTGTCAAGCCTTACATCAATGGGGAATTTGCCGCTTATCCAAGCCAGTTGTCCAGCATATGCCTGCAACTTCTTGACACCACTGAGATGTGGCTCCCGGACACTGATGGCGTCCTGGCGAAGAACATCAATGACGTCAAGATCCTGCTGAAACATGTCCGGGTGTTGGTCGTATTTGCTGTTTATATACTGTCGGATCGTCGAGGCCAGCGAAAGGTGGGTAGAGCGGCGGAATGGCAGCGATAGTACGCTGCCGGTGCTTGTGCCAAGTTTGTTAGCATTGGCGTGACGCTGATGACGCATACGGGCAAGGGAATTGAAGCTCGGAGAGGAGAGGAGAGAAGAGAAGGAGGGGGGGAAGGGGGGGGGCCGTCTGGTTGAATGCCAGTTACTTACGTCGCCATGGTGTAAGCCCCCGGCAAGTCGAGCAGAGCGTCCCGGGAGACTGGAAATCGGGAAGCAGGTTTGCGACTTTTGACGGCGCAGTCACGCGCCCGCTCATGCTTGAGGAACAAGACCAAGCCTCATGCCGTGACTCCAACGAGTTTGCATGGAGGATAAGAGGGGATAAGAGGCAAGGCTGGCGGGGCAATTGGTGACTCAGCACGGCGACGTCACGCGTCTCTGGCTGTTGCAACTGGTCATTGTGGTTGCGGGCGTATGAATAAATTGGCGTCCACCCACCCCGCCGCAGACCCGATACTTGCGTAGTATTATACATATATGCAAGTCCCTTTGACTCCAACGAATCTGCTTGTACAAGTACAAGTTTTCCTCATCATCCCCCCCTTCCTCGATAACCCTCCATGATCATCAGTTTATAAATGGTATGAGGAGCAGAGAATGCCCTTCTTCCACACGCCTCTCAGGTTTAGAGTGTCCCGAATGTCATTCAACGGGTCGCCCTCCACCAGGACCAAGTCTGCTCTCAGCCCCTCTTGGATTCTTCCTCTGTCCTCGAGGCGAAATCGTCGCGCCGTAATAGACGTAGCTGATCGGAGAGCCTCAATCGGCTCGAAACCGCAGTGTTTCACCAACATGCCGATTTCATGATGGGCAGTAAGGCCGTATGCCATTCCGCCCACCCGGCCAGTTGTATCAGTGCCCCTGTTGATGTTGGCAAGGAAGATCAGCAAGCAAGAAAGTCAATATCAATGACCACCACGACTCGTCGATGGAGACGGGGGGCACACTCACATGATGACATCAACGCCAGCCTTCCTCATCATCTTGACGCTCTCGTACGCATACTCCACCCGACATGTGTCGGTCGACATTGCAACACATTTGCACATGAGTGCTTTGGCGGGGCCGGGCAAGAACCTCTGAGCTCGTGGGTCGTTTGCATACACCTCCTGATCTTTGAGACCTTGATTGGTCATGCTCGCGATGCCGACAAGGGTAGGGTTGCAGTGGCTGCGCGAGGTCATTGAAGTCAGTGTCCCGAAACGCTGCATTCTTGTCAGTACTCACGCATTGTTCTTCTTGTACGCATCGATCAGCGCCGGCGTTGGGGGATAATCCACAATCGTGTGCGCTGTGCCGTCGGCACCAGCGTCCAAGATTTCAATTGCCGACTGCAAGCCAAAGGCGTGGGCGAAACACTGAAGCCCGTTCTTGTGGGCAGCTTCAATCACCATTCGCTGCAGTTCTACAGACGGCTTGGGGAGGTCGACATTGAGGCATTTGCCATCCTCGTGAAACAGCTTCACGAAATCCGCGTCCTTCTTGCGTAGCTCGACGAAAGCATCCACGTCGGCTTGTGTCTTTAGATTTGGCCATTTTCCAACAGCTGTTTTGAACTAGCATTTCTTGTCAACATCTGTTTCCCGACCCACCACGCACCCCCCCCTCTCCCTTTCCCAAGAAAAACACATGCGTGTCAGGCAACAGCCGCTTTGATGGCCGTAGGAAGAACAAGGCGCGCACGTGGGAGGCAACGAGAATAGTTCTACTTACCTCTGCCGAAGCATCGTGAGACAAGAGGAGGGCGGCCGGCCATCCACCCTCAATAGTGGCGCCGTGGCACGCGGCCCTCAGGTCTGCAGCATCGCTATCCTCCGCAGCAACCGTCCTCATTTTCGACATGATGTCGGGCTCATTGTGCATGTCGCAGACGGTGGTGACGCCGAACTGAAGCGATTGCTTGAGAGCCGCGACCTCGTAGACATGCACATGGCCATCTATGAGGCCCGGCATTAGCGTGTGACCAGGCTTGTCGATGATGACAGTGGTCGAGCCATCGGGAAGAGGAATCGGCCGCGTCGACACTTGCGCTATTACACCATCTTGGACGAGAGCGTAGCCGTTCGGAATCTCGACATGGCCATCAAAGATGCGAACATTTTGGAAGAGCAGCGAAGATGGCGTTGCCGCACAAAGGAGAGAAGAAAAGGGCTGACCCATGTCGAGTGACGAATCCAGTGTTGCAAGCAGTTTCGGTGAGACATGACAATGAGAGTCGCCTTGCTAACAAAGTTGGTTCACAGGGGGTCTCATTTTACAGAAGGAGAGAGGAAGACAACGAGGGCGGCAGCGGCGGCAGCGGCGGCAGCGGAAATCATTCGGGACGCCAGTCGGCGCTCATGGCAGGCACTATATGTATGTAAACCTACAAGCCAGCGCCGCACGCGCACCTGGGCTTGTCGTCATCCAAAAGGGAAGCAAGCAAGGGAAGCAAGCAAGGGAAGCAAGCAAGGGAAGCAAGGGAAGGGAAGGGAAGGGAAGGGAAGGGGAGGGGGATAAAGTTCGTTCGAGACCCCATCGACAGCGGCGCCAGTAGTACGGGCTCTCTCTGGCTTGCTTGCACGTGCGTGGTGGTGCGACAGACGCTAGTGGTTTACGCAGTACAAGTTTCACCGAAAAAAAAAAAAGAGAAGAACAAAAAAAAAAAAAAAAAAAACACTGTGGAGGCGATGCTGGTGGAAAGGCGGCCAACTCTTGGCACTCTCGAGGCACACTTTGTGAATCCATCCCGCCAGGCATCGGGATACGTAAATGTGAGGGGGTCACAGCAAGACAGCGAGGGGGCACAACGGCTGGCAGTTGAACTGTGGCGGCTGAATCCGGACAATGGCGCTCAATGGCGCTCGGAATGCGCGTTTACGTTTTTAGTTGCCCATCGGGAAGAGAGGAGAAGGGTTATTTTATCAGGGCCCCCCTCCCCCCTCCCCTGCAACCCGGAACCGGGAACCTGGAGGCGACTTTGCCACGAGGTGCTGTCGGCTATGAAACATGAAACATGATTTGCAGAGACAAAGTCCTGGGGTTGGATGGGCAAGGCGGGGCGGGATGAAGCCATCGCTTTGCTGTGTCTGTGTTGGACCGCGAAGCTAGGGTTCAATGTGATAACCTCTATTAAGTTGTCCGACCCTGTAAGAGGGTGCGGACTACGGTCTAAATACCTAAGTACCTATACTATTAGTGGGGTACTAGTATAATAATAAAACATACTATAAAACTATAGAGGTCTTAGAAAATAACTTATATAAGGTAGATTCCTATCTTAGCTAGTTAAATAGTAAGACTATTATGTAATAAGGTTAATTATACCCTTATAGGTATAATACACCCCCTTAGGGGACCTTATTTAAGGTTCCCTATAATAATTCTAAATTAATTAAATTAGTTAAATTAATATTATAATATTTAAAATTAATTCTATAGTATAAAAAAGCAGTTAATTAGTTATAATCCTATCTAAATTAAGGTTATTATATAATGCTTATTCTTTAGGTTCTTTACTAAGTATACTAGTAAGTAGTTATATAAGCCTTAGTGCCTTATAAAAGCTTATAAAAGCAGTCCCTATAAGAGGCTTTATAAGGCTATTAGTAATTATCTCTTTAGTAATAATCTAGGTAATATTAAAGGTTCCTTTTATAACCTCTTAATAAAGCTAGTAATAATAAATATTTATATACTAAAGCTTTATAATAAGCTTAATAAACTCTTCCTTAAGGAGGCAAATTATCTATATATTATTATATTTAATCTTAAGTATATTATTACCTAGGCATAGCCTAACCTCTTAATATAATTATCTAAAGGCTATAAGTTCTTTACTATAATAAGAAAGCGCTAGGAGCTTTGCTTTAGTTAATAATATTATTATAGTAGCTTACTTTCTTATCTTAAAGAGTATAGGTTCTTTAAAGAGCTTTATAATATAGCCTTATAAGCTCTTTTATATTATAGGATTATTAGTAAAGGAAGCGTTACTATATGCTTCTAATTTAGGGTTATTACTACTATATTTAATTACTAGGTTTGCTTATATATACCTATACTTAAGGGCTTTTTTAGTTACTTTTATATGCTATAGCCCTAGGTTTTATAGGTATTATAAGAGTTATAAAGCTATTAAAGTAATATTAGGTCTTAAAACTATTATTAGGTATAGTAGGGTTCTAATTAAGGATTAGTATTACTTAAAATCTTAAGCGCTAACCTCTCCCTTAAAAGGTTCTAAAGGTATAGTAATTATTAGGGCTATTAGCCTTTATTAAGGGATCTTTATATTAAATTTAGTGGTAGCTTTATCCTAATAGGATTTCTAATTAAGCTATACCTTCCTATTAGTATAATCTCTAATAATTTTAATGCCTAGAAACTATTAAAGCTCTCTAAGGTCCTTAATATTATACTTTATAAAGAGTCTTGCTTTAAATTTATTATATAGATATAATTTCCCTTTAGTAAATAGGGTAATAAGGTTATTTATATAGAAAAAGATAATTAACCTATTTTTAATAAATATGTAAATATCTTTAAAGATTTATATAAAGCCTTTACTAATTAGCTAGCTAATTAGCTCTTTTATCTATAAGAGAGGCGTTCTCTATAGCCTATAGACTACTCTAAGGAGCTTTAGATAGGCTTATTTATCTTTATAGCCTAGAGGTATCTTATAGTAGACCTCTTTATTAAGGTCTAAATTTAGAAAAGCTATAATAAAGTTATACTAGTATGCTTCTAGGTTAAAGTAGCATATAATAGCTATAAATAGCCTAAATATATTAGTAGCTAGAGTTATTACTTAAGTTAATAAATAACTCTTTAGTTAATAATTCCTAAGAACACAAAGATAAGCTTTATATTATAGGAGGTAGCCTTACTTATTTAATTTATAAGTAAAAACCTAAGTAAGGCCTAGAGGATTTATATATAAAGGAACTTTATCTCTAGATACCTTTATAGCTACCTTTCTATTAATAATCTTATTATATTCTTTATCTTATACTTTATAAAATTCCTTTTCTTTTAGATAACTAGCTAAATTATTATAATAAGCTAAAGAAGGGGGAAGCCTTAATATACAAGGCTTTTCTTTGCTTTTAGGTCCTAGATTAAAGGCTATAGTAAATGCTTTAAGATTATTATAATCTTATAGATTTATTAATATATTATAACTATTGCTACTATTAGGTAGGTTAAGCAAATTATTAATACTTAATAGCATATAATCTATTAAACCTAGAAATTATTTAGGTAAATTTAGAGGAGTTAGCAAATTTGTTTCTTAACTCTCTTTCTCTTTTTCTTTATAGTCTAATTAATTATAACTATTAAGAGTTTTATCCTATTAAAGCTAATTAAGTGGTTATTATAGTAATGGTAAGTATGCTATCTATAGAAGCCTTATATCAGAGCTTTTATCCTTATTATTATTAACTAGCTCTTTAAGAAAGCGTTTTTTAACCTCTTTTATACTTAGTAATAGGCCTCTTTCTTAAGCATAGAAGATTAACTTATTAAAGGTAATATAACTTAATAAGAACTAGTAGCTTCTCTTTACTATTAGCACCTAAATTAGGTATTATGTAAAGGAGATATATCTAGCTAGGTATCTAATATAAGCTCTCTATGCAAGCTTTAGACCTACCTTATAAAGCTTACTTCTTATTATTATAAATGCTTTATAACTAAAGGCTTATAGGTAAGTTATAGAGGCTTCTAGATTCTCTAGTAAGTAACTTTATTAAAGCTTATTCTCTCTTAACTACCTATTTAACGCTTATTAAGGGGATTACTAGTTAAGTAGCTTTTAAGGCATATAGTTTAAGATATAAATAGCTGCTTTAGTAGCTATAGGCTAGAGGTCTTCTAGGAAGCCTAATTATGTTATAAGAGTTATTATAACCCTTATTATCACCCCCCTAGACTATTTAGCGTGCCTGTTTTAATATGGGTAAGCTAGGCTAGACTTCCTAATAATAATACCTCTATTTATAACCTCTTTTTCCTGTTTTTTAGTCTAGAAGGTAGTTTCCCTATTAGTTATTATAACTATAATATAAATGCTATATACCCTTGCGTATATAGCTTCTAACTAATTAAAGCAAAGCATAATATCTATCTTTAATAAGATTATGAAGATATAGTGTAATCCTATAGCTCTATAGGTAAAAAGAGCAATATATTAGTCTTTATTATACCCTAATAATTAAGTAAAGAGGTTAAAAGAAACTACCTAAAGTAGCCTAGAAGGTAATAACCTTACCTATAATGCTTATAATATTTGCCTCTATGCCTTAGCTATCTAATAAACCTTATATTTCCTTACGCTCCTTTCCTTTAAAGGGATTTAAAGCTTTTTAAGCACTTAATCTATTATATCCTTACCTAGATATGCTAATCTAGCATGCTATAGGTCTGTAAGCGTTATTATTATAGCCTTTAGGTCTCTTAAATCTCC
This sequence comes from Epichloe amarillans, assembly GCA_024072835.1. Lineage (NCBI taxonomy): Eukaryota > Fungi > Ascomycota > Sordariomycetes > Hypocreales > Clavicipitaceae > Epichloe > Epichloe amarillans. The sequence continues at coordinate 4,898,309 of CP099637.1, read as the reverse complement.
CTTAATAGCAAAGATATCTAATAGGCTTAAGCCCTTTATACATAGCTATGTACTAATAATCTAAGTTTAAAATATCTTCTAATTACCTCTTACTAGGTTTATAACCCTTTTAGTAAGGTTATCCTACCTTATTCCTTTCTTTATAAGTAGCTAAAGAGATATAAGGTTTATAAAGAATAATAGTTAGTACTAGGCCTTTAATAAGGTAAGGGTCTAGCTATCTATTAAGATAATCTAAGCTATGCTAACGCTATAAGCCTTAGTTACACTATAACTAGCTTAAATTCTAGGTTATTAACTATAATTAAGGTCTATAAACTAGCGTTTATTATTAAAGATATAGATTAAGGTATTACTATTAAGTATAACTTATAATTTACTCTAGGTAAGGAAAGCCTCTAATAACTCTAACTCTTCTATAGCTAAAAACGCTATATTAACTTCTTTAGGCTCCTTTATGCTATTATCCTTAGGTTCCTTTACGCTATTATCCTTTAACTATATATTATATGCTTTCTTTATATTATTAGGCTAATAATTTATTACTTCTTTTACTTTCTTTAATAGCTCTTTATTAACTTTCTAGTCCTTTATTAAGTAAAGTGCCCTATAGACCTTCTATAAGTCTCTTAACTTCTTTACCTTATGCTTCTTATAGTAAATATAGTCTTTCTTTACTAACTTCTTTGCTTTATCTTTTGCTTTACTATTAAGAGTTAGCTTAGCTTTAAAGGCATTATTAGCCTTTACTTATAATCTCCCTTAGGCTTTAATTAAATACCTAATTTTACTTATAATACTATAGAAATCTAGGACCTTTCCCTTACTCTTTGCTATATAAATTAATAAGTTAACTTAAGCTAAGATAGCAAGGAATTATGCCCTAATAGCGTTATTAATTATTTCTATAGGTAAGTTACCTTTAGTAATAGGGTAGTTTACTTAGAAGTATCTCTTATAGCTAATTAAAGCATTTATAAGCCACTTATTAATATTAACCCTTAAGAGGTTTTACTTAATAGTCTTATTAAAATTAACCTTAGTGTAATACTTAATAGTCTTACTTAAAGGCATTATATTCCTTATAAGCTTCTTAAGCTTATTATAAAGAGATATATACCTTAAGGTTATTTACTTATACTTAGGACTAAGTGTTATTATAAACTAAGTATAATACTCTTATAAGGCCTTTATAAGGCTTTAGAATTAGCTATTAAATACCTAATAATAACTACTAAGGACCGCAAACTAAGCGCTATCTTTAGCATTATTAGGTTATTAAGAGTACTAAAAATAACTCTCTCTAGCTATATTATAACCTTTAGAAGAGCTTTCCTAGGGTTACTACGCGCTACTAACTGCTATTTTACTACTTTATAAGCATGTCTAAACTCCTATAGTATTTATTATAGATAATTAATTCTATATAGCCTTTACTACCCTTCTTTTTATAAAAGTCTTATTTCCTATAAGGATTAGAGGCTTAGGAGGGCAATCTAGCTATATAATTAAATTAGGATTAATAAAGACCTAGATTCTATTTTTAATAGCTCTTACCTTAACTATCTTATACTATAGGTCCTAGTAGTAAGGCTCCTATAGCTTAATAGCTAGCTTATTACTCTTAGAAGACTCCTTAGATATTATAAGGATACCTATAGTGTTATTGCTATTAAACTAATAGATAGTAATATTAATCCTAGCGTGCTAGGGTTACCTAATTATAATGTTAATAAATTAGGCCTCTCTTTTCCTATGTTTATACTAATTATTTAAAGATTAAATAATTAGTTAATTTAAAGAGAAGAGTACTAATTTAGAAGAAAGGTATAATTATTATAAATACCACATAATTGCTACTATATTAGACTATAAAGCTAGGGTTTAATATAATAACCTCTATTAAGTTATCTAACCCTATAAGAGGGTGCGGACTATAGTCTAAATACCTAAGTACCTATACCATTAGTGGGGTACTAGTATAACGATAAAATATACTATAAAACTACGGAGGTCTTAGAAAATGACTTGCGCAGGGTGGATTCCTATCTTAGCTAGTTAAATAGTGAGACTATCGTGCGGTAGGGTCAATTATGCCCTTGTGGGTGCAACAGTCTGCGCTCGTTGTGTCTGCGCTCGTGACCCGCTCAAGGTCCCTCGTGTCTTCTTGGTTGGCAGGGATTGGGCGCCAAGAATCAGAAACCCCACAGAGACGTTGGCGAATCGCGGGTACGTCCGTAGATCCCCACTACTACCCCCCCCCCCCCCCAGGAGACTTATCACTTCACGGCATTCACATTAGGAAGCGATGCCAACACGCACTTTGATATTAGAAAGTCTACGCATAGCTTATCAGATATCAGGATGAAGTCCACGACGCTGGCCTGAGGTTCTCCGCCAATTTGACGCCATGTGACCTTGCGGACCAACTTGGTGCCAAAGCACTCGTGACTAGTTGAAAGCAGAATATATACCCGTGTTCTGCCCAGATAGCCTAAGCAGAAAGGCTGAGAACGGGAGTAGACCCCGGAAAAAGAAAAATAGAAATACATATTTTGATTCAGTAACATATTCGGAATTTCTTGTCATGCATCTGTCCCTCAAGGCGTTGGTCACAGGCTTGCTTACACAAGCGAGCCTGTCCATCTCTGCTGCAGTTCCTCGTGAGCAAGGCCAGTCCTTGTCCGGTTCATTGCGAATTTCCTCAAACAGCCCCCTTGTTCTCGCATACACCACTCCGCAGCCTCATAAGTCCAACTGGATTGGTCTGTACCATGCATCTGGTGGTGGTCCCGAGGCCGGTGTGAAAGACCAAGATGCTCTGGAGTGGGCTTATGCGCCCGAGAAGAGCGGATCTGTTGAGCTTTCGGTACAGGGGCTATCCTCAGGACTCTACAAGGCTTATTTCCTGGCTCAAGACGGGTATGCGTGGCTGTCGGAGCCCATCAACGTTCAAGTGCGAAGCGAGGGAGCTTTCGCCTTCATGGTGAAGAGTTTGACCACCAAGAACGCCAGGGTAGGCGAGGCTTTCGAAGCAAGCGTCGGCAATCTCGTCACGCAGCCTGGCCAGGAAGGGAACACATTCGAGATCATCGGCAGCAAAGGCTGGGCCACCATCAGCTCGTCTGGTGTTATCACAGGGACGCCGGGCCCAGGGTCCACGGACACCACCCTCCACGTTCAAGCCAAGGACAAGGCCGGCACCACTACATTACTATCCGCGAGGATACCAGTCAAAGCGGCTGCGCCTCCCCTGGTGCAGAGCCTTGTCGTAATGAGTTTCAATCTTTGGTACGGTGGCACACGAGTACGAAACTACCACGAGAAGCAGGTTCGGTTTCTTGCGAGCCAGAATGTGGACATTGTTGGTTTGCAAGAATCAACAGGCGGACATGGGACCCGCCTCGCCCGTGCTCTGGGATGGTTCTCCTGGCAAGGTCAAGATGTTTCCATCATCAGTCGGTATCCCATTTCGCAGGTCCTGCCCGCGACTTCAGTGTCGGGTGCGGTGAGAATCACTCTCGACCGCCGGTCAAAGAGTGACGTCGTCTTCTGGAACACGCACTTGGGCTCCGATCCGTACGGGCCCTACGACTTCTGTTTCGACAAGATGAGCCAAGATCAAGTCGTGCAGCGCGAGGCCCAGTCTGGCCGCACACGGCAGATTGGGGACATCACTCGCAGGATGCAGCATGACCTTGGCAACGCGGACGACGTTCCCGTCTTTCTCGTGGGTGATTTCAACGCTCCGTCACATCTGGACTGGACCAGCGCCACCAGAAATCAGCACTGCGACATTGGCCACGTGCCTTGGCCAACCTCGGAGGCACCAACGAATGCAGGCCTCGTCGATTCTTTCCGTGTCGCCCATCCGGATCCCGTTGCCGTGCCGGGCACAACGTGGTCCCCCGTGTACCTCAGCAACAACGGCCGGCCCGAGCCCCTTGACCGGATTGACTTTGCGTACCACAAGGGCAAGAAGCTTATTGTACGGGATTCACAAGCCTTGCTCGTCGGCAACCCCACGCCCGAGCCGCATCATCAAGACAACGAATGGACATCGGACCACAGGGCGGTTTTGACAGCCTACAGTTTATTAGGCTGAATTCGCATTCTCCGTTTGAAGATTTGTCATTGGGCAATTAAATTACCCTGGAAAGATGCCCTAGATGGGGACCACTTTGGGGGATGGATATCCGGATGGTAAACCGCGATAACGATGTCATATAATAGTGACTATAATAGTGAGACGAAAGTTTTCGTTAAAAGAGTGGTTTAGCTATACTAGACCTGACCTGGGCTGAATTCTTTGGAATCGATGTATCCGAATTGCTGGCTGGCAAAAGAAATTATGTGTCTTCAAACATCAAGCTGTAATCTAAAACGGTGAAAAAAAAGATACATCATTAGTGCAAATGATATGGCGAGGTTTGTATGTCTGTACGGACGCAGACACGCCACGTGGCGTGGGTGGCGCCTTGCCCGCCAGTGCCGCCAGTGCCGCCACCAGCTGCTAACTCTGGTACTTAAGTTACTAAAATGAAAAAATATTTTAAAGTAATTTAAAGCTTACTTATAGTAATACGATCAAGAAATTTATATAAAATTGTCTAAGTATATTTTTATTTATTTCAGAGTATTTACTACTATATATTCATACTATGAATATCTTATAGTATATAGTTATAGAGATACTAGCCTAAAATTAGAGTGTGGTGGGGTGTTCTGCGCACCTAGCAAAAATCCACTACGCCCCAAGCAATTGACAGCTGGTTCGCCCGCTCTTTTACTCTTTGGCTTGACGCGTAAATGGATGGCGGCCGATCTTGGAATCAGCTTCGATTAGCCAACGAGCCATTGATCAGTGTATTCGCGCATCACATTCATCCTGATTCCTGATTCCGGTTTCCTGATTCCGGTTTCCTGATTCCTCATTCCGTCGCCGCCCGTCATCGCCCGTCATCGCCCGTCATCGCCCGTCACCGATCAAGCCAGAAATGTCGAGAATAAACAAGTCCTGTGATCAATGCAGACTGCGAAAAGTCCGATGCATCGGTAATGGATGCCGGCGTCCTCACATGTTGCCTTCTTGTCCGCTGATGCTGAGGTAGCTCCTGATCCTTCTCCCGGGGCTCCCATCATCTGCAATCATTGTGCAGTAAGTTGTCCGGCGCCACCAAGAATCATGTCGTGGCTCTAGCGCCGCAAACTGACGTGACATGGACATCCTGGCAGAAGCGAGACGAAACTTGTCACTTTAGCACACACAAACGACGATTCCTGCCCAAGGGTAAAGCCATCCATGTCACTTGATGCTCGGGCATTGGGCCAACTCGGCTAAGTAAGATGACATGCAGTGTCCGACTCGCCACGGGTGTCTTCGTCTCCTGGGTTCGATCTTGATATCAGCCATCTTTACATAGATTGCATACTGCGCGACGGGCCCTCAAATGAGACACTGACAGATGAGACCGGTGTCATCAAGGCAAGTACTGCATCGTTTGCCCTCAACCTGCACCGGAAATTGACCTATTACCTATTACACCAGACTTCCGACGATCGAGGTATTTTGCAATTTCTCCGTAGACCTCCACGGGGACCTGGGCAGTGTTAACCAGAGAGGCGTACAGTCCCAAGCTCAAGCTTGGCCTTCTTCTCCGACCCACAAGTTGAGCAATTGACCCAAAAGATTGGGTCCGACCGCCTGAAAATCCTTATTCATAGAATAGAAACCATTATAACGGAGCGTCTACGAGGCCGAGCTTCGTCGTCCTGGGCGCGAGTATACTTCACCAAACCTCTCCAGCCAGTACTGATATCCAAGCATGCCGCAGACAGTTATATTGATGGTCAGCGTCCCTCCTTGCCAGAACCCCGCGGGGTTTTCTTGCTAACCAGGTCCAACAAACAGCCTACTTCAAGAACGTGCACCCAGCCTATCCATTCCTAGACCGTGGTGAATTCACATCTCGCGCTCTCTCCCATGATGCTTCAAGCAAGACGCTCGAGGAAGCGACCTTTTCTGCCCTCTATCATGCCGTGCTTGCGCTAGGAAGTCAATATGTCGATGGCGGCACCTTTCAACCGGGCCAGGGAACGACGTGGAGTCTGTTCCAGACCGCTTTAGGATATGTCGCCGATGTAATTGTTCCCAAGGAATCGCTAGAAAACTTGCAAGTGAGTTCGCAATTTACTTGGAACAGGCCCCCCCCTCACCTTTTCTTACTTCTTTACTTTCTTACACGAACTGGACAAACCGTGGATAATGAATAGGCTTTGACCGCCATGGTAAGGACTGGCTCTCCCCCAAAGACGCGCAAAGACAAGTATGTCGCAAGTCACTAAGACCGTTTGTTAGTCCGTATTTGCAATGAGCGCATGCTGCCTTCAGCTCGATGACACTCTGGTCGCCGAGGCAGCGAGAATGGCCCTCTCACTGCGCTATCACAAGTCAGCCAATGCCAGTGTAAGCCAATTGAGGACCTTCTGGGTTGTCTATTACCTGGAAAAGCACACGTGCTTCCAGAATCGTATGAGCTCGGTATGTTTGCCATGCTGCTGACGGGAAACTTCGCCTCAGTGGTTCCATTGCAGCTCTGGCCCCTAACAACAGCAAGATCATATCCGACGATGACATTGCCTGCCCGGTCCCACCCACGCCCGACTCAGTGTTTGAGAATTTCAACTGGTTTCTGTCCGTCATTCGATTCGCGCGATTGTCATCAATAGCTTATAGCACACTCTTCACTGTGAGCGCCCGTCGACAATCGCACGACTCATATCTGAAAGCGATCGACCACATTTATCAACGACTTGAAGACTGGAGGTTGTCGGTCCCCGATGGATTTCGCCCCGGAGAATCTTTCCACCATCTCAGTCAGTTGACTGGGCACGGAACCAAACTTGTCGCTGTGCAGACTCAATATCTGTACTTTAGCATGCGAGTCGTGTTGGAACGGCTCGTCATGCGGATGGCGAGCCAGCAAGATCTGAGACGAGAAAACAGCAAACACTATCTTATGTGGGCGGCCCGCACCATCATCGAGTTGACGAGATACATCGACATCGAACCTCATGTGCCTATCTTGTAAGTTCCCCCTAGTCATTGCACATGCCCCCTTTTTCCTCTTCTTTCTCTTTTCTTTTGCTTACCCACGATTCAGCGTCATGGGTGTCATGCCATTGTCTGGGCTCTTCATCCTCTTCGACTTTGTAATGCATAATCCTTTGCACGAAGAGACGAGAGACAATATTGCTCTTCTCGATGCAGCCACCGGATATTTCAGCCACTTGGAGTACACCTCCAAAGGCGCTTTGCCGGGAAGCATCATATCCGAGTTTACCCAGATTGCGAGAGACTTTTGTTATCAAGCAGAAAGGAGCGCAAAACAGTCCGACGATCCTGATAGCGAGCCCTCCCATGACCTCATTTTGGGATTAAATTTTGACAAAGTCCCACCTCAAGTTGATGTTCAGACTCATTTCCCGGCCGACGTTCTTTCCATGCCAACCAGCGAGTATCTCCAGGACGCATCGGCCATGGTCACTGATGACACGCTAGACTACCCTGTTCTCGATCATGCCCATTTCTCGGACGGGGGCCAAGTTCTTGACTATGGCGACATGCGAACTTTCTTTGGTGCAATGCTTTCGGATTGGGGTGATACTCACTGATTGGAAGGTGTGAAAGGCAACAATGAATGAGCAGGTTCATTTGGGCTGCCCCGGATGATGGTCCATGAACCAACGAGCCCATCTCAACCAACCTGCAGTCGCTGGTCGTCGCCCAAGGCATACCCGGTCGCGGCACTGTGGTCGCAGTCTGTTATGGCGTACAAGTATAGTACAGTACCATGGCTTCATGTGGCAGGCTGCGGGCTCCGGGCGGTAAATCATCCAAACCTGATGGACCATTTGTCTATTGGAGGATGAGGCTAGCTACATGGAACAAAACTTAACCAAGTCATACAGACGACCACGCCATGCGGCACCCGCAGAAAAAGCGAAATATAATACAACGCAAAACAATCTTCATACGCTAACATCACTTCGACAAAAGGGATGAGGAGGAGTTACAGAAACCAACTTCAGGGTGTCAAAGCAGCTATGAAGATGGAACAGGAAATTCGCCTGCTACTAGAGCGCAAAAAGATGACATCTATAATCTCTGGCAGAGAGAGACAAAAACTCGACGGAGGAAGACATCATCTCTCAGAAAATTAAAGTAATCAATATTCTGATGAAAACGCATTAGTCAGTACACTCGCATTATTTGTTCGTAGAATTGCAATAGAAGTATAAGGTTCTTAGAACTGGTGTTCGAAATGTCAAGAGATTCGCCAAGCACTGTATTGTGAGGAATAGAATTTCTGTCCAATGCGTCCGCGACGCTGTAAACGCTCCCGTTTCAAGATGCTCAAACCGCATTGTGAGAAATGGTCGATGTTGTGTGGGTCAACTATCGTTAACGGTCTCGACACGGGCACTTTTAGTAATAAAGGGAGGAACAAACCTGCCATCGCCGGTGGCCTTGGGCAACCAATTTGTGAATACGACGAGTCTCCAAAATTGGGCCTTGAACTTCGAATACGATGCGATCGAACTGCTGTTCGATGAGCGATGGGACAAGGAAGGCGATCCGTTCAATAGAGCTCGAAATGATCCCAACGCATACACGACAGGCCGCATAGACAACAATCACTTGTCTACATCGCATTGAAGTCTGACGAATGCTACTCTCCGTCAGTTTTCTAGTGCACAATGTGTCTGTCCTCTGCCTCCAAGATTTCGACATCCTTTCTCTCTATCGCGCTCGACTAGTACTAGTCCAGGGAGTAGTCTCAACTTTCATGTACGTGCTATAAGGTGACGACCCTCACGGGATCAAAGTCATGGCCGTTACCAAACTTTCTCTTCGTCGGCTCTTTTGTTGCGATGCTTGGGAGTACGTATCCCCGCTGGTTAGCCACCAATCTCACGCCATTCCGCACCAGATCTGTCGAGTAATGTGTGTGGCCGAATACCCAGACTTTAATACCATGCCAGCCTGGTTGGCAGAGAAGATCGGTCGCGAAGGCAGATGCCCAGGGATTCTTAGATTCTGCAGGTCGAGAAGTGCCCTCCACGCAAGGCGCGTGGTGTGTTGCGACTAGAACTTGTCTTTTCTCCGGAGCCTCTGTTGCCTGAGCAATTTGCTGGCGAAGCCACGAAACCTCCAAGGTATGAACTTCATTATGTTTCCGGGCAGTCCACTCGGCTATTCTCTTGAAATCATTAATCTTAGACTCAATAAGACTAGATGCTTCCTCTGGGATTGCGGACCACAGTGTGCAGCCAATAATTGTCAGTGCAGAGTCCGGGTCGTCCCATCGGGTTTTGTCTAGGAGAATGAGTGTATCAACGAGCAATGGTTCATTCACCAAACGGCGCGCTTCGTTAAGCCCTGAATCATAATCCAGACCATAGAACTCGTGATTTCCTAGCACCAAGAAAATTTTTTTATATCGGGATACCTGCCCTTCAAGAAACTTTAGATATCCATCGTAGTCAATCAGTCGTCCAATATCTCCACCCAGGATCAGATAGGAGGCAGAGACAGGGAATGTATAGGATAAATACTGTTGGCCGACCTCGAGATGCAGATCTGAAAGGAATTGAACTCGGGGGCGCTGCAAGAAGCGCTGGCGTCTGACGATATTTAACAATGTTTTCATTCTGAGATAGGATACAGGAAAAGAAATCGAGGACGGCTTGCACGAAATGCTCCTGTGATAAGCGCCGAGGGTCGCGGTTGTTAGGGTAGGGTGTTAGGGCAGGTGCGAAGCACCTGTCTCGCGCCTGGCCCCACCCCACATAATACCTCCCCTTAACCAAATATATAAAGTTTCTTTTCTTTTTACTAGATAATAAATAAAAGCTTAGTTTAAAGCTTTATAATCAAATTAAAAGTTTATTTTAGTTTATTTTAGTTTATTTGTCTTTATTTCTTTAATTATATTAGCTATTTTAGTAATTACACTAGGAGATAGGAAAACTAAAATACTTTCTATAGTATTTCTAGGGTTAGAGTATAATTATTCTTAGACTCGCGTAGTACTAACCTTTTTTTATTTTCTCCTTTTTTTTCTAATTTTTACTATATTTCAATATATTCTTATATTATCCTTATAATTATTCTAAAGCTATAGGGTTTAAAGAAGTTCTAGTAAAATCCTTAAAGTATAGATATATATTGACCTAAACTTACCTTATTATTATGCTAAGAAGGTATTAAAAAAGCTTAAACTTTCTTACTATACTATAAAAAGAAATAAAGCTATACTTTAACTTATTAATTATTTTAAGAAACTAAATTACTTATAAGAACCTAATAATTTTTTATAAACTAAGTAAAAATAGCTATATATAAGTTACTATTGTCTAGGGATAATAAAGCTTTTAATAAAACTATATTTACTAGTTACTAATGAAGCTATCTTTAGTAAGCTTTTAAGATATTAACCTAAGTCAATTTACCTAGGTAATTAATATAGCCTTAGGTAAAGAAGTTCTTATATTTATTAATAGTTCAAAACAATACTTTTCCGCACTAACCCAAAGGTACGGAATTACCTCTGAAATATAAACTAAGCTAATATTTAAATTCCTTATCACTAACTACCCCCTTCTATAATGTTATATTATAATAGAGCTAGACGTAGGTATAAGGATAAGGGGCTAATTGTGTTAAAGTAATGCTATTTATAGCACTATTTTCTAGGCCCACTAGTTGTGTTACGTTGTTGCAACGTTAGTTACGGGCGTTGCTTGCAGCGTTATTGTGACCCGTTATGCCTACGACTAACCCACGGCTGTATGACTAAGCCAACTAGGTTACCCTATAGGGAAGCTAAAATTAACTGTAACTAGGGAAGTAGTAGTTATATAAAAGGCTAATGTATACTATTTAAAACCTTAATCTTTTCTAGATTTAATAGTATATTTTATTGATAGGGTTATATATTAAAGTGCTTAGTTAGGCTACGTAGGTAGCTAGTTTATATAGCTATAAGTTAATTTTTTACTTTTCCTATATAAATTAATTTTATAAAAAATAAAAAGTAGCTTCTAAGACCTCTTTAGTAACTTAGATCCTTTAATATAGTTAGTAAGTTTATAAGGGGACTTAGAAAATCCTCTTATTACTTAATAGATTGTTTATATTAGCTAGGAATTAACTATATTTAACTATTAAAGCTCTTTGCCTTAAAGAATATAGCGTAATATAGTGAATCTAGAAGCCGCTACATTAGAATCTAGTAGAGAGGTCTTCCTATCCCTCTAGCTAGATTCCCTTCCATTTTTAATAAATTGTGATGGTCTAGGATTAGGCTAGACCTTAGTAATATAGGTGTCAATTGCAGAAGTCATAGGGACTTGTGCAATGCGTATTCTTTTGTTATTTCCTATGGCGCAATAGAAGGATTAGGGTTAAACCCACGTGGTGGCGCAGGCTATGAGAACAATAGTAGCTAGGCAAGAGGTATAGGGGCATTCGTATATTTACTAAAGCTTGCTAGGTCTAAGTGTGTTATATATGCAAGCTAGGAGCTTATAGCTAGTGGCTTGCTAGTGTTACGTAAACCTAGCCCTAGGGCCTAACTTGCTACGTAGTGTGCGTTAGTATTCTAGGTGTTATTATTATGTGTAAGGCCTTATAATTATCCCCTTACTTTTAGCTAGGCTTTTAAATAGCTTTTGCTAACTATCCTATAGCTATTTACTAAGTAGTAAATATATTAAAATAATAATAAATAATAAGTAATGCTTAGGTATAAATTTATCTATAACTCTCCCCTTTATTATAGCCTTTTCCTCCCCTTAATACTAGTAATTTATTCTTATAAATACTATTATACCTTACGCTACCCTAACTTTTACCTTATTACTTACTACTCTCTTACTATAAATAAGGAGACTATTCCCTTTAAGTGCTACTTTTATATATATTATTTATACACTAGGTATACTAACTTTAAGAAATACTTACTAGCTAAGCTATAATTACTATAGATAAACTATTAATTCCCCTAGTATTTATTTACTACTACTTTATAAATAAAGTATTCTAAGCGCTATATCTAATACTATAAACATAGTAATACTTATAATACTATAACTATATTACTTTTCCTTAGTTTCTTAGTAGCTTATTGCTAATATTTAATATAGGCTATGCTTACTATATAGGGAGATTTTTATAATCTCCTAGCTTATTTTAACTAGGTTTAGGCGCTTATAAATACCTATAGTAATAAGGATCTAGAAAACCCTAATAATCCTATGTTTTTAGAGGTAACTTATTGCTATTTTAGCACCTATTACCTCTATCTAATAATAGGTTTTAACTATGCTAATATAGCGTATTATATTGCGTTTAGTTTAATAGGGGCTACTAAAGTCTATTAAGTTTATATTTTTATTACCTATTTGCTAGCTTATTACTTATATTTCTAGGTAAGATACCTTTATTTTATACTAGTAATATATTATTTCCTGCTAATAATTATTAGTGTCTATATTCCTAGCTTTAGTTCCTAGGGTAGTAAGTTACATTTTAGTCTAGTTTTGCTATCTATTTGCTAATATTTTAGTAGCTAAACTACTTATAGCTTATATTTACGTAAAATGCACGTATAGTTTTATATTTATGTTTAACTAACCTAGGTTTTATACCTTAGGCTATAGTAATCTATTGCTTTTACCTAGTAATAGAGAGGGTAGTTATAAAGGATAAGAGTAAGGCTAAGTACCTTATTTTAAATAGGGAAATTTTAACTTATAATAGGGCTATAATAAAGGGGTTTCCCCTAACTCTCCCCTAGTTATAAGTGTATTTTCTTTTGTTATTTAGTAAATAGTTTAAGTTACTTTTTTTATAGAGTGTAATAATAGCTAATAAAGCTAGGCCTTTTCTATAGGAACCTTATATCTCTTTACTTATAACTTACTTATATTTCACTACCTTTCTTCCTTAATTTACTTTAGTGAAATTTTTAAATTATATGTTAAGTGCCTTCTATATCTTCTGCTAGAATCTATTAGTTATATTTGCTAGGCTAACCCTTTTATTTCACTAGGTATTTATTACCTTTTTAGGTCTTTCTATAGTCCTTAACTTCCTTAACTTTATATTTATTATTTTTATCCTTAAGGTCTAGCATTAGTATATCTTCTTCTATAGCCTCTTTATAATAGTTTTATAGCTCTAGTAAGCTAATATAAAATACATTATATAATTAACTATACTTTTTAGGTAACACAAGTTAATATGCTTATTTGCCTATAGTATTAAGTATTTAAAATAGCCTAATAAACCTAGGGGTTAGCTTTTATTTTGCCTCCTTAAGTCTAATGTTTTTTATTAATAGTAGTACTAGGTTACCTCTTTATAGGGTTAGTGGCTAGTGATATTTATTATAGTACTTTACTTATATTTTAGTGGCTTTTACCTAGTTTTGCTTTAGTTACTCTCTAACTTTATATAGCTTTATAATATAGGCATAGGCCTCTAGCACCTCCCTTTCTATAGTCTTATCCCTAAGAGCTAGGTAAAACTTAGGGGAATAGCCTATAAAAGAGTAGTTTAAAGAGTAGCCTATAGTTCTATTTACTATATTATTATAGGTAAATTACGCTATTATAAGTAGCTTAGGCTATATTTACTAATTTTCTATAATAAAGCATTATAAATAATGCTTAAGCACCTAGTTTATTCTCTCTATTTACCTATTAGTTTAGAGGTAAAACACTATAGAAAGCCTGCGTTTTATATAGGATAGGTAGCATAAGTCTAACTAGAATTAGCTTATAAAGACAAATCCCCTATTAGATATAATGCCTATTAGTGCCCTAAATTATAGTTTGATTTCTTTATGGAAAAGCTTTACTAATTTAGCTATATTAATTATAGTAATTACTAGTAGGAAGACAGAGTACTTAGTGAATTAGTCTATAATTACTAGGATTACATTAGCTTCTTACTTGCCTATTTACGTAATAAGTAGCCCTATAATAAAATCTATTAAGATTTTCGCCTATAGTTACCCTAGTATTAGTAAGGATTTAAGGCTTCTATATAGGCAATGCCTTCTAGCCACTACCTATTAGTAAGTCACATAGCTTATAACGTAGTCTAATATAGACTTACTTATAGCTAGCCACTAAAAGTAACGCTTTAATAGCTTAAGAGTGCGCTTAGTCCTAAAGTAACTTACTAGTGGATTATTATAGTATAGCTATAAAAGCTCCTATTATAAGATAGGCTCTTAGGGAATAACTACCTAGTCTTAATATATTAGAAAACCCCTTATATTACATAACTATAAACTAGCTTTTCCCTTCCCTTCTACTAAGGAGTTAATCTTACTACTTTATCTTTATAAATCTAAGTCTTAATCCTATGCCTTCTATAGTAGTTACACTAATAGTTTATTTAGCCTAGATTAGTAAGGATCTAGTAATATAATAGCCCCCTAGATCTCTTATACTATACTAGTGTCCTAGACACACACTACTTTCTCCTAGAAATCCCCTTTATTTAGCTAACCTTTTGCTAGATCTATAGTAGCTAACTAGCCTTCTAACTAGGCTATATAAGCCTTCACTATAAGGGCTAGGATCTTTTCCTTCCCTAAAGGCATCTTACTATACCTCTTTACTAAGACTAGGGTATTTTCCTCCCCTAAAGGCATCTTACTATATCTTCTTTAATACATTAGTATCTTTACTTTTACTAGTTCTTTAGTAGCTACTATCTTTTTCTTAAGTTCTAGTAGGAGTACCTTATTTATTAGGGGTTTGCTCTTATAATTAAACCTTCTTAATAGCGTATCTATAGGGTTACTCTTCCCTAGTCTATACTTAATTATAAAGTAAAAGGGGTAAAGGAATATACACTATCTAGCCTACCTTTTATTTAACTTCTGCTACCTTATAAAGGTTTATAAATTATAATAGTCTAATAGGACCTTTACTAGGGTTACTATGCCTTTAATATAATATTACTAGTGTTTAAATAACTTTACTATAGTAAGTAACTCTTAATTAGCTATGCTATAGTTATGTTTAGTGTCTATAAACTTCCTTAACTAAAAGGCTATAGGATACTAGTAACCCTTATTATCCTATTAAGATAAGATTCCTACTATTATAAAGACTAAAGCATTTATCTTAATGCGCACTAGCTAACTTAGGTTATAATAACGGAGGAGAGGTGCTTACTAAAAGGTATCTTTTAGCTAGTAAAACGCTAGCTATTTCTTTACTCTAAATATAAACTTTTCCTAGTCTAGATGCTATTTTAACTGCCTTTTATTAATATATATAGGGGTGCTATAATCCTAGAGTATTTATAAATAAATTATTAGTAGAAGTTATAAAACCCTAGGAAGGATTAGATATCCTTAAAGCTTATTAGCTCCTTCTAGTCTTAGATTATAGTAACCCTCTATATATCTATTAAAATCCTATTAACTAATAGAATAAACCCTAGGAATTTCACTAATTCCTAGTAAAATAAACACTTTAAGGGCTTTATATATAACTTTACTAACCTTATATATTCTAAAACTTCCTTAATATATATAGTATACTCTTCCTGCGTTTTAGAAAAGATAAGGATATTATCTAAATACACTATGCAAATAGTGTTAACTAGCCTATAAAGCGCTTTATAAATATAGTTTTAGAAAGTAGCTAGGGCATTAGTTAGCCTAAAAGGCATTATAAGGTATTTATAGTGTTTATAATATATACAAAAAGCAGTCTTTTACTTATTACCCCCTTTAATTTAAATTTAATAGTAAGTATTCTTAATATTAATCTTTAAGAAGAAACAAGCCCCTTAGTATTAGTCTAGGATCTCTAAAATTAAGGGGAGGGCGTAGTAATTCTTTTATATTACCCTATTAAGTCCCTTATAGTTTATATATAGCTAAAGTATCCTATCCTTCTTTAGTATAAATAGGATAGGCATGCCTATAGGGCTCTTAGAGGGTCTTATCTAGCCTTTCTATAGGTTTTTATTAATATATTTACAAAGCTCCTTTAGCTTACCTTAGGAGAGGGGGTAAATTAGCCTATACAAAGGCATAGCCCTTAGTATTAGGTTAATTGCGTAGTTAGTTGTTTTTCTAGAGGGTAGGCTCCCTGCCTTATCTAATATAAATATATCTTTAAACTTATATAGTTCCTTAGGGATATCTTTAATAGTTCTATATGCTTTTACTTTCTCTTTATCTTTAAGGGCAATAAACTTATTTTTTATAACCCCTATAATAGCATATATAATAGTCTTATTATGCATTACCCTTATAAACTTATAAGGAGTTATAAGTAAAAAGGCTATTTTCTATTTCTTAAACTACTACTCTTTAGAGTATAAATAAAGATATACACGCTCTTTTATAAGTATATGTATTCTAATTAATATAGGGCTTCCCCCTAGTCTTAGGTCTTTATCTATAGCTATATATAGTAGCTTAAGGTTCTTTTCTTCTTCTCTAAAGTCTTTAATAATAATAGGTACTTTATAAATACTATATTAAGGGACTATAAGGGCCCCTACTACCTTAATAATAGGTGCTATAGCCTTAGCCTAATTAAGCTTATAGGTTTAGGTAAACTTAGCACTAATAATATTAATCTTAGCGTAACTATTAAGATCCGCCGCTATTTTAATATCTTTATGCCTATAAATAGTAACTAGTGTATAAAATTAATACCTTATTAGTACCTTAGTATTAGAGGTAAAGGTAAGGGCATTTACTTTTGCCTTAGGAAGTTTTCCTAGCCCCTTTAGTATTCTTTCTTTAGCTTATTATAATTATTTATAAGGTACTTTATACTATTATAATTAAAACATTACCTTTTATATCTAGGTTTGCTATTATTTAGGTAGGTAGCTAGCGTTTTCTCCTAGTCTTTATTTCTCTAATCTTTATAAGGTCTATAGCCTTATAGGGAGTTATATCTTTAGTATTAGGGAGCCTTATATAGGCCTTTATCTTCTAAGTACTTAGGCCTTTGCTTACTCTTTAGCATTGCCTCCTAAAATCACTAGGTAAGTTATATAATCTTTTCTTAAGTCTTTCTAGTAATAAAGGTATATAGGTTAATATAGTTCTATAATTTAGGGAGTAGTTTTATAAAGAATATAAGAGTATATAACTTTTTAGTAGCTCTTTCTAGGTGTTTCTTAAGCGAATCTAGGAAAATACTAAATCTAATAATATTGAAAATGGAAGGGAATCTAACTAGAGGGATAGGAAGACCTCTCTAGTAGATTCTAGTGCGGCGGCTTCTAGATTCACTAGATTATAGCGTATTCTGCAAGATAGAGAGCTTTAATAGTTAAATATAGTTAATTCCTAGCTAATACAGACAATCTAACAAGCAATGAGAGGATTTCTAGTCCCCTCATAGACCTACTAACCGTATCGGAGGATCTAGACCGCTAGAGAGGTCTTAGGAGCTACTTTTTATTTTTCGCAAAACCTATTTATATAGGAAAAATAAAAAATCAACTCACGGCTATATAAACTAGCTACCTAGGTGGCCTAACTAAGCACTTTAATATACAACCCTATTAATAAAATATACTATGAAATCCAGAATAATTTAAGGATTTAAACAGTATACGTTAGCCTTTTATACAACTACGAGTTACCTAGTTATAGTTAATTATAGCTTCCCTATAGGGTAACCTAGTTAGCTTAGTTATATAAGCCTGTGGGTTAGTTATAGGAATAACGCAGGTCACAACAGAACGCTGCAAGCAACGCCTGTAACTAACGTTGCAATAATGCAATAAGGCAACTAGTAGGCCTATAAAATAGTGCTATAAATAGCATTATTTTAACACTCCCTCTAGAAAAGTATAAGGTAACTAATTCAATACCTAGACTTAGCTCTTTAATAGATATCTAAGTTAACTATAAATTTAATAATAAATCTAATAACTTTTAAACTAAAAACAGCAAAATTAATAACTTTTAGGCGTAATTCCAGTGTTTTGTTAATCTTTTTTGGTTTTTTGACTTTTTAGTTGATTTTATTAGTTTAGATTAAGCCTTTGTATTCGTGAGGCCTAATAGTTAGATAAATTGTTAAAATTTATTATTAGGCAGGGGCTTAGTTAAACTATCTGCAGGCATCTCTTTAGTGTTAATGTAGATAACCTTAGCTATACCCTTCTGTACCTTTTCTCTAGTATAGTTAAATTTTAGTAGGGTATGCTTTGTTTTGCTATAAAGAGCAGGGTTATTAGTGGTTGTAATAGCGCCTTAGTTATCACTAAAAATTAGTACTAGAGGTGCTATAGGCAGCTTTATCTCTTTAAAGAGACTGTAAAGCCACTCTAGCTCCCTAATAGCTTTATATAAGGCATTAGATTTAGCCTCTAATGTAGATAAAGCTATTATAGTTACTTTCTTTGATTTCTAGCTAATAGGTCCTTTAGCTAACTTATAGAGATAAGCATAGGTTAATTTAGAGGACTTATTATTGAAAATGGGAAGGGAATCTAGCTAGAGGGATAGGAAGACCTCCCTACTAGATTCTAATGCGGCAGCTTCTAGATTCACTAGATTATAGCGTATTCTTCAAGATAGAGAGCTTTGATAGTTAAATATAGTTAATTCCTAGCTAGTACGGATAGTCTAACAAGCAATAAGAGGATTTCTAGTCCCCTTATAGACCTACTAACTATATCAAAGGATCTAGGTCACTAGAGAGGTCTTAGGAGCTACTTTTTATTTTCCGCAAAACTCATTTATATAGGAAAAATAAAAAATCAACTTATAGCCATACAAACTAGCTGCCTAGGTAGTCTAACTAAGCATTTTTAATAGATAACTCTATTAACAAAATATACCATTAAATCCAGAAAAATTTAAGGATTTAAACAGTATACGTTAGCCTTTTATACAACTACTAGTTACCTAGTTACAGTTAATTTTAGCTTCCCTATAGGGTAACCTAGTTAGCTTAGTCATACAAGCCCGCGGGTTAGTTGTGGAACAACGCAGGTTATAACAAAACAACGCTGCAAGCAACGCTTGTAACCAACGTTACAACAACGCAACAAGGCAACTAGTGGGCCTATAAAATAGTGCTATAAATAGCATTATTTTAACACTCCCTCTAGAAAAGTATAAGGTAACTAATTCGATACCTAGACTTAGCTCTTTAATAGATATCTAAGTTAACTATAAATTTAATAATAAATCCAATAACTTTTAACTAAAACTAGTAACTTTTTAAAATTAATAACTTTTAGGCGTAATTCCAGTGTTTTTGTTGATTTTCGGTTTTTCGACTTTTTAGTTAATTTTATTGGTTTAGATTAAGCCTTTGTATTCGTAAGGCCTAATAGTTAGATAAATTGTTAAAATTTATTATTAGGCAGGGGCTTAGTTAAACCATTTGCAGGCATCTCTTTAGTGTTAATGTAAATAACCTTAGCTATACCCTTCTATACCTTTTCTCTAGTATAGTTAAATTTTAGCAAGGTATGCTTTATTTTACTATAAAGAGTAGGGTTATTAGCGGTTATAATAGCGCCTTAGTTATTACTAAAAATTAGTACTAGAGGTGCTATAGGTAGCTTTATCTCTTTAAAGAGACTATAAAGCCACTCTAGCTCCCTAATAGCTTCACATAAGGCATTAGATTTAGCCTCTAATGTTAATAAAGCTATTATAGTTGCTTTCTTCGATTTCTAGCTAATAGGTCCTTTAGCTAGCTTATAGAGATAAGCATAGGTTAATTTAGAGGACTTATCACCCGCGAAGTCACTATTATAGAAGCTAATAAGGGTTGCAGAAGCTATAATAGTAGATTTAGACCTTCTATAAGTTATAGAATAACCCATAGAGCCTAAAAGGTACCTAAGCAAATGTTTAGAAGCATTAAGATACTCTATAAACGGCTTAGCTAGCGCTATGGAAAGCCACTAAACTAGAAAGGCAATATTAGGTCTTATAAGGAGCATTAGGTATATAATAGTCCCTATAATACTCTAATATAGCTTATAATTAGGGGGGGAAAGAGGTTTAGTTAGGTAGTCTACCTATTTTATAATTCCTAGTTATAGAGGAATTTTAATAGGTCTAGTATCTTTTATATTAAATCTTTCTAGGGCTTCAGAAATATACTAGGACTAGTGGATAGTTAGGGTCCCTTTCTTTTGATTTCTAGTGATTTAAACGCCTAGGAAAAATTCAGCTAGCCTATAGTCTTCTATAGGATAAGCTTTATAAAGTAGCTTCTTTAGCCTATTAATATAAGCTAGATCCAGTCCTATTAGAAGGCAGTTATTTACATAAGTCACTATATATATAGATGTAGTTAGGTTAAAGAAGACAGCTAGGTTAGATATAAGGGGTTAAAAGCCTAGCTTCCAAAGAAGGTCTTTTAAAACCTGCTGCCACTCTCTAGAGCTTTGTTTTAATCCATATAAAGCTTTTTATAGGAAAATAACCTGCTTTTAAGAGGGTTTATAGCTATACTTCTTAAGTAACTTAGCTACTTTAGGTGTAAAAGACTTAGCAAACTTAGTAAATCCATTAGGAATTTGCATATAGATAGCTTCCTTTAGTGAACTGTTTAGAAAGGCCCCTATAAAATTAACCTATTTAACTTCCTAGTTATTACAAGCCACTAGGGCTAGTAAAATCCGCTAACTAGGGGGAATGCTAGTTATAGCGTAGGTTTTAATATAATCTTAACCTTCTATCTGCATAAACCCTTTAGCAACGAGTTAGGCCTTGTACTTTAGAGGATTATTTTCTTTATCCTTTTTAAGCTTATAAATAAGCCTATTCTTTAGAACCCTCTAGCCCTTAGGAATTTGGTCTATCCCTATAAATTTAAAGGTTCTAGTAGCTAGAAGCTGTTTAAATTCGTTAAATGTTACATCTATCCATTTTTAACTATCCTTACTTTTTAAAGCTTGTTTCTAGGTCTTAGGGGTATCCGAATCGTTATTAGTGGATGATTTAGCCCTTTGTTATGCCTTAAAGCATATCTCCTTAACGTATGAAGATATATTAAAATCATTAATATCTATAGAATCAGAATTAATTAAAGAATCCAAATCTAAAAACGGTTTTTTGATAGCACCCTTATTAGGGGCGCTAGAGCTAGGGCTCTCTAGGGGTAGCGCTAGAGGCGTTGCAGGCGTTGTAGGGGTTGCAGGCGCTGTGTTAGTTGCCCTAGGGGCTGTTAGTACAGGCGCTGCGGGCGCTACGGGCGCTAAGCTTTTAGGAGGCTTTAGGTAACTATCCTAAATTCCTAGATTATCTCGTGAGATATTAGCTTCTCCCTCTAAAGGATTAGTCCCTAAAGGCTTAGGGGACCTTACAGAGCCTATATTCTCTATAATTTTAATAAAGCTAGTCTTTATAACTAACCTTTTAGAGGGAATATAAATAAGATAAACAGTAAAACCTAGAGTAGCTAGTAACTAACTAGGAATAGTCCTAGGGGCTAGCTTTTAAAGCTTAGATCTCTGCTCCGGAGGTATTAGGACCTTATAATAAGACCCTATAGCCCTAATTTTCAAGAAATTAGGCTTATAGGAAGTCTTAGGCTCTAAATTAGCTAGAAATAGCTGCTTAGGGGTTAAAGGCTTAGTTATATTAGCTATGATATTAACTAATTCCACTATGGCTAGAAGGATGTAAGACTATAGATATAAGGGTGGCTTAGACCACTAAAGTGTAGCCCTAAGCTAGTCTAGGATAACCCTAATAGCCCTCTTAACTAGCCTATTCTATTTGTGAATATAGGGGCAAGAGGTGCTAAAACAAATTCCTTTAGAAGATAACTATAACTAAAGTTCGTTATTAATTTCAGTACCTCCGTTAAAGTGAAGGTGCCTAGGATACGCGTTATATCGGTTTTTTAGGGCCCTAAAGAAGCCCTTAATAGCTAAAGAAAGGGTTAAACCTTCTTTATTAGCTAATAAAAAGCACCATTTATACCGGGATTTTCGATTAATAAGTATAAGGACTGTAGCCTTCTTATTATGCGGTATAGGTTTGATTTTAACCGTATCTCCCTCTAGAATATCTAAAACTCTAGGGGGGTCCTAAATAGGTTGTTTAGTTAGTCTTCTAATAGCTTTAGATTACATACAGGCTATGCAGTTAAAATCCTTTTCTTTAACAGCGGAAAAATCAGGGATCCCTTTAGCTAATTTCGATGATTTCTTTAGTAAAGGGAGGCCTATATAGCCTAATTAAATGTGCCAAAGAAGGGCTAAATCTAGTAACTTCTTATAACTAGAATCTAGCTTTTTAGGGCTATTATCCCCTAGCTCCCTCTGTTACTAGGCCTCTTAAGAATCACAGGCCTCTAGGGGCAGTAGACAGCCACTATTGTCACCTAAGTTATTAGGGTATAGACCTTCTAAACCCCCTGTAGAAGATGCCTAACTAGGAGGAGCTTTAGTAAGACATAGGGCTAAATCATCTAAATCATTGTCTTCTAGCTCTTCGATTTGTTAATATTCCTTAGGATTAAAAGCTAGTTACGGAATTTAAACCTCTATAGGGTAGGAAAACCCTAACTTATTCTTATAAGCTCTTAGTTATTATTGCCATTATTAGTTGCAATATTAAGAGCCTATAAAGGAGAGGTGGGTTAAATGCTTACAGATTATAGGAGTAGGTTACCCCTTAATCTATAGAAAAAAGCCGTGTTTAGTAGGTTCTAGTAACCCACAGGGGCTTTTATTAGCTAGGAATAGCTAGTCTTTAGCTAGATAACCTCCCTTTAGATAGTGAGATAACCCACTAACTAGGTTAGTATCTATACCTAGGAAATATAGGGCATCTAGCAGAGCTAAAGGCCTATATTCTAGTGGATTTTTCTTAACTAGAATATTAAAAACAGCTATGCCTCTTCCTTTAGGAAAAATAGGTCCTCCTACTGTAATTATAGCGCTAGTTTTACCTTTCTTTAGAGGTTTAAAGTCCCTAAAAGAAGCCCTATTATTACAAATGTGATAGGAAGAACCTGTATTATACAAAAGGGAGTTTTTAACCACATTGTTAGAGTAGCTAAAAGTAGGCTTACTAGTAGTGTTACTAGTAGTAGAGGCACTAGAACTATCTAAATTAGAATTAGAATCACTACTATTATTACTACTAGATTTATTAGAATCTAATTCTTTAACGTATCCTGTGGCTAGGGTATAGCCTAAAGCAAAAGCAGCTTCTTTTCCTTTCTATTTTTCCCTATTACTACTCTTTTTCTTCTTCTGCTTCTTTTTAGAGGCCTTAGAAGGGTTTAAATCCTTCTTATCCTACTCTTTAGTAGCGTTAGAGTCCTTCTTAGGGTTAGGATTAAAAGACTTCTTTTCCTAGTCCTTAGAATTTCCCTTATTATTATTAGAAGCCTTATAACTAAGGGCTTTAGCTATAGGGGAGGTTTTATCCCTCTGTTCTTCTAATAAATCCGCTATAAGGAACTGTAAATTTAGGGTATTTATAGGCAGTCCTTGTGCCCTAAAAGCTCTAATAGTAAATCTTTGTCTCTTAGCCTAACTAGGAAAGGTTTGCTTTAATGCATTAATATAATAATTTACTTAATTAATAGGGGCGATCTCTACACTATAAAGTTATAGTCTAGCTAGTAAATTATTAAAATTAGCATTAAAAGCCTCTAAAGATCCCTTATAACTTAAAAAGTTTAGGGAGTAGTAGCTAGCGTATAGTGTACCACGCTAGATTTTAGCACTCTACAAATACTGCCTAATAAGGACTTTATAGGCTTCTTTAGGGGATTTTTGCTAACATATAGTAGCCTATAGTCCTAGTTAATAACTATCTCTTAATATTATTAAAAGAATAGCTTAGTTACAGTTAGCTAGATAGCTTGCTAGGCTTAGATTATCTATAAATTTAGGTAATCCTAGGGCTCTAAATTATATGCTTAGGGCTTGCTTCCACTAATTATAATTTTTAGGGCCTTTTAGCTTAGCTCCCTCTGGAATAGAGTGAACCTTCTTATTTAGTTCCTTTATAGCACCTGTATTAAAGGTAGCTTATAAGTTACTAGAAGGTACGCTCGCAAAAGTAGTAGCTATTAGGTTTTCTTCTAGAACCTTAGTATTTTCTTCCTTAGGTCTATTAGAAGCCTAAAGACCTTGCATAATAGTTATAGTTTGCGTTAATTTCTTTAGAAGGTTATTAATACTAGCCTTGTTTTTAATACGATTTTCCTTGCTATGCCTAATAAAATTAGATAAGGTCTTGCCTTATTGTTTAATTTGGCTCTGCATCTATAGCTATAGAGCACTAGCCTAAATAGCTAGTTAACCTTCTATATCTATCCTACTAGGGTCCCTAGGGGGGCTAGAAGACCCTATAGCAAGGGCCTTACCCTTATAACTAGGTAGTGCTATCTTCTAGTTACTATGTTAAATCTCTAAATTTATTCCTATTGCAAATAACGCGCGCTAGAAATTGCTTGTGTTGCAATCTAGTTACGTACGTAAATTGTGTGGCGGGGCCGTTTAAGAGGGTAGCCCTTAGGTTTAAAAAGTAGGTCTTTAGTATGCGTGGGTAGAAAAATAGCAGAGAAGAATCTCCGCGAGGAAAATTTCTTACCACTAAGGATAGGAATCGTAGATAATAGGTATTACAGAAGCCACAACGCAACGCAACGTAATGTATAGTGCGTGCAACGTAATGTAATAGGTTAAAAAGCCTAGTATATAATATACTAGATATCTAATGATTTTAAAAGGATATAGCGTATCTACTATTATAGATAATATTAAATATAACGGTTACAGTAGTGAATAGGATTACTAAAAAGGTTATGGTTATAACTAGATAGTTACGGGTTGCAATGTAGTGGTTACGGGTGCGGCTGTAGTTAATTTTCAACACCAAGGGTCTAATGTTGCAATGCGTGGTACTAGTAAATAAAGAGCTTTAAATTCTAGTGGTTTCCTTTGTAATCTTAAGAGCCTATAGGTATAGTAGGTAGCAACTATACCTAAAATCAAGCAGTAATCGCAGTAGAATAACGTAGTAATGTAGTAATCTATAGGCCTTCTAGGCTTATAACCTATTAAAAATAGGAAGGGAATCTAGCTAGAGGGATAGGAAGACCTCCCTACTAGATTCTAATGCGGCGGCTTCTAGATTCACTAGATTATAGCGTATTCTGCAAGATATAGAGCTTTAATAGTTAAATATAGTTAATTCCTAGCTAGTACGGATAATCTAACAAGTAATAAGAGGATTTATAGTCCCCTTATAGACCTACTAACTGTATTAAAGGATCTAGGTCGCTAGAGAGGTCTTAGGAGCTACTTTTTATTTTCCGCAAAACTCATTTATATGGAAAAAATAAAAAATCAACTCACGGCCATACAAACTAGCTGCCTAGGTAGTCTAACTAAGCATTTTTAATAGACAACCCTATTAACAAAATATACCATTAAATCCAGAAAAATTCAAGGATTTAAACAGTATACGTTAGCCTTTTATACGACTACTAGTTGCCTAGTTACAGTCGATTTTAGCTTCCCTATAGGGTAACCTAATTGGCTTAGTCATACAAGCCCGCGGGTTGGTTGTGGAACAACGCAGGTCATAACAGAACAACGCTGCAAGCAACGCTCGTAACCAACGTTGCAACAACGCAACAAGGCAACTAGTGGGCCTATAAAATAGTGCTATAAATAGCATTATTTTAACACCTATAAAATAGTGCTATAAATAGCATTATTTTAACAGTAGATATAGTTACTTTAAGTATTTTATAATGCTATTTAGGCTTATTAACGCGCTAGTATCCTTCTAAGAGTATATTAATAAAGCTTTAGAAGGCCTTAATAATCTTATTTACATTATTTACCTTAATAACACCCTAATATTTAGCTATAAGATCTTAGAGTATAAGGGCAATATTAAAAAGATCCTTAAGAGATTTTAGAAGGCTAACCTTTTTATTAATTTAGATAAGTGCTAATTCTCTATTAAGGAGGTTAAATTCCTTAGTTATGTAATCTTACTAAAAGGAATCTTAATAGACCTAAGTAAGGTAAAGGCAATTATAATATAGCTAATACCTATTTACGTGTTTAATATCTAATCTTTCCTTAGGTTTACTAGATTCTATAGGCGTTTTATTAAGTTATATAGTAAAATAGTTATCCTATTAATAAACTACCTATAAGGGAACTAACTAGTGAAGTTTAAGCTAGATAATAGCAAGCTAGTAGTGTTTAGGGAACTGCAAAAGCTATTTTAAAAGGCTCTAATTTTGGTTTACTTTAACCTAAATTTACTACTATAAGTAAAGACTAATGCCTCTAGATACGCAATTAGAGCTATCCTTAAAATGTTAGTGCTAGGTTACTAGTACCCTATAGCGTTTATATTAAGAAAGTTAAAGGACGCTAAATTACGCTATGTAACACTAGATATAAAGCTACTAGTAATTTAGGAGGCCTTTTAGACCTAGAGGCACTACCTTGCTTACTTAGCGCACCTAGTTACTATAAACATAAATTACCTAAACTATAAGTACCTTATAATAAAGCCTAAGCTAACTAGTTACTAGGTTACTATATTAAATAAGCTATGCCTATTTAACTTTACTATTAAACACTAGGTAAGGAAGCTAAATCTTACTAACCCTTTATTATAAAGACTAAACTATATTAGTAAGGAAAGGAAGGCTAAGGCTTTTATATCTTAGTTACTAACCTTCCTTGCTAAGTTTACTACTATTAGGCTATAGGGGTGTTATATTAGTAATAGCTTAACTACTAGTTAGGTATGTCTATAGTATATTAGGTTTATAGTTAAGAAGTAGCGTAAGAGTAATAGTAACTTAGTAAGTGCCTTATGTTTATATTTACCACCCCTTAATAGCAAAGCAAGAACCCTAATAGTAAGTAAGAGAACCTTTTCTATATTAATCTTTACTAGGCTAGGTAAAAAGCCTAAGCATATAGTAATAAAGTATAGGTTTATAGTAATTAAACCCTACTAGCTAGTTTAAGAACCTCTCCTATATTAATCTTTACTAGGCCTATAAAAGCAATAGTAAGTAAGTTAACCTTTGCTATATTAATCTCTATTACGCTAGTTAAAAAGTCTAAGAGCGCTACTAAGGAGCTATATACTTATAGTAGTATTAAGGTAAATTACCTAATAGTATGTAAGAGAACCTCTTCTATATTAATCTTTACTATATTTATAGAAGTAATAGTAAGTAAGAGAACCTTTACTATATTAATCTTTACTAGGTTAGTTAATTTATCTAAGAGCACTACTAAAGAGCTACTAGGCTATAGTAATATTATAATAAGAATCTTTGTTATGGACTGGCCCCTAGGCTGCTGCGATAGGGCGTTAATATAGTATTAAGAAACTTAAGGAGAGGAAAGAGAAAGGTAGGAAACCTATCCTTACTAGGGCCCCTTATACCCCCTAACTACCTTATATAAGCCCCCTTTTCTATGTCCTTGCCTATATAGGACTATCCCTACTTACATACACTATATAAATACTTAGGCAAAGCCTAAGCCCTTATATATGCCTTTACTCCTTCCTTTCTTTTTCCCTTACCTATAGTTAATATAAGTGCTTACCCTTTATAACACATTATAGGTACTTATTATTTTAACCTAGGTCTAGGTAGGATATGTAACGCATACTTCTAGCTACTATATTATTATTATAATAACACTAGCCTTACCCTTACTTATTTATCCCTTTACTTACTACTTACTATTTATTTTTATCCTATAGTTTTAACTTCCTTACACTAAAAACATTTTTTAAATATTATAACCCTATTACTCCTTCCTATTCTATTATTCTAAATAATTATTATTCCCCTATTAGACTTATAATAAACATGCCTTATTATAAAATAAATACTTATAAGTCTACTTAAGCTTTAGCTACTACTACTATATCCCTTGCTATTACTACTATATTCCCTACTACCCTTATTACACTAATAGCTAGGTCTATTAGTAAGTTCCTTATAGAGGGGGACTTAGATAATAATAAGTATGCCACCCCTTACATGCTTTTTTAGCCCTATAGGCCTTATATTAAATAATGCCTTACTATAGGCATGTTAAACTATTACCCCCCTAAAAGTAGTAAGTCCTATCCCTTATATTAGTAGTAATATATAACCTATATTTAGTTAACTAGGTACCTATTTACTAACCTATAGCTTTATTATTACCTTAAGGATCTTAAGGCTTTAATTACTATAGGTATATATATTATTATACCTAGGGTTAAAAGGACTCTAACTACTAAAAAGAAAATACTAGTTCTCTCCTAATAGTTTTACGCCCTTATAAGCTAATAGAATACACTCCTAAACTAGGCTTAATTTAATCTAGTACCTATTTGCTTTGCCCTTAGGCCCCCCCTTTTTTATAATACTCCTACTATAAATATAACTAGGCTTAAGGTTATCCCCCTTAGTAATAGTAGTCCTACTAGTAGCTATAGTATAGGTAGCTTTATATAGTAAGTTACTAGCATTCTATTCTAATAGAACTAATAGATTATTAGTAAACTAAATTCTATGTAATAAGAATTTTATAATTAGTTTATATACCTCCTTAAGGCACTCTCCCCCTATTACTATAGTAGTACCTAGGGCTACTAGTAGCTTATTAAAGCTAGTAATAATTTGCCCTTATATTAGCGCTAGGAGCGCTCCTAACCTAGGTTTATCCTAGGTCTAACTAATTACTATGCTAATTACAATATAGGTAGTAGCTATCCCTCTATAACTATTATTATCTACTAGTCCTCCCCTAATAAAAGTTAATCTAATAATATAGCGCCCTTACCCTATACTTACTTTACGCTCCCTAACCACTATTTTGCTCTTACTATCTAAAACTATAGTAGTAGCTATAGTAGCTATAGTGCTAGCTATAGTAGCTATAGTACCTAACGTAGCATAGGTTATGTCCTTATTAGACATAAGGCAACACTAGTTACTATCTTATCTAATAATAATAGCCTTACTAATAGCCTAACTAACCCCTAGTCTAAGTAACCCCTATGCTATAGGGGGTAAGGGGATCTAAATACGTTTTAGTAACTATAAGGAATTAGCTAGGTTTAGAATAAGTGTGCCTTATACGCTAGAAGATATCTCCTTTAATAGATATATAGTCTATAATTAATTTAGTTTATTATTATAATATATATCTCCTTACTTTGCTTTAAACTTATTAAGGGCTTATATCTATATTATACTTTCTAGTAGTTCCTATATTAGCTATATATAACTTACTTACTTAACTAGGATATTACGCCTCCTACCTTAGCCTAGGGCATTTTAAGCCACTAAGATCCGTTTAACTTAGTATTTCTCTATAAGTTTATTATTATCCTTTGCTAGGACCTATTCTAGCCCTAGATAGGAGTCCTAGAGCTTCTAACTAGGAAAAGGGTTTTTTATAGCTTATTTAATAAGGTCTATATAAAAAACTAGGTAAATACCCCTTAGGATATCTAACTATACTATAAGTAGCGTTAGTATATTAATAACTATATACTTTACTATAACCTACTTAAGTTTCTATAAGGGGTGGTTTGTCTTAATATTCTTAAGTAAAAGCTATACCTTTTTCTCTAACCTAAAACTATTTTACTAGACATTAAGAAGCTAAGGTAGTGTTCTATTGCCTTTATTAAACGTAGGCTATTATAGCTTATACTAAAAGAGTACTCTCTTATAGGTGCTCTAGGAAATATATAGCCTACCCTTTAGGTAATATTATAAACGCAAAATAGTCTAGTTATAACTAAATTAGTTCTAAGTTATATCTATATAGCAATTTATTTAGACTTACCCCTATTACTAAAGAAAACCTATTATTAATTATAAGTTAGTAAGTAGCTAGATATTCTAGCTAATTAAACTATAAGAAGGAAACTATTATATGTAAGATTACTTACACTTCCTAGTTTACCTACTCTATGCTACTATTAGTCTATAGGTAATGTAAAGTAAAAAGTAACTAATTAATCCTAACTAGGGAGCATAATATTATCTAGAATTTCCCTAGCTAGTCTAACCCCTAGTCTATAATAATAGATTAGGGAAATCCTTAGAACCTTTACTAGACTATTTTAAATTATTTCGCGCACTCCTTAGCCTTAATAGAGGTTATAGCTTCTAGCTATATAAACTTTAAGAGTCTATTAGTAATAACTATAAGGTATTATAGCTTCTCTAGGGATACTGCTAGTAAGTCTATTATAAAGTTAATAGAAATCTAAGACTAAAACTAATTAGGGATTAGTAAGGGTTTTAGTAAGCCTTACTGCTATTAGTAGCTCTTATAGCTACTAAAGCAGTAATAGTGTTAAGGCTTCTGGGCCGAAATAGATAGAATAGGGTGATAGTATAGATAAGTAGCAGCTAAATAGCTAAAGGTAGGTATTAATGCTTAAGGGTTTTAATCTCTAGCCTCCCACATTCTATGTGTGTAACCTTTGCCTAAATACCCCCTTTACGCTCACATAACTAGCTTATAGCAACCTTGTAGCTAGGGCACTATAAGCCCTAAGTAGGTCTTACTATATATAATGCTATTGCCTCTATTACCTATGTTACTCTATAGCCTCTATAACCCTAATATAGTACCCCCTTTACTTTATAATTACCCTTAATTATACTTACTGCCTAGTTAGTGCAAACTCGCTATTTTAAACTTCCTATATAATTCTTACCTTACGCGTCCTAACGCAAGACATAGGGAAACAATAGCCCTATTAATAATAGGTCTAGCTATTATTCCCTACCTTACCTGTAAGCTCTTAGTTATAATATAGTTATAGCTATAAAGTCACTTTATAAATGCTTATATCCTTATTCTCACTAGTTCTACGAAAGTAAACACCCTATGTTATATTTTCTTATTAGCTAAAAGGGATAGGGTATTAGACACTATACATTAAGGTGCATTTAATTATAAGTTCTAGCAAAGTTACTACAAGCTTGCTAGGTATGCGTAGTTAGCTATAACTTTAGCTATTAATAGCTATAACACTAGCTTTTTAACCTATAGCTTACTTTCGCTGCCTGCGTAGATCACTTAAGGGGTCTGTAGTTAATATAAAAAAGACTGAATTTCCCCTCCTTCTCTTCCTTTCCTCCTTATCCCTCTTACTTTTTAATATTAAATTCATAAGTTAGCCTTACTAGCCCTATAGTAGCGTTCTTGCTGCTACTACCTAGTAGTTACTAATGTTATTTAGAGTCTTCCTCCTTATTATCTTATTATCTCTTTGCTTCTTATAGTTAGTATTATAGTTTATATCTTACTACTTTGCTTCCTACTTACTTACTACTAACTTATAGATAAGTTATAATATCTTCTATTTACCTAATAACTCTAGGACCCTTAGCGCCTACCCTAGAAAAATCCCCTTATAAGAGGGCTTTATATGCTTTAAAAACATCCGCGTAAGTTTACCTCTTATTTATAGTGTTATAGCTACTAACTTACTAAGTAGTATAATTAAAATTCCTTACCTTCGCTATAGTTAGTAGGTAGTAATCTAGCAAATTACCCCTAAAGATAATAAAGCTAAACCTTAGTATATTATAGATAGGAAGCTAATTCCTAATAAGTGCTATTATTCCCCTAGTATAACTAAGCTACTCCTCCCCTACTCTTATAATACTAACTTAGGATAGGTAATTCCTTAAAGTGCGCTTACTATATAAAAAATAACAAAACATATACTAGTATAAGTGCCCCTTTAAGGCCACTACTCTTAGCTAGCTAACCTATTATTAGTATTCTATAAGAATTATAATACTCTATTATAAGTTCTTTAAGGTTATAAAGGAGGTTCCTAATAGTACCTATTACTATCTATCCTTAGTAAGAATATTAATTCTAGTAACTTAGTTAAAGCTAACTTATTACTAGGCTCTAGTGCGCGTGAAACGTAAATTATATAATACTCTCCTTGCTATAAAGAATGCGAATTACTATAGGAGAGTTTATTAGGCCTATCTAACCGCTAAAGCTACTTATAAGGCAAACGCTAATAAGCGCGTAGTAATGTTATAGCTATTTAATGCTACTAACCTTAAGGTCTAGATTAATATTGCTAATAGCCTACGCTTTATAGCTTAAAATACTCCTATAGTAAGTCCTATTATATATAGTATAGCTTTTACTTTGCTAAACTATAGCTAGTTTATAGCCTATGCTTTATAGCTCCCTACTTATATTAGCCTCTCTAAGCTCCCTAAAGAGCTCTATTTCTTTATTTATAGGGATAAGGAGGGGTTCTCTAATAATAAAGCTCCTATAGCTACTATAGAGGAAAATATAGTAGTAAATGTAATAATAGAGTAATAGGTGCTTAGTAGCTATATAGTAGTTTGCTTTAAGAGAATATAACTTTTTACGCTATAAAATTTTATATATTAAATTACTAAAGTAATAATATCTTTACAAACTAGTTACTTAATTACCGCTTGTAATTATTTATAATATCCCTTATAATAAAATCTCTTTTTAATACCTATAAATTCTCTAAGCTATTATAGCCCTTTTATTTTACTAAGAATTTCCGCTATTTTCTATTATACTAATATAAGATAATTCTCTTAACCTTAAACTCTTCTTTATTATCCTTAACATTATCTTATAGTAAGGACGTATTTACATAGCTAGTAAAATCCCCTCTAAACGGTTTAAGGCTTATAATATTAAACACATTATAAAGTCTTAAGCTAGCTAGTAATTATAATTAATAGGCTAAGCTATAATTACTAACTACCTTCTTAATTTTATAGGGCCTTAGGTACTTAGCTATAAGCTTTTAGCTTAGTTATCTTAGGTTAATATTCTTAGTAAATAGCAAAATATAGTCCCTAACCTTAAACTCTATTAGCATTCTCTTATAATTATAATACTTCTTTTACTATACTTATGCGTTATAAAGTAGCCACTTAATCTCTAAGTGTCTTTATCTTAATTCTAAGACTCTGTTTTCTACCTAGTTATTTACTAAGTTAGGCATTAGGATAGCCTAATAAGGTCCCCTTAGGTTATACCCTTATAGCGCCTTCGCTAGCGTTAGGCTATAACTACTATGCTTACTTATGTTATAGGCAAACTATGCCATTAGCAAATATTCTACCTAATTATCCTATTTAGCGCACGTATAGGCTCTTAGATAATGCTTAAAAACCTAGTTTAATTGCTCTATTTGCCTATCTATTTAGGGGTAAAATGCGGTGCTTAGTTACTACTTTATTATAGCCTAGTGGCTCTTTAGTAGTGCTCTTAGATAAATTAACTAACCTAGTAGAGATTAATATAGTAAAGGTTCTCCTACCTACTATTACTTTTACAGATATAGTAGAGATTAATATAGAAGAGGTTCTCTTACCTACTATTAGGTAATTTGCCTTAATGCTACTATAAGTATATAGCTCCCTAGTAGCGCTCTTAGACTTTTTAACTAGTGTAGTAAAGGTTAATATAGTAAAGGTTAACTTACTTACTATTGCTTTTATAGGCCTAGTGAAGATTAATATAAAAGAGGTTCTTAAACTAGCTAGTAGGGTTTAATTACTATAATCCTATAGCTTTATTACCACGCGCTTAGGCCTTTTACCTAGCCTAGTAAAGATTAATATAGTAAAGGTTCTCCTACTTACTATTAGGGTTATTACTTTACTATTAAGGGGTAGTAAGCGTAAACATAAGGTACTTACTAAGTTACTATTACTCTTATGCTACTTCTTAACTATAAACCTAATATACTATAGACATACCTAACTAGTAGTTAAGCTATTACTAATATAGCGCCCCTATAGCCTAATAGTAGCAAACTTAGTAAGGAAGGTTAGTAACTAAGACATAAAAGCCTTAGCCTTCCTTTCCTTACTAATATAGTCTAACCTTTATAACAAAGGATTAGCAGGATTTAGCTTCCTTACTTAGTGTTTAATAGTAAAGTTAAATAGGCATAGCTTATCTAACGTAATAACCTAGTAACTAGTTAGCTTAGGCTTTATTATAAGGTACTTATAGTTTAGGTAATTTATAATCACAGTAACTAGGTACGCTAAGTAAGCAAGGTAGTGCCTCTAAGTCTAAAAAGCCTCCTAAATTACTAGTAGCTTTGCGTCTAGTATTACATAGCGTAATTTAGCGTCCTTTAACTTTCTTAATATAAACGCTATAGGGTGCTAGTAACCTAGCACTAATATTATAAGGATAGCTCTAATTGCGTATCTAGAGGCATTAGTCTTTACTTATAGTAGTAATATTAGGTTAAAGTAAACTAAAATTAGAGCCTCTTAAAATAACTTTTGTAGTTCCCTAAATACTACTAGCTTACTATTATTTAGCTTAAACCTTACTAGTTAGTTCCTATGTAGGCAGTTTATTAATAGGATAACTATTTTACTATATAACTTAATAAAACACCTATAGAATCTAGTAAACCTAAGGAAAGATTAGATATTAAACACGCAGATAGGTATTAGCTATATTGCAATTGCCTTTACCTTGCTTAGGTCTATTAAGATTCCTTTTAGTAAGATTATATAACTAAGAAATTTAACCTCCTTAATAGAGAATTAGCACTTATCTAAATTAATAAAAAGGTTAGCTTTCTAAAATCTCTTAAGGATCTTTTTAATATTACCCTTATACTCTAAGATCTTATAGCTAAATATTAGGGTATTATTAAGGTAAATAATGTAAATAAGATTATTAAGGCTTTCTAAAGCTTTATTAATATACTCTTAGAAGGATACTAGCGTGTTAATAAGCCTAAATAGCATTATAAGATACTTAAAGTAACTATATTTACACTAAAAGGCTGTTTTCTACTTATTGCCCTCGCGGATATATAGCTAATAGTATGTATCTTTAAGGTCTAACTTTATGAAAATCTTTACACCCCCTAGTTAATCTAAGATTTCTAATATTAGGGGTAAAGGGGCCTTGTCTTTAACTATAATCTTATTAAGGCCCCTATAATCCACGTATAGTTATAGCTTTCCCCCTTTTTTTAGCATAAAAAGGATTAGGGCGCTTACTAGGCTAACAGATCTTTAGATTCACCCGCGTTTTTGCGTAGTTACTAGGTACTTACAGAGCACCTATAACTCTTTCTTAGCTAGGTTATATATTAGACCCTATAGTAGTGCTTTTCCTTTTTCTAATTTAATAGCATATATATAGCTACCTAAGCTAGGAAGGGTGCTAGCCTCTTTATTTAAAAATATATCTTTAAACTCCTTATAAGCTTCTAGAAGTTCCACTTTCTTAGGTTTATTAGCTAGTTTTATTATCACGCTATTACTACTTCCTTTATCTTTATTTACTATAAGTCTAATAGTAGCCACGTGTCTAATTATATATATTACCTATAGGTTAAGTACTACTATAATAGATATATATTTTACTACTTTTTAACTATCCTATAACCCTATTACTAATAAGATATATTCCTTTATTATAAGGTATCTCTAAAGTCTATCTTTCTAAGATATTATTTATTATATTTATTTAAATACGCTAGTTAGCCTTCCCTGGCTATTTCTAGTACTCCTATAGATTAGTTAAAGAGGAAAACCTTTAGAAAGACAAAAAACCCCCTTGCGTCTTTGTTTAGTCTAGCGCTAGCCCTAGACTAGGTTAGCGCCGCTATTAGTGTGGCCATTTATAGTTATTTGTTGCTAGCTTGCGCTAGCCTTATCCCTTTGTCTAAGTTTTTTAAGTTAGAAGGACTACTAACTCTCCTCCTTTGCCTAGGTCCTAGCTCTCCTCTAGGCTAGTGTTAGCCTAATTATAATTATTGTTTGCAAAGTGAATTTAAGTTTATAATAATAATTTACTTTTCTCTTATAGTATTGCTAACTCTTTCTTTGCCTCACTTTTTAGCTAAATCTGCCTCTCCTCTAGCCTAGGTTATTTGTAAACTTAGAGTACCTAGTTTTATAAAACTTCTAGAGGGAAAGGGCAGGGCTAGCCTATAGTTACCTTAGTGTTAGCGCTCTTTTGCTATTAAAGTTTTCGTTTATTTGCAATATTAGTGTATTATCTTCACATTTACAATAATAACTTATAGCCCCCCCCCCCCTAGG
The DNA here is from genome assembly GCA_024072835.1 of Epichloe amarillans. Classification (NCBI taxonomy): domain Eukaryota; kingdom Fungi; phylum Ascomycota; class Sordariomycetes; order Hypocreales; family Clavicipitaceae; genus Epichloe; species Epichloe amarillans. The sequence goes on along the minus strand of CP099637.1, from coordinate 4,862,120 downwards.
GATTATAAGAAGAGTTCTTCCCCCCTTAGAATCCTAACCTTTTTCCTTCCTCTTACATTACACTTTCTTATAGGTTATTTTTCCCTTCTTCTTTTAAGAACCTATAGGCCCTACCCTAGGTTAGTGCTAGTATAGAAGCTAATAATTGCTGTAGTTTTATATGCTTATTGCTATAGTTATAAAAATGTCTCCCTCTTGCTCTCTATCGCTAGTATATTTGCCTCTATTTCTATGCGATTTAGGTGCTAATCCGCTTAGGAGCCTGTGCTTTTGCTATATTATCTAAAGAAGTTACTTACCCTAAAGCAGCTATAGTAAGCTCTTAAACGCAAGCTTTAGGTAGGTCTCTTCCACTCTAGCTCTAGGCCTGTTTTAATGCTAATTTAGTTTAGTTAGGCAAGCCTTAATAGTTCTAGTGTATTTCTTATTATATATAGTCTATTAAAACTCTAGGCTATTAGTGCTATAACGTTATTAGTATGTTTTCTCTTTAGTTCCAGCGTGGTGGCGAGGCTAATCTAACTAGTTAGGGGCTGTGACTAATGCCTATTTTAATTATTAGGTTAGAAATAGCGGTTATGAAAAGGTTTAATATTGTCGCTTCTAGGCTAGCGCTACTGCTAATCCGTTTAATAGGTTAAAATCATAGGACGTTAGGCAAAACATTAGTGGTTAACTAAAATATTAGCTAAGATTGCTAGCGGTGCTAAGGTAAGAGCTTCTCTAGCGGGTTAAATCTAGCTCTAAATTAGTGCTAATTTATTTATTCCTAGGTCCCTAAGGACTTTAATACGTATGTGAAAAAGTTATGCGCTAAAAATTAAAGTAAGAAGAAATAGTCTGCGTTAGCAGCGGGCCTTAACTAAGGCGGTTCTAGGTTTACTAGGGACTAATATAATAAGACTATCTTTTAGCTATGTTAACTAGACACACGAATAGCAAAGATAAACTATCTCCTAGGCGCCTTTCTCCTTATTAAGGGGCAGGCTAAAATCCTAGAGGATGCTATTCCTATCCCTAAGGAGGAGTAGTTTCTTTATGTTATTTTGTATTAGTATAGGGGCGTAATTAGATTAGAAGTGGCCTAGAAGGGGGGCTAATATACCTAGCGTTTAGTAGTTAGTTTGTATTAATTTAATGATAAGTTCTAGAGCTATTTATTTCCTTATGTGCATTATAGTCGCTCTGCCTCTAGCCTGTTTCTGCCCCTAAATTATCTGCGTTAGTTCCTAGTTTCTATTGCCTCTATTAGTTATTATTTCTATAGTCCTTAGTTCTAATCTTTCGCGTTAGGCGCGCCTTAGTTCTAGTTCTAGGGCTCTTAACTTAGCGGCTAGGTTATATGCTAGCGTGTAGTATTATAGTCTCTTTGTGGCTAGAAACTATTTAGCTATAATTTTCGCTTACTAGGGATTGTTTAGGGCTAGCCTCGCTTCCTATGTGTCTGCGGGCTAGCGTTGTTAGGGCTATATATAACTATATTTATAGTAATTAACTATTACGTAATACTAGTCTTCTTCCGCTTAGCTATAGCTACATAAAGGTAAAGTCACCCTAGGAACGTTCCGGAGAAAAAGGAACTTATTAAGGCTAATTTTGCCTATTTATAATTATATAAGTGTGGAAGAGATGTGCTTATCTAGGTTATTATAGAATCTCTAGATATCTTTTAGGTAGCTTAGCGGTTAGTCCTTAGCTAGTTCTCTAACGCGCTAGTCCTAACCTAGTCTTTCTCTGTTATACTATGCTTCCTATTAGCTTTTCTATTTATTATATAAGTCTACGTTAGGTTTGTCTTCCTTATTATTACGTCTTCTCTATGGCCTCCTCTAGGGCAGGATAGTTACTACTAACCTAGCTATAGTCCTAATTACCTTCGCTATCCTACTATTAATAGTTCTCTCCTTATACCTCTTTTTTAGGTGGTTTAGGTATAGGTTAAGTAGCGGGACTTTAGTTTTAGCTTCTAGCTATGTAATTAGGGTAGCCTTAAACGCCCCTGCTATAACCTAGAGATAGGCTAACTAGTTAGTTATAAAGCTCTTAACTATGCCTTTTAGTTTTCCTCCTTTCTTAGTTAGTATATAGTAGGCGCTTACTCTATAGGTAATTATAGGTTAGACTACCTACGTGTATAGAAGGCGTGTGTCTCTAAAGCTATAACCCTATGCTAACGCCGCTAGCGAGGTAAGTGCAAGTCACTGCTAGGCTAGTTTTCCTTTAATAATCTTCCTATAAGCGCCTTAGGTGAGTTTCCTATTAACCTAAATTCCTAGGAATTAGTAAGCCTCTATAGGCGCTATCTTCTCTGCTTTAAGCTAGACTCTAGTCTAGGGTGGTTAATAGGATTTGCTAAAGTGCATAAGTTTTATCTTAGCTAGGTTAAATTTCACTCCTGCTTTCTTAGCCTATTCCTTATAGATTCTCTATGCTGCCTTAAGTCTTCTCTAGGTCTAAGCTATATTCTTTCTAAAAGCTATAATATTTATGTTATTTATAAAGCCTATTACTACTATGCCTAGTATAGTTCTAAGATAGATATAGAGTTTTGCTAAGTATAGGAGAAAGAGAATAGGGGAGAGGGGGGATCCCTATAGGGTGCTAGCCCTAATTTTAAAGGGTCTTAAAAGCCCTCTATTAAAGCTAAGCTAGCTTATTCTCCCTACGAGGAAGCTACGTATTATTGCTACTAGCTATTATAGGATACCTATCTTAATAAGGAGAGCTATAAGGTATAGGTAGCTAACCCTATTAAATGCTAACGAGATATCTATCTGTGTAAGCAAGGCTAATCCGCCCCTCCCCTAGGCCTCTCTAACGCACTCTATTAGGGCTGCTATTATAGTCTCTATTAATCTGTTAACCCTATTACTTATTTAGAGCTTAGGGAGGAGGCTGTTTGTCTTAGCGTAGGTTATAAGCTACCTTACTATTGCTACTTCTATAACCTTTCCTACTATATTAAGCAGTGAGATTAGTCTCTAGGCGTTAGCGTGTCTTATTTCCTTAGTTGTTTTTCCTAGTTTCCTAATTACCACTACTCTAGCAGTGCGGAAGCGGGCTAGGAAATAGCTAACTATAATAGCTACGTTTAGTAGCCTAGTTATTGCGAGGCAGGCTAGTTCTTTGCAAGCCTTAATAAATCCTATAGGGAGTCTATTGTTACCTAGGGCCTTCTAATTACTTATGTCTAAGAGGATGTTACTAATCTCCTAGGGGGCGAATAGGTCTAGGTCTAGGGCTAGTGCGTTATTAAGCTTAGGGAAAGATAGGTCTAGGATATGGGATAGGTTTGCTATGGGTTTAGGGAAGAACCTTTATGCAAGCATGCTTACCTTATCTTTGTGTGTGGTAGCCGGATTAGGGTTGTTATTAGACCTCTCTAGCTCTAGTAGCCTAGGGAGCTCTAGGGGAGCCTAACTTCGAAGCCTAGCCTATCTTTCTAACCGCTATACTACTCCTTCCTTGCCTTTAGTGTTAGCTTGTTTTAGCGCTTCCCTCTATGCGTTTCTTCTCTCTTCTCTAATAACTCTTTCCTAGTCCTTATCTGTATTTACGTACACTTACTAATTTGCTTTAGTCCTCTAGCGCCTCCATTGTCTCTTAGCTTAGTTAGCTTTAGTAACTAACTCTTTAGCCCTTCTAGACTACTACGCTTCTAAGCTAGGTAAGCCCCTAGGTTTTTAGGGGGCTACTATCTTAGCTATTTCCTAGAGATTTATAATTAACTATATAGTGTAGGCATTAATGCCTTCCTTGTTGCATAGGTCTAGGGCGTTTTCTAGTTATAGTTAATTAATTACCTCTGCCTCTATGGTTCCTTTATCTATAGCGCTCTATATATATCTTAGGGTTAGGGGGGTGGCCTCCTAGGGGTTAGTGAAGATGTGAATTAGTTACGGTATATAGTTAGACCCTGTTAGGTTATTAGCTCTATTGTAATATACTTGGATGTTAGGGGTTACCCACGCTAAGTCTATAGTGCTATCTCTATTGCCTTTATTCTGTCTAGTAGGTTTGCCCCGTGGCGTCACTAATCTAAGCCTCCACTAGCTTGTAAACTCTAGTAGTTCTTTTGCTTTATTACTAGTCCTATTAAATCTATCCTATAGTGGATGCTTTTAGTTAAAGTCCCTAACAAATACGCTTTAGTTATAGGGCTCTTTTGCGTTAATAGTGTGGATAGGGGTATTTTAATTATTACTATAGTTTTCTAAGTAAAGAGAGTAAATATTCACGCTATGTATTTCCACTAAGGACTAGTTAGTTCCTCCCTAGGCTGCCTATAACCCTATAGTGTGCTTCTTATTAATATATATAGCGTTATGTCTGTTATAGTGTACGAGTTAGAAGCGGGTAAGGCTTAGAGCTAGGGGCTAAGGGTTTTTTATGTGTTCCTATTCTTAGATTGCTATTACGTCTATGTTAGTGTAGTGCTAGAGCGCTATGTGTATAAGATTGTCCTTCTTATTTACATTCTAATAGAGGACTTGTAACATTACTACGTTAGTTAGGGGGGTTAGGGGTCTCCTCTATCTTACGCTAGCTCTGTGCTAGCCCTTACTTGCTTTATGTATTATCTAATACTATTCGCTCTTGTGGCTCTAGGCTATTTTGCGCTTTGCTTTGCTAGGGTTAGGTAGCCTCTCTTCCTTCCTACTGTGGTAGTTAGCGCTTAGGCTATAGCGGGTCTCTCCTAGCTTAGGGATAGGCTATAGGTAGCAAAGTATGCTAGTTACTCTAAGTATCCTACTTTTGCTATATTCTATTTCTCTTTTAGGACTAGGCAGTCCTTAGACTAGGCTAGGTAAGGGCTAGAATATAGGATATATTTCTCCTATACTCTTCTATTAGTAGTTAGGTAGGTTATTTCTTTGTCCTTGTAATAGCTAGCTTCGCACCTCCTGCACTTTAGGGCTGCCTTATAGTACTTTATAATGTGTCCTATTTAGAAATAGTTATAGCATTATTAGGGCTATAGGGTCTTATTATATAGTTTAGTGCGAAATAGCTTCGCTTTAAAGACTATTTTATCTCTATAAATCTTATTAGTATCTTTAACTTTAGCTAATCTAAGGATAAGGGTGGTTCTTAGGGCTCCTTTGCGTTAGGGGTGCCTTGCTATTGCCTTAATTATATTAACTTTATTTGCCTTACCTAGCTTTGCTACTAGGTTCTTAATAGAGGTATGCTTTATAGGGAAGCCCTTAACTATAACACTAAGGACATAGTAGTGAAGAGCTACCTCTAGCCTAAAGGCAGTGGGAATCTATTTCTAATTATCTCTATACTAGGTAGTAGTCCCTTTAAATATAATAATTATGTCTTTGCTTAGAAGTCTTCTAGCTATAATTACTATAGTTTAGCCTATAGCCCTATTTACTGCTATTACTATGTCTTTAGCGGTCCTAGACTAGAGCAATTCCTATATAGTGTTCCCCTTAATAAGGACTTCTCTATTCTATTTACCTAGGATTTATAGGGGGGGAGAAGTAGCGTTAAGTTGTTTTAGCGAAGTAGGTCCTATAGCAACGCTTGCCTAGGTTAGAGTAGTGCTGCCCTTAGTTACTTCCTTAATTGCCTCCTTAAGGACTTATAAGAGTGCTTCTTTAGTTATGTAAATATTACTATTATTATTGTTTTTCTATTTTAGTTTAGCTTAGATACGGTTTGCTATTAGGAGGGTTATAGCCTTAGTAATACGCTAGACTTTAGCTACCTTATTGCTAGGGATAAGGCTAGCTATCTCTTTATAGAATTTCTCTTCTTTAGGATAATTAAATTAAATCTATTCCGCTGCAGGTCTATTATCGCTCCTATAGACATTAAACTATCCTATGCTAGCGTTAGGGTGGTGGCAACTCTATGCTAACCCCCTTTCTCCTTTATTAATAACTATTAGTACCTTATCCTTACACCTACCTCTGGATCTGTCACGATGCGACATTATGGAAGGGGGTAATCAATAACAAGGAATTCAAATATTAACTTGGTTTGTATTTTAGAGGCGATTCCGTACCTTTGGGTCGGTGCGGAAAAGTAAGCAGTATTCTAAGATATTATTATAGGCTTATACTCTCTTACCTAATTAACTCCTAAAACTAATTTTTCGCTACTATTAGTAATATAGTAGCTAAGTTAGTATATCTTTATATAGCCTATACTATCCCTAACTAACACTATTTTTTTTAAAATCCCTTAATATAGCATAACATTACCTAATGCACTCTTAAGCGTATTATTATAAGGTTACACTTTTAACTAATTAAGGTTTATTAGTATATTAGGGTAAATTAGGGAATATATAGCGCTAGGGTTAAATAGCATTAGCACTGCTACCTAGCGGTTATCTTAATATAACTTAATATCTATATAAATTTATAGGTCTAGAAGACTATTCTTATTAAGTTAAGTTATATTAAGAGCGTTTTCCTAGGGTTTTACTACGCTAATTAGGGTCTTATTTACGTTTAAGTAACTCCTAGCCTATTTAGTGCTAGCTTAGTGTGTCTTAGTAATATAAGTGTTTTTCCTATAAATACTATAGTTTAGTTTAGTGCACCTAGTTAATAGGTAGCCTAGTTTCCTACACTTATAATAGACTAGTAAGCCTCTTACTCCTATATAGTGTCCTTCCTATAGCTCTTTTTCTAGGGATACTAAGTAGTTTCTCCTTTTCTATTAGTTACCTCCTTAGTTACCTCCTTAGTGGCCTCTATAGGGGATCCCTTTCTCTTCCCTAGTTACTACTTTTACTTTCTTTCCTTAGCTAATAAGGTAGTTCTAACTTGTAGGGTACTCTTAGCTAAATACCTACTTCTTTATAGTGCTATTTAGGCACTATATAAACTAAGTAATTCTTAGAGGTTTAGGCATAGGCTTAGGTAATTCTACCTTTACCTTCCCCTAGACTTTAATAAAAGTCTAGAATAACTAATCCTTACCTTAATAAAGGGTTAGTAGCATTCCTATAGCTTCTAGGTAGTAACTATCTTTATCTATTTCTCTAGTTTTTAGCTATTAGATAAACTCTGCCTAAGTGTAGCTTTAGTAATTTACATAACTATCTATAGTAGTAAAGCGTATTTACTATTACTTTACCTTATTTACTAAGTAGCTACTAGTATATATAACTTTTATTATATTATTAGTAAATATATTTTAATCTATAGTAAAGGTTATATTTAAATCCGCTAAGAATATTTATAGGTTCTTATAGGTATCCCCCTTATATATAGGAGCTTTTAGCTATATCTTTACTATACTATATTTATAAAGTCTAAGTAAGGGTAGTGCTTCCTAGGGAATAGGGGTAGTGTCTTAGGTAAAGGGTGTTTATAGGGTAGGAGTAAGGCCTTTATTAGTATTAACTAATTAGGGAGGGGTATTTACTTCTTATAAATTTTTCTATAGCTATTTAAGTTTTTGCCTTTTTTAAGTAATTTATAGCTATATCTTTACTTATATAAGGCTATAGTTTAATATAGCTTCCTTACTATTAATAATAAGTTCTAACACATAGGAATTCTCTAGTATAGTTAGATAAGAGGACTTATATTTTAGAAATAGGTTCTAATCTATAGGTATACCTTTATATAGCGTGTTTGCTCTAGAGTTATTAGTACCCCTTAAGTAAGTGTTTATTCTTTATAGTGCTAATATTCTTACCTTACTAATAGCCTATTACCCTAATAGGTTTTAAGAGATTAACTTATTAAGGCTTCTAGGCTAAAATAGATAGAATAGGGTAATAGTATAGATAAGTAGTAGCTAAATAGCTAAAGGTAGGTAGTAATGCTTAAGGGTTTTAATCTCTAGCCTCCCACATTCTATATATGTAACCTTTGCCTAAATACCCCCTTTGCGCTTACGTGACTAGCTTATAGCAACCTTATAGCTAGGGCGCTACAAGCCCTAAGTGGGTCTTACTATACATAATGCTATCGCCTCTATCGCCTGTGTCGCTCCGTAGCCTCCACGACCCTAACAAATAGTTATAAATAAACTAAGTAATATCCTATAATATCCTATCCTAATAGAACTACTATTATAAAATCTAAAACATAGTATTATAGCCTAGGTATCCTACTACTAGTAAGTTATAGTATTATTATATAAGGGTTATTATAAGGGGTTCCTAAGCTAGGATCTAAGTATAACCCTAAAACTAAAGCGCCCTATATACACTTATAAAGCAATCCGTAACCTACTCCCTTATTAGTATATTAGGGGGAAACTTCTAAGCCCCTTCCTATATAGCTTTTAATTAAATACTATATATAGGGTCTAATGCAATAGCCTAGTCCTATAGGGTCTAGAGGTGTTTTAAGGCAAAGAGGGCCTCTCTTACTAATAGCGAAATATATAGTGCTAGTTTAGAGCTATTCCCTTATATAACTAGTAATAGTAAGAGTTATATAATAGTAATAGGTTATAAGATCTACCCTATCCTTAAAGCTAACTTACTTTAATCCTATTCCCTTTAGGAAAGGGCATCTAGGCATTAAGCTTACATACTAGGCCTATAGCAAAGGTAAAAGTTAAATAGCGTAAGTATATCTGCCTATTAGGCTTGCCTCTCTAATATAAGTTAAGGAGTTATAAAGTATTCTAGGTTCTTATAATTAGTGTAGATTATAAACAAATAGGATACACCCTAAAGCTTTGCTAACTATGCCTTAAGACATAAGACAATAGCTAATAGTTCCTTATTATAAATTATATAGTTCTTCTATAAGGGCGTAAGACTAGTAGAATAGTAAGTAACTAGATATAAGACATTATTAGGGCCTTATTACAAGAGGCATTCACTAAGAGCTATGCCTAAGCAATTAGCTTTTACTACTATAGGGCAGTCTAGGTCCTATTATGCTAGCACTAGATATATAATAAACATGGCTTTTAGCCTTTTAAAGGCCTTATTCTCTTCTAGTCCTTATTAGAAAGGGATATTCTTCTTAGTAAGCTATATAAGTAAGGCAGCTAGCTTAGAGAAGTCCCTAATAAAGTTATAGTAAAAATTTGCAAATCCTAAGAAGCTATAGACCCCTTATAATTTTATAGGTGCTACCTATTCCCTTATAGCTATAACCTTCGCAGGATCTAGGTAAACTAAGCGTCCTACTGTAATAATATATCCTAGGTACTAGACCTTCTTTATAGCAAATATTAACTTATTAAGATCTAGGTATAAGCCCGTAGCCCTTAGGTAGCCTAGAACTAACTAAACCTTAGTTATATAGTCTTTTCTTAACCCCCCTAAGTAAACTAAGATATTATTAAGGTAAGCTATAATAAAGTCCCCTAATGCATCCCCTAAGGATTAATTAATATAGCGCTAAAAGGTTACTAAGGCACTAGCTAGGCTAAAGGGGTAAACTAGCTACTTAAATAAGCTAAACCTTATATAAAACGCTATAAGGTGCTCCTTACCCTTAGCTATCTATAGTTTATAAAATACTATATAAACATTTACTTTAGTAAACTAGCGCGCCTAGGATAGGGATTATAGTGTTTTCTTAATTAGTAGGAGAGGGTAATAATCCTATACTATTATCTTATTAAGAGCGTAGTAATCTATGTAAAAACGCTAACCCCTGTTAGCCTTTTTAATAAGAAGGATAGGGGCTATAGCTAATAAGAAGCTAGTATAAATCTAGCCCTTATCTATTAAGTCTATAATCTAACGCTAGACCTCTAGGAGCTAGTCCTATAGCATATTATATAATAGTCCCTATAGGAGTGCTAGCTTAAAGCTATCTAGGTTTTTATATAGGCATATATAGTAATTAAGAGAGCCCTTATAGGGGGGTAGTCTATTAGCCTTAGCCTTATTAAAGAGGTCTACAAAGTCTAATAACTCCTTAGGTAATGTTAACGTGTTAGGACTAGCTAGATCTATCTTAGGTGCTATAATCTATAGCACTATTATTATCTCTCTTAGGCTTATAGTAATAAACCTTATAGTAGTGTCCTTATTCTATTATGCCCTATAAGCCTTAGCGGTGTAAAGGGATCTAATAATTCCCTATATAAGTGCCTTTACCTTATAAGTAGTAGCCTTAGAGATATAAAGGCCCTTTACTACTCTAATAACTAGTTATTATTTTACTATGTAAATTACTATATTACATTGCTTTAACTAAGGCATTCTAAATATTATATCCTAGGTAAGACCTAGGATAATATATAAATACATAAATAACTCCTAGCTATCTATATTAATTCTAGTGTGTATTATATAGGTAATAAAAGAGAAGTCTTCCTTAACTCACTTCCCCCTTTGTTTTACTTTTACTATAGTGTAAATATACCTCTGTTTTAGTAACTATATAAGCTCTAGGCTAAGCTATCTTACTGCTAATTTGCTTACTACACTATAGTAATTATAACTATAATTAATCTAGATATTAATGTAATAATATGTATTAAAGAGTATAGGAATTAAGAAAGGTAGTTAGTCTATATATTATACTATATCCTATTCTATCTCTATATAGTAGTTATAATTATCTTATAGTATAGTAGTTAGCTAGCCTCTTTACCCCTATATAAGACTTTACTTAGGGGCTACTTATTTTCTATAAAGGGAATATTTACTTCCTTATCTATGCTTTCCTTATTTACCCTATATAAGTTAATGCTAACCTTTAGGTAGTAGGCTAGGAGGGTAGTGCACTCCTAGATAAAGTAGTCCTTAGATATACACTATAGGTAGCGCCTCTCTTAGTAGCGTTTAGCTAATTCTACCTCTAATACCTATTTTGCTTATTCTATATTTATAGTAGCCTTTATCCCCTTCTCTTTCTTAGCTAACTTATTTAGCTACCTTAGGCAAGTCCTAGCTACGCAAACCCTAGTTATTAGTGTATTACCCTTATAGTTAATCTAAGCTACTAGTTTTACTAGTTAGGGTTTATAATAGGTCTAGTACTTATCCTCTAGGGTAAGGGCTTCTATATTAACTATAATCTTATAATATTACCTAATAGCTATATACTAATTACTCTAGCTAATACCCTATCCTATACTAATCTCTCTTAAATACTTATTAAGCGTATATTAGAGCTTTGCTAGCTTTACCTTGCTTATTTAGCGCTCCCCTCTTACTAGTAAGAGCTTCTTAGAAAAGCAAATAAAGAATATAGAAAATATCTCTCTTAGACCTTGCTTTATTTAGTTAAGCTTTATAAAGGCTATCTCCTATCTATAGGGGTTAGAGAATATAGTCCCTAGGTAATCTAGAAAGTAAGTAAAGTTAAATCTAATAGCATTGCCTTATTTAAAGTAAGTAGCTACCTAGGACTAGACCTTAGAAAAAAGATTTTAATAAATAAGTATTTATCTATCCTTATTAAAACTAATAAAGCCTTAGTTTACCTATAACTTATATTCTATTAGGAGCCTTTATGTAGTAAATAAGGCTTTATTACTATTATATAGGTTACCTAAGGGGATTAGCTTTTATTTTATTCTAGGTATAGGAAGGACTAGGTTAGGGGCGCTAGGCTAAGCTAGAGGGGGTAGCTAGGCTAAGGGCCCTATAGCATTTACGTACATATGCTCCTAAAGGCGTTTAAGCTTTGCTACTTATTTATATAGCATAAGTTAAAGTGTCTTAAATTAGGCTTATTAGGCTACCTATAGTACTATAGCGTTAGATAGGGGTGTTACTATCCCCTAGTTAGGTTAGTCTTATAGGTAAAGCGTGTCTATTATATCTATTAATATATCTATTAGTGTATCTATTATAAATTTTAGTAGCTATTATAAAGGACTAAAGGAAGTTTCTTAATTATTATAGACTAGCCCCTAGGCTACTATAATAGGGCGTTAATATAGTATTAAGAAACTTAAGGAGAGAAAAGAGAAAGGTAGGAAACCTATCCTTACTAGGGCCCCTTATACCCCCTAATTACCTTATGTAAGCCCCCTTTTCTACGTCCTTGCCTATGCGGGACTATCCCTACCCGCGTGCACTATGTGAATGCTTAGGCAAAGCCCAAGCCCTTACAATCTTAGTAGTTTAAAGAACCTTTTCTAAGTTTAACTCTAACATTAGGAGTAAGGCAGCGGAATTAGAAGCCCTAATTTAAGTCTTATTATTAGAAGCGTAGTAAGGGGATGCCTTTATTACATAGTAGAAGTTATTACTAATAAGTGGTAACTCTAGTGTGTTAGGACTATAGTTAATTAGTCCCTCTAAGCTAGAGGCTAGAGAGCTATAGACATAGACTGTAAGATCCTCTAAGTTACTAATATATAAAAATTATGTTTTTGTCCTACTAGGATTATAGAAAGAAATTTTTCTATTAACCTATAATAATCCTATAGTAGGTTATTAGGGGGTTAGTAAGACCCTTTATTATATTATAGGCTAATATTACTAGCTATTAATAAAGAAAGACATTAAGGTATATATCTAGTCTTATGTTAATTATTAAGTTTTAAAGCTAAGGTTATATAAACCTTATAGTAAGTTAGCTATATTACTAGTGCCTAACTACCCCTTCTAAGAATTATTAATAGACTTTATTATAGGCTTACTACTAGTAAAGGATTAGAAGTTTTAGTTATATAATGTGATTTTAGTTATTATAAACTAATTCTTAAAGTATAGTATTTATATACTAGTATTTACATACCTAACTAGTAATAGCCTTACTATAGTATTTCTTAAGAATGTTTTTAAAGACTATAGCGCCCTAAAAGGTATTATTATAAACTATAGGTTAATATTTACTAGTGAATTCTAGAGGACTTTTTGCTACCTTATTACAATAAAGTAGTGACTAAGTATTGCGTTTTACCCCTAAATAAATAGGCAAATAAAGTAATTAAACTAGGTTCTTAAGCATTATCTAAGAGCTTATGCGTGCGCTAAATAGGATAATTAGGTAGAATATTTACTAATAGTATAGTTTGCCTATAATATAAGTAAGTATAGTAGTTATAGCCTAATGCTAGTAAAGGCGCTATAAGGGTATAACCTAAGGGGACTATATTAGGCTATCCTAATGCCTAACTTAGTAAATAACTAAGTAAAGACTAGAGTCTTAGAGTTAAGATACACTTAGAGATTAAGTAGCTACTTTATAACATATAAGCATAGCAAAAGAAGTATTATAATTATAAGAGAATACTAATAAAGTTTAAGGTTAGGGACTATATTTTACTATTTACTAAGAATATTAACCTAAGATAACTAAGCTAGAAGCTTATAGCTAAGTACCTAGGGCCTTACAAAATTAAAAAGGCAGTTAGTAATTATAGCTTAGCTTATTAATTATAATTACTAGCTAGCTTAAGACTTTATAATATATTTAATATTATAAGCCTTAAAGTATTTAGAGAGAATCCTACTAGCTATATAAATACGTCCTTACTATAAGATAACGTTAAAGATAATAAAGAGAAGTTTAAAGTTAAGAGAATTATCTTACATTAGTATAATAGAAAACAGTAGAAATTCTTAGTGAAATAAAAAGGCTATAATAGCTTAGAGAATTTATAGGTATTAAAAAGAGATTTTATTATAAGGGATATTATAAATAATTATAAGTAGTAATTAAGTAGCTAGTTTATAAAGATATTATTACTTTAGTAATTTAATATATAAAATTTTATAATATAAAAAGTTATATTTTCTTAAAGTAAACTACTACATAGCTACTAAGCACCTATTACTCTATTATTATATCTATAGCTATATTTTTCTCTATAGTAGCTATAGAAGCTTTATTATTAAAGAACCCCTCCTTATCCCTATAAATAAAGGAATAAAGCTCTTTAGGGAGCTTAGAGAGGCTAATATAGGTAAAGAGCTAGGAAGCATAGTTTATAAACTAGCTATAAGTTAGCAAAGTAAAAGCTATGCTAAAGATAAGGGGACTTACTATAGAGGCATTTTAAGCTATAAAGCATAGGCTATTAGTAATATTAATTTACACCTTAAGGTTAGTAGTATTAAAGAGCTATAATATTATAGCGCGTTTATTAGCATTAGCCTTATAAGTAGCTTTTATAGTTAGATAGGCCTAATAAACTCTCCTATAGTAATTTACATTTTTTATAGTAAGGAGCGTATTATATAATTTACATTTTACATGCACTAGGGCCTAGTAATAAGTTAGCTCTAACTAAGCTACTAGAATTAATAGTCTTACTAAACACTAATAGTAAAGGCTATTTTTAGAAACCTCCTTTATAATCTTAAAGAACTTATAATAAAGGATTATAATTCTTATAGGGCACTAGCAATAGGTTAGCTAGCTAAAAGCAATAGCCTTTAAAGGGACACTTATACTAACATATATTTTATTATTTTTTATATAGTAAGCGCACTTTAAGGAATTACCTAACCTAAGTTAGTATTATAAAAGCAAGAGGGAAGTAGCTTAGTTATACTAGGGGAATAGTAACACTTTTTAGGGACTAGCTTCCTATTTATAATATATTAAGGTTTAGCTTTATTATCTTTAGGAGTAATTTACTAGATTACTACTTACTAACTATAGTAAAGGTAGGGAATTTTAATTATACTATATAGTAAGTTAGTAGCTATAACACTATAAATAAGAGGTAAACTTATGTAGAAGTTTTTAAAGCCTATAAAGCCCTCTTATAAGGGGATTTCTCTAAGGCAAGCGCTAAGGGTCTAGGAGTTATTAGGCAAATAGATAATATTATAACCTAGCTATAAGTTAGTAGTAAGTAAGCAGAAAGCAAAGCAATAAAATACTAACTATAAGAGCGGATAAAACATAAGATAATAAGAAGAAGACTTTAGATAAGGTTAGTAACTACTAAGCAATAGTAGTAAGAATACTACTATAAGGCTAGTAAGGCTAACTTATAAATTTAATATTAAAAATTAAGAGAGATAAGGAGAAAAGGAAGAGAAAAAGGAGGGGAAATTTAGTCTTTTTTATATTAACTATAAACCCCTTAAGTGATTTACATAGGTAGCAAAAGTAAGCTATAGGTTAAAAAGCTAGTGTTATAGCTATTAATAGCTAAGGTTATAGCTAACTACACACACCTAGTAAGCTTATAGTAACTTTGCTAGAACTTATAATTAAATACACCCTAATGTATAGTATCTAATACCCTATCCCTTTTAGCTAATAAGAAAATATAATATAAGGTATTTACTTTTACAAAACTAGTAGGGATAAGGATATAAGTATTTATAAAAAGACTCTATAGCTATAACTACATTATAACTAAGAGCTTATAGGTAAGGTAAGGAGTAATAGCTAAACCTATTATTAATAAGGGTATTATCTCCTTACGCCTTATGTTAGGACACATAGGGTAAGAGTTATGTAAGAAAACTAGAATAGTGAGTTTACACTAACTAGGTAGTAAGTATAATTAAGGGTAATTATAAAGTAAAGGGGGTATTATATTAGGGTTATAGAGGCTATAGAGTAATATAGGTAATAGAGGCAATAGCATTATATATAGTAGGACTTACTTAGGGCTTATAGTGCCCTAGCTATAAGGCTACTATAAGCTAGTTATATATGCGTAAAGGGGGTATTTAGGCAAAGGTTATATATATAGAATGTAGGAGGCTAGAGATTAAAACCCTTAAGCATTACCACCTACCTTTAGCTATCTAGCTACTACTTATCTATACTATCACCCTGTTCTTTTCATTCTAGCCCTAAAGCCTTAACAGTAACCTACTCCTATAATCTATAAGCATTTAACCTACCTCTCCTTTATAGGCTCTTAATATTATAACTAATAATAGCAACAATAACTAAGAGCTTATAAGACTAAATAAGGGTTTTCCTACCCTTTAGAGGTTTAAATTCTATAACTAGCTATTGAAAATGGAAAGGAATCTAACTAGAGGGATAGGAAGACCTCCCTAGTAGATTCTAGTGCGGCGGCTTCTAGATTCACTAGATTATAGCGTATTCTGCAAGATAGAGAGCTTTAATAGTTAAATATAGTTAATTCCTAGCTAATACAAACGATCTAATAAGTAATGAGAGGATTCTAGTCCCCTTATAGACCTACTAACCATATCAGAGGATCTAGACTGCTAGAGAGGTCTTAGGAGCTACTTTTTATTTTCCGTAAAACCTATTTATATAGGAAAAATAAAAAATCAACTCATGGCCATATAAACTAGCTACCTAGGTAGCCTAACTAAGCACTTTAATATACAACCCTATTAATAAAATATACTATTAAATCCAGAAAAATTCAAGGATTTAAACAGTATACGTTAGCCTTTTATACGACTACTAGTTGCCTAGTTATAGTTAATTTTAGCTTCCCTATAGGGTAACCTAGTTAGCTTAGTTATATAAGCCCACGGGTTAGTTATAGGAATAACGCAGGTCATAATAGAAACGCTACAAGTAACGCCTGTAACTAACGTTATAATAACGCAATAAGGCAACTAGTAGGCCTATAAAATAGTGCTATAAATAGCATTATTTTAACACTCCCTCTAGAAAAGTATAAGGTAACTAATTTGATACCTAGACTTAGCTCTTTAATAGATATCTAAGTTAACCATAAATTCAATAATAAATCCAATAACTTTTAAACTAAAAACAGCAAAATTAATAACTTTTAGGCGTAATTCCAGTGTTTTTATTAATCTTTTTCGGTTTTTTGACTTTTTAGTTAATTTTATTAGTTTAGATTAAGCCTTTGTATTCGTGAGGCCTAATAGTTAGATAAATTGTTAAAATTTATTATTAGGCAGGGGTTTAGTTAAACCATTTGTAGGCATCTCTTTAGTGTTAATATAGATAACCTTAGCTATACCCTTCTGTACCTTTTCTCTAGTATAGTTAAATTTTAGCAAGGTATACTTTATTCTGCTATAAAGAGCAGGGTTATTAGCGGTTATAATAGCACCTTAGTTATTACTAAAAATTAGTACTAGAGGTGCTATAGGTAGCTTTATCTCTTTAAAGAGACTATAAAGCCACTCTAGCTTCCTAATAGCTTCACATAAGGCATTAGATTTAGCCTCTAATGTAAATAAAGCTATTATAGTTACTTTCTTTGATTTCTAGCTAATAGGTCCTTTAGCTAGCTTATAGAGATAAGCATATGTTAATTTAGAGGACTTATCACCTGCGAAGTTGCTATCACAGAAGCTAATAAGGGTTACAGAAGCTATAATAGCAGATTTAGACCTTCTATAAGTTATAGAATAACCCATAGAACCTAAAAGGTACCTAAGTAAATATTTAGAAGCATTTAGGTGCTCTATAAATAGCTTAGATAGCGCTATGGAAAGCCACTAAACCAGAAAGGCAATATTAGGTCTTATAAGGAGCATTAGGTATATAATAGTCCCTATAATACTCTAATATAGCTTGTAATTAAGGGGGGAAAGGGGTTTAGTTAGGTAGTTTACCTATTTTATAATTCCTAGTTACAGAGGAATTTTAATAGGTCTAGCATCCTTAATGTTAAATCTTTCTAGGGCTTTAGAAATATACTAGGACTAGTGGATAGTTAGGGTCCCTTTCTTTTGATTTCTAGTGATTTAAACGCCTAGGAAAAATTCTACTAGCCTATAGTCTTCTATAGGATAAGCTTTATAAAGTAGCTTCTTTAGCTTATTAATATAAGCTAGATCTAGTCCTATTAGAAGGCAGTTATCCACATAAGTCACTATATATGTAGATATAGTTAGGTTAAAGAAGATAGCTAGGTTAGATATAAGGGGTTAAAAGCCTAGCTTCCAAAGAAGGTCCTTTAAAACCTATTACCACTCTCTAGAGCTCTATTTTAATCTATATAAAGCCTTTTATAGGAAAATAACTTGCTTTTAAGAGGGTTTATAGCTATACTTCTTAAGTAACTTAGCTACTTTAGGTGTAAAAGACTTAGCAAACTTAGTAAATCCATTAGGTATTTGCATATAAATAGATTCCTTTAGTAAACTATTTAGAAAGGCCCCTATAAAATTAACCTATTTAACTTCCTAGTTATTACAAGCCGCTAGGGCTAGTAAAATTCGCTAACTAGGGGGAATGCTAGTTATAGCGTAGGTTTTAATATAATCTTAACCTTCTATCTACATAAACCCTTTAGCAATAAGTTAGGCCTTATACTTTAGAGGATTATTTTCTTTATCCTTTTTAAGCTTATAAACAAGCCTATTCTTTAGAACCCTCTAGCCCTTAGGAATTTAGTCTATCCCTATAAATTTAAAGGTTCTAGCAGCTAGAAGCTGTTTAAATTCGTTAAAAGTTATATCTATCTATTTTTAACTATCCTTGCTTTTTAAAGCTTATTTCTAGGTCTTAGGGGTATCTAAATCGTTATTATTAGTAGATAATTTAGCCCTTTATTATGCCTTAAAGCATATCTCCTTAACATATAAAGATATATTAAAATTATTAATATCCATAGAATTAGAATTAATTAAAGAATCTAAATCTAAAAACGGTTTTTTATTAGCACCCTTATTAGGGGCGCTAGAGCTAGGGCTCTCTAGGGGTAGCGCTAGAGGCGTTATAGGCGCTGTTATAGGCGCTATATTAGTTGCCCTAGGGACTGTTAGTATAGGCGCTGCGGGCGCTGCGGGCGCTAGGCTTTTAGGCTTTAGGTAACTATCCTAAACTTCTAGATTATCTTGTGAGATATTAGCTTCTCCCTCTAAAGGATTAGTCCCTAAAGGCTTAGGGGACCCTATAGAGCCTATATTCTCTATAATTTTAATAAAGCTAGTCTTTATAACTAACCTTTTAGAGGGAATATAAATAAGATAAACACTAGAACCTAGAGTAGCTAGTAACTAACTAGGAATAGTCCTAGGGGCTAGCTTTTAAAGCTTAGATCTCTGCTCCGGAGGTATTAGAACCTTATAATAAGACCCTATAGCCCTAATTTTCGAGAAGTTAGGCTTATAGGAAGTCTTAGGCTCTAAATTAGCTAGAAATAGCTACTTAGGGGTTAAAGGTTTAGTTATATTAGCTATAATATTAACTAATTTCACTATAGCTAGAAGGATATAAGACTATAGATATAGGGGTAGCTTAGACCACTAAAGTGTAGCCCTAAGCTAGTCTAGGATAACCCTAATAGCCCTCTTAACTAGCCTATTCTATTTGTAAATATAAGGGCAAGAGGTGCTAAAGCAAATTCCTTTAGAAAATAACTATAACTAAAGTTTGTTATTAATTTTAGTACCTCTATTAAAGTAAAGGTGCCTAGGATACGCGTTATATTGATTTTTTAGGGCCTTAAAGAAGCCCTTAATAGCTAAAGAAAGGGTTAAACCTTCTTTATTAGCTAATAAAAAGCACTATTTATACTAGGATTTTTAATTAATAAGTATAAGAACTACTGCCTTCTTATTATGTAGTATAGGTTTAATTTTAACTATATCTCCCTCTAGAATATCTAAAACTCTAGGGGGGTCCTAAATAGGTTATTTAGTTAGTTTTCTAATAGCTTTAGATTGCATATAGGCTATGCAGTTAAAATCCTTTTCTTTAATAGCAGAAAAATCAGGGATCCCTTTAGCTAATTTTAATGATTTCTTTAGTAAAGGGAGGCCTATATAGCCTAATCAAATGTGCTAAAGAAGGGCTAAATCTAGTAACTTCTTATAACTAGAATCTAGCTTTTTAGGGCTATTATCCCCTAGCTCCCTCTGTTACTAGGCGTCTTAAGAATCACAGGCCTCTAGGGGCAGTAGACGGCCACTATCGTCACCTAAGTCATTAGGGTATGGACCTTCTAAACCCCCTGTAGAAGATGCCTAACTAGGAGCTTCAGTAGGATATAGGACTAAATCATCGTCTTCTAGCTCTTTAATTCGTTAATATTCCTTAGGATTAAAAGCTAGTTACGGAATTTAAACCTCTATAGGGTAGGAAAACCCTAATTTAGTCTTATAAGCTCTTAGTTATCGTTATTAGTTACAATATTAAGAGCCCATAAAGGAGAGATAGGTTAAATGCTTACAGATTATAGGAGTAAGTTGCCCCTTAATCTGTAAAAAGAAGCTATGTTTAGCAGGTTCTAATAACCCACAGGGGCTTTTATTGGCTAGGAATAGCTAGTCTTTAGCTAGATAACCTCCCTTTAGATAGTGAGATAACCCACTAACTAGGTTAGTATCTAAACCTAGGAAATATAGAGCATCTAGCAAAGCTAAGGGTCTATATTCTAGTGGATTTTTCTTAACTAAAACATTAAAAATAGCTATGCCTCTTCCTTTAGGATAAATAGGTCCTCCTACTGTAATTATAGCGCTAGTTTCACCTTTCTTTAGAGGTTTAAAGTCCCTAAAAGAAGCCCTATTATTACAAATATAACAGGAAGAACCCGTATTATACAAAAGGGAGTTTTTAACTATATCGTTAGAGTAGCTCAAAGTAGGCTTACTAGTAGTGTTACTAGAAGAGGTACTAGAGGTATCTAAGTTAGACTTAGAATTACTACTATTATTGCTGCTAGATTTATTAGAATCTAATTCTTTAACGTATCCTATAGCTAGAGTATAGCCTAAAGCAAAAGCAGCTTCTTTTCCTTTCTATTTTTCCCCGTTACTACTCTTCTTCTTCTTCTTCTTTTTAGAGGCCTTAGAAGGGTTTAAATCCTTCTTATCCTACTCTTTAGTGGCGTTAGAGTCCTTCTTAGGGTTAGGATTAGAAGATTTCTTTTCCTAGTCCTTAGAATTTCCCTTATTATTAGAAGCCTTATAGCTAAGGGCTTTAGCTATAGGGGAGGTCTTATCCCTTTGTTCTTCTAATAAATCCGCCATAAGGAACTATAAATTTAGGGTATTTATAGGCAGTCCTTATGCCCTAGAAGCTCTAATAGTAAATCTTTGTCTCTTAGCCTAACTAGGAAAGGTCTGCTTTAATGTATTAATATAATAATTTACTTAATTAATAGGGGCAATCTCTACACTACAAAGCTATAGTCTAGCTAGTAAATTATTAAAATTAGCATTAAAAGCCTCTAAAGATCCCTTATAACTTAAAAGGTTTAGGGAGTAGTAGCTAGCATATAGCGTACCACGCTAGATTTAAGCACTCTATAAATACTGCCTAATAAGGACTTTATAGGCTTTTTTAGGGGACTTTTACTAATATATAGTAGCCTACAGTCCTAGTTAATAACTATCTCTTAATATTATTAAAAGAATAGCTTAGTTATAGTTAGCTAGATAGCTTACTAGGCTTAGATTATCTATAAATTTAGGTAATCCTAGGGCTCTAAATTAAATGCTTAGGGCTTGCTTTTACTAATTATAGTTTTTAGGGCCTTTTAGCTTAGCTCCCTTTAGAATAAAGTGAACCTTCTTATTTAGTTCCTTTATAGCACCTATATTAAAGGCAGCTTATAAGTTACTAAAAGGTATGCTTATAGAAGTAGTAGCTAGGTCTTCTTCTAGAACCTTAGTATTTTCTTCCTTAGGTCTATTAGAAGCCTAAAGACCTTGCATAATAGTTATAGTTTACGTTAATTTCTCTAGAAGATTATTAATGCTAGCCTTGTTTTTAATATAATTATCCTCGCTATGCCTAATAAAATTAGTTAAGGTCTTGCCTTATTATTTAATCTAGCTCTATATCTATAGCTATAGAGCACTAGCCTAAACAGCTAGTTAACCTTCTATATCTATCCTACTAGGGTCCCTAGGAGGGCTAGAAGGACCTATAGTAAGTGCCTTACCCTTATAACTAGGTAGTGCTATCCTTAAAATCTTAAAAGAATCCCTATGTAAAAGCTTTAAATTTATTTCTATTGCAAATAACGCACGCTAGAAATTGCTTATGTTATAATCTAGTTACATACGCAAATTATATAGCAGGGCTATTTAAGAGGGTAGCCCTTAGGTCTAAAAAGTAAGTCTTTAGTATACGCAGGTAGAAAAATAGCGGAGAAAAGTCTCTAAGAAAATTTCTTAACACTAAGGATAGGAATTATAAATAATAGATATTATAGAAGCTATAACGTAACGTAACGTAATGTATAGTGCATGTAACGTAATGTAATAGGTTAAAAAGCCTAGTATAAATATACTAGATATCTAATGATTTTAAAGGATATAGCGTATTTACTATTGTAAATAATATTAAATATAATGGTTATAGTAGTGAATAGGATTACTAAAGAGG
Source organism: Epichloe amarillans (assembly GCA_024072835.1). NCBI lineage: Eukaryota > Fungi > Ascomycota > Sordariomycetes > Hypocreales > Clavicipitaceae > Epichloe > Epichloe amarillans. The sequence continues at coordinate 4,839,996 of CP099637.1, read as the reverse complement.
TTATAGTTATAACTAAATAGTTACGGTTGCAATGTAGTAGTTGCGGGTGCGGCTATAGTTAATTTTTAACACTAAGGGTCTAATGTTACAATATGTGGCGCTAGTAAATAAAGAGCTTCAAATTCTAGTGATTTCCTTTGTAATCTTAAGAGCCTATAGGTATAGTAGGTGGTAACTAGTACCTAAAATTAAGCAGTAATTGCATTAAAATAACGTAGTAATGTAGTAATCTATAGGCCTTCTAGGCTTATAACCTATTAAAAATAAAAGGGAATCTAGCTAGAGGGATAGGAAGACCTCCCTAGTAGATTCTAATGCGGCGGCTTCTAGATTCACTAGATTACAGCGTATTATTTAAGATTAGGAGCTTTTAATAGTTAAATATAGTTAATTCCTAGCTAACGGATAGTCTAATAAGTAATAAGAGGATTTCTAGTCCCCTTATAGACCTACTAACTATATTAGGGGATTTAGATTACTAGAGAGGTCTTAGGAGCTACTTTTTATTTTCCGTAAAACGTTTTTGTATAGGAAAAATAAAAAATCGACTTATAGCTATATAAACTAGCTGCCTAGGTAGTCTAACTAAGGATTTTAATATATAACCCTATTAATAAAATATACTATTAAATCCAGAAAAAATCAAGGATTTAAACAGTATACTTTAGCCTTTTATACAACTACTAGTTGCCTAGTTACAGTTGATTTTGGCTTCCCTATAGGGTAACCTAGTTAGCTTAGTTATATAAGCCTGTGGGTTAGTTATGGAAACAACGCAGGTCACAACAGAACGCTGCGAGCAACGCCCGTAACTAACGTTGCAACAACGTAACAAGGCAACTAGTGGGCCTATAAAATAGTGCTACAAATAGCATTATTTTAACAATACTAGGTTTTCTCTCTAGTTACCCTTTATAAGCTTCTAAGAAAGTATCTCTTACTTAAGAGCTATTATAACTTACTAGGACTTATATTTACTCCTTCTTATTAACTATTATAACTTATAGGCTTTAGAGAAAATAAAATAGAAAAGAGGGATAATAAATTTTAGGTAAGGAGATATATAAAGGATTATAAGCTTAGTAATTATCTTTATTATATAATAAAACACACTAAGGAGAAAAATAATAGGATAGAATAAGCTACTAAAGTTAAACTCTTCTCTAAGGTTTAGGCTTTTATTTATTATATTAAGAAGAATAATAAAATAGGTAAGCTACTAAAGTTAAACTCTTCTTTAAAATAATAGGCTTTTTCCTTAGCACTCTTAGGGATTTTATAATAAATAGGCTACTTAAAAGGGACTTATTTATACTACTTCTATAAGAATCTTTTCTATAAAAAGACCTTGCTAATTTGTGGTTAGTAAGGTTTATAAGAGAGTAATTCTTAACTTATAAGTTAGACTATAATTATTATAATTTATAAGAGAGTGGTTAGCACTTATAAATTAAAAGTGGTTACCTAGGGGTTAACTACTAATTAGTATTAGTTTCGTAGGGATTAAAACGCGTTATACAAAGCCTTAAGAATAGTATTATTATTAATAATTTATTCTAGGCTTATTATTTTATATAATCTAAGAAGAGAAAAGGGAAGCAAAAGAGAGGGCTTTTATAAGAGATAATAGCTGCCTATTATAGGTTACGTAACGCTAGCCCTACCCTATTATAGGGCCTGCTTATAGGGCGCAGGTAAGGCCTACGCGCGCGCGCGTGGGCTAACCTTCTTCTAGCCGCAATTGCGGCTATTAAGCGCGATTAATATCGTGTTTGTTCTAACACCTAGTTTTTTTCTTTTTTATAAGAATATTAATTTTACTTTAAACGCTTATGTGCAGTAGCTATAAGGCTAGTTCATATATATATTGTATACTCTAGATAGCAATTTATGCTATTTACTAGTACTCCTGCGGTGGTATTTTCTTTATAGTAGGAAAACTATACTAGGTTGCTAGTTATCTAGATATCTAGATAACTAGTTAGTTACCTAGTTTGGTGAAAAACCTACTACAATATGTTACGCTACGTACATAGTTCTAACTCGTGTGTGTTTGTTACCTAAGCTAGTTACAACGATTTTTTTTCCTCTCTAATTATCCCTGTTTTCTTTAGTCCAGTTCCTAAATCCCTTGATTATGCAATATAGTTATAAACCCTAGCTTAAATTAAAACCCTAGAGCTCTAGGTATCCTAGCTAATTTATATAGCAAAGTAGCTTGTTTACTTTGCTTATAGAGTAAAGAAAAGTGGGTCCTGGTCTGATAAATTATAGGAGGTTACTCCTCTTATAAATTTGCGTGGAAAGATACCTCTTCTATTTTAGGCCTAGTGACTACTGAATGATTGAGGATTACTAACCGCGCATATCGCGTTGGTCCTAATGCGGAAGGACAGTCCTCACACCTAACCACTAAATTTAACCACTAGATTTAACCACTAGATTTAACCACTAGATTTAACCAAATCCCTTGCTTGCTTATTACTAGGTAATGGTGTTATTTATATCTTCTGTGGTTATACAAGCTATATCTAAGGGAATAATATACATAATACAGGGTATACAAAAGAGCCTTAATGCGTTGCGCTGCGTTGCGTTGCGTTGTGAGGCCGTGCGCGATATGCGCGTTTAGTGACCCCATGATTGAAAAATCACTACTGCATGTTTACGTGTTAGGCGCCGAGTATATAGAGTATGTACTCCGTGGACTCAAGCTGTCACAAAACTCTTATTCTATACAGCATAAAACATTTTCTTCGTTTGCCCTCCTGATTCCATTATCCTAGCCTATGCAAAAGAGTCGACCCGTACGGACTAGCAATGAAATTCCTTGCTGTTCTTGGGTTCGTTGCTGGCGCTACAGCGCTCATAATCCCACCGCCTGTTGAGGAATCTATCCATCAGGGCAATGTCTTGTCCACGTCTGATGTCCAACGCGAGCTTGACGACATTTCTGCTCCAATTACTAGGTACGTTCAGACACTCTAGGAAGCCTAATGTTAGATTTCCTACCTCGCTTACATAAACCTCTCCTCTCTTGTAGACTAGAGCCGGAAGCCGCGCAGCATAAATTCCTTGATAAACGTGTAGGAGCCAAGATAAATGCGATACTTCCTATCGATTGCAGGAATCACCCGGAGATACTTGCTTCAGCAGTCACGTTAACCTTTATTATGGCCAAGTTCAAACAAGAAGCGTCCACATCAGCAGGCGCCGCCGAAAGATGGTTGATTAAGTCCATAAGTCTCATAAACACAAGCGCTCAGACAGTCGCGGTAAAGATCGTCTCGAACTTGACTAAAAAAGTACTCTGCCATGTGCAAGAACTTAAGGGGGATGTGATTGGCGCCCTCACAGATGTTCAGGATTGGTCGGGTGAAGATGTCACCATACTTGTTACCGAGAGTCAGTGAGGTATATTTCGGAGGGTGATGGAGACCCCATCAAATCACCGAGGCGAGGAAATGAAGTGCAGGCGTTCCTCCCGCCACTTTCTTCACAACACGAACGCATGGTTGGCCTAGCCAAGCAAGGGTGACGGGTTAACGGGGTAAACATTCAATTCACCCTAGTCACCCTTCTTAGCCGTGCTGCCCTCAGGCAGGGTTTCAATGACTTGTCATGGCGTATGAATGAATAATTGGTTAGTTTAACAAGACGATCTGGCTTTCTCGTATTCTAGTCCGTATCTCCTTAGAGGTTATACGCCTTAGTGTGTGTGGGGCCCCCACAGGCCCCTGCCATAAGGTTAAAGACTGCGTAAGTACGGATCTATACGCGTTCCTTATCTATCCCATCTGGCCCTTGGCGTGTGAGACTTGCGTCTTCTTGAAATAGGAAACAGGTTAGTCCAAATCTAGAAGAAGTACTTTATACCTTTCTACCTAATCCCTTACAAACTCTTCTGTTAATTTCCTTCCTTTACATAATTATTACAAGGCCTTAGGGTGTAGTCCAAGTCAGCGCTGTTATCTAAAACTTGTTGTTTTTAGACCCACTAGCGCGTTAGAGCTAGCGCCTTCCTATGGTTAGTTAGTACTTTTATAGCATATACCGCAGGTAATTGCCGCACCCCGACTCCCTAAAGACACTTACTTGTAATATACTAAAATCGCAGGGGTTTAGCAAGGGCTATTTACATACGTAGCTAAAAAAGAGAAGCCTATGTAGAGAAAAAGTTATACTTTTACGACTAGTATAGCAAAAAAAAAGTCTGCTAATTATTTCAGTATACTCTAAAGAACAGCGCACTCTTTCAGATAGTATAAAGTACGGACTAAACTCTTTACCTATATCTATAGCTAACTTATACACACGCGTGCGCAGCCTAATAATTAATTGTAAGGTGCAATGCAAGCGACAGCTAGCATTGATGGATCTTTTGGTCTAAACACCTTCTAGGTTCTGACAAGTGCGCTAGCTTTTAGAAGACTGCGCTGACTTGGATCACAACCTGGCAGCAGGCTAATCACGTATTATGTATTATGTAAATTAAGGATTAGCGTAGCACTAAGTAGGGTAAGAAGCACCTTGTATTACACATATTTAAATAGAACAAGAGAGTACCTCTTACCAGTGTAAACTCCCTTTTGCTTCCTTAATAGGCTTGCTAAAATTAGGTAGGTGGACTGTCAATGCGGATTTACAGGCCAGGCATGCGCATTTACTGGTTAGTGACGGGGAAATGGGAGTCATGACTTTAAAATCACCCGACGTATCCGGGCCGCAACGTCCGAGCCATGGATCCGATTCCTCATCTTAGACAAAAACATATATAGACAACGATGAAGTCCACCCGTCCGTTCTGAAATACCGTCAAAAGCTTGATCAAGCCCTGCAGACGAGATGCTCTCCTTCCTCAACATCGTCGTGTTGGCTCTGGCTTCGGCCACTGCGGTGTTGGCCAGCCGGACGTCCCCCCCCAAAGGGGCACTCGTCGTCGGCAAGGGCCGTCAATACGAGACGATCCAGGCAGCCGTCGATGCCCTCCTGCCCACGGAGAAGGAGCAGACCATCTTCATTTTTTCAGGTCTCTACCCCGAGCAAGTCAGCATAAAGTCTCTCCCGGGCCCGCTCAAGATCTACGGCTACACCACCCACCCGGGGTCCTACGCTGCGAACCAGGTGACCATCGTGGCAGGTCATAGCCAGGAAGACAAGCGGAACAATGACTTGACGGCGACGTTGCGTGTCGAAACTTCCCACTTCAGGCTTCACAACGTCAACGTCATCAACAACTATGGGAAGGGGTCCCAGGCTCTTGCCCTGTCTGCAAGAAATACCGTACGGTTTTTTTTTTTTTGGTCCTGACAGCGCGTGGTGGTTTTTTTTTTTCCCTCGCAGATGGCAATGGCAAAATTGTGCGCCGCAAGAATGCTAACTCTGCTCCTCTTCTCCCTCTCCAGGACCAAGGCTACTATGCCTGTTCGTTTAAATCGTATCAGGACACCGTCCTTTCGCAGGTCGGCGTGCAACTCTTCCATCGTTGCCAAATCCAGGGAGCCACCGACTTCATATTCGGCCAGAACGGGCAAACCTGGTTCGAAAAGTGCACCATCAGCGTGCTCCCCGCCAAGACGGGCTACGTGACTGCCTCGGGGCGTGCCTCGGACAACTCGCCGAGCTACTACGTGTTTAACAACACGACGATCGAGGCCGCCCCGGGCACGGAAGTCAAGCCGGGCTCCTACTTCCTGGGCCGGCCGTGGGACTCCCATGCCCGCGTCGAGTTCCAGTATTCTTGGATGGGCGACGTTGTCAACGGCGCGGGCTGGCATGTCTGGAAGGAGGAGGACAAGCGGATCGGCCACGTCTGCTTTGGCGAGTTTGGAAACACAGGGCCGGGGGCCCGCGGTAAGAGGGTCTGGTTTGCGAAGACGTTGAATAAACCGTTGGAGATGGACGACATTCTGGGTGAGCACCACCAGTCTGCGTACTATTTTGACTCGTCGTCCATGTCATCAGATTCAGATTAAGCTTGCTTGCTTGCTGGCTGCCTTGCTGCCTTGTTGTTGTGGCTTGGCTTGGCTTGGCTTGGCTTGGCTTGGCTTGGTGGCGTGCTGTGTGGCTTGGCTTAGTGGTTGGTTGTCGTGGCTTGGCTTGGTGGCGTGTTGTGTGGCTTGGCTTGGTGGTTGGTTGTCGTGGCTTGGCTCGGGACAATAGCTAAATCAACTTGCGGTCCCTTCCCTTTCATTCGCACTTGTTCACCGTTTGACCAAGTAGTTCTTTATCTAATAACAAAAGCTACCCGATTCAACATCTCTGTGCCTCTGCCTCTGCCCAGGCAGGCCGCCCCAGGATGACGATGGGAGACGACATCATGACCCCAACCCCCCCCCTCCCACGCATCCTGTGCCTCCATGGCGGCGGCGTCAACGGCCGCGTCTTCCGTCTCCAGTGCCGCACCATCATCAGCCAGCTCGCACACACGTTCCGACTCGTCTTCATGGACGGCCCGTACGCCTCCAGCCCGCACCCGGACATCGTCGCCGTCTACGGCCACCTCGGCCCCTTCCATCGCTGGCTGCCGTCGACCGATGAGGAGGAGGAGCCCACGGCCGGTGCCGGCGCCCGCCACGTCATGGACTCGTGTCTCGCCGCCATGGACAACGACGACGGTTCCGGGCCGTGGGTCGGCGTGCTCGGCTTCTCGCAGGGCGCCAAGATAGCCATCAGTCTGCTGTGGGCGCAGCGGCGGGCAGAGGTCCTCTTGGGCCAGGGCCAGGGCCAGGGCCAGGGCCACGCAAGAACAGACTTCAGGTTCGGCGTCATCATGGCGGGAAGTGCGCCCGTCGTTTGCCTGGATCCGAGGCTGCCGCGGCCGAGACACGTGGCGGATGCGACGGCGGACGTCTCCGGCCCTTCGTTTGAGGATTGGCCCGATGCTCCCTGCGGGCATCACGTCGTGGACGTCCCGACCTTGCATGTGCATGGGCTGAAGGACGCTGGCGTAGAGCGGCACAGGAAGTTGTTGGCCTTGTACTGCGAGCCCGGGCGGACGAGTGTCGTGGAATGGGATGCTGGGCATAGACTGCCTTTCAAGACAGGGGACGTGCGGCGGGTAGTGAGCAGCATGCTGGACATGGCGAGACGGGAAGGCGTTGTTGTTTGAGATTGGGGTTTCGTCTAGCCGTGTGCCGTGTGCCGTGTGCCGTGTGCCGTGTGCCATGCGCACCGCTTGGCATGTTTGACGTGTTGTGCTCCATCATCACTCCGGCCTACAAGTAAAGGTAAGGATGCCCGGCAACCTATGCGTGGCGCTCGCTATATTCAATAGTCTATGCCCGCTATTTGCCAATGCAATCCAGCCAAAAGAAACATGATGCGCCAACTCCGAGCCCTTCGTCCGTACACACAAGAGAAAAGAACACATTGTGTGTGAGTTTGCATGCTAGAAAACCATCGTGGTGTATGATGGCATGACCACGTTTGCCAAGTCATGGCGGGACAAGTCTCCCTAGCGGATGAGTCCCAAGGATCTTAATCTATCGCAGTGAGGTTTGGGGTACGCATTCGCTTCGGCCATCTTCTCGTCATCTTGATAGAACCAGCCCGTGGCATCTTCCTGCATCCGCCGTTGAATCATGTTTTCATGCTCGCATCGGTTTTGCAAAAAATGCAAAAAATTGGCCTCGGCGGCCCGGTCCAGCTGTGAGAGCTTGGATTTGGTATACGACTGGATATCCTTGCCATTGACAAAGTAGTTGATCTTGTGCCTCGGTGTCGTGCGGCCCTCGGTGTAAGGTGGCTGAGGGGCATCCCAGGACATCTTGGGAGTTGTTGCACCCGTTGAGCTGCCGGTGAACAAGGATGATAACACGGGCAGGATGAAGAAGATCAAGATTGGCAAAAGCGTGAGCAAGTTTTGCATTCCGCCCTGTTGCTGTTCCTCTTCTTGTGCTTCTCGAGGTCGTCGCCTCGGTCTCGCGCCGCCGAACTGGTGTACCCGGATGCCTGGTCCGCCGCCAAAGTTAAAGACGAATTGGGGCCCAGTGTCGAACGCTGATCAGTCAGTACAGATAAGATACGCCAGGAAAAAAAAAAAAAAGGTGTGGCCATTTATAGAGAGTCTGCGGGCTCACCTCCGAACCCGCCGCCGCCGCCGCCGAAGAACCTGGCAAACATCTCCTCCGGACTCAGTTCCTCGTTCCACCTGCCACCACCGCCCATGCCCCCCGACGGCTGCCGAGCGGCAAATCCGGAAAAGGGGTTCTGCGCCTGCGCGCTTGCGAATCGACTGTCAGGGTCGATCCCGGACTTGTCAAACTTCTCCCGCTTCTCCTTGTCTCCCCAATATTCCAAAGGCTCGGCTGACCATCTTGAAAGCCTCGGCAGCATGCTCGTGCCCATTCTTGTCCGGGTGGGTCAGCAATGACTGCTTGCGATAAGCCCTCTTGATGTCGGATTCGGCGCAGGTCGTCTTGGTGGATTCGAGGCCTAGAATGTCATAGAATGCGGTAGGGCTGCATCTCCGAATGCGCAAAACAGCTTCTTTCTGCTCGACCGTGTACTTGCGCCCCTGGTTTCCTTGGTTGTGTTCGCGGTGCCGAGCCGAGTCTTGCCCCGTGCTCGCTCCCGAGGCCGTCACGCCGGGCATCGAGGAGAGTGTTTTGGGATTATTTCAAATCTGAGGACAAGACCGCTCGCTGTACGTCAATCAACAAGTGCGAGGTGTGTAGCTTGCGAAGTTGCCGAAATTCCAAGCCCAGTTCTGTCGTTCTCGAGTCCACTTCAGCAAACAAATCAAATCGTACGTAAGTTGATCACGCAGTCGGCCCCAACAGCGGGTACGTATACCTGCACTGGGAGGCACTCCACGTGATGAGACAAGAACGTCTGGTGGTGGGCTACCCTGCATGCTTTGAAGCTTGCAGGGAACAAAAGCTCATTTGCCTGGCATATCACGTGACCAGACAGAGAATATCCGCCATAATGCGTGCGCTCCATCAGTTTGTGGCATATGCGACAACACACTCCTTGGCTGGGCTGGGAAATATACAGAAGCTCGAAAATGCACGCAACGAGAGCACTGCTCAAGCGCCCAGTTTGGAAAGGTAAGCCGGGTGATACTTTCTCCCCAGAGATTCGATGCACGAATCCTAACCGCGCTGATTGACTGTACAGGACCTCACCTTGTGCCGTACGCTCCCACTTCGAAACAACATGCCCATGTGTGCGATTTGCTAAAAAAGAAAAAAATCAAAGCGCAGTCTCCCGATCGTATTCCCCAAAAAACAAGGCGACAAAGTCCCTCCTGTCCGAACGCAAGCTCGGTCCGCCACTATATTACCGAACTTTGTGGGACTCAAGTTTGAGATTCACAATGGCAAGGATTACCATCAGGTGATGATAACGGAAGATATGGTAGGCCACAAACTCGGGGAGTTCTCACCGTATGTCTTTTCCCGCTCCGCACAAGTTCAAAAAAAAAAAAAAGAAAATGGAAAAGGAAAAGAAAGACCAATACTAAAAAGCCTTGCCAGGACGCGTAAGCCGAATATCTGGGATAGAAAGTGAGGCTGTGCTAAGAAAGGGGACCGGAGAGGTTCGGTTCAAGAGCTTCAACGTGGCAACCTGTATGAAATACCTGTAGAACATGGCAAAGTGATGACCAGCAAAAGCCTGGAAGAAATACTGTGACAAGAAGAAAGCCAAGGTGAAGTAGATTCATCATTCTGTGGTGTACCACCTACCCTACCACTGCCATGACGAGGAACCAGAACTCCCAAGATTGGCGCAAATGCAAAAATCACAGGCCCCCCCCCCCCTCCCCCCCCGAACGCCGCAACGCCAATCCGTTGAGAGCCAGCCATAAGCCTAGTCCCCCTTCCCCTTCGATTTATGCCTGGCTGATGTCCCAAATTGTTCCGCCACGTAGAGCGCCCCCCTCTTAGCGATAGAATTCACTGCGCTTGACATTCACACCGTACTCCCCGACGGCCATGCCCAAATCTTCCATGGTCAGCACGGTTCTGTTCTGGCTCCCGCCCTGACCGCCGCCGCCATACCCAGGGCGTTGGATTCCCAACGGCGCGCCCTTGCCTTGATCCTTGTTGCCCGGTTGGCCGGCTTGCTGTCCGGGAATGGGGAAGCCAGCGGCGGCCCCCAGCGTGCCCATAGGGTTGTTCGTGTTGTTGGACGCGCGGATCCGACTGTACTGATATGCGTCCGCAGCGATGTCTGCGATGAACTTCTGTGTCGCGAGAGCGAGCAGGCGCGCCAGACGGGCATCGGTCTGTGGCGGCGGTGGCAGGCCAGCCTTGGTCATGTAGTAGTTCGTGACGGCGTCGGGTATCTGTGAATGGTAAGTGATGCTATTGCGGGAATGGTGGGATCAGGAGACGAGATTTCCTCACAATGGGAGCGTAATCGTCGATCTTGTTCAGGAACTCTCGCAGAGATGTGTCCTTGCGGGTTGGTAGTTTGGGGTCTTGCGGTGGCGCCATTTCAGGTGGCGGGTTTGGTCCATCTTGAATTTCGAGACCATCTACCTGCCCGTTTCCGTTCTGACTGACCTGCTGCGAATTCTGGGTTTCGGGAGCGTCGCCACTCATTTCGAACAATGTTGGCTTGTCGCGGTTTTTGGAATGTACTCTGATCAAGTCAAAGGCCAAGGCCAAGGCCAATTTGCGATCGCTTGTTACCATGTGCAACTGCAGTCACGTGATGCGCATCGACGAAACCACTTGCGGGTGAACGTCAGGACTTTGACGGCCACTACGGCCGCGGCAAGTGTCGGAAATGTGCGAATGGCAGCGATGGGCAATTGTAGTGGGATTCACACATCTACAACTCAAGGTCTGAAGCAATCAGAGAATCCCGTCCTAGTGGTACTGAGAGGCCAGAGGACCTGCTCGTTGGCCGCAGAAGTGAGAGGAATAGAATGGACAACAGTGGCATTGATTATGACATGTCGTCACTGAACGTCGCAAAAGCTATTTGCGAATTCCTGAAACTATCTGGGTACGTAAGCCCTACCCGTTTGTTGCTGCACCGTGCCAAAGTCCTGTCGGGCTCTTGGCTTGCTCGGACGCCGAATTCCATCAATCACCAGATATAATCTTTGACCTTTAACGCCGCCATGATAGCAATTCCACCAATATCCGATCCTTCATTCCTTGCTTCATTCCTCATGTCCAACTCGGCCGTGTCGTGAACCATTCTCGCCTTGACAACAGGGGTCTTTGCAAAGCCATCAATCAATGACCCGTGGGACGGGCGACGATTGAGAACATGAGCCGTGGCACTCGAGGACAATGCGAACTGAACCAAGTCTCTTAGACGGGAAGCTTGAACTTTTTACCCTTGAGCACCTTTGTGTAGTAAATGTAGAAGAAGTCGCTATAGAGAACAGTCTGGATGATACCAGCGACAATGGCAATCCAATCAAATTTGTATTTGATGTCCGTGAGGTATCGGTATATCCAGTTGGGAATATACAGGGCTCGGTAGCTTCCCAAAGCAAAAAGGTAGTGCGTGGTGATGGTTTCGGCCTCACCAGTTCTCTGGAGCATGAACAGCTGCGGCAAGATGGCCACCGATTCAAGCCAGATGGAAAAGGCCCATAGAATCTCGGAGAATGTGTACTTGTACGGGACGAGGACGGCGAGGACTGCAGCCGCGGCGAGGAGGTACTGCACGCGGAATGTGTCGACATTGGGATCATTCGTAGGCTTGTACGCGTTGGTCATGAGGTATATGATGTAACCCTGAGAGCCTATGAATGTGATTTTGAAGAACAGGTTGTACAGGCTGTCTGTTGAGAATATGTCTGCGTGGTCATTGTCAGTGCTGTTGCTGTTGCTGTTGCTGTTGCTGTTGCTGTTACTCGAGCTAGACGGTGGCGATTGAACCATCGAGATTCGTGGGCATACCAAGGTACCGAGTCACGTAGACGAACAAATAAAGCGCCTGTGATTTGAATGAGATCCCAGAACAGCTCTGACAGGTGTTAGCGAAGGGATACCCGCGGAAAAGGGGGGGGGGGGGGACTGCATCGCCAGCCCGTGCGGGCGTTTTCGTCGCATACATTTAGCTGAACCATCTTGTGCAGTAGTATGAAGATACTCGCCAGATGCGAGAAATCCGCTACGAATCATGGTCAGCAACGACATGGATAGTTCTCATGGCTCAGCGCCGTTCCACGGCGGAGTGAGATCGGGGGCACAACGAACCAGCGACGCGAAAGACGTTGAGGACCATTGTGCAGCGCTGCGTCGCGGGATCGTGACCGGACCGAATTCTGGGTCTGTGGAAGGCAATTGGTGATGCAGGAGCAAGTAAAAGAAGAACTTGCTACAAGGCAACGTCTCTGCTGGCAAGGTCTTGTCCTCAATTGCGAGCAGATCTGGAGGGTCGGTGGAGAGTTGTCGAATGGAGGATCTGGGAGGATGGATTTGGGAGAATTGGAACTCAAAAAGGGAGCTTGCCAGCCGACTCGATGCGAGATGCGAGGCGCGTGGGAAAAGGACACGACGCGGTAATCCCGGGAGCTCATCGACATGGTACAGGCGGGTCCACCACTATTAGTCATAACTTGAAGTACTGTACTTTGCCACGCTCTCAGGCTGTCATGTCAGGCTGTCATGTCAGGCTGTCATGTCAGGCTGTAAGCGCCGCACCGCAACAGACCGCCTCGTTCGTCTCTCGACACTTTCGCTTGCAAGTTGTTGTCGGCGTATCGTACATGTTACATGTTCAGTTGCCATGACTGCTCTGTCCGGGACAAACGGGCCTTCGCTTTCCGATTCGGATTCGGTCGGTTCCGAGTCGGCCGAGTCGAGCTGCATCGCCATCCACGTAACCCATCGCAAGCAGGACTACACCTTCCAACTTCCCCATGACGCCACAGTGCCTGATCTGTTCGACGAGATCGCCACGACCCTCGGCGTACCCCAATCCAACCAGAAGATTCTTGTGTCCAAGGGCCCCCTCCTGAGAGCACCGTTCAAAGAACCGTACACGGCACTGAGCGCCCTGCAGAACAAGACCATGACACTCATGGGCTCGGGTGTCGCAGAGGTGCAGGCCGTACAAAACATGTCGGACAAGGTCGCGCAGCGGAATGCAGCTCGCATGGCTCAGAAGAAGAAGGCAAGGGGAACCAAGGGACCAGGCACACGGACGCCCGCAAATCTCTCAGAGGATGCAAAATATACTTTCCTTCAGGTGCGCCCACTGGACGGTCTGCCTGGCCCGGAGAGAAGTCGGCTTCTTCTGACGAGGTTGAAGGAGGACCCTGGGATCAAAGCGGCCATGACCAAGCACAAGTTTACCGTGTCGCTGCTCACTGAAATGGAGCCACTGTCCCATACACAAGTCACTCACCAAGGTACCTCCAGGATTCTCGGACTGAACCGGAACCGAGGCGAGGTGATCGAGCTTCGTCTCCGAACAGATGCTCACGACGGATATCGCGACTACAGAACGATTCGCAAGACGCTGTGCCATGAACTGGCGCACAATGTTCATGGGCCGCATGACCGGCAGTTCTGGGATCTTTGCCACCAAATTGAGCGAGAAGTCGACGCTGCTGACTGGAAGTCTGGCGGGCGCACGACTGGCGAGACATCCCGCTATCTCATTTCGGGTCAGGCGAGCTCAGACGACGATGGCCACGAGGACGACGGTGGCTGGACAGGTGGTGAATTTGTGCTGGGTGGTGCTGCAAATGCGGGAGCTACCGTGAGTAGAAGAGAGATCCTTGCCCAGGCAGCATTGGAGCGACAAAGACAACAAGACAGGGCAGAGGGGAAAGCATGCGATGCAGTGGACAAGGGCCGGAGACCGTGCCGGCGGTCACAGCATTCAAGCGACAAGAGCGATTGACGAGCAGGTTTAATTCATTTTTCCTACGACGCAGCAGTCTTGTTGTGCGAAAAAGGCGTTAGAGTAATGATAAGCCAGCTTCTTGCCAAACGGATCAACAATTGGCGATCCGCCGCGGGAATCCCAATCCTTGCTGTCCGCCATCATCTTCATTGCAGCGCAAGACAATTTCATGGCCATCTTGGTCGACAACCGACTTTCTTCGCCTGCGCCTCGAGGGACTCGTCGACGACAGAGCAGTCCCTTTTCCGGACACACATACTCCGTACATGGGGAAGATGCTAAAGTGCCTCTTGCAAGATGATGCCATGACCGGCCTCTTCGAGCTGACAGAAATGCGTGCGAGCGTGCGAGCATACTGCAACGGCGTTTAGGCTCAAGGCGTCTTGGTACGAAAAAGGTTTCACTGCTACCAGGGTCAATGTACGGAGTGAGCCTGTTTGCATCACAAAGCATGCACCTGGCTTCAAACGCCGGAACTTGAATCATGCCTTGATACAGTCTCAAGGCTGGATTTATTTCTTTTCAGACTAAGTCATGCGAAATATATGTACAAACACAAAACAGAGTAACCTCAACTACCCATGAACTACCCATGTGATATAAGGGATAGAGAGTATGGAGTACATGGCAAATTGTTTTTCTGTTCAACTACTTGGTACAACCCAGTAGCCCCTGTGTACATGATAAGTGCATGTCCGCAAGCGGTTATGAATGCAGAGCGGGTGGCCCCCCAATCTGTCCAGCTACATACATGTGATGATGCTATTTGACGATGGGTCAAGTTACTAACCCGAACCTTGCGGAGTATTAATTGGCCCAATCGCGATGATGACCGGTCCTGACGGACGGTGCCGAAGGCTTTTGAACCGCCACTTCTTGATTGGATTTTGGTTGGGGCTAAAAACTTGGCTGGGCGCGTAATACGTGGCAACGCTAATTTACTAATTTACTAATTAGTTATTATGAACATGCTGACCATAACACACACCCATTCGGCATTCGGAATCTTTTGCATGGCTCTCGGCTTGCTAACAAGAATCCAATTGAGCCACAAGTTCATCTAATGTCCGTAGTAAACAACCCAAGCCTTTACCCGGAATACTTCATGAGTTGAATAATATGTGTAAAGCTAGGATTTATATTATAGGCTGACTTTGTCCCGCGGTGTTTACTCCGTAGAGTGTATTCAAATCCCTTATGACATGGCTGTTGTATTTAAGTTGCGTGGAATTCTCCTCGACAAGTCCATCATCTAGTCTAACCCCTTGCAAGTCTCATTAGACCTGGGGGGAAAAAACATGAGATTCTTTCCTACCCTCAGCTACGTTACCAGCGCTCTAGCGCTAGCTACTCAACCTATCAAGTTCAACAAGAGAAGCGACATTATTGCGTTGGAGTTGGCAGCGCAAAGCACACATGGGGAAAATGGCCTTGTGCCTAGAGGGTACGTGAATACGCGGACGGAATCCATGTCTAAATTCCAATCTCACTTCTTCTTAGACAAACCAAAACAGCATCAAAAAATTCCATCGAAAGACGTCGCGGTTTTACACTCTTGGCAAATATTCCCTTTGACGACCCAAATCCACAGCATATCATAATCGGAGGTGTCACTCTCACATTCATAATGGTCCATAGATGGTACCTAGAAGGAACGAATCTCGTACAACACTGCGTTTGTAAAGGCATCAAAGTGGCAAACGCTGGTCTAAAAACAGTTCACGTCAACATCATAACCGCTGGCCAATTCCTCATGCGCAATTTCTGTGTCGGCTCACATGAATTGTACGAGGCCACTCTGGTGGCCTTTAATCCTGGTCCCGGCCAGACATGCACGATTGATGTTGAAGACGATTTTTAGACAAAGATGGGTAGCGCAGCGCAAACATGGGGGGAAAAAAATGCTCTTACGCCTTGTTGTTGTTGTCGTTGAGGGGTACGTGAACAAGCGGAATCCATGTCTAAATCCTAATCCCACTTCTTGGACAAGCAGAAACAGCATTAGACAATTCCATAAAATAAAAATAAACGCAGTATAGTTGCTAATGTCGAAACTCCTTTTAGTAACACCGCGCGATTATAATCAGAGAGTTGTCACTTGTCTCATTCTTAGCGGGCCATGGATGGGTGCAAAAAAAAAGCATCGCGTTGGTTGTTGTTAGAACAAGCGTGATATCAATTTATTTACACGGACTTACGCGATTTCCCTTGCGAGTTGATCAGGCCGACCGCAGCCGCGGCCAAGCGTGCTTCCCTTTCCAGCCTCGTCTTCCCCTTCTCTCGGTAGAACTAGAATAAATAAAGAATAATACCTGTTCTTTGGTCCACGCCCAATATCCGACTACTATTCATTCCACAGCTTGATTTGTCAAAAAAATCGAAATTTGCAAAAACTCTTCTCTGCACTCGGTGGCCCTTGATCCGGAGCCAAGTACCGAAAAATGTCTCCTGACTTTGCAAGGACTTGACGCGGGAAAAGGCCTCATTATGTAGGGCGGCTTTATTAGGCAAGCGCTTCTGCGTACTTAGCACCCTGCTACGCTACACTGTACAGCCTGAGCTTGTATCTTGTGGCTTTTTTTTCCACCACCTTTGTGTGTCTGAAGCCCTCCCTCCTGACGAATATTCCCTTTTATCAATCCATCAATCATCAAATTCAGCATCATCGTGATCGAGACAGTGGGTGTGTGCACAGAGATGTCGACAGGGCCGATAGGGCACACTCACTCTGCATTCTCGCTAGGGTCTTGCAGCACGCGAGAATTAGGGAGCGTTTGGGGAGCGTTTGGGGGGGGCGTTTAGGGAGCATCCCCTCTGGCGTAAGGAGCATCCCCCTCTGTGGCTTGCGTGTGTGAGCGCCTAAAAAAAAAACGCCTAGCGCCTAATGTCAGGCTCCTTCTGGGTTCTTACAACTACAACACGAACTACCGAGTACAAACACTACATTTGTAGTGCACCATGTTTTCTTTTAAATTTAGGCACACACCTGACTCGCGATCCCCCTTTTCATCCGCAGCATGATGACTATTTTAGAGCAATGGGGGAACAAGGCTCTGAATGAAACGGCCACCGGCAATGCATTCCGTCGCATGTTTGTCTCGCTGTCGGGACTATTACCGGCCACGGCCACGGCCACGGCCACGACAGCTGTCATCATGTCAAGAGACATTCCACGCTGAAACATAAGAGTCGGTTCGTGCTGGGAATGTCGTGTTGTTTCCCTTTGAAAGGACCTCCCGCCAGGACGCGATTTTAAAACCGCTAGCTGAGATGAACTGAATCAGAGTCGAGCTGTACATGCATTATGTACATAGTTGGCCATCGACCCGGTGCGCGGTACCCTACGTCGACGCCAAGGGGCATGAAGCCGACACAGTGTTTCACGCCGACGTCTGGGGGGAAAAAAAAATACACACATACAGTTCCCGGAATGGGCGTGGCAGGGATGCAAGACGTACATACGGATTACACCTGACCAAACCGATTGATTGCGCTCTTCATCCGTCCTACGGGAAGTTCACAATGCAGATTCATCAGCAAACACACACACACACACACACACACACACACACACACACACACACACACACACACACACATGACACAGGGAGGGCCATCCGTGGCTGGGCATTGACCGGCTGTGCGAGGAAAGCTTGTGTCCTCCATGTCCCCACCCAATTGCAGGCGGGGCTGGTTAATCATACCTCCGTTGCCGATGGCATCCACGGTAGAGTTTGGGAGAGTAAGGGGCGAATCAGCCGAAGCTGACGTTACGTCTGCATCATGTACGGTACTTCAGTTGGCAGATGGTGGTCGTACCCGCTCCACGGGTCGCCTAGACAGAAGTACCACAAGGAAGTAATCCAAAGAGTACCACAGTACCGAGCACGGAGCACGGAGCACGGAGCACGGAGCACGACAGGGCAGATTAGCCATCCGCAGTGGGCGGGGCGGGGCACCAGACGCAAATAGGCGGTGATCGTGCGGAGATAGGAAAACGAATTAAAAAAAAAGAAAAAAGAAAAAAAAAAAAAGGAGAATCTTCAGCCAGGATGGCTCCTGCGCATGCACGTTTCGTTGCCCCATTTCTTTGATATTGCGCCCTGTATCTAATCCTTGTTGGATTTATCAACAGACAGTGCTGCACGGAGTACGTACTCCGTGCCGAGTATGAAATCCGTACTCCGTGATCCGTGATCCGTAAGACGATGCGTTCACGGTCGCAACTTGGCTTCGGTCTTGGCTTTTCTGTAGCCGCCGCCCCATGGAAATAGAATTAAGCTCTGCCGGTAGCGTCACTGCCAAGCACCGAGTTTCGCGACAAATATGCATGCCGCATCAAAGTATTATGGAGTAGCAAGGCCCGAACCATGGCCAATGGCCAATGTGTAGTAGACTGTTAGCTACTCAGTACATAGATCAGGTCGGGATTCCGAAGCAGCCCCTTGAGTCAAAAGGGAAGCTCGCTTGGCTAGTCCGCAGGTCTTGATGAAAAGATAAAAAAGGTGCTCCGTATGTACATTGTACAATCTATCAAGAGGTGCAGAGGGTCGCGACGCAGGGAGTGGGGACTTCCATCACGTGCCCCGGGCTGATATCATCTTGTTCCATTCCATGAACAAATGAACAATGCTCTGTATGCTCTGTATGCTCTGTATGCTCTGTCCAATGTTGATCCTCCCTGCTGGCCCACTGCACTTGTCCCGTCCTGCGCCGCCCTTGAGGCTGCGACTTTTCCTGTGTCATTCGTCGTGGGGTCGTGGAAATGAGAAAATGTGGGTCGCTGGCCTATGTACGGCTTGTCTCTCGTCGTGGCACGCGAAACAATGCAGGCACGGAACCACGGAACCGCATCATCATCATCATCATCATCAACATCATCAACATCATCAACATCACCAGGGGATGGACGGGATGCATGGGGCATGGGATGGCAACCTGGCACTGGTGATGCAAATCGCAAATTGCAAATTGCAAATCGTCTTTCCCAATTTGCCAATCCTGACCGTTGTTGTATTCTCCTGTTCCTTGTCTGCTTACTCCGTAATACCGTCTGGCTAACTCGCCCGTCGCCAATTTCACCTTCACCCCCCCTTGCCATCCCTGGCCCACCATGCGACGCCATCGTTGATTGCTATCCAATCGCTGGCCCACCCCCTCCCCCCCCCACAGACAGTGCATATCTCGACTCGATTTAGCTCTGATCCTCGCTTGGTGGCACGCGGCATGTTGGTTCGATGGCACTGCCTGCCGAGATTGCTGCTGTACATACATACGCTCAATCGCCCAGGGGTTGGAAATGTACTCCGTAGCGCGCCGTGCATGCGAAAGTTACCAGCCCCGACGTCGCTTGAGAGACATGAGAGACACACTCCTCATCGCCAGGTGCGGGACGACATTGTCAACGCTCTGTCGTGCCTTCCTGAAACCTGCGCGCACTTGGCCTTCCCTCCCTCTCCCACACGCAAACCCTCACCCTCCTTTTCCACCATCTCTTCATTTGGTCATTTGGTCATTTGGTTTTTTTTTTGCTGCTTTCCATGCATTGTGCTCGTCGACCCTTGACGGCACTCGATTCGATTTTCCACGCCGGACGTTGAACTTGGGCACCCCATACAGACTCTTGGTTCTGCTCCCGCACGTTTACGCCGCCTCTTTACCTACCAGCTGTCGATACTTGACCTGACCCGATTTCGTCGTTTTTTTTTGTTATTCTTTTCTTCTGAATCGCTGCACTTCGCAGTTGGTAATAGACTCATCCTCGAAAGAAAAGAAGAAGAATAAACGACCGGCAGCCACACACTCGTTCTCTCGTTCCGCTTCACCTCGAACAATCATCACCACTCAAGATAGGCAATCTTTGGGTATTATCCTACTGGTCATATAACGAGATTCAGGCGTGTCGGGGCATTCAGTTCTGCTTTAGGGACGCAGGTATCCGGGCATTGCCCTAGGACAACTTTGGACTTGGGTAGTCGAGGTTCTTCATGACCATACTCCCGCAGCATCGGGAACACAGACACTCGTTGCGAGTAGTAGTGAGCAAGGATCGCATCCTCCCCCCCCCCTCCCCCTCCCCCTGATTTCGACGGGACAACACCATGGGAGCGATATTTCTGGGTCCCAAACGCTCCATTACGATGCGGAGCCCTTGCGTTAGAGCGCTTCTTGCCGCCCTGTGCGTCCTGCTTGTTCTTGTGGCCTTTATCCGCCCAGACACGGTGCCAGTTCGACCCCGACTCTTCCGCAAACCAGCCATGAAGGCGAGCCCTGTTCACGAACAAAAGCCACTCGATGACAGCAACTTACCCGTGTCAGGGGGCTCTATACTCGGCGATGGTGATCTGGTATCCAGCAGGTTCAATTTGAACTGTAGCGTCGACGTGCCCCATTTACAAAAAATAAGACAAAAGTATAACCTCGACGAGCGATTCCAGTACATGAAGCGATACGTTCGCTTTACCAGAACCGAAGGCCTGGAACGCAAGAGTATGACAAAGGTATCTCAAAATCTTCTGAACGGCGCCTTCAAGACTGTCGACGTCAACAAGCTCTATGGCCAAGATGGCTGTGACGAGCCGCTGGAAGTTCAAGTTCCTGCATCTGCTTTCCCGTCCACCGCCAACGCCACCGATTTCATGTTTGGCGTCTCGACAACATACAAACGGTTCATGGATCCTGAAACTACTCCCATCAACGAATGGATCTACTGGCTTACCGACAGCCGTGGCCGCTCCAATGGCGGCAAGTTGCTGCTTATGCTTCTAGGCGCAAGTGATGACGAGCTCCAGGAGGTCGCTAATCTGCTCGGGGATGTTGGTGTCGACGTGGATGTTTACCACTCTGATTCGTCTCTGGAAATGGCCGTCAGATACCTCAGCCTGGTCCCCACCTTGTCCACGCATCCCGAGGCCCAGAACAAGAAGTGGCTAGTAACTTGCGACGACGACACCTTTTTCCCCAGCATGCACGGACTAGTCGAGAAGATGGAAAAACACGACCACACGCGAGAGATGTATATTGGCACGCTATCCGAGGACACTGGAGCAATTGAGAGACATGGTTCCCAAGCCTTTGGCGGAGCAGGCGTCTTTTTATCTGTGCCCTTGGCCAAGAAGATCACAGACCTCTACAGCAGCTGCACCACGGAACAGAAGATCCTGGAATCCAACTCTGGCTGGGGCCCGCAGGGTGATATTCTCCTCCGAAAGTGTATTTACGAGAATACCGACACGCGATTAACCACGTTTTGGGACCTGTGGCAACTCGACTTCTTTGGCCACCCGTCGGGATTTTACGAATGGGGCATCAAACCCCTCTCCCTCCACCATTATCGTGGCGGAGGCTGGCACAAAGCCAAACCTAGCCAATACACCAAGATCGCACATACCTGCGGAGAAGACTGCACGCTGCAGCGCTTCCAGACCAACGATGACTTCATCATTTCCGGATATTCAATAGCCCACTATCCAGAAGGCGTGACTTTCGATACCAACCAGATGGAGGCCACGCTCCATGCTGCTCCCGAGGACAAGGGCTGGAACCTTGACTTCATGATGGGGCCTCAACGGCCGAATCTCGAACAGACTGGCAAAAAGATTGCCTGGGAGATGGAGGAGTCGGAAGTGCTATCAGACGGTTCTGTACTGCAGACGTACACACGAAAGCAGAGTGACGATCGATGGGTGCACTCTGACAAACAGCCCATGAGCAACATTGACGGCATTATCGAGCTTGTCTGGATCCCAGCATCGTAGGATGTATTGGCTCCGTTCTTGTCTACCGGCTCTCTCTATCCGCACTCTCTTGATATTCTAGAGCGAGTTTGCACCACAATGACTCACCGGATGAAACGACCTGCTTTACAGCGACCGACAGACGACCTACATTTCACACATGCCATCGGGGCCTCATTCCTTTTTCGCTCCCAAAAAAACGCCCAATACCAACTTGGCAGTCATCTGGATTACTTGGAAGAATAGACTCTCGGCAATCAGGATAACGATTCGCCTCGGCGCATATCGACTTCCATTCACTTGGCAACACACTTTTTTTTCTTTCTCTCAGGAAAGGCGTTTCGGAGACGGACTTTATTTATATTGTGTTGAGCACTTTTTTTTTTTTTTTTTTTTCGTTTCACTTTTTGGCCAGATATATTTTGTTCTTTCATGCCATGTAAAGCATGGCCCATACGTGGGCATTGTATGGTCTGTGCGTTGTGATGGATGGACGGGGAGACATGGCGGAGCCAAAGTTGTGTTATATTTGTAGTAACTTGAGGAATTAAGTAGTTGGCTGAATGAAGAATATGCCAAACTAACGCATATGCCGATGTTGCGTGCAACTTGTTTCCTGGGACGTTATTCTCGGGCATGTTGCAGGCCACTTGGGCCGCTCTCCCAAGCCTCATACTCATGGCCACGCACGCCCTGAATTGAATCATTTTACAAATGTACGTGCCTCGGTTTTTTCGTTTCGTTGCTCTGTAACAGCTGTAATCGTAATCAAGCTACGTTACAGTGCGTGACTGTACAAGTGATGCCGTTCTTGGAGAGATGCAAGGAAAATGGACGTACGTTTCTGCAAAAGTTGTTAGTTAGTAATGTACGTACCTTTTTGGTCCCACCCCATTTGTCATCTCCCTTGACCCACTAATCCAAGGCTGGCTCGTGTTATCGTGCCCGTTCTACGGATTAGGACGCAGGGCTGATGACAATGTCGGTAACGCGTAGACAGGGACGGCAGGTGGTGCAAAAGGGAACAGGGCAGAAAACATTTCCGTACATTTCACATTCAGCGTGGACCGCGTCACCGCGTGCAGGGGCCACTGGGGTGGCCACTGGGGTGGGGTATTTGTTATATTCAATCTTCTCGTCTCTCGGCTGTGCACGCGCGCCTCTTTAATTCCGTGCGGTGCGGTGCGGTGCGGTGCGGGCGGTGCATGCAGCTGGGGAAAAGGAGAAGCTGCGCGTATCCATCAGAGTACAATTCATTCAGTCCATCGCCACTGTCATCGCTACCATGATATACACAATGTATAAAGAAGAGAAAAGAAAAGAAAAGAAAAGAAATCGGACAAGAACGGAAAAAAAAAAAAAAAGGAAAGGGGAGAGGGGGGAGGTGTTCTTGCACTGTGGCTTCCAAAAAAAAAAACAGTGAGTGACCCGCGGCAAGACATTGTCTACTGCAAACCCACAAAGCAAAAAGGGGAAAAAAGGGGGAAATGCAAACATGAGCATGACAGAAACAACACGCCCCCCCCCCCCCCCCGGATTAAAAAGCCATCCTCTTGCCGCCCAATAGCCAAGCAAGGAACAATTGCAAGTCAAAGAAACGCCGGGCCCGGTATGTGTGTGTGTGTGTGTGTGTGCACGTCGGAAGCATTACGCATGAGCCAGCAGCAACGTTGTGTACAAGGAGAGATAGAATAATGCTGTTTGCACCGTGGGATGATTGTACAGACAGGGGAGGGAGCAGCGTCATCATGTTCATGTGTCGGTGTCGGGCTGCCGCGGTTGCTCCTCCTCTTCCTGGCGCGTCGTCTTCCAAAGAAAGCTCAGCCCCGCCTAGAAGCAATTCAAACTGCCCTTCTTCTTCTTGCCCTTGTTAATGGCATTCATTCTCTCCTCGAGCTGTTTTCTAGCCAACTCGGCTGCCTGTCGCTTCTTTCGCTCCTCTTCAACCGCCTGCATGCTCCAACGGTTGTCCGGCTGCGGCTCGACTTGTCGGTCCTTGAGCTCCTTCAGTTCAGTCTCCAGCTTCTGAGAACGCTTCTTCCACGTCTCGCAGTCGCTCTTGACCTTGTTGGATTGATTCTCGAGGTCCGTCAGTGCTTCCTCGAGCGTGTGCGTCAAGCGCCGCTCTGCATCGAGTTGCTTCTCCATTGTTCTGACGCGGGCTTCTTGATCTTCTGTAAGCTGAGAAATGTTGACGTTTTCTTTGCCGAGAGGCAGGCCAGTGGCGGGGGACGTGGGCACGGCGGCGTTGTTGGTTGGCGAAGCACTCCTGCCGGCCACGTTGGGCAGCGGGGGCAGGGGAATGGCAGGCGGTGGTGAAGGCAGTGAAGCATGCGAGCTGCTCTTGCGCATGGTAGAATTGGAATCCGATCGTTTGACTTCGCCCGTGGCAGACAGCTCCTGGAACCTGGCCTGGAGGGATGCGTGCTCCTCGCGAATGCTGTCCAAATCGGACTGGAGCTGGGCGCGGGCAGAGATGGCTTCCTCCAGCTGGGCATTGCGCTCAGTCTGCAGCGTGCTGAGGCGATTGTTGGTCACCTGGGCCTCGTCAAAGTTGTTCTGCAGCTGCTCCTCAAGCTCCTCGACCAAACGACTGTTCTTCTTGTTGCGCCCCTCGAGGTCGACGAGCTTGCTCTTGACTGCCTTGAGCTGCTCCGCGACTGATGAAGGCACAGCCTCGGACGTGTCTGACAGCATTTCGGTCAGGGACACCTTGGCCGCCTCAATGTCGCCCAGCATTTTCTCGTTGCTGCCAGTGAGCTCGGTGACATGACCCTTCATCTCTTCGGCCTTGCGTTGCTCCTCCACGAGCAACTTCTGATCGGCCAAAAGTTTCTCGATGCGTTCTGAGAGCAGCTCGATGCTGACATCCATATTCATGCCCACCGCGACCTGTGTGGCAGCCTTGGCCAACTCATCCCTGGCCCGAGCAAGCTCCTCATCTAGTTTATGGACGGCGTCGTTGTGCTCTTGCATGAGCACCTCGGCCTGCTCCTCGTAGCTCTTTTGCTCGCGCAGTCTCAACTCGGACATCTCCTTGGCATATGTCTCCTGAGCGAGCTTCAGTGCGTCCTCAAGGGACTTCGCTGCTTCAGCATGGCTGGCAAGGTTCTCCTCAAGAGTGGCCACAAGATTGCCACGATCCTCGAGTTCCTTTGTGATGCTTTCGTGAGCCGTAGTTAATTCCTCAAGTTGAGACTTCGCTGCCGAGTATCCTGCCTCAAGCTCGGCAATCTTTGTGGCATTGCTGGTGATGATGGCCTTGTACTCATCAATCTCGGTGCGCAAGAAGCCGACGAGTTTCTGATGCTTCTCCTCGGTCCCACGAACAAATTCTTCGCCGTCGGAGCCGGCCTTGGACAAGGACCTTTCGTGATCCTCCCGCGTGGCTGCAATTTGTGCTTCGAGCCTCATGATGTTGGCACGCAAGCCAGCTTCATTCTTCTCCGTGCATTCGAGAACGAGCCGGTGCTTTTCTTCCCAGCCGGCCAACTCTCCTTCGAGGTCGGCGATGCGCTTCCGTCTTTCCTCGTCATCGCCATTGTCAACAGCGCCATCGCATGCGGCACCAGTGGCGGCAGATGGCGCCGCATTCTCCAGGGACTCCCGCAGCTTTTCCAACTCGGACCTCAGTTCCTTCTCGCGAGTCTCGTGGGCCTCACGCATCTGTGACATCTGCTTGTCATTTCGTTCCAGCTGATCGCGCAGATTTGCAACCATGGACATATCCCTGGGGCTAGCCTTTAAGCTTGACCTCTCCCGTGTTAATCCCGAAATGATGGTCATCTTAGTTTCCATCTCCTTCCTGACAGAGGCGATATCCGCCTCCAGCTCTTGAATACGCTCGCTACGAGAGTGGAGTTCATGCATGGCCGAGTTCAAGTTGAGCTCGAAATGTTGCATCACCTCGGGCTGATTCTCAAAGTTGTCGGTCGCGATGTTCCGCAGAGAAGCAAATGAGCGATGTGCCCGGTCAATGATCATGAGATTCTGGCTCGACTTGCGACGGATGACTGGACTGCTGGTCCTTGGTGAGGTAGCCTCGACCGCGCGGGCCTTTGATACCTCGGTCTTGAGTTCTTCGACCATGTCGAGCGTTTCGTTGTGCGTGGATTCGAGCTCGGCAAACTTCTCAGCAAGAGCCTTCTCGGCGGCTGCCTTCTCCTCTGCAAGCCGTCGCAATCTTCCGACCTCGGCGGCCAGGTGCTCGTTCTCGGCCTGCTGGGCCAAGTTCTCGCTTGAGGCCGCGGGTTTTGTGGTGGCAGAATCGTCTTCGGAGCCGAGGTCAGCCGCCGAGGTGTCCATGGTCGCCGGCGACTCCATTGCAGAGGACAATTCGGAAGACAGAGACCGCGACAGGGATGAGCGAGGTTCATGTTTGCCGTCGATAGACCTTCCGTCTGACATGGGAGAATCAGGGCGTGTCTGCGGTGGCGTTGAAGTAGATAGTATTGAGTCGCGCACTCTAGACCGCTCAGGATGCCGGGCTTCATCTACAGCGTCTCGAAGCTCAGCTAGCGATCGGAGAGTCTCGTCGTATTTAGCCTGGAGCTGATCAAACTCTTGAATCGTGGACTCATGCTCGACACGAAGGACGACGAGCTCCTGAGTGACCGTCTCCAATTTGTCAGCAACGAATCTGCTTTGGGCATTCGACCGTGGATCAGTGCCGTTGGACATGTTCTTTGCTTCCACTCTGTTGGATGGTTCCGCCATGTGATCGTCGTTCAAGTGGTCTGTCGACTCGGCATTGTCGTCAACATCGGTGGCATCATCTTCGTAAGCGCGCTCATCATGCTCCTCGGGAATAGGTCCACGGAGTTGGCTCTTCCGGCTGACGCGAGATTGGCTGCGAGAGTGATCCGAGAAACGTCCGCTTGGCGTGGCACCGTTGGTGGCAGTTTCGGGTTCCGCGGGCCTCCCGTTTTCGACATGATCGAGTTCATAGAGTAGGGAGTCTAGCTTTCCCAAGCTGCGTTGGCGCTCCACGACCTGTTCCAGGCGGTCCACCTCTCGCTGCATGAGTTCGGCATCTTGATCTGCTTCCGCCAAGCGCTCTTCAAGAGTGGATATGTAGTCCTCACAAGCAGCCTCATTCACTCTGACCCGTGCAATTTCTTGACGAAGTTCTGTGATGATTGTGGCATTCTTCTCCTCGCCATTAGTGTGGCCGTCCAGTTTTGCCTCGAGATCATGCAGATAATTTTCGGTGCTGGCCTCACGATCCATGAGTTTCTGGAGGCGTGTTTGGAGTTGGCTGTTGATGGTTTCTACGTAGGCGCATTTCGTCTCCTTCTCTAGCAGCGAAGTTTCCGTGTTAGAGAGTGTCGTGCGGGTGCTCGATAGGGACTGTTCCAGGCTTTGAATGGTTTTCTCGTATTCCAACACCACTTGCTCGACGGCTTGGGCGAACGAGTTGGAGCGGTTCAGTCGATCATCGGCAGATGTGTCCCCGTTCTGTCCCATCTCTTCCGACTCGTTTTCCCTGGCTCTCGCAAGCTCCGCGATGAGCCTGGCATGTCGCTGACTCAAGGCACTGTAGTTCTCCTGTGCATCTAAAAGCTGGTTCTGGAGTTCCAGCTCTCGTTCATTCTGTCTTTCGGATCGTTCATTTGGTGCTGCGTTGGCTCTCCGCGGGTTGTTATCGCTTCCATGTGAGCTTCGAATCTGATCCCTGAGGAAGGAAACCTCTGCTCGGAGTCGTTCCACCAGAGCCTTGGAATCCCCGTCTTCGACATGCTGAATTCGGGGCTTGGACTGGATAGCCCTGGCGCGCTGGGCGTATTGGACTGTGTTCAGCGTCTCGCTGAGGTGAAACTCGGCTGGCGTGACGCAAGCAATCATGAAGGTGTAGGCATTGCCACCAAGCGAGTCTTGCAGCAACCGCGTTAGCTTGGAATCTCTGTACGATACATGTGATCCGGATTGGCGAGAAGACAACTGGCTGATGACTTTGCCAAGCGATGCCAGACCAGCGTTGATCGAGATGCCCTCTTTCGCTCGCTCTCCTTGCGCGCCAGTGTTCTTGAGTCGCTCGCTTCCTGCCAGGTCGACAAAGTGAAGTTTGCTGTCCGTTGTCACACCCATCTCCTGACCAGTCATGGCCTCCAGAGGCATAGACAACCTCTTCTCTGCCCCCGCCGCCGCCTTGGGCTTGCTCTTACGCTGTATTAGGTTTAACGAAAAGACGGCATGGGAGCGAGAAGATTTTGCATTGATAGCAGTTGCATCGGTTTGGCGAATGTCGGAACCAAAGTTGAGCGCGTTCATTAGGTCGTCGACGGAGTTGATATCAACTTGTCGTAAGCCAGTGAGGATAATATTTCCCTTGACGTCTTCGCGAATGGCGATGCTTGTTCGCTCATGGGGCGGGGTTGTGTCTGGAACAAGCAGATCGCGTAGCTGCTCGTTGTAAATCTCCACATACGTTGCCTTTAATGACCAATTCCGGTCGCCGAGAATATTCTGTTGATAGGCGCGAGGCGTTCGTAAGTTGGAGATGGACTGCCGCTTAGAAGAGACGCCGCCACTTCCGCTGTTGGATGTGTCGAGCTTTTCGAACAAAGCCGTAGCAGCTCGGGGTATCACACCTGTAAGAGAAAGAAGGAGGAAAAGGAAGAAGAAAAGTGTCAGCCCACTTCGCCTTTGGCAGATGCAAATGCTCCATTGACCACGCATCGCCCCGCGACCAACGCAGGATGCTCCTTACCTATCATTGAATCATCATCTAACTCGCCTGGGCGAGAGGTGCCCATGGTGTATGATTTCCCAGCGCCAGATTGTCCATATGCCAAGACGGAGACGTTGTAGCCTTGGGTAAAGGCGCTGATGGAGTCTTCCAAGTACTCCCATATACCATCCTGCATGACATCGGGGCTGAACACCCGATCGAAAACGAAAAGTTTGCGACCCTGTGGTGAGTCGATTGCTAGGCTCGTATTTGACGTCGTCTGAACCATGGAGCGCTGAAATCGCTGTGGGATCAAGTCGTAGCCCGGATCGTTAGGCTTCAGAGGTGGACGTACTCGAACAGCTGGAGAAGTGGTCAGCGAGAGATGAGGACCCCGAAATCAACATGGCTCGAACCCTCGAACCCAACATTGAAAGACGAAGAATAAGAAGATCCTTGGGATAATGTTGAGGCAAATACGTACCAACTTTGACCGCAGTTCGACTTTCATCGTCAGATGCCCTGCTGCCGACGCCAGCCTTGCTGCTCGTACTCATTCTGCTAGAACTCCTAGGACCTGGCTTCACAATGGCGCTGAGGGGTCGCTCTCGTGGATGCAGAGGCGACGCAGGCGGTGATGCGGCCATGTTGGGCGAGACCGTCTGAGACTATGCGGCTAGAAATTATCGATGATAATGATGCTCGAAAGACGGGAGTTGCCAGGTACTCTCAGAGGCTGCTGGACCGGGGAGAGGGCGAATCGATCCGTCCGTCTCAGATGGATCGTCAGGCCCGGGAAGGCCCAGCGCCGCGGCGCGTAGCTGGCGTTATTTTGGCGAAATTTGACCGACGGCGGTAGCGTCGGGTTGTTGGCAGCAATCCTACTACGAGGGAATGTTCGACAGTGTGTCCTTCCTCTGTCCTTGGGATGTGTCTTTCCTCTGGGCTCCTCTGGGCTCCTCTGGACTCCTTTGGACAGCCGTGGAGCTGGGATGAGAGGGAATGGATGAGCTTTACGGATTAGAAGGCAAGGCTGGTACGGACGGAGTACATACATAGGCTGGTGACGGGTAACGGGGTGCATTGTTCTGGTGGGAGTGAGTGGCCAGGGGTCCAGGTATCAGACTAAACACAGGTAAATTAAACACAAGGCTGGCCTGGTTGGTTGGTTGGTCGGGTGGGTCCTCAGCTTGGCAGCACGGCATGGACCCGGCTCGGCTGTCCCACACTGTTCCACACTGTATTGCACTGCTAAGCACAGGGTAGTCCGTGTTATCACGGCCAGTCAGTTCCTTGTACATTGCGCCAACGGATTCGCCCCCTGGTCGAAGCCAGCGCGCGGGAATAACAGGCGGGAAGGAGGAACTTCGGACGGATGTTGATGTTGTCGGTGGTTGCAACGGGCTTGGCTGGAGACGCAGCACACAGCATCGATTCTTCACCTCCGTGTGTGTGTGGCACAACATCTGAGGTTTTCCGAGGGACCTGACCTAACCTGACCTAACCTGAGTGCAAGATCAGTCTCGCATAGTGGCGCAATGCCCGCATTTTGATTTGCTATTGAATTTTCCAATCCGTATTGCATTCGCCAGAGGGTGTGAAATTACAGAGCAAAATTAAGCCAATGAAAGTACACCACCCAGCAATACCCACAGTGCCCCTATTATTATGTCAGGTCGGTCTGGTCAAGTCAATACTCCGTACATGTACATGTATGTATGTACAGTACCACAACTCCGGCAGTTTCGGTCCCTCTGAAAACCCCAGTTGATCTACATACATCCTCTCACCGAACGCAAACGAACGCAAACGTACGCAAACGAACAAAGGGCGAAGAAGAAGAAGAAATCCGCGGATCCAAAAGAAAGCGGCTGAGTCTGTACATAAGAAGAAAACATTATGCCCTGGAAAGAAGAACAAGAAAAAAAAAAAAAAAGAGGGGATTTCCAGCCCCATGACGGCGGTCGCAGCAGCGTGCGTTTAGTGTAGTGCAGGCGGCAGGAGTTGCATGCACCCACCCCACACACCCACTGTACTGCTACCACCCGCTACCACCCGCTACCACCCGCTACCAACCGCCATGACCACCCGCCCGGAGAGAAAGACGCGACTTTACCTAATTAAAATACAGCCGAGGGGTCAGTGGTGAGCACAGCGCTTCGGAGAATCGATCTTGTCTGATCTTGTCTGATCTGGTATGAGTAAGTACGGGGCAGCGACAACTCCAGATGGAGAAACACTCATTTTTTGGATCAGACTACGGAGTAATCCGTACTGAGCATCATTATGTAGCAGCTGCTGCGTTCGCTCTCCCCGAAGTTCGAACCCCCAGCCAGCTTTGGCGTCATGAGAGGGTGAACACGCCCACCAGTGCACTGACCGCACGAGTTCTGTCGCGTCAGGGGGGGGTGGCCTTCATTTTTATTGAAAAGGAGGCAATCGGCAGTGCTGTTGTTCGCAGCAAAGTCAATCGACCCATAACTACCCTTGAATGCCTTGTCATTGAGTAATACTGAATACTGACAGCCTAATACTGGGAAAATGGGTTAGGAAGTAAGTGCCTTACAAAGCAAAGGGCACTACGGAGTACTAGGTGACAGGAGACACGTGAATAACACATGTACTCGGAACTTCCGATTGTTGAAATCCCACCTGGACCGTGGTGTGGTTCATTTGAGCCTTGGCCTGAGTAGAAAAGCAAAACAACGTGAGTAAGTTCAGCGCCGACAAGAAAGGAGGGACAGTCCTACTGACGATAATGCATTATCTACTAGTCCGTAGATCGAGGACGGCATGAACCCAAACCACTCTGCCCGAATGGTCTGAAGTGCGTCCGTTATTATATGTAATGTCCGTAATATGCAATGTACATAATACCACCGCCTTTGCCGACTTGGGGGGGGGGTAGGTGCCTCGGCTGGAGCTCGACCAGGGTGAATAAGAAAAAGTATTCAGGTCGCAATGTGGTTGATTCGCTCGGACGGACAGCGTGTCAGCATGTGGACGAAGGAGCTCTCTGTTCACTTCTGGATATTATATGCATCATGTGCGGATGAAATCTTCATTCCTTGGTGAGGGAAAAGCGTTGCTCTACGGAGTATCCGTTAGTCTATTGTGTATCGGGTCTGTCCGGGTCTGTCCGGGTCTACCAACATAGTCTTCACCCTTGAACAACTCGAAATTGGGGTATGATGAAATAAAAAAACCAGCGGCCCAGTTGAGGACTGAGTCGACTGGGGGGAAAGCTTATTCCTCAAGACATTCAAACTTACTCAGCGAAGGGGCCTGGAACAAAGGGTAGACAGCCTCATACGTGTTTATTTCAATTGTGCCCGCTGGCGTGGAGTGGCTTGGCTCCTTTGACGTCGATGGCTGACGAATAACTTCCAAAAATCAAGACGCACAAGCACTACACAAGCTCTCTCTTCTGCTTTCCACAGGCGGTCGCGACGTGTGGCAATGTCAATATTTTCGGCTTTCATCAATGTTGAGCCGCTGGACACCGCTTTCAGCACATAACACATCTCATTGCCCTTGACGTGTGTACGGAGTAGCCAACGTTGACTATAGTCTTTTCGACCCCTCCTGCTTCCGGTGGGAGGTTACGAATTCTTCTTCGCTCCAGGGTGGTTGGGGGTGGGAACTTCGAATGGTGTGGTATTCACCCATGCCCACCTGGGTACCACCAAGGAAATCATCCGTGAAGCCAAACATTATGGCACAGTCTGAACACCAATTCTGGGTGACTTCTTGCAGGCGTGTTTGGCAACATCGGCACCACGTTGAACGATCGTGGGGTGCAGATTCTTGATCGAGCAGCAAGTTGCCAAGTGCCAAGTGCCAGGGTACTTACTGGCCCTGTCTGCCTGGGGCATTTATTAGCAGCAAACTTTTTCCTTGGTGCGACTCACACCATCATATGCTCCGTCATCGGCCTCTCCCAATTGGCTCAACTGCCACCCCACGAAAACCCCACCAGCTTTTCATGGATTGAATCGCAGTCTCTAAAATTTACACTTTTCTTACCTTAACATCGTCGGACTCAAAAACTTCCCGAGCGCTACGAAACAATCCGGCTCCTTCTATACAGGAACACCATCATTATGTGCGGCGACAGAACCACAGTTAACGGCACCGCCGTCTCTACTGAGAAGCCCTTGCACAAGCGGACACCATACGAGTCCGTCGGTGACTTCCTTTCTAATACCTCAAATTTCAAAATTATCGAGAGCACGTTAAGAGAGGGAGAGCAATTCGCCAATGCTTTCTTCGACACAGGTAAGCATCTGTTGGATAGTTGCGCCATTGCGTCCACTGCGTCCACCCACTAAACGCCTCATGCTACAGAGACCAAGATCAAAATGTACGACCCTAAGAATCCGACATCCATACCTCCCCCAATTAGTAACTGTGTCTTCATAGTGCGACCGCGTTGTCTGATTTCGGCGTTGAGTATATCGAATTGACCAGCCCTGTCGCTTCGCAAGTATGTAGTCAGAAAGATGCTATGGATGACCGGTGGACGCTAAACTTTGTCAGCAATCGCGAGATGACTGCGAGGCCATCTGCAAGCTGGGCCTCAAGGCCAAGATTCTGACACGTATGTTCTACAGCGCCTGCCACTCCTGCAGAGCCAATTCACTAACCAAGTCTAGATGTTCGCTGTACGATGGAGGTATTTCCCTTGTGAATGCTCGAATCACCCCACCAAAATATCTCCTGAACAGTCATTAGGATGCCAGAGTTGCCTGCGATACCGGCGGTGAGTTCGTCATTCATTGAATCCTTGATATTGTTACTTTTGCGTATACTAACCCTCTGTAAGTGGATGGAGTTGATCTGGTTATCGGAACATCGAGCTTTTTAAGGGAACACTCTCACGGAAAGGACATGGTAGCAATCGAGAAGGCGGCCATCGAGGTTATCAATTACGTCAAGAGGTATGCGCTGGATGCTAGCGCCACTGCTTTCTGTTGCTGACTCAATCGTAGCCGAGGCGTTGAAGTCCGCTTCTCGTCAGAGGACAGCTTCAGAGTAAGTCGCAACGCGGGACTCTCTCATCGGCCCCCATTAGAGCAATTGTTAGAGGGAAAGCGCAGCGGACAGATCATGACTGACCAAATCAATCAAAAAGTCCGATCTCGTTGATCTCCTTCAACTGTACCGCGCCGTTGACGTAAGTCTCCCTTTCTGAAGCTGGAAGACGCGGAACTAACATCAAAGACAGCGTGTTGGCGTAAACCGTGTTGGTGAGTCTCGCATACCGTCCGAGGATTCTTCACTCTTCTTGCTCATTTATCCCAGGTGTGGCCGACACTGTCGGATGTGCTACCCCCCGTCAAGTCTATGATCTTGTCCGCACGCTTCGCGGCGTCGTGTCTTGCGACATAGAAGTGCATCTGCATAACGATACCGGCTGTAAGTTCAGATCCTTGTCGAAAAGTCTTTCAATATCTGGTTGCCAGCAACAACCCCTGACTTGAACATCATAATGCTGGTTCTAAAACCTGTGGCTTTTGCTAACCCGAACAGGCGCTATTGCGAACAGTCATGCTGCACTCGAAGCCGGTGCGACGCGTAAGTCCTCTAATCCCCCACCCAGGTACAGCAGGTAATTCGGCAATTTACTCACTTGCTTCTTGATGCAGACATTGACACAAGTGTGCTCGGCATTGTAAGTTCGAATCATCGAATCATTAGAAGTCCCAGAAGTTGCCAATGCTAAGACAATTTAGGGTGAGAGAAACGGCATCACCTCACTTGGCGGTCTCATGGCTCGCATGATGGTTGGCAGTCGCGAATACGTGATGAGCCGGTACAAGCTTCACAAGATCAAGGAAATCGAGGATTTGGTGGCGGACGCCGTTCAAATTGTGAGTGAATTTTTTATGTCTTGTGTGAAACAGTCCGCTTGCCGAGAGACTTTCGCATCGTGGTAATTCCATTCAGGGCCAAGCTGTGGCTGTAGCGAGCTTGGACCTTTTTCCGCTGCAAATGGGCAGAAGCCAGACAGACCGCCGTCGTGCTCAGCGGTCCACAGTCTCGTGAGACTCGCGTCGCACGCTGGCAGAGCTCCCCAATGCGACGAACAATGTCATGATCGATCTTGCATTGCAGCGGTTTTGCGGTCAGACTGGTTCTTGCCACAGCCACAGCCACAGCCTTTGGATGGAATTGGAAGACAAGCTAAATGGCTCGATGACCTTCAAGTGCCGTCATGTGATAGTAGGAGCTAACTTGATGCCAGAACATACCATTCAATAATCCCATCACTGGTACGTAATTTGTCTCCTGTTGCTTGGTTCTGCTCGAAACGAATCTCCTGGTCGTTGTTCCTACCGTATTGGGATCAGTACTGGGCGGGCCCGGCTCTGAACCCCGCGATCCCATGTCTCAACATAGTTCATAAAGAGAGATGCTAATTGCCCCCATTGCATTAGGCTTCGTAAGCACTGCCTACTCCACCGAACTGTTCTGCAAGCTGCTAACTCTAGGTACCGATAGTGCGCATTTACTCATAAGGTACTTTCAATTCTTGCAGTATGCAGAAAGAACACTACTAACTCGTCATAGGCTGGTATCCACGCCAAAGCTATCCTTGCCAACCCGTCAACGTGAGCGGTCATCTACCACGAAGTCATACATCTCAGAGGCTAACTTGTCAAAGCTACGAAATTCTGTCACCTGAGGACTACGGGCTGAACCGATGTAAGTGCCTAGTTTCGAGAATATTGCATATCTATCATACTAACTCGAAGCAGATGTCCAGTAAGTTGACACCCAAACCGAAAGATACTGCGCGGTTCACATCGGTCTCTCCCTTGCTCTTTCGCCATCCGTGCTCATGATCGAAGTCGACAATGTGACTTCGATTTTGAAAGCCGCTATTCCAGACCCTTCCTTCCGTCTTCCGGCCTGTTATTTCACCTAGGCATATCTAACAGCCCCACAGTTTCGCTAGCCGGTTGACCGGTTGGAATGCCATTAAGAGCCGAGTCGAGCAGCTTGGTCTATCCATGAGTGACGCGCAGGTCAAGGAAGTGTAAGTACTCCAATGCCCTCACTTGTTATTGATACTGACAGATGCGACGCAACAGTACTGCCAAGATTAAGCTGATGGCAGATATTCGGCCGCTTGCCATTGACGATACCGACTCTATTATCCGCTCGTTCCATCTGGAGCTCCAAGAGCAGAAGAATTAATAGCCAAGCGTCATCTTTCTTCTTTCTTAGAAAGATTTCATGCCACATGTGCATGTTGATAGTACTACACAACGAGTGCTCGAGGAAAAATGTTGGCAAACGGCGTTGGTCTTCCTTCAGACTAGAGGTCAGAGGTCAGAGGTCAGAGGAGCGCATTGTAATTTGCTACACAAGGGGCGTGAAGGATTACAGATGGTATACGGTAGTAAATCACAAGCAATACACAGCCTTCGTAGCAAAACCCCGTTGTTGCAAAGTGTCGTGTCTAGAAATGATGAATATAAGTTCTCTACCTCAATCATAGTAGGGGGGCAATTTCCTTACCAGGTGTTGATCATATTCGTTCAGATGGGTACGTTCGACAGACCTTGGAAATCCTCTACTCTCCTGGGGTAAGCAAATACGAATGACCTTGTGTTTTTTGTATGTGGCTTTGCATTTTGGCCAATCCCCTCCATTAATGAGAGAAGCTCTGGAATTACGCTTTTGACATGTTCTTGGTAGTTGCCCCTGCCACACGGGTGTCCTCCCCCCCGGTCACGGGATCACGTGATGATCGTGATGAATTCGTGTCTGGCTTCTCAAGACGCGTTAGCCATCGTGAAGAAACGGCGAAAGACGTGGGATCAGATCGTTTCCTCTTCGAACCTCATTCGCCGTCCTTGCTTGCGGCATGAAGCCGAGCATGGCACCGGATGTCATTGATCTCATCTCTTCGAGTCCGCGACTCTCCAACCGTGCATCATCACCATGCCAGGAACTTGCTGCCTCCTCTGTACCAGACGGTCTATCGCTCTGCCATGATGCGGGGACCAAGTCTCCATCTGCGGAAGTAGGCGTGAAATTTACAGGCCACAACAAGCCTCCAAATAAGACACGATCCACGACGGAAGATTGCACATTTGACGACATTGACGATGACATATTCGACCTTCTCGAGGAACCGCCAACGAAGCGAAGAAAAGCAGCTGGATCTAATATTGGGCATAAGAAAGCTTCGAAATTACTGGAAGGACAAAACCCGACATCAAACGCGAAACGTCCACCATTGACGAGCCATGATCGATCTCACTTAAAACGGCCCGTCTTGGAGCCGATTGAATTTACGAGTTCGTTGGAACAGACATCCCCGAAGCAGGACATGTGCCTTGCAGCTGAGAAGCAACTGCCACCCTCCTCGAAGTATACCAGGCCCTCTCAAGGGGCAAATGCACTTGACCTTGATGATCCGTTTCGATCGGATCCATTTGATAGCTCCCCGCAACCTGTTTCTGGGAACCATTTCATGGCTAGGAGAGCTGCATCCCTCGACCCTTTCACGACTTCGTCTCCACCGCGAGTCTTGGCAACACAAAATTTGGAAAATGCCCCAAAGTCATACGGATCAGGGCAGTCAAAGAGACGGCATATTGAAGGACGCCAGGGCTGCGAATCAGACCCATTCGCGAGCAGTCCAACCTCGGAGCAGCGGACAACATGTAAAGCTCCAGACGACTTGATTTGTATCGACGAATCCTCAGAAGATTCCCATTGCTCCAACGACGACGACTTACCATCGATCATGGACATGGATCTGTCAAAGAGACGGGCGCGGTCTCCAATGCGACGCACGCAGAGCGATACTACGTGGGCGAATCGAATCGCTGCACGCGAAACGAAGCCAAGAAGACGAAAGAAGACTGCAGCTGAGCGGGAAGCTGATAGGGAGGACAAACGACGAGAGAGGGAACAGCAGAAGGCCGCCAAAGCCGCGGAGAAGCATCGCGTTGCGGCGTTGGCAGAAGTCAACAAGCTTCGCACTGATAAAAAGGTATCTGCGCCTGAAATGATTGTGGATTTGCCGTCTGGACTAGACACTGGACTTGCAGTGCAAGTCAAAGAGATGCTGCAGGGCTTGGGAGTAGAGCATGCCACGTGGAGCTGTCCCAATCACAACGTGATAAAGTGGCGACGTAAGGTGACCTCGAGGTTTAACGATGAAATGGGTCTGTGGGAGCCCATACCCCCTCGTATCGCGCATGAAGCAATCGTCATCGTCATAGTGGCAGCTGAGGAGTTTGTATCCTTGGTGCTCGAAGACGGACTTACTAGACGCATCATCGATATCCAAAGCCAGCACGCGCGCAAGAAGCTCGTCTTTCTTCTGCAGGGCATGACTACCTGGATTCGGAGGAACCGCAGCACTCGCAATCGACAATTCACATCTGGCGTCCGATCTGCCGGTGGTGGACCAACATCAGCATCAGCGTCAGCATCAGCATCGAAACCACGAGCTGCTGCCGAGTATGTGTCAGAAGACGTCATCGAGGATGCGATGCTCTCGCTCCATGTTGAGCATGGTATACTTGTTCACCACACCACAGTGCCAACAGAGACTGCAAGATGGGTAGTCAACTTCACGCAGCATATTTCGACAATTCCCTACAAGAAGCAACGAGACCAGGCAACATCCGTGGCTGGATTCTGCATGGAGAGTGGCCAGGTCCGCACAGGAGACACTGCGCAAGACACCTACGTACGCATGCTACAAGAGATCGTACGCATCACGGCCCCAATCGCATATGGTATCGCGGCCGAATTCAATAGCGTAACAAAACTGGCACAGGGATTGGATAGCGGAGGGCCGGAGAGGCTGGCGGCTGTGAGGAAGAGCACGAACAAAGACGGAGCGGTGTCGGATCGTACAGTCGGGCAAGCTGTGAGTCGTAGGGTACACAAGGTGTTTACGGGCACAGATGAGGATAGCACGGATGTTTAATGGCTTGAGAACTCTGGTCATGTCTACTTCTGGAACAACCTTCAGTCAGGTTGGTGACGCCTGGGGAGAAAATTAGCTGCCGGCAGCACTACAGACATATAAGGCGGCATGGACCAAATCTTTCATCTACAGTCTCATCGGAAAGGTCCTCAGTACACGCATAATGAACCTGTATAATATAATGTCAGCTATCGGCCTTTCATTGCAAAGAGAGCAACATAAGTGACGACTTCGAAAAAGAAAAAAGTGCGTTTTCAGACAGCGGTTGGACAAGTTGTTTCCACATTTGTGTTTCGGTACAGGTCTGTGAATATTTGTGTTCTCATCATATAAAGTGCGCGTGGCACTAGCACTTGGGCGGAAGGGAGGACCTTTGATCATATGAAAGGCAGGGAGAAAAAAGAGGGATGATATTTACCTTGGGTGTGTTATTCTGTAGTGTCGTGTGCTTTACGCTTGCGCGAGGCAGCACCGAAGAAACCTTCCAGTGTCTTTTGTCGATGGTCGTGGGCGGCACTGCCGATTCCGCCTCGAGTTTTGTGTAGGCCAGCGAGGTGTTTGGTGCAATTGACCTGGACAAGACTGCTACGAGTCCAAGACCACGGCGCCGCGCGTCGAGATGCCAACGACACAGAGTCGGCGTGCTGTCTGGCCATGGCGATGTCCAGATAGCCGGTGTTACTCCAAGCTATTCTGGACGAAGAGAGCTGAGCAAACGTTGCGTTCAAGGATGAGCCGTGAGCAAGCTTCTCGGCCAGT
This sequence comes from Epichloe amarillans, assembly GCA_024072835.1. NCBI lineage: Eukaryota > Fungi > Ascomycota > Sordariomycetes > Hypocreales > Clavicipitaceae > Epichloe > Epichloe amarillans. Next base: position 4,801,040 of record CP099637.1, on the reverse strand, counting down.
GCCCGCGTCAGTGCACCGAGCAGAATGCCGTGACTGACCACAATGACGCAGGCCTTGTCGGAATCCGTGGAGAGCGTTTCCGCAAGGACAGGCCAGAGATGCTGATCCAAGAAGAAGTCTGCCCTCGACCGCATGGATTCAGATGTTTCGGCATCCATATGCGCCGGCCGCGGCACAGTGGATGCCGCCGCATACCTGACGCCCTCCCAGTTTCCGAAATGCTTCTCTCGAAGCTCGGACACGGGGATGGCGCGCAGCATATCGTCGGCTGCGCCGTGGCAGTCGTTGCGCGCGTCGCAGATGGCTTTTGCGGTCTTCGCGGCCCGTTCAAGTGGAGATGAGAAAACGTGGCGGATGTCGAGCAGCTCGGACTCGACGAGGCCCGACGCCAGACGCTTGGTCTGAAGCACTCCGTGGGTTGTCAGCGCGGCATCACGAGAGCCACCGTACAGACCGGCAACATTGTCTACACTCTCAGCGTGGCGGATGAATAAAAGGTGCATTGGCCTGAGGAGCGTGCGAATCACGACATGCCTGCTCAGCATGTAGCGTGATGGGGGTAAGAGGAGAAGTCTCGGAACAGCTCGAATGGGTTTTTGTAGCCTGATTTTTTAAAAAAAAAAATTGTGGGCTGTTATTGCTGGAATTGCATAACCGGGGTTTTGGCCCACGAACGGCGGGGTTTCGTACCCTGAAGCGAGTTTTGCAAGAATGAATGACCAAAGTCGATGCCATCAATTCCTCCAAACAGATCATGGCCGCTAGAGCCGCGACACATAAAACAATTCGGCATAGTTGACATGTATCCAAAGAATCGCGGCATCGGTCGATCATAACATCAGGCGACATCTCGGGCATGTGCGTAAAGCTGATCATACAGGCCGCCTCTGGGTTCTTGTGATTCTCATCACCAGTCAGGGCCGGCTTCAAGACGCGCCCGTGCTCCGTTCCCCCTAGTCCGCAGCACTTTTTACTTTGCCTTGCCATGGTTATCTGGCATCAGCCGCACCAAGCTGGCTACCGTTATGACTGCAATGCCAACACGGAGCCGAAACTTGTTTAACTGCGAGCTGTTGACTACATGCTGACCGACAACTGGCCGTCCTGGGCAACGTCCACGGAACCTTTGGAAGTTGGAGCTGAGCATCGAGCTCCCACAGCTGAGGCGGCGCAGCGAGCGGGATGCCCCGGCTGCCGCGTAAGCACCGATTGTTGAGTGGGTGCCGTGGCAGGAGATGATGGACGAGCTGCGAACGAGTGGCTGCGACATCTTGACTCGCCCCCCCAGCTCGACGGAAAACGCCGATGTAGACGGCTCTCTTTGGAGACCCCCCCCCCGTGCCCTCATGCACTTGTACTTGTGTGTGTGAGTGTGTGCGTTTGACGAGGCATTTTCAACTTTGCGTGTAATGTATAATCCTCGAGACCCGGCGCGCACTGATAAAAGAAGGAGAAAGGGAGAAGAAAAAGGAAATTTGGCGCGGAAAAAAACATCGCGGCCTAGCCTTCTGCCTAGCCTTCTGAAGGACAGGGTACGTACCGATTACCAGCGACTTGACGGATCCATCCTCCCGCATAAGATGGAACACGCTGGCGGACTTGTGGCGGACTGTGGCGGACCGCGGAGGCAATCCGGGGACCGGGGACGGGAGAGACGTCTGTTCGCAAACCCTTTTGCAAAGAAGATGGTTGGATGGCAAGTGGCAAATGGCAAATGGCAAATGGGTCGGCTTGATGATGGCCTTTCCCGTGTGGCCGGCCCCGCGGACTAACTTATAGTAAGTTCAGGTGGTTCAGGAAAGGAATATGGTCTGCACACTGCGGAATCATCCATCTTGTCCTGACTCCTTTTTGTCTTACTAATACTGATTTCCATATAAGCAAAGCAAAACTCACTCTGGCTGCCAATCACTTACTCGGTGCGTCCGTACTGCCAGTCTAGCTTCCAGTCGGCGTTCCGGCAAGACATTGGCCGCAAGACTCCGGAATTGTGATGTTTCTGCCATGGTGGAAAAAGGAAAAAGTAAAGCCTGAGACCTGCATCTACACCAACTCTACCTGCCTGGCTTTTCCGCATGGCTTTAACTAGCTGCTCCCTCCCCCTTTCTTCAGCCGGACCCATCATCTCGATGTTCTTGTCTTCGTCTGGTGACCGTAACTTGGGCGTATCTCGGTATTGGGACGGTATCCTGACCCTCCAGTCCATTCATTATTCATTATTCATTATTCACTCATTTATTCATTTATTCATTTATTCATTTATTCATTGATTTATTGATTCATTCATCCATTCATCCATTCATCCCTTTGTCCCTTTGTCCCTTCATCCCTTCCTATCCTGACATCGATCGGCCATGGTGCCGCGCAACTAGACAATTGCGACAGGGACGCAGGTTGACCACCCAACGAGAGTTATCGGCACGACGGCTCTCAACTCTGTCCCCATGCAGGAAAGTTTGGGGCGTATGGCGCCTGTCTCGGGCGCGGATTTGGCTTCCATCGCGCAGCGTGCTGCCTCGTATTTCAACAGTAGCCAGCTCCCGGCATGTGCTGTGAGTTTACTGACCAACCTCCGAGGAGCCATTGAAAACCCAAGGACAGAAATGACGGGCGCCCATCCATGCCCGAGAAGAAGGAAAGCCGGGGAAAAGGAAACGATGCCCACATGAACAGATACTAACACTCGGATTTTGCTCGGTTAGTTGTCATGCATCAGCGCGATATGCGACGCCGACAACTCAACATGTATTTGCGCCCACGATGGATACGAGTCTGACATGACTACATGCATGTTCCAGTCTTGCGGCTTGCCAGATGCTATATGTGAGTGTGTACAGTGACGATGACGACCCCCCCCCCCCCGGATTAATGTTTGCTCTCTCTCATGTCGTACACTTGAAAACGGACTTCCGTGGCCTAACAGTTGTGCATCCAATCCTCAGTTTCCAAGAACTCGACGTCAACATATTGCGGCGAACCCATCCGGGACAGAGGGCTGGAGTTTAGGCTGACAAACTACCTGCTGGGCTCTGTGGCGGCCGTCATCGTCGTCGCGCGATTGGGGTACAAGAGGTTCCTCAGCGCGAACAGAAGCTTTGGCGCGGACGACTGGACCATCCTGGCGGCAGGCTTCATCGGTGTGACGAGCATCGTGCTCCAGGTGTTCTTCCTGACCCCGAGCGGGCTGGGACAAGACATTTGGAAGCTCGAAATCCCGCAGCTCGTCCTCTTCGGACAATACTTCTACGCCATGGAGATCATGTACCTGACGCTGATCACCCTCATCAAAGTCAGCCTCTCCCTCTTCTACCTCGCAATCTTTCCCGCAAGGAACATCCGGCGACTGCTCTGGATCACCGTCGCATTCAACGCCGCGTTCGGCCTGGCGTTCATCACCAAGACCTTCTTCCAGTGCACCCCCGTCAGCTTCAACTGGAAGAGGTATGACGGCGATCCAACGACGACCGGCCACTGCATCAACATCAACGCCTCGGGCTGGGCAAACGGGGTGCTAGGTGTCGTGGCCGACATCTGGCTCTTCGCCCTGCCCCTCGCGCAAGTGAAGAACCTGCGGCTGCACTGGAAGAAGAAGATCGGAGCCTTCATCATGTTCCTGACTGGCGGCATGTAAGTGGCAGTCCCTGTGGTTTTTCTTCTCCTTCTTCTTCTTCCTTCTTCGAAGCTGACATACGGGAAACTCTCTTTGCGCCGCACACAAACAGCGTCACCATCATATCGATGCTCCGGCTGAAATCAGTCCTTCATTTCGCAAACTCGTACAACCCCACATGGAACCACTGGGACATAGTCTTCTGGTCCACGATAGAAGTCTCCGTCGGATTCATATGCTGCTGCCTACCGACGCTACGCCTGATTCTAATAAAGGCCTTTCCCCGCGTCTCCGACACGAAACGCTCGCGAACGACGAGGACGTCGTGCACCGCCTCCAGCAACCGCTACAGGAGAAACAGCATGTCAGACATCACCGTGGAATACGACGGTCTGAGCGACCCCGACAGTGACGACCGTGGTTCTTCGCGCGCCGACCTGGCGGCAACTCATCGCTCCCACGTGCGAAAAGGGGCAGCCGACGAGAACGACCTAGAAGGGGGGACCGCCAAAGTTCGCATACGATCTCTGCAACGCATGCCGAGTCGAAAGGAGTGTATCGAACTTGCCACGAAGGATCCGGGTCCAGAGGAGAGGGGAAACAAGGAATAACCGGGCCTGAGGTATTCGATTTTCGTACTTGGAATAAAGGGAGGGGGGGGGGGCCGGGACGGGTGTTCGGTGGTTGGGACATGGCCGTCATGATTGAATCTGGGGCAAGGCGCATGTCATTATCGTACTCCCTGGGAGTAATAATATATTGAATATCAGCATGAAATGGAAGCAAAGCACCGCGCGCTACCCGCCTTGAATGAGAGTCGGTGTTCCTTCCCTCGACTGTGTCTGATTCGCTCGCTCTCGAGACGGAATGGGGTTCGTTAATAACGAAGGCACATGTCCGTCCTGGATGCATTGAGCGGGGCAGTGGCGCCCGTGCCCAATGAGATAACGTGGGGTGGTTGCGCCCCCATGACCGGGAAGACAAAAGACTTGTCTTCTCCATCATCAAAATCACCACCCGCGCTTCACTTGGATTCAGGCTCAATTGCAGACAAGCCTGCTACTGCTACCCTTCATGGTCCCAGGATATTGTCCCATCACACCGCAGTCGTCTTGTCTGTCTGAACGCGTTGGATTTAGCGTGACGGTGAAACGGTTTCTCATGAACGTGGATAAATGGAAGCTTGCTGCGCTACGAGGCTTCCTTTTTTCTCCCCCCCCCCCCCTGTGATCCTGCAAACTGTGACTGTCAAGGAACTGGATGATTGCATATCCCTGCCATCGCAATCGCATCTTGGGCTTTGCGAGATGGAGAACGATTTGACGACGTATTATCAGTGGGTCTTCCGTCTCATGGGTATCATGCCGAGGCCCGCGAAGAGGAGGATTCATCCTATATAACTCGGGTTCGTCTAATACTCCGCACGACGGTCCATTCTGTTTCTCCCGAACTGGGGACCACTCATCTCTAATATGCGCCATTTATCCTTCAAACTCTGGTCGTACGATTGCCGAGGCCTGCCAAAGCGTTAGTCTGCGCCCGTGTGGGCAAGGGATTCCTTTCCGTCACGTCATGGGGTACTTGTAACAGATAGCGAGGCCGTGGTGGGAAAGATGTCGAGCGTGCCTGATGGGAGGAAAGAACCATGCCAAGTTTTCTGCAGACAGAGGTATTTCAAAAAAAAAAAAAAAAGACTCTATGGCTTTGCTCCTTGCTATAAATACTGCTTGAGACCCGTCAAGCTGGAGCGAACCCCTTCCTGGTTATAGCTATCCATCCATCCCCTTCCCGCCAAGTCGAAATGAAGTACTTCTTCGCTTTTGTTGTTGCACTGTTCAGCTTGCTGGCTGCTGCAGCCCCGGCTCCGGCCCCGGCCCCGGCCGCTCAAGATATCCAAGTTGCTCCCAAAGATATGGAGGCACGACATTTCTTTGCCATCACGCATGCTCCGGCCCCGGCCCCGGCCGCCCAAGAGATCCAAGTTGCTCCCGAAGAAATGGCACGACATTTCTTTGCCACCACGCATGCTCCGGCCCCGGCCCCGGCCGCCCAAGAGATCCAAGCTGCCCCCAAAGGTATGGAGGCAGCCCCGGCTCCGGCCCCGGCCGCCCAAGAGATCCAAGCTGCTCCCGAAGATATGGGGGCACAACAGTTCTTTGCCAACACGCGGAATGAGCTTGTGACTGGTGCCGGGCCTTGCCCTCCAGCCATCTTCATCTTCGCACGAGGATCAATGGAACAAGGAAATATGGTTTGTTCTCCCCAACGCCTCCATATCCCGCCTCAACCCTCCGGTCCCTCCCGTGATAACGTACACCTGGCTGATGACGGAATATGATGACGATGGCATGCAGGGAGCAGCAGTGGGGCCGCCTCTTGCCAGCGCCTTGAAAAGCCGCCTCGGGCAATCTGGGGTCTGGATCCAAGGTGTTGGAGGTCCATACGGTGCCACCTTGGCGGACAATGCCTGGCCAGACGGTTCAAACGAGGCTGCGATCCAGGAGATGAGGAGACTCTTCACCCTGGCAAGCACCAAGTGCCCGAAAGCGCGCATTATTGCGGGTGGCTATAGGTCAGTGGACTTGCAAACCAACTACCCTGCTGACATGGAGCGATGACGAGAAGATGGGAGGCTGACGTGCTTTACCTGCCAATAGCCAGGGAGCTGCTCTCGCCACAGCTGCGATTAGCCGCCTCGACGAATCTACTCGTGCCAAGATCGCTGGCACCGTGCTCTTCGGATATCCCAAGAATCTGCAGTACCATGGCCAAATCCCCAATTATCAACCAGACCGTCTCAAGGTTTACTGCAATCCAGGTGACGCGGTTTGTACAGGCTCACCCTTCATCACCGCAGCACATCTTGACTATGCCCCTGCTGCAACTCAAGATGCTCCTCAATTCCTTGTTAGCAGATTACAAAAGACACAATTAGTCGCCTGATGACGAGAGCTTTTGAGGGCACTGTACGATTTGGATGCAAGTTGCGGCAGGACCGTGTTGCTGTTGGTGTGGATACTCACTCTAGTTGTTCTTTGCGGCTTGGCGAATATACTGCGTTTGCAAAGCTTTCTGAATATAGTCTCCCACGGGAATGGCGGTTTCATTCATCATTACACAACGCGTTGTCATGATTGTTTCCACCAAGTCATCTCTGTTCATCATTGTGCACAATGCCCCGAGCGTGCCGGACCCGTGGCCATTTCAAGTCTATCCAGCCAGAGACTTGATATCAACGGGATAAATCGGGTCCATCAGTCGTCGTTCCGCAGACAAGGCCAGCCCTGGCGAGGACAGGCTGCCGCCAACAGGTAGCTGCGTGTCTCTCGTAAAAGACCACACCAGAATACCGTGACTTGTGACCAAGACTCGGAAATCTTCGTCTCCGTAGATGCGGCATGGTTCAGAGAACGGTACACGCTTGTTCAAATCTCTCATATATGGGTCAATGTCGGCGCAAAGCTCGTTCTTGTCATGCACTGGATCTGAACCATGAAGAGTAAACCAGCGAGGTATCAACGGCTGGTCCTGAGACCATGCTGTTAGGCTTTCTTCGTGGTCGGAGCAGCCCCAAGTCGTTTGATCGAATATTCTTCGACAACAGTGGAGGCTGTTTCTGTCGGCTGGGTCTGGATATTCAAATCTGCGTTGTATGAAGGCTTCCTTGTAGACATTGAACCCAGTCGTTGCAAATTCAACTACTCGAGGTTGCTCAAGATCGTAACTAGCGGTCAGTACGGTACCAATACTGTACAAGCCATTGGCGCTCATCTTGGAGCAAAGCAGAGTCAGGCGGAACGTGACGTGTAATGAGTCAGGGGGGGCATGGCTGAGCGAATCCTCATGGATCTTTTCCTGCCATCTTTGCGTGGGCACCAGATCATCATACCGCACCACTGACATCAGAAAGGAGCGTTTTTCAGAGTGCGGGTGTAAGTTTAGCTCTGATACTGCACCTGTGACAAAATTAGATATCGGGAGCGGAAGCACATTCTCTCACGTCACGCGTCGTTGTATTTTCTAGTCTCCAGTCACTCACTCTTGGGCTTGGAACGATAGATCCTAGCGATATAGGAAACGCCCTGTTCACTTGGATGCAGTATCACGCCCGGAAGCGATTTACCAGCGTCATAGCCTTCTGGAACCGTGTTGAGAATGCCAGACTGATCTAGCTCAACGGCTGAGCCTCTCCAAGACCACTTTATTATCAACTCTTGACGAGTCGTAACTGCCACTCGTTCGCCTTCGACATAGCATCTTGCGAATGGACCTGGCAATACAACACGTTTCCACTCTCTTGATTCTACATGCCATATTTTTCTTGAGTACCGAGTTAGAATAGCCAGTCTCGAGATGTGAGCTCGTCATGTCCTGATTGCGATGACTCACATGATGTTGTAGTTCAAGCACGCCATTTCACTGTTAGATGCGGCGAATACAAGAAGACTGCTGGACATTCCCTGAAGCCTCATTCTCTCTCCGAGAAGGATGGAATCAACAAAACAGCACACTCGACGCTGACACGTCCGTAAGTTGTCCACGATGACACAGGCCGAATCTGGTTGCCAGGCAAGCGCCCCTCTGTCGTACAATACAGGGGGTCCTCGGGACCGGAACAAGATACGTTCGTCAGGACCGTCAGCTCCAGCATCCTGGCCTTGAAAGGGCTGAGATATGGTACTCGACAATCTTCTGTTCCAGAGAATGAAGGTTGATTCCAAAGGTGAGGCGTGCTTGTGTTTGAGATTCCTGATCAGAGACGATTGAAGTAGCTCCCCTGGGGGTCGAGAATCGCCCTCCAATCTATACTTTTCCAGCAAACCGGGGAAGAAATAATGGCAAATCGCGGCCGTGATGTCACCCTGCGTCCACGCCGAGTGCCATGAGCGGGAGACCAGTCGACAAGTGATGAGATCCTCCAGCCCAAGCCGCTGGGCTATGATGGACAGGATTTCAACGGGGAGATCTGAAATTGTCGCAAGGCCAGTAATCTTAATCACCCCCTTGAGAAAGCCATCTCTTAGGTAGAGCAGATCCCAGGGTGACAGTGACGCTAGATATGCGTCGACGTGGGGACGGCCAAAATGGCGCGCCGCAATGCCAGAGTCCATTCAAGGCGAGACACGGCGGTGCAATCATCGCGGGGGATTTAATCGCGAATGCGCTGCTCAAAAGGCGTCGTCATGTCTGGGTGGGTACGAAGTGCGTGGATGGTTGAAAAATCATGGGACAAGTTTTGTCAATCTTTCAACAGGCCGTCCTTGCGGCAATGACGAGATTCCCAGTAGAAAAGGGAAAGAGTCGAATCGAGTGGCTAGTCATCCGGCAGCCGTCTCGGTTGTTACAAAGTGACGGAAGGAATTGTGACGATGTGGTCGCTTGCAACGTCGGATGCGCGTAGAAAGACGGCCCCTAATTTGCGGCCTAACTTATGAGGCCAGAACCCAGCGTTGCCTTGTCCCGCTGACTCAGCGGGTCTCTTGTTGTTGCTCTATATTATGAGCGACGACGAATCTGAAGAATGTAGGGAACCGTCATCATCTTCCTGGAACATATTCCTGGAAAACAAGCCAACTCGTCCACAGGCACAGGCAACTGGTGTGGTTTCACGGCGGCGGATTCAAGTTTGGGACCGGGGCTCTGCACCTCCGGACCCCCGTGCCGTTCGCCGCCGCCATACTTGCACAATCACATACTTGATCACGCAGTGCCACGCCTGCTTAAGAATTGAATCGCCTAGATATATCCCTTTGTACATCGATTTGTCACCTGCTGATAAAAACAAACAGTCATCTTCGTCTCGTTCTGGTCGAGACCGGAGCAGGCTCAAAAGCATCTTCATCTGAAATCTCATCATTGCTCATTTCCGCCGCTGCTTTTTGCGTGCCGCCTCCGCTTCTTTGTGAAAAGTCCAATTTGGTCTGTTTCGATTTCGTGCCAGCTCGGCCGGCAGACTTTTTTCCCGTGGGTGGCGCGGCGCTTTTGGCCGCCGTCGCTCGTCTCCCTCTGGAAGCGGCTTTTGGTGGGGGCGGCGGCTCCTCGCCCGACTCCATCACGACGTCTGGGTCGTCGTCGTTATCCTCCACTTCCTCCTCATCGCTTAGCTCGAAAGCTTTGCGGTCCCGCCCTCTGGTCGAAGCTTTCCGTGTCGGTGCCTTCTTCTCAGCGGCTTTCGTTGCGCTTGTCTTGGCTCCCCGTGCTGTTGATCTCTTGTTTGCGTGCGGAACAGATCTTTCTCCATCATCATCATCATCATCGGATGCTCCCACCTTGCTTCGTGCGGATCGACCAAGCTCTTGTGTAGTAGTCAGACTCAGCTGGTGACCGGTGTCTTCGTACATCCACGCCCCTGGCTCATTTTCCCATTCGCCATCGAAGTCGCTATCCCAGGTGTCGGGTTTCGGTTTCAACACACGTTTCCTCTCAGCGCTTAGGCCAATTCTTGCCGGCCCACTGGCCATCTGCTGCTCAACTCTTGTGCGGTAGATCTCCATGGCGCTGCTGAGGTCCTCATCATCTGACTCTAGGCCGAGTAGCTGTTTCACTTGGCCCGTCAAGTGCTCCGAAACAAAGAGCTCCATGGCATGTTTGTCATCTTTGGAAACAAATTGATTCACGGCGTCTCCGAACGGTCCCTGAGGAAGGACTTTGAGGGACTGAGCGCCCAAGAAATCTTGGACTAGGGACTCGACTTTGACTCTGTCTGCGCCATCCCCGAGGGCCTCCAAGACGTCAGCTGGCAGAGCTGCAGTTGCTTTACCTAAACCTGGTTTTAGTACTCGTCAATGCCCAGGGGGGCCCAGGGGGGCCCAGGGGAAAGAGGATTTCGCTTACGTTGTGCCGACTTTTTCCGGTGAAAATAGATGACATCGTTCGTGTTGGCAACCTTGCCAACAAATCGGTTGGAGAATCTCTGTGGATTTTCACATTCAAACACGCCTCCTTCAGAAGCCGTGTACTCAACTTTCAGTCTTATGAGCGGCAGTGGCCGTTCCTCCAGGGCGTCTTCGTCCGTTTGGATCGCCTCCCAATCCGCGTTCGCTTCCTCAATCATTTCCTCCACAATTTCCATCAACCGTCTCGTAACCTCCTGTCTGTTGTCTTTCTTCTTGTCCAGGCCTTTGAACCGCTTGTCCTGCGCAAGAGCAAGCTCTCTTGTCACGAAGGGCCTCACAGACTTGAGTGGGATTTTATCGACCTTGAAGTCCTTTCCCGTCACACTGAGTATAGCGACATGCTTCTGGACAGCCTCACCTGGAACCAAGGACGTGGCTACGGAGGAGCCAGGCTGCATCACGTGAAACCCCGTCTCGGGATTCTGTGTGGGATCAATGAGGCACTCATGCTCATGACCCCAAACAACCATGTCCAGCCAATCGGGCAAGACGTTCTCGGGCAGATATGACGTGGCGGTATGCGCGTGATGGTTCTGGTGGACAGCGAGCAGGTTGAACCAGTCACCCATTTGCACGTTTGGTCTGAACCACTTGACCTTGTGGTCTCTGAATGTTCGGAACATTCTTTCGTCACGCACGTTGCTCAAACCAAACAAGGCCAACTTTGTGACACCTTTCTGGAGCAGAATTGGCTTGGCTTCGATGTTATCCGCTTCAGCCACGCGACCAAAGTAGTTCAACAGACCAGCAGCTTGTAGTAGATCGAGCGAGCAGTAGTTGCCATCACCGGAAGGATCGTCGTGATTTCCGTGGATGGAGAAAACGGGGATGGATACGTTGATATCGGGGTCCTCGTAATTCACGTGAGGAAATGCGCCTTCGAATACGGATGCGGCGTCAGAGAGAAACTCGAGAGGGCAGGGCTTCTCGCCCAGACAGTTTTGCCGCAGAGTTCGCATGACCTGATATAGAGACTTTCGAGATGGTTTGTTTTCGTGGAACAGATCACCTGCTAGTAGAACCATGTCCACCTGTGAAGCCGTGGTTAGCAGGCATGGGACCATGTTGGGATGGTGAATGAAATGAAATGGGACCCGTGACATGCATCCTCTCTGCGGGCCAAGTTCAGAATCTCGTCAAAGGTTCGCCAACTGTCATCCTTACGGATTGCGTCGCGCTCCTCGAACCCGACATGGTTGTCGGTTGCGATCAGAATTCGAATCGTGTCAGCCTCTGAGAATAAAACCGTGAGATCAATGCCCGATTGCTTGTTAGCACTGCCAGATGTTACCTGTGAATTCAGTCATCTTGACGGACGTCTCTGACCACGCCAATTTTAGGCACTCGGACGTGTTTTTAGACAGCCATTTGATCAAGAAAGACGTATGAGCTTCAAAATGACTGGTGGTGGCGTGAAGCTTATGCTCATAGCTGGGAGTTTTGCGGGGAACCGGACTACAATCTGTCGGGGGTTTTTTTCTTTTTTTGGTGGACAACGCGCCTTGTTCTCGACGCGAGCTGATGCGAGGTCACGTGCATCACTTTGGGAATTTGCCAAACGTACTTTTTCTTTTGGATTCTGCCATCTTCAAGGCAAGACAAAAGTATATGTTGCATGAAACGAGTGCAAACACCTCAGTTGATACAATGTCCGTCTTGATGATTTGATGCTTCAATGCAAATCAAGTAAGTTGGCGACTAAATGACAATGCCCCTCTGTTTCCAGCCCCCCTTACCCTTCCATGCATAGAATACCAGTACGCACGCTATCCAAACGCATACTGCTTCTGCCCAGAATGTCCCACTGTAGCACTGCTTGCCGTAACAGAATAAGTCGTCGTCCTCACTTCCGTCGCTGAAAAGAGGGGATGCCTTGGCACCAGCCTGATACACACCAGAGTACACGAGTCCCCAGAAAGTCGACCCCAAAGCAGGCAACATGGCGATGATGCCAAAATTGGTGGCGAAGTTTTCCACACCCCAGATGATGGCGACAACGAGCGGCGTCAGGCTGAAGATGGCTCCATATCCAGCTCCCACAAGGCCGGACACAACCCAGAATCGATCGGCGTGGTTTTGGACTGCACCGGATGCGAGAAATGTGAGCCCGAGGGACATGAGAATAGCGAAGAAGAGAAGAAAGGCGATTCGGGAAATCGTGAATCGTTTTTGCTGTTGTTGTTGAGGGGGGCTGCCATGGTAGGACGAGGAGAGCTGAAGATGCTGCGTTTCGGGCGCGGGAGCTAGCAGGTCGGTAAGCGTGCCGATCAACAAGCGGGCTATCGTGCTTGTGACACCAAAGATGGAGACATGGGTGGCGGCCGAGGTTGCCTCGTCGAACCCTTGGGTTGACGGCGGTGTCAAGGTTCCGATTACGGTACCCAAGTTGTTGATGAAGGCTTCAGCAGGACCGACCATGAGGAGGAAGCCGACAGCGAAAGGCCACATTGTATGGTCGGTGAGAAATTGCCTAGTCTCAGCATTGAGAACCCAATTCTTCTTCCAGCGGGCGTCGTCATCTTTTGACGGCTCAAGTGCTTCGTCGGCTTGGGAGGCACCAGCCGCTCCATAGCCTCGCTGTGACCGACTAAGCAGCGAGCTTCCGTCCAGCAAGCCGCTCGTCTCCAGTTCCTCGATGGCTTCCTCAATGAGATCCTGTTCATCAACCACTCGCAGCAAAAAAGTTCCCACCACCCCCATAATGACGAGCAGAACGGCCAGGAAAACGAAGAAACGGAATACATCAACCTCGCCTCTGGAGCCATCGGGTTTGGTCTCGTACAGAAACCGACTTCCAACCTGACTCAGCCACATGCCGCTTAGTCCGAAGCCAGCGATAGGCATAGCGAGCGCCAGTCCTCGATACTGGCCCTTTCCGAAGTTCTTGGCACAGGTTGACACCGATGCAATGTACATTGCGCAGGTCCCGGAACCAATGCAAATGAATGCAAAGATCATGGCAGGGTAGGACCACTCGTTGCCCGCGCCGTGCGGCCTTTTCAGAACGTTGAATTCCACGTCGAGTTTTCGGTAAATGAATGCAGCGGTGCCGTAGCCAGTGCCGAAGAGAAGCGCCGAAAGGAGTGAAAGTGGCGAAACACCAACACGGTCGCACACGTAGCCCATGACGGAGATTGGCAGATACAGCGCCAATGAGCCTGCAATGGCGACGCCATTGACTTGAAACTGAGTGTATCGTAGACGAGACTGAAACCGAGGTGCGTAAAGCGAGAAGACGACGATGGAGCCCGCGCACAGGGATGAGAGAGTGGCGAAGACGAGAGAAATGATGCGAATCCCTTTCTTTTGGCGTATCGAACTCGAACTTGGGCGATGAGGGGCCGAGCCAGCCTCGAAGCTGTCCTCGTCGCCGTAGACGCTGAAGGTCGAAGACGCCTCGCTGTCTTGTTCATGTACGGTCGGGGTGACTGGGCTGCGATGGTCGGTGCTTGAAGGCGACATGGTCATCGGCCGGTGGGGGGCTGTGCGTCGCAACGTCGCCGGCTCGGGGACGTTTCCAAGCAAACTTGTGTCAGTGACGGACGGATGCTTCCTTGAATCATCCCAAGATCCCAAGGGGTGGAAGGTATGGAGGGGGAAAGGAGAGAAGACGACGGCGAGAGAGGAGAGGATACATAAATGAGGGTGGGTGACGTGGGTGACAAAGACGAGTTGACTGATTCGAGTGCCGGTTTGGGAATGGCCATCTGGTGCTTGTACTCCGTACTCCGTACTCCGCACTGCTTGAGCGGTTAGTCACCTGGTCAGTCACCTGGTCGGTCACGTCACACCAGACCTCCACATGATGTGACTCCCTCCCGTGTCGGACTGGACACATGGCAACAACCCAACAACCCAACAACCGCCATGTTGACCGCCATCACAGCCGCTCCCAACGCCTCGCCTTTCACCCTCGTCCCCACAATCAAGCATCTCGTTCGCACGCGCTTCCCTGTGCCGGGGTCCATATTCCTCGTTGAAGACATACAGATTGCATCGCTTACGGAGACGGGCCGCTGGCAAGTCGTGCGTCTCTTACTTGGCGATGGCGAGCTTTGCATTCAAGCCATCTTGGGCGATGCCATGCACCGCTTTGTGCACACGCGTGAAATATCTGTTGGCACCTATGTCCGGGTAGACGATCATCAGTTGAGGGTGAAAAGTCTTGTCGACGAGCATGGCGAGTCAAAACAAATCATCTTCTTGGTGGTACATAACCTGAGCACAGTAGGGTGGAATCGCCCTGTTCAAGAACTCCACAAGGAACAACAGCACGAGCACGAGGAGGAGGACATTTTCACTCCCGACGAGGAACCTGTCACGTCGCAGATGGAGACCTCGCCCGAGAGAAAATCACCACCCGCATTCGGATCAGTATCCGGCCCTCCAACGATAGCTCATCCGTCGAGGAAACCGTCGCGGAGACCGTCACGGACAAGCGAGCCGGACAGGAAGCATGTGCTCCAGAATGCCGCGACGCCAGACGCATTCGAAGAGTTCGAGGCTCTCACGTTCCCCGTCAAGAAACCTCTCAACCCAACTTCGAAGTCGCCCTCCAAGGCGCCACGCGTAAACACCAGCGACACCAGCGACACCAGCGACACCAGCGACAAGCAGCCAATGGTGCCCATCGCCCTCGCGCGGGACTGGCATGCTCTCCATGATCTCCAGACGCCCCTGAAACTCACTACTCTACGGTCTATCCCAAACCTCCCGTATCAGCAAAACTGGTCCTGTAACATTCTCGCCATCATGACCTACCTCTCCCCAGTAGAGGCCTCACATTTGCCGCCCTACAAGCAGCGCACAGCGCGCATTGCAGATCCGTCAACATCGAAACAGGTCCACCTGACTGTTTTCCTCGACCCCGAGGAATTCAACCCAACCGTCGGAAACGCAGTGCTTTTGACTGGTGTCAAAAACCACAAATATGATGGGGGCAGTTTGAAAAAGTATGCCAGTGATAAGATGCGGGGGAAATGGTGGATCGAGGATCCACGGGAGTTGAAGTGGTGCGATGTGCAGGGCATCAAGGCCTGGTGGGCTGAGATGGAAGCGTATCTGGCCAGTCAGTTATCAGAGAAAGCCAGTCGATGAGTCTTCTGGATGTGCAAGATGCTCTCACTGTCGGGCTCCCATGGCATGACTTGGAGTGTGGGCTAATAAGCCGCACGTGGTTGGGTACAGGATTTGCCGCGGGCAACGGCTACAAAGAGATGTACATTGTGTGTCACACCTGCTGACCCCTAACACAAGCATGCCCGACATGCTGAGCATATGCATCAGCATCGTTGTGAAGCCCCGCCAGCTCGACCACGGACTGTCTGGCCGATCTCCGACGAGAAGAATTTTTGGCAGACCACTCGGTTCGCGACTACGTCACACGAACAAGGTATGAGATCGAGGCGGCTGGGGCCTGATTTTTGCGTAATCAGTAGTGCTGACTGATATCGCCAACTATCAACTGTGGCTCACACTTTAGAGTCGTATTCCATGCGTTGTCACGACGGGTATGAATGAACCCTCACGTTCGTGCGCACCCAGCAGGAAATACTTGCGGGATTCGTGAAGAAGATGGGGTCATTTTTTTTTTCGTCTTTGAAAACGAATTAAATCATTAGTACGTCGTCCATCTCATCAAACAGCCACACAAAAGAGGTGTACATTCTTGACCCGAAATCATGACAAAGGGGGGGAAAACCTAGCATCTACATCTACACCTTCACCCATCCATCAGGCTTTTCCATTGCTGGCCTTGCCGTTTGCGAGTTTACCATTACCATATGTATCACAACACCACTCCAAGCCATCCAGGTTGCCGTACTTGGCGGTCCAGTTATCAGACAGATAATTACTCCTTGGCGTCCAGGGCTCGACGGTGGCGGCCTTGGGCAGGACAGCCTGTGCCTTGGTGACGTAAGTCGAGTTCAAGTTCAAAAAGTTGGTCTCGACCAGTGCGTCCGGGTCGGATGCTCGTGGGACGACGCTGGTGCAGTTCTTGTCGCGCATGGCCTTGAGCAAGCGCACGACCATGGTGGCGGTTGCGTCGGCGCCGAGGGTCCACGAGGCGTTGGTGTAGCCGATGACAAAGGTGGCGTTGGGGATGTCCTGGAGCATGGAGCCTCGCCAGATGAACTTGTCGTGGGGGCGGACGGGGGCGCCGTCGACGTCGACGGTCGCGCCGCCCGCGAGCCGCAGCTTAAGACCCGTGGCCGTGATAATGATGTCGGCGTCGAGGAACTGGCCCGAGGCGAGCTCGATGCCCGTGGCCGTGACGGTCTTGATGACGCCCGTGGCGACGTCGGCGCGGCCCGTGTGAAGCGCCTTGTAGAAGTCGCCGTCGGGACAGACGCAGAGCCGCTGCTCCCACGGGTTGTAGCGTGGGGTGAAGTGCGGATCGAGGGACAGGTGTTTGGGGAGGGCGCGTCTCGTGCGGCGTCGGAGCGCCCATTTGGTGATGCCGGGGAAGGCGGTGAAAAACAGGAAGGTGATGCGCGAGTAGAGTATCCAGCTTATGCGCTTGAAGCGCAGGGCCGCGGCCCGCGGCAGCAGGTAGTCGACCCAGGATCTCGAGGTTCGGTTGGGGAGCTCGACGATGTAGGTCGGACTCCGCTGCAGCATGGTGACGCGCTTGGCCTCGTCGGCGAGCTTGGGGAGGAGGGTCACTGCCGTGGCGCCGGACCCGACGATGATGATCTTCTTGCCGGTGCAGTCCAGGTCCTCGGGCCAGAACTGCGGGTGGATGATCTGGCCCTTGAACGTGTCGAGGCCGGGGATGTTGGCCTGCAACGGCGTGTTGTAGTCGTAGTAGCCCGTGCCGAAGATGACGTATCGTGCCGAGACGGACAAGTGGTTCCCGCCGTCGCCGCCGGTGGTGTCATTGTTGCTGTTGCTGTTGCTGTTGCTGTTATCCACGCGGAGAGCCCAGCACTGGTGCTCGGACGACCACGACGCGTGCTTGAGCGTGTGGCGGAAGCGAATGTTGGCGTCGATGCCGAACTTGGACGACGCCTCCTTGATGTAGGCGAGGATGGAGGGGCCCGAGGCGATGGGGTTGTTCTGGTTCCACGGGTACCACTCGAATCCGAATGTGAAGAGGTCCGAGTCGGAGCGGATGCCGGGGTATTTGAAGAGGTCCCATGTCCCGCCTATGCTGTCGCGCGCCTCGAGGATGCAGTATTTGAAGCCGGGGAAGGCCGTTTGGATGCGGTACGCCGCGTTGATTCCCGAGATGCCAGCGCCGACGATGACGACGTCGTAGTCGGGTGAGGAGGCCATGATGGGCAAGGGGTCGCGGTCGTCGGGAGAGGGCGAGGGAGAGGGAGATGGGGAAGAAGGCTCCAAAACACGGGGGCTGATGTGCATGTATGTATACTCGGTGGTCGACACGGGTGCGTGCGTGTGTGTGTGCGTGTGTGTCGGGCGAGGTGAGGCCGAGGTTTTTGAATTTATATCCCCATCCCAATTAGGTTTGTTTTGCATGTGTCCGCCCGTCTGCCCGCCCGGAAAAGGACCCCGGCGCAACGAGTTCGATCCGGTGGCAATTTGCCTGCCGGTGGACAAGGGGGGGGGGGAAGGGTGCGATAACATGATTGGTCTCGCTGAGCCCTGCCTGAGCGCCTGGACCCACGCAAGCCCCGTCGTCCACGAGCCCCGGACCCTCGGCCCCGGATTCTTTTTTCCCTTTGCGTCGTCTCATGCATGCATGGGGGGGTTTGGTGAAAGTGGAGCCGACTCTCGTGCGACTTTGCCGAGGCTTGTTGTTTCCCTGAGAAAACGGTGTGGTGAGGCGGCCGGCCCGTTTGACATTCCGGTTTCGACGGAAGAAAAGAACTTCCCGACTCGCGTGGAAACTTTTTTGTTGAATCGAGTCTCGCATCTCACGGGCGTGGTTTGCATGCACAATGTTATCGTCCATGACACGCGTGAATCGTCAATGGCACCGGCGTGATGCCACACTTTGGCATGCTGACTGCGTCGACGACGCTGGCACATGTGACGAAGCGCACGGCAGAGGATCCCGACGACACGTGAGCAAGACGTTGGTCCCCTGGTCTCGCCAGCGCGGACAGCGTGGACAGCATACGCAGTAATCACACGAATCACGATTGCATCCTTGGCACTTCCCGTCCGCAGCCACGTCCTTTGTTCGCCAGCAGCGCTGTAGTAGCTTGCACATGTGCTCCTCCGTCAACGGCAGCGTGCAACCTGCATCTCATTCTCTCGTGATGATGAGATGATGGACTGACTGAGGCGCGCGGCCGTCTGGATCGCACTGAATGCAATGTAGAACTCTTTGGCGTACGCGCTTTGCATTTTGCTGCGCTGTTTGACGAGGTGAGTGATGCAATCGGGCGCACAGCAGAGATGCTTTTTTTTTCTCCCTTTCTTTCATGACGAAGGAATGTCCATTGCCAGCAGAAACTGATCAAGACAGGAAGTGGCAACTTAGACACGCGACAGGAGAATGTAAAGGCCACGGCGAAAATCCGAACCAAGATGAACATCGTCCATGTATACTATTCAGCAGCTAGGCCGAATAGCGAAAAACGGACTGCGCACCCCTAATAGTAGCTGCGATAAATGAGCATACATGATACATGCTCAACATGTACAACGAGAACAGGCCTGTGTCTGTGACGCCCGATACGAAGAAACAACAAGGACTGAATACGGCCCAAACCACTGTGTACGACGCCATGAGCTGCACCCCAAAACACCTTAAATATCGAAAGAGGGGTAAAGACAAAGCTGGAGGAAGGTTAGGAGGTTGCTGCATATAGGGTCAGGATTCAGCAATATAGAGCTGGCACACTTGCACGCGCATCAATATTGAACGCCATGCATGTTTGCTGCCACACTCCTCCTTTTGCCATGCCAATCATGGCTATAAATATGTTGGATCGCGCCTTGACAACTTATTCTACAGTTGAACCGTCGTCCCTGTAGTCAACATATCACCGTTATTTAGAATTATCCCCAACTTAGTCTAGACTTGGACCACTCTGTCTGTGCCCAGCCGCCATGAGTTTTGACAAGAACATGCTCACCCCGCGGGGTCTCCTGGTCAAGAACAGCTTTGTCTGCCAGGGAACATCGTTCACCGACCTCATCGTGGATATCAACAAAATGATGTCTGTGCCACACACGAAGCAACAGATCATCGACTTCTTCAGATTCTCAGACGCCGGAGCAAACGAGGTACTGCTCACGCCGTCCGTCCTCCGTCGTAGCAGAAGCGACGGCTAATCCGAGGGCAGCTGATCGATATCCTGGATGATATCATCTACTTGATGGACAAGGTAACAGCTCCTGCGAGTCGGTTGGTCGTCACCAGGACACGTGGAGCTCGATGGGCTAACAAACACAGATCCATGTAGAGGCAGGGAAGCTCAAGGCAAGCAAATGTCTCAAGCATCAAATATGAGCAATAAGATACCAATCTTCAATACACAGGTCGGATACCATGACGTCGGCACCGTATGTGACGGAATCTCGGTTCTCGCAGCTGCAGCGCCGAAGGACTATGGTATATTTCAAACGGCCCCCCTAACCTAGCAGAATACTACCAATTTTCTACATCCCTGGCTACTGCTGTAGACCCCTCGATAGTTGACGTTTGAAAAAAAAACAGATGAAATATTCGATGGCCTGGCAAGACTATACAAAGACGAAGCTCACAACGTCGAGCTGCGCAACGCCATCAAAGCAAAGATTGATGCTCGGCTCGCTGACATTCGCGCCGCGTCTTCATCAGCCACCGCAACCAGAAAGGTCCTCGCTGATTCCACGGATGCCGTCGATTTGACACAGGGCCAGCTCCAGCAACTCAGCCAGCAGTTGAACGGGGACGAGATATACTCTCAGATTCTTCAGAAGTTCATCCCCGACTGGGTTGAAATCTCGCTAAACCTCATGGCTGTCAACTTCATGAGAGTGCGTGGCCACCAAGCAACCTTGTTCGCTGGCAGTGTGCTCAGTATTCCTGAATCCTGGCTGATCAATGTGCAACTGCGCAGGCATGGATTTCACAACTCGAATTGACTGCCGGGACGGCATCTTCCCTGGAAGAACTACAGAAAGCTGTTGGTGAGTACCCCCTCCCTTCACCTTGGAGAAGGCAGGGAGTGAGTTGAGTGGCGGTCGATAACGAAAAACCAAGGTGGCATTGCGGAGATTGACATGGATCTCATCTCGTTGCGCAAGTACATCGAGGAGAACACTGAGCCTGGACCGAATCCCATATTGAACCTGCAGAAGGGCAACATTCTTGAAATGTGGGAAGAGTTGGACAGGGAGGGCGAGTGCAAGCGATGTACCCTTTCTTTTTAGGCTCGCGCGGCTAACAATACTGTAGTCAAGGAGTTCAAGTCCAATTTCATCGGCACTGCGTAGGCATATTGTCACGAGTTGCTTCCAAATGTTTTGTTATCATCAGTGGGAGGGAGGGAGGAGCATCTCGGTAGTACGACTATATAGTTTGCCATCGTGACGAAAATACTGGACAAAATTGCTCATCAAAGTACGCACATTCTGGCAGCATTTTCTCAACCATCACTACAATAGCATGGTGTCCCTGTGTGTTTAGCCCAACATTTTCTGCTTGCGGCGCTGTTCATCGAATCGAACATGGCCCTCGAACTGGAGATCAATTCCCTGCAGACCATCCAGAATGAGATCATCTGGATTGAGCACCTTGATCTTCCACTGGGTAAATGGCGTAGGCTCAGCATGGTTCTCTGTCTCAAAGATAGGAAACACTCTGGTCTTGCCCCTCGAACCATCCGGACGAAGTTCATACGAGCATCGTCGCACTTGGGGAAGACTGGCGAAGCGAAATATCTTGTCCTTGTAAATATCTGCATAGACGCCAGAGGTGGTGATCTGCAGGCGCACGATCACGACCCCATCCTTTACCGCGCTGGGCTTGGGTAAGATGCCGCGAAGCGTCGGGTCCAGGCCTTTGAGTCGATAATGCGAGCCTTCGTAGAAGTCACTGGCCAGTTCTCCTCCTGGAGCAAGCGTGAAGCTGCCTGTGCGATCGGATCCTAGGATTCCATCCTTCATTGACGTGCCAAAGTTCACGGGAAGCTGCAATGAAATGGGTCAGTTTTCGTAACAAGTTGGGGCAAGTGAAGGCGGCAAACGTACGTTTTCGGATTTGATGGGGTAGTTGAATGCTATTTCCAGTGGTCATATGTATACAATAAGCTTCACTGTCGCGGACATTTGGGAATAGGCATCAGACTCACGCTGGAAATCACTTGCATATTGCGAATCCGCATGCTCCATCTCGAATATGAGGGTCGAAAGGTCCTGCTGGTACTCGGCCAGGGCCTTGCGGGAGTCGAGGACGACGCCGCTCTCTGCGAGTGCCCAGTAGCGATACGCCCATGCCATGTTTCGGAGAGATAGAACGACGCTGGTTCGCAAAGCCATGGCGCGATCATAGAGCATCGACTCGGCCAAAGCATAGATGGCTTTTTGATCCTCATACTCATCCCTCAGCTTCTGCAGCCCATCAATCTGTTGCTGCGACACGATGACCTCCATTTGCGCCTGGACATACTCGTATCCAGCCTTGACGCTCTCGGCCTGCGCCTGCGCCAATTGCTTGCCGTTGATGGCATGCTTTCGTAGTTGGAGGCGATAGTCGGTGGCTCCGTCGACCCCTTGGCTGACTGCGAATTCCATCTGTTCGTCGGACTCGAGGATCCATTTGTCCCACGATGCCACTGTGACGATGGCCGCCGCATTTGCATCGCCCTTGCCCGTGCCACTGATGATATCCATGGACGGGATGTCGGCGGAAGGGTCCAGCTCGAACTTCCCGACTGCATCGACAATGGACTCTATGCTGGGGTACAGATCCAGGAGGGCTTGGACACAATCGAACAGGTTCTTCAGGGTTTCTGATTTCAATAAAGCGCCGACTTGACCTGCGATCTTCCCTGCCTCGGCAACAGCCTCGACGGCCTGTCCCACGGATGCTGCGGCCCCGGCGCCACCGCCAGGGTTGCCCAAGCAGAGTGTGGCAATGTTGATTGCGAACGCTGAAGAATCATGGTCAGCGTCATATAGTGAAAAGGGTTCCTCTCTCAATAACGGAAAATGGCTAATGACTCATGAGTCGTGACCTACAAGTGGCTGCCATGATGATCTCAAACACGGCTTTGAACTGCTGTTCATCCTTCCACTTCTGAACCCCGCTCACGAACCGGATTCTGCGCAATTCCAGGGCAAAGTCGTCGTCTGTAAATTGCTTCTCGCACCCTTTGGCCGTCTCGCGAGCCTCATTGTACTTCTTCAGGGCCAGGTTCCGCAGGTTGACGCGCATGTTGCTTTCATTCTTGGCCTGCGCGAGCATGGCATCCCAAGCCGCCTTCTGGTTCTCCGCCGTCTCCTTCTTGTCCTTGAAACGTTCAAACTGGAATTCAAAGGCCGTCGCGGAATTCAACGCATGCTGCGTGGACTCCGTGTACCGATCGAGCACCAGCACGGGCGCATAGCTCATGTCCGGCCCGGCCAGGGCTTGGCCGGCAAGCTGTTGGCCAAGTGCCACGGCCTGCGTGTTGAGCAGATTGAAGTACTCTTGATCCGTCGTCATCTTGGCAACGTACGAGCACAGCGAGATGGCGATGGACATGTTCTTCCAGAACTGGACGAGGGCGATGCGCAGTTGGGTGTTTAAACTTGCCTTCAACTCGTCGCTCGTAGACTCCTGGTACTTCTTCTCGTATTCATACTCTAGCTTACCATTGTCAAATGATATGGAAAGCCCGACATATTCGGAGTCGGGGCCAAGATCAAGCGTCAAGCTGCTATCGCCGGCGACCACCGTGACCGGCTGGTCTAGGATGGCGGCGTAAATGGACATGGCACCCAAGGCGTCTTTGGGTATCACAATCTTCACAGGCGCGTTGGCAGTGAGGACTCTGGTGACTATCCGGATCGTTCCATTTTTGTAAGGTGAGATGCTTGTTTCCGGTGCCGTAAACGCAAGGACATCGGTAAAGACTATCAGTCTGGACAAGGAAGGCAACAACGCGTCCGATGCGTCAAAGTACACACCACGGAGAGACGTGATCCTCTGATCAAAGCGTATTAGAAAAAGTTTTTTTGATTGAAACCTTGGAAGAGATGCGGCAATACAGGTTTCTTTACTCACCGAGTTCTCTTTCACATCTCGAGCGTCGCGCAACGGGATGCTCGTCACGTCGGTTGATGTTGCGTAGGCCTTCCACTCCTCTGGGGACTGCGGCTGAGGCTTGATATCAGACATTTTTGTTGGGGGGGGGGGGGTTTCTTTCCCTATGGAGTCAATGTTTGTCAAGTAGATGATTGCAACTGTCACAACCTCTATATTACCCTTTGTACGCGGGGCAATTTCTTGTCAATTCGTGATACAGGTTGGGGGAGAAGGATATTTCAAGTCTTGAGAAATACATCCACAAGTTACTCTCTTAATAAAGAGCTGGGCAATGGGCACCATTGTGAGATTTACAATATCATGGTCGGCTAACTCGGCTCACACTGCCATCGGCCCCCCTCCCTTGACCTCGTTCTCAGGTTTCATTGCAGCACCTTTACTAGAGAGTGCAGTACATCTGCATGGTGGCGTAGGTAATGTTCTGCACTCCTTGCAACGGAGAATTCCGCCTCCATGCGATCAGTCTCATTGCTGCTTCACATGCTTGCTTGGTTGTGCGTCTTGACTGGAGGTGCTCTTGGACATTGTAACGATGACGATGAGGGATCCGGGTCCTGGAGTCGTGAACCTCCAAATACAATGCCCCCCCTGAGTTATTTTACAAATATACATGCCCCAGGTATTCATTCCTCTCTAATAGCTATGGTTAGCTAGAAGTGCACTGATTAAATATACCTATGATTATAACTATATAGCTTACGTAGCTTATATATATAATTATAATTATAAATATATACTAATATAGCTTATATAGCTCTCTATTAGACTATAGCCATAATTATAATTAAATACTTGGGCTATATAGGCTATATAGTGATAGTGATAGCTATAATCTAATAATATAAGTAGGGGTAACATTCTTATTACTAGGGAGTGCTATATAGGTTTAGTAGTGGGGCGTAGGATATAGGATATAGCCCTATTACGCGGTAAGTACAGCTCCGAGCAGCAAGAAAACACAGCTCCAAATAGCAACGCTCTTAGTTTAATGACCCCTATTATGAAGATTTGTAAAATAAATTCAGGGGGTGTATTGTATGCCTTCGGCCCATGCTAGGCTGCATTGTTAGTTCCGCAGGGATGTAACGCGTTACGCGAAGCCTCGAGAATAGTATCTTTATTAATAATCTATTCTAGGCTTATTATTCTATATCTAAGAAGAGAAAAAGGAAGCAAAAGAGAGGGCTTTCGCAAGGGATAATAGCGACCTATTATAAGTCACGTAACGCTAGCCCTGCCCTATTATAGGGCCTGCTTACAAGGCGAAAGTAAGGCCTATGCGCGCACGCGTAGGCTAACCCTCTTCTAGTTATAATTATAGCTATTAAGCGTAATTAATATTATATTTATTCTAACACTAGGAACTCTCTCTTTGATATAACTATTAATATATAATATTAATTAAAAAAGAGAAAAAGAAAATAATAATAATATAGCTTATATATTAATATAAAAGAGAAAAGAAAGAATAAGGGCTATATATACCTATAGTAGTAAGAAAGGAAAGAAAAAGACTAGTTTATCTTTAATAACCCTTTCAGAGGATAAGTAAGCCTCTCCCTAATCCCTTTTACCTCTTAATATTATTAATAATATTTATATAGCTACCCTCTAAATTCCTCCCCTTTATATAGCTACTTTCTAATACCCCCCTCTTCCCCTTATTATTTACTATTCCTATCTTTATACCTTTATACTCTAGTAACTTCCCCTTCCCTCCTAGTTATTTACTATAATAGTTTTAGTACCTTTATACTCTATATAAATAAACCTTTGCATACTTTTCCGCACTAACCTAAAGGTACGGAATCGCCTCTAAAATATAAACTAAGCTAATATTTAAATTCCTTATTATTAATTACCCCTTTCTATAATATTATATTATAATAGATCTAGAGGTAAGTATAAGAATAAGGTGCTAATAGTTATTAATAAAGGAGAAAGGGGGCTAGTATAAAGCTACTACTACCCTAATGCTAGTATAGGATAGTTTAATATCTATAGGAGTAAAGATAAACCTATAGTAAGATAGATTTAATTTAATTATCCTAAAGAAAAGAAATTCTATAAAGAGATAGCTAGTCTTATCCCTAGTAATAAGGTAGCTAAAGTCTAGTGTATTACTAAGGCTATAACCCTCCTAATAGCAAACTATATCTAAGCTAAACTAGAATAGAAAAATAATAATAATAGTAATATCTATATAACTAAAGAAACACTCTCTTAAGTCCTTAAGGAAGTAATTAAGAAAGTAACTAAGGGTAGTATTACTTTAACCTAGGTAAGCGTTACTATAGGACTTACTTTACTAAAATAACTTAATACTACCTTACCCCCCTTATAAATCCTAGGTAAATAAGTATTGAAAATGGAAGGGAATCTAACTAGAGGGATAGGAAGACCTCCCTAGTAGATTCTAGTGCGGCGGCTTCTAGATTCACTAGATTATAGCGTATTCTGCAAGATAGAGAGCTTTGATAGTTAAATATAGTTAATTCCTAGCTAATACAAACAATCTAACAAGCAATGAGAGGATTTCTAGTCCCCTCATAGACTTACTAACTATATCAGAGGATCTAGGTCGCTAGAGAGGTCTTAGGAGCTACTTTTTATTTTCCGCAAAACCTTTTTATATAGGAAAAATAAAAAATCGACTTATAGCTATACAAACTAGCTGCCTAGGTGGCCTAACTAAGCACTTTAATAAACAACCCTATTAATAAAATATACTATTAAATCCAGAAAAATTCAAGGATTTGAATAGTATACGTTAGCCTTTTATACGACTACTAGTTGCCTAGTTACAGTTAATTTTAGCTTCCCTATAGGGTAACCTAGTTAGCTTAGTTATATAAGCCTGTGGGTTAGTTATAGGAATAACGCAGGTTATAATAGAAAACGCTGCAAGCAACGCCTGTAACTAACGTTATAACAACGTAATAAGGCAACTAGTAGGCCTATAAAATAGTGCTATAAATAGCATTATTTTAACACTCCCTCTAGAAAAGTATAAGGTAACTAATTCAATACCTAGACTTAGCTCTTTAATAGATATCTAAGTTAACTATAAATTTAATAATAAATCTAATAACTTTTAGACTAAAAACAGTAAAATTAATAACTTTTAGGCGTAATTCTAGTGTTTTTGTTAATTTTTCGGTTTTTTGACTTTTTAGTTAGTTTAAACTAGGCCTTTGTATTTGTAAGACCTAATAGTTAGATAAATTATTGAAATTTATTATTAGGCAGGGGCTTGGTTAAACTATTTGCAAGCATCTCCTTAGTGTTAATGTAAATAACCTTAGCTATACCCTTCTATACCTTTTCTCTAGTATAGTTAAATTTTAGTAGGGTATGCTTTATTCTGCTATAAAGAGTAGGGTTATTAGCGGTTATAATAGCGCCTTAGTTATCACTAAAGATTAGTACTAGAGGTGCTATAGGTAGCTTTATCTCTTTAAAGAGACCGTAAAGCTACTCTAGCTCCCTAATAGCTTTATATAAGGCATTAGATTTAGCCTCTAATATAGATAAAGCTATTATAGTTACTTTCTTTAATTTCTAGCTAATAGGTCCTTAGGCTAGCTTATAGAGATAAGCATAGGTTAATTTAGAGGACTTATCACCCGCGAAGTTACTATCACAGAAGCTAATAAGGGTTGCAGAAGCTATAGCGGATTTAGACCTTCTATAAGTTATAGAATAACCTATAGAGCCTAAAAGGTACCTAAGCAGATGTTTAGAAGCATTAAGATACTCTATAAATAGCTTAGATAGCGCTATGGAAAGCCACTAAACTAGAAAGGCAATATTAGGTCTTATAAGGAGCATTAGGTATATAATAGTCCCTATAATACTCTAATATAGCTTGTGATTAAGGGGGGAAAGAGGTTTAGTTAGGTGGTTTACCTGCTTTATAATTCTAGGTTATAGAGGAATTTTAATAGGTCTAGTATCCTTTATATTAAATCTTTCTAAGGCTTTAGAAATGTACTAGGATTAGTGAATAGTTAGGGTCCCTTTCTTTTGATTTCTAGTAATTTAAATGCCTAGGAAAAATTTAGCTAGCCTATAGTCTTCTATAGGATAAGCTTTATAAAGTAGCTTCTTTAGCCTATTAATATAAGCTAGATCTAGTCCTATTAGAAGGCAGTTATCCATATAAGTCGCTATATATATAAATGTAGTTAGGTTAAAGAAGACAGCTAGGTTAGATATAAGGGGTTAAAAGCCTAGCTTTTAAAGAAGGTCCTTTAAAACCTACTGCCACTCTCTAGAGCTCTGTTTTAATCTATATAAAGCTTTTTATAGGAATATAACCTGCTTTTAAGAGGGTTTATAGCTATACTTCTTAAGTAACTTAGCTACTTTAGGTATAAAAGACTTAGCAAACTTAGTAAATCTATTAGGTATTTGCATATAGATAGATTCCTTTAGTGGACTGTTTAAAAAGGCCCCTATAAAATTAACCTATTTAACTTCCTAGTTATTACAAGCCACTAAGGCTAGTAAAATCCGCTAACTAAGGGGAATGCTAGTTATAGTGTAGGTTTCGATATAATCTTAACCTTCTATCTATATAAACCCTTTAGCAATAAGTTAGGCCTTATACTTTAGAGGATTATTTTCTTTATCCTTTTTAAGCTTGTAAATAAGCCTATTCTTTAGAACCCTCTAGCCCTTAGGAATTTAGTCTATCCCTATAAATTTAAAGGTTCTAGTAGCTAGAAGCTATTTAAATTCGTTGAAAGTTATATCTATCCATTTTTAACTATCCTTGCTTTTTAAAGCTTGTTTCTAGGTCTTAGGGGTATCTAAATTGTTATTATTAGTGGATAATTTAGCCCTTTATTATGCCTTAAAGCATATCTCCTTAACGTATAAAGATATATTAAAATCATTAATATCTATAGAATCAGAATTAATTAAAGAATCTAAATCTAAAAACGGTTTTTTAATAGCACCCTTATTAGGGGCGCTAGAGCTAGGGCTCTCTAGGGGTAGCGCTAGAGGCGTTGCAGGCGCTGTTATAGGCGCTGTATTAGTTGCCCTAGGGACTGTTAGTATAGGCGCTGCGGGCGCTGCGGGCGCTAGGATTTTAGGAGGCTTTAGGTAACTATCCTAAACTTCTAGATTATCTCGTAAGATATTAGCTTCTCCCTCTAAAGGATTAGTCCCTAAAGGCTTAGGGGGCCCTATAGAGCCTATATCCTCTATAATTTTAATAAGGCTAGTCTTTATAACTAACCTTTTAGAGGGAATATAAATAAGATAAATAGTAGAACCTAGAGTAGCTAGTAACTAACTAGGAATAGTCCTAGGGGCTAGCTTTTAAAGCTTAGATCTCTGCTCCGGAGGTATTAGAACCTTATAATAAGACCCTATAGCCCTAATCTTCAAGAAATCAGGCTTATAGGAGGTCTTAGGCTCTAAATTAGCTAGATATAGCTGCTTAGGGGTTAAAGGTTTAGTTATATTAGCTGTGATATTAACTAATTCTACTATAGCTAGAAGAATGTAAGACTATAGATATAAAGGCAGCTTAGACCACTAAAGTGTGGCCCTAAGCTAGTCTAGGATAACCCTAATAGCCCTCTTAACTAGCCTATTTTATTTATAAATATAGGGGCAAGAGGTGCTAAAGCAAATTCCTTTAGAAGATAACTATAACTAAAGTTCGTTGTTGATTTTAGTACCTTTGTTAAAGTGAAGGTGCCTAGGATACGCGTTATATTGGTTTTTTAGGGCTCTAAAGAAGCCCTTAATAGCTAAAGAAAGGGTTAAACCTTCTTTATTAGCTAATAAAAAGCACTATTTATACTAGGATTTTCAGTCAATAAGAATAAGGACTACTGCCTTCTTATTATGCAGTATAGGTTTAATTTTAACTGTATTTCCCTCTAGAATATCTAGAACTCTAGGGGGGTCCTAAATAGGTTATTTAGTTAGTCTTCTAATAGCTTTAGATTGCATATAGGCTATGTAGTTAAAATCCTTATCTTTAAAAGCGGAAAAATTAGGAATCCCTTTAGCTAATTTTAATAACTTCTTTAGTAAAGGGAGGCCTATATAGCCTAATTAAATATGCTAAAGAAGGGCTAAATCTAGTAACTTCTTGTAACTAGAATCTAGCTTTTTAGGGCTATTATCCCCTAGCTCCCTCTGTTGCTAGGCCTCTTAAGAATCACAGGCCTCTGGGGGCAATAGACAGCCACTATTGTTACCTAAGTTATTAGGGTATAGACCTTCTAAACCCCCTATAGAAGGTGCCTAACTAGGAGGAGCTTTAGTAGGATATAGGGCTAAATCATTGTCTTCTAGCTCTTTGATTTGTTAATATTCCTTGGGATTAAAAGCTAGTTATGGAATTTAAACCTCTATAGGGTAGGAAAACCCTAATTTAGTCTTATAAGCTCTTAGTTATTGTTATTAGTTATAATAGTAAGAGCCTATAAAGGAGAGGTAGGTTAAATGCTTATAGATTATAGGAGTAGGTTACCCCTTAATCTATAGAAAAAAGCTATGTTTAGCAGGTTCTAATAACCTATAGGGGCTTTTATTAGCTAGGAATAGCTAGTCTTTAGCTAGGTAACCTCCCTTTAGATAGTAAGATAACCTACTAACTAGGTTAGTATCTATGCCTAGGAAATATAGAGTATCTAGCAGAGCTAAGGGCCTATATTCTAGTGGATTTTTCTTAACTAAAACGTTAAAAACAGCTATGCCTCTTCCTTTAGGATAAATAGGTCCTCCTACTATAATTATAGCGCTAGTTTTACCTTTCTTTAGAGGTTTAAAGTCCCTAAAGAAGCCCTATTATTACAAATGTAATAGGAAAACCCGTATTATATAAAAGGGAGTTTTTAACCATCGTTAGAGTAGCTAAAAGTAGGCTTACTAGTAGTGTTACTAGTGGTACTAGAGGTATCTAAGTTAGACTTAGAATTACTACTATTATTACTACTAGATTTATTAGAATCTAATTCTTTAACGTATCCTATGGCTAGAGTATAGCCTAAAGCAAAAGCAGCTTCTTTTCCTTTCTGTTTTTCCCTATTACTACTCTTCTTCTTCTTCTTCTTTTTAGAGGCCTTAGAAGGGTTTAAATCCTTCTTATCCTACTCTTTAGTGGCGTTAGAGTCCTTCTTAGGGTTAGGATTAGAAGACTTCTTTTCCTAGTCCTTAGAATTTCCCTTATTATTATTAGAAGCCTTATAGCTAAGGGCTTTAGCTATAGGGGAGGTTTTATCCCTCTATTCTTCTAATAAATCCGCTATAAGGAACTGTAAATTTAGGGTATTTATAGGCAGTCCTTATGCCCTAGAAGCTCTAATAGTAAATCTTTGTCTCTTAGCCTAACTAGGAAAGGTCTGCTTTAATGCATTAATATAATGATTTACTTAATTAATAGGGGCGGTCTTTACACTACAAAGTTATAGTCTAGCTAGTAAATTATTAAAATTAGCATTAAAAGCCTCTAAAGATCCCTTATAACTTAAAAAGTTTAGGGAATAGTAGCTAGCGTATAGCATACCACACTAGATTTTAGCACTCTGCGAATACTGCCTAATAAGGACTTTATAGGCTTCTTTAGGGGATTTTTGCTAATATATAGCAGCCTATGGTCTAGGTTAGTAGCTATCTCTTAATATTATTAAAAGAATAGCTTAGTTATAGTTAGCTAGATAGCTTGCTAGGCTTGGATTATCTATAAATTTAGGTAATCCTAGGGCTCTAAATTGTATGCTTAGGGCTTACTTCCACTAATTATAGTTTTTAGGGCCTTTTAGCTTAGCTCCCTCTAGAATAGAGTAAACCTTCTTATTTAGTTCCTTTATAGCACCTATATTAAAGGCAGCTTGTAAGTTACTAGAAGGTACGCTTATAGAAGTAGTAGCCGTTAGGTCTTTTTCTAGAACCTTAGTATTTTCTTCCTTAGGTCTATTAGAAGCCTAAAGACCTTGTATAATAGTTATAGTTTGCGTTAATTTCTCTAGAAGATTATTAATGCTAGCCTTATTTTTAATACAATTATCCTCGCTATGCCTAATAAAATTAGCTAAGGTCTTGCCTTATTATTTAATTTGACTTTATAGGTGCAAAGTACTAGCCTAAATAGCTAGTTAACCTTCTATATCTATCCTACTAGGGTCCTTAGGGGGGCTAGAAGAGCCTATAGCAGGACTCTTACCCTTATAACTAGGTAGTGCTATTCTCTAAATCTTAAAAAGAATCCCTATGTAAAAGCTCTAAATTTGTTCCTATTGCAAATAACACACGCTAGAAATTGCTTGTATTATAATCTAGTTGCGTACGCAAATTATGTGGCGGGGCTATTTAAAAGGGCAGCCCTTAGGTCTAAAAAGTGGGTCTTTAGTATACGCAGGCAGAAAAATAGCGGAGAGAGGTCTCTAAGAAAATTTTCTTAACACTAAGTAATAGGAATTATAAATAATAGGTATTACAGAAGCTATAACGTAACGTAACATAATGTATAGTGCGTGTAACATAATATAATAGGTTAAAAAGCCTAGTATAGATATACTAGATATCTAATGATTTTAAAGGGTGTAGCGTATTTACTATTATAGATAATATTAAATATAATGGTTATAATAGTGAATAGAATCACTAAAAAGAGGTAGTAGTTGTAACTAGATAGTTACGGGTTGCAATATAGTGGTTGTAGGTATAGCTATAGATAATTTTTAACACTAAAGGTCTAATGTTACAATGCGTGGCGCTAGTAAATAAAGAGCTTTAAATTCTAGTGGTTTCCTTTGTAATCTTAAGAGCCTATAAGTATAGTAGGTGGTAACTAGTACCTAAAATCAAGCAGTAATCGCAGTAGAATAACGCAGTAATGTAGTAATCTATAGGCCTTCTAGGCTTATAACCTATTAAAAATAGAAGGGAATCTAGCTAGAGGGATAGGAAGACCTCCCTAGTAGATTCTAATGCGGTGGCTTCTAGATTCACTAGATTATAGCGTATTCTTTAAGATTAGGAGCTTTTAATAGTTAAATATAGTTAATTCCTAGCTAACAAATAGTCTAATAAGTAATAAGAGGATTTCTAGTCCCCTTATAGACCTACTAACTATATTAGAGGATCTAGGTCGCTAGAGAGGTCTTAGGAGCTACTTTTTATTTTCCGTAAAACTCATTTGTATAGGAAAAATAAAAAATCGACTTATAGCCATACAAACTAGCTGCCTAGGTGGCCTAACTAAGCACTTTAATAAACAACCCTATTAATAAAATATACTATTAAATCTAGAAAAATTCAAGGATTTAAACAGTATACGTTAGCCTTTTATATAACTACTAGTTGCCTAGTTATAGTTAATTTTAGCTTCCCTATAGGGTAACCTAGTCGGCTTAGTCATATAAGCCCGTGGGTTAGTTATAGGAACAACGCGGGTCACAACAGAACGCTGCAAGCAACGCCCGTAACCAACGTTGCAACAACGCAACAAGGCAACTAGTGGGCCTATAAAATAGTGCTATAAATAGCATTATTTTAACAGTATCTATGCCTAGGAAATATAGAGCATCTAGCAAAGCTAAGGGCCTATATTCTAGTGGATTTTTCTTAACTAGAACGTTAAAAATAGCTATGCCTCTTCCTTTAGGAAAAATAGGTCCTCTTACTATCATTATAGCGCTAGTTTTACCTTTCTTTAGAGGTTTAAAGTCCCTAAAAGAAGCCCTATTATTACAAATATAACAGGAAGAACCCGTATTATATAAAAGGGAGTTTTTAACCACATTATTAGAGTAGCTAAAAGTAGGCTTGCTAGTAGTGTTACTAGTGGTAGAGGCACTAGAAGTATCTAAATTAGAATTAGAATTACTACTATTATTACTACTAGATTCATTAGAATCTAATTCTTTAACGTATCCTATAGCTAGAGTATAGCCTAAAGCAAAAGCAGCTTCTTTTCCTTTCTATTTTTCCCTATTACTACTCTTCTTCTTCTTCTTCTTTTTAGAGGCCTTAGAAGGGTTTAAATCCTTCTTATCCTACTCTTTTATAGCATTAGAGTCCTTCTTAGGGTTAGGATTAGAAGAATTCTTTTCCTAGTCCTTAGAATTTCCCTTATTATTATTAGAAGCCTTATAGCTAAGGGCTTTAGCTATAGGGGAGGTCTTATTCCCTCTATTCTTTTAATAAATCTACCATAAGGAACTGTAAATTTAGGGTATTTACAGGCAGTCCTTATGCCCTAGAAGCTCCAATAGTAAATCTTTATCTCTTAGCCTAACTAGGAAAGGTCTACTTTAATGCATTAATACAATAATTTACTTAATTAATAGGAGCGATCTTTACACTATAAAGCTATAGTCTAGCTAGTAAATTATTAAAATTAGCATTAAAAGCCTCTAAAGATCCCTTATAACTTAAAAAGTTTAGGGAGTGGTAGCTAGCGTATAGTGTACTACGCTGGATTTTAGCACTTTACAAATACTACTTAATAAGGACTTTATAGGCTTTTTTAGGGGATTTCTGCTAATATATAGTAGCCTATAGTCCTAATTAATAACTATCTCTTTATATTATTAAAAGAATAGCTTAATTATAGTTAGCTACATAGCTTACTAGGCTTGGATTATCTGTAAATTTAGGTAATCCTAGGGCTTTAAATTAAATGCTTAGGGCTTGCTTTCACTAATTATAGTTTTTAGGGCCTTTTAGCTTAGCTCCCTCTAAAATAAAGTAAACCTTCTTATTTAGTTCCTTTATAGCACCTATATTAAAGGCAGCTTATAAGTTACTAGAAGGTATGCTTATAGAAGTAGTAGCTAGGTCTTCTTCTAGAACCTTAGTATTTTCTTCCTTAGGTCTATTAGAAGCCTAAAGACCTTACATAATAGTTATAGTTTGCGCTAATTTCTCTAGAAGATTATTAATGCTAGCCTCGTTTTTAATATAATTATCCTTACTATGCCTAATAAAATTAGTTAAGGTCTTGCCTTGTTATTTAATTTAGCTTTGCATCTATAGCTATAAAGCACTAGCCTAAACAGCTAGTTAACCTTCTATTTCTATCCTACTAGGGTCCCTAGGGGGGCTAGAAGAGCCTGTGGCAGGGCCCTTACCCTTGTAATTTAGTGGTGCTATCCTCTAAATCTTAAAAGAATCCCTGTGTAAAAGCTCTAAATTTATTCCTATTGTAAATATCGCACGCTAGAAATTGCTTATATTACAATCTAGTCACGTACGCAAATTGTGTGGCAGGACTGTTTAAAAGGGTAGCCCTAAGGTCTAAAAAGTAAGTCTTTAGTATACGCAGGCAGAAAAATAGCAGAGAAGGGTCTCTAAGAAAATTTTCTTAACACTAAGGATATCGTAAATAATAGGTATTACAGAAGTTATAACGCAACGCAACGTAATATATAGTGCGTGCAACGTAGTGTAATAGGTCAAAAAGCCTAGTATAGATATACTAGATATCTAATGATTTTAAAGGGTGTAGCATATTTACTATTATAGATAATATTAAATATAATAGTCATAGTAGTAAATAGAATCACTAAAAGAGGTTATGGTTATAACTAGATAGTTACGGGTTATAATGTGATAGTTGCGGGTGCCGCTATAGATAATTTTTAACACTAAGGGTCTAATGTTATAATACGTAGCGCTAGTAAATAAAAAACTTCAAATTCTAGTGGTTTCCTTTGTAATCTTAAGAGCCTACAGGTATAGTAGGTAATAACTAGTACCTAAAATCAAGCAGTAATCGCAGTAAAATAACGCAGTAATATAGTAATCTATAGGCCTTCTAGGCTTATAACCTATTAAAAATAGAAGGGAATCTAGCTAGAGGGATAGGAAGACCTCCCTAGTAGATTCTAGTGCGGCGGCTTCTAGATTCACTAGATTACAGCGTATTCTTTAAGATAGAGAGCTTTAATAGTTAAATATAGTTAATTCCTAGCTAATACAGATAATCTAACAAGCAATAAGAGAATTTCTAGTCCCCTTATAGACCTACTAACTATATTAAAGGATCTAGATCACTAGAGAGGTCTTAGGAGCTACTTTTTATTTTCCGCAAAACCTTTTTGTATAGGAAAAATAAAAAATTAACTTATAGCTATATAAACTAGCTGCCTAGGTGGCCTAACTAAGCACTTTAATATATAACCCTATTAATAAAATATACTATTAAATCCAGAAAAATTCAAGGATTTAAATAGTATACGTTAGCTTTTTATATAACTACTAGTTGCCTAGTTACAGTCGATTTTAGCTTTCCTATAGGGTAACCTAGTCGGCTTAGTTATATAAGCCCGTGGGTTAGTTGTGGGAACAACGTAGGTCACAACAGAAAACGCTGCAAGCAACGCTCGTAACCAACGTTGCAACAACGCAACAAGGCAACTAGTGGGCCTATAAAATAGTGCTATAAATAGCATTATTTTAACACCTATCTTTAAACCTCTATGCTTTAGTAACTTCCCCTCCCCTCCTAGTTATTTACTATAATAGTTTTTTTACCTTTATGCTTTATATAGATAATATAGAGGTAGAAATAGCTATGCTAAAGTATATAAAGCTAAAGAATAGCCTTTAAAGCCCTTAGGGGCATTATATAGCATTAGAGATAATCTCTAGATAACTAGGAGGCTCCTAGTAACTCCTATAAGGCTAAGAGCTACTATAAAAGTAGCTCCTATAGGAACTACCTTATAGGAGTTACTATTTATTCTCTTTCTTTTACTTCTTTTTATTACCTAGGGAGATATCTTCTCTCTCTTTCTCCTCCCTAGGTTTTTTATATTCTCCTATAGTATTAGGGCCTTAGCCCTAATACTATTACCTATAGTAACTATCCCTATTACTTATATAGGTTACTTACCCCTCTATCTAGATTATTATCATATTACTAAAGATAAATTACTCTAGGGCCTTATTTAGCAATGCCTTTATAAAGGCATTAGCTGCACGGAAATAGAGGCGGACATACTGGCGACGGAGAGCGAGAGGGAGACATTTTCGCAACCGCAGCAATAAGCGCATGAAACTACAGCAGTCGTTAGCTTCCGTACCGGCACTGACCTAGGGTAGGGCCCACAGGTTCTCAAAAGAAGAAGGGAAAAACAACCCATAAGAAAGTGTAATGTAAGAGGAAGGAAAAAGGTTAGGATTCTAAGGGGGGAAGAACTCTTCTTATAATCCCTAGGGGGGGGGGGGCTATAAGTTATTATTGCGAATGTGAAGATAATACACTAATATCGCAAACGAACGAAAACTTCAATAGCGAAAGAGCGCTAACACTAAGGCGACTATAGGCTAGCCCCGCCCTTCCCCTCTAGAAGTTCTATAAAACTAGGTGCTCTAAGTTTATAAATAACCTAGGCTAGAGAAGAGGCGGATTTAGCTAAAAAGTGGGGCAAAGAAAGAGTTAGCGATACTATGAGAGAAAAGTGAATTATTATTACAAACTTGAATTTACTTTGCAGACAATGATTGCAATTAGGCTAACACTAGCCTAGAGGAGAGCTAGGACCTAGGCAGAGGAGGAGAGTTAGTAGTCCTTCTAACTTAAAAAACTTAGATAAAGGGATAAGGCTAGCGCAAGCTAGCAACAAATAACTATAAATGGCCACACTAACAGCGGCGCTAACCTAGTCTAGGGCTAGCGCTAGACTAAACAAAGACGTAAGGGGGTTTTTTGTCCTTCTAAAGGTTTTCCTCTTTGACTAATCTGTAGGAGTACTAGAAATAGCCAGGGAAGGCTAACTAGCGTATTTAAATAAATAAATAAATAAATAAAGGCATTAGCTAGGTTATTAGCTTTATTAATCTATTAGATCTTGCAAAGCTTATAGCGCTTATATAAGTATTATAGGGCTATAATATTAATTATTAGGCGCTTCTCTTTAGTTATACTAAGCTTAAGAAGGTATTTATATAGGGAGTATAAGTCTATATAGACTATAACTAGGGTTAGAGAGGTATTTAATTAGTTTATAATTAATCCTAGCGTTATAGTAATTACGTAGGCTATATTAATGCTAGTAACGATACTATAGACTTTAGAGGCTAGCACACTTTATATAACTCTTTTACTCTTTATTAAGCTAAAGTGTATAATATTACCTATAATTATAAACTTACTATCCTTATAGTCTTTATTAGCTAGGATTAGTATGTAACTAAGCTATAAAGTAAGGTCTTAATTATTTATAAAGGACTTATCTATAAAGGCATAAAGCTTTGCTTTAGTAAGGTTAGTTAGAATAAACATAAGGCCTCTCTCTAGGTGATTTATTTACTACTAAATCTAATAATTAAGGGCTTTAATATTCTTAACTATTAGTTCTTAGTGTTATATAGTAATAGATAGGTTATAGTAAGCTTTTAGTTAGCAAATTAAGGTAATATAGGTGCCTTAAGCCTATTACTTAATATACTTTTACTTTAAGTCTATAAGTAAAATTACTTTAAGTTTATTGCTTTACCCCTTTTACTAAAGGGTAATAGCTATATTAGCTACTATTATAATAATTCCCCTATTAAAGGTAAGGGGATTGCTCTTAAAGAGAAATTACTTTAGCTTTGCTATGAAGGCTATAGTAGCTAGCTTCTTTTCTTCCTTCTTAGAGAACTCCTATAAGGGCTTAGGCTTTGCCTAAGCATTCACATAGTGCACATAGGTAGGGATAGTCCCACATAGGCAAGGACATAGAAAAGGGGGCTTATATAAGGTAGTTAGGGGGTATAAGGGGCCTTAGTAAGGATAGGTTTCCTACCTTTCTCTTTCCTTTTCTTAAGTTTCTTAATATTATATTAATACCCTATTATAGCTACCTAGGGGCTAGTCTATAATAATTAAGAAACTTCCTTTAGTCTTTTATAATAGCTACTAAAATTTATAATAAATATACTAATAGATATATTAATAGATATAATAGATATACTTTACTTATAAGATTAACCTAGCTAGGGAATAGTAATACCCCTATCTAATGCTATAGTACTATAAATAGCCTAATAAGCCTAATTTAAGATACTTTAACTTATACTATATAAGCAAGTAGTAAAGCTTAAATACCTTTAGGAGTATATATATATAAATACCTTAGGGCCCTTAGCCTAGCCACCCCCTTTAGCTTAGCCTAGTGCCCCTAACCTAGTTTTTCCTATACCTAAAATAAAATAAAAACTAATCCCTTTAGGTAACCTATATAATAGTAATAAGGCCTTATTTACTACATAAAGGCTTCTAATAGAATATAAGTTATAGGTAAACTAAGGCTTTATTAGTTTTAATAAGAATAAATAAATACTTATTTATTAAAACCTTTTTTTTAAGGTTTAGTTTTAGGTAGCTACTTACTTTAAAGAGGGTAGTATTATTAGATTTAACCTTACTTACTTTTTAGAATACTTAGGGACTATATTCTCTAACCCCTATAGATAGAAGATAGCCTTTATAAAGCTTAACTAGATAAAGTAAGGTCTAAGGGAGATATTTTTTATATTCTTTATTTACTTTTCTAAGAAGCTTTTGCTAGTAAGAGGGAAATACTAGATAGGTAAGGTAAAGCTAGTAAAGCTCTAATATATACTTAATAAGCATTTAAGAGAGATTAGCATAGGATAGGGTATTAGCTAAAGTAATTAGTATATAGCTATTAGGTAATATTATAAGATTATAGTTAATATAAAAGCCCTTACCTTAGAGAATAAGTACTAAACTTAATGTAAACCCTAACTAGTAAAACTAGTAGCTTAGATTAACTATAAGAGTAATACACTAATAACTAGGGTTTATATAGCTAGGACTTACTTAGGGTAGTAAAATAAGTTAGCTAAGAAAGAGAAGGGAATAAAGGCTACTATAAATATATAATAAGTAAAATAGGTATTAGAGATAAAATTAGCTAAATATTACTAAGAGGGACACTACCTATAGTATGCTTCTTAGGACTACTATATCTAAGAGTGTATTACTTTCCTAGCCTACTACCTAAAGGTTAGTATTAACTTATATAGGGTAAATAAGAAAAGCGTAAATAAGGAAGTAAACATTCCCCTTATAGAAAATAAGTAGCCCCTAAGTAAAGTCTTATATAGGGGCAAAGAGGCTAGCTAACTACTATACTATAAAATAATTATAACCACTATATAGAGATAAAATAAGATATAGCATAATATATAAACTAACTACCTTTCTTAATTCCTATACTCTTTAATATATATTATTATATTAATATCTAGATTAATTATAGTTATAATTACTATAGTGTAGTAAGCAAATTAGTAGTAAAATAGCTTAGCCTAAAGCTTATATAGTTACTAAAATAGAGGCATATTTATACTATAGTAAAAATAGAAAGGAGGGGGAAGTAAGTTAAGAAAGAATTCTCTTCTATTACCTATATAGTATACACTAGAATTAATATAGATAGCTAGGAGTTATTTATATACTTATATATTATTCTAGGTCTTACCTAGGATATAATATTTAGAATGCCTTAGTTAGAGTAATATAATATAGTAATTTATATAGTAAAATAATAACTAGTTATTAGAGTAATAAAGGGCCTTTATATCTCTAATGCTACTACTTATAAAGTAAAGGCACCTATATAGGGAATTATTAGATCCCTTTACATTACTAAGGCTTATAGGGTATAATAAAATTAGGATACTACTATAAGATTTATTACTATAAGCCTAAGAGAGATAATAATAGTGCTATAGATTATAGCACCTAAGATAAACCTAGCTAGTCCTAATATATTAACATTACCTAAGGAGTTATTAGACTTTATAGACCTCTTTAATAAGGCTAAAGCTAATAAACTGCCCCCCTATAGGGGCTCTCTTAATTACTATATATGCTTATATAAGAATCTAGATAGCTCTAAGCTAGCACTTCTATAGGGACTATTATATTATATACTATAGGACTAGCTCCTAGAGGTCTAGCGCTAGATTATAGACTTAATAGATAAGGGCTAGATTTATACTAGCTTCTTATTAGCTATAGCCCCTATTCTCCTTATTAAAAAGGCTAATAAGGGTTAGTGTTTTTATATAGACTACTACGCTCTTAATAAGAAAATAGCATAGGATTATTACCCTCTCTTACTAATTAAGAAAACACTATAATCCCTATCTTAGGCACACTAGTTTACTAAGGTAAATATTTATATAGCATTTTATAAACTATAGATAGCTAAGGGTAAGAAGTACCTTATAGTGTTTTATATAAGATTTAGCTTATTTAAGTAGCTAGTTTACCCCTTTAGCCTAGCTAGCGCCCTAGTAACCTTTTAATACTATATTAATAAATCCTTAGGGAATATATTAAGGGACTTTATTATAGCTTACCTTAATAATATCTTAGTTTACTTAGGGGGTTTAAGAAAAGACTATATAGCTAAGGTTTAATTAGTTCTAGGCTACCTAAGGGCTATAGGCTTATACCTAGATCTTAATAAGTTAATATTTGCTATAAAAGAGGTCTAGTACCTAGGATATATTATTATAGTAAGACGCTTAGTTTGCCTAAATCTCGCAAAGGTTATAGCTATAAGGGAATAGGTAATACCTATAAAATTATAAGGGGTCTATAGCTTCTTAGGATTTGCAAATTTTTACTATAACTTTATTAGGGACTTCTCTAAGCTAGCTACCTTACTAATATAGCTTATAAAGAAGAATATCCCTTTCTAATAGGGACTAGAAGAGAATAAGGCCTTTAAGAGGTTAAAAGCCACGTTTATTATATATCTAGTGCTAGCATAATAAGACCTAGATTACCTTATAGTAATAAAAGCTAATTATTTAGGCATAGCCCTTAGTAAATGCCTCTTATAATAAGGCCCTAATAATGTCTTATATCTAGTTACTTACTATTTCGCTAGCCTTATATTCTTATAAAAGAACTATATAATTTATAATAAGAAACTATTAGCTATTATCTTATATCTTAAGGCATAGTTAGCAAAGCTTTAAGGCATATCCTATTTATTTATAATTTACACTAACTATAAGAACCTAGAATACTTTATAACTCCTTAACTTATATTAAAGAGGTAGGCCTAGTAGGTAAATACACTTATATTATTTAACTTTTACCTTTACTATAGACCTAGTATATAAGCTTAATACCTAAATGCCCTTTCCTAAAGCGAATAGGATTAAAATAAATTAGCTTTAAGAATAGGGTAAATCTTATAACCTATTACTATTATATAACTCTTACTATTACTAGTTATATAAGGGAATAGCTCTAACCTAGTATTACATATGCTACTACTAGTAAGAGAGGCCCTTTTTACTTTAAAGTATTTCTAGACCCTATAGGACTAGGCTATTATATTAGACCTTATATATAGTATTTAATTAAAAGCTATATAAGAAAAGGCTTAGAAGTTTCCCCCTAATACACTAATAAGGGAATAGATTATAGATTACTTTATAAGTATATATAAGGCGCTTTAGTTTTAGCGCTATACTTAGATACTAGCTTAGGAACCCCTTATAATAACCCTTATATAATAATACTATAACTTACTAGTAGTAAGACACCTAGGCTATAATATTATATTTTAGATTTTATAATAATAGTTTTATTAGGATAGGATATTATAGGATATTACCTAGTTTATTTATAACTACTACTGCTTTAGTAGCTATAAAAGCTACTAATAGTAGTAAGGCTTACTAAAACCCTTACTAATCCCTAATTAGTTTTAGTCTTAGATTTCTATTAACTTTATAATAGACTTACTAGTAGCGTCCCTAAAGAAGCTATAATACCTTATAGTTATTACTAATAGACTCTTAAAGTTTATATAGTTAGAAGCTATAACCTTTATTAGGGCTAAGGAGTGCGCAAAATAATTTAAAATAGTCTAGTAAAGGTTCTAAGGATTTACCTAATCTATTATTATAGACTAAGGGTTAGACTAGCTAGGGAAATTCTAGATAATATTATGCTCCCTAGTTAGAATTAATTAGTTACTTTCTATATTATATTACCTATAGACTAATAGTGGTATAAAGTAAGTAAACTAGGAAGTGTAAGTAATATTATATATAATAGTCTCCTTCTTATAGTTTAATTAGCTAGAATATCTAGCTACTTACTAGCTTATAATTAATAATAAGTTTTCTTTAGTAATAGAGGTAAGCCTAAATAAATTACTATATAGATATAACTTAGAACTAATTTAGTTATAACTAGATTATTTTGCTTTTATAATATTACCTAAGGGATAGGCTATTGTTAAAATAATGCTATTTATAGCACTATTTTATGGGCCCACTAGTTGCCTTGTTGCGTTGTTGCAACGTTAGTTACGAGCGTTGCTTGCAGCGTTGTTTGTTGTGACCTGCGTTCCCACAACCAACCCA
The DNA here is from genome assembly GCA_024072835.1 of Epichloe amarillans. Classification (NCBI taxonomy): domain Eukaryota; kingdom Fungi; phylum Ascomycota; class Sordariomycetes; order Hypocreales; family Clavicipitaceae; genus Epichloe; species Epichloe amarillans. The sequence goes on along the minus strand of CP099637.1, from coordinate 4,757,938 downwards.
CGGGCTTGTATGACTAAGCCGACTAGGTTACCCTATAGGGAAGCTAAAATTAACTGTAACTAGGCAACTAGTAGTTGTATAAAAGGCTGACGTATACTATTCAAATCCTTGAATTTTTCTAGATTTAATAGTATATTTTATTAATAGGGTTATATATTAAAGTGCTTAGTTAGGCCACCTAGGCAGCTAGTTTGTATAGCTATAAGTTGATTTTTTATTTTTCCTATATAAATAAGTTTTACGGAAAATAAAAAGTAGCTCCTAAGACCTCTCTAGCAACCTAGATCCTCTAATATAGTTAGTAAGTCTATAAGGGGACTAGAAATCCTCTTATTGCTTGTTAGATTATCCGTATTAGCTAGGAATTAACTATATTTAACTATCTAAGCTCTCTATCTTGCAGAATACGCTATAATCTAGTGAATCTAGAAGCCGCCGCATTAGAATCTACTAGGGAGGTCTTCCTATCCCTCTAGCTAGATTCCCTTCCATTTTTAATAGGTTATAAGCCTAGAAGGCCTATAGATTACTACATTACTACGTTATTCTACTGCGATTACTGCTTAATTTTAGGTACTAGTTATTACCTACTATACCTATAGGCTCTTAAGATTACAAAGGAAACCACTAGAATTTAAAGCTCTTTATTTACTAGCGCCACGCATTGTAACATTAGACCCTTGGTGTTAAAAATTAACTACAACCGCACCCGTAACCACCACATTACAACCTATAACTATCTAGTTACAACCATAACCTTTTTAGTGATCCTATTTACTACTGCGACCGTTATATTTAATATTATTTATAATAGTAAATACGCTATATCCTTTTAAAATTATTAGACATCTAGTATATTATATACTAGGCTTTTTAACCTATTATATTACGTTGCATACACTATACATTACGTTGCGTTACGTTATAACTTCTATAATACCTATTGTCTACGATTCCTAGTCTTAGTGTTAAGAAAATTTTCCTTAAGGAGATTCTTCTTCGCTATTTTTCTGCCTGCGCATACCAAAGACCCACTTTTTAGACCTAAGGGCTACCCTTTCAAATAGCTCTGCTATATAATTTGCGTACGTAACTAGATTGTAACATAAGTAATTTCTAGCGCGCGTTATTTGCAATAGGAACAAATTTAGAGATTTAACACAGGGACTTTTAGAAGATAGCACTACCTAATTATAAGGGTAAGGCACCTACTACAGGTCCTTCTAGCCCCCCTAGGGACCCTAGTAGGATAGATATAAAAGGTTAACTAGCTGTTTAGGCTAGTGCTCTATAGCTATAGATACAGAGCTAGATTAAACAATAAGGCAAGACCCTAACTAATTTTATTAGGCATAGCAAGGATAATTATATTAAAAACAAGGCTAGTATTAATAATCTTCTAGAGAAATTAACGCAAACTATAACTATTATACAAGGTCTTTAGGCTTCTAATAGACCTAAGGAAGAAAATACTAAGGTTCTAGAAGAAGACCTAGCTACTACTTCTGTGAGCGTACCTTCTAGTAACTTATAAGCTACCTTTAATATAGGTGCTATAAAGGAACTAAATAAGAAGGTTTACTCTATTCTAGAGGGAGCTAAGCTAAAAGGCCCTAAAAACTATAATTAGTGGAAGTAAGCCCTAAGCATACAATTTAGAGCCCTAGGATTACCTAAATTTATAGATAATCCAAGCCTAGCAAGCTATCTAGCTAACTATAACTAAGCTATTCTTTTAATAATATTAAGAGATAGCTACTAACCTAGACCATAGGCTGCTATATATTAGCAAAAATCCCCTAAAGAAGCCTATAAAGTCCTTATTAGGCAGTATTCGCAGAGTGCTAAAATCTAGTGTGGTATGCTATACGCTAGCTACTATTCCCTAAACTTTTTAAGTTATAAGGGATCTTTAGAGGCTTTTAATGCTAATTTTAATAATTTACTAGCTAGACTATAACTTTGTAGTGTAAAGACCGCCCCTATTAATTAAGTAAATCATTATATTAATGCATTAAAGCAGACCTTTCCTAGTTAGGCTAAGAGACAAAGATTTACTATTAGAGCTTCTAGGGCATAAGGACTGCCTATAAATACCCTAAATTTACAGTTCCTTATGGCGGATTTATTAGAAGAATAGAGGGATAAGACCTCCCCTATAGCTAAAGCCCTTAGCTATAAGGCTTCTAATAATAATAAGGGAAATTCTAAGGACTAGGAAAAGAAGTCTTCTAATTCTAACCCTAAGAAGGACTCTAGCGCCACTAAAGAGTAGGATAAGAAGGATTTAAACCCTTCTAAGGCCTCTAAAAAGAAGAAGAAGAAGAAGAGTAGTAACAGGGAAAAACAGAAAGGAAAAGAAGCTACTTTTGCTTTAGGCTATACTCTAGCCATGGGATACGTTAAAGAATTAGATTCTAATAAATCTAGTAGTAATAATAGTAGTAATTCTAAGTCTAACTCGGATACCTCTAGTACCACTAGTAACACTACTAGTAAGCCTACTTTTAGCTACTCTAACGATGTGGTTAAAAACTCCCTTTTATATAATACGGGTTTTTCCTATTACATTTGTAATAATAGGGCTTCCTTTAGGGACTTTAAACCTCTAAAGAAAGGTAAAACTAGCGCTATAATTATAGTAGGAGGACCTATTTATCCTAAAGGAAGAGGCATAGCTGTTTTTAACGTTTTAGTTAAGAAAAATCCACTAGAATATAGGCCCTTAGCTCTGCTAGATACTCTATATTTCCTAGGCATAGATACTAACCTAGTTAGTAGGTTATCTTACTATCTAAAGGGAGGTTACCTAGCTAAAGACTAGCTATTCCTAGCTAATAAGAGCCCCTATGGGTTACTAGAACCTGCTAAACACAGCTTTTTTCTATAGATTAAGGGGTAACCTACTCTTACAATCTATAAGCATTTAACCTACCTCTCCTTTATAGGCTCTTAATATTACAACTAACAACGGCAACGACAACCAAGAGCTTATAAGACCAAATTAGGGTTTTCCTACCCTATAGAGGTTTAAATTCCGTAACTAGCTTTTAATCCCAAGGAATATTAACAAATTAAAGAGCTAGAAGACAATGATTTAACTGATTTAGCCCTATGTCCCACTAAAGCTCCTCCTAGTTAGGTATCTTCTACAGGGGGTTTAGAAGGTCCATACCCTAATGACTTAGGTAATGATAGTGGCCGTCTACTGCCCCTAGAGGCCTGTGATTCTTAAGAAGCCTAGTAACAGAGGGAGCTAGGGGATAATAGCCCTAAAAAGCTAGATTCTAGTTACAAGAAGCTACTAGATTTAGCCCTTCTTTAGCACATTTAATTAGGCTATATAGGCCTCCCTTTACTAAAGAAGTCATCAAAATTAGCTAAAGGGATCCCTGATTTTTCCGCTGTTAAAGAAAAGGATTTTAACTGCATAGCCTATATGCAATCTAAAGCTATTAGAAGACTAACTAAACAACCTATTTAGGACCCCCCTAGAGTTCTAGATATTCTAGAGGGAGATATAGTTAAAATTAAACCTATACCGCATAATAAGAAGGCAGTAGTCCTTATCCTTATTAATCAAAAATCCTAGTATAAATAGTGCTTTTTATTAGCTAATAAAGAAGGTTTAACCCTTTCTTTAGCTATTAAGGGCTTCTTTAAGGCCCTAAAAAATCAATATAACGCCTATCCTAGGCACCTTTACTTTGACGGAGGTACTAAAATTAACAACGAACTTTAGTTATAGTTATCTTCTAAAGGAATTTGCTTTAGCACCTCTTGCCCTTATATTTATAAATAGAATAGGCTAGTTAAGAGGGCTATTAGGGTTATCCTAGACTAGCTTAGGGCTACACTTTAGTGGTCTAAGCTACCCTTATATCTATAGTCTTACATCCTTCTAGCCATAGTGGAATTAGTTAATATTATAGCTAATATAACTAAACCTTTAACCCCTAAGTAGCTATTTCTAGCTAATTTAGAGCTTAAGACTTCCTATAAGCCTAATTTCTTAAAAATTAGGGCTATAGGGTCTTATTATAAGGTCCTAATACCTCTGGAGCAAAGATCTAAGCTTTAAAAGCTAGCCCCTAGGACTATTCCTAGTTAGTTACTAGCTACTCTAGGTTCTACTATTTATCTTATTTATATTCCCTCTAAAAGGTTAGTTATAAAGACTAGCTTTGTTAAAATTATAGAGAATATAGGCTCTATAGGGTCCCCTAAGCCTTTAGGGACTAATCCTTTAGAGGGAGAAGCTAATATCTCACGAGATAATCTAGAAGTTTAGGATAGTTACCTAAAGCCTAAAAGTCTAGCGCCCGCAGCGCCTATACTAACAGTCCCTAGGGCGACTAATACAGCGCCCATAATAGCGCCTGCAACGCCTCTAGCGCTACCCCTAGAGAGCCCTAGCTCTAGCGCCCCTAATAAGGGTGCTATTAAAAAACCGTTTTTAGATTTGGATTCTTTAATTAATTCTAATTCTATGGATATTAATGATTTTAATATATCTTCATACGTTAAGGAGATATGCTTTAAGGCATAACAAAGGGCTAAATTATCCACTAATAACAACGATTCAGATACCCCTAAGACCTAGAAACAAGCTTTAAAAAGCAAGGATAGTTAAAAATAGATAGATGTAACTTTTAACAAATTTAAATAGTTTCTAGCTGCTAGAACCTTTAAATTTATAGGGATAGACTAAATTCCTAAGGGCTAGAGGGTTCTAAAGAATAGGCTTGTTTATAAGCTTAAAAAGGATAAAGAAAATAATCCTCTAAAGTACAAGGCCTAACTTGTTGCTAAAGGTTTTGTTAAAATAATGCTATTTATAGCACTTTTTTATAGGCCCACTAGTTGCCTTGTTGCGTTGTTGCAACGTTAGTTACGAGCGTTGCTTGCAGCGTTATTCTGTTATGACCTGCGTTGTTCCACAACTAACCCGCGGGTTTGTATGACTAAGCCGACTAGGTTACCCTATAGGGAAGCTAAAATCGACTGTAACTAGGTAACTAGTAGTCGTATAAAAGGCTAATGTATACTGTTTGAATCCTTGAATTTTTCTGGATTTAATGGTATATTTTGTTAATAGGGTTATCTATTAAAAATGCTTAGTTAGACCACCTAGGCAGCTAGTTTGTATGGCCGTGAGTCGATTTTTTATTTTTCCTATATAAATAAGTTTTACAGAAAATAAAAAGTAGCTTCTAAGACCTCTCTAGTGACCTAGATCCTTCGATATAGTTAGTAGGTCTATAAGGGGACTAGAAATCCTCTTATTGCTCGTTAGACTGTCCGTACTAGCTAGGAATTAACTATATTTAACTATTAAAGCTCTCTATCTTGCAGAATACGCTATAATCTAGTGAATCTAGAAGCCGCCGCATTAGAATCTAGTAGGGAGGTCTTCCTATCCCTCTAGCTAGATTCCCTTCCTATTTTTAATAGGTTATAAGCCCGGAAGGCCTATAGATTACTACATTACTGCGTTATTCTACTGCGATTACTGCTTGATTTTAGGTACTAGTTACCACCTACTATACCTATAGGCTCTTAAGATTACAAAGGAAACCACTAGAATTTAAAGCTCTTTTTACTACTAGCGCCACGCATCGCAACATTAGACCCTTAGTGTTGAAAATTAACTACAGCCGCACCCGCAACCACCACATTGCAACCGTAACTATCTAGTTACAACCATAACCTCTTTTTAGTGATTTTATTTACTACTACGACCGTTATATTTTATCTATAATAGTAGATACGCTACATCCTTCTAAAATTATTGGACATCTAGTATATTATATACTAGGCTTTTTAACCTATTATATTACGTTACACGCACTATACATTACGTTGCGTTGCGTTATAGCTTTTGTAATACCTATTATCTACGATTCCTATCTTAGTGTTAAGAAAATTTTCTTAGAGACCCCTCTCCGCTATTTTTCTGCCGCATACTAAAGACCCACTTTTTAGACCTAAGGGCTGCCCTCTTAAACGTCCCACACAATTTACGTACGCGAACTAGATTGCAATACAAGCAATTTCTAGCGCGCGTTATTTGTAACAGAAACAAATTTAGAGCTTCTATATAGGGATTCTTTTCCTTTTTAGGGAATTTTTTTTTTAAAGATAGCACCACCTAGTTATAAGGGTAAGGCCCCTGCTATAGGGTCTTCTAGCCCCCCTAGGGACCCTAGTAGGATAGATATAGAAGGTTAACTAGCTGTTTAGGCTAGTGCTCTATAGCTATAGATGCAGAGCTAAATTAAACAATAAGGCAAGACCTTATCTAATTTTATTAGGCATAGCGAGGAAAATTGTATTAAAAACAAGGCTAGCATTAATGATCTTCTAGAGAAGTTAACGTAAACTATAACTATTATATAAGGTCTTTAGGCTTCTAATAGACCTAAGGAAGAAAATACTAAGGTTTTAGAAGAAGACCTAGCTACTACTTCTGCAAGCGTACCTTCTAGTAACTTATAAGCTACCTTTAACATAGGTGCTATAAAGGAACTAAATAAGAAGGTTTACTCTATTCTAGAGGGAGCTAAGCTAAAAGGCCCTAAAAACTATAATTAGTGGAAGCAAGCCCTAAGCATATAATTTAAAGCCCTAGGATTACCTAAATTTATAGATAATCCAAGCCTAGCAAGCTATCTAGCTAACTATACTAAGCTATTCTTTTAATAATATTAAGAGATAGCTGCTAACCTAGACTACAGGCTGCTATATGTTAGCAAAAATCCCCTAAAAAGCCTATAAAGTCCTTATTAGGCAGTATTTATAGAGTGCTAAAATCCAGCGTGGTACACTATACGCTAGCTACCACTCCCTAAACTTTTTAAGTTATAAGGGATCTTTAGAGGCTTTTAATGCTAATTTTAATAATTTACTAGCTAGACTACAACTTTGTAGTGTAGAGATCGCCCCTATTAATTAAGTAAATCATTATATTAATGCATTAAAGCAAACCTTTCCTAGTTAGGCTAAGAGATAAAGATTTACTATTAGAGCTTCTAGGGCATAAGGACTGCCTATAAATACCCTAAATTTACAGTTCCTTATGGCGGACTTATTAGAAGAATAGAGGGATAAAACCTCCCCTATAGCTAAAGCCCTTAGTTATAAGGCTTCTAATAATAATAAGGGAAATTCTAAGGACTAGGAAAAGAAGTCTTCTAATCCTAACACTAAGAAGGACTCTAACGCCACTAAAGAGTAGGATAAGAAGGATTTAAACCCTTCTAAGGCCTCTAAAAAGAAGTAGAAGAAGAAAAAGAGTAGTAATAGGGAAAAATAGAAAGGAAAAGAAGCTGCTTTTACTTTAGGCTATACCCTAGCCACAGGATATGTTAAAGAATTAGATTCTAATAAATCTAGCAGTGATAATAGTAGTGATTCTAATTCTAATTTAGATAGTTCTAGTGCCTCTACCACTAGTAATATAACTAGTAAGCCTACTTTTAGCTACTCTAATAATATAGTTAAAAACTCCCTTTTGTATGATATAGGTTCTTCCTATCACATTTGTAATAATAGGGCTTCTTTTAGGGACTTTAAACCTCTAAAGAAAGGTAAAACTAGCGCTATAATTACAGCAGGAGGACCTATTTTTCCTAAAGGAAGAGGCATAGCTGTTTTTAATATTCTAGTTAAGAAAAATCCACTAGAATATAGGCCTTAGCTTTGCTAGATGCCCTATATTTCCTGGCATAGATACTAACCTAGTTAGTGGGTTATCTTACTATTTAAAAGGAGGTTATCTAGCTAAAGACTAGCTATTCCTAGCTAATAAAAGCCCCTATAGGTTACTAGAACCTGCTAAACATAGCTTTTTTCTATACATTAAGGGGCAACCTACTCCTATAATCTGTAAGCATTCAACCCACCTCTCCTTTATAGGCTCTTAATATTGCAACTAATAACAGCAACGACAACTAAGAGCTTATAAGAACAAATTAGGGTTTTCCTACCCTATAGAGGTTTAAATTCCGTAACTAGCTTTTAATCCTAAGGAATATTAACAAATCGAAGAGCTAGAAGACATTAATGATTTAGCCCTATGTCCTACCGAAGCTCCTCCTAGTTAGGCATCTTCTACAGGGGGTTTAGAAGGTCCATACCCTAATGACTTAGGTGACGATAGTGGCCGTCTACTGCCCCCAGAGGCCTGTGATTCTTAAGAGGCCTAGCAATAGAGGGAGCTAGGGGATAATAGCCCTAAATCTAACCCTAGATCCTAGTTACAAGAAGTTACTAGATCTAGCCCTTCTTTGGCACATCCGATTAGGCTATATAGGCCTCCCTTTACTAAAGAAGTCATTGAAATTAGCTAAAGGGATCCCTGATTTTTCTGCCGTTAAAGAAAAGGATTTTAACTACATAGCCTGTATGCAATCTAAAGCTATTAGAAGACTAACTAAACAACCTATTTAGGACCCCCCTAGAGTTTTAGATATTTTAGAGGGAGATACGGTTAAAATCAAACCCATACCGCATAATAAGAAGGCCATAGTCCTTATCCTTATTAATCAAAAATCCCGGTATAAATAGTGCTTTTTATTAGCTAATAAAGAAGGTTTAACCCTTTCTTTAGCTATTAAGGGCTTCTTTAGGGCCCTAAAAAATCAATATAACGCGTATCCTAGGCACCTTTACTTTAACGAAGGTACTAAAATTAACAACGAACTTTAGTTATGGTTATCTTCTAAGGGAATTTGCTTTAGCACCTCTTGCCCCTATATTCACGAATAGAATAGGCTAGTTAAGAGGGCTATTAGGGTTATCCTTAACTAGCTTAGGGCTACACTTTAGTGGTCTAAGCTACCCTTATATCTATAGTCTTATATCCTTCTAGCCATAGTGGAATTAGTTAATATCATAGCTAATATAACTAAACCTTTGACCCCTAAGCAGCTATTTCTAGCTAATTTAGAGCCTAAGACTTCCTATAAGCCTAACTTTTCGAAAATTAGGGCTATAGGGTCTTATTATAAAGGTCCTAATACCTCTGGAGCAGAGATCTAAGCTTTAAAAGCTAGCCCCTAGGACTATTCCTAGTTAGTTACTAGCTACTCTAGGCTCTACTATTTATCTTGTTTATATTCCCTCTAAAAGGTTAGTTATAAAGACTAGCTTTGTTAAAATTATAGAGGATATAGGCTCTGTAGGGTCCCCTAAGCCTTTAGGGACTAATCCTTTAGAGGGAGAAGCTAATATCTTTATAAGATAATCTAGAAGTTTAGGATAGTTACCTAAAGCCTCCTAAAAGCTTAGCGCCCGTAGCGCCCGTAGCGCCTGTACTAACAGCCCCTAGGGCGACCAATACAGCGCCCATAATAGCGCCTGTAACGCCTCTAGCGCTACCCCTAGAAAGCCCTAGCTCTAGCGCCCCTAATAAGGGTGCTATTAAAAAACCGTTTTTAGATTTAGATTCTTTAATTAATTCTAATTCTATGGATATTAATGATTTTAATATATCTGTATACGTTAAGGAGATATGCTTTAAGGCATAACAAAGGGCTAAATCATCCACTAATAACGATTCGGATACCCCTAAGACCTAGAAACAAGCTCTAAAAAGTAAGGATAGTTAAAAATAGATGGATGTAACTTTTAATAAATTTAAATAGCTTCTAGCTGCTAGAACCTTTAAATTTATAGGGATAGACTAAATTCCTAAGGGCTGGAGGGTTCTAAAGAATAGGCTTGTTTATAAGCTTAAAAAGGATAAAGAAAATAATCCTCTAAAGTATAAGGCCTAACTCGTTACTAAAGGGTTTATGCAGATAGAAGGTTAAGATTATATCGAAACCTACGCTATAACTAGCATTCCCCCTAGTTAGCGGATTTTACTAGCCCTAGCGGCTTGTAATAACTGGGAAGTTAAATAGGTTAATTTTATAGGGGCCTTTCTAAACAGTCCACTAAAGGAAGCTATCTATATACAAATTCCTAATGGATTTACTGAATTTTGCTAAGTCTACACCTAAAGTAGCTAAGTTACTTAAGAAGTATGGCTATAAACCCTCTTAAAAGCAGGTTATCTTCCTATAAAAAGCTTTATATAGATTAAAACAAAGCTCTAGAGAGTGGCAATAGGTTTTAAAGGACCTTCTTCGGAAGCTAGGCTTTTAACCCCTTATATCTAACCTAGCTATCTTCTTTAACTTTACTATATCTATATATATAGCGACTTATATAGATAACTGCCTTCTAATAGGACTGGATCTAGCTTATATTAATAGGCTAAAGAAGCTACTTTATAAAGCTTATCCTATAGAAGACCGTAGGCTAGCTGAATTTTTCCTAGGCGTTTAAATCACTAGAAATCGAAAGAAAGGGACCCTAACTATCCACTAGTCCTAGTATATTTCTAAAGCCCTAGAAAGATTTAACATAAAAGATGCTAGACCTGTTAAAATTCCTCTATAACTAGGAATTATAAAATAGGTAGACTACCTAACTAAACCTCTTTCCCCCCTTAATCACAAGCTATATTAGAGTATTATAGGGACTATTATATACCTAATGCTCCTTATAAGACCTAATATTGCCTTTCTGGTTTAGTGGCTTTCCATAGCGCTAGCTAAGCCATTTATAGAGTATCTTAATGCTTCTAAACATTTGCTTAGGTACCTTTTAGGCTCTATAGGTTATTCTATAACTTATAGAAAGTCTAAATCCGCTGTTATAGCTTTTGCAACCCTTATTAGCTTCTGTGATAGCAACTTCGCGGGTGATAAGTCCTCTAAATTAACCTATGCTTATCTCTATAAGCTAGCTAAAGAACCTATTAGCTAGAAATCAAAGAAAGCAACTATAATAGCTTTATCCACATTAGAGGCTAAATCTAATGCCTTATGTGAAGCTATTAGGGAGCTAGAGTGGCTTTATAGTCTCTTTAAAGAGATAAAGCTACCTATAGCACCTCTAGTACTGATTTTTAGTAATAACTAAGGCGCTATTACAACCGCTAATAACCCTGCTCTTTATAGCAAAACAAAGCATACCCTGCTAAAATTTAACTATACTAGAGAAAAGGTACAAAAGGGTATAGCTAAGGTTATCTACATTAACACTAAAGAGATGCCTGCAAATGGTTTAACTAAGCCCCTGCCCTATAATAAATTTCAATAATTTATCTAACTATTAGGTCTTACAAATACAAAGGCCTAGTTTAAAACTAACTAAAAAGTCGAAAAACCCGAAAAATCAATAAAAACACTGGAATTACGCCTAAAAGTTATTAATTTTACTGTTTTTAGTCTAAAAGTTATTAGATTTATTATTAAATTTATGGTTAACTTAGATATCTATTAAAGAGCTAAGTCTAGGTATTGAATTAGTTACCTTATACTTTTCTAGAGGGAGTGTTAAAATAATGCTATTTATAGCACTATTTTATAGGCCCACTAGTTGCCTTGTTGCGTTATTGTAACGTTAGTTACAAGCGTTGCTTGCAGCGTTATTCTGTTATGACCTACGTTATTTCACAACTAACCCGCGGGCTTGTATGACTAAGCTAACTAGGTTACCCTATAGGGAAGCTAAAATCAACTGTAACTAGGCAACTAGTAGTTATATAAAAGGCTAACGTATACTATTTAAATCCTTGAATTTTTCTGGATTTAATAGTATATTTTATTAATAGGGTTGTCTATTAAAAATGCTTAGTTAGACTACCTAGGTAGCTAGTTTATATGGCTATAAGTCGATTTTTTATTTTTCCTATACAAATGAGTTTTATGGAAAATAAAAAGTAGCTCCTAAGACCTCTCTAGTGACCTAGATCCTTCGATATGGTTAGTAGGTCTATGAGGGGACTAGAAATCCTCTTATTGCTTATTAGACTATCCATACTAGCTAGGAATTAACTATATTCAACTATCAAAGCTCTCTATCTTGCAGAATACGCTATAATCTAGTGAATCTAGAAGCCGCCGCATTAGAATCTAGTAGGGAGGTCTTCCTATCCCTCTAGCTAGATTCCCTTCCCATTTTCAATAGGTTTTATGTAGATAGAAGGTTAAGATTATATTAAAACCTACGCTACAACTAGCATTCCCCCTAGTTAGCGGATTTTACTAGCCCTAGCGGCTTGTAATAACTAGGAAGTTAAATAGGTTGATTTTATAGGGCCTTTTTAAACAGTCCACTAAAGGAATCTATCTATATGCAAATACCTAATGGATTTACTAAGTTTGCTAAGTCTTCTACACCTAAAGTAGCTAAGTTAAGAAGTATAGCTATAAACCCTCTTAAAAGCAAGTTATTTTCCTACAAAAAGCTTTATATAGATTAAAACAAAGCTCTAGAGAGTGGCAGCAGGTTTTAAAGGACCTTCTTTAGAAACTAGGCTTTTAACCCCTTATATCTAACCTAGCTATCTTCTTTAACCTAACTATATCTACATATATAGCAACTTATATAAATGACTGCCTTCTAATAGGACTGGATCTAGCTTATATTAATAGGCTAAAGAAGCTACTTCATAAAGCTTATCCTATAGAAGACTGTAGGCTAGCTAAATTTTTCCTAGGCGTTTAAATTACTAGAAATTAAAAGAAAGGGACCCTAACTATCCACTAGTCCTAGTACATTTCTAAAGCCCTAGAAAGATTTAATATAAAGGATACTAGACCTATTAAAATTCCCCTATAACTAGGAATTATAAAATAGGTAGACTACCTAACTAAACCTCTTTCCCCCCCTAATCACAAGCTATATTAGAGTATTATAGGGACTATTATATACCTAATGCTCCTTATAAGACCTAATATTGCCTTTCTAGTTTAGTGGCTTTTCACAGCGCTATCTGAGCTGTTTATAAAGCACCTTAATGCTTCTAAACACCTACTTAGGTACCTTTTAGGCTCTATAGGTTATTCTATAACTTATAGAAGGTCTAAATCTACTGTTATAGCTTCTGCAACCCTTATTAGCTTTTGTGATAGCAACTTCGCGGGTGATAAGTTCTCTAAATTAACCTATGCTTATCTCTATAAGCTAGCTAAAGGACCTATTAGCTAGAAATCAAAGAAAGCAACTATAATAGCTTTATTTACATTAGAGGCTAAATCTAATGCCTTATGTGAAGCTATTAGGGAGCTAGAGTGGCTTTACAGTCTCTTTAAAGAGATAAAGCTACCTATAGCACCTCTAGTACTAATTTTTAGTAATAACTAAGGCGCTATTACAACCGCTAATAACCCTGCTCTTTATAGCAAAACAAAGCATACCTTGCTAAAATTTAACTATACTAGAGAAAAGGTACAGAAGGGTATAGCTAAGGTTATCTATATTAACACTAAAGAGATGCCTACAGATAGTTTAACTAAACCCCTGCCTAATGATAAATTTCAACAATTTATCTAACTATTAGGTCTTACGAATACAAAGGCTTAATCTAAACTAACAAAATCAACTAAAAAGTCAAAAAACCCGAAAATCAACAATAACACTAGAATTACGCCTAAAAGTTATCGATTTTGCTGTTTTTAGTTTAAAAAGTTATTAGATTTATTATTGAATTTATGGTTAACTTAGATATCTATTAAAGAGCTAAGTCTAGGTATTGAATTAGTTACCTCATACTTTTCTAGAGGGAGTGTTAAAATAATGCTATTTATAGCACTATTTTATAGGCCCACTAGTTGCCTTATTGCGTTGTTGCAACGTTAGTTACAAGCGTTGCTTGCAGCGTTGTTTGTTATGACCTGCGTTCCCATAACTAACCCACGGGCTTGTATAACTAAGCTAACTAGGTTACCCTATAGGGAAGCTAAAATTGACTGTAACTAGGTAACTAGTAGTTGTATAAAAGGCTAACGTATACTATTCAAATCCTTGAATTTTTCTGGATTTAATAGTATATTTTATTAATAGGGTTGTATATTAAAGTGCTTAGTTAGGCCACCTAGGCAGCTAGTTTGTATGGCTATAAGTCGATTTTTTATTTTTCCTATATAAATGAGTTTTGCGGAAAATAAAAAGTAGCTCCTAAGACCTCTCTAGCGACCTAGATCCTCCGATATAGTCAGTAAGTCTATGAGGGGACTAGAAATCCTTTTATTGCTTGTTAGATTGTCCGTATTAGCTAGGAATTAACTATATTTAACTATCTAAGCTCTCTATCTTGCAGAATACGCTATAATCTAGTGAATCTAGAAGCCGCCGCATCAGAATCTACTAGGGAGGTCTTCCTATCCCTCTAGCTAGATTCCCTTCCATTTTCAATAGCTATATATTTCCTTAAGCACCTATAAGAGAGTACCCTTCTAGCATAAGCTATAATAGCCTATATTTAATAAAGGTAGTAAGATATAACCTTAGCTTCTTAATATCTAGTAAAATAGTTTTAGGTTAGAGATAAGGTATAGCTTTTACTTAAGAATATTAAAATAAACCACCCCTTATAGAAACTTAATTAGGTTATAGCTAAGTATATAGTTATTAACATACTAATACCTCTTATAGTATAGTTAGATATCCTAAGGGGTATTTACCTAGTTTTTTATATAGACCTTATTAAATAGGCTATAGAGAACTCTCTTCCTAGTTAGAAGCTCTAGGACTCCTATCTAGGGCTAGAATAAGTCCTAGCAAAGGATAATAATAAACTTATAAAAGAATACTAAGTTAAATAGATCTTAGTGGCTTAAAATGCCCTAGGCTAAGGTAGGAGATATAATATTATTGAAAATTGGAAGGGAATCTAGCTAGAGGGATAGGAAGACCTCCCTACTAGATTCTGATGCGGCGGCTTCTAGATTCACTAGATTATAGCGTATTCTGCAAGATAGAGAGCTTTGATAGTTGAATACAGTTGATTCCTAGCTAACGGACGGTCTGACAAGCAATGAGAGGATTTCTAGTCCCCTCATAGACCTACCGACCGTATCGGAGGATCTAGACCGCTAGAGAGGTCTTAGGAGCTACTTTTTATTTTCCGCAAAACCTATTTGTATGGGAAAAATAAAAAATCGACTCACAGCCATACAAACTAGCTGCCTAGGTGCACTAACTAAGCATTTTTAATAGGCAACCCTATTAATAAAATATACCATTAAATCCAGAAAAATTCAAGGATTCGAACAGTATACGTCAGCCTTTTATACGACTACTAGTTGCCTAGTTACAGTCGATTTCAGCTTCCCTATAGGGTAACCTAGTTAGCTTAGTCATACAAGCCCGCGGGTTGGTTGTGGAACAACGTAGGTCACAACAGAACAACGCTGCAAGCAACGCTCGTAACCAACGTTGCAACAACGCAACAAGGCAACTAGTGGGCCTATAAAATAGTGCTATAAATAGCATTATTTTAACACTCCCTCTAGAAAAGTATGAGGTAACTAATTCGATACCTAGACTTAGCTCTTTAATAGATATCTAAGTCAACCATAAATTCAATAATAAATCCAATAACTTTTAGACTAAAAACAGTAAAATCAATAACTTTTAGGCGTAATTCCAGTGTTTTTGTTGATTTTTCGGGTTTTTCGACTTTTTAGTTGGTTTTTTAAACTAGGCCTTTGTATTCGTAAGACCTAATAGTTGGATAAATTGTTGAAATTTATCATGGGGCAGGGGCTTAGTTAAACCATCTGCAGGCATCTCTTTAGTGTTAATGTAGATAACCTTAGCTATACCCTTCTGTACCTTTTCTCTGGTATAGTTGAATTTTAGCAGGGTATGCTTTGTTCTGCTATGAAGAGCAGGGTTATTAGCGGTTGTAATAGCGCCTTGGTTATCACTAAAAATCGGTACTGGAGGTGCTATAGGCAGCTTTATCTCTTTAAAGAGACCGTAAAGCCACTCTAGCTCCCTAATAGCTTCACATAAGGCATCAGATTTAGCCTCTAATGTGGATAAAGCTATCGTAGTTGCTTTCTTCGATTTCCAGCTAATAGGTCCTTTAGCTAGCTTATAGAGATAAGCATAGGTTGATTTAGAGGACTTATCACCCGCGAAGTCGCTATCACAGAAGCCAATAAGGGTTGCAGAAGCTGTAATAGCAGATTTAGACCTTCTATAAGTTATAGAATAACCCATAGAGCCTAAAAGGTACCTAAGCAGATGTTTAGAAGCATTAAGATGCTCTATAAACGGCTTAGCTAGCGCTGTGGAAAGCCACTGAACCGGAAAGGCAATATCAGGTCTTGTAAGGAGCATTAGGTACATAATAGTCCCTATAATACTCTGATATAGCTTGTGATTAGGGGGGGAAAGAGGTTTAGTTAGGTGGTCTACCTGTTTTATAATTCCAGGTTGTAGAGGAATTTTAACAGGTCTAGCATCTTTCATGTTAAATCTTTCTAGGGCTTCAGAAATGTACTAGGACTGGTGGATAGTTAGGGTCCCTTTCTTTCGATTTCTAGTGATTTGAACGCCTAGGAAAAATTCGGCTGGCCCACGGTCTTCTATAGGATAAGCTTTATGAAGTAGCTTCTTTAGCCTATTAATATAAGCTAGATCCGGTCCTATTAGAAGGCAGTCATCCACATAAGTCGCTATATATGTAGATGTAGTTGGGTTGAAGAAGACAGCTGGGTCGGATATAAGGGGTTGAAAGCCTAGCTTCCGAAGAAGGTCTTTTAAAACCTGTTGCCACTCTCTAGAGCTCTGTTTTAATCCATATAAAGCTTTTTGTAGGAAAATAACCTGCTTTTGAGAGGGTTTGTAGCCATACTTCTTAAGTAACTTAGCTACTTTAGGTGTAGAAGACTTAGCAAATTCAGTAAATCCATCAGGTATTTGCATATAGATAGATTCCTTTAGTGGACTGTTTAGAAAGGCCCCTATAAAATCAACCTGTTTAACTTCCTAGTCATTACAAGCCGCTAGGGCTAGTAAAATCCGCTAACTAGGGGGAATGCTAGTTGCAGCGTAGGTTTCGATATAATCTTGACCTTCTATCTGCATAAACCCTTTAGCAACGAGTCGGGCCTTGTTTTAGAGGATTATTTTCTTTATCCTTTTTAAGCTTGTAAACAAGCCTATTCTTTAGAACCCTCCGGCCCTTAGGAATTTGGTCTATCCCTATAAATTTGAAGGTTCTAGCAGCTAGAAGCTGTTTAAATTCGTTGAAAGTTGCATCCATCCATTTTCGACTATCCTTACTTTTTACAGCTTGTTTCCAGGTCTTAGGGGTATCCGAATCGTTGTTATTAGTGGATGATTTAGCCTTTTGTTGTGCCTTGAAGCATATCTCCTTAACGTATGAAGATATATTGAAATCATCGATATCCATAGAATCAGAATTGATTAAAGAATCCAAATCTGAAAACGGTTTTTCGATAGCACCCTTATTAGGGGCGCTAGAGCTGGGGCTCTCTAGGGATAGCGCTGGAGACGTTGCAGGGGTTATAGGCGCTGTGTCGGTCGCCCCAGGGGCTGTTGATACAGGCGCTGCGGGCGCTGCGGGCGCTAAGCTTTCAGGAGGCTTTGGGTAACTATCCTAAACTTCTAGATTATCTCGTGAGATATCGGCTTCTCCCTCTGAAGGATTGGTCCCTAAAGGCTTAGGGGACCCTACAGAGCCTATATCCTCTATAATTTTAACAAAGCTAGTCTTTATGACTGACCTTTTAGAGGGAATATAAACAAGATAAACAGTAGAACCTAGAGTAGCTAGCAACCGGCCAGGGATAGTCCTAGGGGCTAGCTTTTGAAGCTTAGATCTCTGCTCCGGAGGTATTAGGACCTCACAATAAGACCCTATAGCCCTAATTTTTGAGAAATCAGGCTTATAGGAAGTCTTAGGCTCCAAATCAGCTAGAAATAGCTGCTTAGGGGTCAAAGGTTTAGTCGTATTAGCTGTGATATTGACTAATTCCACTATGGCTGGAAGGATGTAAGACCATAGAAATAGGGGCAGCTTAGACCACTGAAGTGTAGCCCTAAGCCGGTCAAGGATAACCCTAAAGCCCTCTAACTAGCCCATTTTGTTCGTGAATATAGGGGCAAGAGGTGCTAAAACAAATTCCTTTAGAAGATAACCATGACTGAAGTTTGTATTGCATACCTCCGTCTCAGTGAAGGTGCCTAGGATACGCGTTATATCGGTTTTTCAGGGCTCTAAAGAAGCCCTTAATAGCTAAAGAAAGGGTTAAACCTTCTTTATTAGCTAAAAAGCACCATTTATACCGGGATTTTCGATCAATAAGGATAAGGACTGTAGCCTTCTTAT
This sequence comes from Epichloe amarillans, assembly GCA_024072835.1. NCBI lineage: Eukaryota > Fungi > Ascomycota > Sordariomycetes > Hypocreales > Clavicipitaceae > Epichloe > Epichloe amarillans. The sequence goes on along the minus strand of CP099637.1, from coordinate 4,739,733 downwards.
TATGCGGTATAGGTTCGATTTTAACCGTATCTCCCTCTAGAATATCTAGAACTCTAGGGGGGTCCTGAATAGGTCGTTTAGTTGGTCTTCTAACAGCTTTAGATTGCATATAGGCTATGCAGTTAAAATCCTTTTCTTTGACGGCGGAAAAATCAGGGATCCCTTTAGCTAATTTCGATGATTTCTTTAGTAAAGGGAGGCCTATGTGGCCTAATCGAATATGCCAAAGAAGGGCTAAATCTAGTAACTTCTTGTAACTAGAATCTAGCTTTTTAGGGCTATTATCCCCTAGCTCCCTCTGTTGCCAGGCCTCTTGAGAATCACAGGCCTCTGGGGGCAGTAGACGGCCACTATCGTCACCCAAGTCATTAGGGTATGGACCTTCTAAACCCCCTGTAGAAGATGCCTAACTAGGAGGAGCTTCGGTGGGACATAGGGCTAAATCATCATCGTCTTCTAGCTCTTCGATTCGTTGATATTCCTCGGGATTAAAAGCTGGTTGCGGAATTTGAACCTCTATAGGGTAGGAAAACCCTGATTTGTTCTTATGAGCTCTTGGTTGTCGTTGTTGGTTGCAATATCGAGAGCCCATAAAGGAGAGGTGGGTTGAATGCTTACAGATTGTAGGAGTAGGTTGCCCCTTAATCTGTAAAAAGAAGCCGTGTTTAGCAGGTTCTAGTAACCCACAGGGGCTTTTATCGGCTAGGAATAGCTGGTCTTTAGCTAGATAACCTCCCTTTAGATAGTGAGATAACCCACTAACTAGGTTGGTATCTATGCCCGGGAAATATAGAGCATCTAGCAAAGCTAAGGGCCTATATTCTGGTGGATTTTTCTTGACCAGAACGTTGAAAACAGCTGTGCCTCTTCCTTTAGGATAAATAGGTCCTCCTGCTGTAATTATAGCGCCGGTTTCACCTTTCTTTAGAGGTTTAAAGTCCCTAAAAGAAGCCCTATTATTACAAATGTGACAGGAAGAACCCGTATTATACAAAAGGGAGTTTTTAACTACATTATTAGAGTAGCTAAAAGTAGGCTTGCTAGTAGTGTTACTAGTGGTACTAGAGGTATCCGAGTTAGACTTAGAATCACTACTATTATCACTGCTAGATTCATTAGAATCTAATTCTTTAACGTATCCCGTGGCTAGGGTATAGCCTAAAGCAAAAGCAGCTTCTTTTCCTTTCTGTTTTTCCCTGTTACTACTCTTCTTCTTCTTCTTTTTAGAGGCCTTAGAAGGGTTTGAATCCTTCTTATCCTGCTCTTTAGTGGCGTTAGAGTCCTTCTTAGGGTAGGATTGACTTCTTTCCTATCCTTAGAATTTCCCTTGTTATTATTAGAAGCCTTATAACTAAGGGCTTTAGCTATAGGGGAGGTTTTGTCCCTCTGTTCTTCTAATAAGTCTGCTATAAGGAACTGTAAATTTAGGGTATTTACAGGCAGTCCTTGTGCCCTAGAAGCTCTAATAGTAAATCTTTGTCTCTTAGCCTAACTAGGAAAGGTTTGCTTTAATGCATTAATATAGTGATTTACTTGATTAATAGGGGCGATCTCTACACTACAAAGTTATAGTCTAGCTAGTAAATTATTAAAATTAGCATTAAAAGCCTCTAAAGATCCCTTATAACTTGAAAAGTTTAGGGAGTGGTAGCTAGTGTATAGTGTACCACGCTGGATTTCAGCACTCTGCGAATACTGCCTAATAAGGACTTTATAGGCTTCTTCGGGGGATTTTTGCCAACATATAGCAGCCTGTGGTCCTGGTTAATAACTATCTCTTAATATCATTAAAAGAATAGCTTAGTCACAGTTAGCTAGATGGCTTGCTAAGCTTGGATTATCTATAAATTCAGGTAATCCTAGGGCTCTAAATTGTATGCTCAGGGCTTGCTTCCACTAATCATAGTTTTTAGGGCCTTTTAGCTTAGCTCCCTCTGGAATAGAGTGAACCTTCTTATTTAGTTCCTTTATAGCACCTGTGTTAAAGGCAGCTTGTAAGTTACTAGAAGGTACGCTCGCAGAAGTAGTAGCTAGGTCTTCTTCTAGAACCTTAGTATTTTCTTCCTTAGGTCTATTAGAAGCCTAAAGACCTTGCATAATAGTTATGGTTTGCGTTAATTTCTCTAGTAGATTATTAATGCTAGCCTCGTTTTTAATACGATTTTCCTTGCTATGCCTAATAAAATCAGATAAGGTCTTGCCTTGTTAATTTAATTTGGCTCTGCATCTATAGCTGTAGAGCACTGGCCTAAACAGCCGGTTAACCTTCTATATCCATCCTACTAGGGTCCCTAGGGGGGCTAGAAGACCCCATAGCAGGGGCCTTACCCTTATAACTAGGTGATGCTATCTTCTAAAAGTCCCTAAAAAAGGAAAAGAATCCCTGTGTAAAAGCTCCAAATTTGTTCCTGTTGCAAATAACGCGTGCTAGAAATTGCTTATGTTGCAATCTAGTCGCGTACGTAAATTGTGTGGCGGGACCGTTTGAGAGGGCAGCCCTTAGGTCTAAAAAGTGGGTCTTTAGTATGCGCGGGCAGAAAAATGGCAGAGAGGGGTCTCCGAGAAAATTTTCTCAACACCAAGGATAGGAATCGTAGATAATAGGTATTACAGAAGCCACAACGCAACGCAACGTAATGTATAGTGCGTGCAACGTAATGTAATAGGTCAAAAAGCCTAGTATAGATATACTAGATGTCCAATGATTTTAAAGGATGCAGCGTATCTACTATTGTAGATAATATCAAATATAACGGTCGCAGTAGTGAATAGGATCACTAAAAAGGTTGTGGTTGTAACTAGGTAGTTACGGGTTGCAATGTGGTGGTTGCGGGTTGCGGCTGTAGTTGATTTTCAACACCAAGGGTCTGATGTTGCGATGCGTGGTACTAGTAAATAAAGAGCTTCAAATTCTAGTGGTTTCCTTCGTAATCTTAAGAGCCCACAGGTATAGTAGGTAGTAACTATACCCAAAATCAAGCAGTAATCGCAGTAGAATAGCGCAGTAATGTAGTAATCTATAGGCCTTCCGGGCTCATAACCTATTGAAAATTAGAAGGGAATCTAGCTAGAGGGATAGGAAGACCTCCCTACTAGATTCTGATGCGGCGGCTTCTAGATTCACTAGATTATAGCGTATTCTGCAAGATAGAGAGCTTTGATAGTTAAATACAGTTGATTCCTAGCTAACGGACGGTCTGACAAGCAATGAGAGGATTTCTAGTCCCCTCATAGACCTACCGACCGTATCGGAGGATCTAGACCGCTAGAGAGGTCTTAGGAGCTACTTTTTATTTTCCGCAAAACCTATTTGTATGGGAAAAATAAAAAATCGACTCACAGCCATATAAACTAGCTGCCTAGGTGCACTAACTAAGCATTTTTAATAGGCAACCCTATTAATAAAATATACCATTAAATCCAGAAAAATTCAAGGATTCGAACAGTATACGTCAGCCTTTTATACGACTACTAGTTGCCTAGTTACAGTCGATTTCAGCTTCCCTATAGGGTAACCTAGTCGGCTTAGTCATACAAGCCCGCGGGTTGGTTGTGGAACAACGTAGGTCACAACAGAACAACGCTGCAAGCAACGCTCGTAACCAACGTTGCAACAACGCAGCAAGGCAACTAGTGGGCCTATAAAATAGTGCTATAAATAGCATTATTTTAACAAATATACTAGTTAAGTAAGTAAGTTACATATAGCTAACATAGGAACTATTAGAAAGCATAATATAAATAAAAGCCCTTAATAAGTTTAAAGCAAAGTAAGAAGACATATATTATAATAATAGACTAAATTAATTATAAACTATATGTCTATTAAAGAAGACTTTTTCTAGTGTATAAGGCATACCTAACCCAAATTTAGCTAGTTCCTTATAGCTACTAAAACGTATTTAGATACCCTTATCCCCTATAGTGTAGGGATTACTTAGACTATTAGTAAGGCCTACGTTATTATTAAATAAGATAGTAACTAGTGTTACCTTGTGTCTAATAGGGACATAACCTATGCTACGTTAGGCACTATAGCCACTATAGCCACTACTATAGCCACTATAGCCACTACTATAGCCACTATAGCTACTACTATAGTTTTAGATAATAGGAGCAAAATAGCGGTTAGGGAGCGTAAAGTAAAAGTAGGCTAAGGGTAGCATATCCTTAGGTTAACTTTTATTAAGGGAGGACTAGTAAGTAATAATAGTTAATAAGGGATATTTACTACTTATAGTGTAATTAGCATAATAATTAGTTAGACCTAATATAGTTTTAAGTTAGGAGCGCTCTTAGCGCTAATATAAGGGCAAATTATTACTAGCTTTAATAAGTTACTAGTAGCCTTAGGTACTACTATAGTAATAGGGGGAGAGTGCCTTCAGGAGGCATATAAACTAATTATAGAATTCTTAATATATAGAGTTTAGCTTACTAATAATCTGCTAGTTCTATTAGAATAAAACACAAGTAACTTACTATATAAAGCTACCTATACTATAGCTACTAGCTAGACTACTATTACTAAGGGGAATAACCTTAAGCTTAGTTATATTTATAGCTAGAGTATTATTAGAAGGGGGGGGCCTAAGGGTAAAATAGATAGGTGCTAGATTAAATTAAGCCTAATTTAAGAGCGTATTTTACTAGCTTATAAGGGCGCGAAACTCTTAGGAAAGAACTAGTATTTTCTTTTTGGTTATTATAGTCCTTTTAACTCTAGGTATAATAATATGCATGCCTATAGTAATTATAGCCTTAAGGTCCTTAAGGTAATAATAAAGCTATAGGTTAGCAAATAGGAACCTAGTTAACTAGATATAGGTTATATGTTACTACTAATATAGGGAATAAGACTTACTACTTTTAGGGGGGTAGTAGTCTAATATACCTATAGTAAGGCTTTATTTAATATAAGGCCTATAAGGCTAAAAAAGCACATAAGGGGTAGTATACTCTTTATTATCTAAGTTCCCCTTAATAAGGAACTTACTAATAAACCTAGCTATTAGCGTAATAAAGGTAGTAGTTAATATAGTAGTAATAGTAGTTAATAGGGTAGTAGTAGCTAGAGCTTAAATAGACTTATAAGTATTTATACTATAATAAGGCATATTTATTATAAGTCTAATAGAGAAATAATAGTTATTTAGAATAATAGGATAGGAAGGAGTAATAGTGTTATAATATTTAAAGAATATTTTTAGTATAAGAAAGTTAAGGTTATAGAATAAAAATAAGTAGTAGGTAGTAAGTAAGGGGATTACACTAATATAGGATAAGTTATAAATAAGTAAGGGTAAGGCTAGTGTTATTATAATAATAACGTAAGGCTAGAAGAATATATTATATATCTTACCTAGACCTATAGTTAAAATAATAGGCACCTATAATGCATTAGAGGGGGTAAGCACTTATAATAACTATAGGTAAGGGAAGAAAAAGGGGAGGAGTAAGGGTATATATAAGGGCTTAGGCTTTACCTAAGCATTTATATAGTACACATAGGTTAGGATAGTCCTATATAGGCAAGGATATAGAAAAGGGGGCTTATATAAAGTAATTAAGGGGTATAAGGGGCCCTAGTAAGGATAGGTTTCTTACCTTTCTCTTTCCTCTCCTTAAGTTTCTTAATATTATATTAACGCCCTATCGCAGCCACCTAGGGGCCAGTCCATAACAACTCCTTATCTAATAGCCCTAGCGTATTATTAATCTATATGCCTATATATATAAATTAAGGGCTCTTTTCTATTATTATAAGCAAGCAGGGATTATATATAAAAGTCTCTATTTAGAGCTTCTCTTTATAATACTTATAATATATTACCTACTAGTGTGTTCTAGCCTTTGTAATGCTATAGAGAGGCTTAATAACTCTTATAATTATTTCTTTAGGGTATTAGTTATAGATCTAAACTAGAAGTCTAGCTAAGATAACTTTATTTAATAGGGTTGTAAGGGCTTAGGCTTTGCCTAAGCAGTCACATAGTGCACGCGGGTAGGGATAGTCCCGTATAGGCAAGGACGCAGAAAAGGGGGCTTATATAAGGTAGTTAGGGGGTATAAAGGGCCCTAGTGAGGATAGGTTTCCTACCTTTCTCTTTCCTCTCCTTAAGTTTCTTAATACTATATTAATGCCCTATTATAGTAGCCTAGGGGCTAGTCTATAATAATTAAGAAACTTCCTTTAGTCCTTTATAATAGCTACTAAAATTCATAATAGATATACTAATAGATATATTAATAGATATAATAGACATGCTTTACTTATAAGACTAACCTAGCTAGGGGATAGTAACACCCCTATCTAATGCTATAGTACTATAGGTAGCCTAATAAGCCTAATTTAAGACGCTTTAACTTATGCTATGTAAATAAGTAGCAAAGCTTAAATGCCTTTAGGAGCATATGCATGTAAATGCCTTAGGGCCCTTAGCCTAGCCACCCCCTCTAGCTTAGCCTAGTGCCCCTAACCTAGTCTTTCCTATACCTAGAATAAAACAAAAGCTAATCCCCTTAGGTAACCTATATAATAGCAATAAAGCCTTATTTACTATATAGAGGCTCCTAATAGAATATAAGTTATAGGTAGACTAGGGCTTTATTAGTTCTAATAAGGATAGATAGATACTTATTTATTAAAACCTTTCTTCTAAGGTCTAGTCCTAGGTAGCTACTTACTTTAAATAGGGTAATACTATTAGATTTAACCTTACTTACTTTCTAGATTACTTAGGGACTATATTCTCTAACCCTTATAGATAGGAGATAGCCCTTATAGAGCTTAACTAGATAGAGTAAGGTCTAAGGGAGATATTTTCTACATTCTTTATTTGCTTTTCTAAGAAGCTCTTACTAGTAGGAGAGAAGCGCTAGATAGGTAAGGTAAAGCTAGCAAAGCTTTAATATACGCTTAATAAGCGTTTAAGAGAGATTAGCGTAAGACAGGGTGTTAGCTAAAGTAATTAGTATATAGCTATTAGGTAATATTACAAGATTATAGTTAATATAGAAGCCCTTGCCCTAGAGGATAAGTACTAGACCTATTACAAACCCTAACTAGTAAAACTAGTAGCCTAGATTAACTATAAGGGTAATATACTAATAACTAGGGTTTGCGTAGCTAGGACTTGCCTAGGGTAGCTAAATAAGTTAGCTAAGAAGGAGAAGGGGATAAAGGCTATTATAAACATAGAATAAGCAAAATAGGTATTAGAGGCGGAATTAGCTAAACGCTGCTAAGAGGGACACTACCTATAGTGTGTATCTAAGGACTACTTTATCTAGGAGTGCACTACCCTCCTAGCCTACTACCTAAAGGTTAGCATTAACTTATATAGGGTAGATAAGGAAAGCGTAAATAAGGAAGTAAATATTCCTCCTATAGAAAATAAGTAGCCCCTAAGCAAAGTTTTATATAGAGGCAAAGAGGCTAGCTAACTACTACACTATAAGATAATTATAACCACTATATAGAGATAGAATAGGATATAGTATAATACATAGACTAACTACCTTTCTTAATTCCTATACTCTTTAATATATATTATTATATTAATATCTAGATTAATTATAGTTATAATTACTATAGTGTAGTAAGCAAATTAGTAGTAAGATAGCTTAGCCTAAAGCTTATATAGTTACTAAAATAAAGGTATATCTACACTATAGTAAAAGTAAAATAAAGGGGGAAGTGGGTTAAGGAAGACTTCTCTTCTATTACCTATATAATACACACTAGAATTAATATAAATAGCTAGGAGTTATTTATATACTTATATATTATCCTAGGTCTTACCTAGGATGTAATATTTAGAATGCCTTAGTTAAAGCAATATAATATAGTAATTCACATAGTAAAACAATAACTAGTTATTAAAGTAATAGAGGGCCTTTATATCTCTAAGGCCACTACTTATAAGGTAAAGGCACTTATATAGGAAATTATTAAATCCCTCTACGCCACTAAGGCTTATAAGTGTTAAAATAATGCTATTTATAGCACTATTTTATAGGCCCACTAGTTGCCTTGCTGCGTTGTTGCAACGTTGGTTACGAGCGTTGCTTGCAGCGTTGTTTGTTGTGACCTGCGTTCCCACAACCAACCCACGGGCTTGTATGACTAAGCCGACTAGGTTACCCTATAGGGAAGCTGAAATCGACTGTAACTAGGCAACTAGTAGTCATATAAAAGGCTAACGTATACTGTTCGAATCCTTGAATTTTTCTGGATTTAATGGTATATTTTGTTAATAGGGTTGCCTATTAAAAATGCTTAGTTAGTGCACCTAGGCAGCTAGTTTGTATGGCCGTGAGTTGATTTTTTATTTTTCCCATATAAATAGGTTTTGCGGAAAATAAAAAGTAGCTCCTAAGACCTCTCTAGCGGTCTAGATCCTCCGATACGGTTGGTAGGTCTATGAGGGGACTAGAAATCCTCTCATTGCTTGTTAGACTATCCGTTAGCTAGGAATTAACTGTATTTAACTATTAAAAGCTCCTAATCTTGAAGAATAAGCTATAATCTAGTGAATTTAAAAGCTGCTGCGTTAGAATCTACTAGGGAGGTCTTCCTATCCCTCTAGTTAGATTCCCTTCCTATTTTTAATAGGTTATAAGCCCGGAAGGCCTATAGATTACTACATTACTGCGTTATTCTACTGCGATTACTGCTTGATTTTAGGTATAGTTACTACCTACTATACCTGTGGGCTCTTAAGATTACAAAGGAAACCACTAGAATTTGAAGCTTTTCATTTACTAGCGCCACGCATCGCAACATCAGACCTTTGGTGTTGAAAATCAACTACAGCCGCAACCCGCAACCACCACATTGCAACCCGTAACTACCTAGTTATAACCATAACCTTTTTAGTGATCCTATTTACTACTGCGACCGTTATATTTAATATTATCTATAATAGTAGATACGCTACATCCTTTGAAATCATTAGACATCTAGTATATCTATACTAGGCTTTTTAACCTATTACATTACGTTACACGCACTATACATTACGTTGCGTTGCGTTATGGCTTCTGTAATACCTATTATCTATAATTCCTATCCTTAGTGTTAAGAAAATTTTCTTAGAGACCCCTCTCTGCTATTTTTCTGCCCGCGTATACCAAAGACCCACTTTTTAGACCTAAGGGCTGCCCTCTTAAACGGTCCTGCCACATAATTTACGTACGCGACTAGATTGTAACACAAGCAATTTCTAGCGCGCGTTATTTGCAATAGGAATAAATTTAGAGCTTTTACATAGGGATTCTTTTCCTTTTTTAGGGACTTTTAGAAGATAGCACCACCTAGTTATAAGGGTAAGGCCCCTGCTATAGGGTCTTCTAGCCCCCCTAGGGACCCTAGTAGGATAGATATAGAAGGTTAACTAGCTGTTTAGGCTAGTGCTCTATAGCTATAGATGCAGAGCCAAATTAAACAACAAGGCAAGACCTTATCTGATTTTATTAGGCATAGCGAGGAAAATCGTATTAAAAACAAGGCTAGCATTAATAATCTACTAGAGAAATTAACGCAAACCATAACTGTTATGCAAGGTCTTTAGGCTTCTAATAGACCTAAGGAAGAAAATACTAAGGTTCTAGAAGAAGACCTAATAGCTACTACTTTTGCAAGCGTACCTTCTAGTAACTTATAAGCTGCCTTTAATACAGGTGCTATAAAGGAACTAAACAAGAAGGTTCACTCTATTCCAGAGGGAGCTAAGCTAAAAGGCCCTGAAAATTATAATTAGTGGAAGCAAGCCCTAAGCATACAATTTAGAGCCCTAGGATTACCTAAATTTATAGATAATCCAAGCCTAGCAGGCTATTTAGCTAACTGTGACCAAGCTATTCTTTTAATGATATTAAGAGATAGCTGCCAACCTGGACCATAGGCTGCTATATGTTAGCAAAAATCCCCTAAAGAAGCCTATAAAGTCCTTATTAGGCAGTATTTGCAGAGTGCTAAAATCTAGCGTGGTACACTATACGCTAGCTACCACTCCCTAAACTTTTCAAGTTATAAGGGATCTTTAGAGGCTTTTAATGCTAATTTTAATAATTTACTAGCTAGACTACAACTTTGTAGTATAGAGATTGCCCCTATTGATTAAGTAAATCACTATATTAATGCATTAAAGCAGACCTTTCCTAGTTAGGCTAAGAGACAAAGATTTACTATTAGAGCTTCTAGGGCACAAGGACTGCCTATAAATACCCTAAATTTACAGTTCCTTATGGCGGATTTATTAGAAGAACAGAGGGACAAAACCTCCCCTATAGCTAAAGCCCTTAGCTATAAGGCTTCTAATAATAACAAGGGAAATTCTAAGGACTAGGAAAAGAAGTCTTCTAATCCTAACCCTAAGAAGGACTCTAACGCCACTAAAGAGCAGGATAAGAAGGATTCAAACCCTTCTAAGGCCTCTAAAAAGAAGCAGAAGAAGAAAAAGAGTAGCAATAGGGAAAAACAGAAAGGAAAAGAAGCTGCTTTTGCTTTAGGCTATACCCTAGCCATGGGATACGTTAAAGAATTAGATTCTAATGAATCTAACAGTGATAATAGTAGTGATTCTGATTCTGATTCAGATAGTTCTAGTGCCTCTACCACTAGTAACACTACTAGCAAGCCTACTTTTAGCTACTCTAACGATATGGTTAAAAACTCCCTTTTGTATAATACAGGTTCTTCCTATCACATTTGTAATAATAGGGCTTCTTTTAGGGACTTTAAACCTCTAAAGAAAGGTGAAACTAGCGCTATAATTACAGCAGGAGGACCTATTTTTCCTAAAGGAAGAGGCACAGCTGTTTTTAACGTTCTAGTCAAGAAAAATCCACCAGAATATAGGCCTTTAGCTCTGCTAGATGCCCTATATTTCCCAGGCATAGATACTAACCTAGTTAGTGGGTTATCTCACTATCTAAAGGGAGGTTATCTAGCTAAAGACTAGCTATTCCTAGCCGATAAAAGCCCCTATGGGTTACTAGAACCTGCTAAACACGGCTTCTTTTTACAGATTAAGGGGCAACCTACTCCTATAATCTGTAAGCATTTAACCCACCTCTCCTTTATGGGCTCTCGATATTGCAACCAACAACGACAACCAAGAGCTTATAAGAACAAATTAGGGTTTTCCTACCCTATAGAGGTTCAAATTCCGCAACCAGCTTTTAATCCTGAGGAATATCAACGAATCAAAGAGCTAGAAGACGATGATGATTTAGCCCTATGTCCCACCAAAGCTCCTCCTAGTCAGGCATCTTCTACAGGGGGTTTAGAAGGTCTATACCCTAATGACTTAGGTGACGATAGTGGCCGTCTACTGCCCCTAGAGGCCTGTGATTCTCAAGAGGCCTGGCAACAGAGGGAGCTAGGGGATAATAGCCCTAAAAAGCTAGATTCTAGTTACAAGAAGTTACTAGATTTAGCCCTTCTTTGGCATATTCGATTAGGCCACATAGGCCTCCCTTTACTAAAGAAATCATTGAAATTAGCTAAAGGGATCCCTAATTTTTCCGCCATCAAAGAAAAGGATTTTAACTGCATAGCCTGTATGCAATCTAAAGCTATTAGAAGACTAACTAAACAACCTATTTAGGACCCCCCTAGAGTTCTAGATATTTTAGAGGGAGATACGGTTAAAATCAAACCTATACCGCATAATAAGAAGGCCATAGTCCTTATACTTATTGATCGAAAATCCCAGTATAAATAGTGCTTTTTATTAGCTAATAAAGAAGGTTTAACCCTTTCTTTAGCTATTAAGGGCTTCTTTAGGGCCCTGAAAAATCAATATAACGCGTATCCTAGGCACCTCACTTTGACGAGTACTGAAATTAACAACGAACTTTAGTTATAGTTATCTTCTAAGGAATTTGCTTTAGTACCTCTTGCCCCTATATTCACGAACAGAATGGGCTAGTTAAGAGCTATTAGGTTATCCTCGACCAGCTTAGGCTACACTTTAGTGGTCTAAGCTACCCTATATCTATAGTCTTATATCCTTCTAGCCATAGGAATTATTAATATCACAGCTAATACGACTAAACCTTTAACCCCTAAGCAGCTATTTCTAGCTAATTAGAGCCTAAGACTCCTATAAACCTGACTTCTCGAAATTAGGCTATAGGGTCTTATTATGAGGTCCTAATACCTCTGAGCAGAGATCTAAGCTTAAAAGCTAGCCCCTAGACTATTCCTAGTCAGTTGCTAGCTACTCTAGGTTTACTGTTTATCTTTTATATTCCTCTAAAAGGTTAGTTATAAGACTAGCTTTATTAAAATTTATAGAGATTATAGGCTCTGTAAGGTCCCCTAAGTCTTAGGAGCAATCCTTTAGAGGGAGAAGCCAATATCTCACGAGAATCTAGAAATTAGGATAGTTACCTAAAGCCTCCTAAAAGCTTAGCGCCGCAGCCCCGCACGCCTGTACTAACAGCCCTAGGCGACTAACACAGCGCCTGCAACCCCTACAACGCCTGCAACGCTCTAGCGCTACCCTAGAGAGCCCTAGCTCTAGCGCCCCTAATAAGGGTGCTATCGAAAAACCGTTTTAGATTTGATTCTTTAATCAATTCTAATTCTATGGATATCAAGATTCAATATATCTTCATACTTAAGGAGATATGCTTTAACATAATAAAGGCTAAATTATCCACTAACAACATTCGGATACCCCTAAGACCTGGAAACAAGCTTTAAAAAGCAAGGATAGTCAAAAATGGATGGATGCAACATTTAACGAATTTAAACAGCTTCTAGCTGCCAGAACCTTCAAATTATAGGGATAGACTAAATTCCTAAGGGCCGGAGGGTTCTAAAGAATAGGCTTGTTTACAAGCTTAAAAAGATAAAGAAAATAATCCTCTAAAGACAAGGCCTAACTCGTTGCTAAAGGGTTATGCAGATAGAAGGTTAAGATATATCGAAACCTACGCTATAACTAGCATTCCCCCTAGTTAGCGGATCTTACTAGCCCTAGCGGCTTGTAATGACTAGGAAGTTAAACAGGTTGATTTTATAGGGGCCTTTCTAAACAGTCCACTAAAGGAATCTATTTATATGCAAATACCTAATGGATTTACTAAGTTTGCTAAGTCTTCTACACCTAAAGTAGCTAAGTTACTTAAGAAGTATGGCTACAAACCCTTTTAAAAGCAGGTTATTTTCCTATAAAAGGCTTTATATAGATTAAAACAGAGCTCTAGAGAGTGGCAATAGGTTTTAAAAGACCTTCTTCGGAAGCTAGGCTTTTAACCCCTTATATCCGACCTAGCTGTCTTCTTTAACCCAACTATATCTACATATATAGCGACTTATGTGGATAACTGCCTTCTAATAGGACCGGATCTAGCTTATATTAATAGGCTAAAGAAGCTACTTTATAAAGCTTATCCTATAGAAGACTATAGGCTAGCTGAATTTTTCCTAGGCGTTTAAATCACTAGAAATTGAAAGAAAGGGACCCTAACTATCCACTAGTCCTAGTACATTTCTAAAGCCCTAGAAAGATTTAACATAAAGGATGCTAGACTTATTAAAATTCCTCTATAACCGGGAATTATAAAGCAGGTAGACTACCTAACTAAACCTCTTTCCCCCCCTAATCACAAGCTATATCAAAGTATTATAGGGACTATTATGTACCTAATGCTCCTTACAAGACCTGATATTGCCTTTCCGGTTTAGTGGCTTTTCATAGCGCTAGCTAAGCCGTTTATAGAGCATCTTAATGCTTCTAAACATCTGCTTAGGTACCTTTTAGGCTCTATAGGTTATTCTATAACTTATAGAAGGTCTAAATCTGCTATTACAGCTTCTGCAACCCTTATTGGCTTCTGTGATAGCGACTTCGCGGGTGATAAGTCCTCTAAATTAACCTATGCTTATCTCTATAAGCTAGCTGAAGGACCTATTAGCTAGAAATCGAAGAAAGCAACTATAATAGCTTTATCTACATTAGAGGCTAAATCTAACGCCTTATGTGAAGCTATTAGGGAGCTAGAGTGGCTTTACGGTCTCTTTAAAGAGATAAAGCTACCTATATTACCTCTAGTACTGATTTTTAGTGATAACTAAGGCGCTATTATAACCGCTAATAACCTTGCTCTCTATAGCAGAACAAAGCATACCCTGCTAAAATTCAACTATACTAGAGAAAAGGTACAGAAGGGTATAGCTAAGGTTATCTACATTAACACTAAAGAGATGCCTGCAGATGGTTTAACTAAGCCCCTGCCTAATGATAAATTTCAACAATTTATCTAACTATTAGGCCTTACAAATACAAAGGCTTAATCTAAACCAACAAAATTAACTAAAAAGTCAAAAAACCCCAAAAATCAACAAAAACACTGGAATTACGCCTAAAAGTTATTGATTTTACTGTTTTTAGTCTAAAAGTTATTGGATTTATTATTGGATTTATTATTGGATTTATAGTTAACTTAGATATCTATTAAAGAGCTAAGTCTAGGTATCAAATTAGTTACCTTATACTTTTCTAGAGGGAGTGTTAAAATAATGCTATTTATAGCACTATTTTATAGGCCCACTAGTTGCCTTGCTGCGTTATTGCAACGTTAGTTACGAGCGTTGCTTGCAGCGTTGTTTATTGTGACCTACGTTCCCACAACCAACCCACGGGCTTGTATGACTAAGCCAACTAGGTTACCCTATAGGGAAGCTGAAATCAACTGTAACTAGGCAACTAGTAGTCGTATAAAAGGCTAACGTATACTGTTCGAATCCTTGAATTTTTCTGGATTTAATAGTATATTTTGTTAATAGGGTTGCCTATTAAAAATGCTTAGTTAGTGCACCTAGGCAGCTAGTTTGTATGGCCGTGAGTTAATTTTTTATTTTTCCTATACAAATAGGTTTTGCGGAAAATAAAAAGTAGCTCCTAAGACCTCTCTAGCGGTCTAGATCCTCCGATACGGTCGGTAGGTCTATGAGGGGACTAGAAATCCTCTCATTGCTCGTCAGACTGTCCGTTAGCTAGGAATCAACTGTATTCAACTATTAAAAGCTCCTAATCTTGAAGAATAAGCTATAATCTAGTGAATTTAGAAGCCGCTGCGTTAGAATCTACTAGGGAGGTCTTCCTATCCCTCTAGTTAGATTCCCTTCCCATTTTCAATAATAAGGCATAATAGAATAAGGACACTACTATAAGGTTTATTGCTATAAGCCTAAGAGAGATAATAATAGTGCTATAGATTATAGCACCTAAGATAGATCTAGCTAGTCCTAACACGTTAATATTACCTAAGGAGTTATTAGACTTTAAAAACCTCTTTAATAAGGCTAAGGCTAATAGACTGCCCCCCTATAGGGGCTCTCTTAATTACTACATACGCCTATATAAGAACCTAGATAGCTCTAAGCTAGCACTCCTATAGGGACTATTATATAACATACTATAGGACTAGCTCCTAGAGGTCTAGCGTTAGATTACAGACTTAATAGATAAGGGCTAGATTTATACTAGCTCCTTATTAGCTATAGCCCCTATCCTCCTTATTAAAAAGGCTAATAAGGGTTAGTGTTTTTATATAGACTACTACGCTCTTAATAAGATAATAGCATAGGATTATTACCCTTTCCTACTAATTAAGGAGACACTATAATCCCTATCCTAGGTATACTAGTTTACTAAAGTAAATGTTTACACAGTGTTTTATAAACTATAGATAGCTAAGGGTAAGGAGCACCTTATAGTGTTTTATATAAGGTTTAGCCTATTTAAGTAGCTAGTTTGCCCCTTTAGCCTAGCTAGCGCCTTAGTAACCTTTTAGCGCTATATTAATTAATCCTTAGGGGATGCGTTAGGGGACTTTATTATAGCTTACCTTAATAATATCTTAGTTTACTTAGGGGGGTTAAGAAAAGACTATATAGCTAAGGTTTAGTTAGTTCTAGGCTACCTAAGGGCTATAGGCTTATACCTAGATCTTAATAAGTTAATATTTACTATAAAGGAGGTCTAGTACCTAGGATATATTATTATAGCAGGACGCTTAGTTTGCCTAGATCCTATAAAGGTTATAGCTATAAGGGAATAGGTAGCACCTATAAAATTATAAGGGGTCTATAGCTTCTTAGGATTTATAAATTTTTACTATAACTTTATTAAGGACTTCTTTAAGCTAGCTACCTTACTTATATAGCTTACTAAGAAGAATATCCCTTTCTAATAGGGACTAGAAAAGAATAAGGCCTTTAAGAGGCTAAAAGCTATGTTTATTATATATCTAGTGCTAGCATAATAGGACCTAGACCGCCCTATAGTAGTAGAAGCTAATTACTTAGGCATAGCTCTTAGTAAATGCCTCTTGCAATAAGGCCCTAATAATATCTTATATCTAGTTACTTACTATTTCGCTAGTCTTACGCCCTTATAGAAGAACTATATAATTTATAATAAGGAACTATTAGCTATTATCTTATGTCTTAAGGTATAGTTAGTAAAGCTTTAGGGTATATCCTATCTATTTATAATTTACACTAACTATAAGAACCTAGAATACTTTATAACTCCTTAACTTATATTAGAGAGGCAGGCCTAATAGGTAAATACACTTACGCTATTTAACTTTTACCTTTACTATAGGCCTAGTATATAAGCTTAACGCCTAGATACCCTTTCCTAAAGGGAATAGGATTAAAGTAAGTTAGCTTTAAGGATAAGGCAGATCTTATAACCTATTACTATTATATAACTCTTACTATTACTAGTTATATAAGGGGATAGCTTTAAACTAGCACTATATATACTACTACTAGTAGGAGAGGCCCTCTTTACCTTAAAACACCTCTAGACCCTATAGGACTAGGCTATTGCATTAGACCCTATGTATAGTATTTAATTAAAAGCTATATAAGAAGGGGCTTAGAAGTTTCCCCCTAATACACTAATAAGGGAGTAGGTTATAGATTGCTTTATAAGCGCATATAGGGCGCTTTAGTTTTAGGGTTATACTTAGATCCTAGCTTAGGAACCCCTTATAATAACCCTTATATAATAATGCTATAACTTACTAGTAGTAGGACACCTAGGCTATAACACCATGTTTTAGATTCTATAATAGTAGTTTTATTAGGATAGGATATTATAGGATATTACTTAGTTTATTTATAACTATTATTGCTTTAGTAGCTATAAGAGCTACTAATAGTAGCAAGGCTTACTAAAACCCTTACTAATCCCTAATTAGTTTTAGTCTTAGATTTCTATTAACTTTATAATAGACTTACTAGTAGCGTCCCTAGAGAAGCTATAATACCTTATAGTTATTACTAATAAACTCTTAAAGTTTATATAGCTAGAAGCTATAACCTTTATTAGGGCTAAGGAGTGCGTAAAATAATTCAAAATAGTCTAGTAAAGGTTCTAAGGATTTCCCTAATCTATTATTATAGACTAGGGGTTAGACTAGCTAGGGAAATTCTAGATAATATTATGCTCCCTAGTTAGGATTAATTAGTTACTTTCCACTTTATATTACCTATAGACTAATAGTAGCATAGAGTAGGCAAACTAGGAAGTATAGGTAATCTTATATATAATAGTTTCCTTCTTGTAGTTTAATTAGCTAGAATATCTAGCTACTTACTAGCTTATAATTAATAATAGGTTTTCTTTAGTAATAGGGGTAAGTCTAAATAAATTACTATATAAATATAACTTAAAACTAATTTAGTTATAACTAGACTATTTTGCTTCTATAATATTACCTAAAGGGTAGGCTATACGTTTCCTAGAGTACCTATAAGAGGGTACCCTTCTAGCATAAGCTATAATAGCCTATATTTAATAAAGGCAGTAGGACGCTACCTTAGCTTCTTAATATCTAGTGAAATAGTTTTAGGTTAGAGATAAGGTATAGCTTTTACTTAAGAATATTAAGATAAACCACCCCTTATAGAAACTTAACTAGGTTATAGCAAAGTATATAGTTATTAACATACTAACGCTACTTATAGTATAGTTAGATATCCTAAGGGGTATTTACCTAGTTTTCTACGTAGACCTTATTAAATAAGCTATAGAGAACCCTCTTCCTAGTTAGAAACTCTAGGACTCCTATCTAGGGCTAGAATAGGTCCTAGCAAAGGATAATAATAAACTTATAAAGGAATACTAAGTTAAATAGATCTTAGTGGCTTAAAATACCCTAGGCTAAGGCAAGAGGCATAATATCCTAGTTAAGTGGGCGGGTTATATATAGCTAACATAGAAACCGCTAGAAAGTATAATATAAATATAAGCCCTTAATAAGTTTAAAGCAAAGTAAGGAGATATATATTATAATAATAAACTAAATTAATTATAAACTATATATTTACTAAAGGAGATATCTTCTAGCGTATAAGGCATACCTATCCTAAACCTAGCTAATTCCTTATAGTTACTAAAATATATTTAAATCCCCTTACCCCCTATAGCATAGGGGTTACTTAGACTAGGGGTTAGTTAGGCTATTAGTAAGGCTATTATTATTAGATAAGATAGTAACTAGTGTTACCTTATGTCTAATAAGGATATAACCTATGTTATATTAGGTACTATAGCTACTATAGCTAGCACTATAGCTACTATAGCTACTACTATAGTTCTAGATAGTAAAAGCAAAATAGCAGTTAGGGAGCGCAAAGCAAGTGTAGGGTAGGGGCGCTATATTATTAGATTAACTTTTATTAGGGGAGGACTAGCAAATAATAATAGTTATAAAGGGATAGCTACTACCTATAGTGTAATTAGTATAGTAATTAGTTAGACCTAGGATAGACTTAGGTTAGGAGCGCTTCTAGCGCTAATATAAGGGCAAATTATTACTAGCTTTAATAAGCTACTAGTAGCCCTAGGTGCCACTATAGTAATAGGGGGAGAGTGCCTTAAGGAGGCGCGTAAACTAATTATAGAATTCTTATTACATAGAATTTAGTTTGCTAATAATCTATTAGTTCTATTAGAATAGAATGCTAGTAACTTACTATATAAAGCTACCTATACTATAGCCACTAGTAGGACTACTACTACTAAGGGGGATAACCTTAAGCCTAGTTATATTTATAGTAGGAGTGTTATAGGAGGGGGGGGGCCTAAGGGCAAAGCAAATAGGTACTAAATTAAATTAAGCCTAATTTAGAAGCGCATTCTATTAGCTTATAAGGGCGTAAAACTATTAGGAGAGAACTAGTATTTTCTTTTTAGTAGTTAGAGTCCTTTTAACCCTAGGCATAATAATATGCATACCTATAGTAATTAAAGCCTTAAGATCCTTAAGGTAATAATAAAGCTATAGGTTAGTAAATAGGTACCTAGTTAACTAGACATAGGTTATATATTACTACTAATATAGGGGATAGGACTTACCACTTTTAGGGGGGTAATAGTTTAATATACCTATAGTAAGGTATTATTTAATATAAGGCCTATAGGGCTAAAAAAGCACGTAAGGGGTAGTATACTTATTATTATTTAAGTCCCCCTTTATAAGGAACTTACTAATAGACCTAGCTATTAGTATAATAGGGGTAGTAAGGGATATAGTAGTAGTAGTAAGGGATATAGTAGTAGTAGCTAGAGCTTAAGTAAACCTATAAGTATTTATTCTATAATAAGGCATATTTATTATAAGTCTAATAAGGGAATAATAGTTATTTAGAATAATAAAATAGGAAGGAGTAATAAGGTTATAATATTTAAAAAATGTTTTTAGTGTAAGGAAGTTAAGACTATAAAATAAAAATAAATAGTAAGTAGTAAGTAAGGGGATAAATAAGTAAGGGTAAGGCTAGTGTTATTTTAATAATAACGCAATAGCTAGAAGCATGCGTTACGCATCCTACCTAGACCTAGGTTAAAACAATAAGCACCTATAACGCATTATAAAGGGTAAGCACTTATATTAACTATAGGTAAGGGAAAAAGATAGGGAGGAGTTAGGGTATATATAAGGGCTTAGGCTTTGCCTAAGTAGTTATATAGTGCACGCAGGTAGGGATAGTCCCGCATAGGCAAGGACATAGAAAAGAGGGCTTATATAAGGTAGTTAGGGGGTATAAAGGGCCCTAGTAAGGATAGGTTTCCTACCTTTCTCTTTCCTCTCCTTAAGTTTCTTAATACTATATTGACGCCCTATTGCAGCAGCCTAGGGGCCAGTCCATAACAAGGGTTTTAAATTAAATATAAGCCTATATAATATTATAAATCTATAGGATAAAGTCTTTCTTTATTAGTAAGGGAGTGATTATAAGGATAAGGCATTAACTAGCCTATTAGATTATTAGGGCTTATATTAAGATATCTTACTTTGCCTTATTGCTAAAGCCTTGGATTATAAGCTATAATTTCTTATATAGCTAGCCTATCTTCCCTTTAACCTTATTAATAATATAGGAGTTAAAGATCCTTATGCTACTATACTCCCTTTATTAAAGACTATAAATTTAAATATGCCTTAGTTAATTAAGGCATTAATCTTAGCCTTAGTAAAGAGCTTAAAGGGCTCTCCTAGGGTTATAATAATGCCTTCCTTATATAGTCTAATTATAAGGGTAAGGTTAGCTTTCTCCTTAGCTAAGATAAATATATTAGTCTTATTAATTATTACTAAAGGGTTCTTATAGGGTTTACCTAGCTATCTCTTTAGAGAGACCTCTAAGGGTCTAGCTACTAGCCTTTCTTAGGCCTCTTTTTTTTCTTTAGCTAGCTAAGGTAAGAGGGCCTTTATATTTAAGTCCTCCTAGTAAGGCCTAATAGAGGTTAACTAGAAGGCCTTTAGGCCTCTTAGGAGGTTAAGCATATAGGTCTTTTCTTTAATTAAAAGGAGGTTAAATAAGCCTTACTAACTATTACCTTTTTACTATACTTATACTAGTAATCTAAGTAGTAGACTAAGGGTTAATATTATATCTAGACTATTCCTTATTATAAGGGCTTTATTAACTTTCTAAATAGCGTAAAAGCGCTTAACTTTCTTTATTACCTTCTATATAGTAATTACACACTATAATATCTCTAGTAAAGAAGGGGATTTGCTTATTATATATAAATATACCCTAAAGACTAAAAGGGTTAGAATAAGGCTATTTAGTTTTACTATATTATTAAGAGCTTTTATAGCTATCTATAGGGCTATAGGCTTAGGGGTTATTAGGGATTCCTATTATATAATATTATAGGCTTTATAAAGTAGCCTATAATATCTTTTAACCTTTCTAATACTATAATATGCTTTAATTAGGACTTTCTTAATAGAAATTAATATTAATACTATAAATTAATAGAATTCTTTGCTATAGAAGTTAGTGCTAGTATTAGTAATAACCTAATCTAGGGGTCTAAGGTACATGTTAATCTAGCATACTCTTAGGGCTTCCTATATTATTTTAGCTAAGATATCCTTAAGGAATCTTACTATATTAAAAGCTATAGCTATATCTATAGTATAAAGCATAGGTTAATTACTATTAAGATATATAATATTTACTATTACCTTAAAGTTAAAGGTATAGTTATCCTTAAGGGTAAACTTAAAGTAATAGGGGCTATTAGCATTTATCTAATATTAGTAGCATACTTTTGTTATCTCTTTAATAGCTTTAATGTTAATTTTATACCCTAAATTACATATAGGTTATAGAGCCTTTAGACTAATAGGTAACTAAATTAATAATATAACTATTATAGTTTAACCTCTATTAGGTAGTTACTTATAATTAACGCTTTATTTTAGAGTAATAGCATTTACACATACCCTTATTTATATGCTAAGGGGACCTTAATACTACCTTACTAGAGAATATTTTTAGTAGTAATAAAGTTAATCTTTAATATAACTATATCCTTAAGGCATAGTAAGAAAGGAGTGTTTATAAGTATTGAAAATGGAAGGGAATCTAGCTAGAGGGATAGGAAGACCTCCCTAGTAGATTCTAATGCGGCGGCTTCTAGATTAACTATATTACAGCTGTATTCTTTAAGATAAAGAGCTTTAATAGTTAAATATAGTTAATTCCTAGCTAACAGATAGTCTAACAAGTAATAAGAGGATTTCTAGTCCCCTCATAGACCTACTAACTATATTAGAGGATCTAGATTGCTAGAGAGGTCTTAGGAGCTACTTTTTATTTTCCGCAAAACCTTTTTATATAGGAAGAATAAAAAATTAACTTATAGCTATATAAACTAGCTACCTAGGTAGTCTAACTAAGGATTTTAATATATAACCCTATTAATAAAATATACTATTAAATCCAGAAAAAGTCAAGGATTTAAACAGTATACTTTAGCCTTTTATACAACTACTAGTTACCTAGTTATAGCTAATTTTAGCTTCCCTATAGGGTAACCTAGTTAGCTTAGTTATATAAGCCTATAGGTTAGTTATAGAAATAACGCAGGTCACAACAGAACGCTGTAAGCAACGCCTGTAACTAACGTTACAATAACGCAACAAGGCAACTAGTGGGCCTATAAAATAGTGCTATAAATAGCATTATTTTAACACTCCCTCTAGAAAAGTATAAGGTAACTAATTTAATACCTAGACTTAGCTCTTTAATAGATATCTAAGTTAACCATAAATTTAATAATAAATCCAATAACTTTTAAACTAAAAACAGTAACCCTTTTTAAATTAATAACTTTTAGGCGTAATTCTAGTGTTTTTATTAATCTTTTTTTGGTTTTTTAACTTTTTAGTTAATTTTATTAGTTTAGATTAAGTCTTTGTATTTATAAGGCCTAATAGTTAGATAAATTATTAAAATTTATTATTAGGCAGGGGCTTAGTTAAACTATCTATAGGCATCTCCTTAGTGTTAATATAGATAACCTTAGGTATACCCTTCTATACCTTTTCTCTATTATAGTTAAATTTTAGTAAGGTATGCTTTATTCTGCTATAAAGAGCAGGGTTATTAGCGGTTATAATAGCGCCTTAGTTATTACTAAAAATTAGTACTAGAGGTGCTATAGGTAGCTTTATCTCTTTAAAGAGACTATAAAGCTACTCTAGCTCCCTAATAGCTTTATATAAGGCATTAGATTTAGCCTCTAATGTAAATAAAGCTATTATAGTTACTTTCTTTAATTTCTAGCTAATACGTCCCTTAGATAGCTTTTAGAGATAAGCATAGGTTAATTTAGAGGACTTATCACTCGCAAAGTTACTATTATAGAAGCTAATAAGGGTTATAGAAGCTATAATAGTAGATTTAGACCTTCTATAAGTTATAGAATAACCTATAGAGCCTAAAAGGTACCTAAGCAGGTATTTAGAAGCATTAAGATACTCTATAAATAGCTTATATAGCGCTATAGAAAGCCACTAAACTAGAAAGGCAATATTAGGTCTTATAAGGAGTATTAGGTATATAATAGTCCTTATAATACTCTAATATAGCTTATAATTAGGGGGGGAAAGAGGTTTAGTTAGGTAGTCTACTTGCTTCATAATTCTAGGTTATAGAGGAATTTTAATAGGTCTAGTATCCTTTATATTAAATCTTTCTAGGGCTTTAGAAATATACTAGGACTAGTGGATAGTTAGGGTCCCTTTCTTTTAATTTCTAGTGATTTAAACGCCTAGGAAAAATTTAGCTAGCCCACGGTCTTCTATAGGATAAGCTTTATAAAGTAGCTTCTTTAGCCTATTAATATAAGCTAGATCTAGTCCTATTAGAAGGCAGTCATCCACATAAGTTACTATATATGTAAATATAGTTAGGTTAAAGAAGATAGCTAGGTTAGATATAAGGGGTTAAAAGCCTAGCTTCTAAAGAAGGTCCTTTAATACCTATTACCACTCTCTAGAGCTTTGTTTTAATCTATATAAAGCTTTTTGTAGGAAGATAACCTACTTTTAAGAGGGTTTATAGCTATACTTCTTAAGTAACTTAGCTACTTTAGGTGTAGAAAACTTAGTAAATTTAGTAAATCTATTAGGGATTTGCATATAAATAGCTTCCTTTAGTGGACTATTTAGAAAGGCCCCTATAAAATTAACCTATTTAACTTCCTAGTTATTATAAGCCGCTAGGGCTAGTAAAATCCACTAACTAGGGGGAATGCTAGTTATAGCGTAGGTTTTAATATAATCTTAACCTTCTATTTGCATTAACTATTTAGCAACAAGTTAGGCCTTATATTTTAGAGGATTATTTTCTTTATCCTTTTTAAGCTTATAAACAAGCCTATTCTTTAGAACCCTCTAGCCCTTAGGAATCTAGTCTATCCCTATAAATTTAAAGGTTCTAGTAGCTAGAAGCTATTTAAATTTGTTAAAAGTTATATCTATCTATTTTTAACTATCCTTGCTTTTTAAAGCTTGTTTCTAGGTCTTAGGGGTATCTAAATTATTATTATTAGTGGATAATTTAGCCCTTTATTATGCCTTAAAGCATATCTCCTTAACGTATAAAGATATATTGAAATTATTAATATCTATAGAATTAGAATTAATTAAAAAATCTAAATCTAAAAACGGTTTTTTAATAGCACCCTTATTAGGGGCGCTAGAGCTAGGGCTCTCTAGGGGTAGCGCTATAGGCGTTGCAGGCGCTATTATGGGCGCTATAGGCGTTGTCGCGGGCGCTATATTAGCCGCCCTAGGGACTATTAGTACAGGCGCTACAGGCGCTAAACTTTTAGGCTTTAGGTAACTATCCTAAAATTCTAGATTATCTCGTAAGATATTAGCTTCTCCCTCTAAAGGATTAGTCCCTAAAGGCTTAGGGGACCTTATAAAGCCTATATCCTCTATAATTTTAATAAAGCTAGTCTTTATAACTAACCTTTTAGAGGGAATATAAATAAGATAAATAGTAAAACCTAGAGTAGCTAGTAACTAGCTAGGAATAGTCCTAGGGGCTAGCTTTTAAAGCTTAGATCTCTGCTTTAAAGGTATTAGAACCTTATAATAAGACCCTATAGCCCTAATTTTTAAGAAATTAGGCTTATAGGAAGCCTTAGGCTCTAAATTAGCTAGAAATAGCTGTTTAGGGGTTAAAGGTTTAGTTATATTAGCTATAATATTAACAAATTCCACTATAGCTAGAAGGATATAAGACTATAAATATAGGGGTAGCTTAGACCACTAAAGTGTAGCCCTAAGCTAGTCTAGGATAACCCTAATAGCCCTCTTAACTAGCCTATTCTATTTATAAATATAGGGGCAAGAGGTGCTAAAGCAAATTCCTTTAGAAGATAACTATAAATAAAGTTTATTATTAATTTTAGTACCTCTATTAAAGTAAAGGTGCCTAGGATACGCGTTATATTGGTTTTTTAGGGCCCTAAAGAAGCCCTTAATAGCTAAAGAAAGGGTTAAACCTTCTTTATTAGCTAATAAAAAGCACCATTTATACTAGGATTTTTGATTAATAAGGATAAGGACTACTGCCTTCTTATTATGTAGTATAGGTTTAATTTTAACTATATCTCCCTCTAGAATATCTAGAACTCTAGGGGGGTCCTAAATAGGTTATTTAGTTAGTCTTCTAATAGCTTTAGATTATATATAGGCTATATAGTTAAAATCCTTTTCTTTAACAGCGGAAAATCTAGGGATCCCTTTAGCTAATTTTAATAACTTCTTTAGTAAAGGGAGGCCTATATAGCCTAATTAAATATGCCAAAGAAGGGCTAAATCTAGTAACTTCTTATAACTAGAATCTAGCTTTTTAGGGCTATTATCCCCTAGCTCCCTCTGTTACTAGGCCTCTTAAGAATCACAGGCCTCTAGGGGTAATAGACAGCCACTATTGTCACCTAAGTTATAAGGGTATAGACCTTCTAAACCCCCTATAGAAGGTGCCTAACTAGGAGGAGCTTTAGTAGGATATAGGGCTAAATTATTGTCTTCTAGCTCTTCAATACGTTAATATTCCTTAGGATTAAAAGCTAGTTGCGGAATTTAAACCTCTATAGGGTAGGAAAACCCTAATTTAGTCTTATAAGCTCTTGGTTATTGTTATTAGTTGCAATATTAAGAGCCTATAAAGGAGAGGTAGGTTAAATGCTTATAGATTATAGGAGTAGGTTGCCCCTTAATCTATAGAAAAAAGCTATGTTTAGCAGGTTCTAATAACCTATAGGGGCTTTTATTGGCTAGGAATAGCTAGTCTTTAGCTAGATAACCTCCCTTTAGATAGTAAGATAACCCACTAACTAGGTTAGTATTTATGCCTAGGAAATATAGAGTATCTAGCAGAGCTAAGGGCTTATATTCTAGTGGATTTTTCTTAACTAGAATATTAAAAATAGCTATGCCTCTTCCTTTAAGGTAAATAGGTCCTCCTACTATAATTATAGCGCTAGTTTTACCTTTCTTTAAAGGTTTAAAGTCCCTAAAGAAAGCCCTATTATTACAAATATAATAGAAAGAACCCGTATTATATAAAAGGGAGTTTTTAACTATATTATTAGAGTAGCTAAAAGTAGGCTTGCTAGTAGTGTTACTAGTAATACTAGAGGTATCTAAGTTAGACTTAGAATTACTACTATTATCGCTACTAGATTTATTAGAATCTAATTCTTTAATGTATCCTATAGCTAGAGTATAGCCTAAAGTAAAAGCAGCTTCTTTTCCTTTCTATTTTTCCCTATTACTACTCTTTTTCTTCTTCTTCTTTTTAGAGGCCTTAGAAGGGTTTAAATCCTTCTTATCCTACTCTTTAGTAGCGTTAGAGTCCTTCTTAGGGTTAGGATTAGAAGAATTCTTTTCCTAGTCCTTAGAATTTCCCTTATTATTAGAAGCCTTATAGCTAAGGGCTTTAGCTATAGGGGAGGTCTTATCCCTCTGTTTTTCTAATAAATCCGCTATAAGGAACTATAAATTTAGGGTATTTATAGGCAGTCCTTATGCCCTAGAAGCTCTAATAGTAAATCTTTATCTCTTAGCCTAACTAGGAAAGGTCTGCTTTAATGCATTAATATAATAATTTACTTAATTAATAGGGGTAATCTTTACACTACAAAGCTATAGTCTAGCTAGTAAATTATTAAAATTAGCATTAAAAGCCTCTAAAGATCCCTTATAACTTAAAAAGTTTAGGGAATAGTAGCTAGCGTATAGCGTACTACACTAGATTTTAGCACTTTATAAATACTGCCTAATAAGGACTTTATAGGCTTCTTTAGGGAATTTTTGCTAATATATAGCAGCCTATAGTCCTAGTTAATAACTATCTCTTAATATTATTAAAAGAATAGCTTAATTATAGTTAGCTAGATAGCTTGCTAGGCTTAGATTATCTATAAATTTAGGTAATCCTAGGGCTTTAAATTAAATACTTAGGGCTTGCTTCCACTAGTTATAGTTTTTAGGGCCTTTTAGCTTAGCTCCCTTTAGAATAAAGTAAACCTTCTTATTTAGTTCCTTTATAGTACCTATATTAAAGGTAGCTTATAAGTTACTAGAAGGTACGCTTACAGAAGTAGTAGCTAGGTTTTCTTCTAAAAAAAAACCTTAGTATTTTCTTCCTTAGGTCTATTAGAAGCCTAAAGACCTTGCATAATAGTTATAGTTTATGTTAATTTCTCTAGGAGATCATTAATGCTAGCCTTATTTTTAATATAATTATCCTTACTATGCCTAATAAAATTAGCTAAGGTCTTGCCTTATTATTTAATTTAACTTTATAGGTGCAAAGTACTAGCCTAAATAGCTAGTTAACCTTCTATATCTATCCTACTAGGGTCCCTAGGGGGGCTAGAAGGGCCTATAGCAGGGGCCTTACCCTTATAATTAGGTAGTGCTATCTTCTAAATCTTAAAAAGAATCCCTATGTAAAAGCTTTAAATTTATTCCTATTATAAATAACGCACGCTAGAAATTGCTTATATTGCAATCTAGTTACGTACGTAAATTATATAGTAGGGCTATTTAAAAGGGTAGCCCTTAGGTTTAAAAAGTAGGTCTTTAGTATACGCAGGCAGAAAAATAACGGAGAAGAGTCTCTAAGAAAATTTTCTTAACACTAAATAATAGGAATTATAGATAATAGGTATTACAGAAGCTATAACGTAACGTAATGTAATATATAGTGCGCGTAATGTAATGTAATAGGATAAAAAGCCTAGTATAGATATACTAGATATCTGATGATTTTAAAGGGTGTAGCGTATTTACTATTATAAATAATATTAAATATAATAGTCACAGTAGTGAATAAAATCACTAAAAAAGGTTGTGGTTATAACTAGATAGTTATAGGTTACGGCTATAGATGATTTTTAACACTAAGGGTCTAATGTTATAATGCGTGGCGCTAGTAAATAAAGAGCTTTAAATTCTAGTGGTTTCCTTTGTAATCTTAAGAGCCTATAAGTATAGTAAGTAGTAACTAGTACCTAAAATCAAGCAGTAATTGCAGTAGAATAACGCAGTAATGTAGTAATCTATATGCCTTCTAGGCTTATAACCTATTAAAAATAGAAGGGAATCTAGCTAGAGGGATAGGAAGACCTCCCTAGTAGATTCTAATATAGCGGCTTCTAGATTCACTAGATTATAGCTGTATTCTTAAAGATAGAGAGCTTTAATAGTTAAATATAGTTAATTCCTAGCTAACGAATAGTCTAATAAGTAATAAGAGGATTTCTAGTCCCCTTATAGACCTACTAACTATATTAGGGGATCTAGATTGCTAGAGAGGTCTTAGGAGCTACTTTTTATTTTCTATAAAACGTTTTTATATAGGAAAAATAAAAAATTAACTTATAGCTATACAAACTAGCTACCTAGGTGGTCTAACTAAGGATTTTAATATATAACCCTATTAATAAAATATACCATTAAATCCAGAAAAAATCAAGGATGTAAACAGTATACTTTAGCCTTTTATACAACTACTAGTTGCCTAGTTATAGTTAATTTTGGCTTCCCTATAGGGTAACCTAGTTGGCTTAGTTATACAAGCCTGTGGGTTAGTTGTGGAAACAACGTAGGTCATAACAGAACGCTGCAAGCAACGCCCGTAACTAACGTTACAATAACGCAACAAGGCAACTAGTGGGCCTATAAAATAGTGCTATAAATAGCATTATTTTAACAATAATTATTATATAAAAGGTAATATTACTAAAGGGAGTAAGCACTTTAACTATTCTAAGGGAGTTAATTTCTATGCTACCTTTAAACCTAATTATTACCTTACTTACTCTTACTATATTAAGTTAAAGTTAAGGCATTTTACCTTATAGCATAAGGAATTATAAGTAACTTACTATTAAGTACTTTACTACTCTAGTGTTAGGTATAATGCCTTAGAAAACCTTAGCTAAGTAATAGTCTTTAAGCATAAATATAGATAAAGCTTTATTAAAGGCCTTATTACTAAAGGGGCTCTTTTTACTTAGCCTATGCTATATTACTTAGTTAGTAAGAATTTAGACTATTTTCTTACTATTAAGTATTACTCCTTATATAAAGAAGCTTATAAGCACTAGGCTATCTTTCCCTTTAGTTTTATTATTAAACCTAATGCTTCTTATATATTAGGTAATCTTATTATCTTTAAAAGGGAAGGAGAAAGGGTCTTAGCTAGGGGTTTCTTTATACTAAGTAAGAAATAACTTATATAAAGCTTTAGAGAATAGGGAAGAGTTAACTAAGTAGTAGCTTTTATAATATTAGTATGCCTTCTTTTACTTCTCTTTAGGATACTTTATTAACTAGTATTTTTTCTTACTATATATATAATACTTCTTTAAGTAAGAGGCTTCCTTTATACCTTTATACCTCTAAGAAAGGTATTATAACTCTTTGCCCTTACTATTATACTATCTATTAGTCTAAAACTACTCCTAGGGTTTAGTATTAGTAAGGAATTAATATTAACTACTAGATTCTTCTATAATTAGGTAAATAGTTATCTAAACTTACTTATAGAATTATTGAAGGCTATTAGGAGGGTTAGTAAGGTAGCTCCTATACTTAGGGATTTTATTATAAGTAGTTATAATTTAATTTTAGAGGGCTTACTTTAATTAACTTATATTAGGGATAGCTTATTATAATATAAAAAGCTTCTCTATAATCTTATTAAAGTATTTTACCTTTAACTTATTAGGGTTATTATAAATTATCTTCTAAAGGGATATATTATATTACTTAAGGAGGTATTTTTACCTTATATTCTCTGTCTTAAACCTTTACTTTATCTTTACTACTAAGGTTATAAGGTCCTAAGGATTTCCTAGCTATAAGAGGTAGTCTAAGTAATACCTAAGGGCTTTCCCTTTTAGTATTACTTTTAGTATATAGCTAGATTACTCTTTCTTAATATTTAAGAGCTTATACTTTCTCTTAAACACTAGGAGCTTTAATTTAAAGATATTATAGTTCTTAGCACTATACTATTTCTCTAGCGTATATATTTTTATAAGATTAATAATTTGCTTTGCTATAGGTTATAAGGGGATAAGCAAATTATTAATAGGCATTATTCTCTCTTAAGGAGGAGGAAACTAAGGCTATTAAGCTAGTTTTAGTTCCTAAGGTAAGGGAGGGGGCTATAGAAGAGGCAGTTACTGCTAAATTACTAGCGTGATAGCTAATTAATGCAAGGCTTAATAAAGAGGGAAGGCAGTCCTTGTGGTTTAGGGTTGCTAGAAGCTGCCTTTATTAAAGAGGTTATTAAGGAAGTCTTTACTTACTGTAATCTTCCTTTAGAAGTCTATATACTTCTTATAAGCATTATTTACTTTTTCTTATAACTAGAAGTGAAATTCCTTTTAGTTAAGGACTTCTTAAAGGTTTATTATAATAGTTATAGTCTAGGTAATTATTATATATACCCTATTAGTTATAAGATAGTTATAGAGGTGCTTTACTACTAGGGCTAGTGCTCTCTAAAGTGTTTATAGTGTCTATTTATAGAAGTTATTAGTAAACTCTATAAAGAGAGTTTTTCTAATTACCTTTCTTACTTTATAATTCTTTACTTTAGTAAGGATATAGGCTATAAGCGTTTCTAGTGTATTATCTTTATTAATATTAAATCCTTTAATCTTATAGAGTGATTCTTCTATAATATAATAATATAAGTTTTAAGGGATATAGAGAAAGGGGATTGTTAAAATAATGCTATTTATAGCACTATTTTATAGGCCCACTAGTTGCCTTGTTGCGTTGTTGTAACGTTAGTTACAGGCGTTGCTTGCAGCGTTCTGTTGTGACCTGCGTTATTCCCACAACTAACCCACGGGCTTGTATAACTAAGCCGACTAGGTTACCCTATAGGGAAGCTAAAATCGACTGTAACTAGGCAACTAGTAGTTGTATAAAAGGCTAACGTATATTGTTTAAATCCTTAAATATTTCTGGATTTAATAGTATATTTTATTAATAGGGTTGTTTATTAAAGTGCTTAGTTAGGCCACCTAGGCAGCTAGTTTGTATGGCCGTGAGTCGATTTTTTATTTTTCCTATATAAATGAGTTTTGCGGAAAATAAAAAGTAGCTCCTAAGACCTCTCTAGTAACCTAGATCCTTTAATATAGTTAGTAGGTCTATAAGGGGACTAGAAATCCTCTCATTGCTTGTTAGACTATCCGTTAGCTAGGAATTAACTATATTTAACTATTAAAAGCTCCTAATCTTAAAGAATACGCTATAATCTAGTGAATCTAGAAGCCGCCGCATTAGAATCTAGTAGGGAGGTCTTCCTATCCCTCTAGCTAGATTCCCTTCTATTTTCAATAGGTTATAAGCCTAGAAGGCCTATAGATTACTACATTACTGCGTTATTCTACTATAATTACTACTTGATTTTAGGTACTAGTTACCACCTACTATACCTATGGGCTCTTAAGATTACGAAGGAAACCACTAGAAGTTAAAGCTTTTTATCTACTAGCGCCACGTATTGTAACATCAGACTATTAGTGTTAAAAATCATCTATAGCCACACCCGTAACCACCACATTACAACCCGTAACTATCTAGTTATAACCACAACCCCTCTTATGATTCTATTCACTACTGCGACCGTTATATTTAATATTATTTACAATAGTAAATACGCTATATCCTTTAAAATTATTAGATATCTAGTATATCTATACTAGGCTTTTTAACCTATTACACTACGTTACACGCACTATACATTACGTTACGTTGCGTTATAGCTTCTGTAATACCTATTATCTATAATTCCTATCCTTAGTGTTAAGAATTTTTTCTTAGAGATTCTTCTCCGTTATTTTTTTGCCCGCGCATACTAAAGACCCACTTTTTAGACCTAAGGGCTGCCCTTTTAAATAGCTCCGCTATATAATTTACGTATATAACTAGATTGTAACACAAGCAATTTCTAACGTGCGTTATTTGCAATAGGAACAAATTTAGAGATTTAACACAGGGACTTTTAGAAGATAGCACTACCTAATTTTAAGGGTAAGGCCCCTACCACAGGCCCTTCTAGCCCCCCTAGGGACCCTAGTAGGATAGATATAGAAGGTTAACTAGCTATTTAGGCTAGTGCTTTATAGCTATAAATACAGAGCTAGATTAAATAATAAGGCAAGACCTTATCTAATTTTATTAGGCATAGCGAGGATAATTGTATTAAAAACAAGGCTAGCATTAATAATCTTCTAGAGAAATTAACGCAAACTATAACTATTATGCAAGGTCTTTAGGCTTCTAATAAACCTAAGGAAGAAAATACTAAGGTTCTAGAAAAAGACCTAATAGCTACTACTTCTGTAAGCGTACCTTCTAGTAACTTATAAGCTGCCTTTAATACAGGTGCTATAAAGAAACTAAATAAGAAGGTTCACTCTATTCTAGAGGGAGCTAAGCTAAAAGGCCCTAAAAACTATAATTAGTGGAAGCAAGCCCTAAGCATATAATTTAGAGCCCTAGGATTACCTAAATTTATAGATAATCTAAGCCTAGCAAGCTATCTAGCTAACTATAATTAAGCTATTCTTTTAATAATATTAAGAGATAGTTATTAACTAGGACTATAGGCTACTATATATTAGCAAAAATCCCCTAAAGAAGCCTATAAAGTCCTTATTAGGCAGTATTTATAAAGTGCTAAAATCTAGCGTAGTACACTATACACTAGCTACCACTCCCTAAACTTTTTAAGTTATAAGGGATCTTTAGAGGCTTTTAATGCTAATTTTAATAATTTACTAGCTAGACTATAGCTTTATAGTGTAGAGATCGCCCCTATTAATTAAGTAAATTATTATATTAATGCATTAAAGCAAACCTTTCCTAGTTAGGCTAAGAGACAAAGATTTACTATTAGAGCTTCTAGGGCATAAGGACTGCCTATAAATACCCTAAATTTACAGTTCCTAATAGCGGACTTATTAGAAGAACAGAGGGATAAGACCTCCCCTATAGCTAAAGCCCTTAGCTATAAGGCTTCTAATAATAAGGGAAATTCTAAGGACTAGGAAAAGAATTCTTCTAATCCTAACCCTAAGAAGGACTCTAACGCCACTAAAGAGCAGGATAAGAAGGATTTAAACCCTTCTAAAGCCTCTAAAAAGAAGCAAAAGAAGAAAAAGAGTAATAATAGGGAAAAATAAAAAGGAAAAGAAGCTGCTTTTGCTTTAGGCTATACTCTAGCCATAGGATACGTTAAAGAATTAGATTCTAATAAATCTAGTAGCAATAATAGTAGTAATTCTAAGTCTAACTTAGATACCTCTAGTACCTCTTCTAGTAACACTACTAGCAAGCCTACTTTTAGCTACTCTAACGATATAGTTAAAAACTCCCTTTTATATAATACAGGTTCTTCCTATTACATTTATAATAATAAGGCTTCTTTTAGGGACTTTAAACCTCTAAAGAAAGGTAAAACTAGCGCTATAATTACAGCAAGAGGACCTATTTTTCCTAAAGAAAGAGGCATAGCTATTTTTAACGTTCTAGTTAAGAAAAATCCACTAGAATATAGGCCCTTAGCTTTGCTAGATACTCTATATTTCCTAGGCATAGATACTAACCTAGTTAGTGGGTTATCTTACTATCTAAAGGGAGGTTATCTAGCTAAAGACTAGCTATTCCTAGCTAATAAAAGCCCCTATAGGTTATTAGAACCTACTAAACATAGCTTTTTTCTATAGATTAAGGGGCAACCTACTCCTATAATCTATAAGCATTTAACCTACCTCTCCTTTATAGGCTCTTAATATTATAACTAATAACAATAACTAAGAGCTTATAAGACTAAATTAGGGTTTTCCTACCCTATAGAGGTTTAAATTCCGTAACTAGCTTTTAATCCTAAGGAATATTAACGTATTAAAGAGCTAGAAGATAATAATTTAGCCCTATATCCCACTAAAGCTCCTAGTTAGGCATCTTCTACAGGGGGTTTAGAAGGTCCATACCCTAATGACTTAGGTAACAATAGTGGCTATCTACTGCCCCTAAAGGCCTGTGATTCTTAAGAGGCCTAGTAATAGAGGGAGCTAGGGGATAATAGCCCTAAAAAGCTAGATTCTAGTTACAAGAAGTTACTAGATTTAGCCTTTCTTTGGCATATTTAATTAGGCTATATAGGCCTCCCTTTACTAAAGAAGTCATTAAAACTAGCTAAAGGGATTCCTAATTTTTCCACTATTAAAGATAAGGATTTTAATTGCATAGCCTATATATAATCTAAAGCTATTAGAAGACTAACTAAACGACCTATTTAGGACCCCCCTAGAGTTCTAGATATTCTAGAGGGAGATATAGTTAAAATCAAACCTATACCATATAATAAGAAGGCAGTAGTCCTTATTCTTATTAATTAAAAATCCTAGTATAAATAGTGCTTTTTATTAGCTAATAAAGAAGGTTTAACCCTTTCTTTAGCTATTAAGGGCTTCTTTAGGGCCCTAAAAAACCAATATAATACGTATCCTAGGCACCTTTACTTTAACGGAGGTACTAAAATTAACAATAACCTTTAGTTATAGTTATCTTCTAAAGGAATTTATTTTAGCACCTCTTGCCCTTATATTTACAAATAGAATAGGCTAGTTAAGAGGGCTATTAGGGTTATCCTAGACTAGCTTAGGGCTACACTTTAGTGGTCTAAGCTACCCCTATATCTATAGTCTTCTATCCTTCTAGCTATAGTGGAATTAGTTAATATTATAGCTAATATAACTAAACCTTTAACCCCTAAGTAGCTATTTTTAGCTAACTTAGAGCCTAAGACTTCCTATAAGCCTAATTTCTTAAAAATTAGGGCTATAGGGTCTTACTATAAGGTCCTAATACCTCCGGAGCAGAGATCTAAGCTTTAAAAGCTAGCCCCTAGGACTATTCCTAGTTAGTTACTAGCTACTCTAGGTTCTACTGTTTATCTTGTTTATATTCCCTCTAAAAGGTTAGTTATAAAGACTAGCTTTATTAAAATTATAGAGGATATAGGCTCTATAAGGTCCCCTAAGCCTTTAGGGACTAATCCTTTAGAGGGAGAAGCTAATATCTCACAAGATAATCTAGAAGTTTAGGATAGTTACCTAAAGCCTAAAAGTCTAGCGCCCGCAGCGCCCGCAGCGCCTATACTAACAGTCCCCGGGATAACCAATACAGCGACTAATACAGCGCTAACAGCGCCTGCAATGCCTCTAGCGCTACCCCTAGAGAGCCCTAGCTCTAGCGCCCCTAATAAGGGTGCTATTGAAAAACCGTTTTCAGATTTAAATTCTTTAATTAATTCTAATTCTATAGATATTAATGATTTTAATATATCTTTATACGTTAAGGAGATATGCTTTAAGGCATAACAAAGGGCTAAATCATCCACTAACAACAATTCGGATACCCCTAAGACCTAGAAACAAGCTTTAAAAAGCAAGGATAGTCAAAAATAGATAGATGCAACTTTTAACAAATTTAAGCAGCTTCTAGCTGCTAGAACCTTTAAATTTATAGGGATAGACTAAATTCCTAAGGGCTAGAGGGTTCTAAAGAATAGGCTTATTTATAAGCTTAAAAAGGATAAAGAAAATAATCCTCTAAAGTATAAGGCCTAACTTATTACTAAAGGGTTTATGCAAATAGAAGGTTAAGATTATATCAAAACCTACACTGCAACTAGCATTCCCCCTAGTTAGCGGATTTTACTAGCCCTAGCGGCTTATAATAACTAGGAAGTTAAATAGGTTAATTTTATAGGGGCCTTTTTAAATAGTCCACTAAAGGAATCTATCTATATACAAATACCTAATGGATTTACTAAGTTTACTAAGTCTTTTACACCTAAAGTAGCTAAGTTACTTAAGAAGTATAGCTACAAACCCTCTTAAAAGCAGGTTATATTCCTATAAAAAGCTTTATATAGATTAAAACAGAGCTCTAGAGAGTGGCAGTAGGTTTTAAAGGACCTTCTTTAAAAGCTAGGCTTTTAACCCCTTATATCTAACCTAGCTGTCTTCTTTAACCTAACTATATTTACATATATAGTGACTTATATAGATAACTGCCTTCTAATAGGACTAGATCTAGCTTATATTAATAGGCTAAAGAAGCTACTTTATAAAGCTTATCCTATAGAAGACTGTAAGCTAGCTGAATTTTTCCTAGGCGTTTAAATCACTAGAAATCAAAAGAAAGGGACCCTAACTATCCACTAGTCCTAGTATATTTCTAAAGCCCTAGAAAGATTTAATATAAAGGATACTAGACCTATTAAAATTCCTCTATAACTAGGAATTATAAAATAGGTAAACCACCTAACTAAACCTTTTTCCCCCCCTAATCACAAGCTATATTAGAGTATTATAGGGACTATTATATACCTAATGCTCCTTATAAGACCTAATATTGCCTTTCTAGTTTAGTGGCTTTCTATAGCGCTATCTAAGCCATTTATAAAGCACCTAAATACTTCTAAACATTTGCTTAGGTACCTTTTAGGCTCTATAAGTTATTCTATAACTTATAGAAGGTCTAAATCTACTACTATAGCTTCTGCAACCCTTATTAGCTTCTGTGATAGTGACTTCGTAGGTGATAAGTCCTCTAAATTAACCTACGCTTATCTCTATAAGCTAGCCTAAGAACCTATTAGCTAGAAATCAAAGAAAGCAACTGCAATAGCTTTATTTATATTAGAGGCTAAATCTAATGCCTTATATAAAGCTATTAGGGAGCTAGAGTGGCTTTATAGTCTCTTTAAAGAGATAAAGCTACCTATAGCACCTCTAGTACTAATTTTTAGTAATAACTAAGGCGCTATTACAACCACTAATAACCCTACTCTTTATAGTAAAATAAAGCATACCTTGCTAAAATTTAACTATACTAGAGAAAAGGTATAGAAGGGTATAGCTAAGGTTATTTACATTAACACTAAGGAGATGCCTGTAAATAGTTTAACTAAGCCCTTGCCTAATAATAAATTTCAATAATTTATCTAACTATTAGGTCTTACAAATACAAAGGCCTAGTTTAAAACCAACTAAAAAGTCAAAAAACCGAAAAATTAACAAAACA
The DNA here is from genome assembly GCA_024072835.1 of Epichloe amarillans. NCBI lineage: Eukaryota > Fungi > Ascomycota > Sordariomycetes > Hypocreales > Clavicipitaceae > Epichloe > Epichloe amarillans. Next base: position 4,702,236 of record CP099637.1, on the reverse strand, counting down.
CTAGAATTACGCCTAAAAGTTATTGATTTTACTGTTTTTAGTTTAAAAGTTATTAGATTTATTATTAAATTTATGGTTAACTTAGATATCTATTAAAGAGCTAAGTCTAGGTATTAAATTAGTTACCTTATACTTTTCTAGAGGGAGTGTTAAAATAATGCTATTTATAGCACTATTTTATAGGCCTACTAGTTGCCTTGTTGCATTATTATAACGTTAGTTATAGGCGTTGCTTGCAGCGTTCTGTTGTGACCTACGTTGTTCCTATAACTAACCTATAGGCTTGTATAACTAAGCTAACTAGGTTACCCTATAGGGAAGCTAAAATTAACTATAACTAGGCAACTAGTAGTTATATAAAAGGCTAACGTATACTATTTAAATCCTTAAATTTTTCTGGATTTAATAGTATATTTTATTAATAGGGTTGTTTATTAAAGTGCTTAGTTAGGCCACCTAGGCAGCTAGTTTATATAGCTATAAGTTAATTTTTTATTTTTCCTATATAAATGAGTTTTACGAAAAATAAAAAGTAGCTCCTAAGACCTCTCTAGTGACCCAGATCCTCTAATATAGTTAGTAGGTCTATGAGGGGACTAGAAATCCTCTTATTGCTTGTTAGACTGTCTGTTAGCTAGGAATTAACTATATTTAACTATTAAAAGCTCCTAATCTTGAAGAATACGCTATAATCTAGTGAATCTAGAAGCCGCCGCATTAGAATCTAGTGGGGAGGTCTTCCTATCCCTCTAGCTAGATTCCCTTCCATTTTCAATAGGGATTATACTAGGTTTTCTCTTTAGTTACCCTTTATAAGCTTCTAAGAAAGTGTCTCCTACTTATAAGCTATTATAACTTACTAGGACTTATATTTGCTTTTTCTTATTAACTATTATAACTTATAGGCTTTAGAGAAAATAGAATAGGAAAGAGAGATAATAAATTTTAGGTAAGGAGATATATAAAGGATTATAAGCTTAGTAGTTAGCTTTATTATATAATAGAATACACTAAGGAGAAGAATAATAGGATAGGATAAGCTACTAAAGTTAAACTCTTCTTTAAGGTTTAGGCTTCTATCTATTATTGTTAAAATAATGCTATTTATAGCACTACTTTATAGGCCCACTAGTTGCCTTGTTGCGTTGTTGTAACGTTAGTTATGGGCGTTGCTTGCAGCGTTCTGTTATGACCTGCGTTGTTTCCATAACTAACCTATAGGCTTGTATAACTAAGCTAACTAGGTTACCCTATAGGGAAGCCAAAATTAACTGTAACTAGGTAACTAGTAGTTATATAAAAGGCTAAAGTATACTGTTTAAATCCTTGATTTTTTCTGGATTTAATAGTATATTTTATTAATAGGGTTATATATTAAAATCCTTAGTTAGACTACCTAGGTAGCTAGTTTATATAGCTATAAGTTAATTTTTTATTTTTCCTATATAAAAACGTTTTGCGGAAAATAAAAAGTAGCTCCTAAGACCTCTCTAGCAATCTAGATCCCCTAATATAGTTAGTAGGTCTATAAGGGGACTAGAAATTCTCTTATTACTTATTAGACTGTCCGTTAGCTAGGAATTTACTATATTTAACTATTAAAGCTCTCTATCTTAAAGAATACGCTGTAATCTAGTGAATCTAGAAGCCGCCGCATTAGAATCTACTAGGGAGGTCTTCCTATCCCTCTAGCTAGATTCCCTTCCATTTTCAATAATTATATTAAGAAAAACAATAGGATAAATAAGCTACTAGAGTTAAACTCTTCTTTAAGATAATAGGCTTTTTCCTTAGCACTCTTAGGGATCTTATAATAAATAGGCTACTTAAAAGGGACTTATTTATACTACTTCTATAAGAATCTCTTCTATAAAAAGACCTTGCTAATCTATAGTTAGTATAGTCTATAAGAGAGTAATTCTTTACTTATAAGTTAGACTATAGTTATTATAATTTATAAAAGAGTGGTTAGCACTTATAAATTAAAAGTAATTACTTAGGGGTTAACTACTAATTAGTGTTAGTTTTATAGGTATATAACGCGTTATATAAAGCCTTAAGAATAGTATTATTATTAATAATCTATTCTAGGCTTATTATTTTATATCTAAGAAGAGAAAAAGGAAGCAAAAGAAAGGGCTTTTATAAGGGATAATAGCTACCTATTATGGGTTACGTGACGCTAGCCCTGCCCTATCACAGGGCCCGCTTGCGGGGCGAAAGTGGGGCCTGCGCGCGCGCGCGCGGGCTAACCCTCTTCCGGTCGCAATTGCGGCTGTTAAGCGCGATTGATATCGTGTTTGTTCTAACATGCATATATACCTCATTTGCCCCTCACTGCGGATAATGCCGTGGCCAATTTTATATGTAATGCTTTTGAATATTGATGCGATTTCGGAGCATAGAGAGACGCCTGTTAGGCGATGAGACAAGGCTTCTACTCTGTAGGCATGAGATGAGACGTGGGAGCGATGCCGTCATACTTTGGCGACACGTAGACGTCAGTCGAAATGGAACAGACTATATAGTTGCCGGAGCCAGGACGAATGTATGTTTGCTCTTCTTTTTCCTGCCCACAACTTCTCTAGTCGCATTCATCATTCATATTCACTTCATTTCTGCCCCGCAACAATGTCCGACTTCAACCCCAAGGAACCAATGACGGATCCGTCCGTCTTTGCTCCTAGAGGAATGTACGTTGACAACCGGCGCGGCAAGAAGAGGGCCCCCGGCGAGGAAGAAGATGATGAAAAGTCTTTTGTTTTCGATTCCTCCGATATGAAGGCACTTAATCGTTTTCTTGGCACGGGGCGAAGACTTCAAACCACCCGTGCAGAATACCTAAGGTGGCTGGGAATTATCGACACCCCGGGAGAAGTCAGCACGGAACTCGGGAAAGAAGTGGAAACTCTCGTTGGAACATATTCCTCTGTGAGTATCTCTCTGCCTCCCTGTGGCTCAAGTGTGTCACATCTTGCTGAAGCCCACCCTCCTAGATCAGGAAGGATTGTGTAGAGTTCAAAGATGTCACTTGGATCAGGATTGTCGACATCGCCGGTGAAATCAAGTCGTACGCCACCATGTCTGGTGGCAAAGTAGACACCTCGTACTATGCTATCATGCTGGAATGCATCGGGAATTACCATGAGGAGAACAACAAGCCGAACCCAGACAAGGCCAAGCTGGCAGAGCTGAAGGAAAGCATCCAATTTACACTCAACGCTGAACTGAAGAAGCTCGGCGAGCTGCAGGCCGGGGCTGCCGAGGCACTCACTGGACTTGGCAATTTCGAGACATTATGCGAAACGCACGCCGTCGCCATCGAAAGCAATAAAAGTTCCCTGGAGAGACAGCTGAAAAGTGAAGGGAATAGTATTGAAACCATGAAGGAGAAAATCAAGGAAGCACAAGATGAGATCAACGATTTGCAGAAACAAATTGACGCAAGTACGATCTTGGTCCCAATTCCAAACGCGACTGCTGAACAACGAACTGGCTCGCTAATTCTGTTGTACCGTTTAGAGAACAAAGCTATTGCGGATGCTCCGTGGTACATGTGGGTGTAAGTACCGCGGAAAAAGAAAAAAAAAAGACCAATCCATGTCTTTGATATGGATCACTCGCTAATGACTTGCACAAGGGGGCTGATCGGTTGCGCGGTCGGTACCGCAATAATCGTCCAGTCCAAGCAGGATAGAGAGAGAATGAGGGATGCCATGAACGGGGTCAAGAAGGTTTTGGACGAATACGAAACCAAAATGCGGACTGCAGCGCGACTTCTGACCAACTTGACGTCCATCAAGGTAGGCCACCACTTTACATATAACCCGTCGCCTGCCGCCCCCATTTTCCTTTTCTTTCCATGATTCTTTTTTTCCAACCGATCATTGGAAATTTAACATTGCATAGGAACAAGTCAGTGGCCTCGGCGAGCAGATTGGCCCCGCCATCCAGACGCTCCAGAAGCTCCAGGGTGCTTGGAAGAGCATGGAAACCGACCTGAAGTCCATTAAAGACTTGGTAGAATTTGATATAGACAGCATCCCGCCCATGCTAATCACACGACGGCAGCTCGAGGGCATCGTCGACGAGTGGAACGAACTGAAGGAATTCGGTACGTACCAACGAACTACATTCACCAAGAATAACCCCCCCCCTCTTTTTTTTTTAAAAAAAAGCACACATTCTTTTGCCTTGTTACTGACCATATTCAGCGAGTCGATATATTGAGACCGCTTACATCAGCGAAAATCCAGAGTCTGTGTCCTTAGAGCACTACATCAAGGAGCTCAATGTTACAGTCAAGACAATTGAAGCTATGCAGAAGTAGGAAGTCAAAGGATAACCTTGCGGTACTTGAGGACTGACCCATGCTAGCTCATGATTCCGGTCATCGCTTCATGATTTGGCACGCCTCAAATTTTCATTTTTGAAGACTTTGGAATTCCATCTACGAGATTGGATAGGAGATGACGACGTTGTCAATTCGTTTCAAGTATCAGTGCAATAAACTAGCCCTCGCACTCAACGATTAGTTCACACGCCTGTGCTCGCAGGTAGCCTCTCATTTCAACTTGCGAGACCAAGTCGCTCTAAGGCTTGCCTCTGCCAAGCCGTTCAACTGTAGCTGTGAATGTAAACGTCTTCATGGTTGGAAAAAGGTGGCGGCGCGCTAATGGCATAGTATTTTGACCATCGAATATCCTTCGCCTTCGACATAACACACGGTTGCGGAAACAAGGTCAACCAATGAGCGCAAAAAGAACAGAATTAGAATTCGATACGGGAAATAGATGAAATAGATGAAATAGATGAGATTAAACCCAAATCCTTTTCATCAATACACCATCTTCCCAGTTACCCATTTTGAATAAAATATGTCTGACAAAAGGAGTGGGCATCCTGTAACATCTCAAGAAGTCAATGCCACTTCCGTAACCACCATGTCACGTGCTTCGGAGCTGCGACTTGAGCCACGCGCAGATTTGAAAAGGAAAAACGCCAAACTCCGTCGCCACCTCCGGCCCAGAACATTTCCCAGCTTTCGTTTTCGTTCTCGACATCATCACCAAACCAAGCGGTCTGAGAAGCACTCGAAGCCATTCGAAGCCATGCTCTCTGCCACATCCATGTCGATGCGCACCGGCGCCCGACGAGCTGTTCGACAATCTGCATTATCGTCGTCGTCGTCGTCGTCGTCGTCGTCATCGTCAATAATTACCGCTGCTCCGAACGCGAACCGATGCCTCCTCGGCCTCTACCACAACCTCAGAAATGCCCGAAGCCTCTCATCTTTGCGCTCCTCGCGCCCTGCCACTCAGCACGCCGTGGCAGGCATTGTTGGCCAGCAACGACGAGGTTACGTCGCCACCATAAACCCCAACCCGCCTCTTGGTAAAAAGAATGCCTCGAACAACATCCCATCTCGCATTGGTCTGATTGGTGCCCGAGGGTATACCGGTCAAGCTTTGATTGATCTCCTGAATAAGCATTCCTACATGGATCTGCAGTATGTATCTTCACGGGAGCTCACTGGTCAGGAGCTACAGGGATATTCCAAGCGCAAGATCATCTACAAGAACTTGTCTCCAGAGGATGTTGCCCGGCTGGACACGGATATAGACTGCTGGGTCATGGCTCTCCCCAATGGAGTTTGCAAGCCCTACATTGAAGCCATCGATCAGGCTCAGAAGGACACTGGCCATAAGAGTGTTGTTGTTGACCTGTCTGCCGACTATCGGTTCGATAAGCAATGGGCATATGGCCTTCCCGAGCTCACTAAACGGTCCACGATCTGCCAATCTACCAAGATCTCAAACCCCGGCTGCTATGCGACTGCTTCGCAGCTTAGCGTGGCTCCTCTGCTGCCCTTCATTGACGGTACTGGCTTCATTTCCATTTTTGGTGTCTCAGGGTACAGCGGAGCGGGCACCAAACCAAGCGATAAGAACAACGTCAAGCTTCTCGCCGACAATCTCATCCCATACTCGTTGGTCAACCACATACACGAGCGAGAGATCTCCCATCATCTCGGCGGGGCCAAAGTCGGCTTCGTCCCACACGTGGCTTCGTGGTTCCGGTTAGTCATCCTGGTTTTGCCATGTGGATTCCAAGATCCCTTCACTAATTGATCACTCTACAGTGGCATTCACCTGACCATCAACATCCCCCTCAACAAGGCAATGGACTCTCGCGATATTCGCCAAATTTACCAGGACCGATATGCTGGCGAGAAGCTGGTCAAGGTGGTAGGAGAGGCTCCCATGGTGAAGAATATCTGCAAGCTCCATGGCGTTGAGATTGGAGGCTTTGCAGTTGATGGCACTGGCAAGCGCGTCGTCATGTGAGTGGCCGGGCATCTTCCCACATGCACCAGTTATACTAACTGCATGAAGCTGCGCTACGATAGATAATCTTAACAAGGGTGCCAGTACTCAGTGTTTGCGTAAGTGCCCAAGCCCAAGCCCAAGCCCAAGCCCAAGCCAGATATTTTGGACTTGCTAACGACTTTCATCAGAGAACATGAACCTTGCGCTTGGATACGCAGAGTATGAGGGCATCTCCACGATGTAACGGCGCTGGGGGTACATGGGATGGAATATTCTCACGGGAGTTTGCTTAGATTCGTGATTAGGTCTATCGATAGATGTTTGATATTGGGTGTGCATGGCAATCCGCAACCCAAACTGGTGGTAAGCTATCCCACATGCCTTGTACTGCAACCGTTGGCGATGCCTTTTATATCTATCCGAGCGCAGCATTCAATCCTGAACATGTTGAAAGAGAGAGATTGTTAGGAACTTTCTCACCCCGCACAGCGATCATGGCCAACGTCCAAGTGTTTCACTGTTGTTGAGCACAGTTCAGGGGAATACACACTCTCACCACCAAGCCCCACCCAGTTTTACTCTCCCATATGCCCATGTCATTCTGTCGCCTGAATGTGCTCTCTTCGGCATTCACCGTCATGCCAACATGGTCCGACGGCGCGTGAGATTGGGATGATGATGGAATCGGCGTCGAAGCCCCTGCAGAAGAAACGCGCCTCCTGAACAGAGACCACCGAGCAGCCTTTTTCGCTTCCTTGTCACGCTCCACTCCACCATCATCCGACACAGTCGCAGTCGCAGTCGCAGTCGCAGTCGCACGGCTTGGCTGAAGGTGCTTGGCCAGACGGCGCGCCATGCCTTCGTCCGACCACCATGAACCAGAACCAGCTCCCGCCCTGGACTTTTCCTGATCATTGCCCAGTGCCTCGTCCCTCCACCGTCCGCACCCGTCCACGTCCAGTCCACTGTTTTCGCGAGCCGCGCCCGGTCCATCCGGAGCAGCAGGCGGTCGTTTCTCGTCGCCGTCCACCACGACGTCATGTCTCGTCACCCGGATCAACGTCGTGACATGGCCGCTCCTCTTCCTGTCCGTGTCACTGAATGTCCAGCTTTGGTCGACGGCTTCGTCCGGGACCAGCGTCGCCTCCACGAGCGCGGGCGGCGGGGGCTGACGGTGGCGATGGAACAGAGGAGGGCTTCCACGTGGGAGACAAGGAGGGAGAGGGTCTCGAGGTCCTGCCTGTCCCGCGCCAGAGACCGACTCGCTTGTTCGTCCAGGATCCGGCCCCGCAGCCCGGAGAGCTGCGAAGAGAAGAGTGAGAGCGACGATGGGGAACATGATGCGCGTGTTGACGATCCGTCTCTCGGTGCGGCGGCCGGCACCGAGGTATAAGGCGGTGGTGGGGCGTCGACATCTTGTGCCTCTGTGGTTTGCGACATTACGTTCCCCGAAGCAAAGTGCGTTTCGGGAAAAAAGAAAAAAAAAACAATGCGAGTGAGGAAAAAGAGCGTGAGGCTGCGGATCATCGCTTTTGGAAAAGTCCCCGCGGAGAATGGGGAGTACGGACTACCGAGCAGCAACGACAACAATTCAAGGGTCGTGGTAGCTGGCTGAAAATGGGGGCGCATGGCACGGAGGCGCAGCTTCTTGGCGACATATTGCCCAAACTAGTAATTTCTTGCCGCAAGTGACGAGGCTGACTAGCGGCGCAAAAAAGTACGGACTACGCGAGGTACTCCGTATGTATGCCTGGGTTTCCCCACGTGGGGGGTCACGGGACGGCATGACGAAGGATCTCTCGGTTCCCCACTTTCCCCACTCCCCCCCCCGCGAGCTAGCGCCGCAAGTGGCAGGCTTCCAGAAGCCCCAAGGCCTCTATTAGCTTTTTGTTTTGGCCCAGGCCTTCTTTTCGCAAGCCTCACTTTGAAATTCCGCCGGCGATGCTGCAGCAAGGCTGGACGCGCAAGGCGCATGCGGCTGAGGGGGGCGGGCTGCTTCTGCTCGGCAGCATATAAGGCATGTCCAAGTCCCACGAGGAGGATAATGTAGAATTGTCAAAAAAAAAAAGTCCTCGTGCATTAAACTTGTTACTCCTTGAAGAAGCAAGAGCAAGCGGGTGCTATCATACCACGAGGTTCGAAGTCGCCTCTCATTCATGACTCGGGGGAAAACCTTTCCGCTGACTTGTCTCTGTCCATAAGCTCACTTGATACCCGGAGCCGAAGTCCTAATACATCAACACCCCTCCCAGACTCCCATCAGAAAAATGTCGTACAGAATCTCCGGCCCAGATGAGTACCTCGCCATCACGGGCATGGGCGTCCGCACCGTCAAGATCACCAAGGCATCGTGGGTGTGGCCGTTCCAGAGATGCACCCGGTTCAGCGTCCAGCCGCACGACTACGCCATGGACCTACGCGCAATGACGAGGGAGAAGCTCCAGTTCGCCCTCCCCGTCGTCTTCACCGTCGGCCCGGACGTCAACCAGCGCGGCGGCGGCGGCGGCGGCGGCGGCGGGCCACGCGAGGAGGAGGAGAGCGAGGACCGCGGCGACGCCCTGATGAAGTACGCCATGCTCCTGGCGCAGTCGGAGAGGAAGCAGGACGACCAGGGCGCCCACGTGGCCAGCATCGTCAAGGGCATCATCGAGGGCGAGACGCGCGTGCTGGTGTCGAGCATGACCATGGAGGAGATCTTCACCGAGCGGGAGGTCTTCAAGAAGCGCATCTTTCGCAACATCCAGAGTGAGCTGAGCCAGTTCGGGTACGTTCCCATCCCCGGGGCAGGACACGAGTGATTTTGCACTTGATGATAAAGAAGAAACCAATTGCTAAACAAAGTTGCCAAATAGACTGAAAATCTACAACGCCAACGCACGTTGCCCCTCCCCCCCATCTTTTATTGTATTGTTCCGTAACAACATCAACTAACACCCTTTTCGATAACAGGTCAAAGAGCTCAAGGACGCCCCCGGCTCCGTCTACTTCGAGTCGCTCTCCCGCAAGGCGCACGAAGGCGCCACCAACCAGGCCAGGATCGACGTGGCGGCGGCCCAACTGCGCGGCAACGTCGGAGAGGCCCAGCGCAAGGGCGAGCAGGACCGCGAGATTGCAAAGATCAATGCCGAGACGGCGGTGCAGAAGACGGAGCGCGACGTTGAGCGAGCCCAGGCCGAGGCGCGGCTCAGCGCCAGGAAGACGGTCCTCAGCCGGGACGTGGACGTTGCGCGCATCGAGGCCCAGCGCTCCGTCGAGTCCAGGGACGAGGAGCTCAAGAAGCAGGTCGAGATGAGGCGCGCCGCGACCGAGGTGGAGCGCCTGCGCGCAAAGGACGTCGTCAAGGCCACCATTGCCCGCGAGAGCAAGCAGCAGGCCGCCGATGCCGCCGCCTACGAGGTCGCCGCCGACGCCCGCGCCAGGCAGGAGGCCAGCCAGCGTACATCATGCGCGTCGAGGCCGAGGCCGACAGCTTTGCCAGCCAACAGATGGCCGAGGCGCGCGTCGTCGGCCAGATCAAGGAGGCGGAAGGCATCTCGGCCATGGCCGACGCCTACGCCAAGCTCGCCGGCGCGTTTGGCGGCCCCGCGGGCCTGATCCAGTACATGATGATCGAGAAGGGCATCTACGTGGAGCTGGCACAGGCCAATGCCGAGGCCATCCGCGGTCTGCAGCCCAAGATCAGCGTCTGGAACACGGGCGCGGGCGGCGAGGCCGGCGGCAGCGGCGGCGATGCTGCCGCCGCCATGCGCAACGTCTACCAGATGCTGCCGCCGCTGATGACCACCATCAACGAGCAGACGGGCATTACGCTGCCCGAGTGGCAGTTTGGCAAGATGAACGCCGGCATGCGGGCCATGGACCAGGACAAGATGGACGGGGAGACGTCCCCGCACTGAGTCAACACCCGAGGAGCAGCATCAGTCGACTTGTGCGCGGGTGTTGCGGTCGGATAGGCGGTTTTTTGTTTGATACTTGATACTCTTTTTCTTCTTCTTTCGTTTTGGGCATCTTTCTATGGCCTATAGATGTAAACTTTCCTTTGCGAGTACAGCTGAACGTATAGATGCTGTAGATGCTGTAGATGCTGTAGATGCTGTAGATGCTGTAGATGCTGTAGATGCTGTAGATGCTGTAGATGCTGTAGATGGAAATTTTCACCTGCGAGTACAGTTGAGAAGAATAAACTTGACAGTAGTAATGGTCTTTATGGGGAGAGGCAAGTCGACAACATCGCCAAAGGGGCACACAATATACATGGCCAGCCAGCCTAGACAACCCCCGGCAGCACAGCCCACTTGTTCCGGATCTTGTCCTCTCCAAACCTCTCAATATACCATTTCTTGCCCTTGACCGCCCTCGGCAGCATGGCACACACCTCGTTGGTCAGAAACGCCCACGCAGGCGCGCATCCCCAGCCCGCGGCCATCAGGAAGCCCGTCCACTCGAGCCATTCGCACAAGTAGTGCGCGTACAAGACGTACCTGAACAGCCCGGCCTGCGGAACCTGGTAATGCTTCTCCACGCTCACCGTCTTCCTGCCGCCCGCGTCCCCGCCCGCCCGCTCGCCGAGAATGCGCTCCTGCCTGCGCTTCTCCGTGCGCCGAATCTCGCGGAGCTCCTCGTCATGGAAGAAGTTGGACGCGAGGCCAATGTAGAAGATGGCGATGCCCACGACGAACTGTCCCGTGGAAGACTGCTCGGCCCACGCCTCGGCCGTGACGGGCCCGTAGGCGGCGAGCCATGCGCCGATGCAGGTTCCGTTGAGGACCTGGAAGCCGACGGCCATGAGGGCGACGAGAATGTGAATCGGCGACATGGAGGGCTGGATGAGCGGGAAGACGATGGCCCTGTACGTGTAGTGGATGACCTGCGGGCGTGAGCTGAGGTTCCCGGAAGGCTTGGTCAAACGCCAGAACGACCGGCACTTACGAACAAACCCGCCAGCACGCGGTTCTGCCACGGCAGGTCGTCGATCCCGTGCATCTGTGGCAGCGTCCTCATCATGTACAGCAGCGTCATGAACCCTGGTGCCTCCATGAGGATCCAGGCCACGCGGCCCGGCAGGTTGAGTCTGCTGTCTACGGACGTCTTGCCCATGCCGTACCATGATAGGGGGATCTGCAGAAGGGAAATCTGAGCCAAGTGTCAGTCGGTCTTGTGCTTGCATCGGCGCGGGACGTTGGACATTCCGCACGAGTGGATAACTTGTTTGGAAGACGGCGAGTGTCAGCGCCCAGTTCTCCCGCGTGGGGGGTAACCAGCCCGTCAGCACGGCGGCCATGATGCTAGAACGAACGTATGGCGATGAAGGCGATGAAAGCGATGAAAGCGATGAAATAGGGGCCCAGGAAGATGGAACAGTCAAGACCGGGCCGAAGTGGAAAGCGGCGGGCGACGCTTGCGTCATGTCAAATGCAATGAAAATGAAATGAAATCAGCCTCATTGGTCCCTGAGTTGTCTTGGCGATCTGGCCAATCAATGGCATGCCCGTGCCGCCAGGTCGCTACCGACTCCCGCTTTGTCGATTGGCTGGCTGTTTCATGCCGGCCGGCAACGTCAAGCCGCCTGTCATGCACAGCATGCCGCATGAAAATTCTGATTATTCTTATGGGAATCTGATCTATGCAGAGGGATTTTTTCGTTCCTTCTTTCTTCTCTTCATCATCAACATCATCATCATCATCATACATGTTTTCAGACAAGATACTCCAAGCGCCATGCCATTACATAAAACATTTGCTCATGACTCTCGATGCATCCATCCCAACCCATCTCATCGCATATTCATCTCTTCCCGTGCCAGGAATCTGGACATGACGCTGCCTACATCGCGACGCAGTTTCTATCTCGACCGCCGCCTGTGGCACCGTTGTTGACGTGCTGTCTTCGAGGCGGCTGATTCATCCATGTTCTCTGACCATGCGTGCTCTGTGTGCCCTGCGCGTTGCCCGGGCCGGGCCCAGAGATACCCGTAGTATGTGTCGAAGTCGCTATACTGCTCTGCGAATGATTGGGGTGTCCGGCGGGCGGTACGTACGCAGGGTCTTGCGCGGCCTGCTCATAGGAAGGCGGAGGAGCATCTTCCCCGTTTGATTCCGCACGACGAGCCACGCCCGGTCGGCGACGTGGGACGAGCGGTCGAACAACCTGCTGCTGAGGGACTGTCTGCTGGTGTGAGGGGCTTGACCGTCGTGACTGCGTGGTTCCCGATAGCGACACGGGTACGGAGTAGCTGTTTGGGCTGCGTCGCTCCGAGAGAATGCCCTCACGCTGTCGACGAGACTGTTCTTCTCGGTGTCTCTGATCCTCCTCCTCCTGTAACTGTAGTGCAAGCGCCAAATCCCGGTCCTCTTGTTCGTGTGGGGAAAGTGTCGTCGCTTCCGCATCTTCACGTCTATTCTTCCCGCGCTTGTCGCGTACCGTCGTCCAGTCTCCTCCGCTACGGTCGGCCGTGGATGAAACGCCATCATCGCTTGGACCAGGACCAGCTTCACCACTTGAGCCAACCACTCTGCAGTCTCCCGAGAGATATTCTGCATGCTCTCCAGTCACGTCCACCAGACTCTCCCAGACGACCTCCTCGTGTTTGTGGTAACCAGCGTCGGTGACCAGACTCAGCAGTTGCAAAGTATCGGGGTGGCAGTACAAGGTGCTGAAGTGGTCGTTCCGGAAAAGAATCGCAAAGGTGCCCGGGCGCATCGCTTTTCCCATCACCTCGATACCCCAGGCAGTCAATTGTGTAGCAGAAGAGTCTAGAAACATCTTGATCGTCATGATGTCTTGATACAATTGCTGCTCATCCTCTGTCAGTCCCTGATGGCTGGACAGTTTGTCCGTCAGTTCCTCCTCGCAGAATAACAGATTCTGCACATCTTCATATGATGCCGCCCGTCTTTCCATGGCATCGTAGACAGGATCGCTCCGCGCTGGTAACCAGCCGTGAATCAATGGGATGGAAAACGTTGCATAGAGGCTCATTTCTGTAGTGTTCTCGAAAGTTCCCGGGATCAGGTTACCACGCTGCGTGGGATGCAAGTGCGTCAGGGATGTACGCTTGTAGGCCTTCGCCATCTCTGGTGTCGGTACGAAACGAGGGTTCACGTTCATGCCAGTGTGTAGGCTCTGCAAGAAAGCGTATAGGTCAGAGACATCGGGCAGGGCCGCTTCGGAGCCAGTTCGTCTTGGCGACATGAGCTCATCAAAGACGGCTTTGAGCAGGAGATCCAAGCTGATTTGCTCTCTTGGTCTCAGAATCTCCACCAGTGTTGTTTCGGGGCCATCAGCTGGTGTGGTCATGGTCAGAGCGTTGACCAACGCTACAAGTGGGCATGGGCCGTTCTCATTCTGTATCAGTATAGGAGACGCGCGTGGGTTCTTGTCCGAGCTGGGATCGTGCCATCGAATGTTTTTGATCTGATACGTCTCTGATTTGGCATCTACGGCTTGTCTGGAAGGCACCCATTTTTGCCGTAAGCCCGTGGATCTCGATGGAAGAGGTGGCTTGAGGTCACCCGGGGTTCCGTCCGCATGAGCGCTTGTTGGTGGATGAGACGGCGTGTCTTGGTCAATCGGGCTCCAGTCATCGATTCGAGTTGCTTGGCCGGCAGCAGCAATTTCAGGTGGTGGTGGTTCCATGACAGCTTTGTCGCCATCTTTATGGGCCTCCTCTTCCCATGCGGAGGGTGCGCCGTCTTCCGGATTAAGTGATTTCAAGACGGGTGATTTTGAGGGCAGATTTGGCTGCGTGAGTGGTGGGCTATCGTTGGCTGCCCACGGGTCACTCTCGACGCCCTCGGCTGTCACTGGTCGCGGCTGCGGTGTAGGGTGTCCTGCTGAGCCGCTACTTGAGTCGATTGCCTGCTGCCACGGGTTTGTGCTTGATCCGGTATCACTGATGTCGAGCTTCGAAAACGCGTCGGTCGTCAGGGTACCCGAGGCCTGGGCAACGGGTTTTCTTTTGACAAATGGGTTCGTCGCCGATCTGTCCCCACCCGGCTTCAGCACATCAGGTGCCTGCTGTAGTCTGCTCGAGGCACTTCCGCCCGGCGGCTGTCCTGTTGCTTCGTCGTCCCACGCGTCGTCGTCGTTGTCGTCTCCAAGATTCATGAGCTCATTGGTATTGCCGGGCTTCGGGGCGGCCGGAACATCAGCCGGATTAGGGGGATTTTGAGGAGTATGAGACTCCGCGCCACGTGTCCCAACGTGATGCCATCCACGATTTGGCCCATCTGTCCTTTGCTCCTCCGTGGCGGGAGGGGCTTTGCTCTCGGGCAGGTCGTCCTGTGCCACCACCATGGCTCAATGTTTGGGTGGCTACGAGGGTGGCCTGCCGTGAAATGATGTTTCGGGAAAAGTTCTCCTTCACTCGCATCAAAGTGACAGAGATGGGAACAAGCGCGTGGCTGGTGAGTACTCCGTAGAGGTCGGCGACTCTGGATGGTGGTGGAGAGGAGGTTGGGGGAGCGGGCGGGCGGTGAGGAACAACTACGGGAAGACAAAAAAAAAATGCGTGAATGAAATGGGGGTTGCAGATCAAAGCCACACGCCAACCTGAAATATGTATATATATATAAAAGATGAAAAATTCATGCGTCAAATCCTTGGAGCCTCCAGGTATCATCATTCAATCAAACATCAAAACAATCTCATCATGACCCGCCCTGGCATTGTTCCCCATCGTCCGTCGTCCGTCGTCCGTCGTCCGTCGTCCGAGCACAAACCATATATCCGCATGTCCCCGTCCCGCCTTCCTCACATGACAAGAGGCAGATTTGCCATGACAGCGGCAGCACCCAGAAGCATGGGCACAGCAACAGTACCGGCCGCAGCAGGAGCTCTGGTCGTAGTCACAGCCGTGGTCGGACTGCTGCCACCACCAGCTCCGCCTGTCTGTGTATTGGCCTTGTCCGTCGCGGCGGCGGTTGCTGTCGTTTGGCCGCCTCCATCGCCGCCAGGGCTGTCAGAGCCCGCGATGCAGCATGTGGTTCCTGCTCCGCCGAAGCAGTGTTTGCCGTCGCTGCAGCAGGTTGCTCCAGTGGGCATGCAATTGTCCTGGCACATAGTGTATCCCTTGCTCTTACATCCTGCAATTGAAGCGCTTCTGCAGGTTTTGCCAAGAGCGCAGCACCCGTTGTCGCCGTAGCATCTTGTTCCGCGCTCGCACCATCCATCCGTGCAGCATTGTCCGCCGATGGGGAAACAGTTTCCGTGGCACGCGACGTGGCCGGCTTCACATGATCCCGCCCTCTTCTCCTTCAAGTGCAGGGCCGAACCGAAAGCAGGGAACAGCTGGTGGGCAGAAATGCCGACGATGGCTTCCTGGGGGATGGCCTGCTCGGCCACGACTGCGGACGCGGTGCCGAGGATCAGGGCTGAGATGAGTTGCATTGCGAAAGAGAAAGGTCCTCGGGTACGGATCCGTATTGTCAAGTCCAAGTGGTTCAGGTGGTTAAGCTTGGGTCTGTTGAACCCAGCGACTCGTGAACAGAAAGGCGGCAGCCTCGAGTCTTATGTATCCCCCGAGCAATTGTATTGTATGCCAGCCACTGACTAGCTGGTAACGGGGCCATCAGAAAACCCGTTACCCACGAGTCCCACGAGTCCCACGAGTCAGCCTCTTGGCAGCGACGACAACAAAAATCAGCCCTCAGCCCCAAGAGGCGCGCGATGGTCCCAACAACAGAATGGACTCTTCAGCCCGGGAAGCAGGGACGGGACTGATGGCCCCAACGAGTCGCTGCTGGTGGAAACCGCAGACACTCTGCATCAGCGCATGCCATTGCTTGGCCCCCTTCTTTCTTTTGTGCTAATCTCTGCAATACCTACATAATACCAGCAAATTAGCAATGCGACAACTGCCATTCAAGACCATTATTTTGCGTTATGCCCACCCATGCCAGCGCTGAAGGACGCCAAGACGTCGTTCCCTTGCTAATTTCCGGGTCCCACAAAAAGCTCGCTAAAAAAAAAACCCCGTCAAAAAAGACGTCCGGGAAAAACTGGCTTGTTACTGGCTTATTGCTTCTTAGCCTTGTCAAAGTCCCCCACCCACTTCTTCACGCCTCTCACTGTCGGCGCAACCTTGGCGGGAGGTCACGTGGCCCAGCAAGCTTGGCCGAGTAACGCGTCTACATTGTCCAGGAAGCGTGGCTTCAGCAATGTGAGCAAATCTAGGCATATAGGATCCTTCGCAAGCCTCACGGAGGTGCTGCCCCTGTTTTCCTCGGCAACATTGACTTGTCACTGGAGCAGAGATGTCTGTCACATGCTCATCATGTCGTATGGCGGGGGGAAAATCCCGCAGGGCCAATACGATCAGCTGAAGGATGAGATTCGAAGATCAATAAAGGAGGTCAAGGACTGCGGTGTTGTTCACCGAGACCTCAGACCTGATGATATGCTGTGGAACGAGCAAACTGGACGTGTCGTAATCATCGATTCGCATTGTGCCAAGCTTGTTGGATCGCCAACCCGGGCGGCACAGACATCGAAGAGAAAAAAGCATTAGGGATCGCAAGACACAGCTGAGAGTCACTTGTGTGGAGAATTTGGCGGACGGTATACAAAGCTCGCCTGGTATTTCGCCAAACTTCCGGTATCGCAGCTTCTGTAACTCCAGGGAAGGATTATGGATAATCAGTAGCCTCATCTGCAAGCCTACTCTTGGAGCCCATTTATTCACGTGACAGTATTAGTTTCATCACTTCTCTGGAACGGCCAGACCCAATGTGTCCATGATCAGCCACAGGGTCCACTCCAGCCCGCTCTGAATGGGCCGATTGGCTCAATCCTCAATCATCTGAATGGAAACCTTTCTTTCCTTCTTCCTCATCTTCTTCGAGTCGAACGCGTCAGCAAGACACGGATGCGTGCCGCCGAGTAGTCAGTCCCATTCTGTCAGAGTGTAGGGCAGTTCTCGAGTGGAATGAAGCGTCGTCATTGAAACCACGGACCCTTTGGTCGTGAACAAGAAAGTACTATCCGAAAGATACTAGACCGTTGCAGAGAACACCAACGCGGCTCGCCTCCCATGATTGAATCGTCTCCAAATCTAGAACAACTTGCACGACAACACCGTGAAGCCATGATAACGCGCTCTTGGGACACCCGCGCCCATCTCGCGGCGAAGGCTCCGCCTCGACGGGGACAAGCA
This sequence comes from Epichloe amarillans, assembly GCA_024072835.1. Classification (NCBI taxonomy): domain Eukaryota; kingdom Fungi; phylum Ascomycota; class Sordariomycetes; order Hypocreales; family Clavicipitaceae; genus Epichloe; species Epichloe amarillans. The sequence continues at coordinate 4,684,754 of CP099637.1, read as the reverse complement.
TGACTTGTTGAAGAAGGAATCTGTTTTCAAAAATCACTCGTACCAGCCTCTGATTTCCCCCTGCAGCTCTTCGAGCGTCATCAGAGGCTCTCTCAGCAACTTCCCAGCCTCCATCACCGCCATGTCGCCTCTGTCAAATTCAATTCTCAGAGCGGCGTCGACGTCGTTGTTTTCGAATGTCCTGCGCCTGCGGTCTTCTTCCTCGGCCAGCCGCGTCTGCCCGCCAAGTCGCACCTCGTCTGGGTCCAAACCCAGGCGACTCGGCGAGGTGCTGCATTTTGCCTCGATGGACCCCGTCGAGCTCGTCGACCCGGTCTCCATGGCGATGCTCACGTCATCCGAGTGCTCGGTCGGGGCAGCAGCAGCCTCTGCAGAGCTGTCGTGGTCACGATCCTCTGCAGCAGCAAGAAGATGCCTATCCAGCGCAGCGGTTCCAGTGTCGGTGTGGGATGAGGACTTTGCAGGACATGTCTCCCTGTTCGCAGCTACTGGTACGGTACGTTTGTCAGCTCATATACATATATACATATACATATATACATATATATATATACATATATTTGCCCAGACATGGCTACTCACTGAAACTCTGCAGATGCCGCCACGGCATGGTGCCGGATCTCAAAGAACACCCCTGCCCATCTTCCCTCCTGACGCAATTCGCACATGCCCACGAGGTTATCCCGCCCTGTGCCAGCGGTGGGATCACGCACCTAGCCCAATCCCCCAGGCCGTCGTGGCAGCTTGTGCACGGCACGAGCGCCCATTCCCCGGCAATCTGCGTGACGAGCGCGAGCAGCGCCGTCGGGCAAGACCTGTCGATGATGTCGAAGGAAAGGTTCTGCTCGAGGTGCTCCGTGGTGCGGCTGCTGCCGTTGCCGGGGTTCCAGACGAGATGCCTCTTCGCTCTGTAGCACCCCAGTCGTAAGATGTGAGAAGGGACCGAGGTCGAGAACGGATCGATCTGTACACAGGCCCGCACAACCTCCTAGGCCGGAGGGTGGATGAGGTTCTGATACCGTCTGATGTTGTCCGGCCGAGGCAGCATCTTCAATGAGGCCCCCGGAATCTGTGAAAAACGCGGCAAACGGACGCGAGTGAGCGCGTTGGCTTTGAAAATCATCAAGGTTCGGTGTTTTAAAAAAATAAAACTCCCAATCCGGGGTCCAGGCAGAACCCACCTGATGTCTGTAAAATTTGAAGCTTCGGCCTGTCTTTTACCGACTTTGTACTCGGGTTTCTCGACCATCTCTCGTCCAAGTCAAACTTTGTTTTCAAAAAATATTGGAGATTTGGCATGTCGAGTGATGAAGACAATGGGGCCCTTGTCTCGGACGGCAAGCTTCGTATATTCCGCATCTATTGTTCAAATAAGCCACAATAACGGACAAGTCCAGATTCTGGTAGCAAAACATGGCTCAATCATGGCAAAACCCATCGAGTAATTTGTCCCATCCAGACGCGCCCCAGCTAATCCAAGGCACTCTTATTTTCTCGTCGCAAGCAGAGCGCAAGCTTCGTCAAGCCAGATGATGAAACAATCCAAGAATGGGGAGCCAAGATCCCGTGCCACAGAGTTCTAGTCCAGGAATCAATCTAAGCGTGCGTGAACCACAAAGAGGAAAATAGCAAGAACCCCCGATTCACAGTCCGTCCCGTCCACATTGAAAGAAACAAAAAAAAGCCCAAGACAAACGCGAGGCAGAAACATCATCCCCCTCCCCCCCCCCGGCTCGATAGAATGAATAGAAAACTCATAACCAGAGATCAGACATGTTCAATGAGGAGACGAAAAAAAACAAGGCTTCCTGGTAGCGCAGCTGCAGCACGGCCCGTGAAGCCTCGACAACCAACTCACTTCCTGTTCACCACCGCAGACTCCTTCGCTGCAAGCAGAATACCGCCGTCGCCGTTCTCGGGTGCTTCCATGTCCCGTACTTGCCTCCTTCACCATCCATCCCCCTCCATCGCCCGCGCAACAGTTGGTCGGAAAATCCGCCTTCACCTTCGAACCTCGGACGACACTGAAACCTGATACTTCAGAGGGACCAACCTACCTACATTGGACCCGAGCCTCCTCTTTGCATCACATCAGATCCGAATCGCCCGCCTCGTGTGTTTCCGACGAGCAAGCGACGAGCAAGCGCAGAGCAATGTCCCCGTCCGCGTCGCCGCGCTCCTCCCCACCGTCGTCGCCGCCCTCGCGAGCTCAGTCTCCGAATCTTGTCTCCTCGCCGCCGACATCGTACGTCTGTCCGTCGCCAGACTGTCCGCCGCCGCCCGCCCCGCTCCCCTGGACGTGGACCTGCCACTGCTGCGGCCGTCGGTACAACATCGCCGTCACGCGCCGCTGTCTCTCGTGCGGTCACCACTTCTGCCTGTGGCACGTTGGGCGGTATGGCGACGCGCGCGTGGCCGTTCATGACGTGAGCATCTGCGGCATCGAATTCGACTACGTTGGGTGGAGGGCCTGGATGGAGTGGAGGAGAGAGGTTGGACGTTTCCGGAGACACGATGCGGGGAGCAGCAGGAACCGTGACTGTTCCATCGATTGCGACTATCCGAGTCAGTGCTTGCACGAGAGGTACATGGCTTTGAGAGAGCGTGCCATGGCTGGCAAAGGCCCGGGAGGCGAGCAGGATCCAGGAGCAGGAGGGTGTGCCACCAGCCATGATGGCATTCGATATTGGCCATGAGGCGAGGCGAGGCGAGGTGAGGCGAGGTGAAATGGGGGAGGCTGCTGGCATGGGCCAGAACAACATATGGCAAATGAACCTCGCGTGGCTTGGTGTGGCTGCTATGAGCCGAGTCAGCACAGCACACAAGCGGAAGAAGCCATTCCAGCATGAATAATGAATACGGGCAAGTAGAGAACAGCGTCCATCCCAGACCAGGTAGGACTCATCGCATCGCATTTTTGGCTGTAGTATACGTATGCTACATCTCACTTCATCATCCAGTTGACCGGAACCTATATTACTACTTGTACACGTAACCTCCCAAAGATTTGAACGCACGGAGGGGGGATAAGAAAGAAGGGGGGGGGGGGCAGCTGTCAAGGGAGTCCATCGCGCTCACCAAGACTAGGTCGTGGTCGTGCCTTGCCTCAGGTCACGGCTGTCTCAACCTCGCCATGGCATTGAAGACGACCACCCCTCCGTAGTGGCGTTACAGCGTCTCAAGAGATGATGTGCTCCACGTCTGGGATCCTTCCCTTGACCGCGCGTGGTCGCCCGTGGCTCTCAAACACGTAAACATGTTATTCGCGAATTTCCTTAGTCCGTAAACACAAAAAGCACTCCTCGACCTGAAACCCCGAATCATCAAAGAATCACAAAAGTGAAAACCCACAAGAGACAGCCCCAAAGCCGGACTTACACCTCGATGGACAGCGCCTTCTTCTTCTTTTGCTCGACTTTGAGTAGCAGCGCTCGGTTGATGTGTGGCAGGACACCACCAAAAGCAATGGTAGCGCGGATCAACGTGTCCAGCTCTTCGTCGCCACGAATCGCCAGCTGCAAATGACGGGGAGTGATGCGCTTGACCTTGAGATCCTTGGCCGCGTTCTGTAGAAAGGGGGGAAAATTGTTAGCGTCCGCGGCACAGATAACATTGCTGGAGGTGCAGTTACTCACGCCAGCCAATTCAAGGACTTCGGCAGTCAGGTACTCTAAAACGGCGGTGACGTATACAGCAGCCTTAGCACCGACACGCATCTTGTTCTGGGTGTTTTGTTTGAGGAAACGCTTGACACGGCCGCATGGGAACTGTGAGCAAGTAATGTTAGCAATGCGTCCCCGGTTCCTCCCTTGATTGAGCGATGAGAGCCGGGCCAGTCGCGTCATGGCTTGGTTTCGCGCGTCCGTGAATCGAAATAGCAGGGCGATCAGAAACGCGGCTGGAAGCAGATATCGAATCGTAACAGCTGGGGTCGAGCGCGCAATAAATAGCCAGTCCATCGGAGTCCATCGGAGTCCATCGGAGTCCATGGACAAAAACCGGGCCGCTCGAAGTCGCAACATCAGGAAGCTAATGGGAAAGTCAAATATTCTTACCTGAAGACCAGCCCGGGCCGAGTGGCTCTGCTGTTTCTTGTGGCCCTCGGCGCTCGTCTTGCCTCCGGAGCTCTTACCACCGGAAGACTTTCCTTTGCCGCCAGGCATTTTTTGGTTGATGATGGGGTCGAAAAGACGTGGATGTGCGATAGAGTTGTGGTTTGCGACAGCGACGGAGCGAGATGCGAATGGTACAACGCGTTCGAACGGCGATGGGCGAGAGAGAGGGTGGTGGGATGTTTGGGTGAAGAATATTGGAGGAGAGGAGGGGGGGGGTGGCAGAAATTTTGGCTGGGAGCGACTGAGGCAATGTTGTTGTCTTTTTTTGCGTGCTCCAGACAAGGCGTCACTGTGGTGCCATTTGCTGCCCGCCAGCTTCACTCTTCCCAGTTGAGCGTTGAGCCCAGTCAGCTGCTGTGTTAGCGGGATGACCTGGGCCAGCTCAGTGGGTCCCCACTGAGTCCCCACTGAGTTGGCCCTGGCCTTTGTTGACAATTTCACAACCCCGAAGTGTTCGCATTCGGAAAAAAGTTTCGTCCCGATCCACATCCACGCAGCTAAGGTGTCAAGTCACATGACATGGCATGGGCATTGACCGGTGGGGCGCTGGAGTTGGCAAGTGCGGCACGCAGAGGGGGGAGTGAGTTATCGTGGGCGGGCACGATGGGTCGGGAGTGTCGGGAGTCGGGATTCGGCAGAGAGAGAGAGAGGCAAGAGAAAGAAGGACGTTTGTTTGATGGCGGCAAGGGTTTCCATTTCCGTCGGGGTCCGTCATTTTCGCTCTCGGGGCTCTAGGGAAGCGCCATCTCTCTCGGTGCGTGCGTCGGCAGCATTTGATAGCAGCAAATACGCAGTCTTCTGACCCGTGAGGCGCATCGTCGTCGTCGTCGCGCTGCCGAACCGTGGCTGTCCTCGCAGTGTTGGCCGGGATGCGGCCGCCCGCTGGGATGTGTGTGAGCATTTGGCGATATTCGACGTACCTCAAAAGCCGGGCTGGTGCCCTTTTTTTTTTTTTTTTTTTTTTTTTTGTGCAAGGCGCATCCTGAGCAACGTGAGCTGAGGTGGAAGCGATACCCGGACGGACGTCCGTTGGCACATATTGAAACGGCTCGGAGCTGGATTGCCCCGCTGTGGCTGGTGCTACATATGAGATGTGCGATGTAGCTGGGAAGCATAGAGTATTCTCTCCCTCCATCGCTTCTGCGCGTTGCCTAACAAACTAGAACGAGAACTAGAACTAGTATAATTCTAATAACTTGAACAATCATTATTCCCTTCATCGTTGCCCACCGGTACAAGTATTATAGTTCAAACTAGTGCTGCATAACAAGTACCATTCAATGCGATTAATTCATTGGGCGAAATAAGTGGATCGGCACGCAAGACAAGGGGACGGCCAGGAAGAGAGCCTCCCTCAATCCCTCCATTGTACTCAATCCAGCCCAGATGCCCCCCTCGAACAAAAGCGCAGACGCAAACCCAAGCCAAACATCGGCCGCGGATTAATCACTGCGAGAACTGCAAGAACTGCAAGAACTGCAGGAGACAAAAAAGATTTCGTCCGACAACATGTCGCACACGGACCGGCCCCTTTTGTTGGCCATCGTCGCTCGCTTATTCACGCTTGATTGCAACTTCGACTCGTCTGGCGCCAATGAATATAGCATCCCCCTTGCTAGGCTTTCCTATCATTCGGGGCTTTTTTTTTTCCCTCTTTTTTTTCTTTTCTTCTTTTCTTCTTCTTTACTTCCTTTCCTTCTTCTTTACTTCCTTTTCTTCTTCTTTTCTTCTTTTCCCCCTTTCTTCTTTCTGTCGCCAACAATTTTGACAATGAGGTCCTTTCTTTGTCTCGGCTTTGACAAACCTACAACAGACAAGTAAACGCAGTGCACATGAACTTGACCCAAATGCCGCGCCTTGAATCTCTCGACCTTGTGCTCGGGCTTGATTCACTGCGTAATTCACTCTTTCTGCTTCAGTCCGACAAACACATTTTCTTCCTTCACGATTTCCACAACAGATCCTCTGAACAATGCCGTCACGAGAATGCCCGGGATATATAGTAGCTACATCTCGCTCGGACATGCCCAAATAACAAGTCCTGTTTGATTTTATCCTGGTCCATATCCATCGCCTGTGGCTCCATTTCCATTCCCACTTCCATTTCCATTTGCAGCTTGATATACAATGGCTATTCTAGGCCGCGTGACTCTTAACGACGGCAGGTTCTACCCCCATCATGAACCTCTCAACGACCATATCCAACTCCCTCAGTTCCTGCCTCGAACCAAGTGGCCGAGCGAGCACGCTGCCACGGAGCTCCAGTCTGCTCGCATCGCCGCTCCCGTCAATGGCTTGGATGCGGCGGCCAGCGAACGACTTCATCGAGAGCTGTGTGACAGGAGCGTGGGCGTATATCGCCACTTGCAGCCCATGCCACCCTTCGACAACAACAACCGTGTATACTTCGAGATGCCATGGCACGTCCACCTGGCCACCGTGCATAACCTCTTCCACAGGACCATCAAGTCCTCCCAGAGCGGGCTGGGTATTCCTGAGATGGGCTCGCTGCTACGAATCATATCATATGGGATGCACAACAGCATGACGTTTTTCGAACCGTACCATGTCCGCGGCGTGCCCGTCAACTGTCCACCCAGGACAAGGCCCAACACTTTCGAGGAGGCATGGAACGAGAGGTTCGACATGCCCACCAAGTTGGGGAGATTCAGCGACGGCAGGGAGATTCGCGGCACCGAACAATGCAAGGTCAGGCTATGGACAAAGCGCTACGTGGTAGTGCCTGTCCTGTATGGCACCACTTCCCAATGGGGCATGACCATCTTTGACCGGTCCGCGGGACACTTGTACATCTTTGACTGCGGAGACGGCGAGTTCAAGGGCGAACGAGTCAAGTCGTGCGTACACTTCTGGATCGAGTTCTGGAATGCCCTGGGAATGGCCAACACGTTCCACTACTTCGTGCAGGATGTCACGCAGCAGCCCGATGCCAAGGAGTCGGGATACCTGAGCGTCGTGTGGTTGATGAACACGCTCAGAAACCAGGTTGGACACGTCATGAGCACGCAGGACGAGGGCGTGGACAGAAATGATCTCGACGTCTGCGAGCCGGACATCAAGATGCCTTTCCGAAGCGGCCTGCATCTCCGGGATTGGGTTCCGGATGGTTGCGGCACAGTGAGAGCTGCCATCATGGGGGTAAGGAGAATTATACGCATCATGCTCTGCAATGAACTTGGTCTTAAGAACCATCCTGTCATGAGAAAACAATACGTGAACGCGGCGGATGCCGAGGATCCGTACCCATCTGCCTGGACCATATTATCGCTTCTCACCCAGGAAATCGTCCACAACAACGGGTGGTTGCGGTCTTCGAGATTCTGGACAGGTCATGGCGGACCGCAGTTTGCTCTGCCCATGAGGACCGCCATCAAGCCGTATGACCGTCACCAGCCGAGGAGAATCCGTCCGGAGCTAGACGAAGAGGTCCACCTTGTAGAGGTGAATGAGGACAATTTTTCGAATTCGGGGTTCGAGTCTCCGAGTTGGCCGCAGGGCATGATCTATACGCCCGAGAATCCCATCACGCGTCCTCTTCCCATGGTGCAACTCCGTGCGGCAGCCCTGACGGCCCAGCTGCATAGGCCATTCACATCCTCACGGTCCTTCAGGCTGGATCTTGTCAACACGCTTGCGCGGCAAGGCTACGAAGACGTGGGTCACCAACTTGAGATTTCCATCCATCGGAGGGACTCTCCCCACCAAGGGGCAGATGATACTGATCTGCACTACATCATGTGCGTAAGGGCTGGTGGGGACGAACCCGCGTGCGCAGACTTTGTCATCCCGACGAGAGGTGTTCTAGCAAGCGAGGGATCAGTGTAATTTCCCGTCATGCAGAATCTCAATGGTTGGCTTGCATGGTTCGTGTTGGTTGGATAGATGTCAGACTCTTGGTAATGGTTGCACTGGGTGGGCACACAGTAAATCTCGGCTCTAACAAAGTTTGTCTTGTATCTAGGGTAAAGCCTTAGTACCCTAATTAGGTAGGTAGTAAAAATTTACTATATATATAAGGCATATACGAGGTATATACTAGACCCTATAGTATATTAGTATAAAAATATACTTATTTTATAGTATATATGTTATAGACTTAAACAATAAGCTTAGGTTATTATTAAGGCTTCTGTGGTAGGGTTATAAAGGCAATAAAGTAATCGAGGCTATAGAGGCAATAGCATTATATATAGTAAGGCTTACTTATAGCTTATAGCACCCTAGCTATAAGGTTACTATAAGCTAGTTATATATATATATAAAAAGTATTTGAGTAAAAGTTATATATATAAAATATAAGAGGCTAAAGATTAAAACCTTAAAGTATATATACTTACCTTTTAGCTATATAGCTATTACTTTAATTATACTATTACCTTATTTTATTATATTTAGCTTAAAAGCCTTAATAAGTTAATCTCTTTTTTTTATTAAAGTAATAGGCAATTAGTAAGTTAAAAATATTAGGATTATATAAAATAAACACCTATTTAATAAGTACTAATAACTTCTAAGTAAATATATTTATTTATTTAATTAATTACGCTAGTTAGCCTTCCCTAGCTATTTCTAGTACTCCTATAGATTAGTTAAAGAGAAAAACCTTTAGAAAGATAAAAAACCCCCTTATATCTTTATGTAGTCTAGCGCTAGCCCTAGGCTAGGTTAGCGCTGCTATTAGTGTAGCTATTTATAGTTATTTATTACTAGCTTACGCTAGCCTTATCCCTTTATTTAAGTTATTTTAAGTTAAAAGGATTACTAACTCTCCCCCTTTGCCTAGGTCCTAGCCCTTCTCTAGGCTAGTGCTAGCCTAGCTAATATTACTACTTATAAAGTAAATTTAAGTTTATAATAATAATTTACTTTTCTCTTATAGTATTACTAACTCTTTTATTACCTTACTTTTTAGCTAAATTTACCTCTCTCCTAACCTAGGATATTTATAAACTTAGAGTACCTAGTTTTATAAAACTTCTAGAGAGGGAGGGTAAGGCTAGCCTATAGTTACCTTAGTGTTAGTGCTCTTCTATTATTAGAGTTTTATTTATTTATAATATTAGTGTATTATCTTTATATTTATAATAATAACTTATAGCCCCCCCCCCTAGGGATTATAAGAGAAGTTCTTCCTACCTTAGAATTCTAACCTTTTTCCTTTCTCCTATATTATACTTTCTTATAGGTTCTTTTTCTATTTTTCTTTTAAGAACCTATAGGCCCTATCCTAGGTTAAAGCTAGTTTAGAAGCTAATAACTATAGTAGTTTTATATGTATATTTTTACTATTATAAAAATATCTCCTTCTTATTCTATATTACTAGTAAGTTCGCTTTATTTTCTATGTAAGTTAGGTGCTAATCCGCCTAGGAGCCTATGTTTTCCTTATATTATCTAAAGAAGCTACTTACCCTAAAGTAGCTATAGCAAGCTCTTAATTATAAGCTTTAGGTAAGTCTTCTTCACTTTAGCTCTAGGCTTATTCTAACACTAATTTAGGGTAGTTAGGTAAGCCTTAATAGTTCTAGTGTATATCCTACTATACGTAATCTATTAAGACCCTAGGCTATTAGTATTATAACGTTATTAGTCCGTTTTCTCTTTAGTTTCGCTATAGTAGCAAGGCTAATCTATCTAGTTAGGGGCTATAACTAATGCTAGTTTTAATTATTAGGTTAGAAATAGCGGGTATAAGAAGGTTTAATATTACTGCTTTTAGTCTAGCGTCACTGCTAATTTATTTAATAGGTTAAAATCGCTAGGTATTAGACAAAGCATTAGTAGCTAACTAAAATATTAGCTAAGATTGCTAGCAGTGCTAAGGTAAGAGCTTCTCTAGAGGGTTAATTCTAGCTCTAAACTAGTGCTAATTTATCTATTTCCCTAGGTCCCTAAGGACTTTAATTTAATACCTATGTAAAGAAGTTATACGCTAAAAATTAAAGTAAGAAGAAATAGTCTATATTAGCGGTAGGCCTTAACTAAGGCAGTTCTAGGTCTACTAGAGACTAATATAATAAGACTATCTTTTAGCTATATTAACTAGACACACAAATAGCGGAAATAAACTAGCTTCTAGTTACTTCCTTACTTACTAAGAGGCAGGCTAAAATTATAGAGAATACGGTTTCTATTCCTAAGGAGAAATAGGTTTATCTTTTTATTTTACGTTAGTGTAAGGGCATAGATAGTTTAGAGGCAGCCTAGGTAAGGGGCTAATATACCTAGCGTTTAATAGTTAGATTATTTTATTCTAATAAAAAGTTCTAGAGTGTATTTCTTCCCTTATATACATTATAGTAGCCTTGCCTCTAGCCTGTCTCCGCTACTAAATTATTTACGCTAGCTCTTAGTTTTCGCTATCCCTAGTTATTATTTTTGCAGTCCTTAGTTTTATTCTCCTATGTCTAACGCGCTTTAGTTCTAGCTTTAGGGCTCTTAACTTAGTAGCTAAGTTATATACTAGCGTGTAGTATTATAGTCTCTTTATAGCTAGGAGCTATTTAGCTATAACTTTTGCTTACTAGGGATTATTTAGGGCTAGCCTTACTTCCTATGCGTCTATAGGCTAGCGTTATTAGGGTTATATATAGCTATATTTATAGTAATTAACTGTTATATAGTACTAGTTTTCTTTTGCTTAGCTATAGCTATATAGGGGTAAAGCTACCCTAGGGATATTTTAGAGAAAAAGAAACTTATTAAGGCTAATCTTTCCTATATATAATTATATAATTATAAAGAAGACATGCTTATCTAGGCTAGTGTGAAATTTCTAGATATCTTTTAGGTAGCTTAGTGGTTAGTCCTTAGTTAGCTCCTTACTACACTAATTCTAGCCTAGCCTCTCTTTATTATACTATGCCTTCTAGTAGCTTTTTTACTTATTATATAGGTTTGCGTTAGGCTTATCTTCCTTATAGTTATATTTTCTCTATAGTTTTCTCTAGGGTAGAATAGTTACTACTAACCTAGCTATAGTCCTAATTACTATTGCCATTTTACTATTAATAGTTTTATTCTTAAACCTCTTTTTTAGGTAGTTTAGGTAAAGGTTAAGTAGTAAGACTAAGGTTTTAGCTTCTAGCTATATAATTAAGGTAGCCTTAAACGCCCTTATAATAACTTAAAGGTAAGCTAACTAGTTAGTTATAAAGCTCTTAACTATGCCTTTTAGTTTCCCTTCTTTCTTAGTTAGTATATAGTAAGCGCTTACTTTATAGGCAATAATAAGGTAAACTACCTAGGTGTATAGGAGGTGTATATCCTTAAAGCTATAACCCTATGCTAACGCTACTAGTAAGGTAAGTGTAAGTTACTACTAGGCTAGTTTCCCTTTAATAATCTTCTTATAGGCGCCCTAGGTAAGTTTCCTATTAACCTAAATTCTAAGGAAGTAGTAGGCCTTTATAGGCGCTATCTTTTCTATTCTAAGCTAGACTCTAGTCTAGAGCGGGTTAGCGAGATTTGCTAAAGTGCATAAGTTCTGTCTTAGCTAGGTTAAACTTCACTCCTGCTTCCTTTGCCTAGTCCTCGCAGATCTTCCACGCTAATTATAAGTTTTAGTAAAGTTACTATAAGCTTACTAGGTATATATAATTAGCTATAACTTAAGCTATTAATAGCTATAACACTAGCTTTTTAACTTATAGCTTACTTTCGCTACCTATATAAATTACTTAGGGGGGCTATAGTTAATATAAAAGAGACTAAATTTCCCTTTTTTTTTCTTTTTCTTTTCTCCTTATCTCTCTTAATTTTATTACTAAATTTATAAGTTTGCCTTACTAGCCTTATAGTAGTGTTTTTATTACTATTACTTAGTAGTTACTAACCTTATTTAGGATCTCTTTATTATTATTTTATATCTTAACTATTCTTATTATTAGTTTCTTATTACCTTACTTCTTACTTACTTATTACTAACTTATAGCTAGGCTATAATATTATTTATTTATCCTATAACTCCTAGTATGTTTATATTTACTTTAGAAAGGTTTTCTTAGAAAAAGGTATTATAAGCCTTTAAAACTACTATATAAGTTTTATCTCTTACTTATAGTATTATAGCTACTAACTTACTAAATAGTAATACTAAAATTCCTTACCTATATTATAGTTAGTAGGTAGTAATCTAGTAAATTATGCCTAAGGATAATAATGCTAAGCCCTAATATATTATTAATAGAAAACTAGTTGTTAGAACTATTGAAAATGGGAAGGGAATCTAACTAGAGGGATAGGAAGACCTCCCTAGTAGATTCTAACGCAGCGGCTTCTAGATTCACTAGATTATAGCTTATTCTTTAAGATTAGGAGCTTTTAATAGTTAAACACAGTTGATTCCTAGCTAACGGATAGTCTAACAAGCAATAAGAGGATTTCTAGTCCCCTCATAGACCTACTAACTATATCAGAGGATCTAGGTCGCTAGAGAGGTCTTAGGAGCTACTTTTTATTTTCCGCAAAACTTATTTATATAGGAAAAATAAAAAATCAACTCATAGCTATATAAACTAGCTGCCTAGGTGCCCTAACTAAGCACTTTAATAAACAACCCTATTTATAAAATATACTATTAAATCCAGAAAAATTCAAGGATTTAAACAGTATACATTAGCCTTTTATATAACTACTAGTTACCTAGTTACAGTTAATTTTAGCTTCCCTATAGGGTAACCTAGTTAGCTTAGTTATACAAGCCCGCGGGTTAGTTATAGGAACAACGCAGGTTATAACAGAACGCTGCAAGCAACGCCTGTAACTAACGTTGTAATAACGCAATAAGGCAACTAGTGGGCCTATAAAATAGTGCTATAAATAGCATTATTTTAACACTCCCTCTAGAAAAGTATAAGGTAACTAATTCGATACCTAGACTTAGCTCTTTATAGATATCTAAGTTAACCATAAATTTAACAATAAATCTAATAACTTTTAACTAAAAACAGTAACCTTTTTAAAATCGATAACTTTTAGGCGTAATTCCAATGTTTTTGTTAATTTTTCGGGTTTTTCGACTTTTTAGTTGGTTTTAAACTAGGCCTTTGTATTCGTAAGACCTGATAGTTAGATAAATTGTTGAAATTTATCATAGGGCAGGGGCTTAGTTAAACCATTTGCAGGCATCTCTTTAGTGTTAATGTAGATAACCTTAGCTATACCCTTCTATACCTTTTCTCTAGTATAGTTAAATTTTAGCAGGGTATGCTTTATTTTGCTATAAAGAGCAGGGTTATTAGCGGTTATAATAGCGCCTTAGTTATTACTAAAAATTAGTACTAGAGGTGCTATAGGTAGCTTTATCTCTTTAAAGAGACTATAAAGCCACTCTAGCTCCCTAATAGCTTTATATAAGGTATTAGATTTAGCCTCTAATGTTAATAAAGCTATTGTAGTTGCTTTCTTTGATTTCTAGCTAATAGGTCCTTTAGCTAGCTTATAGAGATAAGCATAGGTTAATTTAGAGGACTTATCACCTGCGAAGTCGCTATCATAGAAGCTAATAAGGGTTGTAGAAGCTGTAACAGTAGATTTAGACCTTCTATAAGTTATAGTATAACCTATAGAGCCTAAAAGGTACCTAAGCAGATGTTTAGAAGCATTAAGATGCTCTATAAATAGCTTAGATAGCGCTGTGGAAAGCCACTAAACTAGAAAGGCAATATTAGGTCTTGTAAGGAGCATTAGGTACATAATAGTCCCTATAATACTCTAATATAGCTTATAATTAGGGGGGGAAAGAGGTTTAGTTAGGTAGTCTACCTATTTTATAATTCCTAGTTAGAGAGGAATTTTAATAGGTCTAGCATCCTTTATATTAAATCTTTCTAGGGCTTTAGAAATGTACTAGGACTAGTGGATAGTTAGGGTCCCTTTCTTTTGATTTCTAGTGATTTAAACGCCTAGGAAAAACTTAGCTAGCCCACGGTCTTCTATAGGATAAGCTTTATGAAGTAGCTTCTTTAGCCTATTAATATAAGCTAGATCCGGTCCTATTAGAAGACAGTTATCCATATAAGTTGCTATATATGTAGATATAGTTAGGTTAAAGAAGACGGCTAGGTTAGATATAAGGGGTTAAAAGCCTAGCTTCTAAAGAAAGTCCTTTAAAACCTGTTGCCACTCTCTAGAGCTTTGTTTTAATCTATATAAAGCTTTTTATAGGAAAATAACCTGCTTTTAAGAGGGTTTATAGCTATACTTCTTAAGTAACTTAGCTACTTTAGGTGTAAAAGACTTAGTAAACTTAGTAAATCTATTAGGTATTTGCATATAGATAGATTCCTTTAGTGGACTATTTAGAAAGGCCCCTATAAAATTAACCTGTTTAACTTCCTAGTTATTATAAGCCACTAGGGCTAGTAAAATCCGCTAACTAGGGGGAATGCTAGTTATAGCGTAGGTTTTAATATAATCTTAACCTTCTATCTGCATAAACCCTTTAGCAACGAGTCAGGCCTTAAATCTTTAGAGGATTATTTTCTTTATCCTTTTTAAGCTTGTAAATAAGCCTATTCTTTAGAACCCTCTAGCCCTTAGGAATTTAGTCTATCCCTATAAATTTAAAGGTTCTAGCAGCTAGAAGCTATTTAAATTTGTTAAATATTGCATCTATCTATTTTTGACTATCCTTACTTTTTAAAGCTTGTTTCTAGGTCTTAGGGGTATCTGAATCGTCATTAGTGGATAATTTACATCTTTGTTATGCCTTAAAGCATATCTCCTTAACGTATAAAGATATATTGAAATCATTAATATCTATAGAATCAGAATTAATTAAAGAATCCAAATCTAAAAACGGTTTTTCGATAGCACCCTTATTAGGGGCGCTAGAGCTAGGGCTCTCTAGGGGTAGCGCTGGAGGCGTTGCAGGCGCTATAGGCGTTGTCACAGGCGCTGTATTAGTAGCCCCGGGGGCTGTTAGCATAGGCGCTGCGGGCGCTGCGGGCGCTAGGCTTTTAGGAGGCTTTAGGTAACTATCCTGAATTTCTAGATTATCTCGTGAGATATCGGCTTCTCCCTCTAAAGGATTAGTCCCTAAAGGCTTAGGGGACCTTACAGAGCCTATATCCTCTATAATTTTAACAAAGCTAGTCTTTATAACTAACCTTTTAGAGGGAATATAAATAAGATAGATAGTAGAACCTAGAGTAGCTAGCAACTAGCTAGGGATAGTCCTAGGGGCTAGCTTTTAAAGCTTAGATCTTGACTCCGGAGGTATTAGGACCTTATAATAAGACCCTATAGCCCTAATTTTTAAGAAGTTAGGCTTATAGGAAGTCTTAGGCTCTAAATTAGCTAGAAATAGCTGCTTAGGGGTTAAAGGTTTGGTTGTATTAGCTGTGATGTTAACTAATTCCACTATGGCTAGGAGGATATAAGACTATAGATATAAGGGCAGCTTAGACCACTAAAGTGTAGCCCTAAGCTAGTCTAGGATAACCCTAATAGCCCTCTTAACTAGCCTATTCTATTTGTGAATATAGGGGCAAGAGGTGCTAAAACAAATTCCTTTAGAAGATAACTATAACTAAAGTTTGTTATTGATTTTAGTACCTCTGTTAAAGTAAAGGTGCCTAGGATACGCGTTATATCGATTTTTTAAGGCTCTAAAGAAGCCCTTAATAGCTAAAGAAAGGGTTAAACCTTCTTTATTAGCTAATGAAAAACACCATTTATACCGGGATTATTAATTAATAAGAATAAGGACTTTAGCCTTCTTATTGTGTGGTATAGGTTTGATTTTAACTGTATCTCCCTCTAGAATATCTAGGACTCTAGGGGGGTCCTAAATAGGTCATTTAGTTAGTCTTCTAATAGCTTTAGATTGCATATAGGCTATGTAGTTAAAATCCTTTTCTTTAACGGCGGAAAAATTAGGGATCCCTTTAGCTAATTTTGATGACTTCTTTAGTAAAGGGAGGCCTATATGGCCTAATCGAATGTGCCAAAGAAAGGCTAAATCTAGTAACTTCTTATAACTAGAATCTAGCTTTTTAGGGCTATTATCCCCTAGCTCCCTCTGTTGCTAGGCCTCTTGAGAATCACAGGCCTCTGGGGGCAATAGATAGCTACTATTGTTACCTAAGTTATTAGGGTATGGACCTTCTAAACCCCCTATAGAAGGTGCCTAACTAGGAGGAGCTTTAGTAGGACATAGGGCTAAATTATTGTCTTCTAGCTCTTTGATTTGTTAATATTCCTTGGGATTAAAAGCTAGTTACGGAATTTGAACCTCTATAGGGTAGGAGAACCCTAATTTGGTCTTATAAGCTCTTAGTTATCGTTGCTGTTATTGGTTGCAATATTAAGAGCCTGTAAAGGAGAGGTGGGTTAAATGCTTATAGATTATAGGAGTAGGTTACCCCTTAATCTGTAGAAAAAAGCTGTGTTTAGCAGGTTCTAGTAACCCATAGGGGCTTTTATTAGCTACGAATAGCTAGTCTTTAGCTAGATAACCTCCCTTTAGATAGTGAGATAACCCACTAACTAGGTTAGTATCTATACCTAGGAAATATAGGGCATCTAGCAAAGCTAAAGGCCTATATTCTAGTGGATTTTTCTTGACTAGAATATTAAAAACAGCTATGCCTCTTCCTTTAGGAAAAATAGGTCCTCCTACTATAATTATAGCGCTAGTTTTACCTTTCTTTAGAGGTTTAAAGTCCCTAAAAGAAGCCCTATTATTACAAATATAATAGGAAGAACCTGTATTATATAAAAGGGAGTTTTTAACTACATTGTTAGAGTAGCTAAAAGTAGGCTTACTAGTAGTGTTACTAGTAGTAGAGGCACTAGAACTATCTAAATTAGAATTAGAATCACTACTATTATCACTGCTAGATTCATTAGAATCTAATTCTTTAACGTATCCTATGGCTAGGGTATAGCCTAAAGCAAAAGTAGCTTCTTTTCCTTTCTGTTTTTCCCTGTTGCTACTCTTTTTCTTCTTTTGCTTCTTTTTAAAGGCCTTAGAAGGGTTTAAATCCTTCTTATCCTGCTCTTTAGTGGCGTTAGAGTCCTTCTTAGGGTTAGGGTTAGAAGACTTCTTTTCCTAGTCCTTAGAATTTCCCTTATTATTATTAGAAGCCTTATAACTAAGGGCTTTAGCTATAGGGGAGGTTTTGTCCCTCTGTTTTTCTAATAAGTCCGCCATAAGGAACTATAAATTTAGGGTATTTATAGGCAGTCCTTATGCCCTAGAAGCTCTAATAGTAAATCTTTGTCTCTTAGCCTAACTAGGAAAGGTCTGCTTTAATGCATTAATATAATGATTTACTTGATTAATAGGGGCGATCTCTACACTATAAAGCTGTAGTCTAGCTAGTAAATTATTAAAATTAGCATTAAAAGCCTCTAAAGATCCCTTATAACTTAAAAAGTTTAGGGAGTGGTAGCTAGCGTATAGTGTACTACGCTGGATTTTAGCACTCTGCGAATACTGCCTAATAAGGACTTTATAGGCTTCTTTAGGGGATTTTTGCTAATATATAGCAGCCTATAGTCCTAGTTAATAACTATCTCTTAATATTATTAAAAGAATAGCTTAGTTATAGTTAGCTAGATAGCCTGCTAGGCTTAGATTATCTATAAATTTAGGTAATCCTAGGGCTCTAAATTATATGCTTAGGGCTTGCTTCCACTAATTATAGTTTTTAGGGCCTTTTAGCTTAGCTCCCTCTAGAATAGAGTGAACCTTCTTATTTAGTTTCTTTATAGCACTTATATTAAAAGCAGCTTGTAAGTTACTAGAAGGTATGCTTACAGAAGTAGTAGCTATTAGATCTTCTTCTAGAACCTTAGTATTTTCTTCCTTAGGTCTATTAGAAGCCTAAAGACCTTGCATAATAGTTATAGTTTGCGTTAATTTCTTAAGAAGATTATTAATGCTAGCCTTGTTTTTAATACGATTTTCCTCGCTATGCCTAATAAAATCAGATAAGGTCTTGCCTTATTGTTTAATTTGACTTTATAGGTGCAAAGTACTAGCCTAAACAGCTAGTTAACCTTCTATATCTATCCTACTAGGGTCCCTAGGGGGGCTAGAAGACCCCATAGCAGGGGCCTTACCCTTATAACTAGGTGGTGCTATCTTCTAAAAGTCCCTGTGTTAAATCTCCAAATTTATTCCTGTTGCAAATAACACGCGCTAGAAATTAATTATGTTACAATCTAGTCGCGTACGTAATTTATGTGGCGGGGCTGTTTAAGAGGGTAGCCCTTAGGTCTAAAAAGTAGGTCTTTGGTATACGCGGGCAGAAAAATAGCGGAGAAGAATCTCCGCGAGGAAAATTTTCTTAACACTAACACTAAGTAATAGGAATCATAGATAATAGGTATTACAGAAGCTATAACATAACGCAACGTAATATATAGTGCGTGCAACGTAATGTAATAGGTTAAAAAGCCTAGTATAGATATACTAGATATCTAATAATTTCAAAGGATATAGCGTATCTACTATTGTAGATAATATTAAATATAACGGTCACAGTAGTGAATAGAATTACAAGAGGTTGTGGTTATAACTAGATAGTTACAGGGTTACAATGTGGTGGTTACGGGTGCGGCTATAGTTAATTTTTAACACCAAAGGTCTGATGTTGCGATGCGTGGTACTAGTAAATAAAGAGCTTTAAATTCTAGTGGTTTCCTTCGTAATCTTAAGAGCCTATAGGTATAGTAGGTAGTAACTATACCTAAAATCAAGTAGTAATCGCAGTAGAATAACGCAGTAATGTAGTAATCTATAGGCCTTCTAGGCTTATAACCTATTAAAAATAGGAAGGGAATCTAACTAAAGGGATAGGAAGACCTCCCTAGTAGATTCTAACGCAGCGGCTTCTAGATTCACTAGATTATAGCTTATTCTTTAAGATTAGGAGCTTTTAATAGTTAAACATAGTTAATTCCTAGCTAACAGATAGTCTAACAAGCAATAAGAGGATTTCTAGTCCCCTTATAGACCTACTAACTGTATTAGAGGATCTAGGTCGCTAGAGAGGTCTTAGGAGCTACTTTTTATTTTCCGCAAAACTCATTTGTATAGGAAAAATAAAAAATTAACTCATGGCTATACAAACTAGCTGCCTAGGTGCCCTAACTAAGCACTTTAATAAATAACCCTATTTATAAAATATACTATTAAATCTAGAAAAATTCAAGGATTCAAACAGTATACATTAGCCTTTTATATAACTACTAGTTGCTTAGTTACAGTCGATTTTAGCTTCCCTATAGGGTAACCTAGTTAGCTTAGTCATACAAGCCCGCGGGTTAGTTGTGGGAACAACGCGGGTCATAACAGAACGCTGCAAGCAACGCCTGTAACTAACGTTGTAACAACGCAACAAGGCAACTAGTGGGCCTATAAAATAGTGCTATAAATAGCATTATTTTAACAAGAACAAACACGATATTAATCGCGCTTGACAGCCGCAATTGCGGCTAGAAGAAGGTTAGCCCGCGCGCGCGCGCGCAAGCCCTACCTTCGCCCTATAAGCAAGCCCTGTAATAGGGCAGGGCTAGCGTCACGTGGGGTCACGTGACCTATAATAGCTAGCTATTATCTCTTACAAAAGCCCTCTCTTTTGCTTCCCTTTTCTCTTCTTAGATTATATAGAATAATAAGCCTAGAATAGATTATTAATAATAATACTATTCCTAAGGCTTTATATAATGTATTATATCCCTACAGAACTAACACTAGTTAGTGGTTAACCCCTAGGTAACTACTTTTAATTTATAAGTGCTAACTACTCTCTTATAAATTATAATAACTATAGTCTAACTTATAAGTAAAGAATTACTCTCTTATAGACTATACTAACTATAGATTAGTAAGGTCTTTTTATAGAAAAGATTCTTATAGAAGTAGTATAAATAAGTCCCTTTTAAGTAGCCTATTTATTATAAGATCCCTTAGAGTACTAAGGAAAAAGCCTATTATTTTAAAGAAAAGTTTAATTCTAGTAGCTTACCTATCTTATTATTCTTCTTAATATAATAAATAGAAGCCTAAACCTTAAAGAAGAGTTTAACTCTAGTAGCTTATCCTATCCTATTATTCTTCTCCTTAGTGTGTTTTATTATATAATAAAGCTAACTACCTAGTCTTATAATCCTTTATATATCTCCTTACCTAAAATTTATTATCCCTTATTTCCTATTTTATTTTCTCTAAAGCCTATAAGTTATAATAGTTAATAAGAAGGAGTAAATATAAGTCCTAGTAAGTTATAATAGCTCTTAAGTAAAAGACACCTTCTTAGAAGCTTATAAAGGGTAACTAGAGAGAAAACCTAGTATAATCCCTTTCCTTTATATCCCTTAGAACTTATACTATTATATTATAAAAGAATTACTCTATAAAATTAAAGAATTTAATATTAATAAGGATAATACACTAGAAATACTTATAGCCTATATCCTTACTAAAGTAAAGGACTATAAAGTAAGAAAGGTAACTAGGAAAACTCTCTTTATAGAGTTTACTAATAACTTTTTAAATAAACACTATAAACACTTTAGAGAGCACTAGCCTTAGTAGTAAAGCACCTTTATAACTATCTTATAACTAATAGGGTATATATAATAATTAACTAAACTATAAGTATTATAATAAACCTTTAAGAAGTCCTTAACTAAGAGGAATTTTACTTTTAGTTATAAGAAAAAGTAAATAATACCTATAAGAAGTATATAGACTTCTAAAGGAAGATTATAGTAAGTAAAGACTTCCTTAATAACCTCTTTAATAAAAGTAGCTTCTAGTAACCCTAAAATATAAGAATTACTTTCTCTCTTTATTAAGCCTAAATTTAACCTTCCCTAGCTATTACACTAGTAATTTAGTAATAACTACCTCTTTTATAGCCTCCTCCCTTACCTTAAGAATTAGAACTAGCTTAATAGCCCTAGTTTCCTTCTCCTAAGAGAGAATAATATCTATTAATAACTTACTTATCCCCTTATAGCCTATAGTAAAGCAAATTATTAATCTTATAAAGATATATACACTAGAGAAGTAATATAGCGCTAAGGACTATAATATCTTTAAATTAAAGCTCCTAGTGTTTAAGAGAAAGTATAAGCTCTTAGATATTAAATAAAAGTAATCTAGCTATATACTAAAAGTAATGCTAAAAGGGAAAGCCCTTAGGTATTACTTAGACTACCTCTTATAGCTAGGGAATCCTTAGGACCTTATAACCTTAGTAGTAAAGATAAAGTAAAGGTTTAAGATAAAGAATATAAGGTAAAAATACCTCAAGTAGTATAATATATCCCTCTAGAAGATAATCTATAATAACCCTAATAAGTTAAAGGTAAAATGCTTTAATAAGATTATAAAGAAGCTTTTTATATTATAATAAGCTATCCCTAATATAGGATAATTAGAGCAAGCCCTTTAAAATTAAATTATAACTACCTATAATAAAATCCCTAAGTATAGGAGCTACCTTACTAATTCTCCTAATAGCCTTTAATAATTTTATAAATAGGTTTAGATAATAATCTACCTAATTATAGAAAAATCTAGTGGTTAATACTAATTCCTTACTAACACTAAACCCTAGGAGTAGTTCTAGACTAATAAAAGGTATAATAGCAAAGGCAAAGAGTTATAGTACTCTCCTTAAAGGTATAAAGGTATAAAGGTAGCCCCTTACTTAAAGAAATGCTATATATATAGTAAGGAAGGATACTAGTTAATAAAGTATCCTAAAGAGAAGTAAAAGAAGGTATACTAATATTATAAGAACTACTACTTAGTGTTAGGGTTGTGGAGGCTACGGAGCGACATAGGCAATAGAGGCAATAGCATTATATATAGTAGGACTTACTTAGGGCTTATAGCGCCCTAGCTATAAGGCTACTATAAGCTAGTTATATATGCGCAAAGGGGGTATTTAGGCAAAGGTTATATATATAGAATATAGGAGGCTAGAGATTAAAACCCTTAAGTATTACTACTTACCTTCTAGTAATATAGCTATTACTTATCTATACTATTACCCTATTTGTTAAAATAATGCTATTTATAGCACTATTTTATAGGCCCACTAGTTGCCTTGTTGCGTTGTTGCAACGTTAGTTACAGGCGTTGCTTGCAGCGTTCTGTTATGACTTGCGTTGTTCCCACAACCAACCCACGGGCTTGTATAACTAAGCCGACTAGGTTACCCTATAGGGAAGCTAAAATCGACTGTAACTAGGCAACTAGTAGTCGTATAAAAGGCTGACGTATACTGTTCGAATCCTTGAATTTTTCTGGATTTAATAGTATATTTTATTAATAGGGTTGTATACTAAAATGCTTAGTTAGGGCACCTGGGCAGCTAGTTTATATGGCTGTGAGTTGATTTTTTATTTTTCCTATACAAATGAGTTTTGCGGAAAATAAAAAGTAGCTCCTAAGACCTCTCTAGCGACCTAGATCCTTTAATACAGTTAGTAGGTCTATGAGGGGACTAGAAATCCTCTTATTGCTTGTTAGACTGTCCGTTAGCTAGGAATTAACTATATTTAACTATTAAAAGCTCCTAATCTTAAAGAATAAGCTATAATCTAGTAAATCTAGAAGCCGCCGCGTTAGAATCTACTAGGGAGGTCTTCCTATCCCTCTAGTTAGATTCCCTCCCTATTTTTAATAGGTTATAAGCCTAGAAGGCCTATAGATTACTATATTACTACGCTATTCTACTGCGATTACTGCTTGATTTTAGGTATAGTTACTACCTACTATACCTATGGGCTCTTAAGATTACAAAGGAAACCACTAGAATTTGAAGCTCTTTATTTACTAGTACCACGCATTGCAATATCAGACCTTTGGTGTTAAAAATTAACTATAGCCGCAACCTGTAACCACCATATTATAACCTATAACTACCTAGTTATAACTATAACCTTTTTAGTAATCCTATTCACTACTGCAACCATTATATTTGATATTATCTACAATAGTAGATACGCTGCATCCTTTAAAATCATTAGACATCTAGTATATTTATACTAGGCTTTTTAACCTATTATATTACGTTGCACGCACTATACATTACGTTGCGTTGCGTTGTGGCTTCTGTAATACCTATTATCTATGATTCCTTTACTTAGTGTTAAGAAAATTTTCTTAGAGACCCCTCTCTGCTATTTTTCTGCCTGTGTATACCGAAGACTCACTTTTTAGACCTAAGGGCTGCCCTCTTAAACGGTCCCGCCACACAATTTACGTGCGTGACTAGATTGCAACACAAGTAATTTCTAGCGCGCGTTATTTGCAACAGGAACAAATTTAGAGCTTCTACATAGGGATTCTTTTCCTTTTTAGGGAATTTTTTTTTAAAGATAGCACCACCTAGTTATAAGGGTAAGGCCCCTGCTATAGGGTCTTCTAGCCCCCCTAGGGACCCTAGTAGGATAGATATAGAAGGTTAACTAGCTATTTAGGCTAGTGCTCTATAGCTATAGATGCAGAGCCAAATTAAATAATAAGGCAAGACCTTATCTGATTTTATTAGGCATAGCGAGGAAAATCGTATTAAAAACGAGGCTAGCATTAATAATCTTCTAGAGAAGTTAACGCAAACCATAACTATTATGCAAGGTCTTCAGGCTTCTAATAAACCTAAGGAAGAAAATACTAAGGTTCTAGAAGAAGACCTAGCTACTACTTCTGTAAGCGTACCTTCTAGTAACTTATAAGCTGCCTTTAACACAGGTGCTATAAAGGAACTAAATAAGAAGGTTCACTCTATTCCAGAGGGAGCTAAGCTAAAAGGCCCTGAAAACTATGATTAGTGGAAGCAAGCCCTAAGCATATAATTTAGAGCCCTAGGATTACCTAAATTTATAGATAATCTAAGCCTAGCAGGCCATCTAGCTAACTATAACTAAGCTATTCTTTTAATAATATTAAGAGATAGTTATTAACTAGGACCACAGGCTGCTATATGTTAGCAAAAATCCCCTAAAGAAGCCTATAAAGTCCTTATTAGGCAGTATTCGTAGAGTGCTAAAATCCAGCGTGGTACACTATACGCTAGCTACCACTCCCTAAACTTTTCAAGTTATAAGGGATCTTTAGAGGCTTTTAATGCTAATTTTAATAATTTACTAGCTAGACTACAACTTTGTAGTGTAGAGATCGCCCCTATTGATTAAGTAAACCATTATATCAATGCATTAAAGCAGACCTTTCCTAGTTAGGCTAAGAGACAAAGATTTACTATCAAAGCTTCTAGGGCACAAGGACTGCCTATAAATACCCTAAATTTACAGTTCCTTATAGCGGATTTATTAGAAAAACAGAGGGACAAAACCTCCCCTATAGCTAAAGCCCTTAGTTATAAGGCTTCTAATAACAAGGGAAATTCTAAGGACCAGGAAAAGAAGTCTTCTAATCCTAACCCTAAGAAGGACTCTAACGCCACTAAAGAGCAGGATAAGAAGGATTCAAACCCTTCTAAGGCCTCTAAAAAGAAGCAGAAGAAGAAAAAGAGTAGCAATAGGGAAAAACAGAAAGGAAAAGAAGCTGCTTTTGCTTTAGGCTATACCCTAGCCATAGGATACGTTAAAGAATTAGATTCTGATAAATCTAGCAGTGATAATAGTAGTGATTCTAAGTCTAACTCGGATACCTCTAGTACCACTAGTAACACTACTAGCAAGCCTACTTTTAGCTACTCTAATAATGTAGTTAAAAACTCCCTTTTGTATAATACAGGTTCTTCCTATCACATTTGTAATAATAGGGCTTCTTTTAGGGACTTTAAACCTCTAAAGAAAGGTGAAACTAGCGCTATAATTACAGCAGGAGGACCTATTTATCCTAAAGGAAGAGGCACAGCTGTTTTCAATGTTCTAGTCAAGAAAAATCCACTAGAATATAGGCCCTTAGCTTTGCTAGATGCCCTATATTTCCTAGGCATAGATACTAACCTAGTTAGTGGGTTATCTCACTATCTAAAGGGAGGTTATCTAGCTAAAGACTAGCTATTCCTAGCCAATAAAAGCCCCTGTGGGTTATTAGAACCTGCTAAACACGGCTTTTTTCTATAGATTAAGGGGCAACCTACTCCTACAATCTGTAAGCATTCAACCCACCTCTCCTTTATGGGCTCTCAATATTGCAACCAACAACGGCAACGACAACCAAGAGCTTATAAGAACAAATTAGGGTTTTCCTACCCTATAGAGGTTCAAATTCCGCAACTAGCTTTTAATCCCAAGGAATATTAACGAATTAAAGAGCTAGAAGACAATGATGATTTAGCCCTATGTCCCACTAAAGCTCCTCCTAGTTAGGCATCTTCTACAGGGGGTTTAGAAGGTCCATACCCTAATGACTTGGGTGACGATAGTGGCCGTCTACTGCCCCCAGAGGCCTGTGATTCTCAAGAGGCCTAGCAATAGAGGGAGCTAGGGGATAATAGCCCTAAATCTAACCTAGATTCTAGTTATAAGAAGTTACTAGATCTAGCCCTTCTTTAGCACATTCGATTAGGCCATATAGGCCTCCCTTTACTAAAGAAGTCATCAAAATTAGCTAAAGGGATCCCTGATTTTTCCGCCGTTAAAGAAAAGGATTTTAACTGCATAGCCTGTATGCAATCTAAAGCTATTAGAAGACTGACTAAACGACCTATTTAGGACCCCCCTAGAGTTTTAGATATTTTAGAGGGAGATACGGTTAAAATCGAATCTATACCGCATAATAAGAAGGCCATAGTCCTTATCCTTATTGATCGAAAATCCCGGTATAAATGGTGCTTTTTATTAGCTAATAAAGAAGGTTTAACCCTTTCTTTAGCTATTAAGGGCTTCTTTAGGGCCCTGAAAAATCGATATAACGCGTATCCTAGGCACCTTCACTTTGACGGAGGTACTGAAATTAACAACGAACTTTAGTTATAGTTATCTTCTAAGGGAATTTGCTTTAGCACCTCTTGCCCCTATATTCACGAACAGAATAGGCTAGTTAAGAGGGCTATTAGGGTTATCCTCGACTGGCTTAGGGCTATACTTCAGTGGTCTAAGCTACCCTTATATCTATGGTCTTATATCCTTCTAGCCATAGTGGAATTAGTTAACATCATAGCTAATACAACTAAACCTTTAACCCCTAAGCAGCTATTTCTAGCTGATTTAGAGCCTAAGACTTCCTATAAGCCTAACTTCTCGAAAATTAGGGCTATAGGGTCTTATTGTGAGGTCCTAATACCTCTAGAGCAGAGATCTAAGCTTCAAAAGCTAGCCCCTAGGACTATTCCTAGTTGGTTGCTAGCTACTCTAGGTTCTACTGTTTATCTTGTTTATATTCCCTCTAAAAGGTCAGTCATAAAGACTAGCTTTGTTAAAATTATAGAGGATATAGGCTCTGTAGGGTCCCCTAAGCCTTTAGGGACCAATCCTTCAGAGGGAGAAGCCGATATCTCACGAGATAATCTAGAAATTCAGGATAGTTACCTAAAGCCTCCTGAAAGCTTAGCGCCCGCAGCGCCCACAGCGCCCACGACAGCGCCTGCAACGCCTCCAGCGCTACCCCTAGAGAGCCCTAGCTCTAGCGCCCCTAATAAGGGTGCTATCGAAAAACCGTTTTCAGATTTGGATTCTTTAATCAATTCTGATTCTATGGATATCGATGATTTCAATATATCTTCATACGTTAAGGAGATATGCTTTAAGGCACAACAAAAGGCTAAATTATCCACTAATAACAACGATTCGGACACCCCTAAGACCTGGAAACAAGCTTTAAAAAGCAAGGATAGTCGAAAATGGATGGATGCAACATTTAACGAATTTAAACAGCTTCTAGCTGCCGGAACCTTCAAATTTATAGGGATAGACTAAATTCCTAAGGGCCGGAGGGTTCTAAAGAATAGGCTTGTTTACAAGCTTAAAAAGGATAAAGAAAATAATCCTCTAAAATACAAGGCCTAACTCGTTGCTAAAGGGTTTATGCAGATAGAAGGTCAAGATTATATCGAAACCTACGCTATAACTAGCATTCCCCCTAGTTGGCGGATTTTACTAGCCCTAGCGGCTTGTAATAACTAGGAAGTTAAACAGGTTGATTTTATAGGGGCCTTTCTAAACAGTCCACTAAAGGAAGCTATTTATATGCAAATTCCTGATGGATTTACTAAATTTGCTAAGTCTACACCTAAAGTAGCTAAGTTACTTAAGAAGTATGGCTACAAACCCTCTTAAAAGCAGGTTATCTTCCTACAAAAAGCTTTATATAGATTAAAACAAAGCTCTAGAGAGTGGCAACAGGTTTTAAAGGACCTTCTTCGGAAGCTAGGCTTTCAACCCCTTATATCCGACCTAGCTGTCTTCTTCAACCCAACTACATCTACATATATAGCGACTTATGTGGATAACTGTCTTCTAATAGGACCGGATCTAGCTTATATTAATAGGCTAAAGAAGCTACTTCATAAAGCTTATCCTATAGAAGACCGTGGGCCAGCCGAATTTTTCCTAGGCGTTCAAATCACTAGAAATCAAAAGAAAGGGACCCTAACTATCCACTAGTCCTAGTACATTTCTAAAGCCCTAGAAAGATTCAACATAAAAGATGCTAGACCTGTTAAAATTCCTCTACAACTAGGAATTATAAAACAGGTAGACCACCTAACTAAACCTCTTTCCCCCCTTAATCACAAGCTATATTAGAGTATTATAGGGACTATTATATACCTAATGCTCCTTACAAGACCTAATATTGCCTTTCCGGTTTAGTGGCTTTCCATAGCGCTAGCTAAGCCGTTTATAGAGCATCTTAATGCTTCTAAACATCTGCTTAGGTACCTTTTAGGCTCTATAGGTTATTCTATAACTTATAGAAGGTCTAAATCCGCTGTTACAGCTTCTGCAACCCTTATTGGCTTCTGTAATAGCGACTTCGCGGGTGATAAGTCCTCTAAATTAACCTATGCTTATCTCTATAAGCTAGCTAAAGGACCTATTAGCTAGAAATCAAAGAAAGCAACTACAATAGCTTTATCCACATTAGAGGCTAAATCTAATGCCTTATGTGAAGCTATTAGGGAGCTAGAGTGGCTTTATAGTCTCTTTAAAGAGATAAAGCTACCTATAGCACCTCTAGTACCGATTTTTAGTGATAACTAAGGCGCTATTACAACCGCTAATAACCCTACTCTTTATAGCAGAACAAAGCATACCCTGCTAAAATTTAACTATACTAGAGAAAAGGTACAGAAGGGTATAGCTAAGGTTATCTACATTAACACTAAAGAGATGCCTGCAGATAGTTTAACTAAGCCCCTGCCCCATAATAAATTTCAACAATTTATCCAACTATTAGGTCTTACGAATACAAAGGCCTAGTTTAAAACTAACTAAAAAGTCGAAAAACCCGAAAAATCAACAAAAACACTGGAATTACGCCTAAAAGCTATCGATTTTACTGTTTTTAGTCTAAAAGTTATTGGATTTATTATTAAATTTATGGTTAACTTAGATATCTATTAAAGAGCTAAGTCTAGGTATCGAATTAGTTACCTCATACTTTTCTAGAGGGAGTGTTAAAATAATGCTATTTATAGCACTATTTTATAGGCCCACTAGTTGCCTTGTTGCGTTGTTGCAACGTTAGTTACAGGCGTTGCTTGCAGCGTTCTGTTATGACTTACGTTGTTCCCATAACCAACCCACGGGCTTGTATGACTAAGCTAACTAGGTTACCCTATAGGGAAGCTAAAATCAACTATAACTAGGCAACTAGTAGTCGTATAAAAGGCTGACGTATACTGTTCGAATCCTTGAATTTTTCTAGATTTAATAGTATATTTTATTAATAGGGTTGTATACTAAAATGCTTAGTTAGGGCACCTAGGCAGCTAGTTTGTATAGCCGTGAGTCGATTTTTTATTTTTCCTATACAAATGAGTTTTGCGAAAAATAAAAAGTAGCTCCTAAGACCTCTCTAGCAACCTAGATCCTTCGATACGGTTGGTAGGTCTATGAGGGGACTAGAAATCCTCTCATTGCTTGTCAGACTATCCGTTAGCTAGGAATCAACTGTATTTAACTATCAAAAGCTCCTAATCTTAAAGAATAAGCTATAATCTAGTGAATCTAGAAGCCGCCGCGTCAGAATCTACTAGGGAGGTCTTCCTATCCCTCTAGTTAGATTCCCTCCCCATTTTCAATACCTATTATATCTATTTTAGCCTAGAAGCCTTAATAAGTTAATCTCTCTTTCTTACTAAGGTAATAGGCTATTAGTAAGTTAAGAATATTAGCACTATAAAGAATAAATACTTGCTTAAGGGGTATTAATAACTCTAGAGTAAATATGCTATATAAAGGTATACCTATAGATTAAAACCTACTTTTAAAGTATAAGTTTTCTTATCTAATTACACTAGAGAATTCCTATATATTAGAGCTTATTATTAATAGTAAAGAAGCTATATTAAACTATAGCTTTATATAAGTAAAGATATAGCTATAAATTACTTAAAAAAGGTAAAAACTTAAATAGCTATAGAAAAATTTATAGAAAGTAAATACCCCTCCCTAATTAGTTAATACTAATAAAGGCCTTACTTCTACCTTATAAATACCTTTTGCTTAAGACTTTACCCCTATTCCCTAGGAAGCATTACCTTTACTAGGACTTTATAAATATAGTATAGTAAAGATATAGCTTAAAGCTCCTATATATAAAAGGGATACCTATAAGAACCTATAGATATTCTTAGTAAATTTAAATATAACCTTTACTATAGATTAAAATATATTTACTAATAATATAATAAAAGTTATATATACTAGTAGCTACCTAGTAAATAAGGTAAAGTAATAGTAAATACGCTTTACTACTATAGATAGTTATATAGATTACTAAAGCTACACTTAGGTAAAGTTTATCTAATAGCTAAAAACTAGAGAAATAAATAAAGATAGTTATTACCTAAAAGCTATAGGAATACTACTAACCCTTTACTAAGGTAAGGATTAGTTATTCTAGATATTTATTAAAATCTAGGGAAAGGCAAAAGTAAAATTACCTAAACCTATGCCTAAACCTCTAAGAATTACCTAGTTTATATAGTGCCTAAATAGTATAATAAAAAAGTAAGTATTTAGCTAAGAGTACCCTATAAGTTAAAACTACCTTATTAGCTAAGGAAAGAAAGTAAAAGTAGTAACTAGGGAAAAGAAAGAGATCCCTTATAAAGGCTACTAAGAAGGTAACTAGTAAAAGAGAAGGAATTACTTAGTATCTTTAGAAAAAGAGCTATAGGAAGAATACTATATAGGAGTAAGGGGCTTGCTAGTTTATTATAAGTGTAGGAAAATAGGCTATCCCTTAACTAGGTATACTAAACTAAACTATAGCATTTACTAGAAAAACACCTATATTACTAAGTAGCACTAAGCTAGCACTAAGTAAGCTAGGAGTTACTTAAACCTAAATAAGGCCCTAATTAGCTTAGTATAACCCTAGGAAGACGCTTTTAATATAACTTAACTTAATAAAAATAGTCTTTTAGACCTATAAATTTATATAGATATTAAGTTATATTAAGATAACCACTAGGTAGTAATACTAATGCTATTTAACCCTAGCGCTATATATTCCTTAATTCACCTAAATATGCTAATAGACCTTAATTAGTTAAAAGTATAACCTTATAATAATACGCTTAAGAGTGCGTTAGGTAATTTTACACTATATTAAGGGATTTTAAGGAAAATAGTATTAGTAAGGGATAGCATAGGCTATATAAAGATATGCTAACTTAGCTACTATATTACTAATAGTAGTGAAAAATTAGTTTTAGGTATTAATTAGGTAAGATAGTATAAGCCTATAATAATATTATAGAAAGATAAACTTTAAAGATACCCTATAATAAAGGAATATATCTTATTAGTAATAGGGTTAAAGAATAGTTAGAAAGTAGTAAAATATATATCTATTATAGTAGTACTTAACCCATAGGTAATATATATAATTAGGTATATAGCTACTATTAAGCCTATAGTAAATAAGGAGGAAGAAAGTAATAATAATATAGTAATAGAAATAACTAATAAACCTAAGAAAGTAAAACTTCTAGAAGCTTATAAGGAGTTTAAAGATATATTTTTAAATAAAGAGGCTAGCACCCTTCCTAGCTTAGGTAGCTAGACTTATACTATTAAATTAAAAAAAGGAAAAACACTACTATAAGGTCTAATATATAACCTAGCTAAGAAAGAGTTATAGGTGCTTTATAAGTACCTAGTAACTATATAAGAACGCAAATAAATCTAAAGATCTATTAGCTTAGTAAGCGCCCTAATCCTTTTTATACTAAAAAAAGGGGGAAAGCTATAACTATATATAAATTATAGGGGTCTTAATAAGATTATAGTTAAAGACAAGGCCTCTTTGCCCCTAATATTAGAAATCCTAGATTAACTAGAGAGTATAAAGATTTTTATAAAGTTAGACCTTAAAGATATATACTATTAGCTATATATCTATAAGGGTAATAAGTAGAAAATAGCTTTCTAGTGTAAATATAGTTACTTTAAGTATCTTATAATACTATTTAGGCTTATTAACACTTTTGCATCCTTCTAAGAGTATATTAATAAAGCTTTAGAAGGCCTTAATAATCTTATTTATATTATCTACCTTAATAACACCCTAATATTTAGCTATAAGATCTTAGAGCATAAAGGTAATATTAAAAAGATCCTTAAGAGATTTTAGAAGGCTAATCTTTTTATTAACCTAGATAAGTGCTAATTCTCTATTAAAGAGGTTAAATTCCTTAGTTATATAATCTTACTAAAAGGAATCTTAATAGACCTAAGTAAGGTAAAGGCAATTATAATATAGCTAATACCTATCTATGTGTTTAATATCTAATTTTTCCTTAGGTTTACTAGATTTTATAGGCGCTTTATTAAGGTATATAGCAAAATAGTTATCCTATTAAGAAACTACCTATAAGGGAATTAACTAGTAAAGTTTAAGCTAGAGGATAGTAAGCTAGTGGCTTTTAGAGAACTATAAAAGCTATTCTAGGAGGCCCTCATTTTAGTTTATTTTAACCTAAGGTTACTACTATAGGTAAAGACTAATGCCTTTAGATACGTAATTAAAGCTATCCTTATAATATTAGTGCTAGGTTACTAGCACCCTATAGCGTTTATATTAAGGAAGTTAAAGGACGCTAAATTACGCTATATAATACTAGACGTAAAGCTACTAGCGATTTAGAAGGCCTTTTAGACTTAGAGGCATTACCTTACTTACTTAGTGCACTTAGTTATAGTAATTATAGATTACTTAAACTATAAGTACCTTATAATAAAGCTAAAGCTAACTAATTACTAGGTTACTATATTAGATAAGCTATGCCTATTTAACTTCACTATTAAATACTAGATAGAGAAGCTAAATCTTACTAACCCTTTATTATAAAAACTAGACTATATTAGTAAGGAAAGGAAGGCTAAGGCTTTTATATCTTAGTTACTAACCTTCCTTACTAAGTTTACTACTATTAGG
This sequence comes from Epichloe amarillans, assembly GCA_024072835.1. Taxonomy (NCBI): domain Eukaryota; kingdom Fungi; phylum Ascomycota; class Sordariomycetes; order Hypocreales; family Clavicipitaceae; genus Epichloe; species Epichloe amarillans. The sequence goes on along the minus strand of CP099637.1, from coordinate 4,652,066 downwards.
CTATAGAGGCACTATATTAGTAATAGCTTAACTACTAGTTAGGTATGTCTATAGTGTATTAGGTTTATAGTTAAGGAGTAGTGTAAGAGTAGTAGTAACTTAGTAAGTACCCTATATTTATATTTACTACCTATTAATAGTAAAGTAAGAACCCTAATAGTAAGTAAGAGAACCTCTTTTATATTAATCTTTACTAGGCTAGGTAGAAAGCCTAAGCATGTAGTAATAAAGCTATAAGTTTATAGTAATTAAACCCTACTAGCTAGTTTAAGAACCTCTTCTATATTAATCTTTACTAGGCCTATAGAAGTAATAGTAAGTAAGTTAACCTCTTCTATATTAACCTCTATTACGCTAGTTAAAAAGTCTAAGAGTATTACTAAGAAGCTATATACTTATAGTAGTATTAAGGCAAATCCCCTAATAGTAAGTAAAAGAACCTTTTCTATATTAATCTCTATTATATTTATAAAAGCAATAGTAAGTAAGAGAACCTCTCCTATATTAATCTCTACTAGGTTAGTTAATTTATCTAAGAGTGTTACTAAAGAGCCACTAGGCTATAGTAGCATTATAATAAGAATCTTAGTGGTTTAGAGAATCTCTTCTAAGTTTAACTCTAATATTAGGAGTAAGGTAGCGAAATTAGAAGCCCTAATTTAAGTCTTATTATTAGAAGCATAGTAAGGGGATACCTTTATTATATAGCAAAAGTTATTACTAATAAGTAGTAACTCTAGTGTGTTAGGACTATAGTTAATTAGTCCCTCTAAGCTAGAGGCTATAAAGCTATAGATATAGACTATAAGATTCTCTAAGTTACTAATATATAAAAATCATATTTTTATCCTACTAGGATTATAGAAAGAAATTTTACTATTAATCTATAATAATCCTATAGTAGGTTATTAGGGGGTTAGTAAGACTCTCTATTATATTATAGGCTAATATTACTAGCTATTAATAAAGAAAGATATTAAGGTATATATCTAGTCTTATATTAATTATTAAGTTTTAAAGCTAAGGTTATATAAACCTTATAGTAAGTTAGCTATATTACTAGTGCCTAATTACCCTTTCTAAGAATTATTAATAGACTTAATTATAGGCTTACTACTAGTAAAGGATTAGACGTATTAGTTATATAATATAATTTTAGTTATTATAGACTAATTCTTAAAGTATAGTATTTATATACTAGTGTTTATATACCTAACTAGTAATAGCCTTACTATAGTGTTTCTTAAGAATGTTTTTAAAGACTATAGCGCCCTAAAAGGTATTATTATAGACTAAGGGTTAATATTTACTAGCGAATTCTAGAGGACTTTTTACTATCTTATTACTATAAAGTGGTAACTAAGCATTGTATTTTATCCCTAAATAAATAGGCAAATAGAGTAATTAAACTAGGTTCTTAAGTATTACCTAAAAGCCTATATATATACTAAATAGGATAATTAGGTAGAATATTTACTAATAGTATAGTTTACCTATAATATAAGTAAGTATAGTAGTTATAGCTAAATGCTAGTAAAGGCACTATAAGGGTATAACCTAAGAGAATTATATTAGGCTATCCTAATACTTAATTTAGTAAATAACTAGGTAGAAAATAAAGTCTTAGAATTAAGATAGAGATACTTAGAGATTAAGTAGCTACTTTATAATATATAAGTATAGTAAAAGAAGTATTATAATTATAAGAGAATACTAATAGAGTTTAAGGTTAGGGACTATATTTTACTATTTACTAAGAATATTAACCTAAGATAACTAAGCTAGAAGCTTATAGCTAAGTACCTAGGGCCCTTTAATATTAAGAAGGTAGTTAGTAATTATAGCTTAGCCTATTAATTATAATTACTAGCTAGCTTAAGACTTTATAATGTGTTTAATATTATAAGCCTTAAACTATTTAGAGGGGATTTTACTAGCTATATAGACATATCCTTACTATAAGATAATATTAAAGATAATAAAGAAAAGTTTAAAGTTAAGAGAATTATCTTATATTAGTATAATAGAAAACAGCGGAAATTCTTAGTAAAATAAAAGGGCTATAATTGTTAGAATAAACACGATATTAATCGCGCTTGACAGCCGCAATTGCGACTAGAAGAGGGTTAGCCCGCGCGCGCGCGCGCAGGCCCCACCTTCGCCCCGCAAGCAGGCCCTATAATAGGGTAGGGCTAGCGTTACGTAACCTATAATAGGTAGCTATTATCCCTCGCGAAAGCCCTCTCTTTTGCTTCCCTTTTCTCTTCTTAGATTATATAGAATAATAAGCCTAGAATAGATTATTAATAATAATACTATTCTTAAGGCTTTATATAATGTGTTTTAATTCCTACGGAACTAATACTAATTAGTGGTTAACCCCTAGGTAACTACTTTTAATTTATAAGTGCTAACTACTCTCTTATAAATTATAATAACTATAGTCTAACTTATAAGTAAAGAATTACTCTCTTATAGACTATACTAACTATAAATTAGCAAGGTTTTTTATAGAAGAGATTCTTATAGAAGTAGTATAAATAAGTCCCTTTTAAGTAGCCTATTTATTATAAGATCCCTAAGAGTGCTAAGGAAGAAGCCTATTATCTTAAAGAGGAGTTTAACTCTAGTAGCTTATCTATCCTATTATTTTTCTTAATATAATAAATAGAAGCCTAAACCTTAAAGAAAAGTTTAACTCTAATAGCTTATCCTATCCTATTATTCTTCTCCTTAGTGTATTCTATTACGTAATAAAGCTAACCGCTAAGCTTGCAATCCTTTATATATCTCCTTACCTAAAATTTATTATCCCTCTTTCTTACTCTATCTTCTCTAAAGCCTATAAGTTATAATAGTTAATAAGAAGGAGTAAACATAAGTCCTAGTAAGTTATAATAGCTCTTAAGTAGGAGATACTTTCTTAGAAGCTTATAAAGGGTAACTAAAGAGAAAACTAAGTATAATTCTCTTTGTCTATATCCCTTAGAACTTATACTATTATATTATAGAAGAATCACTCTAGAAGATTAAAGGATTTAATATTAATAAGGATAACACGCTAGAAACGCTTATAGCCTATATCCTTACTAAAGTAAAGGATTATAAAGTAAGAAAGGTAACTAGGAGAACCCTCTTTATAGAGTTTACTAATAACTTTTATAAATAAATACTATAAACACTTTAGAGAGCACTAGCCCTAGTAGCAAAGTACCTCTATAACTATCTTATAACTAATAGGGTGTATATAATAATTAACTAGACTATAACTATTGTGATAAACCTTTAAGAAGTCCTTAACTAAGAGGAATTTTACTTTTAGTTATAAGAAGAAGTAGATAATTGTTATAGACTGGCCCCTAGGCGGCTGCGATAGGGCGTTAATATAATATTAAGAAACTTAAGGAGAGGAAAGAGAAAGGTAGGAAACCTATCCTTACTAAGGCCTCTTATACCCCCTAACTACCTTATATAAGCCCCCTTTTCTATATCCTTGCCTATATAGGACTATCCTTACTTACGTGCACTTATATAAATGCTTAGGCAAAGCCTAAGCCCTTATATATACCCTTACTTCTCCCCTTTTTCTTCCCTTACCTATAGTTATTATAAGTGCTTACCCTCTCTAATACATTATAAGTGCCTGTTATTTTAACTATAGGTCTAGGTAGGATATATAACGCATTCTCCTAGCCTTGCATTATTATTATAATAACACTAGCCTTACCCTTACTTATTTATAACTTATCCTATATTAGTATAATCCCCTTACTTACTACCTATTACTTATTTTTATTCTATAACCTTAACTTCCTTATACTAAAAATATTTTTTAAATATTATAATACTATTACTCCTTCCTATCCTATTATTTTAAATAACTATTATTCCCCTATTAGATTTATACTAAATATACCTTATTATAGTATAAATACTTATAGTTTTACTTATACTTTAGCTACCCCTACCCTATTAACCACTACCCTTATTACACTAATAGTAAGGTTTATTAGTAAGTTCCTTATTAAGGGGAACTTAGATAATAAGGAGTATGCTACCCCTTATATACTTTTTTAGCCCTATAGGCCTTATATTAAATAAAGCCTTACTATAAGTATATTAGACTACTATTCTCCTAAAAGTAGTAAGTCTTATTCCCTATATTAGTAATAATATATAACCTATATCTAGTTAACTAGGTTCCTATTTACTAACTTATAACTTTATTACTACCTTAAGGATCTTAAGGCTATTATTACTATAGGCACGCATATTATTATACCTAGGGTTAAAAGGACTATAATAACTAAGAAAATACTAGTCCTCTCCTAGGAGTTCTATGCCCTTATAAGCCACTAGAATACGCTCCTAAACTAGGCCTAGTTTAATCTAATGCCTATTTGCTTTGCCCTTAGGCCCCCCCCCTTTAATAATACTTTTACTATAAATATAACTAGGCTTAAGGTTATTCCCCTTAGTAATAGTAGTCCTACTAGTAGCTATAGCATAGGTAGCTTTATATAGTAAGTTACTAGTATTTTATTTTAATAGAACTAGTAAATTATTAGCAAGCTAAACTCTATGTATTAAGAGTTCTATAACTAGTCTATACGCCTCCTTAAGGCACTCTCCCCTTACCACTATAGTAGTAACTAGGGCTACTAGTAACTTATTAAAGCTAGTAATAAATCGCCCTTATATTAACGCTAGGAGCGTTCCTAACTTAGAACTAGGTTAGGTCTAACTAATTATTACGCTAATTATACTATAAGTAGTAAACGCCTTACCTTAACTATTATTACTTACTAGTCCTCCCCTAAAGAAAGTTAACCTAAGGATATGCTACCCCTAGCTTACACTTGCTTTACGCTCCCTAACTACTATTTTGCTCCTACTATTTAAAACTATAGTAGTAGCTATAGTAGCTATAGTAGTAGCTATAGTAGCTATAGCGCCTAACGTGGCATAGGTTATATCCCTATTAGACATAAGGCAACGCTAGTTACTATTTTATCTAATAATAATAAGAACCTTACTAATAGTCTTAGTAACCCCTATGCTATAGGGGATAAGGGGATTTAAATACGTTTTAGTAGCTATAAGGAATTAGCTAGATTTAGGTTAGGCATACCTTACACACTAGAAGAAGACTCCTTTAATAGACATATAGTCTATAATTAATTTAGTCTATTATTATAATATATATCTCCTTACTTTGCTTTAAACTTATTAAGGGCTTTTATCTATATTATACTTTTTAGCAGTTCCTATATTAGCTATATATAACCCACTTACTTAACTAGCATATTATATCTCCTGCCTTAGCCTAGGGCATTTTAAGCCACTAAGATCTATTTAACTTAGTATTTTTCTATAAGTTTATTATTATTCTCTACTAGGACTTATTCTAGCCTTAGATAGGAGTCCTAGAGCTTTTAACTAGGAAGAGGTGTTAAAATAATGCTATTTATAGCACTATTTTATAGGCCCACTAGTTGCCTTGTTGCGTTGTTGCAACGTTGGTTACGAGCGTTGCTTGCAGCGTCTGTTGTGACTTGCGTTCCCATAACTAACCCACGGGCTTGTATGACTAAGCCGACTAGGTTACCCTATAGGGAAGCTAAAATCGACTGTAACTAGGCAACTAGTAGTTATATAAAAGGCTAACGTATACTGTTTGAATCCTTAAATCTTTCTGGATTTAATAGTATATTTTATTAATAGGGTTATATATTAAAGTGCTTAGTTAGGCCACCTAGGCAGCTAGTTTGTATAGCCGTGAGTTAATTTTTTATTTTTCCTATATAAATGAGTTTTACAGAAAATAAAAAGTAGCTCCTAAGACCTCTCTAGTAACCTAGATCCTCTAATATAGTTAGTAGGTCTATAAGGGGACTAGAAATCCTCTTATTACTTATTAGACTATCTATTAGCTAGGAATTAACTATATTTAACTATTAAAAGCTTCTAATCTTAAAGAATACGCTGTAATCTAGTGAATCTAGAAGCCGCCGCATTAGAATCTAGTAGGGAGGTCTTCCTATCCCTCTAGCTAGATTCCCTTCTATTTTTAATAGGTTATAAGCCTAGAAGGCCTATAGATTACTACATTACTATGTTATTCTACTTTAATTACTGCTTGATTTTAGGTACTAGTTACCACCTACTATACCTATAGGCTCTTAAGATTACAAAGGAAACCACTAGAAGTTAAAGCTAAAGCTTTTTATCTACTAGCGCCACGCATTGTAACATTAGACCCTTAGTGTTAAAAATCATCTATAGCCGCACCCGCAACCACCACATTACACCTATAACTATCTAGTTATAACTATAACCTCTTTTAGTGATTCTATTCACTACTACGACTGTTATATTTAATATTATCTATAATAGTAAATACACTACACCCTTTAAAATCGTTAGATATCTAGTATATTTATACTAGGCTTTTTAACCTATTATATTACGTTGCACACACTATACATTACGTTATGTTGCGTTATAGCTTCTGTAATACCTATTATCTACGATTCCTAGTCTTAGTGTTAAGAAAATTTTCCTTAAGGAGATTCTTCTTCGCTATTTTTCTGCTTGCGTATACTAAAGACCCACTTTTTAGACCTAAGGGCTGCCCTTTTAAACGGCTTTGCTACACAATTTGCGTACGTGACTAGATTGCAACACAAGCAATTTCTAACGTGCGTTATTTGCAATAGGAACAAATTTAGAGATTTTATATAGGGACTTTTAGAAGATAGCACTACCTAGTTATAAGGGTAAGGCCCCTGTTACAGGGTCTTCTAGCCCCCCTAGGGACCCTAGTAGGATAGATATAAAAGGTTAACTAGCTATTTAGGCTAGTGCTTTATAACTACAGATATAAAGCTAAATTAAACAATAAGGCAAGACCTTAGCTAATTTTATTAGGCATAGCAAGGATAATTATATTAAAAACAAGGCTAGTATTAATGATCTTCTAGAGAAATTAACGCAAACTATAACTATTATGCAAGGTCTTTAGGCTTCTAATAGACCTAAGGAAGAAAATACTAAGGTTTTAGAAGAAGACCTAGCTACTACTTCTACAAGCGTACCTTTTAGTAACTTATAAGCTACCTTTAACATAGGTGCTATAAAGAAACTAAATAAGAAGGTTTACTCTATTCTAGAGGGAGCTAAGCTAAAAGGCCCTAAAAATTATAATTAGTGGAAGCAAGCCCTAAGCATATAATTTAGAGCCCTAGGATTACCTAAATTTATAGATAATCTAAGCCTAGCAGGCTATCTAGCTAACTATAATTAAGCTATTCTTTTAATAATATTAAGAGATAGCTATTAACTAGGACTATAGGCTACTATATGTTAGCAAAAATCCCCTAAAGAAGCCTATAAAGTCCTTATTAGGTAGTATTCGTAGAGTGCTAAAATCTAGCGTGGTACGCTATACGCTAGCTACTATTCCCTAAACTTTTTAAGTTATAAGGGATTTTTAGAGGCTTTTAATGCTAATTTTAATAATTTACTAGCTAGACTATAGCTTTGTAGTGTGGAGATCGCTGCTATTAATTAAGTAAATTATTATATTAATGCATTAAAGCAGACCTTTCCTAGTTAGGCTAAGAGACAAAGATTTACTATTAGAGCTTCTAGGGCATAAGGACTGCCTATAAATACCCTAAATTTACAGTTCCTTATAGCGGATTTATTAGAAAAACAGAGGGATAAGACCTCCCCTATAGCTAAAGCTCTTAGCTATAAGGCTTCTAATAATAATAAGGGAAATTCTAAGGACTAGGAAAAGAATTCTTCTAATCCTAACCCTAAGAAGGACTCTAACGCCACTAAAGAGTAGGATAAGAAGGATTTAAACCCTTCTAAAGCCTCTAAAAAGAAGCAAAAGAAGAAGAAGAGTAGCAATAGGGAAAAGCAGAAAGGAAAAGAAGCTGCTTTTGCTTTAGGCTATACTCTAGCCACGGGATACGTTAAAGAATTAGATTCTAATGAATCTAGTAGCGATAATAGTAGTAATTCTAAGTCTAACTTAGATACCTCTAGTACCTCTTCTAGTAACACTACTAGTAAGCCTACTTTTAGCTACTCTAACGATATAGTTAAAAACTCCCTTTTGTATAATACGGGTTCTTCCTATTATATTTGTAATAATACGGCTTCCTTTAGGGACTTTAAACCTCTAAAGAAAGGTAAAACTAGCGCTATAATTATAGTAAGAGGACCTATTTATCCTAAAGGAAGAGGCATAGCTGTTTTTAACGTTTTAGTTAAGAAAAATCCACTAGAATATAGGCCCTTAGCTCTGCTAGATGCTCTATATTTCCTAGGCATAGATACTAACCTAGTTAGTGGGTTATCTTACTATCTAAAGGGAGGTTATCTAGCTAAAGACTAGCTATTCCTAGCCGATAAAAGCCCCTATGGGTTACTAGAACCTGCTAAACATAGCTTTTTCCTATAGATTAAGGGGCAACCTACTCCTACAATCTGTAAGCATTTAACCTACCTCTCCTTTATAGGCTCTTAATATTGTAACTAATAACAATAACTAAGAGCTTATAAGACTAAATTAGGGTTTTCCTACCCTATAGAGGTTTAAATTCCGTAACTAGCTTTTAATCCCAAGGAATATTAACGAATCGAAGAGCTAGAAGATAATGATTTAGCCCTATGTCCCACCGAAGCTCCTAGTTAGGCATCTCCTACAGGGGGTTTAGAAGGTCTATACCCTAATGACTTAGGTGACGATAGTGGCCGTCTACTGCCCCCAGAGGCCTATAATTCTTAAGAGGCCTAGTAACAGAGGGAGCTAGGGGATAATAGCCCTAAATCTAACCTAGATTCTAGTTACAAGAAGTTACTAGATTTAGCCCTTCTTTAGCACATTTGATTAGGCTATATAGGCCTCCCTTTACTAAAGAAGTCATTGAAATTAGCTAAAGGGATTCCTAATTTTTCCGCTAGTAAAGAAAAGGATTTTAACTGCATAGCCTATATGCAATCTAAAGCTATTAGAAGACTAACTAAATAACCTATTTAGGACCCCCCTAGAGTTCTAGATATTCTAGAGGGAGATATAGTTAAAATTAAACCTATACTGCATAATAAGAAGGCAGTAGTCCTTATCCTTATTAATTAAAAATCCTAGTATAAATAGTGCTTTTTATTAGCTAATAAAGAAGGTTTAACCCTTTCTTTAGCTATTAAGGGCTTCTTTAGGGCCCTAAAAAATCAATATAACGCGTATCCTAGGCACCTTCACTTTGACGGAGGTACTGAAATTAATAACAACCTTTAGTTATAGTTATCTTCGAAAGGAATCTGTTTTAGCACCTCTTACCCCTATATTTACAAATAGAATAGGCTAGTTAAGAGGGCTATTAGGGTTATCCTAGACTAGCTTAGGGCTACACTTTAGTGGTCTAAGCTACCCCTATATCTATAGTCTTATATCCTTCTAGCTATAGTGGAATTAGTTAACATTATAGCTAATATAACTAAACCTTTAACCCCTAAGCAGCTATTTTTAGCTAATTTAAAGCCTAAGACTTCCTATAAGCCTAATTTCTTAAAAATTAGGGCTATAGGGTCTTATTATAAGGTTCTAAAACCTCCGGAGCAGAGATCTAAGCTTTAAAAGCTAGCCCCTAGGACTATTCCTAGTTAGTTACTAGCTACTCTAGGTTCTACTATTTATCTTATTTATATTCCCTCTAAAAGGTTAGTTATAAAGACTAGCTTTGTTAAAATTATAGAGGATATAGGCTCTATAGGGTCCCCTAAGCCTTTAGGGACTAATCCTTTAGAGGGAGAAACCAATATCTCATAAGATAATCTAGAAGTTTAGGATAGTTATCTAAAGCCTAAAATTCTAGCGCCCGCAGCGCCCGCAGCGCCTATACTAACAGCCCCTAGGGCGACTAATACAGCGCCCGCGACAACGCCTACAGCGCCCACAACAGCGCTTGCAACGCCTCCAGCGCTACCCCTAGAGAGCCCTAGCTCTAGCGCCCCTAATAAGGGTGCTATCGAAAAACCGTTTTCAGATTTAGATTCTTTAATCAATTCTGATTCTATGGATATCGATGATTTCAATATATCTTCATACGTCAAGGAGATATGCTTTAAGGCACAACAAAGGGCTAAATCATCCACTAAAAACAACAATAATTCGGATACCCCTAAGACCTAGAAACAAGCTTTAAAAAGCAAGGATAGTCAAAAATGGATAGATGCAACTTTTAACGAATTTAAGCAGCTTCTAGCTACTAGAACCTTCAAATTTATAGGGATAGACTAGATTCCTAAGGGCTAGAGGGTTCTAAAGAATAGGCTTGTTTATAAGCTTAAAAAGGATAAAGAAAATAATCCTCTAAAGTACAAGGCCTAACTCGTTACTAAAGGTTTTATGCAGATAGAAGGTTAAGATTATATCGAAACCTACGCTATAACTAGCATTCCCCCTAGTTAGCGGATTTTACTAGCCTTAGTGGCTTGTAATAACTAGGAAGTTAAACAGGTTGATTTTATAGGGGCCTTTTTAAACAGTCCACTAAAGGAATCTATCTATATGCAAATCCCTAATAGATTCACTAAATTTGCTAAGTCTACACCTAAAGTAGCTAAGTTACTTAAGAAGTATAGCTATAAACCCTCTTAAAAGCAAGTTATTTTCCTACAAAAAGCTTTATATAGATTAAAACAAAGCTCTAGAGAGTGGCAGCAGGTTTTAAAGGACCTTCTTTAGAAGCTAGGCTTTTAACCCCTTATATCTAACCTAGCTGTCTTCTTTAACCTAACTATATCTACATATATAGCGACTTATGTGGATAACTGCCTTCTAATAGGACTGGATCTAGCTTATATTAATAGGCTAAAGAAGCTACTTTATAAAGCTTATCCTATAGAAGACTATGGGCTAGCTGAATTTTTCCTAGGCGTTTAAATTACTAGAAATCGAAAGAAAGGGACCCTAACTATCCACTAGTCCTAGTACATTTCTAAAGCCCTAGAAAGATTTAATATAAAGGATACTAGACCTGTTAAAATTCCTCTGTAACTAGGAATTATAAAATAGGTAGACTACCTAACTAAACCTCTTTCCCCCCCTAATCATAAGCTATATCAAAGTATTATAGGGACTATTATATACCTAATACTCCTTATAAGACCTAATATTGCCTTTCTAGTTTAGTGGCTTTCCACAGCGCTATCTAAACTGTTTATAGAGTATCTTAATGCTTCTAAACATCTGCTTAGGTACCTTTTAGGCTCTATAGGTTATTCTATAACTTATAGAAGGTCTAAATCCGCTATAGCTTCTGCAACCCTTATTGGCTTCTGTGATAGCGACTTCGCGGGTAATAAGTCCTCTAAATTAACTTATGCTTATCTCTATAAGCTAGCTTAAGGACCTATTAGCTAGAAATTAAAGAAAGTAACTATAATAGCTTTATCTACATTAGAGGCTAAATCTAATGCCTTATATAAAGCTATTAGGGAGCTAGAGTGGCTTTATAGTCTCTTTAAAGAGATAAAGCTGCCTATAGCACCTCTAGTACTAATTTTTAGTGATAACTAAGGCGCTATTATAACCGCTAATAACCCTACTCTTTATAGCAAAATAAAGCATACCCTGCTAAAATTTAACTATACTAGAGAAAAGGTATAGAAGGGTATAGCTAAGGTTATTTACATTAACACTAAAGAGATGCCTGCAAATAGTTTAACTAAACCCCTGCCTAATAATAAATTTCAACAATTTATCTAACTATTAGGTCTTACTAATACAAAGGCTTAATCTAAACTAACAAAATCAACTAAAAAGTCAAAAAACCCGAAAATTAACAAAAACACTGGAATTACGCCCAAAAGTTATTGATTTTAAAAGTTACTGTTTTTAGTTAAAAGTTATTGGATTTATTATTGAATTTATGGTTAACTTAGATATCTATTAAAGAGCTAAGTCTAGGTATCGAATTAGTTACCTTATACTTTTCTAGAGGGAGTGTTAAAATAATGCTATTTATAGCACTATTTTATAGGCCCACTAGTTGCCTTGTTGCGTTATTATAACGTTAGTTACGAGCGTTGCTTGCAGCGTCTGTTGTGACTTGCGTTCCCACAACTAACCCACGGGCTTGTATGACTAAGCCAACTAGGTTACCCTATAGGGAAGCTAAAATCGACTGTAACTAGGTAACTAGTAGTCATATAAAAGGCTACGTATACTGTTTGAATCCTTGAATTCTTCTGGATTTAATAGTATATTTTATTAATAGGGTTATATATTAAAGTGCTTAGTTAGGCCACCTAGGCAGCTAGTTTGTATAGCTATGAGTTAATTTTTTATTTTTCCTATACAAATGAGTTTTGCGAAAAATAAAAAGTAGCTCCTAAGACCTCTCTAGTGACCTAGATCCTCCGATATAGTTAGTAGGTCTATGAGGGGACTAGAAATCCTCTTATTACTCGTTAGACTATCTGTTAGCTAGGAATTAACTATATTTAACTATTAAAAGCTTCTAATCTTAAAGAATACGCTGTAATCTAGTGAATCTAGAAGCCGCCGCATCAGAATCTAGTAGGGAGGTCTTCCTATCCCTCTAGCTAGATTCCCTTCCATTTTCAATAAGAGGGTTTTCTATAGCTTATTTAATAAGGTTTATATAAAAAACTAGGTAGATGCCCCTTAGGATATCTAACTATACTATAAGTAGCATTAGTATATTAATAACTATATACTTTACTATAACCTAATTAAGTTTCTATAAGAGGCAGTTTATCTTAATATTCTTAAGTAAAAGCTATACCTTATCTCTAACCTAAAACTATTTTACTAGCTATTAAGAAGCTAAGGTTATATCCTATTACCTTTATTAAACATAGGCTATTATAGCCTATGCTAGAAGGGTACCCTCTTATAGGTGCTTAAGGAAACATATAGCCTATCCCTTAGGTATTATTATAGAAGCAAACTAGTCTAGTTATAACTAAATTAGTTCTAAGTTATACCTATATAGTAATTTATTTAGGCTTACCCCTATTACTAAAGAAGACTTATTATTAATTATAAGCTAGTAAGTAGCTAGATATTCTAGCTAATTAAACTATAAGAAGGAGACTATTATATATAATATTGCTTACATTTCTTAGTTTACCTACTCTATGCTACTATTAGTCTATAGGTAATATAATGTGGAAAGTAACTAATTAATCCTAACTAGGGAGTATAATATTATCTAGAATTTCCCTAGCTAGTCTAACCCTTAGTCTATAATAATAGATTAGGGAAATTATTAGAACCTTTACTAGACTATTTTAAATTATTCCGCGCACTCCTTAGCCTTAATAGAGGTTATAGCTTCTAACTATATAAACTTTAAGAGTCTATTAGTAATAACTATAAGGTATTTTAGCTTCTCTAGGGACGCTACTAGTAAGTCTATTATAAAGTTAATAGAAATCTAAGACTAGAACTAATTAGGGATTAGTAGGGGTTTTAGTAAGCCTTACTACTATTAGTAGCTTTTATAGCTACTAAAGCAGTGGTAGTTATAAATAAACTAGGTAATATTATATAATATCCTATCCTAATAGAACTATTATTATAGAATCTAAAATATAGTGTTATAGCCTAGGTATCCTACTACTAGTAAGTTATAGTATTATTATATAAGGGTTATTATAAGGGGTTCCTAAGCTAGTATCTAAGTATAGCCCTAAAACTAAAGCGCCCTATATGCGCTTATAAAGTAGTTTATAACCTATTCCCTTATTAGTGCATTAGGGGGAAACTTCTAAGCCCCTTTTTACATAGCTTTTAATTAAACACTATACATAAGGTCTAATGCAATAGCCTAGTCCTATAGGGTTTAGAGGTACTTTATAGTAAAGAGGGCCTCCCTTACTAGTAGTAGTATATATAGTGCTAGGTTAGAGCTATCCCCTTATATAACTAGTAATAGTAAGAGTTATATAATAGTAATAGGTTATAAGATTTGCCTTATTCTTAAAGCTAATTTATTTTAATCCTATTCCCTTTAGGAAAGGGTATCTAAGCGTTAAGCTTATATACTAGGCCTATAGCAAAGGTAAAAGTTAAATAGTATAAGTATATTTGCCTACTAGGCCTACCTCTCTAATATAAGTTAAGGAGTTATAAAGTATTCTAGGTTCTTATAATTAGTGTAGATTATAAGTAAATAGGATATGCCCTAAAGCTTTACTAACTATACCTTAAGATATAAGATAATAGCTAATAGTTCCTTATTATAAATTATATAGTTTTTTTATAAGGATATAAGGCTAGCGAAATAGTAAGCAACTAGATATAAGATATTATTAGGGCCTTATTATAAGAGGCATTTACTAAGGGCTATGCCTAAATAATTAGCTTCTACTACTATAAGGCAGTCTAAGTCCTATTATGCTAGCACTAGATATATAATAAACGCGGCTTTTTACCTCTTAAAGGCCTTATTCTCTTCTAGTCCCTATTAGAAAGGGATATTCTTCTTTATAAGCTATATTAGTAAGGTAGCTAGCTTAGAGAAGTCCCTAATAAAGTTATAGTAAAAATTTATAAATCCTAAGAAGCTATAGACCCCTTATAGTTTTATAGGTATTACCTATTTCCTTTTAGCTATAATCTTCGTAGGATCTAGGTAAACTAAGCGTCCTGCTATAATAATATATTCTAGGTACTAGACCTCTTTTATAGTAAATATTAACTTATTAAGATCTAGGTATAAGCCTATAGCCCTTAGGTAGCCTAAAACTAACTAAACCTTAGCTATATAGTCTTTTCTTAACCCCCCTAAGTAAACTAAGATATTATTAAGGTAAGCTATAATAAAGTCCCCTAATATATCTCCTAAGGATTTATTAATATAATATTAAAAGGTTACTAGGGCGCTAGCTAGGCTAAAGGGGCAAACTAGCCACTTAAACAGGCTAAACCTTATATAAAACACTATAAGGTGCTCCTTACCCTTAGCTATCTATAGTTTATAAAACACTATATAAATATTTACTTTAGTAAACTAGCGCACCTAGGATAGGGATTATAGTGTCTCCTTAATTAATAGAAAAGGGTAATAATCCTATGCTATATATTTATATTTAATTACGCTAGTTAGCCTTCCCTGGCTATTTCTAGTACTCCTGCAGATTAGTTAAAGAGGAAAACCTTTAGAAGGATAAAAAACCCCCTTATGTCTTTGTTTAGTCTAGCGCTAGCCCTAGACTAGGTTAGCGCCGCTATTAGTGTGGCTATTTGTAGTTATTTGTTGCTAGCTTACGCTAGCCTTATCCCTTTGTCTAAGTTTTTAAGTTAGATAGACTACTAACTCTCCTCCTTTGCCTAGGTCCTAACCCTCCTCTAAGCTAGTGCTAGCCTAATTAATATTGCTGCCTGTAAAGTGAATTTAAGCTTATAGTAATAATCCACTTTTCTCTTATAGTATTGCTAACTCTTTTGTTACCTCACTTTTTAGCTAAATCTGCCTCTCTCCTAACCTAGGTTACTTATAAACTTAGAGCACCTAGTTTTGTAAAACTTCTAGAGAGGGAGGGCAAGGCTAGCCTATAGTTACCTTAGCGTTAGTGCTCTTTTATTACTAGAGTTTTTATTTGTTTATAATATTAGTGTATTATTTTTAAATTTGCGATAATAACTTATAGCCCCCCCCCCCCTAGGGATTATAAGAAGGGTTTCTCCCCCCTTGGAATCCTAACCTTTTTCCTTCCTCCTATATTACACTTTCTTATAGGTTCTTTTTCTCCTTTTCTTTTAGGAACCTGTGGGCCCTATCCTAGGTTAGAGCTAATTTAGAAGCTAATAATTGCAGTAGTTTTATATGTCTATTCCTACTATTACAAAAATATCTCCTTCTTAATCTGCGTTACTAGTGAGTCCGCCTCTATTTCTATGCGGACTAGGTGCTAATCCGTCTAGGAACCTAAGTTATCTCTTTATTATCTAAAGAAGCTGCTTACCCTAAAGCAGTTATAGCAAGCGCTTAAGCGCAAGCTTTAGGTAAGTCTCTTTTGCTCTAGCGCTAGGCCTGTTTTAATGCTAAATTAGTGTAGTTAGGCAAGCCTTAATAGTTCTAGTGTATTTCTTATTATGCGTGGTCTGTTAAAACTCTAGGCTATTAGTGCTATAATGTTATTAGTATATTCTCTCTTTAGTTCTAGCGCGGTAGCAAGGCTAATCCGTCTAGTTAGGGGCTATAACTAATGCCTGTTTTAATTATTAGGTTAGAAACAGTGGTTATAAAAAGGTTTAATATTATCGCTTCTAGGCTAGCGCTGCTGCTAATCCGTTTAATAGGTTAAAATCGCGGGACATTAGGCAGAACATTAGTGGTTAACTAAAATATTAGCTAAGATTACTAGCAGTGCTAAGGTAAGAGCTTCTCTAGCGGGTTAATTCTGGCTCTAAATTAGTGCTAATTCATTTGTTTTCCTAGGTCCCTAAGGACTTTAATATATATGTAAAGAAGTTATACGCTAAAAATTAAAGTAAGAAGAAATAGTCTGCGTTAGTGGCAGGCCTTAACTAAGGCGGTTCTAGGTTTACTAGGGACTAATATAATAAGACTATCTTTTAGCTACGTTAACTAGACGCATAAATAGCGGAGATAAACTGTCTCCTAGGCGCCTCCCTCCCTATTAAGGGGCAGGCTAAAATCCTAGAGAATGCTATTCCTATCCCTAAGGAGGAGTAGTTTCTTTATATTATTTTATATTAGCGTAGGGGCATAATTAGATTAGAAGCGGCCTAGAAGGGGGGCTAATATACCTAGCGTTTAGTAGTTAGTTTGTATTAATCTAATAATAAGTTCTAGAGCTATTTCTTTCCTTATATGCATTATAGTTGCTTTACCTCTAGCCTATTTCCGCCCCTAAATTATCTGCGTTAGTTCCTAGTTTCTATTACCTCTATTAGTTATTGTTTTTATAGTCCTTAGTTCTAATCTTCTGCGTTAGACACGCCTTAGTTCTAGTTCTAGGGCTCTTAATTTAGTGGCTAGGTTATGTGCTAGCGTGTAATATTATAGTCTCTTTATAGCTAGAAACTATTTAGCTATAACTTTCGCCCGCTAGGGATTATTTAGGGCTAGCCTCGCTTCCTATGCGTCTATAAGCTAACGTTATTAGGGTTATATATAACTATATCTATAGTAATTAACTATTATATAGTACTAGTCTTCTTTTGCTTAGCCATAGCTATATAGAGGTAAAGTTACCCTAGGAATGTTCTAGAGAAAAAGGAACTTATTAAGGCTAATCTTGCCTATTTGTAATTATATAAGTGTGGAAGAGATATGCTTATCTAGGCTATTATAAAATCTCTAGATATCTTTTAGGTGGCTTAGCGGTTAGTCCTTAGCTAGTTCTCTAACGCATTAGTCCTAACCTAGTCTTTCTCTATTATGCTATGCTTCCTATTAGCTTTTCTATTTGTTATGCAAGTCTACGTTAGGTTTATCCTCCTTATTATTACGTTTTCTCTATGGCCTCCTCTAGGGTAGGATAGTTACTACTAACCTAGCTATAGTCCTAATTACCTTTGCTATCCTGCTTTTAGTAGTTCTCTCCTTATACCTCTTTATTAGGTGGTTTAGGTATAGGTTAAGTGATAGGACTTTAGTTTTAGCTTCTAGCTATGCAATTAGGGTAGCCTTAAACGCCCCTGCAATAACCTAGAGATAGGCTAACTAGTTAGTTATAAAGCTCTTAACTATGCCTTTTAGTTTTCCTCCTTTCTTAGTTAGTATATAGTAGGCGCTTACTCTATAGGTAATTATAGGGTAGACTACCTATATGTATAGGAGGCGCGTGTCTCTAAAGCTATAGCCCTATGCTAACGCCGCTAGCAAGGTAAGTGTAAGTTACTATTAGGCTAGTTTTCCTTTAATAATCTTCCTATAAGCGCCCTAGGTAAGTTTCCTATTAATCTAAATTCTAAGGAATTAGCAAGCCTTTATAGGCGCTATCTCCTTTACTCTAAGCTAGACTCTAGTCTAGGGTGGTTAATAGGATTTGCTAAAGTGTATAAGTTCTATCTTAGCTAGGTTAAACTTTACTTCTGCTTCCTTAGCCTATTCCTTGTAAATCCTTTACGCTACCTTAAGTCTTCTCTAGGTCTAAGCTATATTCTTTCTAAAAGCTATAATATTTATATTATTTACAAAGCCTATTACTACTATACCTAGTATAGCTCTAAGATAGACATAGAGTTTTGCTAAGTATAGAAAAAAGAGAATAGGGGAGAGAGAGAATCCCTATAGGGTGCTAGCCTTAATTTTAAAGGGTCTTAAGAGCCCTCTATTAAAGCTAAGCTAGCTTATTCTCCCTATAAGGAAGCTACGTATTATTGCTACTAGCTATTATAAAATACCTATCTTAATAAGGAAAGCTATAAGGTATAGGTAGCTAACCCTATTAAACGCTAATAAGATATCTATCTACATAAGTAAGGCTAATCCGCCCCTCCCCTAGGCCTCTCTAACGCACTCTATTAGGGCTTTTATCGTAGTCTCTGTTAATCTATTAACCCTATTTCCTATTTAAAGCTTAGGGAGGAGGCTATTTGTCTTAGCGTAGGTTATAAGCTACCTTACTATTACTACTTCTATAACCTTTCCTACTATATTAAGCAGCGAGATTAGTCTCTAGGTGTTAGCGTGTCTTATTTCTTTAGTTATTTTTCCTAGTTTCCTAATTACCACTACTTTAGTAGTGCGAAAGTAGGCTAGGAAATAGCTAACTATAATAGCTACATTTAGTAGCCTAGTTATTATAAGGCAGGCTAGTTCTTTACAAGCCTTAATAAATCCTATAGGGAGTTTATTATTACCTAGGGCCTTCTAATTACTTATGTCTAAGAGGATATTGCTAATCTCCTAAGGGGCAAATAGGTCTAGGTCTAGGGCTAGTGCGTTATTAAGCTTAGGGAAAGATAGGTCTAGGATATAGGATAGGTTTACTATAGGTTTAGGGAAGAACCTTTATGTAAGCACGCTTGCCTTATCTTTATGTGTAGTAGCTAGATTAGGGTTATTATTAGACCTCTCTAGCTCTAGTAGCCTAGGGAGCTTTAGGGGAGCCTAGCTTTAAAGTCTAGCCTATCTTTCTAACCTCTATACTACTCCCTCCTTGCCTTTAGTGTTAGCTTATCTTAGCGTATCCCTTTATACGTTTTTTCTCTTTTCTCTAATAACTCTTTCCTAGTCCTTATCTATATTTGCGTATACCTACTAATTTACTTTAGTCCTCTAGTGCCTCTATTATCTCTTAGCTTAGTTAGCTTTAGTAATTAACTCTTTAGCCCTTCTAGACCACTACGCTTCTAGGCTAGGTAAGCCCCTAGGTTTTTAGGGGGCTACTATCTTAGCTATTTCCTAGAGGTTTGTAATTAACTATATAGTGTAAGCGTTAATGCCTTTCTTATTGCATAGGTCTAGGGCATTTTCTAGTTATAGTTAATTAATTACCTTTACCTCTATAGTTCCTTTATCTATAGCGCTCTAAGTGTGTCTTAGGGTTAGGGGGGTAGCCTCCTAGGGGTTAGTAAAGATGCAAATTAGTTATAGTATATAGTTAGACCCTATTAGGTTATTAGCTATATTATAGTGTACTTAGATATTAGGAGTTGCCTACGCTAAATCTATAGTGCTATCTTTATTGCTTTTATTTTATCTAGTAGGTTTGCCCTATAGCGTTACTAATCTAAGCCTTCACTAGCTCGTAAACTTTAGTAGTTCTTTTGCTCTATTACTAGTCCTATTAAATCCATTCTATAGTAAATGCTTCTAGTTAAAGTCCCTAATAAATACGCTTTAGTTATAGGGCTTTTCTGCGTTAATAGTGCGAATAGGGGTGTTCTAATTATTACTATAATTTTCTAAGTAAAGAGAGTAAATATTCACGCTATGTATTTCCACTAGGGACTAGTTAGTTTCTCCCTAGGCTACCTATAACCCTATAGCATGCTTCTTATTAATATATATAGCGTTGCGTTTATTATAGTGTGTGAGTTAAAAGTAGGTAAGGCTTAGAGCTAGGGGCTAAGGGTTTTTTATATGTTCCTATTCTTAGATTGCTATTATATCTATATTAGTGCGGTGCTAAAGCGCTATGTATATAAGATTATCCTTCTTATTTACGTTTTAATAGAGGACTTATAACATTACTACGTTAGTTAGGGGGGTTAGGGGTCTTCTCTATCTTATGCTAGTTCTATGCTAGCCCTTACTTGCTTTGCGTATTATCTAATGCTATCCGCTCTTATAGCTCTAGGCTATTTTGCGCTTTGCTTTGCTAGGGTTAGGTAGCCTCTCTTCTTTTCTACTATAGTGGTTAGTGCCTAGGCTATAGTAGGTCTCTCCTAGCTTAGGGATAGGCTTTAGGTAGCAAAGTATACTAGTTATTCTAAGTATCTTGCTTTTACTATATTCTATTTCTCTTTTAGGACTAGGCAGTCCCTAGACTAGGCTAGGTAAGGGCTAGAATATAGGATGCATTTCTCCTATACTTATCTATTAGCGGTTAGGTAAGTTATTTCTCTGCCCTTATAATAGCTAGCTTCACACCTCCTGCACTTTAGGGCTACCTTATAGTACTTTGTAATATACCTTATTTAGAAGTAGTTATAGCATTATTAGGGCTATAGGGTCTTGTTATATAGTTTAGTATAGAATAGCTTTGCTTTAAAGACTATTCTATCTTTATAGATCTTATTAGTATCTTTAACTTTAGCTAATCTAAGGATAAGGGTAGTTCTTAGGGCTCCTTTACGTTAGGGGCGCCTTACTATTGCCTTAATTATATTAACTTTATTTGCTTTACCTAGCTTTACTACTAGGTTTTTAATAGAGGTATGCTTTATAGGGAAGCCCTTAACTATAACACTAAGGACATAGTAGTAAAGGGCTACCTCTAGCCTAAAGGCAGTGGGAATCTATTTCTAATTATCTTTATACTAGGTAGCAGTCCCTTTAAACATAATAATTATATCTCTACTTAGGAGTCTTTTAGCTATAACTACTATAGCTTAGCCTATAGCCCTATTTACTACTATTACTATGTCTTTAGTAGTCCTAGACTAAAGTAATTCCTATATAGTGTTCCCTTTAATAAGGACTTCTCTATCCTATTTACCTAGGATTTATAAGGGGGGAGGAGTAGTGTTAAGTTATTTTAGTAAAGTAAGTCCTATAGTAACGCTTACCTAGGTTAGGGCAGTGCTACCCTTAGTTACTTCCTTAATTACCTTCTTAAGGACTTATAAGAGTACTTCTTTAGTTATATAAATATTACTATTATTATTATTTTTCTATTTTAGTTTAGCTTAGATACGGTTTACTATTAGGAGGGTTATAGCCTTAGTAATGCGCTAGACTTTAGCTACCTTATTGCTAGGGATAAGACTAGCTATCTCTTTATAGAATTTCTCTTCTTTAGGATAATTAAATTAGATCTATTTCGCTATAGGTTTATTATTACTCCTATAGATATTAAACTATCCTATGCTAGCGTTAGGGTAGTGGTAGCTCTATGCTAGCCCCCTTTCTCCTTTATTAATAACTATTAGCACCTTATTCTTATACCTGCCTCTAGATCTATTACAATGCGATATTGTGGAAGGGGGTAATTAATAACAAGGAATTCAAATATTAGCTTGGTTTGTATTTTAGAGGCGATTCCGTACCTTTGGGTTAGTGCGGAAAAGTATGCAAAGGTAATAATCCTATGCTATTATCTTATTAAGAGCGTAGTAATTTATATAAAAACGCTAACCCCTATTAGCCTTTTTAATAAGAAGGATAGGGGCTATAGCTAATAAGAAGCTAGCATAAATCTAGCCCTTATCTATTAAGTCTATAATCTAGCGCTAGACCTCTAGGAGCTAGTCCTATAGTATATTATATAATAGTCCCTATAGGAGTGCTAGCTTAGAGCTATCTAGGTTCTTATATAGGCATATATAGTAATTAAGAGAGCCCCTATAGGGGGCAGTTTATTAGCTTTAGCCTTATTAAAGAGGTTTGTAAAGTTTAATAACTCCTTAGGTAATATTAATATATTAGGACTAGCTAGATTTATCTTAGGTGCTATAATTTATAGCACTATTATTATCTCTCTTAGGCTTATAGTAATAAACCTTATAGTAGTATCCTTATTCTATTATGCCCTATAAGCCTTAGTAGCGTAAAAGGATCTAATAATTCCTTATATAAGTACCTTTACCTTATAAGTAGTAGCCTTAGAGATATAAAGGCCCTCTGCTACTCTAATAACTAGTTATTATTTTACTATATAAATTACTATGTTATATTACTCTAACTAAGGCATTCTAAATATTATATCCTAGGTAAGACCTAGGATAATATATAAGTATATAAATAACTCCTAGCTATCTATATTAATTCTAGTGTATACTATATAGGTAATAGAAAAGAAGTCTTTCTTAACTTACTTCCCTATCCTTTCTATTTTTACTATAGTGTAAACATGCCTTTATTTTAGTAACTATATAAGCTCTAGGCTAAGCTATCTTACTACTAATTTGCTTACTACACTATAGTAATTATAACTATAATTAATCTAGATATTAATATAATAATATATATTAAAGAGTATAGGAATTAAGAAAGGTAGTTAGTCTATATATTATGCTATATTCTATTCTATCTCTATATAGTAGTTATAATTATTTTATAGTGTGGTAATTAGCTAGCCTCTTTACCCCTATATAAGACTTTGCTTAGGGGCTACTTATTTTCTATAGGGGGAGCGTTTACTTTCTTATTTATGCTTTCCTTATCTACCCTATATAAGTTAATACTAACCTTTAGGCAGTAGGCTAGGAGAATAGTGTACTCCTAGATATAATAGTTCTAAGATATATATTATAGGTAGTGTCCCTCTTAGTAGCATTTAGCTAATTCTACCTCTAATACCTATTTTACTTATTATATATTTATAGTAGCCTTTATCCCCTTCTCTTTCTTAGCTAACTTGCTTTACTACCCTAGGTAAGTCCTAGCTATATAAACCCTAGTTATTAGTATATTACCCTTATAGTTAATATAGGCTACTAGTTTTACTAGTTAGGGTTTGCATTAGGTTTAGTACTTATCCTCTAGGGTAAGGGCTTCTATATTAACCGTAATCTTATAATATTACCTAATAGCTATATACTAATTGCTTTAGCTAATACCCTATCCTATGCTAATCTCTCTTAAACGCTTATTAAGCGTATATTAGAGCTTTGCTAGTTTTACCTTGCCTATCTAGCGTTCCCCTCCTACTAGTAAGAGCTTCTTAGAAAAGCAAATAAAGAATATAGAAAATATCTCCCTTAGACCTTACTTTATCTAGTTAAGCTTTATAAGGGCTATTTTCTATCTATAAGGGTTAGAGAATATAGTCCTTAGGTATTCTAGAAAGTAAGTAAGGTTAAATCTAATAGTACTACCTTATGTAAAGTAAGTAGCTACCTAGGACTAGACCTTAGAAAATAGGTTTTAATAAATAAGTATTTATCTATTCTTATTAGAACTAATAAAGCCTTAGTTTACTTATAACTTATATTCTATTAAAAGCCTATATATAGTAAATAAGGCCTTATTGCTATTATATAGGTTACCTAAAGGGATTAGCTTTTGTTTTATTTTAGGTATAGGAAAGACTAGGTTAGGGGCGCTAGGCTAAGCTAAAGGGGGTAGCTAGGCTAAGGGCCCTAAGGCATTTACATATATATACTCCTAAAGGCATTTAAGCTTTGCTACTTACTTATATAGTATAAGTTAAAGCGTCTTAAATTAGGCTTATTAGGCTACCTATAGTACTATAGCGTTAGATAGGGGTATTACTATTCCCTAGCTAGGTTAATCTTATAAGTAAAGCGTGTCTATTATATCTATTAATGTATTTATTAGTGTATCTATTATAAATTTTAGTAGCTATTATAAAGGACTAAAGGAAGTTTCTTAATTATTATAGACTAGCCCCTAGGTAGCTATAATAGGGTATTAATATAATATTAAGAAACTTAAGGAGAGGAAAGAGAAAGGTAGGAAACCTATCCTTACTAGGGCCCCTTATACCCCCTAACTACCTTATATAAGCCCCCTTTTCTATATCCTTGCCTATGCGGGACTATCCCTACCCGCGTGCACTTATGCGAATGCTTAGGCAAAGCCCAAGCCCTTACAATAATGCCTATAAGAAGTATATAGACTTCTAAAGGAAGATTATAGCAAGCAAAGACTTCCTTAATAACCTCTTTAATAAAGGTAGCTTCTAGCAACCCTAAAACACAAGGACTACCTTCCCTCTTTATTAAGCCTTACGTTAACCTTCCCTAGCTATCACGCTAGTAATTTAGTAATAACTACCTTTTCTATAGCCCCCTCCCTTGCCTTAAGAACTAGAACTAGCTTAATAGCACTAGTTTCCCTTTCCTTAAGAAAGGATAATGCCTATTAATAACCTACTTATCCCCTTATAACCTATAGTAAAGCAAATTATTAATCTTATAAAGATATATATACTAAAGAAATAATATAGTGCTAAGGACTATAATATCTTTAAATTAAAGCTCCTAGTGTTTAAAAGGAAGTGTAAGCTTTTAGATATTAAGCAAGAGTAATCTAGCTATACACTAGAAGTAATGCTAAAAGGGAAAGCCTTTAGGTATTACTTAGACTACCTCTTATAGCTAGGGAATTCTTAGGACCTTATAACCTTAGTAGTAAAGATAAAGCAAAGGTTTAAGATAGAGAATATAAGGTAAAAATACCTCCTTAAGTAGTATAATATATCTCTCTAAAAGATAATCTATAATAACCCTAATAAGTTAAAGGTAGAATGCTTTAATAAGATTATAGAGAAGCTCTTTATATTATAATAAGCTATCCCTAATATAAGTTAATTAGAGTTAGCTCTCTAAAATTAAATTATAACTACTTATAATAAAATCCCTAAGTATTAGAGCTACCTTACTAACCCTCCTAATAGCCTTTAATAATTCTATAAGTAGGTTTAGATAACTATTTGCCTAATTATAGAAGAATCTAGTAGTTAATACTAATTCCTTACTAACGCTAAACCCTAGGAGTAGTTCTAAACTAATAAAAGGTATAATAGCAAGGGTAAAGAGTTATAATACCCTCCCTAGAGATATAAAGGTATAAAGGGAGCCCCTTACTTAAAGAAGTGCTATATATATAGTAAGGAAGGATACTAGTTAATAAAGTATCCTAAAGAAAAGCAAAAGAAAGCATACTAATATTATAAGAGCTACTATTTAGTTAACTCTTCCTTATTCTCTAAAGCTTTATATAAGTTATTTCTTACTTAGTATAAAGAAACCCCTAGCTAAGACCCTTTCTCCTTCCTTTCTAAAGATAATAAGATTACCTAATATATAGGGAGTATTAGGTTTAATAATAAAAACAAAGGGAAAGATAGCCTAGTGCCTATAAGCTTCTTTATATAAGAAGTAATGCTTAATAGTAAGAAAACAGTCTAAATCCTCGCTAACTAAGTAACATAGCATAGGCTAAGCAAGAAAAGCCCCTTTAGTAATAATATTGAAAATGGAAGAGAATCTAGCTAGAGGGATAGGAAGACCTCCCTAGTAGATTCTAATGCGGCGGCTTCTAGATTCACTAGATCATAGCGTATTCTGCAAGATAGAGAGCTTTGATAGTTAAATATAGTTAATTCCTAGCTAATACGGATAGTCTAACAAGCAATGAGAGGATTTCTAGTCCCCTCGTAGACCTACTAACTATATTGGAGGATCTAGATTGCTAGAGAGGCCTTAGAAGCTACTTTTTATTTTCCGTAAAACCTATTTGTATAGGAAAAATAAAAAATCGACTTATAGCCATACAAACTAGCTACCTAGGTAGCCTAACTAAGCACTTTAATATATAACCCTATTAATAAAATATACTATTAAATCCAGAAAAATTTAAGGATTTAAACAGTATACGTTAGCCTTTTATATAACTACTAGTTGCCTAGTTACAGTTGATTTTAGCTTCCCTATAGGGTAACCTAGTTAGCTTAGTTATACAAGCCCGTGGGTTAGTTATAGGAACGTAGGTCATAACAGACGCTGCAAGCAACGCTCGTAACTAACGTTACAACAACGCAATAAGGCAACTAGTAGGCCTATAAAATAGTGCTATAAATAGCATTATTTTAACACTCCCTCTAGAAAAGTATAAGGTAACTAATTCAATACCTAGACTTAGCTCTTTAATAGATATCTAAGTTAACCATAAATTCAATAATAAATCTAATAACTTTTTAAACTAAAAACAGTAACCCTTTTTAAATTAATAACTTTTAGGCGTAATTCCAGTGTTTTTATTGATCTTTTTTCGGTTTTTCGACTTTTTAGTTAGTTTTAAACTAGGCCTTTGTATTTATAAGACCTAATAGTTAGATAAATTATTAAAATTTATTATTAGGCAGGGGCTTAGTTAAACCATCTGCAGGTATCTCTTTAGTGTTAATGTAGATAACCTTAGCTATACCCTTCTATACCTTTTCTCTAGTATAGTTGAATTTTAGCAGGGTATGCTTTATTCTGCTATAAAGAGCAGGGTTATTAGCGGTTATAATAGCGCCTTAGTTATTACTAAAAATTAGTACTAGAGGTGCTATAGGTAGCTTTATCTCTTTAAAGAGACTATAAAGCCACTCTAGCTCCCTAATAGCTTCACATAAGGCATTAGATTTAGCCTCTAATGTAGATAAAGCTATCGTAGTTACTTTCTTCGATTTCTAGCTAATAGGTCCTTTAGCTAGCTTATAGAGATAAGCATAGGTTAATTTAGAGGACTTATCACCCGCGAAGTCACTATTACAGAAGCTAATAAGGGTTGTAGAAGCTGTAATAGCAGATTTAGACCTTCTATAAGTTATAGAATAACCTATAGAACCTAAAAGGTACCTAAGCAGATGTTTAGAAGCATTAAGGTGCTCTATAAACGGCTTAGATAGCGCTATGGAAAGCCACTAAACTAGAAAGGCAATATTAGGTCTTGTAAGGAGCATTAGGTATATAATAGTCCCTATAATACTCTGATATAGCTTGTGATTAGGGGGGGAAAGAGGTTTAGTTAGGTAGTCTACCTGTTTTATAATTCCTAGTTATAGAGGAATTTTAATAGGTCTAGCATCCTTTATGTTAAATCTTTCTAGGGCTTTAGAAATGTACTAGGACTAGTGGATAGTTAAGGTCCCTTTCTTTTGATTTCTAGTGATTTAAACGCCTAGGAAAAATTCTGCTAGCCTATGGTCTTCTATAGGATAAGCTTTATAAAGTAGCTTCTTTAGCCTATTAATATTGTGTGCCATAAGATGCGCGCCTAGAAAACACGCGATCGCGATGACAAGCGCTAGGGATCATTAAGATGGATAACATAACAAGGGATAATAATATTAGTTATCTAAGCAAGGGGACTATTTAATCTATAAAGAGACTGCCTATAGCTAGATTCTTTTAAAGGACACATATAATAAGATTCTTAATTCCACCCTTAAGTTTTACTAAGTTTTACTAAGAAGATACCTAAGCTTATAATAAGATAAACTAAGATTATTTCCCCTTATTTAATTAAGATAGCACTTCTAATCTAATAGACTATTTAATCTAGAGTATCTCTAAACAATAAGATATCTCTAGCCATTATTGTGATTAATATTGTTAAGGTAATTAACCCCTCTTATTATATATAGGCTATAGCGCTACTTATAACTATAGGCTAGCATTATGTCTTTTAGGGTATTGTTTTCCGCTTAACAAAACTAGTAGAGAAACGCAGTCTTAAACCCCTAGGACTTTCGCTTTCTATTTAATTTGCTATAGACTAAGATTAATTAGAAGCGCGCTTTTAGCTATAATTCTTAGCTAACACTAAACTAGATTACGCAAAGACCCCTTTATTTTGTTTTCCTTACACTATAATATAAATTAAGAACCTAACCCTAGGCCCTAGAGAAGCTAAGGCATAAGTTAGAGGCTAGCTAATCTAGAGGAACTAAGCTAGTGCAAGGAAAGGAAATTACATTATAAGGAGATAACAGATATAAGGCTAACTAGCTTAGGAAAATACCTTGCAAATACTAGCTAAGCTATTAAGCCCTTACTAAGACTCTCTAAACACAAGGATTTAAAATAAAAACCACTGTTTAGCGTTATAAACTATTTAATCTTAGGACCTATAGCTAATTTTGTAATAATTTAGCTATACATTAGGATCTTATAGGTAATTACAAAGAGCTATATAATCACATTAGTAGTCCTTGCTTATAGATTATTTATAACTATAAATACTACCTTATAGAAAACTTTTTCCTATAAAGTTCTCTCTAGAATTAAAGCTTTTAGTTAAATAGTTACTCTTTTATAAGATTAATTAAAAGCACTATTATCTAACTCTATGTCTAATTATTTTACCTTATCTTATTCCTACTAATTAAGCAAAGTAGGGTTTACTAAGTAGCTAAGCTATCTAAAAGAGTTATAGGATTTGCTATTACTAAGTACCCTAATTATAACTAAGGAGCTATCTAATCTAAAGATAGTTTTAATACTAACTTATAGCCACGCTAATAGGCTATTAGGGAAGGACCCTAATATTAAGGAGAAAGCCTCTAGACCCCTTAAAGGGCTTAACGCAAAGACCTTTGCAAAGATCCTTAGGGAAATAATAGCTTGCTAATTATCCCTTATTACTATGCAAAATAAGTATAATATTTAGCAGTTTATAGGAGAAAATATCACTAATTTTATTAAAGACTTTAAGGCTAAAATAAAGGTAATATACATCCCTAAAAAGGATTAGCATAAGATACTTAAGCGTAACGTTAACCCCTAGCTTTAATAAGTGGTTAAGATATTAATAGTATTATATACTTAGGTAAAATTAAAGGAAGAAATACTCCTTTAGTTTAATACTATAAGTTAGGACTAAATAGAAAGCGCTAGGGGATAACTTAAGGACCTTAATCTTATATAACTAAAATCTATTAAAGACACTTACTACTAGCTATAGAAGCATTAAGCTTTAATATCTAATGCAAACCTAAAGGGATAGTAAATAATAATAACCTAGTTAAACTATATCTATAAGGCCCTCCCTAACTATTTAATCTTAAGCTTTATAGATTAAAAAGGGTATATATATAAGGAAGTTCTAGTTATATAATATAAAACACTTTAGATAGCACTTAACACGCACGTTTAAACATAACTAGAGCTTAAAAATAGGGACCCTAAGATCTCTAACTTAAGAGAGTATTATCTAGATAATGCTAAACTAAACCTAAGAAGCTAGAGACTATTTAATTAAGTAGCGCTTAGTGTTTGCTAAGCTAACTAGGGGAACCACGTAGTAGTAGTAAAGCCTGCTAAATAAAAAAGGGGAACTAACACTTCTTATAATAAAATAAAGAAGGATAGAACTCCTAGACTAGCGAAATACTAAGATTAAATAGATAACTTAATAAAATAATTAGCTAAGTTAAAAATTATAGTTATAGCTTAGGTAGGTAAGGAAATTAATATTATAAAGTAGCTTAAGCAAAAGTATAATATTAACCTATAATAACATACTTACTAGCTAAATAGCATTAGATTATTTAATTAAGATAATAAGCGTATCTTTAACATTAATATAATAGCTAGGAGAGGATAATAGTTAAACTAATGTTATTATTATAATAATAACTCTCACATAGCTACAAAGTGTAACACACTAGGATTTAATAAAATATTAAAATTCGCTATCTATAACCTAGCTGTTTGCATTTTAGTAATTAGAGATAATATAAAACGTTAGATAATACTACCTATCTTACTTTTAAAGTTTCTTACTATTAGTAGCTATATATAAAGACTAGCTATGTTTTAGGTTAAATACTTCCTAGATAGTAAAATTACCTATATAATACCTTAGATTAAGGAATGTGGACCCTATAGAGAAAAGGATTAGGATATAACTTTAGATAAATAGGATATCTTTAATTAAATAGAAAACTAGTTTAATCCTACTAAATACTATCTAGAAAGGGTAAACTAGGTAACCTTAATCCTAAAGAATCCATTAGAAGTGGTCTTAGCTATTAAGTTTAAGAAATTAAGCTTAGAGAATAAAGAGGTAGATACTTATATTATAAAAGTTATAAGCCTTAGGGAAAGGGTAGTAAAGCAAGCGTGTGTTAAAGAAATTATAAAAGGTAATAAATAGGATTATTAGGTTTAAGAGTAGCTTAATAAAGATAAAGAGACCTTAGTAAAGGGGAAGAAGGACCTATTAGGTAAGGTAAGCTAGAGAATTCTAGACTAACTATATAATAAGGTCTTCTAGAAGAAGCTTAGGGTGCCCTTTAGGGATATTTATTATATTATACTAACGCTAGTAAAGGCAGTTAGTAATAAATACCTTCTGCAAGCGAAGGGCGTAAAGGATATCTATTATTATAATAAGGATACACTAGGACTTATACCCCTTTTAAAGATATTTAGAGTAAAAACAAGCTTAGGACTAATTAATTATAACTACTAGATTAATTCTATTATCTAAATAATAAAGGAGGCCCTTTAAGAGGATAAGAAAAATAAGGCAAAGGCTAAGAAAAAACCGCTAAAGATAGCTTTAGCTTAGCTACCTAAGATTAACACTGCCTTATAGGAATAGATCTAGGAATAACTAGGAGCCTAAGTTTAATAGAAAGAGCTATAATAAGTTTAAAGCAAGCCTTCTAAAGTAAGCTTTATACTAAATATAATTATAGAGCTATAGGCTATAGTTAATTAATTACAGGATTTACTATACTTATAGGTCTACTTAGATAACCCTAAAGGGAAGCTCCTCCCTAGACTTATTAATATAGGTTCTTAAGGGAATATAATTACTAAGAGCATTGCTAGGCGCTTAGGGCTTAAGATCTATCCTATAGATACAATAAACACTATATTATTTTCATTATATAGGATTAAGATAATTAGGGAGGTCTAAACAAAGCTCTATCTAGGGAATGTCTAGATACCTACTAACTTCTATATTAGTCCGGATTTAGTTAATATAAGCTTAATTCTAGGGATACTATTCTTTAGGCTATTATAGATATAGTTTAACTATTTAAGAAGCAGCAAGCTCTTTGCTTAGTGCTACTTTAGGGATATAGTTATTATCTTAAGAGTTATAGGGAGCATTTAGTAGCAATACACTAGTAGTTAACTAGCCTAGTAACCTATAATTAATATTATTATATTTAGCTATCCTATAGTTAAGGAAGAGGAGGATTAAATAGTTTATAAAGGACTAGAAGTAAAACTAGATAAGGATAAGTAGCTAGTCCCTATTATAACTAGGGAGGGAATAGGCATCCTATAGGAAGTGGTTTAGGATATAATAATAAACCACTCCTAATAACTTAAAGCGGTTACAGAGGATTTCTAACCCCTATAGCAACTAAAACCACCTAATCTTAGAATAAACATAATATATAAACGCAAAGCTAATAAGATTTATCCACGTAATAATATACCTTCTAATAGGTTAACCCTAGAAGGAGACCTAAAATAAAAGACAAAGAAATAGGAAAAAGCAAAGTCACGTTTAGATATATCTAGAAAGTATAGCGAGTTTATTACTAGGCAGTTTAGCGAAAACCCTTAAGGTTTTAGAATAACCTAGGAATAATTAGATTAGATAGTTAAAGGGGTATAAGAATATCTAACATAAGAAGAAGTTAATATTTTTAAAGAAATCCTTTGTAACTAAGAAGCAGCACTAGCGTGGGACTTATTAGAATATAGGAAAGTTAACCCGCTAGTTACACCACTATAGGTTATAAAGGTTATTAAGCATAGGGCGTGGCAAGCTAGTTCTATCCTAATACCTCTTAGGTTATAAGGAAGACTAGTTAATCTACTAAAAAAGAAGCTAAAATATAGATATCTAGAGAAAAGCTATAGCTCCTATAGGAACCCGTATTTCCTTATTATAAAGAAGGATAGGGGGATTTGCCTAATCCTATTAGCCACTAAATATAACAAAGTAATAATATAAGACGCTCTAATTCCCTAAGGAGCGAAGGCATTTAGTAAGAGCTTTATAATATGCAAAATTTTATCTATTATTAATCTACTATTAGGATATAACTAAGTAAAACTAGTGGAAAGGAGTAGGGATATAACTATAATCTTTACTATAATTAAGCTTTTGTGACTTTACTGCTTACCTTAAGGAGCTACTAATTTAGTAGCTTAATTTATTAGAATTATAGGGCAAATCCTATTTAACTTAATCCCTAAAACTTACGCGCTA
The DNA here is from genome assembly GCA_024072835.1 of Epichloe amarillans. Taxonomy (NCBI): domain Eukaryota; kingdom Fungi; phylum Ascomycota; class Sordariomycetes; order Hypocreales; family Clavicipitaceae; genus Epichloe; species Epichloe amarillans. The sequence continues at coordinate 4,619,679 of CP099637.1, read as the reverse complement.
TTCCTAGATAATATTATAGTTAAAGGCCTAACTATAACATATAATAAGGAGGAAGTTATGCCTAGAGTGCGTAGATATATACTAGAATATTTAATTAATATTAATAAAGTTCTAGTTAATATTAAACTCTTTAGTTATATAGCTTTAGCATTAAAATTAAAGTTCTGCTAGAAGTTAGTAAAATTCATAGGGTTTATATATGGGATAAACGGATAGAAACTAACTAAAGCAAAAATAATAAAGATCCTAGAATAGACAGTTTACTAGGACCTATCTAAGGTACGTTCCTTTATTAGACTAATAGGAGTTTACTATATCTAGGTAAAGCACTATATATAGAAGGTAAAGCTACTAGTAATTCTACTTAGGAAGAAGACAGAATAGGTATAGGGTCTAGAATAGTAAGAAGCTATAGATATCCTAAAAAAGGCAATAACTATAGCCCTAATTCTTATTTTACTTAATCTAGGACTAGGTTTTAGGGAAATTATCCTTATAGTTAATATAAGCCTGCTTAGATAGGGGGCTACACTACTGCAAATAGTTAAGGGTAAACGCTACCCTATTTAATATAAAAGCAGCACCTAGACTATTGCTAAAGCTAAGTATAATGCGACTAAGCGAGAATGCTAGGTAGTTATCTACGCGTTAAGAAGGCTATAAATTTATCTCTATAGAGTCTCTTTTACACTAGAGATAGATTTATAGGTCCTTATGCACTAGCTTAATAGCGCTATTAATAATATACCTAGAGCCCTTATCACATAGTGGATTAGCTATATACTACTCTTTAATTTTTCTATATAATATATTCCTAGTAAAAAGAACTAAATTACAGACGCTTTGTCTAGAAAGGGTCCTAGACTATTAGATTAATTAGATTAAGAGGTTAAAGGGGATATTAAAGACTTTATTAATCTATACCTAAATAGCATTAAGATTAAAGAAGGTAGTAAGAAAGATTACTTAGGTAAGATACGCTAAGTGATGAATTTCTTATTAACCCTCTAGAGACTAATTAATCTTAGTGTAGGAGACTATAGGAAGCTATAAAATAAAGCTAAAAAGTTCTTTCTAGAAAATAGTTACCTTTAGAAAAGACTAATAGGAATTATAAAGGGGCTAGCGTTAGTTATTAATATACCTAAGTAATAACGCGTAATAGTTAAGGTAATTTATAAGGAGCTTAGCTATAAAGGCATTAAGGTAGTGTTCTAAGTAATAAAGTAGTAATATTAGTAGAAAGGACTCTAGAATATAACTTAAGAGATGTTAACTTACTGTAAGATATGCTAGAAGTTCGCGCCCTAGTAGCCTTAAGAACTATTAGTGCTAGTTACGCTAAGGAATCTAATAAGTAAGATTTATATTAACACTTAGCACCTTCTAATTAATCATAGATATAAGTATCTCTTAGAAGCAAGATATAACCTAATAGGCTAGGTGGAGGCTACGCTAGTCTAAAACATAACTATAGTAGTGATTAGGAAGTTCCTTTTATCCCTAATTAGTAGGTTTAGCCTTTTCTAATTTATAGTCTATAATAGAGGACCTAAAATGCAAGGAAATCTTAAAGAAGCACTAGTAAATATTAGTATTATAGGCATCTAAACGTCTAAGTATAACCTAAAAGCAAACTCCCCTATTAAAGCTAGACACTAGTCTCTTATATTTGCTTTAGTAAAGTTAGGGGGATTAAATAGTTAATAGGTAAAGCACCTTAATAAAGCCCTTCTTATAAACCACACTGCTATTCGCAAATCACATAGGAAGTCTGCCTTCTATTTAATCTATAGATAGGAGCTAATCTTACTACTAGAAGTTAAATTCCTAACCTAGAGGCTAATTAACTAGGATATAGTTACTACTAGCTAGGACCTATTTAAAGCAAGAGTGCGAATGCTTAAAAGGAAGGCAAAGGATATTAAGAAGGTAAAGAAAAAGGTGTTTAACTTTAGGAAGTAACTTATAGGATAAACTAATAAGGATTAGGCCACTTCTCTAAGGAAGGATTAATTAAAACTAGGAGACCTTATGCTAGTATATAATGTTAGGAGAAGCATTAATATATCTATAATAAAGAAGCTTACAATAAAATAGAATAAGCCCTTCTAAATTCACAAGCAAGCGCTAATCTCTAGGGCCTACTATTTGTAAACACTAGATAGAGTCTACCTTATAAAAACAATCTTAGGGGATTACATTAAGAAGTTTATCCTAGATTCAAAAGGTTAGTAGACTTTAACTATAAATAGATAGCTACATGCTTTATAACAAAGCAAAACAAGGGAAGAGGGTAGTAATTATAACTAAGAAGTCTTAATAATTATGCTAGCAGTATCTTAGCATAATATATTAGATTAAATAGTTAATAATAAAGAGGTTAAACTTCTACCTTAGAGAAGTCTATATTAAGGGATTAAAGTCTAACTACCCCTCCTTATAGCTAAATAAAAACAAGAATATAAGGAATACCCTTAGACACACTAATATGCCTATAGATTAAAATAACATTCCCTTTATTCTCTTGCTATTCTGTTTTTTTTCCTTTTCGCATGCTAAAGATTAAATAATTAAGGCATAAATCTAATTTCACACTATATACCTAGCTTATTTCTTTTTTTTTTCTACCCCCCTAGTATTTATAAATAGTTTAGAAAAGGAGGTGGTATATTAATTACTAAGTAAGGAGAGTTTTTAAGGTTAATAGTGTTTAAGTTAAGTAGAAGAGCTTTTACTGCCTTAGTAAACCACTCTTTTCCTAAGAAAGGAGTAAGAGCTTGCTCTTAGGAGGATCTAGTGTAATACCCTAACGCAAAACGCTATTTATAGCTTGCTATATAAGATCCATTCTAGATATAATTACTACATACGCTATTGCTAACCCTAGAGAGCAAGACATATTTATAAAAAGGGAAGCATACATGCTTATTAAAGAAGGTAATATACTATATATATAAGTTTAAGTAGTAGGTATAGAATATACTATTTAATCTGCTAAATATAGATACTAGTAAAGCTTAACGGCGTTTAGGATATTATAAGAGGGCGTGTAAAAAGTACCTATTAGGATAAGCTATCTTAGTAAGTATAAGAACTAGAGAATAATAATTGTTTTTAATAGCAAGGGCTAAGGCACTATTTAATTTAATATAGCTTTGTATAAATTCCTTTAATAATTTAGTCCCTTTTATAGTCTTAATAAGATAGGGAGGTGCTCCCTTTAGGGGATTCTTAGATAAATAAAGAGAAATCTCTATATATAATAGAACGCCACTAGTGCTAATATTAATCCTACTTTAAACCTAGAAGGTAAAAAGAAACTTATACTATAAAACAGAAGTTATTAGTATTAACTTAAAAACAAGATTAAATAATCTATATAAGACTAATATAGTCTTTTCTAAAGAAAGATAGGAAAAACTTAGTGTGGTTAGACTAGTCTATAGTCTTTATTACTAAAAGCTTGCCTTTAGGGACACTTGCCCTTATAATAGTAGTAACGTTAGGAAGCTTTTAATAAGTTATATTAAGAAATTTAGCTATAATTAATTAGTTAGGAGATAAAGCAAGAGATAGTAGGGCTAGGTATATAAAGAGGAGGAGTAAAAGAGGGTTAAAAAGTCTTAAGTTATAAAATAATACCTATAATAGGCGTTAATAACTAATAAGCGAGTGGCTACCTATAAGTGACATATTATACTAAAAGTCTAAATTATAGGAGCCACTTAATCCTAATAGATAGCTACCTTGTAAGGGCAACTAGTGCTACTTGCTAATAACCACCCCTAAATCTAGGAAAAGCATAAAAAGAGAGGTTAGGACTATAGGAACTATTTAATCTAACCTGCTTCTTACACTAGCATACTTACTTCTTACACTAGTATATATCTTCCTAACTCTTAAAATCTTTAACCTTACTATCCCTTACCTAACTTCTCTTATTTCCCCTTCTCTCTAGCTATATTAAGCTAAAACTAATAAAAACTATTTAATCTTATCTAGAAGATAGAGTAGTATAAGCAGTCTGTTATAAGCAAAGGGGATTACACTAAGGTTAATAGTAACACTATTGCTTACTTTCCCTATAGCAAATGCCTTACTATATATTATGTTTATGTTTTAATATATAGGATAGAGAACTCCTTTTATAGGGAGGGAGAGAGTGACACTATTAAGGTTAACCTAGCTAATCTTTATAGATAGCAGCTACCTCTATTCTACCCGCGAAGAGACTAGCCATAGCCTCTATTAAGGTTTAAAGTCTATTAAGATAGCGATAATTTTAATCTAGTAACACTAATTAGGCTAGGCTAGACTACCACACAATAGCGCGGTTATTTAATAGATATTTATAAATTCCTAAAGAAGGCTTATAAAACACTAAGCAAAGACTAGCTTAATTAGTTTAAGCTAATAGCAATAGGGAAGATTATAGAATAAGGTCTTAAAGCAATAGTGGCAGTGCTACTATAAGCATTTAAAATTAATAACATAGAAGACTTTAATGTAAAAACACTATAAAGATTAATTAGTTTAAAGGCTAGAAGGCTTTATACTACCTATTAACCTATTAATATTAAGTATAGTATTAAGTATAACCCTATTAACCTTCACTTAGACATAAGTAATTAGCGCCTTATTATAGGGTTCGCTTACTTTACAAATCACTAGACTACCTTTATATTTAATAGAAAGTAGGGATACCTATACTATTTTAATAGCATAGATAAAGGAAGAATAACTTATTTTATAGACTTTATAGGTAAGTAAGGATAGATTATATAACTTATAAACTATCCCTATAATTTTAAGGTAATTATAGTTCTAGCAATAGAGTAGAAAGGAAACTAGGAATGTAAATATGCATGCCTAGGGTTTCTTCTCTAGATAATTCGCTACTAAGTTAGTTACTAAGCACTTAATCTAATCGCAAAGGACTAGAACACACTAAATAAGTATAATATTAAGCTTAAACAATTATATACTTTTAGTGGGGATTCTATTATTAGTTAACGGTTTAAGTTATATCTTAAGGATTAGTTAATATCTAATAATATCCTAGACCTAAAATATAGCTATAGCAAAGCACTTAAGAGAACTATTAGGGTGCTATAAGACATAGCTATAAACAAGCTTATAATAGGAGATTAGTTACTAAGGGAATTAGGGTACTAAAAAGATTTTAACCTTTATTATCTAGTATAAAACATAACAAAGTGCTTAATGCCACGCTTTGTAACCTAGATAGTTAGTAGAGGGTTGCCTATTAGCATAGTAGTAATGCCCTAGAAACTTTAGATTACTAATAGGAATTACCTAATTAAATAGTATACTAATATAGTATAAAATAATAATCTTTGCGTATAGGACTTTTAGCAGTCTATGGCTTGCGTTTTCACTAATAACCCTAAGGTCTTTAATATTAGTATATAAGAGGTGCTATAAGACTAAGAAAGATAAATATAATAGGAAGATAAAGATAAACTGCCCTTAATTAATATAGAAGAACAGAGATTAAGTAGAAGGAAAAGTTATTAGACATTACTTATATCTTTATCTATATTATTATCTGTTATTAGACATAAGGTTATGCCACTATCTTTAATTGCAAAGCTTAAAGCACTTTAATATAGTAAGGAAGATTAAATAACCACTACTATAGGGAAGGCTCTTTAAGCATAGTAGGCAGCGATAAACGCACTTTTTTAGGCAGATATTAGGGAATAGCTAAGATTACTAAGGATCTATAGAGTTATTAGATAGAAGTAAGAATATAACTATAAGACCTTGCTTAGATAGGCAGAGGAAAGGATAATCTAATAGCCTCTTAGAGACATAGGTTAAGCTATAATAATTAATCTCCTTCTATTCCTTAGAGTATAGGGAGTAGCGTAAAGAGAAACTATTACACACTTACTAATATTATTTATATACGCGTTTGTAGTACTACCTAGTTTAGTGCCTTGCGGAACGTGGGCTAAGATTATTAAAGCTTGTTAGTAAGAAGGGAAGCGCACTTAAGGATTAATTAATTAGCGTAAGAACCATAAAAAGAGAGTAACTTAATAAGAAGCTAAGTAACCTATAATCCGTACTCCTTTGCTAATATTACTAACCATATAACCTTAAACGCTAAAGACACTAAAACTCTCTTAGGAGATAAGGAACTTAGGTCTTTAGCTAGGGAGGTGTTATATAAAATTTTTTTTTTCTTTCTCTCTTTTTCTCCCCTTTTGCTTCCTTTCTCTTTCTTTTCTTTTACTTTTTTTCCCTTCTTTCCTTACTTATTTACCCCTCCCTTTACTTAAATATACTAGATTAAATAATACCCTCCTTTGCTATTAGGCATTAGTTACTAACCGCACTTAAAGGGCACTTTGGTTATTAGTATATACGCTTAGTTAGGGATAACTAGTGTATACCTAGGGAGGTGTTATATGCTATAAGATACGCGCCTAAAAAACACGCGATTATAATAATAAGCGCTAGGGATTATTAAGATAGATAACACAATAAGGGATAATAATATTAGTTATCTAAGCAAGGGGACTATTTAATCTATAAAGAGACTACCTATAGCTAGATTCTTTTAAAGGATATATATAATAAGATTCTTAATTCTACCCTTAAGTTTTACTAAGTTTTACTAAGAAAATACCTAAGCTTATAATAAGATAAACTAAGATTATTTCCCCTTATTTAATTAAGATAGCACTTCTAATCTAATAGACTATTTAATCTAGAGCATCTCTAAACAACGAGATATCTCTAGCTATTGTTATGATTAATATCGTTAAGACAATTAACCTCTTTTGTTATATGTAGGCCATAGCGCTACTTGTAACCGTGGGCTAGCATTGTGTCTTTTAGGGTGTTGTTTTCCGCTTGACAAAATATAAGCTAGATCCGGTCCTATTAGAAGGCAGTCATTCACATAAGTCGCTATATATATAGATGTAGTTAGGTTAAAGAAGACAGCTAGGTTGGATATAAGGGGTTAAAAGCCTAGCTTTTAAAGAAGGTCCTTTAAAACCTATTGCCACTCTCTAGAGCTCTGTTTTAATCTATATAGAGCTTTTTATAGGAAAATAACTTGCTTTTAAGAGGGTTTGTAGCTATACTTCTTAAGTAACTTAGCTACTTTAGGTGTAAAAGACTTAGCAAACTTAGTAAATCCATTAGGTATTTGCATATAGATAGATTCCTTTAGTAGACTATTTAAAAAGGCCCCTATAAAATTAACCTGTTTAACTTCCTAGTTATTACAAGCTACTAGGGCTAGTAAAATCCGCTAACTAGGGGGAATGCTAGTTATAGCGTAGGTTTTAATATAATCTTAACCTTCTATTTGCATAAACCCTTTAGTAATGAGTTAGGCCTTATACTTTAAAGGATTATTTTCTTTATCCTTTTTAAGCTTATAAACAAGCCTATTCTTTAGAACCCTCTAGCCCTTAGGAATTTAGTCTATCCCTATAAATTTAAAGGTTCCAGCAGCTAGAAGCTGCTTAAATTCGTTAAAAGTTGCATCTATCTATTTTTAACTATCCTTGCTTTTTAAAGCTTGTTTCTAGGTCTTAGGGGTATCCGAATCGTTGTTATTAGTGGATAATTTAGCCCTTTGTTATGCCTTAAAGCATATCTCCTTAATATATGAAGATATATTGAAATTATCAATATCTATAGAATCAGAATTGATTAAAGAATCTAAATCTAAAAACGGTTTTTCGATAGCACCCTTATTAGGGGCGCTAAAGCTAGGGCTCTCTAGGGGTAGCGCTAGAGGCGTTGTAGGCGTTATAGGCGCTGTATTAGTCGCTGTATCGGTTGTCCTAGGGACTGTTAGTATAGGCGCTGCGGGCGCTATGGGCGCTGCGGGCGCTAGGCTTTTAGGAGGCTTTAGGTAACTATCCTGAATTTCTAGATTATCTCGTGAGATATTAGCTTCTCCCTCTAAAGGATTAGTCCCTAAAGGCTTAGGGGACCCTACAGAGCCTATATCCTCTATAATTTTAATAAAGCTAGTCTTTATAACTAACCTTTTAGAGGGAATATAAATAAGATAAATAGTAGAACCTAGAGTAGCTAGTAACTAGCTAGGAATAGTCCTAGGGGCTAGCTTTTAAAGCTTAGATCTCTGCTCTGGAGGTATTAGAACCTCACAATAAGACCCTATAGCCCTAATTTTCAAGAAATTAGGCTTATAGGAAGTCTTAGGCTCTAAGTTAGCTAGAAATAGCTACTTAGGGGTTAAAGGTTTAGTTATATTAGCTATAATATTAACTAATTCCACTATGGCTAGAAGGATGTAAGACTATAGATATAAGGGTAGCTTAGACCACTAAAGTGTAGCCCTAAGCTAGTCTAGGATAACCCTAATAGCCCTCTTAACTAGCCTATTCTATTTATGAATATAAGGGCAAGAGGTGCTAAAGCAAATTCCTTTAGAAGATAACTATAACTAAAGTTTGTTGTTAATTTTAGTACCTCCGTTAAAGTAAAGGTGCCTAGGATTCGCGTTATATCGGTTTTTTAGGGCCCTAAAGAAGCCCTTAATAGCTAAAGAAAGGGTTAAACCTTCTTTATTAGCTAATAAAAAGCACCATTTATACTAGGATTTTTGATTAATAAGGATAAGGACTACTGCCTTCTTATTATGCGGTATAGGTTTAATTTTAACTATATCTCCCTTTAGAATATCTAGAACTCTAGGGGGGTCCTAAATAGGTTGTTTAGTTAGTCTTCTAATAGCTTTAGATTGCATACAGGCTATGCAGTTAAAATCCTTTTCTTTAACAGCGGAAAAATCAGGGATCCCTTTAGCTAATTTTAATAATTTCTTTAGTAAAGGGAGGCCTATATAGCCTAATTAAATGTGCTAAAGAAGGGCTAAATCTAGTAACTTCTTGTAACTAGAATCTAGCTTTTTAGGGCTATTATCCCCTAGCTCCCTTTGTTGCTAGGCCTCTTAAGAATCACAGGCCTCTAGGGGCAGTAGACGGCCACTATCGTTACCTAAGTTATTAGGGTATAGACCTTCTAAACCCCCTGTAGAAGATGCCTGACTAGGAGCTTCGGTGGGATATAGGGCTAAATTATTGTCTTCTAGCTCTTTGATTTATTGATATTCCTTGGGATTAAAAGCTAGTTGCGGAATTTAAACCTCTATAAGGTAGGAAAACCCTAACTTATTCTTATAAGCTCTTTGTTATTGTTGCCATTATTAGTTGTAATATTAAGAGCCTATAAAGGAGAGGTAGGTTAAATGCTTATAGATTATAGGAGTAGGTTGCCCCTTAATCTATAGAAAGAAGCTGTGTTTAGCAGGTTCTAATAACCCATAGGGGCTTTTATTGGCTAGGAATAGCTAGTCTTTAGCTAGATAACCTCCCTTTAGATAGTGAGATAACCCAATAACTAGGTTAGTATCTATGCCTAGGAAATATAAGGCATCTAGCAGAGCTAAAGGCCTATATTCTAGTGGATTTTTCTTAACTAGAATGTTAAAAACAGCTATGCCTCTTCCTTTAGGATAAATAGGTTCTCCTACTATAATTATAGCGCTAGTTTTACCTTTCTTTAGAGGTTTAAAGTCCCTAAAGAAAGCCCTATTATTATAAATATAACAGGAAGAACCTATATTATACAAAAGGGAGTTTTTAACTACATTGTTAGAGTAGCTAAAAGTAGGCTTGCTAGTAGTGTTACTAGTGGTACTAGAGGTATCTAAGTCAGACTTAGAATCACTACTATTATCACTGCTAGATTCATTAGAATCTAATTCTTTAACGTATCCTATGGCTAGGGTATAGCCTAAAGCAAAAGCAGCTTCTTTTCCTTTCTGTTTTTCCCTATTACTACTCTTCTTCTTTTTCTGCTTCTTTTTAGAGGCTTTAGAAGGGTTTAAATCCTTCTTATCCTACTCTTTAGTGGCGTTAGAGTCCTTCTTAGGGTTAGGGTTAGAAGACTTCTTTTCCTGGTCCTTAGAATTTCCCTTATTATTAGAGGCCTTATAACTAAGTGCTTTAGCTATAGGGGAGGTTTTATCCCTCTGTTTTTCTAATAAATCCGCTATAAGGAACTATAAATTTAGGGTATTTACAGGCAGTCCTTGTGCCCTAGAAGCTCTAATAGTAAATCTTTGTCTCTTAGCCTAACTAGGAAAGGTCTGCTTTAATGCATTAATATAATAATTTACTTAATTAATAGGGGCGATCTTTACACTATAAAGTTATAGTCTAGCTAGTAAATTATTAAAATCAGCATTAAAAGCCTCTAAAGATCCCTTATAACTTAAAAAGTTTAGGGAGTGGTAGCTAGCGTATAGTGTACCACGCTGGATTTTAGCACTCTACGAATACTGCCTAATAAGGACTTTATAGGCTTCTTTAGGGGATTTTTGCTAATATATAGCAGCCTATGGTCTAGGTTAGCAGCTATCTCTTAATATTATTAAAAGGATAGCTTAGTTATAGTTAGCTAGATAGCCTGCTAGGCTTGGATTATCTATAAATTTAGGTAATCCTAGGGCTTTAAATTGTATGCTTAGGGCTTGCTTCCACTAATTATAGTTTTTAGGGCCTTTTAGCTTAGCTCCCTCTGGAATAGAGTGAACCTTCTTATTTAGTTCCTTTATAGCACCTGTGTTAAAGGTAGCTTATAAGTTACTAGAAGGTACGCTCGCAGAAGTAGTAGCTAGGTCTTCTTCTAGAACCTTAGTATTTTCTTCCTTAGGTCTATTAGAAGCCTAAAGACCTTGCATAACAGTTATAGTTTGCGTTAACTTCTCTAGAAAATTATTAATGCTAGCCTTATTTTTAATACGATTTTCCTCGCTATGCCTAATAAAATTAGATAAGGTCTTGCCTTATTATTTAATTTAACTTTGTAGGTGCAAAGTACTGGCCTAAACAGCTAGTTAACCTTCTATATCTATCCTACTAGGGTCCCTAGGGGGGCTAGAAGACCCTATAGCAGGGGCCTTACCCTTATAACTAGGTGGTGCTATCTTCTAAAAGTCCCTGTGTTAAATCTCCAAATTTATTCCTATTGCAAATAACGCGCGCTAGAAATTGCTTGTGTTACAATCTAGTTGCGTACGTAAAATGTGTGGGGGGGCCGTTTAAGAGGGCAGCCCTTAGGTCTAAAAAGTGGGTCTTTAGTATGTGCGGGCAAAAAAATAGCGGAGAAGAAACTCTAAGAAAATTTCTTAACACTAAGGATAGGAATCGTAGATAATAGGTATTACAGAAGCCACAACGCAATGCAACGTAATGTATAGTGCGTGCAACGTAATGTAATAGGTTAAAAAGCCTAGTATAGGTATACTAGATGTCCAATGATTTCAAAGGATGCAGCGTATTTACTATTATAGATAATATTAAATATGACGGTTGCAATAGTGAATAGGATTACTAAAAGAGGTTATGGTTATAACTAGATAGTTATAGATTGTAATGTGGTGGTTGCGGGTTGCGGCTGTAGTTAATTTAACACTAAGGGTCTGATATTGCGATGCGTGGCGCTAGTAGATAAAAAGCTTTAACTTCTAGTGGTTTCCTTCGTAATCTTAAGAGCCCACAGGTATAGTAGGTAGTAACTATACCCAAAATCAAGCAGTAATCGCAGTAGAATAACGCAGTAATGTAGTAATCTATAGGCCTTCTAGGCTTATAACCTATTAAAAATGGGAAGGGAATCTAGCTAGAGGGATAGGAAGACCTCCCTACTAGATTCTAACGCGGCGGCTTCTAGATTTACTAGATTATAGCTTATTCTTTAAGATATAGAGCTTTAATAGTTAAATATAGTTAATTCCTAACTAGTACGGACAATCTAACAAGCAATGAGAGGATTTCTAGTCCCCTTATAGACCTACTAACTATATTGAAGGATCTAGGTCGCTAGAGAGGTCTTAGGAGCTACTTTTTATTTTCCGCAAAACTCATTTGTATAGGAAAAATAAAAAATCAACTCATGGCTATACAAACTAGCTGCCTAGGTGCCCTAACTAAGCACTTTAATAAACAACCCTATTTATAAAATATACCATTAAATCTAGAAAAATTCAAGGATTCAAACAGTATACGTCAGCCTTTTATACGACTACTAGTTGCCTAGTTACAGTCGATTTTAGCTTCCCTATAGGGTAACCTAGTTAGCTTAGTCATACAAGCCCGTGGGTTAGTTGTGGGAACGCAGGTCACAACAAACAACGCTGCAAGCAACGCTCGTAACTAACGTTGTAATAACGTAACAAGGCAACTAGTGGGCCTATAAAATAGTGCTATAAATAGCATTATTTTAACAAGTAGCTAGGTCTTCTTCTAAAACCTTAGTATTTTCTTCCTTAGGTCTATTAGAAGCCTAAAGACCTTGCATAATAGTTATAGTTTGCGTTAATTTCTCTAGAAGATTATTAATGCTAGCCTTGTTTTTAATATGATTATCCTTGCTATGCCTAATAAAATTAGCTAAGGTCTTGCCTTATTATTTAATTTAACTTTATAGTTATAAAGTACTAGCCTAAATAGCTAGTTAACCTTCTATATCTATCCTACTAGGGTCCCTAGGGGGGCTAGAAGGACCTATAGCAGGTGCCTTACCCTTATAACTAGGTGGTGCTATTCTCTAAATCTTAAAAAGAATCCCTATGTAAAAGCTCTAAATTTATTCCTATTGCAAATAACGCACACTAGAAATTGCTTATGTTACAATCTAGTTGCGTACGTAAATTGTGTGGCGAAGCTGTTTAAAAGGGTAGCCCTTAGGTCTAAAAAGTGGGTCTTTAGTATGCGCGGGCAGAAAAATAGCGGAGAGGGGTCTCTAAGAAAATTTTCTTAACACTAAGTAATAGGAATTGTAAATAATAGGTTACAGAAGTTATAATGTAACGCAACGTAATGTATAGTGCGTGTAACGTAGTGTAATAGGTTAAAAAGTCTAGTATAGATATACTAGATATCTAATGATTTCAAAGGATGTAGTGTATTTACTATTGTAGATAATATTAAATATAATAGTTATAATAGTAAATAGAATCACTAAAAGGAGGTTATAGTTGTAACTAGATAGTTATAGGTTGTAATGTGGTGGTTGCGGGTGCGGCTATAGTTAATTTTTAACACTAAGGGTCTGATGTTATAATGCGTGGCGCTAGTAAATAAAAAGCTTTAACTTCTAGTGGTTTCCTTTATAATCTTAAGAGCTTATAGGTATAGTAGGTAGTAACTAGTACCTAAAATTAAGCAGTAATCGCAGTAGAATAACGTAGTAATGTAGTAATCTATAGGCCTTCTAGGCTTATAACCTATTGAAGATAGAAGGGAATCTAGCTAGAGGGATAGGAAGACCTCCCTACTAGATTCTAATGCGGCGGCTTCTAGATTCACTAGATTATAGCGTATTCTTTAAGATTAGGAGCTTTTAATAGTTAAATATAGTTAATTCCTAGCTAACGGATAGTCTAATAAGCAATAAGAGGATTTCTAGTTCTCTTATAGACCTACTAACTGTATTAGAGGATTTAGATTACTAGAGAGGTCTTAGGAGCCACTTTTTATTTTCCGCAAAACCTATTTGTATAGGAAAAGTAAAAAATTAACTCACAGCCATATAAACTAGCTACCTAGGTGGCCTAACTAAGCACTTTAATATACAACCCTATTAATAAAATATACTATTAAATCTAGAAAAATTTAAGGATTTGAACAGTATACGTTAGCCTTTTATATGACTACTAGTTGCCTAGTTACAGTTGATTTTAGCTTCCCTATAGGGTAACCTAGTCGGCTTAGTCATACAAGCCCGTGGGTTGGTTATGTGAACGTAGGTCATAACAGACGCTGCAAGCAACGCTTGTAACTAACGTTGCAACAACGCAACAAGGCAACTAGTGGGCCTATAAAATAGTGCTATAAATAGCATTATTTTAACAACTATATTAATTATTTATAATATTTCTTTTATTTAAAACTTACTATAAAATAACACTAATTCTCTAATAATAAGGCAAAGATTACTAATAGCCTTAATAGCCCTCTATAAGAAAGCCCTTTGCCTTTTTACGAATTAAGGGTTTAAAGATATCTTTTATATATTAAAGGCTATGTTTTTTAACCTCTATTAATAGCTTTAAAATAATATAGATATTAGGCTTACTAAAAACTAGTTAGTTAAGCAAATAGTTATAATCTTCCTATAGATTATAGTGTTTAATAAGCTATAGCAAAATATAGCTTTTTATTTTAAATTAGCCTAGTTATTAGTATTAAGAATCTTCTATAGGCTTATTAATCTAATAAGGTATTTATATACTACTTTTGTTTATTAACTAGAGCTAGATTATATTTCTATACGCGTTACGTTAGATCTAAGCAAACGCGCGTTCTATAGTGTAATAGGTGCTATTAATAGCATATATATACCTATATTTATTCTAGTAGTAAGGCAGTAGTAATTGTTCTCTTAAAAGAGTAATATATCCTAAAATATACTTATAGCTATTAATTTTATAATAATATCTTTATATATGTATTAGTAAGCGCTAAGGGATTAATTTATAATAGACTACTGCTTTAAACCGCTCTTATAAGGTTATTCTAAATGCATAGAAAGCGTTTTTACCTTATAGATATAGGATTTTATACCTAAGCTAGTTTACTTATGCCTTTTATAGGCATTTACTATTATTTAAATAAGAATCCTAATAATAGAGAAGGGCTAAAAATAAGGGCTAAGCTTTTTAATCTTTAGTATACTATTCTTTAAGTAGTAGTTAAGAAACTCTTTAGGTATTATAAGCAAAAGTTTAAGATAATTTACTATAGCACTACTAAGTATAACTTTCTAGATTAGATTAAGATTATTTATACTATAACTAGCCTATTTAACTTTATTAAGTTAGGTAGTATTACACTAGAAAAGCAAGGTAGGCTTAACTTAGAGGCATTAAATAAGGATAAACACTAGCTTATTAAAGAGGCTTATAAGCTAGCAAATAGCTTTAATATAAGAGGAAGTCTAATAGTATAGCAAAGTATTATTATAAAAGAAGGCTTTTATAGTTATTAGTAATACTAGTAAGAGAGAGGCATTAAGATCCCTAAGGATAGAAGTCTTTAATAAGGGAGGAATTATTTAGTAGGTAGTTATAAGGTTATTAGGTAAGTGGCTATAAGGTTATTAGGTAGGCGGCTATAAGGTTATTAGGCAAGTGGCTACAAGGTTATTAGATAGGCGGCTACAAGGTAAGGGAGATAAAACCATAAGTAGCGTGAATTTTATATAGGTAAAAATGCTAGTAATCCTTATACCTAAGCTAATTCTACTATAACCTTCTAGCCTCTTCCTTTACCTTTATAACCTTGCTTTCTTAACCTTCTCCTCTACCTTTATAACCTTTTCCTTTACCTTTATAAATAACCTCTTCCTTTTACCTTTATAAATAATAGCTAAAGTCTGCGGTTATAAAAGCCTCTTTATCCTTACTTTTTAGCTTATTCTAAAGCACTATATTCTTTAGATCTTCCTTAACCTAGCTTATTGCTTTTAATATCTAAGTAATGCTATAGCTTTTATAAAAAGATATATAGTTCTCTAATACCTTTTTAAACTCAAGCTCCCTAATAGCTTTATATAAGGTATTAGATTTAGCCTCTAATGTAGATAAAGCTATTGTAGTTACTTTCTTTAATTTCTAGCTAATAGGTCCTTTAGCTAGCTTATAGAGATAAGCATAGGTTAATTTAGAGGACTTATTACCTGCGAAGTCACTATTATAGAAGCTAATAAGGGTTATAAAAGCTATAATAGTAAATTTAGACCTTCTATAAGTTATAGAATAACTTATAGAGCCTAAAAGGTACCTAAGCAAATGTTTAAAAGCATTAAGATGCTTTATAAAAGGCTTTGATAGCGCTATAGAAAGCCACTAAACTAGAAAGGCAATATTAGGTCTTATAAGGAGCATTAGGTATATAATAGTCCCTATAATACTCTAATATAGCTTGTGATTAAGGGGGGAAAGAGGTTTAGTTAGGTAGTCTACCTATTTTATAATTCCTAGTTATAGAGGAATTTTAATAGGTCTAGTATCCTTTATATTAAATCTTTCTAGGGCTTTAGAAATATACTAGGACTAGTAGATAGTTAGGGTCCCTTTCTTTTAATTTCTAGTGATTTAAACGCCTAGGAAAAATTTAGCTAGCCTATGGTCTTCTATAGGATAAGCTTTATAAAGTAGCTTCTTTAGCCTATTAATATAAGCTAGATCTAGTCCTATTAGAAGGCAGTTATCTATATAAGTTGCTATATATATAGATATAGTTAGGTTAAAGAAGACAGCTAGGTTAGATATAAGGGGCTAAAAGCCTAGCTTCTAAAGAAGGTCCTTTAAAACCTACTGCCACTCTCTAGAGCTTTGTTTTAATCTATATAAAGCTTTTTATAGGAAAATAACTTGCTTTTAAGAGGGTTTATAGCTATACTTCTTAAGTAACTTAGCTACTTTAGGTGTAAAAGACTTAGCAAATTTAGTAAATCCATTAGGAATTTGCATATAGATAGCTTCCTTTAGTGGACTATTTAAAAAGGCCCCTATAAAATTAACCTGTTTAACTTCCTAGTTATTACAAGCCGCTAGGGCTAGTAAAATCCGCTAACTAGGGGGAATGCTAGTAATAGCGTAGGTTTTAATATAATCTTAACCTTCTATTTGTATAAAACCTTTAGTAATAAGTTAGGCCTTATACTTTAGAGGATTATTTTCTTTATCCTTTTTAAGCTTATAAACAAGCCTATTCTTTAGAACCCTCTAGCCCTTAGGAATCTAGTCTATCCCTATAAATTTAAAGGTTTTAGTAGCTAGAAGCTACTTAAATTCGTTAAATATTATATCTATCTATTTTTAACTATCCTTACTTTTTAAAGCTTATTTCTAGGTCTTAGGGGTATCTAAATTATTATTATTAGTGGATAATTTAGCCCTTTATTATGCCTTAAAGCATATCTCCTTAACATATAAAGATATATTAAAATTATTAATATCTATAGAATTAGAATTAATTAAAGAATCTAAATCTAAAAACGGTTTTTTAATAGTATCCTTATTAGGGGCGCTAGAGCTAGGGCTCTCTAGGGGTAGCCCTAGAGGCATTGTAAGCGCTGTATTAGTTACTATATTCATTGCCCTAGGGGCTATTAGTATAGACACTGCGGGCGCTGCGGGCGCTGCAGGCGCTAAGCTTTTAGGAGGCTTTAGGTAACTATCCTAAACTTCTAGATTATCTCACAAGATATTAGCTTCTCCCTCTAAAGGATTAGTCCCTAAAGGCTTAGGGGACCCTATAAAGCCTATATCCTCTATAATTTTAATAAAGCTAGTCTTTATAACTAACCTTTTAGAGGGAATATAAATAAGATAATGTAAGGGCTTGGGCTTTGCCTAAGCATTCACATAGCGCACGCGGGTAGGGATAGTCCCGCATAGGCAAGGACGCAGAAAAGGGGGCTTATATAAGGTAGTTAGGGGGTATAAGGGGCCTTAGTAAGGATAGGTTTCCTACCTTTCTCTTTCCTCTCCTTAAGTTTCTTAATACTACATTAACGCCCTATTATAGTAGCCTAGGGGCTAGTCTATAATAATTAAGAAACTTCCTTTAGTCCTTTATAATAGCTACTAAAATTCATAATAGATACACTAATAGATATATTAATAGACACAATAGACACGCTTTACCTACAAGACTAACCTAGCCATAGGACAGTAACGCCCCTATCTAACACTATAGTACTATAAGCAGCCTAATAAGCCTAATTTAAGACGCTTTAACTTATGCTATGTAAACAAGTAATAAAGCTTAAACGCCTTTAGGAGCATATGCACGCAAATGCCTTAGGACCCTTAGCCTAGGCACCCCCTCTAGCTTAGCCTAGTGCCCCTAACTAGCCTAGCGCCTTTAACCTAGTCCTTCCTATACCTAGAATAAAACAAAAGCTAATCCCCTTAGGTAATCTATATAATAGCAATAAAGCCTTATTTACTATGTAAAGGCTCCTAATAGAATATAAGTTATAGGTAGACTAAGGCTTTATTAGTTTTAATAAGGATAGATAGATGCTTATTTATTAAAACCTTTCTTCTAAGGTCTAGTCCTAGGTAGCTACTTACTTTAAATAGGGTAGTGCTATTAGATTTAACCTTACTTACTTTCTAGATTACCTAGGGACTATATTCTCTAACCCCTATAGATAGGAGATAGCCCTTATAGAGCTTAACTAGATAAAGCAAGGTCTAGGGGAGATATTTTCTATATTCTTTATTTGCTTTTCTAAGAAGCTCTTACTAGTAGGAGGGGAACGCTAGATAGGCAAGGTAAAGCTAGCAAAGCTCTAACGTGCGCTTAATAAGTGTCTAAGAGAGATTAGCGTGGGATAGGGTGTTAGCTAGAGTAATTAGTATATAGCTATTAGGTAATATTGCGAGATTACAGTTAATATAAAAGCCCTTACCCTAGAGGATAAGTACTAGACCTATTACAAACCCTAACTAGTAAAACTAGTAGCCTAGGTTAACTATAAGGGCAATATACTAATAACTAGGGTTTGCGTGGCTAGGACCTGCCTAGGGTAGCTAAATAAGTTAGCTAAGAAGGAGAAGGGGATAAAGGCTACCTTAAACACAAAATAAGCGAAATAGGTATTAGAGGCAAAATTAGCTAAACGCTGCTAAGAGGGACGCTACCTATAGTGTGTGTCTAAGGACTACTTTATCTAGGAGTGCACTACCCTCCTAGCCCGCTACCTAAAGGTTAGCATTAACTTACATAGGGCAAATAAGGAAAGCACAGATAAGGAAGTAAACATTCCCCCTATAGAAAATAAGTAGCCCCTAAGCAAAGTCTTACATAGGGGCAAAGAGACTAGCTAACCACTACACTATAAGATAATTATAACTACTATATAGAGATAGAATAGGACATAGCATAATATATAAACTAACTACCTTTCTTAATTCCTATACTCTTTAATACATACCTATTATATTAATGTCTAGATTAATTATAGTTATAATTGCTATAGTGTAGTAAGTAAATTAGCAGTAAGATAGCTTAGCCTAGAGCTTATATAGTTACTAAAACAGAGGTATGTTTACACTATAGTAGAAGTAAAATAAAGGGGGAAGCAGGTTAAGGAAGACTCCTCTTCCATTACCTATATAATACACATAGGAATTAATATAAATAGCTAGGAGTTATTTATATACTTATATATTATCCTAGGTCTTACCTAGGATATAATATTTAGAATGCCTTAGTTAGAGCAACGTAACGTAGTAATTCACGTAGCAAAACAACAATTAGTTATTAAAGTAACAAAAGGCCTTTGTGTCTCTAAGGCCGCTACTTATAAGGTAAAGGCACCTATATAGGGAATTATTAGATCCCTCTACGCTACTAAGGCTTGTAGGGCATAATAGAATAAGGATACTACTATAAGGTTTATTGCTATAAGCCTAAGAGAGATAATAACAGTGCTATAGATTATAGCACCTAAGACAGATCTAGCTAGTCCTAACACATTAACGTTACCTAAGGAGTTATTAGACTTTACGGACCTCTTTAACAAGGCTAAGGCTAACAGACTGCCCCCCTATAGGGGCTCTCTTAATTACCACATATGCCTTTATAAGAACCTAGATAGCTCTAAGCTAGCACTCCTATAGGGACCGTTATATAATATACCATAGGACTAGCTCCTAGAGGTCTAGCGCTAGATCACAGACTTAATAGATAAGGGCTAGATTTATGCTAGCTCCTTATTAGCTATAGCCCCTATCCTCCTTATTAAAAAGGCTAACAGGGGTTAGCGTTTTTACATAGACTACCACGCTCTTAATAAGATAATAGCATAGGATTATTACCCTCTCCTACTAATTAAGGAGACACTATAATCCCTATCCTAGGTACGCTAGTTTATAAAAGTAAATATTTATGTAGCGTTTTATAAACTATAGATAGCTAAGGGAGAGGAGCACCTTATAGCGTTTTATATAAGGTTTAGCCTATTTAAGTAGCTAGTTTGCCCCTTTAGCCTAGCTAGCGCCCTAGTAACCTTTTAGCGCTATATTAACTAATCCTTAGGGGATATATTAGGGGACTTTATTATAGCTTACCTTAATAATATCCTAGTTTACTTAGGGGGGTTAAGAAAAGACTATATAGCTAAGGTTTAGTTAGTTCTAGGCTACCTAAGGGCTATGGGCTTATACCTAGATCTTAATAAGTTAATATTTGCTATAAAAGAAGTCTAGTACCTAGGATACATTATTATAGCAGGACGCTTAGTCCGCCTAGATCCCGCGAAGGTTATAGCTATAAGGGAATAGGCAGCACCTACGAAATTACAAGGGGTCTGTAGCTTCTTAGAATTTGCAAACTTTTACTATGACTTTATTAGGGACTTCTCTAAGCTAGCTACCTTACTTATATAGCTTATAAAGAAGAATATCCCTTTCTAATAGGGACTAGAAGAGAATAAGGCCTTTAAGAGGTTAAAAGCCATGTTTATTATATATCTAGTGCTAGCATAATAAGACCTAGACCGCCCCATAGTAGTAGAGGCTAATTGTTTAGGCATAGCTCTTAGGGGATGCCTCTTATAACAAGGCCCTAACAACGTCTTATATCTAGTTACGTACTATTCCGCTAGTCTTACGCCCTCGCAAAAGAACTACACAATTTATAATAAGGAACTATTAGCTATTATCTCATGTCTTAAGGCGTAGTTAGCAAAGCTTTAGGGTGTATTCTATCTATTTATAATCTACACTAATTACAAGAACCTAGAATACTTTATAACTCCTTAACTTATATTAAAGAGGTAGGCCTAGTGGGCAGATATACTTACGCTATTTAACTTTTACCTCCGCTATAGGCCTAGTACGTAAGCTTAACGCCTAGATACCCTTTCCTAAAGGGAATAGGATTAAAGTAAGTTAGCCTTAAGGATAGGGCAGATCTTATAACCTATTACTATTGCATAACTCTCACTATTACTAGTTATATAAGGGGATAGCTCTAAACTAACACTGCATATGCCGCCGCTAGTAGGAGAGGCCCTCTTTGCCTTAAAACACCTCTAGACCCTATAGGACTAGGCTATTATATTAGACCCTACGTATAGTATTTAACTAAAAGCTATATAGGAAGGGGCTTAGAAGTTTCCCCCTAATACACTAATAAGGGAATAGGTCGCGGATTACTCTATAAGCGCATATAGGGTGCTTTAGTTTTAGGGCCGTACTTAGATCCTAGCTTAGGAACCCCTTATAATAACCCTTATATAATAATGCTATAACTCGCTAGTAGCAAGACACCTAGGCTATAACACCACGTTTTAGATTCTATAACAATAGTTCTATTAGGATAGGTTGTCATAGGACATTACTTAGTTTATTTATAACTATTATTACTTTAGTAGCTATAAGAACCACTAATAGTAGCAGGGCTTACTAAAACCCCTACTAATCCCTAATTGGTTTTAGTCTTAGATTTCTATTAACTTTATAACAGACTTACTAGTAGCGTCCCTAGAGAAGCTATAATACCTTATAGTTATTACTAATAGACTCTTAAAGTTTATATAGCTAGAAGCTATAACCTCTATTAGGGCTAAGGAGTGCGCGAAATAATTTAAAATAGTCTAGTAAAGGTTCTAAGGATTTCCCTAATCTATTATTATAGACTAGGGGTTAGACTAGCTAGGGAAATTCTAGATAATATTATGCTCCCTAGTTAGGATTAATTAGTTACTTTCCACATTACATTACCTATAGACTAATAGTAGCATAAAGCAAGCAAACTAGGAAGTGCAGGTAATATTACGTGTAATAGTCTCCTTCTTGTAGTTTGATTAGCTAGAATATCTAGCCGCTTGCTAGCTTACAATTAATAATAGGTCTTCTTTAGTAATAGGGGTAAGCCTAAATAAATTACTACATAGATATAACTTAGAACTAATTTAGTTATAACTAGACTATTTTACTTCTATAACATTACCTAAGGGGCAGGCTATATATTTCCTAGAGCACCTATAAGAGGGTACCCTTCTAACATAGGCCACAATAGCCTACGTTTAATAAAGGTAGCAAGACGTAACCTTAGCTTCTTAACGTCTAGTAGAATAGTTTTAGGTTAGAGATAAGGTATAGCTTTTACTTAAGAATATTAAGACAAACCGCCCCTTATAGAAACTTAACTAGGTTATAGCAAAGTATATAGTTATTAACATACTAACGCTACTTACAGTATAGTTAGATGTCCTAAAGGGCATCCACCTAGTTTTTCACGTAAACCTTATTAAACAGGCTGCAAAAAACCCTCTTCCTAGTTAGAAGCTCTAGGACTCCTATCTAGGGCTAGAATAAGTCCTAGCAAAGGATAATAATAAACTTATAGAGAAATACTAAGTTAAGCAAATCTTAGCGGCTTAAAATGCCCTAGGCTAAGGCAGGAGGCATAATGTCCTAGTTAAGTAAGCGGGTTACGTATAGCTAACATAGAAACCACTAGAAAGTATAACATAGATATAAGCCCTTAATAAGTTTAAAGCAAAGTAAGGAGATACATATTATAACAATAGACTAAATTAATTACAGACTATATATCTATTAAGGGAGATATCTTCTAGCGTATAAGGCACACCTATCCTAAACTTAGCTAATTCCTTATAGCTACTAAAACATATTTAAACCCCCTTATCCCCTATAGCGTAAGGGTTACTTAGACTAGGGGTTAGTTAGGCTATTAGTAAGGCTATTATTATTAGATAAGATAGTAACTAGTGTTACCTTATATCTAACAGGGACGCAACCTATGCCACGTTAGGTGCTATAGCTACTATAGCTAGTACTATAGCTACTATAGCCACTACTATAATTCTAGATAGTAGGAGCGAAATAGTAGTTAGGGAGCGCAAAGTAAGTGTAGCGTAGGGGCAGCTTATTATTAGATTAACTTTTATTAGGGGAGGACTAGCGAATAATAATAGTTATAGAGAGATAGCTACTACCTATAGTGCAATTAGCATAGTAATTAGTTAGACCTAGGACAGACCTAGGTTAGGAGCGCTCCTAGCGCTAATATAAGGGCAAATTATCGCTAGCTTTAATAAGCCACTAGTAGCCCTAGGTGCTACTATAGTAATAGGGGGAGAGCGCCTTAAGGAGGCATATAGACTAATTATAAAATTCTTATTATATAGAGTTTAGTCCACTAATAATCTATTAGTTCTATTAGAATAAAACGCTAGTAACTTACTATATAGAGCTACCTATACTATAGCCGCTAGCGGGACTACTACTACTAAGGGGGATAACCTTAAGCCTAGTTATATTTATAGTAAGAGCGTTATAAGAGAGGGGGGGCCTAAGGGCAAAGCAAATAGGTGCTAGATTAAATTAAGCCTAATTTAGGAGCGCATTCTATTAGCTTATAAGGGCACGGAACTATTAGGAGAGAACTAGTATTTTCTTTTTAGTAGTTAGAGTCCTTTTAACCCTAGGCATAATAATATGCATACCTATAGTAATTAAAGCCTTAAGATCCTTAAGGCAATAACAAAGCTATAGGTTAGCAAATAAGTACCTAGTTAACTAGATATAGGTTATATATTACTACTAATATAGGGGATAGGACTTACCACTTTTAGGGGGGCAATAGTTTAACACACCTATAGTAAGGCATTATTTAATATAAGGCCTATAGGGCTAAAAAAGCACGTAAGGCATAGCATGCTTATTATTATCTAAGTCCCCCTCTATAAGGAACTCGCTAATAAACCTAGCTATTAGCGTAACAGGGGCAGCGGGGGATATAGTAGTGGTAGTAAGGGACATAGCAGTAGTGGCTAGAGTTTAAGTAAACCTATAAGTATTTATTCTATAATAAGGTATATTTATTATAAGTCTAATAGGAGAATAATAATTATTTAGAATAATAGGATAGGAAGGAGTAATAGGGTTATAATATTTAAAAAATATTTTTAGTGTAAGGAAGTTAAGACTATAGAATAAAAACAAATAGTAAGTAATAGGTAAGGGGATAAAAAAGTAAGGGCAGGGCTAGTGTTATCACAATAATAACGCAGTAGCTAGAAGCACGTGTCACGCGTCCTACCTAGACCTAGGTTAAAACAATAAGCACCTATAACGCATTATAAAGGGTAAGCACCTATATTAACTATAGGCAAGAAAAAAAAGAAAGGGAGGAGTAAGGGTATATATAAGGGCTTAGGCTTTGCCTAAGCATTTACATAGCACACATAGGTAGGGATAGTCCTACACAGGCAAGGACGCAGAAAAGGGGGCTTACATAAGGTAGTTAGGGGGTATAAGGGGCCCTAGTGAGGATAGGTTTCCTACCTTCCTCTTTCCTCTCCTTAAGTTTCTTAATACTACATCGACGCCCTATCGCAGCAGCCTAGGGGCCAGTCCATAACAGATAAATAGTAAAACCTAGAGTAGCTAGTAACTAACTAGGAATAGTCCTAGGGGCTAGCTTTTAAAGCTTAGATCTTTGCTTTAGAGGTATTAGAACCTTATAATAAGACCCTATAGCCCTAATTTTTAAGAAATTAGGCTTATAGGAAGTCTTAGGCTTTAAGTTAGCTAGATATAAATGCTTAGGGGTTAAAGGTTTAGTTATATTAGCTATAATATTAACTCATTCCACTATAGCTAGAAGGATGTAAGACTATAGATATAAAGGCAGCTTAGACTACTAAAGTATAGCCCTAAGCTAGTCTAGGATAACCCTAATAGCCCTCTTAACTAGCCTATTCTATTTGTAAATATAGGGGTAAGAGGTGCTAAAACAAATTCCTTTAGAAGATAACTATAACTAAAGGTTATTATTAATTTTAGTACCTCTATTAAAGTGAAGGTGCCTAGGATACGCGTTATATTGATTTTTTAGGGCCCTAAAGAAGCCCTTAATAGCTAAAGAAAGGGTTAAACCTTCTTTATTAGCTAATAAAAAGCACTATTTATACTAGGATTTTCAATTAATAAGGATAAGGACCACTGCCTTCTTATTATGTGGTATAGGTTTAATTTTAACTATATCTCCCTCTAGAATATCTAGAACTCTAGGGGGGTCCTAAATAGGTTGTTTAGTTAGTCTTCTAATAGCTTTAGATTGCATATAGGCTATGTAGTTAAAATCCTTTTCTTTAATGGCAGAAAAATTAGGAATCCCTTTAGCTAATTTTAATAACTTCTTTAGTAAAGGGAGGCCTATATAGCCTAATTAAATGTGCTAAAGAAGGGCTAAATCTAGTAACTTCTTATAACTAGAATCTAGGTTAGATTTAGGGCTATTATCCCCTAGCTCCCTCTGTTACTAGGCCTCTTAAGAATCACAGGCCTCTAGGGGCAGTAGATAGCCACTATTGTCACCTAAGTTATTAGGGTATAGACCTTCTAAACCCCCTGTAAAAGATGCCTAACTAGGAGGAGCTTTGGTGGGACATAGGGCTAAATCATTGTCTTCTAGCTCTTTAATTTATTAATATTCCTTAGGATTAAAAGCTAGTTACGGAATTTAAACCTCTATAGGGTAGGAAAGCCCTAATTTAGTCTTATAAGCTCTTAGTTATTGTTGCCATTATTAGTTGCAATATTAAGAGCCTATAAAGGAGAGGTGGGTTAAATGCTTATAGATTATAGGAGTAGGTTGCCCCTTAATCTATAGAAAGAAGCTATGTTTAGCAGGTTCTAATAACCTACAGGGGCTTTTATTAGCTAGAAATAGCTAGTCTTTAGCTAGATAACCTCCCTTTAGATAGTGAGATAACCCACTAACTAGGTTAGTATCTATGCCTAGGAAATATAAAGCATCTAGCAAAGCTAAGGGCCTATATTCTAGTGGATTTTTCTTAACTAGAACGTTAAAAACAGCTATGCCTCTTCCTTTAGGATAAATAGGTTCTCTTACTGTAATTATAGCGCTAGTTTTACCTTTCTTTAGAGGTTTAAAGTCCCTAAAAGAAGCCCTATTATTACAAATATAATAGGAAGAACCTGTATTATATAAAAGGGAGTTTTTAACTACATCGTTAGAGTAGCTAAAAGTAGGCTTGCTAGAAGTGTTACTAGTGGTAGAGGCACTAGAAGTATCTAAATTAGAATTAGAATTACTACTATTATTGCTACTAGATTTATTAGAATCTAATTCTTTAACGTATCCCGTGGCTAGAGTATAGCCTAAAGCAAAAGCAGCTTCTTTTCCTTTCTGTTTTTCCCTATTACTACTCTTTTTCTTCTTCTTTTTAGAGGCCTTAGAAGGGTTTAAATCCTTCTTATCCTACTCTTTAGTAGCGTTAGAGTCCTTCTTAGGGCTAGGATTAGATAATTTCTTCTCCTAATCCTTAGAATTTCCCTTGTTATTATTAGAAGCCTTATAGCTAAGGGCTTGTTATAGACTAGCCCCTAGGCGGCTGCGATAGGGCGTTAATATAATACTAAGAAACTTAAGGAGAGGAAAGAGAAAGGTAGGAAACCTATCCTTACTAGGGCCCCTTATACCCCCTAACTACCTTATATAAGCCCCCTTTTCTGCGTCCTTGCCTGTGCGGGACTATCCTTACCTGCGTGCACTATGTGAATGCTTAGGCAAAGCCTAAGCCCTTACATTTATAAAGAAATTTTATATAGGAAAAGTAAAAAATTAACTTATAGCTATATAAACTAACTACTTACATGCACTAACTAAGTATTTTAATATATAACCTTATTAATAAAATATACTATAGAATCTAGAAAAATTTAAGGATTTAAATAGTATACTTTAGCCTTTTATATAACTACTAGTTCCCTAGTTATAGTTAATTTTAGCTTTACTATAGGGTAACCTCGTTAGCTTAGTTATATAAGCCTATGGGTTAGTTATGTATATAACGCGTAGCTATAATAACGCTATAAGCAATGTGTTAAGGCTTCTAGGCTAGATAAGATAAAAAGGGTGAAGGTAAAGTTAAGATAGTAGCTATATTACTAGAAGGTAAGTATATATACTTAAGGGTTTTAATCTCTAGCCTCTTACATTCTATATATTTAACTTTTACTTTAATACCCCCTTTATATATATATAACTAGCTTATAGTAACCTTATACCTAAGGCATTATAAGCCCTAAGTAAGTCTTACTATATATAATACTATTACCTTTATAGCCTTTATTACTTTATTGCCTTTATAACCCTAGTATAATTCCCCCTTTTCTTTATAATTACCCTTAATTATAACTAGCTACTTAATTAGTATAAGCTTACTATCTTAATTTTCTTATATAACTCTTAGTACTTATTACTTTATTATTATATTTATAGCTATATTTTTATTTATAGTAGCTATAGGAGCTTTATTATTAAAAGACTCCTTCTTATCCCTATAAATAAATATATAAAGCTTTTTAGGGAGCTTAAAGAGGCTAATATAAGTAAGAAGCTTAGAAGTATAGTTTATAAACTAGCTATAAGTTAGTAAATTAAAAGCTATAGTAAAGATAATAAGACTTTACTATAGGGGCATATTAAGTAATAAAGCGTAGGCTATTTATAATATTAATCTATACCTTAAGATTAGTAATGTTAAATAGCTATAATATTATAGCGTATCTATTAGCATTAGCCTTATAAGTAGCCTTTATAGTTAGATAGGTATAATAAACTTATCTATAGTAATTTGCATTCTTTATAGTAAGGAGTGTATTATATAATTTATATTTTAAATACAATAAGACCTAGTAATAAGTTAGCTTTAACTAAGTTACTAGAATTAATAATCTTACTAAATACTTATAGTAATAAGTACCTTTAGGAATATCCTTTATAATCTTAAAGAATTTATAATAGAGTTTTATAATTCTTACTAAACACTAGTAATAGGTTAGCTAGCTAAAAGTAGTGTTTATTAAAGAGGCACTTATACTAATATATATTTTATTATTTTTTATATAGTAAGCGTATTTTAAGGAATTACCTAGCCTAAGTTAGTAATAAGAAAGCAATAGATAAGTAGCTTAGTTATACTAGAAGAGTAGTAATATTTATTAGGAACTAGTGTTAGTTCCGCAGGGATGTAACGCGTTACGCAAAGCCTCGAGAATAGTATTATTATTAATAATCTATTCTAGGCTTGTTATTCTATATAATCTAAGAAGAGAAAAGGGAAGCAAAAGAGAGGGCTTTTATAAGAGATAATAGCTAGCTATTATAGGTTACATAACCCTATGTAACGCTAGCCCTGCCCTATTATAAGGCTCGCTTATAGGGCGAAGGTAAGGCCTACGCGCGCGCGCGTAGGCTAACCTTTTTCTAGCTATAATTATAGCTATTAAGCGCGATTAATATTGTGTTTATTCTAACACTAGGAACTCTCTCTTTTAATATAACTATTAACGCATAATATTAATCTAAAAAGAGAAAAGAAAAATAATAATAATATAGCTTATATATTAATATAAAAAAGGAAAGAAAAAATAAGGGCTATATATACCTATAGTAGTAAGAAAAGAAGGAAAAGACTAATCTATCTTTAATAACCCTTTAAAAGGATAATTAAGCCTCTCCCTAATCCCTTTTACCTCTTAATATTATTAATAATACCTATATAGCTACCTTCTAAATTCCTCCCCTTTATATAGCTACTCTCTAACTCTCCCCTTCTCCCCTTATTATTTACTATTACTATTTTTATACCTCTATGCTTTATTAACTTCCTCTCCCCTCCTAGCTATTTACTATAACTATTTTTATACCTCTATGCTTTATATATATTATATAGAGGCGGAAATAGCTATATTAGGGTATATAAAGCTAAAGAATTACTTCTAAGAGCCTGTTAGGGTTATAAAGGCTACAGAGCGACATAGGCAATAGAGGCAATGGCATTATGTATAGTAGGACTTACTTAGGGCTTATAGCGCCCTAGCTATAAGGCTACTATAAGCTAGTTATATATATATAAAGGGGGTATTTAGGCAAAGGTTATATATATAGAATATAAGAGGCTAAAGATTAAAACCCTTAAGTATTACTACTTACCTTCTAGTAATATAGCTACTACTTATTTATACTATTACCTTATTATATTTATTCTAGCCTAAAAGCCTTAATAAGTTAATCTCTCTTTCCTATTAGGGTATTAGGCTATTAGTAGGTTAAGAATATTAGCACTATAAAGAATAAATACTTACTTTAGGGGTACTAATAACTCTAAAGTAAACACACTATATAAGGGTATACCTATAAATTAAAACTTACTTCTAAAGCATAAGTCTTCTTATTTAACTACACTAGAGAATTCCTATATATTAGAGCCTATTATTAATAGTAAAGAAGCTATATTAAACTATAGCCTTATAGAAGTAAAGATATAGCTATAAATTACTTAAAAAAGGTAAAAACTTAAATAGCTATAGAAAAATTTATAGAAAGTAAATACCTCTCCCTAATTAGTTAATACTAATAAAGGCCTTACTCTTACCCTATAAACCCCTTTTACTTAAGACTTTACCCCTATTCCCTAGGAAGCACTACCTTTACTAGGACTTTATAAATATAGTATAGTAAAGATATAGCTTAAAGCTCCTATATATAAGGGGGATACTTATAAAAACCTATAGATATTCTTAGTAAATTTAAATATAACCTTTACTATAGATTAAAATATATTTACTAATAATATAATAAAAGTTATATATACTAGTAGCTACCTAGTAAATAAGGTAAAGTAATAGTAAATACGCTTTACTACTATAAATAGTTATATAAATTACTAGAGCTATACTTAGGTAAAGTTTATCTAATAGCTAAAAACTAAAGAAATAGATAAAGATAGTTACTACCTAAAAGCTATAGGAATATTACTAACCCTTTATTAAGGTAAGGATTAGTTATTCTAGATATTTATTAAAATCTAAGGAAAGGTAAAAGTAAAATTACTTAAACCTATGCCTAAACCTCTAAGAATTACCTAGTTTATATAGTGCCTAAATAGCATAATAAAGAAGTAAGTATTTAGCTAGGAGTACCTTATAAGTTAGAACTACCTTATTAGCTAAGAAAAGAAAGTAAAAGTAATAACTAAGGAAAAGAAAGGGATCCCCTATAAAGGCTACTAAGGAGGTAACTAGTAAAAGAGAAGGAATTACTTAGTATCTCTAGAAAAAAAGCTATAGGAAAAACACTATATAAGAGTAAGGGGCTTACTAGTTTATTATAAGTATAGGAAACTAGGCTACCCCTTAACTAGGTATACTAAACTAAACTATAGTATTTACTAAAAAAACACTTATACTACTAAGTAATACTAAGCTAGCACTAAATAAGCTAGGAGTTACTTAAACCTAAATAAGGCCCTAATTAGCTTAGTGTAACCTTAGGAAAATACTCTTAATATAACTTAACTTAATAAGAATAGTCTTTTTAACCTATAAATTTATATAGATATTAAGTTATATTAAGATAACTACTAGGTAGTAATGCTAATGCTATTTAACCCTAGCGCTATATATTCCTTAATCTACCCTAATATACTAATAAACCTTAATTAGTTAAAAGTGTAACCTTATAATAATATACTTAAAAGTGTATTAGGTAATATTATACTATATTAAGGGATTTTAAGGAAAATAGTATTAGTTAGGGATAGCATAGGCTATATAAAGATATACTAACTTAGCTACTATATTACTAATAGTAGTAAAAAATTAGTTTTAGGTATTAATTAGGTAAGATAGTATAAGCCTATAATAATATTATAGAAAGATAGACTTTAGAGACACCCTATAATAAAGGAATATATCTTATTAGTAATAGGGTTATAGGATAGTTAGAAAGTAGTAAAATATATATCTATTATAGTAGTACTTAACCTATAGGTAATATATATAATTAGGTATATAGCTACTATTAGGCCTATAGTAAATAAGAAGAAAGGAAGTAGTAATAATATAGTAATAAAACTAACTAATAAATATAAGAAAGTAAAACTTCTAAAAGCTTATAAGGAGTTTAAAGATATATTTTTAAATAAAGAGGCTAGCACCCTTCCTAGCTTAGGTAGCTAGACTTATACTATTAAATTAGAAAAAGGAAAAGCACTACTATAGGGTCTAATATATAACCTAGCTAAGAAAGAGTTATAGGTACTCTATAAGTACCTAGTAACTATATAGGAATATAAATAAATCTAAAGATCTATTAGCCTAGTAAGCAACCTAATTCTTTTTATACTAAAAAAAGGGGGAAAGCTATAACTATATATAGATTATAAAGGCCTTAATAAGATTATAGTTAAAGATAAGGCCCCTTTACCTCTAATATTAGAAATCTTAGATTAACTAGGGGGTGTAAAGATTTTTATAAAGTTAGACCTTAAAGATACATACTATTAGCTATGTATTTATAAGGGTAATAAGTAGAAAATAGCCTTCTAGTATAGATATAGTTACTTTAAGTATCTTATAATGCTATTTAGGCTTGTTAATACGCTAGTATCTTTCTAAGAGTATATTAATAAAGCTTTAGAAGGCCTTAATAATCTTATTTGCATTATTTACCTTAATAATACCCTAATATTTAGCTATAAGATCTTAGAGTATAAGGGTAATATTAAAAAGATCCTTAAGAGATTTTAAAAGGCTAACCTTTTTATTAACCTAGATAAGTGCTAATTCTCTATTAAGGAGGTTAAATTCCTTAGTTATGTAATCTTACTAAAAGGAATCTTAATAGACCTAAGCAAGGTAAAGGTAATTATAACATAGCTAATACCTATTTATATATTTAATATCTAATCTTTCCTTAGCTTTACTAGATTTTATAGGCACTTTATTAAGGCATATAGTAAAATAATTATTTTATTAACTAACTACCTATAAGGGAATTAACTAGTAAAGTTTAAGCTAGAGAATAGTAAGCTAGTAGCTTTTAGAGAACTACAAAAGCTATTCTAGGAGGCCCTAATTTTAGTTTATTTTAACCTAAGGTTACCACTATAAGTAAAGACTAATGCCTCTAGATATATAATTAAAGCTATCCTTATAATATTAGTGCTAAATCACTAGTACCCTATAGCGTTTATATTAAGGAAGTTAAAGGACACTAAATTACACTATATAACACTAAATGCAAAGCTACTAGTAATTTAGGAGGCCTTTTAGACTTAGAGGCATTACCTTGCTTACTTAGTGCACCTAGTTATAGTAATTATAGATTACTTAAATAATAAGTACCTTATAATAAAGCTAAAGCTAACTAGTTACTAGGTTACTATATTAGATAAGCTATGCCTATTTAACTTTACTATTAAATACTAGGTAAGGAAGCTAAATTCTACTAACCCTTTATTATAAAGACTAGACTATATTAGTAAGAAATAGAAAGCTAAGGCTTTTATATCTTAGTTACTAACCTTCCTTACTAAGTTTGCTACTATTAGGCTATAGGGGCGCTATATTAGTAATAGCTTAACTACTAGTTAGGCATGTCTATAGTGTGTTAGGTTTATAATTAAGGAATAGTATAAGAGAAGTAATAACTTAGTAAGTACCCTATATTTATATTTACTACCTATTAATAGCAAAGTAAGAACCCTAATAGTAAGTAAGAGAACCTCTTCTATATCAATCTTTACTAGGCTAGGTAAAAGGCCTAAGTGTATAGTAATAAAGCTATAGGTTTATAGTAATTAAGCCTTACTAGCTAGTTTAAGAACCTCTTCTATATAAATCTTTACTAGGCCTATAGAAGTAATAATAGGTAAGTTAACCTCTCCTATATTAACCTCTATTATATTAGTTAAAAAGTCTAAGAGCACTACTAAGGAGCTATATACTTATAGTAGCATTAAGGCAAATCCCCTAATAGTAAGTAGGAGAACCTCTTCTATATTAATCTTTACTATATTTATAAAAGCAATAGTAAGTAAGAGAACCTCTTCTATATTAATCTTTACTAGGTTAGTTAATTTATCTAAGAGCGCTACTAAAGAGTTACTAGGCTATAGTAGCATTATAATAAGAATTTTAGTAGTTTAGAGAACCTTTACTAAGTTAAACTCTAATATTAGGAGTAAGGTAGCGAAATTAGAAGCCCTAATTTAAGTCTTATTATTAGAAGCGTAGTAAGGGGATGCCTTTATTACGTAGCAAAAGTTATTGCTAATAAGTAGTAACTCTAGTGCGTTAGGACTATAGTTAATTAGTCTCTCTAAGCTAGAGGCTATAGAGTTATAGATATAGACTATAAGTGTTAAAATAATGCTATTTATAGCACTATTCTATAGGCCCACTAGTTGCCTTGTTGCGTTGTTGCAACGTTAGTTACGAAGCGTTGCTTGCAGCGTTCTGTTATGACTTGCGTTGTTCCCATAACTAACCCATAGGCTTGTATAACTAAGCTAACTAGGTTACCCTATAGGGAAGCTAAAATCGACTGTAACTAGGCAACTAGTAGTTGTATAAAAGGCTAAAGTATACTGTTTAAATCCTTAAAATTTTCTGGATTTAATAGTATATTTTATTAATAGGGTTATATACTAAAGTGCTTAGTTAGGTTACCTAGGTAGCTAGTTTATATAGCTATAAGTTGATTTTTTATTTTTCCTATATAAAAACGTTTTGCAGAAAATAAAAAGTAGCTCCTAAGACCTCTCTAGCAACCTAGATCCTCTAATATAGTTAGTAGGTCTATAAGGGGACTTAGAAATCCTCTTATTACTTATTAGACTATCTATATTAGCTAGGAATTAACTATATTTAACTATTAAAGCTCTCTATCTTAAAGAATACAGCTATAATCTAGTGAATCTAGAAGCCACTGCATTAGAATCTACTAGGGAGGTCTTCCTATCCCTCTAGCTAGATTCCCTTCTATTTTTAATAGGTTATAAGCCTAGAAGGCCTATAGGTTACTATATTACTGCGTTATTTTACTACGATTACTACTTAATTTTAGGTACTAGTTATTACCTACTATACCTATAGGCTCTTAAGATTACAAAGGAAACCACTAGAATTTAAAGCTTTTTATCTACTAGCGCCACGCATTGTAACATCAGACTCTTATTGTTAAAAATCATCTACAGCCGCACCCGTAACCACCACATTGCAACCCTATAACTACCTAGTTATAACCATAACCTCTTGTGATTCTATTCACTACTATAACCGTTATATTTAATATTATCTACAATAGTAAATACGCTACACCCTTTAAAATCATTAGACATCTAGTATATCTATACTAGGCTTTTTAACCTATTACATTACATTGCACGCACTATACGTTACGTTATATTATAACTTTTGTAATACCTATTATCTACGATTCCTATTCTTAGTGTTAAGAAAATTTCTCGCTTAGAGATTCTTCTCTGCTATTTTTCTGCCTGCGCATACTAAAGACCCACTTTTTAGACCTAAGGGCTACCCTTTTAAATAGCTTTGCCACATAATTTGCGTACGCAACTAGATTATAATATAAGCAATTTCTAGCGTGCGTTATTTATAATAGGAATAAATTTAGAGATTTAACATAAGGACTTTTAGAAGATAGCACCACCTAGTTATAAGGGTAAGGGCCTTGCTATAGGCCTTTCTAGCCCCCCTAGGGACCCTAGTAGGATAGATATAGAAGGTTAACTAGCTATTTAGGCTAGTGCTCTATAGCTACAGATATAGAGCCAAATTAAATAATAAGGCAAGACTTTATCTAATTTTATTAGGCATAGCGAGGAAAATTATATTAAAAACGAGGCTAGCATTAATAATCTACTAGAGAAATTAACGCAAACTATAACTATTATATAAGGTCTTTAGGCTTCTAATAGACCTAAGGAAGAAAATACTAAGGTTCTAGAAAAAGACCTAATAGCTACTACTTCTACAAGCGTACCTTCTAGTAACTTATAAGTTACCTTTAATATAGGTGCTATAAAGAAACTAAACAAGAAGGTTTACTCTATTCTAGAGGGAGCTAAGCTAAAAGGCCCTAAAAATTATAATTAGTGAAAGCAAGCCCTAAGCATATAATTTAGAGCCCTAGGATTACCTAAATTTATAGATAATCTAAGCCTAGCAGGCTATCTAGCTAACTGTAACTAAGCTATTCTTTTAATAATATTAAGAGATAGCTACTAACCTAGACCATAGGCTACTATATATTAGCAAAAATCCCCTAAAGAAGCCTATAAAGTCCTTATTAGGCAGTATTTGCAAAGTGCTAAAATCCAGCGTGGTAAACTATACGCTAGCTACCACTCCCTAAACTTTTTAAGTTATAAGGGATCTTTAGAGGCTTTTAATGCTAATTTTAATAATTTACTAGCTAGACTATAACTTTATAGTGTAGAGATCGCCCCTATTAATTAAGTAAATTACTATATTAATGTATTAAAGCAGACCTTTCCTAGTTAGGCTAAGAGACAAAGATTTACTATTAGAGCTTCTAGGGCATAAGGACTACCTATAAATACCCTAAATTTACAGTTCCTTATAGCGGATTTCTTAGAAGAACAGAGGGACAAAACCTCCCCTATAGCTAAAGCACTTAGTTATAAGGCTTCTAATAATAAGGGAAATTCTAAGGACTAGGAAAAGAAGTCTTCTAACCCTAACCCTAAGAAGGACTTTAACGCCACTAAAGAGCAGGATAAGAAGGATTTAAACCCTTCTAAAGCCTCTAAAAAGAAGCAAAAGAAGAAAAAGAGTAGTAATAGGGAAAAACAGAAAGGAAAAGAAGCTACTTTTGCTTTAGGCTATACCCTAGCTATAGGATACATTAAAGAATTAGATTCTAATAAATCTAGCAGTAATAATAGTAGTGATTCTAAGTCTAACTTAGATACCTCTAGTACCACTAGTAACACTACTAGCAAGCCTACTTTTAGCTACTCTAATAATATGGTTAAAAACTCCCTTTTATATAATACGGGTTCTTCCTATTATATTTGTAATAATAGGGCTTCTTTTAGGGACTTTAAACCTCTAAAGAAAGGTAAAACTAGCGCTATAATTACAGCAGGAGGACCTATTTATCCTAAAGGAAGAGGCATAGCTGTTTTTAATATTCTAGTTAAGAAAAATCCACTAGAATATAGGCCTTTAGCTTTGCTAGATACCCTATATTTCCTAGGCATAGATACTAACCTAGTTAGTGGGTTATCTCACTATCTAAAGGGAGGTTATCTAGCTAAAGACTAGCTATTCCTAGCTAATAAAAGCCCCTATGGGTTACTAGAACCTGCTAAACACGGCTTTTTTCTATAGATTAAGGGGCAACCTACTCCTATAATCTATAAGCATTTAACCTACCTCTCCTTTATAGGCTCTTAGTATTATAACTAACAATAATAACTAAGAGCTTATAAGACTAAATTAGGGTTTTCCTACCCTATAGAGGTTTAAATTCCGCAACTAGCTTTTAATCCTAAGGAATATCAACGAATCGAAGAGCTAGAAAATAATGATTTAGCCCTATATCCCACTAAAGCTCCTAGCTAGGCATCTTCTATAGGGGGTTTAGAAGGTCTATACCCTAATGACTTAGGTGACGATAGTGG
Source organism: Epichloe amarillans (assembly GCA_024072835.1). Taxonomy (NCBI): domain Eukaryota; kingdom Fungi; phylum Ascomycota; class Sordariomycetes; order Hypocreales; family Clavicipitaceae; genus Epichloe; species Epichloe amarillans. Next base: position 4,583,052 of record CP099637.1, on the reverse strand, counting down.
CTGTCTACTGCCCCTAGAGGCCTGTGATTCTTAAGAGGCCTAGCAATAGAGAGAGCTAGGGGATAATAGCCCTAAAAAGCTAGATTCTAGTTACAAGAAGTTACTAGATTTAGCCCTTCTTTAGCATATTTAATTAGGCCACATAGGCCTCCCTTTACTAAAGAAATCATTAAAATTAGCTAAAGGGATCCCTAATTTTTCCGCTATTAAAGAAAAGGATTTTAATTGCATAGCCTATATGCAATCTAAAGCTATTAGAAGACTAACTAAACAACCTATTTAGGACCCCCCTAGAGTTCTAGATATTTTAGAGGGAGATATAGTTAAAATCAAACCTATACTGCATAATAAGAAGGCTATAGTCCTTATACTTATTAATTAAAAATCCTAGTATAAATAGTGCTTTTTATTAGCTAATAAAGAAGGTTTAACCCTTTCTTTAGCTATTAAGGGCTTCTTTAGGGCCCTAAAAAATTAATATAATGCGTATCCTAGGCACCTTTACTTTAACGGAGGTACTAAAATTAATAATGAACTTTAGTTATGGTTATCTTCTAAGGGAATTTGCTTTAGCACCTCTTGCCCCTATATTCACGAATAGAATAGGCTAGTTAAGAGGGCTATTAGGGTTATCCTAGACTGGCTTAGGGCTACACTTTAGTGGTCTAAGCTACCCTTATATCTATAGTCTTATATCCTTCTAGCTATAGTGGAATTAGTTAATATTATAGCTAATATAACTAAACCTTTAACCCCTAAGCAGCTATTTCTAGCTAATTTAGAGCCTAAGACTTCCTATAAGCCTAACTTCTCGAAAATTAGGGCTATAGGGTCTTATTATAAGGTCCTAATACCTCCGGAGCAGAGATCTAAGCTTTAAAAGCTAGCCCCTAGGACTATTCCTAGTTAGCTGCTAGCTACTCTAGGTTTTACTATCTATCTTGTTTATATTCCCTCTAAAAGGTTAGTTATAAAGACTAGCTTTATTAAAATTATAGAGGATATAGGCTTTATAGGGTCCCCTAAGCCTTTAGGGACTAATCCTTTAGAGGGAGAAGCTAATATCTTATAAGATAATCTAGAAATTTAGGATAGTTACCTAAAGCCTCCTGAAATCCTAGCGCTCGCAGCGCCCGCAGCGCCTATGCTAATAGCCCCTAGGGCAACTAATACAGCGCCCACGACAACGCCTACAGCGCCTGCAACGCCTCTAGCGCTACCCCTAGAGAGCCCTAGCTCTAGCGCCCCTAATAAGGGTGCTATTAAAAAACCGTTTTTAGATTTGGATTCTTTAATCAATTCTAAGTCTATAGATATTAATGATTTTAATTTATCTTTATACGTTAAGGAGATATGCTTTAAGGCATAATAAAGATATAAATCATCCACTAATAACGATTCGGATACCCCTAAGACCTAGAAATAAGCTTTAAAAAGTAAAGATAGTTAAAAATAGATAGATGCAACATTTAACGAATTTAAATAGCTTCTAGCTGCCAGAACCTTTAAATTTATAGGGATAGACTAAATTCCTAAGGGCTAGAGGGTTCTAAAGAATAGGCTTGTTTACAAGCTTAAAAAGGATAAAGAAAATAATCCTCTAAAATACAAGGCCTAACTCGTTACTAAAGGGTTTATGCAAATAGAAGGTTAAGATTATATTAAAACCTACGCTATAACTAGCATTCCCCCTAGTTAGCGGATTTTACTAGCCCTAGCGGCTTATAATAACTAGGAAGTTAAATAGGTTGATTTTATAGGGGCCTTTCTAAACAGTCTACTAAAGGAATCTATCTATATGCAAATACCTAATGGATTTACTAAGTTTGCTAAGTCTTTTACACCTAAAGTAGCTAAGTTACTTAAGAAGTATAGCTACAAACCCTCTTAAAAGCAGGTTATTTTCCTATAAAAGGCTTTATATAGATTAAAACAAAGCTCTAGAGAGTGGCAGTAGGTTTTAAAGGACCTTTTTTAGAAGCTAGGCTTTTAACCCCTTATATCTAACCTAGCTGTCTTCTTTAACCTAACTACATCTACATATATAGCAACTTATATGGATAACTATCTTCTAATAGGACTAGATCTAGCTTATATTAATAGGCTAAAGAAGCTACTTTATAAAGCTTATCCTATAGAAGACTATGGGCTAGCTGAATTTTTCCTAGGCATTTAAATCACTAGAAATTAAAAGAAAGGGACCCTAACTATCCACTAGTCCTAGTACATTTCTAAAGCCCTAGAAAGATTTAATATAAAAGATACTAAACCTATTAAAATTCCCCTATAACCTAGAATTATAAAACAGGTAGACTACCTAACTAAACCTCTTTCCCCCCCTAATTATAAGCTATATTAGAGTATTATAGGGACTATTATATACCTAATACTCCTTATAAGACCTAATATTGCCTTTCTAGTTTAGTGGCTTTCTATAGCGCTAGCTAAGCCGTTTATAGAGCATCTTAATGCTTCTAAACATTTGCTTAGGTACCTTTTAGGCTCTATGGGTTATTCTATAACTTATAGAAGGTCTAAAGCTACTATAGCTTCTGCAACCCTTATTAGCTTCTGTGATAGCGACTTTGCGGGTAATAAGTCCTCTAAATTAAACTATGCTTATCTCTATAAGCTAGCTAAAGGACCTATTAGCTAGAAATTAAAGAAAGCAACTATAATAGCTTTATTTACATTAGAGGCTAAATCTAATGCCTTATGTGAAGCTATTAGGGAGCTAGAGTGGCTTTACAGTCTCTTTAAAGAGATAAAGCTACCTATAGCACCTCTAGTACTAATTTTTAGTAATAACTAAGGCGCTATTATAACCGCTAATAACCCTGCTCTTTATAGCAAAATAAAGCATACCTTACTAAAATTTAACTATACTAGAGAAAAGGTATAGAAGGGTATAGCTAAGGTTATTTACATTAACACTAAAGAGATGCCTGCAGATAGTTTAACTAAGCCCCTGCCTAATAATAAATTTTAATAATTTATCTAACTGTTAGGTCTTACGAATACAAAGGCCTAGTTTAAAAATCAACTAAAAAGTCGAAAAACCCGAAAAATCAATAAAAACACTGGAATTACGCCTAAAAGTTATTGATTTTACTGTTTTTAGTCTAAAAGTTATTAGATTTATTATTAGATTTATAGTTAACTTAGATATCTATTAAAGAGCTAAGTCTAGGTATTGAATTAGTTACCTTATACTTTTCTAGAGGGAGTGTTAAAATAATGCTATTTATAGCACTATTTTATAGGCCCACTAGTTGCCTTATTGCGTTATTGCAACGTTAGTTACGAGCGTTACTTACAGCGTCTGTTATGACTTGCATTCCCACAACTAACCCACAGGCTTGTATGACTAAGCTAACTAGGCTACCCTATAGGGAAGCTAAAATCGACTGTAACTAGGCAACTAGTAGTTATATAAAAGGCTAATGTATACTGTTTAAATCCTTGAATTTTTCTGGATTTAATGGTATATTTTGTTAATAGGGTTATCTATTAAAAATGCTTAGTTAGACCACCTAGGCAGCTAGTTTATATGGCTATGAGTCGATTTTTTATTTTTCCTATATAAATGAGTTTTGCGGAAAATAAAAAGTAGCTCCTAAGACCTCTCTAGCGACCTAGATTCTTTGATATGGTTAGTAGGTCTATGAGGGGACTAGAAATCCTCTTATTGCTTGTTAGACTGTCTGTACTAGCTAGGAATTAACTATATTTAACTATTAAAGCTCTCTATCTTGCAGAATACGCTATAATCTAGTAAATCTAGAAGCCGCCGCATTAGAATCTAGTGGGGAGGTTTTCCTATCCCTCTAGCTAGATTCCCTTCCCATTTTTAATAAACCTAATAGGCTAGGTAAAGGCTATGCTAGTCTAAAACGTAACTATAGTAGTAATTAGGAAGTTCCTTTTATCCCTAATTAGTAGGTTTAGCCTTTTCTAATTTATAGTCTATAATAGAGGACCTAAAATACAAGGAAATCTTAAAGAAGCACTAGCAAATGTTAGTATTATAGGTATCTAAACGTCTAGGTATAACCTAAAAGCAAACTCCCTTATTAAAGCTAGACACTAGTCTCTTATATTCGCTTTAGCAAAGTTAGGGGGATTAAATAGTTAATAGGTAAAGCACCTTAATAAAGCCCTTCTTATAGACTACACTACTATTTATAAATTATATAGGAAGTCTGCCTTCTATTTAATCTATAGATAGGAGCTAATCTTACTACTAGAAGTTAAATTCCTAACCTAGAGGCTAATTAACTAGGATGCAGTTACTACTAGCTAGGACCTATTTAAAGCAAGAGTGTGAATGCTTAAAAGGAAGGCAAAGGATATTAAGAAGGCAAAGAAAAAGGTATTTAACTTTAGGAAGTGACTTATAGAATAAACTAATAAGGATTAGGCTACTTCTCTAAGGAAGGATTAATTAAAACTAGGAGACCTTATGCTAGTATATAATGTTAGGAGAAGCATTAATATATTTATAACAAAGAAGCTTATAATAAGATAGAATAGGCCCTTCTAAATTTATAAGCAAGCGCTAATCTCTAGGGCCTACTATTTACAAACACTAGATAGAGTTTACCTTATAAAAACAATCTTAGGGGACTATATTAAGAAGTTTGTCCTAGATTTAGAAGGTTAGTAAACTTTAATTATAGATAGATAGCTATATGCTCTATAATAAAGCAAAACAAGGGAAGAGGGCAGTGATTATAACTAAGAAGTCTTAATAATCATGCTAGTAGTATCTTAGCATAATATATTAGATTAAATAGTTAATAATAAAGAGGTTAAACTTCTACCTTAGAGAAGTCTATATTAAGGGATTAAGGTCTAACTACCCCTCCTTATAGCTAAACAAAAACAAGAATATAAGGAATACCCTTAGACGTACTAATGTGCCTATAGATTGAAATAATATTCCCTTTATTCTCTTGCTATTCTATTTTTTTTTCCTCTCTGTATGCTAAAGATTAAATGATTAAGGCATGAATCTAATTTTACACTGCGTACCTACCTTATTTCTTTTTTTTCTACCCCCCTAGTATTTTTAGTTAATTTTATTGGTTTAGATTAAGCCTTTGTATTCGTAAGGCCTAATAGTTGGATAAATTATTGAAATTTATCATTAGGCAGGGGCTTGGTTAAACCATCTGCAGGCATCTCTTTAGTGTTAATGTAAATAACCTTAGCTATACCCTTCTATACCTTTTCTTTGGTATAGTTAAATTTTAGCAGGGTATGCTTTGTTTTGCTATAAAGAGTAGGGTTATTAGCGGTTATAATAGCGCCTTAGTTATTACTAAAAATTAGTACTAGAGGTGCTATAGGTAGCTTTATCTCTTTAAAGAGACTATAAAGCCACTCTAGCTCCCTAATAGCTTTACATAAGGCATTAGATTTAGCCTCTAATATAGATAAAGCTATTATAGTTGCTTTCTTTAATTTCTAGCTAATAGGTCCTTTAGCTAGCTTATAGAGATAAGTATAGGTTAATTTAGAGGACTTATTACCCACAAAGTCACTATTATAGAAGCTAATAAGGGTTGCAAAAGCTATAACAGTAGATTTAGACCTTCTATAAGTTATAGAATAACCTATAGAGCCTAAAAGGTACCTAAGCAAATGTTTAGAAGCATTAAGATACTCTATAAACAGCTTAGCTAGCGCTATAGAAAGCCACTAAACCAGAAAGGCAATATTAGGTCTTATAAGGAGCATTAGGTATATAATAGTCCCTATAATACTCTAATATAGCTTATAATTAGGGGGGGAAAGAGGTTTAGTTAGGTAGTCTACCTGCTTTATAATTCCTAGTTATAGAGGAATTTTAATAGGTCTAGCATCCTTTATATTAAATCTTTCTAGGGCTTTAGAAATATACTAGGACTAGTGGATAGTTAGGGTCCCTTTCTTTTAATTTCTAGTGATTTAAACGCCTAGGAAAAATTTAGCTAGCCTATAGTCTTCTATAGGATAAGCTTTATAAAGTAGCTTCTTTAGCCTATTAATATAAGCTAGATCCAGTCCTATTAGAAGGCAGTTATCTATATAAGTCGCTATATATATAAATGTAGTTAGGTTAAAGAAGATAGCTAGGTTAGATATAAGGGGTTAAAAGCCTAGCTTCTAAAGAAAGTCTTTTAAAACCTACTGCCACTCTCTAGAGCTTTGTTTTAATCTATATAAAGCTTTTTATAGGAAAATAACTTGCTTTTAAGAGGGTTTATAGCTATACTTCTTAAGTAACTTAGCTACTTTAGGTGTAAAAGACTTAGCAAACTTAGTAAATCCATTAGGTATTTGCATATAGATAGATTCCTTTAGTAGACTGTTTAGAAAGGCCCCTATAAAATTAACCTATTTAACTTCCTAGTTATTACAAGCCGCTAGGGCTAGTAAAATCCGCTAACTAGGGGGAATGCTAGTTATAGCGTAGGTTTTAATATAATCTTAACCTTCTATCTGCATAAACCCTTTAGTAATGAGTTAGGCCTTGTATTTTAGAGGATTATTTTCTTTATCCTTTTTAAGCTTATAAACAAGCCTATTCTTTAGAACCCTCTAGCCCTTAGGAATTTAGTCTATCCCTATAAATTTAAAGGTTCTAGCAGCTAGAAGCTATTTAAATTCGTTAAATATTATATCTATCCATTTTTGACTATCCTTGCTTTTTAAAGCTTGTTTCTAGGTCTTAGGGGTGTCTAAATTGTTGTTATTAGTGGATAATTTAGCCTTTTGTTATGCCTTAAAGCATATCTCCTTAACGTATAAAGATATATTAAAATCATTAATATCCATAAAATCAGAATTGATAAAAGAATCCAAATCTAAAAACGGTTTTTTAATAGCACCCTTATTAGGGGCGCTAGAGCTAGGGCTCTCTAGGGGTAGCGCTAGAGGCGTTGCAGGCGCTATTATAGGCGCTGTATTAGTTGCCCTAGGGGCTATTATTATAGGCGCTGCAGGCGCTGCGGGCGCTAGGCTTTTAGGAGGCTTTAGGTAACTATCCTAAATTTCTAGATTATCTCGTGAGATATCGGCTTCTCCCTCTAAAGGATTAGTCCCTAAAGGCTTAGGGGACCTTACAGAGCCTATATCCTCTATAATTTTAATAAAGCTAGTCTTTATAACTAACCTTTTAGAGGGAATATAAATAAGATAAATAGTAAAACCTAGAGTAGCTAGCAACTAACTAGGAATAGTCCTAGGGGCTAGCTTTTAAAGCTTAGATCTCTGCTCCGGAGGTATTAGGACCTTACAATAAGACCCTATAGCCCTAATTTTCAAGAAGTTAGGCTTATAGGAAGTCTTAGGCTCTAAATTAGCTAGAAATAGCTGCTTAGGGGTTAAAGGTTTAGTTATATTAGCTGTGATATTAACTAATTCCACTATAGCTAGAAGGATATAAGACTATAGATATAAGGGTAGCTTAGACCACTAAAGTGTAGCCCTAAGCTAGTTAAGGATAACCCTAATAGCCCTCTTAACTAGCCTATTTTGTTCGTAAATATAGGGGCAAGAGGTACTAAAGCAAATTCCCTTAGAAGATAACTATAACTAAAGTTCGTTATTAATTTTAGTACCTCTATTAAAGTAAAGGTGCCTAGGATACGCGTTATATTAATTTTTTAGGGCTCTAAAGAAGCCCTTAATAGCTAAAGAAAGGGTTAAACCTTCTTTATTAGCTAATAAAAAGCACTATTTATACTAGGATTTTCGATTAATAAGAATAAGGACTATTGCCTTCTTATTATGTAGTATAGGTTTGATTTTAACTGTATCTCCCTCTAGAATATCTAGAACTCTAGGGGGGTCCTAAATAGGTTATTTAGTTAGTCTTCTAATAGCTTTAGATTGCATATAGGCTATGCAGTTAAAATCCTTTTCTTTAATAGCGGAAAAATTAGGAATCCCTTTAGCTAATTTCAATGACTTCTTTAGTAAAGGGAGGCCTATATAGCCTAGTTAAATATGCTAAAGAAGGGCTAAATCTAGTAACTTCTTATAACTAGAATCTAGCTTTTTAGGGCTATTATCCCCTAGCTCCCTCTGTTGCTAGGCCTCTTAAGAATCACAGGCCTCTAGGGGCAGTAGACAGCCATTATTATCACCTAAGTCATTAGGGTATAGACCTTCTAAACCCCCTATAGAAGATGCCTAACTAGGAGCTTTAGTAAGATATAGGGCTAAATCATTATCTTCTAGCTCTTTGATTCGTTAATATTCCTTGGGATTAAAAGCTAGTTACGGAATTTAAACCTCTATAGGGTAGGAAAACCCTAATTTAGTCTTATAAGCTCTTAGTTATTGTTACCGTTATTGGTTGCAATATTAAGAGCCCATAAAGGAGAGGTAGGTTAAATGCTTACAGATTATAAGCGTGGGTTGCCCCTTAATCTGTAGAAAAAAGCCGTATTTAGCAGGTTCTAATAACCCATAGGGGCTTTTATTAGCTAGGAATAGCTAGTCTTTAGCTAGATAACCTCCCTTTAGATAGTAAGATAACCCACTAACTAGGTTAGTATCTATGCCTAGGAAATATAAGGCATCTAGCAGAGCTAAAGGCCTATATTCTAGTGGATTTTTCTTAACTAGAACGTTAAAAACAGCTATGCCTCTTCCTTTAGGATAAATAGGTCCTCCTGCTATAATTATAGCGCTAGTTTCACCTTTTTTTAGAGGTTTAAAGTCCCTAAAAGAAGCCCTATTATTATAAATGTAATAGGAAGAACCTATATTATATAAAAGGGAGTTTTTAACTATATTATTAGAGTAGCTAAAAGTAGGCTTACTAGTAGTGTTACTAGTGGTACTAGAGGTATCTAAGTCAGACTTAGAATCACTACTATTATTACTACTAGATTTATTAGAATCTAATTCTTTAACGTATCCTATAGCTAGGGTATAGCCTAAAGCAAAAGCAGCTTCTTTTCCTTTCTATTTTTCCCTATTACTACTCTTTTTCTTCTTCTGCTTCTTTTTAGAGGCCTTAGAAGGGTTTAAATCCTTCTTATCTTACTCTTTAGTAGCATTAGAGTCCTTCTTAGGGTTAGGATTAGAAGACTTCTTTTCCTAGTCCTTAGAATTTCCCTTATTATTATTAGAAGCCTTATAACTAAGGGCTTTAGCTATAGGGGAGGTTTTATCTCTCTATTCTTCTAATAAGTCCACTATAAGGAACTATAAATTTAGGGTATTTATAGGCAGTCCTTATGCCCTAGAAGCTCTAATAGTAAATCTTTGTCTCTTAGCCTAACTAGAAAAGGTCTGCTTTAATGCATTAATATAGTGATTTACTTAATTAATAGGGGCAATCTCTACACTATAAAGCTGTAGTCTAGCTAGTAAATTATTAAAATTAGCATTAAAAGCCTCTAAAGATCCCTTATAACTTAAAAAGTTTAGGGAGTGGTAGCTAGCGTATAGTGTACTACGCTAGATTTTAGCACTCTATAAATACTACCTAATAAGGACTTTATAGGCTTCTTTAGGGGATTTTTACTAACATATAGTAGCCTATAGTCTAGGTTAGTAGCTATCTCTTAATATTATTAAAAGAATAGCTTAGTCATAGTTAGCTAGATAGCTTGCTAGGCTTAGATTATCTATAAATTTAGGTAATCCTAGGGCTCTAAATTATATGCTTAGGGCTTGCTTCCACTAATTATAGTTTTTAGGGCCTTTTAGCTTAGCTCTCTCTAAAATAGAGTAAACCTTCTTATTTAGTTCCTTTATAGCACCTATATTAAAGGTAGCTTATAAGTTACTAGAAGGTACGCTTATAGAAGTAGTAGCTAGGTCTTCTTCTAGAACCTTAGTATTTTCTTCCTTAGGTCTATTAGAAGCCTAAAGACCTTATATAATAGTTATAGTTTGCATTAACTTCTCTAGAAGATTATTAATGCTAGCCTTGTTTTTAATACAATTTTCCTCGCTATACCTAATAAAATTAGTTAAGGTCTTGCCTTATTATTTAATTTAGCCCTATATCTATAGCTATAGGGCACTAGCCTAAATAGCTAGTTAACCTTCTATATCTATCTTACTAGGGTCCCTAGGGGGGCTAGAAGACCCTATAGTAGGGGCCTTACCCTTATAACTAGGTAGTGCTATCCTCTAAATCTTAAAAAGAATCCCTATGTAAAAGCTCTAAATTCGTTCCTATTACAAATAACGCGCGCTAGAAATTGCTTGTGTTACAATCTAGTCGCGTACATAAATTGCGTGGCGGGGCCGTTTAAGAGGGCAGCCCTTAGGTCTAAAAAGTGGGTCTTTAGTATACGCAGGCAGAAAAATAGCAAAGAGAGGTCTCTAAGAAAATTTTCTTAACACTAAGGATAGGAATTATAGATAATAGGTATTACAGAAGCTATAATATAACATAACGTAATGTATAGTGCATGTAATGTAGTGTAATAGGTTAAAAAGCCTAGTATAGATATACTAGATGTCTAATGATTTTAAAGAATGTAGCGTATCTACTATTATAAATAATATTAAATATAATAGTCACAGTAGTAAATAGAATCACAAGAGGTTGTGGTTATAACTAGATAGTTATGGGTTGCAATATGGTGGTTATGGGTTATGGCTATAGTTAATTTTTAACACTAAAGGTCTAATGTTATAATGCGTGGCGCTAGTAAATGAAGAGCTTTAAATTCTAGTGGTTTCCTTTGTAATCTTAAGAGCCTATAGGTATAGTAAGTAGTAACTATACCTAAAATTAAGCAGTAATCGCAGTAGAATAACGCAGTAATGTAGTAATCTATAGGCCTTCTAGGCTTATAACCTATTAAAAATAGGAAGGGAATCTAACTAGAGGGATAGGAAGACCTCCCTAGTAGATTCTAACGCGGCGGCTTTTAGATTCACTAGATTATAGCTTATTCTTTAAGATTAGGAGCTTTTAATAGTTAAATATAGTTAATTCCTAGCTAACGGATAGTCTAATAAGCAATAAGAGGATTTCTAGTCCCCTTATAGACCTACTAACCGTATTAAAGGATCTAGGTTACTAGAGAGGTCTTAGAAGCTACTTTTTATTTTCTGCAAAACTCATTTGTATAGGAAAAATAAAAAATCGACTTATGGCCATATAAACTAGCTACCTAGGTGGCCTAACTAAGCACTTTAGTATATAACCCTATTAATAAAATATACCATTAAATCCAGAAAAATTTAAGGATTTGAACAGTATACGTTAGCCTTTTATATGACTACTAGTTGCCTAGTTACAGTCGATTTTAGCTTCCCTATAGGGTAACCTAGTCAGCTTAGTCATACAAGCCCGTGGGTTGGTTGTGGGAACGCAAGTCACAATAGACACTGCAAGCAACGCTCGTAACCAACGTTGCAACAACGCAACAAGGCAACTAGTGGGCCTATAAAATAGTGCTATAAATAGCATTATTTTAACACTAACTATATAACCTTAAACGCTAAAGACACTAAAACTCTCTTAGGAGATAAGGAACTTAGGTCTCTAGCTAGGGAGGTATTATATAAAAAAAATTTTTCTTTCTCTCTTTTTCTCCCCTTTTACTTCCTTTCTCTTTCTTTTCTTTTACTCTTTTTCCTTTCTTTTCTTGCTTATTTACCCCTCCCTTTACTTAAATATACTAGATTAAATAATACTCTCCTTTGCTATTAGGCATTAGTTACTAACTACACTTAAAGGGCACTTTAGTTATTAGTATGCATGCTTAGTTAGGGATAACTAGTGCACACCTAGGGAGGTGTTATATGCTATAAGATACGCGCCTAGAAAACACGCGATTATAATAATAAGCGCTAGGGATTACTAAGATAGATAATATAATAAGGGATAATAATATTAGTTATCTAAGTAAGGGGACTATTTAATCTATAAAGAGACTGCCTATAGCTAGATTCTTTTAAAGGACATATATAATAAGATTCTTAATTTCACCCTTAAGTTTTACTAAGTTTTACTAAGAAAATACCTAAGCTTATAATAAGATAAACTAAGATTATTTCCCCTTATTTAATTAAGATAGCACTTCTAATCTAATAGACTATTTAATCTAGAGTATCTCTATATAATAAGATATCTCTAGCCATTGTTATAATTAATATCATTAAGACAATTAACCCCTCTTGTTATATGTAAGCTATAGCGCTACTTGCAACCGTGGGCTAGCATCGTGTCTTTTAGGGTGTTGTTTTCCGCTTGACAAAGTAGCTACTTACTTTAAATAGGGTAATACTATTAGATTTAACCTTGCTTATTTTCTAGAATACCTAGGGACTATATTCTCTAACCCCTATAGATAGGAGATAGCCTTTCTAAAGCTTAACTAGATAAAGTAAGGTTTAGGGGAGATATTTTCTATGTTTTTTATTTGCTTTTCTAAGAAGCTTTTACTAATAGGAGGGGAATACTAAATAAGTAATGTAAAGCTAGTAAAGCTCTAATATACGCTTAATAAGCTTTTAAGAGAGATTAGCATAGGATAGGGTATTAGCTAAAGTAATTAGTATATAGCTATTAGGTAATATTATAAGATTATAGTTAATATAAAAGCCCTTACCTTAAAGAATAAGTACTAAACCTAATGCAAACCCTAACTAGTAAAACTAGTAGCCTAGATTAACTATAAGGGTAATACACTAATAACTAGGGTTTGCATAGCTAGGACTTACCTAGGGTAGTAAAGTAAGTTAGCTAAGAAAGAGAAGGGAATAAAGGCTACTATAAACATATAATAAGCAAAATAGGTATTAGAGGTAAAATTAGCTAAATACTACTAAGAGAGACACTACCTATAATATATATCTTAGGACTATTATATCTAGGAGTGTACTATTCTCCTAGCCTATTGCTTAAAGGTTAGTATTAACTTATATAAGGTAAATAAGGAAAGTATAAATAAGGAAGTAAACATTCCCTCTATAGAAAATAAGTAGCCCTTAAGCAAAGTCTTATATAAAGGCAAAGAAGCTAGCTAACTACTACACTATAAAATAATTATAACTACTATATAGAGATAAAATAGGATATAGTATAATATATAAACTAACTACCTTTCTTAATTCCTATACTCTTTAATATATGTTATTATATTAATATCTAGATTAATTATAATTATAATTACTATAGTATAGTAAGTAAATTAGTAGTAAGATAGCTTAGCCTAGAGCTTATATAGTTACTAAAACAAAGGCATATTTACACTATAGTAAAAATAGAAAGGAGAGGGAAGTAAGTTAAGGAAGACTTCTCTTTTATTACCTATATAGTATACACTAGAATTAATATAGATAGCTAGGAGTTATTTATATACTTATATATTATTCTAGGTCTTACCTAGGACATAATATTTAAAATACCTTAGTTAGAGTAATGTAATATAGCAATTTATATAGCAAAATAATAACTAGTTATTAGAGTAGTAAAGGGCCTTTATATCTCTAAGGCTATTACTTATAAGGTAAAGGCACTTATATAGGGAATTATTAGATCCCTTTACATTGCTAAGGCTTATAAGGCATAATAGAATAAGAATACTACTATAAGGTTTATTACTATAAGCCTAAGAGAGATAATAATAGTGCTATAGATTATAGCACCTAAGATAGATCTAGCTAGTCCTAATATATTAATATTACCTAAGGAGTTATTAGACTTTATAAACCTCTTTAATAAGGCTAAAGCTAATAGACTACCCCCTTATAAGGGCTCTCTTAATTACTATATATACCTACGTAAGAACCTAGATAGCTTTAAGCTAGCACTCCTATAGGGGCTATTATATAATATACTATAGGACTAGCTTCTAAAGGTCTAGCGCTAGATTATAGACTTAATAGATAAGGGCTAGATTTATACTAGCTCCTTATTAGCTATAGCCCCTATTCTCCTTATTAAAAAGGCTAATAAGGGTTAGCGTTTTTATATAAACTACTACGCTTTTAATAAGATAATAGCATAGGATTATTACCCTCTCTTACTAATTAAGAAAACACTATAATCCTTATCCTAGGTATACTAGTTTACTAAGGTAGATATTTATATAGTGTTTTATAAACTATAGATAGCTAAGGGTAAGGAGCACCTTATAGCGTTTTATATAAGGTTTAGCTTATTTAAGTGGCTAGTTTACCCCTTTAGCCTAGCTAGTGCCCTAGTAACTTTTTAACGCTATATTAATAAATCCTTAGGGGATATATTAGGGAACTTTATTATAGCTTACCTTAATAATATCTTAGTTTACTTAGGGGGGTTAAGAAAAGATTATATAGCTAAGGTTTATTTAGTTCTAGGCTACCTAAGGGCTATAGGCTTATACCTAGATTTTAATAAGTTAATATTTACTATAAAAGAGGTCTAGTACCTAAGATATATTATTATAGTAAGACGCTTAGTTTACCTAGATCCCGCGAAGGTTATAGCTATAAGGGAATAGGTAGCACTTATAAAACTATAAGGGGTCTATAGCTTTTTAGGATTTATAAATTTTTACTATAACTTTATTAGGGACTTCTCTAAGCTAGCCACCCTACTAATATAGCTTATAAAGAGAAATATCCCTTTCTAATAGGGACTAGAAGAGAATAAGGCCTTTAAGAGGTTAAAGGCTATATTTATTATGTATCTAGTGCTAGCATAATAGGACCTAGACTGCCTTATAGTAGTAGAAGCTAATTATTTAGGCATAGCCCTTAGTAAATGCCTCTTATAATAAGGCCCTAATAATATCTTATATTTAGTTACTTACTATTTCGCTAGCCTTATATCCTTATAAAAAAACTATATAATTATAATAAGGAATTATTAGCTATTATCTCTTATCTTAAGGTATAGTTAGCAAAGCTTTAGGGCGTATTCTATCTATTTATAATTTACACTAATTATAAAAACCTAGAATACTTTATAAATCCTTAACTTATATTAGAGAGGCAAGCCTAGTGGGTAAATATACTTACGCTATTTAACTTTTACCTTTGCTATAGGCCTAGTATATAAGCTTAATACTTAGATACCCTTTCCTAAAGGGAATAGGATTAAAATAAGTTAGCTTTAAGGATAGGGTAAATCTTATAACCTATTACTATTATATAACTCTTACTATTACTAGTTATATAAGGGGATAGCTCTAACCTAGTACTATATATACTACTACTAGTAGGAGAGGCCCTCTTTACTTTAAAGCACCTCTAGACCCTATAGGACTAGGCTATTATATTAAACCCTATATATAGTGTTTAATTAAAAGCTATATAGAAAGGGGCTTAGAAGTTTCCCTCTAATATACTAATAAGGGAATAGGTTATAAATTACTTTATAAGCGTATATAAGGCGCTTTAGTTTTAGGGCTATACTTAGATCCTAGCTTAGGAACCCCTTATAATAACCCTTATATAATAATACTATAACTTACTAGTAGTAAGACACCTAGGCTATAATACTATATTTTAGATTCTATAGCAGTAGTTCTATTAGGATAGGATATTATAGGATATTACTTAGTTTATTTATAACTATTATTGCTTTAGTAGCTATAAAAGCTATTAATAGTAGTAAGGCTTACTAAAACCCTTACTAATCCCTAATTAGTTTTAGTCTTAGATTTTTATTAACTTTATAATAGACTTACTAGTAGCGTCCCTAAAGAAGCTATAATACCTTATAGTTATTACTAATAGACTCTTAAAGTTTATATAGTTAGAGGCTATAACCTATATTAGGGCTAAGGAGTGTGTAAAATAATTTAAAATAATCTAGTAAAGGTTCTAAGGATTTCCCTAATCTATTAATATAAACTAAGGGTTAGACTAGCTAGGGAAATTCTAAATAATATTATGCTCCCTAGTTAGGATTAATTAGTTACTATTTATATTACATTACCTATAAACTAATAGTAGTATAAAGCAAGTAAACTAGGAAGTGTAAGTAATATTACATATAATAGTCTCCTTCTTATAGTTTAATTAGCTAGAATATCTAGTTACTTACTAGCTTATAATTAATAATAGGTTTTCTTTAGTAATAGGGGTAAGCCTAAATAAATTACTATATAGATATAACTTAGAACTAGTTTAGTTATAACTAGACTAGTTTGCTTCTATAATAATACCTAAGGGATAGGCTATATATTTCCTTAAGCACCTATAAGAGAGTACCCTTTTAGTATAAGCTATAATAGCCTATGTTTAATAAAGGCAGTAGGATATAACCTTAGCTTCTTAATAGCTAGTAAAATAGTTTTAGGTTAGAGATAAGGTATAGCTTTTACTTAAGAATATTAAGATAAACCACCCCTTATAGAAACTTAACTAGATTATAGTAAAGTATATAGTTATTAATATACTAATACTACTTATAGTATAGTTAGATATCCTAAAGGGCATTTACTTAGTTTTCTATATAAACCTTATTAAATAAGCTATAGAGAACCCTCTTCCTAGTTAGAAGCTCTAGGACTCCTATCTAGGGCTAGAATAGGTCCTAGCAAAGGATAATAATAAACTTATAGAAAAATACTAAGTTAAATAAATCTTAGTGGCTTAAAATGCCCTAGGCTAAGATAGGAGATATAATATACTAGTTAAGTAAGTAAGTTATATATAGCTAATATAGGAACTATTAGAAAGTATAATATAGATAAAAGCCCTTAATAAGTTTAAAGTAAAGTAAGGAAATATATATTATAATAATAAACTAAATTAATTATAAACTATATATTTATTAAAGAAGACTTTTTCTAGCGTATAAGGCATGCCTAACCTAAATCTAGCTAGTTCCTTATAGCTACTAAAACATATTTAAATGCCCTTATCCCCTATAGCGTAAGAATTACTTAGACTATTAGTAAGGTCTATGTTATTATTAAATAAGATAGTAACTAGCATTACCTTATATCTAATAGGGATATAACCTATGCTATGTTAGGCGCTATAGCTACTATAGCTACTACTATAGCTACTATAGCCACTACTATAGTTCTAGATAGTAGGAGTAAAATAGTAGTTAAGAAGCATAAAGTAAGAGTAAGCTAGGGGTAGTATATTCTTAGGTTAACTTTTATTAGGGAAGGACTAGTAAGTAATAATAGTTAAGAAGGGATATCCACTACCTATAGTGTAATTAGCGTAATAATTAGTTAGACCTAATATAGTTTTAAGTTAGAAGCGCTCTTAGCGCTAATATAAGGGTAAATTATTACTAGCTTTAATAAGTTACTAGTAGCCCTAGGTGCTACTATAGTAATAGGGGGAGAGTGCCTTAAGGAGGCATATAGACTAATTATAGAATTCTTAACACATAGAGTTTAGCCTACTAATAATCTACTAGTTCTATTAAAATAGAATGCTAGTAACTTACTATATAAAGCTACCTATACTATAGCTACTAGTAGGACTACTATTACTAAGGGGAATAACCTTAAGCCTAGTTATATTTATAGTAAGAGTATTATTAGAAGGGGGGGGCCTAAGGACAAAATAAATAGGTGCTAGATTAAACTAAGCCTAGTTTAGGAGTATATTCTATTAGCTTATAAGGGCGCGAAACTCTTAAAGAGAGAACTAGCATTTTCTTCTTAGTTATTATAGTCCTTTTAACTCTAGGTATAATAATATGCATACCTATAGTAATTATAGCCTTAAGATCCTTAAGGTAGTAATAAAGTTATAGGTTAGCAAATAGAAACCTAGTTAACTAGACATAGGTTATATATTACTACTAATATAAGGGATAGGACTTACTACTTTTAGGAGGATAGTAGTCTAACATACCTATAGTAAGGCTTTATTTAATATAATGTTATGGACTTAAGCTACGAGCTTGGGTCTTTAGCGGAGGAAAGGGGGATCCGAAGAGGCTCCGTAAAGTAAGCGGGCTACACGCGGAAGAACACTAGTTAGTGCGTGTAAGAACCCTAGAAGGTGTGCTAGAGCCCCCAATAGACCAAAAGATCCGCCAATGCTAGCCGTTGCTAACATTGCACCTTACAACCGGTTATAAGACCTGTCACCTAGGGCTCCCTTTTCTGCGGTCCCCGTACACAGCGCCTCACAGTGCGCGCTTCGCGCATGGACTAGGTGCGACCCCTATAAAGGGGGATGCTATGTAACCCTAAGCTTAGTCTTTTTCTTTTTCTATAAGAATATTAATTACACTCTAAACGCTTATATATAGTAGCTATAAGGCTAGTTTATAATATTTAATATTCTTTATTATAAGCACTTAGACACTAGTAAATATACTATTACCCTTAGAAATAGAAATAAATAAAGTATTAAGACTATATAAGGTAGTTACTAAGCAAACTATATAGATAAATTACTTACTTAAGTAGCTAGAGGTATTACTATATATAGCTTAACTAAAATAAAAACTAATCCCTATAGGTCCCCCTATTTAATAGGAATAAGGTACTATTCTTAGCATAGAGAGGTCTTATAATATATAAGCTAGTTTTAGACTAGGACTTTATTAGCACTATATAGGACTAGTGATTTTATATTTTCTAGAACCTATCTCCTAAGGTTTAGGCATATATAGCCCCCTTTTTTTAAAAATAGTTACTTACTTAACTACTATTTAGAATAGTTTCTTAAGTACCTTAGGGAAATATTTTATAACCCTTATTAATAGGAAATAGCTATTATAAAACTTAACTAGCTTATATAGTAATAAAATAAGCGTTTTAGTAACTTCTATATTTAATTTAAATAAAAATTAGCTCTTATAGGAGGGTTAGGATAGGCTAATGCTATAAAGCTAGCTAAGTTATATATAGCACTTAATAAGTAAATAAGGGACTATAATATAGGTAGGGATATGCCTTAGATAGATTACGCATTAGTAGTAGCTTAATATTATACTATTGCCTTAGATATTAAGTCCTATTAATTAGAGAAAAAACATTAGGCTTAAAAATTAGCCTTACCTATAGCTAGCATAGCTAAATAATAGGTATATAATAAAAACACACTAATAATAGATATATAATCTATAGGCATAGCTAGCACCTAAAAGAAATCTAGATAGTCTTTAGGATAGTTCTCTTAGCTAAAGAAATAGGCTAAGTAAGTCTTAGAGGCAGTGCTAGTAATATAATAGGAGGAGGGTAAATATATATATTATAGATTTACTAAGCACTTTATCTTAGGATATATATTATATACTACTATTCCCTTATAAGGAAAGTTATTTATTAATATATATAATTTAGTAAAGACTAAGCCTAAAGAGCTAGGGAGTAATTCTAATAAGTAGTTAGAAAAAGAATAACCTCTCTATTAAGTTATTTAAGAGGGGTTAAGAGAAAGGAGTAAGAGAAGGCATTATAGTGTATAGTTATTATAGATAAGGACTTTAAATAGATTTAGGATAATATAGATTTAATACCCTTTTTAGTCCTAGTATTAATTAATAAGACTACCTTTATAAATACTTAAATTAATATAGGTTATAACTACTATACTACTATAAGTAAGTGCCTTATCTAAAAGCTTTAACTAGAACGCATTCCCTTACTATCTAAAAGGTTAGTATATACTATAGTTAGTGTAAAAAAAGGGGGAAAGGAGAGATAGGAAAAACATTTATTTATATTATATATTATATGCTTTTAGATAGATATAGATAGATAGGAGACGCTAATTATAGCATACTTAATCCTAGGATTAACTAAAGAGTTAATCTTAGGGATACTATAGATAACGCGTTATAACATAACCCTATAAATAAAATAATATTAACTAAGCATTAGTTTAGTAAATAACTTAATTATATAGGCTTCTATAGATAGGAAGATAGAATAACCTATAGTAGTAGTCCTTAGATTAACCTTTATAAGGATAGTATATAGAGTAAAATAATAGAAGTAGTATATCTAGCTTTTAGCTATAAGTCTATAAGAAATAATATTTATCTTATAAATTAACGCCACGCTAGAGGCATTAGAATAGGAGCTCTTAGCCTCCTTACTAGAAATATTATAGAACTTTAAGGATCTCTTCTTAGAGAGTAAGGTAAACGCTTTACCCCTATATTAAGGGAAGTTAGATTACTATATTTGCCTTAAGAAGGATATAAAAGGAAATATATTAGACTTACTATAGGCACTATTATATAGCATGCCTTACTAACACCTACTAGAGATTAGAAAGCAAGTTACTAACCTTATAGATAAGGGTTAGATTTAGGTAAGCTTATTATTAGTAGTAGCACTAGTATTATTAGTAAAGAAGCTAGGGGGTGGATAGAGGTTCTATATAGACTATTACATTTTAAATAAGATTATAGAATAGGACTATTACCCCTTACTACTAGTTAAGGAAACATTATAGTTATTATTAAAGGTAAAGTAATTTATAAAACTAGATATAAAAGTAGCGTTTTATTATATATAGATTATAGAAGGCAAGGAATACTAAATAGCATTCTATACATAATTTAGATTATTTAAGTGGCTTATCTACCTATTTAGTTTAGCAAGCGCCCTTATAACCTTTTAGAGGTATATTAATAGGGCACTAAGTAGGATTCTTAGAGACTATGTAATAGCATATCTTAATAATATGTTAGTTTACTTAGGGGGTTTATAAAAAGACTATATAGAGAAAGTCTAAGGAGTGCTAGCTAGGTTACGCTAGGCTAGCTTAAATCTAGATATTAGAAAGTGTATATTTATAATAAAAGAAGTTAAATATCTTAGGTTTATTATTTACATAGGAAAAGAGATTTATCTAGACCCTAAGAAAATTATAGTAATTAGGGACTAGGAGGCACTAACTAGAATATAGGGAGTACATAGGTTTCTAGGCTTTACTAACTTTTATTATAATTTTATACCTTAATTTTCAGAAGTTATAGGACCCCTATTAGACTTAATAAAGAAGGGTATACTATTTTATTAGATAGAGGAGTGTAAAAAGGCATTTAAAGCTTTAAAGCTAGCTTTTATATTATATCCTATCCTTATATAATAGGATCCTAAGAAGGATATAGTAGTTAAGGCAAACTACTTTAGGATAGCATTAGGTAGTTATCTATTATAGGCTAGTAATAGAGGCATATTATATCTAGTGGCCTATTACTTAGCCTACTTATAGCTAGCAGAAAGGAATTATATAATCTATAATAAGGAGCTACTTATAATTATCTCTTACCTAAAAGCGTGGTTAGTAAAGCTATAGAGTGTTAGTAAACTATTTATAATCCTAATAAACTATAAGAATCTAAAGTACTTTACTATACTAAGGGAGATATTAGAACGCTAGGCTAGATAGGCAAAGACTCTTACACTTTTTAACTTTTATTTATATTATAAACCTAGTATATAAGTAGGATAACTAGATATACTATTAAGATAATATTAAGAAGATTTACATATAGGTAAACTAATAGTATTAATAATACGCTTAGCTTTAACACTAATAAGTTATGCCTTTAAGAAAGGGACACTAAGCATAAGTATATAACTAGTTATAGTAGTAGAAAGCACATAAAGAGAGGATAATTCTAGTTATAATGCGGATTTGCCTTAGGGCGTGGTAATATTTATAAATAGCTACTTATAGTTACTTTAGGACTAAGCTATAGTTTAAGATAAAATATATAGGGCATAGCTAAATATAGTAAAGTTAGGAGAATAAAAGTTCCTAGAAGTAGTAAGCATAAGAGAATAGATTATAAACTATTAGATTAGTATAGGAGGGGTGCTTTAATTTTAAGGCTAGACCTAGGTCCTAAAGTAAGAGCCTTTAACTATAACTCTTATTTAATAGGCTTATAACTCTCCCTTACTAAGTTATCTAGGGTAGAACACTACTTTTAAAGCGCTCTATAGGGACTTTTATTAGGATAGTATATTATAGGATATAGCATAAGTAGTCTGTAACTATTACTATTATAAGGGATAAAAAAGCTACTAGCTAAGGTAAGGCTTATTAAAACTAATACTACTACCTAATAGATATTAGTTATAAATCTTAATAGACTTTATAACTAACCTCCTAGTAAAGAAGCTAGATAACCTATAGTTCCTTTTAGTTATTATAGATTAACTCTCTAAATATATATAGCTTAAAGCTATAATATTAATAGGGGCTAAAGCGTATGTAAAACGTTTTAAGCATTACTAGTAGTGTTTTTATAGTTTTCTAAATTAAATTATTATAGATTAAGGATTAGACTAGTTAAGTAGCTTCTAGATAGAGCTTTATTAGAAAGTAAGCATAGAATAACTCCTATTAACATTATATTATTCGCAAACTAATAGTAGGATAGAATAGGCTAACTAGGAGGTGCTTATAGTTTTATAGGTGTTACTATCCTTTTCTTAGTTTAACTAGCTAGACTACTTACTAGCTTATTAATTAGTGTTAAATAATAGGGACTTATTAGTAATAGAAGTAAGCGTAAATATAGCACTATATAGATTTAATATACTAACTATTTAGGAGGCATTATATATATATACCTTAGTAACTTTAGTAAAGGGGAGGGCCTAGGTATTCTTAAAATATTTAAAAGATAGTATAGACTTAATATAAGCTACTATAGCTTTTATCTAATAGTAGTAATAGGAAAACATAAATAGTAGGCATAGGCTAGCAAAATAGTTCTAAGTAAGAGACTATATATAGCTAAGTCTCTAAAACTTTAAGATAAACTACCTATATAAGAAACTAGATTAGGTAATAGTAAAGTATAAGGTACTAGAGGTTCTAATACTACTAATAGTTAAATTAGATATACTAAGGGGGATATACCCTATATTTTATTTTAACTTAGTATAGAGGGTAGTAAATAATCTATTACTAAGCTAAAAGTTAGCTAATAAATGCCTACCCCTAGAGCTAATTATAATAGACACTAATAATAACCTTACTAAGTACTAAGTTAAGGAGATTCTTATAGCTAAAAATATATAAGGTTAGGGGTTAAATTATAATATATTAGTAAAATAGAAAGGGTATATATAGCTAATATAGAAACCATTAGAAAGCGTTTTAGATATAGAGGCACTAGATAGATTTAAGTTATAATAGGGGGATATATAGATAAATAATAGTCTATAAAGGGTATAATTTAATTTAACTACTAAAAACTAATAATATAGCTAACCTCTAGCCTACGCGTAATATAGCGCTACGATTTTATAATAAAGGAAAAGATAGAAAATAAAAAGATAAAATTAAGGAAAAGAAAAAAAGTAAGGGTAAGGGTAATAGTCTTAAGTAACCTTTTTAGTTAACTATATAATAGCTATAGTTAGGTTATAGGATTTCTCTATAGCTTACTCCTAGGCTTAGATAGACTACTAGAGGGTCTTATTTATATTAGATATACTATAAAAAAATTTAGTAATAAGAGAGTTAAAGCCCTATTAAGTAAGCATAGTCTAAGTAAGCATAAGGGCTTATGCTTTAGTTATGCCTTAGGCATAGGCTACACTTATAAGGGAAGTAGCTAAAGGCATAGCTTTAGTAAGATTAATTTAGGTAATAGTAAGTATACTATTAAAATATTTTTAGTAGTAAATAAAGTTTTTAGTAAGAATAGTATAATACCCCTTTTTAGAGGTAGTTTACTTTATAGCTAAAGTCTTAATAGCTTTATTAGTACTTATAAGGGTATTAAGGTACTTAAAGGTATAATATAATTTTAGGTCTATATAGTATAAGTATATCTCCTAGATATATAAATAATAGGTAGCATAGTAAGGGCTATAGGCCTAGTTTATACCTAGTATATAAGTATATATACCCTTAGTGTAAAGGTTATTAATATATAGTATATAAGGAAACTTATACTTCTCTTTATTAGAGAGGGCTTTATTATTAGAGTTACCCTTAAGGATATACTTACTAAGGTATATACCCTTAGGTAAGCTAGAAGGAGAAGAAAAAGAGAGTAAAGGTAATATAAATATAGCACTAATAAGGGTAGTAGTAATATTAGATATAATAGTAGTAAAATAAGGGCTAATAATAAGATAAAAGAATTTAAAAAAAAAATAAGGAATTTAAAGAGGGAGTAATAATATTATAAAAAGAAAGGATTAGATTTTTAAGGGGAGAGAAAGAGAGTATTTATATTCCTTAGAGAATGCTTATAAGCTCTAACTAAAGACTAGAATAAACACATAGCTAAAGGAAGGCTAGTATTAGATAAGGGTAATATATTATAATAATAGGGTTATAGTAGTTAGAGTTAAGGGAAAGGCTAAAGTAAAGTTAGTATTTAGATAGTAATAGGTAAAAGGTAAGAAATAGGTAATAATATAAAGCATTAAAAGTAGTTAGTAATAGGCTAGAAAAAGAATAGGCTAGTGTTTTCTATAAGTAAAGTTAGTATATATAGGGTAGTAGTGTAATAAAGATAGTTAGGGGTAGGTTAGGTTTATAGTAAAAATTAGTATATATAAGGTAGTAGTATAATAAAGATAGTTAGGGGTAGGGTAAGTTTATAGTAAAAATTTTTTAACTTTACTTAGTTAAGTCTAGGATTTACCTTAAACCTATATATAGTAAGGCAGGCTTTATATACACTAAAGCTATACCTTATAAGGGGATAATATATATTTATATTTAGTTTAGCTAGATATAGGGAGAATAGGAGAGGATAAGTAAAGGAGTATATTATAGACTTAAGCTATAAGCTTAGGTTTTTAGTAAAGGAAAGGGGGATTTAAAGAGGCTTTATAAAGTAAGCAAGCTATATATAAAAGAACACTAGTTAGTGCACGCTTTACGCATAGACTAGGTATAACCCCTATAAAGGGGGATGCTATGTGACCCTAAGCTTAGTTTTCTTCTTTTTCTATAAGAATATTAATTACACTCTAAACGCTTATGTGCAGCAGCCATAAGGCTAGTTTATAACATATAAGGCCTATAGGGCTAAAAAAAAGTATAAGGGGTAGCATGCTCCTTATTATCTAAGTTCCCCTTAATAAGAAACTTACTAATAGACCTTACTATTAGTATAGTAAGGGTAGTAGTTAATAGGATAGGGGCAGCTAGAGTATAAATAAAACTATAAGTATTTATACTATAATAAGGCATATTTAGTATAAGTCTAATAGGGGAATAATGGTTATTTAGAATAATAGAATAAAAAGGAGTAATAGTATTATAATATTTAAAAAATATTTTTAGTGTAAGGAAGTTAAGGTTATAAAATAAAAATAAGTAATAGGTAGTAAGTAAGGGGATTACACTAATATAAGATAAGTTATCAATAAGTAAGGGTAAGGCTAGTGTTATTATAATAATAATATAAGGCTAGGAGAATATATTACGCGTCTTACCTAGACCTATAGTTAAAATAATAGGCACTTATAATATATTAGAGGGGGTAAGCACCTATAATAACTATAGGTAAGGGAAGAAAAAGAGGAGAAGTAAGGGCATATATAAGGGCTTAGGCTTTGCCTAAGCATTTATATAGTGTATATAGGTAGGGATAGTCCTGCATAGGTAAGGATATAGAAAAAGGGGCTTACATAAGGTAGTTAGGGGGTATAAGGGGCCCTAGTAAGGATAGGTTTCCTACCTTTCTCTTTCCTCTCCTTAAGTTTTTTAATATTATATTAACGCCCTATCGCAGCCGCCTAGGGGCCAGTCCATAACAATAAAAAACAAAAAGTAGCTTCTAAAGCCTCTTTAGTAACCTAAATCCTCTAATATAGTTAGTAAGTCTATAAGGGGACTTAGAAAATCCTCTTCTTACTTATTAGACTATTTATTAGTTAGGAATTAACTATATTTAACTATCTAAGCTCTCTATTATAAAGAATATAGCTATAATCTAGTAAATGTAGAAGCCACTATATTAGAATTTACTAGGGAGGTTTTCCTATCCCTTTAGCTAGATTCCCTTCTATTTTTAAAAGGTTATAAGCCTAGAAGGCCTATAGATTACTATATTACTACGCTATTTTACTGCAATTACTACTTAATTTTAGGTACTAGTTATTACTTACTATACCTATAGGCTCTTAAATTATAAAGGAACCGCTAGGTTAAAGCTTTTATTAACTAGCACCACGCATTATAGCACTAGACCCTTTGTAAGAACCCTAGAAGGTGTGCTAGAGCCCCCAATAGACTAAAAGATCCGCCAATGCTAGCCGTTGCTAACATTGCACCTTACAACTAGTTATAAGACCTATCACCTAGGGCTCCCTTTTATAGTCCCTATACATAGCGCCTTATAACTATCCCTTCCCTTCTAGAGGCTTGCCCTAAGCCACTTTAGGTCTCTGCTAGTATAATACAACCTTTAAGGGATTAGGCCTAGACTCCGTGGCCTCTAAGATAATCTAACTAATTACAAACCCCTAAGGCCCACTAGTTACCTAGCTGCCCTATAAGCCTAACGTAAGCTACCTAGCCCCACTTTAATCCCGCACCCCACGGGATTCGAACCTAGGACTAGCACAACCAGAAGACCTATAATGGCTAGTATAATTGTAAGAACCCTAGAAGGTGTGCTAGAGCCCCTAATAGACCAAAAGATCCGCCAATGCTAGCCGTTGCTAACATTGCACCTTACAAGCAGTTATAAGACCTGTCACCTAGGGCTCCCTTCTGTGGTCCCCGTACACAGCGCCTCACACCCTTAGTGTTAAAAATCATTTACAGCCGCACTTGCAACTACTAGTTATAACTATAACCTCTTTTAGTGATTTTATTTACTACTATAACCATTATATTTAATATTATTTATAATAGTAAATATGCTATATCCTTTTAAATCATTAGATCGGCACTTGACTCAGAACCCTCTTCTGCTGCTCTTCCACGGGGGGCAGCACATCGGCCAGTTCTCCAAGTGTCGGCTGGAACTCGTCGGCTGGATTGTTGGTCTGCTGTGACAATGGAGATTCCAGATTTTCTCTTGAAGTCAGCATTTGCGAGACAATCGTGGCCCTCTGCTGTCTGGGTAGGGTCGCCCTCCATTCTAGTATATACGACCAGTCACACATTGCGTCGAATGCTTGCTTCACGCAACTGATTTTTTTCGTCTTGGCCTGTGGGGAACGATTCGTCGGTGGTAGGAAATGAACAGTCTTTGATGGGCTTCCGGTGCAGGCGGATGAATTGGTCCAGTGCCGCTTGCGCGTTTCCCGCGGTACCGAACAAGTTTCGAAACTGTCTCGTTGGGGGTTCCTCGTTTGCCAGGGCCAGAATTTCTGTCTGGGAGCTGGTGCCATTTGAGGCATCCGCGTTTCCCGGTGTTCCGGTTATGCGCTTATTGTCTGCGAGGTGGGACCGTTCGATTGCATAGTCAATGTTACATTTTTGGCGTTTAGGGCCTCGACCGTCATCGTGATCTGGGAGAAACATGGGCTTGACATTTGAACTCGGAGATGAAGGGTCCAGATCATGCTGGTACAAGCCACAACACACTCTCGGACGGCGCTCATGCGTCGAGGGCGTGAATTCAATAGGAGGATGCTCTGATGGTGCAAGCATTTGGTTCTGAAAAAGATTGTTCATGTCGCCGCTGCAGAGGTTAGTTACGTACATGGACGCTTTCTGGAACACTTCTCCACGCGATTCACCCGTTTCAACTCACGCGCAACTACTCGGGGAACAAGCTGTCCCCAGTTTCGGCATATGCTTGCTTGTCCTGGGCGGTAGCGGTAGTCAACTCCTGGAAGATGCCGAGTCCGACATGGCCGGGCGCAGCTTGAGGGACAGGAACACCCAAGACATGGCCCAGCTGTGGTGGATCACACAAGCTGTAAGAATTGGCATTGCCAAAGCTCCAATTACCGACCAAAGCATTGTAGTCGCCATCGATCAACGGCAGAGGTGGACGCTGGGGCTGGCATTGAGAGTAAGGGTGAGGCACAACTGCCGCTGAATCGGAGACCGGGTGGAAATGACTCAAATGAGCGTTCATGATGCGAATTGGGAAGCAATCTCACCCACCCACCTTGGCGCGAAAATAGCACTCTCTGTTCGAAATGGTTGGTGGTGGTTGTTTCGCACGGACTTTTGGATATCAAGAGCTCTACAACTTTCGCGCGCAGGACTCGCTCGACGTCGGCGTGATTTAAAGCAGCAAGCACACGGCACAAACGGAAGGATGGGACTGCCGATCTCATTGATGCTCTGGCTCAGCGGTGACAGATTCCCTGCCCATGTTCTCTGAGCAACATGGCGGTTTGTCGACGGCTGCAACCGCCCTGGTTGGCAAACGAAGGGAAGGCATGCGGCATGTGGCCGGGAATCCGTGTTCTTGTAATCCGTTTTAGATACGATTTGGGAGTTGGGAATTGAGGGTTCAAGGGGCTGCCGCCTCGCTGTCTGTGGGTTGAACGACGTCGAAACCGTCGAAACCAGGAGGCATCGATCCGGCGTCGACGTTATGTTGCACTCGGAGTTATCTTGCTTGAGCCAATGAATGGCCAATGGTGGTGGGCAATGTGGATTACCGGCGAAGATGCATGCCCCTTACATTACATAATGCCCCCCTCTTATTTGTGCGTTTATCATCCCATGAGCCATCCCGTGTACCTTGTACATGTACATCCGGGATGCCTTTGCATGAATGCGGGGGTTACAGCCGCTTGCCACCTGCCCAGAACCTTACAAACTTCCGTTGGCGTGCCCGTGCGCCACGGGGCCAGCTGGCTCTCTTTAATCTCCGGCCCGACCTGTCCGACGGCCTTGTTGGCTTGGCTGGCTGGCTGGCTGGCTGGCTGGCTTACTCTTGATTGCGTGCATGACTCCGTTCATCTCTTTGCGCAAACACCCAAAGCGCACGAGGAAGCTTCTTCCACGCACACACCTGCTCCTCCGGATTGCGAACCAATTGCCGTCACCATGGCAGACAATACCCATGAGAAGGGGAGCAATTCCCTTCAACAGCCGCAAAGCGATGCCTTGGAGCACACAGACGAAGGGATTGACATCAAATGCCCAGCCCATACCACAGACAAGCGTCTGATGATGAAGATTGATCTCCACGTACTGCCCTTTCTCTGCATCATGTACTTGCTGGCATTCCTTGGTAAGATTTTGAAATTCCGACAGACCAATTTGAAATTATCCTTCTGGAACCTTGGGACCAGAAACCACCCCTTCGAATGAGTGTTGCTTATCACGGCTACGCAAACAGATAGAGTCAACATTGCCAACGCAAAAATCTACCATTTACGAGAAGACCTTGACATGCTGAACCCGCCTTCGAGGTTCAACACGGCCATTGTCATCTTCTTCGTGCCCTACGTTCTTTTCGAGATCCCGTCGAATATTCTCCTCAAGAAATTCAAGCCCTCTACATGGCTGTCGCTCAACATGTTCCTGTTCGGGCTGACCACGATGCTGCAAGGAGTCGTCCAGAACTACGCAGGGTTACTGACGGCTCGATTTTTCCTCGGCCTGTTCGAGACGGGCATGTTTCCAGGAGGTGAGACTACCTCCCCGTTCTCTTGTCGACACGTTGTCCACACGAAGGCAAGAATATCGAATGAGACCAACACAGGATGTGGCAATACCCAGCCTTTTACCTCATCGGCATGTGGTATCGTCGACATGAAGCCCAACGACGATATTCCTTCTTTTTCAACAGCACGACTCTCGCAGGCGCCTTTGGTGGACTCCTTGCCGCGGCCATAGGCAAAATGGGCGGTCTGCGAGGATACAGCGGCTGGCGCTGGATCTTCATCCTCGAGGGGGGCCTCACTGTGCTGGTCAGCTTCTTCTTCTACTTCTGGCTGCCCAACTTCCCAGAACAAGCAAAGTGGCTCCAGGAGGATGAACGTCAATATGTCGCCGCCAAGCTGCGTCTCGACCAGGGAAGAGCCGGGATCGAGCGCAGAATCACCCCCCGCGACGTCGGCAACGTCTTCAAAGACTACAAAGTCATCGTCGGCGGCTTCATGTACCTCGGCCTCATCGTCCCGGCCTACGGCTACGCCTACTTCGCGCCGAGCATCATCAGCACCTACGGCTACAGTCCGACTCAGACGCAGCTGCGAAGCGTGCCGCCGTGGGCCGTCGCCTTTGGGTTCTCCATGCTCGTCGCCATCATCTCGGACAAGGTCCGGCACCGCGCGCTCTTCGCCATCTTCTCCGTGTGCGTCGCCATTGCTGGTTTCGCCATCCTCCGCGCCGTCAACGACAAGACCAATCTGCAGTACGCGGCCCTCTTCCTAGCCGCAATGGGCGCGTACACGGCCATGCCCATCATCGTGTGCTGGTTCAACATGAATCTGGGGGGTCACCATCGCCGAGCTGTCGGGAGCGCATGGCAGGTTGGCTTCGGCAACCTGGGCGGCATCATAGCCGCTTTCGTGTTCGAGCAGGACAAGGGCGGCAAATCAGACTACAGTCTCGGGTACAGCTGCTGCATTGGGTTCTGCTGCGTCTCCATCGTCTCGTGCGCCATCTACGCGCTCGGGTGCCGGAAGGCGAACAATGACCGCAGAAATGGCGAGAAAGATGCGCAGCACTTGACGGAGGACGACAAGGTTGCGCTCGGCGATCTGAACCCTAGCTATCGGTATTTGCTGTAAATTATGGATTGATTTTTACAGGAGCCTAGTGCTGCGCTGCGTGCGTGTATAGTGTGTCCTTGTCACACTTCAAATCTTCACAATATCCCCATACACGTACACTGATGATATCGTGTAATTTCTCCAGAGTGTCAAAGTCCTTGTACCACCATTTTCCTTTTACATTGGTGCAAGCTACTCCCGTTCCAGGGACTCTACGACGCACCTCCCCCCTGATTTATTTTACAAATCTATATGCCCCAGTTTTTCGTTCCTCTCTGACAGCTACGATTAGCTATGAGTAATACTATTATTAGAGAGCCATAGGGAAAATACGTGCAGTATACAGCGGCATGAAAGCATACATCCGTTTCTATATAGGGTACTGGTAGTACAAGGAGCTCAATTCCCACCGTCAAGTAGATTTGTAAAAAGAATTCAGGGGGGGGGGGGGGGGTGCATTGCACTGCGTTTGTGAGCCCACGCAGTGTCCTTGTCATGACCAGCAGTTCTGGGCACGGAGTACATGGTTGCTGATCGAGGCAATTCCACAAGTACACTGTTTGCTCGGTCGGTGCGCCACAACAACTGAATTTTGCCCATCCCCATTTACCAGCAAGTGGTGGTCGAAGACGGTTCCCCATTCCCCACTAATGGAACGTGTCCGACTTGTGGTTCCCCACCCCCAAAACTGCTGATGATTCCTACTTTTCACGTCATTCACCGGGGCTTACGAACACCATAGATCGTCGCGGTACCCAATCGGGTCATCTTTCGATCGTTGGCTGCCACTGGACGCAGCTATTCGACAAGGCTGGGCCTCATATCCATCTTCATTCACAAGAAATAGTGGCTGGTATACAATGGTGTCGGAAGCAACAGTGCGACACGCCCGCCGCGAAGGTATGACGCACGGCATGAAACACCCCCTGCCATCATCTTCACTGCGATTGACCGTGGGAATTATAGACGCGCCGGTCATTCTGGACCTCATCAAGGCTCTTGCGCTGTACGAAAAGGAGCCTGACGCCGTGGAGGCTACTCTCGAGACCATTGAGAGCACCATTGCTTTTGCGCCGTCCGATTCAGCGGGGGATGATGCCACTGTCCCGAATACGGAGCCCGTTACGCCGCATCGACCATCTCGCTGCTTGTTGGTGTTCAATCCAGACGGCAAAGCGGTGGGGATGGCGCTGTACTTCTACAACTATAGCACGTGGCGCGCCAGGCCGGGCATCTACCTCGAGGATCTTTTTGTCCAGCCATCTGAGCGGGGGAGTGGCCATGGAAAGAGACTGCTGGTTGAGTTGGCGAAGCAGGTTGTCGCTATGGAAGGCGGCAGGCTAGATTGGGCTGTGCTCAGGTGGAACGAGCCCAGCATCAAGTTTTATGAGAGCATCGGGGCCACGGCCATGGATGAGTGGCTGGGCATGCGTGTCGAGGGACCGGGTCTGCAAAGGCTTGCTCGTCTCTTGGATTAGTACGAGTACGAATGCACATTTGTGTCCCCGACAATGAAGAAAAAAATGCAGCTTCGACATCCAACCCAACAGTGCAGGGTCGAGACTCAAGAGTGTCAGTCAGTGTGCTTCAGTGTGCTTTGTTGCCCTTTTCATCAACGCCCTCGAAAACTTGCATCTGAGACGCTGTTGCGGAGGGTAGATTTGGTGCTGCATTTCCCCATTTGAGAGTATACCGTAGCGTGTTGGGGTCTTGTTCCATGGTTGGGGTGAGCTGCCACGTCCTGTTGTAGACTCTTCGGAACCACCTGCCGGACACCTCTCTGCTGCGCAAGCGTCCGCCGTAAGGACCCGAATCGTGTTGTCCGGTGCGCCTTTGTCGCAACATGGTTTTCGGTTGTTCGACTCTTGCTATCGATGCCGTGGCATGAGCTTCCCAGTTCCACTGGTCGGTCATGCCAAGTTGGCTTGTGGACGATTCTGTCCGAGACTGCGGGCGCCTTGGGGGAACTGCCCACTCGTCGGCTTCCTGGGCACCACTACTCAGACGCTGTAACAGATCCCATTCGCCTTTCCCGAGCGGCGGCATGATTTTGTCCGCATTTCTCCGCCACCAATGAGCTCGTTTGGTCCTCACGAGGTTGGGGGAAGGGGGCTTGCCCCAAATGTTGGTTTCCGGAACATGTAGATCTGGGTCGACGGTTTTCACGGACTGTCCCGGCCAGCTGGTTGAGCCCTTTGTGTCCTTCTGCTGCTGCTTCTGAGAACGTATGATTTGCAGTAATTTGGGCTGGTCCCATCTTTCAAAAAAAGAGTTTTTCGGAATCCGTGTCTCATGCGGCTGACTTGCGGTGCTTGTAGCTGCGGTCTGGTCCAGTAAAGATTCCAGGGCTTGAGTGTCAGCAGGACCCTGTGGTTTGACCAATTGAGCCATGAGCTGCCGCCTCCTGTTCCCGGTCCTGCCGAACCCTTTCATCACCAAGCCCGTCATGGCAGCTTTATCACCACTGTTGGCGGCCCGCAATGTGCGCAGTGAGGACATGGCCTTGGAAAGACGTTTATTGGTGTGCATGCCATTTTCTCGATTTTTGTGGAACCTTGTGCGAATCGTCGAATCGATGGCTCGTCGAAATGCTGGAGGTAGATAGGAAGCCTCTCGCAGGAGGCAACGATAGAGTTGCAATGGCTGCAGAGATTGAGGCAACGGTTGCCATGGGGCAGGCATTGTGACGGCAGAGACGTAAGCCAACAGTACGCAGTCAAGTATGTTGATGAAGCAGACTTGCCCACTCTGTAGGATAGGACTCTGTAGGACTCTGTAGGCCTGCGTCCAAATCTACGTATGTATGTGTGGTGGTTTGAGCTTGAGCTTGAGCTTGATTCTTGATTGACGACAAATGCAAACGCTGAGTGGAGCCACTGGACCGGACCCATTTTTGGCCGGACCAACCTCGGGTTGCAACGTGACGGTGTGTACGGAGTACATGATATGCAAGAGACCGACACGTTTTATCCACGACAATTGGCTGGCCATGCTGCAGCTTCGGACAGAATCTGTGATGAGCTCCCCTGGAATGCAGCAAAGCATCGATTCTCGCCTTGCTGATGATTGGATGTTGTCCCTATTCCCTATTGGATGGCAAAGCCGTCTTGGGAAATGTCGTGCGCCGAGCGTGTGTACTGTGTACATACATATATGCACTTTAGCACAAAAGTAAGAGCCCCTCGCGTCGCGCCGCGACACACCGCGACACGCCTCTCGACACGCCAGGCTCACGAAACAGACACGGCGGGCTTAATTAATTTACGAAGATCCACATCCACGCGCTCTGGATTCTGGATTCTGGATTCTGGATTCTGGATTCTGGATTCTGGATGCGCTCACAATCCATTGCACCCATTGCACCAGCTTATCATCGTCATATACTCCGTAGTAATCCGTATCGTGCCGGCTGCCCCTCGTTCGTGTCCCTCGCATCCCTCGCATTCATTATCCATTGAACAAGCACAAACAGAATAATTAGTAGAGCAGGATGCTGTATTAGTGATTACACAGCCCTTGCCCGTCATTGCCTTGCACCTGAATCGGCCTGACCAGTCCTGGCGAGCTAGGAAGCGCTGCATTCTGGACAGAGAGAGACCAGAGAGACCAGAGAGACCAGAGAGACCAGAGAGACCAGAGAGACCAGAGAGACCAGAGACCAGAGAGAGACCACGCGCGAATAATATTACGCCCTGCCCTGCCCTGCCCTGCAACCAACCAACCCACCTACTCCGCCATTCATTTCGCCAGCAAAGCTGTGCATCGTTGCCGCAATCTTCGTCCCAGCTGGCATTCAGGATCAAATCGGCACAGCTGGCTCTGGCGACGTCTTCACCATATCTTCTTTGGGTGCGCACATGATCTTTGACTCTTACTGACAGTTGTGCCCGCCGTCTGCCCTTGCGGCAGCTTTCCCTCCCTTGGCCGGTGATTCCGCCGAGACGAAAGAACCACTGCGCAAAACCTGCATCTCTTCCTGGCGACTCCCACAAACTCTCACACGTCATTCTTCACCCTTCATACCGGAGAGGCACCCATCTAGAATGCCTTGCGCATCACAGTCATCGCAACAGTCTTTCTCGATGAGCCAGCAGTCCCAACCGAGGCATGGCGCCTCTTTTCACCAGGGTTACAACGGGCCCGATGGACCCCAGATTTACTCGGTATGTATCCTTCAACCTAGGCCAGTCGCTCGGTTCCCCAATCCGTTGCGTAGAAACTAACCATTTCCCATCATCCTCTTTCGCTTCCGTCCACAGGCTTCATATTCTGGGGTAGACGTGTACGAAATGGAGGTCAACAACGTGGCAGTCATGAGACGAAGACACGATTCGTGGCTCAACGCTACTCAAATTCTCAAAGTTGCTGGTGTCGACAAAGGCAAGCGAACCAAAATCCTGGAGAAGGAGATCCAAACCGGCGACCATGAGAAGGTCCAGGGGGGCTATGGCAAATACCAGGGCACATGGATCATGTTTGAGAGAGGAGTTGAGGTTTGCCGACAATATGGTGTGGAGGACCTTCTTCGACCACTGTTGACATATGATATGGGCCAAGACGGCGGAGTTGCTGGCAGAGGAGATTTCAACACGCCGACGAAAGAGCAAGCCATGGCAGCTCAGCGAAAACGCCTATACAACTCCAGCATAGACGGCCGACCTAATGGCATGTCCGGCACCTTTTTCAAGAATATATCCAGCACGGCGTCACATGCCGTCGCAGCTATCAGCAAAGCCCGGTTCGACTCGCCCGGCCCCAGGGGTCGCAATGGCCCAACTCGCGCACCCAGCTTCAGCAGACAGCCCTCAATGCAGAATGGTGATGAGTTTCCTGGCAACTCACAGCAGAGTTACACTTCGGACTACGGACAGCAGGCGGAAAGCTCTGCGTACTCGACTCAACAAGGAGCTGCCATGGCTGGTATGCCTGAACATGAACCTCCTAGAAAACGTCAGCGAGTGACAGTGACGCCGGCTGACAGCTTTGGTGGCTATGGACAAAACATGGACATGTACGCCTCAGCTTTTCCCGGCTCACCCACAGAACCGAACGAGTCCTTCATCTACACCCAGAGCGCTGTCAATGATCGGTCACCCGGTGAGGATGGCAACGGTCCCTTGGCACCGTTGCCTTACGAGATGTCTCCCGATGTCGAGATGAAGCGTGGCATGCTGATGGGCCTCTTCATGGATTCTTCCATGGCGGATACCTCTAAGCATGATATGCTTCGAACATTCAGTCCTGCTGAGCTCGATATGCCCATCGATCCCCAGAGTCACACTGCTCTTCACTGGGCAGCAACACTGGCCCGCATGCCACTTCTGCGCGCTCTGATCGCTGCCGGAGCATCGCCGTATCGCGTGAATGCGTCGGGCGAGACGGCACTGATGCGGGCTTGTCTGGTGACCAACTCCATGGAACAAGGCTCGTTCCCCGACTTGCTAGAGGTCCTAGGAGGCACAATCGAATCGCGAGACCAGAAGGGCCGTACTGTTCTGCATCACATCGCCGTGACTAGCGCTGTCAAGGGCCGAAATGCCGCCAGCCGGTACTACCTCGAAAGTCTTCTGGAATGGGTAGTTCGGCAAGGGAGTGTGCCAAGCAGCCAGACAAACGGTAACGCGCCAACCAGCTCGCAATCAATCGTGCCCAAAATGGGCATTGCCCGCTTCATGAGTGAGATTGTCAATGCCCAGGATAGTTCGGGTGATACTGCTCTGAACATAGGGGCAAGAATTGGCAACAGAAGCATCATCTCACAGCTTCTTGAAGTGGGAGCCGACCCCAACATAGCAAACCGCGTTGGTTTGCGGCCTCTTGATTTCGGCATTGGTGGGGAGAATACCGAAGAGAAACCCAAGGGTGATGATGTCCCGACAGAGAAGAATGGCGTCACGGGCTCAAGTCAACGCACGCGGGAAAGTAGTGATGAGATTATTGCCTGTGAGTTTCTCCAGAGAATTCGAGGAGTCGTCATCGTTCTGATTTTTGACTAACCTTGTTTCTCATCAGCCATCACGCACTTGCTCAACGAAACGGGCATGGCGTTCCAGCAAGAAATGAAGGCCAAGCAGATGTCACTAGATGCGATGCACGCCACCCTTCGCACCACATCTACACAACTGGGAGATGCTCGGAGGAGTGTCGACCAGCTCACGGAGAATGTGAAGAAGCAGCAACTTGCCCGCCAAAAAGTCTCAAATCTGGCACATGCCCGCGAAGACGAGCAGCTTCGTCTAATGAATGAGCAATCGCGATCAACCCAACCCAACCCCTCCTCATCCTGGGAAACCGAGCTATCAGCAATGCTCGAAGCAGCAGAGGAGTCATCAGCCAACGGCGGAGGCCTCGGCAGCGAGGGAATGCTCCCTCCCACGTCTGTCCTGCGGGCCCGCATTCGCGCCATCGAGGGTCGTCGCGACGTCACCCGCAAGATGGTCCAGGCTCTACAAGGCCGGAGTCGCGAAGTCGAGATCAAGTACCGCCGCGTCGTCGCCTTGTGCACGGGCGTGCAAGAAAGTGATGTCGATGCCGTGGTAGACGGTCTCCTCAAGGCGGTTGAAAGCGAGCGCGACGAGCTCGACATTGGCCGCGTGCGAAGATTTCTCGGCGATGTAGAAGGCGTGGTACATTAGTTCTGTATGACTACGGCATGCTGCCGATGCGGTCGCAATTCTTCCCCTTTGCTTCTTTCCGTTTAGATATCCCGATTTGGTTATGTTTTTTGTAATACCTGCCTGCTTTCTGTTTGGATTCGGTCCGGCACACAATTTTGGAATCCGTTTTCATCACGAATGTACATTGTTCCATTGACTAATTTTTTTTATTTTTTTTTGCTCTTTTTGTTTTTAGCCATCATGGCCAAATCGTGTACAGATCAGTCATGGAGTGCGGAAACGGCGTTATGGACGGCCTTCATGGTTCTTTTGCACACGCATTTCGTAACTCTTGTCATATCAACTTGTTTTGAATAGGCCTCGATGAAGTAGGTATCCATGAAAACACTTTCAGTTACCAACCAAATATACCATCTTTCTTTGTCCCCATTCTTTAGACGTGTGTGTAATAATAGCTTAATGATCTTGTCTGAGTAGTATCTGATGCGTTCGTACGGAGTACACAAGACATTCATTCACCTTTCACGGGAAAACCTAGTCATTGTCCCACATAGTATGCGTATTTGTAGGCAAGAAGCCCACATTACTAATGCTACGTCATGACCAGCGATCCATGCCCATGCATCATTCTCGCCCAAACGCCGTGCCGTGCCGTGCCCACGCCATGCTGTGCCCACGCCATGCCATGCTATCAGATACTTGATAACCAAGATGAGATCCCCCGTGCAAATGAACAGACTCCAAGCCTTGACGCGAAACGGACGTACATTCACCATCATCCTTCAAGACGCTCCGTTTTCGTTTCCGTTTCCGTTTCGATATGCCCCTTCCCACCTCTGTTCCACGTGGCCGATCTTGGTCCTCAGCTCCGCAATCTCCCTGCCCAGCTCATCGACGTTTCTTGACAAGGCCCCGACTTCTTCGAATCGACGGGCTCCCGTCGCAGAGCCTATCATCTCTTCCACCATGTACTTTTGCTCTTCCAGCACGGCCAGTCGCTCTTTGAGATCCTTCTCCTCTGTTTCGAGCTGGCTTACGACGGTGCTGCTTTCGCTGGCTGCCTGGGAGCCTGCGTCGGAGGCGAGCTCGAAATGGCGCAGACTCGACGTCGAGTGCGACGGGGTGGTGGTGTGGAAGCGCGAGTGTTGGGAGGGCGCGGATCGGTGGCGGAGCATTCGCGGCAGGCTCTTGAGCGGGAGCATGTTTGTGTGCAGGAAGCTGCTGGAGTAGGCGTACACGGCTTGCTGCAATCGCTGCTGGGTTGGGCTGTCTGTCTTCAGATCGCGGAGTCGTTTGGCGGCCATGCCGTACTTTGCGAAACTGTCCATGAGTCGTTTTCGAATCTTGCCTGCTTCTTGGATCTGGGCGTGGGTGGGGGGCGGCTTGGACAAGTCCATCTCCCCGTTGGGGAGAGTGGGTGGCTGGAGGACTTGGAGGGTTCGGTGAAACGAGGGCATGAGTTGACCGATGCCGCGCTCGAACTGGCGCAGTGTCTCGTAGGCCTTCTGGTCTGGTGGCTTGTGGAGCAGCGAGGCTGTGAAGTCGCGGCCGGAGAAGATGGTGTGACTGCATTCTCGACACATGCGTACGTCGAGTGGTAGATTGCCCGTTTCGCCATTTGTGTGCACTTTTTCTGTTGATAGTTTGGATAGCGCTGTGGCACCACTGTTGGCAACGTTGAGGCTGACCTCGGACGAGCATGCCGTTGCGATATCTGCACACACGACGCGGCCGCAAATCCGGCAGTGATGCCGCCTAAAAGTCCACGAACCGAATTCCTGCTGACAGAACGGACACTTGGCAACCTTCTCATCGTCCTCCCAGGTGACCACGGTCTGCTCAAGCAACTTTCGGGGATTCTTTTGACCGGTCAGTGATGCTACGGGTGACAAAATTGAGCCGTTTTGGGCCGACATCTTTTCCGGCGGATTGGCAAGCAGCCTTGTCAATTTCGTCAACCGCTTTTCTAGTCGTGACACGTCGAGATT
Organism: Epichloe amarillans; assembly: GCA_024072835.1. Lineage (NCBI taxonomy): Eukaryota > Fungi > Ascomycota > Sordariomycetes > Hypocreales > Clavicipitaceae > Epichloe > Epichloe amarillans. The sequence goes on along the minus strand of CP099637.1, from coordinate 4,543,926 downwards.
ATGGCGTTCGACCTTCTTCCTCCTGATCGCTGCAAACGTGTTCATGAGATCAACCACTACTCCATTGTGGTCGTTGTAGCCATCTCGAGACTTGTAGCATGTTTCGCAGACTCTTGCCCAGTAGCCTCGTTCCGGCTCGTGATTCGCGCTCCTGCTGAGCTTCATTTGATACATGGTATGTTCCTCGCAGAATAACCGTCCGCAATGTCGGCAATTTATGTTGCCGTTCATCGCGCTTAGTCTTTTGCCACATGCGGGATCTGTACACAAGTCATGGCTTGTCGACCGCTGCCAGTGGTTCCGTGTGATCAAGTCATCGGGATCGATCAGAGACTCGACGGGTGCTCTCCCTGGCACCGGGGCAGGGCCTGCGATGGCCTGCGACTCGTTTGACTCGAAGACGTCTAGGCCCCGTAGTTTCTGGTTTATCAGAGAAAGTGGCTGGAAGCGCTTGGCTTTGAGAACCTGCTTGTCGAACCATGTTTTAACCTCGTCCTGTGCTGCTGAGGGTAGTTCTTGGTGACTGTCATCAATGTGTCGGTTGAGCTGGAGCAGTGTTACCTGGACTAATTGTTAGATACTCGACTGTATGCCGTCGGTTCCCCAGCTCTGCTCGCACTACTCACCATCTCTTCACTACATATTGGACACACGAGGGCGGCCGAATTAGCAGCATTGTTCTTGCCCTGGGCGCCCACGCTGATACTAGAGCCAATATCCTGGCCGACGTCCGGTAAAATTCCGCTCACGGGTGGTGATAACGAAACCGAGCCTATGGAAACTGTGCTCTCAGAGGGCGGGAGCGGACTCGACGATCGGGGAGCTGTTGGCGGAGCTGGAGGGGCGAGACCTTTGCCGCTACCCAGAACACGGCCCCCTCCCAGCTTTCGACCAGACATGTTGCGGACAAGCCGAGGACATTCGATGTCGAGAGGTGACGACGGAAGCTCGGGAGGGGTTCTAAGCCAAGGCACCTCGAAACGACGAGACAGCCCGGCGTCGTCGCGCTACGTGCCCCGCGGGAACTGCGGCGAGTATTTGCGTGCATGCGCGGCGGCGATTTGAAGAGAACCGTTCGTGTTCGAATGTTTTTTTTTTTTCTTTCCTTTTTTTTTCCTTTTTCGGGGGGGGGTTTCAACGGTAGAGAAGCAATACCTTGCGCTTCGGTGAGGCGTTGGCTCTTTGGCTCTTCGCGTGACGTTGAACGGCGCCGCCTTGGCCGGCTTTGAATGAGACTTGAGACACAATGGAGGGAGTGCTTGTAGCGGGCTCCCAGTGGGCTCCCAGTGGGGCGCAGCCATCCGCCAGCACCTGCGAGCGCCACTCCTCCTGACGTCCAACTAAGCCTCAGGCGCGGCCTTGGTTCTTGAATCTACTCCGTACACCACCAATCTGACGCTCGTCTGCGTGAATCGGACCCGAACTCGGTTTCTCGGGGGTTTTTTTTTCTTGGTCTCTCTACCCCATCCTGGGATCCTGGTTTCGCATCCGCCAGTCGGCATGGCCAGGAGTTTTCCCGAGGTACAGCCCGGCGGAAGCCTCATCTTGGCTTGGCAGATAAAAGGCCAGAAGGTCCTGGTTGTTGGCGGTGGCGAAGTGAGTACTCGATCAACAACTCCAATCCAATCAAGTCACAAGCATATATGCCAATGCCCGTGTGTCAGCTGCTGACTTTGATCTGTGAGCCAGGTAGCGGCTGGTCGAATTCTAAACTGCCTCGATGCGGATGCTAATGTCGTCGTCGTATGCCCTGCTTCAGGGCTCAATCCCGAGGTCGCTCATAGAATAGCCCAGAATCAAGTCACCCACGTCGACCGGACCTTCGAGCCGTCAGATCTGGACGGTGCGGAGATGGTACTCGTGGCCGTCGACGACCCAGCAGCGTCCACAGCTATATGGAAACTTTGCAAGCAAAGGAAAATCCCCGCCAACATCGCAGACGTACCTCCTGAATGCGACTTCTACTTCGGCAGCGTGCATCGCGATGGGCCCCTTCAGATAATGGTCAGCACCAACGGCAAAGGCCCTAGGTTGGCGGCTTCGATTCGAAAATTCATTGCGAGCAGATTACCGCGGAACGCAGGCAACGCGATCGAGTCTATAGGGCTGCTGAGAATGAAGCTCCGGAAGATTGCACCTCATGCCGAAGACAGCCCGAAGCGAATGCGGTGGTATGATGGGCCCAAAATTTGTCTTTTCTTTTTAGGTCTCATCCGTTGCAGACATTGATCTAACTCTTCCTTGCCTTGTCTAGGATGTCCAAAGTCAGTGATACATACAAATGGGAAGAAATGTGTGGTCTGACCGTGGAGGACATGGAGAACCTCCTCCTCTTCTACCCCGCCGACAAAGTACCGGCGATTGATATCCTGCTCGCTCTTCGAGGCGGTAACGATGTGAAAAAGCTTGACGTGTTTGACGGGTCTTTTGGTTTCAGTGTAGGCGCATGATAAATTGGTTGCTACGTGCCTGCGCCAGTTTGCCATGTTCATCTTACGGCGATGATGTTTATAGTCCACTTTGGGAAATGTCTTGGATAGCGGGCCGCATGTGTGTAAACATCGGTTCACTGTTGCACGTATTTATTAAACAAAGTATGTACAATCAACAAAGGCTGAGGGGATCCAATATCACTTCGCACACACGTTTCAATGCTTGTCACCTAGTGAAACTTGAAAAAAATATCTACTTACAGATGTATGACTTATGACTTCACGCGCAGACCTGGGTCCTGATACAAGGCTACAACCCAACTGGGCCTCACCACGACGACCGTCTGGACCCACCTTGTTCACAACATCAACATGTCTTGGTGCTAACAACAACGTACTTTGACTTCAAGTTGCCTTCTCGACTTTTCACTTAACAAAGAGTGACTCCACTCTGCCATGTCAAGAAGGGGAAGTAAATCAGACATCACTCATCAATTCGATCCCAACCCAACCCCCGCGGAACGGCCTGGGCTCGGCTCTCAAAAGGGCGGACTTCTGCACTTGGTCAGCAAAAATTGCTAAACGCGAAATCATCAACAACTTGGCCAAATCGAATCGGGATTTGGACACCAGAGCGCCCACACTCAGTCTTTTCGCCTAGCCCTTGACGTGAAATCTTACCATCGCCTTGAGGATTCTCATCCAGGGGGGCTTCATGTCTCACGTCTCATCTCGTGAAAAGGAAGACGTGACGCGTCAACCACAGCGCGACATCAAGACTGGACCAAGAAAGCAGTGAGCGGCACCATGCCGCCCAGGCCTGGACGACCTCGAAATAACCGGGCAAATGGCGATGGTGACTCCGAGGAGGACATCCTACCGCCCTTCTTCAACACAACTTTCTCAACGCACCGCGTTTCTCCCTTGTTCGTTGGTCAGCAGGAACTCAACTCATCGCGCCTCCAGCAGCTGGCCCATCGCCTGCGTGACACACTTGTGGGAGATGTGGTACGAGGCATCCAAATTGGCCTGGAATCGACCGATACTCCGGCTGGACAAGTTGGCGCACTCAGATCCGTCACGATTCGATGGTTTCAGGCTCAAAGACTGCTTGGTGGTGACCTTGACTACACGGAGCAGGATGACGGGAATGGAATCGATGATGCCGTCATGAGACAATGGAACAGGCTGCCCGAAGGACACAAAAGAGGACTCTGGATCGAGATTGTACACGAGAATGCATCCTACGTTGCCCTCCTACTTCCAGGTCACCCCGGAGCCGTTCGGGATAGGCGAACGGCTTCAACCGGCTGGGCCATGCAATCTGACGCCAAAGTGCTGGAAACCGGTGCGGATCAAGAGCAATTCGTCCACCTCCCATTGCTTCTACTAAGAATGCCCCAAGCTCTAAAGGGCGTCATCGGAGATTGGATCTCGACGACGTTTGATTGTCGAGTGAGCAAGCTCAATCTGGGCACGAGAACACTGGTCACGGTATGGGAGGACTGGATCAAAATTGCAGGATTGCCTGGGAAGGGACCCGACTTTGCCATCTCGCTGGCTTTCAACGCACCCATAGCCAAGAAAGAGCCATCTGAGGCGCCCGGTTCGGAAGAAGAGAGTGAGGACAACGGCACATCCAGGGAACCAGGTCTGCGCAGCATGGACATTACCATCTCACCGCAAGATCTGCGACGATTTTTCCGCGCCGGCGAGCAAAGCAGCGAAATATATCGGAGCCCCGGCCCAGGGTTTTGGGAGAGCGACATTCGTGAACGGCGGCGCCTGGCTGGAGGCAACGTGGACGATGGCTGGGCATGGCGAACAAGCCAGGAGCCCGGCGAGCATCCGTTCACCGATGCGCTTGCCAGATATTTGGATCAACATCTAGCCCTCAACCTGTTTCACCCTAGCGTCCGCATCGTGCAAATCTCCTGCGGCGGCTTCGTGCTGGCTCAGTCGCGCTTAAAGGTGGTCAAAGTAGGCTCCGTGTCTGACGAACTTGCCCGCGCTGCTTGGGTGTTTGTTACACGCTTGGGCGAGAGACTTCGCGGTGAGAAGATGTTTGAACTCGGATTCTGATCATCATGATCAAATGGACCAAGCCAAATTCTTGAATCCAGGGACCTGGACGGAATTCCGATAATTAATTATCCATGATCGAGCAAGGCCAGACCATGATGCCTGACCCCCACCGACATCGGCGGCGAATGTGCATGACCGACCAACCACCACGTAAGTCATTTTTTTTTTTTTTTCCTGACCTGCAATGGTGGTTTCTCGTGTCACATATTATTCCTTGGACGCTCGCTTTTCGATCCATGTGGCAGCATTATGCCTCTATTTTCCCATTCGCCATGCACCGACTCCAATGCGGCAGACGGATGGGGCCGGGATCAATTGACCCTCCCGGCGCTAATTAGTAACAATGGCAATCTGGACATTTCGTTGACTAAAAAGTGTCCGTTCTAGGAAAATATTCAACACTGGCAACCCACTTTTGCCCGTTCAAACAATCACCGGCCTGTATCGGCATCCAGCGGACATGAAGAAGAGTGAGTGGTTGCGAACCCCGCCACTGGCCACTGGCCGCTTGCAGAGTTTTGACTTGTCTGTCAGTGTCAGCCATGCCGCTTATCTTGCCCTCATAGACGCTTGATGTTTTGAGCCAGTATTTTGTTTAGCGTTCTGCAAACATCTTGAAAACGCAGCAATCGTTTGCTGTTTATCGTTCTCGGCTCCCGGCTTTTCCGGGGGGTTGGGGGAGACACGAAATACGTCTGAGCCATTCATTCACTCGTCTTGGTTGGCTGGTTGCCCACCGACCTCCTCAAAGATGCCCGACACGAGCTGCATGGGGGTGAAGGAGAGATACAGCTTCCTGGACGATTACAGCGAAGGGGCGCATCCCCAGTTGCTGGAAGCACTCATCGCCAGCAACCACACCCAGGAGACTGGATATGGCAACGACAGATACTCTGCGGAAGCAAAGCGAAATATCCGAGCCCATCTAGGACGCGAAGACGTCGGCGTCTTTTTTGTTCCCAGTGGAACCTCGGCTAATGCTATCTCGATTGCGGCATGCTTGCGACCCCACGAAGCTGTCATTGCAGCCAGTTCCGGCCACATTGTAACCAGAGAGACGGGCGCTGTGGAAGCCAGCGGCCATAAGATTATCAATGTCCCGCCCATGAATGGTAAGCTGACGCCTGCAACCATCACCAAGGCGTTGGACGACAACTGGCACTTCCCACACATGGCCAAACCACGACTGGTGTACATCTCGAACGCGACTGAAGTGGGGACCGTATACTCGAGGGAAGAATTGGCTGCCATCAAAAGACTCTGTGAAGTCAAGGATCTTCTTCTGTTCATGGACGGCGCCCGTATCGGGGCCGCCTTGACGTCGACAAGGAACGACATGACGCTTGCTGATGTTCTGGAGCTCACAGACATTTTCTGGATCGGAGGAACGAAGAATGGCGCCCTGCTCGGTGAAGCCGTCGTCGTCAAACATGCCGGTCTGGCACAAGACTTTGAGTTCTACGTCAAACAGCACGGATCTCTACTGGCCAAAAGTCGCATCATGGGAGTCGAGTTTGCAGAGCTGTTTCGAGGCAACCTCTACTTTGACTTGGCTCGACGGGGCAACATTGCGGCCGAGAAAATGTCGCGCACCATTGTCGGGGCCGGCTTCGCCCTGCGTGCCGAGACGGAAACAAACCAGGTGTTCGCAATCCTGCCCATTGATCTTGTGCAGGAGCTCCAAAGGGACTTCACCTTTTACGTATGGGAGAAATGCGAGGAAGATCGGGCGGTGGTGCGACTGCTCACCACCTGGGCTACAGATGTAGCTCAGCTTGAAAAGTTTAACCAGACGGTTCTGAGCTGGACTCGGTAACTCGAGCCTGCGTTTCTGACATGAAGAATGCTCCATCCAAGAGAGGTTCGATAGTGCCATCGATAGACGTGCAAGTTTTATTGACAAGATGTGCCGGATCGAGTGCCAAATTGAGCAAGTGAAGAAGCTAGCCCACGCGCCTACCCAGCTACCCAGCTACCCAGCCTGATGAACTTGAATAAAAGCAAAACGAGATAAAGGGGCATGCAATCGCCTCCTCTGAGGTGTCAGGTGTCTCGTGTCTCGTGTCTCGTGTCTCGTGTCTCGTGTCAGGTTGTGTTATCTACCTGTACGCAGTTCCGTGTACGATTGGCTCATGCGTCCTGCCTTCTTTCCCTTTTCACTCCCGATAAGGCTTGTTTCCTTGGCCACGCGGCGCGGCGGGGGTTGTTTTGTCTCGGAGGCACAGCCCAGCCCAGCCCAGCCCAGCCCAGCCCAGCCCAGCCCAGCCCAGGGGAGCCAGGCAATAGCAACGACGATCTCGGAGAGTGCCCGATGGAGCGGCACTGCCGCGCACCAGACAGAGAGATGGAGAGATAGACAGAGAGAGGGGGGGCGGGTGGGTGCCGATGCTCCGCACTATTTGGTGACTTTTTTATTACGGATTAGATAGCGACGCATGCACAACGCTTTGCGTGACGTAACACCGGCATTGCCACGGTCCACCCCACCCCCAGGATACGCATGCGATGCCCTGGTCAACAACGGGCAGGCGCGATGGCCATCTTGGTGGTATGTATATCATGTCCCAAATCCTCACTTGGCAAACTCCCCAGAACAACTTACACCAGCTATACTATATAACAAACAGTACGGATTGGGGGGCGTTCCAACATCGACCGACTCACATCTTCCCAACGCACCTTCCACACACAGATCACACAGATAGTCCCAGCCATGGCAATGGCAGACTGCGCAGACTGCGGCCCTCCATCCTACGAGGATGCCATATCCCACAGCATCAGCACCCCTCTCTCCGGCACGGAACGATACACGCTCGTCCTCGACGGCTGCAACATCTACCCCGCCGCACCGCCCTCGCAGTTCCTCTACGAAATCAGCAGTCCCCCCCTGCGACGCCCTCGACTCGATACACGGTGTGCAAAAACGGCGGTTCCGCCTCTCGGACCACGAAGGCGAGGGGACCATCAAATGGCGGCTCGACCACATCTACGACTTCCAGGACCTGCACCTGCACTCGGTGAACAGCCTGCGGCCGGCCGTCAAGGTGGACGGCAAGGCGGGCAACAGGCGAAGCCACAGGGAGGTAGTCCTCCTCGGCGGCCACACGGGCTGGTCGACGTGCGCCGCGGCAGAGGGCTGGTTCAAGGCGGACATGTCGATGCGCGACCGGTTCAAGAAGGACGGGCACATCTCGTGGCGGAGCAGGGACGGCGTGCTGGTCGCCGTGGAGACGAGGGCGAGGCGTGGGGGGGGGGGCCGCGACGGGACCGCGGCTGCCTTGCCGAGACTGGAGGTGAGGGGGGTGTTGAAGGAGAAGGATCTGGATCTGTTGGTTACGTGCTGGGCCGCGAGGGTGTGGAAGGAGGCCCAGGTTGAGCTGAAGGAGCGCATGGCTTGGAAGGATTGCAAGTCCGTCTTCTCTCTCGTCAAGGGAAAAACCACCACCACGCCGCACACGCAGAGTGGCTCAACCAACAACTTGGTTGTTTTGCGGTAGTCGAGAGTTGTGCATCGGTGTCTTCGACAGGCCGCCAGGCCGCCAGGACGCCTTGATGGCCGCTACACTAGAACAAGGTCTGGTCATTTTCCGCCAAAGTAGTCCGTACATACGGATTACTGGCACAACTCATTCCCAGTGGCTTTAGCCGGGCCGGCACTTGACTCCCACAGCTGGCTAACCTGGCACTTTCCCTGGCGTTTGTTTTCAGAAACAAAAGAACCTGGGCACACTAGGGGTTTCTCTCCCCCCCCCCTTTTTTTTTTTTTTTTCCATCTGCTCGACCCTGGCGCAGACCACCGGACTGCGCCGTGTCGGCTGCGGATACTCGGCCCGGCATCCGGGGACATGGAGATGGGAAGAGGTTTTTTTTTTTTTTTCTGGTCTTCAATGACATTTTATGTATGTATTCATGTTGATATTTAGATGTATGTATCTATATGTATCCATGTATATATATATGTGTGTATATGGCCTCCAAGGTGGTGGCTGCGGCCCCAGACCGGGGGGGGGTGCCCTCGATGCGTAGTCTGACCTCACGTTTATTTGTTTATAACTTTTGCTTCCCTCCCTTGTTTCCGGTCATCAATAGCAGATTCCCCCCTCTTCTCTTGAAGCCGTCTTAATTGCCTGTGCAACGACGGATTCAGGACGGACGTGCCCGGAGACATGGAGAGCCATGCACCAGGACTTTGCCAAGTACTCCGACGCCCGCCCTGCTTCAAAGATTGCACGGGGCCGAGGGTGGTTGAAAACGAATCCATTCTGGACTCGTCCACGTGAAATAATGGCATCTTTTCCATCATAAATCATGACTTCCGAATCCAATGACTCACCTCATCCTCCGACACCGACACCGACACCAAGAATTGGCCGTTCGAACCCCTGTGCTCATTCCGTGCATTACTTCAAATATCATCAATCTGTCTGTCTGACGAATGACTATCCCATCCCAGACTTCGACTACTGCGCCGACGTGTAGCTGGGAGGGGCACTGAGTGTGAGTGAGTCATAGATTGGACTCTAAATGAGGATGAGTCGTCGAGTTTCATTCGTTTTCGCCCATCTTGACTGACTGCTCCGATGGCCTGCCTCACTCGCAGGAGCGGCAAGTTGCTCGCAGTAGAGTCAACAGTCAACGGGGTAGGTACGGAATTTCCCATGGCCGCACCACTCAAAAAAAAGTCTCTCAAGCGCCCACCATGCGAATCCGACCCTCCAAAACCGGCGCAATCACCCTCGTCCAATCCACGGCACAGTCTGCATCTTTCAGTGGCTCGCATACCGTAGACTGGACGCCTGCTTTCTTGGCCCATCGCGACCAGAACTTGCGCAGGAGAAGAACCTCCAAATCCATGTCCATATCCTCATCCGCATCCGCATCCGCATCCGCATCCTTACCACTTTTGTCCCCGCCGAGCTGAGGATCGAAATCGTCGTCGTCGTCGTCGTCATTCAACGGCTCCTTGTGCAGACCAAGTCTCCTTCGTAGGAATCCCTTCCACGTGGTCCCCGCGGCTTCCGTCTCCGTCTTGGGTGGTTCATGCAGGCCTAGCATCTTCTCAGAGCCACGACCATGGGCCGGGGACAGCGCGACACTGGCCTGCTCGGCCACGCCAACCCAGTGGTCAGAGATGCACTTCCACTGCCCTATTGTCCGCAGGGCCATGAAATACTGTCGGAGCATGGCCGATATGAGAATGCCGTTTTCTTCGTCGACAATCTCGTGGGCTGTGCCGCCTTCGGACTTGACGAGCAGGGATGTGTATCCATCTGAGTTTTTTGGAGTTTTTTTTTTTTCCCACGCCAGATAGTCAGGATATATATCAAATATGATGTAGATGGGAAGCAATCTTGGTAGCGTTCAACAGAATGGCATGCAAGAGAAAGAAAAAAACTTACCCTTTCCCCTGCCCATGTATCCCCTCGTGACGAGAATATACTCTTCTTCCGGATCGCACGGCCTACCGCCGATTTGCAAAAAGTTCAGCCTCTTGCCGCTTTCCCTGCTGGGGTCGAACTCGAACACAATGTTCGACACCTGCGGGAACCGCCCCTCCTGCGCAGGATACGTCGATACCGAGTTCTCCAGCGCATCCCAGATGGCCTGGCCCTTGACGCGCAGACACACGACGGGATCCTCGAACGGGAAGCACGTCGTGATGTCCTTGACGCGCACTACGCCAGGTGGGTAGATTTGGTCGCCGCGAATCGTGCCCGAGGCCATGATGGTGCAGTCTGCATTGTGATGGCGACGCATCACATCGCACACAAAGTTCCCCAGATTGGATTCCTTGGTGCGAACCGTACTGAACCGCGCATCAAGAGGCACGGCCGTCCAGCCAATGGGTCGAGAAAGAGACTTTTGCAGCTTCGACGTCAGTTCCCCCACGAGCCTGGCCGCCCTCTCATCCTCTGCCACTTCAGACGTGACGTCCCTTCGCCAGATGTCAAAATCCCATCGCCCGGCGTCGTCCTTTTCCCGCCTCGCCTCGATATAGCTCAGCTGCTTAAAGTCAGTGCCTGACCGTAGAACGTGGGTGCCTTTGATGAGGCCGTGGCTGTAGTAGTGATCGTGTCCCCCCAGGATAATATCAATCAATCCATCCGTCTGCTCAGCGAGCTTATGGTCATTCGGTTCGCGCATGTGGCTCAGACAGATGACGATTTCGGCGCCTTGCTCGCGCAGCTGCGGGACGAGCTCTTTGGCAGTAGCCGTGGCCGACTTGTAGATGAGGTCAGGGGGCAGGCTGTTGATGGTCGCCAGCCATTCGCGCTCTCCGAGCCCGATCAGCCCGACCTTGATGCCGTTGGATGTGGTCAGCATGTGTGTTCTTTTGGCGTTACCCAGGGGCACGTCTTCACCAAGCGCAGGGTCGAGCACGTTGGCAATGAGCCAGGGGAAATTGCACTTTTCCGTCAGATTTCGGAACTGCTTGACACCAAAGTCGAAATCGTGATTCTTTCCAGTCGAGGAAGAAGGATGTCAGCGCATCGGAACTCCAGAGCAAGCAAAAGGAAGGGATGGAGATTGACAAGATCAGAACTTACTCCGACACAGGCGCAGTCCGTTTTGATTGCGTTCAAGACAGGCACCATGTGACGACCTAGAGTGAGATTAGCTTGTCTCTTTGGTCGCATGTATATGAAGAAGAAGAGAAGAAGAAGAAGAAGAAACCCCCCCCACACCCCCGGACGAGGTAAATCTATGCCGGTGGGCTCTCACCTTTTGTCACACTACTCTCCAAGCTCGGATTAAACGCATCTCCAGAAAACAAAGTCAATGCCTTCGGCTGGCCCTCATATTGCTTCCCTTCTTGGTACTCCTTGCACAAGGTGATGAACCGCGCCAGGCCACCTACGGGCTCCGCACTCGCGGCATCAACGTGATAAACATCATTGTAGTGCAGTATCCGTAGGTCTGGAGTACCTTGCGTGTCCCGGCTCAGCCGACGACCAGACGCGAAGATGACCTGTGGTTCGGAGGTTGGCGGCGCCATCTTGCCCGGGGCTCTTTTGTCTGTTATTATTCCGTCCTATATGTGATCGCCTATGGCATGGGAGAGAGACCGAGCGACAAGAGATATGTGATACGGAGTACGGATTACTCAGCAAGCAAATGTTCAATGCCGCGGAATTCCCCGTGGCGCAGCAGCTCAATGGCAGGCAGGTGGCAGGCAGGTGGCAGGTGTTGCTCTGCTCGTCTGTTCAATGCTGACCGCCAAGGAGATACGGGAAATACTAGTGCTCGTGCCACGCCCCACCTTTTTCGGTTCTCGTGATCCTCGCACCATTTACCATTATCTGTCTTTAGTAAATGCGAGTAATTACGAACTAAGAAAAGATGAGGCGTGGCACGAGTACAGGTACATAGCCCTTCTTCTTCATTTGTTTTTATTCTCGTCAATGAACCGACGGAGCTCGTTTAGTAATCTCAAGGTTCATTTTCTGTGCTTAGTAGACTCCATTCAGTCTGAATATCTCTTAGCTACCAGATCTTAGTCTATATACCCCATGTATGCAAAATTTTGGGCGATTGCTGAACATGACTACGGTGGGTCTATATTCCAAGGTGACAAGGTCGCAGAAGTCACGCCGCCGATGCGTCTCGCATTTGTCCTGCGGGAGCGTTGTGGCGAGCCATTGAGCTCGCTCAACTAGGCAAATGATACGTTAGCCCTATCGTGAATACCGGTCAGCACATTCTCATCTTCACAATCAGTCATCAAGGGAAAATCAGGCCATGTTTGAAGCAGCGATGAAGAGTGTACGTGGCGGTTTGCCCATTGCGCTTGCGAGTGAGCGGCGCCAATAAGCATCCAATGCAGTCTGATTCATCACTTCTTTCTCGTGTGTTTCCCCTTTCTGAAAAAAAAATGATCCCTTCTCGCCCGAATACCAGATACTGTGATACGGAATGGCCAGTGGCCAGTGTTGAGCACCAAAATCATAACATCGGCGCCAACGTAACGACGGGGGAAATGACTACGTAAAAGCAAGCCGGAAATCGACGCCTGCCAAATAATTATTTTGCGATCCTCATGCACGTCTCGTGCCTCACAACGCGGCTTTTCCTCTCGACTCGAATGGCAGTATCAGGGCCAACAGGCCCGCGGCAATGAACAATGCGCCGCTAGTATATACGGGCGCCGCGGTCTGCAAATTGGCAAACATGGCGACAATGGGCTGTGACAAAGTCTTAGTTAGTCCAGACTCTTTGGCAGTCATCAATCAGACCAGCAACTTACAGCCATGATACCAAAGACTCGATTGCTCGTTGCCGTCAGGGCATTACCGGTTCCACGCTGGGGCGTGGGGAAGATCTCTGGAGTGTACCCATACAAGACGGCATACATGACATTGCTGCAGAAATTGAAGGCGCAATTCCATCCAAGAAGAGCGGTGCTGTTCAAGGCCGTGGTGGAGCAGTACAAAAAGACTCCGGTGAGGATGGTGAAGATGGAGAGTGTGCCTTTCCGTCCGATCTTGGGCATTTCGACTAATAATCCCCCAAGGAAAGCTCCTGGGACACCGAGCACAGAAATAATCAGACTGTTTCGGTACGTGATGTATGTGCTGCCGTCCTCAAAATCGGCACCTCTGCTGTCCTGAATATATGGCAGAAAGGCATTGTAAAGCGGGTATCCGAGACCAATCAATGCCCATATGGCCATCATGGTACCGGTGCTCAAAGCCATTCGTCGGGTCGAGAACAAAGCTTTGACCTTGTTCGGATTGAGCTTGTCGAGATGTCGTTTCACGGCAGCTGATGCATCCGTCTGGGCAACATAACCTTCTGGCTCGCACGCCTTGAGATCCTCTAGTGACAAAGCAACAGTTTTGCCGTTGCGTCTAGCGACCTCGTGGATGACTCGAATGGCGTCCTCGTCACGGCCCTTTCCAATCAAGTACTTTGGTGATTCGTAAATGGTGAAGAGCACGAATCGGGCCAAGAACATGAGCAAAGTCAGGCCACCCATGGTGATGACGAAATATCGCCAGCCCATGTTGTGGCTGCGAGGACAAGGTATTTCCTTGATACCGCAAGTCATGTTTCCAAGAAGTGGCCAGGCGACGAGGTTGGCGATGACTTGCGCAACGGCCCAATCCACGGAAAGGATGGTAAGAAGGTATTGATGCGACAGGGGCAAGAATTCCAGGAAGATGGCAGAATCAACCGGGAGGTTTCCGCCAACACCAAAAGACCAAAGGGCAGCAAAGATGCTGGCAGCAGCAAAGTTGGGAGAACTGGCCGCTATCATTCCCCAGACGGCCGTCAGTCCCAGAGTCAAGTTGAAGCCCAACTTGCGGCCGAAAACATCGCACCCAAACCCCCAAAAGACAGCTCCAGCCAGGAGACCAATGTTTTGGGCGAGCGTGAACAGTGGTGGTCGCGACACGCCGAATTCACTTGTGAGGGGCTTCAAGATGAGTGATGTGACGATGGGCCACAGATTATCGCTAGCCCAGCCAAAACCAACAACAATGAAGAGCTGCCACTGGTACCAACCCATTCCAATGTCCCGAATCTATTTATTTTCCGGAAGAATCGGCATGTTAGCACAAGCTTCCTCCTGGGGATGCGGTTTACAAGATGAGAAACTGGTGGGGAGTCGAAGTCGAGCAAACCAGGCGTGCATAAAGAGCGGCGGGGTAGGTGTTTTGACAAAATGACTTACGGCACGATTCAACAGATGAGCCTTGGCCTCGTAGACAGGGTCCAAAGCTCCCTTGGGAATGATGCCAAGATCGTCATCGCTGAAGTCAACGCTGCTGTTGTATTCATCGTGCGGATGCGATCGATCGTCCGAGTCCGTGGCGCCGTAGCCCATGGTGAAGAAGCACTGAAGATGTCGCTGAGCCTGACACCGGCCGACTTGCACAAGGTGAGGCAGGAACTAACTCCCTGGAGCGTTTGCAAGAGGAGAATATTCAACGGAGGAGAAGATGCAGGAAGTCGCTTTTCTTCTTCTTCTTTTTTTTTTTTTGCGGATTGCGACCAAGATCTGCAGATCCGGTGCAACGGCCAAATCAACATTACGTACTCGGTACCCTTGAAGACGACTTGTATCCATATGACGGAGTAACACAATAAGAAAAATAGCAAGCCTTGTTGGTGGTGCAAGCTCCCCCGATTCCACCGACGGACAGATGACTTGTTGCGGAAAGAGCAGTGGGTGAGCCAGTGGGTGAGCCAGTGGGTGAGCCAATGGGTGAGCTACGATGCGATTGCGCCATGGGCGTAGGTCCGTCTTGCTCCCATGATTGGCCTCGCGGTGCCTCGAAGCGGGTTTGCGAGGTGCCCGAGGCCAAGAGCGGCAGCGCCACAAGACGCTGTGGACACTGTGGGCATGACAGCACGCCATCATCCTGGCTCGTGATTGCTCATCAGCAATGCGTAATCCGTAGATAAGAGATGTGTTGGGCTTAGGCAGGTGAATGCCCTCAGCAGATCAGCTTCGATCCTACCTACCCTGGAGGAGTTCCTAAGGGGGCTTCCTGTTCTTGCGCCAGGCACAAGGCTGCGACAGAAATGGATGGGAATGGATGGGAATGGATGAAAAGGACTCTTTTTGACAACCCGTCACCGTGGATTCTGATTCTGATTCTGAGACGCCACAACGGAACGGGCACGACGGACGGTGGTCTTGATTCGGCCGACTGAAACGCCTGGGCCTCGTCGGCTGGGGCTCGTGCACGTGCACGACTTTTGGATCCGATCTGAGATGGCAAAGTTGGCGACCCAGACACGAATGCGGCCAACATCAAATGTCCACGAGGAAGGGTTTCGCCCGTGTCTCAACAATAATCCGTAAATCAACGCCGACGATTACTTTTGGCTGGCCTGCTCGCTCCTGCTCCGCACATGCGCCCCGTCGCACCAACCAGATGCCATACACGAACGACCCCCTGTCCCTTGGCTCACTTTTGGCTCACTCTTGGCTCACTCAGCCTTGCTTTCTCTTCTCGTTCGCACGCTTGTTGAAGACATCAAAGCGGCAGTAGTGCAACCCAACCCGGCCATGCCATGACGACGGAGCGAACGGAGGAGACAAGAAGGGGGAGGAAAAAGCAGGAGCTGCCCAGCACCGGAGAAGAGTCCCGTCGGTTTCTCGTCATGCAGCCCACCTCGCCGCGGATCCGTCCTTCTTGGCCGTAACGCTTCACCACCTCCCCCGTGGCATGGCATGACATGGCCGAACCACTTCACCTGTTCTCTGAAACTGAAGTCGGAACAAGGAATTCCCCCCTTCATCTTGACATCTGGAGCTCTCAATGCCACAGATTGTGTCGGCCCTGACGCATGCCGAACCAGTCGCCTGTATCAACACCGCCTGGGTCTCATCATCATCCATGTAGTCCATACAAACTCCCAAGTCCGACTCCTCTCCCTCCCCTTGCGTTTCCAATTCTCTGGACGAGGCTACTCTCTTGTTTCTTCATTGTTTCTGTTGCTGCTGTTGCTGCTGTTGTTGCTGCTTCCTCTCTTCTGTCCATCTTTGTCGGGCGTCCACCATTTCCATCCGTTCAGCGTCCGCGTCGATTGTCAACTTTCGTGTGCGGAAACACACTTAATATCGAACAACAATTTCTTTTCTTTCTTTCGGCTAGCAAGAAGATAATACGTCGCTTGGTGTTGCGCGCAATATCTTAATCACTTCTCCACGTCACGTCACGTCACGTCACGCAAAGTATGAATAACTAAACTAATACTCTCGGCAAGACGACAACTCAATCGCCAATCAATCGCCAATCAATCGCCCGGCGCGTGAGATTCCGTATCAAAACACCAGCCGGTGGACAAATCTGAATTGCATCAACTCTCTGAACCTGATATCAATCCACGCCGGAGAAAATCCCCAGACGGAAAGGAAACCCAGGGATTGAATCAAGTGCAAAGAAGGAATCAAGAAAATCTAGCAAGGGAAAATATCTCGTCTCTTCCGATGCGGCCTCAAAACTGCCAACCGACAACCATGCGAGCATGCACCAAGGTCGCCACGGCCATCTGTCTGGTGGCCAATGTCCTCGCCTCATCCAACAACTACCCTTTCGGAAATGCCATCCTGAGAGCAGACGATGTCTTGGAGAGACCATACTCGGCCATCCACAACACCAACGGCGCAGCACCATCCACCCCCGTTCTCACCCGGCGAGACACGGCCGCCAGCGCCGCCGGCTCCCTCAACAACAACACGGCATGGAGCGCCGCCACCGACGCGGCCTGCACCAAGGCCCTCTCCGTGCTGCCGCGGAGCTCCAACCCCACCGGCAACTGCATCTGCTACAATCTCCCTGCGCTGGACACCAAAACGGGCTTCTTCGAGGCCGACCTGCGGCTGTACCGCATCTCCGAACCAAGAGACGACTTTGCCAACATTCCCCCCGAGAACGTCAAAGTCGGGCTGCAGTACCACGGCGCGAGCGTCAGTCCCATTTCCGAGAAGGAACTCATGGCCATGGGCCTCGTCAGTAACCAGACCCAGATGGTGACTCGTCGAGACGACATTCCCAGCGGCGGACCGCGCCTCGTCCAAACCTACATGTTTGTGGGACAAATTGATGCCGCGAAGCTCGCGCAAAACATGACCATGTACGTAAACAAAGCCCATACCACCCAAAGAAATACAAAACCCCAATTCCTATTTGTTTACAACAAACAAATATACATATGTATAAATCCTAACACCTCTCAGGGCCGCCCTCGAAGAGGTCCTCATCCCAACATTCACCCTCTCCGCCACAACCCCTCGCGGCGCAGACATCAAGACCAACATCTCCCTCAACGAAGCCTCCTTCCTCACCGGCGTATTCAGCAAATCCGTCGTCCTGTCCGACTTCTCCGCCGCCCAGGCGGCCGTCTCGGCGCAACTAGATGCTCTTCACAACGGCACCCACGCCTTTATCCTCCCCGGCGTGCAACTCATGATCTTCCCCACCGGCACCATCATCACGTCGATATGGTTGGTCTTGGGACTGGCGGCGTATGGGCTCGGAACTTTTGAGAGGATTAGTTATGCGGACATGTATAAGAGGAGGGTGGCTGACGGGGGGAGGAAGCGCGTTTGAGAAGGGGGTCTTTTTTTTTTCCCCACTCCTTCTTTTGGTTTCCATTCTTCTGGATTTTTGGTTTCTAGCATAGCGCACTTACTTTCTGTTGCATCAGCCGTGGAAAGTTGGCATCTTGGTTTCATTCCTTGACTGCATTCATGAGTCTGCTTGAGGGCGTTGTCTGATATACCAGGGCATAGTTTGGCTACACTACAATAATAAAAGAATAGACAGGAGTCACTGTGCCACAACCGATTGCCAGGGAACTGCTTCTGTGAGCACATGCCACTCAGTCTCGTATCTTGAGACGAGTCATGGACCAGAGGCAGAAATCGAACAAATGCCACCCATTCACCTCACCCCTCCTCATGAACGCCTCATGCACCACCAGAATCACCAAGTTCATGTGCGATCATACATGATGAAATAAGGTGGGGGGAGTGCTGCAGGCAGGGGAAAAGGGGAGGGGAGCCGAGGACGGGTCCGCAGACGGGTCCGCGCGGACGCGTTGTCAGCTCAAGGCCCCGGGCCCGTTACTATTAATACAGAAGGCACTTGGCCTATCTGCATGCGTGCGAACGGACATCAGCGGGGGAATGAACGGGTGGCGTTCTGTAGTGCGGCTCATTCGGAGGCTTAAATAATATGTGGCAGCCACCCACGGCAGCCACCCACGGCAGCCGCGCGGACAGCCAGGATTGATCAGGAAGGAACCAGAGAGTCGAGACGGACCCAGGCAAGTGCAAGGTGGCGCTGTGCCAGGTGTCATCAGACACAAGGACAACGCGTCCTAATATTGCGCAGTCATGGCCAGGGGACACCAGGGCCAGAACTGGAAAGGGGATCCTTTTTAGTCTTGATTTTTTTTTTTTTAATTTTTTGCCATCTTCTTCTTTTGCTCCTCCTATTTGCTCGTTCCCACTGACATACGCTCGTTTTTTTTCTGTTTCTCGCCTGCTTGCCTGCTTGCCTGCTTGCCTGCTTGCCAGTTCGACTCTTTCCTGCTGCAGGTGCCCTCCCTGCCAGGCAGCTTGCCCTGCCTGCTTGCTCTGCTCTGCTTGTACGACTGGAACCGATTGCGCTGCCGGATCCCCCATAAGTACGCTGAGCTTGCACTGCACTGTGCCTGTGTGGAAAGAGGCCTTGTTTTTCCATATTCCCACCCTCCCAGTCAGAGAGTCAAGTCAGTCTGGTCACTCACTGGCCAGTCAGTCCGCCACCATGACTGCCGTTCACGAGGCCATTGCCGACTCAGTCGAGAAGCTCGGCCTCAATGGCTCTGCAGAACACACCAATGGCGTAATCGAGGACGGTTTCGAGGTCCGCACCATTTGCTGTGTAGGTGCTGGTTATGTTGGTAAGTCGAAAGCGAAGTACACGTCTTGTTTTGTTCATCTTTGCTGGTTTCGCCGCTTTTGTCCGGGGGGGGGGGGGCAACGCAGTGGGCTTGCTTGAATGCGCGATGCCACGACTTCATCTTCTGTGGATAACGTTTTCTAACCGAGGCTCCATCTGTCTTAGGTGGTCCTACTGCCGCCGTCATTGCCTTCCAGAACCCCGACATCAAAGTGACGGTTGTCGATCGAGACGAGACACGCATTCGCCGTTGGAACTCACGCCATCCTCCCATTTATGAGCCGGGCCTGCACGACATTGTTCGCGTTGCTCGCGATGGCTCGCGGGACTTTACATTCATCAATGAGAGCGCATCCGAGACCGAGGCAACCTCTGCCGAGAATGGCGAAACCAACGTGGCCAGCCGCCCAGCCAATCTTTTCTTCACTACAGACGTCGCCAAGAGCATTGGTGAAGCCGATATTGTCCTCGTCGCAGTCAATACGCCCACCAAGGAGCGTGGCGCCGGTGCCGGAAGTGCTACTGACATGACTGCGTTTGAGGCTGTCACGGCTGTCGTGGCTCAGTATGCTCGACAAGGTGCCATCATTGTCGAGAAGAGTACAGTTCCTTGCAGGACCGCTCAGCTTGTTGCCGACACGGTACGTATCAGCGCAGACACAGTCCTCCTCCATTGATGAAGCCAGTGTCTAATTTTTTTTTTTTTTGGCTCAAACCTAGCTTTCCATGCATCGCCCCGGTGTGCACTTCGAAATCTTGTCCAACCCAGAGTTCCTGGCTGCGGGCACAGCCGTGAACGATCTCCTTTACCCAGACCGAATCTTGATTGGATCTGCCCCTACACCATCGGGCAAAAAGGCAGCCGAGGCACTGGTCAACGTGTACGCAGCTTGGGTCCCCCGAGAGCGCATTTTAACGACCAATGTCTGGTCATCCGAGTTGGCCAAGCTTGTCGCCAACTCCATGCTGGCGCAGCGCATCTCAAGCATCAACTCGATATCGGCAGTCTGCGAGCAAACCGGCGCCGATGTCGACGAAGTTGCTCGGGCGGTCGGCGTGGACCCTCGAATCGGCAACAAGTTTTTGATGGCGGGCATTGGATTCGGCGGAAGTTGTTTCAAGAAGGACGTCCTCAACTTGGTGTACCTTGCTGAAACCATGGGTCTTCCCGAGGTGGGCGAGTACTGGCGACAAGTCGTCAAGATGAACGACTACGCTCGTGATCGGTTCACCAACCGTGTCATCAAGTGTCTGAACAATACCTTGGTGGGCAAGAAGGTTGCCATCCTCGGCTACGCCTTCAAGAAGGACACGTCGGATACTCGCGAAGCCCCCGCGTTGGAGATGATCAAGACCCTGCTGGAGGAGCGTCCTCGGCAAGTCGCCGTCTTTGACCCTTGCTGCAATCCACTGGTCATCAAGGAGGAGA
Organism: Epichloe amarillans; assembly: GCA_024072835.1. Taxonomy (NCBI): domain Eukaryota; kingdom Fungi; phylum Ascomycota; class Sordariomycetes; order Hypocreales; family Clavicipitaceae; genus Epichloe; species Epichloe amarillans. The sequence continues at coordinate 4,523,575 of CP099637.1, read as the reverse complement.
TCAAGGCCACTCTTGGACCTTTGGCCGCGGGTAACATCATATCCGTCCACGGCAACGCCTACGATGCTTGTCATGGTGCCACTGCCGTCGTGATTGCCACGGAATTTGACCAGTTTCGAAACCAACCCGCTCCCAAGCCGGCACCAGCGCCTGTGCAGGACGTTGCGCCCAAGATGATGGGCCGAAAGCCTAACCCAAAATCGGACCCCCGACCTTTCAATTCCTCAGTTCCTTCCGCGAATGATTTGCTGGCCCTGCACAAGTACCTTGTGCAACGGCCGAGTGAGACATCGGATGACCCGCTCGACCGTTTCAAGGTCGAGCCCTCTTGCAGCGACGATTGTCCCGACTGCACTCAGGAGAGGGAGAGCAGGAAGACGGGCGACGCCACGGGTATGGGCAGCGCCGAGGAATACAAGCCCAAGGAGCGGTTAGACTGGGTACGCATTGCGGATGCCATGGCCAAGCCGAGATGGGTGTTTGACGGGCGCGGCGTCATCGACTCGCGCGAGATGGTCAAGCTTGGAGTGCGAGTAGAGAGTGTGGGTCGCCAACACCGATTCTGATGAGGAAAAAGAAACGTGGAAGAAGGAGAATTTTTTATTTTTTTCTTTGGTCAAAGCATTGAATCCTGAACGAGAGAGTAAAACTCGATATCCCTCACGGCAGACTTGGCGGCGAGTTGGGGGTCTAGCCGGGTCGCGTTTCTGTATGTACTATGCAGCATGGAAGGACAAGATACCACAGAGGAATTGATGCAAGTGGAGCAATCGAACAGATGTCTACCAAGGTGGACCAAGACAGCGGGAGTCATGGTTGCAGGTCTGCATGAGCAAGACCATTTGTCCCGACTATGGTTGTGGGGGGAGTTTCTACGGTTGATAGAGGAGGGAGTATTCGGCAGGTGGTGTAGCAGTAGGTTTTGGTGCCAAGATGATAATATCATGAGATTCATTGGCGCCCAGATTGTAAAGTGCCTGGCCAAGCTTTGCAGGATGAGGGACTGAGCGTTGCGAGTAAGTGAGATGTGGGACGCAGATGTCGCACCAGGTCGACCAAGTCTGTGTCCGTACAGACACGGACGCACGAACCCCCCCCTTCTTCGGTTGTTATCGATCAAACATGGCCCGCATCAGCCAGGAAGCATGAATCAGGAAACGAGAGGATGTTGGATGGCACCGTGATGCCGTAGCCCACGCGTTTCAGATGCTCAAGTCGGCGGTTTCCCTTCCCCCCCCCTTCGTAAGTGGTCACGGGGGGGGAAAAAAACAACGCTGCTTTGTCACGGCCGTTTCTCTCTCTGCCCTCTTATCCGGTCGGGCGTTTACGACAAATACCTACCTATCACTTGAACTTGAACAAGGGAAGGGAAAAAAAGGGTAGAGCGAGCATGAGGAGAATATCAATATCAGGAACCAGCCTGGCCGTCCTGGGCGGCATGGCCGTTCTCGCGGCCTCGAGCGCCCTGCCGCCAGAAGAGGTGCCGATACGCTGCGCCACCATCTGCGGTCCCATCGTGGAACTCTCGTCCAGGTGCACGCCGCTCAAGGGCCAGGGCCAGGGCCAGGGCCAGGGCCCGGCAGAGGACAATCGCCGTGATGCCCGCGCTGACGTGGAAGGGCGAACGCGGCTGCGACTGCGACTGCGGCGGGAGCGAGGGCCGGAGCCGGAGCGTGAGGATGAGCTGGGCAGGAGGTTCTTCACGATTGTGCCGGCGCCGGCGCCGGCGGCGACGGCGACGACGACGCGGCGCGGCTCAAATTCATCTCTGTTGAATGGCGGCGGCGACGAGGAGGGGGATGGTGACGCGACGGTCAGGAGGACGGTGACGCGCATCACGCCGGTGATTGTGCCGTCGTCGAATCCGTCGACGCTTGTTCCTCCGCCGCTCCCGTCCCCGTCCCCGTCCCCGTCCCTCACGACGACAGCAACAGACGCCTCATCGGGGACCACCACTCCCGACCCCCCCCGGGCATCCAACCGCAAGAGTCCCGACACCGTCCTCAGCACCATGTCCGTCATGGCCGGTCCGAACAACAACAGCGGCCGGCCGGCCACGCTGAAGAGGGACAGCGAGGAACGATGCGTCTGTCTCAACCGGAGCTTCGACGTGGCTCGAGTCGCGAGCCTGTGCACAAGTTGTATCTTGCAATCTGGTGATACCAAGACGAGTGAGTCCCCTCTCATCATCCCCAGTCATTTTTCCAAAAAAAAAAAACGCTGACTAAACGCCCCCCCCCCCCGACAGACATGAAGGTCGTCATGTCCGTCTGCAACTTCCCCTCCTCAAAATACACGCCCGCCGACGATTCCGTCGCCGACAACGTCCTCGTTTCGGCGGCGCGCCCGACAACCGTGTGGGGGTACAGCGCGGGGGTCGTGAGCGATGCGCCTGCCGTGAGGAAACGAAGCTTTGCTTTTCCCATCGGCGTGGTTGTCGGCGGTGCGTTGATGGCAGGGGCTGTGTTCCTGTAAGGAACGTCGTTTTTTTTTTTTTTGGTTTCTTTCCCTTCTTTCAATTTTTTTTTTTTTTTTTTGGATAGCGAGTGGACTTTCAGATTTAATTCAATTTTTTTTTTCTTCAAAAATGGCCTTTTTTTCTTTCTTTCCTTCTTCCTTTCCTGCTTGCTTGCTTGCTTTTGGGGGATTTCTCCAACAAGTTTTTGTGTCACCGAGTAGATGCGGATGGCCGGTTTAGGGTCCTTGCCGGATGGCGATTGGCCACGTCGTCAAACTGCGCATGCTCACGGCTCGACTCAATGTCTTGTGACCAATGGCTGGCAAGGCAAAAATGTAAATGAAGTAGACCATGAGCGGGCGTACATGGTTCAAGTTGGCGGCTGGTCATGTGTGTTGCCCTGTTGTCAAACACACAAAGGTAGGTAGGTAGCTGTGTATACAATACATGCAAGGTGGTGAGTGTGTGTGCATTGAACAGCGAGTATACGTCGACAGCTGTTTCGCTTCGCAAGGCATTGAGTGTGGTTGGCATGGATACCATTGATACAAGATGACACTTCTTCTCGTACACCCCCCCTCTACATCTTCAATTTCATCGAAAAAAAAAAAAAAAAGTCTCTGCACGCCCATCAAGTGTTCATGTCCGATTTTATGTCCAACACGCCAGTGATGCATGCCCTGGTCCTCCATTCAATCATTCACTCGTGAATCACACAAAAAACGCCCTGCAATGCAGAACAAACGCCGACCTCACACTCCAAAGGCTTCACTGATAGTCTCCCCTTCGTCTGGCGTCACTGCCATCTCGAGCAACTCGTGTGCTGCCTCGACCACCTCCCCTTCAATTCCTGCCTCGATTATCAGGTCCTCTTCCGCAAAGGCCAGTCGCCCGAGCGATAGTAGGTATCGCTGACTGCCTCCGTACGACATGGATAGCTTCTGGCTCACGTCGGCTACGTCGGCCGTGGCCGGATCCGTCACAAGCTTGTGCACGAGCAGAACACTCTGCGAGATGGTGAGATACAGATCGGCTGACGCTGTGGATTCGGGCACTTGGAGCACCGAGGCGAGAGACTCGGAGAGCGGCGGCAGTACGCTGGGTGGGATCGGCTGGTCGTACAGCTCGTCAATCGCCGCGCTCAAGCAGGCCACAAGTCGGGGTATCGCGTTCTCATGTGACGCTAGTTGGAGAGCTCCGAATGGAGAGGTCGAGAAAGCAATGAGCGTTCGGAGGGCGGCAAGCCGGATAGACCGCCTCTGATCGGTGGTCTTGGGGGGTCGCGTTTGCTCCGTCAGTTTGGCCGAGACCCTCTCGATGGTGGCCTTGGCAATATCAGAAGCTCCGGTATCTGCACAGACGGGACCAATCGACGTAGGCAGGACAGACGTGGTCAGAAGTTCCAGCATGCCTATCACGTCGCTCGGCTTCTGCTTCGGCTTCAGAAGGAGAAGCACCATTTGCAGTGACACGAGTCTCCAAAACCCAATGGACGTGTACTCGAAGCCATTCTCGGTTTCAGTGAGCGCCATCGAACACGAGACTGCCGACACATACATCAGGCTCAGCAAATGGGCCGTGTCTACATGTCCTTCCAGATGCCCATACTCTGCGCTGCCGCCGGAGAGGTTGCCGCCGGGGAGTTGTCGGGCCTCAACCACGGTAGAAAGAGTTGCTGATGCAATCGGAACAAAGTTGGGCACAATCAGAGATGCCACTGACGTTGTGTGCAGGTCGAAAGTGAAGGAGATGAGCGCAACAAGGTATTTGATGGGTTCCCAAAACTCTTCACATACACATCGTGTCCACAAAGAAACGATGAGTTCAGCAAAATCCACAAGCAGTTGCATTGGGCGATGCGGATTTCCCATAAGTGGTAGCTTCTCGAAAATCATGGACGAAAACGTTCGATCGGGTTCAGACGGGAACGCGAGACGAGACAATGTGTCAAAGGTAGGTGGTTGCTGATGGAATGTCCCATGATCCAGGACAAGCTGCAGAAACTATAGTGATATAGGCAGGGGTCAGCACAAAGAGGTGATGAACGAGTGACCAGACCACACACACTGCGAGAAGACTTACCTCGAATGGAGCGGCCGGGGCTGGCGCCTGCACTTGAAAGGACGCGACCGGCAGTTCACCTTGATTACCATCACTCATGATTACATCGTCGGTTGATGTTTCGAGTGCTGCTATCGGACTGTCGACTATCGGACGTTTTCTCTTTCCTTTGCTAGGCGTTCGCTCTCCGACATTGGCTGCAATCGAGCCAGAGGATTTTCCTCGACCCTGACCTTTGCTTGGACTAAGGGCGATATCCATCTCGTCGAAACCATCGGCCAACCCCCACGACTTGGCTCCTTTCTTGGGGGTGGTGACAGCGCCACCACTCGTGTCTTTCCTTCGCCCCCTTCCATGGACTTCTCGAATGTCTTGCTGTAGGAATTGAAGCTCGGTATTAGCGGTCTTCTCGGCGGCCACGGCAGCTTCAACCATCCTTGTCTGTTTATCCAACTGCTCCGCATTGAGCTTCTTCAGGCGTGCAATCTGCCCATCATAATCCTGTTGTGCTTTGGCGGATTTGGCGCGAATGATGGAAGCCTCGCCGCGAGCAGAATGAAGCTCGGATTCGAGGACTCGCACTCTGTGCTGGAGAGCAGACAGAACGTCTCCTGCGGCACCAGCCTGGGAGGCCTGCGAAGCAAGATATCGGTCTGCTGGAAACGACGGGCGAGCGAATTGGCTAGCACGTGCGGGAGGAGGTTGAAACCTCTGAGAGGCGGATAACGAGGCACCAGGAGGTCCTCCACTCGGCGCTCGCGAGTGAAGACCTACTCCGGCGGCGGCTGTCTTGGGATTGTCGATGGCCGGGTTCCATCGTGGATTGGGCAACGGAGGAATCGGTCGACGAGGGACTTGCGAGGTGGTCATGTCGGTCTCACGCCGTTGCTGGGGTGGTGGCTGTTGCCGCAGCGTATTGTCAATGACGGGTCTGCCGACGGGGGCGCCAGCATCATTTGTCACTTCAGTGGTATCCAGGTCGTCGTCCTCATCCCCCCAGACGTTGTTCGAGCCGTGGTTGGAGCCGTGGTTGGAGCCGTGGTTGGAGAGTCGTTGTGGTGGTGCGGCATCTCGGGCGGGCGGCCGCTTGGCCTGAGCCTGTGTGAGCTGGATAGCATTTCGCTCGAGTTCCTGGAAGGCATTGTCGGGCAAATCATCAAAGCCGTCATCAGAGAATTCGTCGACATCCATTGTACATGGGCATGGGCCGGTGCAATGGCGTCATGGCCTCGGGCAGACTGCGCACGCAGAGTTAGACAATGGCAGCCATCTCATCGCAGCAAGACCATGCAGAGCTGGAAATGGCCAATTCGTCGCGTGGTCACGTTTCGTTGGATGTGGCTTATTATGTATGTATGTATGTACACCCTGGCAGCTTTGGGGTTCGTGGCTGGGGAGGGCAGAGAGTGAAAACCCCTGTATTACAACCACTGTAATATTGTAATTTGTGCATCGAGCGCTGGAGCCCCCCCCGCCGTGCCCCCCGTGCCCCCCACCCCATTCTCCCCTTCCCGTGGAGCCAATCCAAAGCCAGCTCGAGCCTGGCCCAGCTCGTCATCAATCCTCAATCCCAACCCGAACCAATTTCCTCATCCTCATGACCTTCAGCCGCCATATCCTCGAGCTCGCCGGCACCGAATCTCGCCGACACAGAATCTCGCCGACACAGAATCTCGCCGACACAGAATCTCGCCGCTACAGTGGCCCACCTTCAACTGTCTTCGCTGGACGGCGCGTCGATAGCATCTATCTTTGACATCGTGCACTGTCCAACTGAACCGCTCTCTTCCAAAGTTGGAGAACCTCGTCGCCCACCTGAATCGGCGCACAGCAGTTCTCTGCCTTGGCAGCTCCTGACGCCTGGCAACTGTCCCGAGCAAGCCGCGACCGTTGCGCTGCCCTTTTGTTCCTAGAGTGAGCAGCTTTGAAGAACGGAAAATTGATACTAAACCTCTCCCATTTGTCCACAACCAACCTCAACCATGGGCAGATCAAAGCGAGGAGTTCGATTCCCCCACAGCAACGGCCAAGCCAGCGGATCTGAAGGCCGTCGATCGAGCTTGAGCGATGCTTCCGAGGACGGAGGCGCTTCTCCTACAAGTCTCCGAGCCAGAGCTCAAAGCCAGCTGGCGCCAGTGGAAGAGGTATGTCACTCCCCCCCCCCCCCCCGTTCTGCCGAAGGGGCGCATTTCACGGAAGCAGCAATGCAGTGTGATATATACATAAGAATACAAACTGACATGCTACTGGCTAGCAGAAAACACCGACGGCTGAGGAGGAATATCAAAAGAAAAAGGCCAACTTCATCACCCGAACATTCTGGACCCTTTGCATGCTGGCCGCCTTCTTTTCTGCCTTATTCGTGGGCCACATCTACATCATCATTATTGTCACGGCGATTCAAATCATTTCCTTCAAAGAAGTCATTGCCATTGCCAATGTTCCCAGCCGCGCTCGCTCCCTTCGGTCCACCAAGAGCCTCAACTGGTACTGGCTAGCTACAACCATGTACTTTCTGTACGGCGAGAGTGTCATCTACTACTTCAAGCACATTGTTCTTGTTGACAAGGTGCTGTTACCTCTTGCCACGCACCATCGCTTCATTAGCTTCATTCTCTATGTTTTCGGTGAGTAGAGCACACAGCCCTTTTTTTCTCTTTTTCCATATATTTCTCGCCTATATGTGAGAAACTAACCTTGTCACGCTGTGCAGGATTTGTCTTCTTCGTCGCATCGCTTCAGGCCGGACACTACAAGTTCCAGTTTACAAACTTTGCGTGGACGCACATGGCCCTCTATCTTATCGTCGTTCAGGCACACTTTGTCATGAACAACGTCTTTGAAGGCATGATCTGGTTCTTCCTGCCCGCTGCGCTCGTCATCACCAACGACATCTTCGCCTACATTTGCGGTATTGCCTTTGGTCGCACGCAGCTCATCAAACTATCACCGAAGAAAACCGTGGAAGGTTTTGTCGGCGCCTGGATTACTACCGTTCTTTTTGGTATGGTTCTCGTGAACCTGATGATCCGGTCAAAGTACTTCATCTGTCCTGTCAATGTGAGTGCCGTATACAAACCCACCCCTCCGCTGCTAATGAGACACATTCTAACATGTACATGCAGGATCTCGGCGCCACCTTCTTCACCGGCCTTGAATGCGATCCAAATCCCGTTTTCATGTCTCGTACTTACCAGATGCCCGAATTCTTTTTTCTTCCGCCCAAACTCGCCAATCTTTCCTTCAATTTTGCACCGATCCAGCTCCATGCTTTCGTTCTCGCTTCGTTCGCGTCCTTGATCGCACCCTTTGGTGGATTCTTTGCGTCTGGTCTCAAGCGCAGCTTCAAGATCAAGGACTTTGGCGACTCCATCCCCGGACACGGCGGCATGACGGATCGCATGGACTGCCAGTTCATCATGGGCTTCTTTGCCTACATGTACTACCACACCTTCATCTCTCTTCACAAAGTCACCATGGGATCCATTCTCGAGACGGCCATCACGAGCTTGAGTCCGGAGGAGCAAGTCGAGCTAGTCAAGAACATGTCGCGATATCTAGGCAACCAAGGGGTTGTTTCTGAAAAGGTAATGCCCATTCACGCAGCACTACACTGCGCTCACACAGGACCGTATGCTGACAGATTCTAGTTTTTGCAATGCGTCGAGCGAACAATCAGCAACTGAGCAAACCCAGCCAGCGATACTTTTTTATTTTTTTTTCCCCCCTCGTTTGTCCCTTAATCTCCTGGGGCCTTTTCGGCACCAAAGTCAGCGACATGTCCTGTTCTTTCCTTTTTCGCCTGCCCTTTGCAGTACCAAGGTTTGACTTGGAGAAATAAAAGTGGTGGGGGGGGGCAGGGCACATCAAATGGTTAGCTGCACTCGAGCGGGAGAGGTTGATAAATTAGGACTCTCGTGCAGATATGCTAAAACGGCGTCATGTACGGCGACGGTGTTGTATAGTTTGTAGCTTTAAGGGTTCCCCATGGGCTTGTAATGAGCCGTGAACAAGTCTGGATCGTGCAACATGACGTTGTCTGGACTTTGTGCCACCAAAAATGCAACCCACCTCCGATCGTCAGAGATGGAGAAGATGCACAGCCAGCTTCCTTCCCCTTTATCATATTGAGACGGGGAAATCCTTGAGAACGAGTAATTAGTGAAGCGAGCATACTCTTGAGCTACCATTCGATGGAGCGCAGATATGCAAAGTAATGCGAGGCGCTCATCATGGTGTCGAGACTCAAAAGGTTCGTCAGATCACGTCAACGGGCTCGTCAGGACCCCCCCCGACCCCTCACTGTTCGATAACAATCAGCCCGGGCAGAAATCCGACGCTTTACCTGTCCGGGGCGCCGTTTCATTCAGGAAACCATGGCTGGCTCTTTTCATGATTGACGTTGTCGGGATGATTGCTGATTTCCAACTTTGTCTTGCTCAAGTTTCTCGATAATCGTATTTGTGTTCTCACCTATTATTCGTTGCCAACACAGTTGGTACGTACGTGCCCTCGGGATGGCCGCCGGCCCCGACCGCGTTCAACGGCCCGTTGATCGCCGATGCAGCCCGAGATTGGGACCTCGGGGTTCACAGTACTCCGTAGTGCAGGTGGGCGCGAAATTCGTTCGACAGGCGGGGGGGAAGGGGTTCCGTGGAAAGTGTTGCATGTACACGTACGTACATACATATTACATATGCTCCATGGGTGGTGGGCATGGGTGGTGGAAGCTGGAACGGTTAATAACTGAGGGCATTCTACGAGAAGTCGAGTTTTAGGGGGTAGTTGGACCCTTTTCACAAAACAAGCTTCTTCGTGAGCGAATAGCCAAAATTCCGTTCATCAAACAGGGCACAACCAACATGCCAGTTCGTACGTGCCCCTCCCCCCCCGGTCCGCTTCTAGAATCCTTCGTTCCCTTGTCTTCAATCTCACCCCCCCCCCCCCCCTGTTTCCTCACGTAGCACAACATTCGGAGGACGTGGTTGCGATGCGAGCTGCTGATTGATTTTCGAGTCCACCAGCGTGAATATGTCTGGTTCTTTTTTGGAAGCAATTGCATGCCAATGCCGTCCATGGCAGCGCAGCACTTTCGAGCCATCGGGGTAGGGGTGGCCGCCATACATACTGTAAGCGCTTGCCGAGAGGGCTTGTTGAGCTGAATGTGACCGTGGCCCAGTTCGCCGCATTTTCCGCAATGGGTATTTCCACCTGTTTGTTGGGTCTTACTTTCCACACACAGTACGGATTAATACGACGTCGCTTTTTTTCTTCTCGTTTCTCGTTTCTCGTTTCTCGTGGATTGTATATCTTGTCCTTTTGGGGCCACTGTCAATAGTGTTGGTTGATTGGTTGTTGGAGTGTATGACGAACGGTTCGGCGGGTGAACATGTCCTTTTTATGACTATTACTCCGTAGATAGGATAGGCACGAGTAGGTCATGTTGGTGCAATATTGTGCAGTTATCACTGTTATGATAATCAGCAGACAAAAGCCCAACGCATTCTTCCTAGCACCCACCTGCACCGTCAGCCCCCGGGGAGTGGGAGGTGCCGAGTGTTCGTCGTTCATCCGTTGAACGTCGAGAAGATAGATGGGACGCTGCGGTATCAATGATGGGCCAGGACGAGGGTTTTTTTTTTCCCTCTTGGTTTTGGCCATGTATTTTTTTTTTTTTCGTGTCAATGTCTGATGCCTGCGACATTGGAGGAGGATGGGCGGGTGAGATCTGCTCCTACATGTACATAAACTGAATCATCCTGCCGATAGTACATAGGGCCTGTCGATAGTATGTAGGGAAAGCAGCAACAACAGCCAAGCTAGATCGTCATCTCCACGTTGGGCTTTCGGATCCCTCTCTCCTCCTTCCCGTGTTTCTGCTCGGACGGAGGGGGCCGTGGGAGCCGGGGAGTGCCACCTGAGCAAGCCGAGGTGAGGTAATATTAATAAGGGTGGGTGTTGGTGTGTGTACGGAGTAGCAGGCCAATGCCATGCTCATGCTCATGCTCATGCTCATGCTCATGCTCATGCTATCCGTGCATGTGCCATGTGCCAGTTAGTACGGATTAGGAGGGGACGTGATTTGCCCGGCTGGCATCTCCGAAGAACCAGTCCCACCCCTGTCTTGTTTGCTTCTTGTCGATGCGGTGAAGTCGATGGCAGTGTATGTGCATGCCGACGTATTTTCAAGGCGATGCAGAGTGAGAGCGTGGACAAAAAGGTGAAGGTGGGTTGAAAGGTGGGCGGGCGTGGGCGGGCGTGGGCGGGCGTGGGCGGGCAGCTGCCGGGCAGCTGGACGGGGTGGCAGGGGCCAGGCTGGCCAGCCGTTGAGGCCAGATCAGGATTGTTCTGATAACATCACGTCATGCCATTGTGCACAGACGCGCGCGCACGCGCCCAACGCCCCAGCGTCTGTCTTCAACTCTTCAACAGCCAAGTCAGTTTCGCCCGACTCCAAAAGACTCCACAACCTCCACAACCACGTCGCCCTAATGTGCACACCGGCACACACACATATGCGCGTACACACATGACAAGCACAGACTCGTCCTGCCTCGTCCTGCCTCGTCCTGCCTCTGAGCTAGGTGCATGTCCCGTACGTAATACGACTTATTCTTAATTTTACCTTCCTTCATTCCCTGGTTGACATCCCGGCAACGGCGCAGGGCCATACTCCGTATACCCCATCGATGTTAGTGTTCGGTCGGCACTTGGAATCGGGTCAAAACAGAGCAGAGTCCAGAGTCCATGTAGTCAGTCAGTCCACGTTGGGTTGTGAATACATTGATTGGGCTCCGTGTGCACCTTTTCGGTTTCCAGAAACTCGGCCGACTCCATCGATGATCTAGGACCGTTTTGTCCCGTGCCTTTATTTGTTCTCGTTGTCGCATTTATTTCTTCCCACCACGTGTCGTATGCCAAACTTGCACACAACTCGGCCTTCCCTTCCCTCACCTGTTCACCTGCCATTTTGGGCCCTTGCTTCATGACATCCGCGAGTCGCCGCCATCCCATCTCGATACTACGTGAACCTTTGTGCTTGGCTGCAGTCACCGACGACACCGACGACACACAAGACTCACCTCGTGGCATCAAAAATCGACACAGTACTTCCTGCTTCATGTAACACAGAAAGGGAAGCATTCAACTCCAACAACCCACCAAACCACACCAAACCAAACCACACCAAAAAAAAAAAAAAAAAAAACCCACCAACTTCTTCGCGCCACGGGTCGGGGTTCGTCAGGATCCCCGCCCTGGCCGCAACGGTCCAGGCACTTCTCAGAGAAGACTCAGAAGAGGCAGTCGTCCCAGTCATAATTCCAAATGGACAACGACTCTACCTACGGAGAAGACGCCTCCAACGCCAGCACGTCCATATACAGCTCCATCACGCGATACGAATGGAAGCACAACCGCCGCTATCACGCCTACCAATCCGGCTCGTACTGCTTCCCTAACGACGAGCGCGAGCAGGACCGTCTGGACATGCTGCATCATGCAGTGACTCGCCTCCTCGACGACCGACTCTTCCTGGCGCCCATCGATGCCAAGAACCTCAAAATCCTCGACATCGGCACCGGCACCGGTCTATGGTCCATCTCCATGGGGGACGCCTTCCCGGGCGCGAGCATCACGGGCAACGACCTTAGCCCCATACAGCCATCCTGGGTTCCCAACAACGTCAAGTTCCTCGTCGACGACATAGAGCTCGACTGGGTCCAGTCGGAGCAGTACGACTACATCCACTGCCGGTACATGGCCGCCTCGATCAAGAACTGGCCCCGACTGATGCGGCAGATCCACAACGCCCTGAAACCGGGCGGCTGGGTGGAATTCCAGGAACTATCCACCTGCTTCACCTTGGCCGACGACGCGGGACCTCTGGCCACGCACCACCCCGCCCATCCCTTTCTGCAGCTCATCTTGGCCATGAGGGAGGCTTGCTCCAAGACGGGCAGGGTACTCGACCCCACGCCCCATCTGAAGCGGTGGGCGGCGGAGACGGGCTTCACGACCATCAAGCAGGTTGCTCACAAGGTTCCCGTGGGGGGCTGGCCCAAGGACCAGCGTCAAAGGGAGGTCGGCGCCATGATGGCCATCAACTTCGTCGAGGGCGTCGAGGCCATGACGGCCGTCTTGCTACGAGATGTCCTCGGGTGGCCAGAGGATGAGGTTGAGATGCTGAATGCCCGCGTGAGAATGGCCGCCAAGAGGGCTGAGCCAAAGCTCCTGATTGACTATATTGTTGTTATGGCGCAAAAGGAGGTATGAGGTCTCATTTCTGCATCATTCTTCTCTTCTCCTCTCTTTTTTTTTTTTTTTTTTTTTTTTTGGGGGGGGGGGGGGGGGGGGCACTAACCATGAGCTTAATATTACACCTGGGACATTTGTTACTTGTAGTAGCGTTTCACGAAACGCTTGAAGATGCATCTGGAAAGCGAAGCTTTGCATGGCATGGCATGGCGTGGCGTGGCGTGGCGTGGCGTGGCGTGGCGTGGCGTGACGGATTTCTCGTCAATTTCTTTTTTTAGACAAGTCAAGGCCGTCGTCTTGAATCACTTCAAGAGGCTGATTACGTTAAAAACTTCATGGATACCCCAACTAGCAGACCCGTTCGATTTCGTGGCTGTCATCACAATGTTATCGACTTGTGACTTGTGGACGGGTGATGTTCGTCATGACTAGTTGATAATTCCCATCGGCCCCTTGAACTCTGCATTTTGACATGACGAGCTGGCTTGACGAGTGAGCTTGCGGTCCAGCGTCACCACTCGATCTTACCCGAGAATTACTTCCATTCAGCACATGGTACATTTCAATTGCAAAACCTGCCCTAGCCATCGACCCGTCGACCAGCTTATCAATCCCATCGGCATCATTCGCCAACGCCCATAGAGAAGAACCAACCCCCCCGAAAACGCCGAAGACCTAAAATCGCTGAAACCCAGATATATATGCCGAAATCCACAATCACTCAAAGGCTCCTCGGCCCAGCAACCCGCCCACCATACCAATCCTCTTCTCCGCCCCCCTCACCTTCCTCTCCTGCCTCCTCCGCTCGCTCTCCTTCATCAAAACCCGAGACTCATTCTCCCTCACAAAGCCATTGATCCCGCTCTTCTTCCCCGCGCCCTTTTTGATCTTTGCTTCTTCGCCGAAACCCCCTGCTGTGCTGACTGCGCTCGAGGAACTGGTGCCGAGTGTGGAATTGGCCGTCGCGCGGCGCAACAGCGCGGGGACTTTGAAGGAGGTGGAGGCGGAGGCGGTCGAGAATGCCATGCGGGTGGATGAGACGGAGGAGGAGTTGCGCTTGAAACCTAAGCGGTTGATGATTTTGGTGGTTGCGGCCGTGGACGTGGGCAAGTGAGGAGGAGCCTGGTTCTCCTTGTTGCTTCGGGATGAGGAAGAGGATTGACCAAGGTCTTCTTCTTCTTCCTCTGCTTCGCTGTCGGAGCCGTCTTCCGTGGCGGGAACCACGGAGGCCTGTGGCTCGTCGAGGAGGTTGGAGAGCGTTTCCCGGACTTGTCCTATGTTGGAGGGTTTCTTGCCCTTCTTGGTTCTCCGCAAGTGCGCGGGCGGGCGGTTCTCTGATGCCACGTTCAGTGGTTTCGTCGAGTGTGGCTGGCTGTCGGGGATGGTGGTGCTTGGGCGTTGCTGGTTTTCGCCGTCGTCCTGCGACTGCGTCTCGGCGTGTGCTTGTGACGGCGAGTCCTCCGGCCTGTCCAGGAAGTCCATCTCGTCATCGCTGCCGTGGTCTTCGATGGTCCGGAGGAACGCTTGATTGCCCGGATTTTCGGCAATTTTCTTGACTCGCTCATCGGCAAACAGTGCCTTTTGCATCTTGGCAAATTGCCGCCTCTTCATACGTTTGCGCGCCTCGCCGTCCGAGTCCGAGTCGGACAGGTCAAAGTCGGCACCGCGTTTACGCCGCAGCATGCCTTTGGTGATGTCCTTGAACAGCTTCTCTACTTGCTGCTCATCCTGTGCTCGTTCCCGGTCCCTGCAAGATTTTAATTTGTTGGTTAGCGTCGTGTCTCGTGAGATTGCAGGATGGGGAGTTTGGAAGAGGATGTGTGGTGCAAACTTACGCATAAAACGCCGCGAGCTTACGCTCGTCGCTGTCATTCCCAGCTGTGTCGTCAATCATCTCTTCCACAGAGCCGTTCGACTCATTATCGCTATCCTCGCCATCCACACCACCAAGACCGGCGTACTCGTCCTCAGACTCCTCGGCCTGTTCCTCAACCATCTCCTTGGCTTTGCTCTTCTTGCGGTTGAAGTCTGCAGCGGGCGGGTGAACCTTCTTCTTTGATACTTTCTTTGTCGCCTCTTTTGGCGCTCTGAAAGCATCTTCTTGTGTGCTGGGTACATTTTCCTCGCTTGCTTCGGGAACGGCAGTCTCGGCGATGGACATGTCCATTCTCCTTCGAAGGCGGCCTTTGCGGACAAGCGGGGACTCTTGCGGCGACTCTTGCGGCGCGGTGTCGTGGTCGACATCTTGTTTTTCTACTATCATTGTCTCTACTGTTGAGCAAGGGGGCTCGACAAATCTTTCGCGAAGAGGAGTGTGTTGTTGCAGGCCAATGTCCTGAGAAAGTTCCATCCCCTCAGACATTTGTGTCTGCATTCCGTGGCTAATCAAGGTGCCAAGGCCGTGCATTTGAGATTGCGACAGATTGAGCTGCACTCCCTGGGTTGCCGCGTAATCTTCTTCTCGCTGGGAATCGACAATCGTTTCTTCCATTGGCTCATCCGCAGTAGCTGAGAAGTTCGAGTCTGGGAAATGTTCAAAGTCGGGCATCATCGACTGGGTGGGCCCATTCCCAGGGCAGTCGCTCGCCTGGCTGTCCATGGTACCAGCGAATATCTGGGTGAGGCCCAAACCAGCAGGGCCTTGGACAGGTAATCCAGGAATAAATGTCTTCTTGGCAGATCGCAAGACCGAGTTAGGCGCGCCAGGAGACACATTGCTCGTACCCGCAGGGGTCATCTGGGTGACCGTCTTGATCGGTTTGGGCGTCGCTTCAACGCCGCCTTCATCGTCGGACAGCAGCACTGTGGTAGTGTTCCGAGCTCTGCGTTGTCGCAGAACTGGTTGGACGTCCACTTCATCATCATCTTCGTCCTTCTCTTGAGCTTCAGCTTGCTCAAGCTCGGGGTCGACAAAGTCCGCTTCGTCATCAAACAGGGGATTGCCAGACTCGTTCTCATCTTGCTCGTCTTCTGCATCCTCAACCTCCTCGTCTTCAGAGCCCGATACTTCCAGCTCGGCTGCGGCCTCGTCGGCCGAATCCCGATATTCCTCGTCTTCACTGTCATCCCAAGCAAGAGGATCGACCTCGCCAGTTGTCTTCCTCAGTCTCTTAGCTTCGTCCCGCTCCTCCTCCATAATTTTCTGCGCTTCCTGTCTAGCCTTGGCCACTAGATCTTCCACCTCTTGTTCCTGTTTCTCCCGTTCTTCAGCAGTCTGGACCACGATTCCTTGACCCCTCAAAATCTCCAAGCGGCGTTCACGCTCCATTTTAGCTTGTTGCCGTACTTTCAGATGCAGGTAGGCTTGCAACTCTCCAGGCGTCATTTTGGACTGATCGGCCTTTCGTCGGCTTTGCTTCCCAGGAGACCGCACCTGCGCTAGAGCTCGCAAGGCATGAATTGAATGCAGTTCACTGGTCCTGTTGGATGGGATATTATCGAAAAGTATATCGAGCTTATCCTTGGTCGTCGTAGTGATTTGTAGGTCGTCATCCGAGTCTAACGCAGACGCAGCTGCATTGACCGGTAAAGCAGAGAGTCGGACTCTCACTCTTCGCTTTTGCGTCCGCTTTTGGTCTGGACTTGTATCTTGTTGCTTGCCAGATTCACCCTTCGTCATTGTGAGACTGGTAGGCTTGGCGACTTCCGATATCTGCGCCGTGAGGTCTTGTACATTTTCCGTAGTCTGTGCTGCCGGGATAGCACTGTCTGTAGCAACAGTCTGGTTGTTCTTGGCCGCAGGAGGAGAGCTTGGAGGCGTGTCGGCATCGTTCATTTCGACATCGGAATGTGGCGTCGTAGGTCGGCTAGAGCTGTTCATCTGACGTTCAGCAGGCTCTACGTAACCGGCTGGCTTGTAGTTGAACCGTTCAAACAGACTCGATTTGGAGATCTTCTTCTTCGTCTTTGCCTCGTGCGCAAGCTGCATGTTTCTGGCCATACGTTGCGTTTCCCTGTTCATCTCCTCAATTGCCTTTCTGCTCGCCTTCCGGGTAGGACGAGCTTCTTGAGTCAGTAGTCTTCCTCCTTCGTCATCTGTAATGCCACCATCGTCATCATCGGAAGCCAACTGCTCCATTTCAGAAGCAAGCTTTTCCTGTTGAACCCGTCGTCCAGCTTTGCGGGTTTCTTCGGCAGCTTCTCGTGCCAGGCGTTCTTGTCTTTTTTTTTCGACAAGTACTTTGAAGCGATTTGAATCGAGTGCCGGGAGGTCATTGTCGGAGTCCTCTCTCTCAGAAATACTCTTAGTGGGCGAGGGGCGCATGGGCGAAGACACAAATAGTCCAGGGCTTGTTGGTCGAGATTGTTCTTCTGCGGCATATGACTGCTGGTCAACGGCAGGACGACGATTCATACGTCTTGGGGCTGTTGAGAGGTCTTCGTCTTCGTCTTCGTCATCACCATTTGAGGCCTGCTCATCGTTCTTCTTCGCCTCATCGCGTTCCAACATCATTCTGACGCGTTCTCTCGCGGTCGCTGCCGTCGGCTCAAGGCTCCTGATTCCCTTTGTCATCTGCTCGGTGGCCTGCATCCGTGACGCGAGCTTGCCTCGTGGTCGAGTAATAACATCTGAATCGTCCGATTCATCGTCTTGTGCAGATCTCGGACTGCTCTGGGTTCTCTGTTTATCAATCCCCGTGAGAAAGGATGGTCGGGTTGATTGACTTCGTGTCTCTCCTTCTTCGTCACTGCTTTCCACGGTTGCCAGCAGAGCCTTGATCTTCGAACGCGGTGTCAAGGGCTCAGGTGAGTCGCCACGCGAAGCGACTGAAGCAGCTCGTGAAGAGGCCATTGCGTAGTCAATCGCAGCCTTGGTCTGCTGATTCAATAAGAAGGGACAAATATCGCTTAGATCATCGATTGTGTAGAGGAAGGAATAGATCGTAAGGAAAGGAATCTATAAAATGCGATTTGAGTTGATATGGTCTGCTGTTTGATCTATGTAGTAGTATGTGTTAGATAGAAATAGCTGGAGAATGGCCGTTCGTGTTTAAGTGGGTGGTGGGGAACTCGGAACGCGCGACGCGGTTTTGGGTGGCGCGACGTCGCGGGCGGGCCTTCCCGCGTTTTTTTACATAAACGTATCACGAATACCACCTTATTCATTGTTGCAAAAGACGGTTATCCACTCTGCGCGAATGCTTTCAGGGGGTATGATATGGCCATTATAAGTATAGAAAACGACTAAACGAGGAATTTTCCTTCATCACTCGCCTACCAGTCACCGCACAAAGTGTTCATCCTATTCAGACCAACGTACGTCACAATTAGGCACATGAATTTCTGCAAGAGACACATTTGTCATTGAGAGGTTACCTCCGTGCAGGTACCTACGTCTCTTGCTATTTTTTGTCCTACATAAATCGGGGTTCTCTTTTTTTTGTGCTTTTCAACTTTTTCCAATTTTTCATTCCCACTCCAAAGACGATCCTAGAAGAGCTTGTGCTCAAGAGTCATGTCAGACTCGGGCTCGAGGCCAACGCAAGCGCGAAAGATGTTGGTCAGAGCAGCACGCTGCTTGGCCAGCGCATTGACAACCGGGGTACCGGGAGGTGTCAGAGGAGCCTTCAGCATGTAGCTGAGCACGCTGAGAACACAGTGGAAGTTCTTGTAACCCCCTTCGGAACCAGAATTCTTCCACTGAATGCGGGACATCATTTCGGCGAGCACGACGAGATCAATGATGAGAGGGGATGCAAGAAGCGAATCTTCGCAAATGTTGAACAGCCTATAAACAAGTTAAAAGAAGAGAAAAAATGCAGCAGTGTCACCTGAGAAGCCGTGACTTACGAAATGGTCTGGTGACCTCCAAGGAAAATCTCGGCGTAGTACTCGTCGAGAGCCCGCTTATTATCGGCGACAGCGGGCATGTACTTGATGACAACGCAGTGATCAGGGTGTTCGCCCTTCTTGTACAGAACTGAGTTGGCCTCAACCATATCATCAACGACGTTGGACTTGGAGATCTCCTTGGAACGGAACTGCTTCTGGGAGCTCAGGTTCTTTCCATCATTGTTACCTAGGTGGTTGTAGCTGGCAATAGAGGTCAACTTGATACCAGCACTGATCATGAAGTCAACAAGAGCAGACTTCATCTTGGTCTGGCCAGATTTGAAGTCATCGCCACCAATGAAAGCATTGTGCTTCTCAGCAAGCTGGATCGCACCGGGAACAAAAGTGTTCTGGGGAGAACCATTGATGAACGGAGTGTTCTCCAGGATACAGGCGACCGCGAATACAGTTGAGGGGGAGACTTCCTCATGACCCTGCTCGATGGACTTGAGCAGGCTGTCAGCGGTGTCGTTGACGCCAGGGATGACGTCGGCGTAACGCTCAGTGTTGGCAGTCCACATGACAATGACTTTGTCCAGGTTGTTCTTGGTCTTGAAGTCGCGGATGTCCTGACGGAGTTTCTCAACATGAGCATTGCAGGCCTTGGTACCCTCAATGACGTTGTCGGCACGGTCTTCTTGATTGGCTGCAATGAAGTCGGGGTAATAGATGGAGGGAAGGGGGACAAGTTCAGTCATTTCCTTCTTAACAAGGCCCTTCAAGGTAGGCTCCAGGACCTGAGCGCGGTCCATGGCTTGAGCCAGATTCATCTTGCTGATGTCCCAGCCGCCAATGACAAGGTCATTGGGGTGAACCATAGGGAGGACATTGTGGAAGGGGATACTGACATCCTTGTTGGTCTTGGCCTCAGTTCCCAGCTTCATAGTAGAGGCCATGACAACGGATCCATAGTAGTTGGCCTCGCGAGGACCCTCCTTAGTCTCCCAGACGAGATTGCGACGGTTGGCAATAATACCGGCAGTAACAGTGGTGCCGTTGTTGCCGCCCCAGCCGACCAACATCATGCCAACCTTAGGAACCTTGCGGTCGACTTTGAAGTCATACTGAGTCTCCTTGGGGGTAGCAACAAGGTTGCCGTTGCTGTCAGTCTCGACGCTGGTCGTACGATAGGTGTACTTTGATTTGATCTCAGTGTCCGTGTAGCTGACGTTGGGGGAGTTGACACGAAAAGTGTTGGGGGAAGCAGCGGCGGTGCCGTTGGCGGGGACCGCCCCGTTCGTGGAGCCCGAGGTAACTTGCGCGTGAGGAGCCATTGTGACAAGTTGAGTTGACGCGAAAGTGTATGTTTTGTAGACAGATTTCGTAAGATGAATTGTTCGACTATCTAGTTTCTGCCTTTACTGGGTCTCGACTGAGTCCGATGCCCCTCCAGAATCGGCTGAGCAACGGGCTCCTGCGAACGGATGGTGAATCCTGTTCATCAGTCAGCAAACACTCATGATTGAATAAAAAAGAAGGCCTGCCACGCTATGACCAGCTTAAAACCTGACTTACGAGTTGAGGAGGTTGGAAAACGTCTTGACGACTGTGTGACCGAGGTTCAATGCCTCGATCTGTTCTCTTTTTTTGGAGTGGTAAATCTGGGAAAAAATTGAAGGACTGGGTGTGGCCAGGTAATTGGGACAAACAGCGACGAGCCTTTGAGGAAGAGGAAATATTCGGATCACAGATTGTGCGATGTCAAGTGTAAGCAAATCTGGTCTGAATTGTGGTCGAGAAGGAGATGGGAAAGGTGGCGGGGCGGTGGTGGACCTGACATCAATGTATACCAGACGAATGTGGGCTGGTGTCGTGGAGTCCCGCGGCTGTCACGAGCGATAGGAGGGCGGTGAGGGGCTTCTGGTGGGGTGCCAGCTGTCCATTCGCCGTGTCGTCGTTCACAGCTGTAAAAAAGCGGAGCTCTCGTGCATTACGAACCAGACCCCTCGAAAGCGGAACCAGAAAATTTGCATGTGGTGCGCCTTTATTGTTAAGAGCTCGGATGCGGATGTGGCGAGAAACAAGCACACAATCAGTCATAGCCGAGCTGGCACTCAACAATGCCAGAGGCACCGCTCGCAGCTACCAGACTCCGTCCCGTCGTCTTATCAGAACCACGAAAGCGCTATCATATGCGGAAGTTTCCAACATGGCGTCAATATCGGGTGAAAGTGGTACCTCCGCCACATCATGAACAATACGCTACGGCAACTTGATGGGGCAGGAGGTCTTGTGCGAGGGCCAAGTCCTGCCCAACTGAGATCAACAAGTCTCGTTGTGGGTTCGATTTCGATGGATAGGCTTCACGTGTTAAGCGGCCATTTGGGCCAATGCTGGATAGCCGCATGCCCTCAGACCGCACTATACCACATGTCTCATAAATAAAAGCCTTCACAATAACGGTAAATCGGCAAAGGGCGATGTACATTTCGGCCACCGAGACGCGCAATCCCGGTTATTGAGAAGTGATGGGCGAGGGGGAATTCATCCTCCGTAGAAAGCCGTCCTCTCCTATCTCTTTTACTTGAAGCCTCTCATCAATCTTGGGAAGATGTCTTGTCGGGCTAGAAGTAGGACATGCAGAATATTAACCGGCTGCCCCACGCACTATTAACAGTGGGTGAAATACGCAGACATGCATTGACATTCTGCTGAGAATGAATGAGATCAACCACACAATGCTGTTTGTTACATGTGATATCAGATCATTAGGCGCTTGCACTAGCGTTATTCTGGACCTTCATTTCGAGTAATCTGGGCTTGATCTGGCGCAGTGGGTAGGGTCTACTGCTACGAATAGATGAACTCTGAACAGACCAAGTCCATGAAAAGAAAGGTTGAAGCTGACGTTCCTGAACCGCTGAATCTCCCGCCAACAAGACTGGTCAGTAGTTGTCGAAGGGTTTCGCGGTTACGACGGTGAAAACGTCAACAAAACCCGAAACAATCATGGCAATACAGTGTCCGCAGGCCAGTCGTGTGTTCCTAGGGTGACCGGGTTGCCGGAGAATGTTTAAGACAGCTTTCCCCCCCCGAAGAATTGATGCTTCACGGACAGGGCAAAGTCGGATGGAGCAAGCACCTGATCGTCCTCGCGATAGGCCGAAATGAAAAAAATTGAAAATGGGTGGCGTGGTCCCATTGCAGGCACAATCAGCAAAGCGAGCAACTCTCATTTTTCTCACTCTGCTCAATTGTCGATCTTTTTGTTGTCCATTTTCGATTGAACCCGCCACGACGTGCCTCACAGCCAAATCGTGCGCCCGGCCTTTCTGCGGCACAGCAGGGAGAATTGCAATCCAGCCACAGATACGACTTCGTTTGCACCACATGACGATCAGCCAGCCACTTCCTTTCTTTGGGTCGGGGGACTCGGACACAGGCCATTCTGGCTCGACTGGCTCGAGTAGCATTGCCATTCTCGGAGATGGGCACGATGGGGAACTGACATGGCCTAGTTTGTAGGCCCGCAGAACGGTGGTCACCACTTGGGTGACGGTCTATCTGGATAAGACATGGATAAAAACAATGCAGAACAGGGCTATTCCAATGCAGATCAGGATAGAGTGAGAAATCGCAGGAAGACCAAATTGCTTGTCACATTCTTTGGAAAACGAGGCGAGATCATTGAACACGTCATCAAGCCATGAGATTGCTACCAACACGTGCCATTTCGGAGAAGTAATATTCGAAGGAAAATACCAATCAAATGCTCAGAATTCCAGCACTGCTTCCGACGCAGCACCCCTTTGGAAGTGCTACACGAGCAATCGGCAATGACAGCATTGGGAGAAGAAAAAAAGGAGCACTTTTCTTTCTATTGCTGTCTATATCAGCGTGGGGTAGTTTTTTAAGTTTATTGAACTTTCGCTTATCGTCATTCCAGGGACGAGAGCTGTCGCTTGACTATTCAAGGCATGGCATTGTCTCGCAGTCCAAGCTTGCTCTGTTGTAGGCTTGTAGCTCTGACATGAGCTACTGTGGGTGATCCTGCGACATCAGTCCCAATATTGACAGCATAGGCGGAGAGCTCAATGACTGCCACGCCAGAGTACACTGGCCCCAGGCCCAATATCGCCAGGTTGCTTGGTACTTTGGCCCGGGCAAGCGCAACAACACTCTGAGGAATACATACTGCAAAAAGGGTCAAAGGCCGCAAGTACGGAGTAACCAGAGGTGGGTTTCGTTCTTCGCTGATATTAGCTTGTTGCCAACTTGCCAAAATTGTGTGAACGGAGGGCAAGGGGGGAGGGGGGAGGGGGAGGGGGACTTGACCAAAAGCAAATAAGAAACTAAAAAAAAAACAATTCGCTGGCCAATAGCCGGGAATTATGTGCCCCTTTTGGGTCGTTGACTAGGCCTCGAGGGAGCATACATATTACTGAAGGGTTAGAGTGGTCTTGAGTGGTCCGGTCACCCCTGGCCTGGTCATCGATGAAGGAAGCATTGGCAACTGATGACGGCGCCGAAGCAGCCAGAGCAATTCGAATTGGCCAACTGTTGCAACCCACTGCTCCTTGCCTGCGCGCCTGCTCGCTTGCTCGCCCTCGAGATATTCCGTAATGGTTCCAGATGTCGTCTCCCTAGTTTGGTTTCCCAGGCGAGGGGCAGTGACGGCAACTTGCAAAAATTCTTAAAGGCAATAGAGCTTTTATGGCATAGCAACCAGATAAATGGCCCTGGGCGATGGGGCCTCATGTGGTCACCTCTGCTCGTCGTCCATCGAGCGTAAGCGGCTTTATTTTATTTGAAGAAACATGTCTGCATCCGCGGGTTGAGCACGCCCAAAGCCAATTTCCTCGACCCCAGAGCCGCTTCTGTTTACGGTTTCGCCCACCGCTCTTGCATCACCACCGGAACGGTAGTAATATCAGTAATATCAGTCAGTGCACTTGTTCAAGAAGGAAGGGCAAGGGCTCAACATCAAGGGCGACGACTCGAGGACCCACCCACCGCGACGCACCTGCTGGAAGAAGACTGGCAGGAACCGGCACCACAACACGCCCCCCTCCCCCCCTGGCAACCCTCTATGTACACCTATGTACACCTATGTGCTCTTGAGTAGGCGAGACGAGACACATGGCCGTCACCTTCCTTCCTACTGCGGCTGTCGAGCATCTTCCCAACTTTCGACTCTGTTTCCTATCTTGCCCCCCCCCCCCCCCAAGCTGGCTTCATTGGGATTTTTTGTTGCACTCTTTTTTTGGAACAAACTCGATTTGAACAGTAGCAATCTTGCAACCGAACCAGCACAGTCGTCGTCGTTTATTGCCGTCGAGGTGACTAGTGCGTCGACTCGTGCTGTAAGTAGACGGGACAGCGTTGAAACGGTCGCGGTAAAGCCTCCACCTTTTCTGTTGCAATAGCAGCATCAGCCCCGTTGTTTCGACTTTGATCTCTTGCTACAGCCTGGTCGAACCTCGATTCACTCAATACAAATTATGCGACAGAGCCTTGGAATCACGCGCAAACCCAGCTTTGAAACGACTTCACCGTGTTTGCCCTAGTTCTGGAGAGACGACAAAATCCGAGGCCCCCACGTCTTGTGAACCACTTTGCATATCAAACAAACTGGTGGCTCAAAGATCGCGTGGCCTTCTGGCCTCTTCTACAAACCACAAAACTGTGCCTTTCTTTTTCTTCACGGATGAAACTTCTGGAATTTGCTTATCAGAGATATCAATTTGGGTCGACAACCGTGTCTTGTGTTCGCACAACCCTTCAGCCACCATGGAGCTGCCACGAGAGTCGACGTTTTTGCCGACGATCAAATGCTCAATATGTGGCAACCAGGTAGAAATATCCATGATGGGAGATCACCTTTGCAGTGGCTCATCCGCAGAGCGTACGTTTCCAGGGCCCAAACGGATGTTGTATTATTGTTAGCTGACGTACAATGTTGCATAGTATCACCGCCACCTGAGGCAGGTGAAGCCTTTGAAAGTCAGTTTAGTAAACCACCATATTCTCAATACAGTCGAACACCACCACCCATAGACACAGGTGCAGCAGGTAAACTATCCTTACATGACTGGCTATATGAGAGATCTCAGAACAATCTAATCCACCAGCAGGGACTTCCTATATGCACAGAGGCCAAATGACCCCCGTCAGTCAGCCGAGCCAATCGCCGCATGCGTCTCCGGGGTTTCCAGAAAGGGAAATGGAAAGGAGCTTTAGAGACACGGAAGATAGATACAGGTCCAGAAACGGCTCGGAAAATATTTGGGAGGCGCCAAAATCTGCATTTCTGCCAAAATCGCCAGGGGGTTACGGCGGGTTCGATGATACAACGCGCGACATACCCAAGAACCAGCACGCGGGAGAAGAAAATATTATGGATAGCAAAAACAGCACTTCTCCAGGTCCGTTTGATTCTGCTCGACGGCCATCCACAGCGAGGAACGCATACCCGCAGCGCAAAGAGTCACTTGATCGCTGGACACCGCCATCCAATGAGCCAATCCCACCCCGGAGGCCAAAGAAAGATGGCTATGAGGGCTTTGGAGCACCTAATAGCATCAACCTGAGCTCTCAAGCAAGTCTCAATCGCTCCGAAACATACCCAAAGCCGTTCTCGAGTACAGAATCCTCGCAAACACACCGAACCACTTCAGCCGCTGGGTCTCGACCGGATCGCTCACACATTTCAAGTGGGTTTGGAAATGAGCGAAAGAGGTCAATGGGGCCCGACACCTCACGAAGACCACCTCCCCGAACTAGCTTATTGCCCGAAAACAAGCACAGAAACACTGGAGGATCTGTCAATTTGGCGGTGGAATTCGGAGTTGGAAACCCTTACCACTCTTCAACAAGCTCCGCATCATCCGGTTACTCTAATTTCAGCATAGGTAGCCATGAGACGGCTCAAACAAGCCCCACAAGATCACAGACTCATCGAAGCGATCTCTATCAGACAATGGAAGACACAAAGTCAACCAGCGGAAGAACTAGGCCGAGCGACTTGCGCATAGATGCAGCAGCAGCAAGTTCTCATCGATTTGTTTCTCCGATGATTGAGTCACCATATGACGTCTCTCCCAAAGACACCCGTTTCGACCGACCGTCCATTGACAGCCAGCGTGCTCCTCGTGGTCGAGGAGGATACAGTTCTTCACCGCCGCAACACGGCAGCCATGTGTCTGGAGACCGCAGGTACGACCAGTCGACTGCATACAGGAACTTGCCCTCCCCGAGGCGGCAAGACACATGGGAACGCCAGGGCTCGCGTGGTCATCTTCCATTACCGTCTCGGGGTGATTGCAAAGCTTGTGGCGTCGCGATTACCGGCAAGAGCATAACCTCCGCGGACGGGAGACTGACTGGCAAATATCACAAGGCTTGCTTTGTGTGTACAACTTGTTCCGAGCCATTCTCGTCATCTGTATTTTACGTGCTCGGCGATAAGCCGTATTGTGAACAACACTACCACAAGCTTAACGGCAGTCTTTGCGGAAGCTGTGGGAGGGGTATTGAGGGCCAGTTCGCGGAAGACGAGGCCAAGATCAAGTACCACGTCAGCTGCTTCCGCTGTTTGGATTGTGGACTATCCTTGGCTGATGGGTATTTCGAAGTTGGAGGCTACGCATACTGTGAGCGGGATGCATGGAGAAGGGTCCAGGCCCAGTCATATGCAGAGCAAGAAACTCATCAGCCTGGACCACCTCGCGCCGCAGTTGGTGCTCGCATACCCAATGGTCTCCCAACCCGACCTAGTCCTCATTCTGGCCGGAGTGGACGGCCTCACCCGCCACCACCAAATGGTGTTCTGCAGGGCGGACGCCTAGCCGCTGGGCCAGAGCAGCGACTTCGAATGAACAAACGAATGACCCGATTGGGAAGATTAAACGCGTGAACAACAATAGGGTGTTGATACAAGGACGACATTTGCGCGGCTGAGATCTAGCACCCGCGCACCTACTACTGAACATTGACATAATAACGATTACCAGCTTACAATTCTCTTGCTATTGGCGGACTGGAAAAGAAGGTATGATATCCTTCCAAGATGAAGGCAGTTCACTTGATGTTTTTGGCTTAATATCTATTGACCTAATGGCTTGGTGTTTCTGTTCTGGGTTGTTTGGAATAATTGCATTTTATATACCCCTTCACGGCAGCACGGCGCACGTGCACAGGACACGTGCGATGCTTGCAGCATTATTTGGAATTCTGGGAGCACTTGGGAAAACGGGAGCTCACATTTCGGGATGTTGAATGAGTTGAGAAGTCATTCTGGGCTCATTTGGATCAGGTTTGCTTTTTCCGGCGCATCCAGCAGAAATGGGCTGTGCTTGCCATCAGGCGTTGATGATACCAAGAACCCTTAATTTAGTCGAGTAGGAAAGAAAATAATATCCTGCAGGCGAAGCACTTTGAACAAGCTCGTCCTGTAACCACATCAATTGAGAATGTATAGAATTCAATCCTCATTATTCTTCTTCCCGACTTGTTCTTTTCCTTCGGGAAGATGTCGCGTTTGTCCATAGTCTGTACAGTGATGAAACATGTGATCTCCCCGGTCGGTTGTAACACCTCGTGACGACCCTTCGTTTCATCCATGTTCCACAAAAGTGGTGTCGGAATTTCATCTGACGGGTTGAGCAACCTGAGCAACCTGAGCGACCTGAGCGACCTGAGCGACCTGCCTGCCGCATGCTGTTCTCCGTCGGCAAGGCAGTTGGTTCACCAAGGTGTGTGGGGACAAGGACAAGGACACGTCAGAGCCGACTAATTCCATGTGGTCTGTGTGGGCGGATCGGCATCGCCAATGCCACATGTCTGCAAGCTGCGCTGCAGGAACGAGCTGATTGATGACGGCGAAGGAACGGAGCGGAGCATTTTAGAATTATGTACATACTACAGGCATTTCATATCAACAACAGAACAGAAGGGCCCACCACTAGCTGCACGGGCAAGAGGGGCGAAGTGACACAAGATTAAGTGATTAAGTGTGGTGGCAAAAAGGGGGGCACCTGTGCGTAGAACTAGTTCATCAGTGCTGCGTGGGCCGAGGACTACATGTTACTGTTACTATCCCGCGCCGGGCCAGACACCGTGTTGAACTTGGCCTCAACGTTGGTTCGATGGTGAGAATGGGACAATACATGGACAATACATGAGGGAGATGCCAAGCTCATTGGAGCCGTGCGCAGATTCTATTCAGCCTCTCTCCTCCATACTCAGGAAAACTCTCCCTATATCACTAGTCTCCCTACGGAGCACTAGGTATGCAAGGAACAGCTAGTCGTGACACAAGGCATGTAGCGCGACTAGTCTCTCCCAGTTTCAGTAGATTTGAGGCCACATTCACGAACCCAGCTCTTTTCAGTCTGGCTTCAATACGCAACGCGAAGAAACAGAATCTTGGGAAAGGGCTGTTTGTGTACGGAGTACGGAGTATTGCGCCAGACTTGGCTTTTTTTTTTTTCCTCCCCGCCTTCGTTCTGATTTGGCGGTGGGGGGGGCCGTGTCGCCCACTTGCGGTGCTTGCCAGGGGTTCCAGTGATTGCCAATCTCAAGCTGCCGAAACTCGTGTCGGCCGTTATTTCCCAAATCAGACAAGGCGTGCTTCTTCACACTGTACTGCCTACCCAATCCATCGTACATCCCTCGGTTTGGATCTCTACAGTTGGAAGCCGGTCTGAGGAGACTGGTACATACGGTCCGTAGTAGTTGATGGATTGGCCCACACAGATGCCAAGCGGGAGGGAGGGAGGGAGGGCTGGTCGACCCCTGGATACATGAATGCAGATAGCACAGGGCGCGGATGATTTATGGAGCACGGTGTATACGTAACCACCCACTTATCCGTGCATCCCTCCCTTCCGACCTGGTCGCATAACTCGAACTTTTGTAGTTTTCTGCTTTCCGTCACGACCACGTTACGTGACTTTCTCGCCTTTGGCGTATTCCATTCTTTTCGGGCCTCTTCTGTCGTCCCCTTCTGCTTCTTGTATTGCTGCGATAGCCCAAACCTCGCGGGCTTCGAGCGCATACGGCGAGTTGGATCCGTGAAATTTTGCGACGCCATCCTCACGACAGCTTACTAGCGGGACCGAAGCCGCTTTGCTTCCCAGCACTGTTGTCATCCGAATACCTGCTTTTGCGAGTCTCGAAATCAGCTTGCCACTACGACCACCATCTTCTTGGGATCACGACTAGCAGGCTGTCTGGTCCCTTCCCCTAATCAACTGGACGGCTTTCGTGCCCACGGATTTTCTTCCCTTTCTTTTACGAACGACACATTTGTGCAGACACGAGAACCATACTGACACCGCCAGCTGACCCGTCATCTGCCCTTCGAAAATCGAATGCGCTGCTGAACCCTTGGTCAGATTTTCGACAACCGGATTGCTCTCTGCGTTTGCACATCCGCAGCCCTCCACCCGGCTGTTTCTCTTGAAAAATCAAAATCCCAATTCGCAATCTGTAACCCAAGGCAATGGGCAAGATGCTTCGCCCGCAGGGAAGACGGACACTTTTTTCTCGGCCAAGGCCGAGGTCACTTTTCATCATCGCTCTCGCTCTGATGACGACTTATTTTTTGGTCCTCAGTGGGCCTCCGTCAAGATTGCACATTGTCCCATACAAAAATGGCGATTCGGCCAACCAAGGTTCAGCTTTCACGGGCACTGCTGGCAAGAAAAACGAAAAACCACTTGCGAGTGACAAGTCCGAGGAAGCGATACTCAACTCCGATCCTGGCCACCATCACGATGAACCAACTGGCACTCGTGCCGATTGGGAAATTGACATTGAGGATTTGACCAACTGGAGTGACCCGGATGACCCAGAAACCAATGGTGATGTTCTCCCGGGGCACGAAACGGATGGCACTCCCAGAGAACCTCCTGAGGTTGCGAGACTACAACATGAAAAGGATCTACGAAAAATGTGGCGTTATGCTTACAAAACTACGGCCAAGTACGCAAAATCCAGAAACATGGGCTTAAGAATCAGGTGTCCAATCACCCCATCTTAGTCCTCTTCTTCTGAAATGAGAAATGTTTCGAGACAAATATACTAATTGGATACGCATCAGGCTCGCAAACTCAGACTTAGTCTATGGCAATACACTGAGGCAGTTGGTTATGAAGGACAACCGCACTGAGCAACAGAAGAAGATGCTCCACGAAGACCCGTCTGTTAAATCCGATCTGACCGACGAGCAACCAGTACGATTCGATCCATACCCGGAGTACAACAGCGATCAATGGAAGAAGGCTGGCCATGCTCCATACGTGCCTTGCAAGGGGCCAACTGGTGAGATTGTCGAAGATTTGCTCGTATTCCGAGGTCGTCCTGCAAGATGGCCACAGCCCAAGTTTGGATCGTATGATTTGTTCGGAATCGACCCAAATCTGTGCTGGGAACGCGACACACGTCTCGGGCAGTATGGACTTTGGGAAATGAAGAAGAAAGTCGGAGGATCTTACGAGACTTTGAACTGGGATAACGTCAACTGGGGCGAATTGCAGCAACACTGTGTCAAGCAGAATGCTGCTCGCTTTAACACGGCAGTCGGGAAGAACAACCCCTTCCTCAACAACTACCCCGAAACCCGGCAGCCGGCGGGACCGCCCTCGGAACAAAAGGCTAAGCGTGACGGAGCTCAACTGTCGGAAACAAAAGCCGAGGCCCCAAAAATCAAAGGACGTCCCAGCAACATGAAGCAAGCTGAAGTGACCAAAGAGTCTCGGACAGCCCTCCTGCTCCGCTCCTACACGGGCATGAAGTACAGCGACAATGACCGACAGGTGATCCGAGCTCTCGTAAGCGAACTCAGTCTCAAGACTGGTGGTCAATACGAGGTATTTCTCTTGGTTCAGTCCAAGAATCAAAGTCTTCCCATTTTCGATGACGAGGAATTATACCAATCTGTCCTGAAAGAAAACGTGCCTGCCGAGTTCCACGATATCACGGTGCTGTGGAATGACCAGCAGGTTTGGGATCTTTACCCTGCCATTACGGACGAGTTCGCGAGATCTGTTCACAGCGCCCAGTGGCTGTCAGTCCAGAAGTTCAGCCAAGACCACCCACAGTTCGACCATTTCTGGAACTGGGAGATGGACTTCCGATACACCGGTCACCACTATGATCTACTCGAAGGCCTCTCTTCCTTTGCGAAAAAGCAGCCACGCAAGTATCTCTGGGAGAGAAATGAGCGCTTCTACATTCCCGAACATCACGGCGATTACGACACGATGTTCCGCCAAAGTGTTGCCAAGCAGCACGGCAATGACACTATCTGGGGAGCGCCGGAACTTCCATTCGTCAAACCGGTCGGCCCGAAGCCCCCCGTCCCGTACCAAGAGGATAACTATGATTGGGGCGTCGGAGAGGAGGCCGACTTCATCACTGTCAGTCCCATGTTCGATCCCGTTGGTAGTCAATGGATCATCTCATCGCATGTGTGGGGTTATAACGATGAGACCCACGCGTCAGCCGATTTGCCTCGACGTACCACCATCGTCACGCAGTCTCGCATTTCGAAACGCCTGCTCGATATCATGCATGTCGAGAACGTGCGAGGGAACCATGTTGCCTCCGAGATGACAGCACAAACTGTTGCACTGCTCCACGGTCTCAAGGCCGTTTACGCTCCTCATCCCGTATTCATGGACCGTGACTGGAAGGGCGGCTTCCTCAACAATTGGTTCAACCCCGGACCCAACGGAGAATCAGGTGGCCGTGGATCACCCATGGGCTGGGGCAGAGAACGGCGTTTTCAAGGCACCACCTGGTATTACCGCGCCGAACCTCCCAACCGACTGTACAATAACTGGATGGGCTGGGTGGACACGGGAATCGGAGGATATGAATGGGAAGCAAAACACGGACGTCCCTGCCTACCATCGGTCATGCTTCACCCCATCAAAAACACAAGTCCAACGAACCCCGACTACAAGTCTGGATTTGATCTTTTTGTAGGCTAAGACATTCTAGTCATGCCAGCCAAAGCTTGACCAACCATCGCACTCTGTGAGCCACTGCCATCACCCCGACCTCTGCCGTTTGCTTGACATTTCGGCGCTTTTTCTTATACCCGTCTCACATCCGACCGCTCACAAAAAGTTCTTCAAAGCAGCTAATTGTGGCACCTGGAATACCCGGTCTCTTACTTTTTGCGACCCATTCTTTTTCCATCCTTTCGACTTACAGCACACGCATCTGACTTGGCATACCCTTGTTTCAGCCCGCCAAGGAGTTTTGTTTCCTATTCTTCCGTCCGAAAACCAGCGTTGAAGAGAGGCTAGGGCTGTCTCTAGTTCTGACCTGTGCCAAATGAAATAGTGTGCTGCGACTTGACTTATCTTGACATCCTATCAGGTGGCTGTTGCATAGGGAGAGAGTTGGTGTTATATGACGATGATTTTCACAAATCCGGCGTTTTTTTTTTACCACTTGAGTTGTTATTCCTTTTTTTTTTTTTGTTTTCATCTGCTCTATCACTATCATCTTGTTGTAGCGCTACGTCGCGCGCTTCATGATCAACATCCAAAGCGACGCTCCTGACACCAGCAGAAGTAGTTTTGTTGCTACGACCCGGCAGGGACTGGCTTGCAACTTTTTGTTTTGTTTTTTGGAACTCCCATGTAAAGAGTATTTAGTGTATAGAGAGATCCGTTCAGTGGCTTGGAGCCATAGGTTGAATGACAGTAGCATCGGAAACGTGATGCAGTTTGCATAGCGTGCATGATAACGAGGCAAAATGGCCCAGCTCAGTCATATTCATATTATGTGAGAGACGCAGAGCGAGCATCTGTGCAGCGCCACCATCCACATCCACGGTCGCGTGTACATTCGGCTCATCACTCATGCGATGCCAGCTCCTCCTTCACTACTTCACCCCACCAGGGCCACCACACACCATCAAACTCGCATAGTTTATGCAAAAAGTGTCCGGCCTTGCTTGCGCATGGCAATGGCAGGAGCATGAGCCCTCCGCCCAAGGTGAGTTCTGAACAGTTTACAGTTTGTGCATTTGTTTTCTTCTTCTTCCCACATCCGCCCGCCAATTCCATCATGCCAATGTTGGATTACCAAAAACTTACGCTTCTCCCCAGACACCCACCCCGCGGCGCTTCCTGCTGCCCAAACGACCGCCTGCCTCGCAAACGCCACTACCCCAGACATCACAGTTCCAGTCCACGCCCCGATTCGGCTCGTCTTCCGTGCCGCGGCCCACGCAGAGGAGAGCACAGAGCATAGAGGACGTCGATGTCGATGAGGACAGGGAAGAATCATGCCCGGCCGCCGCGGACGGGGAGGGCCATGGTGGTGGGGAAACGAGCAGGGCGAGACGGCGGCACGTGCTGGATCTGGACATTGATTCTGATTCTGATTCTGATTCTGATTCCGATTCCATCACGAGCGCATCTCAGCACACGGATACTTGGCAGGAGGAGGACGAAGGGTACGCGCGCGATGAGATCCATCCTGGTCACGGCATCGCAGCAGCAGCAACCCGGTCGTCTCCGGTAGAGAGGAAAGCGAAGCGGCAGAGGGTGCTGCTGTCCATTTCCCCTGTTGCAAGCTCGGCGGGATCACCAGTGGAAGATGGAGAAGGTGAAGAAGGGGGGACTCATACGCCCACGCGCACCTGCACATGCACGGCGGAAGGAAACGAAGAAGAGACGACTACGACTGATTCGAAGACCAGGTCGGCTCAGCAGCAGCCCGTGTTCAGACCTGCGCCGCGGTTCAAACTCCCCGAGGTGGAGGTGGACGACTCGATGATGGCGGGGGATGATATCCTCCCCGTTGCCTTCTCTCCTCGGCGCCGAGGACAGAAGTACCTTGCTGGGGGCGGGCGGCGCAGCTACAGTCGTGGCTGTCCGAGGTGAGGGGGTGGGATGGCGAGCCGAGAGATGCGGCGGCGAGGATGACGGTGGAGCAGGTGCGGCCTGGTTCGCGCATGTATCTTGCTAGGGGGAGGGAGCAGGATGGACCCCGGGCCCGGGGGAAGGGGTATCTTCTCGCGGGGGAGGGCAGGCTGACGGGGTTGGAGAGGAGGGCTGATGTGCGGGTGGGGAGTGTGGTTGTGCTGGAGGAGCCGGTGTGGGAGGTGGACCTGATGGGGGAGTCGTGGACGGTGGTTTGCAATTGGAGTGTGGTGTCGTCGTGATGGTGGTCACTGGCGGTTGTTGTTGTTGTTGTTGTTGTATGAAGTTTGGGGGGGGGGGGGGGAAGGAGGTGGGATGTTGGTTGGATCGTGAAATTGGCGTTGCAGGAAGTTTTGGAGTACGGGGGATTCGCTTTGGTAAATTGACCCCCCCCCCCCTCACACGGGAGAGCAAAGGAGTAGAATTTTGACTCATGGTAATTCAGACGTTCGTTGGTAGTAGGGACAGTATGATGTTCATATGTTCCACGGCATTTTTATGTACGGGCTCGCGGTAATAGCAGAGTTGACGTGACGGCCACAATTGCTCAAATCCAAGCAAACAGAATGAATGAATGCAAGAGTTTCAATCCCTCGCGAATTCACAAATGAATAACCAACACCTCCCTTTTTTTTTTTTTTTTCGTAAAGTCGTCACATCGCAGCTTGCTTTGCTTCCCCTTTCACATATGCACATATCCGTGCTTTTCCCCAAACGCGTCCGGAACTTTCACCGCGCCGAGTCACCACCAGTGCATGCCCATAATACCCATACCCATCACCTCTGCGCAAAAAAAAAAAAAAACACAACCGTGTCCAGAGTCTTCCGACGGCTATTATCAATCTCCGTGCCGAGGAGAACACAATGACTTGACCACATCATGTTCCGCCTCACAAGCCCCTTCGCGAGAACACGGCGTCTCGTCGGCACGCCGCGCCACACGAGCTCCCTCTCGAGGGGGTCGGACCCCCTTCGGATCCTGTTCTGTGGCTCAGACGAGTTCGGCTGCGCGTCGTTGCGGGCGCTGCATCGCGAGCATGTGCGGGGCAGGGGACTCGTCGAGGCGTTGGACGTGATGGTTTTGCCGGCGAGGAAGACCGGGAGGGGGCTGAAGATGGTGAGCCAAGGTGAGTCGTGAGGGCCTCCATGTTGCCTGCGCGGCAATTTCGGTCGGTCGGTCGGTCGGTGGTGGATGGGAAGTTGACTTGGACAGTGCCGTGCAAGACGTTGGCGGAGGAGTTGGGGTTGCGGATTCATCAGCGGGAGACGTTTAGGATGTGGGACGTGAGTTTTCGTCCTTTACTATCGTGTCTGCGTGTTTTTTTTTTGTGTTTGATCATGTTTTTTTTTTCTTCGTCTGCTGCGCTGCATGCATTTTTCTTTCCTTGTTCCATTTCTCTCTGCTTCTCTGGAAAGAAGGAAAAAAGAAAAACTTGCCCCCGTTTACAACTATCTCACTGACGGCTTGTCAACAGCTCCCCCATGGTACAAACCTGGTTGTCGTCGTTTCCTTCGGCCTCTTCGTGCCCAGAAGGATTCTATCTTCCGCCAAGTACGGGGGTCTTAATGTCCATCCGTCTCTATTACCCGAGTGCGTATCTTTTCCTTCATTATTATTAGGCATCGCACATGAATTCCAATCATGGGGCCGTTCGTGCTAACGCTACGTGGTAGCCTCCGTGGCCCTGCCCCCATCCACCACGCTCTCCTCCGAGGAGACACCCATATGGGCATCTCCCTTCAAACACTGGATGATGAAGCCTTTGACCATGGAACGATTCTCGCACAAACGCCTTCACCGGGAATGCCAATCCCCGCCGACGCTTCTTTCCAAGGCATAATGCATGATGCGGCTACCAGGGGTGCGGCCATGCTCGTCCAGGGACTACGAGACGGCCTTCACGTGCCGCCTCATAGAGACGTGGGCTGGAAGGCTGCTCAACTCGAGGGGAAGAAGCTCCAGCATGCTCCGAAGATTACCAAGGCCGATGGGCGGATAGAGCCAGAATGGACGGCGGAGCAATTTGCAAGACGCATTCGTGTGCTGGGATCCGTGTGGACAAATGCGGTCAATGAGAAAGGGGTACAGAAGAGGGTGATTCTGCTAGATGCCGAGCCTGTGATGGATGAAGCGGTGCTGGAGCGATGTGAAGAGGCTACATTAGTGTGTGAGTATGAAGCGAGCGACCAACGCAGGCGGGAACCAGACCGCCATGAGCGACGGGTGATTACTGATGACGATGGCTCTTGTTTGATACACGTTTGTGGGAGGACGTGGATTCGGGTCACCAAGGTCAAAGTGGATGGAAAGCCCCAACAGATGGCTGCAATGGGGTTGAAGAGCCTCATACGGCGGAAGTGAAGTGGCTCTGATTCAAAAAAAAAAAAAAATAGTAAAATTCAAAAACGGTGAAAACCTAGCACATGGCCGCGTCTCGCAACAATGCTGTCGATACCCAATCTTGCCCTGCCGCGCCACGAAGATGGCGAGGCCGAAAGAAGAAGCCGCCGAGCAGGGGCATCGTCACAACATCGCCGATGATGCCCTTGTCTGCATGAGTCTTGGTGCTATATTGCGTATATTTTAACTAGCTCAGGTACCTGCATGTACGGATTACTCTTGCTGAATTTTCTAATGGATTATCAGGTCTGCGCGATGCAGCCCTGGCCGGGGCTGGGCCACAATCCCGTTGTGTTCTAGGAAGAGAAAAATCTGAGCGACCACGACCATGCGTCATGCGTCACATACTAGAATCGAGGTTTATGTCAGTTGTGTCCGTCCGCAAGAAAAACCCTGCATGCATGAATTACTTGCGGGCAGTGCTGGTTTGCAACCATCATGCTGGGTGGAATCTGCTATCTCAAGCATAAAGAAGCTTGGGGGTGGACTCACGGCCAGCCAAAGCAAATCGCTTTTCCTTTTTCTCTATAGTAAGCGGAGAAGCATTCACAAGAGTCAGGCACCACGACAGAAGTCAGAAAAAAAAAAAAAAAAAAAAAAAAAAGGCGTCCATGCAAGTCAGTCAGGGTCCAAGGGGCAGGCAGGCACGACTACCAATCAGAGGCGGGGCTTCCTGGCAGGGCTCCGCACAAGGCACAGGGGTGACAGGCTAACCTAGTACGGTAGTAGTGGTTTTCGCTTTATTTTCGTCTCCGCCTGAAACCATTGCTCCGACCGAATGTTTCCGACCAACAAACAGCAGGAGCCTGCATTAGTGTCGCCCAGCCGGCCAGCCAGCCCCCATCCAGCAAACAGCATTCCAGTAGACCGAAAGAGGTCTTATTCGACCGCGCCGTCCCTCCAAACCATGGTAGCTGGGCCTGGACGGGCTCACAGACAACAGCAGACGGGGTATGATAGTGTGTGCCCATACTCAGTCATGACGTTGGGGCAGAGGACCGCCAAATATGCCACTCCTGGTTCGTGGAGGAGTCTTCTGGTCAGAATAAAGTCACCTCGTACGGAACCTGTTATACGTAAGTCACCGTTTTGGAATGGTGCAGGCACTACCATCTAATGTAGAGAATTCATGCAAACAAAGTCCCATTGCGGCCGTTGTTGAACGATTTATGGAGAAGCTCTCGCATAAAAGGAGTGGCTTGTGACCCATACCAGTGATATTATCACCATGCAGTTTGGGTATCCTCAAGGATATGCGTGGTGGAGGTTCCCTTGGTCATGCTTGTTGGCATCACGGGCTTCGTCCAGATCTCCCTATGAAGATGGGATAAAAGCAGTCCACCAGCCCACGGCTGTTGATGATGAATCATCTCTTCCGACCTTGGCCGTCCTGTATCACGGTCGTTTGTCCTGTAGTCAAGGCATCTTTGACGTCTTACTTGGACATTCAGGAGCATCCTGCTCGTCCCCTGACGTGTCGAACCGACCGTCGTAGTCTCTCGTTACCAATATCCATAAACACATTCGCTTATCGTATCCGTACTTGTTCATTCCGTATACATACATAATGGCACCCTCAATGATTTCCTTGGGCACTGCTGCCCTCGCTCTTGCTGGAAACGCCGCTGCTAAACAGTGGTATCTCGAGGACAAGTACGATTCGAGCAATTTCTTTGACAAGTTTGTCTTTAACACGGTATGGCGACTCCTTTTTCGGCGCTCTTTCACCGACCTGTCCCCCCTAACTTTGCGTATCCTGATATCACCTGACGTATATCATAGTTGGGATTTCATTTTGAGACATGACGGATCACTGACTCGAGCGTTAAATTTAGGCTCCCGACCCGAACTCAGGTTACGTGACGTATCGAAACCAGACCGATGCCGTCGCGCTCGGCATTGCCAGTGTATCTGGTGGCGAGGTCAAGCTGGGAGTCGACAACAGGTCCATTCTGAGCCAGAATTCACCTGGCCGCAGCAGTGTGAGGCTCGAGTCGCATGCTCGTTTCGACAAGAACCTCATTGTGGCCCGGTTCAGTCATTTGCCCGAGAGCAAGTGCAGCGCCTGGCCTGCTTTGTAAGTCTGGACGGCCCGGAGTCAACTTCGTGGAGGAGAAGGCTTGCTTGCACTGATTGCAGAAAACATGGGAATGGTGTTGCTAACATGAGAAACATTGGCCAGCTGGACTGTTGGTGACACCTGGCCTACCGATGGTGAAGTCGACATGCTCGAGAGCTGGAACATGGACTCTTTCAACAAGCCCGCCTACCATATGGGCAACCCGGGGCTTTTTGGACAATGTACGTTGGATGGCGCTGGTCAGTCCGCCGTGGTCAGCACCAAAAACTGTGACAACGGCTTTCAAGATGTGCCTCGACAATGGGCGAACCAAGGCTGTGTTGGCAACGACCTTGCTGGTCCTCACGCATTGCATGACGGTGGTGTTTGTAAGTCGTCAAACTGACCCCCTTGTGCCGTCCTTTCCAAGTACTACAGCAGCAGGCTTACCTTTTGGGTGCAACTAGATGCCATGGAGTGGACCAAGGACTTCATCAAGGTTTACTCATGGCGCAACGGGGCCGCTCCCGGCAACATTGGCTCCGACACCCCTGATACCTCTACCTGGGGTATTCCCACCATGCACCTGAAGTCGTCTTCCTGCAACATTGACAAGATATTCAAGAACCAGAGATTGATCGTCAACATTGCCTTGTGTGGAAACCCCGTGGGAGACTCCCCTGGCCCCTGGGACCAGTGCAAGGCTATTACGAAGAGCACCTGCGCTGATTACGTCCGCTACAACCCTTCTGCCTTTGACAATGTCTACTTCAAGATCAAAGATATCCGCATCTTCGGCCAGAACCCTCCCCAGACTACCACTACTTCGACCCCCTCGACCATTTCCACGAAGACTTCCACTACCTCAGCCGAGCCTACGACCTCGGGCACCTCGTCATCGTCTACCTTGAGCAGCATCGAGACGGTGGTGACTGATGCCACTAGCACTACTCCGTCTTCGTCCACCGATTCGACCATCAAGGCTTCCATCAGCAGTGCCACTGGGACCAGCTCCAGCTCCAATACTGCATACACTGCTTCAACGTCGAGCACTACGTACGAGGCTGCTGACACCACTTCCGTGCTGAACATGTCCACCAAGGATGTGTCTACCAAGACTCCTGCTGCCACCGAGTTCGCCACCGCTTCAGTTATCGCGCATGCCTCGGCCCCTGGCATCAGCTCAACCACGACCCGCAGGCGGTTCAACTCCACCATGAACAACTCCAACATGACCACCTCGACCGTGTACACGACCGCCATCCACACCATCACCAGCTGCGAGCCCACCATCACCAACTGCCCCATCGGCAAGATGACCACGCTGACGATTCCCCTGTACACGACCGTTTGCCCTGTTTCCGCAAAGCCCACCAAGGCTCCCGGCTCTGGCCACAGCGACAAGACCACCATCACCACCAAGGTGACCAAGACCTACGCCATCACAAGCTGCGCCCCCGCCGTCACCGACTGCCCCGGCGGCGGCGGCGGCGGCGGCGGCGGCTTCACCACGCAGTCTCCCTTCCACCCGACCCAGACAAGCAAGAAGACCACCGTCTTCCACGAGACCCAGACCGTGGTCGTCCCCAAGCTTGTCCTACCCTTTGGCGGACAAAACGGCACCACCAACGCAACGTCCATCGTCAAGCCTCGCCCTAGCGCCCATGGGATCGTCAACAGCGAACACGAACAGCCCGTCCCCAGACCCACGGGCGACAACATCTGCCCTGGCCCCGACTGCCCTCCTCCCACCGGCATCAGCGGAGCTTCCACCCAGGGCATCGGCCTCGCCATGCTCATCGGGGGCCTCCTCGCCGCTCTGCTGCTGTAAAAGCGGAGGGAATCCCAGTCAGAACTCGGATGTGCTCAAAAAGGTCCATGTTTCTCCGTTCTTTTCTAGCACCTTTTTAGTTGGATCTAGTCCTTTTTACATATTCTTGTTCATTCTTCATGAGGACCTGTGATTTCATCAAGTATATTGGTAGTGTGTTTTCACCATGACACGGTGTCGTGCGCCAAGACTGAATGATGGGAGTTTTTCCCACTTTTGCTTACCGCGCAGCCCTGCTTCCTCTGCTAGACCCCCCCCCCCCCCCCAAGACACTACGTGACCCTGCAATGGCAAACCGAGGCCTTTATCGTCGTAGAAAAAGCAAAATTCCCCTCTTGTGTCCTTGCCGCCACTACCGACCTGCTTCTTCTTGAAGCTGACTGGGGCCATCTCGGTCCGTCGCCTTGCTCTCATGCACCCACGGGCCACTCACTACTTTATTGCCGCGTCGGGCCTCCCCCGTTGGCGCGTTGCGTACCCTCCACGCTTGTACAGAGTAACAATTATGTTGCTAATGTTACCTCTTGATGAGGGCTTAGAAATAAAGAATGAACCGTCTGCGTGGCCCTTTGCCTGGCCAGATTCAGGCTGAGTTCCGCCAAGTACTGGCTCGGCAAAGCTCTGGCATGAATCGAAATCTCAACAGGAAGCGCTTGAACGAGAACGAGTCTCTCATTCAAAATCCAGCAGTCATTGCCACGATACTGCGCCACCCCTCCGATTTAACGGCCGTGTACTCCTCTGTTTTCCGCAACATATTCGGACCGACAGCAAACCGGGATGACGAGCTTCGCAAGTTTTTCGACCAAGTTGACGATGGGAGTCTTCCGGAGCAAGTGGCACTAAATTGAGAAATCTAAGCGCTAGACACAATATCTAGAAAGCAAAGGACTGCTTGTCGACGACCATGTCCGGAGGCGCCAAATCCAGGAGTACCTCGCGAAGACAAAGTATCTGATGTAAGCTGCATAGCCGGTAGACTGCGTCACAGCTTGCTTTACCGGTCGAGTTCTTGTTTCAATTCCGCCTTCTTTTGTAAATCTGCAAATCTTGACCACAACTAGGCTTTTACTCTTCGCGAGCTAGAGGCACTTCTACCCATACGAAACACCCATCTCTTGGCTGGAAGCGCCCTGGATAGCATAAGCCCAAAACTGCTTCCTCTCCATTCTTCCCGTCGATATCGTACATAGTTTCGCTGATCCGCTTCTGGACGTCTTCAAGTTCCTTTTTCTTGATCTTGCTTGTTCAAAGGTAAACCGCCTCTTGGTCTAGCAGCTGTATTGTGGATGAACTGGTGACGAAGGACGACCTGTCGCGAGCATGACCTTCGGGGCTGGAATCGATTTTCCAGACCGAGTACGCTGCCCCTGAGATCGTCAAGTCAGGGTCCAGGTCCTATAACACTATATAAGATGTTGGCGGGATCCCAAATTTTCTGGTAGGTATGGTCGCATGTGCAAGTTGGAGCAATAGTTACAACCTATACAGCTGCGTTATTGCAAGGGGATGATGCTGATGTTGTAGATGCTTGTTTCCCATCTCCTCCTTTATTCGCTTCATCTTCCTCTTTTCTCATTTTCTGTCTTGTCTTTCTGGCTCGCTCGCTTGCTTTCCTTCCCCTCCTCCCCTTTTGATCACGACGAAATTCCCCCAAGACTGATCTATCAATGCTCAATGCTCTCTTGTGTTCACGAGTGTGTACCTGGGTATCATCCACCTCATACATCCAATTCACAGCCGCGACCGAATCCACTCCGCCCACTTGCACAGATCCTCCATGTGCTCCAGCACCCTTGCCATCTTCTCTCGCGTAAAGTCCTTTCTCATGCCTTGTGGATCCCCGACCCCTTCAAAGTCAAGAATGTTCTCGTCCACAATCTCCACCGCTCCGCCTTCTAGAATCTTAATCGAGATGTTGGCCGTGGATTGGCCCATCGGGAAGACCACTTGCATTTGGGGCGCAGGATGCACCCAGAGAATGACGTCGAGATGGGTCGAGGTCGAGGTTGAGTCTCGTGTAATGGTGTGTTCTGCGGGCGTCTCGACGTCCATAAAGTCTGACAATTGCTCCTTTTTGGTCTTTGTAACTGCGATAAAGGGCTCTTCTGGAGATGTGGTGGTTGGCTTTGGAGGGGATTCCAAGGGTGATGTTTGCGAGCCGAAGCTGTTCTCGAGAAGCGTTGACAGGAATGCATATTGTCGGAGAAGCGGCAGCATATCTAGTAGTTGCCGAGGATGGGAGAAGGGCATTTCGGACACGGTCTGAGAATAGATGGGCTTGTAAATGAATAGGGTGTTGCTGTGGTGTGTGGCATGTGAGGTCGTGTCCTTGTCGAAGACGTGAAGCTTCCGCTGCCGTGAGATGGCTCGACACTCACTATGGTCAACCTTGACGCCCGAGGGGAACGGGAAGAGTAAGCTGTCAAAGGTGAGTGGTGAGGGGGGGTGTCCGCGCTGCATCATTTCATTCTGGATGTTGGGGGGATTGACGTTGGCGAACATGTAGAGGCGGGCCCAGTCGTTTTGGGGAAGAACAACGGGGGGGTCAAACGTGGCGGTGAACATGACCCTGGGAACTCTCTTCGTTGAGAGATCGGGTTGCAATAGGTCCATGCCGGCATCTTTGTTGTCGTCTGACTGCGGCAATGAAATGTTTTCGGGCTCTTGCCAATCGAGAATCATCTTGGGAGGGTTGAGGGTCGTGTCTTCCTTGGTGATGTCCTTGGATATCCAGTTTTCAGACACTCTGACTGGCGGGACTCCAATGCCATCCAAGGAACCGCACCCAAGGAGAAGTGACCAGACTTTGGCCTTCTTCTCACTGAATGAGGACAAATGGTCCGCGGTGGTTGGTGTGACGAATCGGTGGTGCTTCCAGTATTGCAGGGCAAGTCCGACTCTGCCCCTTTCATGCATTGCCGGTCGGCCGTGTCTTGAGCACATGACGATGTTGGATAGATACTCGTCGGTCTTTCCCTTCATCGTGCCCTCCTCTCGTAGTTTCGACAAGTCCCACTCATACAGTCTGTTTAGGCTGGCGTGGATGCCCGCTAGAGCTTCATGGCAGTCGAGCCCTGGCACAATGCTGAGCTTATCTAGGCCGGCCAGGCGCTCGAAGTTGGAAGCAAAGTTCTCTAACGATTTAGTCAGCGGGCTCTGGCCCGGGAGAAGAGTCAAGTCTTGTAGCAGTATTTGACCAGCTGCATCCATGTGCTTGGACACGGATGAAGCAGAGCCGTGATAGGTTAGAGAAACGCTTTGCACGATGTTGTTGTCGAGAACAATGTCGAGGGCAATTGCTGATCCAGCTATAGCCAGTGTTCTTGTCTTGCGTCCACCGGGCGTTCTTTGCTCCTCTGACAGCAGTTCCAACCCAATCTGCTGTGCCAGGCGTTCGAGACTAGCTTCGCTGACAAGTCCTTTCTTGGTCTATGAAAGACCGGGGTTAGAAAATCTCTCGACAGGAAGGAATAGCTTCTGAACAGGTTTGACCAACACGGAGGAGTTTCAGAATCGTATCCAAGCGCTTCAATTTGTCGTCCTCGTTGGCAAGCGCCGCTCCGATAGCATCAAGCCCAGTGACGCCAACATTGTCGAGGCCAATGTCGAAGGATGCTCCCATTCCCAAGGCGCTCATGGCAGCGGCGGTTGATGGACTGTCAAAGTTGAAGGCCCCCATGCCCGAATGAGCCATGAGGTTCGACGTCGCTGGCGACTTCTTCACTTGCTGCGGAGACGACCTTGGGCCGCGAGGCGAGAAGGCAGCTTGGGCGGCATTCGAGAAGGGCGTGGACACTGGAGGCGTCGCTGCTGCGAGCTGTGAGGGAGTGCGACCTTGTTGCGAAGGCGCATGCTTCATCGGCGTGGGACTCGCCATTTCCTAGTCCTATATTGGAGGTTTGTTGGACCTTTTGTTGAATGAATGTATGGATTCATCAGAGAGGTATTGGTTCGTATTGAGTCTGGGGGGGTCGTTGCGGTGCGGTGCTGGAGCTGAGCTTCACCCACCCAGCCTTTGCTCAGCGCTCGATGTTGACCCTGGTCTGGTGGCTTTTGGCAGGTCGGTGGTCCCTTCCACCCTTCCCCGCTGCATTTCCTCCCCATTTCCTCCCCATTTCCTCGCAGCCTGGTTGGGCTGTCGTGCGCTGAGTGAGTCAGCTTCCACAAGTTGGCCCCTTCTCCTTCGTGGCTTCATTGCTTGTCATCTTCTGACCCAAGGCGCCATTCGAAATGCGTCCGCCGATTTCAACCGCTGCCTGTCGATCTATTGCCGAGCGATCCATTCGCGTGCTCGTTTCTCCCACCCCGATCACATTTGCAGAGCGTCGCTCCGTGCTGCAAGTCTTGGAGCAATATGGGCCTGTTGAGGTTTTCAAAATGACACCAGTATGATATGATGAACCTCCTCCCCCTTTCCAATCGTCTCATTGGATTGATATGCTTCGTGCACAGCTGCGCGCGGGCATCTCTGACATCTGGCGCTGATGGACAGGGCTATTACGCAAATTTTGTTTCCGTCACCAAAGAGGTAACCACAGCAGTAAGACTCGTCGCCTGCAGTCCTCTAACGTACAAGATGCCCGTGCCCCGAATGAAGACGGATATTCACATCGTCGACCTGGTGGACGGTGACAGTTCCAACGACTTCAATACCAACAGCAACCGACCGTCCATAACGAACTCTGGAGGGGAAACAGCAGGTGACGATGCAGCCTCACGCGAGGAATTTCTTCACGCGTCCAAACAGACACAGTTCAAGCTGGAAATCTTTCCAGCGCCAGACTACAAGCACGAGTTTGCCATGTACGGATCTCCACTACACCAATCATGGCCTTCATCCTATCGCAAAGACAAATCATATGTAGCATCCACTCTGAAGCAGTCGCTTCCTCAGACTATGGTGTCTAGTGGGCTGGCGCACTGGCTGCTTGATACAGGCAGTAGCGGCACCGGCAAAGCTGATGGCAAATCAGAGCGACTGCGGCTGAAAGGCTGGCTCCCCAGTAAAATGAAAAGTCTACATGATAGAGAGTAGTTCGAAAGCCT
Organism: Epichloe amarillans; assembly: GCA_024072835.1. Lineage (NCBI taxonomy): Eukaryota > Fungi > Ascomycota > Sordariomycetes > Hypocreales > Clavicipitaceae > Epichloe > Epichloe amarillans. The sequence goes on along the minus strand of CP099637.1, from coordinate 4,478,740 downwards.
TGATTTTCCTCATGGCACTCATTCAATCACTGTCCACAAGCTCAACGAGACTTGGGCCCTCACCAAGGAAGCGCAGCGGGAAAAGGGAAAGGAAAATTACAACTCACGGCTGGGGCCCCAGCCCCAGATGCCGGCCCATCTCGAGGCAGGAATGGCTGGTATGGGCGAGCGTCACGAATGCAGCTAACTCATCATCCATGTCTTTAAAATATCATTTGTCGTGCGACAAGGCGACGAGACAAGTTTTTGGTAGTACCAATTTGCGAAAATAGTGTGCCTGGATGGCCTATGACGGAAGATCCGCAGGGAATACGTGTCTAAGCAACTCACGCTTCTCATCACATGTATCACATACGTCCGTACACATGGCTGCGTTGCGAGGCCGTGGTCGTGGCGTGGCTCAAATCAGGGCAGAGGGCCTATCAGATGGCAAATTGATGAGGCCCCACCACGAGCCCCCACCACGAGCCCCCACGAGCCCCCACAAGCCACCACGAGCTTGTTCCTGTCTGACCACCTCATTTCGCAAGCTCTTCAGTCTCGTCTGAATCAATTCCGAAATGACGTCGCCGACATGAGTGCGGCGCATGTGGCCTCGCCCTCAACTCGCCGCCCAAGACATTGACGATTTATATGTACATATGCTTGCTCGTTCCCGGGACCCCAGCGTCCTGCCTTCCGCGAGAAGTCCATTAGACAAACATCCGCCTTGTCCGTCTGTGTCCACCAGCGTGTGTGACTGACTCCCCGTCGACCATTTCAAGAGCTCGCCGCCGCGCACTGTCACAAGAAGAGATATATATACGAATCGAGTCAAGATGGGGCTCGGGAAATTTCTTCACCACATCGGCACATTCTTCCTGTTTGTGGCCTTTGTCCTCCTCATCGTCGTGACCATCACATCCCCCGTGGTCAATGGCATCTCCATGATGCATGTCGACCTCGGCAGTAATGCTGCAGCAGCGCAGGAAGTGACGTTTGGGACCTTTGGGTACTGCGTGAGGGGCATCGGGTGAGTACATTCGTGTACAAGTCAGGGCCTTCTGCTAACAGCCCGCGAAGCCGTGGTGATTCGGACGACTGCACCCGCTCCAAGATCGGCTACGACCCAGCTGGTCTGATGAGCACTCTCGATGGCACCGAATTCGGCAGTGCCTCGGCCAGCACGGCCAAGGGTCTGACCCGTGTCATGATTCTTCACCCCGTCGCTCTTGGCCTGTGCTTCATTGCCTTCCTCCTCTGCATCAGCACCGGCGTAGTGGGCTCGTTCCTGGCCTCCATCGTCTCTTTCATCTCCTTCATCGTGACCCTCGTGGTCATGATCACCGACTTCATCGCCTTCGGCATCATCAAGAAGGACGTCAACGATTTCGGTGTCAGCCGCGCCAAATGGGGCTCCGGAATCTGGCTTGTTCTCGTCGCTGCCATCTTCACCCTCATTGGTGCCTCTGTTGTCTTTGTCACCTGCTGCTGCGCCCGCAAGAAGGAGGATTCCGAGCGCCACAAGGAGTCCTGGAATGAGGCTCCTGCCACCGGTCGTCAACGACGCTTTTGGTAAATGAGGTCTGGATTGGTCCTCAAATGCAAGCATCAAGATGAAGAACTTTGCGGCGACTATTCCGACGATGATGCCAGCACGACGTTTTGGACACGAATTTATTTCAGTGATGACGTGTATGGAAATGGTGGTAATGGATGGGCGGGGGGGATGGGATTTTTTTTTTTTTTTTTCCCCAATTCTTTCTTCCCCCAACACCAGCAACGTGTGTGTACATGGGCGTTCTGACAAGGTCCGAATTGTCTACATCAAGTAATGCATGCTCTTGAGCGTTCCAGTTGTCAAACACATGCATGCGCAGACGTAGCAAGTTCATGATATCCAAAGTAATGTCTTTTATTCATTTCTTTTTTCCTCAATCTCAATGATACCCATACCGAGGGCAATCACGACGGTGAGCGTATTTTCGCAATTGTAGACTAAAACAGCTAGTAATTGTGTGTCAGTCCATTGCTTCCGAAGATATACCAAGGCCACGTCAATCTAGTCAACCAGTCTGATCAAGCCGAGGCCATCCCACAAGGGCACCAAGAACGTCTCCAGTCTCTTCTCGGCAATGACCTGATCATTGAACCTGCGAACCGCCTCGACGTGCAAGCGCCACTGCTCCTCGTCGTCCATCTCGCCGTCGGTCCTCGTCGAGTCGGCGACATGCCCCCTGCGGAGCACGTTGTCCGCAACGATGAGGCCGCCTGGGCGGAGGAGGCGATCCGCGCCTCCGGGCCGAGACCGGTCCAGCACAACGGACAGGTAGTTGGAGTAGCCCGTCTTGTCGGCGTCGAGAAAAACGATGTCGTAGGGCGTGCTGGGGCATAACCTGGGAAGACTTGTAGTTTTTTTTCGTCACGTTCAGTCCGTGTCGATTTGGTGGTGTCCAGGTTTGGCAAGATGAAAAGCCTGGGTCCGGGAGGAAAAGGGGGGGACCTACGTCTCGGCGGCATTGCCCACGATGATGTCGACGTTGTGAACACCCTCTTTTGCGAGGGCGGAGCGCGCGATCCCGGCCAGTTCGGCGTCGTGCTCTAGACCTGTGACTTGGCCGTCTGGGCCTGTCGCGTGCGCCCAGAGCATGGCTGAGTAGCCTACGTAGACGCCTACTTCGAGGACTAGGGGGGGTGCCGGGAATTAGCTTGGTAGAAGAGGAGGGGGGAGGAGGTCGAGGTTCTTGGGCTCGAATGAATGAATGAATGGATTCATCTATTCATTGGAGAGAATGGGAAAACTCACCTCTCTTGGCGTTGATGGCCCGCGCAAGGAACAGATGCAGCTTGGACTGGAAATTCGAGCTCAGCATGTAAGAGTCGGAGCGGCTCTCGGCCGCCCGGGCATGGTAGTCGGTGATGTGGCGCGGGAGAGGGGTCGAATGCGAGTCGGCGTACTCGCTGACTTTGTCGCCGGTGGATTTGTCGTCGTACAGACGAGTGTAGCCGTCTTTCATGGTGAGAACGAGATGGTGAACGAGATGGGGTGAACTGGTTGGTGATGGTGGAGGAATGTGAGTGGTTGTTGGAGTGGCCGAGGAGAGCCGCGCGGTTGTTCGGGTAGAGAGAGGTACGGAGTAGATGCGGACTGGATGGATGGATGGATGGATGGATAGATAGATAATAAGATGGGTTTCGGTGGATTATTCGCATCTCCACAATATGGGTATCCATGGGTCCAAGTCGATGCGAGACGTCGATTGGATGAAGCCACGCTTAACATAGCCATGCTTTCTTTTCATGTCCCTCATGCTCGCTCTTTGTTTTATTGGCTACTCTTGTGACCCCTTTTTGGAACATGGTGAGAGAGTGAGGACAAGTCTGTCTGCGGCCCAAACTCCAATAGTATGTGCGCGAGTGAGCGGGAGAAGGCTTGTCTGTGTACAAAACAAATAGTTTGTATGCTCGGTGCTATTCAACAAGGCTACGATACAGACTGTACCACTTATATCCAGCAGAAACAAACAAAAACTACCATACATGTCCAATACCGCACCCACCCTTGGATAAACCACACACACACACAAAAACAAAAACAAAAACAAAAAAACCCCCCAAACCCCCGCATCAGTCTCCATGTCAGCCTTTTCCTCTCGATATCTTGTTTGCCCAGCACCACCGGGGGAAGGGGGGGGGTATCACAGCACAGTTTCTCAGCCTTGATGTCAACGTCAAGCAGGTTTCTGTCCCAGATACTCGGGCGGGCCACCTTGAAACATCGTCACCTTCTTGTTTCTTTCCGAGAACCAGGAAAGCAGGAGGATCGATGACGACGTGCCCACACCTCGGCTGGAAATCCCGATCTCTTTACAAAAAGAGGAATCCAGCCGCGGCGACGGCAAGCAAAGCCACGCCAGAGACGGCAGCAGTCTCAACACCACCACTGACGGGCACGTGGGTAGGGCAGTTGTCGCCGCACGTGTCATTGCCGCGAACTGGGACAACACCTGTGGGAGCAACATCGGGAATCATCTTGGTCTCCATGCCACAGGGAGGGGAGACTGCTGCCGTGTGGTGGCAGGGCTTGTTGCATGGGGTGCTGAGGGTACATTCGTGACGAGCAGTGAGATTGTGGTTTGCAGGATGGGAACGCTTAGCTGCAGCAGGCCCAGGGACGTGAGGTATCTTGGGAGAAAGATAAGTGGGAAGGTGAGGGATTCTGGTAGGAAGGTGAGGGATATTGGTAAGAACTTCAGTGGGAATGGGAAGATGAGGCTTGTGGTGAGTGTGGGTGCAAACATTCTCACAGGGCCTGACTCGAGTACAAGTATAGACCTCTGGTTGCATAGTTGCAGAATCGGTGGGCTGGCTGGTTTGAGTGCCGGTTGGTTCTCCCGTCTGAGTATCCGTAGGCTGGTTGGTTTGAGTGCCGGTTGGCTCTCCTGTCTGAGTATCCGTAGGCTGGTTGGTTTGAGTGCCGGTTGGCTCTCCTGTCTGAGTATCCGTAGGCTGGTTGGTTTGAGTGCCGGTTGGCTCTCCTGTCTGAGTATCCGTAGGCTGGTTGGTTTGAGTGCCGGTTGGCTCTCCTGTCTGAGTATCCGTAGGCTGGTTGGTTTGAGTGCCGGTTGGCTCTCCCGTCTGAGTATCCGTGGGCTGGTTGGTTTGAGTGCCGGTTGGCTCTCCTGTCTGAGTATCCGTGGGCTGGTTGGTTTGAGTGCCGGTTGGCTCTCCTGTCTGAGTGCCGGTGGGCTCTCCCGTCTGAGTATCCGTAGGCTGGTTAGTTTGAGTGCCGGTTGGCTCTCCTGTCTGAGTATCCGTGGGCTGGTTGGTTTGAGTGCCGGTTGGCTCTCCTGTCTGAGTATCCGTAGGCTGGTTGGTTTGAGTGCCGGTGGGCTCTCCTGTCTGAGTGCCGGTTGGCTCTCCTGTCTGAGTATCAGTCTGAGTGCCAGTGGGCTCTCCTGTCTGGGTATCAGTCTGAGTGCCAGTGGGCTCTCCTGTCTGGGTATCAGTCTGAGTGCCGGTGGGCTCTCCTGTCTGGGTATCAGTCTGAGTGCCGGTGGGCTCTCCTGTCTGGGTATCAGTCTGAGTTCCAGTTGGCTGATCGGTGTGAGTGCCGGTGGGCTCTCCCGTCTGAGTACCGGTTGGCTCTCCTGTCTGAGTATTAGTCTGAGTGCCAGTGGGCTCTCCTGTCTGGGTATCAGTCTGAGTTCCAGTTGGCTGATCGGTGTGAGTGCCGGTGGGCTCTCCCGTCTGAGTATCAGTCTGCTTGGTGTTGGTGCTGGTTGGCTCTCCTGTCTGGGTATCAGTGGGAGTGCCAGTTGGATTGCCGGTGTTACTATCGGTAGGATGCGTAGTTAGGATGCCAGTTTTGGTATCAGTTTCAGTACCGGTAGGATGTCCAGTTGGCTCTCCAGTATGCGTCCAAGTATGATGACCCCGATGCGTAGAGGATTGGCCATCACACTTGCACGGGCATCCCGAGCACTCGCTGCACTTTTTTTTCCGCCTCTCTTCTCTCTCTCTCTCATGTTCCCTCAGGAGATCGAAAGCCTTGTCCATCTCGGCCTTGTTGGGGACAAGCTCCTTTCGAAAGCCGCGACCAAACTTCTCAGCGGGAACAGCAGCCTTAGCAACATCATTGTCGATCTTGTGATTGCTCAAGTACTCAAGCTCCTCGGCCGAGAAGTCTGGGTTCAAGAAGATCGGGCGGTCTACTAAAAGCGGATTCTTGTCTGCCTGAATGCCTTTGAGAAAGGCAGCGACAAGAAGGATAGCTTGGGCCTTCATCTTGACTGAGTTGAAACTTGGAAGGAGAAAGGATCAGGAAAATGATAGAAGGGAAGGGGCAGATGAATTGAAACAGGTCGAGGCAACCCAGGAAGAAGGAAGGGACTTGCGTGGCGAACCTGGAAAGAAAGAAAACAAGTTGGATTCATGCTGATTTCGAGAAAATAGCCCAACTTTATAATTCTGAGAAAAGGCCAAAATTGGTTGAGCGATGACTGTGCTTCTGTGTGGCCAGAGGAAACTCGATCGTAGCATTCGGTGGCTGATGAGGTGGAAAGCAAAAACAAAACAAAAAAAGCCCCCAAAGATCCCTGCAGAGGTGGAAAAGTTAATTGCGTGTCAAAAGGTTCCAGGAGACACTAAGAAGTGCCATGTGTGAACCGACGAGCAGCTTAAAACATGCCAAAAGTGCGAGGCCAACTTCATGAGGCAAAGGGCAATTGTCAAGAACGCCACTAACGCTTGCACGTGTCCATTTATGACCATGTGCCGGCGTGTCAACTTGGAGCAAACCTTGAAGCCATTGGTCAGAAGAAATCAACATTCAAATTAGGCTCAGAGCGTCAGGAACCTCAACGAAACCTCGATACTTCACGGAAGAAGATGGGAAAAATCACGCAAGGTCATCGAACGAGATATGCTTTGACTAGTCATTGGCGTATGTAAAATGAAAGCAAGATAAGAGACGCTGCTGGTGTTCAGATCCAATTTCTGCCTTCGAAAGCAACGGCTAAAAACGACAAGAAGTTTCTCGTAGTGGGAGCCCACGCACCAGTTTATGCTCGCCATTGTTATTGTGCCCCCTTCTTCGTAGAATCTACCATGGCGTATCTCTTCTTCTGTGCCTTTTTTCTTGTAGATCGTCTAGCCGCCTTCAGCATGTCAGAGACTCTTCTGTTCACATATATTAACCACGCATCACCGAGCGCCCAGCCATCTCCGACACGAAGCTCTAATCCTCCTCGGGGGGGCCTGAGAATAGACCGAATCGCATTCTGTGGCTCTGTTTGCGCCTAGTTAGCAGGGACAACTTTGTCACCAAGAAAGAGAGTCGATCAAGACATGACGACAACGTACAAATGGCAGCTTGGGGATAACCACGGCCAATACAGCCAGAAAGTTAATGATGAAATAAGCCAGATCGTAATGAGTGTAGTGTGTGCTTAGAAGGAACAGCACGATGGGAACGCTAAGAAGAAACTTCTTGGTCGGCGTGTATTGAGCGCCATTGTCAATTTGCTCCCACATATTCAAATTGTCAAAAGCTCCGCTGTTAAATTCGAACGGGACACCACGCACGTAATGAAACATGATGTACGAGCCAAACATGTACGTCATATTCGTTAGCGTCCATGATGTTTCTTGTGATACGCCGGGAATGATGTCGTAGAATATTTTGAGAGCGGCGATCAGAACCACGTGAATGGTCCAGGCTCCTATATGCAAGAATATCACGTCAGCAACAGCATCTCATGACTTTCCCACTCGTATGACGAGGCAGGAAAGCATAAAAGTCGGATTTTCGCACGGGATAGATGCAAGGTGGCTGCCATCGGACGATATTGACTTTGTTGGGTGTGTAAAGGGGCATGGTGGCGCCCGCCATCGTCAGGAGAGGAAGAGGGTACCTTTTGCGCTTGTCCAATTGGCATTCAAGTTCGGTAGAGCAGCTTGGTCACTGATCTGCTCAAGAGTCTCGGGAGGTTCATGGTAGACTTGCAAGATGCTACTGGATCTCCTCCTACGAGATGAGTTGTTGCGGTCGGCCATATCTAAGTATGTGTTTCCACGACGCGGAGGTTTAGTGCCCGCGTCGTAGGAAACGGTACGCTGAAGGAGAATTGGGGAAGACAGTTTGGCGGTATTGTCGGACACGGGGAGGAGAGAGCAGGACTAATGTAGTCTAGACGTGTGGCGGGAAGCGGCGAAAACGAGGGCGTCGCGGATTCTCCAAGTCACCGACCACAAACAAGACGGTGGTACGAGAATATGCGGGTGGGTGTGACGAACTATGCCGATTCGAATCGAACCGAGGCTGAGAACGTGAGAAGACGACGACGGCGCCTGTCTTGCAGAATTTGGTAAGCCGGAGAGTTGACAACGTTTTGGGGTGGCCCTGGATCAGGGAATGGTCGTGTGTGCAGGTAGGAGGAAGAGAAGTCGACGGCCCGGGCGGCGGCCCAGCGTATGGATGTCGAGAGTGATTCTGTACGGAGTAGAGGGAAAGGTCGATGGGTGCCTGGACGAGGCGACAGCAGCGTGCACAGATGGGATGCAGGCGGCGAAAGGTGATGGAACGAGGTCAATGACTTGAATGGTGATGGAGGAACAGCAGCTGATTGGGCCTTTGTTGGTTCGGTCCACTTTCGCCACAGCCTACCCTACACGGGTCGACTTTGACAGCAGGCAGCCGCCCTGTATGTATATGAAATGAAACCTACTCCGTATACATATATACATAAGCATACTCGAACGATTCCGATTCAATACGATACTTTCTCGAGTTTGGGAATTTCTTTTTCAAAAGTGAAGAACTGCTTTGATAGTCATTTATTCGTCAATTCGCGCATCTCCAAGCTAGGTTAGGCCATCGCCTCGTTCAGCGGTAGTTTAATTGCCCGCATAGTCGGGGACTACGAAGGACAAGAGATTAAACGACTCAAGGTCAACGTTATCGCACCAACACTCAGCTTCGACAGATGGTCACGATGATATGCGGGCACAAGAAGCGTGTGCGTGTGGGATGAATGCGATCAGCTCCCCGCAAAGACACTTAAATGCACAACAGGTGTCGTGTCACATGCAAATCACCATGAAATAGAATAAATATTCAAATTGCAAATTTGGAAATTGCACAATGACAGAGTGCAATGCACATACATGGGTCCACTTGATGCGGGTAACCCTCGGGGAAAAAGTTTGTGGACATGGTTGCATCTGATTTGCTGAGCCTACATGTATGTAGGGTCACTTGATGCTACGAGATTATCGCCAGCCAGTCATCAGTTCGCAGACGAGCTCTTCACATGTTTGAGCGACGGCGCCTCAATACACCGACCGACGCTATCAAGAGCCAGCAGCCGCAAGCTGTCCCTTGACTCGGCCTGATTCTGCGAGAGGACTGCATAGAACGTTGGCGTGGGAAACACGCCGTCTCTGCTCATCACATATTTTTGGGCTCCCGCGCCGCATTTCCCGCCATCTGCCTTCGAGATGAGCATCAAGTTCATGAACAACGATGCGCCAGGGGACGTCATCAGTATTTCGTCGAGTGACAATGAGCTGCATCATGACGAGGAAAAGGCGCATTTGACACTTGAAGAAGCAAAATCGGAAGAGGCCGGCAAGAAACAGTTAACACCTGGCCAGAAGCGGCCACGCGAAGATGAGGACGAGTTAGATGGTTCGGACGGCTATTCGCCAGCTTCTAACCTTGACGTTGAATCTCCTCCACGCGGTTCCAAGAGGGCCAGACGGAGCTCTCGTCCCGCGGATCCTCATTCCCACCAGGGCTCAGAGGAAGGTGAAGTTGACGAGTCGGATGACGAGCCTAACCCGCGTGCTGCTCTTGAAACTGGCAGAACGGCCTCAGATCCCGCCCCAAGCAGGAGTGACGGGCCTCCTCCACTTCGACATCCTGCTTCTTCTTCTTCCTCTGGTGCTGGTGCTGGTGCTGGTGCTGGTGCTGGTGCTGCTGTTGCTGGTGCTGGTGCTGCTGTTGCTTCAAAGTCCTCACTGCCAACATCGAGCCAGATGTCGAGTGCGGAACTATTGACTGATAATACTGAAGCCGACGATATTGAGCCTTTTGCTGGGTCAACCATGCCGTCTGAGTCACCTACCTACACGGCTGGCTCGTCGGCGTTTAAGCTTCCAGCTCTATCTCCCAAGAAGCAGGGCTCCTGGTTTGCAAGATTTAAAGATTGGGTTCAAGTCCTCTGCCAGCACAATCTCGAGAGTATCTCGGCCGTCACTCCCGCTGTGGCTATGGACGCCTTTGCATTCTACCTCGATCAACACAGTGGACTGCGCCAGGCTAAAAGGAGGGCTGCGAAACAAGCGGCGAAGAAGGTCGAAACATCCCGTACGATACAGAATGTAATCGAGTCTCTCAAGTTGGATACCAATGGCACTGGGTCAGCGTCTGAGCCCACGGCAGGGAGTCGCGTCTCAGACCAGAATGGTACAGGGGCGAGCCAAAGCGAAGGGTCAATGGAGGAAGGACAAGTCAGTAGTGGCGTTACTAAGGACTCTCCACCAGAAAAGGCACAAGAATCGCATCAAAATGGAGACACCTCGATCGTGAGGAAGGGCGTTCCAACAGGAGAGGAAGAGTTCCAGCAACAAAGAAGATACTTTCCATCTGCCGCAGACGCGAGCACCATGTGCCTCCTGTGCGGTGGCGAAGACCACAAAGCCATCCACTGTGCAAGGTCCAAGTGCCGTTTCTGCAAAAGCATCGATCACTGGGACTTCTGCTGTCCTAGCATTCAGGAACGGTGCGACAAGTGTCGTCAGCTCGGTCACCGAACGGCAAGCTGTACAGAAAAGCTTACGCTCACAAAGGACGAGGGTCTGGCATGTGCATATTGCAACTCGAACGAGCATCTAGAAGGCAACTGCACCGAAGTGTGGCGATCGTTTCAACCCGACGCGCACACCATCCACCCAGTCATCTATCTGCCTTGCTCTTGTTCTGTCTGCGGTGGCACAGATCATTTCTCGGGGGATTGCAGAGAGCGTCGAGGCATTTCTGCCAATCCAACTTGGTCACTTCGGAATCGCAACATCTACATAGACCCTAAATGTAACGCACTATCTATCGAGGAGATTGCGGGTCCGATTGCCAACCAACGGTCTCTACGCGGTTTTGAAACAAGAACTCGAGGCCATGCACCTCGAACTGCGAATATCATCCACTTCTCCGAGAGTGATGACTCTGATGTGGAATTTCTGGGCAGGAGGGTCATAAGGGAACCAAAGGGGGGTGCCGGGCAGATACGGTTATCCAGCAATATCCAACTACCGCAGATGATGGGCAGTCACAGAGTCAACAACTCCCAACCACGGGCTGGGCAGCCTCCTCTTCCTCCGGGACCGCCACCATCATCCGGAAAATCAAAGGCCTACCCTCCACCACCGGTCACTCGAGAGTATGCCGGCCAACCTCCGCCTCCTCCGCCTCCTTCTCTGCCACCCAAACCCCCTGCGTCGACGCAAGACTACCGCAACGTGCCGCCACCCTCGCAAGGTAGCTCAAATCGACATGGAAGGGGGAGCCACCGCGGGCAACGCGGGCGGGGCGCTGGAAGAGGAGGGAGAGGGGGCAGAGGGCGAGGCCGGGCACGTTAGGTGCCAGTCAAACAGCCACCAATAGCAGCATATAGCACTATTTGAGGCACGGGGATGGATCATGCCTCGTGCATGTGTATAGATACAGATACCCAATGACAAGAATTGAACAAGCCCCACGACTGGGCGACTCGACAATGCGATTGTTACAATACCACTATTGATTTGCTTCGCATCTCTACGTATGTCCCCTCGGGCCAATGAAGAGAGCAGGCATATTGGACGGTTCCCTTGCTAAAAAGGTCATCCATCAGATGTTGCCATCCACGACTATTGCGCGGTGCACATGCAGTTTCCACGAGCCAGGGCACGCGAAAACTTGATGAGAAAGTTGCATGAGCGTTGGTCTGCGATCGCGGATCAGGCAAACGATTGGCAATGACGCATTGTCTCGTTTCAACGCGAAAGAGGAACAGGCTATGGTTGGATTTAGACACGATAGGAAGCCGTGCAGCTTCATATGTGGGCACCAACGTCGCGCTACCACTGGGGCTTGGTCGGAATTCGTGTCGTCATCTGTGTTGAGGACAATGGAAAGCCGTTGCTCGACTACCACACCAGCCAGACATGATGATGGGGCACGATGGATTTGCATGATTTCCTGCGATTTGCACTGATGCGCTGCGGTCGTGCTCATGCTCATGAAGAGCAAAACAGTAGTAGGTGGCATTCAGTCTTTGTTCAAGGCCTCGCGATTCGAGAAGATGGAGAATCGCGCCCAGTCGGCCAAAACGGGCGAGACGGCGCGGCTTCGGCTTCGGGCACGTCGCAAGGCGGGCGACGTTGGCGCGTGTCTCGCGTCCAGACGCGCCGACGACGTGATTGGCGACGACAGGCAAAGAAAGGCAGGGGTCTCATGAACGGATCAAGTGGACACGACACACACGACACACACGACACACACGACACACACGACACAACGCGACACCATCAAAAGCAGGGATCGTCGCTGCAACCGTCTCCATAATCTCGCAACCTCCGCCCCGGGAACTCGACCCCACTGGCTCGTCCATCTCGAGCTTCACAGAAATGCCGCTTCTCCTCCTCCTGCACGGCAGTGCACAGCTGCGACATGCAGGCCAACCAGGCCAGCCAGGCCAACCAGGGCCGTCGGCACGCTTCCCAACGCGGGCGCGACGCAGGACGGAATCAGCCAACCGTTATTCCAAGTTTCCTGCGTCCTGCAGGTTCCTGAGGCCCCGACGACTCACGAGCCAGTCGTTCTGGCCTGGCTGGTCGACGAAGCATTTTGTGATGGGGTTTTGGATCGGCCCCGAGGAAGAGAAGAGCAGGGGCTCTGTTTTCGGGAGGTGGAGAAGGCGGCGAAAAGAGGCGAAAAAAGGCGAAAAGAAGGCGAAAAGAGACTGACTGTGAGATTGTGAGGGGTCATCATGCAGAAAAGACGCTGTTTGGCGGGATATATACGGGCGTTGTCCTGCGCATGGTGTTGTCCGGGCTGTGATACTCTTTTGCATTCATCATATTCTGTCTTTTTGGCCTTGCTTCTTTTGACCTTGGGGTTTGTGTGGTTATTTCCGCATCGAATCGGATCTGATAACGTCGTGGGAAAAATACAGCTGGGACTTTCACAGACTTCACCGGCGCTAGACCAACGATTAATTCTCAACGACACGCATTTCTATTCTGACACTCTGAAACGACACTCTACAAGACAACGTTTCCACACCCAATTCACCCAAGTCATGTCTTTGACCGAACAACTCTTCGTCGCCCTCCTAAGGAGCGAACGCATCAGAGACCATCTCTTCCCGCACCTGTCCACCTCGGACATCGCCTCCATCCGTCAACTCTCCTCGGCATGCTGCAACCTCGTCACGAAGCGCCTCTTCACCCGCATCCACATGACCTTCTCATCAAGAACCTTCACCAAGCCATGCCGCGTGTCCGCCCTCAACCGCGTCGGCCACCACATCGAACACCTCACCTTCCACATGCCTCACTCCGAGGCCACTTTCCTGCCGCCCCTGGTCCATCCCCTCACCGGCCAGGAGATCTGCTTCCTCTACACGCCTCACACGAGCATGAGCTCGGTCCTCACTCGGCGCAAGTACGCAAACACGGAGCTCGGTGACATCTTGACCCAGCAGTATCCGCCGCTCTTCCACGCCGCCACCAACGTGCCCAGCTTCATCAATGCCTTCAGATCGCTCCCCAACATGCGGCACTTGACCGTGCGGTGTCCGGGGCAGGATCCGCGAGAGCGGTACAGGCGGGACATTGTCGACTATGCGCTCATCAGTCTGCGGATTGCCGTGGAGAGAGCCCCGTTGGACAAGCTATACAAATTGTCGCTGTCGTCCATGCATCCCGCCGCGTTCAGCTATCTCCGGCACACCCAAGGGTTCGGGTCCGTCCCCTCGGCGGGCAAGCGGTGGAAGCAGGTCAAGAAGCTCAACGTCTCTGTTGAATCATGGGACTTTTACGGATCATCCCCGGGGCTAGACCACCTCAAGATCATGGACGACTACGTGCGCTTCTTCGCGCCCGAGCTCGAGAAATTCAGCTTCTCCTGGGTCGGCAACAAGGGTCCTTGTCCCGTGTCTCTCTCCTCTGATGCCCTGTTCGCGCCGCCCCGGTCGTCCAAGAAGCTATTTCACGAAGTCACGTCGCCCATGTCTCCGCTGCCCACTCGCCCCCCCAGGTCGCCCATTCATTTCCCTAAGCTGCGACACTTGCAGATCCGGAACGCGACCATGAACGCCCCGCAGCTGAGCGAGCTGATTAGGAACCATAGCCGAACCGTCAAGGAGTTTGACTTTGAGAACGTCGTGCTCGCCAACAACGGCAATTGGGATGAGGCACTGGCGCCGGTGAACAAGGATGAGTGCTGGTCTAGGATCAGTGTCATGGCTGCGTCGAGCTGCTTGTTCGTCACAAACGAGAACGAAGAGGAGTTGCCGAGTCCCAGTGCTGCTGTCGAGGCTGTGAGCCGGGAACTCCTGGGCTTGGATCTCGGTGGCTTTGGATTCAGCCCTGAGGAGAGGAGCGTTATAGAAAGCTTGTCAGACGAGACGTCAGCCACGGCAGCGGCGGCGGCGGCTATGGCCAGGGCCGATGACACCATGGGTTTCACTACCAAGCTGCGCAGGAAGAAGACTCGTCGTCGTCGCAGAAAGCACCACCGCAGTGGTAGCAGCAGCAGCAGCAGCAGCAGCAGCAGCACCGGTGGTGGCGAGGATCATGTCGGCTCCGAGTCCCGCCCTCCATCGTCATCATCCTCTTCCCATCGTCAGCTCCAGAGCGAGCAGCGCAAGCCCTCGAGGCGCAAGCCCAAACCGCCCTTTGAAGCAGACACTGCCTCCCGCCCCGTCACACCTCCATCCCCCAGACCCGTCATCATCACTGCCCCCATCCTCGCGTCCGATCCACAGCCCGTCTTGCTCCAGCCCACCGTCTACGATCCCTCTCGGCCCTCTCAAGACAGCGGAATCACCTCTGTCCAGCGCAATCTCGAGCAGGAAGAGGCCCACCGTCTACTTGCCGAAGACGCAGACGCCCGCGTCACCGCTCTCCAGAAGGCCAAAGAGGCAGTCTTGTCCAAGCTTAGCAGGGAATTCTGCGCAAAGCGCACCCGCGCGACCGACGCGGTGGCAGCGTGTCGTCTCATGGTGAGCCGCGAGTGGACTGGTGGTGCCGCGCACGCGAGAGACATGGTCGTGGAAGACAGATTTAGATGCGAGAGTCAGAGTGTTTTGGTGCCCTTGATGTTTAGTCGTTCGTGAGCGACATGCCATTGGCATTTTTTTTTTCTTCTGATGCTCTGGTGGGAGTCGACTTGCAAGTTTTTTTTTTCCCCTTCTTTCCCCCCCTTTTCTTTCCTTTATGGCAGCGCGGGATTTTTAAACGATTTGTGATGATGAAAAAAAAAAAAAACGAAAAATGTCATGTGATGATGTGTTTGTCACGATCCTTTTATGTATCTCACTGGGCACTTCTTATATACTCTCTTTTTATTCTCCTTCTTCATCTGAACTGGCACCTATATTCACAGGTCTTGCCAGTTGCTCCCACGAACTCTCTTGGATCACCGTCCCCATGGCCCTGTACATAATCTTTCACCTCCTTTGCCCCCGTCAGCGTGATATCCCTCCTCTTGCCTCCCACCATCACCACCCGCACGGCGTCCACGTCCATTTGCCGTCTTCCCGCATAGCCTGCTCCACTCCCCAAGCGCACCGTTCCGTGTCCCGTACCAGACGACCGACCAGCTTCGTACTTCCGAAACAGCCCGCTTCTACGCATCATACGCCGTTTAGATAGTTGAGAAGGGCAGCTTTTCAGATAATTTTTTTTGGGGGAAAACAGGAAACTTTCTGGTAGCAATAAGAGTCATTCACTTGGAACATGAGACCTTTTGAAGTTGGCGACGCCCTTGGCTGACGCCTCTTCTTGCTCAGTCCTTCGTGTATACGTAGATATGTACATGGGCTGTATTCAAATCAGGATGGGTGACCAGTCTAATCGAACGTCACCTTGGTACCCGTGTGCTTCACCACCGCTCCCGTCAACCGTGCCACCTGAATATCAGAAGCCTCCTTCAAAGGCTTGGACGGTGTCTCGGCAGGGACGTTGACCTTCTCGCCGGGCTGACCATCATCGGTGGCTTCATGGCGCCATCTTGGGTTCCGTCCTCGAGAGAGCTTGTCGCCGTTGCTGTTGGTCCCGTCGCCATTGCCGTCCCCTTGTTGTCTCCTGGGAGCATCCTTGCCAAACCGCTTCTTGTACCGAGCCTGATCGTCCTCGGCAAGTTCCAACTTCAGTTCCCGGCCCAGCATGCGATTTACCCACCACTTTCTCGTCTTGAACTGCCTCTGCTGGTCCTTCTTCTCGTCGTCGGCCCCATCATGATCCTCTTCTCCGTCTTTGAAGTCCTCTTCCGTCTCAACCGCCTCCTTGACCTTGACGAAACCCCTGACCGCCCACGCCGCCGCCCCGGGCTCCCTGAACTTGACCCACCCGTAGCCCTTGCATTTGCCCGTATCCTCGAACGTGGCCACCTTGACCCATTCTATTTCACCGCACTTTTCGAAATTCCTGCGCACATCTTCCTCGGTCGTCTGGAAGCTCATGTTGCCCACAAAGATCTTCCTGCTGGCATTGGGATCCGTCCCCCCTCTCGACTGCAGGGGTTTTCCGTCAGGGCCTGCCTCGACGGCCTCTGGCTCTTTTTCCTTGGCGGGGCGTCCTTGGAAGGACTTGGAGTCCTTGATGAGCAGTTTGCGGTGACCGAGCTCTGTTTCTGACAGAGCAATGGCCGCAACCTTGGGTCCAATGTCGGCGAAGTCAACGTAGGCGAAGCCCTTGTTGGCTGGCTTCTTTTGGGTCCTGTCCCGCCCGGCATCTTTGGGGGTCGGCATCTTTATTCTCGTCATGGCTTCGTCCGTGATGACGCCTCCGGAGTTGTCGACCAGCCACTGTTTCAGCTCGGCGGCTGTCACGGTGAAGGGCAGGTTGCCGACCCAGATGCCGTGTTCCGACCGTGCCTTTTCTTTCCTGTCCTTCTTGTCGCCGCCCTCCTCCTCTTCATCGCCGTCCTTGTCCTTGTCGTCGTCGCCGCCGCCGCCGCCGCCGTTGGTTTTGGGGGGGAGGAGGGTCTTGCCCTTTTTCATGGCACGGCGGGCTCTCTTGGATGGCGGTTCGGGCAGCGCGAGGTCGACTGCGATTTCGTCCATGGTCTTCTTGCGCTTGACTGCTGCACCGTTCTCGCCATCCGTCTGGACGGGGTTCTCTTCCGACGTGGCCATTTCAGATTTTTGTGGTTATCGGGAGCCCTGGTACATGGCAAAAGGATGCGTCCGGACACCAACGCAAGGAAAAAAAAAAAAAAAAAAAAAAATTTGGTAACAACCGACCGGCCAGAAATTTTTCTTTGCTCATGCATCCCGATAACGATAAGCGGTCGTGATGGTGGATGTGGATCCCTGGGAGGGGGGGTCCGACAAATTGTAAAAGTGGGGGCATGGGCATTGGGGGGGGGGGAAGGATCTAGTCCGTGTGTCATCCGTACATGCGGAGTACATGTACGGATTATCAAATCAACCACGGTCAGCGGTCATCATTAGTGGCTATCATATTTCAAGATGCTCGTACGGATCAACCTAAACGCAACAGTTCAAAAGCAAGGGCAAGGCATTTAGTCTGGAAGATGGAGAAGGCGGCAAATTGCATGTGCGTGGGTTTTCGTTAGCTTGTCTCAGTACGCAGCATCACCAGCCGAGCCGAACTGCCGAATCCAGATGATTTTGCATGTCATGATGATGCGAATCATGTACGGATCCGTAGCAGGCGTTGCGTTGCAGCGTTGCAGCGTTGCTACATGACATGTACGGATGGGCCACGGATGGGATGGATGGGATGGATGGGATGATGCGGCGGCCAGGTTTGGAACCCATTTGTTTGTTCTCGAAGGCGTGAAGGCGTGCTGGGGTGGGCAATGCGAGCTGAATGTTGTTGGGGTCGAACGGGTCGAACTGGTCGAACTGGTCGAACTGCTGTGGCGGCCTTCATGGCCAATTTGTAGTCCGTAATATGTACGGATCAGACCCGCCAGCTTGCAAGGGGAGGTCAGCTACTCGGAACCCCAGACGGCAAGGGTCAACTGCTTCATCAATTGGCATCCGCGCATCCAATTCACCATCCTCGACCACCACCAACTTGCACACCAAGTCTACATACATGTAGCGCCGGCGCCACGCCTCGCCTTGGGGGGTGTGTTGTGCAAGCCCGTGGCGTTAGGCTCCGCACGCTGGCTGGGAAGAATTACACGCATGTATGTACCATCATCTTATCAAATTGAATGCGGCAAAAAACCATGATATTCAAAGCCGGATGTAAACAGGATACCATACATGTTCCTTTCCATTTGAACATGTGTTGTAGTCATAGTAGAGGTATAGAGTTCATCCAAGTGTATATCGTTTCCGGAGCGCCAATGTCTCGTGTACTTCCTTCCCCAGCCTGGCTGCTCCCACGGAGTAACCCTATGCACAGTGGGGTAGCATATGTTAGGATAATCAAGGATTTATCTTAGGTTTAACTTAATTTACTTTGCGCGCTAGAGGGTGTTAAATAAAGTATTTAGAATCATAGGTGAAAGAGAAATAGCTTCCTAGTATAACTATATATTTTATATTTTATGCGGCCATATACTTAAGTTACAATCTCATTTTGCCTAATAGGGCTAATTTTTGTGGCTATCCTCACATCTGCACCCCCACTGTACGTACATAGTACCGAGTACAATTGCGTCTGCCCCCAGCTGCCCCCCAGCCGCCCAACCAGCACCCCCAGATGTCTTTTCCACTGGCCCCCCATCTCATCCGCTTCTTCCTTTGCCTTGCTTGGCTTGGCCCTTTTTTCCCCCTACTCGTAACAACACGCAACACAACTTCTCCACCCACCGTCTTCTTTTTTCCCCCAAAACGCCGTCTCTCTTCCTTGAGCACCAGCAGCGCAGGGGGCCACCCTTGCTTCACTCCCGTCTCTGACCGCCTTCTCTGCCCATCATTTGATTCCGTCCAGTGCAGGTGCCCCGTGCCGCGCCCGGAACGTTACGAGATCCTCTTGTCCTTTCCCGCCCCTCTCCTCCTCTCACCTTCAACTTACTACCTCTCTCACGCCTGCCGCAACGGCTTCATCTACCACCTAGGGACCTCTCCCATCAAGTCCAAGTTCTGGCATCGTGGCCAATCGAACCTTTGTCTCGCTTTTGGTTTGCGTTTTGCGGACTGGCTGTGTCCAATCGGGCGCCTTCGACCCGTTGTGCCTGCCTCGGCCGACCAGCCAACCTCACAATGAACGTTTTGTTGTCGCCACAACCACCAGTCTTCCCTCATCACCACGAAACCCCCCGCCGTTCCCCTCGGCGCTCAGGTACGCTTCACCGCTCTCTGGTATTTGATGGCAAGCAATGCTTCACTATTTATCTTCTTGGCGACCGCCATCAGCCAGCCCCCATCTTCTTTGCGTCCCACATCGTATGCTAACCAGTTCCCACACAGTCTCGCCACTGTCCAACATGGGGAATAGAAAACGAAAGGCCGATGAGGATGGAGACGAGGCCATGTCACCAGCGAGCTCTCCCGCCGTCTCCGCCAGAACACTCGCCCGCCCTTCGAAAAAGGTCCGATCCAACGAAGCTGTGGGCCGACCACTGAGTCTGCCTCGGCTTCTGGAGACTCTCGACTCAAGCGAACTACGGACCGTTCTGGAACGAATATGTGAACGTCACCCGGATATTGGCCACGAGGTTGTGGCTGGAGCGCCTCGGCCATCTGTGATATCCGTCTTGGATGTTTTGCGAGACTATCAAAGAAAACTGAACGAGGCCGCCCCCTATGGCGAATCCAGCGCCGAATACACCTACTACCGAGTTAGAGAGCCCCTCGTGGCCCTCCTCGATGCCCTTTCCGACTTTACACCGCAATATCTCCCGCCAAATGAGATGCAAGCTACCAAATCACTGCAATTTCTTGACGGTGCCACGAACCTTATCCACGACTTGCCCAACTGGGACCCTCAAGCATATCGCCATCACAAGGAAAATGCCTACGACGAGATTGCCAGAGCCTGGGCCTTGGTCATCACTGAAGCTGGCAAACGAGGAGGTGGCATCAACTTGCACTCTGGAGGGTGGGACCAGACTCTTGCTCGCCATAACGAGCGATCAGGTGGACGTCTCAGTTCGGCCATGTCTGCCATGGCTACCAGTGTTGGCTGGATGGGCTCTGGCCCCAACGCGTCGGGAAATCCGCCGGAGCAGAACTCAATTCTGAATCAGCTCATTTCGGGTGCTTATAGCGCCCCCGTGCGTGTCGGACCCTGGTGAAAAAAAAAAGAAGAAAAAAAATAACTCAACACATCGGATTGGGATGAAAGGGCATCCTGTCCATGGCAACAGAATTGCGGACTACTATTTTACGAAACATTATGACGAGACCTCTTGCATTACTTAAGGGCGGCATAGACTCGGGAGTTAAATTATTCATCCGCAAATGGATGGAATGGAATTCATTTTCTGTAACTGCTTTCCTGGTATCCCACAACCCGTTTCGGATGGAAAAAACAGTGGGATTTGTTTCCATGTGCATTTGCATTCATGCTATTCAATTAGTACCTCTTTTGTCAATCTCATGTACTCAGGGCGGCGCTTCAAATGTTCATAGTTTGGTCACCATGTAGGTAGTAATGCCTGCGCAAGATAATAGACATCTCGACGCAGAGCATGATTTATGATACCCGTTGGTCTAGAAACCCCAATCCACCTTTCTTTGTGGTTTGTAACTTTGGTGCTCGTAAATTTTGCATCGGTGAGAGAGTTTTGCCGACGACTACTCCGTAATACTACAAGACGTCTTCTCGCCCAGTCTTTGTGGGGCTGGCTGCGGCAGGTCCTCCTCCCCCAACGTACTCTGGGCAACAACGAATCGTATCACGTGCTCACCCGTTTGAGGCGCAAGACGCGCCTGCCGCTCAGGCAAGTCGAACGCGACTTGTAGACTTGTACGGCAGGTACGTTTCAGACATTCTTTACGAAGAAGTTGATCCATATCATGTCCCACTAATTAAAACGCCAACTTGCTTTGCTCTTCGCGACCCCGTTTCTTTCGCTCGCCTCGTCGGCTACATCTTCGTGCTTCACTCATTGATGAACATCCAGCACTTGGACGTATTGGGTGACTATGCCTGCGTGCGTCCATCTCATTGCCTCTCACTAGTGATTCCTGCACACTAATACTTTGCACAGTCCAGGCGATCAACATACCGCATGGGCGAACCCGTTTGAGGAGAATAAACCCCGGGTGTCGGAATGGACGGCCAAAGAGATTGCCACGATCGCGTCGAAACTTGACAAGCAGCTCGGCCCAGAATACATCTCCTCACGATCTGGGCCTGGTGGTTCGCGAGTGCACTATCTGACAGCCGAAAAGGTGATTGGCTTAGCCAACGAGGTGTTTGGATTCAACGGATGGTCTTCATCTATACAAAATATCCAAGTCGACTTTGCCGATGAAAACCCACAAACTCAGCGTGTCAGCATAGGATTGTCTGTCATCGTTCGAATCACACTTCGAGACGGGACCTATCACGAAGACATCGGATACGGCTCAATAGAAAATGCCAAGGGAAAGGCCATGGCATTCGAGAAGGCAAAGAAGGAGGGCACAACAGACGGAATGAAGCGTGCCTTACGAAGCTTCGGTAACATTCTCGGCAACTGTATTTATGATACAGACTACGTGAAAGAAGTCATAAAAGTCAAGGCGCAGCCGGTCAAGAAATTCGACCAAGACAACCTTCACAGGCATTCGGACTTTGTCAAAAGAGATATCGTTGTAACTGGTGGGGCGGCAACAACAGTTGGGGCAGCTGGTAAGAGTACAAACGGGCCACCAGCTGCGCTCAAGTTGGAGCCTACGGAGTCTTTCGAAGACTACCTCGGTGGTATGCTTTCCTCTGATGGGTTCGAAGACATCGAAGCTGAATATCAGTAGAACTCGACGAGGCCGACTTCTGCGTACCAGGAGAAGGCCATCCCGATGAAATTGTGCTCCCCAATTCGGCCCCAGTGCAGGCGCAATACTCGAGGCCGTTGTCCAACGGACCGGCGCAAGCGCAAGCAGATTCTGTACGTCGTCAGCAGCAGCCGAGAGCTGTGTCTGGAGGGCCTGGTCCACGTCCACCACAAACACCAAGTGCTGGGCACGTGCCATCGGGGAACATGAACCGAGAATCGCCCAATTCGAACACCATGGCAGCACCGCCGATCCCGAATGCGGGCGCAGAAACAACGGTTGCGTTCTTCTCAGCGAGGTCTGTTGCAAGGGTCTCTGAAGCACAGGAACCAATCCTTGTGAACTCACAGGTCTTCAACCCAAAGGCTGAGAGCCCATCCATCAGAAAGACTCCGGGCATAGATCATTCATCATCGAAGCCACTTGCCAGGAACGGACAGCATGTTGCCCCAACAAGCAGCCAGTCTTCACCGGCACCATCATCGAATGCAGCCGGTTTTACATCCATTCGACCGGGAGGGCCAGTCACTAGGGGCAGCCTGGCGAATCCCTCGATGGATCACACGCGAAGAATTGGTGCACCAGGTGGCCCAGGAAGCCCACTTGCGAACAGGGGAAGCTACAAACCGCCAACAATGAAGCGGCCGTTGGCAGCAGACGGTAGCACCACAGGCTCCGCAAGGTCTCCGTTGCTTGATCTGCCAGCAAACGCTAGCGCTCATGTGACTGGCGGCAGTAACGCGAGTTTGGTAGGGGACGGACTGGACACAAAGAGGCAGAAGACTGCATAATGACCCGAAAGGGAATCCAGTTGTTTTGACGACGAGATTTGGCGCATTTATTCCGATCAGATGAAGGAATACATGCTTTAATTGCAATTTGCTCAACAAGCGTCTTTCGCAACGAGGGGGATGGTACATGTCGTTATTTTTATTTATGAGCAGACTACGTACGACCCGAAGGAATGGACGCCACGTCCAAAAATAAAGGAAATAACAACAATTCGCTCGCTCCATGCCTCTATATCCGCGCCTTGAAAATGTTCGACCCAGTCATGTGCGTGAACACCAGGAAAGTCTATGCGCAGCAGGGGGGCTACTGTAATCATATAAGTCGGGCACCAAGTTCAATTCGCCTGTCTCAACAGCCTGGTTCTGCATCGAGGCCGGATCGAGCTGGGTGGGCAGCAAAGCCATGTTGTCCGACATTCCTGGCACGGGCGGAGCAGGAACACGATGGGAAGAAGCATCGTCGTACCCGTCGCGAAGCCTTTCATATTCCGCCTGTAGAGCCAGGCACGCGCTTGTAAGGGTTTGCTCGCGCAGAGCCGCCTCCTGCAACAGCGATTCCAGATGCCGTATACGGTGTTCCTTGCGTTCCCGATAGGCCCTCTGCGAAGCTCGATTCTGTGCTCGTCTGCGCTGTGTGTACACATGGAAATGTTAGCTTACCAAAGTTGGTTCGACCGGCTTGATGATGGCTCTTGACGGTCTCACGATTCGGGGCAGAGGGGGGGAATGGAAACCGTGCGCACAGACGAAACGCCAGGCGGCGCATTTCGGTAGCGACTTTCTGATGGTCGCGGTGGTGCTGAGGTCTGGGATTGGTGGTCTGGGTCTTGGCTTTGGTCTTGGTCTTGATCTTGGTCTTCTTGGTCTTGGGTCGTGGAAATGGCGTGAGCTGCCATTGCCATTGCCATTGTTTGGCTGGTGCCGGTGTGAGTGTTGGAGTCCTCCATGTAGACTGAGGGACATGTAGTACGTTGATTAATAAGAGATATGGAATGGAGCGTAGGTGGATAACGCACGAAATACATATGTACATGCAATGTTCTATGTACATTTTTGTCGTGTGAGGATATTTTCAGGCAGGCAGGCAGGCAGGCAGGCAGGCAGGCAGACTTGTTGGTTGATCCATGTTAATAACGTGGCATGCTGGGATACCCAGGGGGGGGGTGCCTTTGTGGTGGGGAATGTTGAAGATGTTTTATCCATGATTTGATCAATGACACCAGACACGATGAAGCTGGGCAACGGGCATCCATTCCTATAACTGCGCTGCATTATCGATGCAGTCTGCACAGCCGCCCTGATGGCCGTTTTTTTTTTTCTTTTTTCTTTTTTTCTTTTTTCCCCTCCTATGTACAGTATGACGACGGGTCCCCCCATGAATCGCCGCAGTAATGAGCCCTACTCCGTACTTATACGTACAACAAAGCGGCGGGTATAGAAAATACATTTTTATCGCCAGGGGCGTGGTACTCTGTCTTCATCCAGCGTACACTACATACGTACATCCCAACTGAGGATTTCGGAGCGATCTGAACCTGAGGTTGACCTCAGTGCACTCGTGGGTCTATACGCGTAATGCGCGTATCTGAATTACGCTACCATGTAGGTTTGTTTGCTCATGAATTTTCTTTGCCAAAAACTTTCAATCATGAACTTGGTATTATGTATGTGGGCCGCGGCACTAGGAGATTAATAGCGGATTGTCAGGATGGCTTCGTTGCATAGGAATATAGGGGATTTATAGACCAATTACGGACTACATAGACGATACGACCAAATCTACTCCGCCAAGGCCCACAGCGCACTCAAATAGCAGATCTCGTCGCCCGCCCTCTGAAAGCCGACAGACAAAGCAAACGGCGGCGTCTTCCCAACTTCCAGCCCGGCAAGTTCCAGGGTTACGCCCCTTCTTCATTGGACGGGGGGGGGGGGGGGCGCCTGCCCTCGCGGGATAAACGTCATTCCGACGAACGCGCAGATGACGAGGGAACTTTGTCGATGAATGTCCCCCCCCCTTGTATCTTTTCTACTCCCCGCCTCCCCTGCAATGTATTTCCTTAACCCTCGGAGGGGGCCTCGGGAGCCTCGGAGAAGAAAATCCGAGCAAGATGACTGGCTGCACTGACACGCTACTTTCTATTTCCCCCTTCTTTCGGGTCCTTTCTGTTCCCCAACTTTTTTTTTTTTTTTCCTAATTCTCCCGAAATTTCCGTACAGAAACGTCCCTTGTTGCTTCGGCAGGGAAAAAAAAAAAAAATTGTGTTCCCGGGTCATGAGCCACGAACGAGCGCGTAGCCCTGCTTGCTGGTTTTGGCAGTCCGAGGGGGAGGATGTTCGTTGGGAGTTGCGGGCTGGGGGGAAGAGGGAGGGCGATTGGCATTCTGTTTGCCAAAAAAAAAAAAAAAAAAAAAAAAAAAAAACCATGCATAGGTTTACGGAATGAATAAGTGGGTTGCGAGCAACTTTGATGGTTGTATATGGATTTCTGTACAAAAAATGTTTTTTGCTCTTTGTTGATGAGCCTTTTTAGAGATAATGGAGATGTAAGCCGGCCTTCACATGACCTTCAGCTCCCGCATTGTACCAGTGCCATTCATTGCAAGGTACTATACATACGGAGTATGTTTCACATTCACTTCTTGGACTGCGTCGTTGCCGCCAACCTGGCCAGCCCTCCTCTAGCCTGCTCGACACCGTCTGGGAAGCCCAACTTCTCGCTCATATCGATGCACTGCTTGTACTTCTGCTGTGCGAGCTCCGTCTTGCCCATCATGGCAGCCACGTCAGCCCAGTTGCACAAAGCGGCAGCACACGCTTCGTCGCACTCTGCCGTCCTCGCCTCGCCCTTGACATCCCGGCCGTGGGCATGCGCATTTTGCGCCCAGTTGAGCCCGGCCTCTAGGCACTCTGTCCTCGTCTTGGGGAGCGCCGATTGGCCGGGGAGTGAGCGTATAGATTCCGACAGCTCTGCCTCTGCCGTGTTGGTGTCAGGGACGGGGTGCTGCGCGAAACATGCGGCGAGGTTGTTCATGATGACGGCTCTATGGCACGCGCTCTCGCACACTTTCAGGGCCTGGAAGAACAAGGGCACGGCTAGTTGGAACTGCGACCGCCGCTCGTAGAGCCTGCCCAGGGATTCCATCATGCCGCCCAGCTCCGTAGCCGACAGCCACGCTTGTTCGCCGGGCTTGATCCCCTCGCCTGCTCGTCTTCTAAACTCCTCTAGAGACGTCTCCACGGCCCAGACTAGATGCTCGTGGGACTTTTCGGCTTCTAGCACGTGTTCGTCCGCGTACAATTCACCCAGCTTGACCGCCGTGCCGACAGCCTTGGCCAACAGTCGCTGCCTCTTCCGCCATGGCGTTTCGACCTCGACGTCAGGCTCTGTTCCACTGCCAACCTTGTTCCCATCCGCGGCCCTTGCAGCGCCGTCGTTCTTGGATGCTGCTGCCGCGACTTTGCCCTCGGAAGCAGACTGTTCCATGGCCGAAATCCACTTCTTGCAGTCCTGTAGCACAGATTCGAGCACATCGATTGATGCTTTGTAGCTGTTAATCTTCTCCAGCCAACATGCCACTTGGATCCGGATGCCGAGAACTTCGTCGGAGAAAGGGTCCAGCCCTATTTGAGCAACCTGCTCCATGGCCAATTTGTAATACTTGAGCGCCATTTCTGGATCCGGCTTATAGTTCGTGTAGTATATCGCGCGACGGAGGGTGTTGGCGACAGGTTCGGGGTACCGACTGAATTCGGAATTGTAGAATGTAAGCAAGTAGGAGCGGATGGCTATGGCAGATATGACGGCGAGCAATGCGAGTCTATGAGTGGGCGCCCATATTAGCAAAGCAAACATCATGAAAGGCGAAACTGCGTATTTATAGTTTCCGAAGCGGGACGGCAAGAAGGAGAGAAAGACAGCCTACAGGATGATGTTCATGCTCGTCAGCGCAGGCGCATCCTTGTACGCGGACCGGATGCCGCGAGGACTGATGGCGACGGCGACATTCCTCAGACTGGCTCCCAAGGCACGTCCCACGAACTGGCGAAACGTTGCCGGCGGCTTTGCTTGCTTGGGCGGCTGATTTTGGTTTCCCGACGTGCTCGATTGTGATTGGAATCGTCTCTGCCTTTGCGGCAGTGAGACGACAGCTCGTAGTGTCAAGGTCGCCGATGCCAACTGGACTCGCACCGAGAGCAATCCCGGTGTCGCATGGCGTATACATGTCCCCTGGAGAGGCCTGAGCGAAGCAATTGCCGCGACCGACATTGTTTCGGCTGAGGCGCAATTGTTTCGCAACAGGGCTGCGATGGCTGAGAGCTTGGAACTGTGGTGGTAGCTTTGCTTTGATGATGCTACTTTTGGCCACAGAAGAGAAGAAAAGGCGGGCGGACGACTTGACGAGGAACTAGTCCCAATTGGGCCAAAGATCCCGAGGTGGGGGAACTGCCCACCACCGCGGAAGAAGGAAACCTTTGTTGATCCAGACAAGTTCCTTACAATCACGGTAATTCCGACACAAGATAGAGAAACGAAATGGCCGGCAGATTCGAGCCCAAGACTCCGGTTCAGTTGAACCCTCCCAAGGACGATCCCATTTCTGTTGACGAGCTTGCTAAAGCAGACGGTACGTGTCGATTGTAAGAAGCTTCATGTGAAGCTTCAATCCAGTTCACCGCCGACTGCGTGTGCGCAAACTCAGAAAAGCTCCAAGCCAAGAGGGAAGCAAATACCGACAAGTGAGGCTGATATAAGCAAGCTAGGCAATGATGGTGGGAAATGCTATGTTGCCATCAAGGTACGTTGACATCTCTGGCTGGTCTCGACAGACCATGGTCCCAGTATTCACAGGCTGACCAAATGATATAATAGGGCAAGGTCTACGACGTGACTGGGAACAAGGCCTACCAGCCAGGTGGCTCATACCATGGTACGTGAGATTGGTTTGTCCTCGGTCCTGGCCATATTTAACTAGTGTTATAGTCTTTGCAGGAAAGGATGCATCAAGAGCATTAGGAAAAACGTCAACCAAGCCCGAGGATGTCAAATCGGAGTGGCACGACTTGGAGGACAAGGAGAAAGAGACTTTGAACGACTGGATTACCTTCTTCTCCAAGCGCTACAACATTGTTGGTGTCGTTGACGGTGCTACTAATATGGAATAATTTTCTCTTTGTGGCTGAAGCTTATCTCAACAAAATAAAGTCTCGATTCACAGATTGCCTTGCTTGTCAATATCTTCTTATGAACCACGTCGGCAACAACGGCCACGCCGCGAAATTATCGTTTGATCACACGAGTCCAGGGGCCGGAATTGTGAAAACATACACAAACAACATTGAAATAACCTGTAAAAACAATATGCAGAGAACTTCCTGCTACATTGAAGTAGGGTAATCTGCGACCCCTTGAGATGCGCTGATGAAGCAGTGCCTAATCTCTTGGGCGCTGTGCCACTTGTGTACTGCAAAGTATGTGCCTTATGGTTGTGCACGTAGATCAGCTCCTACCCTCGAATTTTTTTTTCTTTCTGGTATGTAATGAAAAAGGTAATGAGGGTGCGATCAAGAACGTGTGGTGTTGAGATTTCTCGTATGGTCATGGAGTCTGCGGGTCGTGCGGTGAGAAGAGACCAAATGTGCGTGTCATCACTGCAAGACTCACTTGTTGACCAGAGTCTTTCTTCACGGATGAAAAGTAGTGTGCAAAAAGCTTCATCATCGGCAAGGTAGGTTTCAATCGAGGGTGTGTCGTTAACTGCCAATCAGTGCAGTCGCCTGAAAACCCCTGTTGGTTGCCTTGTGGTCGCCTTTTCAGGAACAAGGATCTGAGTGACTTGTGTCAGTACTGGCTCTTTCTTTCGCAATATTTGAAGCCCAAAAGAAAATGGCGCTCTCGGTGTAGCCATCATCTTTGGACAAAGGCACATCAAGCGGAGCACGGAGTGAAGAAAACAAGACAAGTGAGGCGGACGACGGGGCGCACCACACCACCTCCACTTTAGGACTGGCGATAGAACGAGGCAAGAGCGAGGCGAGGTGCGAGTCCGTCCGTCCCCGTCCACGTCCCAGAAAAGGCGTCCGCAAAGGTCAGGCACATTTATCTATCGGCCTTCTTCATGGCCGTCGCCGTCGTTCTCGCCGTCCATCAGCGAGGCATCTTCTCTCGGTCCCCTCTTGCAGCTGCATTCCCATAGGACGCCATCCATTGTCATTGTCTTGCCAACCTTCTCGCTGCGCAGCGGACCCTGGCAGTTGCATCCAAAGTGTTCTTGTGCTCCCCGAAGCATTGACTCTTCGTATGCCACGCCACCGTCGCCATATGCGGGTTGCCATTCATTGTACGCGGAAGGGAGTACAGCATCATCATCTTTCAAGCTTTGAACGACTACAAGCATTCCTCGTCCGCTTGATCCCTCCAGCTCTTTTTGGCCCCTCTATTATTCTCTTCGGGCACTAGTACCAACACCCAACGCCTGCCTTGATGTACAGTAACTTCTCACTCGACAGAGAATAGTCTCGCACGAAACGTCACAATATTGCTCGCTGCACTCGGGAACTTCGCCCATTTCGAACCTTGCGAATCAGCTGTCGATTTGTTAGGAACTGTTCATTGACAAGACTTAACGTCTTTGCTCTTTCCCTTGCCTTTTCATTTTGCCGGAAAGTTCTCCAACGTCTTGGGCACCTTCATTCAACCTCACCTGCTTTGATAAGTCCGGGTCTCGGGTAGGAGTTTTCCGTCCTGACGTCGTTGTGCCATATTTATTGTATCCACAGTGAGCCAAGACATTGTGGCAATATTTGTGGAAGGAAAATGCTTCCGAATTATCGGCCTTTGCTTGGGATGAGGCCCAGCACCCGGAACTCCAACAATGGTGGAAATGGAGGAATGCAGTTCGATCCAAACAATTGGGGGAGTGGTTACAACGCAATGACGGAAAATTCTATCATGCAACGACCATATGCGATTCAGAAATTCTCCAATCATCCAGATGATCCATATGTTGCGACTGGCATCATCCCGACGCAGACTTCTTTGGGTAATGAACAAGCTCCCTACACCTCGAGTCCACAGAACCAACAGCAACACGGGTATCCCAGGACCAATATTCAGCAGCCAGCCGCGCCGGCCACCGACTACGTTGACTCTGGATATGGAGGCAGCCATCTGTCTTACAGCGTTTCTAGCCCATCTGTCAGGACGGGAAAGACCGAGGATGTACTCAATCTGAAGTGTATGAAGTGCGATTATGAAGCAAAGAACAACTCAGAGCTGAGGTTTGAAATTTTGAATTTGTCCAAAAACTTGCAGTGGGATTGAACTAACATCTGCTCTGTCTTAGAAAACACATAAATCGGCACAAGAAGCCTCACAAATGTGATATCCGTAATTGTACCAAAGGCTTTGCAACACAAAATGATCTCGATAGACATAAACGAACCGTTCACCGTAAAGAATTTTATGACAAAGGGACCACGGTGCTTTATGAATGCATACACTGCAAAGATCAGTTAGGCAAGTCGAACACAAGGAAGAAAATCGAATGGCCTAGGAAGGATAACTTCCTCGCACACCTCGATCGAGTACATCACATTCGATTGAGGCCTTCCGATAATTTGGATCAATACATGAGCAGAGGCCAGCAAAACCCCAAAAATTTAATGGACACCATAAGTGGTGCCACTGGCCAAGCTCAACATCTTGCTTTACAAGGTGTCGGGACGGGAGCCCACACAGACATCAATGGCCCACACTCGCGCATTGCCTTCGCAGATGAGCTTGCTCCAGGTGATCAAGCGAACAATGTTTTCCAGGAGCAACGTTTCTCAATGTTCATACACCGCAACTCTCATGTCCTCGCCAATGCGAGTGTGCTGGCACCCTCGACGCAACAAGAGTTCATCAGTCCGTCCATGCTAAACAGTCATGAACACAACTTAGGCGCAAGTTTACATATTGCAAACGAGAATGGTTTGCAACAAGCTCAGACTGACCCACCTCGCAGCGTGCCACATGCAACCGGCGGCCATCAATTCAACGATGATGTACCTCATAGCAGGCATGTCCGTGTTGAAAGTCGAAGCCACGGTCATGTCTCCGACATTGATGAGACCAACGAATACGTCTCGAGGAACCCACCGGTTTCGGGCTCTACTGGAAACACTACAATGGCGGCGAGTCAACCCCAGCTGGAACCCACAACTCCTCCCCTGTATACAAACAGCAGTCTGGTTTCCGCGCTGTCTCCAAGTGGGATTCTGCAGTCGTCCTCTTCCCCATTGACAGCATCTGAAGACATTTTGAGACTTCTGAGACAAATACCACGCGAGACTTTGCAGGCCGCGCTCGACAACAGAACACCTGACAGCGAAGAGGGAGGTGCGACCGAAACAGAGACGGCGTCGAAACGATCACATCTCTGTCCAACATGCCAGAAGTCTTTCAAGAGGCAGTGCGAGTTGACGTATGTACTGTGACTCGGCATTAATCGCCCTCTGCCCCGATATGTGTGCGAGCACCATCTGACCTCTTAGACACAGCAAACATAAAAAGAGGCATTCAAAGCCTTATTTCTGTACGTGGCGGGATTGTTCAAAAAGTTTTGGAAGTAAGAACGACTGGAAAAGGCACGAAATCAAGCAACATTACAACATAGAGTCGTGGGTATGCAATGTGGAAGATTGCAAAAAGGAGTGGAACCGTCGTGAAACGTTCAAGATGCATCTTAAAAACGCCCACTTCATCTGTCCCGAAGATATTGACAATAGACTTGACCAATGTCGACAAGACAAACACTGCAATGCATACTTTTGGTGTGGATTCTGCGTTCAACGCATCGACGTTGATCTCAACGACGGGAACGGCAATGCGTGGACCAAAAGATTCGACCACGTTGACGCCCACTTTTGCGGCAGAGGTGCCTATTCTCAGAAAAGCATCGAAGAATGGAAGCACGAAACCCAGACACCTGTCGCTGCTCCAGATTCCAGTCATGGAAGCCCACACCCTGGTATCACAATGAGCCAAACCGTGTCCAGTGCGTCTGCCTCGCAGAAGAGACCAGCAGACCCGATGGTCTCGGAAGTACCTCGTCGAAAGAGGAAAAAAAACAAATGGGCAGAAATGTGGCAATGTGTAAGTCACTCAGTCGGCGCCGTAAGCGACTCTGACTAACAAGACGTTGCAGTGCGAATGCGCCATGTTCATGAACTTGAGGACATCCTCAGCCTGTGTCAGCTGTGGACGCTATCGATGTCACGAATGTCCCATCACAAAAGAACTCCTGCCCGATGAAGATGCACCAGAGACGGGGCAAGATGAACAGCAGCGCCAAGACTCGCAATACCTCTCCCTGTGCGCTGGCTAGGAGCAGACGCACGAGAATGAGGCTTATGACGTGTGCATAATGGGCATGGATCTGTGCGAGCTATGACTGACTGACTGATGATAATGATTGAATGATGCGAATAGGGTAAGTCGGATCTACGTATTATTCTTGGATTCATGTTCCTGACAAGGGAGGTTCGCCGAGAATGAGAATCTGGTTCTCAAACCGAGCCCCCTCCCCTCAGCTCTGAATAGACGAGACACCTTTCGGGCTCTACCAAGATACTTTCTTGCGTCAATGTGGCAGCGACTCCTTGGATCGTGCATGTACGTAAGATGGATGACCCAGTGCTAGCATTGGGCACCTGCACCTGCACCTGCACCCCCCTTTCCCATGGCTGCATGCAGTAGCCTGCAGGACGGGCGGCATCTCCACCACCTAGCGCCCTTGGTGCCATGCAGTTGGGAAATGACGATGAGTAGTCCGTGGACTCCGTGGCAATGGTGAGATGCGGGCCAAGATGATGCAGCGATTTGGACTATCCCTGGCCATGCTTGGGGAGAACCAGCAGGCCGGTACCAGCCAGCATCTGATGAATCACATTGAAAC
The DNA here is from genome assembly GCA_024072835.1 of Epichloe amarillans. Taxonomy (NCBI): domain Eukaryota; kingdom Fungi; phylum Ascomycota; class Sordariomycetes; order Hypocreales; family Clavicipitaceae; genus Epichloe; species Epichloe amarillans. The sequence continues at coordinate 4,446,358 of CP099637.1, read as the reverse complement.
GCACGGCAGATAGCATATCTTGCCGTCCCATCCCGTGGCGTCCCGTCCCGTCTACTGCGGCTGGTCCCGTCCCGTCCCCTTTACTAATTATCATTAGTCCACTCCAACCTGGTCATCTTATTTCCCATCAAGTAAGTATGCCAGCAGAGCGGCCGCTCTCGGGGTTTCCGCCGCCCTGTAGAAAATATCAACAACACACACCTACGGACGGAGCAACTCGTTTGGGTGAATGAACATTGAACATGCGCATACGGAGTACTGTCGTCTACCACGGGGCCCTGGGATGAGCGAAAGCTACCACGCACCAACCGACGGCGTTGACTGCAAGAACGCACGCCAAGGCGGGCCCGCAACAAGGGGGCCATGCATGCAGTCTCAGTCTTCTTGTGTCGGGTTGCCATTTTGTGAGAATAACGCGTCCAGGTAGGGTCGGATTGAAAGAGCAACTCCACTTTACGGAGAGACATGGGACGGGATGAGAGAGACACATGGTGATCGACAGAAACCCTGGGGCTGATCTTTGCTTTTTTTTTCTCCTTTCTTTTTTTTATTGACTAGCTGACGCGTTTCGGGTTGACCAGATTGTCGGGAAATGACTGGGAATTCCTAAACTGCCGCTGATATGCATGACCGGATGTTTGCTGGCAGGGCGAACTGCAGGTGTTATTCACGGAGATTCCACACACCCCCGGCCCATCGAGTTTACTTCCCCGGCCGATTAACAAAGGTTTCTTCTGAGCAAGTCTAATCTTGGCGGAACAAAAAGAAAAAAAAAGCCCATGCTAGATTCCCGGGTGGTCACCATTCTGGGGTAGCACAAAGGTTTCTCACGGCGAATGAAACTGGTGCGAATACAGCGCTAGACGCCGCCAAAGTGTTTCGCGTTTCGCCACAAGTTGCTGCAGATTCGAGGCGGCAGGGCGACCACTGACTGGGCTGGGCCTTGCCGGGCCTTGCTTGCATGGGACACAAAGAAGTTTGTACTCCGTAATTCGTATTGGAAGGCTCGATTCGGGGTCGCTGGCGCGGGGCCGTCTACTCCGCATATCGTTGTAAGCCCCCCCTTGTTTGGATAAGGAAGGGTGCGGTTAGACGGATACATGTATGTACGGACGTATTATTCTTAGGGGCGCCCATTTTTCTTTCTTGTCTCTTTTCCCGCTTTGCCGGCAAATCGTCTGAAGAAGCGCAAGAGAGGGGGGGCATCTTGATCTAATTATAGTACTCCGCACTGCGTAATTACCCGACACGGAGTAATAATCCGTAATCCGTAATCCGTGATCCGTAATCCGTGATCCGTGATCCGTCATCTGCTAAAGGCGCCGTCCCAGATTGGAGCTGGATCCGAGGGGCCAATTCATGTTGATTGCCATGGATAAATGCTAAATGCACGACCTGTTCGCCCACCGCGGGCTGCGATGAATAAAGTGGGAGTCTTGGCTCAATGCGGCAAGGATAAGACGATGTGGATTCGGCCCAGACCGTACATATAATGTAGCAGATTCAGATTTGTTATTTGTACATGTACATACGGATTAGTTGTTAACACGGGTTTTGGGGGTGGGTATCTGCCCCGCTTTTGGTTCTGTGGGGCCGCCAACGCAGCAGAAACTAACTCATCAGGGCGATTGATTAAAGGCTGAAATGAAGTTCTTCTTTTCCCTCTCCAGCCAGGATAGCCAGGATAGCTATGATAGCCATGATACAAGACGCTTTGGCCGCACACCGCTCGTTGCGCGCCGATGATGACTGACCGGCTTTCACAGCGCATGACCCCACGGAGTATGTTGCGATGAATACTGACCTGTCAGATTTGGCGTTGGTAATAATCCGTACATGCAGGCAGATGGTATTGTGACAGTGATGCCCCCGTTTGGTCGATCTGAGCATCTCAGCAGGTGGTGGCGTCTTCCCCCCCCCTTCTTCTCCGCGCTTGGGGCAGTGGCAGTGGCAGTGGCAGTGGCACCGAAAGGTGCTTCTTCTTCGACGTGCGCAGTCCAGGGATGTGGTTGAGGTTCTTCTGCTCGAGACAATTCCTCAACCGTCCAACGATATTAATTCATGGTCCTCACCATGTCCTAACCATTTGCACTCCCTCTTGACGGTGGGGTGTACTTATGGGGTGTACTTAGTGTGGGGTGTGTGGGGTCCGTTTATCCTCCCGGAGGCACGCCCCTGTCCGCGATTCTAAAACACACTCTCTCTCTTTCTTTATACTGGTCTGCTTGCCTTGTTGGCCTTCAGAACTCATATCAATATCCTCATAGTCCGTCCTCTGTTCGAAAAATGTCTGCACCGAGCACCTTCTTACACAAATATCTCCCATGCTATTTTGCCTTGATTGTCCTGTCTCTACCGTCCGTCCGTCTGCCCACCCGCTCGCCTGCCCGCCCGTCCGCCTCACCTTGTGACCAACGAAACGAATCAAAGGTTATTATTCCGTCTTCTGGGAGGGCAGACTACTGTTTCTCTTACCCCAAAATCCCCTGCCGTGTCGTTCTTCGTTGGGGCTGAAGACCACAGTCACCTTGACGACTGGTTTTCATACAGGAAAACCATGGAATCCGGATCCTTCTTCACCTGCGACGAATACCCAGATTCCGCCCTCCTCCTCTCCCAACCACGGAGCCTTGACATGGTCAACAAAACTCATCTTGGTAGCCAATACCTCAATGAGCCCGATCAGTCTTACACAAATCCCCCCTTTGACCAGTCACTCTCTATCCTCTCCAACGCCGCTGCGGGAGGGTGTGACTCGGCTGCGAAGCTGCTCCCGGCGGACGCGATGAAAAACCAAGCATCACCACATGTGCCCTACTTGACACCCGATTATTCTAGTGCGCATAGTCCATCTATTGCCAGCGAGGGAATGTCTTCTCCCTTCTTCGACTCTATCCTGCCTCGTTGTTCGATGATGTCTCCAGAACGGGATCACGGCGACAATATGCCCCGTCAGTCTTCAACGCAAGATCCTTCTCACATGGACACGCAGACGGTCAAGTTTTGCATCTCCATGACAAACACCGGGGGGATACCACATCATTTACAAACGCATTCGAGACCCCAAGAAAGCTGTCACAACATGCACCAACCAGATCTCATCCACATGTTTGGTCGAATGCAATATCCTGACCAGACTTACCCGCTTCATTCGATTGTTGGTGCACATGGTGCGAGCAGCGACGGTCCTTGCAGCAACCAAGGACCTTTTCAACAGTTGCAAGACGTCCAGCCTCCATTCATGACCGGCGTTCCCCCGTACCATGCCCAAGGCGGCCCTTTGCAGACGTCCCCGTCAAAACCCGGGGACCAAAACTCAGGGGGCCACCACCAGCACCACCAGCACCACCGTGCCTCGTCGCATACTGGTGCTTCGAGCCGCCAGCCTTGCCAGAAATCGCCGGCAAAAGAAACGGCCCGAAACCCACAAGATGCAGCGCGCCCGGGGGGGCTACGCTGCCTCTTTGCGTTCGCCGGATGTGACCGCGAATGCAAGGGCAAGAATGAATGGAAGCGCCACGTCAACACAAAGCACCTTCTCTCGAGACTATACGTCTGCCCCGACTGCCCCCAAAAGGAGTTCAACAGGAAAGATCTCTTCACCCAGCACTACATCCGCATGCACATGTCAAAGAAGGACAAGGGGGCCGCCCGGGCGAAAAGTAAAACATGGCCCGAGCTCGAAGAGATGCTGCGGGCCAAGCAAGCACAGGCCGAGAGAGGGGAGACGGTGACATGCCGCCCCGAGGTCCCCAAGTGTCTCCTCGACGGCTGCGGCGTCGGCTTCCCGAACGACGACGACGACGACGAGGCATCATGGGAAAGGTGTCTGGACCACGTGAGCAAGCACCTCGTGGCCATGGCCACAGGCAAGGAGGTGGCCCGCGGCTACGACTTCACCCGCGACCAGCTGGCATATTTCCAGACCCTGGGCGCCATTGCCAAGGACGACCACGGATGCTGGGTCCTGGGCGCCCAGTCCAGCGGGGAGCGAACGCGGCAGAACAAGAAGAAGCTCGGTCAGTGTCAGCCGCCACCAGATGTGTCGTGACTCTGCGACGACATGAATGAGCAAGTTTGTCCAAGGGGGGGGGGGGAACCCGCAACTAGTCCAGTCCTCTGTCTCGGGGCTATTTCTCAACAAGCAATCAAGACGAATGACGTTGATGGGAATTAAAAAATACATGCAAGAAGAGGGGGAGGGGGGGGGGGGGTCCTTCACATATCGATGAAATAGCACTGTTCTCCTCCATCGCGGGCTATTCTTGAAATTTGCAGAACAATATTCGTACACGATGACAGATATTTCTTTCCTTCCTCATTAATATATACCCCGTCAACAAGGTATTAAAAAGACGAGAATCCAACGCCCAAGTACGAATCACCCAAGTCCAGGCAAGCTGTCCTTTGTTCCATGCCCACGAGCAGGGCGTGCCACGATCCATCCTCTCCCTTTCCACTTCCTTTCCGTTCAGCGGACCAAATGTCACGGCCAACGGCGCAGTTCTGTTCTAGAATCCAGCCTGGTCTGGGGTCCTGCGCAGCCGCAGTCGCAGCCGTCGAATGAGGGAAAAAAAGGGGGGGGAATCTACAGACCACTACATTGGTCCATGTATACTGCTCGTCTGGCAAGCTGAACAGTCAAGACGTACAGCTTGCCGCGCATTCGCTCAGAGCCTCTGTGTGACGATAAGCCTGCGCGCATGTGGGAAGGGAAAAAAAAAAAAGGAACACTAGACGGAGCGTGAGAAGAAGAGAAACACACTCACCAGTCAGTCGACAAGAATAGACAACCACCTTTCGCACAAGTCATCAAATCACCCCATGCATGTAATGCAATCTGTATCGCAGCTGGCTACGCCGAACCCCCTTTGTTATTCATGCATATGGCGAAATCGTGCTACCACGCAGCTGACAAGGCTCATTTCTATTCTTGTGTTGTACAGTAGCTAGACATATCCTATAGCACACAAACAGGAAACCACTGCCACGTATACTCCATGGCGTGTAATGACAATGACTGACGCCCACGAATTGGTCGGCGACTTGAACGTGCTTGCCCGAAGGCCTCTTCACCCGAGCAACGCCAGGCGATCGAGTACTCTCTCAGACTCTCCGATAAGCCTACATACAGTTTGCTCCATTCTCATCAAGTTTCTGGTACATGACTCTTGCTTCATCACCAGACATTCGCATCGCCTCGGCCAACATCCGCGGCCGGCAAACTATGTCTGTTCACGTCCCCGAGCAAAATATGAATCGCGTAAAGAACAATAAGAGTTATCCGTATGGTAAGGATACGTGATAAATTCCATTCGTTGCTAAAGAAGATTGGGTTGTCGATGCTGTCGTGATTTCCATGGCATGTTGCTCGTTCCATTACTTGTATATATCATGTGTCCAAGGAAGTACCATCATTCCTGGAGCACAAAAGGAATGTTGACTGGGTATTTGAATGAACGTAATAATATATAAAGAAAAGACATCTGTGAGAACAACATCAAAGCTGTGCCATTACCCAGACGTCTTACAAAGCTCAGGCTTCGATTGCTGTGTACCATGACGCTGGGCTCGTCGCTGTTGTCGAAGTTTGCAAGCCATGGCGTAGCCTGGCTCATTTGATTTCCTCCACTCCACCCATGCCTCATATTCTTGCTGCGTCTTTGGGTTCGGGCTTTTTGGTTTCGGAACCGGCCGCGGTGGTATGGGTGCAACGGGGCCGATGGCCGGGTCCGGCAGACCACCAGTTCCACGTGGCATTGGCAGGTACGGTATGCCGGGAATGCATGCAATAGGCGGTAGAAATGATGGATTTGATGGCTTGAATCGGCCGCCCTTGGCTTCCTGCAATATTTCCTCGTGTGGTGGAGCGCTCGGCCACCCTGCTGCTGTTGGAATGCTCGACGGCTTGCAAGTGTCCATAGTGATTGGAACCAACCCAAGAGGGACTCGATTCGTCGCGGGACAGTGCCCGAGAAAGGTGTGAGCCCCAAAATGATTCGGATACAGCGCAGGAAGACACCCAACAAGGGGCAAAACGGGGCTTTGGTAGCTTGCGCCATCACGCAGGTCTGCTTCTTCCGCACACGCCGCGCCAGGTTCTGCAAGGTCCAGCGTGTCATCTTTGGCTGAGAAGTCGCACGAACTCAACATCGGTCGACGGTGCACCGTCGATGCGTTCGAGCTTGCTTTTGAGAACGACAGAAACTCCCGAGCTTTGGGGTTGAGTGAATTGGTCTTATCATGGTCGACAGTGCTGCCACAATCTGTAGAGCGCTCGGCTCTTGAACGACCTCCCGAAGCAGGCGCATACTCAATCATGAAGTCGGACTCCGTGTTCACTCTCCTGCCGGGACCATGAGTGGGCCGCCTATGCTGGACAATGGACACGGATTCAGTTTGATGTCGCTGCGGACATTTTTTGGGAACGGTTCCCGTTTTGAATCCACCATCAACGCCTTCCTCCGCCCATTTGTGCTCGTGGCGACCTTTGAGATTGAGCTTGTATATTATCTGTTCAAATTTCTCCTGGTCGTCATTTGCTACAGCGGACGAATGAGCACAGGACACGGCTGGCTCAGGTGTCAATCCTTTCTTCTGATACGAGTCTGGGTCATGGTATATATTGGAAGGTGAAAACAGCTCCGAGTCTGTCGACGTGGTCTTTGTCGATCGAGCGCTGATGGTCTTCGACTTCCCAATGGAGCTCGTGGACTCTGAGTGTATGGAAAAGCTCTGCAAGGCATCGACATAACTTGAGAAGGAAGAACTGGCAGACCTTCCTGGCGTAGCCTCTGCCGCACATAGAGCAGCAAGTAGTTGCTCTCGCTGGCTTTCTTCGGGCGTCACAGTATGCTTCCGTGCAATCATGTGCATAAGATCGTCATCCGCAGAATAGTCATTAGATGATGCTGGCGTCAAGGTACACCTCCCTTCTCCTCCTGAGGAGTAGGCCGAATCTTGACTAGACCTCCTCATCTCGAAGAGATTGATTATCTGGCCGTCGTCTCGCTCAAGAAGTTGTGAATGTCGCACAATATCAAATGAAAGCCCACCTGAGCTGGCGGATGAGCTTCGGTGCGAGAGGGTTGGATTTGTATATCGACCGAGGTCAACCGGTTTCTCACTACCATGTGATGAAGCAGAGACAGAGTTGCCTGTCTTGTACTGTCTTCTAGTCGAGCATGTTCGAAAGGAAGAGAATTTGGGAGTTGACGAGGATGTTGATGAGGTTGGCTCATCTTCCATTGGCATCATCATGCTTGACCTCGAACCACCACTGCCATCGTCTGACTGCCTCACCCTCCAGTTGGAAATTTTGAGTGATGCACCCGTGTTTGCATCAGAGCTTCGGACGGCCGGGGGACCATGATTGGTAGGACATCTCAGGTTGCTTGATTTCGGTGCTTTCAGCGCCCGAGATGTTGGTTGATCATGTCGTGTGCCATAATTTGGCCGTTTGTCGGTGCGGGAGGATACACCACCAACCATCTTTTCCATGTGAGTCACCTTCATCATCGAACTAAGGAGACCATCTCTTGTACTTACAGTGACTGATTTCAAGCGATGAAATCAGCGTAGGTTGAGGCAGAAGTATGAGCACCTGCTATCAGTTGGCCGTCGTAAGCTGTCGAGCTGTGCTAAAATCGCCCCAGCGATAAGAACAATCAAGACACGGTTTCTGACGGACCGAGAAAGTGAAAGAATACTGCAGAGCCTACAGATCTAGCAGTGTGTGTGTCTTTTCTGCAGCCGGAAAGTGAGCTGGAGGTGACCACGAAGCAAGAGCTTTGTGAGCCGAAAAACGCTGGGACAACGCGACGTGAGAATTTGATCCGCTACTGCGAGGAATTTCACAGTTTTTTTTTTCTTGGGTTCTTCTCTGGTGGGGGGAGAGAGAGGGAAGAAATAGTATTACAATCCAAAAAGAAGAAAGGCACCAGGGGAAAAAAAAGCCACCCTTTTTGCGTCAGGTCAGAGTGTGTGTGTGGTGTGTGTGTTTGCGTGCGTGCAGTAGTAAAAAGAGGCTAGCAAAAAGGTCCTCTCACCTTGCAGGAGAAATACTGAGTTCCGCCCTCGGGTGAGGACCCTAGAAGAGAATGCGCTTTCAGGGCAAGAGCAACAGCAACGAATCTCAAGTGGACACCAGCTGTTGATTGTGAGTCGTGACTGAACGCTTTGCTTGGAAAGAGTTAGTGACATCCATGGACGGGGAGAGACAAGGATTTCTGGCAGCTTCGCTTATCTGCCCGCAAAGAGCTTCAGCTCCCAAATGGCCCGATAAAAGTATGATATCAAAACCCATACGCTGAGTCCGCGTTTCTCCTGCTGCGAATACCCAGTGATGGTACGGTGTGGGCTAATTACAGTTGGAAGACACTTTGCCAACAAAGGTTTAAATCAGTGGCTTACGGCGTGACGCGCCATCATCATAGAATCAAGGTTCAAGGTTGCAGGATGCTGCGAAACTGCAACAAACCTTGTCGCGGCGGCGATAAACTATGCGGCTGCGTTGATGCTAAATGCAATTCGCCATATGCTAACAGGATAAAGTGACGAAATCAATGATTGGTTGTATCCAATTTAAAGAAGGAAATCAGAAACCAGAAACCAGTATGTGCCATCATGTTGTAAGATTGAAGAACATGCACCGCTTTGCGTAAATCCGTACTTCATTCGACCGTTGCACAACAAAAAATAGCTGCGTATCCGGTTGAACGCGACTTTTGCGACTTGTGCGACTTTTGCGCCTTTCTTGTCCCGTCATCTCTCTATCCCTGGATCGCCTGGCCGCCCATGTATGCAGCGAAAGCTTTCTATTCCATGTGTTAGTGAGGCCGTTCGTCTCGAGTGACAGGGGGGCAACAAACCGGGTTGCGAGTCTGGAGGAAAATTGTTCCAGGGCCAGTAAATTTGCACACGAGACCTTCTGCAGAGGCCATGTTAGAGATGATGCCACCTGAAGCGACTCTTTCAAGAACATATTTTGTGTTCCAAGCAACCAAGTGGCCGTTATCCACAATGTACTTCTCGCCATCCATGAGCTGTTACCTCGTTAGCATGAGACACATGGCAGGACGACGTGTCGGTACGAAACTCACGTCCTTCCGAATGATGGCCCCGAAACTGGTGATCCACATGATACCTGTACCACTCATTCTATACACAAAGAGCCCTTCGCCACTGAAAATCGCCTTGCCGAGACCTTGGCGTTTGTGATCCTTGATCACACCCTGAGTAGCCGCCAAGAAAGCATCGTGACCGACAATCCAGCTTTCTTGACCAGTCAAGCGAATGCTGGTGATGTCCCCGAGCATGGGCGGCGCAATCAAAAGTTCTCCAGGACCAACATACCTCGAAGTGGTCATGTCGGCGCCGGTGATCATCTTCTTCACACTGAACTTCACTTCTCCCTTTAGCTGCATGGTCGGGGACATGGCAATCATGGCTCCCGGCTTTGCCTGAAACGGACACCCGATAGCAAGCTGGACGGTCAGTACAGTGTTGGAATCCCTGTGACTGATGCGGTAGCTTCCGCCATTGAAAGTGCCCACGTCGTCGACGGTGGCCCCCGCGCCAACAAAGTGACCGGCTGGAGGCGCTCCGGACACAAGATTCGCGGCTTCGCTAGTGTCCAGCTGCTCATCTTGCTGCCCAGCCTTCTCGGGCGGGTAAGAAGCGTCCGTGTTGGTGAAGGGCGGAGGCGGCTCAAACTGTGGTTGTTCTTGTTCTTTGGCTGGCGCACTCGTCGAGCCTGGTCTCATCGCTAGCATGGACTGCTGCTGCTGGGGGGATGAAGCAGGGAGTGAGGCTGCTGGCCCTGCTGGGGGGGGATGGGGATACTGCCGCTGCGCAGTCTGTTGATGAGCATGGGGAGATGGCGTGTGCTGAGGCGGAGGAGCATATTGCTGCTGCCACTGCTGCATGGTGGCATGGTGACTTGATTGAGGAGATGGCGTATGCTGAGGCGGCGGAGGGTAGCTCGCGTGTTGTCCTGGGGAGGCCTGAGGAGGGGGGGGAGGGGGGTATTTGATAGTTTGTCCAGGCGAACCTTGAGGAGGTGGTGCGTAGGATTGCCTTCGGTCCGCTGGCGGCGAGGTAGGCGGCGATGCGTATTGTGTCTGTTGTTGTTGCGGTGGGGGGGGCGGATAATGCTGTGGTTGCTGAGATCCTGCTTGCTTGCTGGTCAGAGACATTTTCTTTTGGTTGTGCCGAAGTTGGAGAATCGAGCTCACCTGGTGGGCCTGAGCCGGTAGGAGCTAGGTCATAACAGCGTCAGCTTTCAACAGTCGTCGCTTGTTTCATGGCTCAAGTCACCGAGGATAGACAATCGACTCACGAGGATAAAAGTGCTGTTGAGAAGACATTGTCGAAACGCTATGCCGAGCTTGATGTAGCTATCTATCGCAAGCTGGGCAAAGCTCCAGCCGTTGAGCTGAGGCTTTTGTACCCCGCACCGCACTGACGAGTGATGATCAAGTTGACAACGACGTCAAGTCCAAGCGTGGATGACAATACTTGACTTGAACCTGTCAGAATTTGGAGGGGCAATCTAGAAGAAGAAAAAGAGGTACCAGGAAAGAAAGAAAAAACCAAGAGTGAGCACGGGTTTTTCTTCATGGATGGCGACTTGGAGTAGCTTCCAGTCCAGCCCGATAGCTCGGAGCGGGTTCTGAGCTCTCCATCCTGGGACCAATTGGGTTGCTGCCGGGCATCGAGACAAGGCGCTGCCGCTCGATGTCATTGGGCTTTGCTTCAGCGCTTACATTGTATGTGTATGTACATGCTGCACATGTGGAGTACACGACGTTGACGTTGAGACGGAGTCCGGTACTCGAGTACCATGAATCCTGACCCCTCGAGCATGATTGACTCTGAAATTCCACCGAGTTCAGTTTTGCAACTCTTTTCTTTAGTCTGTACCGCAAAGTCGCCAGCCCGGCCGTGGTGCCCATTTTCGGCCGCCCCCAACACAGAAACAAACACAGAGCCCACATGCAGTTGTCGTCACCGGCTGGGAGGGGAGCGGTGCTGCAAGTCCTGCACGGCGATGGAGAGGCGCTCATCATGTTCGTCCGCTAGCTCAATCCATGGGCAAGACGGGCAAGACCCTGCATTCTGTGCCCATCTGGCAACTTGTTGGCTGCTCTATGTATGTAATATGTATCATACGTACTGTACAGATCGCACGACGCGGAGGCGTGGAGGCGTGGAGGCGTCCTGCACCGCTGCCCAACAAGTCATCATCATGGTCAAACAACTGCAAAAGCCACACAACGTACGCGCAACATGGCTAACTGATCCGGATTTGTGCAACAACGCACACAGCACAGTCATGGCCATCTTGCCTCCTCCGCGACCTGGACACTATCTGAAGCGCCCAAGGTCCGAGCAGCAACATGGTACTCAAGCTAAGCATACACATAGACTTACATACACATTTCTAAAATCGTGGGGTTTCATAGTAACACTGGGACCAGCTCCCAACCCGTCCTCACTGCTGGCCGTTGCCCGGGTGGTAGCTGTCATCTAGTATGTAGATGTCAGACATTGATGTCCCCCGTTGGAGAATTAAAAAAATTCAAAAAAAATTCGCCGGCCCGCGTCTCCCGGCTCTCGTAAAGGGCGACCAAGTAAGTCCCTTGATCCTGGTCACAACTGCAACATCTAATCCAATAACTGACTCTCGGCTGCGACAAATGGACCACACTAAACAACGAGTCAGTCAGTGCCTTGCACAAGAGCATCGGTTTCGAGCCAGGGCGGCTAAATCTCATGTAGAAAGTTCCCGTTCCCCACTTCTCAGAAAGAGGAGCGAGACATCCATGAAGGGCTCCACGAAGGGCTCCACGAAGGGCTCCACGAAAGGCTCCAAGCAGGGCCGATTCTGCGCTATATGTACATGTTATACGTACTATACCTCGTTCCACCACCAATCACCATCGCCCACTTATCGCGTGCCTAGCACGGGCTAATCGTGCCACACGCCCCAGCAGACTGGACTTCATCATCAGTCAACGGAAAGGGAACGACGACGAGTTTCGCGCTCGCTCGCACGCACGCACGCACGCACGCACTTTTAGCATGCCGGCTGGTGCGTCTAATAACTAGCCTTGCAGAAGGCAAACGGGTGGAAGCCATCGACGGTTTCTTTTAGCGCACCTCCTAACCATCTTTCCATCTTCATAGCGTCGTCCGGTGGTCTCCGAGTGCGACTGGACGCACGACTCGACTCGACTCAACGCACTAATCGTGTGCAGCCCCGACGGCCGTCATTTGCTCCAATTGGCAAGTCTCTCTCTCTATACCCTCTACCACAGGTTACAACCAACCCACCGCACCCCGAGTCCATGTTGCCGGTACTTTGCACTCCATGTCTCGACATCTCTCCCATATAATATATAATATTAGAACAGCCCCGGCTGTTGTCCCTGTCCTGCTTGTTAACCCTTCACCCCTTCTCCCTCCATCGTCGATTCTCTTCCTTCTCATAATACAGGGGGATCCAATCCACCTGACTACGAACCAACGTCTTTCATCTGCAAGTCGGGTCGAAGTCGAGTCCATCGAATCGAACCTCTCCACAAGGCCAGGCGACGGGTCGTCGTCTCACCCGTTCATGGGCAGGCACACCCGTGCAGTGTGCACCCGTCCCAACTCGCCCTGACGCGCGCGAGCAGAGTTGTTGTTCGGCGGAAGCAAGCTTCGACGACGGCCCAACAACGTGTCACGTTCCACAACGCGCCAGCGGAGTCTGCCCTATGTCGCCCAGGCCGTCGTCATGGACAGGCCGGCCTGCGGAGCACCTGGAATTTTCGTCGACGAAGCAGCCGTCGCCGACAGATGTACCTCAGCCGCCTTCACCGCCAACTACGCCAACTACGCCAACTACGCCAGGCGTCGACAGAAGATGGATGGCTCCATGCTTAAGAGCAGGCTCGGGAGGACCACCCGTGTCGTCGCGTGAAAGCTGGAAACGACCCATTGAATCTTTGGTGCAAAGATTAAAAAGACACTCTTTGAAACCCAGTCCCGAGATCATCGGTAACGGACCGGATCATCAAGACTCCACGGTATTGAGTATAGAGGAGACCACACTCGGAGTATTACGCCGACAGGGCGATGTTTTGATGGAGGTCGATGTCGAACTAGGTGACCAAAGTGCAGGTCCTGCGCTTCCCACTCAACGGGTCTCCAAGGTGGAAGATGCCACCTGCATGTCGATGCTCCACACCCATATCCATCACCAATCAAACCAGCTCCCGGCTGGTACCTTGTATCTACAACCAACACCGCAATCCCAACTACCCGAGTCTACCTCGCCATCGATTCTGCCAGAGATCCAGACCGCATTGAGACGTGGAGCCTGGAGCGCCCCCGATGCCGTAGAGGATGTCACGACGGATGATTCGCAGATCGACGAGGGTTATTGCGACGACCTGGACGACTTTGCCGAAATTGGTGAAACTGGCGATGGCCGTAGCCTCATTCGCAGCTTGGCCAATCACGCACGAAGCAGCGGGGTATTGAAGTATAGAACATCCGCTGAGGCTGCTCTCTCGTGCCCCCGGGTAGTTCATCGAGCTCCGCGCATGCGCAGAAGGAGGCAACAAAAACAACAAACCCGACTAAGGACGTCCTCAACAGCCAGCACCTGTGGATTCGACAGCCAGGCCGCTCTGGACGTCAGCATGACGCGAGAGTCATGAGTACAACGACATATTTTTTCTGCCCTTCGCCTCAGTTTTCCCCCTCAACCTTTCCCCATCTCGTATAAACTCACATGATCTTACCGTGCTACGTCACCCTGGTCTTCGGGGTACGTCATGTGTCACAAGTGACTGAAAAGCCCTTCGCTTTCTCTGCTTCCATATGCTTGTATCAGTTTTATTTTTAGTCCCCCATCTATTGTCTGGACAGAGTCTGCACGACCTTCTGGCCTCTGTGGCTCGCTTATCCGTCTTCATTCAGTTTCTTTAGTCGTTGTTGCTGCATGTTGGGGGGGGGGGGGGTGATCTTTTTCTGATCTTTACTTATTTCCCCTGTTTCTGTACTACTTATTGTACCTTGCCTGTTTTCTTGTATCTCAATGCATCATGTACCCTTGGAGTTTGGAGTCAAAAGAGACTCAGGGAGACTTTGGGGTTTCAAAACTCTTGACTGCACACATTATACAAGGCGTTTAGAACTTTTTGATCTGTCAGTATAACAGCTAGAATGTAGCACCACATTATGTCACAGTATCTCCATAACTCTATCATGTTGTCGTTGGAAGCGTGGGGATGCGGCGTCACACGAGTCAACTCGTCCACGCAATCGCCCGGTCATTGGCATGTTGTACTGATTCGACAAAAACAGAGGGAAAGGGGAACGCAGGGCCATCGTCTAATACCACGCACGAAATCAGAATTGGGATGGACCCGTGAGACCAACGGGCGAGTTTCAGAACAAATCGCAGCATCTGGTCATGATGCGCGCGCAAGGTGGTCATGGCTCGTTATGCCACCCAATTCGTCCCTTTGGCGGCCGTCCAAGCACGGACCGATGAAAAGGCACTCGCTTGGAGCCGCCCCAAGCCATCGTTGTTCGTCCGGATCTTGGAGCGTTGTTAGAATTTGACGGGATAATTCGGGTGCGCAGACCAACTTGGCAGACCCTCCCCCCTCCCCCCCCCCCCCCCAAAAAAAAAAAAAAAAGAAACCAAATGGGTTGGCTAGTGTCCCGTTCTGCTTATAGATTTATTGTGGTGCATGGTTGGGTTGGTTCAAGCATCAGGGTCAAAAAGTTGCGGGCACGGAAGACGCAGGTCCCCTGATCTCCAGATGGAGGGGGAGGCGAAGATCGACTTCCCTTCAATACCAACATGCGACTTGCCACCTACCCTTCACATCTCAATATGGAAACCCGCCCCAACAAGTATCATGTCATCGACATGCATGAGATTGACCTCACGTGCACGCCGTGTCGCGCTCATCTTTGCATACGACTGGTCTCGATTGTGTGAGAAGAGGGGTATTTGGGACGACCCTGGACCTGGACTTGGATCGGGATCAAGGAGTTGGGAGGGCAAATCGAGGGGAATCGAGGGGAAATCGAGGGGAAATCGAGGGAAGAAATCATAGCAGGGGAGTCGTATGCATGTTGGTCGGTTTGCTGATGATGTCGATATGTCTCTTCTTGACCGGTATGGAGACTTGCATGTTGGTTGCATGTTGGTTGCATGCTGAGCGATTTCACCTGCCTGCCTGTCAGTCAGCCAGCCGTGCGCACGCGACTTGACGAAAGTGGGGGTGGAATCGGATTTTATTCTTATTCTGATTTGTTGATATTTTGGAACTCGACCTCGACACGCGCCAAACGAGGTGCGAGGTGCGAGGTGCGAGGTGCGAGAGTTGGTAGTTGAGTTGTATTGTTCATTAATAGCAGCACGCAGCGGCAGGAGTCCCCCTCGTGCCTGCCCCGCCTGCCCCGAGTCCCTGATATGATGATGATGATTTGTCCAACGGAGGCCATGCGCGGGTTTTCCCGGTTTCTCCAAATCGACTTTTCATTGTTTCTCCGCCGTTTTTCATCCATGTCTCCATGTCCGTGTCTGCCATCGCCAGACGGCAACTCTTCCTCGTTGACTTGGCGATGGGCATTCGTTACTGAAACACGCGGGGTATTACGGCCCGACGTCGAGTTCCATAGTGGGACCGACTTACTTTGTTCCCCTCGAGGTAATAAGTCGGGTAAGGGTTTGGGTTTGTTCCTGATCGATGAAGCCGATGGATGTCCCAGACTCCCACCCAGATGGGTGATGGTGCCACAACAACTCGGCCATTTGTTTTTGTGTGCACAATGTGCCTGACTTGACTTGACGGCGCGGAACTAGAAGTAGAGAAGCGGAAAAACGTGGTTGCCTGCCTGCCCGTCGCCCACTGACTAGCCACAGGTTTCAGTCGGCGACAAGGTACAGGAAATAAGCG
The DNA here is from genome assembly GCA_024072835.1 of Epichloe amarillans. Taxonomy (NCBI): domain Eukaryota; kingdom Fungi; phylum Ascomycota; class Sordariomycetes; order Hypocreales; family Clavicipitaceae; genus Epichloe; species Epichloe amarillans. The sequence continues at coordinate 4,430,390 of CP099637.1, read as the reverse complement.
AGAAGCAGGGCCATGCGGACCAACAAGAGACCATGGCAGAACCCGAGCGTGGCAGAGAGAACTCATGATGGCCAGAGCCCCCGGTTTCATTCGTGTTCTAACCCCCTGGGCAAGCGACGCACGAGCTGCCATTCGGTCCCCTTGCACGCCACCATCACCCATCCAGGCAGACGTCTGATCTTTTTCAGTCGACAAGTTTGGAGTCGCTTCTGCGGTCCCGTCCCTCCACTCATAGCAGCCAATGCCAATCCCGCATGATGACAGCTTCGGTCCATCATCCATCACCGGCATCGCGGGGGAGGGGAGAGGAGAGGGGCAGTGATACCATGGAGGCCCAATAAGGGAGTGGATTCAGTGGAACGCCTCTCCCTCCTGCCAATCAATCAGGCAGAGAAGATGCCATCTTTTGGAGCATTAGACTTTTTGACTCCATCAGAGAAGCTGTACATGTATTGTACGGCAATGGCAATGGGCTCCCGTGCGGTATTCGGTGGGGTCCGGTAGTTTTGACGTGCTCATTGGAGTTATTGCTCAACCGGCCTGGTATATCGGCCCAAGATGCTGTTGCGACTGGAATGCAAGGCGCCATGTTCACACATTCCTGCACATCCCACTTGTTACCTAGCCCCAAACAATATGGTTAGGCCTAGTATTGGTTGCTAGATGATCATTGCCCCGTTGCTAGGCATTACCTGGACCTATTGTTGCTATCCGGAGGTTATCTCGCCGACAAGGTTTCGTTGCTGGCTAACGGGCTGTGGACATAGCTCCCATGGCTTTCGTCTTCTCTCTCCCGCTTTTTTTTTTTTAATCTACCCTCTTTCGCCTCAGTTGTAGACAGGCCAATGTTTATTCTCTTCTCTTCTGCTTCCCAAGCCCCCTTTCTTCTCTACACCTAGAAACCTGACCACTGACTTCGTCTCATGTGGGCTCGAAGAGTGTAGCAAACAAGAAAAGATATCTCGATCGTTTTCTTGCCTTTTTGCATAAACAAGGGTCGACGAACGCCTACTTCTACTTACTATCTATAGGCTCCAACATACACCTTCTCGCTAGAGGAAGAGAAATTTCATCGCAAACTTGCCTGGCCTGGAGATGACTTCCTGGACCGTTCCCATAAGGGCGGATGCTGTTGACAACAGAGAACCGAGCATGTATTGGGAAGATATCAACAGTGCCAGCACCGATGATCCCGGCAACGACTTTTTTGGACAATTTGTTGACTTTGATGCCACTGGAAATGCAAACGCTTTCGGTGGCGATGAGTTCGGCTCCGTGTCAACAACCATGCCTGGCATGGCGGAATCCTTCATTTTGATGGGAGACCACGGTCCTATGCCTGACAACGGCCTCTCCTCCGGTGTGTCCTCTGCCGATGAATTCGACTTTCTGTCGAGCAGCTGGCCCATTGACACAGCAGCCCCGGGAGCTAGCCATGAGATTGATCCCAAGAACCTCACGCTGAGTGCAGACGACCTGCTTACGCATGGCACCACCCTCCACCTCCACAACCATCACAGTCACCACCACAACCAACAACAGCAGCAGCAACAGCAGCAGCAACAACAGCAGCAGCCTCAGCACGCATTTGAATATCCCGGCGGTGCATCCATGTCAGAGGCTGATCTCAATCGACTTGAAAGCATATCTCTGCATTCACCACAAAAGCCCAAAGCTGCGGCGTCGGACCCGTCATCACCAACGCCTCCTCCTACTACCGACGACGTGCGAAAGCCCAAGAAGTTTGTCGATGCCCTTTCTTCCACGATCAAGAAGGCAGCAAAGTTGCGCAAGAATAAAAAGGTGGTTTCTGAGACACAGGCACGACCGGGCTCGCCTGGACAAGAGCAGCCTCAGACCTTGAAAATTCCGAAGCAGAGGGGACGAGGAAAAGTCAGAGCAGTCACGCAGGGAAATCTCCCAGTTTCACCGCCAATGCAACAACAAGACCAATGTCATACTCAATTCGTCCACGGGCACTACGAGGACCCGTTCAGAGATAACGGTCTTTTACCTCCCCAGGGGGTCAACTTGCAACAATATGACCAGGTTGCCCCCGACACGCCTGTCGAGTCACCTGGTGTCAAGAGCGAGCCCGGCCAGGGCCAATTCCAAGTCGAACCAGCCTGGCACCAACATCAACAGAGCCAGCAGCGGCAGCAGCAGCAACTACATTGGACTGGTGCAGGGGGTGAATACGTGACAAGCCAAGAGGCGGGCTGGTGGACTCCGAACATGATGAATCATGGCCCAGGTCCAAATGAATATGTCCACCATCATCATCATCATCAACAACAACAACAACAACAACGAAGCGCCAGCGTTCACGTCATGGGCCACGGCCAGCACTCAGGAATGTCCTATGAGTACGACTCTGTGCCTGACACATCAACCGGCGGACTCATGATCCACATGCCTCAACCCCGGGGCTCACAATCAACTGTGGTGAGCGACTTGACGACCAATGCCCAAACTTTCCTCCCACCACCTCCCGTTCCCCAAACGGGGGGTCCGACGATGCCAGCCTCTGAACGCTCCCATCGCCCCCCCAAAGCCAAGTCCTCCGGAGCAAGACACTTGTCATGCTCGCCGGTCCGAAAACAGCGCGGCCCCTCCGCTTCACCAACCCCAGGCGATCAATCCGGCGGTCCGCGATCCCGCCACAGCTCCGGCGCATCAGTATCATCTGTGAGAAGCGCCTCAGGCCGACTACCCGGCAGTATGCCCGGAACACCGTGCAGCGTGCGCAAGCGCCGCTCGCGCGACGCAAGCGGGGGGGGCATATCACTCGGCGGCGACTCAGGAATCGGCTTCGTCAACTTCACCCCCAGCGACGGCGGAGTCCTCATGACGGGCGTCGCCCCCAGCGGGAGTTCCAAGACCAAAGCCCGCCGCGAGAAAGAGGCTCAAGACCGACGCCGACGTCTCAGCGAAGCCGCCATCAAGGCCGTGGCTGCGGCCGGAGGAGACGTCGACAAGCTAATCGAGCAAGGATTTGCCTTTTGACCCCCAACAATGCCGCCACGTCATGGCATGTGAGCGAATCGAGAAGGAGAAAAAAACGAAGCGAAGCATTGGGCGCTGGGAGCCCCCAAAAACACGGTTCTATCGTGTGATGAGAAAGAGGAAGAAGCGCACATGTTCCCATCACATCTCTCTTTCCTTTGTGATATTTCCCTTTCCTCCTTCCTGGTCTTCCATCGACAAACTCGGCTTCATACCTTTAATGTCAAGACCAAGAAGATGCACATCGCGCAACCTGGCGCCGGTCCCGAATACTCATCTAATCTGCCGGTTCACCTCTGTAATTCTAGACACCACCTTTCCTCAACTTTCAGCCTTGTTTTCTAAAGCCGATTCTTCTTTTTTTCTTTTTTTCTTCCCCCCCCCCCCCCCGCCCTTCTTTTCATTGAATTTAGCCTTGACTTTCTTTTCAGCGGGGTCTAGCTTGATTTTATCCAACGACCTCCCTTTTCATCTCCTTGAGCCGAAGCCAAAACGGGGAAACTCTACTTTGTCGTCTTGTCATCTACACTGCATTTACTATGTTAATTCCCACATTTACAAATGGGGGGAGAAGGAGGAGGGGGGGGGGGGTTGTTCGATGGGGATTCCACGGTCCTGTAGCTACCTACAAAAGGACCATGATTGAATATAAACCGCCTAATGCCGCGTACCTAAGCTTGAACTGAACTGAACTGATAGAGGTGGTGGTGGAGGAGGTGCTAGTTTGATGGGTGATTCTTGTGCCATGTCAATCTAACCGTAGAAAGCACGCATGGGCTTGACATGCATGCAAGGTCCTCGTGAATGACGTCATGTTTGGAAAGACGTTCAGCTACTTGACTTGACCCCCCCACACACACAGAGAGAAAATAATCACCAGCCAACGCAAAACTTGAGGAAAAAGGACAGTCCATGTCCGTGTAGGATATACCATAGTAAATCATTTCTGTCAAGACTATGCTGTCTATGGCTAGACGGCCATCTCTTTTCCAGCCCGGGGCACTTCTCGTTTTCTCGTCTATGCTTTTGGCCCAAGATAATCCTGACCAGCCTACATCAGGCTGCTCATGCGCGAATCAGCTTCAGCCAAACAAAACAGCCCGGTACCAAGCATGTTGTCTATCCCTTCTCGACATGTACATATATACCGGACGGCGAGTAATCAGGGTGACGGGATATAGAAAAAGCGGAAAAAGTGAAAAAAAAAAATAAAAAAAATAAAAAGCAAGTCATGGGCGGAAACATGCAAGACGACGACGTGTACATAATTTGTACAGTGTCTGAGAAGTCACATGACCACTAAATCATCATAGACGCCATCGTGCCTTCTACGGCATGCCAGAACCAGCAGAATGACCGAGCGCAGTAACAAGGTGAGGGAAAAAAAAAAGAAGAACAGTGGGTGAGTATACTACGAGGTTGACAGAAGCATTTCAACGTCCCCGCAAGCATGTGCCCTGTTCCGATGGCGCCGTGGTCCAAAGCGTCCAGTTACGCAATTGGACAATGAATCACGTCAGTGGCCTTGCACGTGATCTGTCCAACCACGGCCACGTTTGACTCTGGCTGAGGAACGAACAATATAAGATGTATGAGAAGAACAAGGAGACAAGAGCCTCGCGGCCGCCAACCAGAGGCGCCGCTCAAGGGATTGTTCATTGTATTGGGAAAAGTTGGAAACGCTGTGTGGGATTGTGAAGAGAGATTGAATCTGGGCCTCGAGCCTTTGTTTGGGCACAACCGATCATTTTTTTTTAGTCGTAACCGGCACCGCGCTGCCATGGGCTGAGGGAAAGGAGGCTGTGTTAGTCGAAAATCGGGCATGCATCTCGTCCAGAAAAACGTTTTTTTTTTTCGGAAACGCGGTATAGCAACTAACTTACCTGGTATTGTTTTGTGGTCGGTTAGTTGGAGCTGGGCTCGCATTGTTGGTAGAGCGTTGGCCCGTAGCTGACCCGCTGCGGTTGTACGGACTGGGTGAAGCTGAGCGGAAGGGACTATCTGATCGCTGCCCGGCAGGGAATAGGGGCATAGATGGGTTGACGGGAGATCGCGGCCCGTGCTGTGCATGGGAGGAGTGATGCGAGGCGGCGGCAGAAATATTCTGTCCAGATGTGGTACGGCGACGCAGGTCCTCGGAGGAAAGTGACTCATTGTCGTCTTCCATCTTGTAGCCGGCCTTGTCGCCTCGGGCAGTTGCGGCAAGGGCGTCCAGTTCGGTCGTGGTTGTGAAGTGAGTCTGGGACTTCATGAAAGAGGCACGGTCATCGGCCATGTACTGGTATCGAGCATCCGGGTTCTTGCGAAAGAAGGTAACCGTGGTGGAAATAATAACCATGAGAAGCAGAATAAGGGAGAAGGCGGCGTTAATGATGAAGAGAGCAACACCAACAACACCAACAACGATTTGAGGGGCGCCAAACACATTAGAGAAGATAAGCAAGAAGATGGCGTTGAGGAAGTTGACGACGCAGATGGCAATATTAAACGAGTTAGTGCTCTTGTCCATCCATGGGCGCATAACCGAGGCGGCAATGAGGGCGCCAGCTTCGATAATAACGAATCCGATAGACTGGGCGACACTGGCCTTTTGCGCAAGGGCAACAAACATGGCCTTGACTAGCGTATAGCCCAAAATAGGAACGATGAAGTAGTAAGCTGAAGCACGGAACTGAATGTAAAGGAACCCCCACTTGTTAAGCGCTTGAGGATCGGAAAACAAGATGTAGGCAGGGTTACGGTGCATGACCACGGAGCGGCGAGCAATGCGGATCACCTTGGTTGCGCCCCATCCCAGAGTCGCGGCCAAGCCAAAGAAGAAGAAGACTGCGAGAACAACCTCGGCGGGCGAGTCGACTTGGGTGAACTCCCACAAGCACAAAATGGCAACCTGGGGGAACCCGATGAGGGCCACTCGGAAGAGGATGCCCTTGAGCACGGTAAACCAGCCATTTCGAAACTCGAGGAAGGTATCACAGTCCATCCACTTCTGCTTAACGGCAAGTTCGCACATGCCCTTGAAAGCAGCCACTGCCAACATGGTGAAGACGACAAAGATGCAGAAAAAGGTCAGTCCCGTCATGAACAGGTTCGTGGTTTCAATCTTGGAGCGGAAGGCCACGCGCTGGATTCCATACACAATGTAAGCACCCGACGAAGTCATGACGTTGGCTCGCTTCATAAGATTGGTGGCGGCGGTGAAGGCAGGCTTGGGCATCATGGCGGCACCACGCTTGAAGAGATTCAAGCCATGTCCAGCTAATCCAAGGCCGCGCTTTTCGACTTGAACGGAAACGGTCATGAGGGTGTCGAAGATTGTGGACGGGGTACCGCCAGTGGCTCGCTGGTACCAGGTGAGGATGTCCTGCATAAAATTCATCTTGATGATGCCCATTGACCACTGGAAGTCTTGAGTCCAAGACTGAACAATGGGCGGCAAGCGAACGCTGGAAAGACCAAGAATAGCTTGAGCCTGGAAGTAACCAAAGAGGGACAGGGAGTTGGCGGCAACGTGCGCGGCGGTGTTGGAGTGTCCGAGGCCATTGACGATGGCGGAGGAGATCAAGGCCAAACCGGCGATGATGGCGGTAGCCCACTTGACGCCAATCAAGTCAACCGTCTTTCCGTTGGAGATGTTGGCCTCGACACAAGCGATAGCGCGACGATTGTCGTCCCTGGTCATGTTGATGTGAACACGGACAGTAGCATCCAAGTCGGGAATGCTGTAGGCAATACCAGGGATCTGCTTGGCCGCGTCGGCAGGAACAGGCAAGTTGAAGGCAAAGGGAATCTTTCCCGCAACCATGGGGCACAACCCGCCCAGTTTCATCTCGCACGGGTCAACAGTCCTTCTCAAGAAGGTGTATCCATAAGCAGAGATGGCCAAGTCGAAGACGACATAGCCTTGGACGGATGAGGTGGCGACAACTTCAACGGTCGCAGAGTTGTTCTTTGGCGTGTATACGACTTTGAACAGACTGGCCGTGAAACTCGAGTCGTCCTGACAGTTGTTGAGGGAGTTGGACATGAGCATGTTCTCGCCCGTGACTGGTGAAAGCATCGAGGCCATCGAGGCCAAGAGCAAAAGCGGCGCCTTCAGAAGCGACCGCATCATGACAGGCTGATGTGTGAAAAAAGTTTGAGTTGTCGAAGAAGAATGGAAATGACTCGCGGCGAGATGAGAGAAGAGTGTGCCGCTTTAGGTGAGCGTCGTCATCGACCTGCGAAACGGCTAGTTGGTGCGTGACGGCGATTGATGATCAAGTCGGCCCAAATGCGAGTAGATTGATTGATCGGTCTGTCTGTCTGTCGGTAACGGTCGGTCGAACAGTCGATGGACGCGGGAAATCGGGTCCAGAAACGACGACGAGGGAAGAAAGCAGAAGGTTGATTGATGTATTCGTCGCAAGCGAAGGACCCTGGTTTTTTTTTTTTGGTGACCGCAGGTGGTGGTGATGTGGGTGGAAACAAGAGGAAGAGGATTGACAGCGAGAAGGCGACTCGTGTTCAGCAGCGAATGGAATGCGAGCAGATGGAACGAACGCCTTCCGCGTAGCCTTCGCGTAGCGTAGAAGTCGGGTATTAAACGAGGCCAGTCCCGGCAAACGAAATGGACAACTGGGACTGTGAGATGTGGAGGAGGGAGTCGACGAGCGAGCACGAGCGAGCACGAGCGAGCACGAGCAAGGAGACGGGGAGGCCACGACGAGTGGCGGAGAGCGAGTGACCAACAAAGACTAGTGCACCGCGTGCACCGCCCAGTGTGATAGTGTGATGCCCAGTGCGATGCCCAGTGCTATGCCAAGGTGGGGCGGCCGGGGGCGCCGGGTACCGGGGGCTGTGTTGTGGCTACCTCATCGCCAATACAAGATATGCAGCGCGCCAAAGTACAACTCGGCCATGAGACATTTTGGGCCACCACCAAGTCCCGTATCGGCCTGCTCAGCTGGCTGGGCCAAGCTGGCCGGGGGCTCTGTCCCATGCTCTGTCCCATGCCCTGTCCCACGCTGACATGAGATGAAATGAACACGACGACCTAAAACAAAACGCCCTTCCCAATTCGCCTTCCTTCAGGCTGAATATTCGAAGAATGAATGAACATTTCCTGCACATTTGTAACCCACACAATAACAGCTGCAACTGCTGCAACTCAAACTGACACCAACGTGAGTGATCCATTTACTAAAATTCCAGCTTCAAAGTCTCCTCCCCAGTCCTCCATAACAAAGCCAACGGAACGTAATGACGTCGCCATGTCTCACACCAGCTTGCCGGAACGTAAAGGCACGGCCCGTGTGAAAAAAAAAAAAAAAAAACACTGCGCTTCAAGCAGGGCGGCCGCTCTTCAACGCCTTTTGTTGATTTGGTTCATTCCCCGAACAATGAATGGGCTTTAAGCTAGGTGCTCTGCATCGTGACAAGTTCGCGTCTATAACGCTCAACATGTCTCATGTCTGAAATAAACGGAGGGTGCGCGTACGTAGGCATGTACTCGGCATGTAAAACGCGACTTTTCCTGCTCGTGAGATGAGATAGTCCACTCACCGGACGGTACGTTTGGCTTTGATGCCATGTAGCCACGGGAATATGTCTGTCTTGTGCCATGGCCTTCATCCTCAAGATGACATGGAATTCATTGGTCTAGGTTTCCACCTCATCAGATCGGGCTCGCGGATCCTGACTGGTACAGCCCTCATGACACGATACTTTCTCATGTCCCTAAATTGACCTGTTCGAATACCTTACCAAAACGCTAGCCTTGTCCTCGGAAGAAGGACGAAACACCGAAAATAATCCCCGTCCATCCCACACATTTTACAATACGTCCCATTGGGTATTCCAAGGCTGATTCCGCTGCGTGTAATCAACGCCATGCTTGTAGGAACTCGTCAACTCCTCTTGATCTATACCACAATGAATCTGCCCATCGCGGCCCTGGAACCATCCCAGGCCATACGTCTTACCGTCCTGCAGCTTCCGCGCCATCTGAGCACTGCCCAGCTTCTCCGTGCCCACAAAGTCGTACAACATCTTGCTCTGGTGAATAAAGGCAAGCACAGACGAGATGGTGTTGGGCTGTCGGGGCAGGAACGGATGCCGTCGTCGCAGAAACGCCAAAGTGGAAACGATGCTCATGTACAAGAGGATGAAGATGGCAATCCCAAACGAGATGTAAAATGACAGAATCGTCTCCTGACCAGAATTGATGAGTTTGCTCTTGTGCTCGTCAACTTCGCCGTCTCCGTTGAGTAAAAAGTTTTTCCCGTCTACTGTTGCCAAGCCTGCCACTAGGATGGTCAAGAATTCTGCAATCACGCTGCCGATTCCGACGAGGAACATGACCGTGTGGCCGTTCAAGAGCGCTCGAACAGGAAGATAGCCAAATGGCAGTGCCGTGTAGTCCAATGTCAGAATGAAGGGGTGGGCATGTCGCTTCGAGAGGATATAGTACGGCTCCATCATTCGAACAGCTGTCTCCAATGCGTTCCAGCTCATTTTCAAGCAAACGGCCACGGCGGTGATAGCCCACGGCGCTTTATCTGTGACGATATCGGCCTGCGCGAACAGGAAGGCGGGAATAAACCCCACGAAGCCGAATAACGTCATGACAAAGGGTACAAAGCCGGCCGGCCGTAGCATGAGAGGGTGCGGGTTCTCGGACAAGTAAACGTCTCTGAATTTACTTCTCTCTTGCGACGTAGCCGGATTCTCGTCATCGGGCGCCAGAGAGGAGTTTCGTAGCATATATCGGTTATGTTTGAGCCTTTGGTGGATATCCTTGTGTTTTGCAGTGTCCATGTCCTTGAAATCCATCAAGATGTGGCTGACGACGGCCATTGAAGCCAGCCCAGCAATACCCCGCACGTCCGACAGGAGCCCACTGCGTCGGGTTTGTAGCAAGAATAACAACCCGATGCCACACGCGGCACATACGGCAAGCGTCAATGTCAGGAGTCGTGACCATACTGGGGAGAAGTGAAGAAGTTTGTCTCCATTGGGATGGTTCATGCGCTCGACTCGGCTTGGCGTAAGGATGACTGAAGCAGATGCAAATGTGGGCACAAGTGAGATGGCAAGGGTCGTTGCAATCGACGATAGGGCAACCGCATAGTGCCCAAGTTTCAAAGCTCGAAATGGTCGAAAGAAGTTGAAGCTCGTCACATAATCGACATTCATCGACTCCGCGGCCAGCGCTCCTCCGGGTTTCGACAGCTGATAGTAGGCCTCCAGTCGCCGAACTTCAAAGTCTATGAATTGCCATAGAACGCCGTAAACGACAGCAGATATCGTGGGCGCGAATTTGACGGCAAAGTAGAGGCCAGCCTCGACGTCGGCGGGTTTCTGGAACTGCAGCAAAGGCACATCCTTGTACTTTCTGAAGAGGATTTCTTGCATGCCTGCCAATGCAAGCGACAGGAAAACCATCATGGTAAGATACGGCCATCTCATAGACCACGGTTTCCAGTTTGGTTGAGGGTAAAATATCTCAGACTTTTGAGCTTTACTTGCAAACGCTCCTCGTCGATTATCCGAATCCCACACCACGCTGGATCCCTCGAAACTGCTAAGGTCCGCTGGCGCCGTTTCGAGAATCACTTCAATAACTTCTCCTCGTCGGTTCGCTTCGTCTTGGCCCTTGTACTGAATTGTCTCTCTTCTAGAAAAAGGCTTTATTGACTTGCGACGGGTAAATGACCCAGTCAGACCTCTTATGAGGGAGACTGGGCTCGCAAGAAGTTCCGTGTCTCGCAAGGTCGAATTCGGCTGAATACCCTGTCCCAGCCCCCCTGTGAGCATTCCTCGAGCTTCCTGCTGCTGTAGATTCCTGAGAAATTCGGAGTCATAGGAGCCCATGGGGCCCATGGCGGATGTAATGTCGAATGTGGGCGGTGGGGGCATCTCGTCATCTTCTGGTATAGACTCATATCGAGGGGCGGCGCCCATCGGCGCGGCTGACCGGAGAAGAGATAAGTCGTACTCTTCTTCCTGTATGATCTCTGGGATATCGTGTCTTGCGGTAGACATGTAGCTCGATTTACGAGACGTCCTGGACGGAGTTCTCGCCGGTGGCATGGCGAACGTGTTGGATACGGGCGCATATCCACCGCTCGCGCCACCGTAGGCAAAGGAGCCTGTCCACGAGGATCCTGGATAATGCGTGACGTGGCCGATGCGATCAGTCTTGGGAGGCGTTGGCCCTTCTTGGATCGACTGCAATGAAACAAGCGACTCTCTCGCCCGCAGGTCGTTGATGTGCGAAGAATCATCGTAGTACGTGGTGCCGTCACTCATGGCAGAGACGCTCGACACCCTGCGGTCGTCATATCGTTCCGAGGAAACTGTTCGGCGCCAGGGCTCTCTGCCCTCTTGATCATAAGACTCCATGCTCTGACAACATGACGGTGGCAAATGAGGCAGCCTCGTCTGTGGAGTGAGGTCTTATGGCTTGCGCTCAGGTACAAGCGAGTTCTTTCGGGAGATGGAGAGACGCCTGAATATTGAGAGAAGAGAATCCAACGACTGAGAAATCGCAAACGCATGTATGGACTCATGGACTCATTGGAGCGTGTCTGGCAGGCTTCACTGATCCGTGCGGCCCAAGTAGAAACGTGTAGCATTAAATTTACCACCCTGTCGACTGCAGCAGCCAATACAATCGCAGCATAGTCGAAATTCACAGCCATGTTTTTCAACGGACGGCTCGACAGAACGCGCATCATCTTCAGCTCCCCAGAAGGAGGTGGGGTCTATCCCTCTTCGTTCCGCGGGTACAGCACGAGAAAAGGGGGGGGGGGGGCGTGGGAATAGGGCTGGTCAGCATGACACCCTGATGATCTGGAAGGTTCGATGACTCCCGTGTCCGAGGCAAGACAACAAGGAAGGTGCCGACGTCCTCAACAACTCAGGAGGGAAACAATCCGTGCATACGGAGTAATGCGAGTTTCAATTGCTCAACTACCACCAACTCTGTTCCCCTGCAGACCGCGATTTCGCACATGCATTATGGGATCAGACAAGTCCGCCACAACTCGCCATTTAGTACAGGGTAGGTATCGTATTCCGGATCCGATCAAGCCACTTTCGCACCCAGCTTGCTCTCAAAGAAGGGTCGTCTATTCGGTTATTTTGCTCGATAATTTGACTAGTGTGGCATCACGGAGAGCGTTTCGATAAACTGTCCACCCTTTTGTGGCCAGTCACTTCGAGAGTGGTGGTGTACTCTGTGTGGCATGATGGTGATGCAATTGGTTCCTGCATACGCTGCAGGAATTTGATTCCCCATATTTATTATGTAGTAAATGGATGTAGACATGCGCGTGGTCAATGAAACCAAACACCAGCAACCATCACGGCCACGAATGACACCCACAGGCTCTTGATCATCAGAACAGGCGCAGCAGAGCCCTGACCACATGGCATTGTCCAGTCGTACGTGACGTTGTTCACCGCAGCGGCTGCCGCAAACACCGAGCACGGCTTCGGTGAGCCGTAGTTGTAATAGTCGACATTGAGCACATTTGGAGCGCGGCCCCAGTCTGCGCGGCAATTGTTGGCTGCCAGCCCGACACTGCCGGTGCCATTGACGCCGTTGGTCTCGTTGAGGAGAGAAACCGCCGGAACCAGAAGGGATACGCCAAACACGTTGAATTCCACGTTGAGGTTATGGTTCATGATGTATAACCGGTCCTTGGCAGCCTCTTTGGGCAGGTCAGGCGGGCGCTGGACCGTGCAAGGAAAGGACCTGTCCATGGGGTCGAAGGGGGTCTCCCAAGCCTGGGAGAACTCGTCCATGAGCCAAGGATACTTTGTCTGATTCGCTTGGTAGTCGAGGAACATGACGACTCGTTGGCCCCGGAGAATCATCTCCTCCAGCGTGGGCCAGTCCTTCAAAGCCATAGGAAGGTACGGCGGGTTGTAGACATATTTGGTAATGCCGGATCGCTCTATGAACGGGACGTAGAGCGAGGGGTCGGAATAGTTGCCGTTGCCGAGCAGAATCGTCACAACATCAAAGGGATGCTGGTCAATCCATTCCCTGACTTGGCCCAACCAATTGTAAATGGGCCCCGCGTCCAGCAGATCGCATGTGGAGTGGCAGAAATGAGGAGTGGTGCCCGTACCATTTCCAGGCCACTGTATCTGAGCTTGGAGGAATCGAACGCCATCGTTCAGCTGGGCAATGACGTCGACTTCCTGGTTGGAACCGCTGTTACCCGGTCGAACAAAGGGCGAATTGTGGCAACCGACGTTTGTGATGTTGCTGTATTTTCTCGTGCAGAATTCGACGTGGTTGTTGCAGGGCTGCGTGTTTTTGGGGGCTGACGAAGTGGTGGTGGTGAAATTGGCCTCTGTGGTCAATGTCCCCGTGAACATTGTCCCCGCCGTAGTCGAGCTGTTTGCGCCGGTGAGGGTGATTTTTGAAGCATACGACTGGTAGGGTCCCGTGGGAGGACCAGTTTGACGCGTGGGTTTCTCTGTTCTCGTGCCCGTGTAGAATTCAAGGTCGGATGTGGCGGTATAAGAGACCGTTTGGGCTAGGACGGCTGGGGTCAGCCAAGCGACGGCCGTCGCTACTGTAGATGACCTCATTCTGTTCGTGCAAGGGAAGACGACATGTGGCACTGTGTGCAGTGCACATGCACAGCTTGTCTGTGGTACAAGCAAGAGGATCGTTCACGACCGAAGTTTGGCGTTGACGCGTCTCGGAGATATCAAGTGACGCACCAGGCACGAAAGCACCCCAGGTAAGGCAAGTAAGGAGGGACACCGAAGCGTTGGAAACGAAGCGAATGATAATTGCCAAAGACAGCAATCGCGGAATTAAAAAGAAAAAAATTGATCAATTATGAGCAAAGGAGGAAAAAGCAGTCCACGCCGTCAGCAAGTGAAAGAAGACCAGGAGTATGGAGTAAGAAGCAAGAAGAAGAAGAAGAAAAAGCCAGCCAAAGTTGATGTCGTAGCATGGATTGGAGTCGGATTGAGCACCCCCCCGAAATGCCAACCCGGAAATTGGAGTGCTGCTGTCCGGGCAGCAAGGGGATTGATGGCCCACTACTTCCTTGTTCCATTCTAGGCTAGTTTTCTGTTCACACCCACTACTTACAGTGGGGTGTACTGCTATTGAGGGCCCTATTCTAGAACATCTAGTCAGACTAGTCAATGCGTACATATTCAAAGAAAACACTATAGATTGCGTTTTTAAGCGAATTTGCAAGCCTCGCATGCAGCCTAGGTTAGGTTATGAAACATTTCAATCATGTCGTGTAAGCTTCCTTTGTAGCATTGAGCGAGGTGTTTTTTTCTTCTTACAGCTACTGACTGCTATTTCTTATGTGTGTACTACTGGGAGAGGTGTGGAAATCTAGGTGGGGGAGTAAATCGATAAAAGAAAAAGCGGGCGACTCCCCCTGCTGCCTGGATAATAGCAGCAACCCAGCAGCACTCGGAAATTATTCCTAGCCCTAGCCCACCACAATTTGTTGGCGGTTGCCCCATCAGGCAATTCTCGGCCACTATCCTTGCCAGCCTGTGATAAGCAACGTCTTGAGGCAGCACAACAAGTTGCGCAGGTGTTCTTTGGTTTGCAGCAGCGATAATCTCCTTGTCCCAATCCAGACGAGAAACATGTCGGTCAAACGAGAAGCAGAGCCATGTGTCCAAATCACAGGGACGAAGGGTACAGCGACATCAACAACTCGTTGAATGTCCTTTCAGGCCCCGAAAGCCATCACTCCGCCACGCATCACGCGGCGAAACAGCATTGTCACTAACACTTTAGGGAGGAAGGTGGTGAGGAGGGAGGGTGCCTCGGGCTGTCAAATGGTATGCTTCTATGCCTCTTCGCTCGGTCCAAGGAAAGATGACACCATGTACTCAGATGCGCTTGGGGAGAATATCACTTTACATCCCTCGGCGCAATTGTTGAGTGTTCGCCTCCCAATCTAAGCCATTCAGGGCATCCACTTCTCGCCATTGTTGAGTTGCTTATAGACTGCTGCCTCTGTTCGTACGCGTTCGCGATTTTTCTTCCTCATCCCTTTGGCAGTACGGATTTGACTTGGGATACTTGACGATATAGCCCGACGGAAGCAGTTCAATATGCGCTGCGCCGTGGACCCCTCACCGATCCACCTCCCTTTGGTGACGTAGTATATGTATAGTGCCATCAGGCACCTCGGCTGGGATTTGGAAGGCTGAGTCGGGCCAATTTGGTTTCGCTTTCCGACGCCAGAGTCCCGGGATAGGCACATAAGTAAGCTGGCGTGGACCTTCTGTGCGTGCTGTCTGTAATAAGAGCATGTCAGGATATCCGTCAGTGGCAGGAACGGAGAGTGTTTCCGACCTTGGACCGCTGCTGATGCTGATGCTGCTTCTTGGCTTCAATGATGGGCGTGTGATCCACGAGCCAAGTGCAAACTTTGGAGTTCTGCTAATCGGAGCTGTACGGAGTACGGAAAATCCGAAATGATCCGTACCCATAATTGTAATGCAGCATCCCACGCCTTTGCGCTATGTAAATTTATATGGGGCGCCATGGCAAAAAAAATATCACGTAATATTATTTTTTAAGCAAATTAGCCGCAGCCGCAGCCGCGCGCGATTGAATTGGCTGGCCCTAATTGAATTAGCCGGCCGCGATTGAATTGATTGAATTTGATTCGTGTAAAAAAAAATATGATACATATGACAGACTTTGTTATCTATGCGGGGGCCTTTCTTTCCGAAACCGGCTAGTCACAGGGTTAAAGGTTGTTCCGTACAGCTCCGATTGAAGACATGGCGAGGAAAGTGATGAGGAAAGTGATGCTCAAGATGTGAGGCTGCTACTGCGTACATCCTTTGCCAGCCCCTTGCTCTGGTTCGCAATCCCAGCAGTCGTAGCTCCCCATGCCATAGGTGATCGCGCTATCAAGGTGGCAGTGCCCCCCCTCCCCCCTGCAATACTCGGCAATCTTGTCCTGCGACGCGGTCATCTTGCAAAAGTACAACCCGTGTCCGTCGTCACCCCAGTCCTTGGCCCCGACCCTGTCATAGACGCACTGCGTCTGGCCATTGTTGTACCTGCGGTTGGTGAGACATCGGCAGCAGCGGCCGGACCCGGGACATGTGCTTTTGTGGGCGAGGGCCGTTGCGGCGAGAAGGAGCGCGACGAGTTTGAAGTGCATGGTGAAGGGGAGAGCCAATGTAGTTTATAGGTGTTTATAGGTGTTTATAGGTGTTTATAGATGGTTGTAGATGGTTGTAGATGGTTGTAGATGGTTGTAGATGGTTGTAGATGGTTATAGATGGTCGTAGATGGTCGTAGATGTTTTTAGATGGTCGTAGATGTTTTTAGATGGTCGTAGATGTTTTTAGATGGTCATAGATGGTCATGGATGGTCATGGATGGTCATGGATGGTTATAGATGGTTATAGACGGTTGTAGATGCGGTCGGGAACAAATTGCTTCAAGGAGATGGCACGCACATTTATATACGTCGCCTGGAGAACCGAAAGTTGAGGTTATCGTGATGGAGGAGGGCCAACAGATGGTCCACGCGCATTTTCTCTATTGTTTCTCTACAGCTATTAGTTGACAATATCGTACTGTGCTGTACAGTAGTCCCGGTGACCAGGTATTAAACCGGCGCGGACCAAAGATGATGTCTGGCTTGTTGGCCACATGATCTATCATCTATCCTAGGGCCATTGCCGGCACGGGCGTTGCTGGTGCGGGGGCAGATGCTATTGTACTCCTTTTTATTGTCTTGATGAGGCGTATCGCTTGGCGTAGGATTGCGGGGTGAAGGGGGGGGGGGCTTACATACATGTAAGAAGCGGAGATGCATGAGCCACTTGAAATAAGTCTCCGCTATTCGCCACTATTCTCCGCTATTCTCCGCTATTCTCCGTAAGTAATCAGAATTCGAATTCGTCGACTTTGTTGTTGAAGCTGCGCCAGCGACGTCACTCGCACGCGTCAACGCCAACTTTTTCACTCGGGCTGCTCCAACCGGTGCAACCAGATGGCAGATACCATCGCCACCTCATCCCGCCGACCCATCTCCGTTCCCTCACTATAACCGTCCGTCACTCTCCTTTCGTCAGCCAGGGCCTTCGCACCCAGCCCCTTCGAGTCGGCTTCGAAAGTCCGAAAGTCGAAAGCCGCAACTCACCGATCCGACGACGACTCCTCACAGCTTCCGTCTCGCAGCATGGCTGGGCCCAAAGCTCGCCGCAACACCTCCATCATAGCTGGCCTGCTATACCTCATTTCCATTCCCTTTCTCATCCTCGTCCTCCTCGGCAACACCCATGACGTCCCTGTCCTGAGGGACCTGTACTTCTTCCAGCTCGATGTCTCTCAAATCATCCCCATTGCCGTGGCCAATGCCAAACTCCTCAACTCGGTAGCTCGGAGCCTGGGTCTCCATGACTTTTATCAGGTGGGCGTGTGGAACTATTGCGAGGGATACCTCGATACGTATGTTGGCCCCCTGAGAAACGAATCAACTCCCGAAAATATATCTACATGCCCAGGGAAAATAAAATAAAATGAATGATCATATGCTTGTTGCTAATCTTGCGTGACAAAAAAAAAAAAAACATAGCGGTATCACGCATTGCTCTCCCCCCAAAACATTCTACTGGTTCAACCCCGTCGAAATCCTCGTCAGTCAACTGCTCGCCGGTGCCAGAATCGCCCTTCCCTCCCAAGTCAAGACCATTCTGAGCCTCCTGCGGATCGGATCCAAAATCATGTATGGCTTCTTCATGGCGGGCACTGTTCTCAACTTCGTCCTTCTCCTGGGGACCCCCCTTGTCATGCGCACCCGCTGGTTCAGCCTGTTCATCTCCTTTGTCGGCGGGCTGTCGGGCGTCATCCTCACCGTCGCCGCCATCATCGCCACAATCATCAGCGTGGCCGCCAAGGTCGCCCTCACCGCGCAGGACCAGCTGAACATCAAGGCCAACATTGGCGTCAAGATGTTTGCCTTTATGTGGATTGGGGCTCTGACCACCGACCTTGCGTTCTTGCTGCACGCGGCCATGGGGTGCTGCTGCAAGCCGAACCGGCGGGCCAAGACGCCCACCGAGGGCAAACCGTCGCCCGCGAGCAGCTCCAACAGGTTTTCGGATCTGCCTAGCTTTGCGAGGCGACGAAAGGCAAATGCTTCGTAGGAGCATAAGGTCTTGTGCTGGATATACATATGTGGCCTTCATTTTGTGCATCTTCTTTTCATGCAGCAATCCGGCGTCCAGAAATTCTGATTTAAGTGAGAATTTTTCAAAATAAAAATGCCGACACAAATTTGATCCCGTGGCTTGGTGGCGTGGAAAAACAGAAAGCGAGTCAACTTGGTTTCATTGAATCTAATACTATTGCAAATTTTAATCGATGCATAGCCTAGTACAAATAAGCGTCAAGGTTGCCGGGGGGCTGTAAGGTTTGAACTCAAGGTTTAGCAATAAAGTAAATGGCTGCGAGATACAGGCACCCATTCAAAAACCAACTGAGCAGAATCTGCACCTCACAAAAACAAAACCTTTCTCTTCTTAAGTTATCTTCTCTCTAAAAAGCCGCTTCTCTCTCTCTCTCTCTCTCTCTCTCTCTCTCTCTCACACACACACACACACACACACACACACACACACACACACACACGCACGCACACACAAAAGCCATAACAGAAACCTACTCTCTCAAGTAGTCAGATTCAAGATGCGTCTCTTCGGAACCTCGCACCGCTCAGTGGCCTTGACTATCCTCCTGGTACTACCTACCATGGTCAGAGGCCTACCTACAAGCCGCGTTGATCCTGTCCATGTTGAAAACCCCATGCTCATTCCACGCGAGGAAAAAGGTCCCGAGGACGACTATGACACACACGTGTCTCTCATCAACGCCACGCCTTACGGCTGGCACAAGACATACAACAACTCATATCAGCTCATGAACTGGGAAAACACATGGCCCATGTACATCACACCAGGGCAGTCCGTCACTGTACGCGCCAACAACTTTGGATATGGCCTGAGGAATCGTTATGATTCTGCCGGCGAGGTGACGTACGCACTCGAGGGCACCCAGCACGGTGCCTCGTTCCAAGTCCAGTACCGGTCAGGACGGCCTCACCACGTCTGGATCCAGTTCCGGGAGCAACTCGAGACACTCAACAATGCCCAAGGCACAGAGCACAATCTTGGCTTCAGCCGCCTCCCCGGCGGGGTGGGCTTCGTGCTCGCCGGCAAGGAAGGCGACTTCATCTCCAACGACGGTCCCATGCAGTGGATGCAAGCCCAGCTCCCCGAGATCCAAGACCTGCCTCTCCGGGAAATCACCCTTCCTCGCTCCCACCACGCCGGGCTCTGGAAGTGCGGCGAGGCAATCGGCCTGGCACAGCCTCGAAACACCCAGACACACACCGTCTCCCTCTTCAACCAGCTCGGCAACGGGGGCGTCCGCGTCCTCGACGTCCGTCCCCTGCTCCGTAAACGCAAGTTCCGCGAAAGCCACGGCTCCTTTCTGGGCCAAACCTACAACGGCATGACGGGCACCACGCTCCGCGAAATGACCGACATGTTCAACGACTTCACAAGCCAATACCCCGGGGAGCTCTACATCTGGGATATCCACGAGGGAGACTCCCGCAACGGCGACAAGGGTTTCCGTCCCCTCGACGACGACGACCTCAAAGAGCTATACTCTGAACTCAGGCGCATCAAGCACCGAGGGTCCTTCTCCGAAGGCGACAAAGACCTCACGCGCCGGCCTCTCAAGCACTTCATCACCCCCAAGCTCATGCAAAGCAAGAAATCAACCGTCCTCGTCCGCATACCCTCCAGCTGGGCCCTGCGGAAGCACTTCCCAGGCAGCAAGGAGGGCTTCGTCACCGGCCTCAATTTCCCGCTCAATTCGCACTGGTCCAAGACAAACGACGTGCAGAAAATGGTGGACGACCAGCTCTCTCGCCTGCGGGAGGCGCGCGGGTCCAGAGCCAGCGAGATGTACAACATGGACTGGCTGCTGACCCAGGTCGGCCTCCAGGTCGCCTTCCCGCTCGATTCAATCATGGAGCTGAGCAGGGCGGCGTGGCGCACCCTCTACGGCGAGTTCTGGCAGGCGTTGACGGACCAGACGTATCCGAACATGGTGACGATGGATGATATCCATGGGAACTCGCACAAGGCCCTGGCCATGGTGATGAATAAGTGTTTGGCGGCGCGGAGGTGCGGTGACTTGGGAGGCAAGGTCAAGGGGCTGAATGAGACGATTTGATTGATGGATCATTGGATAGGAGTTCTTCTGCTGTCTACATTGATTGTTTCTGGAGGTTTTTTTTTTTTTCTCCCTTTCTTTCTTAGGAAACTGTAATTTGTAATTCTGCTTAGACATTGACGGGGTAGACGGGGTAGACGGGGTATAGAACAACAACATCAGTTTATATGCACTAAAGTTGGCGTTAATAAATGTCGTAATTCCAGATGACCCAGGATCTTTTTATACACAAAAGCATAACTGTTGCCAAAGTGGTCAATCGCCTGTCAAGAGGATGAAGAATAGAGCCAGAGGCAGCACCATGACGTGACATGAGAGGTCAAGTTTGGGAAGGCCAAGCTCATAAGGGACGCTACAGTGGGTTGTAGCTATTTCTATCAGCTTGGTTGCATGGAAAGTTATGGAACTATGTCCGTATTACAAAGGGCTACTCCCCCCCCCCCCAAATTTATAATGGAATTTTTTTTTGACTACATCTAGGGCTATATGAATACCTGTCATAAGCTTGGATACCTCGTATTCTACTATTCACAGGCATAAACTAAGCGCTCTGTGTAGTCTACACACAAAGTTCACAGACACTAACTTTACCTAGTTATAAGCCATAATATTTTAAGTAGCCGCCCCATGTAAATCCATACAAGTTGTACCATGCATAGTCGTCACTACATGCAAGTTTGCGCGGCATTGTGAATCACACCCTTATTGGCGACCTCGTGAGAGAAACTAGATGACTCGAGACGTGCAAAATCTACTCCGTACTAAAGGTGGCAAACGTCCATTAGAAGATGCTTCTTCATCAGTCCACGATCAGACGGTTGTAGTGTCGACTTTGAAAACGTCAAGTATTGGGCTCTTAATTAACCGCTTACAACTATGCCATCTTATAAGAAACAAGGAAAAAATAACTCTCTGTGGTGGCGAAAAATCAGATGATGCGGTCCCATGTGGAGGAGGAACTCATCATGACAAACGCTCAACAAGAGCAAAAAGAATTGAGCAGACAGCTTGAAGGCGAGCGTCACCTCTCTGTAATAAAGAGACAAGTTCATTAAGCCCTTTGCTGCACGTATAACCCCAACTATACAGATGTCTCCTCAGAGAATGTCACAATAATTGCCCATTTATTCTATTCAGGCAAAGAAGAAGAATAACCACATGCCATGCCATGCCATACCATGCCATACCATCTATGCCTTGGAAAATCCTAAATCGCAAGGCAAATCGCTACGAATGGGCCACGACATCAGCCATCAGGTCTTCGTCCTCTATCTGAGAATCAAAGGCGACCCCGGCATCGGTTCCATCCTTTTCCCCGCGCTTTTGCTCCCTTACGACAAACTTCACATACTCCTTGCTTCTGCTCAGCTGCTCATTCATCTGTTTGTATTGCTTGCTGATTGACTCAATGTTACGATAGCTTCGCGCAATCTGAGTGGCGAACTCTTCCTCAGATACTGCGCCACCGTCTTGTCGAAAAGATAGATAGCTACCACCCTCGTCTTTCTCTAGCTGACCAGTGAGCATACCGGCTTCAATCATTTGACGGATCAAGACCAAAACGGCATCATCGTCTTCCAAAGTCTTTCCTGTCACGGCATTCAAAGTCGTTTGTCGAATCTCGGCGATCCCGACACGCTCATAGATGTGTCGTAAACCAATGATTTGCCATTTTTGGTATGATGAGAGAATCTCTTGTAGTAGAGGAGAGGTCCCGTCTTCTTCCCATATCGGGGCGTTTTCTTCGATTTGCGACTTGAGCTTTTCAGCTTCTCCCGAGTTGAATGTTTCTGCCACGTTGTCGTATGCCTTGGCGATAACCTTGTAAGATCCTTGAGAAGTCCCTGACGTGTAGGGGGGCGGGGCCGAGGCTTTTCCTTGACTGAGAAGTCCTACAAGCACCCACCTCTTGTACGAGTCTACCATAATCTTGCTGACTCCCCTTTCTTTTGTAGGATGCGAAATGACTTGCTCGAAGGCTTCTTCCGCTTTTTCCCAATCCCGCCTTGATATGTACATTAGGCCCCGGAGGTAGTTGTACTCCAACACAATCGCCGCGGTGACCTTGTCGGTGAGGCCGGTCTGTGGTGAGATGTAGGAAGTCGGCAACAGCGCTGCATCGCAAAGAATTCCGTTCTCTTTTGAAATCGTGGAGTTGGGGTAGAACAGAATGTCTCGATCGATAACTTGCAAGGCAGCTTCTACCGAGTCGAAATCATGCGCCAGCCGGGCTAACATGAAATGCGTGGACGTGAATAATGACCCTGTAGGGTCAATGCGGAGAACGACCGCGGACAGCAGCTCGACAGCTACCATGGCCTGAAGAGGGAGAGAATTAGCAAAATGAAACACTCCTTAGTATCCGTTGTCGACTCACCGAAAAGAGCTGGCCGCTTCCAATCTTTTCAAGGAGAGAAAGTAAAGATTGGCCGGCATATCGAATCTGTATGGGATCGAAACTGTAGAGAAACTCAACAATTTTGTCAAGTAGTAGCTTCGAAGGGATTTCAAGACCGCTGCTAATGGATTCCGAGAGGATTTGAAGAACGAAGAGGTAGCTGATAGAGTGAACAGAAGGGTCGAGATTCTGAGAAACACGTTAAAAGTTGTATGGCATGGCAAGGTAGCTTCCAATGCCCAGGATTGTCAGATTCTTTGGCTTACCTCAAGAATCTTTTGTGAATTTTCCAACACGAGAGGATGGATTTCGGACGTGCTGCTGTTCAGCAGTGCAATGTGTTGCCTGATGAACGCATCATAGGCCTTGGCTTCTGACTTGGTAGATGGCTGGACGGGATTTAATGCCGTCAAGACAGTATGTAATTTCTCCATGGCCCTTCGTCCGCGAGACTGGAATTCGGAAAGGCTGGTGCTGGTGCTGGTGCTGGCGCTGCCGGTAATGTGTGCGTGTGTAATAGTGCGTCACCGTTTTCGAAACGCGAAGATGATCTCCACTGCTGTATGGCTCAGCAACTAGCTCTGCTGCACGCACACACGCACACGCACACGCACACGCACACGCATACGCATACGTGAATGAAGAATTATAAATCGGGACACTGACGAGACGCTATGCTATGTAGGGCTATGCGCGCGAACGAGCGGCCTCAACAAGGTGTGGCGGGAAGGCAGTTCAAGGTGGCAAGGGAAATTAAAATGGAAGGATGGAGGGGTAGCAACATGAGAAGCACAGGTCACTCCTCCCTCTTCCGCGGACTCTTTCATCGGCCCACATTTTCAAGGCAAGAGGCAACAATCACGGCGGCTTCGTTCGTTCGTCGTCGTACCTGCCTGTACCTGGGCACTGGGCACTGGGCACTGGGCACTGGGCAAGCGTTGTGCTCCGCACAACAGGAACCAGTTGGAACGCAATCTTGGGCGCAGCCAGCATGATTCATGCTACACGACACGATAAAAAGGAACTTGTTTCATGAAATACTGTCATTCATCCGACAACTGTCTGTTGTCTCTATCGCGTTCGTTTTCTGGCATCAGCACGCCCTGACTTGAAATGCTAATTATACATTGAGAAATCTTGCCTGTTTTTGTGAAATCGAGCGCCTGATCTTTTAATAACGTCAAGCCATATGCCTTCTCGTGCTGCTACTTCTCCAGCTTCTGTCTATGCTGACTTGCCCGTTGTAAGCTATGTGTGAGCATTGCCAATTGCTGGGCCTTTGCGGGCGTATTCGATTGTTGAGAATGCGTAATTATATCCATCGTGAGACGTATTTTCGACTCTGGAAATTGTTCGGGTAAGTGGTAGGATGGTATACGTGCGAGTGAGTCTGCGCCAGGCGGTTGCTGCGCCCTTGACGCTTCTGCCCGTGGTTGCACTCGTGAATCTCTTGCATGAGACATGAGCGGAATGCCAACGAGACTGCTTGTGCTGGTCCCGCTTACACGCTGCTTATAGTCGTCGATGGTGACGCCAAAGCGACTGGTGTTGGCGTTCCAATGGCTATTGCTGAGGATGGCTTCTTTGTTGGGGTGGGCGATGGACTGCGAGGCAAGTGAGGCTCGGGGAGGAGTGGTCTTGTACCTTGGTCTTGTTTGGTACTGCGCGACGTTTTTGTGGAGGCCTTGGGTTTTGGCTTGGAGCTCGTCTTCGCTATGCGATGCTGCATTGGTGTTCTTGACCGTTGTGATGGAGACGGCGTTGGTGGTGCGTTTCGATGGGTCGCCTTGGTGGGAGTCTTCTGCTGAGCTCGTTTGTCAACGTTTTTTGCTGTCTTGACTTCTTTTCTAGGAGTAGTTTGTGCAGTCTTCGCTTTTGTTGCAGACATCTTTTTTGTTTTACCTTCTTGTCCAATATCATCGTCAGATGATGAGGATGCAGCATCTGCGACAGAAAAGTCGTCAGAAGAGTCCGAGTTATTGGCGGCCTCGGCGTCCCGCAGATAGTCCGCCAGTACATCGCTTTTGTAGTTGTTTATCTGAGACAAGAGACTGTCAGCAATCTGCAAAGTTGTCGTTGTTGTGATACGCACCGTTCGACGTCTTCCACCTCTGCCCAGTTTCTCTTGTTTCGCTTCGGTGTGGCGGCGAGCCTCTTCCTCTCGCTCGGCAAGAATCTTGTCCCAGACGCTGGAAGAAATAGGTTCCGGGGCCTCATTCTCGGCTGCGGCAGGCAGTCCATCTTCCAAAGCAGCCTTGCCATTCGCCCAAACTTTGGCATATGAGAACTGCGCCTCTGCGGACCCCTCCTCATCTATGTTGGTTTGTTCAGCGTCGGATCGGTCTAGCAGCTTGTCAACAGAAGGGCCATCATAAGTAATAGCCCCCTTTTGATAATCATCGCTAAAGAGCGCTTGAGCGCCATGTTTTAAAATGGATTCTAGGTCGTCACCTGCGAGGTCATCGTCATCCATGCTCTCGATGAGAGCATGATCGAGAGCCATCTTCTTCTTGCCGATTTGCATGATTCTCTCCTCCACGGTATCTTTCGTCATCAATTGGAAACAAAGAACCTTGCGTTTCTGACCAATGCGATGAGCTCGTGATAACGCCTGGATATCCTGATGTGGATTGAAATCGGGGTCCATGATGATCACCGTATCCGCCGTTGCCAAGTTAATCCCAACGCCACCTGAACGGGTTGATAGTAGGAAGGCGAATATGGGAGATTCCGGTGCGTTGAATGCATCAATACGACGCTGCTTTTCCTGGCTTGAGATCTGGCCATCAAGCCGTCCGTAGTCGTACCCAATGTTACTGAGGAAATCTTCCATAATGTCGAGCTGCTGAAGGAATTGGCTAAAGATCAGGACCCGATGCCCTCTCTCTTTCAGCTTTGGAAGCATCACCTCGAGCAATAAAAGTTTTGCAGATGCCTCTACCAAATTGCGGTGGATGGTTACTGGGTTGTCATGTTTCTCTTCGATGGCTTCGGAATACATGAAAGGGTGACAGAGACACTTCCGTAACTGCACCAAGATGTTGTTGAGGCTGCCACGGTCCTTCCTGGTCACCTTGTCGTTGGCGAAAATAGCCTTGATGAGCTGGGGGTTCTTTGCCATGATGCTTTTAGAAAGCCTCTCTTGAATAACGGTCATGGTTACCGGTATAATGATCTGAGCCATGGGAGGGAGAAACTTCAGCACGCCAGTCTTTGTTCTTCTCAGAAAGTATGGTCGAATCATCTCATGAAGTTTTGGTAGCGTTTCCTTATCTAGTATAGCGAAATCCTGGTCAAGCTGTTCTGCGTTTTTTGTTTGATCTATAAATTGAATGAGATTGAAAAGCTCTCTTTTGTTGTTTTGCAAAGGTGTGCCTGTGAGCAACAGTCGGAATGGGATTTTCATGGCACGTAGTGCCTGGTACAGCAGATTGCGGTCATTTTTCAGCCGCTGGCCTCCGTCAACCACTAAACCAGCCCAGCGCACAGAGCTGAACAGTTCTTTCGTTTTGGGGTCCTGAGCAGAATCGTACGACATGATGACAACGTGTGCCGCCATGTCGCGAGACCCATGCGGGAATAGCTCATGCTTGTAGGCAAGATCTTGCGACTCTTTGCCTCCATGGTAGGTGACAACACGTAAATCGGGGGCCCACTGCCTGAACTCCCGTCGCCAATTGGGACACGTTGCATTCGGTACAGCAATGAGGAAAGGCCAGCACTGTGGTGAAACGTTAGCAGCCAACAGGACATCGTCTTCGAGCGAATCCAACAAAGCTTACCTGAGGACGTTCCTGGACGAGATAGGTCACAAGACTGACGACCTGAATGGTCTTGCCAAGTCCCATTTCGTCCGCCAAAATGACACTTCGCCCGCTGTGATAGTTTGAAACGAGCCAATTCAAACCCTCAATTTGATATCCCATGAGCTTGCCTCTCTTCAATCCAGCCGGCTGAACTGAGATTTCCTCCAGCTCTTCATTTTTGAATTCTTTGATGCGTTCTTTGAGCCTGTTGTTGGAAGAATGTTGAAAGTGTTTCCCAGCCAGATACTCTTCATAAGCGAGCTCAAAGGCAGTGTATATATCCCCCGAATCCTTTGGCGGAGGAGTGTCCCACACTACATCGTCATAGCCAAGTCCTTGAAACTTCAACAACACTTTGTCGATTTGTGAGAAATTGGCTCTATCATCGTCTTTAGAGATGCCTCGAATCGCTGTAGAGTTCAGCTTCACTCGGAAGATAATATCAGTCATCAAGAACTCCTCCGGAATGGCTTCTTTCTTGCTGGTTTTGAACAAGTCAGTTTCAGTTGCACGCTTTGCAAAAGAATTTTTCATCATGCCAGCGGCCACACCATAAATCCATGCCCCGGGCATCCAAGTGCAGTGGAAATAAGACATGGTGTCCCACTTGACAAGGTATTCTTTCTCATCATCGCTGAAATGCATGAAATTTGCGGGAGAGTCTGTGATTGGCCTTTTGGTTCGCCAAGCCACGAGTCGGTGTATCTTTTGTTGTGCCGAGGTGCACTCATTACAATGCCAGTCAATGGAGTAGTCCTTAAACGCTCCGAATGCATGGCCTTGCGAGGGACTTTCGCTTCCGATTAAGGGCAAATGGTCCTGGTGCCAGGCCCGATGACAATTGCAACATCGGAAAAGCACATTTTCAGCGTTGTTCAGAAGGTCCTCTCTCACAGAAATGCTTGGGTCAACGCCCCCATTTTGTTCCCGAAGCTTTTCCTCTTGACGTGCCGTCTGTCTCTTCGAAAATGGAGCGCAGGACCGACCGCTAGACATGCAATTCTGACAAATTGACCGTTGGGGGGCCGTGGTCTCCTTTTTTTGTTGATGTTCGATGCAGAACCGACATTGCAGAACAAAATCTGCTTCCCCAACCTTGGTGGCCAAGTGATCTCGGACGCTTCGAGTTCCGATACACTGCTTATGGTACGCATAGCTACAACCTTGACAATATACAATCTGGCCCCGGTTGCTCGAGCCTTTGCAGGTATAGCATGTTTTCATATGCACCAGCGCGAATGGAGATTCAGGGGATAGTGGCCGAAAGAGCTCCCTCACAGAAACTACCCTGGGGGCGGCATCCTGAGGGCTAGCATCATTTCGATAGAAAGAGTCGTCATCGATTTCCGGAAAATCTTGGCTGTAGCGGATATCCCGCGTCGCTCGCGAAGATCTTCGGGGTTGTTCAAATTCTATGTCAGAATCATTGTATCCTCTCGACAGCCGAGATTGGGCCTTTGAGCGTAGTCTTTGGGGACGTGCTAGCCGGCGTTTATTGGGATAGCTGTTCGTAATGTCTGATATGACAGGTGTGAATCCGTCGTCAGCTTCAATATCAGAGCGCCGCCTAGACGTAGTTTCGGGCCCTGGAAATCTGATCTGTCTTTTGCGGGAGCTCCGTCGAGGAGGTTCCAGGAGGATGTCTGAGTCATCACTGTCATCAGGCTGTGATTTTGAAGCAACTTTTGCATTGAGATAGGCTCCTGGCTTTCGAAATCGACTTGGGCGGGTGATGGTGACCTCGTCCATGTCTTCTGTTTGATCAAGGTTCATCACGTCCGAGTCGTCAGAACTACTTTCAGACTGCCACTCCTCGTTGGGTTCACGCTTGCGTTTTCGACTGCCTGACTCCATTTCCATAAAATAATCATCCAGTGCGCGAAAACCGTTCTCGAGGTGTTCGATCTCGGCAGTTGTGATCTTTTGGATATGTTAGTGACTGCTGATGATGGAATCATAGATGGTCATCCAAATCGAGGTGTGCAGAGTGAAGTGCACGAGCCGAGCCCCAAGGAGTGTGCAGGAACTGATAGCGTCTCTCAATAACTGCGAAACCCAATTGTACCATTCAACCCAATAGCAAAAACAATGGGCGCACATCAAGCGAAGCCAAAGTGAGCGGGAGGTGAAGTAACGTTGACAGAGGGGTGGTCAAGTATCGGAAAAGCCGAAACAATCGTAGTGACAGCAATGAAGGGATGATAGACCAAATGATAGAAGATAACCTGCACAAGGCTGTGCTACTTACCTTACGGAGTGTTCCGTCGGTAAATTCTACCTCTACGAGTTCGCCTTCATCACTAGGAGATTTGTATACCGCCCACACTCTTTCCACAACGTCGCTGTGCGTCTCCCGATACTGCTGTCGAGTTTCTAACGGGAGCGCGGGAATAGAAACCTCTAGCTTATGACCTTGGTCTGGGAAATCCGGCATAGGCTGATCTGGTCCAGCGGTCGATACTTGCAACTGAGACGTTCCATCGCTTGAACTGTCATCATTGATTTGAGTTGCCCAGAAGTCGAATGCGATCTTTGGCGTTGACATGGATTCGTCCCCATTCGCACCCGCTCCCCGAAGGGAGCCAACAAGCGTAGCCTCGTCATTCTCCATCTGATGTGGTCGTCAAATCACGCAGGCATGCATGTGAGTCTCGACGCTTTGTTGCTAGTCGACTGCTCGCGGGAGAAATTCGTGATTTGGAAAAAGGAAGTCGTGGTAGCAGCGCAATCAGAGCATGTGCTGTGCAGAGCAATCTAAGGAAATCGCCCCGAGTGGCGAAGAATCTGCGCGCACTGGTATTACGGCGTGAATGATCTCGGATTGAGCGCGATTTGTCTCCACGCACGCGTCAAGAAGTATTCCGTACAAGTCTGGTGGATCTACTCGGTAGGGACGGCAGATCGGAAGCATTTTCCACCCAATCACATCTGCCAGAGTATTCACCGCCCTCGTGGCCGCTGGCAGAAAATTGCCGGGAACCGAAACTCGACCAACTCAGGTCCAACGCAATCGAATACGTCTTTTATCATTTGGTCAATGCAGTTGGCGATTCATGTCGCAAAACATGCTATGCTAAACGCTATAACGAGGAGTCTTCTCGACTCTCGCCAAGTCACGTGTCGGCCGCTACAGTGCGTCTCAGCTTCAGCTCCTGTTGCGGCTGTCCGCCATGCCAGCCTGTCCGCTATTCATAGGGGCCTGAGACGATCCGAGCGAGTGCAATTCGGAGAGGCGCGCTCCTCCGAATTCCGAGACCCTGGAAGACCGAGGAGTAGCGACGATTTCAACAGAACGTTAAAAGCTCTAGACGGAGCTTCGTCGACTCGACAGCAACAGAAGCTTCGCAAGAAGCTGGATCGCAAAGCATCGGCAGTCGAGGACAAAGATGACACCGGCAGACAAACCAGGAGGAAGCGATTTCTTGACCCAGACTTCTCATTTGGTAAGAAAAGCTTGGTGTATCAGCTGAGGCACGGATCCCTGAAAGACACCGCCGCCTCGATCAGCCTACAAGAGCCCGTTCGGCCGCGGCGACTGAACCCCAGTGATGATGAGACGAGGCGCCACAGCTATCGTGATCGACACGCTTCTCGTCCTTCCTGGCACAGCCAGGAGCGCGAGCAAGGTAGAAGAGAACGTGACGACGATTTCACAAATGACATGACCGCAAGGCCAAAGAAGCGAGGCATGATGCCCATGACCATCACATATACGACAGCTGCATCTCAATTTCTATATGGCAAGTCCGTCGTCAAAGCAGCACTTGAGCAAGCAAGACGGCGGATTTACAAGCTTTACGTTCACGGTGGGGAGAAAAGGAGAGAATCCAAGGACAACGACACCCTGATCACCCTAGCTAAATCACGGGGCATCCCGGTCACCATTGTTCCTAATGAGGACCAGCGCTTAATGGACAAAATGAGTATGGGTCGCCCGCATAACGGCTTCGTTCTCGAGACATCTCCCCTACCTCAACTTCCTGTCAAGTCACTGGGCCAGCTGGAAGAGTCCCCATCCAAACTCGGCTTTCACATCCAACTCGATCACCAGACCGTGGAGCAAAGGTCTATCAACGGACAAGACACTTTTGTCCGCAAGGCAAGAAATTCCACCTCGAAACCGTTGGTACTGCTTCTTCATGAGATTCTTGACCCTGGAAACCTTGGCGCACTGCTCCGTACAGCGAGTTACATGGGTGTTGACGCAGTGGGCATCACCAGCCGTGGTTCATCGAATCTTACACCCGTGGTGCTCAAGTCCGCTGCCGGGGCCGCTGAAGAAGTCACGATATTCACCGTGAACTCGCCAGTTGAATTTCTTCAGGATTCAAGAGCAATGGGATGGAAGACATACTCGGCGGTGGCTCCACCAGAAAAGAAGCTGGTCAAGATGCACGGCGACAAGTTCATCTCCACTGAAGACATTGAGCAAACCCGGCCCTTGGATCGAGACCCATGCATATTGGTATTAGGAAATGAGGGCCATGGCCTCCCACGACTGATCAAAGTCGCGACTGAGTTTGAGCTGTCTGTGCCCAAGTTTGTGCAAAGCTGCTCGGTAGATAGTCTGAATGTGAGTGTCGCAGCTGGGCTGCTCTGTCACTCATTCGTCAAAGAAACGACGATGCGCTCTGTCAAGGAGGCGGGCCTCGACTCTCAGCCAGCAGTCCAGCCGAAGAAAGCCTCGCCAACAGGGTCGGATGATAAGTTGTT
Source organism: Epichloe amarillans (assembly GCA_024072835.1). Lineage (NCBI taxonomy): Eukaryota > Fungi > Ascomycota > Sordariomycetes > Hypocreales > Clavicipitaceae > Epichloe > Epichloe amarillans. Next base: position 4,399,207 of record CP099637.1, on the reverse strand, counting down.
CTGAGCAGAAAATGGCCAAGCATAGGATTTAGCATTGCTACTTACTACCACCACTTGTACACCATGCATCATATGTACTTATGTCTCTCATGCACGATTCAAGAAGCAATCGACCAAGTGGCGCAATACTATTATCATGCTCACAGGTCTCGGCTACATGAAGTCACAGAGCATTACACAACCAACAAGGCAAGCTCGAAAAGCTCAGTCTGATCTGACTGCAGCCCCTCCTCATCTCCTTGACCCAAATCTACAGTCCCAGCACCTTACTTCCTCGTTGCCAGCTCATAAATAGGAAGGAAGTGAAGGCAGCGTGGCATTGTGATTGTGGCTGATTGTGGCTGCTTGTGGCTGTTTGGCGGGGAGTTGTCTCGACGTGTCGAAAGTGGCCCCCGCGTTGTCCCGGACGCCACTGTGCGGTGTACCACTGGATGACTCTTTCCCGCCCCCATCGCAACGGTGAGCACTGAGCAGATGGGCTGATAAATCCCCATTTCGGGAGGCTGAGTGAGGTCTTGATAGAGAAAAGTTCCAAAAAAAAAAGCATTTTATTCATTTCTTTCCACATCTCTTCCATACTTTTCTAGACCGTGATATTGGAGAGCAGTTCTCGCATTGGTCTTATCTTCGTATTTTCAAGCGCCGTGGTCCAAGCTTGCAACGATGACGGTTTCCCCAGCCACCGGTTTTGCTTGGTTCCAACTTGTGTCCGTCTGCCCAACGACCAGCCCCAAAGCTCTTTGCAAGCAGTGTTCGGAGTAGTCCGTAGTCCCCTCGATTCCATTTCGCGAGACGTGGATTTTCATCGACTTATAGTCGTCTCTGCGCAAAGAGTCGGGAGCTTCACATTGAAATCTCGCGGGGCCGTGTACTTGCCGACATCAGGGGGCCTCCACACACGATACACGATACACGATACACGATACACGATACACGATACACGATGCTCCTATTTCCGGCCTCACTTCTCGTCTTTGTCTCTCCAGTCATCGCAGACAATCAGCCATTTCCGACCGCCATCAGAAGACAATCCCCCGACTCGAACGAAAAGATTCTAGCAGAGCATCTCGCATTCGCGCAGTTGCTGCAAGCAGGCCCTGTCTTGGGCTCGCCTTCGTTCCTCGACGACCAAGCCCTGCCCAGTAATGGAACAGCTCGGTTTTATCCAGCCTTTGCGCAGCACATCGACGAGCGTGAGGAGACTGTCTTGCGAAGAGCGGCACTGGCGTTAGATCTGCTTCAGAAGAGGGCGGCTTGCCCTACTAGTATGATTAGTTGCGCTGACTCTGGCTCGCCGAATAAGTGCTGTCAAGAGGGCACATACTGCACATCTGTTCCGGATACTGATGTAGGCCACGTCGCGTGCTGCCCGAACGGCTTGACATGTGGTGGGGGAGTCGGGAAATGTCCTGCTGATGCTACGAGCTGTGCGGCAGCTCTGGGCGGAGGCTGCTGCATACCTGGATATGTCTGTCAAGGAGTTGGGTGTAAGTTGCGTCGCGTATTTTGTTGGGGTTGCCAAAGGCAAACAGACATTTTGATGCTAATCGTGGTATCCAGGTGTTCCAGGTGCTTCCGCATCTCCTACTATCGCGGTTCCGACAACGCAACCCCACGAAACGATGACATGCACAAGAACAACAGTCATCGAGGGCAAACCGACCACCGTTATCGTCACTGTGACCCAAACAGCCTCGTTTGAGGTCACCACCCAGACAAGTACTCAAATCGTCGTTCCTACCAAGACCAGCACCGCTGTTAATACTGCCACAAACACCGATTCAGCCACCGGTATTGCGCCTTGGAGGCCTATAGGCTCGTCTGAAGTAACTCCAGCACCCGAGAGCACGTCTGCGCTCACGCAAACCGGCTGTCCTACGGGCTTTTATGGTTGTCTAGCTACCCATGGTGGAGGCTGTTGCCGCACTGATCGAGACTGCCACACGTATTCATGTCCTCCTCCGTCTTCTACGACATTGGTCTCCAATGGTGCCACGATTATCGTTCCAGCCACAAATATGCCTGCACCTACAGAGGGCGCGACCTGCGCTGGCGGGTGGTTTCTGTGCGGAAAAGATGTTGGCGCCGTAGCTGGATGCTGTCCGTCTGGTTACGAATGTGGCACGGCAAGTTGCATAACTATTGGGGCTACCGGGACTGGCCAGGTACAGAAACAGGCGCCCGATAAATCATCGGCTACGAAAGGTGCAGGCATTTTGTCCCTGTCCATGGCTTTGCCCTTGGCTGCCCTAACATTCCTCTTATAAGGCTGGCATGTTGGCCTTATTCTGCCAGGGCCATGCCCATCGTACATATGGCACTGAAGACAAGAGGGTTTTTTTTTCTCGTTTAAATTTGGAAACGTCGCATCTGTAAACATGAGCAGCTGCAAAGACCTCGAGAGGGAAGCGATCCAACGGCATTTAGAAACGCAAGTACATGAGATGAGCAACGCTGTTGCTTCAATGACGGATTTAACGAAGATCGAATGAACAACATAGATAGACTAGCCAAGTATAGACTTTGAATTCGAGTGCAACATGATTGCTGACATATTTCGCTCTGAATACAAGTTGGTGAGAGCCAGTCGATCCTTACTTATGTAACCTCTCAACGGTTGGCGGAGATGACGATCCGGGCGACGGCCTGCGAGGCAGAGCCACCATTCTGTGGGATCTCGCACTTGCCAAGTCCCCAACAAGTGGCACTTCCTCTTCAACCAAGCGAAGCGAGCCTGGGCAAAACCATCACATCGCCGTAATATGGCGCCGAGACCTCCCCACCGACGCTGCGATGGCAAGTACAAAAGGTCTGCTATTCCAGAGCGGGAAAGCGGCACGACAGAAGCGCTCCGTGGGAAAGTGAAGCTCATCGCCGTGCGTGCAAGAAGAGAAGGTGCCGACCTGCCCTCTGGCCCTCTGGGAATGGAAGAAGAAAGGGTCATTCACCTCGCCGCCTTTCGATCACTTCCATTTCCCTCCCATTTCTCTTTATTTCTTCTCTTCTTCTCTTCTTCTCTCCATTACAGCATCGCATCATCCACAGGCATTTCTCTTAGCTTTGCTTCGCTCATCATTACTGCATCTCTTCTTGGAAGCTACCCCCGTTATACCACTACGTTTGCATCAAGTCATCACACATAATACCATGAAGCTCTCTCTGCAAATCCTCGCGGCCTCCACCGCCCTCTTGTCTCCTGTGACAACTTCTCGCGCGGCCATCCGCGAAAGCACTGGCGGCGAAAATGGCGGTACCAACGTGGCCAAGGTCTGCTATCCTGGGGCTGAGGACGATGGAACAGTCCCACCTTGCGTCTCAATTGGCAACATCGAGCAAGCCTGTCGACCCAACGGCACCGAGCCCATTGACTTCGAAGCTCATGCTCAGTGCATGTGCACTGGCAGCTTCTTCATGGATTGGCGAGGCTGCCAAAATTGTTTGTTCGTTCACGGCTTCCGCAGTGCTCGCGACCATGTCTACTGGGAGCAAGTTGTGTCTGTTGCTTCCTACTCTCTCTGCCACGCATCTCCCACGGCCGAGTTTCAGTCCATCTTTTCCTCCGTTCAAGCTAACACCAAGGAGGTTCGACCTGTCACTACCGGCGAAAGTATGAGCTCGGATAAGTTCCCGGGCAAGACGGACGTTAGCCTTTACTATACAGCTACCGCTCCCGCTCCTCAGGGCCCTGGAGTCATTACTGGTGCTGCTGCCATGGCCACGCGGGTGTTTCGTCCAAGTGTTAGCAACTCGACGTCTTTGACCATCAGCTACAGTAGCGTTGGGACCTCCCCTACTCAGACTAGTGCTGGATCAACTGATGCAACCAGTACGAAGCCCGCTGCGGCATCTTCCTCTACTGCTGGAGCTCCTGCTCAAGCAACTGGAGTAGCTATGGCTGCTATTGCTGGGGCTGCTTTGCTTATGGCTTTGTAACAGGCGAGGTTGGAGTCATTTGGACGGCGTCTTTCTTTTCAGCTTGGGTGGTGCTGAGGGTTGTTATCGATGGGAAGGGACAATTGGGTGATGGGACTTGGGAGGTGTGAATCAAGCTTACTTACGAATAATAGCCCATTTCATGATTGATGACAGGTTATCTTCTCTTTCATTCTCCACGGTGACAACCCGTAAATCATGTCTTTAGATTTGACTTGACCCAACTCATATTTTTATGAGCAACAAAGCCCCTCTTGCCCCAATTGGAGGCCGAGAACATTGATGGCTGTCGCCAGCAGGGTGTTTCAATTGAAAAAATGCCAAGGAGATCACGTCTTATAACCAGGCGAGGTACTGATTCACGCAAAGTTGTATTTTCAGCTACGTAGATTTTTGTCATCAATCATTAGCGTTTCTACCACCATTTGAGGCCAGTCCCTCAAAGGTTATTTTTACTCGGGCATGTGCTTGAAGGGCTTGGCCAAGCTCTCCTGGCAGAAGGGCAGCTTTCCGACGGTCCAGATTTCCGTGTCCTACCATCAATACAAGTCAGCAGAGTGGTCAGTACAACAGCCTTGGACCTGTGGACGCAAGGTTTGGAAGTCGTCACTTGGTACGGTACGTACAGGCTTCAAGTTCTTCTTAATCTCCGAGTCCAGGGTGCCAGCCTTGAGGGCAATGATTTCAGGGGCAGCATCGGGGTCATGCGCAATGGGAGAACCGCACTCGGAGCAGAAGATTCGGTGGACGTCTTTGCCAGAAGAGCCTTTACCGGACCATTTCTTGGTGGGGCCGTTGATGGTGAGCTTGTCTTTGGGGACGACGGCGACAAGAGCTGTGATTCTGGTCAATTGGGGACTTGATCCGTGGGAGAGGAGGGGTCTTGCGGGAATGGGGGCATCATTAGAAGGCTCGGGGTAGTCACGTACAGTAGGTCGAGCCGCTCTGGCGCTGGCAGTCGTCGCAGTGGTCGTAGCCGGTGATGAGGGGAGCTTCCACGTCGGCGGAGTAGGTTACTGCTTTGCAGAGACAGTGTCCTGTGAGAGGCATGGTGGGCGGCTTTTGAGGAGGTGGTTCTCGAGGGATAAGTAATGGTAATTAGTCGTGGAGTTGAATGAATCGGGTTGCGGGAGGTGTTGAAACTGGTAGAATTTGAGGAACAGCCAGCTGCTTCGTTTGTTCTCCTCTTTATACTGGATGGTAGCAGCAGACGTCTCTCCTGATAGTGGGGTAAGTGACGATTTGATAGGCGCTAATAAATAACTAGGATGTAGGTACTCCGTACATATTTCTTTTTTTTTTGGGCGGGAAAAGGGTGTGAGGAGGAGAGAGCTGCTGGACGGGACGGGAGCTCTGGCGGGGTTTGATGACGTGGGGTTTGCGTGAGGCGGGCGCGGGTTGCGAGGTCGGCATGGGTGGAAACGGGAACGAGGAAGTGTGGTCCGGCAGATTCTATTGGATTTTGCCTTCTTTGAGAATTAGACAGTTTTGATATGAAGATAAGCTGTGTTTGTTGGTCTGGCGGAGACAAGAGGCGTTGGGCAATTCTGTCGGTTAAGCGGTACAGTCTTTTTGTTGCGATGACGAATTGGAGGTTGGGGGATAAGTTGATATGATCCTAGATGATTTCGTCCTATCACTACTTTGGTTCTGTGCAGCTTCGTTGGAGTTCGTTGGGATGTTTTAGGCTGGATTTGAACTTCCGTGTCCCCAGTCTCATCGGCTTGTTATTAGATCGCTTTCTTTGCCGGGTCATATGTCATTGCGACACCACCACCACTACATCAATGAGCGGGGGGATGGCGGGGCGCTGGCTGGCTCGTGGAGGGGTAGTTTGGTTGCACGGTTCCGTAGAGTTTGGAATTGTCATCGTGACCAAGGCACTCGGTAGTGTTAGAAACGATTTCGATGTCATACTAATGCGTGATTTCCTCCACCTTCACAGCGTGGTTCGGGATTGGCTCGCAACTTCATTTGTATATCTCGGCGGCAAGCTGTAGCGGGCGATCTACTGGGCTTTTGACTGCCGAATAGGGCGGATGCGAATGCAGACAAGAAAAGACCAATCGCTAATAGTCCATCGCGCGACTCAATTTGGTGGCTGAGAGCCAAGCAAGACCGCCTCGGACAACGAGTAGAGCGATGCCTAGGACTTCCAGGCTACCCATGAAATAAACATCGGCAGCAAACAGTCGGAGCAAAGTGGACCGATATGAGGATTTGATTTTCGGGTCTGCATGTTCAAGAATGTACGCATCCATGGAAGAGATACGAAAGTCCCGAATGTCTACGACAGCAGGGGCGGTTGCAGGAGGATCCGCCGAGGTCGATACCTGTGGGAGTTGACTAGGCCGCCGTCTCAGCTGTTGAATGGCCTTGAAATACATGTAATCGGTCGCAGTCGCGGCATGTAAGGGTGCTGACCTTTTCTTCAAGAATATCTCGGGCAATAGGTGCGGCTTGTCAGTCCAGATGGTTCCATTATCTGCCATTTCCGTGAATACAGCTTCGAAGTCGTGTGCGTAATGTACAAAGCGAGAATAGAAGACAGGTGTAAGCACTTTGAGTTCCAATGTCTGCGTGGTTTTGAGATCCTCGCTGCACGAAGGCGAGAACAGTATTTCTGATAGCCGGTTCCTGATTCCACTCGAGACATATTTCACTGACAATGGCTTTCGGCATTGTCCCACGAGAAACCTTAGGTAGCTGCGAAAAGCAGTCTCGAGTGCTTCCTCGGCGGCTGTTGCATGTCTTCCCAAGCTGCCCTTCAATGGCTCGGGCCGATACCACACGTGAAGCTTTCGCTTGAAGAAAAGAAAAGCAGCTTGTTTGACAATTCTGGGGAACGTGGCAAACCCGACCCAGAACCATCTAGACAGGAACCGTATTCTCTCAGTGGCAGACATGGAGTCAGGATCAATTGCCTCGCCGTCCGAGAACAGCCTCGCAACGAGTTTTGCATGACCTTTGGATGAGCTCAGATTGATTGTGATGTCTAAGCCCCGAAACTCCCCCATGTTGGGGTCCAGAGGGTCGTTGGCAAGCAGAGAGTAGGTTCCCTTCCTCGAGTTAAATGGCGAAACGTGAAAATCCTTTGGCCACGCTCCCTTGATGCGAGGTGCTGGTGCTGCGCCGGACGCCAACCCCGTTAGACGCTCGGCTTCGGTCGAGAAGTCACGAAGTATGAGATACGGCCGCCTCTCATCAAATGTGTTGTTGACTTCTAGAATAATCGCAGACAAGATTCTGTCCGAGGTATAAAGATACCAAAATGACACTGGATTGAAGTGATATCCCAAGAATCTCGCAGCCGTGACTAGATACGCATGCGGGTAGTCGTTTGGATCTACGCCCTATTGCTCGTTCATTAAATACAGGGAACGCGGCGCGGAAGAAAACGCAAGCCAAATTCGAAGCATACCTGAGAACATAAGTATGTATCCAATTTGCCCCGAAGTCCAGTATCACTAGAGCCTCGTTGTAAATAATCAGAGGCATCAACGTTATACCATCCACTGCGGAAGAGCTGGGACAAGAAACCACTGAGTCCTTGAGATTGTTCGTTTCGGACCGAAAGCATTCCATTAAAATTGCCCGAGATGCCCACCGGTATCCCAACAACCAGGTACGAATAGCTGAATGAATGTTTTTGGGGAAACATCCGACTATGCGTTGTCTTGCATGGAACCAAGTATGGTCGTCCGGACCCCGTCCACCTCGATACCTTCCGGTTTAGAGCAAAGAGCATTAAAAAGGCGGCCCCAACCGCCACGACGGTTGGGAGCAGAGGAGTGTATAGTTTGTGCCATAGCTGGAAAGCGAGAGAAGCAACGAGAGGACGATATCTCCAGCCAAGGAAACAAGCATTCAGAAGTAAGTCCAGCCAACTTCCCATGAAAATATAATACACTGAAACGAGTATAAGAGAGCCGAGTAGTTTAGGACTGCTGTGCAAGACACGATCTGCATCATCAATGACTCGAATGATCGGCGGCCATGGTGAGTCCTCAAACACGCCATCCATTTGTAAAATTAGACGGAAGGCGTGATATCAGGACAGTCGTGAAGGCCCTGGATTACCCGGTCGTGAGGGCCCGAAAGGGCTGCGCCCAAGAAACAGCCTCGTGACAGCCTCGTGACAGCCTCGTGACAGGGAGCAAGAAGAGGAGATGACAGAAGAGGAGGTTCGTTATTAGGTGTCGTCACAAGAAGAATTGGCCGCTTGATGGATGGGTTGCGGCGGTTCAAATGAGCCATCAAGGTGCCTCACGCCGCCAGTCACTAACGTGCAATAGAGTCTGGCCCTAGCTGGACCAGTCCAGTTGAATGTTAGTCAGCCAGTCGACTGAATGAACGGTCGGCCCGGAGTTGTTGACGAGGGGTGGGGGGGCATGGTCAGCTTGTGTGTGTTGCAGCAAAGAGAGCACTGATGCCCCCTGTCCAACCACCAATTAGATAAAAGTAAACTAGAGATACAATGCCCCCCCTGAATTACTTTACAAATCTACGGAGTACATGCCCTAGTTATTCGTTCCTCTCTAATAGCGGTCATTAGCTGTACACAAGCTGTATCACGGTACGCGGACAAGCCTAATAATCAATCGTAAGGTGCAATGCAAGCGACAGCTAGCATTAGTGGATCTTTTGGTCTAATGGCTTACCTAGCACACCTTCTAGGTTCTGACAATAAGGCTCCTTACTACCAGTAGTGTTAGTTTCTTTTATCTATTATAATGTAGGTTGTAATGTTAATTAAAGTGAAAAGACCTATTTAAAAAATTCATTAAATCTTAGTGTTTAGTAAAGCTGCTATATATTTATAGGGTATGGCAGTGGGCCTGACCGCTCAAAACGGGGCGAGTGGGGTATTCTGCGCACCTAGCAAAAAAATCACCGCGCCCCGAGCAATTCACTCGCCGAGTGACTCAATTCAACCCCGATGCGCTCACACTCCTCCAAATCTTCAAATCTTCAAAGCTTCAATCATTCTCCGTCCACCACCAGAAACCCAACTCTGCAAAGAACTGCGTCCGTCTATCGACTAAGTAATTGAACTGCTTCTTAGAATTTCTCCAGCCAGCACTTGAACCCCCCTGTCGAGACAATATTCTATTTACACCGCTACCGCTCTACGACCCCACCACGACAGACACCATCATCACCATGGCGGACTGGGACCAAGTCACCAAGATTGGTAGCAAGACTCGCGGTCCTGGTGCCGCTGAGCGCGAGACTGTCGTGCGTGGCAAGAGCGCCCTGAATGCAGCCGCACGAACCGGCGCTGTTATCGGAACCGAGAAGAAGTTCTCAACTGCCAATGCTGTAAGCAGTAATTGCTCCGCATAACCCCTCCAACACACATCTTGAGCAACGTGACACCGTGGCAACCGACTGCGCTTCACCAATGGCGCCTGAATTTTATCCCCAGATATAAATGATGCTCGTTACTCACACTTCATCAACCAGACTGGCAGTGGCGCCGAAGGCCAGCGCCTGACCAAGGTTGACCGATCCGACGACATCATCAAACCCAACACAGTCGGCAAGCTCGTCGGCGACACCATCTCTGCCGCTCGACAAAAGATGGAGCCCAAGATGACTCAGAAGGACCTTGCTACCCGATGCAACACCACACAGGGCATCGTCGCCGACTTTGAGCGAGGCTCAGCAACTCCCGACCAGAAGGTCCTCGGCTCCATGGAGCGCGTGCTCAATGTCAAGCTGCGTGGTGCTGACATTGGTGCTCCCAAATTCCCCAACAAGAAATAAACGTTCTGATGTGAGAATTACGAAGAACATGGAAATAAGGAGCGCGGGAAAAGGGGTTTCAAATGACATTCCATCAAGCGAGAGATTGTTTAAATAATTTTCGGACGGTTTGAAGGGAATAAAGCCACTCATTGGTTCCCAGTTCGAATTGGAGCAACTTGGGAGAGCTTATAGATATACCATAGAAACCAAAGCATTCAACAATTCAACGAAACAGGGGATTGTCCCCGTGCCGGAAAAGAATCCTTCAAATACCAGGGGACCAGGGCTAATGCTTATTTGGATGACTTGATGATTCAGTACAAACTTGCAGCTGGCACCCCGTGGCAGCTGCCTGCAAGTGACAGACGTAGCAGAAGAACGCATGGCTTCCATGAGGATGGAAGCTGGAAAACAAAAGCTTATCATTCATCGCTTTTGCACCTGTCAACCTTTGCTTCGAAATCTTGATACAACGCGACGCCCTAGGGCACGGAAACTAGCCTCTCCACGGCTTCCTGTGTGAGACTTACTCCAAAAGCCATGAGTACGATTGGGAGCTCCAAGAATATTCAGCCCGCAAACACCAGCTTGGCTTCTACCCAATATCTACATCAACCAGAACCCCCTTCGCCTAACCGTCAAACAACTCCTCGGGCTACCTGCCGCTCCGTCAAGTCCATCGTCGCCTGGCTCGAGTCCTCGTCGACCAGTCAGTCGTGCTCTCCAAGAGGCCCTGTGGCGGAGATATCGCACAACCTATCTTCAAGCTCTGTGTCAACTTGCCACCAGCAGACGAGGCATAAGCAGAGTACTTCAGCGGCCAGTGACGTGGAGGACTACTCTTTGACGTATCTCAAGTACAAGAATTACTTTACGAGTGCTCCTCTGGGGCGCTGTCTGGATCAAAAGGATGGTTCGCAGGGCCCTCGAGAACGGGACACTGGAGATGAGGCGGATGCATCGCATCGTGCCAAAAAGGCGGACAAGAGCAGCGCTTCAATGGTGGAAAGGCAGAGTATTGAAGTCAGTCATGCGTCACTTGCTGTTGCAACTGAACCATGCTTCGTTCAACGGCATCCAGATGAGGTGCAGGCGTTTTAGAATCATGTCCGATCCCATCTGGCCATTTCGGACGAAGAGCTCGAGCCGGAGAATGAATTCGCGTTCACACAGCGGCACCTTTGATCAAGCGCCCCTAGAGGACACGATTTGCAGCTTTAGCGGGACGTCGCCTTGAAGTACACTCGGTTTGGAGCATCTTGTGCATTTGCAAATCATACGACGCGATGGCCATGGCATGCGAGTGAAAGTGCTTTCGGCCTGGTACTACTACGCGTTACTGCAATGGCAAAAAAGCAGGGGATCAAGAGGATCCAGAGATTGTGCGGAATGCAACCGGAACTCTGTTTCGAATGACCATCGGTCCTCATGTGACTTCACGTTTTGTAACTAGAAGATATCGCAGACGGGTTGCCTACAACATTTGGCACCTTCCCTCTCGTCGTAGCTCTGCATCTTATCGTGTACCCTGATTCTGCTTCTGCCAACACCCCCAGTAGTCGCCGGTAGGTGCCCTCTGACCGGACCAATATCTGCCGTGATTCTTTAATTGCGTGGTGATGGATGGTTACCAGGTGCCCCCCGCCTCTATCACTCAGAGTTAGAGGGCAATTTCTCTCTACTTGACTCCATAATTCAGAAGTTTGAGCTGGATACATGGCGCGAAAAACATATGCACATACATCCAAGTAGAACATTCTTCGTTGTTCAACAATGATACCGCACTCGTGATCAGGTGGGCCTTTTTCTTATTATATGGCTTTCTTCATTACGCTTGTTTGTTCAATCCCATAATCACCTCACGACGACACCTTCGCGCGATACTTTTTGGCGGCCTCGTCGAACAAAGCGCTCTTCTCCTCCAAATCAGTCAACAGCCGATGCTTGGGATCGGCCTTTTTCAGCGACCTGTCACAGTTAGCATTACACGACCTCACCGACCCAAGTGGGGAAGCGACATACTCGATGTATTCTGCATCATCATGACCAGAGATAGCCTGAAGGACTAGCATGTTGGCGATAGCATCGACATTCTGCGGATCCTTTTTCAATGCCTGCTCCAATGCAGCTTGTGCCTCTTCTAAGCGGCCGAGATGTAGTTCGCAGACAGCTTGCGACACAAGACTTCGTATCGAGGCTGTAGCAGGAGCCTGGGCAAGCTCTTCGTAGACGTAGAAAGCTTGCTGGTACTTCTCGCCGCCCTGCAGGGAGGGATTAGCGACACAGCATTGGCGAATGTGAAAAGGCGGGCCGCGACTTACCACCCGTAATCCGACCCAGGATTCAGCAAGGTTGACTAGCAGACTATCTTGTGCCCATCTCCTTGCGGAGACGACTTCCTTCACGGCGAGATCGGTTCTGTTCTGTTGAAGGTGAACCTGGACGATCAAGGCGACGGCTTCCACTTTACGTTGGTTAACATCGTGTTGCTGCTGAGTACATCGAGCCGCTGCGGCCTACTTACGGCTTCCTTGGTGTTGCGACAGCAGAGACAGAGCCTCCTCCGACTTGCCAGCAGCTTGCAAAACGGTGCCGCCAATGACCTGAACGGTGACGTTGTCGGCCGCAGATGAAGCCAGCTTCTCGACGGTCTTTAGCGCAGCTTCAGTCTTCCCCAAAGTATACTCGGCAAAGGCACCGACAACCTCCAGGTCAGGCTCTGACTCGCCCTTGACATCGGCGAGAACATCCTCAGCTTGGCCCAAGGCGATACGAGCTCGCAGGACTAGCACTCGCGCGGGGAGGGCATTCTCGGCGGAAAACGCGGATGTATCGAAGTCGACAACTTCCTGGTACTGGCCCTGATGGAAGTGGTTGTGGATGTTGATCAATTCGCCTTCTGCAGAGTATGGATCCATGGTGACGGCGATTTGGCGTTGTTTTCGGACCTCAACTTCGTGATCTTGGCGACGATGGGAGGACACCTTGGTTGTTGGAGTCGCAGGCCAATAGTGGGGTGGCTATGGGGGGGGGGACACCAGGACTTCCTTGATGACCTGGTCTAACTGTTTTGGGACATTACGCTCATGCTGCCTTTAAGGCGACCATCTATTATCAACCCATTGAAACTCACACTCTTTATGCAAGTTCAAACATCAATAAAGTAGAGCATACTTTTCATATCTTCGTGAAACAACATTCATCTTTTCCATATTATCTTCAAGCACCAAAAAAAGTAGCCGACTTGATTGCTACTTTTTGCTCCGTCGTTCCTAAAACAGCGTCCCAACCCGTTATGGACATTTGTGGACCATCGGTTGGGAAGTTCACGCTGCACGCCCCAAATTCGAGGCATCTACTGACTGACTGTACTGGACCCGCAGGGATCACAACGCCCAATCAGGTCAGACGTTTACCCTAGTTTCCCACAAAGCCAGAAAATCACCAAAACCTCCCAAATTTGCTTTCCATCTCAGGACTTTGCATCACCAAAAAACCCAAGTAACGACACCACACAACGTCGTCAAAATGGTACGTCTCACGCTATACTTCTGCCCTCATATCACAGCCCGAAAATTTCACAGCGATTATTGCCGTCGAATTACACCGAATTCCGCCACCGGCGCACCATGACAGTTTCCGAGCGACCACGACGATTTCATTTTGGTTCAGCGAGCAGGCGGGCGGGGCCGGTGGCAAAAGGTCTGATGTTACGTGATAGCTGCAATGCATGGCCGATATTGACGACCCACGGTCTTGTCGGCCAGGCCATTTGTAGGATGTGAAGGAAAGACTGCGCGATCTTGCTGCGTCACTCAGCTACTGTCTCGGTGCGGTTCCGCGGCAAACTCGTTCCCCCCCGAGATACGACCTCATATAATATAATCCTCTTTTTTTTTTTTCATTTCTCTACGACCACCGCCAGATTATTGGACTTATTTGCCAACTAGCAGCTGACATGGAGGACTACTAGGTCAACATTCCCAAGACCCGAAACACCTACTGCAAGGGCAAGGAGTGCCGCAAGCACACCCAGCACAAGGTTACCCAGTACAAGGCTGGCAAGGCCTCGCTGTTCGCCCAGGGTAAGCGCCGTTACGACCGAAAGCAGAGCGGTTATGGTGGTCAGACGAAGCCCGTCTTCCACAAGAAGGCCAAGACGACCAAGAAGGTTGTCCTGAGATTGGAGTGCGTCAAGTGCAAGACCAAGTGCCAGCTGGCCTTGAAGCGATGCAAGCACTTCGAGTTGGGGTACGTTTTCTTCTCCTCCCCTCTTTTCCAATCCGCCACGGATTGGCACACAACAATCGCCATCGCAACATTTGTACTAACGACGGGTTGCTTTGCAGTGGTGACAAGAAGACGAAGGGTGCGGCGCTGGTGTTCTAAGTGCACTGTATTGGGGCTCACTTAGTTTCTCGTGGTTATCCTTGCGGCATTTGGGCATCATGGACACTGGCGAAAGGAGGTTCATGTCCTCACAATTTTTTTTTTTTGGGGGGGGGGGGTTGGTTTCATAGAGAATGAATGAAGAAGAATGACTTCTCTGTGCAGGAAATGCGATCAACGACAATTGAGTTTGGCCTCGCATGTTTTTTCAGAGGAGTCCAGTCCACGGATGTTGGAAGGTGTGAACACAGCTTACGTCCACTGAGAAACAGTCGATCGGCGCAAAAGAAAAGAAGTTTGATGTGATGCAAAAGAGAGAGCCCTCATTCGACGTTGGAAACAATCAATCGACGGTGTGAAAGCTCGAATCAACGCTGCTTTGCTTCGGCACCGCGTCCTGAACGCTACCCGCCACGCGCGTTTTCTACGAGATTTCACACGCGAATCTTCTTCTTCTGTCTCCATCGCTAACCACCGACTTCATTTACATCAAACGTAAAGACGGCCCATCCACATGACCTAAAACCCTTCCCCGAGCGTAATCGTTCTGCCCCCCCCATACCACAAGGTGCCATTCCTCGCGTCCAGCCCCTTCTCATGGCCAACAACCCACTCACCAATGAATTCAGCGTCGTTCCGATCCCAGATGTCCCGCTCCAACCACTGGTTTATCTCATCGATGGCCCTGATCCAGCGCTCCCTCTTCTCCGGCGTATCATGATCCGCCTCATCCAGGAACCTCCCCAGCGTGACGTGCGCGCTGGGCACCTGGTACCGCGAACCGACCTGCACCCCCGCCTCCCGCACCCTGTCAAACAAGTCACGGCGCAGATGATGATACGTGTACGCATCCCCCTGGGTGATGGCCTCGGCAGCAGCATCGGGGGCCGTCGGGGCCGGCGAGAGAGGCTCCTCGCCGCACGCCGGCAAGAAGGACACGGCGAACGCCGAGGTGTCGTGCGAAATCATGGGCTTCACCAGACGCGACCGATGGAGGTACGTGTGCGAGGCGATGGCCGGCATGGCGTCCCGCAGGGCGGCGACCGAGGAGGCGATCTCCCCGGGGGTCTTGGAGAAGGCGACTTCCAGCGCGGTCATGTGCATTCTATGCAGCGGCATGAGCCAGAGGCCTATTTTCTCAACAAGTCAGCCATGGGTTCGCCCCTTTTGAAAAAAAAAACAAGTCTTTATTTCAAATCGAGAGATATTCCCCCCTTCCCCCCCCCCCCACGAACCTGGAGCAACCTTCTTCAGCATATCCTGCAATCTAGCCGCCAGCAGAACAACATGGTCCGGCGGCCTGGCCCAGAACACGAGGCAGTTTCGCTCGTCGCGGAAACCCGGCTCGAGATGCGGGCGTTCCAGCTTCAAAATGACGTGATCAACGGACAGGCCTTTGAAGTCTGTGGCGAGAAACTTGTTCTTCTGCTGTGCATTCCGCTTGGTCCTGTGCGCAGAGTACAGCGATTGAATCTCCTTCTATGACAAAAAGTCAGACGGGGGGGTAAGGGTGGTGGGTGGTTGGGGCGTACAATGGGGGCAAGAGGGAACTTACGACTTACGGGATCATCGCGGCAGGCTTTGATCAAGGCTGCGTAGGGATTCTCGCCAGGCTGGAGGACAAGCCCTGAGAGATCCTCCAGCCTGTCGCTCGCATCGGCATCAGGACTCATCATTCTTTTATTTCGTTGGGGTCGAGGTGAGGTTGAGATGTGGAATGGCGGGGAGGGAGGGTGGGGACTTCTCTCCAACTTTGCTTGTTCCATGACGCGGTGTTCGTGTTGGCGTATTGCGGCATTTGGACGCGACCTTTTCACACAACGTCGGGACACAAATGCTCGCTCACCCAGATGGGGTTTGAACTGGCTGGGGGGGTTTTTTTTTTTTTTTTTCAAAATAAAATTGTTCTTGTATGAAGCAGGCAATCATTCCGGGATTCAGGATTCAGGGCAGTGTACGGAGTACGGAGTACAGAATCGTAGTTTTGTTCAAGTCAAAGTGAGCCGTGGAACAGGCCAACACATTTCTCCGAGGCATCGATTTCCATCATGAAAAAAAAAAAAAAAAAAAAAACCCTCTGCCACCCAGCTTTCCCCATGTCCTCCCGTCGTCCCGTCCTCGGTTCCTCAGTCCTCACAGCTTCCCCATCTCATGTGCCCTCGGCACTCTCACCTCGACACCCGGCTCGCCCCCCCCATCATCCGGGCCCTCAAACTCAACCAGCTGGCAATCCTCCAAAGCCACACCGCTCGCGTGTTGCGAAACCACGAAATCCAGCGTCGTGCCCGCCCGCCCCAGCGCCACCATGGGCGCATGCCACGTCCCGGCGCCGTACGTCACGGCCTGCGCGCCCGTCGCCACGTACGCCCGCAGCCCTCGCAGGTCCGGGAGCCCCCAGGGGAGGTCGGGCCCGTCAGCGTCAGCGTCAGCGGAAGCGGAAGCGTCAGGCACGGGCAGCTCGCCGCCGGGCGGCAGGCTCCTCAGGCTGGGCGCCACGACCACCAGGTACGCCCGCGCCGTGGACGAGAGCGGCGCAAACGTCTGCGTGGTGAACGGGTGCCGCTCCAGGACGCCGACGGTGAAGGCGTCGTGGCCGTCGTCCGCGCGGGACAGCTCGCGCGCCGAGCAGACAAACATGCTCATGACGGGGTCGCCGGCCCTGCCGCTCGGCGCTCGGTCGTAGAGGTTTCTGATGCGGCTGACGTTTCGGTACTGGATGGCGAAGCCCTGGTTCGCCGAGACGGCGTTGGGGGGGAGGGCCGCGGCCGCTGCCTCTGCCCCTGCCCCTGGCTCTGCCTCTGCCTCTGCCTCTGCGCGGGAGGAGAAGGCGGATGGGTGAATGTCTGGGCAGGGGTTGCTGATGACGCTGCCGAAGGGGGAGAAGGCTTGCTGGGAGAGAGGCTGGGCGGTGACGCGTATCTTTTCACTGCCGAGCTGCACCTTCATGGCCGTGGCCGTCGCAGTGGCCGTGGCCGTGGCCATGGCGCGATGTTGGTGTGTTGTTTCGAGATGGCACGAGTTGGGCACGAGTTGGGCACGAGTTGGGCACGAGTTGGGTTTGGGAGGGGGGGGGTTGAGATGGGGGGGTTAAGATGGGCTTGAGATGGGCTTCCTGGAAGAAGCGCCCTCGCCGTGCTGAGGAGACTCCGCCGGGTTCGTCCGTCCCCGCTCCTTTTGCTCAACTAAATAAAACACAACTTGCACTCGTCTCTGCGGGATTCATGAGGACGTCGAGAATATCTATGAACCAAGAGTAGGAAAAGAAAAGAATTATCAACAACGAACTCCGGCCCAATTGTATGGCTGCTCTTCCCACATATCAATGATTTGGTATTCAACGCCCAGGAGAATCCACCTTCATCGTTTCGTTATATCAAAAAAAAAACACGCACGGAAATCGTACACTGGCGCTATCATCATATCGAACCTATGAGGTTTTTTTTTTTTTACATAAACCCCAGCCCCCCCCCCCCCCACCCCCTTCCCTTCCCTTTAAATTCCGGAGCCCTCGATTCTTCACGCAAATTCCCTTGGTCTCTGGGCACTTCCAAGATGCGGCTCGTCATCATAGTCTTTCGTATCGGCGCTTCTCCACGGTGTGTTGGGGTTGGACGATGACCCAGCGGGCTGCAAGCCAAGCTGCTGCGACGGCGGCTCGTAACCTGGAGGAGCATCGGACGGATCGCCGGCGTCGTAGCTCGTCTGTCGCCATGGAGGAGGTTGTTGAGCACCCACGGGTTGGAACCGCTGCTTCTTGGGGAAGAAGTGCTTTCGGCCAAAGATGACGAACAGAGCAATGGCGCAGGCAACAGTGAGCAGGCCCGCCAGGACTACGGCATACCTCCTGTTCTGTGCAAACGAATAACCACTGCACATCATTTTACCACAAGGTCAGCAAAGCCCGTCACAGGCATTAGCAAAAGCGCTGAACGGAGACGTACATGAATGCGTTCAACACGGCCAGGAAAAGTATCACTCGACCAGTCCACCTGTGAATCCTCCCAAACAAGGTAGGTGCCTGCGTCTTCTGATGCTCCAAGTGGTGCTTCACTCCTAGGCCAAGCTGGGCTAGGATGAAGCCAACGATGATGTAACCCAGGATCTGATGATAACCCTTGAAGGCCCGCGACTGTGTCAGGGTTAGTGACCAATTCTCCCGCATTCGTCACATACTCTGCAACCATGGAATATCAGAAAGATGGGGGGGAAAAAGGGAAAAAAAAAAGAAACATACTCTGTTGTAGTGGAAACTCGTCAAAACACCCAACGCCAAGCCAGAAAGAACACCAAGCGTAGCTATACACTGGTTCAAAGCATGCCATTTCGCCCAACCGCAAGCCCGCAGCAGCACAACACCAAAGTTCATCATGCCGATGATGAAGAAGATCATAAAGGTGGCATGCAGCTTCGCCTTGTAATCCGACTTTCCAGTCTCTCGCAGAATGAGCTCGGTCCCCTCGTTCTCGGAGTCCTTGTTCAGGACGGGAGCATCCGCCACACCCCGCGTCCTCCCCATATCGATTGAGAACACGCCGTACTCCTGATGAAACTTGAGCGCGGCGTTTCTTTCATTGCTCATCAGCGGCTCAGATGGGCCGATGGCGTAGATGGCCTTTTGGTTCGGAGACGACACATCGAGCCACCCGCCATTTGTGTCTCTGCGGTTCCAGCTCCGGCAGTGCGCGGTGCACATGGCGGTAAAGTACATGTAGTCGTTGAAGACGCCCGTGTTGTTCTGGATGACAATGTACTCCATCTCGGACCAATACGTCGGCTCGCTGTTGTCGTAGGCCATTCGAGGCGAAAAGGTGACATTCTTGCCGTCTTGGCTCTGGTAGATCATGAGGTAGAGTGCGCCTTTCATGTCATCGCTGCCCAGGCCTACGGCGCCCCACGAGTATTTGTTCGGGACGCGTATGCTGAAGAAGGTAGCATCGGGGTATTTGAAGTCGTCGTTTTGGGGGACTGTGAAGGCGAAAGCGACGTGGTTGTCGGGCGAGACGAAGGTGGATTGACCTGGGGGGTTGGCATCGTCGGCGTATGTGGCAGCAGGAGCCCACGCTGCGACATGGTATTAGTCCAAGGTTTTGGAACAGATCAGTCAAGTCAAGCATTGGCCGTTCGAGTACTTGCGCAAGCAACCTTTGATGGGAGAGGGAGCAGGAGCAGGAGCAGAGAGGAAAAAAGGGAGGGTCCGTTTCCTGCCGTGTCCGATGCCGATGCAACTCATCAGACGAACGACACCAGGAGCAGGCAAAAGTAAGCGTACCTGTCACAGCCATGGCTGCGCGCCAGACAGATCTCAACAGCATGGTGAGCGATGTACTCCGTATGCTCTTTGCACTATATATGCGCTATGCACGACAAGTGCCGACAAGTGCACCGCAGAGCTCAACGAAGGAAGGGAAGGAAGGGTGTGAAGGAGGCCAGAACCTGGGAGCTCAGCTGCGAGACCTGCGGCAGAGTCAGAGTGGGAGGGAGACGGCCTGGGACTTGAGCAGCCAATTTCGTATTATTGCCCGTCTGTCCCGAGCACGCCAAATGCATGCCTGGGCTCATGTGGCTGGCATGCAGGACGCAAACCTTGTACAAGCCGCCCTCTCGGGGACTCAGGGACGGAGGGAGACGGATGTTGTGTTGGTGAATCAGCTGCGCCGTGATTCGCTGGTAGTGTGTGGCTGCTAGCGGGGTGCAGGGTAACGAACACTGTGAGTGGCAGCCACCTTGGCCACGCCACAAATAAGTTGCTCTAGGAAAACTCTTGCGAGGCGCACTTGAGTGGCCAATCGGTTGCGCCTCTTTTTTTTTTTCTTTTCTTTTTTTTTATCGTGCAACAAAAATCAATACCAGCTTCGGCCTCATTCGTCGAGCCTCGCCTCTTGTACTGAACACGGTCGCCGCGCGGGTTAGCTGGTCGACGAACCAGCCAGAAGGCTTCGGCGAATACCAATTCTTCTTTCTTTGGCTGGCGCACACTGACGGGGAGGCTGGCAGAAGTTCCTCCTAGTTTGGCAGATTTAGGGACTCGATATGCGCATGCGGGAGCGTCCTCGTAGCCTTGCAGAGAACGGACGAACGCCCTGAAATGAACTCCACCCAGGCGGCTTCGCCGACTGAATAATACCCGAGACCGGTCGTGGGCCAGCACAGAATGGGGGTCAAGATCTCCTGAAGCCCTTTCACATTCGACAAGTGTACCATGGCCTGCGTTCTGGAGGGCCAATTTTTCAAATGTCTCCGACAAGGAGGAATCCTGAACAAGATTGAAATAGTCCTGAGGCTTGACGTATAGCCCTGAAGCCTTCCCCCACTACGAAAAAAAAAAAGTCCAACAACGCCCGACACAACATCATCTCGTCTCGCTGTCCCTACGAATCGGCAGTTTCCCGCCCTTCCCCTCAAATCCGATCCCATGGAAAGCTGGCTAAGGGAATCTGGAGCACTGGGCCTAGAAAACCTAGCGCTTGCCGATTTCCCAGTCACCGGGCGCGGTGTCAAAGCACGGAGGCATTTCAAGCAAGGAGAAACCATTCTCACCATTCCACACAGCACTCTCTGGACGGCTGAACGCGCATACGCTGATCCCACTCTTGGGCCAGTCATTCGCTCTGCGAGGCCTCCCCTATCTATCGAAGATACCTTGGCCGTTCATCTCCTCTTTGTCCGATCGCGCAAGTCGGGATACGATGGCCCGCGAAAGCATGTGGCAGCGCTGCCCGCGAGCTACTCGTCAAGCATCTTCTTTGCCGAAGACGAGCTGGAGGTCTGCGCCGGAACCTCACTATATACCATTACGAAGCAGCTGGAGCTACGTATCGAGGCCGATTACAAGTCGTTGGTCGTGCGAGTGCTTGGACAGAACCCAGACCTTCTTCCACTAGATGAATTCACCATCCAAGATGTGGGTATTTCACAACTGTAAATGTGCTGCTGCTGCTTGACCACTGACGCCTCTTTTCCCCTGCTTTTCAGTACAAGTGGGCTCTCTGCACTATATGGAGCCGCGCGATGGATTTCACGCTACCTGATGGAAAGTCGCTTCGACTTTTGACGCCTTATGCGGATATGTTAAACCACTCGTCCGAGGTTGAGCAGTGTCATGCCTATGATGCCTCATCCAGAAACGTGTCCATCCTTGCGGGAAAAGACTACGAAGCCGGGGATCAGGTATGTTGGCCTTGTTCTCCACTTGTACCGATTCAGGCTTACCTAGGAGTATTCTCTTAGGTTTTTATCAACTATGGGCGTGTTCCAAACAATCGGCTTCTACGACTCTATGGCTTCATCATACCCGGTAACCCTTACGATAGCTATGATCTTGTCCTTACAACGCATTCTGTGGCGCCATTTTTTGAGCAGAAGCAGAAGCTTTGGGCATTAGCCGGACTTGACTCGACGTCCACCATCACCCTCACCATTACTGATCCGCTCCCGAAACATGTTCTTCAATACCTCCGTATCCAGCGATTAGACGAGTCAGACCTCGCTGTCTTGACCAGCGTCACGGACGCTAAAATCAGTGATTCCAACGAAATAGAAGTCCTGCGGTTTTTGATCGAATCAATAGGCGGTCTTCTCAATAGCTTCGGAATCCAACTAGAAAAGCTAGAAGAACAGCTCACAGAGGGCGTCTATTTCTCAGGAGGAAACGCATGGGCGGCGGCGCACGTTAGCTTGGGCGAACAGCAGGTGTTGAGATTAGCGAGAAAGAGAGCGGAGGATTTGTTGGCGGCGGTGGAGGGTAATGACGGGAATGATGGGGGTTCGCTATCGGCACCAGGGCGGTGCGTGAGTTGCGAAAAGACTTCTAGGCAGCTGATGTTGTGCGGGAGGTGCAAATTGGTCACGTATTGCGGGCGGACGTGTCAAGTTGCTCATTACAAAGAGCACAAGGCAACGTGCCGAGCTACAGCTTCCAAGAAGGGCTCTTGATCGAAAAGCACATGTTTTGGGCCGTCGCCAGTACATGCAACGCTCAACCATTGTCCTGAACCTCTCTGTTGAAATTTTCATCGTATGCGTAGAGTTGTTCGCACTGGAACGTCCAAAGTGGCTTGGAATCACCAGACATCATGACCGTGCGCCAATAGAGTCATGCTCTTCGTAAATCATGCCGTTTCACAACACCCCGTCAGGCCAAGCCATTGAATGTCAACTGCGCCATTTGCGCGTCCCCAATATTGATGTAATCCAACTGTCGCCAAGCACTGGTAAGCTTCCATTTCAAAAGCGTTTATAAGAGAACAAAAATCATGGAAGCCAAAAAAAAAGGCAGCAAACTTACCAAGATCACGTTCGGCTGCTGCTTCCCCTGGCTCTCACACAAGTTGACCTGCCTGGCGATGGAACCGAGAGAGTTGGTCGTCTTGGCGTCCACCTGATCGGGGAACACAATGCCGCCGATCCTGAAATTCAACATGTGGTTCATGATGCCCATGAGCATTTGGGGATCACCATCCGGGGGACGGTCCACGCTGCATGTTGGAAAATTCTCGTCGGTGATGCCGTAGGGTGTCTCCCAGAAGTAGTCGAATTCGTTGATGAGATAGTCGACCGTTCTCTGGTCTGTATTATAATCTACGAAGAAGAGTCAGACTTGCTCATCCAGTGAAGGGCCGAGCCCCCCACCCCCTAAGAAAAACCGTGGCCTTTCCGTTCACAATTTTTTGAGAAAAGAACCATGGTAGACGGATGTGAGCGTACCCATAAACACGACCAGTCGAGTCTCTGCATCGATGAGCTGCTGAAGAGTAGGCCAGTCGTCCTTGGACAATCTCCCTTTCGGATGAAACGCATAGTTCTTGAGACCCGTGCTCTCAAAGGCGGCGTCGAATCGCTGGACGGGGATGGCATCGCCGTTGGTCAGAAGCAGCGTCACGATCTCGTTGGGGTTGCTGTTCATCCAGGTGGCGATTTCTTGCAGGTACTTGGCGAGGGATCCGGAATCCAGCTCCCAGCAGTACGTGTGGCACATCTCAATCGCGCCATACTTGCTGTGCGTCTGGGCCTGCAAGAAGCGCACGCCGAGCCTCAATTGATCCGTCACGGAAACATACTGATTGTGGATGGGCGTGGGCCCGACAAAGGCGCTGTCGTGGCTGCCCACAAACGTCACCTCGGAATATTTCTTTCCACAGAGCTCAGCGTGGCCATTGCACGCTGTGAGAACTGTAGCTGTGAAGGGCAGGAGTTGCAAAAGCTTCGTGGTGGTGACGACCTCGAGTCAACACGAGCAAAGACGGGCGAAAGAGGCAGAGGGCCAGGCAGGCGGCAGGCAGGGGCCATCGACTTACCGACGTCCACAGAAGAGGCCACCATTCCTGAGCGAGCAGTGTCTGGACGGCCGCTTTGTATGCTTCTTCTAAACTGGTCTGGGGATGGGTCAGCCCATCAATACGATCCATCGTCCATGTGCGCTCTTCTCACACGGGCAAGGCTCACCCGCGAGGGTTTGGGGGAATTCAATTCGACGATGGCGGTTGAGAGTTGAGAATGAGAGATCGATCAAACCGGAACCGTCGTGCGCGCACTGTGTGGCTGCTTCTGGCAATCTGGGGTTTCCGCCGCCGCCACTTGGTATTGTTGGATGTATTATGTATTAGCGGCCTCACATCTTGGACATCACTTTCCTCGCAATGCCTTCCCTCTTCGCGGCTGATTGCGAGACCACGGCACTTAGGGCAAAGACCCTCGTTTGCCCTCGTTACAGCCTTGTTGTTCCACGTGTGGATAGTCTTAGATAGCTGAATTCATTATCATCACTTTCCACACTGTCTCACAGGTATCGTACAGTTTAACCCCCTGCAGGGCGGCCACTAGCTCTTAGTGGCCACGGAGTAGAGTGAGGGGAGCTAATATCAGGGGGGCTATGTAAGCTAAGGGAATTATTCATTTACGGAGTAGTCCGTAATATTCCTGTAAAAACAAACAGGGTTTAGACTGTACATATCCGGCGCTACTCCATTCCTGGCAAGGTGGAGCGCTCAAGTGTCGGGTTCAATGATGCGGGGTCCCGAGTTCCCCCTGAGCATTCTGCATTCTGCATTCTGCATCCTGCATTCTGCGAAGGATGCGCCCTACCACACTGCCAAATCCCCATCTACAGCAGCATCGAGTCATCTAGGCGGGAATACAGCTTGATTTGAGAACATAACATGTCTGGTGGGTCCCCCCAGGAAGACACGCTCTTGCCTTGTTCCTCAAGCGTAGCGTGTCATTGTGAAGCAAGATCGGGATCAGGTCTCGTTGTCAACTACATTTGACTTCGGGCATCGAAGCCGCAGAAAAGACCCCTTTGCTGATATGTAGAAACAGTTTGGGCGTTGCACTCGTAGCTCGACCCCAGTCCGTAGTGCTTCCATGTCGATGAATGCATGTGGGTTCTTCTCCCTCAGCTTCTGTGCTTCCTCCCCTGTGAGGCATTCCAGATTACATATCACCTCGTCGACACCTGAACCGCTGGCTGGTTGCCCCGTCGCTCTTGGATTCTCAACGTGAATCTCCAAGAGTCCAGCTCGGAAGATTCGGTACGCGTCTCTGGATTCAACGGCTGCCGACTGTATCCTACCCGGCGTCATGAGCTCGATTCCACTCTTGGCATCTACTGGACTTGTCAAAGCACTCTGAGATTTGCTGCTGTCCGCTACGTTGACGTCATCTCCAGAAAGCTTGATAAATACGTCCTCGGCTGAAGTCTGGTTTTCTTGGAATACCAGCGAACCACATCCTGAATGTATGGCATCACCACTAATTGACGACAGCGAGACCTTTTCACCTACGTCTTCCTTGGCCATGCCCGTGCTGATGGTGGTAGCAGACAATGCTATGGTGAGAAGTGTACTCTCGTTCGGATCAGGATACATTGTCTTGTTGCGAGTTCATAGAAGCGCCGCGAGACTGATAGTGATTTGGCGACTCAAGCAGTCATTGAGCCCTTCTTGCATCCCTGCCATGGCAGGAAGGGCTGGCATGCGCCATCCCGGATACAGCCTCCCGTGACACCGCGGGGTATGAACTCTCTTGGAGAGGCCGAGAAGAGCATTGCAGAGATAGCATGCGTCTTTGCTGGAACAAATCACGCGCGGACGGTTTGCAGGAGGAGGCATCAGTTCGCAATGAGCAAGGAGTTGAACTTCGGCGTGGATCTTTGCTTTCTTCAAGGTCTCGAGCGTCTGCTTTTCGAATTTCTTGGCTGCTTCTTCTTCCGTCGTTCCCAACAGGTGGCATGTTGAACCAAGCTGTACTTGGTTTTGGGACGATTCAAACCGCGTCAGAGCTGATGCAAGCGAAGGGCTGTAATCTGTCCACGGGGCCTTCTGAAACGCCGCCTGCGGTAGTTGGACCGCGACTACCTCCATGTGTCGGGTTATGGGGAATCTCTTAGCGGTTCGGTATAGAAAGCTGGCTGCTTCTCGGTATCTAGAGACCTTCCTGACGATGTTGACGAGACTTCTCTTTGAACTCGGATCCATGTCTCGATGAGGTACCCCGTCGAGCAAGGACTCAAGTCCCTCGACTCGCGACAGTTGGTGCACCCCTAGTACCAACTCCTCAAGACGATGATTCGATCGGTATGAGGACCAGAAATCAATCAACCTGATCACATGCTTGGCACTCTCCTCGAAGCGTTTCGCGATAACATCCGTCCCATCACCTTTTTTGCCCTGTAGTTGCCGCACAGAGACGATGGAATTCTCGAGAGCAGTCTTGAACGGCTGTTTCGAAGTTTTCCTGGCGTTGGGTATAAGGCGTAGCCGACAGAGTATCCGAGACGAGCACATAGAGACGATGGCTTTGAACATGGCGTCTTCCAAATTCCCAGGTCGGTTGGCTGTGGATCGATGAGCGCTGGTAGGCTCATTCAAAGCATCGGGCTTACCGTCAGACACGCGGCCTAGAATCGCGAAAATCGACTGCAAGCCTCTTCTTATCAAGGCCAACGTCCCGTCGCCGTCCCGATGGGATTTTCTGTTTACGGCGAGCAAGACATGTGCGCCCTGGGAACCGGGAGCATGCTTCTCTTCAACACAAACGGCGGGAATATGCTCCGAATCATCGGTCAGGCTGGAGAGAAATGCCACGACGCCGACCAGCTTGCGTTCCCGATCGAACGGGAGGGAGTATCCGTCGTGGCGTATGCACCGGTCATCCATCCGATTGCGGCTCGGCGGCGCCGGGACAGAATGCAAGAGACGGAGAATGGCAACATTTTCAGCAAAGGTGTAGGAGGAACGTGGAACGGAAGCTGGTGCCATGGTGCTCGGGACTTGATGAGAATGATTCTGTCTAGCACGGTGTATTGCACAAAGCAACGTGGTACGTTTACAGCTCTTCCATATGCATCAGACATACGAAGTACATGCAGTGTCTCTACTCTCTACGGATTAGATGGCGGGGTAATAATTGTTTGTTTCTTGTGCATGATCCGATCAGAAGCCCGAGTGACCAACAATGCCAATGGGCTGATGATTTCGGGGCTGCACGGGCAACGAAGAGTTGAGCACCCAAGACTCTCATGTACAATATCTGCACCCCTACTGTAGATGCCCGCTGTTCATTGTCACGCCATCCCGAATTATACAGGCATGCCAGACGTCAGCTGCCACGTGCCAACCTGAGTTCAGGAGGCCTGACTGACACTGACACTGCTCCGTAACGGCCCGTAACGGCCCCGTAGGCGGCCGCGCAACCGACTGCGTAGTAGCCGCTATCTTATCGCACTCAAACTCAAAGCTCCGACCAACTTGCGCAGACGACAACCCACAACGACAACCCACAGCGACAACCCACAGCGACAACCCACAACGACAACCTCGACCTCCCTTTGGCAGTTTAGCATCGTGAGATGCTTCATCCGCCACAATGTCCGCCCTCCTCTCCCTAATAGGCTGGTCATTCCTCCCCAATGTATGAACCCTCCCCCCCCCCTCCCCCCCGGCCGCGCCATCCATCTCCCTTCCAAAACCACCAAAAACAAAAAAAACTAATCTTCTCCATCCAGCTCGCCTCCTCCTGGGTCCAAACAATCTACTACGGCATCACCATCCGCGCCGGCGACCCCAAGCCCCATCCCGGATCGCCCCAACACGCCCGCCACCGCCGACGAATCCACATGCTCGTCGTAACAGCCTACCTCCTCTACACCGTCTACGAAGCAGACCACGACCTCCGCCGCCTCTCCTCATACCACGCCGACCTAGGCGTGCCCGTCACCGCCACAGACCGCGACATCAAGTCCCGCTTCCGCCGCCTCGCCGCCCTCCACCACCCCGACAAGGCAGGCGCCGCCTCATCGGCCGCCGCCTACTTCATCCACCTCAAGCTCGCGAGCGACACCCTCCAGGATGCCGCCAAGCGCTTCATCTACGAGCGCTTCGGCGACGCAACGCTCTCGTGCGACAAGTGCACCACCATACGGGACCACGTCGCCAGGGCCGTCCTGCACACCATCCTTCCGCACTACGGCGTCGCCGCCGCCACGCTGTACGTCCTAGGCCTGTTCGGATACATGGAGTTTGGCAAGTTCTACAGATGGCTCATTCTCATGACGCTGTGTCTCTTCGAGGTCCACACCGTCACGCGGCCCGGCTTCCCGCCCTTGCTGACGTTGGTCAACGGCGTCGTCACGACCGTCACTTCGCGACCGCCCTACCTGCCGTTCCAGCTCATTGCGCTTTTGAGGAAACTCACATTGACCGTGTACATTGCCCTGTCGCAGATTGGCCCCCTGCTGGTGCCGGATTCCAAGACGAAGAAGGCGGCGGCCGAGGACAATGAGAAGGCTCTTCGGGAGAGGCTCGCGGTGCTGGAGGCCGTGTCCAAGCAGCTGGATGCTGATGCCGGTCGCTTGATGGAAATGGAGCTTGCCCCGTTCAAAGGCGACACGGCGAGCATCAGCCATCTCGGGGGCCAGATGCGGAGTGGCTCGTGCAAAATACCATTCGGGCGGACCTCTTGGTTAAAGATGCCCTGGGAACGTCCTTGAAGAAGAGGAGAGGAGATGCCCCGCCTGGAGCAAAGGGGAATCGATGACGGAGAGGCATTGTATTTGCAGACGAGGGCTTACATGGATAAGACATGTATGCTTCTATTCAGAATTTACGAAAGCGGCATATTCAAGTGCTGTAGAAAGCAGAATACAAGAATCAATTCATCAAGCTGTATGCCCATCTGTTCCTGGTCATCATGATACACTGCACTATTCAAGTGGCCTGTTCCAGTGACATTGCTTGTAAAAGTCGCGCAGCGATTGTTTCTCCTCATCCGTTGGGCAACGGGCATACATAATGTGTTATAGCCTCTGCGCACCTCTCGTCTCGATCGGAATCAAACACATGCCCACGAAAGCAGACAGAATCAGCGCTGCCGACATGTAGATTGGAATTGTTGCACCATCTCCAGGCATGTTTGCGGCCAATATCGGCGCCATCAAACCAGTCACCCGGTTCAAAAAACTCGCTACGCCAGTACCTGCACCTCTCACGGGAGCAGGGAAAATCTCAGGGGTAAATGCATACAAGACGCCATACATGATATTCTGTGAAAACGCAGCTCCGCACGAGAATGCCAGCTGGGAGGTGGGCGTGGTTCCAAACTTGACAAACAGGAAGAGGAAAATGGCAGACAAAAGAGTCGAACCCGCGAGAGTGCCGCGACGGCCCAAAAAGGGCGATGGGGAGTCAACAAGATATGCGGCGAGGAGGCTGCCAGGGACACCCAGGACGGACGTGATGGCGTAATTTCGATATGTTTCATTCGAAATGGCAGAGGTTTCCGAGGGAAGTTCTTTGCCATCACTGGTGCCGTGGCTGCGAGAAAAATATTGTGGGAGGAAAGCGTTGAAGAGGGGATAACCCATGCCAATGCTTGCCCAGCAAAACCAAATGAGACATGTGGCCATGCCAAGGGTCTTGGCCTGGAAGAGAGGTTCAAGTCTTTTGCCCGAGAAAGTCTTGAGTTTTTCCATCAAGGCGTTGTTCGACTCGCGCTGTACAGTCAGAGGCGGACCCGAAGGCGCGGATGTATTGTACTCCTCGGCAGCAACCTGGTCAAGAATGTCACTCGTGAGCCATGTTTTGACATGATTCTTGTGAGCAATGCCGTGCACCACCGCAACGGCCTCGTCTTGGCGACCCTGGTTGAGGAGGAACTTGGGGGATTCGAAAAGACGAAAGATGAAGAATCGAATGACAAACATGGCGAATGTGACAACACCAATAGACACAATGAAGTATCTCCAGCCTTGATTGGTGGGAAATTTGGTAATGAAATACCAGGCGGCCAGAGACGAGATCAACTGTCCGATTGGCCACCATACTGAAAGTAATGTGAGGAGGGAGCTCGACGCATCAGGCAAGAATTCGAGAAACAATGCGCCGTCCACGGGCAAGCTTCCACCCACACCGAACCCCAATGCCGCAAATAAGAAACAGACACCTCCCCAAGTTGGCGCATATGCTGAACTGACGCCAAAAATGCTGGTGATAAGCAAAGTGAAGTTGAAGGCAACGCGGCGACCGAAAAAGTCAGACCCAATACCCCACGTGAAGCTTCCCAAAGACAAGCCCACGAAACAAGCACTCGTAGTGTATCTGACAAGCTTCTCCGAGATGCCAAATTCAGCGGACAACGATGGAAGAGTAAGAGAAACACCCTGCAGCCAAAGGTTATCGGCAAACCACCCGAAACCACAAAGAACGAACAGTTGCCAATTGTATCTTCCCATGCCGATGTCGCCGATGGCCTTGTTTATCAGCTTCGATTTAATCTCGTATTCGGTCCAGTGACCTCTGCGGCCCTGCCTCATTTCTGTTCGCAAGCCATCGATGGTGTATTCCGCCGCGTCCCTCTGTAGCATTCCCTCCGTCTCGCTGTCCTCGTTCTTCCCCTCGACAGCGTGTTCGACATCATCACCACGGTTGTCAGTTCGAGGTTCGAATGCGCTTCTACCAGAGCGAGCGGAAAGACCATGGAGATGGGCTTTGTCTAAAGGAACTAGGACTCCAGCGTAGTCATCGACAGATTCGACACGTCTGCCTATTTTCCAAGGTAGCCTCATCTTAGATATCGCGGCGGAGGTCCGACGTTGCGATCAAAAGAAGTCATGAATCCAGCTTTGGCGCAAGAATGGAACGCAAATCGTGGTAAATGCCAATGCATGTAGGTGCACTGCAAGTTTTGCGATGTTGATGAGTTGGACTGTTTCCGTGCCCGGATCCCAAAAGAAGTTTGACGAGTGAAATTGGCGAGTCCCTGGAGCTCGAGAAGCTTTGCCGGAACGTGAAAACGATGTTGTTCAAGCGCGAGTGATGAGGAGGAATGCAAAAGAGAGTGCGAATTGGGCTGTCGAAAGGAAGGGCAGCCTGCCAAGGATGAGCAAAAAGGGAGTGTGGTTGACGGAAGGCACAACAGCGATTAAGAAGGGGAGGGACAAACAGTCACACAAGCCGACTCCAGCGTCGACAAAAAAGCAAAAAAGACGGGAAAGCCGTTTTTACTGACTTTTAGCGGTCCACTAGTCCACCGCCGACCACATGGGGGTTCTACTTCAATCCGTCTTGGCTGCTATTATTAATCTTATTCATCCGTATGTACATTGGGCTCCCGTCACAACAATGCGTGCTTCGCATTAGCGCGCCGCCCCAAGTGGATATTGATAAGGGGCCATAAGGGGCTCAGCGACTTTGGCGGGCAGGGACGAGCAGGGACGAGCAGGGCAGAACGGCGGTGTCTCATCTCGTCTCTGTGTATGTACTCTACTCATATCAGATCACGCCGAATGGGCCCATGGTCTGCCAAACGAATAGCCCTTCTGAAAGCGCACTTGGAGCCCGCTAGAGTGTCTTTGTTCCAGCCCTCTGTTTGGAAAAGATACCAAAGCATGAAAAAAAGACCAACTTCAACAAAACGCCTTACTGCCCATGTGCACTGCGACCTCCTGCTTTCGCTTTCCCTCTCACCCCACCCTTTTTTCTTGGGAGGGAGAGAAGGGACTTCTAGTCCTCCTCCTCACTCGTTGCGTCAATGTTGGCTTTTGACTGCTTGTTCTTTTCTTTCTTGGATGGTTTCGCTGGTTCCACTACAGCGCCTGCCAGGCCCGCGACGTCTTCGACGGCTTGACCCAGCTGTTGGAGGGTGGCGTTGATTGCGGGTGCTGCTTTCAGAAGCGCAGTGTACTGAGCTACGGATAACGAAATGCCCTACAAGAAGAGTCAGGTTGATGAACCTTCATAGTGTTTACCAAATGTGTTTGAAGCGTGCAAACTATACCTTTTTTCCTGGCAGCATCTTGCCGTCCTTTTCGTAATACTCTCGAATATTAACGAGGCACATGCTCTTGAACTGAGATACACCGACCCGGCGTTTGTTTGACAGCTGTCGAATTCTCAGTCCCTGTCTGGAGATTTTTCGGGTAGGATACGGCAAATGACTTTTTTTTTTGGGAGAGTTTCGAGTACACGTACCTCCCAGAAAGGATTGCCATCATCGTCTTCGCCGTCGGCTTCGATCCCTTGCTTGCTTTTCTTTGCGACTTTCGGCGAGACCCTCTGGTCCTCGTCGGTGTCTTCGGCAGCACTGCGCTTTCTGGACAGTGAAGACATTGCCGCTCGCTTTCAGATCGAGGAGCTATAGGATACGGGATCCTGTTCAGTGGTCCGGATGCGACTGCGTGCGGAAATGTGATGCGATGCGCACCTTCAAGTCCTGAGGTTGATGGGCAGAAAGCTCCGAGGTGGGCCATGTCGCATTCCATTCCGGAACCACCCTGGACGCGTCGACATTTGTCGCGCTTTTGGAGGGTTTGCAAACGCCAACTCACGTGATGGCCATGGATTGCCCCAGGAGAACGAAGATGACACAAAAGTGAATTGCAGTGTAACTAACGCCAAAATGGTTACGATATGGCTTATTATTACAATGAAGTAAGGCCAAGTCCTATTCATTTCAGCATCACATGGCGGGAAAAAGCTCTCAGCTTCGTTCACGCTCCGTACGGAGTGCACAACGATGACTCCGTAGCACAGTGTGGCGTATTAATCCGTAGACCAGGGATTAATAACGGTTACGTTATTACGGAGTAGATAGCAGCGGGGGGGTGCCCCGCTCATCCCCTGATCTACGACCAGGGCAGGGCAACCAATCTCGAATTTGATACAGTGTCAATTGTCTATCCCCTATGCGCCTTGAAGACGAAGCCCAGTTCGAAGCATCGTCCGTGGGCTTTTTCAACTCGGAAGCTGTACTTTGTCCCACAGTTATCTCCATCTTCCAAAGCATGACTATGCCATTATAGACAGTCCACGATATCGCTATTTGTCGAGAATAAGAGCCGCCCCCCCTCCGGTCGGCGTTGATCAGCTTCCTCCCATGAGCGCAACGAGCATAGGCAGTGCAACCCAGCCTGCCATTTCTCTTGAACCTGCTACCGAGCCCGACAACAAGTCCTTCGAACCTCCGACGAAAGCCAACCAAGATACCCACAATCCGCCCCTTTCCAAAAACGATAGCATTGCTCCCAGCGCCCCGACAGAATCCGCGGAACTGCCGGAAAGGACATCAGCTTTCGCTGCCAAAGCTCTGAAGTTCGTGTCCGAGGCGGCACCAGCCACACTTGGAGGCATCGCAGTTGCAGCGTCTGCTATAATATATGCTTTTCTGGGAAGGATTGGTCTCTTACTGATTGGTGCTGTTGGTGGAGCACTCGCGTTCATTTCTCTCGAAGCTAGCAATCCGGGTATCGCTCAAGCTGTACGCGGAGAGAAAGGCCCCGAGGTTCTTGAAAGAGTTTTGCATGACTTGAGAAATGCTAAATCAAAAAGCATCAACGTTGATGACGAGGACGCAGACGAGGCTGCGCTCAAGTCTTTCGACGACTTCCGACCCGAAACCCGAGATGCCTTGAGCGGGCTCGTTGACGCAATCATACGCGACTATGTCAAGTGGTGGTACAGTCCCATCATACCGGGCGACCACTCATTTCCACTTGCATGTCGAAAGACGCTGAACTCATACCTTCTCTCCGTATCGAACCGGTTGTCGAAGAAGAGGCCAGCCGACGCGTTTTTGGATCTGCTCACGAACAGCTCCTCCATCCTTATTGTACTCCTCTCAGAGCTCGCAGCTGCGTTCGCGGATTTACCTCCCGAGTCGAACATGAATGCTGCCGATGCAGTGTATAATTATCTGGCCTCAAATCCCGATTCTCGGTTGGCCAATCTCCTCAACCAGAAGCAACAAGCCGCCAAGTTCAGGATGGTTGCCGAAGATCTTCTGGGGTTTCTCGACCAAGGCTCTCTGAACTGCGACCCCGCGCGCACATTTTTGCGCGAAGTCCTGGCCAACTCTGTGCTGGAGTTGACACTTCAAACTTGCAGTAAAGCTGAATGGATCAATGGTTGGATTGTCTACCTTCTGGAGGCCGGTGAACCGGACCTGAACCAAGCAATTGATGTTGGCATGCAAACAGGTCGAGACGCGGGATCCAACGTGTTTGCGGACATGGACGGCAACGTAGGCAACATTGGCATTGCAAAGCCTGCAGCAGTCCGTTCAAGCATCGACATGGATCGCAATCGCCGGAAAGAGTCTCTGGGCCATAAAAAGAAGCTCAGTAGGGCCGATGAGGAATTGGAGGAAGCCATGGAAGAGATGAAGCGAATGAATGCCATGATTGTTCGTGATGGCGAGGACAAAGTACGAGAGTCTGTCAATTCTGGCCAATCGGATCGGCCTCCCAAGAGCATGGAGCTGGTATCAGCATGTCAAAAGACCGCCAAGAAACCTTTTCCGTCATCCGAAGACTCCACAGCCTCTGGTGACTCTGCAGACAAATCGTCAACGAGGGGCACGTCTACGGATGGGTTTTCCGTCAGAGGTGAAGCTGAAAATACGCCAGTCACGCCGCGGTCGACTGTCGGATCATCCAGCCAGCCATCCTCACCCCCAGAATCCGGAGCCCAACATTTCACAACCTTTGATCAGATCGTGCCAGCTGATCAAGCCGACGAAGTAGAAGAGAACGGCCCTAGGAGAGCCCCCTTGACGCTGCACAATGCCTCATTTACGCTGCATGATGACTCCCCTGGCGATAACAACAGGATTCGCACGAAGCCACTTTGGGACTACCTAATCCAAGTCGAACCCTCGTCCTCTGCGCATTCTGGGTGGATGATTGTTCGACGCTACTCTGACTTTGAAACACTGCATGAGATCATGAGACGAATCGCAACCATCTCTGGAGCCACCGCCTTCACGGAACTGCACAAAGAATTGCCTAGGTGGAAAATTCACACGAGAGAGTCTCTCAGGGGTGAACTTGAACGATATCTACGCGATGCGTGTTGGTATCAGTCTTTGGCAGAGAGCGAAGGCATGAAGCGTTTTCTTGAAAAATCACAAGGCCACACTCACGGCAATGCCAAGACGTTTGGCTGGGAGGCGGTCGGCAAGAACATGCTGGACGTGCTCACCACTGCTCCCAAAGGGGCCATGGAAGGAGGTAAGACGCTGGTTGGAGGTGTCAGCGGAGTCTTTGGCAATTTCGCTGGCCTTACTAGGAAATCCACCAGCCAATCTGTCGACTTGACGACGCCGTCTTCGAACCGGCTGTCGATATCAGCATCCCCACGAGTGGAAAACACCCGATCTCCAACTAGATCGGAACGAGCCAGTATGGACAGTCAAAGGTCGTCCGTCATTTCAACCCAGCCCGGGAAAATGGCACCGATGTCACGAAGGCCCAGTCACCAGTCTCAAGGCGAACTGGACGCTGAGCTGGGGAGGACTGGACGCAGTGCCGAGCGAATGGAAGCCGGGTCGGCGCCAGCAAGTGCACGACCTAGCATGGAGCACAGCCGGGTGTCGAGCTTGGCCGCTCTTCGCTCGCCATCGACCGTCAGTTTGGACTTCACCAAGCTACCCCCGCCGCCAGATGACATGCCGAGTGACGACGAATTTGTGAATAATGGCGAAGAATCGCAGTCAAGACAAAACGACACGTACCAAACAATACGAGGCATGCCGAGCAGTGCGAGTGCTCCGTCACTGCCGACTGTAAATGGCGCCAAGAAGACAATTGCGAAGCCCACCAAGCCCGCCAAGCCCACCAAGCAGTATGCGCCAGTGTCTGAGCAGGAAACGGCAGTTGCAGTCGAGCTTCTATTTGCTGTGATCAATGAGATGTACACCCTATCATCAGCCTGGAATATTCGGCGAACACTCCTGACAGCAGCCAAGTCATTCCTCCTGAGACCGGGCAATCCATCGCTGCTTACGGTTCAGTCTCTGATTCAGTCGTCGGTGCTTGATGCGGCCACGTCTGATTCGGGCATTGCGGCGCAACTGCGCAGGCTTCGGGAGAACACGATGCCGACTGAACAAGAGAAGGCAGCATGGCCGGCAGACATGAAAACGGATGAAAAGGAGAAGCTCGCCGTCAAGGCGCGCAGGCTCCTGATCCAGAGCGGTGTGCCGGCGGCATTGATGGGGGTGATGGGCCAAGCGGCAACAGGCGAGGCTCTGGGCAGGGTATTCGACTGCCTGCAGATCGAGGAGGTGGCTCGCGGCTTGGTATTCGGACTCCTCCTGCAGGCTGTGAGAATTGTGACGCACTGATTCCACCGCAGAGCTCTAGACAGGCAGAGAGGGAGGGGGCAGAAGGGTCAGGGCGAAAGGAATTGACGATGGGGACGACTGACTACCTGACGGGACTTTTGCGGCACCAAGACTATAATCACCTTGACGAATTTCTCTAATTTTTTTTTTTTGCACAATCCGACGAGCAGACTGATCGACGATGAAAAAGAGACGGGGCTGAACAACACAAACTAGCATGGTTCCAATAACCGCAACCGCAATTTTGATGTAACGAATGGCATGGATATCAAGAACGGAGGAATAACGGGGGTCAGGGGTAGTCAATCTTGCTTTCTCTTCCGCCTACCCTTGTATTTTATCTTTTCGTGACAGCGTCCAAAGCGAACTTTTGCTTATCCAGGGGTCATGGCGACGAATACACACCGAGACGCGCGTGGTCCCTTTTTTAAAAAAAAAAGCATCAACATGGGTACTGCGCTTATCCGATTTGTGCCCCCTCTCACATTAAGTATTATCCATTATTAACGCAAGACAGCCCATGTAGTCTGGACCGCGGACCCACTAAATCAGTCTAGAATTGGATGGGAATAACGATGTATGCCGGCAAGTGCATGGCCGTGCAGGACACGACCCGCCCCTCTGTAACAACTTCATGATTTATTTCATTTCTACAGCGTAATCCGAATAGCTCGGTCATGGACCACGGCAGTATGTCTCGCTGCTCCTGTGCGGATCTAATCAGCCCAAACGCATGCGAGCACGCCGCGTCTCAGTCTGATGATAATAAAGTCGTCGACAGATCCTACGGGTTAGAACTGGACACCACCTTACTTATCAGCGGACAATTGCGCACGCTGTTGCGCATCAACAGAGGCGTCTATCTGGTCGCGGCGGGCAGAACCCACGGCATGCATCCTGATGATTGGATTGGAGACCCCCCTGATAATAAAAAGTTGTATTGTGTTACATCGAGCTTGATGGGGAAATGATTACGTGAGACATGATCAGTCTCCCGCCACTGTTGACGCCAAATCGGCCGTGTGCATCGTACCATGGCATGGCGTTGAAATCTATTATTCTTATATAATAAAAAGGTATTAAAGCCTGTCTTGTCTTCCGCGGCATGCAAAAATTGCTGGCCAACTAGTGAGAGTACCTCCTGCAGACATCAAATTCAATGGAACCGCCCATGCGTGAAGAGAAGAAATGAAGATCCACCATCGTACACAGATATTGAAGAGACACAGAGAAAGAAAAGGGTGAGCAAGATGGAATGAAGAAATAAAGAGTGAGCAGCGTTTACGCAGCGTTTATGCAGATGACATTGGATACAACGTCAATGGGTATCGAAAAGACTGCGAGTACATGAATTTCGCTGGTGAATACAAGACCGAACGGTCAGAACCCCATCACGACATCATTGTAGGTTCGATGACGTTTGGGGTAGTTATCAAGATTATCGTCACGGTTTAAAAACCGCAGATGTAAGGAAAGGTCCTACTCCCTTGGCCGTGTCATTGGCAACGGGGGCCAGCGGACGGGGGGTGATGTTCTTGACATCCCTGTCGGTAGATGTGACGGGGCTCAAGGTAGCGCCGGTATTTTCTGGTCCTGCTGGAGGGCCTGTGGAACCGGAGGAATAGGTTGCGGGTGTCGTGGCGGGCATGGTCTTGGGGCTGACTGGTATGTCGGCTGTTGAATGTGAAGACGGCGACGGATTTGCAGAAGGAGCGAGGCTGTAACCGTTGAGTTTTTCATGGCTCCGTAGCCTCTGCCTTTGCTTCTCACGCTCGAGCTCGCGCTCGCGCTCGCGTCCACCGTGGTCCTCTTCGTGAACTCCATTGGCCACTACAGACTCTGTTCCAGGTGGTGTTCCAGGCATGGGAGAGGTGCCAGCACCCATCTTGGAGATCTCATTCTCCACATCAGCAAACAGTGCGTAGACGTCGCCCCCTGCGTAGATTCGGATACTCTCTACATCCCCTCGCTTCAGCGAAGCGGCTGTGCTCGTGGCTCGGCCAGAGGCTGCTCCGTCTTGAGCCGCGTCCTCCACTATCGGCTGCTCGAGTATAGTGCTGGGAACCTGAGCCACCACCCTCTGTGGTGATGGCGAAGCATTGCCAACTCGGCTGGCAAAGCTCGAGTTGGACGGGCTTCGAGGTGGTGTAGATAGCTCCCGTGGCCCTGATGGCGATTGAATTCCCACGACTTGCTGTAATGATCCCGACATGCTTGCTACTGCATGTGGACCGGGAATGATTGCTGCTGCGGCAACGTGTTCCAATAGCTTCTGTCGCACTCGGGTGCGCCGGTTCTCGGCCTGTTCCAGCTTGGTCACCCAGTCATCGATGGAGGCATTCAGCTCAGCCAAAGCCTCTTCCTGCTTCAGCATGGATTCATAACTGAACTTGGCAACCCTGGGCGATCGAAGATGTTGGCAAATGCGAGAGTGAAGGTTGCGACGCCCGGCACGCAGCGACATGTACGTGCGCCGAAGATAATCTGTTCGCTCATCGAGCCGGCGAAGCTCTTTAGACAGAGCCTCAACGTCCTCAACTCTGAGTACTTCAAAGCGTTCGGTCTGCTCCAATGCTTGCTTCTGAAGAGCCGATACATCGCTGGCAGACAGCTTCTGGCTGACTTCGGCAGGTTTCCAACCTCTGGGCAGCTCTTCAAAAGCTCTCCTCTCCGAGCTCATTGCGCGATTGTTGTTCTCGGGGCCCTTGAGAAGTGGCCCACTGTTGTTTCGAGCATCAACCCTTTTCCGGGATCTGCCCCTGTCCATAATAGACGTGGAAGTTTCAGAGGCCCCGCGGCGATGAAGGTAGATCTGAGCTTTTCCCTGTTCATCCGGAGTGGCTGACAGCGCACCCCCGTCACTCCGGGCCGACGTGATACTGGTGGAGTCCCACATGTTGGGAGATGCGCAAAGAGACTCCATGATGGGTGCTGAGACAGGAGTTGGGAGGGTTGTTGTGGAAGCCCCGTCAGTGGTGGCAGATCTAGGATATACAAGATCGGGCGTTGATGAGCTAGGCGTAGTTCGTGCCCGGTTCATAGGAGACATGTCCATGCGAGCGCTTCGTGACGACTGTGTCGGTGAGCCATCCAGCCTGAGCTTTGAGCCAGGTTTTTTTGAATGTAGGGGAGGAGCGATAGGCTCGGCAGTTGGAATGACAAGAGGCGACAGTTGGCGGGATTGGGATTGGGATTGGGATTGGGACTGGGACTGGGACTGGGACTGGGACTGCTGAGCAGCGTCTTGCTTCGCATTTGGCGCAAGCGCTCGCTCAACTGATTGCGACAATTCAGTGCCACGATTGATGTACATTTCTTTAAGTAGCCTCGGTGCGCGTCTTCTTTCGTCCCTTGTATTGTTGGGGACACTGACCGACCGCTCATGCAGAGGAGGTCGGCCTGGGATCGTTGCTGTTACTTTGGTCAGATGCATGTTTCGATAATTGTGA
The DNA here is from genome assembly GCA_024072835.1 of Epichloe amarillans. NCBI lineage: Eukaryota > Fungi > Ascomycota > Sordariomycetes > Hypocreales > Clavicipitaceae > Epichloe > Epichloe amarillans. The sequence continues at coordinate 4,360,073 of CP099637.1, read as the reverse complement.
GACTTTTATTAAAAACTATACTTACGGGAATCCATGGCAACTTCTTGCACAGTAGTCATGGGCTCCAGATCCGGGACGCTTACTTTTCGTCGTCGGGCGGATGCATGCTGATTGAGTCGAGGTCGTGAGCTGGAAGCAGAAGCCTGTTTCTCATTCATGGCCGCTTCGAAGGCTGCTTCAGGGTCCAGGGTCTTATTGATCTTCAAACTCGGTAAAGGTTTGTCCTTGGGAAACAACTGATATTTCTTTGGGTCTGTTGGCAGCATCCTCCACGTAAAGGGCTTATCGAAGGACGAATTGGGGGGCGGTGTTGTCTAGAGTGATTGCACGTGTGAGCCATTCATCCATTCATCATGTAGACCTTGGACCTTGCTTGTACTTTGGTCTCGGCTTGAACGAAGCATGAAGCATGTTCTGATGGCTCACATGGAGATGCCACTTACGGAGAGTATTGGTGGCGCTGGAGAAGAAGGCTTTGATGTAGAGATATGCTCTAGATTCGCCACACAGCTGGCAATATGAGCCATGGCATTGAAATGCGGATCTGACTCGATAAACTGACGTTGGTCAGGTCAGAGATAAAGCGCAATGATGAGTGTCCGTCGGGGAGGTCGATGTTCTAAATGGGAAAAGGTTGACGAAATACAACAACCAGCTATCAAACGCTTAAGTCAAGCAGCCGATCGGGTCATGGCCAGGAAAATGGCAGTTGAAGAATCTATTATATCTGGACAAGGCCAAGGTCAAAGCCCACAAAGACCACAAAGCCCACGACACCTGCCATGTGGCTAACATGGGTCGCCCTGTGACTCTCTGTAGCTTGCAAGACCTTGAGCCCGGCTGGGACAAAGGGAGAAGGGGTCCACGGGTCCATGGTGCCCACCATTAGGATAGGGAACCGTGCTCCATCCAAGTCGGACTAGACGCCCGAGTGTCAAAGTCATCGGGAATCTGAGACCAAGGCAGGCTGCCTTGGTATGGAATAGGCTAGACACCGTTGTTGTGCCGGCCAGGAAGTGGGGTGGCTGGCTGGCTGGCTGGCTGACTGGCTGGCTGACTGGCTGGCTGACTGGCTGGTTCCTGACGGGAAAGCCCACGATACCTACCGTACACGATGCACGACGATGATGCGTGACGGAACAGGACCCAGGTCAATTGTGGGTTCGTCGACAAGGTCCTGGACTCCTGGCATTGGAAGAGTACGCCATGCAGCGGCGTGGGTAAAGATGTGCGTGTCCAAGAGCCGGGCACAGCATCAGCTCCAAGTAGGCAACGTGGTGTTGTTGAAACCGGCAAGGCCTTGGTCGAGGGTCTCTTCCTTCCAAGCCGACGGCGCGAGCGTCCCAAGGGGACTAGCTCGACCACTGACGGAGAAACAAGACGAGGAGCGCCTGAGAAGGCTGGAACAGCTACCCAGAGCTAAATGATGGAGTCAAACAGATTGGCCCCCTGGGTGGGAGCAGCTTAGCGACGCCGCAGACTTGCGAGAGGAGAGAAGGAGAGAAGGCTTTGCGGCGGCGCCAAGGTCTTCGTATGTAGAACATACATAGTCTTTGTGTGTCTCCACCACGGACCACGGCCTCTATTCTCCGTACGGAGTACAGTGCAGGGCCGACGCGACGCCATCCCCGGGGGCAAGTTGGAAGTTGGCCGGCCGGCTAGAATGTCGCAGGCAGGGAAACGGAGCTAGCGGTCGGGGAAGTGTCATTTAGTGCCGCTATCCATGACGCTATCGACTGGTGTTTCCTGTTTCCCCAGAACGTCAGGGGCGTAATGGTTCCTGCGATCCCTGCCTCGAGGCCGGTTGTTGATGAATAGTGAACAGCACATCGTGAGATCACTTTGCTTTGCCAGTCAACTTTGGGAAACGACAAAGGGTTGTGCATGGTTGTTCATGTTTGCACAAACAACCTTTCTTGCTTTTGCAATAGAAGGGACGGGCTAGAACGGAAACAAGACTTGGGGTATTCTATTCGAAGGTTTTTTTTTTGTCCCCTATTCTCAGCCTGTTGCTCGGACGAAAATTGCGGCCCCTGGATGCATTTTGCCATTTGTTGAAATGAAATGCCATCCTTTTGTAAGTGCTCTTTCGAAAAGCTGCATTACCCCATGTGCTGAGGGGTCAAGACTCAATACCGCAAACCGTGCTGGGTCAAAGCACTCTCACATGACTCCAGTCATCGAGGGGGGTTAGCGAAGTCAAGAACAGTGCCTCAGGTTTGGGCCATCAACAAAGTGGCACTATAAAGTGGGCACTGGGCAGATTGCCCAACGATGCCGCCATGGCGAGATGCGGGGTGCTGAAACGATGCATGTCAAGGTTTCGTTAAAATCCGGCGACGCCAGGGGGGGAACCTTTGTTCTGAATTCGTCCTGTCGCCTATCGTGAAGGGGATGAGGGGGATGAGGGGGATGAAGGGTTGAAGGGTGAGTCCTGCCATCCGGTAACCTCTTGCCATTGATGCCTTTGCCGCACCTGCCGGTTTGCTGCTTGCGCTTGCCAGCTGCCTGACGCCTGCCGCCAGCTGCCTGATTCACCATTTGATGTCATTGGTTGAAGATTGTGTCGAGCCAGGTTTCGGCATTTTCGGCTTCGTCTTCGCAACTCCTTTCGGGGCAAACCCGTTTTCCTCAAGAAAAGGGAGAAAGGGAAAGCTAACGCCATTGCTCTTGGGGTGTTGATTTCAACTCACAGCACGCTTGGACTGTGGGCTACTGACTTGGCATGCGAGCAATGACGCTATTACCAGCAGCTTTGTGCATCATCTACGGAGCTGACAATACGCCGGTCGATCAAATGTGCGTTCAATAATACATGCATACGCCCTTCGCCAGGTCTCAACAATTTGGCAACTGTAATAATAAGGCATGAGAACCGTCAAAACCAACTAGTTGCCAAGCATTTTAGCTACATGTACATAGAGCTAGCTGCATCATGCTGGTTCCGGTCCAACGGGCCGTGGCCGTAGTCTGCATCATGCTGTACCGGCCTCCTGCCTTTACCAGACACTGCAATGCCCCGATACATGTAGCAAACCCACATGATTCATCGAGACACCTGGACCAGCCACAGATTCTTGTTGGGCTTGCATGCAAGAAACTGCCGTTGCTGTACTACACTAGTGCAAGTGAGAGGGAACCCCGTGTACATGCATGGTTGCTGAACCGTTGCGTGGATTCATTCAGGAGAACTTGTGAAGCACTCATATTTCGATCATGATAGCCGTGCCGTGGTGGCTCTGGTGGCTCTTGATCAAATTGAGCAGCTACAATCTGGTTTCAGTACAGTCAGTTGCGTAAAAAATGTACTTGACACAGGTTACGTAGTTGATGAGTGGCGCTAGAACGAGACTAATGCAGGAGAAGCAGCGCCCGTTTCTTCAAACCAAGGCGTCTCAGCAATTCACGCCGCGAACAAGACACAGATCGCGGCAACCGGCGGGGAGCGTGCGAGCGCGGTTCGCTCTGGCCCCGGGTCCCGACTCTCCCGCTGGTTATCCTGACTCCATCAAAACATGGACTCCTGAACAAGACTCAGCTTTCGCCTGGGAATAAACTATTCTTTGCTTTTGTCTCATCCGTGGCTGCAGCAAAAAGTTCCTGCGGCGTGGTGTCTCAATCTTAATCTTGCCGCGTCGGCCGGGAGCGTGGGACGGGGGGGGGGGGAAGGGGGGCCGGCCACACAAATCAAGATTGGTAGGGTAGAATGAAGCAAAGTTGCGATGAACCCCTTAGCGGCAAGTAAGCTTCTATCCAGGATGGCGTCAGAAACTATTTGCCTTGGGGCTACTAATTCGGGATCGGCTCCTTCATACATTTCACGTCTCAACCAGCCACTGCCATTACAGGAATTGAAACAAAAAAAGAAAAACAAAAAAGAAAGCTTCTCTGTCGCCTCCGAATGGCTCCCGCCAGGGAGGTTTTCTCGTTTGATGAAATGGAGGCCTTTCTTTTTTTTTTTTTTTTTCAGGCCCTTGCCGACACGTGGAAAGCTGAGCTGTGGTTTCAGTCGTGGTCTGATATATTGCGCTCGCGAGATTGGTGGCATAGCTCGTCCTCCCCTTGATTGCCTATGACGTCTGAGCCATCCGGTTCCGTTTCTGCCATCAAGTTTTCACGTGCCAAAAGACATACAAGAGCTTGGAAATGCACGGAACTTGGAAGGTTGCCCTATCGCGCTGCGATAAGCAGGGTTCGCAGGATCAATCGGAGCTCGCCATGTTCCATCGGTGCACGGTCTCACGGGCCTTGACGAATCGCGAATCTGTCAGAGAGGTCCGGGCGAAGTCATTATGTGAACCTTGGCTGATGTGCCGGGCAGCTCGACAAGAAATGAGCACACGACTGCCTCGTGCTATGGCCTCGGTCCCGCTGCTCCAAGAGGTCGCGATAACGAAGCCGACTAGGCAGTAATCCTGTCGTGACAACAAGACGGCTGGATTTGCGTCATTCCATGGACAAGGGCGTCTTGACCACTGCGAGGAAAACTTATTATCCTAGTGACGCCGTGATGGAATAGGACATCGATATGAGATGATTTATTCTTACATGTTGAGGTCATGATGTACATTGTAGGATAGATTGAAGAAAAGTCGTCGGGTCAGTGATCAGTGACCATTACTGACAAGGTTGCCGAACAAATTCATGTTTCTGGTGTTTCCTCTGCGCACCACGCCCTTGTGTCTCATCTCCCAATCCATCATTCGCCAAGTAGACTTTACAGGCGGTAAAAACACCACGACAAGTCTCAGTGCCATCCCCGCCAGAGGCCGGGAGACGGTCGCCCCCGACGCACTCCCCGGCCTATCCGTCGCATCAAGGAGCCGGCGTCGACGAACCGCCTCGAGTCGCAGACGATGCAGAGAACGCCTTCCATCTGCGAGCCACCCGTCACGGCAGCCAGTTTCTCCAACCCAGCCGTAATCGTCACGTCCCATACCTACGACGGATACATCTCGGAACTGTCCACCTCCCACGTGGTCGCTTTCCAGTTGGCCGGACTGCTCAATGAACCTGTCACACGATGCCGAGGCCACGCCGTCGTGCTTGCAGTCGAGTCCTACTGTGCTGCTTGATACCGTTGGTAGCCATTCATGATGCCCCGGAATCCAGGTCCTTCAAAAGGAAGAACGCACAGCTCCGCCGGCGCGACGATGCCCCGTGTAAGCCAGCGTCGACGGCCCAGCGGCAATAACCATGGTGTTTTTTTTCGGCATGGACTCGCAGCCTGGCAGTGCCCTGCAGAGAAATGCAGAGAAAGAGTAACTTGGATGTATCGTGTGGCGAGTCATGGCAGTTTGTGTTGCCGTCCCTACGTTGCAAGAAGTGAAGCACATGATTGAGCCAACGTCAGCTATTATGACCTTGGTGACGGGAGCGAGAGACCAATACCATCCTGATTCCTAGGACAAATCCAACGGCGTCCGCGAGCGAGAGCTCATGCCCTGAGCAGATCCCCGCTGAGCTCGGCCGATGTCATCAAGGCGGCCACTTCGACTTATATGGACGGGAGGCAAATCCTGGGCGGTTCGTTATATAAATAAAGCCTCCATGACAAGCGCACGCGAACCAAGGCCTATCAAAGTATCGGCGTGGAAATGAAGGCGTGTATGCTCACAGGCTACAGCCCTTCTCGCCTCGACTTGCTTCCATGAAATGCGAGGCGTTTCTTTTGAATCAGGTAAGCTGGCCAATTGCACTACACTGCACCGTACATGGCGCGAAATTAAGTAGGAAGCGAAATACTCCGTACTCGGTACATGTAAAGAACACAACACACATTTACTCCGTACACATGCTACCACCTCGCTAAGCTTGGATCTTCCCATCACTGACAATGTTGCCATGACTTGACTTAGCAGTCGTTTTGCCGAACAATGACACTCCAGCCGGTCCAATGGAAGGCCTGTCCGCTCACTCCGCCCGCATGGAATCCGTCATCGAGGCGACCCGCACAACTGGTCCAGATCTTCTGCGCTCCATCAGCAATTGAACCCCAGCCGCCTTCAAGAGTCTTGCCATCTTTCGACTAAAAAAAATTGACCCAGCATGTATGTATTAGCGGAGTTCATCATGCCAACAACGACAGAAGCGAGGATGCTTCGACACCCTCACATCATTGCACCACCATATACCCGTGCCATTCTCGCAACTGACTCGGCCGCACGCGCCAGGCGCTCCCCCGCTTCGAGCCCGACCACCCAAACCGCGCAGGCGGTCGATACCTTGACGTAGCCCATCAACAGAGGCGGAACCGAAGGTTTTCCCGTCGCAATTCACCCTGGCGTTGCTGAAGTCGGCCCTGGCGCCCAGTTCGGTCCTTCGGATGTTCAGCGCATCATAATCTGGGTTCATCTCCAGCAGTCGTCGGTACACATCTTGCACGGTTCCGTTGAGTGTTGGCAGTGGCCCGTCCATGAAAGTTCCATGTTCCCATTCCACGGGAACTTCAAACGCCCCGGGAATACCAATATCCGCATTGACAGACTGGGTAGAGCCGTGAGGGGCAGGGGCAGCGCGAACAACTCCCAGGAAGGCGATGAACTTCTTGTAGTACATGGTGATAGTGTCAACAACGAGGTATCTTGCAGCGTGGCAATCAATAAGCCAACAACAAGGGAGAGACCGCGAGTCACGTTGCATGGAGTCATGGTTTAAATAGGCCGCTTTCAGACAACATGCTGTTATATCGTTTGCCCCTTCGTGTTGGTTCGGGTACGGAGCACGATACGGCCATTTTTCGGCCGCATTCTGGGGATGAGATGAGAAGGACATCGAGGCGCGGCTTTTTTCAACCAAGTCGTGTCACCCATATAGTTCGACGGATGCCATGTATTTGGTGAGCGTTCGCTCGTCAGTGCTATCTGTATCCACCTTGTGATATATCACATGGCCACATCTCAATATGAGTACTCAACCAACGCGCAGCGACGGATTACTTCATGACTCAGCATGGCTTGTTATTTATCAGATCCATGCTCATACGCGCGGTTTTAAGAGGGCTCGTCGCTTAATTCTGCCAATTGTAATCACGTGAGGCTAGCCGAGGGAAAGAAATATGAGCGCCGTTTGATAAATGAGAGTTCTCAGCCCCGCTTGTCTTTAATTTGCTTCGCCACGTCCAAGTTAGACGAGGGGCAAACTTGGATAATATGGATTTCTTCCGTGGCGAGTGCACGCATTCTTCTTCCACTTCTAATTAAAGACGTCATGCAGACCGACCCGCCAGAGTCCAGGGAGGGAATCGACCACCTCCGCAGCCTGGGCGGCCGACCTCACCTTGGTCCTGGGCCCGGGAAATGCAGCAGAGTGAGCTGCTCTTGGAAGACGGCCATCACCTGGTGCAACGTGTCGCAGTCGCAGTCTGACGAATTGAACAGGAAGAATCTGACAAGGATCTGCCGTCGCTCGCTTCTTATTGCTGATGGGGCTCAATGGTTGGTAGAGTCCTGTTCCGGCGTAACGGGAGCTCTCAATTCTCCTTCACGGCCGGCCAGATCTTCCACTTCTGCCAACCGGAACGTCATCGTGTCGAGCCCGGGGCCGTGCGAATAGGTCATGTGGATGATTTCAACCTAGCTCCTCTGGCGTCTAACAAACTCTACATCTGGCGATGCTTGTATTGATCTTCCCTGATTTTCCCGGCATGTGAAAGAATTATGTACACTCGAGGCCGCCCAGCCTGATAAATCCGCCGCCCAAAACTGAGTTCCTGGGACCATAGATCATCAGGTTTGGACCTCCCGTACTGCCACGAGAACGCAGTACGAGTACAAAGTCAAGTCATGGGCTCAACTTCCCCCGTTTCGGTCATGCCTTTCCCTGATGGCGCTAAGCTGGCAAACATTCTTCAAGGAACTGCTTATAGTCCTGCATGGCTTGCTCGAATGGTTGACCATGGTAAATTTCGAAATGGCCCACGTCCTCGTACCACTTGATCACCCCCTTGGGGGCCGTCTTCGCATATGCCAGGGTTGTACCTGCGGGCGCGACAGAGTCTTTGGCACATATACCAAAAAGAATCGGACATTTCACCTCGGGCGCGTAGGAGCCAGGTCTCAGGAAAGGAAGCTTCAAAGTCAGACGGGCAGGGACTCTTTCCTGAACTGAATGACCATCAGGGACAAGCGGTGGAAAGGTGCTGAGTACGTCTGGGGCATTCATCAGAGCCGCTACACCATGGGTTTTAGCTTTTCCTAGTTCCATCATTTCGTTCGAGGACGGAGAACGCTCTACACTTACTTTCTCCTGGCTTTCCCGTCAGCGGGACAGTTATCGGCTTCCGGTCCGAGCCAATGAGGACGTCCAATAGGCCAAGCGCCGCGAGCCTCGGGGCGACTGCGATCCCTGTGCAAAGACTGCTCTGCCAGCCAGAGGTAAAGGGGCATTGGGAGATGACTGCTTTCAGTTTCCGGTCAGTGGCGGCCAGCTGGATGACATGGCCCCCGCTGAAAGATGTTCCAAAAAGGCCGACTCGGTCTGGATCAACCGTCTCCAGCTGGCGCGTGTATGCGATGGCGGATTTCCAGTCCTGCTGCTGCTGATGCCAGTCGATCAGCCCTCTCGGCAGCCCCTCCGATCCACCGCTGCAACGGTAATCGAAGACGACGCATGTGTAGCCCATCCGATTGAAACAGTCGGCATATACGTCGAGCTTTAGTTCTTTGGTTCCACCCAGGCCGTGGGCCAGGACGATGGCTGGTCCGGGGTTGGATGCGGTGAACTTTTGGGACGAGTAAAGCCATCCACACATGCAGTCCTCCGAGGACGAGGCAATTTTGATATCGACACGACGTTCAATCCCTGCAACGGCCATCTTCGGGGTTGTGATGTTCTCATCTTCATGTTTTGGAAGGGAGGCGGCGGCTTGTGCGGTTTTCTGTCACCAGCACATGGATCTGTGAGCGTTTGTCGCTCGGCTATTTATTAATTACCGAATTATTACCTCGGCTTCTGCGGGGAAAAGTGCGTCATGTCCGTCCGACGTCCAAGTCAAAGTCCGGCGGGTTGTTGCTCCGGGTTGCAGATAAAGTTGAAGCTTATAATAAACTAAAACCGCTCCAAGGCTAATGTACTTCTAGATGTATTCAACTGGTTATTCATAACTTACTAAAGCTACTTGCAGATCTTCTGGTGGAGGCTCACTTCGAACGTCGGATCCGAGACCCCCTGTGGGCTTCAAAAGATGGGGAAAAGATGTCCCTCGCTCATGGGCCTTCCGTGTAGAATCATTGGGTTATTATTCCCGCTGCATGTTTAGTTTGAATCAGTAGCCACCACCACCCACTCATTCTCCCGGGAGCAACCTTGTTCCTTTCGGTCAGCTCTGAGAGGAATTCCGTGGTTAGAGGCTCAATTCCATGGCTTTGTGAGCAATTCAAAGGGAGGGTACGTAAATTGAGCTTGACTGAATATAGCCAGGACAATTTGTAGTATGGGTACAGCTCCGAAGAGCAAGAAAACACAGCTCTGAATAGCAACGCTCCATCACGTCTGAGCATTTTCGGCTCGAGATCGAAATCCTCTGAGATGCCGATTGGGACAGCAAAACCAGAAGACTGATGTTCTGGAGCCATGTCTCGTTCTGGGCTTGCGACGGGAAAGACACGACATACAATTGACGTGCTTTTGCAAGCTTTGTCGCAGCGTCCCTGTCTAAAAGGCATGCGTGCGTATTGTGATGGAAGTTGCTACACGGTCCCGAATTCTTCAGAAACATTCAACATTTCTGGCGAGAGACGTCTACCTGAGTCTCTATATCTGTATTTGCGCCTGCAACCTTGGTGTCGTCTGCGTTGTCGTTGGTCTCGCGCTTCGATGTATCTGCCACCTGACGCATCGCAGCCGTATTGCGCGCACGATGTGCCTCTTTCACTCGTTCTTCTTCTTCCCCGCCCCTCCACGTCCTACCATGTAAATGTTTGAGACACGGTTGCTTGCCATTGCCAGGATTGAACAGCCAGGTTGCCCACTTGGGCCACTGTCCCTTTTTCATTTGGTCCCTCGCTTTCTGTCCAACGGTATCCTCTATGAATGCTCCGCGCATCATGGCCAACCCGCTGGGGAAGACACGCTGAAGATAATGTGCGGTTGAAGCAATATGCGGCTTGTCATGCCAGAAGAACATCGGCGTCAAGGGGACGACGACGGGAGGTTCACCCGCCGCCAAGAAATCGCCTGTGAGGGCGACGGCGAGCTTTCGTAGTTCCGGAAAGCGCATGACGTGATCCGAGACTGCGTAGGATGCCCGGCGGCCCGAAGGCAGGCATATATATTTAATGGGCTTCTTCTCGTCCGACTCCGAGGCTTGCATGACGTCAATCAGAGACATTATGGGAATATCGTATATCAGAGCCCAGTCGTGCTGGTGAACCCAGGTGTAAGGGGTTCTGACCATCCGTAACGCCGTGCGAACTGCTAGGCCAAACCCCAGGCGTTTATCAGTGGCCTCTATAAATGTGACCCGACCACCATCTTCCGTGCATGTAGTTATAAAGGGCACTGGTGTGACGGTCTTGCTACAGGGCGAGCCATACTCGGCTTCGCCACTGGCCTTTGTCAACTTGGCATCGCCCAATGTGCTGGGTAGATATTCTTGCAAAAAGAGGGTTTTCGTCTTCTCGGTGTAGACAACATAGTCCTCCGCACTGCTCTGTGTAACGTAGCCTTTTTTGAGGCGCAGTTGAGTCGTGATTTGTTCACATCCATCAAACACCACGATCACCCTGCATTTTAGCAAGGGGGGACAGTGAGCTCTGAAAGACATCAAGACCGTGGAGAGAAGCTCTGTGGATGGCGCCGAAAGCGTGGGCGATGTTGTGATGACCAGCGTTAACAGGTCTGCTATCAGATCTTCATCTGACATTGGTGCCCTCTGGCGATTGATGGTTCACCAGCTCAGAACCCGTTCGATGTCAAGGATGGATGGATTCCTTGGATTCAATGTTGTCTGGTGCGCGCGCCGGTGGCACGTCGGCCACGTGACCGCCCAGACTGTTTGTCCGACGCTGCGATGAGCAATCCGAAACCGGACAGACTCCTTTCATGTCACCCCTGCTCAGTCAGATCAAGATGGAGACTATCTATATCATCATTCTGGCATTTCTGGCTGTGCTCTTTATTGGACCAGTAAGTTTGACCCAAGCCACTTTTGAGTCATCTTCGCAACGATCCAGCGTTCCATGCTCTTTTTTGCTGCGACGAATACGGACGGAACTTCTCTCATGTACTGATGATGCAACTTTTGAAAGGCCATATTTGCGAACCGCTCGCCCATACCCGAGCTGTCGCAGAACGTGTACAAAATCAAGGAGGCTGGCGAGTTGGACGCCCTGCTATCCTCCACCACTCATTTGGTGGTCGACTTTTACGCAGACTGGTGCCCACCATGTCGTGCCATCGCTCCGGTTTTCTCCAAGCTGGCTGACGCACACTCAAAAGATGGTCAAATTGCCTTCGTCAAGGTCAATGTTGACCATGTCCAAGACGTGGCCAAGCGATACAGCATCTCTGCCATGCCTACCTTTATGTTTTTCGAAAAAGGCGCACCCAAAGGCGTTGCGGTTGAGGGCATGCAAGGCCGCCGATCTGTCAGCCTCACTGATGATGGCCGAGTCGCCAAGGTCTGTGGGGCAGACCGTCAAGCTCTCGAGGCCGTGGTACAAGCCTTGGGGGGGGGGGGGATGAAGGAAACCTGAAAGAAGATTGATTAATCAAGCAGGGAGGAAGGCCAACGGTAGGAAAATGACAGGAGTCTCGCAATTTAAAGACCTCGTCTCAGTCAAATAAATTTCACGTCTCAGAGAACGTTTCTCGTGGCCATTCCTCGGCCTGAAATTCCTGCATACCCTGGCCAATGGACCCCTCGAGGGTAGATGGAAGTGCAATGGGCCACGGTGGTGCGCCATCCAGTCCATCTCAAATTGGTGTCGTGTCAGCCAGCCACAGTCCAGGTCTTACAGACAATAAAGTAACTGGAGGCAAGAGAAGTGATACCCCATGCTCTGCATTACTCGAGGCAAGATGCCTAGATCTTGCTCCTCTTAAGTGAGGGCTTTTCGCATCTGTCGCAACGTGTCAATGTCTTTTATTTCCCACTCTACGATTCTGAAAGTGGTCGTTGAGGCCGCGCGCAATTATTGAATAGTTGGACACAATAAGCAAGGAACACGCAATGATTGCAGTACTCCCACGTTTGCGCTCCCTGGTCTTCGTCACGACGACAGATAGGTGGGAAGAAGAACAGGCACTGATCCCTAAACCAGACAAGCAAGTGCGACCGTCGCACGACGACAGAAACGGCAATGGGGTCCAATACATTTCCTTTTATTTCTGATCCCATACCAAACCCAGCCCGAACTCAATTTTAAACAGAACCCAAAGTGCGCCAAACATGCCTGGCGCAAAAATCTGCCATTGTCGTCGTGAATTTTCAAAGTCTCACTATTTCTCATGGGCTGGAAATTCGCTACCAATGTTGTAGAGACTGTTCAACGCATCAGTAAATGCGTCGAATTTTTTGGGGTTTCAAAACCGTCAGCAAATACATACCTTATATCCTCGCGATGCTCGGGAGTCTTAATTCCAGTAGCGTAAGGGCACGCATCATCGTCCTCATCACTTGCGGGTGGCCCATTTGCCGTTCCTGAACTGGTGATGACGCTTGCGTCTCCGTTCAAACCGGCACTCATGTTCGCTAGAGTAGCTGCTTTTCCGCGTCGTCCATTCCGAAGGTCGCTTAGGTGCTCGAAGTAGCCTTCCGGCACTCCTGTGACGTACTTGCCGCAAAAGACGCCCACCTCAAAGTCCTTGACCTCGCTCGTACTGTCGGCTGCCTCGAGACAGGCGGCTTTTAATCCGTCAGGTCCGTCGAGGTCCTCGAAGATAACGTCGTCGGCGTGGATATACTCGGCGATTTCTTGCCGTGTCCTTCCATGGGCAACCAGATCTTGAACGCTGGGGGTTAGTATGAAGTCGAATAGCATGGATCAAAGGTACAGCGGTATTGAGGGGGGGGGGAGGGGGAGGGGTTTCCTACCAGCAGGGTCTGCAAGATCTATGCCATACTTGACGTGGAGTTAGTCATGGTCGTGACTGTGGATACCATGCTTCAACTTACAATATGCGGATGCGTGCATTCCGGAGAGCAAGAAACGAAAATGACGCGAGTCGCACCTGCTTCCCTAGCCATTTGAACCTTAATGTCTTCGTTAGTGGAATCTTATTTTGGAAAAAAAGCCGAGCTAGTTGACTCACGATTTCCCGTGACGTAGCTGATACTATGGTTAACCTCAAGTTGTGTTGGGAGAAAGCGCATTACTTACTGCCACGAACGAGACTGTCGTCCACAATGATTAGGTTCTTTCCCATGAATTCGGAATCAATGGGCGAGAGTTTTCGGCGAACGCTCTTTTGTCGCAGAGCTTGGTTCGGTAGGATGAAAGTGCGGTGGACGTATCTGTTCTTGATGAGAGCAGTCACGTATGGCTTCCTCAGCTTCTCAGCTAAGGCGGCAGCCGCAACATTACTTGTCTTCATGTCTGGAGTCAGCGTGTGACGTGGGCATACGTTTGAGAGATGCCTGGAAAATTGTATACCTCAGGGACTGGAATTACTGGAGGTTCCCTTAGTATTGTGCAAGCGCAGAGAGACAGACTGAGAACTGAACGTACCGGCATCTATTTCGTCCACTCCTTTGTCTCCGAGGACTCTCCTAATTTTGTTGGCCAGCTTCTCTCCCATCTTCTGTCGACTGCGGTACACGGAGATGCCGTCGATGACAGTCTCGGGGCGGGAAAAGTAAACAAACTCAAAAATGTCCGGTGTGTAAGTCCGCCTCTCGACAATCTGGCGGAAGCGTGGCGCTTTCCCTTTCTCTAAAAAGACGGCTTCACCAGGCGCAATATCCCTGATGTTACCGAAACCAAGCTGCTTCAGGGCAACGGATTCTGATGCGATGAAGTAATCTGTTGCTCCGGGAAGGGAAGCCGAGGGTCGCGATCCCATGCAGAGAGGGCGAATTCCGTTGGCATCCCTGCTCAAATTAGAACTCCGCGACAAGAACAAAATAAGCGATAGAAAAAGCTCTCATTACCTGAAGCAGAGAATGCCGAATCCCGCAATCATGGCAGTGCATGCAAATGCGCCTTGGCACATGGAGTACACGTCACCCAAAGCAGTGAAGATGTCATCAGAGTTAACTCGGTTCTTGCCAAGCTTCTGAAGTCCATGCGCAAACACGTTCAGGCTAGAGAGAGAATACATGTCAGTATGTTGCATGATCAAACATGGCCAAGTGAGGCGGGCAAACACGCACAGCAGCTCCGAGTCAGAATCCGAATTGACGTGACGGTGAGCTTCCTCGTCTAGAAACTTGCGAAGATATTCCGTGTTGACGAGGTTTCCATTGACACTCATGGCAATACCGAATGGCGAATTGACGTAAAAGGGCTGGGCCTCTGATCTGTGAGTCTCTGTTAGCGATATCACGGAACATGGATGGGCATTAACACGGTACAGTGCGTACGCTGATGTTGTGCCCATAGTTGGATAGCGCAAATGGCCCAGGCCTGGCAGACGTTAGTTTCTCATCATTGCAGAAGCATTGTTAACTTACCCATATAGCCAGGCAATTGCTGAAGCCGTCTTCCCTCGGCAAAAACCTTGGCAGCCATCCCCAGCTGCTTAACAAGGAAGAATCTTCCGCCTTGGCATACCGTGATACCTGCAGCTTCTTGTCCACGCTGCAATATGTTTCAGCGGTCAGTCAGTATCGCAGTCATCAGAAGCGAAGTACAGATGCAATGAGGAAATAGATACGCACGTGCTGTAGCATGTAAAGAGACTCATGCAAGTCGACGGCGGCCGTGGTGGCCTTGGTGTCGCCCAACTAGATAGAACAAGGTCAGTCAATATCCGACAGCATTAGGGTCAGTGCAATTGTTAGCAACGGGCAAACTCACCAGCAGGGCGGCTACACCACACATGCTTGCGATATTCCGATGAGCTGCAGATGGACGTCTGGCTGGTGAAGTGCGTTGCTGGCCGACTGAGGCTGGCAAGAAAAATTCTGTCTGCGAATGCGGCGAGACGCTTTAGTATTGCTGGCTTCGGAGGTAATGCAGTGGAACGTCCGTCCGTCCCTTCTAGAAGGCGCACGTGCTGCCTGTGCAGTGGCTGCAAGCACTGTTACACCCCACTGTATGTACGGATCCGTAAGTGTGTGGATGTATGTGAGACATGTGAGACTTTGCTGGGCACGGCTGACCCACACTGTGTCAGCTGGTCCCTGCATGATGCGGCTGCGACTCCGTAACAGTGGGCGGGGTGTACGCCGACGTGCCCCACCAATGTAGCATGCGCCATTCACCCCTCAACCGAACCCGAACTCGATTCAAGACTTGCTGTACTGTAGCAGCACTGTGGCAGCACTGTGGCAGCATTTATTCCACCAGTCAAGGTGGTATTGCGATAACAGGTATTGGAATATACAATGATGCTGACGACGGTGACTGGATCGCCCCTCTAGACTTTGACGCACGATGGGATTGACGCGGGCTATGACTTCCCACTCAGTGACTATGTCGGGGTGCTTCGCCAGCGTCCGCAGAACGGCCGATACGGGTATCCCATCCATGCATCCTGTTGGTCCCTTCTGGACATACTCTTTCCCTATTCCCCCGAGTCGATACCTGCTAGGGCACTCTTCAAAGTCTGCAAATCGCTACCATTTCCATCCAAAGGCACGGGCCCACGGGCCTGAGTTGGGGTCGCAGTTTCGGTGACTTGGTGATGGTGAATGAGAGGGACCACTACCCCTGGGAAGACCGATTCGTCGATCGAGACGGGGACTCGTCGCAGTGCGAGGCCGCCTGACAGAGGTTTCAAGGGACTGAATATGGTCAGCTTAGCCGTTGCAGAACCTATTCCGCCTGCTGCTGGAAACGACACCACCAAACGCCAATCATTGCGAGACTCTGCGTTCTGGTACCCGGAGATCGCCGGAGGTGATGTGCAATGAAACGAGGATAATTTTGCGGCGATAGACACATCGATAAACAGGTACCGACCACTTTGCTGGACACATTTCGGAGGGCCTGGAGGTTCATATCTCCGTAACTTGACCGGGATGTCTGTCACTGGCTCGGGCACGATTCGTGGCATCGATATGCATTTCAACACCGAGCATGTTCCAGCCACGAGCCGCAAAGTAGGAAGATGTAAAATTCCCGAGTACGTGGAGACTACGCACTTTGAGATTGATGGTCCCGGGGGAGAATTGATCAATGTCATTGAGCTGCATGTTCAGTATTTTGCCAGCGACAGAGTGATGTTGTTCTATAAAGAAGGGCAGTTGAAGTCTTTGAAGGCAGGTCGATCGTACTCCGGAATCGTTTTCACATTATGTTGTCGCAAAAGTTGAGACATTGGCGATGCTCCTCCGTGCTAACAGCTCAGCAGATTTGGACGAATCGTGGAAGATGTTGCCATTTCAAATCAGAAGAGGCGGCTGTGGATGACCACGTTCAAGCCAAGCCCATAACGTTGGCTGAAGGGTCTACTATTATTACTGAATTTTACTGGAGTTAGGTACGCACATGGTGTACATGTTGATTCACGGTCCATGACGCTGACTTTCAAAGCATGAGAACAGCCTTACAGCGCTGGGAGTAGTGTCCGAGATGATTGACAATCCCTAACTGGTTGGATTGATGGCTTTGGATCGGTGAGCAACTCAGCACAGTGGAACTGATGAAAAGGAGGTGGAATTGATGATGTTGATCGCTAGCTCTGATGTCCGTTGTGTCTTGGATCATCAAACTCCCACGGGCCTAGAAGACCATGTGCATGTGGTGCGAAACATGGCTTTAATAGAAGTAGCACTGGAACTAGAGAGCTTTATAACTGACAAGAGGGGAGACACTTTGCAAGGGGAAAGGTTATTTTTATGAATTGTATCTACTAAAAACACCGGTAAACCCTTTTTCATAAGGAGCGACTATGAACTTGCTTTTTGTGGCGTGGCCGGGCCTTCAGGCCCTTCAGGGGTGGCAGCATTGTTCCTATCAGAGTGTTAGTAGGGACGAATCTTGTTAGTACGAAGTTAGGAACGTACGCCGATGTAGCAAGTCTAATAATTGTTAGTGTTGAGATTAATCGTCTACACGCTTACAAGTACTTACGCAACTGTCGCCGAGAAAGGTCGGGGGGTGACAACAATCGGGTATCTTGCCGGGCTTCTGGATGGCCGAAGGATCCCAGTCGTCGTTACCATCAACGGGAGCAGCGAATGCAGCACTTGCAACAGCGAAAACAAAGAGTACAAATCGCATGGTGTGTTAAGCTGCGGAAAGAAATAAATGTATGAGTATGAGCCAATGAGGTGTTAGTCTGTTTGTTTGTGTTAGCAATTCTTGTTTTTAGGAAAGCGACGGCACGGCCCCCCTTATATATTCAGAGTTATGTTACACATATATTAGGTTATTAGCTACCTTTCTCATTCTGCCTAATAAGTAACGGCATTTCTCTGCGCGGCCATTTCACTCCCCTACATTATTACAGATTACCAGGCATGAATGTATTCTTCTTAGCTCGACTACCTACCCCCTGACGATACCCAAGGATCTGGCTCCAATTACTGCCTCCGTACGGACTGCCGAGTAATAAGGATTCCCACTAGCGAAACTGATATTATCGCTGGTGGACTAATCAGTCGGGCCGCGGCTAAATGCTATTCCTGTTAAAATGGTTTCACATAAATCGTTACTAAACAGCGGACGAGTGAAGCCCGGATGGTCATTCTTCGCCACAAGATAATGAACAAGTGCCGAGAAGACATTTATCCGGGACCTCTAATAGAGGTAGCACTAGCACTAGAGAGCTTTGCAACACAACTGACAAGAGGGGAGACTTTGCAAGTGGAAAAGCTTATTTATGAAATCGCAGCTACTAAAGACACGGGTAACCCCTTTTATAAGGAGCGGCTACATATGAACTGCTTAGAATTGGGGTGGCTATTTGTGAGATGGCTTCTTCTTGTATGGGCCGCGTGGCCCATTGGGCCCTTCGGGTTGCTGGCAGCAAGCTTGCTGACAGAGTGTTAGTGGGAACGAATCTTATTAGCTCAAGGTTAGAAACATACGCCAAAAAGGCACCTCTAATGATTATTAGTCAAGATTAATTATCTGCACGCTTGTAAGCACTTACGCAAGTGGTGCCAGGGAGGGGGGAACAACAATCTTCTCTCGCTAAGAGTACGTGGTCGGGCGCACTGGGGAGCACTCTCGACGGCATTCATGGCTTTGCGTCATGCTCCTTGTCGTTGATGGCCTCGGGATTCCGGATCATGTCAGAGTCATCAACGGGAGCAGCGGATGCTGCACTTGCCATAATAGCGGAAACTAGGAGTACGCATCGCATGGTGTGTTTAGCTGCGGGAAGAAATAATCCGGATTCCCACTCCCAGAGTTTTCCAACTGGACATGCGAGTCAGATCCTACGAACCCCCTCGGAGCTGGCTACATCTTGATGGAAGAGCTGGATGGAAAACCTCTGAACTGGGGCAGCGCCGCCCCAGAGCAACGCAGAAAGATTATGCAGCAGCTAGCTGACGTCTTCCTCGACATTGAGAAACACCCCTTCAACTTGATGGGGTCACTCACCTCTGTCGGAGAGCGTCAACCTTTTCACGGGGCTCAGGAGGATATTTGATTCCAGCGACGAGGGATGGGGGGAATGGAAGAATCGTGCTTTGAAAACGTGGGCGACTGACGAGTCACTTCGTGCCTTGTTAACGTCGGAAGAGACCAAGGAGGAAGCGTGAGACCTGAGAGTTCAGGACTGATAGCATTGGGATTGCAATAGGAGTCAGAAGACTGACATTGGATGCGGAAAGAAGTCAGTAGTCACGACGGATTCTGTTCTGCGCGCTTAGCTTCGGCCCTGAAACAGCACCAAAATGATTAGGGTAACGATGATAGTTAATTACTATCTACTCCAGCTATAAGTGTTTCACTCTTATTACCACTCTAATTCCCCTTTTATTATATAAGCTATTTCTCTACCTAATAGGCTAGCCTATTTTCTTAATAGTGTTAACCCTAATACCCTAACACCCCTTTATTATAATACTTTATTCTTCTCTAAATCTATCTAGTTAGTTATTCCCTATTTAGCTAGGTCCTAAGTGTTTAGTCTTACTAGCTAGAGTTTCTCTTAGTATAGGATATAAAGTTTTAGGTTATCTAAATAGATTTTCCTTACTATCTTGCCTTCTATAGGTTTAATCTTATATATTACTAATAATACTTTTTAGATAACCCTTAATAGTTTTCCCTAGGTCTTATAAAACTTCCCTTTTAACTTATTTTCTTTATCTATTTTTTCCTATATAAGATTTCTTACCTTAAAACTTTATCTAGGCTTTATAGTATTATTCTAGTTTTTTACTTTTTATACTTAAATAGTCTCCCTTCTCTCTTCCTAGAAGTCTAAGTTCCTTAAATTAGTTTCTTAAATTAGTTTCTCCTTATCTACTCTAAGATTCTTAAACTCTATATGCTTAAGTTCTTTAACTCCTAAGTGTTTTATAAATAGCTTAAACCCTATTATTAATATTACTAGACTTATCCTAATATTTAATATATATCTATTATTAATTACTACTATAATACTTAGGATAGCTTAATTCTAAGAATCTAGAG
The DNA here is from genome assembly GCA_024072835.1 of Epichloe amarillans. Classification (NCBI taxonomy): domain Eukaryota; kingdom Fungi; phylum Ascomycota; class Sordariomycetes; order Hypocreales; family Clavicipitaceae; genus Epichloe; species Epichloe amarillans. The sequence goes on along the minus strand of CP099637.1, from coordinate 4,340,373 downwards.
AGATTCTATCTCTTTCTATAGCTTATTTTATTAACTATCCTTTAACTAGCCTTATATTCTATTTAGCTAGTCTTATTAAAGAGAGATAAGAAATAGGTCTATATATTATAGTAGTTTTATGTTTCTCTAAGGTAGCTTAAAACATTAGGTTCTTAAAGTAAGATCTATTATTATAATAAATTCTCTTTAGCTAACTAAATATTAGACTCTAGCTTTTATCCTAGGCCTATGTAACGGAATCTCCTATAGCTTTAATATAGGATTATCCTAATATAAATCTTATTATATAGTCTATAGTAACTAATATATATATATTACTATTCTTTGCTTTTAGTGTAATTAGACCTAGGTAGTCTATTATAACTAATCCCTATAGTTCTAATATTATAACTACCTTTAGATTTATCCTAGGTATTCTTATCCCTATTTATTAGTATACTAGATATAATTAATAATAAGATTCTATATCTTTACTTTAGTCTAGCTAAAAGTACCTTCTATATAGTTTATATATTATAATAGCTATTCTAAAATATCCCCTAGCGTTATAGGCCTCTTAAAGCTTCTCTAGTATATTAGCTAATAGTATGCATTTTACTAAAGATTTATCTAACTCTAAATAATACAGAGTCTAGTTAAAGATCTAGTATTTTAATAAATAACGCTAGATAAGTTTGCGCTATTTCACTATAATAGTCTAGTGTCTAAAAACTATAGTAGATAGAATCTCTCTATACTATATTAATTTAAACTAATTATAAAGCGCTTAGGTTAACTTTATTATTATATCCTTATCTAAACTACCTCCCTCTAGTAAAATTAAAGTAGTGTTTATTAAAACTAATATAGGTTAATCTCCTAAAGCTAGCGTAATATTAACTCCTATTTATCTATCTACTATAATTAGGTCTAATCTTAAATAGTCTAGCATTTAAGATATTCTATTTATAATCTTTATAATCTTTAAGGTATTTAGCTAATAGATATATTCTATATTTAATTCTTAAAGTATATTTACCTATTAGGCTACCTTTCTATATACCTCTAATATATTTGCTATTAAATTAATAATACCCTTATAATCTATGTATACCTTTAATAGGTATAAAGAGTAGTCTAATAACTATCTTGTTTCTTTTAAGCCTACTATAATTATAAGTATCTCCTTTTCTAGCATAGAATATTATTTCTTTGCACTACCTAACTAATATAATATCTATATAATAATTTATACTTTTAAGAAGTTAGTATTTATAATGCTTATTCCTAGTTCTATATCTTTTATCTAAAATAAGACTTCTCCTATTCTAGTATCTAAAGCATTAGTAGCTATATAATATTATATTCCTAGTCTAGCGCTAAAGGTAGCGTTTTCCTAGATACTTTTATATATCTTTACTATTACTTATTATGCCTCTAGTATCTATTCTAGCTTCTCTCTTAAAACCTCCTCCTTCTAGATTAATAAGTTTCCTAGTTTTATTATTTTAGGTATCTTATAAAAGAAAACCTTTTTAATAGTAACCACTAGATCTAATCTCCCTAGGATAAATTTTTATAGAAATAGGGTTAGGTAAATAAGCATAAGTACTTTATCCTAGGACTAGGGTAGTTATTCTTTAAATTACTTAGCTAAGTTAGCAAATCTATTGCAATGTTTATATACTAGCCTTATTTTCCTATCTTCTAGAGAATACCTTACGCATTTAACTTTAGAAGCAAATAAGGTAGTCTTATATTTACTTAAACTAATTAGAGCCTATACAATCCTTAGGAAGTACCTTTTCTAGAGGAAATTAAAATAATCTTCCTATATTTCTAAGCCTAAGTAATAATTATTAATATAGATAGAAAAGGAAGTGCGTAAATCTTCTATATAACCTAGGATTAACTCGCTTTTAGTACTATTATAGAAAAATAGGTATCTAAATATTATATCCCTAAATCTTACGTAAGTCACTAGTAATCCTATTAGTCCTTAGGCTATGTTATTATAATAATACATTCTATTTAGCCCTAAGAAAGCTATTTTATGTTTATTAGGGGGGTAGATACTAATAGCCTAAAACCTATTTAAAGCATTAGTCTATAATAAAATCTAAGAGTAACTATAGTAAATAGAATCTAGGTTAGCTTCTATATTATAACATAGGTAACCTAACTTAATAGTTTTACTATTTATGTCTTAATAGTTATAAACTACCTAAAAAACCTTCTATCCTAGCTTTAGAGTAAAAATTATTAGCGCTACCTATTTAGAGTCCCTATAATATATAATTCCTGCCCTTTCTATTATAGGAAAGACCTATTTTAAAAAATTCTAATGCGTAGCTAAGTATCTAAACTATTTGTATTTACTAGGCTTTGCTTCTAGGATTAGTGGGATATAATATTTAAGAAGATCTATAGTATAAATATCTTCTAACCTAGTTATAAAGCACTCTTTAAAAGTGTAATATAATTACATAATTATTATGCGTTAGTTATTATCTCCTGCACTATCTCCTAGTGTAATATATAAGTTCTTAAACTATAAAATAATAGTTTTAGGGTCTAAGGATAATAATAGTTAGTTTATATAGAGATTCCAGAATCTTAAGGGGTAGGCCTTAATTTCCTATTTTCCTATACTAATTAGCTCTCTACCCTATCTAGCCTTATCCTATGCACCTATCTTATCTATAGTGCACACTAGCGTTAGGAGTGTTAAATTAGCTAAGTCCTTAGAATATTATTTGCTAGCACTAGTTTCCCTCTTTAAGGTGCCTAGCTTTCTATTTATATAGGGATTTCTAATTTCTAAGGGTAACCCCTTTATTTTCTAATTTCCTATATAATTTAGGTCTCCCTAGTGTCCCTTAGTGTCTAGTTTGCATTCTAAACTAGTTAAGTCTATAGAATGTTATTCACTAGCACTAGTTTCTCTCTCTAAGGCACCTAACCTTCTATTTATATAGGGATTTCCGATTTCTAAGGGTAACCCCTTAATATTCTAATTTCCTATATAATTTAGGTCTTCTTAGTGTCCTTTAGTGTCTAGTTTATATCTATCTACCTATAAGCTTTAGGATAACCTAGATAGTATATCTAGGAGGTCTAGATGCTCTATTCCCTTACTATTCTCTAAGTCCTATAACTCTTTATTCTCTTCCTATTCTTTATTAATCTATTCTAGTGGGTTTGTTTTTATAATGCTATATTTAGTGTTTCTATTACATTCCCTTTTCTATGCCTTTCTCTAGTGTTTAATTTAACTCTAAGTAATCTTCTATTTATTAGCTATTTATCCTAATAGCACTAGATTAGAAAAGTAGGAGGTAAGTTATTTTATTGCTATCTTATTAGTAATCTTATTAGTATAGCTATCTATTTTAGAGTTTTAAAGCGGTTTCTATAGGACTATAGCGTTAGAGATTACTATTAATCTATAACTTCCTACTAAAGTTTTAATATTTATCTTAATTACTATGCTATTCCTACTTGCTTTATCTAAGCCACTATTTACACCTATTTCTTCTGTTTTAATTTCTATTCTCCTGCTATTTATAAATATTTCCTATTTTTCTCTCTCTATCTAAGCTAATATTTCCTTATTTTTAATTTTAGCAATGTTTTATTCTAATATTCCCTTCTCCTAGTGAATATATTATATCTAAGATTTAATTATCTCCTATTTATAGCTTATTTCTTTGTCCTTATCTAGTAGTCTTAGATTAATCTATAATCCCCGCGAATAATTGCTAGTAATATTATTCGCGGTTTTTATTTTTCTAAACTCCCTTCTCTAGTCTATTTATATATCTATATGTTTATTTCTCTTAATATCTCTTTAACTTCTTCTAGAATTTCTTAGTTATCTTCTATAAACTCTATAGGTTCCTTAGGTCTAGTTCTCTTAGGAAGTTATTTATATTTATTAGGTCTCTAGAATAGATTAGGGTATGGATATATTAGTAAAGTCTAAGTAACTCTATTTACTCCCTTAATAACTAGCTTATTATCTATATAATACTCTATAGCTTCTATTCTCCTTAGCTAGACTTTACCTAGTAGTATATCCTAATCCTACTAAACTAGCATAACATAGAACTTTATAAGTGCTAGGATTCCTCTAGTAACTACCTATAGATAGGAACATAATGTAATTAGATATTTAGCATTATTTGCTATCTAAATAACTCTTCTCTCCTAAAGTTAGACTGCTAGAAACCTATGTTTTACTAGATAGCTTTTGCTAACTAGTTTCACACTAGATCCTCTATTAATTAGGACTAAGTTATATTAAACTCCCTTAATATATATTATAATATACCCTAATATTATTACTATATCTCCCTCTAGTTTTGTAATATTATTCTAGGTAATTACTATATTTACTAATCCTATAGTAGCGTTAGACTTAAAGGTTAGCTACATTGCTTTCTTAAAGGGCTTAATAAGATTTATAATTATAGACTTTACCCCCTTACTCTTTATTTTCTTCTAATACTATATTAAATAGCTTAACTATTATTAAATAATTAGGGCTAATTAAAGAAGTTAGAGCATGCTTATAGAAACTATTATATTCCTAAGGTGTCTTTCTAGATTAAATAGTAAAACTTAATATTCTTTAGTTACCCTAATCTTTTCTAACTCTAATCTTCTTTTTAAGAGAGAAACTTCCTTTATTAGTATATCTTTTATTATTATATCCTTAGGCAAATTTATAGCTATAGGAATCTAGGAAGCCCCTATAATTCTGTCTAAATAAGGTCTAAGGGTAGGTAATAACCTTTTAAATTCCTCTAGAGTTATTTCTTATACCTAATGTATTATATTTAAAGATAATTAGATCTAAGTTTAATCCACTTCTTCTATATTAAGGATCTCCTTAATTTGCTATTATACTCTTTTACCTATAACTATACCTAGCTTATTAACTTATTTTGTAATCTTTCTAGCTAGGCCTTAAGTTTATATAGACTCTAGCCCTTTTCCTTTAGCGTTAGCTAGCGTTATAGCCCTAGTAAAATCTGTCTTATTCTTCTTATAGATATAGCTTAGGGGTTAGTAGTTTAGCATAGAGGTGTTTAGTGTTAAATATCCCTAAGTAAGAATAAACCTAGGTAGCGGAATTATTTCTCTTCCTAGACCTCTAATAAAGTTAGCTTAATTAGAATTATCTAGTTCCTATTATTAGTCTCTCTTTATTTACAATCCCTTGCGATTCTATTAGTCTTAGCGTTATTTAAAATCTTTAGGCAAATATCTATCCTTTCTTAAATAATTATATCCTATATAGCCCTATTCTCTATATAAGAAACACTAGAAGAAGTCTAGATTACGCTAACTATCTCCTTATCCTTATCTAAACTTAACTATTAATAAAGATACTCTAGGAGACTAAGGAGGATTATTAATAGTATATCTTCCCTATCTAGTTTATCTATATAGCCTAGATATTTCTCCTATTCCCTATACTCTAAATGCCTTAAGTTAATAGATAAGGTTTGCTATTTATTTGTCTTTTTTAGCTAATGCCTCTAAAGCTAACTTATCTCTCTTAGCCTATTCTTCTATCTATATATAAACTAGGTCTAAATAATCTAGTGTTCTAAAATCCTTGCTAAGGCAAGCAAGTTTCTTAGAAGCTAAAGAATAATAATTATATAGAATGACTTTAAGGTCTAACATTATAAGGTCTTATAAAGCTATTCCCTAAGCCTATTTATTAGTTATATATAAACAATTTGCTACTCTTTCCTATAAGCAAAGGTCTAAGTCTCTATTTACTATATATATTATAAAGTTTGTAAAGAGAACCTATCTTACTTTAGCTCTTACCTTTAATACTAGACTTTTAGCTCTTTAGATATAAGTATTTAAGGTTTCCCCTCTTTCCTTAGTAAAATAGTAGGCTTCCTACTAAGTAGCTACCTTTAGGAGGGGGTCTAGTTTCTTAAACTTCTTTATAAACTTATTCTTAAGAATATCCTATCTTTAATCCTTATAGTCTAAGTCCTTATACTAGGTTATAGCTTTCCCTCTTAGCCCCTAAGTAAAGTTATAATATGCTAGGGTATTAGTATATTCTAGGATTTAAGCTATAGTAGCTATAGCTAAGCAGTAATCTATGTAGTCTTAGGCTAGCCTATCCCTTAGATAACTAGAGAAAGTTATTCCCCCTATATTATATAGTATTATTAGTGGTAGGGGAATGTTTATAGTAGTGGGATATCTAGAATTGCTAACTTCTTTTAGTTTAGGGGATTAGATAGATAAGGTTAGGAAGAGAGGCAAAATATCCTTTGCTTATAATAGGGGAATAATTAGTAACTCTAATTTTAGACTCTAGTGAAATAGAGATAAGTCTCTTTCTAATTCTAAGTTAAAATCTAGGTCTAGGTCTAGCTATAATTAAGTCTTAAGTAGTAAATAGATTATAAAAGGGATTAATTAAGTAGAAGGTTTTAGGGATAAAAATAAAATTACCTAAGTATAAGTAAGAGAATTCTTTTAATAAGAGTAAAGATAGAAATTCGCTATAATAATTTTCTCTAGTTAAGTTAAACTTAAAACTTACTATAATAAAGTTTTCTTAATTACCTAAAGTCTATCTATACCTAATTAAATAAGAAGAGAAAAAGAAGAAGAAAACTAGGAAAAGAATTTTTATATCCTACTCCTAGAGGGAGGGGTAAATTACTACCTTTCTTTATTCTAAACTTCTTAAGTTAGGTGTTTCCCTAAACCTTTATAATAATTACCTTAGCACTTTCCTACTATCTAATTCTAAGGCTAATCTCGCACTTATACACAGTGCGCGAGTACTATCCACACTATGCTAGCTAATTAGAAAGTTAGATAAGCGAAATAGTGGAGATAAAAGTAGGTAAAGGTAGAGCTAGTAGTCTATGCGCCCCCCCTTAGAACATAGTGGTGTAATTAACTTGCTAAACCGTGATTTTTAGAGTTAAGAGGCAGTTTAAAGCTAGCTTAAAGTTATAAGGTTTAACCCTCCTATTTAGCAATGTTACATATTCCTATAACTAGGCCTTTCTGTAATAACACTAAGGATAATTGTGAATCTATAACTATTATTTAGGTTTAGTAGTCTATTATCCTTCTGTAGTAATAAATATAGTTATAAAATGTTTAATCTAATACTTCGTTTATATAAGGCCTGAAGTGCGTATAGCCTTATGGCTAAGTCCGCAGAATTCTGTTTGCTAGGTTGCGTTGTGAGGACAATAGTAGCTAGGCAAGAGGTATAGGGCTTTCGTATATTTACTAAAGCTTGCTAGGTCTAAGTGTGTTATATGTGCGAGCTAGGAGCTTATAGCTAGTGGCTTGCTAGCGTCACGTGGACCTAGCCCTAAGGCCTAACCCGCCGCGTAGTGCGTGTTAGCATTCTAGGTGTTATTATTATAAGTAAAGCCTTATAATTATCCCCCCACTTTTAGCTAGGCTTTTAAATAGCTTTTGCTAGCTATCCTATAGCTATTTACTAAGTAGTAAATATATTAAAATAATAATAAATAATAAGCAGCGCTTAGGTATAAATTTATCTATAACTCTCCCCTTTATTATAGCCTTTTCCTCCCCTTAATACTAGTAATTTATTCTTATAAATACTATTATACCTTACACTACCCTAACTTTTACCTTATTACTTACTACTCTCTTACTATAAATAAAGAGACTATTCCCTTTAAGCATTACTCTTATATATATTATTTATACACTAGGTGCGCTAACTTTAAGAAATACTTACTAGCTAAGCTATAATTACTATAAATAAACTATTAATTCCCCTACTATCTATTTACTATTACTTTATAAATAAAGCATTCTAAGCGCTATATCTAATACTATAAATATAGTAATACTTATAACACTATAACTATACTACTTTTCCTTAGTTTCTGTAAGGGCTTAGGCTTTGCCTAAGCATTCACATAGTGCACGCGGGTAGGGATAGTCCCGCATAGGCAAGGACGCAGAAAAGGAGGCTTATATAAGGTAGTTAGGGGGTATAAGGGGCCCTAGTAAGGATAGGTTTCTTACCTTTCTCTTTCCTCTCCTTAAGTTTCTTAATACTATATTAACGCCTTATTATAGTAGCCTAGGGGCTAGTCTATAATAATTAAGAAACTTCCTTTAGTCCTTTATAATAGCTACTAAAATTTATAATAAATACACTAATAGATATATTAATAGACATAATAGATATGCTTTACCTATAAGACTAACCTAGCTAGGGGATAGTAATACCCCTATCTAACGCTATAGTACTATAGGTAGCCTAATAAGCCTAATTTAAGACGCTTTAACTTATACTATATAAATAAGTAGTAAAGCTTAAATGCCTTTAGGAGCATATACATATAAATGCCTTAGGGCCCTTAGCCTAGCCACCCCCTCTAGCTTAGCCTAATGCCCCTAACCTAGTTCTTTCTATACCTAGAATAAAATAAAAGCTAATCCCCTTAGGTAACTTATATAATAGTAATAAAGCCTTATTTACTATATAGAGGCTCCTAATAAAATATAAGTTATAGGTAGACTAGGGCTTTATTAGTTCTAATAAGGATAGATAAATACTTATTTATTAAAACCTTTCTTCTAAGGTCTAGTCCTAGGTAGCTACTTACTTTAAATAAGGTAATGCTATTAGATTTAACCCTGCTTACTTTCTAGATTACTTAGGGACTATATTCTCTAACCCCTATAAATAGGAAATAGCCCTTATAAAGCTTAACTAAATAAAGTAAGGTTTAGGGGAGATATTTTCTATATTCTTTATTTGCTTTTCTAAGAAGCTTTTACTAGTAGGAGGGGAGCGCTAAATAGGTAAGGTAAAGCTAGCAAAGCTCTAATATACGCTTAATAAGCATTTAAGAGAGATTAGCGTAGGATAGGGCATTAGCTAGAGTAATTAGTATATAGCTATTAGGTAATATTATAAGATTATAGTTAATATAGAAGCCCTTACCCTAGAGGATAAGTACTAGACCTATTATAAACCCTAACTAGTAAAACTAGTAGCCTAGATTAACTATAAGGGTAACACACTAATAACTAGGGTTTATATAGCTAGGACTTACCTAGGGTAGCTAAATAAGTTAGCTAAGAAAGAGAAGGGGATAAAGGCTACTATAAATATAAAATAAGCAAAATAGGTATTAGAGGCAAAATTAGCTAAACGCTACTAAGAGGGACACTACCTATAGTGTATATCTAAGGACTACTTTATCTAGGAGTGCACTACCCTCCTAGCCTACTACCTAAAGGTTAGCATTAACTTATATAGGGTAGATAAGGAAAGCATAGATAAGGAAGTAAATATTTCCCTTATAGAAAATAAGTAGCCCCTAAGTAAAGTCTTATATAAGGGCAAAGAGGCTAGCTAACCACTACACTATAAAATAATTATAACTACTATATAGAGATAGAATAGGATATAGTATAATATATAGACTAACTACCTTTCTTAATTCCTATACTCTTTAATATATATTATTATATTAATATCTAGATTAATTATAGTTATAATTACTATAGTATAGTAAGCGAATTAGTAGTAAGATAGCTTAGCCTAAAGCTTATATAGTTACTAAAACAAAGGCATGTTTACACTATAGTAGAAGTAAAATAGAGAGGGAAGTGGGTTAAGGAGGACTTCTCTTCTATTACCTATATAATACGCACTAGAATTAATATAGATAGCTAGGAGTTATTTGTGTACTTATACATTATCCTAGGTCTTACCTAGGATATAATATTTAGAATGCCTTAGTTAGAGTAATATAATATAGTAATTCACATAGTAAAATAATAACTAGTTATTAGAGTAGTGGAAGGCCTTTATATCTCTAAGGCTACTACTTATAAGGTAAAGGCACCTATATAGGGAATTATTAGATCCCTTTACATTACTAAGGCTTATAAGGCATAATAGAATAAGGACACTACTATAAGGTTTATTACTATAAGCCTAAGAGAGATAATAATAGTGCTATAGATTATAGCACCTAAGACAAATCTAGCTAGTCCTAACATATTAACATTACCTAAGGAGTTATTAGACTTTATAGACCTCTTTAATAAGGCTAAGGCTAATAGACTACCCCCTTATAGGGGCTCTCTTAATTACTATATATACCTACGTAAGAACCTAAATAGCTCTAAGCTAGCACTCCTATAGGGACTATTATATAATATACTATAGGACTAGCTCCTAGAGGTCTAGCGCTAGATTATAAACTTAATAAATAAGGGCTAGATTTATACTAGCTCCTTATTAGCTATAGCCCCTATCCTCCTTATTAAAAAGGCTAATAAGGGTTAGCGTTTTTACGTAAACTACTACGCTCTTAATAAGATAATAGTATAGGATTATTACCCTTTCCTACTAATTAAGGAGATATTATAATCCCTATCCTAGGCGCGCTAGTTTACTAAAGTAGATATTTATATAGTGTTTTATAAACTATAGATAGCTAAGGGTAAGGAGCACCTTATAGCGTTTTATACTAGGTTTAGCCTATTTAAGTAGCTAGTTTACCCCTTTAGCCTAGCTAGTGCCCTAGTAACCTTTTAGTGCTATATTAATTAATCCTTAGGGGATATATTAGGGGACTTTATTATAGCTTACCTTAATAATATCTTAGTTTACTTAGGGGGGTTAAGAAAAGACTATATAGCTAAGGTTTAGTTAGTTCTAGGCTGCCTAAGGGCTATAGGCTTATACCTAGATCTTAATAAGTTAATGTTTGCTATAAAGGAGGTCTAGTACCTAGGATACATTATTATAGTAAGACGCTTAGTCTGCCTAGATCCTGCGAAGGTTATAGCTATAAGGGAATAGGCAGCACCTATAAAATTATAAGGGGTCTGTAGCTTCTTAGGATTTATAAATTTTTACTATAACTTTATTAGGGACTTCTCTAAGCTAGCTACCTTACTTATATAGCTTACTAAGAAGAATATCCCTTTCTAATAGGGACTAAAAGAGGATAAGGCCTTTAAGAGGCTAAAAGCTATGTTTATTATATATCTAGTGCTAGTATAATAGGACTTAGACTACCCTATAGTAGTAAAAGCTAATTGCTTAGGTATAGCTCTTAGTAAATGCCTCTTATAATAAGGCCCTAATAATGTCTTATATCTAGTTACTTACTATTTCGCTAGTCTTATGCTTTTATAGAAAAACTATATAATTTATAATAAGGAACTATTAGCTATTATCTTATGTCTTAAGGCATAGTTAGTAAAGCTTTAGGGTGTATTCTATCTGTTTATAATTTACACTAATTATAAGAACCTAAAATACTTTATAACTCCTTAACTTATATTAAAGAGGTAGGCCTAATAAGTAAATACACTTACGCTATTTAACTTTTACCTTTGCTATAGGCCTAGTATATAAGCTTAATGCCTAGATACCCTTTCCTAAAGGGAATAGAATTAAAGTAAGTTAGCTTTAAGGATAGGGTAGATCTTATAACCTATTACTATTATATAACTCTTACTATTACTAGTTATATAAGGGGATAGCTTTAAACTAGCACTATATATACTACTACTAGTAGGAGAGGCCCTCTTTGCCTTAAAACACCTCTAGACCCTATAGGACTAGGCTATTATATTAGACCCTATATATAGTATTTAATTAAAAGCTATATAGGAAGGGGCTTAGAAGTTTCCCCCTAATATACTAATAAGGGAGTAGGTTATAGATTACTCTATAAGCATATATAGGGCACTTTAGTTTTAGGGTTATACTTAGATCCTAGCTTAGGAACCCCTTATAATAACCCTTATATAATAATGCTATAACTCACTAGTAGTAGGACACCTAGGCTATAACACTATATTTTAGATTTTATAATAGTAATTCTATTAGAATAGGATATTATAGGATGTTGCTTAGTTTATCTATAACTATTATTGCTTTAGTAGCTATAAGAGCTACTAATAGTGGTAGGGCTTACTAAAACCCTTACTAATCCCTAATTAGTTCTAGTCTTAGATCTTTATTAACTTTATAATAGACTTACTAGTAGCGTCCCTAGAGAAGCTATAATACCTTATAGTTATTACTAATAGACTCTTAAAGTTTATATAGCTAGAAGCTATAACCTTTATTAGGGCTAAGGAGTGCGCGAAATAATTTAAAATAGTCTAGTAAAGGTTCTAAGGATTTCCCTAATCTATTATTATAGACTAGGGGTTAGACTAGCTAGGGAAATTCTAGATAATATTATGCTCCCTAGTTAGGATTAATTAGTTACTTTTCACTTTATATTACCTATAGACTAATAGTAATATAGAGCAAGCAAACTAGGAAGTGTAGGCAATCTTATATATAATAGTTTCCTTCTTATAGTTTAATTAGCTAGAATATCTAGCTGCTTGCTAGCTTATAATTAATAATAGGTTCTCTTTAGTAATAGGGGTAAGTCTAAATAAATTGCTACATAGATATAACTTAGAACTAATTTAGTTATAACTAGACTACTTTGCTTTTATAATATTACCTAAGGGGCAGGCTATATATTTCCTAGAGTACTTATAAGAGGGTACCCTTCTAGCATAAGCTATAATAGCCTATATTTAATAAAGGCAGTAGGATGCTACCTTAGCTTCTTAATGTCTAGTAAAATGGTTTTAGGTTAGAGATAAGGTATAGCTTTTACTTAAGAATATTAAGATAAACCACCCCTTATAGAAACTTAACTAAGTTATAGCAAAGTATATAGTTATTAATATACTAATGCTACTTATAGTATAGTTAGATATCCTAAGGGGTATTTACTTAGTTTTTTATATAAACCTTATTAAATAAGCTATAGAGAACCCTTTTCCTAGTTAGAAGCTCTAGGACTCCTATCTAGGGCTAGAATAGGTTCTAGCAAAGGATAATAATAAACTTATAGAGAAATACTAAGTTAAATAAATCTTAGTGGCTTAAAATACCCTAGGCTAAGGCAAGAGGCGTAATATCCTAGTTAAGTAAGTGGGTTATATATAGCTAATATAGGAATTACTAGAAAGTATAATATAGATATAAGCCCTTAATAAGTTTAAAGCAAAGTAAGGAGATATATATTATAATAATAAACTAAATTAATTACAAACTATATATCTATTAAAGGAGATATCTTCTAGTATATAAGGCATACCTATCCTAAACCTAGCTAATTCCTTATAGTTACTAAAATATATTTAGATCCCCTTGCCCCCTATAGCATAGGGGTTACTCTAACTAGGGGTTAGTTAGGCTATTAGTAAGGCTATTATTATTAGATAAGATAGTAACTAGTGTTACCTTATGTCTAATAGGGATATAACCTATGCTATGTTAGGTGCTATAGCTACTATAGCTAGCACTATAGCTACTATAGCTACTACTATAGTTTTAAATAGTAAGAGCGAAATAGTAGTTAGGGAGCGTAAAGTAAGTGTAAGGCAAGGGCGCTATATTATTAGATTAACTTTTATTAGGGGAGGACTAGTAAATAATAATAGTTATAGAGGGATAGCTACTACCTATAGTATAATTAGTATAGTAATTAGTTAGACCTAGGATAGACTTAGGTTAGGAGCGCTTCTAGTGCTAATATAAGGGTAAATTATTGCTAGCTTTAATAAGCTACTAGTAGCCCTAGGTGCTACTATAGTAATAGGGGGAGAGTGCCTTAAGGAGGCGTGTGAATTAATTATAGAATTCTTATTATATAGAATTTAGTCTACTAATAATCTATTAGTTCTATTAGAATAAAACGCTAGTAACTTACTATATAAAGCTACCTATGCTATAGCTACTAGTAGGACTACTACTACTAAGGGGAATAACCTTAAGCTTAGTTATATTTAAGGTAGGAGTGTTATAGGAGGGGGGGGGCCTAAGGGCAAAGCAAATAAGTACTAGATTAAATTAAGCCTAATTTAGGAGCGTATTCTATTAGCTTATAAGGGCATAGAACTATTAGGAGAGAACTAGTATTTTCTTTTTAGTAATTAGAGTCCTTTTAACCCTAGGCATAATAATATACATACCTATAGTAATTAAAGCCTTAAGATCCTTAAGGTAATAATAAAGCTATAGGTTAGCGGATAGGTACCTAGTTAACTAGATATAGGTTATATATTACTACTAATATAAGGGATAGGACTTACTACTTTTAGGGGGGTAATAGTTTAATATACCTATAGTAAGGTATTATTTAATATAAGGCCTATAGGGCTAAAAAAGCGTGTAAGGGGTAGCATACTTATTATTATCTAAGTCCCCCTTTATAAGGAACTTACTAATAAACCTAGCTATTAGTATAATAGGGGTAGTAAGGGATATAGTAGTAGTAGTAGGGGATATAGTAGTAGTAGCTAAAGCTTAAGTAAACCTATAAGTATTTATTCTATAATAAGGCATGTTTATTATAAGTCTAATAGGGAAATAATAATTATTTAGAATAATAGGATAGGAAGGAGTAATAGGGTTATAATATTTAAAAAATATTTTTAGTATAAGGAAGTTAAGACTATAGGATAAAAATAAATAATAGGTAGTAAGTAAGGGGATAAATAAGTAAGGGCAAGGCTAGTGTTATTATAATAATAACGTAATGCCTAGAAGCATATGTTACGCGTCCTACCTAGACCTAGGTTAAAATAATAAGCACCTGTAACGCTTTATAAAGAGTAAGCACCTATATTAACTATAGGTAAGGAAAAAAGAAGGGAAGGAGTAAGGGTATATATAAGGGCTTAGGCTTTGCCTAAGCATTTATATAGTGCACGTAGGTAGGGATAGTCTTACATAGGTAAGGACGTAGAAAAGGGGGCTTACATAAGGTAGTTAGGGGGTATAAGGGGCCTTAGTAAGGATAGGTTTCTTACCTTTCTCTTTCCTCTCCTTAAGTTTCTTAATACTATATTAACGCCCTATCGCAGTAGCCTAGGGGCTAGTCCATAACAGTTTCTTAGTAGCTTATTACTAATATTTAATATAGGCTATGCCTACTATATAGGGAGATTTTTATAATCTCTTAGCTTATCTTAACTAGGTCTAGGCGCTTATAGACGCCTATAGTAATAAGGATTTAGAAAACCCTAATAATCCTATATTTTTAGAGGTAACTTATTGCTATTTTAGCACCTATTACCTCTATCTAATAATAGGTTTTAACTATACTAATATAGCGCACTATATTATATTTAGTTTAATAGGGGCTACTAAGGTCTATTAAGTTTGTATTTTTATTACCTATTTGCTAGCTTATTGCTTATATTTCTAGGTAAGATGCCTCTATTTTATACTAGTAGTATGTTATTTCCTGCTAATAATTATTAGTGTCTATATTCCTAGCTCTAGTTTCTAGGGTAGTAAGTTATATTCTAGTCTAGTTTTACTATCTATTTACTAATATTTTAGTAGCTAAACTACTTATAGCTTATATCTATGTAAAATATAAAGATAGTTTTATATTTGTGTTTAACTAATCTAGGTTTTATGCCCTAAGCTATAGTAGTCTATTGCTTTTACCTAGTAATAGAGATAGCGGTTACAGAGGATAAGAGTAAGGCTAAGTACCTTATTTTAGATAGTAAGATCTTAACTTATAATAGGGCTATAATAAAGGGGTTTCCCCTAACTCTCCCCTAGTTATAGGCGCGTTTTCCTTTATTATTTAGTAAATAGTCTAAGTTACTTTTTTTTATAGAGTGTAATAGTAGCTAATAAGGCTAAGCCTTTTCTATAGGAACCTTATATCTCTTTACTTATAACTTACTTATATCTTACTACCTTTCTTCCTTAATTTACTTTAGTGAAATTTTTAAATTATATATTAAGCGCCTTCTATATTTTCTACTAGAATCCACTAGTTAAATTTACTAGGCTTTTCCTTCTATTTCACTAGGTATTTATTACCTTTATAAGTCTTCCTATAGTCCTTAACTTCCTTAACTTTATACTTATTATCTTTATCCTTAAGGTCTAGCATTAGTATATCTTTATTTATAGCCTCTTTATAACTATTCTATAGCTCTAGCAGGCTAATGTGAAATATATTATATAATTAACTATACTTTTTAGGTAACGTAAGTTAATACGCTTATTTGCCTATAGTATTAAGTATTTAAAATAGCCTAATAAACCTAGGGGTTAGCTTTTATTTTGCCTCCTTAAGCCTAATGTTTTTTATTAATAGTAGTACTAGGTTACCCCTTTATAGGGTTAGTAGCTAGTGATGTTTATTATAGTACTTTGCCTATGTTTTAGTAGCTTTTACCTAGTTTTGCTTTAGTTACTCCCTAACTTTATATAGCTTTATAACGCAAGCATAGGCCTCTAGCACCTCCCTTTCTATAATCTTATCCCTAAGAGTAAGGCAAAACTTAGGGGAATAGCCTATAAGGGAGTAGTTTAGAGAGTAGCCTATAGTTCTATTTTGTTAAGGCTTCTGGGCCAGATGTAAATAGAATAGGGTGATGGTATGGATAAGTAGCAGCTAGATAGCTAAAGCTAGGTAGTAATGCTTAAGGGTTTTAATCTCTAGCCTCCCATATTCTCTGTGTGTAACCTTTGCCTAAATACCCCCTCTACGCTTACGTAACTAGCTTATAGTAACCTTATAGCTAGGGCACTATAAGTCCTAAGTAAGTCTTACTATATATAATGCTATTGCCTTTATTACCTATATTACTTTATAGCCTTTATAACCCTAATATAGTACCCCCTTTACTTTATAATTGCCCTTAATTATACTTACTACCTAGTTAGTGTAAACTTACTATTTTAAACTTCCTATATAATTCTTACCTTACGCGTCCTAACGCAAGACATAGGGAGATAATAGCCCTATTAATAATAGGTCTAGCTATTATTCCCTACCTTACTTATAAGCTCCTAGTTATAATATAGTTATAGCTATAGAGTTACTTTATAAATGCTTATATTCTTATTCCTATTAGTCTTATAAAAGTAAATACCCTATATTATATTTCCTTATTAGCTAAAAAGGATAGGGTATTAGACACTATATATTAGGGTGTATTTAATTATAAGTCCTAGCGAAGTTACTATAAGCTTACTAGGTATGCGTAGTTAGCTATAACTTTAGCTATTAATAGCTATAACGCTAGCTTTTTAACCTATAGCTTACTTTCGCTACCTATATAGATTACTTAAGGGGTCTATAGTTAATATAAAAAAGACTAAATTTCCTCTTCTTTTTCTCTTCCTTTTCTTCTTATCCCTCTTACTTTTTAATATTAAATTTATAAGTTAGCCTTACTAGCCCCTTAGTAGCATTCTTGCTACTACTACCTAGTAGTTACTAATATTATTTAGAGTCTTCCTCCTTATTATCTTATTATCTCTTCGCTTCTTATAGTTAGTATTATAGTTAGTATCTTACTGCTTTGCTTTTTGCTTACTTACTGCTAACTTATAGATAAGTTATAATATCTTTTATTTACCTAATAACTCTAGGACTCTTAGTGCCTACCCTAGAAAAATCCCCTTATAAGAGGGCTTTATGCGCTTTAAAAATATCTATATAAGTTTACCTCTTATTTATAGTGTTATAGCTACTAACTTACTAAGTAGTATAATTAAAATTCCCTACCTTTACTATAGTTAGTAGGTAGTAATCTAGTAGATTACCCCTAAAGATAATAAAGCTAAACCTTAGTATATTATAGATAGGAAGCTAATTCCTAATAAGTGCTATTATTCCCTTAGTATAATTAAGCTACTCCCCTCCTACTCTTATAATACTAACTTAGGATAGGTAATTCCTTAAAATGCGCTTACTATATAAAAAATAATAAAACATATACTAGCGTAAGTGCCCCTTTAAGGCTACTACTCTTAGCTAGCTAACTTATTATTAGTATCCTATAAGAATTATAATACTCTATTATAAGTTCTTTAAGGTTATAAAGGAGGTTTCTAATAGTACCTATTACTATCTATCCCTAGTAAGATTATTAATCCTAGTAACTTAGTTAGAGCTAACTTATTACTAGGCTTTAGTACGCGTAAAATATAAATTATATAATACTCTCCTTACTATAAAGAATATAGATTACTATAGGAGAGTCTATTAGGCTTATCTAACTATAAAAGCTACTTATAAGGCAAATACTAATAAGTAAGCAGTAATATTATAGCTATTTAATACTACTAACCTTAAGGTCTAAATTAATATTACTAATAGCTTACGCTTTATAGCTTAAAACGCCCCTATAGTAAGTTTTATTATCTCTAGCGTAGCTTTTACTTTACTAACTTATAGCTAGTTTATAGCATACGCTTTATAGCTCCCTACCTATATTAGCCCCTCTAAGCTCCCTAAAGAGCTCTATTCCTTTATTTATAGGGATAAGAAGGGGTCCTTTAATAATAAAGCTCCTATAGCTACTATAGAGGAAAATATAGGGGTAGATATAATAATAGAGTAATAGGTGCTTAGTAGCTATATAGTAGTTTGCTTTAAGAGAATATAACTTTTTTATATTATAAAATTTTATGTGTTAAATTACTAAAGTAATAATATCTCTATAAACTAGCTACTTAATTATTACTTATAATTATTTATAATATCCCTTATAATAAAATCTCTTTTTAACACTTATAAATTCTCTAAGCTATTATAGCCTTTCTATTTTACTAAGAATTTCTACTGTTTTCTATTATACTAATATAAGATAATTCTTTTAACCTTAAACTCTTCTTTGTTTTCTTTAATATTATCTTATAGTAAGGACATATTTACATAGCTAGTAGGATTCCCTTTAAATAGTTTAAGGCTTATAATATTAAACATATTATAAAGCCTTAAGCTAGCTAGTAATTATAATTAATAGGCTAAGCTATGATTTCTAACTACCTTCTTAATTTTATAGGGACCTAGGTACTTAGCTATAAGCTTTTAGCTTAGTTATCTTAGGTTAATATTTTTAGTAAATAGTAAAATATAGTCCCTAACCTTAAACTCTATTAGTATTCTCTTATAATTATAATACTTCTTTTACTATACTTATATATTATAAAGTAGCTACTTAATCTCTAAGTGTCTTTATCTTAATTCTAAGACTCTATTTTCTACCTAGTTATTTACTAAGTTAGGCATTAGGATAGCCTAATATAGTCCCCTTAGGTTATACCCTTATAGCGCCTTTGCTAGCATTAGGCTATAATTACTATACTTATGTAAGGGCTTGGGCTTTGCCTAAGCATTCACATAGCGCACGCGGGTAGGGATAGTCCCGCATAGGCAAGGACGTAGAAAAGGGGGCTTATATAAGGTAGTTAGGGGGTATAAGGGGCCCTAGTAAGGATAGGTTTCCTACCTTTCTCTTTCCTCTCCTTAAGTTTCTTAATACTATATTAATGCCCTATTATAGTAGCCTAGGGGCTAGTCTATAATAATTAAGAAACTTCCTTTAGTCCTTTATAATAGCTACTAAAATTTATAATAGATATACTAATAGATACATTAACAGATATAATAGATATGCTTTACCTATAAGACTAACCTAGCTATAGGATAGTAACGCCCCTATCTAACGCTATAGTACTATAGGTAGCCTAATAAGCCTAATTTAAGACACTTTAGCTTATGCTACGTGAATAAGCAATAAAGCTTAAATGCCTTTAGGAGTATATGTATGTAAATGCCTTAGGACCCTTAGCCTAGGCACCCCCTCTAGCTTAGCCTAGCGCCCCTAACTAGCCTAGTGCCTCTAACCTAGTCCTTCCTATACCTAGAATAAAATAAAAGCTAATCCCCTTAGGTAACCTATATAATAGTAATAAAGCCTTATTTACTATATAAAGGCTCCTAATAGAATATAAGTTATAGGTAAACTAGGGCTTTATTAGTTCTAATAAGGATAGATAGATACTTATTTATTAAAACCTTTCTTCTAAGGTTTAGTCCTAGGTAGCTACTTACTTTAAATAGGGTAGTGTTATTAGATTTAACCCTACTTACTTTCTAAATTACCTAGGGACTATATTCTCTAACCCCTATAGATAGGAGATAGCCTTTATAGAGCTTAACTAGATAGAGTAAGGTCTAGGGGAGATATTTTTTATATTCTTTATTTACTTTTCTAAGAAGCTCTTACTAATAGGAGGGGAACGCTAGATAGGTAAGGTAAAGCTAGCAAAGCTCTAATATACGCTTAATAAGCGTCTAAGAGAGATTAGTGTAGGATAGGGTATTAGCTAAAGTAATTAGTATATAGCTATTAGGTAATATTACAAGATTACGGTTAATATAGAAGCCCTTACCCTAGAGGATAAGTACTAGACTTATTACAAACCCTAACTAGTAAAACTAGTAGCCTAGGTTAACTATAAGGGTAACACACTAATAACTAGGGTTTGCGTGGCTAGGACTTGCCTAGGGTAGCTAAATAAGTTAGCTAAGAAGGAGAAGGGGATAAAGGCTACTTAAATATAAATAAGAAAATAGGTATTAGAGGAGAATTAGCTAAACGCTACTAAGAGGGACGCTACCTATAGTGTGTATCTAAGGACTACTTTATCTAGGAGTGCACTACCCTCCTAGCCTACTGCCTAAAGGTTAGTATTAACTTATATAGGGTATAAGGAAAGCGTAATAAGGAAGTAAATATTCCCCCTATAGAAAATAAGTAGCCCCTAAGCAAAGTCTTATATAGGGGTAAAGAGGCTAGCTAACTACTACACTATAAGATAATTATAAACTATATAGAGATAGAATAGGATATAGCATAATATATAGACTAACTACCTTTCTTAATTCCTATACTCTTTAATATATATTATTAATTAATATCTAGATTAATTATAGTTATAATTACTATAGTGTAGTAAGCAAATTAGTAGTAAGATAGCTTAGCCTAGAGCTTATATAGTTACTAAAAAGGCATTTACACTATAGTAAAAGTAAAATAGGGGGAAGTGGGTTAAGGAAGACTCCTCTTTCTATTACCTATATAATACACTAGAATTAATATAGATAGCTAGGAGTTATTTATATACTTATATTATCCTAGGTCTTACCTAGGATGTAATATTTAGAATGCCTTAGTTAGAGTAATATAATATAGTAATTCACATAGCAAAATAATAATTAGTTATTAGAGTAATAAAGGGCCTTTATATCTCTAAGGCTACTACTTATAAGGTAAAGGCACCTATATAGGGAATTATTAGATCCCTCTACGCTACTAAGGCTTATAAGGTATAATAGAATAAGGATACTACTATAAGGTTTATTACTATAAGCCTAAGAGAGATAATAATAGTGCTATAGATTACAGTACCTAAGATAGATCTAGCTAGTCCTAATATATTAATATTGCCTAAGGAGTTATTAGACTTTACAGACCTCTTTAATAAGGCTAAGGCTAATAGACTGCCCCCCTATAGGGGCTCTCTTAATTACTATATATGCCTTTATAAGAACCTAGATAGCTCTAAGCTAGCACTCCTATAGGGACTGTTATATAATATGCTATAGGACTAGCTCCTAGAGGTCTAGCGCTAGATCATAGACTTAATAGATAAGGGCTAGATTTATGCTAGCTCCTTATTAGCTATAGCCCCTATCCTCCTTATTAAAAAGGCTAATAAGGGTTAGCGTTTTTGCGTGGACTACTACGCTTTTAATAAGATAATAGCATAGGATTATTACCCTCTCTTACTAATTAAGGAGACACTATAATCCCTATCCTAGGCACACTAGTTTACTAAAGTAAATATTTTCATAGCGTTTTATAAACTATAGATAGCTAAGGGTAAGGAGCACCTTATAGCGTTTTATATAAGGTTTAGCCTATTTAAGTAGCTAGTTTACCCCTTTAGCCTAGCTAGCGCCCTAGTAACCTTTTAGCGCTATATTAACTAATCCTTAGAGGATGCGTTAGGGGACTTTATTATAGCTTACCTTAATAATATCCTAGTTTACTTAGGGGGGTTAAGAAAAGACTATATAGCTAAGGTTTAGTTAGTTCTAGGCTACCTAAGGGCTATAGGCTTATACCTAGATTTTAATAAGTTAATATTTACTATAAAAGAAGTCTAGTACCTAGGATATATTATTATAGTAGGATGCTTAGTCCGCCTAGATCTTATAAAGGTTATAGCTATAAGGGAATAGGTAGCACCCACAAAATTATAAGGGGTCTATAGCTTCTTAGGATTTATAAACTTTTACTATAACTTTATTAGGGACTTCTCTAAGCTAGCTGCCTTACTTATATAGCTTATAAAGAAGAATATCCCTTTCTAATAGGGACTAGAAGAGAATAAGGCCTTTAAGAGGTTAAAAGCCATGTTTATTATGTATTTAGTGCTAGTATAATAGGACCTAGACTACCCTATAGTAGTAGAGGCTAATTATTTAGGCATAGCTCTTAGGGGATGCCTCTTATAATAAGGCCCTAATAATATCTTATATCTAGTTATATACTATTCCACTAGTCTTACGCCCTTACAAAAGAACTATATAATTTATAATAAGAAACTATTAGCTATTATCTTATGTCTTAAGGCGTAGTTAGTAAAGCTTTAGGGTGTATCCTATCTATTTATAATCTACACTAATTATAAGAACCTAGAATACTTTATAACTCCTTAACTTATATTAGAGAGGCAGGCCTAGTAGGCAGATATACTTACGCTATTTAACTTTTACCTTTGCTATAGGCCTAGTACATAAGCTTAACGCCTAGATGCCCTTTTCTAAAGGGAATAGGATTAAAGTAAGTTAGCCTTAAGGATAGGGTAAATCTTATAACCTATTACTATTATATAACTCTTACTATTACTAGTTACATAAGGGGATAGCTCTAAACTAGCACTATATATGCCGCTACTAGTAGGAGAGGCCCTCTTTACCTTAAAACACCTCTAGACCCTATAGGACTAGGCTATTATATTAGACCCTATGTATAGTATTTAACTAAAAGCTATATAAGAAAGGGCTTAGAAGTTTCCCCCTAATACACTAATAAGGGAATAGGTTATAGATTGCTTTATAAGTGTATATAGGGCGCTTTAGTTTTAGGGCTATACTTAGATCCTAGCTTAGGAACCCCTTATAATAACCCTTATATAATAATGCTATAACTTGCTAGTAGCAAGATACCTAGGCTATAACACTATGTTTTAGATTCTATAATAATAGTTCTATTAGGATAGGATATTATAGGATATTGCTTAGTTTATTTATAACTATTACTGCTTTAGTAGCTATAAGAGCTACTAATAGTGGTAGGGCTTACTAAAACCCCTACTAATTCCTAATTAGTTTTAGTCTTAGATTTCTATTAACTTTATAATAGACTTACTAGTAGCGTCCCTAGAGAAGCTATAATACCTTATAGTTATTACTAATAGACTCTTAAAGTTTATATAGCTAGAAGCTATAACCTCTATTAGGGCTAAGGAGTGCGCGGAATAATTTAAAATAGTCTAGTGAAGGTTCTAAGGATTTCCCTAATCTATTATTATAGACTAGGGGTTAGACTAGCTAGGGAAATTCTAGATAATGTTATGCTCCCTAGTTAGGATTAATTAGTTACTTTCTATATTACATTACCTATAGACTAATAGTAGTATAAAGCAGGCAAACTAGGAAGTGTAAGCAATATTATATATAATAATCTCCTTCTTATAGTTTAATTAGCTAGAATATCTAGCTACTTGCTAGCTTGTAATTAATAATAGGTTCTCTTTAGTAATAGGGGTAAGCCTAAATAAATTACTACATAGATATAACTTAGAACTAATTTAGTTATAACTAGACTATTCTGCTTCTATAATATTACCTAAGGGGCAGGCTATATATTTCCTAGAGCACCTATAAGAGAGTACCCTTCTAGTATAAGCTATAATAGCCTATATTTAATAAAGGCAGTAGGACGTAACCTTAGCTTCTTAATATCTAGCGAAATAGTTTTAGGTTAGAGATAAGGTATAGCTTTTACTTAAGAATATTAAGATAAACCACCCCTTATAGAAACTTAACTAGGTTATAGTAAAGTATATAGTTATTAATATACTAACACTACTTATAGTATAGTTAGATATCCTAAGGGGCATTTACCTAGTTTTCTATATAAACCTTATTAAATAGGCTATAGAGGACCCTCTTCCTAGTTAGAAGCTTTAGGACTCCTATCTAGGGCTAAAATAAGTCCTAGCAGAGGATAATAATAAACTTATAGAGGAATACTAAGTTAAATAGATCTTAGCGGCTTAAAATGCCCTAGGCTAAGGTAGGAGGTGTAATGTCCTAGTTAAGTAGGTAAGTTATATATAGCTAATATAGGAACCGCTAGAAAGTATAATATAGATATAAGCCCTTAATAAGTTTAAAGCAAAGTAGGGAGATATATATTATAATAATAGACTAAATTAATTATAGACTATATATCTATTAAAGGAGATATCTTCTAGTGTATAAGGCATACCTATCCTAAACTTAGCTAATTCCTTGTAGCTACTAAAACGTATTTAGATCCCCTTGCCCCCTATAGTGTAGGGGTTACTTAGACTAGGGGTTAGTTAGGCTATTAGTAAGGCTATTATTATTAGATAAGATAGTAACTAGTGTTGCCTTATGTCTAATAGGGATATAACCTATGCTATATTAGGTGCTATAGCTACTATAGCTAGCACTATAGCTACTATAGCTACTACTATAGTTCTAGATAGTAAGAGCGAAATAGTGGTTAGGGAGCGCAAAGCAAGTGTAGCGTAGGGGTAGCTTATTATTAAATTAACTTTTATTAGGGGAGGACTAGAGGATAATAATAGTTATAGAGAGATAGCTACTACTTATAGTGTAATTAGCATAGTAATTAGTTAGACCTAGGATAGACCTAGGTTAGGAGCGCTCCTAGCGCTAATATAAGGGTAAATTATTACTAGCTTTAATAAGCTACTAGTAGCCCTAGGTGCTACTATAGTAATAGGGGGAGAGTGCCTTAAGGAGGCGTGTGGATTAATTACGGAATTCTTATTATATAGAATTTAGTTTGCTAATAATCTATTAGTTCTATTAGAATAGAACGCTAGTAACTTACTATATAAAGCTACTTATACTATAGCCACTAGTAGGACTACTACTACTAAGGGGGATAACCTTAAGCCTAGTTATATTTATAGCAGGAGCGTTATAGAAGGGGGGGGGCCTAAGGGCAAAGTGGATAGGTACTAGATTAAATTAAGCCTAATTTAGGAGCATATTCTATTAGCTTATAAAGGCGTGGAACTATTAGGAGAGAACTAGCATTTTCTTTTTAGTAGTTAGAGTCCTTTTAACCCTAGGTATAATAATATACATACCTATTATAATTAGAGCCTTAAGATCCTTAAGGTAATAATAAAGCTATAGGTTAGTAGATAGGTACCTAGTTAACTAGATATAGGTTATGTGTTACTGCTAATATAGGGGATAGGACTTACTACTTTTAGGGGGGTAATAGTTTAATATACCTATAGTAAGGCATTATTTAATATAAGGCCTATAGGGCTAAAAAAGCGCGTAAGGCATAGCATGCTTATTATTATCTAAGTCCCCCTTTATAAGGAACTTGCTAATAGACCTAGCTATTAGTATAATAAGGGCGGCGGGGGATATAGTAGTAGTGGTAGGGGATATAGTAGTAGTGGCTAGAGCTTAAGTAGACCTATAAGTATTTGTTTTATAATAAGGCATGTTTATTATAAGTCTAATAGGGGAATAATAATTATTTAGAATAATAGGATAGGAAGGAGTGATAGGGTTATAATATTTAAAAAATGTTTTTAGTGCAAGGAAGTTAAGACTATAGGATAAAAATAAATAGTAAGTAGTAGGTAAGGGGATAAATAAGTAGGGGTAGGGCTAGTATTATTATAATAATAACGTAGTAGCTAGAAGCATATGTTATATGTCTTACCTAGACTTAGGTTAAAATAATAAGCACCTATAATATATTATAAAGGGTAAGTACCTATATTAACTATAGGTAAGGGAAAAAAGAAGGGGAGGAGTAAGGGTATATATAAGGGCTTAGGCTTTGCCTAAGTATTTACATAGCGTATGCGGGTAGGGATAGTCCTATATAGGCAAGGACATAGAAAAGGGGGCTTACATAAGGTAGTTAGGGGGTATAAGGGGCCTTAGTAAGGATAGGTTTCCTACCTTTCTCTTTCCTCTCCTTAAGTTTCTTAATACTATATTGACGCCCTATCGCAGCAGCCTAGGGGCTAGTCCATAACAACTTACTTATATTATAGGCAAACTATACTATTAGCAAATATTCTACCTAATTATCCTATTTAGCGTATATATAGGCTCTTAGATAATGCTTAAGAACCTAGTTTAATTACTCTATTTACCTATTTATCTAGGGATAAAATATAATACTTAGTTACTACCTTATTATAATAAGGTAGCAAAAGGTCCTCTAGAATTCACTAGTAAATATTAACCTATAGTCTATAATAATACTTTCTAGGGCGCTATAGTCTTTAAAAACATTCTTAAGGAACACTATAGCAAGGCTATTACTAGTTAGGTATATAAACACTAGTATATAAATACTATACTT
Source organism: Epichloe amarillans (assembly GCA_024072835.1). Taxonomy (NCBI): domain Eukaryota; kingdom Fungi; phylum Ascomycota; class Sordariomycetes; order Hypocreales; family Clavicipitaceae; genus Epichloe; species Epichloe amarillans. Next base: position 4,313,781 of record CP099637.1, on the reverse strand, counting down.
TAAGAATTAGTCTATAATAACTAAAATTGCATTATATAACTAAAACTTCTAATCCTTTACTAGTAGCAAGCCTATAATAAAGTCTATTAATAATTCTTAGAAGGGGCAATTAGGCACTAGTAATATAGCTAACTTACTATAAGGTTTATATAACCTTAGCTTTAAAACTTAATAGTTAACATAAAACTAGATATATACCTTAATATCTTTCTTTATTAATAGCTAGTAATACTAGCCTATAATATAATAGAGGGTTTTACTAACCCCCTAATAACCCGCTATAGGATTATTATAGGTTAATAGTAAAATTTCTTTTTATAATCCTAGTGGGATAAAAACATGATTTTTATATATTAGTAACTTAGAGGATTTTATAGTTTATGTCTATAGCTCTCTAGCCTCTAGCTTAGAGGGACTAATTAACTATAGTCCTAACGCACTAGAGTTACCACTTATTAGTAATAACTTTTACTATATAATAAAGGTATCCCCTTACTACACTTCTAATAATAAGACTTAAATTAGGGCTTCTAATTCCACTGCCTTACTCCTAATATTAGAGTTAAACTTAGAAGAGGTTCTCTAAACCACTAAGATTTTTATTATAATATTACTATAGCCTAGTAGCTCTTTAGTAACGCTCTTAGATAAATTAACTAACCTAGTAAAGATTAATATAGTAAAGGTTTTCCTACCTACTATTACTTTTGTAAATATAGTAGAGATTAATATAGAAAAGGTTCTTTTGCTTACTATTAGGTAGTTTGCCTTAATACTACTATAAGCATATAGCTCCCTAGTAGCGCTCTTAGACTTTTTAACTAGTGTAGTAAAGGTTAATATAGTAAAGGTTAACTTACTTACTATTGCTTCTATAGGCCTAGTAAAGATTAATATAGAAAAGGTTCTTAAACTAGCTAGTAAGGTTTAATTACTATAATTCTATAGCTTTATTACTATATGCTCTAGCCTTTTACCTAGCCTAGTAGAGATTAATATAGAAGAGGTTCTCTTACTTACTATTAGGGTTATTACTTTGCTATTAAGGGGTAGTAAGCGTAAATATAAGGTACTTACTAAGTTACTATTACTCTTATGCTACTCCTTAACTATAAACCTAACACACTATAGATATGCTTAACTAGTAGTTAAGCTATTACTAATATAGCGCCCCTATAGCCTAATAGTAGTAAACTTAGTAAGGAAGGTTAGTAACTAAGATATAAAAGCCTTAGCCTTCCTTTCCTTACTAATATAGTCTAACCTTTATAATAAAGAATTAGTAGGATTTAGCTTCCTTACCTAGTGTTTAATAGTGAAATTAAATAGGTATAGCTTATCTAATATAGTAACCTAGTAACTAGTTAGCTTAGGCTTTATTATAAGGTACTTATGTTAAAATAATGCTATTTATAGCACTATTTTATAGGCCCACTAGTTGCCTTGTTGCGTTGTTGCAACGTTGGTTACGAGCGTTGCTTGCAGCGTCTGTTGTGACTTGCGTTCCCACAACCAACCCACGGGCTTGTATGACTAAGCCGACTAGGTTACCCTATAGGGAAGCTGAAATCGACTGTAACTAGGCAACTAGTAGTCGTATAAAAGGCTGACGTATACTGTTTGAATCCTTGATTTTTTCTGGATTTAATGGTATATTTTGTTAATAGGGTTGTCTATTAAAATACTTAGTTAGACTACCTAGGCAGCTAGTTTGTATGGCCGTGAGTTAATTTTTTATTTTTCCCATACAAATGAGTTTTGCGGAAAATAAAAAGTAGCTCCTAAGACCTCTCTAGCGACCTAGATCCTTCGATACGGTCGGTAGGTCTATGAGGGGACTAGAAATCCTCTCATTGCTCGTCAGACTGTCCGTTTAGCTAGGAATCAACTGTATTTAACTATTAAAGCTCTCTATCTTGCAGAATACGCTATAATCTAGTGAATCTAGAAGCCGCCGCATCAGAATCTAGTAGGGAGGTCTTCCTATCCCTCTAGCTAGATTCCCTTCCCATTTTCAATAACTTATAGTTTAGGTAATTTATAATTATAGTAACTAGGTGTGCTAAGTAAGTAAGGTAGTGCCTCTAAGTCTAAAAGGCCTCCTAAATTACTAGTAGCTTTATATCTAGTGTTATATAGTGTAATTTAGTATCCTTTAACTTCCTTAATATAAACACTATAGGGTGCTAGTAACCTAGCACTAATATTATAAGGATAGCTCTAATTACGTATCTAAAGGCATTAGTCTTTACTTATAGTAGTAATATTAGGTTAAAGTAAACTAAAATTAGAGCCTCCTAGAATAGCTTTTATAGTTCCCTAAACACTACTAGCTTACTATTATCTAGCTTAAAATTCACTAGTTAGTTCCCTTATAAGTGGTTTGTTAATAGGATAACTATTTTACTATATAACTTAATAAAACACTTATAGAACCTAGTAAAGCTAAGGAAAGATTAGATATTAAATACGTAGATAGGTATTAGCTATGTTATAATTGCCTTTACCTTACTTAGGTCTATTAAGATTCCTTTTAGTAAGATTATATAACTAAGGAATTTAACCTTTTTAATAGAGAATTAGCACTTATCTAAATTAATAAAAAGGTTAGCTTTTTAAAATCTCTTAAGGATCTTTTTAATATTACCCTTATACTCTAAGATCTTATAGCTAAATATTAGGGTGTTATTAAGGTAGATAATATAAATAAGGTTATTAAGGCCTTCTAAAGCTTTATTAATATACTCTTAGAAGGATACTAGCGTGTTAATAAGCCTAAATAGCATTATAAGATACTTAAAGTAACTATATTTACACTAGAAGGCTATTTTCTACTTATTACCCTTATAAATATATAGCTAATAGTATATATCTTTAAGGTCTAACTTTATAAAAATCTTTGCACCCCTTAGTTAATCTAAGATTTCTAATATTAGAGGTAAAGGGGCCTTGTCTTTAACTATAATCTTATTAAGGCCCTTATAATTTACATATAGTTATAGCTTTCCCCCTTTTTTTAGTATAAAAAGGATTAGGGCGCTTACTAGGCTAATAGATCTTTAGATCAACCTGCGTTCCTATATAGTTACTAAGTACTTATAGAGCACCTATAACTCTTTCTTAGCTAGGTTATATATTAGACCCTATAGTAATGCTTTTCCTTTTTCTAATTTAATAGTATATATATAGCTACCTAAGCTAGGAAGGGTACTAGCCTCTTTATTTAAAAATATATCTTTAAACTCCTTATAAGCTTCTAGAAGTTTTACTTTCTTAGGTTTATTAGCTAGTTCTATTATTATACTATTACTACTTCCTTTATCTTTATTTACTATAGGTCTAATAGTAGCTATATATCTAATTATATATATTACCTATAGGTTAAGTACTACTATAATAAATATATATTTTACTACTTTTTAACTATCCTATAACCCTATTACTAATAAGATATATCCCTTTATTATAGGGTGTCTCTAAAGTCTATCTTTCTAAGATATTATTATAGGCTTATACTCTCTTACCTAATTAACTCCTAAAACTAATTTTTTGCTACTATTAGTAATATAGTAGCTAAGTTAGTATATCTTTATATAGCCTATGCTATCCCTAACTAATACTATTTTCTTTAAAATCCCTTAATATAGCATAATATTACCTAATATACTCTTAAGCATATTATTATAAGGTTATACTTTTAACTAATTAAGGTTTATTAGTATATTAGGGTAGATTAAGGAATGTGTAGCGCTAGGGTTAAATAGTATTAGTATTGCTACCTAGTAGTTATCTTAATATAACTTAATATCTATATAAATTTATAGGTCTAGGAGACTATTCTTATTAGGTTAAGTTATATTAAGAGTGTCTTCCTAGGGTTTTACTATACTAATTAGGGTCTTATTTATATTTAAGTAACTCCTAGCTTACTTAGTGCTAGCTTAGTATATCTTAGTAATATAAGTGTTTTTCTAGTAAATACTATAGTCTAGTTTAGTGTACTTAGTTAATAAGTAGCCTAGTTTCCTATACTTATAATAGACTAGTAAGCCCCTTACTCTTATATAGTGTTTTTCTTATAGCTTTTTTTCTAGAGACACTAAGTAGTTCCTTCTCTTTTATTAGTTACCTTCTTAGTTACCTTCTTAGTAGCCTTTATAAGGGATCCCTTTCTTTTCCCTAGTTATTACTTTTACTTTCTTTCCTTAGCTAATAAGGTAGTTCTAACTTATAGGGTACTCTTAGCTAAATATTTACTTCTTTATAGTGCTATTTAGGTATTATATAAACTAAGTAATTCTTAGAGGTTTAGGTATAGGCTTAGGTAATTTTACCTTTACCTTTCCCTAGACTTTAATAAAAGTCTAGAATAACTAATCCTTACCTTAGTAAAGGGTTAGTAGCATTCCTATAGCTTCTAGGTAGTAACTATCTTTATCTATTTCTTTAGTTTTTAGCTATTAGATAAACTTTACCTAAGTGTAGCTCTAGTAATTTATATAACTATCTATAGTAGTAAAGCGTATTTACTATTACTTTGCCTTATTTACTAGGTAGCTACTAGTGTATATAACCTTTATTATATTATTAGTAAATATATTTTAATCTATAGTAAAGGTTATATTTAAATTTACTAAAAATATCTATAGGTTCTTATAGGTATCCCCCTTATATATAGGAGCTTTTAGCTATATCTTTACTATACTATATCTATAAAGTCCTAGTAAGGGTAGTGCTTCCTAGGGAATAGAGGTAGTATCTTAGGTAAAAGGTATTTATAAAGTAAGAGTAAGGCCTTTATTAGTATTAACTAATTAGGGAGGGGTATTTACTTCTTATAAATTTTTCTATAGCTATTTAAGTTTTTGCCTTTTTTAAGTAATTTATAGCTATATCTTTGCTTATATAAGGCTATAGTTTAATATAGCTTTCTTACTATTAATAATAAGCTCTAATATATAGGAATTCTCTAGTGTAGTTAGATAAGAAAACTTATATTCTAGAAGTAAGTTTTAATTTATAGGTATACCTTTATATAGTATATTTACTCTAGAGTTATTAGTACCCCTTAAGTAGGTGTTTATTCTTTATAGGACTAATATTCTTACCTTACTAATAGCCTATTACCCTAATAGAAAAGAGAGATTAACTTATTAAGGCTTTTAGGCTAGATATAAATAGAATAGGGTAATAGTATAAATAAGTAGTAGCTAGATAGCTAAAGCTAGGTAGTAATACTTAAGGGTTTTAATCTCTAGCCTCTTATATTCTCTATGTGTAACCTTTACCTAAATACCCCCTCTACGCTTATATAACTAGCTTATAGTAACCTTATAGCTAGGGCGCTATAAGTCCTAAGTAAGTCCCACTGTATATAATGCCATTGCCTCTATTGCCTATGTCGCTCCGTAGCCTCCACGACCCTAATATATTTACTACATTATTATAGGCAAATTACGCTATAGGGAGTAGCTTAGGCTATATTTGCTAATTTTCTGTAATAAAGCATTGTAAATAATGCTTAAGCACCTAGTTTATCCTCTCTGTTTACCTGTTAGTTTAGGGGTAAAACGCTATAGAAAGCCTGCGTTTTACGTAGGATAGGTAGCATAAGTCTAACTAGAATTAGCTTATAAAGATAGATCCCCTATCGGATATAATGCCTATTAGTGCCCTAAATTATAGTTTGATTTCTTTATAGAAAAGCTTTACTAATTTAGCTACGTTAATTATAGTAGTTACTAGTAGGAAGACAGAGTACTTAGTAAATTAGTCTATAATTACTAGGATTACATTAGCTTCTTGCTTGCCTATTTACGCAATAGGTAGCCCTATAATAAAATCTATTAAGATTTCTACCTATAGTTACCCTAGTATTAGTAGGGATTTAAGGCTTCTATATAGGCAATGCCTTCTAGCTACTACCTATTAGTAAGTTATATAGCTTATAACGTAGTCTAATATAGACTTACTTATAGCTAGCCACTAAAAGTAGCGCTTTAATAGCTTAAGAGTGCGCTTAGTCCTAAAGTAACTTACTAGCAAATTATTATAGTGTAGCTATAGAAGCTCCTATTATAAGATAGGCTCTTAGGGAATAACTACCTAGTCTTAGTATATTAGGAGACCCCTTACACTATATAACTATAGACTAGCTTTTCCCTTCCCTTTTACTAGGGAGTTAATCTTACTACTCTATCTCTATAAATCTAGGTCTTAATCCTATGCCTTTTATAGTAGTTATACTAATAGTTTATTTAATTTAGATTAGTAAGGATCTAGTAATATAATAGCCCCCTAGATCTCTTATACTATACTAGCGTCCTAGATATACACTACCTTCTCCTAGAAATTACCTTTATTTAGCTAACCTTTTACTAGATCTATAGTGGCTATCTAGCTTTCTAACTAGGCTATGTAAGCCTTCACTATAGGGGCTAGGATATTTTCCTTCCCTAAAGGCATCTTACCACGCCTCTTTACTAAAACTAGGGTATTTTCCTCCCCTAAAGGCATCTTACTATATCTTTTTTAATATATTAGTATCTTTACTTCTACTAGTTCTTTAGTAGCTACTATCTTTTTTTTAAGTTCTAGTAGGAGTACCTTATTTATTAGGGGTTTGCTCTTATAATTAGACTTTCTTAATAGCGTATCTATAGGGTTACTCTTCCCTAGTCTATGCTTAATTATAAAGTAAAAGGGGTAAAGGAATATACACTATCTAGCCTACCTTTTATTTAACTTCTGCTACCTTATAAAGGTTTATAAATTATAGTAGTCTAATAGGACCTCCACTAGGGTTACTATGCCTTTAATATAATATTACTAGTGTTTAAATAACTTTACTATAGTAAGTAACTCTTAATTAGCTATACTATAGTTATGTTTAGTATCTATAAACTTCCTTAACTAAAAGGCTATAGAATACTAGTAACCCTTATTATCCTATTAAGATAAGATTCCTACTATTATAAAGACTAAAGCATCTATCTTAATGCATACTAGCTAACTTAGGTTATAATAATAGAGAAGAGGTGCCTACTAAAAGGCATCTTTTAGCTAGCGAAACACTAGCTATTCCTTTACTCTAAATATAAACTTCCTAGTCTAGATGCTATTTTAACTGCCTTTTATTAACATATATAGGGGTGCTATAATCCTAGAGTATCTATAGATAAATTATTAGTAGAAGTTATAGAACCTTAAGAAAGATTAGATATCCTTAAAGCTTATTAGCTCCTTCTAGTCTTAGATTATAGTAACCCTTTATATATCTATTAAAATCCTATTAACTAATAGGATAAACCCTAGGAATTCTACTAATTCCTAGTAAAATAAACACTTTAAGGGCTTTATATATAACTTTACTAACCTTATGTATTCTAGAACTTCCTTAATATATATAGTATACTCTTCCTATGTTTTAGAGAAAATAAGGATATTATCTAGATATACCACGCAAATAGTGTTAACTAGCCTATAAAGCGCTTTATAAATATAGTTCTAGAAAGTAGCTAGGGCATTAGTTAGCCTAAAAGGCATTATAAGGTATTTATAGTGTCTATAATATATATAAAAAGTAGTCTTTTACTTATTACCCCCTTTAATTTAAATTTAATAGTAAGCATCCTTAATATTAATCTTTAAGAAAAAACAAGCCCCTTAGCACTAGTCTAGAATCTCTAAAATTAGGGGGAGGGCATAGTGATTTTTTTATATTACCTTATTAAGTCCCCTATAGTCTATATATAGCTAAAGCATCCTATCCTTCTTTAGTATAAATAGGATAGGTATGCCTACAGGGCTCTTAGAGAGTCTTATCTAGCCTTTCTATAGGTTTTTATTAATATATTTACAAAGCTCCTTTAGCTTGCCCTAGGAGAGGGGGTAAATTAGCCTATATAGAGGCGTAGCCCCTAGTATTAGGTTAATTATATAGTTAGTTATTTTTCTAGAGGGTAGGCTCCTTACCTTATCTAATATAAACATATCTTTAAACTTATATAATTCCTTAGGGATATCTTTAATAGTTCTATATGCTTTTGCTTTCTCTTTATCTTTAAGGGTAATAAACTTATCTTCTATAACCCCTATAATAGCGTATATAATAGTCTTATTACGCGTTACCCTTATAAACTTATAGGGAGTTATAAGTAAAAAGGCTATTTTCTACTTCTTAAACCACTACTTTTTAGAGTGTAAATAAAGATATACATGCTTTTCTATAAGTGTATATATTCTAATTAATATAGGGCTTCCCCTAGGTCTTAGGTCCTTATTTATAGCTATATATAGTAGCTTAAGGTTCTTTTCTTTTTCTCTAGAGTCTTTAATAATAATAGGTACCTTATAGATACTATATTAAGGGACTATAAGCGCCCTTACTGCCTTAATAATAGGTGCTATAGCCTTAGCCTAATTAAGCTTATAGGTCTAAGTAAACTTAGCGCTAATAATATTAATCTTAGCATAACTATTAAGATCTGCTACTATTTTAATATCTTTATACCTATAAATAGTAACTAGTATATAGAATTAATACCTTATTAGTACCTTAGTATTAGAGATAAAGGTAAGGGTATTTACTTTTGCCTTAGGAAGTTTTCTTAGCCCCTTTAGTATTCTTTCTTTAGCTTATTATATCTATTTATAAGGTACTCTATGCTATTATAATTAAAACATTGCCTTTTATACCTAGGTTTGCTATTATTTAGGTAGGTAGCTAGTATCTTCTCCTAGTCTTTATTTCTCTAATCTTTATAAGGTCTATAGCCTTATAAGGAGTTATATCTTTAGTGCTAGGGAGCCTTATATAGGCCTTTATCTTCTAAGTACTTAGGCCTTTGCTTACTCTTTAGCATTACCTTCTAAAATCACTAGGTAAGTTATATAACCTTTTCTTAAGTTTTTTTAGTAATAGAGGTATATAGGTTAATATAGTCTTATAATTTAGGGAGTAGTTTTATAAAGAATATAAGAGCACGTGACTTTTTAGTAGCTCTTTCTAGGTATTTCTTAAGCAAATCTAGGAAAATACTAAATTTAATAGGGCTTTAGCCTTTGCGTTATTTTGCGTTTTCTAGCTATATAGCTATTTAAGCGTTATAGTTAGCGGTGTCTTAGAGTAGTATAAGTATCTAGGTCTTAAATTTATCCTAGTTATCTTTAAGGTTATCCTAGCTATTAGCCTATTATTCCTTAAGGTATTAGTCTTATCTTACCCTATAGTTACTATATATATAGTTAAGTGTAAATAGGATCTTTTAGTAGTTATGCTAATACTTTTGCTTTACCCTATTAAAGGCATAGTTTAGGTTATTAATCTAGATCTTATACTTCTATAGGTTTATAAGTGTAAGGGCTTGGGCTTTGCCTAAGCATTCACATAGCGCACGCGGGTAAGGATAGTCCCGCATAGGCAAGGACGTAGAAAAGAGGGCTTATATAAGGTAGTTAGGGAGTATAAGGGGCCCTAGTAAGGATAGGTTTCCTACCTTTCTCTTTTCTCTCCTTAAGTTTCTTAATACTATATTAACGCCCTATTATAGTAGCCTAGGGGCTAGTCTATAATAATTAAGAAACTTTCTTTAGTCCTTTATAATAGCTACTAAAATTTATAATAGATACACTAATAGATACATTAATAGACATAATAGACACGCTTTACCTATAAGACTAACCTAGCTATAGGATAGTAACACCCCTATCTAACGCTATAGTACTATAGGCAGCCTAATAAGCCTAATTTAAGACGCTTTAACTTATGCTACGTAAATAAGTAGTAAAGCTTAAATGCCTTTAGGAGCACGTGCATATAAATGCCTTAGGACCCTTAGCCTAGGCACCCCCTCTAGCTTAGCCTAGCGCCCCTAACTAGCCTAGCGCCTCTAACCTAGTCCTTCCTATACCTAGAATAAAATAAAAGCTAATCCCCTTAAGTAACCTATATAATAGTAATAAAGCCTTATTCACTATATAAAGGCTCCTAATAGAATATAAGTTATAGGTAAACTAGGGCTTTATTAGTTCTAATAAAAATAGATAAATACTTATTTATTAAAACCTTTTTTCTAAGGTTTAGTCCTAGGTAGCTACTTACTTTAAATAGGGCAGTGCTATTAGATTTAACCTTACTTACTTTCTAGATTACTTAGGGACTATATTCTCTAACCCCTATAGATAGGAGATAGCCCTTATAGAGCTTAACTAGATAAAGTAAGGTCTAAGGGAGATATTTTCTATATTCTTTATTTACTTTTCTAAGAAGCTCTTACTAGTAGGAGGGGAACACTAGATAGGCAAGGTAAAGCTAGTAAAGCTCTAATATACGCTTAATAAGTGTCTAAGAGAGATTAGCATAGGATAGGGTGTTAGCTAGAGTAATTAGTATATAGCTATTAGGCAATATTATAAGATTATAGTTAATATAGAAGCCCTTGCCCTAGAGGATAAGTACTAGACTTATTATAAACCCTAACTAGTAAAACTAGTAGCCTAGGTTAACTATAAGGGTAACACACTAATAACTAGGGTTTGCGTGGCTAGGACTTACCTAGGGTAGCTAAATAAGTTAGCTAAGAAGGAGAAGAGGATAAAGGCTACCTTAAACATAGAATAAGCAAAATAGGTATTAGAGGTAGAATTAGCTAAACGCTACTAAGAGGGACGCTGCCTATAGTGTGTGTCTAAGGATTACTTTATTTAGGAGTGCACTACCCTCCTAGCCTGCTACCTAAAGGTTAGCATTAACTTACATAGGGTAAATAAGGAAAGCATAGATAAGGAAGTAAACATTCCCTCTATAGAAAATAAGTAGCCCTTAAGCAGAGTCTTACATAGAGGCAAAGAGGCTAGCTAACCACTACACTATAAGATAATTATAACCGCTATATAAAGATAGAATAGGATATAGCATAATACATAGACTAACTACCTTTCTTAATTCCTATACTCTTTAATATATATTATTACATTAATATCTAGATTAATTATAGTTATAATTACTATAGTGTAGTAAGCAAATTAGCAGTAAGATAGCTTAGCCTAAAGCTTATATAGTTACTAAAACAAAGGCGTATTAGCACTATAGTAAAAGTAAAATAAAGGGGGAAGCAGGTTAAGAAAGACTCCTCTTCTATTACCTATATAATACACACTAGAATTAATATAGATAGCTAGGAGTTATTTATGTACTTATATATTATCCTAGGTCTTACCTAGGATATAATATTTAGAATGCCTTAGTTAAAGTAATATAATATAGTAATTTACATAGTAAAACAATAATTAGTTATTAAGGCAGCGGAGGGCCTTTATATCTCTAAGGCTACTACTTATAAGGTAGAGGCACCTATATAAGGAATTATTAGATCCCTTTACGCCACTAAGGCTTATAAGGCATAATAAAATAAGGATACTACTATAAGGTTTATTACTATAAGCCTAAGAGAGATAATAATAGTGCTATAGATTATAGCACCTAAGACAGATCTAGCTAGTCCTAACACATTAACATTGCCTAAGGAGTTATTAGACTTCACAGACCTCTTTAATAAGGCTAAGGCTAATAGACTGCCCCCCTATAGGGGCTCTCTTAATTACTATATATGCCTTTATAAAAACCTAGATAGCTCTAAGCTAGCACTCCTATAGGGATTATTATATAATATGCTATAGGACTAGCTCCTAGAGGTCTAGCGCTAAATTATAGACTTAATAAATAAGGGCTAGATTTATGCTAGCTCCTTATTAGCTATAGCCCCTATCCTTCTTATTAAAAAGGCTAATAGGGGTTAGCGTTTTTACATAGACTACCACGCTTTTAATAAGATAATAGTATAGGATTATTACCCTCTTCTACTAATTAAGGAGACACTATAATCCCTATCCTAGGCACGCTAGTTTACTAAAGTAAATATTTATATAGTATTTTATAAACTATAGATAGCTAAGGGAGAGAAGCACCTTATAGCGTTTTATATAAGGTTTAGCCTATTTAAGTGGCTAGTTTACCCCTTTAGCCTAGCTAGCGCCCTAGTAACCTTTTAGCGCTATATTAACTAATCCTTAGGGGATGTGTTAGGGGACTTTATTATAGCTTACCTTAATAATATCCTAGTTTACTTAGGGGGGTTAAGAAAAGACTATATAGCTAAGGTTTAGTTAGTTCTAGGCTGCCTAAGGGCTATAGGCTTATACCTAGATCTTAATAAGTTAATATTTGCTATAAAAGAAGTCTAGTACCTAGGATATATTATTATAGCAGGACGCTTAGTTTGCCTAAATCCCGCGAAGGTTATAGCTATAAGGGAATAGGTAGCACCTATAAAATTATAAGGGGTTTATAGCTTCTTAGGATTCGCAAACTTTTACCACGACTTTATTAGGGACTTCTCTAAGCTAGCTACCTTACTTATATAGCTTATAAAGAAGAATATCCCTTTCTAATAGGGACTAGAAGAGGATAAGGCCTTTAAGAGGTTAAAAGCCGCGTTTATTATATATCTAGTGCTAGCATAATAGGACCTAGACTACCCTATAGTAGTAGAAGCTAATTATTTAGGCATAGCTCTTAGGGGATGCCTCTTATAATAAGGCCCTAATAACGTCTTATATCTAGTTATGTACTATTCCACTAGTCTTACGCCCTTACAAAAGAACTATATAATTTATAATAAGGAACTATTAGCTATTATCTTATATCTTAAGGCATAGTTAGCAAAGCTTTAGGGTATATCCTATCTATTTATAATCTACACTAATTATAAGAACCTAGAATACTTTATAACTCCTTAACTTATATTAGAGAGGTAAGCCTAGTAGGCAAATACACTCGCGCTATTTAACTTTTACCTTTGCTATAGGCCTAGTATATAAGCTTAATACCTAAATACCCTTTCCTAAAGGAAATAGGATTAAAGTAAGTTAGCCTTAAGGATAGGGTAGATCTTATAACCTATTACTATTACATAACTCTTACTATTACTAGTCACATAAGGGGATAGCTCTAAACTAGCATCGCATATGCCTCCACTAGTAGGAGAGGCTCTCTTTACCTTAAAACACCTCTAAACCCTATAGGACTAGGCTATTATATTAGACCCTATATATAGTATTTAACTAAAAGCTATATAAGAAGGGGCTTAGAAGTTTCCCCCTAATACACTAATAAAGGAATAGGTTATAGATTACTCTATAAGCGTATATAGGGCGCTTTAGTTTTAGGGCTATACTTAGATCCTAGCTTAGGAACCCCTTATAATAACCCTTATATAATAATGCTATAACTTACTAGTAGTAGAATACCTAGGCTATAACACCACGTTTTAGATTCTATAATAATAGTTCTATTAGGATAGAATATCATAGGACATTGCTTAGTTTATTTATAACTATTACTACTTTAGTAGCTATAAGAGCCACTAATAGCAGTAAGGCTTACTAAAACCCCTACTAATCCCTAATTAGTTTTAGTCTTAGATTTCTATTAACTTTATAATAGACTTACTAGCAGCGTCCCTAGAGAAGCTATAATACCTTATAGTTATTACTAATAGACTCTTAAAGTTTATATAGCTAGAAGCTATAACCTCTATTAGGGCTAAGGAGTGCGCGAAATAATTCAAAATAGTCTAGTAAAGGTTCTAAGGATTTCCCTAATCTATTATTATAGACTAGGGGTTAGACTAGCTAGGGAAATTCTAGATAATGTTATACTCCCTAGTTAGGATTAATTAGTTACTTTCTATATTATATTACCTATAGACTAATAGTAGCATAGAGCAGGTAAACTAGGAAGTGTAGGCAATATTATATATAATAGTCTCCTTCTTGTAGTTTAATTAGCTAGAATATCTAGCTACTTGCTAGCTTATAATTAATAATAAGTCTTCTTTAGTAATAGGGGTAAGCCTAAACAAATTACTATATAGATATAACTTAGAACTAATTTAGTTATAACTAGACTATTTTGCTTTTATAATATTACCTAAGGGGCAGGCTATATATTTCCTAGAGCACCTATAAGAGAGTACCCTTCTAGTATAAGCTATAATAGCCTATGTTTAATAAAGGTAGTAGGACATAACCTTAGCTTCTTAATGTCTAGCAAAACGGTTTTAGGTTAGAGATAAGGTATAGCTTTCACTTAAGAATATTAAGACAAACCACCCCTTATAAAAACTTAACTAGGTTATAGCAAAGTATATAGTTATTAATATACTAACGCTACTTATAGTATAGTTAGATATCCTAAGGGGCATCTACCTAGTTTTCTATATAAACCTTATTAAATAGGCTATAGAGAACCCTCTTCCTAGTTAGAAGCTCTAGAACTCCTATCTAGGGCTAGAATAGGTCCTAGCAAAGGATAATAATAAACTTATAGAGGAATACTAAGTTAAGCAAATCTTAGTAGCTTAAAATGCCCTAGGCTAAGGCAAGAGGTATAATATCCTAGTTAAGTAGGCGGGTTACATATAGCTAACATAGGAACCACTAGAAAGTATAACATAGATATAAGCCCTTAATAAGTTTAAAGCGGAGTAAGGAGATGCATATTATAATAATAGACTAAATTAATTATAAACTATATATCTATTAAAGGAGATATCTTCTAGCGCATAAGGCGTACCTATCCTAAACTTAGCTAATTCCTTATAGCTACTAAAACGTATTTAGACCCCCTTATCCCCTATAGCATAGAGGTTACTTAGACTAGGGGTTAGTTAGGCTATTAGTAAGGCTATTATTATTAGACAAGATAGTAACTAGTGTTACCTTGTGTCTAATAGGGACGTAACCTATGTTACGTTAGGTGCCACAGCTACTATGGCTAGCACTATAGCTACTATAGCTACTACTATAGTTTTAGATAGCGGGAGCAAAATAGTGGTTAGGGAGCGTAAAGCAAGTGTAGTATAGGGGCAGCTTATTATTAGATTAACTTTTATTAGGGGAGGACTAGTAAATAATAATAGTTATAGAGGGGATAGCTACTACCTATAGTGTAATTAGTATAGTAATTAGTTAGACCTAGGATAGACCTAGGTTAGGAGCGCTCCTAGTGCTAATATAAGGGTAAATTATCACTAGCTTTAATAAGCCACTAGTAGCCCTAGGTGCTACTATAGTAATAGGGGGAGAGCGCCTTAAGGAGGCGCATAGATTAATTATAGAATTCTTATTATATAGAATTTAGTCCGCTAATAATCTATTAGTTCTATTAGAATAAAACACTAGTAACTTACTATATAAAGCTACCTATGCTATAGCCACTAGTAGGACTACTACTACTAAGGGAGATAACCTTAAGCCTAGTTATATTTAAGGCAAGAGTGTTATAGGAGAGGGGGGGCCTAAGGGCAGAGTAGATAGGTACTAGATTAAATTAAGCCTAGTTTAGGAGTGTATTCTATTAGCTTACTAGGGCATGGAACTATTAGGAGAGAACTAGCATTTTCTTTTTAGTAGTTAGAGTCCTTTTAACCCTAGGTATAATAATATATATACTTATAGTAATTAAAGCCTTAAGATCCTTAAGGTAATAATAAAGCTATAGGTTAGCAAATAGGTACCTAGTTAACTAGATATAGGTTACATGTCACTACTAATATAGGGGATAGGACTTATTACTTTTAGGGGGGTAATAGTTTAATATGCCTATAGTAAGGCATTATTTAATATAAGGCCTATAGGGCTAAAAAAGCGCGTAAGGGGTAGTATACTTATTATTATCTAAGTCCCCCTCTATAAGGAACTTACTAATAGACCTAGCTATTAGTATAATAGGGGCAGCAAGGGATGCGGTAGTAGTAGCAAGGGATATAGTAGCAGTAGCTAAAGCTTAAGTAAACCTATAAGTATTTATTCTATAATAAGGTATATTTATTATAAGTCTAATAAGGGAATAATAATTATTTAGAATAATAGAATAGAAAGGAGTAATAGGGTTATAATATTTAAAAAATGTTTTTAGTGTAAGGAAGTTAAGACTATAGGATAAAAATAAATAGTAGGTAGTAGGTAGGGGGATAAATAAGTAAGGGTAGGGCTAGTGTTATTATAATAATAACGCAGTGGCTAGAAGCACACGTTACGTATCCTACCTAGACCTAGGTTAAAACAATAAGTACCTATAATGTATTATAAAGGGTAAGCACCTATATTAACTATAGGTAAGGGAAAAAGAAGGGGAGGAGTAAGGGCATATATAAAGGCTTAGGCTTTACCTAAGCATTTACATAGCGCACGTAGGTAGGGATAGTCCTACATAGGCAAGGACATAGAAAAGGGGGCTTACATAAGGTAGTTAGGGGGTATAAGGGGCCCTAGTAAGGATAGGTTTCTTACCTTCCTCTTTCCTCTCCTTAAGTTTCTTAATACTATATTGACGCCCTATCGCAGCAGCCTAGGGGCCAGTCCATAACAATAAGGTATTAGAGGTTAGTAATATTCTAGACTTTTACCTCTTAGCTACTATAGCTTAAGGAGGTGCTAGCTCTTTGCTATCTTTTTATCTTATTTTCCCTTATATTTAGTTATAGTAAGCTAATAAGCTCTTATTCCCTCTCCTATAGCTTTTAGAGTTTCTTAAGCTAAGTAATTTGCTTAGTTATTACTATAGTTTTAGCCCTAAGGTTAAAGGGTACTAATTTAGTTTTAGTCTTAGTAAAGTATAGTGTATTATTAGCTATAGTGCTACCCTTATTTAATTAGGTCTAGTTATTATCTAATATTACTCTAGTGGATTAGGTAGTTCTCCCCCCTATATTACTCTTAGGTAGCTAGTGGGTAAAGCTTTAGAATTATAAGGATAATAGTAGCTAGGCAAGAGGTATAGGGCTTTTGTATATTTACTAAAGCTTACTAGGTCTAAGTGTATTATATATGCGAGCTAGGAGCTTATAGCTAGTGGCTCGCTAGCGTCACGTGAACCTAGCCCTAGGGCCTAACCCGCCGCGTGGTGCGCGTTAGCGTTCCGGGTGTTGTTGTTGTGAGTGAGGCCTCACAACTAGTGACCTAGCACTAACATTGTAAGGATAGCTCTAATTACATATCCAGAGGCATTAGTCTCTACTCGCAGTGGTAACGTTAGATTAAAGTAGACTAAAATTAAAGCCTCCTAGAATAGCTTTTATAGTTCCCTTAACGCTACTAGCTTGCTATTATCTAGCTTAAAATTCACTAGCTAGTTCCCTTATAGGTAGTTTATTAATAGGATAACTATTTTGCTATATAACTTAATAAAGCGCCTATAAAACCTAGTGAAGCTAAGGAAAGATTAGATATTAAACACATAGATAGGTATTAGCTATGTTATAATTACCTCTACCCTGCTTAGGTTTATTAAGATTCCTTTTAGTGAGATTACGTAACTAAGGAATTTAACCTCCTTAATAGAGAATTAGCACTTATCTAAATTAATAAAAAGGTTAGCCTTCTAAAATCTCTTAAGGATCTTTTTAATATTACTCTTATGCTCTAAGATCTTATAGCTAAATATTAGGGTGTTATTAAGGTAGATAATATAAATAAGGTTATTAAGGCCTTCTAAAGCTTTGTTAATATACTCTTAGAAGGATACTAGCGCGTTAATAAGCCTAAATAGTATTATAAGATACTTAAAGTAACTATATTTACACTAGAAGGCTATTTTCTACTTATTACCCTCGCGGATATATAGCTAATAGTACGTATCTTTAAGGTCTAACTTTATAAAAATCTTTACACCCCCTAGTTAATCTAAGATTTCTAATATTAGGGGTAAAGGGGCCTTATCTTTAACTATAATCTTATTAAGGCCCTTATAATCTATGTATAGTTATAGCTTTCCCCCTTTTTTTAGTATAAAAAGGATTAGGGCACTTACTAGGCTAATAGATCTTTAGATCTACCTATATTCCTATATAGTTGCTAGGTACTTATAAAGTACCTATAACTCTTTCTTAGCTAGGTTATATATTAAACCCTATAGCAATGCTTTTTCTTCTTCTAATTTAATAGCATATATATAGCTACCTAAGCTAGGAAGGGTGCTAGCCTCTTTATTTAAAAATATATTTTTAAACTCCTTATAAGCTTCTAGAAGTTTTACTTTCTTAGGTTTTGTTAAAATAATGCTATTTATAGCACTATTTTATAGGCCCACTAGTTGCCTTGTTGCGTTGTTGCAACGTTAGTTACGAGCGTTGCTTGCAGCGTTGTTTGCTGTGACCTGCGTTGTTCCCACAACCAACCCGCGGGCTTGTATGACTAAGCTAACTAGGTTACCCTATAGGGAAGCTAAAATCGACTGTAACTAGGCAACTAGTAGTCGTATAAAAGGCTAACGTATACTGTTCGAATCCTTGAATTTTTCTGGATTTAATAGTATATTTTGTTAATAGGGTTATCTATTAAAAATGCTTAGTTAGACCACCTAGGTAGCTAGTTTATATAGCTATAAGTCGATTTTTTATTTTTCCTATACAAATGAGTTTTACGGAAAATAAAAAGTAGCTCCTAAGACCTCTCTAGCGACCTAGATCCTTTAATACAGTTAGTAAGTCTATAAGGGGACTAGAAATCCTCTTATTGCTTGTTAGACTGTCTGTACTAGCTAGGAATTAACTATATTTAACTATTAAAGCTCTCTATCTTGCAAAATACGCTATAATCTAGTAAATCTAGAAGCCGCTGCATTAGAATCTAGTAGGGAGGTCTTCCTATCCCTCTAGCTAGATTCCCTTCCTATTTTTAATAGGTTATAAGCCTAGAAGGCCTATAGATTACTACATTACTGCGTTATTCTACTGTGATTACTGCTTAATTTTAGGTATAGTTACTACCTACTATACCTATAGGCTCTTAAGATTACAAAGGAAACCACTAGAATTTAAAGCTCTTTATTTACTAGCGCTACGCATCGTAATATTAGACCTTTAGTATTAAAAATCAACTATAGCCGCAACCCGCAACCACCACATTGCAACCTATAACTACCTAGTTATAACTATAACCTTTTTAGTAATCCTATTTACTACTGCGACTATTATATTTAATATTATCTATAATAGTAGATATGCTATATCCTTTAAAATTATTAGATATCTAGTATATCTATACTAGGCTTTTTAACCTATTACATTACGTTGCACGCACTATACATTACGTTACGTTGCGTTATAGCTTCTATAATACCTATTATCTACGATTCCTATCCTTAGTATTAAGAAAATTTTCTTAGAGACCCCTCTCTGCTATTTTTCTGCCTATGTATACTAAAGACCCACTTTTTAGACCTAAGGGCTGCCCTCTTAAACGGTCCTGCCACACAATTTACGTACGCAACTAGATTGTAATATAAGCAATTTCTAGCGCGCGTTATTTGCAATAGGAACAAATTTAGAGCTTTTATATAGGGATTCTTTTCCTTTTTTAGGGACTTTTAGAAAATAGCATTACCTAGTTATAAGGGTAAGGCCCCTGCTATAGGGTCTTCTAGCCCCCCTAGGGACCCTAGTAGGATAGATATAGAAGGTTAACTAGCTATTTAGGCTAGTGCTCTATAGCTATAAATATAGAGCCAAATTAAACAATAAGGCAAGACCTTATCTAATTTTATTAGGCATAGCAAGGAAAATTATATTAAAAACAAGGCTAGCATTAATAATCTACTAGAGAAATTAACGCAAACTATAACTATTATATAAGGTCTTTAGGCTTCTAATAGACCTAAGGAAGAAAATACTAAGGTTTTAGAAGAAGACCTAATAGCTACTACTTCTATAAGCGTACCTTCTAGTAACTTATAAGCTACCTTTAATATAGGTGCTATAAAGGAACTAAACAAGAAGGTTTACTCTATTCTAAAGAGAGCTAAGCTAAAAGGCCCTAAAAATTATAATTAGTGAAAGCAAGCCCTAAGCATATAATTTAGAGCCCTAGGATTACCTAAATTTATAGATAATCTAAGCCTAGCAGGCTATCTAGCTAACTATAACTAAGCTATTCTTTTAATAATATTAAGAGATAGCTACTAACCTAGACTATAGGCTACTATATGTTAGCAAAAATCCCCTAAAGAAGCCTATAAAGTCCTTATTAGGTAGTATTTACAGAGTGCTAAAATCCAGCGTGGTACACTATACGCTAGCTACCACTCCCTAAACTTTTCAAGTTATAAGGGATCTTTAGAGGCTTTTAATACTAATTTTAATAATTTACTAGCTAGACTATAACTTTATAGTATAAAGATTACCCCTATTAATTAAGTAAATTACTATATTAATGCATTAAAGCAGACCTTTCCTAGTTAGGCTAAGAGACAAAGATTTACTATTAGAGCTTCTAGGGCATAAGGACTGCCTATAAATACCCTAAATTTACAGTTTCTTATAGCGGATTTATTAGAAAAACAGAGGGATAAAACCTCCCCTATAGCTAAAGCACTTAGTTATAAGGCTTCTAATAATAAGGGAAATTCTAAGGACTAGGAAAAGAAGTCTTCTAACCCTAACCCTAAGAAGGACTCTAACGCTACTAAAGAGCAGGATAAGAAGGATTTAAACGCTTCTAAAGCCTCTAAAAAGAAGTAGAAAAAGAAAAAGAGTAGTAACAGGGAAAAACAGAAAGGAAAAGAAGCTACTTTTGCTTTAGGCTATACCCTAGCCACGGGATACGTTAAAGAATTAGATTCTAATAAATCTAGCAGTGATAATAGTAGTGATTCTAAGTCTAACTTGGATACCTCTAGTACCACTAGTAACACTACTAGCAAGCCTACTTTTAGCTACTCTAATAATGTGGTTAAAAACTCCCTTTTGTATAATACGGGTTTTTCCTATTACATTTGTAATAATAGGGCTTCTTTTAGGGACTTTAAACCTCTAAAGAAAGGTAAAACTAGCGCTATAATTACAGTAGGAGGACCTATTTATCCTAAAGGAAGAGGCATAGCTATTTTTAATGTTCTAGTTAAGAAAAATCCACTAGAATATAGGCCTTTAGCTCTGCTAGATGCCCTATATTTCCTAGGCATAAATACTAACCTAGTTAGTGGGTTATCTCACTATCTAAAGGGAGGTTATCTAGCTAAAGACTAGCTATTCCTAGCCAATAAAAGCCCCTATGGGTTACTAGAACCTACTAAACACGGCTTTTTTCTACAGATTAAGGGGTAACTTACTCCTATAATCTATAAGCATTTAACCCACCTCTCCTTTATAGGCTCTTAGTATTGCAACTATTAATAACAACCAAGAGCTTATAAGACTAAATTAGGGTTTTCCTACCCTATAGAGGTTTAAATTCCGGAACTAGCTTTTAATCCTAAGGAATATTAACAAATCAAAGAGCTAGAAGATAATAATTTAGCCCTATATCCCACTAAAGCTCCTAGCTAGGCATCTTCTACAGGGGGTTTAGAAGGTCCATACCCTAATAACTTAGGTAACGATAGTGGCTGTCTACTGCCCCCAGAGGCCTATGATTCTTAAGAGGCCTAGCAACAGAGGGAGCTAGGGGATAATAGCCCTAAAAAGCTAGATTCTAGTTACAAGAAGTTACTAGATTTAGCCTTTCTTTAGCATATTTAATTAGGCCACATAGGCCTCCCTTTACTAAAGAAATCATCGAAATTAGCTAAAGGGATCCCTAATTTTTCCGCCATTAAAGAAAAGGATTTTAACTACATAGCCTATATGCAATCTAAAGCTATTAGAAGACTAACTAAATAACCTATTTAGGACCCCCCTAGAGTTCTAGATATTTTAGAGGGAGATACGGTTAAAATTAAACCTATACTACATAATAAGAAGGCCACAGTCCTTATACTTATTAATCAAAAATCCTAGTATAAATAGTGCTTTTTATTAGCTAATAAAGAAGGTTTAACCCTTTCTTTAGCTATTAAGGGCTTCTTTAAGGCCCTGAAAAATCAATATAACGCGTATCCTAGGCACCTTTACTTTAACGGAGGTACTAAAATTAACAACAAACTTTAGTTATAGTTATCTTCTAAGGGAATTTGCTTTAGCACCTCTTGCCCCTATATTCACGAATAGAATAGGCTAGTTAAGAGGGCTATTAGGGTTATCCTTAACTAGCTTAGGGCTACACTTTAGTGGTCTAAGCTACCCTTATATCTATAGTCTTATATCCTTCTAGCTATATTAGAATTAGTTAATATCACAGCTAATATAACTAAACCTTTAACCCCTAAGTAGCTATTTCTAGCTGATTTAGAGCCTAAGACTTCCTATAAGCCTGACTTCTTGAAAATTAGGGCTATAGGGTCTTATTGTGAGGTCCTAATACCTCCGGAGCAGAGATCTAAGCTTTAAAAGCTAGCCCCTAGGACTATTCCTAGTTAGTTACTAGCTACTCTAGGTTCTACTGTTTATCTTATTTATATTCCCTCTAAAAGGTTAGTTATAAAGACTAGCTTTATTAAAATTATAGAGAATATAGGCTCTATAGGGTCCTCTAAGCCTTTAGGGACTAATCCTTTAGAGGGAGAAACCAATATCTCACAAGATAATCTAGAAGTTTAGGATAGTTACCTAAAGCCTAAAAGTCTAGCGCCCGCAGCGCCCGCAGCGCCCGCAGCGCCTGTAATAACAGCCCCTAGGGCAACTAATACAGCGCCCGCGACAATGCCTACAGCGCCTGCAACGCCTCCAGCGCTACCCCTAGAGAGCCCTAGCTCTAGCGCCCCTAATAAGGGTGCTATTAAAAAACCGTTTTTAGATTTAGATTTTTTAATTAATTCTGATTCTATAGATGTTAATGATTTCAATATATCTTTATACATTAAGGAGATATGCTTTAAGGCATAACAAAGGGCTAAATCATCCACTAAAAACAATAATTTAGATACCCCTAAGACCTAGAAATAAGCTTTAAAAAGCAAGGATAGTTAAAAATAGATAGATGTAACTTTTAACGAATTTAAACAGCTTCTAGCTACTAGAACCTTTAAATTTATAGGGATAGACTAAATTCCTAAGGGCTAGAGGGTTCTAAAGAATAGGCTTATTTATAAGCTTAAAAAGGATAAAGAAAATAATCCTCTAAAATACAAGGCCTAACTCGTTACTAAGGGTTTTATACAGATAGAAGGTTAAGATTATATTAAAACCTATGCTATAACTAGCATTCCCCCTAGTTAGCGGATTTTACTAGCCCTAGCGGCTTATAATAACTAGGAAGTTAAATAGGTTAATTCTATAGGGGCCTTTCTAAATAGTCTACTAAAGGAATCTATCTATATGCAAATACCTAATAGATTTACTAAGTTTGCTAAGTCTTCTATACCTAAAGTAGCTAAGTTACTTAAGAAGTATAGCTATAAACCCTCTTAAAAGCAGGTTATTTTCCTATAAAAAGCTTTATATAGATTAAAACAAAGCTCTAGAGAGTGGCAGTAGGTTTTAAAAGACCTTCTTTAGAAGCTAGGCTTTCAACCCCTTATATCTAACCTAGCTATCTTCTTTAACCTAACTATATCTATATATATAGCGACTTATATAGATAACTGCCTTCTAATAGGACTAGATCTAGCTTATATTAATAGGCTAAAGAAGCTACTTTATAAAGCTTATCCTATAGAAGACCATAGGCTAGCAGAATTTTTCCTAGGCGTTTAAATCACTAGAAATTAAAAGAAAGGGACCCTAACTATCCACTAGTCCTAGTATATTTCTAAAGCCCTAGAAAGATTTAACATAAAGGATGCTAGACCTATTAAAATTCCTCTATAACTAGGAATTATAAAGCAGGTAGACCACCTAACTAAACCTCTTTCCCCCCTTAATCATAAGCTATATCAGAGTATTATAGGGACTATTATATACCTAATACTCCTTACAAGACCTAATATTGCCTTTCTAGTTTAGTAGCTTTCTATAGCGCTAGCTAAGCCGTTTATAGAGCATCTTAATGCTTCTAAACACCTGCTTAGGTACCTTTTAGGCTCTATAGGTTATTCTATAACTTATAGAAGGTCTAAATCTACTGTTATAGCTTCTGCAACCCTTATTAGCTTCTATAATAGTGACTTCGCAGGTAATAAGTCCTCTAAATTAACCTATGCTTATCTCTATAAGCTAGCTAAAGGACTTATTAGCTAGAAATTAAAGAAAGTAACTATAATAGCTTTATCCATATTAGAGGCTAAATCTAATGCCTTATATAAAGCTATTAGGGAGCTAGAGTGGCTTTATAGTCTCTTTAAAGAGATAAAGCTACCTATAGCACCTCTAGTACTAATTTTTAGTAATAACTAAGGCGCTATTACAACCGCTAATAACCCTACTCTTTATAGCAAAATAAAGCATACCCTACTAAAATTTAACTATACTAGAGAAAAGGTATAGAAAGGTATAGCTAAGGTTATTTACATTAACACTAAAGAGATGCCTGCAGATAGTTTAACTAAGCCCTTGCCTAATAATAAATTTCAATAATTTATCTAACTATTAGGTCTTACGAATACAAAGGCCTAGTTTAAAACTAACTAAAAAAGTCAAAAAACCGAAAAATCAATAAAAACACTGGAATTATGCCTAAAAGTTATCGATTTTACTGTTGTTTTTAGTTTAAAAGTTATTAGATTTATTATTAAATTTATAGTTAACTTAGATATCTATTAAAGAGCTAAGTCTAGGTATTGAATTAGTTACCTTATACTTTTCTAGAGGGAGTGTTAAAATAATGCTATTTATAGCACTATTTTATAGGCCCACTAGTTGCCTTATTGCGTTGTTGTAACGTTAGTTACGAGCGTTGCTTGTAGCGTTGTTTGCTGTGACCTGCGTTGTTCCTATAACTAACCTGCGGGCTTGTATGACTAAGCCAACTAGGTTACCCTATAGGGAAGCTAAAATCGACTGTAACTAGGCAACTAGTAGTTATATAAAAGGCTAATGTATACTGTTCGAATCCTTGAATTTTTCTGGATTTAATGGTATATTTTGTTAATAGGGTTATCTATTAAAAATGCTTAGTTAGACTACCTAGGTAGCTAGTTTATATAGCCATAAGTTAATTTTTTATTTTTCCTATATAAATGAGTTTTGCGGAAAATAAAAAGTAGCTCCTAAGACCTCTCTAGCGACCTAGATCCTCCGATATAGTTAGTAAGTCTATAAGGGGACTAGAAATCCTCTTATTGCTTGTTAGACTATTTGTACTAGCTAGGAATTAACTATATTTAACTATTAAAGCTCTCTATCTTGCAGAATACGCTATAATCTAGTGAATCTAGAAGCCGCCGCATTAGAATCTAGTAGGGAGGTCTTCCTATCCCTCTAGCTAGATTCCCTTCCCATTTTCAATAGGTTTATTAGCTAGTTCTATTATTATGCTATTACTACTTTCTTTATCTTTATTTACTATAAGTCTAATAGTAGCCACGTGTCTAATTATATGCATTACCTATAGGTTAAGTACTACTATAATAAATATATATTTTACTACTTTTTAACTATCCTATAACCCTACTGCTAATAAGATATATCCCTTTATTATAGGGTATCTCTAAAGTCTATCTTTCTAAGATATTATTATAGGCTTATACTCTCTTACCTAATTAACTCCTAAAACTAATTTTTCGCTACTATTAGTAATATAATAGCTAAGTTAGCATATCTTTATATAGCCTATGCTATCCCTAATTAATACTATTTTCTTTAAAATCCCTTAATATAGCATAATATTACCTAATATACTCTTAAGTGTATTATTATAAGGTTATACTTTTAACTAATTAAGGTCTATTAGTATATTAGGGTAAATTAAGGAATATATAGTGCTAGGTATTGAAAATGGGAAGGGAATCTAGCTAGAGGGATAGGAAGACCTCCCTACTAGATTCTAATGCGGCGGCTTCTAGATTCACTAGATTATAGCGTATTCTGCAAGATAGAGAGCTTTGATAGTTAAATATAGTTAATTCCTAGCTAGTACGGACAGTCTAACAAGTAATGAGAGGATTTCTAGTCCCCTTATAGACCTACTAACTATATCGGAGGATCTAGGTTGCTAGAGAGGTCTTAGGAGCTACTTTTTATTTTCCGCAAAACTTATTTGTATAGGAAAAATAAAAAATCAACTTATAGCTATACAAACTAGCTACCTAGGTAGTCTAACTAAGCATTTTTAATAGATAACCCTATTAATAAAATATACTATTAAATCTAGAAAAATTCAAGGATTCGAACAGTATACATTAGCCTTTTATATGGACTACTAGTTGCCTAGTTACAGTTGATTTTAGCTTCCCTATAGGGTAACCTAGTTAGCTTAGTCATACAAGCCCGCGGGTTAGTTATGGGAATAACGCGGGTCACAATAGAACGCTGCAAGCAACGCCCGTAACTAACGTTATAACAACGCAACAAGGCAACTAGTAGGCCTATAAAATAGTGCTATAAATAGCATTATTTTAACACTCCCTCTAGAAAAGTATAAGGTAACTAATTTAATACCTAGACTTAGCTCTTTAATAGATATCTAAGTTAACCATAAATTTAACAATAAATCCAATAACTTTTAACTAAAAATAGTAACCTTTTTTTTTAAAATCGATAACTTTTAGGCGTAATTCTAATGTTTTTGTTAATTTTTCGGGTTTTTTGACTTTTTAGTTAGTTTTAAACTAGGCCTTTGTATTCGTAAGACCTAATAGTTAGATAAATTATTGAAATTTATTATAGGGCAGGGGCTTAGTTAAACTATCTATAGGCATCTCTTTAGTGTTAATGTAGATAACCTTAGCTATACCCTTCTGTACCTTTTCTCTAGTATAGTTAAATTTTAGTAAGGTATGCTTTGTTTTGCTATAAAGAGCAGGGTTATTAGCGGTTATAATAGCGCCTTAGTTATTACTAAAAATCAGTACTAGAGGTGCTATAGGTAGCTTTATCTCTTTAAAGAGACTGTAAAGCCACTCTAGCTCCCTAATAGCTTTATATATAAGGCATTAGATTTAGCCTCTAATGTGAATAAAGCTATTGTAGTTGCTTTCTTTGATTTCTAGCTAATAGGTCCTTTAGCTAGCTTATAGAGATAAGCATAGGTTAATTTAGAGGACTTATCACCCACGAAGTCGCTATTACAAAAGCTAATAAGGGTTATATAGAAGCTATAATAGTAGATTTAGACCTTCTATAAGTTATAGAATAACCTATAGAGCCTAAAAGGTACCTAAGCAAATGTTTAGAAGTATTAAGATACTCTATAAATGGCTTAGCTAGCGCTGTGAAAAGCCACTAAACTAGAAAGGCAATATTAGGTCTTGTAAGGAGCATTAGGTATATAATAGTCCCTATAATACTCTAATATAGCTTGTGATTAAGGGGGGAAAGAGGTTTAGTTAGGTAGTCTACCTATTTTATAATTCCTGGTTATAGAGGAATTTTAATAGGTCTAGTATCTTTTATATTAAATCTTTCTAGGGCTTTAGAAATATACTAGGACTAGTGAATAGTTAGGGTCCCTTTCTTTTAATTTCTAGTGATTTAAACGCCTAGGAAAAATTTAGCTAGCCTATAGTCTTCTATAGGATAAGCTTTATAAAGTAGCTTCTTTAGCCTATTAATATAAGCTAGATCCAGTCCTATTAGAAGATAGTTATCCACATAAGTCGCTATATATGTAGATGTAGTTAGGTTAAAGAAGACAGCTAGGTTGGATATAAGGGGTTAAAAGCCTAGCTTCTAAAAAAGGTCCTTTAAAACCTATTACCACTCTCTAGAGCTTTGTTTTAATCTATATAAAGCTTTTTGTAGGAAGATAACTTGCTTTTAAGAGGGTTTGTAGCTATACTTCTTAAGTAACTTAGCTACTTTAGGTATAGACTTAGCAAATTCAGTAAATCCATTAGGAATTTGCATATAGATAGCTTCCTTTAGTGGACTGTTTAGAAAGGCCCCTATAAAATCAACCTGTTTAACTTCCTAGTTATTACAAGCCACTAGGGCTAGTAAAATCCGCTAACTAGGGGGAATGCTAGTTGCAGCGTAGGTTTTAATATAATCTTAACCTTCTATCTGCATAAACCCTTTAGCAATGAGTTAGGCCTTATACTTTAGAGGATTATTTTCTTTATCCTTTTTAAGCTTATAAACAAGCCTATTCTTTAGAACCCTCTAGCCCTTAGGAATTTGGGTCTATCCCTATAAATTTAAAGGTTCTAGTAGCTAGAAGCTGTTTAAATTCGTTAAAAGTTGCATCTATCTATTTTTAACTATCCTTACTTTTTAGAGCTTGTTTCTAGGTCTTAGGGGTATCCGAATCGTTGTTAGTGGATAATTTAGCCCTTTGTTATGCCTTAAAGCATATCTCCTTAACGTATAAAAATATATTAAAATTATTAATATCCATAGAATTAGAATTAATTAAAGAATCTAAATCTAAAAACGGTTTTTTAATAGCACCCTTATTAGGGGCGCTAGAGCTAGGGCTCTCTAGGGGTAGCGCTAGAGGCATTGTAGGCGCTGTTATAGGCGCTATATTAGTTGCCCTAGGGGCTATTAGTATAGGCACTGTAGGCGCTGCGGGCGCTAAGCTTTTAGGAGGCTTTAGGTAACTATCCTAAACTTCTAGATTATCTCGTGAGATATTAGCTTCTCCCTCTAAAGGATTAGTCCCTAAAGGCTTAGGGGACCCTATAAAGCCTATATTCTCTATAATTTTAATAAAGCTAGTCTTTATAACTAACCTTTTAGAGGGAATATAAACAAGATAAATAGTAGAACCTAGAGTAGCTAGTAACTGGCTAGGGATAGTCCTAGGGGCTAGCTTTTAAAGCTTAGATCTTTGCTTTAGAGGTATTAGAACCTTATAATAAGAACCTATAGCCCTAATTTTTAAGAAATTAGGCTTATAGGAAGTCTTAGGCTCTAAGTTAGCTAGAAATAGCTACTTAGGGGTTAAAGGTTTAGTTATATTAGCTATAATATTAACTAATTCCACTATAGCTAGAAGGATATAAGACTATAGATATAAGGGTAGCTTAGACTACTAAAGTGTAGCCCTAAGCTAGTTAAGGATAACCCTAATAGCCCTCTTAACTAGCCTATTCTGTTTGTAAATATAGGGGTAAGAGGTGCTAAAACAGATTCCTTTAGAAAATAACTATAACTAAAGTTCGTTATTAATTTCAGTACCTCCGTTAAAGTAAAGGTGCCTAGAATACGCGTTATATCGATTTTTTAGGGCTCTAAAGAAGCCCTTAATAGCTAAAGAAAGGGTTAAACCTTCTTTATTAGCTAATAAAAAACACTATTTATACTAGGATTTTCGATTAATAAGGGATAAGGACTGTAGCCTTCTTATTGTGCGGTATAGGTTTAATTTTAACCGTATCTCCCTCTAGAATATCTAAAACTCTAGGGGGGTCCTAAATAAGTTATTTAGTTAGTCTTCTAATAGCTTTAGATTGCATATAGGCTATGCAGTTAAAATCCTTTTCTTTAATAGCAGAAAAATCAGGGATCCCTTTAGCTAATTTTAATGATTTCTTTAGTAAAGGGAGGCCTATGTGGCCTAATTAAATATGCTAAAGAAGGGCTAAATCTAGTAACTTCTTGTAACTAGAATCTAGCTTTTTAGGGCTATTATCCCCTAGCTCCCTCTGTTGCTAGGCCTCTTAAGAATTACAGGCCTCTAGGGGCAGTAGACAGCCACTATTATTACCTAAGTTATTAGGGTATAGACCTTCTAAACCCCCTATAGAAAATGCCTAGCTAGGAGCTTTGGTGGGATATAGGGCTAAATCATTATCTTCTAGCTCTTTGATTTGTTAATATTCCTTGGGATTAAAAGCTAGTTGCGGAATTTAAACCTCTATAGGGTAGGAAAACCCTAATTTAGTCTTATAAGCTCTTGGTTATTATTGTTAGTTGCAATACTAAGAGCCTATAAAGGAAAGGTAGGTTAAATGCTTATAGATTGTAGGAGTAGGTTACCCCTTAATCTATAGAAAGAAGCTATGTTTAGCAGGTTCTAATAACCCACAGGGGCTTTTATTAGCTAGGAATAGCTAGTCTTTAGCTAGATAACCTCCCTTTAGATAGTGGGATAACCCACTAACTAGGTTAGTATCTATACCTAGGAAATATAGGGCATCTAGCAGAGCTAAAGGCCTATATTCTAGTGGATTTTTCTTAACTAGAACGTTAAAAACAGCTATGCCTCTTCCTTTAGGAAAAATAGGTCCTCCTGCTGTAATTATAGCGCTAGTTTTACCTTTCTTTAGAGGTTTAAAGTCCTTAAAGGAAGCCCTATTATTACAAATGTAATAGGAAGAACCTATATATTATATAAAAGGGAGTTTTTAACTATATTATTAGAGTAGCTAAAAGTAGGCTTACTAGTAGTGTTACTAGTGGTAGAGGCACTAAAACTATCTAAATTAGAATTAGAATCACTACTATTATTACTGCTAGATTCATTAGAATCTAATTCTTTAACGTATCCTATAGCTAGGGTATAGCCTAAAGTAAAAGCAACTTCTTTTCCTTTTTGTTTTTCCCTATTACTACTCTTTTTCTTCTTTTGCTTCTTTTTAGAGGCCTTAGAAGGGTTTAAATCCTTCTTATCCTGCTCTTTAGTAGCGTTAGAGTCCTTCTTAGGGTTAGGATTAGAAGATTTCTTCTCCTAGTCCTTAGAATTTCCCTTATTATTAAAAGCCTTATAACTAAGGGCTTTAGCTATAGGGGAGGTTTTATCCCTTTGTTTTTCTAATAAGTCTGCTATAAGGAACTATAAATTTAGGGTATTTATAGGCAGTCCTTATGCCCTAGAAGCTCTAATAGTAAATCTTTGTCTCTTAGCCTAACTAGGAAAGGTTTTGCTTTAATGCATTAATATAATGATTTACTTAATTAATAGGGGCAATCTCTACACTATAAAGTTATAGTCTAGCTAGTAAATTATTAAAATTAGCATTAAAAGCCTCTAAAGATCCCTTATAACTTAAAAAGTTTAGGGAATAGTAGCTAGCGTATAGCGTACCACGC
This sequence comes from Epichloe amarillans, assembly GCA_024072835.1. Lineage (NCBI taxonomy): Eukaryota > Fungi > Ascomycota > Sordariomycetes > Hypocreales > Clavicipitaceae > Epichloe > Epichloe amarillans. The sequence continues at coordinate 4,282,774 of CP099637.1, read as the reverse complement.
TAGATTTTAGCACTCTATAAATACTGCCTAATAAGGACTTTATAGGCTTCTTTAGGGGATTTTTGCTAATATATAGCAGCCTATAGTCCTAGTTAATAACTATCTCTTAATATTATTAAAAGAATAGCTTAGTTATAGTTAGCTAGATAGCTTACTAGGCTTAGATTATCTATAAATTTAGGTAATCCTAGGGCTCTAAATTATATGCTTAGGGCTTGCTTCCACTAGTTATAGTTTTTAGGGCCTTTTAGCTTAGCTCCCTCTAGAATAAAGTAAACCTTCTTATTTAGTTTCTTTATAGCACCTGTGTTAAAGGTAGCTTATAAGTTACTAAAAGGTACGCTTATAAAAGTAGTAGCTAGGTTTTCTTTTAGAACCTTAGTATTTTCTTCCTTAGGTCTATTAGAAGCCTAAAGACCTTGCATAATAGTTATAGTTTGCGTTAACTTCTCTAAAAGATTATTAATACTAGCCTTGTTTTTAATATGATTTTCCTTGCTATGCCTAATAAAATTAGATAAGGTCTTGCCTTATTATTTAATTTAGCTTTATATCTATAGCTATAGAGCACTAGCCTAAATAACTAGTTAACCTTCTATATCCATCCTACTAGGGTCCCTAGGAGGGCTAGAAGACCCTATAGTAGGGGCCTTACCCTTATAACTAGGTAGTGCTATCTTTTAAAAGTCCCTGTGTTAAATCTCTAAATTTATTCCTATTGCAAATAACGCGCGCTAGAAATTAATTATATTATAATCTAGTTATATATGTAATTTATGTGGCGGAGCTGTTTAAAAGGGTAGCCCTTAGGTCTAAAAAGTAGGTCTTTAGTATGCGTAGGTAGAAAAATAGCAGAGAAGAATCTCCGCGAGGAAAATTTTCTTAACACTAACACTAAGTAATAGGAATTATAGATAATAGGTATTACAAAAGCTATAACACAACGCAACGTAATATATAGTGTGTGTAACGTAATGTAATAGGTTAAAAAGCCTAGTATAGATATACTAGATATCTAATGATTTTAAAGGATATAGCGTATTTACTATTGTAAATAATATTAAATATAATGGTCGTAGTAGTAAATAGAATCACAAGAGGTTATAGTTATAACTAGATAGTTACAGTTACAATATAGTGGTTATAGGTGCGGCTATAGTTAATTTTTAACACTAAAGGTCTAATGTTATAATGTATGGCGCTAGTAAATAAAGAGCTTTAAATTCTAGTGGTTTCCTTTATAATCTTAAGAGCCTATAGGTATAGTAGGTAATAACTAGTACCTAAAATTAAGCAGTAATCGCAGTAGAATAACGTAGTAATATAGTAATCTATAGGCCTCCTAGGCTTATAACCTATTAAAAATAGGAAAGGAATCTAGCTAGAGGGATAGGAAGACCTCCTTACTAGATTCTAATGCGGTGGCTTCTAGATTCACTAGATTATAGCGTATTCTGCAAGATAGAGAGCTTTAATAGTTAAATATAGTTAATTCCTAGCTAGTATAAATAGTCTAATAAGCAATAAGAGGATTTCTAGTCCCCTTATAGACCTACTAACTATATTAGAGGATCTAGGTCACTAGAGAGGTCTTAGGAGCTACTTTTTATTTTCCGCAAAACTTATTTATATAGGAAAAATAAAAAATTAACTTATAGCTATACAAACTAGCTGCCTAGGTAGTCTAACTAAGCATTTTTAATAGATAACCCTATTAACAAAATATACTATTAAATCTAGAAAAATTCAAGGATTCGAATAGTATACATTAGCCTTTTATACAACTACTAGTTGCCTAGTTACAGTTGATTTTAGCTTCCCTATAGGGTAACCTAGTTAGCTTAGTCATATAAGCCTGCGGGTTAGTTAAGGGAATAACGCGGGTCACAACAGAACGCTGTAAGTAACGCCCGTAACTAACGTTATAATAACGTAATAAGGCAACTAGTAGGCCTATAAAATAGTGCTATAAATAGCATTATTTTAACACTCCCTCTAGAAAAGTATAAGGTAACTAATTCAATACCTAGACTTAGCTCTTTAATAGATATCTAAGTTAACCATAAATTTAACAATAAATCCAATAACTTTTAACTAAAAATAGTAACCTTTTTTTTTAAAATCAATAACTTTTAGGCGTAATTCTAATGTTTTTATTGATTTTTCGGGTTTTTTGACTTTTTAGTTAGTTTTAAACTAGGCCTTTGTATTCGTAAGACCTAATAGTTAGATAAATTATTGAAATTTATTATGGGGCAGGGGCTTAGTTAAACTATCTACAGGCATCTCTTTAGTGTTAATGTAGATAACCTTAGCTATACCCTTCTATACCTTTTCTCTAGTATAGTTAAATTTTAGTAGGGTATGCTTTGTTTTACTATAAAGAGCAGGGTTATTAGCGGTTGTAATAGCGCCTTAGTTATCACTAAAAATTAGTACTAGAGGTGCTATAGGTAGCTTTATCTCTTTAAAGAGACTATAAAGCCACTCTAGCTCCCTAATAGCTTCACATAAGGCATTAGATTTAGCCTCTAATGTGAATAAAGCTATTGTAGTTACTTTCTTCGATTTCTAGCTAATAGGTCCTTTAGCTAGCTTATAGAGATAAGCATAGGTTAATTTAGAGGACTTATCACCCGTGAAGTCGCTATCACAGAAGCTAATAAGGGTTGTAGAAGCTATAATAGCAGATTTAGACCTTCTATAAGTTATAGAATAACCCATAGAGCCTAAAAGGTACCTAAGTAAATGTTTAGAAGCATTAAGATACTCTATAAATGGCTTAGCTAGCGCTGTGGAAAGCCACTAAACCAGAAAGGCAATATTAGGTCTTGTAAGGAGCATTAGGTATATAATAGTCCCTATAATACTCTGATATAGCTTGTAATTAAGGGGGGAAAGAGGTTTAGTTAGGTGGTCTACCTGTTTTATAATTCCTAGTTATAGAGGAATTTTAATAGGTCTAGCATCTTTTATGTTAAATCTTTCTAGGGCTTTAGAAATGTACTAGGACTAGTGGATAGTTAGGGTCCCTTTCTTTTGATTTCTAGTGATTTAAATGCCTAGGAAAAATTCGGCTAGCCTATGGTCTTCTATAGGATAAGCTTTATAAAGTAGCTTCTTTAGCCTATTAATATAAGCTAGATCCGGTCCTATTAGAAGATAGTTATCCACATAAGTCGCTATATATGTAGATGTAGTTAGGTTAAAGAAGATAGCTAGGTTAGATATAAGGGGTTAAAAGCCTAGCTTCTAAAGAAGGTTCTTTAAAACCTATTGCCACTCTCTAGAGCTTTGTTTTAATCTATATAAAGCTTTTTATAGGAAGATAACCTGCTTTTAAGAGGGTTTGTAGCTATACTTCTTAAGTAACTTAGCTACTTTAGGTGTAGACTTAGCAAATTTAGTAAATCCATTAGGAATTTGCATATAGATAGCTTCCTTTAGTGGACTGTTTAGAAAGGCCCCTATAAAATTAACCTATTTAACTTCCTAGTCATTATAAGCCACTAGGGCTAGTAAAATCCGCTAACTAGGGGGAATGCTAGTTGCAGCGTAGGTTTTGATATAATCTTAACCTTTTATTTGCATAAACCCTTTAGCAATAAGTTAGGCCTTATACTTTAGAGGATTATTTTCTTTATCCTTTTTAAGCTTATAAACAAGCCTATTCTTTAGAACCCTCTAGCCCTTAGGAATTTAGTCTATCCCTATAAATTTAAAGGTTCTAGCAGCTAGAAGCTATTTAAATTCGTTAAAAGTTATATCTATCTATTTTTAACTATCCTTACTTTTTAGAGCTTGTTTCTAGGTCTTAGGGGTATCTAAATTGTTATTAGTGGATAATTTAGCCCTTTGTTATGCCTTAAAGCATATCTCCTTAATATATAAAGATATATTAAAATCATTAATATCCATAGAATTAGAATTAATTAAAGAATCTAAATCTAAAAACGGTTTTTTAATAGCACCCTTATTAGGGGCGCTAGAGCTAGGGCTCTCTAGGGGTAGCGCTAGAGGCGTTGTAGGCGCTGTTATAGGCGCTGTATTAGTCGCCCTAGGGGCTGTTAGTATAGGCACTGCGGGCACTGCGGGCGCTAAGCTTTTAGGAGGCTTTAGGTAACTATCCTAAACTTCTAGATTATCTTATGAGATATTAGCTTCTCCCTCTAAAGGATTAGTCCCTAAAGGCTTAGGGGACCTTACAGAGCCTATATCCTCTATAATTTTAATAAAGCTAGTCTTTATAACTAACCTTTTAGAGGGAATATAAACAAGATAAACAGTAAAACCTAGAGTAGCTAGTAACTAGCTAGGGATAGTCCTAGGGGCTAGCTTTTGAAGCTTAGATCTCTGCTCTAGAGGTATTAGAACCTTATAATAAAAACCTATAGCCCTAATTTTTAAGAAATTAGGCTTATAGGAAGTCTTAGGCTCTAAGTTAGCTAGAAATAGCTGCTTAGGGGTTAAAGGTTTAGTTATATTAGCTGTGATGTTAACTAATTCCACTATGGCTAGAAGGATGTAAGACTATAGATATAAGGGTAGCTTAGACCACTAAAGTGTAGCCCTAAGCTAGTTAAGGATAACCCTAATAGCCCTCTTAACTAGCCTATTCTGTTTGTAAATATAGGGGTAAGAGGTGCTAAAACAGATTCCTTTAGAAGATAACTATAACTAAAGTTTGTTATTAATTTCAGTACCTTCGTTAAAGTAAAGGTGCCTAGGATACGCATTATATTAATTTTTTAGGGCTCTAAAGAAGCCCTTAATAGCTAAAGAAAGGGTTAAACCTTCTTTATTAGCTAATAAAAAACACCATTTATACTAGGATTTTTAATCAATAAGAATAAGGACTATAGCCTTCTTATTGTGTAGTATAGGTTTAATTTTAACCGTATCTCCCTCTAGAATATCTAGAACTCTAGGGGGGTCCTAAATAGGTTGTTTAGTTAGTCTTCTAATAGCTTTAGATTACATACAGGCTATGTAGTTAAAATCCTTTTCTTTAATAGCGGAAAAATTAGGGATCCCTTTAGCTAATTTTAATGATTTCTTTAGTAAAGGGAGGCCTATGTGGCCTAATTAAATATGCTAAAGAAGGGCTAAATCTAGTAACTTCTTGTAACTAAAATCTAGCTTTTTAGGGCTATTATCCCCTAGCTCCCTCTGTTACTAGGCCTCTTAAGAATCACAGGCCTCTAGGGGCAGTAGACGGCCACTATTATTACCTAAGTTATTAGGGTATAGACCTTCTAAACCCCCTGTAGAAGATACCTAGCTAGGAGCTTCGGTGGGATATAGGGCTAAATCATTATCTTCTAGCTCTTTAATTTGTTAATATTCCTTAGGATTAAAAGCTAGTTACGGAATTTAAACCTCTATAGGGTAGGAAAACCCTAATTTAGTCTTATAAGCTCTTGGTTGTTATTGTTAGTTATAATACTAAGAGCCTATAAAGGAGAGGTAGGTTAAATGCTTATAGATTGTAGGAGTAAGTTACCCCTTAATCTATAGAAAGAAGCTATGTTTAGCAGGTTCTAATAACCCATAGGGGCTTTTATTAGCTAGGAATAGCTAGTCTTTAGCTAGATAACCTCCCTTTAGATAGTGGGATAACCCACTAACTAGGTTAGTATCTATACCTAGGAAATATAGGGCATTTAGCAGAGCTAAAGGCCTATATTCTAGTGGATTTTTCTTAACTAGAACGTTAAAAATAGCTATGCCTCTTCCTTTAGGAAAAATAGGTCCTCCTGCTATAATTATAGCGCTAGTTTTACCTTTCTTTAGAGGTTTAAAGTCCCTAAAGGAAGCCCTATTATTATAAATATAATAGGAAGAACCTGTATTATATAAAAGGGAGTTTTTAACTATATCGTTAGAGTAGCTAAAAGTAGGCTTGCTAGTAGTGTTACTAGTGGTAGAGGCACTAGAACTATCTAAATTAGAATCAGAATCACTACTATTATTACTGCTAGATTCATTAGAATCTAATTCTTTAACGTATCCTATGGCTAGGGTATAGCCTAAAGCAAAAGCAGCTTCTTTTCCTTTCTGTTTTTCCCTATTGCTACTCTTTTTCTTCTTTTACTTCTTTTTAGAGGCCTTAGAAGGGTTTAAATCCTTCTTATCCTACTCTTTAGTGGTGTTAAAGTCTTTCTTAGGGTTAGGATTAGAAGATTTCTTCTCCTAGTCCTTAGAATTTCCCTTATTATTAAAAGCCTTATAACTAAGGGCTTTAGCTATAGGGGAGGTTTTATCCCTCTATTTTTCTAATAAGTCCGCTATAAGGAACTGTAAATTTAGGGTATTTATAGGCAGTCCTTATGCCCTAGAAGCTCTAATAGTAAATCTTTGTCTCTTAGCCTAACTAGGAAAGGTTTGCTTTAATGCATTAATATAATAATTTACTTAATTAATAGGGGTAATCTCTACACTATAAAGTTATAGTCTAGCTAGTAAATTATTAAAATTAGTATTAAAAGCCTCTAAAGATCCCTTATAACTTAAAAAGTTTAGGGAATAGTAGCTAGCGTATAGCGTACCACGCTAGATTTTAGCACTTTACAAATACTGCCTAATAAGGACTTTATAGGCTTCTTTAGGGGATTTTTGCTAATATATAGCAGCCTATAGTCCTAGTTAATAACTATCTCTTAATATTATTAAAAGAATAGCTTAGTTATAGTTAGCTAGATAGCCTGCTAGGCTTAGATTATCTATAAATTTAGGTAATCCTAGGGCTCTAAATTATATGCTTAGGGCTTGCTTCCACTAGTTATAGTTTTTAGGGCCTTTTAGCTTAGCTCCCTTTAGAATAGAGTAAACCTTCTTATTTAGTTCCTTTATAGCACTTATATTAAAGGTAGCTTATAAGTTACTAGAAGGTACGCTTGTAAAAGTAGTAGCTAGGTCTTCTTCTAAAACCTTAGTATTTTCTTCCTTAGGTCTATTAGAAGCCTAAAGACCTTATATAATAATTATAGTTTACATTAACTTCTCTAGAAGATTATTAATGCTAGCCTTGTTTTTAATATAATTTTCCTTGCTATGCCTAATAAAATTAGATAAGGTCTTGCCTTATTATTTAATTTAGCTCTATATTTATAGCTATAGAGCACTAGCCTAAATAGCTAGTTAACCTTCTATATCTATCCTACTAGGGTCCCTAGGAGGGCTAGAAGACCCTATAGTAAGGGCCTTACCCTTATAACTAGGTGGTGCTATCTTCTAAAAGTCCCTGTGTTAAATCTCTAAATTTATTCCTATTGCAAATAACGCGCGCTAGAAATTAATTGTGTTATAATCTAGTTACGTACGTAATTTATATAGCAAAGCTATTTAAAAGGGTAGCCCTTAGGTCTAAAAAGTGAGTCTTTAGTATATGCAGGTAGAAAAATAGCGAAGAAGAATCTCCGCGAGGAAAATTTTCTTAACACTAACACTAAGTAATAGGAATTGTAGATAATAGGTATTACAAAAGCTATAACACAACGCAACGTAATATATAGTGCGTGTAACGTAATGTAATAGGTTAAAAAGCCTAGTATAGATATACTAGATATCTAATGATTTTAAAGGATATAGCGTATTTACTATTATAAATAATATCAAATATAATAGTCATAGTAGTAAATAAAATCACAAGAGGTTATAGTTATAACTAGATAGTTACAGTTATAATATGGTGGTTATAGGTGTAGCTATAGTTAATTTTTAACACTAAAGGTCTAATATTATAATGCGTGGCGCTAGTAAATAAAGAGCTTTAAATTCTAGTGGTTTCCTTTGTAATCTTAAGAGCCTATAAGTATAGTAGGTAATAACTAGTACCTAAAATCAAGTAGTAATCGCAGTAGAATAACATAGTAATGTAGTAATCTATAGGCCTCCTAGGCTTATAACCTATTAAAAATAGGAAGGGAATCTAGCTAAAGGGATAGGAAGACCTCCCTACTAGATTCTAATGCGGCGGCTTCTAGATTCACTAGATTATAGCGTATTCTGCAAGATAGAGAGCTTTAATAGTTAAATATAGTTAATTCCTAGCTAGTATAAATAGTCTAATAAGCAATAAGAGGATTTCTAGTCCCCTTATAGACTTACTAACTATATTAGAGAATCTAGGTTGCTAGAGAGGTCTTAGGAGCTACTTTTTATTTTCCGCAAAACTCATTTGTATGGGAAAAATAAAAAATCAACTCACAGCTATACAAACTAGCTGCCTAGGTAGTCTAACTAAGCATTTTTAATAGACAACCCTATTAACAAAATATACCATTAAATCCAGAAAAATTCAAGGATTCAAACAGTATACATTAGCCTTTTATATGACTACTAGTTGCCTAGTTACAGTCGATTTTAGCTTCCCTATAGGGTAACCTAGTTAGCTTAGTCATACAAGCCCGCGGGTTAGTTATAGGAACAACGCGGGTCACAACAGAACGCTGCAAGCAACGCCTGTAACCAACGTTATAACAACGCAACAAGGCAACTAGTGGGCCTATAAAATAGTGCTATAAATAGCATTATTTTAACACTAGGGTTAAATAGTGTTAGCACTACTACCTAGTAGTTATCTTAATATAACTTAATATCTATATAAATTTATAAGTCTAGGAGACTATTCTTATTAGGTTAAGTTATATTAAGAGCGTTTTCCTAGGGTTTTACTATACTAATTAGGGTCTTATTTATATTTAAGTAACTCCTAGCTTACTTAGTGCTAGCTTAGTATGTCTTAGTAGTATAAGTGTTTTTTTAGTAAATACTATAGTCTAGTTTAGTATACCTAGTTAATAGGTAGCCTAGTTTCCTATACTTATAATAAACTAGCAAGCCCCCTACTCCTATATAGTGTCTTTCCTATAGCTCTTTTTCTAGAGATACTAAGTAGTTTCTTCTCTTTTATTAGTTACCTCCTTAGTTACCTCCTTAGTAGCCTTTATAGGGAATCCCTTTCTCTTCCCTAGTTATTACTTTTACTTTCTTTCCTTAGCTAATAAGGTAGTTCTAACTTATAGGGTACTCTTAGCTAAATACTTACTTCTTTATAGTATTATTTAGGCACTATATAAACTAAGTAATTCTTAAAGGTTTAGGTATAGGCTTAGGTAATTTTACCTTTACCTTCCCCTAGACTTTAATAAAAGTCTAGAATAACTAATCCTTACCTTAGTAAAGGATTAGTAGTATTCCTATAGCTTCTAGGTAGTAACTATCTTTATCTATTCCTTTAGTTTTTAGCTATTAGATAAACTTTACCTAAGTGTAGCTCTAGTAATTTATATAACTATCTATAGTAGTAAAGCATATTTACTATTACTTTACCTTATTTACTAGGTAATTACTAGCATATATAACCTTTATTATATTATTAGTAAATATATTTTAATCTATAGTAAAGGTTATATTTAAATCTACTAAGAATATCTATAGGTTTTTATAGGTATCCCCTTTATATATAGGAGCTTTTAGCTATATCTTTACTATACTATATCTATAAAGTCCTAGTAAGGGTAGTGCTTCCTAGGGAATAGGGGTAGTGTCTTAGGTAAAAGGTATTTATAAGGTAGGAGTAAGGCCTTTATTAGTATTAACTAATTAGGGAGGGGTATTTACTTCTTATAAATTTTTCTATAGCTATTTAAGTTTTTGCCTCTTTTAAGTAATTTATAGCTATATCTTTACTTATATAAGGCTATAGTTTAATATAGCTTCCTTACTATTAATAATAGGCTTTAATATATAGGAATTCTCTAGTATAGTTAGATAAGAAGACTTATATTCTAAAAGTAAGTTCTAATCTATAGGTATACCTTTATATAGTGTATTTGCTCTAGAGTTATTAGTACCTCTTAAGTAAGTATTTATTCTTTATAGTGCTAATATTCTTACCTTACTAATAGCCTATTACCCTAATAGGAAAGAGAGATTAACTTATTAAGGCTTCTAGGCTAGATATAAATAAAATAGGGTAATAGTATAGATAAGTAGTAGCTAGATAGCTAAAGCTAGGTAGTAATACTTAAGGGTTTTAATCTCTAGCCTCCTATATTCCCTATATATAACCTTTGCCTAAATACCCCCTTTGCGCTTATATAACTAGCTTATAGTAACCTTATAGCTAGGGCGCTACAAGTCCTAAGTGAGTCCTACTATATATAATGCTATTGCCTCTATTGCCTATGTCGCTCCGTAGCCTCCATGACCCTAACACAAACATAGTAAAGATTAATATAGAAAAGGTTCTCCTACTTACTATTAGGGGAATAACACTGCTATAGCCTAGTGGCTCTCTAGTAGCGCTCTTAGATAAATTAACTAACCTAGTAAAGATTAATATAGAAAAGGTTCTCCTACTTACTATTACTTTTATAGATATAGCAGAGATTAATATAGAAAAGGTTTTCCTACCTACTATTAGGTAATTTACCTTAATACTATTATAAGCATATAGCTCCCTAGTAGTGCTCTTAGACTTTTTAACTAGTATAGTAAAGGTTAATATAGTAAAGGTTAACTTACTTACTATTGCTTCTATAGGCCTAGTAAAGATTAACCTAGAAGAGGTTCTTAAACTAGCTAGTAAGGTTTAATTACTATAAACCTATAGCTTTATTACCACGCGCTTAGGCCTTTTACCTAGCCTAGTAGAGATTAATATAAAAAAGGTTCTCTTACTTACTATTAGGGTTCTTGCTTTGCTATTAAGGGGTAGTAAATATAGATATAAGGCACTTACTAAGTTACTATTACTCTTACACTACTCCTTAACTATAAACTTAATATACTATAGACATGCCTAACTAGTAGTTAAGCTATTACTAATATAGCGCCCCTATAGCCTAATAGTAGTAAACTTAGTAAGGAAGGTTAGTAACTAAGATATAAAAGCCTTAGCCTTCCTTTCCTTACTAATATAGTCTAGTCTTTATAATAAAGGGTTAGTAAGATTTAGCTTCCTTACTTAGTGTTTAATAGTAAAGTTAAATAGGCATAGCTTATCTAATATAGTAACCTAGTGACTAGTTAGCTTAGGCTTTATTATAAGGTACTTATAGTTTAGGTAATTTATAATTATAGTAACTAGGTATGCTAAGTAAGCAAGGTAATGCCTCTAGGTCTAAAAGGCCTTCTAAATTGCTAGTAGCTTTATATCTAGTGTTATATAGTGTAATTTAGTGTTCTTTAACTTTCTTAATATAAACGCTATAGGGTGCTAGTAACCTAGCACTAATATTATATTATATTATATTTTATTTAAATACGCTAGTTAGCCTTCCCTAGCTATTTCTAGTACTCCTATAGATTAGTTAAAGAGGAAAACCTTTAGAAAGATAAAAAACCCCCTTATGTCTTTATTTAGTCTAGCGCTAGCCCTAGACTAGGTTAGCGCTGCTATTAGTGTAGCTATTTATAGTTATTTATTACTAGCTTACACTAGCCTTATCCCTTTATCTAAGTTTTTAAGTTAGAAGGACTACTAACTCTTTACCTTTGCCTAGGTCCTAGCTCTTCTCTAAGCTAGTGCTAGCCTAATTAATATTGCTACTTATAAAGTAAATTTAAGTTTATAATAATAATTTACTTTTCTCTTATAGTATCTCTAACTCTTTTATTACCTTACTTTTTAGCTAAATCTGCCTTTTCTCTAACCTAAGTTATTTATAAACTTAAAGTACCTAGTTTTATAGAACTTCTAGAGGGAGAGGGTAAGGCTAGCCTATAGTTACCTTAGTATTAGCGCTCTTTTACTATTAAAGTTTTTATTTATTTATAATATTAGTGTATTATCTTTATATTTATAATAATAACTTATAGCCCCCCCCCCTAGGGATTATAAGAAAAGTTCTTCCCCCCTTAGAATCCTAACCTTTTTCCTTCCTCCTATATTACACTTTCTTATAGGTTATTTTTCCTTTTTTCTTTTAAGAACCTATAAGCCCTACCCTAGGTTAGTGCTAGTCTAGAAGCTAATAATTACTATAGTTTTATACGCTTATTACTATAGTTATAAAAATATCTCTCTCTTACTCTTTATTACTAGTAGGTTTGCCTTTATTTCTATGCGATTTAGGTGCTAATCCACCTAGGAGCCTATGCTTTTACTATATTATCTAAAGAAGCTACTTACCCTAAAGTAGCTATAGTAAGCTCTTAAATATAAGCTTTAGGTAAGTCTCTTTTACTCTAGCGCTAGGCCTATTTTAATGCTAATTTAGTTTAGTTAGGTAAGCCTTAATAATTTTAGTGTATTTCCTACTATATGTAATCCATAAAGACTCTAGGCTATTAGTGCTATAATATTATTAGTTTATTTTCTCTTTGGTTTTGCTATAATAGCAAGGCTAATCTATTTAGTTAGGGGCTATAACTAATGCCTACTTTAATTATTAGGTTAGGAATAGTAGGTATAAGAAGGTTTAATATAGCCGCTCCTAGTATAGCGCTACTGCTAATCTAGTTAATAGGTTAAAATCGCTAGGCATTAGGTAGAGCATTAGTAGCTAACTAAAATATTAGCTAAGATTGCTAGTAGTGCTAAGGTAAGAGCTCCTTTAGCGGGTTAATTCTAGCTCTAAATTAGTACTAATTTATCTATTTCCCTAGGTCCCTAAGGACTTTAATACATGTATAAAGAAGTTATATGCTAAAAATTAAAGTAAGAAAAAATAGTTTATATTAGTAGTAAGCCTAAACTAAGGCAGTTCTAGGTCTACTAGGGACTAATATAATAAGACTATCTTTTAGCTATATTAACTAAATATATAAATAGTAAAGACAAACTATCTCCTAGGTGCCTCCCTCCTTATTAAGGGGTAGGCTAAAATCCTAGAGAATACTATTCCTATCCCTAAGGAGAAGTAGTTTTTTTATATTATTTTATATTAGTATAAGGGCGTAATTAGATTAGAAGCGGCCTAGAAGGGGGGCTAATATACCTAGCGTTTAGTAGTTAGTTTATATTAATCTAATAATAAGTTCTAGAGTATATTTCTTTCCTTATATATATTATAGTTACTTTGCCTCTAGCCTATTTCCGCCCCTAAATTATTTATATTAGTTCCTAATTTTTATTACCTCTATTAGTTATTATTTTTATAGTCCTTAGTTCTAATCTTTCCTATTAGACACACCCTAGTTTTAGTTCTAGGGCTCTTAACTTAGCGGCTAGGTTATATACTAGTGTGTAATATTATAGTCTCTTTATAGCTAGAAACTATTTAGCTATAACTTTCGCCCGCTAGGGATTATTTAGGGCTAGCCTTACTTCCTATATATCTATAGGCTAACGTTATTAGGGTTATATATAACTATATCTATAGTAATTAACTATTATATAGTACTAGTCTTCTTTTACTTAGCTATAGCTATATAGAGGTAAAGTTACCTTAGGAATATTCTAGAGAAAAAGAAACTTATTAAGGCTAATCTTACCTATTTATAATTATATAAGTGTAGAGGAGATATACTTATCTAGGTCTTTATAGAATCTCTAGATATCTTTTAGGTAGCTTAGTAGCTAGTCCTTAGCTAGTTCTCTAACGCACTAGTCCTAACCTAGTCTTTCTCTATTATGCTATGCTTCCTATTAGCTTTTCTATTTATTATATAATTCTACATTAGGTTTATCTTCCTTATTATTATATCTCCTCTATAGCCTTCTCTAGGGCAGGATAGTTACTACTAACCTAGCTATAGTCCTAATTACCTTTGCTATCCCGCTATTAATAGTTCTCTCCTTATACCTCTTTTTTAGGTGGTTTAGGTATAGGTTAAGTGGTAGGACTTTAGTTTTAGCTTCTAGCTATGTAATTAGGGTGGCCTTAAACGCCCCTGCGACGACCCGGAGACAGGCCGACTGGTTAGTCATAAAGCTCTTAACTATGCCTTTTGGTTTTCCTCCTTTCTTAGTTAGTATATGGTAGGCGCTCGCTCCATAGGACACTAATATTATAAGGATAGCTCTAATTACGTATTTAGAGGTATTAGTCTTTACTTATAGTGGTAAATTTAGGTTAAAGTAAACTAAAATTAAAACCTTCTAAAATAGCTTTTATAGTTCCCTAAACGCTACTAGCTTACTATTATCTAGCTTAAACTTTGCTAGTTAGTTCCCTTATAGGTGGTTTATTAATAGGATAACTATTTTACTATATAACTTAATAAAACGCCTATAGAATCTAGTAAACCTAAGGAAAGATTAGATATTAAACACATAGATAGGTATTAGCTATGTTATAATTACCTTTACCTTACTTAGGTCTATTAAGATTCCTTTTAGTAAGATTATATAACTAAGGAATTTAACCTCCTTAATAGAGAATTAGCACTTATTTAAATTAATAAAAAGGTTAGCCTTCTAAAATCTCTTAAGGATCTTTTTAATATTACCCTTATGCTCTAAGATCTTATAGCTAAATATTAGGGTATTATTAAGGTAAATAATGTAAATAAGGTTATTAAGGCTTTCTAAAGCTTTGTTAATATACTCTTAAAAGGATACTAGCGCGTTAATAAGCCTAAATAGTATTATAAGATACTTAAAGTAACTATATTTACACTAGAAAGCTATTTTCTACTTATTACCCTTGCGAATACGTAGCTAATAGTATATATCTTTAAGGTCTAACTTTATAAAAATCTTTACACCCCCTAGTTAGTCTAAGATTTCTAATATTAAGGGCAAAGAGGCCTTATTTTTAACTATAATCTTATTAAGGCCCCTATAATTTATATATAGTTATAGCTTTCCCTCTTTTTTTAGTATAAAAAGGATTAGGGCGCTTGCTAGGCTAATGGATCTTTAGATTTATTTGCGTTCTTATATAGTTACTAGGTACTTATAAAGTACTTATAACTTTTTCTTAGCTAGGTTATATATTAGACTTTATAGCAATACTTTTTTTTCTTCTAATTTAATAGTATAAGTTTAATTACCTAAGCTAGGAAGGGTACTAGCCTCTTTATTTAAAAACATATCTTTAAACTCCTTATAAGCTTCTAGAAGTTTTACTTTCTTAGGTTTATTAGTTAGTTTTATTACTATATTATTACTACTTCCTTTCTCCTTATTTACTATAGGTCTAATAGTAGCTATATGCCTAATTATATATATTACCTATAGGTTAAGTACTACTATAATAGATATATATTTTGCTACTTTCTAACTATCCTATAACCTTATTACTAATAAGATATATTCCTTTATTATAGGGTATCTCTAAAGTCTATCTTTCTATAATATTATTACTAGCTTATACTCTCTTACCTAATTAACTCCTAAAACTAATTTTTTACTACTATTAGTAATATAGTAGCTAAGTTAGTATATCTTTATATAGCCTATACTATCCCTAACTAATATTATTTTCTTTAAAATCCCTTAATATAGTATAATATTACCTAATATACTCTTAAGCGTATTATTATAAGGTTACACTTTTAACTAATTAAGGTTTATTAGTATATTAGGGTAAATTAAGGAATATATAACACTAGGGTTAAATAGCATTAGCACTACTACCTAGTGGTTATCTTAATATAACTTAATATCTATATAAATTTATAGGTTTAGAAGACTATTCTTATTAAGTTAAGTTATATTAAGAGCGTTTTCCTAGGGTTTTACTAAGCTAATTAGGGTCTTATTTAGGTTTAAGTAACTCCTAGCTTGCTTAGTGCTAGCTTAGTGTGTTTTAGTAATATAGGTATTTTTCTAGTAAATACTATAGTCTAGTTTAGTGTACCTAGTTAAGGGGTAGCCTAGTTTCCTACACTTATAATAGACTAGCAAGCCCCCTACTCTTACATAGTATCCTTCTTATAGCTTTTTTTCTAGGGACGCTAAGCGGTTTCTCCTCTTCTACTAGTTACCTCCTTAGTGGCCTTTATAGGGGATCCCTTTCTTTTCCCTAGTTACTGCTTCCGCCTTCTTTCCTTAGCTAATAAGGTGGTTCTAACTCGCAGGGTACTCTTAGCTAAATACCTGCTTCTTTATAGTGCTATTTAGGCATTGCATAAACTAAGCGATTCTTAGAGGTTTAGGCATAGGTTTAGGCAATTCTGCTTCTGCCTAAATAGATAGAATAGGGTGATAGTATAGATAAGTAGCAGCTAGATAGCTAAAGGTAGGTGGTAATGCTTAAGGGTTTTAATCTCTAGCCTCCTACATTCTATATGTGTAACCTTCGCCTAAATACTCCCTTTACGCGTATATAACTAGCTTATAGTAGCCTTATAGCTAGGACGCTATAAGCCCTAAGTGGGTCCTACTATATATAATACTATTACCTCTATTACCTATATTACTCTATAGCCTTTATAACCCTAATATAGTACCCCCTTTACTTTATAATTACCCTTAATTATACTTACTACCTAGTTAGTGTAAACTTACTATTCTAATTTTCCTACGTAACTCTTACCCTACGTGTCCTAATATAAGGCATAAGGAGATAATAGCCCTATTAATAATAGGTTTAGCTATTATTCCTTACCTTACCTATAAGCTCTTAGTTATAATATAGTTATAGCTATAAAGTTACTTTATAAATGCTTATATTCTTATTCCTACTAGTTCTATAAAAGTAAATACCTTATATTATATTTTCTTATTAGCTAAAAGGGATAGGGTATTAGACACTATATATTAGGGTGTATTTAATTATAAGTTCTAGTAAAGTTACTATAAGCTTACTAGGTATATGTAGTTAGCTATAACCTTAGCTATTAATAGCTATAACGCTAGCTTTTTAACCTATAGCTTACTTTCGCTACCTGCGTAGATTACTTAAGGGGTCTATAGTTAATATAAAAAAGACTAAATTTCCCCTCCTTTTTCTCTTCCTTTCCTCCTTATCCCTCTTAATTTTTAACGTTAAATTCGTGAGTTAGCCTTACTAGCCTTATAGCAGCGTTCTTGCTACTACTGCTTAGTAGTCACTAACCTTGTCTAGAGTCTTCTTCTTGTTGTCTTGTGTTTTATCCGCTCTTGTAGTTAGTATCTTATAGCCATAACACTGCGAACGAGAGGTAAACTTACGCGGAAGTTTTTAAAGCCTATAAAGCCCTCTTATAAGGGGATTTCTCTAAGGTAGGCACTAAGGGTCTAGGAGTTATTAGGTAAATAGATAATATTATAACCTAGCTATAAGTTAGTAGTAAGTAAGTAGGAAGTAGTAGCTAGATAGCTAAAGGTAAGTAGTAATACTTAAGGGTTTTAATCTCTAGCCTCCTATATTTTATATATATAACCTTTACTTAAATACCCCCTTTATATATATATAACTAGCTTATAGTAGCCTTATAGCTAGGATACTATAAGCCCTAAGTAAGTCTTACTATACATAATGCTATTGCCTCTATTGCCTATGTTACTCCGTAGCCTCCACAACCCTAACAGTAATTCTAAGGCTTCTAAAATAGTATAACAAAGTCCTAGTCTTATTCCTATAAACTTATACTAAAATAATTAGGGTAATAACAATAGTTAAATCCTATCTTAGCTAGCTACTAAGGTTCTATAAATATTACCACTCCGATTACCTAAGACATTTCTCCACCTAACGGCACTAAGCACCAAAGCATCCAGCCGTTTAACCACCACCTCCACGGACCACCACGGCCGCCATTCCCTGAGGCCTACGACAAAGGTGACCCTCTTTCTCGTTTCTCATCATCCCCCTCCCCTCTGCGTTCGTTTGCCCTTCTATTAGTTTGTTTCCCGTTTGCATTTTCCGCGCCCCCCTCCTCCTCCCACCCTGCGTGTAAGCTCATTTGCTTCGCTTCCCGACTCAACCTGGCCTCTCTCTTCTGTTGTCCCGTACACCGCGGGCTCGCAGATGACTGGCTGACCGGATCGTCGTCGACTGGACGGCGGACGGCGGACGGCGGACGGCGGAGACGACAACGACGACGACGACGACTGAGACTTCTACGTTCTGCGAACAAATTACGATTGCTTTTCCCTGCTACGAGTACTTGACGACGACCCTGGCTTCTCTCCTCCAAATATCTCCTTCATCTTCGCCCTTCCACGATATAGTATAGACACAGACTTTTCCCCCCAGGGTACAAACGACATCGGACCATAATGCGGCCGCCCCGGATCGCGGTACTTGTCTTCTCTATCGCTGCATCCCTCTTCATCTTATACCGCGGCTTGACCACCACTCGTATGAATGCTGCCGCTTCTTATCCATCTACCGCCCGAGCGTCCACGTCGGTCTTTGGCTTCATGTACTACAACACGCCGTTCTCTCTGTTCCCACCAAATGCTGCCATCAGCTTGACCGATGATAATAGTACATCGTTCGCTGCCCGGCCTGCCGCTTTTGGCCCCAAACTGGCCTCTAGGGGCTTGAGTGCGCAGCTCTGGGTGGGCAGCGGCTTTGGAGAAGACGGATTGGATACAGATGGGGAACTCGGGTGCAGCGACTTGCCCGGCTGGGGTAGTTCGAACACGCGGGCATCGCTCAGGAACTCGTTCAAGGCTGGATCAACGAGGATTACTTCGGTGAAATCAAAGGTGCCGAAGAACGGTGGTGGCCTCCTCGGCCCGGATGACCGTCGTGACTCCGTCGCCAAGGCTAAAGCGCGGCCGAAAAATGACAAGCATGATAACACAGATGACTACTTAACCGAAGAGGTTTCGGGCGCACTCTCCCGGCCAGATGCTTCAAGCGGTTCCTCCGCCCATGCCGATATCCAGTCCATTCAGGAAGCTGCGGAAATCGAGGGCAAGGTTGTCCTGCTGAAGCGTGGGGGTTGTGGTTTTCTCGAAAAAATCATGTGGGCGCAGCGCAGGGGAGCCATTGCTGTCATCGTAGGCGATAACCAGAAGGGTGGCCCGTTGATTCAAATGTTTGCGCACGGTGATGAGGTCGACAATGTCACTGTACCCTCGGTCTTTACAGCCCGCACAACCGCACAGCTCCTGTCGTCGTTGACGCAGCCGGGGAGTTTCATCGAGGACACGATTGATGACAATGGAAATCCGGTGCTGAAAGTGCAACAATCTGCGCCGGCGAAACATCAGAAGCGATCGTCTGCTGATTCCAATGCTGCGACTGTCCCTAAAAATGCTGGAGATTCGAAAGCCAAACCAAGTACCGACGAAAAGAAGAAGCAACCGTTGAAGCCGTCGTTTGCGAAATCAAAATTTGGACAAGGCCATGGAATTCTTGAAGGCGTTTACAAGAGTGACTCAGCTCACCATGTCAGTTCGGAGAGCCGGCCTCCAAGCAGTGGACGCTTGGATTGGGTGCTGGTTGAGGATTGGAATGACGAAAAAGACAAGATGATCAGCGAGACCATGGGAAAAACAAGGACACCCAAGAATAAGTCTAATGGTGATGAGTTTGTCATTGGCGTGCATGACTGGCGAGACCCTGATCTGGTTGGCAGCACAGGCAAACATGAGTATGAGGAGAAGGCGACGTCCAAACAGACCGAGGCGAATAAAGGTGGCAGCACAGGTTCAAATTCCGACCGTGCCAGTAGCATGGGGTCTGAGGGTATCTCCAAGAACCATGGCCTCATGTCGAAATTGTTCGGCATTGGTGACTACAATGCCGCACCAGACCCCAAAACCCCGCCGCCAGATCCTCAACGGCCACCACAGTCTGGCAAGCGACCAACTCATGAGGGCCTCTGGGTGACTATCACACCAACTAGCAGCGCAAGCCCCTTCTTCGACACTCTGCTTGTGCTGGTCATCAGTCCATTAGTTACACTAACTATTGTGTATGCGCTTCTCATCCTGCGAGCTAGGATCCGCAGAAGACGCTGGAGAGCACCAAAATCGGTTGTAGATCAGCTGCCGGTGCGAACATATCACACCGTTTCGTCAACTACGTCCAACCTGTCGCCCAGACTACCTTCCCCTACAATCGCAACACCCATGACGCCCCTGCTGCAGCATGGTCCATCGCGATCTCGCCCCCGCTCAAGGACTACCACTGGTGTCATGGAGAGTCCCAACTTCCTGGCGCCGAGCACAGCAATAATCCCTGCGCCGCAGGAGCCGTCTGGGACGAATCGTCGGTCTGGTTTTGAGAAGAGAGCCGGAGGGTTTTCAGCCGAGTGGAGGAAGTATATGGGTCGGCAAGTCGAGTGCGTTGTGTGCCTGGAGGAATACGTCGACGGTGTGAGCAGGGTTATGAGTTTACCGTGCGGCCACGAGTTTCATGCTGATTGCATGTAAGTTTTGCTTCTTTTTCCTGCCTGTTGCTGGCACAACTGACTTGACTCCTAGTACACCCTGGCTTACCACGCGCCGACGAACATGCCCCATTTGCAAAGGCGATGTGGTTCGGTCGCTGCAACGCGGAAGAGGAAACGGTCCTCGATATGAGCCATACCGAGAGGATAGTGACGAGGATGAGGACGAGGAGGACGAGGCCGAAGCTTCCGGATCTGGCTCCGCCGAGAGAGAGAGAAATGTCGACCTCGAGCAAGGCATCATAGCAAACGCAGAAGCAAGAACAAGTCCACGGGTCACGCGGCGAGAAGGCGGCTGGCTGGGCATTTTCTCGAGCAACTTCAATGGTCGAAGCACATCAGAACACCGCTCTCCCTCTCCTGAGCATCGAAACCGATGAATTCACGTACAAAGCATCTTAATTTTACCTCTTAACGGTTTTTTTTTTACGTTTTTTCCCTTCCTTCTTCTTTCCCCTCTCTTCAAATCTCCTCTGGCGTTTACGGCTCTGGGAACCAGAAAGGATATTCCAGGCGGTCTCCTGTCGATCTCTGCACTGGCGAGCACTTGTTTCGGGATGAACAGGCTGGAGGATGGACGTCCCCAACAACCAGACGACTTTTTTACATTTTCTGTCGTTGTGTTTGAGTCTATCACTAGTCGTGTGGCGAGATGTGGAATCGAATGGTTCGAGGAGGGTCTTGTTTTTGTTGTTGGACAGAAGGACAGATGGACAGATGGCATTATATATATACCCTCGGGAGTCTCCTTGCCTAGCTTGGCCATGAATAGAACTCTACGATCATCATGCGCGTCCATTATCATTTTGTGGCTCGCGTGAGAATAATGATGACGAATGCGGGCATGTCTCCGGGTTCTGTCACTCGACGTGGATATTACGTTGGCTTGCGCACATGATATCTCTTTGTAGGTAATTCATCACGACACTGTGATCAATGTCATTAGACTTGGAATCGTTTCACAGATCATAGTGCGCACGTCATTTCATTCTATTTCAAGCTTTTTTGTGTATACACCGTTTAATTCAAATGTAGCCTTTGAGGACCGCGGCCTCGGCATTCAATATCGATGAGCCGGCGGCTCCGATGACGGCTATGACGGCATTAATTAGTACTGGGGTTCCCCCCCCCTTTTTTTTTTCTTTTTCTATTTTTCCCCGCAAACTTGATGGAAATGTAATGTGGTGGTGATGATAAAATTGGGACTTGGAGTTGAAAAAAAAAACCAAAAAACAGGGAAAGTAACGTACTGTTGTGGCTGAGAGCCGTGAACTTGATATCGAAAACACCGCTCTCGTCCTCTCTCAAACGACCCACGCTGACAGTGTACCCGTTGCCCAGATCCCTATCGAGCCTCGGCTGAGGACGATCGTCCTCGTCAAACACCCGGATGGCAGGGTCCGGGGCCGAGGGACATCCCAGCGCCTGCGCCTCAGCCACGTACGCCCTCATGGCGGCCTTGCACTCCTCCGCCGAGGGAGCAGGCCGTCGCTCGAAGCTGAGGCTCACGCAGGCGGTGTGGCCGTCCAGCACGGGAACGCGATTGCACGTCGCCGAGACGCGCAGGCCGTGCTGCTCGACGAAGGCCGACTTGGCGTCGTCGAGCTGGCCGAGGATCTTGCGGGCCTCCGTCTCGAGCTTGTCTTCCTCGCCCTGGATAAAGGGGACCACGTTGTCAATCATGTCCATGGACGACACGCCGGGGTATCCCGCGCCCGAGACGGCCTGCATGGTGACGATGCTGACGGTGGTGATGGGGCCAAGCGCCGCCTGGAGGGCGGCGAAGGGGCCGACGAGCCCGATGACGGCGCAGTTGGAGTTGCACACCAGGAAGCCCCTTTGGAGCTTGTTTACGCGTCGTTGGTGGGGGATGAGATCCAGGTGCGAGAGGTTGACGGTCGGCACGACGAGCGGCACGAGAGGATCGCGCCGGTGGTTCTTGGCATTCGAGAAGACGGGGATTTCGGCCTTGAGAAACTCCTGCTCTGTTTTTTTTTTCATTCGATTTCCATCAACAAACGTGCGATTTGGCAGTTGAAACGATCTTGTTTTGAATAAAGAAGAAAGAAAAAAGAAGAAGGCGGGGAGAGGTTTGAACATTGGTTGGTTGGTTTTTACCTATCTCTCCTGCCACGTCGGAATCCAGCCCGGAAAATACAACGTCGCAGTCGCTGAACTCGCTGGCTTTGCATTCCCGCACAACGAGGTCCGCGAGGGACGGGCTCATCGGCGACGCTTGCTTCCATCGGACGGCGTCTCTGTACTTTTTCCCGGCGGATCGGGACGACGCTCCCAGGGCGTGTAGCTTGAGCGACGGGTGTTGGGCGAGGAGGAGGATGAAGCGCTGGCCGACGGAGCCTGTGGCTCCAAGGACGCCTGGGGAGTATTGTTAGTTATGAGTGATGAGGTTGAGGTTTTGGTGTTTTGGTGTGGAAAGGGTTGGTCAATGGGGAAAGGTGACGTATCATTGCGATTGAGGAGGCGGGACGAGCGAGGACAAACCGCATTTCTTGGGGGGGAACTGAGTGGCCATTCCGAGTGCTCCGTGGATTGTTGACAGAGGTAGAGAAAGACTCAAAGTGAAGAACAAGTTGATGGCGTTGTTGAAGAGGATACAGTTAAAAACCCCAGGATCAAGATGGCTGAGTCGATTGGTTCAATATTTGGAGTGCCCCGCCATCGGAGAGAGCTGGATGGATACTTCTCAGTACCAGGTTGCCAGGTAATGCTAACATGAATGCACATTTTACGCGACGACTCTTTGGTCCACTTTCGAGTGTATTCGGAAAACCAAGGGACGGACGGTAAATAAAGGATGAAAGTTATCAATGAGGGACGTATCCCATGCAGCGACACGATGCAATGACTAATGAGGCCCAATGCTCCCCTCCCGACAGCCCGATAATGGAAACGAAAAATAAATACACACCCTCCCAGGCCCAATCTGGACTCGTGCGTGCGAATGGCCTTAACGCCCTATTAATTGCGAGATTGCGATTCATAACAGGTCTGGATGAGAGAAAAAACCAAGAAAACGATGAAAGACAGACATGACATCCTGAGCAGCTCGTCAGACGTGGCGATGCGAGCAGGGCCATCTACTGGTCAACAGAAGACCGACGCGTACTATCGCCGTAAATGCGAAACTGCACAAATATAGTCGAGTCTTCCACCATGGTGCCGAGAGAGCCCAGGAGCCAAGGCAGCGTGGTGAGCAGGTATTCCTTGTTTTGGGAGTACGCGATCAGACTGAGTCCGTATGTCATGTTCCCAGTGAGCGAGAGCATGAAGAAGAAAAGGGAGAGGCCTGGTCGGATCTTGTGTCAGCTGAACTCGACATGTATCGAATCGAGCATGCATACCTTCACATGACTTTTCTCTGTAGTTCTTGAATATCTGGGGCACTCTGGCGCTGAGGATTCAATTAGCCACCTCCAGTACCTACTGCAGGACAGGATGTTCCGCATGCTTTCGGCAGTGTACACTCACCAGAGGTAAAACGAAGCACTCGCGTAACCAAGGGCTAGCCCGAACTTGGCTTTCAACTCGTCTGCATCAGAAGGATCGGGCACGCTCGGTCCATTGTCGGGGATGCCATCATCGCCGTTCCACGCGCCAGCCTTGTATGAGATGAACCAGCCCGTGAAGCCGATGATATATACAGCCGTTAAACCAAGTAGGTTGTTAAGCCAGGGTGGACGTTCATGCGTCTCATCCTGGCGAGTGACTTCCTTTCGAATGGGCTCGAGAGCCGACTCCCGGTGGGTATCGTGTCGGATGAGGGACCCAGGAAGATCAGTTGAGCTTCGTCGTCGTCCGAGAAGGGGGGACTCTTCGCAGGCGCTGCGGGTGCCGAAAAGTGCTTCGTGATGGGCAGTAGCACGTCGACGGGCAGCTTTCGCTTTGTAGTAGCCGGTCTGGGAAATGAGGATTACGTCGAGAAAGCAGAAGTATGTGGCCAACGCGATGGCACTGGGGGCCAACTTGGTGAAGAGCGCTCCTGTTCCACACATATCAGTCATTAGTGAGAGACATGACGAAAAAGAAGAAGGACGGAGTAATGACTTGCCTATGAAATTACAGATATCGCCTAGGAGCCATACAATGAGAAAGGTCATGCTAAGGCCATCGGCGCTTTTCGTCTTGTAGTTGGCGATCAATTGAGGTAGCTGCAAATCAACCCAGTCAGCCAGGCTTGTTCGTCTGTGAAGGCCGAGGCCAGCGAGGGCATTCACTTTTATCATTTCAGATGCAGCGACACATCAAACTCACCAAAAGACACATCCAAGCTGTCAAGCTAACGCTGCCAAAAATACCAGAAAGAGCCTGTCCCAAGTACATGGACTGGCTCACGCCGGCAAACGCTGCCGGCACGAAGGAAGCCATATCAAGTCGTCTCCGTCCTTTCCAGTCCAACACTATTTGCCTCGTTCGCAACTAGGGGGAAAAATTGGCGGACAACAAGGCAATTGAGCCAGGTTCAGATGAGGTAGACTTGATGTTGAAGATTAGATGATGGAAGTTTGATGGATGGCATGCGAGAAGGGCGATGTGTTTGAATCATCTGGGTGCGAGGACTCGATGCCAAGCTGAGCAGGGGATTGGGGTCTTGTATGAGCAACAGCTCACGAGATCAACTTGACAGAGCTGAAGCTGAGAGGAGGGTCAGGTCGATGATGAGCGTGGGCGTGGTTTGGCGTCAGGCGGGTTGATTTTCTTATCGAAGGAATTGCTATCTAGGTTTGACGCATGCATGAAGTTATGATTGGCTGCCTGCGTATCGGTCTCGTGCGGCTCCGGGCGTGTGACGCACGAAGTGGGCCCCTCCTGCAGCCAAGGTTCCATTGAGCAACGTGGGCAAGGGAGGTTATCAGCGCGGGTAATTTATTACTAAGCAAGCGCACAACAAACCATCAATCAGCAAAGTCCTCGTTATCGCCAGCCCTGCGCGCGAAGTCAACCCCACCCAGCCCACCACCAGTTGACCAGGCCGCACAGCACTTGGAGATGAATCGTAATAATGTTTCCAGCCTCGTCTTGCCATCAAATTTGTGGAAACCGCCTCCCTGTGCCTCAGCCTCAGCCTCAGCCTCAGCGCTGCTTCCTAATTCGCAGCCATTGACGTCGAGCCTAATCATGCTCTTGTGATGTTGATAAATGCGGGGCGCGTTGATATTCTCCGTTTCACGCGGCAGGGCGCCATCGACTTGATTCGTCGTAGAGCTTTCGACAGCGCCGTCATCCCTCGGCCAACTCGCCCATCGTCCAGCGGCGACTGGTCATCATTCTTGGGTGCTTCAATAGTCAAAACAACGAGCTTTTGCATCTTTCCTGCCATTCTCGACCCTCTCCTAACGGCAAAGGGTTTTTTTATCCTCTCGTCGCCCGTGCGTGCGCCTTGTCTCATACAAGCTCTCACTAACATGAAGACTTCATTCGCCGCTCTGGCTGTAGGCCTTGCCTCGGCACCTGTTGCCACCGCCTGGGGATGTACGTTGAGACGAGACCTGCTTGTACACAGAGTTGACGTTCCATGACCCCGTCGTGCGCAAATGAATGAATGCTAATCATCACCCTAATCATCGTTCCCCCATCATGCAGCACTGGGACACGTCACCACAGCCTATCTAGCCAGCTATTTCGTCACCAACTCAACAGAGGTCTTCTTCAAGGAGCTGCTGCGCAGAGACGACGACGATTACCTGGCCTCGGTGGCCTCGTGGGCAGATTCCATACGCTATACGAAATGGGGCAGGTTCACCAAGAATTTCCACTTCATCGATGCGCACGACAGCCCTCCTCACTCATGTAACGTCGATTTCCAGCGTGATTGCAAGGAGGACGGGTGCGTCATCAGCGCCTTGGCCAACTATACCCAGCAGTCTCTTGACTCATCTCTGCCCGCATGGCGTCGCGCCCAAGCGGCCAAGTTTGTCGTCCACTTCGTCGGCGACCTGCATCAGCCCTTGCACAATGAAGATGTCGCCCTGGGGGGGAATCGTATCCACGTCTTGTGGGATGGCAAGGAGTTCAATCTGCACCATGTCTGGGATAGTTCTATTGCAGAGAAATGGTTGGGGGGGCTGCGCGGGAAGCCGTACGCCCTGGCGCAGAAGTGGGCAAAACAACTGGCTGGAGAAATTGAGCATGGCAAGTTTGCCGCTCAGAGAGAGGTATGGCTGAAGGATCTGAACTTCGGGGATGCCACAGAGACGGCTATGGCTTGGTCCAGGGAAGCGAATGCCTTTGTGTGCACTCACGGTAAGTTGAATCAGGACGCAATCGAACTAACTGCTCTGTTCCCCCCGACTCATACGCCTCCGCGACATTACTGACATTGGAAAATAGTGCTTCCCGAAGGACCAAAGGCTATCGAGAACCAAGAACTTGGCGGTGACTACTTCAAGAAGGCTGGTCCGGTCATCGAGGTCCAGGTTGCTCGTGCTGGATTCCGCATGGCGGCTTGGTTGGATAAGATCGCCGAGGGATCCAAGACGGACAAGACGGAAGAACGGGTGTCGCTTGAGTTGTAGAGAGCAGGCATAAGCAAACAATAAGAGGTTTTTTTTTTTTTTTTTTGGCTCTGGATCCTTTTTCGCTGCTTCCAATTTTTCCAAGTGGCGGACAAATAATCTTGTTGCTCGGGATCGGCGGATTGATGTTCACCAAGGCGATACACGAAGCGCGGGCAGGACAGAATCTTACAGTGTGAGATCCGCACTTGTCACGTATAACCAGTCACCGTGATTTGTTGTCTGTTGTCTGTTGTCCGGCTGTCAATGACTTCGTGACCTTGATATTGCAGCTCTGTACCAACGAAGTACATAGAACTAATTGGCTTGCAATAGCGCCATGGCCCATTAGCCGCAGTGGAACTCCCGCTGCTCTATTCAAGAATGCAGACATAAAGTTAGTCAACGTCCACCTGGCTTGGTATAGCCAGCACCTACTGTGTAGAAACATTGCTCCCCAAAAAGAAATCGAAAATGGTTAGTCACGGCGAGCAGACTAAGTGAACGTTTCAACCAAAACTCTAACATGGTGGAGCAGGGACGAAAAGTATCCGACACGCATTGATTGTGGCCAACGCATTCGATATCTAGGACTTTTCTATATCTTATTATTGCCAGCAGTACCCAGCCAAGGGAAAATTACGAAGCGCAGTAATATACTCCCGGCGTGACGTGACGGCGGGATGTGACCCACCGGGAATTAGCTTTCGCAAATTTGAGTGATCATATCCATAGTCAAGTTGGAAGGAGGGGTGAGGGTGAGGCGCGAATCCGGTCAGCAGGATAAGTACGCGATGGATGGCTGACCACAGGAAGAGAAGAAGAAAAAAACTTGCATCATGGTAGCAACACATAATTTCTAGACATCGGCGTCACGGAGTTGCATGAAAGTTCCTCGCCGAAATGTTGTCGCTCAGACACTGGTGCACTTCTTTCTTTCGTCTTGGGGTGATTCTTGGGGTGATTCAAGGAGAAGGAAAGGGGAGGCGAAACGTCGATTGCCTGGGGCGATGGCTCCGGTGGTCTGTCATTGGCGGGACTCGGGATGTTGACTCGGGAAGGAGCCGCTGACAGCAGGGATTTGCCATTTGCCCGACAAGCGTGAGACGCCCTGACTCCAACATCAATTCTACTCAATGTGGACTCTGGAGACTTCTGCGTCTGCATGCCCGAGCCCAAAAAACAAGAAGAAGAAGGAAGGGAAAAGAAAGCAAATTGCTTCTGCGAAATATGAATTCCGTCAATATCTTGGGGAAATGCACCGAGTCTCTTCAACGTGACTAATGTCATTCCTGGCTGGCCTGGACGGAGCAACGTGTCAATCGTCGGCCAAAGAAGCATCAGCCCGCCCAGGTATCGTGAAAGATCTATCGGCCGTGTCACATGCTGAATATAGCTTACCGAGCCCTGCTTTCGTCAGCTCTTCTAGGTCTGCATCGTCTCATCTATCCTCCGACTCGGAGTTTCAAAGGCGGAGACTCATCACCAGGACCTGACTAGGCATGTATGGCATCAGACACCCCCCCTTCCTTGTGGTGGTCGTTTGATCCGCGCCGCCACACTAGTTTCGCGAATTCAGCTTGTGTTCATGCCGGTTTCCGTCTTATCCCCTGGTTCCTGTTCTTCTTGACATCTTGCCGAGTACTTTGCTCCGCTATCTCCTCGCTTCGTTTGTGTCTGGTCCTTTCAATTCTTTTCTTCTTCCATTTTTGTCCAGACCCCAATCATTCTTTAGTGACTCGCCGGCCGTGTTCCTCTACTTGCGGTTTTGGCAGTGTGCAGTCTTCATTTGTTCCTTGCCTTTTTTTTTTCAATCACTCTCCTTACCTTTATTCTCTCTTTAACCTTGTTGGTCTGGAACCATTTGATCTTCTTCTCTTTCTACTCGCTTGTTCTGAACATATCACACAACCGGACAAGGCTTTCTCGCACTACGTTCGTATAACAATAATCTGACATGCATGTCAAGACTCTACTCGTAGCCCTCGTGGGGCTATCCACCGCAGTCGAGGCTGCCGAGGCTTCCTACAGATCACCCATTGCGCTAGCTTTAGAGCGTCGCCAACAGCGAGGGGGCCAGGGCGGTGGTAATAGGGGAGGAAACCGAGGTGGTAACCGAGGTGGCAACCGAGGAGGCAACCGAGGCGGTAACCGAGGCGGCGGTGGTGGTGGCCGAACTCTCTCTGCCGATCTCATTCAGACTGGCTCTCAAGACGACGGTAACAATCCTGGAAAAGATGGTCAAGCCGCATCTGCTACGTGAGTAACGTCGAAGCAAATCTGGGCCTGTAGACAATTGGAGGAGAGACTAACCAGCGTAGGTCTGACAACAACTTCATCGACTTCTGCCAAGGTAGCACTTTGACCAATGGCCAGCAGATCAAGCAAGGCTCTTGCAATGGAATACGTAAGTTGACATCGAGGCAGTCTTCAGATTCAATTCCAGACTAATACATTGCAGCCATGGGAAGAATCCCTGCGACCAACAGAATGGTTTCAACCGTCTTCGTTAACCCCCAGAACGGCGCCAATCTTCCCGCCAATCAAGACTTTACCATTCAGGTACAGACGATGAACATCAACCCTGGCTCCTTCACCAACGCTACATCGACTTACTACACTGCGCCGCAGGACCTTGATGCGCAGGGCAACATCATCGGTCACACGCATGTCACTGTTCAAAACACCGGCAGAGGCCTAAACCCGAAACGTCCTCTTGACCCCACCCAGTTTGCTTTCTTCAAGGGGATCAATGATGCTGGAAATGGTCAAGGACTTCTCTCTGCCTCTGTTGATGGCGGTCTTCCGGCCGGCAACTACCGTGTCTGTAGCATGTCTTCAGCCGCCAACCACCAACCTGTTCTGATGCCAGTTGCTCAGCGAGGTGCCCAAGATGATTGCGTTCGATTCACAGTCGGCGGTCGTGGTGGCAATGGTGGCAACGGCGGTAACAACGGCGGAGGCCAAGGCGGTCAGGGTGGAGGCCAACGAGGAGGCCAACGAGGAGGCCAACGAGGAGGTCAACGAGGAGGTCAACGAGGAGGCCAGGTCGGCGGCCAACGCGGTGGTCAACAGGGAGGCCAAGTCGGTGGAGGTGTTGGTCAGGTCGGCGGCCAACGCGGAGGTCAACAGGGAGGCCAAGTCGGTGGAGGTGCTGGACAAGTCGGCGGCCAACGCGGAGGTCAACAGGGAGGCCAAGTCGGTGGAGGTGTCGGCCAGGTCGGCGGCCAACGCGGAGGTCAACAGGGAGGCCAGGTCGGCGGAGGTGGAGGCCAGGTCGGCGGCCAACGCGGAGGTCAACAGGGAGGCCAAGTCGGCGGAGGTGTCGGTCAGGTCGGCGCTCAACGCGGAGGTCAACAGGGAGGCCAAGTCGGTGGAGGTGCTGGACAAGTCGGCGGCCAACGCGGAGGTCAACAGGGAGGCCAAGTCGGCGGAGGTGTTGGACGGGTCGGCGGCCAACGAGGAGGTCAACAAGGAGGTCAGCAAGGCGGCCAGAAGGTTGCTGGCAGTCGCAACGGCGGAACCAACAATGCTCAACTTCCCGGTGCCCAAGGCGGTAACCGTGGCGGCGCTCAAAACGGCAACCAAGGTCTTGGACAGGTCGGCGGCCAACAAGGTGGTCAGCAAGGAGGCAGACAAGGCGTTCAACAGGGAGGACGTACCGGCGCTGGTATTTTCAACAGTGCTGCAGTCGGAAACAGTACGTCTACCATTCGGAACAATTCGAAGAATAGCACAAATGCCGAATAGCGATCGAAAAGGCAAAGGCAAGATCCAAGAGCCTAAAGAATCAAGACTCAATACTGCAATGACACAGGCTGAGGCCGTCCAGCAAGCCTACGACCTCCAGCGTAATGTCCTCGCGAACAATGGAGCCATGCAAATCGATATTGCCAACTGCAACGCTCAATTCAGGACCTGTACAGCGAAAATGTTGTGCAAAGCAGAACGCCGTGCTTTCAACCTTGCAATCGCTTAAGCTGGCCTCGTTACTTTTCTTTCTTGTCTTGTTTCACTCCCTATGCTTTGCACTGCGATGCCGACTAATCATACATTGGATTGTTACGTATCCGGCGTGCTTATGACATTTGTGCCTACTAGTTTCTACCTGCTATGCCTCAAACTTTTTCCAGCCTCCGTAACACAGCTGGTTCTCCCAAGGGTGAGACGGAAAAGACAGACTTTGCTTATTGAGAGGGCAATGTGCTTCTGGGTGTTTATTCAACAATAAGCACAGTAAACACACGTTGATCGATGTGTATTTAGAGTTGTGTTAATTTGAAGCATTTCCTGGACAGGCGATTTACCATTTCGCAACTTGGAATTGGCAAGGAGAGCTTGACTAGTTTTTGTTGGTAGCGCGTGGCACAGTGTTTTTCCAATTATTCACATCGTTTTTTTTTTCTTCTTCTCTTTTTTGGCCTTGGATGATGTGCTCGGGCGTGTCGGGGTTCTGGTCAACTGGTGGCATTTTCGATGAGTACTTTTGATGAACTTCTCCGTCTATTGAGAAGCAATTCCGGCTCTGAGCTGGCTGGCTATTTCTCTGCTTCTCGGCTCATTTTGAATACCCAACAAGACTAAAAAAATTAATATGGAATTCCCTCGACTTGTGATGAAACTGTAGACCATCTCCGCGTGGCTGCAGCCCGTCTGTCACCTGGATTGACAGACTGGCAGTCTAGCACGACTCATCAAACGTCTCATCAAACGTCTCATCAAACGTCTCATCAAACGTCTCATCAAACGTCTCATCAAACGTCTCATGCAGCGAGTATGAAACCCGAACATTGGCTCAGAAAACCCACCTCAAATTTGTTTCACTCCTTCCGTTGATTTGCTCGCCCAGAAACTAGTTGAGCGGATTGTCGGCAGTATTTTCAGGGAGAGAATTCCCCATTTTGCATTGCATCGCAACGGACGAGAACTTGGTTCCCATATCGGGGACGTTTTCTCCCCTTCTCGAATTAGGGCCTTGGACGCCATCACATGCTGCCCCGGCACAGATAGAACAAGTCAGTCATCAATTCACCGCTCAAGTATGATCATATCCCATCTACGGATTGGTGGCTTCAAAATGGGGGGCTACATGGTACACATGACACCCCGGCATGGAGCGGGTGTGTACTTCACGTACAGCCTCATATTCCCGCCGTTGCCCAGAACGAGACGGGGGAACTTTGCCCAGTTCGTGACACTCATGCTTTTATCGAAAGCGCTCAACGCTAGTTATGCATGCAGTCTGATTTAAAATCAAATCCGCCCTCATCCGACCACCCCGTCTCCCATTACGACCCGCCCATCGTCCTCGTCGAGTTGAATTCCACGACTTATTCCCCCCCCCCCTCCCGTCTTGTCTTGTCTTGTCTGGCCAACCCGTTGGCTTCATCAACCACGTCTGGGCCTAACGGAAAAACGTCAGCGCGCCCGGTCCCAGCCATGACTTCTTTTTCAACTCATTCGTGGGAAGGGAAAGGGAGAACTCACCCGCACCCCTGGGGAGTGACCACGCCGAAGAAGCAATCCCCCGAGGTCTTTCCCACAATCTGATCGTCCTTGATCGGTGTGATGACAATTCCGGCGTGTGCGATACACGCAGCTGCGCAGAGAAGCACAGCGAGTGAGGTCCTCATTTTTTTTTTTTCTGTTCTTGCTTTTTCTTCTCCAAGATATGTAGTGGATGCGCGCGTTCAACAGAGGGACTTTGGGACTTCGAATGACAATGGCGCAGCCAGAAGAATTGAGGATTTAAAAAAAAAATCCGCGAGAATGAAGAAGAAAAGATGCAGCCGACGTCGACGTCGTGCGAACAACAACAGCGCGTCGACTTGGTTTTTTTCTGCGACGGGAACTCGTCGCCGGGGGGGGGGGGGGGGGTTTCCGGTCAAGTTTCAGGACTGAAGCGCTTTGATCGCGCGCGGTGGGACTCGGCGGGCGCCGTCAAGCCTGTGCAAAAAGTGCAACCACGAGTCTTTGAACATCGTCTGTGTTGTTCTGTCTGTTCTGATTCAGATAACGTAATACACAAGGGGCTGCCGAACTTGTAGATTCCATCATGCTCCTTTTGGGTGGGTTTCGCTTCTCCCATAAGCGAAGTCATCCCCATGACCACTTACCCCCCTTCATCCAACAGCCACCTTTTTCCATCTTTGAAGATTTTTTTTTTTTTTAAAAAAAAAAAGAAACCCCCCTTCCTAAATCGTCATTTTTGTACTAAGAGGGAACCACCGGAGCGGGAGCCTCGGTGCCTGAACCCCCCCCAGCGCCCTTGTTGGCAGAGGGAAGAAAAATAGGCATATAGGTAACACCAAGAGCCATCGCTGATTTTCAACCACATCTTCGTTAGCGCATTCTGTTCTTCCCCTTCACATGTTGGTTGTATCGCTTTTTTTTTGTTTTTTTTTTCAGATCGAGTCTTTCGTACCGGACATGAGAACCGAAAGGATACCAGGAGTTGACGACTTCTTCTTCGCATCTTCACTCTCGCCCAGCCAGTTTTGGACGGTGAAGACGACGGCGGCCCTGCATCGCGGCCAAATCAGCATACCTCCCGTTTCCCTTCGTGTATCTTCTCCGACTTTCCAGCGCACCACGTACCATCCGATATATCTGTTTCGAGTGAACATGGCTGCCATTGGAAGCGTGGACGAAATCGTAGACGAGAACTCTGTCTTGTCGCTCGAGGCGGCGGGTTCCTGATAGGGGACGACTGATTGTGCTCAAAACGCCACGTTAGCGTTGCCCTCTGGCGAGCGCATCGTGGAGCCCCCGATTGAGAAATGGTGAATGGTGTCACCCAGCTGTCCTGGCTTGATACGTACTCAAGTCCGCCCGTCGCATGTCCTTGTTTGGCGCCATGATTGCTCGCTGGACCATGTGATGCTGATGTGAAGAGGGATGGATAACGAGGTTGTTGTTGACTTTTGGATTCGACGGTAGTTCGCAGCTCACCGAGGTGTGTCAAATAAAGAATAAAGCGGGTCCGCCGTGCACATTGGTGAGAGACTTGCCGAGTGAGTAAGCAACCAGACATGCTTGCGACAATGGACAAATCATCATGTCATATGAAGAGTTGAATTGTCACAGATATTCATAGCTACTACCTGCTACAGTTACAGTGGCCATCCAGCTGTTTTCAATGCCTCTTGACTTCGTCAAACCCATGC
This sequence comes from Epichloe amarillans, assembly GCA_024072835.1. NCBI lineage: Eukaryota > Fungi > Ascomycota > Sordariomycetes > Hypocreales > Clavicipitaceae > Epichloe > Epichloe amarillans. The sequence goes on along the minus strand of CP099637.1, from coordinate 4,248,867 downwards.
TTACCAACCAACTACTCCGTACACATGAAAGCCAATGCGCCTACACACCAAATGATACTAATACTGCTCCGTCTCTGCCCTTTTTCTACGATATTGACCAACCTTGTCGTCCTACTTGCGTTTATGGCACACGAATAATAACCTTCCAAGCTAATGCGCCGGCTTCCCGGATCGCACACGCGAGGCAACTTCTCTTCCTCCTGCTTATGATAGCATTCCATCCCCTCTGTGCACAGATGGCTCTCACCATGATTTCCATGTCAGAGCCAAATTGCATTTTCTGGGACTCTAAATGCATGCGAGCTGCTGCAGAGAAGCTTCCCTTTCTGTCCAATATTGGCGATGAGGATGGTGTCATGATCCTTTCGAATGCGGATGACTGTGGCTGCTCCGCGAAACCAGTGATGCAGTCGATGACAAGGACCCTGTTCGATCCCGACTTCCCGAAGGAAGGGTCCATGAGTAACTCAGACAGTGGCGTGCGTGGTTTCTGTACTAGCTCTGATATATGGATCACGGTGAACTCGTAGGAGCTGTGAAGAGGGTGGCCTGATCATGTCAACTATGAGCGGCCAGGAGGCACCTGGGCGGGCCCAAAATCATCAAGCGTGGAGTAGCTTACCGGTCCTGAAGCGAGGCCTCGCACCGTTGCCCGTGACATCTCCAAAGCTATCCAGTCTCTGAACGGTGGGACTTGCCGGGGACTTGACGACCCTCACTCTTTGTGAAGGGGCGCAAGGATGTGCCGTAACAAAGTTAACATCATACGTGAGCTGGTATTCGTGCTCTTCTTCCTTGCCTCCATCGACGGACACGAAGAATTTGAGACGTGCCGGGTGTGACGTCAACTCTGGACATTTGGTGCAATGCTCAACTGTTGGTGTTGGTACCATTTCCGACAGTGGCGTGGCAGTAACAGGCTCCGGGGTGGAATTGAGATCAAGGGACAGCAGTTCGGTGTAAACACTTGGCGGAGGAGTGGCGTATTTGTTCTCGTGTGGAATGATGAAGTCTCCCGCTTGAACCAAGTTCTCCTTGCCATTGCCATTGCCATTGCCTAGAATGCTAGACTCGCGTTCCACCTTCTTCTTGCCCCATAGTCTGGCCTTTTTACCGAGCTGGGCCATGTCTTCTGCAATCATGTAAGTCTCTTCTTGAGCTTCAGTGTCGTGATACGTACTTGTTCCCACTTACCCGCGACATCTTCCACCTCTATCGTCAGCCACCCGTCCTCTATACCTTCCGGCAAGACGTCTGTAGATATCCATCCCATGCAATCAGCCGCCCCTTTGCCTGCCGCAAGAACACGACCAACGATGCAGCTGGTGCTCCAAAAGCTCTTACCCGAATACATGAAGCCTCCAGAAAGATTAGCAAAGGGACCAAGCTTCGCCATTGCCTCCGTGTCATTTTCCAGAAGCGTCGCCATGAGATAATGATATAACGAATCGCCGGGAAGAACCAGTCCGAAGACGTAAGATTTTGTTAGCCATCCGGACTCGTGCAACGCTGCAGCCAGTCTTCTGCGTTGAGCCTGCGCGCGACCCTTGTGTTTCCCATGGTTACATGTAATGTCCCAAGCTCCGTAGTAGGATGACTGCAAAGATCGAATAGACAGAGAGCTTGTTCTTCGACCAGAAGCCTCTTCAACCGCCAACTGTGCATTCTCGGAAATCTTGGTCTCGTATCTGTCTATTCCTGGCCACATCAATCTCTTGGCAAAATGAGTCAACCCATCGACTTGCCGTTGACCATGCCGCCCCTTGATAGTGAAATGGTAGGGTGGTACTGGACTTTTTCTATGATATCTGTTCGTTACCTTGCTCGCCAGAGTCGCGAGCCAACTGCTACCACGTCGTGGCGGAGGCGGGCGTTGGGGTGTTGGATCTTCCTCCTTGACAATCTCAATATTGTCCAGCCAGCTTCGAGCCAACAGCAAGGACCATTTGACCATCTGAGAGGCTGCGCGCTCAAAGTGCACAACATCAATGGGACGAATGCCGGTGACGCCATACTCTATACCTTCGGTAACAGCATCTAATCTGATGAGTAACTCGGTGGCGAGCAAAATTTGCAGAAGGAGCCAGTACTTCTCTTCTGCACGCTCCCTCGCGTCATCCGTGTCGTGAATGGCTGTGTCATCATCAAGCTCGTCGCCGTCGTTGTCTCCCCACAGGACTTGGCCCAGACGAATCCTCCACTCAACGCGCGAGAAATCGATCCAGACGTTGGCGACACCAAGGCATTTCAAAAGAGCGCGGATTTGGTTGTGAAGCCCATGATGATCGGTCTGGTTGGTGACAGTACTGGTAGGGCGCATGAAGTTGTGAAAAAGATCCCTGTACGTCTCTGCAGAGGTCCTTGTCTTTATGTCGTTATTTCGGTAGATATCGCTGTTTCGCCGAAGTCTATCCAGAAGTTCTGGCTCTGAGATCCGGCGTAGCATTCCGCTGTGCGACATCATGTGAGTCCTAGCATCCACGATCACCTTGGCCTTTGTTCCCAGGCTCTCAAACCCGAATTGCTCCTCTTCGAGCGAGTCTCCAGTGGGTAGCTCCAGAGCGGCTTGGTAGCCCATTGTGCCCTTTTCCAGACCTGACATGCTCATCATGTTTGGCCGTTCCCGGCATTTGACATGGAAATGAGCCTTGTGTTGATCATGCTCCTGTCTCCTGGCCGCAGCGTCATGCTCTACGTCCCTGGTAAGATGTGGCCACGTGGTGATGGCTCCCCAGGCTTTGTCTTGGATTTGAACATGGTCGGTCAAGTCTCTGATCTCAAGTTCCTCGTCAAACAGAAAGGCTACGCTGGGGTGTGGTGCGCCATAGAAATGGCTCTCATTTCGGGCGAAGAATTGCGGCGCGCCAGAGAAGAGCTTCTCGATGTCATCCTCGCTCAAGGTGGGAGACATGATTGTTGGTCAATGATCACCGATGACTCTCACCCAGAGCCACGAACGGGCTTTGCAAAGGAGATGGGCAATCGTCGTCGCTGATGAGATCCGACAGAGACTTCAACGAAGAAGTCCACCGCGGACAAGGTGAGTGGAGTGAGTGAGCGCCGGTCGTAGACTCGTAGGTACGAGATAGTGAGGCAATGGCACCGACCAACTATGGTCAGCGCCAACAATCGTTTCGCGATGATGATTGCTCCGAGCAGGACAGAAGTCCGAGGCCAGAGAGCAATGATGCCTCTGTCTCGCAGGCTTGCATGGGCAGACAGGGAGGGGGAAAGCGGAATCCACGGTCCGCAGGCGCAAACGCAGGCGCAGGCGCAGGCACAAGAAACAGAGACACAGAGTCTCGGGGTGGTCGGTCCTGATTCCTGACTCCGCCATGGGAGCCCCAGTGGCGTGACTTTATCGACCGACTGAAGACTGATGATGGGCCGATGTGCGAACTGTGATGCAGGATGCAAAAGTGCGAGATGGCGGGATGGCGGGATTGCGGGATTGCAGGATGCGGGCTTGTTGGATTCCCTGGGAATCAGATGAAATTATCTTATCTTCACTTGTGGTCCAGGCCCCGGTCCCCTAATTGCTAATTGTAATTGTTGCTTTTCCCTTCCCCGCAATGTGGCACCGGTTTGGGAACCCTGGTTGCAAGCCCGTCGATGTACTCCGCAAGAGTGCGTCGGTCAAAGGACGAAGGAGCTCGATGGGCAGTGACAACGGCTGAACGACATGTTACCTGCCTCACACAGGTGAATCAACCTGAACCTCTTCCCTCATCATCAATGTCTGTATCGATCGATGCACAATGTAGCGTCCCAGTCCGTCAAGATGGATACCTGAGTAGGTATATGGTTTGGGCCCCAGTACGGAGTAGCCTTGGCCACCAAATGCATGCTGTACCATTCCAGTCCTCACGCACGCACTCGGCAGTCATTATCATCATGTATGTACAGTTTGCTTCGGACTAAATACACGACCTCTATAGGGGTATCATTCATCCTGTACGCCGTCATCCTGTACGCCGTACTGCACAACCAAAAGCTCCCCGGTAAAAATTGTGTGCTCATTGTTTCAATATGTAACCCTTTTTGCCGTCGGTTTCCCAAATGACCTCCATATAAAGCCCAACTGCAACCTTTCCAGCTCCCTGTGTTCCTTTTCATCATGCTGATGGTGTGTCGTGAATCACAGTGAGGACGTATTTGGCATCAGGCACAATCACGATCTCCTGTTTTTTCGTGCGTAATCGGAGGAGGCGTAACTCGTCCTTCAGCAATCATTAGCTTAACACAGATCACAATGAGGATATGTTTCAGTACCTCTTTATCCACCTCATGTACCAGCTGACCCGAAGCGTTGACGTAGTTCCAGATCATGGCCGCGAAATCTTCCACCCCTTGCGACTCGCTTGCTTCGGCCGCCGGTGCTTCGTTTGAGAATGAAGCCGCCGTTGCGGCATCACGGGACTTGGCTGTCCTCAAGGCAGATAGTTCACCGCTGGTTTTTAGGATGGCACCACTCGCTCTATCAAGTATAATACTGGCTCGAACTCCCGGTTTCTTTGACAAGCGCCCCAGCTTCTCCTCGAGGGCATCATGACCATTTTTCTGCACGAATGTCAGTGCTCTTGTCAGAGCTCTTGTCAGCGCAAGTAGTTCCCGGGGTCGATTACCATCGGGGAGTCTGGCATAGTGCGTCTGAGTACTCTTTGTGAGATAATCGGTGTTGTAACCGTCGATCAATAGCGCGTTGTCGCAGTCGGCAGCATCTCAAGTCGCCGTCCACGGGGCTTGGTCTTTGTGGTCTTTGTGGGGAACTCCTGGACGAGTGACGCACCAGCCCGCGATAAATTCTGCCTCCATATACCGCCAAAATTACATGTCCCACCACTTAGCGGGTTTGCCTCGATTGAACATGGCAAACATATCGACATTTCCAATCCATAAACCAGGACGGTAACAGTACCCTTGCCAAAGGCAACCGAGATCTTCCGGGAAAAAAAAGTTTGGATGCAGAGGTGCTGAACCTCCAGGACTATTCAAGATGGGCTCAAGCACAAAGAAGAAGAAGGAGAAGCAAAAAGACTTCCAGGTATGCGATTCCCCAATTTTTCGTCGAAACCCAGTCGAACTAAGAGACAGTCAAGAAACCCAAGTACAAGGTCGGTAAAACACAGGCCAAAGCTTCAAATTTTACAGACACAAGCTTCAAGTCCAAAGGTATGTACAAGGTCTTGCAATAGTGCCAAACTCAGCTACACGTTACTCACCTACATTAGCGATTGTCATGGGACATCAGTCCTTATCAACAGATGCGCCCGACTTTGTCCAACAGTTCAAACACAATCTCTCTCTGGCGTCCTCGTCAAAGTCTGATAAGCAGCGCCGAGACGCTTTGGCATATTTGACAAGTCAGCTATCGACCAGCCCCCCGGCCAATCCCGTAGGCACCAATGCTCTCCTCAATAAACTTCTTCCCTTGATACCCGACAGTTCAACGCCAGTTCGAACTCAACTGATCAAACTACTGCGAGCGCTTCCCGAGGATGATGTCAAGCACAGTACAGAGCATGCCTCGATGTACATTAGGGCAGGGATGACGCACTTGTCGGCTGACATCAGTAATGACTCTCTTGGAGTTATGGAGTGGCTTCTCGACGTCGCGGGAACCGAGCTAGTCAACTGCCCAGGTGGCTGGGTCAAAACTTTGAACACCTTCTGTGCAATGATGGGGTGGGCCGTCACTTCTCCTAATGGCGGCTGGACGTCAGCTGCCCGGACATCAATGAAACCCAAGGATGCGCAAACGCTTGCCAGGCAGATCAATGCTTTGTCAAAATTTCTTCAGGCTGGGATAACAGACGAGTCGTCAGAGGTGGAGATCCCTCCACAGTATTGGGATACTCTGTACAAGATATCACGGGCACCAAATGCCTATGATTATCTTAATCTGTCAGGCGCTCGGCGTGATGAAGAGGGAGAGATGTACTCCAATTCAGAAGCCCGTCGGCATGTTTTCCACAAAAGATTCCTTGACGCTGTGAAAAAGGGGCTAGACCAAGCCAAGAAGGAGGGTGGTGCCACGGGACGTGCAGCTTCGTCCATGGAGCAAGTGTTAAAGGATGCTATGCCTGGTGTCGAGCCGTCTACTGCGTTGGACACACAAGATCTTCTCGACTTGTGGTGAATGTCCAAAACACGCACGCGATGCAGTCTTTGCTAATGCGAAGACCCTTGCATATGCGGTTCGTTATCACAGCTGTAATTGCAAGCCGAAGTGAGCGCCAGATGCGGAAACGGTGCGACGAAAACCTCTCTGGTCAGCTGTAGCGCGTCTAACCTGTCACTTTCTCGTCAAGCAACCCCCGGCATACAGAGAAAGCATGTGTCCGCAATCTACTCACCAATTTCAACCTTCGATCATTCAGAGATGTCATGCAATCATCATCACCAATCCGCTCCCCAGATCAAAAAAAGCCGCGAATGGTCTGTGAAGGTTTACGGAGTGCCTACAGCCTGGGTACTTATTGAATACCTTGGGTAGGCCTAGGCAGTTGCTTCGGGGATATTGCGAAGTTTGGCAGTGTCACCAGCCGGTGACAGACTATCTAAATCTAAGTAGCTAGGTACCTGAGAAAACGTTGATAGAGCTTACTCAGAGAGGCGGCTGGACTCTGACTTCTCCAGCTTGAAGAGAAACGTCTCCATAGAAGAGACGTTACTCTATTTCTTGCGAAACAATACCTTGCCAAGGCTTTTCGCACTTTCACAAAAACGATTGCAGCCTTGCTATTGGAAGCGAAGTCTGGTAATGCCAATCCGGCATCGGACAACTGCCACTCGAGTGCCAGAGCTCCGCATATCTGGCCGCTGGCAGCTGGCAACCAGCTGTGGGTGTTTGCACATTGCGTCTTCGCGCGTCACACTTTTCCCAGCTCTTTCTTCGACTCCACGACTCCTTCGGTCTTTTCTTAACCACTTACAACCTAGAAATTTCGGGCACAAAGGCCGTGAACAATCCTCATTGCCACTCGAGGTCTTCCTTGCAGCTACAGAGAATTTACTCTGGCAGACTGATAGATCGTCCTTCGTCTCTTAGACCTTTTTTTTCTCTCTCTTTCTTTCAGATAAGAAAACTTGGGTTGCCGGCGCCTGCCCCTTCGCACAATCGAGAACTGCAAGCCGTCACTATGGAAGGAGCCAATGGAAATCAAAGTGATTCGGCTGCGTGGGTCGCACGTCAGAAAGTCGACTATACAGCCCTTTCTGGAGGCGAGAATCCGCAGAAGTATGACGGAGAGGCCAAGATCTACCAATGGGATGAAGATTTTGGAGATGTTGGGCCAAAATTTGCGGAGCTTGAGCTCGAACTCTTTGGGGATCCTAGTACTCGCCATGAACGAGCAGGGCTGGACTTTTCCAAGTATGGCCCTTCATTCATCGTCTCACTTGAATTCTGAGGAGAGACTGACACCACCAACAGGATCGACCAAATCGAGGTCCAACAGGAAGGACCAACAAGAATCCAGCCCATCCGTCATTTTCGAGATGCTGGCCTTCATCCTATCATGCTCGAAAACGTACAGCTGATGGGTTACGATTTTCCAACCCCTATCCAGAAATACACTATTCCATCCATGCTCCAGGGTCATGATGTTATTAGTATCGCACAGACCGGTACGTAAAAGTTCCCGCCCTTTCATTGGACTGTATTTGAAGCTCATATCGGGTGCACCCAAGGTTCGGGCAAAACTGCCGCCTACTTGATTCCCATTCTCAGCAAGCTCATGGGGAAAGCCAAAAAGCTGGCGGCGCCTCGTCCCAACCCGGCCACTTTCCGTGAAGGTGTCGATCAGGTGACGGCCCAGCCCTTGGTTCTGGTGGTTGCGCCCACCCGTGAATTGGCTGTCCAAATTTTCAATGAAGCCCGCAAGTTTTGTTATCGAACCATGCTTCGCCCGTGCGTTGTTTACGGGGGATTGCCAGTGAAGGAGCAAATTAGTCTCCTCAACAGGGGTTGCGACATTCTCGTCGGTACTCCTGGACGCTTGGTCGACTTCATTTCTCGCCCCAATGTCTTGACTCTTCGACGTCTCAAGTACATTGTGATTGATGAAGCTGACGAGATGCTTGAGGCTGACTGGGAGGATGAACTTCGACAGATTCTGACTGGTGGAGGTAAGTCACTTTGTTTTCGTACTACCGAAAACAAATGAAACTGACCGAAAAATTGCAGAGCAGGATGAAGGCAACATCAAGTATGGCCTGTTTTCTGCAACTTTTCCCAAGGCTGCTCGCGAAATTGCCAAGGAAAACCTGTCCGCAGCTCACGTTCGATTCCGAGTGGGTAGAGCTGGGAGCACTACAGTGAATATCAGGCAAACGATCATCCAGGCCGAGCGCGAAGAGAAGCGCGACATTCTGCTCAGTCTGCTGAATCAAATGACTGGAGTCAGGACAATCATTTTTGCCAATAGTCGCCGCGAGGTTGACAACCTTGATGATTTTCTGTACAACATTGGTCTTCCAGTCACATCTATTCACGCAGATCGGACTCAAAAAGAACGCGAAGCTGCGCTGCGCTCTTTCCGATCTGGCAATGCTCCTATCCTCATAGCCACGGGAGTGACTGCTCGAGGCATTGATGTTCGAAATGTCAAGCACGTCATCAACTACGACCTGCCATCTATTGAGCACGGGGGCATTGAGGAATACACCCACCGCATTGGTACGCAAGATTGAAACAAATTAATGAGACGATTCTAATGAGAGACTGTAGGTCGAACCGGGCGAATTGGACATCGCGGCGTCGCCACGTCACTCTTTAGTCCCACTCACGATGATGCCATGGCCAGCGTTCTCACCAGGACCCTCTTGGAGACGGACCAGGAGATTCCTGAGTTTCTGCAAATGTACATACCAGAGGGTGATGCCGCCAAGAAGCCAAAGTTTGAGACGGAATCGGACTTTGACCCTGACGAAGCCCAGGGAGTGCAGACTTCTACCTTTGGTAACGAAGCTTGTGAGAACAGCAACGGCTGGGGCGATGCTGGTCCGGAAGAGGAAGCTGCTGCTCCTTCTGGCTGGGGTCAGCCTGATGCTAATCCTCCCGCGACCAGCAACGGCTGGGGCCAGCCTGCTGAAGCCCCTGCCACCAATGGATGGGGAACTTTGGCTCCCGCTGCTGTTGAAGCTGGCTGGTAAAAGCAGACATGCGCCGAACAATGTTAATTTGTGGTTTTGCAAGGATTCGATAGAGGCGAATGCAAGCTTACAGTCAAGGGACTGCTGACCTTTGAGACATAATAAGCGAAAGAAGATTTCACGACCTACTGAAGATAGCTTAACACAGACAAGAACAGGTAGAAATGATTGGTAGTTTCTGATTTCCATGCCCAATGTATGGACAAATCGCGGCATGTTCACGCGAACAACGTGAGTTCGAGCGACGAAGCCGAGGTTCCGTGTGATTTGATTGGCTGCTTTCGTAGCTTTAAACAGTGCGGCTAACGGGAGAAAAATGGATTTGATCGAATTCTGCCCCCCTGCCCTGCTTGCCTTCTTTTTAAAAAAAAAAAAAAAAAAAAAACCAATTCGCTCGATTTGGTCCGCGTGAACAACAAAGTGGTGATTTTCCCATTACATATTCCGCACTATTTCCCTCAGCCCCCTGGCTTTTCTCGCCACGTCGCCGTAGCCAAGCTCGACGACGCCTTGGGTGAACCTCCAGCCCTTGTCCTGGCTAGCAACGGGATATTGCACGGGCGGCGGGATACCAGTCCTGATGCCCAACCATGCGAACCGATCTTCGCAGACGCTCTTGATATTGCAAAGACCTCTCAATCCTTCCTCGCCGGCAAAGCGGCCGTAGCCCGAGCCAGCGACGCCGCCAAAGGGCAGTTGAACGGCGTAGTAGGCTGCAAAGTCGTTGACGGCCACCATGCCGGCCTTGAGGCCGCGAATGATGGGCTCCATGGCGGGATCGCCCTCTTGGCCATGGACAGAAGCGCCCAGGCCGAAGTTGGGTGCGTTGGCAACGGCCAGAACATGCTCTGCTGAGGAGGACCTGGCACGCATGAAAGTCAGCACCGGGGCGAAGCACTCCTGCTGAGCAATCTTCATGCCGGGGGAGACGTCGACGAGCAGAGTGGGCTGGAAGTAATGGCCCTTGGGGTAGCGGGGGTGCACGAATCTCTTGCCGCCTGCCAGGAGACGGGCGCCTTGCGAGACGGCATCGGCAACGAGGGCTTCCAGCCGATCAAACGAGGCGTCCGACACCATGGCGCCGACGTCGGCGTCGGGACCCAGGCGGAGGGCTCGCACGCGGGGGGTCAGCATCTCTATGAGTCTGTCGTAGGCGCCAGCGGCAATGACGCGCTCGATGCCGACGCAGTTCTGGCCGGCGGCCTGGAAGGTGCCCCGGAGGATGACCTCGGCTATGCGGGGCAGGTCCTTGATGGCCGAGTCGAGCACGATGAAGGGATCCTTGCCGCCGAGTTCCGCCACAACGGGCGTCAGGCTCTTGGCCGCGCTGGCAGCGACGTGGTGCGCAACCGACCGCGACCCGACAAACGTGATGTGGCTGATGGCCGGGTGGGAAGTGAGATGCCCTGCCGTCTGGGGCCAGCACACGACTGTCTGGATCAGCTGGGGATCGTGGCCGTGCGCGGCCAGCGCCCCGCGAGCAATGCCGGCAAACCACGCGCTCGACCAGGCCGTCTGCTCCGAGACCTTGACGACAATGGCGTTGCCCGTGAACAGGGCGCTGATGATGGGGCCCATCATGTTGTGGAAAGGGTAGTTCCAGCTGACGAGCGCGGCAACCACCCCCAGGGGCTCGTAGTGCACCGTGTTGCGCTTGTGCGCCATGAGGAGGCTTGTCGGGCGAGGCGACGGCCTCAGCGCCTTCTCGCCGTGCGACAGCGTCCACTGCATCTTTTCCACGGTGACGAGGATCTCGCCCAGCTGCGCGTCGACCGGCGTCTTTCCGCTGTCGAGCCCCGCAATCCTGCATATCTCGTCGGCGTTGTCCATGACATGCTGCATCAGGGAGCGCAGCACGGCCTTTCTCTCGCGCAGGGACGTCTCGGCCCATGACTTCTGCGCCGCCGCCGCAGCGGTGATGCTGCGGTCGATGCCGTCCTGCGTGGAGGGGTTGACGAGGCCGAGGAACCGGCCCGTGGCAGGGGCGTAGCATTGGATGGCGGAACTGCCGGGGATTCTGACGCTGGTCTCGTCGACGGTGGACTCGGTATCGGGGAACTTTGGCGGAGGAACGGCGTATCTTCGCGGGCGGGGGACAGAGTTCCCGTGGGCGGACAGGCAGATGCGGCCGAGCAAGATGGTGACGAGGACGGCGGTGATGGCGCAGGCGACTTGCAAGGTGGGTGTTCTGCATGACTCACTCGGGTAGGTCAGACACGGTGTGCTCTGTTGCTCTGTTGCTCTGTTGCTCTGTGACGGGGGCCTGGTTGGATGCGTACTCACGACATGTTCCACTGGCGGGCTGCGAGCCAGGCTGCGCGCAGCTGCTCGACGGGTAAATACTCCATCGTGAGGCAGCTGGGGACATTTCATGAACTTGTGAAGCTCAATCAAAATCTGACTGGCAAGAAAGAAGCTTGTGTGGGGCAGCAGACATGCCATTGCAGGTTGAACAAGGGGCAGGCAGGCAGGCAGGGAGGGGGGACAGGCCCACAAATCCAGGCACTCCAGAGTCCAGACTTCTCTCGACTGAAGACTTGAAGACATGATTTACCGAGACACTGCCGAGTTATTATTTCATCATGTTTGCATTTATTATGCTTCTTTTCCATCTCCAAAATGAAAGACAAGAAAAGAAAAAAAAATCGGGGGATATTCCCATGTAAGACACTACACTCCGATATCCAGGGCTTCCTCAATCCATGCATCAATCAATGCGTCCGCCCGTACGCCCGCGTGAACACCATACATATTCTCAACATGACCCTGCACTGCTTTGGCCATGACAAAAGCAACGCCCAGTCCGAGTGGCGAAGAAAAGCGAGCAGATCAACACGAGGGTGGGATCGAAAAGTGTCTTTGTCTGCGTCGCCCGCAGTAGATTGCCAATCTCCCTCCTCTAATTCCATCTCTTCCCCCAATAAATTCCAAGTGCGCAGACGAAGTCATCCGGCGCGAAGCGAGCAAAATGAACAGACCCCCCAACGAAAGAAATACAAACAAGTGAACGTGTCATGCTCCATTCCGACAAACGCCATGCAAAGACAAGATTTTCCTTCCACACAATGGGCAGAAGACTTTTTTAAAGGAAACATCTTTTGGTGTGCCGCCAGTGGTTGATTTGTTGGTCGGATGTGGGTGTACAAGTAGTAATGTGTGCGCGTAGGCTTGAATAGACAATGAAATGAACAGAGTGTAGGCAGGTAGGTGTGCGTGGGCCAACGCGTGGGTATTGCGACAAACTCAAAGATCCTTCACGCAGATCATGAAACCCAATCCAGGGGGGTGGGTGACATAGGTCCAGTGAGATGTTGGTCCTTCAAGGGGACAACGGTGGCTGCGGATGTAGGCTCTAATATACAGGGGAAGGTTCAGTGCCTGGGATGGCGCAGGCCGAGTCCACCTCGTCTCTCTCTTCCTCTACGTGTTGGCACTCTTGGTTAGAGACAGTCCTCGAAGCCTTGCTCTGATCCGACCACCAGGCTGGGCGAGCGAATGGCTCGACTCAATCCGAGACAGTCGCGCTGCCGAGGTGAAGTCGTTGATGGCCTCAAAGCTTGGTCGGACGCGGTCCATTGATGCACGCATTCGATCGTACGACGGTCTGGCTCGGTCTATTGAGGGGCGGCCATGTGCAGGGACGTCCAATGACGTGCGGTTAGCCGTGAAATTGGTTGAGTCGCTGCCATTCTGTGTCCGATTGTGTGCCGTGTTGCGAGTAGCTGTTGATGGAGGGTAGATTGGGCGAAGGTCCTCGTCGACGCTGCCATAAGCAACGTGCTTCGGTCGCTTCGGACTCTCCGCTCCTGGTTTTTTGCCAGATGCTTTTTCGCTGGCAACATCGGGGGCAGGCTTCTCTTCGAGATGTGCAAACTCGCCCATGAGTTCCTGCTCTCGGATGATGTCGACGTCGTAAGGCAAGTACACCTTCTGGAGAGCCTTGATGGCGAATCGAGGAAACAGGCAAATGACTGGGACAATGAAGAACACGGCCCAAAATGTTGCTTCCCCGTACACCTGGGCGGCAGTGTGGTAGAAGTAGCCCGACGAGGTGAAAGACGTGTAGACTCCGGTCCAGAAGAAGATGAAAACATCACTGATCACCACGACGAGAAACATAAGCCAGTCCCATCGATATGTATTCATCAGGATGTACCCGTTGATGGCCAGGATGGCAGGATGAGCAATATAGGCGCCGAATCGCAGTCTGTCCTCAAGGCCGAGTCCATTGAAGGTGACGGATTTGCCAGGGATGAATAACAAGTACGGAACGAAGAAGACCATGACGGATTGGTAAACGCCGTCAATCATGTAGAGCCTATGGATGTACACGCATGGTCAGCTGGGGTAAGGACTGTTCGCTGCCTTCCTTTAGGGATCTGAAAGTTGCTCGTGATTCGAACTTACCAAAACTTTCTCTGTGTCCATTCCAGTCGTTCGATGCCTCGTCGGTACAATTCAGGCACAGCCAGAGAGACCGTGTCCGAAACATCCTGGTCGAGGACACCCATGATGGCCACCGGCACTGAAGTGAAGAATAGGTTGAACATGAGGATGTAGGTGTAGTCGAAGAGATACGTCATGTCAAAGTCGCAAAAGATTTCGTACCAGAAGATTGCAAAGGTCCAGATCATGTTCTTGTAAAAGAAGTTGCTGATGCTTTCCGCCAGTCTTCGGTAGGACCATCGGCCGTGCACGAGCAGCAACCTCTGAAGATACCTGAACTGTGCGACAGCGTAGTCAGACGACATGGCGGCTTGTCGACCTTCCAAGCCTGCGATGCCAACGCCAACATCAGCTTCTTGAATCATAGCAACATCATTGGCACCATCACCAATGGAGAGCGTCATGACATCCAATCCATTCTTCACCATGGCGACGACAGCAGCTTTTTGTGCGGGACTGACCCGGCAGCACAGGACCGACCGGCACTGTTTGCAAAGCAACAAGAACTTCTGCTTCATCGAGTCGTCGAGGGCCCAGCGGAGAGTAAAGCCATCAATGATGATGCCATGAGTTGGACCGGGAGGCTCATGGCTCTTCTTGGCCACTGCGAGGTCTTCGTCACTGCCAGTCAGTCCAAAGAATTGAAGGTGCTGGTCCAGCTGCTTCTTAACATCCTCAAGGAAGGCTTCGTCCTGAGCCTCTCCACTCTCATCCTCGTCGACCCGTAGATGGATCAACTCCATATCGTTGTTGAGCAAGTTGCACGAGAAGCCGATGTTGATGGCAGTCTCGACTTTGTCACCGGTCAAAACCCAGAGCTTGATGCCAGCCTTGGCGAGCAGGGCGATCGTATCGGGCACACCATCTTGCAGACGATCCTCAATGGCCGTGCCGCCAAGGAGATAAAGATCTTGTTCGATTAGTTCCGCGACGTTCTCGAGCTTCTCATCGCGGTTTTCAAGAGCCGATGCTGCCACATCGTGCTCCTTCTTCCATTCGCGGTATTGTTGCTCGGTGAGTTCCTTCTGGGCAATGCAAAGAGTACGCAGACCCTCGCGGGCAAACATCTCCAAATGCTCCGCCGTCTCGCGTCTGAGTTGCTGCTGCTCACCCCTCTTCAGGCGAGCATAGATGACGGAATCAGCACCTTTACAGAACATGACGATACGGCCATCTGGCATGCGAACAATGGAGCTCATTCGCTTCCGAGTGGAATTGAACTCAATTGTGTTGAGAATGGGGTAGTGGCGCTCCTCGCCCATGACGTTCAAATTGATGCCGTCACCAGAATGGCCCAACACAGTGAAACCCATGTCGCGGGCAGTAGCAACGAGAGCCTCCTCATCAGGGGACTGCGCTTTGAACGTCATCTTGGGAGGGTCGCCAGGGGTCTTTTCGGCAATGACAGTGTGGCAAAGGGCAAGAGCCAACATGAATCCCTCAATGGCGGACTGCTGTTCTTGACCGTGTTCTCCGGCCAGATCTGACACGAAGTCCGGCGCGACAAAAGTTAGGGCATCATCGTGAAGGTATGGATTATCGTGGATTTTACGCAAGCCCTCAAGAGATCGTACTTTCGCTGCGGCGATTTCAGCGTGGATACGGGCGGCTTCCTTCTCCACATCAACGCCCATCCGCTTCTGCATGCCGGCCTGAGCCTCCGTGTACGCCTCACCGTAAGGCTGTCCGTTGATTGTGGCTTTCTTGAATTCCATAACATTTTGGGTCAGAGTGCCCGTCTTGTCAGAGAAGATGTATTCAATTTGCCCAACGTCATCAGAGATGTTCCAGGACTTGGGAATACAGGGCTGGTCGATTGGCTCGTAGTACATTTTGACGTCGCTGAAGATGAAAACAGCCTGCAGTGTTCGCACGATTTCCAAGGTAATGTAGAGAGAAATGGGAACCAAGTTCTGGAACAGGATAATCGCGGCCCAAAAGGTAATAAAAACACTCATAGGGGCGTTGCCACCAATTGACTCATATTCAAAGAAATGAAGCGAGGCATCCGTTTTTGCCCAGGCAACGCCGTTAACGATGGCGGCAAGCAGACACATGATGATGAGAATGCCAAAATTGCACACAACGTTAAAGTTCATTTCTCTCGCGATCCTGGCACGTTTGCTGGGTGTTATGCCCGCATTCATCATGATTCGCGTGTCATGACCGGTAAAAACAACGACGCCGAGGATCCATTCCGTGTTTCGCAAGTGACAACCACGAAGCAAGAGATTATCGATGGTGATCGGCTCGGTCATTTCTTCAGGCTCATCGTCGGGCAGGCCAGGAACAGGCTGTTGCCAATGAATGGCACCGTTGTATTTGTAAAGGTTAGGGTGAGGCCCCTCGCTCTCAATTCGAAATTCGGCGCGCTCGCAATCGCGGGCATGTTTCATAGGACGACCACAACGAAGAGCCTGACGAACTTTGAGGTTAGTCTCGCCATCCAAATTCTTGGTTTCCACGTAGCAGGCGCCATCGGGATCAGATGTGGAAAGAATGATAATGTCAGCGGGCAATTCGTCATCATTGTAGATTCGCACGAAATCTCCCACTTGAAGACCCTTCCAGGTATCCCTTTTGAAGCGAGCGCTTTGGGTACGTCTCGCGCGGTTGATCAAGTCAGGCTTCATGTCCCGAATGGCTGCTGCTCGCTGCGCATCTGCCTCGTTCGGCAGTTCCTCGTCAGGAAACCGGATATGCGGAACGCCGTTCGCAGGGGTTGGTGATGGCACTGGCGTCATCTGGATATCCTCGCGTGCGTCGACAAAAGTCTCTCGGTTCCCAAAGGACGAGGCCAGTGAGTCGCGGATCGATCGTCGAGTTCGAACCGTTTCAACTGAGGGCCGGCCCTCTTGTTCCTGTTCGAGATTCAATTTGAGCTTTTCGCGCTCGGCTCGAAGCCTCCTTGCCTTCTTGGACCACAAACTCTCAATGGCATGCCAAATGCCACCAAAAAGTCGAGTGTTTGCCTTTTTAAACCTTCTCCAAGTGGAAACATTGTCCTCCTGAACGTTGACATTGTTCCAGTTCTGCAGCTTATGAACAGGGGCGTTATTCAGTTCTATGTCGAGGATTGTCCTTCTATAATCTTCGACGGCATCCTTTGCAGCTGTGATGATGATAATCACGATCAATGGAACGGCGTTTAGGCCGGGATTAACTCCTCCAAAGATGGGGAAAATCTGCACGACGAGTAATTAGACATCTGCAGCCTATTGCAAACGAAAATTCATAATTCGAAAAAGGCAAGGCAAGTAAAAGAAAGAAGGGAAAAAAAAAGGGGGGGGGGGGTTCGACATACAACTAGAATAACCAAGAACAAGAAGAAGATGTTGGCCACGTTGTGAAATTGAAACCACAAATTTTTAGGGATAAAAGACAGTGGCGTGTATTTTGCCGTTCGAATCTTGTTACGAGGAAATGTGTGTATGGGATCCCCATCCTCGAGAAGTTCCTCAGGTAGGGGTAGATTGAAGTACAGCATTCGGATCGAGTCCTCTTCGTCATCAGACTCGTCCTCGTCTTGACCTTGATTTGCACTTGGATGATTGTCACCGTCATGGTTAGGATCACGGTCCTCAAAGGGTGCACCATTTCCATCGGTTCCGGTGGCGCCCTTTTCGGATTGTGTTCGTTTATGCTGCATACGGTTGAGGAGAGACAGCCGCTTATTGTTGCTGCTCTTGACCGTCATCTTGCGAGTCGCCCATCTCGCCCGTTGAGTAGGAGCCTTTAACAATTTGGGATCCGGACCAGGCTCCGGACTGGTAGAGGGGCTCATGATGAGTGTGTATTTGCGGGCGAATGCCCGTTCAACCCGAGTACACCAGCCAGGATGCGGATGGTGGGGTGGTGAGAAAAAGGAGGCGTCGTGTCAGATAGGAGACCCCTGGCGCGGTCGACGCGAATCAAGGTAGCCGCTGGTACTGGAGCAAGCGAAAATAAGAGAAACGGCACCAGCAACCGGCGACGAGTTGAGTATTCGGGTCGAAGCAAGATTCGTCGTGGTGGTTGGTCGTGGCAGGTCGTGGTGGCCGTGGTGGTCCTGGTGGTCGTGGTAGGTCGAGTGAGGAGCAAAAGAAGGTTCGTTGCGGGTTGACGATGCTACGATTCTGCCAGCGGAAGGAGGAAAAAACAGCTGGCAGTTTAGAGGCTCTGCAATCCCCTCGGAACTTGGCTGGGGCTGGGCGGCTGGCACTTGTTGTTGGCACTCCGGACTTTGCGGCCAGTCAAAGGGGGCGCCGGCTGACTGGGATGGAAGGGTGGGTTGGCACGAGGTACACAGTCATACAGATGCGCCGGCCAGATACCTCGCCGCGCATCTTGAACACATCATTGGCAGCTACAGTGGGGTGTGGCAAGTAGTCATTGCGGATGGAAGCCCACAAGGCCTCGCTCGCTGGACTCTACTGATGAGACTCGAGGGGGCTGGCGGGCAGCTGGAGGGCAGCTGGCGGGCAGCTGGCGGGCAGGGATTGTTAACAATAATACTCCGTACAACAATCCGGCGTACAACAATACCCTAACACAATAAATACCCAATATTGCCGGAAATACCAGACGGCAACCCGTAATACTCGGGTGTCTCATTCCACCTTCCAGCCGAGCCGGATACTCGCTCCCGGGCCATCCGACCTCAAGCGGCTTCATTGCTGACAATTCAAAAATGAGGAGCCTCCCACCCCCGGATCGCGATGCACATTGGCTCTCAAACTCGCCCACGGAGCAATTGACCCATCAATCAGTCAGTCAGTCAGTCAGTCGTATGCGTCGCGACTACTCGTTTCGATGCCGTGCCTGCGCGTCCACTGGCATTCAAGAGACCATAAATTCGTAGGGCCCCTTTTATTGCCAGCCCACACACGAGGCGCTTCACACCAAACGCGTGCTAGGCCGGGAGTACGAGATACTCCAATTACCCCCTACAAGACTGTAAAATAAAATATGGGCTGGGCTCAACTGGTCAGTCAGTTGGGCCAAGCCCCTGATTTGCCCATATTTATACCGAGTTCGAACCCTGGTCTTGTTTTGCTTATTGCGATAGAACAGGACAGAGCCAGCCGCCTGGCATGCAAAAGACAAAAATCATTGAAGAAAGCGAAAAGGCCGCGGTTCGGGGTCCGTTACCCTGCCGCTGCTCCGTCATGCATAAAAATACACCTGGGCTACACCTGTCACTGTAATCCGTACGGACGTTCCCTCTTTCCTGCTTCACCAATCACCATTGGCTCGCGCCATCGAGAGAGGTCGAGTGTATGACGGACATTTCGGGACGTGCGAAATCTGTACTTGATCTCGTCGCCGACAAACCAAGGCTCCTCCCATCGGTGATGGCCATGTCTACACCGATGCCGAATTCTGCGAGTAGGAATGACGGAAGGACTTCTTCAGCCACTGTCTCAGCTGCATGCGAGACACATCTCGTGCATTCCTGCTCCTCGTTTTGTCCTCATTCCTGGGCTGGGCAAACAATCAGCAAGATGGCACTCCTTCCCTGACATGTTGCTGAGAACAAGTATGGATTGAACAATCTATGTGCAGATTCTCGCAATGATGCCTTGTTTGGATTAAATCGAGATGCAGCCATGCATGGCACGAGTATTCAAAGCAACAATTTGTACGGATTAAAAACGGTGTCTGGCAGACGATTAATAATAAATTGGCAGTCGAGATGGTTGACCCCGCCCCTCTGATTGGCTCGAACGCGCCTGCGACCGCTGAGACGCGCCGAGAGTCCGAGACCCAACAACGTCAAGAATGACACAAACTTCACGAAACTGGAAACAAAGCTCGCCAGAGGCCCCAACTTGGCTGATATCAGCCACAGCCAGCTTCGCACGCCGCTTTGCCTGCCCAGATTATCATGTCAACATCAGGTGGCAGGAACACCACAGGGAAAAGCAGAAATGAACCTAGATCTGGATCTGGACCTCGCGGGGCAGACATCCTGAGCTTCTTCAAACCGGTTGCACGTTTGCCTCCACAATCATCGACACCAATTCCAAGTGCCTCCCAACAGCCAGTCAAGAAGTCTCCGTCTCCATCTCTCCCGTCTCCGCCTCCGCCTCCGCCTCCTCCCTCTTCGCCGCCAGGCTTAACCAGCACGCCTCCCGAAACAATCAGAACGGAAATCGGTGCGTCTGATGATGATAGCAGTGATGGAGACTACTCCGATGACTCGCTCAAAGACCTCTCATGTCTTCTCGGCCACAATAAAAATGCTGCTCCTGCGCCTCAGAAGTCCCCTCATAATCCGTATGCTACGCCAAGGGCGAAGAGGACTGCAATCGCGTTCCATTCGTCACCACTGGCGCCTATCCCCAGGCATAAATTTGACTTGAAGGCTTTGGCAAAGGATGCAAGATGTGACGATGCCACCACGGCGAGCTCTCTGAGAGTGAAGCAGACGGTCATTGCGGCCAAGGAAAGGAAGGAAATCCCTTCCAACAGCTCGGCTACAGGGGATACCATCGCTGGAATCGTTAGAGAAAAGGGCGGCCAGGACCAGGATGCCCAAAAAGTGCTTCGGGCTGTCCAGAGGTCTGAACAGTCTCAGTGCCAGAACCGGTACATGTTTTTCGAGGAGACGTACAAACCATCTCCGTTGCCAAGAGCACCCACACTGCCCAGAAACTTGCCCTGGAACCTTTTGACCCAAGGCAGTGCCAAGACTAGAGAGCAGCACCTCACATCAGGTGTACCGCAGACTATCCTACGCAAGAACGGCGGCCTACCAGATTCGCTGTTCGAATGGATGCTGGATTCTTTGTGTCTTCAGCCCTCCATTATTGCGAGGCAGGAGTACTGCAACATGATTGCTAGTTGTCCGGAACAGATCGGCCGTCTCCTGACGGCCGAGCGCGTTAGACAGCTGTTCATTCTCCTCGGAGCGAGAAACTTGGACCGTTCAACTTCGGACCAAAGCGTCTCCAACATAGGGCATGGACCATACGAGGATCGAGATTGGTCCTGCCTACAGTCTTTCATATCCCTGCTTGGATTTACAGCCGGCCATTTATCTATACATGCTGCAATGTATGCCACGCAGACACTCATTCAGATGGCGCTAGATAAATTCCTAATTTGCAATGCCGAGGTACTATCAGTCTTTGAATACGCAGTCCTAGAGTTGACGGCTGCCATCCCAACTCTATCTTGGGACACCTTTGTAAGTCTTCCCAACTCTCCTCTCGCATGATACTTAAAATCTCTAACAAGAACAAAGTGCTTCGAAACCAGTGCTTTCCTCGGAGGAATCAAGGCCCGCGACATAAAAATCACGGCTCTGCTATGCATCCCCATCGGTTCAAAACGTACACACGATCTCCGAAGACGCATAGCCGTTTCAACGCTGCTCCAAGACGATGCCCTCTCTCGCCACAACTCAGAAGACATAGTAAATCTCCGCACCATTATCGAGTGTCTTCACGGTGAAAGCTTTGCCATCAGACCGACCACTGACTTTGCCGAACTACGCGCCAGTATCATCCTGCTCGATATCGCCGTCGACGACGGGACCATTATTCATTTCGATGATCATGACGATGAGAAGAAGTTCAACGAGGAAATAGACGAGCTAGCGGGCAAGCTTCGCGAAATATGGCGCAAGACAAACGATGCAGGGATGAGACTGGCGCGCACTGAGGCGAAGAGTGTGGTGGAATGGGTCCAGCAACGCTTGTTGCACAGCGTACGGACGAGGAAGGAGGCGAGGAAGAGCGTTTTTGATCTTCCTGGTCAGCGGGAGGATCCTTTCTTGCCTCGCCAGAGGGGACTATATGCACAAATTTCTGCAGAGAAAACCCAAGTCGCCAGCGGCTCCGGCTCCGGCTGCCGCTGCCGCTGCCGCTGCCGCTGCGGGACAGTGTGCGGCTGCGGCTGCGGAACAGTGTGCGGATGAGGTGGACGTGGCGGACGACGCAGAAGAGGGGGGTGGGGAGGACGAGTGGCCGTATGCCTTTGAAATTGATGATGATACAATCGTCGTGGCCGGGGGATGAGATCTACCCGTGCAGAGAGACTTGGTGCTATCACATTTTGGAGAAAGTGACGAGACGTGATATGACAGTGTCTATGAATACTCTTAACTATGATGAGCCTCAAGAAGACGGGTTTTATGGACAGTGCATCCATATTTTGATCAAGTTTATAATACAGTCTCTGAACTACGATTGCGTGGACTGAGGTACAGCTTCCAAAAAAGAAACCATAGCATGAATCCCCATGCAAGTCTTGATGCCGAACCCCGTAAAGCACAAGCGCTTGTTTCTGTGCCTCACAGCTCCCTTGCCATCGCCAATCGCTCAGCATTACTCCAATGAGTGGCCTGTCAGCGAGCGGACTACACTGCGTCGGAGCCATGCACGCTCTTCTCCATTCCACCAGGACGAGGATTGTAACACGGTTAGTCGAAGAATTTTCGGTTAGGGTTCTTTCCGAACAAGGCTTCTCGGACAGCAGGGGCGGAAGAGTCTTTGAGAAGCTCCAGGCGAGTCTCGAAGGTGTTGTTGATGTCAATCTTGCCGTTGCCGCTAACAACCACGACGCCTCCAGCTCTGCAACATTTTAGTGTTTGCTCGAAGACTTGGGAAGGGGGGCAGGCGTGAGCCGGTTTTCAGTGGGTAAAAGTGAAGGGCAAAACACTCACGATCCCTCAGGCAATGGGTGGGCCTCGTCAATCTTTGCCTCAACATCCTTGCCCACTTCCTTCTTGTACTCCTTGACGGCATCCTCAATCGCCTTTTTGACCACGTCGTTGTCCTTCTTCCTAGCCTGGACCAGCAGCCTGGGCTCGTTGAGAGCATAGAAGCCCTCGAGGAGGAGACCCTTCAAGATCTTCTGGTACTGGCCCTTGTCCTGGGCACCGCCCGTCAGCTTCTTCTGGGCATCCTCGAATATGCCATCGAGAAGCTCCTGGCGAGCGCTCAGGACCTTCAGCCTCGTCTTGTTGGCGACGGTGGAGCGAGTGATTTGCTGAGACATGGTGGCCTGCTTGAACTTCTTCTCGTACTGGCTGTCAATGGAGTCGGTCTCCTGGCGGACGAGCTTGGACTTTTCGATTTCGAATTCTTCGTTGGCTTTTATTTCAATCTCGCGAGCCTTTTCCATGGCTTCTTGCTTGATGAAGGCTGTCATCTTGCGGAGCTCATTGTCGACCTAATCGCACGAGACGAAGTAGCATGTTAGTCGGGGTTTTCTCTTCTAGTGACGGTTTGCATGATGCCGCATGTCAAAGCGCAGGTGCACGTGTGGAAGAGATGTATGTATCGATGCTGAATGTCAACATGCGAATCATGATGACGGCAACAAGCCTGGCGTACCTGCTGGTCGGACAAGGCGCGTTGCGACATGCTGGGCGACTGTCTGGGCAACGGTGCCACCTATGTAGAGAGAAGGTTGGAGAGGCGGAGAATAGTCTTCTGGAATCCGAGGTGTTGTAACAATCACGCCAGACTGGGACGGACACCGTGCAGCCTGGCGATGAGAGGTTGATGATATGTCGTCTGGCCGGGAGTGGAGGTAATACGTCGAGGTCGGTCGAGGTGAGCTGTGGCGCTTTGGGTTCTAGGGAAGCCACACAAGCATATCAGCCACAACGTCCACATACACCGAACCCCCGCTAATGACGTGCACCACATACATGACTGGCTACGAGAGCCACAACCTAGCCACAACACAGTGGCAGCTGTGGCAGCGGTGGCAGCGCAGACGAAACCAGCAGTTGGTGCAGTTGGTTGTTGTTGCCGGAACAATCTTGGCGCATGCCGACCAGACGGCAACAGGCGAAGGGGGGTTTTGTTGGTTTGTTGGATTACATCCTGCATCCTGCATCCTGCGTCATACATGCCGCGAAGCGTACTGACATGTCCCTCCGACAGCGCTCTCATCTTGAATTATTTTTACTGTCCTCGTTGTTGCCTCGACAAGTTGTGGTCCCTCGTTCGTCCTCCACCTCCACGGCACTCGCAACGCCACCCCCAGCTGCTTCGCGACTCGCACACTCGCACACTCGCACAATCGCACACCGCAACGCCACGACAGACACGTTGGAGCACGAGCCTCGACTCGCATGGTTTCCCCATCTCGCTCGCTCGGCATAGGCTTATAAAGGCAATCGCTGAGCATTCCCCATGCCATCGTCAATGTCATCTGGTCCCACGTACATCTGCCAGATGACGGTGCATTTGGGTGCTGCGCGATGAAATATATGGGGGGCATCTCCCCTGGCGGGAGTATTGCTGTATGCAGAATCCATTTGGCGATTGTGTTCTAATGCTGACCTCATGATGCCGCAGCTTGGAATTCTCGTCGGCCTGATCTCGACAGGCGTGCAAAGCCTGGGTCTAACCTTGCAACGAAAGTCGCATATTCTCGAGGACGAAAAGGGCCCTCACGATGTCCGGCGGCCGCCCTATCGACGGCGCAGATGGCAGCTTGGAATGGGCATGTTCATTATAGCGAATCTGCTCGGCAGTACGATTCAGATTTCCACCCTGCCGTTGCCGGTCCTCTCGACATTGCAAGCCGCGGGGCTCGTCTTCAACTCGATATGCGCGACACTGATACTCAGTGAACCTTTTACGCGATGGTCACTCTGCGGCACATTGCTTGTCACGACGGGGGCTGTTTTGATTGCCATATTCGGGGCCATCCCATCGCCGGCGCATGACCTGGATGAGCTCCTCGTCTTGTTAAGCAGGAAGCCGTTCATCATATGGATGATACTCCAGGCGCTTTTCGTCGTGGGACTCGGCACCGCCACGGACTTGGCGAACAACATGTCGAGCATGTCACACAACTCTCGCTTCAGGCTTGCTCGCGGAATCATATATGGCGTCATAAGCGGCGATATTTCAGCCCACGCGCTGCTGTTTGCCAAGTCGGCCGTCGAGCTGTGCATCAAGACAATCGGCGGCAGCAATCAGTTTTCGCATTGGGAGGCGTGGGCAATAGTCCTCGGCCTAGTCTCACTGGCTCTTTGCCAACTCTACTACCTACATCGAGGTCTGAAGCTAGTCTCTACCTCGGTTCTCTATCCTCTGGTATTCTGCGTATACAACATTGTTGCCATTTTAGATGGTCTGATATACTTCAACCAAGTCAGCTTGATTCCGCCCCTACGTGCCGGACTCATTGCGGTTGGAACCGTCATTTTACTTTCTGGCGTTCTCGCTCTGTCTTGGCGGCTCAGCGATGATCAACATGCGCCTAGCGTCGGGCAGTCAACGCTAGCGCCAGGGCTCGGACTCGTTGATGACACGGAAGGAGAGGAGGAATCTCTGCTCAGTTCCGAGGCTGCTGCGGATGAGCAATCGGATGGCGCCACTGGTTATCTCACGTTCTCGACTGCCAATGGGGACACGACGCCGTTGACGCCAACGCAGAAGAAGAAGTTCCGGTGGGCGGAACGAGCCGAAATCTGGGGCGAGCTGGAGGATCAGGAGGAGCCTACGACGCCAACCGGGCGGCTGCGGTCAACAACGCTGCCGGGGCGATCAGAATCAGAATCAGCTCTGCTTCTCGGCGCCGGCAGAAGACCAATCAGTGGCTCGGCGACGACGCCCGAAGGAGCCGGCCCAAGCAGTGAATCCGGCCCTCACAGATTCGGTCGTCGGCGAAGAAAGAGCACAGGGTTCCCTGGCATCGTAGCCCGAAGAAATCTCCGACAGCGACAGTCGTCCATCTCAGGATCGCTGGGTGGGCTGCTCCAGTCGATCCCCTGGTTGCGTGGTCGACAACAGCGCTCCTCAACAATCAGCCGCTTCGTCACGGAAGACGATCCAGCACGATGGTCCCGTCCCAATAGCGCAGGCGGGCCGTCGAGTCCCATGAGAAGCGCCGGCAACGACTCGGCTGTATGAATGGTGTGGTGGTGAAGACCTCTTCGCCCGTCCCTCCCCGTCCCGCTCGCATGCGGTGCGGTGCGGTGCGGTGCGGTGCATGTTGCAAACAAATCTCGTCACAATTGGGTAGTCTCTGTTCCTTTCCTCTTTTTTTTTTCTTTTTTTTTAGTTCCCTGAAGATGAAGGCGGATGAAGAAAGGGCATTCGCGAATTGGCGTTGGACCACGGCATCAACCTGTAACGCGTAATATTATCTCATTCGATTCAAACAAGCATTCCCATACACGCGTTCCCATACACGCATTGATGAAGGAATGAGAAACGCACCAGTCATGTCGTGAGTACTGCACGCCGCCTGGTGGATTACATTGTTTGTCCACTGAGTTTTCACCGGTTCAAGTGAAGTATTTGCACCAAATCATTTCAAGATGCGAGTCCATGGGTAATGGCCGCCGCTTGCTTGGAAACCCATGCTATGCACAGAATCTATTAATCAATTACAAGATACAAAAGGAAAACAAGTAATAAATGTCATCAATATCATTGTCCTGCACAGCAGAACCAATCTCTGTTCTCACCCCGTCTATTCTCCCCATCTCATCAATATCGCGTGGCCATGCGAACCACCTGCAAGCATGGACTCTTCGTCATTTAAATGGTGCGGTACCCGCTCTTCTCATCGATATTGCGATATCGCTCTCGCTCTTTGCGGTCCTTGAGGAGGCACGCGATGGAGAGGATGAGAATGGCATCGACGCCTGCGCTCATTAGTACTTTGGAGACTGGACAGATTTGTGGAAGGAGCAGGAGTGGGTGAGTCATAAGGGATCGCTGGGATACAACGTACCGACCATGCCGAAGAGAGTTGTGAAGACGTTGTCTATGGACATGTTGGAGAAGCTTGATATGGCTGATCCGCAGCCGCGGACGAGGGCGGCTGCTGCAGGACTGGGACACGCTGGGTCGGTGATGAAGGCGGGTGTTGTGGCATTGTAGTAGCCGCAGCATTGAAACTGTTCAAATTAGCTTTTTTTTTTTCCAACCCCGTTACGTGGAACCAGCTTTTTTTCAATTTGTATTTTGGGGGGAGTTACATACAGATTGCTGAATCAAAGACTGCACATCAGGCTTCAACACCAAGTATGTTGCGAAAAATCCATCCTTGATGCGCAGCGTCATGACCCAGAGATAGACGCCCAGACAGAGGGTGAACAATCCGCAGATGACGATCATGTATCCTCCTGCTTTGAGCCACGCCCTCATGGGGGACATGAGCCCCAGCAGGGTAAAGGCGAAGGTTGCGAGGATGAAGGCGCCGTTGACGATGCCCGCCGTGAGGGGGAACATGCCGAATAGCAGGGTAAGAATGGCTTCATGTCCACCCTTGGGCTGGTTCCCGATTTGCGATTGCGCGATGAGTGAGAAGCCGAGTTGCAGGGCGCCGGTGGCAAGAAAGAGAATGTTGATGCCGAGAGTGGTGATGAAGACCTTGTTGGCCATTTTCTGGTTTTTTTTTTTTAATGATACAATTTCTTCGGGTGTCTTGAAGATAATTTGGTGGTTGTTATCAAAGTCCTGCTTGCTCCGGGTACACGCGGTGCTGATATGTTCTCGTACTTCGTTATTTATTCACACAAACTGAGCCGGGAATTGGAGAGTGTGAACGACCAGAGTTCGAAGTAAAGCGCCCCCATGAATCGATAATCAATCGAGCGGTAGTCGCGGGCGCCGGCGGCGATGGCGGCGATGGCGGCGATGGCGGCGATGGCGGCGATGGCGGCGATGGCGGCGATGGCGGCGATGGCGGCGGTTAGGAATTAGATGGCAGCGATGAACGCGAAGATGGAATACGAAGCTCGAAGTTCGAAAGTCGAAAGTCGGAAAGTCGGAAAGTCGAAAGATACGGGGCGACAAAGGAGATGGTGAGGACATCCAGGTACCTCGCCTGCGTGTGTAATCGTGATGCCAAAGACGAAGGGAAGAAGCAGAGGGAGAATACCGTATCAAGGGCGGCAGCCAGCGCCGAATGCCCCTCCTAGTCAAAACACCGACTTCTCCTGCCGCGCGTGGCCGTGACGGATGACGGCGACAAGAAGCTTCGGACGTTGTGGAGTGGGCGGGAGTGGGCGGGAGTGGGCGCGGTCAGACAAGAACCGTTTCAGGCCCGTGTCAGGAGTCAGAGCCCAGTTGCAGAGCCCAGTGCGCACCACCTGGCACAGGTCCACTCCGGGCTGGCGGCCAATCAGTACCCTGCATCTCCTCCCAAGTCGCCTGATTAGGCGGTCTCAGGAGGTCTGGTGCTCCAGTTAGTGAGTATTATAGTGCTGCTACTTCTTTCCCCGCCCAAAGAGCATCACCACTGGCGACGGGAGACTTTGTGTCGTTTTTGTACGTGCAAAATCATGGTGCACGTCTCGGCCGCTCTGGTGTAGCATGGTGTGAGCAGTGCAAGGCTGCTGCCGTGTACAATCAATCTGTCGACGTGTGCAAATCCAGTGCTGCCGCTTCATGTACATTACGACACGTGTGGTTGTCCCACATGGAAACTGTATCAGGGTATCGTCTTGTTGGCTCGCGATAATGAAACGTTTTTCTTTGTCTGGAAAGGAGGGGGAGGGCTACCACTCTCAAGTGTCAGTTGGATAGGCAGGCGCGTTGTTATTGTTGCATGCAATCATTGTGAATGTGCGGGCTGTTTCACCAGCTTGCCCTATATCCGCGCATTCTGCAACCACAAGGCCGGCTGCAATCCTAGCTGGCTACATTCCAGAGTGTTTGCGACAAATATTGTCAATAGTCGCTTATTTATCCTAGAGATGATGGCTCGTTCGTTCCATCAGCTGGTAGAAAGGTCTTGTCATCATGGCTGTACTTTGATCATGAGGTTTCTGTTTCCTTGGCCAGTGAAGATGGCATGGCATGGATGAGCGACTACTCCGTGCTAAGTCGCAATGAACGGTTGCCGTCCGTAGCCCACTCTCTCGGTGTTGAATCAGGACCCTGTTATGAGTCGAGTAGCTGTTACGGAAGAGGGTCCTGGGGTGCTGTACGAAGCAATATTATGACGGCCTGATTTGTCAGCCACCATCGACGGATAGGCAATGATGCGGTGCCGGGTAGATATTGTTCAGAGTTGACTCACAACTTGTTGATCAATCCATGTTCCACACGTAACAACGGAGTAGAACCATCGATGTAATATCCGTATAAGCACATGTAATTCCACGCACATGCGGGTGAGAGACTGAGCCGAATCCCTCCACTTATTATCAACAATGTGTGTCTTGAACGGGCCAAGATGAAAACCTCCTTATTACCCGTGGGAAAGTGATTGGCAATGTGACCATGCCTGCCACCCTGCCTTGCCACCCTGCCTTGCCACCCTGTCTGTCTGGCATGGAAAAGATTTCTGGAGCAAGGATATGAATGGTGCGAGTGGGCCTTCTGGGGAATTTGGCGGGTGGGCCATATGTGGAGTCGACTTGGGCGGCTGCTGGGTTTCTGTGTCGATTATTGTTGCACCCACAAGGGCATAATTGACCCTACCGCACGATAGTCTCACTACTCAACTAGCTAAGATAAGAGTCCACCCCGCGCAAGTTATTTTCCAAGACCTCCGTAGTTTCATAGTACGTTTTATTATATACTAGTACCCCACTAATAGTATAGGTACTTAGGTATTTAAACCGTAGTCTATACCCTCTTATAGGGTTAGATAACTTAATAGAGATAATTACATTAAACCCTAGCTTCGCGGTCTAATATAGTAGTAATTACGTAGTGTTTATAATAATTATACCTTTCTTCTAAATTAGTACTCTTCTCTTTAAATTAACCTATTATTTAATCTTTAAATAATTAGTATAAATATAGCAAAAGAGAGGCCTAATTTATTAATATCGTGATTAGGCAACCCTAGCACGCTAGGATTAATATCACTATCTATTAGTTTAATAATAATAACACTATAGGCATCCTTATAATATCTAAGGAGTCTTCTAAAGGCAATAAGCTAGCTATTAAGCTACAGGAGCCTTACTACTAGGACCTATAGTATAAGATAGTTAAGGCAAGAGCTATTAAAGACAGAATCTAGGTCTTTATTAATCCTAATTTAATTATATAGCTAGATTACCCTCCTAAGCCTCTAATTCTTATAGGAAATAGGACTCTAGCAAAGAGAAGAGTAGCAAAGGCTATATAGACTTAATTATCTATAATAGATACTACTATAGGAGTTTACACACGCTTATAGAGTAGCAAAACTATAATTAGTAGTGCATAGTAACCCTAAAGCTCTTCTAAAGGTTATAATATAGCTAGAGAGAGTTATTTTTAGTACCCTTAATAACCTAATAATGCTAAAGATAGCGCTTAGTTCATAGTCCTTAGTGGTTATTATTAGGTATTTAATAGCTAATTCTAGAGCCTTATAAAGGCCCTATAAGAGTATTATACCTAGTTTATAATAACGCTTAGTCCTAAGTATAAGTAAATAACCTTAAGGTATATATCCCTTTATAATAAGCTTAAGGAGCTTATAAGGAATATAATGCCTTTAAGTAAGACTATTAAGCATTATACTAAAGTTAATTTTAATAAGACTATTAAGCAAAACCTCTTAAGGGTTAATATTAATAAGTGGCTTATAAATGCTTTAATTAGCTATAAGAGATGCTTCTAAGCAAACTACCCTATTACTAAAGGTAACTTACCTATAGAGATAATTAATAACACTATTAGGGTATAATTCCTTGCTATCTTAGCTTAAGTTAACTTATTAATTTATATAGTAAAGAGTAAGGGAAAGGTCCTAGATTTCTATAGTATTATAAGTAGAATTAGGCACCTAATTAAAGCCTAAGGGAGATCTTAGGTAAAGTCTAATAATGCCTTTAAAGCTAAGCTAACTCTTAATAGTAAAGCAAAGGATAAAGTAAAGAAGTTAGTAAAGAAAGACTATATCTATTATAAGAAGCATAAGGTAAAGAAGTTAAGAGACTTATAGAAGGTTTATAGAATACTTTACCTAATAAAGGACTAGAAAGTTAATAAAAAGCTATTAAAAAAGGTAAAAGAAGTAATAAATTATTAGCCTAATAATATAAAGAAGGCATATAACGCATAGTTAAAGGATAATAGCGTAAAGAAACCTAAGGATAATAGCGCAAAGGAGCCTAAAGAAGTTAATATAGCGTTTTTAGCTATAAAAGAGTTAGAGTCTTTAGAGGCTTTCCTTGCCTAGGGTAAATCATAAGTTATACTTAATAGTAGCACTTTAATTTATATCTTTAATAATAAACGCTAGTTTATAGACCTTAATTATAGTTAATAACCTAGAATTTAAGCTAGTTATAGTGTTACTAAGGCTTATAGCGTTAGCATAGCTTAGATTATCTTAATAGATAGCTAGACCCTTATGTTATTAAGGGCCTAGTACTAACTATTATTCTTTGCAAACCTTATATCTCTTTAGCTACTTATATAAAAGGGAATAAGGTAAGATAACCTTACTAAAAGGGTTATAGACTTAGCGAGAGGTAATTAGGAGATATTTTAAACTTAGATTATTAGTATATAGCTATATATAGAGGGCTTAAGCCTATTAGATATCTTTGCTATTAAGGGAGATTTAAGAGACCTAAAGGCTATAATAATAACGCCTGCGAACCTATAGCACACTAGATTAGCGTATCTAGGTAAGGATATAATAAATTAAGTGCTTAAGAAGCTTTAAATTTTATTAAAGGAAAGGAGCGTAAGGAAATATAAGGTTTGCTAGATAGCTAAGGCGTAGAGGCAAATATCGCGAGTGTTACAAGCAGGGTTATTACCTTTAGGGCCGCTTTAGGTAGTTTCTTTTAACCTCTTTGCTTAATTATTAGGGTATAATAAAGACTAATATATCACTCTTTTTACCTATAAAGCTATAGGATTATGCTATATCTTTATGATTCTATTAAAGACAGATATTACGCTTTGCTTTGATTAGTTAGAAGCTATGTACACAAGGGTATATAGCATCTATATTACGGTTATAATAACTAATAGGGAGACTGCCTTCTAGACTAAAAAACAGGAAGAAAAGGTCATAAATAAAGGCATTATTATTAGAAAGTCTAGCCTAGCTTACTCACATTAAAACAGGCACGCTAAATAGTCTAGGGGGGTAATAATAAGGGTTATAATAACTCTAATAACATAATTAGGCTTCCTAGAAGACCTCTAGCCTATAGCTACTAAAGTAGCTATTTATATCTTAAACCGCATGCCTTAAAAGCTACTTAACTAGTAATCCCCTTAACAAGCGCTAAATAAGTAGTTAAGAGAGAATAAGCTTTAATAGAGTTACTTACTAGAGAATCTAGAAGCCTCTATAACTTACCTATAAGCCTTTAGTTATAAAGCATTTATAATAATATAAAGTAGGCTTTATAAGGTAAGTCTAAAGCTTATATAAAGAGCTTATATTAGATACCTAGCTAGATACGTCTCCTCTATGTAATACCTAATTTAGGTACTAATAATAAAGAGAAGCTACTAGTTCTTATTAAGTTATATTACCTTTAATAAGTTAATCTTCTATGCTTAAGAAAGAGGCCTATTACTTAGTGTAAAAGAGGTTAAAAAACGCTTCCTTAAAGAGCTAGTTAATAATAATAAGGTGTCAAGGCTTCTGGGCCAGATGTAAATAGAACAGGGTGATAGTATGGATAAGTAGTAGCTAGATAGCTAAAGCTAGGTGGTAATGCTTAAGGGTTTTAATCTTTAGCCTCCTACATTCTCTGTGTGTAACCTTTGCCTAAATACCCCCTTTACGCTTATATAACTAGCTTATAGTAACCTTGTAGCTAGGGCGCTATAAGTCCTAAGTGAGTCCTACTATACATAATGCTATTACCTCTATTACCTATATTACTCTATAGCCTCTATAACCCTAATATAGTACCCCCTTTACTTTATAATTACCCTTAATTATACTTACTACCTAGTTAGTGTAAACTCGCTATTTTAAACTTCCTATATAATTCTTACCTTACGCGTCCTAACGCAAGATATAGGGAGATAATAGCCTTATTAATAATAGGTCTAGCTATTATTCCTTACCTTACCTATAAGCTCCTAGTTATAATATAGTTATAGCTATAGAGTTACTTTATAAGTGCTTATATCCTTATTTCTACTAGTCCTATAAAAGTAAACACCCTATATTATATTTCCTTCTTAGCTAAAAAGAATAGGGTATTAGACACTATATATTAGGGTATATTTAATTATAAGTTCTAGTGAAGTTACTATAAGCTTGCTAGGTGTATATAGTTAGCTATAACTTTAGCTATTAATAGCTATAACGCTAGCTTTTTAACCTATAGCTTACTTTTACTACCTATATAGATTACTTAAGGGGTCTATAGTTAATATAAAAAAGACTAAATTTCCCCTTCTTTTTCTCTTCCTTTTCTCCTTATCTCTCTTACTTTTTAATATTAAATTTATAAGTTAGCCTTACTAGCCCTATAGTAGCGTTCTTACTACTACTACCTAGTAGTTACTAATATTATCTAGAGTCTTCCTCCTTATTATCTTATTATCTCTTTACTTCTTATAGTTAGTATTATAGTTAGTATCTTATTACTTTGCTTCTTGCTTGCTTATTACTAACTTATAGATAGGTTATAATATCTTCTATTTACCTAATAACTCTAGGACCCTTAGTGCTTACCCTAGAAAAATCCCCTTATAAGAGGGCTTTATATGCCTTAAAAATATTTACATAAGTTTACCTCTTATTTATAGTGTTATAGCTACTAACTTACTAAGTAGTATAATTAAAATTCCTTGCCTTTACTATAGTTAGTAAGTAGTAATCTAGCAAATTACCCCTAAAGATAATAAAGCTAAACCTTAGTATATTATAGATAGGAAGCTAATTCCTAATAAGTATTATTATTCCCCTAGTGTAACTAAGCTACTTCTCTCTTACTCTTATAATACTAACTTAGGATAGGTAATTCCTTAAAGTGCGCTTACTATATAAAAAATAATAAAATATATACTAGCGTAAGTGCCCCTTTAAGGCTACTACTCTTAGCTAGCTAACCTATTATTAGTGTTTTATAAGAATTATAATACTTTATTATAAGTTCTTTAAAGTTATAAAGAAGGTTCCTAATAGTACCTATTACTATCTATCCCTAGTAATATTATTAATTCTAGTAACTTAGTTAGAGCTAACTTATTACTAGGCTTTAGTGCGCGTAAAACATAAATTTATATAATACTCTCCTTACTATAAAAAATGCAAATTACTATAGGAGAGTTTATTAGGCCTATTTAACTATAGAAGCTACTTATAAGGTAAATGCTAATAAGTAAGTAGTAATATTATAGCTATTTAATACTACTAACCTTAAGGTCTAAATTAATATTACTAATAGCTTACGCTTTATAGCTTAAAATGCCCCTATAGTAAGTCCTATTATCTCTAGCGTAGCTTTTACTTTACTAACTTATAGCTAGTTTATAGTATACGCTTTATAGCTCCCTATATATATTAGCCTCTCTAAGCTCCCTAAAGAGCTCTATTCCTTTATTTATAGGGATAAGGAGGGGTTCTCTAATAATAAAGCTCCTATAGTTACTATAAAGGAAAATATAAGGGTAGATATAATAATAAAGTAATAAGTGCTTAGTAGCTATATAGTAGTTTGCTTTAAGAGAATATAACTTCTTTATATTATAAAAATTTTATGTGTTAAATTACTAAAGTAATAATGTCTTTATAAACTAGCTACTTAATTACCGCTTATAATTATCTATAATATCCCTTGTAATAAAATCTCTTTTTAATACCTATAAATTCTCTAAGCTATTATAGCCTTTCTATTTTACTAAGAATTTCCGCTGTTTTCTATTATACTAATATAAGATAATTCTCTTAACCTTAAACTCTTCTTTATTTTCTTTAATATTATCTCGTAGTAAGGATATATTTATATAGCTAGTAGGATCCCCTCTAAATGGTTTAAGGCTTATAATGTTAAACACATTATAAAGCCTTAAGCTAGCTAGTAATTGTAATTAATAGGCTAAGCTATAATTTCTAACTACTTTCTTAATTTTATAGGGCCCTAGGTACTTAGCTATAAGCTTTTAGCTTAGTTATCTTAGGTTAATATTCTTAGTAAATAGTAAAACATAGTCCCTAACCTTAAACTCTATTAGTATTCTCTTATAATTATAATACTTCTTTTACTATACTTATATATTATAAAGTAATTACTTAATTTCTAAGTGTCTTTATTTTAATTCTAAGACTTTATTTTCTACCTAGTTATTTACTAAGTTAGGCATTAGGATAGCCTAATATAGTCCCCTTAGGTTATACCCTTATAGCGCCTTCGCTAGCGTTAGGCTATAACTACTATGCTTACTTATATTATAGGTAAACTATGCTATTAGCAAATATTCTACCTAATTATCCTATTTAGCATATATATAGGCTCTTAGATAATACTTAAGAACCTAGTTTAATTACTTTATTTACCTATCTATTTAGGGATAAAATGCAATGCTTAGTTATTACTTTATTACAATAAGGTAGTAAAAGGTCCTCTAGAATCTACTAGTAAATATTAACCTATAGTCTATAATAATACTTTCTAGGGCGCTATAGTCTTTAAAAACATTCTTAAGGAATACTATAGTAAGGCTATTGCTAGTTAGGCGTGTAAACACTAGTATATAAATACTATACTTTAAGAATTAGTCTATAATAACTAAAATTATATTATATAACTAAAACTTCTAATCCTTTACTAGTAGTAAGCCTATAATAAAGTCTATTAATAATTCTTAGAAAGGGCGATTAGGCACTAGTAATATAGCTAACTTACTATAAGGTTTATATAACCTTAGCTTTAAAACTTAATAATTAACGTAAGACTAGATATATGCCTTAATGTCTTTCTTTATTAATAGCTAGTAATACTAGCCTATAATATAATAGAGAGTCTTACTAACCCCCTAATAGCTTACTATAGGATTATTATAGGTTAATAGCAAAATTTCTTTCTATAATCCTAGTAGGATAAAAACATGATTTTTATATATTAGTAACTTAGAGGATCTTATAGTCTATGTCTATAGCTCTCTAGCCTCTAGCTTAGAGGGACTAATTAACTATAGTCCTAATACACTAAAGTCACTACTTATTAGCAATAACTTCTGCTATATAATAAAGGCATCCCCTTACTACGCTTCTAATAATAAGACTTAAATTAAGGCTTCTAATTCTACTGCCTTACTCCTAATATTAGAGTTAAACTTAGAAGAGGTTCTCTAAACCACTAAGATTCTTATTATAACACTACTATAGCCTAGTAGCTCTTTAGCAGTGCTTTTAGATAAATTAACTAACCTAGTAAAGATTAATATAGTAAAGGTTCTCTTACTTACTATTACTTCTATAAATATAGTAAAGATTAATATAGAAAAGGTTCTCCTACTTACTATTAGGTAGTTTACCTTAATACTACTATAAGTATATAGCTTCCTAGTAGTGCTCTTAGACTTTTTAACTAGTGTAGTAAAGGTTAATATAGCAAAGATTAACTTACTTACTATTACTTTTATAGGCCTAGTAAAGATTAATATAGAAGAGATTCTTAAACTAGCTAGTAAGGTTTAATTACTATAATCCTATAGCTTTATTACTATATACTCTAGCCTTTTACTTAGCCTAATAGAGATTAATATAGAAAAGGTTCTCCTACTTACTATTAGGGTTATTACTTTACTATTAAGGGGTAGTAAGTATAAATATAAGGTACTTACTAAGTTACTATTACTCTTATATTACTTCTTAACTATAAACCTAATATACTATAGACACGCCTAACTAGTAGTTAAGCTATTACTAATATAGCGCCCCTATAGCCTAATAGTAGTAAACTTAGTAAGGAAGGTTAGTAACTAAGATATAAAAGCCTTAGCTTTCCTTTCCTTACTAATATAGTCTAACCTTTATAATAAAGGATTAGTAGGATTTAGCTTCCTTACCTAGTATTTAATAGTAAAGTTAAATAGGTATAGCTTATCTAATATTATAACCTAATAACTAGTTAGCTTAGGCTTTATTATAAGGTACTTATAGTTTAGGTAATCTATAATTATAGTAACTAAGTGCGCTAAGTAAGTAAGGTAGTGCCTCTAAGTCTAAAAGGCCTCCTAAATCGCTAGTAGCTTTATATCTAGTGTTATGTAGCGTAATTTAGTGTCCTTTAACTTCCTTAATATAAACGCTATAGGGTGCTAGTAACCTAGCACTAATATTATAAGGATAGCTCTAATTACATATTTAGAGGCGTTAGTCTTTACTTATAGTAGTAACGTTAGATTAAAGTAAACTAAAATTAGAGCCTCCTAAAATAGCTTTTATAGTTCTCTAAATACTGCTAGCTTATTATTATCTAGCTTAAAATTCGCTAGTTAGTTCCCTTATAGGTAGTTTATTAATAGGACTACTATTTTGCTATATAACTTAATAAAACGCCTATAAAACCTAGTAAAGCTAAGGAAAGATTAGATATTAAACATATAGATAGGTATTAGCTACATTGCAATTACCTTTACCTTACTTAGGTCTATTAAGATTCCTTTTAGTAAGATTATATAACTAAGGAATTTAACCTCCTTAATAGAGAATTAGCACTTATCTAAATTAATAAAAAGGTTAGCCTTCTAAAATCTCTTAAGGATCTTTTTAATATTGCCCTTATGCTCTAAGATCTCGTAGCTAAATATTAGGGTGTTATTAAGGTAAATAATGTAAATAAGGTTATTAAGGCCTTCTAAAGCTTTATTAATATACTCTTAGAAAGATACTAGCGTATTAATAAGCCTAAATAGTATTATAAGATACTTAAAGTAACTATATCTATACTAGAAGGCTATTTTCTACTTATTACCCTTATAGATACGTAGCTAATAGTATATATCTTTAAGGTCTAACTTTATAAAAATCTTTACACCCCCTAGTTAATCTAAGATTTCTAATATTAGGGGTAAAGGGGCCTTGTCTTTAACTATAATCTTATTAAGGCCCTTATAATCTATATATAGTTATAGCTTTCCCCCTTTTTTTAGTATAAAAAGGATTAGGGCGCTTACTAGGCTAACGGATCTTTAGATCTACCTATATTCCTATATAGTTACTAGGTACTTATAAAGCACCTATAACTCTTTCTTAGCTAGGTTATATATTAGACCCTATAGTAATGCTTTTCCTTCTTCTAATTTAATAGTATATATATAGCTACCTAAGCTAGGAAGGGTGCTAGCCTTTTTATTTAAAAATATATCTTTAAACTCCTTATAAGCTTCTAGAAGTTTCACTTTCTTAGGTTTATTAGCTAGTTTTATTATTACGCTATTACTACTTCCTTTATCTTTATTTACTATAGGTCTAATAGTAGCTATGCATCTAATTATATATATTACCTATAGGTTAAGTACTACTATAATAAACATATATTTTACTACTTTTTAACTATCTTATAACCCTATTACTAATAAGATATATCCCTTTATTATAGGGTATCTTTAAAGTCTATCTTTCTAAGATATTATTATAGGCTTATACTCTCTTACCTAATTAACTTCTAAAACTAATTTTTTACTACTATTAGTAATATAGTAGCTAAGTTAGTATATCTTTATATAGCCTATGCTATCCCTAACTAACACTATTTTCTTTAAAATCCCTTAATATAGTATAATATTACCTAATACACTCTTAAGCGTATTATTATAAGGTTATACTTTTAACTAATTAAGGTCTATTAGCATATTAGGGTAGATTAAGGAATATATAGCGCTAGGGTTAAATAGCATTAGCATTACTACCTAGTAGTTATCTTAATATAACTTAATATCTATATAAATTTATAAGTCTAGGAGACTATTCTTATTAAGTTAAGTTATATTAAGAGTGTCTTCCTAGGGTTTTACTACGCTAATTAGGGTCTTATTTATATTTAAGTAACTCCTAGCTTGCTTAGTGCTAGCTTAGTGTGTCTTAGTAGTATAAGTGTTTTTTTAGTAAATACTATAGTCTAGTTTAGTATACCTAGTTAATAGGTAGCCTAGTTTTTCACACTTATAATAAACTAGCAAGCCCCTTACTCCTATATAGTATCCTTCCTATAGCTCTTTTTTTAGAGATACTAAGTAGTTTCTTTTTTTCTATTAGTTACCTTCTTAGTTACTTTCTTAGTAGCCTTTATAAGGAATCTTTTTCTTTTCCCTAGTTATTACTTTTACTTTCTTTTCTTAGCTAATAAGGTAGTTCTAACTTATAGGGTACTCTTAGCTAAATACTTACTTCTTTATAGTGCTATTTAGGCACTATATAAACTAAGTAATTCTTAAAGGTTTAGGTATAGGCTTAGGTAATTTTACCTTTACCTTTCCCTAGACTTTAATAAAAGTCTAAAATAACTAATCCTTACCTTAGTAAAGGGTTAGTAGTATTCCTATAGCTTTTAGGTAGTAACTATCTTTATCTATTCCTCTAGTTTTTAGCTATTAGATAAACTTTACCTAAGTGTAGCTTTAGTAATTTATATAACTATCTATAGTAATAAAGCATATTTACTATTACTTTACCTTATTTACTAGGTAGCTACTAGTATATATAACTTTTATTATATTATTAGTAAATATATTTTAATCTATAGTAAAGGTTATATTTAAATTTACTAAGAATATTTATAGGTTCTTATAGGTATCCCCCTTATATATAAGAGCTTTTAGCTATATTTTTACTATACTATATCTATAAAGTCCTAGTAAGGGTAATACTTCCTAGGGAATAGGGGTAGTGTCTTAGGTAAAAGGTATTTATAAGGTAAGAGTAAGGCCTTTATTAGTATTAACTAATTAAGGAGAGGTATTTACTTTCTATAAATTTTTCTATAGCTATTTAAGTTTTTACCTTTTTTAAGTAATTTATAGCTATATCTTTACTTATATAAGGCTATAGTTTAATATAGCTTCCTTACTATTAATAATAGGCTCTAATATATAGGAATTCTCTAGTGTAATTAGATAAGAAAACTTATATTCTAAAAGTAGGTTTTAATCTATAGGTATACCTTTATATAGTGTGTTTACTCTAGAGTTATTAGTACCCCTTAAGTAAGTGTTTATTCTTTATAGTGTTAATATTCTTACCTTACTAATAGCTTATTACTCTAATAGGAAAAAGAGATTAACTTATTAAGGCTTCTAGGCTAGATATAAATAAAATAGGGTAATAGTATAGATAAGTAGTAGCTAGATAGCTAAAGCTAGGTAGTAATGCTTAAGGGTTTTAATCTCTAGCCTCCTATATTCTCTATATATAACCTTTGCCTAAATACCCCCTCTATGCTTATATAACTAGCTTATAGTAACCTTATAGCTAGGGCGCTACAAGTCCTAAGTGGGTCCCACTATACATAATGCTATTGCCTCTATCGCCTATGTCGCTCCGTAGCCTCCACAACCCTAACATAAGGATAAAAGCTCTAATATAGGGCTTCCATAGATAGCATACCCACTGTTACTATAATAACCACTTAATTAGCTTTAATAGGATAAAACTCTTAGCAGTTATAATTAATTAGACCACAAGGAAAAAGAAAAAGAGAGTTAAGAAACAAATCTGCTAACTCCTCTAAATTTGCCTAAATAATTTCTAGGTTTAATAGATTACACGCTATTAAGTATTAATAATTTACTTAACCCTCCTAATAGTAGTAATAGTTATAATGTGTTAATAAATCCACAAAATCACGATAATCTTAAAGCATTTACTATAGCCTTTAATCTAGGACTAAAAAGCAAAGAAAAGCCTTATATATTAAGGCTTCCCCCTTCTCTAGCTTATTATAATAACCTAGCTAGTTATCTAAAGGAAAAGGAATTCTAAAAAGCATAAGATAAAGAATATAATAAGATTATTAATAGAAAGGTAACTATAAAGGTATCTAGAGAAGAAGTTCCTTTATATATAAAGCCTCTAGGCCTTACTTAGGTCTTTGCTTATAAATTAAATAAGTAAGGCTACCTCTAATAATATAAAGCTTATCTTTGCGTTCTTAGGAATTATTAACTAAAGAGTTATCTATTAACTTAAGTAGTAACTCTAGCTACTAACACATTTAGGCTATTTATAGCTATTATATACTACTTTAACCTAAAAGCACACTAGTATAACTTTATTATAGCATTCCTAAATTTAGACCTTAATAAAGAGGTTTACTATAAGATACCTCTAGGCTATAAAGATAAATAAGCCTATCTAAAGCTCCTTAGAGTAGTCTATAGGCTATAAAAAGCGCCTCTCTTATAGATAAAAGAGCTAATTAGCTAGCTAATTAGTAAAGGCTTTATATAAATCTTTAAAGATATCTATGTGTTTATTAAGGATAGTTTAATTATCTTCTTTTATATAGATAACCTTATTACCTTATTTACTAAGGGAAAATTATATTTATATAATAAATTTAAAGTAAGACTCTTTATAAAGTATAATATTAAGGACCTTAGAGAGCTCTAATAGTTCCTAGGTGTTAAAATTATTAGAGACTATGCTAATAGGAAGGTATAGCTTAATTAAAAGTCCTATTAGGATAAAGCTACTACTAAATTTAATATAAAGATCCCTTAATAAAGGCTAATAGCCTTAATAACCACTATACCTCTAGAACCTTTTAAAGGAGAGGTTAGCGCTTAAGATCTTAAGTAATACTAATCTTTAATTAAAACCTTACTATACCTAATAATAGTTTTAAGACCTAATATTGCTTTTATAGCTTTATAACTCTTATAATACCTATAAAACCTAGGGCTATAGTATATAGAAGTAGCTAAAAGAGCCCTTAAGTATAGGTATATATAAGTAAACCTAGCAATTAAATATAGTAGTAATAACCCTAAATTAGAGGTATATAGTAATGCCTTCTTTACTAATAATCTAATAATATAAAAAAGCTTATAAAGCTATATTATAAAGCTCTTTAAAGAACCTATACTCTTTAAGGTAGGAAGGTAAGCTACTATAATAATATTATTAACTAAAGCAAAGCTCCTAGCGCTTTCTTATTATAGTAAAGAGCTTATTGCCTTTAGATAACTATATTAAGAGGTTAGGCTATGCCTAGGTAATAACACGCTTAAGATTAAATATAATAATATATAAACTATTTGCCTCCTTAAGGAAGAGTTTATTAAGCTTATTATAAAGCTTTAGTATATTAATATTTATTACCACTAGCTTTATTAAGAGATTATAAAAGAAACCTTTAATATTACCTAGATTACTACTAAAGAGATAATTACTAATAGCCTTATAAAGCCTCTTATAGGGACTGCTTTTATAAGCTTTTATAAGGCACTAGGGCTTATATAACTACCTACTAGTATACTTAGTAAAGAACCTAAAGAATAAGCATTATATAATAACCTTAATTTAGATAGGATTATAACTAATTAACTGCTTTTTTACACTATAGAATTGATTTTAAATGTTATTATATTAATTTAACTAATTCAATTAATTTAGAATTATTATAGGGAACCTTAAATAAGGTCCCCTAGGGGGGTGTGTTACACCTATAAGGGCATAATTAACCCTACCGCACAATAGTCTCACTACTTAACTAGCTAAGACAAGAGTCTACCTCACGCAAGTTATTTTCCAAGACCTCTGTAGTTTTATAGTACGTTTTATTATGTACTAGTACCCCACCAATGGTACAGGTACTTAGGTATTTAAACCGTAGTCCGTACCCTCTTACAGGGTCGGACAACTCAATAGAGATGATCACATTGAACCCTAGCTTCGCGGTCCAACAATTATCCTTGGTGAGCAATTGTGATGATGCCTCTGTTTCTCCTTGGCGAGAAATTCGGCTATCAGAGAACGCGATGCGAGTCGTCGATACGTTGGTCATGTCGCACTGCCAGTATTCGACAGTGCTTGATGTTGATGAGGACTGGCTTCCTTGCCATTATCAGTTGACGCTCCAGTTGACGCTCCAGTTGACGCTCCTTTTGGTGCCATGTAATGGCGCAGACTCAAAGCCGATATCTGACAAGACGATAGATAGTCACTACTTGACGGATGAGCTTGCAGCCTGAGGCATTTATCAGTCGCTCTGATCGTCTCTCTACGGAGTGATCCGTGTGTTCTGGTCTTTTTGTCCGATACGATTTTGAAAGAGTGAAAGAGGCTCTCTATTCTCATGCTGCCTGATGCGATCCCCTACTACTGCGCGAAGCGTTCGTACTTGGCAGGTGGACGGATACGCAAGTTGTCTCTTTTCTCTCTATTCGGGTTGTCCGTGTGTCCGCGATGGGACATGGTATTCAGGCTAGGCAGGATGGGGGGTGGTTGGCGGCTGATGGGGTGTCTTGCCTCCATTGCTGCGCCCGGGCAAGCTGGGGTGGTCTGCCTGCCTGTCTGCCTGTCTGCCTGTCTGCCTGCCTGCCTGCCTGCCTGCCTGCCTGCCTGCCTATCTGCCTGCCAATCTGTCTGTCTGTCTGTCTGTCTGTCTGTCTGGAACTTCGGAAAGAATTTCACGGCTGGAGTGGGCGAGTGGGCGAGTGGGCGAGGACTGGCGACTGGGATCAGGAAAAATGGAACGAGACTGTGTGAACAGTTCGGACTCGACTCCTCGGCAGAGCCAGTAGAACCAAGTATTACCAGAGACGCTGCAGAATCCAGCGGAATACAATCCGTAGTAGATAAGGGCAACCCGCCCGGAGAGATTATGACCGGAGACTGGCGCTGGTGGTACAATCGACACACAGCAATTGTTGTGCTTCCCGCTCGTGCAGGCAGCAAGCAGTCGGCAAGCAGTCGGCGGACATGGACATGGCAACGGCAATGGCAATGGCACGTACGGTGCTAGCGCTGTATCGGCACTGTCAAAATGCGGCTCACATGCGGCCCTCGATGCTTGTTTCCGGCCCACTTGGGATCCACCTTGTCGCCGAGTCTTCATTCCAACACGATCTCCAATGCTGTTCTAATAGTAATAAGGCTGCTCGGGTGATTATTACCTTTTGGCTCTCCCTCCTCCAAAACAACAGCGGTCCGTCCTTGCAGAAAGACGAGGCGGCACTGGGATCCGAGTTCCCCAGCGACAACACCGTCGAAGTAGGCCCTGGCCGGTTCTTTTCCCTGCCTTGCGCCCCCTCCACTTGTCCAGTCTGCCTTTTTTTTCCCCCAGGTCCTGTCGTGCTTGTCGTCCTGCTCCACAACCGAGAGGATTCGCGCAGGGCGTGGTGGCAGGTTTTAGGTCCCGATCCTGAACATGCCGCTCATCGCTCGTTGAGTTGGAACCTGGGTGGTCGTCTAGAACGTACAATGTTCTATGATTTCATGTGCAATGCCGTGCATGGGCTCGTTGGGATAAGTAGCGTTTGATAAGTAGCGTTGGGGGCGGGGGGGGGCACCTCAAAAGCTGCATATTTCATTACTCCATAAACGCAAAGGCCGTTCCATCCTTCCCTCTGGGGTTCCATTTCGTGTGCGTGCCTTCCTCGCATCGAGGTACCTAGTTGCCCCCCCCCCTCCCCCTATGATGATGTCCGCGCCGTGCTAATAAAAATAGTCGTCTGGGCCAGCCCCTCCGTACTCCGTAGTACCTTTTTAAGTCTTGTCATCAGTCAAGCAACCAGTCAGTCTCGCTCCTACCCGTCATCGGATGTTTCGCTTAAGTAAAAGCGCCCCGTCATATTCACAGAGGATGCGTCAAGGCC
Source organism: Epichloe amarillans (assembly GCA_024072835.1). Lineage (NCBI taxonomy): Eukaryota > Fungi > Ascomycota > Sordariomycetes > Hypocreales > Clavicipitaceae > Epichloe > Epichloe amarillans. The sequence goes on along the minus strand of CP099637.1, from coordinate 4,204,606 downwards.
GTTGAGGAGTGCCGCCGAATAAAGCAATAAGAACTCAAGACAGAGCGATCCTAAAATTGCCTGGTTCGCTTCCTTCCGCGCCCACATCTGGACCACTCCCACGACACAGACCAGACCAGACTCAATCAAGAAGAGCGCGCTCCCAACCAGGCCTGCCCTGAACCCGGTTCCTTCTGTGACACAAGCACCAAAGGCCCAAGGGCACACTACAAGGCACCGCGAGGCACCGCAAGGCACCGCAAGGCACCTCCCTCCCTCCCTCGCACCTCCAGATCCAGTATAGATCCATCGGCACCACGCTCAAAACAGCATCTCCACCACTTTGTTCCCTTTTCAGTCGACTTTCAAGACGTCGACGTGCACGAGAGCTTCTTGTCACTTTGGGAGAGCTTGACATTGCTGCAAAGCTCTTTGGGCCTCCGCGTTGCACTTCGTCTCTGTATCCTTTGGCTCGACCTCGTCGCGCGATCGCGATTGATTGACTTTTGACGTGTCTTCTTCCCGCCACTCGATTTCTCTCTACCCATCTTATCCCCTCCCAAAAGAAAAAAAATAAGCAACAACGAAAAAGTAACGACCGCGTCGTGAACGGCGACTCGAGCTACTGTCGTTATTGTCGTTGGTCCCTTGAATTCAAACCGAAGCAGGAAGGACCGAAAAAAAGAAAATCGGCAACAATGGCCGACATCACTGACCAACACGACCAAACCTCGCCAACCGAGCTCGACGAGTCGCAGTCTGTTGCCAATGGCGGCGGCGCTGCCGATAACCGCGGGATCAAACGCCAGCGCGCCTCAGCTGGCGACGACGACGACGACGACGACGAAAAGGGTGGCCGTGAGCGCCGCAAGATTGAGATCAAGTTTATCAGCGATAAGTCTCGTCGCCACATTACGTTTTCCAAGCGCAAGGCTGGTATTATGAAGAAGGTCTGGCTAGCCCGCCTCTTTACGAACGCCGTTTAATTCATTGCCTTTGTCAGAGAGAGACGCACAACCAAGGCATCGGCGCAATTCAAACTGGCCATGACCATGGGAGCAGTCTCTCGACGTTGCCATTCTTCTTCCTTTCCTTTCCCGACACATGTCCATTGCAGTCTCGTTTTGCTTACCGTTTGTGCACACAGGCCTACGAGCTGTCGGTCCTGACTGGCACCCAAGTCCTGCTTCTCGTTGTATCCGAAACCGGTCTTGTATACACCTTTACCACGCCAAAACTACAACCGCTCGTCACTAAGGCTGAGGGCAAGAATCTGATTCAGGTAGGTCCCTGTCCTCTGATGTCGCACGTGATGGCGCCACAACTTGGTCTGTCGCAATGCCCTTCAATTGGGTGCTGCGGCACATTATAATCGCCGCCGCTTCTTTAACCCGAGCTCTCGATTTTTCCTGCCCAACTTCTCTCCTGGAGAAAGAAGCGTTGTCCTGCATAACTATTCTTGTTCCTCTCGCTCTCTTGACATGTTACTGCCTGATCCTTTCGATGCTCGAATGTGCACTAACTTGTGATACAACCCATAGGCGTGCCTGAACGCGCCGGAGCCAACTCCGGGCAACGAAAATGGGGTTGACGGTGGCGACCAGGGCGACTCTCCGGAAGAATCCGCCGCTCAGCATCTTCCTCCTCAAGGTGGTAGATCAGGCATGCCACAAAACCCGCATGGCATGCCGCCAGGTGGCTACATGCCCAACATGCCCATGGAAGCTCAGCAGGCTCTTGCCTACCAGAATTATGTTCAACAACGCAACCAGGGCTACGGCTCGGGGATGCCTCCCCAAGGTGGCATGCCTCCTAGTCACCACCATCAATCATGATTGAGACGATATGAAGGGGTGGGAATTTTGCGAGCGTGTGGTAAATGGAGTCACTGGGAGGTGCGAGACGATGCACGATTTGACAAATCATTGCGTAAGCCAAGATATATTCCCTGAACGTTGCAATGGTATTTGCGGCATCTGATGGATTCGGCGTTGATGATGTGCTATGCGGGTTTGAAACATTTTATTTCGGTTTTATATTTGTCATACTTTTCTTCTTTCCGGTCGTCAAGGGAGACAAGAAGAGATTTCTTTTTCTTTCTCGTCATGACGTTGGTTCGTTTTACATTGTGCCTTTCCGCCAGATACACTTACTTGTTGTGACTTGGCTGACTGTCGGACTGGGGTTCGATGCGGACTTTCCATGGTGCGATGATGATGGGGTTACTTTTATATTTACATGAATAATGCGCGGGGGACGCCCCGGGATGGTCGGGAGAGGAGAAAAAAAGGTGGTGAGGCTAAGAACCAGCGAGCGCATTGACTCATTGTGAGCATCTGCCGCCTATCCTGGGCTCTGTTTGTCTGTGGCATTATCTCTCTCTTCTTGCCAACCATGTTGCACTCTTGTTCCGAGTGAAAGGGAAAGATGGAAGACGGAGGGAGGGGCATTCGAGCATCAAATGAATCAAAACGTGAGATGTTTGAAAGAAGAAGAAAAGTTCCTAGTCGGCCTGTTTGGCTGGCTCGAAATTGGCGCGATAAAGAGACATGGTTCACGGCGCCAAGCATCCAGACGAGGCAGGCATACATGTATGACCAAAGGACAAGAGATGCATCGCGCAGGTTTCCCGTTCTAACCTGACGGGCAGGCAGGGGCCGATAGAAGTCTGGCGGCATTCGAAAGAGAGAGAAGAAAAAGGGGCATGCATCGACCTGTGAACAAGGAGTTTACGGGCACGCACAACACTGACTTTGTGTCTCCTCGCGCAAACGAGCATCCGAGGGTCGGTTTCCGGATTAGGAAGAATTGCCTTTTCGGGAGACGCGCGGATGCGTGATTGGATTCGAGATTGGGGGGTGGAACTGGAACTTTGAGGGCTTGTTGGACGGGCGAGGAGTGGGATTGATGAAGGAATGGTGGTTTTTTTTTTGACTCGAGGACGAGTTGATGCTGATATTTGGGCGGGGGTGGTTGATAAGCGGAGTTGGAGCTAGGTATCAACAGGCGACTTTCCGAGGACAATGGTGAGGATGATTCGTCATGGAAGCAAGTTACATTGCATGCGGCTGTGGGCAATATTGAAGATTTGCCGAGAACGGCCTAGTTATACGGACTACGATGCACGCCCTGGATTATTTTACAAATCTACGTGACAGGGGTAGTTGAGCTAATTAACTATCAGCTAGGAAATGAACGAGATAGGGGGTAGTACATTCTGGTGCTAGGAACCTGCGTGGAAATTAATGTACTCTTTTGTGGCGCTATATACCCTGCGTATTTCCCTTGTAGCTCTCTAAAACAATATAGGGGTTATAGTTTACTTATAGCTGATCACAGGTGTTAGAGAGGAACGAACAGCTGGGGCATGTAGATTTGTAAAATAATTCAAGGGGGGGGGGGCATTGTACTGCATGTATGTATATGTATATGTACACACTTCCCCAAGTGGCTCCCTTCCCTCCCCGCATGAGGCCTGACGCAGCCCTGCACCCTGAGCAGATTTGAGAAGGTTTCTTCTGCACTTCGACGACCTGTACCCTGTACCAGAAAAAAAGGGGGCCATCCATGTTTTACAAGAAGAGAGAGCCTGCTCCCGCAAAGGAACAAAGCCAGCAGCCATGAACAATTCCAGAACAGCCATCTTTTTTTGAAAGCGATTTGCCTTGTAATCGATTGCAATACCCGTGCTGCTTTGCTTGTTCAAGGAAAACAATAATAATAATAATAATAATCTCCCCTAAACGCCAACATCTCTTGTAATTGCAGCCCGCATGTAACCGCTGTCAGTCATGGTCAGAAAGCGATATATTTCACATCCCCCCCCCCTCAAGTTTCCAATGTCGATATCAATGTTCGCCCACGCTGCTGTATCGCCCGACGGCAAGACTGCCCACAAAGACACCGGTGAGGACGGACAGAAAGTACCCGACGTTCATGGTCATGACTGCCAGCATGCTGCAGCAGGACAAGTTAGCATAAACGACAGAATGCTGCTGCAGGAGGGATGGAGGGAGCGCACAGCAGATATCCGACCCCAACAATGACGGTGTCCATGACGGCTCGCAGCGGATCGACGCTGAATCTCCAGGGCCGGACCTCGCAGCCCTTGCGGGCGACGACGAAGACGGTCTCCTCGACGCCGTTGGCGGAGAGGGTCGTCATCTGCTTGGCGCGGGGGTCGTTGGAGATGTCCTCGGACAGCGGGATCTTGCCGTGGGCGGCGACGTAGCGACGCTGCAGGTCCTTGTCGAGCCATCGGGCTTCCTGGATGCTCCGCGCCGCCAGCAGCAGACGAGCGGCGACGGCGAGGGCCACGAGGAAGACGCATGTCCCCGCGTAGGCGCCGGCGCTTCGGGGGGTCCACGAGTTGGCGTACAGAGGAGTGCCATTGTTTGTTTGGAAGACCATGGCCATCATCGTCATCGAGGACATGGCCTCGTGGCCGTTGCTGTTGCCGCCGGAGCTGCCGTCCATGCCGTCCATGTGGCCTGCGTGACGGGGGTAGGCGGACATGATTGTTGCTTTTTTGCTTTTTTGTTGCGTGTTTGTTAATAAAGCGGGTTGAACCTTTTTTTTTTTTTTTTTGTCGTTGCACGGACCGGACCGGACTAGGGTAGGTAGGTGACGAGCTGGCGGGGGGGCGAAGGCGAGAGGAGGCGAGACGGGATTATTATTATTATTTTTTTTTTTCTTCTGGCAAGTCGCACAAGTCGTCAGTCAGTCCAAGTCAGTCAATGACAAGTTTGCTGCTTTTTGCGGCGCAGGAACGCAACGCCGATGAACCACGGCCAAATATAAATATATGTATGTGAATACGCCTCTCCCCGGATCCGTACTTGTCCATTTTCCCGGTGGCAGCTGCTCTGCTCCCCTGCTTCCTTGGACCGAATTGAGTCGAGTCGAGCTCGATTGAGCAGGTTTCTTCGACACCGGTTCTGAGTTGAGAATGTTTCGAAGTCGAAAACAAAATAATCCTTACTTTAAAATCCGGCTGTATATCCCCGAGAGCCTCTTCTTGCTGGTGAAACATGGCCAGCCCTGTCGGCTGACTCGCGAGAGTGACGGTGAAACCAGCGCGCGTCTCAAGCGTTCTCACCTTGTCCCTCAAAGGGGGGGGGGGGGGGGGGACTTCACGTCATGTCTATAAACTTCCGTCCCGCGAAGAGAAAGGCGTTTAAAAAAAAAAAAAAAAAAAACACGAAAAAGCCTCTTCAATCAGACCATGGATTATGTAGTCGGTAATCCGTACCAGCTCGTAATCCACCCATCGCGCAATTTTGTCCAGGCCCCCGAAATACGAATGTGTCAGCATCACGTCATGACACCATCCCTCCTCGCTCCCGTGCAACCCGAGCTTCAATTCATCCACTCACACCCCGGGGGGGCCCCGTTGACAAAATCCCCGGGCTGGTCCTTCAAGGTATTGCGACCCGACACAACCTCCCCAAAAAAAAAAAAAAAAAAAAGATTCAGACACATGGGCATAAACACGGTATTAAGAAGGCCGCCGAGTCGCCGCCCACCGAGGTCAGCAACGATGGCTCTCGTATCCGCGCGGCCCGCGCACCGTGCCACGATAATCTCATGCAATGCCTGAAACGGGGGGGGGGGGGGGGGGTACTCCGTAGTTCCGTAATCCTAAATATATTATTTCTGCATTCGGTTTCTTGCGCGAGGGTGAGTGAGGCAACGCGCCCCCCCGCCTCTCCTTCTGCCAAAAAAAAAAAAAAAAAAGCCGGGTCGGGAGCGTGCATATACAAACATGGGATTTGCTTGGATGGCGGGAAAAAACAACAAGAAACCGCGCGCAAATCACAACCGAATTCCCAACAACGAGATGCGCGCGGTTTTTTTTTTCCAAGGGTCGTACGGAGTACGTACAGGCCGCGTGACTTGCAAAAACGAGCGCATATGGCAACAAGATTTCTTTTCAACCAGGCTTTGCTTTGCAAGGAAACTCCCTCGATCTCGACCACAGGGCATATCCTTGCTCACCGAGGAAGCGAGACATGGTCGGTATCCTAATTTTCATTCAAAGGCCATCTTCGTCGTCAAGGGGACCAAAAAAAAAAGGGGGGGGGGGGGGAGGATGGGTGACACGGCGGCGCCGAAAATTGTTGCAACCCATTCATTTTTTTTTTTCCCCCAATGACGAAATTGCACAAACCTCTGTTTGTTTTGCCCAGCGAACCGAGATGATGTACGGATTATACATCTCCAGTTCCCAATCTCCGGGTCCCATTCATTCCATCCAAGCACCATCCAGGCCTCAAGGGCAACAACCTTTTTTTTATCCAAAGTCCTCATTGAACAAAAAAAAAAAAAAAAACAAGGTTTCCCCAAATCTCCACCCCAATCCTACCCAACCCTGCCCAGAACTCAAACCCCGAAATCCCCATTCTCAAAGCTAGACCAAACTCACCATGTACATTTTAAAGTTGGCGCTGCCCTCGGCCTCGGCCCCGGCTCTCGCTCTCGCTCTCGCGCGCACCAATCCAATCAATCCCAGGATCTTTTTTTTTTTTTTTTTTTTTTTTTTTTGCTATTCTAACAGAAAAATAGCTTAGCGTAAATTAAGCATTTGCCTATAGTCCGTACGCCACAATCAGACTGATAGAACAGCCGCGCGGATTTTTCAAAAAAAAAAAAACAGAAAAAAAAGGGGAATCAGTGTCCGCGGTCCATTCCCCCCATGCCCCTTGGGACGGACCCATCAGGGAGGCCCAGCGGGGTGTGTATGAGATGCCCAGCTTGGGCTGGATCTGATCTGATCGGATCGGATCGGATCCACCTGGATTGGATTGGATTGGATTGGATTCGACCTCATCCATGGATTCATCTTGCCAACTTGCCAAAGCCAATCCCCGCCAGCCCTCATTGAAGAGTGTCTGTCTCTGCGCAACGTCGCACAATCCAGGGGAACCAGAGACTGTGTCTTCCGCCGAATCCAAAAGCTTGCCTTCTCTCTCTTCGGCTTACGGCGCTTCTCCTCGTCACCACCCGAGGGAGACCCTTGATCCCCCTTTCTTTGCCGCACCAAATACGCCCACGCCATCATGTGTCACAAAGTCATTTCTGTCATGTCAGTTATGTCAAATGTTATTCCTTTGGGCCAGGTCGCCCAACTCTAAAAGCTCTGCTCCTTATTAGAGCGACACCACTAGTAAACAGAACACCGTTTGCCCCAAGAATATTCACATACCCAAAAGCAGTGACCTTGTCATGCCAATACCGAGACCCATGCACAAACAAGCACCCGTGCGCACTAATACATGCATACACACAAACATACAGTTGCGGCCATGCCCAATGTCAACAAAACCCTGTCCGAACCCATGAATTGCGTTGCGCTCAGTGACCCAAAAGCTGTGAGGTACGCATCGCCGCCTGGTCCTCTTCTCGTTCTCGTCTTCTTTCCGTGGCCCGAGTGCAAAGAGACCCAGACCCATTCATCTGGCCAACTGTTTGTTCCAAAACTCCCTCAATTAAACATCATATTGTGCGACCACATCACATGTAGACCCGACAAATAAAACGTGTCCATCATGGGGAAAACGTCGTGAAATCCTCTTCCGACACGTCGTCTCGTTCTCCAGTGGTGGTATCGTGATTCCCTGGCAGACATTATAGCACCCAACATACCTCCCCTCCCCCCAATTCATAAAGGGGGGAAACCCATCTAGTACTACCCTCGTTGCCCTGAAAGTGAGGAAAAGATTCATGATCCAGGACGCCATAAATCAAGAAGCCCCATGTTCGCCGTGTTTCCCAGAGAATCCAGTGAAGAATATACACCCTCCTCGTCTAACGCATAGCATCGCGCGAAAAGTACTGAGCTTGGTGAACCCACTATGTCTCCTTGCCAATGGAAGATCGATCATCGTCGACTTCGCCTGCTCGATCCTGAGAGTTGTCGTCTGCAGTGGCAGCTTCGTTGCTCTTGTTCTCGCAGCCCTTGACGAGACGATGTCTCTGTGTAGTGCAAATGCCTGTCAGCAAGTCGTTTGGGTGGGGGGGGGATTCGAGCGGCGAAATATACAATCAGAAAGGGGGAGAGTGGCTCTACTAACCTTGAGCGCGTCTTTGCGTGAGAAGCTTTTGCTGCAGAACGAGCAAGGGAATGGCTTGACAGCCAAGTGAATTCTCTTGTGTCGTTTCAAGTCATGATTTCGGCTGAACGATTGGGTACACTGATCACACTTGAAGGGTCTCTCCGACTGGGGCTGCGGCTGAGTGTGGTGGCCGTACATCATCTGGTGGCCGTAACCTGGCGGCACTCCCATGGCTGGGATCATGGACAGCTGCGACCCGGGTTGGTGAATATTGGACATGACGGGACCGTTCATGGTCGCAAGTGGTTGGTATGAGCCGTAAGATCGATACGATCCCGGAGGCGGAGCCATGGCTGCATGATGACCCATGCCCCTTGACCCCGGGCTCGTGCCAGTAGGCGATGGTTGCTGATGGCCAGCATACGATGGGAAGCTTCCCTGCTGTGGTGTCGACGACGCAGGGTAATAGCTCGCGTTGCTGGGAGCTCTCGAGTGAGCATAAGGGTCAACTGGGGCGGGAGCGCTTGGCGACGCGTGAGGCTGTGTCGAGGTCAGCATGGCCCCATGTGGCCCCTGGCCCGACGACATATGATGGCCATCGTGACCACCATTTCCGCCTCCCGAGATGGAAGTTTGGAACGGCTGATGCACGTTGTTGTAAGGTGGAGGGGGCAGTCCTTCACCACCAGTGGCTGGTGATTGTGAGCTGCGTGGATTGCCGAAGCCCATGTGTTGTTGCTGGCCGTACATCGATGAGCGACTGCCATAAGGCTGGTCCGGAGATGTTGGGCCCACATGGTAGTTTGAGCCGGCTTGTGTTGGCCAAGTTCCGTGAACTTGGGCTGTGCTGTACGTATACTGCAGGTTTCCGTGTGCTTGCGACCCGTGAGAGCTGGCGGTATTTACGCTAGATAGGCTTGGGCTGAGGCCATCGCTAGCTCCTGGAGAGGAGGTCAGAGGGCTGGACGGCAAGAGACCGTACGAGGTCGAGGAACGATGGGTAAATAGGGCCATACTGGGAACTTCAGAATTTGGTGGTGGCAGAGAAAAGGCAGGCAGAGCACCTGCCGCTGGTCGTCGTGATGAAAAACTTGTCCCCTCCATCGTTGTATCAGGACCGGCGGAATATCCCGTGGTACGTCTTAGGAGCTGGTTTATCGAGATTGAATATCGAGTTAAGACTGTCACGAGTATGGCAATTTCGTTTTCGTCGGCTCTTGTCGTCGCAGGCGCAAATATGTCAGTCAAGCTGTGCTGACGGCGGCACCAAGAGCTGAGATTGGATTCGTGGTGAAGGAATGACGCCACAATAAACAAAAGATGCAAAAAAGCTGATGACAAGTTCCTCCCAAGCAAGATGAGGAGTTGAGGATATTAGAAAAGGAAGAGGAGGAAAAAAAAAAATACAATCGAGTCACTAATAAAGCCCTTGTCAGAAGCGAGCTTTTTTTTTTTTTTTTGGTTTTGGAGAAAAAGATGCTTGAAAGGCAAAATCCGTAACTGAGCTGCAGGCTGTGGGCCAGAGATGGACCAGATGAGGTGTCCAAAAAAATAAAAATCCGACCACGGGGGGAGGGGTGGCAGGAGGCCCGTCTGATGGATCCGCGGGCAAGAGGCAGGAGAAGTTGGGGTCTTCTTGTCTTTGAATAGTTGGTGCTAGCGACACATAAATAGAGAGGCGAAGCTAAGTTGGGTTGGTAAGAGGCGTCGGGGACAGCCTTAGCTTGTTGGCGCGTGTCGCAGAAGTTTAAAAGAGAATGGAAGTTTCGTTCGCAGGCAGCGGCAGCACTAGCGACAATGTAGTCTGCAGCAAGTCTCCTTCCCCTTGCGCGGTAATGAGTAAGGCTCGAACCAAGCTCGTACGTTGACGATAAAAAGATGGTCTGAACGCAGGCAGAAGTGGACAGAAGAAGCGTGCACGGAGAGAGCAAGTTTGGAAATGACAATGGGTAGAGCTGTTCAAAAGGGAGTCGAATCCGAATGAGTCGAGTGACCGACCTTCCCGATGCGGGCGCAAACAGAGCAGTCGGGTTCTCTTACCCTCTTGCTCTCTCGCTCTCTTGCCCTCTCGCTCTCTTGCCCTCTTGCCCTCAACGATTTCTTCTCTGGTCACTGGCACCTGCCTGCCCTTGGTTGCACACAGGCCAAGGCAAGAGAGACCGGGAACGGCGACAACTCCACGGTGGAGCGCTGAACTATGGTTCGTAATCGTACCGTGTTAGGGAGGGGAGGGGCTGAATGGTGGATCCTGGTTTCCAAGCTCGGCGGAAGTGGGGACTTGCAAGTTGGCCAACTGCGACAAGGCAAACGCAGCGCAGCGCAGCGCAGCGCAAATGCGATGCGGTGATGCGAAAGTGATGCGAAGTGGTGCGAAGTGGTGCGGAGCGATGCGAAGCGATGCGTGGTAAAGCGTGGTATGCAATCTCTCAGCCCGGATGCCAGCCAAAGGACGGGACCAACGGCAATTATTCACGACGGCCAAGTCAGCTCTTCTCTTTCTCCTCGTCCTTTCGCTGGTGACAGGACTTATTCTGGAGCAATTCGCGCCGAATTGCGAGTCGTGGGGGGGGGGGCGAGATTGAACCTTAAAAAAATAATGTCCCCAATCCACTCTCTCCTGTGGGGGGTTCCTGTAGAGGGGGGGGGGGTGCGGGAGTTCCGCAGAAAACGCAAAATCTGTTCTTCTTGTACGGACTATGTATGGATGACTCTTGGGAAAATTCGAGAGCCGTCTTTATCCCCGGATGTCGCCTGTGGTGTTTTTTTTTATTAGCACAGTGCCACAGAGCTAGCGAAGGTCAAGGTTTCCGTGTAGATAGATGCTCTCCGCGATGAGAGCAAGGTCGGGGCCCAAATGAATCCAGATGTGTGTCAAACTCGCTGATACTCTCGTCCTGCCGATGATCTATCTGTCTTGGGACAACGAGTCGGGCAACTGACTTAGTGTGCTGGATAAGGGATAAGGTTTGATCAAGTCCCTGGGCAACTTGATGTTTTGAGAAGCCAATTGCGTGCGTGCAGGACTGTGACTGTCTCGTCTGTATGCGTGCGTTCGTGCGTGCGTGCGTCCCTGTGTGCGTGCGTCCCTGTGTGCGTGCGTGATACGATGATGCCTGTGCCTCTGCCGCCTTGGAATGAATACAAAGGGAAGGGAGAGCCGGGCAACGATGAGGTGTGAAGATTCGGAGAAGACGGAATCTTTGTGTATTTTCTGGGCGTCACACACAATGTATATTATATCTCTGCTCACCCTGAGCTGAAGTCGCCAGGTTCCCGAGTCTCCCCCCCCCCCTCCCCATCCCCATCACATCGATGGATGGATGTACATAGTCCGGTCCGTACCCCGTAACAAGCTGTAATCCCAATCACCCTGGCTCACCACTTTTCGCTGTTTCTTTTTCTTCTTTCTTTTAATGTACCACCACCACCACCCTGACCCTGCCTGCCCCTGTCCCCCATTCGCCATCAGACAGACTGCGAGAACCTACATGTACATACATGTAGACAGAATGCTGGGAAAAGTGATCTGGAGCCTGACAGGCAGGTACAGTCTAAGTCTAGCCCCTGAACGATTTTACAGCGACTACAAGCCCCACGCGGGGCAGTAACTATCAGCTCTCAGTGGCTATAGTAAATGGACCTGTTAGGGATGCTGCAGGGGTACGTACGCTAGTAAGGGATACTTCTTAGTCGTAGTAAAATACGTGTGAAATAAGGTGCTCCCTGCCCCATTTCGTGCGACACTAAGCCGCGGAAAGACCTGTCATTGGCCTACTGCCCCTAGCGTAGTACATACATATCTCTTCTCAAAAAGCACACTGGGATTCGACTGTATTACATAGACAGGCGGGCGACTGGGACCAGGGCCGGGGCTTGGGGCTGGGACTGGGACTGAGACTGGGACTGGTTGACTGACGACGACTTTGCGCGTCTACTGCCAGGACATCGGGGGGACTGACCTTTACGTCCTAGCGTCGTCGATTGGACAGCTCCGACGGGATGCCAGTCCAGAAGCTGTCAAGCAACCACTAATAGAGAGACTACTGCTACTAGCTCGGAAGGGCTGAACAGACAAGCCGGGGCGTGCCACAAGGTGGACCGGAAGTGGGGGAGGAGGGGTGAGGGTCGAAAGGTGAGGGTGGTTGAGCAATGAGTGAGAAACGGGTGAGGGGTGCCGGAGGGGTGCGGGCAAGGTCTGGCCAGGCCAGGCCTTGTTGTGTGAGAGTTGTGAAAGGATGCTCCTCAATATTGCACAGAGACCCGTCCTGTAGACATCTCCATGGGTTCCTGTAATCGTAGGTCACTGCGGACATGTAATAGGCTCATCCTCGTTCTGCTGCATTGTACTCCGTACACCTTGTCTCTGCATCTGCGTAGGGGTGGCAGGGTGGGATCTCATTTGGGCCGGATTTGGCCTCCAAGAGAGAGTCCGTCTCTTGTTCTCTTTCAAAGCGGGCAAGCCAATGAATGCAATGCAGGCGATGGCTCCCTCGTTGAGTTCTCACAGCGAAGGCGTTGCGTGGCATGTCAGAGACTCACTCTCGTCAAGATCATCTGGAGAGCAGGGCTGGAATGGAGAAATCTCACTCGAGACACTCGTTTGTTGCGATTTGCGGTTTGTTCGTTAGCTTGTTACATTGTCATGTCATGCCCTCGAATAATGGGCATGGCTACCTTTCTTTCCTCCTGGACGGTGCGCACGAACCAGGGTCCGGACATGAATCCATGCCTACCCAACCAACTTGCTTTGTCTTGGGCCAACACTCCAAAGGGGTCCAAGTGGCTAGCTGAACCTGCTGTCAAGCTGTATCAAGATCCCTCTTCCTGCAAGTCGATCAACGACGAATGTCCTCGTTGTGCACACATTCCTTGGCAGTGATTGAGAATCAGCTCATGTCTTGGTCATGTTTTGGCTCGCCGAGCGCACGTAGAAAGGACATTTATAAAAAAACCCACATTGCTCCATCACTCGACCATGTCTTCACTTCATGTCGCCAATTCGAAGCCATGATAGGGGTTCGTCGTGTTAAAGCTTCTATCCGCTGCTTGGGATCAAAGGAGACGACGATTGTGACCTTCAAGCAGAGGCGTAATTCTTTACAGTTGGAAAAGAGGGAATTGCAACAAGAAGAAAGAAAAAAACCACAGTAATTCGTCTCGCGGCGCATAGAAGTAGACTGCGTGAGCCATCGTCAATGGCAGCAGACATCTGCCCAGATTCTCACATCCCACCAACCCGCTCATTTGTAGATGCGTGAATTAAATTTGTCAAGAGTGAAGGGGTTCGTAAGCCCGCCGCCAGCCAGCCAGCTGAGCGTTGTAAGAATATATACAAAATTGTCTTTGGGGCATCATGTATCGTCATGTCGGCATGGTATAGGAGTCAAGCCCACGTTGGTTCTGTCTAGTCAAGCACGCGCTATTGCTATTTCTGTGGGTCAGGTATCTAAATACTTGTCAGCCACATGATGGTTTGTATCAGGTCGCAGGTGCGTGACCGGACAGTCTGTCTAGAGATTCTCGCAACGAGAGCATTCCTCTGTCTGGGAATCTAGGCTAAGCCAGGGGGCCCAGCCGCTTATTGCAAATTGGACTAGATTAATACTCCGTACTATTCGAAGAGAGTTAGTTAGCAATAGTCCCCAATCATCATCTCAGCATTTTGTCAAGTTGTTGGTGTTGTGGCTTCTACACAAAAAACACGTCTCAACCTCAACGTTGAACCTTGGCTCATCCATCTAGCGTGTTTTGCTAGCTGGTTTGGTGCAAGCACCCCCGGCGTGATCCGTACAGGTATCGAGCACCGCTTCACCAGTGGACCGTCTCCTCGATAGGAGAAGGAGGTGTGCAGTCCGCATACAGGCCAATAACCGCGCGTCTTGTGACCTTATCACTCCTCTGATAGTGTTGAAACTCCGGCAAGAATTTGAGCCTGGCTTTTGATGACTGGGCTGACAAGTTACTTTCCTGCCAGTTATCATACTCCCAGCCTTTATCTGCAAAACATATCTCGTGACAACCAATGAGCAGCAGGACGTAGCTCAATGGTACACCAGCCAACGTCTACATCGACTGGTGTAATGTCTGCATTCTTGTCCTCGGAGAAGGCTTCATATCATCTGGTTCTACCGCCCTGTTTCGACAACCAATATATATATACATTGTGCAGGGGGTTGGTAGTCTGACCCATGAAATCGCGCACAGAAACTGTCAGGCTTGTCCAGGGGGTGACTATGGGGACTGTTCTAGGTGCGATACAGATTGCTACCGACCAAGTCAACAAGATGCCCCCGCAGGACACGGCGCACATGATTTCGATGGGGAAAACCACCCGCGAGATGATGAGAGAAATCTCTCAAGTACGCTGAGCTGTCCTTCTGGAGTAGAAAACATCAAGTTTGAGATGGTGGCTGGTCTAGGGGCATTTGACAATGTGCGCCTCTGTGCCTCTCCCGCGAACGCTAATCGGAGAAAAAAAGTGGCACACAGCAATGTTGTAGGTCCCATTCGATGCTTGGCACCTGAGGCGTGGACCAACCATCGCTTTTTTCACTCAGTTTGTGCAACGGGCGATTTTGGATTCTGGGCCTAAGAAAATGGGCGGCTCAGAGTGGCGCAAACTCAAAAACCTTAGTCTGCTGTGGGTTGGTCTTGGTTGACAATGTGATGGAAAAGTGTTGAACCACCAACGCATGATGTCATGCATCCTGTCGTCTGAAGCAATCGCACGAGCAACATTCGCGGCAGGGGAGGCCAGGGACAGCCAGCGTCTTGCTCGGAGAAAAGTGAAGACATGGAGGTTTCCGAACAAATTGCCCTCATTGACAAGTGTCAACGGGATATTGTTGAGTCTTGACCGCCTTGTATCGAGGGTAGGTAGCACAGACAGGTCCAGGTCTTCCGACAGCACGCGACGATGATGGCTGATGACAGAGTGGATCTGCTGCCCAATCCGTACGGAGTAATGTAATCAATACGGAGTACCTGGTCAAGGTGATTTCGTGTTGCAGCGTCTTCGGAGATGGGGATAATCGCGAGTTAGCGTCGGCTGAAGCTTCCATGGATCTGGGAGATTTGGGACGTCGTAATCCGTACTGTATCATCACTTGCCGCGGCGGCGGCTGGGGAGGAGAAGCGAGCGCCTGGATGGTTTCGCATGGTTGGCAGGGGCAAACTGGGCGACAAATCTGGAAGCAGGAAGCGAAGCAGCTCCAGCAGGTGACGTGCATTGACTCGAACAATAGGACGTGGCCAGCAACTTGGCGCGAAGCAGAGACGACGGGTCATGGGAGTCTGCAAATGGAAATGGAAATGTCATTCGAGGTTTAGTCCAGTCAGCCAGCCAGTCCCTAACAGCCGCGGGCAAAGGTGCACTTCATGAGGCCGTAATCCGTAGACGCTAGGTCAACCCCCCCAACCCCCCCCCTCTCCCCTTGCAAGCACAAGCACAGGCACAGGCAGGCACAAGCATGAGCATCAGAGCATGAGCATGAGCTCCAGGGCCAGAGAGGCAAGACAACGGCTGCCCTCCATACGCGTCAAACCCGATGCCCAATTCGCCAAACTTGCTGCAGACGCAGCTTCCTTGCCAGCCAGAAGAAGCTACGTAACATGAATACATATGAATGTGTGTATCAATCCCGCCACCGATCCGCGGCTGACTTGAGACGACAGACCAAGTTTCAGTTAGGCTTCAACTTCGCCTGAGATGGACTGGAGCGGAGCGGAGAACTTGATGTGAAGCCAATTGCCGCCATTGATGGAGAAACACGGTCAAGTCATCTATTATCTTTGTGTACGGATTACGGATCGTAGTGTGCGTGGTTTAGCAGCACCACCCACCCCCCTCCTCGCCTGCTCCTCCTTCCTTCCCTGCTCCTGCCCTCTCTCCCTGCTCCCTGCTCCCTGCTCCCTGCTCCCTGCTCCCTGCTCCCTGCTCCCTGCTCCCTGCTCCCTGCTCCCTCTCCCAAGTGACTGGTCGACTCTGGCAGTCGTGGATGCCGTGCAACGTCGGGCAAGAAACCAAGAAACCAAAGATGCAGGTGCAAGCAACATCCCTCCCGACGGACCATCATCCATCCATCCCCATAATATGTAGCTTATCTCATGTCAGCGCTCTCTCACTCTCCCTCTCCCTCTTCTTCTCCCTCTCCATCACTCTCTCCCTCTTCTCACACACGTCACACCCACTGCTCGTCCCCACCGACTTCTTTACGAACGCAACTCATCACTTAAGCAAGACCGTCGTTGCCTGCACTGCAGCATTGCTGTCTGTACGGAGTAAGGAGTACCTCCGGGAGTAGTGACGAGGCCTAATCCGGACTCCGTACAGAGTATTACCATCTCGCCTGCCCTCGCCTGAGACGCTCTCAAGCTCTGTATTACAATTACAAGTACAAGTACTGGGTACAGCACGGAGTCATTCCAGCACTAATATCGTGCTGCACTGCTTAGGGGGGTTCGAGGTGGATGGGATGAGCAGGCACGTGGGGTTTACAGGGTGATTGATGCATGTACTCTCGGTTAGTGCCAAAGCTATAAATAATAGTGGAGGGGAGGAGAAAACCCCTTTCCTTTTTTTTTTACGGTGCAATCTACGGAGTACGAAGCCGCGCAACAAAAATGTACTCCGTACCGAGCAGCTTATGCACAGCCCGACATATGTAGGCATACTTTGGACGTCTAATCCATACGTCCGTAGGTACATAAGTTAGGTAATAACGTACTATGGCGGCTGCATTTTGGTCCGCATTCTCGTGTTGGAAACGGGCAGCCATGGCCTTGGATGGCAGAACAAGCCACTTCCCAGCAAACTGGTTGGGGGCGCCGGCGCGCCTTGTGAGACCTTGTTGGGAAGCCTCTATTACCACTACCACTGAGCAGGCACAGTTTCCTAACCCATTTCTGCCAATTTGATCTGATCCGTCTCTTCGACGGGGCCCAAGGCCATCGAGTGCCGGTGCTATCAGATGTGATGGTGGCTGGCTGATCCCTGATTCCCCCAGCCTGCCATCTGTGCAGCGTCCCACGCGGGGTTCCGAAGCTACTGACGACGCCACCGCCACCGCGACAAGGTGTCAAGGACAAGTTGAAGTCATGGTTCGGCTTTTTTTTTTTTTTGGCCCTGAGATTGTTCTAATAATTATGTACTGGCTGGGTGGGCTTCGACCTTGAAAAGAGATTTTTTTTTTTTCCAGATTGCTTCTGTGGTTCAGCTATACGAAGAACCACGCGTGGCATGGTCCCAGTTTAGTTTTCTTTTTTTCCCTCTTTTCTTCTTGCCTCGTCTGTGGGACAGAGGACGAGATGGGAACCACAAGATCCGAGCGGGTCTTTCATGAGTTTATGGTAGGGCTCCGGGGCGCCCGGGTTTTTTTTTTTTTTAATTAATAGGGGGCTTGCTCCGGGGCAGGGGGCTTCTGGACCAGCCGCTTTGTCGAAAGCGTTGCGTTGCGTTGGCTGGCACAAGGCAAGGAAGCTTAGCTGGGTGCCGAGAAAGCAAGTCTCCGCCGCAGCCACAACCTGTCAACATCCTTGGGTGCTGATAGCCAAGTTTGAAAGAGGGGGGGGGGCCGGGGGGGAAGCTGAGAGGAGAGAGAAGAGACGAGTGGATTCACCCACGCCCGCCCCACCTCGCCTTTTCGCCTGCGCTGCAATGTGGTTGTGGTTGGGTGGCTGCAGTTATTAGGATCAGGGCAGAACAACTGGAACAGGTGCGAATGGCATGAACCACAACGATGGGATGCCTGCCATCAACATCTACGCGGATCATCAGGCTTCGGAATTGATGGACTGAGATATCAATTCTCCGATCGGGTCCTCCCCCCTCCTCCCTCGCTCCCTCGCTCCCTCGCTCCCTCGCTCCCTACTACCTAGAGACCCGCGGGGGCCAGACAAGACGTCAGAGTGCTGAACCACCATTGGAGAACTAGAACGGTGGCGCCATTCCGTCTTGTTCTCAGGGTCCAAGACCCAAGACCCGGACCATTGGACAAAATGAAACGAGTTGACGAGTCAGTCCCTCGGTGCTCATCCATCCCTTGATCTACATTGGCACTACCAATTACCATGTCACAATGACGAAACCTGAACAGCAGCATACATGGCCTATTCAATTCAAGCATGTAACCGACATGGTAAGTAGTAGTAGCATATACGTGGATAACAGGTGTTCCATAGTCCAGCATCAATCAAAAGAATAATTCAAAATCTCGCCCCCAACGTCTGGCGCAGAACTTGTCATTTTCGTCCCCTTGTTCGTCGCAACGTTTTTACTTTTTTCTTTCTTATAGCTTAGACGCAGGGTTGGGCGTGCCGACCTGTGTGATTTCGTTGTAGAGCAACCTGCGTTTCACAGAAAATTAGCTGGCATGTATTGGATGAGACGGTGGTGAAGGGACCATCTTCAGGTGTAGGTAAGAGCCGGTGATACACAGCCTGGCTTGCTATATGATGAAAATCGGGGAGGAGAGCCGAGTGTAGACCCAAGATTTATCCACAAGACCAAACACCAAAGACCTGGGCGGATAAAACCGAAAAGGTATACAATACAATACATGAAAAATTCTTCGCGTCGCAAGGCGGTATAGAGTTGAGTATGAAACGGAGCGGGGACTTACGATGTCAGGAAATCGGCATAATCTTCTCCAGTGATCTGGCCGGCAAAGTATTGCGCAGCGAGATGGTATTTGTTACCCTTGGGGGCCTTGGAGGCCAGACCGTCGGCGCACTCTTTGAGAAGCTTGAGGACATAAGCTTTGTCGACTCGCTTGCCTTCCGAGGTCGACACGCCGTGCTTGACCCATTGCCAAAGCTGGGATCGAGATACTTCGGCAGTGGCAGCGTCCTCCCTTGAAGTTTTGGTTGCGTCAGTTTGACATGTTGCTTTTCAAAAACAAACCAAAAAATGCAATGAACCTGCAATTGCTTCGCGAGAGATATGTTGGGGGGGGAGGGGGGGTTGAGAGAAGGCTTACATGAGGTAGTTGATGGGCACGCAACCGACGCCACGGATCCAAGCCTCCATGTATCCCAAACCAATGTTGAGGTTCTTCTTGATGCCATCCTCGGTAATGCCGCCGGGCACGTTCATGTTTAACAAGTCGTTTTGACCAATTTGAACGTCCTCGCGGCGCACAAACAGCTGGTTAGGCGTGGGCATGTTCTTGTTGAAAATCTCCGTGGCAATGGAGGCCAGGGCGGGGTGAGCAACCCATGTGCCGTCGTGGCCGGCACGCACCTCGCGCAGCTTGTCGGCGCGAACATTATCCATGGCCTTGTCGTTGGCCTGCTTGTCGTCCTTGATGGGGATCTGAGCAGCCATACCGCCCATGGCATGGACTCCACGCTTGTGGCACGTCTGAATGAGAAGCTTGACGTAGGCGTCCATGAAGGGCACAGTCATGGTGACGCAGGATCGGTCCGGTAGGACAAAGTTGGGGTTCTGGCGGAACTTCTTGATTGTGCTGAAGATGTAGTCCCAGCGACCACAGTTGAGACCAGAGCTGTGGTCGCGCAGCTCATAGATAATCTCGTCCATCTCAAAAGCGGCGAGAATGGTCTCAATCAGGACAGTGCCGCGGATGGTGCCGCGAGGCATGCCGATGTAGTCCTGGGCCAAGTTGAAGGCATCGTTCCACAAGCGAGCCTCGAGGTGAGACTCCATCTTGGGGAGGTAAAAGTATGGGCCGTAGCCTCGGCGCTGAAGCTCAAGGGCATTGTGGAAAAAGTACAGACCAAAGTCGAAGAGACCTCCGGAGATGGGCTCACCGTCGACGGTGACGTGCTTCTCCTCGAGGTGCCAGCCGCGGGGGCGAACAATCAGAGTAGGCAGCTTCTTGTCCGTGCGAAGCTTATACTCTTTCTGGCCTTGCTTGAAGTCGACCTGACGGCGGTTGGCGTCGTACAAGTTAACCTGTCCATTGATCATATTCTCCCAGGTGGGAGCGCTGGAGTCTGCATTGAAGGTGACTTGGTCAGCAGCTGTCTGGATTTCCATGCCATCGTCGGCTCATGTGGGGGAAATGATCAAGAAATTAAAGAAGAGGCTCACCCTCGAAATCAGCCATATAAGTGTAAACATCAGCGTTCAGAGCATTGACGACCATCTTCCTGTCAGTAGGACCAGTAATCTCCACACGGCGATCAACCAGGCCAGGAGCAGGAGGAGCTCCTCTCCAGGTCGGGTTCTCACGAATGTGCTTCGTCTCCGGGAGGAAGTCGGGCAGGACGCCTCGGTCAATCTCGGCCTGGCGGATCTTTCGACGCTCCAGCAGCTGCTTGCGCGTGGCATCGAATGAGCGGTGCAGGAGGGCGAGGAAAGCAAGAGCCTGGGGAGTGAGGATCTTGCGATGAACCTCGTCAACCTTGCCGGTGACGGAGACGCCTTGGAGAACGGCGTCAATGGCAGCCATTGTCATTGTGGTGGTGGTGGTGGTTTTTTTTTTTTTTTTTTTGCTGTGTATGTATGATGGAAAGGATAGCCGAGGGTTTGTTGGAATAGGCGAGCTTTATTTCACAAGCTCTCTCGTTTTCCTTGTCTTGGAAAGCAACGACTTTTTTGTTTGGATTTCTGGGAGTTCCCTCGACATGAAGCAGGCGAATCTGCAGAGTGGTCGAGGCAAATGGATAGAGGAGGGAAGAAGCACGGCCAAGACGAGAATTGCCGAGTGACGATCGACAAACGACAGAATCGGTTCCCGGCGTCGACGTCGTCACAGGCTTGTCGAGTCTTTCACGTGTCAAAACGGGCCAGCCAATCTGGGTCTGGGTCTCTGTCCATCCATTCCATTCCATTCCATCCAATCATCCATATCCATGTACCCGACCCGAGCAGACAAAACAGACATGTTCCTCGTCTCGGCCACCATCGGTCTTTGCTCGGGCGGGCGGAGATGAAACGATGAAACAGGGAGTGAAGCTGGCTGCCTACCGCCAGACGGTGATCAAATCAAGAAGGAAAGCATTGTACGGTGTAGTGTGCATGTGCAGTACGGGTCTCCATGTCGGAGCTCGAGGAACGGTGGACAACCCCTTCATGGACCACCGGCGGTGACTGGAGGTAGATTTCTAACAGGAACGACTTGGCGGCACCCTAATAACAGTGACACAAGCAGAGGTACTCGATCGTACGAATGCACTTCCCAGAGGCAGGGCAGGGCGTCGTCATCCATCGGACCACACCCCAACGCGGGGTAGAGTGGCGCCAACCCATGCATTAGCCGAGGCTGCCAGACACGATAGGAATCAAGAACCTCGTCCGAGGGGAGAGCCCCGGGTCTTTCCGGCATCACACTCTGTTTTAATTTATCATTTATCCTTGAAGTTCCATATTTCTTCATCCAGACTAACATAAACATGACACATCGGCTGAGAAGCGATGACAATGACCCTATGTAAGTACGTACAATAACAAAACAAGTAGTCAGCCCGTCCCCTGCACCACGTCAAATGGCCATGCAGAGCTAAATGTGGCCAGGCCGATCAATGTCTTCTTCCAATACTCGCCATTAGCCAAGAACAAGTAGAATATTGTCTGGCACGTTTTCCAGAACGTTTCCTCCTCCCAATCTCATTACGCAGTCCATGATCCAACGCCTGAAACCAAAAGAAAATGAACAAGAGGAGGAGAAGGAAAAAGAGCAAGAGAGGGCAAATACAATACAGTGTGTGTGTCCGTATTCGGGAGGAAAGCTACAACAAAATGGATTTCCTTGATCCAACAACGACAGATAGTGATGAGCAGTTCGCCATAGCGCAGATGATGCCATGGGCTCTTCCCATCGTCTTTCTCCGGTGAGCAGATCGCCAATCCCCCAATTACCGAGGTAGTTTGTGTTCGGGCGGTTAGTGATAGAGTGTTTGCTCCTGTATTAATCATAAAAAAGTGCATGTGTCGCCATCGGTGCCGCTCATTGCTGTAACGCTCAATAACGCTATGAATTGAGCGTTCTAATCATCATCTTCTGCTTGTTTTTATCCGTAACCAAAAGATGTCTGCTGTCAAATGTAATCTTCATCGTTTCAACAATGCGGTGTAAGCTGCTTGCAGCACCGCGCTCTTGAGTGAACCGAACGATAGTCAGTGGCCGCTTCTTGCCGTGCTCAATGACTGTCATAATCTCGGCGGCAAATTCGACTTCCTTCAAATTCAAGTCTGTCATCTTGCAATCAGTCTGCGTCCATATGCTGGGCATTGCGTACGTCGGGCGCGACGACTCACAGTTCTTAGCCCCCAGTCTTGCAAAGACAATATTGCGCTGCGTGTCTACCTGAATACTTCTCAATCCGTAACGTCGCCATTCTCGCAGTAAAATGACAACCTCTTGACGAGCTCTCTTGCTAGACAGAGTCATGCAAAGATAGCTGGTAGCTGGTTTCACGCGGAACAGTCTGGTGAGCCAATTCTGTTTGACTTCAATGTTGCGACTACTGCCAGAGTTCAATGATGGCATCGCGGAGCGTCGCTTTCGAACGACTGGATGGGCGCTCATCTGCCGTCTCTCGTCTTTGTCTGAAATCCATTTTGAAACGTTAATGAATCATGCTGAGAGGAAGGGGTAAACAGAGCACAGGAGAAATCTTACCCTCTACTCTCATCGTCAAGTCTCTTCCTTTATTTTTCCAGAATGGGAATGTAAAGTTCCTCTTTTTGTTGTTGTCCACGCCGCCTTCGTCGCTGGGGCGACTTTGCTTCGAGTTTGTCGAGCTACTCGCCCGTCTTGCCCCGCCCGTGCTAGACATGGTGCTAGATTCGGCTCTCGACGCCCGTTTAAACCACGAAGACTTTTTCTTCTTGGGCCCTTGGTCTGCATCGTAGATATGATCATCAACGTCCTCGCTATTGAGAGCTGACTTCTGATGATTCGGGCGTCCAAAGCTATCCTCACTATCCCTCGTGTGCGCGTTCATGGGATTTGGTGATCGAAGAGGGCTTCCCGGGGCAGGAGAATTGACTACTCGAATTGTGTGCTCGACCTTGCTGAGGTATTCCATGCCATGGTTTTTCTCGTTTGCCCTTCTCATTGGGCTGTGTGGAGGAGCTGAAACGATGCGAGTCCCGTCACCATGAACCCCAGCATTTTCATTAATCGAAGGCAGAGTAGACAATTTGCGGGGGGTCTGGCCGTATGCTGGAGCAGAGACGATGCGCCGGTCTGCTTGCCTGGGGAGGAGGACAGTGACTCTACTGGCTTCCTCAATGATGTCATCCCTTTCAACGTCTCTGCCCGGAGACATTGGCCGCTCAGTTTGTCTATCCTGAGTACGTTTCTGCGTGGGAGTAGTGACATTCTTGGGCAGCGGCGGCAGGGGACGAGTATGCCAAGATGATGTGGAAACTTCTGTTGCAGGCGATATGGTTGTTGTTGGACTGTCCAGAGACAGAGAGAATGGGTTAGACCCCCGTCTACAATCCGCATCAGTTATTGACGAATCGCACTCCGAGTCATCAACCATAACAGTGGTTTTGAAGGCTGCGTCGCAATCTTTGGCGATTCCATTGCTGAAGTGACGCAGCTCTTCATTAAAGATCATGGAAACACCACTTTTATGAGATACTCGGTTGATGGGAGCGCCAACGGCCTTGGGGAAAGTTCCATCGACCTGTCTGGTCATTCTCGGGCTAGGCGATCTGGCCGCAGGAGCCGATGATCGTTGCGCAACTCCGTTTCCATTGACCAAACTCGATCTTGTCCCACCAGCAGCAGAACGATGGCCAGCTCCAGTAGAATTTGATCTCTTGCGGACGTGAGAAAAGTCTACACCACGCTTGTGGCGGAGACTAGGCACTCGTATTTGGGGTGTTACTTGTCTGCCGCTGCGCAAAGACGCCAGAGATCCACGAGAAGATTGTGGGCGGCTGGTGAGTGAGGCTCGAGTAGAGTTGGCTCGCATTCGACGACTATTCGAGCCGCTGCGCACTCTGCTGGCTGGTCCTGTGGCAGTAGTCGTACTGATGACTTGGCCATCACGGTGTACGGTTATCTTCGCCTGGCTGATTTGAGAGTCGCATTTCTGCAGCATGCGGCTACCCCGATATGGATCATAATTGTCAGTCTCAGTGTCAGCAGCTGTTGAGATGACTGTAAAACGGGAGATCGAGCGACCGTGGCCGTTTGCTCTCGTTTTTTCAAACTGGCAAGTGGAGATGCGCTTCTTCCAGATTGTAGGTTCGAGATGGTGATAGTCGCTCATTGAGCGAGCTAATTCGGGTTTGAAGTCTTCTAGTTGCTTGTTCCGATAGTTATAAAGCAACCAGTAGAAGGCCTTCTGATCATTAGACCTGAGCAGAATAATGTCAGTCACAAAAGATTCATGGCCAAGTCTGCTTCCAGAAATTATCCACAATGAACTTACTCTTCACATGTGAGCTTGAGGGCAAGTTCTTGTTCGCTGAACATGTGCCACATCGAGCGAAGCTGCCGTAGGAGCTGAGGGTCGATCTCTGCTCGAGGGACTGGGGAGTACTGAAAGCCCTTTCTGGTGTCTGGCAATTGTCCAGTGTTGTCTCCAAAATCGTCAAGGTAGCTGTATTTTTGAACCAGAGGGTGTCGCCAGATATCTTTCATAGTAATCCGGCGATCCGGATTGACTTGCAGCATGCGTCTGATGAGATCCTCAGCCTCGGGGCTGAGACCCTTAGGCATCTCGTATTGCCCCTTCTTCGTTTTAGCCATCATCAAGCGCAGATCGGGGTCGTCAAAAGGGAGCGTTGCGGACAGCATGGCGTATAATATGACGCCCATGCTCCAGATGTCAGCCCGATCCCCCCGGTACTGCTTGTTCTTCAAAAGCTCTGGAGCAGCATAGTGAGGACTACCGCACGCCGTGGCAAGCTGATGGGTAGAAGTTTGGTGGAGAGCGGCCATGCCAAAATCAGCAATCTTGATCTGGAAGTCTGCCGCAATCAGGATGTTTTCAGGTTTCAAGTCACGATGGCACACATTGAAAGAGTGACAGTACGATATGGCACTCATCATTTGCCTGAAGAAGCAAATAGCCAGCTCCTCGTGTAGGCGCCCTCGAGAGTTGATAAAGGTGAAGAGGTCTCCTTGGTCAATGTACTCGAGAATCAGGTAGCTATTGAACGAGGTTAGTTCACAAAAGACTGGTAATAGATCTTTATAAGCCAGGGGCATCTCACATCTCGGACCGATTTTCCCATATGTCATAAAGTTTCATGATATTCGGGTGTTCGATAAGCTTGAGAATGGCAACTTCACGCTCAATGGCCATGGGGACTCGCATTTCGCCATTGACCTTATCGGGCAAACTGCTATCCCATTTACTCAACGCGGCCATGGAGCTATCTTGGACAAGGTAGGCCATGCGTCGATTCACAATTTTTACAGCTGCAAGCTGATTGGTGATATTGTGACGGCATAGTCTTACGCGTGCTGACGAACCCTTGCCTAGTGTGCGTCCTAGTTGCCATGGTCCAATGTGTGTTTTGTAATTTTTCTTGCTTCGGCTACTTGACGTCGACGCGTATGAAGCTTGAGACATACGCTTGTCCTCTTCGGCAGTATGTGCAGATTGATGAGTAGTGGCAGCTGTGTTGGGAGCCGTTGTAGCCTGTCGACTGTCTGGCCTTCCATGTGCAGCTCGGTTATTATTCGTGTTGTTTGCGGCTTCGGGCTGATCGTGGCGCGGTTTGGCTCTTTGTTGGTCCAACACCGGAAATGCCGAGTTCATACGGTTTGTCGTCTCAGCAAGAGGCGACCGAGCCTTGGCAGCCATTGCTTCTGCCATGATGATATCGGTGTAGATGAGGGAATTAGCACATAATATGTCGGCAAGCTATTTCGCGCGTATGATTTCGTCGCACTCGTGTGTGGTAGATAATTTCGACGTCGATTATAATAATGCGTGGTGCAAGTCGAGGTGAGAGGTAGACGCGTGCCAAATGAATGCAAGGCTGCCCTATTGAACCGAAGCAGGAGCCAAGGTCGGGTAATTAGGGCAGTCGTGTTCAAGGCTTGATGACTACAGGATCGGGAAGAATTTGGAGGAAGGAGAGCACAAAGCGTCGCATACAAAAGTCAGAAACCTAAAGACACGGTGGTGAGCTGGGGAAACTAGGGAAAGCAGCGGAGGAGCAGAAGAGTCCAAGATGAGTACGGGCATGGAGGGGACAAAGAAGTGTGATCAGAGCAGAGCGAGTAAAAGCGCAACGTGCTTCAACGGACTACGGACACGGGATCTGGAATGCAATGTTTACTTGGGTGGTGGCGTGGCGGCTGGTGTTTTTGGACCTGAAGTGCAAGTGAGCAAATGAACAAATGACGAACCGGCACAAGGGAGACGGCTGGCTGCCACTGGCACTGGCACCGGCACTGGCACCGGCACTGGCACTGGCACTGGTTCTGAGACTAGAATAAGTGACTGGCATCTGACGGAACGATGTTGCCAGCTGCCAGCTGCCAGCTGCCAGGACCGACGGGGGGTGGAGAAGGCACACGATGCCATCTACATGCATTCCAGTTGCCAGCAACGACAAATGACAGCGCTGCAGGAGAGACTGGCCACACATCCCGACCACTCGAGTGCACAAAAGTTTTGGTCAGCCCGCCGCAGATGTGACGGTGGCAATGAAATCGTAGTGGGCGACATGACCGATGACAACCTCTGTGGTGGTCTCTCCTGGACTGAATGACTGACTGCTTTACGATGTGCGCGACATGTCTTGATTTGGGTTCGGGTGCGTAACTCCGTTGTGTGGTGATGAAGCGGCAGGGCGTGCTTTTTGATACTCGGTGGTCCTCGGGGCTCTATTGTCACGAATAGGTCGATTAGCCCAAGGCGAAAGATCCGACAAAGGCTTTCATCGTGGATAACTACCTATGTAGGTAGTCGTCATTCCAGACAGTGACCGCAATTGGACCAAATTTCAGCATCGACCTTTGTTGTCTGCCTGCCTTCGCAGTCGGTGCCAGAGTGCAAGGGAGGGCCACAACGGGCCGACCGCCAAGAATAAACTCGTGGCATTTCTCGTAATTTCTCGTAATTTTCTCGTAATTTCTTTAGGCTTTGCACAACAATATAATTGGATTCCAATGTCAGCTGGAGGTAATTGCCCGTGCGTTGAGTGCAAGGTAACCGTGGGGAATATCATTCTCCTTGCTGCAGGATATCCTGGCGTTTTGACAGTATACTTATTATTTGCTTGTCATCCTTTGAACATTGGCCAAGTGCTCGTTGCATTTTGCTAACTGCGCATCACTTCTGTCCTGGATCTAATAAACACACGAGGGTGGATCTGGCCAAAGAGGAAAAGGGCGCGTCCAGGCTAGTCTCAAGGGCGAGGTGTTGTCCTGTCGAGTTCAATCCCACGACTGGAATTCAAGGGATGCAGTCCGGTAAATATTAGGTCTGAGCGAAAGGTCCGGATGGGCAATGTGGCAAATGACTAAGCTGTCGGGACATTATTACTAAGCAACTACCGACAGCCGTATCATTTGCAACTCATGCATATTATACCAAAATTGGCCTTGGCATATTCAGTTTGTCTTGCAACGAATATTAATATTACGGGAGACGAATCAAAAGCCCATCTCACATCAGGAAAACCTGCATCTTTTCTCAATACTCATTGAAGGATAAACCAAGCAGTGCTAGTGCTTTGAGTCAACACATTGACTGCAGCCGAGGCCTTTCATCTTCATGCTACCCTACGGTCAAGTGAATGTATATTTATCGGTTTGTCGATGGCGGGCAGAATTCCAGATTGGAAGCAGGACGTTATTGCATTTATTCAATTCGTAGTATCTTGCCTTGATGACTATACCCCGTCAGACAATTCATTACGGTAGACTCATCTTGCAGCATTTTGATTAGTTGTTGGTCATTGAAGTCCCCATTGGCAACCTTTCGGCTGTCAATTGACTCGACTCATCGGAGTTGAGGCATGTAGTCATTGACCTTCAGGCCGGCACTTGAAACGGTGCAATCTTCAAACGATGCTCTTCAAACGGTGCAATCGACAGAGGTTGGTTTTGGAGCGAATGCTATTTTTGAAGAGAATTGGCTACTACAGAAGATTTCCTTATTACTTAACCACAGGTGCCACAATTCTAACACTTAGTCCAATGGGACAGCTTGAGTAATATACAATACGTTACGTGCCTCTCAGACATCAAGTACAACAGCGTAATTGGTTTAGTGGTAAAATTCTCCGTTGCCATGCGAGCAAAGTCGGGGAGCCCTGGGTTCGATTCCCAGATTACGCAACTTGTTCCGGTCGCTGGGCGCCGTAGTTAAGGTCCGCAACGTCACTACTTTCGCTTTTTTTTTTTAAACTTTTTTGAATTCGGGTAATTTGAGGCTTACAGCGCTTACAGCACTTGCGAGGTATATTTTGATATCATACGGAATATGCCTTGCGGAATTATGATATTTCTGCAAGTTCAGTGTGAACGGAAATGTGGACAAAAATTATTGTACAAGCCGGAGAGTTGAAAACTGAAAGTAGTAGAAGGAGCCCCACGCGTACCCCGTTGTGGTGGTTTACTCAACGCGCGCTCACGCGTTGAAAAGTACCAGGGACCTGTTGGTCCGTCGTTCTTTCAACCTCTCCATTCGCGGCTTCAACCCACTTATGGTATTCGCATTAGCCTCCAGCAAAAAGGCTCAAACCACTCGGGCGCTATGCCGCGCTTATCGTCACGACGACGACGACGTTCCGAAACGGACGACGCCGAAGATAGCGATGATGCGAGGCTTCGCGTTGATGCCGCGACATTAGACTCGCCGAAACGACGACGAGTCGATTACGAATCAGAGAGCGATGGAGATACAGGCCCTTCCAACATGGGAGCTAGATCATTAGACCTCGTATCCAGCAGCGACATTATGAAGGAATTCAAACCCGGTGCCATCGTTCGTGTCACTGTTCAAAACTTCGTAACCTATGAAAAGGCAGAATTCTTCCCTGGCCCTCATTTAAACATGGTCATTGGTCCCAACGGCACTGGAAAAAGCTCCCTTGTTTGCGCTATCTGCCTCGGTCTCGGATATAGTCCCAAGCACTTAGGACGTGCTGGGTCTGTCAAGGAGTTTGTCAAGCACGGCAAAGATTCTGCGACGATCGAGATCGAGCTGCACAGGAAGCCTTCTGACCGAAGCAATTATGTCATCAAGGTTCAGATTCGCCGCGAGCAAAACAACCAGAAATGGTGGCTCAACGGGAAAGAGACAACCCACAAAAAAATACAAGACCTGATGCGGTCGCTCAAGATTCAAGTTGACAACCTTTGCCAATTTCTGCCTCAAGATCGAGTTGTTGAGTTTGCTGCTTGTACTCCTATTGACCTGCTTCATGAGACTCTGCGTGCTGCAGCCCCAGAGGAGATGTTGCAGTGGCAAAGGCAACTCCAGGAGCTGCACAAGGACAAGAAGGAGGTAGCCCAAGATGTTCACACCGATGTGGACACACTGAGGACTTTGGAAACTCGACAGCAAGGACTTCAAGCCGACGTGGATAGAATTCGCGAAAGAGAGGAGATTCAGCAAAAGGTGCGAGACCTCGAATCAGCGCTGCTCTTGGCTAAATACCAGGAGGCGCGCGACAAGTTTGCCAAAGTCAAACATGAAAAAAAAGAAGCCGAGCGATCCCTGCGACGCCTGGAATCAGAGAGCGGACCGTCGTTGGACGCCGTCAACCAGAAGCAGGAGTATGCTCGGCAGATTCAGGAAGCATTGCAGTCTAAAGAGAAGGCTCTCAAGGGCGCCGAAAACGCAACCCAAAGCGTGGCTCGCGACATCGGCAAAGCAGCAGATGAAATCAAAGAGATGGACAATAGACTAGAAGCGGAGCAAAAGGGATTCGAGGCGAAGAGAAAAGAACTAGCTGGCTCTCGTTCAAAGATTACAGCGCTTAAAGCAGATCTCAGGAATCGCCCTGGCGAGTTTAATGCTGCTGACTGGAACCAAAAAATTGTAAGCGACGGGTTTCCGGAAGGGAGGCATTTCAAACGTCATGTACGTGGCTAATACGAGTGGAGTTCTAGCGCGCTGAGGAACATACTTCTCGAGAGCTCGAAGCTGAGCAGCGTCAAATTTTGACAGAAGTTGAAATTTTGAGAGGAAGGGCGAGTCTCATTGCGGCTGATAGGGAGCGGATGCAAAAAGAAGTGGATGATCTCGACACGCAACAAGGTCAACAGGAGACCATGATGCGCAAAAATTATCCAGACGTGGCAGCAGGATGGAAATGGATACAAGAGCATCGAGAAGACTTTGAAAAAGAAGTGTATGGGCCACCAATGGTTAGCTGCTCAGTCAAGGATGAGCGCTACTCTGATCAGATACAAGCCATGCTCCAGATTGATGACTTTTTATGCTTCACTGCACAGACCAAGAACGATTACAAGAAACTCACCGATCAGCTTTACCGGGCCATGAGTTTATCAGTCGTCGTTCGAACTTGTTCAAATCCATTGTCTGCGTATAGGTCCCCGGTTGAACGTCAAGAGGCAGCACAGTTCGGCCTGGATGGGTTCGCCATAGACTACCTGACTGGACCTGAGCCTGTCCTGGCAATGCTGTGTGCGGAGAAACGACTGCATCAATCTGGTGTGGCGCAAGGCGAACACAACGATGAAGCTTATGAGCGGCTTGTCAGCAACGGCATGATCAACCAGTGGGCTGCTGGAAGGCAGATGTTCACTATTCGTCGCCGAAGAGAATATGGGCCCCAAGCTATGACGACCATTACGAAGAACATCTATAAAGGAAGGTTCTGGACGCTGCAACCGGTTGATGAACAGGAAAAAGAGGAGCTGAAGCGACGCTTGGCGGAAGCCAACGAACAGAGACGTGCACTCAAGGAAAAGAAAATCACACTCGATGCCAAGCATAATGACATCGAATCACAAAAGTCGAGCATCGCTGAGAGAATTGTTAATAAAGACGATGTCGGATTCGGCAGGTTCGTTTCCATGCTAACGAGAGAATAGGAATTGTTGCGAAACGAAAAGAACGCTCTGCAGAAGGAATACCAAAAGTGGAAATCACTGCCGGAAAAGATAGGTGAGCGATTCAGATGGGCTCGGCCAGCGGTTTCTTTTGCAAAAGCAGGCTAACATGAACTAGAACTGGAAGAAGGGCAAAAGGCCGCGCACGAGCAGGCTATTCGAAACGCCAGACAAACCTTGCAAGATATCCAGTATGACTGGGACAAGGCAATCGTTCGGCGCGCCCGGCTGGCAAATCGACACAAGAGGCTCACCGACAAGATCCGAGAGGTTCATTTAGCATTAGTCGAGGCCAAGATCTGGCTAATCGAAGCGGAGTCGGATGTCGAGGGACTAAAGGAACGCAATGCCAGCATCATGAATAAACTGGAGGAAGAAAGACGAAGGGTTCAGGAGGTCACAGAGGAAGCGAGCAAAGTAAAGGATATCGGGCGACGGTTAGGCGAAGAGGTTCGCGAGCTTCTCGGCTCTGACGATGAATTGCGTGAGACTTTGTCCAAGCTCGCGGAAGGGAAAACGGCCGAGGAGGTGGAAATGGAGATTTCAGCAGAGGAGGCCAAGCTCGAACTGATCCAAGCTGCCAACCCGAACGTAATTCGGGAATTCGAGAGACGCGCCGAGGAAATCACTCGTCTCAAGCGGAAGATGGAGAGAGCAAATGAGAAATTCGAGTCGCTGAGTACGCAGCTCGCGGAGATCATGGGCAAATGGGAGCCCAAGCTCGAGGAACTCGTGTCCCAGATCAACGACGCATTTGCCTACAACTTTGAGCAGATCAGTTGCGCGGGTGAGGTGCGTGTCCACAAGGAGGAGGACTTTTCGCAATGGGCTCTAGACATCATGGTCAAGTTCCGGTACATCAACTCCATCCATCGAACCCCCCCCCCCCCTAAGCTCACGCCAGCCATGACTTACATCAATGCTAACCTGACCTATTCTACTCAGAGAGAACGAAACCCTCCAACAGCTCACTGCCCACCGTCAATCCGGCGGCGAGAGAGCCGTCTCAACCATCTTTTTCCTCATGGCCCTCCAGTCCATGGCCCAGTCACCCTTTCGCGTCGTCGACGAGATCAACCAGGGCATGGATCCCCGCAACGAACGCATGGTCCACGAACGCATGGTGGAGATTGCGTGCCGTGAACACTCGAGCCAGTACTTCCTAATCACACCAAAGTTGCTGACTGGGCTGCGGTACGATCCCAAGATGCGAGTCTTGTGCATTGCCAGCGGGGAGCACATGCCCCAGGAGGGAAGAAAACTGGATTTTTCGAGGTGCATTCGTGTGCAGAAGCGATTGATGGCATCGGCATGACAATTTTTTTTTTCCCATTCTATTGACGGGCTTGCTTGGAGGGAAGCGAACACGAGCAATTGGGTTCTTTCCCCCCCCCATGAAATTACGAGGGCGCTGACTGATGTTGATGACGGGGCTGGTATATAGTTGCTCGCAAGACAAAGCTGGGTTGAGAACATGAGTCTTTCAATAAATATTGGGGTCCAGTCCAAGTTGTCGACGGTGATGAGTGGCAAAGACATGTACGCTTCAAATTGTACAAATGCCGCACACAAGAATAAACGGAGCCAAGCCCGAGGTCCGTCACCGGACGTATTTATCATGACGAGACTATCAGCGGAATATCAAGCACACTGCAATAGCGTGCTATTTTTCTCTTCATCCGCACATCACGCTGCAAGGGCATTCATTCATTTTCATCATGTGAGAAATAGTTGTAGTCAATTCGTCATCCTGAGCAACATCTCATCATCGCAAACGATAGGAAAAAAAATAAAAAATCAAGATATATGACAGAATGTACCCACAAGCAACTGTAAACGGCACTCCCTCCCCTGCTTTTCTTGAAAAAAAAACACCCGGCCTAGCAAGAACAAGAATAAGAGAAAAAAAAAAAAAAAGGTACATCCCGCTGCCATACTTCATTCTTCTTCACATTACAGAGAATATGACGAGATACAAACTCGGTCCAGCTCAGCCAGTGACTGGCAAGGCGGCGAGGAACAAATTGTACATGAAGCAGTACATAGAGCAGAAGCTGCGAGCATAAATAAAATTTAGACATTGATGTTTAGAAACAAGGGTATTATCCGGACCCTTTGGAAGCTTACACCAAGGCTCTCGTGTGAGACCCAAACTGGTGATCAAGTTGAACAAAAAAGAGAAAGAAAGAGAGAGGGAGGACAAAAGAAAAAAAAAAAAAAAAAAAAGAGGACAAAAAATGATGACCGAAAACAAAGGGTTTACATCATCGAGCAAGTCCTCCCCAACACCCAGTTTCTCTTGACTTTTCTCGCTGAGGATCCGGCCACGAAGAGCAAGAAAAAAACCAATGGACCGCACCAATGTACAAACACGCGTTAGTGCCACCACAAAAGTCACGATTCTCTTCGCACCCCCTGGCAGGCAGGCAGGCAGGCAGGCAGGCAGGCAGGCAAGCAGGCGAGCAGGCGAGCAGAATAATAATGATAATAAAACTGAAGCGGACGACTGGGTATATATAGTCTTGTCATGATTGCGTAGCGAATTCCGGACGCCTCTGGAGGCAACTTGTCTTGATCATGTATAGGGAGGGAGGGAGAGAGAGAGAGAGAGAGAGAGAGAGAGCAAGCGCTTAATTTCTTTTCTAAGCTTTGTCACCTCCGTCGTGGCCATGATTCTCCGTGTCTAGTCTCTTTCTCCAGTCAGCAAGACTCTCGCTGAGGCCTGGGTTTGCGGCGCCCTCTTCAGGTTTCTTGCCGCTGATGGCAGGAGTGTCAAAGTCAAAGTTGGTGCTCAGTCGATAATTCTTGCTGGTGGCCTCCCAGTGAGTTCGTAGCGTTTCGAGCTCGCTGGCAAGATTGTCAAGCGCGGTGCTATTTCTCGCGTCCAGGTTGTTCCCGCTGTACTCGCTCTCGTTTTCCGAGCTCTCGTTGCGGCTATGCCCAAGCACCAGGCCGTTGGTGCTCTCTGAATTCATGCTGGGCGCTTGGCGGCTGCGTCGTCGATAGTTGTCAACCGAGTGCTCGACCTGGTCGAGAAGCAAGGCCACTTTCTGCTCGGCATCGCCAGCACGCTGCTCGAGAAGCGCATTCTCCGATTTGAGTTGCTCCACGGTCTTGAGAACGTCATCGCGCTGCTTCTTGTTGTCGGCCACGTCCTTCTTCAAGGTTTCAAGATTCCTCTCCAGCTTGAACCCAGATGCCTGTGTTTCAGAAATCAAAGCCTCGACCCTTTGCTTCAGCCCATCTCGTTCGCCTTCCAATTCTTCGTTCTCTGCCTTGAGACGTCCGTTGTCCTTTTCGTACTGGGAAATTTGGTCTTTGAGCTGCTTCAGCACCTTCTCTGCGCCTCTGAAGCAGTATACTGCCGACATGTAGTCGCTCTCAAGCTGTTGGAGCTTTTCGCGGTAGGCCATCTCAGACTCCTGCTGCTGAGCTGCGAATTGCCGTCTGTTCTCCGCGTGAGCAGCAGTAGCATTGGCAAGCTGCGTCTCCAAGTCTCGCAGGCGTGTTTGCTCAGGAGAATTCGTCCTTGGACTAGTGAGCCCCCGTGATCGGACTGCAGTGGTCGGGCTAATGCCGCGTTCAGCCAGAATCTCTTTGAGTGCATTGTGTTGCACAGTCATCGCGTTCGTCTCGAGCTGTTGCGCCGCAAGCTGGTTTTTGAGATCACTGTGTCCGGCCATCAGGCTTTGCGTCTCCCTCAAAGAGGATTGAAGCTGTCTTCTTATGGCAACACCTTCCCTGCTAGATTGCTCTTGGTACTGCTCCAGCCCGGCAATTCGCTCTTCGGCACTTCGCAACTTGTCCGCCGCGTTGTTGGCCTCTTGTTGATACTTCTTGACCAACTCGTTGGCGGTTGCAATTTGTTTTTGAAGGGCCAAGGTACGTTCGCTGTCACCTTTACCTCCGTCAGCCAACTCTCGGGTGGAAATCTTGTCGAGTCCTGATAAGAGTGCTTGGCGGTGGGTTCGCGCCTCGTTGGCGTGCGTCTCGGCAAGTTCCTCGGCATCGCGCAGGCGCTGGTTAGATGCAACCAACTCGGTTGTGCGAGCATCGTGTTCCATTCTCAGCTTGCTCAGTTTGTCCTCGATTTTTTCGCGAGCGGCGCGTTCTTCTTCAAGCTTCCTCTGCAGATGTGACCTGGCATCCTGTGATGCGGTGACGGCGTTTCGCAACGATTCGAATGTTTCATCATGATTCCTTGATGAGCCAACAGCCTCGTTGTATTTAGACTCAAACTCGCCTCTTTCCACCTTGGCCAACTCTAGCTCGGCCACGGCCTCGGCACACATTACGGATTGTTCACGGGCCTCCCGCTGCACCATATGTAGCTCTGCCTTTAACTGCCCGAGTTCAGAGGACGTTTGCTGCTTGTAGGTCTCCAAGTCCGTTAACCGCTTCTGGGCAGCAGAAGTGGTATCGTCTGCCAGCTGGCGCGCATTCCTCTCTGCCGCCAAGTCACTCTTGAGGTGCTCTACCTGAGACTTGAGCTCCTTTTGCAAGTGCAATGCCGCAGCCAGCTTCTTGCCCATTTCACCAGAACGATCAGCTGGCTCATCGCGTTCGCTATCCAGCTGCGGAGTACTCGACACGCTTCCACCCGTCTGCGCAGCCAATTTGGCCTTGGCATACACCGCTTCCTGGATGGCTGCATCGCGCTGTTTCTCTGCCTCGGCAATTTGCTTGGCGGCAAGAACTGCTTGCTTGTCTACAGCGCTTTGTACGTTTGCCAATTCCATTCTCATGGCCAAGAGAGCTTCGATAAGCGGCCGATCTTCATCGTCAAAAGTCTCGGCCGCTTTGGCGTCAAGAGGACTCATTGTGGCCGCGGAGACGTATCCTGATTTCCGCGCCAGCTCCAGTTCAGAGGCATACCACGCATTTCTGTTCCTTGCCGAGTCTAATTCCTTAAGCAGGGCAACGGTTTGTGAGTTCCTGCCCGATGATCGCCGAGAAAGCGGATTGCTCGGCTGTCGTGTGGGAGGGGGAGGAGACGAAGGCCGCATGGCCCTCGCTCCTGTTTCGGCCGAGCTGTCTACAGAGCCTTGTAGTTGACGATGTCCTCTTTGGCCCCCCTTGCCTGGTTCAATGGCGGAATGTTCCTGCTTCGATCCATTTCTTCCCAACTGTGCAGCCTGAGCCGCCTGAGTAGGTGTCCATCTTCCATTGACGGTGGTGGCTGCGTCATTCTCGGCTGCACCGCCAGTATTCGCAGCAAAAGCAGCAGGAACGAAGGGGGCCGACGTTGTTTGCGGAGAGCCAGATGCGCCACCCCGGTCCGCGGAGGCGCCTCGGACCCGACCAATGCTTGAAGTTTGTACCGTCGGTTTAGCTGGAGTCGGCCCTTGGGGAGGTGGCCCGGCAGGACTGGGTGCGGCGGTCCCGGCTCTAGGAAGCTTGGATAGAGGAGCTGTCGAGGGAGGAGCTGAGGGAGGGGCTAAAGGAGCGCCTAGATTTTGTTGCAAAGTAATCGGATCTGGTCCTGAGGGGGGTGGTGAGCTGTAACCATTCGTAGGTTTTGCGCCAGGAGTTGCCGTGGCTCCTGCGGCGGAAGCAGCCGCGGCAGCGACCATGGGAGCTGTTCCCGGTTTTCGTAAATCCTGTGAGACTGCAGCCGGGGGTAATTGACGATTCGCAGGGGTTGTGGCGTCGCTTGTGCTAGGTCGGCGGAGTCCTTGTGTTGCGCGCTGAGCTCCTTGCTGGCCATCGTTGGGATAACGAATCTTAGTCGTATCAAGAACATACATGATGCCTAGATCATTAATGGTGGTAGTGGCTGAGCTAGGCTCGCCACCGAGAACGACGACCGACTTGCCAACCGTAGTCATGCTGTGGCCGGATCGTGGAGAAGGTGATGGTCCCATGTTCTGGAAGGTGTACCATCTTCGCGAGCTGATCCTGAAGGCAGCCAGATCTCCCAAATCGGTTCCCTCCTCCGTGCGACCGCCAAACACATACATGACATCGTCAACCAAAGCAGCGGCATGGCCTTCTCTCGGAGCGGGTATGTAGCCAATGCAGTCCAGCTGGGACCAGGAGTTTGAGGCTTGATCGTAGCACCAGACATCGTTGAACCACTGGAAGCCGTTGGTGCCACCAAATCTTTCATGGAAACGATCGGGTCAGTATGCTGCACCTGTTTCTTTGAGAACACAGACTTTGCAAGGCTTTTCCAACTTACAAATACAGCCTGTCATTGAATGTAACCATAGAATGGTTTGTGCGGGCAGCTGGCGTCTTATTAGAGGTGTCACTCGGCAGTAGGATCTCCCACATGTAGTTGGGGGATTGCAATTGATTCAGGTCAAAAGCAGAGAGATCATTCATAAAGTACCCCTCAACCTGACCTCCGAATATGTAAATCTTGGAGCCCAGGATGTTGAGGGAATGACCGTAACGTCCAGGAGGACGATTGCCGGCTGGCAATGCGCGAGACCAGTGCCTCGTGGCTGGTCGTCATGGTATCATTAGCTTCTTGTCATTGTTGCTTGGTAAATACAGTGACGAAGCCTGTTCCACTCACATGTGTTCAGTAGATACAAGGTCTGATCAAGAACATCAGACTCCTCAATCTTGGTATCACCACCGTAAACAATGAACGCGTTGCCAACAAGTAGACTAGCATGGCCGACCCTAGGACCGGGGCCCTCGGCAGTTGTTGCGAGAGGGTAACAGGCCAGGTTGCCACCAGCCTCGATCATCCATAAGTCCCCCTTGACTGTCGAGCTGTTGATCAAGCCGCCCATCATGTATATGTCACCTTCTTTTGATGCTGTGGCGTTGACGGCGGCGCCATATCGAGGGAATGGGGTAGGATTCGATGATGTGTACGTTAGCCGCCGTTGCGACCAGGGATATAAGGAGGCATTGGGATTCGATGTCGGTGGGCCGTTACGAAGCTGCCAAAACGACAACCGATTAGCAAAGGATGCAAAAGATGCAAGATAGAAATGAGATGGCCGACGCGACTTACGGCTAAATCCGAGGGCTGCACCTGTTCTAGACTTCCACCGCGACGGATCTGCTCAGGGCTGCCAGTAGCGATCTCGTCGACAGAGTTCAAGCTTCCGGTAGGTGTGGCTCGGTGAACAGCATTTTTATCGTCGCGGGCTATGCGAGCGCCGGCGCTCTGGATAGATCCCTGCGACCCTGAGTTGCCATCGCGACTCGACAAGGCGCGGTCGTGGTTCTTCTTGGATTTGAACAGGAAGGCCATGATTGCCCAGGGACCGGAGGGCCGGTCAGCTCAGGGGGGGGGGGGACAGAAGCTCCGTACTCGATGCTTCGTCGAGTCGAAAGCGTAGATCGGATACAGAGGCTCGACAGAACTGCCCAACTGGGATTGGGGATGCCGTCTCAAGCGATGCGCTGCCCGCCCCAATAATCAGATTGAGATATTAAGCGAACAGGTCAGGTCGAGTATGTATGGTGCGGACGAGAGGTCTCGAGTCGGACACGAGAGACGGTGTCGAGGATGCGGAGGACGAAAGAGAAAAAAAAACGATACAGACGACACAGACAACGAGGCACTTCAGCTAATCGCCGAACCAAACGCAGCGACTCGTCAATTCCAGGTGAAGATGGAGACGGGAGCAAGGAAACCGGCGCCCGAGTCTGAAGATGGCTGGGTGAGCATCTAGTGGGCCGGAGCTGGGAGGTTGTCAACGATTTTTTGGCCAGCCGCCTTTTTTGGGGGGGGGGGGTGGATTCCAGAACGCACGGGGGTGTCAGGGGATGGTGGAGGCAACAACTGGGGAGTCTCGACACCAGCAGGGCACAGGACGATGAATAATGCAATGAATGGGCAATGACGAAGACGTCTGGTCTTGTTACGGCAGGCAGGCAGGGTAACTAGGTTTGTCCTTTCGCAAAAGGTCGACCGCTCCCGGGGAATAAAAAAAAAAGGCGAGCTCTTGTGTTGCGCACAACTTCAAGGGACCAAGAGGCTGGAGGTGCAAGAAGGCAGATGGCAGGTGGCAGTGGCAGGCAAAGAGCGCAAAGAGCGCAAAGAGCGCAAAGAGCGCAAAGAGCCTGGTTTGCCTGGGGGCTGGCATAAATTCATTGATTCTGGAAGTTCAGGACGTGCCGGGTCCGTCCAAGTCTGCTGACTTGTGCTTGTGCCTGTGCCTGTGCCTGTGCCTGTGCCTGTGCTTGTGCTTGTGCCTGTGCTTGTGCTTGTGCTTGTGCTCAGTCCAGTCCAGTCCACATTTAGTCCTCTTATTATTATTTTATTATTAGTTGTCGTTTCGGTTGGTGGATGAGGCTTCTCCAGGTCCTTCACTCTCTACGGAGTGCTCTGCTTCTTCCACCTGTTGACGAAGCACCTTCTTCTGCCATGCACGTCATCATTACGAACATACCAAATACGGAGCAGCAGTCAGTGCAGTCAAGTCAGTAAGTATTACGGGGGGCCTTGGGCCGGGCAGCTGGCCAGTGGGGGGAAACAAGGCACACAGCAAGGGGGGCCAGACAACAGAACAGACTCGAGATTGATGGTGGTCTCATTTGACAGATTGATGGCGCCTCAAACTTGGGTGTTGGGTGGTGACACTGGTGAGTTGAGGTGAGGGAGGGCATTTGGGGAGGATGAACTTATTATATTAGAGCAGCGCTCGACTCGACCATGACGTTGTCAATCCTGGCCTGGCCGATGACGGCGCCTGTTTCATCTCCTTCATCAGCGAAGCATCCTTTGTCGATGGCCAGAAGCTCACGGATGCGCACGAACAAAAAAAAAAAAAACAGAAACGGCCCGGAGTCTAGTGCAGCCAGCACATGCACGGAGGCAGACATGTCTTTATGAAGAAACGACGAACCGGTACGGAGTACATTGTAATATGCGGCGACCAGGCAGAAGTGGAGAAGATATTGATGCCACCAATCTGGAAATCAAGGGGTTGGCTGGCCAGGCCAGGGAGGGGTGCGGCGGCGGCATCCACTTCAAGATGCTGGCCTCCATCCAGACCGAGCACAAGACTTTGAAGTGGCCGTAATGACGATAGGATGGAATTCCTGCCAAAACAGCATGGTCAGATGCCAGGCCTGGGCCAGGTCTGGCCAGGTCTGGGTGCAATTCTTTGACGTTTGGCCATTTGCTCATGCCATGCCGCTTGGTGAAGCCATGGCTATTTTGATCTCTCGGGATTTACTATTTACTCCTTTACTCCGTACACCAGGTGGAGACGTGATTGTGGCTGGTGACCAACCGCGAACATGACCGCCCACGTGCGACACCTTGGGCAGCAAAGATGTATCTGAAATGAATCTCATGTCATTGGATATGAGTCCAACAAGTGTCAGCTATCATGCTCGAGTTGGTGTTTCCTGCACCCAAGCCTGAAGAGTATGTACATAATGTAGGTCAGACGAGGGGAGGGGGGGGGGGTGCTGAGATTGGTGGTGGTTTGGCGGACAACTGGCTGCACAACACAACTGGCCGGCAAGCTGGCCGGCTTCAGCCTCATCCGAAGCTGCAACACGACTCTGGATTCATGGATTGGCTATTTTCAAGAGTCGGAAGGAAAGAAAGAAGGAAAGAAAGAATAGAAAGAAAGAATAGAAAGGCTGGGCCCAGATCGGTCCGAGGCCAGACACCAGACAGGAAAGACCACTACTCAATGACGGCCGCTTCAACCCAGCAGCTGCCGGCGCAGCAACCTCCAGTCCGTCCCATCGCCTCCGCACCGTCCGCAACAGCAGTGTGACCACCACCACCACCACCACCACCACCACCACCAGCTGCGCCATCCTTATCCAGCACCAAGCTCCTCCCAACCGGTTTCCTCACGCTCGGCTAGCCTGCACCACGAAGCGTCGTCGCCCACGCGACAAGACGATTATTCTTGCGCGACCCATGGAAGCTCTGCGGCCATGACACTACGAACCGACCCCAATGGGTCGTTGTCGTTGGCCCCGACTACCAATGGCGAAACATCAACTTCGAGATTCCGTGGCCAAGCTGACAGCAGCCCCGACCCCGACCATCTCTCCAACGGCACCGCTGATAACATCCCGCCGTCAAGCGTTCCTGGTCGGAAGAATGGCGCGGCCGCTGCTGGAGTGCGGGATGACTTTGAACACGACAGGCCCAAACGACCAGTTAAACCACAGCTACAGCGATCCAAGAGTGATTACGCACCACGCCCTGTCGAGGATTCCGACACCGAGGAAGAGTTTCGCGAATGGGGCGCGCGCCATGGTTTCGAGGACCATTATCAATCCGAGCATATTATCTCACAGTTAGCAAGTGTACGTACACAACCCTTTCCTCGCTCACATGTCCCGAGTCTTGGTCTTACTGGTCGCCGCTGCTCGAGTCGCGCAAATGGGACACGTGCCTGTCATGTCTTGATTGTGATACCACCTGCAGCGCGGATGCAGAATCGCCAGCGGCCAGTATATACACGACATGCTGTCGCAACGTAATGACACGACCTACTGGGACAACCTGATTTGCGCTGCTTGTTTCTAGCCACATGCTAACAATGCCCTGTCAGAACTGGTACATGTATTTCACAGACAAGCGGCACGAGACGACCGGGAAACCGAAGCGTCTGGAGTATGAGCTTCAAGATTGGAGACAGAGAGATCGGCTCAAAACCGTTTCCGCTGCGCTGGCTGTGTGCCTGAACATTGGGGTTGAACCGCCCGACCAGCTCAAGACAACCCCGGGTGCCAAACTCGAGGCTTGGACTGATCCGACAGTGGCCCCCATTCAGAAAGCGCTGGAGAACATTGGCAAGGCGCTACAAGCGCAGTACGAGACCCTGGCCATCCGCGCTCGCTATAAACAGTACCTCGATCCGTCAGTGGAGGAAACCAAGAAGTTTTGTGTGTCGTTGCGTCGCAATGCCAAAGATGAACGAGTTCTGCTGCATTACAATGGCCACGGCGTGCCCAAG
This sequence comes from Epichloe amarillans, assembly GCA_024072835.1. Classification (NCBI taxonomy): domain Eukaryota; kingdom Fungi; phylum Ascomycota; class Sordariomycetes; order Hypocreales; family Clavicipitaceae; genus Epichloe; species Epichloe amarillans. The sequence continues at coordinate 4,162,699 of CP099637.1, read as the reverse complement.
CCTACTGCGTCTGGAGAAATATGGGTATTCAACAAGAACTATACACAGTATATTCCGGTGTCATTATATGACTTGCAGCACTGGTTGCAGGCCCCAACAATATTTGTCTGGGACTGCTCAGAAGCTGGCAACATTCTCAACAATTACCACCGCTTTGTGGAGAAGCACGAAGAGGAGGAGGAAGAAGCAGCGGACCGAGATCCTCATTACGAGAAGACAAACTTCCGACCCTACATACATCTGGCTGCTTGCGCCGTCAAGGAAAATCTCCCTACCAACCCGCAATTGCCAGCTGATCTCTTTACAGCATGTTTGACCACGCCCATAGAGATGGCGTTGTGGTTCTTCGTGCTTCAGAATCCACTCAAGACCAGCTTGACACCTGAACGTGCCAAGCAGCTTCCAGGACGTCTTCAGGAGAGACGGACACCACTCGGAGAGCTCAACTGGATTTTCACTGCTATTACTGATAGTATTGCATGGACAACTCTACCCCGAGACCTGTTTCGTAAATTTTTCCGTCAAGATTTGATGGTTGCTGCGCTGTTCAGGAACTTCCTCTTGGCACAGCGAGTCATGACTGTATACGGCTGTCATCCTCAATCTTACCCAGCTTTGCCCGACACCCATCAGCACCCGCTATGGGAGACGTGGGACTTGGCCGTCGACATGGCATTGGCGCAACTGCCCATGCTGGAGAAGAAGGAGAGCGAGGGCATGGACTACGAATACCAGAACTCCACCTTCTTCACAGAACAGTTGACTGCCTTTGACGTGTATCTGACGAGGGGAGATGCCATGGCACAAAGGCCACCGGACCAGCTTCCCGTCGTTCTGCAAGTCCTGCTCAGTCAGCAGCATCGGGTACGGGCTCTCATTCTGCTGGGTAGATTCTTGGATCTCGGGCCATGGTCAGTCCAACTGGCCCTTAGTATAGGAATATTTCCCTATGTGCTCAAGCTTCTGCAGTCTGCCGCTGCCGAGCTCAAACCTGTTATGGTCTATATTTGGGCAAGGCTCATCGCGGTAGACATATCCTGCCAACAAGATCTGATCAAGGATAGCGGGTACAGCTACTTCGCGCAAATCCTGAAACCTTCCGAGGGTCTCCCCGTTGTTGACAGTGACGAGCACAAGGCCATGTGCGCCTTCATCCTCGCGATGCTGTGCAAGGATTACAAGAACGGGCAAATGGTCTGCAACCAAACAGACATCATGTCTTACTGTCTTGCTCATTTACAAAATGAGACCAACCCACTGCTCCGACAATGGGCTTGCCTGTGTATCAGCCAGTTATGGCAAGACCTGCCAGAGGCGAAATGGCGCGGCATCAGGGAAAACGCCTACGTCAAGTTGGCATATCTAATGCGGGACCCTTGCTGTGAAGTTCGCGCGGCGATGATCCATGCACTCACTACGTTCTTGGGCATCCCGGACTTGACGGAAGAGGTGGCCCGTATCGAAGAGTCAATAGCCTGGACGATCCTGGAAATGGGTACGGATGGCAGCCCAATGGTTCGAAAGGAGTTTCTCTCCTTCCTCTCTCAGTTCATTGCTCGGTTCGAGAGTAAATTCCTCGTGGCTGCTTACGAACAGCTACAAGAGGAGAAGGAGTATCTGACCTACCCACCGCGAGACGACGGGCAGGATTACAAGATGGGATTGCATTACGCGCGGCCAGACAACAGGAAACAGGACGGCACGATCAAGCCAGCAGCCCGGGGGCTCTCTTACAATACCGTCTACATGGCTTGCTGGAAGCATGCACTGATCCTCAGCGTTGACCCGCACCCCGAGGTCCAGCGTGAAGCCACCCTCGTCGTCGACTACGTTCACAATGCCCTGATCAATTCCACCGTGGGAGAGGCCGCCCAAATGGCGATGCGAGAAATCCAGACCCGAGCCAGGCAAGCAGCTTTTCTGAAAAATGCGGCACACGCAGCGCAAAGATCCAACCTTGGTGGACAGGCAATCGCTCCGCTTCCATCACCCGGGCTGCTTCGGCGGACAGCCAGTCTGCTCTTCCAATCGCTTGTCGGGAGCGAGGACAAGTCAAGGCCAACCACTCCCGCAAGCCCAATTCCTCCGCGATCACCGTCGTCCAAGCCCGGTCCGGATCAGATGGCTGCTCCTCCGGAACAGATTGACCAAGCGTCAGCACCAGCGACATACAATGTTGCGCGCGAGCCAACGACTGGTGCTTACGAGGCAAGGGACCTCTCCAAGCCCCCTAGTCTGCCGCGCAAAAGCAGATTTCTCGAGTGGTCCATTGAGTATTTCCGCGAACCACAAATGAAGCCGAGCGAGGCAGAAGAGCCTGGTAGTACCGAGTACAATGCGCGTCTGTGGAGAAGAGCTCGCAACGAGAACATGCTCCGGGAGACGCAACCCCTCAAACAGATCGCGGGCACGCACAAGTGGAACAATCAGTTGGGCATCGTGAATAACGGTGCCCAGCCAGCCAAGATGACATTTCATCAATACGAGGATCATTTGGCCGTCTCGGATGAAGGGAACACTGTGTACCTATGGGACTGGAAAAAGCAGAGCAGGCTGAGCCGATTCTCCAACGGCAACCCCCGGGGGTCAAAGATCAGCGATATGAGGTTCATCAATGAAGACGACCAGGCATTCTTGATGACTGGCTCTTCCGATGGTGTGGTCCGCGTCTATCGCAACTACGACTCGGATGACGAGATTGAGCTTGCGACTTCCTGGCGAGCTTTGACGCACATGGTTCCCAGTAACGTGAACTCTGGCATGGTGTTCGACTGGCAGCAAGTCACTGGGCGGGTTCTCGTGGCGGGAGATGTGAGAGTCATTCGCGTGTGGTATGCTGCGCACGAGACTTGCATCATGGACATACCGGCTCGATCTGGCTCATGTGTCACATCTTTGACCTCGGATCAAATGACTGGCAACATTTTTGTTGCCGGGTTCGGCGACGGTGCTGTCCGAGTATTCGACACGAGACAGCGCCCCCAGGACTCCATGGTACGCAAGTGGAAGGATGAATCAGACCGACAATGGATCAAGAGTGTGCACATGCAACGAGGCGGCCAGCGCGAGCTGGTCAGTGCTAGCCGCAACGGCAAGATCAAGGTCTGGGACATCAGGATGGATAGGCCACTGCACTCATTCCAAACGACGCGGGATACGCTGCGAACTGCCAGCACGCACGAGCATTTGCCCGTTTTTGCGGTGTATGCCTTGACCCTAGTAACCAAATAAACAGTTCTGACTACCGACTCACAGACTTGCTAACATGTTTATGAACAGGGGCACATCGCAGCATGCCGTCAAGGTATTCAACCTGGATGGCAACGAGCTTTCTCGGCTCGAGCCTTACTCTAGTTTCCTACAGCAGAACCGAGGCGGTCCCATCTCAGCGACGGCGTTCCATCCACACCGGCCGATCTTGGGTTGTGCAGCCCGTGGCGATCATCACATCAATCTCTTCACGTGCGAGAAGACGGAGGCTCTGCACTTTGGCTAGAAGCCATCCGTGAAAAGTGCCAAAACGTACTTATTGCGATCAAACTCACTATGATATCCCCTCCGCGTGCTCCATCAGAGGGTCTGGGATTTTTCCTCTTTAGCTGCTGCTGTTGATATAAAACGGTCCCCTGGATCGCAGGCAGGCAGCAGGCAGGCTATGCTTCACGTCTTGTATTTGTACATGCAAAATGATGAAACCAAATCCTGCCCCGTCCCACAATTTTATCGTCTGCATTAGCCGCGGCATGCCGCTCCTTCTCCACTGGTCTTCTTCTTTTTCGTTATTCTTATCCGCGGGAGTTGATGACTGACTCTGCTTTTTTTTTCACCACGGCACAGGCGTTTGATATGGAAGGCGCAGGAGCTGGGCGTTTGTTTCTATTAGAAGCCAGTGCCTACTTTAATACATTGTTGGGCAGGTGAGGGCAGGCTTGGGCATCGTCATCTGTTCTTTTTCTCTCCCCCTCTCTCTTCTTCTCTGTTCTGGTTCGCCAGGTCTTCTGTTGTCTGGTTGGCACCTTCTCTTCTTTGCTTAGAACATTGATAACTTATGTTGCCTCCGTACCGAGACCGGATAATACTACGTCATATACATAACAATGAGCCTTGGCCGTCGATATCGTGACTCGGGCGAGAAAAGAGCCTAAGGAGGTGCTGTCGGTAAAGAGTCAAATCAAAGATGGCCTCGACTTTGTGCTCCGCCACCGGAAGCGGGTGCGTCGTCATGGTGGGGAAGAGCCCGCCGCGAAAAAAAAAAAGGGCTGCGGCAAATGGCCCCGCCATCAGTCACTTTCAGTCACTTTCTGCCCCTCCTTCGACCTCGCCTTGTCTGAAGTCCTTGAGATTCCGCGACACAACGCTTGAGCTGCACAAGACGTGTTTGCAATACGTCCACATTTTATGCGAAAAGGTCAGTTGAGAATCCGGGTTTTCAGAAGAATACATTCACTGATTGAATTGCAACTCACCTTTACCCCATCACGCAGAGTTCGAACCCTGTGGCACACGCGACGACTGAAAACACACACACACAAGACGAAGCCCATCATGGCCGACATCCCTACGCCGTCTACAGCCCAGCCCGAAGCTGCGACCAAGCCCGTTGCCGATGCGGCCGCCGCGCCTGGTGAAGCAGCTGGCGCCGACGCCGACGCCGAGGGCGAGGGCGAGGGCGAGGGCGCGGCAGGACCCTCGAAAAAAGCACTGAAAAAGGCCGAGGCAAAGGCTAAGAAGGAAGCTGAGAAGGCGAAGCGGGCGGCTGAACACCAGGCCAAACAGGCTGCTGCCAAGGCCGCCGCTGGAAACACGGAAGATCTTGCAAAGGAGAACTACGGTGCTGCTACGCGTCAGACCAAGGTGTCTGCTGAACGAGTCAATCTCAAGGATGTGAACGAGTCACATCTTGGCAAAACGGTCAAGGTGAGAGGGTGGATCCAGAATTCGCGGATGCAAGGCGCCAAGATGGCATTTATCGAGTTGCGCGAGGAGAGAAACTGGGCGATTCAGGGCGTCGTGGCCGCCAGTCCCGAGGGCAAGCCCGTGTCCAAGCAAATGGTGAAATGGATCGGGGGACTGACACTGGAGAGTTTTGTGCTCATAGAAGGCAAGCTGGAGAAGCCCTTGGAGCCCGTCAAGAGCGTTCGCGTCTCCAATTACGAGCTGCACATGACCAAGTGCTACTGCGTTGCCCCGGGCCCCGAGGTTCTCGGCATGGGTCTTGTGGCCGCAGGGAAACCCATCATGAACTTTGACGACGAAGATGCCGGCGCGGACGTTGCGGTAGAGGAGGCTCGAAAGGGCGTCGAAGCCACGTCGATTGACAACGTGCCGAGCGCGAGCATGGCTACTCATCTGAGCAACCCAGCCATGCATAAGCGTGCTCCTGTGCAGCAAGCCATTGCTGATGTGCGCATGGCTACGCGCAAGCTGTTCGCAGAGTACCTCGACTCGAAGAGCTTCAATCAGTTTGAGCCACCGTGCCTTATTGGTGCTGCGTCAGAGGGCGGCTCCAACGTCTTTGGCATGACATATTTCGACAAGCAGGCTTACTTGGCGCAGTCTCCTCAATTCTACAAGCAGTTTGAAATTGCCGGTGGGAGGAAGCGCGTGTACTGCATTGGACCTGTTTTTCGCGCCGAGAACTCGAATACCCCTAGACACATGACCGAGGTAGGTCAGTCAGTATTGGAGGGGAAGCCATTGAATTTGAGTCTTTTTCCACCCCGGAGTTTTAGTCTAACGTGCCTGTCCTAGTTCACCGGTCTCGATTTAGAAATGGAAATCGAAGACGACTATGTCGAGGTCCGCGAAATGCTGGAGCAGGTCCTGCTCTACGTCTTCCGTGGTCTTGCCACTCGGTGCGCCGACCAGATCGCTCTCATTCGAACTGTCTACCCGTCCGAGGATTTTCTCCTTCCCGAGCCTGGCAAGGAAGTCCGCCTGACCTTTGCCGAGGGCCAGGCTCTGCTCCGCGCCGAAGGACCAGAAGAGTACCGCAACGTGTCTGATGACGAAGACATGTCAACGCCCCAGGAGAAGGCTCTCGGAGCGCTGATACGTCAAAAGTACAAGACGGATTTCTACGTTCTCGACAAGTTCCCCGAAGGCGCCAGGCCATTCTACGCCATGGAGGACCCTGAGAACCCCAAGGTCACCAACGCTTTCGATTTCTTTATGCGATCGCAGGAGATCTTGTCCGGGGGCCAGCGCATTCACTTGCCTGAACTGCTGGAGGCCCGCATCCGAAAGAAGGGCGTCGACCCCAAGAGCCCTGGTATCAAGGAGTACGTCGACGTGTTCCGAAGCGCTGGTGTTCCTCCCCACGGCGGTGGTGGCATTGGTCTCGACCGCGTCGTCGCCTGGTACCTGAACCTGCCGAGTGTGCACCTGGCGAGCTACTATCCTCGCACGCCCAAGAGATTGATGCCCTAGATAGATGCTTCATGTTCTCTGAAGCTAGGGAGATGGAAAAAATATATATATAAACGTTGGCATGGGTCGCCCCAAGCAGTGCAGTTCCGAAACATGATGTAACGCATGAGCAGTGAAAACCAAGATGCTGTCTGGCAGTCGCAAGGCCTCTCAGGCATGTCATGTTTTACCAATCAGGACAGGCCACGATCAAAGGTACTACATACCTGCTTACTAGCTAGCTGTATGTATTAGTCGGTACACATACGGAGCACAAAAAGGGGGGGGGGGGGTTATATTGTTTTAGATATTGACGCGAATTGAAGGAAAGTTGGGGCGGGTCCGGCACATGCCTCAGGACGTGCAAATTTTGCCAACCAAGGGGCAAGCCGGCGATCCGGCGATCCGGCGACTTTCTTGCCGACTCCCAAGAAGACCAGTTCCATAATCCGTACCAAAGTGCAAGAACTACCATGTCTTTTGTCGTGATGGGTGCACAGGATCGATCGGCCTGCGTGCGTAGCGTCCGTCACCAAACAGCCACGTGGGCGGCAGCGAGCGCCAGACCAACAAGTGGGTGGAGTGAGGGGGGGGGGGTGTGGTGGGTGGGTCGGACTTTGAATCTCGACCTCGACCTCGACCTCGACCTCGACCTCGACGGATCATGATGATCAAATTGATGACATCGGGTTCGGGTTCGGGTTCGGGTTCGGAGTAGAAGCCGCCCCGTTGCGATCCTGGCAGATGGGCTCAGCCAGCCAGTTAGTTATACGTACGTACGTATATGTAGTAGCTCCGGCGCAGAGCAAGGCCTAGTTCGTTGGGGGGGGAGAAAAAGCCTACTTTTTCCTACGGATCCGTACTCCGTACTTGCTTTCCGCGCGCCGAGTTGGAAGAAATGCGAAACGTCGTCCCGCCGTTGGGGGGGGGGGGGGGACTGACTGGACGAAGCCATCGGGAGTCGGGCGGATGGAAGGGAAGGAGGAACTGGACGAAGCCGTCGGGACTCGGGCAGATGGGAAGATGGAACGAAGACGGAAACAGCAAAGTTTACGATTGAGCATCCCCCATCCTTCCCATCCCGTCGTCCCCAGATGTTTCACCTTTCCGCGGACTGGATTGGCGCAGCTTCCCGGTCCGGCCGCCGGTTGTGGCCACGGTTGCGGCCATGGGATGGGGGGGGGCTCGCTTTGCTCCACCACATGATACATGTCGGCGACTCAGCGTGGTTGATGGGCTTTTTCTTTCCCAGCATCTGGAATTAGCCTAGGTACGGAGTTCATTAATACATACGGCAGGACATTCGGACCCATCTCCGTGCTTTTTGGCTGGTCGGCTGGCTCTGATGCATGATGCACTCACTCACTCACTGCAGGGCCAGGGGGGCCAGGGCCAACCCTGGGCAACTTCGCATGTACATGTGTACATTGGATGTACATCTGCACCCCCTCTGTACGGTCTGTACGATGACTTGCTGCTCCAGTTCAGTGCGTGCGGTGCCCCGTGGTGGCCCGCGGTGCCCTGTGTCGTGTGCTGTGTGTTCACTGTGAACCTGCTATCTGGTCGCTGTCTGGTCGCCGTCTGGTCGCCGTCTGGTCGCCGTCTGCAACTTATAATACCCCACCACCACCAAACCGGCCCCGCCGCGGGCCCCGCCGCGCCTGCCTGCACCACCTTGCACCTTGCATTGTGCCAACGACAACGCCACCGACTACGGTCCGTACAAAATAACCAATTCTTCAGCGGTTCAAATGTTGGCCAGTCCCGCTGGCCGTGGACAGCGCCTCAATAAGGAGTTTCTCTGGAGAGGAGGTCAAGGTCAAGGTGAAGGTGAAGGAGGGAGGGAGGAGAGTTGACTACTTCAGCCCTCCAACGCCGCCTTTTCTCTCCAAGCTTTTCTGGCTCTCGCATTGTCTTTTTCCCCCCCCCCTTCCCCCCCTTTCCCTCCACGTCGTCCCCTTCCAAGAACTGACTTTGCTTAGCAAGCTTCTACGACTCCAGTCTTGTCTCTTGTCCCCCCACCGTATTGATTTCTTGATTGAGCTGGAATATCTTGAAGCTTCGACAGCACGGCCGATCGACAAGCCTCTCAACTCACTCACTCACTCACTCACTCACTCTGTCTGTCTGTCTCTGTCTGTCTGTCTGCCGGCCCGCCCGCCATGGACTTCACCTCTCAGTATCAGTTTGCTGGTGGGCAGCCATACCACCACCACCACCACCACGCCTTCATGGCCATCCCCTCGCTGACGCCGCCGTCCAACTCGCACTCTGCAACGTCGGATGAGTTCAGCACCACGTCCCCTCCCGTAAGTCTCTTCCGCCATGGCCATCCATCATCGGTTCCCCCGTTGCATTGCATTGCATTGCGCTGACGTGATGCGCATTCATTTGCATTCATTTGTGGTAGGATGCATTTGAGCCTGTCCATAATAGCAACCCGGAGCAATTCCGAGGCTTTGATTACAACCCCACTTTTCACAATCCCTCTCAACACCAACAAGCTCCTCCTCCTCCTCCTCCTCCTCCCAACTTTCCTGGTCCTCCTACACCCCCGAATCACCCGAATCACCCAACGAATCCGGCCCAGTTTACAACCCAACCACCGGGTCACGGTGCGCAGCAGGGAGCCCACATCCACCATCAAGCTTCTGTTGCGAGTGCGCTTGTCAATGGTAGCGCAGTTGGACTGGTAGAGGCGGAAATCGGTGCTGGTGTTGAGGATCCAAATCAGCTCCGAGGCGGCAGTGATGACGACGAGTCATTAACACCTGCTCAGTCACGGAGGAAGGCCCAGAATCGAGCTGCGTGAGTTTCCCGTGTGCCTGCCTGCCTGCCATACTGTCCGACCGCCAAGTCTCCGAGCTGACCAGTCTTCATTCAGGCAACGCGCTTTTCGGGAACGCAAGGAGAAACATGTCAAGGACCTGGAGGCAAAGCTGGCCGATATGGAGGCCGCGCGACGACAGGCCTCTGTCGAGAACGAACGTCTAAAGAGGGATTTGCACAAGATGTCGACGGAAAACGAGATTCTGCGCGCCACTTCATCTGCCAGCAATGGGCACAACGGCTCACGCTCCCCCGAACCCACCACCACCGGCCCGATGAGGTACAACCCCACCGATTTCTATTCCAATGTTCTCCAGAACCATCAGAACAAGTTTCCGTCACACCGCATCGTCACGTCGGACGACGGTGAGCGCTTGCTAGCCGCGGGTGCCACTTGGGATTTCATCATCAACCACCATCTCTACAAAAAGGGCCTGGTCGACGTCGAGGACGTCAGCGAACGACTGAAGACGTGCGCTCGCTGTGACGGCCAAGGCCCCGTCTTCTCCGAGCAGGACATCATTCGTGCCATGGAGCAGAGTGTAGCAAGCGGCTCGGACGACCTCTTGTAGTTATTTGCAATTATGAAGAAACGGGGGGGGGCCATAGAAATCAGGCTTGTGATACCGGCGAGAGATTGTGGGTCAGCACAGACGGTACCACGTTGTCGAGGCCAGGCCTAGCTTTCAACAGGGCGTTTCGGGAAAAATTGGGATCTGAGGGGCGTCACAAAAGGCGTTGACCAGTCTTCTTCGGGATTGCCCATATGCACTTTCAACAGAAAGTCTACTGTGCGGACCTGCGATTGATCACCTGCATTTGACTTTGGCCGTGGCACCGGAGGGAGGGGGGGGGGTCGGGGGTCTTTCTCATAACGCGAACATGTATAACGATATTTTTTCCCCTTATTTTATAGCATTAAATAAAAGGATTTGACTTTCATAGCTTTCCAACGTAGTCTCTGCTACAAGACACTAATAGCTTCCTTCAACCGTCCATGTGTAATTCTCACACAGTACTTGCTGCATGGCTACGAAGCGCCCCGACACCATACCATCCTGTAGTGCTCATTGATAAGGACAAGTTTCCTGATGATGCACTCGAGGCTTGCAATTCAGCTATACTGGCTCGAGCCGGAGTCGAGCCATTCACCCCCTCAGGTTCCAGCCAGAGCAGCCGTCTCTAAACGGAGGAGGGAGAGTGGTAACAAGGTATAGAGGTGAGAACCTGTCTCGGCATAAAGGAACCACGGCAAGAATGTAAGAATAGCTAAACAGATACCCGAGATCTGTCACGGCGGGCGTGGGCTTTCGACTCTTTCGTACCTAGTTACCAAAACCCCCCCCAATCCAAAATGACGGTTCAAACAATGTGCGTAACATTTGATCAAAGAGGAGCGAGTCATTTCGTCACCAGACCTTTCAAGAGACATGGAACCAACGCAGACGGATGAATGCAAACATTGTTGGAACGCGTACTTGCGCTGCTGCCACAAAGGAGCAGACGGCAAAGACTTAACGCAACTAGTACTCCGTGCCGAAAAAAAAAAAAAAAACTCCCATCTAATAATAATGAAAAGTCTCGCTCTGTAAATGGCAACCCACATCTTCGCCCTTCGTACGCTCCTCACTTCGAATGGCAAGCCCGTCCCCATCTTTACAACAGCAACGGCAAACTTGCCTCCCAGCCGCAATTCCCTCCCATGGCGTACAAAGCAACTCATACTTTTCCAGCGGACACTCGTAACCCAGGCTCATGGCGTTCATACCCGCATCTCAGTCCATTGAACAATGCTATATATACCTGCTTGCCTTCTACTTTGATGTCTCATTGTCTTTTTGGACGTCTTTACTTTGGAAATTCGTTTCCTGTTTGAAGAATCAGCCCACAAAACCGCCTCGGCCACATCAAGAGGTTCGGGGCAGTTTTTTTTTTTTTTCTTTGCTCCAATTGTCCGATAGCTGATGTATGGAGCCTTGATACTCTAGTGAATCTTCTCACCGTTGACCTTTGGGCCAAACTCTTCATGCGGGTGCTTGATGGTTAGGCACCAAATGTCGAGGAAGTCGCAGATGGAAACAATGACATCGACAACGAAGCTGCCATAAACACCCAAGGCCAGACCGAGCATGAGGAAGCTGTAAGAAACTTGGTATTCTTCGTTCCCGAGAGCACTAGGCCACCCAATGCCATATCGCCTGAGGAAAATAGGAGCAAGGGAGTCGACAACCCCGAATGCCAAAGGAATCGCCAGAACGTTCCAGTACGGGAAAGGCAGCTTGACTAGATGAGCCGTGATCATCTGTCCGACGCTGTAGGCGTTGACAATGCCGGCAAACAGCACGAACGGCACCAGATGGTGGTACAAGATAGTTGGCTGCAGGTACAAGTAGGTCACAATCAGGGTCCAGACACCGAAGAATGGCAACAAGCCAGCGAGAGCGCCTCGAGAGCGGTCTCCGCGATCGTGACGGGCTCGGATGACGTTGAATGAGGATTCGACGGTGTTGAGAACAAGAACGACGGTGCCTTGAACTAGATACCACTCAGTGAAGGAAAGATCGTAGACGGCCTTCGGGATGCCGAGGGTTTGGGGGATGCCAATTGTCTGGAACATGCTCTGTTGCCAAATGTGGGCTCCGCCACATAGACCAGTCAGGGCGTAGACGAGCACCAGTATCAAAACGCCCTCAACGGGACCATTGACAATGCCGAGAGTGAGGGTCTTGGTGTGGTATTCATCCCAGGTTTGAACGTAAAATGTGAGGAGAGCTGCGTGGACGGAACAGGTCCCAGTTAGCGATGATAGCTCAGGCTTTGGGAGACGTGTCAAGAGTTGGGCCGGTGCAACACACAAGCAAACAAAGTCGCAACTGTCACCCATCCTTGTCCCATGTTCTGGGAGCCAGCGAAGATGAGAACCTCGAGACTGGTGTTAAGCGCATCCACGCCGTGATCGAAAAGTTCGCCGAGGGGACCGGACTGCTTGGTGCGACGGCTGCATGTGACGTTAGCGTCTGATGTCATGATTAGGCAGTATATCGTCGAAATGCATCGCTGGCTATGTACTCACGCTTGAGCGCCATCGACAGCATCGAAAGTCTGGTAGAGGAAGAGACCGACAGCCCAACTGAAGTAGACCCACGGCGGACAGTCCTTATCGAGAGTTGGATTGTACCACAGCAAAGTCAAAACGTTGATGACAACGAACGAGAACCCCGTCAACGTGATCAAATTGGGCGCCATGCTCATCGGAAACAGTTTGATAACCAAGTTGTTGTAGAATGGCTTGAGGATGTACTTGGAAGTCAGCGACCGATCGACGGCGGAATACTTGTACTCCTTCAGCGCCGGAAGCTGATTGTGTCGGAGATAAACCATGATGACGATGATGAAGACAGAGCCTATGAGCAGGAAAGAGTAAGTGGTTGCATGCTTCTCGTAGGTCGATCGAAGACTTACCGGCGTGCCGTGCTCTCTATCTATGTGGTATGGTTGCGCTGTTGGGAAGTCAAAAGGGGTGGGTGAGACTTGAAGCTGATTCATGCAGTCGCTCACAAAAGAGGACAACGAAGCAGAGGAGGGGAAGAGAGCGAGCAAGCAAGCAAGCAAAACGCGATGGGATGCAACGCAGAGGGCAACGCAGAGGCACTCGGCCCTTTAACCAGAGGCGCGGTCGCGAGTCAAGCGACTATGTAATGTAGACAGACACGTCGGGGCAGAAGTGGTGCTGCAGGTGGTGGGTTGCGGAAGACAATATCGCGGACGGGCAACGGAAGAGGGCGCCACGTCCGTTTCTCGTCCTTTTTTTTTTTTCCCCCCCTCCCTCGTGTCGCGTGGGGGGGTGGCACTAGTTGGTGGCACTTGAGCGGTTTATTAACGACACCTTTGTTCGTTCTGCACCTGCAGGGCCGCGACGTGAATTTGGGGGCTCCCCGACGGCAAAAAAACGTCATTTCCCCTGGGCCGTCCGCTAGTCCGCTTTTGGAATATGCAAGTCCACGGAATGAAACGGAATCAGGGGAATCAGGGGAATCAGGGCAGCAGAATTAATACTTTGCAGAATGTACAGAGTAATGATAGCAGACAATCATAGACCTCGGGCGCCGACTCCACGTGTCTCGGACGCCAACTTCTGTCTGCGTCACGGAATGTGATGATGGCTGTATCACGCGACGCGATGCACGTGATACACATGATGACCTGCAGACTTCATTGCGCGAGACTAGCAGGCCATCTCAAAGCAGCCATTCAATCAATCCATTCAATCAATCCATCAATCTGGTGATGCGCATAACGGACCGCATAACGGAGGACGTTATCAATCAACAAGATCAAAGATGGGCGCCAATGAGCCAGGACTCCTCCCCCTCTTTCCTTCCTCCGGTACAACGTCGTACGTAAGAATCTTCATTCAGCAAAGCATGCAATCCATCATGTTTGAACGAAGAGGTGATGCGAAGGCCGAGTTTTTGGTAACATGGTAACATGGAGAGTCCACAATGTGAATAAGAAGACGGAGGCCAGGGACATGTCACACGGGTAGGATCAGGTGCAAGTGTCGAGGCCGTTCAACAAGGTGATGCATCCCATTCGAATCCCCCCCCCCCTCCAGGTGAACGCAAAATGAGGTGCAGCTGCCTCTCTCTCTCGTTTGCGTTTGTTTCTGGTCCAGCACACGCTTGCTCCCTTTCTCTTGCCTTCACTTTCCCCAAAATATTTCCCTTGGGTTTCCCCTTGGATTTCCCCTTGCTTCTATTCCACAGCAAAACGACCATCTAACGGTGTACACATCCCCAATTCCATTCATGCGAACAGTTACGTAACGATACTGCAGGGTCGGTTGGCCTACATTCGATTACATTCGATTTCTTCTTCTTTGAGCGTCATCAACAGAGCTAGAGCCGCCGAGCCGTTGATTCACCGTTGCAGTGATTCTGACATTTCTCTCCCGAGAAGAATGAACTGCGCGGTCAAAAAGCGAACTGCCAAAACAACACGAACAAAAATACACACACACACACACTCACACACAATTACAATCACAATTACAGTTACACTCCTAACTAGGTCCCTCGACCAGCTTATCCCGAACCACTGATTCTATCTCACGCTAAACTCGTCCATTAAATCTGGCATAATGGTCTTGTCAGGCCCGAAACGGCGCAATGGCACTGGGACGGCTCCTAGCTCGACATTGGCCAAGTCCTCCGCTACTTCACCAGATAAGTGGCGCAGGAGACCTAGCTTAACCGTTAGATTCGATGGCCTGCCTCTCGATGTTTCTGCACGGCACATATGGGAATGGTTCTCTTCACAGGGCACTATTGCCTCGATTAATCTGTTCGATCCTAAGAATAACCGTGGCACAATGTCTGCCAAGGTGAAGTTTGAGCCTCCCCCCTCTCGCAAGTTTTGGTTCCACAGCGTCGACGTTGAACATCCAGCATACCCCCAAGGACTAAACCTGTCTGCTTATGCAGACGATACTACAGACGGGCCCTCGGCCAACGATGCTACCCACAACCATCTGGGCAACGTCAATATTCCATTAGGCTCATTGGGCTTTGGATGCATGGTTAAACCGACGGTGATGCATGTGATGAAATCGATTCGTTCGGAGCAAAATAGTAGGCTTCAGCTTGATAAAAAAAGAAAGATTATCAATATATTCTTCTCGTACTCTACGGAACCTACAAAATCGAATTACTGGGCCACTTCGAGGGAGTTCAAAGCTGTTATCAGAATTTCCACCATCAAAATGATCCTAGAAGCCAATGACGATGAATGGCAACACTTGGTTGTCGTTCTTCCTCATCCACCCGAGTATTTTCGAAAATGCGAAACTATTTCAGACACCTTTCAGGACAATCCGCAAAGATGGAGTGCAGACAGGACTTGGTATCGGGCTACAAACATACGAGTTCAAGATGAGAATCCTCAGACATGCCCTCCAGTCGCCCTTTATGATGACATGGAAAATGCTTCACACATAAACATTGGACGATGGACAACCTTTCGCTTGTCCTTTGATGTCAGACAGCATGCGGGCAACAACAGCCCATACAAAGTCATTCAGTCGACTCTATCGGAGTTCAATATATTTAGCCATCCCAATTGCGAGTTTGATGAAGGCAAGGCTGTCAGCGCATGGGAATACCTAGATCATCCATCTACAGGAGGTCAACAACCATCGACCCTACTTGGTCTGAGGCCTATTGTGCATTTGGAATCCAATGTCCGCTATCAACTAGAGGTCTGCATATCGCGAGGGCTGTTGAGTGAGTATACCATCAGCTTCGATTTTCTTCGGCGCCTGGCCACGCTTTCGCCTTCAGACGCGACTCGGCGACTTGAATACATCGCAGACGAGAAGCAGAGGATGATCGAGCCCATGGATCTCTTCGAGATAGAAGACGCTGAGTTCTACGTTTCCAATGCTAGACTGCCTTACTTCTGTGCCTATGTTCGCAGAGCATCGATTACACCAACGACAATACTCTTGTCTTCGCCAACAGTTGAGATGTCGAATCGTGTTCTCCGAAAGTACAGCCATCTCCAAGATCGCTTCTTGCGCGTCCAATTCATTGGGGAATCCGAGTTCGGCCGCATTCATGCACATAACCAACAAAATGACGACATTTGGAAACGTGTGAGAAGAACTCTCTTTCAAGGGGTTCGTATCGGGTCTCGTGTATACGAATTCCTTGCTTTTGGAAGCTCACAGCTTCGAGAATGCGGCGTTTACTTCTTTTGCCCTACGGACCATGTTTCTTGTGATGATATTCGCGCATGGATGGGTGATTTCGACCACATCAAAATCGTGGCTAAATATGCCGCTCGTTTAGGACAATGCTTCTCTACAACACGAGAGATTAGAGGCACAGGCAGGCCTCAGGTCAAATACATACCTGACGTAGAGCGAAATGGGCATTGTTTTACGGATGGTGTAGGTCTCATTTCGAAGTTCTTCGCGCAAGCCATCACGCAGGATATGACGTTGGATGTGCTCAGCGAACCAACTGCGTTTCAGTTTCGCATGGGAGGTAGCAAAGGAATGCTTGTTGTTTGGCCTCAAATCAAATGGCAGGAAGTTCATATTCGGAACTCACAAGAAAAGTTCAAGTCCAAGTCCAAAGGTCTAGAGGTAGTACGCTGCGCAAGCCGTGCCACTGCAACCCTGAACCGCCAGACGATTACCATCTTGGAGAGTCTTGGAGTGCCTCGCTCTGCGTTCTTAAAGCTTTTGCGTGAGCAGATCAAGTCTTTTGAGAATGCCGCACAGAGTAGCTCGGCGGCTGTTGAGTTGCTCACGAAATTCGTTGACGCGAACCAAAACACGCTTGTTCTTGCTGAGCTTCTGAAGGCCGGGTTTAAAACAGCCGAGGAGCCGTTCACTGCCAATCTCTTGAAACTCTGGATATCGTGGTCATTCAAGCTACTAAAAGAAAAAGCTCGTATACATGTGACCCAAAGCGCGTTCGTTCTTGGATGCGTCGATGAAACTGGGACTTTACAAGGTCATTTCCGCGAGACGGAAGGTTCTGTCAGCAAGAACGTTGATCGTCTGCCTCAAGTTTTCTTGCAGCTGACGGACCCTGACCGTTACAACCAGAAGACGGTCGTGACAGGCGTCTGCATTGTGGGACGGAATCCGTCGCTTCACCCCGGAGATATTCGGGTTGTGCATGCAGTTGATGAACCCAGGTTGAGACACTTGACTGACGTTGTTGTATTTCCCTCGACGGGCGATCGCCCAGTTCCGAGCATGTTGTCCGGGGGTGACCTCGATGGAGACGACTTCTTCATTATTTGGGACGATGATCTTATTCCCCGCGAATGGAACTACCCTCCCATGGACTATAAAGGTCCAAACCCGCACAAGTTGGATCGAGACGTTGCTGTTGACGACTTGCGAGACTTCTTCGTCAACTACATGAAAAACGACGTCCTTGCCTTGATTGCGGTATCGCATTTGGCGTTTGCCGATGAATTTGGACCAAAGTCACAGCTATGTAAGAACGATCACCGCCTTCTTTCTTCCTTCTTTCTTGAATCGTTGGTCTCTCATTTGGTGCTAACTATGACTCTCAAAGGTTTACATTTGGCAGATCAACATTCCAGGGCTGTGGATTACCCAAAGACTGGCGAGCCCGCTGATTTCGATCCTAAAGAGCAACCTAGACGCTGGCCACACTTCATGGAAAGGAAATCGACCTACCACTCAAAAAAGGCTTTGGGTGCCATATACGACGAAGTCGCAAAGCACAGCACCAATTTCGATCCCAGCTGGGAGCATGCGTTTGACAAGAGGATCACGGAGCGTTTTGAAATCGAGGAAGATACTCTAGAAGCGGCAAAGGTAATCAAGACGCAATACGATATCTCGGTCCGTCGTCTCCTCGCTCAGTACGAGGTTGAGACCGAGTTTGAGCTTTATACCAGCTGGTGCATGTCCAGGCCCAGGATTGGCAGCGACTTCAAGAGACAAGAAAGCCTTGGACATGAATATGACGCTGTGAAGCAGCGCTTCAGGGACCAGTGTTACAATTTGCTTGATGGGAATGAGCCTGAGCAACTGGATAAGTTTGTAGCTGCCATGTACAAGGTGACCGAGGAAGATGTGAAGGCCGCACTCAAAGACGAAGAGGAGTTGGCAAACAACGACCTGTCCAATGGTATCTCTGGTGGCTCCGAGCCTGTTGTGCCCGTTATGCCCCTCATCAGCTTCCCATGGATCTTTCACTGGGTCATGATACGACTTGCCATGGGTGAAGATTATAAACCCGGAAAGACTGTTCTTGCGGCAGCTCGACGTATACCTGCGGTCAACCACAAGATACAGTCAATGTTTGGCAACTTCAAGTCTCCGAGGTCGCGCGCAGATGTCGGGGCCGTGGTTGAAAAAGCGTCTCTCGAATCGAAAGAGGGCCCGATGACGAAAGAGGACAACCCCAGAGGAGGGAATGCCATACGGGAAGTAGCTGAGAATATTGCTCATATCGATGATGTCGCGGAGGGGGGGGATCCAGACTCTGTTGAGAGTTCGAATGTGAGTTTGGCGGGAGAAGCTGCGATCGATCGATTGACCGCTTTGCTGGGAATAGTAGAATGATGGTTGTCGTGGCGAGAACAGGTGAATATTTGGGATCGTGCCGGGGGTCGAGTCCCAAAATTGCTGGGCATAATAAAATAATAAATGGCCATGGGTCGTAGAGGCAAACCCATACAAACAATGACAAAAGGGAACAGATTCCTTTTTATGCTGCTAACCTACCATTACAATTTGTAATCGACTTGCATAACAGGTGACAACAGGTGACAACAGCTGTGCAGGCACGTCACCTTGTCCCACTCTACTCCATCAGCCGCCTGCTCAAAGAGAATTGGCACCGTACTCCGTACACCACAACGAGTTCTTGTGTATCGATGCAATACACGATATTGCCTGCCGCATCATCCAACAACACAATATCCAGATCAGACAACCAAGACTGCACGCCCGGCTGCAATCATCCCACAATGGCCAGCAGCAACGTCACCCCCTACAAGATCGACGTGCCCGACGCTGCCATCAACAGGCTCAAAGACAAATTAGCCGTGTCCGACCTCCCCGACGTGGTCGACTTCTCCAACGATTGGGCGTACGGCGCACCACGCGATGACGTTCAGCGTCTCGCAAAGTACTGGCAGCATGGCTTCGATTGGCGTGTGCAGGAAGCGAAGCTGAACGCCGAACTGCCCCAGTTCAAGACAACAGTCAACGTCGAGGGCTTTGGAGAACTCAACATCCACCTCGTGCACAAGAAGAGCCCTCGATCTGGAAGCGTTCCTTTATTATTCTGCCATGGATGTAGGTCTTGCCCTGCTCAGAGTCGAGAGACAACTATCAGATACTGATCGCCTGGATTCTGCAGGGCCAGGACATTTCATGGAAGTTGCCAAGATTCTGCCACTTCTGACAGAAGCCAGGGGTGGGCCATCGTTCCATGTCGTGGCCCCATCTCTCCCCAACTACGCCTTCTCAGACGGCGTCCAGAAGAGGGGATTCAGTACCCCCCAGTATGCAGAGGTTTGTCACAAGGTTATGCTGGGCTTGGGCTACGATAAATATGGTATGACTTTCTGCATCCCCTTGTTCCCGTTTCCTACTCACTCCTGCTTCTCGCAATTCATTGCACTGACAATGTACGCCAAATCCAGTCACTCAAGGCGGCGACTGGGGCTACTGGATCACTCGCATGATGGGCGTGCTCTACCCGACCCACTGCCTCGCGTCACACGTCAACATGGTCGGAGCCACGAAGCCTCCCAGTCTTACAAGGAACCCGCTCATTTACCTTCAAGACAAGCTCACGGCCTCGGGCAGCCATGGAAACGAGTTTCGTCAGCGTTCTGAATGGTTCCGGAACGAAGGCAGAGGGTACAACGTCGAGCAAAGCACTCGCCCTTCCACCATTGGGATTGCTCTCACTGACCCCGTGTCCCTTCTCGCCTGGATCTACGAGAAATTGCACGATTGGACGGACAGTTATCCCTGGACGGACGACGAGATCTTGACCTGGATTTCCATCTACCAGTTTTCCACGGCCGGAGCTGCCGCCAGCGTGCGCATCTACTATGAAACCACGCATGCAGAACTCGAAACCACAGCCAAGGCGCGCGACTATGTGCCCAACGTGCCTTTGGGACTGTCGTACTTTCCAAAGGATTTGTTCCTACCCCCGCTGACATGGGGCAGGACCCTAGGACCCGTGGTGTACGAGAAGGTTCATACTTCTGGTGGCCATTTTGCAGCCCATGAGCGGCCCGAGGCGTTGGTGAAGGATGTGAAGAGCATGTTTGAAGGTGGTGCGAAGCACATTGTCGCGCAGTTTGCTCGGGAAACCATTGCGCCAGGCTCCAAGTTGTAAGAGGAAAGAGGGACGCATTGTACTGTGTCAATAACGATTAAAAAAAAAAAAAAAAAGAGGGACTAATAAGGCAACTCGTTGACGTACACCATATTGGTTTTGTATAGCTCTGGCAATTCTGTTCATTAATATGACCCGTCCCCACATGGCATGGAATTCTTCTCATCACCAAACGATCGATGTTGATTGATCTTTTGAAATATTCTTCAACGCAGTATTCACGCATGATATATTAGTAAACACGACCAGAAAACGAACAGGACTCAACAACACACATGAAATGACTGATCCTAGTCACGGACCACCAACTTGCCAGCTCCAGCTCCAGCCACCAGCCCGCACCGCCACCATCCACAGCTTCGCGAACCCAAACCGATGATGTCTACATTTTTTTTTTTCCCTGACCGCCTACCCCATCCACCTGCCACCGTACGGCAAAACTACATCGAAGCGAACAAGCTGTCAGCGAACGCTATTTCCACCAACAACAAAGTCGCCACCATCACGAGCACCAGGGCAATCAATCAATCAAGACGCAGCCAGCCATGGCCAAACAACCCACCAACTGGAGGCTCTGGACAAAAGTCCTAGTAGGGTAAACGGTCCCCCCTCGGCAGGCGAAGCAAACATGGTACCGGGACTGACGGAAACACACCCCCTGCCCCCCTCCCCCCAAAAAACAGCGGCATAGCCATCAGCGTCGGCGGACCCCTCCTCACGATGCGCCTCACCCCGACGGAAGAAGAGCTTCGATCGCGGTATAACCCCGACTTACTCAAGAAGAGCATCGAGGGACGAGAGGAGCGACAGCATGAATTCGATGACTTTGTCACGCGGTTGAAGGAGTATTCCAAGTCGGATAAGCCAAGTGGGTTTTCTTTATTCTTCTCGAATTCCCATTGTACCTTTTGTGTGTGTGTGTGTGTGTATGTGATCAACGCATTAGGCTAGATGAAGGGCTTTTGATGGTGCTCGGCGTGAATCGAACTTGGAAGTGATATATGTTTGCGGCTGGCGTGGGCGATGGGGAAAGAGCACTGGAATAGGACAGGACAATGTTCCTATTTTGTGGAAACTAGAAGCAAGAGTGCGAGAGCTAACGGTTTTTTTCTTAAAAAACAGTTTGGGTCGTGGTCAAGGAGGAAGAGGAGAGGAGGAAGAAGGCCGTTCTCGGTGCGGCCAAGGTGCAGCAGAAGGAGGCGGATGCACGACGGGAAGAGATGCGACGCGAGGCTGGTCTGGAATCTAGGTAGGTCTGCGAATCTGCCGGGGGGGGGGGGAATATACGCGGGCAAAATACACGGCAGCTGTAAACGACGGGGGGCCCGTACTGAACACTGTCCATGATGGGATGGGGTTGTCCAGGTATTTGGTCGGATGAAGCAGTTTATTTTCTCGTTGGACGTGAAGCGGGGAGTTTTGTACATTATTGCATGAAAGACATGGTCTTGGGAGGGAAACTCGATAGTGTGTTTGAAACTGCACGATTCTACTCCGTACGCAAGGCTCTTTTCATTTGGTTGGGTTCTTTTGATATCGGTCACTTTTTGTTGGCACATTTACGACTTCTTTACAATCCCACATTGTACGATCATTGCCAAATAGGAACAAGCTAAGCTTCAGCAGGGGCATGCATCAGGGACCGGGGGGGGAGGGGGGGAACGAACGATCATGTGGTTTCGTGAAAGCTGGAGAACGGAAGACGCGGGGTAAGTAGTATGCGGAGGCGGGGAGACTTGAAAGTACTGCAAGCAAGCAAGCAACACGGGTTGCCATGTCACGATGATAAAAAAAAAATGGTCAACGGCACGAGCCAGACCCCTGTGTGTCCTTGAGCTGAGACGAGCCCATCACCGGCATCGTGGTGGGAGCTTCCGCGGGGGAGGGGGGGAAGGGTCCCAACAGGAAAGAGGGTGTGGCAGGCTATCTTACATATGTACATGTATGCAGCATGGCATTGGCAAGACAGGAAACCAACAGCATGGAAGAAGTCATGGAAGCTGTTGTTACATTGGGAAAAGAGGTGCGAACCAACAGATTTGCCCAAAACAGGAAGCGCGCGGGGTAACATAACATGACTTTGCTCCTTGCAAGCAGAAGCAGCGCGGCGCGTGGCAACCCGGCCCACGATCGGATGAACCAGTGAGCGTCTTTGCACACGGGGGGTGAACGGGGCTGCCGCCGAATGAGGAAAGCGCCAAAAAAAAAAGGGAAGAAAAAAAAAACGCAGTCTTGGCAGCAGACAAAAAGTTCCTAACATGTTCAGGAAGGTGATCAGGCGCCAAACTGACATGGTGATTTCCCCGGGATCACATCTTAACAAAGTCGGCGAATATGTACTCATCGTTGCATTGGCACCCCACCCACACACTCCCGTGCTCCAGTACATTACAATCCAATCCAATCCAGGCATCAAATCATTAAAAATATCGGCTTTCTGGTTCGTTATCGCTGGGTCGCAGGGGGGTTGGTGAAATGGTCGCAGGGGTGTGGGTGGGGGCGACGACTCGAGAACAATATTGGAACAAAGGACAATTGATAATTGTAAAGCTAGTTGTCGTCGGGGGGGTAACTCCGCGTGTGAGATACGGACTAGAACACTCTCTCTTGTCGGGAACCTGAGTGAGTGTGACGGAAAGAGTGTTGCTGTGTGTTGCTGTATGCCCCCCCAACGGCGGCGCCACATGGAAATGGAATTTGGCTAAAAGCAGCTTGCAACCACGCATCATTGGACAGCTACAAAAAAGCCGGAAAACAGGGGTTGCTTATCACGAGAAGTCGAGAGTGAAGACGGTTCCCAGTAAATTGTAACAATGCGATAAGACGGCATTCCACTTCTCCGAGACACACCATGGTCCTGGCGGTGGCGACATGAGCAAGAGGCAGTTCGTGATTGCGCCATGCATGTGTGGTCAGCCGGCATCGTGCGACCCGACTTGGCGACGAATTGTTCCAGACTTGATGGATGAGGTCCTTTTGACGAGATATACGGAGTACGGATTACACACAACCATCTTATTGCAGGACAAGGCTAAGGCTGGCACCTCATGTACCTCCCTCACCACCCATGCTTGCTGGCTCGGTTATATCGGGTTGCATGTCTCCGCAAAATTACCCCATGGTTCTTGTAGACTCTTGCGCGAATCCGGCGCGAGTCCGGCGCCAAATTGTCAGTGTCATCGATGCCTCGGTATCCAATTGCCAACACGTTGGCCCAGCCACAGGCCGAGCACGGCCCCCTCTCTTCCAGCTAGCCTACCTCATTCCTCATTCCTCATTCCTCGATGCTCGATAAGGCGATAGGGAAGCCAGCCACAGTTAGTTGGTTGCCCGATTGCAAAAGATCCTCGGAGCTCGGCCAACTCCCAGATAAGAAAGCCACTTACTTAGCCGAGCACCGCACCAGGGCTGCCTTGTGCCTCCGTGATCGATCCCTGCAAGGCAAGTGGTCCACGCCACCTGCCCGCCCACCGAACTGGCTGCAGGCGAGACGAGGCGGCCGCCGCGACATGCGCCGTAATCCATACATGCTTCTGCAGCCAACTTTCCTGATTCGGCCGCGCTGCCCGCTGTTGGCCAAACATGACATGACGTGAGGTCCAAGGGTCCAAGGTCGAGTTCGAGTTCGAGTCGGCATCGAACGATGGACAATGGACAAGGTGCCCCGAGAAGCTTTCCCCTTCCACCTTTGCCCACCTCGCCGCCCGTGTCCGAAACGGAGATTCCGAACAGGGCGGGCAAGCAGATGCTAGCGTAGCTCGGATGGCAACCGTGGTCAATGGGACAATGTTCTACAGGGCGCGTGCAGAAGGGAAGGCGCTCCAGAAGCGGCAACTGGCTTGCAGGGATCCTGCGCCCGCGCCCGGGGGGGGGGGGGGGGGGAGGGGTTGGTGGGTGCACGCAATTGCGCTTTGTCGTTTGTTTGCCGTTGTTTGTCGTTGTTTTTTGTTGTTCGGCTAGATGCGACAAAAAAAAGTCGACAAGCCAAGCCACAACCTCAGGTTGCCTTGCCGTTGATTGGCACTGCTCAAGACGCAAGTGGATGCCTGCATGGCTGCATGGCTTCATGGCTGCATGGCTGACCAACCAGTGACGAGTTTGTGATTTATAGTCCTCGTTTCTAGTAATAAGTAATACGGATTGCATACGGATTGCATCCTATGCATACATCCTACGCATCCTCTACATCATAGCCCAGACCTTCTGGGACAGGGGTCTGTGGATTCTCGACCATCGACGTCGACATTCGAGTGGGCTGGCCTCTTTCCTGAATATAAACTCGCTCCTCCTTCTCCTCGCTCCTGCTCGCTCCTCCTCCTCCTCCTCCTCCTCCTCCACTGCTGCCCTCTGTCTTGGGTACCCGCCTCTGTGAACTAACCCCCCCCCCCTCCTCTCTGATCTCTCTCCGGGAACAATCGCATACACCGTCCACCGCCGTCTTGGCACGATACGGCAATCATGGGTCTCAAGGATCGATTTGGGCTGAAGTCCACCGAGACCACCACCGAGACCACCGGCGCTGATGTCCTGCCCAATGCCGAGAGCACTGAGCGCGAGCTGCGCCGCTTCAGACGCCAGCATCAGTGGGATCCCTTTCTGGACACTGACAAGCTTGACAACATTGACGATGCCCTCGCCTCGGGGAACGCCGAGAAGGAGGCGGCCGTCGACGAGTCGCTGATTCAGGAGGACTCTCCCTACCCAGAAGTCCGCAGCTCGGTCAGTGGCCAAACTCCAAAATTTTGGAGAACCCAACCACCCCGAAACGAGACGAGATGGGATATGAGATGATTGCCCCGTGGCCGACATGCTGACAGAAGGCAATCATGACAGGTGCCTCCCACTGACATTGATGTCCCTATCGACACCTTGCGAGCCTGGTGCATCGGAGCTTTCCTTTGCACCATCGTTGCTGCTTGCAACGTCTTGCTCAGCATGCGCCGCACTCCCATTGCCATTACGTCTACAGTTGTCCAGCTTATCGCATACCCGTGAGTATTGGAATAATAAGAGCAGCCGTCTCGGCTTCAAAACCATCGTTTCTGACCAGATTCATCTCCGACGACAGAATCGGTGTTGGTTGGGCCAGATTCATGCCTGCCAAGACGTTCAAGGTTTTCGGCCGCGCCATCGAGCTCAACCCCGGTCCTTTCAACGTCAAGGAGCACACCATCATCACCATGATGACTGCTGCCGGTAGTTCTCTGAGTTACGCCATCGACATCTTGCTCGCGCAGGAAATCTTCTACAAGCAGGAATTCAAGTGAGCCAAGACCCTCAAGACCCTCCAGGAGGTCCCAGCTGCCGCCTTTGCTGCCGCCCCCAGACCCTTTGCGACTTGCTTCATACTGACTCTTCCATCTCTTCTTTCTACAGGTGGGGTTTCCAGATCCTTCTCATGGTCTCCACCCAAGCCATGGGCTTCGGCGTCGCTGGTGTTGCTCGACGATTCCTCGTCTGGCCCTCCTCGATGGTGTGGCCCGCGACCCTCATCACCTGCACCGTCATGTACTCGCTCCATGATCATCAATCTTCCGATCCCTCCGTCACCAATGGATGGAAGATTGGCCGATACAGCTTCTTCCTTCTCGTCGCGTGCAGTACCTTCGTTTGGGAGTGGTTCCCTCTTGTTATCGCTCCATTCCTGAGCTACTTCATGTGGCCAACCTGGATCGCCCCTTCAAACGTCGTCGTCAACCAGATCTTTGGCGGAAACTCTGGCTTTGGTCTCATGCCCATGTCTCTCGATTGGTCCACCGTCACCGCCTTTTTGAACTCGCCACTACAGACGCCTGCTTTTGCTATTCTCAATGTTCTTGCCGGCATCTGTGTCATGACCATCGGCGCCGCCGGCCTTGCCTTTGCTGGCCCCGAGTACTACCGATATCTCCCCATCAGCGCCAATCAGAACTTCGACCGATATGCGGAGCCCTACAATACCTCGGTAAGTGTCATGGACTGGGCCCAGCAGCCTGCTGCGTGTATGACATCTGCGACTTGATGATGAACCAACCAAGACTGACATCGGTTTCTACAGCGTATTTTGACCAAGGACTTCACTGTCAACGAGACGGCTTACCAAGCTTACTCCCCCATCATCCTGGGCCCTACTTTCTCCCTTTCTTACGGCATGGGCTTCGCCGGTCTCATGTCTACCGTGATGCACGTCGTCCTCTTCTACGGAAGAGACGTCGTGAACCGTGCCAAGAACTCCCAGTATGATGAGCCCGATGTTCATATGAAACTCATGCGCAAGTACAAGGAAGCACCAGAGTTGTGGTTCATGATCATTTTTGCCGTGAGCTTCGCCTTTGGCATGATCGCCTGTCAGGCCTGGGATACACATCTGCCTTGGTGGGCATACATCATCTGCATCCTCATTGGTGCCGTTCTTTTTATCCCCATCGGCATGGTGCAGGCCATTACCAACCAGCAAACCGGCTTGAACATCATTACTGAGATGATCGTCGGTTACATGATGCCCGGACGACCCGTTGCCATGATGCTGTTCAAGAGTTACGGGTACATGCTCTCCTTCAACGGTTTGAACTACATTTCTGATATGAAGGTCGGCCACTACATGAAGATCCCTCCTCGCAGTATGTTCGCCGCCCAGGCCTTCGCTGTAATCTGGCTGTCTTTCGTCCAGATCGCCACCTACAACTTTCTTCGTGGTAACATTCACGAGATTTGCACTCCCAAGCAATCCCAGGGTCTAACCTGCCCCAATGCGCGAACCTTCTACAATGCCAGTGTCATTTGGGGCGTCATCGGCCCTAAGAAGGTGTTTGGTGTCGGTGGGCTCTACTCTTGGACGAACTGGTTCTGGCTCATCGGTTTCATTGTGCCCGTGGTCCAGTACCTGATCGCCCGGAGATATCCACGAACCTTCCTTCGATATCTCATCAGCCCTGCTCTGTTCGGTGCCGCTGGTATGATTCCCCCTGCTACCCTCTACTTCCTCTTCCAGTGGGTCATTGTTGGTTTGGTCTTCAATCTCGTCATTCGCAGAATGTTCCTGGGCTGGTGGACTCGTTACAACTATTCCCTGTCCGGCGCTCTCGACATTGGTACCGCCCTCTGCACTGTCGTCACTGGTCTGGGTCTGGGTCTCAGCGAGACAAGCATGCCTCAATGGTGGGGTACTACGGTTTGGCAGAATACCCTCGATTACAATAGTACTGCTGTGACGCGAGAGTTCATCAAGGATGTCACCAAGCCTCTAGGCCCAGACAGCTGGTAAAGGGAAACAGAGGAGGTGTTATTTGGGGGAGGCTGTTTTTTTCTTTTTTAGCGAGAGCGTATATCCAATCTCAAACGGACGTGTTTGAGAGGTAAATAGCAGACAGTAATGTGCATATGAAACGAGCTGGAATTATCACAATATTGCCGACCTTTGCGATAAGACTCGACGTGAAGTTTGGATTCCGCGTGCTCATCATCGTCAACGACTGAATAATATATATAGGAAATGACCTAAAAACAGTCAGATGGCGCTTAGACGCGCTCTTCCTCCTCGAGTGTTGACTTTTTTTTTTTCCGCAAATATCCCCCTCCCCCACCCCGCGGTGGTTTTGGAGCCGATGCAGGGGGGCTGGTGAGCCCCCAGGGTAACCAGGGAGCCAAGAAACGTGAAGGAACCAGACGTCTATGTAAGGTCTTGATGGCTTGCTGGGGTGGGGCAGCCAGTCGGCCAATACATATTCCACACGCGAAAACTCTTGGCACGCACAAAAACGACTCTTACTTTGCTCCATCACCAGACCATTACTGGCGGCAAATCAGCTCCTTGACGCAACCCCTCATCCTTTTCCCGGTATGTAGTAGCCACACACTCCACGCTTGCCTGAAGCTCTGTTCTGGACCTGACGCCGTCCGGCTGATCCTACGGCAAATCATGACCGAAATTGTCAATTCTGGGAGGTTCAACTCGGACTAACGAAATGGCGGGCGGAATATAGTTTCTCTTTCAATTCCTTCATACTTCCCTTCACGATGGCCGACGTCCAGGAGCGCCTTAAGAAGCTCGGCGCCAGCGCCCGCACCGGTGAGTTACGTCCTTTGCCAAGAATTCGTAAACTATATGCCAGGCGGGGGAGATGCAGAGTTAACTAACACACTGAACTTTCCAGGGTAAGTTTTGATCTGA
Organism: Epichloe amarillans; assembly: GCA_024072835.1. NCBI lineage: Eukaryota > Fungi > Ascomycota > Sordariomycetes > Hypocreales > Clavicipitaceae > Epichloe > Epichloe amarillans. Next base: position 4,134,400 of record CP099637.1, on the reverse strand, counting down.
CAGTTTCACCCGACGACCAACGTTTCGCTGCGTTGCCATTTCCGCCATTCACTATTCGAAATCGGATTTCGCAGCAAAGACGGTGTGCTAACTACTGGTCACTTCTTGTTCGATTCCATAGCGGCAAGGGTACTCCCCGCAGAGCGGTCAAGCGTGCGCCCGCCAGATCTGGTGCCGATGACAAGAAGCTTCAGCAGACCCTGAAGAAGTTGAACACTCAGCCCATCCAGGCCATCGAAGAGGTCAACATGTTCAAGTCTGACGGCAATGTCATCCACTTCTCCGCCCCCAAGGGTACGTGTGCCTTGTCTCGGGTTCAAATCCGTCCACATACATGAAATAAACGTCAAACACCCCAGATTTCTGCCGAGGACACCCCGCTAACTTTTTTTTGTGTCGCGGATCTGCTACACAGTGCACGCCGCTGTACCCTCCAACACCTTTGCCATCTACGGCAACGGCGAGGACAAGGAGCTGACTGAGCTCGTCCCCGGTATCCTGAACCAGCTTGGCCCCGACTCCCTCGCTTCCCTCCGCAAGCTCGCCGAGAGCTACCAGAACATGCAGAAGGGCGAGGACGACGACGAGATTCCCGACCTGGTCGAGGGCGAGAGCTTCGAGAACAAAGTCGAGTAAACGGCGACCTATTGATCTTACCCAAAACGAATCTACTTCATGAGGGAACATGAACAGATGGGGCGGAGGGGGGGGGGAGGGGGGGGAGAAGGGGGTGTAGTACATGAGAACAGTGGCTGGGAATTGATCTGTCAGGGATGAAACGAAACTTGATGAGGTTTGCCCGAGAATGAACTACTGGGTGCCTTGTCGACGGTCGCTTCTGGCGGAGAAACCCTTCTGATTCTGCATTTGACTTTGTGTGTGGAAGCACCGCTTTTCTCACTAACGTACTCCTAGCTCGGCGGCGGAAGAGTATTGGATCTGCGGGTTTGCTTCTTTTTTACTCAGTGTGCGGGAAAGGGGGAAGAAACGTAGCAAAATGGGTTTCGAGCTCGTAGACTACAGGAGGGGGATGGATGAAAGCGACCCAGAGCGTGACACTGTCCGTCTTTGGCTGGTTTGGGTTTGTGCAAAGACCTTGAATCGCATCTAGGGGCGGGGGGGGGATTACCAAAATCTCTAATGATGCTATCCAAATGTTCTCAGGTGCTACCTTCTCGCATTGTTACAGCGTGATGGATGTTTACATTTCAGCGAAGTGCTATTTGACGCCATGGAAAATTTGGAATCGCCTTGGTTGGGAATCCAGCCAGCCAGCGCAGACTGGCGTACATGTTGCTTCACACGTCTTCTGTCTGCCAAGAGCTCGCCATCTTTGACATCCTGGTACGTCTGGCCGCTCAAGCCATGCCGTATCATGTCCCCGCGACCGTTCAAACATGCCGCCGTCTCCCCAGCAGCCACCCACATCCGTCTCCTAGACATCTTGCTCGCCCCCTTCTCGTCAAATGGCTTTCTGCCCTGCAAAACGCCTCCCAGGATCGTCTCCTCCACCCCGTTGCATGTCCAGACAGCAGCGAGATTGCTCGGGGCAATCCCGCCCGCCCGACTCATGACCGCCGCGCGCGAAAACACAAACTCCTCCCCCGTCGTCTCGACCGTGAAAGGGGCGAACCTGTACCCGCCGGGCCAAGACTTGCCGAGCAGGCTCTGCATGCGCTCGGAGAAAGCCCTCTGGCATCCTGCAGCGGAGTGCTGAGAGTCGGGAAGCACCAGGCTGTTTATGTAGGCATTTGACGGATCGATGAGCAGCGAGGTCAGCGACGAGAGCAGAGACGTGCATTGCTTGAGTGTGATTTTGTCAGAGCACGACTTGGACAGCGTGGGCGGGGCGTCGCCGCGGGCAGGTTTCCTCCGAACAACGCCGAGCTGAGAGAAGTAGGCTCGGCCAGGGAGTGTCGCGGCGGCGTCTTCTCGTGGTGGTGGCAAAGGGGGCACATGCCATGGAGATGAGTCGTCTCGGGCGGCCATGACCAACTCCATGCTTGCATCTCCGCCTTGTCCCGCTGTCAACTTGAGGATGCTCAGATGAAAAGTAGGGGAAGGGGCCTCACAAGGCGCTTCGGAGCAGTACATGTGCAGCTTGACATTGTCCTTGATCTTGAACGGCTTGCTACCAGGGAGGTCGGACAGGTCTACGACTTGGCCAGATCGCCCATGCTGCGCGTGTGCTCTGCACTCGTCCAGCAGGAAGCGATTCAGGGCTCGCATGGCAAGAACTTCGGCGTGCCAATCGTGAATGGCGTTGCCGTTTGCTTCGGCGAGTTTGGACGCCGGGAGGCATTTCATGCCCGTGCTAGAAAAAAAAGGACTACTCAGAGACCGAAGATGCCAGTTTATCTAGGGGCTTTCCTTCCCCATTGCAAATTTATAATGGAGATGGAGGGCATACGCTAGAGCCAGACATGTCAAGTCGCCGTCCTTCTCGGCAACGATGCCGCTCAACGGGACCCATTCGTGCAGCCCGTTGTCTCGGACGGTGGGTTTCCGTTTGGCTGGCAGCTTGTTGAATTGGGATATGACCGTCCGGGCGATCAGATTCGCACGTGGAGTTGTAGGCATTTTTCCGTCAGGGGAAAATGGGCTCATCTCATGGAGCCCCGACCGTCGCAGATGCCACGGGAAACACGATCCCTATGTCTATAATCGTGCATAGATGTACATGAGGCGCATCTCATCGGTCGTTGAATAGATACCCAAGTGTCATCGTTGCCCCAAGGGCTGAAGGAAGTGGAATGCGAAACACCAAGTTCGCCAATTTGAACCAGGAAGACGCATTGGAGCCCCGTGACTATTCACGTGCGACGGCTCTACCCCAATTTTTTTTTTTTAGCGCCGCATCTGCCCTAGACCGCTTAGTCATTTTGGCACACACCTCCAATTCGAGAAATTGCCCGTATCCGCCGCCTCAAATCCAATCCGTCGGCTTCCCCCCCCCCCCCCCCCTCGCTCCCCAAAATTCACGGTCCTCGAACACATACAGCTTGTCGCTATAAACACACAACCGCGACAAGATGCGTACTTACGACGATTCCTTCTCGGGCCAGAAGATTTACCCTGGCAAGGTACGGCTTTTCCTCCGTACTCTCCCTTTTGCTTTTTCTTCCATTTGAGTTTCCACGTCGTCTGGGTCGGTCGTCTGGATGCATTAGGAAGAGGAGGATGGATCGACGACTTCTTGGAGGAAGAAGATGGAGAGTTTCCAAGAAAGTCTGAAGGGTGTTCGATGCGCTCATTGCCGCTGTTATTTGTCTACGCTGGCAAAGAAGGATGGGATATGCTCGATGGGATGACGACTGAATGATGGGCTTGGCAGAGAATTCGGCTGGCTAACAATTTCATTCTTCACCTGCAGGGTAAAATTTATGTCCGCGGTGACAGCAAGGTCTTCCGATTCCAGAACGGAAAGTCAGAGTCGCTGTTCTTGCAGCGAAAGAATCCCCGTCGCATTGCGTGGACTGTCCTGTACCGCCGCCAGCACCGCAAGGGTATCTCCGAGGTACGATTCGACCATTGATTCTTCACCCGGCTACACATCCCCGATGCGGAACTCGCTTCAACGCAACGTTGCTTTTGCGGCTGTCCGGTATCGAAAATCCCTCTTCGCAATCCGTCAGTCCTTTGGACCTCCAAAGAGCCGGAAGCTTGATATGAAACAGACACCGCAGCCAACGTTGATGAGACAGAGTCTTTTTTTTCGCATCGACGTGACCATATATATAGCTTGCTTGGCTTGCCCTCTCGCTCACCGAGTCCAAACCGTCTATACGCAGAAGAGACAGGAAAAGAAAACCCCAAAACACTGACATATGTCTACAGGCCGTCGCCAAGAAGCGCACCCGCCGAACTGTCAAGGCCCAGCGTGCCATCGTCGGTGCCACCCTTGATGTGATCAAGGAGCGCCGCGCCATGCGGCCCGAGGCCCGATCTGCGGCCCGCGCCCAGGCCATCAAGGAGAGCAAGGAGAAGAAGAACGCCGCCGCCGCCGCCAAGAAGGCCGACAAGGCCAAGACCGCTGCCTCTGCCAGCAAGGGCCAGACCCAGCGAAATGTCAGCAAGCAGGGTGCCAAGGGTGCGCCTGTCAAGGTCGCCGCCCGAACTCGCTGAAGGCATTGAAAGCATTTTTTTTTTCATTATTTTTTTCGTGCGGCCTTGCAGTCATAGGTCTCTCATTTGAACGGTAACCAAGATCAAGCGCTTCGCGAGGTGGATAGCAGATGCTGGGATGATGGCAAGAAACACACGTTTGGGAAGAGTGGTGGAGTAGGTTGGTTCTTGTGTCCTTTCCGGCCGGTTCTTCGACAAATTCTCAGGTGCATGGAACTGTCATAGGGTGCATTGGTAGCTGAGAAAATGACATGCCTGTGCAACGGGTCAACGCGGCATATGTTTTTTTTTTAAGAGCTCATAATACGTGCATGTTGCTACGTGGGCTTTCGTTCGTACGGGCTTCTGTGACTTGTCGTCTTGCTCTTCCGACGAAATGGCGTCAAGTGGAGACATGCAACTTGTCCGTAGTTTCAATAACGGTCTCAATGGCACCTGCAACATGCCGCCTCATGTCCAGAGACTGCGTGGGGGAAACCGAAAGAGTAGGCATATCAGACATCTCTCATTAAATCTATGCTATTGCAAGATGCGCCTTTTTTTCTTTCTTTTTTTTCGAACACTGCCAACTTTTTTTTTTTTTTTCAAATACCTGGGCCGACAGCAAGTCTGAATGGTCCGCATCCACCTACAGCTTAGCCAGGACGGCCTCAGCCCCAGACTTGTCAATGCCCTTGCCGTCCTCCTTTTCAGCATAGACGACCTTGCCGTGGTCCACGGCAATGGCATAGCGAGCCGTGCGCTCGCCCAGCGTCCAGCCGATGGACTTGCTGAAACCGTTGTCGTCGGCAAAGATGATGAAGTCGTCCCTGACGCCGTTGGCCTTGCCCCAGGCGGACATGACAAAGGCGTCGTTGTAGGCGATGACGACGACTTGGTCCACGCCCTTGGCCTTGAGGGCCTCGCGGTTGTTGATGTACGAGGGGAGGTGGGACGCCTGGCAGGTGGGGGTGAAGGCTCCGGGGACGGCCACGAGGACGACCTTTTTGTTCCTGAACTCTTCGGGCCGGACTCAGCTTGGCTTGGCTTGTTGGGGTGAGGTGAGGAACCGGGACAAGATATTTACCACGTACCGGCACTGGCGTCGTAGGGCCCGGGGACGCCGCAGGTCAAGATGTCGTCTCCCGAGGGGGCCACGTGGGAGAACTTGACGCCCTCGGGGAAGGAATCGCCAACCTTGAGACCAGACATGGTTGGTGATGGGGAGGGTAAGTGGTGAGTTTTGGACTGGAGAAAGAGAGAGTACGGAGCGGGCTTTGAATGATTGCTGACGGGTTTTTTTTTTTTCACCAGATCGAGATGTAATATCACAGTACAAATTGTGTTCAGAGGGAGGGGTGGGGGGGGTCCTGGACTCTGGAGAGGAAAGAGGCAGAGCTATCGTTAGGGGTTCTAGGTCACGTGCTAGCCACATCCGAGGTCTTCTGGCACTGACCTAGGCCATCCTAGGTGACAGCCTACTTGTCAATTCTAGCACGTAACAACAGGGGGAATTAATCTAATTAGATATCAGCTAGGAAATAAAGGAGATAGGGGCTAGGATTACTATGTACCTTAAATGACGGACAATTTATATAGAAAATAATGCATCTTTTAGTAGCGCTTTATACCCTATATATTTTTCTTATAGCTTATTATTAATAGTTGTCAGGGCGAGGGCTTTTGTCAGGGTCGTGGAGGCAATAGAGCGACAGAGGCTATGAAGGCGATGGCATCATGTACAGTAGGGCCTAGTCGTGGCTCGCCGCGAGCTAGTCACGTGCACGCAGAGGGGGTATTTAGGCGAAGGTCGCACACATGGAATGTGGGAGACAAGAGATTGACTTGTCAAGGCTTCTGGGCCGAATATGATAAGACAGGGTGATGGTCGAATTTTCTGAACTATCGTAGCCTTTCCACTTTACCAGGTATTTGCGTCGTTTTCCGTTGTAGCGATGCGAAATAATTCTCTCGACTTCGAACTCCTCTTCGTTGTCTTCGACGCCATCTCGCAGCGAGGACGCGTCTACGTAGCTAGTGGGGTCAAGACTTCCTTCCGCATACCTTGCGGGACGAAAACTCGATTGTTGTACATCAGCAACTCAGAGGGCACCCCAGTCAAAAATCTCCTCGCAAAAGGGCGTCCCGAGCTTCCAAGACTGCTGCGTAAGTTTTGCCTCTTGCTCGCGGTGTTGCAGCTGCTAACTCGCTGAACAGTAGCATCAAGATTCCGTTATCACTTTGACCGGGTGAGCCGAATAGGCAAGGTAGTGCCTCCAAGTTCGAAAGGCCTCCTGAATCGCTAGTAACTTAAGGGGACGCCTTTGTTGCGCAGCGGAAGTCGTTGCTAACGAGTGGCGACTCCGGTGCGTCAGGACCATGGTCGATCGGTCCCTCTGAGCTGGAGGCCAAAGGGTCACAGACATGGACTAGGGTGCCCTCTGAGTTGCTGATGTATAACAATCGAGTTTTCGTCCCGCAAGGTATGCGGAAGGAAGTCTTGCTGTTAACCCATGACGATCGCTATGCCCGTTCAACTTTATTATTGAACACCGGGCGGGCTCGAACCTCGTCGCCGAGAGGAGGTTTGGCGACGTTGGAACGCAACTCGCTTTGGTGCCCCGGGCTGGATCGGATGGTCCGTGACTCGAGGTTGAGATCTGACCTGTACTGCACTGGGGTTCACGAAAGCGCTCTCCATCGTTGCAATTTGAGCGTCTCGACTCCGTTCACGTATCGGTACAAGATTCTAATGTTCGCTCGTCGAGTCAAGGCCTTCATTCGTGCACGACGATTCGGGACTCGCACGAAGCGACTCTGCGATTGGAGAGATCACATTGACACGAACGCTCTGCTCTTCTTTGCTCAATTGTTCTTGTTGCTCGTAAGCCTCAAAGCGGCTGGCTATAAATTCCCAGGAGTTTGTTCGCGGCCCCCGATATAAAGGAAGTTCATCAAATCCGAGACGCCGAAAAAAAATTGGGTTTTATTTCAGTTTTGCCTTTGTTCTCCCCCCCCCCCCCCACGTTTTCTCTTGCCCCCTTCCAGTCTACCATCCAACCATGCATACACACTACTTAGGGTATATATACTGCATCGAAGGAACTTAGTGAGATTGAGCAAAGGCGCGGCGGCGGTCACGCTCCTCAGCAATGCTGAGCTTTACACCCTTGCCCTTGGGCAGGGAGATCCAGGGCTTCTCCTGGCCAATGACGAAGACGTTGCTCTCACGGGTGGCGAAGCTGTTATCAATGGCGTCCTTGATGTGGACAATGTTGAAGCCACCATCGTGACGCTCACAATAGGTTATGACACCGACACGACCCATGTTACGACCACCAGTGACCATGGCGACGGAGCCAGTGTCGAACTTGATGAAGTCGGTGATCTTGCCAGTGGAGAGGTCAATCTTCACGGTGTCGTTGACCTTGATCAAGGGGTCAGGGTAACGGATGCTATAGTCGGGACACACGAAAACGTTAGCCAAACGGGGGGGATCTTCCAATGGTAATACATTACAGCCGTTAAAAAAAAGCTCGCTCCCGAGTTCATTATTTTTCTTGTTGGGGGGAGGGGGGGACCATATGTCTGGATCACAAAATATTGAGTTCGGGGGCAGGGGCTCGATAAAATCGACCAAAGCTTGATCCAACGGCTGAATGATGTCTGACAGAACTACTCACGTTCTCGCATCGTGCGTGACCAAGAATGGGATTCCACCACGACCAAGCTGAACGCGCTTGACCTTGCCCAGCTTGTACTCGGCCTCCTCGGCTTGGATTCGGTGGACGGTGAAGCGACCTTTGGTGTCGTAGACAAGACGGAAGTTCTCGCCCGTCTTCTCAATAGTGATGACGTCCATGAAGCCGGCAGGGAAGGTCATATCGGTGCGGACCTTGCCATCGACCTTGATCAGGCGCTGCATGAGGATGGACTTGGTCTCGCGGTAGTTCAAGGCATACTTGAGACGGTTGCGGATGAAGACGATCAAGGGCAAGCAGTCGCGGAGCTTGTGAGGACCGGCTGAGGGCTTGGGGGCGTAGACACCGGACAGCTTGTCCAGCAACCAGTGGGAGGGTGCGCTAAGGCGCTTCTGATGCTTCTTGCTGTATTGCGATAAGAGGTCAGCGAAAGCTTTCTCAATCCAACATATTCGCCTTCAGTCTAGGTAACGACGGCGAAACAAGGCATGGGAGGAACACTGCTCGTTTCGTGGTGAGACGACGAAAAATTCAAGTCCTGTAGAGCACTCGTTTGGCCGTCGTTGTCCAAATTGTTGACTTACATTCCTCGGGCCATTGTGTCGACTGGCTGTTGGCGATATCGCGGATGAGGGAAAAGTACGAGGAAATTGAACCAAGAAGTCGCGGAACGGCGGGCCAAAGTAACAAATCGCAGGGCCACAACTTTTTTCCCTGCTAAATCTCGTTAGCGTCGGTGGTCGAGGGGCTTTGTGCCCTACCGCCTAATTTTGCCAGCGCAAGCGAATTCTTTTTCTTTCGGTGGGGGCGCGGCGAAAGAGATTGAAAACCAGTGACATCTCACGTGACTGGGCTGAGCACCCGGGGGACCGCAGTGATAGATTCCCGGTGTGACGCAGAAATAAACTTGATGGCTGCATTAGCGCAAGCTTTGCGAATGCAGAAGATAGTCATAGTTCGCGATCGCAATCGCAGCATAGATTGAATTAACGTGATCCCCCCTTCCTCTGCGTCGTGCGACCGTGCTTATTCCCTCTCTTCATCTCTTCCATCTTCTCACGCTCAACCACACAAGAAAACAGGTCTTGTTCACCACCTAAAAATCCCGCATATCGGAATATGTCTTGCGTTATCGGTTAATTATCATCCTAGCTAATGGACCTATCTCCTTAGTCGTGATCTGGCTTGTGGAGTCACGTCAGCTAGGGCCTTGTATTAGAAGTGCATAAATTCATGTGTGAAATAGTCTATAGTTATTGTACTAGTAATTTTCCTTTGTATAAATTACTACATTGCACTTGTTGATTATCCTAGATAAGCAACGCGTACCTACGCCTACGCGGTCACTGACTCTACATAAGGAGATGGAATGGCAAAGGGCGACCCAAAGCCAACGGCCTTTGCTAGTACTTCTATCACAGGCTACACATCACGTGCAGGATTAAGTCGCTCAAATTCACCGTACCTCCTGGCTCGGACTTCGCGACCTTTGCGATGGTCATTATCCCCTTCTAAGCGAGTCATTTCCTCAATTTGCCTCTCATTCAATTTACCCAGCGAGGCTACGACCCCGCTGGCTAATGAGATCCTCATATAACCGTTCCGAGGTCTCGTGCAGGGCAGGGCACACGATCCGTACGTCCGACGTACGGAGTACATAGTGCATAATACGGGATGCCTTAACACAGCTACATATTATAGTCCGGCTAATATTGTCTCGCGCCAAGGCTTCAAGTGTATATATATAGTCCAAGTCTTCCGCACGACTTGTTGTCACGGAAAACATAAAAATAGCCATCTCTGGTTCCAACTCCACAACTTCATCATCCCAGCCCATGAAGCCCCATGCAATAAAATGAAATTCCTCGTTGCTCTCGGCTTCTTTGCCAGCGCCATAGCGCTCGCAACCCCTGTTAGGGTTTTGTCTGATTCTCAAGCCGACCTACAGGCCGTTTCTGTCGTAACTACTAGGTACGTTGGACACGTCGAGATGAAATGAAAAGCCGAATTTGGGATTCCATCTTGTTCACATGATCCTCTTCTCTTTTATAGACAAGAGCCAGAAGCCGTGGCCCTCGACAAACGCGAAGCCACCAAAATATGGTTTAAGATTCCTATAGATACCAGATTCTCTGAAACTGAAATATTACTTTCTGGAGTCTCTGTACTGTACGTGATGGCAAAAAATAAAGTGCGACAACACGGAAGTTCGGCAGCCAAATACGTCTGCGAAACTTTGTCCTTTACGAACGCTACTGCGAAGAGGATTCTGATTACTATTTTTACCGATGCAGGTATACAAGTCGGTCAACCATTGTTTCTCAAACCAAATGCTATAAGAGTTATACCAAAGGTGGAGGAATATTCGGGTGAAATAGTCAAGGCGATTATTTCTGAGAGTCAATAACTCGGGAGAGGTTCAACGTCCGCTAAGCGTGGGGCGGGCAACATTTGTATCTTCCTCTGAGATGAGGTGGTTCAGCATATAGAAGCATAGCAAGAAAGGGCATAACATGCTCTAATCGCCAAGGAGAGGCGGCAGACACGTGCTTGTTAATTAGTCAACTGATGCCATTCTCGCGGTTTGTCCATTGAGAAAGTGGTGTGAAAATTTGAGCAGCGTTGCTTAAGTGAAGTTGATCTATCTCCTGACATTTTCCAGTGCTTGCCGGGTTTCCACCCCGAAACGCCGTGGGATCATTGGTTTTCTACAAGACAAATGACCACCCACACACATAAGCCGCGGTTCTGGTGTCCCCTCTGTTGTCTCCCGCAAGAAGTCTAATGATGTGTACATTCGTTACCCCTTCGCCCCAACTCCAAGCCCAAGTTCGTATATTCATAGAATTACAAGGCCATCTGAGCGAGAATGGCTTTCGCTTCATCAACATCTGATCGAGTAGTGACCATGCCTTTCCGGGCGTGGTTCGGTGACGTATCCCGGGGGAGAAGGTGAGCGGGGGGAATAGTCAGCGCCGTGTCGTGATAATGTTTGAGCAACTCTGGGGTCATCCAGCAAAAGCCTTGCGATGTCCATCTCACCACTTATGAAGTGAGAACCACTGGCTTCGGCGAGGTCAAAGCCGTGAGGGGGAGGGGCAATGTTGGCCGGGTCGGTCATTTGCAATGGCCAAGTCGGAATATCATCTTTTGGGTTGTGGCGGCTAGAGCGAGGAACCTTGGAGGAAGCCCTGTGGCGCCTCAACGAGCTGTCGATGGACATGTCCACAGAAGGCTCAAGGACATTGCCACCACGAGCTCCGTCCTTGGAGTGGAATGTACCCTTCTCGATGCGTTGGTAAATGCTCGGATACTTGTTGCGGACTCGATCTCTCAAATCGGTCGGCTGTCTGCTGAACAGATGGAAACGAGCGTCGCGCTGAATTTTGGTCCACGCGGGGCCATAGATATCAAGTCCCTCAAGGATCTCGCCATCATCCTGTTCGGTAAAAGGACGTCTTTCACGTCTGTGTGATTTTTTAAAGGGGCCATGAATGCCTAGTTCTGCGAGGTCCTCGAGTTTTTTTCGGTGTGCACGGCTTTTCCTGGGCCTAGGAGCCGAGTCGGAATCATCCTTTGGCGAAGGTGAGTCTTGGATGAGAATGTTCTCGGAGTGGATCCCCGTCTTGGCCTTGCGCCCCAGATGTTGAGATGACGCCTTGGGAGAGCCTGCTTGCGAGGATGATTTGCTTGAGCCTCGAAGCTCCTCTGGGCAGCAAGTTCTGAATCGGTCTTTGAGATCGCCGGCGGTTCGGTTGTTGAAGGTGAAGTCTGCATCTTCCAGGATGCCCGTCCATTTTCCGACGCCATGACGATTCACGCCTAGGAGAAGGTGCTTGGTCTCTTCGTCGGACCACTTTCTACGCGGCTTGGCGGCTCGCTTCCTGCTCCTACCAGAAGACTTGTCGGCACCGGGTGATGGCCGGCTGCGATCCTCCGACGCGCCGTAGGCATAGTCGTTGAGGGACCTGATGTTGCCTGCATCATTTTCATGATCTGAGTTCGAGGCAATGGGAGGGAAGAGAGCAGCATGTGGTGGTGGTTCGAGCAAGCCGTTGATGATGGGCGGCACGGCGGGCGCCTGCTGGGCCGATTTTTGCCTCTTTATAGGGTGATTCATGGGGCGATTCATAGGGTGAGGAAGCTGAACGAAGTCATCCTTGGCGCGGACGTTTCGGCCCCTCTTCTTTGTGTAGGCGTCATCTGATGCATCACTCGAATCATTGAGGATTCTAGAGCGGCTGCTAGATGAGTCGGCGGCATCTCTATCAAAGACGATGCGAAGTGGGTATGCCGATGCCGAGGTGGCGTTGGACCGATCAGCTCGGTATGCGGCATCTAGCTCGATTGCAGGCAGCGGTCGCTCCGATGACGGGTGTAGAGGCAAGGCATGCAAGGGGGGGAGATCGGCATGGTAATTCTGAGGCGAAGAAGCGGGTTCATTGAGTAAATGGATGAGACGTGGTTCGATTGTGGCCATGTTGGGCTGTGGTCCGTGGTCCGTGGATGGCTGGGCCCTGTTGGCTTATATTGGTTGCATGGAGCAGAGGATTTCAATGATGAGACAGGGTACGGGGAGAGAGGAGGATATGAGGATGTATGGACCAAAGGCAGGCAGGCTGGCGACATGCTCGGGGCGTGTTGGGAATTGTTGACGAGGTGAGTGGCATTAAAGTAAATGGCAGGATGGCAGGACGTCGGGATGTCGGGTTGCAAGCACGTGAAAATCGCCACATGGGACGGGGACGGATGAGGCGAGAGCGAGCGAGCCTTTTTGGCCCACCCTGTGCTCGGTTCCCGCTGGGTACGGCTGGATACGGCTGGGGGCCCCTAGGGCCCTGGGGCAGTTCAGGCGGCCCCCCCCTCCCTCGCCCCAGTCCCCAGTGGAGTGGCCCCTGCATTACAGAGCACGGATGACTCTACGGAGCGTCGTGCCGTGTCCTTCTTGACCCTTCGCCCTTCACCCGTCACCCTTCACCCTCACTGTCAGTAGTACTTCGTACGGACTCCGGGGGTTGCTTTGCTTCCACTCCTACGTCCGTACACCTCGTACATTTTCTATTATTCTCGAGTTCCAGTGCGAGCTGCATCATGGCCTCGTCACTACCGGCCATCCCTTGGTTGGTCTTCACCATCCTCGAGCCCATTTCACTGTGAGTTTCTCTCTATACGTCATGTCCAAATATGCCGAATCCCCGACTCCGTTCCGCATCCCAAGACCAGATAGACGATAATAGACGGATAGGCCCAGGCCCAGAACCCAGACCCGCACTCGCCTCATTCATGACCCTCTTTCCGCAATCTGCCCACGGCACGAAGGGCCTTTGATATTACATGTATGTAGCTAATTCATTGTCCGGGTCCTTGTTAATACCCACAACAGCGTGGCTGGCTTCCTCGGCGCCGTCGTAGACCCCGTTTGGTTTGTGACTGAGCAAGTCCCTCAAAAAGCAGTCTCGGCAACCACCGTCACTGAGAACAGCATCGTCCTAGCATGGCAGCTCGGCAATCTATACCTCCTGATGGCCTTCATGGGCCTATTCGTGCTCAACTCTGCTACTGAGGTCAAAGTTGTACGCAGCTACCTATGGGCCCTGTGGCTCGGGGATATCGGCCATGTGGCTTTCAGTTGCTATGGTTTAGGAAAAGACCGGATGATGAATCCATGGGAATGGAATGCTCTAGCTTGGGGAAACATCGTCTTCACCGTCAGTACATACAATACTCATGTTGCGCCCAATTGTCCTCTGCTCATTGTATCCCCACAGGTCTGGTTATTCTCGATGCGTTCTGCCTACTTTCTCGGCATCTTTGGCCCAGATAAGCCTGTTGTCTCCACCCGAAAGAAGTCTGCCTAGACAAACCCTGACAGCCGAGCCTGGCTGTCAAACATGTGGGACAGGCACAAAGGTGAAGGTTGAGAATTAGCTTGTGCTAGAGACCTTCGGCCTGCCAAATTTATTTTCTCATCTCATCTTCAATGCAGGGTGTTCAGGACGCGGCACATTCTTGATGTTTTGGAAGATGCAAGACGACGTCCATGTGTTGTGAGGCCGGCAAGACATGGTGTGAGCCTTTGTAATAACACATGCCGTCTAAAAAAAAAATAAAGCCGTCATCTTCGCAATTTGTGCTGTCTTCACCGTGAACCTGTGATTGGACGCGCTTTTTCACGGATGTGCATACATAAACATACATAAAACATCAACCAAAAAGTCTTGGCATGACTTACTTCTATTCGCACATTTGCACGTGTCAGGCGCTAAGCGAGTTACCTTATCCTTCGGACTCGGCTGGGGTGGGGATACCGAGGACACCGAGGACTAGGAAAGGAAGTAGCGGCTCTCTCTCTCTCTCTTACTAGAATAGCAAACAAAAGTCCGGTTAGCGGAAGGGACACAGCAGGAAATGCCCGATGGCCGGCTGGAGCAGCCAGCCTGGTTGTTCGAAACGCAGCACGGCAGAGTACAAACGGAGTACATCAGTGCCATGTTTCACGCCCACGAGCTAATTGACGGCGGGCGGCATCCAGATGGGCCAAACCACAGTATGTAATGTATGTAATACCTTAGGGCCCTGCCGGGGCAGAGCGAGCAACGTGCCAAGACGGGGTCTGTCCCCCCAGGGGAAAGAACACAAAATCGGACGCAAAACACCACGGCCTTCAGTAGGGTTAGGGTTAGACCGATCACAGTGTCATCACGTGATTCGAAGATCCAGGGTCAGCTAATGAAATCAGCCACACGGCGAGCACACACCTGATTTGAGCATCAGGGGCGAAACACGGTATCTGCCCTCACTCGCCTTGCTCCTCTTACTTCTCGCTTCATTCATTTCTCAGTGAAAGCCTTTTAATCCAACCGGCAAAGTCATGCAAACACGCACAAGAGGTCGCAAACAGAGCACGCCTGATGGTGATGCTCGATCAGAGATCCCAGAGGCGCGCTTGACGCGTCGTTCTGCCGCTGCCGCTGCTTCGAAAAGCTCTGGTACGGAGACACGCGCCAGGCCAGGCTCCCTCTCCTCCGACCCTATCCCTATCCGGGGTGCCCCAAAGCACGGCAAGGCCGTCAGTGTAGCTAGTATAGCAACAAGTCCCACCAGAAACGAAGAGGAAACTGAATTTGGTGAAGAGGAAACTGCAGATGGTCCTGGCCGGTCGGGTGGGCTAGGGGCACAAGATGACGATGCTGCCACACAAGAACAGGAGATCCGATGCCAAGTCATGAATTCTCTACTACCAGATCTCAAAAGCGCGACCCGTGGGCTCAAACACCGACTCTCCAACGGGACTTACGACAACAGAGTATTCGCTGCTGTTCTCGAGACGAAACGCAGTGCATTTCGTGCTATTCTGAAGGCATACGAGGAGCCTGGCTCAAAGACTCCATTCATCGATTTTTCCTGGCTGGAGGAATTCGGCCAGCGCACGGAAACTGACACACGATCTGTCACCCGTGCCTCGATGCAGGCGAATCAAGTGCTTGTACTCGATTTCATTCGCCAAGACTACATGCAGCAAGACGAGGACGAGCGCTCCTCAGCCGTCTTGTCCTTTCTGACGGCCTTGGATGCCGCGTTTCCACGACTTCTCGGGTCATCTCGAGACTACGCTCACCAATTCGATCTCGCACTTGCTATTCGTACGTGTCTGTTCATCGAGGCTCTCGCCGCCCAAGTTGACAAGGTCAACGTTGTCAAAGTCATTGCCTCGGTATTCTGCGCAGACAATAACAACAGCGATTATGCCGCCCGCCTTATTTCGGGACCGTTCAAGAGCCTCGCTGGCATCAATGAGTTTGAAGAGGAAAGTCAAGAATTGGAACAAATCTCTCAAAGAACTGGATATTTAGCAACCATAGCCCTTAAAGACAAGAAGCACCACGGGGTAGAGAAACTTCGTCAAGAATACCCCTTGCAAGACCTGCTTGAAAGGGTTGACAAATGGTGCCTTGACAACTACGCTCTGTTGGACGATGCAGAGCCCGCCGAAAAGTCGAGTGCAAACGAGCCAGTCAATGCTGGAGGGCATGACCTTCAAGGCACGCGGCATACTTTAGACTCCATACCTGAGTCCCTGCCCGAGTCCCAGCCCGAGCTCCAGCACATTATTCGCCGGCCAGCAGGTGTCCAGAAGTAAGTGCGTTCTTGTTCGCTCGCTTTATCAAATGGGTCTGCCGATGTTGACAATCCTGACGGACTTTGAAAGGTTTCTGGTTTTCTCCGCACACTTGCTAACTCATTCCATCCACTCAGGGAGCGGTCCTTTGTCGATGTGAAGAGCAACGCCGTTCAAGAAGGGTTCAGCGCTCTGGGCAATGGTAATGGTACCAAGCCGCGACACGAAAAGCCGCCTTCGGAAGCACCAAGCGATTGCGACGAGGGGAACAGATTTCTCCTGGCAAGCGAGATAGGCACAAGTCCCGCCAGGGACTCGCCAGGCAAGAGACGACGGGTTCCAGATGACGACGACGACGACGACGACGACGTCTTCGAAACAGACACCCGGGGCAACCACGATCCAGATGACCGCAGGGCAAGACTCAAAGCAAAGAACCCAATGCCCGAAAGAAAACGCCAACGTCTCCCCAATCAACCACCAGCAAGCCCCATGCCGCCGCCGCCGCCCTCCTCGTCTGTCTTGCATCCCAGCGCAGGCTTCGCCCATCCTGCCGCCGACCCATCCTCCTCCTCCTCCCGACCCGACTTCGACAACATCAGGGCCAGAAGAGCCGTCGTCAGCGAGCGCGCGCGCGCTCACGACTTTTCCTCGTCGTCGTGTTCCGCCCCGGCGCCTCCGTCGTCCAACCGCTCCGCTTCTTCCCAGAAACAGCGCCATCCATGGTCCGATGAGGACTCGGCCACCCTCATCCGTCTCATAGCCGAAGAACGCGCCTCATGGTCCACCATTGAGCGAGAACACAACAACAAGTTCAACCACCCCCGCAACCAGCAGGCGTATCGCGACAAGGCACGTAATCTGAAGGTCGATTTCCTCCTGACCGACGCCGTCCTGCCTCCCTGCTTTGATCTCGTCATCCTCAGCAAGAAGGAGAACGAGACGGTACTGCGTGCGCGCAAAAATCCATGGAGGAAGGAAAGCGACTTCGACGATAGAGGCAACGCCATCAATACGCTTCTTGATGACGCTGTGTAACAAATGGGGAGGGGTCGATCCCCGCAGTTGTCGGTTCCCTTTTTGCCCCCCCCCTTTTTTTTTTCCCCTCCCCCCCCGAATTGGGTATCTACGAGTTATGGACATTTGTAAGATATGCAGGGATAGGTATCATCCAGGGTATTTCCATGGATTTTCATCACATTTTGTGCAAATCTGCTCGAGAAGGTATTCTTTGTCGTATTGATTGCTCGGGCTTGAATCATACCCAAGTCCCAGCATTAACATCCAAGAGAATAAGGACGACAGGCAGCATCTAGGACAGGACGCCACCACTTACAGTAACAGTACAGCACCGGTCTAGTATAACTTACATTTGGCGTTGCTTTCATAGGACATGCTGGCATGTTTGGAAAGTACGCACAAGGTACGAAAGTATGTGTCAATAGCAAGTTGGGAGGGAGAGAGGGGGGGGGGGCGCGAGGTTCGTTTCCGTTTTGACCCGGTATGCAGACGATTCCTCAGCAAGATGCGTCGCCACATAGTTATCAAGGTAGAGTCACGCTTCTGAAGAAAGACGACCGACAGGTGAAGAGAAGACATGCCGAAAATTCACTACTCTACAGGCAAATCATAGTCGATCCCACACCATTCACACACGGGCTACTGCCGAGGCCTGGCTCCCCTCTATCGGGATACTCTATTCGGCAGCGAAGCAAGGCCATCCTCCCGATTCACTCTGGAATCCCAACTGTGCCCAGCGTCAATACTGCCCGAACTCATGTCTGGGGAAAATGTAGCCTTATCAGATGGTTCCTTTGACAAAAAAATTTCCAACCACTCTTCTGGTGATGTCACAAGATAAAAATCAAACCAAGAGAATATGGAATAAAATAAAAAACGAGAAGCAAAAGGAAAGTTGGCATGTTTGCCCATGGCGAAAAGGCACCGAATGGTTTGCGGTGCAAGGGAGAGAAGAAGGTATAAAGGAAAGGTCAAGTCGTAATGTAGGGGGTATTGACATAACGGTCGTTCCTCTAGCCCATGCATGTCCATGCAAGAGTGTCACACCAAAGCGGCTGTCAGGTAGGGAGCTTGAAGTTCATGACTGAGCGAACCTAAAAACTCCTTGGTATGCACCACCAAAATAGCCTTGACGTCAATCAAGGTAGTTTGAAGAACCGGTGGTATCTCGGCCCTCCCCAACCAAGTTTCCCTTGCACGCATGCCACATTTTCTGGACATCGCAAGAAGAGATGACCACTTCATTGCTGAAGGCCGCTTACTGAGTTTGGTACAAATGTCGGAACGCAGAATCGGATACACAAGAAGAATAGGAGAAAACGAACAAAAGGGGTGTGTGAGATAGGTCGCAAGCCGCGTACAAACAAAGGAATACGGGAGAGGTCAACGACCCTCGACTAGGAATACAACAATGTAGCCAAATAGTTCGGTGAAGTTCGTAGCAAATGGTAATGGTTCCTCATCCCACAGAGGCGTGGTATCCAGTTATCCAGAATAGTAGTCAAGCTAATGCGAGGCTTGACTGAAGCGGCATAGTCTCGGCCATCGCCCCAACATACAATCGCAAGCGAAACTCCAAATCGCATTACTTATCGGCGGTGAAAAGGCAAGTCTCTCAACTTCAACCGATTCGTTCTCCACCCTTCATACCACTGTTCACGACTGGCTTCACGTAATTCGCCGCGCCATTCTGAGAAGACAGCCTCCTTCAAACGCGTGAAATCGCAGTGCTCGTCATTATAAGGATCTGCGAACCCCCATGAAAATTGGCGTCCGAGAACAGATGGCTCGTACAAGTCGGGGCAGATGATGGAAAGAGGCATGAATGGAACGTCTTCTTCTTTCGTGTCTTCATGGGCTTTGTGGCGACGGACGGAGTGGCTGGACAAGCGTTTTGGGTTTGGAGATGGTGGCGACGATGTCGGCTTCTTCGATCCTTGCTCTGCTGAATATTCGTCCTCTTCTTCTTCGTCAATTCTATTGTCGATGCTGTCAACATCGTCGTCCAACCCCAGAGCCTCAAGCGGGTCCAAATCTGCTTGTTTGATGCTGTCCCATACAGACTTCTTCAGCACGTTCATATGTTTCGCGGTGATGGTGTCTGCTTTGGCGATCACGGGAATGACAGTGGTTTTTCGGTAAAGACTGCGCAGAATTTGGAGGTCGACGTCATCATCGAGTGCACCAGTCGCCCGGCGCAAATCATACCCTCCGGCCCCAAGAGGACCGCTTGCCCTTTGTCGAGACGCTGCAATGTTGCGGTCGAGTCGTGAAGGGTCTAAAACCAAGAAGACGGCGTGGATATGAGTGTCCCGAACTCCAGGAGAGCGCACAACCTTCATCTCCTCGGCGAAAGTGTCCTCAAACTTGCTCTCAAGAAAGGCAGTCAGCTCTCTCAGCTGAAGATCAACCAGATTCTTCTCAAAGCCTTCCGAGTCCCACAATGTCAAGCCGATGCGCTCATTGTCTATTTCCGTCTCCATAAAGTGAGGGACAAAATTCCCCGACGCGGGGGCTGGGAGCCGGAAGTCATCCTCATCCGTCTTCTTGGATCGCTTTCTGGGAGGCAATGCAAGTGCTGTCTTGAGGAATTCAAGGAACGATGTTTTACCGGCGCCGCTGGTCCCGATTACCAAGATACTGTTGATTTTGCCCCAAGCCGTTAGAGATGATGAAGACGTGGAAGAACAGAAAAGAAAAAGATGAGTACCTCGCCGCCACGCTAATGCGACGAAAGGAATGAACGCTTCATGCGGTCTCGAAGCTGCAAGAAACATGACAGGGAGGGGCAACTCACTTGAATGGGGTGGGATCTTTTCTTCTGCGAACCCTCCTAGGGCTGTTGATGGAGCTAATGGCGCTACTAGCATAGCTATATCGTCCACGGTGCGTCATGCTCTCCGTTCTGGCATACGGATCGAACGTGATCTTGTTGGGAATGGGAGGCACCGGGGGAACTGTACTGGAGACATAATTGCGAGGCTCGGTAGAGGCACGAACATAGTAGCCACCAGAGCTAGAGTTGGAAAGGCTGTAGGCGGGCTCAGGAGGAGAAGGTTGCAGTTCCTGAGGGAACGCCTTTGATAACTGCTCGGTATTGTTGGCGAACTCGGGTATCTTGGGAGGCGCGCGCAGAGCTGCTTGACGCTGACGTTCCAGCTCGGCCTCCTTAAGGGCCTGAGCCTTCCTGCCGCCTTTGCCCAAATCGCCGCTTTTACTTCGTCGAAGCAACATTCCGAAGCTAGAGCGTCGAGGGCGCTGTTCGGTCATAACAGGTGTAAAGTTGAGAAAGGAGGTGTCGACAGTCAATCGAAAGGGAAGGAGCTCACAATTAAAGCCACGGGCCACGGATCCACGGGGGTCCACGTAGCATGTAATGCCGCAAGTGGGCGCAAGGAGCGGAGGGGATATTGAACGAAGACGGCCAACCAGGGGTCAGTCAAATGGGAAGGTCAAACTGGTGGGTGGGTGTGAAGTTGCTGCTAGCGCCCCGGGGGGTAGAGGCGCTTATGTGTAAGTTAGTGTTCAAGGACCTTGGCTCATGCAGGTTTGGTCCGAAGCAAGATGAAGATGGGGAAGGTGCGAACGGCAGACTGGCGCCCAGGTGCTCGCCCAGCGGCTCGTGGGTGGATTTCGAGAGACGGGTTAATACGTTAATACCCGACTTGAAGATGATGTGAGGTGAGAGAGAATCAAGAGAATGGGTGCGGGGTGTCAGGGTGTCTGATGGCAGGAGGATTCGAGGTCTTGCACTTGTTACTTGTTGGCAGGGGAAAGAGAAAGAAACCAAACCAAAACCGATGCAGGCACTCGGGCCACTTTTTTTTTTGGGGAGGGGGGGGGGGGGGGTGGACGGGCAGCAAATGAGTAGGGGTCGCCTAATGTGTTGGTTAATCTTTTTTTATGCCGCCACAAGATGAAAGAGAGCCGCGATGGATGGTCAGGCTAGACCAATGCGGCCAGGATGGAACTAGAATAGAAGCGGACAACAGTCCTTCGCGGGGCAGACTGGCTGGCCAGTGGGAGATGATTCAACGAGTAAAAGGGGAAGAGGACGAAAGAGCAAAAGCAAAAAGGGACTAATAATAAAGAAAATCGATGAAGACTCCAGGGGCATGGATGCATGCACGAATGGCCGACTTGGAACCGCGACGGCAAAGATGGGACAGAAAAGGGACGCGGGAGAGGCCTGATCCAAGGACCAAGAAACTTGCCAAAATTAGACCAATAGTAATATAGGCCAGATAAGACAAGACAAGAGACAATCTTGCGCTATCTTTTCCTCCGGTCTCTATTATCCGGCGTGCATCCTAACCTATCTACGGATCCGTAATACATATGTATCAATCCCAGCACCAAGTCCACTTTTGTTAACTTGCAGGGGAAGAACATCAGACTAGAAACGGATGAAAGGAATAATACGGAGGAGTGTGAATTACCAAAGCCAGAATAATAGGGGCAGCCCGCCGTTCTGGAAGCGAAGGCACCACGACTAACCAGATGTGTCTAGTTTGGCTTGGATCTTGGACAACAAAGACAGGACTGCTAATGGTAGCGCCTCTACTAACCTGTACATGGTAAGTCCGTAGGCAGGTATATAAGTATAAAAATTCATATATAATTTAGTAGCATATATAAAGTATCCTTTATCTAATAATTTTAATTAGGTGAAATAAGTGGATTAGTACGCAAGTGTAGTCTTACGGTCCTCAAGGAGATACGCAATGCCATGACAATGGTTAATGGCGCGTCAGCTGTAACGTCTGGCCTAACAGCCCCGTCAAGGTCAAGTGCCGGCTGGTCTGGTGCCTGTCATGCAAGATGAATCATTCAGCTGCTCACCCATATCAGTGTCTCAGGTCCCCACGTTTTGGAGCAGACTCGACTCGACTCCCGCTCGACCGCAGAAAGCACAATGGAAGCACGATGAAGCAAGTCCCTTAACAACAAGTGTTCCCGCAAGACTTTGGTACAGAAGTCCCAGCGGGTCCCGGAAAAGCCGCACGACTCTCGTCTGGTCGTTGCGCTAACGACTCGCCTGTCAAGTTTCGACCGAGAGAAGAGCGTCGATAACGTTTGTTGCATCTTGACTTTCAACCTGCACAAGGAGTCCAAAGATACAAAGTCTTGATGGCAACATCTAAGCACAAGGAATAGGACGTCAGTTCTGAATAGAGGCATTCGGATGGCGTCGGCCCTGCTGCGTGGCTGACGGTCTGTCCTGTTTTGTTTGGATGCGAGGAAGAAAATAATGCTTCGAACCAGTCGAGTCGTGTGTCCCGTGGCCGCAATGAGTACGAAGACGCAAGCTGAAACGACAAGGCATGACACGACACGACACGGCATAATATAACATGACACGGCATAACACGATATAACACGACACGACACGACATGACACGACACGACACGACACGACACGACACGACACGACACGACATAACACGCTTTAATAGATAGCATCGCCTTTGTTGGCAGCAGAAGAGCCCACAGACATGATTTTGTCAGTCAGATACCTCGCCTTGACTTGGCCATCAATGCGAAGATCAAAGAAAATGAGTCCCACCGCTTGCTACCACCGCTTGCTACCACTGCAATGCGCCATCAAGTACGCTGCGCACTGCCGTCTGGGCTGCCAGCAAGTCCAAAGCCCTTTTCAGAGCAGCGGGGCCACCGGATTTGATGCTACAAGCCACGGACCTTGCAGCTTTTCTTTTCTTTTCTTTTCTTTTTCTTTTTCTTTTCTTTCCGGACGCAAGCAAGATGCCCCTAACCAATGACAGACGACGCAGAGGGCCCCGTATCCAGGGCAACCCTCGATGAGCAAGCTGCGCCATATTATATAAGCAGTATATCGGAGGTCACACTGGCTAGTGCTCGGGTCCCGATATTGCTCGCAATCTTACTGTCAGAGCCACAGTCAGAGCCACAGTCAGAGTCACAGTCAGAGCGCCCTCCCTTTAGTACGCAATGGTCTCCCAGTCCCGGAGCCAGCATGTCACATACTGAACTGCCACATCCGCGCCGCTTCCGAATCAGCCAGGCCAGGCGCGCTCCGTCATACTCTCCGTGTCTCCCTCACTCGCTCACTCACAGCGTACCGAGTAATACAGAAACGCCACATGCGCTGGCCTGTATCTGCACGTAGTGCGCCGTGTGCTGTGTAATCTGCATCACTTGGCCCAAACTTGGCCGGCCAAATAACCGCGTTTTTTTTTCTTTTGTCTTTTTATCGTCTAACCAACAAGATAGATCCATAGATAGATCATCCATCTGAGTCAGTCTTTGGCAGCGCAGTCCAAGATGTATTGATACCCGTACACCACGCACGTACCTACGCACAGGCAACGGGCCGTGCATAATTCAGGACTGCTCTTGCCTCTGGTATCTATTGAGTTTTCATATTTTTTTTTTGCTCATTGGTTGTGGCCAATGCATCGGATTTGTGAAGAAATCGGTATTGATTCGACTTAGCTACGGATCCGTAGAAGCCAAACCTTTTTTTCATCTAATATTATGGGGGGCTCTAGATCTCTAGATCACGTGCTACCCACGTTCTACAGATCAGGCCACCGTCAATTCCAGCACGCAACATCAGCGAATTGACGGGTCACAGATTGAAGATGGACGAATCTGACAACGGGCGCGATGCCTAGTGGGCTATGAGGCCTGTTGAAAGGAACAGCTTTTGGTCGATTTGGTGACTTTTGGAGCAGTGAAAGCGCTGGAGGTCGGCAGCAATCGGAGAGACACTGCCACCACTTGCTACGATGTGGAAATGTAACGCCGTTCTCTGGCACAAGGGGACCCGCGAGCTGATACGATGATGACAATGTATCATCCTTGGTGGGTGTCGAGTAGGTCCGACTTTGCTGCAATATCCGACCCGCGGGCGTCATATCAAGAAGCTGTAGTCCGTATTCGGAGTTATTTCTCTCCAAGGGGAAAAAAAAAAAAATTGTGTGGAGAATGGATCCAAGGAAGATGGTAACAGAGCTCACATGTTTCCTTCCTAAAGGGGAAAAGCCTGTTGAGGGTATTCACAGCCTCACATCGCAGCCTCAGGCATCAGCCTCGTCATTCGACGATGCAGCCTCCCGTGCCGCGTTTGATGTTACGATTCATCGCAGTCTCTGTTCAGAAATTCTGTTCAGACCTAGATTCATCGGACCAGTAGATTTGAAGCTTATAAGCTTCTCTTTTCTCTGCTAGATTCCGAATTCCTAGATAGCAATTCTATCATCATCTCTTCTTATCTCTCTTTGCCTTTCCCTCCTTCCACAAAGCCCCCCTCACAGTTACAACCATCATGCACATTGCAGTGTGTACGTGCTAAAAACAGCACCATCGACATGGAAAGTAGTGGTATAATTTATATAAACCCTTTTTATATACTTGAATAAAGACTTTCAAGAATAAAAGGACAAGACCTTTCTAGAGAAAACAAATGTCAGAGACTGGTGATGGAGCCGAGCAGTATGTAGTCTATCCCGCTTCTAATTATACAACATGCATGCCCCCCCTACAGTACACTACATCCGTGTGCATCCCCAATATTCGTACAGGCCTCGGAGAAGAAAAGTTGCGTAGATTTGCGCCATCGCTCAACGGGAAAAACAAAAACCAAGTAGTTGGGAGAGAGGGGGGGGGGGAAGCAAGGACTGTCTCGATATAAAAAAGACCCTTCGTCGGTCGATATGCTATCCACTTGTGCTGCGCAAATTGCAACAAGTCGTTATCTCATTAGCCATCATCTCATCAGCCGTCAAAGACATCGTGCTGTAGCTCGATTCCATAGTCCTGCGCCATGCCGCGCATTCGACTCTCCATTTCGTCCTCCATGCCGCCGCCGAGTCCCAGCCACTGCCTCAGCTTGAAGAAGTAGAATGCCACGTCCGTCACAGACATGACCAGCTTGAAGAGCACGTGTCTCCAGGCGTAAGTCAGTCTCTGCGGCAAGGGGAGGTTCTTGTCCTGGAAAAGGCTTCTGCTGGCCCACTCGCCCATCATTTTCACCCTGTTGACTGGAGATCCGAGGTACTGGTTATTCCCCTGGACGATGCGCATGTTTCTGCCGATGAAGAGGAGCTCCTTGGGCCATTTCTCCTCGTCGGCGAGCATGTCCCGCACGCTTTGCTTCATGAGCCTCTGCATGGCGTAGTGTCTCTCCTCGGGGGTCTTGCCGCCGAGCTCCTTGTTCAGTTTCTCGCGCATAGACGTGCCTTCTCCGCCTTCGTAGGGACGCATGAGGGTTGCGCTGGCGAAGAAATCGGCGCCCTTGATGCCCCACTCGGAGGTGATGCGGCCGATGGTCCTGTTGTCCAAGGTCATGAGGGCTTTCCAAAAGGCACAGTACTGGTGGCGGAACTTGGGCGACATGTATACGTAGAGGCCGTGGTCGATGAGGACGAGCTCGGCGCGGCCGCTGGGGAGACGTCGGATGAAGATGTTGCCTGGGTGAGGGTCGCAGTGGACGACGCCCCATTTGAAGATCTGGGCCGAGAAGAGATCGATCATGGTCGTCATGACGTCTTTGGTCGAGAGACCGAGTCCGCCCCGGCCCCGTGCCCCCTTCCACTCCTGACGCTCCGGCTTGATGTTCTCCCGGAACGGCTGCGTGCGGAGCTCTCGTCGTGCTTTGTCCATGTCCAGTGGCGGAAGCGGGGATTTGGCACCTGGAGAGCCCTTGCCGTGACCGCCGAGCCATCGCGATGTCATGGCTCTCTTGTCCCATAGCCGGACGCCTTCAATCCATTCTGTGGTGAGCACCCGGCGGGTGGTGAGATCCGAGTGCACCACGGGCACGTACACGCGGCCCCTGAGGCTCTTCTCGGCGTTGACAAGGTCCCTCATGGTTTGCGAGTTCTTCGCCTCGTTCAGAAAGTCTGTCTCGAGTTCCAGGCGCTCTGTGATGAAGGGCACGAGCGTATAGAGGGGAAGATCAAACCATTTCGAGTAGATCCAAGTGACGGTCCTAATAACCCAAGAATCAGACATTGGCAAGCTCACATGTCCGAAAGCCGCATGGGTGCATTGGGACTTGTTGCTTGCTGACCTACCGGAAAGCCCACAGATCCCAGGCAATCTGTTTCGCAATCTCTCTCTTCTGGATCTTGATGGCTACCTCGCGGCCGTCAGGCAATTTCGCCCAATGGACCTGCGCGACACTGGCGCTCGCTCTGGCTTTGCGCTCCATGACACCCATGCCATCCTTGCCCGTGAAGCTCACGCCAAAGACCTCCTCTACGCTCTTGCCGAAATCCTCCCGAATCACCTTCTCCACATCCTTCCAGTCGTCTTGCGGCGCGTCATCAAACATCCTGCTGAACATCTTCTGGAACTCGGGCGGCAAGATTGCGCTCTGCATGGCAATCGCTTGGCCAATCTTGAGGTATAGGCCTCCATTTGCGCGAAGCAGATCGAACAGCCTCTCTGCGTTGCGAGCGTGGAGCTCCGGCACAGAGCCCGTCACTACGAGCTCTGGACGAAAATTTATCTTGTAGTCGAGCGCAACCAGTAGCGAGGTTGCGAAGGTGCGCACCGTTCTTGCAAAGCCGGAGGCATACATTTGCCGATCGGCCACGTAGATGGTGCCGCCACTAACAAGAGCTACCGCCAGCCATCGTGTCCATTTTCTCCCCTTCTTGTACTGCTTGGCAGCTCGCGGGGCTCCGAGCTCTTCTGGCGACGGCGGACGAAGAGGCTGGAAGGCGCCAGAGCTCTGCACATGTCGGCGGCATGGGGCAGAGTCGGGATTTAGACGACCGGAGGCGTCATTGCGAAGAGCTATCCTGCGCGCACGACAAGCTCCTATTGACGAGGGAACCGCTCTCGTCGAGAGGTGCAGCATGTTTGGGCGAAGCATGCTGGGCAGGATCACGTCTTTCTGTCCCGGCCCGTGTATGCGAGGGAAGGGCAAGTGAACGACGTTGATGGGACAGCTGGGGTTATTTTTTCGTGTCTCCCTGTCAGACGCTTTGTCATCGGAGGCACACCTACCCCAATGTAAATCTCGGGTCTCCACACGTGTGGCCAAGAGTGGAATCCGTGTCCACGATTCGTTTCGTTTCTCAGATGGCGTCCAGAAGTGATAAGTGATATTGAAAGCTTGAACGACGGCGCACCCATCGACGGGCTCATTTGCTTTCCCGTCAGCCCGTTTGCCCGTCCAGCAAGCTGCTGCGTCAGACCCTGGCCACCCGTGAGCGAGCCTGATGATTCATGAGGCCCCCCCTCCCCCCTCCCCCCCCCTGCCTGTGCCAGAGATGGATGGGGCTAGTATATACATGTAGGGGCAGCAGGGGCCAGCGGCGTCCTCATAGGCCAATCAGCCGGGGTCGGGTACCTGCAACTGGGATTTCATGCTCGACATGTCAGTTCGTGCCAGGGGGGCCAGGGGGGCGGGGGGGACCGGGCGACTAGTTCTAGTGAGTTCTAGTGCTGTTGCTGTGCTGTGAGATGGGGCCGGGGCCCTAGCAGCATCTGACGGCCCATCAATTTCTCAACTTCTCACACGCAGCCAACAAACAACCAAACATACTACGGAGTAATACATACGGACGTAAAACATGAAGCAATACGGAGTACCTCCCAGAGGTAAGGAGTACATGGCGACGAAAAAGACAACAGCGAAAAGCGCATCATAATGCCCCCATGCCAATGCAAAATGCCAATGCCCTCGGTCGGTCGGTCGGTCAGTCGGTCGGTCGTGAGACACAACAGACCAGAGCAAGCACTGATGCGACAACAGCGAACCACGCAGCACCCACGCAGCACCCACGCAGCACCCACGCAGCACCCACGCAGCACCCACGCAGCACCCACGCAGCACCCCACAGCACCGGCCGGGGCAGCCCCCCTCCTTGTTCCACGCGCCATCATGCCAATGCCATTCATGTTCTTCTGTCCTCTGTCTGCCCTGCGCCTCACAGCATCGTCACTCCAACCAACTCCAACCAACTCCTTCCATAGCGACTCCGCGGTGCATCTCTCTTCAGCGACACGGCCGACACACAACGTGGAACCTAGTGCTGGATTGACTTCCACTGCTGCAATCGTCGGGAGCAGAGTCGACATCCTCCCCCTCTTTCATTTCGACCCGCCAACGTCGCACCATTCGTCCTTTGTCCTTTACGCAGATCCCCCCATGGCTAGCGAAAACGCTGACGAATTCTGATTGTCTGGCGCCCGTGGACGACTGCGACTCCAAAGCAGCCTGCTTCGACCTGGGACGACCGCGAATCTACCACCCGATCAATCAGTCTCCGTCTCTTAGCGTAGCTCGCTGTTGTCGTCATGCTGCGACCGGCAACACCATTGTCGGTGCTGCTGTTCGCCGCCTTCATTATGCTCCTCTTGTCGGTCATATCCATCCCAGTCACCAAATTCGTTCCCCTCGGCGAAAACAAAAATGTCAAGTACGGCGTGTTTGGCTATTGTCAGGGCGACAATTGTTCGAAAATTGGCCTGGGCTATCCATCAGGTACGATTGATCATCATTCTGCGCGCTGTCATGCCTCCTTGTGGACGACGTTGCAGATGGCTAGTTACTGACGAGATATTGTATCAATGTACTCCAGGCGGCGTATTGAGCGATGAAACTCAACAGTTCGACCTGCCGAGCTCGGTTCGACACACTTTATCCGCCATTCTTGTCATCCACCCTGTGGCCGCCCTACTTACTCTCATCATGTTCTGTCTAGCCGTTGCTGCTCACATGCACAGTTCGTCACACTCTGCCAGATTTCTTCTGGTTGTCTTCATCTTCACCTTGCTCACTTTTCTCGTCTGCCTGGCTGCCTTCGTCATCGATGTACTGCTGTTCATCCCCCATATGGCATGGGGTTCGTATATGGTCTTGGCATCGACCATCATCCTGGCTGTCTGTGCCATCGCTACTTGCGGCCTGCGACGCTCAGTTGTCGGCAGGAAGGCCCGGCAAAAACGCATCGCGGAAAACGCCGAGATGAGCGGCGAGAACTACTTCAACAGAGAGGGACAATTCAAGCCGGCACCCGTCATGGCCGATCGGCCTATCGTTCCAGGTGTCAGTGGAGGAAATCCTGGAGATAGGGATAACCTGCCGACGTTTGCTACATTCGACAGTCAGGGGAAAGACGATCATGTCAGTGATGAGCGAATTCCCCTGACCCAGCGAAGTCCCGTGGAGAAACCCATGGACCCGGCGCCTATGGGCGACGCTGCCAACTTGGCTGCTTCCGGAACATCGCCATCCCGCGACCGGTATGGAAACCCTCAAAATGGCGCGCCTAGTACCTTTGGATCCCAACCGAACGGAAGAGGGCGGGGTGGAAATCAGCGCGGTGGCCGAGGAGGTCCGTATGTCCGAGGCGGCTTCGATGCCTATGGCGCAGCAGGACGAGGAAGAGGTGCTGCAAGGGGAGGCTACGGTCCGCCACCTGCAAGGGGAGGACCCCGTGGACGAGGTGGCTACGGGCCTCCACCGCGAGGAGCGTTTGGACCCGGAGGTATGAGAGGAGGACGAGGCCCCCCTCCAGTCGCTGCCTACGGGAACGTAGGCCCGGGCCAATATGACCGTCGACCATCCGAAGAAGAGTACATGCAATACGTACAACCTCAACTTGCACAAACATCGTCAGACCGCGGGTGGAATGACAGCAATAATAATGACTCGGCTGCAGACGCTTACGACCTCCCGCGCGCAGAGTCACCTCCACCACTACCTGGTCTTGCCATGGGTGGTGGCCCGGCCATCGAAATGGATGCAGCTCCTCTTGCTCCACCAAACTCCTTTGGTCATCATAACCAGCTTCGAGATAGCGACGCGGATGTTGCCGGTATGGTTGGCTTGCAACAAGATCGCGCCATGGTGGGCGGTGGACGGGACACCGTCCTGAGCGAGGGAAGCAGGTACAGTACAGATGAGTATGTCTACATCAAGAGCACAGCCTAGCTATAGCAACACTCGTGATACACACGTACATAGACGCCAAAGCAATGCTGATGACAATTCGACAGGCAATATGCCCCACCACGGGCAGCATGGAACCAGGATTCGGGAAGAAACTCTCCCCGTGCGGCATCTCCAGCGCGCTCGTTCAGACCCGCCCCTGAACATTCCAATCCGAACATGCCCGTTGCTAGGATGGGCCCACGCAGTGATTATTACGAAGATATCGACCCCAGATTCGACGGGGGGCCACCTCCTCAAACCGGCCACGGGGGACCTATGCTGCATCCTCCTCTTAATGAACCTGTTTACGAGGACGTTCATGCCGTCGTTGGCGGAGCACGTAGCCCAGCCGAATCTGAGCGCTCCAACTTTACGTCAATATCTCAACGCGGCGTCAATCCACGTTGGGAGCCTCAACCACCGATGCCGAATCAGGGCCCTCCTACCCGTCGCCCAGTGCAGATGAAGCAGCAAAGACAAGATGTGCTGTTAAACAACAATCCAGACTTCCAACTGCCCGGTGCACGAGGGCAAGGCCCCAATCGTGGCATACTAGGAATGATTCCTGGCAGTGCCTATCCGACTGGAGCCATCTAACAAGTGCCAATCGTGGAAGCGACAAAAAAAAAAAAGTCGACCGGCCACTCACCGACCACCTGTACATAGTGTAGATAGTGAGCGGGGAAAAAAGGGCCTTTATATCTTTTTCAGGACACTCCTTCAATCCTCGAAACATTTTCGAAATACCCCAGCAGAGAGCAGAAAAGAGGCCCAAGTCGGGGGGGGGGGGGGGGATTGGACTTTTGAGCTTAATGCACCAGCCAAAAAAATGCCTCAAAATTTCGAGGTCAAATTTCTGTTCTTGTTACTCTACTCTTCTAAACTATCCCTCGACCATAATTCCGATTTGCAGGGAGTATTTCGCACCTCTAGAGGCTCCCTGGGGGGCTTTTTTTTTTGTCTTTCCAATTGCCTTATTCTGGTCAAAGCCGACTGACCCCTGAGATGCTTTTCCACGTATCGTGAGATTTCTATTTGCACAAAACGGAAATACGCATGAAATGACCCAGTTTCAGGTCTCGAAATTTATTTGATTCATCGTCCTGTACAGCTGCTCTTTTGGCGTCTCGTCTGAAGATCAGCATGGATCGGATTCTGTTGCGTCGGCACGCACGGGGAATCTTTTGCATATTCGTCTGGTCGTCGAACTCATTGATATGGGCGGGATCAAAGGCCACGCGTGATGCAGTAGAAAAAAGTGCTGGGCGGCAAAGGGGGTTCAGCGCGGGTTTGCCAATGCTCTCTACATGGACAGCCTTGGTGTTGTCGTCAACGGCGGCAGCAATGTCCTCGAGGTTGTCTCCGTCAACGAACTTGGTCCTTGATGCCCAGACGGGGAAGGAAGACCTTGGAACTGGTTATACGTGCCACCGTACAGGGTGGATGTGGAAACGATGTTGTCGCCAGCGTGGGCAAGTTGTTGTGATGGCAATGAACTGGGCTCCTTGACCAGTGGCGGCGGCCACGCCTCCTTCGAGAGCAGCGACACGTTTCTCAAAGACGTCGACTTGTGGGCTGTGAGAGTCAATCGGACCAATCATCTGGGGGGGGTTGTTGGGTAAATGAAATGCCGTAGTCTTACGTTCATGATACGGCTGTGCATGTTGCCAAATTCCTTGAGACCAAGGAGCTTCGCGCTCGATTTCTTCTGGGGCGAAATCCTTCTTTTTCTCATCACGGTAGTAGCGTAGATGGGTACGGATCCGTACAGCTCTCGACTTGGTAGTCGGATCAGGCTCCTTTCTAACGTACGAGGCGAAACCATCAGTCAGTCGGCCCACGTCACCGCCGCGAGACCAGTTTTGACTCTGGGAAGCCACGCCACGTCTCGAAGTTCTTTGCTCAAGTCGGACATTATGGCGGAGAGTGAAAGGTGGCCAGCCTAAGCGTAAAGGAGAAATCAAAAGTTTCTTTCTCGAGAATGCCTGAATCTGAAGGGTACTTGTAGCATAGTTTGTTAAAAAAAAAAAAAAAACCACCACTATCTGGTGCTCCCGGGTCGGCCAATTCGGGTCGGGTTAGCTATCGACGGTCTTCGACCCAGTGTCATCACATCCGTACTTTTGTCGTCTCGCGAGGTCAACATCATATTCGTGTGTCTGGCACATGCACCGCAAAGGATTCGTCGTTATTCATAGTCTAGCTCTCTTGCAAGACAACGCCTGTTTGTCTGATATATTGAAGATGCAGAAAAAGAAAAAAAAACGATCAAAGAGTTTGCCGTCCCGCAGCTGCTGCGCGCCAAAGCATTGGTCCCAAAGCAATGGATTCTCCTCAGAACCTGCCGTCCCGTTTCATCACCGTCGCCTCGGTATCAAAACCTCCGTTCTCCCACGCAGACTGGGTTAAAAAGAGAAAAGCCGCTGATGCTCCAAGTAGTATTCCGGCCGCGCGCCGTGTCTTCTGTCCATGCCCCTTCCTTGTGTCACTGAGATATCCAGCAGCGTTAAACCTCTCTCATCTGCATGGCCTTCCTCCTCGCCTCGACACCTCCGACAATCATGTGCTTAGCCGTCAAAATTGTCGACGCGATCCAAGCACAGAAGGCGCCAGCGGCAACGACGGCATCGCCTCGGCTGGCACTGCAAACGTTGCCTCTACAAAACGTCAGGCTGCCGATATACACGACAAACGCGATGAAGCCCGCAAAGTAAAAGACGGTGTTGAGGCCCTCCACGGCCAAGGACGCGTACGGATGGAAGAGGCGGCGGAAATATCGGGGACTGAGCTCGAGATACAGGATGGACAAGAGAGAGAAGATGGATGCGAAGAGGATGAAGTCCACCGAGTTTGGAGGCGACTGTGAGGTTCCCGTGCGGTACCAGTTCACAACTAGGTCAAGTCAGCTTGGAATCCCTTTCGAGGTGAACTGACTGATGGAGTGTCGTGGGAGAGACAAGCTGGACTCCTGAGGAATCACCCCGGTCATGACGTACCAAAGGCAGAAAGGCCAAAATTGGCCGCGGCCAGGAGGCCCTGCAGCACTCGAAGCGCGATATTGCTTATTAGTCGACTCATGATGGGCAGAGCACCATGGATATATTCCTATATTATCCAGACGATTTTTGCGACAAGCGGTGGTGAGTGATGGCGTCTTTTTGCGAGAAGCAGATCGCAAAAGGATTCCCGGAGCAAATCGAAAAAGAGCATCGAACTGACTTGTCATGTGCTACACCAGTCCAGTCTTTAAACCGCCCGCATTGACCAGAGAAATCAAATTGAAACATGGTCCTGCCATCCCTCTTGGTGTGCGCGGCGCTGTTATAACTTGGTACGGGGTCGTGGCCCACCCGCATCAACCTTTCTCAGCAATTTTTAAGGAGGCGGGAGGGCCGTGCTAAGAGGAGATGGAACATGAACGTGACGGCAAAGTCTGAGACTGCTTATTAGGTAGGGCCTCTGAAACGGAGTGGAACCTTGATCGATAACGCGGCGATGCGGCGATGCGGCGATGCGGCGATGCGTGGCGCTCAGCAATCCAGTCTCTGGCAGGTCTGCCTTTTTGTCTTTTGTCAAGAGAAGAAGCCCAGCTCCGGCTGCAGCTCCGGCTCCGGCCATTGAACTGAACGGTGAGGCAACCAGACCGTCCAAGTGTTGACTTTTCCATCTCCTCTCTCCATGCGACTCCCCTCAATGATAAAGTCGCTGCCCATCGCATCGAGCCCATCGCATCGAGCCCATCGCATCGAGCAGTCTGGTAGGAGAGCGGGGTCCGACCAAACAAGCTTCGTGCGTTGATGAAATGCTGTGGGCTGCCGAGACTTGCATCACTTCTTGGTCTCTTGTCTCACTGCCGACAACTGGCATGAGCCGAGCACTTCTGGCGTAGCGTGGCAGCTGTGAGCAGCTGTGAGCAGCTGGCAGCAGCTGGCAGCGCTAGGTAGCTTTGGAGCAAACATCGTTCGACGTGACCAGCAAAATCCAACTTGGCTTGGACCATCTGCGCACCTTATTGTTACCTGCGTCTTCTCTTCGTCTTCGTCTTCGTCTTCGTCTTCTAATTATCAGGAGGTCCATAGAAGATCTTCGAGTCATTGTGGGAACCTCGCTTTTTTATAGCTAGGTGTGATCATGACAAGGCGCGCGATCGAGTCATGGAGCGCTTGATTTCCCTGGGCCGCGGGATGCGAATTCAGCCCGTCAAATGAGTCTGCGGGATCACGTTGTGTCCTTACAGTCGCCGCACAGGTGCCGAGACAGACTCGTCCGAGTTGAGCTACTTTGAGTCCCAAGGCAAGGCAAGGCAAGCGTCTCGTCATTGATTTAGTCTCTCTGCCGGAATCATCCATTCCTGGCCATTCACATGCAGCCCCATGCAATGCCCCCCCCCCCCCATGCAATGCCCCATGCAATGCCCCATGCAAGTTCCTCAACCACAAGAAAGATGGTGAGCCTGCACCTGCCCTTGTACGTACTCATCGGAATTGGACCTGGACTTGGAATGCCAGTTTAGACTGTGTGGCTGGCTGTCTTTGTTGCAGATTGAATAACTTACTCTTGTGCCTTCAATTGAGATAGTTTCATGGGGGCACCTTTATTCTTGGGGGTTTGGGGCCCACCCTGATAGCCGCCTACATACATATCGAGCCGTCGATGAACCCTTGCTGACCACTCACAGCTGTCATAATTGGTGGCTGATTGGTAGATCTGGGGCTGCCGAGGCCCCCCCCAGAACCAACCTCGGCCCAAGGACCCCCTGGGGATCTTGCCATGCGTGCCAAATTGCAGCCGCCCGCTCCAACGTCGAAGCCACCACCCACACATAATTACATAGTCGACCCCATCATGTTCGGCCTCATGCCCCGATTGAGCCTTTTGCGCAGCCGGTCTGGCTTGCTAACCACCATCTGCCATTCGTCTGGCCACCGAGCTTCTCTTTACATCTTCTTCCCCAGCTTTACCCCAGAAACCGCTTTCTATTCTTTTGCTGCTGTTTGGCCTTTTTCCCCTCACCCACGACCCTCCGCCGCCACCATCTCCCTGTATCTTTCCATCCCCGTGGCTTTCTCTTTCTTTTGCTAGTCGCATATCGTCTTCGTTCGGTCCTGCCCGCGAGTCTATACTATGCCTCCTGCTCAAGATCCTGTTGCGCTCCAGTTGGAGCTCGGCGCTGTCCCTCCACCTGGCTCTCCTTATGGTGTGCCAATTCCTGGCTCCGAACGTCCCGGTCGCAGCGCCGTCTACAGAGGCTGGAGATTTCGTGATAGAGATCTCCTGACCACCTATGACCCGGAAATCCGCTCTGTTCACGACCTTTTCGAGGCTTCCGCCCGCAAGCGGCCCAACAAGAAGTGCATGGGAAGCCGCAAATGGAATCCCACGACCAAGACCTGGGGCGACAGCTTCGAATGGATGACTTATGGCGAAGTTGCTGCGCGAAGGAACAACTTCGGAGCCGGTCTTGTCGAGATTCATAAGCGCATCGGCTATCCTCACGAAAAGCATGGAGTCGGTGTCTGGTCTCCAAACCGCCCTGAGTGGCAGATTGCTGGTAAGCACACGGCACCGTCGGTCCACGCTCGATCACATGGGAGAATGCCCATATGAACGCTGACCATTTCTCATGGCTTCAGATCTTGGTGCTTCGTCTCAAGCCCTTTACAGCGTTTCCCTCTACGAGACCCTCGGCCCCGATGCCACCGAGTACATCATCAACCATGCTGAGCTGCCCAGCGTTGTTTGCTCGCTACCTCATATTCCCAAGCTCATCAAGCTTGCGCCTCGTATTCCTACTCTGAAGATCGTCGTCTCCATGGATCCCTTGGACAGCGGTGAGCTTCCCGGCCAGTCCAAGGCTGATGTGCTCAATGAGCTTGCAGCTCAGCACGGCATCAAGATCTATTCCATGAGCGAGGTTGAGAAGATTGGCCTTGAATCTGGCCGGCCTGCTCGCAGGGCCGCGTGGGACGACATTGCCACCATCAACTACACTTCTGGTACCACTGGTGCCCCCAAGGGCGTTGTTCTCACTCAAGGAAACGCTGTTTCTGCCAACGCCGCCGCTCGTCTCGGCGGCTACGTCAAGGAAATAGACGTTCACATCTCATACCTGCCGCTCGCCCACATTTATGGCCGACTCATCGATCACATCGCCTTGTCAGAGGGCGCCGCCGTCGGTTTCTTCCGAGGTGATGTCCTGGGTCTAGTGGACGATTTGAAGATTCTCAAGCCTACCGGTTTCATCTCTGTTCCTCGCCTGTTCAACCGTTTTCACTCGGCCATCAAAGCTGCTACTGTTGAGGCCGAGGGTGTGCGTGGTGCTATGTCACGGCACATCATCAACTCCAAGAAAGCTGCCATGAAGGCTCAACCCGGCCAGGCCTCCAACACTCACTTCTTCTGGGACCGCATCTGGACCAAGAAGGTGCGAGCCGCCGTTGGTCTTGACAGGACCCACACCATGATCAGTGGAAGTGCTCAGCTGGATCCTGATGTCCAGGAGTTCCTCCGCGCCGCCTTTGCCAACGACTTCCAGCAGGGTTGGGGCATGACCGAAACGTACGCCACGGGCACTGTCCAGATGAAGGGTGACTTCACGACCGGCAACATCGGCCCCCCCATGGGTGCTACCGAATTATGCTTGGAGTCCGTCCCTGAGTTCGATTACACCGTCGATGACAAGCCCAACCCCCGAGGTGAACTGCTCGTTCGGGGCCCCGCGGTTTTCAAGAAGTACTACAAGGATGAGGAAGAAACCAGCAAGGTCCTGGAAGCCGATGGTTGGTTCCACACTGGTGACATTTGTGAGATAGACAAGATGGGCCGCTTCAAGATCATCGACCGAAAGAAGAACGTCCTCAAGCTGTCTCAGGGCGAATACATTTCTCCCGAGCGCATCGAAAACGCTTACTCCGCAAACACCAACCTTATTAATATTGGATATGTCCATGGCGATGCCAAGGAGTCTACCCTCGTGGCCATTTTTGGTGTTGACCCCGAAAACTTCCCTGCTTGGGCCTCCAAGATCTTGGGTCGCAAAGTTAGCACTCGAGTCGACGACATGAAAGCGGCTGCCAAGGATCCCAAGGTTAGACAAGCCTTCCTCAAGGTTCTCGATAATATCGGCCGCAAGGCCAAGTTCAACAGCTTCGAAAAAGTCCGAGGCGCCTACCTGGACGTCGAGCCATTCAGCATTGATAACGAACTTTTGACCCCGACGTAAGTGATTAATTTCCTCCTCCGAGCCTTTGTATACAAGTTTCATCATACGCTTCTCCTCGCGAGCCTACTGTCTCCTTGATTTTGTCATTTTTTTCGTTCCTTCTTTCCTTCTTTCTTCTCTATCAGGAAGCTTTAGATGCTAATGATCGCGCCAACAGTCTCAAGCTTAAGAGACCTCAAGCGGCCAAGAAATACCGCGCTGAGATCGACGCCATGTATGCTGAAATCAACAGTGCCCCAGCACCTGGCTCAGCTAAGCTGTGAAGCCTCCATATAAGGTTGTTGACGCTGTGGGGGGAAAGTATGGAGCAGGCTCGAACCATTAGACCAATAGGAAGCTGATTTGAAAATGAGAGAACGTGGCGGCCTAGTTCATGTGTAACTGTTTGTTCTTTACTATACACATGGACGGATTTACATGAGTTTTAGCCATGTAAATGACATATCCAAATCGCTGTTACATATTACTAACTGTAAAGGAGCTGGGCTTTGCCCGGGCTAAATATGTGTGGAATGATGCAAAGAATGGAAAGCAAGAGATGATGATGATTGACTAGCTAGGAAATCTATTAGAAGGAAAAGGAAGCTATATATAAGCTTCAAGATTTAACGAAGAACAAAGATGAACAGAGAAGCTAATCAATGAAAGGGTTGATTAACAAACGAAGCGAGGTGTTTGGATAGATTAATAAACGAAGCACTAGCACGGATCACGATAGCAAACGTGAAACGGGTGGCTGCATTAACAAACTAAAAAAGTGATGCCTGAGTTTCGAGGCTGCAATATCTAACAACATGTACATAGTCATTCAAGAGGTGTCTTACGTAAGCTATCCAGGGGATAAAGGGGGGGCATTAGAGGGACAGGGGAGCTGTCAGGGTCGTGGAGGCTACAGAGCGACACAGGCGATAGAGGCGATGGCATCATGTACAGTAGGACCCACTCGGGGCTCGCAGTGCCCTAGCTGCGAGGCCGCCACGAGCTAGTCACGTGCACGCAGAGGGGGTATTTAGGCAAAGGTCGCACACATGGAATGTGGGAGGCTAGAGATTAAAACCCTTAAGCATTACCACCTACCTTCTAGCGATATAGCTGCTACTTATCCATACCATTACCCTGTTATATCCATTCCGGCCCAGAAGCCTTGATAGGAGCTCTACGGAATAATTCTTGAACTTTGTCAATACTATTAACGCCTAAAAGCAGCAGCGTAGGGGCCAGTCCGTAACGCTAACGTGTTATATGTACAGAGGGTTGCAAGGCGCAAGAAGCAAGACAAATAGTTCAAGGAAATCAAGTAATACCTAGGTCGCTTAGAAGTTAGTTGCCAAAGTGACATCCATGACTCAACGATTAGACAAGGGGTATCACAGAGCCCAGATCGGGCTATTCACAATTAGTAGCTTGTTTAGAGAAAAGAGAGGGTTCATTTCAAATTCAAGTTATTTTATATAATAAATCTAGCAATTAAAACGTTTTAGCCTAATAGTAGAGAATCTGTATGGTGCGTTTACGGAGCAAGCTGCCTTTGTATCTATTAAAATACCCTTCTAGGCTTAGTGCCTCATTAACGTTATAAGTGAGCCTAGCGGTCGCAATTAAGTTCTTCCGATCTACTCCGTAAATCAGGAGATCATTTTACCCCGTTATTCCCATTATTCCTCCTTTAGCTTCTTGACCCCTGCTATTCCCGCTTCTGTTTCGCGTTCGCGCACTGGATGTGACATTATCGATCAATCTCACGCGCTCATGGTGTGGCAATACTTTGGGATCCAAAGTCTCTAGGTTAGTGGCTAGGTATTTTAGGCGGAATATCTGACCGGCTTTTTTCTGTCTTGGAGTCGTGTTTCGAGGCACAACTTCGGCAGAAAAGGGCAGGGCATCATCACCACATGAGTGTCGCGCCCATGACCGCGGCGCCTCGGTTGGTGATAGACCTGACGCTCGACGAACCCGTGACGACGACGACGACGACAACAACGCCCCCCGTGGGAACGACTACACCGCCTATATCAGCATTGAGAGGTACTAAACAGCCGTACCCGGCTGCCGTTAGTGTTTCTGGGGAACCGCCTGCGAAGAAACGGCGGATCGGGGTTGGGGCCCAATCGCGAGAAGCTGCAAAGACAAATGTGCAGCGGCTTTTACTACCACACGTGGTGAGGGCGGTGGACCAGTTGTCACCACAGCAGTATGTCGTGGACCGGATCGCCGTCGAGGTATGTACATTTCGGAAGGAGAACATGCCGCTCAGGGGACGGGGGTTACTGTGAGAACGGGCTGACCGAACGGGTTTCAGGCGGTGACGATATTGCTCAAAACGACGACTTTTCTCGATAGAGTCGAGGCCGCCCGTGGCGTTCTAACGACTCGTGAAGTTGCTGAAATCGAGAATCGCGCTGCACTGCTGGTCCAACAGCTGGCAACTCTTCCAGTGCGATTTCCCGATGAAGTAATCTTGCGTCTTGACACGAAGCTAACACTTTGGTCGATTAGAGTTATCAAAGACAAGAACTCAGGTCTGAATTCAGTCCTCCGAAACCTCCACCGAAACCATACACACCTCCATCCTTCACGCCTCTGAAAGCCGTGCCACAGCCTTTACCGAAACCAGTTCAGTCACTTTCCCCTCCTGCCACGAAACCAAGGGTTGAGCCCACGCGGGTTCCCAAAGAAAGAGCACGGCCTCGACAACTTGTTAAGCGCCAAAAGAGTGCCTCTCCAGCTGTCAGCACGTGGCTGCAGCTGCAAGGAAAGCCTTACCTGAGGGCCGAGTCTCGTGATGCCATCGCGGGAGGCTTGGAGAGCCGCGTCGCGTTGCGAGATTGTGTGCCTCTACCAGTCACCTATCATGCCGACTTCACATCGCTCGAATTTGCAGACATGTTTAAAAGACTAGAGACGGCACTTCCGGTAAGCCTTCCCAGAGGGCCAGAGGCTCTGGCTCACCTAGTTCACGCATACGACATCGCCTCGATCATCGGTAATGCCATCCCTGGGCGAACGGCGGAGGATATCCAGAATTTGTGCTCAGATGTAAAAGCTGGCCATGCAGTCTGGCAAACAAGTCCTCGGGTGCTATCGCTGAAAAAGGCCGACCCCGAAGTACGCTCTCAAAATCGACGCGCGAACCGAGTCTCATCGATGCTACTGGCCCGCGAACTTGAAGGCAATGTGGGCTTTGGCCGGATGAGACAATACGAAAACTTTCAGAACCAGTTTCGGAAATGTCACGAAGATGGCTTGTCAATGATAGCCGAATTTACAAACTGCGCGGGCGACATCACTGCCATGTGCTGGGTACCCCACGGCAATATCATATGTGGCACAACGGCTCATTCAGACGCCCATAATCAGCAATACAACAAGCCTGGAAACCTGTTACTATGCTCAACAACGAAAGGAACTCTCCAAGCTTTCGCTGACCATAGAATCCCGCGACCTTTGATAGGAAGGGGGGAGAATTCAACCGACGCAATGCGTCAAAGTCAGGACCCTTGGCTGTACTCATCGGTTGTATCTACTGACTACGACGGTGTCACTGGCCGGGCCTTCACATCCAGCTTTGATAAGACGGTCAAGGTATGGAATGTTTTGGAGGACAAGGATTCTATGGAAGCCATGGCCACATGGCATCACGATGGCAACGTCAATTTCGTCGCCGCTGCCAAAGACGGATCAGGACACGTCGCCACAGCCGCGGACGTTCCCGCTGAAGCCATTCGAATCTACATTGTTGATCCAACGAATGTACAAGACAGCCAGTATTACACAATCTCGTGCACCCGGAACGACGCTGAGCGATCTGACAAGTGGGCTTACTTTCCCGCGACGATGCAATGGGGACAATGTCCAGGTGCGAGGCATTTACTGGCTATTGGCTATTCACCTCGCAGCCTTACCGGCGACGACAGCGATATCCCAGAGGAAAAGCTTCACTCGGGCGAAATCGTGCTTTGGGATGCGGCGAGGAGATTTCAGATACCTGTCCTGACAGCAACAACAGCAAATGTGTTTGAGATAATGTGGCATCCAACTCTGCCTCGCTTCATCGTGGCCACCTCGCCATCGGGTCTCATCGTGGATCAGAAGACTCGCACGAACATCCATATTTTCCAGTCAGACACGGAAAGGGAAGGTGGCGCATACAGCGAGGTCCAAAAGCTCGACTGCCCTGCCTCGGATATCAACGAGCTGACAATCATGCCCAACTCTCTCATGCACGCCTATATCACGGCAGGATGCACAGACGGGCGAGTCTACGTCTGGGACACGGCCCAAGGCGATCGACCCATCCACGTACTGAAGCACGGGCACCCGCTAGATGACTACATATTTGATCGCGAAAAGGAGGACACTGGCATCAAGTTCTCGGCATGGGGCACCACGGCAGACCGCTTCTACACGGGCTCCAGCGACGGCGTTGTCAAGGTGTGGAATGTTCGACGCAAACGCCAGCCCTTTGTACGAATCCTCCTCGAGGCACCGGGACCCATTTCATGCGGCGTCTTCTCTCCCGACCACTCCAAGCTCGCTGTTGGCGATGCCACGGGCCGCGTGTTCCTCTTTTCCGTCGACAAGCGAGACGCCCTAGACTCTCACTTCACCACCCTCCCGGGTCTCGACCGCCGCATCCGTCGTCCCAGACCATTCACACCTCACGCTGAGCCGCCACCGCCCATGACCACCACCACCGGCGACGCCAGCCCGGGCCCTCCATCCATCGCACAATATTCTCGGCAAACGTACCTTTGCTCCTACAAACTCGTCATCCATGAAAATCCCGTCATTGGAGCCGTCCAAGGCCCCTCGTACGACCTGACACAACTGTATCGCAGAGACGCGCACGCCTACTTCGACGCGCAAGGTCCCTTGCTCCCCGAATTCGAACGGAACCAGAGAAGCGCCATAGACGCCAGCATCGGGCCCCGATCCCGATCTATCCGAAGACTCAAAGATGCCTCCCTGGTCACTTCATCACCAGACGTGCACGCAGTCAACGTATCCAAGGATCTAGACGTGGCGGCGCTCCCAGA
Source organism: Epichloe amarillans (assembly GCA_024072835.1). NCBI lineage: Eukaryota > Fungi > Ascomycota > Sordariomycetes > Hypocreales > Clavicipitaceae > Epichloe > Epichloe amarillans. Next base: position 4,092,264 of record CP099637.1, on the reverse strand, counting down.
GAAGCTCGTGGAAGAGCTAGTCCACAGTGGCGCACAGCTCAATCTCGATGGCGAAGAAGGCTGGGACTTTGCCTACGAGGAGATGCCTTCCATGTTCGAACCATGACGACTCGTGGAGTGAACGAGGGGGCCATCTTCCACAGAGCCTCTTGCTGTATGGCATCTTTATCGAAGAGCACATTTTATATATCTGATGGCGGGGGAGAACACGCTCGTTTGAGCAAGTGGAAGGGGTAGTTACAGTGCATGTAGTATAGCGGACAACGATGAGCTGTGAGAATCAAGATTTATACATTTATTCACGTCGCGTCGGCTTGGCTTGGCTGCGCCAGATGACATGTAAAGATAGATGCAAATGGCTGGTATCAGTGACACGTGGACAATACACGTACCGGCCGGCCACGATGCATGGAAATCCGTCTATTTCATGCCACTGCGAGACACATTACACGTCTACAATAATATGTATGTATATATATATGATAACAGCGACAAACAATAAGAGGACGCTCAAGGTCCACCGCCATGGTCAAACGGAATGGAATTCTCGTCCCGGCTTCTCATCTTTCAAACAAGCAGAACGAAACCCCCCCCCCTTTGAGCACAGCCAGCCATGTTCCCCTCTTTTCTCACAGGTTTCGTGACTATCGGAGGGGGTAAAAAAAAAACCAATGAAACATCTGGGTGACGGGGTGTGTGTGAGAGCGCTCTCATTCTCTCTCTCTTTTACCCCCCTTTTCACAGTCAAGATGTGTGTTGCAAGAAACGCCGCTTAATGCTTGGCCGTGGGGGAGTCGCCGGTCAGTTTTTCAACATAGGTCTTCGCCCTAGATTTTGATAAAAGATTTCGTTAGTGGAAAGATGAGATTAGAAGGGAATGAATGAATGATTGAGGGGGCCCGGGGGAGAAAACGCACATGTCACCGAAGGCGACCATGCAGATGGTCTGCCAGACGCCAAGACCGATTCGCGGGACGACACCGCGGTACAGGCCCTTGACACCGTTGTTGGAGTAAATGTATCGGAAGGTGTTGCCGACAGTCATCTTCTTGGGTCGGTTAGGATCGTCCTTCTTGCTCTGCATCTCCACGCGGATGACCTCGATGGGCTGGTTCCCCAGGCACTGAGACCACCACCGAGACCGGAGGCGATGATCTTCTCCCAGGGTGTCAGCTTCTCCTTTCTCAGACTTGCCGGTGTAGGAGCGGATCCATCCCTCGGCCAGACGGCTGAGACCGAAACGACTTCCCCAGTTGGTCATCTGGCGAATGGCAACGGCGTTGACGCCCTTGTTGATGCCCTTGATGCCTTCGCGGCGGTAAATATCCATGAAGGTCGCAAAGGTAGACTGGGGCTTGACGCCGGCGGCAGCCATCTTGTGCTTGGTAATTTCGACCGTCTTCATACACGTGCAGAAACCCATGGTGGCATAGGCCTGGGCGACACCACCGGTGATACCACCGAGGATACCACCACCAAATTCGGAGGCACCAGCTGCGCGGGCATAGTACTCGGCCTCGGAGGCGACGAAAAGAAGAACGGCGCCCTTGGTAGAAGCTTCAATCCAAGCCCATGGGATCAGGCCTTGATAGACTGTAGTTTGAGAAAAGCGTGCCAATTAGCATGCGATTTGTCTGGAAATTGGCGATTCAGGAACAAGGAAAAAAAAGGGGGGCATGGAAAAGTGAGCGAGGTAATGGCCAAGATGAGGATGGAAAAGAGGTGGGAAGGAGGCAATGCTCACATCCAAGAGGACCACCACGAGCCCAGATACGACCAAGGGCGGTGGTGAAGCCATCACCACGATGAGCCGCCATGGTGGTCTTGACGACCTCGAGAGGCTGACCGAGAGTGGTGACCTCGAACATGTTGAGGCCAGCACCGAGGAGCAAGTTGGAGAACTTGATGGGCTTCTTCTCCAATTGGGGCTCCCCAAGGGAGCCGGACTGAGCAGACGTCGCAACCATGGCTTTGGAGGATGTGATTGATGCAAAAGGGGCCCTGACCAAGGGATTAGGGTGCTTCTTCGCAAGAAAAAAAGGGCGCTTGTCCACGAGGAGGAGAGCGCTGGAGGGGCGGGCAGGAAGCTGTTGCTGTGCTGAGTAAGAATCGAGGGACTCGGAATGAATATAATAGCTCAAGCCGGAATGCGGGTGCGGTTGTAACCAGTCTAGTCGCGGAAATGCAAGAAAGTGGAGGAAGGGTATTTGCCACTATTTGGTAGCAGTCGCCGAGTTGGTTTGGTTGGTTTGGTTGTTGGTGTTTGGATGGCCGAGGTTGAAGGGGGGCCGATGGCAGGTTCCGTGATTGCCCGGGAGTCGTGAAGACTGAAGACGGATATCAGCTTACGTAAGTGAGTACGTACCAGTACGAGTCAAGTAAAAAAAAGTCCGTCCAACTTGTTGAGAAGCGTAGGTATCTAGAAAGGCGAGTACTCCAGTACTCCGTAAGTATCACGCAAGTATCAAGGGAATAAAAGGAAGCAGAAAGACGAGAAACCCAATTGCGACCCAGTCAGACCAACATGACAGAATAGCTGGTCGCAAGACATGATATTTGTTGACCTCGAATCAGATTGAGCTCGATTGGACCCAAAAGCCAATTGGGGCGCTCAACATACACCCACCGCGCCCGCCATTGTCCATTGTTGAGAAACCAGACCCAATCTCGTCTGGCCAGATCCCCATCCCCAATTCTGGCGTTCCGCCAATAGAGTCAGTGCTAGGCGGGTTTCAACAGGCGCTTGGACCATGTCCATTCGATTTGGAGCAGGGGGTTTGTTCACGCAGCAAACCGAGCGAGCACTGGCTTCCCTTGCCCTCGCTCTTAATACTGTGCCTATCGCAACAGATACCAATTGCGTCGGTCGTGACGATGCGATCCAATCGACGGGAGCTGCCAGCATTAACCCCGTCTGCCTATGCACTCATACTCCGGCGTCGGAATCGTCATGTACAGACTGCAGACAAACAGGACACGACTTGACAGTGCACTCATCCACGTCATCTGATTCTGTCATTTACCTTATTAAAGGGACTCCTAGAATAGTTTGCCATCAACTGACTCCGATCATCATTACTTCTATGAGGAAAAAGATTCCCAAGCATATTGTACAAACATCTAGCGCCCATGGTATTCGCGTAGGGACCCTCAGGCTCTAATATTTCCCTTCGATTTCCCTTCCAGCCACGCCTTGGCATGCGCCCGATGTCAAGGCAAAGTCGCTCAACGCCATCTGCAGTTGCCTGATTGCCTTCGTCCTTTTTTTATTGAAAAAAAAAATAATAATGTTGCGTTGTTCATGTCGTAGTACCGTTTTCTTGCATCGTGTCTTTATGACACTTCTCCTGCCATTTACAGCTTCTTGACAATCTCAACCCACTTGTCGGTGGAGAAGGACTTAGGTCGCTCAATGGGAGCACCGACAGCGCGGTCAATAATCAGCTGAGGGAGGACACCGATGGCACGGGAGACACCGAACAGGACAGTGTAGTAGCTGGCCTCGGTAAGACCGTAGTGCTGGAGGAGAACACCAGAGTGAGCGTCGACGTTGGGGTAAGGGTTCTTGGTCTTGCCGTGCTCAGTCAGGACACCAGGGGCGATCTTGTAGACCTGGCTGACAAGCTTGAACATGGGGTCCTCGGGCATCTTCTCTACGGGGTTGTTAGTATGGTCATATTAACGATTGAAGACATGCTCCTCCAAATTCAGACAAGGTGTTGGAGGTGCACGTACCGAGACCGAACTGGCGCTGAGCCATATATCGGGGGTCAGTCTTGCGGAGAACAGCGTGGCCGTAACCAGGGACAACACGGCCAGAGTTGAGAGTAGACCACAAGTAGTCAGTGATTTTCTTGTCGGACAAGTCATCGCCAACAATCTTCTTCATCTCCGTCAACCACAGCAGGACCTCCTGGTTGGCCAGACCGTGCAGGGGACCAGCAAGACCGTTGAGACCAGCGGCCAGAGAGAGGAACGGAGAGCTGAGAGCGGAACCAACAAGGTGGGTGGCGTGGGCAGAGACATTGCCACCCTCGTGGTCGGTGTGAATGGTCAGGTAGAGACGGAGAAGCTCGACGAAGTCAGAGTTGTTGCCGAAGCCCAGCTGGTTGGCAAAGTTGAAGGAGTAATCCTTGTCCTTCTGGATAGGCGCAACCTTGCCGCCCTTGAAAACGTTCTGGTAGATGCGGGAAGCAATGTTGGGCAGCTTAGCAATGAGGTCCATGGAGTCCTCAAAAGTGTAACCCCAGTAGTCCTTCTTGTTGACACCCTTGGCGTAGGCCTTGGCGAAGGAAGAAGTGTGCTCGAGAGCAGTAACAGCCAGTGAAAACTGAGCCATGGGGTGGAGGTCGGTAGGGCAGTGGTCAATAAGCTCCTCGATGAACTTGGGGATATCAGAGCGAGCAGCCCACTCAGCGGACAGGTCGCGGACCTGCTGCTCGGTAGGGACCTCGCCGGTCAGGAGGAGCCAGAAGAGACCTAACGAGCTTCAGGTTAGCAAAGGCATTCAATGGCTGGAAGAAACAAAAATGTATGTGGTCATACCTTCTGGAAGGGGCTCCTTCCCACCGGGTGCCTTGGGGAGAAGCTCCTGGCATTCGGGGATGGTCTTGCCACGGAATCGGATACCCTCCTCAGCATCAAGGACGGAACCCTCCCAAACAAGAGCCTTGATACCACGGGCACCGCCATATACCTGGTCAAGGGTGACCTTGTCGACGACCTTGGAACCGTGCTCTCTAAACAAGGTTTCTGAGTTAGCAAAAAGATTGTCGCGAATCATATTAGACAGATCATCCGAGAGACAACGAGGCTGAAAGATAGGGGGAAATCAGCGGCAAAGGTCGATACTTACTTTCGGAGAGCCTTAATCTGCTCAATCTTCTCGGGCAGAAGCTCGGCGAAGCGCTCTTTCAGGGTCTGGGGAATCCAATTGCGTCAGTATGCCTTGGCTCATCGCATGCTACTATGACGACAAGAAGCTCACCTGGGTCTTCGCGGAATAGTAACGAGCAGCATTGAAAGCGGCAGTCCGGCCATTGAAGGCTTGGGGCTTGAGCGAGGCCCGGAGGGCAGAGTTGCTGAGGCGGGTAACGGAAGCCATTGTATGACAATGGGGGAGGTATCACAGCTAGTAAATGGACATAAAGGGGGGAAGGAGGACAAAGATGAAGAAGATGGAGGAGAGGATTTTTAGTATGGGTATGGGTCTCTCGGAAGCGATAACGGCGGCAATAAGTGGCCGTCCCAGTCGTTGTTGCGCTCGGAGCGTGGTCGAAAGCAAAAAAAAAATTGTTACTAGCATTAGCATGCATGGGCCGGCGATCCATCTCATATCATAAGGTGGGCCCTTCCTGCCTTCTTCGCCCGGGATATGGACAAGGCATGATGACATCCAGATGGCTGGGCCCCTGGGATGATGGTGCTAAGCCCACTAAAGCCACTGGGCCATCCCCCCTGAACGCGCTGCAGATGCGTGCTTATCTTTGAACATGCAAATTGCTGTCAGATAGTAAAAGTACGATGAGAACAGTATGTACATTGATTTTTTTCAGTCCCTTTTTTCTTCTGCGTTCTGCATGCTTCCTACTATTGCTCAGTGACGAAGGACATGGCCGTATGTACTACATCATCAGTCTACATTTCACTATCATCATAGCCGCGGCTACCGTGGCATTGTTGGCCCTCCTCGACTAGAATGGACACGACAGTATGGCATGTAGGCTCACGGCTGCAACGTGCCGTTTCGAGCCTTTCATCAATCAGTCTTGCCAGCATGTTCGGCAGCCTTCGATGCTAGAGCAAGGCACACCATGGTGTCGTTGCCAATGTTGCCAGTCGCTGGTGCTTGTCCACCAGACTATGGTGCTGAAATAATCATTTGCTGAGATTCAGTGTACGCTCACACCATTCATCTTTTTTTGAGGGTTTTCTACTCCGTACTCTGTATTATTAGATATCAGTTCCGCGTAACCCGTATGGAGTAGAAATATGGAGTACCCGACACACGGTGGACGAATGAAAAATGAGCCATTGAGCTCGTTTTCGCGGCGAACTTCTTGCAAAGAGCAAAGAGCAAAAAGAGCCAAGCACTGGAGCAAAGCACTGGAGCGAAGCACTGGAGCCCCACCCGACCAGCCAATCAAAATTGTTACACAAATTTTTCCGTCAAGTCACGTTTTTCTGCGCCTGACATCTTTCTGCCCGCCACCCTTAAATATTGAATCCCTCCCTGCCCCGTAGGCAAGAATGCCCCGCGAAAAGTCTCTTCCTTTCTTCATCCACCCCAAATACCACCGCATTCCTTTGAAAATCCATCCAAATTCCCTCTACCGGCTTGATTATTCTTCAAGCAACAGAGCTATTCCTGCCGTACTGACCAGTTGTCTGTGACCACGTCGCCACTTTTTGTCATCACAGTAGAAGACGATTTTGACTTCCGTGACGCGCCATTTGATTGACATTTGGACGTCATCGCGTATTCTCTCATCTCTCTTTAGACAAACATCTGATCCATACGTACAACCCGACGCTTTTCGCTAGACCGTACTCTCTTGAGCCTCGTAAACTCATCACTAGTTGGTGCCTGTCCAGAAGGAGGCAACCAGGTATCGTATACCGAGACTTGGGGACTTGTGCTTCGTGTGGACTTGATTTTGGGCCATCAAGGAGGGATAGATCAAGAAGATAAAATCAGAAAACTCACATTCCAGTGGCGGCCATTGACCGCATCACTGTCCTAGTGTGCTGAAGTTTTCGACAAGGACAAAACGACATTGTGTCACATCCGCCCTTAACCATGGCTGTTGCCGTAACAGATCTGGAAACTGGCCTCCGGGCCATGTTGAATTTGAAGCCTCCCGGTGTTTCTGGTTCTCGTATCACTAGTCTCACCTCTCTTTGCGTATCCAACATTCAGGTAATTCTCTCTCAATGACTTCGGCTCAAGTCGATCTGGCTTCGTGTCAAAATGCATCCCCTTGATGGCCTACTGATGATTGATCCGCAGTCTGAATCCGTACTCATCCAAAAAATCTACACACACTTCAAGAAAGCACCGGGGACGCACAAGTTAGGGGTTCTCTACGTAGTAGATTCTGTAACCCGGAAATGGCTCGAGCAAGCAAAAGCTCAAGGGCAGACAGTAAACAGCTCTGCCCCAGATGGCACCTATGCCGCCGGAGTACATCGACTGACGGAACTTATGCCCGTGCTAATGAATGATATTCTCCAAACCGCCCCGGAAGAACACAAGGTACGCATACTTTTGAAACGACATTTCATAAAGAGAACAACAACATTTATCCCACACTTTGTCGTGATTTTCTGCTGCAGATGACTGGTCGAAGAAGATCCGCAAGGATACGTATGAGACTCATCCCTTCTATGAAGTGACTTCTATGAAAGTGGATTTCTGTCATCAAGCTCAGATGCAGTTTACTCCGTAACAGAAGTGCCAGTCACGATGGGCGAAATTGCGAACCTGCTTTTAATTCCAATTGTCCTGGAACAGTAGCTTACACTATTCTCTCCTTGTAGGAAAAGATCAAGAAATTACTAGATATCTGGGAAAAAGGTCAGACCTTCCCCACACAAATGATTGAACAATTCAAGGAGAAGTTGGCGGCTCCATCGTCGAGTAGGTTTTTTTTTTCTTCCCTGCCACGTATAACGACCAAAACTCCCACTTGGCATACGTGAGTCTGTTTCTGACAGATTTGTCGTCTTAGAAATTTCAACAACCCCCCCAGGAAGCCCTCCTGCATCAGCGCTGGCTGCTCTGCAACATCAAGCTGGCGTTGCTCCCGCTAATGGCTCCGCTAATGGCTCCTCCATTCTGGAAGCTCTTGCCAACATCGCCAGGCAAAATACTTCAGCGCCTGGCTCTTTTGACACCGGTAAAGCCAGTCTGCCTGTCCCAGCGGCATCGTATAGCATGCTCTCTTCCAGCTTGCCCCAGCCGGTATCTTCGTCGACAATTCCGCAAGCTCAGCAACCGACACACCCATCGTACCCTCCGACTTCACAGGCCGTAAACATGCCAGCTCTACCATTTTCAATCCCTCAAATGCCAGCCCATGGTGCTCACTCTTCCATGTTGCACAGCACGAGTAATGCGTACAATATGGCAAATCCTGCTGCTCCTCCTGCTGCTCCTCCTGCTGCCGGTTCAGCATTAGATTCGGGCGTGCAACAGCAGATACTGTTGATCAAAGCTCTCGCTGACCAAGGCGTCCCGTTTGACAAGATTCCTGCTTTGATCCAAAGTATGACAAACAGCAGTAATCCTGCGTCCAGCACTGCGCCTCCATCAACCTTCCAACCTCCTGTCCCCGCTGCCCAAGGTACCTTTTCCACTGGTGCCCAACAGCCATGGGGTCCTCCCGCGCCTGTACCCGGCGATGGACGTGATGGAGGTTATCAAGACGGCATGAGGTCCCCTAGATACCATGGTCGTTCTAGATCAAGGTCACCCGATCGTGGCTGGGGATCTCGTGACTCGCCCCGCGGAGGACGGGATAGAGGTGGCCACGGTCGGAGTTCACCTCCCAATGGTCGCGGAGGTAACGACTATCGACAGCGTAGCCCTACAGGCCGTCGCGGTCGAAGTCCTACTCCCGATGATGGCCTGCCTCACGTGGACAGATGGGTCGAGTATGATAGCAGTGTGCCGTCAGGCAGCATTAAAGTCTTTAGCCGTACGCTTTTCGTCGGCGGTGTGACGTAAGCATCTCCCCCAATTGATTCACCCCTGGCTCTCTGAGGACAATGTGTACTAACCTTATCACACGCAGGTGTTCTGAAGCCGAGCTTCGCAGGATATTCAACCGCTACGGCACTGTGCAGACTTGCATCGTCAACAAGGACAAGCGACATGCCTTTGTCAAGATGCTGACCAGAAAAGATGCCATCAAGGCCAAGGAGAACATGGAAGACAACCGAACCATTGATCTACCCTTGAGAGTACGTAAAGCTACAAGTACAACTGCATCGCATTTTCGCTCGTCATCTTGGTTACTGACAAGACTTGTGTGTCCAGACTCGATGGGGAGTTGGCTTCGGACCCAGGGACTGCAGCGATTATGCCACTGGCGTCAGCATCATTCCCATTCACAAGCTCACCGAGGCTGATCGCAAATGGATCCTAACTGCTCCTTATGGCGGAAGCGGGGGACGACCAATCGAAAGCGGCCTCTCTGTAGAGGAGCCAGATATTGAGATCGGCGCTGGTGTTTCGTCCAAGGCCATCAGCCGTCGTATGCAAACTGACAAAGGCGGCAGCAACGGGCCCAAGTCGACGCGCAACAGAGAAGACGAACTTGACAGGGAGCCTCCTCGCCGCGGCCGAGATGGTCCTCCTGCTCGCAAAGTTGATCACGGCAATGGCCAGCCCATGTCGGGCTTCCCTTTCGGGATTGGAACTTTGCCCAATGGAATGCCAAACTTCCCTGCTGGATTCTCGTTCCCTGATCCCACTGGCGGTCGCTAGTCTCCGTCTTTATTGCGTTGTTTTTTTTTTGTTTTTTTTTTTGGGTGGGGCAGGACAAGACATTCAGGGAGGAAAACATTGATACCCAGGAATATGTTGTACATGATTGCATGGAAAATCAAGTGTTGGGCGTCTGGCTTCTGGGTACTCACAGCCGCTCCTCAGGGGTTCGTAATTCGAACGAGGTTCTCTTAATTAGTTGCGCATGGGAATCTGCATTCTCTTCTTGCTTATCCGCCGCCATTCATGTTTTCGTTTGCCGCGCTTCAGGGTCAGGTCAGGAAGAATCTGACGATAATTCTCAAGCTCTACCAATTCCTAAATAAGAAATCATAGTTGAACCTGTAGACCAGTGCAATTGCATGATCTAGTCAGTGTCGACTTGGTGAACCCTCGTGCACGTGACACCCAAGACGATTATAATGTGACACAAACATTGCGAATCGTGACGGAATCAGCGACTGCGTAATTCTATACTTGTATGCGTTTGTTTTATTGGTCATGTTTCTGCTGGGCACAGTCATTCGCGTGATAGCGCGTGATGCAAGCCAGGTAGGGAATCGTATTCAAACACAAGGAACTGTATATATACATGGGTTACATTCGTCGCACAATGCGCCAGATTTCACGCAAGTCGTTGTATGGGCTCGGAATATCATCACGCAACGTACCCCGGCCCAGATTTCCGTGGATCGAGATGCACCGCGAGATGCACCGGAACGGCCAAGAGTGATTTGGAGAGGAACCGGCAAGCGATTCAAATTTCCACGGTTCGGAGAAAGATGGAAGACTTGTGGAAAGGAAGGGGACAAGACAGAGAGAGAAGAATAGGGCGAGCCCGCTTCCAATGGGCGACTTGCTGGCTTGCCGACGACCGCAACCGGCTCGGCTCGGCTTGGCATGCGAATTGATTTCCTACTCCGGCTTTGCTTTGTTTGATGTTCGTCCCACTAGCTATACACGGTCTCCTCCCAGACTCCTCCCGGACTGATCAGCTTGTTTCAATCCTGTAGGCTGTCCAAACACAGATGGAGATGAAACCAGAAGAGAAGGCGCGAAGAAAGCTTAGTCACCTGGGTCGGGCTGGTCGGGGCTGGTCGGGCTGGTGTTGAAACGGGCTGTGAAACCGGTGTTGGTGCAAAATAAATCCAAGCGCCGTCAGCCGCCGTGCGCAGCGAGTATCATATGAGTTCCTTTCTTCTCCAGGGTCTTTTTTTCGGGGACATGGCATTTCAATCAGAATTTACGGACTAGTAGCAGGGGGCGCCTTCCCCCCCCCCTGCCAACACGGCCCGATTGAAGAAGAGCCACCGAGTTTCAACTGATGAGAGCACGCGCACACAAACTGTGGGACGGGACATTTACGACATTTACCCTACATATTATTGCAATACGGACGTACATGTTGTATGTAATCCGTATTACCGGAGTCCGCTCTTTCCTTCCGCACGGATTTAAATGGCTCAAATCGGCAGTCCCCGCCAAGGGGATAAATGAATAAAAGAAGCCATTGTCATCAAGGATTCGACGGCTCATGTGTTCGTGATGTCATCTCATGCCGGTGCACACTTTATCGGCAGGCTTACTTATGTTTCACGCCGATCAATTGAGTTTTGTTGTCCAGGCGCAGCAGGCCCTGCAGTAAGAAAAGACTTGGGCCGAGAATGGGATCCTAAATACTCTGAGCAAAGAAAGGCACGGGGGTCAAAACGATGCCGTGGCACCCGGGTACTTGAAACCACAACTTGCCAACCAACAAGTATTATAAGAAATGTTGAAAAAAAAAAAGGCTCGCGCGACACCGCTTGTTGAACAGAGCGTCGGCGACAGCGGGCGAACGGGCAAGGTTGGCAACAACTGGACCGAGCGATATTGAATAGGACAGAAAAAAAAAAAAGACGCATTTTCCATGGAACGTTTTTGTTTTTTTTTGCAAAATTCTCCACCACGCAGATCAGATGCCACAGCTATTAGTGGTAGGCCCCCCACGGGCGGCGAGGCCGAATAGAAGCAGGCAGCAAATCACCGAGGCCAACTGGCTCAATTGGCTACTGCGAGAGAGCTGCGTGCGTGGCCTGAATAATCCCAGAGCATCGCGCGGCCCAGTGTTGATTGCCAGTCATTCCCATGACGTAGGGGAAGCAATGGCCAGTGTGTTGGTGCTGGTCGGTGCTTTCTTCTTTTCTTCTTCTTCTTCTTCTTCTTCTTCGTCGCGACGGGTCGGGTGCCCGTGACTACGAGGGGAGCACGACACAAACAAACAAACAAACAACCTACTACCTACTTTGTACATACATACATACATACACGGACGGGCTCCAGATTTTCTTCCCCGTAATATCTCTGTCGCCTAGCGCGCCGCGGAGAGCCAAGCAGGGAAGGAAGGGCTAGGGCATGCACGACAGCGACAAGACGCTAGCCAAAGCACAGTATACAGCATGTGCAGACTGGGGGGATGAACGCCGCCGGAAAGACGCCATGCATTTTATTTTAGCCAAGGGTGGGGGAGAGGGGTGAGGGAGAGGGGGAAGGGGGGGGGGAGGGGCGTGCGCGATGACCAGACGCACTCCTAGGAGATCGGAGTACTCCGTGTACTGGGGCTTGGCGCCGTGCGACACACAGTGCTCCAGATTCCCCCATCTCCCCATTTCCCCCATAGCTCGGCCGTGGCAATCTCATTTTGTTATTTTGTTGGACTGACTTGGACGGTGCCTGGCCCTGCTGCCCGTGGGATTCCGGCCGTTTGCGACTCGCTTCCGATTGGGGACCCCAGCTGACTGACTGACTTGTCCAAGCAGAGACAACCACCACCACTTGAACATGTCATCCATTGCCAACAAGCGTGCCAAGCGTGCAAAGCGTGCAAAGCAGGAGGTTATAAGACATTGGCATTTGGGATTGGGGAAAGGGGAATGCGCCAAGAAATACCGAGTGCGGGCATCTGTGTCATACATACGCATACGTACATGTCCGTAGGATCCGTACAACGACAAAATCTGATGAGAAGCTGCCCCCCAGCCCGCCCGCGGCTTGGGGTCTTCCCTCTCCTTCTTGGCCCGAAAAAAAGCATCCCTTAGACATGGCTTTGAGATAGGAACAACCTTGAGCGGAACCTTAATCCAGACTGTGTCGCTTGTTAAGTTGTCAGACAAACCCAGATCGGCACGCCACAACCTCGGGTGGTTAAAAAAAAAAAAAGAAAACCAAAGACATTTTTAAATATTTTCATCTGAACAGCAAGCCCATGCATGACCGGCCAGCCAAGCAACCCCTCCCCCCCCCCCCCCCTAGACATGAATGACCACGCAAACCGAGCATGTCAAAAAGCTAATCGATCGTGTACGTAGTCCGTACCTGGCTGGGAAATGAGCACCATCGGGGATCGTGTTCCCTGCCATAACCAACACATGACACAGCTGCACAGACTGACAAGCCCCCGGCATGGAACAAGGCAGATGGGGGCGGCGGTGCGATAGCAAGGTTGCATGTAAATGTAACACGATGAGGTTGGCGAACCGATCTGGTGCGCCCATTGTACACATGTCCTCCATCTACTCCGAATGAGTAACACGGAGCAATCCACGCGCGGAGGGCCGAGTCGGCCAAGAAGTCAATCTAGACGTCGACGTCTGGCCGCCGGCATCCCGGCCCCCCAGCATCGGGGGCAATAAGGCATCTAATAATAAGCAGAATATTGATTGATTCAAGGAAGTCCGCGTGGCATCGAAACGCAGTAAAAAAGTATATATATATATATATATATATAAAATGCCTCAGCCTCCACATTCAACCCCTCATGGAAGAGGGCAAACGCAGTGAAAGCGTCATTTGTTTGCGTGATCCGGACCCCGCCCATTCGGGATGAAGCAGGCAGAAAGGAAAGTCCATGAGCAAACAATACATGCATACTATTGGAGAGACGGAGAGAAGACATGGGAGCAGCTGGATCGCACAATGGCCATATCTCTCTCTACCTTGACGAGAATGTCTGGAGTAATACTCCGTGCGAGATATATACTTTCATGTCCGCTGGGACTTGGTCACTTCCTTATGTATGCGAGGGGACGTGCATCTGCCCCCCATCCCTTATCATGTACAAATACATATCCTGGTGATACGGACGTAATAACGGAAGGAGTTGATCGGAGGCCCCCCCCCCCTGGGATGACCCTGCCCAGGCCGCCGGGCTAAAACGCCCAGAAACCGTGATTGAAACGGACGAGCACAGGCCGGCCCAGGCCAGGCACCAAGCACAGGCAAAGTCGACGCCAAGAGTCAACTCTAATAAGCGACCTGGGGAAGCAGAAAGCAGAAACCACCAAGCCCTAGGATATAAGGCATTCCGAGGGTTTGTTTCTTCCCTTCCCGACCACTGGGCTTGGATGCAACGCTAGCTTACATGTCATGTTCAGACACTGGCGGCGGACCACATCGACCACACCCTCTGTCCGGCGGCCAGAATGGGCGAGCTTTTGGGCTGCTTCACAGCAGAGTAGCGCAGCAGATATATGTATGTACTGTTGTGTGTTGTGCCTAAAAGCACGGAAGCTCGACGCAGGCGCCATAGAAGGATGCAGGGAAGCTGTTGTGGAATGTCTGCCCGTCGCCAAAGAAGAAGGGAGTTTATGTACCGCCCTCCCCCCTCTTTCTCGCCAAGCTGCCTTGTCTTATTTGGTCATTACGGATTACTGACAGACAAGACAGACTACACTTTGGACAGCGTCACTGTGCCACGGCCAGCTTTGTTTGGGATGAGAAGATGAGCGACGCGAGGCTGTGAGGGAGAGAGAGGAGTGCCACGGTAATACGGAGGAGTTGGTGACACAATAAGGAACGAGACACACACACTGGTTACGGAGTATTATTAGTGGGATCGAGAAACAAAATGCTGAGGTTGGGGATCCGCACGACTCGTGCCTGGCCATCACAAATCACTCATGCCACACTACGACGGAGCTCCGTAGACTAGACATGGAGCATTGAGGAGTCACGCCCTGTTGTCGACAACTTCTACTTGTCTTTGTCGTGGTGCCGGGAAAACGCCAAGCTTGGCCAGGAAAGCAACCCACTAAAACGGGAGATTGTGCACTGTGCGGTGAAAAATCAATTTGTACGGCCTCGTGGTGTGTCCAAGCAGGTACCTTAGGTACACCTACCTGACTTGACTCCCCGAGGATTCCAGTTTGGCCTCAGTCCGGCAGAACAGGCGCAGATGCAAAAAAAGCCTTTGCTATGCTGCTAATATGTATGCTGCTGCCTGCAATTCTGGTCGGCCGACAGGATTTTTTTTTTTTTTTTGGATGGATCGCTTGCTTCTACAGCCACACCCTCCCCATGTGCATGTCCGTGAGAAGGAAGAAAGGCGAGAAACAAGGTTCCTTACGCTGGGCGACATGGGACGGGCGCCACAGCCAGCGGCACTGTCGGAGTACCTCGGTGCTCTGGGCGCGTGCTGGAACTGGGAGTCTCAGTAGTGATTCCTGGTGGATTGGATTGGCAGCCTTACTTGTATGTAACGGAGTACGGGCTACGGAGTACGGACTACGGACTACGGAGCACGGAGTACGGGGTATGAGCGACTTGTTGTCTTGTTGTTGTGGTGGACCACTGGCTGGTGGTGCACTGGCTGGTGGTGCAGAGACAGACACAAGAAAGAGGCTGCCTGCCTGCCCTAAAACTAACTCGCAGCAAAAGAGGAGAGCCACCGAACCCACCCAGGACCACCCGGAAAGCCCTGTGCGGCCCATGCACATGGAAGCTCTGTGCCAGGCCCCAACTAACTAACTAAAATAAAAACCTACTCCGTATTAGTGGTCCCTACGGAGTAGGTAGGGCCCCAGTCGTCCCAAGTCTATTGGAAGAATGGGCTTTTGCGGGCTGCGCGGGCTGCGTGTTGCTTTGCTCATGCTCATGGGAAACAGAAGTGGGTTCGCTGTTGCTTTCTCTCGAGTCTTGGCCCCAAACCCAAAAGGCCAAGGAAATGCCGCTTTCATTGAAATAGTCCTCCCACCCGGTCCCCAAGCCCTCGCTTTTCCACCCCTTCCTTTTTTTTCCCGACACCCACGAATGCGTTGCACCTAAGTGACCATTACTTCTCCTTCGTGTGGTGCTTCGACACTCACTCTTCCCTAACCTAACCTCTCTCTCCCCTCCGCTCTCCCCTTTGGCTCTTGGGTAATTTTATTATTGTTTCCAAGACGCGCCGACCCAGCCATCATCTAACCCCGTCAACCTACGGAGAAATATCTCAACCTACAAAAGAAAGCATCAACAGTAACCTACGGATCCAAGACGTGTTAGTCTACCAACACCACAATGGCTGACAACAAGACCGGCGCACCCGCGCTGGACACCAACATTGAGTCTGGCCAGTTCGACGAGAAGTCCCGGCAGCACCACCATCAGCAGCAGCAGCAGGCCCCTGCTGAGCACGTCCCCAGAAAGGCTGCCGCCGAGGACGACGATGAAGATGAAGACATTGACGCCCTGATCGAGGACCTCGAGTCACAGGATGGCCACGATGCCTTCGAAGAGGAGGAAGAGGAGGGCACCCCCGGTGGTGGCCGTGTCGTTCCCGAAGAAATGCTCCAGACTGACAGTCGTGTTGGTCTGACTGAATCCGAGGTCACTGCTCGCCGCCGCAAGTATGGTCTTAATCAGATGAAGGAGGAGAAGGAGAATCTGATTCTCAAGTTCTTCTCTTATTTTATTGGTCCTATCCAGTTCGTCATGGAGGTGAGTCTCAATTCGTGCGCTCTGTCTTCTCTATCCCCAATCTTGGGGATTCACTCTTGTCTGTTTTGTTCTCGTCCACTTTCCTCTGCCCTAATCGATTCTCCCATCACTGCAAGCTGCAGATGGGAGAAGATAACGAGCATTTTGCTCATCCTGGTGCGCGCGCATTCAATTGATTCGCTTCAAATGACTGCAACCAGCACTTGTCGTGTGTTTTCTCCTTCTCCCATTTGGTCACAGCACGCCGGAGGGCATGCTCTGGCAGACTGTTTAGGGAACGTTTGCGACCAAGACAGAATTCCCAATGGGGTCATTGTTTGTGTCCACATTGCATTCTTTTCACGCCTTTTTTTTTTTTTCTCTCCCATGAGTCTGCGCAGATTGCGAGCTCCACACAAGCTCGGGTGGGCTGAAAGCAATTGGCTCACCACACTGGCTGGATCCATGTGGAGATCGGAGTGGAGCGACGTGGGTCGACATGAGAATCCTGTGGGCGACAATGGCCCGGCCGATCCATCCGACGTAAACACGCTTCCAGAGTCATTCGACGACTTCTCCGTCTTCCTGGGCCTTGAGTTCTTGTCACGATGACCTCGCGCGCGCGCGAGAACTCGGGAACACCGGCCCCAGTGCGTCAGCAGCGTCATGGGGGCAGCATCATCATGGTCAAGGAGAGGGTGGGAAAACACACACCCCCCCTGTCCCGGACCAGGCCAACTAGGTTTTCCTGGAATTCCTTTCCCACGATGTCCTGGTCGTCTGTCGAGACCCACCGTTTTAGCCTTCTACTGCAGCTTGCTCATTTCACACATGGCGCCGCATTTTTCTTTCATTTACTTGCTGATCGCACTTTCATTTTTTGTGGTACCGCGCGCTAACCGGGGTCGTTTGTTTTTGTCTCTTAGGCTGCCGCTGTCTTGGCTGCCGGTCTCCAGGACTGGGTCGATTTCGGTGTCATTTGCGGTCTCCTGTTGCTCAACGCCGCCGTCGGTTTCATCCAAGAATTCCAGGCCGGTTCCATCGTCGAAGAATTGAAGAAGACTCTCGCTCTCAAGGCTGTTGTTTTGCGTGACGGCACTCTCAAGGAGATTGAAGCTCCCGAGGTCGTTCCCGGTGACATCCTCCAGGTTGAAGAAGGTACCATTATTCCCGCCGATGGTCGCATCGTCACCGAAGATGCTTTCCTCCAGGTTGATCAGTCCGCCATCACTGGTGAATCTCTTGCTGTCGACAAGCACAAGGGCGACAACTGCTATGCTTCTTCCGCTGTCAAGCGTGGCGAGGCCTTTGTGGTCGTCACTGCCACTGGTGACAACACCTTCGTCGGTCGTGCCGCTGCCCTTGTCTCCCAGTCTTCTGGTGGCACCGGCCACTTCACAGAGGTTCTCAACGGCATCGGTACCGTTCTGCTGATTCTTGTCATCGTCACCCTCTTGGTCGTCTGGGTCTCCTCCTTCTATCGCTCCAACGATATCGTTCGAATTCTTACCTTCACCCTGGCCATTACCATTGTCGGTGTTCCGGTCGGTCTCCCTGCCGTCGTCACCACCACCATGGCTGTCGGTGCCGCCTACCTCGCCAAGAAGCAAGCCATCGTCCAGAAGCTGTCTGCCATTGAGTCCCTTGCGGGTGTCGAGATTCTCTGCTCTGACAAGACTGGTACCCTGACCAAGAACAAGCTGTCCCTCGCCGAGCCTTACACCGTTCAGGGTGTTGACCCCGATGACCTGATGCTTACTGCCTGTCTTGCCGCTTCGCGCAAGAAGAAGGGTATCGACGCCATTGACAAGGCTTTCCTCAAGGCCCTCAAGTTCTATCCCCGCGCCAAGTCTGTCCTGTCCAAGTACAAGGTCATCGACTTCCACCCCTTCGACCCCGTCTCCAAGAAGGTTCAAGCTCTCGTCGAGTCTCCCCAGGGCGAGCGCATCATTTGCGTCAAGGGTGCCCCTCTCTTCGTTCTCAAGACTGTCGAGGAAGACCACCCCATTCCTGAGGCTGTCGACAAGGCTTACAAGAACTGTGTTGCCGAGTTCGCCACCCGTGGTTTCCGTTCTCTTGGTGTTGCCCGCAAGCGTGGCGAGGGCGCTTGGGAGATTCTCGGCATCATGCCTTGCTCTGACCCTCCCCGCCACGACACTGCCCGCACCATCAACGAGGCCAAGCAGCTTGGTCTGTCCATCAAGATGTTGACCGGTGATGCCGTCGGTATTGCCCGTGAGACGTCCCGCCAGCTCGGCCTCGGCACCAATGTCTACAATGCCGAGCGTCTCGGTCTCGGTGGCGGCGGTGACATGCCCGGTTCCGAGGTTTATGACTTCGTTGAGGCTGCTGATGGTTTCGCCGAGGTCTTCCCCCAGCACAAGTACTCCGTCGTCGAGATTCTGCAGCAGCGTGGCTACCTCGTTGCCATGACTGGTGACGGTGTCAACGACGCTCCCTCATTGAAGAAGGCTGAAACCGGCATTGCTGTCGAGGGTGCCTCGGACGCCGCTCGCTCTGCTGCCGACATTGTCTTCCTCGCCCCTGGTCTCGGTGCAATCATTGACGCCCTCAAGACTTCCCGTCAAATCTTCCACCGCATGTACGCCTACGTTGTCTACCGTATCGCCCTGTCTCTGCACATGGAGATCTTCCTTGGTCTCTGGATTGCCATCCTGAACAACGTCCTCAACCTCCAACTGGTCGTCTTCATTGCCATTTTCGCCGACATTGCCACCCTGGCCATCGCCTACGACAACGCTCCTTTCTCCCAGACCCCCGTCAAGTGGAACCTGCCCAAGCTCTGGGGTATGTCCGTCCTTCTCGGTGTTGTCCTGGCCATCGGTACCTGGATCGCCCTTACCACCATGTTCGCTGGTGGCGAGAACGGCGGTATCGTCCAGAACTTCGGTCAGATCGACCCCGTTCTCTTCCTCGAGATCTCTCTCACCGAGAACTGGTTGATCTTCATCACCCGTGCCAACGGCCCCTTCTGGTCCTCCATCCCCTCATGGCAGTTGTCTGGTGCCATTTTGGTCGTCGACATCATTGCCACCTTCTTCTGTCTCTTTGGTTGGTTCGTCGAAAACAAGCAGACCTCCATCGTCGGTGTTGTCCGTATCTGGATCTTCTCTTTCGGCATCTTCGCCGTCATGGGTGGTCTCTACTACCTCATGGAGGGCAGCGCCGGCTTTGACAATCTAATGCACGGCAAGTCTCCCAAGAAGGACCAGAAGCAGCGCTCACTGGAGGACTTTGGTAAGTTGAAAAAAATCCCCCTTCCCAAATGTCTGAGCAAGGACTGACAAAATATTCCACAGTCGTTTCCCTTCAGCGCGTATCCACCCAGCACGAGAAGTCGGCGTAAATATAGAATTGAGCTCAACTACATACCCGCACGGCCTCGTGCCTTCGTGCCTGTTTCGCTTTCACTATGTTTAAATTTGCATTGTACGAGTCTTGAAACTTGAGCAATTGACGCGTTCTAATGTGGATGAGGAGGCAACTTTTCTTTTTTCCTAGAGATACCGTGTTCTAGACACCTAATGAATAAAGTAAAAAATAATATATACACGCGCATCTATTCAGTGAATAAATAAGTGAGACTCGTAGCAAATACTCTGATGTGTACACAGTGTACTTGAAGGTCCAGTGGGTGTGGTGTGGATTCATCAGCAGTACCCAGTTCTCCAGTGTGAAGAACATCACGTGACTCTGACTTTTGACTTCACTTCTAATGACAGAAAACGACGCATGAAAATTGTCGATTGCCAGAGCACCGAGATTTGTTTACCAGGAGCACGAAATAAACACACCGTGTCAGATCCAGCAGATCAGATTGTTGGAATATTCGCCCATATATCCCTCTCACTTGACACAGAACTTGAGACTGAGATTTGAGTTGCGCTCACCTCGATCCGGCCATTGTTCCTGGAGCACACTGCCCGCCCGGGAAGATGCCAAAAATTCACAGAGAATCACTAAAGGAAGAAGAAGAAGAAATAACATGCTAGAAATACCCGGTTATGATTATGGTAAGATGATTCACCAATTTTATTATATTAGATTTTCCCGCTTCCCCTTGTGGTTTGCCGGCTGAGCCGAAAAGTTTGTCTCGGAAAGCAAAGACCTGGTCCAAGATAACCTTTAACCTCGAGGTTCTTTTGAAGATTTTAGGGGAAAATTGACAAGATGTGCAGATGCCGCGAAGAAGAAGTACTTCAAGATCGAAAAGTCCCACACTGCTCCTTCTGAAGCGTCGTGGTCCGCGGATGCTGTGAAGCGGCGCAGGCTGGATGACGCTTCGCGGGAGGAGGCGCAGAGGAGGGCGGACCTGGTGAGGCGTCACGTCAAGAGACATGGTTTGGGGAAGGACATTGTGCGCGGCGGGCTGTTGAGCAGGGAAATGGACCGTGGGGCTGGGCCGGCGGAGGATGGGAGGGGGAGGATGGCAGATGGAGATATTGGGTGTGCGGCATGGGCGGATGGTGTTGCGGACAAGGGGGAGATTCCGCTTGTGCCGAGCTTTGCGAGGTTGAGGAGCGCGAACATGAGTTGTTTTTGGGTCGGTGGTGATGTTGCTTATGCTAGTGAGTCCTTTATTCCCTCGAGGTTTTTTTTTTTTCTATTTTTTTTTTACTTTTTTTGTGAGGATGGCGGTGCTGACTGTTCTCATCTTGCACCAGCGCTCGATGAAGAGACGCTGGTGGGAACGTATCTATCTACGGATGAGAATAATCGGTAAGTTGCTTTCTTTTGTATTGCAACTTGGGTTGCAAAACATGATGTTTACTGGACAGATGGAGAGCTGATCATGTTAGCATCACGTTTGGTAAAGACCCGTTCACGGGCGAGCCGTCGCGAACTCCCCAGTTCCGGGCAGAAATGATTCGGTGTCCGCAGATGTCGTCGATCACGTATCATGAGCCGACGCACAGGATGCTGTTGACGTCAAGGAAGTCAACGTCAAGGGAGTCACTCCATAGCTGTGGGCTGTACTCCTTCTCACCGCCGGTCGAGGGGGAGGCTCCCAACCAGAGGTGGTTACTAGGCGAGAGTACGTTGCACGAAAGAACTCGGGCGTCAACTCATTGATGAAGATGCAAGCTGAGATTTAATTGCCCAGCAAACGAGTACCAGCGACTTTCCATCGGGCATCGCTGCCGTGACGCATGGCTCGTCCACACCTGCACACCCGCGCCTGCCTCGTCGGACCTCCTCTGCGTGGTGGGTACGAGTGCGGGCATGCTGTCGGTGCGGACCGACGACGCCATGGCGTGGATCGCACCCCAAGATAGGAGACGACTTCCCCAGGAGATCTTTGGCCTAGACTTCCAGCAGTCCAATCACAACGTGCTCCTCGCGGGCGGACGACGGCCGCGTCTCTGGATCACGGATTTACGCACCCCCGAGCCAGAACGGACGTGCATCCGCCACGCAAGCTCGATAGCGCACCTTCGAAGCATCAACCCCCATCAGGTTCTGGTCGCGGGGCTCGAGAACACCATGTCCCTCTACGACATGCGCTTCTTCGGCGAGCAGTCCAACGGCAACGGGAGGAAGCCACTGCTCTCGTTCCCAGGGTACAAGAATGCCGCGCATTTCCATACAGGCTGGGATGTATGCACCGAGGCGGGTGTCGCGGCGGCTGCTCAGGATGACGGCACGGTAAAGCTGTTCTCGCTCGAGACGGGCCGCACGGTCAGGAGCCCGGCCCTGGACAAGATCAGGACGGACACGCCCGTGAGGGCACTGATGTTCAGCACCATGGGGGGGGAGAGGATGCCTAGCTTGTGGGTGGGCGAGGGACAGGCGCTGAGGAAGTTTTCTCCGGGCGGCGAGGCGCTTTGAGAATGAGGAGGGGTGGCGGGGGTGGTTGGTGCTGCCATCTTGTCTTCATCTTGTCATGAGTTGAGTTACGAATAGCGAGCGAGCGATGCACAATAACATTACAAAGCTGCCTATCTATGCCCCAGGGGGGGGGGGCCTCAGTCAACCCTTCACATCTCAGCAAACAAGGCATAATATATAATATCATACATAATATTATCCCATGTTCAAAGAAGTCAACTTTCACTCACATCAGCATTGAACTCATCATGTCAATAAAAAAGAGTATACACACATCAATCGCTATACTCAACTCACCACCACCAACTAACTACATGACGCCAACCAGACCCGTCAACACCAAATCCATTCAAATCACTGAAAAAAAGAAAGAAAAAGGAACACTGCGTGATCTGGGAATCGAACCCAGGGCTCCCCGACGCTGCCAGGATGGCAACGGAGAATTTTACCACTAAACCAATCACGCTGTTGTTTCTGCTGAATCAGCTGGTTGCCACGGGTTCGATGTAACAAGGTATTAACGGTGAGAGAAAACAGTTCAACGGTGGCCCTCTTTTTTTGGCACAAAACTGCTCTGCTCTCCGCCCAGGTCAGATCCATCAACAAGCGACAAGCAGCAACAAGCTCCAGAATCCACCCAACACGAACAAAAAAAAAAAACAATCTCCAATCTCCAATCTCCAAGCCCAAGCAAGCCCAAGCCATGGAATCCTCATTCTCCCGCGCCCGACTCCGCACACTCCGCTACCCCTCCTCCTCCGAGCCCGACCCCCTCGACGAGCAAGGTTCGCGCAACCCCCCCCGCATCCACCGCATGAACAGAACAGAACAGCCAGACTAAAGCAAATCACCAGAACAAGAAGCCCTCATCAACCACCTCTCCGCCCAGAACGCCCTTCAAAACACCCTCTTCAGCCGCCTCCTCCTCGCCCTCCCCCTCGCCGCCACGCTCCCCTACGTCGAAGCCCTCCTCGCACACCCCTACCCCCACCCCCGCCGGGCCATCGTCGCCGTCGCCGTCCCATCGCTCTCGTCCCTCCTCTCAACGGCCTACCTGCTTTACAGCCTCCCGCCCGGCGTGACGGGCATAGCGCCCCTCGACGCATGGACCAGGGCGTCAAGCCGGCCGCCGCAGCCGCAGCCGCAACGGGGCTTCCTGGACCGTGGCCGTGGCCGTGGCCGTGACAAGTCGCCGCTGGAAACGTACCTGCCCTACCTGAACGCGGCGCTGGTTCTCATCCTAGCTCTGATGGAGTTGGCGACGGGAAGAGGTGCTGCCAGTGGGAGCGGGAGCGGGAGCTTCGCGTGGATCGCCACGGGCAACTTGCCGGGAGTGGTCTACGCCATCGTCTTGTTGGCAAAGGTTGTCATGGGCGGCGTGGATCCCGAAAGGGAACTGTCTGCGTTGAAGTATGGCTATCGGGGGGCATGAGGGTACCAGACCATTTTTTTCATTTGAAATTTGGAGCGGGAGACGGCGCCAGAGACGCTATGAATGCCACGATTGATGAATAGTGACGGGCGTATCAGTGCTGTGTATTATCATCTATTTCATCCCACCCAAAATTAAAAGAAATCGCGAGTATTCGTGCCTAACAATCGTCATCCTTCACTTCACACTCGTCACAAATGTCTCTACATGTCTATCGAGTCATTGAACCGCAAAATGCCGTGGCTTCTTAAAACGCCATCTACGCCCTTGGGTGGCCGCGGGAACGGGTCTGTCATGCGGTTTGTACTGTCAGGATCTGTTGATTTGTCCATTACAAGGGCCAGTCCCTGGGATTTGATGGCATCAACCAGAGCAGGCACCATATCCTACAAGACCAGTTAGCTACCACACCTTTCTCTCTCTCTCTCTCTCTCTCTCTCTCTCTCTCTCTTCACACACTCACCAATAGCCTAGAGTAGCACATTAATCCCATAAAGTTATTGCTCTGTGCGATCCGAACAGCTTCCTTGATTGATGTGCTGCGTCGTCCGCTCGTCTGTATCGTGTTCGGCTCACTAGCAGTCTCCCGGCCGAGATCGTTGCACAGGAATACCGGGAAGTTGGGCTGTTTCCAGTTGAGCGCCGTACACAGGCGAGGATTGTAGCTGCTGAAGACCATGGAGCGAGCCACATCAGTGGATTGGAACTGAACTCGTTGCGAGCGAGCATGGTCAAAAACAATGGTTAGAATGGCATCCACGAAAACGTTCACGTCCAATGCCGGTCCGAGTGCCAGCACCTTCTCCTCCTCTTGCGACGGATACAGGATCTGCAGGTTGACGTTGACGCCGCGTGGCAAGATTGCCAAGACATCCTTGAGTGTCACGCCGGCTGACGCCAGGATCTGGTATATTTCGGCAATGTTATCGACAGTCATGGACGCGATGTTGCGGAACTGCGCACGGCTGGCATGTTGGCATGTTATCGCCTCGAACTGCTGCAACGACAGCCGGCAGAGCGGAATGTCTAGCCCGCCGCAGTTGATTGTCCACTGCGGCCAGATGACTGGTACTCCGTCACTGGTATATTGCACGAAAACCCGCACATAGTCACCCGAAAGGCTGGAGCCCGTGACGACTGCATTGGTAGGCTGGTTGAATTGGCTGGTGGCCTTCCAGTACGTTTCAAAGTCTGTGATTTCCAGTGGTTGGCCCTTGAAGGGTTTGATGACCTGCGTACTGAAGCTGATTTGACCAATCGCTCTCAGGCGTGGATCGAACAGTGGCAGGCAGCACTTGGAAATGCCCGCCTGCTT
Organism: Epichloe amarillans; assembly: GCA_024072835.1. Classification (NCBI taxonomy): domain Eukaryota; kingdom Fungi; phylum Ascomycota; class Sordariomycetes; order Hypocreales; family Clavicipitaceae; genus Epichloe; species Epichloe amarillans. Next base: position 4,067,463 of record CP099637.1, on the reverse strand, counting down.
TGTCTTGAAAGCGCTTGGAAGCACGACCGTCTTGGCGATAATCTTGGCGCCGTACGTAGGAAAGACGTCGAAATCGAGCGAAAACGCATCGAGGTTGTCGACCTGGAAAGATACGGTGCGAGTTTCTTCTTGGAAGGGTAGAATGATGTTCTTCGGAATGAGGTCGGAGAGTTTGGAGGAGATGGTAAGCCGAGCTGCGGGATATTTCCCATCCTGAAAGAATATGAGTGGTTGTTCGTGAGTGGTGTCGTCGAAGCCGATTTGAACAACGGTCTTGGTATCGAGGAAGTTGTGTCCATAACGACGAAGAGGGATGATGGGAGGCGGTAACTCGAGGATCGGGATCGCATCCGGATCCAACGACATGGGGGCCGGGGCACTGCTGCTGCTATCCATGGGACCAAGTGATGGCTGGGAGACGACGAGTGGACTGGCTCGAATGCGGGTGTTGAAGGGCGCGAGCAGCTTCATGCACTCGAGATGGCCTTCCCAAGCGGCGTAGTACATGGCCGGGAGATGTTTCTCGTCAACAATGTTGACATCGACGCCTATTTTTAGCAGGGCTTGCAGACAGTCCACATTGCCTTCACTGGCTGCGTGAACGAGAGGTGTCCACCCATACAGCTTGTCGATTTGGTCGAGGTCGGCGCCGTATTGCTTCAGAAGTAGAAGAAGCTCCGAAGTCTTTCCAGAGCGTGCCACTAAATGCTGGGGGTAGAGGCCTTCAGCATCGGGGAAGATGTTTGCTCCGTGCTTCAAAAGAAGCTCGACGACCGCCTCAGAACCATGTTCACAGGCTAGATTGAGAGGGACGTGATCCGAGTCAGACACGGCATCTATCCTTGCTGACCGCGCCAGCAGGCGTTCGATACAATCTAGATGGCCGTGGATGATGGAGTGAATGAGCGGGGTGAAGTTGTCATGGTCGATGAGATCGATGGCTGCGATGTTGACTGCAAGAAAGTGTGAGCCATGGTTCCAAAAGATTCCATCGGTGTGGATCAATTTTACCCTTCAGCAGCGCCTCAAGCATATCGAGACGACCGTGCAAACTGGCGTAATGCAACGGTACCCGGCCATAAACGTCGGTTCTTTCCGCAGATACGCCAGCTTGTAGACCCCATTCCAGTACATATTGCTTTCCGTAAATGGTTGCCTGATGTAGACAATTCCTCTCATTGATGTCGTCATATGATTGCAGATCAACCAGCCCAGTGTCCAGCAAGACCCGTAATGCCTCTTGAGGAGCGTCATGGATGGCGGTCAAAAACGTCCGTGTAACCCGATCGGGTAGCGAGCTTTCACCCTCACTTGAGCTGCTTGCTGACTGCATTTTTGTCAATAGGTCTCGCAGTTGTTCGAGATTTCCTGCAATAACGGTATCGAGAAGTAAGGTGTCAGCATCTCCCTCATCCGTACCCATGAAATGCTGACTGGTGACGACGTGGCCCGGGGTCTGGAAGTTGACCTGGATGCCATCGGACCAAGCACCGAGCTCTTGGAGACTAGTGGTGGCCTGGTCTGAAAGTTCACTGATGACGGTTGCGTTGAAAAAAGGTTGAACCTCGACGGCTCGAGACAAATAAAGCTCCTTGGTCTTGGATTTGGATGTTTTGTCCCACTTCTTGAGGATTTTCGAGAAGGCAGTCCCGTTGATTTCGACAAACTGCTGGAGCTTATTCAGGTCAGTGGCAAACTGTTGAAAGCCCTCTTCAAGCGTGGTGAACTTTGAAGAGCGTCTCGAGATGCCGTCTCTCGTCTGCAGAACCTTTTTCTTGTCCAAGAGAGTTTTCAATCGGATCTTGAGCTCGGCTTCTTTTTGTAAGTAGAAGGCATTCACCTCGTCAAGCTCACGTTCCTATGCAATTGATTCATACGTTAGACAACTGCCGAGTTTCGTTGTAACGATGTGTTGTTGCGTATGAGCGAGTCTTACGAGCTGGAAGAAGAAGGTTGCCTTGTTTGCTTGAAGGGCTGCTTGAGAGTCCACGGGACCAGTGGGACGGTGAATATCATTTTGCGCCGCGAAGGTCGGAGTGGCGGAGAGCTTCTTGATGAGCTATTCGTGGAGCACGTTAGAAAGAGTCCTGACCAGTCATGTGATGAGATGAGGGAAAAACAATATGAAAAGAGACAGTCAAGTCATCAGTAAATGAGTGGTCACCAATTCATCCTAATCTGATGAGGCGTGCGGACGGGGCAGTGCGGACAGTTTATGCGAGAAGACGGACATCATGACACGTATCTGAGGGACATGTTGCGAAGGTGAAGAGAGAGCTACAGTTTGCTGAGATATGTCACCTTTTTCAAAGCTTTGTAATTGACAAAGCTGGCGGCATACTCTGGGACCTCGAGCTGCCGCTTCTGTATCTGTTTGCCGAACTTCCTGGAAGAAGAAGATGGGAAACGAGTGTCAGGAGCAGTGAGTCACGACGAGGACATGGCAGACAAGGTAACGGGTGGTCAGAACCCGGCGTCACTTACATGTTGCACCTCGGAGACCCGGAGCCTGGGAGTGCTGCGAGTCGGGAATATAAATAATGAGCTCGAGTAATCCGTAGTCCGTACAGATGAAACAGGCCGTGTCAAACTGCGTTACTGTACTCCGTACGGATCCGTACTCCGGACGGACTACAGTGCTCCAGATGGCTGGATGAAGGACAGGGAGGTCAATGCCGTTTATTATGCAAGAAGTGCCGCGTGGTGGGTTGCGAGGCAACAAGCAACTTCTTCAAGAAGACATGTCCTGGTTCCTGGAGGAACTTGCCGGCGCCGGACCCGGTTTTTTTCTTTGCGGAAGTAGCTCTGGGCTCTCTGGGCTCTCTGGGCTTGCAGTCAAGCCTTTCAGAAGTCGATATCCACTTGCTCCGCACCCGGGACCCACAGGGAAATACCGCACATTAGCCGCTTGGCTTTCGGTGACAAATCCAAAACATATTATTATCAAGGTGGCCGGCCGCCAATCGTCATCCCACAATCGACCCCGTGCGTGCGTGCGTGCGTGCGTGCGTGCGTGCGTGCTCATTTATGAAACGACTTGCCCATAGATGGCATGGCACAATAGAAAAGGACGCGACTATGTGAATGGCTGTATGAATGACTGTGTTTTGCATCATTTCAAATGGAACAATCGAGTCAATTCTGCTTGCATTCGGAGAATAAACGGATCATGCTCTTCGCACTTGTCCGGCCAAGAAGTAATGTTGCGAGATAATCCAACCGTGATCCTGCAAGGCAACCTGCAAGGCAGCCGACTTGCGCCATCAAACTTCTTCAGTAACCGTAACCCGCCCATGAAGAGCCGGCTCTCGCAGTCTAGCTCTTCTTCTTGCCTGCCTGTAATACTCCATCCTTCGACGGCTCCACCAAGCTGTCAGCCATAGCCTCTGCCGCGGCCTTCTTCAGGCGCTCAGTGTCGTTGGCCTTGATATCCTTGGGTTTGCTATCCTTGCCAACTTCCTTCTCGTCCTCGCTGTCGCCTAGACTGAAAGGGTCGTTGTCGGTGATTGGACTTGGCTCGATCGACGACAAGGGCTGCCACTTGCTGGCCTTGCCCAAGTTGGGCGGCGTGTCCTTTGGTGGAACTATGGGCGACGCGTCGTACATGTTGATCTCCTCGGGTTCCTCTTTGAATCCTACTCTCCGCCCGTTGCCTGGTCTCGGAGACGTGGATGACGGAGGAGGTCTGTGTATGCCCGAGTTGATCATGGGTCTACCGTGGGCGGCTGCTGGATTCAGCCAACATTAGCGCTTGATGTGATGTGGATTCATTGTGGCTTCAAACTTACATCCATCTGCTGATAATTTGATTCCGGCAAAGTCGTCGCTCAGGACTTGAGGGTCCGCGTCGTACCGTTCGTAGTCACCGCTTCTTCGGCTTGCCTCGCCATGGCGACGGGGAGGCTGTCCTAGGCGTTGCGAATTGTCTTCCGTCTCGTCAAAGCTCTCCTCGATTTTTTTCCTAATATTGGTAATCCATGAGTTCACCTTGGTTTGTGTGTCAAGAAAGCCCTTGCGCAAGTTCTCGCGAATAGCGGGCAGATCGTCGTCTATGAAGCTATGTTCGCGCTCGTCTCCATCCCAGCCTTGATTGGGGGCAGCATTGCGATTTCGGCTCGAAGTACGGGTCTCGTATGCGCCAACATTGTCATAATGTTCAGCCAGTTGGCGAGCGTATAGTTCATCGGCCTCGACCTGAGATATCTGCGCCCGTCCTTGTGGGCGAGGAGGCTGCGGCGGAGGCACTTCTTGGCCCTCATCCTTGACAGCATCCGGATCCGTCATTTCTAGAGTTACGTAATGTCAGAAGCGGTATTCTCCCTCGAGCGTTTGTCTCCAATGTACAAGGCTCACCAAGCAACGCATTGAAGGCTGGCTCAACCTGGCCACCGCTGGCCCTCAGCACAGCTTTGATGACGGAATTGTCTACCGTAGGAAAGGCCTCCTTTAATATCATGACGTTCTTCTGCGCCTCTGTCACAGGTCGAGAAGGTCTGGGAGGGGCAGGCTCGCCTGACGTGTCCGTGTTCGTGTTCGTCGATGTCTCGGCGGTAGGGGTAGTAGTGGTTGCTGCAGTACTAGGGACGTTACTGGTCTTTGTTGCAACACCGTCATCGGGAGCGATACTAGTATCTTGCACATCGTCGTCGTCCATCTCGAGCGGTCGGGCAGTGGTAGGCGACTCGGCGCCTGTCTCTGTGGTGTGCCTGTTCTATCGAAGCCGGGGCCAATTTAGCTACGCCTCTTTTTTGTATTAACAAGGCAGGAAAGGCAACCGTGCGGGTACGAACCGGTTCCGCTGGATTCGACATGATGCGAGTTTAGCTGACAGAGAGGGGCCAGCTTTTTATTATTATTATTTCGGCTGTGACAGGTGTAATAATGTACGTATGTATTATCAGTTGAAATTTGAATGAGCAGGACCAGGCGAGGGGTTGGAGCTGGCCGCGACGCTGATGTGATGACGTTCCCCACACGTCAAGGCTTGCATTGCATGACTCAGTCGATCATGGATGCAAAGAATCTTCAAACATGCGACAGCTCTAGGGTATTTGCCACGACTGAGCAACCCTTTCTATGCTCAATCCCCCCAATAACATCAGCAGCCAACCAGAAGTGATCCGCTGTCGTAATCATGATGATGGAGAAGACGTGTGGCTGTTGATCTCCCCTTCCTTGACCTGCTCGATGAAGTTGCGAGGTCTCAATCTTCCACATAAACATGGCCGAGTTCAGCCTCGACGCTAGCTTCATCCCGGCTCTGCACAAACCTCCCGCCCTCCTGCCCATTGCTAAATACCACGACAGTCTACTCTATGTCATCGAGACCTATCCCGTCACCATAGTCATTGGTCAGACGGGCTCTGGAAAAACCACACAAATACCCCAGTACCTCGAAAAGGCAGGATGGTGCGCGGACGGCAAGATCATCGGGATAACACAGGTGTGTTTAGGCACCGCTCAACCAGTCTCGACATGAACTGACCACGTCAAAAAAGCCCAGACGGGTGGCAGCAACCACAGTTGCGCTTCGCGTGGCGGATGAACTAGGCTGTGAGGTAGGGAAAGAAGTCGGCTACTCTATCCGTTTCGAAGACGTTACTTCCTCGGCGACGCGCATCAAATTTCTAACCGATGGGTTGCTAATTCGAGAAGCGCTCGTGGACCCTTTACTCAGTCGGTACTCGGTCATCATGGTTGATGAAGCACATGAGCGGTCAATTAGCACAGATGTCCTGCTGGGCTTGCTGAAGAAGATTCGTAGGAAACGACCTGAATTGAGAATCATAGTCAGCAGTGCGACATTACAAGCCGAGGATTTCCTCAAGTTCTTTGCTAGTAAAAACGAGGAGCAGACCTCTCTGGCCAAAGGCGAAGATGAGGAGGTCGGCAAGATCATCAGCCTAGAGGGCAGAACATATCCGATTGATATTCTGTACCTGGAGTCCCCGGCAGAAAATTACGTGGATAGTGCCATCGCCACGGTATTTCAGATCCATACCCAAGAAGCAGATGGTGATATTCTCGTCTTTCTTACAGGTCGAGAGGAGATTGACAACGCAGTACAGGCAGTTGCGGAGAGGAGCGTTCAAGGAGGAGAACAATTTTCAAACCTGCAGCCACTGCCCCTTTACGCAGGCCTATCTTCTGAAGAGCAAATGTACATTTTTGACAAGCCAGCAGAGGGAAAACGAAAAGTGGTATTCTCGACCAATATAGCCGAAGCCTCCGTCACCATTGATGGTATTGTCTACGTAGTCGATTGTGGCTTCGTCAAGCTACGTGCGTACAATCCCAGAACAGGCATCGAGACACTAACTGCTGCGCCGATATCCAAGGCGTCCGCGTCACAGCGAGCCGGCCGTGCTGGGAGGACAAAACCGGGAAAATGCTTTCGACTCTACACCGAGCAAAGCTATAAAGATTCGTTGCCGGAGGCAAACCCTCCCGAAATTCAGAGGTCGAACCTAGCACCTATGATCCTGCAACTCAAAGCCCTTGGAATCGATAACGTGGTTCGTTTTGATTATTTATCACCACCTCCATCAGAGCTCATGTCCAAGGCCCTCGAGCTGCTGTACTCTCTCGGTGCGCTGGATGTGTATGGCAAGCTCACGAAGCCACTGGGCTTCCGTATGGCTGAAATGGCCGTCGAGCCTATGATGGCCAAGACGCTGCTATCCGCCAAGTCGCTCAACTGCCTCAGCGAGATTCTCACCATAGCGGCCATGACCAGTCTCGGCGGCAGCGTGTGGTTCCATCATGACGGAGAGCAAAAGGCTATGGAAAGCTCTCGGCGGAGATTCGCCGCCGAAGAAGGAGACCACCTTACCCTACTTAACGCATACACGGCATTTGTGACAAAGGGGGGAAAAGAAGCCCGTTTCTGTCACGAGAATCATTTGAATTACAAGTCAATGACACGGGCTGTCAGTATTCGTGCCCAGTTAAAACGCTACCTTGAGCGATTCAACATCGAAGTCGATGAGTCTCTGGCGGCGCATCGCTCGGAAATTGATGCCAAGAGCAAAGCGGAACAGATTCGGCGGTGCCTCACGGCCGGTTACTTCGCCCATGCGGCTCGCATGCAGTCCGACGGAACGTTCCGCAACGTCGAGGGCGGGACGGTGATGCACGCACACCCAAGTTCTTTGCTGTTCAACCGAAAAGCGGACTGGGTCATTTTCCAAGAGGTTACGGAGACAGGGGACAAGACTTTCATTCGCGACATTACCAAGATAGAGAAGGCGTGGTTGCTGGAGGCAGCGCCGGAATTTTACAAAGTGTCTAGCGGCCGAGCGGAGCAAGCATAGCATACGTGGTGTGTATTTGGCATAAGACTAGAGAAGACATGAGCGAATAAAATGGTAGAGGCCAAATGAAATCTCGTTTCACGTGTCATGAAGGATACTTTTAGATTCGTCTAGGTGTGTACACTGCGCAAGACTGCGACAAATTTACAATGGCATGGTGGGATTGGAAAACACGCCGGACGTACATGCATACATTTCATAATGCTGGCTTACAAAGAAGGCATGGCACGGGCATGACTTGGCGAAAAAAATTGAGCATGCGAGCCGTGACATGCTAACCTACAAATGCAAGTTTCTACTGAGCCCGGTAAATGCCAAGTCTTCATCTGGCGTCTCGGCCCTGGCTCGACGTTGCCAGATCGTAAATCTACACCGGTGACGAGAAGAAAACAAAGGCGCAGCCGACTTGACTGGCCACTAATTTGTGCCGCGTGCGTGTATTATTATTATCCGTCATATGCCCTGCGACAGCGGTGACCCGCTTCCGACTTGTCTGAGGGACTTGAACTTATTATTGATCGGTAGCTCGGTTCTTGTTCCCACGTCTGACTGACTGCCTGGTATGGAACGTATGGAACCGGAGGGGAGGAAAAGGAAGGGATGGACAAGGAACAGTATGTTGGTTGTGCTCATATCATCCACAGAATGAATGGTACAGTACTGTTGTTCATCAGCACACACGGTACTTATTGGGAGAAGAGAAGCAACTATTTGGTTTGGCAGGAAAAAGATCTGCTGGACTACGCAAGGCGAGAATTCGAGGTAAAACACGCATGGATAAGACGTCAGTCAGGCTTGTTTCTCGACGGACAAGACTGATGTAAGGGGGATGCTGAGAAGCAAGAGACTCGTGAATGAACCGTGAATGAACCGTGAATGAACCGTGGATGAACCGTGTATGCAGCGATCGCATCGTGTCGCCCATTTTCTTGTATTGTTATAGACTCTGTGTTTGTTTTTGTTTATTATGGAGTCGAATTCGGAAGGGAGAGGAATGTGCACCGCAGAGCATCGCAGAGCACCGCAGAGCGCGGGGAAGGAGCATAAGAGTGTATACTTTGCGCGTGTATAATATGGCCGCCTCTCTATGATCAGTTAACTACATAATCTGTCTTTATTCTTGCTGTTGAGCCCCCTTCAATTTCGCTACTGCGAGCCTCCAAGACTAGCATGGGTCGGCTTCCTTCCATCGGCAGCGCTTGAAAAGGACAGTGGGGCGCACTTTGATTGTCAGGACTGCCTTGGAGACGTTGGCACTAGCGTCAGGGGCAGATTGGAAAGCGCGACGCAGCAACAACGTATTACAAGTCAGGCAGTGCGTGCTGGCCAGAGACTGAGGAGTCCCCTTGACCTTCTGATATGAATGAGACCACATGGATGTAAGGTCACAACGTTGCAAACAGGGACGTTTTGCTATGTATGGTCACATCCAACGAACCGGCGCCGACACGGTGAGATGCTTGCTTGCCGTCAAATTAAACCATCGGACCCATTTGGCCCTTCTGCCATTCGGACCCCTGTCCATGCCTGCAAGGTACGCCCCTCTACTCGCCTATCAGAATTCGTTGTTGCCGGACAAACACCCCCCTCCCTTTGTTCATCTGCTCTGGTCTCCACCCTGGCTGGCCTGGTCATTATTCCTGTTATTCCTGGAGCGCACCTAAGAAAGCATTTGCCTGCCAGTTGTGGACCCAGCGCCTCCATCTGATCTCCCCAAGCCTCCTCTCTGTTTCTTGTTTCCACAGGCTTAGCCGCTTCATCTTCTTTTCTCCTCCTCTTCTCCCCATCGTCACCATTTCCTTTCACTGTCGACCGAAGACATCGTGTAATCCGCCCTGCCCACAGGCTTGTCATTCTCTTAGTCCCGTGGTTTTTTTTTGATTTTTTTTTTGCTTAACGGCAATCAGTCATTCGTTTCAATTGTTGTTACCTTCTCAGTAACGAGCCACTCCTTTCCCATCAAGCGTGTCTACACAACATTGACGTCGCGGATTTTTTTGTTTACCAGGACCTTTTAATTCCTTCATGTTTCTTCGGTTCTCTGTGACTCATCTATTTCCAACACTTCACGAGTCGACTTCATTTCCCACTTCGGCCGATTTTTTTCGTGCTGTGATGTTAACGTACATCTTGACGGCTTGACAAACCGATCATCGAGCACACCAGCTTTTTTTAACCAAAACACAAATTCGGTGATAAGCTCAATGACAATCAACACGTACCTTGTTTTACAATAGATCAAGATAGAGCTACACGAGCATCTTGGCCGATTTGTTCATTTCTTTCAGCTTATTTGTCCGGCTTAAACATAACCAAACGGAAAATGGTCAATATGCCTGTCTCCAGGGCCTCGGGAGACTTCTTCAATGGCGACAATCATGCTATAGCACCTCGCATTAACTTGCGAAGGGATATCTCAGCATCGCATAACCCCGCCGCACATGTTATTTGGAATGTGTTGAGACGCGAGGAGAAGCCATGTCACTCTGGCGCCGATTACGACACATGTGAAAAGGGAATCAACACTAATATCACTAACCTCGCCATCATTCTTGGTATAGTGTACGTAGAAGCAAAAAAAAGACCATTGTCTTCACGAAACCCGAGTTCAAAATGCTAACACGGAAATCCAGGATTCCTGCTATCGCAGCGACCATTGTCCTTCTCTACCTACATCGCAGAAACGTCAAGAAATTACGACAGGAGGATGCGCAAGACCCTCACAAGGGTCTCGATTTTGGCATGGGGGACACACCAAGTAAAAGAGGGAAGCGAAAGAGCTTGTTTGGAGGAGAAAAGTCGAATCACAAAGGCAACCAATTGTCCATGGACATGAACTTGTCATCGCCCTACCTATTACCACCTGACGTACATCAGTCTCATGATTCCGTTCATTCTTTGGCTCGTACGTTCCCCAGCGACCAGGATCCTTATCGCACCGTTGCGCAGTATGCAAACAGTGATGCAGGCTCGATCAGATCATACAAACCTGTACGGGATGCCTCGCTGCACAATGGAAGCAAGCGAGGATCGGTCACAAGTTCTACCTTTGGTGCACCAAGAATGCCGCCATCTCGATCCGACTCGATGCCAAAATCACCATCTTCTCCTGACGCGAATTCTGACCCCTCTGCCACACCAACTGCTCCAGAGCCCACACACCAATTCCCTATATCTGGAAATATCAAAGAGCCAATTCGTCCAATGGAGCCGATTATACCTGAGATCGGTACAGTTGATTACCCTGACGAAAAGGCAAATGTTGTCGACATGCCAGACATTCAACCACTCCGAGTTTTGTCTCAGGAATCACAATATGAGTTGCCCAGCCCTCCTTTTGAGCACGACAAGTCTATGCTCTCGGAGCTTCCTGCCGTCTCGGACGCAGATCACATTGGAACCGCACATTCTGGTGCTGCAGACTATGTCCCGTCTGTTCGCGGGTCGTATGCTTCTGGCCTGGGACTCGGGATGGACGTGCCCAAGATCAAGTCTTCTGATGAATTTGATGCTGCTCGTGGCGTTCCTGGACAGGCCTTGTCTCACGACGACTATGGACACCTGCCGATCCAAACCTGTGAGAAACCAGAGGAACAGCGGCCTCATGAGGGCCTCAGTGTCCCCCAGCAGCAAACGAAACGACTTTCGGTCGGTTTTCGCCCTCTGCCGCCGGATGAGGTGATGGAGTCTGAGGATCCTGAGTACCGAGCAAACCGCATTCGATCATTCTACAAGGAATACTTTGATGACAAGGAAACCGCTCCTCCCATGCCTGGCCAAGAATACCAAGAGGACTATGACTCTTCTTACCTCGGTGATGCAGCTTACTATGATGCAGAAACCAATGCTTTTGTGATGCCTTATTCACAGCCTGTTACTCGCCGTGCCATGACACCACCTCCCGCGGGACGTTTCCGAGGTGGCCCTGGAGGACCCGGACCTCGTGGCCCTCCCCGCGGTGGCCCCCGAGGTCCTGGTTCCATTGGAGGAATGAGTCTGCCAGGAGGACCAAGACGACCCCGTGCCGGTTCTGCCTATAGTCCGCGACCTGGCTCTTCTGCTTCTGCGGGAATGCGTGGAAGACCCAAGAAGAACCATCCACCCCCTGCGGCCCTTAACACCCTGCCTACTCCATCCAAGCTCAAGGACGATAGCTTTGCTCTCTTCAATGCTGCCGATTTTGCACCTCCCGACTCGTTCAGGGAAAAGGCCAATGGGCGTAGTCAAAGTCCGCTCGGTGAGAGACGTCAGTACCAGCTCAAGGTGCCAGTCGCCTCGCCCTTGACAACTGCTTTTGACGAGCTGTCAGCTCTACCCAGCCCTCATGTGCTCCGCAAATCATCCACATTTACGAATCTTGACTTTGCCCCCCCAAAGAAGTTCAAGGATGCAGACACGATGAGTGATGCTGGTAGCATCAGAAGCAACAGGAGCGGCATTTCAGCCGTCAAGCATGATGCAATCCGTCGCGGGGCTGGACGAGTCAGTCGTTTACCTGGCGATACGGTCTTCACGTCATCAGCTCTGGGAGATACGCTGAAACCTCAATGGGGTATGCGACCTTGAAAATCTCGACAATCAGTCCACCTTTGATGTTTCAGCAGCGTCAGTGACGGAGGCTTCGCCTTCTTCACAGAGAATCACTCCAGGCTCTCTCTTTCTTTATACTTGGCAAATACTGAGCTCTCCCCTCGGAAATATATCGTCGGCATATATCACCCAAAAGGGCATTGGGCATCATCACCCGCAGCATTTGGCTTATTCATTGTCGTGGCGCATCTCAGGGTTATGATGGGATCTGTTCATTTGGCCATTCAATATTGTTATTCTTTCTCTTTCACATTGGAAACTCGTTTCTACCACAATGGGTTTGCCCGTGGAGCTTTGCATATAGAAGAACCGGATCGTAACAGCGGTACAAGACACAAAAGCCTGATACCGAAACAAACAAGTTGTTTTTTTCTTCAATCACGGTTGGGCGGATACATGTACATAAGTCCATCGGGCACTGGGTGTAGATCATGTCAGTTCTGCATGGATGTCCCGTTGACAGTAATGAACTTGTGTGTACTCCATATGACAATGATAACCTTGGGGCGACTGTATAGGCGAGTAGTAAGGAAAAGTGACATGAGTACCGGTGAGTGATGGATCAAGTTGTTGATTTTGCTTGTTGTTTTTGTTGAGACGATTTGTCCAGGTATTGGATGGACAGAGAGTTGCTTTGTGGTGCTGCACTGCATCTCTACTGTAAGGAAGCACATGTCATGGTGTACCTTTTTTTTTTCTTTTTTTTTTCTTTTTTTTTCTTTTTCGGTTTGTGCCGATGGAACTCGAGCGGTACGTTTTAATTTCACGGCCTGGATACAAATAAAGCGGATCGTAGATTCTGCGTGGGCTGGGCAGAAGCCTTCGCATTGTAATTTCGTAATTTCGCTACCTGCCGAACTTGTCTACGGACAGGGGGTCAAGGCCGTGCCAAAAATTTTTTTTTTTCAAAAAAAAAAAAAGAAGAATACGGACTAGGAAAACAGGAATATGAAATGTAATCCGTACAGATGGAGAAATACCGGGAAGTACAAACTGAGGGCGCAAAATATTTGCGGTCAATCTCGAGTTTTAGTGTCCGGTGGCTGGGCGCGTGTGGATGGCGTCGCGCAGACGTTTGCGTGTCGGGCCAGGGCAGAATAGGCAAAATGCGGAAGAAAGCTATACGGGACATGATCAGATTGCTGCTCACCTGACGGAGTAGTCCATAATAGTATTAAGGAAAGAATATCACTTCATCTTTGCCAATGCATAGATACTCCATCGCCTTCGCCTTCGTAAAGGCTACGATTAGGTTAGGTGTGTCTTGGCCCCACAGGGGTGTGGGGCAACCGGGAGGCCTCGAGCTATTGTCATCAAGCTATCGTACAGTTACATAAACAGCTGTTCGGATAGATGTGAGACATGCGATGTACCTCTTTGTGATGCGAATTATACTCCGCAATTTAGCTAGTAAGATACGGACCGCTCATACCGGCTGGTTTATTGGATGGACACGCTTGTCAGTAACGCGATTGTAGCCTTGCAGAAGCGAAGGAAGAAACCGTGGGAGTATCTCTGCGTGGGGACATAGATGCAAGCTCTGCTTTATTAGGCTGCAGCGGCAACAAGCCAACGACAACTGGCGTCTGGCGGGACAAAATCATGGAAAATTGGCACTCAATAGTCCTGTCGAGGTGCTGCGCGGAGCGACGCAATCTGAGGTGCAGAATGCTTGGTCAATGAAACCGTTTTGTTCATGGTGAGGATGGATGGATCAATCAATGGTTCTGCGCGTCGTCAGACATTGCGCTCCAGCGCTCCGACCAGACCAATTCAGTGTCCCCCGCTCCGTCTCTCTGTTGATCCGCCAGGTGACCCCGACCGAGCCATGTCGGGCCGCCCGTCGATTGGCTGTGCTGTGCTGTGCTAAATTTGGACCAGCGGCGGAGGCTCACATCATCAATCATTGCATTTGCATTCGTGTTGCCATTCGTGTCGCATTCGTGAGAGGGACATTCGGGGGTGTTTCTGCTGTTGAGATTTGTCTCGGCTTGCAGCAGCCAATTGCGGTGCGCAGGCGAGAACCCCGTCTGGCCGTGTGCGACAAGAAGAGACGTGGAAAGTGGAAGGAAGGAAGGCAGGCAGGCAGGCAGGCAGGCAGGCAGGCAGGCAGGCAGGCAGGGCGAGACATTGGGATGACACGCCAATTGCCTTTTTCTCACGCGCTGGTGCGTCTCATCAGGTCGTTTATCTCGGGCCTGCAGGTGTTGTTGGAGGTGTTGGAGGTGTTGCAGGTGTTGCAGGTGTTGCAGCTGGCAGACCGTCAGAGCCGCCTCCCGTCTGTTTCCCTCGGAGCCAACGAACGGGCCCCCCCCCCAAGTCCTGTTCGTGCCCCGGGCTCAGCCAATCTCAGCCACTCATCGACGGCGAAAAAGCTGAGGCCAGAACTTCTCTGGGCCCAGACCCACTCTAATTCTTGTTGCTCGGTTGCTCTGCGACTCGCTTTGTCCCTTTTTTCTCCTCCCAAAACCCCGTCCTCCGTCCTCCGTCACTCCCGTTGACGAGACCGCACTGGCGACCGCTTTCTCGACTTCAAATCCGCTCGACTTGGAGCATTGAGCCTTGAGCCTTGTGGGCGCTGGTATCCTCTTCATTCGCCTGGCAATCGTTCGACTGCAAGCCCATTATTGGCGCACCACCGCCGTGCCACTCGGTACCTCTCAGTATCATCACTTTGACAGGTCAGTCAGTTTGCATCTCCGCGCTTCCGTGGTGCTACGCCGTATCCTTTTTTTTTTTTTTTGTACTTCTTTCTTTGTTGCTGGACCTGGACCGGAGCACCACGCATCTTCTTGACGGTTTCTGGCCAGTTTGCTGCTCTGCGTCGCTCCTCACTTATCATTCTTGCTACAAAACACCGTGCACGGCTTCAACGCAAGTTGCCGACGCATTTCGCACGTTGCGGCGTTGGCATGTCCGCGCGAATGGGTTTGCTGACATTCGATCGATGAATAGATAAATTCAACAAGAGTTGAACTCTCGTGCCGCCAACATGTCAGACTCCTCCGGCCGTAGTCCCGGGAATCTCGCCGGAAGCTCTTCAATTCCCAGTGGCAACTCCACGTCTACTCCTCAGCAGCAGCAGCCGCAGCAGCCGCCATCACCGCCATCATCATCATCATCATCGTCGTCGTCGCCGCCGCCACAACCACAACCACAAACAACAACACCGTCAACCAGCCCACCGCCTCCTCCCTCGACTACTTCCCCCTCTTCGGCGCCTCCGCCCCCGAGCTCAACATCAACTTCTTCTTCAGAGGCAACACCGCCGACTACATTTGTGTCCAGCACTGCTCCTCCTCCTCCCGCTGCCTCTGCGTCGGTGCAGCCGACTGCTTCCAAGCCAGTCGTGACTGTCACTCCCGGCAAACCTGTCACCACCATTGAAGTTGTCACGTCCGTCACGACCCCCGGGCCCGCGGCTCCCACCACGTCTGCCAAGACCTCCAGCTCAGCAGTACCGGCCCCAATCAACCCTGGAGGCGATGGCAATGGAAATGGCGTGAGCCAGCCCGCCAAGGTCGCCATCGGCGTGGTGTGTCCTATAGCTGCCATTGCCTTGCTGGCGCTTCTGGGTTTGTGGTGGTGGAGGAAGAGAAAGGCTCGCCAGGAATCCGAGGAGGAACGGCGCAAGGAAGTCGAGGACTATGCCTACAACCCCAATGCCGACCCTACTGTTCCGGCTGTTGGACTCGGCCCTGATTCATACGAAATGAGAGACGGAGAATCGGGCTATCGCGGATGGGGCTCTACGACAGTTGGAGGTTCCATGGGTCGTAAGACGTCTACCACGATGTCGGGCGGCATGACAGCAGCCGCGTTGTCCGATGGCGGCGGCCACACTCGCGGTAATCTCTCCGATTCCAAGACGGACTCCAACATGGACAGCTCTTCATCGCCCGATGGCGAGATCCTTGGTGCCATGGGTCCTTCGGCAGCCAATAACCGGAATGGAGATGTTCACCGCGGACCTTCGAATGCTTCGTCCTCGTATAGCGCCACAGGCCGATCAGAAGGCTCGGATGGCGGAATGTATCCCCATGGCGGTGCCTACTACGAACAATACGGACAGACTCCCTATGCCGGCGACCAACGGGCTCAAGAATTGGGCGGACAGGCTGTTATTCGGGATAACCCTGCCCGACGCAACACCCGCATCGAGAACCCGTCACACTATCCTCAACAGAGCGCTGGTATTGCCCAGAACTTTTAAGACTTTCTCATTTTTCTGTCCATAAAGATACCCAAACCTTAGAACTCGAAGCACACACAATTGTCGCAATTAGGCTCGAACCACATACGAAAAAGAAGGACCACATCTCAAGCACCAACAAACATCGAATGTCAAGCTTTCAGATATCGACTCGGCTACATTTTTTTTCTTAATTCTTTTGTTCAAAAAAAAAAGCTCACCACTACTACACCTGGCTCTCGTTTATTGTACCCCTCCATGGACGATTTTGGACGATGTTCATTTCATTTCGTGTTCAGCAGAATTCTCGCACTGCATTATCCTTTTGTATCTATACACACCGCAGGACGTTGTGGGCCACAGGACCTGGTTCCTGCAGACGTTGAATTCTGACACATGACGCTGGCCTCGAGTGAGACAAGACATGTCGTCGTGGCTGCACAACTCTCATCGTGTATAGTTTACTTGTGATAGCGGCTCGGTTTTGTCATGCTTTGCCCGCCTTGTAACGCATCGCTATTCACTATTCGTGCTAGGAAATTTCTATTGCTTTTACATTGGTACATTGGGACATTATTCCAGCTATTTCCCCCCTTTTGAACTCTGGAAGAGAAGCGGATGCTGAGTTGATTCGAGGATGGAAGGTGCTTAATGTGGAGGATGCCTGTCACTCAAGTCAACGGCGCAGGAATGAGGGGGGTCATTGTTGGTAGAATAACAACATCGTCTGGAGATTAGGTTGTATCGATGGGGATGCCAACGGTCAGTGTATATATGGTAGCATCAATTGATAATAGTTCAATACGACGTACTGGTGTCATTCATGAATACTGCGCTCTGGGCCCAACGACGCGACGTCCGATATGAGGACAACGTCGAAGCGACAGTTTAGTCAAGAAAAGTCATCTGTCGTCGCCGTCGTGCACCGCGCGTTCCTCTTAACATCCCCTTCACCACCACCACCACCACCACCACCACATCTCACTCAACCGCATACCATCCCACCAGGACTCACGAGCCCTCCCCTCCACATCTCTCACCACCCTCGTCTTCACAGGCGCGCCCTCGCCCTTTCCCCTCAGCCATCTCATCATTCCCCTCCCCGAAAACCAACAACTGCAGTTGAAGGCCCCGCCGTGCCATGTACAGTGACCAACTTGTCTGGTAAACGACAGGGAGGCTGCTCCGTCACCTGCGTCATCTGGAAGATGGTCCCTCGCTGCCCGGACCATGTTCAGTCGTAAAACGCCTTCCTGCCTGCCTGCCTGCCTGCCTGCCTGCCTGCCTGCCTGGCAGCATTCAATGCAATCCAGGCTCAGTATTAGAGCCAACACCTTTTCGAGTAATCAGAGTGTGTATTGAAGCCCTTTGAAAGCTGTGCCTCCAGGACTCGGAAACAAGCATCACACAAAACGTGCACCCGAATGAGTTATAGACAGTTTATAACTAAGGTACACAACCAAACATCGATAATTGCTGGAGGCCCAGCGAGCCGTTCAGTATGAGCTAGTAAAAGCCATAAACAAGAAAAAAAAATACAATATCAATGATTTCGCGTCCAAACTGTCCCGGCAATAAACGCCACTAACAGCCTTCAAATGCAAGCCTGAATGATGTACACGAAAACTTATCAGAGATGAAAATGGATGTGCATGACAGCCGAGCATTTTCTCTCAGAAACGGCAGAGACTATGTCTGGACCCGGCTCTTCTGACCTTGTTGGTTTTCTTTTGCTGGTTTTGCCGCCAGTTCCTTTCGACGCTTCTTCTCGGCCCATTCGCGACTCGCCATTCTAGAGCGCTCGGCAGCTTCTTCTCGTGCCATTTTCGCCGTTACTTCTCTCTCCTGTTTGCCTTTCTTCTTCTCTTGTGTATAGCTGTTGTCTCTGCTAAGGATTTCTCGGCCTCGTTGCCGCTGCACCGTCAGTTCCTCCAATGATACCGAGCTTCGTTTACCACCTCCACTGCCTGTAGATGCTGATGTCGCTCGACTCGCCTCCGTTGAGTGAAGTCCCGGGTTGCGACCTCGAGTTTGGGGCGAGTTGTTCATCGATGGAACACGGGTATCGTCTCCGACATCAACCACTGACAGTCGTGTTCGTTGAACCCCTGGGCCCCCGTTTGCTTCAAGCAATGGCTTGCTTTGTCGAACTCGACTGGTCAACGTCTCTCGAGGAACTGCCGGCGCCCCTATATTCTGGCGGACAGGTCGAGCCTTGAACTCTCGTCTCTTTCTTGCCTCTTCTTCCTCTGCTCGAAGCTTGGCTTCCCGCTCCTCCCTCTTCCGGCGCGAAATGGCTTCCCCTGGCAGTTCAAATGTAGGCCTGGCCAATGTTTTGTTGGCTCGTGGTTTGGGGGCCGGTGGTTCTTGAGCTTTCTGTGCTTCCGCTTGCTGAGCTAGTCGAGCCTCACGCTGCTCTTTCAGACGACGGGCGACTGCTTCGCCCGGCAGTTCAAATTTCGGCACCGTTGGGGGTTTGGCGGATTTGACAGGCTGCTTAGGGGTGCCAAGACGATTGGCTCCTGAATGATTTTGGGAAATACTTGTCTCTACCCTTGAACCTTCTGCCAACAAGGGTCCTTGCTGTGACACCCTCTTGTCTCGAAATGACAAAGAAGCAGATCTTC
Source organism: Epichloe amarillans (assembly GCA_024072835.1). Classification (NCBI taxonomy): domain Eukaryota; kingdom Fungi; phylum Ascomycota; class Sordariomycetes; order Hypocreales; family Clavicipitaceae; genus Epichloe; species Epichloe amarillans. The sequence goes on along the minus strand of CP099637.1, from coordinate 4,048,741 downwards.
TCAGCGATGGCGGCTTCTCCTGAGACGGCTTGACTCGAACCGTCGCCGAGTAGCCAGCAATCGATGCCCGCTTGGGTGCTTTTGGTGTTGGTGGTTTCTTGCGGGAACTGCCAGGACTAGCGTGTCCAGGTTCCTCATGCCGTGAAGCATATTGACGAGTGCGAGTAACTTGATGGACTGCTTCCAGCTCTTCCTCGAGTCTGTCCAGCTCTTCAAGGGAATCTTCAATGCGAGGGATCGAGAAAGATTCGGTCCTTGATGAGCCGCCTACTGCGCTATTACTCCTTTCGCTCGTCACCGTGAGAGACGGCGAGACTGCTGGCTCAACCAAAATTTTCACTTCGGGGACCTTTGGAGGCGTTCCTGGATAAGGTGGTGGAGGCAGTTGGCACAAGTGACCCAAATCAGGACTATCTATGCCTTTGGTGTTTGTCATTGAAGGGTAACAAGACGAGTCCTTGGTCAGTGCAGTGGCTAAGAGGGCGAATTTGTCAGTTGAGGGTTCTTCTGATGTTTGAGAGACCCGTGGTCGTCGCCCAACTGGAAGCATGTTGCAGCCGTAGACCGTCATCGTTGATGGGCGTCCTTGATCGGCCTCATCAACGCAATCTCCAGCCGCGTGAGAGCCCGCTCCTGTAGGATACGTCATGATCCATTCAAACTGACCTGCAAGGTGTTTCTCAACTTGCTCCTCGAGCGAAGCCTTGAGCTCCGCAGTCAGAACCATCTGCTGCTCTTGATCGGGCTGCGATGGGATGACTGCCAAGGGTGAATCAGACACTAAGACAACGGACAAGTGAAACAATGACTGACTTACCTTGATTCTCACCTGCCTTTGCAGGACTTTCGGCTTCGGTTTCCACAAGACTGTTCGATTCTTCGGGAACGGCCACCAGCGGCTCGAATGTCTCAGCGTGAGCCTGTGGGCGTTGAGCGCGTGGTGTAAGCCTGATAGCTTGACACTTGTTGGTCGGCCTGGCCTCGAGACCTGCACTCTCTCTTCGTGGGGACTTTGTAATAGGTGGAGGAGATGCAGCGATATCTACGCACGTAGCACGGCTCTGGCTCTGACCTTTTGAAATCTCCCCAAGCACCACCGTCTTGGATTCAGCCGCCGACGTGGTGTGTTTGTCTCTGGATGAAGGGCTGCAATCGTCGAAAATGGCGAAGCCCTGGCGAGCGGGCTGCGGTGACTTGCGAGCCATGGCCCGTGCCATCTTTTGGAAAGCCAACAAACACCCTGGACTATTACCAGGGTAATTCAGCCGTCAGGGGCAAAAAAAGCGCAGTGAATACAACAACAACCCAGAGGGTATCGAGTCGGGAGCGATGTGTAATCTCGCGGAGCACCCGCGGAGCATCCGCGGTGGACAAGGGGATTGGATTGGATTGCTGGGGGCCAAACAGGGCGCTTTGTTAGTTCATGAGCTGGGGACGAATGAAAAAAGTGTGCTTGAGCAATGATGAGATAGGCTTGAAATGCTACCATGGTATAGCGATGAGCTTGTCGGGATGGAGAAGGACAAGTGTGTGTTGGCAAGCAGCAGTGCGTGTTTGTTTGGATGAGATGGGCCATGTTGTCGACATTGACGACGGGGGCGCGTCACGGCAAGCGCAGCCAGCTCCGTGTGCACCTTCCTGCTCTCCCCTCCAGTTGCCTCCTGCCCGAGTTGCCTCCTGCCCGAGTTGCTGCCCGAGTTGCTGCTCGAGTTGCTGCCCCTCTCCTGCTTGCTCTTGATACGGAGCAGGGAGGCGCGTTTGCCTACGGATCGCAGATCACAGATCACAGTTGAAACGAAATAAACTTCTTCAGCTTAGGGACGTGGCACGTGTGGAGAGGATCCGCCAGTATTCTTCACCGATGCATACGTGGTCAGACAAGCAAGTAGCCTGTTCATCTTTGGCAGTTGTCGTTGGGTCCATCTCCGACCTGTAAACTCTTCACACTATCAACCACGACTTTGCAGTTGTACATACACCGTACACATACTTCATATCATAGTCGTCGAGTAGCTCCGTGCAAGACTACGAATTGGCGTACTTCCCTCCACTCCCACGAATGGTGGCCTTGATATCCAACGATAGAGCGTTAATCTGTGGTCTCTCGCGCTCGTATCGTATACTTCTTCAAGGCCACCCTATCGCAGCATTTAATGTGAGCTGTGAATCGGATTTGAAAGACCGAGCTGCCGTGATTTGCGAGCTAACGAGGCAACATTGTGACGAGGTAGTGATAGTGATGCCTTCTTCAAGACCTTCGCGCTCGTGAATCGTACCTCCGCTAATCGGCTTCAGCTGCCGTAGTATGCGGGCAAAGGACCGATCGAGCTCATTGATTATATCGCTTTCGTTGCTCATGTGTCCATTGTAGAGTCGTCTTCAGCGGCGGTCGCCTCAACCGCTTCGGCTTGAGCTTGTAAGGCAGGGGCATGCTCCGTCGGTATTCGAACCAAGGTCTGGGGTAAAGTCTCGTTCGATTCAGGTGCATCTTTCATAGTCGCATCGTCTGGCTGTTTCGCGAGTTTCGCTGCGGAAAGAAGAAAATCATGTGTAAGGAGAACGCTCAGGACGAAATTTGAATTGCCCATGTTCGGATTCAACATACTAGACGCCATATTGATAGCCCGTAGCACATTATGCCAGTTGCTCATGACGGCCGCAATGGCTGTAGAGCAGGTCAGCCATGATGAGGTCAATCAATCAAGAAACACTTGTGACCGAACGACATACCCTCAGTTCCATCAGAAAGTGTCGTCAATTTTTGTTCCAAGGCTTCCATTTGGTTCGCGACTGCTGCGCTGAGGTCGCGCAGCTCCTTCAAGTTCTGCAACTCGGCTTTCTTCTCTTCTATCCGAGAAACGAGCGCTGGTGAGTGTGATGAGGAAGCTGCAGAGCTAGTAGCTCGCATCTGCTGCGAAGACAGAGATCTCGTTGCGTAGGACATGGCCACGGCTTGTCCTTGTGACGTGACTGACGACAGCCACGACAGCCCAGACGCGCGGCGGTGGACCCCGAAAAGGACGTGGGATGGCGGATGGTGGGGCAGCTCGACTGGCACCACCCACTCGCGTGCGTTAGTGCTGGTAACCCAGCAACCAGCTAGGTGTTGCTTTGGGTTGATTACGGGGCCGAAAAGTAAATACGAATGACAACACCACAAATTTGTCCCACTTGCCATTGAATTCTCACCGACAAAGGCCAACTGACCGTTGCAACAGCTTCACAGCTTCACAGCTTCACAGCATCCCAAGTCTCGTCTACTCTCGCCTGAATCGGCTACAGCATCCATCGCCCTCGCTGCGCGCCCAACGCTTTCGCTCCTCACGTCAAGGGTGTCGCGCACTATGAGCTATGGCTAGGCTAAACGAAGCACCGATGTCTTCGGACAGCCTTGAAATGCGTGCGTATACTACCCCTCGAGCTCACCTAGCTCGCCTAGCTCACCTAGTTCCCCGGGTGCCACTCCTTTTCTTCGCTAACGAGAAGTACTGGCAGTTCGCAAGAAGATGTTGAGACAGAATAGAGATCTCGCCAAATCTAACAATGTGCGGGCTCTAAGGATACGAGAATTAGAAGACGAGTGCGCTCTGATGCTATCGGAAAACCTCGAACTACGCAGTCGGATATTGGAACTCGAGAAACAAGTCGAGGACAACGAAGCAAGGAGAATAGCCGACCATGCGTTGGCAATAAAAGCCAAGCTGGAAGCGCAGCTCGCCGAATGGGGATCGCTTTTGTCCGGCCTGGGATTGGAGCCTCCGATGAAAAAACAATCTCCCCGAATCCGCAAGAACATCAGACAACGGATGAGCTTCATTTCCAACCGACCGAGTCCCTCGCAACGGAGGCTGCGCGACATCGCAAGGGACATTGAGGAAATGGGTTCCATTTCCGAGAACCGGCCGTCCTCGAGGCAATCTTTAAAGTAAGTCGTATGATGGTCCGCTCTTCGAGCGTGTGGCACATCCGATATTGACACATTTACCTAGCCCAGAGCAAATACGTGCTTTGCGATTCAAAGCAGATTCCGCGGAGCTCGAAAGTCCATCGAAGCAACGAATTACCGAGCAGGAGCCTATCAAAGTCGACTGTCCACTTCGGCCAGCCTCGACAAAGGCGGAAGCACTCAGCCCGCTCCGAAAGCCCATGGAGCCCCCGGTGTCCTTCACCTCTCCAAAAGCAATCAAGATGGCCAGTATGCCTGAACCGTCACCCGAAAAGAAGAAGACGGAGCCCGTTAGTCACGATCCAAAGTCCATAACGCAGCCCGGCACGCCTGCTCCAGAACATGTTCCAGCGCCAATCAAGACCGGGTCGAAGCGGAAGTTTGCCCAAGATGCGTCCGAAAATCATTCATCACGTCAGTTAACCAATGAAAATGCTCCGCCGCGAATGGTGACGGAAAAGACGTCTATACGAGAGAGGGCGGGAGGGAAAACATTAAAAGAGCTAGCTCATATCAGAAAAGAAGCCAAAGACAAGCCAACAACCGCTGGAAATGGACGAAAACCACTTGCCGCAAAGAGCACCAACGACGACGTCGGCTCACCCAAGAAAGCCGCAAACCTCACTGCCATGGACAACGTGGCTGCAGCTAAAGCAGATTTGGCCAAGTCAAAGCCGGTAAAAGAACGAACGAAAACTAAGACAAAGAACGGTGTGACTCCTAGTATCAAGGCTGTTCCAGCTGCAGAAGTCAGACCGCCGACGACAGCATCCATTGGAAACGACCTGGCCATGCCTGTCTCCGAACCCGTGTTGATGTCACCATATTCTCCAGAACCAACGATGGGAGGAGATGAGCCACGGGGTGATACACCCCCACCCGCCGACATCTCCTTGGACGGGGAGACTTCGCGACCCAGCCGAAGGAATAGGACGACCGTTAGCTACGCAGAGCCAAACCTCAGAGACAAGATGAGACGGCCAACCAAGGAGCTCTTTGATGCGGTGACCGGAGAGGGCAAGTATACACGACGAGCCAGTCAATGCGACCAGCCATCTTCTGAAGAGCCCAAGATGAAGCGCGAGTCCGGGGCCGAGAATTCGCTGAGGCGCATACCCGCAAACAACGATGCAGAGACGAATGCACTTGAACCAGGCAGCATACCGGCCAGTCCTTTGGCGAAGAAGAGCTCGGTGCAGGAACTGTCCCTGGCAGCCCCAACTGGGCGGCCCAAACGACACTCGAGACCAGTGGATTATACAGCCGACTTGAGCATGGACGCTGACGACAACGAAAGCGGTGATGTAGACGTCTATGAGTTTGCCAGCTCATCTCCCCATGTCGATCAAGACGACAGTTTGGAAAAGACGAGAACCGGGCGTTGCCAAGGAGGAGCGACGACACGACGACGATCAGCAGCAGTGGCTAGCGAAAAAGGCCCTGCTGCCAAGGAACGGAGTGCTTCAAGACGTCGGAGTATGATGGTATAACGAAAAGCCATGTTTTAATTGCAGATAATTCTCCTGTCTTTTTTTTAAGCAAGCGAAGGTTGATGATGATGTTTCAAGAGCATGGGTGGTCGTTCTTCTTGGTTGTTTAGACACGCGCGCGCGGAACGGGATGCATGCATTTGGCGAATGGGTCATGAATGATTATCAATGCCTTTTCACAATGCTCGAGATACCAAGCGATGAACTTGATTCTTTGTATTTACATATTTATATCTTTTTTTGGATCTTCACTTTTCTGGGTCTTTTCCCTTTCAATTGGAGCGCACTTTCCAGTTCAAGAAGTCTTTCGTTTGGATATCACTAGTTGTCGACTTGGCGAGTTTTGAAGACATGCATTGTCAAATCGCAGTCGGCGAGGGGATAGTCTAGCCCCCTTTTTCGTGTGTATATGCTTGTGTGTGTCTTGTGTGTGTGTGTGTGTGTGTGTGTGGCGGAATAGAATTGTTCACTCTTCCCCTTGAGCTCATGATGAAGTCCCAGCAGGCTCCACAGGTTTCGTGTATGTGACTTTTTCGACAGCAACATTCTCATTGCCCTTGTCGTCCTTGCGAAGCTGATATACGTATAAAGTGAGTGATATCCCTTGGACCTGAAGAAGAAGAAAATGCGTCAGTCAAAAAAAAAAAAAAAAAAAAAAACCCACAACCCAGTCCCTCTCTGCGCCCCGCTGCGAGAATACAGGGCACTTACATCCATTAAACAGAAGCTCGGCGTGGGATCGTCCTCCTCCCCCCATGAATTCAGGTATGCCCCCGTTGCGCTGCCCGGGTTCACAAAAAACTTGTCCATGTACTCGAAGGCATCGAACTTGTGCGTGCCGCCCCAGCATAAGACGTCGACATCCAGGCGGTTCGCCTCGGCGAGCAACAGGTCTGGTTCACTGGAGACGAGGGTGAAGCCCTCTAGGAAGCCGATCCGAATGCTCCCGTGGGTGACGACTTGTGTGAGCGGGAGGGAGGTGGCTTCTACGTCGTAGCGGCCTTTGACGATTTTGAGATCGGGGGTGATGGAGCGGAGGTATTCGTATGTTTGCTTGTCGGTGAGGTTGCCGAGGGAGAGGGTTTGGCCGATCTTGCCGGGGGCGAGGAGTTTCTTGAACTGGATAATTTTTTTTTTCTGAGTTAGTATTGGGAAAATTGGATTGGGCGAAGGAGGAGAAGGGAGAGTGGACAAGGAAGGTCGCCACGCGGTCGACAGATCAGATGAGGTATTGGGCTCGCGTGAGTGCGTGTGGGCTGAGAGGGCTCAATTGAAACGGTCGACCCTTTTGGCCGTGTACCTTTGCTGGGATGTCGAGTGCGCGGTCGGGAATGTGTAGGTCGCCGATGACGAGGATGAGGAACGCCATGGCCGGGTTCGGAGGTGATGAGCGGCGGGCTCAGCGGGATGGGTGGTTTGTTTTCTGGTTTGCGCGGGGATACTGGTCGCGGTGGGTTTGAGGTGTTTGAGGTGTTTGAGGTTGTGCGAGGAGACGGGTCTGGATGTTCGGAGCTGGGGAGCCCGGAGGGAGAGGGAGGAGGTTGCACGTCGGACGTTGGGGATGAGTGAAGGAAGCTGGAAGAATGAAGCTAGAGGAGGGGCAGCAACTCGAGCGAGCGGTACGTACCTACATACGCCGGGCGGGTGGCGTTTTACAGGGTGGGTCATTACTGAGAATGACTTTCCGACAAGACACGACAAATCTTGACCCTCCGCCTCGAGCAACATCCGAGTATCGTTGAAATGAGACGGAAACGCGCCCGAAGGCCCGAAGGCTATTCTTTCATTCATCATACTATGTAACGGTCCCGGACTTCAGCATTAGCTTCAGAAAGCGACGACACTAGTTTATCGGAATTTCAGGCCCCTTCATCATGACGTCTCTGTCATCAACGTCTACTCTTTCAAACCTAAAATAGGTTGTATTAACGCGATCCCCGGTGGCGGGCGATGTCCAAGAATATTCTCTCTCTCTGCTCACTAAACGCCAGCCTTTGGGCACCCTAAACGCGTCCATGTTCGCAAGATGATTAATCGAATGCATGAAATCACGTCCCATTCTCTTGAGCTTCTTATTATAGGTATCCGGGATCTCGTCGACGCTGATCGTGATGGACCTATTGGCGAGCACAAAGCACAGGACCATGACGAAAGAAAACATCTCTGGGCGCAGGAAATGGATCGCCGAGAAACAGGTGATATGCTCAACACTCTTGGCATAATCCGAGTTACTGATTTTGAGCAGAGTCGCCTCCATGGAGGCCAAATAAAGGACATCGTAAAACCCCAATGCTCGGCAGGTTTCAAGCATCCCAGGGGAGATATCGCACCCTAGGAGACGAAATTTCTGCTTAGAAGCCGCAAGAGAAGAAGATTTCTTGCTCTCGGCCAGCACTCGGCCAAACAACCCAGTTCCACATCCGAGGTCGAGCACTGTTCCAGAGAAGTCAAACCTATCAGCTAGTCGCTTGACTGATGCAGGTATGCGGGACTCCTTGATAAGGGTGCCATAAACGGGTGCGAAGTCATCGTACGCAGATGCGACTTTTGATTCATGGTCCCATTGGCCTGGGTGGCGAAGCATATAGTTGGCGATGAAGATGTTGATTACTGCAGGATGGCCGCCCGGCAGACTATGTATAATCGGCAGATCTTGGTACCGCCCTCTTGGCAGGAAAGCTGCTGGCTGCGGGTTCACCTCGATGGCAAAGACTTCTCCAGTCGGCGTGGCGCGGAGATCAACATCGCATCCCATATTGCTGCCTTTGCAGTCGCTCACCATGAATGCTTCTATGGCCACTCGCTGAAGGCGTTCAAACAACATAGGATTGTCCCGCTTCTGCAGAAGTTCGATATAAGTCTCTTCATCAAACTTTCGGTCAAAGGTCAGGAAACTCTCCTTATTTGCGGGTTGCTTCATGTTGTACACGACTGGGGCGAGGGCAATGCAACTCTGGCCCATCTCCACAACAGAGCAAGTATAGTCCCTGCCTTCTATGTACTCCTGCACAACGATGTCATCGCTGTCCCGCCCGAGACAGTCGCAGGAGCTGGCATACTCGATTGCGTCTTCTATGCCTAAAGCATGTGCACGTCTAATACGTGCCTCAAGCAATGACGTACTAATGCGACGAAGGGCCGAATCCAGCTCCTCTTGATTATGACAGACGGAATTTTCGTCAATCAGCTGGCTGGCGCAGCCATTGGCTGGTTTCACAAACAGAGGGAATCGGTCAACGCCAGGAACAAGGGGCGCTCCATGGAGTCTTGCGGTTTTATAAAAGTCGTTCTTCGTTTTTGACCTTTCCCAGCTGCGGATGCCGCAGAACGGCAGGCCCAGAGACTCGAAGTAGCGGCTAGCTAATACACCCGCAACGGGATCATCAAGGGTGCCCCAGAGAAAATTAAAGTAAAAGTCAAACCCTTCGGCAACAGCAGCATCGATCTCCTGCTGTGCTTTGTCTTTGTGTATGAAACGGGTTTCGAACTTGTGCTGTGAGGTGAAGGCACCAGGCTGGGAAGGGGTATCATCGACCTCTTGGAGGACAGAGCCTGAACCCTCGCAAATCCTCATGGTGGCTGCTTTTGATCTGAACAGAAGTATCGGTCGGCGTTGTTTCAGTTCTTGACGGAGTACTGGCAATATGACATGGATGAATAACTAAGTTTCTGAAGATAGCTGGAGGATTCTATCTAGTGGTTTGTTGTCTATATATATATCTCTATTACTCCGTAATACCCTGGGCAAAGTCACATTGACTCTCATATTTCGGTTCCACACGAGTGGGCACAATACTACGGGGAATAAACTAATTCGATGCTAAGTACTCCGTAAAACGCGTAAGACATGCATTCACCAATATTACTATCTACGCTCAGGACTCCGTAATATCGTAGAAACGACATAGAAACGTCAAATGTCCTCTTGTCGCCGACTTACATATTAGCCGCAAGCCTCTGAGGCATGAAATGCGCTAATTTCTGTGAGAAAGCGGGCGGCATAGCCTCCCTCTCCTAAGCCTTGATAGTTTAAGCGTGGTGCCTCAAATGATGTATCAGAATACATCTTATCTACGGTCCGTATAGAGCTTAGTAAGAAATCATATGAGTGAATCTAAAGACGAACTGATGAAAGCAGCGGATAAATGGGACAACTAAACGCGCATCCGTCAAAAATGAAATGTGCAGATGGCCAAGCAGGCCCGATGGAAGGCACGGCGGAAGAAATGGGATGCTAATGGATTCGCACTGCTAATAGCGGCTGTCGAGGTGCGGGCGAGGCGGCTCGCCGTTCCAATATTGATAGATTGCGGGATATCTCCCGGACGTGTTGCGTCGCCCAGGTCAGATTGCTGCATTCGTAGCGTTATAGTCACAGGTTATAGGACCTCTAAAGATTGAAGAAAACGGGGATAGTTGGAGGGGAAAAAATCGTCTACGGAGTAATAGTTACAAGATCCCTAGGATCTCCTATGGCTGCCCGAATTTGTCAGCATCGTAGGCGCAGGGAAAGCGTCGGTATCCGCCCGGGCTAACTATTATCCACTTCCGTTTTTTACTAACCTGCCCGCCCCCCCCTCCCCCCCCCAAAAAAAAAGTAGTTAGACGGTTAAGAGAGGCAGAAAGAAAGTTCTCAACTAGTGGCTAAAGAGTATTTTACGTCTAACTAATTAGAAGAGATATCTCTATAGGATAGCCTTATTTTAATAAAGGGAAAGTAGGAAGCTATGCTCTACCCTCTTCCCTCGCCTTGCTATGTCATAACGCAAAACGCAAAGTAAACTCCTCCACCTGTATCGATAGCGGACGACGAAGCTGCGGTCCCACTTTAAGCCCATCGATTTGATCTTATCGGGTCCCCGCTAGCCATTGATAAGGATTTTTTTTGTGCAGAAACAGACCGACAGTCAGACGGCACAAAGTGAAGGGGACCACGGCCTAAATTTTGCATCCACTGCCACTTCAACGGACCGTACGGACCGTCCGTCTGCCTCTTTGTGTTTGATCTGCCTGACACGCACAGTCAAGCAGTCAGTGGACGGGACAAACATGTCGACACCGACTTTGGCAGAGAAGCTGGACAAGATCAAGTCCCCTGGCTTACAAAGTCAGCAGAAGGTAAAGAAACACCAGCCACCAGCTCAAATCTCAATAACACAGGCATGCGCTCTGGACTAACAAATAACAAATCCGATACCCTGGCAGACTGTCGTTGTCCTGCAAGCTGTCGAGTCCACCCTTGAAGAACAAAATACTGCTCCAACCCCGACCGGCTACTTCGCTGCGCTGCTGGCTCTCCTACAACAAGCCAACAGCGATGGAAATGTTAGTATCGAATTGGCCACGCCCGTCGTCTATCTCTTAGACGTCATAACGCCGTTTGCCCCGCAGCCATTACTTCGATCCAAGTTTACGCAGATTCTTACTCTCCTCGCGCCGGTACTCTTAATGCAAAATGCAGAGGCTATCCTTCTCAGAACATCCATTGGATGTTTAGAATCACTGCTTCTCGCCCAAGATGCACCGTCGTGGGAACTATCCGCCTCCCAAATCAGCCCTCGCCGGGCCGTCGCTGGTCTGCTCAACTTGTCTCTCGACCACCGCCCCAAGATCCGGAAGCGAGCCCAGGATGCGCTCAAGAAAGTGCTCAAGAATCCTCCCCCAAGCCCCTCACTGGACCACCCCGCCGCCGACATGTGCGCGCAGGCTGCGTTGAAGAACTTGGAGGATTTGGCAGGCAAGGCAGCAGATTCGCGCAAGGGCAAGAAATCATCGGATTCCACCCATGATCCTGCACTGATCCATGCGCTTCAGCTGGTCAAGACTGTTGCGGCAGCAAGCGGGGGCTGGCCTAGCACCAAGATCGAGTCTCTCTGTGAACTGCTCCTGGGAATTGCCAAGACAGGCAACGAATACATGACTATGGCGGGCTTCGAAATCTTTGAACTGATCTTTGAGAGCATGAGCAACGAGGTTTCTTCTTCAAAGTTGCCACGACTGATGGAGATTATTTCAGAGTTGCGCCCGGCCGCAAACGATACTCAACTAGTACCACCATGGCTCGCCATCCTGTCCAGAGGTTTTGACGTCTCTGCTCAGATTGAGCCAGATGAAACCTTCCTCAAACTGCCCGACCTCTTCTCCATGATCGCAAAGTTTCTCGAATCGCACTCAGAAAATATACGAATTTCAGCTTCAGAGTGTCTGGTGTCCTTCATGGTCAACTGCATTCCTCAGCAGGTTATCCTTGAACCCTCAATCTACGAGGAGAAGATTCTGGACAAGATCAGCAAGACAGCCGAGTCTCTACTCACTGTTCAGTACCAAGCTGCATGGCTGCAGACTTTCAACGTGCTCGGCGCTATGTTTACCTCGTTTAGATGGCAATCCTACCCTCGAATGATGAATATCACCAAAATCATGGGTGAGCTTCGAGAAAACTCCTCATTCCAGAACAAGAAGGAAGCAGATGAAATTATTGGACAAGCTGTGCAGGCCATGGGACCCGAGGCCGTCCTTACTGCGTTGCCCTTGAATATCATCAAACCTGTCAAGGGCCAGGCCGGACGAGCATGGATGTTTCCCATTCTTAGAGACTACGTCAGCAACACTGAATTGGACCACTTTAAGACGGAAATGGTTCCTCTCAGCGAGCGCATGTTCCAAAAGGTCCTGGATCACGGCTCCGCCGACAAAACGACGGAGATCAAGATCTACGAAACACTCGTTCAACAAATTTGGGCTACGCTCCCCGGGTATTGCGACCTGCCTTTGGATCTCATGGAAGCTTTTGATCAAGGCTTCGCCGAAATGCTCGCCAACCTTTTGTACCAGCAAGTCGAGCTGCGATTGGACGTTTGCCGAGCGCTCAAGACATTGATCGAGTCAAACCAGGCTATTGCGAGCATCGGAGAGGGTGAAGAGGATTTCATGCTTCAGAGCAGAGTGTCTCGTGACACCGCGCAAAAGAATCTTACCTACCTTGGCCAATACGCCGGAAATATGCTCGCTGTTCTTTTCAACGTATACACACAAACGCTCCCACAAAGCCGAGGCCCGATCTTACAAACAGTCAATGCCTTCCTGAGCATCACGCCACAACAGGAGGTCATGAACACCTTTGAGCGTGTTAGCAAAATGCTTGCCTCGGAGCTGGAGAACACCCAAAAGCCTGATGGGAAAGAGAGAGAGAAGAGCCAAAAGGGCAAAGACCGTATGCCCTCCACTGCACAGACACTGATGGATCTTGTCATCACCATGTCCGCTTACCTTCCCCGGGACAGCTTTGCCGCCCTGTTTGAAACTGCGACTGTGATTATTTACAAGCAGGATGAGCCACAGCTCCAGAAGAAGGCCTACAAGCTCATTCCACGACTGGCCACCTCTGAACTTGGCAAAGCTGCCCTCAAGGAGAGAAACGCCGAGCTTCAACAACTCATCCTCTCGAGCTCTGAAAAGGTCTCTGCACCCGCCCGACGTGAGCGACTGGCCGCCATCACTGCTCTCCTCCCCTTCGTCGCCGACAACTCTCTCCATTTTATCCCCGCCGTGCTCAGTGAGGTCGTCATTAGCTGCAAGGAGAACAACGAGCGTGCTCGAGAGGCCGCCTACGAGCTCCTTGTTCAGATGGGCCAGCGTATGGTTGATGCCAACGGAGCCAAAATCGACAACAGCAAGGTGCCTCACATGCCCGACGATGCACCCGCCGCAACAGCCAATATTGAGGAATACTTCACCATGGTTAGTGCTGGTCTGGCAGGTAGCACACCACACATGATCTCCGCTTCCATCACCGCCATCAGCCGTCTCCTGTACGAGTTCCGCTCCTCGCTCAGCGAGCAAACTCTTTCCGACCTCGTCCAAACCATGGATCTCTTCCTCACATCCAACAACCGCGAAATCGTCAAGAGCTGTCTGGGCTTTGTCAAAGTTTGCGTCATTGGCCTCCCCGTCGAGCTCATGATCCCCCGTCTCGCAACTCTCGTCCCCAACCTCATCATCTGGAGCCGCGAGCACAAGGGCCACTTCAAAGCCAAAGTCAAGCACATTCTCGAGCGCATGGTCCGCCGCTTCGGCTACGATCTCGTCCACAAGAACTGCCCAGAGTCGGACAAGAAACTCATCGTTAATATCCGCAAGACCAAAGAACGCACCAAGAAGAAGAAGGATGCCCCCCGCGCTGCCGGTGACGAGGACGCCAGCGATGCCGGCTTAGACGATGAGCAGCCCGGCAAGCGTCAACACGATAATGAGTACGACCAAGCCCTCTACAGCAGTGATTCTGATGACTCCGCAGCTTCGGATGACGAAGTCGGCCGACCTAAAAAGAAGTCTTCCCAAAAGGGCGGCAAGACCTACATCATCGAAGACGATGACGAACCCCTCGATCTTCTGGACAAGAAGGCCCTGGCCAACATATCCTCCACAAAACCCAACAAATTGCGCAAGCCTACCAGGACCAAGGCTAAGGTCGATCTTGACGGCAAACTTATCCTCGGCCAGGACAGTGACAAAGACGACGATGCAGACGGCATGGATATTGACAAGCCCGAGCCCTCTGGCGTCGGCGCTTATGTCGCGGCCCTCAAGGGCAAAGACGCTGCTAAACGCGGACGAGGCGGCAAACTCAAATTCTCCAACAGAAGATCCAACGATGACGACGGCATGGATGACATGGATGAGCACGATGCCGTTGTGATCAAGAACAATATCAGTCTTGGCAGAGGTGGCAATGATAGAGGAAGGTTCCGTGGGCGAGGTGGATCGGGCATAAGAGGGGCAGGAGGCATGAGAGGCAGTGGAGGCACAAGAGGTGGTGGACGGGGAGGAGTTGATTCACGAGGTGGTTTCGGAGGACGAAGTGGTAGGGGTGGCATTGCAGCGGGCAGGAGAGGATTAGGCGTAGACAAGAAGCATGGCCCTTCTAGGCACGGTGTTGGAAAGCCACGGAAGGGAAGAAATTAACTTGAGCTTGCCGGTAGCAAAAAGAAAAGTTCGAATGGGGGTTATAAATCAGGCAAAATTTCTTACACACTGACTTGACCAGACTGTCACTGGTGGGAACCCCCCGGGTCATGACCGTGTCGGTGGAAGATTTTTTAATTAATTTGTTTATTGTTGGCGTATACTCGTGTTTTTTGCTCTGGGCATTTGGATCAAAATCTAACCTACCGTGCACATAGGGATGGATGTAACCTCACGTTGGCCCGGATTCAAACATGGTACTGAACTGAACGTGTGATCAAATGGCCCACCATAGTATTTACAATGAATGATAAGAATTCGTACCGTGTTCATAAACAGCGAATCCAGTCAATAACACCGAAACAATCCAAGTCCATGAGATAGCATACTAGACCTTGACATCCTCAGGCTGATTCTGTACTTGATAAGCCCATCCCTATCTCCGTTATCCGCCTTGTCCTCTCACCATGCCGATTTACACGGGTATCTCCGTCACACAAACAGAAGTTATGCCAAAGTCGTCATCAACCGCTGGATGAACAGCAGCTTGATGCATCATCATTCCTTAATGGTCGTCATGGAGCAGATCTATACCAACACCGTTCGCTATGTTCCATGTCGTGTCGTCGTGGCCAGAGTCACAAATGCGGTCGATCAAACAACAACACCAGGGGGTCCGTTTGCCAATGCAGATCAATCAAGCACAATCACATTCTCCGGTTGCCCGGACCGAGTACGATGAACCCGCGCAGGGTTTTGATAATGGTCATCATCCGCTGGCCGCTTTCCATGAAACCGATACGAACTTGGGTTATAAGGTGGCGGCTCCACTGCGTGCAAGTGAATTTGACTGTCATGTGTGAGTGAATCCTGTCACTGTACGCAATTGATTCGTGGGCAATCCTTACTCTTGCTTATTTGTCCACCTCTGAGCTGAGTATTGTTCCGGCCACTGCTGGGCTGCGACATCCAAGCCAGCCGGCGGCAGATCGTACGTAGTCGGCTGTCGAGAATGTACGGGCGGCTGGTTGCGGAATCTTTCTGCATACGGAATCGGACCTGACCTGGGAAGCGATACAAACTCAACACCAGGCCTGCCTTGGCTTTCTCGTAAAATTCTGGACCCTTCCTTGGAGGAAACCACCCTGTAAGACTGTGTGGCTGTGAACGGTTCTTGCTGAATAGTCGTCAAGCCGGGTTCATCGCCTTGCACCAATCGTATTGACTCTGGGGCCAGAGAAATTCTCTCATAGAAGCCACCTCGATCCTCCATAAGAATCGGATTGGAAAGTGTACCTGGTCGGGATGCATTCACTACAATTCGGTCGGCCCTTGGAGCATAAACAAAGCCTTTTTGGTCATATGATCTGCCGCCAATTTGCCACGGAGAACTTGGGCGGCCAGAGTCCTGAAGAGATGATCCTTCCGCATGAACAGGGGCAACGTAGAATGGTCCTTCATTTACAAAGCTACCTGGCTGCAACTTTTGAGGGGATTGATCGCTGATTACTCGCCGACTTCCTGAATGAGCAATATTCTCCCGGAAGGTATCAGTAGATAGACTACTGCTGGCATGAAGGAACGGTTCCTGTGAGCGGGAATGCAAATGATCCACCGTGTCATGTACATGTAGCCTGGGAGGTACGGCTCTGACAAATGCTGGCTTCATCGTCTCAGGAGACGCTGGTTCAATAGAGGGCACAAGCATGTCCAACAGGCGATGAGTGATAGGAGACATCAATCTCGACGAGGAGAGGCCATTTGTTTGATGTTCATATGCCGGAGGGTTCAATCCATTACCAAAAGACTGGGACTCGGCAGCATGAGGAACGGCAGGTGGAGGTGTACCCATACGAGGAGGGAGTGACGGTGAACACCCAGTTCGCAGGCTAGTACTTACCTGATATCCAGTGGCATGAGTTGGTCGGCCGTCATTGTAAGCTATTGGGTCATGCTGGCCGCCTACATGGGATTCCTTTTGAATTTGAGGGTGCAGAGGATCATATTCGCCAATGTCCCGAGTGAGAAAGGCTGGCCCTTGCGCGTTTGGCTCACGATTCCGTATGATTGCGTCCTGCCATGCACGATATCTCTTGAATCCGCGCTGGTCCTTCCGGCTGGTTTTTGGACCACGGTCCACAGATGACATGGGATACTTGCCTCTGACTTGGACCAAGGCCCGAACAGGACCCGTGGCTATTCCTGGTTGTTGGCCGCGTTCTATGGCGGCAGTTGGCAGAACAGGTTTTGACTGTTCAGATATCACCATCACAGATGTGGACGAGCCTGAGTCCTCTACGGATGAGTCATCAGTCGTCTCTGCGTCGGACTCGTCACCTTCTGAGTCAGATATAATAACCACTTCACGTAGGATCTCATCGAGCTGATCGCGCCCAGTCTCTTCATCTCCCCGCCACTTGACGATGATGTCGAGACACAGTTCCTCCACAGCCTTGCGAGCCATTTGCCAGCCTGCCTCTTTCAATAATTCGTCATACCTCGTGTGGGCATGTCGAATATGAGCAAGGACTGCCAGTTGAACTCGTCGAGCCAAAGGGATATCGTCGGAAAATCCAACGGGCTGCTCCATTTTGCCGTTCGTGCGCTGAGAGAGAATGCGTTCGTCAAATAGCACTCTGTGAATGAACATGATTGGAAAAACTAACCCGTGTAAAAGCATGTTCGATGATAATCTGCCGGTCAGTGTTGGGTATCCGAGGGAAAAGATCACGAAGAGCGGCGTCTGCCTGGGCATGGTATTCCGCCTGGGATTCAGGGATTGATTCCGGCTTCCCGTCTGGCGTCGCCGCATCCAATTGCGGCGAATGTGCTATGCTCTCTCTGGCTGCTTCAACAATGGTTTGCCGGACATGATGACCAAGTCGGTTGACTTGTTGTGAGAGACTGTTGGTGGCCACACTCTGACCAACGTCAGCTATGTGTGCCCAGGTTGGGTGTTACGAGAGCTCGGGAGCGCATACCGATACTATAAAAATCATAGCATCTCCTTCGCGGGAAAGCTCTTTGCATGCTGATGTTAATTTTGGGTTGCCAATGGGAACAAACTCGAAGCCAGGAGGCGGCGTTTTGGCGCGGGTAACCTAGGGAGAGTGAGTCTTCTTGCCTTGGCATCGTGATGCAGTAGTCCTTTTGCTCGTCTGTACCTGAACCTCGAGTTTCTTCTTCTTCTCCTTATTCTCGACGAATTCGAAATAGGTATGATGCTTGGATTTGGGGACGCTTGGCTTTGCCACCAGACCTTCGGGAGCTGGTGCCAGAGGATCAAACTGAGCTCTCTGGGCTCGTTTATGCTTCTCTTTTGACCCGCTCGCTCCGGCAGGAAGAATGGCTCTTCGCTTTTCCCTCCCCATGGCTCAAAAGACTATTTGCAAGCTTACCATGATGAGATTTGCAAGCGTTTGGCTGGTGATTTTGTCCAAGGTCAGCAGTTAGTGTGGACAAGAGTCTGAAAACGGATCAGACCAGCGTTAACAAAACGAGCACTGATTTCTTAACGCGACGTTGTGTGGAATATAAAGAAAGCCCCGGGAGCACAGTGAGATGTCAGATACGCGCAGCCGGGCGATAATAGAAGATGCCTTTGGAGACTTGGGAGCAGATCTCTTGCTCTGACATCACCTGTGACTTCAGCTTCAGAACCAGGCAGAAAGCCTAGTAGAGTTGCTGCGACGCGAAAATGTGAACACAACCCACATACGACGCTGCGGCTGGGCAGGAGCAGAATGTTTAGAGGGAGAGTCAGTCAGTCAGCTGAGATTGACTGGTGGCAAAATGCCAGTTCAAGATGGAATAGGCAAGAGCCATCAAGGCAGTCATGAGTTTTGGGTACCGACATGGTGCCTGGCCGTGTTACCTCATCAACTTTGATTGGACCTGAGTTGCTGAGCGCATGCGGCTGTTGCATCAGTCACGTGGAGCGACAGCATCATTGAACCAGACACGCCTAGTCGAAATTCACATCGTGACCGGGTGGCTACAGCATTGTTTCGTAGTGCGCCGACGATGTGAAGAGACCGATATTATGCCGCTGTAGCTTGAATTCATCCTGTGCATATCTTTCTCATATGCTGGCTGGAGCGGTCAGTATCTGCTTTGTCCAGGTGTCATTCTGATGGGCGAGATGTAAAGTAGTCACGATCGACAGGGGTGCTGGATGCCGTGGCATCGGATGTTATATGTGTCTAGCTTGTGTAGATGTCGCCGTGATGGAACCACGAAAAGAAGTCGCCCGTACGAGCTACAGCATTTGGTGTATACGAAGAACCGTGAGACGAGATGTAACGCCTGGCAGGCAGATCCGCGAGCCTGACTTTGGCTGCATGTAGCACGGTCTACTTGAATGAGTGCCCAAGCAATCCAGCTACAGTAACTAAGGACTGATCTCGATATGTTTTGTGTGGCCCCGTAAGCATATGATTGGCCCAATTACCTTGAGTAGAATAAAAAAGGGATTATAAAGAATAAATTTGAGTGGGGCGGATGCGAGACCAGCGTGATGGGACGGGACAACTTAAACAACGGGCACCAGACAGCGAAACGTCCCAGCCCTCAGTCAGGCACTAAAATAGCGTGCTTGGCTTGTTCAACGGCAAAGTCCGTGAGACTGACTGAGTGGTGCGGCGGCTGCGTTTCTGCGAAGTTCCGACGCACTGAGCTTCGGGCGATTCGCAATCCCGATTCCCGACAAATTGGTCTCCAACTACTCCGTGCTGTCGCTTCTTATTCCGCAAGAATCAGAATGCCCAAAGGGTCGAGCTCGAACGTTGGCAGGAGAAGAGGAAACAAAAACACCGCAATGTTTATCGTGATGCAAGCAAGGTCAACAGTCGTCGTGGCTCTTCCCTGGAAATTCGTCAGCCTTATGCACTGTTAGAACCACACGCTGGCCCGCATTCTGGGACCAAATCTGACGAGAAGCTGCAAACTGTGTTACTTGAAGCCCGGGTGAGAAGACGGCGTCGTCATCTCATCAAGTCCGCGGCATGGCCAAGAAAGGCTATCATTGGACGACTCGGAGTAATTGACGAGCCGCTCAACGGGCGCAGTGACTTTGGTGAGGGGCGAGCTCCCAACGTTGGCCGCAGCGATCCAATCAAAACCAGCTGCGCTTGGGCAATGCCTTCCTTTTGGCGCAAGAAGCTGACGCGGCCCCCCCTTGATCCCTGCTCGCCCGCGCCAAGTCCCCAATATCAGGCCAGCAGGTTTTGCTAGGAGCTCCAGCACATGTCCAGGCAGGGCCTGGTCGGGATGCTTCCCCCAGACAGCCTAGAAACACGCCGCCCACAAGGCATCCGTTCCGTCCATAGCCACACTTGGCCCCCTTTCTGCCTGATGCACGTTCCCTCGTCTTCGCTGTTACTCTATTACTCTGTCACTCTGGTCGACTCGCCGAACGCTCATCAACCTCTGTCTGATTTTCCATCATCACCATCATCACCATCATCACCATCATCAACGTCGTCGAGCAAACATCGCTTTTGAAAGCATCAACCGTTTCAATCCCAACACGCATCATTGGCCCGCCCGGTATCTCGACTGTCACCAAACGTCACCCAACCCGGCCACTGTGCCTTCCTCAATAACCGAAGACTCGAAAATGTCCACCTCCGGCGAGAATCACGTCGACTTCGACGCTTTGCTCAATTTTCCTCCCGAGGACTACAGCAATAGCTTCAACTCCCCATCGCTCTCACCGACGCCAAGTTCAAAACCCGCTTTCGCCAGCCCAGTGACCGCTGCTGTAACGACCCCAGCCCTGCCTACCACCACTCAGTCCATGAACGGCCCTAGTCACAATTATGGCATGTATCCTCAGCAGACTGGCTTCGTCCCTGGCGCCATTGCGCACACCATGGCCGTCAATCAGTCCAATGACACTGGCTACCAGGCTTTCGGTAGCCTGGAGTATCTTTCTGGCCTCAGCCCTGAGACCGATGCTTTCAACTTCAACACCTCTCCCTCGCAAAGTGCTATGGATCTGGAACTCGATTCTCAATCGGATTCGCAGCAGTTCTTTTCTACTATCAACCCAAGCAACATCGAGCAGGACACATCTTCCATGTCGTCACAGAGCAGCAGCGTTGGTCGTCTGTGGCCAGGTGCCCACTCGCAAGCTGCCTTAGCCAAAGCTCAAGCTCAGCGACGTCAGCAGCAGCAGCGATTTTTGCATCAGCAGGCTCAGAGACAGACCACTCAGAAGTCTCGCGGGAAAGTTCCCCAGCCCACGGATCCTATTGTCGAGCAGAAGATTACACAGCTCCTGAAATCAATGCGTGCCAAACCCGCCGGTGCTGACGACGATGACCAGTCTGTTAACAACAACCTTCCTAGGGCTAAGAAGGATGAGGAAGATATGGATGAGGACGAGCGTCTGCTAGCCAGTGAGGAGGGCAAGAAGCTCAGCAGTAAGGAGCGACGACAGCTCAGAAACAAAGTTTCCGCCCGTGCTTTCCGCTCCCGTAGAAAGGGCAAGTTACAATCTCGAACCTTTGGCTACATACACGCATGTACTAACTAGGTCATCATAGAATACATCACTCAGCTTGAGGCCGAAATTGCCAACAAGGTAAATGAGAATGGTGATTTAAGATCCCAGAATCGGGCCCTTATGGAAGAAAACAAGCGTCTCTCAGATTTGACGCGCATGCTTTTATCTTCCCCGTCTTTCTCAAATTTCTTGGACACTCTCAGCAGCAACTCGGCTGGGCTGAACCAAAGCGCCCCCGTCAAGGTCGAACATAGCCAACAACAGGAGCAAGTTCAAGTCCTCAAAGATGTGAACCCGTACAATGAGCAGTTTTCTTCGCAGCAGCAAATCGGCATGGCCATGATCCCCGAGTCAGCCATGGATTTCTCACTTCTTAGCCTCGACAACCCAGCATACAACTTCCAGCCTCAAGTCTTCGTTGTCGACACTCCTGAGATGCCCAACATCATTGACACGGCCGTTCTGTCTGGCAAGACAGCCAACTTTGTCGAAGAGTCTCTCTCGTCTGACGAGGAGAAGGTCGAGGTACCGGTCATCGAGCGACCTCTTGAGACCAAAACATCGGAACCTGTTCGCGAGGCTCCTCTCGATGAAGAGTTCGAGGCCGACCCTGAATTCGCTCTATTCCACTCCGAGCCGGCCGCTGTCACTGAGGCACCCAAGGAAATCAACACTGAGAACCTCGCTGACGTTGTTGACATGCTTGGTGGCATTGAGTCCGAGAAGATGCTTACTCGCTTTGAACTAGTCGATGCTTCCGAAGAGGAAGCCTCAGCTGCGTTTGCTATGGCTCGAATCCAGAGAATCAGCGCTGGTGTTGAATCAGTCGTGTCAAGGTTAGAACTTCTGACCATGGGTCTGTAATGATTTATACACAAGACGCCAACAGTCGAGCATGTCACGACGGCTGAGATGATAAATTCTTACGATCTTCTTTGTACGTATCATGGGCCATATTTTGGGCGACTTCATCGGCGTTGGCAGAACCAAGGGTTATCTTATCAGTGACAGGAAGTACTGGACATGGGGAACATGTTATTCCTTTTCTTTCTTTTATTTCAAGTATCTTGCTCTAGCGACGACATATGCTGCATTAAGCACCTTGTATAGATAAGAGGCGACAGCCAGGCTTTTTGCCACTCAAATTCTCGAATCAAGTCAATTACGTTTTACTTTGAGCACTTGCATTCTGTGACCCCATGAAAAATATCACTTGTATGCATGTGTGCCAAGAAAATGTGCCAAGATGACGGGAAGGCAGGGTCCCTGCCACCTTTTGGAAACGAGGTCAAGGGTTCTTTCTTTCTTGGTGTTGCGGGTTCCGCCCAGCTGAATCGACTCGCCTGCCGAGTTCGACGACTGTTGTTTTGGAGCTCTGTTGCAAACCCTCTTATTCAACTTTGCCAACTTCGCGGCGAGCAACGCTCCATGGCCCCTAAAAACAATGGCCCCAACGCGAGCATATTTGCAGTGGTGTAGATGGTGAAAAGGAGTCTCTCAACCGGCGCCGGTGCGGGCCAAAAGACGGCTGAAATTGCTACAGCGTGTGGTTTTGCTCCGGCTTGCCGGCCCCTCGTCATTGTCAAGTCCTTTTGAGCTGCAGATTGTTATCAGTAGCGTTAGTATGAAACTGTATTGTGACAGGTCTTCTTACGTCATTGTGCTATAAACTCTTTCGTTCTCGAGCTCTTCAGAGGCTCTCTAGGGAGGCTTTGTTCTCTGCGTGAGGGCACAGCAAGACTGATGGCCATAACCGGCAAAACAAAACAGTGTGACCTACCAGATCGTCAAGTTCGATGCATTGACACTCCAAAATAAATCGAACAAAAACAGCAAATCACAGAAAAGGAAAATAAAAAGCAAGGTTCCAGGGGGAGTCGAACCCTCGCTGGCGGAATCAGAATCCGCAGTCATAACCGTTAGACCATGGAACCGGTCGAAGCGGTGATCCACTTCACATGGTAGGTGACTTGATGCGAGGCGACCGATATATTCCATTATATACTGACCTTTCATGCCATCCGTCAAGGTTCTGATGATTGATAACCCAACCTTCCCGAGGAGATATCTCAGTAATGGACTGCTGGACGTTGAGCATCTTAAAACCCTTCGATGCCGATGAAACACTTGAGCGGCTCCTCTTGCAACTTCGATGCCGTTTTGCGGTTGGTTTTGATTTAACTTAACCTGCCAGGCCGAAGCTGAGTTTTATTAAGGCGCACTGTGCTGCTGCTCTTGTTGCTCACCTGGCGCGGGTTGTAAAATTCGGAGCACTACCGGTATGTTCCAAAGACACTCAAGTTCCCTTGACCAACTTTGTCAATATGAAGCTGAGTCCAAATGCATGTCACTTCATCACAATGTGGCAAGGTGCGGGGCGTTTCAAGGCGCGCCTGTCGCTTTGCAAATGGAGACAGATGAGTAGAAATATGAATGTATTGAGTTGGAAATCTTGCCCAGGCACCACGGCAGGCACATCTGATCCTGAGAATGACTCATCATCATTCTAACTGTCGGTGCTCTTATCAAGATTTTTCTGCATCACGTTTCGCTGCCTCCAGGATTTGGTTCAGCAAAGCAACGAGCGCTTGTTCTCCGTCGCAATAACAGGGGAGGTCGAAGCGAAAAGACCTGTAGGCTGTGTGTGCCCCGTGATCCTGTGCACGCCAAGATTATCTTTATTATCTTTATCTTATCAATCGAGTTGATAGATGCAGTGAGACCTGCAAAGGGGCGTCCGTGGCGCAGGGATGGATCTGGACCTTTTTGTACAACCTTACAGCAGCTAGATGTCTTGCCAACAAGGAGATAACGCTGGGCCAGTCAAAGACACCAACGTACGAAACTCGTAGTACAAAAGACTATTGATAGACCTAAGCATCCCAGATGGCAGCCGATATGGCCCACAGACGTGGTATCAGGTCGGGGCCTACGATGTTACTGGAGATGGTGCCCTTGGGTCCAAGAATATCGAACGAAATGAACCGCAGCGTATCGTGATAAGAAGAAGCCGGTTAAAGTGACGAGTAATGAGGATACGAGCGAGGATCACCGAGCGCCGTTGTAGCACATCTGGGTCAAGATGACGCTGGACTCATGATCGGCCAGCAGATGATGTGCGGCCAAGTGACCCAGGGTTGGATTGATCGGTGGACCGACAGTGGCTGAAAGAGGATTAGAGCAGCACTACCGTCGCCAGGCTACTCTCCTGCGGTGATACTGCTGTGCTGCTGATGAGTTACTGGCTGTGATTGCAGAGACTGTACGCACGTTGAAAAGTTTTATGGTATTGGTTGAGGATGAAGCACTGAAGCCAAAATCAAAGTCAGGAGATCGAGTTGGGGTGCCTGCCACTTGCCTGCCAAGTGCCTGGCTGCAAGTGGATCTTTTGCCCCCCATTGAGCAAGGGATCCGCAATCCAGGTCCGGTACTTCTACAACAGCGCGAGATCCCCACTGACGACAAGTCAGGTAGTAGTTTCCGTCCCTGGTGCTCCTTCCGTCTCTCTCCGTCCTCGTCTCCCTCCCCCCCCCCGGGTCCCCCCTACAGAGAACTGGGACAGGCAGAGGCAACCCTCCAAGCCGACCTCCACACACAGCTGAGGTTCAATCCAGTTCCATCCAGTCCCCGAGTCGTGCGAATCATTTACTACACTCACGCTCTCACCCTGCAAGGTTCTGCTGCCACCTTGTGCTCCCACAAATTGCTTTCCGCATCCATCGTTCACAACATTGTTGCGCTTGGTTTATACACTACATCGACCGGTCGCATGTAGCGACTCACTCGTCACCACCATGTCGACCGACGTCGTGAGCGCTCCAGAGCCTGTTGACCCTGGGGCAGTCTCCGGATCAGGACCCAGCTCCGACCCATCATCAACAAACCTTGAAGCAGTTGGCTCTGCCCCAATGCCTGTCTCTTCTAACGATGCCGCCAATGTGCAGGAAGAAATTGAGTGCGCGAAGCCTGCCGCTCCAGTCTTTCTGCATTCGCCCCCCGACAGCAGCAATGCGACCAAATCCGAGGGCAGCGACTCGGAGCTTAGCGAACTCGAAGACGAACCGACCCTCGACGATGCGCCCTCCGTAGAGACGCCAGCTAAGGCACTAGAGCCAGCTGAACGGGCCGAAGACGCAGAAGATATTGGAGAGGTGCTGCCCGACGAATGGTCTGGAGCCGTGCCCATTTTTCGCCCAACATGGCACCAGTTTCAGGACTTCAAAAAATTCGTATGTTCTCGAAGGCACAAGATACGGGTGCATTTGACTAATCGTTGGAATTATGTAGATGAAAAAGGTGGATTGTTATGGCATGAAATCCGGCATCATCAAGATCATTCCCCCCAAAGAATGGAAAGACGCCCAACCTCCACTGGACGAACTCGTCAAAACCATTCGGGTCCGGGAGCCCATTAAACAAGACATCATGGGCTCCAATGGAACTTATCGTCAAGTTAATATTCTTCACGGCCGATCGTACAATGTTCCACAGTGGCGGCAACTCTGCGAACAGAGCGAGCACCAGCCTCCGGCCAGACGTGGTGAACGCCGAGCGAACGCTGATAAATCGAGATCGACTCGGTCGCGTCCTGCAGCCCCCAAGTCCACTGTTCCATCACCTCCCAAGAAGCGCGGCAGAGGGCGGCCCGCTAAGAACAAGACCAAGAGGACCACCGAAGAGGTCGAGGAGCGTCCCATGACACCGGTGTCACCAAAGCCAGAGGCTGATGAGGAGGATTCCAAGGACAAACCAGTTGATTCCATCGAGCAAGAAGAGCCGGAGGAAGACGGATCCAAGGATGACGAGGAAAAGCCTGGTGCTGGCCGAATTGGAGGTAGAATTGGGATAATCAAGGCCGCCAAACCGAAGACACAGTCCGTTTCAGCACGCCGAAAGTACAGCAGAAGGGAGGGATCAGCCATGATTGACGAGGCAGCTTTCAAGGACTTCGATTATCAGATGGACATTTCAGAGTTCACCCCGGAACGCTGCGAAGAGCTGGAACGTGCGTATTGGAAGACCCTGACGTATGCCGCACCTCTGTATGGAGCAGATATGATGGGCACCCTCTTCGACGAACGGACAGAAAATTGGAATCTTAACAAGCTTCCCAACCTGCTTGACGTTTTGGGAACGAAAATCCCTGGCGTCAACACAGCTTACCTGTACTTGGGCATGTGGAAAGCTACCTTTGCCTGGCATTTGGAAGACGTGGACCTCTACAGCATCAACTATCTTCATTTTGGTGCCCCAAAGCAATGGTACAGCATATCTCAAGCTGATGCGCGTCGCTTCGAGGGAGCTATGAAGAGTGTGTGGCCGGCTGATGCCAAGGCGTGCAGCCAGTTCCTTCGGCACAAGGGATTCCTAATTTCTCCACATCATTTGTTGCAACAATATGGCATCAAGGTGAACAAGGTTGTGTCGTATCCCGGAGAATTTGTCGTGACATATCCTTATGGCTATCACTCAGGCTACAACTTGGGTTATAACTGCGCAGAGGCTGTCAACTTTGCGCTCGACACCTGGTTGGAAATGGGCAAAATTGCGAAAAGGTGTGAATGCGCTCAAGCTCAGGACAGTGTATGGATCAACGTTCATGAGATTGAGCGCAGGCTACGAGGAGAAGAAACCGAATATGAAGAGACCGATGAAGAGGACGATGAAGACAACGATAACGAACTCTCCGGTCTGCCAACACCCCCAGCAAGCCACGGGGTCAAGTTCAAGGACGCAACAAGAAAGCGAAAACGAGGCCTGGGTGACAAGGGCCCGAAGTTGAAAGTCAGGAAGATCAGATTACGACTGAAGACAAAGACCGAGCCCCCTTGTTGCCTTTGCCCAAATGATATCGCTCGATACGAAGTGCTGCCGACAGATGACGCTCGAAGAGCTCACAAGCTATGTGCTCTTTACCTTCCCGAGACGTACATCGACTCTGTCGATGGTAAAGAGATTATCTGCAATGTCGGAAGCGTTCACAAGGACAGACTCAGCCTCAAATGCTTGTTTTGTCGCTCCAGGCGTGGAGCGTGCTTCCAATGTTCCCACAAAAAGTGTGCTAGAGGATACCATGCTACTTGTGCTGCTGCTGCAGGCGTCTTTGTCGAGGATCAAGACATTCCCATATTTGACGAGAACGGCATCGAGTACAAAGAACAGGCGTTTGAATTCAGTTGTCGATTCCATCGCGCGAGACGAGATAAGAAGGCTGATGGAGAATCGCTGGAGGGCGACTTGCGCATCCGGGCAGCTGCTAAACAGCTTCACGCTGGCGATGTTTGCCAGCTGCAATTCCTCAAGGGCGAAATTTTTGCTGGCACTGTCGTCGAAAATCGTGAATATGAAGAGACCTTTCTCGTTGACATTCTCCCCCATGGGTATGTCTTCATGTGCAATCCCCCCCATCCCCACCTCTCCCGATTGTGTGAACCCAGGTAGATGCTAACTGTATGAAGCGATCGCATTGAGGTGGAATGGAAGTGGCTAATCCTGCCCGAACCCTCCGACTACCACCTGCCAAAGGCTTCTGCCAAAGCCTTTCCTATGCCTGCTTCGCGGAAAGCTAAGGTTGAGCTCAAGGCCAAGAGACTGCAAGACGAGACTCCAAAGAGGGACGACGTCTTTGCTGAAGGCTACAAGTGGGCCGAATTCGTGTCTCACCAAGTGCACAACAAGGACCAGACCAACGTCGATCTTTCCCGGCCCGAGCAAGTTTGGCATTATCTGGGCAAGACATCTACCGAGGCCAGGGCACAGTACACCGAAGACCCGGCGCAGCCACGTCACAACCCAAAAGGCAACTTTCTGGATACGATCCCCAAGCCTCCCAAACCAGCTCCTGCAGCACGGCCTTCATATAATCATCAGTCGTACATTGCCAAAGCGATGTCATACTCATACAATCTCGCAGCAAATCATGTCGCAGCGAGCATGGCGGGAAGTCACGTCTCGTTCGAGAAGCCTTATGTCTACAAACCCAAACCGCTTATTCATGCCAATTCAACGACGTACACGGATCAGCAATTTGCGCCTTGCAATCCACCGGCAGCAGCGGTCGATTCCGCTCAAACGTTCCATAACTACAACCGTCAGACTCCTACCTATTCGAAACCACCGACGATACACCATCAGCCCACGTGTATCGACCCGAATCAGAACTTTCGCCATTCACAAACGCATACAGACCAGGGCCAACTTGCTCACTGGCCCGTTGTCGCTTCAACTGGCCAGCAGGGCAAGCCATCGTGGCAAGTCCACTCGTCGGTTTACCAAAAGTACCCGTTCTTTCAGGTAAATCATAACCGGTAAGTCATGGAATATCACCTCTCTCAAGTCATGGAATATCGCTTGCTAAAGAATGACGCAAGTGGGCCGTCAAATTATCGAACACCATATGCGTCATATGGAGGATTCACCAATGGATATGAAGGCAATCTCAGAGCACATATGATGTCGAGAAACCTTGATTTTGCAGAGCAACCATCTACTAGCCCGGCGTCGCCCGCTCAAGGACTCATTCGACAAGAACAGCAGCAAAAGCAGCAACCACAACAAAGCCAAGCAACTACTGCCACACAGGTACCGAAGCCCAAGCCTCCGCACCCGACAAAGTCTTTCAAGGTTGGACTTCCCGCTGCATTTCATCTTTCGCTACAATCGACTAAATCAGCCCTCCAGGTTCCGGCAAAAATATCCCCTGTGCCGCTTCCCCCACACGTTGTAGCTGCAATGGCCAAAACGTCGCCACATACTCAAAACACGGGCGCAGAGCCAAAAGGAACGGCGGCTGCGAATCTCGCAGCATCAGGATCATCGCAGCCGCAACCAGCCACAGAGATTTCGGTCCCCCGGCACGCTTATATGGACTCGGGGGCATTATCGTCATCACACATGCCATCAGTGAGTGCTGAATGCCAGTCCTACCACGCCCAGAGACCCAGGCCACAGGCCACACCAACAAGGCCAATATCACAACCTATGCAAGAGTTTGCCGATGTACCCGGATCCGAATCTATGCTGTTTATGGACAGGATGATGCAGAATTTGAGGAGGGCGTCTA
Source organism: Epichloe amarillans (assembly GCA_024072835.1). Lineage (NCBI taxonomy): Eukaryota > Fungi > Ascomycota > Sordariomycetes > Hypocreales > Clavicipitaceae > Epichloe > Epichloe amarillans. Next base: position 4,019,771 of record CP099637.1, on the reverse strand, counting down.
TGAACGGAGACAGGAACAGCAATCGGACCGCTGCCACAGACCTGTATCAGTAACGTGGGAATTCGGCTACGAGGCCCCCCCATGCTCAGACAAACTAAAGAAGCAAAACTCTCTTTTCTTCTCTTGCGATCAATTGTGTTCACACAAGATGAGACGTGGCGGAGGCAGTATTATTACACACAAACGGCGTTGACATGGAATTGGTGTTTCACGGGAAATGACGACGGGTTGTCCCATGCGAGCCCAGCATTATCTTATGGCATGAGAATCAAGGAAGGATATGCAACTCATGGTGGCGGTTCAGTCAGGACTAGCTTTGCACGAATTTATGTACATTCATGAGTCGTTCATCGAGTCGAGGGACTCGGCGGAGAACGAAAAGAGAATTTGCGATAGATACCGAGATATGCACGAAATAAACATAATCTTGTCAATCTTGCCTAGACGAGACGAGACGAGACGAGACGAGACGTGCTTGGAACGACAAGGTCCACCACGTAGAACGGCTTAGCCGAGAAGGTTATTCGACAGGGAGAATAAGAAAAGTACGCGGTCGAAGACAGTGACAAATTCAGATTCAATAGATGCTAAACGACGCATGAACAGCAATTAATTAATGATGGGAGAATGGCTGGCTGAATGGTACTGTCCGTGTCCGACGCCCAACTCGGCTGCAATTGCCGACCAGTGACCACCTCTGACGCCATCAAAATCAAAACAAATGCCTCCACAACTCACGGATTACGGATTACGGAGTACGGAGTACGGAAACAACCAACCGCCGCCCATTCAGTCGCACAAAAATGCTCTAGTCATTTCACCGCATTTATTTGACACGGCGCCTCATCTCGACCGAGCAAACTTCGCTTTTGAGAACAAAGCCTCGCTGCAGCTAACACGCCGTCGTCACATGTCTCGCATGCATTCATTGTCACCTCTACAATTCGCTCTAACAACATCCGCAGCCTCAGCCATCACTCACAAGGCCCCTCGACGCCTCTTCCAAAGCACCGCCATGACCGGGCTCAGCCGAATCAAGCCAGCTGCCAGGGTGTCTGGCCAGAAGCAGGATGTCTGGTAGGAAGCCTTCCTTTCCCACGCCCTCTCCTCGCAGCCCTCGAGTACATGCATCTGTTCGTGGCCACTGACTCTTCTTCTCCAACAACAAAAAAGGTCCATCATCAATGAAGCCGCCGCCGCTTCACCCAAACAGCCCATTGTCAACATGGGACAGGGTTTCTTCGGCTACAACCCCCCAGACTTCATTCTCAACGCGGCAAAGGAGGCCCTTGACCGCGTGGAATGCAACCAGTACTCGCCTACCAAGGGGCGACCGCGGTTGAAGAAGGCCATTGCCGATGCCTACTCGCCCTTCTGGGGGAGGAAGATTGATCCCGAGACCGAGGTGACCATTACCACTGGCGCCAACGAGGGTAGGTGGCTCTGCTGATGCGCCGACGGCTGTTTCTTCTCCCCAACGTTCGGCTGATGTTGTTCCCCTGCAGGTATGCTAAGTGCCTTTATGGCATTTATTGAGCCGGGCGATGAGGTCATCATCTTTGAGCCCTTTTTCGACCAGTAAGCTACTTCAGAAGCAGGAAGGCCTGCTACTCGATCGAGGGGACAGACTAGAAGCTGACGGTCCGCGCAGGTACATTAGCAACATCGAAATGCCAGGTGGCAAAATCGTCACTGTCCCTTTGCATCCGCCCAGTACTGGCGCAACAAGGACTTCTTCCGCTGCCGACTGGGCAGTGGACTTTGAGGAGTTGGAAAAGGCAATCACGCCCAAGACTAAGATGATTGTCCTCAACACACCACGTATGATCCTTTCCTTTCCTACTTGATTCGGTCCCAATCAGATGTATCATCTACTGAGTCATCACAGATAACCCTGTCGGCAAGGTTTTTTCACAAAAAGAGCTCCAAAATATTGGCCATCTATGCGTCAAGAACGAAATCATCATTCTCTCCGACGAAGTCTACGATCGACTGTACTATGTTCCCTTCACGCGCATATCCACCTTGTCGCCCGAGATTGAAGCCCTCACCATTACTGTTGGATCGGCAGGCAAGAACTTTTACGCCACTGGCTGGCGAGTCGGTACGTTCTGTCCTCGGTTTCACTCTCACCTCTTTGATTGGTGATGAAGTAGAACAGCAAGAAAAACTTGCATATTGTGTCATCCCGTTCATCCGCCGCCAGGGCAGTGAAACAAAGACTAACGACGTTGGGATCCAAATGAAGGCTGGCTCATGGGTCCCGCCGACCTCATCAAGTACGTCTCCGCCGCCCACACCCGCATCTGTTACTCCTCCGTGTCCCCCCTCCAGGAAGCATGCGCCGTCGGCTTCGAGCAGGCTTCCGCCCAGGGCTTCTGGGACAGCACCATCCACGACATGAAGTCCAAGATGGACCGCTTCAACAAAGTCTGGGACGAGCTGGGCATGCCCTACTCTGACCCCGAGGGCGGGTACTTTGTTCTCGTCAACATGAACAAGGTGAAGCTGCCGGAGGACTATCCGTTTCCCGACCACGTTGCCTCCAGACCGAGGGATTTTAAACTCGCTTGGTTCCTGATCCAGGAGGTCGGCGTGGCGGCTATTCCGCCCACGGAGTTTTACACCGATAAGAATGCGCATTTGGCCGAGGACTATGTGCGGTTCGCGGTGTGCAAGGATGATGAGGTTCTGGAGGAGGCTAAGAATCGATTGAGGGGGCTGAAGAAATATATGGAGTAGAACGGGAGGGGGGGGGGGGGGGTAACGAGAGAAAACGTTGAAAATAGCAAAATGCAAATGGGAGATGGGGAGTATAATCATATATTTTTCCATAGAAATGGCACTGCGTAAATAAAGGATCCGACAACGGTGAATCGTCATCTTCCCCGCGCATTGGACTCATGCAATAGAGACATTGATTGTGTTTTGGTGGCATTTCTGGTCAACCTGGCTCGCACACGCACTGCACCACATATATTGTACCTTTGTGTGTATATTCATGTATGTACGTCCTCATCAAAATGTACCACCCTTGGCGCGTGCGTCTCATTCCCATTCACGTCCCCTCCATATACCAAGTATCCATTCACAGCAGGCGTTCCCGTCTTCATGATATCCTTTGCGTCCCCGTGCACCCATACAGTCTGCATCCCCATCACCATGTGCTGCAGAGTATGGCAATGGACCATCCACACGCCCGGCTGGGTGACTCGCACGCGCCATAACCGCCATCCGTGCTTCTCATCCACGCCCACGGTTTTGTCGTACCTATACAGCAGGGTGGTGTCCCTCAATACGGGTTGTGTTCCCCGGAGCAGCTGCTCCGCCACCTCGGGGCTCCAAGCGCCGCGGGCACCGCCCATGTCGTGGTAATGTCTGCCGTGGGCGTGCAATGGATGAGTGTCTTGCGTTCCGTTGGCGCGGCCTGATGCTGATCGGGCGCCATATTGTTGAAACACAATCTCGATGACCTCGCCCACCTTGGCTGGGTATGTTTTTGTTTTGGGGTCAAGACCGCCGTTGGCTATGGCTGCTTTGTAGTCTGGCAAGTAGGCTGTTTGATTCTTGTAGAGCGCAACGAGATACGGCTCTCCAGTTACGGTGATCGGCCGAGGGGTCTTGTTCCCTTCTGACCAGGCATTGTCGTTGATGGTCCAGATGAAGTACTGATTCTCAATAAGCTGGGTATTCAGTATGACGCGGCGGGTAACTTCCTCGGCGGTGGGCGCGTCATTCGGAAAGAGAGGTTGCAGCACGTAGTCGAGATATCCTGCTATGGTGGGAGGGAGCGTCATGGGAGGTCTTTCCGGGTTCCTGTCGCGGGCCAAGCGGCGTACCTTGTCTCTCGGGCTTCTGCAAGTGTTTTTGTACGAGAGGACAGCATAGTTTGTCACCACTTTAGGTCGATCTCGCGACTCGAGCTGCACGTAGTAGTCGAGTCTGCCTTCTCGAAGGAGCTCGGCGCATGATTTGGCACGGAACAATGCGCTGTACCGTTGACCAGACCCGATTTGCAACAGGTCAACAGGGTATGGCCTGGTGTATTGCCCATCCGCCTCGATTATTTCCAGACTCTCGTTCCCGTGCTTTTCAATCCCCATGAGCGCCAAGCTGAGAGCCGTCGCGCCAACAAATCGAAATCGGTAAATCTCGCCTGGATTGACTTTAATAACACTCAGAGCGCGCGTGGATGCATCAACGGCCCTGTAATTAGAGATCGACTTGCCGTTGATGAGCCACCCGTTTGGTTCACCCGACCATCGCATCGGCGAAGCTTCGAGACCGCTCTCAATCTCCGCGTCAGTTTGATTCCAATACTCCTGGAGGAAGACGATGCGTTCGCCGTTGGTTTTATACGGTGGATGACGTGAATCATCGACAATCAAGGCGCCCGTGGCGGTGTTCGCTTGGAAACCAACATGCGAGTGGTAGTAGTACGTGCCTGCGGTTGACATTTCCGCCTTCAACTGATAGTCGAAGTAGTGATGTGGTGGAATGGGCCATTGGCTGGCGAGAGGCGTCCCGTCAGAGAAGGGATAGGCTGCTAGAGCTAAGCCGTGCCAGTGCTGATGGGGAGAGACAAACAACGGTCAGGGAATGGTTGATTATCTGAGTCTTCTTGTCCTCCATGAACAGAGGTAAAGAAAAGAAACGCCGGTGCAATGGAGCACGTACCATGGTGAGATTTTGGTGTGCCATGTTATTGTACACTCGGATCCAGACGACCTCATTCTCTTTGATCCGCAATGTTGGTCCCGGCAAGGAATTGTTGACCAGGACCGATTCTCGGTACATGCCCCCAATGCTGATATTCTGTTGAGTAACACTCAGCACAAAGTTAGGGTTGAATGAGCTGTCATGTTTGTGAACTCGCCCCGCCGCCAGGGTCGGTGCGATTGCCAAGCTGAATAGGCCGAATAGCTTCATCTTTGACAGCAGGGCCTCGACTGACCCAGGAAACTGGCGGGTTGGGTGATATTAGAGGGAAACGACGCAGCGAGCATCGTGAGGAGAGCTTCCTTTTTATTTTTATTTTTTTTTCTCCAGTCCGCCACATTCGTCCTACTTGAATAATCTGCCCATGTCCGTCAACCCTCAGGGATTGTGGGGACGAAGACATGGAGCCGCTGGGTCTTGAGAAACATGTACGGAGTACGGCATCAATTTTCGACTCGCAATTCATAGTGATCAAAGCCAGCTGCCACCCGTGTCAACCCATGTCAACCCATGCCGATCCATGACCAGGAAATAAGCAGGGGCTGCCGACGATACCGACGACGAATAAGAATGCGGGCTGTTCAAAATCATCCTTGTTCACAGCCGCTCCGCCCGTGCCCTTGCGTTATAAATTAGGTCCTGGACTGTGTACTGGCCAGTGAGGCGCCTGGGGTTTATTGCGTCCAGACCTAGTATTTCCATGCATGGGTATGACTCGCTAAGAAGGCACATGAACTGACTGGGTCTGTCTGACTTGGTCGCGCTTCTCCAAGCTCAGGCCCAAGCCGTTAATACGGGCCAACGGCCCACTTCGGCATGTACATACTACATGTATATTCAACATGCGGTACGGAGTACGCACGGCTGAGTCGGGTGGCTATGCTCGGCTCGTTCAAGCCGCCAGCTGCCTATGTAATAATGAGTAAATATGGTCCGTATACATGTAGACTCTGCGTTGGAGGGGATATCGACGAATTTGCTAAAATAAGAAGGAGACGTCAGCCGTCGTTTCTGAAGAGGCGAGGCGAGGCATTTCGCAACCCCCCAGGAGAATGAAGATGAGAAAGACACGAGATGGGGGACCTGCACAACAGTCGTACACCCAGACAAGCGGGCGTTGCCAATTGATGTGATGATGATCAAAAAGCAAAAAGCAGGAGCAATTTGCCCTCGGCTTCCCCATCGTCCGACGGGGCCTGCAACCGACCTACCCCATAGACCGTTGCTGGACGAAGCAGCCAGCTCCTCTAATCGAACACCCAACACGCGATGCCACCCATGTTGATCCATCGTCGGTGTCCCAAAGTTGTCGTTCGGAGGTAGTACATGCCGAGAGCGGATGAGATCAGCATTGTCTTGAGCCAAAGGTCGACAGGTATGAGGGTTTGAGTGGTCAGGTCGTAAAAAGAAGCAGCATGATAATGGAAGAAGTTCTTGGACAATCTCAGCAACCCCGCCGTGGGCGTCTATGTACATAGTGGCCTGGTGGAGGCCCCCGCAATGGAAATGCACCGCGAAACGGAAGCGGCCGATATGCGATGAACCAGAGCAACCAGAGCCAGACAGACTGCTTACCAGCTGGCGGATCATTACACATCGATGGCCGCAGCTGTCAAAACAGCTGTCTGTCAGCAGACATGAGTTGAACGAGTTGAACCAAACCAAATTTGAAACGTCACCCACCCCGTCCAAGACCCCCCAAATCACCAGCCAGCCGCAATTGTCGCCACCCGTCTGGCTCAAAGTGGACCACGCCGCCGTCCTCCAGCTCCCAAGTTTCCTTTTCTCCAGCCTCAACTACAGAACCTCTGCTGATCCCTCACAAGTAAGTCTTGTCCCGCTCGCCTTCCCTCTGAATCGTTTTGGGCCTGCGCTGCTTGCTTGCTGTACATGTTTGCCCGCCTGCGTACTATGTTCTCTGCCCGTTCATCTTGTTGTATAATTAGCATCCATCTCGGCGGTGGCATCATAGTCACGTTTTGGACTTATTCGTGGGACTGACTATAGACCCTCTTTTTGATTTCTCGGCAACAGTACCTTCACCAGTCATGGCTCCCATTGCTGCCCCATCAGAGCCAGAGCCTTTCCCAGAGACTCTTGAAGCTCTTACGGCCAACTTCGACGATACCCTGCGCTTCTACCTAAACGGAACCAAGGTGGTCTTGGACGACATAGACCCCGAAATCACCGTTTTGGAATATCTTCGAGGCATCGGCCTGACAGGGACAAAATTGTATGCCGTTCCCACTCCACACTCTTTTGTTCGAATCAGGCAAACACTTTACTAACCCACGTACCCATCCTCGTATAGGGGCTGCGGAGAAGGTGGATGCGGTGCATGCACAGTTGTCGTCAGTCAATACAACCCTACCACAAAACAAGTTTATCATGCCAGTGTCAATGCTTGTCTTGCACCGCTGGTCAGTCTAGACGGCAAACATGTAATCACCATTGAGGGTATCGGTAACACAAGACGCCCACATCCTACCCAAGAACGGGTGGCAAAGGGTCACGGTAGCCAGTGCGGCTTCTGCACTCCCGGTATCGTCATGAGCTTGTACGCCCTGCTGAGGAATAATACCACACCCACCATGCATGATATGGAAGAGTGTTTCGACGGTAACTTGTGTCGTTGCACCGGGTACCGGCCTATTCTCGATGCCGCCAATACATTCAGTGTCGAGCAATCTTTCCCCAAAAGTTTGCCTACCAGGTCAGCTACTGGCGGTTGCTGCAAAGACAATGGAGCCTCGCAAGCCTGTGGCAGCAGTCATCGCTGCCATAGTGACACTGACGGATCCAAAAGGATAAATGAAAGCCTCTACGTTGAGGCAAGTGGAATCAGTCTAGATGGTGGTCCCCAGACGAACAACGGAAATGGCACAACGAATGGCGTCGAAGATGGAACAGCACAAGCCAATAGAGGCGGCTGCTGTATGTCCAACGGCAACGGCCCACCGGCTGGAGGGTGCTGCATGCGAAGGAACGGGTTGAATGACCAGCTCATTAAGCGATTTAATCCGCCCGGATTCATAGAGTACAACCCTGATACGGAACTCATTTTCCCACCTGCCTTGAAGAAGCACGAGCTGCGGCCACTTGCATTTGGTAACAAACGGAAAAGATGGTATCGACCAACAACACTGGACCAGCTCCTCCAGATTAAACGAGTTCACCCTCAGGCCAAGATCATTGGTGGGAGTAGCGAGACTCATATCGAGATCAAGTTCAAGGCTCTCCATTATCCCGCCTCAGTTTTTGTCGGCGATATAGCAGAGCTCAGGCAATATGAGTTCAAAGAAGATCATATCGAGATTGGCGGTAACGTCGTCTTGACGGACCTGGAGGGTATCTGCGAGAAGGCCATCGAGCACTATGGCCACGGACGAGGGCAGGTGTTTGAGAATATTATGAAGCAGCTCAAGTTTTTTGCTGGAAGACAAATTCGAAATGTCGGCACACCTGCTGGTAATCTGGTAACTGCCTCGCCCATCTCTGACTTGAACCCAGCGCTCTGGGCTGCTGACGCCGTCCTTGTGACCAAGTCAGCAAGTCAGGAGACAGAGATCCCCATGTCATCATTCTTCACCGGATATCGAAAGACGGCTCTATCCCAGGATGCAATCATCGCATCCATCAGAATACCCGTGACCGCGGCGAAGAACGAGTTCTACCGAGCCTACAAGCAGGCCAAGCGGAAGGATGATGACATTGCCATTGTAACTGGCGCGCTGAGGGTCAAGCTGAACGACGAAGGTCTCGTCTCCGAATGTAGCTTGATTTACGGTGGCATGGCTGCTACTACGTGCTCCGCAAAGAAAGCCACCGCATATGTCATTGGCAAAAAGTTTGCCGAGCTCGAGACTTTGGAAGGTGTCATGAATGCATTGGGTGAAGACTTCGACATGCAGTTCAGCGTCCCCGGAGGCATGGCATCGTACAGAAAAGCACTTGCTCTTGGATTTTTCTATCGTTTCTATCACGATGTTCTGACAAACATAGATGGAAAAAGCAAGCATGCGGACAAGGAAGCCATCGACGAGCTCGAAAGGGCTCTGTCAAAAGGTACGGTCGACGAGACATCTGCGGCGGCCTACGAGCGAGAGGTTACCGGAAAGTCGAACCCTCATCTCGCTGCCCTGAGGCAAACCACAGGTGAAGCCCAGTACACGGATGATATACCTGCTCTGAAGAATGAAGTTTTTGGGTGTTGGGTCCTGTCGACAAAAGCTCATGCCAAGATCAAGTCGGTTGACTACTCCGAAGCGCTTGACATGCCTGGCGTGGTCGATTATATTGACAAAAACGACATGCCTTCTGCTGACGCCAACAAGTTTGGGCCACCAAACTTTGACGAGGTATTCTTCGCCGAGGGAGAGGTTCACACAGCCGGACAAGCCATTGCCATGGTTCTGGCCACCTCGGCCAACAGAGCTGCCGAAGCAGCCAGAGCCGTCAAGGTCGAATATGAAGAGCTGCCCGCCATTTTGACCATGGAAGAGGCCATTGCTAAAAAGAGCTTTCACCCCGTGTATCGAGAGATCAGAAAGGGCGACGCCAAAGGTGCATTCAAAGACTGCGACCACGTCTTTACGGGTACAGCTCGCATGGGTGGGCAAGAACACTTTTACCTCGAAACCAATGCCTGTGTTGCCGTGCCTAAGCGCGAGGATGGGGAAATGGAACTATTTGCCAGTACGCAGAATGCCAACGAAACGTAAGTTGACAGAGAACCCCCTAACTCACACCTTCCTATCCGAGAGAAACAAATCATGCTGATACTCGCCTGTAGTCAGGTATTTGCGGCCCGAGTCTGTGATGTGCCAGCGAACAGAATCAATGTCAGAGTGAAGAGACTTGGCGGCGGGTTCGGCGGCAAAGAGTCACGATCTGTGATTCTCAGTTCTGCTGTTGCCTTGGCTGCCCACAAAACAGGAAGACCAGTCCGTTGCATGTTGACTCGAGAGGAGGACATGGTCACCATGGGTCAGAGGCATCCTTTCCTGGCCTACTACAAGGTCGGCGTCAACAAAGATGGAAAGATCCAGGCCGTCGACCTCGACATCTACAGCAATGCCGGATGGACCTTCGATCTCAGCACTGCCGTGCTCGAGCGCTCCTTGTCCCACTCTGACGGATGTTACTTCATACCCAACGTGTACGTCCGTGGTCGAATCTGCAGGACGAATACGGTCTCTAATACGGCCTTCCGAGGATTCGGTGGCCCTCAAGGCATGTTCATCGCCGAGACGTACATGGAGGAAGTAGCAGACCGTTTGGGCATGCCTGTTGAACAACTCCGTGAAATCAACTTTTACAAACCCCACGGCATCACGCATTTCAACCAGGTCATTGAAGATTGGCACGTACCACTCATGTACAAGCAAGTCAAGGATGAGAGTGACTACAACCTTCGCAAAGCGGCAGCGTCCATGTTCAACGACGACTACAAGTGGCGCAAGCGAGGAATGGCTATCATCCCCACCAAGTTTGGCATCTCTTTCACCGCGCTGTTCCTCAACCAAGCCGGCTCCCTGGTACACATCTACCACGACGGGTCTATTCTAGTTGCCCACGGCGGTACGGAAATGGGCCAAGGTCTGCATACCAAGATCGCCATGATTGTCGCGCAGGCTCTGAAGGTGCCTCTGGAGACCGTCTTCATCTCCGAGACGGCCACCAACACCGTCGCCAATGCGTCTGCCACAGCTGCGTCTGCCTCGTCGGACCTCAACGGCTATGCAGCCTTCAACGCTTGCCAGCAGCTCAACGAGCGATTGGCTCCCTACCGCGCCAGACTCGGCGACAAGGCCACCATGAAGGACATTGCCCACGCGGCGTACACGGACCGCGTGAATCTCTCGGCGCAGGGCTTCTACAAGACGCCCGAGATCGGGTACGTATGGGGCGAGAACAAGGGCAAGATGTTCTTCTACTTCACGCAAGGCGTGGCGGCGGCCGAAGTGGAAATCGACACGCTGACGGGAACATGGACGTGCCTCCGGGCTGACATCAAAATGGACGTCGGCCATTCCATCAATCCGTCCATCGACTACGGTCAAATCCAAGGCGCCTTCGTCCAGGGGATGGGTCTCTTCACCATGGAGGAATCCCTCTGGGTACGCAATGGCCCCATGGCGGGTAACCTGTTCACAAGGGGACCAGGAGCCTACAAGATCCCCGGTTTCCGAGACATTCCCCAACAGTTCAATGTCACGCTCCTCAAAGACGTGGAGTGGAAAGAGCTGCGTACCATCCAGCGAAGCAGAGGTGTAGGAGAACCGCCGCTCTTCATGGGCAGCGCCGTCTTCTTCGCCATCAGAGACGCCCTCAAGTCGGCAAGGAAGGTGGCTGGTGTGGAGGCCACGGTGGGAAAGGACCACTGCGAGGGACTTCTCAGGTTAGAAAGTCCCGCGACGCCAGAACGCATCAGATTGGCTTGTGAGGATGACATCATGAGGAGAGCAAGGGTGACGCCCAAGGAGGGAGAGCAGAGCTTCTTTGTGGTGATTTGAAATGTACGGGAGGGGCTGATTTTTGTTTCACGTTCATATGAAGTAAGGCCAGGGAAACGATGAGACCTGAGGAAGCCAGGATTGTATGAAGCCAGTTTTTTTTTTTTTTTTTTTTTTTTTTTTTTTTTTTTTTTGGATATATGGGAGATGACACATGATTGAAAGCGAATGAATTATGGAAATGTGAAATGCGAAATAAATAAATAAATAAATAAATAAATACAAACGCAAACAATGTTCAGAGGGAAGATATGCACGAGCCGAGCAAGGTGGAAGAAAGTTGGCATTCTTTAGTGAGTGAGTGACCTTTGCTCAAAGTTTCACAGCACGCACCGCACCAAGCTTCATGCATGGCACAAAGCACAAAGCACGTGTGAATCTCCATGCTGTGATGCATCATCGAGATGTTAAGCTCCGCAAATCCATCGGAGACGAAGAGAATTGCATCCGAGCCTCGAATTCTCTCTATTCAGAACATGCCGAGTAGAGGAACGGAACTCAGGAAGGCAAGTCGAGGCCGAGGCCAAGGCCGAAATTTCCTTTCCCGAGGCTATATCTATGTATGTCCGTGACGACCCCGGATGGCGGAAAGGGTGGGCGGGCTCAGTGCTCCGTAATAATGACAAACGTAGACCAATCAGCCAGTGCGTATTTCAATTGATAACAAACGGAGCAACTTGATGGCTGAGCTGATTACACGTTCAATTCGCCAGGTGCAGATGGGACGACGGAAAAGAAGACCGACCAGCGTGGCCACCGCGGTCGCGGTGCAGCTGCAAAGGCTGGTCTGGGGGGACCCTCGCTGCCTGGCCCTTGGGCTTGTTAGCGGCATATGGACGCCCCTTTCAAGCTTTTTCTCCGCGCCTCTCTGCCAACCTCGTCGACCTCGTTGCTCACCAGTCCCTCTCCCTTCTCTCCCCGACCTGCGAGTGCGTATCTTCCTAGGCTGAGCCATTCTCGAATCTCCTGCTCGGAGCCTGCGGCGGCGGCGCATAATACGACGCGCAATATCCCATCCCCCCCCCCCTCCCCCCGCCATATTGCCCCTCCTCCCCTGCATACAATCTGCATAATACCAGAGCCAGCTTAAATCACCACCCTTCTGCCCGCCAACAAAAGTCGTGGGCGCGAATTGGCGAACTAGGTTGAATTGCTCCGGGCTTGTTGCACAAATCCCGGCTTATACGCTTTCCCTCGCGATCCCGACAAGCCCAGTATGCCGTATTGCCCTTTGGCGCCATCGTAAAGAATTCGAGCCGAGCCACATGGGACAAGGCTGCAACTTCCCGACGAGAGCAAATGACGACACGGCCGGCCGTCTGTCCTGCGTAACCCCCAGAACCAATGGAATGAGCACCGACGGAGTAGCCGGCACCTCATCATGGACGAAGAAACCAAAGCTGCTGAGCGCGCCAAAGCCAACACAGCGGATAAGCCCGGCGCCAAGGATCGCGACAAAAGTAATGGCAATGGCAATGGCAATGGCACATCCAACTCCAAAAGCCCCAAGAAGCGGCGCAAGGTGAATCATGGTACGCCAATATTGATCTCATGTCTACACCTATCATGCTCTCGTGAGCCAGTCCCGGCCAAAGAAGACCCTCTTGGGTATATATACATTGTTCAGCGCAGGCTGTTCTCCGTCGTGCGTCGACATATACTTGGCACTCCGACAGTCTGACCCTTTGCCCTGTCTTTGAGCCGTTGCGCAAAATACTACCAGCGAACATGTTCACATTAGCTAACTTCTGCCAACAGCCTGTGTATATTGTCGAAGATCCGTGAGTTCTGTCTGCTGGCTTTCCATTTCTTTCTCTGTCGGACGGGAGCTTCCTTCAGGGACAGGCTAGGCTTGCTTCCGCGCCTGTCTCGTCGTGCCCGTCGTCGTCGTCGTCTTCGTCGTCGTCATCATCGTCATTGTCAGGGCAGAGAATGCTAACTTTCCCTCCTTCCCGTAGCACATGACTTGCGATCTTGTACGTATGACATGGACCACGTAGTCGTGATAGAGGGCCTACCATACCAGTCTTGCCCTTTTGCAATGAATCTGCGGCGAGGTTGCTCTGCCGCCAACTGCGCCTCCCCCTCCCCCTCCCAATATCTACCCATACCGCCCTTATGCAGCTCCACTAATGTTGTGTACAGGAGAGGCCATGTACCAGATGTATCAAACGTAACATTGGACATCTTTGCCACGACGAACCCCGTGACGCCGACACAAAGAAGCTCAAGAATGGCAAAGCTCCCTCATCAGTTGACGAGTCAGACGCACAATCACAAGCACCCTCAGACGTGGCTAGGAGTTCAATATCGAGTACCATGGGCCCACCGCCTTTTGACGGCATGCGACAACGCTCTGGTTCCGGTTTTGCCGCTGGAGGCGTTCTCGGCCAAGGAAATACCATGCCATTGGTAACACCAGGTTCCGGCTCAGGCTTACAAGGGAACAGCCTGAATAACGGCGGCACAGGAAATGCTAACCAATGTGAGTTGCTGCCCAGCGTGTCCCAAGCCGTTCATCATGGATCAGCAATTACTTTGAGTCCCCCTTCTTGCCCAGAGACTGCCATTTTCTGGCAATCTTCTCCGAAGGGCTTGCTCTTTGGTTATTGCAGACGTGTCCCTGTTTGCCGTCTGCTAATTAGCCCGTAGTTTCCGGTATTTCAGATGCTTGGCTCACTGCGCAGAATTACAATGACATGAGCTCGTACAATCCAAACTATATGATTGCTCCCCATGTTACACACGAATTCAACTTACTTAATGACCTGCTTCATAACGGCTTGCTTGACGACAATAATTTGACAGGAGACGAATCTCGACAACTGACGGCGCTGGGTCAATCAAACCAATCCGACATGCTGTCTGGCTTTGGAGGCACTCCCGGCCTCTCTGCGAGCAGTCCGGCTCCTCCAAGTGGCCGCACAGGCAATCTGATGCCTCCACCACCAAAGGATGGCAAAGGAAACAAAAGAAGTGCAAATTCAACGTCGGATAAGACTCGCGAGTACTACTTGCAGGCGGCTGATCCGTCAGGTAATGACAATGCCGAGGAACGAATGGCTCGAGTGCTGCACGCTAAGTATGATGCGGGCTTGCTAAAACCTTTCAACTATATCAACGGCTACGCTCGACTCGGTAAATACCTGGATGGTCATATTGCGGCGTCGTCGAAACAAAAGATTCTGCGAACAATCAACCAGTTTCGGCCAAAATTCAGGGAAAAGGCTCAAGGCTTGACCGACATGCAACTGGTCATTGTCGAGATGTGGTTCGAGAAGCAGTTGATGGATTATGATCGCGTGTTTGCATCTATGGCCGTCCCTGCGTGCTGCTGGAGACGAACGGGAGAGATATTTAGGGGTAATAAAGAGATGGCTGAGCTCATCAACGTACCTGTAGATCAGCTTCGCGATGTAAGATCCTCTGCTCGCTCCACGTTGGTACAACTGTGAGGCGCGTTTCTCCTGGGTGTCCTGGACTAACATCTCGAATACAGGGCAAAATCGCCTTGCACGAGATTTTGACCGAAGAATCAATGGTGCGGTACTGGGAAGAATTCGGCACAATCGCCTTCGATCCGGCTCATGATACATTGCTGACAGCATGCTGCCTGAAAAATCCGAGCGATGCGTCTGATCATCCTGTCGTCAAGTGCTGCTTCTCTTTCACAATTCGTCGCGATGATCACAAATTGTACGTCTTGATGGTTTGGACCCCTACACGATGCCACATCAGCTAACAACAACAACACCAGGCCAGCTTTGATCGTGGGCAATTTTTTGCCCCACGACCCTTCCCCGAACTAATATCTCAACATGTTGGGATGAGTCGCGCGCAATCAAACCCAGAGATGGCAACTTTTGCTGTGATGGCGCTGGCGTCTTGTTGATTTCAGTATATCAACATAATGTAGGCAAATGCAGTTAGCCCAGGAGGCGCCTATGCAATAAACGCCCATCGTGAAGGCGATATTTGAGGATCAAGGATATCTTGCAAAGTAGAAAACCAATCAATCACATTGAGTGAGCATTTTGGGGGAGGAGCGTGCGCGCGCGAGCCTTTGCTGAGCTCGCCTGAGACAGGGAAGGAGCGAGCCTGTCGTACTGATGCTTTCCACGTCTCCAGTCTCTCCAGTCTCTCCAGTCTCTCCAGTCTCTCGAGCCCTCAACTTGTCACTGCCTTGTAACCCGCGCATCTCTTCCTGTTCAATGTCTTGCGTCATGAAGGACTATTCAATTTGCACTCCGAAGAAAGTGGATGATGTGATTGGTATGTGACCATTCGGCAGTTTGCATTATCACAATCATTGAGGTCAACCCAATTGCTGAATTATCTTCCTTACCAGATGTATTGGACAGCCTGCTGTCCGAACTAACAACCCACTCGTTCGACAATGCCCATCTTGAACCTCTCTTCGCTGATCTGGAAAGCACAATTCATTTAGTCAACCTGTGGGTGACAAACCCGAAAAAGTTGGACGAATCAAAACGGCCGAGACGCTTCGAATTACAGTGTCACAAGCTTTGGAATATTTGTGTACGGTCAAGAAGAAGTTTGGCTGTCCAGAAGCCCGAAATGACCCGTAAGAAGGGGGGAAAAGCCCTAATGTCTGTCTGGTTGCTCTCCTTTCTCTGCTTGGAGCTGAGCCAAATCTGGTCTGACGAGCCGAGGGACCAGACAAAGAGAGCCGCGTATTTGATGAGTGTTATGGTGCCTGTTGCGAAGGCCAGCATCAATGATTTGGATTTTGGAACTGCTCGACTAGCGCTGCAAAGGGGTGCATCACACCTCGATAACTTGAGCCTCGCCGCAACCCGAGTTGAAAAGCAGCTTCCACATAACAGTACCTCCTTCAACCTTCAAGTCAACCTTCAAGCCAAGTACTACGCTATGAGGATTTGGTTGGTGAGTGCATTGAGGTACCATGAAGGCTGAATCTACTGACGATGAATAGTCATGGCAGGAAGATTGCCTTGATGTAGCGGAGCATATGTTCTCCAAGGCCGACGCCTTCCGCGGGGCCCTTGATGTCGATTCGGCTGAACTCCTGGCTGAAATGATACAAAGAGTTGGTTCCGCTTTACTTTCGAGAAACAACGTCGACCACGGACTCGCATGGCTACACCGAGCTGATTCTATTTTATGTTTAAAGGCTGGTGAACTATCCGTTCGGGGGCGACATTTATATCTGGCAGTATGCAATGATTTGATATCTCATTTCCTTCCTGGGTCTCCCCGTGAGAATTTAGAAGAAGTTGAAAAAATAATTCAACAGGCTCAGTCAGTCCTCGGAGACGACCCGATCTTGCATCACTGGTGGCTCAGAGCACATGATTTCATGCAGGGTGGCGTGTGCGATGACGACGAAGACAGATATTCTGAGGCCTTGAAACGTTTGATCTTGATGACAGAGTCACATGACAGCTTCCTGCCTCTCATATTAAATCATCTCAGAAGTTTTAGGCGCAAAAGCTCTACTCGTGCTGCTGACCTGCTCACCCAACTCTTACTAGAGCCTGATCTGGTCGGTAGAAACGCGCAGTGTATCGGGAGAATACTATTCTTGCGGTTATTCATTGTATCAGATAAAGAAAGACATGATGAGGAATGCGAACATCTTTCAGACATCATCAATCGAGTTCACGACCAAATTTCAACACCAATTGCATCTTTTGCCGTGGAATTATGCCGTTCCGTGAGATACTTCCCACGCAATAGCAATAAAATACGGGGCATTTGCTCATTCTTCACAGTTTATTTGGGAAAGAATAAAGTCTGCCTCATTTTCGGAAAACATTGACCTCGTTGAATTCTGGTGCGAGTTAGCGCTTCGCCCACTATTCAGAAGTAGCGGTAAACAGAGCATCGGCAAATTTATCCGCAATTTCCTCCTTTGTGGAATAAGACGGAACGAGCTACACATTCGTGACTATGAACCTGATTCCATTCCTAGCTTTTGTGGAGATGATGTTAGTCTTACACATTACTTGAGTTTCAAAGCCTCTTTGCTCAGCTAGAACCACGAGCTAGGCTTCAAAACCTTACAGAATATGGCCAGCACGAGGGGCCTCTACAGAGGCCAGGACTTGTTATACGCCTGTCTCAGTCAAGCTGGCAGTGGACAAGACCGAGAGTTCACACTGAGCACTCTTCAGTCCTTGGTCAGGACATGCGACGAGCCGGGGGCTGCTGATTCCATCAACTTGCCTCTTCTGCTGCGGTGTACAATACGTGTTCTACGGGCAGCAGACCAAGATGAGCACGGACAACTCAAGCACTTGGATGAGGCAAATCTAGCCCCCGATACGTGTAGACTTTTCGAGAGCGGTAAGCCATTCGCAGCGCTCTAAGACGTTCATGCAAAGGCTAATGACTTGAAAACAATCCTCAGCCGCAAAACACGCGGTTCGCGACCTGGCAAATGTCATCGACGACAGGTGCTTCACCATCCAAGAACTCGACTGGTTTCGCAAAAACTCGTATAATATAGGCATTCTTACATGCCCTGATTGGCAGCCCCTTCAGACAATCCGTCTTCTGAACGCCTGCCTTACCTTCATTACATGCTATCCCACCGACATTGCCGTCCCGCCAGACAAAACTACCGAACTCGCTCTCACTATTCTCCGTTGCCACTTCATCATCTCCGCCAGCCTTCTTAAACAAGCACGAGTAGATGATGATCCTAGCGGTCTCCAGCACTATCAAGCGATGAGACGCCACATTGCAGAGTACGGTACCACCTTGCAGACGAAGCCCTTGTCCATCGACGCCCACACGCAACACGATCTAAACACCAAATACGCCACACTCTTAGTATACGACCTCGAGGCAGCGATTCGCCTAGCTCACTACGCAGACATCACCACGATAGTAACACTCCAGCAACCCCTCGGCAACATCCTAGCCTGCAAAGCAATGGGCGACGTACTTCTTCAATCGTCAGCACCCCCCGAAAGTATAGCCCCCGATCCCCTGCTAAATCTTGTGTCTCCCCAAAAAGACTCTTGCACTAATAAGAACAGTTCTATTCAGTGCACTAAAGCTTATCATCAACGAAATACACACTCTCGAGAACTTTGGTGCCGCCAAACTAGCAAAGTACCTACGATGCTTGTTTCACGTTCTCCTTCCAAAAGACGATGCTCTTGCCCTCGAGATGCTGGACCAGTTTACACAAGTTACTTTGGAAAGCAAAGCTGTCGGCATGCCCCTTCCAACTATACAAATAGAATGGTTTGTGGTCAAGACCTTCAACCACGCGCTAGACCATTATGTTCAGTTTCGAGAACAGACCTGCCGAGTATGGGCCTCCAAGGCTATGAAGCTGGCCGACTTGGTGGAAGACGGCGGTGTCTTGGTCAACAATTTGCGAACGAGGTTTGGGCAGTTGCGTTTTCAGAATGAAGAGGGTGTCTCTACATGATGAAAGGGAGAGAGAAATGTTCAGAAGGGGGAACATCGATGCAATGATCAACTTCGCGCAGACAGGCTTGAAAGTAGTGTGGTACGTACAATCGTACCTTAGTTATAGACCTTGTTTACAGAGATAACTACATGTAGCTGTAGTGACGGACAAAGGAATTCGTTTCAGCATCGACTTGGAAAGTCGAATCGTGATTACGTTGCAAATGGGCAATGCACATCTTTTCATGAGGACGACGAACTGAAAGAGCACGGACGACCCCAGCAAAAAGAAAAGGTATAGGCAGAACATTGAAAGTGGAAAAGACAATCAAAGATGAAATGATAAACTCCAAACAATCATTTCGTGAATCAGATAGCCGCGCATGCAATTCCGTGGTATCTCCAAGCTCTTGAATCATGCCAACCAAAATGACCGCTGCCAGCCATGACGCGCACCCAAAAACAGACAGGCCGAAAATGCAAAGCACAAGAAGAAAGAGTCAGGAGGGGGGGGGTATAAAAGCAAGGAAGAAAAAGCGACGGCCCTTCCGTTCTTGTCCATTTCCTACTACACTCAGTCAAAATCGCCGCGCAATGCAACACACACACAAGGGGCCGCAAGCATGGACTTCGTCAAATGATATTGGCAATGCTAATTCGTTCTGCGCCTCGTTTTGGTCCTGGAGGACTGGCCTCTCCTCTATAGCCAGCAACGTACCTGGACGTCTCGGGAAGCCGGGGGATACCAACTTTGGCAACGGGAGATTCGCTCTTGATCTGTGGAGGCGCCGGCGCCGGCGCCGCGGCATGTGAGACCGGGGTCCAAGAAGAATTAGCCGACCCAGTGCCTCGAGCCATAGACTCCAGACGTGCCCAGCCGATCCAGTCCTTGCGCTCTTCTTCTATCAACCCGGTTCTCTGTTCAGAACTAAACAAGGCATTCTCGTTTGAAATGTGCTGTCCCCGAGTAGCCAAGTCCGTTTTCGAGGGCATTGCATCACGATCTTGAAAGGACCAAAGCCAAGACCGATTTGGAGAGGCTTGGACATCAGCAGAAACAAAGGCAAGAAGCTCTTCATCCCGTCCAAGGGATACGATCAATGCGGCTTGATCAACGGAAGACCGACGTGACAGGTAGTTGGCGTGTTCAGCACGCTTGGTGCTCAAAGTTGTCACGAAGAATGCGAGAAATCGGCCGCAGGACAATGTTATGTCTCGTCGAGCATCGATAGAAGCCAAAGCTCGAATACACGTGGTCGCATGATCGAGATAGCCGGTCAATAGGAGGAACAAAGTCGACCGGAAGATGTGGGTGGTAAGAAGAGCTGTTGCTCCCTCGGCGGCAGATTTGGTACGGCTGATGAGCGATGCCGTCTCCAAAGCGACGTGAGTGCACGTCTCAACGGCAGCCAGACGAACCTCAGGGGGGCAATTTGGCGACAGGTTGTGCCTGTGAAGGAGCAAGCGAGCGTGGAAAAGATAGGCCAAAGGTGCAAGGAAATGGGGCGCCAATGCAACCGTGCTCGCGGGATCACAAGCTGGAGGGAAAGTACTGAGGCACTTCTTGAAATGGGTGTCAAACGTGATCAGCTGGTCTGCCGACAGTACTGGGCTCTCTATTGCCTTGACCAGTGCCGTATATGACCGCACGACGTGAATGACGGCCAAAAGCGAATGCGTCAACGGTTCGGCGCCATTCGGGACTCGCATCCCATCCTCGCGGAGGTATTGATCGTCCACTGCTGCCGGCAACGAAACATCGCAATCCGCATCATCAATGAGGAATGGGTGTCCCATTTCCGTAGCCATGGTTCGATCAAGAATGTAGATGGCCCACCACGTTCGGCGGCGCATTTCTCCTTCAATAACCGACCAAGACCCAGACTCAGAGTAAAGGCCAAGATCTTGACCGACTCGAACTGCATTTCCGAGCCAGTTCCACGCAGCAGATTTGAGGTTCATTTCGCTCAGACAAATGGTGATGAGGACCAGGGCTCGAGCATTGTCCAGGCTGTAATGATTATTCCACGGATCCATCACCTTGCGAGCGGATTCCAGAAATTCGGCAGGGCGATAAAAGGTTGTCGTCGTAGGGGGGTCGGGACTAAACAGGCTACCGGCTGCAAGAACAGCAAAGAACAAGCTGTAGGATGCGGGCGATACGCGGCGAGGGTGAGAACGGTACATGTCGTCCACAATAGACTGAAAGGTCGGCATGTGGACGATGGGAAACATGGTGTGAGCAGAATTGCAGAAGCAGTGCAATAGACGTTCTGTCACTGCCTCTGGAGGCAGTTCTGGTGTGGGAAAATCAAACGCGATTGCGGCTGGGATGCGATGCTGAGCAGGCGGTTTCCATATCCCCTTGGAGAAGTTGCGCACGTTGGTTCTGGCTCTAGCTAAATCGTGATTTGGTGCAATTCGCTTTCGCGGCTGTGGCTCTGAGCCAATTGTCGGCAACTGACTTGATTGTCGGTCTGCTGCGGCCAGGTCAATATTCATATGTCCATCTCGGTCTTCCAGAATACGACGCAAGCTTGCGTTTTCGCGCTTTACCCGCTCAATTTGCTTCTCTAAATCTTGAACCTGCTTGATGGAAGACATTCTTCTGTTTGTTTCCTTGGTAAATTGACACTTGACGTTTCGACTGGAGCATTCGGAGCAGCTGGTCGTCTCAGTTGCATCACATTTGACCTTCCGTTCCCGACAGGCATCACAGCTGGGGTCTTTCCTCCGTTGGCGATATGCCCTTTTCTGGGCTTGAGACCCAGGGGTTCCGGGCATGTGTCCATGGTTGGGACCTTGACCGCCCATGACCGACTCTGCTGAGGGGAGAGATTCCCGACTCATGACCGAGCCGTAAGAGGGGAACCCCTGATTGACGGGAGGGAGCGGAGGCATACCTAGAGGTTGTGGGCTTGATGCTGCGTTGGGTCTCGCGCTGGTACCAAGCAAACCTCCTAAATAGCGTGATGGTGGTCTTGGCGAAGTAGCGGAGGAAACTGAGGAGGAGTCATATGACCTTGTGGATGGGTTGGGAGATCGAGCATATGGGTTGTGCGACGGATCTGCCATGGTGAAGTAGGTGAAAGCTCGAAACGTCACTGCCAAAGGTCCTCCTTCCTCACCAGTGCCTCCGCTCGTTAGTTGTTGACCGGCTTCCAAAGTCTGTCAGTGTGAGACTTGAACGAGTAGTCCAGTTTTTTTTTCTATTTAAAAAGAAAAAAAAGACGGCAAAGGCCTCAGGTCCAACAGAATCAACGTCTCCAGTGCGGTAAAGTGCATGTGACGCTCTCGGATCGTCTGACCCGAGCCTTGAAGATGGTTAGATGACGAGGGTCCAGGGTCAAGTGGCCTGTTGGGAGAGTAAAATTCAGGATGCGACAGGATGCGACAAGATGCAAAAAATCTCGCTTCGCCAAACCAAGATTCAGGTCAGGTGTCTTCAAGATGGTTGGCTCAGGCTTCCCGTCTCGTGAGAAAAAAACTAGACGGTGCAAAGCGACTTGACGTCGTCTTCCGTCTATCCGGTTGCGCTGCAGTCTTGTGTGTTACGTAGGCTCCGTCGAAGTGCGCAAGGGCAGAAAAGGCAGTTCAAGTTCAACCCCCAAGTTCAATTGTAGCCGTATGTACCCGCCTAGCCGTGCGCAGTGGAGGGCGGGTTCCCGCAAGTCTCAAATTGCACCCAGGAGAGGATTTTTGACTGACGATTCAAGAGTTGATATAGCGCCGATATGATGACTGGCGCAGAGATCAAAGGCAGTTTGAGAGAATTCGAACATACGGACGGGCAAGATGAAGATGCAGGGTCCGTCGCAGGCTAAGTTGAGTCGTTGGCAATGTCCAGATAAGGGGTCTGGTATCGGGGAATCCAGCCCGAGGTAGTTTCCGTAGCAGTGAGTGGTGGGGTTGGTTAGCAGTGAACAGACTCAACGAGCGGACCACAACCGACGAGGTTGACGAGGTTGACGAGGTTGACGAGGTTGACGAGGTTGACGAGGTTGACGAGGTTGACGAGGTTGACGAGGTTGACGAGGTTGACGAGGTTGACGAGGTTGACGAGGTTGCCGCTCGAGTTTGCCGCTGTCGAGGGATGCTCGAACGCCGGCCGAGGCGCTCGAGTGGAGGAGGGATGGAAAGGAAGGACGGGAAGAAGAAGAGCAACGACTGGAGGACGATGAATCCAGATCAACGGGTGAGAGGGCCGGACCAGAGAGAAGGAGCAACCACTTTGTGTGGTGCGTGGGGTGTGGTGTGTGGTGTGTGGTGTGTGTAGTGTGGTGTGTGTGGTGTGTGTGGTGTGTGGTGTGTGGTGTGTGTGTGGTGTGGTGTAATCAATGTGTGCAGCGCGGAAGGGACGACCCCGGGCAGGCAAGGCAGGCAGGCTTGGTCGGCGGCAACCACTAGTAGAACTGGAAACCGGCAAGCTGGGGCAAGCTGGGGCAAGCTGGGTCATCAAGCTGGGTCATCAAGCCATCAAGCTGGGTCGGACACAATTGCTGTCTGGAGTTTCAAAGGGGTCTGCCGCGGCGGCCCCCGGAGTTGCGCGACAACTACACCCAACTGTTGCTGTACGGAGTACCCCGTATATACTGATTCACGGGTTCACGTGTGTACTATGTATGTGTTGCTTGTTGCTTGTTGCTCAAGCAAGCACAGGAGAACACAAGTCCTGGTGTTTCACCTGTTGAGGGGTGAGGGGCATGGGTTCCCCGGGGATTACGCAGCCAAGCAATATTATCCCCCGGTCGCTTCCCGTCCGTCTTCTTTCTATCTGATACCAAGCCGGCTGCTGGCTGCTCGCCAACTTGCTGACCCCCCTGTGGTGTGTGCGTGTGCATGGCGTAATAAGTAAGGAACGGTCCAATATCTCGACTGAGCAAGCACGGAGCAACTATAGGTTTGCCTGCGTGGTCGAAAATGGAGTCAAGGAAATGATATTTCTGTCACGGAGCTTATTCAAGGACTTGGGCACTCTAGACTTTAACACTCCATAATGGAAGAGACATTTTAGCAATCGATAAACACACACCCGGTAGCAACTCGGTGGCAATGCGTTGGAACCCCATGAGTGAAGGATTTCATTCCTTGTATATATAGATCTCACTGTGACTAGCCTACCTATACTCCGCGTAGTAAGTAGTAGGCTTTAAGGGGCACACACACACTTGAAAGTATGGACCCCTTATCCACCCCCTTGCCCTAGTTGGCTCACATCCCTACGAGTCGTCATTTTGAGATTCTACATGTAGTGGTGTGTTCGCCCGCGGGCAGTTCAACTCATTCTCAAGTCGAGGCGGCGAGTTAGTTCAAGCGAGCAGAGGGCAAGCTCCCACAGTGGCGGACCAGGCGGCAGTATTCTTGACGAACGATGCACTCCACGACGACAGCAGGCAGGGGGGGCTCGGTTTGCAGCCGAGTATGTAAGCCGCCGGAACAACGGATCCTTGACCCAAGGATCTATCTCGATGCTCATGCTGTCACGGGTCGCCCCATGCGTGATTACGTACGGAGCACCAGCACCAGCACCAGCACCAGCCAGCATCGATCCGCGAACTAGTCAATGTCCACCAGTGACAACACAGTCCAGTTCAGCTGCGTACGCACCGTACAGCCAGTGACGTGAAGAGTGTCTAGACAACTGGCGGCTGGATGTGTCTATTGCTGTACACTCGTGACGAAGCCGTCTGGCATGTGGCGCCGCGCCGCATATGAATCCCTCCTGTTTGTGTCGTCGGTCCGTCCCATGCGTCAGTCAGGTGTAATGGACCGGCCCTCAAGTTTATCTTGACAGGCCGGCCAACTAAGAAAACGAGGACCCGAGTCGCTGTCAACTTCTGAGAGTGTGGCGGTCACTTTTGTTCGGTTCGGCCCAAGTTGAGTTGGTGAGTTGTTGGAGATCGACCAGATAGTTTCTCGCTAAGCCCTCGTCCGCCTCTCTCTCGGCTTCATCATTCGCGGAATAGTCTCCGGCACCCCGCGCAGATGACGCGTCTGCTGCCGAATACTGTCCCGGCTTCCGCCTGGCATGGCACTACTTTGTGACTTTGTGTGATGCTATCGACCGCGAGTGTTGGCGCCCCGGCATCCGTCGAATGACGTGTCCATAGACGAGCCAACAGGTCACAAAACGGGAAAGTTGCGGAACGTAACGATTTTAGAGACCTGCCAAGGCGATACACAAAGCAAAGCGGGCTGGCCACTTGCCGACTGGCCACTTGCCGACTGGCCAGACTGGAGATGCATTTATTCATTTATTGGAACGGACGGACCGACGGACGGACCGACGGACGGACCGACGGACGGATGGGTCCTCAATGACAATCTCCTCATCCTGTCTCTCGTCTCGGCATCGCAGCCGCCGCATTTGTTTCGCCCTTGCTTGTTCTGGTCCCTCAGCCTCTACTGATCGCTCCTGCTTCTTTGTGCTTCTTTGTGGATGCACCAAACAACCAGAATGCCTCAGGATTTTCCCTCTCTTCCCCTCCTCTCATCCCACCGGCAGCTCAAGTCCGTCTTCCTCCTGTCCTCATACTACCTACCACGTGTGTCTGTCCCACGAGCGCACGCGTTTTGGCCGTGGCTTTTGGTTTCTGCTCTGCGCCGTAAATCACCATTTTAACCGGCTAGGCCAATTCCACACAAGTTTGAATTTTTTTTTTTTTTGTTCGATTCCATGCTCCGTGTGCGGGTTGGGTTCATTCATCATTCTCTCCTCCTTTCCATGTCCTCACCCGACCATGGCATCCGTCAATTTTCTTTCTTTGCCTTCATCGTAACGAATGACTACTTGATCCGTGTAACTTTGCGATCAAACTTTGTGTAAAGGAGGGATAAAGAAGCTCGCTGACAATGAGCAAGGATTCCAAGCAAGCAAGAATAATTGGCGACAGAGAAGCTACCAAGTTCCGACATTTCCACGACTGAAACCGCGCTCGGTTAAACCATCCGAGTCTAGCGATAGGACCAAGGGGCCACTTTGGCCAGCGCAGCAGCGGAAAGAATAATATGCGAGACCACAATTTCATAGGGACCGGGTCCGCGCGGAGGTGGCTTGGGCCGCTCATGGGCTAGCTAATGTACATAAGCTTTGTCCAAAGTGGGAGTGCCCTTATCGTATGGGAAGTATCAGCCGGCAAATGGCATACTCCGGAGCAGCGGAGTTTGTGATGGAAATTAGCCTGTCGATCCCTACCGCCAAACTCAGCAGTTTGGTGCCTTAGTCATTTTGTAGTCAGTTATGACTCTGCGGCTCCAGGCTTCAAAGCAATGGACGACCAGCAGCCCACGTCCCGACTCATCCACCAAACATGGTCTGTTCGTTCAACAAATCTACTAGGACGGTCCCTCGACAGATGGCGCACTTGGCACTGATGCCGGGCAATCTCTTCCGGAAAGTCCAGTCACTTAAAGAAGGGTTCTTCGCTTACAATTTCAGACACACGGACCGACGGATCGTCACTGAAGGTTTAGGTGCGGATTAGACCAATCTTGTTCCATTCTTGCGCCGTCCGTCGCATATGACAACCCACCGGGCCAGCCGTGGCTTACAGCTTGCGGGACTCAAGCACAAGTTGGTAATGACACCATGTGGAGTTGATCCTTGACGATGGGAATCCGCTATCCAAACTCCTGGGTCATCCGGCCGGCGCATGCGAGAGCAACTCTGACGCGGAGGCGAGAGCGAGAGGTGAGACGCATGTGGTTGTGGGTTGGATGCTGTATGCCGGAGACGTTCTCCGTACGGAGGGAGTACAGTATCACACAATGACACAGTGAAAACCTCCGCATGCTGCACCCGAAATCCCTAATAGGACGACACAACAGCCGTGTCAGTGACCACTGAAACGGTCGTGCAGGCAGGCTTTGAAGGTGTGGCGTACAAATGTCCCACCCCTGCCCTCCTTCCAAGGTTCCGGTAGTAACAGATCATCGACATGAGTACAAAAGGCGCCGTGCCAACCCAGTATTTGTTGCCGACTCACCCGAACACCAATATCGCAGTCTCTTTGCTGAAACCCAAGGTACATGCCCACGATGTACGTGTACAGTATGTAAGCTTGTTCTCAGTGATGTTCCCCGGGAACATGACGATGATGGTCATTTTGCCATGTTGACGTGACCGAAGCCGATATCCATCTCTGCGTCCTCGGCCACCACCCTTCTCATCCCGCACAACAACAACACAGAAGGCGTCGGCGTGCCTCGAGTCACTCCCCAATCTGGCCCGCAGCCCGTGGCATTGACCAGCCAGCTTTGTCGATCCCGCATGCATATCCATTCACCGGACATGACGCGTTAGCCTATGCTCCGTGCGCGACAAAGAAACAAGGATGGCTGCTCAGAACTCACTTGAAAGTTTTCCGCCAGATTGCCATCTTGCAGTGGGAGAATAGGCGGGTGTTTCCGAGGCTAATGACTGGCTGGCATCCGAGGCGTCATGGTCGTTGGAATAAAGCCCAGGAGGAGGCGGCTCTGTGCCGCCCTGGCTGCCAAAAAAAAATTGGCGTTGGCGTGGCTTGGGCATGGCTTTGGGCATGGAGCCAGCTCTTCGGGACTTCTCGTATTCGGCCAAATCACAAGAGGCCTCGGAGATGGATGGCTTTTTGCTTCTCCTCCGGCCAAGTCCTGGCCCGGTGTGCCACAACCCGGCCGGTCGCCCCCCCCCCCTGTTTCCAGTGTCCACCGTGGACCTGTCCACGCGTCCGTCCCGCAGTTGAGTTAATAATAAACACGGTGGAGATTGTGAAAGTCGCACTCCTTTGTACATGGACTCCGCAGCAGGTGGTGTGCTGTGGTGTGCTGTGGTGTGCTGTGGTGTGCTGTTCTGGGGGTCCTGGGGTTCTCCCAAGAAAGAATAATGGGAGCCAATCTCAAGCGCCGGGTGATGGCCTATTAGCGCTTGGCATCTGAACTTGACTTGTGTCGGCGACCCCCTCTCCGTCCCCCTCTCCGTCCCCCTCTCCCGTCACGTCGCATCGTGGCGGCTCGGTTAGGTCCTTGATGCTGGGTTGGGCCGAATCAGCCGAAACTACGGAGTACGGAGCACATGCGGTCCGTAGTCCGTAATGCTCCGCAGAACTCACCGGGTAAAACTATGCACAGTCTAATTCGTCTAATTCCTGTTGGGCAGCAGGGCCAATGATAGACTTTGTCATCGCACTAGGGTAGGGTAGGGTAGGGGGTACCTTGGTTCACGTGTATTTCACCATAACCAACCTAGTACCCCCTACTAGCGCAAGTACCTCTCTATCGCATTCCTAACAGCCAGCTTCAACTCCGGCTACTCATAAAGTGCCCTGCCCCGCGTGGGGCTCATAGCTAGTGCAAAACCAAAAGGGGCCAGACCGTCAGTGTCGCCCACCGTGCAGCAAGATGAGGGCGCACAGTACAGCACGAACCGCCATCGCGCGCGACACGGAAGTCAACATTTTCGACAACATGCGACGATGCATCTTGCATTGCAGCATCCCCGCACTCAATCGGCCATGGCACAGTTCGTTGTCTTTCGGCGGTTTCTGCCCCGCACGGTGCCGCCAGTTGAGCTTGCGCGACGAGTAAAAAAAAAAAATGTTCCTATTCACAAATATAACAAGGACTTGTCATGTCTTCTTGCCAAAGGTGGTTTCAAGAGATATAAAAGTGAATGTGTAACAGGAGTAACCCGCACGTTACGCCAAGGATAGAAAATTGAAACACGGCATTGAACGTGAGAAGCTCATGAGGAGCGAGGAGAAGATGATTTCGAAGGCCGAATGGATGACGAGGCGAAGACGTGACAAGATTGGCAGGAGGGCTCCCGTTCGCAAATGTTCTAGAGCCGGGCCCGCATGGCCAGGAACACTGTTCGTTGTTCACTCCGTGTTATTGTTCAGAGCCTGGTTTTGGACATCGGCCGTTGAGAAACACCGAGACATTTTCGGCATGTTTCCTCGCCATGGATTGTCATCAACATGCCGACTTTGCACCGTGATGCAACGTACCAATCACCAATCAATGAGATTTCTCGCCATGGCGTCAAGATGCCAGTGGTGTGAAGCATTGCGTGTATTGTACGTGCGTACGTCGCGACAGAGGACATGGATTGGGTTTTAAACCCGAGCCATGACTTGCTACATAACTCATCATGCTTTTGTCTGCAACTCATCCGCTGTATGCTATGCCATGCATGCCACGCTGTGCTGCGACGGGCGTTGGGGAACGGTGTTCGCGACACACGCGACCGTGTCTCGCAACATACGACTCGTCCTCTTTCAGGTGCTACACCTGCTTCATCCCTCCGTGGTATCCATCTTGTCCTTTGCCATTCTCACCCTTTCCTCTCTCCACTTGTCAATCTTCTCCTTCAAGTCTGTTTGCGGAACGGCATCTTCTATCGTCATGGGCTGTCTGGTGAAAGGATCCTTGGCATCGCTCAATAGGTGCTGCACGATGGTTGACCGATCGACAATGTGTCGGCTTGGCAGCAAGATGGGGTCCTTCATCAATTCACCCATGATGGGATCTTCAAACTCGGCGGGAATATCGCCCAGATCCAGTTCGGCCTGGTCAAAAAGGAGCTTGGCCTCGGCGAATTTGGCCTTGACCTTCTCCCATTTGGCCATGTCGCCTGCATCTTTCTGGTTCTTGGTCGTGAGGATGCGCGTGACCCGGTCGAGCACTTCGGGCTTGTATGAACGCCCATCGGCTGCGACGGCATCCACAAAGACGGACGAGTACCCGAGGTGTAGGTAGATGTCGACAAAGTCCGATATGAGCTGAATGGGGCGGAAGTGGTACTTGTCCTTGTTGGATACGCTCAGTTCGGCGGCGGCTCGTTTGCCCGCCAAGGCTTCGAGGTTGTAATTCAACATGCTTGCAAGACGCGAGACGATTTCGGGCATGGTGAATGAGTCGCTGAGAGCCTTCGTGAACAGCTTCATCATTTCTAGTGTCTCGTTGGCCAGCTGCATATAGGAACTGGCTTGCGTTCCTAGTGTCTGCAGTTCTTCTTCCTTCTTTTGTCGATCCTCTGCCGAGAGTGATTGATCTTGTAGCTCCAGCTCCAGGGCTCTCATTTTAGGGAACTTGGTGAATGCTTCGTCCAAGACATAGGTGGCGTCATTCAATAGCATGTTTACAAACTGGACAAAGAATCCGCGATTTGTTCTAAATCAGTGGTTAGTCGTGACATCCGGTATGTATTAGGACTTGGCGTGGGAATGGTTGCTGGTGGCAAAATGAAGATGAAGAAGTGATCACATACTTGCTCTCTCTTGTCAGTTGCACTTTGTAAACGTCGTTGCTCCAGACGCACTTGATGACTTGGAAAATCTCATAGCGAATGTTGAATTTGTCGTAAAACGCCGAGTTGGCGCCTGTCGACTCGCATTCGATGTAAAACTTCATCAAGGAGTGCAATAGATACTCGTTCGCAAAAGGCAGGGCAATCAGCTGATCGCCCAACACGCCTTTCTTCAGATGCATGAACGGCCACGTTCCTGAGAACAACAACGTCACGAGTGACGACTTCAGGTAAGGATTTCTAATGAACTCTGATGATCGTAGGAACGTGATGCATAGCGCAATCATTTCCTCACCAATGGCGCTCGGGAGGATTTTCGGTAACCATCTTTTGCCAAAAGGTAGTTTGGATTAGTAAGGTGTTGCATGCCAACAGTACAAAGACTGGGGTGTCTCCAAAAGACATACCGGAAGATGAACTTGAAGTTGTCCACGATGTTTTGCAAAACATATTCGGGAAGACAGGCAAATGCTTCGGCATTATCAGGCGAAAGTGGTAGCCTGGGTGCTGGTTAGCCAATCATCTTGAAGCCTTTATGTGTTGTTATTCCCCAAGACCTACTTGATCATCTGCGTCTCTGCGCCAGGCTTATAATTGGAACCAGTAGCAAGTCTCAGAAGCCAAACTGCCACATAACGCATAAAGCGCAGTGACGTGCCCTGCATTCGTTCGTCCAGCAAGGCTCCCTCGATTGCATACTTGAGTGCAATCGTCTTCTCCAAAACATTAGTGTGCCTCTTCA
This sequence comes from Epichloe amarillans, assembly GCA_024072835.1. Lineage (NCBI taxonomy): Eukaryota > Fungi > Ascomycota > Sordariomycetes > Hypocreales > Clavicipitaceae > Epichloe > Epichloe amarillans. The sequence goes on along the minus strand of CP099637.1, from coordinate 3,989,101 downwards.
GCGTTTCTTCGAGCAATCGCAATTGGTGCGCCGAGTTGAGGAGTTTGGGGCGCTCTGCCTCCATGGCCCTGATATGCTTTTCAAGATACTTGATCTCCCGGTCCAAGAATTTCAGCTGCGAGTTGAGCGACTCGCTGCCGTAATGATGCGCAGCAAGTGTCAAGAAGAAAGCCTCTGTGATGAAATTTGACTCCCCCTCATCTTTTTCGGCATAATAGGCATCGGCTGTTGTTTGGTCGGCGTTTAATTTTGTTTCATCCTTGATATCGATCCTGGGTTGCCTCTTGAAATAGCGCACATCAATCTTGTCCACCTTGCTAAAGTCATTATCCATAAAAGGTTCGCAGAATCGATCCAGAATAGCAGCCACATTGAGCATGAACCCGTCGGATGCCACTTCTCGAGGGTCAACCTGCATGGCTCGTCGCTTGTGATTTGCGTTCAAAATGTACGAAAACCAGTTCAGCGTTCGGCTTCTCGTGTCAGGACCAGCTCGGATGAAAGCGTTCGCAATCACAAAGAGGTCATCCTGATGTGCCCGCAGCACCATGCGTAGCGACTCTTGGGCATTGGCAATTCGAGCTCTGTCCAAAGAGCGAGCCCCAGGGAAGTAACTCTTAATGGCTTCTGGTTGCAAGGGAGAAATGCGGAAGAAGGGACCAAGAATCGTATGCTTTTCTATGCCTGGGGCGGATTGTGCCATATTAAAGCAGGGATGCTCGGCCAGATTTGTGATGAGAACGGGGAATCTTGCGTAGGTGAGGAGTGCCTGTCCGCGAAAAAAATTAGTCCAGAGGCTCTCTCCCCCTCTCCCTCTTCATTGGCCACAAATGGACTCACTTGAATGTAGGGTTTGAAATCATCTTCCAATGACAAGGCAGAGAGTTGACTGCTTAGGGTGACCATGGCATCATTGAACAATGCAGGGAAAGCCTCGTCTTCGTCGAAGCGCTTGATGGCCTCTCTAATAAAGTCGAAACAAAGTCCCCCATCATCTTGCACACCCTTTAGCAGATAAGGTGCCAGCGAATCATGTCGAGAATTCGGATCACGTCTGCATTCTTCGTCAGCAATTGAGCCCCTAAGATTCAAGGGGGCAAGAGCACCCCCTTTGCTAGCATCAACGAACCCATAGAGAGCAGGCATGGTCAACGCAAACAGACAGTTGCTCATGCACAATCTCTTAGCTTCCTCGAGAACCTCTTGCCTCTGTGGCGAAACATTCTTGGCAGTGCTAGCTGCCTTTACGACTCGTTTCCAGCACGGCAGCAAGTAGTCGAATAAAGGGTAGGCAGGTGGCCAGTTGTTACAGGATTCTATGATTGCCTGGTCCAATGTGTTGATCGACAGTTTCAAAGGGTCGCCCGAGTCGTTGAGTTCGTGGTTCAAATTCGGTAAAAAGACGAAACGCTGGCCTTGAACATTGGACATATGGTGTGGATCGACGGAAACGCGGAATATTTGTGACAAAACCCTGTGTGCGTAGTCTTCATCTGATTCTTGGCGTTGCTGCTGGGCTGGCTGTGGAGAATCTTTCCGGGGCGCCGACGCTGAATCGCCGTCGTCAACCTCCATGGCGTGCCGTTTGCGAGAAGGACGGGGACTACCTGCAGAGGCCGATTGGTCTCCTAATACTTGTGTGCTTTGAACACCCAGCTGTGTGAAGGGATTCGGACTTGACTGTGCTGGTTCCGCGGCCGAGGTCACGTTGATCTTGACTATCGGTGTCGCGGGTTCGGAGGTTTCGGTCTGGAGCGTTTGCGACGGTGGTGATGCTGCTGATGAGGGCTGCGGCGTTGTGGTGTTGTCGGCTTCGTTTGCGCTAGACCTGCGAGCTGAAGAGCCCAGCATGGCCAGACGACGCAGTCGAATCTACAAATACGGAATGTTAGAAAGTCGCAATGAATCGAGCAACAGCGTAACAGCGTATTGCATCATGCATCGATGTACTTGCCCGTTCCATCTGCTCTTTGTCTGGGGCGTCAGGTCCGCTGCCCGGGGGTTGCTGATTCGAGTCCATGTTGACGACTGATTCCAGAACGCTGCCAAACTAGACAAAGCGACCGAACTAGATGAAGGAAGGGGGGGGGGGTTGAGGACTGTTGTGCGTGGTCGGGAGGGAGGGGGTTGAAGGCAGGAAAAAGAGGCATTCAGCTAGGTTGACGTCGATGCCCGTCATCAGTCGTCGTCGCTGATGCAGATTGTGGAATCGAAAAGAGCCCCGCCGCGGCTGCAACTCAGAAAAAGTCAGACAATACATAGAAAAGTCGTCAATGTCCGGCCGGCTCCGACATGCGGGACGGTGCGTGTGTGCTGCAGTGTGTGCCGCAAGCGGTGAAAATACAGGGCTCGTGGTGGACTTGACAGCAAATATAGCGTCCCCGTCGCTAGAACTTGCCTGTCAGAGAAATCGGTACAGTGGTCAGTCAACTGTACCAGACCAAACAAATGTGGCTTCAACTCCGCGACCCAAACCACAACAAACTCCTCAACTCCGCCGCACCGACCGTGATTTTTCTTTTTTTTTGAGCTTTTAGCTCTGGCGTAATACCACGTGATCCACCGTCTCTGCAAGTATTGGTGAAACACGACAGGAATAAAGTTTACTTGTGATCCGAAAAAATAAAGACCTCATTTCATAGCACGTCAGAATTCAGCATGGGAACCTTGTACTAAAGTCCTGGTATTTCAGTTCATTGTACTATATCACTGTCAAGTCCCTTGTAGCATCCTGCTATCTTTCTTGTGTCCTATCAATTCCCGTGCTGTTTATTCACAGGTCCACCCACGTCTTGCATGTTTCTGTCCTTTCTTTGTGTGCGTGTCTCCCAGTTCCCCACGCGTCTTCGGCTCGAAAACAAGTAGTATGCACAATTCCTGTCGGAGTCAGTCTCGGGGCAACACGTCGGTGGCCGTCCACGGCAATCGCAAAATCATAAGCGAGGTACATTCACGTCTGTGCTCGATGACCTCCTTCTCTCAGGCATCATGGGCGGTCCGTCAGCTGAACTGTCACGGCGGATCCCTGCTGCAGGGCCAGTTGTGTTGGCGGCTCTGATGCGCCCTTCTTCGCGACTCCGATTGAGCAACCAGTTCACATGCATGCGTACCATGTTGATGTTGTTCCGCAACTCTGTTACTTCCTCGCGGATGGGCATCACTTGGTTCAAGGTCCACATGCTTTGCCTGGCTTCCAAATGTGTCAGATTCTGGTGAACTTCTTCAAAGCCCGCGTCCAGATCTTGCATGGTGCGATTGTCACTGCAGACGGAGTCGTTGCGGTTGCTCCCCTTTTCTGGGCCAGCTCGTCGATTTGCAAGTATGTCGTCGACACGCTTGGCTGTCTCATCCTGACGAAGCTGCACATCACGCAGCTGACTTCCAAGGTCACTATATGCTTGGATAACCTCCCGCTGGTTTCGTATCACGATGCCCGAGGGTGTTTCTGGGTGGAAAGCACATGTGAAGGAGTGGGCACCAATCTCTCCGCGTATCGTTCTCACAGGGCATCCAAGGTCTTTGTAAGGACAGCCGACTTCGACGCCGTCACACTCTAAATTGTGGTGCGACTCGAGTTGTGAGCGGCAGACCAGCTGCCAGCACGCCTCGCACCTAGTCTTGGCTTGGAAACATGAAAGTAAGTGCACCTCCTCGTCGACTTTGTCAACCTTGTCGTCGCACAAGGCGCAGCGAACCTGTTCATGGTGGCACTCGTCGTCTTTCGGCTTCGTTCGTAGCTTTTTGTCACACCTTGTATCGGGGCACGTAAAGTCCTTGAATCGACACTCTACCGTGGCATGCCTCTCCACGTTTTCGCGGCATAGCTCCATCTCACAGCCTCGTCCTTGGTTGGGGCATTTCACAGTCAGGTGGTTGAGCTGAGTGCGAATGAGTCTGGCCGCGCTGAAGCAATCGACCCAGAGCAAGAGTTCGCGGTCAATAGGACATGCGGTCCCGGACGGACTTGAGGCTATGCTGCGCCGCAAACATCTGTAGCAGAAAGTGTGATCGCAGGGTGTGGTGACGGGGTCGACTAGCGGGTCGTGGCAGATGGGACAGAGGAGATTCGAATCGGGTTCGGAAACATAGGCCAGCGTGTACATGTCAAAAACGCATTCGCCGCCGTATCTCTTAGGTATATCGAGGGATGACTGATGAGGAGGCAGCAGCGGGCCCGTTCTACGACCAGGCGCCGCAGTCGAATGTCGACGGCCGTAGGGCTGGGACAGGAGAGCGGCTGGCTGCGGCGCGACACCATGGCGAAGACGCCCATGAGCATCTGGTGCGATGTAGTAGGCTTCTGGGGATGGCGGCCTGACCAGACTGGTGACGAGGTCTGGTGTAGCCGTGGTCCGCCGAAAGTTTCGGCGAGCGAAACGCCGGGCAGCGGCAGGACTCATTCGCACTCCTTCATCGCTCGACTCTGACGCGGCCTCTCGCAAGGCCGCGATGTTGGGAGGTCGACTCGTCAGGTTCGGGCTCGGTCTGGTGCTGGTGCTGGTGCTGGTGCTGGTGCTTGGTTCTGCTGCGGAGGGCCGGGGAGCATCGTCGACGAGAAGAGCCGGCGCCAAGGGCACCACTGATGCTGCTAACTGTGCTAGTGACATCCTCTGATAAGAATGACACAGGCGTCGGAGAGGTGGAGTGGGCAGGTGTCAATCGCTCATGGGAACATGAGCAGCGGGGATTGTTGTTCTTGTTCAAAAGGGGAGGGGAAGTCAAAAAATTTCACACAAATGTCATGGCAGACGCGTAAAAGTGGATGGATGGGAAGGTGGAATTCATGAGACATGGATGACGACGGGGGGGAGTGAATGGGGTGAAATGGACGGAGGAACTGAGGCTTGGTCCGCTTGGTGGCCGGGGTCCAGGGCGGGAGCGGAGCGGGCGAACCAACCAAAGCCAGCCAACTTGCCATTGACGAACTCTGGGGGTCGGAGGAGCTGCCCACTTTTGCTTTTTTGGCTCTGCCCACCATATGATGATCGCCCTGGGTCTGACCTCTGTGCTCCTAACAATAACTAAGCTAATAGCTAGTGGCTTGCTAATATCACGTGGACCTAGCCCTAGGGCGTGGTGTGCCCGCGGGGGTGCGCCCATGTGTTGGGAGCGGGGCCTCACATCACAATTGCCCTTCGTGCACCGCGTCTTTTTCTTCCTTCACCTGACGACAACGGACATCGTGCTTTTTAGCCAGAACTATCGCAACATGACAAGACAATTACAATTATTCTAGGCTCCCAGTAGGGAGATAAGGGCAAAGGAAAACTAACCGACATCCTTGCCCCCGAGGCACAAATCTGCCCTCGAGCCGCTGGGGGTCACAACGCTGGGCACTCTATTGTCGCCAAGGGAGTGTCATATAGCTTCCACTTGCTTCCCTCTAGTCTTATCAACCCAGAATGCATAAGCTTCATGTCGGCTCGGGAGTCGTCCTCCACGTCCCAAGCTTCTTCAAGGAGCTACAGGCAGGAGCTCGAGGAGAAGGGATGCACCAATGCTAGCTGTCGCTTGCATTGCACCTTACAATTGATTATTAGGCCCGCCCGCGTACGCGCGCACCTGACACCTTCACGTCTGCAGTACCGGAGAACAGCGTACAAATTGAGACTGCTAGAAAGAAGTTGGGACTGGCATTGCGAATTGGTCGATTCTTGTAATAACTGACCCAGAATTCGACAGGTCTGTCGAGGGCGATTGGGGTACAGGGTACTCCGTAGGTTGGACTCTTACATCATAATGGCTTTCTCTACGGAGTACATTTCAATTGGAAGAAGGGAAGAAAGAGATGCGAGAAGAGGCCAGTCATGCTCCAAGGCTGTCATTGGCTAGAGAGGGGCACTTGATGACCGCCACCGCCACCGCCACCTTGCTTTCACGTTCCACTTTCACATGCCAGCCCATCCCGGCCAATCCCAATTCCTGCATGCATGTCCGCGACGACATCACGAGAAGAGCATCTTCACGGGCGAGACGAGACTGAGCATGCATGCTCCTAGGAATTCGCGCTTCATGCCGACGTCGCCGTTCTAGAAGACACATACTACTACAACAGCCTCTAACACCTCGCCATCTCGGTACGACTTGAAGCCTTCCCTTCCCGCCCTTTTTGTCTGGGCCTTGTGCCTTGGCGCGGCTGCTTTATATACGTCCTCGCCGTCCCCGTTCCGATTCTCACATGTCAATACTCATAGGCAGTGCCCCGCCAATTTACTCCTCCTGAAACAAAACAGTCAAGATGCTGGACCACGTTCTGGGACGACCCTCATCCAAATCGAGACGGATGCAGGTTCTTGCAGTAATCTCCTTCTGGTCTTTATATCTTTATAGGTACTTATCTACGATCAAATCAACACCATGTATTAAGCCATCGTTCGAATCTAACCTTGCTCTAATTCCAGAGGCAATAAGCATGGCCCGCCAGGAGCGCAATTACTTTCCAAAGTCTTCTCACGGCGTCTCACAGCATGGCAAATATCCACCTTGACCATCATCTCCCTCTATGCTGCTCGAAACTTCAGCGCCCTTGTCGGGTTGGCCAGTCCAGAGCCCATGGCCAACATGTACGACACGACCTATTTTCGCGCAACATGGGTGCTTACAGCCCTGGATGCTGGATTCTGGACTGCAATGAAAATCAGGATAAAATGGTTGAGGGACCTCGCCAGCATCTTCTTCTCGCTCTTCTACCTAGTCGCTGCCGAAAGAGCCGATGAAAAGGTTCGCAAAGTTCGCGGAATGATTACCGTGGAGCATCTGCGGGTTGCGTGGAACAAAGGCACAACACCCTACCTCAGCGTATTGCAACGCTTGATGAGACCCCGGTTCACGAGATGGCCACCGAGGCAGATTCGAATCCCTCGACCGTCGAATAGCGACTACAAGGAGCCCGTGACTGGGTGGTTGTACTACGATGGACCACTGGCGGACCTGTTGCACCATGGCAGACTGGTGCTGGATATCCCAGGTGGTGGCTTTGTTGCCATGGATCCTCGATGCAACGACGACAAGCTGCTGGCATGGGCATCCAAGTCTGGTTTGCCTATTCTCAGCTTAGATTACAAGAAGGCACCCGAGTTCCCCTACCCGTATGCCGTGAATGAGATTTTCGACGTGTACGATGCCATCATCGACACCAAGGGTCGATGCATAGGCATGTCCGGTCAAGAGACGCCGAGAATCATCATTACCGGTGATAGCGCTGGAGCCAATCTTGCCGTTTCTGCGACCTTGATGATCCTGGAAACAAGCGACGGGGAATTCAGACGGTTCGCCGGACGAGGTTCGCTCCCAGCACCTGAAGGTCTCGTGTGCTTCTATCCCGCCTTGGACATGAACATTGGGAACTGGATGACGGACGAGCAAATGTCTCTGATTCGAGACCGCAAAATGCGCAAGACATACAAAAAGATTGTTTGTCGGAAAAGTATGCAATACAATCAGTTAGTTGGAACACCCCATCACTCAGATGATGAAGATGAAGCTCAGCCGGAGCATCCCCGGCCGACCGAACAACTGCCAAGGAGTCCTCATGTCTCCCAGCCTCAATTTTCGCACATGGGTCCACAAAGCTTCTCGCAAATTCAGAAACAAGACAAGGAGGGCCCGAAAGCATCGTCGGACAGCATGTCTCACCGCTCACAGCCGATGCAGACACGGCTGGCAACATCGTCCATGATTTCATACTTCAACGACCGCGTCTTGACGCCCGAAATGATGCGTGCTATGATCATACTCTACATCGGTCCACATAATCGACCCGACTTCTCGCAAGACTACCTCCTGAGTCCAGTGCTCGCGCCTGACTCCCTGCTCGCCAAGTTTCCCAAGACGTATTTCATGACGGGAGAGCGGGATCCCCTCGTTGACGACACGGTCGTGTTTGCGGGTCGACTACGACGAGCCAAGGAAGCTGTGGCGAGAGAACAGAAGCGCGCATTCGACGACACAGAGGCAGCCGAGGTTGCGCTGATTCCCGGAGTATCTCACGGCTTCATGCAATTTCCAGGAATATACCCCCCGGCCTGGGAGCACTTTGACCGATGCGTTCTCTGGTTCGAACAACTCTTCCTGGAGGCAGAGCATGCGCGCACCAAGAACCAGCGGCCCGCGTTGTCATTGCCCGCCATGAACAGGATGACGTACCATGAGCAGCAACGACAGCATCATCACCTGGGAGAGTCAAGCGGCGAAGAAGACAAACCTCTAGAGATTAGCATGACCAAACTGAGCAGAGGTCGTAGCTGGACGGTATCAGGAGCGGGGGCTGCAGAAAAGACGGAATCACCACCGCACGACAAAGCCAACGGCACTCGGAAGAACAAGATAAGGATCTTGAGCAAGAACAAGAGCCTGGTCAAGTTGAAGAGCACAGATGACTTGCTGGACAGGAGAATGGAGGGATTAGCAGGCGGCTTGACGGGGACAGGGGAGGATAATTGAAGTGGAATGTCATTTTCTCGCGTGTCGTGTATGCATGAAGATGATGACGAATCGAACCACCACTGACTAACCCGTATTGGATCCAGTGAGAGTGAAAGCGTGCACGTGGTGGATCCATTGTCGGATAAGTCGGACGATCAGCGATTCGATTCATCATCAAGTCGACTGCCGAAGCTGCCACTTCGAGTGCACTTCGAGTGCACTTCGAGTGGGGGGTTCGGAATCTGGCCGTCGGACTGGCTCGGCAAAAACGGCCATCTGGACGAGGCACAATTAATACTTGATCTCTCTCTATTTTTCCTTCTTTCTGTCTTTCCTTCTCAACCCTTCCTTCTGTTTGCACCACAGACCCCACCCCACGTTGAACGCATCCTCCCCTCTCGCCATGGTTCACCTCAGCGCCATGCACGCCGACGACGGCAATGCGACCAGCGCAACCGACAAGATGGCCGAGCTGGCCGACAAGGCCGGCAATCTTCTCGAGCTGTCGTCTGACGCAGACGAGTTCACCACGAGCGTGTACGGATCTCGCTTCGCCGAGCAGGACCTTCCGCGCTTCAAGATGCCCGAGCGTGCTATGCCCCGCGAGATAGCGTACCGGATGATCAAGGATGATCTCAGTCTGGATAACAATCCTAAGCTAAAGTAGGGCCTCCACTGCCCTCTTGGTTGTACAGGATACAAGACGAATTGAGGAGTAAATGTGTCGTGTGACTAATACGACTTTTTTTTTTTTTTTTTTGTGTGTTGGGCTTTAGCTTGGCCTCCTTTGTGACGACGTACATGGTTCGTTCTCCCCGATAGCTTGGGAAGCTCTCACCACAAGCTTGTCGCTGACAATTTTTTGTTTCTCCATGTTCGTCTTGCCGCCATGTAGGAAGACGAAGCAGAGAAGCTCATGGCTGATTCGCTGTCGAAAAACTTCATCGACTACGAGGAATACCCGCAATCTGCCGACATCCAAAGCCGATGCGTCAACATGATCGGCGACCTGTTTCACGCGCCCGCCGGCAGCGCGGTAGGCACCTCGTCGGTCGGGTCGTCCGAGGCCATCATGCTCGCCGTGCTGGCCATGAAGCGCCGCTGGAAGATGCGCCGCCAGGCCGAGGGCAGGAGCACCGAGCGGCCCAACCTGGTCATGTCGTCGGCCGTGCAGGTGTGCTGGGAAAAGGCCACGCGGTACTTTGAGGTTGAGGAGAGGTTCGTCAACTGCACGCCCACGCGCTTCGTCGTGGACCCGGAGCAGATGGTGGAGCGGTGCGACGACAACACCATCGGGTGTGTCCTCATCCTGGGAACCACCTACACGGGGGACTACGAGGACGTCAAGGCCGTCAACGACCTGCTGACGGAGAGGAACATGGGCGTGCCCATCCACGTCGACGCCGCGAGCGGGGGCTTCGTCGCGCCCTTTGTCGTGCCGGGCCTGGAATGGGACTTCCGCTGCGGCAAAGTCGTGTCCATCAACGTGTCCGGACACAAGTACGGCCTCGTCTACCCGGGCGTCGGATGGGCCATCTGGCGCGCCCCCGAGTACCTGCCGCAGGACCTCGTCTTCAACATCGACTACCTCGGCGCCCAGCAGTCCTCCTTCACGCTCAACTTCTCAAAGGGTGCCTCGCAAGTCATCGGCCAGTACTACCAGCTCATCCGCCTCGGCAAGAGCGGCTACCGCTCCATCATGAGCAACCTCACCCGCACGGCCGACCACCTCGCCGCGTCCCTCGCCTCCCTCGGCTTCGTCATCATGTCCAAGGGCTCCGGGAGGGGCCTCCCCCTCGTGGCGTTCCGCCTCGCCGGCCCGGACGACCCGGACGGCAGACGCCATCGCCACTATGACGAGTTCGCCCTCGCCCACCAGCTGCGGTCGAGGGGCTGGGTCGTCCCCGCCTACACAATGGCCCCCGAAACCAACAAGATGAAGATGCTGCGCGTCGTCGTGCGCGAGGACTTTTCCAGAGCAAGGTGCGACGTGCTCATCGCCGACATCAAGCTGTGTCTGGGGCTGCTGGAGGAGACAGACAAAGAGACTGTCGAGAAGCAGGAGGACTATGTCCGGACGCACCTGACCTCGTCGGGACGTGCACAAGAGTCCAAGCACAGGCTTCATCACTACAAGGTACGTCTTTGTCTTGTCTTTCTGCGATTCGTCTTCTTCTTCTTCTCCTCCTCCTCCTTCTTCTTCTCCTTCTTCCTCGGAAATGGCTGGAAACGACACTCTTCCATATGCTAATCATTCTTCTTGTTATAGAATGAGGGACATTCCCTGCAGGGCAAGACTGGCAAGACACACGCTGCTTGTTGATCTGGGATTGGGGACGCGCAACTGGGGGTGGGGGTGGGGGGGAATTGATGAAGAAATGAATAGGAACAAAGATGGGGGCTTCATCCACGACGTGACCCGTATTGAATGTCATGATTTCCTGTCTACGATATGATGTGTGAATAATACGCAGGCTTCATCCCGATGGCGAGCATGCCCATGCGCCTCTCGTGATGAGTGGAGTGCTTCAACAACATGTTTTAGTCGAATGATATACTCTTAAAGTCCTTAAAAAAAAAGGGGGAGGGGGGAGGGGGGCCACCTCCCCCTCTTCTTTGACCCTTTCTGGTCGTCAGTAACATCCATTTACCTCGTCGCCTCAATGGCCTCGTCCAAGATGCGCAGACCCTCTGCAATCTCCTCCGGGCTCACGAGCAAGCTTGGCACGAACCTCAGCGTATTCACGCCAGCCGTGATGATCAGCAGACCCCTTTCCCTCGCGGCCTTGACGATGGCACTTGGGTCCTCGCTCAGCTGCAAGCCCAGAATCAGCCCCCTGCCGCGGATCTCCTTGACCAGCCGAGGGAACTTGCTCTGCAGCCTCTTGAAGCCCTGCTGAAAGATGTCTGACTTGGCAACCACATCCCTCAGCAGCTGGGGCTCCGACAATCGCAAGACGAGGTGATGCGCCAGCCGACACGCCAGGGGGTTGCCACCAAAGGTAGTGCCGTGGTCACCGACCTTGATCTTGTCGCCGACATGGCCGTTCACGATGACGGCGCCGATGGGGAACCCGTTGCCCAGGGCCTTTGCGCTCGTCATCACATCCGGGTGCGCCTCCCTGGGCAACAGCCCGTGAGCCCACAACGAGCCCGTCCTCCCCATCCCGCACTGGATCTCGTCGTAGATCAGCACGCTGCCCACCTCGCGACACCGCCTCGCCAGCGCGACGAGGAACTCGTCGCTCGCCGCGATCACGCCGCCCTCTCCCTGGATGGGCTCAACAATCACACCGCACGTCTTCTCCGTCACGAGATGCCTGATGCCCCCGACATCGTTGTAGACGCCCTGCTTGAACCCGGGCACCATGGGTGAGAAGGGCTTCTGGTACTTTGGGTTGTGGGTCGCCGACAAGCTGCCCATCGTTCGGCCGTGGAAGGCATTGGTGAAGGAGACGATTTCGAACTTGCCCCCCGACGGATCAACCTCTTTGCCCGTCTTTCTGGCAAACTTGATGGCTGCCTCGTTGGCCTCGGAGCCAGAATTGCAGATGAACACGGCAGACGCGTCGTGCATGGCCCCCGACTCGAGTGTCTTTTCAACGAGAAGTTTGGACAGAGCGCCCGTCCACGGATTATAGTAGAGATTGGAGGCGTGAATAAGGGTTTGTGCCTGCATTTGCAAAAGTTCAACCCGGTTAGATTCTTTTTTTTTTTTTTTTTTGCATGAGTTTGTGCCCAAAAGAGAGAGAAAAAGAAAAAAGAAGAAGAAGGAAGGAAAATAGAAAAAAAAAAAACCCACCTGCTCAGCAAGCAGCCGCGTAAACTCAGCATCACCATGCCCCAAGCTCGTCACCGCAATACCAGCCGTAAAGTCCAGGTACTTCCTATTCTCCACATCCCACAGCCACGATCCCTCGCCCTGCACAAACACGGGAGGCGGTCGCGCATACGTGGCCACCATGTACGGAGCGTGTTCGTTGACCATGGCCGCCGAGGGCGAGTCGGCGCCCGGATCGGGGTTAGGTAGAGCGGCATCTCTCTGTTGTTGAACGCGGCGGGTCAATTTATAATCCTTTCCTCGTGTGACGGGGGTTGGTGCCTACACTGATACTGTTCTTCACTCTCTCTGCGAGTGACGATGCTGGCGATGTGGACGACGCCGATGCAAATGGTCGTCGGGGCACGCCAGAATAGCCCCAGGCTCTGGCGAGAGCAATGGACCCTCGACGGAGAGGCATTTTCGTGGTCATTTTCGCACTTTTTGAATTCCTTTTTTTTTTCGTCTTTTCTCTTTTTTTTTTTGGCCAGAGAATGAATGATGCGCGAATTGGCGATCCGTCTGATGTTGTCGATTTGTAAAAATCAGGCAATGAATGGGTCAACCGCGGCATGCCACACCAGGTCCATGCATGAGGTGAGAACGACCTGGAGGTGACGGCCGCTTGTCGTAAGGCATATAAGGGATAATGTGTGCACAAACCGCTTTTTTCGTGCAACAGCACATGCCCCCATAATTTACTTCGGACTGTACTTCGTACGTACTCCGCAATTGCATTAAACGAGATTCACGCTTGTTCATTGAAGCCAGGTGTGGAATGATGCAGGCCATGTCAAAGACTGAGAAGAAGAGAAGATGATAATATACTATCTAGTAAATCAGAATGTAACAGAGGGAAAAAGGAAGCTATATATAAGCTACAAAGCTCTCAACAAAGACCTGTTTAACAGAAGGTCTGTCAGACAAGTGAATGTAGGTCTTCAAACGAAGCCTACGATGAGCACGGATGAACATGATATTAGGACCTAACAAGACAAATTATCTACGATTCAGGACAAACAGGCGCAGCATCTCATCCCTTGACGCAGATCTTGCATCCTACCCTGGAAACCCGCACGGCAAAGTATATGACGCCGGCCGCAATCGAGACCAGGCCGCAATAAAGCCACAAGCGATGCCAGTCCAAGCCTGAAGATGAGCGCAATATCGCACCAGCCACTGGCGCCCCGGCAAGATATCCCAGTGCAGCCATGCTGTAGCCCATACCAATACGAGTTCCAACGTTTCCCTTGTCTTGGGCCAAGCTCGCAAAGCCAACAGGCGGCATGGCAATGAAGACGCCGCTGAAGAAACCCAACCAAATAGTCACAACAACCACGCCCGCCAGAGAATGCACTGCCATGACACAGAAAGACACGATTCCCGTGACGACGGAGCATGGGGCAATGACGTTGAGCGGACCCAGGTGATCCGAGGCGACGTTCAGAACAATGCGACCGAGTAAAGAGGCAGCGTTCAGAATCGCCACAATGTGAAAAGACATGTCGTGCGATGCCAGTCGGCTGCTCTCAGTGAAGAAGGAAATGTAGGTATTCATCACCGACAAGCTCGAGGCGGCGAAGAGAGTCCCCAACACGAACATCATGTATGGGACATCGGTAAAGGCAGATCGATCGATAAACGTTTGCCGTTCCGAGGGCGCAACACGGATCTTCATGGCAAAGACGGGCAGCGCCAGCGTCGCGAGTGCAATGAGCCCGATGACTCGCACCGTCCAGTCGAAGCCAATTCGATCCAGAAGCTTTGACGCGACGATGGAGTAAATGACTGCGCCAATGGCCGAGCCTGCCGATGCAATGCCTGTAGCCAGGCCGATCTTTGTCGAGAAGTAGCCGGGAATAATAGAAACGGCGCACACGAAGAGACAGCCGGAGCCGATGCCGATGCAGAACCCCTCGGCAAGCAGGACTTTGGCGTAAGTATTGCAATAGCTGAGTGCTACGTGGCCCAATATGACACAGAGGCTCCCCAGCGACAGGAGCTGACGTAGATGGCCTAGGTCGTAGAGTGGTCCGGCCCAAAAGCCCGTCACCATGGCCATGAAGCACTGAATGGAACCGATCCAAGAAATATTGGATGAGGATGCTGTGAAGAAATCCCCCGACTCGTAGTGGGTTTGGAACGTAGCGAATGTACTCAAGATTCCCCACGAGTTAAAAAAGAGCAAAAAGCTGCAGGCAACATGCAGCCAAGCCCTGAAGCCTCCGTTCGGGGGCGGTCCAGTATCTTGTTCGGTTCTCGCTGGTCTATACAATCTGACAGAACTTGAAGATTGAATCTTCTCGGAAACGACCGGCGCATCGGCAACAAGAGCCGAAGAGGTTCCTGATTCACAAGCCTCTGGCTTGCTGACTTGAACTAGACCCATGATGGCCAATAAATGAGGCGGCTGTAAAAACGGGACAGCTGTAATATTGAAAGGCAAACCAGAACCACAGTATGGCAACGGGTCGAGGTGCGTCGTGTAAGTGGACTTTACAAGTCAAAGCATCGCGCTCATTGTGAATGCCGAGACGCCGATACCGGGAGTGGCTTACAATTCATTACGCGCAGTAATATGTTGAGTAATATGCCGCAGCCAACATACAAGTTGAAACTCCGGAAGAAAGCTATTAGCCATAGGATCCTATTTCGACCAGGGGCCTCTCGGGGCCTCTGTCTCTCCGACGCTCCGTGGCCCTCCAACACCGGTCAATAACAGCTGGAACAAGGGATCGATGCGATGCTCCCTCGAGACTACGCATCACTTTGCTCATGTCGTGCGACTGTGAGTGATGCTGCGTATTGAGTTTGGACCGGACAGATCTGCCTGCCATTGTCGTTCGTCTTGGACGACATACGAAGTAGTCCCGGAGCAGTCGTTCATGCAATGAGCCCATGTTCCAGCGACTTGGCAGAGGCAATCAGCGAGATGAGCATTGAGCCAGGTTGTAGCATCGTATTAACAAACAACCTGCGCGGCCGACCGCATTCCACGGCTGACGAGCTTTTGCACGCCGCGATAGTCATCCGTGTAGCTCACGACGTCGGCAAATATTCTGTAAATACTTGTTCTCAGTAGTACTTGCATTCCAGCGCGACAAGCCGGGCTCGGGGGTGTCTCCATGTAAGCAGCGTGTAGCGTGTGTCGTGTTGCTGATTATGAAATAGTGTTCGCCCATAGATGGTTGCTAGTATGATGCATTCATTGAACGGGGATCGCACGGTCGGGTTTCGGTCGGCTATGGTGTCAGACAAGAAATTCGTCCTGGGGGTTTGGCTGCTTTGGAAGTCGGCGTCCGCACATGGCAATCGTGGGAAGATCTACTCGGCATCAGTGACTCACTAGCAACGAGCAGCGATTTGCCTTCAGAGATGCTGGCGTCCCCCGAGGCTTCTCTTACCACGTGCTCATTCAGCCTGGTGGGCCAGTTGTTTCTCAAACCAAACAAAGTCATCCATGAAATAAGCCATCCAGAACACTCTCCGCTTCTCC
This sequence comes from Epichloe amarillans, assembly GCA_024072835.1. Classification (NCBI taxonomy): domain Eukaryota; kingdom Fungi; phylum Ascomycota; class Sordariomycetes; order Hypocreales; family Clavicipitaceae; genus Epichloe; species Epichloe amarillans. Next base: position 3,973,361 of record CP099637.1, on the reverse strand, counting down.
TCGGCCGCCACGTCGTCAACGGCGGTTGATGTGGCTGTTGGGCTGTCGACCTCGTGAAGTTTCATGAGCTGCACGAGACGGAACGCGTGTCCAGCACTCATCCAGGCGTTTTCATGCTACGTCTTCATCGACTCGTAAGTTGCAATCAACACCCAGGCCTGTGCCAGCTCAATGTCATAGGAAGAACCACGACCATGGATCACCTGGTTCGAAAGCTGTAGTATCCGTCTAGCTTCTTGGTAAAAGCCATCCTGCAGCTATTGTCCACATTGCATACTGCAGAGAAAGTGCTGCTGTGGGCTTTCCTTGCTTCTTAGACCATGAGTCATATCGCCATTGCTGGTGAATGGGCACCGACGAATGTACCCGGTCAAAGCCAAGCTGGGCACTATCAAGTATCAACCATGAGGAGTGTTTCGTTAGATACGTCCGTCTATGCTGCAGCTCCCCTCCCCCAATGCACCTTCTGGTGGTGAAAGTCTGAAGTTACTTACAGTTCTGCTTGCGTGAGATCGCACATGGGCAATATCCCCGAAGTCAGAGGAGCTTGTGGCAGGCGTAGGTGGCGGATCCGGCCTTTCTGGAAACTGTTTGGCTGCCAGTAAATTATAGTTCAGCATCGCGCCCACAACAGCACCTTCACTTGGACGGAACTTGCCCAACTACAATTCGTCCTATGCAAGTAAATGCCGACATATCCCAATCATTCGCATTACATATGTCCTTGATGGTGGAAACTGAGGCCGCCGCCCTTGCCGGACACGATGTGTGATTCAACGGCCGGCTTCCTCGCATGCGGCCAGGCGACCGTGTAATGCGGCGCCATCAAACCGGATTCAGTCACCGGGAGGGAGTTAGACCAGTTGTAAATGGCACTGATGTATTTAATAACCGAGGTCCCCAAATCAACGAATTCCTCTCGTGTCAGAATAACGCAATCCGCGGAGCTGGTTTCAAAAAGACAACGCCATTGAACTGTGCTGGTGCGTCATCGTCGTCGTCGTCGTCGTCGTCGTCGCGAAGACTAGATATGATCGGTCTCAACCTCAAAGATTGGCATAGCCCTCTGTTCAATCAATCGTGTCGCCTCGAGAAGTTGTCTTTTGCCAAGTGCCTCGCCGACAGCCGTCTCTCCGAGGTGGAGACGCTTGGTCTACGAAACCGGGCATGTGAAGAAGGCTGGCTAGCATTACTCCGTACTCGAGCTTTTGTTAGTGACATATCATGAACGGCCCGCTCGCCTCTCAGTTTCCCGAGATGTCTTTCTTGCCCACTCTCGGGAACTTATAACCGCAAGTCTCTAATACCACATGCCGCTATACGGGGGAAAGATCATGATTCATGAGAGGCTCTGGCACATGCTGGTGTGGAGAAGAGAAATTGGCCAGAGTCTCTTATGTGATTTTCCCTCCGTTTGGCACCCCGAAACACTTCGTCCATTCGGACGAGACTTGGACATGACCTGTCGACGATACGGCCATATGAATGATCCGCTGCCGCCGAAAGTTCGCCTTTGACAAGGGCTTCTCACTTTGATCCGTACAGCATTCTTCCATCTTTCCCATACGCGGGGGCGTCACTGAGATCGCTTCCGAGGCCGTATTCTTTCCATCCAGATGGGTCGTGATGAGTGTGCACTGTGTAAATGGTCCGGCAGGCCCAACACTTCATTTTTCGATCGGAATCAATGGAAATGGGTTCATTTACGGAATAAAGAGCCAGAAGTCATCCGCGGGCATTCGTCGAGATTGACAACCAGTCGCCCCTACATGGCTGACAACGATGGGGCAGCGAAGGTTGATTCTTCCAAAGACATTGGTAGTTGAAAGGGAGAAATCGTGTCACGGTCGATATTGAATAATCAGAGGGAGACTGCTGTCTCCTGGCTTAACCAGCTAGTCATTTTCCAAGACCTCTGTAACTTCATAGTATGTTTCAGTACTGTACAAGTACCCCACCTCTGGTAGAGGTACTTACGTATTTAAACCGTAGTCCGCGCCCTCTTACCTCTTACAGGGGTCGGACAACTCAATAGATGCGATCACATTGAACCCTAGCTTCGCGGTCCAACAGCCAGACTGTTAAATTCAGCGCCGTGTATGCTGCGGTATGCATGACAGCTGTAATTGGCCGTTGGTCATTGTCCCACCGGACTGTCTAGACTGTCAGACGACACGACACGCAGCTGATTTCATTTCCGACTTTCACATGCCTCCCTCCCGTCTTGCGAGAGTAAGCTACTACGACCGCTCTCATGTCGCAGTGTGCACAAATGGCAGAGGCAAAGTATTTTTTTTTCTCACCTTGAACTTCTTCTCTAGCCACAGCGAGGCTAACATGCGATTCGTAGGCAATGCATATGAAGCTGTCAAAGCCTGTCGCCATGTGCTGTCGACTTCAGGCCTTTGGGCGGACCAAGCCGCCTTTGAAGGTCCGCCCAATGTACCTCACGTCATGTACAGATTATGGAGTATCTTTCGAAGAAAACATTTGAATCGCGCGGGCGCGCTTGAACAGATGGTAGCCAACCAATCGCGATGAGCTACATCCACGATCGATAACCGACGTGACTTGCCGACCCGAATGACAAGGCCGACCCCGTTCATTGGATCCACAGTCCGTCAGTACGCATTCCCATGATGTCGGCTCTCACTCATTTCACCACCTCGCAATAGCTACAGCTACTATTATCATCATCCTGTTCCAAGTAGATTCACTGACAATGTCGCCGCCGGGCATTCTCCTCGTCACCATGGACCCCGAACCAGGCCTTCCACCGGCGGCCTTGCACGAATGGTACAACAACGAACATGGCCCTGCCCGTCTCCGGCTTCCGCAAATATTCCCCAACGGCTTCCGCTACAAAGCCGCTGCCCGGGACCAGCCCGCCTACATGGCCGTCTACGATGTGACTGACATGAGCCACCTGGAAACAGAAACGTACACGGCATTACGCGCGAATCGTTCACCCCGGGAGGCGAGTACCATTGCGCAGGTAGACGTCAAACGCCACTTCTATCATCTACTTTACACCAAGCAATCGCCGCTGTTCACGCCGATTGAGAACCTGGCAGACGAGGAAGCTGAAGGCATCGTCACCGTCGCTGTCGACATCACCGTCACCGACGCAGACGGCGCGGGTGACCAGTACCACAAGTGGTTCGAAGAGGAGCACGCCGAGATGCTGGCTAAAGTTCCGGGATGGTTGAGATCACGCCTTTTCAAGACATCGACATTGGAAGCATCGGGAAAAGCCGTCTACTTTTGCTTGCACGACTACCAGAAGCAGAACGGCCAAGGTGGTGTAGAACACAGAGCCTCCATGGACACGACTTGGCGTACAGAGGTGTTCGATAAATACGTTGCCTCCAAGGGCCGGCAAACCTGGTCGCTTTTCTATGTTTTTAGTCCTGCTCCACGAGATCTCTCGTCCTTGTCCGAGCTGCCGGCTTCTGCCGCATTCACATCAGCTGATGGCAAAACAAGCACAATTCCTGGACCCGACGCGGTCATTTCTTCCTACATCACAACCAGGGACGCCCTCACCATTCCGTACCTTCTGGAGGGAAACAGCTCACCAGGAGCTCCTACAGTTGCCCTTTCCAACTCTCTTCTCACTTCGCTACACATGTGGGACTCCCTCGTCGCCATTCTCAAAGAGCGTCGGCCAGACCTACGTATCCTGCGCTACGACACGCGCGGACGCCATGCCGCTCCCCAACCACCCGTTGCCGCCAGCCTCGACACCGTCACCGATGACTTGGCTCTTGTCCTGGATGCTCTTCGCATTCCCAAACTTCAGAGCCTAATCGGCGTCTCCATGGGCGGTGCCACGACGCTCAACTTTGCCATCAAACACCCGACCCGCCTCGAGAGATTCATCGCGTGCGACTTCAACGCCACGTCCAGCCCAGCCAACACCCAAGCATGGAAGGATCGAATCGCAGTTGCTGAAGCAGACGGCGGCAAGGGAATCGAGGAGCTTGCCGTGCAAACCGTCGAGCGGTGGTTCAGCCCACAATCGATGGACAAGGCTGGCGCGGCGCAAGCCATGACGGACATGGTCGCTGCCAATAACGTGGAGGGATTTGCCAACAGTTGCACCGCACTGTGGGACTATGATTTGAAGCCGGGTATGAAAGACTGTTCGGTGCCAGGCATCTTCGTCGTCGGAGAAGCAGATGGCAAGGGGGCAATGGTGAAGGCGATGGAGGGATTCAAGGGCTTGCTGGGTAGCAACGGCACTGAGTTGAGGATCGTGCCTGGTACGGGACATGTCCCCATGTTTGAGGACGCGGAGGCGTTTTGGGAGGCTGTCAAGGATTATTTGCTGTAACTTTGCCAACCTGAGCCCCAGGCGCCACCCACTCAACATTGGATTGTCACAATGAACGCCGGTTTTCCACCATTTACATTCAACATTTCCCGAGTAGAATATCGGCTTTGCATCCCATTGCCCAAATCTACGCCTTCTACGCCTTGCTTTCCCTCTTCGTGGCAAGTCGCGGAGAGGGAACCCGCTGTTGAGAATGGAGCCCTGCTGCCCTGGGCATCACAGCTGCCTGTCGGTCGCCATCGGAATTCCCGTCGGATTGTTTCCCTCACTGCCGGCCGAAGCCACCGATTGAAGCCAATGCGTGATGAAACCGAAACTGAAACTGAGAGAGCAAGACGCTAGGAAATCACTTTCCCTGCCCTTCGTAGATGCTGGGCCTCGTCTGTGTCGTCACATACGAGATGAAAACATGCGGTAATTCGCATTCGAAGATGGGATACGAAACTTGTTAATCGGGCGATGCCTGGCTCTACAACTCCTCTTCTCTTTGTTCTTGGCGGTTGGTGCTCACTTTATATATATATTTTTTTGCCGTTGCAGCTCTTCATTACATCGATGGATCGATTGGTGCGCGGCGCGTTGGCATTATTATGCTACGCAGTCTCTCTTTCGAAATATCACTCGAACTTCGTGAATCCTTTTTTTTAAAAAGTACACAAAACCATTGAAAGCAATCAAGATCCCTCATCTCTTCTGACTCGGCAGCACTTCTCACTTCCTGCGCTCCGTACCACTCACTGCTTTGGCTCCCCCCTGCTTGATCGCCTCTTGAACGCCCCCAGAATAACAGATCCCACGTACAGAGCGGCGAAAACACCGGCGATGGTGCAGTACGTGATGACAAACGGGCGATCCATCCCCGCCAGCTGCAGCCCAAGCCCGCCGTTCACCATGCCCAGGATGATGAGAGCTCTACCATACCAAATGTGAGCGTGGCTGACGGCCCCGCGCCGCTGGTGCTTAACATAGTGTTGGTGGTGAAGCCAGCCCAGCACAGGCTGCAAGCTGACGAGACAGCATAGAATGACGCCCAGTCGAGTGTGAGCCTGCGTGAAGAACTGCACACACAAGTTTTCCAGATTAGTGTTTATGGGTCAAGCACAACGGGTGGAGGGGGGGAGGGTTGAATGGCGCTTCAATCAAAACGACCACAACAAAGAAACATACCAAGTCGAGACGACGGGAAAGGACGTAACCGACTCCGAACCCAGCCCACATGAGCAGGAACATGGCCATCTGCCAGCTTGCGTGAAGGAGCCACTTTCCTAACAAAGGCATGACCATGGATCCGACGGGGTACCCGATCAGGAACACAATCGACATGATGATTCCATGGGCATGAAGAATATCCCGATTGGGATTGCTGGTCTTCACAACACCTGCTCCGGGGCTGCTGGTCCCAGATTCCGACCCAGATCCAGCGCCTGGGTTGGAGCCAGAGCCAGGCCCGTTCCCTCCAGAGGCATTTCCACCACCGCTGCTCACAAAAGGGTTGCTGTCCGACGACACAACCGCCTTTGAAAAGTCCACCGAGAATTGGTCATGGCCATCATGGTATGCAATCTGCGCAGAAAGACTCGTCGAAGCAAGCGAGCTCCCCTTCTTCCAGGCAGACAGCCACCCGTTCGTGTCTTTCAAACTCAACATGGAGCAATCGCTGCATCGCACATTGGCAACCATCTGGCCGTCCACCACGCCCGACCCAGCGAGCAGCTCAACGCCCTTCTTCTGGCTGTAAGTAGGCATGACATGGTTGAGGCCCTGCCTGGTGCTTAGCGTGACGTTGCCGTTGCCGTTCTCGTACATGACGAACATGTCGGATCCTTGCATTCGAGAACCGATGCCCAGGCCGACCCAGGCGTACGAGGTGGGCGCCCGCAGCTGGAAGTAGACGTTTCCTGAGCCCGAGTTGGCTACCGCTTCGGGAACGCCCCATTGGAAGCATACTTGATTGTCGACAGAACAGTACGATGTCGGGGCAGCCTGTGATGTTGCGGCATCTATGCATCAGGGTGGAAAAGACGTGTCGTCAGTCGTCAGTCAAGCCCGCCTATGTCGCGAACGCAGAGGGAACCAAAGCATCTTACTCAGAATAGCAGCGGCAGCCACAATGGCTCCTTTGCTCGATTGAAACCTCATTGTCGCGTGAGTTCCACTCCAGTCGTCAGGTACCTAAGGTGCAAATCAACAATCGATCGTATTAGATGTGTAATGGAAAGAGGGCTGCTCTGTCGCTGGTTCGGACGAGGACGCAAGCAACCGGCCAGAAGGAGCTCCCTAGTATCCCAAGATCCGTAGTGCCCGACTCAAAATGCTTTCGCTTGCGTCTTGCTATCTTGCTTGTTGTTCTAGATTGACATAGATGCGTGGCGTAGTCACCCCTAGTCCGTATGCGTGGGGCCATTTCGGAGCTGATAGTTGCCGGGCTGCTAAATGGGGGGAACCAGCCATTCAGTGTCAAGCAAATGGTCATGTAATATTGTTGTCTATTGTTTACTTTTGCTGAACAGTTCGGGGCAGCGCAGAAACGTCGGTCCGTCAGACATGCATTTATTTTGCTGCAATCTGCAATTCGTATGATGATGATGCCGACACTCTTGCGGAACGAACATGGACCGCTCCCCCGCGAATGTTCCGACACAGCCGGATGGTTTTTGTGTAGCAATTGTATGCGTGTGCGCGTGAAGACCGAGACACAAAGGATGATGGAATGGCAGATCCCAAGACAAGGATGTCTGCGACGTTCTTTAAAGAACATGCCGTCTACCCTACCCCAGAGAGGTGATGACGTGCCACATTGGGCCCGACGGTCAGTCCGCTTCTGTCCATTACTGACACTTTTCTTCCCCCGCCATGTCTCATTCTGGCAACGCTGTCACGGCATTCATACGGATTACTCCGTACAGTCCCGCACAACATGTTTCTGGCTGTGTCGAGTAACACATAGCATTACCCTCCTGTAAAGACATGAGCGCGCCGAGGTCATAGACTAGTACGACTAATTCTCGAGCTTTAGTGTAGAACTTACCGCCTGACATGTCATTTTCCTAGTCTCGCTACCTACTGAAGTGCGTTGATAAGCACACAAGGTGCCACAAGTAATTTCGATGCATAACACGTCAATCTTTCGCGAGCTTGGTATCCATAGACCCTTCAGTGTGGGTCATCTCCAATCAGTCGGGCGTAATGAAGAGGGCATCTTGACTTCTAACGACACTTCCAGAGTTCCCGTCCAAAGATGATGCGGGTTTCCAAGTAGAACATCGTTCCTCTGCGTTGTTGAAACCTTTCTCCTCTGCTCGTACTCGGACCGGGACTCCAGGCGGTATGCCTTGAGCGCGTCGAGGACGTCACTCATTCCAGCAAGCTCATCCTCCCCGGGTAATCTCAGCGACGCCGGCATGACCGCGGCGCTCCACGCGATTTGATATATAAATGAGCTCCGAGGCGCACCAGCTTCAATTTGAGCCGGGGTCACAGGTCCGACGCCATCTTTGACACCATGTTTGACCACCATGCGGCGGTAGTCTCTCAGAGCTTCGGGTGCGTCAGGGTCTGCTGGTCCTATCCATACTTGGACTGAAAAGGCTTCATCATTCCAGCGTCCATTGTGTGTCACGAAATCCGACTTGTCTCGGTCGGAAGAATAGGACTGGTCCACCCTGGGTGACCTGCTCTCCCCCGCCACCCCTTTGGAATTCAACGCCGCGTTAGCAAAAGACCTTGATTGCATAGCCGAGATTTGAGTTTCTACCCGTTCGCCCCGAAAGAAACTAAACATCTCGTCCTCGCTTTTCATCAACTGCTCTCCAACCAAGTTGACAGATGCGGAGAAGCCGTCATCCATTACATCGTCGTGGTCGAATTCTAAGCGCAAGTGTCTAAGACCTTTCAAAAGTCCAGGATTGCGCCGTGTCGAAGCGGTTCGTGATAAATCTTGAATGGCGCGTTCTTGGTCTGAAAGCAATTTCAGGAACTGTATGAGTTTGGATATCAACGGACCGCAAGAGCGACGAGGTAAACAGGTCAGGGTCAGTGAAGACAGCCGCGGGTTCATGTCAGGTAAGAATGTCTGGGGGAATAGAGTCTCTATGCGCTCTCGAATGATCGTTTCGGCCAGGTGACTGCGAGCCTGGTAAGATGCGCCGCGCACATGCAGAGTGGGTATGTTGGTGACGACAGAATGATGAAGCCTCAGCACACGCAGGTTTGGTGACATTACAGGTCTAAAACAATGTGCTGCGCCTAGAATACCACGCAGGTTGGTATTAGGTGGCCAAAAACTACCGCTTTGCCCGTCTTTGGGCAGCAACGACAATGAGTCGCAGGTCAGATCCTCAATGTGGCCATTTGAGATGCGCAGGAGTTTCTGGATGCCCACTGCAGATAGTTGGTTGTTGGAGAGACGTAGGTGAGTCAATCCCGCCGACTGTCGATAGTCTTGGGTCTCGACAGGACCATCGCCCACTGTTAGGAGCGCGGTTGCAGTTTCGACAGTGTCTTTTCGAATTCCGGAGCTCCCGTCTGATCTTGAAACGTGATTTCCTTGTGTCGCCGAAGTAGACTGGGCCATGTATCGTGGAGTGTCGACGTAATATCTCTCGGGATGAGAGAACGATGCGCTCAAGTCTCCATCTTCTATAAATAGAAATGGCCCGTGGAATTCGGTGCCTCCACCCACGTAGAGTAATTTCCCTTCAGCATGGTCATGTGCTTCTGCGCGCAATGGCCAAGTTGGGACACACCAGTCCTTTATAGCCTGGATTGTTTTGTCTGTGACGTTGTTGTCGCTTATATCCAGGCTCCACAGACGAAGTCCAAGATGCCCGAGCAGTTCCAGACATCGGGAATCATTCAGCTCTCTTCCTCTAACCTTCAGGATTCGTAAAGCAGGTAACACTGCCGGCTGGACCACAGAGAGTAGCGAGCCCGGAAGATACGAGATGTCCAGATAGACCACATTCTGAAGACTCGGGGCAGCGAAGAATAGCCTGGGAATCTGATAACGGCATTCAGCGACAGATAGGACTTGGAGGTTGCCGTATTGTCGGCGTTCGTTAGGAACAGTCAAAAAAGCGAGGTCCAGGTCTCTGTGTCCGTCGAGCAAAATGGCATTGACGTTGGGCAAAAGAGTCAAGGCACGCTCAAATGCCTTGCTCAAAGTCCCCGATTTTTGATCTGACCAGAAGTCATACGCATTCTCCGCAAATTGCCTAGCATCTAGTATTCGAACCAGACCTCGAGATGATTTGGAGAAGTGGCCAAGTTTCTTGTACACAAATTTCAGCCACCAGCTGAAGTCTGGAGCAACGAGAAGCGGATTGTCAACACGAGCGATGATCAAGAATATCATTGTGCAGTACATCTATAGTCATACAAGACGCCTACTATCGATGACGATGGGGCGTCACTCACCATCTCCCTGGTCAAGACCTGAGAGTCTCACTGCTCTGAACAAATCTCTCCACAAGAAGGGGGAGAATACGTCGTGGAAGTGATTATTGACCAAGCGCAAAGCTCGATAATCAACAAACCTGCAGTATGGCGCAATGAGCCGGAGCCAATCCGCTGTCGCTGTCGCTTCTTGGTATGATGGCAAGGAAGCCATGCCGTGCCAGGACACGCGGTGGACCTCGGCGAATTGGTTCTCGCTCCGTTCAAAACGGAAGTTCAGAAAGGAGCCTGAAACCATAAGCAATCTCTTTCTGCCAAAGATCACAGTCAGTGGCATGCGGCCTGCAGGTTTCACATGATCAGGTACCGGGAGCAATCGTAACCACGGCTCGGGAGGCTAATGCAAGATGTCGGTCTGTTGGGAAATGAATGGGGGTTGAATCTAGGCACACATCTTCGTGATGAAAACCACATCTGTCTGAGCAAAAGTAGCAGGCAGCGCCACGAAAATGCAGGCCAAGAAAAGGAAAGCAAGCTATAGAAGCAGAAAGAACGTGTGCGTTAGTGAGACGGTCTGTGAGGTGCCGGCTAGCGGCGTGTGCATTAGGAAAACGGTGATTACTACTTAGTCCGCAATGGCGTCAGAAACAAGCACAACGTGTTCTGAGAACTGAGAGTTTGTCGCGAAGTGAGGAATGATGGCCGTTGATGGTGGGAAAGTAGTACGCGGCTTCCAAGTGGGGGGTCATGCAGTAGTTCTACGGTCAGATGGTGAGTAAGCAAGCAGGAGGCAAAGGCAACGGCGTGGGTGGGGCACGTGGGATGGCTGGAGGCTGGAGGCTGGAGGCTGGTGTTTTTGTATTTTTTTTTTTCTCCACGCGTGTGGTACAGACTACTGGGCAGCCCAATGATAGGCATTTCGAGGCTGAAGCGTTGGGAATCTCGGACATCTGGCGCCGATGTATCAAAATAGGCAGCGAAAAGCCAAGTCGATAACCCGACGCTGTACTCAATGGCCTGTGACGGGCATAGGAATATAGGAAGCGCTTGCTGGTTGGTCTCCCATCTCCCATCCGGTCCTGCGCTGCGCCTGCGCCTGCGCCTGCGCCTACCACAAATGACAAATGACAAATGACAAATGACCAAATTGGAAGGGCCAAAAAGAAAACGTGTTGCGGAATATATTAATAGTCCCACCAGCTCTTCTTAATGCGAACTACTGCACTCGATCAACGATCTACCTCTGCCAAGCCGCCTCTACCAAGTCCCTGGCACCAAAACCGACAATGCCAGCCTCAGATCAGCATTCAGCAGACTTGCACCGGCGGAGCCATGGGCAAATTCGAATTCCCAAGTGTTGGGGGAAGGTGCTGCCTGGCAGCTGCCACCGCCTGCTCCGCTATGGCCTCAGGCACCAAAGCAGGATTTATCTGCCCTAACCGAAGTTGATTTTTCCTAACCTTTCTAGCTAGCTATATAACCTCTTAAAGCTTAGTTTAATTATTAATCAAAGTTGCGTTTCCTTTCTAATCCTCTTTCTATTAATTGTTATATTATCTTAGCAACCACGCTAGGAGACTTAGTAAAGCAAAAGCCTTTTAAGGCATTCCTATAGTTAAACCATCCCTATTATCGTCATCTCCTAGTGCATTAATATTCCCCTCTCTACCCCTCCTTAACTTAATTCTAATCCCTATATCTATCTTACTATATCTATTATCCTAGAGCCTTAAAGTTTAGAAAACCTATAGAACCCGCAGACAGCAGGAGAGTACTAGCATAATACTAAGTCCTTGAAGTTATTATTATTACAGAGTCTGCTAGTAGGAGAAGAAAACTTCCCTCTTACTAGGGCAGAAGACAAAACAGTATTCTAGCTTGCCTGTTTTTTTAACTAGCTTACTACTACTTCTAGACCTAAAGTTCTATCCTAGGTACCTAAGATTCTATTAGTTATAACACCTCCTTGCTAACTAATAATAGAGCCCTATAAGCTACTATTACCTTAAGATATTAGGACTTTTAATAGGTCTATATCTGTAAGTTAGTGGCTAAGCCGCCTACATTAGACTTTTAAGACTATTAATAAGGGTAAAGATATTAATCTAAATACCTTTATCTAGGCTATTAATTTAGCCTTAGGTAGTGGTGCTACTACCTTTATTAATAGTTTGGAATAACTAAGGCTTATAGTCTTAAGAGCTAAGAGTGGCTTAGTAACTACTAGTAATTTAACCACACTTTAACAGTCCCTTTAAGAATAATACCCCCTAAATATTATTAATAAAGAGGTGGAAGTTAGTATAATTATAGAACTTTATTAGGCTAAGGGTAAAGCCCTAGCTACCTACTATTCCTAAGTGTTAAACATGCTTTATTACATAGGAGAAAGAGATAAGCCTATTACTTTAGATTATTCTCTCTCCTTAATTAAGAGTTACACTTTTTATAACTTTATTTAGTGGTTTATCTAAGGATTATATAATAACTTACTAATGCAGGAAGCAATTAGCTAGAATGTTTTAGCTGCTAATAGCCTTAGAGAAGCATAAGAGCGTATTAAGCAGGCTACTACTATCTTAGAAGCTAAGGCAAATCTTACAAAGTTAACTATAAGAGATACAAAGATCTCTTTAATAGAAGAGCTTATTAGGCACTAAAGCAGGTGTTTTGCTAATAAGGCGTTAGCTTAAGTATATAAGCTACCTCTAGGGTTTATAGAGGTTTTAGGAGGATAAAGAAGGCAGTCTACCCTAGTTAATGCCCTAATTGCTTAACTTTAACTAATAATGTTATATCTTAGCCTGTTAGGAATGTGTAGCCCTCCTAACTCCTATTAGCTTAATAGGTATCTATAACTTACACCTCTAGTTAGTTAGAGCCTAGTATTAAACACTTACCCTTAGCCTTAATATTAAATGCAAACTAGGCCTAATACTAGGAATAGGACTTTAACTAATTAGTAAGGTGCTAATTAACCTAGGTAGGACACCTATAGGGTAAACTTTATACCCTCTTACTAGAATATTACTTCTAGACTAGGACTATTATCCTAGCCCCTATAGAGGCTACCCCTAGGAACGCAGAGTCTTATTCCTTAAGGTTACGCGTTAGAGTTAAGACCTATAGCTAAATTAAAGAATTAATACGTGAATAGCACCACTCCGTTACCTTATGGTAGTGCTTGTTTTAAATGTGAAGTTACTAGGCACTACGCTCTAAATTACACTATAACTAGGAATAAGCTACTATAGAGGTAGGAGTTAGCATAGTTAAAGTTAATAACCCTACCCCCTAGGAATAATAACTCTTAGGTTCCTAGTTACGCATATGCCTAATTAGCTTAGCTTTATCTTTATAAAGATAAGCGGGATAATCTTAATATATTATAAGTAAATAGAGAAGGATTATCTAGGGCTATAGTTAGCGCTTAGTATGCTCTAATTAAACCTAAGCCTATACTTAATTAGGCTACACTAATAGATAATTACTAGCTTATTTAACTTAGGAAGCAAGCGTTAATTACTCCCCTACCACTAGTAACTATTACTAATATGCAGAGACTTAGAGTTAGATAAGCTAACTTAAGGGCATAAGTGAAAGATATTACTAATAAGGGTAAGCTACTAAAACCCCTTTTTAGAAGCCTTAAAAAAGCTAATAAGGAAACACTTAAATCTATTGCTTAAGGTGCCCTCTAGGTTATAATATTAGTTTCTAAGGCTACTTTACTATTAAAGAAACGGAAGGGGATGCCCCTTAGTAAGATATTAGGACGTGAGGCCTTAACCCCTAAGGCTACCCTATTAGTAAGAGAAAAGGTAGTTAAGCGAAACGCAAGGGCCTTAAGCGAGATCTAGGGACATAAGGGTCTAGGCCTAATTAACTAGAAAGCCTTAGCTAGTTATATTTTAGTCCCTATCTTATTAATGGATTTGTGGTAGATTAGTCTAGAGATATTAAAGTAGTTTTAAAAGTTATTATCTTAAGTAACTGCCTCTAGAAAGCAATCTAAGAAGAGGGTTGCGTTCTTACTTAATATAGGTTTTGCTTAGGCCACTTTAGAAAGCAATAAAGAGAACCCTGTATCTAAGGACTATAATACTAAGTTGCTTCGCAAACATTAGTTAGGTGTAAAGCTATTTAGAGTTGCTATTTAGGCTTAAATAGGGTTTTAAAAAGAATAGGTTTTTAAGTTTAAACTAGGATAGGCTATAGCTAACTAAGGAGCTAAGATTAACATTATATCTTAGGCCTTTATCTTGCATAAGAATATACTAGTGTATAACTTAGGATCTATAGGGTTTTAAGGACTTTAGATAGTTAATGCTAATGGTTAGGAGAACATAGTCACTTATTTTGTGTTAATAAAGGTAATATGCTATAGAGTTACCTGTTTAGTGTGGGCGGTTATCACACCTAATTATTAACCTAAAAACCAAACTATCTTAATCTTAGGACTGCCGTGGCTTTATAATGTAGGAGCTAAATTTAACATTTAGAATTCTAATCTAATAATTAGGGTAAAGGAGCGTGGTAATGAGGTTGTATCCATTAAAGGACTACTAGTGGCCTTATCTAAGTAATAGAAAGTTATGCTTTGCCTAGCTAAGCCTTTAATCCTTGAAAAGTATATAGGTTAGGATAACATAAATATGTCCCCTAATAATGCTTTATCTAGTTCTAATAATAAGGATAACTCTAATAATTTGGAAAACTAAGTTACCTAGTGCAACCTAGTTAAGTCGTAAAACTAAATCTAATAGCCTAGAATAAATCTCTGATTAAACGTTATTAAGAGCTTCTATTCTTTTATTTCTAGGTTAAACCTATAGTGTGGTTTACTAGCTATGCGCTATAGATTACCTGCCTAGTCTTAGTGCGTGAGGAATATTAACTTGTAACTTAGCTTAGTCTCTGTGCATACTTATTAGAAGTGAATTTACTAAAGGAAGATAAATACCCTATAGGGGTTAGGACCTATAACAATAAGAATATAGTTTAATAAATAAAAGATAATTAGCCTAGACTAATTGCCTAAGAACCTCTAGCCTTTCCTTTTCCTACTAATTAGAGAGTGTGGAGAAGAGAGGTTAATTAGGAGACCTCTATTAAAACAGTATTAGTATAGTTTAAGGGTTATGGCATAACCTTAGGCCCTTTGGTTCCGAGCTTTGCAGTGGAGGAAGTTATAAGGACCTTTTATACTTATAGAGACTTAAATGCTTTATCCATTGCTAATATCCCTACTATAGACCTATATATGCACATACCTTAGCTAAAGGATAATATAAAACCTTAGGCTTAATCCCCTAGGAAAAGGTAGTTAGAACCTTAGAAGTACTAGCTAAACTAGTTAGTAACCAAAGGGATTAAATTAGGAATGTATAAGTACACAATAGCTGCAAATAGCGAAATGTCTAACTAATGCACGAAACTAGTCCTAGTTCCTAAGGATAAGTCTAACCCATAGGCTAAGCAGTGACTTATTATTAACTATTCTCACATTAAGGAGGATATACCTAGAAGTTAGTTGCCTTTGCTAGCTAAAGTTTATGATTAGCTCTCGGATCCACGAATTAAGTCCTATAGTGTGTTTAACCTTAAACACGCATACTAGTCTATACCTATAGCTACTAGGCTAAGACATGTATTTGCTTTTAATATTCCTAGATTTAGTTAGCTATAACTATCTTATATGCCATAAGGATCTTAATTAGCAGGGTTTACTATAACTAAAGTAATAAGGATTGCACTTAGACCTATACTATTACCTTATCTAGAGCTATCCTTAACCGCGCCTTAGGTGCTAGGTAACTTAAGCGCGTTAGCTATATATATAGATAATATCTTTTATAAGCACGCTTTATTTAAGGAGTAATAGTCTTTTATTAAAGATTACTTACTACCTAGGCTATTATAGACTTTGCTAAAGTTAAGTTTTAAAAAAGTGTCCCTTAGGATAAGCTTAATTATTATAGTTAGCTAGGTTTATAAAATTAACGGGAAGATGTATATTAAACCTAATTAGGCTGCAAAGCTAAGGGAGTAGCCTATACCCTAGGATTAGAGGGATGCTTGTTTATTCTTAGGAGCTATTAGACCCTGCAGATAATGGATTAAGAATTATGCCAAGATTGCTTAACCACTTAATTAATTAACTAGAGATATAGAGTGGCAATAGGGGGATTTAGAAGCCTTATCTTTTTTAGTGCTAAGGGATAAAGCTATAACTACTATAAGCATACATAGATATATCTTTAACTTACCTACCTAGATGTATTCTAACGCTAGTGGATTTAGTGGAGGATACGTAGTAATGTAAGTTTAAGACTAAATCCCTTATCCTATTCTATATAACTCCTTCTTGTTTACTAAAACCTAGAGAAACTATAGGATATATAAACAAGAACTATATGCTATTATTAAATTCTACTATAAGCATAAGCATTTCTTTAAGTTAAGGCTAAAGTTAACTATCTTTATAGATTATAAGCCACTCACTATATTTATAACTACTACTAAATATAAGGGCATTTATGCTAGATAGGTTATAGAGTTAAGACTGCTAAATGTGAAGATCTAGTTTATTTAGGGAAAACAGAATGCGGCTGCTAATAGGTTATCCCACATAATCTTCCCCTTAGATAACTATATGGATAATTTAACTAAGTTTGGATTAAGGGATGTAAGCTAGAATTAGTAGGTATAGAAAGACAGAGTTAGAGAATATAAGGAGATATTACAAACCCTAAAAGCTACTAAGGATTAGAAGAAGTTAGAGCTTATTAAGGGTCTAAGCTAAAGCATAAGATAGTTAGAAGTTTCCTTAGGAGTTAAGGCTTTATAAAGGAAGTATTTAGATAAACTATAGTACGCTAAACTAGTGAAGTTCTTAACCACTAGGCTATGTGGTAATGGAGTCTATAATTGCTATATAATTTAGAGAATAGTAATAAAAGCATAGTAATATAAGCTAGAGAATAGAATCCTCTAGTATAAAGGATAACATAGCTAATAATGTTATTTAGTATAGGAAGAAGTAGCTAATGCCCTCTGGAGTGCTTATAATAAGTCTAGGCATTTTAGGGCAGACCTAACTCATTAATAACTAACTTAAACGGTGTTTTGGCCTAGGATAGGAGCTAATGTCGTAAACTATATCTTAGGATACATGCTATATGCTTAGCATGCTCCTAGGAAGAAAAAGGCACCTAATTAGCCTGTGATAGTAGATAAGCTATTTTAGGTTATAGGAATGGACTATGTTAGGCTATTTCCTAAATTAGAACAAAAGATTAAGCACGTATTAGTCATAGTGGATTATTTTTCTTAATTTATGTGGCTCTTTCCTTGCAGGTTAACTAGTGCTATAGAGGTTATAAACTATCTAAGAGCTTGGATAACAGGGTTATTGCTAGCTCTAGAAGGATTCTACGCTAATCTAGGGCTAGCATTTGTATTTGCTAAACTATTAGCTTTTCTAAAGAATAAGGGGGTAAACTTAATAAATACCCTAAGACAGTCCTATAAGAGTGTTAGGTTAGTGGAAGTTATAAATTAGATCTTTTAAGGCATGCTAAATAAGATAATAAGAGATAGGAAGAATTAGGATCTATAACTTCTAGCTATCTCTAAGGTGTTAAATCACCAATATATTAGGTCTATAGGTTACTCCCCTGCTAAGGTGTTATATAGGTTAACCTAACATTTAAAGAAGGGGATAGGGTCCCCTTTAACCTAAATGTCTCTTAATTAGACTAAGGAGTTTTATAGATATCTAAACTAGCCTATGGAGGAGTCTTTAGGAGAAGATGCAGTGGTATATTAGATAGGTTATGTTAAATCGCGTTAGGAATTAGTTATAACTAATAACAAGTTAAAAGCCACTGCTTAGAGAAGTTGCTATAAGTAGCAAAAGGTTAAACCCTTTAAGTTAGGTAAGATAGTTATAGTAGTGACTAAGGGGAAGCCCCCTAAATTACAACCATAATAGCAAGGGCTATTTTAGGTTAAACATTAAACTAGTCATGCTTCCTATTAGCTTGTTAACTTAGATAGATTAAGACTAAGAGGAGGCTATGGATTAGACTTCCATAAGGACGCATTAAAAGCCTACGTCCCTTAGATAGGCTATCTAAAAACACTATAGGATTAGCTACTACTAGGGAGGGCTAAGTTAAGATAGAGAGGATAAGGAGGGAAGATTTATATGATTAGGAATTAGAGTTATAAAAAAAAAAAAAAAGAACTAGGAAAGAAAGGAGGGAAAGAGAGAAATAAGAGAGAAGAAAGAAAGGATAAAAATAACGGGTAATTACGAAAAAAAAAGTGGGAGAAAGTGAACGAAAAGTGAAGTTAGGTTGAAAATTAGGAGGATTACGTAGGTTCCTTATCTTTTAATTAGGTTCTAACACTCTAGGCGTTCTTATTCTTCACTCTAATAGCATTGATTATAGCATCTTTAACCTTCTTTATTATTCGAAGCATAGCTTTCACCTGCATTATCGAAATGTCACATTATCTTATCTCTTATATTAAAACTTCGAATATGTTTGTTTAGCTTCCTCTGCCTTATTCTAATAGTATTATCTTTAGTATCTATAAACTTTATTTATTATTACGCTTTTTATTCTTCCTTGCCCTAATAACATTAGCTTTGCGATCCTTCTTTATTATTTAAAACGCAGCTTGCTTTAACCTATATTATTAAAACCTTAGATTATCTTATACATTACGTTAAACCTTAATTATTACATATAATCACAAACTTAATTTTAGTCTTCTCTATTTTACTTCTACACTACTATCCTATTTAAGAATTTATCTTGCCTCTTTCTAGGATAAGTATAGAACCTAGAAGCGCAGGTAGGAGTTCCCTTTCTCTATCTTAGTAAGTAGCTTTGTTTGCTAAATAAGACATAAGGTAAATAGAGAATGCTCCTAAGGAGATTACCTTATTTAAGAGTTTAGGGTTCTAGAGTATAGAGGTAATATCCACTTATGCCTATACTTGCTAGAAGAATAGGGTTAGAGCTTAGAGACGCTAGAAAGTATAAGGAATAACTATAAGGTTACTTAAGGACTTACTAGTTATTAAGCATAGAGGCAAGGTGCTAGCTAAAATCCTAAGTAAAATAGAGGGAGAGGATTTGTTTTTAGAAGGAAGGCCTTAACTAGGCAAGTAGTGCATATTTAACCTAATTAACTAATGCCTATGGCTTTATAACATTAGATATATGTTAATAGTTACAAGGGAAACTATGCAGGACTCCCTACTAGTGAGGATAACTAGTAAAGGGAAAGATATAGTAATTAAAGGACCTAAGCAAATCTTTATAGGATATAGCGCTAATATAATGCACCTAGTTACTATGCAAGTCCTAAACTAGAACTAAAGTACTAGATTTAATAGGGATAATAACTATATAGTAGGGATGTTTTATAACTTAGTAAATAGGTTATGTGTAAGCCCTAGCCTAGTTATACTATATTAGGATCTACTAGTATAAGGAAATATATAAGCTATTAAAGGCTTAATTCTTCTAATATCTAATAAGCTATTAAAGAGTTAAGTTCTTAGAGAGCTAAGGAGATTAGGATTCTAATAGAGGTCCCCTATAGAATAGGGAACTCTTACGCTTAATAAGCTATTAACGTGGTGTATAAAGATATCCCACTAGTTAATAAGGGGGGAGACTATTACGCTATTATACGCTAACAAAAATCTAACTATTAATCCAGTGAGTTTAAGCAAAGGCACACCTAGCTAAGCGAGGGAGATACCCCTAATAGTTTAGCCTGCTATACATAATAATAACACTCTAGGAATCTATATATATACATTTCCGCTTATAGCTACTTTAAAATTTCTAAGCACTTTTCTAAAGATAGTGGCTAAATTTATAAAGGTATACCTAAAGGATATTTTCTATATAACTAGACTGCTTATAGCATTAGTGGTTTAGGGGGATTTAATAGATTCGCTATCTTACTAGTTAGAGTAGTTTTACCCTATTACTAGAAAGAACCTACCTCTAGATATCTTACCTATAAAGGCTAAGGAGTTCTGTTTGTATTTCTAACATTAGCTAAGGCTTTATTGCGATTTATAGCTATCCTAATTTCCTTATTTATTCTAAGTTATACCTTTATTATTAGAAAAAGTTACTAGGCTAAATAGTGTAAATAGAGCCCTAAGACCTCTAGACTTAGTATAAAAGGATAATGTAGTGTAAGCTAAGCTAAAGCGAGTGACCTTAAGGGTGGACACCTTACCTGCTAGTTTCCGCTTACCTATAACGCTAATATATCTCTAGGATACCCTCTATAGGATACTAACTAGGCTAACTATTCTAGATAGTGCTACTTACCTTAGTCTATCCCTAATTATTTAAGGGTTACTAGTACTTAGGTTATTTTATCTAGTGGGGTTACCCTTAGTTATAATATTAGGCTTATTATAGAGGATAGTAGTGCTAGAGAAGTTTATTTAGCATTGCTATCTAACTAAAGCCCTAATAGTTACCCTAACGCTAGATTGCTATTAGGACTACTACTTAGAGGTGGATATAATAAGGTTAAATAAGGGAGATAAGCCTTATTACCTATAGAAGGTGACTTAGCCTCTGCGAATAGAGATACTAAATAATTCTAGTGAGAGTGGGAAAGTCCTAATTATTAAGACTAAAATTAAAGGCCCTACTAAAACTAGGAATAATAATAACAAGGAAAATCCAATTCCTCCTCTAGGTTATAATAGTGGGCTTGCTAAGACTAGGAATAGCGGTAATAGGAACCTAACCCCTTCTCTAAATTATAAGGGTAAATGCCCTAAGAATAAAGAAGCAGCTAAAGATACAGGCAATACTAGGCCTAGGAACACTTCTCTAGGTAATAATAAGGCTAGACGCCCTAAGGGTAGAGGAGCGAATAGTAATAGGGGAAATACTAGCCCTAGAGACTAAACTAAGGGTAATAGAGGATTAGATAAAATAAGGCAAAATAGTGAGGGTAGACCCCTAAATAATAAAGGGAGCGGTTAAGAGTTAAATAGGGATCCTAATTGAAAACCTAGAGGAAATAGGAAGAAGCTAGCTAAGGATAAAGATAAATCTAATAATAATGTTAAGATAGATAATCCCCCTAGGTTATCTAGTGTGAATAATAGCAAACGCAAAGGGAAGAAGCAAAAGAGAATATCTAATAATGTTAAGCCTCTATAACTATAGCTACCTCTAGCGCTACAGTTAACTACTTTATCTCCTTTTATACCTAGGATGCTAACACTTAAAGCTACCTTTATTTACGCTAAGAGAATAGGGGAGGGAGAACATTAGTGCCGCATTTATAATATGTTTCTAGTTATAGATATCTATAGTCTAGCAAAGGAGATAGTTACGTTAAGCTTAAGGCCCTTGCTATTATGCTATATATTCCGTGCTAATAATTAGAACGCAAAGCTAATCCTAACTTACCTTAGTGAGTTAGTAGGGATTGCCACTAAATATTACTTAATCTAAGATCTAAGGGACCTAATAAGGGTGGTAATTAATTATAAAATCACTATTTATCTAAATATATTTAATTTTAATAAGTATAGTAATATCTAGCTAAGGGGAGCACCCTATCTCTCTGAAATTTAATTAATAAGTACTAAAGAATACCACTATATAGTAAGGGATTTTAAGTTAAGAAGGGAGGAAGAGATATATCCTCCTTTACCTCTAGCTCCTACCCCTTCTCTAAGAGTTAAAGTAATAAAGAGTTAGCTAAAGTATTTATTAGGGAGAGGTCCCCTTAGTTAATCTAAGGAGTTACCTATCCTATAGTCTTTAGGAATAAAGATCCTAAAGTTATAGCTTATTAATAATTAGTAGAAGTGCCTAATAGGGGAGGTTAAAGCTATTAAGGTATTAACTACTATCTTAAATACATACTAACCACTTTACACTGCCTTACTAGAAATTAATAAGTTAGTTAATCTTTATAAGAATAGCATTAAAGAAATTAGGACTAGGGGATTAAACCCTACTAAGCTAAAGACTATAGGTAAAACCTTAGGTATAGCTCTTAATAGAGAATTAGGTATTACTATATTTAAAGGAGCTTTTAGCCTACTATGCCCTAAGCAAAATAAGAGAAATAATAAGAGAACTAGCAGTCTAAGCCTCTAGGCTAATGCCTTAGGAGATAACTAGTTAACTAATGCTAACTTTACAAAGGTAGTGGCTAAAGTTACATATAGCGTTAAGGGTGAAATCCAGAAGGTAACTAGATTAGGATAAGTAAAAGGCCTAATCTAGCTAAAGGATAACTTAAAGGGAATAAGAGATATCTTAAGGAGTAATTATCTCTTTATAATAGTTAGGGAGGTTTACATAGAGTTACTTTTAGAGGTTAATAGACTAGATAGGCTAATAACCCCTAAGGAAATAAATATATTAAAGAAGGCAGCTATTAGGGTTTAGGACTAATTCCCCTATACCTTTTAATAGATTAGGTTACGTTAGGAATGGCTTTATGTTACTATTATTGCTATATTACTTAGTGGTTAGGGCAACTATCTTATTAGTAGTGGAGATGTTAGGGGAAGGTGCTGCCTAGCAGCTACCACCGCCTACTCCGCTATGGCCTTAGGCACTAAAGCAGGATTTATCTGCCCTAACTGAAGTTAATTTTTCCTGACCTTTCTAGCTAGCTACATAACCTCTTGAAGCTTAGTTTAATTATTAATCAAAGTTGCGTTTCCTTTCTAATCCTCTTTCTGTTAATCGTTGTATTATCTTCCAAGTGGAGCAACATGGGAAACTTCAACGCAAAACAAGAACAAAAAAGAGGCTTCCTTGGCGTGCCTTTGCACTAGCAATCTGCGAATTGTCCAAGTCAGTATCTAAGGAAACCCCCACCCGGACCCAATCACCAGTTGCCTGCCCCACCTGTACGCTGTGGGCCAACCCGCAAAAGAATGTAAGAATGTGCTCTATGACGGCATTGCCGCTACCGACGTACGGAGTACAAGAGGACAAATTGGCCAGGCACATATTACTTTCTATTCGGCCTTACCAAACCAGGGAGCTGTATAATATCCGCCTTGTAAAATATTGCCTCACCAATGCTTCTTGTTCACCATCAGGAATGTCTACGACCTTCCGGCCAGGCCGATGCCAAAGTAGCGAGTTGCTGCTCCGCTATGATCTGCTCGCCGTCTAAGACTCTCCGTCGGAAGAGCAAGAACCAGACCTTCTCACTACTAAGTTGAGCTAGCATGAAGGGAAGGGCAGGATTATCAATTATCAGAGCCAATGCGGGAGTGAAGTGGGACTCGTTTCTTCCCGTCCCCACCGACAAAGAAGCCATTCGATTCAATTGGATCGTACACCGCCCCGTCTGATGCCTGCTTAGTGCCGTTGCTAGCTGGGCTTCGCATCAAAGCCTTTTTGAGGCGGGTGGCTTCAGCCCTTTTTTTTTTTTTTTTTTCCCCTTTCGCAGCATAGCTGACCGCCTACATCGATGGCCTCCAGACGTGTTCTTGCAGGAGGTCGGATCCCCATATATACGGATACAAAGGTGAATAAACGCAGAGCGAATGGAAAATCTAAACATCGATTAGATCGATTAGACAAAGGCGGATTCCGCATCAACGTCATTCCGCTTTTCTACCAGGTGCTCAGTAGCCAGGGGTACCCCCCAGTCGCTCAATCGGGCGTGGCCCGATGATGCTGTCAAATGGATGATCAAGGGTTCCCCGGATTTTGACAGCCACGAATCAGAGAAAAGCGAGCGCACGCCCGAAAGAGGAGTCGACCAGGTCCCCTCGATCTGTGGTGCGTCGCCACCGTGTACCAAAGCCTTGGGAAAGAAGATGGGGTGGCCGAAATGGGAATAAGTAAAAAAAAATCAAACGAAGAATACATGGCAATGACGACGAATTGGCAATGTCCTGTCTCCAGTGCGCCAACCCAACCGACATTGTGCGGTGTGGATTTCGTCACGTTGTACATAAAAAAGTCCCGCAGCAAATGACGGCTGTTGTTTTTCTTTTTTTCTTTCTTTCTTTCTTTTTTTTTTTTTTTTTGATAGCAATGGGTGGGTGAACCACTCCTCTGGGCCGGCGGTGGGTGGTGAGTCTGACGAGACGACAAGACTGGCAAAAGCAAAGTTCATGCGAGCACAAAAGATGGCATCATTTCTTGAGAACTGAGAAGCGAACTGAAGCATTGTCACGCCCACCCCCCTTCCCTCTCCCCCCCCGCTTTCCTGGTCCAAGACGGTGAAAAAGGTGAAGGTGGCTAGAAACAAGCAAGTCAACACCAGGCCAGGAAATGCCGTCCAGCAACGTCGTAGGCCTACCCTACCACCGATTTGCGAATGGGAAAAGTAAAAAACTGTCCAGAGGAAACCAGAGCAAAAATAAAACGCGCCATGTAAACTAGAGAAAAAAAAAATGCTTCATAGGTGGATCACGCACGCACGCCCGCGCGCGCGCACACACGCACACACAACTTCTTTTTCATGTCGGCACATGACAGCCAAGTCACGCAGGTGGCGGTGCTGCTCGACAATGGTGCAGCGCTCTCACGAAACGTAGCCTTGTCTGCCCTGCCCTGCCCTGCCCTGCCCATTGGACCGACGTCTCAACAAAGTGAGCCGAGTCGTTGCTTTTTCGCAGATTTCCCAGCATTGTGGACGGGGGGCGGACAAACGATGAGATCTAACCTGGCAGAAGCAATTAAACATAAACAACTTAAACGCTCCCTGGACCAAGATGTAATGCGGGGCTCCATGACACCTCGAACCTCGCCCATTGGATCAAGGGTCTCCGTTTCCGAAGGGTGCAGATCCAGATCCAGGGCCAGAGGCAGGGGCAGGGGCAGGGGCGGGGGCAGGGGCAGAACCCCAACAAAGGTGCATCACCTTGCATCGCCGTGCATCGCCGGAGTTTTACGGCTGGGCATGTGTGTGTGTGTGTGTGTGTGTGTGTGTGTGTATGTGATGTGACACTTGTCGGGACTCGGGTTTGGGTGGCGAGGGAAACATTGAAAAGAGGCTGGGGGGTGGATTGAGACTAGGAAGGAACATGGACGGCTCATCCAATCGCTAGATACGACAAGCCCGAGAAAGACCCCGCGAGATCCAAGACATTCAAAAAAAAAAAACCCGGCCGGCTTTCCTCCAGAAGTTGCCTTGTTGATGGTACGTTACGGGCACGGGCAACTCGCAACTCAACTCGCAAGGGTACCGAGGGTAGGAACCCTATTACCCCGTCTTCTTGGCTCAACTCGGATTTCCATTCTTGGTCATCAACAAGCAAAACAAGCAATGAGTGCGATGCACGCCATGTAGTTAGTCCCCACGGTCGCTGGTCCCTGGTCGCTGGCGATAGGGCGTCATCTACCACCATCGTCATCGTCAACATCATGTCCCCCAAAAAAGTACGCAGTGGCTGTGTCAAAGATGAAAATTGACGAAGCCCCCGAGTGGCATGATAGCGCATTCATGTCAAAAGACTAAATTACATTTTCTTGTATACTACAGTACAGTACGGATTAGGTTGACATCCCGGTAAATTACATGTCCTCTCTCATAGCACCCATTGATACCAATTGACCCGCAACAGCCAAATCAGAGGGTTATTTTTTTTGGTCATCTTTTCCTCTTTCCATTCGTTTCCAGCGTTAAAACATAATTCTTTTCCTTCCTTCTGCGTCGTGTCTTGTATGGTCCGGAGCGTTGTCCATGTCACATGCCCCACAAACATGATGTATGCAGGCCGTGACAGCTAAAGCAAAAATTCCCTCCTTGGATATCAAACCAGGCTAGGACCTGCCCTCAAGAAGCCAGGAGTAAAAACCAATATGCGCCGAAACATGTGATAGAAGACGGGAAAAATTGACAGGGAAAAAAAAAATAAACAGGTAAAAAGAAGAAGATAATAGTTTGAGGTGAGGCTGAATTGAAGGGCGGAGAAGTGGTAGAGAAAGATTTGTGGTGACGTTGGCCAGATGGCGGCGCGGTAGAGTGTGGATAACATCAGCCGCACGCACGAAAGATGCTTCTTCTGCTGATGAGCTCGATGGTGTGAGGAGGGATGGTGGTCATGTTGTTGCACTCTCCGATCGAATGCTTTCCCCGGTTGTGGCGCCCCATCTAGATTGGGACGACGGTGCATGAGCTACAGCCTGATGCCGCACCAAGGAGCATCATCTTGACACCAGGCACAGCCAGAGCGACGGGGGAGAAGAGGTGAAATTAATAATCGTCGCCCCGCTTGTCGGCGGTCTTCGATTTGGGGGGTGCTCTGCGCTTGCGGCTGCGCTCTTCCTGTTCAATGATGGGAACTGCGGCGGGAATGAATTCGACGCCACGATTTCTGCTGTTAGGCCTGGCGTGCAGCTTTCGGTGGTTGTTGAGGTTGTCTTGTCTGTTGAATTGGTCTTTGCCACAGAACTCGCATGAGAAACGGTTAGGTCCTTCGCCATGGAAACTAGGACGTATGGGTCAGCTTGTGTGTAGCTCATAGAGCAAATATTCAGCTACTCTACTTACGTTTGCTTGTGGCGTTTCAAGTGCTCGTTGCGGCGAAAAGCCTTATGACATCCGGGGTAATCACACTTGCACATGGCTCGACGGACAACGTCCACGCCAGTGCCATCAGTCTTGTCACCACTGGCTTTGCGCGACGCTCGAATTTGTGCACGTTGTAGTTCCGTGGTCTTACGCTGGATCTCGTGAACCATCATCTTCCGGTGGGCGCGAAGACGACCAGGAGATGGAGGGCCCTGCAGGTGGTAGGTCTCGAGAGGAGACTGTGAGTGTCTCTCCATGTCCAAGCTCTCCATGCCGATTGATCCCAGAGTCTTCTGGGGGAAAAAAGAAATAGGACTCTCATTGGAGCACCAAGATGAGGATGACTCGGCCACCTCGGAGCCTGAGAGGCTGTGTGTAGGTGTCATCATAAATGATGTTGGTCCCATTGTTGTGGGAGAAATAGTGTACATGGGGAAAGCCCCTGAAGGAGTGAGGGATCCCATGGAATGCCTTGATGCCATGTTCATATCGAGCATATCTTCGTAGTCAGGAGTAGCCATGCCGTCCATCTTCTTCATTGGAGTCGTGGGGTTTCCTTCACCGAAAGATAAATGCTCAGGCTCTGCCTTGACTGATCCGTCGAACATGTACCTGGACATGTGGCCAGAAGGGGAAGTGAGGTCAGCATAGTGAGCTCCGCCGAATGGTGCGTAGGTGCCATCGAAGTCGAGTGTGAGTTCATTGGGTGTAGATCGTTGAGATGTAGGAGTAAAAGGCTCGTACGCAGAAGATGCTGATGAAAAGCTTGTGCCTGACGAAGGGATAGACATGGGCTGGCTGCACATGCTGAAGCTGTCGTCCATGTCGAACCGAAAGTCCGACTCGAACTGCATGGTGATGGTAATAGTCGTTGGGATTGTTGTTGTTATTGTTAAAGCGTAGAATGAGGGTAATTATTCTCGACTCTTATTCAGTTCGAGAAGCAGGTCTAGTAGATACTAGTCCGAACTCAAGAGAGGGATGAGTACGGTTGAACAAGGATATTAAGGCAAGATAGAAAGGATTGTAAGCAGATAAGGAGTGGTTCTGGTCGGGAATGCTTTCTTGATGAAAAGAGGAAGGACGCCCCTGAAGATATACTATCGAGGTGGAATGAGCTGTGGGGGGAAAATACCGACCAGACTGAGACAACCCAAAGTGAAGATCACCCCAGTCAATCGATAGACCTTGTGGTGCTGAAAGAGAGAGAGACGCCGAGAGACAGATGGCGTGTGGTGTCGTCTGTGCAGGGAAAGGAATGGAGACGGTTGAAGGCCAGCAGATCTCGATGGGTGGCCGATCTGAGGATGGTTCGGGCGAGAGTCTGCCCTGGAACTATCAGTAGTATGGATTGATGTTTTGGATATCTGGGGTCTTGTTTCTCAGTCCCTCAAACTCGAAGACTTGTCAAGCTAGATGGAAGGAGACACGGGAAAGAGATGTGAGGCCGACAGTCCAGATATAAGTCGAATACAAAATCTTGTTCGGGCAGATGTATCCGCTGGCCGGGGTGCCGAATATGGCCGAAGCCAGGTTGCGGCGTCGCCAACTGGGACCATTGTGGATGGATGCTGGCATGTAGCTTTGCCAAAAGGACGGATGAGGTTCGCAGCTATGCCGACGGGCGTGCCTGCATATGCTGAATCGGCTTGATGATGGATGCCAAAATGCCGGGATGGATTGTTGGAAGTGGATGGACCAGGAGTCAGAGTCAGACCCACCTTTTGCTGGCTGAGATGGGGATGGATGGGGGGTGGATTGGGTGAGTGGCTGGCGGGTGGGATGGCCGTGGGAAGGCGTGGGAAGGCGTGGGAAGGCAGGCAGGACATGGCAGGATGGGTGGGGACGGGGTGAAGGGAACTCAGACAGGGTTGAGGGTGGTTGAGGGATGGGGCGTGTGGCTCGGCTCGAAATGGACGTCCACCTCGCAAACCCCGCCCCGCCACGCCCCGCGCACTTTGCGCGCTTCACGCTTCACGCTTCACGCATTTCGCCTTGCTTTGCCTCACGTCTCACGCCTCACATCTCACGCCTCACATCTCACGCCTCACGCCGTCTCACGCCTTGCTATCTATCGGCTGGTGCCATGACCTGTCTGTTTTCTTTGTCTCTCTCGGACTGCTACTGCCAAACTACGACCAGAGCTAGTCGTCACCTCATGACCCCATCCGGCTTTGCGTCCACTTCTTTCGGGACGCCTTTCCTCCACCGTAATCGCCTCGAGCTGATCCACCACCGTTGTCAGCTCAAACGGTCACCGGCAAAAGCTCTGGTGCGTTCATGTACGCTCATCTCCAAGTGTTCGCCGTCGTATGGCCGTCCCGCAAACTTGACACCTGATCGGTGGCTTTGTGCCGAGATGACTCTCGCAACACTATTCTGGATATGGCGAGCAGAAGGAAAGCCTGCTCCATAGTCCTTGGTTGCCTGAGTGAACCCCGAATCCGCCTTGCAGATGACCCTCTTGAGCTGCCAATCGCGTTATCGTGGCCTGGGCTGGGCCAAGCCCATACAAACGGTTTAGCAGCCAATGCAGGAACACCACCACCACCATTGTTGAACTGGTCTCGCCGGTTCCTGCTTCTATCGTGTTCCTGAGCTAAGTCACCTTGAAGCTACGCTTCAAGCCAAGCTATTTCGCCATGCTGATATCTCAAATCCGTTGAATATCATAAAGGCCTTCGCATATCATCCTGTTTTGTTTCCCCGTGAGGAAAAGCTTGCTTTGTCTTTACTTGCTTCGTCAAAGCTAGCGGTACACCATCATGAGCCATCATATTATCGGCTAGTATATGATCAGCGCTGTGTTTCATCAGTACCACATCCAATCCAGATCCTTTGCCGTCTCTGGATAGACGTTAATCACAGATATCTCATGGATCACCACCAACACAGCGATGATGTGGATGGTTGAGAAAGGCGTCTCTGGATGGGCAACTGGCAAATTGCACTTCAAAACATCGGAGTCTGGTGAGACAACTATATCTCACCGAGAAGATCCGAATAGGAGGTCGACTCTAGTCATCAATATTAGCCAAGCTACCAACTTGAGACCTGGTGGAAGGGCGGACCACACAGGTCATGGCGCGAACTCTCTTTTTGCTTCTCCATGTGTCCCTTATGGTTTCTGCAGAACGACACCAGGGAACTTCTCAGCAATCACACACACACACACACACACACACACACAGAGAGAGAGAGAGAGAGAGAGAGAGAGAATGGATAGATGGGGCTTGTCAACTTTTGCGGCGTACCTGGCGAAGGGCAAAAGCAAAATTGGTCTTGCGCTGCTGTAGGTCTCACAGTCTCACACAACAAGAGGGGCAATTGAGTACTCCGCTCCGATACTTTAGTCCAGGCACAATTCCGAGGGTTTGTTTTTTTCGTCCAAAGATAAACCTGGCTAGCAAAAGAAGATTTGCAGTATGTATCCCGAGCTGGTGGTCAAAGAGCCCAATTTCAGGTTATTCCACCTGTTAGCCTCAGAATCCCATCTCTCAAAATCTCCCCATGCTCGACGGTGGCGTTCAAGAGATCCGCCCCATCAAACGATTGTTGACGCAATGTCATTGTCAGAAACGTCCAGCTACCCTCGGATAGTCGTTCATTATGTTTCACAGTCGGATAAGTCCATTGTGACCTAATTTTTGTGGATGGGGGCTGCTGACTACGTGTTTCTGCGGGATGATATGCGACACACCATCTCTCTGGTTCGTTTCAAAGCCCAACAGCAAGGTTCAGCTCCGCGTGGCAACCATTTTAGGGTTAAGATAATCGCTGCTATACCATGTCTTTTCCGACATGTCAAAATTGCCACAGCCTGGTATTATCGGGCGGGAAACATGCCGCCTTGCGCATGCGCAGGTTCTCGCCACGTATAAGCAATAGTTCAGGGCTTATTCATTTTTGTATCGCGACTCTTTTCCTGGGACCCAAGTACGTGGCAACCCCTTCTCACCCCGGGTTTGAAAATGAGATATGTCAAGCATGTCGTGCGCTTGTGATTTCCCTGCTCTATCCCCCTAGTCTATCGGCTGTTGCCAGACTTGGGCACTTTAACCGTTCTTTGCGGTCGTCATCCAACTGCCAAGGGAGAGATCTGAATGAAATTGGCGTCGACTCTTGGTTCCCATGTTAGCAGTTTCGAGGTTCCCTGCAGTCAGCTCTGATAGCACTGGACTCATCAAAGCAACTCGCCCTTTGTTCGGCCGACTCTTTGGTTGGAGACCTCAATTAAACATTGACGCTACTTTAGGATCTGAACCACACTTTCCACAGAATCTGTCTTCTGTCATGTCGTTGTCGTGGCACTGCTTCAGTCAGATTACAGTGACGGCTTGTGCTGCCCAGTGGAACCCAGGGGAACTATATTGAATGCACCTGATCGGTGTCGCAGATATTCTGCTCAACAGTCACTGTCCGACTAATCGCACAACGCCATTGTTTCCGTAGTCTCATCTTCTACCCTTTCAGAGGCACGGTCTTCTGATGTCCCATTTGGGCCCCATTTGGGCTTTCTCTGATTCGTCCCATCAATGGAGGCGGCATGACGCGATCTTGCCACTACCCGAAGAGCGACCCGAAGAGCGACAAGGCCACCCCGTGGCGCTAACACTGGCACTCGGCATTAATTGCAGTGCATTCACATTTTCCGAGCTGTACAAGTCGAGCTCACTCTGTAGTGTGAGGAGAACAAGTCGCCTCTCTCCTCGCAATTCTCAGCGCGCGAAGTCTTGGTCGTTGGAGGGACAGGTCACATTAGCCTTTTGAACCCGTTCAAGCACCGGATCGTGGCGCAATAGCCCAACTTTAAAAGATCCGGGTCATCAGCTAATCAGTTTCTGATGGGAGGATCCCTGCAATTTCCACAAGTAGTACTCCGAACGCTTGGTTTACTAGACTTGGCCCCGATACAGCAAGGAAGGCCCTTGCTTCCGTTTGTCCCACCGTGGCAAGGGGCAACAGTTTCTGGCGAGGAGGGCCAATAATCGTCTGTCACCAGACATAAAGGCTCAACAGGGTGGTTATTACTCTGGGTCCATGGCTCCCTTTTTGCGGAGTGTTCCTCTGGCAATGAATCCATGTGTACTACATATGCTGCCGGGCGTGGACTTGCCGCCAGACCACTGCCAGAGAGAGTCATCTGTGCACGAGTTCGTCAACTTGTCTGATTTACCCGCCCTGCGTGTTGACGTCGTTTCCTCATAGCTTTGGTACTTCTTTATGAGTCGCCAATTTGTGCTTCAAAGGCAGTTAAACATCCACTCGGGTCCATCTTCGAAGCAGGTGCTGCCGGACCATAAAGTCGTTCCATTCTCTTCGTGTGTCGAATATTTGCAAAACTTCTCACAATGAAACATTCCATAAGTCGCCGCCGAGAGTGTTTTTGCCTCAGTCTGAGAGACGACTTGCAAACTTCTACACTCCACCACGTCCCACTGCATTCCGTGAAATCGATCCGGTGACGTGCACCGGCGGTCGGGCCTCAAACAGAGTTCAACGCGTATACGGCCGGAGGGGAGCTTCGACGATAAAACTTGAACATGTTCGGCTTTCATGAAGGAGCTTGAGGGGTGAATTTGTCGTCCACTTTTGCATTCTTCAAAGCCGTGGACTATGCAGATTTGCCTCATGGTGCGAACGGTCACAGGAGCCAGAGATGGACGGCCCGCACCCAGGCCAAAACCATTGATCTCTGCCATGAGCGATAGGCCGTCTCGTTTTGAACCTGCCGTGGTGCGGCTGTCCTACGAAAGCAGCTTGACGTCCGTTGACCTATTCTTGTACACTTATGTTCGCCTTGCTAGGTTGTAACTGACTGCTGTATGTAGTCCTGTAGGTCTGAAGTCGTAAAAACCGACAGGCTTCCCTCAGCCATGGGGGTTTACTTGTGGAACTGGCGTAAGACTTATAAAGGCTTCCTACAAGCTGAAGGATTTGAAAACTGAAACCACCGCGTGAACCACGCAATATAGTTGTGTTTCCATGGATGTAATTGTTTTTTTCAAGCTATTGGGCTTGAGAGGCAAAGATATCGAGCATTCGTCATTGATGAACTTTATGCTCTGATTTTGAGCCAAAATGGCGACTGGCGGACCTCATTGTTCCCACATGCGTAGCCTCCGCAAACGTATGGCAAAGGAACCAAGGACAGACTCCGTGACCTGCGCCATCCTGATTCCTGTCCTCCCGTCGAGGCGCCGGCCGCCCTGCAGGGGCTGGGCCGCACATTGAATGCATTCAACACCTGAATGAACGGCAAAGCCGTCCCTGGTCTGTCAATATGCCCACTCTTTCAGGAACCATACAAGAGAACACACATGGGAAGACAAAGTCAAAACTCCATGCCACGTTAAACAAGTTTGGTTGGTCTCCCAACAAGTCTGGCACTCACTCGACTGCCCTCCAGGAAAGCAGAGTTCCAGACCGTGACGAGGGGAAAAAGAGGCGACGCCGACAGAAGCACGATATTTCCCGAGACCAATAACACCAACGACAATACCCCGTATCCGGATTGGGGTCAGAATGGGTACAGACAAATGCACACTCGGTTACTAATGGCGCAAATTTCGTCATGATGATAAGACTTTCCAACGATGCTAACGAAAAGCTGTGTTTTTTGCCCAAGGGATCGGCCAACGAACGGATGCTGTTGGAATCATATCTTTGTTCACCACGACTCGATGTCTCTACCTTCATCGTCTTTGGTGTCACACGGAACGTCAGTGTAGGTGGCTTCCTCATAGCCATTTCTAGACTCCTTCTAGTTCTCTATAGCATCGTCCGCTACGGCTGCAACTTCACGGTCAACGTCCATAAGAACCTCGTTCATCTCGGCCTCGGTTGCCTCTAAGCCCTCGGAGCTCATGAGTTTGTTATCCTTATCCTCAGCTGAAGAAATTTTGTTAGTAATGATCAATCATGTCGAAGTGCTTGCAACCAGAATTGAATGTATGTGACGATGAAAGCCTTTCAGTTCTTGGGTTCTTTTCATTGAGGGGGAAAGATGTAAGTAAAGACGAGAAAGGTTTCAACATACTCTTTGGCTCGACTAACAAGTTCTCCTGGACTTCACAGTCTGTAAGAATTGAATAATCTCCAATGACGCATCTCTTTCCCAAGATGCACTTTGTCAATTTACAACCCTTTCCGATGACGACGCCATCCATCAAGAGACACTGAGAGAGTTTGGCGCCCTCTTTGATCTGGCAGTTGGCTCCTATGACGGATTCCTTGATGGCCGTTTTCTCTTCTACTGTGACGTTCTCGGCGATCAAGCTATCTGATTTGGTAATTGTAGTACGGGGCTTGACACCCTCCGGGTAAGCAACTTTTCTGGGGTGTGCAAAGGGAGAAGCTGCCTCGGACCCGACCTCCTCGATTGATTCGAGCTTGGCCAGTTGGAGGGACGTGGCGAGAAGGAGTGGAGCGGTGTCAACCCGACGGACCGTGGGAGCTTTTTCTTGTCCTTCGCCCGAGTGGATGTATGCAAGCAAAGGGGGAACATCTGTGCTTTTCTTTTGTGAGTAAACGTGCTGTGTCGAGTTGGCCTCGCCAGATACCGCAATTGAATCCTTGCTAACTGCTCTATCTGTGGCTCTTGAGTCCGAATCGTGTGTGGATTTGACGCTATCTGACATGGAGTCATTGTCGTCCTCAGCAGCCTTGGTGCTGCTGCTGCTGCAAATTGATGTAATCTGAAGCTTGTCAGCAAGCCCGGCCTGCCATCCCGCTTTGGCCCACCATCCGATCACGTCCTCTCCGATGCTGTCCAATCGCTCGTTTTCCTTGACGAAATCCATGACCCAGCGAGGAAATATGTAGATGTGAGCATCGCGGTGAGAAGTGTACATTCGTAGGCGGGGATGTGTGCGCAGCAGCCCGTGGCGAATTGGTAAGGACTTCTTCTCCTCCATGAGATCGTTCAGTGAGTCTGTAGGAACAGAATAGACCAGTTTCGAGAGGTTGGGAAAGACGGATCTCTTTTCGGTGTCTCCGTGCGAGGACTGCAGATGTGTTGTGACGATGAAGTCGGTCTCTTCGCCTTTGACCGGCGTCGCAGATTTGGTGTTGTACCAGACTCCTAGGCCACCGCTGTGTTGACCCTCGTGGCCTTTCGTGCAATGCCCTTTGCCAAGGAGATCTGCGAGGCTTGCGGACTTGACCATCCAGGCTTGTAGAAGCTTGCCGCCACCTAGTTCACAGACCAAATCGCATGGGAGGACGACGAAGTCCGACTTGACAAGATCGCGGACTTCTGGCAGACGAAGAATTTTAGCAGTTCCCGTGTTGAGATCTAGGTCTTTAGGTGAGAGGATATCGGGCCGGGGAAGAGGAAGACCTGTGAGGAAAGGATTTATGCTAAATGCCGAGTTCATGGCCTTGGACGACGATGGAGGGCATATGAGTGTGATATCTGCAGTGAGTTAGTATGCCTCTTCTCCCAGAGCCGTGTTTCTAGCTTCGTTACAAAGAGATGCTCTACATGTATATTCTCCTCCAAAACAAAGTCGTCCGGTGAGGATTTTTTTTTTTTTAAGCCTCACCATCACACAACCTACCTGTAATGCCCATGCGATGACAGAAGTCAATGGGAAACCAGACCATAGGTCGGTTGGCGACTGGCAGAAGAGCCTTTGGGTTCTCATCGGGGTTTGAGGTGAAAGTCGAAAAAGACGATCCTGGTCCGCAAAGGATAAGCGCCTGAAGCCCCGTTGAGGGCATCGACATGGCGTGGGGCATTTTGTGTTGCAGCTGCCCTAGCCGCTACTTGGCCAACTGCTGGATTTGGTCTTCCTGAATTTGGTATTCTTGGCTTTTCAAACGAGAGGTGAGTCTCCAATCGTGTGCAGTTGAGTTTCGGCAGTCGACTTTTCTCTGCCCCAAAGTTGAAGCACAGACTTATCATCCAAGACTTTGTGGAACGAGAGGGGCTAGGTCCTGTGTCATTGTGGCTGATAAAGTGTGGCTGTCGTGCTCCGTGAATCTAGCTCCTTGTTGCCCCTCCCATTCTCGGCAGCCGGATCTTTCATGCTTCCGCTTCAACAGGTGGTTGGTTGTACCTCGGGCCAACCGCATGCGTTGCTGGGCTGCTAGACTTGCGGCCCACCCCATTGTTGACATTGATGAAACGACAACGCACCCCATCCACAAGACTTGTTAAAACGTCAAACGGGGCTGCTGCATGCCCTGGTGTGCGTAACTTGCTCCGTATCAAATCAACAATCTACGACGTCGTTCCAGGAAATCTGTTACTGCGCCACATCCAAGAGGAATCGACTGGATTGCATCTTGGGCTGTCTCGCCTTGCTAGACCCTGCCTAGAGATGCGATACTCCTTTACTGCATAAATGTCACCAAACGATCGCGGACCCTCCCGGCGAGGGGTCTGGAGCCACTGGGTGCCTCTTGCTATCACGGTCACAGTTGCCACCGCAGGGCTGGCCGCCTGGGTATGGAGTCAGCACAAGGACGAGGATGAGAATGTTTTCGATCACGAGCCCGGTTTGGACTACGAGACCGCTGATTACGGAGACAACCCGCCGTATGGCGCATCGAGTCGCGACCCAAAGACTCCCGATCCGCCTCCACCACATCACCAACAGCAAGCTGACGACGCTGTGTCCTATGGCGTAGCTACCGCTCACAGTGATGTGTCAGCGCCTGGGTGGGGAGCACGCATGTCTGGCGCGCTACGGAGAACACCGAGTCCTCAGCAGTTCTTCGACTCGACTGGAAAGACAGTCGCAGCTGGAGTGGCCGCTGCGGGGGCTGCTATGGGCAAAGCCTTGGCATCTATACGCGAGGAAGACAAGGCCTATGTCGAGAACCCATGGTCTGAGGAGGCTGACGCAAAGAAGGATCGTACTCCCATGTCTGGTGACAAAAGACGGAAGACGGTGGCCATCGTGGTTTCGGCAGATACCAATTTTTCCGACTTCAGTAATGATGGCACGCATGAACTGGCTGTATGTTGAATTCTTTTTTTTTTTTTCCTCTTTCCTTTTGGGACGGGTTGCTATTTACGAATGACGTATCGAGGCTGATGTGGTTATAGTCCATTTTATCCCATATCCCTCGCCACAACGACTTTTCGAGGGTCAAACTCTATATCTTGATTTATGCTCCAGATCTGAAGGAGTCTACGCTGGATGGTACTTCTAGTAACCTCCCACCTGCCTCGCTTAGCTCATCATTTTCTAACATTAGTCATACTCAAGCCCAAACTCCTGGAGAGGAGACCAAGAGCCCGTTGTAAGTCCATAAGCCGTTGCATGGCGGAATGGCCAGGGTTTTGCGGGTACTAACAGTGGTTAAATAGGATTGCTCCGACGAACGCAGTGTACAACGCACTTTACTCGCAAGCTCTAACCCTGGTAGACAAGGAAACGACAATTCTACCGTTTACCACACCAAACGGCCATGTCCATATTCTCCGTCACATTCAGCCCGAAACGCTGTATCTGCAGGAGTCCCTGAGTGGAGATAACGGAAGCACAATCACCAGCCTTCAGACCTGGATGCGACATGACATTATCCTTGTTGTCGGCGCCGAGGGCGGATCCGGTGGGCTGGCAGACAGTGAATCCGAGGCTGAAAGAATCGCCAGGCCTGACAAGTGGTGGCAAAGACCCGAGCGAGTTGGACGCGGGCGTGGAGTTGTGGTGGTCGATGGCATGCGGGTACACGACGATTGGGTTCGACGAGTTCAGGGACGGGAATAAGACACGGTTTGCCCAGTATATAGCTTAAAGTATGGATTTCTGGTCGTGCTCTGGTTGGACCGGAGGAGCATAGGTAGATTAGTGACTTAAGTACACGTGCAGTGACTGCCAGTCTTGTTTGAATAATGGAATTGGTGAACGTAGGGAGCATTGTTCAAATTCGGAGAGCCGACGTTCGCATGCCTGGTGGGGGGTGGGGGCATATATTTTGCCCTCTTTGGACGAGTATGTTGGGTCGAATGACAGAGCAAGTTTCTGAAAGAGCAGTTTTTGTTTTGTCCCCAAAGTCGTATCATGCCTTGGGTTTCAGTCAGCTGCAGCTGTTCACCCAGAAAATAACAAATCTACAAACTAAACTGATGAATTCAGTCGGCCTGATGGCTGCAGTCACGTGATGGCCGGATGCGCATCAGGCTGTCGACGGGCGCAGGGTTGCGGCAGCCAACAAGCGGAAGCTCATCAAAGGACCAATTGCCCGTGCCTGGTATTACACGGAGTGCATCGCGGCGCGTCGGCGTCGCTTGATTGATTTTACGGCTATAGCAGAGTCGTGAATGTTGTTTGGCCATTTGCCATGGTTCAATAACCTCTGTCCTTTCTTCTTCACCGTCACCCTTTTCACCGCCCTGCCCTGCACGGTCGAACCTTCGTTAGCTAACTTTTTGTCGGATTCGAACACTCACGTCTCCGCAACCCACTAGCTTATAAGTTAGCCCCGGCTCGACTCGCAACATCATCAGCTCACGTCCGTCTACAGCAATAGCCTCTGTTGGACGCATCATCATCGTCAAGCCTACCTACGACCCACCCCCCCCGGCCCGTCTCGGGGCATCGATGTTGGCGCCCATAGCATCTTCGCTCTGATAAACCAGCGGCCCAACTACTGAGCGCGGGAACCGTCACTTGCCGTGGACGGCATCGCGAGCCATCGCGAGCCATCGCGAGCCATCATGGCCCCCGCCAGCCCCGTCGTCCAGCAAAATGGCGCGGCCAAGATTAAACGACCTGTTCCGCCTGGCATTCAGACGAATGGTATCACATCATTGAACTCGTCACCCTCGCCATCCATGTCACACAGGAGCCAGCCTGCGAGCGCGAGGCAGGCCCCCAACTCGGCAAGCGACCGGTCCATCACCGCCTCCACGGTACGCCCAGTCAACCCAACGCGGCGCGAGACGTCAATTCAAGCGGCAGGTAGACGCTCGCGAGACAGTGTTGGCATGCGTGCCGGTTCCTTCTCTGCCGGGACCAGCCACCACGGAATTGGACTTGCACCTTCTCGTACGCCATCTCCCCATATGTATGCCCAAATACCAGAAAGGCGACAGCCGGCTGACTAAGAAGTACTGTGTACAGAACTAACACACAGGGGGGTTCTACGTAAATTCCGAGGCTCTTCGCCATCTCTAGTTGTTCATCTACACGCCACAGGGTTCCGATTCGATGCACAAGTCGGAGTGTTCACATACACATCACCAATGGGCATATTTATCAAACATCTTAGAGAACAAACCATACCGCACGAACTTCTACCTCTATTCATCGATTACAATGTAACTTTTTACGATGGTTGTCTTATTGTTGAAGTACACGATCACCGACCAAGCACACAGACCAAAGACGTCGCAAAACCCACCTCCACTTCCAGCAGCGTACTGCCAGGCTCTATTCACAACTATAATCAGTATCTGACGCCTTCTCCGTACGTCGCGTTTCCCAAAGATGGACAGAGTCTGGAGAATGGCACCGATGACAAAGATATCATTGACGGGGGGAAAGAAAAGCAGGAGCACGACAAGGACAAAGAAGCCATGCCCGCCCCTGCTCAGCCATCAGAGCCCTCGGAAGGAAAGACGGTGGCGAAACCACGAGTCTTCACTCGCGTTTTGCTTCCGACTCCGGAGACCTTGCAAAACGACCTGCGGATTAAGATTAGCACGCCGAGAGGTGCCGGTAAAGGCAACACTGATGCGCCTTCCGTTGGTCCTCCTTCGACCCCATTGTCGCTGGTACCGCCTACGCCAACAGCAAGCTCCATGCCGCCGCCGATTAGCAAGCGCCCTAGGAAGGAGAAAATGGAGTTGGAGCCGAGCGATATTTACGCCGCCGAGGGTCAAATCCTGCTAGCAACCCTCCCACCACTCTACCTGGAACCGACGCGCAGTATTGAGGAGACGATTGCATTGCTGGAGGCATTTTCAGACCCGCGCCACTCCGAACCGCCGCCGCAGCCAAAGACTCGCAAGAGAACCGTTGCTGAGATGGCTGCTGACGAGGCTGCAGCAGCGGATCAGGAACGATATATGCTGACGTTGGATGAAAGATTGGGTGGAAACTCTTCAAACGCCCAGGGCACCAGCGGAGCCGATTCTGAGGCGCAACCTGGAGCTGCCACATTTGAACCAAGATTCGAGAGGTTCAAGGTCATTGAGGACATCAAACGAGATCATGCTGAGAAGAAGGAACAGGAAAAGATCAAGCAACAAGAAAATGATCGACGGTTACAAGCTCAGAGGCAAGAGCAGATGGCACAGGCCCAGCGACAACAGGTAGAGGCTGATCGACAAAGACGTGAAACTGCTCTCAGAGAGAACCAGCTACGACAAGAGCAACAGAGACAGGCTGTGGCAGCACGGAATGCCGCCGCTGCTTCTGCTGCTCAGAACCAGGCTCAAGCCCAAGCTCAGCAGCAGCAGCAGCAACAACAACATCAAACGCAAGCACCACAACCACAGACACAGCCAGCCCAGCATGCCCATCCAACGCAAAATAAGACGGGTGCCAATGTGCCAAACGGCGTGGCTGCGGGTGGCCAAAATTCCATGGCTAACAACATCCAGGGTTCTGCTCAACCTCGATTCCAGGCCCAAATGACACAAGCTACCGCTGCCTCTTCGCCGGTCATCAGGCAAGGAACACCACAGAATATGTCTTCACCCATGGTGGGCAGCGTCCCTATGCAACAGACCAACTCGAGCATGGCAACCAGTCCTCCGCGACCGCCATCTGTCGTTCAGAACGGCCAGATGTCAGTACCCATGGCTCACAACATGTCCGCCAGGGGCAGCCAGCAGAGCCATCCCTCCGGCACTCCTCGTATACCCGCCAATTCAACCCCAAACATGGCTCATGGTACGCCTATCAACCGACAAGCCATGGCAGCTACACCACGCATGTCACAAGCTAGCCCACCGCCTAGTATGATGGCTCAGAATTCGCAAATGGGCCAGGCTATGATGATGAACCAACAGGGCATGAACCACAACCAACAACAGATGTTTGCGGCGCAAATGGCTGCCCAACAACGAGCTATTGCACAGCAGCAGCAGCAGCAGCTCGCTGCCCTGCAAAATGGAGGTGCCAACGGTGGTATGAACACGCAGGGAATGACGCCCCAACAGCAACAGGTTATGCAAATGATGCAACGACAAATGTTGATGCAGCAGCAGCAGCAGCAGCAGCAACAACAACAACAACAACAACATCAACAACATCAACAGCAGCAGCAGCAGCAGCAGCAGCAGCAGCAGCAAGGTGGCATGATGACGCCACAGCAGCAGCAGCAGCTCGCTCAACAATACGCACAATTGCAGCAGAGCATGCAAAATAACCAGCTGCGGCAGATGACACCACAGATGCAAGCACAAATACAACAAATCGCCCGGATGGGGCAGATGGGTAATCCTATGCAGAGACAGGTGAGCGGGCAGATGATGAATGGCAACAACGCGAACATGCAAGCATTTGCCGCTATGCAAATGCAGCAGCAGCAGCAGCAACAGCAACAGCATCATACACAGCAGCAACACCAACAACACCAACAGCAACAACAACAAGGCCAACCCCAACAGCCACAGATGGGTGCCAATCCTTTGCAAACGCAGATTCAGCTCAGTGCTCGGCAGATCTATTCGCGGCTGATGCAAGGTGCAGTTGCTAAATTTGGCAGCGCCGAGAACGTTCCTCAAGATACACTTGACAAGATGAAGCAATCTTCCTTCATCCAAGCTCAGCAAATGCTCCAACAGAGTATGGCGCAACGACGGGCTCAGCAACAACAAATGATGATGCAGCAGCAACAGCAGCAACAGCAGCAAGCTGCTATGCAAGGGATGGGCGGCATGATGGGACACCAAGGAATGTAGAACATTGTATTGACTTGACTCTGGTGGTGAACCTGGTTTGGAAGCATGATCATCAGGCGCGAAGAGAACGACGACAACGAACATACATCAAGCGGTCTGTCCCGCGGAGAAGTGGATGGTAATGGAGTTTATGGTGCAAGGCTGTGCTACACTAAGTTGGCTTCCTGTATTCTCTTCTTTTGATGTTTTATGGTCCCTTTTTCCTCTTCTTCTTTTTTTTGGTCCTTGCCATGTTTCCTATTGTTGAATGCGTCTTCTTCTTTCCCTTGTCTATTGGTTTATCCCGCTGCTACGCCGGTTTGACGTGGTAATTGAGATACCCCATGGAGTTGTTTCGAGGCGCGCTATATATCGCAAGAGCGAAAGGGAGCTCGGGGTGGATGACTGGCCTTGGTTGGAACTCTCTATTATACCGAGCCTGGAAGCAAAGGTTCATTATGAATCCAGCATGGCGTTTACAATACTCTTGGCAGATAAGTGGTTTTTGTACATTATAGTCTCTAGTTTTAGAGCATGCATAATGGTTATGAAACGAGGCCCGAGAAATGCAGTTTGCGCCTTGTTGGTATATATGTGGTTTGCACGGACTTGTGTTGAACAAATGAGCTCCCTCCCATGACATTGTTGGTGTATGTAGCAGATGCTGGCTGCGAAGGTGAGGCCTCACTTGGGTGTCTGGGGCGCGTCACGTGTCGGTCTCCACAGGAGGTCCGCCATGACGCTCGCTGGTCACGACTTCACGACCGTGCACGACCGTGTCAAAGGAGCCCTCGACCATCCTTTTCCAAGACAGCTTTATCTGCATCTGCAACAGGACCATCTCATCCTGAGATATTGCGGGATCAAGTGGTGCATTCTCGTCCTTTTTTTATTTTCCCTTCTTTACCAGCATAGCGGTAGGCCGTTTCTTACTCTTTCTTTCTTTGTCATCCCCCAGACTATCCGCTTATTCCTTCTGTGGCCTTTTGTCGCTTGGTCCATCTTTACACACAAGCTTCGTCCCGATGCAATCGCCTTCGTTATCGGCAGTCCTACTGTCGCTCAGCTTGGCGCCTTTGTCTAGCTTAGCTATGCTGCACTGCGAAAATATCCTCATCGACGGCCACAAGTTCAACTTGGAGAAGCTAAAGGGACCTCATTCAGTTTTAACGTCCAAGTACGACTCGGTGACACACACGTATCATAATACGACATATTCCTTGGATGTTTGTGGACCACTAAAAAAAAGCGGCAAGAGTAAATCCAAGGAAGAGTGCCCGAATGGCACAAGAGGTATGTCGATTCCTTCTACGTATCGAACCTACGGGACGGTGGTCCCAAGGGGGTAAATTCCGACCTGACCTTCATACTCGATTCAACAGTGTGTGCCATTCAACGATTGATTAAAGGCGACACCGACATTGTCGAAACTGTGACTGCCATCTCCGGCGCGTTAGAGAATGTGGGCGGATCCCAATTCGAATACGAAGCTACGAGACTGAATGGCAGCGATTCGAACAGCGACGCACATAAAGAAGGCTTGCGGCTGGTGCTGAAAGGTGGCAAGCATCCCCTTGATGCACCTGTCAAAGAACGTCGCGAACAAAAGGCCATCGTGGAATTTCTTTGCGATAAGAACGAAGGTACCGAAGGGGAATGGGAGGACTCAGAGGACAAGTACTCCAAACTTGGCCGAAGTGAGGACAAGAAGGAGTACGATGAGAAGGGCGAGGACGACAACAACGACGGCAAGGACACATCATTTCCGGAGCACCAGCTGAAGAAGGAGAATGCCGCTTTGATCTGGGAAAGCTATGGACCTGAGAAGGACGCGGACG
Source organism: Epichloe amarillans (assembly GCA_024072835.1). NCBI lineage: Eukaryota > Fungi > Ascomycota > Sordariomycetes > Hypocreales > Clavicipitaceae > Epichloe > Epichloe amarillans. The sequence goes on along the minus strand of CP099637.1, from coordinate 3,930,376 downwards.
TGTTGCGACTAACATGGCACACCAAGTATGCCTGTGAAAAACGAGATGGGAACAATGACAATAACAAGGGCGACGGAGGTGATGCAAGCACCCACTGGGGGTTTTTCACTTGGTTTGTCATCATGTGAGTCACCCGGCCTTGCATGCTGAGCAAGTTGCATTGTACGTGATGCAAATGGTGCAATGTGCTAACTGAAACTCCAGTGTCTTCCTGGGTATCGCGTCATATCTCATTTTTGGATCCTGGCTCAATTACAACCGCTATGGTGCTAGAGGCTGGGACTTGTTACCACATGGTGACATGATACGCGACGTGCCCTACTTGTTCAAGGACTGGACGAGACGCGTGCTCAACACAGTTCAAGGCACAGGGAGTCGTGGAGGATATAGCGCAGTTTAGGATGGCGCTCTGTCGGATTTTACAAGGAAATAGCAAAGCGGTACAAGAAAAGGACGGGGGATTTCTTTGCTGGGCTTTTGTTGCGTCTGGCCGATTCGTTGTAAAATTCGTTGTATGGAAGTAGGCGGCGTTTTGGGTGCATGAATGCAGGGGATGATGCCCTTTGGCCAATTAATTGTACGAATAATGCCAATGGGGTGGTGATGCGCCAGACTTGCTCTGGAGCGGAAGCAGTACTCAATCACCCCGAAGTACGACCGGAAGGATGGAAGGTACATGTAGAGATTATTCGTTTGCGAGTAACATCGGCTAGCAAGCATCATGACATGGACACATAAATTGGTTCTAAACCGCATTGTGTGCACGTGGTATTACGCCCAAGTCCGATGATCGGGCAGCACTTTCGTGGGGTGCTCCGTGAACGGCGCCCGCTCATGTCATGCATGGACCTGGCTGGCGTGGCATGCCGCGGTTGACCCATTCATTGCCTGGTTTTTACAAATCGACAACATCCGACGGATCGCCAATTCGCGCATCATTCTCTGGCCAAAAAAAAAAAAAAAAAAAAAGGCAGAGATCACTCTCAGCATATCCACTGCTCTCACTGTCTCCGTCTCACATCTTCCCAAGTTATCCTCAAACCAGCATCGCACAGCTTTCATCTCGGAAGTCCACAAAGGTGGCAGGGTTGTGCTTCGTCCAGGAATCGGCTCATCCAGAATACTCCGAGAGATCTTCATCGGCACTAGGTACGCGATTACCTAAAGCTAGGGGGTATATCGCAAGGCATACAAGGGATAATGTACGCATAAATTAGTCATTTTTTTATTAATGCCTCCTCTGGGATGCCAGCCGATGTGTTGCAGTTGCTAATCGTCTTGCAGGCTTGACATGGACCATTGAATCTGCAAATCAAACTTGTCCTTGACGGGGATCCTTCGAACGTTTAGAGTGGGGGCAAGTCGGCGGTTTCCGATCAAGTCTCACGTCGGACTTCGCCCCCATCCATGGGTACGGGGATCAGATCGATCTACATGTACATAGGTGGAGGGAGTCCAGAACAGACGCCCTCAAACCAATGCCCAAAATGGGAACAGCGAGCTGTTTCGAGGAGAGGAAGCTTTTCAAACGTCATTCACACCTGATTACCGAGCGCAATTAGTCAAAGGAATACACACGCCCTATACGGCGAGTCGCACAGTTACGACAAAAGCAATACCTAAGCAAATCAAGAATGCTACAAGACGATTTAGACGCACTATCACAGTGGGCCGAAGGAGGTGGCAGAAACGTCAGCGTAGTTGCCAAGGTCATCAAAAAACGCAGTCGAAACTGAGGCGCGAGCTGAAAGTGACGGCGACGACGAGGATTTTGTTAGCGTAACATCGGATACAGACGTGGAACAGCGAAAGCGCGAACGAGCAATGAAAGAATTGCTGAAGAACAGCCTTCACACTCATTTATATCATACGTTTTATATCGTAACAAGTGGTAGCAATTACCCGGGGTACATGAGACATGAGCAACGGGATGGGACATGGCATTTTGGGAAGTACATCAAGCACGTATCCATTACTGATGCAGTGCAGCCGACTCCCCGGAAATTCCACGTGGCGCCTGCACTGCGGACATGGAGAACAGCACATGATGTTGGTGGTCGATAGTAGACACGTTACCCCGGACCCTTTGATGCGCGGGCTTATCTATCTCAAGCTGATTTGGCAGATTGTGTCCTTGATATCCTTGATATCATTGATAAGAAGTCCATGGAAGGCCGGAGGTGCCCGTGCGTCCTTCTCCTTCGTAGACCGAACAGCTTGTTGGTCATCCGTCATGTCATCCCTTTGACTCGGGCTTGCTTACTCGGGCCTGCTTCCTCGTTCTGCGTATAAAGCTGGCAAAGACGTGACATGATTGTCTACCACGGTTCCTCTTCGAAGCCAATCATCCACCATGGATACAGTCAAGCACGGCCACGCCGAGCGACGTGGAAGTATTCACGACGCAGAAGAAGCTCTCTTCTCCAAGGCTGTCTCAGACGGCGCACCAGAGTATCCTGCTTCAACCGACGCGTACGAAACGAACACATTGTGCGGAACGCTGCAACGGCTAGCAAGCAACTTGAAAGTCGAGAAGCGAGGCATCGAGCGAGTGCCAGAAGATGAAAGAACCGATCATTCTTACTGGAACATTGGGACAATGGTACTTGATTCCCCTCGCCTCTACCCCAATCTCCCCAGTCGTTAGTTCAAGAATCGGTACCTGTTGTGCCTCGGCTTAGAGCCGTGTATGACATGTTGTCCAACATGAGTTCCCCTGTCAAAGGAAAACAGGGAACTGAGCGAGAACTTGTTGTCTAATCTGGGAATCCCGGCCACAGTGGCTTGCAGCCAATTTAGTTGCCCCTTCCTTTACAATCGGAGTTTTGGGCCAGCCACTCTACAATATTGGCTTCGTCGACGGAGCACTCGTCATTATCTTCTTCAATCTATTGGGTTCTGCAACCGTGTGCTTCTTTTCCACGTTTGGACCCAAATTTGGCTTAAGACAGATGGTTTTGTCGAGGTTTTGGTTCGGTTGGTGGGGAGTGAAACTGAGTAGACCCCCCCCCCCCTCCTCCCCCTGAAGATCTTGACATGAAAACTCTTATCTAGCTCGCGCCTGGAATTGGTATCTAATATCCTCCGTCTACCCTCTAGTCGCCGTCTTCAATCTCCTCGCCGGTATCGGTTGGTCGGCCGCGAATATCATTGTCGGTGCACAGCTTCTCCACGCGGTGGACCATAGTGTCCCCGGTTGGGCAGGCATTCTCATCATCGCGTCTTGCACCTTGATCATCGTCTTCTTCGGATACAAGCTGGTGCACCTGTACGAGTACTGGAGCTGGGCTCCCACATTCATCGTCTTCATGATTGTTCTCGGCATATTTGCTCACTCGGGTCATTTCGTGAACACTCGGACGGGATCGGGAAAAGCAGAGTTGGGCAAGGTGCTGTCATACGGATCCACGGTGTTTGGATTCGGCACAGGCTACACCAGTTTGGCGGCAGACTATACTATTTATCAGCCCAGCGATCGTCCCCGGCGCAGCGTATTCCTGGCCACTTGGCTGGGGATTCTTCCGGCTCTTCTCTTCACCGAGCTTTTTGGTGCTGCCATCGCCACTGCCATGGTGATCAATGGCGGAGAGAACCCGTATCAAGAGGGCTGGAACGCAGCCGGCGTGGGTGGGCTGCTCGCGGCGGTTCTGTTCCCGTCTGCTGGTTCGTTTGGGAAATTCTGTCTCGTCATCCTCGCCCTGTCCATCGTTGCCAACAACTGCCCTAATGTCTACTCCGTGTCATTGACACTCATGGTTCTCGGTCGCTGGACTCGTCGTGTGCCGCGGTTCGTCTGGACGATTGTTGGCTCAGCAGTGTACGTCGGCATCGCCATCCCAGGCTACGCCAGCTTCGAAGCCGTGCTTGAGAACTTGATGCATTTCATCGGATACTGGCTCGCCATCTACGAGGGTGTCGCTCTGACAGATCACTTCGTCTTCAAGCGTGGCTTCTCTGGCTACAATCCCGAGCACTGGGACGATGGAGACAAACTGCCACCCAGCTATGCATCATTGACGTCGTCTCTGATGGGCATCGTGGGAATGGTCCTGGGCATGAAGCAGACGTGGTGGGTCGGGCCTGCTGCCAAAGGTGCAGGAGGCGATTTGGGCTTTGAGCTGGGGTTCGTCCTCGCGGCTGCTTCATACGCCGTACTGAGAACAATTGAGATGAGGATTTTCAAACGCTAGCATGGGGCACGGGGCACGGCGCGAGACGAAGGTTCCAGCAAGTACGTGTGTTTCGAGGTGAGAGATTGCTACGAGCTTGGAAGGGTCAGTCATGTCGGGGTTCTAGCAAATCTCAGGTCTAGCCATGAATGAAACAGGTCTAGAATAAAGCCTTCTATATTTGTCGGCCCGTTCGAGGGACCCTATGCCGTAGAGAAATTCCAAAATGCCTGCGGCATCGAGATCATCCCGGGGCAAGCGCCCATCGTCTTCGCGCATACAGACCTTGTAACCCTGTTTAACGCCAGCGCTTCATGACAACGCTACCAAGGCAGCCCATTGCCGTTAGCAAGCGTTCGTGTTTCGCCATGGGCTCGTTGCGGCCAATTAATATTAAGCACCTCGTTCACCTGGAGCGCGGCACACAAGTGCCCGGGTTGTCACAAAAGGCTCATTCCCGCCAGTGACCAATTTAACTCTCCTCGCAGATGAGCAATGTCTCTAATTCGGATCGAATGTCTTGGGAGTGCGGTTACAAGACATGTTGCGCGTTATTTTCACAAACCAATCAACTCTCAAGCGTCCTATTCCTTGCGCTGGTATATCATTTGGTGTAGACCGCATCTGCACTATTCTCAAGCCTCCATCAGAGAAGGATTCAAAGACATGGCCGGTATCACGCAACCTTGACGTGTACGTAATGGCAATCGGCGGCAAAGACTTCGATGGGCTGTCACTCGAGCGGATGATGGCTGTGACCCGTGAGCTTTGGAAGGCGGGGATTCGCGCTGAATACATGGCGAAAGCAAAGCCCAAATCACTACAACAGTTTAAAGCCGCGATCGGTGTGCCTCTGGCCATTATTCTTGGGCAGGAGGAGTTGGCAGCAGGTCAAGTTAGGCTGAAGGTCTTCCGATCCGACGCCGACGAAGAGAAAGACATGGGACAGCTCATCTCCAGAGAGAGTCTAGTTGAACAAGTACAAAAGCTTCTATAGAGATCCGTTCGACTCAACAATGAGGCACAAAGCATGGCTCCCTTCCACAGCGGAAAAGCAGTGCACAATCCAGAATTGGTTTGCCCCCTTTTTCTGTAAAAAAAAAATCCCCATTCCGCTACTACAGAGCTCACCTGCTCGTTCTAGTTATCCACCTACAGGTTCTACTAGGATATTTCAGCATTCTTTCGACAGCAGCCGCAATAATCCAGGATCATTTTTATAGCGTTGTAATGCAGCATTTTTCCACTCATCCCAATCCATGCCCTCGTCCACACCCAGAGCTTCACGAAGTCCTCGGAAAAGGCCCAAGAAACCATCCCAGTCACAGAGGTCATACCCGCAACAGAAAGCAAATCGATGTTGTAATCGGCCATGTCGAACAAATCGCGCCAGGTCCTCGCGACCTTTTTCCTCCAGCAGAAGCGCGAAAACGGCCTCGTCGTCGCCTAGGCAATTCTTGCCGTCATAGAAATCCGCGACTGGTAGGAGGCCAATCGGCGAGTTGAAGGCAAGTGCTGGTGGTGCGGTGTGAGCCCACTCCCAGTCAATAATTCCGGTCACGTCAAAATTCTCATCAACCAAGATATGATCCCCCTTGTCGTCTGCGTGCTTCAGAAAGAACTCGCCGTTGCTCTGCACCGTGGGCAACACAAGCGGGACCTGATCAAGAAGAAACCGATGGATCAAGTAGGCGTCCACTGCTCGTTGCGAGTAGAGCTCTTCCTGGAGAATCAAGCTCAGGATCATCTCGAGCGAAGAAACATGATACTCTTCCAGGGAAGAGAACGGTCCGAGGGTGCGCATTTCGGACTGTACGAAATCGGTTAATGGCTCTCGAGCAAATGCGCCGACATGACATTCTCCAGGTTTATCGAGCGAGCCAAAGAGATGCAAGGGGAACTTTTCGAGCTCGATAAATGCATTCGCAAGATGGTCCATGACCTTCTTCCTCTGTTCAGGGTTTGCAGTAGACCATCTCAGAGACTTGCCAGGTAGCTTGTCCATGAGTATATACCCAACTCCCACAGGATTGCCCGGCTGCTCGAGTGAAAATCCATGAACTTTTGGCGCAGGCACTTTGGTCTGCTCAAGAAACATGAGGGTTGCAACCTCACTCTGTAGGATGTAATCTCGCAATGCAGCCGGTGGGGACGTGGCGTTGAATCTGCGGATGCGCGCAATCCATGTAATTCCATCTTCAAAGATGATTTCGACGTGATAATTCATGCCTCCCATGACAGAACTCCGCGATGATCTGTCATACTGGAGCGGGGGAACATGGCATGGTACGCCTTGCCGCAGTTGACTGGCTCGGTTTTCCAGAGCATGGGTATTGATTTTTTGGATCAGCTGCGAGAGTTCATGCTTCTCGGCCGCTCGAGCTGCAGGATCGTAAGTATCAGCATCCTGCCAGTATGTGAATCAGTGAAAAGGTGTGTGAAGGGAATAAAGTTGACGAACTTCCCACCGGGGGCAGCTGTGGAACTTGGGTTGCAGATGGTTGGAACACAGGTGACGATTGCAGAGCAGACAATCACCGAGGTTGCGAACAGCCGGTCTGTAGCACCCTTGCGAATCACATGTCCAGAATGGCATGTTCAGAGGTGTTTTGTAGGAACAAAGAAGTTGGCGAGGTTGCGTCGATTTATTGCTGGTGTCGAATACGAATGCTCCGCCCCATCGCGGCCAGGCACACCAACTGACGAAGCTTTCTATTGGCGTGGGACAAACCTTGGTGAGCAGTCAGCCGCAACCCCACTTTACCTAGGCCACAGAACTCCCTATAACGCAAAAGGCAGGCAAAGCTCGGCTTTCCCTAATAACCCTGTGCGGGAGAGTGGCAATTAAGCTAGTTAACTATGCTCCTTTTAGCCGTCACATTGAATAACATCTTTGGTTTCAGGCACGAGGCCGTGCTGACTGACTCAACGACGGTTGACTTCATACCTCAGCCTAGACCAGCCATTTCTAGACTTAACCCCTCGCATCACAGAGCAATTCATCCCTTTTCCAAAACTCTTTCTATTGCTTCATCTCGCGCCCCCCCATTGCCTTAACGAGATGTCGCACTCCACTGGTAATATTATCGTCATGGCTCTTATTGTTCTTTTTTCACTAATTTAATCACCCTCATTGGCCCTGGTGTCGTCATGAAATGGGGGCTCCAGAGTCCGACCCAGCGAACCAGAGGCGATGCGGCGAGTCCAAGAACACGCGCCCTCGGTGCCGCTGGGATATTCATGGCATAAATAAGGCTAGGCGTGTCCTCTTTTAGTCTCCAATTTTTTATCCTTGTTCTAACATGAGTATTATATGAAGAATAAATGTAGGCTAATACTCTTTTTTTTTTCTATAGGGTTTAATGAAGGAAGTAAGAAGGAAGTTACTAGAATTAGCACTACTATAACTCCTATTCAAGAAGGGGTATTGTAAGAACCCAGAAGGTGTGCTGGAATTCCCCAGTAGACCGAAAGATCCGTCAATGCTAGCCGTTGCTAACGTTGCACCTTCCAATTGATTATAAGACCCTGTCACCTAGGGCTCACTTCGTCGGCCCCGTCCACAGTGCCTCACACACATCATGCAATTCCAACATCTCTAACCTCTTTGCCTCCATGCTCCTGACAAAGCTATACTTTTTAACCTTTTTAAGTGGCTTTAAAATCATACAGGAGTTAAGCTCATAAAATACTAGTTAATTCCTGTCCCCTTTCAGGAGCCTTTCAGGTGGCCTTTCAGGTCTGTGTCGCTTACAAGCCCTTACACTAACATAAGTTACAACACATCTTGGAAAAAACACCATGCACGTATCGTAGTGGTTTGATTCACTAACAGAACCACGAATCTAAATCATTGCGCCAAACGCCATATATGCGCCACGAAATACTCTGACCCACCTCAACGCCTTTGTCGTCCCAAAAGCTCCCAGATACCAAGGCCAAAACTCCAAAGCCGCATCCGCCGACGAGGAAAAATCACCATGCATTTGTTTACGCCAATTTGCTCAATGCCTGATGACCCATCATGCTTGCTAGCACCCCCGCGCCATACCACCCGACCCGCTCAGATCGTCCGCCCCAGACTTCTGATCCCACCCAGCAAATTGCTGCTAGCTCTGCCACCCCGAGCGCGGACAGGATATACAACAAGAGAGGCACGGGGCCTGTGTCACTCATCAGTCGGCCCGTATCACCTGTACCACGGACAGCCATGGCTCCTGCTATGAACAGGGTGCCAAGCTGCATCTCCCAGCCATAGGGGATGGGAACGCATACGACGAGGAGCCACAGTGCCATGAGGACGGTGAGGATAGCTTGTTCTGACCGAGTCGATTGAGTCGAGGAAGACTGACCGCCGCCTCGTCCGACAGGGCCATCATGGCCTTGAACTTGCTGCGGCCTGTGTTCCCCAGCGTTTGCCCCCTGCTCCTGCTCCTGCTCCTGCTCCTGCTCCTGCCCCAGACTGAAGCTTTGGCCAAGCAAGTCCGCCAAGGAGCTCGCGTCATTGTCTCGTTCCGCCGCAAAAAAGCTAGGCTGTTTAAATTCCACTCCACCACTGGCATCACTGCCGATGCTGACGTGGGATGAAGATGGCTGATGTCCTCTTCTCGTGAACATGACCTTGCCAGTCTCTGGAGGTTCCTGCTTTGGAGCAGGTGACCATACTGGGTTCCTCAACCGCCGAGCAGGTTCTACTGGCGCCGCGGGAACTTTGTATCGGAATGGATTCATGGATTCAGATTGAGACGGGATCTGGTCGCCCGACTGGCCAAATCCGTTTGGGGTGGGTGTGGGGTCATCATTGAGTGCCCGGTGTTGTGGTGTGATGGGCGACCAGTCCATCTCCTCGGCGTATTGGAGTTTTTGCTGTCGTTTGCTCGGTGTTTCCGCCAATGCCATGTTCTCCTTCCTGAGAGGACTGCTCCCTGGTCGCATGGCATTGAATGGTGACTGCGGTGATGGCGTCATGGCTGGAACACCTGCTTTTCGTGGAGTTGTATTCGCCGAGTCCAGCGCATCGTTGAAAAGTTCGGAGAATGTCTTGGAGTCTTCTTGTCTTCTCTGCCTGGGCGAAGCGGTGTTTTTAGCCACCAGCGGCTTGTCGTTGTAAGTTGCAAAAAGGGGAGTCGTATCAACACGGATCGATCTTCCAGCTAGCGTGTAGATCTGTTGCCACGGTCAGAACAAGTCGCCGTTCGTTAAGACGACCTAAACCTACCACAGTCATGATAGCAGCCATGGCCACATGAGCACCGAGCCTCGCAGTGCCCGGTTGAGCCGCTTGTCCGCTCACGTCTATGCCGCGAAAAATGAACCGAAAGAATACGGCAAGACCTTGGAAAGAATACCATTGCGTGAATCCCAGAAGATGTCTCGAAAACCCGCGGTTCACTTGAACAAAGTGCGGATTCCACCACGCCGCCATGACGCCCGTCCACATGCTCCATTGCATTAGTGTATCCGCAGCGGGTAGGGGCTCAGTCGCCCGCTTAAGTGATGAGAGCACTTTTGCTGCCGTGCTTTGGTCGTCGGGATCACACAATCCGTTGTCGCTTCCCTGGAGGGCCTGTGTGATCATGACAAAATGCCACATGATTTGCAATGCAAACCCAGCGCGCCACAACGCCTTCCCAAGCATATCAATCCAATCTAGTTTAGTGCGCGTCTTGGTTTTCCGGCCCCGAGTCAGCTTCATCATGCGTCGGAGATGGTCTGTCTTGGCTGTATATCCGGCCTGCCGTATTCTGGCTTCAACCTTCTCTGCGCAATCGCCGCATACTTGTGGATAACGCCTCTCCAAGTTACGTCGAAATCGGTAGTAGTTGCGCTCGAGCTCGGGGTAGTCTGGGTCGGAGGGGTCATCCGGGAGGTACTGCGCCAGGGACTTGGTGAAGAGATGCTGGTTCTTGAGGCACGTCTGGCAGAAAATGTCATCTCGTTGTTGTGACACGGGACCCGATTGTGGTGCGGCATACTGGACAGTGGTCGCTTCTCTGTCTGTGGCAACGGGGGGGTCGGTGATTTCACCATTCTGAATCTGTCAGTTGAGGGCTGGTTGTATCGTGAGCATATTGAAGGCTCTGTCGGGGCACGAGTTGGCAACACACCTGATCCAAGTAATTGGTCGCGTCGCAATGCAAGCACAAAAAGTCGCGGATGGTGCCATCAAACTTCAGGCCCGACCTCTTGCCGCAGTAGAAGCAGGTCAGGTACTTGGAGCCTCTAAAGCGTGGCATCCTGCACGTCGTCGTGCCTCGAGGACGACGTTGTGATGGACACGGGCACTAAACGATGCAGAGAGGAGACTGAATCTCTAATCAAAGCTGCAGCGCAATGATGATCTACTAGACCTGCCGATGCGATCAAACTCCCGAGATTTCGAAGTTCTGTAATCCGATTCTGCCCAAGGCGGTGGAGGCCCAGGCTGGCAACAACTTGAGTAAGAGGCGGGTCTGACTGGGTCCGGGGGTGGGGGGGGGGGCGGTGTTAACATGGTCACCCAGACACTGCCACCAGACAGACTGGCATTATTATTAGGTATCATTTGCTCCGCGACGGTGCTTGCAGAAGCATTTTTCTGAGTGTGTAACAATTGGCAGTGACTTGAACTCGTCACTATGTTTTTGTATTGCGTTGAGAAGCTCTTCATTGTGAGGAGCATAGAGGCACAGAGGCACAGAGGACAGAGGCGCATATTAGGGGCGACCACATCACAGAGATAGTGAGTCCTACCTAGCTAAGATGGCAAAACGCAAGTGGTCTACGGATTATTGTGTGCGTAAGGCGGGGTATACCAAAATTGTATGGAAGGGGTCTTACCAGGTGCCAGTCATCCAACTTGAACTTGAAGTCTCATTCCTTCGTGGGCAATGTTGCTCTGCTCCACTTGCCGACCTCTCAGTTGCAAAACAGCTACCCTGTACCCGAAACGGGAAGACAAGTTGTGCTCGTTGCCTTGTTAAGCAGCATCATGACTGCCTGTTCCATCTACTCAGTACCGTTTTGTTGGGGCCACAGGGATATGACCTTCATTTCAATGCTCATTACGGATTACTGTTGCACAGATCCCTTGCATGACTGCATCACGGCCTTCGAGAAGCCGCGGACCCCCAGTGTGACACCACATGCAGCCTCCCCTGCGATCGGACCTACATAATTTCTCACCAAAACATCATCGAAGCGGTATGCGGTTTGCAGGCCCGCATCCTCGTGCAGCAAACTCCTGGCTTTCATAGTTCCCGCGCACGTCGAATCGACCATCAAAAGGCTGACGCTGCGACTGGCCGGAAACAAAAGAAAACATTTCCTGCGTGGTCATTGTCCAATCATGTTGGGCGTTCCCGCAACGTGGGCATCGTTTGAGTTTGGGTTTGTCCCATGTGTTTGTTCCATTGAACAAAACTGGCTAGACCATAAACAGGATGGCACCCTTGATTGCAAGTTCCTTCAGGGCTACGGGGAGCTCTTCCGCTTGTTGGCATGGCTGGAGAAGCTGAAAAGCATTCAAAGCTGTCCAGACGCCGAAAGGGACGAGAGAGCCACGACTCGTTGAGAAGCAAGGATGAAACTTTTCCAAGCAAGGCAGTGCATGGACGTTCGGATGGGCTGGCAATGCCATGTTCGCAGCCGACCGACAGACAGGTGAATGTGTTTGCTGCTGCCCACAATGGGACTGTACATCTTACTAGAAAGACATTTTCATACAGGGTCAATCAGGTCAACGTAAGTGAGTCTCCCCCCCCCCTCCCCCCTCCGTTGTAGCGAGAAACGATGAACCTTCAATTCGTACATATATGTTAATAGCTATTGGGGATCTGTGCGATACGTCCCCCGTCAACGAGAACGATGGTGCCGTTCATGTATCCCCCTGCCTTGCTGGCAAGGAACAGAATAACACCAGCGTAGTCTTCCTCGGTACCAATCCTCCCCAGAGGCACCGTCTTGGAGTCCAACGCGCCCTCCTCCCGTGGGTCCCCGGCTGTCTTCATGAACGGCTGGTCCTGGGTCATTTCACTCGCGAAGAATCCCGGAGCAATGGCGTTGACTCGAATCTTGTGAGGTGCCAGGGTGGTAGACAGCTGTTTCGTCATGTGGGTGACGGCCGCTTTGCTAGCACTGTAGGCAAACCCCGAATATGGCATGCGAGAAAAACTGGCTCCCGAGGACGTGAGCACGATCTGAGATTTCTCAGGCACCACGGCTCGCTTGTTGCCTTGATCCAGCAGATCGAGGAAAGCTACAGCCGTGTAGTATGCGCCGGTCACGTTCACGTGCAGGTTGCTCGTGAAGTCCTCCATCTTTGGCTCCCACATTCTGTTCTGAATCGTCTTGATATCATCGTTGCCGTCAATTGATCCAGTGCCTGCTATGTTGATGCCACTGTTGGCAAAGAGAACGTTGATGTAACCAATTTCCGAGCGGATACGATCGACAGCAGCGGCCAAGCCTTCTTTGGAAGTGACGTCGCAGACAACCGGGTGCACCACGTGCGGTTTTGTCGACTTCTCTCGCGTTGAGATGAGAGCCTCTTTCCGTCGCCCAAGGATGTATACTGCTTTGGCTCCGTTGGCGACCAGGGCATGCGCAGTGACGGCACCCAGACCGGAGCCGCCCCCGGTAATGACGGCGACCAAATCTTTGACTCTAAACAGCGATGCTGCGTCATATGATGAGGAGGATGCCATTCTGGATGGGGAGGGATGGAGGGAGGAAGCCCTTTGCGTCTGGCGAAGGCTGGGCGCGATGGTGAATTTTTGCAATCACGCCCTTGCTTGCGATGGCTTCTATCAACTTATCTGAAATACCGTGAATGAGCAGTGACGGCCCTGGATTTGACAAACCGGGTTGGCCAGAGTTTATTTATACACGACGAACATAATTGCCATATAGGATTGGTCATAAATGACGGTCCGAAGTTCGCTTGGGGATGGGGATTTAGGCTAATAGGGATAGAGGGGTAGAAGAAGGGCACTTCTCGGTGTGTGTCAAACCCCATTATCATACGAGTTACAGTACTCCGTAAGATCTATGTACACTCCGTATACGGAGTATATAAGGGAGTATCTCTGCTATCAAGCCTGGCCACTCTGCTAGATCTAGGTGCCTGGCTTGTACGGAGTACCCGAAGATGAAATAGTAAGTCCAGTGAATCGCCGAGGTCTCCGGACATCCAAATGGATACGCGGTGGGAGCGACATGATTCCCACTGTGTCTCGTGTTTCAGAGATTGTGTAACCTCCGCTCTCACCAATGAGACCATGAAGCGACGATGGGATTGCCAAATGCCGCTCGGGAACTGCGGATGGAACGACGAAAGAAAGCCGGCCCTGCAAGTGACTGGTATCATGTAATATGGGGAATTCTTCTTGTCAGAATGAGGAAATCGAGTGCGATTATGTAGCTTTGGCAGTCGACAACGGTGAAACGACCACAGGGAGGGAGGGGGGGGCGCATATCGCACCGCTGGTACTCCGTACATGATAGCAAATGCAGCGTCGACAATGGGTCAAACCTCGGAGCCCATCGCTGCTTGCAAGACATGGATAGCTACATCCTAGGTAGTTCATAGGAGAGAGTTGGAGCCGCCGATGGCCGGAGCTGGTGCTATTATCAGATAACACGAACACGCTACGTTCCTGAGATGATGAGTCTGGTACTCCGTATCCTTGACGCCATTGAGGCCTCGTCACTGACGGCTTGCGAAGCTGGCGGCCCGACTGCGTCAATATGATGGATGGCGCGACCCATTCAAGCGAGACTGGCGAGAGCTCGGGAAAGAGCTGACAGCCGTGGCCGGCGAGAAAGCTCGACGCCACCATTGGTTCACATAATTAAGGTGTGTCTCATTCAAGTGCCCGTGAGTCCACGTGGAGGCACGAAGAAGAGTGGTGATGCAGAGCATTTGCCCGACATCGAGAGACGCCGTCGGTAGAATGCAGAGGAAGGGGCTGACGAGGGGTCATTGGGTCATTGGGTCATTGGGTCATTGCAAGTCGGGGTCATTTTAATACACTCACTCTGAACTCTTGGATCCATCCACGCCCCCAGCAGCGAACGATGGCGCAGATGCAAGCTGCAATACAAGGCCGCTGCACACAAGGAAATGCAGAACACCGATGTTGTTAGCTATCACGGTCGCAGTGGCTCTCACACCCTTCCTGCCTAATATTAATATTGGAAAAAGTACCAGATGATGTGGATGTGCCCTATTAGTATTGTGCCGGCCCGTTCATCGCAAACGACCACTCAAACCCCACGGATTGACCTTGTGGCCGTGCCAGCGTTGATTCTTTATTCCGTGGCGAATACATCGTGACTTGTTGATGGGCGTCTTGGAACACTTTAATGTTTTGTTTGTTTCCCAGACCCCCCCCCGCTTCAGTGATGCATCCACTGCAGTCCAGCCGGCTCCAGTGACGCCGCAGTGACGGCCCCCCGTGCCGGCCGCTGACGCACCTGCCTTGTTTGCTCAAGGCTCCACCAGACAGGCACTAAATGGACGGGTGCCAGCTTCAAGTCAACTCTCAACTTGGCAAACACGACCCTCTTTCCTCTCATTTTTCTTCCTCCCACCCTCGCCCCCCCCCTCATCAACACCACACCCTCGTCTTTGAATCCTGCATTTACCGCGAATCGATTCTCCCACGCTGCTGCCCTGCCGCACCCAATGTTTCCCTCATGTCCAGTCCGAGTTCCCAGTTCGAAAATGCCGCACCCCCTGCACTGCTAAGCCAAGACGCTGCCTTGTCCGTTGCTGCTGTTCCAGATCCGGGGGCAGCTCCCTTGGCCGCAGAGGTGTCTGGTCAAAATGTCGACCTCAACCCACGCCCCGACCTGGATCAACCTGCCTCCTTGACACCGCCTGCCCGCCCCGGGAACTTGGATCAAGATATTGCAAAAGATGGTATAAGATCCCGCGGCCCCAACCAGAGCAATCAAAGGCAACCCGGCCCGTCTCTCCTGTCACAAGCTCTGGCGTCTGCCCGTGGCATTCAGACCCAGAAGCACAACACCAGTCACAACCAAAACCACGTCAATTGCAACCCTGCACACCACGACGTGTACAGCAGTAACGGGAGCAGCAATACCAATACCAGGCCGCCCAAGGCTCAATCAAACGGTCACCTCCATTATTTGGACTCAGAACGGGAACCGTTGAATTCGTCCTCCTTCACCGCAAGTCGGTCGACGCATGTACAGAAGAATGGAAAACACCAAGCCTCCATAGATCTCGATCCGGCCCAGACTACATCTACCATGGCAGCACCGGCTATGATACCGATAGGATCTTCTGCTCTCCAGAACCGAGAGCCCATCGCCGTTCAACGCCACTACAATCCATCCAATCTGGAGCAAGCCAGAGAAATGCTCGTGGAGCACCGCAATTTTCTCGATAGAGCCCGAGGCCGGGCCTCTACGTCTCTCGAACTCGATCGCTCGACTACAGACTTCTTCAAGTCAAGACCTCTGTCACTCTCCGCGAGCCCCGAAGAATCCGCCCTTTTGACAAGCCCTCCGCACATCCCCCGTGAATCTGCATCTTTCATGAGTAACAAACTCTCCGGCAGCGACACACTGCAGGAAACTGCATCCTCGCTGCCGCAACGCCCCTGCCTGGCGCAGATGATGGCATTGAGCCCTGAAAAGACGGGGAAAATCTGGTCCATTGGCTCGGGCCATGTCGAGGGAGAGGACGGTTTGGTGGAGAAGTCCGTTGCCGAGGCCATGGCTGGTGTCGAGCCCAATGCAAGAAGTCGCAAAGCAAGCTATAGTCTCCGATTTTTCAAAGAGGGCCTTCCGCCAGAAGAAAAGCCTCGACGCAGGGATACCAAAACAACGCCTCGCGACACACTGTCTGCGACGTCTGAAGAAAGCAGCATACGCGACGCATCCGTCGCTGCCCAAATCCCGCCATCCGACAGCCACCGGGTCGCGCTTCAAGGAGCGCGCGATGGAGACCCAACTTCGCCTACGAATGACTACTTCAACATGAGCCCTCCCGATGCGGCAACTGGTGGTGACACAACGCCTGTGGCACTCCGCACAAAACCAAGACAAGACAGTCAGGCGGCGGCCTTCGCTGAGCCGATACCGCCACCTGCAGAGGTGGGGCCGGTTCCGGTATCGAAGGCCGACCGTGTGGAGGGGCAATTGGAGTCAGCTGATAGTCACATCAGAGACCAATTGACCGGTGACGTTACTAGCGGCCAAGTCGCCAGCACCCATGGCGTCAACGATGATGACCGCGATGATGTCGGCAATGTGTTTCAAGACGTTGCAAACGCTGTCGCGGGTACTCATGATGATGGCGATGCCGAAGACGCCGAGGAATCAGGCGAGGAGAAAATTTCTTCTGCCGTGTTTCTACCTCACAAGGAGATGCCAGATGCCCGAACCCCATCCATTGACCCGGCCGGCCCATCTCAGGCCCAGCAATCAAGATCACTTTCACATAGTAGTTCTCATCCATGGCTTGTGAAGGCCGATGAGCCCGAACCCGAAAGTGAACCCTGCACCGAAATCCATGACGAGGATGTTGATTTTCTCCCACCACTTGACCAATCACATCTTCAGTCTCGTGAGATTGTTGCTTCGTCCAACCCAGTCAATCTGCAAGGCGCTCCTGATAATGTTTCTGTCGCAGCTGATGAGCCTGAAGTGAGCAAACACTCACGAGGCCAGCAGCCAAGCACTATTGCAACGCCTCATGAAGATCATGTGCACCATCACCAGCATCACTCTCGCCAACCGCTGGACGCTATTGAACTGATCCCTTACAAGCATCAAGTGGGAGGACACACTACCCTGTGGCGATTCTCAAGAAGGGCTGTCTGTAAACAACTCAACAACAGGGAGAACGAGTTCTACGAGACGATTGAACGCTATCACCGCGACCTCCTCCCGTTTCTTCCTCGGTAAGTTCGTACTTGTTGTTCTCTGTAGGCCATTGGCTCTTTGAGGTCACTCCTGCCTTTTCACCCTCAATCAAGCCAGCCTCAAAAAAACGGAGACTTTTCGCCATGACGGGACACTGACTCTTGCACCCAACAGGTACATTGGTGTGCTCAACGTGACGTTCCAAAAACAGCCACGCCGCAAGAGCACCATGAAGAGGGATGAATCTTCTGCACTCGACCGGAAAAGGGCACTCGGACATGGTGACGAGCCGGAGCATGCAGTCAATAGGGTCGGACATGGGACGACAGAGACTCCCGCGAGCGAAGTGGTGGAGCCTAACCCAACCCGACTCGTCAGTCAGTCATTGGCGAATGCGGCATTGCGCATCCCAACGGTCACCTTCGATGACAATAGGCACATTCTTCCGCGAAACCTTCTCCAGCCAACACCCCCTCCCGATTTCTATCGACGCCGCAGTACCTCTGCCGCAAAGTTGTGTCAGAGTACGGCCACGACACAGACACCGCGGCCACATCTTGACGAAAGGCCGAATAGTTGGGGTGCTACCACAATCAATAAGCGTCTTCGGAATGAGGTTTTCAATGACGCCTTCCTGAAGGAGCCCGTTGAGGTCCAGAAGCACCGTCGGCCGCATCAACGTGCTGTGCCACGACCCACTCTGCAACGCCTCCTGCGGCCAACAAACTCGGATCCCAAATCTTGCCCTCTCTGACAAGCAAGAAGACGGAACGCCTGAAATCACCGTTCAAGCCGAGACGCCGCCGCCGCCGCCGCCGCCGCCGCCTTACATCCAGGAGCACGGACATACACAGAGTGACATTGGCGTTCATGCCATGCCAAGCTTTGACAACAAGCCTGGAGAAGCCACTGCGCCGCCGTCTGTCAAGGACATCACAGGAACAAGCGCCCCCGAGCCAGAGATTCTCAAGTCGAACCTCAACACCGGCCGGAGGAGGCGCAGATACTCGGCGGGCGGGCTTCGTCGGCGGCCAGAAGATGTGCAGGAACCTCGAGGAAATCTCAAATACTTTGAGGAATACTTTGAGGAAGCCGACGACGCAGAGTACAAGAATGGAAATGATTCCATGTCGAAGGACTATGCTCCAGAAAATGAGACAATCCAACCCAACAAGCACATGGAAGCGGAAGCAGGAGCAGAAGTCCTTGTTGATCAACATCAAGCAAGTATGGGACTACCGGACCTGACGCAGTCTACGGCCGTGTCAGCGGCACCATCGGCTTTGCCCGGCCCAACAGCTGAGTTTAGGAAGATTCCTCGGCCGATCAACCCGAAGGAGGCCAAAACGCAAGGAGATCGCGTAGAGTATTTTCTGCTGATGGAAGACCTGACTGCGGGCATGAAAAGACCCTGCATGATGGATCTGAAAATGGGAACCCGTCAGTACGGGGTAGATGCCACTCCAAAGAAGCAAAAATCGCAAAAGGAAAAGTGCAGAACCACTACTTCCGCAGAGCTGGGCGTGCGTATCTGCGGGTTGCAGGTTTGGAACGTAAAGACGCAGTCATATAAATTCCAGGACAAGTATTTCGGCCGCAAAGTCAAGGCCGGAATCGAGTTCCAGAGAGCCCTCCAAAAGTTTCTGTACAACGGCGTTGATCTGAACAGCATCTTGCGGCACATTCCAGTCATCTTGAAGAAGCTTGCCCAACTTGAGCAAATCGTCCGCGAGCTTCGAGGCTACCGCTTTTATGCTGCCAGTCTCCTCATGTTTTACGATGGTGATGACACGGAGGAGACAGGCTACGAGACAATGTACGATTCGACAACCGATGCCGCGACTGATACTGAGGAGGCCACACGACGCCGGCGAAAAAACCCACGCGAGATTGACTTCAAGATGGCCGACTTTGCAAATAGTCTTACTCCGCTGGATGACATTTCCGACAAGGCATGTCCTCCACACAATCCAGATGAACCTGATCTTGGATTTTTGAAGGGCTTGACAAGTCTTCGTGAATACTTTTTGCAGATTCAGAAAGATGTGAGGTCAGAGCTGAACCTCGGGCCTCGAGGCGCGCGCGCCAGTCACCAGTGGAAATCTGGACACATGGATGATTTGCAGCCTGACTTTGAAGATGATCTGGAAAGCGGGTTTGTCAGTCTGTGAGTATCGTGAACCGTGATGGAGTGTGTCTTGATTTTGTTTCTTTTTTTTTTTTTCCCTTTTCCCTCTTCGGCGTGTTTTGAAAGGTGGAGGATACCCAACTTGACCCCCCAGTCATGAGCATCAGCTGCACGCTGCGTCTTTGCCATCTGGCGTGACATTGAGTAGCGATGTTTTTGTACGATGAATTGATGTGTATGTGTCGTTTCATTGGAATTGGATGCGTCGATTTTTTTCTTCACCAAGCTGTCGATGATTACCCTTGTCCATAGCTGATCCTTTTCACTGTTTTTTTTGCTTCATCTTCTTGTTCTTCTTTTATTTTCACTTTACTCCTCATTCTCAAAACGTGGCTCACGGATCTTTTTCACATACCCTGCATCGCGTTTGCTGGAATCTGTAGACGCGATGGCACCTGAATGCGTTGTTCATGAAAGGTTCGACTCAAATGCCTGGGGTGATTTTTGGCTTGGTTGGGAGTTGGAGCTCTTACTGATTGTCATGTGGTACAAACAAGAGAGGTACAAGGTACGAGACTGACGAAATAATGTGCGGCATACTTGTGCGATTTTTTCCCACAGTGGTATTACCGGACAAGTCTCTGGCGTTTGTTCGTTCTGTAATATCCTAGTCTGCTTTCGGGAACGCACGGAACCTCGGACGGAAAATTGATGGGAACATGGGGGTCCACGGAAACAAGAAGAATTTAGAGTGTGCTAGAGACAATTATGAATAAACATGTATATAAATGTCAGTCGCCATGGTGGAACCAAATATTGCGGATGGGGGAATAACTCCTACAAGGTTTGCATTGACTTGTAATGGAGACGTTGCTTGCTATTGCTACGCTTCGTGAGTACAACTTGGATGCCATTGCCCAGCATCAAATGTTCAAATGCTCAAATGTTGTTGTGTGATGGCAGCACAAGTGCTGGTTGAAGTTGTGGGCAACTCTTGCCGCCGTCTTTCAGAAGCAGCTTGACTGGGGCACTGGCCCACATGTCTGCTCAGAAGCCGGGAGACAAGTTCCCCAAGTACATCACTCAGCGACCGGGGCAGGATGGAAGAGGCGACTTGATGATCGGAGGGGGGCATGCTGAAAGCTTGGACGGGGAATTCTGGGCTTCACGGGCGATCTCATGCCCTTGGTGGGGAGAGTCCAGGACCGCCGGCAGACAGAGAACCCGGGTGTTGGAGATCGAGACGGTGACTTGGCAGCGCCGGGAGAGTGGGTAGCCGCTGGGTATTGTGGCGAGGGAATGGTATGGGCTTGGTCATGTGGCACCGCGATTGGCGTCATGATTGCCGGGAGAGAGGAACGAGGCATTGGATGAGGTTGTTGGGAGACCAGGCGACAAGCTGGCTGAGTGGTTCCCGAGGGAGCTGGGCTTGGATAGTGGGAGATTGCGGAGGGCGGGTTTGAAGCATTTGGCGAGGGAAGTGGCTTAGGCTTAGTCTTGGCTTGCCTTGTCTTCGCTTTGCCGTGAAGTCTTCATTCATACTTCTAGCATTGGCCTTTGTTTTTTTTGCACGGGGTGGCAACGTGGTTGGGCTCGACGAAAAAGTGAAGTCAAGGTGAGGCGGTCAATAGTATGATGGCTTGTCCACCACGCGTGCTTCCAGCATTGGAAAGACACCCTCCGCTCATCTGCTTCCATGAACCTGGATACCGGGCAAAGTTCTTTGCTCCCGACCATCCGAAACACCTCGGTTATTTCCATCGAACATTGCTGGGAGCATGAGCACCCATTCGCGTATAGAGTCATGGCGTCACTCCGTCCCCAGCCAACTCGAGAGAGAAGACCCCTTCGAAAATGATGGGTTTCAAGCACGTTGCTCAACCAGACTTGTACTGTTATTCTCTTGTCGGCCCCACGCACAAGGTGGCATCTAACTCGGGTCCAGACATTCCGAGAGGACGACCACCAAGCTGCGCCGAAGAAGTCTTCACGCTTAGCTTTACTCCGATCCAGAATTGCTTCGTTTCGAAAGTCACGGAATGCTAGTCTAGATATCGCTACTCCACCTGCTCATTCTCAAGAGACACGCTCGGTGTTTGCTCCGACGGCTCATCATCTTGAAAACCAGTCTTCCTCTGCGCCGGTCATGGTTGACAAACGGAGCGGACAAACTCTCTTCAAGAACATATTCAGTCGGAAAAGAGAGAGGAGTCCGACACCGCCTCCATTGTCGATACAGGAACCTGTGAAGCTCAAGTTCTTGTTCGTGGGAGATCACGGCTCGGGGCAGACGGCATTGTTATAGTACGTGATTCCGGGTGTCCCTTCGGTCCCGTGTACAAGATCTGATTTGGATTCCTTCTCCATCAGCCGCACTACATTTGGCTACTTCCCCGATGTAAGCCAACCCCACGAATACTTCCCGTCGGGCGCTTGTTAAAGATGCGCTTCAGACAGCAGCTATTCCGAAAACACCCTTTGAAACGTACACGCTCGACAAACCTCACTTGCCCGCGCAGATTGAGCTCTAGGATACCTCTGGCGCCGGAGATCTGAACATAGTTTCTCGACTCTCGTACATGGTATGGGATGCGGTATTCTTGTGCTTTGATGTCAAGGAGAAGATGGGTCTGCTCAAGGTCCTGAGCTGGGTATGTGATGTCCTGTCCTGTGTGCAGGCTTCGAGTTGCGGTTGCTGACTTGGACAATGACGGCGGAACAAAAGTGGCAGCACGCTGTGGACACAGATTTCTGTGCCAACTCGGAGCCATTCATTTATCTGCTAGGGCTGAAGAAGGATTTGAGAATGGAGTGTTCCTTCGAGGACCACAGATTGGCCATGGGGACGGGATTGACTCTGGGGTTGCCGAGCTGTTGCGTCAATCCGAGGGATGTATGTTTCCAGTTCTGGGTTTCGTCAGTTCTGGTCGAGTGGCCAGCGGTGACTTTTACTGATGTTTGCTAGGCGGATTGGCATGCGAGGCGAATTGGGGCCGAACGATTCACTGAGTGTTCAGCGCTGACGGGGGATGGGGTTGAGACTCTGCTCGAGGAGGCGGGCGGGGTGGCTGTGAGGCGGAATCTTGGAAGCGAAGGGGGGAAGGTGATGGAGAGGGCGGCCGTGAGGCGACGATTGGCGTGATGTGGGCTGCTGGTCATCTTTGTCATCTTTGTCATCTTTGAAGTCGAACATTGAGAGTGTGTGTGGTGTTGCCAACACGATGGGTCATGGACTAGCAACGTGAGAAATCAAGACTTGACTTGAATTGTGTGTCCCAGGAGGTTTTTGGTCCTACCCGGAAGCGGCAGGCGGCGACCCGCCTCGGAGATCCTGTCCTACCAGATTCTGACCTGCACTTCTTGCACAAACGTGTTCATCCGACTTGCTCCTGATTCACAGCGGAAACTACTTGCTACGCAAATACGCAAAAGACTTGGCTCCGTTCACCCCAGAGCGTCAGACTCGTTTTCGTGTTCCCGTGACCGACATGCCCGTGCTGGGAAGTTTCTTATAGTCATCAGACCTGCTGGCTGATGTTGCTCACTTTAGCCATGGCGAGAATGATCACCTCTGGTGCACTGGTGGCCGGCATACTCGCGGTAGCAGTATTCATCGGCGCCTTTGTACTCGTGGTTGCCCATTTCGTCCAGTCAAGGACCAGCGTCATTCTCACCATCACTGCTGGCCTCATCAGCATCAGCATCCATGTTACGGTAGGATTGTCTAATCTCCAGCATGCCGAAGGGGTCCAATCCTGACACATTGGGAATCAGGCGCGACATATTCAATTGACGCAGAGTAGACGCTCAATAACCTGGCCAAGTCCAATACTCAGTTCCAAGAATGCTAGCTCTTCTGAGCCCACGAAAGAGTACTACCTCTTCGTACTGGGTTCAGGCGGACACACCAAAGAGATGCTCATGATGATGGACGACGGCACGCGAGACTTTGGCAGCACGCATCGTCGGTACTTGATCTCCAGCGGAGACAAAATGTCAGAGAACCATCTTGGAGACTATGAAGATGAGCTGAAGGAGTCGTCCTCAGCACCTGGTACATACGATAAATGCATAGTCACGCGCGCCCGTCGTGTTCACCAGCCCCTGTGGTCTACCCCCTGGACAGGCCTGTTGAGCATCCTCGACATCTTCCCTGTTCTGCTGTTTCCACCGAAAACAGAGATCGGAAAAACTTTGAGATACCCCGGGGTGATATTTTCCAATGGCCCCGCCACGGGCTTCTTTGTCGCTTTGGCGGTGCATGTGCTGAAGCTGCTTGGCATCGTGCCGGATGACAAGATGAAATTCGTGTACATTGAGTCGTGGGCGAGAATCACAACGCTCAGCTTGACAGGCAAGTTGTTGCACTGTACTGGCATGGCGGATGCTTTTTACGTGCAGCATGAGGAGGTAGCCACCAAGTACGGGCTTGTCAATGCAGGCGAGATGGTTTTCAACGCGCGGCGGTTAGATTAGGTCGACATCATCATGTTGAGACGGTCAAGCACACATGATGTACATGGTATATACACTCCAATCTTGTTGGGGGCTTTATTTAAATATGCTTCATGCCACTGCCGCAAGTGGCGTGTAGTCCCCCTCCTCCTCCTCCTCTGCACCAAACGTCTCGATTTCCGAATTCGACATCGCCTCTCTACTCGCCGTTTCCTTGCCGGCCCAAATCTTCCAGTTTTCGAATTCCCGGTCCTCGAGTTGCATGCCCACATCGAGCCGCGACTTGCCAAAGTATGCCCCTACGTGTTTTGCTTCCTCGACAGCCACTCTCTTTTCGATTTCTTCTTCCTGGCGCAATCTGTAGAATTCTCGGCGCGCCGTGTCGTACGCCTTGCGTTTGCTCATCTTTTCGGTCTGCATGAGGTATAACTGCCGTTGCACAACGCTATTGCATCATACAAAGTCAGTTGTGTTTCCCGTTTGCCAGCCACACCTTTGTCGACAGCGACTGGATGCGTCGATCTAGGCGTGGCCACTCACCATTCACCCGTCAGAGGGACACCCGGCAGTCGAAGTCCCTTGCTCCAGTCGTAATGCTGATAATCCTTTCCGTCCAGCTCGAGAATGACGCGCGGCCGGGCCAGCTCCCATGGGTGGTCTTTGTAGAAGCTTGTTCGCAGAGCGTCTTCGGGGTAGCTGATGCTCTGGGGGCGGTAGAGCTTCTTTGGCTTCTTGGCTTTCGGGTCGGGCATTCGGTGCCGCGGGGTGACTGTGCGAACAAGCGATTCGGCGGGGGGCACGGAGTTCATCACTTGGTACCATGGCGGTTGGGCGACGGGGTGGCCGGAGAGCATCTGGTGGTTGAGCTCCTGGGAGACGGCTTGGAAGACCCGGGCGGGTCGTATTTGTCGGCCTCCCATGATGGATTGTTCCGTCCTGTGGCGGAGGGGAGGTGAGGTCGGTGTGCTGTGGAATTCTGGTCAAGTGTAGGTACGACGGATTGCCACGACTTCAGACTTCACGACTTGTCGCATGCCTCCGGAGGTTCGAGGCTCGAGGTGGAAATTTTGGGAGCCGGCGAATCGTATGGCCGGCATGGATGGCAAGGCACAGGGGGGGCGGGGGGGGGTCCGTCCGGTGTGTGACAATGGAGCAAAAGACGGCCCAGATATTTATTTTAGTAGAGCTAGCCATGCTAGCCCACGCCAAAAATTCAGAGTCCCACCATTAAATCATCCGTCACGTCCGTCACGTCCGTCACGTCCGTCACGTCCGTCACCTCACCCGCCGCTCCTGACTGTAGCTTGCGAGGAGCATGCCATCATGAGGAAGAGCCCATGAAAATATCCAAAGTGGATGGCTCTGTCTGTGGTGCGGTTCTCAACCGCCCGGCAGCAAGTCTGAGAACCGCCCATATAGCAAGGACAAGCTTCTGCAGAGCCGCCGCGACAGAGACATCTAGACCTGGGCCACGAATGAATGGACACGGCTCTTGCCCGAGAAGCTCAAAGTGGATATCTTCGACCTTCATGCCGACCAAGGAGATTCCTCGCCCGCCTCCGCCAGCGCAACAACGGTCGAGACGTCAATGCTACAGCACCGCAAGCGAGGCGGCGTCTTCGGCCTCGTCGGGGAGTTTGCCACACTCGCGACTGCTCTCGGGGGATCAGAGCAGGCACCAGCTCATGTCCCTTGTTGGACAGCGCGGAGAGGGAACGGTTCAAGAGCACTTCGACTTTCATCGAGATCCTTACCGAAGGGGATACGCTCAGCCAGACGGGCCCAATTTACAAGTCTCGGATAAGAAGAATGATGTCGAATACCCCAAGAGGGAAGAAACCATTAAGATCAGCCAAGATTTGCGAGAGCATATGGCAAAACTGTGCTCTGCCATTGGGCAGCGAATACGACATCCGAACCGGATTACGCTCGAATCAATCTATAAACTATACTGCCAACTCCCCGAACCGCGCATGCTGTACTTCACGTGGCAGTGGCGGAGCCGATTGTTAAAAGTAATGGGGACGCCGCCCAAACGAGACGTTGGATCCATGCTGCGCTATTTCGCCTTGGTTGCGGATGTGAAGAACGCGGGACTCACATTGCGCCGAACACAGTGGAACTTTGCGCTGGCCTTTGCGACTAAATATGCCACACGGACGACCACACAAGAAATGGAGTCTGCCCTGCGACTGTGGAGGGAAATGGAGAAGGAAGCCCACGTTCCGGGAAACGAAGTCACTTTCAATATACTCTTTGACGCGGCGGCCAAGTCGGGCAATTTTACACTCGCGGACATGATGTACAAGGAGATGGAAAATCGGGGCATCGAATTCAACCGGTTCCACCACGTGAGCTTGATTCATTACTTCGGTCTGCGCCTCGACTCTGGCGGCATTCGAGCTGCCTACAGAGAAATGGTTGATTCGGGAGAAATGATTGACACCGTCGTCTTGAACTGTGTCATATCTGGACTTTTGCGGTGCGGGGAGGAGGAGGCCGCCGAGGAGACCTACCAGCAAATGAGGAATGCCCATGCACTGGCATCCGATATGCCTCAGAGAGACTACACGATGAAAAAGGTCGTCACGAATGTGTTGATCATGTTTTCGAAAGTTGTCAAGCAACACCCTCAGCTAAAAGAGTCACTGCAGACAAATATTCAGCTGGCTCCCGACTTGCATACATACAAACTCTTGATTCAGCATCACGCCATCAAGGTCGGCAATCTTGCCAAGGTCGCCCAGTTTCTGGACGAGATGAAGCGTCTCAAAGTCTTTGTACATCCTACGTTGTTCCTTGCGTTGTTCAGAGGATTCCACCAGCATGGTGGTTTCCCAGGCTCTGACTGGAGCGGGCAGCGACTGAGCGGTGTCTTGACTGCGCTGTACCAAGCCAAGGATACCAACAGTGATGCCTTCAAGATCGAATCGTGGCTTGTCGTCTGGGCATTGCGAGCAGTCAAGAAATGTTCGTCGAATGACGCCGTTTTGGAGACCTTTGATGCCATGTCCGAGCGGTGGGATCTCGAGGGTGAACGCCTGCAATTCATACATGCCATACTCGAAAACATATTGCAGGATAAAGATATGAAGTTATCAATGGCGAGATGATGCGTCTCAGGAGGGCGGTGATGCACATATTGGCTTTCGTTGGGCCATTGGCCAAGCCGGGGGGGCCTAGCGCATTGTACATATAGATACCAGATGATACGGAGTAAATACCCCTATGGAGTGGAATATGTGTAAAATAGGAACAAACAATCAAACGCATGTTGGGCAACTCGGAGGACATAGTGACATGTCACAGCGGTCGCCGTCGGTTCAAAGCGTCAGACTTGAGGCATATTGACAAATGAAATTTATTTTGTATACAGTGGTTTCGACTGAGCTGGCGTCTATGACATGATTGCCATAATGGTTGCTCAATGACCCTCTCTGATATCTCCGCAGCCGAAAGAAAGAATCGTGATTCCTATTCCCAAACTTACTGTTCCTTGTAGGTTTGGTAAACTGTTTTTCTCACGTTAGCGCTCCACCCAATTACAATCTTCTCCACGGTCGACGAAATGACGCACCAGCAATGCCGAAGGGGGCAAGGAAGCCGGTGGCCATGAAAGCCCAGTAGCCGGGACCGAACCACTTGCTGCGAGGGTTAAAAGGGATGTTGGTGTAGGGTCCCTCGGGGTAGTGGTAAGGAGACGACATGCGAGCCCGGGTGGCATGGAAGCCTCGGCGGGAAACCAACGTGGCGGTTGTACGGGCGGCGGCGCGGGAGAACATCTGTACCAATTGAGAGTCGATTAGCTTTGCGCGGGATAAATATTGAGTTTCGAGGGCGAGGCGAACCTTGAGGACGATTTTATCGCGAATGGGGAGCTTTGAGCAACTTATCAGCGTCGTGATGGACCCGAGGGTTATGATGATGGGTGGTTTGTCGATTTCAAAAGGCTCGCCTGATCACGTGATGATACTCAAATTGCTGGGCCGGAGCTTGCTTGCTCTGCGGGTTCACTTCGGTAATACAGAACAGCTATGGAGACCCGGACGTTGCATGGCGGCGACTCACCGCCTGCATTTCTCGACCCTTTATTTTTCTTTCTGCCAGCCGACCAGCCAAGATTTTGCCTTTACCGACTACGGATCGCCGATTTGCCCACCGCGCACAATCTCGGCTTGGTCAAGATAGTGTGTACACGAACGCATTGCGAGCCCCAGCATTGGTGTGTGCGCTTTAGTATTGACGTGTCTTTGGTTCTCATACAGAAGCGTTGCGATTCACCTTACATCGCGTCTATTTTTGTCTTCTCTCGATTTACAGTTGTAGCTCTGGGCGAGAGCCACGTACAGCACTGCCTCTGAACCACGGTACACAACACAATCGACGCCAACATGGATGAGATGTTTGATGTGTTCGAGGGCAAGGCGGAGCCCCAAAGTGCCAGCGATTCGGAGGGAGAAAACCGAACTATCCGGAACCGCGACAAGAGCAAGAAGCGAAAGGCCGATGAAGCGATGAACGGAAAAGCGCCTGCGGAAACAAGAAAGGATGGGACTGATGCGGATATGGACAATGTCATGGAGACGTCAATGGCCGAAGAGTCCGAGGATGAGGAATCTGATACCCCCAGTCAGCAAGATAAGAAGAGACGGAAGAAGGAAGATGATGCTGGTCCTGTCATGACCGACACGTTCGAAACCGCGCAGTCGAGAGAAGTTGCGGGAGCAGCTACTCTGGTGCCACAAGATACGTCACTCGTCCTCTCGCATAATATCCAGCATCAGGTTGCGTTGCCACCGGATCTGGACTACGAATACGTTCCCTTGTCTGAACATAAATCACCAGAAGAGCCTGCGAGGACGTGGGATTTCAAATTGGATCCCTTTCAAAGTCTTTCGGTGGCGTCTATTGAAAGGGACGAGAGTGTGTTGGTTTCAGCGCACACGTCTGCCGGCAAGACGGTCGTGGCCGAGTATGCAGTGGCGCAGTGCTTGAAACGCAACCAGAGGGTTATTTACACGAGTCCGATCAAGGCACTTAGCAATCAGAAGTATCGAGACTTCGAGGCCATCTTTGGCGACGTCGGCTTAATGACTGGCGATGTCACAATCAATCCTACTGCGAGCTGCTTGGTCATGACGACAGAGATTCTGCGATCCATGTTGTACCGCGGTTCTGAGATTATGCGAGAAGTGGCTTGGGTCATATTCGACGAAATCCACTACATGAGAGACAAGACAAGAGGTGTGGTCTGGGAGGAAACAATCATTATGCTTCCAGACAAGGTTCGATACGTCTTTCTATCGGCCACCATTCCCAACGCCTTCCAGTTTGCCGAATGGATCGCCAAGATCCACCACCAAGCTTGCCATGTTGTATACACCGATTTCCGACCGACTCCTCTGCAGAACTACTTCTTCCCATCCGGGGGAAGTGGTGCTCGCATTGTGGTGGACGAAAAGGGTAACTTCAACGAGCAGAATTTCAACATTGTGATGAAGGAGGTAGAAGAAAAGAAGGGTGCCGAGTCTAACGACATAACCGCCAAGCTCAAGGGCAAGGGAAAAAACAAGAAGACAAACAAGGGAGGCGCAGATGAAGGTGGTTCTGATATGCATAAAATTATTCGCATGACCATCAGGAAGAATTTCAATCCTGTCATCGTCTTCAACTTCAGCAAGCGAGAATGTGAGAACATGGCAATCAGTGTTCAGGCACTCTCCTTCAATGACGACTCGGAAAAGGCCATGGTCACCAAAGTGTTCCAGAGTGCCATTGAGTCTCTCTCGGAGCAAGACAGAGATCTACCCCAGATTAAGAATCTTTTGCCCTTGCTGGTCAAAGGAATCGGCGTCCATCATTCCGGCTTGCTGCCGATTCTCAAGGAGACCATTGAGATATTGTTCCAAGAGTCCCTAATCAAGGTCTTGTTCGCGACGGAAACCTTCTCCATCGGTCTGAACATGCCTGCCAAAACTGTTGTTTTCACGCAAGTGACCAAGTGGGATGGCGTCAAGCGTCGCCCTCTCACGTCTTCTGAGTATATCCAGATGGCCGGTCGTGCAGGACGTCGTGGTCTCGATGCCCGAGGTATCGTTATCATGATGATTGACGATAAGTTGGAGCCGGATACTGCCAAGGATATTGTTACCGGCCACCAAGACAAACTTAACTCTGCCTTCTACTTGGGCTACAACATGATTCTCAACCTGCTGCGCATTGAGGCCATCTCCCCCGAGTACATGCTGGAAAGATGTTTTCATCAGTTCCAGAATGCTGCGAGTGTGCCTTCACTCGAGAAGGAGCTCATGGCCTTGCAGCAGGAACGAGACGGCCTCTCGATTCCCGACGAGGCGACAATCAAGGACTACTACCAGATTCGACAACAACTCAACACCTACACCAAGGACATGCGCTGCGTCATTCAGCACCCGAGCCACTGTCTCGAATTTTTGCAGCCGGGCCGCTTGGTGCAGATTTACAACCCCAAGGAGGCCCAAGACAATGCCGCAGGAGGTCTGGATTTTGGATGGGGTGTGATTGTCAATCACCAATCTCGTCGTGCCCCTAGACTTGGCGAGCCGGAGTACGAACCACAAGAATCTTACTTCATCGACGTCCTGCTCACAATCTCTGCGTCAAGCCCGGCATTCACTCCTGGCCCACCTGCCGGGGATATGCCCCCTGGTGTAAAGCCTGCAAGCAGCGACGGAGACAGCGTTGCCGTTGTTGTGCCGTGTCTGCTCACTTGCATGAAGGCCATCAGCCAGATTCGCATCTTCATGCCCAAGGAGGGTTTGAAGGCTCAGAGCGACCGAGACCAGATGCGCAAGGCGTTAGCTGAGGTCAGGAGACGGTTCCCCGACGGCGTCCCCATCTTGGATCCGCTGGAGAACATGGGCATCACAGATGACTCTTTCAAGAAGCTGCTGCGCAAGATTGAAGTTTTAGAGTCGAAACTACTGGCAAACCCTCTGCATATGTCACCCATGCTTCCCTCATTGTGGGACGAATACAGTGAGAAGGTCCGGCTCGGAGACAAGATAAAGGAGAAGAAGAAGGCAATCGCCAAGGCACACAGCATCGCGCAGATGGATGAACTCAAATCGAGAAAACGAGTGCTTCGACGACTAGGTTTCATCAACGACGCCGAAGTCGTCCAGCTCAAGGCCCGCGTAGCCTGCGAGATCTCCTCCACCGAGGGCCACGAGCTACTGCTATCCGAACTCTTGCTCGATCGATTCTTCAACGAACTCACACCCGAGACATGCGCCGCCGTGCTGAGTTGCTTCATCTTTGATGAAAAGGTGGAGACGCAGGCCCTCAAAGAGGATCTCCAGAGACCGTACCGCGAAATTCAAGCCAAGGCTCGCATCGTCGCCAAGGTGAGCCAGGAGTGTAAATTGGACGTCAACGAAGAGGAGTATGTCGCGAGCTTGAAGTGGCAACTGATGGAGACGGTCTACGCGTGGGCGCAGGGCAAGCCGTTTTCCGAAATTTGGTACGTTGTCTGATGATACAGACACCTTTCCTTTCTCTTTCCCCCCACGTTTTCCTTGGAACTAACAAATTTGATCTAGCAAAATGACAAATACATTTGAAGGCTCTCTCATTCGGCTGTTCCGTCGTCTCGAAGAGCTATTGCGCCAGATGGCCCAGGCCGCCAAGGTCATGGGCAATGAGGACCTGACCAAGAAGTTTGAAGAGAGCTTGCAGAAAATCCGGAGAGACATTGTCGCTGCACAGAGCTTGTACCTGTAGTATTCTCGCACAGGAGCCTGTCTGTGGGTCGGTGTTTGGAGTTTCCTGGAGGGATGGGGGATGAAGGGGGGGGGGGGGGGGCATGTATTGAAAGCGCATTTTGGGCATCTGTCGAGAAATAGTGAGGACATGTCGGGCTGGAAATATCTGACACCCGCTTCATCAGGCGCAATGGCATCCATCCAACAACGTTGTGCCCCAATTGATGATGAGTCACATTTGTCGTCGTCATCTGCCGTCCATGAATATTGTATGGACTGGACTGTAGGGCCTTTCTGGCGGATTAATACGGCCTGAACAGATGGTGCCTCCGCGCAGGAAGATGGGAGACCTCGTGTCAGAAGTACGGAGTACATGGAGTACAGCTGTAACTGCGAGTCAATTGTGCAGTTCACCTGCCGATGAACACGTAGGTGGCATGTGCTCCATACATACAAAAAGGCTACCCCTGAAAGGCACCATTCATCGCTCGCTTGATATACCCATGACGATGCCGACCGTGACGCTCAGAACAACGCCAGAGCCCACAAAGATCTGCCACTTCTCGCTCCAAAGACCCTGCCTCAGCAACCAGGTGATGCTGCCGAGGGGGAAGAAGAACCCAATCATGGTGCCGCGGATGAGCACGTCCAGCACGGTGGACATGCTACTCAGCTCATCCTCCAGCGGGCTTGCCGCCGACGGCAATTCCCCGGCGTTGGTGTCGATCCACGCATCTTCGAGGCGTCTCAGTGAATCAGGCGAGGGCATGGAGTCCGGCGCGAACCGTTCATTCTGGATAGAAGCGAATTGCGTTCGGAGGGTGGATATCTCCGAGGAAGTGAAGCCGGCCTGGAGAAGGCGATCAAAGCCTGTTGGTCGGGGCCGGGTGCTCGCGGCTGGCTTGGAGGATTCGGCGGGCGCGGCGTCCCGGGGCGGCCTGGAGGCAGATGCTTGCTCGTCGGCCAGCTCCTCGGGCGTCAACTCATCGCCTATCGAGCAGTTGACGTATATACGGACGGGAACGTGGCCGTTGATGGCTTTGCCCTTGCCCTTGCCCTTGCCCTTGGCATCGGGCTCTGAGGAGGATGACGGCGGCTGGAGGGGCGGTTTGAGCACGGAGCCGAGGGCTGATGAGTCGGGGAGGATGCGGCCCCGGTAGATGAGGCGCAGGCGGTTGCGGGTGGAGAGACGCGTGCGGAGGAGGTGTTTGAGCGAGAGGACGGTTGTGGATTGGGGCTGGGGGATGTCGAGGTCTAGGTCTGGGAGGGAGGCTGAGAAGCGGATGGTGAGGAGGAGTGGTGGTGTGGCCACGGTGGGTGTTGTCATGATGGCATTGTTCGCATTGTTCGTGACTTGCGGGATGGATGGTGGATGGTGATATTACATAGTTGCTAGTTGATGACAGTACGGACGGACGTACCTTCCCTGTCCATTACTCGTGCCCCGCCCCACCTTACTAATCATTTGCGATTTGCGATGAGAGCACGCCAAAAGTGTTTTATCTCGTATTCCGTGTTTTGTCCGTGTCTTATTACCAAGCTCTTTTAAATTGAATTTCTTGCGTTGCCGCGCAAAACCCACATCTAGGCCCCTTTTGCCAGACGGCTCGTCAAGATGCCAGAGACAAGCAAAGATCGCAATGAAATGGCAATGATAGCCAAAGGTTCTGATAATGGAGTATCCTCAAAATGATTATGTCTTCATTAAGGTGTTTAATGCTCGCTTTCAGAACGACCAGGGTATTTACCAGAACTACGTACCTTCCTTGGGAAAAATCATTCTTTGCATGGACAACGACGCAAGTCGCGACCAGCTTGGGTAACACCCGACAAGGCAGATTGGGCGGACAAGCCGACCAGCCCGACGACTCACCAGTTGGGACAATTGCAACGGGACGGGCAACGAGTTTGGCGAAGGACTAGGAATTCGGTTAGGCCGTGGAATTGGCTGCTGACGAATTTGCAAAGGACCAGACAACGATCTTTGCAACGAGCTTTGCAAAGACTAGAATCCTGCTTATAAAGCCGCTGTAATCGCTGTTGCTCGCGCTGATCTAGCTGGTGTAAGGGAAGCATTATAGCGAGCTTTATTAGGTTGTGAGGCCCGAGCCTAGGAGGTAGGCCAGCGATCGAGATTAAGAAATTTGTCAGATTGACGGTCGGGTCGAAGGTTGACGATTTGATCGAATTGAATTGAAGGTTTTCAAATCAACGGATTCAAGGTCGGGACGAAGGTCAACGAATCGAAAGTTGAAAAATCTGACAATGGAAGCGATGCCTCTAGGGAAGCTATCAGGCCTAGTGGAAGGGATATATAGCTTTGACAGGCTTGGCGGGCTGGCTGACTCGGTCGGTTTGGTGGCTTTTATTAGCAGTAAAAGCGCCAGAGGTGCGCAATGATCGAAGAGCAATTGCCACCACTTGTTACGTGCTGGCTTTGCACGAAAGGGGGTGGGTTGATTGTGTTATTTGATTGCAGTCCTGAAAATAGCTTCAGTGGGGTGTTTGGTAAGACATAAGACACGGACACAAAGTTCCCGGTTGGTTGATCCGCATCAGCATCACCCCCCCCTTGCACACGCATTCCTTATTATTGTCATCCCTGATATGTTATCTTCCGAACCACCACCATGACGACGAAGGGAGGGGGGTCTCAATGTTGAGTTGAATAAAAAGCAAATCCCAGGGGTTCCCTTCCGCTGCGCTCCGCCTCCCAATCTCGTGCGTCTACCTACACTCTACTCTCGCTCCAAGACCACCGTCTTTTCCGCCCAATGTGAACTTCGAGCAAGATACACGACGCTCGCACCACGGCCATGAAATGAAGCTCTTCAAAGAAGCCGCCAGGAGCACACCGATCCACGGCGCTGCTCTCCTGCGCCGAGCCACTCGCATCACGCCCCTGCGAACCGTCCTCCTCTTCACGATTCTCCTAGCCTACGCTTTTCGATTTTCCATTTTCGAATACTGCGACTATGTGCGCCAGATACAGCCGTGGTCGGGGCAGCACCAGCTCGAGCAGTCCTTCACGCCCACCAGTGCCGAATTACGCTGCTTGCATGGAGGCAGCAGCAACGCAGCCGCAGCCGCAGCCGCAGCCGCAGCCGCATCTACATCAACATCTACACCCTCCTCATCCTCGCAGGCCGATCCGATTCCCAACTTGATTCACTTCATTTACATCTTCAAAGAGCCGCTTGCCCTACGCAAGGGCCTTCAGTTCGGGTTCCTCGAGTATTTAGCGATCCGCAGCGCCATCGTCAGCATTCAACCCTCCTTCATCTTCTTGCACTACGCCTTTGTGCACAAAAACGGCGATGGATCGTCCAAGATGCACATGGACCCCATGTCGAATCCCTGGATCCGCAGACTTCGCGACGACATCCTCCTCATAGAGCATCAGCTCGGCGACGTGAGGGGCAAGTCGACCTCTTATCTAGCAGACGTCATGAGCCTCCAGCTCCTGCGGGACAATGGCGGCATCTTTCTTCATCCCAACACGTTTTCCCTCAAGCCATTCACGGCCATCATGAATCCCCCACGCTCACAGGATGTGGTTCTGGGCCACGAGGGCGGCAACCGATGGGGCTTGGGCAATGCGGCAATCGCCGCGCGCAAGAACAGCACGCTGCTCCACCAGTGGCTGTACGAATACGAGCATGCCAGTTCTCCGACGCAGTGGAACTACGAGGGCGACTTGTTCCCCAAAAAGATGGCCGACGAGATGCCCGCGGAGGTGTGTGCATTGCCGCCAGATGCCTTCTTTTGGCCGACTTGGACGTGGAACCATGTCGAGTGGATGCACGAGGAGCTGGATGGAGAGGGGGCGAAGCACTGGAAGGAGGAGATTCGGAAGCACGGCGGCGCTCTCTTTGACGGGCAGCTTGCGTATCACGCTTGGGACCGCGGCAGCGCGGGCAGGCATCTGAGGGGGCTGACGCCAGATGTGGTGAGGAGGAGGGACACGAGGTTTAATTTGTTGGTGAGGAGGTTTATGGAGGAAGATCTTGATTAGATGGACGGACTTGTTCTGCCCGGCATTGCATTTGGCCGGCACGGTAACAATAGCCGGCGGATCGTTTCCTTTACACGTTTCAGTTTTCAAATGGTAGAAGCTTATTGAACATTTCGGACGTCAACTGCTATTACGCGATGTGTGCTAGTTGCGGGACACGATGTGTATCCGCCGGTGTTTAATCATGTTTGTCTGAACTAACTTGTTGGCAAAACACATCGGGATTGCTTGTAGCGAGACAGCCAGTGTCACAATGAACATACGAATGACAACTTTATACACATTCTGTTGTACTTGGCGGCGTGGTAGGCTTAGAAAGGCAAAGGCCTTGCAGCAAGCCACGCCCGAAGCCGCTTAGCTGTCGAAAACAAGTGGATGTTAATCCCACAACGACGCCAAATATGTATACGCCTCTCACTCCCGCGATTCTCATCGCCAGTTTATACATCTGCTGTCGGAACCCCGCTCCCGTTTTTCCGCGCTTGCCTCAGCTCCGTATCAAGGTTCCAAGGATCCCAGAAATCCCCCATTTCCCGAACCATGTCTTCGATCATATCCATAGGCTCTTCAGAGCCCCGGTCGCAGATCGGGCTATCTATCCATTCAGTCCCGCCGTTAGATCTTGGTTGTGGTACGTCAGTCGTGTCGTTATCGCAAGTTGCTGAGTCCGCTGCTGACAAACTTTCAGCTTTGGCAGTCGGCCTAAGAATAGGTGATTTTTGTGGTGAACCAGTGGGAACATGTCTCGTTTTCCCGTTGCCTGCTCGATTTGCGATAGCTTCAAAATGTTTCGAAAACTTGTCATCACAACAGATTGTAAGGTCACTCATTGGTGTCTCTGGAGGCGGAGAGCTTTGTCGCTTGGGTGGATTCATGGTAGACGCCGCCACTTTTACATGATATTGGCCACTAGAACCATCGAGTTCAGTAAGCGGTGCCGCCCAGGAAACTCGGAGGTTCGGGCGAGGTCGGCTCCATCGGCCTCTCAAAACTGACGGAAGTGAGCCTTGGCCACCTGGGGCCGCGGCTCTACAGGCTGAAGGCAACGAGGAACTTTTCCGTGGTTGGTCTGGTGAAGGCGACATGAAGAATGCGAAAGGCTTGAGGCAAAACCGAGGTTCCGGCGTCCTTGGCCGACGTTGCGTTTCCCTTGGTTTGACGGAGCCGTCACTTTCCATATTTTTATCGCCCGAGCTGTGAGGATGATCGATTTCGGAAACCAGATCCGTTTGCGGTGCCCTCGGACTTTGATGCGATGAAGTGATGAGTGATCTAGAATCGCCATCCTGTACATGGCGATTCGAAGCAACTTTAACATGGCCCTCCATCGATTTGAACGGGCTCTGACCATCACGTATACTAGCACAGCCTGCAACCTCCGTTTGTCTTGAAGAGCAGTCGCTGTCGCTAGCTTCATAACTGTCATGGCTTGCTGAGTCTAGACTCGGAATTTTCTCAGTCGAGGGCTGATTGGCTTTTTCAAGCTTGTGAGGCGTGGCTGTCTCGACCCCAAGGGTGCCTTGGTTCGAATCCTGCACGTGAAAAGTACGTCCAACGGCCGATGGCGGGCACTCTGAAGTCAATCGCGACGGTCCTTTCCACGAGCTGGAAGGCACAAATCGATTCCAAATGTTCCTGAAGCTGGAATCGGATGCCTCCTTCCGGGCAGAAGCTGGGGGCGAAGTTACCGACAGGGACATTGTGTGATTTTCTGGTGCTGATTCTACATCCCCATCTGGGTTGGCGACAGGAATGACGGAAGCTTTTGGCAATTCATCGGGGAAGTCTTGTTGCACCGGTTTCGGCACGGCGAGTTCGTCTCCGTCCGTCCGGGCCGGGACATCCTCAAGAGCATCCGCTACTGGTATCACGGGGGGCCTTGAATTTCTGTCTGTCTTTTCTTTAGACATGACGCAGACGTTATCCTCCACACATTCATTTCGACGGGTATCCAGTTCATCTGAGAGCTGAAAATTTCTCCTTACGTGACGTGAATGAGATGGCGTCAATTGAGCTGCCGCTGATGGGGGCACTTCGTTTGAATGGTGTTTGGCATCTATGGAAGACGGCAATCGGGGTGCATTGTGCAAGGAGACAGGAGACGAGAGAGTAGCAGCAGCACCTTCGCTAGGGCTAAGCTCGTCATCAGACTCTGCTATCATCTTCATCTTAGAACTTCTCATATGACTTCTCGGAGATTGTCGTTTCGAAGGTGAGCCAAGTGATCTAGCGTGGTCGAAGCTGAACGACGGCATGTCCGTCATGAGTTCATCGAGATCGTTGTCCTGAGATGTCTGATTTCCTCGATTTTGCTGTACATCGGACCTGCGTCTCTTGACCGACCCCTTCTTCAGCCACTCAGACCCGCTGCCTCGTCGCTTCTTTACAGGGGGGGGCAATTCACAGTTGTGCCCTCTCCAGAAGCTGTCGTGATCACTGGATGACTGATCGGCCTTTTGCTGCCACCTCCTCACAATTTGAAACTTTTCTGTTTCCAGAAACGGATGCTGTTGGGTGTACGGAGCCTGCTTAAGACTTTCTGGACTTGGAAGATGACACTCGTTGGCAGGGGTAGAAAAGAACGTTTCCTGGCTGCGTCGAATCGTGGTAGAGCTTTGGCTTGGTCGGGTATCGCGTTTTTGGAGTGGGGATGTTGCGATATTTTGCCTCATGATAGCCTTGTTGCGTTTGGACATCCATGGATTGACCCATCCCAAGGAACGATCGAATGGTCCCTCTAAAGAGGCCGACATAATTGATGGAACATGACCATTGAGGAACCGTTGCCCGGCTTCTTCGTATCGAAGCGGTCTATCAGCTGCATCATCGTAGCCTTCGTCTTCCGAGCCTTCGTAGAATACATCGTGTCGATCGCAATATGATTCGGAGTAAATGGTATCTTTACCACTCCTTTTTCCATTCATCTTTCCGGACGTTGCATTCCCTACTACCACGCGGGGAACCGAATAAACGGAAATTCAGTCAACACATTAGCAAGGTAATATGGGGAAATGCCTTGATATCGAATCTCCAGTTGTATGAGATGTCAGTTGAGATCATTCGGCTTGCTGGGTTTTCGATAAGGTCCTTTGCCAAAATCTGACCAGGCTCGAATTGACACGAAACGCGTCTCGCCACGGCACGTGATGTCACGTAAATTGGGTAATTCGTGCGTGGCATAATTTCCATGCAACAGCATCTTCGTAGCCTACGACGTACCCAGAGAAGCTCAAAGTGTAGAATATTACTTTTTTTCAATGAGTAATGAGTTTGAAAAATTTCCAAGCTTCTTCAATATCGCCGAATCGAGTAAATTGCATGCTCTCTAATTCTGAGCTTCAGTCACCACGTGACTGAATCTTTCCGTAGCTCGTCGGCCAGGCAACAACCTTCCGCCAATCATGCGAACTGGTGTGTTTACCTGATGTCCTGCCATCACACACGCGCCATGCACACGGCAATACAATCTTTATTTTAAGGCCGACATATTCCTAAACTATCCTCGCATATCTGAGAGCTTAACGCCGGTCCATAATTGGGAGACTGGATCTCTTTAATTACCAGTTCCATTTTCCAATAAGCCCGTCTACAGCGTCCATACAACCCCGCCACGACCAACGATTACCAAACGCGCCCGAGTTGATGGCGTCTTAACACAGTTCCTCCTACTCGCCATTCGATCTGAGCCTCACGAGTGCGGTCATGGCACCTGTTTGGCTCGATTCCCTCTCCGAAGACTGGGTGTCGCAACCTGGATCTGATGCTTCTGACGGGCAGCTACCTCCACTTCCTCCAGATGAAGTAGAAACTCCACAAATACGACAATTTCCCAGCCGTATTCCGCGGAAACCAGGGTGTCGATCGTCGGCTCCTCCGACGAGTAGCAATGGTCCCATCGTTTTGAGTGAACGAAGCGCCAATGATATCAATATTTCAATGCGAAGACTCCCTTCAAAGCTGTCGCAAGAGGTCAAACCCGATGTGTCGCGCTCTGTTTCGAACGGGACGAATGGCTCAGTTGTTCATAACAGTCTGGACAGTCAACACTCTCCCGGCAAAGATGGCCAGACACCGGAATGGAAGAAGCGACTGGTTCATGGCGATGTACCATATGGCGAGCAGCGAGACCTGTTTTCTTCTGCTGCGGTTGGACTTCAAGACATGTTTAGGCCTCCCCCAGGGGGCCAGGAAGATTTACGAATCGATGGTGGAATACCGCATCATACTGACATGACCCTACCATCGAGTCCTCCGGCCTATCCGTTTCCAATCACTGAAGACGACTTGGAAGAATATGAGGGGCTTGATGAGGGGGAGGATTACCCTATCGATGTTACTCCTAGTCCCAGCCCTAGACGCTTGCAAAAGGAGATGAAATACAAGTTAAACGAAAGCTCGCCAATACCCAATGGTCGCAACACCAACATGCCCGCAGGCGACCACAGCCCGGTCCACCAGCATCAGGACGAGATATATCCAGACGAAAGCAGTTTGACGGCGCCACCTGGGAATGAAGGTAAGCCAAGAAAAACCAGCGGCCAGAGTGATACGCGTAATGAAGACTTTAGCCCCATCATGATTGGGAAGCACAGCGGCGAAAATGGGAACGTCGATTTTGCGCCGATTGAAGTGCCAGTAGATCAGCTTTGGCAAAAACTCGAGCGTCTGCGTATCAATCAGATGCTTCTCGACTCGCAGGCAGATCTGCAGGCGGGTTTCGATACCAGCCCCAGCAAACCTTCTGGGGATGCCGAAACGACCGAAGACTACATCCATAACGGAGGTTTCATTAATGTTCGTCGGGGTGGGAGGTCAGGCGATGGCTCGTTCTATAACAGGGGCCTCAGCTCAGAAATGGGTGTTGACACATCAGAAATGCTTCCGGAAGAGTCACTACAAGCCAGCACACCAAAAGAATTCCCTTCCGTAAGGACGCTTGGGGCCAATCCAGATCCCACCTTTCAGGTTCTACGAAGTCCTTCTTTGCCTCGGGCACCATTTCCTAGTCCTGATAAGAAACAGGCCGCGTCTAGAAATGACCAGCCGTCAACAACCAGCCCCTTGAAACTTTTCGGCCCTTATGATACATTCACCAATCAGACCTTGCTGAGGAGAATCAGCCAATACGAGGAGGGGTCCGCAAGCCCATCAGAGCGGTCAAGAATATTAAATGATGCTAACCAAACCGAATCTGGCACCAACGCCGCAGATGCATCCATCTCTGGATCGAGAAATCTGAGCAAATTTGGAGAGAATGATTTGGACGGCTATGAATTTAGCGGCAACTTATCCGACAAAATTTATGAGGATTCCGACGCAGTCGGCAAAGAGAACGTTGCGCCCAAAGAAGTTTCGCTGCCATCATATCCATTACGAGGATTCGGAGGTCGAGGGGATTCGCCAGAAGGTTACTCAGGTTTGGTCATCGAGCGCAAGCGCAGCAACGATGAGACTCCATCCAGCAGAAATGGGGAAGGCTTAATTCTGCCTAATGA
This sequence comes from Epichloe amarillans, assembly GCA_024072835.1. Classification (NCBI taxonomy): domain Eukaryota; kingdom Fungi; phylum Ascomycota; class Sordariomycetes; order Hypocreales; family Clavicipitaceae; genus Epichloe; species Epichloe amarillans. Next base: position 3,889,496 of record CP099637.1, on the reverse strand, counting down.
TGCACTGAACAACTCAGAAACGCCGAGAAGGGATCCCGGCTCTGAGGGTAAGCGACTAAGAACATCCCCCTCCAAAGACCCGACGCCGAAAAGACGAAGGACTCTCCATCGTTCAGACATCGCCTTTGGCCGCGAGAAAAAGATGCAAGGAGTTGATGCTGCCCATTTGCAGATGCAATCGCTCTTATCGGGCAAGAAACGCAAGGACGCGTTGCCCGGCAGCTTCGAAACAGCCACTTCTGAAGTTCTCGCCAAGAGGTCCATCCTGAAACCGCAAAGTCCAGGTTCCAGCCGAAGCTCATCCTCGTCGTACAATCAACTCAAAAAGTCTCCTCTTCGAGCACTGCAAAAGGGCGATGATGTCGCCTCTAGTGATGCAGCGACTGAAACGGATCGTAAGCCATCCATCCGTACACAGGACTTTGTTGACCAGGCCGCACAAATCATGGCAATGATCCGGAACCAAGTCAAACCTGGGTTGGCGAGCTTGGAGGAGTCAGAGCAGGAAATCGAAGGAGGCGAAAGACTTGCCTCGGATGCTGATTCTTACCAAGATTCCACCAATGAACCCTTTTCCCGGCCTCCGAGCCGGGAAGGTAATCCTACGCCGTGGGTCCAACAGCATCAGGATGACCCGGAACTAATAAGTCGATTGAAGAAATACCAAGAATTAAGCGACATGGGGGATGTCATTACCTCCTCAGTACGATCCATCAACCTGACCAAGGATTCCGTCTCGGCAGAAAAAAAATTGGAGCGACAGATGGAGCGAAGAAATCAAGAGCGGCCTGACGATCTTCCGATTCCCATCTTGGGCGACGTCATCAGCGATTTGCCCAACGTGCGAATCACTAGTAGTCGATCTGATGTAGAGCAGCAAAGTCTCGACCGAGATTATCCGTCAAACTCATCAAACCGCTCCACCAGCCAGACCTATCCATCTGCTTCGTCTAGGGGGTCAGAGTCCAGGCGTACGATCATGCCTGAGAGCATCTCCCATCTTATTCCGGACAGGGTTGGGAGCATGTGCCTTGATAAAGATAACAATGTCTGGATTAAACGCAAGGAGTCCAAAGAGCTGCTCGTGCACAATGTTCTCCCGTCTGAGGACAACGAGGATGACCCTTTTGCTAGCATCCCGGATCTCTCGGTCGATATGACAAAGGAGATGCAAAATCTCAGGCTTGCCACGGCCGCACAAAATGCCGAAACAGACGGCGACTCGGATCGAGAATTGCTCAGAAGCCCCCCTATTCGAGCCACAAGCAGAAACTATGTGACACTCTCACCCGATCAGCGAACGGGCTTCCGCGCAAATGGTTACGTGACGCAAGAGCTTGGCAAATTAGACGATCACATGTGTCGAAAAGAAGTCGAGAAGCACGTTGCAAGTGAAGGCGAAGACAGAGTCAGCAATGCACATTCTTCAACAAAGCGTCGGAATCTCACCATCTCGTTTTCTTCCCCCATTGCGTCCGTGATTCGCGACCTGACCCCGGATGATATAGACAGTATCGAAGATGGGGAATACGCTCCTGCTCGCATGTCGCCACAGGAGTCACCAAATCGATCTCCGTTGCAGAACGGCTTGAAGAGCAGGAACGTGTCGCAAGCTCTACGAACCAGTAATAATCAGGCACCTTTGAGGCAAGCATCGCTTCGTGGTCCGCCGTTTATCCCACGTCCTGTGTCGCGAATCGATGAACAAGACGAGGAGAGCACCGTGGAAATTGGCAATGAAGATCGACAGGTTAGCATCATTGGTGAACAAAGCATGATGAGCCACAAGACACCGGATGGTCGACGAACCAGCTTGAGCTTCATCTTCAACCACACTCCGGGAAACGGCGCTCTTTCGTTAGTGGCGGACGATAGTGCACTCATCGGTCGAAATGTGGGCAAACTGTCCCTCAGCCCTCTGTCCGAGTTCACTTTCAACAATCCCGACCAGTCTTTCGGGCTCGAGGTCAGTTATGTCATGGGTCACCGGCACATGGCGACAGGTGATGGCTCTAAAAAAGTCTTGTCTATGACGATACGAGAACTTGTAGACCGACTTGGTGAGGCTGAGCCACGAGAGTCCTTCTGGGAGGACATCACAGAGCTTGATCTTCACGACAAACGACTTGCCAGTTTGCACATGCTGGATGAATTCTGCGGCAAACTGGTCACACTTGACGCTTCAGCGAACAAGCTCAGTCACCTTGAAGGGGTACCCTCCACCGTTCGTGATCTTAAGGTTTCTCACAACTTACTGACAGAACTGTCGTCATGGGACCATTTAATGAATCTGCAGTACGTCGACATCTCAGACAATGAGGTCACCGGCTTATCTGCCTTGAAGAACCTGGTTCACCTCCGGAGCCTCAAGGCTGATAACAACCAGCTGACGAGCTTGGATGGACTTGACTCACACGATGGACTGTTGTCAATCCGAGCAAGGGGCAACAGAATTGAGGAGCTCGATTTCTCCGTATCGCGATTCGACAGACTCGAAGAATTGGATCTAAGCGACAACCAGATATCCTCGGTCCGTAACCTCGACCACCTCCCGGTGTTGGCTCACCTGAAATTGTCCAAAAATCGAATGACTGAGCTCCCAGGTGTCAAATGTATGAGATCGCTGAGGCATGTGGACGTGAGTGACAATGAGCTAGCCGTGCTTGACACCAGCAGCTTCCCCAACCTTCACTCAATGCACGCGGACAGGAACCGCATTCATCAAGTTTGTGGGTTTGAACGAACGCGCCGCCTAGACAGCCTTTCTCTTCGCGAGCAGCGCGGGAAGGCACCCTTGGATCTGGGATTCCTCGCCAGTGCATATGAAGTGCGCAAACTCTTCCTTTCCGGCAACTTGCTGCAGAAGTTCGACCCCCAGGTTGATTTCCTAAATATGCAACTTCTTGAGCTTGCAAATTGTGGGCTGCAAAGTTTGCCAGAAAAGATGGGCCAACTGATGCCCAACCTGCGAACCCTCAATGTCAATTTCAACGCGATCAGCAACTTGATGCCGCTGCAGTTCATTCCGCGACTGAAGAAACTGCTTGTTGCCGGGAACAGACTTGCAGATTCTACATTGGTAACACAGCTGCTCACCGAATTCCCTCATTTGACTCAGCTGGATGTTCGAGACAACCCTATAACGATGGGCTTTTACGCGCCTCTGCAGGCCCTAGTCCCCATCAATGGGTCGGGACCCACGAATCTGTTCGTTCTGCCCGATGGCTGTACTGGTAGGGATAAGACATTTGCAAGCAGATTAGACGAGGCTACGAGGCTCAGGAGAAGACTTCATCAAGTGGTCCTTGTAGCTAGCTGCAGGCGTCTGAAAATGCTCGATGGCCTCCCTGTCTGTCGGAGGGACATTTTAGCAATTGACGAGTTGCTCCAGACCTTGATTGATGGTGGGCTTATTCCTTGCCTGGAACAGCAAGAGGCAGAGAGACGGTGCCCATCGATCAAAAGTCCCAGGAACGACCAACGAGATGAACACGATGAGGAGACAATGGCCGACGAGCAGGCCAGAGCACAGCTCGAAGACGAGGCCGAGAGTGCGCGGTACCGTAACACACGACTTTGAAAAGTAGTCGTTGGAGCAGGAAGGATAACTTTGCATAACTTGTTTTCTTTTTCTTCCCGAGCGACAACGTTGAGGAGCGGAGTACATGACAAGGTGAGAAGGGATATTAGAGAACATGGGTACTTATTGCAGCAGGTGCATTTTTAATAAGCGGACATGAATGGCGTTGGTGGATTGCATTGCTTGGGTCGTCGCGATTGTTTATTGCAATGATATTTTTATGTATATGGACTTATGAGTGGGTGTGTACGAATAGAGAAACGACGACAACACTGGAGATGATTGCATTCACACTTGGGCTCATGTGCTGTTGTTGAGATGAGAAAGTCGGTCGAGGCGCAGATGCCAATATTCTGGCATCACGTCGTCACGACTGACCATGGCATGCGCCAATAACGGAGGAGGCGAAAGACTACATGTGAAAGCCACCTACTTCCGTACACGGCCAGTTTCAGTCATTTCCCAGCCCATGATTGGCTGCACAGTGGAAATTCTCCCATTGGCTCACACTCGCATTTGCTTTCATTTTCATTTCCCCTTCTGACTTGTCATGGATGATAGAATACATCATCTGGCGTACGGAAGTGCTCCCTTGCCACTTCCGCGACACCACAGTTATGCAACCACAGTGTACGGAGTAGTCACCGGACCATGGATGTGGTTGGGGGTTGGGGGGGTTGGGGGGGGGGAGGTTCGAAAAGGTGGTTGGGCGTGCAGAACATCATCAATGATCATCGCAATGAGTCCAACACCACTTCGCCAAGTCGTCGTGACTTTTCCGATGACTAGAGCAACTGAGAATTGCCCGTCTCACGCAAACGCGACCATGGGCGCAACCCTCAAAAACGTCACCAGCATCGAGACCACACCAAACCCCGATCCCCATCCCCATCCCCATCCCCATCCCCATCCCTCGCCGATCCATCACCACAAGTCACGAAACAAAAAGGATGCGTCACCGTGCATTTTCCTCGGACCCAACCAACCCCGAATGCATCCATCGAAAGACCCCTGGCTGCTGACAGTCCCGTCCCGATCCAAACGACTGCACTGCCGAACCATGAACTCGCAAAAGCAACCAGATGTCTGCACCATCACCATCCATCACCATCCCCGGACTACTGCGGGGCCTGCGAACTTATTGATGAAGAAGTTCCCTCTGCTCCGCGGCTGCTCACGCGCATCTTGGACGCCACTGACGGTTAGTGCCGCCCGTTGAGCCCTAGGGGGGGGGGGGTGACTGATGACTGATGACTGATGACTGATGACTGATGACTGATTGGGACTGATTGGGACTGACTGGGACTGACTGGGACAGGAAATGGAGCATCTCCTCCGGGTTTCCCTCCGGGCCTCCGGGGGGCGGGGACCAGCCATTATGTGTAAAAAAAAAAAAAAAAAAAAAAGCGGGAGTCGCGTTGATTCCGGATTGCTTTCCCCTTGAATGGTTCCCTGGTGGTCCGTCAAATGCAAGGAGGGCTGGCTACGGGCTACGTTGGTCATTTTCAGCCTCACTCACCATTGATTGATTAATTGCCGCTCTGGCGAAATACATGTAGGCTTGAGCACCACCCGAAATGCGCAGCGCAGGTGTCATGACTGTCATTGAGAGCAAGCAATAGCGCAGCTGTTTTATTAATAATGTGACGAATCACATCTGCACCTCGTAGTCCATACCTACCCAGGTAGGCAGGTCCAGCGAACTACACGAGACAATCATGACGAGTCGTCCGTAAAACTCGCTCGGTTTCTTCGCGCGCCCTCTGCACAGCAAAGCTCACCGGGGTCCGGATCTGAATCCCTGTCCTTGTGTCCTTGGGCAAGGTTGCTTCATTTATCATGTACAAGAAACGAAGACAAAACGGACAGACAGGTCATGCACGTGTGCCCGTGATGGCTTCTCACGTTTCCACGAGGTAAATTCCGATGAGGAGCCGGACCCGGACAACCTTTTCGGAAGAATCGCCCGAGTTCGAGCAACCTGATTGATGTAATCCGTAAATGCCTGGTATTAACCGCTGCGCATACAAAAATGCAAAAATGCAAAAAAAAAAAAAACAACCACGTTGCCAGATGTTGATGTCTTATCTCCATGAAAGCGGGAGACCCGCCGCGGGCTGGAAATCTGGCGGGGTACCGACTACCGACCTTGCCCCCCCCCCTCCCCTCCCCTGCCTGGGCAATCAATCAATCAATCAATCAATCAATCGCACGCCTGGCCATCTTGGATGTTTGAACTTGAACAAAGAGAGAGCCGAGAGCAAAAAAAAAAAAACGAATGCATGTCGGCCTAACGGGGCGAGCTAATAACGGAGCGATCGCTGCAAGCCCTCCAATCGCCTCCAATCCATCAGTCACCATCCGTCAGGGGGGTCGTTCAAGCCATCCCATCCAGCTCTTCAATCCAATTGCGCCTTCACGACGAAGCCGGTACATAATATGTATAACAGTTCATTGCACAAGGCAAGGAGCACAATTGTGGATGATGGATGCATCGTTGGCAGGCAAGAATTTGTCGCGCCATGTGGCAGCCCGAGCAAGCATACATTATGATACATTGTACTCCGTACTGATTGATACCTGGTCAATGTCGCATGCATCATGGTGTGCTCCACGAGATTCAAATGCGTATGGACTTGGCTTCATTCTTGGACAAAGTTCTCCATCTTGTTTCAACAGCGGCATCACAAAGTACAACACGTTGGCAACGGTTGAGCCGTGGCGTTGTCTTGTTTGTGTACATTGTACATTGCATTGTATGCATGCATGTACGGACTACCGGACTACTCCGTCATCGTCCATCGAACCCCGATATTCCCTTCTGGGCCAGAGGCCGACTACGGATCGGATTACATGGAAGAATGGAAGAAAGCGAACCACCCCTGACATGACCAGACAGGACAGGGTGACAGCCACGGAGCCACGCCAGGGCCACCAAAAAAAAAAGAAGAAAAAAAGAGAGAGAGAGAGAGCGCGCCATGAAGAAGCCACCGCCACTACATGCATTGCAAAGTCCAGCCAATAAAGTCCATGCGAACGATAAGCTTCTTGGCACGCTACGGCGGGCCCACTTTGCTTCTGTCCAATCCCAGTTGATGGCGATATCCAACCCTGCAATGCGACGGAGCCAGACGCCTTGACAAGCCCAGCCAAGGCCCCATGTAATAATATTACATACAGTAATCCGTAACAGTGAGTTGTCATCCGTAGTCCGTATCAACTACATCAATCTGGTGCATCCAACATCGCCATAGTTCCTTTCTGTCGCTGGCCTGGCCCAAGCGGTACCAGCCAGGCCCACTGACATCAAGGCCGAAATCGAAATGGTGGATGAAAAGAGAGGACTTCGACCCTCAAACCGAGACGTCTCCGCCGAGCCAGGCTGTGTGTGACCTGGTTGGCTGGAGCGCACACGAAACAAAAGTGGCTGCGGCCGTTGACGCTGGGCGCACAGTGTGATCAGCAAGATATATATGACGATACAAGTCTTGGCGTCGCACTATCGGTTCATGAACGCCACCAAAAAAAAAGGCGCAGGCTAAATTAAATTGTTGGCTGCGTGCTGGCATGGACAAGCAATGCTGACAGACGCACAGTGCGATCGGAACACTTCCTGCGGCGGTTCCCAACTCCCCCCCCCCCCCCCCCTGGCAACCTAGCCTAACACAGACCAGACAAAAGCTCGAAGGAGGATTTTTTGTTGAACCAGACCTGCTCGTGGCCCGGTACCCATGGCCCGGCACCGGCTCCACAGCCCAGGGGTCCAGAGGAGGTGGACAGAGCCACAAGGCCAACCCGGCGGTACCTGCACTGTGCTGCAAGTTGCTGCAGCTCTGATGGGTGACTTGCTCAGGTGCTGCACAGGGTGGTATTGTCGCCGACGAGTTGTCGCTTTTTGCCTTCATCCTGGCCCTGTGTGTGCATCTATTAGTATTCAGTCTGTACTCCGTGGTGACTGTGACTGGTGCTGGACTGTGCCGGACTGCACTGTGCTGTGAGGACAAGGGTGGGTACGTGCCAGACAAAGTTGCAATGCGCTTGCAAGTGACTTGCACAGGGCTCGACAAGCCAGTGGCTGAGTCACAACTGGAGCGGATCCCTAGACGCGAACCTGCAGCGGCACGCACCAAGACGTGCTCCGTAGCGTTGGGGGGGGGGGGGTCGGAGGGGTCCTTTGGGTCCTTTGCCTTCAGATGTTCTGTCTGGTTCTTCGTGCCTGCCCGCCGTCATTGCTGACCCTGGTTCTTTCTTCCTTTCTTCCCATCCATATTCCATATCCACCAGTGAGAGTGACCAGTGACCAACTCGCTCGCCCCATCACAGTCCAAGACAAAACCTCCCTCTCTGCATCCCGCTCATATTACTCTGCATCTCGCGCTTTCCTTGTCCCTTCTTTTTACTAATTGTATTTTTCGACATCGTCCGAGGACTTCCAGGCCTTTGCGGTTGCCGCTTGTCAACACCTCATTGTCGCTGTCGCCATCCATCGCAATTGCCATACGCACGCTCAATCAATCACTGGGTGAATAACCCCTACTTCTCCGTACGGCCATGCGACGATAGATCTTTGCTCGCGGCCGCCCACGTCCAGCCCCCCCCCCCCCCTCCTCTCTCCCAGGCCAGCCTTGCGCTTGCGATCAAAGGCATGTCGAATCAAGCGACGACGATCCATCCCCCCTTAGGTCGAATTCACGATGGGACTTTCACACGAATCACTGCAGCAGCGGACTGAGGCCCTGCAGGAGCCTCTGCCTCTCCACGCTCCTATCCCGCAATCGGCCTCGATGCCTCTTCGTACCGCGAACACTACGCCGCTATCATCACCAGGTCTCTTCAGTCCGACCATGTCACGATCCAACCTCACACTCCCATATACTTCTCTTTCCGAATGCAACACACCAGCTTTGACTGGACACAGCCCATTTCTTCATCCTTTACAGACGCACAGAGTCAGAGAGTAAGTTGCACATCGATCGCCATCAATGGTCCCCGGGCACTGGCCCCCGCCCCCCGCCCCCGCCCTGTCACACTATCCACCTGCCAACGAAATGTTTCGCCCTTCGTTGCGTGGGCAAAACAGGACAATTCTTCTTGCAATGCTTTCTATTCATCCCCGCATCCCGTCATGCTCGGAGATTCTGTTGCTAACATATTCTGTCAAGAACTCATAAAGCACTAATCGACTCGGACAACATAAACGGCCGCAAAACCATCAATCAATACGAGGTCATTGAAGAAATCGGCCGTGGTATGCACGGCAAGGTCAAACTCGCCCGAAATCTCGAAAATGGTGAGCACGTGGCTATTAAAATCATTCCCCGCTTCTCCAAGAAGCGACGACTAGGCAAAGTCACGGCCCTCTCTCCACAAGACAAAACGAAGAAGGAAATCGCCATCCTAAAGAAAATCCGACATCCCAACGTCGTCGCACTTCTCGAAGTCATTGACGACCCCGAATTGCAGAAAATCTACATGGTCCTCGAACATGTTGAACTTGGCGAGATCGTCTGGCGAAAGAAGGGCCTCCCACACATCTGCCAGTATGAGCGCAGATTGGTCGAACGAGAGATGGGAGGCGGTGACGCATCCACGCTTGAGGAGGACCAGTACAATCAACTTCTTGAACGTAGGCAAGCGATCAAAGATATGAAGAGGGCCAAGATGGCCCAGAACTTTGCTGGACCATCTGACTACTGGAGTGTCGAACATGGTGCCGCCGACGAGGGGGGCAGCAGTGTCGGGCCCTGGTCTCGCGTCTCATCACGCGATGATATCGCCACGACCGACGGCCCGTCCTCGCATTCGGGCTCCCGATCGCATTCCATCGCCTCTACTGGATTGATGCCCTCCGAGATGGCCGAGGACATCTCATGGGTCGTCGACGACATGGTGACACCCGGCCCACTTCATCATTCGAACCCCGGATCTACGGCAGCTCTCGACGACGGTACCATGTACGGTGCCTATGCTGCAGAAGGGTCACGGCGTGCTTTCCGCGAACGATCGCCCAGCATGGCCGATTCCATCATCTCCCACATGTCGTCTGTCGACTACAACCCATTCGCACACGACCCATTCGCCGAAGATTACTCTTTTGTTCCTTGCTTCACCTTCGACCAAGCCCGGTCGACATTCCGGGACACCGTCTTGGGGCTCGAATACCTGCACTACCAAGGTGTGGTGCATCGCGATATCAAACCCGCCAACCTGCTGTGGACCAGAGACCATCGAGTCAAGATATCAGACTTTGGAGTATCCTACTTTGGACGGCCCATCCGCGATGGTGAGGCCGATGATGACACGGTGTCTGAATCTGAAGCCAAGGATTTCGATGATGACCTCGAATTAGCCAAGACGGTTGGCACGCCGGCATTCTTTGCCCCTGAGCTGTGCTATACGGACCTGGACAGTGGACTTCAGCCAAAGGTATCGGAGCAGATTGATGTCTGGTCGCTCGGTGTCACTCTGTATTGCCTCATCTTTGCTCGTATACCCTTTCTCGCCGAAGACGAGTTCCAGATGTTTCGAAAGATTGCCACGGAAGATGTTCACATACCCCGTCGCCGCTTAAAGCCTGTTGATTCTTCAACCTCACCTGCAGAGCACTCTCTCTATAAACGACAAAATGCCCATCCGTATCGCGACGACAACGATCTCGAGTATGAAGATGTCGATAACCTACTGTACGATTTGCTCAGACAAATGTTGACCAAGAATCCCGAGAAGCGGATCCGCCTTAGAGACATCAAACGCCACCCATGGGTTGTTCAAGGCATTTCCAACGTTGTCGGTTGGCTCGATGACACTGACCCAGCAAGACCGTCTCAGGGCAGAAGGATTCAAGTGGATGAGAAGGAAATGTCATATGCTGTCATTCCACTCACCTTCCTGGAACGTGCCCGGTCAGTCATGAAAAAAGCAGTGGGGAAGGTCATGCATCCTTTGGTCGAGCGCGGTGATGGCAAGTCGAGAAGGCGAGCCACTAGCAGTGTCGCAAGTTCAGCCGGCGACGGCATGTTCAAGCATGCGGCCGGTGCATCCTCGCAGCACCCTGGCCTCGAGCGACGCTCCAGTCTTCGTGGCGATGACTATTTTGGTAGCTCTGGAAGAGACAACGCCTCCGGTGGTAGTTCAAGCCAGCCACCGACGACGGCCACTTCTACCACAACGACGGTTCATGCCGACAGTTCCTCGACGTATGATCCTTTGGCGACAGTATTGCGGCCAGTTGAAGGAATTCGGGATTTATGGAGCTCACCCGGAAGCAGCCATGTCGAGGGCAACTCTGATTTCTCGGCCGCCACAGCCTGTTCACGTCGATTCCAACGTCACGTCAATCACAAGATGACACCCCAGTTTTTGCAGCTCGCTCCCGCCGTCCCTGAAACACAGTCGACACCTGCCACTCCTCACGCTGAGTCGCGTGTCATCCCAACTCGGGATGAGCATGAAAGATGGACTCGTGCTTTTGGGTCCCAAAGCGAAGATGCTGCCAGGTCAATTTCATTCGACAAAGGGCTTTTTTTGAAACTCGATAAGCGTCAGCACGGTTCGTCATCTACTTCCCCAGTCGTTGCCGCTGGTGCTATGCACGACCACCATCGCCACTCTAGGCCGGTGAGATCGGTGGACTGGGGAAGGGGAGGGCGACGATACAATACATCCTCGCCACTCTCCTCTTCACCTCAAGCCACTTCTGCCGCGTACCAGCACGGACAACCTCTTTCAGACTCAAACCTTCGCCAGCGAGCTCGATTTGCAGATTCTGCTCAGCCTCTTGCCCCAACCGCCCCGTTGACCAATGACCCCGAATCCACGCCAGCCACAAATGTCAAAAGTATCACAGCAGCAGCAGCAGCAGCAGCAGCAGCAGCAGCAGCAACAGAGTCCTTGTCGCACTCTCAGGTTCCATCGCCTGCAAAGGCCGAGCCAGCAAATTGTCCCTGCCCACCTTCACCTGAAGGTGAGATCAGGGATTGGTCTGAGAATGCATCTCCGTTTCGAGGGAACACCATGGCTACGAACAAGTCGTCCAGTATGGAATCTTTGGACGGCATAGGTACGCCTTTGACCAGCCCTAGTGAGACCAGGAGTCCTGTTCATACGGAATCTGCCAAGAGTGCATCGGAGAAGCTGGTCGTTGTCCAGTCTGATCCTTCGCTGCCTGCACTACTCAGCGGAGCCAGCTCTGTGTCGGCCGACATGGAATCGGAACTCATGGGTCGACCTGGCCGTCTGGGAAGACAACCCTCACGTCCTGAAGAATCATCCGAGGCTGTCACACCCCCCGCACTGCTGAACGAGCCATCCGTGAGCCCCATTTTCAACCACACACCCGCCATGGAGAGTGATTCCTTGCGGCTGCATCTTGAGCACGACAGAGCCCAGTCTGATGTGGACATGGACTCATCTACACCCCACCTTGACGAAGATGATGAAAGCGATGATGGCATTTTTCTCATGGCCAAACCCAAGAAGAAGAAGAAGTCCTCTCCAACCACCGCCGCGTCCCGCACCCGCCCTTTTGGGAACAAGAGACGGGACACTGGTGCAAGTACGGCGAGTAACGAAACAGCCAAAAAAGTCCTGTGACAAGCTGGATGACATGTGCTTGTGTCCCGTATAAGTTGGCCCTAGATCGCTTGGTCCCACCTCCTCAATTTCTTTTGTAATTTATTCACCAACGTTATATATGCGCACACGACATGACTTCAAGAACGAACATGGGGACACGTTTCAAGCAGCCTGCCTAATGACCTCGGTGGAGCTTCACCTCGACAAGCATGAAACTGATGACTCCTGCAAACAATGGACAACAGGACGGGCAAGTCACGACCTGAACTTTGCTGGACGTCTTTCCAATATACGTTTGTCAGCAGAGACACTGACGACGAAAGCTTTCGTTTTGCTTTCCTTCCTCCGCCCTCCGGAGCTAGCCTCGGAGTGATGGATACGTTTGGGGTGCACGGCGTCGTGTGTTGTTATCTCTTGATTTTCAAGTTTTCAACCCTTTTCTTTCCTCAGCTCTTCTGGCAGGATCCAACAATCCTGCATGCCACATTAGAATGATGTTTGGCGGTATTTGTCCATTAGTGGATGCAGATTCTATTTTTTTTTTATTCGCCGTTGTTAGGATTTCCGGGGGCGGCTTGAATGTTAAATCACGGTTCTGGGAGATTCACCATGATGATGTGGTTCTCCACGGTGTTTCTTGACTGTCTTTTTTTCTTTCTTCCTTGACAATTGCATGGGTCCACGGCGGCATTGCATATATAGATGTACCTGGGAAAGCCAGCTGTGAACTGACGGGGGTGATGGACTCTCTATTCGAGTTCATCTTAGAAAAGGGACACGAGCGAGGACATCATGGGACCGAGAGCTACAGTCTCTCCTCTCTTGTCCAGGGGAATTCCTAATATTGCCATGTAGTAGTATACTGAAGTGACCACAGGTCACGTCAAAATCCTGTTTTTTTTCGAAGTGTTGCGTTGTGTTTCGTTTCATCTAGAGACAATCAGTCAGTCGTGACTTTGGCAGCCCTTATGTGTATCCATCGGAACTAGGCATGTCAATGAAATGGTTTCGAGTCCACCCATTTCATTACACCCGATGAGTAGCAAGACTACTTACTCGTCGCCGCAATGCGTAGTAAAAAAAAAACATGGTGTACGTAATATGGCCATGAAGAGCTAGTCTCCCAATTCTTACCACTTTTAACAATGACGCCTTCACGCCTTGGAGAAAACGACCAGAAATGCGGAAACCGCACTCGCGCCCACAAACACACTGAAAATAGCAACGCTCAATACCGTGTTGAACAAGGGTGGACTTCTCTTCATGGCCACCATCTCCGTGACGCTGTCCTCGAGCGTCTTGGCCATCTTGTCCCGGCCAAATAGGTCCTTCACGCGCTCTTCACCTGCGATACCCATCTTTGCGAGGTCCTCAAGAGACATGTCCAAGGCCTGCCGCATGACGTCTGACCAGGCATCAACGTCATCTGGGTCACGGAGCCATCCTGTCTGGGAGTCGGCTATGGTTTCCACAGGGCCGCCAGTATTGGCGGCAAGGACAGGGAGATGGGAGAGCATGGCTTCGAGGGGGACGATGCCGAAATGTTCGTTTGTGGGAGTGTAGACCAGGAGGTGGGAGGAGCGGAGGAGCGCGGATTTGAGGGTGTTGGGGACGGAAAGCAAAAAGAGGACTTGGGTGCCCGGTGGGACGCAGGACAAGGATGAGACGGCGGACAGGGCAGTCGGCGTGATGGTGTGGTGCGTGAGGGAGAGGGACGTGGTGAGAGTCTGGAGGGAGGCGTGGTAGGAGGCATTTTCGGAGACGCGGGGATCGTAGCCGCCTTGACATTGTGCGCGTTAGTGATGGGAATGCCGGAACAAGGGAAGAAAGACATAAGACAGAGTTTGAGGGAGACATGTCATGGATGGTGGTGTCCTTGTTTTGTCCTTGTTTTGTCACATACCGGCGATGACGAGACGGACGCCCTTGCGCTGTGGCTCGGGAATCTTGGCAAACGCCTGGATTGCCAGTCCGACATCTTTCTTCCTCTCAAACCGGTTGATGCTGAGTATCAACTTGGTAGCATCACCTTTGATCTTTTCTTCGCCATCCATCTTGTCCGTCGTGACATGCGTGTCAACGCATGGATACACCACCTTGGTGACGACCTTGCTCGCCAGACCAGGCCACGTCTTGGCCACGATGTCCCGTGTGAATTTGGAGTTTACCGCCACGGCGTGAGCGAATCCCATGCTCCACTCCTCCACCCAGTCAAAGGGGACACGATACAGCCGCTTCACAAACGACTGCCTCCCCTGAGCGAGGAGCAGGTCCGGGAAGTGGCAGTAGAACAGGATGGGCACGTCTGGCGCGAGGAATTGCATGAGAGGTAGTCCTGCGGAGAGCTGATCAACGATGAAGGCGCGAGGTCGGAGGGAGGGGAGTTCGCCGGTGAGAAATATCGTGAGCAGCAGGAGGATGTGGCGGAGGATGGCGCACAAGATGGTCAGTCTAGAGAAGATGGACATGGGAACCAAAGTGTTGCCGCGGACGCGGACGTCGAGAGTGCCTGGATAGATGATTTGTATTAGCATTCCCCTTCACAAGACTGGCTCTATTGAAGAGGAACTCGTTTTTTTTTGCTCTTCGCCGGGGGTGGGAGGTGGGGGGGGGGTAATCATGATGGTACCATCTCGGCATTCGTCAAAGCAGTGCTTCGGGTCGCAGTGGTTTGTGAAAATGACGACTCTGTGGCCACGGGATTGAAGGCCAACTGCGGCATCGACGACGAGACGCTCTGCGCCGCCAATGCCAAGGTCCGGGTGGAAGAAGACGATAGTTTGGGGTGTGGGATCGAGGGAGGGTGGCGGATCGGGGATGTCGGGGGCCATGACGATGGTGATGTGCGATGGGCGATGGGCGATGGGCGATGGTGGTTTTGGCGGTTCGAAAGAGGAGGAACACGAAGGATGCTCGTGGCTGGCGACGAGGAGGAGCTGGTGGGGTGAAGATTTGAGTGTGTCCCGCGCTTGGCGGGGGTGTGTGGATAGCCTGGCCTGGCCTCTTGCCATCGGCAAGATTACCATCCCTTTTACGTTGGACACAGATGAGCGACGGGCATCTGGAACAGGCTTCTACCTGTGGTTTTCAAGTCAGGTGATGATGGAAGTAGAAAGAGAATGGGTCATCGCGACGAGGAGAAGCCCTTCCAGGCCTGAATCTCGTGACAAGGTCTTGACATGGCCGCTGGTGCAGCTCCATATCACTTTTGATCTCCCTGTTTTCAATGATGGCAGATTTAAATAGTTCTATAAAATGCGTAAATTGAGGTACGATTTTATCAATATCCATTCATATTCCCGATAAATCTATTTCAAATGTGGGTAGGCAGCGTGCCGTAACACATGTTTCCAAATTGCATGTCGGCTCATGTCCCGCTATTGTGACGTCTTGAAGACAATGCGACAGACCAGAGATCCTCTATTTGACGACCTGCCCTCGCATCTTGCCACATTGCCGAAGGCTTCGAGCCTGGCGTTTCAAGAACAACTCCATCTCTATGCATAGTAGCAGGTGTGCCCGGGTCGGGGAGCTTTTCCCAGAGAACTCGCTCTGCAATTAGCTCCGTATTATAAAGAGGCACAGCTTGGCGAAAATATCCGAGCCAGTCTTCTTTTGGGAAGAAGTCATAGTGCCCCTTAGTGAACTCCCAGTACTCCGGGTACCATCCTGCAAAACCCCAGTCGATAATTGCGGCAACGCGTCCATTCCTCACAATAATGTTTCTTGGGACCAGATCCCCATGTGTAAAACATGTTCGATAGGACGTAGTATGCACCTTTTTAACTTCCTCGCCAAAAACTATCGCAACATCTTCCATACGCAGGTGACCTCGTGTTAAAGAATGGAATTCGTGATGATTAAAAGGGCCAAAGAAACGAGCACCAATCCGAACGTCATAGGCGGGATTTTGAAGAGCAGAGGCGACGAGATCCTCTGCTGGAGGTTGGAGTTCGCGGAGAATAGAAACGTACTCCTTTATATCCGAAAAAATGGTCTTCTTCTGGTCTTGCGAGAGGCGACCCTCTGTCCTCCAAGCGGTATCCAGATCTTCGCCCGTGATATACTCCATCTCGATGTATATATACTGAGTCCGAGTAGTGTGGACTGCGTAGACTTTAGGTACGGGAATAGCTGTATTCTTGGTGATGTACCGCATGGCCTCGACCTCGGGAGGACCACATGGTCCCTTGATGACGCGGTGTTGACTGACTCTCACTACGCGGAAATTGAGGGGTTGGTAGAGTTGTCTGCCTAGCCAAAGCCGGAACTGCAGTGGAAACAAGGTTCCAATGGATTGACCCATCGATCCGAAATGAGTAATGAGTGTGGATAATTAGAGGCGGAGATCGCTTGCTGGGTACAGGCAGGAGAGGGAGAGGATCGTGAAAGAAAAGAGAGGGTGGCGGGATGGGAGGGGGGGGGCGTGGAGATAAGAAAACGTGAAAGGGGAAAAGGGAAAAGGGAAAAGGGCGGCTAACACGTGGGCCCCAGTGGCAAAGGAGCGTAAGGAATTCACGAAGGAAAGAATACATAGTATGTATTCCTAAAAGTATTCCATAAAATCAAAGAGGGAGGTGCCTTCTTACATAAACACTAGGCTTAGATACTACTACATATTTAAAAATTCGTTGCCGCGTGTTTACGTACTTGGCATAGCCGCTAAAATAGCCAAAAGCAAGTAGGAGCTCAAGTCAAGTCAAGTTAAGCCGTGCATACTCCACCGATACATGCTTGATTCAAAGCCGCGCGCTTCTACATGTACATTCTGCTACGTTCTTCCAAGACCAGTGTCCGGCCACGGATCGGCTTCGCCTCAATTTGCCTCCATAACAGATACTGGAGAAAACAGCTTGTAACACAAAGGCATCGTCTCGCTAGTAAAGCTCTGCTTCAAGACTATAGAATGTAGAACCCGTCAACTGGTACGTATTCGATATCGAACCACCGCCTTCTCGCTAATGAGGACCGGTTTCAGCATCATTTTCTCGCTCGCAATGTCCTCAAGCCCAAGCTCCTCGAGCTCCAACATGGAAATCGCGGTGGCTTTGTACCGTCGCGACCCCATATCAAGCGACCCGCGTAGACGCGAAATATACAAACACGAGGCATATCACTGGGGAATTTTGATCAAAACTTCAGGTCGCTGTTATGATGCCTATGACGCGACCGACAGAAACGCAATCGATCCAATCACGTTCAGACAGGAAAATCCACAGGGGGACTGGTGGTTCCATGCCAGACAAGACGTCGACCTTTCCCACAGTGGGAAGATTCTAGGGTACATCGTCATCGGGACTGTTCCATCCGCTCAAACGAGGAATGGTGTCAAACTGTTCCTTGAGAAGGTTCCCTTGCCAAAAAAGAACTCGAACCCTCAAGAGAGCTGTGTGACATGGGTCGGGAACGCTATACGCAAGTTCCGCGACGCACATTGTGTAGCTGACTTCAGAGTCGGGACATTCTTGGACTGGGCACTCATGTACGCCGACCAAAGGCTGTGGTACCCTGAGGAGACCGAGGAAGTTGTTTATTATAACAAGGAGACAGAGAAACAGCAGGAGGAAAAGAAGAGAGGAGAAGGGAAGAAGTAGACGAATGACTGAGCGAAGCACAGAAATTGTCATTTGTCAAGTATTGTTGAAGGATGAAGGTGGTGGCAAAGAGTGATCAGAAGAGAAGATGATGATGTAGAATTGCTGTCTAGGAATTCCAGAATCTATCAAGGGAAAAAGGATGCTATATATAAGCTTCAAGCTCAAAGCTCTCAACAGAGACGTGAATAAAAGAAGGTCTATCGGACAAGTGAGCTGTGGAAGCCGAAAGCTGGAAGCGGGGGACTTGACTGAACCCGCGGATTCCCCATGATTGGTCAGCAGTATACTACTTTTGCTAGCTAGGGAAAGTGTGTTTTTTTTTTTTTTTTTTTTACGAAAGAGTAGCCTTATGGGCAGCTTGTAGAAGTAGTGTTTCTGCAACATGTAGATCCCCCGACCGGCCGGAAAGCGGGTGCCTCAAAGAATCCAAGAACCCAAGCCGAGGCTGCCCACTTCTTCAACCAAACAAACCTCCATTCCGGAACTATTCACAACGTCCCTTCCCATCCCTCCCTCAATTTCATCCTCTCGCACATAAAAGCGCACAAAAGCCCACCAAAGACCGATCGATCACAACGTATCGACCACCACCAGACCATGTACCAACCACTCTTCACCGTGCCCATCCCCCCTTGCGGCGCCCACCCCGGCGGCACCATCACCTGCACCCAGCCCCAACCAACAACCTACCTCCTCACCTTCGTCTCCCCGCCAGACAACCGCCTCACCACGGCCTTTTGCCGCTCCCTCCTCCAGGCCCTCGACATCATCGAGTTCGGCGGCTACGCGCCCGGCGTCGTCGTCACAACAAGCGGCATCCCCAAGTTCTACTCCAACGGCCTGGACCTCGAGCACGCCATCAACACGGATGGGTTCTGGCAATTACTCTACGATGTGTGGGCTCGGTTCTTAACGTAAGAAATCCCCCTTCTCCCCACCCCAACAAGAAAAAGAGAAGGAAAAAAAAATAAAAAAAATTGAACAACAAATCAGATATCCCATGCCCACCGTCGCCCTCCTCAACGGCCACACCTTCGCCGGCGGCCTCATGCTCTCCCAAGCCCACGACTACCGCCTCGCCCCCTCCCCGAAAGGCTTCCTCTGCCTAAACGAGGTGCTCTTCGGGGCGCCCCTCAAGCCCCCCATGGCCGCGATTTTCCGCCACCGCCTCACGCCCCAGACCTACAGGACGTTGGCTCTCGAAGGTCGTCGCTTCACAGGTCAGCAGGCCGTCGAGGTGGGCCTCGCCGATGCCACGGCCTCTTCGCTGGATGATTGCCTGGCGTTCATTGCCGAGAGACAGTTGACCGAGAAGCCCAAGGCGGGCGTGTACGGCGTCATCAAGACGGAACTGCACAAGGATCTGCTGAGGGAGTTGCGGAAGGAAGGCGTGGACGGGGAGGAGGAGAGATTCGACGAGGATCAACGGAGGGAGGGGGAGAGGAAGGAGTTTGGCAAGGTGTGGTTTGAGCAGTGGACCAAGGAGAACAAGGCGAAATTGTGAAAGGGCCTGCGAGGGTAAGGAATGAGGAATGGCTATCCATCGTATAGACAAGGTCCGAGGTCTAGGGTGAAGAAAATATCATCTTGCTGGCAAAGGAAGGACGTCAAGGGCAATGTGTGCAATCCATGAGACTGGTGGAAATAGGGATCCCGTGTTCAACCTGAGAACAGTTGAATAGATAGACCTCGGGAATTTGACTGCACTGTACATTAGATTGCGAGACAAGTTGTACCGGACCATAAACAGCGTGTGGTAAATCACATAGTAAATGGGTATCAAATCTAGCCAAGTCTAGTGTCCAACTGTACATCTCCTTCTCATTTGCTCCCGCTCACTCACTCACTCACTCACTCGTAATCACTAGTCTACGCCTCTATCGGCCGCGGCTCGGCTGCTGTGAGCGCCTCTCCTTCCTCTCCCGCAGTGTTGCTCGTTCGTCCGGCCGCAGTGGCAGCGGCTGTTGCGTCTGTCCTTTGCTTTCGCGCTCTATCTCTTTCGGCAACCAGGTCCTTTTCTGCCTGCATTGCCTTGTTTCGCCGCTGCTCGATATCCTCCCTTCGCACCTCCCGCCTCAGTGCTTCGCCGGCTTGGATTAGACCATCAATGCTGATAGCGTGCTCCGTCATGTGATGATTGATATATGTGTACACCCCTGCTGGCGTGCCGCACTGCAGTAGATTCCTCTCATTCAGCTTCAGAAGCGCCAGCGCAATTTGAAAGAGAAATGTGCTCCCGTCGTTGGTGCACAAAACCACGTCCCACAATCGGAACAAAGCCTCTGCGCACAGACAGTCTGTAAATACGGACAAAAACCACTGGAACGTCAGGGCTTCGAGCTCAATGGAGAGGGAATCCAAGTGGACCGAGAGCTTCGGGAGTGCTGTTGACACAAACTGTCGCAAAACTTGCTGGTCGGCTCTCGACGCCAAGAGTGATCGATCGTAGTACCCGTGCGGCAGAATGCTTTCAATAATCGACGCCAAGATCCAGAACGCGTCCTCTACTGATGGCATAATGAGCAGGAGGTTTGCGGCAATCAAGTTCATGCCTTGGCAGTAGCCGACGTCCTTGTTTCGACGTGAGTATGCTAGAAGCAATTCACTCAACTTCTGCACCCCGGGACCCCTGCGGAAGAAGATGTTGTCTGTCAGGGTTCGATGGATGTCCATCTGAATCTGGCTCACCACGGCCGGGTCATCGTCGTCACCATTCTGCGCGACAAGATCCTCATAGTACCCCGGGACTCGTAGAGCATTTGCTCCGGAGCATTCCGACCAGACCTTGGCACGGTATGCGACGGGTATTCCGCCAAGCACCAACGCCTTGAATTCGTTCCATTTGGCTCGACCAACCTTGCCCTTGTTTCCCAGTCCCGATATGCCGATAACCTCGCCATCGGCAACGCGCGCTTCCGGTGTCATCATCGCCGGCGTTTCGAATCGAGCCTCGGCCACCGCGGCAGCGGCGGCAGCGGCTGCTTGGCCCTCTCGTCGTCGCTCAGCTCGCACTTTTCGTAAAAAGTCATTCCATTTGACCGTCTTGTCGCGCTGCAACGAGTCATGGACCTCACTCAGTTGCTTCAGCAGAAGCTTGACCGCCTCGGCATCTTCCTTGACCACGGCGCTCACCGTCGGGACCGACTCAAATGGCTGCGTCGTGTCGTTGTCGATTGCAGTTGTTGTGCTCGCCAAAGGTGGAACAAGGCCAACGTTTGTGGCAGTGACAGTGGGGGTTTTGGCCGATGCGAGCTCCTCCTGGGGCTCAGAAGGTGTCACACTGCCAGTTCCCTCGAGCACCTCCAACGCCGAAGCACTCATGCTGGGTGTGTGGCTGAGGAGTTCAGTCGGGAATGTAGCAATTTTCAGGTAGTCTTGCCAACGTTTGGGCTTCGCGTCGTCTTCGGGGCGTTCTTCATGGCCATTTGGGCTGCCAGGTCTCACGCTGCTCGAAACAGAACCTCTGGGGCTAGGTAGATCGTCCATGCGATTTGGAGAAATACGTGTGCGGCCATCGGTGAGCAATTCAGTGTTGCGGCCGGCTTTGGTCGTCTGGTTGGCCACGTGGGTCGCTTCTCGTTGTCTCTTCTTGCGTCGTTGATCATAAATGAATCCGAATCGATCGGTGAGGAACTCCCCGCTGGCGTTGCTATTGTTGTATATGTGTGACAGGGTCGGAGGTTGCGACTCTGGAGGCAGGATGGCGTCCATTTCAACAGGTCCATAGCTTTCTTGTTGTGAATTTGCAAGGTTTGGTGGGCTGCTAGCCATGCTTGCCCAGTTGTCTTGAACCTGGCTTTTCGTACTCGTCATAGCCAGAGGTGTCTGCGAAGTGCGGCGCATGGCCATCAAAGCCTTGGGGTTCCCGGCCATGGACGCAGCGCGCGCGGATTGAGCGGTTCGAACACTTGCCGCAGAACCAGCCCGGGTTGAAACTGCACGAGCGGATGCGCTCGCGGCTCTCCCTCTTGGCTCAGCATCTCGTGGTGTCACAGTGCCCCCCGCGACGAGTTTTAAAGCGAGACTGGCCAGCGAAACAGAGGAGTTGCGCTCGGAAATGGCTGCTGAGTGAAGGCTGGATGCTCGGCTCGAGGTAGATGATGCCTTGACTTCGTCGGGAGGGGTGAACAAATCTTCTTGCAACATGGGCCGTCGATCCATACTTGACTGGGAACGAACTACGGTTGTCGAGTTGATCTTATCGCCATTGACACCGTTCGAACTTCCTGATCGCTTGGTGGTTCCGCCTCCCCAGATGTAATCCTTCCATCCTCGAAGCGTGCCCCTGCCGCCGGGCTCCACAAGCTGCCCGTCCTTGTTATTAGCACGAAGCGTTGACAACTTGCCCTCGTTTTCGCCGTAAGCATGCATTGCCATGGTGTCGTGCATCGCATCGCTCATCAGATGACTCAATCCATCGTTGCCTTCACTGTGCTTTCGTCCATTGGAGCGTATTTCTGTCTCCACTAGCTTGAGCCTGTTTTCTAGGTCCATGTTTGATAGACCACATTCACGGATGATTTTCCTCAGGGCGCGCTCTCGCTCATCAGCACGTCGTCGAAGTGTAGCAATCTGAACATCACGCTGGGCCATGTCCTCTGCAATTTGTCGCACAAGAGAGATTGCTCCATGCCGTGCGATGAGCCGTTCAATGTGCTCATCGTCGGCCTGATGCAGGGCTCCCGGTATTGATTGTCTCAGAGGCGCATCTTCGAATAGGGCATCTCGAGATGAACCCTTGCCCGTCAATGTGTCCACAAGGGAGAAGCTGTTGCTGCTCAGATTTCGGAAGCGACTGTTCTCGGATTCCTGCGTGGCTGTCTTGAGTCGTTCTTCGTCGCAATGGCGACCGTGAGGGTCGTGGGGATCGTGGGGATCGTGGGGATCGTGGGGATCGGGACTGAAGCTTGGGAAGCTGGTCAACGACTTATCGCTGGCGGCAATGCTGCTGGCCGAACTGCTCGGAGGCTGGCTGAGAAGCCGCCGACTGCGACGCGCACGAACAGTAGTGCTCCGAGCACTTCTAGAACTGCGATGCGATCGAGTCGAGGCTGCGCTTTGTTGGGAGAATGAGCGTTCAAGAGGACATGTCGACGATGGTGCTTCCGGCACCGAGTCCATCGCTCCAGGCCCCGACTACCTGGGTGCCGAAGGTGTGAATGGTGACGAGTGGATGACGCAGCTCTTCTACCACGGGTGTAAAGTGCAATGATGATCAACAAGAGCGCATGTCGGGTTAGCAGAGAATATCTGCCGGCTTGGTGTTGGCAATCGTCACGGTACTGTCTGGTCTGCTATTGTGACAAACGTTTGTTGACGTTCTGGGTTGCACACGGGTTGCCGCAGGTCTGTGGGTCTGTTTCTGTGGGTCTGTGGGTGGGTGCGGGTTGGCAAACGAGTGAGTGGTCACTGGTGGGTGGACGGACGATGATGATGTTGCTTACATACGTAACTCCAGTTCAATCTCTCTTCGGACATCCACGATCCTGGACAGCACTTCTTTTCACCAGGGAACACCCAAGGTCACAGAGACTTCAGGTGATCAACGCCCACATGTGCATAATATGCTGAATTGATCCATGCATATTACAAACAGAAGAAGCTCCATCTTCTCAACCACGCAACTTGCAAGTCAGTCAACTTCTAAAGACCCAATCACGCATCACTTCTTCTTGTACTCGAGATAAAACGACTCCGTGCTAGCCACATCCCAGTCCTTCTTGTTCCTTGCATCCCCGTAGGTCTTCAACGCCCTCGTCACAAACTTGTACTTGCCCGCAGGAGCATATCTGCCCGAGTCCAGCCTGCCGTTCCACAACCGCACGAAGTCCCTCCTCGGGTTAAAGAGGGCAGGCATTCCGAATGGCTGACCTATAGTCTTGACGCCCATGAACTTGGTCGTCAGGTCCTTGGGAGGGGGCGTTGTCATCGGGACAATATCCACGCGAATTAGGGCGGAACCGAGAGCCAGTTTGGCGTACACGGCGGAGACGACGTCGTCATCCTTGGACGTCCCGGGGGCGGGCACCCCGAATTTTGCGTCCTTTGGGGATTTGGCCGCCGCCGTGTCATTGCTCAATATGACCCCAGGATTGATCGGGCATGAGGACGGTTGCCCCATGAAGAGATCCCTCGAGGCCTTGATATGGCAGAGACAGGGCAGAGCCGTCGGTGCCGTTGACGGTGATGTATCCGGACCAGAGGGGCAGACGCCTAGCATCAACTCGGCAGGGGCTTTGGGACAGACGCTGATGGAGGCGCGTTCACCGGGGGCCAGAGTGACGCTGTCCTTGGAGAATGACAGCGTGGCTTGGGAGTCGACGGCTTCGTTGGGAAAGGCCATGGGGTACACGGAATCCTTTTCGAGAGTGTACATTGTCATGGCAGGGACGTTGCAGATCTTGTATGTAACCGACTTTTTGCCTTTGTTGCTAATGGTAAAGTTGAGATTGGTGGCCAAGTGGTCTGTATCGTTGAATGAAAGGCTGGACGGGGTAAATGTGAAGTCGACCTTGGAACCCCCGTCGATGCTGTACTTGGAGTGGTATGACATGATCGGGGTCATCACGTTCTCCCAAGATGCCACCGCTATGACCCCCTTGGCGCTGGCAGGACTGACGCGTAAAACAGACCATGATCACCATTGTTGCCGACAGAAGCTATGACGGGAACGCCCTGCTCGACGATTCTGGACGCGACCACAGCCTCTACATCACTGGCAAGGCCTTGTTGAGGGCAGCGACCACGAGGTCCGTCGTTGAGATGCCACTGCAGCCAAAGATTCGGTACGCGCCGAGCTTCACGCGGGGCGCGGCTCCGGTGAAGCCTAGAGCGTTTTTCTGCGCGGCCACAATGCCGGCGAGATGCGTTCCGTGACCGCCGCAATTAAGCCCTTGGCACGGAGCTTGTCCACCTGCGTCATGACGTGCGGCGAGAAGGTATCGGCGGGCTCGTTGCCTCGCGCCGCCATCTTGCGGCCTCCTGGCGTTCCAACAACCTTGACACTGCTGGTATCGGGAGCTCCAATGCGCCTGACTGGCCAGAGCTGCTTCACAGGCGGCAATTCAGCAATCTCCTTGGCCTTCTTCTCCGCGTTACCAAGGTCGTGCACATGAATAGTCAGGCCATTGAAGAGGTCGTATTGGTGCTCGGCGCGGGTGGTTACTCCCTCGCCGACGGCCTTCATGAAGGAATGCTTATTCTGGTGTTCTCGATGTCCACGGTCAGTAAAGTAATGTTTAAACACACACACACACACACACACACACGAGATTTGCGCTTGTCAAGAAGGAAAGAATCTCTCAACGTACGTGACCTTTTTCCAATTCGATCAGAAAGCGTCCCGGAATCCGATCCTTTGCACTAGCACCAAGCACGGCAAAAGCCGCAGCGAGGGATGCAAGGATTACTGAGCGCACCATGGCTTCAGAAAGTTTCTCACAGCGCCGACATGAAACGTGGGCCACGAGCGTGAGAAAAGAACAAAAACAAGCGTCAATAGACAAAAACGAGCGTGAGGATAGACAAAGACGAGCAGGAGAGAATATGGTGGCACCAAGAAACTTGCTCGGATCAGACACAGAAACCCAATTTATATATCATCACCACCACCTCCACCTCCATCACCATACATATCACATATCACATATCCCTGATCGGTAATCCGCATTCTTCACATGAATACCACATCTTTCTTCTAGGCACGCTTGACTCCAAATTGTCGTGTCCTAATCTTGGGTAAACGGATGCTTAATACCGGATCCCGCGGCCATCCATCCTTGCTGTACATCGCACGACTGCCGGGTATCATTGGGGCCCAGCACAGTCTGGAACGCCTGCTATTAATAGTGTTAGTTAAGTCAGCTGGCTGGCTGGCTGGCTGGCTAAGCGCGAAATCCAGACGGATTCTTATTATCACCTGCCTGACCTGATCCGTCCCGGCTCGTCCCATCTCCATTAATAAAGTCGGCCTTGTACATACATAGTCAACGAGCCTGTGAACACATAGAAGCGAGCCAATCAGAGTGGCTGTGGATCCTGGTCCCCTTGTGATCCGCAATCCGCCAGGAACACATTAGTCAAGGACGGGGAAACACCATCCCAAAGGACGCCATGCTGTCACGACTGCGGGATTTAAAAGTAGTATAAGTTTCAGTACGAAGTACGGACGTATTCTAATGAAATCGGAGGGACCCACGTGGCCAAGTGGTCCTGGGGAAGGAAGTCACAATATCCAACACCTCCGACCACCGAACGATAGCCAAAAGAAGTGGAGCGTGGCACGATTACCTATCTCCTTAGAGGTCATACATAAGCCTTGTGGGTCTGCGGCGCCCTCAACCACACCACTCACTTGTACTCGGTAGATGCCAAAGCTGTTCTCTAATACAGGGGCTCACGTGCCCCCTGTCAAACAAAATCATATGTAGAGCATCTGCCCACCATTACCTATTACGGAGCAGGAAATTACAGAAGGAGCCTTGTAGGGATAAGGCCCCCACTAAAAACATAACAGCCCTTCCTAATTTCCTTCCTTCCTTCCGATATAGGGCTGTTGTTTTATCATAATGTGGCAGGTGATGAGATGCGAGTGAATTCTGTTCCGAGAACCTGGTTCATCCACGTTCCGAGCTGCAAAGCATCGGTACTTCCTAAGCCAGCCTGACCCAGATGCAAAGTCCAGTCTTGAACATCTTGTAAAGAGGTTTGGGTAAATGGGTTCTCGCTGATATTTTGCGGCCCATCGATGTGAAATTTCTCAATTGCCCCATGTCTTGCCTCAAAGTGCAATTTGCGCTACCCACCATCAGCCAAGAAGGCAAGGATATAGGACCGTCAACTTACATTGAAAGGTAACTGCGGTCTTGGTCGGGGGTCTTCCTCGAATGGACAAGTACAGAACGAAAATCGCGGGGTTTGGCCATAAATCCAATCCCTTGACTTCAACTCATCACGACCAGCCATGATTTCTGGGTCATCAAGTGCATCGTCGTTGATTTCTGCTCGTATGTCGAATGACCCGTACATGCGGTCAAACTCCCGCACCACAGCGTCCTTGAACGCGTCGTTGTCGAGTTCAACATTTCTCACCGGGCTTCTGACACTATCGACACCGCGTGCCTTGACAAAAGGCTCAGCAGGCGACCTTAGCATTCCTGAGAGGTTCGACAGATTGGGGCTCCGAAGAAGGCATGTTCCGTGGTGCAGAGACCGCAAACGAGTCAGTTTGTAGGCAGACCCAGATATCTTGAAAGTGCCTGTTTCATGCTTGCCGACTGTGTCGACATCAAGGACAATATCGTGTCGCTTATTTACGCTGGTACGTGGCCGCCCGAGCGATGTCAGAGCTCGAACCACCATTTCCGCATGCTTGTCTCTATCAAACGCCCGTGGGGGGCAAATGACACTGAAATTGACATTGCCCAGATCGTGAAAAACAGTGCCGCCTCCTGAGCGTCGTCGAACAAGCTTGACAGCAGAATCCTTCCATCCAATCTCGCCAGGCCGGTTGGCGATCTGTGCGAGTACCGGAAGGTTGAGCTCTAACCAGGGGTTCTGATTCCTCCCGAATACGACACACGGTGAGTTGACGTAGAGAATGAGTACGGTGGACTCCGGCGGCGTGATCTGCAACAGGCGATGCTCAACAGAGAGATTCACCAGCGGGTCGTTGGATTTGGATATGTAGACTTGGGTCTTGTTGGAAGGGTGAGCTGCGGCGTCGACGGAGAAGCATCGAGCCCGGCCACGAGGCAATGCAAAAGGACGGCTCATGCATCTCAAAGAAGCTGTCCGGCAGCTAGCCATGATGCAGAAACGAGCGACTGAAGAGACACAGACAAGAGGATGTGACAGGTGCAAACGACGCAAACGGCGCAAAGGGGTGAGCGGACAGCCTCTGTCAGACAGGCATGTTGGGATCCTTTCACTATCGGACCAATTGTGGCTGGTGAGTGGTGCGTGGTGCGAAGCCTGGCTTACACGAGGTTTTCGGATGGCATGATATCAATGGTCTTTCATCGAGTGCAAATCGAGGGCGAATCGCGTGAACAAAGACTGAGGCTCCGCCTGAGGCTGTCACGGACAATGAAGCAGGTCCCACCCGAGGGGCCAGGATAAACAATTTACCCACGTGCGAAGATCAAGAACTCAAAGAGTCATCTTGCTCAGGAGTCCATCCAGTCCAGACGGGATTCATCACATCTTTGAAGTGCGGGCGGCTGTCTCATTCCTTACCCCTCAGTGTAATTTTGACGCCAACCTCACGCATCATTCGACGAAACACATAGAATAGTCCCTGCGTCCCTCGAATTTCTAATTTCTTGGCACTCAACCTACCCACGCACAACGGCACCACGCACCACGTGCCCCTCCCCCGCCGTCCCAAAAAAAAATCCATTCCACCCTAATATCTCGACTGACCGAAATCGGAATTGGGACCTGGCTTGTCCTCTCAAAATTTCAAATTGTTGAGAGGAAAAAAATAAAAATAAAAACCTCCCACCATTGAAAATCTCCCCGTCAATCCAATCACACCATATTACTTCCTCGAGACCAGACAATCGCCCATCATGTCCACCTTTGGGCACTACTTCCGCGTCACCACGTGAGAACCCCCCCCCCCCCCCCTTTCTCCTCTCCATAGCCCCCATAGCCCAGGCCCTCATTTCCATACTGACAACAACACCCACCTCTGCACCCCCCAGCGCAGGAGAATCCCACGGCAAATCCGTCTCCTGCATCATCGACAACTGCCCTCCCGGTCTTGCCCTCGTCGAAGATGACATCCAGCCGCAGCTCAACCGCCGCCGGCCGGGCCAGTCGGCCATAACGACACCCCGCAACGAAAAAGACAAGGTCACCATCCACTCTGGCACCGAGTTCGGCAAGACCCTAGGCACGCCCATTTTGCTCACGGTCCCCAACGAAGACCAACGGCCCAAAGACTACGGCGACAAGACGATCGATCTCTACCCCCGCCCCAGCCACGCCGACTGGACATATCTCGAAAAGTACGGCACAAAGGCCAGCTCCGGCGGCGGCAGGAGCAGCGCCCGCGAGACAATCGCCCGCGTGGCCGCCGGCGCCGTCGCCGATAAGTGGCTCAAGGAGATTTACGGCGTCGAAATCGTCGCCTTCGTGACCTCGGTCGGCAACATCAAACTCTTCGGCGACGCTGACGCCATGAGCGCAGACCCTGCGTTCCTCAGCCTAGCCGATACCGTGACCCGCGAGCAAGTCGACCAGTTTCTCCCCGTCCGCTGCCCCGATGCCACGGCCAACAAGCGCATGGAAGAACGCATCGCAGAACTGCGCGACCAACACGACAGCACCGGCGGCACCGTGACCTGCGTCATCCGCAACGCCCCCTCTGGTCTCGGCGAGCCTGCGTTCGATAAGCTCGAAGCCCTCATCGGGCACGCTATGCTTTCCATCCCCGCCGCCAAGGGCTTCGAAATCGGCTCGGGTTTCCTCGGTGCCGAAATGAACGGCAGCAAACACAACGACCCCTTTATCCCCGCCCCGGAATTGGATGCCGCGGCTGCCAAGCACGGGATTCCCCCATCTCGTCTCCACACCAAGACCAACAACTCGGGTGGTATTCAAGGCGGCATCTCCAACGGCATGCCCATCTTCTTCCGAGTCGCCTTCAAACCCGCCGCCACCATCAGCCAGGACCAGACTACCGCCATGTACGATGCAAGTGGCGAGGGTGTCCTGTCGGCAAAGGGTCGCCACGATCCCTGCGTGGTGCCGCGCGCGGTGCCAATCGTGGAGGCCATGGCTGCTCTAGCTATCGCCGACGCTGTCATGGCCCAGCACGCGAGACGAATGGGTATTCAGATTGCAAAAGCGAAATAGACGGACGATACGAGAAAATGACGAAGAAAGATGGATGGCATTCATCAACCGTTCAAAGCATGTGGCGAGTACGAACAATGCCATGCGTAAGCACTCTGGGAGTTTTGGGCCACACAGAAATGTATCTAGATGGACAGTGTTTTCCGTTTCATATACCGTTACATTTGCCAGCCGCCAAAGACAGAAAATATCTTGAACACCTCAATTCCCCATCCAATCCTGATAGCATGTCCATGTCCAAATGAGAACCCTGCGAGGGGCAAGAACCCAGCATGCAATGCATCGCGCCATCGTTGTCAGTGACGAAAAGTAAAAAGTAAAAGCCGAGTCCCAATTGTTACCAACAAGGAAAAAAACGTCATGTATTGCGCTCTCAAGTAGACGCCGCGCTAAGTTCCCTTGAAAGAGGACAGCTACGAGGATATCCAAACGCTATTCACTAGTATCCCGATACGGCTCAAGCATCATGCAAAAAAAGCTCATATCTACCCTGTATACAACATGTATTGCCCATAGATCTATCTCCCTGGTTGTCGCAAAATGATATATCGCCTGTGATTAAGAGGGGGAAATTCGTCGTCTCACAGAGAGGGAGGGGGGGGGGGGGGGAGAAGAAGTAATAAAAGAGGTCCTCGATGTAAGATGTCCCCCTCATCGCCAGTCAACCCATGTTTCGTGCTCCCATCATGCCCGTATTTGTGGTCGAAAAAAAAAAAAAAGATACCCAAGGTTACTACAAATGATAATGAAACAAAAACCCTCGATTCCGGGAAGAGTGGGAGTGAAAACGCTGTGCGAAGCATATTCATGATGATATGATGCAATACGGTCATCGAGTATTCGTCATATAGTTTTCATAAAGAAACGGAGGAGAGTGCATCGTTTGGCTCCCGTTGCTCAAGGGTGTCGACCACTTCGATCATGGTTTTCCATGATTCACGTCGTGGTTTTCATACAGACCGAGCACATCAGTAGGAATGTACTCCAGCCATCCAGTCATAAGATCTGGTTGCTGCAGGCCGAGTGCGCCAATGTCGATATCTTGGCTGTCAAATGTGATGGCATCCATGCTTCCATTTCCAAATGCCCAAGAAGATTGATACGGCATTCCTGGTGGATAGTAAACACTATGACTGGGCGTGCCAGCACCACGGCCGTGGGTAGTATTGCCATCTGCCACATTGCTCGCTGGGCAGGCATTGTAGCCTTCATAGCCGCCCGAGTTTTGGCTTGTGGGGGTGAATCCAGAAGCAATGTACGCCTTTGATGCATCCCCTCCATGATCCGAGTATCCATCATTGACAGCTGCTGCATACGACAAGTTTGACGGTCGCCTGGCACGCACCCAAAGTGGCGACGTCGCAGCACCCGCCATGTTGGAGGGTGGAGCGGCAGGAGGATACATAGTTCCAGACTCGGAAGGCATGCTTTGCCTGATTGGGTCGTAGAGCATGTTGCCTGGTGGTGTGTTGGCGTGTCGTCGTTGATTTGCCTGCAGGTGCTGTTGATGTACGACTTGATTCACAGCATGGCCATTCTGGCCATTCGAGTTTTGATACATGAGCGTCAAGTTCGAACTTGGAGAGTTGGCTGTGCCGGCAAGACTCCACGCAATGGGAGGTGCCCCCGCCTTTGGTGAATTGTGACAGAGGTGTCCGAAATCTCCCGCAATGCCCGGTTGAATGGGTGGCATTTTGGTGCTTTCGTACTCTTCTGACGTGTATGTTTCGCAATCCCAGATACCCTTGGCTTTCTGGTCCAAGGCAGTGAGTATGTACTTGACACCTCCCCAATACGCATGCATCTGCTGTAACGAATTGTAGCACCGTTGGTAGTTCTGATTAGCTGCCGAGGCGAGGATCGAGTGTCGTGAGTGCTTGGAGTTGGACACCTTTCTCTCCATGGGGGGCCGTCTGACGCTGGGAGCAATCGGAGGTGAGCCTTCTCTCGACGAGCCTTCAGAAGCATTGGCACTCGATTCCATCAAGAAAGCGCATGCAGCAATATAGATGGGCTGGCTAGTGAACGGGTTGCCGATGAAACTGATGGGATCAATAAGATCCGCGAATGACAGGATGTCGCAAATTGTTTTAGCGCTGCTCATGCTCAGCTCCCGGCTGTCAGGGAGCAGTTGGTGCTCGGTTTTCAATTCACCAAAAGGCGTTAACAAGGTCGGTTGATGGAGGACAATGAACAGGGCATGGAACCAAAAATGAAGTAAAATGAATGTTGTTCCATGCCCGAGGCTCAGGTAGGCCTTGAAGTTGCTCACATTGAACTGAAGTCGGCTATCCCAGCTCTTGTACATTTTGGTCAATTGATGCTCCATTTTGGCAAGTTTGCTCCACCTGTCTTCGGTAAGGTCTCGCGCATCGTGGACGTTGTTCAGAAGATCAGATACACGGCCATAGAGATGGATAATCTCCAAGAGCACTGGAAAGAGTACAGGCCATCCAGTAGTGGCATCGAATCTTGCCACTGGGAAAGGCAACTCGAAATCGTCATCGCGAAATGTCACTGGCCGACCCGTGCCCGAGGAGATGACGCGGTCAAGAAAGAAGACTGCCCAGAAGGTGTCAATGCGCTCCTGTTCCACTTCCCTCTGCTCCTCGAGACTTAACGCATCCGAGTCAACCATCTTTTTATCTTCGGGGCTTTCCGAGTCACCGGTGCCTCGATTCCCATGTCTTGTGTACCACGGATCTTTTTCACCTTGATACTGGATACCGACTCTTTTTTGCAGACCTAAGTCAACGGCCATACGAATGGCAAGGCCGAGATACATCCACAGGGCGCTATCTTGATTGGCTCCAAATCCTTCATATGCCATCAAAAGTAGTGCTTGGACCGCTCCGACAGAAGGACACGGGAAGGTGTCAACTGTTGCGTGCTTGGCGCGTTGGGCAAACGATTGGCCCCTCTCGGTCCTGGGCAGCTTGTCGTTGCCTCCAGTCAGTTGTTGTGCGTCGGAAAATCGAGCACCGATGGCGCAAATGGCATCAACGAGGATAGGTTCGACTCTTTTTTCCACGACCATTCGGAGGAATTTCGGCCGGTTCAAGAAAGGGTAATTGCAGCCCAGGTGGACAAAGAATGTCTTGACGAGGTTCAAAATCAAGGGATGGACAGGTACAGTGCTGGTGGGGTCATACACCGGCATGTCTTCTACGGCAACATCGCTGCCAGCAGCAATACTGCTTCCTCGTAAGCCACCGCTCTGGTTTGACAGCGGTGATGCCGCTGATTGTGACCCTCCAGTAGACCGGCGCCGATCACGAACTGATACGACCATCTGCTTGAAGCCTGGCACGATGGCGGTTGCTCCGAAGTATCGAAAGTAAGGGACCCGGTGAGAATAGTTGCGTCGCAACGTCGGTGAGCTCGGGATGTCATCAGTGCCAGCGGAGGGACGTGGCGCATGGTGCATTGGTGAAGGTGTAAGACGGGCGGCTTCTGGGTCTGGCCGACTTTGCTCAGAACTGGGCGCATGTTTACGAGCGGAAGCAGGCTTGGTGAATGGCGAAGTCAGCTCGTGTTGTATCTTGACGCCATTGCTGCTGCTTCTGCTACTGGAGGCAGTCGATGCGGGCATGAGGTCTAATTTCTTGGGGTTGGGTTTGGTCAAGCTCGTCAGGTCGAACATGGTCTGGTGGGGTGTCCTCATCTTCGACAGCGACCTTGGAGTCGAACGATTCCCCTGCGGCATCTTTGCGGGAGTCTTCGGGAAATCCTTGGCATTGGTGTCCGTTCTTGGTGCAGGTAGAACAGACCGGTCGTTCGCCGGCACATCTGGTTTTTCGTCGCCGGCAAGTCAAGCAACTATTGCAACGTTAGATGATGATCATCATGGCAGTAGGGCGGAAACGAGCGCAAATGTCTCGTCATAGGCCTGCGAGGGTAACGATCTGGACATGGCGGCGACGGGTATTTGGAAGACGTACGCAGCGTTGATTCTCCGGCGTTTGGACGGAGGCTGGCCCTGGTTGTTGACGAAACGAATCTGTCGAGGTTGCGGAGGACCCGAATCCGTCTTGCTGGGGAGCGAGGCCATGCTTCGCTAGATCATGGCGCTGAAGTCTGATGCAATTTTGCTGGTGAGTGGTGGTGGTCGCCGCGAAGAGCCGAGGCGGCCGGCCCGTTCCGTGGAATTCTTGGTTCTAGGCGGCGTGGCAGGGGGGGTGCTGTCTGTTGATGATGGTTTGCACAAATGCCAAATGCCTACGGAGTACTCCGCAGTAAAAGTGGCTCGGGGGGCGTAGCGACGTGTAATTTTTCGCAACCGACAGCTCTCTGGCGACGCAGAGGGGGCTTCGATAACGTCGACAGACAGGACGCGCGGCTTGGAAGCGAAAGAGAGGTGAAAGGGGGATTGATCGGAGACGTCAGCCGACATAGTGGTGGAGGAGGAGACACCAGGAGACACCAGGAGACACCAGGAGACGACGGGTGGTGGTCGTGGTAGTAGTAGTGGTGGTCGTGGTGGTCGTGGTGGTGGTGC
This sequence comes from Epichloe amarillans, assembly GCA_024072835.1. NCBI lineage: Eukaryota > Fungi > Ascomycota > Sordariomycetes > Hypocreales > Clavicipitaceae > Epichloe > Epichloe amarillans. The sequence continues at coordinate 3,855,385 of CP099637.1, read as the reverse complement.
TCGTGCTCGTGCTCGTGCTCGTTGCCCTCCCAAGACGATGTTTGTTGCGAGCAGGATTTGGTCGACGTTACTAATTACTGGGACTGGGGTGCTGAGGTGCTCTGCTGGGAGCAGACGACAGATGACAAGATGGCTGGCGGAAGGTGGTTGTGGCTGCCTGCCAATGGCGTCGGCGGTTGGATGGGGCGTTCTGCCGTTGGTTGGACAAGAAGGGCGGAGGGTCGCCGAGGTAGCTTTACGTTGACATACAGGTTTGCATGGCCTATTATTGCCTGCCTCCCTAATAATAATAATGAATAGTAGGTGTTCAAGGATGGAAAGAAGACGAAGGACGACACTTAATCCGTACTCCGTACTCCGTATTCTGTACGAACCCAGGCAATATAGGATATATGGGATGGCAGGACTAGACCGACTAGGCCGACTAGGCCGACTAGACCTGGACTGCTCGAGTGACAGGGCTCCAGCCAGGAGGGCCGTACTGGGCTTATTACGTTACGGTCCGTACGGATCACAGTCGAATCATCCTGAGTTGGCAGAGGCATCTGCGGGGCCAAGCCGCGAGGACACGCACAGCACGCACAGCACGCACAGCGCGCACAGCAGAGTGCTAACAGCCTGCCTGGCCAAGGAAGCGACGGAAGGACCAGCCGGCGCCACTGCCAGCAGGCATCGGAAATGCACCAGCCAGACCCCAGCATTGAGGACCACTTGACGCCTGGCACCTACTAATATGGCCGCTGGCAGCTGGCAGCTGGCAGCTTGCAGCTTGCAGCTGGCAGGCAACGTTGAACACCAGACTCCGTTGATCAACAACAAGGTAATCCGTAATCCGTAATCCGTACATACACAGTGAGGGGAATTTTGTCTCCTCAAGTGGTGTCTCTGAGCAATTTCTGAGCTGTCTGGTGGTACCGACTCCCGAGCATGCCATCCATGCCCCCGTTCTTCCGCGTTCCATCAAGAGTATATCCATCACCACGGCCAATCGGACACGGCCAATGGAAACCGCCTGGCGCATACCACGTACTCAACCTTCAATTCCATGGAGCAAACTCCATGACTCTTGCCGGAAGAATCGATGCATCCACAGTGGGCGAAAAAAACGTTGGCTCTTCCCCGTACGGATCCGTACGGAGCACGGAGTAATACGGACTACGGATTACTGTTGCCCAATCTCCCCCCAACGCTGGGGTGTCTGTTGTGATCCTTCGCCTGCATATGCACAGGCACATACGTGATATTTATCCATATGCAGCTCAGAACAGGGTGCCCGGCAAACAACAAGCCATACTATGCCGGCGCGTTCAACAACCCCATCACTCTTCCCGTCCTGCCTCGGCGGAAAGCAAAGAAGCATAAATCGTTGCAAGCAAATAAGCTGCCAGAGATCATTGCTTCCCGGTCGTCGTCTCAATCAGACACCCAGCCACCCGAGGCGTACATATTATCACACCCCTGGACCATGACACAGAAATTCATGACAGGACGGCCTAGTCCGTACTCCGTACGAAATCATTCTCTAATCATTATTTTGAGCGGGGGAAACAATTGGTTTTCCCTCGGTGAAGCTTAGAATATATCAACTTGATTCGCACCATTGTGCTGATAATAACCGTTGGAGAAGTCGCCAAAAAAAATTGAATTTTTATTTCATCTTATTTTACAGAAACGGGAAGACTCCGTCGTTTGGAGACCAAACAACCATCATCTGATCGAGTTCGACAAAGCTAGTGAGACAGCCTGGGAATTCCTTCTTGGCATCGCTTTAATCGGCTGGTCACTACGGAGAACTTGGTGCATAGTACGTAAACATGCAGCTTTAGTTGCTACTAACTACATGGATCGAAAATCGTTGCTGCATCATGTTTACGCACTACTCGAATTCTCGTCTTGAAAAATCTCAGCACATGCCATCACCGCAGTGTTTTCAACCAAACACAATAGTCACACCCATGTCCTCGCTTACCCTTCTCCATAAATCCTTCTTGCCCACTGCCATGATTCCGTTAGGCATTTGCGCATCCGACGCGTCTACCTCGTCGGCTCGGTTCCACACTTCCTGAACCACTTCCCATGCCCTGTCGATGTTCGCCATGCCTTGTCGACGGGTGATGCCTTGAAAGGTGTCGCGAGCTGACTGTCGGTCCATCGGATCTACAGCTTCGCATGAAGCAACGAATAGTGGCCACAACAATGCGCCCATCGGTCCCTCGTGCAAGACCGTGTCCTTGCAGTGGACCAGGCTCACGGAAGCGTGATGCTGTACTACTGGATGGCTTCTCGGAGAGTTGTATATGGTGCGGTAGAGGTATACCAGAGCCGAGTGCCTATATGCCAGCGCATTGTTGAAGATGCTTTGAAACCCCTTCATCTTGCCCTTGGCACTCGAGGACAGTTCTTCGAAGTCGCTGTAGCTGGAAGACTCTGACGGCATCACGGGTTGCCACTCATCAAGCAAAGACTCGACAGCAGCGCATTCGGCGTCGAATTTGGCCTGCATGGCTCTGGTCCCCGACACGTCACAGTGAGCAACCGATGCTTCCAGGTCATTCTTGAGTGTCAGCAGCCCGGACAACTTTTGAATGACCGGCCATAGGGAGGTGGCCAGACCAAGCAGGGCGTCGACTCCACCAACCCTGGAAACGTGTTGTTGTGAGCGGCGAACAGACGATTTCTCAAGATTTTTGTAAATGGGATCATTGGACAACGGAGCTGTGCCTGATGACAGAGCCGCAATCACATCGTAGAACCGAAAAGCCTGACGCAGTAAGTTGGTCGCACTGGGTCTTCAAATCGCGGGTTGGGAAAGGGGAAAAAAAAAAAAAAAAAAAAAAAAGTGACATACTTGTTCCAAGAAGGTACTAGTTCGATTCTTTCGGCTCGGACTATTTTGCATAATGGCCTTTGCGCCCTTCAAGTGACCCTCGACAAGATTGGACCGTCGCCTCTGCACGAGCTGCATGCCATTGGTTCATCAGCAGCTCGACCGGGAAGAAGCCCGTGCAACCGAAAAGTGCAACTCACCACTTCATAGTAAACAATCAGCATGATGGTTGCCAACAGCTCGTTTTGATTCACACCGTGGCCCAATTCAATGAGCTTTGCCAAGTTCCGAATAGCTTGATTATGAAACCGGATGCTGCTCTCGCTGTTTTCGCGTCGATTCATTCCTTTGCCGACCAAATGGGCGCTTGCCAGGGCGTAAATAGCACATTTGATTGCTTGGCTTTCGTAAGCGAGCGGCAGCACGAGCTGCTGAAATGGATTCCCTTCATCTTCTCTCAAAACGATCAAGTGCGATAGCGTGTTGCAAAAGTAGTCCATGAGGAACCGCTCGTTGAAGTCTCGGGAGAATTCCCCAAAAGAGGGAAAGCAGAACTCAAGAATCGGCGAAGGCGACGGCGTCGCTACGGTACCAATCAATGCAAGGGATGAATCTGCAGATGGCTCCGATGAATATCTGATATTCGCAGGACCCAGCTCCGGGGTGTCAGACTGTACGCATGTGCTAACGGTGTGAGGTTTCGAGGGCGTAGGAGGAGCCGCGTTGCGGGCCGGAGCATCAGGGTTAGACGATGGCATCTCTGGACATGAATCTGGGATCTCCTGGGTCTCATCTCTGGAGGAGTGGCGGTCTTCCATCATGCCAACCTTGCGTCGTTGGCGAGGTTTGATGGGTTCGTAGCGACAATCTTGACCACGTTCCTGACATCTGGTGCAAAAGGGCCGGACTTCGTCACACTTCTTCTTCTACGATGCAAGGTCTCAGCTGAGAATCAACACGACGCCAGGAAAGGGAGGGTTTTGTATATACCTTATCTTTGCTATGGAACAGATGAGCCGTAGTTTTGCAGATAAGGCGCGCGAATACTTACCAAAAGTTGCAGCCTGAAGAGGCCAAGATGACATGGTCAGTGATGCATATTCAGAATGGTAAAATAACCACGACTTTGAAGAGAGAGAATGCAGAACCCCGAAAAAGTACGGCTGTACACGGGGACTGACTCACCGGCTCTTGATCGCCTCTTGGGAGCTTTAGGCGGCGCGACCTTGGTGTACAGGAGCACCTTTCCCGTTGCCATGGTTGCCATGGTTGGCGAGGAGTAACAACGGCGCCCGTGTGCCAAGAGGCGAGGCTTTGCAGTGAGTGGCCGAACCGGCCTGCTGGCGTTGGAGTGAGACAAGTTGCCGGTTTTCCCTGCGAGGACGACCAGCCCGTTTCAATGGCAAGGGACAAGAAGCTTCTCCCGGTGCGGTGCGGTGCGGTGCGGTGCGGGTCGGACTGCAATGGTAGGTACCGCGGGGCATCATGGAAATCACGACCTCGAATTTGCCAAATCTTGCCTTGAACCCCGATGATTGGTCAGCACCCACTTTCCCCCGCATTGCCCACCTTGACGTTACAAATACGAGCTGACTTGCTTCACCTGCCAATATTAGCGCCCTGTTCTTGCTTGTCTGCCACGTCTTGTTTGGTCTGGCCCGTGTGGACCCCCCGCCCAGGCATGATTGGCGTACATGTAGTATGGCACGTGCCTGCGCGAAAAAAAAACCGTGCAATCGATGAATGAGGCGGATCCCGTATTACCTCCGTACTGCAGCATAAAACATGCCAGTATGCAACCATCATCGTTTCAACCAACGCGCTGATGACTCGTTGATAACGAGGGGGTCTTCCAGATGCTGCTGGCCAAAGCCGAACCTTTCCACGCAGTGATGGACCTGCCAGGTCCAAGCAGGGCAGAAACAATATGGTCATGGCCAATTCCGTGCAGCCACCATGAGCGAAGTTGCTCCGTATCTGGACCGCTTCCATATCTACCTGAGTACGCAGTACGGACTAAATTCCATTCCATTCAGGGACGTACTCGTCCATGGCCTACCCTGTATCAAACATGCTGAAAAGCAACGGCCTTGACAAGGCAACGTACCCGCAATGACTACATCCCCTGGAAAGATACATACTATGATCCAACTTCCGGCTTGGCTCACTAATGTATGTTTCGTTCCTCCCCCAGAGAAGTTGTGCCGGTAAGAGCGCTTCTGACTAGCGTTGTGGAGATATATTGGGGTACCACCGAGGCCATCCGTTGACTCTCAGGGTTGGAACCCGAGATTTAAACAGGTCAGCTGTCTGAATCTGACATTTCGAGATGCGAGACTTCATGCTGTCGAACAAAAATTGCTTCGTGGAATATCAAACTCCACTGAACTTGACGTCTACCATACAGTAACATCAGAGTAACCTGCTCGTTTACAACTATTGGCATCATTAAAATATTCATTAACATGCGTCGTTGCGTGAATTCCAAAGCGTGCATCATTTGCTTCAAGCAAGCCGTCTGCTTGTCTTAGCCCCGTAACGCCTCTGGTGATGCAGTCGCTCCTCAGACATACAAAAGACTCCATTTGCCACACCCGTATGCATGCATATTGCCTGAGTACTAATGCTCCAATTCGAGCACCTCAACCCCTAGTGCTCGCGAGATGCGTTTGGGGATAGGAAGAAATATTAGCAGCAAAACTGGTACAACGTGGTTGCGCTTTTCTACAGTGTTAGATGCAGCGCCAAGAAAAGAAAAAAGAAAAGGAGCAGAACTCGTTGCGTCATGGTCAGATGGCAGAGATCTAGACTACCACTCCTACTTGGGATCCCTCTGGCAGGCGTCGTCTCTTGACGCTGAGTGGAGGGGAATGTTGCTCTTCGCTCTCCGTTTCTTCCTCAAAGCTTGCGTTGAAAACTTCGGAGAGGGCATCGCGTTTTCGTTTAGTGTGCTCGGTCTTGTCGCCCACTTCCTCGGTCTCCCATGTTTTCATTTCAGACGGGTCGAACTGGCCAACAATTTCCTCGCCGAGTGCTTTTCCAAGTCGTTCCCGCAGGCCGAGTATAGGCCAGATGGGAACCCTCGAGTATTCAATCTTCATCCCGGCAGCCTCTTCTTCCTGGCCAAAGGGGGCCTTGGAGGGGTTGTAGAATCTGTCCAGAAAGCTGGCCGTTACATGACCGGTGTAGACGATGAACTCGGCTGTGTCATTGTCGTGCGTCAGGATCCGCAGGCTCACATTGTCAAACGGAGGACGCTGAACTTTTCCTCTTGATGGCGACCATTGCGAATCCCGGCGTGATGATGGCACCGGGGATCCGTAAAAGTGGCGCTGGGCCATGGCAAGAAAGATGGCAACAAAATGGGCATCATGATCAGAGTTGGCTGGAATGAGGGCTTTTGACCGCATCTGCTGAAGGCGAGAGACGGGGCCGTTCCAAGTCCTTCCAGGACCCGATGCAATGCGGAAAAGGTTCTTGCGCATCGAAGCCAGCTGATTCTTGCCAATGTAGCACATCATGGGCAGGTGAGAGGGGTCATGTGGTGTAGGGGTGGATGTGGTTGGGGATGTGTTGTGGGAGTCCGCGGGCCGGGTTGATATTGACTTGAAGGAGCTCTGCGAGGATCGCGCGCTGTCCCCGGGATAATTCCATTGTACCTGGGTGCGCACGGCGTCCCGGTACACCCGGTCACCAAAGAAGATATGCAGCTCAGGTAGAAGTTGCGATTGACTGAAAGCAGCAGGCCACAACGTTGACAAGACCGTTTTAACAGCATTAGAGCTTAAAACGGGATGCAACGCGTCGGGAAGTAAGATTTCAGTGAGAGCATCACTCAAGGTCATGATTGCTCGGGATGGTCGCAAGTGACCCTTGGATGGCGGCGATCCGGGTGTGCTCTCGGGCAAGGGAGTATCGCATGGTGGCAGTTCGACAAAATGTGCGCCAAGTATTTTCGAATGCAGGTCCGTCCAGCATATTGGACGTACGAATAACGACGTGCCTGCGTGTTGGCGCAACAGACCGTTGAGGGAGCCTCGGGCAGACCGTCGCGGGCGTCTGCGACGGTTGGTGTCAGATGGAGCCGAAGACGTCTGTGACATGATGGCTTCTTTTGAACGTGTGGATTGCACGTCAGGTAGCACGACTGCTGTTGATATGGTGCGAGTCGGAGGGCGATGACAAGCGGCCGGTTGTTCAACAAAGGCGCGATATTTGAAGTATCGATGTGGTGCTGTCCAGCTCAATGATACGTCAGAAACAAAAAAACCGAACCGAACCGAATCAGGGAAAAGACGAGAAGCAACAGCAAATGTCGTCGCGAAGATGTTTGGGAGTGTAGGATTACGGTAGACGAAGGGAGTAAAGACTGACTCTAGTATCAGCATTGATGTTTTATGAAGGGCGGGTCTCTTCAAGATGAGGTGTTCTGTATTGCAAAAGGCGCGCTGTCCGTGTACAGTGGTGTAATCCGTACCAGTATGCGACCGATATTTGAATGTCTCGGTGGCGTTGATTTGGTTCCTCCTAGCGCCTGTAAAAGACGCTGGTGCCGATGATGCTGCGACTGGCTGAGAGCGCTGTGGCCCACCAAACCGACCACTGACTCACTGAGTCTGCACTAAGCAAAAGCTTTCAATCGCAGGAGGGAGGGCGGACTCCTAGCACTGAGCAGCCGGGGTGGTGTTGCCAGGGTTTTCGAAAGGGAAGCGCCGAAAACCTTGTTGTGGACAGAGAGAAGATTGCTGTACGAGGGAGGACGAGGGATTGAAGTGATGCGAAAAGAGTCTTTTCGTTCAAGACGGAGGGCACGGAAGGAACGACGGGGGCATCGAATGCTTTATGTGTGTGGCATTCCTGCGCCAGTAACTTTTTGTCAGCGAGTCACAACGACGCACGCGTCCTGTAGTGGCGTGGGTTCTGGCAGGATCCACCCGAGCAGAGGCGCGACCTTTGTGCGAACTCACGTGATGTTAAGGCAGGCAGGGCTGGTGCGAGCCAATCAGACATGCGATTCTTTGAAGCACTTTGTTCCACAAGCACACCAACCTGTTCGGAGCGACCCAGACACAGCACCCAGACACAGCACCCAGACACAGCCCGTCATGAGCCCATGAAAGCTTGGCAGTCAGCAGGACTTGATCTGATTGCGCGCAGAGACGAACCAAATTAGGAATGTCGCCGGAGTAGTCCATAGTCTGTACGGAATACGCGGATGCGAGAGTGATGACAGCCAAACAATCAAACAAGCCGGGATTGCATCCTCGAGTCCGCCATTCAGAATGGCCAGTTGACACAGTACATACTCCCCCACCGAACCAGTGATGGAAACCTGCTTTGTTCGCTGTGATACTTGTACCACAGGCAGGTTGATTCGGCGGGGACATATTGTCATTGGATCATTCACGACAGCAAAGGCCATGTCGACGCAAAAAACCCCAACCCTACATGGTGAAGCCAACTGCACGCTCAGCCACGATAATCACAAGCCACATCTCCGTCCGACCTCTGACGACGGGTTCTGCGCCCCACCCATCTGACGACAAGCTTTCCTAGCAAAAGCCTCGCCAACCACACCAGGCATACATATCATCGCCAAACCACCGTCGCAGCATCGTCATCGAGCAAGTCAGTCCTCGCGCCCGCCATCGCTGCTCAACATGCCGGTACGTCGTATACCATATACATGAGAAAACCACCAGAACCACGATTTGAACCCCACAACTCTTCCCCTGAACCCCTCCTCGAAATCTCCAGCATCACCATCTAGCACCAAACCACCCCTCCCCTTCCCCAGCTAACCAACCCCTTGCAGGCCTACAACTCCATCTTCAACAACGATCCCAACCCTCCCCGCCTCATCGGCAACTTCCCCATCCTCCCCCTGCGCACAAAGACCCGCGGTCCGGCCTACACCCTGCCCATCCCCCACCCTCCCCTCCCGGCCAACGATTCTCCCGACCCTGACAGCGAGAGCTACGACGTCCTCGACGAGGTCATCTCGCTGTTCCGCGCCAACACCTTCTTCCGGAACTTTGAGATCCAAGGCCCCGCCGACCGCTTGCTCATCTATGGAATCTGGTTTCTGAGCGACTGCCTGCAGAAGATCAAGCCGCATGCCACCGTGAGGGATGCGCAAAAGGATGTGATGAACTTGGCGCTTGACTTGAACTTTGCTATTCCCGGGGATCCTGGATTTCCACTGAACCAGGTATGTTTCCTTTGGGATGAGAGTGCTGATGATGCAAGAGAGGGTGTTTCCCCCATTTCTACAGCGTCGTCTTGGAGGGCGAATACAAGGACGGGAGACGGATGGATGGATGCTACTCAGCGGGATCAATGTGCTGATTTTGCTGGGAACGCAGATGTACGAGGCCCCGAGGGACAGACAAGACGCCGAACAGTTGCGGCAGTACATGGCTCAGGTTCGACAGGAGCTAGCTTCAAGACTGCTGGCGCGCGTGTATACCGATGACGAGACGAAACCGAGCAAGTGGTGGTTGAGCTTTACCAAGAGAAAGTTCATGGGCAAGGCGCTGTAAGGATAAGAGGGATCGACTAGTGAATGTCGATTATAGTAGTTCTATGGGAGAGCACTCTTCTATTTTGTTTCTTTTCCTGTGCTGCATTTTCATAAAGCGCATTACATGCTCGCACTTCATGGTACGACAAAATGTCATCGTGATCTTGATCCCTGTTCGAAACTGAAACAAGTGCTAGGATGGGTACTCGTGTTTTTATTCATGTCAGGGTTGGTCATATCGCACAGCTCCTCAGCTGCGATCCTATCCAAATGTCAGAGTTTCGTACACCACAACGCCTTGATCTACAGCCCCGCCTCCCCTCTTTAGGACAGCCAGAAAAAAAGGTAAAAGGTAAAAAGGGGGGGAAAAAAGTTCTCATCTCTTCCTCTGGAATTTGCCTCTCGCCGAGATTCGCCCTTCGGCCGGAATGGTCCTCCACCCTGTGAACAAGAATCCTTCTGCGCCTCCTCGGCCTGTCATGAACGGATGTGTCCTGCCCGGCAGGACTTGCCACCTCCTCGCCCTGCTGGTCTGCACAGCAGCTCCGAGCACCAAGGTGGGATTGAGGGGAAACTCCCTGGTCCCAGGCCATTGATCCAGCTCCGCCTGTGTCTTGCCCTCTGCTTCTGCAGGCGGGGAGGACACCCAGGCTGCGCGTCTGGCGATGCTGAAGCAATCGACCAATTGCTCCAGAGGCTCAACGGTAGGCGAGTAGATGGCAATGGGAGAGCCGCCCGCCAGGAGGGGAAGTGTGTGGCGGAGAATGGACACCGGGTCCATGGTGCTTGCTACGGCGAGGCCAGAGAAGCCTCCTGCGCGCGTGGCATCGACAGTCTCGCGGGTTCGTGCCCATCTCCGTCGTTTGCGGTGAAAATTGCCCCGGCGGTTGGGTTTCCACGAGGCGAGTACTTCGGGAGCAACCTCGTCGGGCTTTTCGCTATAGGCGGTGTCGTCCACGGGACTGACTAGCTGAAGCCATGTAATGGGGAGGAGATGTGTGAAGAGCGGATGGTAAGGGTAGGGTGGGTTCGGGTCGCTGCCGTCGTAGTCAAAGTACTTCAGAACGGAGAGATTCGGTTGTGAGTTGGCGTGGATGAGGGTCATAGTGTTGCTAATGGCATAGTGCTCGTCGAGATCGCCTTTGCGCGGTCGCTTTTTGTGATTCCTTGAGACGTTTGATTGCGGCTGCTGCTGGTGCAGTTCTTTGGTGCCATTTGTGTCACGGTGTTGTTGTTGTTGTTGTTGTTGTTGTTGTTGGGCACCCACCTCCTGAATTTCTGCACCGTCTTCTCCGCCCTCCTCTCCATCCTTCTCCCGATGTAATATACCCATTCTTTCCGCCATCGCGGCGACCAACAACCCTCCCGTATCGTCCACCACCATCCACCTACCGCCGTGAGGCTCAATCACCCCTTCTATAGGCAAACCTCCGAAATGCACATCGGCCCAGCACCCCAGCAAGCCCATCATTTCCGGGCGCATCTCCAACACCTTGCCTGCATCCCTATCCTCCAGTAGCCATTGGTTCAAAAGCACCACATCCAGCGGTAGTACTGTGAAGCGCCTCAAGAATTTCCTCTCCTTTAAAAGCTTGTATTTTGCCAGAGAATACGACGTCTTCTGATCGATCGCCGTATGAGACAAGATCAACTTCGCAATAAGTTCCTTGCCCGCCGAAGCGCCTTTCTCCTTCAGCTCTTCAATTTCCTGCGTCGTGAGGGTCTGCCTCGCAGAGTCGTCAATGATCTCTCGGTTTGACCGCGCAATGACTTTTCCCGTCTCGTCTACCAGCGCGAGTTCCTCGCCGTATTCTGCAACAACGGCAGTCTCGCCATTTGCTGAGGACTCTTCATTGATATTGGTCTCGGCGAGGATATCCTCGTTGAGCTCTCTTCCAGAAACGACTCGCAACCGGGAGAACGATTCGCCTTCGCGCTTCTCTTGAACTTCGTACGTGAGGTGGAGTGGACGCTCGATGAGTAGGTTGCTTGGGAACGAGCCGTATTTTCCTAACGATATTGTCCTGCGGGCGGGCAAGGACATGGTGAACATTGTCAGCATGTTCAGATCGTTGTACTTCGGCGCAAATGATAAGAAGGGGAGGCAACGAACGTGTTCGGGGTAATTTGTAGAACACGCAGATTTTCATTTGGTAGGCGCAATGCCACCCAGCCATTGGGCTGCACCACGCTTTTGGACATGGTGGTTGTGCGTTGCAAATCCGTGAATTAAAGAGGCAGCTCAACAACAGTGGTTTCTTCGCAATGACAAAAAAAAAAACAAAAAAAAAAACAACCCGCAGCTTCTCACCTCGCCCCACATCAGGCAGCCCCACTACCTCACCGAGTCCTCACCGAGCCCTCACCGAGGGCAAAGTCAGACAGACGCGTTATTTGTAGGAACACAAGCGGGGAGAAGACTCAGCCACTATATCTCTCTGTAATAAGAAAATTCACGAGTGTTATCTGAACTCTTATTGAACTTGGCGCCAAATTGCATCGACTCGTCATTTTGAGCTTCGGAAACAGTCCCTCCCCGCGTCTCACCCCTCCTCCCACCCCTCCTCCCACCCCTCCTCCCACCCCTCCTCCCTGTCTGTGTGTATGGTATGTCACTCCAGAGAGTCCCTTCGCTTGTCGTCGATCCTGGGGAACCAACCCCGGCCAACTTGCCTCCACAAAACCTGGCCAGAGCATTGCATCGCGGGAAGCGCCAGATATCATGGAAGGTGCAAGGTTGCTTGAATGGGGGCTTTGGGGGAAGTCGCTTCGGGGGTGGGCACCTGCATCATCGCCCCATGACGTATGACGGCTGACAGATGACAGATGATGGATGGCGGTCCGCGGATGATGGACTTGGGATCTTGTCTGGCCCTGGATCTGGCCCTGGATCCGGTTCCAAGGGTTGCTCCCGATCGACAGCTTCTTTATCGCCAAATGCAACAACATTCATAAAGCGCTCAGCGAGTGATCCCAAATTTGTACTCGGTACATCATAGAGACTCTGAAGACGACTTCAAAGGACCGGCAATCCATAATCCCCTTCGCCTGGTTTCGTTCGCACATTCCGTTCTCTAGGGGACACCTTGACTGCATCGTCTCGCCGCCATGTCCTTCAAGGAGTTTGTCAAGAGGCGCTCGCTCAAGGCTGACGACACGCGCCGCACCCGGGCTGCCGAATTGACGCTGCGTCAATCCATTTACCCCATTTTCCTGGTCACCATCTTGTTCTTCCTCTGGGGTTTTAGTTACGGTCTCCTTGACACCCTCAACAAGCATTTCCAAAACACCCTTGGCATCAACGCAGCCCGTTCTGCCGGTCTTCAGGCTGCCTATTTTGGGTAGGTTCTCAGTCTTACGACACCCGTGCTCAGCATCATGAGCGCGTGTTTGACTTTCCCATTCCTCTCGTCGACTACGGCGGGTTAAAACTTGACTGACGATGACCCTTTTTATAGAGCGTATCCGCTTGCTTCCATCGGTCACGCTGCGTGGATCCTTCGACACTTCGGTTACCGAGCGGTGTTCATCTGGGGGCTGTTTCTGTATGCTCTCGGGGCTCTCCTTGCCATTCCGGCACTCAAAGCTGAGTCCTTTGGGGGATTCTGCGCATGTATCTTCATCATCGGCAACGGCCTCGGTTCACTGGAGACGGCAGCAAACCCTTATATTACCGGTAAGCATGAGCTTTGACATTGCGTCCACCTATCGTTTTCGTTGTGAAAGGGCAAATCCCCATTGACTAATCTGTGAATCTAGTCTGCGGACCCCCCAGATACTCCGAGATTCGAATCAACTTCTCCCAAGCCTTCAATGGAATTGGCACCGTGATTGCCCCGGTCTTGGGCTCATACGTCTTCTTCAACTTTGGCGACGATCGTGCCATGGCCAACGTCCAATGGGTTTACCTTTCGATTGCCGTTTTTGTACTGCTTCTCGCGGCGCTCTTCTTTTTCTCGGATATTCCCGAAATCACGGATGCTGGTATGTTCCTCCAGCGAAGCACGCTCACCTGCTGCTGCTGGGGATCGAGGTAACGAGCTGACAAGAGACATGGCAGATATGGAATTCCAGGCACAGGAAACGCACGTTGGCGGCTCCGCCGACAAGCCGTTTTGGAAGCAGTGGAAGCTATTCCACGCCGCTTTTGCCCAGTTCTGCTACACTGGCGCGCAAGTTGCCATTGCCAGCTTTTTCATCAACTATACCGTGAACACTCGTCCCGGCACTTCCGACCCGGACGCCTCCAAGTTCTTTGCCGGTGCGCAAGCGGCGTTTGCACTCGGCCGGTTTGCTGGCGTAGGCATCATGAAGTACGTCCGTCCACGATGGGTGTTTCTCATCTTCATCAGCGGCGTCGTCATCTTCCTCATCCCGTCCATCACGGAGCGCGGCAACACTGGCATGTCGATGCTCTACGTCGTCTTGTTCTTCGAGTCCATCTGCTTCCCCACCATTGTGGCCCTGGGAATGCGTGGGCTGGGCAGACACACCAAGCGCGGCAGCGGTTTCATCGTTGGTGGTGTCGTTGGCGGTGCATGCGTCCCGCCTGCTACTGGTGCGGCCGCCGACTACTTCAGGAAAAGGGGCCACAGATTCAATTACGGGCTTGCCATGTTCGTCCCCTTGATTTTCATGGGCTTGGCCTGGGTCTATGCTGCGTGTGTGAACTTTGTTCCGGAGTACAAGCACGTTGTGGACTCACTGGGCAAGGCGAACATTGGTATCTCGAATGCAAATAACGACTTGGTGAACAAGGGGTCATCAACATCCAAAAAGTCGGAGAAGCCCCGTGAGGATCATGATCCCGGGCGTCGTGCTGGACACAAGGACGCGGGATCCACATCCGCCGTGGCCACGGCTTCCAGGGACTCATGATTAGCTTCAAATTTACATATAGTCTTTAGGAGCATTTGTCAATTCATCCAACAGCGAGTTGTTGTTTCTTTTACGTCATACTCGTCTTCCCATCCAGTCAAGTCCCAGTGCAAGCTTTCGAAAGTAACCCTACCTCATGCATGATGCATACAAAAACCCTGCTACTCTTGCCTCGTCCACCATGTATACATTTACCAGGGAGTCTAACTCTCACTGTACATGATCGTGGTTCATGGTCAGACACAGCTCCAGCACATCCATTCGCCAGTCGATCAGCCCCGAAACCCTATTGGACGTCCTTGGCCGAACGAAGCTTTGCAATATCCTAGACTATATGTTAAGCCAAAGCTAACGAGATGGCCCGCCCACGATGGTAAAATAAGGCGTCGCGGGATATACTTTAACAAAGACGCAACGCGAACTCTATAACGGTAGCACGACGGGTAGAATTTTTAAGTTTTTCAAAAAAAAACCTTGTATCAACGCACATTAATATAAATACTGTCCAGGTGCCATGTCTTTTTGTCCATTCTCCTGTCCTCGACCATTTCCATCATCCATTGTAACGACCATTGACCTGCCTGCATCCGAGGTTCTTCTTCCACATACATTGTGCCTCACTTATCTGACATTTACATCAAGGCTACTTGCCAAAAAAAAGAGCCATAATCACCATTGTCCAAACGACGCATGTCTGACATTTACATCAAGGCTACTTACTACAAAAAAGAGCCATAATCACCATTGTCCAAACGACGCATGTCTGACATTTACATCAAGGCTACTTGCCAAAAAAAAGAGCCATAATCACCATTATCCAAACGACGTACATCTGACATTTACATCAAGGCTACTTGCCAAAAAAAAAAGAGCCATAATCACTATTATCCAAACGACGCATGTCTGACATTTACATCAAGGCTACTTACTACAAAAAAGAGCCATAATCACCATCGTCCACACGACGCATATCTTGACCCAATAACTTGTCATTACAACCAGGGTTTTTGCCCCCCCCCCCCCCCGCTCTTCTTCTTCTTCATAAAACGTCTATTTGGCGAAAGAAGGGAGTATTCACTCGGAAAATTTGGCAATTGCTTTGAACAACATTGCGAAATCGCCAACCAGAATGTCCGGTAAAACCCCGTCCCCGTCCGCGTCCCCGACAATCTCGCACGGCAGCAACGCCACCCGGAACACGGGCACGGACACGGACACGGACCGGCGGGCTCGCGTCCGCCTCGCGCTGCTGGCCGACAACGCGGTGGGCCTCAGCCTCAGTCCTGCCATGAGCTCGCGGGTCGCCGAGGACGTGGCCCTTCTCGAGGCAGCTATGGCGCTCACCCGGTTCTCGCGGGAGGCGCACCGGTGCAGCTGGGACGAGATCCGGAGGGCTTCTTCACCACCTTCAGCTTCGGCTTCAGCTTCGGCTTCAGCTTCACCGGAGACTGGGACCAGGACCATTGTCGGCAAGGGGGGTCGCAGGGGGGTTGGCAAGGCGAGGCCGAAACATCCTTCCGCTGCTGCTGCGAAGAAGAAGAAGAAGGAGAAGAAAGAGAAGGAGGAAAAGAAGGAGGAGAGCGTCGTGGACAACGGCGACGGCGACTCCGGGCGTGTTCGCGGGGCGGTTGCGGGCCAGAAAGCCGCGTCGTTTACCATGGTTCTTCGCAAGAATGCGAGAACGGAGAAGTGTGTTTGTTGAGAACTTCTTTTTTTTTTTGGCGTGTTTCTGCGCCTTCATGTAGGATGTTTTTACTGGGGCGAACCGGATGTTGGACCAGTGGCGGTGGTGTACAACAGAGATTGGATCTTGTATTTTTCTCCCTGTTTCTGCTTTCAAGGGCTTCGAGGGACAAGAAAAGTGTGAAGCTGGAGTCCATGGCATGGAAAGATGGGTTTTGTTTATACTCGGCATCGGCATAGGCAGCGGCATCGGCATCGGCATCGGCATAGGCATATTGAGCTTTGTTTTTCAAACATCTCGTTGGTTTTCATGGAGGGCCACGATAGATGATACCAAAGGCACGAGAAGTACGAGAAATACGAGAAATATACGACACTTGATTCGCCGTGTATACCCAGCTTAGTATCTATCATGATGAATCCGTGACCGATAACCAACCCACCGAGTTCAGAGTCTAGGCGAAATTCCTCCTCCGCCCACCTCTCGTACTCCTTTCCACGTGGCCTCTCAACACCTTCCTCGT
This sequence comes from Epichloe amarillans, assembly GCA_024072835.1. NCBI lineage: Eukaryota > Fungi > Ascomycota > Sordariomycetes > Hypocreales > Clavicipitaceae > Epichloe > Epichloe amarillans. The sequence goes on along the minus strand of CP099637.1, from coordinate 3,838,950 downwards.
CTCTACCAAACTCCTCTTCTGCTTGCTCTTGGCCTTGCCCAGCGTCATGAGGAAGTTCTTCTTCCGCTGCTTCTCCCGATTGCTCGTGCTCTTGCCCTCGGCCTCCTTCTTGCTCCTCTTGATTGCTTGTGTGGACTTGTGCTCTTCTCTCTCGGGCTTGCCCTCCTTTGCCAGCGCCACCTTTTCTTCCTTTGTCAACTTGCGCAGCTTGGCGGGTGCCTCGATATTCTCGGCCGTCAGCCCGTCATCCGCGTGTCTGATTTCGGGAGCATTGGGCCCCTTGCGTCGAGTACCCCCGGCGGCGGATTCAATGGCGGCTGTGGCGCGGAGTTCCTTGAGTTTTTGGAGGTCGGCGGGCGTGAGGATGGTGGTTGTGGCGAGGAGTTGCATGCGTTCGAGTTGGTTGGCTGCCGATTCGGCGTCTTGCTCGGCGTCGGCGTCGGCGTCGGACTCTGCGTCAGAAGCGTCATCGGGACCCTTCTTTTTCTTCTGCTTCTTCTGCTTCTTGAAAGCTGGTGCTTCATCGTCGGAGTGGTCAACGTTGATCCATTCGCCGGAGTCGCTGCTATCCTCGGACCCGACTTCCCATCCGTCTGAGTCGGAGCCGTCGTCTTCTGCATCCTTTTCCTCGTCACTCCCGGGAGTTTCTGGAAGGCCCTTGGCCAGTCGTTTTCTCTTCTCTTCCTCATCCTTCCACTTGGCCAAGAGATCAAGGCCTTCGATGCCACCGGCTACTTCTTCACCGAATCTCTGTTGGTGCTGTAGCCCGTTCTTGAGACCAATGGTGGCGTTCTTGCCCCGATCCTTCCTTTGGAGTAATTCAGCGCCAACTTCTCGATAGAGCGATAGCAGGCCCTTGGCCGCCATCATGACGCCCTTGTCCTTGCTCTTGCGATACTGTACGAGGTCTTGCAGCAATGTGTCTGTCATGGCCAGCGGCTGTCTGGAACAAATCTCGCGAATTGCGTTCATTCCGGCGGCACATACTTCTGCTGCCGCCGCCTCGGAAACAAATTCATTTGCGATTTTCTGAATGAGGGGTTCAATAGCATCAGGCGGCACCAGGTTGTGCGTTCCCTGCGCCAGACAGGCGAGAATCGTGGTGACGGATTGTTGCCTAGGCGTCAGGTATTTGATGAACCAAGAGTACAGCGCCACGATCGTAAGCTTGTGCAAACCAACCAGTCGGGTGATCAACTGCAACACCAGAATCTTGGACTCCAATGATAGTTTGGTCTTTGTGTTTTGTAGGTGCTTGGAGTAAAGCTGTTCCACAAATCCTTGAGGGTCGTGCAAAAGATGAAGAGCCGAAAAGTTGAGCGGGTGAGGCTTGGCTTTTTTGCGCTCGTCTCGCCGAACCTTGTGGACTGCCCTCTCGTACGATTTCTTCTGTTTCTTGGTCTTTTTGTTGATGCCGATCTGATGCCGAATCTTGCCCAAGTCAATTTCTTCGTCACTGCTATCGTCCTCGAGCTCTTCTCGCTCCTTGTCGCCGCCCAAAAAGAAGCGCGTCGCACCAATCACGACCTTCTCGTTATCGGACAAACAAGCCTCTTTCATCACATCCACGGGTTTTGCATCTGTCCAAAGTTGCCGTTTCCAGAGCTCGCGAGTCAGTTTGATGGCCCAAATCGCTCGAGGCGATCCTCGATCCGCAGTGACCAGGTTGTACAGCACAGTCTGGACTGTCCGGTTCAGAGGGTGGTTGATCGACTTGGAGTTGGAGTTTCGCATATCGCTTAAAATCTTCTGGAAGATCAGCTCGCGCAAGCTTTTGCTTGGCGACGATACCAAGATGGGAAACAAGGTCGTAAGCAGACTCGCCGAGTCAATGACATCTTTGCGACGCAGCAGCACGAGACTGCCTATGATCTTGTCTCGCAGATCAGGGTGTAGAACGGCGTGATGATCATTGAGAATCAGTTTCAGGTCATTGGGGTACGTCTTCGTCTCTTCGGGATAGCAGTCGGCCACGTGTGCAATCAAATCAATCATGTTGTGGAAGGACTCGATCGAGTCGGCCGTTCCAGCGGTCGGGGATGTGAGGAAAATTTCGCGCTGGGATTCATATTGCTCCCACTGTTTGAGGAAATCATCCTTGTATGATCTGCAGACCGTGTCAGCCGGCGGGTAAGTACGAAATGTTTCTGGAAGGACAAAAAGATTGCCCACCTTGGATCTCTCCGAATCTTGTACTGCAGGCTCGCACTGGAGTTGACATTAGTCTTACAAGGGCGTATGTGGTAAAGAATGAAGTGACGCAATTGACAAGACGTACAAGTCTGCATCGAGTTTTTCTAGCGCAGCGACCTTTCTTTTCACCATTGCGACTGTCCTGCCTCACAATGGATGTGGCGGAAGCTGTTTGTGATTGCTTGCGAGGGGGGGAGATGCAGCTTTTCAGAAATTTTGGATTCGTAAGGGTAGCTTGATAAGATAAGATAAGCGACGTCGGGGCCCGCTTTGGCTGTCCTGTCATGTCAGACTTGGCAGACTTGGTTCATTGATTGGTGTGGGACTAATCAGGACCTCCAACATTAAACCACAAGAACAAGTACGGATTACAACTTCACAAATCTTCTAGAGAGGTGTCCCAAGATAATAAATGTCTTCATATTGAATCTCTACCCTTGCCCCCCTTTTGGAAATCGATTTCTGGGTAACCATCAGACATGCCCATCTGTAGCTCTAGACTCCAAGCTCCAAATCCCAAAAGATACAAGAAGGGAACGGCATATCAAACAGTCAACCCAGACAACTCACGATAATCCAATAAACTTTCGAATTCGTAAGCACCAACATCGTTGGCGGCACCCTACCTACATACGCCATTCATCAATGACAGTCGGTCTCTGCAACGCCATGCCCTTGCCACTCAGCCACGCACGGCACGCCTCGAAATGTGCGTAGTCAGTCGTGTGCTCATCACTCTCACAATTCACCATCTTCACATCTGCAATGTCCAGCAGGCTGCGACCCGCTGAGTCTCTGGCATGCGCAGATGGGTGATGGGTGATGGGTGATGATGGGTGATGGGTGATGGGAGAGTCGTGGGGCTGCAGTCCCCAACACGCGCAGCTGGCAGGAGCGATTGTCTTGTCAGAGCAGGCCAGGCACTTTGGCCCTCTGCTCAGTGCTGACAGAGAGGCGCGCGACAGCCGAAAGCGGGGTTCGGTCCTAGCTAGCCACTGCACGCAGCACAGCCGCCCATCAACACCAAAAGTACGACTTTTGTCGCTTCTCGTCGTCAACGACAACGTCACAAAAGGTCGCCAACCACGGGACCCATAAGGAAACTCAATTGCCATGCCGTCACCAGCCTGCACCATCGGTTTCCCCGGGACACTGACCCGCACTGACATCCAGAATTCATCACGGCCGGGACGGGACACGATCAAAGCACCGTTCATCGTTATTCTCGACCCGTTTTTTTTCCTTGTTCGCCTACGATTCCGTCTCTGTTCTAGTTCAGCGCCTTCAACGCCAGTGTCTCACGTCCACGCGACGATCCCTCAACGTCCGTAGTCCAATTCGCCACGTCTTAGTCTTTTTTTTTTCCCCGCGCACGCGACCGGGGGGGAAAAAAAGGATGCCATTGTGGCATCTAGCCTTGATGCCGTCTACGACACGTGCCAAGCCAATCTTGCCGTGACTTCCATCTGATTAGCTGTCAGAGCACAATTCAGTCGCAATCTTTCGTCTCTTTCTAGCGTTTCTTTTTGCGCGACTAGGCTGCGGGGCTAAGAGTCTGGACTTTCAAGGACATTGATAGGCTGAGGTGAGTGAACCACACGGTGCGGTGGGATCACCGTATAGTCATGGACTCATGGGCGTCGTTGTTGCCGGATGGTTAACTCCACAGTCAAGAGGAGGATATTGTTGTCTACTCTACGGTAGTTGTGTGTCTCTCCGGGTATGACATCCTACGGACAACCATTTCCATGGTGACTTGAAACTCACCTTGCTCACAACGGCACGGGTTCTCTAAAATAAATCTTCATGTGATTGATTAATACTACTGGCAAGGACATGCCTACGCAGGCAGACGTGTATCCTAAAATGTCTCGATTCTAATATGTATTTAAAAACGTAAATCGTGTCCGTTTCAAAATGACTCAAGTTGAAAGAAAAGAAAAAGTCGTCCGCTCATCGACTCGCTGTCCTTTACAGGAAGAGAACGGCGATACCGGCGGCGGCGGCGGCAAGCTCGAGGCTGCAAGAGAGCTGACCGGCGGCAGCGGGAACGGGAGGAAAGCCTCCTGTAGAGGTGGCGCCGGGAGGATAGCCTCCAGTAGAGTTGCTGCCGATAGGAATAACGCTGGTTGGGACAGGAGTCTCACCAGGAGGGGGGAGGACGGGTGTATGACCAGGATTAGCTGTCGACTGTCCGGGGAGAGGAACACCTGGAGTCTCGCCGGGAGGAGGTACAACGCTTGACTGTCCAGGGGGAGGAACACCTGGAGTCTCGCCGGGAGGAGGTACAACGCTTGACTGTCCAGGAGGAGGAACACCTAGAGTCTCGCCGGGAGGAGGTACAACGCTTGACTGTCCAGGAGGAGGAACACCTGGAGTCTCGCCGGGAGGAGGTACAACGCTTGACTGTCCAGGAGGAGGAACACCTGGAGTCTCGCCTGGAGGTACAACGCTTGACTGTCCAGGAGGAGGAACACCTGGAGTCTCGCCTGGAGGTACAACGCTTGACTGTCCGGGGGGAGGAACACCTGGAGTCTCGCCGGGAGGAGGTACAACGCTTGACTGTCCGGGGGGAGGAACACCTGGAGTCTCGCCGGGAGGAGGAGGCGTGGTGGTTCCAACGGGGACGGTCATGGTGACGTTGGGATAGATGGTAGTGGTGACGCGGCCAATAGGGCAGTTCGGCACGGAGGGAGGGCAAGAGGTAATGGTGTAAGTCCGCGTGATGTAGTAGGTGGATGTAGCAACAGGGGGGGGGGCCACAGTACTGGTAGGAACAGTAGGAGTCTCGGTGACAGGACAGATAGTTGTAGAGATGGGAATGGTCTCAGTGATGACCGTGGTGTGGCCACCGCCAGGGCACTTGGTCACCTCTGGAGGGCATAAAGTGATAGTGTGAATCTTGGTGGTGCAGATAGTGGAAGTGGTCCACATGGTCGTGGTCTGAGTAGTCGTGGAATTGGTCCACCTGGCCGTGGTCTGAGTAGTCTGCTGGGTGGTGGCAGGAGTAGTAGTCTCGCTGGTGGCAGGAGTAGTAGTCTCGCTAGTAGCAGGAGTAGTGGTAGAATTATAAGAAGGAGCTGTGGTAGAAGTAGTCTCGCTAGTGGCAGGAGTAGTGGTCTCGCTAGTGGTAGTAGGAGGAACCTCGCTTCCAGTGCAAGACGTAGTGGAAGAATTATAAGGAGCTGTGGTAGAAGTAGTCTCGCTGGTGGCAGTAGTAGGAGGAACCTCGCTTCCAGTGCAAGACGTAGTGGTAGAATAGGGAGGAGCTGTGGTAGAAGTAGTCTCGCTGGTAGAAGTAGTCTCGCTAGTGGCAGTAGTAGGAGGAACCTCGCTTCCAGTGCAAGACGTAGTGGTAGAATAGGGAGGAGCTGTGGTAGAAGTAGTCTCGCTAGTGGCAGTAGTAGGAGGAACCTCGCTTCCAGTGCAAGACGTAGTGGTAGAATAGGGAGGAGCTGTGGTAGAAGTAGTCTCGCTGGTGGCAGTAGTCTCGCTAGTGGCAGTAGTCTCGCTGGTGGCAGTAGTAGGAGGAACCTCGCTTCCGGTGCAAGACGTAGTGGTAGAATAGGGAGGAGCTGTCGTGGTAGGAGCATAGGTTGAGGTGGTTGAAGGACCAGTGGTGTGAGTAGCCGTGTAAGTGATGCATGAGCAGGCAGAGCTGGCCGCTTCCACGTTGCAATTCTGGAATTGGGTGGGAATAGCGGCAGCGGCCGTGGTTTGACCACGGAGCCAAGAGAAGCAGAAAGACTCGGCCTCCTGCTTCAGACCATCCTTGACCAGGGCACGGTAGCAGTTGTCGGAGTCGCATTCGGGATACTTCCAAGCCACGGAGGAGGCGGCGAAAGCCCCGAGGACTACGACACTCTTCATCTTGATTTGTGATGATGAGCTAGCTGTTGTTAACGAGAGTCGTTCGTATATATAATATAAACGAAGGTCTTTGCAACGAAGGGCCACTCAAGTGTATTATAAACAACGGTAGATGTGAGGAGAGCAGGATCCAGGTCAAAGGCATCCAGTCCCTTTTATTATCAGCGACTTCGGGCCTGGGTTCTCGCCGGCATAGCACATGCCCGGCCGGTAGCCAAATACGAGATGCTGTAAATAAATGACCCCTGCCTGCATCCCCGTCGTAGTCGTAGCCCACTCCACCGTTATCGTTTAAACGGTCGTTGAGGGAAAACGCTTGCACCCCCCCCCCCCCCACCACACGCACCGCACGCACCACACGCACCGCGCGCATGGGGGAGTGGGTGCAGTGGGTGCTCGAGTGGGGCAGGGTTCCACCGTCGTCCTACGGCATCCGCCCGACAACTTGGACACCTCGTTGCCCACCTCGTTGCCCACCTCGTTGCCCACCTCCCTCGTTGTCCGTCCACCTTGTTGACCAACACGGACGACCAAAGAATTCACTCTCTGCCGATCCATGTCGACCAATCATCAGTGCGTATAAAAAAAGCACCCGCCAACTGCCACCAACTGCCTCCAATTGCCTCCAACTGCCACCCCCGGTCTAGTGGCTTTCACTGTAACTCTGTGCATTGGTTTGTGTTCCCACCCATGCGTATGTATGTACAGTGACAGGTGTACATACGGAGTAAGTATGTATGCATGTATGCATGCATGTATGTATGTATGTACGGAATCGGCCGGCCATCACGCTGTTGCCCGGGCGTCCTCCTTTCGTGTTGGCAGGAAGCAATGGGTTTTGTCACCGCCGCGTCTTCGCCTGATGAGTTTGCAAGTCCTTTTGAGATGCCATGGGCCCTTTTCGTCTCCCAAGTATCCGGAACGAGCGTCGTGCCGCCACTGCAACCCGCCTGCTCCGCTGGTCCCCATTTGAATCTGAGTGAAAGCGCCCGAACCGACGAGCGCCAAGCCCGAGGCAAGCAGTGGTTCTTCAGGAACGGGCGCTTTGTGACCCTCCTCTGGCGGCTTGTTCCCTTGTTCCTGGCGGAGCCCGGCCAGCGCGCGCTACGGCCATCTGTCCCTGTCCCTGTGGTCGGGTCAACGAGGGCCCAAAGTTTCCTCCAAGTCGAATTGGATGGGGCTGGGGCGGGAAGACTTGAATGGCCCATTCATCGCGCGGACCTGTCTCCAGTCTTTATGTAGTTCTGAAGGCTTTCACAGATCAGACTCTGAACTCTGTCAGCATTGTACCGTGATCCGTATGTAACACGGTCATCGAGAAATCGTGAAAGCAAATCCGGAAGAGCACGGTGGACGCTTGGTCTTTCATCCGGCCGGCACAACTCCATTCTTCTTTGGCATCAAAGCTGTCAGTTTGACACACAGCTGGACGTTGGCTGCTGGCTGGTCAGGCCCTACAACATAGTTTTGAGCCACTCTAATGATGTGCAGACATAGAGTACGGAGTCCCGACATACTCCGTGGGAAACATGGTTTCGGGCCGTGCTAAGAATGTTGCAATGCCGACTAGTTTGTTTTCAGGCTCTTGTTCACTCTGCTGATGTTGTGGCTGCCTTGGTGGCCCTGCCACTTCTCGTGTTCCCATGCGTGTGCCAACAATCTGTCAAGGAAATTCCCCAGCAATACGGTCTAGTCAGACGCCATTTGTAGTTGATGGGAGTCAGTGTCTGCAGGTTAGCCAGATCCTATTACCTCCTATCAACCCCGATAGATATGATCCGACACTTGAAATGAGATTCTGGGTCAAAAGATACTACTAGGTGGGCATGGATGGCTGACTTGGCAAGATGTAGCTGCGTCGCCCGGCAATACATCTCGATTTCGTTGTAACGTAGCCAAGTCCGCCGGACCCTCCGGGAGCCCAGCCTAAATCAGGTTTTTGATTCTGGTTTTTATGCATGTACATTGTATACCGAGTACGGAGTGCGGAGCATTATGTTACGAGGACGCAAGAACAGTCCTAGTCGACTTTCGGATTACCACCCGATAACAGATCTTCTTGAGTATTAGAGTGCATTTCCAATGATGGATGGTGATCGCCATGCAGCAGGCATACATATCCTGCTGTGACAACGCATTGCATTTGCCCAACCCAACATGATCCACCAAGACAGGTAGGTTCCCTGTTTTGAATCTTCTAGCCAAGATTTATTAGTCTCTTTAGTCTTCTCAAGTCGGAGGTTGGGAAACCTGTAAAACCACATCAGCGTGACGGTGAGCCTCCGACATCAATGGCTGGATGAGACATATTATGTTGTGCAGATGGCTTCTGGATGAAAGCCTAGGCATCGTTGTCGGCCTGGATCGATACGGCGTTACACATTGAGCGGGCTTTGATGCATTACTGTCCCGCATGGCAAGGCCAAGTCAGCTCCGTCACGCAATGAATGCATGGAAGAGGAAAGGCGCAAAAGCAATAAGAGACAAAGGACGCAGAGGCGAAAACAAAGAGCGGAGTCTGCTGCCGAGCAAGGTGCAAGGTAATAATAATCCGTACGGAGGTCACGGATGCAGTGCAGTCAATTCAATATTAGTCAATAGCAGTCAGCCGTGCCTTCCCACTTTTGGTGTGAGGAGAATACGAGGATTGATGCCTCGTGCAAGAAAACTAGCTCGCCCAGGCATCCACTGGCTCCCCTCTCCTGCATACTGTACGATTGATGGGTTCAAGTTCCACGACTGCGTCGCCGTGGTACTCGAAATCGGTTCATCAAATTTTTCGGTATTGCATCCACCGGACGTACACAGAAATCTACTCCGTACGCATTACCATCCACCACGTTTGATGTAGCTTGGTCAGCCATCCAACTTTTCAAGTCAACGACAAGCCCACCAGCATCTGATATTACGAGATAACGTTATCCAAACCATTCATAGGCAGTGGGGTCCTGGCTTGGCCGCCATCATCTTATGTGCGGGCGTGATTCGTTAAAAACGAGGGAATAAATACGGCATGGGAAAAAATCGTATCATCCGAACTATTTTTGCCCGTTGAACAAGGTACTCCGTATTCCATTTTTCTGCGCAAGACCCACAGATCCTACTTACTGTTCTAGCATCGGCTAATCCCGCTATTTAACCGTGCCCGTATTGGCATGACCACCCCGCGCCTGATTATGACCTAAAGTAATAACGCAATTCGACGGACGCTTCTTCAGTTTTGAAGCACGTACCGGAATCTTGCCTTGCCAGCTTCCATGTCGACAATGGCCTGGTTAGCATCCTTCATAGGACGCTTCTCCACCCATGGCTTGATTTTCTCGTCAACTGCCAACTGGAACATCTCCCGAATTTCTTTGGGACTTCCAATCGCGGATCCTGCAATACTGCGACGACCAGGAATAATGTTGAAGATCTGCAATGGAAGTGGTCCCTCTGGCGCACCGACTTGCACAAGGGTGCCGTCTAGGCTAAGGGTGTTGATGTAATCGCTCAATGGCATCTGTTCAGTTTGATTAGCCGCCGCCATGCAGCCAACATTCGGGATTTTCGTATGTTTGTGGGGAGCTAATCATACCTTATCTGAAGAAACAGTGCTAATGATGAGATCAAATCGACGGGCATTGTGCTTGCCCCAGTCCTTGTCATCGTCGGTGGCAATGTAATCATCGCATCCTAGACTCAAGGCATCTTGACGCTTGCTGGCCTTTCTTGAAATACCAACCACCTCGTCGGCGCCGAGTGCCTTTGCAAAAAGGACTGCAAAGTGGCCGAGACCGCCGACACCGGCGATAGCTACCTTCTTTCCCGGACCGGCTCCAAAGTGCTTCAGCGGCGAATAAACCGTAACGCCACCACAAAGCATAGGGGCGGCATACTCGGGTGCAAGGCCATTTGGAATCTTTATCACAAAGTGTGATGGGCAACGATGGTATAGAGAGTAGCCACCGTATCCCTTTCCACCATTGCGATGTGTTGAAGCATATGTGTTGACGGTCTTTGTGCAGTAGTTCTCGGAATCGTTGCTGCATTCATTGCACGAACCATCACGGCCCAGACAAGAATCGGACTGAGCGCCAACGCCAACGAGATCACCGACCTTGATGCCGCCCTCGGCCCTGGAACCAACGCGAACAGCCACACCTACAATTTCGTGGCCGACGACGCATGGGTAGGGAGTTTGGCCCTGTCCAAGTAGTGAGTATTGTAGACTGGGTCGCATAACCTATTTGTAGTGATGCGCGAGTAAATTCGCGAATGGCCTATGGACTTACCCATCCTGAACGAAGCGTATGCAGATCGGAGCCGCAAATGCCGGAGTTGGTGACTTTGATATCAACGTCGGTCTCTTCCCAGGCCTTGGGCTCATACTCTTGCCAAACCATTTTGCCCTTGGCGGACTCGGCGTCCAGGCCCATCCATCCTTCGAATTTGTAGTCGTTCGACATGGTAGGAGTTGTGCTTACTAGTGAGATGAAAGAAATGCGTTTTCGCTGGAATGAGAGGTTTTGCGACAAAGTTGAACTGTGAAAGAAAAGTCGTAACTGGAGCTGGGGTCCATTGCCTACTTATATGCTTCAGGTCAATACCGCCACTGACAGCATTGACTTTAGCAAAACCCCCGACTTGAGCCACACGTCATAGTTCAGCGGATAGCTTCCCGGAGTTTTCGACCACCCATGGCGGGTAACTCCCCAGCCGTGTTGCGCGCGTTTACGCACGTTGTGACTCTCTCGTGGTCGGACAAAATGAAGGATCTCCAGGAAATAGGAAATTTGTTCTGCATCTAATCATCTTCAATACATAGCCCTCACTCTCTGTCATTTGCACGTAATTTGCTTCTCAATTCTCACTTATCATTGACGTACAGCTCGATTATAGATCGTGAATCGGGTGGGGCACGTTGTCTCCCGGAGATAACCATACAATCGCAGGGCCAAAGTCCGCCAAAAGCAGCGAAAGAATCCAGTTATATTGTTACATCGGCACCTAGAAAGAAACCCAGCCGGCATCTTTTGGCGCCTCCAGTTCTCGATTGACTTCCATGGCGTCATGGCTCAGCTAGATCCAGCAGACTAGTTCTAGCGGTGCTGCATCGGTCTGGGCATCAACACATCATTCCTCCGTACGGAGCGCGCGTTCTAAACCTGAATGTGGTCCGATAAATCTGACGGCATGCTGGCCCGGAAAACAGATGGTCAAACGGCTGTCGAATACCACATCAACTCAGTCCATCCCGAGAAACAAACCTTATTCCCACAAATGTAATTCTCTCTAGGGTAGGCGGCCTAGATGCGTTGTGCAGATTTCGTGATGCACCTTGGATGCTCTCGAGTGTCGTGACGACGTGCTTTTTCTTTCGCTTACAGGCAGGAGGAACAGGGAACAGCTGCCGTCAAATGTCGGATAGATACTCCGCAATGGTACGGAATACAGTATCGAGCATTATAAGAATCGCGGTCCTTTATACACAGGCATGCGTGTAAACGACGAGTAGTGCGAGGTTTCCCGCAGCCGAATCTCCCCGTATTTGAGGCATGATGAAGCTGACTAAATACTAAATTGATGCAAAACGAAAAAGAATGGCTCAGGCGACAGATTACAGTGCGGTCCTGTCTGCCACGTCTGCCACCTGCCGAAATGGCTGGCAGGATGTGCCCGAGTGTGGCCGGTGTGGTCTGTGCAGACGTCCCCTCGCCAAATGGGAACACCCGAATCTTTCCGAGTTAATATGTTTTTCTTTTAATCTCCTGTGGTCGAGTTATGGTCGCTTCCCCCGTGCTAGCCCGTGGAGCCGCAAATCCCCCCAAAAAACCTCGAAACCACCTGCTTGAAATTTTTCCCTTTCCGCGACACACTCCTCCCCTTCCAATCCACCACACGTCGAATCGTCTTCCCCTACTCCACTCTGTATCACGTTTTCAGATTTTTTTTTTTTTTGAAGAATCGTCAGTCTTCTCTTCGTCACAATGGCTAGCGACGCGAAATCAACTGGCTCGACCAAGGTCGACGCCATTGTCCAGAATGTCAAGGCTGCTGAGCCTCAAAAGCTCTCTGGCCTTGCCCTGTACTCTCGTTTCGCCCTGGCCGGTGCCGTCTGCTGCTCCGTCACCCACGGTGGTCTCACTCCCGTTGATGTGTACGTTATTTAACTTCCCCGGATACTCTGTGATGGCTCGTGAACAGCTTTGTCCCGAGAGTGTGCGCAAGCTCCTCGAGACCGGCCTGCAGTGCAGCCAAACTACCTGCCCAATCCAAGCAGTCCGCTGATATAAAGTTCCAAAAACAGTGTCAAGACCCGCATCCAGCTCGACCCCAAGACCTACAACCGAGGTTTGCTTGGCGGCTTCCGCCAGGTCGTCCAGACGGAGGGTGCCGGCGCTCTCCTGACTGGTGCCGGCCCTACCTTTGCTGGTTACTTCCTCCAAGGTGCTCTGAAGTTCGGTGGTTACGAGTTCTTCAAGCAACAGTGGATCAACCTTCTCGGATACGAGTCTGCTTCCCAGAATCGCACTGCCGTCTACCTCGCCTCTTCCGCCACGGCCGAATTTTTCGCTGATATCGCCCTCTGCCCTCTTGAGGCCACCCGCATCCGTCTCGTCTCTGAGCCTACCTACGCCAACGGTCTCATTGGTGGTTTCTCCAAGATGCTCAAGAATGAGGGTATCGGTGCTTTCTACGCCGGTTTCGGCCCCATCCTGTTCAAGCAGTACGTCCCCCCCCCCAAGGCGCATATTGACGTCCCATATACTGACCCGTTACACAAGGATCCCCTACACCATGGCCAAGTTCGTCGTCTTCGAGAAGGTTGCCGAGGCTGTCTACCGCACTTACCCCAAGGAGTCTCTCTCTGATGGCATGCAGACCGTTGCCAATCTTGGCTCTGGCTTGATTGCTGGTTTCGCTGCCGCCATTGTCTCCCAGCCCGCCGACACTATGCTTTCCAAGATCAACAAAACCAAGGGTGCTCCTGGTGAGGGTACCACCTCTCGTCTCATCAAGATCGCCAAGGAGCTTGGCATTCGTGGTTCTTACACTGGTATTGGTGCTCGTCTCTTCATGGTTGGTACTCTGACTGCTGGCCAGTTCGCTATCTATGGTAAGTCTACAACATCCATCATCAATCCAATCATTGCCACAAAGCTAATTCGGTGATAGGCGACTTGAAGAAGGCCCTAGGCGCCACTGGCGGCGTTGAGATTGCCAAATAAACAACTTTCTACTTTGTTGCGATGCCCAAAAAAGCGATAGAAGGAGTCCAGGTTGAAGAGAAGGAGTGCAACGCTCGCTGTACGTGGTTGCAGTGGGTAATAGAGCCCAAGCGCTGGGCCTACTACCCCGGAACGAACGAACGAACGTTGTCATCCTGTTTCCACAAATCATGAGAAGCGGACTATCTCGTTTCCGGTTTTCGGGCTCCTCTTGAATAGACGGAAGGGGACTATAAGATTTCATCATTTTGAGACAGTTGGGATGGATGTTGTCTCATCGGTTGCTCGGAAGAATATGTATGGGGTGGCAGATGGGTAGCATTTTGCATCAAAGGCTGTATAATAGTCGATTTTCGCGTTTAATAGACAGGAGTTCTTGGCTCTGTCCTTGTATCAGAGCTAGAGCAAGTGTTCACAAATATGTGCACTGCTGGGTAGGTCCGGCCATCAAGCCCAAGTCGCAATCACCGGCAGCACACGGCCAGGTTGGCTCCACCGCCTGCGTCTATCGGGCAAGTGCAGGCAGGCAGGCAGACAGGCAGGAGCAGATGACCAGACACATATTTGATCTATGGCTATGTCCGAGTAATTCCTGTTGGAGCCATCTTGCATTTACATTCGCCAAACTCTTCACTCGTTAGACTTACGCGTTTGCCTTTCTTTTCTCATCCTTTGCTCCCTGAACCCTTACTTCGACTTTCGTCTTGAGCTATACACGTACTTTCACACACTTTCTCACGAGCATCGCCATTCCCCCTGATTTTTGGGACATCTTTCCCGTAACAAAACAACACTGCGCCCGCGGGAAGATTTCTCCGAGTATAACGCACCATCTCCGAAATTCATCTCTGCCCATGCTTGTGAGTTTCATAGTTCGAGCTTGTCATTTTCTCCTATCCAGGATCTTCAAGCGCCCACCAAGATTGGAAGTGGCGCAGCCACGATTTAAGATGTCAAGGCCCATCAAATTTGATGTTCCTGAAGAGTGTCGGAACTTTATGCTCTTTGGACTTCTGCCTCCTGAGATCCGTCAACGAATATGGGCTATTTATTTGTCAACACCTGGAGTACACTTCGTGAAGCTGCAGACCCGAGACGGTAGCTGGAGCTGGACGGAGAGCCATACAACAAGGTCAACTGCAGCGTCAACTGCAGCCATCGGCGAGAAACGACCGGTTTCAGACGAGATTTCTCGGGTGATCATGTCCGATGCTAAGCCAAGGGAAAGATACGATACCTGCTTCATACCAGTCGGGCCTTGCCCGAAAGCAGATGTCTCGCACTACAAGACACTTCGGAGACAGCTCGCAATATTGTCACGAACCTGCGCCGAGTCGCGCGCTGTGGTCAAGCGATTATGCAATAGACCAGACACATTGAGAGGGAGTGATGGACAAATCATCTCTTTGGGCAGGTCCTCTGACGTGGTGTATCTGGAATACCTCCCGGCACACCTGTACCAGGGGAACGGAAATCTAGAAACGATACCGGGATGCCCAGGGCTGAAGCACATAAAGAGACTAGCGGTGCGATTCTCTCACACATGGATTCCTGCCAAGAAATCATGCGCTTGTGGCACCTGCAAAGGCTCCCAAGCTCGCGCTCACCCTGGCTTCTGCCCAGCCCATTTGTATCAATTTATGGTCCGGCATCTACCGAACCTGGAGGAGTTCTTCTTCGTGGACTACTTCATTGTACACAAGAGCAGATCTGAGCCTGCCGGGAAAGAGACCCCCGAGGCTCAGTCCAGTCGATCGTAAGCTTCACAGGGACCCCATTCGTTTTGTTGAATGGCGGAAATTAATACGTACCAGTCATAGGGCTCGATTCCAAGCTGGTAATAGATTATATCACGAGGCCAACCCAGACGATTGGATTATGACCAAGAAGGTTAGGAAGATTACGAAGTGGCTCCGTAAGAGTTTTGTTCGCTACGCCAAGGAAAGCACCCTCAGCCTGCAAGAGGACCCAGAGAAGGTTCGATTTGCTGTATTAGCCTGCGAATGGGATATTGTACCGCCTATACAGCGATACGGACCTGCCTCTCACTCAAATCATGTGCAGCTTAGAGGTCCGAGGAGAGACTTTCGTAAACCATCTAGACTCTCGTTGTTCGATGCCGAGGCGGCCACGAAGTCGAGCGAAGAGTGGACCTCGGATGAGAGCACCAAGCAGGAGTTTACTTTCAAGCCCCTGTTTGCCCTCAACGAGATGGCAAGCAGCAAAACGGGGCCAGATCAGGCCCGAGATACGGGACCGACATTAACGACAGTTTACAGGCAACTTGAACGAGGGAGTTCGTATCTGTTGAAGCTGTTTATTGGAAAGGACTGAAGTAAGGAGTGTAAAGTCTCCCGGGGTCTTTGTCGCAACCTACACCAAAAAAGTACTAGCATGATTAGCGGTCCTTTTGAATTATCCTTGAGATTCAAGAAGCGAAGCATCTGCGAAACGTGCCAGGTGAATAGGAATAACTCTGAGAGCATGTTTTTTTCGTACAACGCGTTCATTGGAGTGAGGTTCCGGCCATAATACTAACATTTATGACTATAAATCTAATGCGCAAACTATTACCAAGAGGGAAAACCCTCGATAAGAAGAAGAAGCCCTTCGGCTTACTATAATAGTACCCACTTTGGTTACATCATCCATTCTTCCCAATAGCTCCATGTACATGGCGGCGAGGTCACGTGATTTTGTTCCAACAAAAGCAAGCCAAGCTATCGCTGTGGATGAGCGCTATTTGTCGTGATCCGTGCAGTGCCTCATCTTGTGAGAGGTCATTTGGGAATGCAGCATGCTGCAAAGACGGTGTTGGTTGCCAATTCTCCAAAACCAACGTCACATCCAGACGGACCCACGTGGGCTTGCCCAGGGGGTTGTCGCAAGGCATAGGGGCGAATGAGCGCACAAATTAGTGGCCAGTCGGCTGCGCCTCTTTTTTTTTTTTTTTTCGTGCAACAAGGGGTTGGGTCCATCCGGGTCATGGCTCCGGGTCGGAAACCACCGAGATGCATCATGGGCTGTCTCTTGCAAAGCGAGGAGTGGGACTCGAATCAATCATGGTGGCCGTGGTGGTTATGGGAAAGAAAGGAAGAAAAATACGACTTGTCTAGCGATGAAATGAAGTGATTCTTCGACTGTGAAATATGGCTTTGATCTCCTCTTTTTCTTCCTGCGCTCTGATTTTGAGTTGGTGGTGGTTATGAAAAAATGAAATTACTTGTAGTGATGAAATGAAGTGGTTCTTCGACAGTACATGACTTGAATCCCCTCTTTTTGTCCTGCGCTCTGATCTCGATTTGGTGGAGGTGGTTGTGAAAAAAATGAAATTACTTGTCCAGCGATGAAATGACGTCGGAAATACGACTTCAATCCCCTCTTCTCTTCCTGCGCTCTGATGTTGAGTTGGTGGAAATGAGCGGTACATGTACGATGCCCCCAGCGTTCTATTGTAGGGGGGGCCCGTCAATAGTCTCCGGGCCGGGCGGGTTTCAGCCAACCACCAAAATGAGCAATCTGCCCGAGATTTTTGAGTTCCAGCGAGTTGATGATGATACAGTTTGATACAAGAAGAGAAGAAGAAGAGAATTAAGATGACTACTCCCCTACCTTTTGTGACCATGGATGGCGTTGGTTTACCCGTCCATTTGGTGGTCCCGGGCGTGGCCTGCACTGCTGATGGTAGTGGTGACCGTCTTCATGATGGCAATCTTGCTTGAATAGCAATTCAACGGCATGTCTGACACATGTTCACCCTTCTGGATTTCAACATCGTGGCCAAACGTATTTCCACTCTGGGTGCCGGTGCTGCTCCGGTTGTCGCCACGCTCGGATGGCTCGCTGACTTGAGCGTAGGCCTTGCCCTGGTTTCTGCCCGACTGATGAGCGTACAGCCCGCGCGTGTTGGTTACCGTCTTCTTGACAATCTTGGCAATCAGGGCCGCCATGGTGAGCTCAATGTGGAGCTTGATGATGTACACGACCGGTGCGAATTGAACGTAGCTATTTGGACGTGTGAGCAAGGG
Source organism: Epichloe amarillans (assembly GCA_024072835.1). Lineage (NCBI taxonomy): Eukaryota > Fungi > Ascomycota > Sordariomycetes > Hypocreales > Clavicipitaceae > Epichloe > Epichloe amarillans. Next base: position 3,821,648 of record CP099637.1, on the reverse strand, counting down.
CATGAATTGGTATGCGCGTCGGTGCAACTCCTGGAGTGAGTTGATGCAAGGACTCACAGGTATGGGTTGTCCATGCTCAACATGCCAAGCAGCGCTGCGTCCAGGCCCGTGGAGAGGACTACAAGAGCAATGTTGAAGTTGAACAGCTGCCAGTACTTGCTCAAACCATGGGAAATCAGCCTGTAGCGGACGAAATACAAGAAGATCCAGTTCAGCCCCAGGTCCACGACCAAGAAAAAGGCTTTCTCCGTCTTTTCGAAAATGACGTTGAGGTGCTTCTGCTCGGGCGTGGCATCGGTCTTGTAAGCGGTGGTCCATATCACGCAGACGGCAAAGTTGACGGTTCCGGTGACTCCCAGGAGCACAAGCTTCAACCACAGTGCCTTGCGCTTGTTGACCATGATCAGGGCGACTCGGTTGGCGATGATTTGGGAGAGTAACTGAGTCTGCGTGGCCCAGAGTACCACTGCAAAAAGAAGGGTAAGCTTGCGATCGTCAGCTGTGCGGCGGGGGATGATGGCATACCCGTGCCAATGTAGAATGCGAGACTGCCGGGGATGATTTGCGTAAGGTACAGATAGGTCACCACGGCGAAGACGAAGTTCACCAGGGCCTCGACCCATATCATGTAGAGGTACAGATTGTGGTACGTCCGCGATTGAGCGACAATTTTTCGAGTCTGCCGGATGATTTTCATCATCGTGAGGGGGAACACGCCGAGGAAGACCCCGAAGTAGATGGCTGCCAGATCGAACATCATGATGGGCAATCGGTAGGAAGGTCGGGGTTTTGAACGAGGGGGGTTTGAGGAACCAAAAGAATTCGAGTTCTGAGCCAAGAGGGGGAGAAACGAAGCAGAACCAACCCCATGATGCTCGATGCGATGGCAGCGCAGACAGGAGCTGAAGAGCGCATGGCGAATCTTTGTATGAAATAGACGAAAATTTGACAGCGCTTCACCAACAGGCCTGATTAGTCTTTGTTCCTTTGCTCCGTTCATGGTGATCTGCATTTCTCCAAGGGTAGGGCCACCGGGCTGGGTCCAGATGGTCCAGATGCGCCGTTGGTCAGCAGCACAGTCCATGTTGGCGGTCCCCCTCTCGAAGCCCCTGCGCGGCCATTGTAGATCTGCCTGGCCATTGTTCTGTATTCTCTCAAAAGACCCCCCCGTCGTCGAGAGGAGATTGAGCGAGCTGCCATGGCGGCGACTGGATTGGGTGCCGCCATTATGGGCCCAACAACTTGTGGAATTTCCCACAAATGCGCCTTTCGGATCCCCTGCCGCCAACTTTGACCGTGTCGTGGAGTTTGGTCCTGGAAATTGCTGTGGCTTGTTGGGGTGCACATGGCGTGTGTCAAGTTGACTCGCGTTGTTAACTGCCGCTCCAGACCAACATCCGTCCTTTTGACGTGTTGATGCAAAGACCGACCTCACGTGAGTTGCGAACGGACCCCACACCGCTGCCCGGAGGCGTTTGCCCAAAAAAAACCCCGCGGTCAAACTTGTCTCCGGGTCTCCGGCCGGACCCATGTCTGAGGAGGACCTGCCCACCAGATCGTAACAGTCGGGTTGGTCCCGTCGCTGTCGCGTCGTTGTAATCTTCTCTCATATATGATACCCGGCACAGGCATTGTCGTTGTGCCATTTTTTTCAATTTTTGGGATGCTAGCCCACGTCCTCGGATCATCAGGGCTGCTCGCTCGCAGGCAGATGGACGCAATCATTTCTATAGATCTCCTGCCTAGGTAGCAAGCAGCCGTCCAGATGCAGGAGGCCACGCGAATGTCATCCTCCTCACCGACCAACAGCATGTGCGTGTACCACTCTTGCCTGACTTCCTTGGCTCACAGCCAGCGTCCAAGACTGGGTTGTCATCACATTTCGCCTCTCCGTGTGTGTGTGTGTGCCATGTGGTACACCTTTGTGAGAATTGCCAGACTGATCCAAACGAGGTTGATATATCCGTACAGCCATCGCTAACTATGGGCGGCGCAGATGCCTACTGTGCACTGTGCGGAGGGCCATTCAATCCGCAATCGTGGCAACTTGAAGAGAATGATGCCTACGATTCTTCCATGCTCGAGCCCGGGGGCAACATCATGTCCTGGCTCGGCGACGCAAGGGTGGTGTGCGAAAATCCAGAGAGCCAGAGCCGAAACAAGTAGGTGAACAAGGACGGGTGGTGTGCACTGAGCCATGGTGTACTGACGCAAATCCAGGGTGTACATATCAGGACTGGCTTCGTTTGACGACAATGGCTTCTTCGATGTTCAAGCTGGCGCTGACCCCAACTTTCCCAAGGAACAAGCCGACTATATCAATACGTAAGCATATGGAATATCGATGCTCGGTTGGACTCAACCGTCTGCGCAAGCACGCGCTCACTCTTGGGTCCATCAACACAGTTACAGTTGGACATCCAGCGACCCGTTCGCGATACCGTTCCATTCAGCCTGCTACAACCTCCTACGCGAAGCAGTGCGTCCGCGCGAATTAGATAAGGAAACATTGTATGAGACTCTCAAGAGTCTGGCTCACACCGAAGGATTCCAAAGCGTGTTAAATATCGACTACGGGGTCGCATCCCGGTTTCAGCAACAATATTGGGAGTGTTCGCGAGGCTACGAGTATCTCTTGTTCTCGCCCTGGCACATACCACGCCTCCAAGAGTACTACGAGACCTTACCAAAGCTAACAGGTCCCTCGAGAGCAATCCATCGTGCTAGAAACACAGACTCACACGATTTGTTTGATCTCCTGGCTCCAGAAACAAGGCTTCTGATGATCGATTTCCTTGACATAACGGACGTCTTGCGGCTACGCACGGCATCAAGCTCTGTGCGTGATGTGGAACTGAGTAATTCTTTCTGGAGGATCCGAGTCCAGAGAGATTTACCCTGGCTATACGACATGCCCACCTTGAGTAGCCAGGTGCTCATTGACGCCATCGACTGGAGACAACTCTACAAGGACATGCACCTTGCCAGCAGCCCTCTGCCACACGAAGCGAGAGATGCCGGGCTGGCCAATCGTCGGCGTATCTGGGAGCAGACACTGATGCAAATTGCAGGACCGTACAGACTCCTGCACAAGGCGAAAAGCATGGCAGCCCCAGATCCTGTCACGTTCGACGGCGCGACAGCCACAATATCCGCGCGGCTGATTCTGCCAGAACCAACACAGGTCAAGGTCCTCAGAAGAGCTCTAATCGAAGATTTCGCTGAACTGGTCAGGGCAGACCCCACACTATTGATAGACTGGTCGAATGAAGGTGACCTTGTGGATGTCCAAGTTGCTGACCACCACATCGTACCCACGAGTGAGACCTCCGATCAAGTAAAAATCTCTAATGATGACTGGATCGCTGGTTTTGTCACGACTTCCAAGGAAGACCTGATCAAAGACGATGCGGAGAAACTTGTACGAAGAATAATCGGGTTGGAAATTCTATTCTGCCATCACGAGTCCGTCAAGCTGGGAAAGCAAAACGGAGACAAACGCTTGGTTCACGTGTCGGAGAGTAATTTTGCTGTTGGGTTTCAGGCCGAAGCGTCCGCGACAGACGGACGCCTTTCTAAACTTTGCATCCTCCAGCAGCCTTGTAGCAAAGTATGTGACGTCCCCAGGATCATGTGCAGCGCGACGCTCAACCCCGGCGCTGGCAAGCTGCTGTGGCGAAACAACTTGCCGCCACCAACACTCTGCGTATCCCCATGCAGCTCCGGGCACTGGAAGTTTGAGATGCAGCCCGATCTGTGTCCGATGGAGGCCCTCTTGTTCGGTACCACGGATGCAGAGTTGGCGGACATGACAGCCATTTCCGCTGATGCACAATTTGGAGGCTTCCGGATTGTGTATGGGCGTCGACCTACCAGGTCTATCGGTCCTCGACTCCAGGCTCTAAAGACGTTGGCCATTGACGGCCGAAACGGGGAACGTGTTGTGAGCATCACCCAAACCACGGGCCATCATCCTGGTTTCATACGATTTGTCACCAATAAAAATCGTCAGCTGGTTGTCGGGCACCAGGAAGGGCGAAAAGTCACCTGGCCGTCAAACGGTGCTCTCGCCGGGATCTACTGCTTGTGGTCGATGAGACAAGACCAAAAGTCCATTCTCAGTGCCATTGGCCACCTTTACAGTGACAGCCAGGTACATGCCGGGGCCATTTCCCCTCCCGCTGGGCAAACGGATGCCAACGGCTTCTTCTGGGAACCCAGCGCACCCCAAGGTCATCTCTCGGCGTTCGGCACCGTCTGGGGCCAGTGTGACGAAGGTCGATCTGGAGTGAACCGAGCGAGACGGAGGCCTGGTCCACTGAGTATCATCTCCTTCCTGGATTGCAGTCGCCCCGTCGCCAAGATCAGCAGCACGACGTGTCATGCCACCTGGAAACCACAGCTCACGCTCTGTGGAATCACCTTCCGATATGCCGACAACGGCGAGGAGGTTTCTTTGGGGTCAAGTATCTTCCCACCAACGTCGGGCAACACGGGGGGGGCTGGTAGTCATCTTTGGTGTTGGTGCGATTACGCGCAGAAGGATGGGAGGCTGGAGCAAGAGCTGGCAGATACACCACATTATACACAGGCTGTACAGGAGGAGCCCTCGTGCTTGCAGCTGAGGAGCCTACGGATTTGGCTTGCCAAAGAGGGCGACCTGTTGGCGCTACAGTTCTGCGGGAACGGAGGTCCATTGCCCATCATGACGGGGTCGCATAAAGAGCTTGGTCAGCCATCGGGAGAGATTTTATTTGCTGGGATGGGGAGAGGAGGAGACGCAACGGGACTAAAGTTCTTCTTCAACGCAGACAACAGACTTGTATCCAGGGAGGATTCCGTTGTAGTCGCCGTGCAGGCTATGAGAGTAGCGCAGTAGATGGTGTCGCAGCTGAGATGCATCCGGCATTGTGCGGTGCGCAGTTCTGTAGAGCTCCCTCCTTTGTATAAACATGTTTAAATGTATATAAATAACTTTCTAATGAAGAATGCATAATCATCACCTTCATTACTATATTCATTCGTGCTAGTCCGTCCCCGCTTCTCTGCTCAAAGTGAGGCTTAGGTCGCGAGGGTCTCCCTTCCATACATAAGGCTGCTGGTGCTGGTGCTGGTGCTGGTGCTGGTGCTGGTGCTGGTGCTGGTGCTGCTGGTGCTGCTGGTGCTGGTGCTGGTGGTGGTCGAATCGCGGCGGTTCCTTGTGCAGCAACTCACTCATCGCGGCGAAGCTTCGAAACTCATTGGCAAGCACTTCCATGTTTCTGGTCTTGGCCCCATCGTGGTCCACGTCGAGATCGATGGGGTACAGGCTGCTATATGTCTCGTTCCGGTCGAGCTCTTCCACCGTCGTGCGAGCACTCTCAATCAACCCAGATGACCATCCTGGGCGGTTAAACACGCCAATGCGCTCCCCGAAGCTCATGAAAGCTTTTGCGATGCCACTGGTCCCGCAGCACCACGGGCTGATGGCGAGATAGCCGTGCGTGGAGAGCAGGAAATAAAACTGGGCGTCCGACGCTGTGCTGTCACGAAACACCTCGTTCACGAGATAGAGGTAGCCGGGCGTGACCAGCATGGTCAGGTTCGTCGCCTCGAACGTTTTCCGAAACTGGTACACCAGGCGCTTGAGTTGCCTGACCGAGGCATTGTAGGCCGCCGCGGGCGTGTTGTCGTGCGATGAAAAGTTTCGCAAACGGCCGTTACCACCACTGCGTGTCAAGAACGGCCGCCAGACATCCATAATGGCCGTCTGATACCAGATGCTGAACAACAACAACCACCCACCCAGCCACTTGGTCAGTATTCGTCAGTGACACGAATGAATGTTGGGGAGGGGAGGGGGGGGGGGGGGGGAAATGACGCTGTCAAAACCTACTGCAGCATTGATACATGGTGAGCGCATGACTTGCTCCTCCTACAGCTTTCTGGGAGATGTCTGGACCACTCCAGTAATTTCATGTACACGTCTTCGGCTTCGTCCAACGTGGAATGCAAAAAGGCCGTGTATCCGTCATGGAAATACCCGTGCACGATGCGCCAGAACTTGGCTACCCAGGTAAAAGTATTCCCCATGTAGTGGGCCATTTTCGACCCTTGCTCGTCTCCCGGGATGGGCAAAGAAGGCGCGTTGCCTATCTGATGCTGCCTCCGGAAATACAGACAATGTAAACTATGTACAGCAAAGTTAGTTCGTATGAAATTGCATATCCCAGCTCGTGACTAGGTGGTCAACTGCTCACGTGTGCCATGCGAACGTGCCCCAAGCAACATAGGATGCCGCAGAGGCCACGTCCTGGTCCTCAAAATTGGTGGCCACTGTCTCTTCATATTGACGATCAAAGAGGCCAAGTTGGCGACCAATCTCGGCGCTTGCATCCAGATAAATCAGCCCAACTCGATCGGTCCCGCGTTGGTTACACGTCATGGACAACAGTATTGCTGCCGACACAGTACAAAGGTCTGCATGCTCCTGACTGGCCTGCCAGCGGAACTTGGCTTCGTCAAGAAAGATGGAAGAAAGCCGTTTCGCCTCCGGATCGAACTGGGCGTAGGTGGACTAGAAAATGATGCTGTGAGCGGAGGAAGCATGGCCGACGGGGTCGAGACGAGCAAAGTGAGGCGAGGCGGTTTTACGTACGCAGGACCAGGCAAGGAGGGAGCTGACGAGCAGCTCGGAGCAAAAGCGTCCCCGGCCATTGATCAGATCTCTCAGGAACAAGTCGGAATCGAACAGAGCCAAGAAAGGATGTTCATTGCCAAGATAGAATGATATGGTCTTGGCCGCGAACGAGTTTGAGATGGAAACAGTTGTCCACTGCCGAATGCTGAGGCTCTGCAAGCGGGAGTCCACGTAGTGAATGGGCTCGGCTGGCGGCCTCGACACCCTGCTTGACTCGGTGCCCGGATCCTGGGGATCAAAACTTGTCGGCCGCGTCCCGGAAGCCCGCAGCCGTTTGCGCATCGTGAGCATCGCAGGTGAAGGCCTGTTCACATCGATGAGGCGAAAATCAAGATCCGCCACGCCCAAGGGCTCCAGGCCCACGAAGGTGTTCGGATAGCGGAAATTCAGGTCCAGCTGAAGTGGCGGATGAGCAGGCACCAAGCCCGCATGCAACTCAGTCAGGTGTGTCGTCTGCGATTCGGTGCCTCGGAGATGTTTCAACAGTGCCACGACGGTGTCGGGAGATGCCGTCTTCAGCAACTCCAGCACTCGGCCGTGGTCTTGTGCCACGCTCCGCAACTCGGTCATCTCGACGCGCCGTGTCGCTCGGTAGATACATTGCTGGCGGCGGTCGACACAGACGGAGCACTTTGGTTTGGCGCCATCGCACTACGAATGAAGAGATTCAGATCAAAATGCGCCCAACGGTTTGCGGGTGCCCCGAGGTCGCCGGGGGAATGAATGCCAAAAGGGGGGCGCACGACGAACCTTTACTTTTCTGCGTCGACAGCTATCACATGCAACTATTGTGAGGGTAGCCTTGGAGGACGTGGACGAGGAAATGGCGGGAGGGGAAGAGCCAGAGCCAGAGCCAGAGCCAGAGCCGGAACCTGAGGGCGATGACTTTGTCGTATCCATCTTGATCGCGTGTTGGAACCGGGGTGGAGGACATGTGTTGTAGCCTTTGGCGGCCGGCGGCCAGCTGGTCGGATCACGATGACACTGCATACGTACGTACGTGTATACGGACTCCGTACACGTCGTGGCTTGCGAGGGTTCGGGGCAGGAGCATGATGGGCGGGAACGGATGGCCGAAGATGTTGGCGCGGTGGGGGATCAACCAGACCTAATTGCTTGGCGTAGAAAACTGAATATCTGGAAGACGCCAATGGACCCAGCCCAGCCTCACCCCCCCCATTTCTCATCCACCCAAACGCCACATGAATGTGTTCTGATCCACAACGATGTGGCCATTGCGCATTCTCACGCCCAGTTGCTGGCGTGTCCTCAAACAACGGCGAGGGGGGCGGCGTTGACGGTGCTGTGTGTAATCATGCCGATTGATGCTACGTACGATTACGGATAAGGCGCGATTCGGGGAATCGTCGTTGCAGTTTCTCGGAGACGTGGGGTCCAATGGGGGTGAAACAGTACCAAAATGATTAAGGTAACGATAATAGTTAATTACTATCTACTCTAGCTATAAGTGTTCCACTCTTATTACCACTCTAATTCCCCTTTTATTATATAAGCTATTTCTCTACCTAATAGGCTAGCCTAATTTCTTAATAGTGTTAACCCTAACACTATAATATCCCTTTATTATAATACTTTATCCTTCTCTAGATCTATCTAGTTAGTTATTCCCTATTTCGCTAGGTCCTAAGTATTTAATCTTAATAGCTAGAGATTCTCTTAGCATAGGATATATAGTTTTAGGTTATCTAAATAGATTTTCCTTATTATCTTACTTTCTATTAGTTTAATCTTATATATTACTAATAATACCTTCTAGATAACCCTTAATAGTTTTCCCTAGGTCTTATAGAACTTTCCTTTTAACTTATTTTCTTTATCTATTTTTTCCTATATAAGATTTCCTACCTTAAAACTTTATCTAGGCTTTATAGTATTATTCTAGTTTTTTACCTTCTATACCTAAATAGTCTCCCTTCTCTCTTCCTAGGAGTCTAAGTTCCTTAAATTAGTTTCTTAAATTAGTTTTTCTTTATTTACTCTAAGATTCTTAAACTCTATATACTTAAGTTCTTTAACTCCTAAATATTTTATAAATAGTTTAAATCCTATTATTAATATCGCTAGACTTATCCTAATATTTAATATATATTAGTTATTAATTACTACTATAATACTTAGCATAGCTTAATTCTAAGAATCTAAAGAGATTCTATCTCTTTTTATAGCCTATTTTATTAACTATTCTTTAATAAGCCTTATATTTTATTTAGCTAGTCCTATTAAGAAGGGGTAAGAAATAGGTTTATATATTATAGTAATTCTATATTTCCCTAAGGTAGCTTAAAATATTAGGTTCTTAAAATAAGATCTATTATTATAATAAATTCTCTTTAGCTAACTAAAGATTAGACTCTAGCTTTTGTCCTAGGCCTATGTAACTAAATCTCCTATAGCTTTACTATAGGATTATCCTAATATAAACCTTATTATATAGTCTATAGTAATTAATATATATACATTACTATTCTTTACTTTTAGAGTAATTAGACTAAGGTAGTCTATTATAACTAATTCCTATGGTTTTAGTATTATAACTGCCTTTAGATCTATCCTAGGTATTCTTATCCCTATTTATTAGCATACTAGATATAATTAATAATAAGATTCTATATCTTTGCTTCTATCTAGCTAAAAATACCTTCTATGTAATTTATATATTATAATTACTATTCTAAAATAGCCCCTAGTGTTATAGGCCTCTTAAAGCTTCTCTAGTATATTAGCTAATAATATGCATTTTACTAAAGATTTATTAGACTCTAAATAATATAGAGTCTAGTTAAAGATCTAGTATTTTAATAAATAACGCTAGATAAGTTTGCGCTATTTAACTATAATAGTCTAGTGTCTAAAAACTATAGCGGATAGAATCTCTCTATACTATATTAATTTAAACTAATTATAAAGCCCTTAGGTGTAAGGGCTTAGGCTTTGCCTAAGCATTCACATAGTGCACACGGGTAGGGATAGTCCCGCATAGGCAAGGACGTAGAAAAGGGGGCTTACATAAGGTAGTTAGGGGGTATAAGGGGCCCTAGTAAGGATAGGTTTCCTACCTTCCTTTTTCCTCTCCTTAAGTTTCTTAATACTATATTAATGCCTTATTATAGTAGCCTAGGGGCTAGTCTATAATAATTAAGAAACTTCCTTTAGTTCTTTATAATAGCTACTAAAATTTATAATAAATACACTAATAGATATATTAATAGATATAATAGACACGCTTTACCTATAAGACTAACCTAGCTAGGGATAGTAATACCCCTATCTAACGCTATAGTACTATAGGTAGCCTAATAAGCCTAATTTAAGACGCTTTAACTTATATATAAATAAGTAGTAGAGCTTAAATGCCTTTAGGATATATATATAAATGCCTTAGGGCCCTTAGCCTAGCTACCCCCTCTAGCTTAGCCTAGCGCCCCTAACCTAGTCCTTCCTATACCTAGAATAAAATAAAAGCTAATCCCCTTAGGTAACCTATATAATAGTAATAAAGCCTTATTTACTATATAGGCTCTAATAAATATAAGTTATAGGTAAACTAAGGCTTTATTAGTTTAATAAGGATAGATAAATACTTATTTATTAAAACCTTTTTCTAAGGTCTAGTCCTAGGTAGCTACTTACTTTAAATAGGGTAATACTATTAGATTTAACCTTACTTACTTTTTAGATTACCTAGGGACTATATTCTCTAACCCCTATAGATAGAAAATAGCCCTTATAAAGCTTAACTAAATAAAGTAAGGTCTAGGGGAGATATTTTCTATATTCTTTATTTACTTTTCTAAGAAACTCTTACTAGTAAAAGGGAAGCGCTAGATAAGTAAGGTAAAGCTAGTAAAGCTTTAATATACGCTTAATAAGCATTTAAGAGAGATTAGCATAGGATAGGGTATTAGCTAGAGTAATTAGTATATAGCTATTAAGTAATATTATAAGATTATAGTTAATATAAAAGCCCTTACCCTAGAGGATAAGTACTAGACTTATTATAAACCCTAACTAGTAAAACTAGTAGCCTAGATTAACTATAAGAGTAATATACTAATAACTAGGGTTTATATAGCTAGGACTTACCTAGGGTAGCTAAATAAGTTAGCTAAGAAGGAGAAGGGGATAAAGGCTACTATAAACATAGAATAAGCAAAATAGGTATTAGAGGTAAAATTAGCTAAACACTACTAAGAGAGGCGCTACCTATAGTATATATCTAAGGATTACTTTATCTAGAAATATATTACCCTCCTAGCCTACTACCTAAAGGTTAGCATTAACTTATATAGGGTAGATAAGGAAAGCATAGATAAGGAAATAAATATTCCCCCTATAAAAAATAAGTAGCCCCTAAGTAAAGTCTTATATAGGGATAAAGAGGCTAGCTAACTACTACACTATAAGATAATTATAACTACTATATAGAGATAGAATAGGATATAGTATAATATATAGACTAACTACCTTTCTTAATTCCTATACTCTTTAATATATATTATTATATTAATATCTAGATTAATTATAGTTATAATTACTATAGTATAGTAAGCAAATTAGTAGTAAGATAGCTTAGCCTAAAGCTTATATAGTTACTAAAACAGAGGCATATCTATACTATAGTAAAAGTAAAATAAAGGGGGAAGTAAGTTAAGGAAAACTTCTCTTTTATTACCTATATAATATACATTAGAATTAATATAGATAGCTAGGAGTTATTTATATACTTATATATTATCCTAGGTCTTACCTAGGATATAATATTTAGAATACCTTAGTTAGAGTAATATAATATAGTAATTCATATAGTAAAATAATAACTAGTTATTAGAGTAGTAAAGGGCCTTTATATCTTTAAGGCTATTACTTATAAGGTAAAGGCACTTATATAGGGAATTATTAGATCCCTCTATATTACTAAGGCTTATAGGGCATAATAGAATAAGGACACTACTATAAGGTTTATTACTATAAGCCTAAGAGAGATAATAATAGTGCTATAGATTATAGCACCTAAGATAAATCTAGCTAGTCCTAACACATTAATATTGCCTAAGGAGTTATTAGACTTTATAGACCTCTTTAATAAGGCTAAGGCTAATAAACTACCCCCCTATAGGGGCTCTCTTAATTACTATATATGCCTATATAAGAACCTAGATAGCTTTAAGCTAGCACTCCTATAGGGACTATTATATAATATACTATAGGACTAGCTCCTAGAGGTCTAGCGTTAGATTACAGACTTAATAAATAAGGGCTAGATTTATGCTAGCTCCTTATTAGCTATAGCCCCTATCTTTCTTATTAAAAAGGCTAATAGGGGTTAGTGTTTTTATATAAACTACTACGCTCTTAATAAGATAATAATATAGGATTATTACCCTCTCTTACTAATTAAGAAGACACTATAATCCCTATCCTAGGCACGCTAGTTTACTAAAGTAAATATTTATATAGTGTTTTATAAACTATAGATAGCTAAGGGTAAGGAGTACCTTATAGTATTTTATATAAGGTTTAGCCTATTTAAGTAGCTAGTTTGCCCCTTTAGCCTAGCTAGCGCCCTAGTAACCTTTTAGCGCTATATTAATTAATCCTTAGGGGATATATTAAGGGACTTTATTATAGCTTACCTTAATAATATCTTAGTTTACTTAGGGGGGTTAAGAAAAGACTATATAGCTAAGGTTTAGTTAGTTTTAGGCTACCTAAGGGCTATAGGCTTATACCTAGATCTTAATAAGTTAATATTTACTATAAAGGAGGTCTAGTACCTAGGATATATTATTATAGTAGGACGCTTAGTCTACCTAGATCCTATAAAGGTTATAGCTATAAGGGAATAGGTAGTACCTATAAAATTATAAGGGGTCTATAGCTTCTTAGGATTTATAAATTTTTACTATAACTTTATTAGGGATTTCTCTAAGCTAGCTACCTTACTTATATAGCTTACTAAGAAGAATATCCCTTTCTAATAGGGACTAGAAGAGAATAAGGCCTTTAAGAGGCTAAAAGCTATATTTATTATATATCTAGTGCTAGCATAATAGGACCTAGACTGCCTTATAGTAGTAAAAGCTAATTACTTAGGCATAGCTCTTAATAAATGCCTCTTATAATAAGGCCCTAATAATATCTTATATCTAGTTGCTTACTATTTCGCTAGTCTTATGCCCTTATAAAAGAACTATATAATTTATAATAAGGAACTATTAGCTATTATCTTATGTCTTAAGGCATAGTTAGCAAAGCTTTAGGGTATATTCTATCTATTTATAATTTACACTAATTATAAGAACCTAGAATACTTTATAACTCCTTAACTTATATTAGAGAGATAGGCCTAATAGGCAAATACACTTATACTATTTAACTTTTACCTTTACTATAGGCCTAGTATATAAGCTTAATGCCTAGATACCCTTTCCTAAAGGGAATAGAATTAAAGTAAGTTAGCTTTAAGGATAAGGTAAATCTTATAACCTATTACTATTATATAACTCTTACTATTACTAGTTATATAAGGGAATAGCTCTAAACTAGCACTATATATACTACTACTAGTAGGAGAGGCTCTCTTTGCCTTAAAACACCTCTAAACCCTATAGGACTAGGCTATTGCATTAGACCTTATATATAGTATTTAATTAAAAGCTATATAGAAAGGGGCTTAGAAGTTTCCCCCTAATATACTAATAAGGGAGTAGGTTATAAATTACTTTATAAGCATATATAGGGCGCTTTAGTTTTAGGGTTATACTTAGATCCTAGCTTAGAAACCCCTTATAATAACCCTTATATAATAATACTATAACTTACTAGTAGTAGGATACCTAGGCTATAACACTATATTTTAGATTCTATAATAGCAGTTCTATTAGGATAGGATATTATAGGATATTACTTAGTTTGTTTATAACTATTACTACTTTAGTAGCTATAAAAGCCACTAATAGTAGTAGGGCTTACTAAAACCCTTACTAATCCCTAATTAGTTCTAGTCTTAGATTTCTATTAACTTTATAATAGACTTACTAGTAGCGTCCCTAGAGAAGCTATAATACCTTATAGTTATTACTAATAGACTCTTAAAGTTTATATAGCTAAAAGCTATAACCTTTATTAGGGCTAAGGAGTGTGCAAAATAATTTAAAATAGTCTAGTAAAGGTTTTAAGGATTTCCCTAATCTATTATTACAGACTAGGGGTTAGACTAGCTAGGGAAATTCTAGATAATATTATGCTTTCTAGTTAGGATTAATTAGTTACTTTTTACTTTACATTACCTATAGACTAATAGTAGCATAGAGTAAGTAAACTAGGAAGTATAGGTAATCTTATATATAATAGTTTTCTTCTTATAGTTTAATTAGCTAGAATATCTAGCTACTTACTAGCTTATAATTAATAATAAGTCTTCTTTAGTAATAGGGGTAAGTCTAAATAAATTACTATATAAATATAACTTAAAACTAATTTAGTTATAACTAGACTATTTTGCTTCTATAATATTACCTAAAGGGCAGGCTATATATTTCCTAGAGTACTTATAAAAGAGTACTCTTTTAGTATAAGCTATAATAGCCTATATTTAATAAAGGCAGTAAGACACTACCTTAGCTTCTTAATATCTAGCGAAATAGTTTTAGGTTAGAGATAAGGTATAGCTTTTACTTAAGAATATTAAGATAAACTGCCCCTTATAGAAACTTAACTAGGTTATAGTAAAGTATATAGTTATTAATATACTAATGCTACTTATAGTATAGTTAGATATCCTAAGGGGTATTTACCTAGTTTTTTATATAAACCTTATTAAATAGGCTATAGAGAACCCTTTTCCTAGTTAGAAGCTCTAGGACTCCTATCTAGGGCTAGAATAGGTTCTAGTAAAGGATAATAATAAACTTATAGAGAAATACTAAGTTAAATAGATCTTAGTGGCTTAAAATACCCTAGGCTAAGGTAGGAGGCGTAATATCCTAGTTAAGTAAGTAAGTTATATATAGCTAATATAGGAATTACTAGAAAGTATAATATAGATATAAGCCTTTAATAAGTTTAAAGCAAAGTAAGGAGATATATATTATAATAATAGACTAAATTAATTATAAACTATATATCTATTAAAGGAGATATCTTTTAGTGTATAAGGCATACCTATCCTAAACATAGCTAATTCCTTATAGTTACTAAAATATATTTAGATCCCCTTACCCCCTATAGCGTAAGGATTACTTAGACTAGGGATTAGTTAGGCTATTAGTAAGGCTATTATTATTAGATAAGATAGTGACTAGTATTGCCTTATGTCTAATAGGGATATAACCTATGCTATATTAGGTGCTATAGCTACTATAGCTAGTACTATAGCTACTATAGCTACTACTATAGTTTTAGATAGTAAGAGCGAAATAGTAGTTAGGGAGTATAAAGTAAGTATAGGGTAGGGGCGCTATATTATTAGATTAACTTTTATTAGGGAAGGACTAGTAAATAATAATAGTTATAGAGGGATAGCTACTACCTATAGTGTAATTAGTATAGTAATTAGTTAGACCTAGGATAGACCTAAGTTAAAAGCGCTCCTAGCGCTAATATAAGGGCAAATTATTACTAGCTTTAATAAGCCACTAGCAGCCCTAGGTACTACTATAGTAATAGGGGGAGAGCGCCTTAAGGAGGCATATAGACTAATTATAGAATTCTTATTATATAGAATTTAGTTTACTAATAATCTATTAGTTTTATTAGAATAGAATACTAGTAACTTACTATATAAAGCTACCTATACTATAGCTACTAGTAAGACTACTACTACTAAGGGGGATAACCTTAAGCCTAGTTATATTTATAGTAGGAGTGTTATAGAAAAGAGGGGGCCTAAGGGTAAAGCAAATAGGTACTAGATTAAATTAAGCCTAGTTTAGAAGCATATTTTATTAGCTTATAAAGGCGTAAAACTATTAGGAAAGAACTAGTATTTTCTTTTTAGTAGTTAGAGTCTTTTTAACCCTAGGTATAATAATATATATACCTATAGTAATTAGAGCCTTAAGATCCTTAAGGTAATAATAAAGCTATAGGTTAGTAAATAAGTACCTAGTTAACTAGATATAGGTTATATATTACTACTAATATAGGGGATAGGACTTACTACTTTTAGGGGGGTAATAGTTTAACATGCCTATAGTAAGGTATTATTTAATATAAGGCCTATAAGGCTAAAAAAGCGTGTAAGGGGTAGCATGCTTATTATTATCTAAGTCCCTCTCTATAAGAAACTTACTAATAGAACTAGCTATTAGTATAATAGGGGTAGTAGGGGATATAGTAGTAGTGGTAGGGGATATAGTAATAGTAGCTAGAGCTTAAGTAAACCTATAAGTATTTATTCTATAATAAGGCATATTTATTATAAGTCTAATAGGGGAATAATAATTATTTAGAATAATAGGATAGGAAGGAGTGATAGGGTTATAATATTTAAAAAATATTTTTAGTGTAAGAAAGTTAAGACTATAGAATAAAAATAAATAGTAGGTAGTAAGTAAGGGGATAAATAAGTAGGGGTAAGGCTAGTGTTATTATAATAATAATATAGTAGCTAGAAGTATATATTATATATCCTACCTAGACCTAGGTTAAAATAATAAGTACCTATAACATATTATAAAGGGTAAGCACTTATATTAACTATAGGTAAGGGAAAAAGAAGGGGAGGAGTAAGGGTATATATAAGGGCTTAGGCTTTGCCTAAGTATTTATATAGTGTATATAGGTAGGGATAGTCCTATATAGGCAAGGACATAGAAAAGGGGGCTTACATAAGGTAGTTAGGGGGTATAAGGGGCCCTAGTAAGGACAGGTTTCCTACCTTTCTCTTTCCTCTCCTTAAGTTTCTTAATACTATATTAACGCCCTATCGCAGCAGCCTAGGGGCTAGTCCATAACATTAGGTTAACTTTATTATTATATCCTTATCTAAACTACCTCCCTCTAGCAAAATTAAAGTGGTGTTTATTAAAACTAATATAGGTTAATCTCCTAAAGCTAGCGTAATATTAACTCCTATTTATCTATCCACTATAATTAGGTCTAATCTTAAATAGTCTAGCATTTAAGATATTCTATCTATAATCTTTATAATCTTTAAGGTATTTAGCTAGTAAATATATTCTATATTTAATTCTTAAAGTATATCTACCTATTAGGCTACCTTTCTATATACCTTTAATATATTTGCTATTAAATTAATAATACCCTTATAATCTATATATACCTTTAATAGGTATAAAGAGCAGTCTAATAACTATCTTATTTCTTTTAAGCCTACTATAATTATAAGTATCTCCTTTTCTAGCATAAAATATTATTTCTTTACACTACCTAACTAATATAATATTTATATAATAATTCGCACTTTTAAGAAGTTAGTATTTATAACGCTTATTCCTAGTTCTATATCTTTGATCTAAAATAAGACTCCTCCTATTCTAGTATTTAAAGCATTAGTAGCTATATAATATTATATTCCTAGTCTAGCGCTTAAGGTAGTGTTTTCTTAGATACTTTTATATATCTTTACTATTACTTATTATACCTCTAGTGTTTATTCTAGTTTCTCTCTTAAAATCTCCTCCTTCTAGATTAATAGGTTTCCTAGTTTTATTATTTTAGGTACCTTATAAAAGAAAACCTTTTTAATAGTAATTACTAGATCTAATCTCCCTAGGATAAATTTTCGTAGAAATAGGGTTAGGTAAATAAGTAAAAGTACTTTATCCTAGGACTAGGGTGGTTATTCTTTAAATTACTTAGCTAAGTTAGCAAATCTATTATAATGTTTACATGCTAGTCTTATTGTGAGAACAATAGTAGCTAGGCAAGAGGTATGGGGGCTTTCGTATATTTACTAAAGCTTGCTAGGTCTAAGTGTATTATGTGTGTAAGCTAGAAGCTTATAGCTAGTGGCTTGCTAGTGTCACGTGGACCTAGCCCTAGGGCCTAACCTATCGCAAGGTGTGCGTTAGCATTCTAGGTATTATTATTATAAGTGGGGCCTTATAATTATCCCCCCACTTTTAGCTAGGCTCCTAAATAGCTTTTGCTAGCTATTCTATAGCTATTTGCTAAGTAGTAAACATATTAAAATAATAATAAATAATAAGCAGCGCTTAGGTATAAATTTATCTATAACTTTTCTCTTTATTATAGCCTTTTCCTCCCCTTAACACTAGTAATTATTTTTCTAAATATTATTACACCTTTTATTACCCTAACTTTTGCCTTACTATTTACTACACTCTTACTATAGATAAGGAGATAATTCCCTTTAAGCGCTACTCCTATATACACTATCTATATACTAGATACGCTAACTTTAAGAAGCATTTACTAGCTAAGCTATAATTACTATAGATAAACTATTAATTCCCTTGCTATCTATTTACTATTACTTTATAAATAAAGCATTCTAAGTGCTATATTTAATACTATAAGCGTGGTAATACTTATAACACTATAACTATACTACTTTTCCTTAGTCTCTTAGTAGCTTATTACTAATGCTCTTATATAAGTAATGCCTATAATATAGGGAGATTTTCGCAATCTCCTAGCTTATCTTAACTAGGTTTAGGCGCTTATAGACGCCTATAGTAATAAGGATTTAAAGAACCCTAAGGATCCTATATTTTTAGAGGTAACTTGCTATTATTTTAGCACTTACTGCCTTTATCTAATAATAGGTTTTAACTATACTAATATAGCTTATTACATTACGTTTAGTTTAATAAGGGCTATAAAGGTCTATTAAGTTTATATTTTCACTACCTAATCGCTAGCTTCTTACTTATATTTCTAGGTAGGATGCCTTTATATTATACTAGTAATATATAGTTTCTTACTAATAATTATTAGTATCTATATTCCTAGCTCTAGTTCCTAGGGTAGTAAGTTATATTCTAGTCTAGTTTCGCTATCTATTTACTAATATTTTAGTAGCTAAACTACTTATAGCTTATATCTATATAGAATACACGCATAGTTTTGTATCTACGTTTAACTAACCTAGGTTTTATGCCTTAGGCTATAGTAGTCTATTGCTTTTTCCTAGTAATAGAGAGGGTAGTTACAGAGAATAAGAGTATAGCTAAGTACCTTATTTTAAATAGGGAAATTTTTACTTATAATAGGGCTATAATAAAGGGGTTTCCCCTAACTTTTCCCTAGTTATAGGCGTGTTTTCTTTTCTTATTTAGTAAATAGTCTAAGTTACTTTTTTTATAGAGTGTAATAGTAGCTAATAAGGCTAGGCCTTTTCTATAGGAACCTTATGTCTCTTTACTTATAACTTACTTATATCTCACTACCTTATTTCCTTAATTTGCTTTAGTGAAATTTTTAAATTATATATTAAGCACCTTTTATATCTTCTACTAGGATCTACTAGTTATATTTACTAGGCTAACCCTTCTATTTTACTAGGTATTTATTACCTTTATAGGTTTTCCTATAGTCCTTAACTTCCTTAACTTTATACTTATTATCTTTATCCTTAAGGTCTAGTATTAGCATATCTTTTTCTATAGCCTCTTTATAATAGTTCTATAGCTCTAGTAAGCTAATATAAAATATATTATGTAATTAACTATACTTTTTAGGTAATGTAAGTTAATACGCTTATTTGCTTATAGTATTAAGTATTTAAAATAGCCTAATAAACCTAGGGGTTAGCTTTTATTTTGCCTCCTTAAGCCTAATGTTTTTTATTAATAATAGTACTAGGTTACCTCTTTATAGGGTTAGTAGCTAGTAATATTTATTATAGTACTTTGCCTATGTGTTAGGGTCGTGGAGGCTACGGAGTAACACAGGCGATAGAGGCAATAGCATTATGTACAGTGGGACCCACTTAGGGCGCAGCGCCCTAGCTGCGAGGTTGCCATAAGCTAGTCACGTGAGCGCAGAGGGGGTATTTAGGCAAAGGTTGCACACATAGAATGTGGGAGGCTAGAGATTAAAACCCTTAAGCATTACTACCTACCTTTAGCTATTTAGCTACTACTTATCTATACTATTACCCTATTCTATCTATTTTAGCCTAGAAGCCTTAATAAGTTAATCTCTCTTCTTATTAGGGCAATAGGCTATTAGTAGGGTAAGAATGTTAGCACTATAAAGAATAAACACCCGCTTAAGGGGTACTAATAACTCCAAAGCAAACATGCTACGTGAAAGTATACCTATAGATTAGAACCTGTTTCTAGAATATAAGTCCTCTTATCTAACTATACTAGAGAATTCCTATGTATTAGAACCTATTATTAATAGCAAGAAAGCTATATTAAACTATAGCCTTATATAAGCAAAGACATAGCTATAAATCGCTTAAAAGAGGTAAAAACTTAAATAGCTATAGAAAAATTTATAGGAAGTGAATACCCCTCCCTAATTAGTTAATACTAATAAAGGCCTTACTCCTACCCTATAAACACCCTTTACCTAAGACACTACCCCTATTCCCTAGGAAGCATTACCCTTACTTAGACTTTATAGATATAGCATAGTAAAGACATAGCTAAAAGCTCCTATATATAAGGGGGATACCTATAAGAACCTATAGATATTCTTAGCGGATTTAAATATAACCTTTACTATAGATTAAAATATATTTACTAATAATATAATAAAAGTTATATACACTAGTAGCTACCTAGTAGATAAGGCAAAGCAATAGTAGATGCGCTTTGCTACTATAGATAGTTACATAAATTACTAGAGCTATACTTAGGCGGAGTTTATCTAATAGCTAAAAACCAGAGGAATAGATAAAGATAGTTACTACCTAGAAGCTATAGAAATACTACTAACCCTTTATTAAGGTAAGGATTAGTTATTCTAAACTTTTATTAAAGTCTAGGGGAAGGCAGAGGTAGAATTACCTAAGCCTATACTTAAACCTCTAAGAATTACTTAGTTTATATAATACCTAAATAGCACTATAAAGAAGTAGGTATTTAGCTAAGAGTACCCTATAAGTTAGAACTACCTTATTAGCTAAGGAAAGAAGGTAAAAGCAGTAACTAGGGAAGAGAAAGGGATCCCTTATAGAGGCTACTAAGGAGGTAACTAATAGAAAAGAAGGAACCGCTTAGTATCCTTAGAAAAAGAGCTATAGGAAGGATACCACGTAGGAGTAGGGGGCTTGCTAGTCTATTATAAGTGTAGGAAACTAAGCTACTTATTAACTAGGTGCACTAAACTAGACTATAGTATTTATAGGAAAAACACCTACACCACTAAGACACACTAAGCTAGCACTAAATAGGCTAGGAGTTACTTAAACGTAAATAAGACCCTAATTAGCGTAGTAAAACCCTAGGAAAACGCTCTTAACGTAACTTAACTTAATAAGAATAGTCTTCTAGACCTACGAATTTGCATAGATATTAAGTTACGTTAAGATAACCGCTAGGTAGCAATGCTAACGCTATTTAACCCTAGCGCTACATATTCCCTAATCCACCCTAATATGCTAATAGACCTTAATTAGTTAAAAGTGTAACCTTATAATAATACGCTTAAGAGTGTATTAGGTAATGTTATACTATATTAAGGGATTTTAAAGAAAATAGTGTTAGTTAGGGATAGTATAGGCTATATAAAGATATACTAACTTAGCTACTATATTACTAATAGTAGCGAAAAATTAGTTTTAGGAGTTAATTAGGCAAGAGAGTATAAGCCTATAATAATGTCTTAGAAAGATAGACTTTAGAGACACCCTATAATAAAGGAACGCATTTTATTAGCAATAGGGTTATAGGATAGTTAAAAAGTAGCGAAATATATATCTATTGCGGTAGTACTTAACCTATAGGCAATGCATATAATTAGACATGTAGCTACTATTAGACCTATAGTAAATAAAGATAAAGGAAGCAGTAATAGCGTAATAATAGAACTAGCTAATAAACCTAAGAAAGTGAAACTTCTAGAAGCTTATAAGGAGTTTAAAGATATGTTTTTAAATAAAGAGGCTAGCACCCTTCCTAGCTTAGGTAGCTATATGTATGCTATTAAATTAGAAGAAGGAAAAGCACCGCTATAGGGTCTAATATATAACCTAGCTAAGAAAGAGTTATAGGTGCTTTATAAGTACCTAGTAACTATGTAGGAACGCGGGTAAATCCGAAGATCCGTTAGCCTAGTAGGCGCCCTAATCCTTTTTGTGCTAAAAAAAGGGGGAAAGCTATAACTATACGTGGATTATAGGGGCCTTAATAAGATTATAGTTAAAGACAAGGCCCCTTTGCCCTTAATATTGGAAATCTTAGATTAACTAGGGGGTGTAAAGATTTTCACGAAGTTAGACCTTAAAGATACGTACTATTAGCTACGTATCTGTAAGGGTAATAAGTAAAAAACAGCCTTCTAGTGTAGATACGGTTACTTTAAGTATCTTATAATGCTATTTAGGCTTGTTAACGCGCTAGTATCCTTCTAAGAGTATATTAACAAAGCTTTAGAAGGCCTTAATAATCTTATCTGCATTATTTACCTTAATAATACCCTAATATTTAGCTATAAGATCTTAGAGCATAAGGGTAATATTAAAAAGATCCTTAAGAGATTTCGGAAGGCTAACCTTTTTATTAATTTAGATAAGTGCTAATTCTCTGTTAAGAAGGTTAAATTCCTTAGTTATATAATCTTACTAAAAGGAATCTTAATAGACCTAAGTAGGGTAGAGGCAATTATGACATAGCTAATACCTATTTGCGTGTTTAATATCTAATCTTTCCTTAGGTTCACTAGATTCTATAGGTATTTTATTAAGTTATATAGTAAAATAGTTATCCTATTAATAAACCGCTTATATAGGAACTAACTAGCAAGGTTTAAGCTAAATAACAGTAAGCTAGCAGCGTTTAGGGAACTATAAAAGTTATTTTAAGAGGCTCTAATTTTAGTTCACTTTAACCTAATATTACTACTATAAGTAAAGACTAATGCCTTTGGATACGTAATTAGAGCTATTCTTATAATATTAGTGCTAGGTTACTAGCACCCTATAGCATTTATATTAAGGAAGTTAAAGGACGCTAAATTGCGCTACGTAACACTAGACGCAGAGCTACTAGTAATTTAGGAGGCTTTTTAGACTTAGAGGCACTACCTTGCTTACTTAGCGCACCTAGTTACTGTGATTACAGATTACCTAAACTATAAGTACCTTATAATAAAGCCTAAGCTAACTAGTTGCTAGGTTACTATGTTAGATAAGCTATACCTATTTAACTTTACTATTAAACACTAGGTAGGGAAGCTAAATCCTACTAATCCTTTGTTATAAAGGTTAGACTATATTAGTAAGGAAAGAAAGGCTAAGGCTTTTATATCTTAGTTACTAACCTTCCTTACTAAGTTTATTACTATTAGGCTATAGGGGCGCTGCGTTAGTAATAGCTTAACTACTAGTTAGGTATATCTATAGTGTGTTAGGTTTGTAGTTAAGGAGTAGCGTAAGAGCAATAGTAACTTAGTAAGTACCCTATATCTACGCTTACTACCCCTTAATAGCAAAGTAATAACCCTAATAGTAGGTAGGAGAACCTTTACTATATTAATCTTTACTAGGCTAGGTAGAAGGCCTAAGCGCGTGGTAATAGAGCTATAGGATTATAGTAGTTAAACCTTACTAGCTAGTTTAAGAACCTCTTCTATATTAATCTCCACTAGGCCTATAGAAGTAATAGTAAGTAAGTTAACCTTTGCTATATTAACCTCTACCACGCTAGTTAAAAAGTCTAAGAGCGCTACTAGGGAGCTATATGCTTATAGTAGTATTAAGGTAAATTACCTAATAGCGGGTAGGAGAACCTCTTCTATATTAATCTTTGCTATGTCTATAGAAGCAATAGTAAGTAGGAGAACCTTTACTATATTAATCTTTACTAGGTTAGTTAATTTATCTAAGAGCGCTGCTAGAGAGCTACTAGGCTATAGTAGTGTTATAATAAGAATCTTAGTGGTTTAGAGAACCTCTTCTAAGTTTAACTCTAATATTAGGAGCAAGGTAGCGGAATTAGAAGCCTTAATTTAAGTCTTATTATTAGAAGTGTAGTAAGGGGATGCCTTTATTACGTAGCGGAAGTTATTGCTAATAAGTAGTAACTCTAGTGCGTTAGGACTATAGTTAATTAGTCCCTCTAAGCTAGAGGCTAGAGAGCTATAGATATAGACTATAAGATCCTCTAAGTTACTAATGTATAAAAATTGTGTTTTTGTCCCGCTAGGATTATAGAAAGAAATTTTGCTATTAACCTATAATAATCCTATAGCGGGTTATTAGGGGGTTAGTAAGACCCTTTATTATATTATAGGCTAGTATTACTAGCTATTAATAAAGAAAGACATTAAGGCATATGTCTAGTCTTACGTTAATTATTAAGTTTTAAAGCTAAGGTTACACAAACCTTACGGCGAGTTAGCTACGTTACTAGTGCCTAATCGCCCTTTCTAAGAATTATTAATAGACTTTATTATAGGCTTGCTGCTAGTAAAGGATTAGAAGTTTTAGTTATATAACGCGATTTTAGTTATTATAGACTAATTCTTAAAGTATAGTATTTACATACTAGTGTTTATATAACTAACTAGCGATAGCCTTGCTATAGTGTTCCTTAAGAACGTTTTTAAAGACTATAGCGCCCTAGAAGGTATTATTATAAACTATAGGTTAATATTTACTAGTGGATTTTAGAGGACTTTTTACTACCTTATTGTAATAAAGCGGCGACTAAGCACCGTATTTTACCCCTAGATAGATAGGTAGATAAAGCAATTAAACTAGGTTCTTAAGCATTATCTAAGAGCCTATACGTATGCTAAATAGGATAATTAGGTAGAATATCTACTAATAGCATAGTTTGCTTATAATATAAGCAAGTATAGTAGTTATAGCCTAACGCTAGCGGAGGCGCTATAAGGGTATAACCTAAGGGGACTATATTAGGCTATCCTAATGCCTAACTTAGTGAATAACTAGGTAGAAAATAAAGTCTTAGAATTAAGATAAAGACACTTAGAGATTAAGTGGCTACTTTATAATATATAAGTATAGTAAAAGAAGTATTATAATTATAAGAGAATGCTAATAGAGTTTAAGGTTAGGGACTATATTTTACTATTTACTAAGAATATTAACCTAAGATAACTAAGCTAAAAGCTTATAGCTAAGTACCTAGGGCCTTATAAAATTAAGAAGGTGGTTAGTAATTATAGCTTAGCCTATTAATTACAATTACTAGCTAGCTTAAGACTTTATAATATGTTTAATATTATAAGCCTTAAACTATTTAGAGGGGATCCTACTAGCTATGTAAATGCGTCCTTGCTATAAGATAATATTAAGGATAATAAAGAAGAGTTTAAGGTTAAGAGAATTATCTTATATTAGTATAATAGAAAACAGCAGAAATTCTTAGTGAAATAGAAGGGCTATAATAGCTTAGAGAATTTATAGGTATTAAAAAGAGATTTTATTATAAGGGATATTATAAATAATTATAAGCGGTAATTAAGCAGCTAGTTTATAAAGATATTATTACTTTAGTAATTTAACACACGAAATTTCATAGCATAAAAAGTTATATTCTCTTAAAGCAAACTACTATATAGCTACTAAGCACCTATTACTCTATTATTATATTTGCTACTATATTTTCCTCTATAGTACCTATAGGAGCTTTATTATTAGAGGACCCCTCCTTATCCCTATAAATAAAGGAACGGAGCTCTTTAGGGAGCTTAGAGGGGCTAATATAAGTAGGAAGCTATAAAGCATAGGCTATAAACTAGCTATAAGTTAGTAAAGTAAAAGCTACGCTAGGGATAATAGGACTTACTATAGGAGTATTTTAAGCTATAAAGCGCAGGCTATTAGCGATATTAATCTAGACCTTAAGGTTAGTAGCATTAAATAGCTATAACATTACTGCGTGCTTATTAGCGTCTGCCTTACAAGCGGCTTTTGCGGTTAGATAGGCCTAATAAACTCTCCTATAGTGATTTGTATTCTTTATAGTAAGGAGAGTATTATATAATTTACGTTTTACACACACTAAAGCCTAGCAATAAGTTAGCTCTAACTAAGTTACTAGAATTAATAATCTTACTAGGGATAGATAGTAATAGGTGCTATTAGGAACCTTCTTTATAACCTTAAAAAACTTGTAATAGAGTATTATAATTCTTATAGGATACTAATAATAGGTTAGCTAGCTAAAAGTAGTGGCCTTAAAGGGGCACTTACGCTAGTATATGTTTTATTATTTTTTATATAGTAAGCGCACTTTAAGGAATTACCTAACCTAAGTTAGTATTATAAGAGTAGGAAGGGAGTAGCTTAGTTATACTAGGGGAATAATAACACTTATTAGGAATTAGCTTCCTATCTATAATATACTAAGGTTTAGCTTTATTATCTTTAGGGGTAATTTGCTAGATTGCTACTTACTAACCATAGTAAAGGCAAGGAATTTTAATTATATTGCTTAGTAAGTTAGTAGCTATAACACTGCGAATAAGAGGTAAACTTACGCGAATGTTTTTAAAGCACGCAAAGCCCTCTTATAAGGGGATTTTTCTAGGGCAGGCGCTAAGGGTCCTAGAGTTATTAGGCAGATAGAAGACATTATAACCTATCTATAAGTTAGTAGTAAGTAAGTAGGAAGTAGAGTAGTGAGATATAAACTATAATACTAACTATAAGAAGCAGAGAGATAATAAGATAATAAGGAGGAAGACTTTAAATAACGTTAGTAACTACTAGGCAGTAGTAGCAAGAACGCTGCTATAGGGCTAGTAAGGCTAACTTATAAATTTAATATTAAAAAGTAAGAGGGATAAGGAGGAAAGGAAGAGAAAAAGGAGGGGAAATTTAGTCTTTTTTATATTAACCACAGACCCCTTAAGTGATTTATATAGGTAGCAAAAGTAAGCTATAGGTTAAAAAGCTAGCGTTGTAGCTGTTAATAGCTAAAGTTATAGCTAACTACGCACACCTAGTAAGCTTATAGTAACTTCGCTAGAACTTATAATTAAATGCACCCTAACGTATAGTGTCTAATACCCTATCCCTTTTAGCTAATAAGAAAATACAATATAGGGTATTTACTTTTATAGAACTAGTAGGAATAAGGATATAAGTATTTATAAAGCAACTCTATAGCTATAACTATATTATAACTAAGAGCTTATAGGCAAGGTAGGGAATAATAGCTAGACCTATTATTAATAGGGCTATTGTCTCCCCGCGTCTTGCGTTAGACACGTAAGGTAAGAATCACGTAGGAAGTTTAAAATAGTAAGTTCACACTAACTAGGCAGTGAGTATAATTAAGGGTAATTATAAAGTAAAGGGGGTACTATGTTAGGGTTGTGGAGGCTACGGAGCAACATAGGCAATAGAGGCAATAGCATTATGTATAGTGGGACCCACTTAGGGCATAGCGCCCTAGCTACGAGGTTACTACGAGCTAGTTACGTAAGCGTAGAGGGGGTATTTAGGCAAAGGTTGCACACATGGAATGTGGGAGGCTAGAGATTGAAACCCTTAAGCATCACTACCTACCTTTAGCTATTTAGCTGCTACTTATCTATACTATCACCCTATTCTATCCATTTCGGCCTAGAAGCCTTAACACTATGTTTTAGTGGCTTTTGCCTAGTTTTGCTTTAGTTACTCTCTAGCTTTATATAGTTTTATAATATAGGTATAGGCCTCTAGCACCTCCCTTTCTATAGTCTTATCCCTAAGAGCTAGGTAAAACTTAGGGGAATAGCCTATAAGAGAGTAGTTTAGAGAGTAGCCTATAGTTTTATTTACTATATTATTATAGGTAAATTATGCTATTAGGAGTAGCTTAGGCTATATTTACTAATTTTCTATAATAAAGCATTATAAATAATGCTTAAGCACCTAGTTTATTCTCTTTATTTGCCTATTAGTTTAGGGGTAAAACGCTATAGAAAGCCTGCGTTTTATATAGGATAGGTAGCATAATTCTAACTAGAATTAGCTTATAAAGACAGATCCCCTATTAGATATAACGCCTATAGGTGCCCTAAATTATAGTTTAATTTCTTTATAGAAAAGCTTTGCTAATTTAGCTATATTAATTATAGTAGTTACTAGTAGGAAAATAGAGTACTTAGTGAATTAGTGTATAATCACTAGGATTACGTTAGCTTCTTGCTTGCCTATCTATATAATAGGTAGCCCTATAATAAAATCTATTAAGATTTCTACCTATAGTTGCCCTAGTATTAGCAGGGATTTAAGGCTTTTATATAGGTAATGCCTTCTAGCTACTACCTATTAGTAAGTTACATAGCTTATAATATAGTCTAATATAGACTTACTTATAGCTAGCTACTAAAAGTAGCGCTTTAATAGCTTAAGAGTGTGCTTAGTCCTAAAGTAACCTACTAGTAAATTATTATAGTGTAGCTATAAAAGCTTCTATTATAAGATAAGCTCTTAGGGAATAACTACCTAGTCTTAGTATATTAGGAGACCCCTTATGCTATATAACTATAGACTAGCTTTTCCCTTCCCTTTTGCTAGGGAGTTAATCTTACTACTCTATCTTTATAAATCTAGGTCTTAATCCTATGCCTTCTATAGTAGTTATACTAATAGTTTATTTAGCCTAGATTAGTAGGGATTTAGTAATATAATAGCCCCCTAGATCTCTTATGCTATGCTAGTGTCCTAGATACACACTACTTTCTCCTAGAAATCCCCTTTATTTAGCTAACCTTTTACTAGATCTATAGTAGCTAACTAGCCTTCTAACTAGGCTACGCAAGCCTTTACTATAGGGGCTAGGATATTTTCCTTCCCTAAAGGTATCTTACTATACCTCTTTACTAAGACTAAGGTATTTTCCTCCCCTAAAGGCATCTTACTATATCTTCTTTAATATATTAGTATCTTTACTTTTACTAGTTCTTTAGTAGCTACTATCTTTTTCTTAAGTTCTAGTAGTAATGCCCTATTTATTAGGGGTTTACTCTTATAATTAAACCTTCTTAATAGCGCATTTATAGGGTTACTCTTTCCTTAGTCTATACTTAATTATAAAGTAAAAGAGGCAAAGGAATATATACTATCTAGCCTACCTTCTATTTAACTTTTACTGCCTTATAAAGGTTTATAAATTATAGTGGTCTAATAGGACCTTTACTAGGGTTGCTATGCCTTTAATATAATATTACTAGTGTTTAAATAACTTTACTATAGTAAGTAACTCTTAATTAGCTATACTATAGTTATGTTTAGCGTTTATAAACTTCCTTAACTAAAAGGCTATAGAATACTAGTAACCCTTATTATCCTATTAAGATAAGATTCCTACTATTATAAAGACTAAAGTATCTATCTTAATACGCACTAGCTAACTTAGGTTATAATAATAGAGAAGAGGTACTTACTAAAAGGCATCTTTTAGCTAGCAAAACACTAGCTATTCCTTTACTTTAAATATAAACTTCCTAGTTTAGATGCTATTTTAACTGCCTTTTATTAACACATGTAAGGGTGCTATAATCCTAGAGTATCTATAGATAAATTATTAGTAGAAGTTATAAAACCCTAGGAAGGATTATATATCCTTAAAGCTTATTAGCTTCTTCTAGTCCTAAATTATAGTAACCCTTTATATATCTATTAAAATCCTATTAACTAATAGGATAAACCCTAGGAATTTCACTAATTCCTAGTAAAATAAGCACTTTAAGGGCTTTATATATAACTTTACTAACCTTATGCGTTCTAAAACTTCCTTAATATATATAGTATACTCCTCCTATATTTTAGAAAAGATAAGGATATTATCTAGATATACTATGTAAATAGTGTTAACTAGCCTATAAAGCGCTTTATAAATATAGTTCTAGAAAGTAGCTAGGGCATTAGTTAGCCTAAAAGGCATTATAAGGTATTTATAGTGTCTATATTATATATAAAAAGTAGTCTTTTACTTATTACCCCCTTTAATTTAAATTTAATAGTAAGTATTCTTAATATTAATTTTTAAGAAAAAATAGGCCCCTTAGCACTAGTCTAGGATCTCTAAAATTAGGGGGAGAGCGTAGCAATTCTTCTATATTACCCTATTAAGTCCCCTATAGTCTATATATAGCTAAAGCATCCTATCCTTCTTTAGTATAAATAGGATAGGCATATCTATAGGGCTTTTAAAGGGTCTTATCTAGCCTTTCTATAGGTTTTTATTAATATATTTATAGAGTTTCTTTAGCTTACCTTAGGAAAGAGGGTAAATTAGCCTATATAGAGGCGTAGCCCCTAGTATTAGGTTAATTACATAGTTAGTTATTTTTCTAGAAGGTAGGCTCCTTACCTTATCTAATATAAATATATCTTTAAACTTATATAGTTCCTTAGGGATATCTTTAATAGTTCTATATACTTTTACTTTCTCTTTATCTTTAAGGGTAATAAACTTATCTTCTATAACCCCTATAATAGTGTATATAATAGTCTTATTATACATTACCCTTATAAACTTATAAGGAGTTATAAGTAAAAAGGCTATTTTCTATTTCTTAAACTATTACTCTCTAGAGTATAAATAAAGATATATATGCTCTTCTATAAGTATATATATTCTAATTAATATAAGGCTTCCCCCTAGTCTTAGGTCTCTATCTATAGCTATATATAGTAGCTTAAGGTCCTTTTCTTTTTCTCTAGAGTCTTTAATAGTAATAGGTACCTTATAGACACTATATTAAGGGATTATAAGGGCCCCTATTACCTTAATAATAGGTGCTATAGCCTTAGCCTAATTAAGCTTATAGGTTTAGGTAAACTTAGCGCTAATAATATTAATCTTAGCGTAACTATTAAGATTCGCTACTATCTTAATATCTTTTTGCCTATAAATAGTAACTAGTGTATAAAATTAATACCCTATTAGTACCTTAGTATTAGAGGCAAAGGTAAGGGCATTTACTTCTACCTTAGGAAGTTTTCCTAGCCCCTTTAGTATTCTTTCTTTAGCTTATTGTAATTATTTATAAGGTACTCTATACTATTATAATTAAAATATTACCTTTTATACCTAGGTTTGCTATTATTTAGGTAAGTAGCTAGTGTCTTTTTCTAGTCTTTATTTCTCTAATCTTTATAAGGTTTATAGCCTTATAAGGAGTTATATCTTTAGTGCTAGGGAGCCTTATATAGGCCTTTATCTTCTAAGTACTTAGGCCTTTACTTACTCTTTAGTATTACCTCCTAAAATTACTAGGTAAGTTATATAACCTTTTCTTAAGTCTTTCTAGTAATAGAGGTATATAGGTTAATATAGTCCTATAATTTAGGGAGTAGTTTTGCAAAGAAAGTAAGAGTATATAACTTTTTAGTAACTCTTTCTAGGTATTTCTTAAGTAAATCTAGGAAGATACTAAATTTAATAGGACTCTAGCCTTTGCGTTATTTTATGTTTCCTAGCTATATAGCTATTTAAGCGTTATAGTTAGCAGTGTCTTAAAGTAGTATAAGTGTCTAAGTCTTAAATTTATCCTAGTTATCTTTAAGGTTATCCTAGCTATTAGCCTATTACTCCTTAAGGTATTAGTCCTATCTTACCCTATAGTTACTATATATATAGTTAAGTATAAATAGGATCTTTTAGTAGTTACGCTAATACTTTTGCTTTACCCTATTAAAGGCATAGTTTAGGTTATTAATCTAGATCTTATACTTCTATAGGTTTATAGGGTAGTAAAGGTTAGTAATATTCTAGACTTTTACCTCTTAGCTACTATAGCTTAAGAAAGTGCTAGCTCTTTACTATCTTTTTATCTTATCTTCCCCTATATTTAGTTATAGTAAGCTAATAAGCTCTTATTCCCTTTTCTATAGCTTTTAGAGTTTCTTAAGCTAAGTAATTTACTTAGTTATTACTATAGTTTTAGCCTTAAGGTTAAAGAGTACTAGTTTAGTTCTAGTCTTAGTAAAGCATAGTGTATTATTAGCTATAGTGCTACCCTTATTTAATTAGGTTTAGTTATTATCTAATATTACTCTAGTAAATTAGGTAGTTCTCCCCCCTATATTACTCTTAGGTAGCTAGTAGGTAAAGCTTTAGAATTATAAGAATAATAGTAGCTAGGTAAGAGGTATAAGGGCTTTTATATATTTACTAAAGCTTGCTAAGTCTAAGTGTGTTATATATACAAGCTAGGAGCTTATAGCTAGTGGCTTGCTAGTGTTACATAGACCTAGCCCTAGGGCCTAACCCGTCGCGGGGTGCGCGTTAGCGTTCTAGGTGTTGTTGTTGTGAGTGGGGCCTCACACTTATTTTCCTATCTTCTAGAGAATACCCCACGCATTTAACTTTAGAAGTAAATAAGGTAGTCTTATATTTACTTAAACTAATTAGAGCCTATGTAATCCTTAGGAAGTACCTTTTCTAGAGGAAATTAAAATAATCTTCCTATATTTCTAAGCCTAAGTAATAATTATTAATATAGATAGAAAAGGAAGTGTGTAAATCTTCTATATAACCTAGAATTAACTTGCTTTTAGTACTATCTTAGAAAAATAGGTATTTAAACGTTATATCCCTAAATCTTATGTAAGTCACTAGTAATCCTATTAGTCCTTAGGCTATGTTATTATAATAATACATTTTGTTTAGCCCTAAGAAAGCTATTTTATGTTTATTAGGGGGATAGATGCTAATAGCCTAAAACCTATTTAAAGCATTAGTTTATAATAAAATCTAAGAGCAACTATAATAGATAGAATCTAGGTTAGCTTCTATATTATAATATAGGTAACCTAACTTAATAGTTTTGCTATTTATATCTTAGTAGTTATAAACCACTTAAAAAACCTTCTATCCTAGCTTTAAAGCAAAAATCATTAGCGCTACCTATTTAGAGTCCCTGCGATATATAATTCCTACCCTTTCTATTATAGGAAAGACCTATTTTAAAAAATTCTAATGCGTAGCTAAGTATCTAAACTATTTGCGCTTACTAGGCTTTGCTTCTAGGATTAGTAGAATTTAATATTTAAGAAGATCTATAGTGCGAATATCTTCTAACCTAGTTATAAAGCACTCTTTAAAAGTGTAATATAATCGCATAATTATTATACGTTAGTTATTATCTCTTACACTGTTTCCTAGTGTAATGTGTAAGTTCTTAAACTATAAAATAATAGTTTTAGAGTCTAAGGATAATAATAGTTAGTTTATATAGAGATTCTAAAATCTTAAGGGGTAGGCCTTAATTTCCTGTTTTCCTATACTAATTAGCTCTTTGCCTTATCTAGCCTTATCCTATGCACCTATCTTATCTATAGTGCACACTAGTGCGCTATTTGTAAGGAGTGTTAAATTAGCTAAGTCCCTAGAATATTGTTTACTAGCACTAGTTTCTCCCTCTAAGGTACCTAACTTTCTATTTATATAGGGATTTCTAATTTCTAAGGGTAACCCCTTAATTTTCTAATTTCCTATATAATTTAGGTCTCCCTAGTGTCCCTTAGTGTCTAGTTTGCATTCTAAACTAGTTAAGTCTATGGAATGTTATTTACTAGCACTAGTTTCTCCCTCTAAGGCACCTAACTTTCTATTTATATAGGGATTTCTAATTTCTAAGGGTAACCCCTTAATATTCTAATTTCCTATATAATTTAGGTTTTCTTAGTGTCCTTTAGTGTCTAGTTTATATCTATCTGCCTATAAGCTTTAGGATAACTTAGATAGTATATCTAGGAGGTTTAGATATTCTATTCCCTTGCTATTCTCTAGGTCTAATAACTTTTTATTCTCTTCCTATTCTTTATTAATCTATTCTAGTGGCTTTATTTTTATAATGCTATATATAGTGTTTCTATTGCACTCCCTTTTCTATGCCTTTCTCTTACGCTTAATTTAACTCTAAGTAATCTTCTATTTATTAGCTATTTATCCTAATAGCACTAGATTAGAAGAGTAAGAGGTAAGTTATTTTATTTCTATCTTATTAGTAATCTTATTAGTATAGCTATTTATTTTAAAGTTTTAGGCTAGTTTCTATAGGACTATAGCGTTAGAGATTACTATTAATCCGTAGCTTCTTACTAAAGTTTTGTTATTTATCTTAATTACTATGCTATTCCTATTTGTATTACCTAAGCCACTATTTATAAATATTTCCTTTATTTTAATTTCTATTCTCTTGCTATTTATAAATATTTCCTATTCCTCTCTCTTTATCTAAGCTAATATTTTCTTATTTTTAATTTTAGTAATGTCTTATTCTAATATTCCCTTCTCCTAGTGAATATATTGTATCTAAGATTTGTTTATCTCCTATTTATAGCTTATTTCTTTGTCCTTATCTAGTAGTCTTAGATTAATCTGTAATCCTTGCGAATAATTGCTAGTAATATTATTTGCGGTCTTT
Source organism: Epichloe amarillans (assembly GCA_024072835.1). Taxonomy (NCBI): domain Eukaryota; kingdom Fungi; phylum Ascomycota; class Sordariomycetes; order Hypocreales; family Clavicipitaceae; genus Epichloe; species Epichloe amarillans. The sequence continues at coordinate 3,787,447 of CP099637.1, read as the reverse complement.
ATTTTTCTAAACTCCCTTCTCTAGTCTATTTGCGTATCTATATGTGTTAGAACAACACGATATCAATCGCGCTTAACAGCCGCAATTGCGACTAGAAGAGGGTTAGCCCGCGCGCGCGCACGCAGGCCTCACTTTTAGCCCCGCAAGCGGGCCCTGTGATAGGGCAGGGCTAGCGTCACGTGACCCACAATAGGTAGCTTTTATCCCTTACGAAAGCCCTCTCTTTTACTTCCCTTTTCTCTTCTTAGATAATATAGAATAATAAGCCTAGAATAAATTATTAATAACAATACTATTCTTAAGGCTTTGCATACGCGTTATTAATCCCTACAAAACTAACACTAATTAGTGGTTAACCCCTAGGTAACTACTTTTAATTTATAAGTGCTAACCACTCTCTTATAAATTATAATAACTATAGTCTAACTTATAAGTGCTAACCACTCTCTTATAGACTATGCTAACCGTAGATTAGCAAGGTCTTTATAAAAGAGATTCTTATAGAAGTAGTGTAAATAAGTCCCTTTTAAGTAGCCTATTTATTATAAGATCCCTAAGAGTGCTAAGGAAGAAGCCTATTATCTTAAAGAAGAGTTTAACTCTAGTAGCTTACTTATCCTATTATTCTTCTTAATATAATAAATAGAAGCCTAAACCTTAAAGAAAAGTTTAACTCTAGTAGCTTACCTATTCTATTATTCTTCTTCTTAGTGTATTTTATTATATAATAAAGCTAACTGCTAAGAAGCTTATAATCCTTTATATATCTCCTTACCTAAAATTTATTATCTCTCTTTCTTATTCTATCTTCTCTAAAGTCTATAAGTTATAATAGTTAATAAGAAGGAGCAAACGCAAGTCCTAGCAAGTTATAATAGCTTATAAGTAGGAGATACTTTCTTAGAAGCTTATAAAGGGTAACTAGAGAGAAAACCTAGTATAATTCCCTTCCTTTACATCCCTTAGAACTTATACTATTATATTATAAAAGAATTACTTTATAAGATTAAAGGATTTAATATTAATAAGAATAACACACTAGAAATGCTTATAGCCTATATCCTTACTAAAGTAAAGGATTATAAAGTAAGAAAGGTAACTAGAAAAACCCTCTTTATAGAGTTTACTAAAGACTTCTATAAGTAAACACTATAAACACTTTAAAGAGCACTAGCCCTAGTAGTAAAGCACCTCTATAACTATCTTATAACTAATAGGGTATATATAATAATTAACTAGACTATAATAGTTATTATAAACCTTTAAGAAGTCTTTAAGCAAGAGGAATTCTACTTCTAGTTATAAGAAGAAGTAGATAATACCTATAAGAAGTATATAGACTTTTAAAGAAAGATTATAGTAAGTAAAGACTTCCTTAATAACCTCTTTAATAAAGGTAGCTTCTAGTAACCCTAAACTATAAGGACTACCTTCTCTCTTTATTAAGCCTTATATTAACCTTCCCTAGCTATTACGCTAGTAATTTAGTAATAACTACCTCTTCTATAGCTTACTCCCTTGCCTTAAGAACTAAAACTAGCTTAATAGCACTAGCTTCCCCCTCCTTAAGAAAGGAAAATATTTATTAATAATATACTAATTCCCTTATAACCTATAGTAAAGTAAATTATTAATCTTATAAAGATATACACGCTAGAGAAGCAATATAGCGCTAAGAACTATAATATCTTTAAATTGAAGCTCCTAGTGTTTAAGAGAAAGTGTAAGCTCTTAGATATTAAGAAAAAGTAATCTAGCTATACACTAGAAGTAATACTAAAAGGGAAAGCCCTTAGGTATTACTTAGACTACCTCTTATAGCTAGGGAATCCTTATAACCTTATAACCCTAGTAATAAAGATAAAGTAAAGGTTTAAGATAAAGGATATAAGGTAGAAATACCTCCTTAAGTAATATAGTATATCCCTTTAGAAAATAATCTATAATAACCCTAATAAGTTAAAGGTAAAATACTTTAATAAGATTATAGAGAAGCTAGCTATATTATAAAGAGCTATCCCTAATGTAGGTTAATTAGAGTAAGCCCTTTAAAATTAAATTATAACTACTTATAATAGAATCCCTAAGTATAGGAGCTACCTTACTAACCCCCCTAATAGCCTTTAATAATTCTATAAGCGGGTTTAGATAACTATTTGCCTAATTATAGAAGAATCTAGTGGTTAATATTAATTCCTTACTAACGCTAAACCCTAAGAGTAGTTCTAGACTAATAGAAGGTATAATAGTAAGGGCAAAGAGTTATAATACTCTCCTTAAAGATATAAAGGTATAAAAGAAGCCCCTTACTTAAAGAAGTACTATATATATAGTAAGGAAGGATACTAGTTAATAAAGCATCCTAAAGAGAAGTAAAAGAAAGCATACTAATATTATAAGAGCTACTACTTAGTTAACTCTTCCCTATTCTCTAAAGCTTTATATAAGTTATTTCTTGCTTAGTATAAAGAAACACCTAGTTAAGACCCTTTCTCCTAGCCTTCTAAAGATAATAAGATTACCTAATATATAGTAAGCATAGGGTTTAATAATAAAACTAATAGGAAAGATAGCCTAGTGCCTATAAGCTTCTTTATATAAGGAGTAATGCTTAATAGCAAGAAAATAGTTAAAATCCTTGCTAACTAAGTAACCTAGCATAGGCTAAGTAAGAAGAGCCCCTTTAGTAATAAAGCTTCTAATAAAGCTTTATATATATTTATACTTAAAGACTATTACTTACCTAAGGTCTTCTAAGGCATTATACCTAACACTAGAGTAGCTAAGTACTTAATAGTAGGTTACTTATAATTCCTTACGCTATAAGGTAAGATACCTTAACTTTAACTTAATAAGGTAAGAGTAAGTAAGGTAATAATTAGGTTTAGAGGTAGCATAGAAATCACCTCCCTTAGAATAGTTAATATGCCTACTCCCTTTAGTAATATTACCTTCTATGTAATACTTATAAACACTCCCTTCTTACTATGCCTTAAGGATATAGTTATATTAAAGATTAACTTTATTACTACTAAGAATATCCTCTAGTAAGGTAGTATTAATGTCTCCTTAGCATATAAATAGGGGTATGCGTAAATGCTATTGCTCTAGAATAAAGCATTAATTATAAGTAACTACCTAATAGAGATTAAACTATAATAATTATATTATTAATTTAGCTACCTATTAGTCTAAAGGCTTTATAACCTATTATATAATTTAGGGTATAAGATTAACATTAAAGCTATTAAAGAGATAATAAAGGTATGCTACTAATATTAGATAAATGCTAATAGCCTCTATTGCTTTAAGTTTACCCTTAAGGATAACTATACCTTTAACTTTAAAGTAATAGTGAATATTATATATCTTAATAGAAATTAACTTACACTTTATGCTATAGATATAGCTATAGCTTTTAATATAGTGAGATTCCTTAAGGATATCTTAGCTAAAATAACATAGGAAGCTCTAAGAGTATGCTAGATTAATGCGTACCTTAGACCCCTAGATTAGGTTATTACTAATGCTAGTACTAACTTCTACGGCAAAGAATTCTATTAATTCGTAGCATTAATATTAATTTCTATTAAGAAGGTCCTAATTAAAGCACACTATAGTATTAGAAAGGTTAAGAGATATTATAGGCCACTTTATAAAGCCTATAATATTATATAATAGGAATGCCTAATAACCCCTAAGCCTATAGCCCTATAGATAGCTATAAAAGCTCTTAATAATATAGTAGGACTAAATAGCCTTATTCTAACCCTTTTAGTCTTTAAGGCATATCTATATATAATAAGCAAATCCCCTCCTTTATTAGAGATATTATAGTGTATAATTACTATATAAAAGGTAATAAAGGAAGTTAAGCGCCTCTATGCTATCTAGAAAATTAATAAAGCCCTTATAATAAGGAATAGCCTAGATATAGTATTAACCCTTAGCTTATTACTTAGATTACTAGTATAGGTATAGTAAGAAGGTAATAGTTAGTAAGGCCTATATAACCTCCTTTTAATTAATAGAGAGACCTATATACTTAACCTTTTAAGAGGCCTAAAGGCCTTTTAGTTAACCTTTATTAGGCCCTACTAGGAGAACCTAAACGCAAAGGCCCTCTTACCTTAGCTAGCTAAAGAAGAGAGAGAGGCCTAAGAAAGGCTAGTAGCTAGACCCCTAGAGGTCCCCCTAAAGAGATAGCTAGGTAGACTATATAAGAACCCTCTAGCAATTATTAATAAGACTAATGTGTTTATCTTAGCTAAGGAGGAAGCTAACCTTGCCCTTATAATTAGACTGCGTAAGGAAGGCATAATTATAACCCTAGGAGAGCCCTTTAAGCTCTTTACTAAGGCTAAGATTAATGCCTTAATTAACTAAGGTATGTTTAAATTTATAGTCTTTAATAAAAGGGAGTATAGTAGCGTAAGGATCTTTAACTCCTGCATTATTAATAAGGTTAAAGGGAAGATAGGCTAGCTATATAAGAAATTATAGCTTATAATCTAAGGCTTTAGTAATAAGATAAAGCAAGGCATCTTAACACAAGCCCTAATAATCTAATAGGCTAGTTAACGCCTCCTCCTTACGATTGCTCCCTTGCTAATAAAGAAGGACTTTATTCTATAGATTTGTAATATTACGTAGGCCTATATTTAATTAAAAACCCTATTAAATAGAGTTATCCTAGCTAGACTTCTAGTTTAGATCCGTAACTAATACCCTAAAGGAATAATTATAAGGGTTATTAAGCCTCTCTATAGCATTATAAAGGCTAGAACACACTAGTAGGTAATGTATTATAAGCATTATAAAGAGAAGCTTTAGATAGAGACTTCTATATATAATCCCTACTTACTTATAATAATAAAAAAGAGCCCTTAATTTACATATATAGGCATATAGACTAATAATACACTAGGGCTATTAGACAAGGAGTTCTCTAAGAAGGAAGAAAAGAAGCTAGCTACTATAGCCTTTATAGTAAAGCTAAAGCAATTTCTCCTTAAGAGTAATCCCCTTACCTTTAATAGGGGAATTATTATAATAGTGGCTAATATAGCTATTACCCTTTAGTAAAAGGGGTAGAGTAGTAAACTTAAAGTAATTTCGCTTATAGATTTAAAGTAAAAGTATATTAAGTAATAGGCTTAAGGCGCCTATATTACCTTAATTTGCTAACTAGAAGCCTACTATAACCTATCTATTACTATATAACACTAAGAACTAATAGTTAAGAATATTAAAGCCCTTAATTATTAGATTTAGTAGCAGATAGACTACCTAGAGAGAGGCCTTATATTCGTTCTAATTAACCTTACTAAAGCGAAGCTCTATGCCTTTATAAATAAGTCCTTTATAAATAATTAAGACCTTACTTTATAACTTAGCTATATACTAATCCTAGCTAATAAAGACTATAAGGATAGCGAGTTTATAATTATAGGCAATATTATACACTTTAGCTTAATAAAGAGCAAGAGAGTTATATAAAGTGTGCTAGCCTCTAAAGTCTATAGCATAGTCACTAGCGTTAATATAGCCTACGCAATTACTATAACACTAGGATTAATTATAAACTAATTAAATACCCCTCTAACCCTAGTTATAGTTTATATAGACTTATACTCCCTATATAAATGCCTTATTAAGCTTAGTATAACTAAAGAGAAGCGCCTAATAATTAATATTATAGCCCTATAATAATTATATAAGTGCTATAAGCTCTGCGAGATCTAATGGATTAATAGAGCTAATAACCTAGCTAATACCTTTATAAAGGCATTACTAAATAAGGCCCTAGAGCAATTTATCTCTAGTAATAGGATAATAATCTAGATAGAGAGGTAGGTAACCTACATAGGTAATAGGGATAGTTACTATAAGTAATAGGGATAGTTACTATAGGTAATAGGGATAGTTACCGTAGGTAATAGTATTAGGGCTAGGGCCCTAACCTAGAGAAAGTTTACTAGGAGGAGGAAGGGGAGGATATCTCCCTAGGTAATAAGAAAAGGCAGAAGAAAAAGGAGGAATAGTAACTCCTATAGGGAAGTCCCTATAGAAGTGTTAAGGCTTCTAGGCCGAAATGGATAGAACAGGGTAATAGTATAGATAAGTAGCAGCTAAATAGCTAAAGGTAGGTAGTAATGCTTAAGGGTTTTAATCTCTAGCCTCCCACATTCTATATGTGTAACCTTTGCCTAAATACCCCCTTTGCGCTTATATAACTAGCTTATAGTAACCTTATAGCTAGGGCGCTATAAGCCCTAAGTAAGTCCCACCACTATACATAATGCTATTACCTCTATTACCTATGTTACTCTATAGCCTCTATAACCCTAATATAGTACCCCCTTTACTTTATAATTGCCCTTAATTATACTTACTGCCTAGTTAGTGTAAACTTACTATTTTAAACTTCCTATATAATTCTTACCTTACGCATCCTAATGTAAGACATAGGGAGATAATAGCCTTATTAATAATAGGTCTAGCTATTATTCCCTACCTTACCTATAAGCTCTTAGTTATAATATAGTTATAGCTATAGAGTTACTTTATAAATGCTTATATCCTTATTCCTACTAGTTCTATAAAAGTAAATACCCTATATTATATTTTCTTATTAGCTAAAAGGGATAGGGTATTAGACACTATATATTAGGGTGTATTTTAATTATAAGTTCTAGCAAAGTTACTATAAGCTTGCTAGGTATATATAGTTAGCTATAACTTTAGCTATTAATAGCTATAACGCTAGCTTTTTAACCTATAGCTTACTTTCGCTACCTATATAAATTACTTAAGGGGTCTATAGTTAATATAAAAAAGACTAAATTTCCCCTCCTTCTTCTCTTCCTTTTCTCCTTATCTCTCTTACTTTTTAATATTAAATTTATAAGTTAGCCCTACTAGCCCTATAGTAGCGTTCTTACTACTACTGCCTAGTAGTTATTAATATTATTTAGAGTCTTCTTTTTTATTATCTTATTATCTCTTTGCTTCTTATAGTTAGTATTATAGTTTATATCTTACTACTTTACTTCCTACTTACTTACTACTAACTTATAAATAGGTTATAATATCTTCTATTTACCTAATAACTCTAGGACCCTTAGCGCTTGCCCTAGAAAAATCCCCTTATAAAAGAGCTTTATATGCTTTAAAAATATCTATATAAGTTTACCTCTTATTTATAGTGTTATAGCTACTAACTTACTAAGTAGTATAATTAAAATTCCTTACCTTTACTATAGTTAGTAAGTAGTAATCTAGTAGATTACCCCTAAAGATAATAAAGCTAAACCTTAGTATATTATAAATAGGAAGCTAATTCCTAATAAGTACTATTATTCCCTTAGTATAACTAAGCTACTCCTCCCTTACTCTTATAATACTAACTTAGGATAGGTAATTCCTTAAAGTACGCTTACTATATAAAAAATAATAAAATATATACTAGTATAAGTGCCCCTTTAAGGCTATTACTCTTAGCTAGCTAACCTATTATTAGTATCTTATAAAAATTATAATACTCTATTATAAGTTCTTTAAGGTTATAAAGAAGGTTCCTAATAGCACCTATTACTATCTATCCCTAGTAAGATTATTAATTCTAGTAACTTAGTTAGAGCTAACTTATTACTAGGCTCTAGTGCGCGTAAAATATAAATTATATAATACTCTCCTTACTATAAAGAATGCAAATTACTATAGGAGAGTTTATTAGGCCTATTTAACTATAGAAGCTACTTATAAGGTAAATACTAATAAGCATATAGTAATATTATAGCTATTTAATACTACTAACCTTAAGGTCTAGATTAATATTGCTAATAGCCTATGCTTTATAGCTTAAAATACTCCTATAGTAAGTCCTATTATCCCTAGTATAGCTTTTACTTTACTAACTTATAGCTAGTTTATAGCCTATACTTTATAGCTTCCTACTTATATTAGCCTCTCTAAGCTCCCTAAAAAGCTCTATTCCTTTATTTATAGGGATAAGGAGAGGTTCTCTAATAATAAAGCTCCTATAGCTACTATAAAGGAAAATATAGTAGTAAATATAATAATAGAGTAATAGGTACTTAGTAGCTATATAGTAGTTTGCTTTAAGAGAATATAACTTTTTATACTATAAAATTTTATATATTAAATTACTAAAGTAATAATATCTTTATAAACTAGCTACTTAATTACTACTTATAATTATTTATAATATCCCTTATAATAAAATCTCTTTTTAATACCTATAAATTCTCTAAGCTATTATAGCCCTTTTATTTCACTAAGAATTTCCGCTATTTTCTATTATACTAATATAAGATAATTCTCTTAACCTTAAACTCTTCTTTATTATCCTTAATATTATCTTATAGTAAGGATATATTTATATAGCTAGTAGGATCCCCTCTAAATAGTTTAAGGCTTATAATATTAAACACATTATAAAGTCTTAAGCTAGCTAGTAATTATAATTAATAGGCTAAGCTATAATTACTAACTACCTTCTTAATTTTATAGGGCCCTAGGTACTTAGCTATAAGCTTTTAGCTTAGTTATCTTAGGTTAATATTCTTAGTAAATAGTAAAATATAGTCCCTAACCTTAAACTCTATTAGTATTCTCTTATAATTATAATACTTCTTTTACTATACTTATACACTATAGAGTAGCTACTTAATCTCTAAGTGTCTTTATCTTAATTCTAAGACTTTATTTTCTACCTAGTTATTTACTAAGTTAGGCATTAGAATAGCCTAATATAGTCCCCTTAGGTTATACTCTTATAGTGCCTTTACTAGCGTTAGGCTATAACTACTATGCTTACTTATATTATAAGTAAACTATACTATTAGTAAATATTCTACCTAATTATCCTATTTAGTATATATATAGGCTCTTAGATAATACTTAAGAACCTAGTTTAATTACTCTATTTGCCTATCTATTTAGGGGTAAAATATAATACTTAGTTACTGCTTTATTATAATAAGGTAGTAAAAAGTCCTTTAGAATCTACTAGTAAATATTAACCTATAGTCTATAATAATACTTTCTAGGGCACTATAGTCTTTAAAAATATTCTTAAGGAATACTATAGCAAGGCTATTACTAGTTAGTTATATAGATATACTAGTATATAAATACTATACTTTAAGAATTAGTCTATAATAACTAAAATCACGTTATATAACTAAAACTTCTAATCCTTTACTAGTAGTAAGCCTATAATAAAGTCTATTAATAATTCTTAGAAGGGGCGATTAGGCACTAGTAATATAGCTAACTTACTATAAGGCTTATATAACCTTAGCTTTAAAACTTAATAATTAACATAAGACTAGATATATACCTTAATATCTTTCTTTATTAATAGCTAGTAATATTAGCCTATAATATAATAAAGGGTCTTACTAACCCCCTAATAACCTACTATAGGATTATTATAAGTTAATAGTAAAATTTCTTTCTATAATCCTAGCGAAATAAAAATATAATTTTTATATATTAGTAACTTAGAGAATCTTATAGTCTATGTCTATAGCTCTCTAGCCTTTAGCTTAGAGAGACTAATTAACTATAGTCCTAACGCACTAAAGTTACTACTTATTAGCAATAACTTCTACTATGTACTAAAGGCATCCCCTTACTACGCTTCTAATAATAAGACTTAAATTAGGGCTTCTAATTCTATTACCTTACTCCTAATATTAGAGTTAAACTTAGAAAAGGTTCTCTAAACCACTAAGATTCTTATTATAATACTACTATAGCCTAGTAGCTCTCTAGTAATGCTCTTAGATAAATTAACTAACCTAGTAGAGATTAATATAGTAAAGGTTCTCTTACTTACTATTACTTTTATAGATATAGTAAAGATTAATATAGAAAAGGTTCTCTTACTTACTATTAGGTAATTTACCTTAATACTACTATAAGTATATAGCTCTCTAGTAGCGCTCTTAGACTTTTTAACTAGTGTAATAGAGGTTAATATAGTAAAGGTTAACTTACCTACTATTACTTCTATAGGCCTAGCGAAGATTAATATAAAAGAGGTTTTTAAACTAGCTAGTAGGGTTTAATTACTATAATCCTATAGCTTTATTACCACACACTTAGGCCTTTTACCTAGCCTAGTAGAGATTAATATAGCAAAGGTTCTCTTACCTATTATTAAGGTTATTACTTTGCTATTAAGGGGTAGTAAGTATAAATATAAGGTACTTACTAAGTTACTATTACTCTTATGCTACTCCTTAACTATAAACCTAATACACTATAGACATGCCTAACTAGTAGTTAAGCTATTACTAATATAGCGCCCCTATAGCCTAATAGTAGTAAACTTAGTAAGGAAGGTTAGTAACTAAGATATAAAAGCCTTAGCCTTCCTTTCCTTACTAATATAGTCTAACCTTTATAATAAAGGATTAGTAGGATTTAGCTTCCTTACTTAGTGTTTAATAGTAAAGTTAAATAGGCATAGCTTATCTAATATAGTAACCTAGTAACTAGTTAGCTTAGGCTTTATTATAAAGTACGTATAGTTTAGGTAATCTATAATTATAGTAACTAGGTATGCTAAGTAAGTAAGGTAGTGCCTCTAAGTCTAAAAAGCCTCCTAAATTACTAGTAGCTTTATATCTAGTGTTACGTAGCGTAATTTAGTGTCCTTTAACTTTCTTAATATAAACGCTATAAGGTACTAGTAACCTAGCACTAATATTATAAGGATAGCTCTAATTACGTATCTAGAGGCATTAGTCTTTACTTATAGTAGTAATATTAGGTTAAAGTAAACTAAAATTAGAGCCTCTTAAAATAACTTTTATAGTTCCCTAAACACTACTAGCTTACTATTATTTAGCTTAAACTTTACTAGTTAGTTTCTATATAGGTAGTTTATTAATAGGATAACTATTTTACTATATAACTTAATAAAATACCTATAGAATCTAGTAAACCTAAGGAAAGATTAGATATTAAACACATAGATAGGTATTAGCTATATTATAATTACCTTTACCTTACTTAGGTCTATTAAGATTCCTTTTAGTAAGATTATATAACTAAGGAATTTAACCTCCTTAATAGAGAATTAGCACTTATCTAAATTAATAAAAAGGTTAGCCTTCTAAAATCTCTTAAGGATCTTTTTAATATTACCCTTATACTCTAAGATTTTATAGCTAAATATTAGGGTATTATTAAGGTAAATAATGTAAATAAGATTATTAAGGCCTTCTAAAGCTTTATTAATATACTCTTAGAAGAATGCTAGCGTATTAATAAGCCTAAATAGCATTATAAGATACTTAAAGTAACTATATCTACACTAGAAGGCTATTTTCTACTTATTACCCTTATAGATATATAGCTAATAGTACGTATCTTTAAGGTCTAACTTTATAAAAATCTTTACACCCCCTAGTTAATCTAAGATTTCTAATATTAGGGGTAAAGGGGCCTTATCTTTAACTATAATCTTATTAAGGCCCCTATAATCTATATATAGTTATAGCTTTCCCCCTTTTTTTAGCATAAAAAGGATTAGGGCGCTTACTAGGCTAATAAATCTTTAAATTCACTTACGTTCCTATATAGTTACTAGGTACTTATAGAGCACTTATAACTCTTTCTTAGCTAGGTTATATATTAGACCTTATAGTAGTGCTTTTCCTTTTTCTAATTTAATAGCATATATATAGCTACCTAAGCTAGAAAGGGTGCTAGCCTCTTTATTTAAAAATATATCTTTAAACTCCTTATAAGCTTCTAGAAGTTCCACTTTCTTAGGTTTATTAGCTAGTTCTATTATTACACTATTACTGCTTCCTTTATCTTTATTTGCTATAAGTCTAATAGTAGCTATATATCTAATTATATATATTACCTATAGGTTAAGTACTACTATAATAGATATATATTTTGCTACTTTTTAACTATCCTATAACCCTATTACTAATAAGATATATTTCTTTATTATAGGGTATCTCTAAAGTCTATCTTTCTAAGATATTATTATAGGCTTATACTCTTTTACCTAATTAACTCCTAAAACTAATTTTTCACTGCTATTAGTAATATAGTAGCTAAGTTAGTATATCTTTATATAGCCTATACTATCCCTAACTAATACTATTTTCTTTAAAATCCCTTAATATAGTATAATATTACCTAATACACTCTTAAGTATATTATTATAAGGTTACACTTTTAACTAATTAAGGTTTATTAGTATATTAGGGTAAATTAAGGAATATATAGCGCTAGGGTTAAATAGTATTAGCACTACTACCTAGTGGTTATCTTAATATAACTTAATATCTATATAAATTTATAAGTCTAGAAGACTATTCTTATTAAGTTAAGTTATATTAAAAGCATTTTCCTAGGGTTTTACTACGCTAATTAGGGTCTTATTTACATTTAAGTAACTCCTAGCCTATTTAGTGCTAGCTTAGTGTGTCTTAGTAGTATAGGTATTTTTCCTATAAATACTATAGTCTAGTTTAGTGCACCTAGTTAATAGGTAGCCTAGTTTTTTACACTTATAATAGACTAGTAAGCCCCTTACTCCTAAGTAGTGTCCTTTCTATAGCTTTTTTTCTAGGGATACTAAGTAGTTCCTTCTCTTTTACTAGTTACCTCCTTAGTTACCTTCTTAGTAGCCTTTATAGGGGATCCCTTTCTTTTCCTTAGTTACTGCTTTTACCTTCTTTCCTTAGCTAATAAGGTAGTTCTAACTTATAAGGTACTCTTAGCTAAATACCTGCTTCTTTATAGTGCTATTTAGGTACTATATAAACTAAGTAATTCTTAAAGGTTTAGGTATAGGCTTAGGTAATTCTACCTTTGCCTTCCCCTAGACTTTAATAAAAGTCTAGAATAACTAATCCTTACCTTAGTAAAGGGTTAGTAGCATTCCTATAGCTTCTAGGTAGTAACTATTTTTATCTATTTCTCTAGTTTTTAGCTATTAGATAAACTTTACCTAAGTGTAGCTTTAGTAATTTATATAACTATCTATAGTAGTAAAGCATATTTACTATTACTTTGCCTTATTTACTAGGTAGCTACTAGTATATATAACCTTTATTATATTATTAGTAAATGTATTTTAATCTATAGTAAAGGTTATATTTAAATCTACTAAGAATATTTATAGGTTCTTATAGGTATTCCCCTTATATATAGGAGCTTTTAGCTATATCTTTACTATACTATATCTATAAAGTCCTAGTAAGGGTAGTGCTTTCTAGGGAATAAGGGTAGTGTCTTAGGTAAAGGGTGTTTATAAGGCAGGAGTAAGGCCTTTATTAGTATTAACTAATTAGGGAGAGGTATTTACTTCCTATAAATTTTTCTATAGCTATTTAAGTTTTTACCTCTTTTAAGTAATTTATAGCTATATCTTTACTTATATAAGGCTATGGTTTAATATAGCTTCCTTACTATTAATAATAGGTTCTAACACATAGGAATTCTCTAGTATAGTTAGATAAGAGAACTTATATTCTAAAAGTAAGTTCTAATCTATAGGTATACCTTTATATAGTATGTTTGCTTTAGAGTTATTAGTATCTCTTAAGTAAGTATTTATTCTTTATAGTGCTAATATTCTTACCTTACTAATAGCCTATTACCCTAATAGAAAAGAGAGATTAACTTATTAAGGCTTCTAGGCTAAAATAGATAAAATAGGGTAATAGTATAGATAAGTAGTAGCTAAATAGCTAAAGATAGGTAGTAATACTTAAGGGTTTTAATCTCTAGCCTCCTATATTCTATATGCGTAACCTTTGCCTAAATACCCCCTCTACGCTTATGTAACTAGCTTATAGTAACCTTATAGCTAGGGCGCTATAAGCCTTAAGTAGGTCCTACTGTATATAATGCTATTGCCTCTATTGCCTGTGTCGCTCCGTAGCCTCCACAACCCTAACAAGAAGCTACTCTTATTATAGCTCCTAGCCTTATAGGAGTTACTAGGAGCCTCCTAGTTATCTAGAGACTATCTCTAATACTACATAGCGCCGTTAAGGCCCTTAGAAGTAATTCTTTAGCTTTATATAGCTGTTTTTACCTCTATGTAATATATATAGAGCATAGAGATGCTAAAATAGTTATAGTAAATAACTAGGAGGGGGAAGGGAGTTAATAGAGAATAGAGAGCTAGATAGATTATAGTAGTGCTAAAATGGTTATAGTAAATAACTAGGGGGAGGAGGGGAAGGCACTAGAGTATAAAGGGGTAAAGATAGTAATAGTAAATAATAAGGGGAGGAGGGGAGAGTTAGAGGGTAGCCACGTAAAGGGGAGGAATTTAGAGGGTAGCTATGCAAATATTATTAATAATATTAAGAGGCAAAAGGGATTAGGGGGAGGCCTACTTATCCCTTTAAAAGGTTATTAGAGGCAGACTAGTCTTTTCCTTCTTTTCTCACTACTATAGGCATATATAGCCCTTGTTTTTCCTTTCCTCTTTTATATTAATATATAAGCTATATTATTATTGTTTTCTTTTTCTTTCTTTTAATTAATATTATGCGTTAATAGTTATATTAAAGAGAGAGTTCCTAGTGTTAGAATAACACGATATTAATCGCGCTTAATAGCCGCAATTACGACTAGAAGAGGGTTAGCCTGCGCGCGCGCGCGCGGGCCCTACTTTTAGCCCTATAAGCGGGCCCTGTGATAGGGCAGGGCTAGCGTCACGTGACTTACAACAGGCAGCTGTTATCCCTCACAAAAGCCCTCTCTTTTGCTTCCCTTTTCTCTTCTTAGATAATATAAAATAATAAGCCTAGAATAGATTATTAATAACGATACTATTCTCGAGGCTTCGCGTACGCGTTATCAATCCCTGCGGAACTAACAATATGTTTATTTCTCTTAATATCTCTTTAACTTCTTCTAGAATTTCTTAGTTATTTTCTATAAACTCTATAGGTTTCTTAGGTCTAGTTCTCTTAGGAAGTTATCTATGTTTATTAGGCCTCTAGAATAGGTTAGGGCATAGATATATTAGTAAGGTCTAAGTAACTCTATTTGCTCCCTTAATAACTAGCTTATTATTTATATAATACTCTATAGCTTCTATTCTCCTTAGCTAGACTTTACCTAGTAGCATATCCTAATCCTACTAAACTAGTATAATATAGAACTTTATAAGTGCTAGGATTTCTCTAGTAACTACCTATAGATAGGAATATAATGTAATTAGATATTTAGCATTATTTGCTATCTAAATAACTCTTCTCTCCTAAAGTTAGACCACTAGGAACCTATATTTTGCTAGATAGCTTTTGCTAACTAGTTTTACACTAGATCCTCTATTTATTAGGACTAAGTTATATTAAACTCCCTTAATATATATTATAATATACCCTAATATTATTGCTATATCTCTCTCTAGTTTTGTAATATTATTCTAGGTAATTATAGTATTTACTAATCCTATAGTAGCATTAGACTTAAAGGTTAGCTAAACTACTTCCTTAAAGGGCTTAATAAGATTTATAATTATAGACTTTATCCCCTTACTCTTTATCTTTTTCTAACACTATATTAAATAGCTTAACTATTATTAAATAATTAGGGCTAATTAAAGAAGTTAGAGCATGCTTATAGAAACTATTATATTCCTAAGGTTTCTTCCTAGATTAAATAGTAAAACTTAATATTCTTTAGTTACCCTAATCTTCTCTAACTCTAATCTTCTTTTTAGGAGAGAAACTTCCTTTATTAGTGTATCTTTTATTATTATATCCTTAGGTAAATTTATAGCTATAGGAATCTAGAAAGCCCCTATAATTCTATCTAAATAAGGTCTAAGGGTAGGCAATAACCTTTTAAATTCCTCTAAAGTTATTTCTTACACCTAACGCATTATATCTAGAGATAATTAGATCTAAGTTTAATTCGCTTCTTCTATGTTAAGGATCTTCTTAATTTACTATTATACTCTTTTGCCTATAACTATACCTAGCTAATTAACTTATTTTATAATCTTTCTAGCTAGGCCTTAAGTTTATATAGACTCTAGCCCTTTTCCCTTAGCGTTAGCTAGTATTATAGCCCTAGTAAACTCTATCTTATTCTCCTTATAAATATAGCTTAGGGGTTAGTAGTTTAGCATAAAGGTGTTTAGCATTAAATATCCCTAAGTATAAATAAACCTAGGTAGTGGAATTATTTCTCTTCCTAGACCTCTAATAAAGTTAGCTTAATTAGAATTATCTAGTTTCTATTATTAGTCTCTCTTTATTTATAATCCCTTATAATTCTATTAGTCTTAGCGTTATTTAAAATCTTTAGGTAAATATCTATCCTTTCTTAAATAATTATATCCTATATAGCCTTATTCTTTATATAAGAAATACTAGAAGAAGTCTAGATTACACTAACTATCTCCATCCTTATTTAAACTTAACTATTAATAAAAATACTCTAGGAGACTAAGAAGGATTATTAATAGTGTATCTTCCTTATCTAGTTTATCTATATAGCCTAGATATTTCTCCTATCCCCTATGCTCTAAATGCCTTAAGTTAATAGATAAGGTTTGCTATGCTATTTATTTATCTCTTTTAGCTAATACCTCTAAAGCTAACTTATCTCTCTTAGCCTATTCTTTTATTTATATATAAACTAGGTCTAAATAATCTAGTGTTCTAAAATCCTTACTAAGGTAAGTAAGTTTCTTAGAAGCTAAAGAATAATAATTATATAGAATAACTTTAAGGTTTAATATTATAAAATCTTATAAAGCTATTCCCTAAGCCTATTTATTAGTTATATATAAATAATTCACTACTCTTTCCTATAGGTAAAGGTCTAAGTCTTTATTTACTATATATATTATAAAGTTTATAAAGAGAACCTACCTTACCTTAGCTCTTACCTTTAATACTAGACTTTTAGCTCTTTAAATATAAGTATTTAAGGTTTCTTCTCTTTCCCTAGTAAAATAGTAGGCTTCCTACTAAGTAGCTACCTTTAGGAGAGGGTCTAGTTTCTTAAACTTCTTTATAAACTTATCCTTAAGAATATCCTATTTTTAATCCTTATAGTCTAAGTCCTTATACTAGGTTATAGCTTTCCCTCTTAGTCCCTAAGTAAAGTTATAATATACTAGGGTATTAGTATATTCTAGAATTTAAGCTATAGCTACTATAGCTAAGTAGTAATCTATATAGTCTTAGGCTAGTCTATCCCTTAGATAACTAGAGAAAGTTATTCCCCCTATATTATATAGTATTATTAGTAGTAGGGGAATATTTATAGTAGTGGGATATCTAGAATTACTAGCTTTTTTTAGTTTAGGGGACTAGATAGATAAGGTTAGGAAGAGAGGTAAAATGTCCTTTACTTATAATAGAGAAATAATTAGTAACTCTAATTTTAGACTTAGGTAAAATAGAGATAAGTCTTTTTCTAATTCTAAGTTAAAGTCTAGGTCTAGATCTAGCTATAATTAAGTCTTAAGTGGTAAATAGATTATAAAAGGGATTAATTAAATAAAAGGTTTTAGGGACTAAAAATAAAATCACCTAAGCATAGGTAAGAGAGAATTTTTTAATAAGAGTAAAGATAGAAATACGCTATAACAATTTCTCTAGTTAAGTTAAACTTAAAACTTACTATAATATAGTTTTCTTAATTGCCTAAAGTCTATCTATACCTAAATTAAATAATAAGAAGAGAAGAAAAAGAAGTCTAGGAAAAGAATTTTTATATCCCCTACCTAAAGGGAGGGGTAAATTACTACCTTTCTCTATTCTAAACTTCTTAAGTTAGGTATTTCCCTAAACCTTTGTAATAATTGCCTTAGCACCTTCCTACTATCTAATTCTAAGGCTAATCTCGCACTTATACACAGTGCGCGGGTACTATCCACACTGTGCTAGCTAATTAGAAAGTTAGATAAGCAAAATAGTAAAGACATAAGTAAGGAAAAGTAGAGTAGGTAGTCTGTGCGCCCCCTTTCTTAGCATAGTAGTGTAATTAACTTACTAAACTATGGTTTTTAGAGTTAAGAGGCAGGTTAGGGCCTGCTTAAGGTTACAAGGTTTAACCCTCTTATCTAGTAGTGTTACGCATTCCTATAGCAGCACCTTTTTGTAATAATACTAAGGATTATTATAAGTCTATAATCCTTAATTAAGTTTAGTAGTTAGTTACTATTCTATAGTAATAAATATAGTTATAAAATGTTTAATCTAGTACTTTATTTATATAATGCCTAAAGTGCACATAGCCTTATAGCTAAGTCTGTTAAATTCTGTTTACTAGGTTATATTTCTTAGTCTTAAGCGTGGTTCTATAGGCCCTAAGAAGTTAGAAAATAACTTTATTATCTAAGCTTATCTATCCACTATTTTAGTTATAATCTAACTCTAAGGGGGAAATGCTAGCGTTTTGCTAAGTCCGAAAATAGCGATTTCTAGGGCTAGTTTTTGCGATCTAACCTATTATCTTTGACTTTTTAAACTAATTTAAAGGGTTCTCTTATCTTAATATGTCCACCCTAAGAGGAAATATCTAAAGCAAGTAGTAATCTTCCTAATCTCCGCTAATAGATCGCATTTCCCTTACTAATCTCCTTATTCTAGGTATATTCTACGTTATTTATCTATTAATTTAACCGTTTCATTAAAGGTTAGATTCTCTAATTCTAGATTTCCTATTTATATCCTATCTAGGATTCTATTCTCATTAAACATTAGGTTTTTGTTTTTAGTATTCTAGCAAACTAGATTTAATTAAGTCCTATAGTCCTTAAATATATCTCTTAAGTCCTATAGTCCTTAATAATCGCTATTTTATTATTTAAAGCTATTCCTAGCTGTAGTTAGGATTAGTTCTTATCTATTATTAGCAACCGTAGCTCTATGGATTTAAACTTATTCTGTTTCTAACTGTAGCTATACTCTAGTAGCTTCTATTAAGAATTCTGTTATATAACTTATTTTTATAATTATTAGATTATTTATTTATCTATCGCTTAACTATCTAGATATTGTTTAATTATTTAGATGTTTATCTATTAGGTATTAATTAGATATTAAGTATTTAAGTTAAATAATAATAATTAAAGCAAGAGAAGTCCTAGTCTTATTACTATAAAACAGTACTAAAATGATTAAGGTAACGATAATGGTTAATTACTATCTACTCCAGCTACAAGTGTTTCACTCTTATTACCACTCTGATTCCCCTTTTATTACATAAGCTATTTCTCCACCCAACAGGGGTCAATGGGGGTCAATGGGGGTCAATGCTATACGTCTGATTCGCGCTGGTCCTCCGCCCACAAGTGGCGCGCCCACAAGTGGCGATGCCGATTTGTCATGTCAGATCTGAGATGGCTTATGCAGCCCTTTCTTCTCAAGTTCAGCCTCAACGACCATGCCAAGGGCCAAGGGTGTGAAATACGTGCATTCAGCTCGATAACCAGTAGGGAGACAGACAAGCGCGAACGGGAGACGCTCAGGGAGACGCTCAGGGAGACGCTCAAGTAAGTCGTGCCCAACCATCTCTGCAAATGCCTCATCTCTACCGAGTACGAAGCTGCGTTTCTCGACAAACCTGCGTTCGAGGAAGCTCTCAATGCTAAACAACAAGCTGAAGAGGGGGAATGAAAAAGCCGAATTGGAAATTCCACCGCGTACGTCGTCGAGTCATCAATACTCATCACCTGTGCAGACCACCCAAGCGCCCTCGACCGGGAGCTCTTCCTGCAAGAATGAGCATGCGGCCGCAAGTGGCGATGCCATGACCGATTGTGAGAGTCCGACTAGTGGCTTTTCCCAAAGCTGCCAACATAACCAGAGGCTGGACAGAGGTTGAATGCTCCGTCTCCCTGGATGCTACAATGGAGGGTTCTCGGTCGCCCTGATCAACGTCGGATTCGACGACCAAAAATCCACAAGTAGTAGCGATGAAAGCTCGTATCACGCCACCACCAAGGAGCCTTGGCAGTTCTGCGCTGTACTCGGGTATTCTGTATTCCAGAAGGAAGTATACTCTCGAAAGCCCTCCCTGGAGTTCGAAGCCTGGCGTTCACGCCGGCTTGGGGTACGAGGAAAGATCCATGGTATGCTGGCGGGTTTCACCTACACCAACATTCCAACACGGAGCTTCACTGTCGAAAATGAACTCCGCTACTTGAGGGCCTTTGACATTCTCACCATGGCTGAGGTCCTACGGGCCAATGACATGCAAGCTGACAAAGCCAAGTCCGATATCTTGGGGTGCTGTCAGAAAAGAAGCTTCAATATGGCGAAAAGAAGCTTTCGTGCAACACTCAATTAGATCGTCTCCTGGAGGAGGTGACAGAAAGTGTCTTCGCTGGCTACGCTTTTTAATTTGTGTCCGTCGCACAAACAGCCACGGGCAGAGCCGAATCGACTACTCGCGACCTAATAGCCAGCCAACGATTGCACCCTTTGCAAATCATTGTCAATATGTCCACACTCCACATGCAAATGGGGGCCACAATAGTATCAGTCACTCTTCCGCTGGAACAGGTTCCGCAGTCACCGGAAAAGGCCCTTTTGGGTTCACATGATGATCAAGTGTTTGAGGACCAAGTGCGCGACCTGGAAGGGCTGCGCGTTGGGATGTCGCTGTCTTACTACGGCGACGACGATCGAATGTCCGACTGGCAGAATTGTGTACCAGAAATCTGGCACGACGCGCTACCGAGTGTATCTGAGGATATTCAGGCACTTGCAAACAGTCCCAATGTACTGTCATGTCCCAACGCACCGTTAGGCTACCGCCAGTCGAAACCGTTTGAATTGGCAGTTTGTGCTGCCGTCTTTGAGTTCATCGATCAGCCGTAAGCTGTAAGCATACCTCTCTCATTGCCTCTTGCTGTCCTGCATTTCGCGAACTTGTCTGATTCTCTTATATAGGATTGGGCCAAGAAAACTGGCTAGGGCGTTGCTACTTGCGTATACACGATGGATGAGCGTCTCTAAATCCCCAACAGAGCTCGCTCACCATGACGAACACTTGTGGACGAGAGCCATCCTGCTGGAAAAAAATACCGTCAGATCTCACTAGCAATGAATTACAAATCTTGACTCCACCCGTGGAGTGAGATTTGATCCTGTTTCAATTCAACTTTATTCCATGTTGAAGGAAACAGCCGCAACCGTCAGACGTGAGGTACCAGTTCCAGCTGGGAAGAAAATACGTTTGTGCCCAATATGAAGTGCTTTCAGAGACAACAGGGATGGGTTCCTTCTTGTTCTCTGTGTTCACTGTCTACTCTGTACGGACTACGGAGTAGACGTTGCACCTCGATTGTGACACAAAAACACGGAGATGAAAGGCCGTGATGACCTATCACGTCCAACCAAGTATGACACTGACATGACGGGAACAACGGAACCCAGACCCGGTGCAGAAAGAGACCTCATCACCCCGACAAGGGTGCAACGCCTCACAGTCCCAGTCCCCTGTCCCAGTATCACAAGGCTGCGACTCCGAAATTCTGTTCTCCGCATGGCGTGTTTCCATCGTTCTTTTGGGCCGTGCTGCCCGAAAAGGGGCGCGGGTATCGATGCTGCGACGTCCGGTTCACGTCGACTGACGCACAATGGACGACTTTATATTTGGTCTCTGCGTCGGATCATTCCACCTGGCATGCGGCCCCTGCCGAATGATTTGAGGCTCGATGCAAGTTGCACGCGAGCTCGCATCGACGTGCTTCCACACTTTGTTTCCCATCACGCCACACGAATGCTTTGAAATGTTTCTGAATAATCGCACAATATGTCGAGGTGGGCTTTCCGGGCCCTTTTTTTTTTTGGCTGCCGGTATAGACAAGATCATGAGCATTGTTCTCTTCTTTTTTCATGATTCACTTACATGTATCTCTTCGTCGTCAAACGAAGTGGCATTCACGTCCAACGTTTGACGCTCTTTTTGATACACATGGCCAACAAAATGTCTCGAAACTCGGCCTCATCTGGTATGGCTCAGCTTGAATCGACGGTTGGCGACGGCGCCAGGTGCTCTTGCATCTCTATTCATGACGACGCATCATCTGGACATTACCCAAGGTACGTATTACGAGGGATTCTCCGGGATGGTAAAGACCAAATGAGAGGGGCTGACTGGGCACCAACGGGCCTACATCATGAAGTGGCGAGAAGGAGACTCCACAGAACATACCCCCGTCGGCGCAAACGATGCTCAATCGATATATATATGAGACTCGACCGGAACGTCTGCCTGTCAATGAGAGACTGCAGCAGCATCAGTGTGTGGAATTGGCGCAAGGTTTCGGGAAGACGTGGCTGAAGTAACCTGAATCTATTTTTCAACACTTGTTCTTTCGCAATGTCAGTGCGTGCGCCAAATTGACGTGTTCAAGAGCGGGAGATCTTGGCCAGTCCTCCCCTGCCTCCTCCAAAAACTAGCAGGCAGCAGGAGCTTAGAGCGGCGTTGCTGCTGTTGTCTTCTTGAAAGAAATCCTGTATGGGCGTCTCGACTTGATTGACAGAAGGCCGATTTCTACAGAAAATAACAAAAGTTGCAATGCGCTCGACGTCTGGGCGCCTTGCCCGCCAAGTCAGGCTGGTGGGTGGTATTGGGACAAAACATGCGCTCTTATGCCATTGTCACGGAGCGGAATTATCTCACTGACTGCAAGAGTTATCCTAGGCACGTCCGCTGCCGCCTTCCACATCCCCAACCTGGTCCTCTGGCAGAGCCAGTGCATCGTGAAGACTGATCATCTGATTCCTGATGACTCTGGTTTCTTTTTCCGGTGTCCACCGTTACCTCCCAGGTACTTGGGAGGGAGGAAAAGCAAGAAAGACCAATATCCTGCTTCCATCAAGCTCTCAACCTCTAGCGCCAAGCGCCCAGCGTTGTTCAATATGCTTATTAGTTCAGCGAATGCGCAAGTTGGTTTGTCCGTCGCATCCGGACAAAGCCCGCCGCAGAATGGAATAGCCGCGCGCGGGACTGTGCGGATTACTCAATGAGACGATTCACCTGCAAAAGCACAAGCCCCAGCCAGATCCGCGACCTCGTCACCAACAGCATGGATCCTGCCACGCAGGCCTTTGCAGAGAGACCTCGAATCTGAAATGGATGAGCACATCTTTGACGCGAAAACGACTATGCCGACAACGTTGGCCGTGAATGAGATTCAAGGCTTCTTTGGGGTCCCGGCCGTCTGGCCAATCATTGTCCTTCTGGCAGGCCCACGGACCCCACAGCCGTGACATCACATGATTCCACCTCGTACTGTGCGTTGGTTGCATTGAATCACATCTTTTTGTTGCCAACAAGGGAAGGGATCATTTCTTCTTGCCCATCGGACTCGAAAAAGCGATACCAATTTCGGTTGCCAACGCCTTGGTTTACCTATACTCGTGCCACGCGACACCCTGGGTGGTGCTGGACACCAACAACGGACTATTATTTTTCACCTTTTACACCTAAAGCCCTTCCAGCCGCCGCCACAACGCGACCGAAACGCAAGCAAAGCAGGAGATCAACAGCCTGATTGCGGCGGTGGACGCTGTTGGTAGAAGAGGAGAACCGGATCTCATACCCCAGTTAGGTATCGAAGAAGACATCCTGAGAAGGAAGGTGCGCCCTGCCCCACCACAACAACTGATTCTTCACTACTGTAGGGGAGCTGTTTTTTCCCTTTCTTCTTACAACGACGTTCAGTGCAAGCAATGAACTTGAAAGCGTCAGTCATCAATTTTCATTATCAAGACATTTGAGTCTCGCCTCCTGCGTCGTGTTCTTTGGTCCTGTGGCACTGTAGCTTGCCAAGTCAAGTCCTGACACACTCAACTACGGAGCCCATTCACGAGTCGCCTTATCCCCGATTTCCCCAACGACTTTCTCGGTCGCCGTCCGGGCCTAGCAACGACAGTGATCCGCCGTGCCGTACCAGAATCACTAAATGACAAACACGGAAAGAACTAGTCGCCCAGGGGCGCTCAGTCGCCTGCAGGAAAGGATGCTGCAAGATCGCACGCAGGCTCTCTTTGGCGATTCGCCCCCACCCCGACGACATCCCGCCCCATACCCCGAAGGCGAGATCATCTATCACTGCAACGATCGCTATGTCGTGCGACACGGCGATACCATCACGAAATACACAACGTTCCCTAACGGCATGGGCGCGAACGACCATCCCAACGAGGCGCTGGCGCTGCACTTTGTTAATACGCATACCACAATTCCGGTACCTGAAGTCATCAGTAGCGATTGGGACCGCATCACCATGAAATATATCGAGGGTCAGACACTGCAGCAGGCGTGGCCAGTGCTTACGCCCGACCAGCGCTCCAATATCCTGGCCCAGCTCAGCGACTACATCGCACAATTGCGTGCCCTTCGCGGCATCTACCTTGGCCGCGTTGACGGCCAGGGCGTTGTGGTTCCAAGCATCATGACGCGCTCGGGCGGACCGTTCAGCACCCTGGCTGAATTCCATGACTGGCTTGTTAAGCCGCCGAAACGGCTACAGGCGCAGTCAATGTACTGGCACCAGATCACGACCCAGCTTGGCGCCGAGTGTCCTATTGTCTTTACGCATGGAGATATCGCCTCACGAAACATAATAATATCTGAAGGTCGCATTGTTGCTCTTCTAGACTGGGAATTTGCGGGGTGGTACCCAGAGTATTGGGAATATGTTTTCACGTTACGGGGAATGGATAATATTGACTGGGAGACACTAGGCCAACGACTCCCGTCTCTCTTTGCTAAACGCTACGATCTCGAATATATCCTTGTGCAATTCATCCTTGGGCTTTCTTGATAATCACAATCAACCCAACATTGATCAACCAACCGCTCCGTCCAACAAATAGTCCATGAATTCCCCCGCGACGGACTCGTACCACTCTTGTGTCTGCAACCCACAGTTCGCAATCTCTCGCAGACCCTCAAGCAGAAAATTCTGACAATTCCAGCCGCTGTCGTGTTCTCGGCCCTGCACCGGAGTGGCGGCAACAATGTTCACCGGCATCATCTCTTCACCCCTACATACCCGGACAGCCCCCGCGTTAACATGGCTGAGGTAGTTGATGCTCGTAGACCAATCCACCCGGCTGTGGATCTGGTCAATTGCCCAGGGGCTTGCGTCAGTGTCACGTTGTGCATGGACAGTCTCGTGGAAGTTTGAGTTTTCAGGCGATGTAAAGTAAATGAGAACATGGCGTTTATAATACATGTCAGGCCGTCCTCGAAACACAAACAGCGTCAGACATATTGTCGAATAGTTGTCGCCCGTGTCGTCGGGTTCTCCCGTCTTGTTGGTGTCCTTCCGACTTGAACTCCCACCAGAGCCTTGTTTTCTCTTGTGGCTAGATTTGCTGGAGAA
This sequence comes from Epichloe amarillans, assembly GCA_024072835.1. NCBI lineage: Eukaryota > Fungi > Ascomycota > Sordariomycetes > Hypocreales > Clavicipitaceae > Epichloe > Epichloe amarillans. The sequence goes on along the minus strand of CP099637.1, from coordinate 3,762,054 downwards.
CATGACAGATGACAGCCGCGTCAAACGTCAAATGAAATGCAGGAACGGCTTCTTAAGAATGAGTGTAGGGCTGGGGAGAAAGAAGGCGCAAACATCATGGGCTCATATAGCTTCGGAGGCACTGCTTTTTTTTTTTTTTTTTTTTTTTTTTTTTTTTTTTGCCGCCCAGATGCATAGTTGGAGCTAAAAAAAAACAAAGGATCGACCTCTCTCTGGTTGAAGTTGTTGTATTCGGGGACCAAATTAGAAACAAAAAGGCAGCAACCAGTGGACGCGCTCGCTTCAACTTGGCTTTATTCCTACTTGATTTTAGCCGCTGAAGGCGCAGTTGGACGGTGAAGGTCCAGGTCACCCGTCCGCCATACATCCCAAGGCCCTGGCGACAAAGGTGGTTGGAATTACAGGCCTGTTGCCCCCCTGCATTGGCTGCATTGGTGGCCACCACCAGTAGTAAGTACCGAGTACTACATGAGTACTACATGAGTACTACATGAGTACTGCATAGTACTGCATAGTACTGCATAATCTGTCTGCCTGGGCGCAACCCCCTCTTCCTTCCTTCAACATCACTCATCACTGCCTTTTATTAGTAACGCTGCTAGTGATTCAGTCAGGAAGTCAGGCAATCAATGAATCGGTGGAATTCTTGGCGGCGCGGCTTGGTGCCGGCATAGAGAGCTGAGATGAGTCGACGGTGATTGCGTCATTCGGCATGGTCAAAACGGGTGCTATGCTGCTATGCTATGCTGCTTTTTTTTTCTTCATCACAGAAACCAACGAGCAAGCATGAGGGGGGCATTTGCATTTGCTGACATTTCTAGGCCTTTCTAGGCATGAAATTTCTCCACCACCTCCATCGCAGTAAGCGCATAGCCCGCCTCGTTCCGAACATCTGCCTCCAACTTGTCCGTGTCCCTTATACGAGCGAATCTCTGCTTCCACAGGTTCCAGCGCTCCGGGCAATAACCATCTGTTCCCTTCGTCTTCCTGTTCAACTTGACTGCTTCCTTCTTGTCGAGTCTCCAGAGTGGACCGGCTGTGGCACCGACGACGTCCTCGTCTCGTCCGTACAGACGATTGCCCGCGAAGATGATCCATGCCGCGGCGCTCTTCACCTTGTAGGAGATGTCCTCTACAGCAGCTGGATCCTCGTTGATCTCATCTGGAGCACCTCTGATTGGCGTCATGGAGCCCTCGAGCGCTTCGACCAGGGTCCACAGCGCCCACGAGGACCATGTGTCGGCCTCGATGAGCCCCAGACCTGCCACTCTCGCGGCGTGAGTCTGCAGGTTCACGAATCGCTGCTTCCTTTCTTCTTCATTTGGTGCTCTGGGGTCTGCGCGCAGGGAGAATGCATGGTCAGCAACGGCGGACGCGTGCCGTGTTGAAATGGAAGTTGGAAGGAGGAAAAAAAGCGTTACCATTGTCGATGGCCTCGCGATAGGTGGCGCCGAACAAGGGCAAGCCTTGCCACAGCTCCACGGTGCTTCCAGCACCCCAAGAGTCGCCGAGTTTCACGGATTTGGTTGGAAGATCGTGCAGCGCTTGAAGCGTGCTTGCCAGTCTCTCAGCCTCGGGGCTGTTGTATGGGACTTGGCGCGACAAATCGTGCATCAAGTCCCAGAACCACCACAGAAATCCACCTGCACCATCGGCTTCCACGTAGTTCTCACCGAACAGGGCATTGAGTGCCGCGGCGGCTTCGCCAGGCGTCTTTGCACCGCTGACGACGGGCAGAGTCGAATTGAGTATCTCGATGACCCGCGGCGCGAAGTCGGGCGCACCTGCATCTTCCAAGCGAAGCTGAACGACGGGCGGCATGGTCTTTGCGGGAATGAGTGGTGAGGAACAACCGGATGGGCCTCATTAGAGCAGACGGTAGATGTAAATAATCATGGTTGTGCAGGGTAAAGCGACCTCATTCCAGCCAACACGACGGCACTCGGGGAAGTCAATACATGTACGTGTTGTCATCACGTGTTGTCAGCAGCAGAGGCGGCACACGGATACACGACGGACGCTCATCGTTGCCAATCACGGACAGCAAACACCATGTTACATAGGGCCGGACGAAATTCCCCGAGCGAGGCACCAATCGCGATCAAAAAAGGCCCGTCGCCTTCGGGTGCTCATCCGCCTTACATGTGTGTGTGTCGTACTGCACCACCCACACACAGCCCATCACTCACACACCAGGGACACTAGGGACACTAGGGACACTAGGGACACTAGGGATGATGCTTTTGTTCAAGACATGAGATGCTCGTCTTACTCAGAATCGTCACAATCTGGGCTTCAATCGGTCTTCGTGTGGATTCGGCTGACAGCCCATCACTCACACACTAGGGACACTAGGGACGATGCTTTTGTTCAAGTCATGAGATGCTCGTCTTACTCAGAATCGTCACAATCTGGGCTTCAATCGGTCTTCGTGTGGATTCGGCTGACTGTCCAACATGTCTCGATCAACTAGTTTCGTCTGACGGGAGCACCCACAGCCAAGTCAGATGTCATGATCGGCGCCCTCTCTGCCGTTGAGAGAAGTCATGTCTGTTCCCAAACGGAGGCTGGGAGCCTCATCTTCAAAGCATGGACAGTTATAAAAGAGAGTGTAGCCTCGAACACATCTGTTCACCTGAATAGTTCTTTGCCTCACAATTCTGCCCCTTGATCAATTTCACACACACATACTTTCCACCAACAAGTCTCAGAGTTCCACGACAAAAATGGTTGCTTTCAGTCACGTCCTCACCTTGCTCGCGGCCACTGTTGCCCTGGCGAGTCCTACGCCCGTGAGCGACGCAGCAGGGTTCACGCTCGAAGCTCGTGCCGGTCAGGTAAAGATGCACCGTCCAAGTCGCAACCACCCTTTTTGTCTTCCCGCAATCAGACTAAATAACCCCCCTTGACTTAGATGTACATTTGCAAAGCAGGCAACGACAACAAAGGTCAACAATATGGCGTAGTGAGCTACGACAGGGCAGTTGGCTACTTCCGCGACGCCAAAACCAACACCGGCGCGAGTGGATATCCCAAGCAATTCGACAACAAGGGTGGTGTCATGAAGTTCGCCTCAGGCTGCAACAAGGACGTTTGGGAGCTTCCCCTGTTGGCCAACGGCAAGCCGTACGACTACAAGAAGAAGAAGAGTGGCAGCAACCCCCCCGGTCCTATTCGGGTGTACTACACCAAGGATCTGAAGTTCTGCGCCATTGGTGCCAAGGAGAAACCTAATGGTACGGGAAACCCTCACAACTGCCAACTGAAGTAAGGGCGAATCTCAAGAGGACAAGAGCGACGAGCGATGAATGAATACGGAGTGCGCGTCGTGAGATTTGGATTTTTGCAGACCTACATGTGTCCAGGCAGCTTACTACACATATAGTAGGAATGAGTCAAGTCAAAGAAAACACGGTGTTGCATCTGCTTTACAGGGAGACCGGCAGTTGGCCTGCCTGCGTGGAAATGAAATATAACACAGTGCCTCTCGACCAGACGCAACTGAGCCTCGTTTATTCCCTATTGCCCGCCGTCAAGACAAATGAGCCGTGAATGAACATCCAGGATCAGAGTGCTATACAGCCGAGTAAGAATACGACTCATCACCAGATCACCGGGGACTTGACTGTTTCGTAAAGCTCCGGAGAGCCGTGATCGGTTGTTGCAGTGACATGGTACACCGATGCCAGTCCTTTTCAAGTCAGAAGAACGAGTATGACTTTTTTTGTGGGAGAATTTTAGAGAACCAAGAGGTTCTCGTGCGGAATGAAAACGGTACACTCTCGAGACGGATTATCTTGCTTCGGATCTGGATCGTCGTCCGAGAGATGGATCAATTTGATTGACTTTGACTGATTTCGACAAGACGCTGAACGTGACATTTCATGGTACACCTTGGACGACCTTCCCAAAAGGTACATGGGCAAGCAGACAGCGGTACCAGAGCAAATGCGTAGTCAACTGTTGGATAGCAATGCCTGAATTGCTAGAGAGGATCAATTACATTCGACACGACACGAACACGCTGCCACGAATTCGGAAATCAGTGTATAAAGATACTACTACTACTCATGGTGACTACGGAACTCGGTAGCCCCCAACTTCCACCCGGCAAAAAAAAATGTTGCTACTCGAGATGCGGTAACCAGTGGACCTCGCCTCAAGGAGATGCTCAATTCGTATCCCACCAGTTGCCGTACTCCGCAGCCAACAGCGAGCGCTCACAATCGCGGCAAATGAGCCCAAGCCGCCATGCCAGGTGTCCGGTTGTCAATCTACGGGTCCAGGCCGAACACACCTGCGACGCCGTCCACAACATCAGATGCCGTGTCTTGAACTTGATCCGCAATGGTGGTTTTGTTCTCGGAGCCCTTGCCCTCGCGAGCAATAGTCCTCATCTTATCCTAGAAAGGGGTCAGTTGGAGTCATGGAACTTTGCTTCGTCAGGAAACATGTTCAGCACATACAGGAGAAGACGGGGCAGCCATGGCAATGGCACCGCACAGCAAGAGTAAGCCACTGAATTTCATTGCGGGAGGATGGAGAGATTCAAGGTTTGGTGTTTTGTGAATTTGTTTCAAAAAAAAAAGAGAAAGTGAGAGATTGGTTGATATCGGAAGGTGCTGAATTGACTGATGGAAAGGATTCAAAGCAGAGGAGATTCTTTGGGGTTTAAATACATGTCCATGGTGTTGAGCAATACGCTGCCGTCAGTCATCAGAATTGTTTCACATGTTTCCGCGATCCAGTCCGTGGACAGGGCACCAGTTTAGATATGGAGGCAACATGAAAACGAATGGTATATGGATTGACTCCCTCACCACGGGCCTCACCACGGGCAGGCAGGCGGGAACATGCACGTCGCTTGGTGCATAACTGCGGCTGTCCAATCGCGGATGTCGCTACCTGGGGGACAATAGCATCAGACATGGTTGGGTTGGCAGACGAATACAACTTTGTGGCCTTCTGGAATGCGATGTTGCAATAGAATTTGACTAGAATTCCTCATTACCGCCTGGGATGCCGAGACTTGCGAGGCTCCATCCACTTCTGGACTGAATCGATGACTCGGGACGACCCATCCCGTGTCTGACCCAGCCCGTGTCTAACATACTCCTTGGATGTTCTTTCAGCCAGGAGAGCAAATGGTCGACTTCTTCGATCGTGGTTTCTGAAAAAAAAAAAAAAAAAAGAGACGTCATGCTGTCATCATCGAGAACGCAGTGGCGTACCAGCGGGCTCGTTATCCTGGACTCTGGACTCTATGCTCAAAGCAAGGACTTGGGTCGTTGATGAACATGACGCTCGCCGAGAACTTCTGACGCTGGGCGCCCTCCATGCCGGCTAGATTCGCGGCCCGAAGCCCAGATGCCAGGTCTCAGATGCCAGATCTCAGATGCCAGATGCCAGATCTCAGATGCCAGATCTCAGATGCTCAGATGCCAGATGCGGATGGTGCACGGAAATTGGTTCAAGGTGGAGCACAGCCAAGCACAGCGTATCCTCACATGAACCACGGCTTGCAATAAACCGTCAATGGTATGCTCAAGTCCAGACCGATGTACTGGACCAAGGTATCGAAGCAATGTCGTTTTTGGGCAAGGTGCCGAATATGCCGAAAAGGACCACGAGGCCTGGATTTGTCTGGATTGTACTGTACTGTATAGCGGTTAGGGAGAAGGCTCTGACAACGCTATAACGTCGCAGGTTAATAGTCAGACCCTCCTTAAGATATTAGTGAATATAATATATTAAAGGTACTAAATTAGACTAGTTATTACTATAGCGCACTATATACCTTTTAGGTATAAAAGTTAGGTACTATTTATACCTCTAATTAATTAAATTAAATACTTTGTACTTACTTTTTACACCCTTATCTTTAATAGTTATAAGCCTAGAAGGTTTCTATTACCCTTATTATTATTATCTTTAAATTATATACACTATTTAATATAATTAACGCTTGCTATCCTAATAAAATAAGCTCTCTTTTAATATACCTTTAAACCCTAGTATATATTTGTTGGTTCCGCAGGGGTTGATAGCGCGTACGCGAAGCCTCGAGAATAGTATCGTTATTAATAATCTATCCTAGGCTTATTATTCTATATAATCTATTAAGAGAAAAAGAAAGCAAAAGAGAGGGCTTTCGCAAGGGATAACAGCTGCCTGTTATAGGTCACGTGACCCCACGTGACGCTAGCCCTGCCCTATCACAGGGCCCGTAATTGCGAGGCGGAAGTAGGGCCTGCGCGCTTACGCGGGCTAACCCTCTTCTAGCCGTAATTGCGGCTATTAAGCGCGATTAATATTGTGTTTATTCTAACACTAGGAACTCTCTCTTTAATATAACTATTAACGTATAATATTAATTAAAAAAAGAAAAAGAAAATAATAATAATATAGCTTATATATTAATATAAAAGAGGAAAGGAAAAATAAGGGCTATATATACCTATAGTAGTAAGAAAAGAAGGAAAAGACTAGTCTACTTCTAATAACCTTTTAAGAGAATAAGCAGGCCTCTCCTAAATCCTCTTACCTCTTAATATTATTAATAATATTTGCGTAGCTACCTTCTAAATTCCTCCCCTTTTTCTCTTGTTATCTACTATTATAGTCTTTATACCTCTATGCTCTAGTAACTCCCTCCCCCTTAGTTATTTACTATAACTATTTTCGCACCCCTTATAATCCTTCTAGCTCTCTATTGCCCTCCTAGTTATTTACTATAATAGTTTTATACCTCTATGCTTTATATATATTATATAGAGGCAAAAACCGCTATGCAAAGGCAAAGAATAGCTTCTAATAGCCTTAAGGGCGTTATATATTATTAGAAATAACCTCTAGATAACTAGGAGGCTCCTAGTAACTCCTATAAGGCTAAGAGCTATAATAAGGGTAGCTTTTATAGGAACTACCTTATAGGAGTTACTATTCCGCCTCCTTTTTTTGCCTTTTTTTATTACCTAGGGAGATATCTTCTCTCTCTTTCTCCTCCCTAGGTGCACTTTCTCTAGGTTAGTTAGGGCTAAGGCCCTAACCCTATTACCTGCGGTAACTATCCCTATTACCTATAGTAACTATCCCTATTACCTATAGTAACTATCCCTATTACCTAGGCAGGTTACCTACCCCTTAATTCGGATTATTATCCTATTGCTAGAGATAAATTACTCTAGGGCCTTATTTAGCAATGCCTTTGTAAAGGCATTAGCTAGATTATTAGCTTTATTAATCCATTAGATCTTGTAAAGCTTACAGCGCTTATATAATTATTATAGGGCTATAATATTAATTATTAGGCGCTTCTCTTTAGTTATACTAAGCTTAATAAGGTATTTATATAGGGAGTATAAGTCTATATAGACTATAACTAGGGTTAGAGGGGTATTTAATTAGTTTATAATTAATCCTAGCGTTATAGTAATTATATAGGCTATGTTAACGCTAGTAACTATGCTATAGACTTTAGAGGCTAGCATACTTTATATAACTCTCTTGCTCTTTATTAAGCTAAAGTGCATAATATTACCTATAATTATAAACTCGCTATCTTTATAGTCTTTATTAGCTAGGATTAGTATATAGCTAAGTTATAAAGTAAGGTCTTAGTTATTTATAAAGGACTTATTTATAAAGGCATAAAGCTTTGCTTTAGTAAGGTTAATTAGAACAAACGTAAGGCCTCTCTCTAGGTAGTCTATCTGCTACTAAATCTAATGATTAAGGGCTTTAACGTTCTTAACTATTAGTTCTTAGTATTATATAGTAATAGATAGGTTATAGCAGGCTTCTAGTTAGTAAATTAAGGCAATGTAAGTGCCTTAAGCTTATTACTTAATATACTTCTACTTTAAGTCTATAAGCGAAATTACTTTAAGTTTACTGCTTTGCCCCTTTTACTAAAGGGTAATAGCTATATTAGTAGCTATTATAATAATTCCCCTATTAAAGGTAAGGGGACTGCTCTTAAGAAGGAATTGCTTTAGCTTTACTATAAAGGCTACAGTAGCTAGCTCTCTTTCCTCCTTCTTAGAGAACTCCTTATCTAATAGCCCTAGCATATTATTAGTTTATATACCTATATATATAAATTAAGGGCTCTTTTCTATTATTATAAGCAAGTAGGGATTATACATAGAGGTCTCTATCTAGAGCTTCTCTCTATAATGCTTATAATACGTTACCTACTAGTGCGTTCTAGCCTTTGTAATGCTATAGAGAGGCTTAATAACCCTTATAATTATTCCTTTAGGGTGTTAGTTATAGATCTAAACTAGAAGTCTAGCTAGGATAACTCTGTTTAATAGCGTTCTTAATTAAACATAGGCTTACGTAATATTACAAATCTATAGAATAAAGTCTTTCTTTATTAGTAAGGGAGCAATCGCAAGGATAAGGCGTTAACTAGCCTGTTAGATTATTAGGGCTTATGTTAAAATATCTTGCTTTGCCTTATTACTAAAGCCTTAGATTACAAGCCACGATTTCTTATATAGCTAACCTATCTTCCCTTTAACCTTATTAATAATATAGGAGTTAAAGATCCTTACGCTACTATACTCCCTTTTATTAAAGACTATAAATTTAAACACGCCTTAGTTAATTAAGGTATTAATTTTAGCCTTAGTAAAGAGCTTAAAGGGCTTTCCTAGGGTTATAATTACGCCTTCCTTACGTAGTCTAATTACAAGGGTAAGGTTAGCTTCCTCCTTAGCTAAGATAAATATATTAGTCTTATTAATAATTACTAGAGGGTTCTTATATAGTTTGCCTAGCTATCTCTTTAGGGGGATCTCTAGGGGTCTAGCTACTAGCCTTTCTTAGGCCTCTCTCTCTTCTTTAGCTAGCTAAGGTAGGAGGGCCTTTATGTTTAGGTCCTCCTAGTAGGGTCTAACTAAGGTTAACTAGAAGGCCTTTAGGCCTCTTAGAAGGTTAAGCATATAGGTCTCTTTATTAATTAAAAGGAGGTTATATAAGCCTTACTAACTATTACCTTCTTGCTATACTTATACTAGTAATCTAAGCGGTAGGCTAAGGGTTAATACTATATCTAGGCTATTCCTTATTATAAGGGCTTTATTAATCTTCTAGATAGTATAGAGGCGTTTAACCTCTTTTATTACCTTTTACATAGTAATTATACACTGTAATATCTCTAGTAAAGAAGGGGATTTGCTTATTATACATAGATATGCCCTAAAGACTAGAAGGGTTAGAATAAGGCTATTTAGTCTTACTATATTATTAAGAGCTTTTATAGCTATCTATAGGGCTATAGGCTTAGGGGTTATTAAGCATTCCTATTATATAATATTATAGGCTCTATAGAGTAGCTTATAATATCTCTTAACCTTTCTAATACTATAATATGCTTTAATTAGGACCTTCTTAACAGAAATTAATATTAATGCTGCGAATTAATAGAACTCTTTGCTACGGAAGTTAGTGCTAGCATTAGTAATAACCTAATCTAGGGGTCTAAGGTATGCATTAATCTAGCATACTCTTAGAGCTTCCTATATTATTTTAGCTAAGATATCCTTAAGGAATCTTGCTATATTAAAAGCTATAGCTATATCTATAGCATAAAGCATAGGTTAATTTCTATTAAGATATATAATATTTACTATTACTTTAAAGTTAAAGGTATAGTTATCCTTAAGGGTAAACTTAAAGCAATAAGGGCTATTAGTGTTTATCTAACACTAGTAGTATACCTTTATTATCTCTTTAATAGCCTTAATGTTAATCTTATGCCCTAAATTATATAATAGGTTATAGAGCCTTTAGACTAATAGGTGGCTAAATTAATAATATAATTATTATAGTTCTACCTTTATTAGGTAATTGCTTGTAATTAATGCCTTATTCTATAGTAATAGCATTTACGCATGCCCCTATTTATATGCTAGGGGGACCTTAACACTACCTTACTAGAGGATATTCTTAGTAGTAATAAAGTTAATCTTTAATATAGCTATATCCTTAAGGCATAGCAAAAAGGGAGTAGTTATAGGTATTATATAGAAGGTAATATTACTAAAGGGGGTAGGGATATTAACTATTCTAAGGGAGGTAATCTCTATGCTACCTCTAAACCTAATTATTACCTTGCTTACTCTTACCTTATTAAGTTAAATCTAAGGTATCTTGCCTTATAGCGTAAGGAATTATAAGTAACCTACTATTAAGTACTTAGCTACTCTAGTATTAGGCATAATGCCTTAGAAGACCTTAGCTAAGTAATAGTCTTTAAGTATAAATATATATAAAGCTTTATTAGAAGCTTTATTGCTAAAGGGGCTCTTCCTACTTAGCCTATGCTATATTGCTTAGTTAGTAAGGATTTTAACTGTTTTCTTGCTATTAAGCATTGCTCCTTATGTAAAGAAGCTTATAGGTATAAGGCTATCTTTCCTACTAGTTTTATTATTAAACCCTATGCTTGCTATGTATTAGGTAATATTATTATCTTTAGAAGGCTAGGAGAAAGGGTCTTAGCTAGGGGTTCCTTTATACTAGGTAAGGAATAACTTATATAAAGCTTTAGGGGATAGGGAAGAGTTAACTAAGTAGTAGCTTTTATAATATTAGTATGCTTTCTTTTGCTTCTCTTTAGAATGCTTTATTAACTAGTATCCCTCCTTACTATATATATAGTATTTCTTTAAGTAAGAGGCTCCTTTAGCACCTTTATACCTCTAGGGAGGGTATTATAACTCTTTACCCTTATTATTATACCTTTTATTAGTCTAGTACTACTCTTAGGGCTTAGCGTTAGTAAGGAATTAACTTTAACCACTAGATTCTTTTATAATTAGGCAAATAGTTATCTAAACCTACTTATAGAATTATTAAAGGCTATTAGGGGGGTTAGTAAGGTAGCTCCTATACTTAGGGATTTTATTATAGGTAGTTATAATTTAATTTTAGAGGGCTTACTCTAATTAACTTATATTAGGGATAGCTCTTTATAATATAGAGAGCCTCTCTATAATCTTATTAAAGTATTTTACCTTTAACTTATTAGGGTTATTATAGATTATTTTCTAAAGGGATATATTATATTACTTAAGGAGGTATTTTTGCCTTATATTCTCTATCTTAAACCTTTGCTTTATCTTAGCTACTAAGGTTATAAGGTCTTAGGGATTCCCTAGCTATAGGAGGTAGTCTAAGTAATACCTAAGGGCTTTCCCTTTTAGTATTACTTCTAGTGTATAACCTAATTACTCTTACTTAATATCTAAGAGCTTACACTTTCTCCTAAACACTAGAAGCTTTAATTTAAAGATATTATAGTCCTTAGCGCTATATTGCTTTTCTAGTGTGTATATCTTTATAAAATTTATAATTTGCTTTACTATAGGTTATAAGGGGGTAAGTATGTTATTAATAGGCATTATTCTCTCTTAAGGAGAGGGAAACTAGTGCTATTAAGCTAGTTCTAGTTCTTAAGGTAAGGGAGGGGGCTATAGGAGAGGTAGTTACTACTTAATTACTAGTATAATAGCTAGGGAAGGTTAATATAAGGCTTAATAAAGAGAGAAGGCAATCCTTATAGGCTAGGGTTACTAGAAGCTACCTTTATTAAAGAGGTTATTAAGGAAGTCTTTACTTACTATAATTCTCCTTTAGAAGTCTATATACTTCTTATAGGCATTATTTACTTTTTCTTATAACTAGAAGTGAAATTCCTCTTACTTAAGGACTTCTTAAAGGTTTATAATAATAGTTATAGTCTAGTTAATTATTATATACACCCTATTAGTTATAAGGTAGTTATAAAGGTACTTTACTACTAGGGCTAGCGCTCTTTAAAGTGCTTAGGGTGTTTACTTATAGAAGTCTTTAATAAACTCTATAAAGAGCGTTCTTCTAGTTACCTTTCTTGCTTTATAATCCTTTACTTTAGTAAGGATATAGGCTATAAGGGTTTCTAGTGTGTTATCCTTATTAATATTAAATCCTTTAATCTTATAGAGTAATTCCTCTGTAATATAGTAGTGTAAGGTCTAAGGGATATAAAGGAAGGGAATTATACTAGGTTTTCTCTCTAGTTACCCTTTATAAGCTTCTAAGAAGGTGTCTCCTACTTATAAGCTATTATAACTTATTAGGACTTATATTTACTCCTTCTTATTAACTATTATAACTTATAGGCTTTAGAGGAGATAAAATAGGAAAAAGGGATAATAAATTTTAGGAAAGGGGATATATAAAGGATTATAAGCTTAGTAATTAGCTTTATTACGTAATAGAACGCACTAAGAAGAAGAATAATAGGATAGGATAAGCTACTAGAGTTAAACTTTTCTTTAAGGTTAGGCTTCTATCTACTATGTTAAGAAGAATAATAGGATAGGCAAGCTACTAGAGTTAAACTCTTCTTTAAGATAATAGGCTTTTTCCTTAGCACTCTTAGGGATCTTATAGTAATATATATATTACTTCTATAAGAATCTCTTCTATAAAAAGACCTTGCTAATCTACGGTTAGCATAATCTATAAGAGAGTGGTTAGCACTTGTAAGTTAGATTATAGTTATTGCAATTTGTAAGAGAGTGGTTAGCACTTGCAAATTAAAAGTAGTTACCTAGGGGTTAACCACTAATTAGTGTTAGTTCCGTAGGGGTTAATAGCGCGTACGCGAAGCCTTAAGAATAGTATTATTATTAATAATCTATCCTAGGCTTGTTATTCTATATAATCTATTAAGAGAAAAAGGAAGCAAAAGAGAGGGCTTTCGCAAGGGATAATAGCTGCCCGTTGTGAGTCACGTAACCCCACGTGACACTAGCCCTGCCCTATCACAGGGCCCGCAATTACGGGGCGGAAGTGGGGCCCGCGCGCTCGCGCGGGCTAACCCTCTTTTGGCCGCAATTGCGGCTGTCAAGCGCGATTGATATCGTGTTTGTTCCAACAATATTCCCCTTTATAATATCTAAAGAAACTCTAAATATAGTGTTATTATTAGAGAAAAACTAGATTAAATAGTATATATAAATTAAGAATTATATAAAATCTTATAGTATTAAGGAATATATTAACCTAAATAAGGTTAAATTGCTTAAAAAGCCTATAATACTTACTTACCTATTGTTATAGACTGGCCCCTAGGCTGCTGCGATAGGGCGTTAATATAGTATTAAGAAACTTAAGGAGAGAAAAGAGAAAGGTAGGAAACCTATCCTTACTAGGGCCCCTTATACCCCCTAACTACCTTATATAAGCCCCCTTTTCTACGTCCTTACTTATATAGGACTATCCCTACCTACGTACACTATATAAATACTTAGGTAAAGCCTAAGCCCTTATATATACCCTTACTTCTCCCTTTCTTTTTCCCTTACCTATAGTTAATATAGGTGCTTACCCTTTATAATGCGTTATAGGTACTTATTATTTTAACCTAAGTCTAGGTAAGACATGTAACATATGCTTCTAGCTACTACGTTATTATTATAATAACACTAGCCCTACCCCTACTTATTTATCCCTTTACCTATTACTTACTATTTATTTTTATTTTATAGTCTTAACTTCCTTACACTAAAAATATTTTTTAAATATTATAACCCTATTACTTCTTCCTATCCTATTATTCTAAATAATTATTATTTCCCTATTAGACTTATAATAAATATACCTTACTATAAAATAAATACTTATAAGTTTACTTAAGCTTTAGCTACTACTACTATATCCCTTACTACTACTACTATATTCCTTACTGCCCCTATTATACTAATAGCTAGGTTTATTAGTAAGTTCCTTATAAAGGGGGACTTAGATAATAATAAGTATACTACCCCTTACGCGCTTTTTTAGCCCTATAGGCCTTATATTAAATAATACCTTACTATAGGTATATTAAACTATTACCCCCCTAAAAGTAGTAAGTCCTATCCCTTATATTAGTAGTAATATATAACCTATATCTAGTTAAATAAGTACCTATTTACTAACCTATAGCTTTATTACTACCTTAAGGATCTTAAGGCTTTAATTACTATAGGTATATATATTATTATACCTAGGGTTAAAAGGACTCTAACTACTAAAAAGAAAATGCTAGTTCTCTTCTAATAGTTCTACGCCCTTATAAGCTAATAAAATACGCTCCTAAATTAGGCTTAATTTAATCTAGCACCTATTTGCTTTGCCCTTAGGCCCCCCCCCTTCTATAATACTCTTACCTTAAATATAACTAGGCTTAAGGTTATTCCCCTTAGTAGTAGTAGTCTTACTAGTAGCTATAGTATAGGTAGCTTTATATAGTAAGTTACTAGTATTTTATTCTAATAGAACTAATAGATTATTAGCAAACTAAATTCTATATAATAAGAATTCTATAATTAGTTTATATGCCTCCTTAAGGCGCTCTCCCCCTATTACTATAGTAGCACCTAGGGCTATTAGTAGCTTATTAAAGCTAGTAATAATTTGCCCTTATATTAGCGCTAGGAGCGCTCCTAACCTAGGTCTATCCTAGGTCTAACTAATTACTATACTAATTACACTATAGGTAGTAGCTATCTCTCTATAACTATTATTATTTACTAGTCCTTCCCTAATAAAAGTTAATCTAATAATATAGCGCCCCTAACCTACACTTACTTTACGCTCTCTAACTACTATTTTGCTCTTACTATCTAAAACTATAGTAGTAGCTATAGTAGCTATAGTGCTAGCTATAGTAGCTATAGCACCTAATATAGTATAGGTTATATCCCTATTAGATATAAGGTAATACTAGTTACTATCTTATCTAATAATAATAGCCTTACTAATAGCCTAACTAACCCCTAGTCTAAGTAACCCTTATACTATAGGGGGTAAGGGGATTTAAATATATTTTAGTAACTATAAGGAATTAGCTAGGTTTAGAATAGGTATACCTTATACGCTAGAAAATATCTTCTTTAATAGATATATAGTCTATAATTAATTTAGTTTATTATTATAATATATATCTCCTTACTTTGCTTTAAACTTATTAAGGGCTTATATCTATATTATACTTTCTAGTGGTTTCTATGTTAGCTATATATAACCTACTTACTTAACTAGGATATTACGCCTCTTGCCTTAGCCTAAGGCATTTTAAGCCACTAAGATTTATTTAACTTAGTATTTCTCTATAAGTTTATTATTATCCTTTACTAGGACCTATTCTAGCCCTAGATAGGAGTCCTAAAGCTTTTAACTAGGAAGAGGGTTCTTTATAGCTTATTTAATAAGGTCTATATAGAAAACTAGGTAAATACCCCTTAGGATATCTAACTATACTATAAGTAGTATTAGTATATTAATAACTATATACTTTACTATAACCTAGTTAAGTTTCTATAAGGGGTGGTTTATCTTAATATTCTTAAGTAAAAGCTATACCTTATCTCTAACCTAAAACTATTTTGCTAGATATTAAGAAGCTAAGGTAGTGTCCTACTGCCTTTATTAAATATAGGCTATTATAGCTTATGCTAGAAGGGTACCCTCTTATAGGTACTCTAGGAAACGTATAGCCTGCCCTTTAGGTAATATTATAGAAGTAAAATAGTTTAGTTATAACTAAATTAGTTCTAAGTTATATCTATATAGTAATTTATTTAAACTTACCCCTATAACTAAAGAAAACCTATTATTAATTATAAGCTAGTAAGTAGCTAGATATTCTAGCTAATTAAACTATAAGAAAGAAACTATTATATATAAGATTACCTACACTTCCTAGTTTACCTGCTTTATACTGCTATTAGTCTATAGGTAATATAAAGTAAAAAGTAACTAATTAATCCTAACTAGGGAGTATAATATTATCTAGAATTTCCCTAGCTAGTCTAACCCCTAGTCTATAATAATAGATTAGGGAAATCCTTAGAACCTTTACTAGACTATTTTAAATTATTTTGCGCACTCCTTAGCCCTAATAGAGGTTATAGCTTCTAGCTATATAAACTTTAAGAGTTTATTAGTAATAACTATAAGGTATTATAGCTTCTTTAGGGATGCTACTAGTAAGTCTATTATAAAGTTAATAGAAATCTAAGACTAAAACTAATTAGGGATTAGTAAGGGTTTTAGTAAGCCTTACTACTATTAGTGGCTTTTATAGCTACTAAAGCAGTAATAGTTATAAATAAACTAAGTAATATCCTATAATATCCTATCTTAATAGAACTACTATTATAGAATCTAAAATATAGTATTATAGCCTAGGTATCCTACTACTAGTAAGTTATAGCATTGTTATATAAGGGTTATTATAAGGGGTTCCTAAGCTAGGATCTAAGTATAACCCTAAAACTAAAGCGCCTTATATATACTTATAAAGCAATCTATAACCTACTCCCTTATTAGTGTATTAGAGGGAAACTTCTAAGCCCCTTTCTATATAGCTTTTAATTAAATACTATACATAGGGTCTAATGTAATAGCCTAGTCCTATAGGGTCTAGAGGTGTTTTAAGGTAAAGAGAGCCTCTCTTACTAGTAGTAGTATATATAGTGCTAGTTTAAAGCTATCCCCTTATGTAACTAGTAATAGTAAGAGTTATATAATAGTAATAGGTTATAAGATTTACCTTATCCTTAAAGCTAACTTACTTTAATCCTATTCCCTTTAGGAAAGGGTATCTAGGTATTAAGCTTATATACTAGGCCTATAGCAAAGGTAAAAGTTAAATAGTGTAAGTGTATTTACCTATTAGGCCTACCTCTCTAATATAAGTTAAGGAGTTATAAAGTATTCTAGGTTCTTATAATTAGTGTAAATTATAAATAGATAGGATATACCCTAAAGCTTTGCTAACTATGCCTTAAGATATAAGATAATAGCTAATAGTTCCTTATTATAAATTATATAGTTCTTCTATAAGGGCGTAAGACTAGTGGAATAGTAAGTAACTAGATATAAGATATTATTAGGGCCTTATTACAAGAGGCATTCACTAAGAGCTATGCCTAAGTAATTAGCTTTTACTACTATAGGGTAGTCTAGGTCCTATTATACTAGCACTAGATATATAATAAACGCGGTTTTTAGCCTCTTAAAGGCCTTATTCTCTTCTAGTCCTTATTAGAAAGGGATATTCTTCTTAGTAAGCTATATAAGTAAGGTAGCTAGCTTAGAGAAGTCCTTAATAAAGTTATAGTAAAAATTTGCGAATCTTAAGAAGCTATAGACCCCTTATAATTTTATAGGTACTGCCTATTCCCTTATAGCTATAACCTTTATAGGATTTAGGCAAACTAAGCGTCCTACTGTAATAATATATCCTAGGTACTAAACCTCCTTTATAGCAAATATTAACTTATTAAGATCTAGGTATAAGCCTATAGCCCTTAGGCAGCCTAGAACTAACTAAACCTTAGCTATATAGTCTTTTCTTAACCCCCCTAAGTAAACTAAGATATTATTAAGGTAAGCTATAATAAAGTCCCCTAACGTATCCCCTAAGGATTAATTAATATAGCGCTAAAAGGTTACTAGGGCGCTAGCTAGGCTAAAGGGGTAAACTAGCTACTTAAATAGGCTAAACCTTATATAAAACACTATAAGGTACTCCTTACCCTTAGCTATCTATAGTTTATAAAACACTATATAAATATTACCCCGTGGCGTAGTGGTTACACGCTGTGGAGACCTGTTCCGGGTCGCAGGTCGTGGGTTCGAATCCCACACGGGGCACAATTTTAGAGGTCTTGGTCACACCTCTAAAATTGAACCAATCGCAGGGCGAGGAAAAGTGGGTCTGGCCGCCCTACTTTTCCTTACTTTGCAAGCGAATTAAACAAGCTACTTCGCTATATAAATTAGCTAGGATACCCAGAGCTCTAGGGTTTCAATTTGAGCTAGGGTTTGCAACTATATTGCATAATCGAGGGATATTGGGAACCAGATTGTTGAAGACGGGGATAGTTGGAAGGATATCGTTGTAAACAGTAGTAGCTTCGGTAACTTACATACACGAGTTGGAACCATGTACGCAGCTTAACATATTGTAGTAGGTTTTTCACCCAACTAGGCAACTAACTAGCTATCTAGTTATCTAGATAACTAGCAACCTAGTACGGTTTTCCTACTACAAAGCAAATACCATCGCAGGAGTACTAGTAAATAGCATAAATTGCTATCTAGCGTAAATACATAACATAACTATATAAATATTTACTTTAGTAAACTAGTATGCCTAGGATAGGGATTATAGTGTCTCCTTAATTAGTAAGAGAGGGTAATAATCCTATACTATTATCTTATTAAGAGCGCAGTAGTCTATATAAAAACGCTAACCCTTATTAGCCTTTTTAATAAGGAGAATAGGGGCTATAGCTAATAAGAAGCTAGTATAAATCTAGCCCTTATCTATTAAGTCTATAATCTAACGCTAGACCTCTAGGAGCTAGTCCTATAGTATATTATATAATAGTCCCTATAGGAGTGCTAGCTTAGAGCTATCTAGGTTCTTATATAAGCGTATATAGTAATTAAGAGAGCCCCTATAGGGGGGTAGTCTATTAGCCTTAGCCTTATTAAAGAGGTTTATAAAGTCTAATAACTCCTTAGGTAATATTAATATATTAGGACTAGCTAGATCTGTCTTAGGTACTATAATCTATAGCACTATTATTATCTCTCTTAGGCTTATAGTAATAAACCTTATAGTAGTGTCCTTATTTTATTATGCCCTATAAGCCTTAGTGGTGTAAAGGGATCTAATAATTCCCTATATAAGTGCCTTTACCTTATAAGTAGTAGCCTTAGAGATATAAAGGCCCTTTGCTACTCTAATAACTAGTTATTATTTTACTACGTAAATTACTATATTATATTACTCTAACTAAGGCATTCTAAATATTATATCCTAGGTAAGACCTAGAATAATATATAAGTATATAAATAACTCCTAGCTATCTATATTAATTCTAGTGTGTATTATATAGGTAATAAAAGAGAAGTCTTCCTTAACACACTTCCCCCTCTATTTTACTTCTACTATAGTGCGAATATGCCTTTATTTTAGTAACTATATAAGCTCTAGGCTAAGCTATCTTACTACTAATTTGCTTACTACACTATAGTAATTATAACTATAATTTATCTAGATATTAATATAATAATAAGTATTAAAGAGTATAGGAATTAAGAAAGGTAGTTAGTCTATATATTATACTATATCTTATTCTATCTCTATATAGTAGTTATAATTATCTTATAGTGTAGTAGTTAGCTAGCCTCTTTACCTCTATATAAGACTTTACTTAGGGGTTACTTATTTTCTATAGGGAGAATATTTACTTCCTTATCTATACTTTCCTTATCTACCCTATATAAGTTAATGCTAACCTTTAGGCAGTAAGCTAGGAGAGTAGTATACTTCTAGATAAAGTAGTCCTTAGACACACACTATAGGTAGTATCCCTCTTAGTAGCATTTAGCTAATTCTACCTCTAATACCTATTTTGCTTATTTTATGTTTATAGTAGCCTTTATTCCCTTCTCCTTCTTAGCTAACTTATTTAGCTACCCTAGGCAGGTCCTAGCTATATAAACCCTAGTTATTAGTGTATTACCCTTATAATTAATCTAGGCTACTAGTTTTACTAGTTAGGGTTTATAATAGGTTTAGTACTTATTCTCTAAGGTAAGGGCTTCTATATTAACTATAATCTTATAATATTACCTAATAGCTATATACTAATTGCTCTAGCTAATACCCTATCTTACGCTAATCTCTTTTAAATGCTTATTAAGCGTATATTAGAGCTTTGCTAGCTTTACCTTACCTATCTAGCGCTTCCCTCCTACTAGTAAAAGCTTCTTAGAAAAGTAAATAAAGAATATAAAAAATATCTCCCCTAGACCTTACTTTATCTAGTTAAGCTCTATAAGGGCTATCTCCTATCTATAGGGGTTAGAGAATATAGTCCCTAAGTAATCTAGAAAGTAAGTAAGGTTAAATCTAATAGTACTACCCTATTTAAAGTAAGTAGCTACCTAGGACTAGACCTTAGAAAAAAGGTTTTAATAAATAAGTATTTATCTATTCTTATTAGAACTAATAAAGCCTTAGTTTACTTATAACTTATATTCTATTAGAAGCCTCTATATAGTAAATAAGGCTTTATTACTATTATATAGGTTACCTAAGGGGATTAGCTTTTATTTTATTCTAGGTATAGGAAGGACTAGGTTAGGGGCGCTAGGCTAAGCTAGAGGGGGTAGCTAGGCTAAGGGCCCTAAGGCATTTATATATATATGCTCCTAAAGGCATTTAAGCTCTGCTACTTATTTATATAGTATAAGTTAAAGCG
Source organism: Epichloe amarillans (assembly GCA_024072835.1). Lineage (NCBI taxonomy): Eukaryota > Fungi > Ascomycota > Sordariomycetes > Hypocreales > Clavicipitaceae > Epichloe > Epichloe amarillans. The sequence goes on along the minus strand of CP099637.1, from coordinate 3,741,727 downwards.
TCTTAAATTAGGCTTATTAGGCTACCTATAGTACTATAGCGTTAGATAGGGGTATTACTATTCCCTAGCTAGGTTAGTCTTATAGGTAAAGCGTGTCTATTATATCTATTAATATATCTATTAGTATATCTATTATAAATTTTAGTAGCTATTATAAAGAACTAAAGGAAGTTTCTTAATTATTATAGACTAGCCCCTAGGCTACTATAATAGGGCATTAATATAGTATTAAGAAACTTAAGGAGAGAAAAGAGAAAGGTAGGAAACCTATCCTCACTAGGGCCCCTTATACCCCCTAACTACCTTATGTAAGCCCCCTTTTCTACGTCCTTGCCTATGCGGGACTATCCCTACCCGCGTGCACTATGTGAATGCTTAGGCAAAGCCCAAGCCCTTACACCTATAAAGAGATAAAAGATTAGTTATTTTACTAGAAAACCCTAATACCCTTAAAGATTAGAAACTTGCTTATAAAAATTTAAAAGATTACTTTAACTTTTAATATAAGAAACTATAATTTAACCTTATAAAGTATATAACCTTATTAAAGTAATTACTAAAAATTAGGGAGTTTATTTATAAGACCTTATTTAAGAATATATAAGACTCTCTTAATTTTAATACTAAGGTTAAAAAGAAAGAGTCTATTTAAGCCTATGCTTAAAGAATATTAAATCTTCTTTAAGATTAGTATTAACTAAACACTAAGAAAATACTAATTCTTATAAAAACCTATCTTAATAACTATTTATATGTTAGGGTTGTGAAGGCTATAGAGTGACATAGGCAATAGAGGCAATAGCATTATATATAGTAGGACCCACTTAGGGCTTATAGTGCCCTAGCTATAAGGTTACTATAAGCTAGTTATATATATATATAAAGGGGGTATTTAGGTAAAGGTTATATATATAAAATATAGGAGGCTAGAGATTAAAACCCTTAAGTATTACTACTTACCTTTAGTAATATAGCTACTATCTTAGCTATACCTTTACTATATTTAATTTATTTAAGCCTAGAAGCCTTAATAAGTTAATCTCTCTTTTCTATTAAGGCAATAGGCTATTAGTAAGTTGAAAATATTAGCACTATAAAGAATAAACACTTATTTAATAAGTACTAATAACTCTAAAGTAAATATACTATATAAAGAAATACCTATAGATTAAAACTTACTTCTAAAGTATAAGTCTTTTTATCTAACTACCCTAGAGAATTCCTATATTTTAAAGCCTATTATTAATAATAAAGACGCTATATTAAACTATAGCCTTATATAAGTAAAGATATAGCTATAAATTACTTAAAAAATGTAAGAACCCTAGAAGGTGTGCTAGAGCCCCCAATAGACCAAAAGATCCGCCAATGCTAGCCGTTGCTAACATTGCACCTTACAACCGGTTATAAGACCTGTCGCCTAGGGCTCCGTTCCCTTTTACGGTCCCCATACATAGCGCCTCACAACTATCCCTTCCCTTCTAGAGGCTCGCCCCGAGCCGCTTTAGGTCTCTGCGGTACGCAACCTTCAAGGGATTAGGCCTGGACTCCGTGGCCTCTGAGATAATCTAACCAATTGCGAACCCCCAAGGCCCACTAGGGTAAACCCTAGCTGCCCTGTGAGCCTAACGTAAGCTGCCTAGCCCTACTTCAATCCTGTGCGCCGTGCGCTATGCGCCGCGCGCCCTAGACAGGAATCGAACCTAGGACTAGCATAACTAGAAGACCCGTAACGGCTAGCATAATTGTAAGAACCCTAGAAGGTGTGCTAGAGCCCCTAATAGACCAAAAGATCCGCCAATGCTAGCCGTTGCTAACATTGCACCTTACAACCGGTTATAAGACCTGTCGCCTAGGGCTCCGTTCCCTTCTACGGTCCCCGTACATAGCGCCTCACAAAAAACGTAAAAACTTAAATAGCTATAGAAAAATTTACAAGAAGTAAATACCTCTCCCTAATTAGATAATACTAACTAAGGCTTTACTTTTACCTAATAAACCCCTTTTACTTAAGACTTTACTCTTATTCCTTAGGTAATACTATTCTTACTAAGACTTTATAAATATAGTATAGTAAAGATAAAGCTTAAAGCTTTTATATATAAGGGGGATACCTATAAAAACCTATAGATATTCTTAGTAAATTTAAATATAGTCTTTACTATAAATTAAAATATATTAACTAATAATATAAAAAAGGTTATATATACTAGTAATTACCTAGTAAATAAGGTAAGTAATAGTAAATATACTTTACTACTATAAATAGTTATATAAATTACTAAAGCTATACTTAGATAGAGTTTATCATTTATTTATTTAATTACGCTAGTTAGCCTTCCCTAGCTATTTCTAGTACTCCTATAGATTAGTTAAAGAGGAAAACCTTTAGAAAGATAAAAAACCCCCTATGTCTTTGTTTAGTCTAGCGCTAGCCCTAGGCTAGGTTAGCGCCACTATTAGTGTAGCTATTTATAGTTATTTATTACTAGCTTGCGCTAGCCTTATCCCTTTATCTAAGTTTTTTAAGTTAGAAGGACTACTAACTATCCTCCTCCGCCTAGGTCCCGGCCCTCCTCCGAGCCAGTGCCGGTTAGATAGAGTTTATTTAATAGCTAAAAACTAAAGAAATAAATAAAGAAAGTTACTACCTAAAAGCTATAGAAATATTACTAACCCTTTATTAAGGTAAGGATTAGTTATTCTAAATATTTATTAAGATTTAAGGGAAAGTAAAAGTAAAATTACCTAAGCCTATACCTAAACCTATAAGAATTACTTAGTTTATATAGTGCTTAAATAGTATAATAAAGAAGTAAGTATTTAGCTAGAAGTACTTTATAAGTTAAAACTACCTTATTAGCTAAGAAAAAAAAGCAAAAGTAATAATTAAGGAAAAAAAAGGGACCCCTTATAAAGGCTACTAAGAAGGTAACTAGTAAAAAAAGAAAAAAGAAATTACTTAGTATTTTTTTTTAAAAAAAAAAGCTATAGAAAAAGCGCTATATAAGAGTAAGGGGCTTACTTATTTATTATAAGTATAAAAAATTAGGCTATATTTTAACTAAGTATACTAAACTAAACTATAGTATTTACTATAAGAATAGCTATACTACTAAGTAATACTAAGCTAGCACTAACTAAGCTAGGAGTTACTTAAACCTAAATAAGGCCTTAATTAGCTTAGTATAACCCTAGGAAAATGGTTTTAATATAACTTAACTTAATAAAAATAAGTAATTAGACTTATAAATTCATATAGATATTAAATTATAGTAAAATAACTACTAGGTAGTAATACTAATGCTATTTAACCCTAGCGCTATATATTCCTTAATTTACCCTAATATATTAATAAACCTTAATTAGTTAAAGGTATAACTATATAATAATATAACCCCGTGGCGTAGTGGTTACACGCTGTGGAGACCTGTTTCGGGTCGCAGGTTGTGGGTTCGAATCCCACACGGGGCATAATTTTAGAGGCCTTGGTCACGCCTCTAAAATTGAACCAATCGCAGGGCGAGGAAAAGTGGGTCTAGCCAGGGCCCCACTTTTCCTTACTTTGCAAGCGAATTAAAACAAGCTACTTCGCTATATAAATTAGCTAGGATACCTAGAGCTGTAGGGTTTCAATTTGAGCTAGGGTTTGCAACTATATTGCATAATTAAGGGATTTTGGGAACCAGATTGTTGAAGACGGGGATAGTTGGAGGAATATCGTTGTAAACAGTAGTAGTAACTTCGGTAATAAACATACACGAGTCAGAACCATGTACGTAGCATAACATATTGTAGTAGGTTTTTCACCTAACTAGGCAACTAACTAGTTATCTAGTTATCTAGATAACTAGCAACCTAGTATGGTTTTCCTACTACAAAGCAAATACCATCGCAGGAGTACTAGTAAATAGCATAAATTGCTATCTAGCGTAAATACATACATATATAATAATATACTTAAGAGTATATTTAGTAATATTATATTAGGGTTATAGAGGCTATAGAGTAATATAGGCAATAGAGGTAATAGCATTATATATAGTAAGACTCACTTAGGGCTAATAGTGCCCTAGCTATAAGGTTACTATAAGCTAGTTATATGCACGTAAAGGGGGTATTTAAGTAAAGGTTATATATATAGAATATAGGAGGCTAGAGATTAAAACCCTTAAGTATTACTACTTACCTTTAGTAATATAGCTACTATCTTAGCTATACTTTTACCCTATTTTATTTATTCTAGCTTAAAAGCCTTAATAAGTTAATCTCTCTTTCCTATTAAGGTAATAGGTTATTAGTAAGTTAAGAATATTAGTATTATAAAGAATAAACACTTACTTAATAAGTACTAATAACTCTAAAGTAAACACACTATATAAAAGAATACCTATAGACTAAAACCCACTCCTAGAGTGTAAGTCTTCTTATTTAACTACCCTAGAGAATTCCTATATATTAGAGCTTATTATTTATAATAAAGAAGCTATATTAAACTATAGCCTTATATAACCTTTATATACTTTTTCGCACTAACCTAAAGGTATAGAATTGCCTCTAAAATATAAACTAAGCTAATATTTAAATTCCTTATTATTAATTACCCACTTCTATAATACTATATTATAATAGATCTAAAGGTAAGTATAAGGATAAGGTGCTAATAGTTATTAATAAAGAAGAAAGGGGGCTAGTATAAAGTTACTACTACCCTAACGCTAGCATAGGATAGTTTAATATCTATAGGAGTAATAATAGACTTATAGTAAGATAGATTTAATTTAATTATTCTAAAGAAAAGAAATTTTATAAAGAGATAGCTAGTCTTATCCTTAGTAATAAGGTAGCTAAAGTCTAGTATATTACTAAGGCTATAACCCTTCTAATAATAAACTATATCTAAGCTAAACTAAAATAGAAAAATAATAATAATAGTAATATCTATATAACTAAAGAAGTACTCTTATAAGTTCTTAAGAAAGTAATTAAGAAAGTAACTAAGGGTAGTATTACTCTAACCTAAGTAAGCATTACTATAGGACTTACTTTACTAAAATAACTTAATATTACTTTACCCCCCTTATAAATCCTAGGTAAATAAAATAGAGAAGTCCTTATTAAAGAGAATACTATATAGGAATTACTTTAGTCTAAGGCTACTAAAGATATAGTAATAGTAGTAAATAAGGCTATAAGCTAAGCTATAGTAGTTATAGCTAGAAGACTCCTAAGTAAAGATATAATTATTATATTTAAAGAAACTATTACTTAGTATAAAGATAACTAGAAATAGATTCCTACTACCTTTAGACTAAAGATAGCCCTTTATTACTATATCCTTAGTATTATAATTAAGGGCTTTCTTATAAAGCATACCTTTATTAAAAACCTAGTAGTAAAGTTAGGTAAAGTAAATAAAGTTAATATATTTAAGGTAATAGTAAAGCGCCTCTAATATAAGGAAGCCTTAAGAACTACCCTAATCCTTAGATTAGCTAAAGTTAAAGATACTAATAAAATCTATAAAGATAAAATAGTCTTTAAAGTAAAGCTATTTTATACTAAACTATATAATAAGACCTTATAATCCTAATAATACTATAACTACTTCTAAATAGAATATATTATAAAGTACTATAAGGTAGCCCTAAAGTATAAGAGATATAAAGCTAGCTATTATAAGGGTAAAGAAATAACTTACCTAATTACTAATAAATAAGTATAAGAGAAATATATTCTATATTCTAGCCCTTACCTAGCCTAATCTAGGGATTACCTAATCCTAAAGGAAAAATAAAATATAGTAAAAGTAAGATACTTAGAGTAACTAGTATACTTTACTACTTATCTCTTAAATTAAAGCCTATTTCTAAGCTAGAAAAGACTTACTATAGCCTAGGCACTAACTAGTATAGTAAGAAAGAAAAGAGGCTATTAAACTCTAGTAAAGTAAAGCATAAAATAGCCTAGAGCTATAAGAGTAAATAGTATTAAATAATATATAAAGTAAATTAAGGCTAGTATAAAACTAGTGTAAGATAAAGAAAACCCCTAACCTCTCTAACTAATATAGTAATATTATAAGTTCTTTATTTAAATATAAATAAAAAGGATAATCTTATATATATAGTGCTCTAGTACTATACTAATATAAATATAATAGTAATCTAAGAATAGGAATATATAAAAAACCCTTAGCCCCTAGCTTTAAGCCTTACTTACTTTTAACTTATATACTATAATAAATATAATACTATATATATTAATAAGAAGCATATAGTAAGGTTATAGGTAGCCTAAGGAGAAGCTAACTAGTCCCTAGTAAAAATATATAGCATAAATATTTACTCTTTTTACTTAGAAAATTATAGTAATAATTAAAACACCCCTATTTATACTATAAATATAAAAGAGCTTTATAGCTAAAGCATATTTATTAGGGACTTTAACTAGAAGTATTTACTATAGAATAGTGTTAAAATAATGCTATTTATAGCACTATTTTATAGGCCTACTAGTTGCCTTGTTGCGTTGTTGCAACGTTAGTTACAGGCGTTGCTTACAGCGGTCTGTTATGACCTGCGTTGTTCCCATAACTAACCCACGGGCTTGTATGACTAAGCTAACTAGGTTACCCTATAGGGAAGCTAAAATCAACTGTAACTAGGCAACTAGTAGTCATATAAAAGGCTAACGTATACTGTTTAAATCCTTGAATTTTTCTGGATTTAATGGTATATTTTGTTAATAGGGTTGCTTATTAAAGTACTTAGTTAGGGCACCTAGGCAGCTAGTTTGTATAGCCATAAGTCGATTTTTTATTTTTCCTATATAAATGAGTTTTGCGGAAAATAAAAAGTAGCTCCTAAGACCTCTCTAGCAACCTAGATTCTTTAATACGGTTAGTAAGTCTATAAGGGGACTAGAAATCCTCTTATTGCTTATTAGATTATTCGTTTAGCTAGGAATTAACTATATTTAACTATTAAAGCTCTCTATCTTGCAGAATACGCTATAATCTAGTGAATCTAGAAGCCGCCGCATTAGAATCTAGTAGGGAGGTCTTCCTATCCCTCTAGCTAGATTCCCTTCCTATTTTTAATAGGTTATAAGCCTAGAAGGCCTATAGATTACTACATTACTGCGTTATTCTACTGTGATTACTACTTAATTTTAGGTATAGTTACTACTTACTATACCTATAGGCTCTTAAGATTACAAAGGAAACTACTAGAAGTTAAAGCTTTTTATCTACTAGCACCACGCATCGCAATATTAGACCCTTGGTGTTAAATTAACTATAGCCGCAACCCGCAACCACCACATTGCAACCGTAACTATCTAGTTATAACCACAACCTCTTGTGATTCTATTCACTACTATAACCATTATATTTAATATTATCTACAACAGTAGATACGCTATATCCTTTAAAATCATTAGACATCTAGTATACCTATACTAGGCTTTTTAACCTATTACATTACGTTGCACGCACTATACATTACATTACATTGCGTTGTAGCTTCTGTAATACCTATTATTTACAATTCCTATCCTTAGTGTTAAGAAATTTTCCTTACGGAGATTCTTCTCCGCCATTTTTCTACCCACGCATACCAAAGACCCACTTTTTAGACCTAAGGGCTACCCTCTTAAACGGCCCTGCCACGCAATTTACATACGTAACTAGATTGCAATATAAGTAGTTTCTAGCGCGCGTTATTTGCAATAGGAATAAATTTAGAGATTTAACATAGTAACTAGAAGATAGCACTACCTAGTTATAAGGGTAAGGCCCCTGCCCTAGGGTCTTCTAGCCCCCCTAGGGACCCTAGTAGGATAGATATAGAAGGTTAACTAGCTATTTAGGCTAGTGCTCTATAGCTATAGATATAGAGCTAAATTAAATAATAAGGCAAGACCTTATCTGATTTTATTAGGCATAGCAAGGAAAATCATATTAAAAATAAGGCTAGTATTAATAATTTACTAGAGAAATTAACGCAAACTATAACTATTATATAAGGTCTTTAGGCTTCTAATAGACCTAAGGAAGAAAATACTAAGGTTCTAGAAAAAGACCTAGCTACTACTTCTGCAAGCATACCTTCTAGTAACTTATAAGCTACCTTTAATATAAGTGCTATAAAGAAACTAAATAAGAAGGTTTACTCTATTCTAGAGAGAGCTAAGCTAAAAGGCCCTAAAAACTATAATTAGTAAAAACAAGCCCTAAGCATATAATTTAGAGCCCTAGGATTACCTAAATTTATTAATAATCTAAGCCTAGTAAGCTATCTAGCTAACTGTAACTAAGCTATTCTTTTAATAATATTAAGAGATAGTTATTAACTAGGACTATAGGCTACTATATATTAGCAAAAATCCCCTAAAGAAGCCTATAAAGTCCTTATTAGGCAGTATTTACAAAGTGCTAAAATCTAGTGTAGTATACTATACGCTAGCTACTATTCCCTAAACTTTTTAAGTTATAAGGGATCTTTAGAGGCTTTTAATGCTAATTTTAATAATTTACTAGCTAGACTATAGCTTTATAGTGTAGAGATCGCCCCTATTAATTAAGTAAATCATTATATTAATGCATTAAAGCAGACCTTTCCTAGTTAGGCTAAGAGACAAAGATTTACTATTAGAGCTTCTAGGGCATAAGGACTGCCTATAAATACCCTAAATTTATAGTTCCTTATAGTAGACTTATTAGAAGAACAGAGGGACAAAACCTCCCCTATAGCTAAAGCCCTTAGTTATAAGGCTTTTAATAATAAGGGAAATTCTAAGGACTAGGAAAAGAAGTCTTTTAATCCTAACCCTAAGAAGGACTCTAACGCCACTAAAGAGCAGGATAAAAAGGATTTAAACCCTTCTAAGGCCTCTAAAAAGAAGCAGAAGAAGAAAAAGAGTAGCAATAGGGAAAAATAGAAAGGAAAAGAAGCTGCTTTTGCTTTAGGCTACACCCTAGCCATAGGATACGTTAAAGAATTAGATTCTGATAAATCTAGCAGTGATAATAGTAGTGATTCTAATTCTAATTTAGATAGTTCTAGTGCCTCTACCACTAGTAACACTACTAGTAAGCCTACTTTTAGCTACTCTAATAATATAGTTAAAAACTCCCTTTTATATAATACAGGTTTTTCCTGTTACATTTGTAATAATAGGGCTTCTTTTAGGGACTTTAAACCTCTAAAGAAAGGTAAAACTAGCGCTATAATTACAGTAGGAGGACCTATTTATCCTAAAGAAAGAGGCATAGCTATTTTTAATGTTCTAGTTAAGAAAAATCCACTAGAATATAGGCCTTTAGCTTTGCTAGATGCCCTATATTTCCTAGGTATAGATACTAACCTAGTTAGTGGGTTATCTCACTATCTAAAGGGAGGTTATCTAGCTAAAGACTAGCTATTCCTAGCTGATAAAAGCCCCTGTGGGTTATTAGAACCTGCTAAACATGGCTTCTTTTTACAGATTAAGGGGCAACCTACTCCTACGATCTGTAAGCATTTAACCTACCTCTCCTTTATAGGCTCTTAGTATTATAACTAATAACGACAACCAAGAGCTTATAAGAATAAATTAGGGTTTTCCTACCCTATAGAGGTTTAAATTCCGTAACTAGCTTTTAATCCTAAGGAATATTAACGAATCGAAGAGCTAGAAGATAATGATTTAGAAGATTTAGCCCTATGTCCCACTAAAGCTTCTCCTAGTTAGGCATCTTTTATAGGGGGTTTAGAAGGTCTATACCCTAATAACTTAGGTGACAATAGTGGCCGTCTACTGCCCCCAGAGGCCTGTGATTCTTAAGAGGCCTAGTAACAGAGGGAGCTAGGGGATAATAGCCCTAAAAAGCTAGATTCTAGTTATAAGAAGTTACTAGATTTAGCCCTTCTTTAGCATATTTAATTAGGCTATATAGGCCTCCCTTTACTAAAGAAATCATTAAAATTAGCTAAAGGGATCCCTGATTTTTCCGCTATTAAAGAAAAGGATTTTAACTGTATAGCCTGTATGCAATCTAAAGCTATTAGAAGACTAACTAAATAACCTATTTAGGACCCCCCTAGAGTTCTAGATATTTTAGAGGGAGATATAGTTAAAATTAAACCTATACCGTATAATAAGAAGGCTATAGTCCTTATACTTATTAATTAAAAATCCCAGTATAAATGGTGCTTTTTATTAGCTAATAAAGAAGGTTTAACCCTTTCTTTAGCTATTAAGGGCTTCTTTAGGGCCCTAAAAAATCAATATAACGTGTATCCTAGGCACCTTTACTTTAACAGAGGTACTAAAATTAACAACAAACTTTAGTTATAATTATCTTCTAAGGGAATTTGCTTTAGCACCTCTTACCCCTATATTTACAAATAGAATAGGCTAGTTAAGAGGGCTATTAGGGTTATCCTTAACTAGCTTAGGGCTACACTTTAGTGGTCTAAGCTACCCTTATATCTATAATCTTATATCCTTCTAGCTATAGTGAAATTAGTTAATATTATAGCTAATATAACTAAACCTTTAACCCCTAAGCAGCTATTTCTAGCTAATTTAGAGCCTAAGACTTCCTATAAGCCTAACTTCTTAAAAATTAGGGCTATAGGGTCTTATTATAAGGTCCTAATACCTCTAGAGCAGAGATCTAAGCTTTAAAAGCTAGCCCCTAGGACTATTCCTAGTTAGTTGCTAGCTACTCTAGGTTTTACTATTTATCTTATTTATATTCCCTCTAAAAGGTTAGTTATAAAGACTAGCTTTATTAAAATTATAGAGGATATAGGCTTTATAAGGTCCCCTAAGCCTTTAGGGACTAATCCTTTAGAGGGAGAAGCTAATATCTCACGAGATAATCTAGAAGTTTAGGATAGTTACCTAAAGCCTCCTAAAAGCTTAGCGCCCGCAGCGCCCGCAACGCCTATACTAACAGCCCCCGGGGCAACTAACACAGCGCCTGTAACCCCTACAACGCCTCTAGCGCTACCTCTAGAGAGCCCTAGCTCTAGCGCCCCTAATAAGGGTGCTATTAAAAAACCGTTTTCAGATTTAGATTCTTTAATTAATTCTGATTCTATGGATATTAATGATTTTAATATATCTTCATACGTTAAGGAGATATGCTTTAAGGCATAACAAAAGGCTAAATTATCCACTAAAAACAATAATTCGGATACCCCTAAGACCTAGAAATAAGCTTTAAAAAGCAAGGATAGTTAAAAATGGATAGATATAACTTTTAATAAATTTAAATAGCTTCTAGCTACTAGAACCTTTAAATTTATAGGGATAGACTAAATTCCTAAGGGCTAGAGGGTTCTAAAGAATAGGCTTATTTATAAGCTTAAAAAGGATAAAGAAAATAATCCTCTAAAATATAAGGCCTAACTCGTTGCTAAGGGTTTTATGCAAATAGAAGGTTAAGATTATATTAAAACCTACGCTGTAACTAGTATTCCCCCTAGTTAGCGGATTTTACTAGCCCTAGTGGCTTGTAATAACTAGGAAGTTAAATAGGTTAATTTTATAGGGGCTTTTCTAAATAGTCCACTAAAGGAATCTATCTATATGTAAATACCTAATGGATTTACTAAATTTGCTAAGTCTTCTATACCTAAAGTAGCTAAGTTACTTAAGAAGTATAGCTATAAACCCTCTTAAAAGCAGGTTATTTTCCTATAAAAGGCTTTATATAGATTAAAACAGAGCTCTAGAGAGTGGTAACAGGTTTTAAAGGACTTTCTTTAGAAGCTAGGCTTTTAACCCCTTATATCTAACCTAGCTATCTTCTTTAACCTAACTATATCTACATATATAGCGACTTATATGGATAACTGCCTTCTAATAGGACTGGATCTAGCTTATATTAATAGGCTAAAGAAGCTACTTTATAAAGCTTATCCTATAGAAGACCGTGGGCTAGCTAAATTTTTCCTAGGCGTTTAAATCACTAGAAATCGAAAGAAAGGGACCTTAACTATCCACTAGTCCTAGTATATTTCTAAAGCCCTAGAAAGATTTAACATAAAGAATGCTAGACCTATTAAAATTCCCCTATAACTAGGAATTATAAAACAGGTAGACCACCTAACTAAACCTCTTTCCCCCCCTAATCACAAGCTATATCAGAGTATTATAGGGACTATTATATACCTAATGCTCCTTATAAGACCTAATATTGCCTTTCTAGTTTAGTGGCTTTTCACAGCGCTAGCTAAGCTATTTATAGAGTATCTTAATACTTCTAAATATTTGCTTAGGTACCTTTTAGGCTCTATAGGTTATTCTATAACTTATAGAAGGTCTAAATCTGCTGTTATAGCTTCTGTAACCCTTATTGGCTTCTATGATAGTGACTTCGCAAGTGATAAGTCCTCTAAATTAACCTATGCTTATCTCTATAAGCTAGCTAAAGGACCTATTAGCTAGAAATCAAAGAAAGCAACTATAATAGCTTTATCTATATTAGAGGCTAAATCTAACGCCTTATGTGAAGCTATTAGGGAGCTAGAGTGGCTTTATAGTCTCTTTAAAGAGATAAAGCTACCTATAGCACCTCTAGTACTAATTTTTAGTGATAACTAAGGCGCTATTATAACCGCTAATAACCCTGCTCTCTATAGCAAAACAAAGCATACCTTGCTAAAATTTAACTATACTAGAGAAAAGGTATAGAAGGGTATAGCTAAGGTTATCTATATTAATACTAAAGAGATGCTTGTAGATAGTTTAACTAAGCCCCTGCCTAATAATAAATTTTAACAATTTATCTAACTATTAGGCCTTACAAATACAAAGGCTTAATCTAAACTAATAAAATTAACTAAAAAGTCGAAAAACCGAAAAATTAACAAAAACACTAGAATTACGCCTAAAAGTTATTAATTTTAAAAGGTTACTGTTTTTAGTTAAAAGTTATTAGATTTATTATTAAATTTATAGTTAACTTAGATATCTATTAAAGAGCTAAGTCTAGGTATTAAATTAGTTACCTCATACTTTTCTAGAGAGAGTGTTAAAATAATGCTATTTATAGCACTATTTTATAGGCCTACTAGTTGCCTTGTTGCGTTGTTGCAACGTTAGTTACAGGCGTTGCTTGCAGCGGTCTATTATAACCTGCGTTATTCCTATAACTAACCCACGGGCTTGTATAACTAAGCTAACTAGGTTACCCTATAGGGAAGCTAAAATTAACTGTAACTAGGCAACTAGTAGTTGTATAAAAGGCTGATATATACTGTTCAAATCCTTAAATTTTTCTGGATTTAATGGTATATTTTGTTAATAGGGTTGCTTATTAAAGTACTTAGTTAGGGCACCTAGGCAGCTAGTTTGTATGGCTGTGAGTTGATTTTTTATTTTTCCTATATAAATGAGTTTTACGGAAAATAAAAAGTAGCTCCTAAGACCTCTCTAGCGACCTAGATCCTTCGATACAGTTAGTAGGTCTATGAGGGGACTAGAAATCCTCTTATTGCTTATTAGATCGTCCGTTTAGCTAGGAATTAACTGTATTTAACTATTAAAGCTCTCTATCTTGTAGAATACGCTATAATCTAGTGAATCTAGAAGCCGCCGCATTAGAATCTAGTAGGGAGGTCTTCCTATCCCTCTAGCTAGATTCCCTTCCCATTTTCAATAAATAGATTTAATAAAACTAGTAATAGGGTAAAAAAACTACTAGAGTTTATAGGCTAGTAAAGGCTTAGATTAGTAATACTATAGGGTAAACCTACTAGATAAAATAAAGGTAATAGAGATAGCACTATAAACCTAGCGTAAGTAACTCCTAATATTTAAGTATACTATAAAGAAGCTAATAACCTAATAGGGTTTAACTATATACTATAACTAATCTATATCTTTACTAACCCTTAGAAAGCTACTTCTCTAACCCTTAGGTATACTTAGAATACTATAGATAAAGAAGCTATAAAGGTAAAGGTAATTAACTAACTACTACTAAAAAATACCCTAGACTTATATAATAAGAAAGGCATTAATGCTTACACTATATAGTTAATTATAAATCTCTAGGAAATAGCTAAGATAGTAGCCCCCTAAAAACCTAGGGGCTTACCTAGGCTAGAAGTATAGTAGTTTAAAAAAGCTAAAGAGTTAGTTACTAAAGCTAATTAGGCTAAGAGATAATAAAGATACTAAAGAACTAAAGTAAATTAGTAAGTATATACTAATATAAATAAGAACTAGGAAAGAGTTATTAGAGAAAAGAGAAGAAATATATAAAAGAATACACTAAGGTAAGCTATTACTTATAGTAAGGATAGAGAAGTATAAAGACTAGAAAGATAGGCTAGGCTTTAGAGCTAGGCCCCCCTAAAGCTCCCTAGGCTTCTAAAGCTTAAAAGGTCTAATAATAACCCTAACCTAGCTACTATATATAAAGATAAGGTAAGTATACTAGTATAAAGATTCTTCCCTAAACCTATAGTAAACTTATCCTATATCCTAGATTTATCTTTCCTAAGCTTAATAACACACTAGTCCTAGCTAAGGACTAATTCGCCCCCTAGGAAATTAGAAATATCTTTATAAATATAAGTAATTAGAAGGCCCTAGGCAATAATAAACTCCCTATAGGATTTATTAAGGCTTATAGTAATCTAGCCTATCTTATAATAACTAGACTACTAAACGCAGTCCTTATAGTTAGCTATTTCCTAGCCTACTTCTATACTACTAAAGTAGTTATAATTAGGAAGCCTAGAAAAATAACTAAATTAGTCCTTAGTAGACCTAGAACCGCCCTAGTTAAGGCCTACTACTAACGCAAACTATTTCTTCTTACTTTAATTTTTAGCATATAACTTCTTAATATAGGTATTAAAGTCCTTAGGGACTTAGAGAAATAGATAAATTAGCACTAATTTAGAGCTAGAATTAACCTACTAGAGAAGCACTTACTTTAGCACTACTAGTAATCTTAGCTAATATTTTAGTTAGCTACTAATACTTTGCCTAATATCTAGTAATTTTAACCTATTAAATAGATTAGTAGTAGCGCTAGCCTAGAAGTAGTAATATTAAACCTTTTTATAACTACTATTTCTAACCTAATAATTAAAATAAGTGTTAGTTATAGCCCCTAACTAGATAGATTAGCCTTACTACTACGTTAAAACTAAAGAGAAAACAGACTAATAATATTATAGTACTAATAGCCTAGAGTTTTAATAGATTATATATAATAAGATATATACTAGAACTATTAAGGCTTACTTAACTATACTAAATTAGCGTTAGAATAGGCCTAGCGCTAAAGTAAAGAAGACTTACCTACAGCTTATAATTAAGTATATACTATAATTACTTTAGGGTAAGTAGCTTCTTTAGATAATGAAGAGAAAACTTAGGTTCCTAGGTAAATTAGGACCTAGTTTATATAGAAATAGAAGCAAACTTACTAGTAATATAGATTAAAAAGGAGATATTTTTATAATAGTAAGAATATATATATAAAACTACTATAATTATTAGCTTCTAAATTAGCTCTAACCTAGGATAGGGCCTATAGGTTCTTAAAAGAAGAAAAGAAAAAGAACCTATAAGAAAGTATAATATAAAAGAAAGGAAAAAGGTTAGGATTCTAAGGTAGGAAGAACTTCTCTTATAATCCCTAGGGGAGGGGGGGCTATAAGTTATTATTATAAATATAAAGATAATATACTAATATTATAAATAAATAAAAACTCTAATAATAGAAAAGCACTAATACTAAGGTAACTATAAACTAGCCTTACCCTTTCCCTCTAGAAGTTTTATAAAACTAAGTATACTAAGTTTATAAATAACCTAGGTTAGAAGAGAGGTAGATTTAGCTAAAAAGTAAGGTAATAAAAGAGTTAGTAATACTATAAGAGAAAAGTAAATTATTATTATAAACTTAAATTTACTTTATAGGTAGTAATATTAGTTAGGCTAGCACTAGCCTAAAGGAAAGCTAGGGCCTAGGTAAAGGGGGAGAGTTAGTAGTCTTTCTAACTTAAAAAACTTAGATAAAGGGATTAGGCTAGCGTAAGCTAGTAATAAATAACTATGAATAGCTATACTAATAGTAGCGCTAACCTAGCCTAGGGCTAGCGCTAGACTATATAAAGATATAAGGGGGTTTTTTATCTTTCTAAAGGTTTTTCTCTTTAATTAATCTATAGGAGTACTAGAAATAGCTAGGGAAGGCTAACTAGCGTACTTAAATAATAATAATAACATAGCCTTATATAAGTAAAGATATAGCTATAAATTACTTAAAAGAGGCAAAAACTTAAATAGCTATAGAAAAATTTATAGAAAGTAAATACCTTTTCTTAATTAGATAATACTAACTAAGGCTTTACTTTTACCCTATAAACCCCTTTTACTTAAGACTTTACCTTTATTCCTTAGGTAGTAGTATTCTTACTAGGACTTTATAAATATAGTATAGTAAAGATATAGCTTAAAGCTTTTATATATAAGAAAAATACCTATAAAAACCTATAAATATTCTTAGTAAATTTAAATATAGTCTTTACTATAAATTAAAATATATTTACTAATAATATAATAAAGGTTATATATACTAGTAGCTACTTAGTAAATAAGGTAAAGTAATAGTAAATATACTTTACTACTATAAATAGTTATATAAATTACTAAAGCTATACTTAGGTAAAGTTTATTTAATAGCTAAAAACTAAAGGAATAAATAAAAATAGTTACTACCTAGAAGCTATAGGAATATTACTAACCCTTTATTAAGGTAAGAATTAGTTATTTTAAAAATTTATTAAGATTTAAGGGAAGGTAAAAGTAAAATTACCTAAGCCTATACCTCAACCTATAAGAATTACCTAGTTTATATAATGCCTAAATAGTATAATAAAAAAGTAAGTATTTAGCTAGGAATACCCTATAAGTTAAAACTACCTTATTAGCTAAGGAAAGAAAGTAAAAGTAATAACTAAGGAAAAGAAAGAGATCCCTTATAAAGGCTACTTAGGAAGTATCTAGTAAAAGAGAAGAAATTACTTAGTATCTCTAGAAAAAAAGCTATAGAAAAAGCACTATATAAAAGTAAGGGGCTTACTTATCTATTATAAGTATAAGAAATTAGGCTATATTTTAACTAAGTATACTAAACTAAACTATAGTATTTACTATAAAAATAGCTATATTACTAAGTAATACTAAGCTAGCACTAATTAGGCTAGAAGTTACTTAAACCTAAATAAGGCCTTAATTAGCTTAGTATAACCTTAGAAAAACGCTCTTAATATAACTTAACTTAATAAAAATAAGTAATTAGACTTATAAATTTATATAAATATTATGTTATAGTAAGATAACTACTAGGTAGTAATGCTAACGCTATTTAACCCTAGTGCTATATATTCCTTAATTTACCCTAATATATTAATAGACCTTAATTAGTTAAAGATATAACTATATAAAAATATACTAAGTGTGCTACTATATTACTAATAGTAATGTTATAGATTTAAGCTACAAGCTTAGGTCTTTAGCGAAGGAAAGGGGGATCTAAAGAGGCTTTGTAAAGTAAGCAAGCTACACGCAAAAGAACACTAGTTAGTGCGCGCTTTGCGCATAGACTAGGTATAACCCTTATAAAGGGGGATACTATATAACCCTAAGCTTAGTCTTTTTTTTTTCTATAAGAATATTAATTACACTCTAAATACTTATATATAGTAGCTATAAGGCTAGTTTATAATATTTAATATTCTTTACTATAAGCACTTAGACACTAGTAAATATACTATTACCCCTAGAAATAGAAATAGATAGATTATTAGGACTATATAAGGTAGTTACTAAGTAAACTATATAAATAACTTACCTATATAAGTAGCTAAAGGTATTACTATATATAGCTTAACTAAAATAAAAACTAATCCCTATAAGTCCCTTATTTAATAAAGATAAGGTACTATTCTTAGTATAAAGAGGTTTTATAATATATAAGCTAGTTTTAGACTAGGACTTTATTAGTATTATATAGGATTAGTAGTTTTATATTTTTTAAAACCTATTTCCTAAGGTCTAGGTATATATAGCTTTTTTCTTTAAAAATAGTTACTTACTTAACTACTATTTAGAATAATTTCTTAAATACCTTAGGGAAATATTTTATAACCCTTATTAATAGGAAATAGCTATTATAAAACTTAACTAGCTTATATAGTAATAAAATAAGTATTTTAGTGACTTCTATATTTAATTTAAATAAAAATTAGCTTTTATAGGAGGGTTAGGATAGGCTAATACTATAAAGCTAGCTAAGTTATATATAGTTCTTAATAAGTAAATAAAAGACTATAGTGTAAGTAAGGATATACCTTAGATAAATTATATATTAGTAATAGCTTAATATTATACTATTACCCTAGATATTAAGTTCTATTAATTAGAGGAAAAACATTAGGCTTAAAAATTAGCCTTACCTATAGCTAGTATAGCTAAATAATAGGTATATAATAAAGATATACTAATAATAAATATATAATCTATAGGTATAGCTAGTACCTAAAAGAAATCTAAATAGTCCCTAAGATAGTTCTCTTAGCTAAAGAAATAAGCTAAGTAAGTCTTAGAGATAGTATTAGTAATATAATAGGAGAAGGGTAAATATATATATTATAGATTTACTAAGCACTTTATCTTAGAATATATATTATATACTACTATTCCCCTATAAGGAAAATTATCTATTAATATATATAATTTAGCAAAGACTAAGCCTAAAGAGCTAGGGAGTAATTTTAATAAGTAGTTAGAAAAAGAATAACCCCTTTATTAAGTTATTTAAAAGGGGTTAAGAGAAAGGAGTAAGAGAAGGTATTATAGTATATAGTTATTATAAATAAGGACTTTAAATAGATTTAGAATAATATAAATTTAATACCCTTTTTAGTCCTAGTATTAATTAATAAAACTACCTTTATAGATACTTAGATTAATATAGGTTTTAACTACTATACTACTATAAGTAAGCGCCTTATTTAAAAGCTTAAACTAAAATATATTCCCTTACTATCTAAGAGGTTAGTATATACTATAGTTAGTGTAAAAAAAGGGGGAAAGGAGAGATAGGAAAAACATTTATTTATATTATATATTATATACTTTTAGATAGATATAAATAAATAGGAGACGCTAATTATAGTATACTTAATCCTAGGATTAACTAAAGAGTTAATCTTAGGGACATTATAAATAACGCGTTATAATATAACCCTATAAATAAAATAATATTAACTAAGTATTAGTTTAGTAAATAACTTAATTATATAGGCTTTTATAAATAGGAAAATAGAATAACCTATAGTAGTAGTCCTTAGATTAACCTTTATAAGGATAGTATATAAGGCAAAGTAATAGAAGTAATATATCTAGCTTTTAGCTATAAGTCTATAAGAAATAATATCTATCTTATAAATTAACGCTACACTAAAGGTATTAGAATAGGAGCTCTTAGCCTCCTTACTAGAAATATTATAGAACTTTAAGGACCTCTTCCTAAAGAGTAAGGTAAATATTTTGCCCTTATATTAGGGGAAGTTAGATTACTATATTTACCTTAAAAAGAATATAGAAGGGAATACACTAGACTTGCTATAGGCACTATTATATAGCATGCCTTACTAACACCTACTAGAGATTAGGAAATAGATTATAGACCTTATAGATAAGGGTTAGATTTAGGCGAGTTTATTATTAGTAATAATACTAGTGTTATTAGTAAAGAAGCTAGGGGGTAAATAGAGGTTTTATATAGACTATTATATATTAAATAAGATTATAAAATAGGACTATTACCCCTTACTACTAGTTAAGGAAATATTATAGTTATTATTAAAGGCAAAGTAGTTTATAAAACTAGATATAAAAGTAGCGTTTTACTATATATAGATTACTAAAGGTAAGGAATACTAGATAGTATTCTATATATAATTTAGATTATTTAAGTGGCTTATTTACCTATTTAGTTTAGTAAGCGCCCTTATAACCTTTTAGAGGTATATTAATAAGGCACTTAGTAGGATTCTTAGAGACTATATAATAGCATATCTTATTAATATATTAACCTTTGCATACTTTTCCGCACTAACCTAAAGGTACGGAATCGCCTCTAAAATACAAACTAAGTTAATATTTAAATTCCTTATTATTAATTACCCCCTTTTATAATATTATATTATAATAGATCTAAAGGTAGGTATAAGGATAAGGTATTAATAATTATTAATAAAGGAGAAAGGGGGCTAGTATAAAGCTACTACTACCCTAACGCTAGCATAGGATAGTTTAATATCTATAGGAGTAATAATAAACCTATAGTAAGATAGATTTAATTTAATTATTCTAAAGAAAAAAAACTCTATAAAGAGATAGCTAGCCTTATCCCTAGTAATAAGGTAGCTAAAGTCTAGCATATTACTAAGGCTATAACCCTCCTAATAGTAAACTATATCTAAGCTAAACTAAAATAGAAAAATAATAATAATAGTAATATTTATATAACTAAAGAAACACTCTTATAAGTCCTTAAGAAAGTAATTAAAAAAGTAACTAAAGGTAGTATTACTCTAACCTAGGTAAGCGTTACTATAGGACTTACTTTACTAAAATAACTTAATATTACTTTACCCCCCTTATAAATCCTAGGTAAATAAAATAAAGAAGTCCTTATTAAGGGGAATACTATATAGAAATTACTTTAGTCTAGGACTATAAAAGATATAGTAATAGTAGTAAATAAGGCTATAGGCTAAGCTATAGTAGTTATAGCTAAAAGACTCCTAAGTAAAGATATAATTATTATATTTAAAGGGACTACTACCTAGTATAAAGATAACTAGAAATAGATTTCTATTGCCTTTAAACTAAAGGTAGCCCTTTACTACTATATCCTTAGTATTATAGTTAAGGGCTTCCTTATAAAGTATACCTTTATTAAAAACCTAGTAGTAAAGCTAAGTAAAGCAAATAAAGTTAATATAATTAAGGTAATAGTAAGGCACCCCTAATGTAAAGAAGCCCTAAGAACTACTCTTATCCTTAGATTAGCTAAAGTTAAAGATACTAATAAAATTTATAAAGATAAAATAGTCTTTAAAGTAAAGCTATTTTATACTAAACTATATAATAAGACTTTATAACCCTAATAATACTATAACTACTTCTAAATAAAATATATTATAAAGTACTATATTATTTATTTATTATTTATTTAAATACGCTAGTTAGCCTTCCCTAGCTATTTCTAGTACTCCTACAAATTAGTTAAAGAGGAAAACCTTTAGAAGGACAAAAAACCCCCTTACGTCTTTGTTTAGTCTAGCGCTAGCCCTAGACTAGGTTAGCGCCGCTGTTAGTGTGGCTATTCGTAGTTATTTATTACTAGCTTACGCTAGCCTTATCCCTTTGTCTAAGTTTTTCTTTTAAGTTAGAAGGACTACTAACTCTCTTCCTCCGCCTAGGTCCTAGCTCTCCTCCGAGCTAGTGCTAGCCTAATTAATATCGTTGCCTGCAAAGTGAATTTGAGTTCGTAATAATAATTCACTTTTCTCTTATAGTATTACTAACTCTTTTATTGCCCCACTTTTTAGCTAAATCCGCCTCTTCTCTAACCTAGGTTATTTATAAACTTAAAGCACCTAGTTTTATAAAACTTCTAGAGGGGGAGGGTAGGGTTAGTCTATAGTTGCCTTAGTGTTAGCGCTCTCCTATTATCAAAGTTTTCGTTTGTTTGCAATATTAGTGTATTATCTTTATATTTATAATAATAACTTATAGCCCCCCCCCCCCTAGGGATTATAAGAAAAGTTCTTCCCCCCTTAGAATCCTAACCTTTTTCCTTCCTCCTATATTATACTTTCTTATAGGTTCTTTTTCTCTTCTTCTTTTAAGAACCCTTAGGCCCTATCCTAGGTTAGTGCTAGTCTAGAAGCTAATAATTACTATAGTTTCATGCGCTTATTGCTACTGTTACAAAAATATCTCCCTCTTGCTCCCTATCGCTAGTAAGTCTGCCTTTATTTCCGTGTAATATAGGTGCTAATTCGCCTAGGAGCCTATGCTTTTACTACATTATCTAAAGAAGCTGCTTACCCTAAAGCAGCTATAGTAAGCTCTTAAATGCAAGCTTTAGGTAAGTCTCTTTTACTCTAGCGCTAGGCCTGTTTTAATGCTAATTTAGTTTAGTTAGGTAAGCCCTAATAATTTTAGTGTATTTCCTACTATACATAATCCGTAAAGACTCTAGGCTATTAGTGCTATAATATTATTAGTTTGTTTTCTCTTTAGTTCTGCTGCGGTAGCAAGGCTAATCCGTTTAGTTAGGGGCTATAACTAATGCCTGTTTTAATTATTAGGTTAGAAATAGTGGTTATAAAAAGGTTTAATATTATTGCTTCTAGGCTAGTGCCGCCGCTAATCCGCTTAATAGGTTAAGATTATAGGACATTAGGCAGAACATTAGTGGTTAACTAAAATATTAGCTAAGATTGCTAGTAGTGCTAAGGTAAGAGCTTCTCTAGCGGGTTAATTCTAGCTCTAAATTAGTGCTAATTTATTTATTTTCCTAGGTCCCTAAGGACTTTAATACGCGTATAAAGAAGTTATACACTAAAAATTAAAGTAAGAAAAAACAGTCTGCGTTAGCAGTAGGCCTTAACTAAGGCGGTTCTAGGTCTACTAGGGACTAATATAATAAGACTATCTTTTAGCTACGTTGCCTAGACGCATAAATAGCGGAGACAAACTGTCTCCTAGGCGCCTCCCTCCCTGTTAAGGGGCGGGCTAAAATCCTAGAGAATGCCATTCCTATCCCTAAGAAGGAGTAGTTTCTTTATGTTATTTTGCATTAGCGTAGGGGCGTAATTGGATTAGAGGCGGCCCGGAAGGGGGGCTAATATACCTAGCGTTTAGTAGTTAGTTTGTATTAATCTAATAATAAGTTCCGGAGCTATTTCCTTATATGCATTATAGTCACTTCGCCTCTAGCCCGTTTCCGCCCCTAAATTATCTGCGTTAGTTCCTAGTTTCTAACACCTCTATTAGTTATTGTTTCTGCGGTCCTTAGTTCTAATCTTTCGCGTTAGCTACGCCTTAGTTCTAGTTCTAGGGCTCTTGACTTAGCGGCTAGGTTATATGCTAGTGTATAATATTATAGTCTCTTTATAGCTAGAAACCACTTAGCTATAACTTTCGCCCGCTAGGGATTATTTAGGGCTAGCCTTGCTTCCTATGCGTCTGCGGGCTAACATTGTTAGGGTTGCATATAACTATATCTATAGCAATTAACTATTACATAGTACTAGTCTTCTTTTGCTTAGCTATAGCTATATAGAGGCAAAGTTACCCTAGGAATGTTCTAGAGGAAAAGGAACTTATTAAGGCTAATCTTACCTGTTTGCAATTATATAAGTGTGAAAGAGACGTGCTTATCTAGGTTATTATGGAATCTCTAGATATCTTTTAGGTAGCTTAGCGGTTAGTCCTTAGCTAGTTCTCTAACGCGCTAGTCCTAACCTAGTCTTTCTTTACTATGCTATGCTTCCTATTAGCTTTTCTATTTGTTATGCAAGTTTGCGTTAGGTTTGTTTTCTTTATTATTATATCTCCTCTATAGCCTCCTCTAGGGTAGGATAGTCACTACTAACCTAGCTATAGTCCTAATTACCTTCGCTATCCTACTATTAGTGGTTCTCTCCTTATACCTCTTTTTTAGGTAGTTTAGGTATAGGTTAAGTAGCAGGACTTTAGTTTTAGCTTCTAGCTATGCAATTAGGGTAGCCTTAAACGCCCTAGCAATAACCTAGAGATAGGCTAACTAGTTAGTTATAAAGCTCTTAACTATACCTTTTGGTTTTCCTCCTTTCTTAGTTAGTATATAGTAAGCGCTTGCCCTATAGGCAATTATAGGGCAAACTACTTACGTGTATAGGAGGCGTGTGTCTCTAAAGCTATAACCCTATGCTAACGCTGCTAGCGAGGTAAATGTGAGTCACTACTAGGCTAGTTTTCCTTTAATAATTTTCCTATAAGTGCCCTAGGTAAGTTTCCTATTAATCTAAATTCTAAGGAATTAGTAGGCCTCTATAGGCGCTATCTCCTCTGCTCTAAGCTAGACTCTAGTCTAGGGTAGCTAATAGGATTTGCTAAAGTGTATAAGTTCTGTCTTAGCTAGGTTAAACTTTACTCCTGCTTCCTTAGCCTATTCCTTATAGATCCTCTATGCTGCCTTAAGTCTCCTCTAGGTCTAAGCTATGTTTCTTCTAAAAGCTATAATATTTATGTTATCTATAAAGCCTATTGCTACTATGCCTAGTATAGCTTTAAGATAGGCATAGAGTTTTACTAAGTATAGGAGAAAGAGGATAGGGGAGAGGGGGGATCCCTATAGGGTGCTAGCCTTAATTTTAAAGAGTCTTAAGAGCCCTCTATTAAAGCTAAGCTAGCTTATTCTCCCTATAAGGAAGCTATATATTATTGCTACTAGCTATTGTGGGATACCTATCTTAATAAGGAAAGCTATAAGGTATAGGTAGCTAACCCTATTAAATACTAATAAGATATCTATCTGCGTAAGCAAGGCTAATCTGCCTCTCCCCTAGGCCTCTCTAACACACTCTATTAGTGCTCTTATCATAGTCTCTGTTAATCTATTAACCCTATTTCCTATTTAGAGCTTAGGGAGGAGGCTATTTGTCTTAGCGTAGGTTATAAGCTACCTTGCTATTACTACTTCTATAACCTTCCCTACTATATTAAGCAGTAAGATTAGTCTCTAGGCATTAGTATGCCTTATTTCTTTAGTTATTTTCCCTAGTTTCCTAATTACCACTACTTTAGCAGTGCGGAAGCAGGCTAGGAAATAGCTAACTATAATAGCTGCGTTTAGTAGCCTAGTTATTACAAGGCAGGCTAGTTTTTTGCAGGCCTTAATAAATCCTATAGGGAGTTTGTTATTGCCTAGGGCCTTCTAATTGCTTATATCTAAGAGGATATTGCTAATCTCTTAGGGGGCGAATAAGTCTAGGTCTAGGGCTAGTATATTATTAAGCTTAGGGAAAGATAGGTCTAGGATATAGGATAGGTTTGCTATAGGTTTAGGGAAGAATCTTTATGTAAGTATACTTACCTTATCTTTATATGTAGTAGCTAGGTTAGGGTTATTATTAGACCTCTCTAGCTCTAGTAGCCTAGGGAGCTCTAGGGGAGCCTAGCTTTAAAGTCTAGCCTATCTTTCTAGTCTCTATACTACTCCCTCCTTGCCTTTAGTGTTAGCTTGTCTTAGCGCATCCCTTCACGCGTTTCTTCTCTTCTCTCTAATAACTCTTTCCTAGCTCTTATCCGCGTCTGCATATGCTTGCTAATTTGCTTTAGTCCTCTAGTGCCTCTATTATCTCTTAGCCTAATTAGCTTTAGTAACTAACTCTTTAGCCCTTCTAGACTACTACGCTTCTAGGCTAGGTAAGCCCCTAGGTTTTTAGGGGGCTACTATCTTAGCTATTTCTTAGAGATTTATAATTAACTATATAGTATAGGCATTAATGCCTTCCTTATCGCATAGGTTAGAGGCGTTTTCTAGTTATAGTTAATTAATTGCCTTTGCCTCTATAGTTCCTTTGTCTATAAAGCTCTAAGTGTATCTTAGGGTTAGGGGGGTAGTGTCCTAGGGGTTAGTAAAGATACGAATTAGTTATAGTATATAGTTAGACCCTATTAGGTTATTAGCTTTATTATAGTGTACTTAGATATTAGGAGTCGCCTATGCTAAGTCTATAGTGCTATCTCTATTACCTTTATTCTATCTAGTAGGTTTGCCCTATAGCGTTACTAATCTAAGCCTTTACTAGCTCACAAACTCTAGTAGCTCTTCCACTCTATTACTAGTCCTATTAAATCTATCCTATAGTGGATGCTTCTAGTTAAAGTCCCTAACAAATACGCTTTAATTATAGGGCTCTTTTATATTAATAGTGTGAATAGGGGTGTTCTAATTATTATTATAATTTTCTAAGTAAAGGGAGTAGATATTTACGCTATGTATTTCCACTAGGGACTAGTTAGTTCCTCCCTAGGCTGCCTATAACCCTATAGCGTGCTTTTTATTAATATATATAGCGTTATATCTATTATAGTATATAAGTTAGAAGTAAGTAAGGCTTAGAGCTAGGGGCTAAGGGTTTTTTATATATTCCTATTCTTAGATTACTATTATGTCTATATTAGTATAGTGCTAGAGCGCTATATGTATAAGGTTATCCTTCTTATTTATATTCTAATAGAGGACTTATAATATTACTACGTTAGTTAGGGGGGTTAGGGGTCTTCTCTATCTTATGCTAGTTCTATGCTAGCCCTAACTTGCTTTGCATATTATCTAATGCTATCTGCCCTTATAGCTCTAGGCTATTTCGCGCTTTGCTTTGCTAGGGTTAGGTAGCCTCTCTTCTTTCCTACTATAGTGGTTAGTGCCTAGGCTATAGTAAGTCTCTCCTAGCTTAGGGATAGGCTATAGGTAGTGAAGTATGCTAGTTACTCTAAGTATCCTACTTTTACTATATTCTATTTCTCTTTTAGGACTAGGTAGTCCCTAGACTAGGCTAGGTAAGGGCTAGAATATAGGATACACTTCTCCTATACTCTTCTATTAGTAGTTAGGTAAGTTATTTCTTTGCCCTTATAATAGCTAGCTCCGTACCTCCTACACTTTAGGGCTACCTTATAGTACTTTATAATATGCCTTATTTAGAAGTAGTTATAGTATTATTAGGGCTATAGGGTCTTATTATATAGTTTAGTGCGAAATAGCTTTGCTTTAAAGACTATTCTATCTCTGCAAATCTTATTAGTATCTTTAACTTTAGCTAATCTAAGGATAAGGGTGGTTCTTAGGGCTCCTTTGTGTTAGGGGTGCCTTGCTATTACCTTAGTTATATTAACTTTGTTTGCTTTTCCTAGCTTTACTACTAGGTTCTTAATAGAGGTATGCTTTATAAGGAAGCCCTTAACTATAATACTAAGGACATAGTAGTAGAGGGCTACCTCTAGCCTAAAGGTAGTAGGAATCTATTTCTAATTATCTCTATACTAGGTAGTAGTCCCTTTAAATATAATAATTATATCTCTGCTTAGGAGTCTTCTAGCTATAATTACTATAGCTTAGCCTATAGCCTTATTTACTACTATTACTATGTCTTTAGTGGTCCTAGACTAAAGTAATTCCTATATAGTGTTCCCCTTAATAAGGACTTCTCTATCCTACTTACCTAGGATTTATAGGGGGGGAGGAGTAGTGTTAAGTTATTTTAGCGAAGTAGGTCTTATAGTAACGCTTGCCTAGGTTAGGGTAGCGCTACCCTTAGTTGCTTCCTTAATTACCTCCTTAAGGACTTATAAGAGTGCTTCTTTAGTTATGCAAATATTACTATTATTATTGTTTTTCTATTCTAGTTTAGCTTAGATATAGTTTGCTATTAGAAGGGTTATAGCCTTAGTAATACGCTAGACTTTAGCTACCTTATTGCTAGGGATAAGACTAGCTATCTCTTTATAGTATTTCTTTTCTTTAGGATAATTAAATTAGATCTATTTTGCTATAGGTCTGTTATTACTCCTACGGATATTAAACTATCCTATGCTAGTGTTAGGGTAGTGGTAGCTCTATGCTAGCCCCCTTTCTCCTTTATTAATAACTATTAGCACCTTGTTCTCACACCTACCTCTAGATCTGTTACGATGCGACATCGTGGAAGGGGGTAATTAATAATAAGGAATTTAAATATTAGCTTGGTTTGTATTTTAGAGGCGATTCCGTACCTTTGGGTCGGTGCGGAAAAGTAAGCAAAGGTTGTATAAAGTACTATAAGGTAGCCTTAAAGTATAAGAGGTATAAAGCTAGCTATTATAAGGGCAAAGAAATAACCTACCTAACTACTAATAAATAAGTATAAGAGAAATATATACTATATTCTAGCCCTTACCTAGCCTAGTCTAGGGACTACCTAGTCCTAAAAGAGAAATAAAATATAGCAAAAGTAAGATACTTAAAGTAGCTAGTATACTTTACTACTTATCCCTTAAATAAAAGCCTATCCTTAAGCTAGGAAAGACTTACTATAGCCTAGGCACTAACTACTATAGTAAGAAAGAAAAGAGGCTACTTAACCCTAGTAAAGTAAAGCGTAAAATAGCCTAAAGCTATAAGGGCAAATAGCATTAAATAATATATAAAGCAAATTAGGGCTAGTATAAAACTAGCGTAAGATAAAGAAAACCCCTAACCCCCTTAACTAATATAGTAATATTATAAGTCCTTTATTAAAATATAAATAAAAAGAATAATCTTATATATATAGCGCTCTAATACTACACTAATATAAATATAATAGTAATCTAAAAATAGAAATATATAAAAAACCCTTAGCCCCTAGCTCTAAGCCTTACTTACTTCTAACTTATATACTATAATAAATATAATGCTATATATATTAATAAGAAGCATGCTATAGGGTTATAGGTAGCCTAAGGAAAAACTAACTAGTCCCTAGTAAAAATATATAGCGTAAATATTTACTCTCTTTACTTAGAAAATTATAGTAATAATTAGAACACCCCTATTTGCACTATTAATATAAAAAAGCCTTATAACTAAAGTGTATTTATTAGGGACTTTAACTAGAAGTATTTACTATAGGATAGATTTAATAGGACTAGTAATAAGGTAAAAAAACTACTAAAGTTTATAGGCTAGTAAAGGCTTAGATTAGTAATACTATAGGGTAAACTTACTAGATAGAATAAAGGTAATAGAAATAGCACTATAGATTTAGTGTAGGTAACTCCTAATATCTAAGTATATTATAATAGAGCTAATAACCTAATAGGGTCTAACTATATACTATAACTAATCTATATCTTTACTAACCCTTAGGAGGCTACCCCCCTAACCCTTAGGTATACTTAAAGCGCTATAAAGAAAGGAACTATAAAGGCAAAGGTAATTAACTAACTACTACTAGAAAACACCCTAGACTTATATAATAAAAAAGGCATTAATACTTACACTATATAGTTAATTATAAATCTCTAGGAAATAGCTAAAATAGTAGCCCTGTTATAAACTAGCCTTATGGCTGCTGCATATAAGCGTTTAGAGTGTGATTAATATTCTTATAGAAGAAGAAAAAGACTAGGCTTAGGGTTATATAGTATCCCCCTTTATAGGGGTTATACCTAGTCTATGCGCGGAGCGCGCACTAACTAGTGTTCTTTTACGTATAGCTTGCTTACTTTATAAAGCCTCTTTAAATCCCCCTTTTCTTTGCTAAAGACCTAAGCTTATAGCTTAAGTTTATAATATACCCCCTTACTTATCCTCTCCTATTCTCTCTATATCTAGCTAAACTAAATATAAATATATATTATCCCCTTATAAGGTATAGCTTTAGTGTGTGTAAAGCTTGCCTTACTATATATAGGTCTAAGGTAAATCCTAGACTTAACTAAGTAAAGTTAAAAATTTTTTGCTATAGACTTACCTTACTCCTAACTATCTCTATTGCACTACTACCTTATATATACTAACTTTGCTTATAGAAAACACTAGCCTATCCTTTTTTTAGTCTATTACTAACCACTTTTAATGCTTTATATTATTACCTATTTCTTACCTTTTACCTAGCGCTACCTAAATACTAACTTAACTTTAGCCCTCCCCTTAACTCTAATTACTATAACCCTATTATTATAATATATTACCTTTATCTAATACTAGCCTTTCTTTAGCTATATGTTTATTTTAGTCTTTAGTTAAAGCCTATAAGTATTCTCTAAGGAATATAAATACTTCTTTTCTTTCCCCTTAAAAATCTAATTCTTTCTCTTTATAATATTATTACTCCCCCTTAAAATCCCTTATTATTTTCTTTTTAAATCCTTTTATCTTATTATTAGCCTTTATTTTACTACTATTATATCTAATATTACTACTACCCTTACTAGTGCTATATTTACACTACCTTTACCCCTTCCTTCTCCTCCTTTTAGTTTACTAAAGAGTATATACCTTAGTAAGTATATTCTTAAGGGTAACTCTAGTAATAAAGCCCTCTCTAATAAAGAGAAGTATAAGTTCCCTTATACACTATATATTAATAACCTTTATACTAAGGGTATATATGCCTATATGCTAGGCATAAACTAGGCCTATAGCCCTTACTATACTGCCTATTATTTATATATCTAAGAGATATACTTATACTATATAGACCTAAAATTATATTATACCTTTAAGTACCTTAATACCCTAAAAGGTACTAATAAAGCTATTAAGACTTTAGCTATAAAGTAAACTACCTTTAAAAAGAGGTATTATACTATTCTTACTAAAAACTTTATTTACTACTAAAAATATTTTAATAGTATGCTTACTATTACCTAAATTAATCTTACTAAAGCTATGCCTTTAGCTACTTTCTCTATAGGTATAGCCTATGCCTAAGGTATAACTAAAGCGTAAGCCCTTATGCTTACTTAAACTATACTTACTTAATAGGGCTCTAACTCCCTTATTACTAAATTTTTTTATAGTATATCTAATATAAATAAGACCTAATAGTAGTCTATCTAAGCCTAGGAGTAAGCTATAGAGAAATCCTATAACCTAACTATAGCTATTATATAGTTAACTAAAAAGGTTACTTAAGACTATTACCCTTACCCTTACTCTCTTTCTTCTCCTTAATTTTATTTTTTTATTTTTTATCTTTTCCTTTATTATAAAATAGTAGCGCTATATTACGCATAGGCTAGAGAATAGCTATATTATTAGTTTTTCGTAGTTAAATTAAATTATACCCTTTATAAACTATTATTTATTTATATATCTCCCTATTATAACTTAAACCTATCTAGTGCCTCTATATCTAAAATGCTTTCTAATAGTTCCTATATTAGCTATATATACCCTTTCTATTTTACTAATATATTATAATTTAACCCCTAACCTTATGTGTTTTTAGCTATAAGAATCTCCTTAACCTAGTATTTAGTAAGGTTATTATTAGTATCTATTATAATTAGCTTTAGGGGCAGGCATTTATTAGCTAACTTTTAGCTTAGTAATAGATTATTTACTACCCTCTATACTAAGTTAATATAAAATATAGGGTATATCCCCCTTAGTATATCTAATTTAACTATTAGTAGTATTAGGACCTTAAGTACCTTATACTTTACTATTACCTAATCTAGTTTCTTATATAGGTAGTTTATCTTAATATTTTAGAGACTTAGCTATATATAGTCTCTTACTTAGAACTATTTCACTAGCCTATGCCTACTATTTATATTTTCCTATTACTATTATTAAATAAAAGCTATAGTAGCCTATATTAGGTTTATGCTATCTTTTAAATATTTTAAGAATACCTAGGCCCTCCCCTTTACTAAAGTTACTAAGGTACTTATATATAATGCTTCCTAGATAGTTAGTATATTAAATCTATATAGTGCTATATTTACGCTTACTCCTATTACTAATAAGTCCCTATTATTTAACGCTAGTTAATAAGCTAGTAAGTAATCTAGCTAGTTAAACTAAGAGAAGGATAGTAATACTTATAAAACTATAAGTACCTCCTAGTTAGCTTATTCTATTTCGCTATTAGTTTATAAATAATATAATATTAATAGGAGTTATTCTATGCCTACCTTTTAGTAAAGCTTTATCTAGAAGCTACTTAACTAGTCTAATCCTTAATTTATAATAATTTAATTTAGGAAACTATAGAAACACTACTAGTAGTGTTTAAACTATTTTACACACGCTTTAGCCCCTATTAATATTATAGCTTTAAGCTATATATATTTAGAGAGTTAGTCTATAATAACTATAAGGAACTATAGGTTATCTATCTTTAATACTAGAAAGTTAGTTATAAAGTCTACTAAGATTTATAACTGTTAAAATAATGCTATTTATAGCACTATTTTATAGGCCCACTAGTTGCCTTGTTGCGTTGTTGCAACGTTGGTTACGAGCGTTGCTTGCAGCGTTGTTTGCTGTGACCTGCGTTGTTCCCACAACCAACCCGCGGGCTTGTATGACTAAGCTAACTAGGTTACCCTATAGGGAAGCTAAAATCAACTGTAACTAGGCAACTAGTAGTCGTATAAAAGGCTGATGTATACTGTTCGAATCCTTGAATTTTTCTGGATTTAATAGTATATTTTATTAATAGGGTTATATACTAAAATGCTTAGTTAGGGCACCTAGGCAGCTAGTTTGTATGGCTATGAGTTGATTTTTTATTTTTCCTATACAAATGAGTTTTGCGGAAAATAAAAAGTAGCTCCTAAGACCTCTCTAGCAACCTAGATCCTTCGATACGGTTAGTAGGTCTATAAGGGGACTAGAAATCCTCTCATTGCTTATTAGACTATCCGTTAGCTAGGAATTAACTATATTTAACTATTAAAAGCTCCTAATCTTAAAGAATAAGCTATAATCTAGTGAATCTAGAAGCCACCGCGTCAGAATCTACTAGGGAGGTCTTCCTATCCCTCTAGTTAGATTCCCTTCCCTTTTCAATAGGTTATAAGCCTAGAAGGCCTATAGATTACTACATTACTGCGTTATTCTACTGCGATTACTGCTTGATTTTGGGTATAGTTACTACTTACTATACCTATAGGCTCTTAAGATTACGAAGGAAACCACTAGAATTTAAAGCTCTTTATTTACTAGTACCACGCATTGCAACATTAGACCCTTAGTGTTAAAAATCAACTACAGCCGCACCCGCAACCACCACATTGCAACCGTAACTATCTAGTTACAACTATAACCTCTTTTTAGTGATTCTATTCACTATTGCGACCGTTATATTTAATATTATCTACAACAGTAGATACGCTGCATCCTTCTGAAATTATTGGATATCTAGTATATTTATACTAGGCTTTTTGACCTATTACACTACGTTGCACGCACTATACATTACGTTGCGTTGCGTTGTAACTTCTGTAATACCTATTATCTACGATTCCTATCATTGGTGTTGGTGTTAAAAAATTTTCTCGGAGACCCCTCTCCGCCATTTTTCTGCCCGCGCATACCGAAGACCTACTTTTTAGACCTAAGGGCTGCCCTCTTAAACGGCCCCGCCACACATTTTGCGTACGCAACTAGATTGCAACACAAGCAATTTCTAGCGCGCGTTATTTACAATAGAAACAAATTTGGAGCTTCTGCATAGGGATTCTTTTCCTTTTTTAAGGGATTTTTCAGAAGATAGCACCACCTAGTTATAAGGGTAAGGCCCCTGCTATGGGGTCTTCTAGCCCCCCTAGGGACCCTAGTAGGATAGATATAGAAGGTTAACTAGCTGTTTAGGCTAGTACTTTGCACCTACAAAGTTAAATTAAATAACAAGGCAAGACCTTATCTGATTTTATTAGGCATAGCGAAGAAAATCGTATTAAAAACAAGGCTAGCATTAATAATCTTCTAGAGAAATTAACGCAAACCATAACTATTATGCAAGGTCTTTAGGCTTCTAATAGACCTAAGGAAGAAAATACTAAGGTTCTAGAAGAAGACCTAATAGCTACTACTTCTGCGAGCGTACCTTCTAGTAACTTATAAGCTGCCTTTAACATAGGTGCTATAAAGGAACTAAATAAGAAAGTTCACTCTATTCTAGAGGGAGCTAAGCTAAAAGGCCCTAAAAATTATAATTAGTGGAAGCAAGCCCTAAGCATACAATTTAGAGCCCTAGGATTACCTAAATTTATAGATAATCTAAGCCTAGCAAGCTATCTAGCTAACTGTGACCAAGCTATTCTTTTGATAATATTAAGAGATAGCTGCTAACCTAGACCATAGGCTGCTATATATTAGCAAAAATCCCCTAAAGAAGCCTATAAAGTCCTTATTAGGCGGTATTTATAGAGTGCTAAAATCTAGCGTGGTACACTATACGCTAGCTACCACTCCCTAAACTTTTTAAGTTATAAGGGATTTTTAGAGGCTTTTAATGCTAATTTTAATAATTTACTAGCTAGACTATAGCTTTGTAGTGTAGAGATCGCCCCTATTAATTAAGTAAATTATTATATTAATGCATTAAAGCAGACCTTTCCTAGTTAGGCTAAGAGACAAAGATTTACTATTAGAGCTTCTAGGGCGCAAGGACTGCCTGTAAATACCCTAAATTTACAGTTCCTTATGGCGGATTTATTAGAAGAATAGAGGGGACAAAACCTCCCCTATAGCTAAAGCCCTTAGTTATAAGGCTTTTAATAATAAGGGAAATTCTAAGGACTAGGAAAAGAAGTCTTCTAATCCTAACCCTAAGAAGGACTCTAACGCCACTAAAGAGCAGGATAAGAAGGATTTAAACCCTTCTAAGGCCTCTAAAAAGAAGCAGAAGAAGAAAAAGAGTAGCAATAGGGAAAAACAGAAAGGAAAAGAAGCTGCTTTTGCTTTAGGCTACACCCTAGCCACAGGATACGTTAAAGAATTAGATTCTAATAAATCTAGCAGTAATAATAGTAGTGATTCTAATTCTAATTTAGATAGTTCTAGTGCCTCTACCACTAGTAACACTACTAGTAAGCCTACTTTTAGCTACTCTAACAATGTGGTTAAAAACTCCCTTTTGTATAATACAGGTTCTTCCTATTACATTTGTAATAATAGGGCTTCTTTTAGGGACTTTAAACCTCTAAAGAAAGGTGAAACTAGCGCTATAATTACAGTAGGAGGACCTATTTATCCTAAAGGAAGAGGCATAGCTGTTTTTAACGTTCTAGTTAAGAAAAATCCACTAGAATATAGGCCTTTAGCTCTGCTAGATGCCCTATATTTCCTAGGTATAGATACTAACCTAGTTAGTGGGTTATCTCACTATCTAAAGGGAGGTTATCTAGCTAAAGACTAGCTATTCCTAGCCAATAAAAGCCCCTATAGGTTATTAGAACCTGCTAAACACGGCTTTTTTTCTACAGATTAAGGGGCAACCCACGCCTACAATTTGTAAGCATTTAACCCACCTCTCCTTTATAGGCTCTTAATATTGCAACTAACAACAGCAACAACAACCAAGAGCTTATAAGACTAAATTAGGGTTTTCCTACCCTATAGAGGTTTAAATTCCGCAACTAGCTTTTAATCCTAAGGAATATCAACGAATCGAACTAGCTTTTAATCCCAAGGAATATTAACAAATTAAAGAGCTAGAAAACGATGATTTAGCCCTATGTCCCACCAAAGCTCCTCCTAGTTAGGCACCTTCTATAGGGGGTTTAGAAGGTCCATACCCTAATGACTTAGGTAACGATAGTGGCTGTCTATTGCCCCTAGAGGCCTGTGATTCTTAAGAGGCCTAGCAACAGAGGGAGCTAGGGGATAATAGCCCTAAATCTAACCTAGATCCTAGTTATAAGAAGTTACTAGATCTAGCCCTTCTTTAGCACATCCGATTAGGCTATATAGGCCTCCCTTTACTAAAGAAATCATTGAAATTAGCTAAAGGGATCCCTGATTTTTCCGCTATTAAAGAAAAGGATTTTAATTGCATAGCCTGTATGCAATCTAAAGCTATTAGAAGACTGACTAAACGACCTATTTAGGACCCCCCTAGAGTTCTAGATATTCTAGAGGGAGATATAGTTAAAATCGAACCTATACTGTATAATAAGAAGGCTACAGTCCTTATACTTATTAATCGAAAATCCTGGTATAAATAGTGCTTTTTATTAGCTAATAAAGAAGGTTTAACCCTTTCTTTAGCTATTAAGGGCTTCTTTAGAGCCCTAAAAAACCAATATAACGCGTATCCTAGGCACCTTCACTTTAACAGAGGTACTAAAATTAATAACGAACTTTAGTTATAGTTATCTTCTAAGGGAATTTGCTTTAGCACCTCTTACCCTTATATTCACAAACAGAATAGGCTAGTTAAGAGGGCTATTAGGGTTATCCTAGACTAGCTTAGGGCTACACTTTAGTGGTCTAAGCTACCCTTATATCTATAGTCTTATATCCTTCTAGCCATAGTGAAATTAGTTAATATTATAGCTAATATAACTAAACCTTTAACCCCTAAGCAGCCATTTCTAGCTAATTTAGAGCCTAAGACTTCCTATAAGCCTGATTTCTTAAAAATTAGGGCTATAGGGTCTTATTATGAGGTCCTAATACCTCCGGAGCAAAGATCTAAGCTTTAAAAGCTAGCCCCTAGGACTATTCCTAGTTAGTTACTAGTTACTCTAGGTTCTACTATTTATCTTGTTTATATTCCCTCTAAAAGGTTAGTTATAAAGACTAGCTTTATTAAAATTATAGAGAATATAGGCTCTGTAAGGTCCTCTAAGCCTTTAGGGACTAATCCTTTAGAGGGAGAAGCTAATATCTCACGAGATAATCTAGAAGTTTAGGATAGTTACCTAAAGCCTCCTAAAAGCTTAGCGCCTGTAGCGCCTATAGCGCCTATACTAATAGCCCCTAGGGCGACTAATACAGCGCCTATAACAGCGCCTGCAACGCCTCTAGCGCTACCCCTAGAGAGCCCTAGCTCTAGCCCCCCTCATAAGGGAGCTATTAAAAAACCGTTTTTAGATTTAGATTCTTTAATTAATTCTAATTCTATAGATATTAATAATTTTAATATATCTTTATATGTTAAGGAGATATGCTTTAAGGCATAATAAAGGGTTAAATTATCCACTAAAAATAACAATTCGGATACCCCTAAGACCTAGAAACAAGCTTTAAAAAGCAAGGATAGTTAAAAATAGATAGATATAACTTTTAACAAATTTAAATAGCTTCTAGCTGCTAGAACCTTTAAATTTATAGGGATAAACCAAATTCCTAAGGGCTAGAGGGTTCTAAAGAATAGGCTTGTTTATAAGCTTAAAAAGGATAAAGAAAATAATCCTCTAAAGTATAAGGCCTAACTTATTACTAAAGGGTTTATGCAAATAGAAGGTTAAGATTATATCGAAACCTACGCTATAACTAGCATTCCCCCTAGTTAGCGGATTTTACTAGCCCTAGTGGCTTGTAATAACTAGGAAGTTAAACAGGTTGATTTTATAGGGGCCTTTCTAAACAGTCCACTAAAGGAAGCTATCTATATGCAAATTCCTAATGGATTTACTGAATTTGCTAAGTCTACACCTAAAGTAGCTAAGTTACTTAAGAAGTATAGCTACAAACCCTCTTAAAAGCAGGTTATCTTCCTACAAAAAGCTTTATATAGATTAAAACAGAGCTCTAGAGAGTGGTAATAGGTTTTAAAGGACCTTCTTTAGAAGCTAGGCTTTTAACCCCTTATATCTAACCTAGCTGTCTTCTTTAACCTAACTATATCTATATATATAGTGACTTATGTAAATAACTGCCTTCTAATAGGACTAGATCTAGCTTATATTAATAGGCTAAAGAAGCTACTTTATAAAGCTTATCCTATAGAAGACCGTGGGCTAGCTAAATTTTTCCTAGGCGTTTAAATCACTAGAAATCAAAAGAAAGGGACCCTAACTATCCACTAGTCCTAGTATATTTCTAAAGCCCTAGAAAGATTTAATATAAAAGATGCTAGACCTATTAAAATTCCTCTATAACTAGGAATTATAAAATAGGTAGACCACCTAACTAAACCTCTTTCCCCCCTTAATCACAAGCTATATTAGAGTATGATAGGGACTATTATATACCTAATGCTCCTTACAAGACCTAATATTGCCTTTCTAGTTTAGTGGCTTTCCATAGCGCTAGCTAAGCTATTTATAGAGTATCTTAATGCTTCTAAACATTTGCTTAGGTACCTTTTAGGCTTTATAGGTTATTCTATAACTTATAGAAGGTCTAAATCTGCTATTATAGCTTCTGCAACCCTTATTAGCTTCTGTGATAGTGACTTCGCGGGTAATAAGTCCTCTAAATTAACCTATGCTTATCTCTATAAGCTAGCTAAAGGACCTATTAGCTAGAAATTAAAGAAAGTAACTATAATAGCTTTATCCACATTAGAGGCTAAATCTAATGCCTTATGTGAAGCTATTAGGGAGCTAGAGTGGCTTTATAGTCTCTTTAAAGAGATAAAGCTGCCTATAGCACCTCTAGTACTGATTTTTAGTGATAACTAAGGCGCTATTATAACCGCTAATAACCCTACTCTTTATAGCAGAATAAAGCATACCCTGCTAAAATTTAACTATACTAGAGAAAAGGTACAGAAGGGTATAGCTAAGGTTATTTATATTAACACTAAAGAGATACCTGCAGATAGTTTAACTAAGCCCCTGCCCTATGATAAATTTCAATAATTTATCTAACTATTAGGTCTTACAAATACAAAGGCCTAGTTTAAAACCAACTAAAAAGTTAAAAAACCCGAAAAATCAACAAAAACACTAGAATTACGCCTAAAAGTTATCGATTTTACTGTTTTTAGTCTAAAAGTTATTAGATTTATTATTAAATTTATGGTTGACTTAGATATCTATTAAAGAGCTAAGTCTAGGTATTGAATTAGTTACCTTATACTTTTCTAGAGGGAGTGTTAAAATAATGCTATTTATAGCACTATTTTATAGGCCTACTAGTTGCCTTGTTGCGTTGTTGCAACGTTAGTTACGAGCGTTGCTTGCAGCGTTGTTCTGTTGTGACCTGCGTTGTTCCATAACTAACCCGCGGGCTTGTATAACTAAGCCAACTAGGTTACCCTATAGGGAAGCTAAAATTAACTGTAACTAGGTAACTAGTAGTTGTATAAAAGGCTAACGTATACTGTTCGAATCCTTGAATTTTTCTGGATTTAATGGTATATTTTATTAATAGGGTTGTCTATTAAAAATGCTTAGTTAGACCACCTAGGCAGCTAGTTTGTATAGCTATGAGTTGATTTTTTATTTTTCCTATACAAATGAGTTTTGCGGAAAATAAAAAGTAGCTCCTAAGACCTCTCTAGCAACCTAGATCCTTCGATACGGTTAGTAGGTCTATAAGGGGACTAGAAATCCTCTCATTGCTTGTCAGACCGTTCGTTAGCTAGGAATCAACTGTATTCAACTATCAAAAGCTCCTAATCTTAAAGAATAAGCTATAATCTAGTGAATCTAGAAGCCGCCGCGTCAGAATCTACTAGGGAGGTCTTCCTATCCCTCTAGTTAGATTCCCTTCCCTTTTCAATAATAACTAATATCTATTAGGTAGTGGTATTAGTTTTAATAAGCCTTACCTTAGCTAGTGGCTTTTTTATCCCCTATAGTAGTAATAGTTATAGATTACTTATACTATATTCTATAATATACTATCCTAATAAAAGTCCCTATAAAGTGCCTTAAAAGTGGTGTTCTACCCTAGATAACCTAGTAAGGGAGAGTTATAGGCCTATTAAATAAAAGTTATAGTTAAAGGCTTTTACTTTAGGACCTATATCTAGCCTTAAAATTAAAGCGCCTCTCTTACGCTAATCTAGTAGTTTATAATCTATTCTTTTATACTTATTACTTCTAGGAACTTTTATTTTCCTAACTTTACTATATTTAGCTATGCCCTATATATTTTATCTTAAACTATAGCTTAGTCCTAAAGTAACTATAGGTAGGTATTTATAAACATTACTACGCCCTTAGGCAAGTCTATATTATAACTAGAATTATCCCCTAACTATATGCTTTCCACTACTATAACTAGTTATATACTTATACTTAGTGTCCCTTTCTTAAAGGTATAACCTATTAGTATTAAAGCTAATTATACTATTTATACTATTAGTTTACTTACTTATAAATCTTCTTAATATTATCTTAATAACATATCTAGTTATCTCGCTTGCGTGCTAGGTTTATAATATAAATAGAAGTTAAAGAGTGTAAGAGTCTTTGCTTATTTAGCCTAGCGTTCTAATATCTCCCTTAGTATAGTAAAGTACTCTAGGTTCTTATAGTCTATTAGGATTATAAATAGTTTACTAACACTCTATAGCTTTACTAACTACACTTTAAGGCAAGAGATAATTATAAGTAACTTCTTATTATAAATTATATAGTTCCTTTTCACTAGCTATAAGTAAGCTAAGTAATATACTACTAGATATAATATGCCGCTATTACTAGCCTATAAGAGATAACTACCTAATGCTATCCTAGAGTAGTTTGCCTTAACTACTATGTCTTTCTTAGAATCCTATTACATAAGGATAGGATATAATATAAAAGCTAGCTTTAAAGCTTTAAATGCCTTTTTACACTCCTCTATCTAATAAAATAGTATGCCTTTCTTTATTAAGTCTAATAGGGGTCCTATAACTTCTAAAAATTAGGGTATAAAGTTATAATAGAAGTTAGTAAAGCCTAGAAACCTATATACTCCCTATATCCTTATTAGTGCCTCCTAGTCCCTAATTACTATAATTTTCTTAGGGTCTAGATAAATCTCTTTTCCTATATAAATAATAAACCTAAGATATTTAACTTCTTTTATTATAAACATACACTTCTTAATGTCTAGATTTAAGCTAGCCTAGTATAGCCTAGCTAGCACCCCCTAGACTTTCTCTATATAGTCTTTTTATAAACCCCCTAAGTAAACTAATATATTATTAAGATATACTATTATATAGTCTCTAAGAATCCCACTAAGTGCCTTATTAATATACCTTTAAAAGGTTATAAGGGCGCTTACTAGCCTAAATAGGTAAATAAGCCACTTAAATAATCCAAATTATATATAGAATGCTATCTAGTATTCCTTACCTTTTGTAATCTATATATAGTAAAACGCTACTCTTATATTTAGCTTTATAAACCACTTTACCTCTAATAATAACTATAACATTTCCTAAACTAGTAGTAAGGGGTAATAGTCCTATTCTATAATCTTATTTAATATATAATAGTCTATGTAAAACCTTTATCCACCCCCTAGCTTCTTTACTAATAGCACTAGTGCTACTACTAATAATAAGCTTACCTAAATCTAACCCTTATCTATAAGGTTAGTAACTTACTTCCTAATCTCTAGTAGGTATTAGTAAGGCATACTATATAATAATACCTATAGTAAGTCTAATATATTTCCTTTTATATCCTTCTTAAGGCAAATATAGTAATCTAACTTCCCCTAATATAAGGGCAAAACATTTGCCTTACTCTCTAGGAATAAGTCCTTAAAGTCCTATAATATTTCTAGTAAGAAGGCTAAGAGCTCCTATTCTAATGCCTTTAGCGTAGCATTAATTTGCAAGATAGACATTATTTCTTATAAACTTATAGCTAAAAGCTAGATATATTACTTCTATTACTTTGCCCTATATACTATCCCTATAAATATTAATCTAAGGACTACTACTATAGGTTATTCTATCTTTCTATCTATAGAAGCCTATATAATTAGGTTATTTACTAAACTAACGCTTAGTTAATGTTATTTTATTTATAGGGTTATGTTATAATGCATTATTTATAATATCCCTAGGATTAACTCTTTAGTTAATCCTAGGATTAAGTATACTATAATTAGTATCTCCTATCTATCTATATCTATCTAAAAGCGCATAATATATAATATAAATAAATGCTTTTCCTATCTTTTCTTTCCCTCTTTTTTTACACTAACTATAGTATATACTAACCTCCTAGATAGTAAGGGAATATATTCTAGTTAAAGCTTTTAGATAAGGCACTTACTTATAGTAGCATAGTAGTTATAACCTATATTAATCTAAGTATCTATAAAGGTAGTCTTATTAATTAATACTAGGACTAAAAAGGGTATTAAATCTATATTATCCTAAATCTATTTAAAGTCCTTATTTATAATAACTATATACTATCATACCTTCTCCTAATCCTTTCTCTTAACCTCTCTTAAATAACTTAATAAAGGGGTTATTCTTTTCCTAACTACTTATTAGAATTACTCCCTAGCTCTTTAGGCTTAGTCTTTACTAAATTCTATATATTAATAGATAATTTTCCCTATAAGGGAATAGTAGTATATAATATATATCCTAAGATAAAGTGCTTAGTAAATCTATAATATATATATTTACCTTTCTCCTATTATATTACTAGCACTACCTCTAAGACTTACTTAGCTTACTTCTTTAGCTAAGAGAACTATCCTAAGGACTATCTAGATTTCTTTAAGGTACTAGCTATACCTATAGATTATATATTTATTATTAGTGTGTCCTTATTACATACCTATTATTTAGCTACGCTAGCTATAGGTAAGGTAAATTTTTAAGCCTAATGTTTTTTCTCTAATTAATATAACTTAATATCTAAGGCAATAGCATAATATTAAGCCACCACTAACACGTAATCTACTTAAGGCATATCCTTACCTATACTATAGTCCCTTATTTACTTATTAAGTGCTATATATAACTTAGCTAGCTTTATAGCGTTAGCCTATCCTAACCCTTTTATAAAAGCTAATTTTTATTTAAATTAAATATAAAAGTTACTAAAACGCTTATTCTATTATTATATAAGCTAGTTAAGTTTTATAATAACTATTTCCTATTAATAAAGGTTATTAAATATTTCCCTAAGGTACTTAAGAAACTATTCTAGATAGTAGTTAAGTAAGTAACTCTTTTTAAAAAAGAAAGCTATATATACCTAGACCTTAGGAGATAGGTTTTAGAAGATATAAAATTACTAATTCTATATAATACTAATAAAGTCCTAGTCTAAAACTAGCTTATATATTATAAAACCTCTTTATACTAAGAATAGTACCTTATCTTTATTAAATAAGGGACTTATAGTGTTGGAACAACACGATATCAATCGCGCTTAGCAGCCGCAATTGCGACCGGAAGAGGGTTAGCCCGCGCGCGCGCGCGTGGGCCCTACTTTCGCCCCGCAAGCAGGCCTTATAATAGGGCAGGGCTAGCATCACGTAACCCACAACGGGTAGCTATTATCCCTCACGAAAGCCCTCCTTTTGCTTCCCTTTTCTTTTCTTAGATAATACAGAATAATAAGCCTAGAATAAATCATTAATAACAATACTATTCTTAAGGCTTCGCGTAACGCGTTATATCCCTACGGAACTAACACTAATTAGTGGTTAACCCCTAGGTAACCACTTTTAATTTACAAGTGCTAACTACTCTCTTATAAATTATAATAACTATAGTCTAACTTATAAGTAAAAAATCACTCTCTTATAGACTATGCTAACCACAGATTAGCAAGGTCTTTTTATAGAAAAGATTCTTATAAAAGCAATGTAAATAGGTCCCTTTTAAGTAGCCTATTTATTATAAGATCCCTAAGAGTGCTAAGGAAGAAGCCTATTATCTTAAAGAAGGGTTTAACTCTAGTAGCTTATTTATCCTATTATTCTTCTTAATATAATAGATAGAAGCCTAAACCTTAAAGAAGAGTTTAACTCTAGTAGCTTATCCTGTCCTATTGTTTTTCTCCTTAGTGCGTTTTATTACGTAATAAAGCTAACCGCTAAGCTTATAATCCTTTATATATCTCCTTACCTAAAATTCATTATCTCTCTTTCCTATTTTATTTTCTCTAAAGCCTATAAGTTATAATAGTTAATAAGAAGGAGTAAATATAAGTCCTAGTGAGTTATAATAGCTTATAAGTAAGAGACACCTTCTTAGAAGCTTATAAAGGGTAACTAGAGAGAAAACCTAGTATAATCCCCTTCCTCTATATCCCTTAGAACTTACACTATTATATTATAGAAAAATCACTCTATAAGATTAAAGGATTTAATATTAATAAAGATAACACACTAGAAACGCTTATAGCCTATATCCTTACTAAAGTAAAGGATTATAAAGTAAGAAAGGTAACTAGGAGAACCCTCTTTATAGAGTTTACTAAAGACTTCTATAAATAGATACTATAAACACTTTAGAGAGCACTAGCCCTAGTAGTAAAGCACCTTTATAACTATCTTATAACTAATAGGGTGTATATAATAATTAACTAGACTATAACTATTATAATAAACCTTTAAGAAGTCCTTAACTAAGAGGAATTTCACTTTTAGTTATAAGAAGAAGTAAATAATGCCTATTAATAACATACTTATCCCCTTATAACCTATAGTAAAGCAAATTATTAATCTTATAAAGATATATACACTAGAGAAACAATATAGCGCTAAGGACTATAATATCTTTAAATTAAAGCTCCTAGTGTTTAAGAGAAAGTGTAAGCTCTTAGATATTAAAAAAGAGTAATCTAGCTACACACTAGAAGTAATACTAAAAGGGAAAGCCCTTAGGTATTACTTAGACTATCTCTTATAGCTAGGGAATCCTTAGGACCTTATAACCTTAGTAGTAAAAATAAAGTAAAGGTTTAAGATAGAGGATATAAGGTAGAAATACCTCCTTAAGTAATAT
Source organism: Epichloe amarillans (assembly GCA_024072835.1). Classification (NCBI taxonomy): domain Eukaryota; kingdom Fungi; phylum Ascomycota; class Sordariomycetes; order Hypocreales; family Clavicipitaceae; genus Epichloe; species Epichloe amarillans. The sequence continues at coordinate 3,697,271 of CP099637.1, read as the reverse complement.
AACATATCCCTCTAGAAGATAATCTATAATAACCCTAATAAGTTAAAGGTAAAATACTTTAATAAGATTATAGAGAAACTCTTTATATTATAATAAGCTATCCCTAATGTAGGTTAATTAGAGCAAGCCCTCTAAAATTAAATTATAACTGCCTATAATAGGATCCCTAAGTGTAAGAGCTACCTTACTAACCCTCCTAATAGCCTTTAATAATTCTATAAGTAGGTTTAGATAACTATCTACCTAATTATAGAAGAATCTAGTGGTTAATATTAATTCCTTACTAACGCTAAACCTTAAGAGTAGTTTTAGACTAATAAAAGGTATAATAGTAAGGGTAAAGAGTTATAATACCCTCCCTAAAGGTATAAAGATATAAAGAGAGCCCCTTACTTAAAGAAGTGCTATATATATAGTAAGGAAAGATACTAGTTACTAAAGCATTCTAAAGAGAAGTAAAAGAAGGCATACTAATATTATAAGAGCTACTACTTAGTTAACTCTTCTATATCCCTAAAACCTTTATATAAGTTATTCCTTACTTAGTATAAAGGAACCCCTAGCTAAGACCCTTTCTCCTTCCTTTCTAAAGATAATAAGATTACCTAATATATAGGGAGTATTAGGTTTAATAATAAGAATAAAGGGAAAGATAGCCTAGTGCCTATAAGCTTCTTTATATAAGAAGCAATACTTAATAGTAAGAAAATAGTCTAAATCCTCGCTAACTAAGTAATATAGCATAGGCTAAGCAAAAAGAGCCCCTTTAGTAATAAGGCCTCTAGTAAAGCTCTATCTATATTTATGCTTAAAGACTATTACTTAGCTAAGGTTTTCTAAGGCATTATGCCTAACACTAAAGCAGCGGAGTACTTAATAGTAGGTTACTTATAATTCCTTACGCTATAAGGCAAGATACCTTAACTCTAACTTAATAAAGCAAGAGTAAGTAAGGTAACTATTAGGTTTAGAGGTAGTATAAAAATTACCTCCCTTAGAATAGTTAAAGTGCCTACTCTTTTTAGTAATATTACCTTCTATATAATACCTATAAACACTCCCTTCTTACTATACCTTAAGGATATAGTTATATTAAAGATTAACTTTATTACTACTAAGAATATTCTCTAGTAAGGTAGTATTAAGGTCCCCTTAGCATGCAAATAGGGGCATATGTGAATGCTATTGCTCTAGAATAAGGCGTTAATTATAAGTAACTACCTAATAGAGGTTAAACTATAATAGTTACATTATTAATTTAGTTACCTATTAGTCTAAAGACTTTATAACCTATTATATAATTTAGGGCATAAGATTAACATTAAAGCTATTAAAGAGATAATAAAAGTTTTTGAAAATAGGAAGGGAATCTAGCTAGAGGGATAGGAAGACCTCCCTACTAGATTCTAATGCGGCGGCTTCTAGATTCACTAGATTATAGCGTATTCTGCAAGATAGAGAGCTTTAATAGTTAAATACAGTTGATTCCTAGCTAAACGGATAGTCTAACGAGCAATAAGAGGATTTCTAGTCCCCTCATAGACCTACTAACTATATCGAAGGATCTAGGTCGCTAGAGAGGTCTTAGGAGCTACTTTTTATTTTCCGCAAAACTCATTTGTATAAGAAAAATAAAAAATTAACTCATGGCCATACAAACTAGCTGCCTAGGTGGTCTAACTAAGCATTTTTAATAGATAACCCTATTAACAAAATATACCATTAAATCCAGAAAAATTCAAGGATTCGAACAGTATACGTCAGCCTTTTATACGACTACTAGTTGCCTAGTTATAGTCGATTTTAGCTTCCCTATAGGGTAACCTAGTTAGCTTAGTTATACAAGCCCGCGGGTTGGTTGTGGAACAACGCAGGTCACAATAGAACAACGCTGCAAGCAACGCTCGTAACTAACGTTGCAACAACGTAATAAGGCAACTAGTGGGCCTATAAAATAGTGCTATAAATAGCATTATTTTAACACTCCCTCTAGAAAAGTATAAGGTAACTAATTTAATACCTAGACTTAGCTCTTTAATAGATATCTAAGTTAACCATAAATTTAATAATAAATCTAATAACTTTTAGACTAAAAACAGTAAAATTAATAACTTTTAGGCGTAATTCTAGTGTTTTTGTTGATTTTTCGGGTTTTTCGACTTTTTAGTTAGTTTTAAACTAGGCCTTTGTATTCGTAAGACCTAATAGTTAGATAAATTGTTGAAATTTATTATAGGGCAGGGGCTTAGTTAAACTATCTACAGGCATCTCTTTAGTGTTAATGTAAATAACCTTAGCTATACCCTTCTGTACCTTTTCTCTAGTATAGTTAAATTTTAGTAGGGTATGCTTTATTTTGCTATAAAGAGCAGGGTTATTAGCGGTTATAATAGCGCCTTAGTTATTACTAAAAATCAGTACTAGAGGTGCTATAGGTAGCTTTATCTCTTTAAAGAGACTATAAAGCCACTCTAGCTCCCTAATAGCTTCATATAAGGCATTAGATTTAGCCTCTAATGTGGATAAAGCTATCGTAGTTGCTTTCTTTGATTTCTAGCTAATAGGTCCTTTAGCTAGCTTATAGAGATAAGCATAGGTTAATTTAGAGGACTTATCACCCGCGAAGTCGCTATCACAGAAGCCAATAAGGGTTATAGAAGCTATAATAGCAGATTTAGACCTTCTATAAGTTATAGAATAACCTATAGAGCCTAAAAGGTACCTAAGCAGATGTTTAGAAGCATTAAGATGCTCTATAAATAGCTTAGCTAGCGCTATAGAAAGCCACTAAACCAGAAAGGCAATATTAGGTCTTGTAAGGAGCATTAGGTACATAATAGTCCCTATAATACTCTAATATAGCTTATGATTAAGGGGGGAAAGAGGTTTAGTTAGGTAGTCTACCTATTTTATAATTCCTAGTTATAGAGGAATTTTAACAAGTCTAGTATCTTTTATATTAAATCTTTCTAGGGCTTTAGAAATATACTAGGACTAGTGGATAGTTAGGGTCCCTTTCTTTCGATTTCTAGTGATTTAAACGCCTAGGAAAAATTCGGCTAGCCTATGGTCTTCTATAGGATAAGCTTTATAAAGTAGCTTCTTTAGCCTATTAATATAAGCTAGATCCAGTCCTATTAGAAGGCAGTTATCTACATAAGTTGCTATATATGTAGATATAGTTAGGTTAAAGAAGACAGCTAGGTTAGATATAAGGGGTTAAAAGCCTAGCTTCTAAAGAAGGTCCTTTAAAACCTGTTCCTACTCTCTAGAGCTCTATTTTAATCTATATAAAGCTTTTTATAGGAAGATAACCTGCTTTTAAGAGGGTTTGTAGCTATACTTCTTAAGTAACTTAGCTACTTTAGGTGTAGACTTGGCAAATTTAGTAAATCCATTAGGAATTTGCATATAGATAGCTTCCTTTAGTGGACTATTTAGAAAGGCCCCTATAAAATCAACCTGTTTAACTTCCTAGTTATTACAAGCCGCTAGGGCTAGTAAAATCCGCTAACTAGGGGGAATGCTAGTTACAGCGTAGGTTTCAATATAATCTTAACCTTCTATCTATATAAACCCTTTAGCAACGAGTTAAGCCTTGTACTTTAGAGGATTATTTTCTTTATCCTTTTTAAGCTTGTAAATAAGCCTATTCTTTAGAACCCTCTAGCCCTTAGGAATTTAGTCTATCCCTATAAATTTAAAGGTTCTAGTAGCTAGAAGCTGTTTAAATTCATTAAAAGTTATATCTATTTATTTTTAACTATCCTTGCTTTTTAAAGCTTGTTTCTAGGTCTTAGGGGTATCCGAATCGTTGTTTTTAGTGGATAATTTAGCCCTTTATTATGCCTTAAAGCATATCTCCTTAACATATAAAGATATATTAAAATCATTAATATCTATAGAATTAGAATTAATTAAAGAATCTAAATCTAAAAACGGTTTTTTAATAGCTCCCTTATTAGGGGCGCTAGAGCTAGGGCTCTTTAGGGGTAGCGCTAGAGGCATTACAAGCGCTGTCGTGGGCGCTGTATTAGTCGCCCTAGGGGCTGTTAGTACAGGCACTGCGGGCGCTATGGGCGCTAAGCTTTTAGAAGGCTTTAGGTAACTATCCTAAACTTCTAGATTATCTGATAAGATATTAGCTTCTCCCTCTAAAGGATTAGTCCCTAAAGGCTTAGGGGACCCTACAAAGCCTATATCCTCTATAATTTTAACAAAGCTAGTCTTTATAACTAACCTTTTAGAGGGAATATAAATAAGATAAATAGTAGAACCTAGAGTAGCTAGCAACTAACTAGGAATAGTCCTAGGGGCTAGCTTTTAAAGCTTAGATCTTTGCTCTAGAGGTATTAGGACCTCACAATAAGACCCTATAGCCCTAATTTTTAAGAAATTAGGCTTATAGGAAGTCTTAGGCTCTAAATTAGCTAGAAATAGCTACTTAGGGGTTAAAGGTTTAGTTATATTAGCTATAATATTAACTAATTCTACTATAGCTAGAAGGATATAAGACTATAAATATAAGGGCAGCTTAGACCACTAAAGTGTAGCCCTAAGCTAGTTAAGGATAACCCTAATAGCCCTCTTAACTAGCCTATTCTATTTGTGAATATAGGGGCAAGAGGTGCTAAAGCAAATTCCCTTAGAAAATAACTATAACTAAAGTTCATTATTAATTTCAGTACCTCTTTCAAAGTGAAGGTGCCTAGGATACGCGTTATATTGATTTTTTAGGGCCCTAAAGAAGCCCTTAATAGCTAAAGAAAGAGTTAAACCTTCTTTATTAGCTAATAAAAAGCACCATTTATACCGGGATTTTCGATCAATAAGTATAAGGACTATAGCCTTCTTATTATGCGGTATAGGTTCGATTTTAACTATATCTCCCTCTAAAATATCTAGAACTCTAGGGGGGTCCTAAATAGGTTGTTTAGTCAGTCTTCTAATAGCTTTAGATTACATATAGGCTATGCAGTTAAAATCCTTTTCTTTAATAGCGGAAAAATCAGGGATCCCTTTAGCTAATTTCGATGATTTCTTTAGTAAAGGGAGGCCTATGTGGCCTAATTAAATATGCTAAAGAAGGGCTAAATCTAGTAACTTCTTGTAACTAGAATCTAGCTTTTTAGGGCTATTATCCCCTAGCTCCCTCTATTGCTAGGCCTCTTAAGAATCATAGGCCTCTAGGGGCAATAGATAGCCACTATTATCACCTAAGTCATTAGGGTATAGACTTTCTAAACCCCCTATAGAAGGTGCCTAACTAGGAGGAGCTTCGGTGGGATATAGGGCTAAATCATTGTCTTCTAGCTCTTCGATTTATTAATATTCCTCGGGATTAAAAGCTAGTTGCGGAATTTAAACCTCTATAGGGTAGGAAAACCCTAACTTATTCTTATAAGCTCTTAGTTATTGTTGCCATTATTAGTTATAATATTAAGAGCCTATAAAGGAGAGGTGGGTTAAATGCTTAAAGATTGTAGGAGTAGGTTACCCCTTAATCTGTAGAAAAAAGCCGTGTTTAGTAGGTTCTATTAACCCATAGGGGCTTTTATCGGCTAGGAATAGCTAGTCTTTAGCTAGATAACCTCCCTTTAGATAGTGAGATAACCCACTAACTAGGTTAGTATCTATGCCTAGGAAATATAGGGCATCTAGCAGAGCTAAAGGCCTATATTCTAGTGGATTTTTCTTAACTAAAACGTTAAAAACAGCTATGCCTCTTCCTTTAGGAAAAATAGGTCCTCCTGCTGTAATTATAGCGCTAGTTTTACCTTTCTTTAGAGGTTTAAAGTCCCTAAAAGAAGCCCTATTATTACAAATGTAATAGGAAGAACCTGTATTATATAAAAGGGAGTTTTTAACTACATTATTAGAGTAGCTAAAAGTAGGCTTGCTAGTAGTGTTACTAGTGGTACTAGAGGTATCTAAGTTAGACTTAGAATTACTACTATTATCACTGCTAGATTTATTAGAATCTAATTCTTTAACGTATCCCGTGGCTAGGGTGTAGCCTAAAGTAAAAGCAGCTTCTTTTCCTTTTTGTTTTTCCTAGTTACTACTCTTTTTCTTCTTCTGCTTCTTTTTAGAGGCCTTAGAAGGGTTTAAATCCTTCTTATCCTGCTCTTTAGTAGCGTTAGAGTCCTTCTTAGGGTTAGGATTAGAAGACTTCTTTTCCTAGTCCTTAGAATTTCCCTTATTATTATTAGAAGCCTTATAGCTAAGGGCTTTAGCTATAGGGGAGGTTTTATCCCTTTATTCTTCTAATAAATCCGCTATAAGGAACTGTAAATTTAGGGTATTTACAGGCAGTCCTTGTGCCCTAGAAGCTCTAATAGTAAATCTTTGTCTCTTAGCCTAACTAGGAAAGGTCTGCTTTAATGCATTAATATAGTGATTTACTTAATTAATAGGGGCGATCTCTACACTATAAAGTTATAGTCTAGCTAGTAAATTATTAAAATTAGTATTAAAAGCCTCTAAAGATCCCTTATAACTTAAAAAGTTTAGGGAGTGGTAGCTAGCGTATAGTGTACCACGCTGGATTTTAGCACTTTACAAATACTACTTAATAAGGACTTTATAGGCTTCTTTAGGGGATTTTTGCTAATATATAGTAGCCTATAGTCTAGGTTAGCAGCTATCTCTTAATATTATTAAAAGAATAGCTTAGTTATAGTTAGCTAGATAGCCTGCTAGGCTTAGATTATCTATAAATTTAGGTAATCCTAGGGCTCTAAATTATATGCTTAGGGCTTACTTCCACTAATTATAGTTTTTAGGGCCTTTTAGCTTAGCTCCCTCTAGAATAGAGTGAACCTTCTTATTTAGTTCCTTTATAGCACCTGTGTTAAAGGCAGCTTATAAGTTACTAGAAGGTACGCTCGCAAAAGTAGTAGCTAGGTTTTCTTCTAGAACCTTAGTATTTTCTTCCTTAGGTCTATTAGAAGCCTAAAGACCTTATATAATAGTTATAGTTTGCGTTAATTTCTCTAGAAGATTATTAATGCTAGCCTTGTTTTTAATACGATTTTCCTCGCTATGCCTAATAAAATCAGATAAGGTCTTGCCTTATTGTTTAATTTGGCTCTATATCTGTAGCTATAGAGCACTAGCCTAAACAGCTAGTTAACCTTCTATATCTATCCTACTAGGGTCCCTAGGGGGGCTAGAAGACCCTATAGCAGGGGCCTTACCCTTATAACTAGATAGTGCTATCTTCTAAAAGTCCCTAAAAAAGGAAAAGAATCCCTATGTAAAAGCTCCAAATTTATTCCTATTGCAAATAACGCGCGCTAGAAATTACTTGTGTTATAATCTAGTTACGTACGTAAATTATGTGGCAAGGCTGTTTAAGAGGGCAGCCCTTAGGTCTAAAAAGTAAGTCTTTAGTATACGCGGGTAGAAAAATAGCAAAGAGGGGTCTCTAAGAAAATTTTCTTAACACTAAGGATAGGAATTATAGATAATAGGTATTACAGAAGCTATAACGCAACGCAACGTAATGTATAGTGCGTGCAATGTAATGTAATAGGTTAAAAAGCCTAGTATAGATATACTAGATATCTAATGATTTTAAAGGATGTAGCGTATCTACTATTATAGATAATATTAAATATAACAGTCATAGTAGTGAATAGGATCACTAAAAAGGTTATGGTTATAACTAGGTAGTTATAGGTTGCAATGTAGTAGTTACGGGTTACGGCTATAGTTGATTTTTAACACTAAAGGTCTAATGTTATAATGCGTGGTACTAGTAAATAAAGAGCTTTAAATTCTAGTGGTTTCCTTTGTAATCTTAAGAGCCTATAGGTATAGTAAGTAGTAACTATACCTAAAATCAAGCAGTAATCGCAGTAGAATAACGCAGTAATGTAGTAATCTATAAGCCTTCCAGGCTTATAACCTTTTAAAAATAGAAAGGGAATCTAGCTAGAGGGATAGGAAGACCTCCCTACTAGATTCTAATGCGGCGGCTTCTAGATTTACTAGATTATAGCGTATTCTACAAGATAGAGAGCTTTAATAGTTAAATATAGTTAATTCCTAGCTAAACGGACAGTCTAACAAGCAATAAGAGGATTTCTAGTCCCCTTATAGACCTACTAACTATATCAAAGGATCTAGGTCACTAGAGAGGTCTTAGGAGCTACTTTTTATTTTCCGCAAAACTTATTTATATAAGAAAAATAAAAAATCAACTCACGGCCATACAAACTAGCTACCTAGGTGGTCTAACTAAGCATTTTTAATAGACAACCCTATTAACAAAATATACCATTAAATCCAGAAAAATTCAAGGATTTGAATAGTATACGTCAGCCTTTTATACAACTACTAGTTGCCTAGTTACAGTCGATTTTAGCTTCCCTATAGGGTAACCTAGTTGGCTTAGTCATACAAGCCCGCGGGTTGGTTGTGGAACAACGCAGGTCACAATAGAACAACGCTGCAAGCAACGCTCGTAACCAACGTTGCAACAACGCAACAAGGCAACTAGTGGGCCTATAAAATAGTGCTATAAATAGCATTATTTTAACAAAAGTATACTACTAATATTAGATAAACGCTAATAGCCCCTATTGCTTTAAGTTTACCCTTAAGGATAACTATACCTTTAACTTTAAGGTAATAGTAAATATTATGTATCTTAATAGAAATTAACCTATGCTTTATGCTATAGATATAGCTATAGCTTTTAATATAGCAAGATTCCTTAAGGATATCTTAGCTAAAATAACATAGGAAGCCCTAAGAGTATGCTAGATTAACGCGTACCTTAGACCCTAGATTAGGTTATTACTAATGCTAGCACTAACTTCCGCGGCGAAGAATTCCGTTAATTTGCGGTATTAATGTTAATTTCTATTAAGGAGGTCCTAATTAAAGCATATTATAGTATTAGAAAGGTTAAAAGATATTATAGGCTACTCTATAAAGCCTATAATATTATATAATAGGAATGCCTAATAACCCCTAAGCCTATAGCCTTATAAATAGCTATAAAAGCTCTTAATAATATAGCAAGACTAAATAGCCTTATTCTAACCCTTTTAGTCTTTAGGGTATATCTATATATAATAAGCAAATCCCCTCCTTTACTAGAGATATTTGTAAGGGCTTGGGCTTTGCCTAAGCATTCACATAGTGCACGCGGGTAGGGATAGTCCCGCATAGGCAAGGACGCAGAAAAGGGGGCTTACATAAGGTAGTTAGGGGGTATAAGGGGCCCTAGTGAGGACAGGTTTCCTACCTTCCTCTTTCCTCTCCTTAAGTTTCTCAATACCATATCGACGCCCTATCGCAGCAGCCTAGGGGCCAGTCCATAACAATATTATAGTGTGTGATTGCTATATAAAAGGTAATAAAGGAAGTTAAGCGCCTCTACGCTATTTAGAAAGTTAATAAAGCCCTTATAATAAGGAATAGCCTAGATATAGCATTAACCCTTAGCCTACCGCTTAGATTACTAGTATAAGTATAGTAAGAAGGTAATAGTTAGCAAGGCTTATATAACCTCCTTTTAATTAATAGAGAGACCTATATACTTAACCTTCTAAGAGGCCTAAAGGCCTTTTAGTTAACCTCTATTAGGCCTTACTAGGAGGATCTAAATATAAAGGCCCTCCTACCTTAGCTAGCTAAAGAAAAGAGAGAGGCCTAAGAAGGGCTAGTGGCTAGACCCCTAGAGGTCCCTCTAAAGAGATAGCTAGGTAAACCCTATAAGAACCCTCTAGTAATTATTAATAAAACTAATGTATTTATCTTAGCTAAGGAGGAAGCTAACCTTGCCCTTGTAATTAGACTACGTAAGGAAGGCGTAATTATAACCCTAGGAAAGCCCTTTAAGCTCTTTACTAAGGCTAAGATTAATGCCTTAATTAACTAAGGTATATTTAAATTTATAGTCTTTAATAAAAGAGAGCATAGTAGCGTAAGGATTTTTAACTCCTGCATTATTAATAAGGTTAAAGGGAAGATAGGCTAGCTATATAAGAAATCATGGCTTATAATCTAAGGCTTTAGCAATAAGGCAAAGCAAGGCATCTTAACACAAGCCCTAATAATCTAATAGGCTAGTTAACGCCTTATCCTTACGATTACTCCCTTGCTAATAAAGAAAGACTTTATTCTATAGATTTGTAATATTACATAGGCCTATGTTTAATTAAGAACCCTATTAAATAGAATTATCTTAGCTAGACTTCTAGTTTAGATTGATAACTAACACCCTAAAGGAATAATTATAAGAGTTATTAAGCCTCTCTATAGTATTGCAAAGGCTAGAATGCATTAGTAAGTAATATATTATAAGCATTACAAAGAGAAGCTTTAAATAGAGACTTTTATATATAATCGCTGCCTACTTATAATAATAAAAAAGAGCCCTTAATTTATATGTGTAGGCATATAGACTAATAATATGCTAGGGCTATTAGATAAGGAGTTCTCTAAGAAGGAAGAAAAGAAGCTAGCTACTATAGCTTTTATAGTAAAGCTAAAGCAATTCCTTCTTAAGAGTAACCCCCTTACCTTTAATAAGGGAATTATTATAATAGTGGCTAATATAGCTATTACCCTTTAGCAAAAGGGGCAAAGTAGTAAACTTAAAGTAATTTCACTTATAGACTTAAAGCAAAAGTATATTAAGTAACGGGCTTAAGGCGCTTATATTGCCTTAATCTACTAACTAAAAGCCTACTATAACCTATCTATTGCTATATAACACTAAGAACTAATAGTTGAGAACATTAAAGCCCTGAATTATTAGATTTAGTAGCAATTAGACTACCTAGAGAGAGGCCTTACGTTTATTCTAATTAACCTTGCTAAAGCAAAGCTCTATGCCTTTATAAATAGGTCCTTTGTAAATAATTAAGACCTTACTTTATAGCTTAGTTATATACTAATCCTAGCTAATAAAGACTATAAGGATAGCAAGTTTATAATTATAGGTAATATTATGCACTTTAGCTTAATAAAGAGTAAGAGAGTTATATAAAGTGTGCTAGCCTCTAAAGTCTATAGTATAGTTACTAGCGTTAATATAGCCTATGTAATTACTATAACGCTAGGATTAATTATAAACTAATTAAATACCCCTCTAACCCTAGTTATAGTTTATATAGACTTATACTCCCTATATAAATGCCTTATTAAGCTTAGTATAACTAAAGAGAAGCGCCTAATAATTAACATTATAGCCCTATAATAATTATATAAGCGCCGCAAGCTCTGCAAGATCTAATGGATTAATAAAGCTAATAACCTAGCTAATGCCTTTATAAAGGTATTGCTAAATAAGGCCTTAGAGCAATTTATCTCTAGTAATAGGATAATAATCTAGATAGAGGGGTTGGTAACCTGCCTAGGTAACAGTGGTAAGGGGAGTTACCACAGGTGATAGTATTAGGGCTAAGGCCCTAACCTAGAGAAAGTGCACTAGGAGGAGGAAGGAGAGAATATTACCCTAAATAAAGGCGTAGAGGGGAGTTACTATAGGTAATAGTATTAGGGCTAAGGCCCTAACCTAGAGAAAGTGCACCTAGGGAGGGGAAAAGAGGGAGAAGATATCTCCCTAGGTAATAAGAAAAAGCAAAAGAAAGAGAAGAAATAGTGACTCCTATAGGGTAGTTCCTATAGGAGCTACTCTTAGTGTAGCTCCTAGCCTTATAGGAGTTACTAGGAGCCTCCTAGTTATCTAGGGATTATCTCTAATACTATGTAACGCCCTTAAGGCCCTTAGAAGCAATTCTTTAGCTTTACATAGCTATTTTCGCCTTTATGTAATATATATAAAGCATAGAGGTGCTAAAAATAGTTATAGTAAATAACTAGGAGGGGGAGAGGAAGTTACTAAAGCATAGAGGTATAAAGATAGTAATAGTAAATAATAAGGGGAGGAGGGGAGAGTTAGAAGGTAGCTACGCAAAGGGGAGGAATATAGAGGGTAGCCGCGCGGATGTTATTAATAATATTAAGAGGCAAAAGGGATTAGGGGGAGGCCTGCTTATTCTTTTGAAAGGTTATTAGAGATAGACTAGTCTTTTTCCTTTTTTTCTTACCACTATAGGCATATATAGCCCTTATTCTTTCTTTCCTCTTTTATATTAATATATAAGCTACATTATTATTATTTTTCTTTTCTCTTTCTTAATTAATATTATGCGTTAATAGTTATGTTAAAGAGAGAGTTCCTAGTGTTAGAATAACACGATATTAATCGCGCTTAGCAGCCACAATTACGACTAGAAGAGGGTTAGCCTACGTGCGCGCGCGTAGGCCTTACTTTCGCCCCGCAAGCAGGCCTTGTAATAGGGCAGGGCTAGCGTCACGTGACCTATAACAGGCAGCTGTTATCCCTTGCAAAAGCCCTCCTTTTGCTTCCCTTTTCTCTTCTTAGATAATACAGAATAACAAGCCTAGAATAGATTATTAATAACAATACTATTCTCGAGGCTTCGCGTAACGCGTTACATCCCTGCGGAACCAACATATAGGGATTAGTTTTTATTTTAGTTAAGCTATATATAGTAATACCTTTAGCTACTTATATAGGTAAGTTATTTATATAGTTTACTTAGTAACTACCTTATATAGTCCTAATAATCTATCTATTTCTATTTCTAAGGGTAATAGTATATTTACTAGTGTCTAAGTGCTTATAGTAAAGAATATTAAATATTATAAACTAGCCTTATAGCTACTATATATAAGCGTTTAAAGTGTAATTAATATTCTTATAGAAGAAGAAAAAGACTAAGCTTAGGGTTATATAGCATCCCCCTTTATAGGGGTTATACTTAGTCTATGCGTAAAGCGCGCACTAACTAGTGTTTTTCTGCGTGTAGCCTGCTTACTTTACGAAGCCTCTTTAGATCCCTGTTTCCTCCGCCAAAGACCCAAGCTTATAGCTTAAGTCCATAACATAGGATTAGTGGATAGTTAGGGTCCCTTTCTTTTGATTTCTAGTGATTTAAACGCCTAGGAAAAATTTAGCTAGCCCACGGTCTTCTATAGGATAAGCTTTATAAAGTAGCTTCTTTAGCCTATTAATATAAGCTAGATCCGGTCCTATTAGAAGGCAGTTATCCACATAAGTCGCTATATATGTAGATGTAGTTAGGTTAAAGAAGATAGCTAGGTTAGATATAAGGGGTTAAAAGCCTAGCTTCTGAAGAAGGTCCTTTAAAACCTGCTGCCACTCTCTAGAGCTTTATTTTAATCTATATAAAGCTTTTTATAGGAAAATAACTTGCTTTTAAGAGGGTTTGTAGCTATACTTCTTAAGTAACTTAGCTAATTTAGGTGTAGAAGACTTAGCAAATTTAGTGAATCTATTAGGGATTTGCATATAAATAGCTTCCTTTAGTAGACTGTTTAGAAAGGCCCCTATAAAATTAACCTATTTAACTTCCTAGTTATTATAAGCCGCTAGGGCTAGTAAAATCCGCTAACTAGGGGGAATGCTAGTTATAGCGTAGGTTTTAATATAATCTTAACCTTCTATCTGCATAAACCTTTAGCAACAAGTTAGGCCTTATACTTTAGAGGATTATTTTCTTTATCCTTTTTAAGCTTATAAATAAGCCTATTCTTTAGAACCCTCTGGCCCTTAGGAATTTGGTCTATCCCTATAAATTTGAAGGTTCTAGCAGCTAGAAGCTGTTTAAATTCGTTAAAAGTTACATCCATCTATTTTCGACTATCCTTGCTTTTTAAAGCTTGTTTCTAGGTCTTAGGGGTATCCGAATCGTTGTTAGTGGATGATTTAGCCCTTTATTATGCCTTAAAGCATATCTCCTTAACGTATGAAGATATATTAAAATCATCGATATCTATAGAATTAGAATTAATTAAAGAATCCAAATCTGAAAACGGGTTTTCAATAGCACCCTTATTAGGGGCGCTAGAGGCGTTGCAGGCGCTGTATTAGTCGCTGTATTGGTCGCCCCGGGGGCTGTTAGTACAGGCGCTACGGGCGCTGCGGGCGCTAGGCTTTTAGGCTTTAGATAACTATCCTAAACTTCTAGATTATCTCGTGAGATATCGGCTTCTCCCTCTAAAGGATTAGTCCCTAAAGGCTTAGGGGACCTTACAGAGCCTATATCCTCTATAATTTTAATAAAGCTAGTCTTTATAACTAACCTTTTAGAGGGAATATAAACAAGATAAACAGTAGAACCTAGAGTAGCTAGTAACTAACTAGGAATAGTCCTAGGGGCTAGCTTTTAAAGCTTAGATCTCTGCTCTAGAGGTATTAAAACCTTATAATAAGACCCTATAGCCCTAATTTTCAAGAAATTAGGCTTATAGGAAGTCTTAGGCTCTAAATTAGCTAGAAATAGCTGCTTAGGGGTTAAAGGTTTAGTTATATTAGCTATAATATTAACTAATTCCACTATAGCTAGAAGGATGTAAGACTATAGATATAAGGGTAGCTTAGACCACTAAAGTATAGCCCTAAGCTAGTCTAGGATAACCCTTATAGCCCTCTTAACTAGCCTATTCTGTTTGTAAATATAGGGGCAAGAGGTGCTAAAATAGATTCCTTTAGAAGATAACTATAACTAAAGTTTATTATTAATTTTAGTACCTCCATTAAAGTAAAGGTGCCTAGGATACGCGTTATATCGGTTTTTTAGGGCCCTAAAGAAGCCCTTAATAGCTAAAGAAAGGGTTAACCCTTCTTTATTAGCTAATAAAAAGCACCACTTATACTAGGATTTTTAATTAATAAGGATAAGGACTACTGCCTTCTTATTATATAGTATAGGTTTAATTTTAACCGTATCTCCCTCTAGAATATCTAGAACTCTAGGGGGGTCCTAAATAGGTTATTTAGTTAGTCTTCTAATAGCTTTAGATTATATATAGGCTATGTAGTTAAAATCCTTTTCTTTAATAGCGGAAAAATTAGGAATCCCTTTAGCTAATTTTAATGACTTCTTTAGTAAAGGGAGGCCTATATAGCCTAATTAAATGTGCTAAAGAAAGGCTAAATCTAGTAACTTCTTATAACTAGAATCTAGATTAGATTTAGGGCTATTATCCCCTAGCTCCCTCTATTACTAGGCCTCTTAAGAATCACAGGCCTCTAGGGGCAGTAGATAGCCACTATCGTTACCTAAGTCATTAGGGTATAGACCTTCTAAACCCCCTATAGAAGATGCCTAACTAGGAGGAGCTTTAGTGGGACATAGGGCTAAATCATTATCTTCTAGCTCTTTAATTCATTAATATTCCTTAGGATTAAAAGCTAGTTACGGAATTTAAACCTCTATAGGGTAGGAAAACCCTAATTTAGTCTTATAAGCTCTTAGTTATCGTTGCTATTATTAGTTGCAATATTAAGAGCCTATAAAGGAGAGGTAGGTTAAATGCTTATAGATTATTAGAGTAGGTTGCCCCTTAATCTATAGAAAAAAGCCGTGTTTAGCAGGTTCTAGTAACCTATAGGGGCTTTTATTAGCTAGGAATAGCTAGTCTTTAGCTAGATAACCTCCCTTTAGATAGTAAGATAACCCACTAACTAGGTTAGTATCTATGCCTAGGAAATATAGAGTATTTAGCAGAGCTAAGGGCCTATATTCTAGTGGATTTTTCTTAACTAGAACGTTAAAAACAGCTATGCCTCTTCCTTTAGGATAAATAGGTCCTCCTACTGTAATTATAGCGCTAGCTTTACCTTTCTTTAGAGGTTTAAAGTCCCTAAAAGAAGACCTATTATTACAAATATAACAGGAAAAACCTGTATTATACAAAAGGGAGTTTTTAACTACATCATTAGAGTAGCTAAAAGTAGGCTTACTAGTAGTGTTACTAGTGGTAGAGGCACTAGAACTATCTAAATTAGAATCAGAATTACTACTATTATCGCTACTAGATTCATTAGAATCTAATTCTTTAACGTATCCCATAGCTAGAGTGTAGCCTAAAGCAAAAGCAGCTTCTTTTCCTTTCTGTTTTTCCCTATTACTACTCTTCTTCTTCTTTTTCTTAGAGGCCTTAGAAGGGTTTAAATCCTTCTTATCCTACTCTTTAGTGGCGTTAGAGTCCTTCTTAGGGTTAGGATTAGAAGAATTCTTTTCCTAGTCCTTAGAATTTCCCTTATTATTAGAAGCCTTATAGCTAAGGGCTTTAGCTATAGGGGAGGTCTTATCCCTTTATTCTTCTAATAAATCCGCTATAAGGAACTGTAAATTTAGGGTATTTATAGGCAGTCCTTATGCCCTAGAAGCTCTAATAGTAAATCTTTGTCTCTTAGCCTAACTAGGGAAGGTCTGCTTTAATGCATTAATATAATAATTTACTTAATTAATAGGGGCAATCTTTACACTACAAAGCTATAGTCTAGCTATTAAATTATTAAAATTAGCATTAAAAGCCTCTAAAGATCCCTTATAACTTAAAAAGTTTAGGGAGTGGTAGCTAGCGTATAGCGTACCACGCTAGATTTTAGCACTCTATAAATACTACCTAATAAGGACTTTATAGGCTTCTTTAGGGGATTTTTGCTAATATATAGTAGCCTATAGTCCTAGTTAATAACTATCTCTTAATATTATTAAAAGAATAGCTTAGTCATAGTTAGCTAGATAGCTTGCTAGGCTTAGATTATCTATAAATTTAGGTAATCCTAGGGCTCTAAATTAAATGCTTAGGGCTTGTTTTTACTAATTATAATTTTTAGGGCCTTTTAGCTTAGCTCCCTCTAGAATAGAGTAAACCTTCTTATTTAGTTCCTTTATAGCACCTATATAAAAGGTAGCTTATAAGTTACTAGAAGGTACGCTTATAGAAGTAGTAGCTAGGTCTTCTTCTAGAACCTTAGTATTTTCTTCCTTAGGTCTATTAGAAGCCTAAAGACCTTATATAATAGTTATAGTTTACATTAATTTCTCTAGAAGATTATTAATGCTAGCCTCGTTTTTAATATAATTATCCTCGCTATACCTAATAAATTTAGTTAAGGTCTTGCCTTATTATTTAATTTAACTTTATAGGTGCAAAGTGCTAGCCTAAATAGCTAATTAACCTTCTATATCTATCCTACTAGGGTCCCTAGGGGGGCTTAAAGGACCTATAGCAGGGCCCTTACCCTTGTAACTAAGTGGTGCTATCCTCTAAATCTTAAAAAGAATCCCTATGTAAAAGCTCTAAATTTATTCCTATTGCAAATAACGCACGCTAGAAATTGCTTATGTTCTAATCTAGTTGCGTACGTAAATTATATAGCAGGGCTGTTTAAGAGGGTAGCCCTTAGGTCTAAAAAGTAGGTCTTTAGTATACGCGGGTAGAAAAATAGCGAAGAAGGGTCTCTAAGAAAATTTTCTTAACACTAAGTAATAGGAATTATAGATAATAGGTATTATAGAAGCTATAACGTAACATAACGTAATGTATAGTGCATGTAACGTAATATAATAGGTTAAAAAGCCTAGTATAGATATACTAGATATCTAATGATTTTAAAGGGTGTAGCGTATTTACTATTGTAGATAATATCAAATATAATAGTTATATTAGTGAATAGAATCACAAGAGGTTATGGTTATAACTAGATAGTTACGGGTTGCAATATAGTGGTTATGGGTGTGGCTATAGTTAATTTTTAACACTAAGGGTCTAATGTTATAATGCGTGGCGCTAGTAAATAAAGAGCTTTAAATTCTAGTGGTTTCCTTTGTAATCTTAAGAGCCTATAGGTATAGTAGGTAGTAACTAGTACCTAAAATCAAGCAGTAATCGCAGTAGAATAACGCAGTAATGTAGTAATCTATAGGCCTTCTAGGCTTATAACCTTTTAAAAATAGGAAGGGAATCTAGCTAGAGGGATAGGAAGACCTCCCTAGTAGATTCTAGTGTAGTGGCTTCTATATTCACTAGATTATAGCGTATTCTTTAAGATAGAGAGCTTTAATAGTTAAATATAGTTAATTCCTAGCTAATACAAATAGTCTAACAAGTAATAAGAGGATTTCTAGTCCCCTTATAGACCTACTAACTATATTAGAGGATCTAGGTCACTAGAGAGGTCTTAGGAGCTACTTTTTATTTTCCGTAAAACGTTTTTATATAGGAAAAATAAAAAATCGACTCACAGCTATACAAACTTATTGAAAATGGGAAGGGAATCTAACTAGAGGGATAGGAAGACCTCCCTAGTAGATTCTAACGCAGCGGCTTCTAAATTCACTAGATTATAGCTTATTCTTCAAGATTAGGAGCTTTTAATAGTTAAATACAGTTGATTCCTAGCTAACGGACGGTCTGACAAGCAATGAGAGGATTTCTAGTCCCCTCATAGACCTACCGACCGTATTGAAGGATCTAGGTCGCTAGAGAGGTCTTAGGAGCTACTTTTTATTTTCCGTAAAACTCATTTGTATAGGAAAAATAAAAAATCGACTCACGGCCATACAAACTAGCTACCTAGGTGGCCTAACTAAGCACTTTAGTATATAACCCTATTAATAAAATATACCATTAAATCCAGAAAAATTCAAGGATTCGAACAGTATACGTCAGCCTTTTATATGACTACTAGTTGCCTAGTTACAGTCGATTTTAGCTTCCCTATAGGGTAACCTAGTTGGCTTAGTTATACAAGCCCGTGGGTTAGTTGTGGGAACGCAAGTCACAACAGACGCTGCAAGCAACGCTCGTAACTAACGTTGCAACAACGCAACAAGGCAACTAGTGGGCCTATAAAATAGTGCTATAAATAGCATTATTTTAACACTCCCTCTAGAAAAGTATAAGGTAACTAATTCAATACCTAGACTTAGCTCTTTAATAGATATCTAAGTCAACCATAAATTCAATAATAAATCCAATAACTTTTAGACTAAAAACAGTAAAATCAATAACTTTTAGGCGTAATTCCAGTGTTTTTGTTGATTTTTCGGGTTTTTCGACTTTTTAGTTAGTTTTAAACTAGGCCTTTGTATTCGTAAGACCTAATAGTTAGATAAATTGTTGAAATTTATCATAGGGCAGGGGCTTAGTTAAACCATCTGCAGGCATCTCTTTAGTGTTAATATAGATAACCTTAGCTATACCCTTCTATACCTTTTCTCTAGTATAGTTAAATTTTAGCAAGGTATGCTTTGTTTTGCTATAAAGAGCAGGGTTATTAGCGGTTGTAATAGCGCCTTAGTTATCACTAAAAATCGGTACTAGAGGTGCTATAGGCAGCTTTATCTCTTTAAAGAGACCATAAAGCCACTCTAGCTCCCTAATAGCTTCACATAAGGCATTAGATTTAGCCTCTAATGTGGATAAAGCTATCATAGTTGCTTTCTTTGATTTCCAGCTAATAGGTCCTTTAGCTAGCTTATAGAGATAAGCATAGGTTAATTTAGAGGACTTATCACCCGCGAAGTCGCTATCACAGAAGCCAATAAGGGTTGCAGAAGCTATAGCAGCTTTAGACCTTCTATAAGTTATAGAATAACCCATAGAACCTAAAAGGTACCTAAGCAGATGTTTAGAAGCATTAAGGTGCTCTATAAACGGCTTAGATAGCGCTGTGGAAAGCCACTAAACCAGAAAGGCAATATCAGGTCTTATAAGGAGCATTAGGTACATAATAGTCCCTATAATACTCTAATATAGCTTGTGATCAAGGGGGGAAAGAGGTTTAGTTAGGTAGTCTACCTATTTTATAATTCCAGGTTATAGAGGAATTTTAACAGGTCTAGCATCCTTTATATTAAATCTTTCTAAGGCTTCAGAAATGTACTAGGACTAGTGGATAGTTAGGGTCCCTTTCTTTCAATTTCTAGTGATTTAAACGCCTAGGAAAAATTCGGCTAGCCCACGGTCTTCTATAGGATAAGCTTTATAAAGTAGCTTCTTTAGCCTATTAATATAAGCTAGATCCAGTCCTATTAGAAGGCAGTCATCCACATAAGTCGCTATATATGTAGATGTAGTTAGGTTAAAGAAGACAGCTAGGTCAGATATAAGGGGTTAAAAGCCTAGCTTCCAAAGAAGGTCTTTTAAAACCTACTGCCACTCTCTAGAGCTTTGTTTTAATCCATATAAAGCTTTTTATAGGAAAATAACCTGCTTTTAAGAGGGTTTATAGCTATACTTCTTAAGTAACTTAGCTACTTTAGGTATAGACTTAGCAAATTCAGTAAATCCGTTAGGTATTTGCATATAGATGGATTCCTTTAGTGGACTGTTTAAAAAGGCCCCTATAAAATCAACCTGTTTAACTTCCTAGTCATTACAAGCCGCTAGGGCTAGTAAAATCCGCTAACTAGGGGGAATGCTAGTTATAGCGTAGGTTTCAATATAATCTTAACCTTCTATTTGCATAAACCCTTTAGCAACAAGTCAGGCCTTGTATTTTAGAGGATTATTTTCTTTATCCTTTTTAAGCTTGTAAACAAGCCTATTCTTTAGAACCCTCTGGCCCTTAGGAATTTAGTCTATCCCTATAAATTTAAAGGTTCCGGCAGCTAGAAGCTGTTTAAATTCGTTAAAAGTTGCATCCATCCATTTTTAACTATCCTTGCTTTTTAAAGCTTGTTTCCAGGTCTTAGGGGTATCCGAATCGTTGTTATTTTTAGTGGATGATTTAGCCTTTTATTATGCCTTAAAGCATATCTCCTTAACGTATAAAGATATATTAAAATCATTGATATCCATAGAATCAGAATTAATTAAAGAATCCAAATCTAAAAACGGTTTTTCAATAGCACCCTTATTAGGGGCGCTAGAGCTAGGGCTCTCTAGGGGTAGCGCTAGAGGCATTACAGGCGCTATAGGCGTTGTCGCGGGCGCTGTATCGGTCGCCCTAGGGGCTGTTATTACAGGCGCTGCGGGCGCTGCGGGCGCTAGACCTTCAGGCTTTAGGTAACTATCCTAAACTTCTAGATTATCTCGTGAGATATTAGCTTCTCCCTCTAAAGGATTAGTCCCTAAAGCCTTAGGGGACCCTATAGAGCCTATATCCTCTATAATTTTAACAAAGCTAGTCTTTATAACTAACCTTTTAGAGGGAATATAAATAAGATAAATAGTAGAACCTAGAGTAGCTAGTAACCGACTAGGAATAGTCCTAGGGGCTAGCTTTTAAAGCTTAGATCTCTGCTCCAGAGGTATTAGGACCTCACAATAAGACCCTATAGCCCTAATTTTCGAGAAGTTAGGCTTATAGGAAGTCTTAGGCTCTAAATCAGCTAGAAATAGCTGCTTAGGGGTTAAAGGTTTAGTTATATTAGCTATGATATTAACTAATTCCACTATAGCTAGAAGGATGTAAGACTATAGATATAAGGGTAGCTTAGACCACTAAAGTGTAGCCCTAAGCCAGTCAAGGATAACCCTAATAGCCCTCTTAACTAGCCCATTCTATTCGTGAATATAGGGGCAAGAGGTGCTAAAACAAATTCCTTTAGAAGATAACTATAACTGAAGTTCGTTATTAATTTCAGTACCTCCATCAAAGTAAAGGTGCCTAGGATACGCGTTATATCGATTTTTCAGGGCTCTAAAGAAGCCCTTAATAGCTAAAGAAAGGGTTAAACCTTCTTTATTAGCTAATAAAAAACACCATTTATACCGGGATTTTCGATCAATAAGTATAAGGACTATAGCCTTCTTATTATGCAGTATAGGTTTGATTTTAACCGTATCTCCCTCTAGAATATCTAGAACTCTAGGGGGGTCCTAAATAGGTCATTTAGTCAGTCTTCTAATAGCTTTAGATTGCATATAGGCTATGCAGTTAAAATCCTTTTCTTTAATAGCGGAAAAATCAGGGATCCCTTTAGCTAATTTCAATGATTTCTTTAGTAAAAGGAGGCCTATATAGCCTAATCGGATGTGCTAAAGAAGGGCTAGATCTAGTAACTTCTTATAACTAGAATCTAGCTTTTTAGGGCTATTATCCCCTAGCTCCCTCTGTTACCAGGCCTCTTGAGAATCACAGGCCTCTGGGGGCAATAGACAGCCACTATCGTTACCTAAGTCATTAGGGTATAGACCTTCTAAACCCCCTATAGAAGGTGCCTAACTAGGAGGAGCTTCGGTGGGACATAGGGCTAAATCTTCTAAATTATCGTCTTCTAGCTCTTCGATTCGTTGATATTCCTCGGGATTAAAAGCTAGTTGCGGAATTTGAACCTCTATAGGGTAGGAAAACCCTAATTTAGTCTTATGAGCTCTTGGTTGTCGTTGCCGTTGGTTGCAGTATTGAGAGCCCATAAAGGAGAGGTGGGTTAAATGCTTACAGATTGTAGGCGTGGGTTGCCCCTTAATCTGTAGAAAAAAGCCGTGTTTAGCAGGTTCTAATAACCCATAGGGGCTTTTATTGGCTAGGAATAGCTAGTCTTTAGCTAGATAACCTCCCTTTAGATAGTAAGATAACCCACTAACTAGGTTAGTATCTATGCCTAGGAAATATAGGGCATCTAGCAGAGCTAAAGGCCTATATTCTAGTGGATTTTTCTTAACTAGAACATTAAAAACAGCTTTGCCTCTTCCTTTAGGATAAATAAGTCCTCCTGCTGTAATTATAGCGCTAGTTTCACCTTTCTTTAGAGGTTTAAAGTCCCTAAAAGAAGCCCTATTATTACAAATGTGACAGGAAGAACCCGTATCATACAAAAGGGAGTTTTTAACCACATCATTAGAGTAGCTAAAAGTAGGCTTGCTAGTAGTGTTACTAGTGGTACTAGAGGTATCCGAGTTAGACTTAGAATCACTACTATTATCACTGCTAGATTCATTAGAATCTAATTCTTTAACGTATCCCGTAGCTAGGGTGTAGCCTAAAGCAAAAGCAGCTTCTTTTCCTTTCTGTTTTTCCCTATTGCTACTCTTTTTCTTCTTCTGCTTCTTTTTAGAGGCTTTAGAAGGGTTTAAATCCTTCTTATCCTACTCTTTAGTAGCGTTAGAGTCCTTCTTAGGGTTAGGATTAGAAGACTTCTTTTCCTAGTCCTTAGAATTTCCCTTATTATTATTAGAAGCCTTATAACTAAGGGCTTTAGATATAGGGGAGGTTTTGTCCCTCTGTTCTTCTAATAAGTTTGCCATAAGGAACTGTAAATTTAGGGTATTTACAGGCAGTCCTTATGCCCTAGAAGCTCTAATAGTAAATCTTTGTCTCTTAGCCTAACTAGGAAAGGTCTGCTTTAATGCATTAATATAATGATTTACTTAATCAATAAGGGCGATCTCTACACTATAAAGTTATAGTCTAGCTAGTAAATTATTAAAATTAGCATTAAAAGCCTCTAAAGATCCCTTATAACTTAAAAAGTTTAGGAAGTGGTAGCTAGCATATAGTGTACCACGCTAGATTTTAGCACTCTGCAAATACTACCTAATAAGGACTTTATAGGCTTCTTTAGGGGATTTTTGCTAACATATAGCAGCCTATAGTCTAGGTTAGCAGCTATCTCTTAATATTATTAAAAGAATAGCTTAGTCACAGTTAGCTAGATAGCCTGCTAGGCTTGGATTATCTATAAATTTAGGTAATCCTAGGGCTCTAAATTATATGCTTAGGGCTTGCTTCCACTAATTATAGTTTTTAGGGCCTTTTAGCTTAGCTCCCTCTAGAATAGAGTGAACCTTCTTATTTAGTTCCTTTATAGCACCTATGTTAAAGGCAGCTTATAAGTTACTAGAAGGTATGCTTGCAGAAGTAGTAGCTATTAGGTCTTCTTCTAGAACCTTAGTATTTTCTTCCTTAGGTCTATTAGAAGCCTAAAGACCTTGTATAATAGTTATGGTTTGCGTTAACTTCTCTAGAAGATTATTAATGCTAGCCTTATTTTTAATACAATTTTCCTCGCTATGCCTAATAAAATCAGATAAGGTCTTGCCTTATTGTTTAATTTAGCTCTGCATCTGTAGCTATAAAGCACTAGCCTAAATAGCTAGTTAACCTTTTATATCTATCCTACTAGGGTCCCTAGGGGGGCTAGAAGACCCTATAGCAGGGGCCTTACCCTTATAACTAGGTAGTGCTATCTTCTAAAAGTCCCTAAAAAAGGAAAAGAATCCCTATGTAAAAGCTCTAAATTTGTTTCTATTGCAAATAACGCGCGCTAGAAATTGCTTGTGTTGCAATCTAGTTACGCACGTAAATTATGTGGCAGGACTGTTTAAGAGGGCAGCCCTTAGGTCTAAAAAGTGGGTCTTTAGTATGCGCGGGCAGAAAAATAGCGGAGAGAGGTCTCCAAGAAAATTTTCTTAACACTAAGGATAGGAATTGTAAATAATAGGTATTACAGAAACTATAACGCAACGCAACGTAATGTATAGTGCGTGTAACGTAATGTAATAGGTTAAAAAGCCTAGTATAAATATACTAGATATCTAATAATTTCAAAGGATATAGCGTATTTACTATTGTAAATAATATTAAATATAATAGTCATAGTAGTAAATAGGATTACTAAAAAGGTTATAGTTATAACTAGGTAGTTACGGGTTACAATGTGGTGGTTGCGGGTTACGGCTATAGTTAATTTTTAACACCAAAGGTCTAATGTTGCGATGCGTGGCACTAGTAAATAAAGAGCTTTAAATTCTAGTAGTTTCCTTTGTAATCTTAAGAGCCTATAGGTATAGTAGGTAGTAACTATACCTAAAATTAAGTAGTAATCGCAGTAGAATAACGCAGTAATGTAGTAATCTATAGGCCTTCCGGGCTTATAACCTATTAAAAATAGGAAGGGAATCTAACTAGAGGGATAGGAAGACCTCCCTAGTAGATTCTAACGCAGCGGCTTCTAAATTCACTAGATTATAGCTTATTCTTTAAGATTAGGAGCTTTTAATAGTTAAATACAGTTAATTCCTAGCTAACGGACAGTCTAACAAGCAATAAGAGGATTTCTAGTCCCCTTATAGACCTACTAACCGTATTAAAGGATCTAGGTCGCTAGAGAGGTCTTAGGAGCTACTTTTTATTTTCCGCAAAACTCATTTGTATAGGAAAAATAAAAAATCAACTCATAGCTATACAAACTAGCTACCTAGGTGGCCTAACTAAGCACTTTAGTATACAACCCTATTAATAAAATATACCATTAAATCCAGAAAAATTCAAGGATTCAAACAGTATACGTCAGCCTTTTATACAACTACTAGTTACCTAGTTACAGTCGATTTTAGCTTCCCTATAGGGTAACCTAGTCAGCTTAGTCATACAAGCCCGTGGGTTGGTTATAGGAACGCAAGTCACAACAGACGCTGCAAGCAACGCTCGTAACTAACGTTGCAACAACGCAACAAGGCAACTAGTGGGCCTATAAAATAGTGCTATAAATAGCATTATTTTAACAAAACTAGCTACCTAGGTGGCCTAACTAAGCACTTTAATATATAACCCTATTAATAGAATATACCATTAAATCCAGAGAAATTCAAGGATTTAAACAGTATACGTTAGCCTTTTATACGACTACTAGTTGCCTAGTTACAGTCAATTTTAGCTTCCCTATAGGGTAACCTAGTCGGCTTAGTTATACAAGCCTATGGGTTAGTTGTGGGAATAACGCAGGTCACAACAGAAAACGCTGCAAGCAACGCTCGTAACCAACGTTGCAACAACGCAACAAGGCAACTAGTGGGCCTATAAAATAGTGCTATAAATAGCATTATTTTAACAATAACTTCTACTAATAATTTATCTATAGATACTCTAGGATTATAACACCCTTATATACGTAAATAAAAGGTAGTTAAAATAGTATCTAGACTAGGAAGTTTATATTTAGAGCAAAGGAATAGCTAGCGTTTTGCTAGCTAAAGGATACCTTTTAGTAAGCACCTCTTCTCTATTATTATAACCTAAGTTAGCTAGTGTGTATTAAGATAAATACTTTAGTCTTTATAATAGTAAGAATCTTATCTTAATAGGATAATAAGGGTTACTAGTATCCTATAGCCTTTTAGTTAAGGAAGTTTATAGACACTAAACATAACTATAGCATAGCTAATTAAGAGTTACTTACTATAGTAAAGTTATTTAAACACTAGCAATATTATATTAAAGGCATAGTAACCCTAGTAAAGGTCCTATTAGACTACTTTAATTTATAGACTTTTATAAGGTAGTAAAAGTTAAATAGAAGGTAAGCTAGATAGTGTATATTCCTTTGCCCCTTTTACTTTATAATTAAGCATAGACTAAGGAAAAGTAACCTTATAAATACACTATTAAGAAGGTCTAATTATAAGAGCAAACCCCTAATAAATAGAGTACTACTACTAGAACTTAAGAAAAAGATAGTAAGCTACTAAAGAACTAGTAAAAGTAAAGATACTAATATATTAAAGAAAATATAGTAAGATACCTTTAGGGGAGAAAAATACCCTAGTCTTAGTAAAGAGGCATAGTAAGATGCCTCTAGGGAAGGAAAATATCCTAGCCCTTATAGTAAAGGCTTATATAGCCTAGTTAGAAGGCTAGTTAGCTACTATAAATCTAGTAAAAGGTTAGCTAAATAAAGGGGATTTCTAGGAGAAGGTAGTATATATCTAGGACACTAGTATAGTATAGAGATCTAAGGGGCTATTATATTACTAAATCCCTACTAATCTAGGCTAAATAAACTATTAGTGTAACTACTATAAAAGGCATAGGATTAAGACCTAGATTTATAGAGATAAAGTAATAAGATTAACTCCTTAGTAAAAGGGAAGGGAAAAGCTAGTTTATAGTTATATAGCATAAGGGGCCTCCTAATATACTAAGACTAGGTAGTTATTCCCTAGGAGCCTATCTTATAATAGAAGCTTTAATAGCTACACTATAATAATTCGCTTGTAAGTTACTTTAGGACTAAGCACACTCTTAAGCTATTAAAGCATTACTTTTAGTAGCTAGCTATAAGTAAGTCTATATTAGACTATATTATAAGCTATAGGACTTGCTAATAGGTAGTAGCTAGAAGGTATTACCTATATAGAAGCCTTAAATCCCTGCTAATACTAGGGTAACTATAGGCAAAAATCTTAATGGATTTTATTATAGGGCTACTTATTGCGCAAATAGGTAACTAAGAAGCTAACATAATCCTAGTAATTATAGACTAATTTACTAAGTATTCTATCTTCTTACTAGTAACTACTATAATTAATATAGCTAAATTAGTAAAGCTTTTCTATAAAGAAATTAAACTATAATTTAGGGCACTAATAGGCATTATATCTAATAGGGGATTTGTCTTTATAAGCTAATTCTAGTTAGACTTATACTACCTATCCTACGTAAAACGCAGGCTTTTTATAGTGTTTTACCCCTAAACTAATAGGTAAATAGAGAGAATAAACTAGGTACTTAAGCACTATTTGCAATGCTTTATTATAGAAAATTAGTAAATATAGCCTAAGCTACTCCTAATAGCGTAATTTACCTATAATAATATAGTAAATAAAACCATAGGCTACTGTTTAAACTACTCTCTTATAGGCTATTCCCCTAAGTTTTACCTAGCTCTTAGGGATAAGATTATAAAAGGGGAGGTACTAGAGGCCTATACTTATATTATAAAGCTATATAAAGTTAGGGAGTAACTAAAGTAAAACTAGGTAAAAGCCACTAAAACGCAAGTAAAGTACTATAATAAACATTACTAGCCACTAACCCTATAAAGAGGTAATCTAGTACTATTATTAATAAAAAACATTAGGCTTAAGGAGGCAAAATAAAAGCTAACCCCTAGGTTTATTAGGCTATTTTAAATACTTAATACTATAAGCAAACAAGCGTATTAACTTACATTACCTAAAAAGTATAGTTAATTACATAATATATTTTATATTAGCTTACTAAAGCTATAGAACTATTATAAAGAGGCTATAGAAAAAGATATGCTAATACTAGACCTTAAGGATAAAGATAATAAGTATAAAGTTAAGGAAGTTAAGGACTATAGGAAAACCTATAAAGGTAATAAATACCTAGTAAAATAGAAGGGTTAGCCTAGTAAATATAACTAGTGGATCCTAGTAGAAGATATAGAAAGTGCTTAATATATAATTTAAAAATTTCACTAAAGCAAATTAAGGAAAAAAGGTAGTGAGATATAAGTAAGTTATAAGTAAAGAGATATAAGGTTCCTATAGAAAAGGCCTAGCCTTATTAGCTACTATTACACTCTATAAGAAAAGTAACTTAGACTATTTACTAAATAATAAAAGAAAACACGCCTATAATTAAGGGAGAGTTAGGGGAAACCCCTTTATTATAGCCTTATTATAAGTTAAATTTTTACTATTAAAATAAAGTACTTAGCCTTACTCTTATTCTCTATAACTACCCTTTCTATTACTAGGTAAAAGTAATAGACTACTATAGCCTAAGGCATAAAACCTAGGTTAGTTAAATATAAATATAAAACTATACGCGCGTTTTACGTAAATATAAGCTATAAGTAGTTTAGCTACTAAAATATTAGTAAATAGATAGTAAAACTAGACTAGAATGTAACTTACTACCCTAGGAACTAGAGCTAGGAATATAGATACTAATAATTATTAGTAGGAAATAATATATTACTAGTATAAAATAGAGGTATTTTACCTAGAAATATAAGCAAGAAGCTAGCAAATAGGTAATAAAAATATAAACTTAATAAACCTTAGTAGCCCCTATTAAACTAAATATAATATAGTAAGCTATGTTAAAATAATGCTATTTATAGCACTATTTTATAGGCCCACTAGTTGCCTTGTTGCGTTGTTGCAACGTTAGTTACGAGCGTTGCTTGCAGCGTCTGTTGTGACTTGCGTTCCCACAACTAACCCACGGGCTTGTATGACTAAGCCAACTAGGTTACCCTATAGGGAAGCTAAAATCGACTGTAACTAGGCAACTAGTAGTCGTATAAAAGGCTGATGTATACTGTTTAAATCCTTGAATTTTTCTGGATTTAATGGTATATTTTATTAATAGGGTTATATACTAAAGTGCTTAGTTAGGCCACCTAGGTAGCTAGTTTGTATAGCTATGAGTTAATTTTTTATTTTTCCTATATAAATGAGTTTTGCGGAAAATAAAAAGTAGCTCCTAAGACCTCTCTAGCAACCTAGATCCTTTAATATGGTTAGTAGGTCTATAAGGGGACTAGAAATCCTCTCATTGCTTATTAGACTGTCTATTAGCTAGGAATCAACTGTATTTAACTATTAAAAGCTCCTAATCTTAAAGAATAACCTATAATCTAGTGAATCTAGAAGCCGCTGCGTTAGAATCTACTAGGGAGGTCTTCCTATCCCTCTAGTTAGATTCCCTTCCCACTTTTAATAGGTTATAAGCCTAGAAGGCCTATAGATTACTACATTACTGCGTTATTCTACTACGATTACTGCTTAATTTTAGGTACAGTTACTACCTACTATACCTATAGGCTCTTAAGATTACAAAGGAAATCACTAGAATTTGAAGCTCTTTATTTACTAGTACCACGCATCGTAATATCAGACCCTTGGTGTTAAAAATCAACTACAGCCGCACCCGCAACCACCACATTGCAACCGTAACTATCTAGTTACAACCACAACCTCTTGTGATTCTATTCACTACTGCGACCATTATATTTGATATTATTTACAATAGTAGATACGCTGCATCCTTCTAAAATCATTAGATATCTAGTATATCTATACTAGGCTTTTTGACTTATTACATTACGTTACATGCACTATACATTACATTGCGTTGCGTTGTGGCTTTTGTAATACCTATTATCTACGATTCCTATCCTTGGTGTTAAGAAATTTTCTCGGAGATTCTTCTCCGCTATTTTTCTGCCTGCGCATACCAAAGACCCACTTTTTAGACCTAAGGGCTACCCTCTTAAACGGCCCCCCCACACATTTTACGTACGCGACCAGATTGTAACACAAGCAATTTCTAGCGTGCGTTATTTGTAATAGGAACGAATTTAGAGCTTTTGCATAGGGATTCTTTTTAAGATTTTTAGGAAGATAGCACCACCTAGTTATAAGGGTAAGGCCCCTGCTATAGGGTCTTCTAGCCCCCCTAGGGACCCTAGTAGGATAGATATAGAAGGTTAACTAGCTGTTTAGGCTAGTGCCCTATAGCTACAGATGCAGGGCTAAATTAAATAATAAGGCAAGACCTTAACTAATTTTATTAGGCATAGCGAGGAAAATTATATTAAAAACAAGGCTAGCATTAATAATTTTCTAAAGAAATTAACGCAAACTATAACTATTATGCAAGGTCTTTAGGCTTCTAATAGACCTAAGGAAGAAAATACTAAGGTTCTAGAAAAAGACCTAGCTACTACTTCTGCGAGCGTACCTTCTAGTAACTTATAAGCTGCCTTTAACACAGGTGCTATAAAGGAACTAAATAAGAAGGTTTACTCTATTCTAGAGGGAGCTAAGCTAAAAGGCCCTAAAAACTATAATTAGTGAAAGCAAGCCTTAAGCATACAATTTAGAGCCCTAGGATTACCTAAATTTATAGATAATCTAAGCCTAGCAGGCTATCTAGCTAACTGTGACTAAGCTATTCTTTTAATAATATTAAGAGATAGTTATTAACTAGGACTATAGGCTGCTATATGTTAGCAAAAATCCCCTAAAGAAGCCTATAAAGTCCTTATTAGGTAGTATTTACAAAGTGCTAAAATCCAGCGTGGTACACTATACGCTAGCTACTACTCCCTAAACTTTTTAAGTTATAAGGGATCTTTAGAGGCTTTTAATGCTAATTTTAATAATTTACTAGCTAGACTAAAGCTTTATAGTGTAGAAATCGCCCCTATTAATTAAGTAAACTATTATATTAATGCATTAAAGCAAACCTTTCCTAGTTAGGCTAAGAGATAAAGATTTACTATTAGAGCTTCTAGGGCATAAGGACTACCTATAAATACCCTAAATTTACAGTTCCTTATAGCAGACTTATTAGAAGAATAGAGGGATAAAACCTCCCCTATAGCTAAAGCCCTTAGTTATAAGGCTTCTAATAATAACAAGGGAAATTCTAAGGACTAGGAAAAGAAGTCTTCTAATCCTAACCCTAAGAAGGACTCTAACGCTACTAAAGAGTAGGATAAGAAGGATTTAAACCCTTCTAAGGCCTCTAAAAAGAAGCAGAAGAAGAAAAAGAGTAGTAATAGGGAGAAATAGAAAGGAAAAGAAGCTACTTTTGCTTTAGGCTATACCCTAGCTATGGGATACGTTAAAGAATTAGATTCTAATGAATCTAGCAGTAATAATAGTAGTAATTCTAATTCTAATTTAGATAGTTCTAGTGCCTCTACCACTAGTAACACTACTAGCAAGCCTACTTTTAGCTACTCTAACGATGTGGTTAAAAACTACCTTTTGTATAATATAGGTTCTTCCTATTATATTTGTAATAATAGGGCTTCTTTTAGGGACTTTAAACCTCTAAAGAAAGGTAAAACTAGCGCTATAATTATAGCAGGAGGACCTATTTATCCTAAAGGAAGAGGCATAGCTGTTTTTAATGTTCTGGTTAAGAAAAATCCACTAGAATATAGGCCTTTAGCTTTGCTAAATGCCCTATATTTCCTAGGTATAGATACTAACCTAGTTAGTGGGTTATCTCACTATCTAAAGGGAGGTTATCTAGCTAAAGACTAGCTATTCCTAGCCAATAAAAGCCCCTGTGGGCTACTAGAACCTGCTAAACATGGCTTTTTTCTACAGATTAAGGGGCAACCTACTCCTATAATCTGTAAGCATTTAACCTACCTCTCCTTTATGGGCTCTTAGTATTGCAACCAACAACGACAACCAAGAGCTCATAAGAACAAATTAGGGTTTTCCTACCCTATAGAGGTTCAAATCCCGTAACTAGCTTTTAATCCTAAGGAATATTAACAAATCGAAGAGCTAGAAGACGATGATAATTTAGCCCTATGTCCCACCGAAGCTCCTCCTAGTTAGGTATCTTCTACAGGGGGTTTAGAAGGTCCATACCCTAATGACTTAGGTGACGATAGTGGCCGTCTACTGCCCCTAGAGGCCTGTGATTCTTAAGAGGCCTAGCAACAGAGGGAGCTAGGGGATAATAGCCCTAAAAAGCTAGATTTTAGTTATAAGAAGTTACTAGATTTAGCCCTTCTTTAGCATATTCGATTAGGCTATATAGGCCTCCCTTTACTAAAGAAATCATCGAAATTAGCTAAAGGGATCCCTAATTTTTCCGCTATTAAAGAAAAGGATTTTAACTGCATAGCCTGTATGCAATCTAAAGCTATTAGAAGACTAACTAAACAACCTATTTAGGACCCCCCTAGAGTTCTAGATATTTTAGAGGGAGATACGGTTAAAATTAAACCTATACTGCATAATAAGAAGGCTATAGTCCTTATACTTATTAATTAAAAATCCTAGTATAAATAGTGCTTTTTATTAGCTAATAAAGAAGGTTTAACCCTTTCTTTAGCTATTAAGGGCTTCTTTAAGGCCCTAAAAAACCAATATAACGCGTATCCTAGGCACCTTCACTTTAACGGAGGTACTAAAATTAATAATGAACTTTAGTTATAGTTATCTTCTAAGGGAATTTGCTTTAGCATCTCTTGCCCCTATATTCACAAACAGAATAGGCTAGTTAAGAGGGCTATTAGGGTTATCCTTAACTAGCTTAGGGCTACACTTTAGTAGTCTAAGCTACCCTTATATCTATAGTCTTATATCCTTCTAGCTATAGTGGAATTAGTTAATATTATAGCTAATATAACTAAACCTTTAACCCCTAAGCAGCTATTTCTAGCTAATTTAGAGCCTAAGACTTCCTATAAGCCTAACTTCTCGAAAATTAGGGCTATAGGGTCTTATTATAAGGTCCTAATACCTCCGGAGCAGAGATCTAAGCTTTAAAAGCTAGCCCCTAGGACTATCCCTAGCTAGTTACTAGCTACTCTAAGTTCTACTATTTATCTTATTTATATTCCCTCTAAAAGGTTAGTTATAAAGACTAGCTTTGTTAAAATTATAGAGAATATAGGCTCTATAGGGTCCCCTAAGCCTTTAGGGACTAATCCTTTAGAGGGAGAAGCTAATATCTCACGAGATAATCTAGAAATTTAGGATAGTTACCTAAAGCCTCCTAAAAGCCTAGCGCCTACAGCGCCCGCAGCGCCTATGCTAACAGCCCCTAGGGCGACCAATATAGCGCCTGCGACAACGCCTACAGCGCCTGCAACGCCTCTAGCGCTACCCCTAGAGAGCCCTAGCTCTAGTGCCCCTAATAAGGGTGCTATTAAAAAACCGTTTTTAGATTTGGATTCTTTAATTAATTCTAATTCTATAGATATTAATGATTTTAATATATCTTTATACGTTAAGGAGATATGCTTTAAGGCATAATAAAAGGCTAAATTATCCACTAATAACAATAATTCGGACACCCCTAAGA
Source organism: Epichloe amarillans (assembly GCA_024072835.1). Lineage (NCBI taxonomy): Eukaryota > Fungi > Ascomycota > Sordariomycetes > Hypocreales > Clavicipitaceae > Epichloe > Epichloe amarillans. Next base: position 3,663,859 of record CP099637.1, on the reverse strand, counting down.
CCTAGAAATAAGCTTTAAAAAGCAAGGATAGTTAAAAATGGATAGATATAACATTTAATAAATTTAAATAGCTTCTAGCTGCTAGAACCTTTAAATTTATAGGGATAGACTAAATTCCTAAGGGCTAGAGAGTTCTAAAGAATAGGCTTATTTATAAGCTTAAAAAGGATAAAGAAAATAATCCTCTAAAATACAAGGCCTAACTCGTTACTAAAGGGTTTATGCAGATAGAAGGTTAAGATTATATTAAAACCTACGCTACAACTAGCATTCCCCCTAGTTAGCGGATTTTACTAGCCTTAGCGGCTTGTAATAACTAGGAAGTTAAATAGGTTGATTTTATAGGGGCCTTTCTAAATAGTCCACTAAAGGAATCTATCTATATGCAAATACCTAATGGATTTACTAAGTTTGCTAAGTCTTCTACACCTAAAGTAGCTAAGTTACTTAAGAAGTATAGCTACAAACCCTCTTAAAAGCAGGTTATTTTCCTACAAAAAGCTTTATATAGATTAAAACAAAGCTCTAGAGAGTGGCAGTAGGTTTTAAAAGACCTTCTTTAGAAGCTAGGCTTTTAACCCCTTATATCTAACCTAGCTATCTTCTTTAACCTAACTATATCTATATATATAGTAACTTATGTGGATAACTGCCTTCTAATAGGACTAGATCTAGCTTATATTAATAGGCTAAAAAAGCTACTTTATAAAGCTTATCCTATAGAAGACTATGGGCTAGTAGAATTTTTCCTAGGCGTTTAAATTACTAGAAATCAAAAGAAAGGGACCCTAACTATCCACTAGTCCTAGTATATTTCTAAAGCCCTAGAAAGATTTAATATAAAGGATGCTAGACCTATTAAAATTCCTCTATAACTAGGAATTATAAAGCAAGTAAACCACCTAACTAAACCTCTTTCCCCCCCTAATTACAAGCTATATTAGAGTATTATAGGGACTATTATATACCTAATGCTCCTTATAAGACCTAATATTGCCTTTCTAGTTTAGTGGCTTTCTATAGCGCTAGCTAAGCTATTTATAAAGCATCTTAATACTTCTAAATATTTGCTTAGGTACCTTTTAGGCTCTATAGGTTATTCTATAACTTATAGAAGGTCTAAATCTGCTATTACAGCTTCTGTAACCCTTATTAGCTTCTATAATAGCGACTTCGCGGGTAATAAGTCCTCTAAATTAACCTATGCTTATCTCTATAAGCTAGCTAAAGGACCTATTAGCTAGAAATTAAAGAAAGTAACTATAATAGCTTTATTCATATTAGAGGCTAAATCTAATGCCTTATGTAAAGCTATTAGGGAGCTAGAGTGGCTTTATAGTCTCTTTAAAGAGATAAAGCTGCCTATAGCACCTCTAGTACTAATTTTTAGTGATAACTAAGGCGCTATTACAACCGCTAATAACCTTGCTCTCTATAGCAAAACAAAGCATACCCTACTAAAATTTAACTATACTAGAGAAAAGGTATAGAAGGGTATAGCTAAGGTTATCTATATTAACACTAAAGAGATGCCTGCAGATAGTTTAACTAAGCCCCTGCCTAATGATAAATTTCAACAATTTATCTAACTATTAGGTCTTATAAATACAAAGGCCTAGTTTAAAATTAACTAAAAAGTTGAAAAACCGAAAAATTAACAAAAACACTGGAATTACGCCTAAAAGTTATCGATTTTACTGTTTTTATTCTAAAAGTTATTGGATTTATTATTGGATTTATAATTAACTTAGATATCTATTAAAGAGCTAAGTCTAGGTATCGAATTAGTTACCTTATACTTTTCTAGAGGGAGTGTTAAAATAATGCTATTTATAGCACTATTTTATAGGCCCACTAGTTGCCTTGTTGCGTTGTTGCAACGTTGGTTACGAGCGTTGCTTGCAGCGTCTGTTGTGACTTGCGTTCCCACAACTAACCCACGGGCTTATATGACTAAGCCAACTAGGTTACCCTATAGGGAAGCTAAAATCGACTGTAACTAGGCAACTAGTAGTTATATAAAAGGCTAACGTATACTATTTAAATCCTTAAATTTTTCTGGATTTAATGGTATATTTTATTAATAGGGTTATATACTAAAGTGCTTAGTTAGGCCACCTAGGTAGCTAGTTTGTATGGCTGTGAGTTGATTTTTTATTTTTCCTATATAAATAAGTTTTGCGGAAAATAAAAAGTAGCTCCTAAGACCTCTCTAGTAACCTAGATCCTTTGATACGGTTAGTAGGTCTATAAGGGGACTAGAAATCCTCTTATTACTTGTTAGACTATCCGTTAGCTAGGAATTAACTGTATTTAACTATTAAAAGCTCCTAATCTTAAAGAATAAGCTATAATATAGTGAATCTAGAAGCCGCTGCGTTAGAATCTACTAGGGAGGTCTTCCTATCCCTCTAGTTAGATTCCCTTCCCACTTTCAATAAGCTATATTAGCATAGTTAAAACCTGTTATTAGTTAGAGGTAATAGGTACTAAAATAGTAGTAAGTTACCTCTAAAAATATAGGATTATTAGGGTTTTCTAGATCCTTATTACTATAGGTATCTATAAGTGCCTAGACCTAGTTAAGATAAGCTAGGAGATTATAAAAATCTCCCTATATAGTAGGCATAGCCTATATAAAATATTAGTAATAAGCTACTAAAAGACTAAGGAAAAGTAGTATAGTTATAGTATTATAAGTATTACTATGTTTATAGCATTAGATATAGCGCTTAGAATACTTTATTTATAAAGTAATAGTAAATAAATAGTAGGGGAATTAATAGTTTATTTATAGTAATTATAGCTTAGCTAGTAAGTGTTTCTTAAAGTTAGTATACTTAGTATATAAATAGTATATATAGGAGTAGCGCTTAAAGGGAATAGTCTCCTTATCTATAGTAAGAGTATAGTAAATAATAAGGTAAAAGTTAGGGTAATAGAAGGTATAATAGTATTTAGAAAAATAATTACTAGTATTAGGGGAGGAAAAGGCTATAATAAAGGGGAGAGTTATAGATAAATTTATACCTAAGCATTACTTATTATTTATTATTATTTTAATATGTTTACTACTTAGTAAATAGCTATAGAATAGCTAGTAAAAGCTATTTAGAAGCCTAGCTAAAAGTAGGGGGGTAATTATAAGGCCTTACTTAAAATAATAATACCTAGAACACTAATGCGCACTACGCAGTAGGTTAGGCCCTAGGGCTAGGTTTACGTAACACTAGCAAGCCACTAGCTATAAGCTCCTAGCTTGCATATATAATACACTTAGACCTAGTAAGCTTTAGTAAATATACGAATGCCCCTATACCTCTTACCTAGCTACTATTGTTCTTACACTAGAGCAGAGATCTAAGCTTTAAAAGCTAGCCCCTAGGACTATTCCTAGCCGGTTACTAGCTACTCTAGGTTCTACTATTTATCTTGTTTATATTCCCTCTAAAAGGTTAGTTATAAAGTGTTAGGGTCGTGGAGGCTACGGAGCGACACAGGCAATAGAGGCAATAGCATTATGTATAGTAGGACCTACTTAGGGCTTATAGCACCCTAGCTACAAGGCTACCATAACCTAGTCACGTGCGCGTAGAGGGGGTATATAGGCAAAGGTTACACACATAGAATATAGGAGGCTAGAGATTAAAACCCTTAAGCATTACTACTTACCTTTAGTAACTTAGCTATTACTTATTTATACTATTACCCTATTCTATCTATTCTAGCCTAGAAGCCTTAATAAGTTAATCTCTCTTTCTTACTAGGGTAATAGGCTATTAGTAAGTTAAGAATATTAGCACTATAAAGAATAAACACTTGCTTAAGGGGTACTAATAACTCTAAAGCAAATACGCTATATAAATGTACACCTATAGATTAGAACCTGCTTCTAAAGCATAAGTCTTCTTATCTAACTACACTAGAGAATTCCTATGTATTAAAGCCTATTATTAATAATAAAGAAGCTATATTAAACTATAGCCTTATATAAGTAAAGACATAGCTATAAATTACTTAAAAGAGGCAAAAACTTAAATAGCTATAGAAGAATTTGCAGGAAGTAAATACCCCTCCCTAATTAGTTAACACTAATAAAGGCCTTACTCCTGCCTTATAAATACCTTTTGCCTAAGACTCTACCCCTATTCCTATCCCCTAGGAAGCATTACCCTTACTAGGACTTTATAAATATAGTATAGTAAAGATATAGCTTAAAGCTCCTATATATAAGGGGGATACCTATAAGAACCTATAGATATTCTTAGCAGATTTAAATATAACCTTTACTATAGATTAAAACACATTTACTAATAATATAATAAAAGTTATATACACTAGTAGCTACCTAGTAAATAAGGCAAAGTAATAGTAAATACACTTTACTACTATAGATAGTTATATAAATTACTAAAGCTACACTTAGGCAGAGTTTATCTAATAGCTAAAAACTAGAGAAATAGAAAAGGATAGTTACTACCTAAAAGCTATAGAAACACTACTAACCCTTTACTAAGGTAAGAATTAGTTATTTTAGATATTTATTAAAATCTAGGGAAAGGCAAAAGTAAAATTACCTAAACCTATGCCTAAACCTCTAAGAATTACCTAGTTTATATAGTGCCTAAATAGCACTATAAAGAAGCAAATATTTAGCTAAGAGTACCCTATAAGTTAGAACTACCTTATTAGCTAAGAAAAGAAGGCAAAAGCAATAACTAGGGAAGAGAAAGGGATTCCCTATAAAGGCTACTAAGGAGGTAACTAATAAAAGAGAAGGAATTAGTTAGTATCTCTAAAAAAAGAGCTATAGGAAGAATACTATATAGGAGTAGGAAGCTTACTAGTTTATTATAAGTATAGGAAACTAGGCTACCCCTTAACTAAGTGCACTAAACTAAACTATAGTATTTACTAGAAAAACACCTATATTACTAAGTAGCACTAAGCTAGCACTAAGCAAGCTAGGAGTTACTTAAACCTAAATAAGGCCCTAATTAGCTTAGTGTAACCCTAGGAAAACGCTCTTAATATAACTTAACTTAATAAGAATAGTCTTTTAGACCTATAAATTTATATAAATATTAAGTTATATTAAGATAACCACTAGGTAGTAATACTAACGCTATTTAACCCTAGTGCTATATATTCCTTAATTTACCCTAATATACTAATAAACCTTAATTAGTTAAAAGTGTAACCTTATAATAATATGCTTAAGAGTGTATTAGGTAATATTATGCTATATTAAGGGATTTTAAGGAAAATAGTGTTAGTTAGGGATAGCATAAGCTATATAAAGATATGCTAACTTAGCTACTATATTACTAATAGTAGCGAAAAATTAGTTTTAGGCATTAATTAGGTAAGAGAGTATAAGCCTATAATAATATTATAGAAAGATAGACTTTAGAGATACCTTATAATAAAGAAATATATCTTATTAGTAGTAGGGTTATAGGATAGTTAGAAAGTAATAAAATATATATCTATTATAGTAATACTTAACCTATAGGCAATGCATATAATTAGATATATAGCTACTATTAGGCCTATAGTAAATAAGGAGGAAGGAAGTAGTAATAATATAGTAATAAAACTAACTAATAAACCTAAGAAAGTAAAACTTCTAGAAGCTTATAAGGAGTTTAAAGATATATTTTTAAATAAAGAGGCTAGCACCCTTCCTAGCTTAGGTAATTAGACTTATACTATTAAATTAGAAGAAAAAAAAGCACTTCTATAGGGTCTAATATATAACCTAGCTAAGAAAGAGTTATAGATGCTTTATAAGTACCTAGTAACTACATAGGAACGCAAATAAATCTAAAGATTTATTAGCCTAGTAAGAGCCCTAATCCTTTTTATACTAAAAAAAGGGGGAAAGCTATAACTATATATAGATTATAGGGGCCTTAATAAGATTATAGTTAAAGACAAGGCCCCTTTACCCCTAATATTAGAAATCTTAGATTAACTAGGGGGTGTAAAGATTTTCATAAAGTTAGACCTTAAAGATATATACTATTAGCTATGTATTTATAAGGGTAATAAGTGGAAAATAGCCTTCTAGTATAAATATAGTTACTTTAAGTATCTTATAATGCTATTTAGGCTTATTAATACGCTAGTATCCTTCTAAGAGTATATTAATAAAGCTTAAGAAGGCCTTAATAATCTTATTTATATTATCTACCTTAATAACACCCTAATATTTAGCTATAAGATCTTAGAGTATAAGGGTAATATTAAAAAGATCCTTAAGAGATTTTAAAAGGCTAACCTTTTTATTAACTTAGATAAGTGCTAATTCTTTATTAAGGAGGTTAAATTCCTTAGTTATATAATCTTACTAAAAGGAATCTTAATAAACCTAAGTAAGGTAAAGGCAATTATAACGTAGCTAATACCTATTTACGTGTTTAATATCTAATCTTTCCTTAGGTTTACTAGATTTTATAGGCGCTTTATTAAGTTATATAGTAAAATAGTTATTTTATTAATAACCTGCCTATAAGGGAATTAACTAGTAAAGTTTAAGCTAGATAATAGCAAGGTAGTAATGTTTAGAGAACTATAAAAGCTATTTTAGAAGGCCCTAATTTTAGTTTATTTTAACCTAAGATTACTACTATAAGTAAAGACTAATGCCTCTAGATACGTAATTAAAGCTATCCTTATAATATTAGTGCTAGGTTACTAGCACCTTATAGCGTTTATATTAAGGAAGTTAAAGGACGCTAAATTACGCTATATAACACTAGATATAAAGCTACTTGTAATTTAGAAGGCCTTTTAGACTTAGAGGCACTACCTTACTTACTTAGCATACCTAGTTATAGTAATTATAGATTACTTAAACTATAAGTACCTTATAATAAAGCTAAAGCTAACTAGTTACTAGGTTACTATATTAGATAAGCTATGCCTATTTAACTTTACTATTAAACACTAGGTAAGGAAGCTAAATCTTACTAACCCTTTATTATAAAGACTAAACTATATTAGTAAGGAAAGGAAGGCTAAGGCTTTTATATCTTAGTTACTAACCTTCCTTACTAAGTTTACTACTATTAGGCTATAGGGGCGCTATATTAGTAATAGCTTAACTACTAGTTAGGCATGCCTATAGTATATTAGGTTTATAGTTAAGGAGTAGTGTAAGAGTAATAGTAACTTAGTAAGTACCCTATATCTATGTTTACTACCCCTTAATAGCAAAGTAAGAACCCTAATAGTAAGTAAGAGAACCTTTTCTATATTAATCTTTACTAGGCTAGGTAAAAGGCCTAAGCGCGTGGTAATAAAGCTATAGGTTTATAGTAATTAAACCCTACTAGCTAGTTTAAGAACCTTTTCTATATTAATCTTTACTAGGCCTATAGAAGTAATAGTAAGTAAGCTAACCTCTCTTATATTAACCTTTACTACGCTAGTTAAAAAGTCTAAGAGTGCTACTAAGGAGCTATATACTTATAGTAGTATTAAGGTAAATCCCCTAATAGTAGGTAGGAAAACCTTTTCTATATTAATCTTTGCTATGCTTATAGAAGCAATAGTAAGTAAGAGAACCTCTTCTATATTAATCTTTACTAGGTTAGTTAATTTATCTAAGAGCGCTGCTAGAGAGCCACTAGGCTATAGTAGCGTTATAATAAGAATCTTAGTGGTTTAGAGAACCTTTTCTAAGTTTAACTCTAATGTTAGGAGTAAGGTAGCGAAATTAGAAGCCTTAATTTAAGTCTTATTATTAGAAGCGTAATAAGGGGATACCTTTATTATATAGCGAAAGTTATTGCTAATAAGTAGTAACTTTAGTGTGTTAGGACTATAGTTAATTAGTCCCTCTAAGCTAGAGGCTAGAGAGCTATAGATATAAACTATAAAATCCTCTAAGTTACTAATATATAAAAATCATGTTTTTATCCCACTAGGATTATAAAAAGAAATTTTACTATTAACCTATAATAATTCTATAGTGGGTTATTAGGGGGTTAGTAGGACTCTCTATTATATTATAGGCTAATATTACTAGCTATTAATAAAGAAAGACATTAAGGTATATATCTAGTCTTATATTAATTATTAAGTTTTAAAGCTAAGGTTATATAAACCTTATAGTAAGTTAGCTACATTACTAGTGCTTAATTACCCCTTTTAAGAATTATTAATAGACTTTATTATAGGCTTACTACTAGTAAAGGATTAGAAGTTTTAGTTATATAATGTGATTTTAGTTATTATAGACTAATTCTTAAAGTATAGTATTTATATACTAGTGTTTATATGCCTAACTAGTAATAGCCTTACTATAGTGTTCCTTAAGAATATTTTTAAAGACTATAGCGCCCTATAAGGTATTATTATAAACTATAGGTTAATATTTACTAGTGGATTCTAGAGGACTTTTTGCTACCTTATTATAATAAAGCAATAACTAAGCACTACATTTTATCCCTAAATAAATAGGTAAATAAAGTAATTAAACTAGATTCTTAAGCATTATCTAAGAGCCTATATATGCGCTAAATAGGATAATTAGGTAAAATATCTGCTAATAGTATAGTTTACTTATAATATAAGTAAGCATAGTAGTTATAGCCTAACGCTAGTAAAGGCACTATAAGGGTATAACCTAAGGGGACTACATTAGGCTATCCTAATGCCTAACTTAGTAAATAACTAGGTAAAAAATAAAGTCTTAGAATTAAGATAAAGATACTTAAAGATTAAGTAGCTACTTTATAATATATAAGCATAGTAAAAGAAGTATTATAATTATAAAAGAATACTAATAGAGTTTAAGGTTAGGGACTATGTTTTGCTATTTACTAAGAATATTAACCTAAGATAACTAAGCTAGAAGCTTATAGCTAAGTACCTAAGGCCCTATAAAATTAAGAAGGTAGTTAGTAATTATAGCTTAGCCTATTAATTGCAATTACTAGCTAGCTTAAGACTTTATAATGTCTTTAATATTATAAGCCTTAAACCCTTTAGAGGGGATCCTACTAGCTATATAAACATATCCTTACTATAAGATAATATTAAAGATAATAAAGAAAAGTTTAAAGTTAAGAGAATTATCTTATATTAGTATAATAGAAAACAGCGGAAATTCTTAGTAAAATAAAAGGGCTATAATAGCTTAGAGAATTTATAGGTATTAAAAAGAGATTTTATTATAAAGGATATTATAAATAATTATAAGTAGTAATTAAGTAGCTAGTTTATAAAGATATTATTACTTTAGTAATTTAATATATAAGATTTTATAATATAAAAAGTTATATTTTCTTAAAGCAAACTACTATATAGCTACTAAGCACTTATTTCTCTATTATTATATCTATAGCTATATTTTCCTTTATAGTAGCTATAGAAGCTTTATTATTAGAGAACCCCTCCTTATCCTTATAGATAAAGGTATAGAGCTCTTTAGGGAGCTTAGAGGGGCTAATATAAGTAGGGAGCTAGGTAGTGTAGTTTATAAACTAGCTATAAGTTAGCAAATTAGAAGCTACACTAGAGATAATAAAACTTACTATAGGGGCATACTAAGTAATAAAGCGTAGGCTATTAGTAATATTAATTTATACCTTAAGATTAGTAGTGTTAAAGAGCTATAATATTATAGCGTGTTTATTAGCGTTAGCCTTATAAGTAACTTCTATAGTTAGATAGGCCTAATAAACTCTCCTATAGTAATTTACATTTTTTATAGTAAGGAGCGTATTATATAATTTATATTTTACGCGCACTAAAGCCTAGTAACAAGTTAGCTTTAACTAAGTTACTAGAATTAATAATCTTACTAAACACTAATAGTAATAGCTACCTTTAGAAACCTCCTTTATAATCTTAAAGAATTTATAATAAAGGATTATAATTCTTATAAAACACTAGTAATAGGTTAGCTAGCTAAAAGCAATAGCTATTAAAAAGACACTTATACTAATATATATTTTATTATTTTTTATATAGTAAGTGTATTTAAAGGAATTACCTAACCTAAGTTAGTAATATAAAAGTAGGAAAGAAGTAGCTTAGTTATACTAGAAGAGTAGTAATATTTATTAGGAACTAGTTTCCTATTAATAATATATTAGGGTTTAGTGCTATTATCCTTAGGAATAATCTGCTAAATTACTACTTACTAGCTATAATAAAGGTATAGAATTTTAATAGTACTATTTAGTAAGTTAGTAACTATAACACTATAAGTAAGAGGTAAACTTATATAAAGGTTTTAGACACTTATAATACCCTCTTATAAGGAGACCTTTCTAGAGTAAGCGTAGTTATACTAGGAGTTATAGGGCAAATAAATAATATTATAACCTAGCTATAAGTTAGTAGTAAGTAGGCAGTAAAGTAATAAGATACTAATAATAAGAGTAGTTAAGATATAAAATAATAAGGAAAAGACTTTAGATAAGGTTAGTAACTACTAAGTAATAGTAGTAAGAATACTACTATAAGGCTAGTAAGGCTAACTTACAAATTTAATATTAAAAATTAAGAGGGATAATGTAAGGGCTTGGGCTTTGCCTAAGCATTCACATAGTGCACACAGGTAGTGCACATAGGTAGGGATAGTCTCGCATAGGCAAGGACGTAGAAAAGGGGGCTTATATAAGGTAGTTAGGGGGTATAAGGGGCCCTAGTAAGGATAAGTCTCCTACCTTTCTCTTTCCTCTCCTTAAGTTTCTTAATACTATATTAACGCCCTATTATAGCTGCCTAAGGGCTAGTCTATAATAATTAAGAAACTTCCTTTAGTCCTTTATAATAGCTACTAAAACTTATAATAAATACACTAATAAATATATTAATAGATATAATAGATATGCTTTACTTATAAGATTATTCTAGCTAGGGAATAGTAACACCCCTTTCTAATGCTATAGTACTATAGGCAGCCTAATAAGCCTAATTTAAGACACTTTAACTTATACTATATAAGCAAGTAGTAAAGCTTAAACGCCTTTAGGAGTATATGCACGCAAATGCCCTAGGGCCCTTAGCTTAGCTACCCCCTTTAGCTTAGCCTAGCGCCCCTAACCTAGTTCTTTCTATACCTAAAACAAAATAAAAACTAATCCCTTTAGGTAACCTATATAATAGTAATAAGGCCTTATTTACTATATAGAGGCTCCTAATAAAGTATAAGTTATAGGTAAACTAGGGCTTTATTAGTTCTAATAAGGATAGATAAATACTTATTTATTAAAACCTTTTTTCTAAGGTCTAGTCCTAGGTAACTACTTTCTTTAAATAAGGCAGTGCTATTAGATTTAACCTTACTTACTTCCTAGAATACCTAGGGACTATATTCTCTAACCCTTATAGATAGGAGATAGCCCTTATAGAGCTTAACTAGATAAAGTAAGGCCTAGGGGAGATATTTTCTATATTCTTTATTTACTTTTCTAAGAAGCTCTTACTAGTAGGAGGGGAACGCTAGATAGGTAAGATAAAGCTAGTAAAGCTTTAATATACACTTAATAAGCGTTTAAGAGAGATTAGCGTAGGATAGGGTATTAGCTAGAGCGATTAGTATGTAGCTATTAGGTAATATTATAAGATTATAGTTAATATAAAAGCCCTTGCCTTAGAGAATAAGTACTAGACCTATTACAGACCCTAACTAGTAAAACTAATAGCCTAGATTAACTATAAGGGTAATATACTAATGTTAAAATAATGCTATTTATAGCACTATTTTATAGGCCCACTAGTTGCCTTGTTGCGTTGTTGCAACGTTGGTTACGAGCGTTGCTTGCAGCGTCTGTTGTGACTTGCGTTCCCACAACCAACCCACGGGCTTGTATGACTAAGCCGACTAGGTTACCCTATAGGGAAGCTGAAATCGACTGTAACTAGGCAACTAGTAGTTATATAAAAGGCTAACGTATACTATTCGAATCCTTGATTTTTTCTGGATTTAATAGTATATTTTGTTAATAGGGTTGTCTATTAAAATACTTAGTTAGACTACCTAGGTAGCTAGTTTATATAGCCGTGAGTCGATTTTTTATTTTTCCTATACAAATGAGTTTTACGGAAAATAAAAAGTAGCTCCTAAGACCTCTCTAGTAACCTAGATCCTTTAATACAGTTAGTAAGTCTATAAGGGGACTAGAAATCCTCTTATTACTCTTTAGACTATCTGTTTAGCTAGGAATTAACTATATTTAACTATTAAAGCTCTCTATCTTACAGAATACGCTATAATCTAGTGAATCTAGAAGCCACCGCATTAGAATCTAGTAGGGAGGTCTTCCTATCCCTCTAGCTAGATTCCCTTCCTATATTTAATAGGTTATAAGCCTAGAAGGCCTATAGATTACTACATAACTGCGTTATTCTACTATAATTACTGCTTGATTTTTAGTATAGTTACTACCTACTATACCTATAGGCTCTTAAGATTACAAAGGAAACTACTAGAATTTAAAGCTCTTTATTTACTAGTACCACGCATTGTAACATTAGACCTTTAGTGTTAAAAATCAACTATAGCTATAACCCGCAACCACCACATTGTAACCTATAACTACCTAGTTATAACCATAACCTTTTTAGTAATCCTATTTACTACTATAACTGTTATATTTAATATTATCTATAATAGTAGATATGCTATATCCTTTGAAATCATTAGATATCTAGTATATTTATACTAGGCTTTTTAACCTATTACATTACGTTACACGCACTATATATTACGTTGCGTTGCGTTATAGCTTCTGTAATACCTATTATCTATAATTCCTATCCTTAGTGTTAAGAAAATTTTCTTAGAGACCCCTCTCTGCTATTTTTCTACCTACGCATACTAAAGACCCACTTTTTAGACCTAAGGGCTACCCTCTTAAACGGCCCTGCCACATAATTTACGTATGTAACTAGATTGTAATATAAGCAATTTCTAGCGCGTGTTATTTGCAATAGGAACAAATTTAGAGCTTTTACATAGGGATTCTTTTCCTTTTTTAAGGACCTTTAGAAAATAGCACCACCTAGTTATAAGGGTAAGGCCCTTACTATAGGGTCTTCTAGCCCCCCTAAGGACCCTAGTAGGATAGATATAGAAAGTTAACTAGCTATTTAGGCTAGTGCTTTATAGCTATAGATGCAGAGCTAAATTAAATAATAAGGCAAGACCTTATCTAATTTTATTAGGCATAGCAAGGAAAATTGTATTAAAAACAAGGCTAGCATTAATAATCTTCTAGAGAAATTAACGCAAACTATAACTATTATACAAGGTCTTTAGGCTTCTAATAGACCTAAGGAAGAAAATACTAAGGTTCTAGAAAAAGACCTAGCTACTACTTTTGCAAGCGTACCTTCTAGTAACTTATAAGCTACCTTTAACATAGGTGCTATAAAGGAACTAAATAAGAAGGTTTACTCTATTCCAGAGGGAGCTAAGCTAAAAGGCCCTAAAAACTATAATTAGTGGAAGCAAGCCCTAAGTATATAATTTAGAGCCCTAGGATTACCTAAATTTATAGATAATCTAAGCCTAGCAAGCTATCTAGCTAACTATAACTAAGCTATTCTTTTAATGATATTAAGAGATAGCTACTAACCTAGACTATAGGCTGCTATATGTTAGCAAAAATCCCCTAAAGAAGCCTATAAAATCCTTATTAGGTAGTATTCGCAGAGTGCTAAAATCTAGCGTGGTACACTATACGCTAGCTACCACTCCCTAAACTTTTTAAGTTATAAGGGATCTTTAGAGGCTTTTAATGCTAATTTTAATAATTTACTAGCTAGACTATAACTTTATAGTGTAGAGATCGCCCCTATTAATTAAGTAAATCATTATATTAATGCATTAAAGCAAACCTTTCCTAGTTAGGCTAAGAGACAAAGATTTACTATTAGAGCTTCTAGGGCATAAGGACTGCCTATAAATACCCTAAATTTACAGTTCCTTATGGCGGATTTATTAGAAGAATAGAGGGACAAAACCTCCCCTATAGCTAAAGCACTTAGTTATAAGGCTTCTAATAATAAGGGAAATTCTAAGGACTAGGAAAAGAAGTCTTCTAACCCTAACCCTAAGAAGGACTCTAACGCCACTAAAGAGTAGGATAAGAAGGATTTAAACCCTTCTAAAGCCTCTAAAAAGAAGCAGAAGAAGAAAAAGAGTAGCAACAGGGAAAAACAAAAAGGAAAAGAAGCTGCTTTTGCTTTAGGCTACACCCTAGCCATAGGATACGTTAAAGAATTAGATTCTAATGAATCTAGCAGTGATAATAGTAGTGATTCTAAGTCTAACTTAGATACCTCTAGTACCACTAGTAACACTACTAGTAAGCCTACCTTTAGCTACTCTAATAATATAGTTAAAAACTCCCTTTTGTATAATATAGGTTCTTCCTGTCACATTTGTAATAATAGGGCTTCTTTTAGGGACTTTAAACCTCTAAAGAAAGGTAAAACTAGCGCTATAATTACAGCAGGAGGACCTATTTTTCCTAAAGGAAGAGGCATAGCTGTTTTTAACGTTCTAGTTAAGAAAAATCCACTAGAATATAGGCCTTTAGCTCTGCTAGATGCCCTATATTTCCTAGGCATAGATACTAACCTAGTTAGTGGGTTATCTTACTATCTAAAGGGAGGTTATCTAGCTAAAGACTAGCTATTCCTAGCTGATAAAAGCCCCTGTGGGTTACTAGAACCTGCTAAACATGGCTTTTTTCTATAGATTAAGGGGCAACCTACTCCTATAATCTGTAAGCATTTAACCCACCTCTCCTTTATAGGCTCTTAATATTGCAACTAATAACGGCAATGACAACTAAGAGCTTATAAGAATAAGTTAGGGTTTTCCTACCCTATAGAGGTTCAAATTCCGTAACTAGCTTTTAATCCTAAGGAATATCAATGAATCGAAGAGCTAGAAGACAATGATTTAGCCCTATGTCCCACCGAAGCTCCTCCTAGTTAGGCACCTTTTATAGGGGGTTTAGAAGGTCTATACCCTAATGACTTAGGTAACAATAGTGGCTGTCTATTGCCCCTAGAGGCCTGTGATTCTTAAGAGGCCTAGCAACAGAGGGAGCTAGGGGATAATAGCCCTAAAAAGCTAGATTCTAGTTACAAGAAGTTACTAGATTTAGCCCTTCTTTAGCATATTTAATTAGGCCACATAGGCCTCCCTTTACTAAAGAAATCATTAAAATTAGCTAAAGGGATCCCTGATTTTTCCGCCATTAAAGAAAAGGATTTTAACTACATAGCCTATATGCAATCTAAAGCTATTAGAAGACTAACTAAACGACCTATTTAGGACCCCCCTAGAGTTCTAGATATTTTAGAGGGAGATACGGTTAAAATCAAACCTATACCGTATAATAAGAAGGCCATAGTCCTTATACTTATTAATCAAAAATCCCGGTATAAATGGTGCTTTTTATTAGCTAATAAAGAAGGTTTAACTCTTTCTTTAGCTATTAAGGGCTTCTTTAGGGCCCTAAAAAATCGATATAACGCGTATCCTAGGCACCTTCACTTTAACAGAGGTACTAAAATCAATAACGAACTTTAGTTATAGTTATCTTCTAAGGGAATTTGCTTTAGCACCTCTTGCCCCTATATTCACAAACAGAATAGGCTAGTTAAGAGGGCTATTAGGGTTATCCTTAACTAGCTTAGGGCTACACTTTAGTGGTCTAAGCTGCCCTTATATCTATAGTCTTATATCCTTCTAGCTATAGTGGAATTAGTTAATATTATAGCTAATATAACTAAACCTTTAACCCCTAAGCAGCTATTTCTAGCTAATTTAGAGCCTAAGACTTCCTATAAGCCTAATTTCTCAAAAATTAGGGCTATAGGGTCTTATTATAAGGTCCTAATACCTCTGGAGCAGAGATCTAAGCTTTAAAAGCTAGCCCCTAGGACTATTCCTAGTTAGTTGCTAGCTACTCTAGGTTCTACTATTTATCTTGTTTATATTCCCTCTAAAAGGTTAGTTATAAAGACTAGCTTTGTTAAAATTATAGAGGATATAGGCTCTGTAGGGTCCCCTAAGCCTTTAGGGACTAATCCTTTAGAGGGAGAAGCTAATATCTTATAAGATAATCTAGAAGTTTAGGATAGTTACCTAAAGCCTCCTAAAAGCTTAGCGCCCACAGCGCCCGCAGCGCCTGTACTAACAGCCCCTAGGGCAACTAATACAGCGCTCACGACAGCGCCTGCAACGCCTCTAGCGCTACCCCTAGAGAGCCCTAGCTCTAGCGCCCCTAATAAGGGAGCTATTAAAAAACCGTTTTTAGATTTAGATTCTTTAATTAATTCTAATTCTATAGATATTAATAATTTTAATATATCTTCATACGTTAAGGAGATATGCTTTAAGGCATAATAAAGGGCTAAATTATCCACTAAAAACAACGATTTAGATACCCCTAAGACCTAGAAATAAGCTTTAAAAAGCAAGGATAGTTAAAAATAGATAGATGTAACTTTTAACAAATTTAAACAGCTTCTAGCTACTAGAACCTTTAAATTTATAGGGATAGACCAAATTCCTAAGGGCTAGAGGGTTCTAAAGAATAGGCTTGTTTACAAGCTTAAAAAGGATAAAGAAAATAATCCTCTAAAGTACAAGGCCTAACTCGTTGCTAAAGGGTTTATGCAGATAGAAGGTTAAGATTATATTGAAACCTACGCTATAACTAGCATTCCCCCTAGTTAGCGGATTTTACTAGCCCTAGCGGCTTGTAATAACTAGGAAGTTAAACAGGTTAATTTTATAGGGGCCTTTCTAAATAGTCCACTAAAGGAATCTATCTATATGCAAATACCTAATGGATTTACTAAGTTTACTAAGTCTTTTACACCTAAAGTAGCTAAGTTACTTAAGAAGTATAGCTATAAACCCTCTTAAAAGCAGGTTATTTTCCTATAAAAAGCTTTATATAGATTAAAACAAAGCTCTAGAGAGTGGCAGCAGGTTTTAAAGGACCTTCTTCGGAAGCTAGGCTTTTAACCCCTTATATCTAACCTAGCCGTCTTCTTTAACCTAACTATATCTACATATATAGCGACTTATGTGGATAACTGCCTTCTAATAGGACTGGATCTAGCTTATATTAATAGGCTAAAGAAGCTACTTTATAAAGCTTATCCTATAGAAGATCGTGGGCTAGCAGAATTTTTCTTAGGCGTTTAAATCACTAGAAATCAAAAGAAAGGGACCCTAACAATCCACTAGTCCTAGTACATTTCTAAAGCCCTAGAAAGATTTAATATAAAAGATACTAGACCTATTAAAATTCCTCTACAACCTGGAATTATAAAACAGGTAGACTACCTAACTAAACCTCTTTCCCCCCTTAATCACAAGCTATATCAGAGTATTATAGGGACTATTATATACCTAATGCTTCTTATAAGACCTAATATTGCCTTTCCGGTTCAGTGGCTTTCCACAGCGCTAGCTAAGCCGTTTATAGAGTATCTTAATGCTTCTAAATATCTTCTTAGGTACCTTTTAGGCTCTATAGGTTATTCTATAACTTATAGAAGGTCTAAAGCTACTACAGCTTCTGCAACCCTTATTAGCTTCTGTGATAGCGACTTCGCGGGTGATAAGTCCTCTAAATTAACCTATGCTTATCTCTATAAGCTAGCTAAAGGACCTATTAGCTAGAAATCAAAGAAAGCAACTACAATAGCTTTATTAATATTAGAGGCTAAATCTAATGCCTTATGTGAAGCTATTAGGGAGCTAGAGTGGCTTTATAGTCTCTTTAAAGAGATAAAGCTACCTATAGCACCTCTAGTACTGATTTTTAGTAATAACCAAGGCGCTATTATAACCGCTAATAACCTTGCTCTTTATAGCAAAACAAAGCATACCCTGCTAAAATTCAACTATACTAGAGAAAAGGTACAGAAGGGTATAGCTAAGGTTATTTACATTAACACTAAAGAGATGCCTGCAGATAGTTTAACTAAGCCCCTGCCTAATGATAAATTTCAACAATTTATCTAACTATTAGGCCTTACGAATACAAAGGCTTAATCTAAACTAACAAAATCAACTAAAAAGTCGAAAAACCGAAAAATCAACAAAACATTGGAATTACGCCTAAAAGTTATTGATTTTACTGTTGTTTTTAGTTTAAAAGTTATTGGATTTATTATTGAATTTATGGTTGACTTAGATATCTATTAAAGAGCTAAGTCTAGGTATCGAATTAGTTACCTCATACTTTTCTAGAGGGAGTGTTAAAATAATGCTATTTATAGCACTATTTTATAGGCCCACTAGTTGCCTTGTTGCGTTGTTGCAACGTTGGTTACGAGCGTTGCTTGCAGCGTCTGTTATGACTTGCGTTCCCACAACCAACCCACGGGCTTGTATGACTAAGCCGACTAGGTTACCCTATAGGGAAGCTAAAATCGACTGTAACTAGGTAACTAGTAGTTATATAAAAGGCTGACGTATACTGTTCGAATCCTTGATTTTTTCTGGATTTAATGGTATATTTTGTTAATAGGGTTATCTATTAAAATACTTAGTTAGACTACCTAGGTAGCTAGTTTGTATGGCCGTAAGTCGATTTTTTATTTTTCCTATACAAATGAGTTTTGCGGAAAATAAAAAGTAGCTCCTAAGACCTCTCTAGCGACCTAGATCCTTCGATACAGTTAGTAGGTCTATAAGGGGACTAGAAATCCTCTCATTGCTCTTCAAACTATCCGTTTAGCTAGGAATTAACTGTATTCAACTATCAAAGCTCTCTATCTTGCAGAATACGCTATAATCTAGTGAATCTAGAAGCCGCCGCATTAGAATCTAGTAGGGAGGTCTTCCTATCCCTCTAGCTAGATTCCCTTCCCATATTCAATAACTAATAACTAGGGTTTATATAGCTAGGACCTGCCTAGGGTAGCTAAATAAGTTAGCTAAGAAGGAAAAGGGGATAAAGGCTACTATAAACATAAAATAAGCAAAATAGGTATTAAAGGCAAAATTAGCTAAACGCTACTAAGAGGGACGCTACCTATAGTGTGCGTCTAAGGACCACTTTATCTAGGAGTGTATTACTCTCCTAGCTTACTATCTAAAGGTTAGCATTAACTTATATAGGGTAGATAAGGAAAGCGTAGATAAGGAAGTAAATATTCCCCTTATAAAAAACAAGTAGCCCCTAAGCAAAGTCTTATATAGGGGTAAAGAGGCTAGCTAACTACCACACTATAAAATAATTATAACTACTATATAGAGATAGAATAGGATATAGCATAATATATAAACTAACTACCTTTCTTAATTCCTATACTCTTTAATATATATTATTATATTAATGTCTAGATTAATTATAGTTATAATTACTATAGTATAGTAAGTAAATTAGCAGTAAGATAGCTTAGCTTAGAGCTTATATAGTTACTAAAATAAAGGCATATCTATATTATAGTAAAAGTAAAACAAAGGGGGAAGTAAGTAAAGGAAGACTTCTTTTCTATTACCTATATAATACGCACTAGAATTAATATAGATAGCTAGGAGTTATTTATATACTTATACGTTATTCTAGGTCTTACCTAGGATATAATATTTAGAATGCCTTAGTTAGAGTAATATAATATAGTAATTTATATAGTAAAATAATAACTTATTATTAAAGCAGCAAAAGGCCTTTATGTCTCTAAGGCTATTACTTATAAGGTAAAGGCACTTATATAGGGAATTATTAAATCCCTTTACGCTACTAAGGCTTATAGGGCATAATAGAATAAGAATACTACTATAAGGTTTATTACTATAAGCCTAAGAGAGATAATAATAGTGCTATAGATTATAGCACCTAAGACAGATCTAGCTAGTCCTAACACATTAACGTTACCTAAGGAGCTATTAGACTTTATAAACCTCTTTAATAAGGCTAAAGCTAATAAACTACCCCCCTATAGGGACTCTCTTAATTACTATATATGCCTATATAAAAGCCTAGATAGCTCTAAGCTAGCACTCCTATAGGGACTGCTATATAATATACTATAGGACTAGCTCCTAGAGGTCTAGCGCTAGATTATAGACTTAATAGATAAGGGCTAGATTTATGCTAGCTTTTTATTAGCTATAGCCCCTATCCTCCTTATTAAAAAGGCTAATAGGGGTTAGCGTTTTTATATAAACTACCACGCTCTTAATAAGATAATAGCATAGGATTATTACCCTCTCCTACTAATTAAGGAGACACTATAATCCCTATCCTAGGCACACTAGTTTACTAAAGTAAATATTTATATAGTATTTTATAAATTATAGATAGCTAAGGGTAAGGAGCACCTTATAGTGTTTTATATAAGGTTTAGCCTATTTAAGTAGCTAGTTTACCCCTTTAGCCTAGCTAGCGCCCTAGTAACCTTTTAGCACTATATTAATTAATCCTTAGGGGATGCGTTAGGGGACTTTATTATAGCTTACCTTAATAATATCTTAGTTTACTTAGGGGGGTTAAGAAAAGACTATATAGCTAAGGTTTAGTTAGTTCTAGGCTGCTTAAGGGCCGTAGGTTTATACCTAGATCTTAATAAGTTAATATTTGCTATAAAAGAGGTCTAGTACCTAGGATATATTATTATAGTAGGACGCTTAGTCTACCTAGATCCCACAAAGGTTATAGCTATAAGGGAATAGGTAGCACCTATAAAATTATAAGGGGTCTATAGCTTCTTAGGGTTTGTAAATTTTTACTATAACTTTATTAGGGACTTCTCTAAGCTAGCCACTTTACTTATATAGCTTATAAAGAAAAATATCCCTTTCTAATAGGGACTAGAAGAGAATAAGGCCTTTAAGAGGCTAAAAGCCACGTTTATTACGTATCTAGTGCTAGCATAATAGGACCTAGACTACCTTATAGTAGTAGAAGCTAATTATTTAGGCATAGCTCTTAGTAAATGCCTTTTATAACAAGGCCCTAATAACGTCTTATATTTAGTTACTTACTATTTTACTAGTCTTACGTCCTTGCAAAAGAACTATATAATTTATAATAAGGAACTATTAGCTATTATCTTATATCTTAAGGTATAGTTAGCAAAGCTTTAGGGTATATCCTATCTGTTTATAATTTACACTAATTATAAGAACCTAGAATACTTTATAACTCCTTAACTTATATTAGAGAGGCAGGCCTAGTAGGTAAATACACTTATGCTATTTAACTTTTACCTTTGCTATAGACCTAGTATATAAGCTTAATACCTAGATACCCTTTCCTAAAGGGAATAGGATTAAAGTAAGTTAGCTTTAAGGATAAGGCAAATCTTATAACCTATTACTATTATATAACTCTTACTATTACTAGTTATATAAGGGGATAGCTCTAAACTAGCACTATATATGCCACTACTAGTAGGAGAGGCTCTCTTTGCCTTAAGACACCTCTAGACCCTATAGGACTAGGCTATTATATTAGACCTTATATATAGTATTTAATTAAAAGCTATATAGAAAGGGGCTTAGAAGTTTCCCCCTAATATACTAATAAGGGAGTAGGTTATAGATTACTTTATAAGCATATATAGGGCGCTTTAGTTTTAGGGCTATACTTAGATCCTAGCTTAGAAACCCCTTATAATAACCCTTATATAATAATACTATAACTTACTAGTAGTAGGATACCTAAGCTATAACACTATATTTTAGATTCTATAATAGCAGTTCTATTAGGATAGGATATTATAGGATATTACTTAGTTTATTTATAACTATTACTGCTTTAGTAGCTATAAAAGCTATTAATAGCAGTAGGGCTTACTAAAACCCTTACTAATCCCTAATTAGTTTTAGTCTTAGATTTCTATTAACTTTATAATAGACTTACTAGTAGCGTCCCTAGAGAAGCTATAATACCTTATAGTTATTACTAATAGACTCTTAAAGTTTATATAGCTAGAAGCTATAATCTTTATTAGGGCTAAGGAGTGTATAGAATAATTTAAAATAGTCTAGTAAAGGTTCTAAGGATTTCCCTAATCTATTATTATAGACTAAGGGTTAGACTAGCTAGGGAAATTCTAGATAATGTTATGCTCACTAGTTAGGATTAATTAGGTACTTTTTATATTATATTACCTATAGACTAATAGCGGCATAAAGCAGGCAAACTAGGAAGTATAAGTAATATTACGTGTAATAGTCTCCTTCTTGTAGTTTAATTAGCTAGAATATCTAGCTACTTACTAGCTTATAATTAATGTTAAAATAATGCTATTTATAGCACTATTTTATAGGCCCACTGGTTGCCTTGTTGCGTTGTTGCAACGTTGGTTACAGGCGTTGCTTGCAGCGGTCTGTTATGACCTGCGTTGTTCCCACAACCAACCCACGGGCTTGTATGACTAAGCCAACTAGGTTACCCTATAGGGAAGCTAAAATCGACTGTAACTAGGCAACTAGTAGTCATATAAAAGGCTGACGTATACCGTTCGAATCCTTGAATTTTTCTGGATTTAATGGTATATTTTGTTAATAGGGTTGCTTATTAAAGTACTTAGTTAGGGCACCTAGGCAGCTAGTTTATATGGCCATGAGTTGATTTTTTATTTTTCCTATATAAATGAGTTTTACGGAAAATAAAAAGTAGCTCCTAAGACCTCTCTAGCGACCTAGATCCTTTAATACGGTTAGTAAGTCTATAAGGGGACTAGAAATCCTCTCATTGCTTATTAGATTATTCGTTTAGCTAGGAATTAACTATATTTAACTATTAAAGCTCTCTATCTTGTAGAATACGCTATAATCTAGTGAATCTAGAAGCCGCCGCATTAGAATCTAGTAGGGAGGTCTTCCTATCCCTCTAGCTAGATTCCCTTCCTATTTTTAATAGGTTATAAGCCTAGAAGGCCTATAGATTACTACATTACTACGTTATTCTACTGCGATTACTGCTTAATTTTAGGTATAGTTACTACCTACTATACCTATAGGCTCTTAAGATTATAAAGGAAACTACTAGAATTTGAAGCTCTTTATTTACTAGTACCACGCATTGCAACATCAGACCCTTAGTGTTAAAAATCAACTACAGCCGCACCCGCAACCACCACATTGCAACCCGTAACCACTACATTGCAACCTATAACTATCTAGTTATAACCACAACCTCTTTTTAGTAATTCCATTCACTACTACAACCGTTATATTTAATATTATTTACAATAGTAAATACGCTGCATCCTTCTAAAATCATTAGACATCTAGTATATTATATACTAGGCTTTTTAACCTATTACATTACGTTACACGCACTATACATTACGTTGCGTTGCGTTGTGGCTTTTGTAATACCTATTATCTATAATTCCTATCCTTAGTATTAAGAAATTTTCCTTGCGGAGATTCTTCTCTGCTATTTTTCTGCCCGCGTATACTAAAGACCTACTTTTTAGACCTAAGGGCTACCCTCTTAAACGGCCCCCCTACATATTTTACGTACGCGACTAGATTGTAATATAAGCAATTTCTAGCGTGCGTTATTTATAATAGGAACAAATTTAGAGATTTAACATAGCGACTAGAAGATAGCACCACCTAGTTATAAGGGTAAGGCCCTTGCTATAGGGTCTTCTAGCCCCCCTAGGGACCCTAGTAGGATAGATATAGAAGGTTAACTAGCTATTTAGGCTAGTGCTCTATAACTATAGATGTAAGGCTAAATTAAACAATAAGGCAAGACCTTATCTAATTTTATTAGGTATAGTAAGGAAAATTATATTAAAAATAAGGCTAGCATTAATAATCTTCTAGAGAAGTTAACGCAAACTATAACTATTATATAAGGTCTTTAGGCTTCTAATAAACCTAAGGAAGAAAATACTAAGGTTCTAGAAGAAAACCTAGCTACTACTTTTATAAGCATACCTTCTAGTAACTTATAAGCTACCTTTAATATAGGTACTATAAAGAAACTAAATAAGAAGGTTTACTCTATTTTAGAGGGAGCTAAGCTAAAAGGCCCTAAAAACTATAATTAGTAGAAGCAAGCCCTAAGCATATAATTTAGAGCCCTAGGATTACCTAAATTTATAGATAATCTAAGCCTAGTAAGCTATCTAGCTAACTATAACTAAGCTATTCTTTTAATAATATTAAGAGATAGTTATTAACTAGGACTATAGGCTACTATATGTTAGCAAAAATCCCCTAAAGAAGCCTATAAAGTCCTTATTAGGCAGTATTTATAGAGTGCTAAAATCTAGCGTAGTACACTATACGCTAGCTACTACTCCCTAAAATTTTTAAGTTATAAGGGATCTTTAGAGGCTTTTAATACTAATTTTAATAATTTACTAGCTAGACTATAGCTTTATAGTGTAGAGATCGCCCCTATTAATTAAGTAAATCATTATATTAATACATTAAAGTAAACCTTTCCTAGTTAGGCTAAGAGACAAAGATTTACTATTATAGCTTCTAGGGCACAAGGACTGCCTATAAATACCCTAAATTTACAGTTCCTTATAGCAGACTTATTAGAAGAATAGAGGGATAAAACCTCCCCTATAGCTAAAGCCCTTAGCTATAAGGCTTCTAATAATAATAAGGGAAATTCTAAGGACTAGGAAAAGAAGTCTTCTAATCCTAACCCTAAGAAGGACTCTAACGCCACTAAAGAGTAGGATAAGAAGGATTTAAACCCTTCTAAGGCCTCTAAAAAGAAGCAGAAGAAGAAAAAGAGTAGTAATAGGGAAAAATAGAAAGGAAAAGAAGCTGCTTTTGCTTTAGGCTATACCCTAGCTATAGGATATGTTAAAGAATTAGATTCTAATAAATCTAGCAGTAATAATAGTAGTGATTCTAATTCTAATTTAGATAGTTCTAGTGCCTCTACCACTAGTAACACTACTAGCAAGCCTACTTTTAGCTACTCTAATAATGTGGTTAAAAACTCCCTTTTATATAATACAGGTTCTTCCTATTATATTTGTAATAATAGGGCTTCTTTTAGGGACTTTAAACCTCTAAAGAAAGGTAAAACTAGCGCTATAATTACAGCAGGAGGACCTATTTATCCTAAAGGAAGAGGCATAGCTATTTTTAACATTCTAGTCAAGAAAAATCCACTAGAATATAGGCCTTTAGCTTTGCTAGATGCCCTATATTTCCTAGGTATAGATACTAACCTAGTTAGTGGGTTATCTCACTATCTAAAGGGAGGTTATCTAGCTAAAGACTAGCTATTCCTAGCTAATAAAAGCCCCTGTGGGTTATTAGAACCTGCTAAACACGGCTTTTTTCTATAGATTAAGGGGCAACCCACGCCTACAATCTGTAAGCATTTAACCTACCTCTCCTTTATAGGCTCTTAATATTGTAACTAACAATGGCAACAATAACTAAGAGCTTATAAGACTAAATTAGGGTTTTCCTACCCTATAGAGGTTTAAATTCTGTAACTAGCTTTTAATCCTAAGGAATATTAACAAATCGAAGAGCTAGAAGACAATAATTTAGAAGATTTAGCCCTATGTCCTACCAAAGCTCCTCCTAGTTAGGCACCTTCTATAGGGGGTTTAGAAGGTCTATACCCTAATGACTTAGGTGACGATAGTGGCTGTCTATTGCCCCCAGAGGCCTGTGATTCTTAAGAGACCTAGCAACAGAGGGAGCTAGGGGATAATAGCCCTAAAAAGCTAGATTCTAGTTACAAGAAGTTACTAGATTTAGCCCTTCTTTAGCATATTTAATTAGGCTATATAGGCCTCCCTTTACTAAAGAAATCATTAAAATTAGCTAAAGGGATCCCTGATTTTTCCGCTATTAAAGAAAAGGATTTTAACTGCATAGCCTGTATGTAATCTAAAGCTATTAGAAGACTAACTAAACAACCTATTTAGGACCCCCCTAGAGTTCTAGATATTTTAGAGGGAGATATAGTTAAAATCAAACCTATACTGCATAATAAGAAGGCCATAGTCCTTATACTTATTAATTAAAAATCCTGGTATAAATAGTGCTTTTTATTAGCTAATAAAGAAGGTTTAACCCTTTCTTTAGCTATTAAGGGCTTCTTTAGGGCCCTAAAAAACCAATATAACGCGTATCCTAGGCACCTTCACTTTAACAGAGGTACTAAAATTAATAACAAACTTTAGTTATAGTTATCTTCTAAGGGAATTTGCTTTAGCACCTCTTGCCCCTATATTTACAAATAGAATAGGCTAGTTAAGAGGGCTATTAGGGTTATCCTTAACTAGCTTAGGGCTATACTTTAGTGGTCTAAGCTACCCTTATATCTATAGTCTTATATCCTTCTAGCCATAGTGGAATTAGTTAATATCACAGCTAATACGACTAAACCTTTAACCCCTAAGTAGCTATTTCTAGCTAATTTAGAGCCTAAGACTTCCTATAAGCCTGACTTCTCGAAAATTAGGGCTATAGGGTCTTATTATAAGGTCCTAATACCTCTAAAGCAGAGATCTAAGCTTTAAAAGCTAGCCCCTAGGACTATTCCTAGTTAGTTGCTAGCTACTCTAGGTTCTACTGTTTATCTTATTTATATTCCCTCTAAAAGGTTAGTTATAAAGACTAGCTTTATTAAAATTATAGAGGATATAGGCTCTATAGGGTCCCCTAAGCCTTTAGGGACTAATCCTTTAGAGGGAGAAGCTAATATCTCACAAGATAATCTAGAAGTTTAGGATAGTTACCTAAAGCCTCCTAAAAGCTTAGCGCCCGCAGCGCCCGCAGCGCCTATACTAACAGCCCCTAGGGCAACTGACACAGCGCCTGTAACCCCTGCAACGCCTCTAGCACTACCCCTAGAGAGCCCTAGCTCTAGCGCCCCTAATAAGGGTGCTATTAAAAAACCGTTTTTAGATTTAGATTCTTTAATTAATTCTAATTCTATAGATATTAATGATTTTAATATATCTTTATACGTTAAGGAGATATGCTTTAAGGCATAATAAAAGGCTAAATTATCCACTAAAAACAACGATTTAGATACCCCTAAGACCTAGAAACAAGCGTTAAAAAGTAAGGATAGTTAAAAATGGATAGATGTAACAT
The DNA here is from genome assembly GCA_024072835.1 of Epichloe amarillans. Classification (NCBI taxonomy): domain Eukaryota; kingdom Fungi; phylum Ascomycota; class Sordariomycetes; order Hypocreales; family Clavicipitaceae; genus Epichloe; species Epichloe amarillans. Next base: position 3,636,792 of record CP099637.1, on the reverse strand, counting down.
TTAACGAAATTAAACAGCTTCTAGCTGCTAGAACCTTTAAATTTATAGGGATAGACTAAATTCCTAAGGGCTAGAGGGTTCTAAAGAATAGGCTTGTTTATAAGCTTAAAAAGGATAAAGAAAATAATCCTCTAAAATATAAGGCCTAACTCGTTGCTAAAGGGTTTATGCAAATAGAAGGTTAATATTGAAAATGGGAAGGGAATCTAACTAGAGGGATAGGAAGACCTCCCTAGTAGATTCTAACGCAGCGGCTTCTAAATTCACTAGATTATAGCTTATTCTTTAAGATTAGGAGCTTTTGATAGTTGAATACAGTTGATTCCTAGCTAACGGACGGTCTGACAAGCAATGAGAGGATTTCTAGTCCCCTCATAGACTTACTAACCGTATCGGAGGATCTAGACCGCTAGAGAGGTCTTAGGAGCTACTTTTTATTTTCCGCAAAACCTATTTATATAGGAAAAATAAAAAATCGACTCATGGCTATACAAACTAGCTGCCTAGGTACACTAACTAAGCATTTTTAATAGGCAACCCTATTAACAAAATATACTATTAAATCCAGAAAAATTCAAGGATTTAAACAGTATACGTTAGCCTTTTATACGACTACTAGTTGCCTAGTTACAGTTGATTTCAGCTTCCCTATAGGGTAACCTAGTTGGCTTAGTCATACAAGCCCGTGGGTTGGTTGTGGGAACGCAGGTCACAACAAACAACGCTGCAAGCAACGCTCGTAACTAACGTTATAACAACGCAACAAGGCAACTAGTAGGCCTATAAAATAGTGCTATAAATAGCATTATTTTAACACTCCCTCTAGAAAAGTATGAGGTAACTAATTCGATACCTAGACTTAGCTCTTTAATAGATATCTAAGTTAACTATAAATCCAATAATAAATCCAATAATAAATCCAATAACTTTTAGACTAAAAACAGTAAAATCGATAACTTTTAGGCGTAATTCCAGTGTTTTTGTTGATTTTTGGGTTTTTCGACTTTTTAGTTGATTTTGTTGGTTTAGATTAAGCCTTTGTATTCGTAAGGCCTAATAGTTAGATAAATTATTGAAATTTATTATTAGGCAGGGGCTTGGTTAAACTATCTGCAGGCATCTCTTTAGTATTAATGTAGATAACCTTAGCTATACCCTTCTGTACCTTTTCTCTGGTATAGTTAAATTTTAGCAAGGTATGCTTTATTCTGCTATAGAGAGCAGGGTTATTAGCGGTTGTAATAGCGCCTTGGTTATCACTAAAAATTAGTACTAGAGGTATAGGTAGCTTTATCTCTTTAAAGAGACCGTAAAGCCACTCTAGCTCCCTAATAGCTTCACATAAGGCATTAGATTTAGCCTCTAATGTGGATAAAGCTATTATAGTTGCTTTCTTTGATTTCTAGCTAATAGGTCCTTTAGCTAGCTTATAGAGATAAGCATAGGTTAATTTAGAGGACTTATCACCCACGAAGTCGCTATCATAGAAGCCAATAAGGGTTGCAGAAGCTGTAACAGCAGATTTAGACCTTCTATAAGTTATAGAATAACCTATAGAGCCTAAAAGGTACCTAAGCAGATGTTTAGAAGCATTAAGATGCTCTATAAACGGCTTAGCTAGCGCTGTGAAAAGCCACTGAACTGGAAAGGCAATATTAGGTCTTGTAAGGAGCATTAGGTACATAATAGTCCCTATAATACTCTGATATAGCTTGTGATTAGGGGGGGAAAGAGGTTTAGTTAGGTAGTCTACCTGTTTTATAATTCCAGGTTATAGAGGAATTTTAACAGGTCTAGCATCCTTTATGTTAAATCTTTCTAGGGCTTCAGAAATGTACTAGGACTAGTGGATAGTTAGGATCCCTTTCTTTCGATTTCTAGTGATTTAAACGCCTAGGAAAAATTCGGCTAGCCCACGGTCTTCTATAGGATAAGCTTTATGAAGTAGCTTCTTTAGCCTATTAATATAAGCTAGATCCGGTCCTATTAGAAGGCAGTCATCCACATAAGTCGCTATATATGTAGATATAGTTAGGTTAAAGAAGACAGCTAGGTTAGATATAAGGGGTTGAAAGCCTAGCTTCTAAAGAAGGTCTTTTAAAACCTGCTACCACTCTCTAGAGCTTTGTTTTAATCCATATAAAGCTTTTTATAGGAAAATAACCTGCTTTTGAGAGGGTTTGTAGCCATACTTCTTAAGTAACTTAGCTACTTCAGGTGTAGACTTAGCAAATTCAGTAAATCCGTCAGGTATTTGCATATAGATGGATTCCTTTAGTAGACTGTTTAAAAAGGCCCCTATAAAATCAACCTATTTAACTTCCTAGTCATTACAAGCCGCTAGGGCTAGTAAAATCCACTAACTAGGGGGAATGCTAGTTGCAGCGTAGGTTTCGATATAATCTTAACCTTCTATCTGCATAAACCCTTTAGCAACGAGTTAGGCCTTGTATTTTAGAGGATTATTTTCTTTATCCTTTTTAAGCTTGTAAACAAGCCTATTCTTTAGAACCCTCCGGCCCTTAGGAATTTGGTCTATCCCTATAAATTTAAAGGTTCCAGCAGCTAGAAGCTATTTAAATTCGTTAAAAGTTGTATCCATCCATTTTCGACTATCCTTGCTTTTTAAAGCTTATTTCCAGGTCTTAGGGGTATCCAAATCGTTGTTGTTTTTATTTAGTGGATAATTTAGCCTTTTGTTATGCCTTAAAGCATATCTCCTTAACGTATGAAGATATATTAAAATCATCGATATCCATAGAATTAGAATTGATTAAAGAATCCAAATCTAAAAACGGTTTTTCGATAGCACCCTTATTAGGGGCGCTAGAGCTAGGGCTCTCTAGGGGTAGCGCTAGAGGCGTTACAGGCGCTGTAGGCGTTGTCGCGGGCGCTGTATTAGTCGCCCCGGGGGCTGTTATTACAGGCGCTACGGGCGCTGCGGGCGCTAGACCTTTAGGCTTTAGGTAACTATCCTAAACTTCTAGATTATCTCGTGAGATATTGGCTTCTCCCTCTAAAGGATTAGTCCCTAAAGCCTTAGGGGACCCTACAGAGCCTATATCCTCTATAATTTTAATAAAGCTAGTCTTTATAACTAACCTTTTAGAGGGAATATAAACAAGATAAACAGTAAAACCTAGAGTAGCTAGTAACCAACTAGGAATAGTCCTAGGGGCTAGCTTTTGAAGCTTAGATCTCTGCTCCGGAGGTATTAGGACCTCACAATAAGACCCTATAGCCCTAATTTTCAAAGAAGTTAGGCTTATAGGAAGTCTTAGGCTCTAAATCAGCTAGAAATAGCTGCTTAGGGGTCAAAGGTTTAGTCGTATTAGCTGTGATATTAACTAATTCCACTATAGCTAGAAGGATGTAAGACTATAGATATAAGGGTAGCTTAGACCACTAAAGTGTAGCCCTAAGCTAGTTAAGGATAACCCTAATAGCCCTCTTAACTAGCCTATTCTGTTCGTGAATATAGGGGCAAGAGGTGCTAAAACAAATTCCTTTAGAAGATAACTATGACTGAAAGTTCGTTGTTGATTTTAGTACCTCCATCGAAGTGAAGGTGCCTAGGATACGCGTTATATCGGTTTTTTAGGGCTCTAAAGAAGCCCTTAATAGCTAAAGAAAGGGTTAAACCTTCTTTATTAGCTAATAAAAAGCACCATTTATACCGGGATTTTCAATCAATAAGGATAAGAACCATAGCCTTCTTATTATGCGGTATAGGTTTGATTTTAACCGTATCTCCCTCTAGAATATCTAGAACTCTAGGGGGGTCCTAAATAGGTCGTTTGGTTGATTTTCTAATAGCTTTAGATTGCATACAGGCTATGCAATTAAAATCCTTTTCTTTAATGGCGGAAAAATCAGGGATCCCTTTAGCTAATTTCGATGATTTCTTAAGTAAAGGGAGGCCTATATGGCCTAATCAAATGTGCCAAAGAAGGGCTAAATCTAGTAACTTCTTATAACTAGAATCTAGCTTTTTAGGGCTATTATCCCCTAGCTCCCTCTATTGCTAGGCCTCTTGAGAATCACAGGCCTCTGGGGGCAGTAGACAGCCACTATCGTCACCTAAGTCATTAGGGTATAGACCTTCTAAACCCCCTATAGAAGATGCCTGGCTAGGAGCTTTGGTGGGATATAGGGCTGAATCATCGTCTTCTAGCTCTTCGATTCGTTGATATTCCTTGGGATTAAAAGCTAGTTACGGAATTTAAACCTCTATAGGGTAGGAAAACCCTAATTTAGTCTTATAAGCCCTTGGTTATCGTTGCCATTGTTGGTTGCAATATTAAGAGCCTATAAAGGAGAGGTGGGTTGAATGCTTACAGATTGTGGGAGTAGGTTGCCCCTTAATCTGTAAAAAGAAGCTGTGTTTAGCAGGTTCTAATAACCTATAGGGGCTTTTATCGGCTAGGAATAGCTAGTCTTTAGCTAGATAACCTCCCTTTAGATAGTGAGATAACCCACTAACTAGGTTAGTATCTATGCCTAGGAAATATAGGGCATCTAGCAGAGCTAAAGGCCTATATTCTAGTGGATTTTTCTTGACTAGAACGTTGAAAACAGCTGTGCCTCTTCCTTTAGGAAAAATAGGTCCTCCTGCTGTAATTATAGCGCTAGTTTCACCTTTCTTTAGAGGTTTAAAGTCCCTAAAAGAAGCCCTATTATTACAAATATAATAGGAAGAACCTGTATTATACAAAAGGGAGTTTTTAACCACATCGTTAGAGTAGCTAAAAGTAGGCTTGCTAGTAGTGTTACTAGTGGTAGAGGCACTAGACTTATCTGAATTAGAATTAGAATCACTACTATTATTACTGCTAGATTTATTAGAATCTAATTCTTTAACGTATCCTGTAGCTAGGGTATAGCCTAAAGCAAAAGCAGCTTCTTTTCCTTTCTGTTTTTCCCTAATGCTACTCTTTTTCTTCTTCTGCTTCTTTTTAGAGGCCTTAGAAGGGTTTGAATCCTTCTTATCCTGCTCTTTAGTGGCGTTAGAGTCCTTCTTAGGGTTAGGATTAAAAGACTTCTTTTCCTAGTCCTTAGAATTTCCCTTATTATTATTAGAAGCCTTATAGCTAAGGGCTTTAGCTATAGGGGAGGTTTTGTTCTGTTCTTCTAATAAATCCACTATAAGGAACTATAAATTTAGGGTATTTATAGGCAGTCCTTGTGCCCTAGAAGCTCTAATAGTAAATCTTTGTCTCTTAGCCTAACTAGGAAAGGTCTGCTTTAATGCATTAATATAGTGATTTACTTAATTAATAGGGGCGATCTCTACACTACAAAGTTATAGTCTAGCTAGTAAATTATTAAAATTAGCATTAAAAGCCTCTAAAGATCCCTTATAACTTAAAAAGTTTAGGGAGTGGTAGCTAGTGTATAGTGTACTACGCTGGATTTTAGCACTCTGCGAATACTGCCTAATAAGGACTTTATAGGCTTCTTTAGGGGATTTTTGCTAATATAGCAGCCTATGTCTAGGTTAGTAGCTATCTCTTAATATTATTAAAAGAATAGCTTAGTCACAGTTAGCTAGATAGCCTGCTAGGCTTGGATTATCTATAAATTTAGGTAATCCTAGGGCTCTAAATTATATGCTTAGGGCTTGCTTTTACTAATTATAATTTTCAGGGCCTTTTAGCTTAGCTCCCTCTGGAATAGAGTAAACCTTCTTGTTTAGTTCCTTTATAGCACCTATATTAAAGGTAGCTTGTAAGTTACTAGAAGGTATGCTTATAGAAGTAGTAGCTATTAGGTCTTTTTCTAGAACCTTAGTATTTTCTTCCTTAGGTCTATTAAAAGCCTAAAGACCTTATATAATAGTTATAGTTTGTGTTAATTTCTCTAGTAGATTATTAATGCTAGCCTCGTTTTTAATATAATTTTCCTTGCTATGCCTAATAAAATTAGATAAGGTCTTGCCTTGTTATTTAATTTAGCTTTGCATTTATAGCTATAGAGCACTAGCCTAAATAGCTAGTTAACCTTCTATATCTATCCTACTAGGGTCCCTAGGGGGGCTAGAAGACCCTATAGTAAGGGCCTTACCCTTATAACTAGGTAGTGCTATTTTCTAAAAGTCCCTAAAAAAGGAAAAGAATCCCTATGTAAAAGCTCTAAATTTATTCCTATTGTAAATAACGCGCGCTAGAAATTGCTTATGTTGCAATCTAGTTACGTACGTAAATTGTGTGGCGGGACTATTTAAGAGGGCAGCCCTTAGGTCTAAAAAGTGGGTCTTTAGTATGCGCAGGCAGAAAAATAGCAGAGAGGGGTCTCTAAGAAAATTTTCTTAACACTAAGAATAGGAATTGTAAATAATAGGTATTACAGAAGCTATAACGTAACGCAACGTAATGTATAGTGCGTGTAACGTAATGTAATAGGTTAAAAAGCCTAGTATAGATATACTAGATATCTAATGATTTTAAGGATATAGCGTATTTACTATTATAAATAATATTAAATATAATAGTTGTAGTAGTGAATAGGATTACTAAAAAGGTTATGGTTGTAACTAGGTAGTTACGGGTTGTAATGTGGTGGTTGCGGGTTATGGCTGTAGTTGATTTTTAACACCAAAGGTCTGATGTTACGATGCGTGGTACTAGTAAATAAAGAGCTTTAAATTCTAGTGGTTTCCTTTATAATCTTAAGAGCCTATAGGTATAGTAGGTAGTAACTATACCTAAAATCAAGCAGTAATCGCAGTAGAATAACGCAGTAATATAGTAATCTATAGGCCTTCTAGGCTTATAACCTATTAAAAATAGGAAGGGAATCTAACTAAAGGGATAGGAAGACCTCCCTAGTAGATTCTAACGCAGTGGCTTCTAAATTCACTAGATTATAGCTTATTCTTTAAGATTAGGAGCTTTTAATAGTTGAATATAGTTAATTCCTAGCTAACGGATAGTCTGACGAGCAATGAGAGGATTTCTAGTCCCCTTATAGACCTACTGACTGTATTGGAGGATCTAGACTGCTAGAGAGGTCTTAGGAGCTACTTTTTATTTTTCGCAAAACCTATTTGTATAGGAAAAATAAAAAATCGACTTATAGCTATACAAACTAGCTGCCTAGGTGCACTAACTAAGCATTTTTAATAGGCAACCCTATTAACAAAATATACCATTAAATCCAGATAAATTCAAGGATTCGAACAGTATACGTTAGCCTTTTTTACGACTACTAGTTGCCTAGTTACAGTCGATTTCAGCTTCCCTATAGGGTAACCTAGTTGGCTTAGTCATACAAGCCCGTGGGTTAGTTGTGGGAACGCAGGTCACAACAAACAACGCTGCAAGCAACGCTCGTAACCAACGTTGCAACAACGCAACAAGGCAACTAGTAGGCCTATAAAATAGTGCTATAAATAGCATTATTTTAACAGTTAAGATTATATTGAAACCTACGCTATAACTAGCATTCCCCCTAGTTAGCGGATCTTACTAGCCCTAGCGGCTTGTAATGACTAGGAAGTTAAACAGGTTGATTTTATAGGGGCCTTTTTAAACAGTCCTCTAAAGGAATCTATCTATATGCAAATACCTAATAGATTTACTAAGTTTGCTAAGTCTTTTACACCTAAAGTAGCTAAGTTACTTAAGAAGTATAGCTGCAAACCCTCTTAAAAGCAGGTTATCTTCCTATAAAAGGCTTTATATAGATTAAAATAAAGCTCTAGAGAGTGGCAATAGGTTTTAAAGGACCTTCTTTAGAAGCTAGGCTTTTAACCCCTTATATCCGACCTAGCTGTCTTCTTTAACCTAACTATATCTATATATATAGCGACTTATGTGGATAACTGCCTTCTAATAGGACTAGATCTAGCTTATATTAATAGGCTAAAGAAGCTACTTTATAAAGCTTATCCTATAGAAGACCGTGGGCTAGCTAAATTTTTCCTAGGCGTTTAAATCACTAGAAATCGAAAGAAAGGGACCCTAACTATCCACTAGTCCTAGTACATTTCTAAAGCCCTAGAAAGATTTAATATAAAAGATGCTAGACCTATTAAAATTCCTCTATAACTAGGAATTATAAAATAGGTAGACCACCTAACTAAACCTCTTTCCCCCCCTAATCATAAGCTATATTAGAGTATTATAGGGACTATTATATACCTAATGCTCCTTATAAGACCTAATATTGCCTTTCTGGTTCAGTGGCTTTCCACAGCGCTAGCTAAGCCGTTTATAGAGTATCTTAATGCTTCTAAACATCTGCTTAGGTACCTTTTAGGCTCTATAGGTTATTCTATAACTTATAGAAGGTCTAAAGCTGCTATAGCTTCTGCAACCCTTATTGGCTTCTGTGATAGCGACTTCGCAGGTGATAAGTCCTCTAAATTAACCTATGCTTATCTCTATAAGCTAGCTAAAGGACCTATTAGCTAGAAATCAAAGAAAGCAACTACAATAGCTTTATCTATATTAGAGGCTAAATCTAACGCCTTATGTGAAGCTATTAGGGAGCTAGAGTGGCTTTATAGTCTCTTTAAAGAGATAAAGCTACCTATAGCACCTCTAGTACTAATTTTTAGTGATAACTAAGGCGCTATTATAACCGCTAATAACGCTGCTCTCCATAGCAGAATAAAGCATACCCTGCTAAAATTTAACTATACTAGAGAAAAGGTACAGAAGGGTATAGCTAAGGTTATCTATATTAATACTAAAGAGATGCCTGCAGATAGTTTAACTAAGCCCCTGCCTAATGATAAATTTTACCAATTTATCTAACTATTAGGCCTTACGAATATAAAGGCTTAATCTAAACTAATAAAATTAACTAAAAAGTCGAAAAACCGAAAAATCAACAAAAACACTGGAATTACGCCTAAAAGTTATTAATTTTAAAAAAGTTACTATTTTTAGTTAAAAGTTATTGGATTTATTGTTAAATTTATGGTTGACTTAGATATCTATTAAAGAGCTAAGTCTAGGTATTAAATTAGTTACCTTATACTTTTCTAGAGGGAGTGTTAAAATAATGCTATTTATAGCACTATTTTATAGGCCCACTAGTTGCCTTGTTGCGTTGTTACAACGTTGGTTACAGGCGTTGCTTGCAGCGGTCTGTTATAACCTGCGTTGTTCCCATAACTAACCCATAGGCTTATATAACTAAGCTAACTAGGTTACCCTATAGGGAAGCTAAAATCGACTGTAACTAGGCAACTAGTAGTCGTATAAAAGGCTGACGTATACTGTTCGAATCCTTGAATTTTTCTGGATTTAATGGAATATTTTGTTAATAGGGTTGCTTATTAAAGTACTTAGTTAGGGCACCTAGGTAGCTAGTTTGTATGGCTATAAGTTAATTTTTTATTTTTCCTATACAAATGAGTTTTACGGAAAATAAAAAGTAGCTTCTAAGACCTCTCTAGCAACCTAGATCCTTTAATACGGTTAGTAAGTCTATAAGGGGACTAGAAATCCTCTTATTGCTTGTTAGATTGTCCGTTTAGCTAGGAATCAACTGTATTTAACTATCAAAGCTCTCTATCTTGCAGAATACGCTATAATCTAGTGAATCTAGAAGCCGCCGCATCAGAATCTAGTAGGGAGGTCTTCCTATCCCTCTAGCTAGATTCCCTTCCCATTTTCAATAATTAATAATAGGTTTTCTTTAGTAATAGGGGTAAGCCTAAACAAACTACTACACGGATATAACTTAGAACTAATTTAGTTATAACTAGACTATTTTGCTTCTATAACATTACCTAAGGGATAGGCTATATGTTTCCTAGAGTACCTATAAGAGAGTACCCTTCTAGTATAAGCTATAATAGCCTATATTTAATAAAGGCAGTAGGACATAACCTTAGCTTCTTAATATCTAGTAAAATAGTTTTAGGTTAGAGATAAGGTATAGCTTTTACTTAAGAATATTAAGATAAACCACCCCTTATAGAAACTTAACTAGGTTATAGTAAAGTATATAGTTATTAATATACTAACGCTACTTATAGTATAGTTAGATATCCTAAGGGGCATTTACCTAGTTTTCTATATAAACCTTATTAAATAGGCTATAAAGGACTCTCTTCCTAGTTAGAAGCTCTAGAACTCCTATCTAGGGCTAGAATAGGTTCTAGTAAAGGATAATAATAAACTTATAAAAGAATACTAAGTTAAATAGATCTTAGTAGCTTAAAATACCCTAGGCTAAGGCAGGAGGCGTAATATCCTAGTTAAGTAAGCAAGTTATATATAGCTAATATAGAAACCACTAGAAAGTATAATATAAATATAAGCCCTTAATAAGTTTAAAGCAAAGTAAGGAGATATATATTATAATAATAAACTAAATTAATTACAAACTATATATCTATTAAAGAAGACTTTTTCTAGCGTATAAGGCGCACCTAACCTAAACCTAGCTAATTCCTTATAGCTACTAAAATGTATTTAAATCCCCTTATCCCCTATAGTATAGGGGTTACTTAGACTAGGGGTTAGTTAGGCTATTAGTAAGGCCCTTATTATTAGATAAGATAGTAACTAGTATTGCCTTATATCTAATAGGGATATAACCTATACTATATTAGGTGCTATAGCTACTATAGCTACTACTATAGCTACTATAGCCACTACTATAGTTCTAGATAGTAGGAGCAAAATAGTAGTTAAGGACTATAAAGTAAGTGTAAACTAGGGGTAGTATATCCTTAGGTTTACTTTTATTAGGGGAGGACTAGTAGGTAATAATAGTTAAGAAGAGATAGCTACTACCTATAGTGTAATTAGTATAATAATTAGTTAGACCTAGCATAGGTCTAAGTTAGAAGCGCTCTTAGCGCTAACGTAAGGGCAAATTATTACTAGCTTTAATAAGTTACTAGTAGCCCTAGGTACTGCTATAGTAATAGGGGGAGAGTGCCTTAAGGAGGTATGTAAACTAGTTATAAAACTCTTAGCGTATAGAGTTTAGCCTGCTAATAATCTGCTAGTTCTATTAGAATAAAATACTAGTAACTTACTATATAAAGCTACCTATACTATAGCTACTAGTAGGACTACTATTACTAAGGGGAATAACCTTAAGCCTAGTTATATTTATAGTAGGAGTATTATAGGAGGGGGGGGGCCTAAGGGCAAAGCAAATAGGTACTAGATTAAATTAAGCCTAATTTAAGAGCGTATTCTATTAGCTTATAAGGGCGCAGAACTATTAGGAGAGTACTAGCATTTTCTTTTTAGTAGTTATAATCCTTTTAACTCTAGGCATAATAATATATATACCTATAGTAATTATAGCCTTAAGATCCTTAAGGTAATAATAAAGCTATAGGTTAGCAAATAGAAACCTAGTTAACTAAATATAGGTTATATATTATTGCTAATATAGGGGATAGGACTTACTACTTTTAGGGGGGTAATAGTTTAATATACCTATAGTAAGGCATTGCTTAATATAAGGCCTATAGGGCTAAAAAAGCGCGTAAGGGGTAGCATGCTTCTTATTATCTAAGTCCCCCTTTATAAGGAACTTACTAATAGACTTAGCTAGTAGTATAATAGGGGCAGTAGGTAATATAGTAGTAGTAGTAGTTAATAGGGTAATAGTAGCTAGAGCTTAAGTAAACTTATAAGTATTTATTTTATAATAAGGCATATTTATTATAAGTCTAATAGGGGAATAATAGTTATTTAGAATAATAGGATAGGAAGGAGTAATAGTGTTATAATATTTAAAAAACATTTTTAGTTTAAGGAAGTTAAGGTTATAGAATAAAAATAAGTAATAGGTAGTAAGTAAGGGGATAAATAAGTAGGGGCAAGGCTAGTGTTATTATAATAATAACATAGGGCTAGAAAAACGCGTTATTGTTAAAATAATGCTATTTATAGCACTATTTTATAGGCCCACTAGTTGCCTTGTTGCGTTGTTGCAACGTTGGTTACGAGCGTTGCTTGCAGCGTTGTTCTGTTGTGACCTGCGTTGTTCCACAACTAACCCGCGGGCTTGTATGACTAAGCCGACTAGGTTACCCTATAGGGAAGCTAAAATCGACTGTAACTAGGCAACTAGTAGTTGTATAAAAGGCTGACATATACTGTTTAAATCCTTGAATTTTTCTGGATTTAATGGTATATTTTATTAATAGGGTTGTCTATTAAAAATGCTTAGTTAGACTACCTAGGCAGCTAGTTTGTATGGCTGTGAGTCGATTTTTTATTTTTCTTATACAAATGAGTTTTACGGAAAATAAAAAGTAGCTCCTAAGACCTCTCTAGCGACCTAGATCCTTCGATATAGTTAGTAAGTCTATAAGGGGACTAGAAATCCTCTTATTACTTGTTAGACTATCCGTACTAGCTAGGAATTAACTATATTTAACTATCAAAGCTCTCTATCTTGCAGAATACGCTATAATCTAGTGAATCTAGAAGCCGCCGCATTAGAATCTAGTAGGGAGGTCTTCCTATCCCTCTAGCTAGATTCCCTTCCTATTTTCAATAGGTTATTTTTGAAAATAGGAAGGGAATCTAGCTAGAGGGATAGGAAGACCTCCCTACTAGATTCTAATGCGGCGGCTTCTAGATTCACTAGATTATAGCGTATTCTGCAAGATAGAGAGCTTTGATAGTTAAATACAGTTAATTCCTAGCTAACGGACAGTCTAACAAGCAATAGAGGATTTCTAGTCCCCTTATAGACCTACTAACCGTATTAAAGGATCTAGGTCGCTAGAGAGGTCTTAGGAGCTACTTTTTATTTTCCGCAAAACTCATTTGTATAAGAAAAATAAAAAATCGACTCACGGCCATATAAACTAGCTGCCTAGGTAGTCTAACTAAGCATTTTTAATAGACAACCCTATTAACAAAATATACCATTAAATCCAGAAAAATTTAAGGATTTGAACAGTATACGTTAGCCTTTTATACTACTAGTTGCCTAGTTACAGTTATTTTAGCTTCCCTATAGGGTAACCTAGTTAGCTTAGTCATACAAGCCCGCGGGTTAGTTGTGGAATAACGCAGGTTATAACAGAACAACGCTGCAAGCAACGTTTGTAACTAACGTTACAACAACGCAACAAGGTAACTAGTAGGCCTATAAAATAGTGCTATAAATAGCATTATTTTAACACTCCCTCTAGAAAAGTATAAGGTAACTAATTCGATACCTAGACTTAGCTCTTTAATAGATATCTAAGTTAACTATAAATTCAATAATAAATCCAATAACTTTTAACTAAAAACAGTAAAATCAATAACTTTTAGGCGTAATTCCAGTGTTTTTTTATTTTTCGGTTTTTTGACTTTTTAGTTAGTTTTAAACTAGGCTTTGTATTCGTAAGACCTAATAGTTAGATAAATTGTTAAATTTATTATTAGGCAGGGGCTTAGTTAAACTATCTAGGCATCTCTTTAGTGTTAATGTAGATAACCTTAGCTATACCCTTCTATACCTTTTCTCTAGTATAGTTAAATTTTAGTAGGGTATGCTTTATTCTGCTATAAAGAGCAAGGTTATTAGCGGTTGTAATAGCGCCTTAGTTATCACTAAAAATCAGTACTAGAGGTGCTATAGGTAGCTTTATCTCTTTAAAAAGACTATAAAGCCACTCTAGCTCCCTAATAGCTTTACATAAGGCATTAGATTTAGCCTCTAATATGGATAAAGCTATCGTAGTTGCTTTCTTTAATTTCTAGCTAATAGGTCCTTTAGCTAGCTTATAGAGATAAGCATAGGTTAATTTAGAGGACTTATCACCCGCAAAGTCGCTATCATAGAAGCTAATAAGGGTTGCAGAAGCTATAATAGCAGATTTAGACCTTCTATAAGTTATAGAATAACCTATAGAGCCTAAAAGGTACCTAAGCAGATATTTAGAAGCATTAAGATACTCTATAAATGGCTTAGCTAGCGCTGTGGAAAGCCACTAAACCAGAAAGGCAATATTAGGTCTTATAAGGAGCATTAGGTACATAATAGTCCCTATAATACTCTGATATAGCTTATGATTAAGGGGGGAAAGAGGTTTAGTTAGGTAGTCTACCTATTTTATAATTCCTAGTTATAGAGGAATTTTAATAGGTCTAGTATCTTTCATATTAAATCTTTCTAGGGCTTTAGAAATGTACTAGGACTAGTGGATAGTTAGGGTCCCTTTCTTTCGATTTCTAGTGATTTAAACGCCTAGGAAAAATTCGGCTAGCCTATGGTCTTCTATAGGATAAGCTTTATAAAGTAGCTTCTTTAGCCTATTAATATAAGCTAGATCTAGTCCTATTAGAAGGTAGTTATCTATATAAGTTGCTATATATGTAGATATAGTTAGGTTAAAGAAGACAGCTAGGTTAGATATAAGGGGTTAAAAGCCTAGCTTCTAAAGAAGGTCCTTTAAAACCTATTGCCACTCTCTAGAGCTCTATTTTAATCTATATAAAGCTTTTTATAGGAAGATAACCTGCTTTTAAGAGGGTTTATAGCCATACTTCTTAAGTAACTTAGCTACTTTAGGTGTAGACTTAGCAAATTCAGTAAATCCATTAGGAATTTGCATATAGATAGCTTCCTTTAGTAGACTGTTTAGAAAGGCCCCTATAAAATTAACCTATTTAACTTCCTAGTTATTATAAGCCGCTAGGGCTAGTAAAATCCGCTAACTAGGGGGAATGCTAGTTATAGCGTAGGTTTTAATATAATCTTAACCTTCTATCTACATAAACCCTTTAGCAACGAGTTAAGCCTTATACTTTAGAGGATTATTTTCTTTATCCTTTTTAAGCTTATAAATAAGCCTATTCTTTAGAACCCTCTAGCCCTTAGGAATTTAGTCTATCCCTATAAACTTAAAGGTTCTAGTAGCTAGAAGCTATTTAAATTCATTAAAAGTTACATCTATCTATTTTTAACTATCCTTGCTTTTTAAAGCTTATTTCTAGGTCTTAGGGGTATCTAAATTATTGTTTTTAGTGGATAATTTAGCCCTTTGTTATGCCTTAAAGCATATCTCCTTAATATATAAAGATATATTAAAATCATTAATATCCATAGAATTAGAATTAATTAAAGAATCTAAATCTAAAAACGGTTTTTTAATAGCTCCCTTATTAGGGGCGCTAGAGCTAGGGCTCTCTAGGGGTAGCGCTAGAGGCGTTGCAGGCGCTATTATAGGCGCTGTATTAGTTACCCTAGGGGCTGTTAGTACAGGCGCTGCGGGCGCTATAGGCGCTAAGCTTTTAGGAGGCTTTAGGTAACTATCCTAAACTTCTAGATTATCTCGTGAGATATTAGCTTCTCCCTCTAAAGGATTAGTCCCTAAAGGCTTAGGAAACCCTATAAAGCCTATATCCTCTATAATTTTAATAAAGCTAGTCTTTATAACTAACCTTTTAGAGGGAATATAAATAAGATAAACAGTAGAACCTAGAGTAGCTAGCAACTAACTAGGAATAGTCCTAGGGGCTAGCTTTTAAAGCTTAGATCTTTGCTCCAAAGGTATTAGGACCTTATAATAAGACCCTATAGCCCTAATTTTTAAGAAATTAGGCTTATAGAAAGTCTTAGGCTCTAAATTAGCTAGAAATAGCTACTTAGGGGTTAAAGGTTTAGTTGTATTAGCTATGATATTAACTAATTCCACTATGGCTAGAAGGATATAAGACTATAGATATAAGGGCAGCTTAGACCACTAAAGTGTAGCCCTAAGCTAGTTAAGGATAACCCTAATAGCCCTCTTAACTAGCCTATTCTATTCGTAAATATAGGGGCAAGAGGTGCTAAAGCAAATTCCCTTAGAAGATAACTATAACTAAAGTTTGTTATTAATTTTAGTACCTCCGTTAAAGTAAAGGTGCCTAGGATACGCGTTATATTAATTTTTTAGGGCCCTAAAGAAGCCCTTAATAGCTAAAGAAAGAGTTAAACCTTCTTTATTAGCTAATAAAAAGCACTATTTATACCGGGATTTTTGATTAATAAGTATAAGGACTGTGGCCTTCTTATTATGCGGTATAGGTTTAATTTTAACTATATCTCCCTCTAAAATATCTAGAACTCTAGGGGGGTCCTAAATAGGTCGTTTAGTTAGTCTTCTAATAGCTTTAGATTGCATATAGGCTATATAGTTAAAATCCTTTTCTTTAATAGCGGAAAAATTAGGGATCCCTTTAGCTAATTTTAATGATTTCTTTAGTAAAGGGAGGCCTATATAGCCTAATTAAATATGCTAAAGAAGGGCTAAATCTAGTAACTTCTTATAACTAGAATCTAGCTTTTTAGGGCTATTATCCCCTAGCTCTCTCTGTTACTAGGCCTCTTAAGAATCACAGGCCTCTAGGGGCAATAGACGGCCACTATTGTCACCTAAGTTATTAGGGTATAGACCTTCTAAACCCCCTATAGAAGGTGCCTAACTAGGAGGAGCTTTAGTGGGACATAGGGCTAAATCATTGTCTTCTAGCTCTTTAATTCGTTAATATTCCTTGGGATTAAAAGCTAGTTACGGAATTTAAACCTCTATAGGGTAGGAAAACCCTAACTTATTCTTATAAGCTCTTAGTTATCGTTGCTATTGTTAGTTATAATATTAAGAGCCTATAAAGGAGAGGTAGGTTAAATGCTTACAGATTGTAGGAGTAGGTTACCCCTTAATCTATAGAAAAAAGCTATGTTTAGTAGGTTCTAGTAACCCACAGGGGCTTTTATTAGCTAGGAATAGCTAGTCTTTAGCTAAATAACCTCCCTTTAGATAGTGAGATAACCCACTAACTAGGTTAGTATCTATGCCTAGGAAATATAGGGCATCTAGCAAAGCTAAAGGCCTATATTCTAGTGGATTTTTCTTAACTAGAACGTTAAAAATAGCTATGCCTCTTCCTTTAG
Source organism: Epichloe amarillans (assembly GCA_024072835.1). Classification (NCBI taxonomy): domain Eukaryota; kingdom Fungi; phylum Ascomycota; class Sordariomycetes; order Hypocreales; family Clavicipitaceae; genus Epichloe; species Epichloe amarillans. The sequence goes on along the minus strand of CP099637.1, from coordinate 3,619,929 downwards.
GAAAAATAGGTCCTCCTGCTGTAATTATAGCGCTAGTTTTACCTTTCTTTAGAGGTTTAAAGTCCCTAAAAGAAGCCCTATTATTACAAATGTAATAGGAAGAACCCATATTATATAAAAGGGAGTTTTTAACTATATTATTAGAGTAGCTAAAAGTAGGCTTGCTAGTAATGTTACTAGTGGTACTAGAGGTATCTAAGTTAGACTTAGAATCACTACTATTATTACTACTAGATTTATTAGAATCTAATTCTTTAACGTATCCTATGGCTAGGGTGTAGCCTAAAGCAAAAGCAGCTTCTTTTCCTTTTTATTTTTCCTAGTTGCTACTCTTTTTCTTCTTCTGCTTCTTTTTAGAGGCCTTAGAAGGGTTTAAATCCTTCTTATCCTACTCTTTAGTGGCGTTAGAGTCCTTCTTAGGGTTAGGATTAGAAGACTTCTTTTCCTAGTCCTTAGAATTTCCCTTATTATTATTAAAAGCCTTATAGCTAAGGGCTTTAGCTATAGGGGAGGTTTTATCCCTCTATTCTTCTAATAAATCCGCCATAAGGAACTATAAATTTAGGGTATTTATAGGCAGTCCTTGTGCCCTAAAAGCTCTAATAGTAAATCTTTGTCTCTTAGCCTAACTAGGAAAGGTCTGCTTTAATGCATTAATATAGTAATTTACTTAATTAATAGGGGCGATCTTTACACTACAAAGTTATAGTCTAGCTAGTAAATTATTAAAATTAGCATTAAAAGCCTCTAAAGATCCCTTATAACTTAAAAAGTTTAGGGAGTGGTAGCTAGTGTATAGTATACTACGCTAGATTTTAGCACTCTGTAAATACTGCCTAATAAGGACTTTATAGGCTTCTTTAGGGGATTTTTGCTAATATATAGTAGCCTATAGTCTAGGTTAGCAGCTATCTCTTAATATTATTAAAAGAATAGCTTAGTTATAGTTAGCTAGATAGCCTACTAGGCTTAGATTATCTATAAATTTAGGTAATCCTAGGGCTCTAAATTATATGCTTAGGGCTTGCTTTCACTAATTATAGTTTTTAGGGCCTTTTAGCTTAGCTCCCTCTAGAATAGAGTAAACCTTCTTATTTAGTTCCTTTATAGCACCTATGTTAAAGGTAGCTTATAAGTTACTAGAAGGTACGCTTGTAGAAGTAGTAGCTAGGTCTTCTTCTAGAACCTTAGTATTTTCTTCCTTAGGTCTATTAGAAGCCTAAAGACCTTGCATAATAGTTATAGTTTGCGTTAATTTCTCTAGAAGATTATTAATGCTAGCCTTATTTTTAATATAATTTTCCTCGCTATGCCTAATAAAATTAGATAAGGTCTTGCCTTATTATTTAATTTAGCTTTGCATCTGTAGCTATAGAGCACTAGCCTAAATAGCTAGTTAACCTTCTATATCTATCCTACTAGGGTCCCTAGGGGGGCTAGAAGACCCTATAGCAAGGGCCTTACCCTTATAACTAGATAGTGCTATCTTCTAAAAGTCCCTAAAAAAGGAAAAGAATCCCTATGTAAAAGCTCTAAATTTATTCCTATTGCAAATAACACGCGCTAGAAATTGCTTATGTTATAATCTAGTTGCGTATGTAAATTATATAGCGAGGCTATTTAAGAGGGCAGCCCTTAGGTCTAAAAAGTGGGTCTTTAGTATACGCGGGTAGAAAAATAGCAAAGAGGGGTCTCTAAGAAAATTTTCTTAACACTAAGGATAGGAATTATAGATAATAGGTATTACAAAAGCTATAACGCAACGCAATGTAATGTATAGTGTGTGTAACGTAATATAATAGGTTAAAAAGCCTAGTATAGATATACTAGATATCTAATGATTTTAAAGGATGTAGCGTATTTACTATTATAGATAATATTAAATGTAATAGTTATAGTAGTAAATAGGATTACTAAAAAGGTTATGGTTATAACTAGGTAGTTACGGGTTGTAATGTAGTGGTTGCGGGTTATAGCTATAGTTAATTTTTAACACTAAAGGTCTAATGTTATAATACGTAGTACTAGTAAATAAAGAGCTTTAAATTCTAGTGGTTTCCTTTGTAATCTTAAGAGCCTATAGGTATAGTAGGTAGTAACTATACCTAAAATCAAGCAGTAATTGCAGTAGAATAACGCAGTAATGTAGTAATCTATAGGCCTTCTAGGCTTATAACCTTTTAAAAATAGGAAGGGAATCTAGCTAGAGGGATAGGAAGACCTCCCTACTAGATTCTAATGCGGTGGCTTGTAGATTCACTAGATTATAGCGTATTCTGCAAGATAGAGAGCTTTAATAGTTAAATACAGTTAATTCCTAGCTAAACAAATAGTCTAATAAGTAATAAGAGGATTTCTAGTCCCCTTATAGACCTACTAACTATATTAAAGGATCTAGGTTGCTAGAGAGGTCTTAGGAGCTACTTTTTATTTTCCGCAAAACTTATTTATATAAGAAAAATAAAAAATTAACTCACGGCTATATAAACTAGCTGCCTAGGTGGTCTAACTAAGCATTTTTAATAGACAACCCTATTAACAAAATATACTATTAAATCCAGAAAAATTCAAGGATTCGAACAGTATACGTTAGCCTTTTATATAACTACTAGTTGCCTAGTTACAGTCGATTTTAGCTTCCCTATAGGGTAACCTAGTCGGCTTAGTCATACAAGCCCGCGGGTTGGTTATGGAACAACGCAGGTCACAATAGAACAACGCTGCAAGCAACGCTCGTAACTAACGTTGCAACAACGCAACAAGGCAACTAGTGGGCCTATAAAATAGTGCTATAAATAGCATTATTTTAACAGTTATGAGCCCAGAAGGCCTATAGATTACTACATTACTACGTTATTCTACTGCGATTACTGCTTGATTTTGGGTACTAGTTACCACCTACTATACCTATAGGCTCTTAAGATTACGAAGGAAACCACTAGAATTTAAAGCTCTTTATTTACTAGTACCACGCATCGCAATATCAGACCCTTAGTGTTAAAAATCAACTATAGCCGCACCCGCAACCACTACATTACAACCTGTAACTATCTAGTTATAACCACAACCACTTTTAGTAATTCTATTCACTACTGCGACTATTATATTTAATATTATTTACAATAGTAAATACGCTATATCCTTTAAAATCATTAGATATCTAGTATATCTATACTAGGCTTTTTAACCTATTACATTACGTTACACACACTATACATTACGTTGCGTTGCGTTATAGCTTTTGTAATACCTATTATCTACGATTCCTATTACTTAGTGTTAGTGTTAAGAAAATTTTCCTCACAGAGATTCTTCTCCGCTATTTTTCTGCCCGCGCATACCAAAGACCTACTTTTTAGACCTAAGGGCTGCCCTCTTAAACAGTCCTGCCACACAATTTACGTACGCAACTAGATTGCAACACAAGCAATTTCTAGCGCGTGTTATTTGCAATAGGAATAAATTTAGAGATTTAACATAGGGATTCTTTTCCTTTTTTAGGGACTTTTAGAAGATAGCACTATCTAGTTATAAGGGTAAGGCCCCTACTATAGGGTCTTCTAGCCCCCCTAGGGACCCTAGTAGGATAGATATAGAAGGTTAACTAGCTATTTAGGCTAGCACTTTGCACCTATAAAGTCAAATTAAATAACAAGGCAAGACCTTATCTAATTTTATTAGGTATAGCGAGGAAAATTATATTAAAAACAAGGCTAGCATTAATAATCTTCTAGAGAAATTAACGTAAACTATAACTATTATATAAGGTCTTTAGGCTTCTAATAGACCTAAGGAAAAAAATACTAAGGTTCTAGAAAAAGACCTAATAGCTACTACTTCTGCAAGCGTACCTTCTAGTAACTTATAAGCTGCCTTTAATATAAGTGCTATAAAGGAACTAAATAAGAAGGTTCACTCTATTCTAGAGGGAGCTAAGCTAAAAGGCCCTAAAAATTATAATTAGTGGAAGTAAGCCCTAAGCATATAATTTAGAGCCCTAGGATTACCTAAATTTATAGATAATCTAAGCCTAGCAAGCTATCTAGCTAACTGTGACTAAGCTATTCTTTTAATAATATTAAGAGATAGTTATTAACTAGGACCACAGGCTGCTATATGTTAGCAAAAATCCCCTAAAGAAGCCTATAAAGTCCTTATTAGGTAGTATTCACAGAGTGCTAAAATCCAGCGTGGTACACTATACGCTAGCTACCACTCCCTAAACTTTTTAAGTTATAAGGAATCTTTAGAGGCTTTTAATGCTAATTTTAATAATTTACTAGCTAGACTATAGCTTTGTAGTGTAGAGATCGCCCCTATTGATTAAGTAAATTATTATATTAATTCATTAAAGCAGACCTTTCCTAGTTAGGCTAAGAGACAAAGATTTACTATTAGAGCTTCTAGGGCACAAGGACTGCCTATAAATACCCTAAATTTATAGTTTCTTATAGCGGACTTATTAGAAGAATAGAGGGACAAAACCTCCCCTATAGCTAAAGCCCTTAGTTATAAGGCTTCTAATAATAAGGGAAATTCTAAGGACTAGGAAAAGAAGTCTTCTAATCCTAACCCTAAGAAGGACTCTAACGCTACTAAAGAGCAGGATAAGAAGGATTTAAACCCTTCTAAGGCCTCTAAAAAGAAGCAGAAGAAGAAAAAGAGTAGCAATAGGGAAAAACAGAAAGGAAATAAAGCTACTTTTGCTTTAGGCTATACCCTAGCCATAGGATACGTTAAAGAATTAGATTCTAATAAATCTAGCAGTAATAATAGTAGTGATTCTAATTCTGATTTAGATAGTTCTAGTGCCTCTACCACTAGTAACACTACTAGCAAGCCTACTTTTAGCTACTCTAACGATATAGTTAAAAACTCCCTTTTATATAATACAGGTTCTTCCTATTATATTTGTAATAATAGGGCTTCTTTTAGGGACTTTAAACCTCTAAAGAAAGGTAAAACTAGCGCTATAATTACAGTAGGAGGACCTATTTTTCCTAAAGGAAGAGGCATAGCTATTTTTAACGTTCTAGTTAAGAAAAATCCACTAGAATATAGGCCCTTAGCTTTGCTAGATGCTCTATATTTCCTAGGCATAGATACTAACCTAGTTAGTGAGTTATCTTACTATTTAAAAGGAGGTTATCTAGCTAAAGACTAGCTATTCCTAGCTAATAAAAGCCCCTATGGGTTACTAGAACCTGCTAAACATAGCTTTTTCCTATAGATTAAGGGGTAACCTACTCCTACAATCTATAAGCATTTAACCTACCTCTCCTTTATAGGCTCTTAATATTATAACTAATAATAGCAATAATAACCAAGAGCTTATAAGACTAAATTAGGGTTCTCCTACCCTATAGAGGTTTAAATTCCGTAACTAGCTTTTAATCCTAAGGAATATTAACGAATTAAAGAGCTAGAAGATAATGATTTAGCCCTATGTCCCACCGAAGCTCCTCCTAGTTAGGCACCTTCTATAGGGGGTTTAGAAGGTCTATACCCTAATAACTTAGGTAACAATAGTGGCTATCTATTGCCCCTAGAGGCCTGTGATTCTTAAGAGGCCTGGCAACAGAGGGAGCTAGGGGATAATAGCCCTAAATCTAACCTAGATCCTAGTTATAAGAAGTTACTAGATCTAGCCCTTCTTTAGCATATCCGATTAGGCCATATAGGCCTCCCTTTACTAAAGAAATCATTAAAATTAGCTAAAGGGATTCCTGATTTTTCCGCTATTAAAGAAAAGGATTTTAACTGCATAGCCTATATGTAATCTAAAGCTATTAGAAGACTAACTAAATAACCTATTTAGGACCCCCCTAGAGTTCTAGATATTCTAGAGGGAGATACAGTTAAAATCGAACCTATACTACATAATAAGAAGGCTACAGTCCTTATACTTATTAATTAAAAATCCCGGTATAAATAGTGCTTTTTATTAGCTAATAAAGAAGGTTTAACCCTTTCTTTAGCTATTAAGGGCTTCTTTAAAGCCCTAAAAAACCGATATAACGCGTATCCTAGGCACCTTCACTTTAACGGAGGTACTAAAATCAATAACAAACTTTAGTTATAGTTATCTTCTAAGGGAATTTGCTTTAGCACCTCTTGCCCTTATATTTATAAATAGAATAGGCTAGTTAAGAGGGCTATTAGGGTTATCCTAGACTAGCTTAGGGCTACACTTTAGTGGTCTAAGCTACCCTTATATCTATAGTCTTATATCCTTCTAGCCATAGTGGAATTAGTTAATATCACAGCTAATATAACTAAACCTTTAACCCCTAAGTAGCTATTTCTAGCTAATTTAGAGCCTAAGACTTCCTATAAGCCTAATTTCTTAAAAATTAGGGCTATAGGGTCTTATTATGAGGTCCTAATACCTCCGGAGCAAAGATCTAAGCTTTAAAAGCTAGCCCCTAGGACTATTCCTAGTTAGTTGCTAGCTACTCTAGGTTTTACTATTTATCTTATTTATATTCCCTCTAAAAGGTTAGTTATAAAGACTAGCTTTATTAAAATTATAGAGAATATAGGCTCTGTAAGGTCCCCTAAGCCTTTAGGGACTAATCCTTTAGAGGGAGAAGCTAATATCTCATAAGATAATCTAGAAGTTTAGGATAGTTACCTAAAGCCTCCTAAAAGCTTAGCGCCCGCAGCGCCCGCAGCGCCTATACTAACAGCCCCTAGGGCAACTAATACAGCGCCCATGACAGCGCCTGTAACGCCTCTAGCGCTACCCCTAGAGAGCCCTAGCTCTAGCCCCCCTAATAAGGGAGCTATTAAAAAACCGTTTTTAGATTTAGATTCTTTAATTAATTCTGATTCTATGGATATTAATGATTTTAATATATCTTTATACGTTAAGGAGATATGCTTTAAGGCATAATAAAGGGTTAAATTATCCACTAAAAACAACAATTTGGATACCCCTAAGACCTAGAAACAAGCTTTAAAAAGCAAGGATAGTTAAAAATAGATAGATGCAACTTTTAACGAATTTAAATAGCTTCTAGCTGCTAGAACCTTTAAATTTATAGGGATAAACTAAATTCCTAAGGGCTAGAGGGTTCTAAAGAATAGGCTTGTTTATAAGCTTAAAAAGGATAAAGAAAATAATCCTCTAAAGTATAAGGCCTAACTCATTGCTAAAGGGTTTATGCAAATAGAAGGTTAAGATTATATTAAAACCTACGCTATAACTAGCATTCCCCCTAGTTAGCGGATTTTACTAGCCCTAGCGGCTTATAATAACTAGGAAGTTAAATAGGTTAATTTTATAGGGGCCTTTCTAAACAGTCCACTAAAGGAAGCTATCTATATGCAAATCCCTAATGGATTCACTAAATTTGCTAAGTCTACACCTAAAGTAGCTAAGTTACTTAAGAAGTATAGCTACAAACCCTCTTAAAAGCAGGTTATCTTCCTACAAAAAGCTTTATATAGATTAAAACAGAGCTCTAGAGAGTGGCAATAGGTTTTAAAGGACCTTCTTTAGAAGCTAGGCTTTTAACCCCTTATATCTAACCTAGCTGTCTTCTTTAACCTAACTATATCTATATATATAGTGACTTATGTGAATAACTGCCTTTTAATAGGACCGGATCTAGCTTATATTAATAGGCTAAAGAAGCTACTTTATAAAGCTTATCCTATAGAAGACCATAGGCTAGCCGAATTTTTCCTAGGCGTTTAAATCACTAGAAATCAAAAGAAAGGGACCCTAACTATCCACTAGTCCTAGTATATTTCTAAAGCCCTAGAAAGATTTAACATAAAAGATGCTAGACCTATTAAAATTCCTCTATAACTAGGAATTATAAAACAGCTAGACTACCTAACTAAACCTCTTTCCCCCCTTAATCACAAGCTATATCAGAGTATTATAGGGACTATTATATACCTAATGCTCCTTACAAGACCTAATATTGCCTTTCTAGTTTAGTGGCTTTCCATAGCGCTAGCTAAGCCGTTTATAGAGTATCTTAATGCTTCTAAATATCTGCTTAGGTACCTTTTAGGCTCTATAGGTTATTCTATAACTTATAGAAGGTCTAAATCTGCTATTATAGCTTCTGCAACCCTTATTGGCTTCTGTGATAGTGACTTCGCGGGTAATAAGTCCTCTAAATTAACCTATGCTTATCTCTATAAGCTAGCTAAAGGACCTATTAGCTAGAAATCAAAGAAAGTAACTATAATAGCTTTATTCACATTAGAGGCTAAATCTAATGCCTTATATAAAGCTATTAGGGAGCTAGAGTGGCTTTATAGTCTTTTTAAAAAGATAAAGCTACCTATAGCACCTCTAGTACTGATTTTTAGTGATAACTAAGGCGCTATTACAACCGCTAATAACCTTGCTCTTTATAGCAAAACAAAGCATACCCTACTAAAATTTAACTATACTAGAGAAAAGGTATAGAAGGGTATAGCTAAGGTTATTTACATTAACACTAAAGAGATGCCTGTAGATAGTTTAACTAAGCCCCTGCCCTATAATAAATTTCAACAATTTATCTAACTATTAGGTCTTATAAATACAAAGGCCTAGTTTAAAACCAACTAAAAAGTCGAAAAACCCGAAAAATTAACAAAAACACTAGAATTACGCCTAAAAGTTATCAATTTTACTGTTTTTAGTCTAAAAGTTATTAGATTTATTATTAAATTTATGGTTGACTTAGATATCTATTAAAGAGCTAAGTCTAGGTATTGAATTAGTTACCTTATACTTTTCTAGAGGGAGTGTTAAAATAATACTATTTATAGCACTATTTTATAGGCCCACTAGTTGCCTTATTGCGTTATTACAACGTTAGTTACGAGCGTTGCTTGCAGCGTTGTTCTGTTGTAACCTGCGTTGTTCCATAACTAACCCGCGGGCTTGTATGACTAAGCTAACTAGGTTACCCTATAGGGAAGCTAAAATCAACTGTAACTAGGCAACTAGTAGTTATATAAAAGGCTAACGTATACTATTCAAATCCTTAAATTTTTCTGGATTTAATGGTATATTTTGTTAATAGGGTTATCTATTAAAAATGCTTAGTTAGACTACCTAGGCAGCTAGTTTGTATGGCTATGAGTTGATTTTTTATTTTTCTTATATAAATGAGTTTTGCGGAAAATAAAAAGTAGCTCCTAAGACCTCTCTAGCGACCTAGATCCTTCGATATAGTTAGTAGGTCTATGAGAGGACTAGAAATCCTCTCATTGCTTGTTAGACTGTCCGTACTAGCTAGGAATTAACTATATTTAACTATTAAAGCTCTCTATCTTGCAGAATACGCTATAATCTAGTGAATCTAGAAGCCGCCGCATTAGAATCTAGTAGGGAGGTCTTCCTATCCCTCTAGCTAGATTCCCTTCCCATTTTCAATAGTTATATATCTTACCTAGACCTATGGTTAAAATAATAAGAACCTGTAACGCATTAAAGGGGGTAAGTACCTATATTAACTATAGGTAAGGGAAGAAAAAGGGGAGGAGTAAGGGCATATATAAGGGCTTAGGCTTTGCCTAAGCATTTACATAGTGTATATAGGTAGTATATATAGGTAGGGATAGTCTTACATAGGCAAGGACATAGAAAAGGGGGCTTACATAAGGTAGTTAGGGGGTATAAGGGGCCCTAGTAAGGATAGGTCTCCTACCTTTCTCTTTCCTCTCCTTAAGTTTCTTAATACTATATTGACGCCCTATCGCAGCCGCCTAGGGGCTAGTCCATAACAATAGGGGATAAAAAAGCCACTAGCTAAGGCAAGGCTTATTAAAACTAATACCACTATCTAATAGATATTAGTTACAAATCTTAATAGACTTTATAACTAACCTCCTAGTAAAGAAGCTAGATAACCTATAGTTCCTTTTAGTTATTATAGACTAACTCTCTAAATATATATAGCTTAAAGCTATAATATTAATAGGGGCTAAAGCGTATATAAAACGTTTTAAACACTACTAGTAATACTTCTATAGTTTCCTAAATTAAATTATTATAGATTAAGGATTAGACTAGTTAAGTAGCTTCTAGATAAAGCTTTACTAGAAGGTAAGCATAGAATAACTCCTATTAATATTATATTATTTATAAACTAATAGTAAAATAAAATAAGCTAACTAGAAGGTGCTTATAGTTTTATAGGTATTACTATCCTTCTCTTAGTTTAACTAGCTAGACTGCTTACTAGCTTATTAATTAGTGTTAAATAATAGGGACTTATTAGTAATAGAAGTAAGCGTAAATATAGTATTATATAGATTTAATATACTAACTATCTAGGAAGCGTTATATATAAGTACCTTAGTAACTTTAGTAAAGGGGAGGGCCTAGGTATTCTTAAAATATTTAAAAGATAGTATAAACCTAATATAGGCTACTATAGCTTTTATCTAATAATAGCAATAGGAAAACATAAATAGTAGGCATAGGCTAGCGAAATAGTTCTAAGTAAGAGACTACATATAGCTAAGTCTTTAAAATATTAAGACAAACTACCTATATAAGAAGATAGATTAGGTAATAGTAAAGTATAAGGTACTTAAGGTCCTAATACTACTAATAGTTAAATTAGATATACTTAGGGGGATACACCCTATATTTTATATTAACTTAGTATAGAGGGTAGTAAATAATCTATTACTAAGCTAAAAGTTAGCTAATAAATGCCTACCCCTAAAGCTAATTATAATAGACACTAATAATAACCTTACTAAGTACTAGGTTAAGGAGATTCTTATAGCTAAAAACACATAAGGTTAGGGGTTAAATCGCAATATATTAGTAAAATAGAAAGGGTATATATAGCTAATATAGGAACTATTAGAAAGCGTTTTAAATATAAAGGTATTAGATAGGTTTAAGTTATAATAGGGGGATATATAAATAAATAATAGTCTATAAAGGGTATAATTTAATTTAACTACTAAAAACTAATAATATAGCTATTCTCTAGCCTATATATAATATAGCGCTACTATTCTATAATAAAGAAAAAAATAAAAAATAAAAAAATAAAATTAAGAAGAAGAAGAAAAGTAAGGGTAAGGGTAATAGTCTTAAGTAACCTTTTTAGTTAACTAAATAATAGCTATAGTTAGGTTATAGGATTTCTCTATAGCCTACTCCTAGGCTTAGATAGATTACTAAAGGGTCTTATTTATATTAGATATACTATAAAAAAATTTAGTAATAAGGGAGTTAGAGCCTTATTAAGTAAGTATAGTTTAAGTAAGTATAAGAGCTTATGCTTTAGTTATGCCTTAGGCATAGGCTATACCTATAGGGGAAGTAGCTAAAGGTATAGCTTTAGTAAGATTAATTTAGGTAGTAGTAAGTATACTATTAAAATATTTTTAGTAGTAAATAAAGTTTTTAGTAAGAATAGTATAACACCCCTTTTTAAAGGTAGTTTACTTTATAGCTAAAGTTTTAATAGCTTTATTAGTACTTATAAGGGTATTAAAGTGCTTAAAGGTATAATATAATTTTAGGTCTATATAGTATAAGTATATCTCCTAGATATATAAATAATAGGTAGTATAGTAAGGGCTATAGGCTTAGTTTATGCCTAGTATATAGGTATATATACCCTTAGTATAAAGGTTATTAATATATAATATATAAGAAAACTTATACTTCTCTTTATTAAAAAGGGCTTTATTACTAGAGTTACCCTTAAGAATATACTTACTAAGGTATATGCCCTTAGGTAAACTAAAAGGAAAAGAAAAAGGGGGTAAAGGTAATATAAATATAGTACTAGTAAGGGTAGTAGTAATATTAGATATAATAGTAGTAAGATAAAGGCTAATAAAAGGATAAAAGGATTTAGAAAGAAAATAATAAAGACTTATAAGGGGGAGTAATAATATTATAAAGAGAAAGAATTAGATTTTAAGGGAAGAGAAAGAGAGTATTTATATTCCTTAAAGAATACTTATAGGCTTTAATTAAAGACTAAAATAAATATATAGCTAGAGAAAGGCTAGTATTAAATAAAGGTAATATATTATAATAATAGGGTTATAGTAATTAGAGTTTAAGGGAGGGCTAAAGTAAAGTTAGTATTTAGGTAGTAATAGGTAAAAGGTAAGAAATAGGTAATAATATAAAGCATTAAAAGTAGTTAGTAATAGACTAGAAAAAGGATAGGCTAGTGTTTTTTATAAGTAAAGTTAGTATATATAAGGCAATAGTATAATAAAGATAGTTAGGAGTAAGGTAAGTCTATAGTAAAAATTAGGATATATAGGGTAATAGCGTAATAGAGATAGTTAGGGGTAAGGTAAGTCTATAGTAAAAATTTTTTAACTTTACTTAGTTAAGTCTAGGATTTACCTTAGACTTATATATAGTAAGGTAGGCTTTATATATATACTAAAGCTATACCTTATAAGGGGATAATATATATTTATATTTAGTTTAGCTAGATATAAAGAGAATAGAAAGGGATAAGTAAGGGGGTATATTATAGACTTAAGCTATAAGCTTAGGTCTTTAATAGAGAAAAGGGGGATTTAAAGAGGCTTTATAAAGTAAGTAAGCTATACGTAAAAGAACACTAGTTAGTGCGCGCTCTATGTATAGACTAGGTATAACCCCTATAAAGAGGGATACTATATAACCCTAAGCTTAGTCTTCTTCTTCTTCTGTAAGAATATTAATCACACTCTAAACGCTTATGTGTAGCAGCCATAAGGCTAGTTTATAACACGTTACAAGCAACGCTAATAACTAACGTTGCAATAACGCAACAAGGCAACTAGTGGGCTTATGAAATAGTGCTATAAATAGCATTATTTTAACACTCCCTCTAGAAAAGTATAAGGTAACTAATTTAATACCTAGACTTAGCTCTTTAATAGATATCTAAGTTAACTATAAATTCAATAATAAATCCAATAACTTTTAGACTAGAATAGTAACCCTTTTTAAATTAATAACTTTTAGGCGTAATTCCAGTGTTTTTGTTAATTTTTTGGTTTTTTGACTTTTTAGTTAATTTTATTAGTTTAGATTAAGCCTTTGTATTCGTAAGGCCTAATAGTTAGATAAATTGTTCAAATTTATTATTAGGCAGGGGCTTAGTTAAACTATTTGCAAGCATCTCTTTAGTATTAATATAGATAACCTTAGCTATACCCTTCTGTACCTTTTCTCTAGTATAGTTAAATTTTAGCAAGGTATGCTTTATTTTGCTATAAAGAGCAGGGTTATTAGCGGTTATAATAGTGCCTTAGTTATTACTAAAAATCTGTACTAGAGGTGCTATAGGTAGCTTTATCTCTTTAAAGAGACTATAAAGCCACTCTAGCTCCCTAATAGCTTTATATAAGGCATTAGATTTAGCCTCTAATATAGATAAAGCTATTATAGTTGCTTTCTTTAATTTCTAGCTAATAGGTCCTTTAGATAGCTTATAGAGATAAGCATAGGTTAATTTAGAGGACTTATTACCCACAAAGTCACTATTATAGAAGCTAATAAGGGTTGCAGAAGCTATAATAGCAGATTTAGACCTTCTATAAGTTATAGAATAACCTATAGAGCCTAAAAGGTACCTAAGCAGGTGTTTAGAAGTATTAAGATACTCTATAAATAGCTTAGATAGCGCTATAGAAAGCCACTAAACCGGAAAGGCAATATTAGGTCTTGTAAGGAGTATTAGGTATATAATAGTCCCTATAATACTCTAATATAGCTTATGATTAGAGGGGGAAAGAGGTTTAGTTAGGTAGTCTACCTGTTTTATAATTCTAGGTTATAAAGGAATTCTAATAGATCTAGTATCCTTTATGTTAAATCTTTCTAGGGCTTTAGAAATATACTAGGATTAGTGGATAGTTAGGGTCCCTTTCTTTTAATATCTAGTGATTTAAACGCCTAGGAAAAATTCGGCTAGCCTATGGTCTTCTATAGGATAAGCTTTATAAAGTAGCTTCTTTAGCCTATTAATATAAGCTAGATCTAGTCCTATTAGAAGGCAGTTATCCATATAAGTCACTATATATGTAGATATAGTTAGGTTAAAGAAGATAGCTAGGTTGCATATAAGGGGTTAAAAGCCTAGCTTCTAAAGAAAGTCCTTTAAAACCTGCTACCACTCTCTAGAGCTTTGTTTTAATTTATATAAAGCTTTTTGTAGGAAAATAACCTGCTTTTAAGAGGGTTTGTAGCTATACTTCTTAAGTAACTTAGCTACTTTAGGTATAGACTTAGCAAATTTAGTGAATCCATTAGGGATTTGCATATAGATAGCTTCCTTTAGTGGACTGTTTAGAAAGGCCCCTATAAAATTAACCTATTTAACTTCCTAGTTATTACAACCACTAGGGCTAGTAAAATCCGCTAACTAGGGGGAATGCTAGTTATAGCGTAGGTTTTAATATAATCTTAACCTTCTATTTGCATAAAACCTTTAGCAATAAGTGAGGTCTTATACTTTAGAGGATTATTTTCTTTATCCTTTTTAAGCTTATAAATAAGCCTATTCTTTAGAACCCTCTAGCCCTTAGGAATCTAGTCTATCCCTATAAATTTAAAGGTTCTAGTAGCTAGAAGCTATTTGAATTCGTTAAAAGTTACATCTATCTATTTTTAACTATCCTTGCTTTTTAAAGCTTATTTCTAGGTCTTAGGGGTATCCGAATTATTGTTATTAGTGGATAATTTAGCCCTTTGTTATGCCTTAAAGCATATCTCCTTAACGTATAAAGATATATTAAAATTATTAATATCTATAGAATTAGAATTAATAAAAGAATCCAAATCTAAAAACGGTTTTTCAATAGCACCCTTATTAGGGGCGCTAGAGCTAGGGCTCTCTAGGGGTAGCGTTGGAGGCATTGCAGGCGCTGTCACAGGCGCTGTGGGCGCTATCGCGGGCGCTGTATCGGTTGCCCTAGGGGCTGTTAGTACAGGCGCTGCGGGCGCTGCGGGCGCTAAGCTTTCAGGAGGCTTAAGGTAACTATCCTAAATTTCTAGATTATCTTATAAGATATTAGCTTCTCCCTCTAAAGGATTAGTCCCTAAAGGCTTAGGGGACCTTACAGAGCCTATATCCTCTATAATTTTAATAAAGCTAGTCTTTATGTCAAGGCTTCTGGGCCGGAATGGATAGAACAGGGTGATAGTATAGATAAGTAGCAGCTAAGTCGCTAAAGGTAGGTGGTAATGCTTAAGGGTTTTAATCTCTAGCCTCCCACATTCTATGTGTGCGACCTTTGCCTATATACCCCCTTTGCGCGTATATAACTAGCTTATTGTAGCCTTATAGCTAGGGCACTACAAGCCCTAAGTAAGTCCTACTGTTAAAATAATGCTATTTATAGCACTATTTTATAGGCCCACTAGTTGCCTTGTTGCGTTGTTGCAACGTTGGTTACGAGCGTTGCTTGCAGCGTTGTTTGTTGTGACCTGCGTTCCCACAACCAACCAACGGGCTTGTATGACTAAGCCGACTAGGTTACCCTATAGAGAAGCTAAAATCGACTGTAACTAGGCAACTAGTAGTCGTATAAAAGGCTAACGTATACTGTTCAAATCCTTAAACTTTTCTGGATTTAATAGTATATTTTATTAATAGGGTTGTATATTAAAGTGCTTAGTTAGGCCACCTAGGTAGCTAGTTTATATAGCTATAAGTCGATTTTTTATTTCTCCTATATAAATAGGTTTTGCGGAAAATAAAAAGTAGCTCCTAAGACCTCTCTAGCAATCTAGATCCTCTAATACGGTTAGTAGGTTTACAAGGGGACTAGAAATCCTCTTATTGCTTGTTAGATTGTTTGTATTAGCTAGGAATTAACTATATTTAACTATTAAAGCTCTCTATCTTAAAGAATACTACTATAATCTAGTGAATCTAGAAGCTGCTGCATTAGAATCTACTAGGGAGGTCTTCCTATCCCTCTAGCTAGATTCCCTTCTATTTTTAATAGGTTATAAGCCTAGAAGGCCTATAGATTACTACATTACTACGTTATTCTACTGTAATTACTGCTTGATTTTAGGTACTAGTTATTACCTACTATACCTATAGGCTCTTAAGATTATAAAGGAAACCACTAGAATTTAAAGCTCTTTATTTACTAGCGCCACGCATTGTAACATTAGACCCTTAGTGTTAAAAATCAACTATAGCCGCACCTGTAACCACCACATTGCAACCTGTAACTATTTAGTTACAAACATAACCTCTTTTAGTAATCCTATTCACTACTATAACTGTTATATTTAGTATTATTTATAATAGTAAATACGCTATATCCTTTAAAATTATTAGATATCTAGTATATCTATACTAGGCTTTTTAACCTATTACATTACGTTACATGCACTATATATTACATTGCGTTGCGTTATGACTTCTGTAATTCCTATTATCTATGATTCCTAGTCTTAGTGTTAAGAAAATTTTCCTTAAGGAGATTCTTCTTTGCTATTTTTCTGCCCGCGCATACTAAAGACCCACTTTTTAGACCTAAGGGCTGCCCTTTTAAATAGCTCCGCTATATAATTTGCGTACGCAACTAGATTATAATATAAGCAATTTCTAGCGCGCGTTATTTGTAATAGGAATAAATTTAGAGATTTAACACGGGGACTTTTAGAAGATAGCACCACCTAATTATAAGGGTAAGGCACCTACTATAGGTCCTTCTAGCCCCCCTAGGGACCCTAGTAGGATAGATATAGAAGGTTAATTAGCTATTTAGGCTAGTACTTTACACTTATAAAGTCAAATTAAATAACAAGGTAAGACCTTAGCTAATTTTATTAGGCGTAGCGAGGATAATTGTATTAAAAACAAGGCTAGCATTAATAATCTTCTAGAGAAATTAACGCAAACTATAACTATTATGTAAGGTCTTTAGGCTTCTAATAGACCTAAGGAAGAAAATACTAAGGTTCTAGAAGAAGACCTAATAGCTACTACTTCTATAAGCGTACCTTCTAGTAACTTATAAGCTACCTTTAATATAGGTGCTATAAAGGAACTAAATAAGCAGGTTTACTCTATTCTAAAGGGAGCTAAGCTAAAAGGCCCTGAAAATTATAATTAGTGGAAGTAAGCCCTAAGCATATAATTTAGAGCCCTAGGATTACCTAAATTTATAGATAATCTAAGCCTAGCAAGCTATCTAGCTAACTATAACTAAGCTATTCTTTTAATAATATTAAGAGATAGTTATTAATTAGGACTATAGGCTACTATATATTAGCAAAAATCCCCTAAAGAAGCCTATAAAGTCCTTATTAGGTAGTATTTATAGAGTGCTAAAATCTAGCGTAGTACGCTATACGCTAGCTACTATTCCCTAAACTTTTTAAGTTATAAGGGATCTTTAAAGGCTTTTAATGCTAATTTTAATAATTTACTAGCTAGACTACAGCTTTATAGTGTAAAGATCGCCCCTATTAATTAAGTGAATTATTATATTAATGCATTAAAGCAGACCTTTCCTAGTTAGGCTAAGAGACAAAGATTTACTCTTAGAGCTTCTAGGGCATAAGGACTGCCTGTAAATACCCTAAATTTACAGTTCCTTATGGCGGATTTATTAGAAGAACAGAGGGATAAGACCTCCCCTATAGCTAAAGCCCTTAGCTATAAGGCTTCTAATAATAACAAGGGAAATTCTAAGGACTAGGAAAAGAAGTCTTCTAATCCTAACCCTAAGAAGGACTCTAACGCCACTAAAGAGCAGGATAAGAAGGATTTAAACCCTTCTAAAGCCTCTAAAAAGAAGCAGAAGAAGAAGAAGAGTAGTAATAGGGAAAAACAGAAAGGAAAAGAAGCTACTTTTGCTTTAGGCTACACCCTAGCTATAGGATACGTTAAAGAATTAGATTCTAATAAATCTAGCAGTAATAATAGTAGTAATTCTAATTCTAATTTAGATAGTTCTAGTGCCTCTACCACTAGTAACACTACTAGTAAGCCTACTTTTAGCTACTCTAACAATGCGGTTAAAAACTCCCTTTTATATAATACGGGTTCTTCCTATTATATTTGTAATAATAGGGCTTCTTTTAGGGACTTTAAACCTCTAAAGACAGGTAAAACTAGCGCTATAATTACAGTAGGAGGACCTATTTATCTAAAAGGAAGAGGCATGGCTATTTTTGATGTTCTGGTTAAGAAAAATCCACTAGAATATAGGCCTTTAGCTTTGCTAGATGCCCTATATTTCCTAGGCATAGATACTAACCTAGTTAGTAGGTTATCTTACTATCTAAAGGGAGGTTATCTAGCTAAAGACTAGCTATTCCTAGCTGATAAAAGCCCCTATGGGTTATTAGAACCTGCTAAACATAGCTTTTTCCTATAGATTAAGGGGCAACCTACTCCTATAATCTGTAAGCATTTAACCCACCTCTCCTTTATAGGCTCTTAATATTGCAACTAACAATGGCAACGACAACCAAGAGCTTATAAGACTAAATTAGGGTTTTCCTACCCTATAGAGGTTTAAATTCCGTAACTAGCTTTTAATCCTAAGGAATATTAACGAATTAAAGAGCTAGAAGATAATGATTTAACTAATTTAGCCCTATGTCCTACTAAAGCTCCTCCTAGTTAGGTATCTTCTATAGGGGGTTTAGAAGGTCTATACCCTAATGACTTAGGTAATAATAGTGGCTATCTACTGCCCCTAGAGGCCTGTGATTCTTAAGAAGCCTAGTAACAGAGGGAGCTAGGGGATAATAGCCCTAAAAAGCTAGATTCTAGTTACAAGAAGTTACTAGATTTAGCTCTTCTTTGGCATATTTAACTAGGCTATATAGGCCTCCCTTTACTAAAAAAATCATTGAAATTAGCTAAAGGGATCCCTGATTTTTCCGCTATTAAAGACAAGGATTTTAACTGCATAGCCTATATGCAATCTAAAGCTATTAGAAGACTAACTAAATAACCTATTTAGGACCCCCCTAGAGTTATAGATATTCTAGAGGGAGATATAGTTAAAATTAAACCTATACTATATAATAAGAAGGCAGTAGTCCTTATTCTTATTAATCGAAAATACTAGTATAAATAGTGCTTTTTATTAGCTAATAAAGAAGGTTTAACCCTTTCTTTAGCTATTAAGGGCTTCTTTAGGGCCCTAAAAAACTAATATAATGCGTATCCTAGGCACCTTCACTTTAATAGAGGTACTAAAATTAATAATAACCTTTAGTTATAGTTATTTTCTAAAGGAATTTGCTTTAGCACCTCTTACCCTTATATTTATAAACAGAATAGGCTAGTTAAGAGGGCTATTAGGGTTATCCTAGACTAGCTTAGGGCTATACTTTAGTGGTCTAAGCTACCCTTATATCTATAGTCTTATATCCTTCTAGCCATAGTGGAATTAGTTAATATTATAGCTAATATAACTAAACCTTTAACCCCTAAGCAGCTATTTCTAGCTAATTTAGAGCCTTAGACTTCCTATAAGCCTAATTTCTTAAAAATTAGGGCTATAGGGTCTTATTATAAGGTCCTAATACCTCTAGAGCAAAGATCTAAGCTTTAAAAGCTAGCCCCTAGGACTATTCCTAGTTAGTTACTAGCTACTCTAGGTTTTACTATTTATCTTGTTTATATTCCCTCTAAAAGGTTAGTTATAAAGACTAGCTTTATTA
Organism: Epichloe amarillans; assembly: GCA_024072835.1. Lineage (NCBI taxonomy): Eukaryota > Fungi > Ascomycota > Sordariomycetes > Hypocreales > Clavicipitaceae > Epichloe > Epichloe amarillans. Next base: position 3,600,284 of record CP099637.1, on the reverse strand, counting down.
AAATTATAGAGGATATAGGCTCTGTAAGGTTCCCTAAGCCTTTAGGGACTAATCCTTTAGAGGGAGAAGCTAATATCTCACAAGATAATCTAGAAGTTTAGGATAGTTATCTAAAGCCTAAAAGCCTAGCGCCCGCAGCGCCCGTAGCGCCTGTACTAACAGTCCCTAGGGCAACTAATATAGCGCTCGCGATAGCGCCTGTAATGCCTCTAGCGCTACCCCTAGAGAGCCCTAGCTCTAGTGCCCCTAATAAGGGTGCTATTGAAAAACCGTTTTTAGATTTGGATTCTTTAATTAATTCTAATTCTATGGATACTAATGATTTTAATATATCTTTATACGTTAAGGAGATATGTTTTAAGGCATAACAAAGGGCTAAATCATCCACTAACAACGATTTAGATACCCCTAAGACCTAGAAACAAGCTTTAAAAAGTAAGGATAGTTAAAAATGGATAGATGTAACTTTCAACGAATTTAAACAGCTTCTAGCTGCTAGAACCTTTAAATTTATAGGGATAGACTAAATTCCTAAGGGCTAGAGGGTTCTAAAGAATAGGCTTGTTTATAAGCTTAAAAAGGATAAAGAAAATAATCCTTTAAAGTATAAGGCCTAACTCATTGCTAAAGGGTTTATGTAGATAGAAGGTTAAGATTATATCGAAACCTACGCTATAACTAGCATTCCCCCTAGTTAGCGGATTTTACTAGCCCTAGCGGCTTATAATAACTAGGAAGTTAAACAGGTTAATTTTATAGGGGCCTTTTTAAACAGTCCACTAAAGGAATCTATCTATATACAAATACCTAATGGATTTACTAAGTTTGCTAAGTCTTTTATACCTAAAGTAGCTAAGTTACTTAAGAAGTATAGCTATAAACCCTCTTAAAAGCAGGTTATATTCCTATAAAAAGCTTTATATAGATTAAAACAGAGCTCTAGAGAGTGGCAACAGGTTTTAAAAGATCTTCTTCAGAAGCTAGGCTTTTAACCTCTTATATCCAACCTAGCTATCTTCTTTAACCTAACTACATTTACATATATAGCGACTTATATGGATAACTATCTTCTAATAGGACTGGATCTAGCTTATATTAATAGGCTAAAGAAGCTACTTTATAAAGCTTATCCTATAGAAGACCGTGGGCCAGTAGAATTTTTCCTAGGCATTTAAATCACTAGAAATCAAAAGAAAGGGACCCTAACTATCCACTAGTCCTAGTATATTTCTAAAGCCCTAGAAAGATTTAATATAAAAGATGCTAGACCTATTAAAATTCCCCTATAACCTAGAATTATAAAATAGGTAGACTACCTAACTAAACCTCTTTCCCCCCCTAATCACAAGCTATATCAGAGTATTATAGGGACTATTATGTACCTAATGCTCCTTATAAAACCTAATATTGCCTTTCTAGTTTAGTGGCTTTCCACAGCGCTAGCTAAGCCATTTATAGAGCATCTTAATGCTTCTAAACACCTGCTTAGGTACCTTTTAGGCTCTATAGGTTATTCTATAACTTATAGAAGGTCTAAATCTGCTATTATAGCTTCTGCAACCCTCATTAGCTTCTGTGATAGCAACTTCGCGGGTGATAAGTCCTCTAAATTAACCTATGCTTATCTCTATAAGCTAGCTAAAGGACCTATTAGCTAGAAATCAAAGAAAGCAACTACAATAGCTTTATTTACATTAGAGGCTAAATCTAATGCCTTATATAAAGCTATTAGGGAGCTAGAGTGGCTTTACAGTCTCTTTAAAGAGATAAAGCTACCTATAGCACCTCTAGTACTAATTTTTAGTGATAACTAAGGCGCTATTATAACCGCTAATAACCCTACTCTTTATAGCAGAATAAAGCATACCCTGCTAAAATTTAACTATACTAGAGAAAAGGTACAGAAGGGTATAGCTAAGGTTATTTACATTAACACTAAGGAGATGCCTGCAAATGGTTTAACTAAGCCCCTGCCTAATAATAAATTTTAACAATTTATCTAACTATTAGGCCTTACAAATACAAAGGCTTAATCTAAACTAACAAAATCAACTAAAAAAGTCGAAAAACCGAAAAAAGATTAACAAAAACACTGGAATTACGCCTAAAAGTTATTGATTTAAAAAGGGTTACTGTTTTTAGTTTAAAAGTTATTGGATTTATTATTGAATTTATGGTTAACTTAGATATCTATTAAAGAGCTAAGTCTAGGTATTGAATTAGTTACCTCATACTTTTCTAGAGGGAGTGTTAAAATAATGCTATTTATAGCACTATTTTATAGGCCCACTAGTTGCCTTGTTGCGTTGTTGCAACGTTAGTTACGAGCGTTGCTTACAGCGTTGTTCTGTTATGACCTGTAAGGGCTTGGGCTTTGCCTAAGCATTCACATAGCGCACGCAGGTAGGGATAGTCCCGCATAGGCAAGGACATAGAAAAGGGGGCTTACATAAGGTAGTTAGGGGGTATAAGGGGCCTTAGTAAGGATAGGTTTCTTACCTTCCTCTTTCCTCTCCTTAAGTTTCTTAATACTATATTAATGCCTTATTATAGTAGCCTAAGGGCTAGTTTATAATAATTAAGAAACTTCCTTTAGTCCTTTATAATAGCTACTAAAATTCATAATAGATACACTAATAGATATATTAATAGATATAATAGACACGCTTTACCTGCAAGACTAACCTAGCTATAGGATAGTAACGCCCCTATCTAACGCTATAGTACTATAGGTAGCCTAATAAGCCTAATTTAAGACGCTTTAACTTATACTATATAAATAAGTAGCAAAGCTTAAATGCCTTTAGGAGCACATACATGTAAATACCTTAGGACCCTTAGCCTAGGCACCCCCTCTAGCTTAGCCTAGCGCCCCTAACTAGCCTAGCGCCTCTAACCTAGTCCTTCCTATACCTAGAATAAAACAAAAGCTAATCCCCTTAGGCAACCTATATAATAGCAATAAAGCCTTATTTACTATGTAAAGGCTCCTAATAGAATATAAGTTATAGGTAAACTAAGGCTTTATTAGTTTTAATAAGGATAGATAAATACTTATTTATTAAAACCTTTCTTCTAAGGTCTAGTTCTAGGTAGCTACTTACTTTAAATAGGCAGTGCTATTAGATTTAACCCTTACTTTCTAGATTACCTAGGGACTATATTCTCTAACCCCTATAGATAGGAGATAGCCCTTATAGAGCTTAACTAGATAAAGTAAGGTCTAGGGAGATATTTTCTATATTCTTTATTTGCTTTTCTAAGAAGCTCTTACTAGTAGGAGGGGAACGCTAGATAGGCAAGGTAAAGCTAGCAAAGCTCTAATACGCTTAATAAGTGTAAGAGAGATTAGCGTAGGATAGGGTATTAGCTAGAGTAATTAGTATATAGCTATTAGGCAATATTATAAGATTACAGTTAATATAAAAGCCCTTGCCCTAGAGGATAAGTACTAGACCTATTACAGACCCTAACTAGTAAAACTAGTAGCCTAGGTTAACTATAAGGGTAATATACTAATAACTAGGGTTTACATAGCTAGGACCTGCCTAGGGTAGCTAAATAAGTTAGCTAAGAAAGAGAAGGGGATAAAGGCTACCTTAAACATAAATCAAGCAAAATAGGTATTAGAGGTAAAATTAGCTAAATGCTACTAAGAGGGACACTACTTATAGTGTGTATCTAAGGACTACTTTATCTAGGAGTACACTACCCTCCTAGCCTGCTGCCTAAAGGTTAGTATTAACTTATATAAGGTAGATAAGGAAAGCGTAAATAAGGAAGTAAACATTCCCCCTATAGAAAATAAGTAGCCCCTAAGCAAAGTCTTATATAGGGGTAAAGAGGCTAGCTAACTACCACACTATAAGATAATTATAACCACTATATAGAGATAGAATAAGACATAGCATAATACATAGACTAACTACCTTTCTTAATTCCTATACTCTTTAATATATGCTATTATATTAATATCTAGATTAATTATAGTTATAATTACTATAGTGTAGTAAGCAAATTAGCAGTAAGATAGCTTAGCCTAAAGCTTATATAGTTACTAAAACAAAGGCATGTTTACACTATAGTAAAAGTAAAATAAAGGGGGAAGTAGGTTAAGGAAGACTTCTTTTCTATTACCTATATAATACATATAGGAATTAATATAGATAGCTAGGAGTTATTTATATACTTATATATTATCCTAGGTCTTACCTAGGACATAATATTTAGAATGCCTTAGTTAGAGTAATGTAATATAATAATTCATATAGTAAAACAATAATTAGTTATTAAAGCGGCAGAGGGCCTTTATATCTCTAAGGCCACTACTTATAAGGTAAAGGCACCTATATAGGGAATTATTAGATCCCTTTACGCTACTAAGGCTTATAAGGCATAATAGAATAAGGATACTACTATAAGGTTTATTACTATAAGCCTAAGAGAGATAATAATAGTGCTATAGATTATAGCACCTAAGATAGATCTAGCTAGTCCTAACATATTAATATTACCTAAGGAGTTATTAGACTTTATAGACCTCTTTAATAAGGCTAAGGCTAACAGACTGCCCCCCTATAGGGGCTCTCTTAATTACTACATATGCCTTTATAAGAACCTAGATAGCTCTAAGCTAGCACTCCTATAGGGACTGTTATATAATATGCTATAGGACTAGCTTCTAAAGGTCTAGCGCTAGATCACAGACTTAATAGATAAGGGCTAGATTTATACTAGCTTCTTATTAGCTATAGCCCCTATCCTTCTTATTAAAAAGGCTAATAAGGGTTAGTGTTTTTACATAGACTACTACGCTTTTAATAAGATAATAGCATAGGATTATTACCCTCTCCTACTAATTAAGAAGACACTATAATCCCTATCCTAAGCGCGCTAGTTTATAAAAGTAAATATTTATATAGCGTTTTATAAACTATAGATAGCTAAGGGAGAGGAGCACCTTATAGCGTTTTATATAAGGTTTAGCCTATTTAAGTAGCTAGTTTGCCCCTTTAGCCTAGCTAGCGCCCTAGCAACCTTTTAGCGCTATATTAACTAATCCTTAGGGGATGCGTTAGGGGACTTTATTATAGCTTACCTTAATAATATCCTAGTTTACTTAGGGGGGTTAAGAAAAGACTATATAGCTAAGGTTTAGTTAGTTCTAGGCTGCCTAAGGGCCGCGGGCTTATACCTAAATCTTAATAAGTTAATATTTGCTATAAAAGAAGTCTAGTACCTAGGATATATTATTATAGCGGGATGCTTAGTCTGCCTAGATCCTACAAAGGTTATAGCTATAAGGGAATAGGCAGCACCTAAGAAATTATAAGGGGTTTATAGCTTCTTAAGATTTACAAACTTTTACTATAACTTTATTAGGGACTTCTCTAAGCTAGCTACCTTACTTATATAGCTTACAAAGAAGAATATCCCTTTCTAATAGGGACTAAAAGAGAATAAGGCCTTTAAGAGGTTAAAAGCCACGTTTATTATATATCTAGTGCTAGCATAATAGGACCTAGACTGCCCTATAGTAGTAGAGGCTAATTATTTAGGCATAGCTCTTAGGGGATACCTCTTATAACAAGGCCCTAATAATGTCTTATATCTAGTTACATACTATTTCGCTAGTCTTACGCCCTTGTAAAAGAACTACATAATTTATAATAAGGAACTATTAGCTATTATCTTGTGTCTTAAGGCGTAGTTAGCAAAGCTTTAGGGTGTATTCTATCTGTTTATAATTTACACTAATTATAAAAACCTAGAATACTTTATAACTCCTTAACTTATATTAGAGAGGCAAGCCTAGTAGGCGGATATACTTACGCTATTTAACTTTTACCTTTACTATAGGCCTAGTATATAAGCTTAATACCTAGATACCCTTTCCTAAAGGGAATAGGATTAAAGTAAGTTAGCCTTAAGGATAGGGCAAATCTTATAACCTATTACTATTATATAACTCTTACTATTGCTAGTTATATAAGAGAATAGCTCTAAGCTAGCACTGCATATACTGCCACTAGTAGGAGAGGCCCTCTTTGCCTTAAAACACCTCTAGACCCTATAGGACTAGGCTATTATATTAGACCCTATATATAGTATTTAACTAAAAGCTATATAAGAAGGGGCTTAGAAGTTTCCCCCTAATGCACTAATAAGGGAATAGGTTACGAATTACTTTATAAGCGTATATAGGGTGCTTTAGTTTTAGGGCTATACTTAGATCCTAGCTTAGGAACCCCTTATAATAACCCTTATATAATAATGCTATAACTCACTAGTAGCAAGACACCTAGGCTATAATACTATGTTTTAGATTTTATAATAATAGTTCTATTAGGATAGGATATTATAGGATATTGCTTAGTTTGTTTATAACTATTACTACTTTAGTAGCTATAAGAACCACTAATAGTAGCAAGGCTTACTAAAACCCCTACTAATCCCTAATTAGTTTTAGTCTTAGATTTCTATTAACTTTATAATAGACTTACTAGCAGCGTCCCTAGAGAAGCTATAATACCTTATAGTTATTACTAATAGACTCTTAAAGTTTATATAGCTAGAAGCTATAACCTTTATTAGGGCTAAGGAGTGTGCGAAATAATTTAAAATAGTCTAGTAAAGGTTCTAAGGATTTCCCTAATCTATTATTATAGACTAGGGGTTAGACTAGCTAGGGAAATTCTAGATAATGTTATGCTCCCTAGTTAGGATTAATTAGTTACTTTCTATGTTATATTACCTATAGACTAATAGTAGCATAGAGTAGGTAAACTAGGAAGTGCAGGCAATATTACATGTAATAGTCTTTTTCTTGCAGTTTAATTAGCTAGAATATCTAGCTACTTACTAGCTTGTAATTAATAATAGGTTTTCTTTAGTAATAGGGGTAAGCCTAAATAAATTACTACATAGATATAACTTAGAACTAATTTAGTTATAACTAGACTATTCTACTTCTATAATATTACCTAAGGGGTAAGCTATACGTTTCCTAGAGCACCTATAAGAGAGTACCCTTCTAGTATAAGCTATAATAGCCTACGTTTAATAAAGGCAGTAGGACGTAACCTTAGCTTCTTAATGTCTAGTAAAATGGTTTTAGGTTAGAGATAAGGTATAGCTTTTACTTAAGAATATTAAGATAAACCACCCCTTATAGAAACTTAACTAGGTTATAGCAAAGTATATAGTTATTAACATACTAACGCTACTTATAGTATAGTTAGATATCCTAAGGGGTATCTACCTAGTTTTTTACATAAACCTTATTAAATAAGCTATAGAGAACTCTCTTCCTAGTTAGAAGCTCTAGGACTCCTGTCTAGGGCTAGAATAGGTCCTAGCAGAGGATAATAATAAACTTATAGAGAAATACTAAGTTAAGCGAATCTTAGTGGCTTAAAATGCCCTAGGCTAAGGCAGGAGGCGTAATGTCCTAGTTAAGTAGGTAGGTTATATGTAGCTAACATAGGAACTACTAAAAAGTATAACATAGATATAAGCCCTTAATAAGTTTAAAGCAAAGTAAGGAAATGCATATTATAATAATAGACTAAATTAATTATAGACTATATGTCTATTAAGGGAGATATCTTCTAGTGCATAAGGCATACCTATCCTAAACTTAGCTAATTCCTTATAGCTACTAAAATATATTTAGACCCCCTTATCCCCTATAGCGTAGGGGTTACTTAGACTAGGGGTTAGTTAGGCTATTAGTAAGGCTATTATTATTAGATAAGATAGTAACTAGTATTACCTTATGTCTAATAGGGACGTAACCTATACTATATTAAGTGCTATAGCTACTATAGCTAGTACTATAGCTACTATAGCTACTACTATAGTTTTAGATAGTAGGAGCGGAATAGTAGTTAGGGAGCGCAAAGCAAGTGTAGCGTAAGGGCGGCTTATTATTAGATTAACTTTTATTAGGGGAGGACTAGTAGATAATAATAGTTATAGAGGGATAGCTACTACCTATAGTGTAATTAGTATAGTAATTAGTTAGACCTAGGATAGACCTAGGTTAGGAGCGCTCCTAGCGCTAATATAAGGGCAAATTATCACTAGCTTTAATAAGCCACTAGTAGCCCTAGGTACTGCTATAGTAATAGGGGGAGAGCGCCTTAAAGAGGCGCGTAGACTAATTATAGAATTCTTATTATATAGAGTTTAGTTCGCTAATAATCTATTAGTTCTATTAGAATAGAACACTAGTAACTTACTATATAAAGCTACCTATACTATAGCTACTAGTAGGACTACCGCTACTAAGGGGGATAACCTTAAGCCTAGTTATATTTATAGCGGGAGTGTTATAGGAGGGGGGGGGGCCTAAGGGTAAAGCAAATAAGTACTAGATTAAATTAAGCCTAATTTAGGAGCGTATTCTATTAGCTTATAAGGGCGTAAAACTATTAGGAGAGAACTAGTATTTTCTTTTTAGTAGTTAGAGTCCTTTTAACCCTAGGCATAATAATATATATACCTATAGTAATTAGAGCCTTAAGATCCTTAAGGCAATAATAAAGCTATAGGTTAGCAAATAAGTACCTAGTTAACTAGACATAGGTTACGTGTTACTACTAACATAGGGGATAGGACTTACTACTTTTAGGGGGGGTAATAGTTTAACATGCCTATAGTAAGGCATTATTTAATATAAGGCCTATAGGGCTAAAAAAGCATGTAAGGCATAGCATGCTTATTATTATCTAAGTCCCCCTCTATAAGGAACTTACTAATAAACCTAGCTATTAGTATAATAGGGGTGGTAGGGGATATAGTAGTAGTAGCAAGGGATGTAGCAGTGGTAGCTAGAGTTTAAGTAAACCTATAAGTATTTATTTTATAATAAGGCATGTTTATTATAAGTCTAATAAGGGAATAATAATTATTTAGAATAATAGGATAGGAAGGAGTAATAGGGTTATAATATTTAAAAAATGTTTTTAGTGTAAGAAAGTTAAGACTATAGGATAAAAACAAATAGTAGGTAATAGGTAAGGGGATAAATAAGTAAGGGCAGGGCTAGTGTTATTATAATAATAACGCAGTAGCTAAAAGCACGCGTTACATATCCTACCTAGACCTAGGTTAAAACAATAAGCACCTATAACGCGTTATAAAGGGTAAGCACCTATATTAACTATAGGTAAGGGAAAAAAGAAAGGGAGGAGTAAAGGTATATATAAGGGCTTAGGCTTTGCCTAAGCATTCACATAGCGCACGTAGGTAGGGATAGTCTTATATAGGCAAGGACATAGAAAAGGGGGCTTATATAAGGTAGTTAGGGGGTATAAGGGGCCCTAGTAAGGATAGGTTTCCTACCTTTCTCTTTCCTCTCCTTAAGTTTCTTAATACTACATTAACGCCCTATCGCAGCAGCCTAGGGGCCAGTCCATAACATAACCTGCGTTGTTCCCACAACTAACCCGCGGGCTTGTATGACTAAGCCAACTAGGTTACCCTATAGGGAAGCTAAAATCGACTGTAACTAGGCAACTAGTAGTTGTATAAAAGGCTAACGTATACTGTTTAAATCCTTGAATTTTTCTGGATTTAATGGTATATTTTATTAATAGGGTTATATACTAAAATGCTTAGTTAGGCCACCTAGGTAGCTAGTTTGTATGCCTATGAGTTGATTTTTTAATTTTTCCTATACAAATAGTTTTTGCGAAAAATAAAAAGTAGCTCCTAAGACCTCTCTAGCGACCTAGATCCTCTAATACGGTTGGTAGGTCTATGAGGGGACTAGAAATCCTCTCATTGCTTGTCAGACTGTCCGTTAGCTAGGAATCAACTGTATTTAACTATTAAAAGCTCCTAATCTTAAAGAATAAGCTATAATCTAGTGAATCTAGAAGCCGCCGCATTAGAATCTAGCAGGGAGGTCTTCCTATCCCTCTAGCTAGATTCCCTTCCCATTTTCAATAGTATTAGCTAGGAATTAACTATATTCAACTATCAAAGCTCTCTATCTTGAAGAATACTGCTGTAATCTAGTGAATCTAGAAGCCGCCGCATCAGAATCTACTAGGGAGGTCTTCCTATCCCTCTAGCTAGATTCCCTTCCATTTTCAATACCTACTATATATAATGCTATTACCTTTATTACCTATATTACTCTATAGCCTCTATAACCCTAATATAGTACCCCCTTTACATTATAATTGCCCTTAATTATACTTACTACCTAGTTAGTGTAAACTTACTATTCTAATTTTCCTATATAACTCTTACCTTACGCATCCTAATGTAAGGCGTAAGGAGATAATAGCCCTATTAATAATAGGTTTAGCTATTATTCCCTACCTTACTTATAAGCTCTTAGTTATAATATAGTTATAGCTATAGAGTTACTTTATAAATGCTTATATCCTTATTTCTACTAGTTTTATAAAAGTAAACACCCTATATTATATTTTCTTATTAGCTAAAAGGAATAGGGTATTAGACACTATATATTAGGGTATATTTAATTATAAGTTCTAGCAAAGTTACTATAAGCTTACTAGGTGTGTGTAGTTAGCTATAACTTAGGCTATTAATAGCTATAACGCTAGCTTTTTAACCTATAGCTTACTTTTACTACCTATGTAAATTACTTAAGGGGTTTGTAGTTAATATAAAAAAGACTAAATTTCCCCTCCTTTTTCTCTTCCTTTTCTCCTTATCTGTTATAGACTGGCCCCTAGGCGGCTGCGATAGGGCGTTAATATAGTATTAAGAAACTTAAGGAGAGGAAAGAGGAAGGTAAGAGACCTATCCTTACTAGGGCCCCTTATACCCCCTAACTACTTTATGTAAGCCCCCTTTTTTACGTCCTTGCCTATATAAGACTATCCCTACCTATATGCACTACCTATATACACTATATAAATGCTTAGGTAAAGCCTAAGCCCTTATATATGCCCTTACTTCTCCCCTTTTTCTTCCCTTGCCTATAGTTAATATAAGTGCTTACCCTCTCTAACGCATTATAGGTTCTTATTATTTTAACTATAGGTCTAGGTAGGATATGTAATGCATTCTTCTAGCCCTATGTTATTATTTTAATAACACTAGCCCTACCCTTACTTATTTATCCCCTTACCTACTACCCACTACTTATTTTTATTTTATAACCTTAACTTCCTTAAACTAAAAACATTTTTTAAATATTATAACACTATTACTCCTTCCTATTCTATTATTCTAAATAACTATTATTCCCCTATTAGACTTATAATAAATATACCTTATTATAAAATAAATACTTATAGGTTTACTTAAGCTCTAGCTACTACTACCTTATTAACTACTACCACTGCTATATTACCTACTACCCCTATTACACCGCTAGCTAGGTTTATTAGTAAGTTCCTTATAAAGGGGGACTTAGATAATTAGGAGTATACTACCCCTTACGCGCTTTTTTAGCCCTATAGGCCTTATATTAAGTAATACCTTACTATAAGCGTGTTAAACTATTACCCCCCTAAAAGTAGTAAGTCCTATCCCCTATATTAGTAGTAATATATAACTTATATTTAGTTAACTAGGTCTCTATTTACTAACCTATAGCTTTATTATTACCTTAAGGATCTTAAGGCTATAATTACTATAGGTATATATTATTATACCTAGGGTTAAAAGGACTCTAACTACTAAAAAGAAAATACTAGTTCTCTCCTAATAGTTTATGCCCTTATAAGCTAATAGAATACGCTTAAATTAGGCTTAATTTAATCTAGCACCTATTTGCTTTGCCCTTAGGCCCCCCCCTCCTATAACACTCCTACTATAAATATAACTAGGCTTAAGGTTATCCCCTTAGTAATAGTAGTCTACTAGTAGCTATAGTATAGGTAGCTTTATATAGTAAGTTACTAGCGTTTTATTCTAATAGAACTAATAGATTATTAGCAACTAAATTCTATATAATAAGAATTCTATAATTAGTTATATGCCTCCTTAAGGCACTCTCCCCCTATTACTATAGTAGCACCTAGGGCTACTAGTAGCTTATTAAAGCTAGTAATAATTTGCCCTTATATTAGCGCTAGGAGCGCTCCTAACCTAGTCTATCCTAGGTCTAACTAATTACTATACTAATTACACTATAGGTAGTAGCTATCCCTCTATAACTATTATTATTTACTAGTCCTCCCTAATAAAAGTTAATCTAATAATATACTACCCTAGTTACACTTACTTTACGCTCCCTAACTACTATTTTGCTCTTACTATCTAAACTATAGTAGTAGCTATAGTAGCTATAGTGCTAGCTATAGTAGCTATAGTACCTAATATAGCATAGGTTATATCCTTATTAGACGCAAGGCAACACTAGTTACTATCTTATCTAATAATAAGGGCCTTACTAATAGCCTAACTAACCCCTAGTCTAAGTAACCCTTACGCTATAGGGGATAAGGGGATCTAAATATATTTTAGTAGCTATATAGAATTAGCTAGGTTTAGGTTAGGTATGCCTTATACACTAGAAGAAGTCTCCTTTAATAAATATATAGTTTATAATTAATTTAGTCTATTATTATAATATATATCTCCTTACTTTGCTTTAAACTTATTAAGGGCTTATATCTATATTATACTTTCTAGTAGTTTCTATATTAGCTATATATAACCTACCTACTTAACTAGGATATTACGCCTCCTACCTTAGCCTAGGGCATTTTAAGCCACTAAGATTTATTTAACTTAGTATTCTTCTATAAGTTTATTATTATCCTTTGCTAGGACCTATTCTAGCCCTAAATAGGAGTCCTAGAGCTTCTAACTAGGAAGAGAGTTCTCTATAGCCTATTTAATAAGGTTTATATAAAAAACTAGGTAAATGCCCCTTAGGATATCTAACTATACTATAAGTAGCGTTAGTATATTAATAACTATATACTTTACTATAACCTAGTTAAGTTTCTATAAGGGGTAGTTTATCTTAATATTCTTAAGTAAAAGCTATACCTTATCTCTAACCTAAAACTATTTTACTAGATATTAAGAAGCTAAGGTTATGTCCTACTACCTTTATTAAATATAGGCTATTATAGCTTATACTAGAAGGGTACTCTCTTATAGGTGCTCTAGGAAATATATAGCCTATCCCTTAGGTAATGTTATAGAAGCAAAATAGTCTAGTTATAACTAAATTAGTTCTAAGTTATATCTATATAGTAGTTTATTTAGGCTTACCCCTATTACTAAAGAAAACCTATTATTAATTATAAGCTAGTAAGTAACTAGATGTTCTAGCTAATTAAACTATAAGAAAGAGACTATTATATATAATATTACTTATACTTCCTAGTTTACTTACTCTATGCTACTATTAGTCTATAGGTAATATAATATAGAAAGTAACTAATTAATCCTAACTAGGGAGTATAACATTATCTAGACTTTCCCTAGCTAGTCTAACCCTTAGTCTATAATAATAGATTAGGGAAATCCTTAGAACCTTTACTAGACTATTTTAAATTATTTTACGCACTCCTTAGCCCTAATAGAGGTTATAGCTTCTAGCTATATAAACTTTAAGAGTCTATTAGTAATAACTATAAGGTATTATAGCTTCTCTAGGGACGCTACTAGTAAGTCTATTATAAAGTTAATAGAAATCTAAGACTAAAACTAATTAGGGATTAGTAGGGGTTTTAGTAAGCCTTACTACTATTAATAGCTCTTATAGCTACTAAAGCAATAATAGTTATAAATAAACTAAGTAATATCCTATAATATCCTATCCTAATAGAACTACTATTATAGAATCTAAAACATAGTGTTATAGCCTAGGTATCCTACTACTAGTAAGTTATAGCATTATTATATAAGGCTTATTATAAGGGGTTCCTAAGCTAGGATCTAAGTATAGCCCTAAAACTAAAGCGCCCTATATACGCTTATAAAGTAATTTATAACCTACTCCCTTATTAGTGTATTAGGGGGAAACTTCTAAGCCCCTTCCTATATAGCTTTTAATTATATACTATATATAAGGTCTAATATAATAGCCTAGTCCTATAGGGTCTAGAGGTATCTTAAGGCAAAGAGGGCCTCTTTTACTAGTAGTAGTATATATAGTGCTAGTTTAAAGCTATCCCCTTATATAACTAGTAATAGTAAGAGTTATATAATAGTAATAGGTTATAAGATTTGCCTTATTCTTAAAGCTAACTTACTTTAATCCTATTCCCTTTAGGAAAGGGTATCTAGGCATTAAGCTTACGTACTAGGTCTATAGTAAAGGTAAAAGTTAAATAGTGTAAGTGTATTTGCCTACTAGGCTTACCTCTCTAATATAAGTTAAGGAGTTATAAAGTATTCTAGGTTCTTATAATTAGTGTAGATTATAAATAGATAGGATATACCCTAAAGCTCTACTAACTATGCCTTAAGATATAAGATAATAGCTAATAGTTTCTTATTATAAATTATATAGTTCTTTTGCGCAAGGATATAAGACTAGTGGAATAGTAAGCAACTAGATATAAGATATTATTAGGGCCTTATTATAAAAGGCATTCACTAAGAGCTATGCCTAAATAATTAGCTTCTACTACTATAAGGCAGTCTAGGTTCTATTATACTAGCATTAGATATGTAATAAATATAGCTTTTAGCCTCTTAAAGGCCTTATCCTCTTCTAGTCCTTATTAGAAAGGGATATTCTTCTTTATAAGCTATATAAGTAAAGTAGCTAGCTTAGAGAAGTCCCTAATAAAGTTATAGTAAAAATTTATAAACCCTAAGAAGCTACAAACCCCTTATAATTTTATAAGTGCTACCTATTCCCTTATAGCTATAACCTTTATAGGATTTAGGCAAACTAAGCGTCTTACTATAATAATGTATCCTAGGTACTAGACCTCTTTTATAGCAAATATTAACTTATTAAGATCTAGGTATAAACCTATAGCCCTTAAGCGGCCTAAAACTAACTAAACCTTAGCTATATAGTCTTTTCTTAACCCCCCTAAGTAAACTAAGATATTATTAAGGTAAGCTATAATAAAGTCCCTTAATGTGTATCCCCTAAGGATTAATTAATATAGCGCTAAAAGATTGCTAGGGCGCTAGCTAGGCTAAAGGGGTAAACTAGCTACTTAAATAGGCTAAACCTTATATAAAATACTATAAGGTGCTCCTTACCCTTAGCTATCTATAGTTTATAAAACACTATATAAATATTTACTTTAGTAAACTAGTATGCCTAGGATAGGGATTATAGTGTTTTCTTAATTAGTAAGAGAGGGTAATAATCCTATGCTATTATCTTATTAAGAGCGTAGTAGTCTACGCAAAAATGCTAACCCTTATTAGCCTTTTTAATAAGGAGGATAGGGGCTATAGCTAATAAGAAGCTAGCATAAATCTAGCCCTTATCTATTAAGTCTATAATCTAGCACTAGACCTCTAGGAGCTAGTCCTATAGCATATTATATAGCAGTCCCTATAGGAGTGCTAGCTTAAAGCTATCTAGGCTTTTATATAGGTGTATATAGTAATTAAGAGAGCCCCTATAGGGGGGCAGTCTATTAGCTTTAGCCTTATTAAAAAGGTTTATAAAGTCTAATAGCTCCTTAGGTAATATTAATGTGTTAGGACTAGCTAGATTTGTCTTAAGTGCTATAATCTATAGCACTATTATTATCTCTCTTAGGCTTATAGTAATAAACCTTATAGTAGTATTCTTATTCTATTATACCCTATAAGCCTTAGTGGCATAGAGGGATCTAATAATTCCCTATATAAGTGCCTTTACCTTATAAGTAATAGCCTTAGAGATATAAAGGCCCTCTACTACTCTAATAATAAGTTATTATTTTACTATGTAAATTACTATATTACATTACTCTAACTAAGGCATTCTAAATATTATATCCTAGGTAAGACCTAGAATAATATATAAGTATATAAATAACTCCTAGCTATCTATATTAATTCTAGTGTATATTATATAAGTAATAGAAAAGGAGTCTTCCTTTACTTACTTCCCCCTTTATTTTACTTTCACTATAGTGTAAATATACCTCTGTTTTAGTAACTATATTAGCTCTAGGCTAAGCTATCTTACTGCTAATTTGCTTACTACACTATAGCAATTATAACTATAATTAATTAAGATATTAATATAATAATATATATTAAAGAGTATAGGAATTAAGAAAGGTAGTTAGTCTATATATTATGCTATATCCTATTCTATCTCTATATAGTAGTTATAATTATTTTATAGTGTAGTAGTTAGCTAGCCTCTTTATCCCTATATAAGACTTTACTTAGGGGCTACTTATTTTCTATAGGGGGAATATTTACTTCTTTATTTACGCTTTCCTTATCTACCCTATATAAGTTAATGCTAACCTTTAGATAGTAAGCTAGGAGAGTAGTACACTCCTAAATAAAGTGGTCCTTAGACACACACTATAGGTAGTATCCCTCTTAGTAGTATTTAGCTAATTCCGCCTTTAATACCTATTTTGCTTATTCTATATTTATAGTAGCCTTTATCCCCTTTTCCTTCTTAGCTAACTTATTTAGCTACCCTAGGTAGGTCCTAGCTATGTAAACCCTAGTTATTAGTATATTACCCTTATAGTTAATCTAGGCTACTAGTTTTACTAGTTAAGGTTTATAATAAGTCTAGTACTTATCCTCTAAGGTAAGGGCTTTTATATTAACTATAATTTTATAATATTACCTAATAGCTATATACTAATCGCTTTAGCTAACACCCTATCCTATGCTAATCTCTCTTAAATGCTTATTAAGCATACGTTAGAGCTTTACTAGCTTTACTTTGCTTATCTAGCATTCCCCTCCTACTAGTAAGAGCTTCTTAGAAAAGCAAATAAAGAATATAGAAAATATCTCCCCTAGGCCTTACTCTATCTAGTTAAGCTTTATAAGGGCTATCTTCTATCTATAAGGGTTAGAGAATATAGTCCCTAAGTATTCTAGGAAGTAAGCAAGGTTAAATCTAATAGTACTACCTTATTTAAAGAAAGTAGCTACCTAGGACTAGACCTTAGAAAAAAGGTTTTAATAAATAAGTATTTATCTATCCTTATTAAAACTAATAAAGCCTTAGTCTACCTATAACTTATGCTTTATTAGAAGCCTTTATATAGTAAATAAGGCTTTATTACTATTATATAGGTTACCTAAAGAGATTAGTTTTTGTTTTATTTTAGGTATAGGAAGAACTAGGTTAGGGGCGCTAGGCTAAGCTAAAGGGGGTAGCTAAGCTAAGGGCCCTAGGGCATTTGCATACACGTGCTCCTAAAGGCATTTAAGCTCTACTGCTTACTTACATAGCATAAGTTAAAGCGTCTTAAATTAGGCTTATTAGGCTACCTATAGTACTATAGCATTAGAAAGGGGTATTACTATTCCCTAGCTAGGATAATCTTATAAGTAAAGCGTGTCTATTATATTTATTAATGTATTTATTAGTGTATCTATTATAAGTTTTAGTAGCTATTATAAAGGACTAAAGGAAGTTTCTTAATTATTATAGACTAGCCCCTAAGTAGCTATAATAGGTTATTAATATAGTATTAAGAAACTTAAGGAGAGGAAAGAGAAAGGTAAGAGACCTATCCTTACTAGGGCCCCTTATACCCCCTAACTACCTTATGTAAGCCCCCTTTTCTATGTCCTTGCCTATGCAAGACTATCCCTACCTGTGTGCACTACCCATGTGCACTATGTGAATGCTTAGGCAAAGCCCAAGCCCTTACACCTATAGTAGTAATAGTTATAAACTACCTATGCTATATCCTATAATATACTATCCTAATAAAAGTCCTTATAAAGCGCCTTAAAAGTAGTGTTTTACCCTAGATAACCTAGTAAGGGAGAGTTATAAGCCTATTAAATAAAAGTTATAGTTAAAGGCTCTTACTTTAGGACCTATATCTAGCCCTAGAATTAAAGCGCCTCTCTTATACTAATCTAGTAGTTTATAATCTATTCTCTTATACTTACTACTTCTAGGAACTTTTATTCTCCTAATTTTACTATATTTAGCTATGCCCTATATATTTTATCTTAGACTATAGCTTATTCCTAAAGTAACTATAGGTAGGTATTTATAAATATTACTACTCCCTTAGGTAGGTTTACGTTATAACTAAAATTATCCCCTATCTATATGCTTTCTACTACTATAACTAGTTATATGCTTACGCTTAGTTTCCCCTTCTTAAAGATATAACCTATTAGTATTAAAGCTAATTATATTATTAATGCTATTAGTCTACTTACTTATAGATTTTCTTAATATTATCTTAATAACGTATCTAGTTATCCCACTTATATACTAGGTCTATAATATAAATAGAAGTTAAAGAGTGTAAGAGTCTTTACCTATCTAGCCTAGTATTCTAATATCTCCCTTAAAGTAGTAAAGTACTCTAGGTTCTTATAGTCTATTAGGATTATAAATAGTTTACTAACGCTTTATAGCTTTACTAACTATACTTTTAGGTAAGAGATAATTATAAGTAACTCCTTATTATAGATTATATAATTCCTTTTTACTAGCTATAAGTAGGCTAAGTAATAGGCTACTAAATATAATATGCTACTATTACTAGCTTATAAGAGATAACTACCTAATACTATCCTAAAGTAGTTTGCCTTAACTACTATGTCTTTCTTAGGATCCTATTATATAAGGATAGGATATAATATAAAAGCTAGCTTTAAAGCTTTAAACGCCTTTTTACACTTCTCTATTTACTAGAATAGTATGCCCTTCTTTATTAAGTCTAATAGGGGTCCTATAACTTCTAAAAATTAGGGTATAAAGTTATAATAGAAGTTAGCAAAGCCTAAAAACCTATATACTCCCTATATCCTTATTAGTGCCTTCTAATCCCTAATTACTATAATTTTCTTAGGGTCTAGATAAATCTCTTTTCCTATGTAAATAATAAACCTAAGATATTTAACTTCTTTTATTATAAACACGCACTTCTTAATATCTAGATTTAAGCTAGCTTAGCGTAACCTAGCTAGCACCCCCTAGACTTTCTTTATATAGTCTTTTTATAAACCCCCTAAGTAAACTAATATATTATTAAGATATACTATTATATAGTCTTTAAGAATCCTACTAAGTGCCTTATTAATATACCTCTAAAAGGTTATAGGGGCGCTTACTAGACTAAATAGGTAAATAAGCTACTTAAATAATCTAAATTATATATAGAATGCTATCTAGTGTTCCTTACCTTTTATAATTTATATGTAGTAAAACGCTACTTTTATATCTAGTTTTATAAACCACTTTACCTCTAATAATAACTATAATATTTCCTTAACTAGTAGTAAGGGGTAATAGTCCTATTCTATAATCTTATTTAATATATAATAGTTTATATAGAACCTCTATCTACCCCCTAGCTTCTTTACTAATAGCACTAGTACTACTACTAATAATAAGCTTACCTAAATCTAACCCTTATCTATAAGGTTAGTAACTTGCTTCCTAATCTCTAGTAAGTGTTAGTAAGGCATACTATATAATAATGCCTATAGCAAGTCTAGTGTGTTTCCTTCTATATCCTTCTTAAGGTAAATATAGTAATCTTACTTCCCCTAATATAAGGGTAAGATATTTGCCTTACTCTTTAGGAATAAGTCCTTAAAGTCCTATAATGCTTTTAGTAAGGAGGCTAAGAGCTTCTATTCTAATGCCTCTAGCATAGCATTAATTTATAAGATAGACGTTATTTCTTATAAACTTATAGCTAAAAGCTAGATATATTACTTCTATTGCTTTGCCTTGCGTACTATCCTTATAAATATTAATCTAAGGACTACTACTATAGGTTATTTTATCTTCCTATCTATAGAAGCCTATATAATTAAGTTATTTGCTAAACTAATGCTTAGTTAATATTATTTTATTTATAGGGTTATATTATAACGCATTATCTATAGTATCCCTAAGATTAAATCTTTAGTTAATCCTAGGATTAAGTATGCTATAATTAGTATCTCCTATCTATCTATATCTATCTAAAAGCGTATAATATATAATATAAATAAATATTTTTCCTATCTCTCCTTTCCCCCTTTTTTTACACTAACTATAGTATATACTAACCTTTTAGATAGTAAGGGAATGCGTTTTAGTTAAAGCTTTTAGATAAAGTACTTACTTATAGTAGCGTAATAGTTATAACCTATATTAATCTAAGTATTTATAAAGGTAGTCTTATTAATTAATACTAGAACTAAAAAGGGTGTTAAATCTATATTATTCTAAATCTATTTAAAGTTATTATCTATAATAACTATATGCTATAATACCTTCTCTTACTCCTTTCTCTTAACCCTTTTAAATAACTTAATAAAGGGGTTATTCTTTTCCTAACTACTTATTAGAATTACTCCCTAGCTCTTTAGGCTTAGCTTTTACTAAATTATATATATTAATAGATAATTTTCCTTATAGGGAAATAGTAGTATATAATATATATCCTAAGATAAAGTGCTTAGTGGATTTATAATATATGTATTTACCCTCCTTCTATTATATTACTAGCACTACCTCTAAGACTTACTTAGCCTATTTCTTTAGCTAAGAGAACTATCCTAGGGATTATTTAGATTTCTTTTAGGTACTAGCTATACCTATAGATTATATATCTATTATTAGTGTGTCTTTATTATATACCTATTATTTAGCTATGCTAGCTATAAGTAAGGCAAATTTTTAAGCCTAATATTTCTTCTCTAATTAATAAGACTTAATATCTAAGGTAATAGTATAATATTAAGCTATTACTAATATATAATCTATATAAGGTATATCCTTACTTATACTATAGTCCCTTATTTACTTATTAAGTGCTATATATAACTTAGCTAGCTTTATAGTATTAGCCTATCCTAACCCTCTTATAAAAGCTAATTTTTATTTAAATTAAATATAAAAGTTACTAAAAGGCTTATTTTATTATTATATAAGCTAGTTAAGTTTTATAATAGCTATTTCCTATTAATAAGGGTTATTAAATATTTCCCTAAGGTACTTAAGAAATTACTCTAGATAGAAGTTAAGTAAGTAAGCCTTTTTAAAGAAAGAAGCTATATATACCTAGACCTTAGGAGATAGGTTCTAGAAAATATAAAACCACTAGTCTTATATAATACTAATAAAGTCTTAGTCTAAAACTAGCTTATATATTATAAGACCTCTTTATACTAAGAATAATATCTTATCCTTATTAAATAGAGGACTTATAGGGATTAGTTTTTCTTTTAGTTAAGCTATATATAGTAATACCTCTAGCTACTTAAGTAAGTAATTTATCTATATAGTTTACTTAGTAATTACCTTATATAGTCCTAATATTTTATCTATTTTTATTTCTAAAGGTAATAGTATATTTACTAGTGTCTAAGTGCTTATAGTAAAGAATATTAAATATTATAAACTAGCCTTATAGCTACTATATATAAGCGTTTAGAGTGTAATTAATATTCTTATAGAAAAAGAAAAAGACTAAGCTTAGGGTTATATAGTATCCCCCTTTATAGGGGTTATACTAAGTCTATGCGCAAAGCGCGCACTAACTAGTGTTCTTTTACATATAGCTTGCTTACTTTACAAAGCCTCTTTAGATCCCCCTTTCCTTTGTTAAAGACCTAAGCTTGTAGCTTAAGTCTATAACATAACGTCTGTTATAACCTGCGTCCCCACAACTAACCCACGGGCTTGTATGACTAAGCCAACTAGGTTACCCTATAGGGAAGCTAAAATTGACTGTAACTAGGCAACCAGTAGTCGTATAAAAGGCTAAAGTATACTGTTTAAATCCTTGAATGTTTCTGGATTTAATGGTATATTTTATTAATAGGGTTGTATATTAAAGTGCTTAGTTAGGCCACCTAGGTAGCTAGTTTGTATGGCTATAAGTTAATTTTTTATTTTTCCTATACAAAAACGTTTTGCGGAAAATAAAAAGTAGCTCCTAAGACCTCTCTAGCAACCTAGATCCTCTAATATAGTTAGTAAGTCTATAAGGGGACTAGAAATCCTCTTATTACTTATTAGACTATCTATATTAGCTAGAAATTAACTATATTTAACTATTAAAGCTCTCTATCTTAAAGAATACTGCTATAATCTAGTGAATCTAGAAGCCACTGCACTAGAATCTACTAGGGAGGTCTTCCTATCCCTCTAGCTAGATTCCCTTCTATTTTTAATAGGTTATAAGCCTAGAAGGCCTATAGATTACTACATTACTACGTTATTCTACTGTGATTACTACTTGATTTTAGGTACTAGTTATTACTTACTATACCTATAGGCTCTTAAGATTACAAAGGAAACCACTAGAATTTAAAGCTTTTTATTTACTAGCGCTACGCATTATAATATTAGACCCTTAGTGTTAAAAATTAACTATAGCCGCACCCGCAACCACCACATTATAACCTATAACTATCTAGTTATAACCATAACCTCTTGTGATTCTATTCACTACTATAACCGTTATATTTGATATTATTCATAATAGTAAATACGCTATATCCTTTAAAATCATTAGATATCTAGTATATCTATACTAGGCTTTTTAACCTATTACATTACGTTACATGCACTATATATTACGTTGCGTTACATTATAGCTTTTATAATACCTATTATCTATAATTCCTATTCTTAGTGTTAAGAAAATTTTCCTTGCGAAGATTCTTCTTTGCTATTTTTCTGCCCACGCATACTAAAGACCTACTTTTTAGACCTAAGGGCTACCCTTTTAAATAGCTTTGCTACATAATTTGCGTACGTAACTAGATTTATAACACAAGCAATTTCTAGCGTGCGTTATTTGCAATAGGAACAAATTTAGAGATTTAATATAGTAACTAGAAGATAGCACCACCTAGTTATAAGGGTAAGGGCCTTACTATAGGTCCTTCTAGCCCCCCTAGGGACCCTAGTAGGATAGATATAGTAGGTTAACTAGCTATTTAGGCTAGTACTTTACACCTATAAAGTTAAATTAAACAATAAGGCAAGACCTTAACTAAATTTATTAGGCATAGCGAGAATAATCGTATTAAAAACAAGGCTAGTATTAATAATCTTCTAGAGAAATTAACGTAAACTATAACTATTATATAAGGTCTTTAGGCTTCTAATAGACCTAAGGAAGAAAATACTAAGGTTCTA
Source organism: Epichloe amarillans (assembly GCA_024072835.1). Taxonomy (NCBI): domain Eukaryota; kingdom Fungi; phylum Ascomycota; class Sordariomycetes; order Hypocreales; family Clavicipitaceae; genus Epichloe; species Epichloe amarillans. The sequence goes on along the minus strand of CP099637.1, from coordinate 3,577,057 downwards.
GAAGAAGACCTAGCTACTACTTTTGCAAGCGTACCTTTTAGTAACTTATAAGCTACCTTTAATATAGGTGCTATAAAGGAACTAAATAAGAAGGTTTACTCTATTCTAGAGGGAGCTAAGCTAAAAGGCCCTAAAAACTATAATTAGTAAAAGCAAGACCTAAGCATTTAATTTAGAGCCCTAGGATTACCTAAATTTATAGATAATCTAAGCCTAGCAAGCTATCTAGCTAACTGTAATTAAGCTATTCTTTTAATAATATTAAGAGATGGTTATTAACTAGGACTATAGGCTACTATATGTTAGCAAAAATCCCCTAAAGAAGCCTATAAAGTCCTTATTAGGCAGTATTTATAGAGTGCTAAAATCTAGCATAGTATACTATACGCTAGCTACCACTCCCTAAACTTTTTAAGTTATAAGGGATCTTTAGAGGCTTTTAATGCTAATTTTAATAATTTACTAGCTAGACTATAGCTTTATAGTGTAGAGATCGCCCCTATTAATTAAGTAAATTATTATATTAATGCATTAAAGCAGACCTTTCCTAGTTAGGCTAAGAGACAAAGACTTACTATTAGAGCTTCTAGGGCATAAGGACTGCCTATATATACCCTAAATTTACAGTTCCTTATAGCAAATTTATTAGAAGAACAGAGGGATAAGACCTCCCCTATAGCTAAAGCCCTTAGCTATAAGGCTTTTAATAATAATAAGGGAAATTCTAAGGATTAGGAGAAGAAATTATCTAATCCTACCCCTAAGAAGGACTCTAACGCCACTAAAGAGTAGGATAAGAAGGATTTAAACTCTTCTATAGCCTCTAAAAAGAAGAAGAAGAAAAGTAGTAATAGGGAAAAATAAAAAGGAAAAGAAGCTACTTTTACTTTAGGCTATACTCTAGCTATAGGATACGTTAAAGAATTAGATTCTAATGAATCTAGTAGCAATAATAGTAGTGATTCTAAGTCTAACTTAGATACCTCTAGTACCTCTTCTAGTAACACTACTAGCAAGCCTACTTTTAGCTACTCTAATAATGTGGTTAAAAACTCCCTTTTGTATAATACGGGTTTTTCCTATTATATTTATAATAATAGGGCTTCTTTTAGAGACTTTAAACCTCTAAAGAAAGGTAAAACTAGCGCTATAACTATAGCAGGAGGACCTATTTATCCTAAAGGAAGAGGCATAGCTGTTTTTAATATTTTAGTTAAGAAAAATCCACTAGAATATAGGCCCTTAGCTCTCCTAAATGCTCTATATTTCCTAGGCATAGATACTAACCTAGTTAGTAGGTTATCTTACTATCTAAAGGGAGGTTATCTAGCTAAAGACTAGCTATTCCTAGCTAATAAAAGCCCCTATGGGTTATTAGAACCTGCTAAACATGGCTTTTTTCTATAGATTAAGGGGCAACCTACTCCTATAATCTATAAGCATTTAACCCACCTCTCATTTATAGGCTCTTAATATTGCAACTAACAATAGCAATAATAACTAAGAGCTTATAAGACTTAATTAGGGTTTTCCTACCCTATAGAGGTTTAAATTCTGTAACTAGCTTTTAATCCTAAGGAATATTAACGAATTAAAGAGCTAGAAGATAATGATTTAGCCCTATGTCCTACTAAAGCTTCTCCTAGTTAGGTATCTTCTATAGGGGGTTTAGAAGGTCTATACCCTTATGACTTAGGTGATAATAGTGGCTATCTACTGCCCCCTAGAGGCCTGTGATTCTTAAGAGGCCTAGTAATAAAGGGAGCTAGGGGATAATAGCCCTAAAAAGCTAGATTCTAGTTATAAGAAGTTACTAGATTTAGCCCTTCTTTAGCATATTTAATTAGGCTATATAGGCCTCCCTTTACTAAAGAAGTTATTAAAATTAGCTAAAGGGATTCCTAATTTTTTCGCTATTAAAGAAAAGGATTTTAACTACATAGCCTATATGTAATCTAAAGCTATTAGAAGACTAACTAAATAACCTATTTAGGACCCCCCTAGAGTTCTAGATATTCTAGAGGGAGATATAGTTAAAATTAAACCTATACTATATAATAAGAAGGCAGTAGTCCTTATCCTTATTAATTGAAAATCCTAGTATAAATAGTGCTTTTTATTAGCTAATAAAGAAGGTTTAACCCTTTCTTTAGCTATTAAGGGCTTCTTTAGGGCCCTAAAAAACTAATATAATGCGTATCCTAGGCACCTTCACTTTAATAGAGGTACTAAAATTAATAATAACCTTTAGTTATAGTTATTTTCTAAAGGAATTTGCTTTAGCACCTCTTACCCTTATATTTACAAATAGAATAGGCTAGTTAAGAGAGCTATTAGGGTTATCCTAGACTAGCTTAGGGCTACACTTTAGTGGTCTAAGCTACCCCTATATCTATAGTCTTATATCCTTCTAGCTATAGTGGAATTAGTTAATATTATAGCTAATATAACTAAACCTTTAACCCCTAAGTAGCGATTTCTAGCTAATTTAGAGCCTAAGACTTCCTATAAGCCTAATTTCTTAAAAATAAGGGCTATAGGGTCTTATTATAAGGTTCTAATACCTCTAGAGCAGAGATCTAAGCTTTAAAAGCTAGCCCCTAGGACTATCCCTAGTTAGTTACTAGCTACTCTAGGTTCTACTATTTATCTTATTTATATTCCCTCTAAAAGGTTAGTTATAAAGACTAGCTTTATTTAAATTATAAAGGATATAGGCTTTATAGGGTCCCCTAAGCCTTTAGGGACTAATCCTTTAGAGGGAGAAGCTAATATCTTATAAGATAATCTAGAAATTTAGGATAGTTACCTAAAGCCTCCTAAAGGCCTAGTGCTTATAGTGCCTACGCCTATATTAATAGCCCCTAGGGTAACTAATACAGCGCCTGCGACAGCGCCTACAGCGCCTGTGACAGCGCCTATAATGCCTCTAGCACTACCCCTAGAGAGCCCTAGCTCTAGCGCCCCTAATAAGGATACTATTAAAAAGCTGTTTTTAGATTGAGATTCTTTAATTAATTCTAATTCTATAGATATTAATGATTTTAATATATCTTTATACATTAAGGAGATATGCTTTAAGGCATAATAAAGGGCTACATTATCTACTAATAAAAATAATTTAGATACCCCTAAGACCTAGAAATAAGCTTTAAAAAGCAAGGATAGTTAAAAATAGATAGATATAACTTTTAATAAAATTTAAATAGCTTCTAGCTACTAGAACCTTTAAATTTATAGGGATAGACTAGATTCCTAAGGGCTAGAGGGTTCTAAAGAATAGGCTTATTTATAAGCTTAAAAAGGATAAAGAAAATAATCCTCTAAAATATAAGGCCTAACTTATTGCTAAAGGGTTTATGCAGATAGAAGGTTAAGATTATATTAAAACCTACGCTATAACTAGTATTCCCCCTACTTAGCGGATTTTACTAGCCCTAGTGGCTTGTAATAACTAGGAAGTTAAATAGGTTAATTTTATAGGGGCCTTTTTAAATAGTCTACTAAAGGAAGCTATCTATATGTAAATCCCTAATGGATTTACTAAATTTACTAAGTCTACACCTAAAGTAGCTAAGTTACTTAAGAAGTATAGCTATAAATTCTCTTAAAAGTAAGTTATTTTCCTATAAAAAGCTTTATATAGATTAAAATAAAGCTTTACAAAGTGGCAGCAGGTTTTAAAGGACCTTCTTTAGAAGCTAGGCTTTTAACCCCTTATATCTAACCTAGCTATCTTCTTTAACCTAACTATATCTATATAAATAGCAACTTATATAGATAACTACCTTCTAATAGGACTAGATCTAGCTTATATTAATAGGCTAAAGAAGCTACTTTATAAAGCTTATCCTATAGAAGACCATAGGCTAGCTAAATTTTTCCTAGGCGTTTAAATCAGTAGAAATTAAAAGAAAGGGACCCTAACTATCTACTAGTCCTAGTATATTTCTAAAGCCCTAGAAAGATTTAATATAAAGGATACTAGACCTATTAAAATTCCTCTATAACTAGGAATTATAAAGTAAGTAGACTACCTAACTAAACCTCTTTCCCCCCCTAATCATAAGCTATATTAGAGTATTATAGAGACTATTATATACCTAATGCTCCTTATAAGACCTAATATTGCCTTTCTAGTTTAGTGGCTTTTTATAGCGCTATCTAAGCTATTTATAGAGCACCTTAATACTTCTAAACACCTGCTTAGGTACCTTTTAGGCTCTATAGGTTATTCTATAACTTATAGAAGGTCTAAATCCGCTATAGCTACTGTAACTCTTATTAGCTTCTGTAATAGTGACTTCGCGGGTAATAAGTCCTCTAAATTAACCTATGCTTATCTCTATAAGCTAGCTTAAGGACCTATTAGCTAGAAATTAAAGAAAGTAACTATAATAGCTTTATTTACATTAGAGGCTAAATCTAATGCCTTATGTAAAGCTATTAGGGAGCTAGAGTGGCTTTATAGTCTCTTTAAAGAGATAAAGCTACCTATAGTACCTCTAGTACTAATTTTTAGTAATAACTAAGGCACTATTATAACTGCTAATAACCCTACTCTTTATAGCAAAATAAAGCATACTTTACTAAAATTTAACTATACTAGAGAAAAGGTATAGAAGGGTATAGCTAAGGTTATTTATATTAACACTAAGGAGATGCCTGTAAATAGTTTAACTAAGCCCCTACCTAATAATAAATTTTAATAATTTATCTAACCATTAGGCCTTATAAATATAAAGGCTTAATCTAAACTAATAAAATTAACTAAAAAGTTAAAAAACCAAAAATTAACAAAAACACTAGAATTACGCCTAAAAGTTATTAATTAAAAAAGGGTTATTATTTTTAGTTTAAAAGTTATTAGATTTATTATTAAATTTATAGTTAACTTAGATATCTATTAAAGAGCTAAGTCTAGGTATTAAATTAGTTACCTTATACTTTTCTAGAGGGAGTATTAAAATAATGCTATTTATAGCACTATTTTATAGGCCTACTAGTTACCTTATTATGTTATTATAACGTTAGTTATAAGCGTTGCTTATAGCGTTTTATTATAACCTACGTTATTCCTATAACTAACCTATAGGCTTATATAACTAAGCTAACTAGGTTACCTTATAAGGAAGCTAAAATTAACTATAACTAGGTAACTAGTAGTTATATAAAAGGCTAAAGTATACTATTTAAATCCTTAAATTCTTCTAGATTTAATAGTATATTTTATTAATAGGGTTATATATTAAAGTGCTTAGTTAGGCTACCTAGATAGCTAGTTTATATGGCTATAAGTTGATTTTTTATTTTTCTTGTATAAAAACGTTTTACGGAAAATAAAAAGTAGCTCCTAAGACCTCTCTAGTAACCTAGATCCTCTAATATAGTTAGTAAGTCTATAAGGGGACTTAGAAATCCTCTAATTGCTTGTTAGACTATTTGTATTAGCTAGGAAATAACTATATTTAACTATCAAAGCTCTCTATCTTAAAGAATACGCTATAATCTAGTGAATCTAGAAGCCGCTGCACTAGAATCTACTAGGGAGGTCTTCCTATCCCTCTAGCTAGATTCCCTTCCATTTTTAATAAGTATGCCTTCTTTTATTTCTTTTTAGAATGCTTTATTAACTAGTATCCTTCCTTACTATATATATAGCACTTCTTCAAGTAAGAGGCTCCCTTTATACCTTTATACCTTTAGGGAGGGTATTATAACTCTTTGCCCTTACTATTATACCTTTTATTAGTCTAGAATTACTCCTAGGGTTTAGCGTTAGTAAGGAATTAGTGTTAACCACTAGATTCTTTTATAATTAGGTAAATAGTTATCTTAATCTACTTATAGAATTATTAAAGGCTATTAGGAGGGTTAGTAAGGTAGCTCCTACACTTAGGGATTTTGTTATAGGTAGTTATAATTTAATTTTAGAGGGCTTACTCTAATTAACCTATATTAGGGATAGCTTATTATAATATAGAGAGCTTCTCTATAATCTTATTAAAGCATTTTACCTTTAACTTATTAGGGTTATTATAGATTATTTTCTAGAGAGATGCGTTATACTACTTAAGAAGGTATTTCTACCTTATTATTGAAAATGGAAGGGAATCTAGCTAGAGGGAGAGGAAGACCTCCCTAGTAGATTCTAATGCGGCGGCTTCTAGATTCACTAGATTATAGCTATATTCTTTAAGATAAAGAGCTTTAATAGTTAAATATAGTTAATTCCTAGCTAACGGATAGTCTAACAAGCAATAAGAGGATTTCTAAGTCCCCTTATAGACTTACTAACTATATTAAAGAATCTAGGTTACTAGAGAGGTCTTAGGAGCTACTTTTTATTTTTCGCAAAATGTTTATATATAGGAAAAATAAAAAATCAACTTATAGCTATACAAACTAGCTATCTAGGTAGCCTAACTAAGTACTTTAATATATAACCCTATTAATAAAATATACTATATTATATATTTAAATACGCTAGTTAGCCTTTCCTGGCTATTTCTAGTACTCCTACAGATTAGTTAAAGAGGAAAACCTTTAGAAGGATAAAAAACCCCCTTACGTCTTTGTTTAGTCTAGCGCTAGCCCTAGACTAGGTTAGCGCCACTATTAGTGTGGCTATTCGTAGTTATTTATTGCTAGCTTGCGCTAGCCTTATCCCTTTATCTAAGTTTTTTAAGTTAGAAGGACTACTAACTCTCCTCCTTTGCCTAGGTCCTAGCTCTCCTCTAGGCTAGTGCTAGCCTAATTAGTATTATTATTTGCAAAGTGAATTCGAGTTTATAATAATAATTCACTTTTCTCTTATAGTATTACTAACTCTTTCCTTGCTTTACTTTTTAGCTAAATCCGCCTTTTCTCTAACCTAGGTTATTTATAAACTTAGAGCACTTAGTTTTATAAAACTTTTAGAGAGAAAGGGCAGGGCTAGCCTATAGTTACCTTAGTGTTAGCGCTCTTTTGCTATTAAAGTTTTTGTTTGTTTATAATATTAGTATATTATCTTTATATTTATAATAATAACTTATAGCCCCCCCCCCCCCTAGGGATTATAAGAAGAGTTCTTCCCCCCTTAGAATCCTAACCTTTTTTCTTCCTCCTATATTACACTTTCTTATAGGTTATTTTTCCCTTTTTCTTTTAAGAACCTATAGGCCTTACCCTAGGTTAGTGCTAGTCTAAAAGCTAATAACTACTATAGTTTTATGCGCTTATTACTATAGTTATAAAAATATCTCCCTCTTGCTCTTTGTTACTAGTATATTTGCCTCTATTTCTATGCGATTTAGGTGCTAATCCGCCTAGGAGCCTATGCTTTTACTATATTATCTAAAGAAGCTACTTACCCTAAAGTAGCTATAGCAAGCTCTTAAATGCAAGCTTTAAGTAAGTCTCTTTTGCTCTAGCGCTAAGCCTATTTTAATACTAATTTGGTTTAGTTAGGCAAGCCCTAATAATTCTAGTGTATTTCCTACTATGCGTAATCTATAAAGACTCTAGGCTATTAGTGCTATAATATTATTAGTTTGTTTTCTCTTTAGTTTCGCTATAGTAATAAGGCTAATCCGTTTAGTTAGGGGCTATAACTAATGCCTACTTTAATTATTAGGTTAGGAATAGTAGGTGTAAGAAGGTTTAATATAGCTACTCCTAGTCTAGCGCCGCTGCTAATCTAGTTAATAGGTTAAAATCGCTAGGCGTTAGGCAAAGCATTAGTAGCTAACTAAAATATTAGCTAAGATTGCTAGCAGTGCTAAGGTAAGAGCTTCTCTAGCGGGTTAATTCTAGCTCTAAATTAGTGCTAATTTATCTATTTCCCTAGGTCCTAGAGGACTTTAATGCGCGCGTAAAGAAGTTATACGCTAAAAATTAAAGTAAGAAGAAATAGTTAGCGTTAGTAGCAGGCCTAAACTAAGGTAGTTCTAGGTCTACTAGGGACTAATATAATAAGACTATCTTTTAGCTATGTTAACTAGACGTAAGAATAGTAAAGATAAACTATCTCTTAGGCGCTTCCCTCCCTATTAAGGGGCAGGCTAAAATCCTAGAGAATACTATTCCTATCCCTAAGGAGAAGTAGTTTCTTTATATTATTTTACATTAGCATAGGGGCGTAATTAGATCGGAAGCGGCCTAGAAGGGGGGCTAATATACCTAGCGTTTAGTAGTTAGTTATTAATCTAATAATAAGTTCTAGAGCATGTTTCTTTCCTTATATGCATTGTAGTCACTCTGCCTCTAGCCTGTTTCTATCCCTAAATTATCTGCGTTAGTTCCTAACTTCTATTACCTCTATTAGTTATTGTTTTTATAGTCCTTAGTTCTAATCTTTCGCATTAGACACGCCTTAGTTCTAGTTCTAGGGCTCTTAACTTAGTGGCTAGGTTATATACTAGCGTGTAATATTGTAGTCTCTTTGTGGCTAGAAACCATTTGGCTATAACTTTCGCCTACTAGGGATTATTTAGGGCTAGCCTTGCTTCCTATGCGTTTGCGGGCTAACGTTATTAAGGTTATATATAGCTATATCTATGGCAATTAACTATTACGTAGTACTAGTCTTCTTCTGCTTAGCTATAGCTATATAGAGGCAAAGTCACCCTAGGAACGTTCTAGAGGAAAAGGAACTTATTAAGGCTAATCTTACCTATTTATAGTTATATAAGTGTGAAGAAGATATGCTTATCTAAGTCTTTATGGAATCTCTAGATATCTTTTAGGTGGCTTAGTGGCTAGTCCTTAGCTAGTTCTCTAACGCGCTAGTCCTAACCTAGTCTTTCTCTATTATGCTATGCTTCCTATTAGCTTTTCTATTTGTTATATATTTTTACATTAGGTTTATTTTCCTTATTATTGCGTCTCCTCTATAGCCTCCTCTAGGGTAGGATGGTTACTACTAACCTAGCTATAGTCCTAATTACCTTTGCTATCCTACTATTAATAGTTCTCTCCTTATACCTCTTTTTTAGGTAGTTTAGGTATAGGTTAAGTGGTAGGACTTTAGTTTTAGCTTCTAGCTATGTAATTAGGGTAGCCTTAAACGCCCCTATAATAACTTAGAGGCAGGCTAACTAGTTAGTTATAAAGCTCTTAACTATGCCTTTTAGTTTCCCTCCCTTCTTAGTTAGTATATAGTAAACGCTTACTCTATAGGTAATTATAAGGTAAACTACCTATATATATAGGAGGCATATGTCTCTAAAGCTATAGCCCTATACTAACGCTACTAGTAAGGTAAGTGTAAGTTATTACTAGGCTAGTTTTCCTTTAATAATCTTCCTATAAGCGCCCTAGGTAAGTTTGCTATTAATCTAAATTCTAAGGAACTAGTAAGCCTCTATAGGCACTATCTTCTTTGCTCTAAGCTAGACTCTAGTCTAGGGTGGTTAACAAAACTTACTAAAGTATATAAGTTCTGTCTTAGCTAGGTTAAACTTTACTCCTACTTCCTTAGCCTATTCCTTATAAATCTTCTACGCTACCTTAAGTCTTCTCTAGGTCTAAGCTATGTTCTTTCTAAAAGCTATAATATTTATGTTATTAGCAAAGCCTATTACTACTATACCTAGTATAGCTCTAAGATAAATATAGAGCTTTGCTAAGTATAGGAGAAAGAGAATAGGGGATAGAGGGGATTCCTATAGGGTGCTAGCCCTAATTTTAAAGGGTCTTAAAAGCCCTCTATTAAAGCTAAGCTAGCTTATTCTCCTTATAAGGAAGCTATGTATTATTACTACTAGCTATTATAAGATACCTATCTTAATAAGGAGAGCTATAAGGTATAGGTAGCTAACCCTATTAAATACTAATAAGATATCTATTTGCGTAAGTAAGGCTAATCCGCCCCTCCCCTAGGCCTCTCTAACGCACTCTATTAGGGCTACTATTATAGTCTTTATTAATCTATTAACCCTATTTCCTATTTAGAGCTTAGGGAGGAGGCTATTTGTCTTAGCGTAGGTTATAAGCTACCTTACTATTACTACTTCTATAACCTTTCCTACTATATTAAGTAGTAAGATTAGTCTCTAGGCATTAGTATGTCTTATTTCTTTAGTTATTTTCCCTAGTTTCCTAATTACTACTACTCTAGTGGTGTAAAAGTAGGCTAGGAAATAGCTAACTATAATACCTACGTTTAGTAGCCTAGTTATTACAAGGCAAGCTAGTTCTTTATAAGCCTTAATAAATCCTATAAGGAGTTTGTTATTACCTAGGGCCTTTTAATTGCTTATATCTAAGAGAATATTACTAATCTCCTAGGGGGCGAATAGGTCTAGATCTAGGGCTAGTATATTATTAAGCTTAGGGAAAGATAGGTCTAGGATATAGAATAGGTTTGCTATAGGTTTAGGGAAGAATCTTTATGTAAGTATGCTTACCTTATCTTTATATGTAGTAGCTAGGTTAGGGTTATTATTAGACCTCTTTAGCTCTAGTAGCCTAGGGAGCTCTAGGGGAGCCTAGCTTTAAAGCCTAGCCTATCTTTCTAGTCTCTATACTACTCCTTCCTTACCTTTAGTGTTAGCTTATCTAAGCGCATCCCTTTACGCGTTTCTTCTCTCTTCTCTAATAACTCTTTCCTAGCTCTTATCCGTGTTTGTATATGCTTACTAATTTGCTTTAGTCCTCTAGTGCCTTTATTATCTCTTAGCCTAATTAGCTTTAGTAACTAACTCTTTAGCCCTTCTAGACTACCACGCTTCTAGGCTAGGTAAGCCCCTAGGTTTTTAGGGGGCTACTATCTTAGCTATTTCCTAGAGATTTATAATTAACTATATAGTGTAAGCGTTAATGCCTTCCTTATTACATAGGTCTAGGGCGTTTTCTAGTTATAGTTAATTAATTGCCTTTGCCTTTATAGTTCCTTTATTTATAGAGCTCTAAGTGTGTCTTAGGGTTAGGGGGGTGGTATCCTAGGGGTTAGTAAAGATATAAATTAGTTATAGTATATAGTTAGACCCTATTAGGTTATTAGCTCTATTATAATATACTTAGATATTAGGAGTTACCTATGCTAAGTCTATAGTGCTATCTCTATTACCTTTATTCTATCTAGTAGGTTTACCCTATAGCGTTACTAATCTAAGCCTTTACTAGCTTATAAACTCTAGTAGTTCTTTCGCTCTATTACTAGTCCTATTAAATCTATCCTATAGTAAGTGCTTCTAGTTAAAGTCCTTAATAAATACGCTTTAATTATAGGGCTTTTCTATGTTAATAGTGTAAATAGGGGTGTTCTAATTATTACTATAATTTTCTAAGTAAAGAGAGTAGATATTTATGCTATATATTTCCACTAGGGACTAGTTAGTTCCTCCCTAGGCTACCTATAACCTTATAGCATGCTTTTTATTAATATATATAGCGTTATATTTATTATAGTGTGTAAGTTAGAAGCAAGTAAGGCTTAGAGCTAGGGGCTAAGGGTTTTTTATATATTCCTATTCTTAGATTACTATTATATCTATATTAGTATGGTGCTAGAGCACTATATGTATAAGGTTATCCTTCTTATTTATATTCTAATAAAGGACTTATAATATTACTGCGTTAGTTAGGGGGGTTAGGGGTCTTCTCTATCTTACGCTAGTTCTATGCTAGCCCTAACTCGCTCCGCATATTATCTAATGCTATTTGCCCTTATAGCTCTAGGCTATTTCGCGCTTTACTTTGCTAGGGTTAGATAGCCTCTTTTCTTTCCTACTATAGTAGTTAGTGCCTAGGCTATAGTAAGTCTCTCCTAGTTTAGGGATAGGCTATAGGTAGTAAAGTATACTAGTTACTCTAAGTATCCTACTTTTACTATATTCTATTTCTCTTTTAGGACTAAGTAGTCCTTAGACTAGGCTAGGTAAAGGCTAGAATATAGGATATATTTCTCCTATACTTTTTTATTAGTAGTTAGGTAGGTTATTTCTCCGCCCTTATAATAGCTAGCTTTGCACCTCTTACACTTTAGGGCTACCTTATAGTACTTTATAATATATTCTATTTAAAAGCAGTTATAGTATTATTAGGGCTATAGGGTTTTATTATATAGTTTAGTGTAAAATAGCTTCGCTTTAAAGACTATTCTATCTTTGCAAATCTTATTAGTATCTTTAACTTTAGCTAATCTAAGGATAAGGGTAGTTCTTAGGGCTCCTTTACATTAGGGGCGCTTTACTATTACCTTAATTATATTAACTTTATTTACTTTACCTAGCTTTACTACTAGGTTCTTAATAAATATATGCTTTATAGGGAAGCCCTTAACTATAACACTAAGGATATAGTAGTAAAGGGCTATCTCTAGCCTAAAGGCAGCGGGAATCTATTTCTAATTATCTTTATACTAGGTAGTAGTCCTTTTAAACATAATAATTATATCTTTACTTAGGAGTCTTCTAGCTATAATTACTATAGCTTAGCCTATAGCCTTATTTACTACTATTACTATATCTTTAGTAGTCCTAGACTAAAGTAATTCCTATATAGTGTTCCCCTTAATAAGGACCTCTTTATCCTATTTACCTAGGATTTATAAGGGGGGAGGAGTAGCGTTAAGTTATTTTAGTAAAGTAAGTCCTATAGTAATGCTTGCCTAGGTTAGGGCTATACTACCCTTAGTTACTTCCTTAATTACCTCCTTAAGGACTTATAAGAGTACTTCTTTAGTTATATAAATATTACTATTATTATTATCTTTCTATTCTAGTTTAGCTTAGATATAGTTTACTATTAGGAGGGTTATAGCCTTAGTAATACGCTAGACTTTAGCTACCTTATTACTAGGGATAAGACTAGCTATCTCTTTATAAAATTTCTCTTCTTTAGGATAATTAAATTAAATCTATTTCACTGTAAGTCTATTATTACTCCTATAGATATTAAACTATCCTATGCTAGCGTTAGGGTAGTAGTAGCTTTATACTAGCCCCCTTTCTCCTTTATTAATAACTATTAGCACCTTATCCTCACACCTGCCTCTAGATCTATCGCGATGTAACATTATAGAAGGGGGTAATTAATGATAAGGAATTTAAATATTAGCTTAGTTTGTATTTTAGAGGCGATTCCGTACCTTTGGGTTGGTGCGGAAAAGTAAGCAAAGGTACTCTAATAAAATATACTATTAAATCTAGAAATATTTAAGGATTTAAATAGTATACTTTAGCCTTTTCTATAACTACTAGTTACCTAGTTATAGTTAATTTTAGCTTCCCTATAAGGTAACCTAGTTAGCTTAGTTATATAAGCCTATAGGTTAGTTATAGGAATAACATAGGTTATAATAAAACGCTATAAGTAACGCTTATAACTAACGTTATAATAACGCAATAAGGTAACTAGTAGGCCTATAAAATAATGCTATAAATAGCATTATTTTAATACTCCCTCTAGAAAAGTATAAGGTAACTAATTTAATACCTAGACTTAGCTCTTTAATAGATATCTAAGTTAACTATAAATTTAATAATAAATCTAATAACTTTTAAACTAAAAATAATAACCCTTTTTTAATTAATAACTTTTAGGCGTAATTCTAGTGTTTTTATTGATTTTTAGTTTTTTAACTTTTTAGTTAATTTTATTAGTTTAGATTAAGCCTTTGTATTTATAAGGCCTAATAGGTAGATAAATTATTAAAATTTATTATTAGGTAGGGGCTTAGTTAAACTATTTATAGGCATTTCCTTAGTGTTAATATAAATAACCTTAGCTATACCCTTCTATACCTTTTCTCTAGTATAGTTAAATTTTAGTAAGGTATGCTTTATTTTGCTATAAAGAGTAGGGTTATTAGCGGTTATAATAGTGCCTTAGTTATTACTAGAAATTAGTACTAGAGATACTATAGGTAGCTTTATCTCTTTAAAGAGACTATAAAGCCACTCTAGCTCCCTAATAGCTTTACATAAGGCATTAGATTTAGCCTCTAATATAGATAAAGCTATTATAGTTACTTTCTTTAATTTCTAGCTAATAGGTTCTTTAGCTAGCTTATAGAGATAAGCATAGGTTAATTTAGAGGACTTATTACTTATAAAGTCGCTATTATAGAAGCTAATAAGGGTTACAAAAGCTATAATAGCAGATTTAGACCTTCTATAAGTTATAGAATAACCTATAGAGCCTAAAAGGTACCTAAGTAAATATCTAGAAGTATTAAAGTGCTCTATAAATAGCTTAGATAGCGCTATAGAAAGCCACTAAACTAGAAAGGCAATATTAGGCCTTATAAGGAGCATTAGGTATATAATAGTCCCTATAATACTCTAATATAGCTTGTGATTAGGGGGGAAAGAGGTTTAGTTAGGTAGTTTACCTATTTTATAATTCCTAGTTATAGAGGAATTTTAATAGGTCTAGCATTCTTTATATTAAATCTTTCTAGGGCTTTAGAAATATACTAGCACTAGTAGATAGTTAGGGTCCCTTTCTTTTAATTTCTAGTGATTTAAACGCCTAGGAAAAATTTAGCTAGCCTATAGTCTTCTATAGGATAAGCTTTATAAAGTAGCTTATTTAGCCTATTAATATAAGCTAGATCTAGTCCTATTAGAAGGCAGTTATTTACATAAGTTACTATATATATAGATATAGTTAGGTTAAAGAAGATAGCTAGGTTAGATATAAGGGGTTAAAAGCCTAGCTTTTAAAGAAGGTCCTTTAAAACCTATTACTAGTCTCTAGAGCTTTGTTTTAATCTATATAAAGCTTTTTATAGGAAAATAACCTGCTTTTAAGAGGGTTTATAGCTATACTTCTTAAGTAACTTAGCTACTTTAGGTGTAAAAGACTTAGTAAATTTAGTGAATCTATTAGGAATTTGCATATAGATAGCTTCCTTTAGTAAACTATTTAAAAAGGGCCCTATAAAATTAACCTATTTAACTTCCTAGTTATTATAAGCCACTAGGGCTAGTAAAATCCGGTAACTAGGGGGAATGCTAGTTATAGTGTAGGTTTTAATATAATCTTAACCTTCTATTTACTTAAACCCTTTAGCAATAAGTTAGGCCTTATATTTTAGAGGATTATTTTCTTTATCCTTTTTAAGCTTGTAAATAAGCCTATTCTTTAGAACCCTCTAGCCCTTAGGAATCTAGTTGTTAGGGTCGTGGAGGCTACGAAGCGACACAGGCGATAGAGGCAATAGCATTATGTATAGTAGGACCCACTTAAGGCTTGTAGCGCCCTAGCTATAAGGCTACTATAAGCTAGTTATATACGCGTAGAGGGGGTATTTAGGTAAAGGTTACATATATAGAATATAGGAGGCTAGAGATTAAAACCCTTAAGTATTACTACTTACCTTTAGCTATCTAGCTACTACTTATCTATACTATTACCCTATTTTATTTATTCTAGCCTAGAAGCCTTAATAAGTTAATCTCTCTTTCCTATTAGGGTAATAGGCTATTAGTAAGTTAAGAATATTAGCACTATAAAGAATAAATACTTACTTAAGAGGTACTAATAACTCTAGAGTAAACACGCTATATAAAGGTATACCTATAGATTAGAACTTAATTTTAGAGTGTAAGTTTTCTTATTTAACTATACTAGAGAATTCCTATATATTAAAGCCTATTATTAATAGTAAAGAAGCTATATTAAACTATAGCCTTATATAAGTAAAGATATAGCTATAAATTACTTAAAAGAGGCAAAAACTTAAATAGCTATAGAAAAATTTATAGGAAGTAAATACCCCTCCCTAATTAGTTAATACTAATAAAGGCCTTACTCCTACCTTATAAATACCTTTTACTTAAGACTTTACCCCTATTCCTTAGGAAGCACTACCCTTACTAGGACTTTATAGATATAGTATAGTAAAGATATAGCTTAAAGCTCCTATATATAAGGGGGATACCTATAAAAACCTATAGATATTTTTAGTAGATTTAAACGTAACCTTTACTATAAATTAAAATATGTTTACTAATAATATAATAAGAGGGGGGGGGGGGCTATGAGTCATCATCGCGAATTTGAAGATAATACACTGATATCGCAAACGAACGGAAACTCTAGTAATAGAAGAGCGCTAACGCTAAGGCAACTATAGGCTAGCCCCGCCCTCCCCCTCTAGAAGTTTTATAAAACTAGGTACTCTAAGTTTATAAGTAACCTAGGTTAGGAGAGAGGTAGATTTAGCTAAAAAGTAAGGTAATAAAAGAGTTAGTAATACTATAAGAGAAAAGTAAATTATTACTATAAACTTAAATTTACTTTACAAGTAGTAATATTAATTAGGTTAGCACTAGCTTAGAGAAAGGTTAGGACCTAGGCAAAGGAGAAGAGTTAGTAGTCTATCTAACTTAAAAAACTTAGATAAAGGGATAAGGCTAGCGTAAGCTAGTAATAAATAACTATAAATAGCTACACTAATAGTAGCGCTAACCTAGTCTAGGGCTAGCGCTAGACTAAACAAAGACGCAAGGGGGTTTTTTATCCTTCTAAAGGTTTTCCTCTTTAACTAATCTGTAGGAGTACTAGAAATAGCTAGGGAAGGCTAACTAGCGTAATTAAATAAATAATAATAATATAATAAAAGTTATATATACTAGTAGCTACCTAGTAAATAAGGCAAAGTAATAGTAAATGCGCTTTGCTACTATAGATAGTTATATAGATTACTAGAGCTACACTTAGGCAAAGTTTATCTAATAGCTAAAAACTAAAGGAATAGATAAAGATAGTTACTACCTAGAAGCTATAGGAACGCTACTAACCCTTTATTAAGGTAAGGATTAGTTATTCTAGATATTTATTAAAATCTAGGGGAAGGTAAAAGTAAAATTACCTAAACCTATGCCTAAACCTCTAAGAATTACTTAGTTTATATAGTGCCTAAATAGCACTATAAAGAAGTAGGTATTTAGCTAAGAGTACCTTATAAGTTAGAACTACCTTATTAGCTAAGGAAAGAAGGCAAAAGTAGTAACTAAGGAAAAGAAAGGGATCCCTTATAAAGGCTACTAAGAAGGCTACTAAGGAGGTAACTAGTAAAAGAGAAGGAATTACTTAGTGTCTTTAGAAAAAGAGCTATAGGAAGGATACTATATAAGAGTAGGGGGCTTGCTAGTTTATTATAAGTGTAGGAAACTAGGCTACCCTTTAACTAGGTATACTAAACTAGACTATAGTATTTACTAGAAAAATACCTATATTACTAAGATACACTAAGCTAGCATTAAGTAGGCTAGGAGTTACTTAAACCTAAATAAGACCCTAATTAGCTTAGTAAAACCCTAGGAAAACGCTTTTAATATAACTTAACTTAATAAGAATAGTCTTCTAAACCTATGAATTTATATAGATATTAAGTTATATTAAGATAACCACTAGGTAGTAATGCTAACGCTATTTAACCCTAGCGCTATATATTCCTTAATCTACCTAATATAATAGACCTTAATTAGTTAAAAAGTGTAACTTTAATAATATATGCTTAAGAGTGTTAGGTAATATTATACTATATTAAGGGATTTTAAAAAAAGTAGTATTAGTTAGGGATAGTATAGGCTATATAAGATATACTAACTTAGCTACTATATTACTAATAGTAGTAAAAACTAGTTTTAGGAGTTAATTAGGTAAGAGAGTATAAGCCTATAATAAATTATAGAAAGATAGACTTTAAGATACCCTATAATAAAGGATATATCTTATTAGCAATAAGGTTATAGGATAGTTAGGAAGTAGCAAAATATATATCTATTATAGTAGTACTTAACCTATAGGTAATATATATAATTAGATATATAGCTACTATTAGACCTATAGTAAATAAGGGGGAAGGAAGTAATAATAATATAGTAATAAAACTAACTAATAAACCTAAGAAAGTAAAACTTCTAGAAGCTTATAAGGAGTTTAAAGACATGTTTTTAAATAAAGAGGCTAGTACCCTTCCTAGCTTAGGTAGCTAAACTTATACTATTAAATTAAAAGAAGGAAAAGCATTACTATAGGGTCTAATATATAACCTAGCTAAGAAAGAGTTATAGGTGCTTTATAAGTACCTAGTAACTATATAAGAACGCAAATAGATCTAAAGATCTATTAGCCTAGCAAGCGCCCTAATTCTTTTTATGCTAAAAAAAGGGGGAAAGCTATAACTATACATAGATTATAAAGGCCTTAATAAGATTATAGTTAAAGATAAGGCCTTATTACC
This sequence comes from Epichloe amarillans, assembly GCA_024072835.1. NCBI lineage: Eukaryota > Fungi > Ascomycota > Sordariomycetes > Hypocreales > Clavicipitaceae > Epichloe > Epichloe amarillans. The sequence goes on along the minus strand of CP099637.1, from coordinate 3,558,873 downwards.
CCTAATATTAGAAATCTTAGACTAACTAGGGGGTGCAAAGATTTTTATAAAGTTAGACCTTAAAGATATATACTATTAGCTATATATTTATAAGGGTAATAAGTAAAAAATAGCCTTCTAGTGTAAATATAGTTACTTTAAGTATCTTATAATACTATTTAGGCTTATTAACGCGCTAGTATCCTTCCAAGAATATATTAATAAAGCTTTAGAAAGCCTTAATAATCTTATTTATATTATTTACCTTAATAATACCCTAATATTTAGCTATAAGATCTTAGAGTATAAGAGTAATATTAAAAAGATCCTTAAGAGATTTTAGAAGGCTAACCTTTTTATTAATTTAGATAAGTGCTAATTCTTTGTTAAGGAGGTTAAATTCCTTAGTTACGTAATCTTACTAAAAGGAATCTTAATAGACCTAAGCAAGGTAAAGGCAATTATAATATAGCTAATACCTATCTATATGTTTAATATCTAATCTTTCCTTAGGTTTACTAGATTCTATAGGCGTTTTATTAAGTTATATAGCAAAATAGTTATCCTATTAATAAACTACCTATAAGGGAACTAACTAGTAAAGTTTAAGCTAGATAATAGTAAGCTAGTAGTATTTAGGGAACTATAAAAGCTATTTTAGAAGGCTCTAATTTTAGTCTATTTTAACCTAAAGTTACTACTATAAGTAAAGACTAATGCCTCTAGATACGCAATTAGAGCTATCCTTATAATATTAGTGCTAGGTCACTAGCACCCTATAGCGTTTATATTAAGAAAGTTAAAGGACACTAAATTACGCTATATAACACTAGATATAAAGCTACTAGTAATTTAGGAGGCCTTTTAGACTTAGAGGCACTACCTTACTTACTTAGTGCACTTAGTTACTATAATTATAGATTACTTAAACTATAAGTACCTTATAATAAAGCCTAAGCTAACTAGTTACTAGGTTACTATATTAGATAAGCTATGCTTATTTAACTTTACTATTAAACACTAGGTAAGGAAGCTAAATCCTACTAACCCTTTGTTATAAAGACTAAACTATATTAGTAAGGAAAGGAAGGCTAAGGCTTTTATATCTTAGTTACTAACCTTTCTTACTAAGTTTACTACTATTAGGCTATAGGGGCGCTATATTAGTAATAGCTTAACTACTAGTTAGGTATATCTATAGTATATTAGGTTTATAGTTAAGGAGTAGTGTAAAAGTAATAGTAACTTAGTAAGTACCCTATATCTATATTTACTACCCCTTAATAGTTAAGTAAGAACCCTAATAGTAAGTAAAAGAACCTTTTCTATATTAATCTTTACTAAGCTAGGTAAAAGGCCTAAGCGTGTAGTAATAAAGCTATAGGTTTATAGTAATTAAACCTTACTAGCTAGTTTAAGAACCTTTTCTAAGTTAATCTTTGCTAGGCCTATAGAAGTAATAGTAAGTAAGTTAACCTTTGCTATATTAACCTTTACTATACTAGTTAAAAAGTCTAAGAGCGCTACTAGGGAGCTATATGCTTATAGTAGCATTAAGGCAAATTACCTAATAGTAGGTAAGAGAATCTCTTTTATATTAATCTTTACTATATCTATAGAAGCAATAGTAAGTAAAAGAACCTTTTCTATATTAATCTCTACTAGGTTAGTTAATTTATCTAAGAGCGCTACTAGAGAGCCACTAGGCTATAGTAGTGTTATTCCCCTAATAGTAAGTAAGAGAACCTCTTCTATATTAATCTTTACTATATTCGCAGAAGTAATAGTAAGTAGGAGAACCTCTTCTATATTAATCTTTACTAGGTTAGTTAATTTATCTAAGAGCGCTGCTAGAGAGCTACTAGGCTATAGTAGTGTTATAATAAGAATCTTAGTGGTTTAGAGAACCTTTTCTAAGTTTAACTCTAACATTAGGAGTAAGGCAGCAGAATGTCAAGGCTTCTGGGCTAAATTGGATAGAACAGGGTGATGGTATGGATAAGTAGTAGCTAAATAGCTAAAGGTAAGTAGTGATGCTTAAGGGTTTTAATCTCTAGCCTCCCACATTCCATGTGTGCAACCTTCGCCTTAATACCCTCTCTACGCTTACGTAACTAGCTTATGGTAACCTTGTAGCTAGGGCGCTATAAGCCCTAAGTAAGTCTTACTATATATAATGCTATTGCCTCTATTGCCTATATTGCTCTGTAGCCTTATAACCCTAATATAGTACCTTTACTTATAATTGCTTAATTATACTTGCTACTAGTTAGTGTAAACTTGCTATTTTAAACTTCTATATGATTCTTACCTTACGGTTTAACGCAAGACTAGTGAGATAATAGCCTATTAATAATAGGTAGCTATTATTCCTACTTACTATAAGCTCTTAGTTATAATATAGTTTAGCTATAGAGTTACTTTATAATGCTTATATCTTATTCTACTGTTTACGAAAGTAAACTATATTATATTTTCTTATTAGCTAAAAGGGATAGGGTATAGACACTATACGTTAGGGTGTATTTAATTATAAGTTTTAGCAAAGTTCTAAGTTGCTAGGTGTGTGTAGTTAGCTATACTTGCTTTAATAGTATAACTAGCTTTTTAACTATAGCTTACTTTCACTACTATATAGATTACTTAAGGGGTCTATAGTTAATATAAAAAGACTAAATTTCCCTCCTTCTTCTTTCCTTTCTCCTTATCCTCTTACTTTTTAATGTTAAATTTATAAGTTAGCCTTACTAGCCTATAGTAGCGTTCTTGCTACTACTTAGTAGTTACTAACATTTTTAGAGTCTTTCTCTTTATTATCTTATTATTCTCTGCTTCTATAGTTAGTATTATAGTTTATATTTATTGCTTTGCTTCTGCTTGCTTACTAACTTATAGATAGGTTATAATATTTCTATTTGCTAATAACTCTAGGACCTTAGCGCTGCCTAGAAAAATCCCTATAAGGGTTTACATACTTTAAAAATATTTACATAAGTTTACTCTTATTTATAGTGTTATAGCTACTAACTTACTAGTAATATAATTAAAATTCTTGCCTTTACTATAGTTAGTAGTAGTAATCTAGTAATTACCCTAAAGATAATAGAGCTAAACCTTAGTATATTATAGATAGGAAGCTAATTCTATAAGTGTTATTTTCCTAGTATAATAAGCTACTCTTTCTACTCTTATAATACTAACTTAGGTAGGTATTCCTTAAAGTATACTTACTATATAAAAAATAAAAATATATGCTAGTGTAAGTGCCCCTTTAAGGCTACTACTTTTAGCTAGCTAACCTATTATTAGTGTCTTATAAGAATTATAATACTCTATTATAAGTTTTTTAAGGTTATAAAGGAGGTTCCTAATAGTACCTATTACTATCTATCCCTAGTAAGATTATTAATTCTAGTAACTTAGTTAGAGCTAACTTATTACTAGGCTCTAGTGCGCGTAAAACATAAATTATATAATACCTCTCCTTGCTATAAAGAATGTAAATTACTATAGGAGAGTTTATTAGGCCTATCTAACTATAGAAGCTACTTGTAAGGCAAACGCTAATAAGCGCGTAGTAATGTTATAGCTATTTAATACTACTAACCTTAAGGTCTAGATTAATATTACTAATAGCCTACGCTTTATAGCTTAAAATGCTCCTATAGTAAGTCCTATTATCCCTAGCGTAGCTTTTACTTTACTAACTTATAGCTAGTTTATAGCCTACGCTTTATAGCTTCCTACTTATATTAGCCTCTCTAAGCTCCTTAAAGAGCTTTATTCCTTTATTTATAGGGATAAGGAGAGGTTCTCTAATAATAAAGCTCCTATAGCTACTATAGAGAAAAATATAGTAGTAAATATAATAATAGAGTAATAGGTGCTTAGTAGCTACGTGGTAGTTTGCTTTAAGAGAATATAACTTTTTATACTATAAAATTTTATATGTTAAATTACTAAAGTAATAATATCTTTACAAACTAGCTACTTAATTACCACTTATAATTATTTATAATATCCCTTATAATAAAATCTCTTTTTAATACCTATAAATTCTCTAAGCTATTATAGCCCTTCTATTTCACTAAGAATTTCCGCTGTTTTCTATTATACTAATATAAGATAATTCTCTTAACCTTAAACTCTTCTTTATTATCCTTAATATTATCTTATAGCAAGGATATATCTATATAGCTAGTAGGATCCCCCTCTAAATAGTTTAAGGCTTATAATATTAAACATATTATAAAGTCTTAAGCTAGCTAGTAATTATAATTAATAGGCTAAGCTATAATTACTAACTACCTTCTTAATTTTATAGGGCCCTAGGTACTTAGCTATAAGCTTTTAGCTTAGTTATCTTAAGTTAATATTCTTAGTAAATAGCAAAATATAGTCCTTAACCTTAAACTCTATTAGCATTCTCTTATAATTATAATACTTCTTTTACTATACTTATATGTTATAAAGTAGCTACTTAATCTTTAAGTATCTTTATCTTAATTCTAAGACTTTGTTTTTTACTTAGTTATTTACTAAGTTAGGCATTAGGATAGCCTAATATAGTCCCCTTAGGTTATACCCTTATAGCGCCTTTGCTAGCGTTAGGCTATAACTACTATGCTTGCTTATATTATAGGCAAACTATGCTATTAGTAGATATTTTACCTAATTATCCTGTTTAGCGCATGTATAGGCTCTTAGATAATACTTAAGAACCTAGTTTAATTACTCTATTTGCCTATCTATTTAGGGGTAAAATGCGGTGCTTAGTTACCGCTTTATTACAATAAGGTGGCAGAAAGTCCTCTAGAATTCACTAGTAAATATTAACCTATAGTCTATAATAATACCTTCTAAGGCACTATAGTCTTTAAAAACATTCTTAAGGAACACTATAGCAAGGCTATCGCTAGTTAGTTATGTAAATACTAGTATATAAATACTATACTTTAAGAATTAGTCTATAATAACTAAAATCACATTATATAACTAAAACTTCTAATCCTTTACTAGTAGTAAGCCTATAATAAAGTCTATTAATAATTCTTAGAAAGGGCAATTAGGCACTAGCAACGTAGCTAACTTACTATAAGGTTTATATAACCTTAGCTTTAAAACTTAATAATTAACGTAAGACTAGACATATGCCTTAATGTCTTTCTTTATTAATAGCTAGTAATACTAGCCTATAATATAATAAAGGGTCCTGCTAACCCCCTAATAACCTGCTATAGGATTATTATAGGTTAATAGCAAAATTTCTTTTTATAATCCTAGCGGGATAAAAACACGATTTTTATACATTAGTAACTTAGAGAATCTTGCAATCTATATCTATAGCTCTCTAGCCTCTAGCTTAAAGGGACTAATTAACTATAGTCCTAACGCACTAGAGTTACCACTTATTAGCAATAACTTTCGCTACGTAACAAAGGCATCCCCTTGCTACGCTTCTAATAATAAGACTTAAATTAGGGCTTCTAATTCCGCTGCCTTACTCCTAACATTAGAGTTAAACTTAGAAGAGGTTCTCTAAACTACTAAGATTCTTATTATAACACTACTATAGCCTAGTAGCTCTCTAGTAGCGCTCTTAGATAAATTAACTAACCTAGTAAAGATTAATATAGCAAAGGTTCTCTTACTTACTATTGCTTTTACAAATATAGTAAAGATTAATATAAAAGAGGTTCTCCTACTTGCTATTAGGTAATTTGCCTTAATACCACTATAAGCATATAGCTCCCTAGCAGCGCTCTTAGACTTTTTAACTAGCGTAGTAAAGGTTAATATAGTAAAGGTTAACTTACCTACTATTACTTCTATAGGCCTAGCGGAGATTAATATAGAAAAGGTTCTTAAACTAGCTAGTAGGGTTTAATTGCTATAATCCTATAGCTCTATTACTATGCGCTTAGGCCTTCTACCTAGCCTAGTAAAGATTAATATAGTAAAGGTTCTCTTACCTACTATTAGGGTTATTGCTTTACTATTAAGGGGTAGTAAGCATAGATATAGGGTACTTACTAAGTTACTATTACTCTTATACTACTCCTTAACTACAAACCTAATACACTATAGACATGCCTAACTAGTAGTTAAGCTATTACTAACATAGCGCCCCTATAGCCTAATAGCAATAAACTTAGCAAGGAAGGTTAGTAACTAAGATATAAAAGCCTTAGCCTTCCTTTCCTTACTAATATAGTCTAACCTTTATAATAAAGGATTAGTAGGATTTAGCTTCCTTACCTAGTGTTTAATAGTAAAGTTAAATAGGCATAGCTTATCTAATATAATAACCTAGTGACTAGTTAGCTTAGGCTTTATTATAAGGTACTTATAGTTTAGGTAATCTATAATTATAGTAACTAGGTACGCTAAGTAAGTAAGGTAGTGCCTCTAAGTCTAAAAAGCCTCCTAAATCGCTAGTAGCTTTATGTCTAGTATTATATAGCGTAATTTAGCGTCCTTTAACTTTCTTAATATAAACGCTATAGGGTGCTAGTAACCTAGCACTAATATTATAAGGATAGCTCTAATTACGTATTTAGAGGCATTAGTCTTTACTTATAGTGGTAAAGTTAGGTTAAAGTGGACTAAAATTAGAGCCTCTTAAAATAACTTTTATAGTTCCCTAAACGCTACTAGCTTGCTATTATTTAGCTTAAACTTCGCTAGTTAGTTCCTATATAGGCAGTTTATTAATAGGATAACTATTTTACTATATAACTTAATAAAACGCCTATAAAATCTAGTAAACCTAAGGAAAGATTAGATATTAAACACATAGATAGGTATTAGCCACGTTATAATTACCTTTACCCTACTTAGGTCTATTAAGATTCCTTTTAGTGAGATTACGTAACTAAGGAATTTAACCTCCTTAATAAAGAATTAGCACTTATCTAAATTAATAAAAAGGTTAGCCTTCCGAAATCTCTTAAGGATCTTTTTAACATTACCCTTATGCTCTAAGATCTTATAGCTAAATATTAGGGTGTTATTAAGGTAGATAATGCAAATAAGATTATTAAGGCCTTCTAAAGCTTTGTTAATATACTCTTAGAAGGATACTAGCGCGTTAACAAGCCTAAATAGTATTATAAGATACTTAAAGTAACTATATTTACACTAAAAGGCTGTTTTCCACTTATTACCCTCACGGATACATAGCTAATAGTACGTATCTTTAAGGTCTAACTTTATAAAAATCTTTACACCCCTTAGTTAATCTAAGATTTCTAATATTAGGGGCAAAGGGGCCTTATCTTTAACTATAATCTTATTAAGGCCCCTATAATCCACGTATAGTTATAGCTTTCCCCCTTTTTTTAGCACAAAAAGGATTAGGGCGCCTACTAGGCTAATAGATCTTTAGATTTACTTACATTCCTATGTAGTTACTAGGTACTTATAGAGTACCTATAACTCTTTCTTAGCTAGGTTATATATTAGACCCTATAGTAGTACTTTTCCTTCTTCTAATTTAATAGTATATATATAGCCACCTAAGCTAGGAAGGGTGCTAGCCTCTTTATTTAAAAACATATCTTTAAACTCCTTATAAGCTTCTAGAAGTTTCACTTTCTTAGGTTTATTAGCTAGTTTTATTATTACACTATTACTACTTCCTTTATCTTTATTTACTATAGGTCTAATAGTAGCTACGTGTCTAATTATATGTATTGCCTATAGGTTAAGTACTACTGTAATAGACGCATATTTCGCCACTTTTTAACTATCCTATAACCCTATTGCTAATAAGATATATTCCTTTATTATAGGGTGTCTTTAAAGTCTATCTTTCTAAGATATTATTATAGGCTTATACTCTCTTGCCTAATTAACTTCTAAAACTAATTTTTCGCTGCTATTAGTAACATAGTAGCTAAGTTAGCATATCTTTATATAGCTTATGCTATCCCTAACTAATACTATTTTCTTTAAAATCCCTTAATATAGTATAATATTACCTAATACACTCTTAAGCGTATTATTATAAGGTTACACTTTTAACTAATTAAGGTCTATTAGTATGTTAGGGTAGATTAGGGAATGTATAGCACTAGGGTTAAATAGCGTTAGCACTACTACCTAGTAGTTATCTTAATATAACTTAATATCTATATAAATTCATAGGTCTAGAAGACTATTCTTATTAAGTTAAGTTATATTAAGAGCGTCTTCCTAGGGTTTTACTACGCTAATTAAGGTCTTATTTGCGTTTAAGTAACTCCTAGCCTATTTAGTGCTAGCTTAGTGTGTCTTAGTAGTATAGGTGTTTTTCTTATAAATACTATAGTCTAGTTTAGTGTACCTAGTTAATAGGTAGCCTAGTTTCCTATATTTATAATAGACTAGTAAGCCCCTTACTTTTATATAGTGTCTTTCCTATAGCTCTTTTTCTAGGGACACTAAGCAATTCCTTCTCTTTTATTAGTTACCTCCTTAGTTACCTCCTTAGTAGCCTCTATAGGGGATCCCTTTCTCTTCCCTAGTTACTACTTTTACCTTCTTTCCTTAGCTAATAAGGTAGTTCTAACTTATAAGGTACTCTTAGCTAAATACCTACTTCTTTATAGTGCTATTTAGGCACTATATAAACTAAGTGATTCTTAGAGGTTTAGGCATAGGCTTAGGTAATTCTACCTCTACCTTCCCCTAGACTTTAATAAAAGTCTAGAATAACTAATCCTTACCTTAATAAAGGGTTAGTAGTATTCCTATAGCTTCTAAGTAGTAACTATCTTTATCTATTCCTTTGGTTTTTAGCTATTAGACAAACTCTACCTAAGTGTAGCTTTAGTAATCTATATAACTATTTATAGTAGCAAAGCACATTTACTATTACTTTGCCTTATTTACTAGGTAGCTACTAGTATATATAACTTTTATTACATTATTAGTAAATATATTTTAATCTATAGTAAAGGTTACATTTAAATCCACTAAGAATATCTATAGGTTTTTATAGGTATCCCCCTTATATATAGGAGCTTTTAGCTATATCTTTACTATACTATATTTATAAAGTCTAAGCAAGGGTAGTGCTTCCTAGGGAATAGGGGTAGTGTCTTAGGCAAAGGGTGTTTATAAGGTAGGAGTAAGGCCTTTATTAGCGTTAACTAATTAAGGAGGGGTATTTACTTCCTATAAATTTTTCTATAGCTATTTAAGTTTTTACCTCTTTTAAGCGATTTATAGCTATATCTTTACTTATATAAGGCTATAGTTTAATATAGCTTCCTTACTATTAATAATAGGTTCTAATATATAGGAATTCTCTAGTGTAGTTAGATAAGAGGACTTACGTTTTAGAAATAGGTTCTAATTTATAGGTATACCTTTATATAGTGTGTTTGCTCTAGAGTTATTAGTACCCCTTAAGTAAGTGTTTATTCTTTATAGTGCTAATATTCTTACCCTACTAATAGCCTATTACCCTAATAGGAAGAGAGATTAACTTATTAAGGCTTCTAGGCTAAATTAGATAGAATAGGGTAATAGTATAAATAAGTAGTAGCTAAATAGCTAAAGGTAGGTAGTAATGCTTAAGGGTTTTAATCTTTAGCCTCCTATATTCTATATGTGTAACCTTTGCCTAAATACCCCCTTTGCGCTTATATGACTAGCTTATAGTAACCTTATAGCTAGGGCACTGCGAGCCCTAAGTGGGTCCCACTATACATAATGCTATTGCCTCTATCGCCTGTGTCGCTCCGTAGCCTCCACGACCCTGACACAGAATTAAAAGCCCTAATTTAAGTCTTATTATTAGAAGCGTAGTAAGGGGATGCCTTTATTACGTAGCAAAAGTTATTACTAATAAGTAGTAACTTTAGTGCGTTAGGACTATAGTTAATTAGTCCCTCTAAGCTAGAGGCTAAAGAGCTATAGATATAAACTATAAGATCCTCTAAGTTACTAATATATAAAAATCATGTTTTTATCCTACTAGGATTACAAAAAGAAATTTTGCTATTAACCTATAATAATCCTATAGTAGGTTATTAGGGGGTTAGTAAGACTCTCTATTATATTATAAGCTAATATTACTAGCTATTAATAAAGAAAGATATTAAGGTATATATTTAGTCTTATATTAATTATTAAGTTTTAAAGCTAAGGTTATATAAACCTTATAGTAAGTTAGCTATATTACTAGTGCCTAATTACCTTTTCTAAGAATTATTAATAGACTTTATTATAGGCTTGCTACTAGTAAAGGATTAGAAGTTTTAGTTATATAACGTGATTTTAGTTATTATAGACTAATTCTTAAAGTATAGTATTTATATACTAGTGTTTACATACCTAACTAGTAATAGCCTTATTATAGTATTCCTTAAGAATGTTTTTAAAGACTATAGTGCCCTAGAAGGTATTATTATAGACTATAGGTTAATATTTACTAGTAGATTCTAGAGGACTTTTTGCTACCTTATTGCAATAAAGTAGTAACTAAGTATTGCGTTTTACCCATAGATAAATAGGCAAATAGAGTAATTAAACTAGGTTCTTAAGCATTATTATTGAAAATGGGAAGGGAATCTAGCTAGAGGGATAGGAAGACCTCCCTGCTAGATTCTAATGCGGCGGCTTCTAGATTCACTAGATTATAGCTTATTCTTCAAGATTAGGAGCTTTTGATAGTTAAATACAGTTGATTCCTAGCTAACGGATAGTCTAACAAGCAATGAGAGGATTTCTAGTCCTCTTATAGACTTACTAACTGTATTAGAGGATCTAGGTTACTAGAGAGGTCTTAGGAGCTACTTTTTATTTTCCGCAAAACCTATTTGTATAGGAAAAATAAAAAATCAACTCACGGGCATATAAACTAGCTGCCTAGGTGGCCTAACTAAGCATTTTAGTATACAACCCTATTAATAAAATATACCATTAAATCCAGAAAAATTCAAGGATTCAAACAGTATATATTAGCCTTTTATATAACTACTAGTTACCTAGTTACAGTTAATTTTAGCTTCCCTATAGGGTAACCTAGTTAGCTTAGTCATACAAGCCCGCGGGTTAGTTGTGGGAACAACGCAGGTTATAACAAAACAACGCTGCAAGCAACGCTCGTAACTAACGTTGCAACAACGCAACAAGGCAACTAGTGGGCCTATAAAATAGTGCTATAAATAGCATTATTTTAACACTCCCTCTAGAAAAGTATGAGGTAACTAATTCGATACCTAGACTTAGCTCTTTAATAGATATCTAAGTCAACCATAAATTCAATAATAAATCCAATAACTTTTAAACTAAAAAACAACAGTAAAATCAATAACTTTTAGGCGTAATTCCAGTGTTTTTGTTGATTTTTCGGTTTTTCGACTTTTTAGTTAGTTTTAAACTAGGCCTTTGTATTCGTAAGACCTAATAGTTAGATAAATTGTTAAAATTTATCATTAGGCAGGGGTTTGGTTAAACCATCTGCAGGCATCTCTTTAGTGTTAATGTAGATAACCTTAGCTATACCCTTCTGTACCTTTTCTCTAGTATAGTTAAATTTTAGCAGGGTATGCTTTTCTGCTATAAAGAGCAGGGTTATTAGCGGTTATAATAGCGCCTTAGTTATCACTAAAAATTAGTACTAGAGGTGCTATAGGCAGCTTTATCTCTTTAAAGAGACTATAAAGCCACTCTAGCTCCCTAATAGCTTCACATAAGGCATTAGATTTAGCCTCTAATGTAGATAAAGCTATTGTAGTTACTTTCTTTAATTTCTAGCTAATAGGTCCTTTAGCTAGCTTATAGAGATAAGCATAGGTTAATTTAGAGGACTTATCACCCGCGAAGTTACTATCATAGAAGCCAATAAGGGTTGCAAAAGCTATAGTAGCTTTAGACCTTCTATAAGTTATAGAATAACCTATAGAGCCTAAAAGGTACCTAAGCAGATGTTTAGAAGCATTAAGATGCTTTATAAACAGCTTAGCTAGCGCTGTGGAAAGCCACTGAACTAGAAAGGCAATATTAGGTCTTATAAGGAGCATTAGGTATATAATAGTCCCTATAATACTCTAATATAGCTTATGATTAGGGGGGGAAAGAGGTTTAGTTAGGTGGTTTACTTGCTTTATAATTCCTAGTTATAGAGGAATTTTAATAGGTCTAGTATCCTTTATATTAAATCTTTCTAGGGCTTTAGAAATGTACTAGGACTAGTGAATAGTTAAGGTCCCTTTCTTTCGATTTCTAGTGATTTAAACGCCTAGGAAAAATTTAGCTAGCCTATAGTCTTCTATAGGATAAGCTTTATAAAGTAGCTTCTTTAGCCTATTAATATAAGCTAGATCTAGTCCTATTAGAAGGCAGTTATCCACATAAGTCGCTATATATGTAGATGTGTAGTTAGGTTAAAGAAGATAGCTAGGTTAGATATAAGGGGTTAAAAGCCTAGCTTCTAAAAAAGGTCCTTTAAAACCTGCTACTACTCTCTAGAGCTTTGTTTTAATCTATATAAAGCTTTTTATAGGAAAATAACCTGCTTTTAAGAGGGTTTATAGCTATACTTCTTAAGTAACTTAGCTACTTTAGGTGTAAAAGACTTAGCAAATTTAGTAAATCCATTAGGTATTTGCATATAGATAGATTCCTTTAGTGGACTATTTAAAAAAGGCCCCTATAAAATTAACCTATTTAACTTCCTAGTTATTACAAGCCGCTAGGGCTAGTAAAATCCGCTAACTAGGGGGAATGCTAGTTATAGCATAGGTTTCGATATAATCTTAACCTTCTATCTGCATAAAACCTTTAGCAACGAGTTAGGCCTTATACTTTAAAGGATTATTTTCTTTATCCTTTTTAAGCTTATAAACAAGCCTATTCTTTAGAACCCTCTAGCCCTTAGGAATTTAGTCTATCCCTATAAATTTAAAGGTTCTAGTAGCTAGAAGCTATTTAAATTCGTTAAAAGTTGCATCCATCCATTTTTAACTATCCTTACTTTTTAAAGCTTGTTTCTAGGTCTTAGGGGTATCCAAATTGTTATTATTTTTAGTGGATAATTTAGCCTTTTATTATGCCTTAAAGCATATCTCCTTAACGTATAAAGATATATTAAAATCATTAATATCCATAGAATCAGAATTAATAAAAGAATCTAAATATAAAAACGGTTTTTTAATAGCACCCTTATTAGGGGCGCTAGAGCTAGGGCTCTCTAGGGGTAGCGCTAGAGGCATTGCAGGCGCTGTAGGCGTTGTTACAGGCGCTATATTAGTCGCCCTAGGGGCTGTTAGCACAGGCGCTGCGGGCGCTGCGGGCGCTAGGCTTTTAGGAGGCTTTAGGTAACTATCCTAAATTTCTAGATTATCTTGTAAGATATTAGCTTCTCCCTCTAAAGGATTAGTCCCTAAAGGCTTAGGGGACCCTATAAAGCCTATATTCTCTATCATTTTAATAAAGCTAGTCTTTATAACTAACCTTTTAGAGGGAATATAAATAAGATAAACAGTAAAACCTAGAGTAGCTAGTAACTAGCTAGGAATAGTCCTAGGGGCTAGCTTTTAAAGCTTAGATCTCTGCTCTAGAGGTATTAGGACCTTATAATAAGACCCTATAGCCCTAATTTTTTAAGAAATTAGGCTTATAGGAAGTCTTAGGCTCTAAGTTAGCTAGATATAACTACTTAGGGGTTAAAGGTTTAGTTATATTAGCTATAATATTAACTAATTTCACTATAGCTAGAAGGATATAAGACCATAGAAATAGGGGTAGCTTAGACCACTAAAGTGTAGCCCTAAGCTAGTCTAGGATAAGCCTAATAGCCCTCTTAACTAGCCTATTCTATTCGTAAATATAAGGGTAAGAGGTGCTAAAACAAATTCCTTTAGAAGATAACTATAACTAAAGTTTATTATTAATTTTAGTACCTTTGTTAAAGTAAAGGTGCCTAGGATACGCGTTATATTGGTTTTTTAGGGCCCTAAAGAAGCCCTTAATAGCTAAAGAAAGGGTTAAACCTTCTTTATTAGCTAATAAAAAGCACTATTTATACCGGGATTTTCGATCAATAAGTATAAGGACTATAGCCTTCTTATTATGTAGTATAGGTTTAATTTTAACTATATCTCCCTCTAGAATATCTAGAACTCTAGGGGGGTCCTAAATAGGTTATTTAGTTAGTCTTCTAATAGCTTTAGATTGCATATAGGCTATGCAGTTAAAATCCTTTTCTTTAATAGCGGAAAAATTAGGGATCCCTTTAGCTAATTTTAATGATTTCTTTAGTAAAGGGAGGCCTATGTGGCCTAGTTAAATGTGCCAAAGAAGGGCTAGATTTAGTAACTTCTTATAACTAGAGTCTAGATTAGATTTAGGGCTATTATCCCCTAGCTCCCTCTGTTACTAGGCTTCTTAAGAATTATAGGCCTTTGGGGGCAATAGACGGCCACTATTGTCACCTAAGTCATTAGGGTATGGACCTTCTAAACCCCCTGTAGAAGATGCCTAACTAGGAGCTTTAGTGGGATATAGGGCTAAATCATCGTCTTCTAGCTCTTCGATTCGTTGATATTCCTTAGGATTAAAAGCTAGTTGCGGAATTTGAACCTCTATAGGGTAGGAAAACCCTAATTTAGTCTTATAAGCTCTTGGTTGTCGTTGCCGTTGGTTGCAATATTAAGAGCCTATAAAGGAGAGGTGGGTTAAATGCTTACAGATTATAGGCGTGGGTTGCCCCTTAATCTATAGAAAAAAGCCGTGTTTAGCAGGTTCTAGTAACCCACAGGGGCTTTTATCGGCTAGGAATAGCTAGTCTTTAGCTAGATAACCTCCCTTTAGATAGTGAGATAACCCACTAACTAGGTTAGTATCTATGCCTAGGAAATATAGGGCATCTAGCAAAGCTAAGGGCCTATATTCTAGTGGATTTTTCTTAACTAAAACGTTAAAAATAGCTATGCCTCTTCCTTTAGGATAAATAAGTCCTCCTGCTATAATTATAGCGCTAGTTTTACCTTTCTTTAGAGGTTTAAAGTCCCTAAAAGAAGCCCTATTATTACAAATGTGATAGGAAGAACCCCGTATTATACAAAAGGGAGTTTTTAACTATATTATTAGAGTAGCTAAAAGTAGGCTTGCTAGTAGTGTTACTAGTGGTAGAGGCACTAGAACTATCTAAACTAGAATTAGAATCACTACTATTATCGCTGCTAGATTCATTAGAATCTAATTCTTTAACGTATCCCGTGGCTAGGGTGTAGCCTAAAGCAAAAGCAGCTTCTTTTCCTTTCTGTTTTTCCCTGTTACTACTCTTCTTCTTCTGCTTCTTTTGAGAGGCCTTAGAAGGGTTTAAATCCTTCTTATCCTACTCTTTAGTGGCGTTAGAGTCCTTCTTAGGGTTAGGATTAGAAGACTTCTTTTCCTAGTCCTTAGAATTTCCCTTATTATTATTAAAAGCCTTATAGCTAAGGGCTTTAGCTATAGGGGAGGTTTTATCCCTCTATTCTTCTAATAAATCCGCCATAAGGAACTGTAAATTTAGGGTATTTATAGGCAGTCCTTATGCCCTAGAAGCTCTAATAGTAAATCTTTGTCTCTTAGCCTAACTAGGAAAGGTCTGCTTTAATGCATTAATATAGTAATTTACTTAATTAATAGGGGCGATCTTTACACTACAAAGTTATAGTCTAGCTAGTAAATTATTAAAATTAGCATTAAAAGCCTCTAAAGATCCCTTATAACTTAAAAAGTTTAGGGAATAGTAGCTAGCGTATAGCGTACCACGCTAGATTTTAGCACTCTACAAATACTGCCTAATAAGGACTTTATAGGCTTCTTTAGGGGATTTTTGCTAACATATAGTAGCCTATAGTCCTAGTTAATAACTATCTCTTAATATTATTAAAAGAATAGCTTAATTACAGTTAGCTAGATAGCCTGCTAGGCTTGGATTATCTATAAATTTAGGTAATCCTAGGGCTCTAAATTATATGCTTAAGGCTTGCTTCCACTAATTATAGTTTTTAGGGCCTTTTAGTTTAGCTCCCTCTGGAATAAAGTGAACCTTTTTATTTAGTTCCTTTATAGCACCTATATTAAAGGTAGCTTATAAGTTACTAAAAGGTATGCTTATAGAAGTAGTAGCTATTAGGTCTTCTTCTAGAACCTTAGTACTTTCTTCCTTAGGTCTATTAGAAGCCTAAAGACCTTGCATAATAGTTATAGTTTACGTTAATTTCTATAGAAGATTATTAATACTAGCCTCGTTTTTAATACGATTATCCTCGCTATGCCTAATAAAATTAGATAAGGTCTTGCCTTATTATTTAATTTACCTTTGTATCTATAGCTATAAAGCACTAGCCTAAACAGCTAGTTAACCTTCTATATCTATCCTACTAGGGTCCCTAGGGGGGCTAGAAGACCCTATAGCAGGGGCCTTACCCTTATAACTAGGTGGTGCTATCTTCTGAAAGTCCCTGTGTTAAATCTCTAAATTTATTCCTATTGCAAATAACGCACGCTAGAAATTAATTGTGTTGCAATCTAGTTGCGTACGTAAATTGTGTGGCAGGGCCGTTTAAGAGGGTAGCCCTTAGGTCTAAAAAGTAAGTCTTTAGTATACGCGGGCAGAAAAATAACGGAGAAAAATCTCCGCGAGGAAAATTTTCTTAACACTAACACTAAGTAATAGGAATCGTAGATAATAGGTATTACAGAAGCTACAACGTAACGCAACGTAATGTATAGTGCGTGTAACGTAATATAATAGGTTAAAAAGCCTAGTATAGATATACTAGATGTCTAATGATTTCAAAGGATGCAGCGTATTTACTATTGTAGATAATATTAAATATAACAGTTATAGTAGTGAATAGGATCACTAAAAAGGTTATGGTTATAACTAGGTAGTTATAGGTTGCAATGTGGTGGTTGCGGGTGCGGCTGTAAATGATTTTCAACACCAATAGTCTAATGTTACAATGCGTGGCGCTAGTAGATAAAAGGCTTTAACTTCTAGTGGTTTCCTTTGTAATCTTAAGAGCCTATAGGTATAGTAGGTGATAACTAGTACCCAAAATTAAGCAGTAATCGCAGTAGAATAACGCAGTAATGTAGTAATCTATAGGCCTTCTAGGCTTATAACCTATTAAAAATAGGAAGGGAATCTAGCTAGAGGGATAGGAAGACCTCCCTGCTAGATTCTAATGCGGCGGCTTCTAAATTCACTAGATTATAGCTTATTCTTTAAGATTAGGAGCTTTTAATAGTTAAATACAGTTGATTCCTAGCTAACGGACAGTCTAACAAGCAATAAGAGGATTTCTAGTCCCCTTATAAACCTACTAACTATATCGGAGGATCTAGGTTGCTAGAGAGGTCTTAGGAGCTACTTTTTATTTTCCGCAAAACCTATTTATATAGGAAAAATAAAAAATCAACTCATAGGCATACAAACTAGCTGCCTAGGTAGCCTAACTAAGCATTTTAGTATATAACCCTATTAATAAAATATACTATTAAATCCAGAAAAATTCAAGGATTCGAACAGTATATATTAGCCTTTTATACGACTACTAGTTGCCTAGTTACAGTTAATTTTAGCTTCCCTATAGGGTAACCTAGTTAGCTTAGTCATACAAGCCCGCGGGTTAGTTGTGGGAACAACGCAGGTCACAACAGAACAACGCTGCAAGCAACGCTCGTAACTAACGTTGCAACAACGCAACAAGGCAACTAGTGGGCCTATAAAATAGTGCTATAAATAGCATTATTTTAACAATTATCTAAGAGCCTATACGTGCGCTAAATAGGATAATTAGGTAGAATATTTGCTAATAGTATAGTTTGCCTATAATATAAGTAAGCATAGTAGTTATAGCCTAACGCTACTAAAGGCACTATAAGGGTATAACCTAAGGTGACTATATTAGGCTACCCTAATGCCTAACTTAGTAAATAACTAGGTAGAAACTAAAGTCTTAGAGTTAAGATAAAGATACTTAGAGATTAAGTAGCTACTTTATAATATATAAGTATAGTAAAAGAAGTATTATAATTATAAGAGAATACTAATAGAGTTTAAAGTTAGGGACTATGTTTTACTATTTACTAAGAATATTAACCTAAGATAACTAAGCTAGAAGCTTATAGCTAAGTACCTAAGGCCCTATAAAATTAAGAAGGTAGTTAGTAATTATAGCCTAGCCTATTAATTATAATTACTACCTAGCTTAAGACTTTATAATATATTTAATATTATAAGCCTTAAACTATTTAGAGGGGATCCCACTAGCTATGTAAATATATCCTTACTATAAGATAATATTAAAGATAATAAAGAGGAGTTTAAAGTTAAGAGAATTATCTTATATTAGTATAATAGAAAATAGCGGAAATTCTTAGTAAAATAGAAGGGCTATAATAGCTTAGAGAATTTATAGGTATTAAAAAGAGATTTTATTATAAGGGATATTATAAATAATTATAAGTAGTAATTAAGTAGCTAGTTTATAGAGATATTATTACTTTAGTAATTTAATATATAAAATTTTATAATATAAAAAGTTATATTTTCTTAAAGTAAACTACTATATAGCTACTAAGCACCTATTACTCTATTATTATATTTATAGCTATATTTTCCTCTATAGTAGCTATAGAAGCTTTATTATTAAAGGACCTCTCCTTATCCCTATAGATAAAGAAATAGAGCTCTTTAGGGAGCTTAGAGAGGCTAATATAGGTAGGGAGCTAGGAAGCGTAGTTTATAAACTAGCTATAAGTTAGTAAAGTAAAAGCTACGCTAGAGATAAGGGGACTTACTATAGGGGTATATTAAGCTATAAAGCGTAGGCTATTAGTAATATTAATCTATACCTTAAGGTTAGTAGTGTTAAAAAGCTATAATATTATAGCGCGTTTATTAGCATTAGCCTTATAAGTAGCTTTTATAGTTAAATAGGCCTAATAAACTCTCCTATAGTAATTTGCATTCTTTATAGTAAGGAGTATATTATATAATTTATATTTCGCGCGCACTAGAGCCTAGCAATAAGTTAGCTCTAACTAAGTTACTAGAATTAATAATCTTACTAGACACTAATAGTAAGGGCTATTTTTAGGAACCTCCTTTATAATCTTAAAGAACTTATAATAAAGGATTATAATTCTTATAGGGCACTAGTAATAGGTTAGCTAGCTAAAAGTAATAGCCTTTAAAGGGACACTTATACTAATATATATTTTATTATTTTTTATATAGTAAGTATACTTTAAGGAATTACCTAACCTAAGTTAGTATTATAAGAGTAGGAGAGAAGTAGCTTAGTTATACTAGGGGAATAATAACACTTATTAGGGACTAGCTTCCTATCTATAATATATTAAGGTTTAGCTCTATTATCTTTAGGAGTAATCTACTAGATTACTACTTACTAACTATAGCAAAGGCAAGGAATTTTAATTATACTATTTAGTAAGTTAGTAACTATAACACTATAAATAAGAGGTAAACTTATATAGAAGTTTTTAAAGCCTATAAAGCCCTCTTATAAGGGGATTTCTCTAAGGCAAGCGCTAAGGGTCTAGGAGTTATTAGGCAAATAAATAATATTATAATCTAACTATAAGTTAGTAGTAAGTAAGTAGGAAGCAAAGTAGTAAGATACTAACTATAAGAGAGAATAAAATATAAAATAATAAGAGAAAGACTTTATATAAGGTTAGTAACTACTAAGTAGTAGTAGTAAGAATACTACTATAAGGCTAGTAAGGCTAACTTATAAATTTAATATTAAAAATTAAGAGGGATAAGGAGAAAAGGAAGAGAAAAAGAAAGGGAAATTTAGTCTTTTTTATATTAACTATAGACCCCTTAAGTGATTTATATAGGTAGTAAAAGTAAGCTATAGGTTAAAAAGCTAGCGTTATAGCTATTAATAGCTAAGGTTATAGCTAACTATATATACCTAGTAAGCTTACAGTAACTTCGCTAAAACTTATAATTAAATACACCCTAATATATAGTGTCTAATACCCTATCCCTTTTAGCTAATAAGAAAATATAACATAGGGTGTTTACTTTTATAAAACTAGTAGGAATAAGGATATAAGTATTTATAAAGTAACTCTATAGCTATAACTATATTATAACTAAGAGCTTATAGGTAAGGTAAGGAATAATAGCTAAACCTATTATTAATAGGGCTATTATCTCCTTATACCTTGCGTTAGGATACATTAGGTAAGAGTTATATAGGAAAACTAAAATAGCAAGTTTATACTAATAAAGTAATAAGTATAATTAAGGGTAATTATAAAGTAAAGGGGGTACTATATTAGGGTTATAAAGGCTATAGAGTAACATAGGCAATAGAGGCAATAGCATTATATATAGTAGGACTTACTTAGGGCTTATAGCGCCCTAGCTATAAGGCTACTATAAGCTAGTTACGTGCGCGTAAAGGGGGTATTTAGGCGAAGGTTACACACATAGAATATAGGAGGCTAGAGATTAAAACCCTTAAGCATCACCACTTACCTTTAGCTATCTAGCTACTACTTATCTATACTATTACCCTATTCTATCCATTCTAGCCTAGAAGCCTTAACACTAGTCTATCCCTATAAATTTAAAGGTTCTAGTAGCTAGAAGCTATATAAATTCGTTAAATATTACATCTATCTATTTTTAACTATCCTTGCTTTTTAAAGCTTATTTCTAAGTCTTAGGGGTATCTAAATTATTATTATTAGTGAATAATTTAGCCCTTTATTATGCCTTAAAGCATATCTCCTTAACGTATAAAGATATATTAAAATTAATAATATCTATAGAATTAGAATTCATTAAAGAATCCAAATCTAAAAACGGTTTTTTAATAGCACCCTTATTAGGGGCGCTAGAGCTAGGGCTCTCTAGGGGTAGCGCTAGAGGCATTGCAAGCGCTGTATTAGTCGCCCTAGGGGCTGTTAGTATAGGCGCTACAGGCGCTACAGGCGCTAAGCTTTTAGGAGGCTTTAGGTAACTATCCTAAACTTCTAGATTATCTCGTAAGATATTAGCTTCTCCCTCTAAAGGATTAGTCCCTAAAGGCTTAGGGGACCTTATAAAGCCTATATTCTCTATAATTTTAATAAAGCTAGTCTTTATAACTAACCTTTTAGAGGGAATATAAATAAGATAAATAGTAAAACCTAGAGTAGCTAGTAACTAACTAGGAATAGTCCTAGGGGCTAGCTTTTAAAGCTTAGATCTCTGCTCTAAAGGTATTAGAACCTTATAATAAGACCCTATAGCCCTAATTTTTAAGAAATTAGGCTTATAGGAAGTCTTAGGCTCTAAGTTAGCTAGATATAACTGCTTAGGGGTTAAAGGTTTAGTTATATTAGCTATAATATTAACTAATTCTACTATAGCTAGAAGGATATAAAACTATAGATATAAGGGTAGTTTAGACCACTAAAGTGTAGCCCTAAGCTAGTCTAGGATAACCCTAATAGCCCTCTTAACTAGCCTATTCTATTTATAAATATAGGGGCAAGAGGTGCTAAAACAAGTTCCTTTAGAAAATAACTATAAGTAAAGGTTATTATTAATTTTAGTACCTCTATTAAAGTAAAGGTGCCTAGGATACGCGTTATATTAGTTTTTTAGGGCCCTAAAGAAGCCCTTAATAGCTTAAGAAAGGGTTAAACCTTCTTTATTAGCTAATAAAAAGCACTATTTATACTAGGATTTTTAATTAATAAGAATAAGGACTACTACCTTCTTATTATATAGTATAGGTTTAATTTTAACTATATCTCCCTCTAGAATATCTAAAACTCTAGGGGGGTCCTAAATAGGTTATTTAGTTAGTCTTCTAATAGCTTTAGATTACATATAGGCTATATAGTTAAAATCCTTTTCTTTAACAGCGGAAAGATTAGGAATCCCTTTAGCTAATTTTAATAACTTCTTTAGTAAAGGGAGGCCTATATAGCCTAATTAAATATGCTAAAGAAGGGCTAAATCTAGTAACTTCTTATAACAAGAATCTAGCTTTTTAGGGCTATTATCCCCTAGCTCCCTCTATTACTAGGCCTCTTAAAAATCATAGGCCTCT
Organism: Epichloe amarillans; assembly: GCA_024072835.1. Taxonomy (NCBI): domain Eukaryota; kingdom Fungi; phylum Ascomycota; class Sordariomycetes; order Hypocreales; family Clavicipitaceae; genus Epichloe; species Epichloe amarillans. The sequence goes on along the minus strand of CP099637.1, from coordinate 3,536,818 downwards.
AGGGGCAGTAAATAGCCACTATTGTCACCTAAGTTATTAGGGTATAGACCTTCTAAACCCCCTATAGAAGATGCCTAACTAGGAGCTTTGGTGGGATATAGGGCTAAATCATTGTCTTCTAGCTCTTTAATTTATTAATATTCCTCTGGATTAAAAGCTAGTTACGGAATTTAAACCTCTATAGGGTAGGAAAACCCTAATTTAGTCTTATAAGCTCTTAGTTATTATTATTAGTTATAATATTAAGAGCCTATAAAGGAGAGGTAGGTTAAATGCTTATAGATTATAGGAGTAGGTTGCCCCTTAATCTATAGAAAAAAGCTATGTTTAGTAGGTTCTAATAACCTATAGGGGCTTTTATTAGCTAGGAATAGCTAGTCTTTAGCTAGATAACCTCCCTTTAGATAGTAAGATAACCCACTCACTAGGTTAGTATTTATGCCTAGGAAATATAGAGTATTTAGCAAAGCTAAGGGCCTATATTCTAGTGGATTTTTCTTAACTAGAACATGAAAGATAGCTATGCCTCTTTCTTTAGGGTAAATAGGTCCTCCTACTATAATTATAGCGCTAGTTTTACCTTTCTTTAGAGGTTTAAAGTCCCTAAAAGAAGCCCTATTATTATAAATATAATAGGAAGAACCCGTATTATACAAAAGGGAGTTTTTAACTATATTATTAGAGTAGCTAAAAGTAGGCTTACTAGTAGTGTTACTAGAAAAGGTACTAGAGGTATCTAAGTTAGACTTAGAATCACTACTATTATTACTACTAGATTTATTAGAATCTAATTCTTTAACATATCCTATAGCTAGAGTATAGCCTAAAGCAAAAGTAGCTTCTTTTCCTTTCTATTTTTCCCTATTACTACTCTTCTTCTTCTGCTTTTTAGAGGCTTTAGAAGGGTTTAAATCCTTCTTATCCTGCTCTTTAGTAGCGTTAGAGTCCTTCTTAGGGCTAGGATTAGATAATTTCTTTTTCTAATCCTTAGAATTTCCCTTATTATTAGAAGCCTTATAACTAAGGGCTTTAGCTATAGGGGAGGTCTTATCCCTCTATTCTTCTAATAAATCCGCTATAAGAAACTGTAAATTTAGGGTATTTATAGGCAGTCCTTATGCCCTAGAAGCTCTAATAGTAAATCTTTATCTCTTAGCCTAACTAGGAAAGGTTTGCTTTAATATTTTAATATAATAATTTACTTAATTAATAGGAGCAATCTCTACACTATAAAGCTATAGTCTAGCTAGTAAATTATTAAAATTAGCATTAAAAGCCTCTAAAGATCCCTTATAACTTAAAAAGTTTAGGGAGTGGTAGCTAGTATATAGCGTACTACGCTAGATTTTAGCACTTTATAAATACTACCTAATAAGGACTTTATAGGCTTCTTTAGGGGATTTTTGCTAATATATAGTAGCCTATAGTCCTAGTTAATAGCTATCTCTTAATATTATTAAAAGAATAGCTTAATTATAGTTAGCTAGATAGCTTGCTAGGCTTAGATTATCTATAAATTTAGGTAATCCTAGGGCTCTAAATTAAATACTTAGGGCTTGCTTTTACTTATTATAGTTTTTAAGGCCTTTTAGCTTAGCTCCCTCTAGAATAGAGTAAACCTTCTTATTTAGTTCCTTTATAGCACCTATATTAAAGGCAGCTTATAAGTTACTAGAAGGTACGCTTATAGAAGTAGTAGTAGTTAGGTCTTCTTTTAGAACCTTAGTATTTTCTTCCTTAGGTTTATTAGAAGCCTAAAGACCTTATATAATAGTTATAGTTTGCGTTAATTTCTCTAGAAGATTATTAATACTAGCCTTATTTTTAATATAATTATCCTTGCTATGCCTAATAAATTTAGTTAAGGTCTTGCCTTATTATTTAATCTAGCTTTGTATCTATAGCTATAAAGCACTAGCCTAAACAGCTAGTTAACCTTTTATATCTATCCTAATAGGGTCCCTAGGGGGGCTAGAAGGGCCTATAGTAAGGCCCTTACCCTTATAACTAGGTAGTGCTATCTTCTAAAAGTCCCTATGTTAAATCTCTAAATTTATTCCTATTGCAAATAACGCACGCTAGAAATTGCTTATATTACAATCTAGTTGCATACGCAAATTATGTGGCAAAGCCGTTTAAAAGGGTAGCCCTTAGGTCTAAAAAGTAAGTCTTTAGTATGTATAGGCAGAAAAATAGCAGAGAAGAATCTCTAAGAAAATTTTCTTAACACTAAGGATAGGAATTATAAATAATAGGTATTATAGAAGCTATAACGTAACGTAATGTAATATATAGTGTATGTAACGTAATATAATAGGTTAAAAAGCCTAGTATAGGTATACTAGATATCTAATGATTTTAAAGGGTGTAGCGTATTTACTATTATAAATAATATTAAATATAATGGTTGCAATAGTGAATAGAATCACAAGAGGTTGTGGTTATAACTAGATAGTTATAGGTTACAATGTGGTGGTTGTGGGTATGGCTATAGATAATTTTTAACACTAAGGGTCTAATGTTACAATACGTGGCGCTAGTAGTTAAAAAGCTTTAAATTCTAGTGGTTTCCTTCGTAATCTAAGAGCCTATAGGTATAGTAGGTAATAACTAGTACCTAAAATTAAGCAGTAATTGCAGTAGAATAACGCAGTAATGTAGTAATCTATAGGCCTTTTAGGCTTATAACCTATTAAAAAATAGAAGGGAATCTAGCTAGTGGGATAGGAAGACCTCCCTAGTAGATTCTAATGTAGTAGCTTCTAGATTCACTAGATTATAGCTATATTCTTTAAGATAGAGAGCTTTAATAGTTAAATATAGTTAATTCCTAGCTAACAAATAGTCTAATAAGCAATAAGAGGATTTCTAAGTCCCCTTATAGACCTACTAACTATATTAGGGGATCTAGATTACTAGAGAGGTCTTAGGAGCTACTTTTTATTTTCCATAAGATGTTTTTATATAGGAAAAATAAAAAATCAACTTATAGCTATATAAACTAGCTGCCTAGGTAGTCTAACTAAGGATTTTAATATATAACCCTATTAATAAAATATACTATTAAATCCAGAAAAAATTAAGGATTTAAACAGTATACTTTAGCCTTTTATATAACTACTAGTTGCCTAGTTACAGTTAATTTTAGCTTCCCTATAGGGTAACCTAGTTAGCTTAGTTATACAAGCCTGTGGGTTAGTTGTGGGAACAACGCAAGTCACAACAGAAAACGCTGCAAGCAACGCTCGTAACCAACGTTGCAACAACGCAACAAGGCAACTAGTGGGCCTATAAAATAGTGCTATAAATAGCATTATTTTAACACTAGGGCACTATAAGCCCTAAGTAGGTCTTATTATATATAATGCTATTACCTCTATTGCCTCTATTGCTCTATAGCTTCCACGACCCTAACATAGGTAGTTAGTTTATATAGTTACAAGTTATTTTTTTACTTTTCCTATATAAATAAATTTTATAGAAAATAAAAAGTAGCTCCTAAGACCTTTTTAGTAACCTAGATCTTTTAATATAGTTAGTAAGTTTATAAGAGGACTTAGAAATTCTCTTATTACTTATTAGACTATTTGTTAGTTAGGAATTAACTATATTTAACTATTAAAGCTCTTTATCTTAAAGAATATAGCTGTAATATAGTGAATCTAGAAGCCACCTCGCTAGAATCTAGTAGAGAGGTCTTCCTATCCCTCTAGCTAGATTCGCTTCCATATTCAATAATATCTATAGCTAATTTATACCTATAGGGGTCTTAAGTGCGCTAGCTTTTAAACGACTGCGCTTACTTGGATCGCACCCCTACCGTCCTAACGAACATGAAAGGACCACTACTAGTTGCCGCTTGCTTCAACTGTCGCTGCCACTTGTTAATGGATGCACAACTGCAATTTTTTCGAACCCATTTCTCCCAAGGGCTTCCGCAACTACCACTGCTTCCGCCACTACCAGTGGTAGTTCGAGGATTTGATTCTTCCGCGGATACTTAAGAACCCGTTATTGAAGACGAAAGGAGGCAATTGTCTCACTGCCTGGGTATCGCTAGTAATACATATTCAAAGTTGTGCGTCGCATGCGGGGGGGATGGGGGAGAAGGACTCGCCTCTTGATATCATTGATGGGTAACGAGATAACCTGACGTGATTGACATGTTCCAAGTTGAGAACATCCAGAAGTGTACAATGGCAACTTCATATCTGGACTTGAAAAGGGCTTTCAGTCGTGGGAAAAAGAATCAACCCATTGTCGTCCGTCCATCAACATCATCCCCTACGTCATCTACATCTCCTCTCTAGTTATTGTGTCCTGCCCATACTCCGTAGTCCTTGACTTCCTAGAGAGCCCCTTCTCAAACGCACACGTGCTCATCGTATGTCCTACTTTGCCCACAGCGTACCACCTCACTCCATCTAGCGTTTCATATTGCATGAACCTTAAAGGCGTCGGGTACGGAGTCGGCATATCCAGTATCATGACGGCGTTTGTCATGTTTCATTGGCGTCCGCCTAACCAAGCCTTTGGGTGGCTTACTTATGTAAGAGGACAGAGAAGGGAGAAGAGAGAAGAGAGACCAGTTGCGAAGTTCTCCAGGGGTGATGCCGTCTTTCCGCGGAACAAATAAAGGACCTCTAAACACGCATCTGTCAAAAATTAAATACGCATCTGCCCCCACCCATTTTTAGTGTGGCTTACGTCTATTGATCTTCGTAGCTATATCAATAATTAATATTACTATATCTCACTACCTATTAATATAGGTAGGGCACTTATAATAGCTATAATAATATTAATACCTTTAAAAAAAAACACACTAGGTATTGCTATAAAGAGTAATAAATATAAGCCACACTAAAAATAGGTAGGCAGGTTATCCTGATTTCCCGAATAGGACTAATGGCAAATGCGTGTTTAGATGTCCACAAATAAAAGCCTAACTAGCCTTGTGGGCCGCCAGGAGAGGAAGATTCTACATATGTAAGCTTGGCTGGCTATCCATGCATGTCTCGGAATTGTCTCCGAAGCTTTCAGCTTGGTAGTGCAAGATCCTTGTAGATTCTTGCTAAATCCTAGGCTGCATGCGGGCCATGTCCTGGCTAATCTGCCGACAGCAACGAGACCTCGTCCTCCCAAATCGCCTTGTTGCTGATTCCATCCAATCAAACCGCGTCGTACATGGGCTAACCCATGGAAGTTCTCGTCGCTAAAGTAGCGGTGAAGGAGATTTGAAAAAAAAAACAAAAAAAAAAAGAGAGTAACAAGCTAGGCCAAGCGGAACGGAAGTGGGCGCCCCTACTAGTGGCTACGATGAGGGAGGGGGAATCACGTCGATTTATAGCAAAACTCGAATGGATTTGAGTTGTATTGCTGCCGCGAACTATAACTTGCAAGCATATATATGCTCATTTATCGCAGCTACTAGGGTGCGCACGAAAGCTTGTTGTTACATTTGATTACATCTTTCACTACAGTCCCTATTCATTTTACATGCTAATTGTGATACTAGCTAACTTGGATCACCCTAGGCAAGAGATGCGCGGACACATCTTTCTTTGGATTTGAAAATGATGATTGTCAAGTCCACGGCGCATGCATCAACTCCGAGTTGAAGTCTGAACCCCCTCCAAACAACCTGTATTTGACAAGATCACGGGCCCCGAGGAACGCAAACGCGTCATCGGCCTTATGATGGTGACCGCACGGCAACGATGCTCTGCAACTTCGCAGGTGGGGGAATTGGCAAAGTGGCAGGACCTGCCACAACGGCAAGGAACGAAGGAAGGGCCGCGTCTCTTCCTAGATCGGAAAAGAAGACGCCTTTTTATCCGGCAAAAATGGTCTGGCTCGTGCTTCTTCGGCATTTCATGACTCGTGCATGCGTCTGTTAATCCCGCATCGTTCGTTGCGCCATCTTGCACCATCTCCGGAGGAGGAAGTCAGAGCGACGAGCCCAGATTCATCATGAACTTGTTTCAAGGGCCCCTGTCTCTCGGGGCTACATCAATTGTGCCGAGTAAGATAGGAACACGCTCAAGGAGATACGCTATATCTAGTGAAATCTAGCTAATTAGCATTTATGAGCATAACGCAAAGACCCACTGTACTATACCTAACTAGGCTGGTCCGTTCCCTGATAATGTGGTCTATACCCTGCTAGGCTATCTTATATCTCGCCAGACTTCTGACCGACGGCGGTCGTTGTGCTCGTCCCAGAAAGTGGTGTTCGCCGGGCCATCACCTGATGTTAGGTCCAAACCGGCCATCGACGGGCCGCTCAGACCCATCGTTTGGGGTGTGGGGGGAGAGGTGGGGGGGGGGGGTGAAGAAAGATGCGGAGAGAACATTCCGTTTCCAATTCGGGCTTTACTCCGCACACACACACACACACGTAATCTCACATCGATTTCAGCTGGAGGATGCGGGCCTCTAAATGCGCATACATCTTTTTATTTTTTTGGAAGGACAGTCCACCCACCGAATAAATGTACTAGTTAGGGCTTACATTGTAAGCTTTTAAATAATGACAGGTTTTGGTTCAAAATCGCCCATTCTTTAGAATTACCGGGACCCACTGTATGCGCATCTATGGGCGTAGAAGTCCGGAGGATGCAAGATCGGGCCGCCTCTGGGGGGGTGTCGGGCGTGTAAACAAACACCTTGGCCTATTCTCTTAAACCCCTCGACCTCTTTGACCAACCCTCGATCCTTAATCCTTGACACCTCCCGTTCCTTTGATATACATGAACTTATTTTTCAGACCGCAAGCTAAGCCTAGGTTCACCAGGACGGGACAAATTGACGAGCCGCGATTGACAAGATCAACAGAGGACGGGCCTGCGGCACGGAGCAAGTAGTTGGCTAGATGCGATTCGGCATCGTGTCATCTCGGTGATGTTCTTCAAAAATATAGGGTGTGATCCACGTAGGCGCAGTCGTTTAAAATCTGGCGCAGTTGTCTAAAATTCATTATTTTTAGACCTATAATTACATAAAAACTAGGGCCTTTCTATATTTAGTTAGTGTTTTTATAGCGTATACCCTAGGTAATTACTATACCTCTAAAAGGCCCCTATTTATAATATACTAAGATAGCAAGGGTTAGTTAGGGGTTAGTTAGATAGCTATAAAAGGGAAGCTATTAAGAAAAAGTTATATTTCTACCACTAGTATAGTAAAAAAGAGTGCGCTAAATATTTTAGCATACTCTAGTTAAATTAGCGCACTCTTTAGCTAATCTAGTATACTTTATATTCTCTAATATACTAATAGAGGTAAACTTCTTTTCTTTAGAGTAATTTCTATTAAATTTAGTTTAAGAGAATAATAATAATAATAGCCTATGCTTTACTATTACTATATTAATTATTTATAATGTTTCTTTTATTTAAAACTTACTATAAAATAACACTAATCCTCTTATAATAAGGTAAAGATTACTAATAGCCTTAATAGCCCTCTATAAGAAAGCCCTTTACCTTTCTACTAATTTAGGGTTTAAAGACATTTTCTATATATTAAAGGCTATGTTTTTTAACCTCTATTAATAGCTTTAAAATAATATAGATATTAGGCCTACTAAAAACTAGTTAGTTAAGTAAATAATTATGCTTTTCCTATAGATTATAGTGTTTAATAAGCTATAGTAAAATGTAGCTTTTTATTTTAAATTAGCCTAATTATTAGTATTAAGAATCTTCTATAGGCTTATTAATCTAATAAGGCATTTATATACCACTCTTATTTATTAACTAGAGCTAGATTATATTTCTATATGCATTACATTAGATCTAAGTAAACGCGCGTTCTATAGTATAATAAGTGCTATTAATAGTATATATATACCTATATTTATTCTAGTAGTAAGGTAGTAGTAATTCTTCTCTTAAAAGAGTAATATATTCTAAAATATACTTATAGCTATTAATTTTAATAATAATATCTTTATATATATATTAGTAAGCGCTAAGGGATTAATTTATAATAGACTACTGCTTTAAACCACTCTTACTAGGTTATTCTAAATACATAGAAACCGTTTTTACCTTATAGATATAGGATTTTATACCTAAGCTAGTTTACTTATGCCCTTTATAAGCGTTTATTATTATTTAAATAAGAATCCTAATAATAAAGAAAGGCTAAAAATAAGGGCTAAGCTTTTTAATCTTTAGTATACTATTCTTTAAGTAGTAGTTAAGAAACTCTTTAGGTATTATAAGTAAAAGTTTAAGATAATTTGCTATAGTGCTACTAAGTATAACTTTCTAGATTAGATTAAGATTATTTATACTATAACTAGCCTATTTAACTTTATTAAGTTAGGTAGTATTACACTAGAAAAGCAAGGTAGGCTTAACTTAGAGGCATTAAATAAGGATAAACGCTAGCTTATTAAAGAGGCTTATAAGCTAGTAAATAGCTTTAATATAAGAGGAAGTCTAATAGTATAGCAAAGTATTATTATAAAAAGAGGCTTTTATAGTTATTAGTAATACTAGCAAGAGAGAGGCATTAAGATCCCTAAGGATAGAAGTCTTTAATAAGGGAGGAATTATTTAGTAAGTAGTTATAAAGTTATTAGGTAAGTGGCTATAAGGTTATTAGGTAAGCGGCTATAAGGTTATTAGGTAAGCGGCTATAAGGTTATTAGATAGGCGGCTATAAGGTAAGGGAGATAAAACTATAAGTAGCGTGAATTTTATATAGGTAAAAATACTAGTAATTCTTATGCCTAAGCTAATTTTACTATAATCTTCTAGCCTCTTCCTTTACCTTTATAACCTTGCTTTCTAAACCTCCTCCTTTACCTTTATAACCTCTTCCTTTACCTTTATAAATAACCTCTTTCTTTTACCTTTATAAATAATAGCTAAAGTCTATAGTTATAAAAGCCTCTTTATTCTTACTTCTAAGCTTATTCTAAAGCACTATATTCTTTAGATCTTCCTTAACCTAGCTTATTGCTTTTAATATCTAAGTAATACTATAGCTTTTATAAAAAGATATATAGTCCTCTAATGCCTTTTTAAACTTGCTATCTAATAGGTTAATTTACTACTAGATAGTATAGATATAAGAGTACTCTTACTTCTAAACTTAAGAAAACACTAACTTAAGTGCTATAAAAACCACTTTTACTATTAATTAATTTATATTCTTTTTCTAAATCCTCTAAACTAGTGTGCTACTTTAGGTAGATTTACTAGAAGGTAATAATCCCCCTCTAGTAGTAAAGCTTAGGGTTAACCCTTTAGAGCTTAGAGTTACTATAACCTAACTAATTTATTCTAATATAAGCGTAGTAGTAAGTTATATTAATTATGCTAAGGTAAAGGGATTATCCCCCCTAGTTAGATTAATAGTCTTAAGCTAATTAATACTATTATCCTTAACTATTTTACTAGTCCCTTATTAATTATTATCTTTATCTATTAGATTCTTAAGAGGTTAGGCTATTACTATAAAGCCTAGATTATTACCTACTTCTAAAATAGTACCCCTAGCTAGTAAGTCCTTTAAAAAGATATTACACTAAGTATTATAGGTAATATTATTAGTAACTAAGAGTAGCTAGGTTATAACCTTTTTTCTAATTATACTAAACTTCTTTTTAAGTAGCTTAGCATTTATATTGCTTATTTTAAGCATATATAATACCTTATTATATTATATACTAGAATAGCTTTTAGCCTATAAGAATACTTACTAATAGTCTTATAAGCTATAATACTTTTATTTTACTAATTTTATAATCTATTTATAATAAGGGTAATAATCTTATATAATAAGGATAATATCTTATAAAGTTAATTAAGTTACGCTATGCTTTATACTATTTTATTTACTATTAACCTAGGCTTTATAAAGCTTCTCTAGTAAGTAAATTATTTACTTATTAGTTTACCTTACGCTAGTATTACACTAAGAAAAAGTAGTAGATTAACTAGGCTATAAAGCGCTTTAAGACTAAGAAGAAGATATTTAAAGAAAAAGAGTATAAAGGTATAAGAAATTATTTAATAATAATAACTTCTTTATAAGGGAAAAGCCTTTACTAATAATATATAAGGGGCTAGGGTAGTATAAAATCTCTTTACCCCCTTATATATTAGTAAGGAAAGGTGCTAAGATAGTATAAAGTAAGCTCTTTACCTATATCTATAGCTAACTTATACCTAGCTATGTCCGGAGTGCGCCAGATTTTAAACGACTGCGCCTACGTGGATCACACCCATAAAATGGTGTAGCACGCCGGCCGAAGTTGCTTGGGAAATCTACCCATCTCCCACTGGCCCATTTTCTCTGTTGCCCACGTATGTAGTAAAACCGTCGTCCGTCTTCTTCTTCTTCTTCTTCTTGTTACGATGCCAAATCCATTCTGTCTCACCTGGCCTCGCCAGTGGGCGGAGGCATCCCCCCCCCGCTGGGGTGACTGCGCTGTCCAAGGCCTCAACATTGAGTTCGTCGGGGCGGTGACGGACAAGGACGCTCTCCCCGGCGGCGACGGCAGGCCAATTAGAATCCCTCCGTACTTCTGGGGCGAGGGTCCCGCGGCCCGGCTAGCGAGGCGACTTGGCTGGAAGGGAAAGCTAAGAAAAGATGGAGGCTTCCCCGTGCACAGGGGCTACTCGGAGGCGAGGGCCTTGGTCGGCAAGGGAGCCGTGGCGGATCTGAGAAGGCTGTGCCTCGAGGCGGAAGACTTGGTGGGGGAGATTTTTGCTAGCATTGGCGGCATCGGCGGCGTCGGCGGCGTCGGGGGGGGCGTCGTCCCGCACAAGGACGAGCGGTTCGGGGCGGAAGCGGGGGTGGCGGAAGCGGCGCGGCCCAGGGTGGTGCGGCTGCGGCTGTCGCCGGAGCTCGCGCTGTGGAAAAGCACGCAGCACGCAATCGGCAAGGTGCTGCCCCCCAAGGGCGCGGGGCTGAGCCAAGCCTCGCCGCGGGTGCTCGCCGTGCTGGGGGCCGGCGACTGGCCCGAGGCCATGACGACCACCAACGCCCTGTTCGGCTGCGGCATGGCGAGCCTGCTCATTGGCGCCGCCGACGTGCGCACCCTGTTCTCCAACTACGTGACCGACATGGCCTTTTACTACGAGCACGGGTACAACCACGTCTTCCCCTCGTTCCACCGGCTGCTGCAAGACGGGGTCGCCGACGCCCACGCGCGGCGCACCCTCGGCGGCCGGCAGCGGCGCGAGGCCGTCGCCGCCGGCGTGCGGTACATCCAGGCCAAGATAGCGCTCGAGGGGGCGCACAGGACGCGCCTGAAGGACGCCGCCGCGCAGATGGACCGCCGGACCGCCCAGGTCGTCTCCCTGTCCGAGAGCAGCCTGCTCGGCATGGCGGCCGAGGCCATGGCCCGGGGCTTCGACGCCGCCGCCGTCATGAGCGACCTCGTCTTCAGCTCGCCCGGCACCGACGTCGTCGACGTGGGCTGCGACCTGGTCAACTCCGAGGTCATGAACTCGTTCCTCAACGTGGCCGACATCGCCGCCTCGGGCGGCGTCGTGAGCGAGCCGGCGCTGCGGGCCATCTACGACGCCTACGCCGCCACGGGCGCGCGCATGTTGACCCAGAGGTGGCACGAGCCCGTGGCCAGGATGTGCGCCGCGCTGTACACGTGGCACATCCAAAACGACCGGCACATGTTCCTCCGCCGCGCCCTCCTGGGATGGCCCAAGGCCCGCAAGTCGCCGGCGCGGCCCCAGCGCGAGGCCGACTTCGACGAGGTCTTCGACGCCGACTTCCGCACCACCGGCTTCAGCAGGCCCCTCGACCCCGCGTACGCCTGCGACGGCGGCGACACCTGCAACCACGTCCGCCGCTTCCTCGACCGCTCTCGGGACCGCTCTCGGGGTGAGGACGACCTGCTCGGCGCCCTCTGGTCGTCCCTCGTCACCGGCCCGCTCGAGTACGTCCGGCGGGGCGAGCTGGACGAGCAGCGCGAGCAGCACCTCGCCGAATCCTCGCGCCTGCAAATGGCCCAGCTCTTCTCCAAGGGCCTCGTCGTCGAGATGGTCTGGCTGATCGCCCATGCGAACCACCACGCCTGGCAGGTGAACTACCTGTTCGAGGCCGCCATGTTTGGCAGCATCCTGGACGGGGGCGCATTGATAGGCAAGCTCGACCGGGCAGAGGGCGAGGAAGCGCAAGACCAAGAGGAGGAGAAGGACATGACCTACATCAATTTCCGCAACGACCTTTCTCCCCAGCTAGAACAGTCATGTCATGCAGGAAAGAGGAGGAATTGAGTGAGCGAGAAATGTGGAAGACCGAGACAGATGGCCGGCCATTTCTCAGTAGCGCATCCACCGTGGAGCCTGATGTAGCGCGACTTTGACAAAATGATGCTTCACTGTTCCCAAACAAGAACTGACGAGACTGTTTACTGATTAGCCGGACTGGCTTATTCCCATCCATGCGTGTGCCTGCCATGACGATGAGACGCATTGTAGAAAAAGTCTGTAAATAGCAAATAAATAGCCCGCTGAAGGTGTCCGACCGCATTCGCCGCTACGCCAGCAGAGTTGGGCGGACTTTGAATGATGGAAAACAACCGGGACCAGAGCAATTTGGACAGAAAATGAGTTTGTCGATAGTCAGGTAGCTTTGGGTTGATAATGCCACGGTTATCCTTGGACAACCATCTTGATAATTACTGTTTTGGTCTTTCTACGGGCCATATGGAATCGATAGCACACCTAGTGGTCGCTGTCTAAGCAAGATGCGATGAAAACAGCTGACTAGCCCCGATTTCCCTGACCGCAACATCAGAAATAGCACAAAGAACCTGGCGGCTGCAATGCATGCCGCGTCTCGCGCCCAGAAATAGTAAAAAATCACGAGGCGAGCTAGGCGCGACGGCCCCGACATATCCCGTGTCGATCGTTCCACCATGTGACACTACACGGTCGTAATCTCGACGTTGGCTGCAGCATACATCTCTTCGAGGCACGAATATGCCGGACAAAACATTGCCTGGCGCTCGATGGTCATCCACTGATCATCTCGTCAATCCGTGTGATGGACATGTCTCGTGTGACTAGGCAGTCTCGCAATGATCTGAAGTGCGCTTCCATTCGTTTTTCCCTGACGCATGCAGACAAGCTTATTAATTTCCCCTGGCGAGTACCCCGTAGTCGCCACAAGGCATAGTCGGAATGCATGCCTATACCTATGTACACCTAGCTTGCATGATACGGCGGCAGACACGGCAGAAAGCTGTCTTGGACGGGCAGCCATGATTGGCAGCCATTGATTGCCCTAGGTGGAATGTGAACGGCAACGACGGGAACCACGGCTCTTCGTATGGCTCTCGTTTCGAGCTCTGGTTGAATCCCACCTTGTTGGTGCGGAGCTCGATTCGAAAACGTGTCACGAAAAGGGAGACGTCTACTCCGTAGATCCGTCGGAGGCAGTCACGTCACAGACAGAGCCAGGCGAAATTGCCCATCGCGGCCCATCGCAGCCCATCGCAGCCATGTTTGACGCTAAAACTGGATTCCCAAGGCTTTCTTTCCAGCGAAAATCGACCAAAGTCGACGAGACAAACAAGACCCAGCAATGTCTTGTCTCCAAGGCGACTGGCAGAGACGGACGAAAGGAACGCTTCGTTTAGGACGCAAGATCTCACCTTGTGCCTTTGCGCTGGTCTGGCTCGGCACAGATGGAAGCGGAGAAGAAAACAGACGTCATTTCCAGACAACTGCCTGCCAATTCTGGAAGCTGCTGTGGCTTGCGAATTGCCAGCCAGTTCTTTTCGTCTTTTGTGTGTACGGATGCGTACGGAGCACGGATTACGGACCGTACGAGTTGGCCTGCCTGCCTGCCTGCCTGCCTGGTCTCTTGCTACGTGGCTGCATCGCTGCGTCGCTGCGTGGCCTTCTTCTGGTCTCCCCCCACCAACCAGCATCCTTTTTTTTTTCTTTAGCGCAAACCTTGTCCCTTGTCACCCCGGTCCTGCGTCTCGCACACACCACCTTCCCTTTTTTTTTTTCTCTCTTCCACAACATCCACAACACCCACACCAAACCAACACGCGACTTGCCCGTTCTTGCTGACCGAAATCCCTTCTTCTCTTTGGATACCTTTTCGTTGGCCCGGGGTGCGTCGCAAGATGGCTAACATGGTCCGACTTGTTGCTTCCGACATGAAGTCTTGTCCTTGCTAGGGCCGCTTGCTCACACGCACGCGACGTATCGGCATATGCTCATTTCCACTCTGTAATCTCGTATTCCGCGTACGCAGACACGACACTCCCCATCTTCGACCACCACTCGTCACCTGCACGCAACGCACAGCTTCCTACCAATAAGGCTTCCCTTGATCCTGGGCTACAATCCTTCACACACGGACGTCGATTTTGGGCTTTGAGAGGAGCAATATCAAGATTCGCGAAGCCACATCAACGCCCTTCTGCCAGCGCGAACCATGGCAACCAAGAGAAGTTCTCGGGCATACGTAGCCGAAACAAACCACGACGACGACGACATTCACCAGCGACGAATGTCTTCTGCCTACATTTCAAGAAGAAGTTCCCGGAACTCTCTGAAAGACGATTCAACCCAAGCAATCGAGGACATGGACGTTGACCAAAGGAGTGGCACAGTGTCGTGGGACCCGCAGGCTGTATCCTCCCGCTCACAAAGTATGACATCCAACAGCAAAGAAGCACCTTTGATCAGCACATCGGGCAACAGGACCTCTGACAAGACATGTAAGTGCATCAGGACCAGTCTTCGTTGTGCTTTCCAAGGGGGGGAGGGGAAATTAACGCTTAGCGACCACCAGCCGCCTCGTTGTCGACATCGTCATCCGTTTCCGATCCATCAGATTGTCCCAGTCCTGCTGCCAACGGACGTCCCATCAACTTTGGGTTGGTCGTCCCGGGTGTCTACAGAAGCAGTTATCCCAAACCTGAGGATTACCATTTCTTGAGTGGTTTGAAGCTCAAGACAGTAGTGTTTGTAAAATCCGAAACTCATTGGCTCTTGTATGTAAGCTGACATGAGAGTAGAACCCTGGTGAAAAAAGACGAGCTTGACCACGATCTGCATTCCTTCATCAAAGCAAACGGGATCAACCAAGTCATTTTCAATATGAAAGGCACCAAGAAGGAAGCCATTCCTATCAGCACCATGAGATCAATCCTTGAACTGGTGCTTGACCGGAATAACTACCCCCTGCTCGTGCACTGCAATCACGGCAAGCATCGAACAGGATGTGTCGTCGCCGTCGTCCGCAAGTTGTCAGGTTGGCAAATCAACCTTGTCGTTGCCGAGTACAAAACGTACGCGGAGCCCAAAATCCGAGATTGTGACGTCGACTACATCAACAACTTTCAGTGCGCACCACTTCAGAGCCTGTACAAGCTGTACAGCGAAGCAGCACAGTTCAGTCCCGTGCAAGTCCGCACGTTTTTCCGGGCGCTGTTATTTTCGACGTTTGTCATGGTGCTATGGCTGATATCAAGCTCACAAATGCCGTTGGTCGATGGCACAGCTCTGCAATAACCCGCCTTGTCATGTCATGGAACTTGATGAGTCGAAAATGAATGGACACGAACAGTCCCCGTTTTTTGTTGTTTTTTTTGTTTTGAGCATGACGATAGAAAGAGCATGCACATGCACCAGCACATGACGAACAAGTTGCTACTGGCACGGGCTCAAATAGCATCACGCGAGAGCTTGTATGATAGATCACGGACGTCAGGGTTTGTCCAGATGTTGTGAGTCACCGCGGCCAGAGGCTCAGGTTGACCACATGGCCATTTTCTTTTATCAGCGGAAATTATTCCCCTTCAAGAAAATCGTCGTTTCCTTCTTTATTTCCTTTTTTAACATTAATGAGTTGGCCCGCCAGGGAAGGATGGCATCACCACGGCCACAGGAGACGGATTCATAGACCAAGAGAAAATCAAGCGCTGAGACAAATCTTGAGCCGGCGTTGGGAGATTGGGGGGAGGAGAGCGGCAGATGGTGAGGATGAGTCAGTACGTCGTTGGAAAGAGTCCGCTCAGACGATATTGCGAGACCTTTCAGGACAGGTGATGCATCATGGGCGGCTACCTTGGGTAATTTAAATTAAAAAAAAATCCGTACTACATCCGAGGTCCGAGGCGTTGAATGGGCCCGTAAAGCTTTCTTTTTCTTAAAACACAAGCGCGTTCTGTATCATGTCTACAAATAGGCTGGTAGCATCAAACAACGATGCCGCCAACATGCTTGCCATGCCCCTCTCCCAGATCTCCCAGATGCCACTGTCGGCCATCTATCCCAGCTCCGTCGTGCTTGCCCGAGGAAAGCGTGCTTCACTCGTCCTTCGGCCGCCGCGCCCACCTGTTGCGCCTCGTGCGCTCCTCTGCATCCCTCTGGAAGTCGCCCCCGAAGTACGCCCACCCGCCCGCGGCGGCGTTGGCGAAGCCCAGTCCCACGGCGGAGCCGCGCACCAGCCCCCTCGCGGAGAACTTGCTCCTCAGGGGCTGGCGCCTGCGGAGGGCGAGCAGGGCGTAGAGGCCGGACCACGCGGCCGTCAGGCCGGCGGCGCCCGTCTGGTAGCCCGAGAGGTTGAGGTACGACGAGAAGAGGAGGGGCGGCACGAACAGGGCGAGGGGGAGGGCTCTCGCGGGCCGGGCGTGGAGGGCCGTGACGAGAGTCGCCATGAGGGCGGGGGGCAGCGAGGATGCTGCGATGGAGTCGTTAGTCGGGGCGAAGCACGAAGCACGAGATTTTTTTTCCATCTCTGGCACGACAACGGGAATAAAAATAGTCATGGGGACGAAGGGAATTGGAATTGTTCACACCATTGTGTATGTTTGTGTTTTTCCCTGAATAGCACAAAGGAGGTGGCTATACGGGGCCAAAAAATGCAGCGAGTCCGGACGCCCCCGTCGACACAATCGGGGAATATACGTACGGCTCACGATGACGGAAGCAGATGGCCGGGGAAACAAAAAGGCATGGGAAAACAACAAACTTACATCCCCAGTCTTGCAGATGCGCCGCGACGGAGCTGCTCTGCGCAGGCGCCACGTCCCCTGGTGGTGACGGTGATGCCATGATTGGCGAGGCGAGGCGAGGCGACGCTCGGATCAAAACGGAACAACAAGGGCTGGTGATGAGTAAAGAAAGAGAGGTGGGTTTTTCGTGCGATGCGCGATAATAACGATTGATTCCCGGCTGAAGGCGCAGGGCTTTGTTGTCTTGGGTACGAAGTCGGTCTGGCAAGTTTGGTTGGCGGGACGAAGCGACATGACTAAGCACGGGAGCCGCAAGCAAACAGCGTCGTTTGGGAAAGCTTGGGAAAAGAGTTGCTTGATACGAATGAAAGCCGCAGGGCAACTGAGTCCCCAGGTTCTATCTATTCCTTCTATTCTATAGGTACGATGCTGAGCTAAGAACAATACAAATGCCATGGCAAGGAAGATTTTGACGTGGGAAACGAAAAGAAACCACACCCATGTCCTATGGGATAAGTGGTCGGTCGGATTCATGAGCAATTGATCGTGAGCCGAGGTGTCGTAAGTCTTCGTGAATCGTGATTGTATATGCGCAAAAGTGGCGAGTGTGGGAAAAGTGACCATGTCGCTGCTTGAAGCCTCGACAGGAACCGGCGAGATGCGAAGGTGTAAAAGTAAAGGTGTGCCCGTGGGCCAATGGGTTGGCTATGACCGGAGTTCAGGTCGTATCTAGTCTTCAAGGTCTCTGGCTGTTTTGGTAGAGGCTTCGTACGCTGCCTGTTGGGAGTATTCGTCGTAGGCGTCACCCCCTGCTCCGTAGACATGGTCCGAGGCTACCAGGTAAGAGGACGAAGAAGGCAAAGACTCAGCAGCTGTGTATGTAGCTGCTTCCAGCATCCATTGGTCCGTGTAGCCTCCAGAGCGAGCAGAGCAGCCGTCCATTGATGTCGTCGTTGCAGCGTGTCCGGGTATCTGCGATGCCGTGGTTGCTGCGAGCATGTCCATGCCGCACGCAGCTCGTGTATCTGGAGAGTAGCTTTCGTCGTGATTGCCGTACGCATCATGTCTAGTAGACAGGGTATGCCCGCTAGACTTGCGAGAAGAAGAATGTCCACTCCGTCCGTCCTTGCGTTTGGTCGAGGAAGACGAAGACGTCTTGGAGCTGGTAGAGCCGCTTCTGGAACTGCACACAGAGGGCTGGTCGGAACTTTGACCTTTTTTCTTTGAATGGCGGGCAGGATAGTCGCAGGCAACTCCGCGGCGCACGCATCTATCACACCCATCTTCATCTCCGTTGCATTTCAGCTGTCACCCGAGAGCATTAGCATCTGTCAGCATCATGTAGACACATGGTTCTTGAGGAAACGAAGCCCAGGGTAGGGTTTGCAGTTCTTTCGTAATGGGTTCCTTGTCCAGCTGCTGATATGGTTCATACAAGCTCAACTCACTTTTTTCTCATGACATCTCTTACAAGCCATGTGCAGGCTTTGGTTGTATACCTCGGGGTCATCGGTGACCTTCAAGACTTGGACATCGCCCGTGTCAGAGGTGAATCTCATGGTTGAGAACGACATGGCTTGTAACTTCAGGGCGATGGGAGGAGTAGGCAAGTACTCGAATTTCCAGCAACCGACCGAGCTATCTAGACATGGTATGGCTAGATGACGAGACATGGTCGGTTCTTTATGCGGAGCGAACCAGGCGAGAACTGCGCAGGCACCAGCGGCAGCCATGGGAGCTGCCACGGGATTCATGTTGCCCTGTGTCGTTTAATCTCGTCCCACTCACTGCCTTTGACGTGTTGGTCAAAATAACAACAACTCACGCCATTCATCAACCGCACGTAGATCGGCCTGGATGGCAAATCAGCCTTGGAAGACGAGGCCAAGGCAAGGCAACTAGGCAGACTAGGCTGAAGCGTCCCCTCTCTTGCCCTCTAGACCCAACATGTTTCTGCCATGTACAGTAGGTGCGGTGTCGAGACGACCAACAGTTGACAACGGCCGGCAAGACCAGGCAGACGAGGCATGTGGAGGCGGAAGAGGCCGTGAAATGGAGCCATGGAGCCTCATTGAAGCCATGGAGCCTGGCGAGTGAGTTGGCCGTCTCGTACGAGATTCGGCTGTGCACGCACTTTTGCACCGGCCGAGGCCCTGTGGGAGTCCTGTGGGGAGTACGTGACGACCGCTGGAAGACTGAAGCGTAGTTATTAATAAAAAAAAAAAAAAAAAAGGTAGCGGCCGGAGTCCGCCGGGTGCCAGCGAGCGACAAAGGCAGCTGGATGGAGCCTGGCAGGCAGGCAGGCAGGCAGGCAGGCAGGCAGGCAGGCACGTGCGCTTTGAAAAAAAATGGCCCCCACTTGTCCCAAGCCATATTGGATTCATTCGGCATATTGGCATCAGTCAAGCCTGGTGTTGGCTGATGCTGATGCTGATGCTGATGCTGATGCATCCCGAGACTCCCCTCCCAGAATCCGTCGATGAAGAGGGAAGCGAGAGCCATTAGTCTACTGACTTGACAGCGCCACATCACTTACACGAGCGATGACACAATACTGTGTGTAAAACAGCACAGCGACGTGGCGTACCTGCCGAGCGTACAAGAAGGGTTATTTCCATTTTCGAAGATGCATCATGTAATCTATCCAATGAGACCTTTGTGTAGACCAGAAGGACGAACAAACAACCAACAAGCGCGCGACCGGGTCCTCAGCCCCGTCATGTCTCTACCGAACCTAAACCCTTCCACCGACATGCATTACAATCCATCATCACCACCACGACCCCGGGCAAGCCACGCATTCATGCAGTATTTCCAGACTGTGACCAGCATATTCTTGTCTCCGAGCGTGGTTTGAGCCGCACCACATCGACCGACGACACCGGGTTTATGTGCGCACGCGCTGGCAATCTTATGCGGCATTGATGCGCCTCACGGGGAGTTTGGGCCCATCGGAGACCCTATCACGTACCCGGAACTCGACGGCGTCCTTCTCGATGTCGGTGACTTTTATCGCGGCATGTAGTTCTTCCTCAACCCCGTTTCTCCAGACGACCGTGACCATGAATTTGCCGGGGTTCGTCGTGATGTTTTTGATGATAGTAGGTATGGGAATATCCTTGGGAATACTTGCCTTCCACGCTGTGGCCTCTGGCCACGCCGGAAGTCTATTATCTGTCCTGTCGCGGATAGTGATTTCAAATCGACTGGAATCCGGCGCCGGCTTGGGTGCGGGAATCACGGCCCCAGACCGCGACCATCCGCTTCGATGAACGGGCGCAGTTTCGTGGCATGGCTCGTAATAGATGTCTTCGACACGGTCGTACTCTGCCCAGTGTCGGCCACAGCCGTCCTGGGGAAAACATGCAGGCCTGCCTCCTCCGTGCACGAGGGTTGTACATGGCAGCCCGTAACGGCCATGCTCTCTGCTGTGGTATCTGTCGTAGTCTCTACCATATGCACAATCACAGGTTCGTGTACGAGTTCGCTCAAAGCCAATGCCCCAGCCGTCGGTTTCTCTCCTGAAATGTGACATGTTGTTTGTGACGACAGGCGACGACTGCTTGGTTGGTGAAGGGGTCTGTTATCGCTAGATTCGAGTATGAGAATGGCTATTCTTCGCAAAAGCTTGTGCCGAGTAGCTGCTTGCCAGGCTTCAATGCTGCATCAGATGGCGCTTCATTAAATAAGTATAGTGGCCAAGCATGCGAGGATGCAGAGATTCACCATACTTCTTTGAGGTGACCTGTTCACGGCTCTTCTTGCAAGATCGATGGGGTTTCCTTTTGGGCTTCTTTTGCAACTGCTCTCTTGCTAGCTCGGGACCTCTTTGCGTCATCTGGGGTGCTCAAGTGTTATCCTACCACGCACTATAACCATGAAGACGGCTTGTTCCAGTCGCTGAGCAATTTGCCGTGCACTTATCTCGTCTTTGTGACAATCGGGACGCCTTTGCACTCTCATGTGACGGTCTGCATCTCAGATGCGTCTGCAACTAACTTCCGTAACCAAGTGCGAGTTGTTTCCATTGTCCTCTTTTCTCCTATCCATCGTTGTCTTGATTCCTCAATGATATAGATCGCGCACTTGCTTTGTGTCGGGGTAAAGAGCAGGCCTACTTTCCAACCCCTAGTAGCCAGTCTCTTCATTCAATAGCTCTTTTGTGTCGGGTAGGTGTCTTCCGTCGTTGCCTAGCGTTTGTCTTTCGCCGACACCTTGGACAAAGAGCACTCTTTGTCGTGGCCCACTGGCCCTGCGTCTGCGGAGAATCATCTCGACGCTTGCATTTCTTCTCTCAGCGGACAAACGAAACGAGATAAAGCGTGTCAAGAAAGGCCACTAGCTTGTGCTTTCGCGTGTACTATGCAGTATTGCTGGGTATGATGATGCGAGTCTGTGAACAGCAGCCGGTGACTTGAGCCCTGTTTGTGAATCGACTTGCACGCCGCGTTCCACGTTCCACGGAGGCTAATCAAGTGGCTGCCAGGTTTGATCCAGTGTAATCCGAGAAGGCTCGTCTGAACTCGAGATGACGGGGGCGCAGACAGTAGTAATAAGGAGCATTGTATGATGTGGAGGAGTGCGGTGGGATGCTGAATCCGCCAACAAGTGCGGAGCGCCACGTCCACACACGCCACTCATCAGCCAGCCCAGCCCGCCCGGCCAGCCTTGGCTTGCGACCACGTTTGCCTTTTTACCCCTGCCGTCTGCAAACCCTCATCAATCCTTGTTCTCGCCCACCATCCTATCTTCACCATCCTCTTGCCTGTCGCCGACTTTGATTTTCTTTTCTTTGGTCGCGTGTCAGCAAACGCCCTTGATTTCACAATGGCCGGTCTCAGCCCCCAAATGTGAGTACATGCATTCCCGCGCTCTCTATTTCCTGCGTCTTTGCGTCCTCGTCCCGAAGACAACCAGGCGACCGACTGGGCTCCGACAAAATCTTCCATGTGGTCGCGTCGCGCGGCACCGTCCTGGCGTCTATGCGTCCGAAAAAAAACCATGGAACTGTCTGCCTGCCAGCTAGGGCGGCCTTGTTTTCACCTGGATAGCTCAGGGACAAATTACATGTATCGCCAATGGCCATGGACAAGTCAAGACTAACCTCGCCTCGCCTCCTCCTCTAGCACCAACCTTGTCATCATGTTGGGCATGATGCAGGTGTCGAAGCGCATTCCCTTTGATGACCCCAATGTTCTCATGACTGTTCGCGCTGTCTACTTGGGCAGCAACGTCCTCATTGCTCTGCTGTACTTGTACATCCAGGCTCAGATCAACAAGAAGAAAGGTGAGCCATTATCGTCCCTCCCGGCTTTCCCAACCAAGATGCTGCCGGTTGCCAACGCCCAGCTCGACATGGCCATCAATCCACAAGAACGCGAGGGGGAAAAAATGCAAAGGAAAAAAACAATTTGGCCTGAACTAACAACTGCGTCTTGATAGACTTGACCACCCTCAAGTACGTCGAACCCCCGCCAATGGGCTCCACCGAAGAAGGCAAGCTCGTCACGACGACCATCCAGTCCTACGACAGGGATCAGCTCAAGGCTCTATTCCGTGGTCAGATGATGGGTATCGCCATCATGGCCTTTATGCATCTCTACATGAAGTACACCAACCCTCTACTCATCCAGTCCATCCTGCCCGTCAAGTCCGCCCTCGAGAGCAACCTGACCAAGATCCATGTCTACGGTCAGCCTGCCATTGGTGATCTCAAGCGTCCATTCAAGGCCTCCGCCGGTTTCATGAGCGCCCTGCAGCAGGGCCAGTCTCAGAGCGACAAGAAGGCCGTTGAGGCGGCTGAGAAATCGGGCCGCGGCGGTGCCAAGGAGGAGTAGTAGCAGGTTGCATTGCTGTATGCGATACATATACAAGGCTCGGAGCACACGCGGGATATCGTATTACTGTGCATGCGCGGTTTGTGCTCTGAGAAGGGGCACATGAAAAAGTTAAAAGCAAGGGCCGTCATTGCTGGATGGCCAAAAAACCCCGGCAGTGAGACAAGAGAAATTGTATCATCATTTATAATTGGCTTGCTTCTTGTGCCGTTGGTATGTTTCTAATAAGGTGATGATGCTGCTGGCGCTGGTAACGTACCTGATGAGGTGATTGTGTTTCTCACTGTGGTCGCGTCCTGTTTCTAGTCGATCGGGGAAATTATGACGAAGCACGGGTCCATGTCAGAAGATACTGGTGAACGGTATACTTCCATCTCGACACATCGCGGCAGTCACTCCCAACAAAATCTGCAGAGGGTCGATCCATCAGACAGAAGCAGCCGTCTCGTCAAACCGGTCTCGATATGACCATAGCCACTCAGTGCATGCAGAATGGTTCCGCCCGTCTAAACATTAGACATCTCGTCAACACGCTACAGCATATTGACTTGCCTCAGGCCCATCTTGCGATTTATTCTCGTGGAGACTACGAATTTTGTAACTCCATCTGTTGCACGTAGGCGCAGGAGTTCAAAATTTGCGTCTCGAGTAACGAACCATATTGCGACCAAATCATGGTTTCACTCTGCAGCTTATTTTCGCTGCATACGCTCCCATGGTTGATCGGATCGGTTCCTGACTGAGACGAATATGGCCGGACATGGGCATGATATACTCCCTCCTCCGCGTGAACAGCGACATATACGAGGCGCAAGGTGTCGGCCCAATCAATTGACACGTTTTGCCGCGAGGAACACAAGCATTGCTGCGCACACACAAGGGAGATGCGCCAGTCAGCATGCAGTAGTTGAAGCAAGAATAAAATCCAGGGGGATCTACCATCCAACGCCGTAAACAATGTACATGTCCTTCCGCCGCGCCAATACAATGTACTCGAGACATCATTGCCGCGACATCTCTCTACGCGGCTAACTCCGGACGCAACTGATTGTCGTGACCCTCCAACTCCTGAGGAGCAGACTGAGGTAACCCCGTGTACACCACCTTCTTCGGCTCGCCCTGGATGTTATCCAGTTCCGACGCAGCGGAGAGTCGGTTCTTCTTCTGGCGTCTCCGTCGCAGCAAGAAGAAAGCCACGATGCCTCCAATGACAATGACGCCGACGGGAACGCCCACTCCTGCACCGATTTTGGCGGTCTGTCCGTCGTTGCTCGGCGGCTCCACAGTCGATGCCGCCGGGGGCCATGTGCTAGTGAGTGATGTGGCAGCGGGTGTTGTGGTCGTGGTTCTGTACCCAGGTGACACTCGTTCCGGTCCCCATGATGATATTGCCGTAGCTGCGCTCTTGGCCACATTGCCGTTGGCATCGAGGAACACGCCCTTGCCGTCTGAGCAGCAGTGACCGCGGTCCTTGTTGCAGCAGAATGAGCCGTCGGCACATGTCGCTACGCGAGGGAAGAGACCATTGATTTCGTCTGACATGTCTTGTAGTTAGCCAGGTCGTGAACTTTTGAGTGTCGAGCCAAAGTAGTACCCCCGTTGCTTTGGGGGGGGGGGGGGGGAATTAGATAGCTTTTCTGCCAGCGTTCTTTTCCCCCACGTGCTATTCCATTATTGCCTCGTTGAAACATTGAAATTTCGAAACTTCCATACCATGACGTACCATGTTCACAGATTTGTGCGCACTGCCCTCTGCTCCATGGCTTGACGGCACATGGTCCCCTCACGAAGGTGTCCTCTCCGGAACTGGGGCGGTGACACAGTCGATTTGACAAGCACGTGGCATTCACACCACAGCAGGCGTCTGACCCGGGTCAACGAGTGTTGTTAGGATACGGATTTCCGTTGAAGCCGTAGCAGGTGATGATTTTGCACGTGTCGTCGGCGCGGACAGCAGTGACAGCTGCAGCTAGCAGCGCGAAGGTTGTTGATCTGACACTGAACATGGCGCAGGCAAAGAAGAACCTCCTGCTCCTTACGATTGGGGAAGTTGACGCAGAATGGAAAAGGGAGAAAGTCAGGTAGGATATTTGCGTATCGGCACCATGCTGACACGTAAAGGGGCGGGGGATAGATGGTATTGCCGTGTGATCGTCCTCGTCTAGTTTGGGTGAGATGATCAACAGCCTCGGGGCATGTCGCTCTGCTGCCTGTCATTAGCATCGCGAGCTGGAGCGGCTGGCAGATGGAGCGGCCGGACAGGGGTGTGTCCCGTGTTTGTCTGCATCTGACCACACTTGCATGATTGCATCGCAGGCGGAGGCAGACAACGCGGTGTCCCTCGCAACGACGAGTGGGTCTATTTCATCGCGGGACTTCTTGGCGTTGTCGGACTGTAATAATGTTAGACCGCGAAGCTAGGGTTCAATATAGTTGCATGGATTGAGTTGTCTACCCCTATAAGAGGAAGAGTATAAATAGTTACTTAAATAGCTATATACTTATACTATAAGGGGTATAGTTTACTTATATAAAACTATACTATATATTTACTAAGGGACTAGAAAGAAATTAAGGCTCTAGGACCTTATATCTTAGTAGTTAAATGCGGCGACTATCGCGTACTAAGGGAGGGCGCTCTGACTGTGGCTCTGACAAATAATCCCCCAACGGCAATAGGGAGTCCGTCTTTAGCCAAGTACGGACGGAACGTTATCGATAAAGTAGCGCCAGTGACATCAGCCATTTCGCCCCTCCGCTACCGTGAATCAATCGATTATGCACTTCCAAACCGCTTTCCCGCGCCACACCGTCCAGACTGCTCAATTCCAACGGTTACATTCAAACTTTCAATCATAATCGCTTGCGACTTTCGTTTAAAGTGCCGTGCGCTTTTGTTGGCTTGATGGAGCGGCCCAGGACACCTCCGCCCACCCCTGCGATCACGACAGTCGCATCGCCACCGACTCCAGAGGTGACCAGGCGAATTGTGAGAGGGTTTCCGATTCTCCGTGAGAAAAATGCACTTTGGCACATTATGGGGCTAACTGCGCCGCATAGGAAGAAAACAGGCTCCGGGCGAAAGCTATCAGAGACCAACGTGAAGCCGAACAGCGAGTTTCTGAATCCGTTCCCACTGTCCTCAAGTCCGCCGCCGGCTTTGTCGCCACAGACGATGTACACATCACGAAACCGATCAATGGGAAACGCCCCTACAGTTCAGCCATCGCCCCCGAATCCTCTTTCATCCAGGCCGGAACCAATCGGGATGGCCGTAACAAAGGTGATGATGAGGCCCTGCGCCCTGCGCGCAAGTTCACCAAATTTGTCGACTTCAATATGAGCTCCATGACAGACACGAAAGGCGGTTTCTTGTCTACCGAGGATGATCCTCAAAACTATGCCATGGGAGTCAAGAAGCCCGGCCAACCCGAAGATGACCAGCGGCCCAAAGACATGACCGTTCAGGAGTGGGAGCGGATGCAACTTATCCGAAGGCTCCAGCGGCAAAAGGCCGGCCCTTTCGAGCCAGGCTTGAGCGTCCTAGAAGACGAGAGCAAGAGGAAGAAGTGTAGAGACTGCAATAGCTTGGAGATTGATTTTGTATGGAACGAGGTCTTTCACGTATCTGTCTGCAACAAGTGCAAGGAAAAGTATCCTGAAAAATACTCGCTCTTGACAAAGACGGAGTGCAAACAGGACTATCTGCTTACGGATCGTACGTGTCCACCTTTGTCACGATGTAGTGCTCATGAACAGGGAGATTTTGCTAACATGTCGCACAGCCGAACTTCGAGATCCGGAATTACTACCCCATCTCTCCAAGCCAAATCCCCACAAGTCACATTGGCACGACATGATGCTGTTTTTGCGTTTTCAGGTCGAAGAATATGCCGTAAAGACGAAATGGGGATCAGCGGAGGCTCTCGATGCAGAGTACGAAAAAAGAGAGGCGCAGACAAAGGCTCGGAAAGAGGCAAAGTTCAGAGAGAAGCTCATGGACCTCAAGCGTAAGACGAGGACGGATGCATTTCGTCGACAGGCCGGCACGTTGAGCAAGTCGGGGGCGAGCAAATTCGGAGATTCGATACGTGAAACCCGGCATGTTCATCAATGGGGGCGCACTGTGGAGAACGAGGAGGGCATGACGATCAAGACGTGTGTAGATTGTGGGATGGAAGTAGAAGAGCTGGAATTGTAGGCAGGTCGGGGGTAATGTGCGCTTGAGATGATTGGAGTGATACCCTCGTACCCTCGGCGTTTGGGCGGCACTTGTATTTGTTTTCGACGAGTTGGATTTCACGTATCAACATGCAGAAGCAAACCAGGAGGTCGCATGCCGTGTATCTTGTGCATTGGCAAAGCTTGCGCCAACGTTGTAGCAAAGTAGAGGGCCCCCACAAGCACCATCGACTTTGCCAGAAGCCGAAATATCATCGCTGGATGGATCCGAGTTCCCGAACCGTTCATGGTCTGTGCACCCCGTTTCTGAGTCCGTGTTCTGCAACTTGCCAAGGTCGAGGAAGACTCCGGATACTGCACATCACAGTATGTTTGTATTTACTCCGTACTTGGAGAGTATTTCCTAGTATCCTAGTAGAGAGAAGAAGGGGTGTGTCGAAATTCAGCGATTGCTTCCACGTGAATATTCTGCGAACAAACAAGCTAGCACGATCTTGCCCTGTCAAGCGGCGCGTAACGAATGTTGATGCCTTGCGGCCTCACGTCAAGGTGCATCCCCTGATTGGCCCGCCAGCCCATCTAGCACGGGACAGCATAAGCTTTCCAGAGGTCGGTCGACACGCTGGTTTCTCAACCGGTTTCTCAACCTCGAGCTAGCTCAAGCAGACACTATTCTCCTGATTCGCACACCACCTGCAACCGCCATCGCCAACATCGCCAGCACAGCCCGCCAGAGTAGCGGCCAGCCTGACTCTTCTTCTCTCGTCCGGCGTAGGCTCTCGATGAGCCCGCCCGTTCAACGAGGCGCGCCATGATGGGCCCCAACGTTGGCAACGGCGTGGGCGGCATGGAGATGGGCATGGGGATGCATCCCAATGGACCGAATCAGCCCCAGGCGACCGAGTACACCCTCCAAGGTGTGATGCGATTCTTGCAGACGGAGTGGCATCGGCACGAGCGAGACAGAAACTCATGGGAGATTGAGAAGCAGGAGATGCGAGGGAGGATAGCTCACCTCGAGGGCCAAGCACGGAGAGCCGACGCCACGCAAAAGGCTCTCAAGAAATACGTCACAATCCTGGAGCGGAAAGTGAAAGATCAGTCTGAACAGATCAAAGGTACGGCTGCGAGGGAAGAGAACGCGTCCGCCAAGAATGACCGTTCTGCCAAAATCCAGGAAAAACTTCGCTGTGAGTTGAACCCCACGCCAAACCGATGTGCTATTGATGAAGGGGGGGGAGGGTTTTTTAACAAGTTTTTTCTTGTTTCTCTAGCTTCGTCGGATAAATACACGGTTCCTGGTGCCGGGGGCATTCATTTTGAGAAACCAGACGACGACACGCACCGAAACGAGCTCAAGACCTTCCTGGACCAATGCCAATCTGAATTTATGTATCTAATGATTACGCCAGCCAACCCCCAGCCGCCTCGCGACTCACCTCAGCTACCGATGATGGAGGACTTGCGCGAGGCGGAAGCATATGGCATGCCTCCACAACATATTGAACGACAATATCCAATGCATCAACGTCAGACAACGAATCATGTTCAGGACTTTAATGTCATCAACGCAAGACAGCAGTCTCAGCAAAATGCTACGGCGTCCCAAATACAACAGGTGGCCCAGTCCAACTTCGCCGCCAGACAAGCCGACCTCCAGCCCCAGCCCATGCTTCGCTCCGCCTGCGACAATCAGCAGGGTATGTACGGAGCTCCCAATGACTGGACGGCACCATTCGTCACGACACGTTCTGTCGATGAGAATATACCAGGCCCAAACCATGCTGCAGAGGCATTGGGCGGCATACAAGATGCTCCAGAGACGCGAGAGAAGCCCACTGCAAGACCCGATGCTGATGGATGGGATTTCCCGGAGGGCACATTTCCTGAACCAGGTGCCGCTCAACAGGGCCCTCATTCTGCCACCACCCGTCCCGATACTGATGTGTTCCCCAATGCCGATTATTTATCCAAGTCGCCAAATCGAGTACCGACTGGTGGCCATAGAAGGAAAGGCTCCATGTCTCGGAGACGTAGTGGTGAGCACGACTTGGCACTGAATGCGCAAAGGTCGGATAGCGGCAATTTCAAGCTGAGGTTCGGTTTGCGTGGTCATCTGGATACTGTGCGCATCGTCATCTTCTCTGGCGGCGGCAGCCCTGGAGAGCCCGAGATTTGCACAGCTGGTGACGACGGCATGATCAAGCGATTTCACATACCCAGACTCGATGGTCACTCGGGCCCCCTCGGAGCTGCGTCCGACCTCGATGTTATTGCAAACTTTACGCACCGAGGCCACTCTGGATCAGTACTCAGCTTAACATCATGGTCACCGGCACCTAATTTCTCCACTGGTGGCCGCGCCCAGGGAGACGGCTGGATCTTTTCAGGCGGGCAAGATGCGACGGTTCGCGTGTGGGAGCGAGGGCGGGTCGATCCCAAAGCGACACTGGAGGGCCATACAGATGCGGTTTGGGCGCTGTGCGTCCTCCCGACCACATTGGGTTCAGTCTTTGGAACATCAAGTCCTTATGGCAGCTCAGATCGCATCCTAGTCGTGTCCGGCGCCGCTGACGGATCAGTTCGCGTGTGGTCAGTCAGCGCGCCGCCTCAACTAAGCTCGCCACAACCAGGATCGAATCGTAGCATGACTGGCCGCGGTGGCCGTGTGCGTGGCAACTCGATGAGCTCGGGCAGCGCCTTCTCCAACTCGCCTCAGGCCAGCATCGCTTCAAATTCTCCCTTCCACCACACGCTAGTGCACGTCATCTCGCGCGCAGATGGCTCCAAGGCCAGTCCCACTTGCATCATATCGTTGGGCACGTCTGGCGAAACATTCGTCGTTTCGTACTCGGATGCCGCTGTCATTGTCTACGACACCAAGACCGGCGAGCAAGTCGGATCCATGGACAGCATGGAGACGTACGACGGTTCGATCAAGACAGGCGTCAATGCAATCGTTGCAACAACAACAGGTTTGGATCAAGGCAGCCAGCAGCACCATGGCAACAGTATAGGCGGCGAGGATGAAAACGCTTCGGGCGGTCCGACAGGTGGGCGGTCTTTGGCCAGTTCCGGTGTTGAGGGGACCATTATTTCAGGTCACGAGGACCGCTACGTCAAATTTTTCGATGCCAACAGTGGTTAGTTGGCGGCAGGCCACGAATCTCTACACATGTACGGAAAGAATTGCTAATCGAACCGCAGGTCAATGTACATACAATATGCTAGCACACCCTGACGCCATTTCCAGCCTGTCTCTCAGCCCTGACGGCCGGGAACTCGTCAGCGCCGGCCACGATGCATCCTTGCGATTCTGGAGTCTGGAAAAGAGATCCTGCACACAGGAGATCACGAGTCACCGAGTGATGCGAGGAGAGGGAATTTGTTCATGTGTATGGAGTCAGGATGGCCGATGGGTTGTAAGCGGTGGTGGTGACGGGGTCGTCAAGGTCTTTGCACGGTAATGCGAGGGCGTGCGTGGCACGATGAGATCGGGTTTCTTTTTTTTTTTTTTTTTTTTTTAACTTTATTCCATTTCGGGCTTCTGTACGAATTCGGCATGTTGCCTGTGCGGCGTAGGGCACGGCTGTGTTATAGCATATTGGAGGAGTACTCCGTATATTAGTAGTCGATACCCGGCATGTTTTGTTTCCCGCCTCATGCAACGCTTGCAGTGCGTGTGTTTCCCTGGTGCTACGTGCGACTTGTCTGCCACTAGCAGACAACCACGCGATCCGATACAGACCTGTCATTCGACTGTTGAGACATGGCGGGAAGTGCGCCATGTTCAACTACGCGGTCCGCTGGCCATGTCACCGTTGCGCGTGTAAATGGGCTGGATGCCACGAGATTCGAGCCATTCCGCCCCAAGCCAAACTGACGCGATGAGCCGGCTTGTACGAAGCCATTGTGATGTTCAACATTTGAGGCCGGGAGAGTCCACGAGGTACCATGAGACGCACACTCCGTGCAGAAGCCCAAATCAACGCCAGCGATGATGCCCAAAGACTATGAACGACGGATCCATCCTCGTCCGAAATTTACAGCTGAAATGATGTCATCATGGATTGCGCAACTTGCCCAATTCATGCGCAGATAAAGCACTACCATACCTGCTTACCCGCGGAAAGCGGCAGGAAAAGAAATATATACTATGATAGAGCCCACTTACTCAAGCTACTACGATGGCTGCAAACAGTCATTGAGTCTTCCGTAGTATAGTGGTCAGTATGCAAGCTTGTCACGCTTGAGACCCGGGTTCAATTCCCGGCGGGAGAGACCCTCTTTTTTTTGTGTCGTTTCCTTTTTCGCATGGACCAACCCGTTGAACGGCCCGTGGATTGTATCTTGCCCGCGATGGGACGAAATGGGTCGCGCAGCATTGCCAAGTACGTAGATGAAGATGTATAGACTGCTTGCTGGTTTTGATTTCATCATGTGTGTATCGTTTTTCCCATGATCGCTCCCGCCTTCGCCTTTCCCTGCGCCGCTTGGTTTCTTCTCCTTCGGTAAGCCGTCCGAAGTTACGTCGACAAGGCAGGTAAGGTACCCGGGGGAGGTGTTTCTGTTTCCTCACAAAAAAGCCCTCGATGAAGTTGACCAGCTGCGCACATGCCATGTATCAAGACATGTTAGATATGCAAACATCATCACCACATACATTACTTGAGTTGATTGAAAAAACACCTATCATTACAATATCCGCTTGGTAAGAGGCATGCTGGGCATCGTTGGGACGAGGAGATGAATGAGCGGGTGAAGGAGAGGTAGGCGTCAATATTTGTGTGTACGATGATGATTTATGAGCCCAAGGGATGAAACGAGGGTGTATTTGTATTTGTGCATATGTGCGTGCTCAAAGTGTATCTATTGGTTGGTTCCTAGCCTTGATTTCCATCTAGCCCTCATGATGATTGTATCCTATGCAAGATGCTTCTAGTTTTGGGGCATACCAACGCCGCCATCAATCAAGCCGTCGTGGCTCGACGTTTTCCCCCTTTTACGTGCCATTGAGCCACCTCCTCCATTGCACCACACGCGGCGCTGACAATCCTTCGCTCCAACTCCCGAGCCGCCCTGTCCCCGATCCAATATCGACAAGTGGCGCCATGCTGGGCCGACCGTGAGCGCACTGGAAAGGAAAGACGCATTGCGACAAGCGGTGGGCAAGTTGCTCGCAGTCGTCCAGTGAGAGCTCATCGTTGAACATGATGGCACCTGGAAGCGTTAGATTTTGAGGTCGGGTAGGCGGACCAGCTGCACTTACTGCGACATGACCTCGAGTGAAGGAGCTCCAGTATGCCTTGAGGACAGCTGTGGAAACATGACACCCACGACCTTCCGGGGTCATATGTTGGACGAGGCGGCGCAGTTCTATCTTCGAGCTTCCATATCTCCTTGCGTACCAGCTCAATGACCAATTTTGGATCGCTTTGGCATCGTTCCGAGATGCTCGGCGGTAATCTCGAAACAAGAACCTCTTTTCCTTCAACATGATTTGTTGCATTGGACTCCAGAAAGATACCCCACGTCTGAAAATGAGCGTGGCAACGGCGAAGAAGATGGTTCTCTCTGGCTGAAATCTCAAACACAATCGGCCTCTGCAGCGGTTCCGTCACCGCTTGAAGAAGGCCTTGACTACTTGGCAGGAAGTACAGCGACATGAGTTCCTCCAAGCGGCATCTCTCGTCTGCTGCGTGCTGATCGAGCATGACCAATGCTGATGACGATTCGGATGGTTCATCTTTCCGCATTCGCAGCGGTAGTTGTAGGAGGACGAATTTCTTGTCGACCTGGCCTATGACCTTCGCCTTTTCCAACGCACATCTCGACAGTCGGCCACTCAAATCCATAGATATTGCTTCAAATTGGATCTCATTCTCCTGCAAGAAGAATCTGCTTCTCTGTCCGTCACCTCTCACCTCGACGGGTCTTTCTGTGTGGATAGGGTTCTGAGGTAACGCTGGTATTTGCTTCTCGCTTGTCTCGAAGACGGGATTTTCCCAGGAATCTAGAATGTCTCGGAGCCACTCGTGAGGTTGCGACTTTGGCTGGAGTTCCACAGGCTGGCATGTTTGTACATGATCTTTCGTCCTCGGGATTGATTCGGGAGTCAAAGTGCCACTCTGCTCAGAAGCTATCATGGTTCGTTGTTGCTCAACTGCCTCGGAAGGCTCATCATCGGTTTCAGCCCGTGTTGCAGATTGGGCCTCTTCACCCACATCGTCAAACGGCTTCCGCAGCAATTTCCTATTCTCACCCACGAGTCGACGACGCATTTGCATGCGGCATTCCCCAGTCACAGTAGGTTGGACCACCTGGTGCTCAGTGGAGGACTTGAGGAGAGGCAGAGACCTCCCAACCTTGGTGCGATGCCACGATTCAAATGGTGGGCTATGTGCACTGCCACCTGTGGAAACATGCTCACCGGCGAGGCGCGCTCTGGACGGCAACCTAGTTGGCGCCATCTTGGGTTCATGAAGCGTATCGGGTTGACCTTTGTAATGTGAGCGTGATGACTTGATGTCCGGTTTCTGTACGTATTTTGGTTGCATCCAGTGTTTTTTGAGAAATCCATAACAGATGACTCTGAGCAGGTCAACAATAGCTTGTAGGCTGTGTTGAGAGCTTCCCAACAAGACATCGTCCACGGCCAGGGTCTCGTCCGCACCGAGAAGATTCAACTCCAGAAAGAACATTGGCCATTTTTCGACGCCCTTCGTCGATTTCCCTCGCATCTTGTCCAAGGCGTTCCCGTCTACAACACCGAAACTTGAAGATTTGAAAATCTTGTTGACCTCTTCGTACAGTACGTTAGTGCCAAAGCTGTTTTGGACAGGTCGAATACCAAGGCACATGATCTGCGAGCGACGAGTTGCCACTGGGGTTGTGGAAATGGCACCTTTGATTCTCAGGCGACGACTAGATGCCGACACGGGCACCCATGACCCTCCACCCTCGCTCTCAGCCAATCCTGCTTGGACGAACAGTCTCGACGCACGACTCGCCATCTCTGAGCCCCTTGTCTTCATCCTGGCTTCTCGCTGCGTATTTGCCTCTCTGAGAAAGACGGACAACTCGCATGGCCAAGAAAGAAGCAAGGCAGCTATCGCCTTCGTAGCAGCATCCCACTCCCTGTCAATCTTGGCACGATCAGAAAACAGGAGTCCACGCTGCTTGACTCTGACGGGCATGGAGCCAAACAAGTTGCGTACCGATACGCGAGTTCCGTGCTTGAAGGACGCTATGCACTGGTCTGGCTGTGCTGGAATACTCCTTGAAAGCACATTGCCATTATGAATAGTAAGAGCGGAATGGGCATCATGCCGATGATGGCGGGACGAGATGGTCAGAAGCGAGAACGTTGCTACAGAGGCGATGAAGTTTCCATGACTGCCATGGATCCTGGGATTAGGTGGTGATTTGGACGTATCTACACGCGCGAGTTAGCTTCGTGCTTTTCAGTAATTGCCGTCACCATGTCGTAGCACGAACGATGCAATTTCCCTAGCCCGCCGCCCTCTTCAAATTCATTAGGTTGAATGCCAAATCCATCGTCTTCAATGAGGCAGTTTCCCAGCGCAAAATCGAGGTTGATGTTGATTTTGGAGGAATTTGCGTCCAGAGAGTTCATCAACAGCCCGCAGACGACATCGTTCAGCGAGGTGACGGAAGACGAGGACTTGATTTTGTCAATGGCATCTTTAGGGAGTGGCCGGATCGACATGATATACACGTCCCCATGCTGCCGCAGCCCAGGTTGGGCGTGAAAGTCGACAGCAATTTTGCCGATAAGGTTGAGTCTGAGCAGATCGGCTGTGACGTTGATGGGGAGATGAGAAGTTGATGGAACTTGAAAGCTATTATGGTGGGACCGTTTGCCCGCTCGTTGCCCGCTCGTTGCCCGATGACTTGACCTTTTCAATCACGGCATCGAGATGCTATTTGATGGGGGTTTTGCAGCCCGTCCTCGTGCCCGATGGTTTACTTGCAACAGGCAAAGTGCTATGGCTGTATACCGCCATTGATTGGATCAAAGAGCTGTCTTCGCGGATGAGGCCATCCTGTTGCCCGGCAGCATAGCTTGTTATGACCCACACTAGCGCGTTGTGGAATGCAGGGAGAGAATGTAGGGAGGCGACGTGGAATGCAAGGAGTAATGCTCTATAATGCGTAGACCACGCACCTTAATAGATAGTTAGGTTATCCCTCTATAAAAGGGAAGCTTTTATTCTCTCTTTTGTAAGCTAGATAAATAACTTAATCTTCTTTCTTTTATTACATCTTAGGGGGTTATCTTAACCATAGTGAGATTCCTTTTTGTTACGTTATGTGTTCCGTGCGATAGTTATAAGCCTAGGAGGTTATATAACCTATAACTTCCACTACGCCCCCTAAGCACAAGAAGTGTGTGTGCATATTGCCTAACAACCTAACTAAGCTTCTAATAGATACCTTAACCTCTCTTATCCAAAATCTTAGGACTAATATTAAATTAGTGTTATCTAAGAAATAGGAGGAGTGGTATAAAGCATTAAAGCAAGTAGCGTAAAGTTAAGAGATCTAGGATTGTGTAGATCCTAATCTCCTAGAGCTTTCCTCTAACTATCTTATTAAGCCCTTTATAGTCTAACTAAAAGATTGCATAGAACTTATTAAGAGTTAAGGACCTCTAGAGTCTAATAAAAGGTAACTCTCTTTTTAGGAAGCTCTTTCTTTTCTCTCTTATAGTTATAATATTAAGTACTAAACGTATAAGTCACTTAGGTCTAGGGAAAGAACTATTAGTACCTAGATTACTAATACTATTAACCCTAACGCCTATATAATAATAATTAACAAGATTATGGAGGATAATAGGAAGAGGAATCCTATGCTTTGCTAAATAATAATTAGTCTTAAAAAGAAGTTCTCACTAGGTCTTGTGATTATATAAGCTAAAGTTATAGCAAAGTATGTAGCATACCTATAGGATACTAAACGCGCGAATGTTTAATTTAAGCGTTAGATTAAGTAGTGGGATAAGCTATATTAAAAAGCCTTATTACATAAGATTAATAAGGTCTAAGGACTAAATGCAATCCGCGATTTTATTTAAGCAATTAGAGCGCGATTTAATCCTTAATAGGCAAAGACTAAAATTACATAGCTTGTTTAGGTTACTAACTCTCTTCCTAATAAAATAACCCTTTAAGGACTTGCCTCTAAATACATAAGATACTATAGGGCAACGCGAGTTATAGACGCAGGTTCTGGAAAAGGGAGCTACGTAATAACTCTTAGGGGGCGCTCTAATAATAGCTAAAAAGCTAATAAAAAAGAGCTAAAGAAGTGCCCCTGCTACTTAGGGAATATTACCTATTACGGATAGAATCCTTAAGGCTACTAAACCTTATATTATGCGGTAACTAGCGAGATATCTAAGAATTTTAAACTATTAAAGAAGTATAACTACAAAAAGATTAAGAGACGCTATAAGAGTAGCAAATAAAAGAACCTACGCGCTAAGATTATAAAAGATAGTTAGGAAGTAAAGGGAAAGAAGAGAGATTGTGAGGATAAGTATCCTAGAGTAATCACTATAGCTATTATTAACCTAGCAATAATTAAAGAAGACGCACTAGCAAAAGGAAGCTACACTACGCTAGGGAATGCAAAACATATGCTCTCTAAGAGCACACTCTTTAATAACTATAGCGCTTTACATATTGTTAATAATAAGACCTACTTTAAGCTAGGCATATTTAAGGAAACTAATAATAATTATCTTAAGGCAGGCATAACCTCTTTTTAGATCACTAGAAGGGGTACGCGTGTGATTAAGAATATCTTAAATAGACTATAAGGACCTTAGACTAAGGACCTTACGTTGCAAAACATAGCTCTTGTTAAAGGTTTCTATGTTAATATTATATTAGAGAGTCTTCTTATAAAGAAGGGCGTGTAGTATTGCGAAGTTAATAGCTCCCTACGCATTAGAACTATGGAGAAAAGCTTGCTACTAGTAAAGCTTTATAGAAAGTATAATATTGTCTTTCTTTAATATAAGCCTTTATCTAGTTATTTAATAGTACCTAAAAAGAAAGTGATATTTGCTATAACACTAGTAATTTTTTTAACGATTAGATCTTACAAATAGCACACGCAACGCTTATAACGCAGGCACCTAAGCAAAGAATAGCGCCTACTATAAACGGATTTAGAGAAACTCTAGCACCTATAATCTAGGCACCTTAGAAAAGACACACTAAGCAAGATTATAACCTATATAAGGGGAGTGCGTTTATAAGGGATAGAGCGTAAGGACTACATAACCTACTTGCTAACTAATACACATAAGATTGTATCTAGGAGACCACTAGAACATTAGTTACTAAGGCCCTTTTAGAGAATTTATTAGGACCTTTAAGACTATAAGCCTAGTTATAATAGTATAAATTAGTTACTTATTATTAAAGATAAGTACTTAGGTATGCTATAGGCCTATGCGATTCCTAATAAGTTATAATAGTTAGTCTTTAATATATTAATTTATATTAAACGATAGGTTGTATAATAATTTAGGCTATTAATCACGAAGATTAGGCAAGATAATAAAGGAGCTATGATTAGTTAAAGTAAGGATACGATCTTTTAATAATAGGCAAGCTTATAAGGTATAGAGCTAGAGCTTGCTTCTCCTTACACATATAAACTAAATAGGCATGTTAAAAGAGTAAATTAAGCAATTACTATAAGATTAAATGCAATGCTTATAGGCGCAGGGCTTCCTATAAACCTATAGCTAGAGAGCATATAAGCAGTAGCCTACCTTTATAATATTAGCCCTATTTAGCGATTAAAGTGGAAAATACCTGTTAAGACCCTAGAGAGCTAGTTTTGTAATAATGCTTACTTACTAATAAGGAAGCCTTCCGTAAACCTAAGGCCTAATTAGGGCGGTTTGTACGCATATGGCTGCCGCGCGTATCTAATGGAAAGAGATTGCGAAGCTAGCTAACGCTAGAGATTTTATAAGACATATCCTAGGGGACATATTGGATATCTAGTTAGATACCTTGCCTCTAACATTTATTATGTATAGATCCTAAAGCTAGGAAGGGTTATAATGACAAGGAATGTTACCTTTAATAAGATGATTTTTTATAATTCCGCTAAGAAAGCGCTATAGAGCAGTTAATTAATAAGCTAGACGCGCAGTTCTATCTCTTAGAGATTAACATAGAGCTAGATAATAATATTAACCTATTTCTCTTGCTAAATAACTAGGTTATATTAGAGGATTTGCCTAAGCGTTTAAACTTAGGGGTAGAGGCTCTAGAAACCACTAAGAGCTTTTAAATAACTATAGAGAATATTTAAATAAAAGAACTAGTAATGCCTAAACTAATAGGACTTTAAACGCCTTAGGAGACACTAGATCTAATAATAGGAGAGCATACGCCCTCTAATGTAAGCGCTTAATAAAGTAAAATAGAGCTTATTACTCTAATAGTAAGCGCTTAAGAGAGTAAAACAGATCTATTTATAGGGCCTTAATATTTAGATAAGGCAAGCAATTTATCGCTAGAGTTAGGTAATAATATAGAGATTACCTAGCTAAACATAGGAGCTCCTAAAGCCTATAATAGACTAGCTACCCATGCAAAAGCTTTAGAAGCATAATATAATAGGTTAAAAGACCTATAGGAGAGCCTTAGTATAGAGATATTATAAGAAGGTGTTAGGACTAGCTTAAGACTACGAAAAAAGAGAGAATAGGGCCTTATTCTAGACTATAGCCTACTAGGTAGGAGGAGAAGGAGAAGGCCTAATAATGCTCTTATAAGTAGCCTTTAGAATCTAAAGAAGCTCTATAAAGAGCTTAGACTGCTTCGTAAAGCAAATAAAGATAATAAAGGTTACGCTAATAATAAGAGCGTTAGAACTATGTGTTTAGTGCTTAACGCTTATTGCAATAGTAAAATAGATTGCTCCTTAAATAGAAAATAAAGACTAGTACGCTATATTAGTCTAACCTTATAAATCCTCTAAAGAATTAGAAGGAAGCGAATAATTATATGTTTAGAAAGGAATAGATTAAGGCAATAGACATTAAAATTAATAAGTTAAAGGAACAAGGCACTTAGAAGCAAATTAAATGCTTTATAGCGCGTTTAAAGCTATTGCTACTAAAATAGGTTTATTTGTATAAGTTTAACAAAGAGGGTGTTATATAGCGTTTTAAAGCGCGTATTTGCGTACGCGAAGACCTATAGGAAAGCTTTATAATTAAACGAACCTATATAGTAACGCTTGCTATATATGCGTTTTAACTATTTATAGCCTTAGTGGCGCGTTTTAACCTAGAAACCTAATAATATAACGTTAAGAACGCTTTCCTTTACGTAACGCGTAAAATAGATTTAATTCCTATTACCTATGAACTTCCTAAAGGTTATAAGGTTATTAGAGAATGTATAAAACTACTTAAAGCTCTCTATAGACTTAGGGACTTACCGTAGCTTTAGTTTAAAGAATTAAGCAAGTGACTTAAGGAACTTAGGCTTAAAGCAAGTGATAAGGAGCCTTGCTTATTCTATACTAAAGCTTAGGACGTTTTCCTTATGTTCTTTATAGATAATATCCTTATGGCTTTCTATAAGGATAACACTAAGACCGTAGACTATATCTCTTAAGGACTAAAGGAAGTGTATAATTTAGATAAAAAAGGAGAAGCATGCTTCTTCCTAGGAATTTAGATTATTAGGGATAGGAAACAACGAATTATGTATCTTAGCTATAAGGCTTATATTAACAAAATTAGCGAAAAGTTTAGATAAGTAGGAAAAGGCACTTTCCCTGCTATACTAATCCTAGTAATAGAGTATTATAAGTTTAAGGGTAAAGCTAATAAGTAGGTAATAAAGGTGTACTAAGAGAAGATTAGGTTAATCCTATATACTGTGATTATAGTTAGGCTAGATATAGCCTTTGCAGTAGCGAAGCTATTATAATATCTAATAAACCTAGGACTAGAGCATATAAAAGCAGCAGACTAAGCTATCTACTACTTAGTTATTACAAGCAAACTTGCTATATGCTTTAGTGGCATAACTAAACTCTAAGCTCTTTAGATAGCAAGTGACGCATTATTTGCTAATGACCCTAAAACGCGCAGGTTATTATAAGGTTACCTAATCACTCTCTTTAGAGGACTAATTATCTAGAAAGCTACGCGCTAATCTACGGTAACTATGTCTATAATAGAGGCTAAATTGCTTGCTTTATAATAAATAGCAAAGGAGACTATAAGTCTATAACGCTTATTTAAAGACATTAAATTTAATACCTATAAAGACTAGGTTATTAACTATAATAATTAATAAATAATATAACTTATGCTTAATAAGAGCAAGTAATTAAATACTTGTTTGCGCTATGTTAATATATATAACATATAGTTAAAGCAGGAATTTAAGAGAGGAAGCTTTAAAGTTATATACCTGCTAATAGTAGACATGCCTATGGATAGTTTCACTAAACCGCTAGATTATCAGAGCTTTAAATGCTTTAGATCTATGCTTAGTCTAGTTAATTTACGCACTTAGGATATTATGCAAAGCTTATATTATAGCGAAGGGAGCGTCTAAGAGAGGGCATAAAATTAATTACCTTAGAAATATATAAAGACCCCCTCCCTAATAAGCAAAGCGCTATTAAGGCAAATAGGAATATAAGAATATAAACGCTAAAACGCTATTATATAAAAACACGTATATAAACGCTATTCTAAAAAGATAAGCATAGAACTTATATAAGGAGGCGAATAACCTCCTTAAGATAGGCTATTACTATAGTTACCTTCTCTTTACTTGCTACTAATATGCCCCTAATAGTAATATTAGCCCTAGCACTAGAATTAACCTTATTATATATAGAATCTAGCTTTGTAATAAGTTTTAGTTAGAGTTATAGCGCCTTGCGGCATTGCTCTACTATCTATTAAAGTTAGTATAAAGCAAAGGAAATAGCGTTAGAAGCGCCTTACCTTAGCGTTACTATTTAGCGCTAATAATATTTGCTTAGCGAGGGGAATACAAGCGTTATGCAAAGGCTAATAACAGTGATTGCTAACCTTATATAAGTAATATCTCTAAGATTATCTAGACCTAACCTTATAGCAATAACCTAAGTTACCCTTTCCTATAATGCTTACTTAAACACACCCCTTATAGGGAATGTCTTATAAAGCGCCGCGAGGATTAGGATCCCTAGGCTATAAAGGTTAGCGTGATTATAAAGGTAGGATATAATACTTAAAATAAACTATTAGCTACCACGTAAACCTTAGAGGATTATGCCTTTACCTACCTCTTACCTATCCCTATATAGGGCGCGAGGTTCTTAGAGGCTTATGTATAGGGCGCTTTCCTCTCTCTCCCCCCTTATGCATAGGAGATAATACCTTACTAGTAGGCTATGTAATAGTAGGCTACTTAGAAGCTTACTTAGAAGCAGACTACTTAGAAGTAGCTTGCTTAGAAGTAGGCTAGTTAGTAGCAAGCTACTTAGAGCTAACTAGGGGTAAAGAAAGATCTTTATAAGCTATACTAGGGCCTAAAAGGAAATTTAATGTAAGAGTTCTTATAACATAAAGCTTACGCTATATAGTTATTAAGCCCTCCTAGGAGTAAGCCTCCTCCTTAGCCTAAGCACGCGTATATAATATATTAATTAAAACATAGGGATAGTTAATAAAAGGTATAATATAAGGGTAAGGAAAGGAAGCTTATAACTATAAGATTATAAAAGCTTTTATATATAGAGAAGCGCTTACTTTTTCTAAAGCGCTTACTTTTACCTTACTATAATCTTATACTATAAAAACACTATAAATATAACTAGCCTATGTAATAATTAGAGTCTCGATGCCCTTAACTTTAATTAGGGGGTGTGTTACCTAGCAGCATAGCTTATTATAACCTACACTAGCGCGTTATGGAATGCAAGGAGAGAATGTAGGGAGGCAACGTGGAATATAAGGAGTAATGCTCTATAATGCGTAGACCACGCACCTTAATAGATAGTTAGGTTATCCCTCTATAAAAGGGAAGCTTTTATCCTCTCTTTTGTAAGCTAGATAGATAACTTAATCTTCTTTCTTTCATTACATCTTAGGGGGTTATCTTAACCACAGTGAGATTCCTTTTTGTTACGTCACGTGTTCCGTGCGACACATCCATGCACGTGCGCACGCACCTTCCGTCTCTTGCAACCAACTAGAAGCAACGGCTTCCCCAGGACGTCCTTTTTACGTCAGAAATCAAAAGATGAAGCCCCGCGGCCTAAGCTTGTGGCTGCCGTGTGAGAACTTTTCTTTCGACTCGCTGGTGCGACTTGGGCTGCATCACGTGATGTCACTTCCAATACAGCAGTGCCCATTGACGCCCAGTGAAGGTCGGTGGGGGTCGGTGGGGGTCGGTGGAGGTCAGTGCAGGCCATTGCTCCAAGCATCCCCTGTAGCCGCCCCTGGGCTTCAATGTTCCCCTCCAGCACATGCCATGCGTGCCAACGCGCCGTGTGTCTGCCCGTTCCCGATGCCGTACATACACACATCATGGTACAGTGCAGATCACCCATGTCACTTCCAGTCATCACTTCGTCACCTTCCTTCACCTTCCCTCTGACGGTCAAAATCCAGCAAGCTCTCTCTTCTCAACGCCCTTTCGTGCACGCGGTGCATCTGATCTCTCCCTTATCCCGCATTGCAACTGCGGACAATCATCTGGTCAGCATTGAACCATCGCAGCCCGATCTATCGACAGACAGACCACCAGACAAGGCCTGGGACCGAGAAGCAGGGGTCTCCCTCCCTCCGTTCCCATATCTGCATATATCAACAAGACAAAGCGACGCTGCCTTCAACTCGGGGACCATCGACTGTCCCGCGAGAAAATACCGTTTCAACCGTATACGCCGCTATCAAGTAGCCGTCTCGCTGCGAGATGGCAGCGGCTGACATGATCAGTGAGCCCCACGGTAAGACGTCCTTTGGCCCCCCCAGCCGACCGTCACCGCAGTCAGTCGAGAAGCAAGCCCAGTCTAACGCATCGTATCTCCAGACCGACAGGCGCATCGACGACGACCCTTTTCAATGTGGGTAAAGAAACTAACAAACTTCAAGTCCTCCTCGGATGGCGATCGCCCCAAACGGGACACGAGGGTCAGGCGCGGACGCAAGTTGAACAACCCGTATCCTCAGTCGGGTCATGTCAGCGAGAGCCACGGCAATGGTGTGGTGAATGGAAGCACCAGCAATCGCAGTTACACCAACGGGGTGAGCTCGTGTTCTTTTACTACTGCAGGGAGCATCACCTCGCTTGGACGGACTGCACACAGCTCCGTCGACGGTATTGCTCCCACAACGGTGGGGGCAAGGAGCACAGCAGGCACGATATGTACGGAAAGTGAACCACCGCGATCTTTGGCTCCAAGCCACGGAGGAGCGAGCTCTCTTGCGGGAACGAGTCGTACTATTGGCGGTGGGATGGAATGTCGAAGAGGGGGTGGCAGCACTTTCTCCAGCCCGGCACCGTCAGTTCGATCTCTAACGACAACCTTGACGACGATACAGTCCGTGGCTCCGACCGGTCAAACACCCTACATTCCGGCACCACAGAGCAGCAACACCAACACACAATCGATTCAGTTCAGTCAGCCTTTCCCTACAGCGTCCCCCGCGTCCGCCATACCCTCGCATTTGGCGCCGAGTGGCAATCCAACAACGTACACAACGGCCACGGCAAACAATCTCCTGACCGACAATGCCTCCATCTTGACCTTGGCCTCCTCCAGCAAGCGCCGCCGCCGCCGCTCAATGGACACTGATGCATCAGTCCGCGCGTTGGCGCCTTCTTCTCTATGGGGTGGTAGCCGCGAGAGTCTCCCTCTCAGTGTTCTCAGCGCCAACATCGAGCAGGGGGGCATGCCAGCGACGCCAGGCCTGCCTGGTAGCAGCTCACGCCTGGTGCCTGAACGGAACAGCATATACTCTGCTACTGGGGTGGCACCGGCCATCACAAGCGAA
Organism: Epichloe amarillans; assembly: GCA_024072835.1. Taxonomy (NCBI): domain Eukaryota; kingdom Fungi; phylum Ascomycota; class Sordariomycetes; order Hypocreales; family Clavicipitaceae; genus Epichloe; species Epichloe amarillans. The sequence goes on along the minus strand of CP099637.1, from coordinate 3,492,762 downwards.
AGAAACAGCATCCTGGCCAAGCAAGGTGATGGCGCCAGTGTCCGAAGCGGCCGGCTGGGCCACGGAAGACCGGACAGTATCAGCGGTAGCATCGTCGGTGTGACGAGCCCGTTGGCTACTTCGCGTGAGGCGCCAGAGGGGAAGATGGCCAAGGAGGACAGGTGAGATGCTAATGACCTAGGCAGAGTGAATGATGCGAGGCGGAGAATGAAGCTTGTCATGAGTGAATGAATTGCAGCGGCGTTGTGGCATGAGGAATTCTCCTGGTTTCAGGAGGTTGGCTGGTAAATTTTGAGGTTCATTTTTGTTACCTGGGCTTGACGAGGTGCAAATTGGGCGGATTATTAATGGGGTGGACAGGTGTGGCATACAAGAGATACCCAGCTGTGCAGGAGCTGTCATGGAACACTAGACTGCGCAGATAAATCACAAATACGTCCCAAGGAGAAGATTGACCCATGAAGAGGCAGCGCAATGTTGAAATTTGTATTCCAGCCGTCCCAGCCGTCCCAAGGTCAACGTTGCCCCACCCCTACGCCGCGACTAGAGGCAAGCGACGCCCTGCCTCGTCCCAACGTCGTCATCGGACCACCTCGCAACATTGAACGTTGGAGCAACATGCTCATTCACAGCCACATCTAATTACAGAGTGCTCCCTCTGCTCAGACAGACCCAAAAACCGCCGCAGCACCCACAGCTGACTGATGCGTCAACATGGCGATTTCGGTATGTCCCATGAGCCATGTGCTTCTGCAAGTCTGCAAGTCAATACTCGCTCGGCCAACGTCTCGGTAAGCTAACACATCCCAGTGGAAGTCATTCGACTTCTTCGAAGTCTCCCAAATCTCCCTCCCCGATGCCGATACCCGCAATCTGTTCGAAGGCAATGAGATATCCAGCATTTGCGCAGGCTCCGACAGCCTCTTCGTCGGCGGCAACGACGGAACCGTCAGCATCATCGGCAAAAGCTGGAAAGTCGTCAGGAAGTTCCAAGCCCACGAGGCTGGTCGGGTCACTCACATGCGCCAAGTCGAGGGAACAAGCTTACTCGTCACCGTCGCCGAAGACTTGAGCAGCGAGCCGATCCTCAAGGCATGGGCGCTAGATAGGCTCGTCAAGAAGACGAACATGCCCACGTGCCTCTGCACCCTGACCATCAACAACGGCAGACGGCAGTTCCCCATCTCTGCATTTGCGGCGTCAGACGACCTGTCCCAGATTGCGGTGGGATTTGGCAACGGCTCTGTTACTCTGATTCGCGGCGACCTCATTCACGACTTGGGTACCAAGCAGAGGATAGTGTACGAGTCGGAAGAGCCGGTGACTGGGGTGCAGCTTGCGACGGATGAGAAGCTCACCATGCTGTTTATTTCTACAACGACGCGGATTCTCAGGCTGGGTCTGTCAAGGAAGGGTCAAGGGCTGCCTCCCAAGACCGTGGAAGACAGTGGGTGTGCCTGGGGTTGCATGGCCCTCGACAAGGAGACGGGCGAGGTTGTGGTGGCGAGGGACGATGCGATTTATACCTACTCGCTGGATGGGCGAGGACCGCCAAAGGCATACGAGGCTCCCAAGACACTGATTGCTGTGTACGATAATTATGTGGCGCTCAAGTGCCTGCCGTCAGGGGCGAATGGCAGAGATCCGGAGGTCATGAGGCGGCGGTTCGGGGGTAGCGGAAACGATGATCTGTTCAATGCGACAACATTTCTCTTGCTCGAGCCAGACCTGAGGATCATTGCACACTCGGAGACGATGATGTCGCCGGTGCGATTTGTATTCGACGTCTGGGGCGATCTGTTCACCATGTCTGAGGAGGGCAAGGTACGTGCTGCATGCCTCATGACAAGCTATTCGTCGGACTTACTTGGTGTTTTAGCTGTACAGATATCACGAAAAGCCTTTGCAGCAGAGACTGGAAATGCTGTACCAGCGCAACATGTTTCATCTTGCCATCGAGCTGGCGCAAAGCTCCGGATTGAATGGTCAGCAACAGACCGTCATATACCGCAAGTTTGGCGACCACCTGTACCAAAAAGCGGACTACGACGGGGCAATGGTGCAGTACATTCGCGCCATTGATACGACGGAGCCGTCCCAAGTCATTCGCAAGGCATGCATTCCATTGCTCCCCCCTCCTTTTCTCAGGCTCCTCCGCTGACTTTTGCTAGTTTCTCGATACACAACGGATTCACAATCTGATCCAGTACCTGGAGCAACTACACGAGCATCGAAAGGCCACGGCTGACCACACCACCCTTCTCCTCAACTGCTATGCCAAGTTGAAGGACATTGAAAAACTAGAAAAGTTCATCAAGTCACCGGGAGATCTAAAATTCGACCTGGATACAGCCATTGCCATGTGCCGGCAAGGAGGTTATTACGAACAAGCGGCTTATCTCGCCAAACGGCACGGCGAAACAGAATTGGTTGTCGACATTCTCATCGAGGACTCTAAACGCCATGGCGAGGCACTCGACTATATCTGGCGTCAAGACCCTGAGGTGGTGCGTCTGCCACTTTCAAGAAACCTGTCTGTCATCCAAGTACTTACTGTCAACTAGGCCTACCCCTGCATGAAAAAGTATGCCCGCGTACTCATAGAACACTGTCCAGATGAGGCCACGAAACTTTTTGTACTCTACTACACGGGGAAGTTTCGACCAAGGAAGACGGCGGTGCCGGTGATCGGGGAGACACCTTTGACAACTGGCGGCTTTACGTCTGGTGCCGCGAGTGCTGTACAGAACTTGTCCAACTACCTGCCATTTCCATACTTGAACACATCGTCTGGCGCCACGCCAGACGCTCCCAGCAACATGAAGCAGCAGCCAGCGCAAAATGGACTGCCATTGAGTGAGGAAGACCACCCGCCTCCGAAATACACGGTGCCTGCACCGCGAACGGCATTCTCGTCCTTCATCGACCACCCGGATGAGTTCATAACGTTTCTCGAAGCATGCCTCGAAGAAGAAGAAGAAGAATTAAAAGTCGGCGACAGATCGGATCTCTACACGACCTTGTTTGAAATGTACCTGTACAAGGCAGGCGAGAGGAAGGGACATCATCGTGAGGAATGGGAGGCCAAGGCGAAGGAACTGATCCAGGGCGAACATGTGCCCATGGAGAGCTCCAACGTGCTTCTCCTATCCGACCTCTCCAACTTCCGCGACGGCACCGTACTGGTCAAGGAGCAGGCCGGCCTCCTCTTTGACATTTTCCGATCCTACACGTCGGCCAAGGACACGAGGGGCGCCATCAAGGCTCTGCGAAAGTACGGCCCCGACGAGCCTCGGCTGTACCCAGCAGCGCTAGCATACCTCACGTCGGACCCACGAGTGCTCGAGGAAGCCGGCGCTGACGAACTAGCCAATGTGCTCTCCAAGATCGACAGGGACGGCCTCATGGCGCCTCTGCAAGTGGTGCAAACGCTGGTGGGTCAATCATCCGGCGGAGGCGTCGCAACAATGGGCATGATCAAGCCCTACCTCCACGACACAATACTTCGCGAACGCAAAGAGATCGAAGACAATCGGCGCCAAATCGAAACTCTGCGAAGTGACACGGAGAAACGCAGAGCCGAAATCGCCGACCTCGGATCCAAGCCAGCCGTATTCCAAGCAACGCGGTGCTCCGACTGCGGACAGGGCCTCGACCTGCCGGCGGTGCATTTCCTGTGCAAGCACAGCTTTCACCAGAGGTGTCTGCGGGGCGGAGGCGAGGACGACGACGATGTGGAGTGTCCGCAGTGCGCCGGGGGCAATGACTTGATACGGAAGATGAGAGAAGAGCAGAGGAAGGCGGCGATGAAGCATGACTTGTTCAAGGCGGAGCTGGAGGGGAGCGAGGATCGGTTCGGGACGGTGGCGAAGTGGTTCGGGAGGGGGGTGATGGATGGGGCGCACATTGAGGAGGTGTAGTGCGGTTGTTGAGTATTCATTACATATACTATGATGTGGGCGTATAAATAGAATGGGCGATTTGTCTCGTTGTACTGCCTTTGTCCGCAAATCCCATTTGACCGTGTGTTCCTCGGGCACACATCAGTCACGGGTCACATCACACAGGCAAAAAAGTCGTCATCCACCGTATGCGTCGTCGGCGCCGGCCAAGCCTGAAACCTGAAACCAACCCCAACAACTACAACATCGGCCGGTCCATCTCCATCTCCATCTCCATCACCGTCGCCATCACCGTCGCCATCACCACATCAGCCCCACACCAATGCGATGCCCGTTGATGCTGATTGGTGGCATCCATCCCGGTCTGCTGCCACGTGACTCACGTCAGATGCGACGGACTGCTTCTGGAAACTCCTCATGGAATGTCACAGTCCAGGCAATGAATGCTCTGACGAAAGGAAAGAACCGAGGATTGAACAAGCCCCCCTTTCTTTTTAAAAAAAACAAAAGTCCCAGTGACATTTCCCTTCACATGTCGAAAAGTCATCCATTATCTAGAAACCTCCATAGTGCTGCATAACTGCACAGACTCTCAGACTACAAAATCAGTCCGCTCTCTCCATCTTACATTTCCAAGTTTCATGCCCCCCTCCGTTCATGACGGTAGGGATCTTGATGATCAGTTGGATGCCATCGTGCGTAGACTTGACGTCCAAGTAGATCTCGGACGGGCTAGGAGTGACCGCTGATTGACTTGTTTCCCCGTTTGCCTCGTTTGCCTCGTTTGCCTCGTTTGCCTCGCCCGCCTCGCCCGCCGACTTGTCTGCATCGTCCCTTCTCGAGCCGCAAAACTTGCAGCTTTCGCGACCGCCGGGGGGTCTTGGTGCATCGCCCGCAGCAGCATTGTTCTTCATCCTGCCCACAGCTGCGCCGTTGTGGTCGTATATGGTGCCGTCGTGATCAACCTTGAGCCTCTTCCTGTTGTTCTCTTCATCTTCTTCCTCCGTGGGATCGAACCACGTCTCCGACACATGGCCAGCTACATGGCCGGCTGTGTCAAGGACCTTGCCGTCTTCACACACCGGCCGCCCAATCATCGACGGCAAGTCGCCCTCGACGCGGCCTAGCACTGTGCCGTTCCGGTCCAGAATGTTGCCGAACTCATCGACGCATTTGCCTTGGAGAGCAGCGACTACCTCCCGGTCCAGCGTATTTCCCGGTGACGCCAACTTTGACATGATTTCGGGGGTGAAAATGGCATGTTCTTTAAATTTTAAAATTTTTTTTTGAAGGATCAGATGGGGAAAGGGGAAGGGGAAGGAATTTGTGAGGCCTAGCGTTTTGTTCGTTGACGGGCTACTTTCCTGGTTTTGCTTCTGTCTGATAGTCTGACCGGGGAACGGTTTTCTCCCCGCCCCTTTCCGAGTACAATTTTTCGTGTAATCATGCCATTAGTAATGCTTGGGCGGTCCCCAGATCCACGGATCGTGTTCCGTCTGGGCGGAGTCTGTCTGGATGAAAATCCCCATGACAAGTTTGCAACCCACACGGTCGAGCCGTCATGTCGTCATCGGCTCACGGTGATATGATAATAAACCTCCCCCCCCCCGGGGACTCACGTGGATCTTGCACGGAAGAGATGAAGACGGCTCGTAATATAATCAAAAAACCAAAATTGGGATGCAAATGACTAACCTGTGGGGGCGAGTCTTGTTGAGGCATCGCTTTGCAACCTCGGTACGGAACAAGCAGCATCTTGGCTATAAGTGGCTATAGACTAGTGCCTATAAGTGTACCAATCTTCAACGCCGTTCGTGATGTAATTGAACATGGCTCGACGTCTTTTGCCTTGTTTGCCTTGTTTCGAAAAATGGCAGTTCACGTGTCGCCATTCTTCACATACGAGCTTTGCATGCCTAAAATAGGTTTGCGACACAGTCGGATAGACTGTACGTGGCATTGACGTTGCTTCCTGCTCCCGTCTCTCCCGTCTCTTCCGTCTTTCTCGTCACCTGAAGGCAGGGCATCTCCATCCCAGCTTATGGCCCACCGCTCCACAGAGTCCACACCGTCTACCGCTTCTCTCGATGCCACGAAGCCATCAGGAGACCCGCCGATTGTCAGAAACCGCTCGTCAGGGCTCCAACCCCACGGGCCGATGGTGTGGCCCGTCGCGTCCTTCCTGGCTCCGTGTTCCAAGGCATTCGTCTCTGCATTGATGTAGATCCAGTTGAGCATAGGCGGGACATCCTTGATGCTACTCACCAGCCCCAAATGCTGTTCCTCACCGGGGAACTTGAAATGGAATCCGCAGAACTTGTGCCCGTCGACATTCTGGTCGGGAGATTGTAGGAATAGCTGTTGTGGGGGAAGAAATGAGTCTCAGTCTTGTTCGGATGTGTATCAGCCGGGGGCTAGCCAAGCCAGACGGGAGCGATGGCTATGTGGTAGGTACCTTTCCGTCTTTCAGGAAGCAGACTGCTTCTTCGTCCCTCGCGTCATTGTATCCTTTGATCTTGGCCGTTAGATTGAACTTTTCCTGTTCCTTGGAAGATGCGTTCTGTCGTTTCTGCGCGCTGACGGCTTGACCGACGCCGGTGATGGTTGGTATAGCCACGATGGATAGCAGACCGATGACCATGTTTTACTCTGTAACTTGATTTTTTGGGCATGAGTGTACATTCAAAAAAAAAAAAAAAGATCCATAAAGGGGGGGGGGGCCTTTGCTGCAAGCATGACGTCTATTTAAAGCTTTCTAACCAGAATTTCTCACTAACCCATCGCGATGGACGCATCTTGTTTTCTCAGGGCGTTTCATTTTCCTGATATCCTGCCCCGACCTCTTCCCCCGCATGTACTCAGATTCAGTATCCAGCTATTGTCGTCCCGATGCATACATACGCCCACTTAACCACATTGTGGAGAACCTTGTATTGGGAACGGGAATATGGACTGGGTAAAGAAAGCCAACTTGCGTCATTCTTTGCCCAGCTCAGCCTCACATCCGTTCCATTTCCAAGTCTTGCTCAATGTCAAGCAGGTTTGAGCAAGACGCCCAACTAGATGGTCCCGAAACGCTGGAGGGGACAAATGACATCACATTTGGCGTCATGATGCCAGCGGTTTTATTCAAAAGAGGGTGCGCGAACGGCTGTCATGTCCAAGAATGCAACCAACGCCCACCCAGCTCCTCCATCATCCACACATGGAATCCACTCCACCCAGCCATTAGCATCACATCGTCCCTTTTAGAAACACCTACTTCATCGTCAGAAACTTGAATCATGTCGACGAATGTAAGAACGGAGCCCCATTGCCGCACTCTGTTTGTGTCTCCTCTTGTACTAAGTCAAATCTCGGGAAACAGACAGCCGAGAAAGATGCGCAACAGCACGACAACAACCAGGATCAAAATGAAAACAACGACAGCGGTCAGTCCTTGTGCCCCCCCAGCTCAGCCCTCACGTACCAGGTCACGAGGCTGAATAACAATCTCAGGCAACGAGTCTCATTTAGACAACGCCGAAGACGACAACCGCGGCCCAGACACGAGAAGTGGGAGCCCTTCAGAAGAAGAAGAGGACAGAGCACCGCCTCCTCCACAGCCAAAGCCTACCAAGACCGGGCGGCCGGCCCAGAAAAAGCGTAAGCGGCCTTTCAATGACGCCTGGGGGGGAGAGGAGGATGGACAGAATCAACTCGCGAGGCGGCAGAAACAGGCCCAGCCTGCACCCCCCGCACCTCAACCAGCAGCAGCACCAGCACAAAACCAAGTGGCTGCCCAAAAGGACGAGAAGAAGAATCCACTCAAGCTGAGACTTGACTTGAATCTGGACGTGGAAATTGAGCTGCGTGCCAAGATTCACGGTGACATCACGCTCGCGCTACTGTAAGTTGGATCCTTGATACCTTGGGGGGGGGTCTATATACGAGGGCTAACGTCGCTAATTAGGGATATGGGCTAGTGATATGTAGCACATTTTTCGTTTAAATGAGTTCATTGTAGCGTCGGATGACAACGAAACGCCTTGAGCGAATTGTTGGTTGAATAATCATTTTCATGTGTATCTTGTGCTCTTTGGGCATCACGTCCTGGAATCTTGCACGCGGGAAAGGACGTGTTCTTCGCCCAACCAGAAGTCTGATTTACATTCTTCTGGGAGCCGTGACACTTGATATCAACATTTGTACCGTAAGCCATTCAATGATTTCCTAAATCAGCCAGCAACTTTCCCGGTAGAAATCCTACATCGCCCCCCCCACCCCCCTAACTTCGGGATTGTCCCGGAAGCCCGCAAAGCTCAAGCACCTGTTTTTAATTGCAAACGTCAGTATAGCCTATAATAGCTGGTATTAATTCCCTCATTCTGACAATTAGCCTACATGAAAAGGTGCCTTACTAAGGCCTCACTACAATGCACTGCACTGCCTGACTTAACAAGGGAAATTAACGGCATCAGCTTCTAAAAATGAAGCAGGGACGGGGAGCAATTGAAGCCACGCGAAGGAATCGGTATCATGCTTGTTCCAACACATTCGAATTGCTCAATTCAGTCGGACTGTCAAGACCGTCAGACAGGTCAGTGAACATTGATCAGTCAGGTCTTCTGTCACTGATCAAGTTGATCAAATCAATCGGACCGTTGAGACCGTCAGTAGAGACCTCGGTCAAGATCGTCAGGAGCTCTGGTTATTGATCAATTAGATCGTGAAGACCTTCGATCCTCAGAGAGGTCTTCAGTCCTTTGATCAGTCATGCCTTCCGCCACTGATCAAGTGATTCATTAAAGGATTTATCAATTGACCGTGTCTTCTAATATCGATCTCTTCTGACATTAACCCCTCTGATCATGACTCCTCTGATGATTGATTCTCGTTGATTGTTGCAGATCCCTTTGATCATTGAAGATCTCTTAGGGCATTGGAGCCCAGGATTACGACCAAAATTGCCAGTGGCAACGGCGGGAAGAATGTAGGTCAGTTTGATCTCAGAACACCGTTGAATAGTCACTGATACGTTTCAGCTTATCCACGGAAAGATATATTAGACGAGTATCTGTCTTCGCTCTCATCATTGAATGTAAGACACCAACAGTGCGAAATCCATGCATCATGTGTACCCAATGTGATGCAGATGCTGTGCTACCATACGCCGTCACCATAACCACAGCAACCCGAAATTTTTGCAGCATCACCAGGCAGATGAATGCCTTCGATGCCAGATAGAGCAGGAATCACATCACGGAATCCGGCGTGTATTGATTTGACCAAGATGTGACCAAGACCTGCACCATGTGTGACGGAGATGGGATCAAGCGGCCCTCGGGGCTCAGTAGGTTAGTAATTCGGCGTTGGGGAAAACGTCGATATGATGGATTGATCTGTCGCGAACAAGATGGTGTTTCTTGTAGAGGCCCGGGAACGAAAGAGCGTCAAGGAGTCGATTTGGTTGGTTGGCATTACGCCGGCTAGAAACCCGAAGCGTTACTTACGTGGCGCTAAACCAAATCAAATCAAATCAGTCTTAAGGTAGGCTAGCAGCTGGTGGACAGCCAAGAATGTCTGGCCAATCAACCAAGCCAGAGCACGCCCCTAGCCAGACTCCACTGACTCGCAGCGAACGGGACGATTGGCTGGCTGTAGCTTTCATGTGTGTCCCCACCTCAGGTCATGTATCCCTGGTGCCTTATGACTGTCAAAGGGATGTACAAAGGTAAGGCTACACTTTCGTACCGACCGGCATGCTAGACACGTTAGACCAATCAGAAGACTCAAGGTCACCCCCTCGTGCTAGCGAAAAAGAGTGGGTCAGTATGAAATTGTAGCCTTACCGGCTCTAAGGAGATCTCCTTACATGTACGTAGCTGCTGTCCACTTTTGGGAGTGGGAGTCACGCTAACCAGGGTCTGTATGTATCCAATTAGATAAAAGTAAACTAGAGATACTGTTGCACCCATAAGGGCATAATTGATCCCTACCGCACGATAGTCTTACTATTTAACTAGCTAAGACAGGAATCCACCCCGCGCAAGTCATTTTCCAAGACCTCTGTAGTTTTATAGTACGTTTTATTATGTACTAGTACCCCACTAATAGTATAGGTACTTAGGTATTTAAACTATAGTCCGTACCCTCTTATAGGGTTAGATAACTAAATAGAGGTAATTACATTAAACCCTAGCTTCGCGGTCTAATATAGTAGTAATTACGTGGTGTTTATAATAATTATACCTTTCTTCCGAATTAGTACTCTTCTCTTTAAATTAACTAATTATTTAATCTTTAAATAATTAGTATAAACATAGCAAAAGAGAGGCCTAATTCATTAACGTCGTGATTAGGCGACCCTAGCACGCTAGGATTAATATCACTATCTATTAGTTTAATAACAATACCACAGGTATCCTCACGATATCTAAGGAGTCTTCTAAAGGCAATAAGCTAGCTATTAAGCTATAGGAGCCCTACCACTAGGACCTATGGTATAAGATAGTTAAAGCAAGAGCCATTAAAGATAGAATCTAGGTCTTTATTAATCCTAATTTAATTATATAGCTAGATTACCCTCCTAAGCCTCTAATCCTTATAGGAAATAGGACTCTAGCGAAGAGAAAAGTAGCAAAGGCTATATAGAGTTAATTATCTATAATAAATACTACTATAGGAGTTTAAACGCGCTTATAAAGCAATAGAACTATAATTAGCAACGCGTGGTAACCCTAAAGCTCTTCTAAAGGACATAATATAGCTAGAGAGAGTTATTTTTAGTACCCTTAATAACCTAATAATGCTAAAGATAGCGCTTAGTTCGCGGTCCTTAGTGGTTATTATTAGGTATTTAATAGCTAATTCTAGAGCCTTATAAAGGCCCTATAAGAGTATTACACCTAGTTTATAATAACGCTTAGTCCTAAGTATAAGTAAATAACCTTAAGGTATATATCTCTTTATAATAAGCTTAAGAAGCTTATAAGAAATATAATACTTTTAAGTAAGACTATTAAGTATTACACTAAAGTTAATTTTAATAAGACTATTAAGCAAAACCTCTTAAGGGTTAATATTAATAAGTAGCTTATAAATACTTTAATTAGCTATAAGAGATACTTCTAAGCAAACTACCCTATTACTAAGAGTAACTTACCTATAGAGATAATTAATAATACTATTAGGGCATAATTCCCTACTATCTTAGCTTAAGTTAACTTATTAATTTATATAGTAAAGAGTAAGGGAAAGGTCTTAGATTTCTATAGTATTATAAGTAAAATTAGGTACCTAATTAAAGCCTAAGGGAGATCTTAGGTAAAGTCTAATAATGCCTTTAGAGCTAAGCTAACTCTTAATAATAAAGCAAAGGATAAAGCAAAGAAGTTAGTAAAAAAAGACTATATTTACTATAAGAAGCATAAGATAAAGAAATTAAGAGACTTATAAAAAGTCTATAGGGCACTTTACCTAATAAAGGACTAAAAAGTTAATAAAGAGCTATTAAAGAAAGTAAAAGAAATAATAAATTATTAGCCTAATAATATAAAGAAGGCATATAACATATAGTTAAAGGATAGTAGTGTAAAGGAACCTAAGGATAATAGCGTAAAGGAGCCTAAAGAAGTTAATATAGCGTTTTTAGCTATAGAAAAGTTAGAGTTTATAAAGGCTTTCCTTACCTAGGGCAAATCACAAGTTATACTTAATAGCGGCACCTTAATCCATATCTTTAATAATAAACGCTAGTTTATAGACCTTAATTATAGTTAATAACCTAGAATTTAAGCTAGTTATAGTGTTACTAAGGCTTATAGCGTTAGCATAGCTTAGATTATCTTAATAGATAGCTAGACCCTTACGTTATTAAAGGCCTAGTACTAACTATTATTCTTTACAAACCTTATATCTCTTTAACTACTTACATAAAAGGGAATAAGGTAGTGTTAAAATAATGCTATTTATAGCACTATTTTATAGGCCCACTAGTTGCCTTGTTGCGTTGTTACAACGTTAGTTACAAGCGTTGCTTGCAGCGTCTGTTGTGACTTGCGTTCCCACAACTAACCCACGGGCTTGTATGACTAAGCCGACTAGGTTACCCTATAGGGAAGCTAAAATCGACTATAACTAGGCAACTAGTAGTTGTATAAAAGGCTAACATATACTATTCGAATCCTTGAATTTTTCTAGATTTAATAGTATATTTTATTAATAGGGTTATATATTAAAGTGCTTAGTTAGGCCACCTAGGCAGCTAGTTTGTATAGCTATGAGTTGATTTTTTATTTTTCCTATATAAATAGGTTTTACGGAAAATAAAAAGTAGCTCCTAAGACCTCTCTAGTGGTCTAGATCCTCTAATATAGTTAGTAAGTCTATAAGGGGACTAGTGTTAGGGTCGTGGAGGCTACGGAGCGACACAGGCAATAGAGGCAATAGCATTATGTATAGTAGGACCTACTTAGGGCTTGCAGCGCCCTAGCTATAAGGTTACTATAAGCTAGTTATATAAGCGTAAAGGGGGTATTTAGGCGAAGGTTATATATATAGAATATAGGAGGCTAGAGATTAAAACCCTTAAGCATTATTACTTACCTTTAGCTATTTAGCTACTACTTATTTATACTATTACCCTATTCTATCTATTTTAGCCTAAAAGCCTTAATAAGTTAATCTCTCTTTCCTATTAGGGTAATAGGCTATTAGTAAGGTAAGAATATTAGCACTATAAAGAATAAACACTTACTTAAGGGGTACTAATAACTCTAGAGCAAACACGCTATATAAAGGTATACCTATAGATTAAAACCTGCTTCTAGAATATAAGTCCTCTTATCTAACTATACTAGAGAATTCCTATATATTAGAACCTATTATTAATAGTAAGGAAGCTATATTAAACTAAAGCCTTATATAAGTAAAGATATAGCTATAAATTACTTAAAAAAGGTAAAAACTTAAATAGCTATAGAAAAATTTATAGGAAGTAAATACCTCTCCCTAATTAGTTAATACTAATAAAGGCCTTACTCCTACCCTATAAATACCCTTTACCTAAGACACTATCCCTATTCCCTAGGAAGCATTACCCTTACTTAGACTTTATAGATATAGTATAGTAAAGATATAGCTAAAAGCTCCTATATATAAGGGGGATACCTATAAGAACCTATAGATATTCTTAGTGGATTTAAATATAACCTTTACTATAGATTAAAATACATTTACTAATAATATAATAAAAGTTATATATACTAGTAGCTACCTAGTAAATAAGGTAAAGTAATAGTAAATATGCTTTACTACTATAGATAGTTATATAAATTACTAGAGCTATACTTAGGTAGAGTTTGTCTAATAGCTAAAAACCAGAGGAATAGATAAAGATAGTTACTACCTAGAAGCTATAGGAATACTACTAACCCTTTATTAAGGTAAGAATTAGTTATTCTAGACTTTTATTAAAGTCTAGGGGAAGGTAAAGGTAGAATTACCTAAGCCTATGCCTAAACCTCTAAGAATTACTTAGTTTATATAGTGCCTAAATAGTACTATAAAGAAGTAAGTATTTAGCTAAGAGTACCCTATAAGTTAGAACTACCTTATTAGCTAAGGAAAGAAAGTAAAAGTAGTAACTAGGGAAAAAAAAGGGATTCCTTATAGAGGCTACTAAGAAGGTAACTAAGGAGGTAACTAATAGAAAAGAAGGAACTACTTAGCGTCCCTAGAAAAAGAGCTATAGGAAGGACGCTATATAGGAGTAAGGGGCTTACTAGTCTATTATAAGTATAGGAAACTAGGCTACCTATTAACTAGGTGCACTAAACTAGACTATAGCATTTATAGGAAAAACACCTATACTACTAAGATATACTAAGCTAGCACTAAATAGGCTAGGAGTTACTTAAATATAAATAAGACCCTAATTAGCGTAGTAAAACCCTAGGAAAACGCTCTTAATTTAACTTAACTTAATAAGAATAGTCTTCTAGACCTATAAATTTATATAGATATTAAGTTACATTAAGATAACTACTAGGTAGTAGTGCTAACGCTATTTAACCCTAGCGCTATATATTCCTTAATTTACCCTAATATACTAATAGACCTTAATTAGTTAAAAGTATAACCTTGTAATAATACGCTTAAGAGTGTATTAGGTAATATTATGCTATATTAAGGGATTTTAAAGAAAATAGTGTTAGTTAGGGATAGCATAGGCTATATAAAGATATACTAACTTAGCTACTATGTTACTAATAGCGGCGAAAAATTGGTTTTAGGAGTTAATTAGGTAAGAGAGTATAAGCCTATAATAATGTCTTAGAAAGATAGACTTTAGAGACACCCTATAATAAAGGAATATTGTAAGGGCTTAGGCTTTGCCTAAGCATCCACATAGTGCATGCGGGTAGGGATAGTCCCGCATAGGCAAGGACGCAAAAAAGGGGGCTTATATAAGGTAGTTAGGGGGTATAAGGGGCCCTAGTAAGGATAGGTTTCCTACCTTTCTCTTTCCTCTCCTTAAGTTTCTTAATACTATATTAACGCCCTATTATAGTAGCCTAGGGGCTAGTCTATAATAATTAAGAAACTTCCTTTAGTCCTTTATAATAGCTACTAAAATTTATAATAGATATACTAATAGATATATTAATAGATATAATAGACACGCTTTACCTATAAGACTAACCTAGCTATAGGATAGTAACACCCCTATCTAACGCTATAGTACTATAGGTAGCCTAATAAGCCTAATTTAAAATGCTTTAACTTATGCTATGTAAATAAGTAGTAGAGCTTAAACGCCTTTAGAAGTATATATATATAAATGCCTTAGGACCCTTAGCCTAGGCACCCCCTCTAGCTTAGCCTAGCGCCCCTAACTAGCCTAGCGCCTCTAACCTAGTCCTTCCTATACCTAGAATAAAATAAAAGCTAATCCCCTTAGGTAACCTATATAATAGTAATAAAGCCTTATTTACTATATAGAGGCTCCTAATAAAATATAAGTTATAGGTAGACTAGGGCTTTATTAGTTCTAATAAGGATAGATAGATACTTATTTATTAAAACCTTTCTTCTAAGGTCTAGTCCTAGGTAGCTACTTACTTTAAATAGGGTAGTGCTATTAGATTTAACCTTACTTACTTTCTAGATTACCTAGGGACTATATTCTCTAACCCCTATAGATAGGAGATAGCCCTTATAAAGCTTAACTAGATAAAGCAAGGTCTAAGGGAGATATTTTCTATATTCTTTATTTGCTTTTCTAAGAAGCTCTTACTAGTAGGAGGGGAGCGCTAGATAGGTAAGGTAAAGCTAGCAAAGCTCTAATATATGCTTAATAAGCGTTTAAGAGAGATTAGCGTGGGATAGGGTATTAGCTAGAGTAATTAGTATATAGCTATTAGGTAATATTATAAGATTATAGTTAATATAGAAGCCCTTACCCTAGAGGATAAGTACTAGACCTATTGCAAACCCTAACTAGTAAAACTAGTAGCCTAAATTAACTATAAGGGTAACACACTAATAACTAGGGTTTATATAGCTAGGACTTACCTAGGGTAGCTAAATAAGTTAGCTAAGAAGGAGAAGGGGATAAAGGCTACTATAAATATAGAATAAGCAAAATAGGTATTAGAGGCAAAATTAGCTAAACACCACTAAGAGGGACACTACCTATAGTATATATCTAAGGACTACTTTATCTAAAAGTACACTACTCTCCTAGCCTATTACCTAAAGGTTAGCATTAACTTATATAGGGTAAATAAAGAAAGCGTAAATAAGGAAGTAAACATTCCCTTTATAGAAAATAAGTAGCCTCTAAGCAAAGTCTTATATAGGGGTAAAGAGGCTAGCTAACTATAACACTATAAGATAATTATAACTACTATATAGAGATAGAATAGGATATAGTATAATATATAGACTAACTACCTTTCTTAATTCCTATACTCTTTAATATATATTATTATATTAATGTCTAGATTAATTATAGTTATAATTACTATAGTGTAGTAAGCAAATTAGTAGCAAAATAGCTTAGCCTAGAGCTTATATAGTTACTAAAACAAAGGCGTGTTCACACTATAGTAGAAGTAAAATAGAGGGGGAAGCGGGTTAAGGAGGACTTCTCTTTTATTACCTATATAATACACACTAGAATTAATATAGATAGCTAGGAGTTATTTATATGCTTATATATTATCCTAGGTCTTACCTAGGATATAATATTTAGAATGCCTTAGTTAGAGTAACGTAATATAGTAATTTACATAGTAAAATAATAACTAGTTATTAGAGTAGCAAAGGGCCTTTATATCTCTAAGGCTACTACTTATAAGGTAAAGGCACCTATATAGGGAATTATTAGATCCCTTTACGCCACTAAGGCTTGCAAGGTATAATAAAATAAGGACACTACTATAAGGTTTATTGCTATAAGCCTAAGAGAGATAATAATAGTGCTATAGATTATAGCACCTAAGATAGATCTAGCTAGTCCTAACATATTAATATTACCTAAGGAGTTATTAGACTTTGCAAACCTCTTTAATAAGGCTAAGGCTAATAAACTACCCCCCTATAGGGGCTCTTTTAATTACTATATATGCCTATATAAGAACCTAGATAGCTCTAAGCTAGCACTCCTATAGGGACTATTATATAACATACTATAGGACTAGCTCCTAGAGGTCTAGCGCTAGATTATAGACTTAATAGATAAGGGCTAGATTTATACTAGCTCCTTATTAGCTATAGCCCCTATCCTTCTTATTAAAAAGGCTAATAAGGGTTAGTATTTTTACATAAACTACCACGCTCTTAATAAGATAATAGCATAGGATTATTACCCTCTCTTACTAATTAAAGAGATACTATAATCCCTATCCTAGGTATACTAGTTTACTAAAGTAAATATTTGTGTAGCATTTTATAAACTATAGATAGCTAAGGGTAAGAAGCACCTTATAGCGTTTTATACTAGGTTTAGCCTATTTAAGTAGCTAGTTTACCCCTTTAGCCTAGCTAGCGCCCTAGCGACCTTTTAGCGCTATATTAATTAATCCTTAGGGGACGTATTAGGGGACTTTATTATAGCTTACCTTAATAATATCTTAGTTTACTTAGGGGGGTTAAGAAAAGACTATATAGCTAAGGTTTAGTTAGTTCTAGGCTACCTAAGGGCTATAGGCTTATACCTAGATCTTAATAAGTTAATGTTTACTATAAAGGAGGTCTAGTACCTAGGATATATTATTATAGTAAGACGCTTAGTTTGCTTAGATCCCGCGAAGGTTATAGCTATAAGGGAATAGGTAGCACCTATAAAATTATAAGGGGTTTGTAGCTTCTTAGGATTTATAAATTTTTACTATAACTTTATTAGGGATTTCTCTAAGCTAGCTGCCTTACTTATATAGCTTACTAAGAAGAATATCCCTTTCTAATAGGGAATAGAAAAGGATAAGGCCTTTAAGAGGCTAAAAGCTATATTTATTATATATCTAGTGCTAGCATAATAGGACCTAGACCGCCCTATAGTAGTAGAAGCTAATTACTTAGGCATAGCTCTTAGTGGATGCCTCTTATAATAAGGCCCTAATAATGTCTTATATCTAGTTACTTACTATTTCGCTAGTCTTATGCCCTTATAGAAGAACTATATAATTTATAATAAGGAACTATTAGCTATTGTCTTATGTCTTAAGGCATAGTTAGCAAAGCTTTAGGGTGTATCCTATCTATTTATAATCTATACTAATTATAAGAACCTAGAATACTTTATAACTCCTTAACTTATATTAGAGAGGTAGGCCTAATAGGTAAATACACTTACGCTATTTAACTTTTACCTTTGCTATAGGCCTAGTATATAAGCTTAATGCCTAGATACCCTTTCCTAAAGGGAATAGGATTAAAGTAAGTTAGCTTTAAGAATAGGGCAAATCTTATAACCTATTATTATTATATAACTCTTACTATTACTAGTTATATAAGGGGATAGCTCTAAACTAGCACTATATATGCTACTACTAGTAGGAGAGGCCCTCTTTGCCTTAAAACACCTCTAGACCCTATAGGACTAGGCTATTATATTAGACCCTATATATAGTATTTAATTAAAAGCTATATAGGAAGGGGCTTAGAAGTTTCCCCCTAATATACTAATAAGGGAGTAAGTTATAGATTACTCTATAAGCATATATAGGGCGCTTTAGTTTTAGGGTTATACTTAGATCCTAGCTTAGGAACCCCTTATAATAACCCTTATATAACAATGCTATAACTTGCTAGTAGTAGGACACCTAGGCTATAACACTATATTTTAGATTCTATAATAGCAGTTTTATTAGGATAGGATATTATAAGACATTACTTAGTTTATTTGTAACTATTATTACTTTAGTAGCTATAAGAGCTACTAATAGTAGCAGGGCTTACTAAAACCCCTACTAATCCCTAATTAGTTCTAGTCTTAGATTTCTATTAACTTTATAATAGACTTACTAGTAGCGTCCCTAGAGAAGCTATAATACCTTATAGTTATTACTAATAGACTCTTAAAGTTTATATAGCTAGAAGCTATAACCTCTATTAGGGCTAAGGAGTACGCGAAATAATTTAAGATAGTCTAGTAAAGGTTCTAAGGATTTCCCTAATCCACTATTACAGACTAGGGGTTAGACTAGCTAGGGAAATTCTAGATAACGTTATACTTCCTAGTTAGGATTAATTAGTTACTTTCTACTTTATATTACCTATAGACTAATAGTAGCATAGAGCAAGTAAACTAGGAAGTATAGGTAATCTTATATGTAATAGTTTCCTTCTTATAGTTTAATTAGCTAGAATATCTAGCTGCTTGCTAGCTTATAATTAATAATAGGTTCTCTTTAGTAATAGGGGTAAGTCTAAATAAATTACTATATAGATATAACTTAGAACTAATTTAGTTATAACTAGACTATTTTACTTCTATAATATTACCTAAGGGGTAGGCTATATATTTCCTAGAGCACTTATAAGAGAGTACCTTTCTAGCATAAGCTATAATAGCCTATGTTTAATAAAGGCAGTAGGACACTACCTTAGCTTCTTAATATCTAGCGAAATAGTTTTAGGTTAGAGATAAGGTATAGCTTTTACTTAAGAATATTAAGATAAACCACCCCTTATAGAAACTTAACTAGGTTATAGCAAAGTATATAGTTATTAACATACTAACGCTACTTATAGTATAGTTAGATATCCTAAGGAGTATTTACCTAGTTTTCTATGTAAACCTTATTAAATAGGCTATAAAAGACCCTCTTCCTAGTTAGAAGCTTTAGGACTCCTATCTAGGGCTAGAATAGGTCCTAGTAGAGAATAATAATAAACTTATAAAGGGAATACTAAGTTAAATAGATCTTAGTGGCTTAAAATGCCCTAGGCTAAGGTAGGAGGCGTAATATCCTAGTTAAGTGGGTAGGTTATATATAGCTAATATAAGAACCACTAGAAAGTATAATATAGATATAAGCCCTTAATAAGTTTAAAGCAAAGTAAGGAGATATATATTATAATAATAGACTAAATTAATTATAAACTATATGTCTATTAAAGGAGATATTTTTAGCGTATAAGGTATACTTATCCTAAACCTAGCTAATTCCTTATAGTTACTAAAACATATTTAAATCCCCTTACCCCCTATAGTATAGGGGTTACTCTAACTAGGGGTTAGTTAGGCTATTAGTAAGGCTATTATTATTAGATAAGATAGTGACTAGTGTTACCTTATATCTAATAGGGACATAACCTATGCTACGTTAGGTGCTATAGCTACTATAGCTAGCACTATAGCTACTATAGCTATTACTATAGTTCTAGATAGTAAGAGTAAAATAGCGGTTAGGGAGTGTAAAGCAAGTGTAAGGTAGGGGCGCTATATTATTAGATTAACTTTTATTAGGGAAGGACTAGTGGATAATAATAGTTATAGAGGGATAGCTACTACCTATAGTGTAATTAGCATAGTAATTAGTTAGACCTAGGATAGACTTAGGTTAGGAGCGCTCCTAGCGCTAATATAAGGGTAAATTATCGCTAGCTTTAATAAGCCACTAGTGGGCCTTAGGTGCCGCTATAGTAATAGGGGGAGAGTGCCTTAAGAAGGTATATAAATTAATTATAGAATTCTTATTATATAGAATTTAGTCCGCTAATAATCTATTAGTTCTATTAGAATAGAATACTAGTAACTTACTATATAAAGCTACCTATACTATAGCTACTAGTAGGACTACTACTACTAAGGGGGATAACCTTAAGCCTAGTTATATTTAAGGTAAGAGTATTATAGAAGGGGGGGGGCCTAAGGGCAAAGCAAATAAGTACTAGATTAAATTAAGCCTAATTTAGGAGTGTATTCTATTAGCTTATAAAGGCATAGAACTATTAGGAGAGAACTAGTATTTTCTTTTTAGTAGTTAGAGTCCTTTTAACCCTAGGTATAATAATATATATACCTATAGTAATTAAAGCCTTAAGATCCTTAAGGTAATAATAAAGCTATAGGTTAGTGGATAGGTACTAGGTTAACTAGATATAGGTTATATATTACTACTAATATAAGGGATAGGACTTACTACTTTTAGGGGGGTAATAGTTTAATATACCTATAGTAAGGCATTATTTAATATAAGGCCTATAGGGCTAAAAAAGCGCGTAAGGGGTAGTATACTTATTATTATCTAAGTCTCTCTCTATAAGGAACTTGCTAATAGACCTAGCTATTAGTGTAATAGGGGCAGTAAGGGATATAGCAGTAGTAGTAAGGGATATAGTAGTAGTAGCTAGAGCTTAAGTAAACCTATAAGTATTTATTCTATAATAAGGTATATTTATTATAAGTCTAATAAGGGAATAATAATTATTTAGAATAATAAAATAGGAAGGAGTAATAGGGTTATAATATTTAAAAAATATTTTTAGTGTAAGGAAGTTAAGACTATAGAATAAAAACAAATAGTAAGTAGTAGGTAAGGGGATAAATAAGTAAGGGTAGGGCTAGTATTATTATAATAATAATGCGGTGCCTAGAAGCATATATTATATATCCTACCTAGACCTAGGTTAAAATAATAAGCACCTATAATGCATTGCAAAGGGTAAGCACCTATATTAACTATAAGCAAGAAAAAAAAGAAGGGGAGGAGTAAGGGTATATATAAGGGCTTAGGCTTTGCCTAAGTATCTATATAGTGCATATAGGTAGGGATAGTCCTACATAGGTAAGGACATAGAAAAGGGGGCTTATATAAGGTAGTTAGGGGGTATAAGGGGCCCTAGTAAGGATAGGTTTCCTATCTTCCTCTTTCCTCTCCTTAAGTTTCTTAATACTATATTAACGCCCTATCGTAGTAGCCTAGGGGCCAGTCCATAACAAATATATCTTATTAGCAATAGGGTTATGGGATAGTTAAAAAGTAGCGAAATATGCGTTTATTATAGTAGTACTTAACCTATAGGTAATGCATATAATTAGACGCGTGGCTGCTATTAGACTTATAGCAAATAAAGACAAAGGAAGTAGTAATAGCGTAATAACAGAACTAGCTAACAAACCTAAGAAAGTGAAACTTCTAGAAGCTTATAAGGAGTTTAAAGATATGTTTTTAAATAAAGAGGCTAGTACCCTTCCTAGCTTAGGTAGCTATACGCATGCTATTAAATTAGAAGAAGGAAAAGCACTGCTATAGGGTCTAATATATAACCTAGCTAAGAAAGAGTTATAAGTGCTTTGTAAGTACCTAGTGACTATATAGGAACGCGGGTAGATCTAAAGATCTATTAGCCTAGCAGGCGCCCTAATCCTTTTTATACTAAAAAAAGGGGGAAAGCTATAACTATACGTGAATTATAGGGGCCTTAATAAGATTATAGTTAAAGACAAGGCCCCTTTACCCCTAATATTAGAAATCTTAGATTAACTAGGGGGTGTAAAGATTTTCATAAAGTTAGACCTTAAAGATACGTACTATTAGCTATATATCCGCGAGGGTAATAAGTGGAAAATAGCCTTCTAATGCAAATATAGTTACTTTAAGTATCTTATAATGCTATTTAGGCTTGTTAACGCGCTAGTATCTTTCTAAGAGTATATTAATAAAGCTTTAGAAGGCCTTAATAATCTTATTTGCATTATCTACCTTAATAATACCCTAATATTTAGCTATAAGATCTTAGAGTATAAGGGTAATGTTAAAAAGATCCTTAAGAGATTTTAGAAGGCTAACCTTTTTATTAATTTAGATAAGTGCTAATTCTCTGTTAAGGAGGTTAAATTCCTTAGTTATATAATCTTACTAAAAGGAATCTTAATAGACCTAAGTAAGGTAGAGGTAATTATAATGTAGCTAATACCTATCTATGTGTTTAATATCTAATTTTTCCTTAGGTTTACTAGATTCTATAGGTGTTTTATTAAGTTATATAGCAAAATAGTTATCCTATTAATAAACTACCTATATAGGAACTAACTAGTAAAGTTTAAGCTAAATAATAGTAAGCTAGCAGCGTTTAGGGAACTATAAAAGTTATTTTAAGAGGCTCTAATTTTAGTTTACTTTAACCTAATATTACTACTATAAGTAGAGACTAATGCCTCTAGATACGTAATTAGAGCTATCCTTATAATGTTAGTGCTAGGTTGCTAGCACCCTACAGTGTTTATGTTAAGAAAGTTAAAGGATACTAAATTACACTACGTAATACTAGACATAGAGCTACTAGCAATTTAGGAGGCTTTTTAGACTTAGAGGCACTACCTTACTTACTTAGCGCACCTAGTTACTATAATTATAGATTACCTAAACTATAAGTACCTTATAATAAAGCCTAAGCTAACTAGTTACTAGGTTACTATATTAGATAAGCTATGCCTATTTAACTTTACTATTAAACACTAGGTAAGGAAGCTAAATCTTACTAATCCTTTATTATAAAGGTTAGACTATATTAGTAAGGAAAGGAAGGCTAAGGCTTTTATATCTTAGTTACTAACCTTCCTTACTAAGTTTACTACTATTAGGCCATAGAGGCACTGCGTTAGTAATAGCTTAACTACTAGTTAGGTGTGTCTATAGTGTATTAGGTTTATAGTTAAGGAGCAGTGTAAGAGTAATAGTAACTTAGTAAGTACCCTATATTTACGCTTACTACCCCTTAATAGCAAAGTAATAACCCTAATAATAGGTAAGAGAACCTTTGCTATATTAATCTCTACTAGGCTAGGTAAAAGGCCTAAGCGTGTAGTAATAGAGCTATAGGATTATAGTAATTAAACCCTACTAGCTAGTTTAAGAACCTCTTCTATATTAATCTTTACTAGGCCTATAGAAGCAATAGCAGGCAAGTTAACCTTTACTATATTAACCTTTACTATGCTAGTTAAAAAGTCTAAGAGCGTTGCTAGGGAGCTATATACTTATAGTAGTATTAAGGCAAATTACCTAATAGTAAGTAAGAGAACCTCTTCTATATTAATCTTTGCTATATTTATAGAAGTAATAGCGGGTAGGAGAACCTTTACTATATTAATCTTTACTAGGTTAGTTAATTTATCTAAGAGTGCTACTAGAGAGCCACTAGGCTATAGTAGTGTTATAATAAGAATCTTAGTGGTTTAAAAAACCTTTTCTAAGTTTAACTTTAATATTAGGAGCAAGGCAGCGGAATTAGAAGCCCTAATTTAAGTCTTATTATTAGAAGCGTAGTAAGGGGATGCCTTTATTATATAGCAAAAGTTATTGCTAATAAGTGGTAACTCTAGTGCGTTAGGACTATAGTTAATTAGTCTCTCTAAGCTAGAGGCTAGAGAGCTATAGATATAGACTGTAAGATTCTCTAAGTTACTAATATATAAAAATTATGTTTTTATTCCGCTAGGATTATAGAAAGAAATTTTACTATTAACCTATGATAATCCTATAGTAGGTTATTAGGGGGTTAGCAAGACCCTTTATTATATTATAGGCTAATATTACTAGCCATTAATAAAGAAAGATATTAAGGTATATATCTAGTCTTGCGTTAATTATTAAGTTTTAAAGCTAAGGTTACATAAGCCTTATAGCGAGTTAGCTATATTACTAGTGCTTAATTACCCCTTCTAAGAATTATTAATAGACTTTATTATAGGCTTGCTACTAGTAAAGGATTAGAAGTTTTAGTTATATAATGTAATTTTAGTTATTATAGACTAATTCTTAAAGTATAGTATTGTGTGGCTAGGAATGTGACCCCTAGAGACCTCTTTCTCACGAGGCCTCTAGCCCCTTAGACCTCGGCTTGTTGGATCCCTCGGAAATTGGCCACATCGGATCCCTAGTCATGTGGCCTAGCAGACCTTGTATCCGATGAAATTAGCCACATCAGATCCCTAGTTATGTGGCCTAGCAGACCTCGTATCCGATGAAATTGGCCATATCGGATCCCTAGTTATGTGGCCTAGCCTCTGACCTCTAGCTAGATAAAAGCCCTAGATTCCCTCCCTTTTCATAGAAAATCAACTCTCCCTTTGTTGCCTTTGGCATGGATTGTTCAAATTATGGTGTTTTTACCTGCCTTCCCCTTTGAGATTATGAGATTATTCGAGAAGATTATCTAGCTGCCTAGCTAGGCTGCTCTAGCTTGGATCCTCGCGATGGATCGCAAATATCGCAGACCTAGATCCCGATATCTAGGTTCAGTCGCTAATATCGTCAAAATCGTCAACATCATCAATATCGTCATTTTGATCATTTTCATCGGTATTATCATTATCGTCGGGTCCCTCTTTTCTGTTGTTTTGGGGTGGTTGTTTTTCCCCGACAAAAATGGTGGAGAAACGGGGAATGGTCCTGTCAGACCTTCCGCCGTTGAATTCGACGATAACTTCCTGACATTGCTTCTATTATCCCCTCTGGTCATCCCCTCGTACGATTATTATAATCGTCAGCAGCGTCTTACCTCTTTTCCGTTCGATCCGGGTCAGCTACATCAGATCCCTTCGTTCCAATTAACTACTACGACCCTTTTCCCCTTCAATCCGGGCAGCTAGATTGAATTCCTTCATTCCGATCAATTGATCTAGGTCATCTGACTAGTCTGATATCGTCAAAATCATCGGATTAGTCAGACCAATTGATCGCGACCGCTATGACCTTTTTCCTCTTGGCCCGGGTTAGCTAGGTCAAACGCTTCCTTTTCTATCTTCGACCTTTTCTTCCGATTTTCGACCTTCCTTTCTATCTTCGACCTTTTCTTCTGATTTTCGACCTTCCGACCTGCCCTAGCTAGCTCGCTAGCTAGCCCGAATTGATTTAATACCCTAGTTTTGCTTAGCTATCCGTTGGGGAGGCAAGCAGCTAGACCTTTGAAATCGATCTTGAATAAATCAGGTCTTTTTTCATCAGATCAATTGATCTATCGTCTGACGAGGCCTCCGACCGATGAAGACCTCCCTGACTGATGATTCCTCTGACGATTGACGAGGAATCTGATGTACAGAGGGTCTTCTGAAGAGGTCTCTGACCGATTGAAAGGAGCCCTTTTCAGTGGACTAGTCTGATGAGACCTCTGACCGTTGAAGACCTCTCTGACTGATGATTCCTTCGACTTTTGAAGGGGAATCTGATGTCAGAAGGTCTGCTGAAGGGGTCTCTGATGATTGAAAAAGAGTCCCTTTTCATTAGATGAATTGATCTATCGTCTGACGAGACCTCCGACCGTTGAAGACCTCTCTGACTGATGATTCCTCCGACTTTTAAAGGGGAATCTGATGTCAGAAGGTCTTCTGAAGAGGTCTCTGATAGTTGAAAGGGTCCCTTATCGTCAGATCAATTGATCTATCGTCTGACGAGGCCTCCGACCGTTGAAGACCTCTCTGACTGATGATTCCTCCGACTTTTGAAGGGGAATCTGATGTCAGAAGGTCTTCTGAAGAGGTCTCTGATAGTTGAAAGGGTCCCTTATCGTCAGATCAATTGATCTATCGTCTGACGAGGCCTCCGACCGATGAAGACCTCCCTGACTGATGATTCCTCTGACGATTGACGAGGAATCTGATGTACAGAGGGTCTTCTGAAGAGGTCTCTGATAGTTGAAAGGGTCCCTTATCGTCAGATCAATTGATCTATCGTCTGACGAGGCCTCCGACCGATGAAGACCTCCCTGACTGATGATTCCTCTGACGATTGACGAGGAATCTGATGTACAGAGGGTCTTCTGAAGAGGTCTCTGACCGATTGAAAGGGTCCCTTATCTTCGGATTGATTGATCTGTTATCTGACGAGGCCTCCGACCGTTGAAGACATCTCTGACTGACGATTTCTCTGACGATTGACGAGGAATCTGATGTACAGAGGGTCTTCTGAAGGGGTCTCTGACGATTGAAAGAGTCCCTTTTCATTGGATTAGTCTGACGAGGCCTCCGACCGTTGAAGACCTCTCTGACTGATGATTCCTCTGACGATTGAAGGGGAATCTGATGTACAGAGGGTCTTCTGAAGAGGTCTCTGACCGATTGAAGGAGCCCTTTTCATCGGATTAATTGATCCATTGTCTGACAAGACCTCTGACCGTTGAAGACCTTTTCTGACTGACGATTTCTCTGATGATTGACGAGGAATCTGATGTACAGAGGGTCTTCTGAAGAGGTCTCTGATGATAGATAAAAGGGGGGGCCTGAAAATCACGATTTTTTTTATCTGATGATTGTACTATTTATTTCCCTTGTTGTTTCTTTTGGTTACTGTTTTCCCTTTCCTAGGGACTAGGAAGGGAAAACAGTTGGGGAGGTGTTGTGTGGCTAGGAATGTGACCCCTAGAGACCTCTTTCTCACGAGGCCTCTAGCCCCTTAGACCTCGGCTTGTTGGATCCCTCGGAAATTGGCCACATCGGATCCCTAGTCATGTGGCCTAGCAGACCTTGTATCCGATGAAATTAGCCACATCAGATCCCTAGTTATGTGGCCTAGCAGACCTCGTATCCGATGAAATTGGCCATATCGGATCCCTAGTTATGTGGCCTAGCCTCTGACCTCTAGCTAGATAAAAGCCCTAGATTCCCTCCCTTTTCATAGAAAATCAACTCTCCCTTTGTTGCCTTTGGCATGGATTGTTCAAATTATGGTGTTTTTACCTGCCTTCCCCTTTGAGATTATGAGATTATTCGAGAAGATTATCTAGCTGCCTAGCTAGGCTGCTCTAGCTTGGATCCTCGCGATGGATCGCAAATATCGCAGACCTAGATCCCGATATCTAGGTTCAGTCGCTAATATCGTCAAAATCGTCAACATCATCAATATCGTCATTTTGATCATTTTCATCGGTATTATCATTATCGTCGGGTCCCTCTTTTCTGTTGTTTTGGGGTGGTTGTTTT
The DNA here is from genome assembly GCA_024072835.1 of Epichloe amarillans. Classification (NCBI taxonomy): domain Eukaryota; kingdom Fungi; phylum Ascomycota; class Sordariomycetes; order Hypocreales; family Clavicipitaceae; genus Epichloe; species Epichloe amarillans. The sequence continues at coordinate 3,465,447 of CP099637.1, read as the reverse complement.
TCCCCGACAAAGTATTTATATACTAGTGTCTATATAACTAACTAGTAATAGCCTTACTATAGTATTCCTTAAGAATATTTTTAAAGACTATAGCGCCTTAGAAAGTATTATTATAGACTATAGGTTAACATTTACTAGTGGATTCTAAAGGACTTTTTACTACCTTATTATAATAAAGTAGTAACTAAGCACTGCATTTTACCCCTAGATAGATAGGCAAATAAAGCAATTAAACTAGGTTCTTAAGCATTATCTAAGAGCCTATATATACACTAAATAGGATAATTAGGTAGAATATTTGCTAATAGCATAGTTTGCCTATAATATAAGCAAGCATAGTAGTTATAGCCTAACGCTAGCGAAGGCACTATAAGGGTATAACCTAAGGGGACTATATTAGGCTATCCTAATACCTAACTTAGTAAATAACTAGGTAGAAAATAGAGTCTTAGAATTAAGATAAAGATACTTAGAGATTAAGTGGCTACTCTATAATACATAAGTATAGTAAAAGAAGTATTATAATTATAAGAGAATACTAATAGAGTTTAAGGTTAGGGACTATATTTTACTATTTACTAAGAATATTAACCTAAGATAACTAAGCTAAAAGCTTATAGCTAAGTACCTAAGGCCTTATAAAATTAAGAAGGTAGTTAGTAATTATAGCTTAGCCTATTAATTGCAATTGCTAGCTAGCTTAAGACTTTATAATGTGTTTAATATTATAAGCCTTAAACTATTTAGAGGGGATCCTACTAGTTATATAGATATATCCTTACTATAAGATAATATTAAGGATAATAAAGAAGAGTTTAAGGTTAAGAGAATTATCTCACATTAGTATATAATAAAAACAGCGGAAATTCTTAGTGAAATAGAAGGGCTATATAGCTTAGAGAATTTATAGGTGTTAAAAAGAGATTTTATTATAAGGGATATTATAATAATTATAAGCGGTAATTAAGTAGCTAGTTTATAGAGATATATTATTTAGTAATTTAATATATAAAATTTTATAGATAAAAGTTATATTATCTTAAAGCAAACTACTATATAGCTACTAAGCACCTATTACTCTATTATTATATCTACATCTATTTTCCTTTATAGTAGCTATAGAAGCTTTATTATTAGAGAACCCTCCTTATCCTATAATAAAGAATAGAGCTCTTTAGGGAGCTTAGAGAGGCTAATATAGTAGAAGAAGCTTAAAGCATAGGCTATACTAGCTATAAGTTAGCAAAGTAAAAGCTACGCTAGGGATAATAGGACTTACTATAGGAGCATTTTAAGCTATAAAGCGTAGGCTATTAGCAATATTAATCTAGACCTTAAGGTTAGTAGTATTAAATAGCTATAATATTACTGCATGCTTATTAGCGTTTGCCTTATAAGTAGCTTCTATAGTTAGATAGGCCTAATAAACTCTTCTATAGTAATCTATATTCTTTATAGTAAGGAGAGTATTATATAATTTATATTTTACGCGCACTAAAGCCTAGCAATAAGTTAGCTTTAACTAAGTTACTAGAATTAATAATCTTACTAGGGATAGATAGTAATAGGTGCTATTAGGAACCTCCTTTATAACCTTAAAGAACTTATAATAGAGTATTATAATTCTTATAGGATACTAATAATAAGTTAGCTAGCTAAGAGTAGTGGCCTTAAAGGGGCACTTACACTAGTATATATTTTATTATTTTTTATATAGTAAGCGCACTTTAAGGAATTACCTATCCTAAGTTAGTATTATAAGAGTAAGGGAGGAGTAGCTTAGTTATACTAGGGGAATAATAGCACTTATTAGGAATTAGCTTCCTATTTATAATATACTAAGATTTAGCTCTATTATCTTTAGGGGTAATTTACTAGATTACTACTTACTAACTATAGCAAAGGCAAGGAATTTTAATTATACTGCTTAGTAAGTTAGTAGCTATAACACTATAAATAAGAGGTAAACTTATATAGATGTTTTTAAAGCATATAAAGCCCTCTTATAAGGGGATTTTTCTAGGGTAGGCGCTAAGGGTCCTAGAGTTATTAGGCAAATAGAAAATATTATAACCTATTTATAAGTTAGTAGTAAGTAAGTAGGAAGCAAAGTAATAAGATATAAACTATAATACTAACTATAAGAAGTAAAGAGATAATAAGATAATAAGGAGGAAGACTCTAAATAACGTTAGTAACTACTAGGTAGTAGTAGTAAGAATGCTACTATAGGGCTAGTAAGGCTAACTTATAAATTTAATATTAAAAAGTAAGAGAGATAAGGAGGAAAGGAAGAGAAGAAGGAGGGGAAATTTAGTCTTTTTTATATTAACCACGGACCCCTTAAGTGATTTATATAGGTAGTGAAAGTAAGCTATAGGTTAAAAAGCTAGCGTTATAGCTATTAATAGCTAAAGTTATAGCTAACTATATATACCTAGCAAGCTCGCAGTAACTTTACTAGAACTTATAATTAAATATACCCTAATGTATAGTATCTAATACCCTATCCCTTTTAGCTAATAAGAAAATATAATATAGGGTATTTACTTTTATAGAACTAGCGGGAATAAGGATATAAGTATTTATAAAGTAACTCTATAGCTATAACTATATTATAACTAAAAGCTTATAGGTAAGGTAGGGAATAATAGCTAGACCTATTATTAATAAGGCTATTATCTCCCTATGTCTTGCGTTAGGACGCGTAAGGTAAGAATTATATAGGAAGTTTAAAATAGCGAGTTTATACTAACTAGGCAGTAAGTATAATTAAGGGCAATTGTAAAGTAAAGGGGGTACTATATTAGGGTTATAGAGGCTATAGAGCGATATAGGTAATAGAGGTAATAGTATTATGTACAGTGGGACCTACTTAGGGCTTATAGCGCCCTAGCTATAAGGTTGCTATAAGCTAGTTACGTAAGCGTAGAGGGGGTATTTAGGCAAAGGTTACATATATGGAATGTGAGAGGCTAGAGATTAAAACCCTTAAGCATCACTACCTACCTTTAGCTATTTAGCTACTACTTATCTATACTATCACCCTATTCTATCCATTTTGGCCCGGAAGCCTTGACAACTAGAAATCCTCTTATTGCTTATTAGACTATCCGTTAGCTAGGAATTAACTATATTTAACTATTAAAAGCTCCTAATCTTAAAGAATACGCTGTAATCTAGTGAATCTAGAAGCCGCTGCATTAGAATCTAGTAGGGAGGTCTTCCTATCCCTCTAGCTAGATTCCCTTCTATTTTTAATAGGTTATAAGCCTAGAAGGCCTATAGATTACTACATTACTGCGTTATTCTACTGCGATTACTGCTTGATTTTAGGTACTAGTTACCACCTACTATACCTATAGGCTCTTAAGATTATAAAGGAAACCACTAGAATTTAAAGCTCTTTATTTACTAGCGCTATGCATTGCAACATTAGACCCTTAGTGTTAAAAATCATCTATAGCCGCACCCGTCACCACCACATTGCACCTATAACTATCTAGTTACAACTATAACCTCTTTTTAGTGATTTTATTCACTATTATAACTATTATATTTAATATTATCTATAATAGTAAATACGCTATATCCTTTAAAATCATTAGATATCTAGTATATTATATACTAGGCTTTTTAACCTATTATATTACATTGCATATACTATACATTACGTTACGTTGCGTTATAACTTCTATAATACCTATTATCTACAATTCCTAGTCTTAGTGTTAAGAAAATTTTCTTAGAGACCCCTCTCCGCTATTTTTCTGCCTACGCATACTAAAGACCCACTTTTTAGACCTAAGGGCTACCCTCTTAAATAGCCCCGCCACACAATTTACGTACGCGACTAGATTGCAACACAAGCAATTTCTAGCGCGCGTTATTTGTAATAGGAACAAATTTGGAGCTTTTACATAGGGATTCTTTTTAGAAGATAGCACTACCTAGTTATAAGGGTAAGAGTCCTGCTACAGGCTTTTCTAGCCCCCCTAGGGACCCTAGTAGGATCGATATAGAAGGTTAACTAGCTATTTAGGCTAGTACTTTGCACCTATAAAGTTAAATTAAATAACAAGGCAAGACCTTAGCTAATTTTATTAGGCATAGCAAGGATAATTATATTAAAAACAAGGCTAGCATTAATAATCTTCTTAAGAAATTAACGCAAACTATAACTATTATGCAAGGTCTTTAGGCTTCTAATAGACCTAAGGAAGAAAATACTAAGGTTCTAGAAGAAGACCTAGCTACTACTTCTATAAGCGTACCTTCTAGTAACTTATAAGCTGCCTTTAATATAGGTGCTATAAAGAAACTAAATAAGAAGGTTTACTCTATTCCAGAGAGAGCTAAGCTAAAAGGCCCTAAAAACTATAATTAGTGGAAGTAAGCCCTAAGCATTTAATTTAGAGCCCTAGGATTACCTAAATTTATAGATAATCTAAGCCTAGCAAGCTATCTAGCTAACTATAACTAAGCTATTCTTTTAATAATATTAAGAGATAGTTGCTAACTAGGACTATAGGCTGCTATATGTTAGCAAAAATCCCCTAAAGAAGCCTATAAAGTCCTTATTAGGCAGTATTCGTAAAGTGCTAAAATCTAGCGTAGTACACTATACGCTAGCTACCACTCCCTAAACTTTTTAAGTTATAAGGGATCTTTAGAGGCTTTTAATGCTAATTTTAATAATTTACTAGCTAGACTATAACTTTATAGTGTAGAGATCGCCCCTATTAATTAAGTAAATTATTATATTAATGCATTAAAGCAGACCTTTCCTAGTTAGGCTAAGAGATAAAGATTTACTATTAGAGCTTCTAGGGCATAAGGACTGCCTATAAATACCCTAAATTTACAGTTCTGTTAAAATAATGCTATTTATAGCACTATTTTATAGGCCCACTAGTTGCCTTGTTGCGTTGTTGCAACGTTAGTTACGAGCGTTGCTTGCAGCGTTGTTTGTTGTGACCTGCGTTCCCACAATCAACCCACGGGCTTGTATGACTAAGCCAACTAGGTTACCCTATAGGGAAGCTGAAATCGACTGTAACTAGGCAACTAGTAGTCGTATAAAAGGCTAACGTATACTGTTCAAATCCTTGAATTTTTCTGGATTTAATGGTATATTTTGTTAATAGGGTTGCCTATTAAAAATGCTTAGTTAGTGCACCTAGGCAGCTAGTTTGTATGGCCATGAGTCGATTTTTTATTTTTCCTATACAAATAGGTTTTGCGGAAAATAAAAAGTAGCTCCTAAGACCTCTCTAGCAGTCTAGATCCTCTAATACGGTTAGTAGGTCTACGAGGGGACTAGAAATCCTCTCATTGCTCGTCAGACTGTCCGTACTAGCTAGGAATTAACTATATTCAACTATCAAAGCTCTCTATCTTGCAGAATACGTTATAATCTAGTGAATCTAGAAGCCGCCGCATTAGAATCTAGTAGGGAGGTCTTCCTATCCCTCTAGCTAGATTCCCTTCCATTTTCAATAGGTTATAAGCCCAGAAGGCCTATAGATTACTACATTACTGCGCTATTCTACTGCGATTACTGCTTGATTTTGGATACTAGTTATCACTTACTATACCTGTGGGCTCTTAAGATTACGAAGGAAACCACTAGAATTTGAAGCTCTTTATTTACTAGCGCCACGCATCGCAACATCAGACCCTTGGTGTTGAAAATCAACTACAGCCGCACCCGCAACCACCACATTGCAACCCGTAACTACCTAGTTATAACCACAACCTTTTTAGTGATCCCATTTACTACTGCAACCGTTATATTTGATATTATCTACAATAGTAGATACGCTGCATCCTTTGAAATCATTGGACATCTAGTATATCTATACTAGGCTTTTTGACCTATTACATTACGTTACACGCACTATACATTACGTTGCGTTGCGTTGTGGCTTCTGTAATACCTATTATCTATGATTCCTACCCTTAGTGTTAAGAAATTTTCTCGGAGATTCTTCTCCGCCATTTTTCTGCCCGCGCATACTAAAGACCCACTTTTTAGACCTAAGGGCTGCCCTCTCAAACGGCCCCGCCACACAATTTACGTAAGCGACTAGATTGCAACACAAGCAATTTCTAGCGCGCGTTATTTACAATAGGAACAAATTTGGAGCTTTTACATAGGGATTCTTTTCCTTTTTTAGGGACTTTTAGAAGATAGCACCACCTAGTTATAAGGGTAAGGCCCCTGCTATAGGGTCTTCTAGCCCCCCTAGGGACCCTAGTAGGATGGATATAGAAGGTCAACTAGCTGTTTAGGCTAGTGCTCTATAGCTACAGATACAGAGCCAAATTAAACAATAAGGCAAGACCTTATCTGATTTTATTAGGCATAGCAAGGAAAATCGTATTAAAAACAAGGCTAGCATTAATAATCTACTAGAGAAATTAACGCAAACTATAACTATTATGCAAGGTCTTTAGGCTTCTAATAGACCTAAGGAAGAAAATACTAAGGTTCTAGAAGAAGACCTAACAGCTACTACTTCTGCAAGCGTACCTTCTAGTAACTTACAAGCTACCTTTAATACAGGTGCTATAAAGGAACTAAACAAGAAGGTTCACTCTATTCTAGAGGGAGCTAAGCTAAAAGGCCCTGAAAACTATAATCAGTAGAAGCAAGCCCTAAGCATACAATTTAGAGCCCTAGGATTACCTGAATTTATAGATAATCTAAGCCTAGCAGGCTATCTAGCTAACTGTGACTAAGCTATTCTTTTAATGATATTAAGAGATAGCTGCTAACCTAGACCATAGGCTGCTATATGTTAGCAAAAATCCCCTAAAGAAGCCTATAAAGTCCTTATTAGGCAGTATTCGCAGAGTGCTAAAATCCAGCGTGGTACACTATACGCTAGCTACCACTCCCTAAACTTTTCAAGTTATAAGGGATCTTTAGAGGCTTTTAATGCTGATTTTAATAATTTACTAGCTAGACTACAGCTTTGTAGTGTAGAGATCGCCCCTATTAATTAAGTAAATCATTATATCAATGCATTAAAGCAGACCTTTCCTAGTTAGGCTAAGAGACAAAGATTTACTATTAGAGCTTCTAGGGCACAAGGACTGCCTGTAAATACCCTAAATTTACAGTTCCTTATAGCGGACTTATTAGAAGAACAGAGGGACAAAACCTCCCCTATAGCTAAAGCCCTTAGTTATAAGGCTTCTAATAATAAGGGAAATTCTAAGGACCAGGAAAAGAAGTCTTCTAATCCTAACCCTAAGAAGGACTCTAACGCCACTAAAGAGCAGGATAAGAAGGATTTAAACCCTTCTAAGGCCTCTAAAAAGAAGCAGAAGAAGAAAAAGAGTAGCAACAGGGAAAAACAGAAAGGAAAAGAAGCTGCTTTTGCTTTAGGCTATACCCTAGCCACGGGATACGTTAAAGAATTAGATTCTAATGAATCTAGCAGTGATAATAGTAGTGATTCTAATTCTGATTTAGATAGTTCTAGTGCCTCTACCACTAGTAACACTACTAGCAAGCCTACTTTTAGTTACTCTAACGATGTGGTTAAAAACTCCCTTTTGTATAATACGGGTTCTTCCTGTCACATTTGTAATAATAGGGCTTCTTTTAGGGACTTTAAACCTCTAAAGAAAGGTGAAACCGGCGCTATAATTACAGCAGGAGGACCTATTTTTCCTAAAGGAAGAGGCATAGCTGTTTTTAACGTTCTAGTCAAGAAAAATCCACCAGAATATAGGCCCTTAGCTCTGCTAGATGCTCTATATTTCCTAGGCATAGATACTAACCTAGTTAGTGGGTTATCTCACTATCTAAAAGGAGGTTATCTAGCTAAAGACCAGCTATTCCTAGCCGATAAAAGCCCCTGTGGGTTACTAGAACCTGCTAAACACGGCTTTTTTCTACAGATTAAGGGGCAACCTACTCCTACAATCTGTAAGCATTCAACCCACCTCTCCTTTATAGGCTCTTAATATTGCAACCAACAACGGCAACGATAACCAAGAGCTCATAAGAACAAGTTAGGGTTTTCCTACCCTATAGAGGTTCAAATTCCGCAACTAGCTTTTAATCCCAAGGAATATCAACGAATCGAAGAGCTAGAAGACGATGATTTAGAAGATTCAGCCCTATGTCCCACCGAAGCTCCTCCTAGTCAGGCACCTTCTATAGGGGGTTTAGAAGGTCCATACCCTAATAACTTAGGTGACAATAGTGGCCGTCTATTGCCCCCAGAGGCCTGTGATTCTCAAGAGGCCTAGCAACAGAGGGAGCTAGGGGATAATAGCCCTGAAAAGCTAGATTCTAGTTACAAGAAGTTACTAGATTTAGCCCTTCTTTGGCATATTCGATTAGGCCACATAGGCCTCCCTTTACTAAAGAAATCATCGAAATTAGCTAAAGGGATCCCTGATTTTTCCGCTATTAAAGAAAAGGATTTTAACTGCATAGCCTGTATGCAATCTAAAGCTGTTAGAAGACTGACTAAACGACCTATTTAGGACCCCCCTAGAGTTCTAGATATTTTAGAGGGAGATACGGTTAAAATCAAACCTATACTACATAATAAGAAGGCCATAGTCCTTATACTTATTGATCGAAAATCCCGGTATAAATGGTGCTTTTCATTAGCTAATAAAGAAGGTTTAACTCTTTCTTTAGCTATTAAGGGCTTCTTTAGGGCCCTGAAAAATCGATATAACGCGTATCCTAGGCACCTTCACTTCGACGGAGGTACTAAAATTAACAACGAACTTCAGTCATGGTTATCTTCTAAGGGAATTTGCTTTAGCACCTCTTGCCCCTATATTCACGAACAGAATAGGCTAGTTAAGAGGGCTATTAGGGTTATCCTCGACCGGCTTAGGGCTACACTTTAGTGGTCTAAGCTGCCCTTATATCTATAGTCTTATATCCTTCCAGCCATAGTGGAATTAGTTAATATCATAGCTAATACAACTAAACCTTTAACCCCTAAGCAGCTATTTCTAGCTAATTTAGAGCCTAAGACTTCCTATAAGCCTAATTTCTCAAAAATTAGGGCTATAGGGTCTTATTATAAGGTCCTAATACCTCCGGAGCAGAGATCTAAGCTTCAAAAGCTAGCCCCTAGGACTATTCCTAGTCAGTTACTAGCTACTCTAGGTTCTACTGTTTATCTTGTTTATATTCCCTCTAAAAGGTTAGTCATAAAGACTAGCTTTATTAAAATTATAGAGAATATAGGCTCTGTAGGGTCCCCTAAGCCTTTAGGGACCAATCCTTCAGAGGGAGAAGCCGATATCTCACGAGATAATCTAGAAATTCAGGATAGTTACCTAAAGCCTCCTAAAAGCCTAGCGCCCGCAGCGCCCGCAGCGCCTGTAACAACAGCCCCTAGGGCGACCAATACAGCGCCCACGACAGCGTCTGCAACGCCTCCAGCGCTACCCCTAGAGAGCCCTAGCTCTAGCGCCCCCAATAAGGGTGCTATTAAAAAACCGTTTTTAGATTTGGATTCTTTAATTAACTCTAATTCTATGGATATCGATGATTTCAATATATCTTCATACGTTAAGGAGATATGCTTCAAGGCACAACAAAGGGCTAAATCATCCACTAACAACGATTCGGATACCCCTAAGACCTGGAAACAAGCTTTAAAAAGTAAGGATAGTCGAAAATGGATGGATGCAACTTTCAACGAATTTAAATAGCTTCTAGCTGCTAGAACCTTCAAATTTATAGGGATAGACCAAATTCCTAAGGGCCAGAGGGTTCTAAAGAATAGGCTTGTTTACAAGCTTAAAAAGGATAAAGAAAATAATCCTCTAAAATACAAGGCCCGACTCGTTGCTAAAGGGTTTATGCAAATAGAAGGTCAAGATTATATCGAAACCTACGCTGCAACTAGCATTCCCCCTAGTTAGCGGATTTTACTAGCCCTAGCGGCTTGTAATAACTGGGAAGTTAAACAGGTTGATTTTATAGGGGCCTTTCTAAATAGTCCACTAAAGGAAGCTATCTATATGCAAATTCCTAATGGATTTACTAAGTTTGCTAAGTCTTCTACACCTAAAGTAGCTAAGTTACTTAAGAAGTATGGCTACAAACCCTCTCAAAAGCAGGTTATTTTCCTACAAAAGGCTTTATATGGATTAAAACAAAGCTCTAGAGAGTAGTAACAGGTTTTAAAGAACCTTCTTCGAAAGCTAGGTTTTTAACCCCTTATATCCGACCCAGCCGTCTTCTTTAACCTAACTACATTTACATATATAGCGACTTATGTGGATAACTGCCTTCTAATAGGACTGGATCTAGCTTATATTAATAGGCTAAAGAAGCTACTTTATAAAGCTTATCCTATAGAAGATCGTGGGCTAGCAGAATTTTTCCTAGGCGTTTAAATCACTAGAAATCGAAAGAAAGGGACCCTAACTATCCACTAGTCCTAGTACATTTCTGAAGCCCTAGAAAGATTTAATATAAAAGATGCTAAACCTGTTAAAATTCCTCTATAACTAGGAATTATAAAACAGGTAGACCACCTAACTAAACCTCTTTCCCCCCCTAATCATAAGCTATATTAGAGTATTATAGGGACTATTATGTACCTAATGCTCCTTACAAGACCTAATATTGCCTTTCCGGTTCAGTGGCTTTCCACAGCGCTATCTAAGCCATTTATAGAGCATCTTAATGCTTCTAAACATCTGCTTAGGTACCTTTTAGGCTCTATGGGTTATTCTATAACTTATAGAAGGTCTAAAGCTGCTACAGCTTTTGCAACCATTATTGGCTTCTGTGATAGCAACTTCGCGGGTGATAAGTTCTCTAAATTAACCTATACTTATCTCTATAAGCTAGCTAAAGGACCTATTAGCTAGAAATCGAAGAAAGCAACTACGATAGCTTTATCCACATTAGAGGCTAAATCTAATGCCTTATGTAAAGCTATTAGGGAGCTAGAGTGGCTTTATAGTCTCTTTAAAGAGATAAAGCTACCTATAGCACCTCTAGTACTGATTTTTAGTGATAACTAAGGCGCTATTACAACCGCTAATAACCCTGCTCTTTATAGCAGAACAAAGCATACCCTGCTAAAATTTAACTATACTAGAGAAAAGGTATAGAAGGGTATAGCTAAGGTTATTTACATTAACACTAAAGAGATGCCTGCAAATGGTTTAACTAAGCCCCTGCCTAATAATAAATTTCAACAATTTATCCAACTATTAGGCCTTACAAATACAAAGGCTTAATCTAAACCAATAAAATTAACTAAAAAGTCGAAAAACCCCAAAAATTAACAAAAACACTGGAATTACGCCTAAAAGTTATTGATTTTACTGTTTTTAGTCTAAAAGTTATTGGATTTATTATTGGATTTATTATTGGATTTATAGTTAACTTAGATATCTATTAAAGAGCTAAGTCTAGGTATCGAATTAGTTACCTCATACTTTTCTAGAGGGAGTGTTAAAATAATGCTATTTATAGCACTATTTTATAGGCCCACTAGTTGCCTTGTTGCGTTGTTACAACGTTAGTTACGAGCGTTGCTTGCAGCGTTGTTTGTTGTGACCTGCGTTCCCACAATCAACCCACGGGCTTATATGACTAAGCTGACTAGGTTACCCTATAGGGAAGCTAAAATCGACTGTAACTAGGCAACTAGTAGTTGTATAAAAGGCTGACGTATACTGTTCGAATCCTTGAATTTTTCTGGATTTAATGGTATATTTTGTTAATAGGGTTGCCTATTAAAAATGCTTAGTTAGTGCACCTAGGCAGCTAGTTTATATGGCCGTGAGTCGATTTTTTATTTTTCCTATACAAATAGGTTTTGCGGAAAATAAAAAGTAGCTCCTAAGACCTCTCTAGCGGTCTAGATCCTCCGATACGGTCGGTAGGTCTACGAGGGGACTAGAAATCCTCTTATTGCTTGTCAGACTGTCCGTACTAGCTAGGAATCAACTATATTCAACTATCAAAGCTCTCTATCTTGCAGAATACGTTATAATCTAGTGAATCTAGAAGCCGCCGCATTAGAATCTAGTAGGGAGGTCTTCCTATCCCTCTAGCTAGATTCCCTTCCATTTTCAATAAGTTCCTTATAGCGGACTTATTAGAAGAACAGAGGGACAAGACCTCCCCTATAGCTAAAGCCCTTAGTTATAAGGCTTCTAATAATAAGGGAAATTCTAAGGACTAGGAAAAGAAGTCTTCTAATCCTAACCCTAAGAAGGACTCTAATGCTACTAAAGAGTAGGATAAGAAGGATTTAAACCCTTCTAAAGCCTCTAAAAAGAAAAAGAAGAAGAAGAGTAGCAATAGGGAAAAATAGAAAGGAAAAGAAGCTACTTTTGCTTTAGGCTATACTCTAGCTACAGGATACGTTAAAGAATTAGATTCTAATGAATCTAGCAGTAATAATAGTAGTGATTCTGATTCTGATTTAGATAGTTCTAGTGCCTCTACCACTAGTAACACTACTAGTAAGCCTACTTTTAGCTACTCTAATGATATAGTTAAAAACTCCCTTTTGTATAATACAGGTTCTTCCTATTATATTTGTAATAATAGGGCTTCTTTTAGGGACTTAAAACCTCTAAAGAAGGGTAAAACTAGCGCTATAATTACAGCAGGAGGACCTATTTATTCTAAAGGAAGAGGCATAGCTATTTTTAACGTTCTGGTTAAGAAAAATCCACTAGAATATAGGCCCTTAGCTTTGCTAAATGCTCTATATTTCCTAGGCATAGATACTAACCTAGTTAGTGGGTTATCTCACTATCTAAAGGGAGGTTATCTAGCTAAAGACTAGCTATTCCTAGCTGATAAAAGCCCCTATAGGTTATTAAAACCTGCTAAATATAGCTTTTTTCTACAGATTAAGGGGCAACTTACTCCTATAATCTATAAGCATTTAACCCACCTCTCCTTTATAGGCTCTTAATATTGCAACCAATAACGGCAACGATAACTAAGAGCTTATAAGAACAAATTAGGGTTTTCCTACCCTATAGAGGTTTAAATTCTGTAACTAGCTTTTAATCCTAAGGAATATTAACAAATCAAAAAGCTAGAAGACAATGATTTAGCCCTATATCCCGCCGAAACTCCTAGTTAGGCATCTTCTATAGGGGGTTTAGAAGGTCTATACCCTAATAACTTAGGTGACAATAGTGGCTGTCTACTGCCCCTAGAGGCCTGTGATTCTTAAGAAGCCTAGCAACAGAGGGAGCTAGGGGATAATAGCCCTAAAAAGCTAGATTCTAGTTACAAGAAGTTACTAGATTTAGCCCTTCTTTAGCACATTTGATTAGGCCACATAGGCCTCCCTTTACTAAAGAAATCATTAAAACTAGCTAAAGGGATTCCTAATTTTTCCGCCATTAAAGATAAGGATTTTAACTGCATAGCCTATATGCAATCTAAAGCTATTAGAAGACTAACTAAATAACCTATTTAAGACCCCCCTAGAGTTCTAGATATTCTAGAGGGAGATATAGTTAAAATCAAACCTATACTATATAATAAGAAGGCAGTAGTCCTTATTCTTATTAATTAAAAATCCTAGTATAAATGGTGCTTTTTATTAGCTAATAAAGAAGGTTTAACTCTTTCTTTAGCTATTAAGGGCTTCTTTAGGGCCCTGAAAAATCAATATAACGCGTATCCTAGGCACCTTCACTTTAACGGAGGTACTAAAATTAATAATTATTGAAAATGGGAAGGGAATCTAGCTAGAGGGATAGGAAGACCTCCCTACTAGATTCTAATGCGGCGGCTTCTAGATTCACTAGATTATAGCGTATTCTGCAAGATAGAGAGCTTTAATAGTTAAATATAGTTAATTCCTAGCTAGTATAGACAAACTAACAAGCAATGAGAGGATTTCTAGTCCCCTTATAGACCTACTAACTATATTAGAGAATCTAGACTACTAGAGAGGTCTTAGGAGCTACTTTTTATTTTCCGCAAAACCTATTTATATAGGAAAAATAAAAAATCAACTCACAGCCATACAAACTAGCTACCTAGGTAGCCTAACTAAGCACTTTAATATATAACCCTATTAATAAAATATACTATTAAATCTAGAAAAATTCAAGGATTTAAATAGTATACGTTAGCCTTTTATACAACTACTAGTTGCCTAGTTACAGTTGATTTTAGCTTCCCTATAGGGTAACCTAGTTAGCTTAGTCATACAAGCCCGTGGGTTAGTTATGGGAACGCAAGTTATAACAGACGCTGCAAGCAACGCTCGTAACTAACGTTGTAACAACGCAACAAGGCAACTAGTGGGCCTATAAAATAGTGCTATAAATAGCATTATTTTAACAGCTTTATAACTCTTATAATACCTATAAAACCTAGGGCTATAGCATATAGAAGTAGCTAAAAAAGCCCTTAAGTATAGGTATATATAGGCAAACCTAGCAATTAAATATAGCAGTAATAACCCTAAATTAGAGGCATATAGTAATGCCTCCTTTACTAATAATCCTATAATATAAAAGAGCTTATAAGGCTATGTTATAAAGCTTTTTAAAGAACCTATACTCTTTAAGGTAAGAAGGTAAGCCACTATAACTATATTATTAACTAAAGTAAAGCTTCTAGCGCTTTCTTAGTGTAGTAAAGAGCTTATTACCTTAAGATAATTATATTAAGAGGTTAGGCTATGCCTAGGTAATAATATACTTAAAATTAAATATAATAATATATAGACTATTTACCTCCTTAAGGAAGAGTTTATTAAGCTTATTATAAAGCTTTAGTATATTAATATTTATTACTACTAGCTTTATTAAGAGATTATAAAAGGAACCTTTAATATTACCTAGATTACCACTAAAGAGATAATTACTAATAGCCTTATAAAGCCTCTTATAGAGACTACTTTTATAAGCTTCTATAAGGCATTAGGGCTTATATAACTACCCGCTAGTATACTTAGTAAAGAACCTAAAGAATAAGTATTATATAATAACCTTAATTTAGATAGGATTATAACTAATTAACTACTTTTCTACACTATAGAATTAATTTTAAATATTATTATATTAATTTAACTAATTTAATTAATTTAGAATTATTATAGGGAACCTTAAATAAGGTCCCCTAGGGGGGTGTGTTACACCTATAAGGGCATAATTAATCCCTACCGCACAATAGTCTTACTATTTAACTAGCTAAGATAGGAATCCACCCCACGTAAGTTATTTTCCAAGACCTCCATAGTTTTATAGTACGTTTTATTATATACTAGTACCCCACCAATGGTACAGGTACTTAGGTATTTAAACTGTAGTCCGTACCCTCTTACAGGGTCGGACAACTGAATAGAGGTGATCACATTGAACCCTAGCTTCGCGGTCCAACAGATACATACGATTTGCGGGACCCATAGACCCCTCAAGGTGGACAGCAGCTAAGGGGATGGTGCTCCACGCATGGCAGATCAATGATATTACAGGTGCCCGCACAGCCGACCCAACCTGACTTCCTCCTCAACCTCCAACCTCGGGTCAACGCACTTCTCTTTCCTCCTGTGCCATTTTCCGTCTTCTTGTTGCTTCAATTATTATTTTGCCAATCCGCCGTCACCATTTGTCTCGGACCAGACAGACGCTTTTAGCACGGACTAACGATCGCCTGGTGCTCTTCGTCAATCCCTGCCCCTCCCACCCTCGACGCTGACGTCGTTGTCTGGGTTGTCGCTCGATTGCCCGCCCCGCATCACAGATTCATTCATCCGGCTTGCCTCGACGATCCAAGTCAGTCACATGTGATCGATCCTCGAGTCCAGCCGGTTGTTGATTTTGGAGAGTTAGGCCGCCTCAACATCGCCTGCGTCGCCCTACGTTCCCTCATATTTTTTTATCCTTTTACTTCTCCATCACGGTCGGACCGCACGCTTCAACTGCATTTAGGCAGATTGAATCACTTCTGGCAGCAAATGCCTAGGTCACAAGTCGACTGACACTTGCGTGACGAGCTTCTCGCCGAGCAGATCAATCCCGAATTTGATCATCAGTCGCGTGCCCATACATGCTGAAGCCTCATTCGGCCATCATGTTGACAAACGGCACCTCATCTCGTGCTGCGGGCTTGACGTTGGCTTCGCGCCGAGCGGCCCGAACTGGTCAGGTCTCGACTCCATCCACCGCGGCACTCCTTCGCTCAAGACATCGTCAATTCAGAACGTTCTGGCTCGGCTCCTGGGCCAGGGACTGTGACGGTGATGTCGCGCATCACGGTCGCCGCCGACGTCGCGCACACAGGCACCAATGCATGGAATCATTAAACCGCAAGCTTTCATGGGAGAACAAGCCCAGGCATGATGCTGTGCGAGCTGCCGTGAAGACGGCATTTGCCCACATCGCCCACGGCCCCACTGGCACCACGGCTTCCAAGTACGTCGACATCAAAGACATCAAATCCTGGTCAGATGAGCTCTCTGGTGGAGTACGTCCAGGTAGAAATACCGAGGATGTTGAGCGCGAAGCCATCGATCATTTGTTCAATACCAACAAACAGAATAAATGCCATCAATCCGCGCACTGGTCTCCGCTCAGCAACATTCGGAAATACTTGCGGGGCAACGAGTCCGAGCAAGTCACTGCCAACGATGTCTTGCACGCGACTGCATCAGCAGGGCAATTTTCTCCGAAAGAATCAGAGCTCGAGAAATATCATGCGGAAAAGTTGGACAACCCAAACGCTCCGCGAAAATTCACTCCCGAAGAAGCATTAAAAAAGTATGACGACCTGGATAAGTACAAACCCGTGGAATGGAACGAGCCTGACGGCCTCCTCAAGCTCACGCCAGAGGAAAAGTCGAAACAATACAAAGATTTGGGCAAATACGCCTCTCCCGATATTTCACGCGATGTGGCTGCCGTCGAGTCGTCTAAGCCTGCCCATAATGATCTTCAGAAGTACAAGCCTTTAGAGTGGAACGAACCGGACGGCTTGCGCGAGAGAACGCCTGAAGAGCTGTCAAAAAATTATAGCGACTTGCACAAATATGGCCCTGTGACATGGAATGAACCTGATGGACTGCGCCCATCAACTCCGGAGGAATTGTCCAAAAATTACGACGATCTCGATAAATACGGCCCTGTGAAGTGGAACGAGCCCGATGGCCTTCAAAAGCCCACCTCGGAAGAACTGTCAAAGCAATACGACGACTTGGATGCTTATGGCAAGCCATATGTGGCCCCAGATTCGGTCCTCAAGGCTCACGCTGCGGCACAGCAAGATTCCACCCCACGAGCGGAACCCATCGCTGCCAAGGTGGACGCCATCGTGGCTGACCCAGCTGAGGCCTATAATGACCTGGACAAGTATGGACCTGTCAAGTGGAATGAACCTGATGGCCTTCGAAAGCTCACACCAGAAGAGCTCTCCAAGAACTATGAAGATTTACACCTATATGCACAGTACCCCAATGCTGGTCTCGCTTACCCGCGAATCCACCCCGAGGAGGCTTCAAAGCAATACAGTGACTTGCGAAAATACGATGCGTTCCCAAATGCCGGGCCTGCAGAGGAGCGTGTTCATCCTGAGCTTGCTTCCAAGCAGTACAAGGATCTCCACAGATACCCCTCTGCTGGATATGAAGAACCGAGCAAGACCAGACATGTTCATCCTGAAGAACTCACGAAGAATTACCAAGACCTCCACAAGTACCAACCCCAGTCGTTTGACTTTTCCGACAAAAAGTACCCGATGCATCCCGAGGAAGCGTCCAAGGCCTACAACGACCTGGGCTCGTACAAGCCAGTACTGCATAACGAGCCCGATGGCAAGTCTATGGACAAGGTCGGTCCTGTGGCAAGCAGTCCCCGAGATTTTGACGGTTTCAAGAACGACAAGGAGCCACAGACGGCGGCAGAGATTCGCGGTGACGTGCTGCGAAGAGCACATCGAAACAGCAAACGCACCATGGTGCAGAAGGCCAAGGTCCAGCAAATGCAGGGGCAGGGAGCCTCGGCCGAGGGCGCGGAGACCACGAGCAATCAGCCAGCATTGACGGGCAACTACACCAATGATTCCCCTGAGGAGTTTGCGACATCGTGGGACGTGCCAAACTCGTGGTCGAAACTCACACTGCTTCCCAAGCATCACACAGAGACTGGGCAATCTAGTGAACCCTCCCGCGCTCTTGGTTGCGAAAAGGGAGAAGCTGATATCTCATCTATGGATGAGAGCTTTCCAAGCGAGGTATCGAATAAGACCTCGATGTTGCAATCAGCCCTGGACCGAAACTCTGGTGAAAAACCATTGCTCTCTGCGATGAATCGATTAGAGAGAATGAGATTGGCAGAAGACCCCTACTCTAAAAGTCCTCGAGGCCTCGAACTCAGCTACATGGATGAATGCGCCGGCAACATGGCGTGGCCGACATTTGTCCGACATCATAAAGGGAGACGGGGCGAGGAGGCACCTGGTGCCGGCTCTGGCGCGGAACCAACACCAGAGCAGCAACCTGTCTTGTACAAGATGCTTGCGTACGATGCCAGCACGCAATCGATTAGTGTTGCCGAGACATGTTCTGGAGTCCACGACACATGGACGCCCGCCACCCCAGCAGAGGTGTTGCTTCGCGTCTCAAATCCTTCCAAGTTCTTCCCCTATTTCAGCGCACTGCAGGCGGAGGGATACGAGATTGCGTCGGGCAGCGGCGATGTCCTCGTGTTCCGCAAGGTGCGACCTGGCACCGCATTCAAGGACGCGTCTGGATCCACCATCAACTCAATTGATGTGATGGGTCGCTCCGGCGCAAGCAACTTTGCCAGCCCGACGGGGCACGTCAACTATGAATCGCCCCGGTATCGACCAGTCCATGCTGGGCAGAGTCAAGAGGTGAAGGTGGGAAAGAAGAAGAGAAGTCTCGGCCGCAAAGTGGTTATTGGCACTGCCTGGGTTGCCGGAACCGCCTATGCCGTGAGCGTGGCGGGGGAGTACCTCTCCACGGGTGGCAAGGCGCTGTGAGGGGGAGAGACCAGAGGTGAGCATCAGGATTATCAGGATGGTGGTTAAGCTACGTATGGAGAGGATGGTTAGTTTGTATACCCTCAAACGCACTCGACTGCTCGCAGTCACCGCTCACCAATTTTTTTTTTTTTTTTTTTTTTACCCGTTCATTTACTCATTGTTTCAATCACTGGCGCCATGGGAGTCAGGTTTCATGTCATTGTCATCATGGGATATGGTAGGAGCAGGACTAGCAATATCTCAACAAGCGAATTTTTTCCATCTTCTTTGTTCATCCAACGCACTCAGAGTCGCACAGGGTCCCAAATCACGTAGTCTTCTCGGTGAAGCCCGCGCCCGTCTTCGCGCCGCCCACGCCCACGCCCACCCAATGCTCCATCACGGATTGGCCCGCCGCCAATCGATGCTGCAAAGACGCCGCCGCCGCCGGCAAGGGAGGACGGTGGACGACATGCATGCAGTTGAACAGCTTCGCCGGGTAGCTTTGACGAGCATTCTTTACCTCTACTCGATTTCTCTACTCGAGCCATCTCATTGACGAGCTTCGGTCTGCAAAAGAAGAGTGGAGTGGGAGGAGGGTGAGCATGGAGAGCTGAGCATGCTTAGGGGGGCCTTTAGAGGTCCAATCTGGTCTTCCCCGTCTTGGGCTGTCTGTTTAGATAGGCAATCAGAAAATATATATAAAAAAAAAGGCAATACATTTCATCTGCACGCCGAGATGTATTTCACATTGATTCCGTCATTTCTGTACGTGACTCAACGGAAACCATGCACCACTCAGTAAAGGCCAATAGATGATAATTCATCTCCTTGGCATTGGTGTCCCGTGTTCTTGAGAGACATATCCATGAAACATCTAGATGGCGATTCCACCCTCATCTTCTCTTTTCATCACTCTCTGCCACCACCTGCATCCCTTGGGTCCCGTCAACACTTGAGATGGACGGCACAGCCATTCATGGCAAGTAAAATTCAACTGCTACTACTCCGTACTCGCCATCGACATCCTTGCACGAATCAAAGTCAAGACAATTTCCTCGGAAAATGGTATACGTATACCCCCACACTTCTCAGATCAAAGATTTTCGCACAGCCTCCCGACCCGATACACCTGAAACTCGCAACACGAGGAGCAAAAAGAAGGGGGGAAAAAAAAAACTCCATCTAGAAACGCAACAAACAGGGACGCCCGAGCTATGCAACAGGGGTGGATAAGATGAGTCCTTCTCTCCGAGACATCTTCTTCGAGACTGCATGGGAATGACACGGGCATCGCGGAATGCCTGGTGGTGGATTCGATTATATACGCGAACAATAGCGGCATCGCCAACGATGCGGGTAATGATGATGGATTATGGGGCAAGATGATGATGGGTTGGTGGTGGGTGTCTGTTGTGTGAAGATGAAGCAGTGTACGACGTTACACATTTACGGTGTTTTGGGACGCTTCCAGTAGTATTGCTATTCAAGAGGGGAACGAAACCAATGTGTGAGCGATGCGACGAGCATGACATGGTACGGATGAGGCAGGATGAGAGGACGGGTTACCAACCTTGTGCTGCTTGCGGCAGTTGCGCAGACTGGGCTTGCGCATGGCATCCACGACGCTTCGTCGCTGAAGGTCATGGTCCTGGTCGGGCTGATAATAATATTCGCTCTCGAGGGCTTTCCCCGCAGCGTCCTTGCCCTGGCGGGGAATTATGCCGATGCAAGGTGCTGCTTCGATGGTGGCGCGCAGCACATCCTTTGCCAGTCCAGTCTTGTGCTCGTTGGGCAGGTTCTGCATGATGGTGGACAAGGGCGTGGATGCGAGACGCGAAAATGCCAGCTGGTTTACAACATGGTTGGTCACGGCTGGGTCGACCTCGATGGATGGCGTCGGCGTGTGCTCCCTGGAGATGGGGGTGGTCGATGCTGCGAGAGGAGGTGATGGCGTGTCCTCGCGGGACTCTGCGATTGCGGCAGGGAGAGCAGAGGGCTTGGGTTCGGCAGCGCGCTTCCTGATGGGTGATGACGGGATGGAAGGGGTGTCGTCGGCTGCGCCCAACGTCTCGTTGGAAGAGGCATGGTGCGGGCGGCGATGGGAGTTCAGAGGCTTGGGCACTTTCGGCGACCTGGTCGATACTGAGGCGAGTCTGCCAGTGATGTTGGCGCCGAAGGGGCCGAAGGAGTGAACGACGGGGTCGTTCTCCTCGTCTGCATCATCCTCGTCCTCAACATCGCTCAGCTCGCTTGAGAAACTGGCCGTGGCGTTGGTCACCATGCTGACACCGACGTCGACACCGACGTCGACACCGACGGCGACGGCGTCACCCTTTGGCTCTGGGAGCTCCGGCTCGTCCTCGAAGATCTGGATGCCGTCATCCCGGCCGCCAACCATGCCGGGAAGAATGGCCTGCAGACGCTGTGAACTGGCGAGATTCCCGACGGGCGTCGGACTCTCGGGCGACGTGATGCGGGTGTTTCTTCGCAGAGGAGACGACTGCAGCAGCGAATTGCGTCTCAGCTGCGAGCGCGGGGGGGAATCGTCCCAGCTGCAATCAGAAAGGTTGGCCAAGCTCTCAGCCGTCACGGCACCACGTTTCGGCCACTGGATCATGACGCGGGCATCCAAGACATCCACGAGGAGGTCGGTGCCCTCGGTTTCACTGGTGAAGCTGTCGCCCTTGAACAACTCCCACGTGCGTCCCTGGCAATGCAGCTTGAGCCCGTTCCATCCGTTGCACACGATTTCAATCTTGTTGGTTTCCAGAGGACTCGGGGCTGGGATGTAGCGCGCCTTGACGTGCACACGCGACACCAACCGGTTCGCCGAGAGCTGGAACTGCGACGAGTTGGACGACCTGCCCATGGCCACCAGCTCTCCATTCTCGGGAAGCTCGACGGCCGGCACAGCAGAGAGAGGAGCACGCTCCGAGGTGGTGCGGGCGAGGCCAGGCCTTGGAGGCGGCGAGCTGGACAGGATGCCCGTGGCCGACGTTGGCACGGGCGTGGGATACTTGAGGTACGCGTGTCCCGTGTTCTGGCGTTTCAACGGACGGGGAAGCCCTGGTGACGACGACAGAGGCTCAAAGGCAGGCAGCAACGACGGTGCAGGTCGTTTTGTGCCAGCAGCCGAGTTGGGAGTGGAAGTCGAGCGTGCCAAAGTCGAACAAGGCAGAGGTGGTTCGTGGGGTTCGTGGGCCGTCGCGCCAGCCGCGCCAGCCGCCGCATGGGGTGGCGACGAATTCATGATTTTGTTCTCGGATAGAAACAATAGAAAAAAAAAAACTTGTTTAGGAATTAAGATGAAGACCAAAGACCATTCTTATTTTTCTTTCTTTCCTTTTTTTTTCCCCCGTTGTCGTCGGATTCCCGTTTTCGTGGATAGAGCAGCAAGCAGCGCGTAAAGAGGTGGTCGGAAAAAAAAAACCCCCACAACCCACTTACACCCAACACGCGCACCTGGCAGGCAGGCTTTGGTCAAGGTTCGGTTCGAGTCGAGATACGACCACGCACGAGAATGGTAGATGTGGCAGTTTGTTCGTGGGACGCAAAAGCAGGTCGGAGGTGTCGATCAGAATGGGCTTCGACTTTGGGCCGGGGGTGTAGCGAGATATGGTGTGCGGACAAGATGGACGAGGAGGGAGGAAGGGAAAGGCGTGGGTGATGTTGTGGTGAAGCGGCAGGGCATTTTAAACAAAGTCGACGTCGGGGCAGTGAAGTGGGCTCCGACGGGCTCTGACGGGCTGTGACGGGCTGTGACGGGCTTTGACACGAACGCGATGGGCCACGCATCGCGTTGGCGTTGGCGTCTGGCACAATTACAATTGCTGTACGTAGTCTGGTCCGTTTTGCGCACGAGCACGCACCTTCAGGCCTTTCAGGCGCTGTACGGATCCGTGGACGGCGAGTTTCCAGCGGGTGCTGTGCGTGAATCACCCACAATCACCCACAATCACCCACAGTCACCACCCGCAGCCGAGTCGCTGGCTGAGCACCGAGTCGCTGACTGGAGACCTGTGACTGTGACAATCAGTCTTCTACAAATCTTGGTTCAGAATCTCGAAAGAACAGGACATTGAGCTTCTCCGTGCTTTCAGACAACAAAAGAAGCTCCCGCTACCAATGCATCTATATCCCCGTCTTCCCTTGCACCGCCCAAGAAAATGCATTTCTCCGCACCGTCAACCTTCCTCGGCTCGTCTAGCCCCCTCCAAGCCCATCCAGCCTCCTCTCTCCCAACAAACCAAAAAAAAAAAAAAAAAAAAAAAAAAAAAAACACGTCTCCACCGCCGTCGCGTCTGCATTCACCTCTCCAATCGAACATGGTCCATGTCGTTTGTCGTTCCGTCCCCGAACCGCCTATTCATTGAATTTTCAATAAATGAAGAAAGAACTCCTAGACCGGAAATGGACATCAAGCGGGTTCCAGGTTCAATCTAGTGCGGTAATTATGGCCCGCAGCCCTATTTTTTCTGCCCTTCTCGCTTCTCGTCTCCCTTTGCATAGTTGGCTTGTCTCGATGGGTTGCCAAGAAAATACTCCTTTTCTGGAACCCCTTTGAAGCACTATCGACTACTTCACTGCTTGGTTTCCCTCTGCCCGTCAATTTTCTTACCGCTTGTACAAGATTCGCAGCATGGCCTTTTGTCTTACGTGCGTTTCAAAACCTACGCGAGAACAAGGAAACACGGCTCCCGATGAGGCTTCCACAACCAACGCCTGTGGCGGATCATCGCCCTAGCCTGTCATAGTGTAGTTATATACTACATAATTAATCCATTCGCAAGCGTGTGCGTGAAGCAACAACATCTGGCATCTCAAAGTGCGCCCTAGGGCGATTACGACAGAACGGTGCCTTCGCCCGCATTGCAGGCTATGCACCTTCAAGTTTGTTGACGAAGACGTCGTTGCTTGTGAGTCCAGATATTAATTTCATGCCTTTCAATATCTGACCAGTTTCTCATATACAATCCGGCCTCCATAAAACTAGTTGCCGATACTATATACGTAGCGCGCGACGCGTTGGGATTGAGGAGTTGGTGTTTGCCAATTCGAGTGGAACCGGTGTCATGCAAACGCCGGGCGTCTGGTGGCAAACAATACGCATATCAAGTGGGAGAGGGAAAGTCTATCTGGCAGGTGATGCAAGTCTGCAATTCTTTGAAGAAAAATTGACCGGGCTGATAAATTTGTATGCATGTAGGGATTCAAGTCAAGGTCTTTAAAATATTGCAACACAGACACAGACACAGACACGGGCAGCGTAGCGGATGCATCCTGGATATTGCGGTCCCTACCTCTCAATCTCCGTTGAAAGTTTTCTAGATACACCCGATTAAAGACAACTTCCGCCCGCTACGATTCGATTCTGTTCGAGGCGGGGAAGAATACGACCTGCTCTCAACCTACCTGAGCCTGCATCGGATTATCCTCGGTCTTTTTGCAATGAGTCCTTTTTGTCTCGGGCATCACTTGTGGATGTAACGGGAACGGGATCGTGTGAGGCAGGGGGTGTGATCACCGGCATGGTTCTACATTGTGCGGACGGTACTAGAGGAAGCGTGACTGCACCGACTGCCGAGCAGCACAAATGGTTTGCAGTACAATGGCGTGGCCACTTGAGTGGTGGTTCTCACGCAGACAGTGTACGCTATGCTATATCTACCCTGATGCAGTTCCCACGTTGGCTCACGAAATGTGTGGTGAAGATGGGTAGTAATCCTGGAAAGTGAAAGGCCCATCAAACGAGACCGCTTATCCGTGAACACCACACGCAAAGGATCCCCCTCATATTCTTTGCCTCGCCGGCCGAAGTTCAATGTGGAGTAACGGTGCCGGACCGGACCGGAGGAGAAATGGAGCCACCGGGGCTTGCTTCTTCCGAACGGCTGGCCAGCAAGGCTCCGTTTGCAAAAAAACGGGTCTGGGAAAGAAAAAAACTGCCCCCCACCACCGCCTAAAAAAACAGGTTTCCCTCGGTGATTCTGCCATCCAGCCCACCTTGGTGCTTCTCTTCAAGACTACGGAGTAGGTTGCTGCAATCCCATTTCTACTACCCCCCCCCCCAAAAGCAACCATGGTGCCGTCAAAAGAACTCGGTGCCGCTGGTTCAAGTGCATTGACTTCAATCGATCCCGATCAGGTGCGTTCTCCATCTTGCAAACAAAAGGCTTCTGAGCACACCAAATGCCTTTCCTGCTAACCACAACTTTCTGCCTACATGCAGACTTTGAAAGCCTCCAAAGCCCTGCTGGCACATATCAAGAAAGCAGCCAAGCAGAGCGCCATCGACGCTCCCAAGCGCAATCTTCTCGGGGACGAGGACGGCGGAGACCACGAGGACACCCCCGTGTGGCTGACCCTCACCACGAAGCGACACATCGCCGACAAGACTCGCTTGAAGCCAGGCAAGATTCCCATCCCCCACTCTCGCTCAACACGGATGAGACCAGCACCATCTGCGCAATCACTGCCAACCCCCAGCGAGCCTACAAGAACATCATCGGCTCCGACGAATTCCCCGCCGAGCTGAGCAAGCGCATCACCCGCGTCATCGACTTCGGAAAGCTCAAGTCAAAGTACAGCCAGTACGACGCTCAGCGCAAGCTCTTCTCTGAGCATGACATCTTCGTCGCCGACGAGAGAATAATCAACCGCCTGCCCAAGGTCCTCGGCAAGACCTTCTTCAAGAACACAGCCAAGAGGCCCATTCCCGTGTTCCTGCAGGCCAAGCGTCCCAAAGTTGACGGCAAGCGTCCCAGACGGGACAAGACCAACACAGAGGATGTCAATGCCGGAAGTGCCGCCGACATCGCCAGGGAGATAGAGAAGGCTCTGAGCTCCGCCCTCGTCAGCCTATCGCCCAGCACCAACACCGCCGTTCGCATCGGATACGCCAACTGGACGGCCGAGCAGATTGCCGACAATGTCGACGCCGTCGTGACCGGCCTCGTGGGCAAGTGGGTGCCGCAGCAGTGGCGCAACGTCCGCAGCATCTACATCAAGGGTCCCAACACGGCCGCCCTGCCCATCTGGCAGACCGACGAGCTGTGGATGGACGAGAAGGATGTTGTTGCTGATGCCGAGGAAGACAACTCCAAGGCGGAAAAGGCCAACGTCGGCAAGAAGCGCAAGTCGCTCGACGGTGCCGCCGAGTCCGAGTCCCCCGCTCCCAAGAAGAAGGCGAAGAAGCAAGTGGCGGCTGTTGACAATGGCAACGACGACAAGCTGGACAAGCAGATTGCTGAGCGAAAGGCCAAGTTGAAGAAGCAAAAGGCTGCTGCCAAGAAAGCCATGGATGACTGAGCAAACAATCGGGAAGCAAGACTGGCATGACATGGGGAGTGACGAGGGAACACCAGATCGACCGGGGTATGAGAGGTTCTGCTGCTGCATATGCTGTTTTGCGGCACCGGCGTTGAGGGCGTTGACAACGAATAAATAAAGAATAAAAAAAAATAAATGGATTGTACATATTTCGCATGCCAGATAGGTGTGTCAATGGTTACATGAAGATTTTGCATTGACTATTCGTGCCATTTTTCTCCGACCTAAAAGAACG
The DNA here is from genome assembly GCA_024072835.1 of Epichloe amarillans. Lineage (NCBI taxonomy): Eukaryota > Fungi > Ascomycota > Sordariomycetes > Hypocreales > Clavicipitaceae > Epichloe > Epichloe amarillans. Next base: position 3,438,901 of record CP099637.1, on the reverse strand, counting down.
CTATTGATCCGTGGTTCAAATTTCAACCCTTGTCGTAAGGAAAAAACCTGCCCATGCCTATAACACCGAGAGAAAGGCCCTCCCCTACCAGATGTCATCAAAAGCCTGTGTGGCGGCGTACAGCAATATAATTACAGCTCCTCCGACTCAAAATCTTCAAGGCCTTTGGAGAGCGTCTTGGACTTGAACTGCCCCAGAAACTCGGTCAACGTATCATTCAGAACCTGAAGAGGAATCTTCATGTGCTCTCCCTTGACACTTCTGAACTTCAACCCACCCTTCTCGTCCAGCGACTTCAAACCCAGCCAGTCCTCCTTGTAAATCTCACGGTCCCTCAGCGGCGTAACGTTGCCATCGCCGCTGACCTCGCCGAACCACGACGACTCCTTGGGGATGGACACGGTGTCATTGTCGAACAAGTACATGACGAAGTTGTCCAGACCAGCCAAGTTCTTCCTGTACGCCTCGTTCTTGAGGTCCCTCTCGTTGTTGATGTCGGCGAGATAATTCGAGTGGTCGAGGTACGACGCGTACTCGCGGCCCTCGGTGGAGCGGTAGTACTGCGCGGGCACGACGCGGCTCTGCACAAACGAGCTCCACACGTTGAAGCGCAGGAGGGCCATGGCCGCCCTGCAGACGAAGTCGGAGGGGCCGCAGTCGCGGAACCGGGTGATGCCGTTGTGCTGGCTGCCAAAGGTGACGAGGTTCCTGACGGGGGGCCTGTTGCAGCGCTCGACGTAGCCGCGGAGGAACTGGCCGCCCTGGGAGAAGCCGAGGGCGTCGATGGCCGGCGCGGTGGAGAGGACGGGGTCGCTGGCGAGTTGGTCGCACACGGCCTGGACCTGCTCGGAGACGTTGCCGAGGAAGGTGGCGGCGCGGTCGTCGCCGGCGCCGTCGCTGTTGGGGTTGACGATGTGGACGAATATTCCGGGGGCGATGGCGTCGGCGAGCTGGGCGACCTGCGCGAGGCCCTCGCCCGAGGCGGAGTCGCCTAGGCCGTGCCAGATGACGAGGGGGAGCGGGTTCTCGCTATCGCTGTCGCTGTCGCTGTCTTGGGACCGGGTGCGTTGTTTGGAGGCGATTGCGGTGCCGATGACGGCGGAGGTGATGAGCGAGGAGGCGCGCATGGTCTACGAGATGTCGAGAGAGCGTCGGAGCAAGTTTTGGTGGTTAATGGGTTTTGATGGATGGAGGCATGGATGGATGACGACGACCCCCCCCATTTTAGCGCCACCCACTGCTGGCTATCGATAACGCCGTACTCCGTACATGGATGGATGGTGCTGAACTGAACAACGAAGCTTCTTTGAAAGCAGCCACTTCACACCTTCTTCCACCACGAGCTTGCCGCGTGCCGCTTGCCGCTTGCCGCTTGCCGCTTGCCGCTTGCCGCCTGGCATCACGAGTGTTCCATCTCCATAGAAAAACTAAACTCCATCATCTTCAGAATGGAGCCTCCCGCCCCTTCGACAAGGAAAACTTGTGCCGAACAGCCCTTCAGTTCGTCTTGGAGCCGCTGCTGCGACACGCGCGGATTTAGTGTCCACTGTGCAATTGATCTGCTGCAAGCAAGTGCTTGCTCATCCTTTCAACGAGAATATCCACGCATCTCTGGTCTCTGAACCTCGCACTTCCATTCTCCCTGCCATCACGTCTGCTTCTCGCGAGCAGACACTGGGTTCGCGACGCGTCCAGCGCCATCAAATTTCAATAGGTATGGCTGTACACTTTTCCTCGTGCTTCCCTTTCCCTGCCTATGATGATGTGCAATCAAAAAAAAAAAATATGTTTCAAGACGGGAATGAGTTCTTCGGTGATTCTACTGCTTTATCTGAGGGAATATCCTGCTTTTTTTTGGTGTTGTATTTGACAAGGCTGAGAACCTTGGCTGACCAGTGTACGACGGCAGAACTGTTTCGCTTCCACACGTCATTTCTGGAAATTCGTGTCGATGGAATCACCAAAACATACAAGATCTTCTGCTAAGAATCATGCTTTAGCACCGGTCGAGTGCCCAGGTTAGATGGAGATGAAGGTCGTAGGGGGGGATGATGTATTGATTTTTATAGTTTTTTTCGGCATCATTGGCCGCTTGTTCGCAGCTTTTGATTGGCGATGGATGTTTCACTGACGAGTGGTATACATGGTAATTTTGTGAACGGGCAGCCCATGTGTGTATATGCTCTCTCTTGAACAACAAACAGCAGCAAGCCCGCTCTGGCTGTCCGGAGAAGAAGTTGCTGCCCGATGGCGGATACAGCGTCTATGACGAATAATATGCGTATGTGACCGTATTGGGCAAGCTGAAGATGGACGTAGCTAAAGGCGATGATTCACACGAAGAAGTATACGACTTTTACTGTGACTACTCTCTCTATAAAAGAGGAGCTTTTATCTTTCTATTTGTATAATAGAAGACAGATTTAATTCAATCTTTTCTCTTCGTTCATCATCCTGCTAGGGGACATCTTTTCCCAAGTCACGTGCCCCATCTACGATAGAAGTCTTGACGGTCCGTTGAGGTTGCTCCGTCTCCGCCGACCCGGGCAACGGACCAATTTCATGTGCTTGGGACGGACATTGATAATGTCTCAGGGAGTAATGCCGACGAGCTTGACAAAGATGGTGACATGAGCCCTGCAAAATAGTTGGCGCCGGAATGCAACTTGAGGTGAACGGAGCGTGGGATACGTAATGGTTTCTACTCATACGTTTTGGGCATTCGAGCACAGCCAGCATCTGAGGAGGGCTAACACATCGGCTTTGCACAACAGTATCAATCATTGATCTTCGCCGAAGACATCTCAGCTGAAGTCGCTGGTACGATTCTTCCAGCAACATCCTGGCAAACATCGCACGCCCCCCAGTCGTTGATCCTCTGGCTACGTGCACATATGTAATCACCGAGGGTTGGATTTGCGAATCTCGTGAATCTGGTGTGGGATGCCGCCCGGAGCCATCGGGGGCCAAGGCCATTCGCCCATTCATCATTCTCCTGATTGACAATGCCGATCGAGCCACTGATTAGACCAGGGTGGGCCAACGACAACCCGTTGGCTGGCTGCGCAAGAGTTTGGCGCGGAGTGGCTGAGCAAATGGTAGTTGACTGCGGTGATGTTGGGAAATTTGTACCATGCACAGATGGATTATTACAGAAGGCGTTCGTTCCTGTTCACAGGCGTGGACATTCGCACTCGCACCAATCGTTCCCGTTCTGTGTTTGATTGTAACACGGCTGGGCAGCAAAAATGTCCGATTGTTCCCATCAAAGGACGGTGTACTTCGTATCAGCCAGATTGTCTATGGATCACGGAGGGATTTGCTATGCACCCTCTTGATAGAAAATAAATACTTTTTCGTTACATTACAGCCCGCGGCGGAGAATATGCAGGCACTTGCAGCGGGAAGGAACAAAGGAAATACACCAGCGCGTGCCTTCCGTCTGCTGTTTGCCACCTGCCACCTGCCGCCTGCCGCCTGCCACCTGCCACCTGCCACCTGCCGTCCTTGGTTTTCAGTTTTTAGTTTTCAAGTTTTCAGCAAACATTAAAAAGTTTTTGCGCTTTTGTCGAGATCCGCGCATGTCATTCTACCTCGCTCAAACGAGCTCATCATTCCCCTATCGGATGGAGAAAGAGGTCGATGGGAAACCCCCAAGGGAGGTCACCCGTCGCCGCCGCCGCTGCCTCGACGACGACAACACACAGACACTGGTGCTTTCGACATGGTTGTCATCCGAGCAAATCGTGGGGAGCAATCCATAATATAGAATTTGCCGGCCGACAGTGCGCCACTCCGCTATCGAGAAGATCTTGAGCATCCACAAAAAGTCTTGTGGTTTGCGCTCTGACATTACGGAGTATGGTGCAGGAATCTGTGCGCCACGAGCTGTGTCTAGCCACGGTTGGCCTCATAACTTTATGGAGCTTCTGTTACAGCACTTGCCATTTCTCACGAAGATGGATCACGAAGACGAAGTCGTAGGCCATGTTTGCATATAAAGATTACAATCTGCCTCGAAACTTCCTTTCAAATGGTACAACACATCTGGCACATTGCTCGGGGCGTTGGTTGATGAATGTTGACCATCTGCTGGGATTATTCGCAAACGAAGACTCTACAATCCATCCTTGGACCACAGACTTGGCGGGCTACAGTAATCCGCATCAGCAAGCCGATTGAGGACTGAGCTTTTGGCAGAGAACAACCTAGACTCGCTCGAACGCCATGTCTGCCGACTATATTAATGTCGGGCCCGGGCGCGTCGCTTGCCCCAAATCAGCCTCACCCCTCACTGATCGCCCACTTCGCCGTCTCCCGCCATCCGCGTGGAGCTGTGTGTCGGTTGAGTTGGGCATGGGCAAGACATGAAATGAATTGACACCGAATTCTGATCAAAGCATGCCGATGATTCTCTTCACACTGTCACTACGGAGTACCTTTGGGACACTTCATTTTCTCAATACCCATTTTTTCTTCAATCACCCCCCTGGGCCTGCCGGGGTTCCCGCAGCGTGAGGACAAGGTATTGATTAATATGGCGCACCATGCCTGTAATACCTGTCGCCTTCTCGAAGAGGTGTCGAATGGCGGCGTAAATACGGATTACGGAGCAGCTGTTTCTTCATCGGCAGGAACGGGGGAGAGTGGCTTTATTAAGCCATCGAGTCGACTGGTCCAAGTTGACTGGCTCCCCAGGAACAACCTGCCTCAATGAGTGTCATCATCAGCCCTTGACAGCTGACGGATGGGTGCTCCAGCTTTCGATGGCGGATGGATGGGGCTGCTGGACACCAAACGTGGGTTTCGCGGGGACGGGGTTGTTATCCTACCTGGGGATATGACTCACACCCCTGCGACTTGTCGTGATTAACCATGCATCAGCTCTTGATCAGGTATCACTCTCAGTTCTCAGGCCACCGTCGCTTATCTTTTGATGGAAGGGAGAAAAGAAGGCAAAGATTGAGCTGCGCTCACAGCTGCGGCGCCTGTGCTGGTTGATGATTAGAGTTCGGTAGGGCTCAGCCGTTGCAGCTCCTACATATTAAGCAGCGGCATAGGCGTGGGCAAACCCCCCTGCAAACACCGCCGTTGCACCGTTTACATGTATTGGATGCAGTCAGATTCGTCCCTTTTTTTTTTTGCAGCCAGAGGTTATCCCAGTCTCCACTGTTCCTGTCTTCAACAAAGTCTACACAGACCAGGCACATCACCTAGACAGGGAACAGCTTAGCGTTCTGTGTGGAGATGACTTCTTGAGGCCCATGCCCTTCGAGATGGGCATGCACAGCATGCGCAGCATGCGCTACAACATGCGCTTTGGGTCATGGACTCATGGTTGGCTTCTGTTGAGGTGCGTAACCGCTTCCAATAAGAACCCTAGTCGAAGAAGGCCAAGGAAGACCGAAGTGGTGTCTTCACCCCATCCAGAGTACATACAACATGTAAGTTTCCAACATGGGCCTCGGATTCCCTGGCCAAACGTCAAAGCGGGCCTCACCTGCTCACCCGCTGGTGTGCGCTCTGATGCAGGATGCCGCCAACTAAGTTTTAGTCTAATCTGTGTCACAAGCAAGAAATCCAAGCCGATGCGCAGGGGTTCACTGGACTGCGTGTGTACATAGTTCTTGTACTCCTCTGCGCCGTCGTTCATGACCTCGTCGTATATATCTGTGTCATCACCCTCGGGCCGCGCGTAGGCACCTAGACCCCCGGGCACCTAGGCACCTTCCGCCGCTTCAAACAGGTCTACTCATACTATACATAATACGAGCCTCGGGTTTGAGCGTTGCTCTCATCTTTGACTTGTATCATCGACCACCTTTTCACCATTGCTCTGCGGCAGAACAGTCCAAAGCAGAGAGGAACTCTCCCGTCCTCCTCCCCTGGGCCCTCTACGTGACACAACGGCCACGAATCCTTGCGGATCCCTCGGCAGCACATGGCCTTCGCCAACAGACAGTAGCCATGGGGTTCCTCAACCTCCTCAACAGGCGATCCAGCAAGCCGAGATCCGATCGTTCGTTCAGCTTGCAAAACGGTCGTTCTATTCTCACAGCATCAGTGTCCAGTAAGCGAACCATGTTGACCGTGCGTGCGTCCTGTCAATCAGGCTTACAGTGAGAAATAGGTCTACGCTCATCGGATGTGCATTCTATCGTCAGCAATGATACGGCGGCTCTCGTACGTCCATCGGCACACGGACATGTCGATCTCCTGGATGCACATGGTGAAATCAGACCGTGTGATTTTCGGTCTCGTGTGCAAGCCGCCGGTGTAAGAGACTACGGTGAGGATGTGGCTGAGAGAAACCTGGGAGAGAATGGCGTCGACGTACAAAGTGCCGCCGCACGGGAATTCTATGCGCGTAAAATCCGCCGTCTCGCGCAAACTTCGTCAATCGCCAGCCGCCGGGAAGCAGACCAGCCCCAGCCCACCACCTTTGGCGGCAGCGAGATGGGTGACATGAGCTATTGCGATGATGGCTTCAAGGCGAAGCGGCCGTTTTCAACACTTTCACTTGAACCAAGACTCGAAGCCGGTGGCGTCGCTGGCCGACCCTTCGTCCCCTACGTTGCTCCGACATTGCAACGTCGAAGGTCTGTGCAGGTTGCGTCAATAGACTATCAATCTCGCTCAACCCGCTCGCGCGAATCACCAAGCGCAAACAAACACTGGGCATCGACTGAGCGATTAGTGTCAGACACTGATCCAGCCAACAAACGGCAGTCATCACGTTCACGCTCACAGAGCAGATCTATATCGCCTCCATGTGTCCCGCGATATCGCCATAGAAGAAGCATGACCACGATGCCCGAAAAGGAGGAAAATTCTCACATGACTTCCAGCCTGACGGGGGACCATCGCCGGCGACGGACTGCGTCCACGATTGGAGTGTCGACTCCCGGTGGTGGTGAAGCATGCTCTGTCTCACCTCGAGAAGACTTCCGAAGTCCCAGTCTTGAACGATTGTGTTTGTCCGACTCGGAATCCGAGTCTGAATTCGGTGTTCTACCTGCGGTTCATGTTCGCGCAGCCAAGCCACGCCTCGTGGCAGTTGCTCCGCCACCGCAACATGCCCAATGGCAGGATGCCGTGCGCCTCGCCGTCGAGGAAATCCTGGCCCAGCTGCCATTAACCGTCGATTTGAAGGCACTTTTGGACCTATCTCAGAACAGCGAGACCTTGAACGAAGACATCGTCCAACGGGTCCCCATCATGCGGCGTTCGTCCTTGCGCCAAGGGTCTCGGACCTGCAGCAGCACGCCGACAACAGACTTGTCGGATTATGCAAGCAGCAACACTGGTCGTTCGTCTAGCCGAAATACTACCACGACATCGATTGATTCCTCAGCAAGGATTGATGCATTCCCTAGAACTGGCCACGGTAGTATCCTTGACGGCAGAAGCTCAGCCGGAGATGACTATCAATTTTCTCCCACCGCCTTTGCTGCAGTGGATGAGGATCCTAAGCCTGATGCCGCAAAATGTCGCATCGGCAAGTATCGACATCCTGGCGTCATGGAAATGCAGGATCTCGAGCGCCTCACATCCGACTATTCAGATGTCGACTCCTTCACCGAGCCGCGTCCGCAAACACCCAACGACGACCAAGGCCCGCTGCTCCATGATGGTGGTTTCGGTGATCTAAGTGCCAACTTGCCCGGCCTAGTCACCGATAAATCCCCCAAACCCTGCGTGATTTGCGATGTCCTAGCCAGTCTGCAAGGAACATCAGGGCCAAGCAGGCCATGTGAGCACAATGGCGTAATGAGCCAAAAGCAACGCCTACGAGCACTAGGGTATGACTATGATTCGGATGAGAGTGACACACCTACCGCCAAAACAACTCCTGCCAAACAGAGCAGGACCAAGAAGCTCACAAGCGGTATTGGGGGCGGCCTCCGTCGTTTAAAACTCGTCGATGACCGCATCGAGGAGGCTAGCGAGGAGGAGTGTTTGGGGACCAGTGACTCTCAATTTCAGCACGGAGTGCGCCGGAAGCCCAGATTCATCGGTTTACCAAAATCACCCCTCCCTTCCATCGTGGTGCATGAGGACGGCAACATTGCGGACATGGAATGAGATGGCGCCGCATCCATGACGAAACTTGACGACGGGAAACATGGGACGTTCTTTCCTTTTACTTTTTTTCTATTTCTTATTTAAAATGCCACTTGGACCGCTCGTTGTTCAAACTGTGGAAGCGAACGGGCGAGTGTAATGTGTGTGAGGAGTCAGGTGAACAAGGCGAACACGACTCCTTTCCGTCTCTATGCTTGCAGAATCGATGAATCAATCACTGGATGGGATCAGCGATTCTGGACAGATACCCACCATCAAGTCTCTATGTACATGAGCCGTGACGAACCCGGCCGCTATGTAATAATCTAAAGACGAAATTTACAAATGATACTAAAATTGCCTGTCTCTCACGTGAAGCAACAACAAAAGATATCAAACTCTGCTTCTCTTGGATCAAAAGGGCATCGACAACCATGGTGCTGTACAACGACGGCATGTAGTAAATACCATAAATACCATGTTGTGCTGAACGTGCCCCCCCCCCTCACGAAACTCGTAATAGCCCAACACTCGATTTTGTCATTGGATTTTTTTCCCCATGTTAAATCAAGAGCCAAGTTCCTCCCCCCCCCCCCCTTCCATCCAAGTACAATAGTAAGCTCTCCTAGCGAACAACCACGGCTCTCTTCGACTTCACGGATATATAATTCCCCCCCATGGCCCGATCGCAAGTCAAGGAAGCCCCACTTTGTCCACTTGTCGCGTAGCAGGGCGCCAAGCCGATCCAGAAGGAATGTTATCCCGACCAGCTGGTGCTTGTTCCGTTGCGTTGCGTCTCGGGGATTGTCGGGGCAGTGTTGCACGAAAGGGTTCGTGAGGCCTTCACTGGGACAAGGTAGCACGAGGGATTCCTGCCAAGATTGGTTTTTGGTTCCAAGGGTTTTAATGCACGCCCCGACGCCGACCGCTCCTTGGGTTCGTGACACGCTTTGCTTTGCTTAGCGTCGCACTAATACGGGTGGTCTCATCAGGGGGGGGGGTTGTCATGCAGGTATCCTTTTGTTGTGGTGTGGCGAGCGTACTTGGCCTCATGGTGAATTATAGTATTGGAAGCACAGATTTCTAAATAGTACTTGTTCCCTGCTCCATCCCGTGGTATATCCTGGCCCAGAACCGTAAAGAAAAAGAGATGATGCAGGGGAAATGCAAAAACCCAAAGCGACCCCAAGACTTTGTAAAATTGTGAGATCAAGACCCTTTCGGTTGTCATTACGCGCATAGCATAGCATGGTGCATGCATGCATGCATGCATGTGTGTAGATTTTAAGGGGATGCCCGCTTGTCCGCTTGCATGGAAAGAGAAAGCAGCTCGTCTACAAAAGCAGCCTCGTGCTGCTTCCCTTGGCCGCCCTCAGTGCTGTCACCAGAGGCAGTGGCGCTGTAGGAGTGCTCGATCTTGCCTTGGGTGTCAGCCCGGGGGGGAAGAGTGACCATCTCCGAGCCTCTTCCCGCGGGTGCATCAATGTCTGCTTGGGTCTGGGAAAAGGGACGTGTTAGTACTTGCTTCTTCTCATCGAGACGTTGAGCGAAAAAACGGGGTAGGGGAGCTTACTTCTTGAACATTGATGGATACTTCCTGGGACACCATGATTCCACCAAAGACGTGGAACGGCGTTTTCAGACTGGACTTTTGCGTGGTGGTCTCGAGCTCCTTCATTATGGAAATGCGGCTCGTTGCGGAGGACTTGCGTGTGTCGTCAAAGCTGGCATCGTCGCCGTTGTACAGCGAGCTAGGCTGGGATGCGACCTTGGATAGCTCCTCCTGGCTGCTCTTGGGACGCGACAATGTGGAGGATGTTGTTGCGTGGCGCCTGTGGCTGGGGAGCTTTTCTCTGACCGCGTCTACGGCCTTGGAGAAGTAACTGATTGGGTCTCGAGGGGGAGGGACGCTCATTCGCCGGGCTGAAACGTCGTGCAGGGCAGCCGAGATGTCGCGATGGACCATGTGGGAGAACTCAATGTGGTGGGAGGAGCCCTCGTACGTGAGCTGGCGCATCTTGAAGAAGTTGAGGGGGGTGAACTCGCACTGGGGCGCGAGAGGACTGGCGTGGATGGGCAGAACGAGCTGGAAGGCAATGAGAGTGCAGTTGGAGAGCGTCTTGCTCTCCTTTTTGGACGCACAGGGGAGTTGAACTTCTTTGGGCAGCAAGGTGGCGTCATCAAAAGCCTCGTCGCCGAGGAAGTCTCGAAGCGCAGAGATGGCCTCTCTCAGAGTTGTCGCGAATGCCTTCTCCTCAGTGGATTTGAAGTGCAGCTGCCTCTCGATCTTGATGAGGATGGCGGCGAGCGTCAAGCCGTGCAGGGTCCTCAGGAAGGCAAGATGAGCAGGCTCGAGGGTGTTGATGGGCAGAGACACCGAGGGGAGCAGGTTCTTGGCCGTTTTCTGCGCGAGAACGTCAAAGCCAGTCCGGTCGAGGCGGGCGCGCACGGCAAACATGCCGACATGGGCGCCGGGCGTCAGCAGGGTGGTCTTGTCCTTTTGGTTCGACATGTTGCGCAGGCGGGATTCCAGATCGGGGGTCTTGATGTGCATGCTGGATCGGATGGAGCTCACGACCTGATGGACTTCGGCGAATCGATAGCCGGCCGCCTCGAGTCGTTCGACGTCTCGCTTGGAGTCGACCTTGCGGACGAGGAACATGAGGCAGCCACGGCCGTACTCTTGAAGAATGTTTGGCTGGAAGCCCTTCTCGGCAAGGCTGTGCAGGCTGAATTTGTCACCGTGCTTGGACAATGTCTCGCCCGTGACGAAGATTTCGTCCCAGAGGGTACCGACATTCTTGAGAGTCTCTTTGGTCTTGGTGGCGAGGGCATCGGCGGTGACGCAGAAGAGTTCGCGGAGAATGGTGTCGTAGTCGTCGACTAGGACGCCATCGTCGCCAACTAGCCTGACGCCAGCGCGGCCGGAGTTGCGCTCTTGAGCGAGGATGGAGATGTGGTTGGCCATCTTGACCATGACATTGGAGATGGTGCCCCAGTTGCGGGAAGCGCGGAACATCCAGTGGAAGAGGGGGTGGTTGGTGTTGAAGACATCGTCGTTGGACTAGAGAAGGTTGGGTTGTCCATGTGAGCAATTTGAGAACAGCAAGAGGTCATGGGATGGGATGAAAGGGGGAAGTACATTGGGGGCAATGAATGACTAACCTTGGGCAGATATGTGTCCGTAACAACTTCGCTGGGAAGATAGCCATCCTGGCTGACCATGATGCGACCCTTGTCATCAAAGACACCAGCCGCGAGCACCACTTGCTGCGATTTACTCGCGTAGTCGCGTCGGACCCAACTCGAGTAGATGGCCAGACCGGTCATGACAACACCGGCAGCAATGGCCAAGCAGATAACCACAATCATGGCATCCTGTCGGGACACACCCCTGCCAGGTGAGCCCCTCAACAGTCGATAACTCGTTCCGACAGCCGCACACCAATGCATGCCAGATACGGCACCGGCAAGAACCATGGCACATCCCATTCTCTTCCACCAAGCGTTGCTCCAGGTGTTCTCGAAGACGAAGAACAAGGCCAAGGCAGTCGTACTGGCGAGCACAGCAATGATGATGGATCCGATGAGGTAGGAGAGCTGGTACGAGCTGTCGTAGTTGCTAATGGACGCATCGGCGAGGTAGTGCATGCCGCAGATGGCACCGCCGGACATGATTCCTGCGAGGACGACGCGCCACCATCGAATCCGGCCGTTGCCGGTGACTCCCAGAAAGGCGAGGACCAGGACGAGGATTGGGACCAAGAGGGACATGACCGTCAGGGCGGTCGAGTAGGCGATTTGAAAGGCTTCTTCGCCGTGGAGCATGTAAATGGCTCTGTTACCGATGAAGTGCTATTTCGAAGAGAACAAGATTCAGTAACGTGCGTGGGAATAACAGTCTCGGAATCAGTCCGACAGACAGACACAGCCTGTGCATCTCTGCGACTTACCATGGACCAAATGGCGATGCCGCCCATAGCAATAGCAGCGCCGACAAGTAATAATCTGAAGAAACACTCGTGGTCAGCAAAGAATCCAGCGTAGTGAAGTAATCAAGTCAAGTCGGCAACTTACAAGTTGTGTAGTCCCCTATGTGACGTTCTCCTCCTAATCAACTCCAAGGTCGTCCCTGTGCCGACCAGACTTATAGCATAACTCAAGCACACGAACCCTCCATTGAAGGAATACGGCACCACCTTGCCCGTATACTCCTCGAGCCACTGCTGCGTGGGATCTGAAGCCATTTCGAAGCCTGTTCCCTTTTCCTTTCTTTACTTGATACTGAGCGAACAAAGTGTGTGGTGGATGTGTCTGCCCGCAGACAAAACAAGAACTTGTCTGAGAGAGAAATGGACAAGGCAGAGAAGAAGAAGAAGTCAGATGGCATTCATGACACAACCCGAACCGGCCTTCTAGAGAGGAGATCGTCGTTCTGTACAAGGAATTGAACAGCGGGATAGTACAGTGATCTGCAAAGAAAAGGACGACAGCGGGACAAACAAGGGGGGGGGGCGTGAGAAAAGAAGCCCGAAACAACCCCAGAAGCTCGGTCCTGTGGCCGTATATTTATTCTATCGCCCATCGGATGAGTACAGGAAAGGATGGGGGGGCGACACAAAGGATGGACCGCGGCCTCGGGACCAACAAGGGCTCATGCAAGGCGCTTGGAGGAGGACAAGGCCACCGCTAGCGTAGATCCGCGCCGTTGACGAAGCGTGCTAGCTACCTTTCTTTTCTTTTCTTCTTTTCTTCTTCTGTCCGGCTTGGTTTGCTTGTTCCCACAGATTGTTTCTGGTCTAGATTTTGCTTCTACTGTATGCTGGGGCTGCGCTAGACCGCCGCAGAGTTGATCCCATGTGGGCACAAAGGATAACATAGAAACCAACTCCATTCCGGAATGTCCTTGGTACGGTTCTGTGAATTGCGAATGGCTGCCACGTTCCCCATCGAGACTTGATAGGAAATGATGATTGATACCCCACCATTCGCGTCTCGACGCACGGGTCTCATCGAAAGGCAAAAAGATGCTCCGCGAGAGATGGCCTGGGCGTGGGTACATATGACTATGGGGCGCAAAGGAGGGGAGGACATGTCGAAACCGCAGGGCGACTGGGGCAAATCCTTCATGGTGGGCTTACCTAGGTGACACCGATGCCACAGATCAAAGCATAAATATGAATATGACTGTTGTGGTTGGACAAGGCGAGGCGTGGTTGAAGGATCAGAGCCCTCCGAGGCTAGCTGGAAATGTCCACTCACACGCCTCCCCGACTTGGAGTGCCTGGGGGGGGGGGGACAACGGTCTCCCTTGTTAAACTTCCTCGTTCAGCTCGTGCTGGGTGGTGGACGTGGTGGACCTGAAAGTTGTCTCGGGCCTCTTGCTGGCCCAACCCGGCGTCTGCTAGCTCGCTTCTTGCTGTCCGAGTTGAGCCCTTATGTACAATTGAGCAGTACCCCGTAGGCTTGACGGCCGATCCGACGACGGGTTCCTGGCACCGGCAGCCTGGTCGTCGTCGCTATCATGGCTATCATTACCGTGTACCGTGCTGAATCTGGAAATCTCCTGCCCCGGTCGAAAAAGTAGTCGGGGCGGTTACGTGCCGGGCAGGGCAGGGCAGGCTGCTGGATTGACCCTGCCTGGCCTGCCCTGTCCACTTCTCTTCTCTGCCGGCATTGTTCTGTCCTCGGAGTTGCGTAGTAACATATTCGCCCGCGGTCCAAGCCAGCCGAAGGGAGATACGAACCAGCCACCGATTGGGAGGGCAAAGAAAGATCTGGTTCGAGGCGCCACATTTGCTGCCCGCTATTGACACAAACGTCCGCAAAGGATCGGAAAAAGAAGAAAAAGGCATTCGAGGCCCAGTGGCAAACGGTGACAACGGGATGCCAGTGAATTTCCAAAGGCCCAAAAGCAAATTGGAGACAACGCTCACTCGCACACGCCAAAAATAATCCCCCCCCAAAAAAAAAGGAAAATTACGAAGCCACGCACGCTGCTGGAAGAAAATATGGCTAGCCAACGTCTGGGCACCAAAGCTAAGCCGGTGTTGGTTGGTCTGACTTCGCAGCGTGGGGCTGAAGGTGGGGCCGGGGACGCTCATGCAATAGCTCGAAGGTGCCAAAAGGAAGGAGCAAAATCATCATCGCGAACCATGCATGGAATTATGGTGTCGGGTCGTCCGGCAAATTTACTAATAAACAATGATCCGCAGATGGACGTGGAAACAAAGCAAATGGCGACGAAGACTACATACGATATCACAGAGCAAACCACAAATGTGTTCAACAAATGCCACCCCTCGGCGACGTGCCTGGACAGCAGGGGAGAGGTGAAGATTTTAGGAGGGTGATGGATGGATGGAGCAAGGAGCAACGTCACTGCTCATCAGCGTCGCGTCTGTGTGGGTGATGGGCTCAAATTCACGTGTACACGTGGGCAGGAGAATCGATTTTGAGGCACTGCGTCTTTGCTGGATCGACGTTGAAGAAATGACAGGCAAGGATGACGGCAGAGTGATTTGCAGAGCCGCGACGGAGAGTGACGATGATGGAAAGGCGATTGGCAGGCAGCGGGCAGATAAGAGGGCACATGGCCGTCTTTCATGGGACCGTGCGGTTACTTCCAGGCAAAGACCTAATTTCCTAACCACAATGTCATGGAGAGACGGCGACGGCGACGGCGACGGCGACGTGTTTCAGAATGCTAATAGTAAGAGCCGCAACCGCGACGAAAGACAGTTGCGTCTTTGTTCTGCGGGGAAATCCGAAGGGAAATCCGAAGGGAAGCTGGGTGGAAGAGAAGAATAGTGTGCATCTCCCAAGGTCAGCTGACATGACATCATCTTCCCGCCACTTTCCAACGACGGCCATGTGCGTCATGTGCGTCTGTTCTTTATTACACGTGGATCACAATAGACCGGCCTCGTGTACCATTTGGAATTTTGGTTCCCGTACATGGGCCCCGAATGAACCGGATCAGCATCCAAGACACGGCGAAGCAGGCACGTTCTCCTGCTTGACAAGCTGAGATGCGACTCATCATAACATTGGCCTGCCCGCGCCATTTTGGTGCATCAACGATGGGCAGATGCTGGCGACTTGTCACAGTCGCGCACCACGTTGACAAAAACGTTCTAAATTCGCTTCCTTTGTCAGGTGTGAGTCAGTTTTTTTCCAAAATAGAAGCGAAACCGCGACCCGAAATTAACCAATCTTTTTGTGAATCCAGACCGCAGACCGCAGACCTCTCTGCAAACGACGCCGAACAAAAAAATACGTAAAGCAAGGGGGCGCGAGACAACCAAAAGGAAAGAACGAGAAGAAGAAAAAGCAAAGCGCGACTATTGAAAAAATTTGGCCGTACGTTTGCAGTCATTTTTCATTTTTCATTTTTCATGGTTCATGGTTCATTTTTTTCTTTATTCAATATTTCTTTGCGTCCCAAAATTCCAAAATCTCTGTTCAACTGGTGTTTCTGGACTGCACAATCACGATAGGATTCTTCTGGAACCGAGCACCGTCGTCCTGTTGGGTCCAATCTCTAATGATGAAAGTCCTTGCTTGCCTTATCCGGGGACGCCCCGGTCGGCTTCCACAGCCCGTCCAGCTCAGCCCGGTCTAGTCCGATTCGGGAAATCTCGAGCTGGAACTAATCCGTACATGTAGATGAAGATTCGCTCACGCCGGGTTCCTTAGTTCACAAGTTCATACATAGTTCACAGACGCGCACGGGGCACGGGGCACGGGGCACGGGGCACGGGGCACACGCTTGGGTCGACCTCCTTTCTTCGCCTCGATTGCACACCTTGGTTCGCTTGTTTGCTGTTCTATGAGTTGTCTCTGTTTGTTCCATTCTTCTCTCTTCTTTTTACGGACGGTCCGTGCTTTGGTGCCCGTTGACGGCGAGCCCAGGACATCCACTTTGTGCATATGCATGTACCTATCTACATGCACGTACATAGTACATGCACATGCACATGTACATACACAAACATGCGGTCTTGGCACGGACCAGAACTAGAACATGTCTTGGTCCCGCTCGGTTGCGACTGATCAAATCTGATATCCAAAAACAGGCTAACAAGGGACATGGGCACACCCATTTACGGACAGGCGGTTGCTTCATTCGGCCTCGCAAGCCTCGCAAGCCTCGCACGCCTCGCAAGCCTCGCACTGCCGACAGACAGCCCACGTTGACCGTTGACTGGGGTGCCTTTGCCACAAAGCAATTATCAATTATCACGGCCTAGCAGCTGCTCCACCAGTCAAGTCACTAGTCACTACCCAAGCCACCTTTTCCCCTTTCGCCTCTGTGCTGTGTAGGCCGCCGCACCGCCGCGCCGGCGAAGCATCACGCACGGGGGCGAGATTTCTCGACCAGACGCCAGACAAAGAGTCCATGTATCAATGTATGCTGTGAATCCCACATAGTATATATCCCGTCGCACCGTATGACCCTCGGCACTCACCCATCAGCAGCCGAGTGATTTTCCCCCAAATCTCCAACTTGCTGGCACAAACCTCCTTTCACATCAGGTTCATGATATTTCCTAGACAACTCTGTTTTTCCATCTTCCCTTATTCTGATCAATCTACGACTGGCCTCCATAATAGCTATCTGCGAGCATAAGCTCCATTCCCCATACCTACAGGGACTTTCGCCCCCTCCCTCAAATCATCCCATCTCGAAACGGTCCATTCTCCTCGATTCGATCTTGTATCACCGTCCCACCAACGTGTACCACACAATACCAACTGAGCGACTGGGGCCTCTCGTTGTTTTACACGGAAACAAGACGACTTATCCAGAAGCACAAACACAGATAGTCGCGAGGGAAAAAAAAATTAGGAAAATCACCCGCTTCCATTCCATAACGTCTCCAGATAGCTGGACAGGGCCACCTTCACAACCCCGATAATATCTTCCGGGTTCAGGAACGGACCATTTTCCAATTCATCATTTTGACGGATTTGGGAAATTGACATTATCCTGGCAGGCTTGGCTGAGCCAAGGAACTTTTGTGATTCGAAACAAAGTCTCCCTTTCCCCTTCCTAAATCATCAACTTATACCTCCTCCAAATACCCGCAGTCATGAAGATCCTCTTCTTCTGCACCGCGCATAATTCCCTCTCGCAGCGGCTCTACCTTGTCCTGTCTCGGCTGCATTCCGTCACGGTAGAATATGCCCTGTCTGCGAAGAATATGATTGAGGCGGCCGATATGGTCCAACCAGACTTGATCATATGCCCGTTTCTCACATCGCTGGTGCCACAACAAGTATATGATGCCTATCTCACACTGATTGTCCATCCGGGCCCTCCTGGGGATGCCGGTCCCAGTGCTCTCGATTGGCTGTTGATGGGTGACGATGGGACGGAACCCGACAGCCAGAGCCTACTTGCTGACGAGGACCGCTTCAACCCGGTCGGGAGGAGCCATTGGGGTGTCACTGTCCTGCAGGCCACGGAGGAGTTTGACGCCGGCCCTGTCTGGGCCTTTGACCAGTTCGCCGTCGACATCAACGATGCCGGCGTGACAAAGTCGAGTCTGTACCGGGGCCCCGTCACGCAGGCCGCCATTGCGGCATCCCTGGCTGCCATTGAGCGCATCGAGGCTGCTTCGACGCTGGTGTCTGCCGTTCTGGGAGCACCCGTGTCTCCCCCCGCGACTCCCACGGGAGACGGCAAACTGCGCAAGGGCGCGCGCATCATTCCGGGGCTTGCAGCCCTCGCCGAGTTTGCAGAGCTGTCGGTGACCACGTCTGAGCCCTTCCTCGGCGGCACAACGCGTCACCGACCTCTGCTGAAGGCGGCGCAGAGGGACTTCGATGTCAGGAAGCACGCCGCTTCGACCATCTCGCGGAGGATCCGTAGCGCCGACTCCCAGCCAGGCTGTCTCAGCGACCTGTTCGGGCCCAAGCTCTACTTGTACGGCGGCATGATTGAGAATCCCACTCTGCTCTCATGCACAAGTCCTCCCGTGCCGCCAGGCAGTGTGGTGGCCGTACGAGACGAGGCCGTGTGCATCGCCACCTGCGACAACAAGGGCGTGTGGATCACCCACATCCGCCAGGTCAAGAGCAAGACGGACCCCGCGCTCTGGCCAAAGGTTCCTGCAGCCCCGGGTCTCAAGCAGCTCGGGCTCGCGGTCAACGGCAGAGCGTTGTGGTGTCATTCTCTGCTCCCGCAAGCCATGTCCGACGAGTGGTCGAAATCCTACCACAGCACGTTCCGGGAGATCTGGGTGGATTTCGCGTCAGCCGGCCAGAAACGCATCGCCTATCTATACTTTGACTTGTACAACGGCGCCATGAGCACGACGCAATGTAGAAGAATGGTGCAGTGCCTGGACTACATCACGGCCAGGGCCACCGACCCAGGCGAGTGCCAGCCCCTGACGGCCGTGGTGCTCATGGGCGGCGATTCCTACTTCAGCAACGGTATCCATCTGAATGTCATTGAAGCGGCCGCCGACCCTGCCCTGGAGTCGTGGCACAACATCAACGCCATCAACGATGTCGTGCAGAAGATGCTCCTCGACCTGCCCTCCCGCGGCATCACCACCGTGGCTGCCATCCGTGGCAACGCCGCGGCCGGCGGCGTCGCCCTCGCCACGGCATGCGACGTCGTCGTCGCTGGACCAGACGTCGTCCTGAACCCAGCATACAGAGCGCTGGGATTATACGGATCAGAGTTCCACAGCATCAGCTACCCCGGCCGCTGCGGTGCCCACGGAGCCCGCACGGCGCTCCGATCCATGACGCCACTGAGCGCCGACGACGCCCGCGACCTGGGCCTCGTCGACCATGTGCTACCCAAATCTTGGGATTCCCTGGACGCCGCCGTGCGGTGCTACGTCGAGGGCGTGATACTCGCACCGCCGTCAGAGCAGCAATCTTCGCCTGTGGCCCCCCCCTCCACAGTCGGCGCTTGGAAGCAAAACGTCGACACATCCTCGGCTGGTCTCGCCCTCGCCCGTGCCACGGAACTGGGCCAGATGTCCATGGACTTCTGGAGCGCCCGCTCAGAGAGATATCACAGCCGGCGGAGGGACTTTGTGAGAAAGGCAAAGCCGTCGTCCACGCCTCTGCGATTCGCCTCCCACAGGAGGCAGAAGGGCATGGTTGACGAGGAGGAGCAAGACGAGTTCGACTCGATAGAGTGGTTCGTCGACAGCTCGAGGAAGACTCTGAAGCGGGATTTCTCAGATAGAATGGTCCGGCTGATTCGCGACTTCACCAAGGGCGATGCGAGAGATTGCAGTGGGAACGGGGGCGGGAACAAGGTCAAGGCGGTCAGCCCCGTGCAGAGAGATGTCGTGCCCGTGACGCCTTCGACACCTTTGTTTTCTTGCTATTATGGCTCTTGAGCAGAGGATGGGTTGAGTGCGATGTGATGTGATACCATGCTTTTTTTTGGGGGGGGGGGGGGGGGGCAGACAGGATAGCCCTTCTTTCTTATATCTAGTCGCTGTTATGCGGTCCGATAATACTTGAATTATTCAAATCAGATTTGGGATGCTTGTGATTATGCACCGGCGCACTGTAAAGGCGTGCATGTCGAGAGGAACAGTGACCGACCGGACACAATATGGATTGAGAATGTAAAGAGTCCACGTCTTGTAAGAGTCCAACGTCTCAATAGATTTCTATCGTGCTGTCTAGGGTAAGTCATGTTTCGGTCGGGTCGGGTTGGGTTGGGCTTGGCTTGGCAGGTGTGGATAATATTTGATTGATGGCCGCCAAACCCCGCCACCATTTGAGTTGCGGCCAGCACCAAGCCCCAGAGCAAGCTTCACACCGCGCGCGCGCAAGAGGCTGGATTTCAATCCTGAGAACCGAACCAACTGCGATCTCGAAGCCTATCTCTCCCTAGTCGTCAGGACGCAAAAGCGACGCGCCCCCCCTGGCGTCTCCTCGAAATCTCTCTCCTCCTCGAATTGGCCTCTGCGTTTGCTACCTCGTGTCCTTTGGCGAGCGGACACCCTCCTCCCCGCTCCTACGTACATGCATCCGACCGCCTCTTGCCCAACACCCATCCCGACCATCTTTACAATCCGCGATCCATCCCTCTCTACGTAGCTGTGCGCGATTGACGGGTGCGGCCCACCGAGCCCGCCCCGAAGGGAATTCCGTCATCCAGCCCAGGCACAATGAGTCGCACACTGCCGACTCGGCAGGCTGAGGAGCTGTGAGTGTGTCTATGAAATTGAAGGGGGGGCAACGTCAACGTGCGGGGAACTGGGACTTCGATGGAGAGCATTAAAACTAATGCGGTGTTGTGTTGACAGGCACAAATCTATAATAGCCTATCTTTCGGCCAACAACTTGCCCAACTCGGCTGCTGCTCTGCGCCAGGAAGTCGGTCTCGGGGAAGACGTGTACGACACCGCCACGGCAAAGAAGTACGAGACGCTGCTCGAGAAGAAATGGACGAGTATTGTGCGGCTACAAAAGAAGGTAGGTCGGCTGTTGTAATTGACACAAATCTCCACTTCCTGTTGCTTGTCGTTCTTGTCTCGAGCGGTCCAGCCAGCTGACCGTGTTTTCGACTCATCCATCAAGATAATGGACCTCGAGTCCCGAAACGCCTCACTACAATCCGAGCTCGATAATGCCACGCCGAGCTCCCTGTCGAAGCGAAATCAAGACCCGACCTCTTGGCTGCCGAGGAAACCATCGAGACATACGCTGGAATCGCACCGGGACATGATCAACTGCATTGCGTTCCACCCGCGATTCTCCTCCATCGCTTCAGGCTCGGACGACTGCACCATCAAGGTGTGGGACTGGGAGCTAGGCGAACTGGAACAGACGATAAAGGGCCACACTCGAGCGGTAAAAGGTCTCGACTTCGGCGGCCCTAGGGGCGCCACGCTGCTGGCGTCATGTAGCTCGGATCTTACCATCAAACTGTGGGATCCTTCAGACCAGTACAAGAACATTCGAACATTATCGGGCCACGACCACAGTGTGAGTGCAGTGCGCTTCATCTCTTCCGGCGCAGGAGGCTCGCGATCGGCTGCGTCAGCGAACCTGCTGGTGAGTGCGAGCGCGGACAAGACGCTACGAATATGGGACACGGCGACGGGGTACTGCTTGAAAGCCTTGAGGGGCCACGTGGATTGGGTGCGAGATGTGTGCCCGTCGTTGGACGGCCAATTTGTCTTGTCCGCCGGTAGTGATCACACAGCACGACTATGGGATATATCCGTCGCCAACCCAGAGAACAAGCTGACCTTGATCGGACACGAGAACGCCGTGGGATGCTGCACATTCGCACCGCCCTCCGCATATGCACACCTGGCCACCATGGCTGGCCTGAAGAAGCCACCGCCTGCGAGCAGCTCGGCCGAATTCCTGGCTACAGGGTCTCGCGACAAGACCATCCGGCTTTGGGACGGACGAGGAATCTGTATCAAGACCCTTGTAGGACACGACAACTGGGTATCGTCCCTCGTGTTTCACCCCGGCGGCAAGTACCTTTTGTCCTGCGCGGACGACAAGACGATACGATGCTGGGACCTGGCCCAGGAAGGAAAATGCGTCAAGGTTCTAGACGAGGCTCACACACACTTTGTGACGTGCTTGAGATGGGCCCCCGGCATTCAAAAGGACGGCGGCGCGGTCAACGGGAACGGGAACGGGAGCGGCACGCAAGAGCAAGGAGCAGACACTGACGGGGCTTCTCTGAAGAAGAGCAATGGACCCGTCGAGCCCGACACACAGATCCGGTGCGTCATTGCAACGGGTAGTGTTGATATGACGCTGAGAATATGGGCGAACTAGACGGAGGAGTTCTCTGCAGTTACAAAACTTGGGACCCAGTGAACATCATGGCGGCGTCTCCGTCTCACACAGAGGACAGAGATGCTCCGGCTCCAAGTGCATGCATGTCCCGACGGTTCGATAAGAAGTCAAGACAACCCTGGACGCACGAGCATTCCTCTCATGAGCTACGCATGGAAACGAGAGATGACAAAAGTAGCGTAAAAAATATGAAGAACAAAACAAGAATAAGAAAGAAACAAAGAAACAAAGAAACAAAGAAACAAAGAAACAAAGAAACAAAGCCTGCCATACACAGCGCCTGCTTACCAACTTGTACGTCCGCGTGCAGGCACACAAGTCTTGATCATCAGCTCCTCCTCTAACCCCCCTCGTCCACCGTGAAACCCCCACGATGCACACACCCGTCTCTGCGTCCATGCCGTCATTGAGGGATGCAAGACTGGTAGTTGTCGTTTCTGTTGTTCAAACGAGACGCAGACGACGGCTGCACGGCCGTTGCTGCACGGCCGTTGCAATGAACGGGAGGCTGGGAAGCCAGCGTGTTGTCCCTGTCCCGTATGTGCTTGCGTTTGGGCGCTGATACCAAGCACAAGCCAGAAGTCGTCAGTCCCCAAGCGCAAGCCCAGCCCGACTCCGCACCTCGGGAACCTGGCAGTGCAAGTGCAGCCAGCCCACGCACTGCTGACTAGCAAACAAATCGACCAAGATGACACCAGCTGGCCTCGCCTCTCTCTTACCTCACCGTTCGCAACCGACCGCCAACCAGCCTTTTTGCCTTCCACCTCCCGCCTCCCGCCTCCCGCCTCCCGCCTTCCGCCTTTGTCTGCCTGCCCACGGCTGATTTTGCTTTCTTCCTCTCACAACCTCATCCATCGCTGCGTCTAAATCTAGAAAGGGATTTCATTTTTTTTTCTCACCACCCATACACTAGCCGCTCGACATTCCACAAACTACAATGGCTCCTCCACCTAATTCTAACCAGCCTCTGCAGGAGAGGGTTTTGCAGTTGGTCAAAACGTTGCAATGTACGTCACTCATCTTGCTGTGCCTTGCTGCCCCGAGTGAAGCTGCAGAAAGCTTCCCTGATTTGAAATTTGACAGTGTGCTGACCTCAGTCTCTCGCAGTTGCTTGGTTTGTTGGGTAAGTTTGCTGCTGCTCCCCCACACCGACTTCCTCCCACACACGGATCTGTATTTTGCTCGAGTCGATCTACCGATGGGCAAGTCAGGAAAGAGGCAAAGTTTCTTGACATGCTCTCCTCTCGCGAAAGAGGAAAAGAAAAAATTAATGTCTCGCTTCTAACAGGCATATGACGCTCATCCTCACCACAATTCGATACACCTTCTCTTGGCTGCGCATGAACTACTATGGCGGCATGGCTAAGTTCTCTTACCGCACCTCCTTCCTTGCCGCAGCCGTTACATATGGTATCGTTGTCTACAAGACCCAGCGAGCTCGAGCCAAGACCGGCAACAAGATGCCAGGTGGTGTTGTTGGCCTGGCTTCTGATGAGAATGTTCAATATCTGGGTAAGTGATACGTTTCAGCAAGACAGTAGTAGCCTTATTCTCCTGCTACGCACGAAACAACCGATTCCGTCCCCTCTCACACATTTGCTGATGATGATTTCTGCTCAGTTATGGCCCTCGTCTGGCTCTTCTCCCCCCAGTACCCTCTGGCGTTGCTCCCCTACTGCGTCTACTCAATCTTTCACGTGGCGACCTATACTCGTGCCAACGTTATCCCTGTCGTTCAGCCTCCTCCTCCTACTGTTGATGGTGCTTCGCCTAAGCGCGCCAGCAACCCCTTGGCCGATAGAATTGGCGCCTTCGTCAAGGAATACTACGATGCCTCCATGTCCATCGTGGCTGGTCTGGAGATCCTCCTCTGGGTCCGCATTCTGCTCTCGGCCATCCTGTTCCAGCGCCGCTCTTGGATCCTGTTGACCCTATACACGGCTTTCCTTCGTGCCCGATTCTCTCAGAGCAACCACGTACAGGCCGCCGTGTCACAACTGGGTGTCCGAGTTGATTCGCTCGTCGGTGCGCAGGGCACCCCTCCCGTTGCCCGCCAAGTATGGGATACCGTCAAGAACGTCGGTCGTCAGTTCCACGATGTTACCGACGTGAGCAAGTATACTGGTGGACCCGCCCCCGCCAAGAAGACGTCGTAAAGAAGCGATGAAGTATGCCTCGGGGGGTCAACAAGTCAAGACACGCAATCATGCGATACGTCCGCTGCACAATAACAGCAACGGCCCATTCGCCCTTCCCGAGGCCTTGGGAAATGCGAATATTCATTGACTTTTGAAAGCGAGCAAGTTCTCATCAGCCCACAAAGCGGCCTGGAGAGGGCCTCTGCATAATTTCAATGACCCGAATCTTCGGCAGGTGCGAAATTGAGAGTGAACAAAAGGGGGGATGACTGGAGGCAGGTGATGTCACTGGCACATGGTAGCTTTGCTAGTTGTGGTGACGAGGGTGTGATGATGGCAGCTTGAATGAAGCGGGGAGCCTCTTTTTCTTTTATTGTTACGAGGTATCGACAGTTGTGCGAATGACGAGGGGATTTTTACTTTCCAGTATGACCAAAAGATGAATTGGAGCGCAATGGGAGCATTCAATGGATTCTGGGTGTATCCAGTGTTGGCCGTTGAACTTTTTCTACGGTTTTTTTTCGTGGGAGGGTTTTTTTTTTTTTTTTGTGTCTATGTCGATGTATACACGGTTCACGTCTTACAACGAACGCCCTTTGGTATTACGTGTGATAAGGGACTCGCTTGCCGGAGTGTGCCTGCGTCATGTGATCAATGAAGCCGTGTAGCCAATGCCTTCGCGTGACGGCCAACAACTCGCGACGAAACGTTGCTGTCAATTGAAGAAGCCAAGATTTACTGTAATCCCCCACACAGAGAGGGTGGTGGCATGGTTTGGCTGGCATCTTCTTCTAGTTCCCGTTCACCCTGGAAATCGTGCCTGTGCCTGACTGCGCCTGTGCCTGACTGTGCCTGTGCTTATGCATTCGTCTTTGGAATGAGGTCTGGACAGAGTGACCGACTGCTGCGACACGGGGTTCCTTATTTTTCATTACGATCGACAAGCAATGTTTTTGTTTGGCAGTGACAGATTTTATATGGGCTACGTCTCAAGAGGGGCGTGGCGGGGGGGGGACTTGGCCCAGGAAAGGAAGGAACATGGTGCCACCCGTCCCCGATGACGATGGGGTAATCACGATTGCTTGATTGCTTTGCCAAGCTTTTGCTTGCTTTGGGCCTGCATGTACGAACTCCGTACCCGGACCCCTTTTCTTTCATGCATGCTCACCACCACCACTCTGTAGCAGTCCACGACAAGAACCTCGTGTTGGGATATCGAGAGCAATCATTGCCGGGGCGCATAGTCTCGCTTTTCCTACGCAGGCATGGCCTCGTTGTTGCGGCAGATTGTCGCTGGGCCGAGAGCAAGACATCCTGAGGCGGGGCTTGATCTGTGCTACGTGACGGATTTTATAATAGCTACGTGCGTTTCCCCCCCCCCCACCCCTCTCTCTTTTTTTTTTCTCTTTTTTCTTTCAATTATTTTCTTATTTTTTCTCACTTCTATTTCCGAGTATGAAGTTCAAGTGTTTTTTTTTAAAAAAAAAACACACACCAAACTGATGCTTCTCATACAGATCGGGTCCGTCACAGACATACCCGCAACTAGCATACCGCAATCCGCTGGACCAACTCGTCGCCTTCTTGGACTCCAAGCACGGCCGTGACTGGGCGATATGGGAGTTTCGCGCCGAAGGCACGGGGTACCCCGATGAAGCTGTTTACGGCAGGGTGCGGCACTATCCCTGGCCGGACCACCATCCTCCGCCGTTCAGGCTCGTGCCCATGATCATGGCCAGCATGCGGAACTGGTTGCACGGCGGGGATGTGCTGAACTCGCAGACGCCGAGCTCCCTGCACGATTCGACGGCTTCACCCGCGAAGTCTGCCGCGAGCGCGAGCGCGGGAGCAACGACCTCGGGAGGGACGACCACCAGGAACGGGAACCGCGTGGTGGTGGTGCATTGCAAAGCGGGCAAGGGCCGCTCCGGCACAATGGCCACGAGCTATCTCATCTCGGAGGAGGGCTGGACGGCCGAAGAGGCCCTCGAGAGATTCACGTCACGGCGCATGCGGCCCAAGTTCGGAGCGGGGGTCTCGATCCCCTCGCAGCTCAGATGGGTCAGCTACGTGGACAGGTGGACCCGGCACGGGAAGAAGTACCTCGACAGACCGATTGAGATTGTCGAGATACACGTCTGGGGCCTGCGAAACGGGGTCAAGGTCGATGTGGGAGGGTTCGTGGAGGACGGCAAGACGATCCGGGCCCTGCACACGTTTTCCAGGACCGAGAGGCTCGTCGTTGAGGCGGGTGCGCCGCGAGAGGCGGGCATAGGGGAGATGCTGTGGGATCTGGCCGGGCACTCGGCCGCCGGGGGCGCGAGCAAGGCGCCCGAGGAGGCCGAGCTGGCGGGCGCAACGAACCCCAAGGACGATCGTACGCCCGTCGAGAAGAGGAGGCGCCATGCGCTCATCCGAAAGGGAACGGGGCTGGTCCAAAAGGTCTCGGCCAACATGGGGGATGGCATCGAAAAGGCAAAGTCCAAGACGAGTAGCAACGCCACCACGGAGGATAGTACCACGACGCAGGATGCCACGACGCAGGATGCCACGACGCAGGGGCTGAAGGCGTCCGAGGAACCCGAACCGGGCGGCCTGGCTGTGATTTTCAAGCCATCGCAGTCTATTCGCGTGCCCACGAGCGACGTGAACGTTTCCGTGGAACGCCGCAACGGTGCGGGCCTCAGTCTGGCAATGGTGTCGGCGGTGGCGCACGTCTGGTTCAACACCTTCTTCGAGGGCCAGGGCCCCGAGCAAGGCGGACGGCCCAGCGACGGCGGGGTATTTAGCATCGACTGGGAGGCCATGGATGGGATCAAGGGGTCGAGCAGGAAGGGGCCGAGGGCCCTGGATAGGATGAGCGTGGTATGGAGGGCCGTGGACAACGGGGAGAGCGAAGGGGAGGAGATTCTGGAACCGGCCGAGGCTGAGCCCGTCCCGCATGTTGCGGCGGCGGCGGACTGGAAGGGGCGGCGAGATGGTGATGGTGATGGTGATGGTGATGGTGATGATGATGATGATGCCGAGGGCATGGAGTGGGCGAGGTCGAGTGGACCTGGTGGTGAGGACTTGGTTGGGGGAATGGCCAGAAATAAGTAGATTTTTCTCATTGTTTCGGCTCCAACGGCTTTTTGGCTTTGTTTTCTCCATGTAGCGTCTGGCATGTACTGAGTCGCAGCTCCCTATTTCCTACAAACATGGACGAGAACAACATCAATGGTGCCGGCCTCTTCCTCTATGCCGATCGCCACGGTACCCTCCGTACGGCCCGCCTCCTCGCCGGTGGTGATCGCCTCGGTCTCTGTAACCCCCTCTGTAGCCCGCTCTTGCCCTGCCACCACCACCACCACCACCAACAACACCACCGCCACCGCCGTCCATGTCTCTGTCCGGTGGTGGCACGGGCTCCTCCACCTCAATCTCATACTCGTCGAATTCTTCCTTGAAGAACTGGCTGACCGTGTCCTGCTCTTGACTCGCGGCCTGGGGATCAAAGACGAAGCGCATGGTGCCGTCCTGACCCCTTGCCGTCCGCCGTATCGACGCATCAGCCGGCCAGGGGTTCGAGGAAGTCGTGGGGTCCGTGGCCGAGGCCGTGGCCGAGGAGAGGGGGTGCGCATCCTCGACCTCACACCTGTTGCAGTGGTGCAAGTATCTCGGCTTGGCCGTGCTGTCCAGATCAGTGTTCAAACGGATCTTGACGTCGATGAAGCTGTTGAGGCCGAACTGTGGCCCAACCCTGGTCGACTTGTGATGCTGCACGTACAGATCGAGCAGATCGAGCATGGTCTCCATGACGGAGTCGCGGCAGTACTGCCTGCGCGAGGCGGCGAAGTCGCGAACGCGCTCGACGTGCTCCCCGCGCATGCGGGCCGTGAGCTCCACGACGGCCATGACCATGGACAGGGTGGTCCGCTTGATGGGCACAAACGTCTTGTACATGTCGAGGCACATGGCGTAGGCGGTGGCGAAGAAGTCGCGCGCGCTGGGGGACGACGACGACGACGACGACGTGCCCAGCACGCGACGGACTACCTTGACGAGCAGCTTCTGCGGGTACCGCGTGCGGAAGTCGAAGCCGATGGTCTCGAGGATGAGGCGCTCCAGGCCGATGATGATTTTGCCAGACGACTCGAACACCTTGTCGTCGGGGGGCACCGTCTTCTCGGGGTTCTTGACCATGTACGCCGCGATGAGGATGTCGCGCGACTTCTTGATCGTGTCCTCGACTTTGCAGGCCACGAAGAGGGAGGCGAGGGCGGCATCTTGGTAGTTGTACTCTGCGTCGCGGAAGTTGAGCCGGAACTTGTGGAAATAGGTGCACGCTGTGTCGAATGTTCGGACAGGCCTAAAAATGAGATGAGTGGGGGTAAGAAGTTACTCTCTCTTTCTCTCTCTCTGTGTGTGTCTCTCTCTCTCTCTATGCCTCCTCGCCATGGGGTGGGGGGGGGGGGAAACGTTCGAACATACAGTTGTAGATGCTCCCTCACGTTGTCGATCAGCTGCACACCTTGTAGGCGGTAGGTGTCCTCTCGCGCGGCATCACACCCGGTGTCTTTGAGCATGCGCTGGATCTTGATTTCGGAGCTGTACTGGTTCGAGCTGGATATGAATCCTGGGTGAGGCCCGATCCGAGCTGCTGGCGCGGCGGCATCGCCGTTTGCAGTGGTCGGCGCCGTGTTTTCCGGGCGCGCCATGCGAGTCAAAGACGGCGGCGATGGGGAGAGGGAGTTTGCGGGCGGGGCGGGCGGGGCGGGTTTCGCGCTCAGCTCCCTTCCATGGATGCTGAGTTTTCTCGTGATCGATCCTTGTTGTTGTCGATTCGTTGTGGGTGGCTTGTTGATGAGAGTGGGTGGATGGGTTGAATGGAGAGGAAGGAAACGCGAACGTGACAAAAACCCCATTGACCCCACTGTGTACAATGTACAAGGCACAAGGCACATAAAAGGGATAATGACATGTATAATCCGTATGCATGCTCAAACAGATAATCAACGCACAAATTAGTGGCCAAGTTGGCTGCGCCGCTTTTTTTCGTGCAACAACCCAAGGTTGATGATCCATTTTGGCGTTGAGATTTTCGAACTTGGTGTTCAAATGGCAAAACATGAAAAACTTGGGGAAACCTTTTGTCCATCCATCGAGATGAACCAACCACGGGCTCTCCTGTGCTCACGCCTCGGATGAGCAAGCAGTACCGAAGGCTTTTTGCCGCACACAATCATGGAAACAAACCTGCCGTTCATCAGCCTCCCAAGTCGCCGTAGTAGCTATGACACGTTTCATGTAGTGGCTAAAGTGCAGGGAGTCAAGAGCAAGAGTCATGGCTGAAATTGAATTTAGCCTCGCCTGTGTCAAACCACAAAGACGCAGCAGGTATCAATAGACCTCATCTAAAAAGTACGAGCCTCTATCTATAACTGGAACAGACATCTTGATACACATTCCTTTCCAAGCCAACGGCATCGGTGGGGATCAGTTTGCGGTACGTGGCGTCAGAGTAGGTCCAGCGAGGATCATTCAACTGCGTCTTCCACGTCCAGTACACCCAGCCACTCATCCCAGGCGCCTCGTAGAGCTGCTGTTGGGCCGTGAAGAACTTCTTGAAGAAGTCTGTGTCGTCGGGGCTCACGCCCGATGTCATGCTCCATTCGCCGGTAATGGCGAACGTCTGCCCGTCCACGACGCGATTGTCCCTGCAGGCCGACTTCATGAGCTTGTCCCGGTTGCCGTTGTCCTTGACGGCAAAGCCAATGTAGTTGTGGTCATCGAACGCAGTCAGCTTGTCGTTGGCCACGGCAGAGTTGTCGCGCGGGTTGCCCGAGTCCCATTTCTGGGACATGAATTGCACGTGGAGCTTCTTGCCGTCAGCCACGCCGAGCGACGCTTCGGCATCTCGGACCGCCTTCAGAGCGCCCGGGTAGTACTTCTGGACCAGCCCAGGGACCTCACCGGGGGCAGGGTACCGTCCGCCCCCGTCGTGCCCGGAGACGGGCTCGTTGAGAACCTCAATCATGCCGACGGTGGCGTAGGCAGGGTTTGTGTGGATGCGCTTCGTCATCCACGACATCCACTTCTGGGCACGGTCAAAGTTGTAGTCGTTGAAGAAACCGGCCGGCTTGTTGTTCTGGCCGGTAAAGACGTCTTCTTGCTGGCCGCCGGGGGCCCCGTGCAGATCGATGATGACATACATGCCGAGGTCAGCGGCCTTTTGGACGACGGCGTCCAGGTAGGGGAGCATCTTGTTGCCGTCGGCAAAGGGTTCGCTGCCCTTGTCGACAATGTCTACGTAGGACCAGTACCCCATGGGAATGCGAAGCGTGTTCAGGCCAACGTCGTGGGCTGACTGGACGCTGTCGGCATTGATCCAGGTCCTCCAGTGAGTCTCGAACTTCTCGTTGCCTGCGTCTCGTTTACTTCCACCGTAATTGTTTCGCATGCAGTCGAACTCGGAGGCAGCCCCGTTGCAACCCATGACGTTGTTCCACTCGTCACTCATCATCCACGGCTCACAGATGAGCCAGCCTGAGAATTTCAACCCGTGTTAGTAGTTGTTGCCGGAGACGAGAAGGCGTCGGGGGATCTTTATAAAACGAGACATACCGCCGAAATTAACGCCCCTGATCTTGTTGATGCCCTTGGGCAGAGACGGCGCGAAGCGCTTGCCAAGCTGTTCGAAGCGAGCCGTCTGGTTGAAAGCAGCCAAGTCGCGCTCCTGGGGAAGCCAGGCCGAGGCGGCACCGGCCAAGAGCGCCGGGACAAGGATAGAATGATGCATCTTGTCTGCTGAGTCTGCTGAGCGCTCTAGAGGAGAGGATGAGGCGCGGCGAGAGTGTTGTTCAACTTGTTCACAGTTGGCGTTTACCGGGCGGCCTTTTTATAGAATCTGGGCCCCGTCAGACGAGCGTCAGACGGGGAACCACATCGTCATAACTTTCGTGGACAAGGTTTGCAGAAAGGTAAGCCGCATGTGCAGACTAATAAGACTAATAAGCCCTGATCTGGGTATTTTTCGCGAATGGTACGAGTTCACTAAATGCGCATGCCGCGTTAGTCCTAATTCGGAGCAACGGTCCCCACACCTAACTTTGGTGTGGCTTGTGTTTATTGATTTTTACTATTAACTAAGATACTGTCAGTTCCTACAGGATACCAATGACCTACTAGCAGGGTTTTTTAGGGTACGCTAAAGAACAGGTATTATTTATCTATTCTAGTCTACCAAAGGAAGCGAAAGAAGAGATCAAATAGAAGCAAGAAGGTTACGTGATACATATGGAAAAAGGGCCTCTATCGGAGGCCACGTGTCAGGGTCGTGGAGGCTACGGAGTGACACAGGCGATAGAGGCGATAGCATTATGTACAGTGGGACCCACTTAGGGCTCGCAGCGCCCTAGCTATAAGGTTACTATAAGCTAGTTATATAAGCGTAAAGGGGGTATTTAGGCAAAGGTTATATATATAGAATATAGGAGGCTAGAGATTAAAACCCTTAAGTATTACTACCTACCTTTAGCTATTTAGCTACTACTTATCTATACTATTACCCTATTTTATCTATTTTAGCCTAAAAGCCTTAATAAGTTAATCTCTCTTTCCTATTAGGGTAATAGGCTATTAGTAAGGTAAGAATATTAGTACTATAAAGAATAAACACTTGCTTAAGGGATACTAATAACTCTAAAGCAAACACACTATATAAAGGTATACCTATAGATTAAAACCTATTTCTAAAATATAAGTTCTCTTATCTAACTATACTAGAGAATTCCTATATATTAGAACCTATTATTAATAGTAAGAAAGCTATATTAAACTATAGCCTTATATAAGTAAAGACATAGCTATAAATTACTTAAAAGAGGCAAAAACTTAAATAGCTATAGAAAAATTTATAAGAAGTAAATACCCCTCCCTAATTAGTTAATGCTAATAAAGGCCTTACTCTTACCTTATAAACACCCTTTACCTAAGACACTACCCTTATTCCCTAGGAAGCACTACCCTTACTTAGACTTTATAAATATAGCATAGTAAAGATATAGCTAAAAGCTCCTATATATAAAGAGAATACCTATAAGAACCTATAAATATTCTTAGCAGATTTAAATATAACCTTTACTATAGATTAAAATATATTTACTAATAATATAATAAAAGTTATATACACTAGTAGCTACCTAGTAAATAAGGCAAAGTAATAGTAAATACGCTTTACTACTATAAATAGTTATATAGATTACTAGAGCTACACTTAGGTAGAGTTTATCTAATAGCTAAAAACTAGAGAAATAGATAAAGATAGTTACTACCTAGAAGCTATAGGAACGCTACTAACCCTTTATTAAGGTAAGGATTAGTTATTCTAGACTTTTATTAAAGTCTAAGGGAAGGTAAAGGCAAAATTACCTAAGCCTATGCCTAAACCTCTAAGAATCACTTAGTTTATATAGTGCCTAAATAGCACTATAAAGAAGTAGGTATTTAGCTAAGAGTACCTGTTAAAATAATGCTATTTATAGCACTATTTTATAGGCCCACTAGTTGCCTTGTTGCGTTGTTGCAACGTTGGTTACGAGCGTTGCTTGCAGCGTCTGTTGTGACTTGCGTTCCCATAACCAACCCACGGGCTTGTATGACTAAGCCGACTAGGTTACCCTATAGGGAAGCTAAAATCGACTGTAACTAGGTAACTAGTAGTCGTATAAAAGGCTGACGTATACTATTCGAATCCTTGATTTTTCCTGGATTTAATGGTATATTTTGTTAATAGGGTTGTCTATTAAAATACTTAGTTAGACTACCTAGGCAGCTAGTTTGTATGGCTATGAGTTGATTTTTTATTTTTCCTATATAAATGAGTTTTGCAGAAAATAAAAAGTAGCTCCTAAGACCTCTCTAGCAACCTAGATCCTTTAATACGGTTAGTAGGTCTATAAGGGGACTAGAAATCCTCTTATTGCTTGTTAGACTATCCGTTAGCTAGGAATTAACTGTATTTAACTATTAAAAGCTCCTAATCTTAAAGAATAAGCTATAATCTAGTGAATTTAGAAGCCGCTGCGTTAGAATCTACTAGGGAGGTTTTCCTATCCCTCTAGTTAGATTCCCTTCCTATTTTCAATAGGTTATAAGCCTAGAAGGCCTATAGATTACTACATTACTGCGTTATTCTACTGCGATTACTGCTTGATTTTAGGTATAGTTACTACCTACTATACCTGTGGGCTCTTAAGATTACGAAGGAAACCACTAGAATTTGAAGCTCTTTATTTACTAGCGCCACGTATTGTAACATTAGACCTTTAGTGTTAAAAATCAACTATAGCCGCAACCCGCAACCACCACATTGCAACCCGTAACTACCTAGTTATAACCATAACCTTTTTAGTAATCCTATTCACTACTGTAACCGTTATATTTAATATTATCTATAATAGTAGATACGCTGTATCCTTTGAAATTATTAGATATCTAGTATATCTATACTAGGCTTTTTAACCTATTACATTACGTTACACGCACTATATATTACGTTGCGTTGCGTTATGGCTTCTGTAATACCTATTATCTACGATTCCTATCCTTAGTGTTAAGAAAATTTTCTTAGAGACCCCTCTCTGCTATTTTTCTGCCTATATATACTAAAGACCTACTTTTTAGACCTAAGGGCTACCCTCTTAAACAGCCCCGCTATATAATTTACGTACGCGACTAGATTGTAATATAAGCAATTTCTAGCGCGCGTTATTTGCAATAGGAACAAATTTAGAGCTTTTATATAGGGATTCTTTTCCTTTTTTAGGGACTTTTAGAAGATAGCACTACCTAGTTATAAGGGTAAGGCCCCTACTATAGGGTCTTCTAGCCCCCCTAGGGACCCTAGTAGGATAGATATAAAAGGTTAACTAGCTATTTAGGCTAGTGCTTTATAGCTATAGATACAGAGCTAAATTAAACAATAAGGCAAGACCTTATCTAATTTTATTAGGTATAGCGAGGAAAATCGTATTAAAAACAAGGCTAGCATTAATAATCTTCTAGAGAAATTAACGCAAACTATAACTATTATGCAAGGTCTTTAGGCTTCTAATAGACCTAAGGAAGAAAATACTAAGGTTCTAGAAGAAGACCTAGCTACTACTTCTACGAGCATACCTTCTAGTAACTTACAAGCTGCCTTTAACATAGGTGCTATAAAGGAACTAAATAAGAAGGTTCACTCTATTCTAGAGGGAGCTAAGCTAAAAGGCCCTAAAAACTATGATTAGTAGAAGCAAGCCCTAAGCATACAATTTAGAGCCCTAGGATTACCTAAATTTATAGATAATCCAAGCCTAGTAGGCTATCTAGCTAACTGTAACTAAGCTATTCTTTTAATAATATTAAGAGATAGCTGCTAACCTAGACTATAGGCTGCTATATGTTAGCAAAAATCCCCTAAAGAAGCCTATAAAGTCCTTATTAGGCAGTATTCGTAGAGTGCTAAAATCTAGCGTGGTACACTATACGCTAGCTACCACTCCCTAAACTTTTTAAGTTATAAGGGATCTTTAAAGGCTTTTAATGCTAATTTTAATAATTTACTAGCTAGACTATAACTTTATAGTGTAGAGATCGCCCCTATTAATTAAGTAAATTATTATATTAATGCATTAAAGCAGACCTTT
The DNA here is from genome assembly GCA_024072835.1 of Epichloe amarillans. NCBI lineage: Eukaryota > Fungi > Ascomycota > Sordariomycetes > Hypocreales > Clavicipitaceae > Epichloe > Epichloe amarillans. The sequence continues at coordinate 3,404,217 of CP099637.1, read as the reverse complement.
CCTAGTTAGGCTAAGAGACAAAGATTTACTATTAGAGCTTCTAGGGCACAAGGACTGCCTGTAAATACCCTAAATTTACAGTTCCTTATAGCGGATTTATTAGAAGAACAGAGGGATAAAACCTCCCCTATAGCTAAAGCCCTTAGCTATAAGGCTTCTAATAATAACAAGGGAAATTCTAAGGACTAGGAAAAGAAGTCTTCTAATCCTAACCCTAAGAAGGACTCTAACGCTACTAAAGAGCAGGATAAGAAGGATTTAAACCCTTCTAAGGCCTCTAAAAAGAAGCAGAAGAAGAAAAAGAGTAGCAATAGGGAAAAATAGAAAGGAAAAGAAGCTGCTTTTGCTTTAGGCTATACCCTAGCCACGGGATACGTTAAAGAATTAGATTCTAATGAATCTAGTAGTAATAATAGTAGTGATTCTGATTCTGATTCAGATAGTTCTAGTGCCTCTACCACTAGTAACACTACTAGCAAGCCTACTTTTAGCTACTCTAACGATGTGGTTAAAAACTCCCTTTTGTATAATACAGGTTTTTCCTGTCACATTTGTAATAATAGGGCTTCTTTTAGGGACTTTAAACCTCTAAAAAAAGGTGAAACCAGCGCTATAATTACAGCAGGAGGACCTATTTTTCCTAAAGGAAGAGGCATAGCTGTTTTTAACGTTCTAGTTAAGAAAAATCCACTAGAATATAGGCCTTTAGCTCTACTAGATGCCCTATATTTCCTAGGCATAGATACTAACCTAGTTAGTGGGTTATCTCACTATCTAAAGGGAGGTTATCTAGCTAAAGACTAGCTATTCCTAGCCAATAAAAGCCCCTGTGGGTTATTAGAACCTGCTAAACACGGCTTCTTTTTATAGATTAAGGGGCAACCTACTCCCACAATCTGTAAGCATTTAACCCACCTCTCCTTTATAGGCTCTTAATATTGCAACTAACAATAGCAACGATAACCAAGGGCTTATAAGACTAAATTAGGGTTTTCCTACCCTATAGAGGTTTAAATTCCGCAACTAGCTTTTAATCCCGAGGAATATTAACGAATCGAAGAGCTAGAAGACAATGATTTAGCCCTATATCCCACCGAAGCTCCTAGCTAGGCATCTTCTATAGGGGGTTTAGAAGGTCTATACCCTAATGACTTAGGTGACGATAGTGGCCGTCTACTGCCCCCAGAGGCCTGTGATTCTTAAGAGGCCTGGCAACAGAGGGAGCTAGGGGATAATAGCCCTAAAAAGCTAGATTCTAGTTACAAGAAGTTACTAGATTTAGCCCTTCTTTGGTATATTCGATTAGGCCACATAGGCCTCCCTTTACTAAAGAAATTATCGAAATTAGCTAAAGGGATCCCTGATTTTTCCGCCATTAAAGAAAAGGATTTTAACTGCATAGCCTATATGCAATCTAAAGCTATTAGAAGACTAACTAAACGACCTATTTAGGACCCCCCTAGAGTTCTAGATATTTTAGAGGGAGATATAGTTAAAATTAAACCTATACCGCATAATAAGAAGGCCACAGTCCTTATACTTATTGATTGAAAATCCCGGTATAAATGGTGCTTTTCATTAGCTAATAAAGAAGGTTTAACCCTTTCTTTAGCTATTAAGGGCTTCTTTAGGGCCCTAAAAAATCGATATAACGCGTATCCTAGGCACCTTCACTTCGACGGAGGTACTAAAATCAATAACGAACTTTAGTTATAGTTATCTTCTAAGGGAATTTGCTTTAGTACCTCTTGCCCCTATATTCACGAACAAAATGGGCTAGTTAAGAGGGCTATTAGGGTTATCCTTAACTAGCTTAGGGCTACACTTCAGTGGTCTAAGCTACCCTTATATCTATAGTCTTATATCCTTCTAGCCATAGTGGAATTAGTTAACATCACAGCTAATACAACTAAACCTTTAACCCCTAAGCAGCTATTTCTAGCTAATTTAGAGCCTAAGACTTCCTATAAGCCTGACTTCTCGAAAATTAGGGCTATAGGGTCTTATTGTGAGGTCCTAATACCTCCGGAGCAGAGATCTAAGCTTCAAAAGCTAGCCCCTAGGACTATTCCTAGTTGGTTACTAGCTACTCTAGGTTCTACTATTTATCTTATTTATATTCCCTCTAAAAGGTTAGTTATAAAGACTAGCTTTATTAAAATTATAGAGGATATAGGCTTTGTAGGGTCCCCTAAGCCTTTAGGGACTAATCCTTCAGAGGGAGAAGCCGATATCTCACGAGATAATCTAGAAATTCAGGATAGTTACCTAAAGCCTCCTGAAAGCCTAGCGCCCGCAGCGCCTGTAACAACAGCCCCCAGGGCGACTAATACAGCGCTCACGATAGCGCCTGCAACGCCTCCAGCGCTACCCCTAGAGAGCCCTAGCTCTAGCGCCCCTAATAAGGGTGCTATCGAAAAACCGTTTTTAGATTTGGATTCTTTAATTAATTCTGATTCTATGGATATCGATGATTTTAATATATCTTCATACGTTAAGGAGATATGCTTCAAGGCACAATAAAAGGCTAAATTATCTACTAATAACAACGATTTAGACACCCCTAAGACCTGGAAACAAGCTTTAAAAAGCAAGGATAGTCGAAAATAGATGGATGCAATATTTAACGAATTTAAACAGCTTCTAGCTGCCGGAACCTTTAAATTTATAGGGATAGACTAAATTCCTAAGGGCTAGAGGGTTCTAAAGAATAGGCTTGTTTACAAGCTTAAAAAGGATAAAGAAAATAATCCTCTAAAGTACAAGGCCTAACTCGTTGCTAAAGGGTTTATGCAGATAGAAGGTCAAGATTATATCGAAACCTACGCTGTAACTAGCATTCCCCCTAGTTAGCGGATTTTACTAGCCCTAGCGGCTTATAATAACTAGGAAGTTAAACAGGTTGATTTTATAGGGGCCTTTCTAAACAGTCCACTAAAGGAAGCTATCTATATGCAAATTCCTAATGGATTTACTAAGTTTGCTAAGTCTTCTACACCTAAAGTAGCTAAGTTACTTAAGAAGTATAGCTACAAACCCTCTTAAAAGCAGGTTATTTTCCTACAAAAAGCTTTATATAGATTAAAACAAAGCTCTAGAGAGTGGCAGCAGGTTTTAAAAGACCTTCTTTGGAAGCTAGGCTTTTAACCCCTTATATCCGACCTAGCTGTCTTCTTTAACCTAACTACATCTACATATATAGCGACTTATGTGGATAACTGCCTTCTAATAGGACTAGACCTAGCTTATATTAATAGGCTAAAGAAGCTACTTCATAAAGCTTATCCTATAGAAGACCGTGGGCTAGCCGAATTTTTCCTAGGCGTTTAAATCACTAGAAATCGAAAGAAAGGGACCCTAACTATCCACTAGTCCTAGTACATTTCTAAAGCCCTAGAAAGATTTAACATGAAGGATGCTAGACCTATTAAAATTCCTCTATAACTAGGAATTATAAAGCAGGTAGACTACCTAACTAAACCTCTTTCCCCCCCTAATCACAAGCTATATCAGAGTATTATAGGGACTATTATATACCTAATGCTCCTTACAAGACCTAATATTGCCTTTCCGGTTCAGTGGCTTTCTATAGCGCTAGCTAAGCCGTTTATAGAGCATCTTAATGCTTCTAAACATCTGCTTAGGTACCTTTTAGGCTCTATGGGTTATTCTATAACTTATAGAAGGTCTAAATCTGCTGTTACAGCTTCTGCAACCCTTATTGGCTTCTGTGATAGCGACTTTGCGGGTGATAAGTCCTCTAAATTAACCTATGCTTATCTCTATAAGCTAGCTAAAGGACCTATTAGCTAGAAATCAAAGAAAGCAACTACAATAGCTTTATCTACATTAGAGGCTAAATCTAACGCCTTATGTGAAGCTATTAGGGAGCTAGAGTGGCTTTATAGTCTCTTTAAAGAGATAAAGCTACCTATAGCACCTCTAGTACCGATTTTTAGTGATAACTAAGGCGCTATTACAACCGCTAATAACCCTGCTCTTTATAGCAGAATAAAGCATACCCTGCTAAAATTCAACTATACTAGAGAAAAGGTACAGAAGGGTATAGCTAAGGTTATCTACATTAACACTAAAGAGATGCCTGCAGATAGTTTAACCAAGCCCCTGCCTAATAATAAATTTCAACAATTTATCCAACTATTAGGCCTTACGAATACAAAGGCTTAATCTAAACCAACAAAATCAACTAAAAAGTCGAAAAACCGAAAAATCAATAAAAACACTGGAATTACGCCTAAAAGTTATTGATTTTGCTATTTTGTCAAGCGGAAAACAACACCCCAAAAGACACGATGCTAGCCCACGGTTGCAAGTAGCGCTATAGCCTACACATAACAAGAGGGGTTAATTGTCTTGTTAATATTAATCATAACAATGGCTAGAGATATCTTATTATATAGAGATGCTCTAGATTAAATAGTCTATTAGATTGGAAGTGCTATCTTAAATAAATAAGGGGAAATAATCTTAGTTTATCTTATTATAATCTTAGGTATTTTCTTAGTAAAGCTTAGTAAAACTTAAGGGTAAAATTAAGAATCTTATAGTGTGTATCCTTAAAAAGAATCTAGCTATAGGCAGTCTCTTTATAGATTAAATAGTCCCCTTACTTAGATAACTAATATTATTATCCCTTATTGTGTTATCTATCTTAATAATCCCTAGCGCTTATTATTATAATCGCGTGTTTTCTAGGCGCGCATCTTATAGCATATAATACCTCCCTAGGTATGCACTAGTTATCCCTAACTAAGCGTGCACACTAATAACTAAAGTGCCCTTTAAGTGTAGTTAGCAACTAATGCCTAATAGCAAAGAAGGGTATTATTTAATCTAGTATATTTAAGTAAAAGGAGGGGTAAATAAGGAAGGAAGAAGGGAAAAAAAGTAAATAAAAAGAAAAAGAAAGAAAGCAAAAGAGAGAGAAAAAGAGAGGAAAAAAAAAAAAATCTATATAATACCTCCCTAGCTAGAGACCTAAGTTCCTTATCTCCTAAGAGAGTTTTAGCGTCTTTAGTGTTTAAGGTTATATGGTTAGTGACATTAGCAAGGGAGTATGAATTATAGGTCGCTTAGCTTCTTATTAAGTTACTCTCTTTTCTTAGTTCTCACGCTAATTAATTAATCCTTAAGCGCGCTTCCCTTCTTACTAATAAGCTTTAATAATCTTAGCCTATGTTTTGCAAGGCACTAAACTAGGTAGTACTACAGACATGTATATAAATAACATTAGTAGGTATGCAATAGTTTCTCTTTACGCTACTCCCTATGCTTTAAGGAATAGAAGGAGATTAATTATTATAGCTTATCCTATGTCTCTAAGAGGCTATTAGATTATCCTTTCCTTTGCCTATCTAAGCAAGGTTTTGTAGTTATGTTCTTACTCCTATCTAATAACTCTATAGATCCTTAGTAATCTTAGCTATTCCCTAATATCTGCCTAAAAAAGTGTGTTTATTGCCGCTTACTATGCTTAAAAAGCCTTCCCTATAGTAGTAGTTATTTAATCTTCCCTACTGCATTAAAGTGCTTTAAGCTTTGTAGTTAAAGATAGCAGCATAACCTTATATCTAATAACAGACAATAATATAGACAAAGACATAAGTAATATCTAATAACTTTTCCTTTTACTTAATCTCTATTTTTCTATATTAATTAAGGGCAGTTTATCTTTATCTTCCTATTATATTTGTCTTTCTTAGTCTTATAGCACCTCTTATATGCTAATATTAAAGACCTTAGGGTTATTAGTAAAAACATAGGCCATAGACTACTAAAAGTCCTAAACGCAGAGATTATTATTTTATGCTATATTAGTATACTATTTAATTAGGTAATTCCTATTAGTAATCCGAAGTTTCTAGGGCATTACCGCTATGCTAATAGGCAACCCTTCACTAACTATCTAGGTCACAAAGCGTGGCATTAAGCACTTCGTCGTGTTTTACACTAGATAATAAAGGTTAAAATCTTTCTAGTAGCCTAATTCCCTTAGTAACTAATCTCCTATTATAAGCTTATTTATAGCTATGTCTTATAGCACCCTAATAGTTCTCTTAAGTGCTTTGCTATAGCTATATTTTAGGTCTAAGATATTATTAGATATTAACTAATCCTTAAGGTATAACTTAAACTATTAACTAATAATAGAATCCCCACCAAAAGTATGCAATTATTTAAGCTTAATGTTATACTTATTTAGTGTGTTCTAGTCCTCTGCGATTAGATTAAGTGCTTAGTAACTAACTTAGTAGCGAATTATTTAGAGAAGAAACCCTAGGCATATATATTTGTATTCCTAGTTTCCTTTCTACTCTATTGCTAGAACTGTAATTACCTTAAAATCATAGGGATAGTTTATAAGTTATATAATCTATCCCTACCTACCTATAAAGTCTATAAAATAAGTTATTCTTCCTTTATCTATACTATTAAAATAGTATAGGTATCCTTGCTTTCTATTAAATATAAAGGCAGTCTAGTAATTCGTGAAGTAAACAAACCCTATAGTAAGGCGCTAATTGCTTATGTCTAAGTGAAGGTTAATAGGGTTATACTTAATGCTATACTTAATATTAATAGGTTAATACGCGGTATAAAGCCTTCTAGCCTTTAAACTAATTAATCTTTGTAGTATTTCTACGTTAAAGTCTTCTATGTTATTAATTTCAAATGCTTATAGTAGCACTATTACTATTGCTTTAAGACCTTATTCTATAATCTTCCCTATTACTATTAGCTTAAACTAATTAAGCTAGTCTTTGCTTAGTGTTTTATAAGCCTTCTTTAGGAATTCATAAACATCCATTAGATAACCGCGCTATTGTGCGGTAGTCTAGCCTAGCCTAATTAGTGTTACTAGATTAAAATCATTGCTATCCTAATAGACTTTAAACCTTAACAGAGGCTATAGCTAGTCTCTTCGCGGGTAAAATAGAGGTAGCTACTATCTATAAAAATTAGCTAGGTTAACCTTAATAGTGTCGCTCTCTCCCTCCCTATAAAAGGAGTTCTCTATCCTATATATTAAAACATAAACATAATATATAGTAAGGCATTTGCTATAGGGAAAGTAAGCAATAGTATTACTATTAACCTTAGTGTAATCCCCTTTACTTATAATAGGCTGCTTATATTGCTCTATCTTATAGGTAAGATTAAATGGTTTTTATTAGTTTTAGCTTACTATAACTAGAGGGGAGGGGAAATAAGAGGAGTTAGGTAAGAGACAGTAAGGTTAAAGATTTCAAGAGTTAGGAAGATATATACTAGTGTAAGAAGTAAGTATGCTAGTGTAAGAAGTAGGTTAGATTAAATAGTTCCTATAGTCCTAACCTCTCTTTTTATACTTTTCCTAGATCTAGGGGTGGTTATTAGTAGGTAGCACTAGTTACCCTTATAAGGCAGCTGTCTGTTAGGATTAAGTGGCTCCTGTGATTTAGACTTTTAGTATTATAAGTCACTTATAGGCAGCCGCTCGCTTATTAGTTATTAACGCCTATTATAGGTGTTGTCTTATAACTTAAGACTTTTTAACCCTCTTTCGCTCCTTCTCTTTACATACCTAACCCTGCTATCTCTTACTTTATTTCCTAACTAATTAATTATAGCTAAATTCCTTAACATAACTTATTAAAAGCTCCCTAACGTTACCGCTATTATAAGGGCAAGTGTTTATAAAGGCAAGCTTTTAGCAACAAAGACTATAGACTAGTCTAACTATACTAAGTTTTTCCTATCTTTCTTTAGAAGAGACTATATTAGTCTTATATAGATTATTTAATCTTATTTTTAAGTTAATGCTAATAACTTCTATTTTATAGTATAAGTTCCTTTTTGCCTTCTAGGTTTAAAGCAGGATTAACATTAGCACTAGTAGCGTTCTATTATACATAGAAATTTCTCTTTATCTATCTAAGAGTCCCCTAGAGGGAGCACCTCCCTATCTTATTAAGACTATAAAAGGGACTAAATTATTAAAGGAATTTATATAAAGCTATATTAAATTAGACAGTGCCTTAGCCCTTGCTATTAAAAACAATTATTATTCTCTAGTTCTTATACCTACTAAGATAGCTTATCCTAATAGGTACTTTTTATATGCTCTCTTATAATGTCCTAAACGCTATTAAGCTTTACTAGTGTCTATGTTTAGCAAATTAAATAGTATATTTTACACCCACTACTTAAACTTATATATATAGCATATTACCTTCTTTAATAAGCATATATACTTCCCTTTTTATAGATATGTCTTACTCTCTAAGGTTAGTAATAGCGCATATAGTAATTACATCTAGAATAGATCTTGTGTGGGTAAGCTACAAATAGCGTTTTGCATTAGGGTATTACACTAGATCTTCCTAAGAGCAAGCTCTTGCTCCTTTCCTAGGAAAAGAGTAGTTTACTAAGGTAGCAAAAGCTCTTTTACTTAACCTAAACACTATTAACCTTAAAAACTCTCCTTGCTTAGCAATTAATATGCTACCTCCTTTTCTAAACTATTTATAAATACTAGGGGGGGCAGAAAAAAAAGAAATAAGCTAGGTATATAGTGTGAAATTAGATTCATGCCTTAATTATTTAATCTTTAGCATGCGGAAAGGAAAAAAAAACAGAATAGCAAGAGAATAAAGGGAATATTCGTTTAATCTATGCACACATTAGTGCGTCTAAGGGTATTCCTTATATTCCTATGTTTATTTAGCTATAAGAAGGGGTAGTTAGACCTTAATCCCTTAGTATAGACTTCTCTAAGGTAGAAGTTTAACCTCTTTATTATTAACTATTTAATCTAATATGTTATGCTAGGATACTGCTAGCATAATTATTAAGACTTCTTAGTTATAATCACTGCCCTCTTCCCTTGCTTAGCTTTATTAAAGGGTATGTAGCTATCCATTTGCAGTTAAAGTCTACTAACCTTCTAAATCTAGGACAAACTTCTTAATATAGTCCCCTAAGATTGTTTTTGTAAGGTAGACTCTATCTAGTGTCTATAGATAGTAAGCCCTAGAGATTAGCGCTTGCTTGTGAATTTAGAAGGGCCTATTCTATCTTATTATAAGCTTCTTTATTGTAGATATATTAACACTTCTTCTAACATTATATACTAGCATAAGGTCTCCTAGTTTTAATTAATCCTTCCTTAGAGAGGTAGCCTAATTCTTATTAGTTTATCCTATAAGTTACTTCCTAAAGTTAAACACCTTTTTCTTTGCCTTCTTAATATCCTTTGCCTTCCTTTTAAGCATTTACACTCTTGCTTTAAATAGGTCCTAGCTAGTGGTAACCGCATCCTAGTTAATTAGCCTCTAGGTTAGGAATTTAACTTCTAGTAGTAAGATTAGCTCCTATCCATAGATTAAATAGAAGGCAGACTTCCTATGTGATTTGCAAACGGCAGTGTAGTCTATAAGAAGGGCTTTATTAAGGTGCTTTACCTATTAACTATTTAATCCCCCTAACTTTACTAAAGCGAACGTAAGAGACTAGTATCTAGCTTTAATAGGAGAGTTTGCTTTTAGGTTATACCTAGACGTTTAGATGCCTGTGATTCTAACATCCGCTAGTGCTTCTTTAAGATTTCCTTGCATTTTAGGTTCTTTATTATAAACTATAAATTAGAAAAGGCTAAACTTGCTAATTAAGGACAAGAGGAACTTCCTAATTACTACTATAGTTACATTTTAGACTAGCGTAGCCTCCACCTAGCCTATTAGGTTATATCTTGCTTCTAAGAGATACTTATATCTGTAATTAATTAGAAGGTGCTAAGTGTTAATATAAATCTTACTTATTAGGTTCCCTAGCGTAACTAGCACTAATAGTTCTTAAGGCCGCTAGGGCGCAAACTTCTAGCATATCTCGTAGTAAGTTAACATCTCTTAAGTTATGTTCTAGAGTCCTTTCTACTAATATTACTACTTTATTGCTTAGAACACTACCTTAACGCCTTTATAGCTAAGCTCCTTATAAATTGCCTTAACTATTACGCGTTATTGCTTAGGTATATTAATAACTAATGCTAGTCCCTTTATAATTCCTATTAGTCTTTTCTAAAGGTAGCTATTTTCTAGAAAGAACTTTTTAGCTTTATTTCGTAGCTTCCTATAGTCTCCTACGCTAAGATTAATTAGTCTCTAGAGGGTTAATAAGAAATCAATCACTTAGCGTATCTTACCTAAATAATCTTTCTTACTGCCTTCTTTAATCTTAACGCTATTTAGGTGTAGATTAATAAAGTCTTTAATATTCTCTTTAACCTCTTAATCTAGTTAATCTAATAGTCTAGGACCTTTTCTAGACAAAGCGTCTATAATTTAGTTCTTTTTGCTAGGAATATATTATATAGAAAAATCAAAGAGTAGTATATAGCTAATTCACTGTGTGATAAGGGCTCTAGGTATATTGTTAATGGCGCTGTTAAGCTAGTGCATAAGGACCTATGAATCTGTCTTTAGTGTAAAAGGGACTCTATAGAGATAAATTCGTAGCCTTCTTAACGCGTAGATAACTACCTAGCATTCTCGCTTAGTTATATTATACTTAGCTTTAGCAATAGTCTAGGTGCCGCTTTTATATTAAATAGGGTGGCGTTTACCCTTAACTATTTGCAGTAGTGTAGCCCCCTATCTAAGTAGGCTTGCGTTAACTATAAGGATAATTTCCCTAAAACCTAGTCCTAGATTAAGTAAAATAAGAATTAGGGCTATAGTTATTGCCTTTTTTAGGATATCTATAGCTTCTTGCTATTCTAGACCCTATACCTATTCTATCTTCTTCCTAAGTAAAATCACTAGTAGCTTTGCCTTCCACGCATAGTGCTTTACCTAGATATAGTAAACTCCTATTAGTCTAACAAAAGAATATACCTTAGATAGGTCCTAGTAAACTATCTATTCTAGGATCTTTATTATTTTTGCTTTAGTTAGTTTCTGTCCGTTTATCCCGCACATAAACCCTATAATTTCTACTAACTTTTAGCAGAACTTTAATTTTAACGCTAAGGCTATGCAACCAAAGAGTTTAATATTAACTAGAACTTTATTAATATTAATTAAATATTCTAGCACATATCTACGCACTCTAGGCATAACTTCCTCCTTATTATATATTATAGTTAGGCCTTTAACTATAATATTATCTAGGAATAGCACGTAAGTTTTAGGGATTAAGTTAAATAGGATTTGCCCTATAATTCTAATAAATTAAGCTACTAAATTAGTAGCTCCTTAAGGTAGGCAGTAAAGTCACAAAAGCCTAACTATAGTAAAGATTATAGTTATATCCCTACTCCTTTCCGCTAGTTTTACTTAGTTATATCCTAATAGTAAATTAACAATAGACAAAATTTTATATATTACAAAGCTCTTACTAAATGCCTTCGCTCCTTAGGGGATTAAAGCGTCTTATATTATTACTTTGTTGTATTTAGTGGCTAATAGGATTAGGCAAATCCCCCTATCCTTCTTTATAATAAGGAAATACGGATTCCTATAGGAGCTATAGCTTTCCTCTAGATATCTATATTTTAGCTTCTTTTTTAGTAGATTAACTAGTCTTCCTTACAACCTAAGAGGTATTAGGATAGAACTAGCTTACCACGCCTTATGCTTAATAACCTTTATAACCTATAGTAGTGCGACTAGTGGGTTAACTTTCCTACATTCTAACAAGTCCCACGCTAGCGCTGCTTCTTAGTTATAAAGGATTTCTTTAAAAACATTAACTTCTTCTTGTGTTAGATATTCTTATACCCCTTTAACTATCTAATCTAATTATTCCTAGGTTATTCTAAAACCTTAAGGGTTTTCGCTAAACTGCCTAGTGATAAACTTATTATACTTTCTAGATATATCTAAACGCAACTTTGCTTCTTCCTATTTCTTTGTCTTCTATTTTAGGTCTCCTTCTAGGGTTAACCCGTTAGAAGGTACATTGTCACGTGGATAAATCTTATTAGCTTTGCGTTTATACATTGTGTTTATTATAAGATTAGGTGGTTTTAGTTACCATAGGGGTTAGAAATCCTTCGTAACCGCTTTAAGTTATTAGGAGTGGTTTATTATCGCATCCTAAACCACTTCCTATAGGATACCTATTCCCTCCCTAGTTATAATAGGGACTAGCTACTTATCCTTATCTAGTTTTGCTTCTAGTCCTTTGTAAACTATTTAATCCTCCTCTTCCTTAACTATAGGATAGCTAAACATAATAATATTAATTATAAGTTACTAGGCTAGTTAACTACTAGTGTATTGCCACTAAATGCTCCCTACAACCCTTAAGACAATAACCATATCCCTAAAGCAACACTAAGCAAAGAGCTCGCTGCTTCTTAAATAGTTAAACTATATCTATAATAGCCTAAAGAATGGCATTCCTAGAATTAAGCTTATATTAACTAAATCCGGACTAACATAGAAGTTAGTAGGTATCTAGACATTCCCTAGATAGAGCTTTGTTTAGACCTCCCTAATTATCTTAATCCTATGTGACAAAAATAATATAGTGTTTATTATATCTATGGGATAGATCTTAAGCCCTAAGCGCCTAGCAATGCTCTTAGTAATTACATTCCCTTAAGAACCTATATTAATAAGTCTAGGGAGAAGCTTCCCTTTAGGGTTATCTAAGCAAACCTATAAGTATAGCAAATCCTATAATTAATTAACTATAGCCTATGGCTTTATAATTACATTTAGCATAAAGCTTGCCTTAGAAGGCTTACTCTAAACTTATTATAGCTCTTCCTATTAAACTTAGGCTCCTAGTTATTCCTAGATCTATTCCTATAAGGCAGCGTTAATCTTAGGTAGCTAAGCTAAAGCTATCTTTAGCGGTTTCTTCTTAGCCTTTGCCTTATTCTTCTTATCCTCTTAAAGGGCCTTCTTTATCATTTAGATAATGGAATTAATCTAGTGGTTATAATTAATTAGTCTTAAGCTTGTTTTTACTCTAAACATCTTCAAAGGGGGTATAGGTCCTAGTGTGTCCCCGTTATAATAGCGGATATCCTCCACGCCCTTCGCTCGCAGAAGGCATTCATTACTAACTGCCTTTGCTAGCGTTAGTATAATGTAATAAATGTCCCTAAAGGGCACCCTAAGCTTCTTTTAGAAGACCTTATTATATAGTTAGTCTAGAATTCTCTAGCCTACCTTACCTAATAGGTCTTTCTTTCCCTTTGCTAAGGTCTCTTTATCTTTATTAAGCTGCTCTTAAACCTAATAATCTTATTTATTACCTTCTGTAATTTCTTTAACACACGCTTGCTTTACTACCCTTTCCCTAAGGCTTATAACTTTTGTGATATAAGCATCTACCTCTTTATTCTCTAAGCTTAATTTCTTAAACTTAATAGCTAAGACTACTCCTAACAGACTCTTTAGGATTAAGGTTACCTAGTTTACCCTTTCTAAATAGTATTTAGTAGGATTAAACTAGTTTTCTATTTAATTAAAGATATCCTATTTATCTAAAGTTATATCCTAATCCTTTCCTCTATAGGGTCTATGTTTCTTAATCTAAGGTATTATATAGGCAATTCTGCTATCTAGGAAGTATTTAACCTAAAATATAGCTAGTCTTTATGCGTAACTACTAATAGCAAGAAACTTTAAAAGTAAGATAGGCAGTATTATCTAACGTTTTGTATTATCTCTAATTACTAAAATGCGAATAGCTAGGTTATAGATAGCGAATTTTAACATTTTATTAAACCCTAGTGTGTTACACTTTATAGCTAAGTAAGAGTTATTATTGCAATAATAACATTAGTTTAACTATTGTCCTCTCCTAGCTATTGCATTAATGTTAAAGATACGCTTGTTATCCTAATTAAATAATCTAATGCTATTTAGCTAGTAATTACATTATTATAGGTTAATGTTATACTTTTGCTTAAGCTATTTCGCAATATTAATCTCCTTACCTGCCTAAGCCATAACTATAATTTTTAACTTAGCTAATTATTTTATTAAGTTATTTATTTAATCTTAGTATTTCGCTAGTCTAGGAGTTCTATCCTTCTTTATTTTATTATAAGAAGTATTAGTTCCCCTCTTTTATTTAGCAAGCTCTAATGCTACTACGCGGTTCCCCTAGTTAGCCTAGCGAACACTAAGCACTACTTAATTAAATAGTCTCTAGCTTCTTAGGTTTAGTTTAGTATTATCTAGATAATGCCCTCTTAAGTTAGAGATCTTAGGGTCCCTATTTCTAAGCTTTAATTATGTTTAAACATGCGCGTTAAGTGCTATCTAAAGCGTTTTATATTACATAACTAGGACTTCCTTATGCGTATACCCTTTTTAGTCTATAAAGCTTAAGATTAAATAGTTAGGGAGGGCCTTGTAGATATAATTTAACTAGGTTATTATTATTCGCCATCCCTTTAGGTCCGCATTAGACATTAAAGCTTAATGCTTTTATAGCTAGTAGTAAGTGTCTTTAATAGATTTTAGTTACATAAGATTAAGGTCCTTAAGTTATCCCCTAGTGCTTTCTATCTAGTCCTAACTTATAGCATTAAACTAAAGGAGCATTTCTTCCTTTAATTTCGCCTAAGTGCGTAACGCTATTAACATCTTAACCACTTATTAAAGCTAGGGGTTAACATTACGCTTAAGCATCTTACGCTAATCCTTTTTAGGGATGCATATTGCCTTTATCTTAGCCTTAAAGTCTTTAATAAAATTAGTAATATTTTCTCCTATAAACTACTAAATATTATACCTATTCTACATAGTAATAAGGGATAATTAGTAAGCTATTATTTCCCTAAGGATCTTCACGAAGGTCTCTGCGTTAAGCCCTTTAAGGGGTCTAGAGGCTTTCTCCTTAACATTAGGATCCTTCCCTAATAGCCTATTAGCATAGCTATAAGTTAGTATTAAAACTATCTCTAGATTAGATAGTTCCTTAGTTATAATTAGGGTACTTAGCAATGGCAAATCCTATAACTCTTTTAGATAGCTTAGCTACTTAGTAAACCTTGCTTTGCTTAATTAGCGGGAATAAGATAAGGTAAGATAATTAGACATAGAGTTAGATAATAGTGCTTTTAATTAATCTTATAAGAGAGTAACTATTTAACTAAAAGCTTTAATTCTAGAGAGAACTTCGTGGGAAAAAGGTTTCTATAAGGCAGTATCTATAGTCATAAATAATCCATAAGCAAGGACTACTAACGTAATTATATGGCTCTTTGTGATTACCTATAAGATCCTAACGCATAGCCAAATTATTGCAAAATTAGCTATAGGTCCTAAGATTAAATAGTTTGTAACGCTAAACAGCGGTTTTTGTTTTAAATCCTTATGTTTAGAGAGTCTTAGCAAGGGCTTAATAGCTTAGCTAGTATTTACAAGGTATTTTCCTAAGCTAGTTAGCCTTGTATCTAACGTCTCCTTGTAACGTAATTTCCTTTCCTTACACTAGCTTAGTTCCTCTAGATTAGCTAGCCTCTAACTTATGCCTTAGCTTCTCTAAGGCCTAGGATTAGGTTTTTAATTTATATTATAGTGTAGGGAAAAACAAAATAAAGGGGTCTTTGCGTAATCTAGTTTAGTGTTAGCTAAGAACTATAGCTAAAAGCACGCTTCTAATTAATCTTAGTCTGTAGCAAATCAAATAGAAAGCGAAAGTCCTAGGGGTTTAAGACCGCGTTTCTCCACTAGTTTTGTTAAGCGGAAAATAACACCCTAAAAGACATAATACTAGCCTACGGTTACAAGTAGCGCTATAGCCTACACATAACAAGAGGGGTTAATTGTCTTGTTAATATCGATCACAACAATAGCTAGAGATATCTTATTATATAAAGATGCTCTAGATTAAATAGTCTATTAGATTGGAAGTGCTATCTTAAATGAATAAGGGGAAATAATCTTAGTTTATCTCATTGTAATCTTAGGTATTTTCTTAGTAAAGCTTAGTAAAACTCAAGGGTGGAATTAAGAATCTTATAGTGTGTGTCCTTAAAAAGAATCTAGCTATAGGCAGTCTCTTTATAGATCAAATAGTCCCCTTGCTTAGATAACTAATATCATCATCCCTTGTTATGTTATCTATCTCAATAATCCCTAGCGCTTGTCATCGTGATCGCGTGTTTTCTAGGCGCGCATCTTATGGCACACACTATTTAAAAGTTATTGGATTTATTATTGAATTTATAGTTGACTTAGATATCTATTAAAGAGCTAAGTCTAGGTATCGAATTAGTTACCTCATACTTTTCTAGAGGGAGTGTTAAAATAATGCTATTTATAGCACTATTTTATAGGCCCACTAGTTGCCTTGTTGCGTTGTTATAACGTTAGTTACGAGCGTTGCTTGCAGCGTCTGTTATGACTTGCGTTCCCACAACCAACCCACGGGCTTGTATGACTAAGCCAACTAGGTTACCTTATAGGGAAGCTGAAATCGACTGTAACTAGGCAACTAGTAGTCGTATAAAAGGCTAACGTATACTGTTTAAATCCTTGATTTTTCCTAGATTTAATAGTATATTTTGTTAATAGGGTTATCTATTAAAATACTTAGTTAGACTACCTAGGCAGCTAGTTTGTATGGCCATGAGTTGATTTTTTATTTTTCCCATACAAATGAGTTTTGCGGAAAATAAAAAGTAGCTCCTAAGACCTCTCTAGCGACCTAAATCCTTCGATACGGTCAGTAGGTCTATAAGGGGACTAGAAATCCTCTCATTGCTTGTTAGACCGTCCGTTAGCTAGGAATCAACTGTATTTAACTATCAAAAGCTCCTAATCTTGAAGAATAAGCTATAATCTAGTGAATTTAGAAGCCGCTGCGTTAGAATCTACTAGGGAGGTCTTCCTATCCCTCTAGTTAGATTCCCTTCCCATTTTCAATAGTACCCTATAAGTTAGAACCACCTTATTAGCTAAGGAAAGAAGGCAGAAGTAGTAACTAAGGAAGAGAAAGGGATCCCCTATAGAGGCTACTAAGGAGGTAACTAAGGAGGTAACTAATAGAAGAGAAGGAACTGCTTAGTGTCCCTAAAAAAAGAGCTATAGGAAAAACGCTATATAAGAGTAGGGGGCTTACTAGTCTGTTATAAGTGTAGGAAACTAGGCTACCTATTAACTAGGTGCACTAAACTAGACTATAGTATTTATAGGAAAAACACCTATACCACTAAGACACACTAAGCTAGCACTAAATAAGCTAGGAGTTACTTAAACGCAAACAAGACCCTAATTAGCGTAGTAAAACCCTAGGAAGACGCTCTTAATATAACTTAACTTAATAAGAATAGTCTTCTAAACCTATAAATTCGTATAGATATTAAGTTACGTTAAGATAACCACTAGGTAGCAATGCTAACGCTATTTAACCCTAGCGCTATATATTCCTTAATTTACCCTAATATACTAATAAACCTTAATTAGTTAAAAGTGTAACCTTATAATAATACGCTTAAGAGTGTATTAGGTAATGTTATGCTATATTAAGGGATTTTAAAGAGAATAGTGTTAGTTAGGGATAGCATAGGCTATGTAAAGATATGCTAACTTAGCTACTATATTACTAATAGTAGCAAAAAGTTAGTTTTAGGAGTTAATTAGGCAAGAGAGTATAAGCCTATAATAATATCTTAGAAAGACAGACTTTAGAGACACCCTATAATAAAGGGACGTATCTTATTAGCAGTAGGGTTATAGGATAGTTAAAAAGTAGCAAAATATGCGTCTATTATAGTATTACTTAACCTATAGGCAATACATATAATTAGACACGTGGCTACTATTAGACCTATAGTAAACAAAGATAAAGGAAGTAGTAATAGTGTAATAATAAAACTAGCTAATAAACCTAAGAAAGTGAAACTTCTAGAAGCTTATAAGGAGTTTAAAGATATGTTTTTAAATAAAGAGGCTAGCACCCTTCCTAGCTTAGGTAGCTATATGTATACTATTAAATTAGAAGAAGGAAAAGCACTGCTATAAGGTCTAATATATAACCTAGCTAAGAAAGAGTTATAGGTGCTTCGCAAGTACCTAGTAATTACATAGGAACATAGGTAAATCTAAAGATCTATTAGCCTAGTAAGCGCCCTAATCCTTTTTATGCTAAAAAAAGGGGGAAAGCTATAATTATACGTGGATTATAGGGGCCTTAACAAGATTATAGTTAAAGACAAGGCCCCTTTGCCCCTAATATTAGAAATCTTAGATTAACTAGGGGGTGTAAAGATTTTCACGAAGTTAGACCTTAAAGATACGTACTATTAGCTATATATCTATAAGGGTAATAAGTGGAAAATAGCCTTCTAGTGTAGATATAGTTACTTTAAGTATCTTATAATGCTATTTAGGCTTATTAACACGCTAGTATCCTTCTAAGAGTATATTAATAAAGCTTTAGAAGGCCTTAATAATCTTATTTGCATTGTTTACCTTAATAACACCCTAATATTTAGCTATGAGATCTTAGAGCATAAGGGCAATATTAAAAAGATCCTTAAGAGATTTTAGAAGGCTAACCTTTTTGTTAATTTAGATAAGTGCTAATTCTCTGTTAAGGAGGTTAAATTCCTTAGTTACGTAATCTTACTAAAAGGAATCTTAATAGACCTAAGCAAGGTAGAGGCAATTATAACGTGGCTAATACCTATCTATGTGTTTAATATCTAATTATTCCTTAGGTTTACTAGATTCTATAGGTGTTTTATTAAGTTATATAGTAAAATAGTTATCCTATTAATAAACCGCCTATAAGGGAACTAACTAGCGTAGTTTAAGCTAGATAATAGTAAGCTAGCAGTGTTTAGGGAATTACAAAAGCTATTTTAGGAGGCTCCGATTTTAGTCTATTTTAACCTAATATTACTATTATAAGTAAAGACTAATACCTCTAGATATGTAATTAGAGCTATCCTTACAATATTAGTACTAGGTTACTAGCACCTTATAGCGTTTATATTAAGAAAGTTAAAGGACGCTAAATTACGCTATATAACACTAGACGCGGAGCTACTAGTAATTTAGGAGGCTTTTTAGACTTAGAGGCATTACCTTACTTACTTAGCGTACCTAGTTACTATAATTATAGATTACCTAAACTATAAGTACCTTATAATAAAGCCTAAGCTAACTAGTTACTAGGTTACTGCGTTAGATAAGCTATGCCTATTTAACTTTACTATTAAACACTAGGTAAAGAAGCTAAATCCTACTAATCCTTTATTATAAAGGTTAGACTATATTAGTAAGGAAAGGAAAGCTAAGGCTTTTATGTCTTAGTTACTAACCTTCCTTGCTAAGTTTACTACTATTAAGCTATAGGGGCGCTGCGTTAGTAATAGCTTAACTACTAGTTAGGCATATCTATAGCATATTAGGTTTATAGTTAAGGAGTAGCATAAAAGTAATAGTAACTTAGTAAGTGCCCTATATTTACACTTACTACCCCTTAATAGCAAAGCAATAACCCTAATAGTAAGTAAGAGAACCTCTTCTATATTAATCTTTACTAGGCTAGGTAAAAGGCTAGAGCATATAGTAATAAAGCTATAGGATTATAGTAATTAAACCTTACTAGCTAGTTTAAGAACCTCTTTTATATTAATCTTTGCTAGGCCTATAGAAGTAATAGTAAGTAAGTTAACCTTTGCTATATTAACCTTTACTACACTAGTTAAAAAGTCTAAGAGCGCTACTAGGGAGCTATATACTTATAGTAGCATTAAGGTAAACTACCTAATAGTAGGTAGGAGAACCTCTTTTATATTAATCTTTGCTATATTTATAGAAGTAATAGTAAGTAAGAGAACCTTTACTATATTAATCTCTACTAAGTTAGTTAATTTATCTAAGAGCGCTACTAAAAAGCCACTAGGCTATAGTAGTGTTATAATAAGAATCTTAGTGGTTTAGAGAACCTCTTCTAAGTTTAACTCTAATATTAGGAGTAAGGCAGCGAAATTAGAAGCCCTAATTTAAGTCTTATTATTAGAAGCGTAGTAAGGGGATGCCTTTATTACGTAGCAAAAGTTATTGCTAATAAGTAGTAACTCTAGTGCGTTAGGACTATAGTTAATTAGTCCCTTTAAGCTAGAGGCTAGAGAGCTATAGACATAGACTGCAAGATCCTCTAAGTTACTAATGTATAAAAATTATGTTTTTATCCCACTAGGATTACAAAAAGAAATTTTGCTATTAACCTATAATAATCCTATAGCGAGTTATTAGGGGGTTAGCAGGACCCTCTATTATATTATAGGCTAGTATTACTAGCTATTAATAAAGAAAGACATTAAGGCATATATCTAGTCTTATATTAATTATTAAGTTTTAAAGCTAAGGTTACACAAACCTTATAGTAAGTTAGCTATGTTACTAGTGCCTAATTACCCTTTCTAAGAATTATTAATAGACTTTATTATAGGCTTACTACTAGTAAAGGATTAGAAGTTTTAGTTATATAACGCAATTTTAGTTATTATAGACTAATTCTTAAAGTATAGTATTTATATACTAGTATTTACATAACTAACTAGCAATAGCCTTACTATAGTGTTCCTTAAGAATGTTTTTAAAGACTATAGCGCCCTAGAAGGTATTATTATAGACTATAGGTTAATATTTACTAGTGGATTCTAGAGGACTTTCTACTACTTTATTGTAATAAAGCGATAACTAAGCACCGCATTTTACCCCTAGATAGATAGGTAAATAAAGTAATTAAACTAGATTCTTAAGCATTATCTAAGAGCTTACGCATGCGCTAAATAGGATAATTAGGTAGAATATTTGCTAATAGTATAGTTTACTTATAATATAAGTAAGCATAGTAGTTATAGCCTAACGCTAGCAAAGGCGCTATAAGGGTATAACCTAAGGGGACTATATTAGGCTATCCTAATGCCTAACTTAGTAAATAACTAGGCAGAAAACAAAGTCTTAGAATTAAGATAAAAACACTTAGAGATTAAGCGGCTACTTTGTAACGCATAAGCATAGTAAAAGAAGTATTATAATTATAAGAGAATGCTAATAGAGTTTAAGGTTAGGGACTATGTTTTGCTATCTGTTAGGGTCGTGGAGGCTACGGAGCGACATAGGCGATAGAGGCGATAGCATTATGTACAGTGGGACCCACTTAGGGCTCGCAGCGCCCTAGCTATAAGGTTACCACAAGCTAGTTACGTAAGCGTAGAGGGGGTATTTAGGCAAAGGTTATACACATAGAATGTAAGAGGCTAGAGATTAAAACCCTTAAGCATTACTACCTACCTTTAGCTATTTAGCTACTACTTATCTATACTATTACCTTATTCTATCTATTTTAGCCTAGAAGCCTTAATAAGTTAATCTCTCTTCCTATTAGGGTAATAGGCTATTAGTAAGGTAAGAATATTAGTATTACAAAGAATAAACACTTACTTAAGGGGTACTAATAACTCTAGAGTAAACACGCTATATAAAGGTATACCTATAGATTAGAACCTGTTTCTAGAATATAAGTTCTCTTATCTAACTACACTAGAGAATTCCTATATATTAGAACCTATTATTAATAGTAAGAAAGCTATATTAAACTATAGCCTTATATAAGTAAAGATATAGCTATAAATTACTTAAAAGAGGCAAAAACTTAAATAGCTATAGAAAAATTTGCAAGAAGTGAATACCCCTCCCTAATTAATTAACGCTAATAAAGGCCTTACTCCTACCCTATAAACACCCTTTACCTAAGACACTACCCCTATTCCCTAGGAAGCACTACCCTTACTTAGACTTTATAAATATAGTATAGTAAAGATATAGCTAAAAGCTTCTATATATAAGGGGGATACCTATAAGAACTTATAGATATTCTTAGCAAATTTAAATATAACCTTTACTATAGATTAAAACACATTTACTAATAATATAATAAAAGTTATATATACTAGTAACTACCTAGTAAATAAGGCAAAGTAATAGTAAATATGCTTTGCTACTATAAATAGTTATATAGATTACTAGAGCTACACTTAGGCGGAGTTTATCTAATAGCTAAAAACCAGAGGAATAGATAAAGATAGTTACTACCTAGAAGCTATAGGAATACTACTAACCCTTTATTAAGGCAAGGATTAGTTATTCTAGACTTTTATTAAAGTCTAGGGAAAGGCAAAGGTAGAATTACCTAAGCCTATACTAGAACCTCTAAGAATTGCTTAGTTTATATAATGCCTAAATAGCACTATAAAGAAGTAGGTATTTAGCTAAAAGTACCTTATAAGTTAAAACTACCTTATTAGCTAAGGAAAGAAGGTAGAAGTAGTAACTAGGGAAGAGAAAGGGATCCCTTATAGAGGCTACTAAGGAGGTAACTAAGGAGGTAACTAATAGAAAAGGAGGAACCACTTAGTATCCCTAAAAAAAGAGCTATAGGAAGGATGCTATATAGGAGTAGGGGGCTTGCTAGTCTATTATAAGTGTAGGAAACTAGGCTACCTATTAACTAGGTGCACTAAACTAAACTATAGCATTTATAGGAAAAACACCTACACTACTAAGACACACTAAGCTAGCACTAAATAGGCTAGGAGTTACTTAAACGTAAATAAGACCCTAATTAGCGTAGTAAAACCCTAGGAAGACGCTCTTAATATAACTTAACTTAATAAGAATAGTTTTCTAGACCTATGAATTTATATAAATATTAAGTTACATTAAGATAACCACTAGGTAGTAGTGCTAACGCTATTTAACCCTAGCGCTATATATTCCCTAATCTACCCTAATATGCTAATAGACCTTAATTAGTTAAAAGTGTAACCTTATAATAATACGCTTAAGAGTGCATTAGGTAATATTATGCTATATTAAGGGATTTTAAAGAAAATAGTATTAGTTAGGGATAGCATAGGCTATATAAAGATATACTAACTTAGCTACTATATTACTAATAGTAGCAAAAAATTAGTTTTAGGAGTTAATTAGGTAAGAGAGTATAAGCCTATAATAATATCTTAGAAAGATAGACTTTAGAGACACCCTATAATAAAGGAATATATCTTATTAGTAATAGGGTTATAGGATAGTTAAAAAGTAGTAAAATATATATCTATTATAGTAGTACTTAACCTATAGGTAATATATATAATTAGACACGTGGCTGCTATTAGACCTATAGTAAATAAAGATAAAGGAAGTAGTAATAGCGTAATAATAAAACTAGCTAATAAACCTAAGAAAGTAAAACTTCCGGAAGCTTATAAGGAGTTTAAAGATATGTTTTTAAATAAAGAGGCTAGCACCCTTCCTAGCTTAGGTAGCTATATATATACTATTAAATTAGAAGAAGGAAAAGCACTACTATAGGGTCTAATATATAACCTAGCTAAGAAAGAGTTATAGGTGCTTTATAAGTACCTAGTAACTACGCAGGAACGTGAGTGGATCCAAAGATCTATTAGCCTAGTAAGCGCCCTAATCCTTTTTATGCTAAAAAAAGGGGGAAAGCTATAACTATATGTAAATTATAGGGGCCTTAATAAGATTATAGTTAAAGACAAGGCCCCTTTGCCTCTAATATTGGAAATCTTAGATTAACTAGGGGGTGTAAAGATTTTTATAAAGTTAGACCTTAAAGATATGTACTATTAGCTACGTATTCGCAAGGGTAATAAGTGGAAAATAGCCTTTTAGTGTAGATATAGTTACTTTAAGTATCTTATAATGCTATTTAGGCTTATTAACGCGCTAGCATCCTTCTAAGAGTATATTAATAAAGCTTTAGAAGGCCTTAATAATCTTATTTGTATTATCTACCTTAATAACACCCTAATATTTAGCTATAAGATCTTAGAGCATAAGGGCAATATTAAAAAGATCCTTAAGAGATTTTAGAAGGCTAACCTTTTTATTAATTTAGATAAGTGCTAATTCTCTGTTAAGGAGGTTAAATTCCTTAGTTATATAATCTTACTAAAAGGAATCTTAATAGACCTAAGTAAGGTAAAGGTAATTATAACGTGGCTAATACCTATCTACGTGTTTAATATCTAATCTTTCCTTAGGTTTACTAGATTCTATAAGCGTTTTATTAAGTTATATAGCAAAATAGTTATCCTATTAATAAACTACCTATATAGGAACTAACTAGTAAGGTTTAAGCTAAATAATAGCAAGCTAGTAGCGTTTAGGGAACTATAAAAGTTATTTTAAGAGGCTCTAATTTTAGTCCACTTTAACCTAATATTACCACTATAAGTAAAGACTAATGCCTTTGGATACGCAATTAGAGCTATCCTTATAATATTAGTGCTAGGTTGCTAGCACCCTATAGCGTTTATATTAAGAAAGTTAAAGGACACTAAATTACGCTATATAATACTAGACGTAGAGCTACTAGTGATTTAGAAGGCTTTTTAGACTTAGAGGCATTACCTTGCTTACTTAGCACACCTAGTTACTATAATTATAGATTACCTAAACTATAAGTACCTTATAATAAAGCCTAAGCTAACTAGTTGCTAGGTTACTACGTTAGATAAGCTATGCCTATTTAACTTTACTATTAAACACTAGGTAGGGAAGCTAAATCCTACTAATCCTTTATTATAAAGGTTAGACTATATTAGTAAGGAAAGGAAGGCTAAGGCTTTTATGTCTTAGTTACTAACCTTCCTTACTAAGTTTGCTACTATTAGGTTATAGGGGCACTATATTAGTAATAGCTTAACTACTAGTTAGGCATGTCTATAGTATGTTAGGTTTATAGTTAAGGAGTAGCATAAGAGTAATAGTAACTTAGTAAGTACCCTACGTCTACGCTTACTATCCCTTAATAGTAAAGTAATAACCCTAATAGTAAGTAAGAGAACCTTTACTATATTAATCTTTACTAGGCTAGGTAAAAGGCCTAAGTGTATAGTAATAAAGCTATAGGATTATAGTAATTAAACCCTACTAGCTAGTTTAAGAACCTCTTTTATATTAATCTTTACTAGGCCTATAGAAGTAATAGTAGGTAAGTTAACCTTTACTATATTAACCTTTACTACGCTAGTTAAAAAGTCTAAGAGCGCTACTAAGGAGCTATATGCTTATAGTAGTATTAAGGTAAATTACCTAATAGTAGGTAAGAGAACCTCTTCTATATTAATCTTTGCTATATTTGCGGAAGTAATAGTAAGTAAGAGAACCTTTACTATATTAATCTCTACTAAGTTAGTTAATTTATCTAAGAGCGCTACTAGAGAGCCACTAAGCTATAGTAGTGTTATAATAAGAATCTTAGTAGTTTAGAGAACCTCTTCTAAGTTTAACTCTAACATTAGGAGCAAGGCAGTGGAATTAGAAGCCCTAATTTAAGTCTTATTATTAGAAGCATAGTAAGGGGATGCCTTTATTACATAGCGGAAGTTATTGCTAATAAGTGGTAACTCTAGTGCATTAGGACTATAGTTAATTAGTCCCTCTAAGCTAGAGGCTAGAGAGCTATAGATATAGACTGCAAGATCCTCTAAGTTACTAATATATAAAAATCGTGTTTTTATTTTGCTAGGATTACAGAAAGAAATTTTACTATTAACCTATAATAATCCCGCAGCGGGTTATTAGGGGGTTAGTAGGACTCTCTATTATATTATAGGCTAATATTACTAGCTATTAATAAAGAAAGATATTAAGGTATATATCTAGTCTTACGTTAATTATTAAGTTTTAAAGCTAAGGTTACATAAGCCTTATAGCAAGTTAGCTACATTGCTAGTGCCTAATTGCCCTTTCTAAGAATTATTAATAGACTTTATTATAGGCTTGCTACTAGTAAAGGATTAGAAGTTTTAGTTATATAATGTAATTTTAGTTATTATAGACTAATTCTTAAAGTATAGTATTTATATACTAGTGTCTATATAACTAACTAGCAATAGCCTTGCTATAGTGTTCCTTAAGAATATTTTTAAAGACTATAGCGCCCTAGAAGGTATTATTATAGACTATAGGTTAATATTCACTAGTAGATTCTAGAGGACTTTCTGCTATCTTATTATAATAAAGTAGTAACTAAGCATTGCATTTTACCCCTAGATAGATAGGTAAATAAAGTAATTAAACTAGGTTCTTAAGCATTATCTAAGAGCCTATGCGTGCGCTAAATAGGATAATTAGGTAAAATATCTGCTAATAGTATAGTTTACCTATAATATAAGCAAGCATAGTAGTTATAGCCTAACGCTAGCGAAGGCGCTATAAGGGTATAACCTAAGGGGACCTTATTAGGCTATCCTAATGCCTAACTTAGTAAATAACTAGGTAGAAAATAAAGTCTTAGAATTAAGATAAAGATACTTAGAGATTAAGTAGCTACTTTATAACATATAAGCATAGCAAAAGAAGTATTATAATTATAAGAGAATGCTAATAGAGTTTAAGGTTAGGGACTATATTTTACTATCTACTAAGAATATTAACCTAAGATAACTAAGCTAAAAGCTTATAGCTAAGTACCTAAGGCCCTATAAAATTAAGAAGGTAGTTAGTAATTATAGCTTAGCCTATTAATTATAATTACTAGCTAGCTTAAGACTTTATAATGTGTTTAATATTACAAGCCTTAAACCATTTAGAGGGGATCCTACTAGCTACGTAAATGCGTCCTTACTATAAGATAACATTAAGGATAATAAAGAAAAGTTTAAGGTTAAGAGAATTATCTTATATTAGTATAATAGAAAACAGCGGAAATTCTTAGTGAAATAGAAAGGCTATAATAGCTTAGAGAATTTATAGGTATTAAAAAGAGATTTTATTATAAGGGATATTATAAATAATTACAAGCAGTAATTAAGTAGCTAGTTTGTAAAGACATTATTACTTTAGCAATTTAACACATGAAATTTCATAGTATAAAAAGTTATATTCTCTTAAAGCAAACTACTATATAGCTACTAAGCACCTATTACTCTATTATTACATCCACTACTATATTTTCCTTTATAGTAGCTATAGGAGCTTTATTATTAAAGAACCCCTCCTTATCCCTATAAATAAAGGAATAAAGCTCTTTAGGGAGCTTAGAGAGGCTAATATAAGTAAGGAGCTATAAAGCATAGGCTATAAACTAGCTATAGTTTAGCAAAGTAAAAGCTATGCTATGTATAATAGGACTTACTATAGGAGTATTTTAAGCTATAAAGCATAGGCTATTAGTAATATTAATCTAGACCTTAAGGTTAGTAGTATTAAATAGCTATAACATTACTACACGCTTATTAGCGTTTGCCTTATAAGTAGCTTTAGTAGTTAGATAGGCCTAATAAACTCTCCTATAGTAATCTATATTCTTTATAGTAAGGAGAGTATTATATAATTTATATTTCGCGCGCACTAAAGCCTAGTAATAAGTTAGCTCTAACTAAGTTACTAGAATTAATATTCTTACTAGGGATAGATAGTAATAGGTGCTATTAGGAACCTCCTTTATAACCTTAAAGAACTTATAATAAAGTATTATAATTCTTGTAGGACACTAATAATAGGTTAGCTAGCTAAGAGTAGTGGCCTTAAAGGGGCACTTACGCTAGCATATATTTTATTATTTTTTATATAGTAAGCGCACTTTAAGGAATTACCTATCCTAAGTTAGCATTATAAAAGTAAGGGAGAAGTAGCTTAGTTATACTAGGGGAATAATAGCACTTATTAGAAATTAGCTTCCTATCTATAATATACTAAGGTTTAGCTTCGTTATCTTTAGGGGCAATTTACTAGATTGCTACCCACTAACTATAGCGAAGGCAAGGAATTTTAATTATATTACTTAGTAAGTTAGTAGCTATAACACTATAAATAAGAGGTAAACTTACGCAAACGTTTTTAAAGCATATAAAGCCCTCTTATAAGGGGATTTTTCTAGGGTAGGCGCTAAGGGTCCTAGAGTTATTAGGTAAATAGAAGATATTATAACTTATTTATAAGTTAGTAGTAAGCAAGTAGGAAGCAAAGCAATAAGATATAAACTATAATACTAACTATAAGAAGCAAAGAGATAATAAGATAATAAGGAGGAAAACTCTAAATAACATTAGTAACTACTAGGTAGTAATAGTAAGAACGCTACTATAGGGCTAGTAAGGCTAACTTATAAATCTAATATTAAAAAGTAAGAGGGATAAGGAGGAAAGGAAAAGAAGAAGGAGGGGAAATTTAGTCTTTTTTATATGAACCACAGACCCCTTAAGTAATCTACGCGGGTAGCGAAAGTAAGCTATAGGTTAAAAAGCTAGCGTTATAGCTATTAATAGCTAAAGTTATAGCTAACTACGTATACCTAGTAAGCTTACAATAACTTCGCTAAAACTTATAATTAAATACACCCTAATATATAGTGTCTAATACCCTATCCCTTTTAGCTAATAAGAAAATATAACATAGGGTATTTACTTTTATAAAACTAGTAGGAATAAGAACACAAGCATTTATAAAGCAACTCTATAGCTATAACTACATTATAACTAAGAGCTTATAGGTAAGGTAGGGAATAATAGCTAGACCTATTATTAATAGGGCTATTATCTCCCTATGTCTTACGTTAGGACGCGTAAGGTAAAAATCACATAGGAAGTTTAAAATAGCAAGTTTACACTAACTAGGCAGCAAGTATAATTAAGGGCAATTATAAAGTAAAGGGGGTACTATATTAGGGTTATAGAGGCTATAGAGTGACATAGGTAATAGAGGCAATAGCATTATGTATAGTAAGACCCACTTAGGGCTTACAGCGCCCTAGCTATAAGGTTACTATAAGCTAGTTATATAAGCGCAAAGGGGGTATTTAGGCAAAGGTTACACACATAGAATGTGGGAGGCTAGAGATTAAAACCCTTAAGCATTACTACTTACCTTTAGCTATTTAGCTACTACTTATCTATACTATCACCCTGTTCTATCCATTTCGGCCTAGAAGCCTTGACACTATCTACTAAGAATATTAACTTAAGATAACTAAGCTAAAAGCTTATAGCTAAGTACCTAAGGCCCTACAAAATCAAGAAGGTAGTTAGCAATTATAGCTTAGCCTATTAATTGCAATTGCTAGCTAGCTTAAGACTTTATAACGTGTTTAATATCACAAGCCTTAAACCGTTTAGAGGGGATCCCACTAGCTACGTAAATGCGTCCTTACTATAAGATAACGTTAAGGATAATAAAGAAGAGTTTAAGGTTAAGAGAATTATCTCACATTAGTATAACGGAAAATAGCGGAAATTCTTAGTGAAATAGAAGGGCTACAATAGCTTAGAGAATTTATAGGTATTAAAAAGAGATTTCGCTATAAGGGATATTATAAATAATTACAAGCAGTAATTAAGCAGCTAGTTCGCAAAGACATTATTACTTTAGTAATTTAACACACGAAATTTTATAGTATAAAAAGTTATATTCTCTTAAAGCAAACTACCACGTAGCTACTAAGCACTTATTACTCTATTATTATATTTGCTACTGTATTTTCCTCTATAGTAGCTATAGGAGCTTTATTATTAGAGAACCCCTTCTTATCCCTATAAATAAAGGAATAAAGCTCTTTAGGGAGCTTAGAGGGGCTAATATAAGTAGGAAGCTATAAAGCGTAGGCTATAAACTAGCTATAAGTTAGCAAAGTAAAAGCCACGCTAGGGATAATAGGACTTACTATAGGAGCATTTTAAGCTATAAAGCGTAGGCTATTAGCAATATTAATCTAGACCTTAAGGTTAGTAGTATTAAATAGCTATAATATTACTACGCGCTTATTAGCGTTTGCCTTATAAATAGCTTCTGCGGTTAGATAAGCCTAATAAACTCTCCTATAGTAATTCGCATTCTTTATAGTAAGGAGAGTATTATATAATTTATATTTCGCACGCACTAGAGCCTAGCAATAAGTTAGCTTTAACTAAGTTACTAGAATTAATAATCTTACTAGGGATAGATAGTAATAGGTACTATTAGGAACCTCCTTT
The DNA here is from genome assembly GCA_024072835.1 of Epichloe amarillans. Lineage (NCBI taxonomy): Eukaryota > Fungi > Ascomycota > Sordariomycetes > Hypocreales > Clavicipitaceae > Epichloe > Epichloe amarillans. The sequence continues at coordinate 3,374,222 of CP099637.1, read as the reverse complement.
ATAACCTTAAAAAACTTGTAATAAAGTATTATAATTCTTATAGGACACTAATAATAGGTTAGCTAGCTAAAAGCAGTAGCCTTAAAGGGGCACTTACACTAGTATATATTTTATTATTTTTTATATAGTAAGCGCACTTTAAGGAATTACCTAACTTAAGTTAGTATTATAAGAGTAGGAAGGGAGTAGCTTAGTTATACTAAGGGAATAATAATACTTATTAGGAATTAGCTTTCTATCTATAATATACTAAGGTTTAGCTCTATTATCTTTAGGGGTAATCTACTAGATTACTACTTACTAACTATAGCAAAGGCAGGGAATTTTAATTATATTGCTTAGTGAGTTAGTAGCTATAACACTATAAATAAGAGGTAAACTTACGCGAATGTTTTTAAAGCATATAAAGCCCTCTTATAAGGGGATTTCTCTAGGGCAAGCGCTAAGGGTCCTAGAGTTATTAGGCAAATAGAAGCTATTATAACCTATCTATAAGTTAGTAGTAAGTAAGCAGGAAGTAAAGCAGTAAGATACTAACTATAATACTAACTATAAGAGCGAAAAGAAAATAAGATAATAAGGAGAAAGACTCTAGATAACGTTAGTAACTACTAGGTAGTAGTAGCAAGAACGCTACTATAGGGCTAGTAGGGCTAACTTATAAATTTAATATTAAAAAGTAAGAGGGATAAGGAGAAAAGGAAGAGAAGAAGGAGGGGAAATCTAGTCTTTTTTATATTAACCATAGACCCCTTAAGTAATTTACATGGGTAGCGAAAGTAAGCTATAGGTTAAAAAGCTAGCGTTATAGTGTTAGGGTCGTGGAGGCTACGGAGCGACACAGGCGATAGAGGCAATAGCATTATGTACAGTGGGACCCACTTAGGGCTTGCAGCGCCCTAGCTACAAGGTTACCACAAGCTAGTCATATAAGCATAGAGGGGGTATTTAGGCAAAGGTTGCATATATAGAATATAGGAGGCTAGAGATTAAAACCCTTAAGCATTACTACTTACCTTTAGCTATTTAGCTACTACTTATTTATACTATTACCCTATTTTATCTATTTTAGCCTAGAAGCCTTAATAAGTTAATCTCTCTTCCTATTAGGGCAATAGGCTATTAGTAAGGTAAGAATATTAGCACTATAAAGGATAAACACTTGCTTAAGGGGTACTAATAACTCTAAAGCAAACACACTATATAAAGGTATACCTATAGATTAGAACCTATTTCTAGAATATAAGTCCTCTTATCTAACTACACTAGAGAATTCCTATGTGTTAGAACCTATTATTAATAGTAAGGAAGCTATATTAAACTATAGCCTTATATAAGTAAAGACATAGCTATAAATTACTTAAAAGAGGCAAAAACTTAAATAGCTATAGAAAAATTTATAGGAAGTAAATACCTTTCCCTAATTAGTTAACGCTAATAAAGGCCTTACTCCTACCCTATAAACACCCTTTACCTAAGATATTACCCCTATTCCCTAGGAAGCACTACCCTTACTTAGACTTTATAGATATAGTATAGTAAAGATATAGCTAAAAGCTCCTATATATAAGGGGGATACTTATAAAAACCTATAGATATTCTTAGCGGATTTAAATATAACCTTTACTATAGATTAAAACATGTTTACTAATAATATAATAAAAGTTACATACACTAGTAGCTACCTAGTAAATAAGGTAAAGTAATAGTAAATACGCTTTACTACTATAGATAGTTATATAAATTACTAGAGCTATACTTAGGTAAAGTTTATCTAATAGCTAAAAACTAGAGAAATAGATAAAGATAGTTACTACCTAGAAGCTATAGGAACGCTACTAACCCTTTATTAAGGCAAGGATTAGTTATTCTAGACTTTTATTAAAGTCTAGGGGAAAGCAAAGGTAGAATTACCTAAGCCTATACCTAAACCTCTAAGAATCGCTTAGTTTATGCAATGCCTAAATAGCACTATAAAAAAGTAAGTATTTAGCTAAGAGTACCCTATAAGTTAAAACTACCTTATTAGCTAAGGAAAGAAGGTAGAAGTAGTAACTAGGGAAGAGAAAGGGATCCCTTATAGAGGCTACTAAGGAGGTAACTAAGGAGGTAACTAATAGAAGAGGAGGAATTGCTTAGTATCCCTAGAAAAAGAGCTATAGAAAGGACGCTATGTAGGAGCAAGGGGCTTGCTAGTCTATTATAAGTGTAGGAAACTAGGCTACCTATTAACTAGGTATACTAAACTAGACTATAGTATTTATAGGAAAAACACCTATACCACTAAGACGCACTAAGCTAGCACTAAATAGGCTAGGAGTTACTTAAATGTAAATAAGACCCTAATTAGCGTAGTAAAACCCTAGAAAGACGCCCTTAATGTAACTTAACTTAATAAGAATAGTCTTTTAGACCTATAAATTCGCATAGATATTAAGTTACATTAAGATAACCACTAGGTAGCAGTGCTAACGCTATTTAACCCTAGCACTATATATTCCCTAATCTACCCTAATATACTAATAGACCTTAATTAGTTAAAAGTATAACCTTATAATAATACGCTTAAGAGTGTATTAGGTAATATTATACTATATTAAGGGATTTTAAAGAAAATAGTATTAGTTAAGGATAGTATAGGCTATATAAAGATATACTAACTTAGCTACTATGTTACTAATAGTGGCAAAAAATTAGTTTTAGGAGTTAATTAGGCAAGAGAGTATAAGCCTATAATAATGTCTTAGAAAGACAGACTTTAGAGACACCCTATAATAAAGGAATATATCTTATTAGCAGTAGGGTTATAGGATAGTTAAAAAGTAGTAAAATATATATCTATTATAGTAGTACTTAACCTATAGGCAATACATATAATTAGATATATAGCTACATTAGACCTATAGCAAATAAAGATAAAGAAAGTAGTAATAGCATAATAATAAAACTAGCTAATAAACCTAAGAAAGTGAAACTTCTAGAAGCTTATAAGGAGTTTAAAGATATGTTTTTAAATAAAGAGGCTAGTATCCTTCCTAGCTTAGGTAGCTATATATATGCTATTAAATTAGAAGAAGGAAAAGCATTACTATAGGGTCTAATATATAACCTAGCTAAGAAAGAGTTATAGGTGCTTTATAAGTACCTAGCGACTACATAGGAACGTAAGTGAATCTAAAGATCTATTAGCCTAGTAGGCGCCCTAATCCTTTTTATGCTAAAAAAAGGGGGAAAGCTATAACTATATGTGAATTATAGGGGCCTTAATAAGATTACGGTTAAAGACAAGGCCCCTTTACCCCTAATATTAGAAATCTTAGATTAACTAGGGGGTGCAAAGATTTTTATAAAGTTAGACCTTAAAGATACATACTATTAGCTACGTATTCGCAAGGGTAATAAGTAGAAAATAGCCTTCTAGTGTAAATATAGTTACTTTAAGTATCTTATAATGCTATTTAGGCTTGTTAACACGCTAGTATCCTTCTAAGAGTATATTAATAAAGCTTTAGAAGGCCTTAATAATCTTATTTACATTATCTACCTTAATAAATACCCTAATATTTAGCTATAAGATCTTAGAGTATAAGGGTAATATTAAAAAGATCCTTAAGAGATTTCGGAAGGCTAACCTTTTTATTAATTTAGATAAGTGCTAATTCTCTATTAAGGAGGTTAAATTCCTTAGTTACGTAATCTCACTAAAAGGAATCTTAATAGACCTAAGTAAGGTAAAGGTAATTATAACATAGCTAATACCTATCTATGTGTTTAATATCTAATTATTCCTTAGGTTTACTAGATTTTACAGGCGTTTTATTAAGTTATATAGCAAAATAGTTATCCTATTAATAAACTGCCTATAAGGGAACTAACTAGCGTAGTTTAAGCTAGATAATAGCGAGCTAGCGGCGTTTAGGGAACTATAAAAGCTATTTTAAAAGGCTCTAATTTTAGTCCACTTTAACCTAATATTACTATTACAAGTAAAGACTAATGCCTCTAGATACGCAATTAGAGCTATCCTTATAATATTAGTGCTAGGTTACTAGCACCCTATAGCGTTTATATTAAGAAAGTTAAAGGATGCTAAATTACGCTATATAACACTAGACGCAAAGCTACTAGTAATTTAGGAGGCTTTTTAGACTTAGAGGCACTACCTTACTTACTTAGCGCACCTAGTTACTATAATTATAGATTACCTAAACTATAAGTACCTTATAATAAAGCCTAAGCTAACTAGTTACTAGGTTACTACGTTAGATAAGCTATGCCTATTTAACTTTACTATTAAACACTAGGTAGGGAAGCTAAATCCTACTAATTCTTTATTATAAAGGTTAGACTATATTAGTAAGGAAAGAAAGGCTAAGGCTTTTATATCTTAGTTACTAACCTTCCTTACTAAGTTCACTGCTATTAGGCTATAGGGGCGCTATATTAGTAATAGCTTAACTACTAGTTAGGTATATCTATAGTATATTAGGTTTATAGTTAAGAAGTAGTGTAAGAGCAATAGTAACTTAGTAAGTACCCTATATTTACACTTACTACCCCTTAATAGCAAAGCAATAACCCTAATAGTAAGTAGAAGAACCTTTACTATATTAATCTTTACTAGGCTAGGTAAAAGGCCTAAGTATATAGTAATAAAGCTATAGGATTATAGTAATTAAACCCTACTAGCTAGTTTAAGAACCCTCTTCTATATTAATCTTTGCTAGGCCTATAGAAGTAATAGTAAGCAAGTTAACCTTTGCTATATTAACCTCTACTACGCTAGTTAAAAAGTCTAAGAGCGCTACTAGGAAGCTATATGCTTATAGTAGTATTAAGGTAAATTACTTAATAGTAGGTAAGAGAACCTCTTCTATGTTAATCTTTACTATATCTGCGAAAGTAATAGTAAGTAAGAGAACCTCTACTATATTAATCTTTACTAGGTTAGTTAATTTATCTAAGAGCACTGCTAGAGAGCCACTAGGCTATAGTAGTGTTATAATAAGAATCTTAGTAGTTTAGAAAACCTCTTTTAAGTTTAACTCTAATATTAGGAGTAAGGCAGCGGAATTAGAAGCCCTAATTTAAGTCTTATTATTAAAAGCGTAGCAAGGGAATGCCTTTATTACGTAGCGAAAGTTATTGCTAATAAGTGGTAACTCTAGTGCGTTAGGACTATAGTTAATTAGTCCCTCTAAGCTAGAGGCTAGAGAGCTATAGATATAAACTACAAGATTCTCTAAGTTACTAATGTATAAAAATCATATTTTTATTCCACTAGGATTACAAAAAGAAATTTTACTATTAACCTATAATAATCCTATAGTAGGTTATTAGGGGGTTAGCAAGACTCTCTATTATATTATAGGCTAATATTACTAGCTATTAATAAAGAAAGATATTAAGGCATATATCTAGTCTTATGTTAATTATTAAGTTTTAAAGCTAAGGTTATATAAACCTTATAGCAAGTTAGCTATATTACTAGTGCCTAATTGCCCCTTCTAAGAATTATTAATAGACTTTATTATAGGCTTACTACTAGTAAAGGATTAGAAGTTTTAGTTATATAACGCGATTTTAGTTATTATAAACTAATTCTTAAAGTATAGTATTTATATACTAGTGTCTATATAACTAACTAGTAATAGCCTTACTATAGTATTCCTTAAGAATGTTTTTAAAGACTATAGCGCCCTAGAAGGTATTATTATAAACTATAGGTTAATATTTACTAGTGGATTCTAGAGGACTTTCTACTACTTTATTATAATAAAGCAGTAACTAAGCACTGTATTTCACCCCTAGATAGATAGGCAAATAAAGCAATTAAACTAGGTTTTTAAGCATTATCTAAGAGCCTATATGTGCGCTAAATAGGATAATTAGGTAGAATATTTACTAATAGCATAGTTTACCTATAATATAAGTAAGCATAGTAGTTATAGCCTAACACTAGCAAAGGCACTATAAGGGTATAACCTAAGGGGACTATATTAGGCTATCCTAATGCCTAACTTAGTAAATAACTAGGTAGAAAATAAAGTCTTAGAATTAAGATAAAGATACTTAGAGATTAAGTAGCTACTTTATAATGCATAAGCATAGTAAAAGAAGTATTATAATTATAAGAGAATACTAATAGAGTTTAAGGTTAGGGACTATATTTTGCTATTTACTAAGAATATTAACCTAAGATAACTAAGCTAAAAGCTTATAGCTAAGTACCTAGGGCCCTATAAAATTAAGAAGGTAGTTAGTAATTATAGCTTAGCCTATTAATTACAATTACTAGCTAGCTTAAGACTTTATAATGTATTTAATATTATAAGCCTTAAACTATTTAGAGGGGATCCTACTAGCTATGTAAATACGTCCTTACTATAAGATAATATTAAGAATAATAAAGAAGAGTTTAAGGTTAAGAGAATTATCTTATATTAGTATAATAGAAAACAGCGGAAATTCTTAGTAAAATAGAAGGGCTATAATAGCTTAGAGAATTTATAGGTGTTAAAAAGAGATTTTATTATAAGGGATATTATAAATAATTATAAGTAGTAATTAAGTAGCTAGTTTACAAAGACATTATTACTTTAGTAATTTAATATATAAAATTTTATAGTATAAAAAGTTATATTCTCTTAAAGTAAACTACTACATAGCTACTAAGCACCTATTACTTTATTATTACATTTGCTACTATATTTTCCTTTATAGTAGCTATAGGAGCTTTATTATTAGAGAACCCCTTCTTATCCCTATAAATAAAGAAATAGAGCTCTTTAGGGAGCTTAGAGAGGCTAATATAAGTAGGAAGCTATAAAGCATAGGCTATAAACTAGCTATAAGTTAGTAAAGTAAAAGCTATGCTAGGGATAATAAGACTTACTATAGGAGTATTTTAAGCTATAAAGCATAGGCTATTAGTAATATTAATCTAGACCTTAAGGTTAGTAGTATTAAATAGCTATAATATTACTACATGCTTATTAGCATTTACCTTATAAGTAGCTTCTATAGTTAGATAGGCCTAATAAACTCTCCTATAGCAATCCGTATTCTTTATAGTAAGAAGAGTATTATATAATTTATATTTTACGCGCACTAGAGCCTAGTAATAAGTTAGCTCTAACTAAGTTACTAGAATTAATAATCTTACTAGGGATAGATAGTAATAGGTGCTATTAGGAACCTTCTTTATAACCTTAAAAAACTTATAATAGAGTATTATAATTCTTGTAAGACACTAATAATAGGTTAGCTAGCTAAAAGCAGTAGCCTTAAAGGGGCACTTACACTAGTATATATTTTATTATTTTTTATATAGTAAGCGCACTTTAAGGAATTACCTAACCTAAGTTAGTATTATAAGAGTAGGAAAGGAGTAGCTTAGTTATACTAGGGGAATAATAATACTTATTAGGAATTAGCTTCTTATCTATAATATACTAAGGTTTAGCTTTATTATCTTTAGGGGTAATTTACTAGATTACTACTTACTAACTATAGCAAAGGTAAGGAATTTTAATTATATTACTTAGCAAGTTAGTAGCTATAATACTATAAATAAAAGGTAAACTTACGTAAATGTTTTTAAAGCATATAAAGCCCTCTTATAAGGGGATTTCTCTAGGGTAGGTGCTAAGGGTCCTAGAGTTATTAGGCAAATAGAAGCTATTATAACCTATTTATAAGTTAGTAGTAAGTAAGTAGGAAGCAAAGTAGTAAGATACTAACTATAATACTAACTATAAGAGCAAAAAGAAAATAAGATAATAAGGAGGAAGACTCTAGATAATATTAGTAACTACTAGGTAGTAGCAGCGAGAACGCTACTATAGGGCTAGTAGGGCTAACTTATAAATTTAATATTAAAAAGTAAGAGAGATAAGGAGGAAAGGAAAAGAAAAAGGAGGGGAAATCTAGTCTTTTTTATATTAACCACAGACCCCTTAAGTAATCTATATAGGCAGCGAAAGTAAGCTATAGGTTAAAAAGCTAGCATTATAGCTATTAATAGCTATAGTTATAACTAACTACACACACCTAGTAAGCTTGCAGTAACTTTACTAGAACTTATAATTAAATACACCCTAATGTATAGTGTCTAATACCCTATCCTTTTTAGCTAATAAGAAAATATAACATAGGGTGTTTACTTTTATAGGACTAGTAAGAATAAGGATATAAGCATTTACAAAGCAATGCTATAGCTATAACTACATTGCAACTAGGAGCTTATAGGTAAGGTAAGGAATAATAGCTAGACCTATTATTAATAGGGCTATTATCTCCCTATATCTTGCATTAGGATATATAAGGTAAGAATTATATAGGAAGTTTAAAACAGTAAGTTTACACTAACTAGGTAGTAAGTATAATTAAGGGTAATTATAAAGTAAAGGGGGTACTATATTAGGGTTATAAAGGCTACAAAGTAATATAGGCAATAGAGGCAATAGCATTATATATAGTAAGACCCACTTAGGGCTTACAGCGCCCTAGCTATAAGGTTGCTATAAGCTAGTTATATAAGCGCAAAGGGGGTATTTAGGCGAAGGTTACACATATAGAATATAGGAGGCTAGAGATTAAAACCCTTAAGCATTACTACCTACCTTTAGCTATTTAGCTGCTACTTATCCATACCATCACCCTGTTCTATCCATTTTAGCCCAGAAGCCTTAACATATAGCTATTAATAGCTATAGTTATAACTAACTACGCACACCTAGCAAGCTTATAGTAACTTCGCTAGAACTTATAATTAAATACACCCTAATGTATAGTGTCTAATACCCTATCCTTTTTAGCTAATAAGAAAATATAACATAGGGTGTTTACTTTTATAAGACTAGTAGGAATAAGGATATAAGTATTTACAAAGTAACTCTATAGCTATAACTATATTATAACTAGGAGCTTATAGGTAAGGTAAGGAATAATAGCTAGACCTGTTATTAATAGGGCTATTATCTCCCTATGTCTTGCGTTAGAACGCGTAAGGTAAGAATTATATAGGAAGTTTAAAATAGTGAGTTTACACTAACTAAATAGTAAGTATAATTAAGGGTAATTATAAAGTAAAGGGAGTACTATATTAGGGTTATAGAGGCTATAGAGTAACACAGGCAATAGAGGCAATAGCATTATATATAGTAGGACTTACTTAGGGCTTATAGCGCCCTAGCTATAAGGTTACTATAAGCTAGTTATATAAGCATAGAGGGGGTATTTAGGTAAAGGTTATATATATAGAATATAGGAGGCTAGAGATTAAAACCCTTAAGTATCACTACCTACCTTTAGCTATTTAGCTGCTACTTATCTATACTATCACCCTGTTCTATCTATTTCGGCCTAGAAGCCTTGACACCACGTGAGGGGAGGCCACGATGCCCGCTGCCGACCTCGCTACATTATCGTACAAGGTCAGCCTGAGCATGTGGGTTTGAAAGGCAACGCGCCCGCCCAATCAGAGGGCGCGCAGCCCTGTTAATAATGTAGGCTTGTTCTAACAGATACCTCCATGTATATATTCAATATTGAGTGGTATTACTATTTGTATATTAGCTAGCTAGCGTATAATATTCCTTACTTCAGCTATAATAGCGTGTAATTTGACTATAGATGTAAGCAGTAAATATCAATATACCCGTACTGTCAGAACCTAGAAGGTGTGCTAGGTAAGCCATTCGACCAAAAGATCCAACAATGCTAGCTGTCCTTGCATTGCACCTTACAATTGATTATTAGGCCGCACACCTGACACCTACTACTATAGCTTAAAGCTAGTATCAGTGCTTATACGGAGTAATACTCCGTAGTATGCGTGTTGGGGACTGGGATACCTGTCTTTTGCTATGCCCCTTATACCTAGCTATCTTATGTCAGCCCCCTTTTCGTCCCCTTGCTCTCTTACATCAGGCCCTGACGTCTGTGCACTGCAACTAGTGCTTAGGCAAAGCCCCAGCCCTTTACGATGCGCATTCAAAAACGCGGTATGCGCATTTAGTGACCCGACGGTAGGAAAGCAAGTCAGTGTAGACCCTCCACTTGGAATTTGGGAATCTGGGAATCTGGGAATCTGGGTGGGGGTCCTCAGAGTCTGCTCTGCCATTGGAGGAACTTCCCAATCTCACTCAACCCCCACCAGGCAGGGTCATTGAGGTGCCAATGTGGCGTATGTATTCAAAAATAAACAGCCCTAGCCCCCAAAGAAGCCACAAGGCGCCACGAAACTCACAACAACTCGAAGCAGCATAGCATAGCATGGCATAGCATGGCATGCAAACTCTTTCCTTCACAATGTTGCCGTTGCATTGCGCTGTTACAATCCGAATTTTCTTATCAAATAGAAATAACGAATATTACTCCAGTCATCCGAAGACCCATCCGGCCCCATCGTCTCACGGATCGACGACGGCACGATCGCCAGTTCGTTGGCTAGCCTGTTCAGTCGCCGATCTGCAATTACTTACATACGTCACGGTTTGAGGAAACGATCGGTATCAATCCAGCGCAAAATGTATACCGTTTTCAATTCCATATGCCAATAGTCGCGATACCGCGATACGTAGAAGTCGAAATCATACCTTCGAGGGCAGCTGCTGTCATCAAAATCGGCTCCCGAGTCGCTCCCTGCCCCCGCGTGGAGAGTTCACTGCTCAACCAGAGGGGTTTCCATTGAAGCCCAATAAGTTTAGAGTACCTCCAGGGACGTTTCTGATGACTCCTGGAGTAGCAAGAGACTGGATACGCTCGCAGAGGGCCCGGGCGCCTGGGAAGCCCTCTAGACCAGCAAGATACGCTGCGAGACCAACAATGTGGGGAGTAGCCATCGAGGTACCCGAAATGATTTTCTGGGAGCAAGCAGTGTCAAGACATGGAACATGTTGGATCGGCGGTCGGCAAGGACGAAGCTTCAACTTACGGTGCTGCCACCGGGCCAGGTGGAAAGAATGTCGGTGCCGGGGGCCAGGATATCGACGACGCTTCCATAGTTGGAGAATGAAGAGAGACTGTCGGAGCTATCCGTTGATCCGACGGTGCAAACACTCGGCTCAGAGGCAGGCGAGTAGCCAGAGGCATCCTGGCGATTGTTTCCAGCGGCGACGGCGAGGAAGACGCCAGACTGAATCATCTGAGCGGCCGCATCGTTCAGCGACTGCGAGTATCTGCCACCGAGACTCATGTTGACGAGAACACCCTTGGCGCAGCTTCGTTGCCTGGCGTCCTGGACGGCAAAGTCCATGCCCGCGATGATGTTGGAGTTGGTTCCAGATCCCTTGTCGCTGAGTACCTTGATGCCAAGCAGCTGAGTCTTCTTGGCGATGCCGTAGCTGCGGCTACCGATGGTGCCAGCGACGTGAGTGCCGTGGCCGTGGCCGTCGGCATCCTCCCCATCGACAAAGGATGTGACGAGCTGAGCGCGACCCTCGAACTCCTGCGACTCCGGATTAGTTGGGATGACCGCCTTGCCAGCGAGAACCTGGGCCCATCGGGATCGACTCGGACGAAATGACATACAGGGTGGGAGTCGTCAACTCCAGTGTCAATAATGTAGGAGCATGTGCCCTCGCCGGCACTCTCATGATAAACGTAGCCACGAATGTCACCCTGGCGGTGAGAAACACGGCTCAATCCCCAAGGAGCATCGCGCTGCTCAACAAAAGTGTTCATCTTGAATATGGCATCCTTCTCGATGTAGTCAACCTGTTTTGGGGAGCACAGAGTTAGTATTTGTCATGGCCATGTCCAGTGTCCACTACTTGGCCAAGTCTCACGTCCGGGTGGTGACGAAGCTGCTCAATGGCGCTCTCGTTCAAGGTACCAGAAAATCCGTGGAAGATGTTGGAGTACACTCTGTCGGCACCAGCGCTGCATGTCTTCAAAGTGTGATCGGCCGAGGCAATGGAAAATGCCTTTTTGTATTTAACAATGTACTTGTTCTCGATCACGGCCCCGCGTGGAGCGAGGATCGGGGCTGGCTCCGATCGCCTTGCTCCGGGAGCTGCAACAGCTAGCGGGAGCAGCTGGAGGAAGAAAAGACTAGAACGCATCGTGGCTGGCTCCCGTCAGGATACTGGTATTTACTGTTGATACCTGAAGCTTGGGAATCAGGGGACTTTTGAGTTTCTCAGAGGAGAGCTGGATATCTGGAGACATGTCTTGCCCCCTTTTATATCTACAAGTTTGGATCAAGAGGCATCATCACCATACTTACTGCGCTTTTGCCATGACCTACCTTCCAACCATACGAGGTTTACAACCTTGGTGTAACGGTTCTTTGCGGAAACGACCCTGTTTGGCGTGGCGGATGGCTCGATCCCTTGCGCAAAGACGAAGACGTCTTTAGGACCTTGGAGTTTGTTTTTGTCGAACCATGCAGGCGCTGTCTGAAGATGACATTCGTTATCCTGGTCCAGCATAAGCAGTGTCCTGCCGTGTTGGTTCCACCACCCGAAAATAAAAATAAAAAACAATACTCCGCGGGCGGATTCGCCCAAAGAGGAAGGTTTCGACAAGAAGGTGTTCTGTCATGATCGGTGTCATTCGGACGTCACGTTACGCACAAGATGAGATGCCGATGCCGATGTAAGACTTTGATCACGGGCGTCGCACGAGGGCCGCAGCCGCCAACGATTTGGCATGTTGCTCGCGGATCACGGTCGGCGGCCGCTGCACCATTGATTCGTTTTCGTGGCTCCCCCCCCCCGTTGTTGACATGTCGCCGGGAAAGGATCAGGAAACGCGGTGTGCCCCCATGCCTGCAGTTGCTCACTTGATGCATGGCCGAGGGAGACGCGACTCCTCGATTCCCAGCAGCAACCCGTTACCCAACTGATCGGGAGGCCCTGCTGTGGTCACCGCCGGCTTTGAGTCGGTGGGACGGACTGATTCACGGCCATCTGAAGAACAAAAGTCATGGAGCCACCAGGTAATGCCATTCAATCGTACACATCCGTGCACATGGCCGTCCTAGACTCGGAACATGGCCGCCAGGAAGCCGTGACGACTCACGACTCACGGCCGCAGCCTTGTTGGGCGCCGCCATCTATCAATTCCCTGAGATGTCACACAAACTGCGGCAGGATCATGCTTAAAAACTAACTTGATTTCGCGGACCTTGAGCTTCTATGCATGGCGCGGGAGAAGTTGTGGCCATTTATTTCCATACTTGTCCAATCAAGAACGAGCGTACTGCCGAGGGAAGCCCCCAGCATCGGATATATATATATATATATCTATTACCTTGTTCGTCTCTGGTTTACAAACAAAGCAAGGTCTTGGAATAGATTAACAGACAAAGCATAGCACGGATCACAATGGGAAAAAACGCGATATAAGAGGCTGCAGCAGCAAAGGAAAAGTGATGGCTAAGAGTTTAAGGCTGCGATATCCAACACATTTCATCACATGGCATGGGTCGATTACTTTCAGCGTTTGGGCATGGTCTGGGCGCATGCATGAGAGCGTAACCGTCCCCAAAAAAGCAGTCTTCTCGAGCCAGAAGGCCGAAAAATGATTGTCGGGAAATAAATCTGCGGACTATCGGGCTTATGCGCAAGGTCACGCTCACGCCCACGCTCACGCTCACGCTCACGGAATTTTCATGCAGTACATGCTTCTGGGCAGGTCAATCGCATATGGCGGATGCAGCGGATAGAACAATGAATGACCTGTGGTAGGTCCTTTCATGGCGCATCGATACGGAGTAGTCCGTGAGTAGTCCGTGAGTAGTCCGTACCCAACTCTGCAATTGCTCTCCGTGACCGAAGTTGGACAGACGGACCACAGCAGTGGACGGCGTGCCAACGCTGTGTAACCCACCCCTTGGTTTTCTTGGCAGAAAAACATCATCTAGCAGCGACCGCGAATCTCAGCCTTCACTCTGTTTTCATCATCTAGGCCGAAGGCCGCGACACGTCGTCATGGAATCGAGATAAGCTCGGGTCCAGTCCGGGTCCAGTCCGGGTCCAGTGAGGATGCGGATTGTGCACACAAGAAGCTACTGTAAATGCGGATGCTGTGTAACCTCTACGGAGTAGTTTAGTTCTCTTCGTCCTCTGGAAGAATGTATGTAATATTCGCACTTTAAACGCTGACGTGCAGTGCAGTTGCCTTGAGTCTAGTCCCTAGCACCTATAAGCTTATATTCTAGCTTAACCCCTACTTTTAAGCTAGAATATAAGCCTATAGGTAAGCACTTCAAGCTTCGTTTGACGACCTAGATTCACTTGTTGATAGATTTAACGCTTATAATAAGCTTCCTAAAATCTCCCTCTGTTAGATTCCGATTTCCCAGATGGTGTTGAGGATATTCACAGCCTCACATCGCAGCCTCAGGCATTAGCCTCGTCATCCGACGATGCAGCCTCCCGTATCGCGTTTGCTATTACGATTCATCGTAGGCTCTGTTCAGAGGCTCTTCAGATTCCTAGATTCATCGGATTAGTGGATTTGAAGCTTATAAGCTTCTCTTTTCTCTGCTAGATTCCAAATTCCTAGATAGCAATTCTACATCATCCTTTTCTCTTCTCATCGCTCTTTGCCACATTCCCTTCACAGATGGTAAATCTTCATCTTCTCTTCTTCTCACTCTTTGAGCTAACTCAGGGTCCGCACGCACAGAGTCCACTGCGCCTGCCAAAGCCGCGCCTGCCAAAGCCACGCCAGCCAGTGATCCGTGCTTTCTGCCCGTGGGGCCGCACGTCTGGCGGGTATTTGTTTGTAGATGCTGTCACGTCACAGTCAGCCTCCCTTTTTTCTTGCTCTTTTCTTGCTCTTCTCTTGTCTTTGTCCCCTCTCCTGTGTGTACCCGTGCGCAACATGGCCACCTGCGGAACCTGTTGGCGCATATTTACCGCTGGCTGGCGCTCGCGTCAGCAACACATGGACGCGACCGGCCACTGCCCTCCCGACTTTGAATGCGAGACGTGCGATCGGTATTTTGGGAGTCGGCACGCGGTTAACCAGCACATGACTGATGTGGGCCATTGGGCCGAATCCTCCGAATCCTCCGAATCTGATGGGCCAGAGTACCAGTGTGACGACTGCGACGACGCCTTTTACGACGAGGACGACCTTCGCAAACACGAGGTCGAGGAGCACTTCTACTGCGACCCCTGTAATCGCTACTTCCATACCAGAAACAACATCAATCAGGTGAAACGTGCTTCTCTCGCTACTGTTGACAATATTGACTGACATCATGATAGCATCTGCGTGGCAAAGTTCACCGCAGCACTTCCGTTCGGTGCCCTTTCTGTAAAGACGAGTTTGGAACGGCCACCGGCCTGGTTCATCATCTAGAACGTGGCTCCTGCCCCAAGGCACCTCTGAGCCGTGTGAAACTCTATGAGGCCATCCGGAACCGGGATCCCAATGGCATCATAACCAAGAAGCTGATCGGCTGGTCGGGTGATACTAGTTACGAGGCAACCGAAAAGGCATGGAACCCCATTGCTGAAGCCTACCAATGCTATCTTTGCAAGCGCCTCTTCGACAGACTCACATCCCTCAACCAGCACCTCAGCTCCCCCACTCACCAGCAGAACCTCTATCACTGCCCAAACCGCCGCTGCGGAAGAGAGTTTACGACTCTCGCGGCTGTCATTAATCATCTGGAGAGCGAGAGTTGCGAATACATGCGTTTCGAGGCTGTACAGAAGAAGGTCAAGGGCATTCTCAATCCAAATCGCATGATACAGGCATGACACGCAAAAGATAAAAAGTAATAATAAGAAGAATAATAATAATAATGTCGCGATTGCTAGTAGATGGATTGGCTGGATTAATATGTAGGACACATGGGTCTATTTAGCAACGTGGCCTCGGCTGAGCCTCTTACTTGGCGCCGCCAAGTTTCGAGGTCGAGCTGGAATCAACAATTTGCACTGACGATTTGAATGCGGCTGGACAAGCTCTGTGACCAACACCGTCGGCTTCAAAAACCCTTGTGAGTGAATGACCTTGGTGACTCGAGAAAGTAGATTTGCTCCAGCGGCCATCATCTCCAATGGTAACTCAATCCCATCCACATAATGGCGTGTTCTTGCTAACAAGGCCGATCAATCCTATCTGATCGTTGCCGAACCCCATTGCTGAGCAGAGCCAAGCTGCTTTTCAGAGAACTTTGGCAGCGATCAGTCATTGTGGCCGGCAATAACTCCTACGTGGTATCTATCACGTATGTGCGGAGCGTTCACCCAGGGGTGGCATTTTTACTCTTTCAATACTTGAAGAGGGTCAGCCCGGCGGCCGCCTTGTTCCTCCAGACGTAGTAGGAGCGCAGCAGGACGCAGCCGGCGCACACGAACAGCAAGAGGCCGGCGTTGACCCAGTGTCCCGTGGGGTATCCCGACCTCGCCTCGTCCGCCCTGTAGATCCAGACGCCGACGATCTGACCCGGGGCTCCCATCGAGACGTTCAGGGCAATGGCCAGGCCTATGGCCGCCGTGCTCCGCAGGTTGGACGACAGCCAGCCGAGGAGAGGCGGGATGCACGCAAACGAGCCCGAGGCCGCCACGATCAGACAGCCGTAGCGTTGCTGCACGGGAAATTTTTTTTTTTTGATTTTTCATCAGTTTCCAAAGTGAGTTTTCTGTGCGTTGCGGTCCGGGGATGGATGGATGGAGAAACTTGCGTACGGCATAATGGTGAGGTGGAAGCGCGGCACTGGCGATGAACCCCGCGGCCCCGATCGCGGAGAATAGAGCCGAGTGCAGGGCTCGGCTTTCACGGGCTGGAAGTCAGTTTTTTTTTTTTTTGGCTTGGTCCGGATTCTTGGGAGGGGGGGGCGTCTTTTTGCGGGGGGAGAAAGACGAAAAACTCACGCATTGTGACGGTCCGCGGACCAGGAGACGAGCAGCGTGACGACATATGCTACCGCGTAAGGTGGGACAGTCATCAACTGAGCTTTCAGGTTTTCAAACTACGAGATTTATACCAAGTCAGCCACGGAATTTCGGGGGAGGAGAAAACCTACTCCCAGACCAGCAGTGATAGACGGAGTGAAGAGAGACAAGCTGGAGAACGGGGCCGAGATGCCAAAGTAGATCTGGGGCAAATGATCGAATCAGCAACGACATGACATGCACCGGGAGGGGGGGAAGGGGTTGACTTGTACGCAATAATGAGCCCAGAGACGCCACTCGAGAAGCGTCGACTTTGCCTCCCGCCACGTAAGAGACGTGCTGTTGCCGCGGGAGCCTTGCTCGGACAGGCGGCGAGCCGCGAGATGTTTCTCCTCGCCGGAAAGCCAAGAGGCGGTTTCTGGATAGTCGGGCAGCAGGAGCCAGACGAAAGGGGCCGAGATGACGGATGGGAGACCCTCGAGGAGAAAAAGCCATCGCCAGGCCGACACACCCCGCGTCTGGTCCATGTGTCCCACGCCGTACGCGATGGCTCCGCCAAAGGCACCCGCGAGAGTGGCCGACGCGAGGATGGCGGCCACCCGGACGGATCGCTCCTCGGTCCGGTACCAGAACGTGAGATGGTAGACGAGGCCGGGGAAGAGGCCCATGGGGAAGACGTTAGCTCGAAACTGCCGTGGGCCATGTTCCCCGATCGAATCGATGAATTCGTGGTGGCAAGGGGGGGAAAAAAGGGGAAAAAAAAAAAAGGGAAAAAAAAAAACTCACCGGCTTCAAAGACGCCCAGCAGGAACCGCACCACCGTGACGGAAGCATAACTGTTGGTGCCGGCCAGGCCCATGGTGAGAGAGCCCCAGGCCAGCATCAGGAACGCGATCCATCGGCTGGGCCTCACCGTCTTGAGGAAATAATTCGAGGGCACTTCGAAGAGGGCGTAGGCGATGAGGAATACCATCAGCGCGACGGTGTACTGGTAGTTGGTCATGCTGGTCTCCGAGAGAAGGTCATGGTGAGTCGCCGCGTTCAGCACCTTGGCATTCCCAATGTTGGAACGGTCCAGGTAGCAGAGGAGGTAGATGCCGGCGGCCAGGGGGATGATTCTGGCATCTTGTTTGCGGACCAGTGCCGCGTTCAACTCTGGGTCAATCGGGCCGCGGTGCGCGAGCTGTTCGTGGTACGGATCCTGGGCGTACTTTTGGGGATTGGTGACACGAGTCGCGGGTGACTCGATCCACGGTACCTCTTTGCTGGCCTCAACGTCCTCATCCGGACGAGCCGAGGTGGTTTCGCCGAGACTTTGCTTGCCCGACATTGTTGAGGGGGGCTTCGGGGAGACGGGGAGACGGGAGACGGGAGACGGGCGCTGGAATGACAAACCGCAAGAGGGAAAGACGTGGGTTCCTTGCCGAGGTTTCGGACAAGATCTTGCCGCGGGGCTCGTTTGTCGGTCCGACCCCCCCCCCCTGATGCCGGCAGCCACAAACGCCACCCGCCACCACCCGCCACCCGGCAGCGGGCAATTGATCCGTGGCTAAGCCCATAAGCAAGTCCCAGTCCGACTCCCGGCCGACGTCCGTACGAAACGCTGCTCCGGCCAAGTTCGATTCGACGGCCCGACAAGTTGCTTGAGCTATACTCGACATCTCCGACCGCATTAACTTGGTTTGCATCTCGCATTCGATACTTTTATTGCATCACTGCAAGTCCATCACCCCGCCGCTTGCTTCCCTCTCTGGGAAATCCCCAGCTCCCAAGCAAGGCAACATGGTCCCCATCTTCCACCAGTCCTATCGAAACAAGCAAGATATCTTCTTCCCCCCCCTTCTCCCCCTTCCCCCCCCTTCGCCCTCGACTTGCCGCTCAGCCCATCCAGCATCTCCAGCCCCCAGCCCAGCCTCGCCGTCACGTCGTCCATCATCGCCGCGTCAGCCCTGTCAAAGAGCCCATAGTGGTCCGCATCCACCTCAATCACCGCCTTGATGAACTCGGCATACCTGCCCTCCCAGCCCAGCAGCCTCTCGTCCCGGAACAAGTCCACCAGGCACGGGGCAGCAACATCCTGGCCCTCGGCCACCGGTCTCGCGGCCCTGGTGCACCGTACGAGCACGGCCGGCGGGGGCGACCCCGGCGCGAGGCCAGATGATTCTCCCGCATTCGCATTACCATTCGCATTCGCATTCGCACTCGCATTCGCATTCGCATTCGCATTCGCAGACCCGGTTCCTTGCTTCTCGGTCGAGATGGTGCTCCAGGTCCCGGCGCCCCCCGCGGCAGGTATGTGCAACACCTCCTCGGGCCCGAGTTTGAAGTCCCGCCCGCCGACGGCGAAGTAGTCGGCTTCTCGCGCCTCGCCACCGCTCCACCGCGGAAGATGCCAGTTCTGCAGCATGGCGTCGCAGTTGTCGAACGACTTCTGGACCAAGTCCGGTATGTTGGTGAGCCGTGCCTTGGAGACGGGCTGCGTGATGCTGCTCCGGGCAATGTGGTAGGGGGAGTCGATGATGAGAATGCCGGCCACGGAGACGGGGTGTGCGTCTGGGTCGAGGGCGATCATGTGCGCCATGGTGAGGGAGAGGTATCCCCCGAGGGACCAGCCTTTGTTTTTTGTTTTTTTTTTCGACATGTGAGTTGTTACAAGTTCTCAACCCCCCCATCTTCCCATCCTCCCCCCCCCCACAACTCAATATGATGCAGCAACCAGGGAGAGAAAACTCACCTCCCAGAATGATGGGCCCCGAAAGGCCCTCGTCCGCGAGATAGCCGAGATACGTCCTCGCCATCTCATCCATGCCCCCCTCCCACGGCACCCCGTCAAAGTACCTGGGGTTGTGGACCGCCCACACATCGCGCGCCAAGCTCCCGAGGATGAAGTAGCTAAAGGTCGTGCCGCCGCCGTCGTGGATCAGGACGAGGGGCGGGGGCGGGTTCGCAGTCTTGCCGGCGGGCACGTACTGGACTTGGGTTGGGTTCGGACCGCCGGGATACATGGTGTGTGAAGACGTTTTTTGTTTAGCTGGAGTAGACAATGGGGAAGGGGGGAGTGAAAATTGTTCAAGAAGCGCACAAGACAAGATTTTTGACGAATTGTGAGCCCCGCAGTGAAACACGGCGAGAAAACAAAAAAGTCTACGGAGTACATGCGGAGTTACTTTTCCGCAGCCCTATGAAAGAAAAAAAAAAAGGAAAAAAAAAAAAGTCACGCCCCCGTTACCCCGCATCTTTTTTTCCATCCATCCACAAAGAACGCGAGCTCATTAGAAACACTCCTTTTGGCAAAAATAAGAAGAAGAAGAAGAAGAAGAAAACCATGTCCCCGCCCGATTGCACAAGACAAAATGCATCTCAGATGCACGCTTCCACCACACGGAGCAGCTGCTTCTTGGGTACCCTGCCAGAAAACTGCTGAAGCAATATCACGGCCAGTGCCACGTTGGAACCGTCTGCAGATGAGCCCATGCCTCGTTCACTCGCGAGAGCCTCGTTTAGAGCCCAAGAATTTGGCAACTAGCTAGCCCGTTAGCATTCCTTTTTTTTTTTTTTTCCTTTTTTTTTTTCTCTTGGCCCTTTCTTTTTCTCCCCCTCTCTGCCGCATTATTGTCAGCCTTGGTGGACGTCGTGGTCGTTTCGGCATACCTCTTGCTAGACAGTCTTCTTCATCGACTCCAGTGACTCGGCCAGGCTGGAGGAGGCATCTTTGCTCAGCAAGCGAGACGCCAGTTGGCTCTGCTTCCACGATGCTTCCGAGCTCAGCATCGCGGTGGCCGTCTTGAGAATCTCTTGGCGCCTGCCGCGGCTCGGATGCTGCTCCGTGGACAGTGGCGAGGCGCTCCCGAAGCTCGTCTCGTAGTGCGCCGTCGCCACTTGTTCGAATGTGTCGAACCTGGCGTCATCGCGAGCGTGTCGCATCGCGCTCTCCGCTCTCTCCTCGGTCCTCGAGCTCCTTGCCTCTGGGGGGGATGGGCTCGCCCCCAGAGGTGGCGGGAGAATGCAAGAGTCCGGCATGGGCTCGAGAGCGGGAACAACACGAGGGTTTGGCAGGTCTGGCAGGTCTGGCAGGTCTGGCAGGTCTGTCATTTGAGGAAAGCTCATCATTTGCATGATTGGCGACGGAGAGGATCGAGTCCTGAGCCCAAAGGCGTCAGTCGTCCAGTCGTTTCTCGACCCGTCGAATGACAGGTCCAAGTCGTGCATGTGTGCTGCTGGTGTGAAGGCGCTCACACAGCCCACGTGTTCCTGATTCATTGCGTCCATCTCTGCATGATCAAGTCAGTAACGGCCAGCGTCTCCCCCCAAAGTCCACACCTACTTGGCCGTGGAGTTGTTGGTACGAACCTTGCGGCAACGAGGACCCGGGTGAGCCGTTGTACTGGGGTTGTCCGGGGTAGGGAGCAGCATCCTGCTCAATCGTGCTCAGTCTGTTGGCGAGCCGGTATTGGAAGCGCAAGCAGTCGAGGACGAAGAAATCTTGGGATGCATTGTCGGACTGCTGCTCAAGGTCTGGTCGACCTGGCGGGGAGAGCAGCCCGTCTGGAGCCTGCGGCGAGGGATGGGAATTCGGGGGGCTGCGGAGATACTGCGCGTTGTGCGCGTAAAACGCTGGTTCCGAATCTTCCATGACATGCTCCTGCACACCGCTGCCGGTTGGTAGAATCGGCATGGCCGCGTTCGGATTCAAGATTCCGGTTCCGGTTCCGGTCCCGGTTCCGGTACTGGCCGCGGCGCTATCGGGCGCATGACCGGTGCTGTGAGCGGCATGCTCGATTCTTTGCCGCTCGTGGTTATCCAACCTGGCTTGAAGCTCCCCAAGTCGTGCCTTCATGCGGTGACCTGTTGGACAGACAGCCCTCTTCCGTCAGCGCGGGCTACTTTGTTGGGGGGGGGGGGGGGGGAAGCAACAGAAATAGCCGGCTGGGCACAACTCACGATATGTTCTCTGAGCCACCCTGTTCTGGATTCTCTTCTTCTCCTTGGGACACTTGACCCTTGTCCAGTCATCCTCCATGCTGAGCTCCGTGGGGTTGGGGAGCGATGAGAGTGTGGCCGAGCTCCTGGAGTTGCGTCTGCGGTTTCTGTTGCGATTCGAGGCTTGGGGCGACGGGCCCGATGCCGGGGGCGGAAATGTAACGGTGGATGGGGGCGATGACCCTCCCGTTGTCGTTATCGATGTCGGTGAGAGGGGAAAGGGGACTGTTGTGAAGGTAACGGGGTCGCTTGGCGTCGTGTCCGAGCTGGCTGCATAGTTCCAGCACGGTCCTGGTCCCGACTGTATAGTCATGGTCGTGCTTGCTGAAAAGGATGAGCCGCAGCGAGGCGCAGGGTGGATGGCTGGTGATGGCGAGGAGCTGAAGCGGGTGAGAGGGGCCTGCAAATGAGTTGAGTTATTTGGATGGATAGTCTCGGGATAGTGGGAATCGTCCATGAGGAGAGTCTAGTTGAAAATCAAAACAAACTTCTCCAGGTAGCCAAGTTGTTGATGATGCGATATGAGCATATATGTATATATATATATATATATATATATACATGTCCAGGCATCAACCCAAAGACGATGGCTCCATCCACACCCGGCCGTCAAAGTACAAGACGCATGTAGTACGTATGCTATCGTCCCATCCACTTGCCACTTACCGAGAACTAGCCGCCTCGGGAGGTCCCATTGGGTCCGTCCCATTGCAGGATCCAAGTCGTTGTCCTCCCGAGTCCCCCCCGTACCTGTCTGTCATATGTACGGAGACGGGGCGGCGCACTCGTCAACTAAACTAGTGCCCCGAAAAAGCACTGGTCACATACATGCACGCACGATACAGCCCATGATGGAATATAGTATAATTACGGCCACTTCCATCCACCACCTCGGGCACGGCTAGTAGCTACAGGCGGAAACGGCTCGGGTCCAGCCTCGCTGTTCCTTCAATTTCTGCGTGTCTTGCCACGGGATCCAGTCCTGGACGGGACAGCCCGCCGGCCCGCCGTCTGGGACATGCATGCGCCTCTCTGCACATCTCTGCACACATCTCTGTTATGTACATACATACATACAGCGTGTGACGAGAGAGCAGATCGGTAGCGTCTTTTGTTCCTGGCCTCGCCCCCACCCGCTCACGGCGTCACCCCCCCCCCACTCACCCCACCCACCCCCGTGCTACGTGATGTTGTAATGTAGCCAAGTTGGCCGGCTCCATCTCCATCTCCATCTCCGCTGAAGAAAGAAAGCTCAGCCCTGTGCTAATCGTCTCCGCGCGGGCCCACCGTGCACCTGCCATTTTCCGCCAGATCTGGAAAGATCGAACGGAGCTCTCGTCTGCCCTTTGCCTTGTCGTGACTCGTCACACCCCACGGGCGGGCCCAGCGCCAGCAAGCAGCCCATGTCAGCATTACTCGGAAAACTCCCGTGATTCCGTGCAAGTGAAGTGGACTTGTCTTGGAGACAGGCCTTCCACACCGTGACTTTTTCTGTGTGTGTTGAGAGAAAAATGGGTACCGTATGCGCTGAATAAGGGGGGGGAGGAGGGGGGGTCGCTTAAATTTAATGTTGAATTGACACGAGGTTGAATAAGATTATCATCAACTTTTAAAACATAAACTGACTCATCTCGAGCTTTATATTTTAAATCCTCTTCAATAAATTCAGATTCTAGTAAAAGTTTTACTAAAACTGCACCTAATTTATTCTCGGCAGAGAGCCGCGAGAAGAAGTCCCAGGCAGGGGGGGTAAGAGGACGTGGGATGGATGGGCGTTGCGTCCTCAAACGCAAACCCCCAACGTCTTCATCAGGTCGGCGACCTTTTTTTATTCGTTCTAGTAATCCGTAATCCGTACATGTACATGAGTGGACTCCGAGACAAGGGACGGGGATCGACCGCTCCCCCCCCCCCCGTCTACTTGTAGCTCCGTTCGGTTCATTTGATCTGGCCTGGCGTTGGCCGACAAAACGGCCCCCATATGCACCTGAGGTTGTAGAAATTTTCCGTTTCCGCCAAAGAGGAGATGGGAAGGGGGATTTTTGCATGTTGCCTGCCGTGCAGAGGCCGCGTTTTACTATGTACTCTCTGAAGGCCCCCCCCTCGACAGCCAGACGAACAGGTGGGTGGCACAGCAGATTCCTTCCGCCTCTGCGGGAGCGGGTTTGTCTGCTTCCTTCACCTCTGCGGCCTGGCCTGCGCACATTGGTGAGGGTGAGGCTGAAGCTGACAACTGGGCGTTGTTCGACCATAGGTTGGATGAAGCCCCCCCCAGCCCAGAGGTAACAAATCTGAGAAAATCACTTCGTGTGTGAAATTCTTCAGATAATGAATGCGTGGGCATTCTCAGGGTCCACTGGCATACAGGGATACAGGGCGAGTGATTCCTTTGGGATGAGTCCCTTCTTTGTCGCAAGTTGAAAAACGTGCGCCAGGCGGCTCTACAGAAGACTGTGGTGGAATCGGGCAGCTCGAATGCGGTGCATGCGGTGCTTATTATCCGAGTATTCCACATGGAAATTCAGAGAAAAGGCTGGGATAATGAAATGCGCATCCGCCAAAAATTAATTAAATGTGCATTCGCCGCTTTTCCTCCTGATCCACTCGCCCGATCAATCTAATCAATTGATCCAAGTTATCCAATCGATCCGATATCATCAAAGTCATCAGATCGATCAGATGAATTAATCCTAACCAACACAACAATCCCTTTCATCTAAGGTTAGCAAGATTAATCCGTCCAATCAGATCAATTGATTCTAGTCATCCGACTGGTCTAAAATCATCAGACCGAACAAATTAATTAATCCGGGGCATCCGACCTGTCTGATATCATCAGATTCATTAGACCAGTTAGAATATCCGCCACAAGTGACCTCTTGATTAATTGGTTAGACCTGTGATCAACACTTGCCATTCCTTTTTCCCCATTTCTTTTTCCCCCTTTGCTTCGTTACCCCACAAGCTCGTACGAGAGGCCTGCACGAACGGATATGTGGTCTTTTTATCCCTGTTAATAAAAGACCTTTTACGGAGGTCCACGTCAAAAGTCGTGTCCCCTGCAGAAGACCCCGGACAAGGACCTAATTAGCCAGCGGGGTCGTGGTCTCACCAGGTAAATTGAATGAGAGGCTCACCTCTTCTCTGGTTCCCCTCTCTTCGCCCGCTTTTGCCACTAGTGCTGCAACTATCGCCAAAGTCAGCTAGCTTTTGCCTCACCTAGCCGCTTCCACAATGGCTCGAACCTTGACCGTGGCCGACAGGGCCTGTGTGTTGCTTATGAAAGCTTAAGGAATGCCAAACCACAAGATCGCTTATACCCTAGGGATTAGTCCGAAGTCTGTGGGCCGAATCTTTAGTTGAGCTTGTGATCAAGGATTTGATCATATAATTCAACCTTTTCGTATCGACATGAAGTACGTGGTTGATGCCAAACGGTCCGGAAGGCCTTCTCGCGTGGATGATCCCGAATTACAACTCAAGCTTATTGAAAAAGTGACCAGAGACCGTTATGGAAGGGAAAAGAATAGTGTTGACCTAGCTGCTGAGCTTATTGAAGAAGGAATTTAAGCCTCGGAATCAACAGTCTTACGGACCTTGAATCGACTAGGGTTTTCAAAGACCAAGCCAACGAGAAAAGCAGGTCTGACAGCGCAGATGAAGAAAGACAGGCTGGAATTCTGCCTAATCCATCGTTACTGGACCCTCGAGCACTGGAAGAATGTTATTTGGACTGATGAAACGGCAGTCGTCTTGTTGCATCGAAGGGGAGGGTATCGTGTGTGGCGACGACCAATAGAGAGCTTGGTGAAGAGCTGTATTCGTGAGCGATGGAAGGGATCGATGGAATTCATGTTCTGGAGTGCGTTTAGCTGGGATTGGAAGGGTCCTTACCACTGTTGGAAGCCAGAGACCCTTGCAGACAAGAAGGAAGCTGATCAGGTTATTGAAGAATTGAATAAGGAGCTAGAACCTACTTGTCATGAACAGTGGCTTCTGTCAACAGGAATCAGCCGGCTAGGGCTTCGTAACAAGCCTGGTCGGAAGCCAGAGTGGAATTGGACGAAAAAGAATGGGAAGCTTGAACGAGAGACTAAAGGGAAGAAGAGGGATAAGGGGATTGACTGGTACTGATATCAGAAGGAAATTCTGAATAAGAAGCTGCTTCCCTTTACGAAGGAATGTTAGAAGAAGAGGCCAAATATGGTGGTGCAAGAAGACAAGGCCCCCCCACACGCTCATAGCTATCAACAGTTAAGTCTATGATGCTTGGGGGGTCAAGAAGCTGCTGTGGCCGGGGAATTCCCCTGATTTGAACGCGATTGAACCTGCTTGGTGGTATTTGAAGGTTAATACAACCCGCAAAGGTGCCCCGAAGAATCGGAAAGAAGCCACAGCAGCTTGGGAAAAAGCATGGGCAGAAATGCCTCAAAAACAGGTGCAAGCTTGGATTGAAAGAATTCCTCGTTATATTGAGGAAATAATTCGCTTGGAAGGGGATAATAACTATCGTGAAGGTCGCGAAGGTCAAGCTGACGGTCGGAGGCTTTAAAGGGTTGTTTTGCAATCGTCAGAAGATGAAGCTGCTGCTGCTGTTGATGATGTTGAAAGAAGGTGGATTGCAGACCCTCGCGAGCTTGACAGTCCTGACGGTCCTGATGACCTTGATGCCTTGGATTCTAATAATGTAGAGGAAGAATCTGATGATAACTAGGATAAGTCACTTTTGTATGCAATTTCTATGACAGAGGTACTTGATTCAATTTTCTTATGTACGGAAGTGGATAATAGTTAGCCCGGGCGGATACCGAAGCTTTCCCTGCGCCTACATACATATGATGCTGATGAATTCGGGCAGCCATAAGAAACTTGTTACGTTATCAAATGAAATGCGGTTCCACGCTTTGGGTTGCGAATGCGGTGTTCAATTTCGTAATAGAGATCAGCCAAGCGGCACACTGTTATAACGGCGCTGCAGCCGCTCCTACCAAAACCAGGCTGGTGGCTGGACATGTCTGGTCACCGTCTGGTCGTTCATCGGTGAGCCAAAAGGTCCCTTACTAATTATCATTACGAGTGTGTACGGAGTACTTCCGCATTGTGTGTGGTTTCTTTCTCCTGATAACAAACGAACAGACGGTCCGTCCAGTGAGAAGGCTCGAAACAACACAATCCTAGTTCTCAGATTAGGCAATGTTGGGGCCGCGACTTAGCGAGGAATGCAACACTAGCGTCGGCGCCGAGGTCCTGGATGGCCGGCTTGTCAATGAGTTGATGCAAAGATTGGAGAGCAGCTCATGCAGCGTGTCTCCATGACATGTGTCGAGAATTTTTAAGCCCACTAAAAAATAAGGGTTTCTGTTGGATATTGCAGCCTCACATCTTAGGCATCACTCCTCCTGTGTTGCTACAGCCTCCCGTTATCGCGTTCGTTATCGTGATCCGTGCTATGCTTTATTTGTTAATCTACCTAATAATAAAGACCTCGCTTTCTTCATTAACTGATCCTTTATTAAGTAGGTTTTTTGTTCTTTGCTAATAAATCTAGAAGCTTATATAGAGCTTCCTTTCCCTTCCTATAGATTTCCTAGATAGTCAATCATCTCACATCTCTTTCTTCCATTCTTTGCATCATTCCACAACTCTCCCCATTATTGAGCCCGGAAATACATGCCCAACTGGTAGGGAGTGTGAAAGTTCCCAAAGTACGTAATTGATATTGTACCCGGCCGTAACGAGAAGACAATGCGTTAGCCCCGTCAACAAAACAAGATGTGATTTGGCACATGGCAGCGCCGATAAAAACGCGCGATAAGGAGATCAGCTTTTGCGTTGCGTGCAGGGCGTGCGTCAGCCATGGTGCGGTTTGCGATGATGTGATGGCGAAGCCCCCAGTTGGCAAGCCGGCTTAAAGTCGTTTGCCGGTGCCTCCGTTGAGGGTCGGCGAACGATGGTATCAGTGCATTTCGACAAGCCACTCGCTCTCAGGAACTTGTTGCTGGGGTTGAGTGTTTCGTCTTTCTCCCCCACTGGTGTCTGATCTCAGTTCCAGTTCAAACGGTCCCCGGTCCCCGGTCCCCCCAGTCTGGGGAAGTGAGGGAAGTGAGGGAAGCGAGTGGAAAGTGTCACAAGTTGGGTTCGAGGTAACAAGGTAAGTTGGCAGGCGCGACGGGGCGAGATTCTGCGTTGCTGTCTCCTAGTTTTGGATTTCCTGCATCTTCATTGGCAGACACACTGTACACGCGCGCGAGAAGACGGGTGCCATCCTGGAGCCAGGAGGGAGCTAAAACATCAGACAGTCCAATAAAATGCTCGCTTTTTGTCTCTGCTCCTCACCTGCAACCTCCCACTTCTCTGCCTCTTCCACGCTTCATCTGCATACATGCGGATATTGATTGCATGTTGCCATATCCTCCGTTCCTCCCCTCCGGTAGCCCTCCGGTGTTCCGCATAGATACGGAACGGCAGCAAGGCTTGAGCCAGCCCTTGCTCACTCTGAGTACTCCTCCAGCTTCCTTACTCGTCTCCCCCCTCCAATTATCCTTGTCTCGAGTTGGTAGTGTAGGAAGCAAACTCGATCGTCCATTCTTATTCTCAGGAACATTTGGTCATCTAGACGGATAAACGTCGTCGTCAACTGTGTGCCAAAGGAGAAAAGAAACAAAAAACACACCGCTCTCGGATTCAATGACGCCGATAACCCACGGTTATCTCATCTTGGCCTCCGTCGTAACCTGACCTCCTGACACCAAACTTCAGATTTCAGAAATCACCCCAGTCAGTCAAGTCAGTCCCTCGGCATTAGTAGCGGCATTGCCAACTGCCCACAGCCGTCATCACCGCCCGCGCCCATCCCAATCATTGTGTCAGGTTTGTCGGTGCGTTCGGTTTGGCCAAGTTATTTCCACGAGCAGGAATACGCATTAGGGAAAGGAAGAAAAAAGACAGGACTGCGCATCTGGTTCCCTATTTTCACTTTGCCAGACATTATTTGAAACCTTGGAGCAAAGCTTTCGTCATCTCGCAACTGGCACGGTACCTCGGACAGCTGCTCACAAGTGGGCCCTGATTGAAAACATACGAAACCATAACATACGAACAGTTTTCCATCATCTCGTCGTATATATTTCAAAAATCCCAACATGGCTCAGAATCCCTCGGTACAGCGGACAGCCCCAATCGCCATCGCTCCGAAACCTCCTCGGCGAGAGCCGACACCGCAACAGCAAGAAAGTCTGAGCGGGTTTGGAATCGGCCCCAGTAGTGTCCAAACAGGTGCTTCGATTGAGACTTCCTCGCTTGCCGGCTCAACATCATCATGCCAGTCATGTCAATTTTCAGGAACGAAGTGCGTACTCAACGACGATGAAGACAGCTGCGCCGCTTGTCAGGCCAGTGGCTCCGATTGCTCCTTTCTTTCAAGTTCACTTGCAAGTCCTCATTCTCGAAAGCGAAAAATGAACGGAATACCGCATCGCGAGGCCAGCTTTAGCAAACGAAGGTGAGGCCAAGAAGTGTTCCCACGCAATCAACTCCTCTTGCTATGCCCAGGGATGCTAGTGTTCATGACAATCATTTAGCGTGCAAGAGCTTTCCATCTGCTACATTTTCTTTCGAACTTGGGGACTGACAATCCTTTGTGTTTAGCTCCCCCAACATGTCCAATCGTAAACTTGGCACTTCCAGTTTATCTAGCACTGCCGCGAGCTCTTCTCTCGAAGAGGATCTGGCCAATGTTGGTGGTCCGACTATGCTCAAGCGGACTCTCGGCATGCAGAATGACCGGTTTAGTCAATACATTGGTCTCACGACTGATTTTGAACCATCTTTGATCAACTTGTCAACGTTTGACCCACAGGATGAGAGTTTGCTGGCAAGAGGTACGCTTCGAAAAGTCAGCGACAAAGATACTTTCTTGATGCTGCCAGATAGCAGCACACCTGGGTATGATCAGATCATTGAGGACGCAGACGCCATCGAGGCGGTTGTCTCACCACATGGTCGCGACTTGATCGACTTGTACTTTCGAATCGTTCATCCAGCCTTTCCAATTATTCAGAAACACGTCTTCTTGGAAAAATACGAACGTTCTCACCGCGAATTCTCACCTCCAATCCTAGCAGCAGTCTATATCCTAGCCATCAACTGGTGGGACCACTGCCCCGATCTGGCACGTTTGCCTCGTCCCAATGTTCGGGAACTTGAAGGATTGATCCGCAGCACCCTAGCCGATGCATCGAATAGGCCAAAACTCTCCACCGTCCAAGCCGGTCTACTCCTGTCTCAGCGACCGGAAGGAGACCAGTGGGCACCAACAGCTCAGCTTGTAGCCATTGGTCAGGAACTCGGTTTGCATTTGGACTGTTCAAACTGGAAGATTCCCCTGTGGGAGAAGGGGCTGAGGCGGCGGCTCGCGTGGGCGTTGTACATACAAGACAAATGGGGCGCTTTGGTTCATGGTCGTCCTTCTCATATATTCATGTCTGATTGGGGTGTTCGAGCACTGACTGCCAACGACTTCCCAGACGTGGAGTGGGATGAAGGGGATGCGGATGTGAAGCAAGACATTGAGAAAGGTCGTATGTTGTTCACGCGGTTCGTGCAGTTGTCGCAAATTCTTGCCGAAATCTTGGAGACATTTTATACGCTTAACTCGACACAAAGGATTGCCGATGCCGGGCTTCAGAGTACTCAGCTCGTGTTGTCTCTTGCCAAGCCGGTTCAGCTCAAGCTCAAAGAGTGGTACAGCGGTCTGCCAGCCAGTATTCGTCTGGAGTCGTACTCGATGACGAGTTATTCCCCTGTATCACCGCCATCCACAAACAGGTTGTCCAGCATCGGTTACCTACACTTAGGTTACTTTGCCACAGAGATTACGTTGCACCGCAGAATCATTCGATCCTTGGCGTCGAATCCGAACACTGTGGATCCGTACGTTCAGCATATTTGCCGAAGCGCAGCCAAGGCTCGGCTGATCTCTGCGATGGACCTCGTCAACCGGCTTACCCCCAATCATTTGCGGTCCTTTTGGTTCTTCGCGTCGAAGACGAACTTTGCTTTGATTGGCACTTTCGGCTCCCTTCTATGGGCAACGTCTCCAGGTCGTGAGGAAGCTGACTGGTATCGTCGCCGGCTGGAAGAGTATCGATGGACGCTCTCGGTGAGTTCCAAACCGGGTGAGAGTAGAGGACTTACTCAGTTCGCCATGACGATGCTGGATATATCGACAGGACTGCTTAAAAAGCTTCCTGAAAAGCCTCCCATGAGCCGGAGTGGGAGTTTGGCAGACACGTCAGCCCCACCGTCGTTCCCCGGATCGTTTTCCGCGGGTGGCAGTCTCTTGGGTCAGTTCAGCAATATACACAGCGCCGATGTGAGCAGTGCTCAGAGTCCTCTCAGTGAGGTTTCTAGCAGCGATGACGAAATGGAGGACAATTATACCACGCCCATATAGAGTTCGGGCCTGTGTAGGGTAGGCCTCGCTGCGTCGATTCAAACCCCGGGTTCGTGGTCGAGTGATTGAGAAAGAGGGGTGAGTGGAAATGGATGGATAAAAATTCTGTCAGCATTCGTATTTTGTTACCTGTCTGTTGTTTGGTTGTTGCCTTAGGGGATAGAATAGCGTTTCTTTCAAAAAGTTCCTTGTTTTGGTCCAGGATACATTATGTTGTCTGCGAAATTTCAGGAGGATGTACGTAGTTGAAGGCCGCATTAGACACAGCGAAACAAAGGATCAAGGAAAAAAAAAGAAAAGAAAAGAAAACAAGCCGAGACCTGAGAGATATGTACCAGACTTCAAATCGAGTATGAGCAAATGGGTGTCTGCTATGGTGCAATGTTGTCACCATCAAAATGGAAGCCCATTGGGTGGCGCGAACACAGAGGATTACAGTGGGTCTGTACGGAGCAGAAGGCAGCCTTTGCCGCTTCCAGAGGGAAGGGACAGCTGCACAAGGGAGGCAGGGGGGAGGCAGGCGGGTCAAAGCGACCAGACCATCCTCGAAGCTCCCCCTCGAAGCTCCCCTCGAAGCTCCCCGCTCGCTCCGCTGTACTGCGCTCGCTCCTCCGGTAATACCAAGGCATGGCTGTCGACGATGAAACCCAACGCCCGTCGTTGAAACATTGAGCCTGTTCTTAGACGACGACGTATTATTTCGACCCAACCACCTGATGGAAGCTTGGTCGATGATCTCCTCACTGCTCTCTCTCAGCTCAGCGACCAGCTCAGCGACACACTCCTCCTTGCTTGGCTACCTGGAACAAACACAATGGCCGACAAGCCGTCCTCCGCCGAGGCGGCCGCGACGCGTCCCTCAGCAAACTCAGATGATACCAACGCCTTCACGCCAGAAAGATTCGAGAAGGAACTGAAACATCTTGCTGAAAAAGCCAAAAGTAACACATTCAGCAACCGTCTCTTGGAACAATCGGGGCTTTACGCCAGGATACTCGTGCTGCTAAGCTTTCTCGGCATCTACTCGCACGTCTCCCAGCTCAATCTGTCGCCCGTATACGGCTCCATTCCAGCATCAATATGGCACTCAAAGCTCCTAATGGGAGGCTGCTTCCTCGGCTGGGCCGGGAACATGTTCCTCCGCGAACTTCTACCCGTCCCATCGGTCAAGGCTCTTCCCATCGTGGCCGTCTGCATTCCTGGCGTCCAGCACTTCTTGGGTACCCACAGTCAATTTCTTGGACCGCAATGGGGTCCCGTCGTGACCGAGGCGCTCACCCTGCTGCCCCTTTCTGTCTTGACGGCTGCATCGGTGGCTGATTGCTGGGAAGAGGTGCGGCTGAGCAAGCTGCCAAGGTTTGTGGCTGACTCGGGTCCCGGAATAGGATCGTGGGCACTCTTGAAGTATTCGGAGAGCAAGTTTGGGTCTCTTCTTCCTCTCATTATAGGGAGGTTCATGTTCTTCACGAGGCTTGGGTTTGAGATACTGCTGGGCTTCGCATACATGGCCTTTTCGCCGTCAAAATACCTCGTGTACACGGCGTTCCCGTTCCTTCACACCTTTCTCTTGAACACGCACGTGCAGTCGCCTGCTGCCACCAAGACCCTCATGAGCAACTTGATGACAGATGGCTGGCTCTTCATTGAGAGACGGGAGTCTGTCACAGGGTATATATCTGTTGTGCAAAGCGTGCAGCAGGGATTCAGGGTCATGCGCTGCGATCACAGTCTTTTGGGAGGAGAGTGGATCAACCATCGAGGAGGGCCTGTTTCGGAACCCATCTACGGCGTTTTTGCCATGCTAGAGGCTGTGAGGTTGGTTGGGACGGTATCTACAGTTGCAGATAAGGATGCCAAGGCTCTAGTAATGTGAGTACTGCTGTGTTTTCTTGAACGGGGGAAGGAAACACCCCAATAATCAATTTGTTGACGCTCTTGTTTTACAGCGGGCTTGGGGTTGGAACAACTCCCTCGGCACTTGTGGCTCACGGCATCAACACCACCGTCGTGGAATACGATCCGGTTGTGTATGAATTTGCCGCCAAGTACTTTGACCTCAAGGAGAATAACCCGCCTGTGCTGCAAGATGCCGTCGGTTACACAGCCGAGTTGGCCAAGATTGCTCCTGCAACGTATGACTACATTGTCCACGATGTGTTCACCGGAGGTGCTGAGCCAGTTGAACTCTTTACACTTGAATTCTTCCAGGGTCTGCACACTCTCCTCGCGCCCAAGGGCACCGTTGCCATTGTACGTGAAGGTTTTTTTTTTTCCTCAGAAGTCCCCGGTGATAACGGCTGACGGAAAATGCAGAATTATGCAGGCGATCTCAATCTCCCTGCTCCCAAGATCATCTACCGCACCATCAAACAAGTCTTCCCAAATTGTCGCATCTTCCGGGAATTGCCACCAGATGTTGAGAGCATCAAGACCAAGGGCATGGACTTCACCAACATGGTCATCTTTTGCAGGAAATCACCAACTGCAGCACTCACATTCCGTCGACCAACAGTGGAAGATTGTTTGCAGAGTGCCGCTAGACAGGAGTTCCTGATTCTAAGTCACGAGGTGCCTGAAGGTGACATGCTGGACGAGGGAGCTGACATCATGAGGAGCAATGAGACGGACAAGGTAGCGAAATGGCACGTACAAAGTGCTATGGGCCATTGGGGACTGATGAGAACCTCGATTCCGGCGTTTATTTGGGAGAGGTGGTGAGCCATCCGAACCTACCTGTGTGGAAAGGTGTTGTAATTTATCAGAAGACCAAAACTTTGTTGGCGGATGTACTCCGTATGCGCAGAAACATGACCTCCCCTGTTGATCTTTCAGGAAACGTGTCGGCGACTTGCTTTTTCTTTAATTTTATTGGCTATTAACTCGGTCTCATCCCACGCTGCTGCCGGCTGGTGATTTCGGAAAGTTCTTGTTCCTCGACAAGTGACGCCCATGTCTCAAAGTACCTTGCACATCAAGAGAAGAGTCCCCACAAAAGGAAGAGGAAACACGTACAATAGAAAATTTTCATCTGGACCACGATGATGGCTTTTCAGACATCTTTTTGTATGGAAGGAGTCCCGGGGATCAGGGGGATTTCCTTTCGTGGCATTGCCAGCAACACTGGGAAGGCTTGAACTTCGTGTTCCTTCTCGCGGATTGCCATACGGAGTACGCCGTACATGCCGTGGCCTTTGCTAATGTGACAGTGACAGCTAGCAATCTCGACAGACGTCACTCATCTCGCTTGTCGAGTGGCCCGTCGATCCCTAGCGTGCAGAAAGACCCGGAACGAAGGTGGCGCGCACATGGGTTTGGCTCTGTTTCCGAGACATTCTTCACAAGTTGACGATCTGGTCGCTTGTTGGTAGCTCGAAGCAGACTACATAACGGAGTACGGCGGTGGATCGAGGCTTGACGTAGCATTGGCACACGCCTCGTCCGCCTGCGATGTACGTACCTGCGCATGTAGTTGGAAATGAATGATGATCAAGCTTGGGCCAGGGTCAGGGCATGAGGTCATTTTTTTTTCTTTTTTTTCGCGAGGCCTGGTAATCTTTGGGGTCTATAAAGAGGTTGCTGCCGCTGATGGGGATGGCTCGCACGAATCGACCGGCAGATGGGACGGCAGAAACCCACTTTGCACATTGGATCAAATTGAGAAAAGACATCAATCCAGCGCCGGTGTCTCTCGTGAGCCCCTCGGACAAAAATGAAGGCTTCCCTCGCGTCCGTTGTTGCCGTCCTCGCCGCGGCAGCGACAGCGACAGCAGCAGGATCCAGATCCAGATCCAGATCCAGATCCAGATCCAGTCCCAACTGGGGTGGCGCGATCCAGCGATCCTCCCGGATCAGCTACGTCTCCGGCATCTTGACGGTGCCGTCCATGGATGAGGCGGATTCGCTGGGCGCCTCCTTCTGGGTGGGCATCGACGGCTCCAAGTGCAAGAATGCCATTCTCCAAACAGGCATTGACTTTGACGGGGGGGTCATGCGCCCTTGGTACGAGTGGTTCCCCGACGACACGAAGCTGTACCAGCAGCCTATTTCTGCAAAGGCGGGCGACAGGATCCGCATGACGGTCGAGGCGCGCGGTCCAACGGCGGGGAGGTCGAGCATGGAGAATTTGAGCACGGGGGAGAAGGCGTCTGCCGAGCTGAGGAACCAGGTTGCGCTGTGCTTGGAGGACGCCGAATGGATCGTGGAGAATATCACGCAGGGCTTGGCGGATTTCGGGACCGCGAGATTCGACGAGGTTGAGTGGAGGGGGGCGAGGTCCAAGGGCAATGCAAAAGGGGCGACGGTATATGATTTGGGGCACGAGGCGAGGTGCATGGCTGGGGAGAAGGTCGTGGAGTGCCACCATGTCGGGAGGTGAGGTGGTGAGGTGGTGAGGAGGTGAGGTGTCACAATGCGTATTGAAATTGGCGATTTGGCTTTCTTTTCCATCGGATTTTTTTCTATTTGCCATATCTTGTATTTCTTATTGGCTTGGTGTCTCTGAAAAAGCACCGGATGGCCTAGAATTAAAATTAGCCTTGATGCAACCTTGGGGATGGACAAGCAACTTACCGATCCTTAGCGATCACTGTTCGAGCTATGACAATCTGATGATTGCCATATCTGTAAACGGACTTTCGGCCGAGGCGTGAAATGGTATGTAATGGTAGTTACATGGACCGCGTCCATGTCCACGTCCACGTCCACATCCACGTCCACGTCCGAGTCAATCAATCGCTCGCAATGGAGCTGGCGCTGACGCTGGACCTGCCAATGATTTGCTGCCTCCTGTTTTTGCGGGTCCGTGGTGCACGGGGTTCCTCTGGGTTCCTCAGGCTCAGCTGCAAGTGGAAACACGGACTTGACTTTGACTGTGATGGAGAGGCAGGAGCGACCGGGCCAGTGGAGACAGGAGAGCCATACGGTGTAAACCTCGAGTCCCCGTGTTTGAGGTTTTCATCTCCAAAACGCATCATTCTCCGTCCGTCCCCACTCCGGCATCACCATCATGGGCGACAGGCAAGGCGTAAAGGCAAAGCCAACATGTTTCGGCGCCGTGGATGCCGTCCCCTTGCGGGTGTCTGGCCATGGCGATACTGTTGCTAGGCTTTGCCTGTTTCTCGTGAATGCTTGTTGCTTCTCGCGTCTTCCCGTCTTCTACTTCGTTCGTTCCTCTTTCATCCCAACCTCACCACAAGAGGTGCGTTGCTGCTTCTCTGGGCTACCGTCATACAATACATTCTGCCCAACCAGGAGGGTAGCACGATAGACGGCAGTCAAACCCTCCAGAGTCATGTGCTCCGCGTTGCGACCGACGATTTTGATTCTTCTTCTCTTGTAGTAGCAATCCATCTTCTTTGCCTCTGGCGCTCATCGATTGGGCTATCCGAATCTATCAGGTCTTGCGAGACAAGGCGTCCGCCGGCCGGCCGGGCAAACAAACCGATGACATGGCCGATCCGGCCAAGGACCAAGCTCTTGCTGCGACATTCTCCTTGTCAGTTCCATAGGCTTCCCGTACCCAAAAGAAGAACGATGCCCAACCTTGCTGGCATGGCCAAGATCGAGATTGGTGATGGCTGACTTGACTGTGGACAATTTGCAGTGGTTTGGTTGTGTGCGCAGCTTTAGGAACCTTGTTATTTCATCTGAGGGGCGGAGCCTCGTCACTCATTCGAGGCGGACTGAGGCTGGTCCTCGCCGGCTTTCTACTCTTGGTGACCCTCTGGGCCGTTGTTGGGTTTGCTGGGACTTTCATCACTGAGAGCTCCCCTTCAGAATGTCAAATCGCCGTCGCCTTCGCTTCCGCCTTTGATCAACTTGCCAGAGTTGCCCTTGAAGAGTATCTGTTTTGGGCCATCAAACACGATGTACGAGCTACTTTGGGCGTCTTCATTCCTCAGATCGTCATTTTTCTTCGCTTTATTCTCGGTAGCATACTTGTCGGTGTCCAACGCCCGCAGTTCGCGCCAGTCTGTGTAGCCACAAACTTGCTTTGGCCGATCGGCGTAGCAGTTGCAATCGCGGATGCTTTCATTGTAGTCATGCTTTTGACGAGGGCTTCCTCTGTAGGAGTCTTTCGCGATGCCAAGGTGAATGGTCCCGCTGGTTCCCGTGCCAGGGGACTGACTTTTACTACAATTGCCTTGGGTCTCTGGATCCCAGTAAGTTGCGTCACCATTGTCGTTTTCCTGTAAAAACATATTCATATCTTGTTTTCTCTGACAAGTGAAACTAGCTGAGCGTTCCCATGACTTTGGGCATCAGTTCCCTCGGCGTGGCATCTCGAACTGCGCTTCCCTCGGCTGGAGCGTTACTGATAACAGGTACTGTGCCATTACTTACCATCAAAGGCAGGCAGGATAACACTAACTCTGTTGCAGCGTGCATCGCCTTCTTCTACAAAGGTTTAATTTGGCCACGGCAAGAAACTAACCAAAAGATTGTCCCATATGCGAAGAAGTTTCCCAGCTTGCCAGACACAGTTCCCCCCCCCTCACCAGAAATCGAGAGTGAAGAGGGTTCCACAATCGATTCTGCGTATCATCCTCCCGGATCCTCTCGAGTCGGACAAAGCGCCACAGGAACAGCAAATAACACCAATGAAAGAACCGTATCGTCTCGAGATGGCACCGGCACTTTGCCGATCATCAGTCGGCCGAAGCCCGGGCAAGCAACTGCTGGAGTTGGGGGTGTGTTGATCAAAGGCCAGCTCTTTCCTCCCATCAAGGCCGGTTCAGTACCGGGGAAACAGCGAGATTTTCGAAGGCAACCGAGCAAGAAGACCAATGTCAAGGGTGGCAAACTTGCCATCTCATACCCCATGATCCAAGAGAAAAATCTTGACGAGTCAAGTCCCTTGACACGCATCGCAACAGTTGACCTAGCCACAGCCGCAATGCAGGATAAGCGACGCCGAAACAACGCTTCTCAACACAATTACAGCGTCTCCTCTGATTCAACATTACCCCAATCGAATTCAGCCACGTACTTTGCGAAAAGAATGGAGCCAATCGGGCGGAAGGAGGTTGCTAGAGCTGACCCGGCTAGGCAAAGTTCCAGACACATGTTGGGACCTGCTGAGGAACCTTCATCCCAGAGTGCATCTTCATCAGTCCTGAGCCCTCCTACGGCTGACGACTCTGGCATTCGTCAACGATCACCAAGGCATATTTCCCAACATATTCGAGCAGACCCGCTACCAGCCTCGGCATCAGCCAACGTCGCTATCAAGACGGACAGCGTGAGCCCATATCAGGGTGATTATCTGACCACTTTTGCACCCAAAATACCACCTAGGTCGCCGATGCGGCCTTCGCCAGCAGTACAGACCACCGTTCTGACGCAAAGTGTATCGTACAAGTCACCCTCTGCACCACAGTCGCCTAGTCCTGCTGCTGCAACGGCGACAGACATTGGAGCCGCTGTCACGATTATAGCTCCTCCATCATCCGACCAAGAGAGACCACATTTATTCCTAAATGAGGGTGTTCTGAACAGAAGCAAATCCGATCCTTCGCCGAAAACAACTATAGATGTTCTTGTTCCTCCAATTCCACCATTATCGCCCAGAGACAAGAATGTCCCGCCCTCATACGCGGCAGGAGACAAATCGGAGACTCCCTTTCGAAATACGGGAGCGGCTTCAGGCATCCCTCGGAGCAGGTCCGTAAGAAATAATATTCGCCCATCGAGGCAAAGACCAAAGACACCTCCACTTGAAGTGCAGACGGAACAAGCGAAAACTCCTGTGCAGCTGAGGAAAACTGCAGGGCTCCCGAACAATCCCCGTGCACAGGTTAAACTAGCCCCCGAAGGCACCAAGCAGACTCAAACCATCATGTTTGGGAGCAGCCCCGACGACGAGGACACCAATGCCTCGCATTCTGA
This sequence comes from Epichloe amarillans, assembly GCA_024072835.1. NCBI lineage: Eukaryota > Fungi > Ascomycota > Sordariomycetes > Hypocreales > Clavicipitaceae > Epichloe > Epichloe amarillans. The sequence goes on along the minus strand of CP099637.1, from coordinate 3,335,036 downwards.
GCAGCGCCGACCTGGCTGGAACGAATCTGCAAATCGAGATTCGGTGGTGAATCGACCGAGACCAATTCCTCGCAAATCATCCCTCATGTCCAACTCCAGTATGAAGCAATTGCCCAAGTCACCCCGGGGTGATACCACTAATTCGCCACGCAAAATTTCAAGAAGAGAATCACCTATTCTCCAGGCTACCGCAGGAAGCCCAAGTCAACTGCCGCCGCTGCCGCCAATACCAAAGAGTGCTGGTCTCTCACAATTTATCACCACAGATGAGACGGCTCCTCCGACACAGTCAGATCGCTCCACTGCCAAGGACAAGACTTCTGATACGCCCGAGGGTCTTGTTCAAGGCAGCGGGCTGTCCCGTTCACCCGTCTCACCACAGTCACAACAGAAACCAGATAGCACCGGCACCCAATCAGTGTCACGGAACGATGTCAGAACAAAACTGACAATGCCGAAAGTAAGAATGCCACTTTATGCTAGGCGCAACGAAGGGTCAGCGGCCAGATCCCTTTCCATTGCTACAACCATGAGCCCTCTCGATGAGTCAATCTCGTCTGCGTACTTCCAATCGCCAGCTCTGGCACTGCCTCCATCGTCGCAGGGAGACTTGAGAAGAGGATCATCACCTGTATTACCTGTGAATGATTCGCAGGAATCAGCTACCCCTGCTTCGGTCCGAGCGGACAGGTCCCTCGCCGATTCTCGACCACCGGTTTCGGCGAAGCGAGTGGGTGAGCTTTACCAGACGTCAGATGGGTTTGCAGTCCAGGGGCTCGGCGTTCCGCCCATGCCAGGCCATCTATCTACAAGAAGTAGCTATGCCGAGAGTGCGTTACTCCATGGGGAGGATGATGGCAAGGAGACAGTGACAGTCATGCTGGACCAATCTGCCGAATACCCAATCGGCGCGGCGAGTACACCTCCGTCTGACAGGGCTTATGGCGCTATCGAAGGTAGGTGTGGCTCATGGCACCGTCGTATTGGTGACAACTGCCCTACATTTTCGGACCGGAGTATTAGGCAATCGCGACGCATCGCTAAACCGTCGCCTCTGGAACTGCAGAAGGTTACGAGACGTTCCAAAGGCCCAGCTCCTCAGATGTCACCTTTGGAAACTCCTCAGCGTGCACTTGATGTGATCCAAGAGCAGCTGAGTAAATTTGATGAGTCAAACGCCACTAATGGCTATGACGAACTTGAGGAGCAGCGCATGACGCTATTAGCAGATATAGAAACAGAGATGGGCATGCAGGAAAACAAATGGCAAGAGATGCGAGTAGATCTTTCACGGGCTTCATTTTCTACCCTCGCATCGAGCATTCCTTCACCTATGCCCAGCACAGCAAAGTCTCCCCAGATAGTGCGCGCCTTGCCATCAAGCGACGTCAGTGCCAACAATGGCGCCACAACGTCCGATTATCTGAGCGGACAACAGAAAGACAATGGCCGGCCACGCTCGTCGATGCTTTACACTGCTAATCAGATTCAGATCAGTCGCCTGAATGGAGTGCCCGCAAGGCTGCAAGCAAGTGGTACAAACGATTTGTTGGACTTGTTGGAACCTGAAGGCTCAGAAACGATCTCTGTCGCCAAACAGAACAGTTTTCGAGCCGAAACATCAATGCTTTCTCTCGATACTGTACCAAGCACGATGACTGAAGCTGGACATGTCGAGCTGCAAACCACTGACGCTGAGAAAGAACGACTTCGTGATCAAAATTTGTGGCACCCCAGTACCCCAGAGGAAGATTCTCGAGCCACGAGCTCGCAAGAATCCCTCTGGAACTCTGCCTCTGAATCCGCCATACAGCCGATCCACTCTCAGGCTTCTGATTCTCGACCAGTATCTCGCACATCTTCGAGAGCAAGCTCTACAGAGCTTGCTCTCATCACAGACGAAACATTGTGGGATCCAGCTCGACGGTCGACAACGTCACATTCGAGATCCCCTGGATTGTGGGAAGAGAGACCTCCGTCCCCCCAATCCTCCGAGTCTCCACCGTCAACCCGCAGAACTCCTGCTCGACCTGTCACAATAAAACCTCCAAGGAGGAGCAGAAGAATCTCATCGCTGCCAGATATCTTGGAAGACCCTGTGCCGCTGGAGAATAAGCGAGGCACTTTGGGCATCTACCAGCTCCCTTGGGGTGAAAAGTCAGATGTAGCTACGCTGCCCCCTGTTCCTCTATTGCCAAACCAAGTGCTCATGGGCATGCCCTCGAATATGCCTCTGGGTGCTGCCCCTTACTTTCCCACTTTGGCAATGCAGATGCAAGTATCACAGTCTCAGCCACAGCAACAGCAACAGCAGTCCTCATTCTTCGATTACCAAGATGATGACGAGGCAACAGAACACGCCTCGGGGGGTTCTGATAATGACAGCTATTACGACGACGACGACGACGACGACGACGATGACTCATTCGATGAAACAACTCTCTGGGAGATTGCTAGTCTTCTCCAGTCAGACAAAGTACCTTCCAGAGAGAGCTTGTTGCCAAGTCGAGGAACAAGACAACCAAGATCAATTCCGACACAACGTAGCAAGCTCACAGAGGAGTCATCCGCGCCACCCGCGCCATTTAGAGGTAGGCTGCAAACTGGAGAAGAGCAGGGGGAGGGGGAGCATAGCTCAATGGAAGAGGGGAGGCTCCCCGAGCCTTCTCTTGGGGGAAATTGTTCTTCGCCTACACTTGGTCCCACGGAGGCGGCTCTTTGGGTAAACCATATTCACGTTACACCTCCTGAAAGCAATGGTATTTTCCAAGATGATGAGTCTTGGGCAGCCTACGTTGAGCAGAAATTTCCAGAAGCTCGCGCATCTACGAAGAGGCATTCACCAATGGAAATTACAAGCACTACAATGTGGGCGTTGCCAGCCAGCAGAGTTAGCAGTCCTCCTCACTACCGCCTATGGTCTTCTGACTCGAACGCCCAGGTGTCGTTGGGTGACCGTGAGCATTATACGGATGACGAGAAAAAGATTTCTGTTCGTAGAAATGAGAGTGGCCCACAGAGAGGAGGATTGTGGTCAGCAACACACGCCCGTTCAGTCGAAACCGTTTGTCTACCACAGCCCGACCAGGACACTTGGTCCAGATACAACAATCTGGGACAGGGCACATCACGCTCCAGACCACGACGGGATGATGACTTGACGATCGAGAGCCAACATCTCTGGTCAAATGAGAGAGTCCAAGATGGTTTCGAGCCCCAAAAGTGGGAAGGTGGAGAGGCAATAAAGCTCGTTTCCTCGTATGGGGAGAAGAGTGAAGATGATGAGGCCGCATCAGCTACTGGTGCTGGAGTGACCAACATGGGCTTGGCTCAACCAGCTATGCGCAACACCTGCTTAATGAAACCAGACACCAACAGCCTGGAGGAAGCAGAACCAAAGGTGATCCTATTGACCGAAACACCGTCCACATTCGACCCCGACCCCCTTTCAGTAACCCCTGAATTTCGGATCAACCTTGACAGTCCAGGGCTCTGGGTTCTCCGGGCAGCCACGACCAGTTGCGACGGAGAAACGGTTGGCCTCTTCCAGGTCCAACATGATGATCAGAAGCTCTTGAAAGACGCTCGCGGAACGCTCCAACCCCCCGCCGCACTGCAGACTCGTCCCACGCCGCGCTGTGTGCATCGGTCACTTCCCACGCTCGAATCACAAAGTCTATGGGTGGTTCCCACCGAGCAGCCATTTTCCCACGACTGGGTGACGCTCTCCTCCATTCGACCCAGTAGTCCGCCCGGCCAAGATGCATCCTCCGACTCAGGCAGCGAATCGCCTTTCTCAGAAGCCGAATCGGCCTACTCCAACGCCACTGGCGAATCCACCGTCGGCAGCTTGCTCACCGGTGCAGCCGGCCGGAAAGCACTCCTGGAAACACGTCCTGCAACTCGGCCCCGAAAGGAAATGGCCCGTTCTGTACCCGACTGGACCGCAGCTCTTCATTCCACCCCGCCTGCTCCTCCCACTGCCGTATCGGAATCAGAGCCAGAGCCAGCAATTCCCCGGGATCAATTCCTCCAGCAGCAGCAGCAAGAGTCCATTGACACCATGCGACCCCAAATACAAGGAGAAGGGTTCGACCCAGCGAGGCATCACCCCGTCTTCAACGTCTGCATCCTCGACACTTCGGCAGGAGACTACCATCCTGCTGCACAAGGCTACATACATACACTGGTGAATGGGAACCCGGACCTAATCCAGCGATGATGTTACCAAAGAAATATAAAACGAGAAGAGAAACAAAAAGATGTCGTTGCAAGAGAGGAGGTGAAGAGGAATACGCTAGCCAGGATATCGGTGTTATTGTTGGGGTTTTTTTTTAATGAATTCTTCCGTATCATTCGAGATACCCATACTTTAAAACAGGCATTTTAGAAGGAACACATTTTCACATACTGTAATATAGCACACACAAATGAAGTATCAGCAATGGCAATGTCATTGCTCCAAAAGAAAATATCAAACGTCGCCATATTTGGCATGCAACCACATCAATGATGCACGTAAATCACAATGGTGCTGAATCAATCACGACGTTTTTTTTTGTTTTTTTTTTAATGCCACGGTTTAATCACACGACATGTAACAAGGAGATGAGCCAAAGTAGGGTGTAATTGTGCATCAATCAAACCACGTGGCTCTATCCATACAATTCATCAGCTGTATACTATGAACAAATAATACGTACGTCAACAATGCGCCAATGCTACTGAAACAAAAAAAAAACAAAAATCGTCATGCTTCATCTTCTCCTTCTTCCTCTCCTGCCATGATGAAAACAAGCAGGATACCAAAGGTGGGAACGGGTCCGAACAAGGGCAGCTAGTATACACTTCTGCCATACCATGGCTCCCGCCTCATCGCCTTCGTCTAGTTCGGCTCCTGCTCGTGCCTTGCGTCGTCTTCTCTAATTTTGTGTCCGGAATGCGATAGGTGGCGCGGGCGGACCTCCTTCCACCTTGCGCCGCGTTTTCTGCCCCCTTCAGTGCGAGACAAGTCGTTGACGGTCTTCCCTGGTGGGCGGCATGTAGGCGGTTCCGAGTTGGATCGAGGCTTCCTTTCTTTCCCAACATGTCCGTGTCCCGCATCTATGATACCAGAAGCCAGCTCTCTCGGCTGGTCTTGTTCTTTCTTCTTCTTTCTTTCTTTCTTTTTTTTTTTTTTTGGCCTGTTCGGGAGATGTCCTCATCTCACCATTTCCTCACTTCCCCATCGATCCTTTCGGATGCCCACGCAGATAAAGTAGCGATGGCAAGACGTGTGGACTTCATTACGGATAAAAAATGATGACAACAAATGAAACATTGCCACGGCCATCTTCTTCATTACTAGGCCCTCAAATTGACAGCAACGCTTGTCAAAAAGACTCATATTGAGCAAACAAGATTGGCCATGGAAGGGACCCTGTTGCCGCAGAGTCGCTTCGTCAGATGGCCTTTCCTTGTAAAACGGCAATAGTGTGCATCCAATACAATACATTAATCATGCGTAAACCAGAAAAGCTATGATGAGAACTGTCGCTATGCAAATGGACGTAGATTCACACGGGACTCCCGTTTCTTCTTCTTCTTCTTCTTTTCTTTTATTCTTCCCAACCCCCCCCCTCACAAAGCGTTGGCCGATCAGAAAGGATGAGCATTGATATGGTGATAGGGGGTTGTGTCATTGTCGGGAGCAATGCAGTGTGCTGGTGGAGTTGCTATATGACCGTCATCAAGGGGACGCGGCGGCTCATGTTGGAAGGGGGTGAATTGTCGGGGGAAGGGCGCTGCTCAACGAGGGTACTGCTACTGCCACGCGTCTTGGCTGGTCGTCGAGGTGGGCTCGAGCCCGGGTCATCAAAAACACGCGTAAAGGCAGGGCTCGAGTCCAGGCGTCTTTCATGTCGTGGAGTACGAATGGGGCTTTGCGTCAGCTGGTCGGCCTTTCGAATCATGTCGGACAGGACATCGCGGAGTTCGCCAGCCCTTTTGACTAGTGCCTTTAAGCTGTTGGTATCGAATTGCATCCGATTCGTAGCATTGTAGCTCTTCCGCGTCTCTTGCGTACCGCTGAGCTGAGTAACGGGCATGACAGACCGATTTTGCTGCATAGTCTCCACCACAGACCGGACAACCACATTCACGTCTTGGGTCTTGGTCGGCTGGTTTTCTGGCGTCCGTGGTCGGCTTGGGCGATTCGATCGAGGACGCTCGTCGGTCAGTGGCCAATTTGCCCCGAATATATCGTCGTCTGGGGAGAAGACAGATCTTCGCCGCGGCGATTGACGTTCACGAACGACGGCGGTCTTGGACATGGCCGCCGGTGCACTACAGTCCATCACTGCGTCCATCACTGCGTCCAGCATTTCGAAAGGCACGTCGACATGTTTCTCTTCTGCCGGAGAGCCATTGACCTCGAATGCATCCATGTACACGGACGATCCAGATCGATCATCGTCATGGACAACACGGTCCTCATCCGGAGAAGCAAGAGCAATGATACCCTCGGCCTCTTTCCACACTGCCTTCTGGTCGCCGTTCAGCATGTTCAGCTCTCCACCATGACGGCATAGGCGCTTGAGGTCGTTGACAAGAAGTGAAAGCTCCCGGATTTGGCCGGAATGTGCCTTGACACTAGGTTGAGATGCGCGAATTGATTCGGGAACAGCAAAAGGATCTTGGTTCTCCTTGCCGTCGGGTCCATTGCTGTCGCCAGCAAACTCGAAATCTTCGTCCCAGTCCTCGCTTACCGTTTTGGTGCCTAGGCCCCATGTGCCATATTTGGATCCCATGGGCTTGGAGTCATCGGTACCCTCGTGTACAACGGGTACACTTTGGCTCCTCACATGCATCGGCATCGGCCCCTTGCGTACAACAGACCGGCCCCCCCTAGAGTCGCCCAGTTGCTTGCCGTAGGCTGTCTGGGGCCGAAGAGCGCCGCCCGTTGGGTTCTGCTTGTCGTGGGCGGGCGGTTCGCTCCAGTCAAAGAGGTTGCCAAGAGTTCGTTCCGTATGCGAAGGGCCGGGATTTGGAGGAGGAGGCGTCACGGAGTTGGCTCCTATGCTGGCCAAGGCAAGGCAAACGTTGGGATTGATGTTGGCACTGCTTGCGTTGAGTGAGTTACCCTTCGAGGGCGGCGAAAAAGCATTGAATGGCGCGTCATGCTCATCCCGGGTCCAATCCTCGTCAAAGTCATCATCTAGAGAGAATCGTCCAACATGGTGTGTGAGTTGGTGGGCGTTGAGGGGGGATGATGATGATGGCTCCAAAGCGAACCACCGAGGGTCTTCCTTTCGCTCGCGCCTAGCTTGTTGGTCGAGGGCTGGCCGCTGAGCTACCCGAACAGGAGTCGCACTGGTCTCGTCCTCTTCCATGATGCTGCAGTCTTCGTCCCATGTGCGTTCCAGTATTTCCTGAATGGACAGTCGTTTTGACTTCTTGTTCCCTCCGGTGCTGGGAGGTGACTCGTCGTATACAGACTCCAGTGGTGTTTCCACGGCCCTGACCCGACCAGAGCCTGCGGTACGCACGGAATCAAAGAGCGTGTCACTCTTCAAGTCGGTGTCGTCCTCGTCGCCGGAATTGAAATCGCGTGCATCGCCGTCTGAGGAGCCCCCCCTCCGCTGCGACACGGCAGCACTGGCAGAACTGCTTGAGCTTCCTGAAGGCTGGCTTGGCCGCATGGGAAAAGAAGCCCCGCCGGGAGCAGGACTCACCACCACCTGCAGTCGTCGTCTCGACGAGTCGGCAAGGGCATTGGCGTTAGCATGGGCATGGGCATGGGCATGGGCATGGGCACCTGCAAGATTGGAGAGCGGGGGCAGTGGGGAGGATGCGTTTCTTCTAGGCGCGGGGCGTGGTGAGGTCGCAGCTAAAACTGATGAGTCCAGCGCTGACCCGTGGAGGATGAGGGCGACTGGGGGCTTGGTCGTGCTGCCGACGCGGCCCGCAGCTGAGTGCGCGCCTCTGACTGGCGCTGACACGTGCCGCCTGCCGCCGCTGCTTCCTTCGCTGTTGCCTTCGCTTCTGCCTTCGCCTTCGCCCTGGGCGGTGCCCCGCTTGGTTCGGCGCAGGCTGCCCGGCTTTTTGGACGCCCAGTTCGCAGCGTGGGAAAAGCTGGACGAGAACGATCTTCCGGGCTGTGCTGACCGGGCCACTTCCGAGGCCATTTCGGATTGCGGCAGGGAGTCCATGCGCTCCCTTTGGCGTTTGGCCGTCCCATCAGCGTCCTCCTCTTCAATGTAAGATGAGGCTAGCGAGGCGCCGACTGTAGATGGATTCGACACCATTCTCGGCTTGACCAGATGGGCTCCTGCGCTGTGAGATGAGCCTTTTTCTGGATGTATGCGTTTTGAGTTTGAACCCTTGCCGCGGGATGCTGCATCACCGTTACTGCCCGCTCGGCCCGGAGAGCTAGGATTTGTCTCGATTTCGCCACTTCTCGAGTGAAAGAATGATGCCCAGCCCAGTTTTCCTGTGGCACTACGAGTGCGAGCAGACTGGTCCGGGTCCTCAATCGGGGACGCGCCGAGAAGTTCCTCCGGCCGGATCGGTTCGTCAAACGAGTACTTCGGGTGCGGACTGGAGCCTGCAACGTCAATGTCTGCTCTGAATTGTTGCAAGGCAGCTGATCGCTGGTGGCTCGTCGCCGGTCGGCGAAGACTCGGCAGGCGGCCTTTCGGTTTACGGCTTATTGCCTCTTCCAAATGCTTGTTCTTCTCGGGAGAAGACCGCTTCACTAGTTTGTTGGGAGGCAGTGGTTTTGATACAGATCCAGATCGCGACGGTAGGGGAGCTCTTGAGCCATGTGAGATTGGGAATGAAGTCGACTCTGCCAAAATGCTGGATCTGGGGCTTCCGTGTTGAGACAGCGGGCGAATCGACAAGCGCTTGAACCACGAGTTTGACGAAGTTGAAGGTTCCTTGGCCCCTTGCACGACGACGACGTTGGGCGCAGAAATCCCTTGGTCCCCAACGGGCGGCGGGCGTCTACTAGGAGTAGACGACGAAGAACCTAGCAAATCCCGGGGTCGTTGACGGCGAGAAAGTGGTGGGCGACTTATTTGATCTGCTGAGTCGGCTACTGTTTGAGGTTCATGACCGATTGGGTGTGAGCCTACGGAGCTGGTGGCGGGCCGGCGTGAGGGCGGAGCTGATATTCTCGAGGACGAAGCGGACTTCGTGGGCAGAGCTCGATCGACAGATGTTGTCCTTTGGTGGCCTCGTGCTCCTCGGCGAGCGGTAGTCGGGGTGTCGTAGTCGGGTTCGTGGTTTTGGTCGACGGATTGGCCAAAAACCAAGCCAGTGGCTGCAGCTGCAATCGCAGTGCCAGTCCCAACGAGCTAAATTATCAAAGCCAAAAGTTGTTAGAGGTCGACAACCCAGGGGCAGAAAGGTCAAGAAAAGATAAAGTTTGGACCGCAGGCACGGACTGGAATGGTGATTTTTTTTGGAGTTTTGAGTTTTTAAATCAAGGTGGCAGAGCAAGGCGTTGTGTTACAAGGTCTTTCGTGTGGGTGATGGTCCCAAGTTTGTATGTGTGCGTGTGCGCGTGCGTGTGCGTGTGCGGTGTGGGTATTTATTATATGAGAGCATGGTAATGGCAGGGAGAGGATTCCGTGTGGGAGCTTCTTCATGTTGAGGTGGGAGGAGACAAAAAACAGCAGACGCAACCGGCAAGAGAAAGAAGACGAAAAGGGAAAGGGGAAAAAAGAAGTAAAAACTCACGCTAGGAACCGTCTGCATCGTGGTTCCGCAGGCTTCTACTTGCGACAGCTGAGCCGAGGGACAGGCATTCTTCTATTTGTCGAGGGCGAGGAGGATGATCAAGTCGAACCGCACCGGCATCGTCAGTCAGTTCAGTCCCAAGGCTCTCTCTCCCAAAAGCTTAAGGGAGGGAGGGTTCGAGCCTCTGGCCAGCCCCAGCAGCGTGATGGGGAATTCCTGGATTGCAGGCAGTAACAGTGAACGGGGTACGAAACTCCGGGCTGCGTCTGCGTCTGCTTCTGCGTCTGCGTGGAGAGTGACGAGGGACAGAAGGACGAGGGAGCAGTGTCAAAACACAATCCGTCTCTCGTTTGTCCAAGACAACAAGGGACGAGGAAGGGAAAAAAAAAGGCTCCGAGCTAACTGTAGAGGCGAGGAGAAAGGAGACGGCAATTGACGATGATGTTGGCGATGGGCGGGCCGTGAGGAATGGGCAGGCCTTTTTGCCTTTTTGATAGTCGGTCCTTTGAGTAGTAGTGGAAAATGGAAAAACACACACAAGACACCAAAAGAATAAGTGACGATGGCACCCCGTCGACAAACGACAGTCAGGTCAGTCAGATCAGTCAGATCAGTCAGTCAGTCAGTCAGTCAGTCAGTCAGTCAGTTTCCTGGACTGTTTTTGTGGACGAGACTCGATCGATGGTCCTGACTCCGTAATAATGGCGCGTGAGGCAGGAGCGTAGACAAGGACTGCCCACAACAATGGTATTAACAGCGCCTCATCAGCACCGGTCCCAGTGAGAAATGGGTCCTGGGAATCGCAAGATTGCGCCCCCATGCAGCGCGCAGCGCTTCGAGGTTGGCGACGCGCCCGGGCGGGTGGGTGGTAGGTGGTAGTGGGAAGTTGGTGTTATGTTTACCATTGATGCATGCCAAAGCATGCCACCACAGGCTACAGCATACATAAACACTGGCCTAGCACTAGTTTTAGGCTGCCCTTTCGTCACAACACGGCACGACACGACACGACACGACACGACAACCGACAACCAGCAGGCCGGCCTGTACCACTGGAGCGTGGCCCGTACCCGGGCCAAGCCTGCCAAATGTCGCATGCTAATTACACGTTGGAGAGTCAATGCTTGTCCCCCCGTACGGATTAGCTCGGTCAAACTTCTAATCAGCTAGAATCCAGTCAGTGCCAGTCAGTCAGTGCCAGTGGGTATCAGTGGGTGTCAGTGGGTGTCAGTGGGTGTCAGTGTGTGACCGTCCGGTCCCCGCACTCCACCAGAACAAAACTCGCCAGGCCAAACCTGGCTTAGGCGACTGCTCAGCGAACGTTCTTATCCTTATTGTGATTACAGGAGGACCAACAACGCACCATTGACAGTGGACGGATTATTCCGTACCGAGTTAGTCTGGTACGGAGGAGAGGTCGCCAAGCAGCCTCGCGCATCATCATTCATTGATCCGATATCCCAGTCGTTGGCCCAGGGCAAAACAAAAACAAAACAAAACCAAAACAAAAAGAAGAAAAAATTGCGCGCAGCCGACTGGACGGAGAATCAAGACGCAAGCTCATACCTCCATGTCATGTGCAATTCCCAGTGTCTCATCCCGTGAATATGGTCTACAATGGGTTGTACTAAGCCGCAAGTCCACTCTTAATTGGTCTTGTATTGCCAAGGGCTTCCTTTCCATTCGAGCTTGTGCCCTGTATTACTATCACACGCGCTAGTATGCCCTTGTCGTGGGATTCCATGCTACTTGGTACTGGGGGGCTTTTCATGCTTCGACTTGACTATTCCCCTGCTCTTTTTTTTTTTTTTTTTTTTTTTGCGCTTCCTTTTCTCCTCACCCCCGGGCTGCTCTTTACCGACATGACGGTAACATTTGACCCTTCCCGCTCACTATTCTGAGAAGCATTGCATCAATTGAGCTGCAGCTAGCCGGTCGGATGCTTCATCCCGTCTCCATGGACCCTTGCGCTCTTCCCTTGTTGTATGTGTAAGTAATCCGTACGGAGTACTCTGTACACTCTGTACGCCCAGCCGATACGAGCAATCTTTCGCCTTCTTCTGGCGCCCCAGATCAGCTCAAAGCCGCGCGCGCCTTTTGCTCGACATCCCTGCTCCTGGCTGGGCACTACCACTGTCATGAACTCGCAAATGCCATCGTGAATGAATCGCGCCGGTACTGAGCATTATGCATGCTCCAATGAATACAGAAAAAATATAATATATATATATATGATGATGCTTGAGCATTGATTGGCGGCGTCTTCATTTTGATATCCACGCCGGTGCATGAAAAGAATACGCATCGTTCCATAATTTTATATAGCGTACGATAGGAGTGCCCAGTTTCGTCGACACCCTCTGTGTAAGCAAGCAGTGACCGAACCAATAATAAGACCAGTCTGGTATGGTTCCTTTCACCACTCGAGCCGTTGTATGGATTCGTTGTATGGATTCAAGTCCGAGAGTTCGTCGTTCGTCCCATGCACTAACTAACTTAGGTTAGTAAATGCCATTCGCCTCCGGTGCAGCTTCACCGAAACGTCCCTGATGTGATGATGTGATGCTCAATCCGTTCCCCATTGCAATTGACCTGTTGGAGCCCTGCGTGCAATCATCATTCAAGAAGCGCGGTGCTGGCCAGCTTCTCGCGGCCAAGCTATGCGGCACATGCATCCTTCAATGAGGCTCGACAACGCGTGGCACCATACAGCAGCCATGTTGCCAGTCTCAGCCGCAAGGGGCTCTCTGAATGAATCCAGTACCACCGACAAACGACCTTGACTCTATCGCCCTGCGTCGCTCCTATGATCTGGATGCAGGGCGCGCACGGGCGATACTCATTTGCAGCGTGTTTTACATATCTTATTCCCCTTGCCGCTCACTTGCGAGAACTGGTATCCCTCAAAAAAAGGAGGCGACAACTACTTTTTCTCGTTGTCGACCAACTCCGGCTAGCATTCCCGATCTTGTGGCACAATGCAATGAACTGCTGGGAGCCACACGGTGGGTGGCACGGCGACCCATGTCCGCAAATGGCTGTGCACATAATAGGGAGAATAAAAAGCCCAGGATTGTTGAGACGACTAACAACGTCGGCGTAAGGGTCTATGTTAGCTCTCGAGGCTGCAGGTTGCTGTTGATGGAGTTGCTTTCTTCTTCCTCTCCTCTCTCCTACTGCTGATGGGACCACGACCCGTCCAGTATCCCGGATGATGAATGCGCTGAGTAGTCTGTATTACCATTACCGTGTCATTCACCCTCCATCTCCATGCCATCATTCAAGACATTCCTGGTGCGGGCTGCTTACAAAGTAACACCATCTCAGTTCGATCGCCGTTTGTGACACTAGCATGCCACCTTCCTCGTAAGTTTCTCCATGACTAGCCCGGTTACCTTGCATGGCACGGTTCCTTTTTTTCGTGATCGTGTCAGCATGGATGTTGGTTGAGCTGGACCATCTTCTTCATGCCATGTGTTTGCAGAAATCCTGCGCACGTTGTCGTCTCTCTTGACTATCATGGATATGTATTCAGGTCTTGTACGATGAGTTAAAGGGCATGCCACTGGCGACCTTGACTAGCTCGAATTCTGAGACGACGCCCCGTGGGAATGACTATGCTAGCCTCTTGCCTCGTTGACCCAAAGACGCGGCGCTGCACCCGTGTCTAAGCTCGAAAATAAAATAGAATGTAAAGCGAACTGTTGTACCGAGCTCCATGCTTTCTGCTATGTTCATCCAGAGAACCCGTAAGTAAAAGATCAAAAAAATGCGCTCGCTTACGCCCGGAATGCTCATATTGACGTACGAATGACACCCGACCAGGGCTCGTTAACGTTGCCATTTGACGACAGCTTGCGGTGCGGGGCAACCCGACCAGGGAAGGCCATTGGGGGGGGGGGTGCTCGTGGGTTTCCAACGGCCTCGGTTATTCATGGCGTTTTTTCTCTCACGACAAACAGGGCCGACCAATCTGAGGGGAGAATCGCATTTTCGCTTTCTCAAATAGCCGATGCTGGCACCATTCTGAATGGCGTGATTTTTGACGCAGCAGGGCAGGGCAAAGGGCAAAAATCTCCAAAAGGTTAGCCCACGATGCCGCCCAGACATATCCCTGGTGGTCCTCAGAGCCCGCCAATGGCCAAGCTATCGGGCAGTTTCTTGCTTTCTGTGCAGTGTGCAGCATTCAATGCGACTTTCGAGCGTTTCATAGCTCATGCGGTTTTAGCACTGCCTGCAAGGCAAATAACGGGGAGAAAAGACTGGCCGAAATACGATGCCACGAAAGGTTTTGGCAAGGGCCACCTGCTTGCGAGGCAACTCCGAAAGCCGACGACATACGGAGTACACGACCACCTCAACAACAACATACCTTGTTGGCGTATATCGCCATGATCTCAAAGGAGCATCGCGCAGAATTCCGAGTCCATACGGACAGACGGCGCTCCAGCTTTGAAGCCCCATTGGTGATTGCCCATATTATTAACCGGTCTCTCGCGCAGCCCTGCGCTGACGAATGGGGGCTGAATGCAACATGGTCGATCAGTCGCTCACTTGGTGCATTGATGCCCGCCGAGAAGACAACTCGATGCTTCGGCAGTAGGGGTAATCAATGGGAATGAACGCAGAGGAAGCAATTGAGGTGAGGGGAAGAGCAAGTGGGCATATGTCAGCGTAGCAAAAGTCCGCCGCCACTTGAGCCGGGCGACTGAAAAACGGGTCTTTATGGAGACGCACCACATATCGCGAAACTGACGCGTTCAGATAATTAAGGTTAGTAGTATATGATTGGCTCTTCGCCCTCGGCACTTTCCATAAATGGTTCGATGGTTCGAGGAGTGTCTCTCTCTCCCTCGGTGGACCAATGAGTCAGGGCGCGTGTGCTACGGCCACTTATTAGCGCGCTTGCTTCTGAGACGTAGCGTTGTATTTGGTTCATCTTGTTGATCTTTAGATCCGATTCGGCCTCCAGATCGGTGGCAGGCTGACTCTCACAGGTTGCGTTTGGTGGTAGAATGCGACGAAGTTAGGATGATTGAGGCTTTTGATTTAAGGACCCTAGGCAGAAAGGTCTGTTGATGACCCTTTCTTTGAAATTGCGTATGCTTAGACTGCATTGCTGATAGCCCTTTTCCCGCCATGCGCTTCGTTGTTCATGGATGCCAGGTTTTGGGGATTTAGGTTTCGAGGTATAGGTTAGCTAGGGTCATTCATCTCAATGCGCGGATAGCAATTGTTGGGATGAACGCCACAGTCCACAATAGAAAGCTTTACGCTTAACGTTGTTCAAAATGGCGGAATATATATAATACCGGACGGAATGTCCAGTATTCAAGAACATACATAGAACACAGCGAAGTAGCTGGAATTGCCAGCTTCAAAAAGCTTACGGTCTGGGCTTGCGTGCTGCCGGACCGAAACGGGCCGTTATCAAACCCCACCAGAGTCAAGGTGCGATCGGAATCCGACCATAATCATCGACACCAATTTTTGACTGCCGGCGCACCGCAGAGCACGAGTGTAATACCAAGCGAGATATAAGACTAGGCAAATATAGTCTGTCACCGGGACTCAAGAGATACGACGCTTCCTCCTCGCCCACCACGTCCCGCCTCCCCCCCCAAAAATGGAGGCCGATATCAGAGCTGTACTGCCAAATATCGACCATGTGGTCTCCGACTACTCGGTCGGCTATCTGACGCACGCCTCGACCGCCTGGACGGATGAAGAAGAATCGAGCGGCCTATCACCACTGAGCGAGGCCGCAGCAGCCATCACCGAGCTCCTGCTTTCAGCCTCTGGAGAATTCAATTCCAGCGTTGAGGAGAAGGTTAAGCAACTCGTGGAGAAATGGGTCAACAAATACGCCGAAGCCAACGGCGGCCAGAGAGCTGGACCGTCTCTAGTGAAACGACTGGATCAGACTATTCAGGTCAGCACACAGCGCAATATGTCCTCGACGTTGGCTGTTGCTACTGGCGGTGTCGATCTCGAGTCTGCCAATGCCAGAAAAGTCGAATCAAAGGTCGACCGAAAGAAGCTGGAGAAGGCGGAGCGCAAGATTGCCGCCAAGCAACAGAAAAAGACTTTCAAAACGGTCGAATACGAGGCTTCCCGACTGCTCGATCAACCGGATGATGCACAGTCATACGAGGAGTTTTACATGGCCGTCAACCCTCTACAGATTGGCAATACTGGAGCAAACAAAACCAAGGATGTCAAGTTGGATAATATTGATGTGTCGATTGGTGGAAACAGAATTCTCACTGATACTACGCTCACGCTGGCATACGGTCATCGGTATGGTTTGGTTGGTAACAACGGTGTTGGTAAATCTACATTGTTGCGAGCATTGTCAAGGAGAGAAGTCGCTATTCCCACCCACATATCCATCTTGCACGTGGAACAAGAGGTAGGACCATACTTCCAAACCTCCCAACTTTCAAACGAGGTTGCCTTATGAAATGATTGAAGCTGTACTGATGGCTCATACAGATTACTGGAGACGATACGCCCGCTATTCAGGCTGTGCTTGACGCGGATGTTTGGCGCAAGGTTCTCCTCAGAGAACAAGACGTGAGTGATACTGATTTGGACCAGAAACATGATGGATTATACTGACCAAGAAAACAATAGGAACTCAATGTTGCCCTGACAGACTTGGAAGCTCGCCGGGCTGCTCTCGCCGACACATCCGCCGATGCCGCCAAGCTCGATCTTGAAAAGGAAGCCAAGGATGGCAAATTGGGAGACATTCAAGCAAAGTTGGCCGAGATGGAATCCGACAAGGCGGAATCAAGAGCGGCAAGCATTCTTGCTGGTCTTGGATTCTCAGCCGAAAGACAACAGTTTGCTACCAAGACATTCTCTGGTGGTTGGAGAATGCGTTTGGCGCTTGCTCGTGCTCTGTTCTGCGAACCTGATCTCCTTTTGCTCGACGAACCGTCCAACATGTTGGACGTCCCCTCCATCACCTTCCTTTCTCAATACTTGCAAGGCTACCCCAGTACAGTGCTCGTCGTTTCTCACGACAGAGCATTCCTGAACGAGGTAGCCACGGATATCATTCACCAACATTCCGAGCGGCTTGACTACTACCGAAGCGCAAACTTTGACTCCTTTTATGCTACTCGCGAGGAGAGAAAGAAGATTGCCAAGAAGGAATATGAGACCCAAATGGCTCAGCGAGCCCATCTGCAGGCCTTCATCGACAAGTTCCGATACAATGCTGCCAAGTCATCCGAGGCGCAGTCTCGTATCAAGAAGCTGGAAAAGATGCCGGTGCTCACTCCCCCGGAATCCGAGTACAGCGTCAAGTTCACATTCCCAGAGGTGGAGAAACTCTCACCGCCCATTATCCAAATGTCCGAAGTCACATTCGGCTACACACAAGGCAAGCCCTTACTACGTGACGTGGACTTGGACGTCCAGCTGGATTCCCGTATCGGCATCGTTGGCCCCAACGGTGCTGGTAAAACCACAATCCTCAAGCTTCTCGTCGGAAAGTTGGAGGCCACGACTGGCCTCGTCACAGCCCATCCACGACTCCGTATCGGCTTCTTCGCACAGCACCACGTCGATGCTTTGGACTTGACCGTTAGCGCCGTCAGCTTCATGGCCAAGACGTACCCTGGCAGAACAGACGAAGAATACAGAAGACAGCTTGGAGCATTCGGCATCACTGGCACAACTGGTCTTCAGAAGATGGAATTTCTATCTGGTGGTCAAAAGTCCAGAGTGGCATTTGCCTGCTTGGCTCTCACGAACCCTCACATTCTCGTGCTCGACGAACCTTCCAATCATCTTGACATCGAAGCTATGGATGCCCTTGCGGACGCTCTGAGGGCGTTCCAGGGCGGCGTTCTCATGGTATCTCACGACGTTACCATGCTGCAGATGGTATGCAAGTCGTTATGGGTGTGTGATAAGGGTACGGTAGAGAAGTTCAATGGTGATGTGCAGGCATATAAGAAGAAGATTTCGGCTCAGGCAGATGCAGCCGGTGTGGTCAAGGCTCATTAGATACGAACATGATGGATTACTTTCGTCCAGACTAACAGTTTACCAACTGTCATCGTCACCCGCCGTGAAACGAATGATTCTTTGATTTACTGGTTCCATTGCTGGTGGGCCGAGCTCATCATCTCCCGGCGCTGGGCGCGTCACAGCCAACAGCCAAGTATTCATAGGTGCCTGGTGCCTGAGATGCCGCCTTTCCACTTTGAGTAATGCACAGACCACGATGCGTAAACAAGCGAAAGTGATGGCCCCGCACCTGCTTTTGCTGCAGCCGCCTCCCCAGCCAGGGCCCTGCCCAAGTCTAGTCTGGCGGTGAACCGACCGGCTGTCCAATTCATCTCCAACGAAAAATCAACAACGTCCGCCCCCGGCTCTATTATCCCTTGTTCCCATACATTACACCTTTCTGGCGGACCGTGAAGCTTCACCTGTCTCTCGTGATTCTTTTCATCAGTTTTCTTTTCCCAGCTTCAGAAGATTTCCCGTCGTCAACAAGTAACCGACAAAATGCGTGAGATTGTAAGTTCAACCTCTCTGTTTGTCTTGGGGACCCCCTCCTCGACGCGTTCCGGTGTTGAGCCCCTGATTTCGTACCCCGCCGAGCCCGGCCACGACGTGCACGCCCAACGAACAGTCGTGATGAGAGGCTGACCGAGACAAAATGAACGAATGCGGTATTCGAGAACTGTAGCTGACCTGTTTCTTTCCCTCTTTTCCCCTCTAGGTTCATCTTCAAACCGGTCAGTGCGTAAGTGACAAATCCGCCGACCTCGAACGACAGGCACAAACAGCATGAAAAACTCACATTCATTTGGGCAGGGTAACCAAATTGGTGCTGCTTTCTGGCAGACCATCTCTGGCGAGCACGGCCTCGACAGCAATGGTGTGTACAATGGTACCTCCGAGCTCCAGCTTGAGCGTATGAGTGTCTACTTCAACGAGGTAAGTCTTCATAATCTAAAGTCTCCATTGAGCTACATACATACCGCCCCGGAGATGAGACGGAAAGAGAACGAGAGAAAAAGTGTCATCATGCTCATCCATGTGACAGGCTTCTGGCAACAAGTATGTTCCTCGCGCTGTCCTCGTCGATCTCGAGCCTGGTACCATGGATGCAGTCCGTGCCGGTCCCTTCGGTCAGCTTTTCCGTCCTGACAACTTCGTCTTCGGTCAGTCTGGTGCTGGCAACAACTGGGCCAAGGGTCACTACACTGAGGGTGCTGAGCTGGTTGACCAGGTCCTCGACGTTGTGCGTCGCGAGGCCGAAGGCTGTGACTGCCTCCAGGGTTTCCAGATCACCCACTCGGTTGGTGGTGGTACCGGTGCCGGTATGGGTACATTGTTGATCTCCAAGATCCGTGAGGAGTTCCCCGACCGGATGATGGCCACTTTCTCCGTCGTCCCCTCTCCCAAGGTCTCTGACACCGTTGTCGAGCCCTACAACGCCACTCTCTCCGTCCACCAGCTTGTCGAGAACTCGGACGAAACGTTCTGTATCGATAATGAGGCCTTGTACGATATCTGCATGCGTACTCTTAAGCTGTCCAACCCCTCGTACGGTGATCTGAACTACCTGGTCTCCGCTGTCATGTCTGGCGTCACCACCTGCCTGCGTTTCCCTGGTCAGCTGAACTCTGACCTGCGTAAGCTGGCCGTCAACATGGTTCCTTTCCCTCGTCTGCACTTCTTCATGGTCGGCTTCGCTCCCCTGACCAGCCGTGGCGCCCACTCTTTCCGCGCCGTTAGCGTTCCTGAGCTTACTCAGCAAATGTTCGACCCCAAGAACATGATGGCTGCTTCTGATTTCAGAAATGGTCGTTACCTGACCTGCTCTGCCATTTTGTGAGTGAAATTGACAACCCTAACTTGAGAGTCGTGTCGCAGTAACTAACTGGGAACACAGCCGTGGCAAGGTCGCTATGAAGGAGGTCGAGGACCAGATGCGTAACGTGCAGAACAAGAACTCTTCCTACTTCGTCGAGTGGATCCCCAACAACATCCAGACTGCTCTCTGCGCCATCCCTCCCCGTGGCCTCAAGATGTCTTCTACCTTTATCGGTAACTCCACCTCCATCCAGGAGCTCTTCAAGCGGGTTGGCGAGCAGTTCACGGCCATGTTCCGTCGCAAGGCTTTCTTGCATTGGTACACTGGCGAGGGTATGGACGAGATGGAGTTCACTGAGGCTGAGTCTAACATGAACGACCTTGTTTCCGAATACCAGCAGTACCAGGATGCTGGTATTGATGAGGAAGAAGAGGAGTATGAGGAGGAGGCGCCTGTTGACGAGCCTCTGGAGTAAGATGCCTGTTGGGTTATTCGAACTCCGCCATTGTATCTCGTTCAATTAAGCGTGGCGTGAGCAGGTTAAATTTTACTTCGGTACTGTAACAACTACATTCCACCCCCAAGGAGGGGTTAAAAAGATACCTTTTATCACTGATCAGTGAGCGATTGTGCTACATTGGGAAGATCGTACGTCATTGGCCAAAACACAGAGCAAGTTGTTGTTCTCATTCTTATTTCAAATTACAAAATCTATGACCCCAAAGATACCTGTTGTATGTCCGCTTATTGTTTTTCTGTACGGAATTGACTCAAATGAGTGACGTGATTTCGCTTGTCGGTCGAGTGTAATGGGGTACGCACACGTGATAACATGACTAAGCGCCCGAAAAGTTCATGGGTTGTCAATCAGGGCTGACCTTCAATCCCGGTACAGCAAAACACGTCCCATCCATTGCGACAGCAAGGACAGGACTCAATGGCTTCAAAAACCATGCCCGACCGGGGGAGGGTGCTTGGACATGCCTTGCGCTCGTCTTCGGGATTAACCCTGCCAGGGTTACTCGTGCCAACGTGGCAAACGTTTGCGCAAAGACAATTCTCGACGACGACAAAGCGACTTTCGAAACTTGGTCGAACGCCGATTACCATCCCCCCCGGCGTCGAACTGTCGATGGGAGACTTGAAGACGGCCAAGTCCAAGACGTCATACAAACCTACCGTGAAGAGAAGGATCACAGTCAAAGGACCGTTGGGTGAGTTTCATTGGCTCGAGGTCGCAGTAGTGGTTCTGCGCGCCGCGAGCGGAATGTAGGCCAACTCGTACAGCAGGACGTACTGACCAAAGATGTAAATTTTTTTTTTTACAGGGCAACTGGAACTTGATGTTCCCGAATTCGTCAGCCTGCAACAAGACTTGGAGAACAAGACGGTGTCGTTACGCGTCGAGGATGCAAATGTCAAGCAGCAAAATGAGATGTGGGGTATGCATATAACTTCTGCGCGCTTCCCATTGCCCCCCCCCCCCCCCTCCTTTGTTTCAACCCAACCCTACGAGA
The DNA here is from genome assembly GCA_024072835.1 of Epichloe amarillans. NCBI lineage: Eukaryota > Fungi > Ascomycota > Sordariomycetes > Hypocreales > Clavicipitaceae > Epichloe > Epichloe amarillans. Next base: position 3,313,952 of record CP099637.1, on the reverse strand, counting down.
CAAGATGGGGGAGAAGCAAGCGAACGAGGATCCTGGTATGGTACCATACTGACTTGGGCCTTGGGGCAGGAACCTCGTGGTCCTACCTCACCAACCACGTAATGGGGGTATCGGAAGGCCACACGGCCATCCTCCGCCTCGTGGGCGTGGGATACCGAGCGAGCGTCGAGCGCCGGGGCGCCAAGGAGCAGTACCCCGGACAGAAATTCCTGTGCCTGAAGCTGGGGTTCACGCACCCTGTGGAGGAGGGCATCCCGCGGGGCGTGACGGTGACGACGCCGTCCCCCACGAGAATCTTGATGGAGGGCACGGATCGGGAGGCGATTATGTCGTTTGCGGGCAGGGTGAGGATGTGGCGTCCGCCGGAGCCGTACAAGGGCAAGGGAGTGTTTATCAATGACCAGACGATCAGGTTGAAGCAGAAGAAGATCAAGTAGTCGTGTGGCAGACGAGGAGAGAAGAAGTACGCTAGCAAGATGGCATGGATTGGGGGGGAAGAAATATTCCGAGATGGGATGCTACGGAGAGAGACGTTGTACTATTCGTTTTTCATTCTGACATGTGAGGGAGCATTCCTGCTTGATGTACGCAATGCTTTGCACAGTTTGTTGTTGTCCAACTTGCCCACGAAGCAGCCCCTTTTTTTCTTCTCTGCTCTGCTCTGCTCTGCCCTTCCCCGTTTATAGAATTTTATTGACCAATCTTCAATACTTCCTGCACAACCTTCAAAACGCGGTCGTGAACACCCAACGGCGCCGCCACGACGCCCTTGTTGTTGGCCAAGGTCCTGCCGACGCTGAAATCCAGCCTCTTGCCGTAGATATCCGTGACCTGACCGCCCGACTCCCGCACAATCAGATCCCCGGCGGCGTGATCCCAAATCTTCTCCTGGTAGGTGGCCTTGACGGGCAGACGCAGGTAGATGTCGCCGGCCCCGCGAGCGATGGAGCCGTACTTGGCCTGGCTGTCCATGCGGACGCTGGGTTCCGTGATGCCCAGCTTCCGCGAGATGACGGCCTGGTCGTCGTGAGCAGAGTGTCCCGCCTCGACCGACTCGCAAAACGTAGCGCCAGCGAGGTCCGTCATGGCCCGCATGCCAATGTGCCTGCTCTCGGGGGACAGGCCGCCCGTGGCGAGGGGACGGCTGTCGGCGCCCTTGTGCTCCACGGCCGAGAAGAGCACGCCTCTAGTCCCCCCCCCCTGCTGCTGCCCCCGGGCCTCGCCGTCGCCGTCGCTGCCGCCTGTCTGGTCGGTCTGGTCGGTCTGGGCGGACCCGATGTCCGCGGTGAGGCGGGCCTCGTCGTCGACGGGCAGGTTGGGACACGCCAGGACACCGACGCGCACCTCGCCGTCCACCAGGAGGCCCAGGCAGACGGCGTACTGGCCGCCGCGGAGGAAGCCCTTTGTGCCGTCGATGGGGTCGATGGTCCAGATGCGGCCCTCGGCGCCGCCGGGGCTGCCGCCGAGGTCGATCAGGTCGAGCATGGAGCCCGCGTCCCTGACGGGCCCGCCGAGCGTCTCCTCGGCCGACTCGTCGTCGAGGCGCGTGTCCCTGACGAGGTTCCAGACGGTGTCGCGCAGGCTCGCGTCCTCCCTCAACCGCGTGGCCTCCTCCTCGGCGACGACGGCGTCCCCCGGGAAGTTGTGCCTGAGAGCGGCAATGATGAGCGCCTGGGCGCCGAAGTCGCCGACGGTGACGGGGGACTTGTCGTCCTTGTCCACCGTTCCCTTGTTGGCCTTCTCGTGGAAGACGCGCTTGGTGAGGATGGCGGCGCGCTGGACGGCCAGCTGGGCGACTTCCAGCTCACGCGCGTACGACGGGCATGCGACCATCCTGGAGGGAGTCCCGGGGGGAGTCCCGGGGGGGGGGTGGCAGGAGGGCGGTGCCGAGAACTGGTTTGATAGCTGGCGGAGCCGGAGAAGGGCGGCGGCGGGAGCGGCGGCGGTCGTCGTGAGGTGGCGAGGAGCGAGGAGAGCCAGCGTGGGGGGACGAGAATGGATGCGATGAGGGGTGAGAAGATGGATGTCGGGACGGATGAGATGGGATGGAGATGTTGAGGTTTGTGGTTAACAAGCTTACTATTAGCTTTGCCTCTGCCCCTCCAATCCGACCCCATTGCCAGCGCCCAAGCTCCAGGTAATACATACCCCACTTGTACGGATCACATATGTACATACCCAACAAAGCCAAACCAATCTTTTTAAAAAAAAAACCCTCATCATCAACAAAAACCCAACAACCCGCAACCTGTCATCTCACTCCCTCCGAGTTCTACAACGCGCGCAAAAACCTCGCAAGACCATGGCCCAGCCACCCCGCCTCCGCTCCATCTACCGCGCCATCCTCCGCGAGCTTCCCCCCCGACCCATCCTCGCCGTCCCCCGATCCCACCTCCGCAAGCACCTGCGCGCCTCCTTCTCCGACTCGCCGCGCGACTCGCAGGCGGTCGCGCAGGCGGAGCAGCTCGCGGCGTATCTGCGCTCGCAAAGGCTCTACGTCACCCTCATCGAGCGGTACAACCCCGGCATGGACATGGACGAGGGGGAAAGGGTGCGGCTGTCCGCCAGGAGGGTGGGCCTGGATATGCCCGAGTTGTTCGGGGAGGACCGCGCGGGGAACTGAACCGAATTGAATCGATATACATACATACATACATACATACATACATACATACATAGGGGGAAGTGGAAATTCAATCGTCCTGCGGAACCACGATGGATGGAACCAGATGTGAGTACCCAGGAGGGTACGGTACGGTACGGTACGGTACGGTACGGCTCGGCTGTTGGCGACCGTTTCAATGACGGTCCTTTGATTGCCCGCGAGAAAGAATTGATGAAGCAAGGGTGGCGCAGATCCGGAGACAGATGGATAACCCTGGATCAATGACGCCTTGTATTATTATACGGATTACATGCAACAAGCAAGGGGCATCATCATTGACGCCGTGGGCAACTGTACAAAATCAAGCAATGGATACCCAATTTACACGTTACAATCATGTGCTTGTGGCGTTTTTTCTTTTTGCAAGCCATGGTGATGCCATTATACCATATTAATTCAATATCCTCAAAACTTGCCCGTCGTGATTTCCTCTAGACGTGAGGGGGTATCGATATGCATGTAACAAGGGGGGAAAATGAAACAACAAGAAGAATCATGTAAAAGAGAAGCCTACCATCCAGCGCGGCTGCCGGCTACACACCAGAAAATACTGCCCCTTCCTCCAGTGTCTCATCCCATCCTCCAGTGCTCAGTAGCCATTCCCTAGTGCAGCCTTTGACATTTTGAATGCCTTCCCCGAGTGCGCTGTTCCACTGATCTTGAACCTCGCGCACTTTCTCCTTGAGGTCTTCCGTCAGTCGTCGATCCTCACTTTGCCGCATGAGTTGCGCTCTCTGGCTGCGCTCCTCCAGGGGAATCGGAGTGCCGTCATCCTCAGCTACTTGTGTTTCCAGCACTCTTGCCTTGGCGTTGACCACTGCTCCTTTGACTTCGTGTAGAAGGCACAGTAGGTTGGTATGCGATTCGATGAATTGGTACGTGCTCTTTTCCGTGTGCATCAGGATGCTGTAGAGGTACTGAAGGGGATGATCATGGTACGCCGGATTTTCGTCAAACTCTGAAGCTGGAATTTGAATGCCGAATCCATTGAGATCGGAGGGAATGCTGTCCAACAAGCGGCGCAACGGCGGCGCAATATCCCAAAAAGCCGACAGTTGCAGTGCCACACCGCGCTCGACTGCCTTTTCAAGTACAGATCTGAAATCTCGCGCTCGATCCAGCACTTCGTTGGCAAACGCACATTCGCGCCTTGCCGCATCCTCTGCGAAGAACGCCTCGGCCGACTTGAGCTTCTCGTGATTACCCGAGAGTCGATACGGCGTCATGACTACCTCGCCGTATCGCGCATTCCGGTCCGACAGAATATCGTAGATAGCTCGATGCAATGACTCGCGTGTTTCGAATATCCATTTAAGAAGAGTGAGTTTCTCAAGCAGCTCTGGCCGATCATCTCCTTCTTCTTGGGGCATGTCAGCATCAATCTGTCCATTGTCAAACAGACGTTTTGCGAGATCGTCAAACAGATTGGCAGCCGTCGTGATGCGGCCTGTCAAGAGATCGTTCAACGGTAGGATGACTCCGTTCTGAAATTTTTCATATTCTTCCTTCTCCAGCTCCTTCTTCCTATCTTTTTCTTGGTCCTGTGAGTCCAATTCGATGGCGGCAGCATCAGCATACCCGATGTTGCCTGAGCTTATCTCTTTCTGCAGATTAGTCATGAGTGCTTGTCTACGCTCGGATGCAGCTTTGGAGAATTCCTCCCGACGCTTGGAGGTCTCCATTGCGAACCTCTCCTTGACCTTGTTCACCTCGGAAATTTCGTTCAACGACCGCACCAAAGCCCTGATTGCCGCGAGCTGAGGGTGATTATTGTTGACGGCTGGATGGTGACGAGGATATGGCGGTGGCAAAGTGACGAGTCGCGAGACGTCCAGGCCGTCCGGCTTACCGTTGTAAGTCGAGGGAGACGAGCTTGAGCCACCAGGAGTGCCGCCCGACAGTCTCAATCGCCGTGGTGCGCCAGCAGATGAGCCCCCCTGATCATGCCATCCGGTCTTTTCCGGAGGGTACTCGGAGGACGACCCGTAGTCACTCGCACCGCCAGCCCCAGCCCCGGCACCGGCACCGGCACCGGCACCGGCACTGGTTCCCTGCTCTTCTTCGAGCCATTGGTCCTTTGGCACGCCCATATACTTTGATTCTCGTTTCGATCTTTCAAACAGGCGGGGTTCTTCTTGAGAATCAGTCTCCCACCATCGGCTTGGTGGGCGTCCTCTTGAACTTCCGTTCTCGTAATTGTCGCTGACGCTCATGCTGAGGATGGGCGAGAGTGAGGGCATGTAGTTGTTTGCCCAGTTGGTGTTGCCTGGCGGTGGAGGGGCTCCGCTCGGTGATGCGGGAAGGTTGGCAGACGCTGGCGCCGAGGAAGAGTGGCCATCCCCGTGCATGGCTAAACCTGCAGACCCTCCTCGCAGTGAATGACTTGGGCCAGTAGATGCAGGTGTCCATTCCTCTTGAGATGCCCCCGATTCCCTCCTTGATGTCGAGGCTACCATGGGACGGAAAAGGTCGCGAGTCAGATCAAATATTTCTGAGCCCATGGCTCCTATGGCCAAAGAATATCTTTCTCTTCGTATTCTGGATTCGTTGACAATGAGATCGGCAAACATGCGAACGCGGTCAGCATCCGAAGCAGCTAGAGACTCCTTGATTGCAAACGCTCGGTATCTGTCGATGGTGGCAGCAGCGAATTGATCCCCCGTCTGAGCTACAACCGCTTGTTTCGTGACAGGGGTCGACGCCATCACTGGTGGACGAGATGAGTCTCTCGCCCTGGAGCCAGATGCTGATCGAGTCTGCGGGGGCGGGGTAGGCAACGACTTGGGCGCCGCTACCGGTGCACTGGCGGGTGTTTGTGATATCTTGCTTTGGTAAGGGGAGAAGGGTGGTGAGGCTGCTGGTGTTGCTGCTGCCTCAAGCTGGGCGGATCCGGGGGGGGCACGAGGGGTTGAGTTTCGGGAATCATGCGTGAATGAGTCACCGGTTGGTGGCAGCTCCATCTCTCGTCTACTCGCGCTCCGTGGAGTCGACTTGTTGGCCGTCAGTCTGCGCATGAGCCCACTGGAGCTTGAGGGAACGACGATATCCGATATATCGTGTGGCTGAGTCATGGCATCGATAGAACCGTGGGATACGTGTCGACTTTTACTTTCCGCTCGTCGCTGAATGATAGTCTTGTCATGTCGCACTGCCCTAGCTCTGTTGAGCCCCCCCGTACTGTTGGATGACCCCAGCGGTTCAGGAACATCGGTGGCATTGGCCGCGGTTGTGGTATCAATGACCAAGCCGGGTGAGCGGCCACGGTTCGCTTGGCTCGGTCGGCTGGACTCTGCATCTGTATCAACCCAGTCGGCCGGTGTAGGAGGAACGGGTCCCAAAGAAGCAACACCGCTGGGTGGTGGTCGGCGGGTTGGAGGTGAGATGATGGGGACGCTTGCTCGGTCGATGCTTTGCACACTTTGTGACCTCGAATTCGATGGTGGAGGACCTGGTGGCGGCGGAGGAAGTGGCATCCCGGGTTCCCACCTTGTTTGTGACGTTGAACGTGAGCGCAGAGAGGCAGGCGTATCAATGGCACCCGTTGAGGCTGCTCGCCGGGCTGCTGGCGGTCCGACATGAGGAAATCCACTGGGAACAGGCGCTATCATACGTTCAGGTTCTTGGCGAAGCATCAATGGGCCTATGCTTCTCCTCGTGTGCATGGCAGCCGCTTGGACGTCGGGTGAGCCTGTTGGCGGCTGTTCGTGCTCCTTTCTTCGACTCAGAGACGGCAATCCAAAGCGACGTTCTCGCGGGTTCCCCGGCCCCCTCGCGCCTGGTGGTGGTGGAAAGGAGGGATTTCCTGGAGGTTCTGGAGAAGGTCTATGAAGCGGCGTCATTGCCATTCTTGAGGGAGGCGGAGGTGTTGAGCCTAAAGCAACTGTATGCTCAAAGGCAGCGCTCATCGGTCGCTGCTGCCGGCTTCGAGGAGGACTATACGGCGGAGGGGGAAGCGGCGAAGCTTGGAAAATACCCATAGTCAGTCCCTTGTAGAGATACAGGCTCCTTGACGGCAACAAGAAAACGAAGAGATGAGAAGAAGGGTCAACTAGACGGCGAAAAGAAAGAGATGTTCCTTCTCATACCTTGTCCCGCCTCCACCACGAACTGGCGCGACCTTTCAGTCATCTGCGCAGGCGACGGCACCCATTCCTGGGGATTGTACGGTTGTATCGCACTGGCTGGCGTGTGTGCAGGTTGAATATGGGACGAAGCCATGGACACGGCAGATATGGGCGAGCTGGCTCGGCCGCCGTAAGGAGCCAGCGAACTTGTCGTGAGCGGATCGAGGCCCTGACGAAGTCGCGCCGGATCACGGGGCGAAGCCATGTTGGATCGACGGCCACGGGCGCCTCGAGCGAGGCAGATCTCTGGGGCAGCCTATATTACAGGTTATAGTCCGTACAGCCCACCCAGATGGTCGACCGTCTGTCTGCTGCTGAAAATAGACCAGATGGCCTCGGCACCGGGGAAGCTTTACCGAGGGAATAGCGACAAAACCCAGCGGCTAAAGACTCGGACGCCCGCAGGTGAAGATGCCGAGTCGAACAGCTTGACTGGTCGTCCGTGAAGCGTGGACTACTTTCTCAGTCGACTGGAGGCTGCTGCAAGACACGAGCTTGTAACTATTACAGTAACAGTAAAAGGTCATACACCTTGTAAGGGCGTTCCGCGTTCCGCGTTCTGGTGGGGGTGGGAGGCTTCGGCTTCTTCGACGTGTTGAAGGCAGCATGGCCAGGGGTGCCAGGGGAGGCAGAGGGCAGAAGGCTGAACACGAATCTAAAAAAAAAAAAAAAAAAGGGGGGGGGGAATATGACAAGTCAACGCGCTGGCCCAGCTTCAGGTGCCTTCAGGTGGACGTGAACCTGTGAGTCGCGTTTCATCCCACTCTTGAGCTGTGGCATGGCTGTCAACAGATCTTAACAAGCTCTCCATATTACGGTGTATGTAGTCCGTACTTCGTATGTGTATGTATTTACGTACAGAGGCGCTAATAAGCGTCGGTCCCGTTGGTCCATCAAATCCACTGGCATGCCGAGCCGTTGATTGGCCACAAGCAGGTCAAGAGGCGGCTTCTTCGGGCGCCTACGGCGTAGTAGCGTCGTTATCTGGTGTCCATTCGAATATTACCATCACCGCTTTTCCGAGACCAGAAGAGCTGTTCACCCCTTTTTTACTTTCATCAACGTGAATTTGAGGACTGTCGTTTGAAGAACGACAGCGAGGCATACATACTTGAGTAGTATTATCGGAATCGCTAATCCCCTACAGGTCTGCCAGGGCCCAGGATTACCGTGTTGCATATATGTAGTTATGTGGATGAAGAAAAAGAAAACGTTTCGCCCTTTCAGACCAATCCAACATCCACCCCCCCATCCCAAACTATTCATTCCATGTGGCACCTATGTATGTACATATTGTAAAACTCGCTTTCACCATGCGACTTGACCAATTGTCGAGGTTCCTTGTGAATATCGACTGCATGAAGATATTAGATAGTTCCCCTCCGGATGGAGTCCGTGCAGTCTCTCGGTTGATATTTATAGCATCCTCCGCCACAATCATGTCATGTGCCTCGCATTGGACAGCCTGATCATGTCTCAACACTAAACATGCGCATCCAGGGAAAATCACAGTACATACATTCGCAGGTTGTGTCATAAGCGCCACCATTAGAGGAAGGGAAAGGGCGTACATATAGGGGATCGACTGCGAGGACAGCTAATTGATGCTTTCAACCGGATCCCATCCTTTGGGTTCAGCTTGCTGAGTATTTTGCTACCATCGCTGAGAGCGGATAGACGACTCTCTTGTATCTGAGCAATCGTCTGAATGGAGACGACGTGCTGGCAAGCTATGATATACTTCTTTGGATTGAACATAACATGAGTGAATGAAAGTTCGATGGAGATCGTGCCCCACCGGCATGCACCACGGCAAGTACAGATCAGCAAGCACGTCTCCTAATTCAGCTAACGAGATCAACATGACGCTCGTGGGTGACGCTCGTGGGTGACGCTCGTGGGTTTCCGAACCCATCTTCTGCCTGTAAAAATTGACCATATTCAGAAAGCAACATCATCTCTCGCGACATCTGTTGCAGGAAGGATTGAACGACTGATTAAGCAACAAATCAGAAAGAAGCAACAAGCCGAAGCAGATCCGCTTTTCTTGGATAGTGGGGCACAAGGCTCCCATAAAATTCTAGAGCATTCTGAGCTTTGTGGTATTTGAATTCTTCCCTTTCTTGCTACACCAGCAAAATCATCTTGCTGCGTTATCACAATCTGGACTCAATATCTCGCCTGCATTGTCTCGGCTCCTACAAGGTAAGTTCATAAACATCAACTAAATACACGAACCACTTCTTCCGCAGTCTTTCATGATGAGACACCAGCTGGCACCAGTCATAGAGTGACTTGTACTCCCTTCATTGATGACCGTTATTGCTGTGGTCTATGACCATTTCTGAATGTCTGACTGTGGAAGCAAACACTGTACCTACTCCTTGCCACTGATATATCAGAGCACACTGGCCCATCGTTGTGCGCTTGCTAACACGACGATTGCGCTCTAGTGTCAACTTTCATCAGCTCCCGATTCGTCGCGATGGTTCTGCACAACCCCAACAACTGGCATTGGGTGAACAAGGATGCCTCCCAATGGGCCAGACAATGGTTCGAGGATAACCTGAAGAAAGTTGAGGCCAAGGATGGTGATGTAGAAGTCAAGATCAGCAAGGTCCAGAGTATGGACGGTGATGTTGATGTCAGCCAAAGAAAGGGCAAGGTCATCACCATTTTCGACGTGAAACTCGTCTTGGAATATACCGGTAAGGAAGGCGTGAAATCGTAGCATGTACCAAAGTTTACCTTTGGCTCACTCTTGTCGTAGGATCTGCTCCAGATGCGGATGAGGTATCCGGCACCGTTACCGTCCCGGAGATTGCACATGATACCGAGGAGGACGAATACGTGGTACGTCTCTATTCGCCCTCGCTGTAATGTTCCAAAGCGTTGCCCTTTCCATCGTGCAGAAAACTTATTCTGTTGCTAGTTTGATGTGGATATCTTCTCCGAATCCAAGGAGAAGCAGCCGGTCAAGAACCTCGTTCGCTCCAAGCTTGTCCCCCAGCTGCGAATGGAGTTCCGAAAGCTTGCACCTGCTCTCATTGAAGAACATGGCAAAGACATCCAGCACGCTGCTGGCTCCAACCCATCGAGTGGTTTCTCGACCCCCAAGCTGCACCCTCAGGGCTCTACCCCAAAGCAGACAGAAGCAAAATCTACGTCGACCAGTACATCCGGTATTGTTAACACGGTGACGGTGACGGACAATGAAGAATTTCGAACCACCGCGGACGAGTTGTATCAAACATTTGTGGACCCTCAACGCTTGGCGGCATTCACTCGGTCACCCCCCAAGGTATTCGAGGGAGCCAAGAGCGGAGGCAAATTTGAGCTTTTTGGTGGAAATGTCTCGGGCGAATACCTCGAGCTCGAACCCGGAAAGAAGGTTGTGCAAAGTTGGCGCCTGAGCCAGTGGCCGGCCGGCCACTTCTCCAAACTCCAAATCGAATTTGACCAGAATGATGTTGATCACGTCACAGTCATGCGCGTCACCTGGGAGGGCGTGCCCGTTGGCCAAGAGGAAGTTACCAAGAGGAACTGGCTAGAATACTACGTCAAGTGCATCAAGCAAACTTTTGGGTGAGCAAACCCTCCTTGCAGTAGATTTCCGCGGCTCGTCATCATATGCTAACATGTAGTCTGCAAAAGGTTCGGCACTATTTTGTGAAATGAAGATGCAAAGCGAGTAAAAAGAATAGAATCACAATTATATACAATTATACACACATGTACATCATCGATACGCTCTAGAAAGGGGGTGACGGCACATGGGTTTCAGGCGTCTCTGCCACGGTGGCGGTCGTGACTATCGGAAGCTAGCTGCACCAAATCTATAATCGGCCACGAAAACATCTCCCAGGTTGTCCCACAGGCCCAAGTCGTAGAGATTTTCAACATCTTTCAGTTTCCATACCCGCTCCCACTCCCCTTCGCCCGCCAGCTGCATGCCAGCGGGCGGAGGCTTGCCGTCTGTGGCCGCGAGTGCCATCTCCGGCTGGACTGGCCATCTAGGGCAGAGAGGCTCGCGGGTGAGGTCCCTGGCTCGTTTCGAAGATAGCTTGCGACGGAAAGCGAAGCCGTCGCCCATGTCATCCTCGTAGACGGACCACTTGAACGACTCATTCGTAGTGGTGCCACAGTATACGAGGTACAATGTGTAAATCAAGAGACCCCAAACCAAAGGTGAGGTCATCCCCGCGAGGAGAGCCGTGGCACCCAGACCGATGTTGGTCTGAACACCCCAACCCCACATGACGACGTACGTGCCCAAACCGTGTCTTCGAGGATGCCATGGCGACCACTCGATGAAATGTTCCTCGATGGACGACGATAGCAGCGAAGAGCCCAGGAGACCCCCGTATGTGCACAAAACCGCCGTGGATGCGAGGAGCAGAATGAACCAATGCTGGTTTCCATACCCCACGCAGGAGTTGATGAAGACGCAGTGGTGATCTGACTTGGCTATACATCGCTTGCACACGCTACAGTGCTTGGAGCGAGGTGGTTTGAGGAAACCACACGTCTTGCAATCAGCCCCCGGATGGAAGAGCGCATGGTCATACGGGTACAAAGACATGTGGTAGGCGTGATTGTTCGGGGTGATGTAGCCGGGGTCAGCGGCGCAAGAAAGATACAAGAAAACGTAGGGCACGAGTACGGCGAGCACGACGGTTGACTTGGTGAACAGGGTCAGGCGGTGCCAGATGGCAGGGAGATACAAGTACTCGCCGCCGGCCATGAGGATGATGAAGAAGATCTGGAATAGTTGGCATCGTACACGTTGGGGAAAGTCGCCACTCGTATCTTGATTTGGGACAGACTTACGACGATGAAAGGATGACGATCATGCATTAAGAAATGCCCGAATCTGGAGAGGGACGATGAAATCCTCCCAGAGGTGAGCCTGTTGTCGATTGACAACAGGACATTCGGGATGTGAATCCATACTACACGGTGTAAAAACCCGATGGGCGTCCGTCTTGTATGAGGTTGCGCGCGATCAGCGCGGGATTCTACTGGACTTGGGGGTTCGAGGGTGAATTACACACACACCTGAAGGCTGGTAATCTTCCGAAGAATGTGACAAAGACGGCGAAGCTCACGGAGAGAACCACGACTATCGGCCACTTGAGCGAGATCATGGCAACACACTCTCGGCCAGACGAGGGGGGGGCTTTTCAACTCGGCTCCGGCTTCGCGAGCAGGGGGATCATGGGCCAAAGTGGCTAACAAAGCCAACAAAGTGGCCAAAAAGTGACCGCGCCTCGCGCCTGCCTGCTTGTCGCTGATGAGTGACCTTGTCCAACGGGGCCCCCAATCAGCCCAGCTGGCTGCCCACCGGCTCCACTTAAAACTTAAGCCAGACGCTGTCTGTGGCAAAACCACGACACGTGATTGCGCGACTTCCATAACGCGTCCAGATAACCAGACATTTCCAGGTTGCCGTTTGTTGCCCACGAGAACAAGCCAGGCAGGTGAGTCTCTTGGGGGCCAGCGAGACGATTTCGTCAAAAACTTGGCCATGGATGGCCGTTTCAAGACCAAATGTGTCTCCCACTAAATCACCTGGGCACTAAAAGCAACTTCATCCAACATGGCGGGCGGCGCCACATACGACGGCGTCCAGAGCGTGAACGGAGGGACCGGAGGAACCATTTTTAAGGACATGGTTTTCTGGGTCTCCCGTAGAGTACCCATGAGGAATGACATACTCGAACTGATCAAGGCAAGTCCCTGGTGCACTTGATCTCAGATGTTCCTCAGTCTCGATGCTAACCTGATCACAGAACAACGGGGGCGTAGTTGTGCCTCTAGAAAAGGATGCACAAATGCTGATTGCAGATCACGCAAGGAAAGACTCGCCCCCGGATTCCATTTCGTGGAAGTACATCACGGAATCGGTCTGCAACGGCATCGTGCAACTGACGGATCGTTATCGTACCGCGCCATCTTCCAACGCGGCTATCAGCGCTCCCAAAAAACTGACGAGATCGGTGTTTACAGATGCTGAAGATGCTGCTCTTGCCAATTGGGTTTTGTCTCAAACTCAAGGTCAAAGCAAACATTATAGTGGAAACACGATGTATCAGAAGTTTGCTGAAACTGTAAGCATTACACCACCTTGAGGAAGATCGCTGCATATGATGAGCCGTCGTACTGATCTGTATTAGCACACCTCTCATACCTGGCAGTCTTGGAGAAGTAGATATATCCATATTCTGGCAACCCGCCCGATACACGAACTGGAGAAACTTGCCATGTCAGCTGCCGACCTAGCTGTCCAACCTTCCTCCGCGTCAACGACACCTCAAGCTTCTCCAGCCATCGCACAGCCTCGAAGCTCCCGACGCATGGCGCCCGTCTCCGCTCATACAGCGAAAGAAGCCCCGATTGTACCTGCCACGCGAAAAGAGCGACAGTCCAGGTCGCCCCCTTCTTCTTCTCCAGTCCAAAGCGAAGAAGTGGGAATAGAGACTCAGGTTAATGTGAGGGATCGCTTTCACAACGACCTGTTGATTTTTGTGGAAGTGAGCGGTGCCAAGTTGAACCTCGAGCCTGACGTCGGAGGGAAAAGTCTTGACTTGTGGGATCTCAGCCAAGCCGTTGCCTCGCAAAAGGTGCCGCCCGATGAAGTGGACTGGATGAAAGTTGCCGAGGACCTGGATTACGATTGGGCGCAAGACAAAAAAGTGCTTGTTGAGTTGCAAAGTTGCTTTGAGGATAACCTAGCGGACTTCTTTGATACTATATCCAGCTTCAATTCCGATGACGACGAGGAACAAGAGGTCGAGTTTCAGACCGACGAGCGCTCGCCACCGAGTGTCATCTCATCGTCCCCTCCCGTTGGATATTCAAAGCGAAAAGGGTCCTTGGATCATCAGCCTTCGTCCATGGTTGAGAATTCGGCGAAGCGAATGCGGCCGAATCCCACAGCGGAGATTCCATCTACGCCGGAAGAGAGGCTAAGGATTTCGGCTACGCAGAGCAATTCCGACGCAACTCCTTCGCAACAAGTGCATTCAGAGGCGCCTACTGTTAGCTCAATACCCCTCAGATTAGAGCATTCCCGCATAGTTGGTGGACAGCAGCAATTTGACACCTCGAAGCTTGTACAGGAAGCTGCTGCTAAATCGATGACGACCAGCAGAGCCGTAAAGCGTTCTCTACCAGCCTCATTTCATCCGAGCAGTCGGCGCGTTTCTGTACAGGAGGCAGAAACGAGAGCTCCGCAGCCACCCAGACCGCTCCGAGCGGAACCGGATGAGGAAGGCCAAAGCCAAAGCTTACGAGGATGGATTGAACATTACGAGGGCTTGGGTTATTCGCGGCCCATCGTGATGGAGTCGCTTGCGCGCGCCTCGATGCGGCCAGGTTGGCCGGCCTGCTATTTAATGGAGCTGCTCAAAGAGAAAGAAGAGGTTCCTTCGAACATCGAAGGTTTATGGACCGACCGAGACGACAAAAGCCTGCGCTATGTTGATTCCATTTACGCAAAGTGGGAGAAAGCCGAAACACGGGAGCGGAACAAGGCAAAGAGGGAACTTGATGGACTTGTAAACAAACACACCATGGAAGAGGTTGACCTGCGCCGTCGTTTTTTTGCTTCGCAAGCGAGGGAAAGGTGAACCATGGGGCAATTTTCTTTTGCCCCCCCCCTCCCTTTTCTGTATAAGATACCACTTGTGATGACGCGATGTCTGTTCTTCTCACAACGACGGGGTATATGATTAACGTGGGACTGCGGTTGACGATGGCTTATTATAATATGATGATGATTGGTGTTCTTGGCACATTCTTGTTTGATACTTTTTATTGTATGCAGCAAAGATAGGCACAGCAATTGCAAGCAAAGTATATACCAGTTTTCCCACATGCACATACTCGCAGTCCACGGCGGTGGTGATGTTTTGTCATGGCACGAATATGTATACTTGAACGCGGCGTTTTTCAAACTTCCCTCGTATTATATCATGTCCCGTCGTTTCTTTTCCCGACTCCACTTGTTGGCCAAGTTTTTCCTCACCACGAGCGACACGGCCCGATCCATAGTGCCAATCTTGCCTCGCCGTCAACAAGCCCGGGTCGACGTCCAAGAGTCCCACCCAGCCTTCCCACGAACGATGAGCAGCGCCACCTGGCTCGCACCGCGCGTCTCGCCCGTCGGCGGCCCCGGCATTCTCAAACGCCCTCGCCACGCACGCGTTGTCCCCAGCATGGAGCATGGAGCATGTCCTCTCGCGGCCGCCCGTCCGCCACGGGCAACCGCCCTGCAGGCCTCGCCTCGGGGAACACGTGACGTCCCGGCAGACGAGCGGATGTGTGCTTCTGCGTGCGCGGGCGGGCAAGGCTGCTGCGGGGATGAGAGTGAGTCTCGTGGTTTATTTTTATTTTTGAAAATGTGTGCATTGTAAGTAGATGTTGGTGTGTTGAGTGTCGCTGTCCATCTGTTACAACACAGATACCATCACTGGGCAGCGTTATTTACCGACCTCCGAGTACAGCTGTATAGCGGCAACTTTTACTTTGGTCGTCATTGTGTTTTATTCTGCTTCAATGGTTGGACGTCGTGTATCTGTCGTCATGGGTCCGACGTACTTGTACAGAGGGAGGCGCGTTGAGACATTGTTCGAGCCAGTTGTTTTCCTACCTTTTGCACCCGAGTTCCGATGTAAGATTATTCTTAAAAGCAAACTACCCGTATCCCATTGCGTGATTCATCCCCTTCATGGCGCAAGGGCTTGTTTGCCTCTTGACCCGAAATATCCCATTTGCCCCCCCCTAATACGGCTCGGTTCATCGCCTTGATAAAATGCAAACATTTGACGCCAACTTTGCCCATCATTTTCCGCTCTGCATCAACGAAATTCCGTTTGCCCAGTTATGATTAGCGTCTTGACCTGAACGCTTGCCCGATAAATCATTTCTTAAATTTCAACATCGCTGCCTGTAGACCCAGTATTGGAATAAGTCGTCATATTGTTGTCGTTAGTCATGATATGGTCTAAATGCCAGATTTTCGAAGGAACAAAACCCAAGGAGAATAGATTGACTGCTTCATGGCTCTTGTATGTGCTTGCAAATGATACTAGGAAACCGGCAAACTCTCCTGAAAAGTGGTTAGTCCAATATCATCTCTCGCAATTCTTCTTTCTTACCAGCTCCAAGTAAAAGTAAATTCCTGACTAGGGAAGGCTGTAGCCCATACGATCCAAGTGTTAAACTTGCAACAGGGCAGATTATGTAGGGCCACCAGATTGCCGTGCTGAGCTTGACTAGAGGCTTCTGCAGAGCACTTATAGACATTGTAGCAGATTCAAGGGAAGACAAAAGGTTCAAAGTCCGGTTATGCGTCGATTCAAGTATTTTGTTTTGAAGGGTCTGTTTATCCAAGACAACCTCGGCAAACTCTTGTAGGTTTTCCATTGTCTATGGAACCGTTAGCAACGCTCACAGACGGGACTTCGACCAAGAAGCAAACCATACCTTCTGCATCGCTTCTTGCTGACGCACAACCGACGAGACCCGATCTTCCGATTTGCCCTTGTACGTATTAGCAGATTCAGTCGATGACACCAGGCAAACTTACTAATTGTGCTTGCAAGGACATTGTTGTTACAGAAATGGCTTTCAACATCTCTGCTACCTCAGCCACGTCGTGCGTAGCCACCTCAGTAGCAGTCCTTAACGCTATTTCAAAACCCCGAGACGCCTGGTCTTCTCTCAGCTTCAATCTTGATAGAACAGCTTCCATGAACTGCTCCAGGGATTTTGCGCCTTCCATGCCACCATGTACAGCTGCCTGAGTCTATTCGCAAATGTCAATTATTCTCCTGTGCAGTGGAATACATGGGGGAGGCGTAGGTACCTGAACACTATCTGAAAGAGCACTGCCAATGATTTTGTTCAGCCGCAAAGTCATTGATTCGAATTTCTCCACGTGTGCCGCCATAGCTTCTGCATTCTCATGGGACTTTCGAAAAACGCGTTCGAGGTTTTTGACATGTTCTTGGGTCTCGTTCTCAGCTTGGCCAGTAAGTCTTTTTAAGACGATGGCGAGTTTCTGATGCAAGAGGATGTGCTGATCTTTGAATGCGTAAGTAGGGTGAAGATTGTGAGCTTTCGAGTCCAACTTACCTTTTTCATTCTCTGCTCGAGCTGCTTCACAAAATCTCAGCGCCTTGTGCCTATAGCTTACCCAAGTGTTCCAGGCCGAGTCCGACCTCGCCAAGCCCTCGAGGCATTTGTCAATTTCGGCTGTCGCCACATGGAGCTGCGGCCTCGAAGGTGCAGGGAGGCTCGCAAGCACAGTCTCACGAAACTTGTGACACGGAGTTGGGATATCAAAATTCGCCCTTTCCAGATCGCAAATTGCTAAGCTAGCAGCAAAGAAGTCCACAAAGTCTCTGGCAGCTCTTCCTGTATCAGTCAACACTGTGGCTTCATTCTGTCCATCGAGGAGCTGGCAGTTGCCGACCAACAGCCGAGCCGCAATTCTGTGGCAAAGTGGCTCTGACTCGAGCTCCTGGAGCTCAATGAGTGCAGTAGCATAAGCGTCCGAGGTTGCGTGGCTGTTTATGAGAGACGCTGGAGAGACGAAGAACTGCTCCTCTAAAGACTTGCCTGTTGTGGTAGTAATTTGTCAATATTGAAGCTGCCAGCCGTTGGATATGCTGGAATTGCCTTACGCTGTCTTGTATTTCGCCATCCCAGACACTCTATGGGAGAGATCAACAGGAGAACCAGGGCGGTGAGCATGATCATGCGACTTCCCATGATGAAACGCTTGAATATCGACATAGCTGCTGCTTGCTTTCATGGTCCTGCCTAAGCTCTATCATTCATTACTGGGTTTGCCGCGTGATGCTAGCATTCCGATGATGTGTGGGTTGCTGCGGGAAGCAAATTTCTTGATTCTCAGTGAATGCGTTTCGGCGAGAGAACACGGAGAGGGAAGGTGCGACACTGGTCAGTTGGTCGGTGCCAGCTGCCAGCTGCCAAACGGCCAAACGGCCGCTCCAGACATTGTTGGCTATTTTCGAGCGCACGCAAGACAAGAGTGAATCTGAACCCTCGATAGTAAAGAGGCCTCCTGACAGGAGTAGAGCCATCCTGCTATCTGCAGGGGTTATTCGATCATTCGGTACGGACTACAAGAAAGAAAATCCCTCTCCGACTAGCCGGTGGGGGGAGGGGAAAGGCGAAGAGCACTGCAGAACAAATGCGGCATGTTATAATACGGAGTAGTAGAGTAGTAGACAAAGCTGTTTGGGAACAAAAAGAAAAACGCACCCGCTAACGCAAATCAATGAGAAGGAACGAACCGCGGCTCTGCACGTATCAATCCCAATTCAGGCTTTAGTATTCCTGCTCTGAAATTGGCCATTGATGCATGGAGGAACTGATATGGCTCACGCATTGCGCGCCTTGGGGTCACGAAAGTGAGCCTTTATTAAAATATCAGGTTACGGATCCGTACTCCGTGCTAATAACAAAATAACACCCTATTACACGGCCGCACCCTTTGAAACTGATCCAGGGAAGAGGCCATCGTGGAAAGATGCTGAGCATATATATGCTCATTTGATCGCAGCTACATTAGGAGTGCGCACTCCGTTTTGGGCTGTTTGGCCTAGCTGCGTGACACAAGGGACTTGGTGAGGGGAGATATTTGGATGATTTACATTAGGCCTCATTTTTGCATTTTTGAGCCGTGTTGAAGACATGGCAGCCTCACATATGAGGCATCCCTCTCTTCTTCCCCTGTTCATTTGTTGATGCAGATTCACGCATCTCGCTTGTTATCGCAGTTCATCATCGGTAGGCTTCGTTTGAAGACCTTGATTCACTTGTTTGATAGACCTTCTGTTGTATGAGTCTTTGTTGAATAGATTTGAAGCTTATATAGCTTCCTTTTCCCCTCTGATAGATTTCCTAGATAGTAAATCTTCATCTGCTCTTCTTTCCATTCTTTGCATCATTCCACAAAAGATCAGGAGAGCGAAACCGAAGAGCCCGCCTGTCCGCCCGCCCGCCTTCCTGCCAATAAAAACATATAACCTCGCGTGCGACAAGTTGTACGACATCCAAACGACGAGACGAGGCCTCTTCCAGTCGCCCAATCACACCCGGCGCCTTTCAGGGCCACAACCAAGGATCTCTGCCGACAGCACAGGAATGTGCACTCAGATAGACCGGAGATGGGCGTGCGGACACGTCGGCTATCTTCAGATCAAAAGGTGTGACCGGCTTTTCAAGGACTGCAAGGGAACCGCTGCAAAACACGAGGTGGTTGATTACCCTGCTGAGGTCTGTAGCGACTGTCAGCGCCGGCAAACGCTACCGAAGCCTCATGTTGCCAAATGAGACATTCGCTCGTGCATTCATTCCTTTATTATTAGAGCGACGCAAAATTACTAGAGGTTGGACCCCACAACATGCGTTTCTCCTCATGACGGACTTATTACAGCGGCGGCTGCGACCGCAGAGGGGTCAAATCTGGGACGTGTCTCGACTTGCCGTGTTTCGGTAACAGTGGGGTTCATTCTCGTTCGTAAGCTTCAGTCATGACATACGGACTAATCCGTAATCCGTACCACATCGTCTTTCGCATGTTTCTAACTCATGAAGGGCCGGTGTACGGTGTAGGGAGAATCGGACGAGTCAAGGACAAGGAGGATAACAGAGAACGAAGCGGTACAAAATACAATAGGATAGGCCAAGGCACTCCGTTTGGTATTCGAGGCTCAAAGTCAACTCGGCTGAACATGATGCTGTATAAATGGAAGCATTCTGGAAATAGAAGACATGTGGGAGAATGAAGAAGCGGCAGAGGCCGTTGGCCTATGAGAGCCAGAAGACATGTCGGAACTACGGACTAGTCTGGAAACCCAATTCTTAGGGTTAGAGATTGTGCCACATTTACTCCATATGGCTAGGCAGGCCCTCCTAGCCGCGGGCCTTCCCGGGGAAATAATATACATAATACGGACTAACAAACGCCTCACCTTGAGATACATGGACGACCGTTTTCACTTGAGCACTGTGCGCAGGTTGCGATACGAATGCGCGCATTGGCAGCGCAGTCGGAGTAATCCGTACGGATCCGTTGTACTCCGTACTCCGTACTCCGTACAGCAAGAATAGATAGAAATCGACAGTGATCAATTAGTAATCACATCACTACACATGTAAGAAGAAGCACTGAAAGAAGGGCTGAAAGAAGGGGGGATGAAATTGAAATGGGTCTGTCAGGCGCATCTCCCTGCACAAGGCCGTGAGGATATGAGGGCATGACGGGATGGGTGACAGCACATGGCGCCAATCAGATGCTCGCCAGACTCCGGATAGGGACCCACCATGGCGGCCGTCTTGACGCGGCAGCCTGCCCAGATCATACGATGTTCCGCATTCAGCGCATGGGCTGGGGTTCGTGGTGGTGCGCGGTGGTGCGCGGTGGTGCGCGGTGGTGCCTGGTGGTCCTCCAACGGGGGTCGCCAAAGTCAGGCCATTCTCTCCTCGCCAAGTGCAACAGGGAAGGCTTGTTGATTTTGATTCATTCCATCCTTCTTTGCGCGTGCTGTTTCTGGTAGTATCCTGTTATCACTCCCGCACCCGCACCCGCACCTGCACCCGCACCTGCGATATGCCATTGGTCTGGTCGGAAAGTGTGCTGCGTGGCAGGCATCCGAGACCCAATGACCATCCTCCAGAGCTCCAGAGTGTAACTGGCCCTAATAATACTACATAATAGCAAGCTGGGGAGAGGGGGGGGGGGGAATAGTCTGGTTGGTTCTACGGAGATTTTCGAAAGGCGGCACATATTAACTCTGTTCTGAAAGCTTCAGCCGTTACATGCTGGCTTGGTCTTGGCTGACTTCCAAGTTCCGACTCGTCCATCGTTCTCGTCTCGATCTTTTTTCCTTCCAATTCTTTCCAAAAAAAAAAAAACCCCATACTTCGTACTCCGCAAGCTGCGCGGGACGGGCTTGTCCGGACGTCGGCTGCTGCTGCTGCTGCCGCCAATTGGCAAAACCTTACTTAGTGAACCAGTGCCGAAAAGCCTGGGTTGCCGAATTCTTTCGAATGCAATCTGACCTGTCATGACCAGATTGCTTGCTTTTATTTTCATCTCTTTTCGTCTCTTCCTCTTCCTCTTCTCTTCTCTACGCCTTGCCCGGTTGCCACGAATCAAGCTTCCGAATTCGCATGGTTGCTCCTGCCAATTGAATTGATTGGGCTTGCGCTTCGTTTCAAAACCAGAAGGTCACACCCAACCGAACCGTAACTTGAGTCTGGACTTGTATATTGGCAAGTGCGCAACGCCTCGAGCATCGAGCAACAAACAATCATCTTGTTCAACCGCTTCTTCGGTGCCAAATGAAGAGCTTGGCATATTCTACCACTTCAACTCAGACACGCCTTCTTGCGAACCCACGGATTGCGGAACCGGAGCATCTGATCAATTACATTCCGCGAGACGCGGGCCTATCCATACTTCCAAGTGGTTGCCTTTCATCACAACAGCCCGTTTTGCGACCAGATCTCCTTTCCGCCCTCGCCCTCGCCCTCGCCCTCACGTCTCTCCCGTGGCAACCATGTCCGGAAATGTCAACAGAGAGCATTCGGCAAGCAGCACGGATCAAGACATGTCGCCTTCCCGACAAACATGTCGACCCGCACAGGACGCACTGAACTGGTCGGGAAGATCTGCTGGTCTGGGTACGTTTGACTTCACATCTGCTCCCTCCGATGTGTCAATACCATCCTTCGGTCCGGCGATAGCTGCGCTTGCAGATCTTTCATTTACACAGCCATCCGCTAGTTCTATGTCTGACGGCCAGCCGGACGTCTTTCAAGCCAGAAACTTTCACGATAAGAAGAGAATAAAGGTAGAACCAGACACGCCCGCTTTGGACTCCATAGATTATTGGATCTCTTTCGATGACGATCTCGACAAAATGGGAAGTTTCGAGATCGACTACTCCAAGCGACCTGATTTGCTCAGTCAAGATAGGTACGCATTCATTGGTGTCAGATTCGACCACTCGATTGCCAGACACGAAGCTAACTGAACTCCAGCAGAATCGAAATCACTTCTGAATCTACCCCTGGGCTCGGTAGTGGATTGTACGCTACTGCAACTGCGCCATTTAGAGAAGAGGATTTCTTTGACGACAGCGCCTTTGAGCAAGCCATGTCAGACGATGAGGAGGTGTTCGAATCAAAAACAAATATGAATACTAAGCCGACCGACCCGGCAAACCAATCGGCATCTCAGCCCTCCATCGATAACAGCACTGGTACATCTCAAAAGAACGAGGGGTTGGATACATTCCAACCGGACTTGCAACTCGCGTCTGCTGTCCGGGACGTGCCTAGACAAATGAGACGTGGCGTTTACGCTCCGGCTCCGTCTACGGAATATGACGAACAGCGAAGATTTTTAGAGGAAGCCTTGAGCTCGGGCAAGATACCCGGCGCTTTGATCCCGCCCAATGGATTTGGCATAGGGTTTGGTGCAGGAATGGGGGGGTGCAGGCCACCGCAGCAATTTGAGAAGAAGTTCCCAAGTCCACGCAGCCAACTGTCGGAAGGTCAGACCAAGTCAATGAGCGCCAAGAATGGCCATGTATCCGATGAGCCCGATCCCGAGCCTAGAAAACAAACAAAGAGAATGACATCGACCGCGAGACCAACGGCTGCAAAGAAATCAACTTTGTCGACTGTAGCTCCCAAAGTCAAGTCGGCCGATCGGATAGCCCATAACGATGTCGAGCGGAAATACCGGACAAACTTGAAGGACAAGATTGCCGAGTTACGTGCCGCCGTGCCAGCTTTGCAAACATCCGGGGCAGATGGTGACTCTGAGGGCGGATCGGCTGCTGGACAGCAAAGTCGCGATAAAATCAGCAAGGTGGGAAGAACATCTTTCACGCCATGGCTGTGAAGAGTCGATGCGCTTGTCTCGGCGAAAGATGCTAACCAAGTATGTCTGTCACTAGGGCACGGTGTTAACGAAGGCAACCGAATACATTCATCAGCTTGAAGCTCGAAACAAAGCCATCGTACAAGAACACCAGCAGCTCTCACGAAGGATACAAGCATTCGAAACCCTACTCAATACCACCGGCAGCCAAGCTGATCTGATGATGCCAAATCACAGCATGACACTTTTCGACCCTCGAGGATTTTGTTAAATGACTTGATATGTTTGGGCCGGGAAGAGGGCAGGAGAACAGCATTGGGCGATAGACTATGTTTATACTCCGTGGCGCCCCTGGGCTATGCTTTCAAAGACTAGAACACGACGATGATGTTTGTCAATTCTCTCTCAGAAGAATTTTTACCATTTTTGGAGCGGGCATCGGCACGGTGGCGTTTTTGTTTCGTGTGTTTTCTGACTATCATGTCCCCCTCTCGGTACTATGTAAATAGAATCATTCCCTGGCACATACAAACCTGGTAGAGGGTCACAGCGCACTCTGATTGCATTTCAGAGCAAAAATAGATGGAATCGGACATTGTTCTGCTCCCAAAGCAGAGTTGTAGAGCAATTCCGTGGTTTGCAAATGACTTTTCCCCCATTCGGATTCATCTCATGGAAGAATCTTGTTACTTTTCGCGACGCACGGTGCCGCATGCGGCCCCACCGTGAATCTAGCTTGCCGGGGAACTACCTTGGACGGGCATGATGGCTCTGTGGTTGTCGTGTTCAAATGTAACGACAGAAGTGGATGATGGATGCCACGTGCGTCCGTTGTCACCGCAGTGCCTCGATGTCATCCACCTCTTTGACGGCTTCCGTCGTCAGAATAAAGGGCGAGTCCTCATCGACGCAAATGCTATCTTCTATCCGAATGCCCATGCCGTGGAAATGCTTGGGCCATCGATCATCATACGGCACGTACACGCCCGGTTCGATGGTGACACAGTGTCCACGCCTGAGTGTTTCTCTCCGAGTATACCCAGGACAATCGTGGACATCGAGGCCGATGTAGTGGCCGACGTGATGCGGAAACAATTGGTCAATGGTGCCCATTGAGACATTGAAGCCAATGCTCTTGAGCTGGTCGACAAGGCCGCGTGCTGTGATTCCGTGAATCTCCTCGAGCGACATTTGGGCACTCTCGCGACAGAGGGACACACTGGTGCGTTGGACTTTGAGGACAGCTTCGTATACGTCTCGTTGGGCGGCGGTGAACTTGCCGGACACGGGCCACGTCCGCGATATATCAGTGATGTAGGTGCCATACTCGCCGCCGGCGTCCACAAGGATGAACTCGTCGTTCCTGAACGTGTTGTTGTTGACAGTGTAGTGAATGCAGTTGGCGCGGTCTCCGCCAGCGATGACGGGGATGTAGGCCGGGCCGTCACACCCATTGGTGGCAAACTGATGGTCCAAGAAGGCGTGGAGGTCCTTTTCTTTGGTCCAGCCGCGTCGCATGGCCTCGGTGATGGCGCGACCCGAGATTTGTCCCGCCTTGCGCATGTTGGCCACCTCTGCTGCACTCTTGACCACCCGCAGCTTATTCATGACGGGATACAGAGGCGTTCTTGGAGGGCGGGCTGATTCTTTGCTGGAGAAGAAGCGCCACAACCAGTTCTTGCCCGAGTCAGCGGCAGGCTGGACGTCTGCATACACTAGCTTGGCGGACTGGAGAATTTCTGGAAGGAGGCTGTCCACGCCATCTATTGAATAGGCTTCATCTGCGTTGAAGATGTCTCGGGCTGCGTCGATGCCGTTTCGGTACCCGTTCCATTGCTCGTCCTCTGGGTCCTTGCGCTTGACGAACATGCGGAAGTTGTAGTCGCCCATATTCGGGCCCGTCTTCTCGATTACGGCAACAGCCTGATCCTCGTTCCAGCCTGTTAGCCAGAAGAAATTCGACTCCTGCCTGTAAGGATGGAAGACTGCGCCAGACTTGTATTGAATGGAGGCAGCATGGAGAACCGCTACGCCCCCATCTGACATGGAATGGGCAAGAGCTGCTCTGCGATCGGCGTACTCTTGAGCTGTGATGCCAGGCGTGACTAAATGTGCGGCCAAGAAGAAAAATTAGTTGGAAGGGTGACCCGGAGAACGAAACAAGTTCGTGCGGCTGATTGCCGAGTTCTCGCTGAGGTCTGCCGTCGGAATTTTACATGACAATGAAAAGATTGTAATCGAATCAACAAAGGAGATGTGAGTGTGCTCTTACGTTCACCGGCTTTGAGCATGTGGGGATGCGTCTCGTACACGGGCTGCCCAAACTGAATGTCTGCGGCAGACACAACCAGGCCACTGGAATAGAATCTACTAGCTACCGTGTGCTTCGAGGCATGGCATGCCGTTCTCGTTCTCGTTCCCGGCGATGAGATGTTTCTTGAGCGGTTCCTTGATGGCCACGGAGCCTTGATGGGTCGGGCGCTGCAAGGAAGCGACGAGCTCCGGAATGCAGGTCGCGGAAACTTCATTTCAAAATAAGCGCAGGATGATTTCGCGAGGAATTGAAGAGGAGCTCCCAGATGGGGAGAGTAAAAGCCTTGACGGCTTATTATGAGTGAGCAGAAACGCGTCTGTTAACACGTCGTTGTGCAATGGGTTTTATGTTTTATGCCATGTTGTGGAGCCACAGTACAGGATGTACAGGATTGTGCTGTAATATGTAATACGGCCGGGCCTGGAGGGCTTCTGGCTCAATTCTCAATTCAGTGGCTTAATAATCATTTCCTCGGTGCAAATAGTGAGTGACGTGAGGTGAGTGAGTTGTGCAGTTCACCCGCCGCCCGTTGCTGGTGCGGCGGCTTGGCCCGTGCGTGTTTTTGGCAGCCTCGCCAAACAGGGCCTAGCGCTGTTATGCCAAGCGCGAAGGCTCCATCAACAACTGGACTGGTGGTGTGACTGGCAACGACCAGCAGAGCTCGACAAGCACGACTTGGTTCTTCTCAACCCGCACAACCACGTTCCTTCGAGGTTTGAGTAGCAACGACAGTCTAAGCTGTTCAAAGAGGCTCTTGTCTCCTCTCGCGAGGCCTCCATCTTTGCGTCTTCAATGTCCTCTTAGCATCCTTTACTTCTCATCCGAAAGCCCGCAATTCTTGACGTGTATCGCCCTCTACACGTCGCGTGCTCGCCACGGACCAGGCCGAGCGCTCACCTTTGCTTGCAAAGACGTGCCCCAGCCTTTTGACCTCACCTCACACCAACAACCACCTCTAGCCGCAGGTTCATAACAAACAACGACAAGTGTCCCATATTCTGGGGTCACGCTCTGGGTTTCCTACTTCCGGAGCATGCTTGTTGGACTGTTTTATGGCCGCCGTATCTCTATCTCCCTCACCAGTTCCCATCGCGGCCATGTCCACGCGGCGGGTGCCTCTCGCGAGTAACCCCAATGTCGTCAACTCACCGTTACGGGGGCATGCTACCCTCAATGCCCATGCAAAGCAGAAACGATCATACGCCAATGTGCAACGCGAAGAAGCCTACGGTCAGCCTCCACCCGCAAAGAAACAAGCGCTCGACAATGGCTCTCAACGGGCTGTCCGGTCCCCGACCAAGACGTCTCGTACCCAAGTCTTGGTACAACGCTCAGCTGCTGCGCGCTCGACGACCCTCAAAGATCGTGCTACGAGATCCGCACAAGATGCTACAAGAACTGTGCAAGACAAAGACACAGAGAAAGAGGCATGGAAAAAGCATTATCGGGTTAAGTTCCCTAAAATGGTGTTCTACTTTGAGAGTATACCGGATGATATCAGAGCAAAGTTGACGAAGCGAGTTACATATCTCGGTGCTGTGAGTAACTTCTCGCTCCCTGTTGGAAGTCTTTTCAAACTCGCATGACCAGACTAACGCGTTACTTACCCCCTTATCTTTGATATAGCGCCAAGAGCCCTTCTTTTCCATCGATGTCACCCACGTCGTCACAACACGGTCGATCCCAGTCGAAAGATCCGAGACCGAGCAGCAACAACATGTGGAGCCTGACCAGCAAGAGCCTGAAGAGCAGCCCCAGACTATAAATCCATCATTGTTGGACCGAAACACGGTGGCAGCTCGAAGAAGGCTTCTCTTCGACTTCCGACAGGCCCAAGTGCCGTCAAATCAGAGCGATGATTCGACCAGACGATCGAGGGGAACTCGTCATAACGATGTCCTGCACAAAGCTCGGGAAATGGGCAAGAAAATCTGGTCGTTGGACAAATTTCAGAACATGCTTTCTGTTTTATTGGAATCAGAGACCCAGTCTGGCAGTCACTCGACCAGAACGACGAGTGTTCGTAGCCAGTACGGGATTGCCAAGGGTGCACATGAGCCAAACTTGCTCCAATTGCTGCACAACGAACGCATCAATGGCCCATCTGATCGCGACCCCACTGCTGTTAACCGAGAGTTGGTTTACTTCAAAGGACCATACATATACGTGTGGGACATGGACGACAAGCACAAGCCCATCATGGTACGAGAGTATCCTAAAGTAATCAACAAGCAGGATGGTGAATGGCCTCAATTTCGAAGCGTCGGTAATGGTCGGTGCCCATTTGTGGAAGAGGTTGAGATTCCTGAAAAGGAACAGCGCTGCACGCGTGAGCGAGAGCAAGCCCGGCTTGTTAAGAAGGAGGATGCGGTCCCCACGCTCAAGCCCCCGGAGATTCCTCTGCCCAAACCTGTCACTGGAAAGCGAACTGGAAAGCGAAGCCTGACAGAAATGGAGGACGGGCGCAACCGTGCTCGATCGACTGCTTCTGCTGATGTTTTCAATCCTGCCAAAGCCGCCATCTCCAAGCAGACGGAAACGAAACTGCAAAACGCCTTCACGAGTCGTGCTGAAGCTGCGAGATTATTTGCTGGCGAGCCCGTAGCTTCGGGCATGCAGCCATCAAATATCACCTCCGCAATCCGTTCCCAAATGATATCTTCCACATCTGGTATCAATGGCAGCAAAGCTGGAACCAGCAAAGAGGTACATGGCCTGCAGAGGAAGGTACTTCAAAAGGCTCGTCCAGCTTCACATGATGTGAGCTCTCGTCGGCTTGCCGAAGTCTCGATGGACGTCGCATCTAGTCGATCGACGAATATGGGCCGTCCTACGTCCAGGGCTGTCCAGCCTCACGACGATGATATCCAAAGAACAGACGGAAAAGATAAAAAGACACACTCACAAACACTCAAGAGCAAGCGAGATTTGAAGCCGGGCTATTGTGAGAATTGCCAGGATAAGTTTAAAGATTTTGATGAGGTTCGTACTCTTTTCTCTCTCTCTCTCTCTCTCTCTCTCTCTCTCTCCACATCTCGAGTTGTCTCACGTTGACACCCTTTCAAGCATATTCTCTCTCGAAAGCATCGCAAATTTGCAGAGAACGGCGACAACTGGACCGAGCTGGACTTGCTGCTTGAGCAGCTCAAACGCGTACCGAAATATGCAGGCGCCGACTCCGATGAAGATGGAGGTTGGTAGAAACGACACCCGCAGTATATATCTCATCAACGCTACGCATGGCCCCTTCTCGACAACCGATACCGTCGCGCACCAAAAGTACCATGAACGAATCGAAATCAGGTACTCAGATGAGCATATTCGTCCACCAACTACCTTGCTTGACCTTTGACATCTGGCGTCTTCTCTGTTTGTCCTGGCGTGGGCTGCATGCGACTCACGCTCTATTTTTATTTCCCATTTTCCCGCATACCAATCAGATCACCGCTGCAGCATAGAATCCAAACGATACCACATTTCATTTCTCCAACGGTTAAATGTTAACCAAAAGGGGATCCATTAAAGGCGGCCGGTTTTCCGATGGAGCGATTTATCCAATCATTCTATTTACTTCATTCTTCTTATGCTCCGCATCATGAACTGCATGCAAGTCGGCGCAAGCGGCATGGCTAGTCATTTTTATCATTTCTTCTTCTTTTCATTCCTTGGTCGATTGGAACGTCCTACCATGACGAGGCGTTTTTATTTATTTATTTTTCTTCCCACCTGGTATTTTTACAGCGAAGCAACCAAGTCAAGGATTGGAACAATGTAATGCAAGGAAGGCAACAAATGCTTGGGAATGGTCTGCATGGTGGAAAGGTCGAGGAGCATGCTTGGTTGGTGCTGCACATTACATATAAACGCTCATGTCTGTGGAAAGCCACCGTGGTTGTACATATACTTGTTACTCATGTATATGTATTTTGCATGTTACAATAACAAAGCAAATTATAAAGAGTAATGGTATACAAATGTGTCCTGTGACGGGCGATTGCTTGCACCGCATCCTCCGTACTCCTCCGTATGTACGCCATTCCATAATATTGGGGGTGTGTACGGAGTAGTGAGACATACAGTGTCCAGCCTGCAGCAAATCGCACTGTTCCCTCGGGTTGGAGCCACACTCCACAGCAGCTGATGATAGCTGCCTGCCTGCCTCTTCAATTTCAAGCAGTCTCCCGTTTCATACACCGAGCCAAGAATACCGACCACGACACCATTCCATGTGAATTCGCTCGGAATCCACCGTTGGCTCGTTTTTTTTTTCTTTCTAGAGCACGGTAGCCTCTGTTACTTCATTTGAGCTACAATGAATCTCGACCGTGCCCAAGCTCCATCTCCATCCCTGCCTATACCTGAACAAGGGCGCGATTCTCCCTCATCCGGAATTACGTCTCCGCTCCCCGAGGGAGAAGATGGCCTCGGTTCGGCCTCGCCAGAGCTTCCACTGACCATGAGTGCCTCCGCGATGCTTGCCGAGTTGCCCCGAGACGCCACGGCTGCTCTGGAGAGTGTCGGCGGGTTCGCGCAGGAGAAGGTAGTCGTGAGATTCAAGCCAGTGGGTGCGGCTCCAGGTCTTGCTCAGGAGCTGTGCAAGATTACTGCCACACGAAAATTCGAGGAAGTCGTAAGATACTTGAGGAAGAAGCTGAGATGCAAAGACACGGATAGTGTCTTTTTGTATGTGAACAGTGCGTTTGCGCCGAGCTTGGACGAGGTTGTGGGAAACTTGCATCAGGTACGTTGGTTTGAGTGAGACACGGTTGTTGTCACGGGTAAGAAGAGGGACAGGGTTGACGAGCGAGGCTGATTTCTTCTTGAATGTTGTACAGTGCTTCAAAAATGCCCAGGATCAACTAATCGTTGCATACTCCATGACCCCGGCTTTCGGCTAACTCTTTCGACGTCCATCTTTGAACTCTTTTCCGTCACCCCAACCTCTGGAACATGCCAACCGACCGCCAACCGCCTGTTCATGCTGATATTGATATCCATCCAATGCGAATGCGAATGCGAATGCGAATGCGAATGCGAATGCGCCATCGCTTATGAAACCTGTCACGATTTAGATTGATGCGACAACCTCGTGTGGTTGTGTGGACAAAACGGACACTCTTCTCTCATCACAGATTCCTGACCGCCTTCTCGAATGCTGCAAACTCCTCGTCCGGCATGGGATAGGTATGTTCCTTGGCTGGGTAGTCTCGGCTCTTCACCTCGACTCGATACGTCTCAATCGCCTTGAGAGTCTCGCTCCAAACATGGCCGTACTTTTTGACGAACTTGGGCAGGTACCTGCCCGGCGGGAAATTGCCAGTCATGTCGGTCTGCACCAGAACTTGTCCTGAGCAACCTGCACCCGCACCGATACCGATGGTAGGTATGGCCAGTTTCTGCGTGACGAGCGCAGCAACTTCAGCGGGGACGGCTTCGAGAACAATGGCGAAACAGCCAGCTTTCTGGACGGCCAAGGCATCCTCAAGGACTGACATGGCGCTTTTAGAGGTCTTGCCCTGAACACGGAAGCCGCCCAGAGCGTTCTGCCGCTGCGGGGTGAGACCAACGTGGCCCAGCACCGGGATGCCCGCAGCAGTGATCTTTTGAATAGTTGGTGCCATTTCTTTGCCCCCTTCCAGCTTGATGCTCTGAACACGGCCTTCCTTGATGAAGCGAATGGCTGTGGAGAGCGCTTGCTCAGGAGAGACCTCATAGGATCCCATGGGCAAGTCACCGACCTGAGTTGAGATATGGGGTGTCAGCCATTACCCAAGTACAAGTACATTCCATTTGCGCGGCACGAGACATTGTAGAATGGCCAGACGACAAAAACCAACTTACAGTAAAGGCACCCTTGGTGGCTCGGGCCACAGACCGACAGTGCAGCAGCATCTCTTCAACGAGAACCTCGCTGGTATCTTCCATGCCCATGGCGACCATGGCCAAGCTATCACCGACCAGGATGACATCCATACCGGCATGATCGGCAACGTGGGCGCTAGGGAAGTCATGGGCTGTCATCATAGTGATGGGTTCACCTCTTCCGTGGAGGCTTCTCAGTGTTCCCAGAGTGACCTTGTTCCGTTGGTTGGCGGGTGCAGCGCCCATGGGAGAATGAGAGCTGTGCCTGACATGACTGGAAGCAATGGCACCGCATGTCGGGGGTGTAGAAGCCGTGGCGGAAGGCGATTGCAGCAATGAGTTTCGAGCAATGGCAGAAACTGCAACTGCAAGGCGTCGCGGTCGCGGTCGCGATGCTCGTGAGAGTTGAGCACACGACCGTCTGAGACACGTGACAGTGGACATGGTGGCGGTAGGGGTGTTCTCGTGTAATATGTATGTATGTATGTACTCGGTATGGCCTTGAGGATTGGTGTGTGGACGGGGACTCGGTAATAAAGATGAGAATGTACGTACCCGAGGTACAAGCCGAGGTACTTGTTCGTGCAATGAAGCACAGTGTGGATAATGTATGTACAGCAGGGTCAAGGGAAAAAAAAGTAAAAAAAAAAAGCCATTCACTTAATAATTGAGAAACAGGCCCGAGTCCAGATGCTGTTCAAGTGGAGATTATGAAAGAACGGAAAAAGGGGTGTGGTCGAGTCGCGACTCGCAACGAAGGGTTTTTATCGAGACTTGGCCATGATGGTTTTTACGTTGTACAACTGAGTATCTTTGGTGGGGGGGGGGGGGCGGCGTGTAGATTTGACCGACCAGTGACCGTTTCGTCGGGTGCAGCGTGCAGGCAGGGGGGGGGGCTCGACGACCCGCCGGGATCGGAACAACGGAACTCGGAACTCGGTGGTGCCGAGGCTTTCCAGTGACGCCGAATTTGCACCGCGTGCTCCTTTGAATTCGGCACATTGTCGCTGTTTACATTTACTGCTGTGGAATGATGCAGGCCATGTCAAAGGGTGAGAAGAAGTGAAGAAGATGATTTACTATCTGGGAAATCGGAATCTAATAGAGGGAAAAAGGGAAGTTTGTTATAAGCTTTAAATCTAGTAATAAGTAAATCTAGGTCTTTAAATAAAGCCTATAATAAACGTAATAACAAGCGTAATGCGTGGATTTGCATTAACGAACGAAAAGGGGATAACGAGGGTGATGCCTCAAATGAGGCTGCGATGTGAGGCTGCGATAACCTCAACAACTGCCATACCGATTTCAGTGCCCGCCAGTCTACGATACTGGAGGAAACGATTTGTCCTCGGGGAAAAGGGCCCGAGGAAGAAGTGCGAAATACGGCACGTGGAATTTTCTTATGGAAGATGATGTTGCTAGCTTGATGTCCAGCTCGGTGGCCGATCACCAGGCTTCTGCCCCCAATCCGATTCATTCTTACCCAGCGTCAGCTCCAGAGTCCAGCCCTCTGTAAAGAACTCGTGCCCGATCCAAGACTTTGTCCACGGTTTGCCATTGACAGTTGCCTTTTGAATGTGCAAGTTCTTGTACCCTGCGTCAAAATTGACATTGCGGACCGTGGCCTTCTTTCCTGTCACGGGATGCTTGATGCTGATTTCCTCAAAGAAGGGCGGGTTGATGAGATAGACATTCTGTCCTGCCACAGGAAACAAGCCCACCACGGAGAAGAATAAAAATGCCCCCATGGCACCAGAATCATCGTTACCAGCGAGACCGCCGTACGAGTTGTTGAACGAGGAAGGAATGTATTGATGGATACGCTCTGCAGAGAGACCAGGTCGGCCAGCATAGTGGTACAGGAAGGCAGTGAGGAAGACGGGCTCATTGGAGATGTCTGCCAGACCACTCTCATGGAAGAAATCAAGACGCGAAACAAAGGCAACGTCTCCACCGAGCAACGTGATCAAAGAAGAGGTAGCATGTGGGACGTAGCTATCGCCATAGGTGTCAGGTTCGGGTTGCTTGCTGCAATGGCGAAGAACTATGACTCACAAGAGATATTGCCAAATACTCGCCTCGAACGTTTCACTTGGATTCGCGGTCAGCGAGCAAAAGCTTGCGAGGGGCGAGCAAGCGATTGGGTCCTGAAACCCCCAAGTGCCGTTCATATACTTTGGCTGGAAAAACCCCTGGAACCCTGTATCCTTTCCCCTGATGATGGAAGTTTGATCTTTCTTCCACAAGTTCTGCCAGTTCATGCTACGCCGCATATACTTTTTTTGCATGTCGCTTTTCCCTAGGCCTTCCGCAAGGGTAGCCAAGCAAAAGTCATCGTAGGCATACTCGAGCGTCCGTGACACACTGCGTGAGTTGGTGCCGAAGCCGAGAGGATCATAGTCCAAGTAGGGAATGTAGTTGTATTTGCGCCAGCTCTGCAGACCGCCGCGTCCGTGATGGGACCACTCCAGAGGCTCTTTTTCTGCGTCAGTAGTAATGGCCTCGAGAGCGAGCTCCCAATCGATGGTGGAACTGAGATTCTTGACGTAGGCATCGACGAGCACCACATCAGCGTTGGATCCTCCCTGGGTCCATCCTTGGCACATGGACATGTGGCAGTCGGGTAGCCAGCCTTCGTGCTTGTACATGTCTAACAAGGACTGCACCATTTGCGTCTGAGCTTCGGGATCAAGAACCGTCAAGAGCGGGTGTTGAGCGCGAAAGCTATCCCAGAAGCTGCGGTATAAGAACGAACGCATTAGGGACGGCGGTCAAAAGCAAAGTAAGCATGCTTGCAGCTTTTCTTTTTGAAACCAAACATACCAGTAAAACGAATCAAAGTACGGAGATCCAGTATCCCAGTGGGGATTCTCACCCGTGTAATTCTGCGGTGAAATCATGTTGCGATAGGCGCCGCTCCAGAAGCTGACGAGGAGATCCTTGTCCGCTCCGCCAGGCTTGACCGAGATGGGACCAAGCTTATCTCGCCATTCTTTTTGGGCCGCGTTGACCAGACTATCGAAGTTCTTTAATGGGTCCGGGATCTCCTTCTCGGCATTACGACATGCTTGTTCATAATTTTTGAAGCTGAGACCAACTCGCGTCGTGACCGTGCCGTCGGAACCAGGCTTGAATCTGACGAAACCTCCACCTTCAACGTAGAAGAGACTGAAACCACGTGTGACGTAGATGTGCTTTGGCTCAGTCCCTGCGCGGTTGTTCACCCACACACCCGTTTCATGGACGTCGGCTCCAAAGAAGTCGACGCAGAAATGAAGCTGGTACGAGCCAGCACCGAAGCTGGGCAGGAAAGTACCATTCCCGACCATCCTGCCGGACTTCTCATCAACGATTACGCTAGCGTTCTGTCGACTCTGCCAGAGATCCGTCAGATCCAACAAGATCAATGGATGATTGCCTTTGGTGTCGGGAAACTTGAACTTGTACAGTGCCGCATGCTCTGACACAGTCATGTTGGCTTGGATGCCAGATTCGAGCTGAATGCCAAACTGTCCTGGCTCCGCGAAGACCGAGTCCATCTTGTAATGCGTTTTGCGGTCTCCAATGCGGAACATGCAGTTGTTCAGGTCGTCATCGTGGCAGACCTGTGGAAACAATGGGAAGTTGCCCAGACTCGGTTTCCCACCCGTACCGCTATCGTGGATGCTCGAAAACCCAGTCACGTTGCTGCCGTCCATGCCAAAGCCGCCCGTATTTTGGCCATCGACATCCGCTACGGCCTTTGCCAGGCCATAGGGCAGCGTGGCTCCGGCAAAGACATTGCCGCCATTCGTGGTACCGATCAGGGGGTTGATGAGGGACAATACATCGGGAGTAATCGATGCCGCAGACAGTGACGGGACGAAAGACACCACTTGCAGAAGATTGGTGGCTGACGGACGGCGCATGGTGGTGAGGGGAAGTTCAGGTATGTTCAAGTATCAATTTGGAGATGGCTGGGCGCAAGTGGCGATGCCGACGCAGATGATCTGAAGCTGCCCGCACGCTGAAGCCCAAAGGTAGTCTTGATCGAAATGAAGCTGCCGTATCGGCTCCAAATTAATGATGGGCACATCCCCCTTATCCCCCTTGTAACACGAACAAGGTCTGATATGGATTCATTTAATTACCGTGGCCTGTACGGATCTGTACACATTGTGCGGGGTACGCATCCCGTCCACCGTCCAAGTGCGCGGGGAAGGAGCGTCCAGGGTTGCATCGACAGGATCCTGGCGAAGAAACGCAGAGTCAGGCGTTGCGACCTCAGGCCGCCCACGCAAAGACCCACGCAAAGACCCACGCAAAGACCCACGCAAAGACTGGAAGAACTCTCGTTCGAGGATGGCGGGTCATTGGTCAGCGTCATCAACAACAACGAGCAACGAACAGCAAACAAAGGATCAGGCAGTTTGGCGCGCGCTTGCTTATTTACAGCGTGACGTTTCTGTTCATTGTATTCGTTTTTTATTTTCATCACATCCTTATTCATGGAACTCCTGGCCGCCCCTTTGCAATTTGCCAAGCGCTGGCTCCAGCAACTTGGGCAGACACTCGGCTGCATCCTCCCCAAATGCGAAGTCGCCTGGTTGCATCTTGCACAACTCGGCCTCGTCTTCGGCTTCGGGGTTGACCGTCACGATCCGAGCGCCGTGCAATCTGGCTCTCGATATGTACCCTGCCGCAGGGTACACCTGCGCGGATGTGCCCACAACTAGCATCAAATCCTGCAAGAAAGTCAGCCACATGCTCGTAGCGTAGAGCCGTTGGTCTAGGCCGTTGGCAAAACATACAATCTTGTCCGCAGTAATCCAGTCGTTGATACGGTTGATCATGTCGGCATCGAGTTCCTCGCCAAACCACACCACCCCCGGTCGCTGCAGTCCGGTCTTACACTGCGGACATCTCGGCAACTCCTCTTCTGCGACGTGCTTGATCCGGTGATATGGGTCAAGGAGGGGCAACGATTTGCCCTTGGGAGGATCCTCGGATGCCGCAGCGAGGGCTGGACAGAAGGGATCATTCATATTGCCCTTTTCGATCCAGCCGCAACCTTCTGTGGTGCATTTTATATCAAAGAGTGAGCCGTGTAGAGTGAAAAGCTGCGATGAGGGATGATCTGCTCGTTGAGATAGGTCTGCGAGGCAGAGGCGCGAGATGCACGACGCCCAATCATTAGCTTGACTTGGGACAACAACGACAACCAAGAAAAAAGGGACAAAAAAAAAGAAGGAGGGGGAAGAAGGGGAAAAGAGGGGAAAGGGAATAGAAAAGGAATAGAAAAGAAAGGCTATCGCATGGTGTACTAGTAAGCAATTGGTCGCTAACTCACCGTCCACATTTTGGGTCAAACAAAGAAAGTCGGAGTTGGCCTTGGCCAGCGCAGCGAGGGCCCGATGACCTGCGTTGGGTGTGGCTCGTAGAGCCAAGTGTCTTCGGTAACCATAGAATAGCCAAACAAGACCGGGATCGGTCATGAAAGCTCGCATAGTGGCGAGCTTGGTGGCATCGTGACTTCTCCAGTAGCCTCCGACGCCGCGGAAGGTGGGCAACCCGGACGATGCGGACAGTCCGGCCCCACAGAGAGCGAGAATGCGGCGACTGGAACGAAGGACCTCGTGGAAGGCCTCTACATCGTTATGGGGCGGCATTGAAAACCTTCCAAGATGCAGTTATGGCTGGCTGCGCAAGACTCGGGAACAACAGAAACAGTGACGAAGACCACAGCAAGCGGAGCTAAGTGGCGGTACCGGCTCGTGTTCGGCGGCCCGTGGCCGTAGTCGTCGCCGTAGCCTTATTAGGCACCGAGACGGGGGCGAGACGGGGGCGGGACGGGGGCGAGAAAATCGAGGCCAATGGCGAGGCT
This sequence comes from Epichloe amarillans, assembly GCA_024072835.1. NCBI lineage: Eukaryota > Fungi > Ascomycota > Sordariomycetes > Hypocreales > Clavicipitaceae > Epichloe > Epichloe amarillans. The sequence continues at coordinate 3,277,193 of CP099637.1, read as the reverse complement.
GCGGTATTATCTGTTGTCTTGAAGCGGAGGGCCGAGGGCCGAATGCGTAAGGTGAGCACTGAGGAGGCCAAGCCGTGGAACGTCGTGTGGAACGAGAGGCGAAAGTGAGGAAGGAGGGAGTTGTTATGGGTAACTTATAAAGCCGGCCGACCATGCGGATGCGCGAGCTGAGCTGAGATGAGCAACAAAATGAATCGATCCGTAACATCAATCCTTTTTATGTACGCATGCCCCCTCGTCTGGGGCCGCAACGAGGCCGGGCCGGGGCGCAAGTGCCAGACAGACTCAGCTTCTTATCTTACTGTCCATGTCAATATCTGAGCCTTTCCCGTATGTACGGAATACTTCGTACGGATTACTTTACTCCGTATTAGCGTAGCCATGCAAACCGGTTTCCTCCCCCCCCCCACGGGACAGGCATGCCAACCCAACCAGCAAGTGGGCGATGCGCCTCGTGTTTGGTGGAGTGAAAAAGGGAAGGAAGGACCAGGGGGCCTTGCCTGGGCCGGCTCAGTGATTGAGTGGGTGATGTCTCGTCCGGAGGGGTTCAAGACCCCTGAATTGTGCCGGTGCAGGCATACTACATACATAAGGGTGTGATGCACGAAAATTCTGCCAAGTTCGCAGAGTGCACAATACAATACAAAGGACGCGCTAACCATTTTGGGCAGCAAATTTACGTAGAAAAGTATAGAATCAAGTACTTTATGATATATTACACTAGCAAGGGGCTCGCAAATGCCTATGCAAGATGTAAGCTTATGTACACTGTACAAAGTAGCCGCCCCCTAGTGATCCACATACAAGTTTCACTGTGGGTCGTCTCCCAAAACTTCGCAGAGTCTTCGTGGATCACACCCTACAATACGAACGATCACATGCAGAGACAAGGAACTCCCACGCAGACCCGCAACAAGCAAGGACTTGTCGGTGCATTTCCTTCAGAAAAAGTCTGTCAGCCTTTTAGCACATTATAGAGCTCCATCTGGCATCAAGCGGACGTGCGAGGAAAGCTTCCGTAGCTCAGTTGGTTAGAGCTTCGTACTAATAAACATTAGTGATGCGGAGGCCGCAGGTTCAAGCCCTGCCGGGAGCAAAGTCGTTCCACGATGCTTTCCTTGTGCGGCGTTCTCTTTTTTCTTCTCCCTCGATTGTGTTCTGCGCCTCAAATTTTTATTGTTTGTTACTCCCGCTCGCCCGTGCCTTGCTGTTCTCGCCTTTTCCTTAATAAACCAACTCGGCAAGGACGGAGGACGCTCCTGGAACATTTTGCAAGTGTCTGGACATGGTTTCTGTTCACAGAGTATGGCTTTGTATCTTCCGATAGCCACCGAATAGGCTGGTTCCCCTTCTTTCCTTCCGTCGGCCTCGCTTCCATGCTGTGCGACGAACAGCGCTGCGGCCGGTGCTCAAACGGGCGTATTATGCCGACCATCGGCAAAACTTGTGCCACACCCCGCAACGGCTGACTTTGTTGGCTGGTCCACGGACGACGGACGACGGACGCCAGACACATCATCTTGGACATCTCTCTGCTTAAAAATGAGATGAGATAAATGATCCTTCTTCCACTGCTGAATTCTTTCCTGATCTTTTTTTTTTCTTTGGCATAGTCTCATGTCAAGACTATTATTTATCGAAGGATTGCCGTGAGATATGAAGAAGTTTTGCACACAAAATAGCTCCACGGCCGCCTACACGCACTGAATTCACCATCCAACTTAACACCAACAACCAACTTATCGACACTTTTCTCCGCAAAAAAAAAAAAAAATTCGACCTCGAAATCATGTCCGTGGACTGGGAACAAGTCCGGGAGCTGGTTAACGCCCACCTCGACCAGCAGTCGCCCGCACTGCACTGCACAAAATCAACCAAGCTCTCCACGGCAATCCTGAGCTAGGCTACAAAGAGTTCTTCGCACACGACATCATGTCCTATTTTCTCGAGAAGCAGGGATTTACCGCTCACCGCAAGACGTAGGGTCTCGAAACCAGTTTTGAAGTGACGTTCGGCTCGGGTGGCCGCCTTGTCATCATCTGCGCCGAGTACGATGCGCTTCCCAACATGGGCCACGCCTGCGGGCACAACCTCATTGCCACGTCCTCCATTGGAGCATTGCTGGGCGCCGCTCACGCCATGAAGACGCTGGGGATCAACGGCCGCCTGCGTATCCTCGGGACGCCCGAGGAAGAAGGGGGCGGCGGCAAGGCCCGGCTCATCAAAGCCGGGGCGTTTAGCCCGTCCGAGGATATTGCTGCCTCCATCATGGCTCACCCCATCACCAGGCACGGCATCGGTGGCATCACGGGCCTATCTGCCCTGGACCTCATCGCCAGTCTCAAGTTTCGCGTGGAGTTCAAGGGGAAATCGGCCCACGCTGCCGGCGAGCCATGGAACGGCACAAACGCCCTCGATGCCGCCGTGGGCGCCTACAACAATATCAGCATGCTGCGACAGCAGATCCGGCCGGATGAGCGTGTCCACGGCGTCTTCGAGGTGGGCGGTACCGTGCCAAACGTCATCCCAGACTATACACGAATGAACTGGTATGTGAGGGCACCGACTACTGAGCAAGGCGAGAAGCTGCAGAGGAGAGTGCATGCTTGCATCGATGCCGCTGCTGCGGCCACGGGCTGCACCAGCAACTATATCCTGTGAGTCCATCCCCCCCCCCCTTCCATTTTCAAGCATCTTTGTTTCATGGCCTATACCCAAACCCTGTGATGAAACGCTCTTTCATTAACACCATGATGACTCCCTTAGCGCCGACACCTACAAACACGTCATCAGCAACCCAGGTCTCTGCGAAACCTACGCTCAAGACATGGCCAAGATAGGCGAGCAAGTGTCCATCAAGGCGCCCGAGTCGTTCACCGCATCAACAGACATGGGCAATGTGTCTCACGAGGTTCCCGGCTTCCACGGTGCATTTGCCATTCCCACGGAGCCGGATGCCGCTCTGCACAGCCCCAAGTTCGCCGCGGCTGCGGGCAAGCCCGAGGCCCATGAGTGCGCTGTCAAGAGCGCCAAGGGCATGGGCATGTTGGCGCTGCGCGTGATTGTGGACGACGAGCTGGCGGCGAGGGTGAGACGAGACTTTGAGGAGGGCAACGCTGCATGAGTCCGAGAGGTGATGCACCAGGAGGCCCAAAAAGAAACCATGAAAAGCGCGCGTTGAATAAAACATGCCATGCTCAAAAATCTATTACAAAGAGCTCGCTTCCGCGATGTGCTGCTGATTGTATGATTATATAGCACCCATGCAAACTCAATTTGATTGTTCGCCTTCAGAAGAGTAATCAATCAGTTGGATATATATTTCTCGAGACCCCGTCCGAAAGCCCATGGGCACATCAAGACAAGTCCCACAGCCACAGAGTTCACAAGGACGAGCTCGCTCCTGATGTATCCGGAGAAAACAGGACAAGTCACCTGACAGTTGGCACAATAATCAGGGCGGGCCTACGAAGCCAGTTTCGGCCAGCGTCCTCTTGATCAACGGCGAGAAATCACCACGGCGGGTTTACGTGGATGACTCCCTGCGCTCTACAGCGACTTCCAAGACCGGGACCAAATGGTGTATTGCACTACCAGCCGAAGAAGGAGGGGGGGGCTATGGGTATGTGCAATGTGCCTCGCTCTCACAGCCAAGTAGACAATAGCTGATGGCAGCCTATAGTGATTTGCGTCATGATGCCGTCGGAACAAGCGTTGAACAGGCCTTGAGATGAAGTGGTGCTTCAAAGCGCCATGGGCCAAGCTGGCAGCTACAGGTCGAGCACGATGTAGTCGTGTGTAGGAGGAGGACAAACGGATACGGAGTATTGCCTCGATGTGTCCTCTCAGATCAATCGTGCCGTTGCAGGTTGTTGTTCATGAAAACTTTGGTGTGGCGCAGTAATAAGTGTAGTGATGCAAGGGCTGATCTAGCGCCGTGGTGGTCCGTGTGGACCCGGCAACCCCCCCCCCAAACAACAACTGCTGTGCGGAGTACGGATTATCTTCGAAAACACAGCCACTGGTTTGCATTCCAAAGCTTCACGGTCGCCCGAGCCGTAACGTCGGTGGTTGCCGTCTGAAGCCGACTCGTCGGGCAGCCTGGTACTTCCCTTGCACGACAGGAACCAGACCTTTCGTGAGAATAAGGCAAAACAACACAGACAGTGTCGGTTCAACTGCTCGAAACGGCAGTCGCCGAACCAGGATAGTGAGTGACCAGGAGGGCCAGGCGCCGGAGTCCACGCGGATGGAAAAAAAAAAAAAAAAATTACGGGGACGTGTTGGGGTGGAGAAGGACGGCGTAGGTAATTTGAAGTCATTATGAGGAGCACAGTACGGACTAGCTAGACGGACTGATGACTGAGAGATATTACTCATTACTCCCAACTTTTTGGCAACATCATTTCAGACGACAACAACGAGCGCCCCACCAGATAGCGGCTGGATATTTTTTTTGTCCCGTCATCAAGTTTGTTAAATGATGACCTCGTCGCTTTCCAAATATAGCATCAGTGGACGCACGTCTGCCGTCATGTCGATTTGCGACGGCCATTGCTGAAATTTCGCATGCAGTGAAGAGACCACAGGACGGCCACGGGCCATCCCGGCACCCTTCTGTGCGGGCCTGCGCGCGTTACCCCAGAGTCCAGACAATGCGTGTCAGTGTCAGCGTGTCTAGACGTGTCTAGGTGAAAGTGATGATGCGGTGGCCGAGCCTGTTTTTGTTGTGATGCTCTCGCCCTCTCGCCTCCAGGAAGGGATCGCGCCCGGAAAGGGAAAGAGCCGCGTCTAATACGGACTGCCAGGGCGCACGCTAGGGAAGGTCCATCCATACCATCCATACCATCCATACCTACTACGTCCGCAATCCGTACAGGCGGCAGGGCTGTCGGAATCTAGAATCTGCACAGTGCAGACATTGTTGCGTCGCGAACGCACGGTCCCCACACTGTACAGCCGACCCGTTGCTTCCCCCGGTTATTCGCCGCCAAGCGAATCGATCCACACCGTGCCACAACGTCCTCGTTGCACCAAGTTCTTTTGTTGTTGCTGTATGAGTCAGCCATCGCCAACCACATTTGAACATGTCAAATTTTCCAGCCGTGCAGTGCAAGTGCAGCCTGGCGTTCACCACGGCGACGTGCTCGTGTGCTTGCCAATTGCCCGCAAGACGTCTGGTAGTGTTCCCCCCTCCCCTTTTCTTCGCGACGGACCTTTTATCACTGAAAACTGTAATCCCTACGGAGTACAGCCGTCCATGCCGGAAATAAATACGAGCTACGGACTGAAGACACTGCTTGGCAGGTCGTCTTTACCCCAAGACATCATCAGTCGATCAGTTCAGCTTACGGTTAGGGCGTGCTGACCCCTTCGTAATGGGTGGAATCCATCAAAGGGCCAAGGGGGGTGGCTGGGGCAGACCCATTTGGCACCTCCAGGAGGGAGCCGCCTGAGATACGCCCAAATATGGTGATTCTGGGCGTGTCAATTGTCTCACCTCTCGAGTAGCCGGCTCAGGCACATCGAGTCAAGCGTGGGCCCTGGATGGTCATGGCGGTGCCCAGACTGCCCAGACCATGGCCATGACTAGTAATGAATGGAGAAGTCGATGCGCCGGGGATCCATGAAATGGCATACGCACCCCCCCTGGCACGTCTTGGCCGACGGTGGCCCAAGATCCCAAGATGGATGGGCCAACTCGGATGCTGTTCGTGTCATTGGCTCTTCGGTCTTGTTCCAGATGGATGGCCAGAGGTGTTGTCCCCCCGGGGGTAATAAAAATGTCGTCTTATCTCCCTCGACGCCCTCTTGATTTTCCCGCCTTTTATATCCCGAAACTTCGTCATTTGTCCTTGCCACTGGCGTGTGCTTCTTTCTCTCTCATTGACCTTTCCTGTCTCTCGCTAAACAACTCGATCTTTTTGTTGTTTCTCTTGGTATTTGCCCAATATTTGCCCAAGGCACATATTTCATTCGCCGCCCATCTCTCGCGCGCGACAGTTCAAAGGATATCATCTTGTCATACTCCTGCTGTACACCACCCTTGTTCGATATATCATATTTTTCTCGACAAGATGTTCTCCAAGGCCTTCTCTGTCGCCACCGTTGCGCTCGCCGCTTCGGCTGTCGTTAATGCTCAGACTTTCACTGACTGCAACCCTACCGAGAAGACCTGCCCTGCTGCCCCTGCCTTGGGGAAGTCAGTAAACTGCGACTTCTCCAAGGGCCCCTGCGATATCTTCAAGCAGGCCGATGGAACCAAGTTGGACTTCAAGGACAACGGCGCTGTCTTCAGCATCAAGAAAGAGGACGACGCCCCTACCATCCTCACTGGCAAGTACATCTTCTTCGGAAAGGTCGAGGTCGAGGTCCAGGCCGCTCCTGGTGCCGGCATTGTCAGCTCCGTCGTCCTCCAGTCTGCCGATCTTGACGAGGTTTGTAATGATGACCAGGAAAATACACCGTCATGTGCAACGGAAAGCTAATGCGAATGATTTGATAGATTGACTGGGAGTGGGTTGGCAGCAACAACACGGACGTTCAGACCAACTACTTCAGCAAGGGTAACACGACCGACTACCTTCGTGGTGGTCACCACTTCGTTGACAGCCCAATTACCGGCTTCCACACTTATACTATGGAGTGGACCTCCAAGGCCGTCAACTGGATCATCAACGGCAAGACTGTCCGTACTCTTTCCTCCGATACTGTCAAGGACCAGTTCCCCCAGACTCCCATGCAGGTTAAGCTCGGCACCTGGTGCGCTGGTAAGAAGGACTCTGTGGAGGGCACCCGCAACTGGGCTGGCGGCTACACCGACTTCTCCAAGGCTCCTTTCAACGCCTACTACAAGAGCATCAGCATCGTCGACTACGCTGGCAAGGACAGCCCTGCCAATGGCGGCGTCAAGGAGTACATTTACGGTGACCAGTCTGGCTCATGGCGGAGCATCAAGGTCGTTGGTGGCTCTGGAAGCGGCGACTCTTCTGCCTCTTCCAAGCCCTCCTCTACACAGGCCAAGACTGAGTCTTCTGCTACCGGCTCCGCCACCAAGACTGATGCCACGAACACCATGAGCACCGCTGCTTCCTCTGGCGCCAGCGCCACCGACAACGCCTCCGTCACCAACGGCCCCTCAGGCACCGCCACTGCTTCCACCTCCGGCCTGCCCACCTCCACTACTGTCCGCGCTGCTGCCTCTCGCGGCTCTGTTGCCATGGCTGGTGCTTTGCTGGCTGGCGCTAGTGTCATTCTGGCCGTGGCCCTGTAAAACGTTTGGGTCCAAGAATTGGAAATTCACAAAGACACGTTCCCGCTTTTATTCGATGTACTATTTTCACTTGGCCGCAAGAAGACAACATGTAGTATGACACAAAATGGATATAGCGCACTGTAAGCGCAGAGCAGTGCCATCTAATATTATGTACAGTTCGACTCGGAGCCCATCTTTTTTACCATGTTCAATATCTTTGATTTTCCCTGTTCGCGGCCACGAAATATGATATGTTTACGCTGATTTTAATGCGGGGGGTCTTACCTATCTTCCGTTTGGTCTCGATGGACATCCTGGGCCAGTCGAGATCTGAAGTTGCATGAAGCCGGCTAGATCCGATGGAATGAGGAGGCTTAGCAAGCGAGTGCAACGACGCGACGAGAATAAGAGGTGTTTGTGGATACTATTGCTTAGGATTACCCACGGCGGATATCTTGGTAGAAGCCTTTATTTTTTTTTTTTACCGGACTTTATTTGTATACACTTGTAGAATTGCCGTTGTACTTACCATCTAGTGAATTAAAAGTGACACATTTTGGACCAAGCATTTTTCTCTTGCCTCCCACGCCACCTCAAACTGTTGTGTTCCCGCACCTGTTTCAATAACGGCGTGACCAGTGTTTCACGAGCATGCCTTGTGGTTATACCAAGCCTTGCTCACACCCTTATTAGACGTCTTGTCTCTGCTGCGTTGACGTGCATGAACATGGCCTCTTCTTTCAATCAAAACTCAATTCTGAGTGCACAGCGCATGTACTACACCGTCGACCCGCCGTTTCACCCACCTCTTTTAGCACCGCGCGCGCGGTTCAAGAGAGAAAGAGGAGACGAGACAGACACTGCTCCGCATCAAGATTATGCATCATCTCGCGGGGAAATGAGGTCCGCCACACTCGCCAAAGTGATGCAACTTGTTCGCATTTTACCTCCCTTGGTCCCCCCCCCCGGTACGCTCTGCCCCTCCCGTGTCGCTCGCGCAAGGGAGGCCAAGGCACGACAAAAACGGCTTGCCTTCGATTGCCAAGTTGGCGCGACTGCGCTCCCGATTGCCTGCCTGCCTGAATCGTCAGCGGGGCGCGTGCATTCTATTTCTGATGAGTGCTGCTTCTACGGCGTACTCCGTATTGGTGCGAAACTCGATCGCTGCTGGCTGGGAACGATGATGGACCACCTCTGCTATATGAAAAAAAAAACCACGAATTAAATGGGGTATTTTTCATTCCGGTCGTCGTTTGCTAAGGGCAACATGGCATATCCCAAACGAGGAATAGAGTTCTCTCACAGATGACAATACCCAGCCATGGGGAGTACGGAGTACTCTGTAACGCGACGACGTGATACTTTGGTAATAAAAATAATTCTTAATAGAACTTTAGCAAAATATAGGAACAAACGGAAAAGTCGTACCACGAGCAAGGATAGTTTCTCACAGGTGAAAATGCCCAGCCATGGGGGAGTACGGAGTACTTGGTGTAACACGACGACACAATACTTTGGTAACGAAAATGATTCTTAATAGGACTTCAGTAAAATATAGGAACAAACGGACAAGTCGTACCACGAGCAAGGATAAAAGCTAACCACCACCACCACCTTCTTTACCAAGGATTGCACCCATTGTCCTTCTTCTAAACTTTGCGGCTGACACCAACGTCAGTCCATGCTTTGCGTACAATCTTGGCAGCGTCTTCACCAAACTCCTCCTCGGCGCAGTCAACAGTCACATCAGCAAACTGCTTGAAAGAACATCGAGCCGGGATGTTTCCACTGTTCATCGCCTTCCACCAGATTTGCCCCGCCTTCTCCCAAGAATAGCCGCCAAACGCCTTGGCTGCCAGGTAGAATGCCTTGTTGGGAATGCCAGAGTAGATGTGGACTCCGCCGTTGTCCTCGAAGCTCTTCTCGTACGCGGACATGTTGTCGACTTGCGGATCTTTCCCCTGAGAGAAAAGAGTTAGTGAATGTTTCGGTGGAACTGAACTCGGGAGAAGGATCGTACAAATCGGGGGTCGCTGTAGGCAGTCCCTGGGGCCTTCATGCTGCGTAGAGCGAGACCCTTGACATCCGGCACGAGACATCCTTCGCCGATAAGCCAATCGGCTTTGTCAGACGTCTCATTCTCGGCCTTTTGCTTGATCATGATGCCAAAGACGTCCGATACATGTTCATTCAGTGCCCCAGGTTGGTCCTGATACTCGAGAGGACTCGTGTGTTCGGTGATGGCGTGGGTGAGCTCGTGTCCAATAACGTCGATGCAATTCGTGAAATTGTTCAGGAACTCGCCGCCATCCCCAAATACCATCTGTAAGCGCTCGGGGTCCCAAACTAGACAGCCATGTTAACACGTGTACCAGAGGGAAGAAACTCGGGCCAACCCACAAGCATTTTCATAGTTCTCCCCGAAGTGAACAGAAGAGGTGACATCAGACCCCTTGTTGTCGATGGAATTCCAGTGGAACTTCTCCTTGTAGAACTCCAACACAGCACCAACATGATCATAAGCCTCATTGACGGCCTTGTCTTTGTTTTTGGGCCCTCCTTCTGACCTCTTTAATTCTCCTGGAAGGGCATCTTGATCCTGAGTGTGCTGAGCATCGTAGATGGCTCGTTGAGGGGACTCTTTGGGATCTTCCTTTGGCTTGTCCGCTTCCTGACCTTCTTTCGATGGGTCTTTCACGTCCCCTGCGTCTATTCAATCCTGTTAGTCCCAAGGAAAACTATATGATCGACGTGACATGGATGACAGCTAAGGTACCTTTGTTGGGGTTCATCAGCTGCTGGGCATGGGCCAAGTCCTTTTCTGCCAGCGAGCGGAGGGCATCATCAGCGGCTTTAGCTTTCGAGATCTGTCGTAGAAGAATCTGTGGAACGAAAGGAGAGACACGGGAAGGACCTTTGCCTCGGGACTGAGTCAAGGTAGCCAGGCGCTCGCGGCGGGCAGTGGTCAACTTCTCATGAAAGTCCACGCATTTTTGAGCAGACTTTCTGATAGCTTCATCGTTGTGTGTAGACGTGGCGATTGCCTTGAGCAGGTGTGGTGGGACGATGAAGCACTGGCAAGACATGATGTTATACAGGTAATGCTGTAACGAAGGGCTCAGACTTGCTAAAGGAACGGGTACTGATATTAGCTTTTGTGAGGTCAGAAAAGGCGAGTTCTTTGGGAAAATGTTGCGAGTACCGAAAACAAACACCGATTCTTCATGTTGCTGACGGATGCCCTCTTCTTTATACCCAGGTGTCGAGGGCAGGAGCGTCTCGTAGTCCGTCACTTCCTGACCTTGGCACAACTGTGACCAGCTGTTTGCTCCTGACACAGTTCCATCAGCTGGCCAGTCATGCCCCCTCAGGCTTTTCCGTAACCCGATGTTCCAATGGAAAGCATCTTGGTAATTTCAATAGCTCGTAATGCTACCTGGGGTCAGTCTTCGTCGTCAATCAACAAACAACAACTTTGCATGGCGTTCAACAGGACGACGCTCGGGAAGTCACTTCATTCAGTAGTGTAGTATTTCATTGGGAACAAGTCGCAAATCACAAGTCAACATTAAGTTAAGCTTTTGTTAGTTTCTCTCCATAGTGGCTAAACTCAGCTGCTGCCGCCTGATGCTCAGATCATCTAGCCGGATTCCTGGACCAGACCAGTATCCTGTAAAGGCCATGCTACCCAGGTGTATTCAAAGTTCTCCATGGTGCAACGTCGTGGTGCGAATGCGAGCAAACGGCTGCGTCATACACGAAAGCTAGCTAGCCGACTCAGGTGCCAATGTCTCATGCCTCGTTTGACTGCCTGCCTGCTGAGCGCACGTGTGTAGCATCGCTTCGAAGACTCATGGAGTCTTGATTATGGGTTCACCTTGTGGATCTTGTCACGCGGCTGTACCAGCTGGGAAGATGATACAACGATCAAAGAAAAGAGGATTAGAAAGAAGACAAGACTTTAATTAATAATTTAAACTAAGCTTCCTAATAATATAGATAGCTAGAAAGGTAAGGAAAAATTTATCTTAGGTTAGGAAAGATAATTCCTATAGTAGCGCCTAAGGCTATAATAGAGCAGGTGGCAGCAGGTGCTAGGCACTACCTTCCCCTAACATCTCCACTAGCAACGAGATAGTTACCCTAACTACTAAGTAATATAGCAATAATAATAAAGCTATTCCTAAACATAACTAGGTCTATCTAAGGTCTAAGGGAATTAATCCTAAACCCTAATAGCTGCCTCCTTTAATGCATCTATTTCCCTAGGGGTTATTAGCCTATCTAGTCCTTTACTAAACTCTAAAAGTAACTCTATATAGACCTCCCTAACTATTATAGAGAGATAATTACTCCTTAGGATATCTCTTATTCCCTTTAAGTTATCTTTTAGCTAGATTAGGCCTTTTACTTATCCTAGCCTAGTTACCTTCTAGATTCTACCCTTAATGCTATATACCACTTTAGCCACTACCTTTGTAAAGTTAGCATTAGTTAACTAGTTATTTCCTAAGGCATTAGCCTAGAGGCTTAGATAGCTAGTTCTCTTATTATTCCTCTTGCTTTGCTTAGGGTATTATTGAAAATGGGAAGGGAATCTAGCTAGAGGGATAGTGTTAGGGTCGTGGAGGCTACGGAGCGACATAGGCGAAAGAGGCAATAGCATTATGTATAGTAGGACCTACTTAGGGCTTGTAGCGCCCTAGCTATAAGGTTGCTATAAGCTAGTTATATAAGCGTAGAGGGGGTATTTAGGTAAAGGTTATACACATAGAATATAAGAGGCTAGAGATTAAAACCCTTAAGCATTACTACTTACCTTTAGCTATTTAGCTACTACTTATCTATACTATTACCCTATTCTATCTATTCTAGCCTAGAAGCCTTAATAAGTTAATCTCTCTTTCCTATTAGGGTAATAGGCTATTAGTAAGGTAAGAATATTAGCACTATAAAGAATAAACACTTACTTAAGGGGTACTAATAACTCTAGAGTAAACACACTATATAAAGGTATACCTATAGATTAGAACTTGCTTTTAAAACATAAGTCTTCTTATCTAACTACACTAGAGAATTCCTATATGTTAGAACCTATTATTAATAGTAAGGAAGCTATATTAAACTATAGCCTTATATAAGCAAAGATATAGCTATAAATCACTTAAAAGAGGTAAAAACTTAAATAGCTATAGAAAAATTTATAGGAAGTAAATACCCCTCCCTAATTAGTTAACGCTAATAAAGGCCTTACTCCTACCCTATAAACACCTTCTGCCTAAGACACTACCCCTATTCCCTAGGAAGCACTACCCTTGCTTAGACTTCACAGATATAGCATAGCGAAGACGTAGCTAAAAGCTCCTACGTACAAGGGGGACACCTACGAGAACCTGCTAGCCGATGGTACGCATCTTTAAGGTCCAACTTCGTGAAAATCTTTGCACCCCCTAGTCGATCCAAGATTTCCGATATTAGGGGCAAAGGGGCCTTGTCTTTGACCGTGATCTTGTTGAGGCCCCTATAATCCACGCACAGTTATAGCTTTCCCCCTTTTTTCGGCACGAAAAGGATTGGGGCGCCTGCTAGGCTGACGGATCTTCGGATCCACCCGCGTTCCTGCGCAGTCGCTAGGTACTCGCGGAGCACCTGTAACTCTTTCTCGGCCAGGTTGTATATCGGACCCCACGGCGGTGCATGTCAGGGTCGTGGAGGCTACGGAGCGACACAGGCGAAAGAGGCAATAGCATCATATACAGTGGGACCCACTCAGGGCTCGCAGCGCCCTAGCTACAAGGTTACTATAAGCTAGTCACGTGAGCGTAGAGGGGGTATTTAGGTAAGGTTGCACACATAGAATGTGGGAGGCTAGAGATTAAAACCCTTAAGCATCACTACCTACCTTTAGCTATTTAGCTGCTACTTATCTATACTATTACCCTGTTCTATCCATTCTGGCCTAGAAGCCTTAACAGATAGGAAGACCTCCCTACTAGATTCTAATGCGGCGGCTTCTAGATTCACTAGTTTATAGCTTATTCTTTAAGATTAGGAGCTTTTGATAGTTAAATACAGTTAATTCCTAGCTAACGGATAGTCTAACAAGCAATGAGAGGATTTCTAGTCCCCTTATAAACCTACTAACTATATCGGAGGATCTAGGTTACTAGAGAGGTCTTAGAAGCTACTTTTTATTTTCCGCAAAACTCATTTATATAGGAAAAATAAAAAATTAACTTATAGCTATACAAACTAGCTGCCTAGGTAGTCTAACTAAGCATTTTAATAGATAACCCTATTAACAAAATATACTATTAAATCTAGAAAAATTCAAGGATTTAAATAGTATACGTTAGCCTTTTATATAACTACTAGTTGCCTAGTTACAGTCAATTTTAGCTTCCCTATAGGGTAACCTAGTTAGCTTAGTTATACAAGCCTATGGGTTAGTTGTGGGAACGCAAGTCATAACAGACGCTGCAAGCAACGCTCGTAACTAACGTTGCAACAACGTAACAAGGCAACTAGTAGGCCTATAAAATAGTGCTATAAATAGCATTATTTTAACACTCCCTCTAGAAAAGTATGAGGTAACTAATTCGATACCTAGACTTAGCTCTTTAATAGATATCTAAGTCAACCATAAATTCAATAATAAATCCAATAACTTTTAAATAGCAAAATCAATAACTTTTAGGCGTAATTCCAGTGTTTTTGTTGATTTTTCGGTTTTTCGGCTTTTTAGTTAATTTTATTGGTTTAGATTAAGCCTTTGTATTCGTAAGGCCTAATAGTTAGATAAATTGTTAAAATTTATTATTAGGCAGGGGCTTAGTTAAACTATCTGCAAGCATCTCTTTAGTGTTAATGTAAATAACCTTAGCTATACCCTTCTATACCTTTTCTCTAGTATAGTTAAATTTTAGTAAGGTATGCTTTATTTTGCTATAAAGAGTAGGGTTATTAGTGGTATAATAGCGCCTTAGTTATTACTAAAAAATAACTAGAGGTGCTATAGTAGCTTTATCTCTTTAAGAGACTATAAAGCCACTCTAGCTCCCTAATAGCTTTATATAAGGCATTAGATTTAGCCTCTAATGTAAATAAAGCTATTATAGTTACTTTCTTTAATTTCTAGCTAATAGGTCCTTTAGCTAGCTTATAGAGATAAGCATAGGTTAATTTAGAGGACTTATTACCCACGAAGTCGCTATCACAGAAGCTAATAAGGGTTGCAGAAGCTATAGTAGCTTTAGACCTTCTATAAGTTATAGAATAACCTATAAAACCTAAAAGGTACCTAAGCAGATATTTAGAAGCATTAAGGTGCTTTATAAATAGCTTAGATAGTGCTATAGAAAGCCACTAAACTAGAAAGGTAATATTAGGTCTTATAAGGAGCATTAGGTATATAATAGTCCCTATAATACTCTAATATAGCTTGTGATTAGGGGGGGGAAGAGGTTTAGTTAGGTAGTCCACCTATTTTATAATTCTAGGTTATAGGGGAATTTTAATAGGTCTAGTATCTTTTATATTAAATCTTTCTAGGGCTTTAGAAATGTACTAAGACTAGTAAATAGTTAGGGTCCCTTTCTTTTGATTTCTAGTGATTTAAACGCCTAGGAAAAATTTAGCTAGCCTATAGTCTTCTATAGGATAAGCTTTATAAAGTAGCTTCTTTAGCCTATTAATATAAGCTAGATCTAGTCCTATTAGAAGGCAGTTATTTATATAAGTTACTATATATATAGATATAGTTAGGTTAAAGAAGATAGCTAGGTTAGATATAAGGGGTTAAAAGCCTAGCTTCTAAAGAAGGTTCTTTAAAACCTGCTGCTACTCTCTAGAGCTCTGTTTTAATCTATATAAAGCTTTTTGTAGGAAAATAACCTGCTTTTAAGAGGGTTTATAGCTATACTTCTTAAGTAACTTAGCTACTTTAGGTGTAAAAGACTTAGTAAACTTAGTAAATCCATTAGGTATTTATATATAGATAGATTCCTTTAGTGGACTATTTAGAAAGGCCCCTATAAAATTAACCTATTTAACTTCCTAGTTATTACAAGCCGCTAGGGCTAGTAAAATCCGCTAACTAGGGGGAATGCTAGTTATAGCGTAGGTTTTAATATAATCTTAACCTTCTATTTGCATAAACCCTTTAGCAATAAGTTAGGCCTTGTACTTTAGAGGATTATTTTCTTTATCCTTTTTAAGCTTATAAATAAGCCTATTCTTTAAAACCCTCTAGCCCTTAGGAATTTAGTCTATCCCTATAAATTTAAAGGTTCTAGTAGCTAGAAGCTGCTTAAATTCGTTAAATATTACATCTATCCATTTCTAACTATCCTTGCTTTTTAAAGCTTATTTCTAGGTCTTAGGGGTGTCCGAATTATTATTATTAGTAGATAATTTAGCCCTTTATTATGCCTTAAAGTATATCTCCTTAACGTATAAAGATATATTAAAATCATTAATATCTATAGAATCAGAATTAATTAAAGAATCTAAATCTAAAAATGGTTTTTTAATAGCACCCTTATTAGGGGCGCTAGAGCTAGGGCTCTCTAGGGGTAGCGCTGGAGGCGTTACAGGCGCTATTGTAGGCGCTGTATTAGTCGCCCCAGGGGCTGTTAGTACAGGCGCTATGGGCGCTGCGGGCGCTAGACTTTTAGGCTTTAGATAACTATCCTAAACTTCTAGATTATCTCATAAGATATTAGCTTCTCCCTCTAAAGGATTAGTCCCTAAAGGCTTAGGGGACCCTATAGAGCCTATATCCTCTATAATTTTAACAAAGCTAGTCTTTATAACTAACCTTTTAGAGGGAATATAAATAAGATAAATAGTAAAACCTAGAGTAGTGTTATGGACTAGCCCCTAGGCTGCTGCGATAGGGCGTTAATATAGTATTAAGAAACTTAAGGAGAGGAAAGAGAAAGGTAAGAAACCTATCCTTACTAGGGCCCCTTATACCCCCTAACTACCTTATATAAGCCCCCTTTTCTACGTCCTTACCTATGCAAGACTATCCCTACTTACGTATACTATGTGAATGCTTAGGCAAAGCCTAAGCCCTTATATATGCCCTTACTCCTCCCCTTCTTTTTCCCTTACCTATAGTTAATATAGGTGCTTACCCTTTATAACGCGTTATAGGTGCTTATTATTTTAACCTAGGTCTAGGTAAGACATATAACGCATGCTTCTAGCTACTGCGTTATTATTATAATAACACTAGCCTTACCCTTACTTATTTATTCCCTTACCTACTACCTACTATTTATTTTTATTTTATAGTCTTAACTTCCTTATACTAAAAATATTTTTTAAATATTATAACCCTATTACTCTTTCCTATCCTATTATTCTAAATAATTATTATTCCCTTATTAGACTTATAATAAATATGCCTTATTATAGAATAAATACTTATAGGTTTACTTAAGCTTTAGCTACTACTACTATATCCTTTACTACTACTACTATATCCCTTACTACCCCTATTATACTAATAGCTAGGTCTATTAGCAAGTTCCTTATAAAGAGGGACTTAAATAATAATAAGTATACTACCCCTTATGTGCTTTTTTAGCCCTATAGGCCTTATATTAAATAATGCCTTACTATAGGTATATTAAACTATTACCCCCCTAAAAGTAGTAAGTCCTATCCCCTATATTAGTAGTAATATATAACCTATATTTAGTTAACTAAGTACCTATCCACTAACCTATAGCTTTATTATTACCTTAAGGATCTTAAGGCTTTAATTACTATAGGTATATATATTATTATGCCTAGGGTTAAAAGGACTCTAACTACTAAAAAGAAAATACTAGTTCTCTCCTAATAGTTCCGCGCCCTTATAAGCTAATAAAATACGCTCCTAAATTAGGCTTAGTTTAATCTAGCACCTATTTGCTTTACCCTTAGGCCCCCCCCCTTCTATAACACTCCTACTATAAATATAACTAGGCTTAAGGTTATCCCCCTTAGTAGTAGTAGTCCTACTAGTAGCTATAGTATAAGTAGCTTTATATAGTAAGTTACTAGTGTTTTATTCTAATAGAACTAATAGATTATTAGTAAACTAAATTCTATATAATAAGAATTCTATAATTAATTTACGTGTCTCCTTAAGGCGCTCTCCCCCTATTACTATAGTAACACCTAGGGCTACTAGTAACTTATTAAAGCTAGTGATAATTTACCCTTATATTAGCACTAGAAGCGCTCCTAACCTAGGTCTATCCTAAGTCTAACTAATTACTATGCTAATTACACTATAAGTAGTAGCTATCCCTCTATAACTATTATTATTTACTAGTCCTCCCCTAATAAAAGTTAATCTAATAATAAGCCACCCCTATGCTACACTTACTTTACGCTCCTTAACTACTATTTTGCTCTTACTATCTAAAACTATAGTAGTAGCTATAGTAGCTATAGTGCTAGCTATAGTAGCTATAGCACCTAACGTAATATAGGTTATATCCCTATTAGACATAAGGCAACACTAGTTACTATCTTATCTAATAATAATAGCCTTACTAATAGCCTAACTAACCCCTAGTCTAAGTAACCCCTATACTATAGGGAATAAGGGGGTCTAAATATATTTTAGTAGCTATAAGGAATTAGCTAAGTTTAGGATAGGTATGCCTTATACACTAGAAGATATCTTCTTTAATAAATATATAGTTTATAATTAATTTAGTCTATTATTATAATATATATCTCCTTACTTTACTTTAAACTTATTAAGGGCTTATATCTATATTATACTTTCTAGTGGTTCCTATATTAGCTATATATAACCCGCTTACTTAACTAGGATATTATACCTCTTACCTTAGCCTAAGGCATTTTAAGCCACTAAGATTTGCTTAACTTAGTATTTCTCTATAAGTTTATTATTATCCTTTGCTAGGACTTATTCTAGCCCTAGATAGGAGTCCTAGAGCTTCTAACTAGGAAGAGGGTTCTTTATAGCCTATTTAATAAGGTCTATATAAAAAACTAGGTAAATACCCCTTAGGATATCTAACTATACTATAAGTAGTGTTAGTATATTAATAACTATATACTTTGCTATAACCTAGTTAAGTTTCTATAAGGGGTAGTTTATCTTAATATTCTTAAGTAAAAGCTATACCTTATCTCTAACCTAAAACTATTTTACTAGACATTAAGAAGCTAAGGTTATATCTTACTGCCTTTATTAAACATAGGCTATTGTGGCTTATGCTAGAAGGGTACCCTCTTATAAGTGCTTTAGGAAATATATAGCTTACCCCTTAGGTAATGTTATAGAAGCAAAATAGTCTAGTTATAACTAAATTAGTTCTAAGTTATATCTGTGTAGTAATTTATTTAGGCTTACCCCTATTGTTAAAATAATGCTATTTATAGCACTATTTTATAGGCCCACTAGTTGCCTTGTTGCGTTGTTGCAACGTTAGTTACGAGCGTTGCTTGCAGCGTCTGTTGTGACTTGCGTTCCCACAACTAACCCACGGGCTTGTATAACTAAGCCGACTAGGTTACCCTATAGGGAAGCTAAAATCAACTGTAACTAGGCAACTAGTAGTCATATAAAAGGCTAACGTATACTGTTTAAATCCTTGAATTTTTCTGGATTTAATGGTATATTTTATTAATAGGGTTGTATACTAAAGTGCTTAGTTAGGCCACCTAGGTAGCTAGTTTGTATAGCTGTGAGTCGATTTTTTATTTTTCCCATACAAATAAGTTTTGCGGAAAATAAAAAGTAGCTCCTAAGACCTCTCTAGCGACCTAGATCCTTCAATACAGTCAGTAGGTCTATAAGGGGACTAGAAATCCTCTCATTGCTCGTTAGACTATCCATACTAGCTAGGAATTAACTATATTTAACTATCAAAGCTCTCTATCTTGCAGAATACGCTATAATCTAGTGAATCTAGAAGCCGCCGCATTAGAATCTAGTAGGGAGGTCTTCCTATCCCTCTAGCTAGATTCCCTTCCTATTTTTAATAGGTTATAAGCCCGGAAGGCCTATAGATTACTACATTACTGCGTTATTCTACTGCGATTACTGCTTAATTTTAGGTATAGTTACTACCTACTATACCTATAGGCTCTTAAGATTACAAAGGAAACCACTAGAATTTAAAGCTCTTCATTTACTAGCGCCACGCATCGCAACATCAGACCTTTGGTGTTAAAAATCAACTATAGCCGCAACCCGCAACCACCACATTGCAACCCGTAACTATCTAGTTACAACCACAACCTCTTGTGATTCTATTCACTACTGTAACCGTTATATTTAATATTATCTACAATAGTAGATACGCTGCATCCTTTAAAATCATTAGATATCTAGTATATCTATACTAGGCTTTTTAACCTATTACACTACGTTGCACACACTATACATTACATTGCGTTGCGTTATGGCTTCTGTAATACCTATTATCTACAATTCCTATCCTTAGTGTTAAGAAAATTTTCTTAGAGACCCCTCTCTGCTATTTTTCTACCCGCGCATACTAAAGACCCACTTTTTAGACCTAAGGGCTGCCCTCTTAAACGGCCCCGCCACGCAATTTACATACGCAACTAGATTGCAACACAAGCAATTTCTAGCGCGCATTATTTGCAACAGGAACGAATTTAGAGCTTTTACATAGGGATTCTTTTTAAGATTTAGAGGATAGCACCACCTAGTTATAAGGGTAAGGCCCCTGCTATAGGGTCTTCTAGCCCCCCTAGGGACCCTAGTAGGATAGATATAGAAGGTTAACTAGCTGTTTAGGCCAGTGCCCTATAGCTACAGATGCAGGGCTAAATTAAACAACAAGGCAAGACCTTAACTAATTTTATTAGGCATAGCGAAGAAAATCGTATTAAAAACAAGGCTAGCATTAATAATCTTCTAGAGAAGTTAACGCAAACCATAACTATTATGCAAGGTCTTTAGGCTTCTAATAGACCTAAGGAAGAAAATACTAAGGTTCTAGAAGAAGACCTAGCTACTACTTCTACAAGCGTACCTTCTAGTAACTTACAAGCTACCTTTAACATAGGTGCTATAAAGGAACTAAATAAGAAGGTTCACTCTATTCCAGAGGGAGCTAAGCTAAAAGGCCCTAAAAACTATAATTAGTGGAAGCAAGCCCTAAGCATACAATTTAGAGCCCTAGGATTACCTGAATTTATAGATAATCCAAGCCTAGCAGGCTATCTAGCTAACTGTGACTAAGCTATTCTTTTAATGATATTAAGAGATAGCTACTAACCTAGACCATAGGCTGCTATATGTTAGCAAAAATCCCCCAAAGAAGCCTATAAAGTCCTTATTAGGCAGTATTCGCAGAGTGCTGAAATCCAGCGTGGTACACTATATGCTAGCTACTACTCCCTAAACTTTTCAAGTTATAAGGGATCTTTAGAGGCTTTTAATGCTAATTTTAATAATTTACTAGCTAGACTATAACTTTATAGTGTAGAGATCGCCCCTATTAATTAAGTAAATCATTATATTAATGCATTAAAGCAGACCTTTCCTAGTTAGGCTAAGAGACAAAGATTTACTATTAGAGCTTCTAGGGCATAAGGACTGCCTATAAATACCCTAAATTTACAGTTCCTTATGGCGGACTTATTAGAAGAATAGAGGGACAAAACCTCCCCTATATCTAAAGCCCTTAGTTATAAGGCTTCTAATAATAACAAGGGAAATTCTAAGGACTAGGAAAAGAAGTCTTCTAATCCTAACCCTAAGAAGGACTCTAACGCCACTAAAGAGCAGGATAAGAAGGATTCAAACCCTTCTAAAGCCTCTAAAAAGAAGCAGAAGAAGAAAAAGAGTAGCAACGGGGAAAAACAGAAAGGAAAAGAAGCTGCTTTTGCTTTAGGCTACACCCTAGCCATGGGATACGTTAAAGAATTAGATTCTAATGAATCTAGCAGTGATAATAGTAGTGATTCTAAGTCTAACTTGGATACCTCTAGTACCACTAGTAACACTACTAGCAAGCCTACTTTTAGCTACTCTAATGATGTGGTTAAAAACTCCCTTTTGTATGATACGGGTTCTTCCTGTCACATTTGTAATAATAGGGCTTCTTTTAGGGACTTTAAACCTCTAAAGAAAGGTAAAACCGGCGCTATAATTACAGTAGGAGGACCTATTTATCCTAAAGGAAGAGGCATAGCTATTTTTAATATTCTAGTTAAGAAAAATCCACTAGAATATAGGCCTTTAGCTCTGCTAGATGCCCTATATTTCCCAGGCATAGATACTAACCTAGTTAGTGGGTTATCTCACTATCTAAAGGGAGGTTATCTAGCTAAAGACTAGCTATTCCTAGCTAATAAAAGCCCCTGTGGGTTACTAGAACCTGCTAAACACGGCTTTTTTCTACAGATTAAGGGGCAACCTACTCCTACAATCTGTAAGCATTCAACCCACCTCTCCTTTATGGGCTCTTAATATTGTAACTAACAACGGCAATGATAACCAAGAGCTTATAAGACTAAATTAGGGTTTTCCTACCCTATAGAGGTTCAAATTCCGCAACCAGCTTTTAATCCTAAGGAATATTAACAAATCAAAGAGCTAGAAGACGATAATTCAGCCCTATATCCCACCGAAGCTCCTAGCCAGGCATCTTCTACAGGGGGTTTAGAAGGTCCATACCCTAATGACTTAGGTGACAATAGTGGCTGTCTACTGCCCCTAGAGGCCTGTGATTCTTAAGAGGCCTAGCAACAGAGGGAGCTAGGGGATAATAGCCCTAAAAAGCTAGATTCTAGTTATAAGAAGTTACTAGATCTAGCCCTTCTTTGGCACATCCGATTAGGCCATATAGGCCTCCCTTTACTAAAGAAATCATTAAAATTAGCTAAAGGGATCCCTAATTTTTCCGCTATTAAAGAAAAGGATTTTAACTGCATAGCCTATATGCAATCTAAAGCTGTTAGAAGACCGACTAAATAACCTATTCAGGACCCCCCTAGAGTTCTAGATATTCTAGAGGGAGATACGGTTAAAATCGAACCTATACCGCATAATAAGAAGGCTACAGTCCTTATACTTATTAATCGAAAATCCCAGTATAAATGGTGTTTTTCATTAGCTAATAAAGAAGGTTTAACCCTTTCTTTAGCTATTAAGGGCTTCTTTAGAGCCCTAAAAAATCAATATAACGCGTATCCTAGGCACCTTCACTTTGACGGAGGTACTGAAATTAACAACGAACTTCAGTCATAGTTATCTTCTAAGGGAATTTGCTTTAGCACCTCTTGCCCCTATATTCACGAACAGAATGGGCTAGTTAAGAGGGCTATTAGGGTTATCCTAGACTGGCTTAGGGCTACACTTCAGTGGTCTAAGCTACCCTTATATCTATGGTCTTACATCCTTCCAGCCATAGTGGAATTAGTTAATATCACAGCTAATATAACTAAACCTTTAACCCCTAAGTAGCTATTTCTAGCTGATTTAGAGCCTAAGACTTCCTATAAGCCTAACTTCTCGAAAATTAGGGCTATAGGGTCTTATTGTGAGGTCCTAATACCTCCGGAGCAGAGATCTAAGCTTCAAAAGCTAGCCCCTAGGACTATTCCTGGTCGGTTACTAGCTACTCTAGGTTCTACTGTTTATCTTGTTTATATTCCCTCTAAAAGGTCAGTCATAAAGACTAGCTTTGTTAAAATTATAGAGGATATAGGCTTTGTAGGGTCCCCTAAGCCTTTAGGGACTAATCCTTTAGAGGGAGAAGCCAATATCTCACGAGATAATCTAGAAATTCAGGATAGTTACCTAAAGCCTCCTAAAAGCCTAGCGCCCGCAGCGCCTGCAGCGCCTGTACCAACAGTCCCCGGGACAACCAATACAGCGACCAATACAGCGCCCACAACAGCGCCTGCAACGCCTCTAGCGCTACCCCTAGAGAGCCCCAGCTCTAGCGCCCCTAATAAGGGTGCTATTAAAAAACCGTTTTCAGATTTAGATTCTTTAATCAATTCTGATTCTATGGATATCAATAATTTCAATATATCTTCATACGTTAAGGAGATATGCTTCAAGGCACAACAAAAGGCTAAATCATCCACTAATAACAACAATTCGGACACCCCTAAGACCTAGAAACAAGCTTTAAAAAGCAAGGATAGTCAAAAATGGATGGATGCAACATTTAACGAATTTAAGCAGCTTCTAGCTACTAGAACCTTCAAATTTATAGGGATAGACCAAATTCCTAAGGGCCAGAGGGTTCTAAAGAATAGGCTTGTTTATAAGCTTAAAAAGGATAAAGAAAATAATCCTCTAAAGTACAAGGCCCGACTCATTGCTAAAGGGTTTATGCAGATAGAAGGTCAAGATTATATCGAAACCTACGCTACAACTAGCATTCCTCCTAGTTAGCGGATTTTACTAGCCCTAGCGGCTTATAATGACTAGGAAGTTAAACAGGTTGATTTTATAGGGGCCTTTCTAAACAGTCCACTAAAGGAAGCTATCTATATGCAAATTCCTAATGGATTTACTGAATTTGCTAAGTCTACACCTAAAGTAGCTAAGTTACTTAAGAAGTATAGCTACAAACCCTCTCAAAAGCAGGTTATCTTCCTACAAAAAGCTCTATATAGATTAAAACAGAGCTCTAGAGAGTGGCAACAGGTTTTAAAAGACCTTCTTCGGAAGCTAGGCTTTCAACCCCTTATATCCGACCTAGCTGTCTTCTTCAACCTAACTACATCTACATATATAGCGACTTATGTGGATAACTGCCTTCTAATAGGACCGGATCTAGCTTATATTAATAGGCTAAAGAAGCTACTTCATAAAGCTTATCCTATAGAAGACCGTAGGCCAGCCGAATTTTTCCTAGGCGTTCAAATCACTAGAAATCGAAAGAAAGGGACCCTAACTATCCACCAGTCCCAGTACATTTCTGAAGCCCTAGAAAGATTCAACATGAAGGATGCTAGACCTGTTAAAATTCCTCTACAACCAGGAATTATAAAGCAGGTAGACCACCTAACTAAACCTCTTTCCCCCCCTGATCACAAGCTATATCAGAGTATTATAGGGACTATTATGTACCTAATGCTCCTTACAAGACCTAATATTGCCTTTCCGGTTCAGTGGCTTTCCACAGCGCTAGCTAAGCCGTTTATAGAGCATCTTAATGCTTCTAAACATCTGCTTAGGTACCTTTTAGGCTCTATAGGTTATTCTATAACTTATAGAAGGTCTAAATCTGCTGTTACAGCTTCTGCAACCCTTATTGGCTTCTGTGATAGCGACTTCGCGGGTGATAAGTCCTCTAAATCAACCTATGCTTATCTCTATAAGCTAGCTAAAGGACCTATTAGCTGGAAATCAAAGAAAGCAACTACGATAGCTTTATCTACATTAGAGGCTGAATCTGACGCCTTATGTGAAGCTATTAGGGAGCTAGAGTGGCTTTACGGTCTCTTTAAAGAGATAAAGCTACCTATAGCACCTCCAGTACCGATTTTTAGTGATAACTAAGGCGCTATTATAACCGCTAATAACCCTGCTCTTCATAGCAGAACAAAGCATACCCTGCTAAAATTTAACTATACCAGAGAAAAGGTATAGAAGGGTATAGCTAAGGTTATCTACATTAACACTAAAGAGATGCCTGCAGATGGTTTAACTAAGCCCCTGCCCAATGATAAATTTCAACAATTTATCCAACTATTAGGCCTTACGAATACAAAGGCTTAATCTAAACCAACAAAATCAACTAAAAAGTCGAAAAACCGAAAAATCAACAAAAACACTGGAATTACGCCTAAAAGTTATTGATTTTGCTATTTAA
Source organism: Epichloe amarillans (assembly GCA_024072835.1). NCBI lineage: Eukaryota > Fungi > Ascomycota > Sordariomycetes > Hypocreales > Clavicipitaceae > Epichloe > Epichloe amarillans. Next base: position 3,252,092 of record CP099637.1, on the reverse strand, counting down.
AAGTTATTAGATTTATTATTAAATTTATAGTTAACTTAGATATCTATTAAAGAGCTAAGTCTAGGTATCGAATTAGTTACCTCATACTTTTCTAGAGGGAGTGTTAAAATAATGCTATTTATAGCACTATTTTATAGGCCCACTAGTTGCCTTGTTGCGTTGTTGCAACGTTAGTTACGAGCGTTGCTTGCAGCGTCTGTTGTGACTTGCGTTCCCACAACCAACCCACGGGCTTGTATGACTAAGCCGACTAGGTTACCCTATAGGGAAGCTAAAATCGACTGTAACTAGGCAACTAGTAGTCGTATAAAAGGCTGACGTATACTGTTTGAATCCTTGAATTTTTCTGGATTTAATGGTATATTTTATTAATAGGGTTGTATACTAAAGTGCTTAGTTAGGCCACCTAGGTAGCTAGTTTGTATGGCTATGAGTCGATTTTTTATTTTTCCCATACAAATGAGTTTTGCGGAAAATAAAAAGTAGCTCCTAAGACCTCTCTAGCGACCTAGATCCTTCGATACGGTCGGTAGGTCTATGAGGGGACTAGAAATCCTCTTATTGCTCGTTAGACTATCCGTACTAGCTAGGAATCAACTATATTCAACTATCAAAGCTCTCTATCTTGCAGAATACGCTATAATCTAGTGAATCTAGAAGCCGCCGCATTAGAATCTAGTAGGGAGGTCTTCCTATCCCTCTAGCTAGATTCCCTTCCCATTTTCAATACCTATTACTAAAGAAGACCTATTATTAATTATAAGCTAGCAAGTAGCTAGATATTTTAGCTAATTAAACTATAAGAAGGAGACTATTATATGTAATATTACTTACACTTCCTAGTTTACTTACTCTATGCTACTATTAGTCTATAGGTAATGTAATATAGAAAGTAACTAATTAATCCTAACTAGGGAGCATAATATTATCTAGAATTTCCCTAGCTAGTCTAACCCCTAGTCTATAATAATAGATTAGGGAAATCCTTAGAACCTTTACTAGACTATTTTAAATTATTTCGCGCACTCCTTAGCCCTAATAGAGGTTATAGCTTCTAGCTATATAAACTTTAAGAGTCTATTAGTAATAACTATAAGGTATTATAGCTTCTTTAGGGACACTACTAGTAAGTCTATTATAAAGTTAATAGAAATCTAAGACTAAAACTAATTAGGGATTAGTAAGGGTTTTAGTAAGCCTTACTACTATTAGTAGCTCTTATAGTTACTAAAGCAGTAATAGTTATAAATAAACTAAGCAACGTCCTATAATATCCTATCCTAATAAAACTATTATTATAGAATCTAAAACGTGGTGTTATAGCCTAGGTATCCTACTACTAGCGAGTTATAGTATTATTATATAAGGGTTATTATAAGGGGTTCCTAAGCTAGGATCTAAGTATAGCCCTAAAACTAAAGCGCCCTATATACGCTTATAAAGCAATCTATAACCTATTCCCTTATTAGTGTATTAGGGGGAAACTTCTAAGCCCTTTCTTATATAGCTTTTAGTTAAATACTATATATAAGGTCTAATGTAATAGCCTAGTTCTATAGGGTCTAGAGGTGTTTTAAGGTAAAGAGGGCCTCTCTTACTAGCAATAGCATATGTAATGCTAGTAATAGAGCTATCCCCTTATATAACTAGTAATAGTAAGAGTTATGTAATAGTAATAGGTTATAAGATTTGCCCTATCCTTAAGGCTAACTTACTTTAATCCTATTCCCTTTAGGAAAGGGTATCTAGGTATTAAGCTTATATACTAAGCCTATAGTAAAGGTAAAAGTTAAATAGCGTAAGTATATTTACCTACTAGGCCTGCCTCTCTAATATAAGTTAAGGAGTTATAAAGTATTCTAGGTTCTTGTAATTAGTATAGATTATAAACAGATAGGATACACCCTAAAGCTTTGCTAACTATGCCTTAAGATATAAGATAATAGCTAATAGTTCCTTATTATAAATTATATAGTTCTTTTATAAGGGCGTAAGACTAGCAAAATAGTATGTAACTAAATATAAGATATTATTAGGGCCTTATTATAAGAGGCATCCCCTAAGAGCTATGCCTAAATAATTAGCTTCTACTACTATAGGGCAGTCTAGGTCCTATTATGCTAGCACTAGATACATAATAAACGTGGCTTTTAACCTCTTAAAGGCCCTATCCTTTTCTAGTCCCTATTAGAAAGGGATATTTTTCTTTATAAGCTATATAAGTAAGGTAGCTAGCTTAGAGAAGTCCCTAATAAAGTTATAGTAAAAGTTTATAAATCCTAAGAAGCTACAGACCCCTTATAATTTCATAGGTGCTACCTATTCCCTTATAGCTATAACCTTTGTAAGATCTAGGTAAACTAAGCGTCCTGCTATAATAATATATCCTAGGTACTAGACTTCTTTTATAGTAAATATTAACTTATTAAGATCTAGGTATAAGCCTATAGCCCTTAGGTAGCCTAGAACTAACTAAACCTTAGCTATATAGTCTTTTCTTAACCCCCCTAAGTAAACTAGGATATTATTAAGGTAAGCTATAATAAAGTCCCCTAATATATCCCCTAAGGATTAGTTAATATAGCACTAAAAGGTTACTAGGGTGCTAGCTAGGCTAAAGGGGTAAACTAGCCACTTAAATAGGCTAAACCTTATATAAAACGCTATAAGGTGCTTCTCTCTCTTAGCTATCTATAGTTTATAAAACGCTATATAAATATTTACTTTAGTAAACTAGCACGCCTAGGATAAGGATTATAGTGTTTTCTTAATTAGTAAGAGAGGGTAATAATCCTATGCTATTATCTTATTAAAAGCGTAGTAGTCTATGTAAAAACGCTAACCCCTATTAGCCTTTTTAATAAGGAGAATAGGGGCTATAGCTAATAAGAAGCTAGTATAAATCTAGCCCTTATCTATTAAGTCTATAATCTAGCGCTAGACCTCTAGGAGCTAGTCCTATGGCATATTATATAATAGTCCCTATAGGAGTGCTAGCTTAAAGCTATCTAGGTTCTTATAAAGGCATATATAGTAATTAAGAGAGCCCTTATAGGGGGGTAGTTTATTAGCCTTAGCCTTATTAAAGAGGTTTGCAAAGTCTAATAACTCCTTAGGTAACGTTAACATATTAAAACTAGCTAGATCTATCTTAGGTGCTATAATCTATAGCACTATTATTATCTCTCTTAGGCTTATAGTAATAAACCTTATAGTAGTATCCTTATTCTATTATGCCCTATAAGCCTTAGTAGCGTAAAGGGATCTAATAATTCCCTATATAAGTGCCTTTACCTTATAAGTAATAGCCTTAGAGATATAAAGGCCCTTTACTACTCTAATAACTAATTATTATTTTACTACGTGAATTACTACGTTATATTACTCTAACTAAGGCATTCTAAATATTATATCCTAGGTAAGACCTAGGATAATATATAAGTATATAAATAACTCCTAGCTATCTATATTAATTCTAGTGCGTATTATATAGGTAATAGAAAAGAAGTCTTCCTTAACTCGCTTCCCCCTTTATTTTACTTTTACTATAGTGTAAACATGCCTTTGTTTTAGTAACTATATAAGCTCTAGGCTAAGCTATCTTGCTGCTAATTTGCTTACTACACTATAGTAATTATAACGATAATTAATCTAGATATTAATATAATAATATATATTAAAGAGTATAGGAATTAAGAAAGGTAGTTAGTCTATATATTATGCTATATCCTATTCTATCTCTATATAGTGGTTATAATTATCTTATAGTATAGTAGTTAGCTAGCCCCTTTGCCCCTATATAAGACTTTACTTAGGGGCTACTTATTTTCTATAGGGGGAATATTTACTTCCTTATTTACGCTTTCCTTATTTACCCTATATAAGTTAATGCTAACCTTTAGGTAGTAGGCTAGGAGGGTAGTGCACTCCTAGATAAAGTAGTCCTTAGATATATACTATAGGTAGTATCCCTTTTAGTAGCGTTTAGCTAATTTTACCTCTAATACCTATTTCGCTTATTCTATGTTTAAGGTAGCCTTTATCCCCTTCTCCTTCTTAGCTAACTTATTTAGCTACCCTAGGCAAGTCCTAGCTACGTAAACCCTAGTTATTAGTGTGTTACCCTTATAGTTAACCTAGGCTACTAGTTTTACTAGTTAGGGTTTGCAATAAGTCTAGTACTTATCCTCTAGGGTAAGGGCTTCTATATTAACCGCAATCTTATAATATTACCTAATAGCTATATACTAATCGCTCTAGCTAACACCCTATCCTACACTAATCTCTCTTAGACGCTTATTAAGCGTATATTAGAGCTTTACTAGCTTTACCTTACCTATTTAGTATTCCCCTCCTACTAGTAAGAGCTTCTTAGAAAAGCAAATAAAGAATATAGAAAATGTCTCCCCTAGACCTTACTTTATTTAGTTAAGCTTTATAAGGGCTATCTTCTATCTATAGGGGTTAGAGAATATAGTCCCTAGGTAATCTAGAAAGTAAGTAAGGTTAAATCTAATAGCACTGCCCTATTTAAAGTAAGTAGCTACCTAGGACTAGACCTTAGAAAAAAGGTTTTAATAAATAAGTATTTATCTATCCTTATTAAAACTAATAAAGCCTTAGTTTACCTATAACTTATATTCTATTAGGAGCCTCTATATAGTAAATAAGGCTTTATTACTATTATATAGGTTACCTAAGGGGATTAGCTTTTGTTTTATTCTAGGTATAGGAAGGACTAGGTTAGAGGCGCTAGGCTAAGCTAGAGGGGGTGCCTAGGCTAAGGGTCCTAAGGTATTTACATATATATGCTCCTAAAGGCATTTAAGCTTTGCTACTTATTTACATAGCATAAGTTAAAGCGTCTTAAATTAGGCTTATTAGGCTACCTATAGTACTATAGTGTTAGATAGGGGCATTACTATCCTATAGCTAGGTTAGTCTTATAGGTAAAGCGTGTCTATTATGTTTATTAATGTATTTATTAGTGTATCTATTATAAATTTTAGTAGCTATTATAAAGGACTAAAGGAAGTTTCTTAATTACTATAGACTAGCCCTTAGGCTACTATAATAGGGCGTTAATATAGTATTAAGAAACTTAAGGAGAGGAAAGAGAAAGGTAGGAAACCTATCCTTACTAAGGCCCCTTATACCCCCTAACTACCTTATGTAAGCCCCCTTTTCTACGTCCTTGCCTATGCGGGACTATCCCTACCCGCGTGCGCTATGTGAATGCTTAGGCAAAGCCCAAGCCCTTACAAGTAGCTAGTAACTAACTAGGAATAGTCCTAGGGGCTAGCTTTTAAAGCTTAGATCTCTGCTCTAGAGGTATTAGGACCTTATAATAAGACCCTATAGCCCTAATTTTCGAGAAGTTAGGCTTATAGGAAGTCTTAGGCTCTAAATTAGCTAGAAATAGCTACTTAGGGGTTAAAGGTTTAGTCGTATTAGCTGTGATATTAACTAATTCCACTATGGCTAGAAGGATATAAGACCATAGATATAAGGGCAGCTTAGACCACTAAAGTGTAGCCCTAAGCCAGTCTAGGATAACCCTAATAGCCCTCTTAACTAGCCTATTCTATTTATAAATATAGGGGCAAGAGGTGCTAAAGCAAATTCCCTTAGAAGATAACTATAACTAAAGTTCGTTGTTAATTTTAGTACCTCCGTTAAAGTGAAGGTGCCTAGGATACGCGTTATATCGGTTTTTTAGGGCTCTAAAGAAGCCCTTAATAGCTAAAGAAAGAGTTAAACCTTCTTTATTAGCTAATGAAAAGCACTATTATTGAATATGGGAAGGGAATCTAGCTAGAGGGATAGGAAGACCTCCCTACTAGATTCTAATGCGGCGGCTTCTAGATTCACTAGATTATAGCGTATTCTGTAAGATAGAGAGCTTTAATAGTTAAATATAGTTAATTCCTAGCTAGTACAGACAGTCTGACGAGCAATGAGAGGATTTCTAGTCCCCTTATAGACCTACTAACCGTATCAAAGGACCTAGGTCGCTAGAGAGGTCTTAGGAGCTACTTTTTATTTTCCGCAAAACTCATTTATATGGGAAAAATAAAAAATCGACTTACGGCCATACAAACTAGCTGCCTAGGTGGTCTAACTAAGCATTTTTAATAGACAACCCTATTAACAAAATATACCATTAAATCTAGAAAAATTCAAGGATTTGAACAGTATACGTTAGCCTTTTATACAACTACTAGTTGCCTAGTTACAGTCGATTTTAGCTTCCCTATAGGGTAACCTAGTTGGCTTAGTTATACAAGCCCGCGGGTTGGTTGTGGAATAACGCAGGTCTGTTAAAATAATGCTATTTATAGCACTATTTTATAGGCCCACTAGTTGCCTTGTTGCGTTGTTGCAACGTTAGTTACAAGCGTTGTTTACAGCGTTGTTCTAATGTGACCTGCGTTGTTCCACAACCAACCCGCGGGCTTGTATGACTAAGCCAACTAGGTTACCCTATAGGGAAGCTAAAATTGACTATAACTAGGTAACTAGTAGTCGTATAAAAGGCTAACGTATACTATTTAAATCCTTAAATTTTTCTAGATTTAATAGTATATTTTATTAATAGGGTTATCTATTAAAAATGCTTAGTTAGACCACCTAGGTAGCTAGTTTATATAGCTATGAGTTGATTTTTTATTTTTCCTATATAAATAAGTTTTGCGGAAAATAAAAAGTAGCTTCTAAGACCTCTCTAGTAACCTAGATCCTTTAATACAGTTAGTAAGTCTATAAGGGGACTAGAAATCCTCTTATTGCTTATTAGACTATCTGTTAGCTAGGAATTAACTATATTTAACTATTAAAAGCTCCTAATCTTAAAGAATAAGCTATAATCTAGTGAATCTAGAAGCCACTGCATTAGAATCTACTAGGGAGGTCTTCCTATCCCTCTAGTTAGATTCCCTTCCTATTTTTAATAGGTTATAAGCCTAGAAGGCCTATAGATTACTACATTACTACGTTATTCTACTGTAATTACTACTTAATTTTAGGTATAGTTACTACCTACTATACCTATAGGCTCTTAAGATTACAAAGGAAACCACTAGAATTTAAAGCTCTTTATTTACTAGTACCACGCATTGTAATATTAGACCCTTAGTGTTAAAAATCATTTATAGCCGTAACCGTAACCACTACATTGCACTCGTAACCACTATATTACACCTATAACCACCACATTACAACCATAACTATCTAGTTATAACCACAACCACTTTTAGTGATTTTATTTACTACTATAACTATTATATTTAATATTATTTATAATAGTAGATATGCTATACCCTTTAAAATTATTAGATATCTAGTATATTATATACTAGGCTTTTTAACCTATTATATTACGTTACACGCACTATACATTACGTTACATTACGTTATAGCTTCTATAATACCTATTATCTATAATTCCTATTCTTAGTGTTAAGAAGTTTTCCTTACGGAGATTCTTCTTTGCTATTTTTCTGCCTACGCATACTAAAGACCCACTTTTTAGACCTAAGGGCTGCCCTCTTAAACAGCCCTACCACACAAATTACGTACGTAACTAGATTATAATATAATTAATTTCTAGCGCGTGTTATTTATAATAGGAATAAATTTAGAGATTTAATATAGGGACTTTTAAAAGATAGCACTACCTAGTTATAAGGGTAAGGCCCCTACCCTAGGGTCTTCTAGCCCCCCTAGGGACCCTAGTAGAATAGATATAGAAGGTTAACTAGCTATTTAGGCTAGTGCTCTATAGCTATAGATATAAAGCTAAATTAAATAATAAGGCAAGACCTTATCTAATTTTATTAGGCATAGCGAGGAAAATTATATTAAAAATAAGGCTAGCATTAATAACCTTCTAGAGAAATTAACGTAAACTATAACTATTATATAAGGTCTTTAGGCTTCTAATAGACCTAAGGAAGAAAATACTAAGGTTTTAGAAGAAGACCTAATAGCTACTACTTTTATAAGTATACCTTCTAGTAACTTATAAGCTGCCTTTAATATAGGTGCTATAAAGGAACTAAATAAGAAGGTTTACTTTATTCTAGAGGGAGCTAAGCTAAAAGGCCCTAAAAACTATAATTAGTGGAAGTAAGCCCTAAGCATATAATTTAGAGCCCTAGGATTACCTAAATTTATAGATAATCTAAGCCTAGCAAGCTATCTAGCTAACTATAACTAAGCTATTCTTTTAATAATATTAAGAGATAGTTATTAACTAGGACTATAGGCTGCTATATGTTAGCAAAAATCCCCTAAAAAAGCCTATAAAGTCCTTATTAGGCAGTATTTATAAAGTGCTAAAATCCAGCGTGGTACGCTATACGCTAGCTACTATTCCCTAAACTTTTTAAGTTATAAGGGATCTTTAGAGGCTTTTAATGCTAATTTTAATAATTTACTAGCTAGACTATAACTTTATAGTGTAAAGATCGCCCCTATTAATTAAGTAAATTATTATATTAATATATTAAAGCAGACCTTTCCTAGTTAGGCTAAGAGATAAAGATTTACTATTAGAGCTTCTAGGGCATAAGGACTGCCTATAAATACCCTAAATTTATAGTTTCTTATAGCGGACTTATTAGAAGAACAGAGGGACAAAACCTCCCCTATAGCTAAAGCCCTTAGCTATAAGGCTTCTAATAATAATAAGGGAAATTCTAAGGACTAGGAAAAGAAGTCTTCTAATCCTAACCCTAAGAAGGACTCTAACGCTACTAAAGAGCAAGATAAGAAGGATTTAAACCCTTCTAAGGCCTCTAAAAAGAAGCAGAAGAAGAAAAAGAGTAGTAATAGGGAAAAACAGAAAGGAAAAGAAGCTGCTTTTGCTTTAGGCTATACCCTAGCTATAGGATACGTTAAAGAATTAGATTCTAATAAATCTAGCAGTAATAATAGTAGTGATTCTAAGTCTAACTTAGATACCTCTAGTACTACTAGTAACACTACTAGCAAGCCTACTTTTAGCTACTCTAATAATATAGTTAAAAACTCCCTTTTATATAATATAGGTTCTTCCTATTATATTTATAATAATAGGGCTTCTTTTAGGGACTTTAAACCTCTAAAGAAAGGTAAAACTAGCGCTATAATTACAGTAGGAGGACCTATTTTTCCTAAAGGAAAAGGCATAGCTATTTTTAACGTTCTAGTCAAGAAAAATCCACTAGAATATAGGCCCTTAGCTCTGCTAGATGCTCTATATTTCCTAGGCATAGATACTAACCTAGTTAGTGGGTTATCTTACTATCTAAAGGGAGGTTATCTAGCTAAAGACTAGCTATTCCTAGCCAATAAAAGCCCCTGTGGGTTATTAGAACCTGCTAAACACGGCTTTTTTCTATAGATTACGGGGCAACCCACGCCTATAATCTGTAAGCATTTAACCTACCTCTCCTTTATAGGCTCTTAATACTATAACTAATAGCAACAATAACTAAGAGCTTATAAGACTAAATTAGGGTTTTCCTACCCTATAGAGGTTTAAATTCCGTAACTAGCTTTTAATCCTAAGGAATATTAACAAATCAAAGAGCTAGAAGATAATGATTTAGAAGATTTAGCCCTATGTCCTACTAAAGCTCCTCCTAGTTAGGCATCTTCTATAGGGGGTTTAGAAGGTCTATACCCTAATAACTTAGGTAATAATAGTGGCTATCTACTGCCCCTAGAGGCCTATGATTCTTAAGAGGCCTAGCAATAGAGGGAGCTAGGGGATAATAGCCCTAAATCTAATCTAAATCCTAGTTACAAGAAGTTACTAGATCTAGCCCTTCTTTAGCACATTTGATTAGGCTATATAGGCCTCCCTTTACTAAAGAAATCATTAAAATTAGCTAAAGGGATCCCTGATTTTTCCGCTGTTAAAGAAAAGGATTTTAACTACATAGCCTATATGCAATCTAAAGCTATTAGAAAACTAACTAAATAACCTATTTAGGACCCCCCTAGAGTTCTAGATATTCTAGAGGGAGATATAGTTAAAATCAAACCTATACTATATAATAAGAAGGCAATAGTCCTTATTCTTATTAATCGAAAATCCTAGTATAAATAGTGCTTTTTATTAGCTAATAAAGAAGGTTTAACCCTTTCTTTAGCTATTAAGGGTTTCTTTAGAGCTCTAAAAAATCAATATAACGCGTATCCTAGGCACCTTTACTTTAACAGAGGTACTAAAATCAATAACGAACTTTAGTTATAGTTATCTTCTAAGGGAATTTGCTTTAGTACCTCTTGCCCCTATATTCACGAATAGAATAGGCTAGTTAAGAGGGCTATTAGGGTTATCCTTAACTAGCTTAGGGCTACACTTTAGTAGTCTAAGCTACCCTTATATCTATAGTCTTATATCCTTCTAGCTATAGTGAAATTAGTTAATATTATAGCTAATATAACTAAACCTTTAACCCCTAAGCAGCTATTTTTAGCTAATTTAGAGCCTAAGACTTCCTATAAGCCTGACTTCTTAAAAATTAGGGCTATAGGGTCTTATTGCGAGGTCCTAATACCTCTGGAGCAGAGATCTAAGCTTTAAAAGCTAGCCCCTAGGACTATTCCTAGTTAGTTACTAGCTACTCTAGGTTCTACTATTTATCTTATTTATATTCCCTCTAAAAGGTTAGTTATAAAGACTAGCTTTATTAAAATTATAGAGAATATAGGCTTTATAGAGTCCCCTAAGCCTTTAGGGACTAATCCTTTAGAGGGAGAAGCTAATATCTTATGAGATAATCTAGAAATTTAGGATAGTTACCTAAAGCCTCCTAAAAGCCTAGCGCTCGCAGCGCCCGCAGCGCCTATAATAACAGCCCCTAGGGCGACTAATACAGCGCCTATAACAGCGCTTGCAACGCCTCTAGCGCTACCCCTAGAGAGCCCTAGCTCTAGCGCCCCTAATAAGGGTGCTATTGAAAAACCGTTTTTAGATTTAGATTCTTTAATTAACTCTGATTCTATGGATATTAATGATTTTAATATATCTTCATACGTTAAGGAGATATGCTTTAAGGCATAATAAAGGGCTAAATTATCCACTAACAACGATTTGGATACCCCTAAGACCTAGAAACAAGCTTTAAAAAGTAAGGATAGTTAAAAATAGATAGATGTAACTTTTAACGAATTTAAACAGCTTCTAGCTACTAGAACCTTTAAATTTATAGGGATAGACTAAATTCCTAAGGGCTAGAGGGTTCTAAAGAATAGGCTTGTTTATAAGCTTAAAAAGGATAAAGAAAATAATCCTCTAAAGTACAAGGCCTAACTCATTGCTAAAGGGTTTATGCAGATAGAAGGTTAAGATTATATTGAAACCTACGCTATAACTAGCATTCCCCCTAGTTAGCGGATTTTACTAGCCCTAGCGGCTTGTAATAACTAGGAAGTTAAATAGGTTAATTTTATAGGGGCCTTTCTAAACAGTCCACTAAAGGAAGCTATCTATATGCAAATTCCTAATAGATTTACTAAGTTTGCTAAGTCTTCTATACCTAAAGTAGCTAAGTTACTTAAGAAGTATAGTTACAAACCCTCTTAAAAGCAGGTTATTTTCCTATAAAAGGCTTTATATAGATTAAAACAAAGCTCTAGAGAGTGGCAATAGGTTTTAAAGAACCTTCTTTAGAAGCTAGGCTTTTAACCCCTTATATCTAACCTAGCTGTCTTCTTTAACCTAACTACATCTATATATATAGTAACTTATGTGAATAACTGCCTTCTAATAGGACTGGATCTAGCTTATATTAATAGGCTAAAGAAGCTACTTTATAAAGCTTATCCTATAGAAGATTGTGGGCTAGCAGAATTTTTCCTAGGCGTTTAAATCACTAGAAATCAAAAGAAAGGGACCCTAACTATTCACTAGTCTTAGTATATTTCTAAAGCCCTAGAAAGATTTAATATAAAAGATACTAGACTTATTAAAATTCCTCTATAACTAGGAATTATAAAATAGGTAGACTACCTAACTAAACCTCTTTCCCCCCCTAATCACAAGCTATATTAGAGTATTATAGGGACTATTATATACCTAATGCTCCTTATAAGACCTAATATTGCCTTTCTAGTTTAGTGGCTTTCTATAGCGCTATCTAAGCTATTTATAGAGTATCTTAATGCTTCTAAATATTTGCTTAGGTACCTTTTAGGCTCTATAGGTTATTCTATAACTTATAGAAGGTCTAAAGCTACTATAGCTTCTGCAACCCTTATTAGCTTCTATGATAGTGACTTCATGGGTGATAAGTCCTCTAAATTAACCTATGCTTATCTTTATAAGCTAGCTAAAGGACCTATTAGCTAGAAATCAAAGAAAGCAACTACGATAGCTTTATCTATATTAGAGGCTAAATCTAATGCCTTATATGAAGCTATTAGGGAGCTAGAGTGGCTTTATAGTCTCTTTAAAGAGATAAAGCTACCTATAGCACCTCTAGTACTAATTTTTAGTAATAACTAAGGCGCTATTACAACCGCTAATAACCCTGCTCTTTATAGTAAAACAAAGCATACCCTGCTAAAATTTAACTATACTAGAGAAAAGGTATAGAAGGGTATAGCTAAGGTTATCTATATTAACACTAAAGAGATGCCTGCAGATAGTTTAACTAAGCCCTTGCCCTATAATAAATTTTAACAATTTATCTAACTATTAGGTCTTACGAATACAAAGGCCTAGTTTAAAACCAACTAAAAAGTCGAAAAACCCGAAAAATTAACAAAAACACTAGAATTACGCCTAAAAGTTATTAATTTTACTGTTTTTAGTTAAAAGTTATTGGATTTATTGTTAAATTTATGGTTAACTTAGATATCTATTAAAGAGCTAAGTCTAGGTATTAAATTAGTTACCTTATACTTTTCTAGAGAGAGTGTTAAAATAATGCTATTTATAGCACTATTTTATAGGCCTACTAGTTGCCTTGTTACGTTGTTGTAACGTTAGTTATAAGCGTTATTTATAGCGTTATTCTAATGTGACCTGCGTTATTCCATAACTAACCCATGGGCTTGTATGACTAAGCTAACTAGGTTACCCTATAGGGAAGCTAAAATCGACTATAACTAGGCAACTAGTAGTTATATAAAAGGCTAACGTATACTATTTAAATCCTTAAATTTTTCTGGATTTAATGGTATATTTTGTTAATAGGGTTATCTATTAAAAATGCTTAGTTAGACTACCTAGGCAGCTAGTTTGTATGGCTATGAGTTGATTTTTTATTTTTCCTATACAAATGAGTTTTGCGGAAAATAAAAAGTAGCTTCTAAGACCTCTCTAGTAACCTAGATCCTTTAATACGGTTAGTAGGTCTATAAGGGGACTAGAAATCCTCTCATTGCTTGTTAGACTATCCGTTAGCTAGGAATTAACTGTATTTAACTATCAAAAGCTCCTAATCTTAAAGAATAAGCTATAATCTAGTGAATCTAGAAGCCGCTGCGTTAGAATCTACTAGGGAGGTCTTCCTATCCCTCTAGTTAGATTCCCTTCCCATTTTCAATAAGGTCATAACAGAACAACGCTACAAGCAACGCTCGTAACCAACGTTGCAACAACGCAACAAGGTAACTAGTAGGCCTATAAAATAGTGCTATAAATAGCATTATTTTAACACTCCCTCTAGAAAAGTATGAGGTAACTAATTCGATACCTAGACTTAGCTCTTTAATAGATATCTAAGTCAACTATAAATTTAATAATAAATCTAATAACTTTTAGACTAAAAACAGTAAAATCGATAACTTTTAGGCGTAATTCCAGTGTTTTTGTTGATTTTTCGGGTTTTTTGACTTTTTAGTTAGTTTTAAACTAGGCCTTTGTATTCGTAAGACCTAATAGTTAGATAAATTGTTAAAATTTATTATTAGGCAGGGGCTTAGTTAAACTATCTGCAGGCATCTCTTTAGTGTTAATGTAAATAACCTTAGCTATACCCTTCTGTACCTTTTCTCTAGTATAGTTAAATTTTAGCAGGGTATGCTTTGTTTTGCTATAAAGAGCAGGGTTATTAGCGGTTATAATAGCGCCTTAGTTATTACTAAAAATTAGTACTAGAGGTGCTATAGGTAGCTTTATCTCTTTAAAGAGACTATAAAGCCACTCTAGCTCCCTAATAGCTTCACATAAGGCATTAGATTTAGCCTCTAATGTGAATAAAGCTATTGTAGTTGCTTTCTTTGATTTCTAGCTAATAGGTCCTTTAGCTAGCTTATAGAGATAAGCATAGGTTAATTTAGAGGACTTATCACCCGCGAAGTCACTATCACAGAAGCTAATAAGGGTTGCAGAAGCTGTAATAGCAGATTTAGACCTTCTATAAGTTATAGAATAACCTATAGAGCCTAAAAGGTACCTAAGCAGATGTTTAGAAGCATTAAGATACTCTATAAACGGCTTAGCTAGCGCTATAGAAAGCCACTAAACCGGAAAGGCAATATTAGGTCTTATAAGGAGCATTAGGTATATAATAGTCCCTATAATACTCTAATATAGCTTGTGATTAAGAGGGGAAAGAGGTTTAGTTAGGTAGTCTACCTGTTTTATAATTCCTAGTTATAGAGGAATTTTAATAGGTCTAGCATCTTTTATGTTAAATCTTTCTAGGGCTTTAGAAATATACTAGGACTAGTGGATAGTTAGGGTCCCTTTCTTTTGATTTCTAGTGATTTAAACGCCTAGGAAAAATTCGGCTAGCCCACAGTCTTCTATAGGATAAGCTTTATAAAGTAGCTTCTTTAGCCTATTAATATAAGCTAGATCCAGTCCTATTAGAAGGCAGTTATTTACATAAGTTACTATATATATAGATATAGTTAGGTTAAAGAAGATAGCTAGGTTAGATATAAGGGGTTGAAAGCCTAGCTTCTAAAGAAGGTTCTTTAAAACCTATTGCCACTCTCTAGAGCTCTGTTTTAATCTATATAAAGCTTTTTATAGGAAGATAACCTGCTTTTAAGAGGGTTTGTAGCTATACTTCTTAAGTAACTTAGCTACTTTAGGTGTAGACTTGGCAAATTTAGTAAATCCATTAGGAATTTGCATATAGATAGCTTCCTTTAGTGGACTATTTAGAAAGGCCCCTATAAAATCAACCTATTTAACTTCCTAGTCATTACAAGCCGCTAGGGCTAGTAAAATCCGCTAACTAGGGGGAATGCTAGTTATAGCGTAGGTTTTAATATAATCTTAACCTTCTATCTGTATAAACCCTTTAGTAATAAGTTAGGCCTTATACTTTAGAGGATTATTTTCTTTATCCTTTTTAAGCTTATAAACAAGCCTATTCTTTAGAACCCTCTAGCCCTTAGGAATTTAGTCTATCCCTATAAATTTAAAGGTTTTAGTAGCTAGAAGCTGTTTAAATTCGTTAAAAGTTACATCTATCCATTTTTAACTATCCTTGCTTTTTAAAGCTTATTTCTAGGTCTTAGGGGTATCTAAATTGTTATTTTTAGTGGATAATTTAGCCCTTTGTTATGCCTTAAAGCATATCTCCTTAACGTATAAAGATATATTAAAATCATTAATATCCATAGAATAAGAATTAATTAAAGAATCTAAATCTAAAAACGGTTTTTTAATAGCACCCTTATTAGGGGCGCTAGAGCTAGGGCTCTCTAGGGGTAGCGCTAGAGGCGTTGCAGGCGCTATTATAGGCGCTATATTAGTTGCCCTAGGGGCTGTTAGTATAGGCGCTGCGGGCGCTACGGGCGCTAAGCTTTTAGGAGGCTTTAGGTAACTATCCTAAACTTCTAGATTATCTTATAAGATATTAGCTTCTCCCTCTAAAGGATTAGTCCCTAAAGGCTTAGGGGACCCTACAAAGCCTATATCCTCTATAATTTTAATAAAGCTAGTCTTTATAACTAACCTTTTAGAGGGAATATAAATAAGATAAATAGTAAAACTTAGAGTAGCTAGTAACTAACTAGGAATAGTCCTAGGGGCTAGCTTTTAAAGCTTAGATCTTTGCTTCGGAGGTATTAGGACCTTATAATAAGACCCTATAGCCCTAATTTTTAAGAAATTAGGCTTATAGGAAGTCTTAGGCTCTAAATTAGCTAGAAATAGCTACTTAGGGGTTAAAGGTTTAGTTATATTAGCTGTGATATTAACTAATTCCACTATGGCTAGAAGGATATAAGACTATAGATATAAGGGTAGCTTAGACCACTAAAGTGTAGCCCTAAGCTAGTCTAGGATAACCCTAATAGCCCTCTTAACTAGCCTATTCTATTCGTGAATATAGGGGTAAGAGGTGCTAAAGCAAATTCCCTTAGAAGATAACTATAACTAAAGTTTATTGTTAATTTTAGTACCTCTATTAAAGTAAAGGTACCTAGGATACGCATTATATTGGTTTTTTAAGGCTCTAAAGAAGCCCTTATTAGCTAAAGAAAGGGTTAAACCTTCTTTATTAGCTAATAAAAAGCACTATTTATACTAGGATTTTCGATTAATAAGAATAAGGACTATAGCCTTCTTATTGTGTGGTATAGGTTTGATTTTAACTATGTCTCCCTCTAGAATATCTAGAACTCTAGGGGGGTCCTAAATAGGTTATTTAGTTAGTCTTCTAATAGCTTTAGATTGCATATAGGCTATGTAGTTAAAATCCTTTTCTTTAACAGCGGAAAAATCAGGGATCCCTTTAGCTAATTTTAATGATTTCTTTAGTAAAGGGAGGCCTATGTGGCCTAATTAAATGTGCTAAAGAAGGGCTAAATCTAGTAACTTCTTGTAACTAGAATCTAGCTTTTTAGGGCTATTATCCCCTAGCTCCCTCTGTTGCTAGGCCTCTTAAGAATCACAGGCCTCTAGGGGCAGTAGATAGCCACTATTGTCACCTAAGTTATTAGGGTATGGACCTTCTAAACCCCCTATAGAAGATACCTAACTAGGAGGAGCTTTAGTGGGATATAGGGCTAAATCTTCTAAATTATTATCTTCTAGCTCTTTAATTTGTTAATATTCCTTAGGATTAAAAGCTAGTTGCGGAATTTGAACCTCTATAGGGTAGGAGAACCCTAATTTAGTCTTATAAGCTCTTAGTTATTATTATTAGTTGTAATACTAAGAGCCTATAAAGGAGAGGTAGGTTAAATACTTATAGATTATAGGAGTAGGTTGCCCCTTAATCTATAAAAAGAAGCTATGTTTAGCAGGTTTTAATAACCCACA
Organism: Epichloe amarillans; assembly: GCA_024072835.1. NCBI lineage: Eukaryota > Fungi > Ascomycota > Sordariomycetes > Hypocreales > Clavicipitaceae > Epichloe > Epichloe amarillans. The sequence goes on along the minus strand of CP099637.1, from coordinate 3,234,868 downwards.
GGGGCTTTTATTAGCTAGGAATAGCTAGTCTTTAGCTAGATAACCTCCCTTTAGATAGTGAGATAACCCACTAACTAGGTTAGTATCTATACCTAGGAAATATAGGGTATCTAGCAGAGCTAAAGGCCTATATTTTAGTGGATTTTTCTTAACTAGAACGTTAAAAACAGCTATGCCTCTTCCTTTAGGAAAAATAGGTTCTCTTGCTGTAATTATAGCGCTAGTTTTACCTTTCTTTAGAGGTTTAAAGTCCCTAAAAGAAGCCCTATTATTATAAATATAACAGGAAGAACCCGTATTATATAAAAGGGAGTTTTTAACTATATTATTAGAGTAGCTAAAAGTAAGCTTACTAGTAGTGTTACTAGTGGTAGAGGCACTAGAACTATCTAAATTAGAATTAGAATCACTACTATTATTACTACTAGATTTATTAGAATCTAATTCTTTAACATATCCTATAGCTAGGGTATAGCCTAAAGCAAAAGTAGCTTCTTTTCCTTTCTATTTTTCCCTATTACTACTCTTTTTCTTCTTTTGCTTCTTTTTAGAGGCCTTAGAAGGGTTTAAATCCTTCTTATCCTACTCTTTAGTGGCGTTAGAGTCCTTCTTAGGGTTAGGATTAGAAGACTTCTTTTCCTAGTCCTTAGAATTTCCCTTATTATTATTAGAAGCCTTATAACTAAGGGCTTTAGCTATAGGGGAGGTTTTGTCCCTCTATTCTTCTAATAAGTCCGCTATAAGGAACTATAAATTTAGGGTATTTATAGGCAGTCCTTATGCCTTAGAAGCTCTAATAGTAAATCTTTGTCTCTTAGCCTAACTAGGAAAGGTCTGCTTTAATGCATTAATATAATAATTTACTTAATTAATAGGGGTAATCTCTACACTATAAAGTTATAGTCTAGCTAGTAAATTATTAAAATTAGCATTAAAAGCCTCTAAAGATCCCTTATAACTTAAAAAGTTTAGGGAGTAGTAGCTAGCGTATAGTGTACTACGCTAGATTTTAGTACTTTGCGAATACTACCTAATAAGGACTTTATAGGCTTCTTTAGGGGATTTTTGCTAACATATAGTAGCCTATAGTCTAGGTTAGTAGCTATCTCTTAATATTATTAAAAGAATAGCTTAGTTATAGTTAGCTAGATAGCTTACTAGGCTTAGATTATCTATAAATTTAGGTAATCCTAGGGCTCTAAATTATATGCTTAGGGCTTGCTTCCACTAATTATAATTTTTAAGGCCTTTTAGCTTAGCTCCCTCTAGAATAGAGTGAACCTTTTTATTTAGTTCCTTTATAGCACTTATATTAAAGGTAGCTTATAAGTTACTAGAAGGTACGCTTATAGAAGTAGTAGCTAGGTCTTCTTCTAGAACCTTAGTATTTTCTTCCTTAGGTCTATTAAAAGCCTAAAGACCTTATATAATAGTTATAGTTTGCGTTAACTTCTCTAGAAGATTATTAATACTAGCCTTATTTTTAATATGATTTTCCTTGCTATGCCTAATAAAATTAGATAAGGTCTTGCCTTATTGTTTAATTTAGCTCTATATCTATAGCTATAGAGCACTAGCCTAAATAGCTAGTTAACCTTTTATATCTATCCTACTAGGGTCCCTAGGGGGGCTAGAAGACCCTATAGTAAGGGCCTTACCCTTATAACTAGGTAGTGCTATCTTCTAAAAAAAATCCCTTAAAAAGGAAAAGAATCCCTATATAAAAGCTCTAAATTTATTCCTATTGCAAATAACGCGCGCTAGAAATTACTTATATTATAATCTAGTTATGCACGTAAATTATATAGTAAGACTATTTAAGAGGGCAGCCCTTAGGTCTAAAAAGTGGGTCTTTAGTATGCGTAGGCAGAAAAATAGCGAAGAGGGGTCTCTAAGAAAATTTTCTTAACACTAAGTAAAGGAATTGTAGATAATAGGTATTATAGAAGCCATAACGCAACGCAACGTAATATATAGTGCGTGTAATGTAATATAATAGGTTAAAAAGCCTAGTATATAATATACTAGATATCTAATAATTTTAGAAGGATATAGTGTATTTACTATTATAAATAATATTAAATATAATAGTTATAGTAGTAAATAGAATTACTAAAAAGAGGTTATAGTTATAACTAGATAGTTACGGTTGCAATGTGGTGGTTATAGGTGTGGCTGTAGTTAATTTTTAACACTAAGGGTCTAATGTTACAATGCGTGGTGCTAGTAAATAAAGAGCTTTAAATTCTAGTGGTTTCCTTTGTAATCTTAAGAGCCTATAGGTATAGTAAGTAGTAATAGTACCTAAAATTAAGCAGTAATTGCAGTAGAATAACGCAGTAATGTAGTAATCTATAGGCCTTCTAGGCTTATAACCTATTAAAGATAGGAAGGGAATCTAGCTAGAGGGATAGGAAGACCTCCCTACTAGATTCTAATGCGGCGGCTTTTAGATTCACTAGTTTATAGCTTATTCTTTAAGATTAGGAGCTTTTAATAGTTAAATACAGTTAATTCCTAGCTAATAAATAGTCTAATAAGCAATAAGAGGATTTCTAGTCCCCTTATAGACTTACTAACTGTATTAGAGAATCTAGGTTGCTAGAGAGGTCTTAGGAGCTACTTTTTATTTTCTGTAAAACTTATTTATATAGGAAAAATAAAAAATCGACTTATAGCTATATAAACTAGCTGCCTAGGTAGTCTAACTAAGCATTTTAATAGACAACCCTATTAATAAAATATACTATTAAATCCAGAAAAATTCAAGGATTTGAACAGTATACGTCAGCCTTTTATATAACTACTAGTTACCTAGTTACAGTCGATTTTAGCTTCCCTATAAGGTAACCTAGTTGGCTTAGTCATACAAGCCCGTGGGTTAGTTATGGGAACGCAAGTCATAACAGACGCTGCAAGCAACGCTCGTAACCAACGTTGCAACAACGCAACAAGGCAACTAGTGGGCCTATAAAATAGTGCTATAAATAGCATTATTTTAACAGGTATAGTAAGCTAAAAGCTTCTTTAAATATAGTAATACCTATTTCTCTATTAAGAGCTATGCCTAAGGTTTTACCTATATTCTTTAGCTTAGTAAGGTTTAATCCCCTAGTCCTAATTTCTTTAATACTATCCTTATAAAGATTAACTAATTTATTAATCTCTAGTAAAGCAATGTAAAGTAGTTAGTATATATTTAAGATAGTAGTTTGTGAGAACAATGGTAGCTAGGCAAGAGGTATGGGGGCTTTCGTATATTGACTAAAGCTTGCTAAGTCTAAGTGTGTTATGTGTGTAAGCTAGGAACTTATAGTTAGTGGCTTACTAGTGTTACGTGGACCTAGCCCTAGGGCCTAACCTGCTACGTAATGCGCGTTAGTGTCTAAGTGTTATTATTATAAGTAAGGCCTTATAATTACCCTCTTACTTTTAGCTAGGCTTCTAAATAGCTTTCGCTAGCTATCCTATAGCTATTTGCTAAGTAGTAAATATATTAAAATAATAATAAATAATAAGTAGCGCTTAGGTATAAATTTATCTATAACTCTCCCTTTTATTACGGCCTTTTCCTCCCCTTAACACTAGTAATTATTTTTCTAAATACTATTATACTTTCTATTACCTTAACTTTTACCTTATTATTTACTATACTCTTACTATAGATAAGGAGATAATTCCCTTTAAGCGCTACTTTTATATACACTATTTATATACTAGGTATGCTAACTTTAAGAAATACCTACTAGCTAAGCTATAATTACTATAGATAAACTATTAATTCCCTTACTATTTATTTACTACTGCTTTATAAATAAAGTATTTTAAGCGCTATATCTAATGCTATAAATATAGTAATACTTATAACACTATAACTATACTGCTTTTCCTTAGTTTCTTAGTAGCTTATTACTAATATTTAATATAGGCTATGCCTACTATATAGGGAGATTTTTATAATCTCCTAGCTTATCTTAACTAGGTCTAGGCGCTTATAAATACCTATAGTAATAAGGATCTAGAAAACCCTAATAATTCTATATTTTTAGAGGTAACTTATTACTATTTTAGCACTTACTACCTCTATCTAATAATAGGTTTTAACTATACTAATATAGCTTACTATATTGCGTTTAGTTTAATAGGGGCTATAAAGGTCTATTAAGTTTATATTTTTATTACCTATTTACTAGCTTCTTACTTATATTTCTAGGTAAGACGCTTTTATCTTATACTAGTAGTATATAGTTTCTTACTAATAATTATTAGTGTCTATATTCCTAGCTCTAGTTCCTAGGGTAGTAAGTTATATTTTAGTTTAGTTTTGCTATCTATTTACTAATGTTTTAGTAGCTAAACTACTTATAGCTTATATTTATATAAAACGTGAAAATAGTTTTACATTTGCGTTTAACTAATTTAGGTTTTATACCCTAGGCTATAGTAATCTATTGCTTTTACCTAGTAATAGAGAGAGTGGTTATAAAGGATAAGAGTAAGGCTAAGTACCTTATTTTAAATAGTAAGATCTTAACTTATAATAGGGCTATAATAAAGGGGTTTCCCCTAACTCTCCCCTAGTTATAGGCGCGTTTTTCTTTATTATTTAGTAAATAGTCTAAGTTACTTTTTTTATAGAGTGTAATAGTAGCTAATAAGGCTAGGCCTTTTCTATAGGAACCTTATATCTCTTTACTTATAACTTACTTATATCTTACTACCTTTTTTCCTTAATTTACTTTAGTAAAATTTTTAAATTATATATTAATCGCTTTTTATATCTTTTACTAGAATCCACTAGTTATATTTGCTAGGCTAACCCTTCTATTTTACTAGGTATTTATTACCTTTATAAGTCTTCCTATAGTCTTTAACTTCCTTAACTTAATACCTCTTATCTTTATCCTTAAGGTCTAGTATTAGCATATCTTTATCTATAGCCTCTTTATAACTATTCTATAGCTCTAGTAAGCTAATATAAAATATATTATATAATTAACTATACTTTTTAGGTAATGCAAGTTAATATGCTTATTTGCTTATAGTGTTAAGTATTTAAAATAGCCTAATAAACCTAGGGGTTAGCTTCTGTTTTGCTTTCTTAAGCCTAATGTTTTTTATTAATAGTAGTACTAGGTTACCCCTTTATAGGGTTAGTAGCTAGTAATATTTATTATAGTACTTTACCTATATTTTAGTGGCTTTTACCTAGTTTTACTTTAGTTACTCCCTAACTTTATATAGCTTTATAATATAAGCATAGGCCTCTAGCACCTCCCTTTCTATAATCTTATCCCTAAGAGTAAGGCAAAACTTAGGGGAATAGCCTATAAGAGAGTAGTTTAAAGAGTAGCCTATAGTTTTATTTACTATATTATTATAGGTAAATTACGCTATAGGGAGTAGCTTAGGCTATATTTGCTAATTTTCCGTAATAAAGCATTATAAATAATACTTAAGCACCTAGTTTATTCTCTCTATTTACCTATTAGTTTAGGGGTAAAACACTATAGAAAGCCTATGTTTTATATAGGATAGGTAGTATAAGTCTAACTAGAATTAGCTTATAAAGATAGATCCCCTATTAGATATAATGCCTATTAGTGCCCTAAATTATAGTTTAATTTCTTTATAGAAAAGCTTTGCTAATTTAGCTATGTTAATTATAGTAGTTACTAGTAGGAAGACAGAGTACTTAGTAAATTAGTTTATAATCACTAGGATTACGTTAGCTTCTTGCTTACCTATTTGCATAATAGGTAGCCCTATAATAAAATCTATTAAGATTTCTACCTATAGTTACCCTAGTATTAGTAGGGATTTAAGGCTTCTATATAGGTAATGCCTTCTAGCTACTACCTATTAGTAAGTTACATAGCTTATAATATAGTCTAATATAGACTTACTTATAGCTAGCTATTAGAAATAGCGCTTTAATAGCTTAAGAGTGCGCTTAGTCCTAAAGTAACTTACTAGTAGATTATTATAGTATAGCTATAAAAGCTTCTATTATAAGATAGGCTCTTAGGGAATAACTACCTAGTCTTAGTATATTAGAAGACCCCTTACGCTATGTAACTATAGACTAGCTTTTCCCTTCCCTTTTACTAAGGAGTTAATCTTATTACTTTATCTTTATAAATCTAGGTCTTAATCCTATGCCTTTTATAGTAGTTATGCTAATAGTTTATTTAGCCTAGATTAGTAGGGATCTAGTAATGTAATAGCCCCCTAGAACTCTTATACTATACTAGTGTCCTAGATATACGCTACCTTCTCCTAGAAATTACCTTTATTTAGCTAACCTTTTACTAGATCTATAGTAACTATCTAGCCTTCTAACTAGGCTATATAAGCCTTTACTATAGGGGCTAGGATATTTTCCTTCCTTAAAGGTATCTTACTATACCTCTTTACTAAGACTAAGGCATTTTCCTCCCCTAAAGGCGTCTTACTATATCTTCTTTAATACATTAGTATCTTTACTTTTACTAGTTCTTTAGTAACTACTATCTTTTTCTTAAGTTCTAGTAGTAGTGCCTTATTTATTAGGGGTTTGCTCTTATAATTAAACCTTCTTAATAGCGTATTTATAGGGTTACTCTTCCCTAGTCTATGCTTAATTATAAAGTAAAAGAGGCAAAGAAATATATACTATTTAGCCTACCTTCTATTTAACTTTTACTACCTTATAAAGGTCTATAAATTATAGTAGTCTAATAAGACCTTTACTAGGGTTACTATGCCTTTAATGTAATATTGCTAGTGTTTAAATAACTTTACTATAGTAAGTAACTCTTAATTAGCTATGCTATAGTTATATTTAGTGTTTATAAACTTCCTTAACTAAAAGGCTATAGGATACTAGTAACCCTTATTATCCTATTAAGATAAGATTCTTACTACTATAAAGACTAAAGTATCTATCTTAATACACACTAGCTAACTTAGGTTATAATAATAGAGAAAAGGTGCTTACTAAAAGGTGTCTTTTAGCTAGTAAAACGCTAGCTATTCCTTTACTTTAAATATAAACTTTCTAGTCTAAATACTATTTTAACTACCTTTTATTAATATATATAAGGGTACTATAATCCTAGAGTATTTATAAATAAATTATTAGTAAAAGTTATAAAACCCTAGGAAGGATTATATATCCTTAAAGCTAGTTAGCTTCTTCTAGTCTTAGATTATAGTAACCCTCTATATATCTATTAAAATCCTATTAACTAATAGAATAAACCCTAGGAATTTTACTAATTCCTAGTAAAATAAGCACTTTAAGGGCTTTACATATAACTTTACTAACCTTATGTGTTCTAAAACTTCCTTAATATATATAGTATGCTTCTCCTACGTTTTAGAAAAGATAAGGATATTATCTAGATACACTATATAAATAGTGTTAACTAGCCTATAAAGCGCTTTATAAATATAGTTCTAGAAAGTAGCTAGGGCATTAGTTAACCTAAAAGGAATTATAAGGTATTTATAGTGTCTATATTATATACGAAAAGTAGTCTTTTACTTATTACCCCCTTTAATTTAAATTTAATAGTAAGCATCCTTAATATTAATCTTTAAGAAAAAACAAGCCCCTTAGCACTAGTCTAAGATCTCTAAAATTAGGGGGAGGGCATAGTAATTCTTTTATATTACCTTATTAAGTTCCTTATAGTTTATATATAGCTAAAGTATCCTATTTTTCTTTAGTATAAATAGAATAGGTATACCTATAGGGCTCTTAGAGGGTCTTATCTAGCCTTTCTATAGGTTTTTATTAATATATTTATAAAGCTTCTTTAGCTTGCCTAAGGAGAGGGGGTAAATTAGCCTATATAGAGGCGTAGCCCCTAGTATTAGATTAATTATATAGTTAGTTATTTTTCTAGAAGGTAAGCTCCTTACCTTATCTAATATAAATATATCTTTAAACTTATATAGTTTCTTAGGGATATTTTTAATAGTTTTATATACTTTTACTTTCTCTTTATCTTTAAGGGCAATAAACTTACCTTCTATAACCCCTATAATAGTATATATAATAGTCTTATTATATATTACCCTTATAAACTTATAGGGAGTTATAAGTAAAAAGGCTATTTTCTATTTCTTAAACTACTACTCTTTAGAGTGTAAATAAAGATATATATGCTTTTCTATAAGTATATATATTCTAATTAATATAGGGCTTTCCCTAGGTCTTAGGTCCTTATCTATAGCTATATATAGTAGCTTAAGGTCCTTTTTTTTTTCTCTAAAGTCTTTAATAGTAATAGGTACTTTATAGACACTATATTAAGGGACTATAAGCGCCCTTACTACCTTAATAATAGGTACTATAGCCTTAGCCTAATTAAGCTTATAAGTCTAGGTAAACTTAGTGCTAATAATATTAATCTTAGCATAACTATTAAGATCCACTACTATTTTAATATCTTTATGCTTATAAATAGTAACTAGTGTATAGAATTAACACCCTATTAGTACCTTAGTATTAGAGGTAAAGGTAAGGGTATTTACTTTTACCTTAGGAAGTTTTCCTAGCCCTTTTAGTATTCTTTCTTTAGCTTATTATATTTATTTATAAGGTGCTTTATACTATTATAATTAAAACATTACCTTTTATACCTAGGTTTACTATTATTTAGGTAAGTAGCTAGTGTTTTCTTCTAGTCTTTATTTCTCTAATCTTTATAAGGTCTATAGCCTTATAAGGAGTTATATCTTTAGTGCTAGGGAGCCTTATATAGGCCTTTATCTTCTAAGTACTTAGGCCTTTGCTTACTCTTTAGCATTACCTCCTAAAATCACTAAGTAAGTTATATAACCTTTTCTTAAGTCTTTCTAGTAATAGAGGTATATAGGTTAATATAGTCTTATAATTTAGGGAGTAGTTTTATAAAGAATATAAAAGTATATAACTTTTTAGTAGCTCTTTCTAGGTGTTTCTTAAGCAAATCTAGGAAAATACTAAATTTAATAAGACTCTAGCCTTTGCGTTATTTTGCGTTTTTTAGCTACGTAGCTATTTAAGTGTTATAGTTAGTAGTGTCTTAGAGTAGTATAAGTGTCTAGGTCTTAAATTTATCCTAGTTATCTTTAAGGTTATCCTAGCTATTAGCCTATTATTCCTTAAGGTATTAGTCCTATCTTACCTTATAATTACTATATATATAGTTAAGTGTAAATAGGATTTTTTAGTAGTTATGCTAATACTTTCGCTTTACCCTATTAAAGGCATAGTTTAGGTTATTAATCTAGATCTTATACTTCTATAAATTTATAGGGTGTTAGAGGTTAGTAATATTCTAGACTTTTACCTCTTAGCTACTATAGCTTAAGGAGGTGCTAGCTTTTTACTACCTTTTTATCTTATCTTCCCCTATATTTAGTTATAGTAAGCTAAGAAGCTCTTATTCCCTCTCCTATAGCTTCTAGAGTTTCTTAAGCTAAGTAATTTACTTATTTATTACTATAGTTTTAGCCCTAAGGTTAGAGAGTACTAGTTTAGTTCTAGTCTTAGTAAAACATAGTGTATTATTAGCTATAGTACTGCCCTTATTTAATTATATCTAGTTATTATCTAATATTACTTTAGCGAATTAAGTAGTTCTCCCCCCTATATTACTCTTAGGTAGCTAGTAGGAGAAGCTTTAGAATTATAAGAATAATAGTAGCTAGGTAAGAGGTATAGGGGCTTTTATATATTAACTAAAGCTTACTAGGTCTAAGTGTGTTATGTGTGCGAGCTAGGAACTTATAGTTAGTGGCTCGCTAGTGTTACGTGGACCTAGCCCTAGGGCCTAACCTGCTGCGTGGTGCGCGTTAGCGTCTAGGTGTTGTTATTGTGAGTGGGGCCTCACATAGTTAATACCTTAATAGCTTTAACCTCCCCCTTTAAGCACTTTTACTAATTATTAATAAGCTATAACTTTAGGGTCTTTATCCCTAGAGACTATAGGATAGGTAACTCCTTAGTTTAACTAAGGGGGCCTCTCCTTAATAGACACTTTAGCTAACTCTTTATTACTTTAACTCTTAGAGAAGGGGTAAGAGCTAGAGGTAGTAAAGAATATATCTCTTTCTCTTTTCTTAACTTAAAATCACTTACTACACTATAGTATTCTTTAGTGCTTATTAATTAGATTTTAGAGAGATAAGGTGCTCCCCTTAGCTAGATATTACTATACTTATTAAAATTAAATATATTTAGATAAATAGTGATTTTATAATTAATTACTACCCTTATTAGGTCTCTTAGATCTTAGATTAAGTGACATTTAGTAGTGATTCCTACTAACTTACTAAGGTAAGTTAGGATTAGCTTTGCATTCTAATTATTAGCATAGAATATATAGCATAATAGTAAGGGCCTTAAGCTTAGTGTAACTATCTCCTTTGCTAAACTATAGATATCTATAACTAGAAATATATTATAAATATAGCACTAATATTCTCCCTCCCCTAATCTTTTAGTGTAAATAGAGGTAGCTTTAAGTGTTAGTATTCTAGTTATAAAAGGAGATAAAGTAGTTAGCTATAGTGCTAGAGGTAGTGGAGGTAGATATAGTTATAGAGGTTTAATGTTATCTAATGCCCTCTTTTACTTCTTCCCTTTATATTTGCTATTATTCACACTAGATAACCTAGGGGGATTATCTATCTTAACATTATTATCAGATTTGTCTTTATCCTTAGCTAGCTTCTTCCTATTTCCTCTAGGTTTTTAATTAGAATCCCTATTTAACTCCTAACCACTCCCTTTACTATTTAGGGGTTTACCCTTACTATTCTACCCTATTTTATCTAATTCTCTATTACTATTAGTTTAGTCTTTAGGGCTAGTATTACCCCTATTACTATTTGCTTCTTTACCCTTAGGGCGTCTAGCCTTATTATTACCTAGAGGAGTGTTCCTAGGCCTAGTGTTACCTCTATCTTTATTTACTTCTCTATTCTTAGGGCGTCCACCCTTATGATTTAGAGAAGGGGTTAGGTCTCTATTATTGTTATTCCTAGTCTTAGTAGGTCTACCATTATGACTTAGAGGAGGAATTGGATTCCCCCTATTATCACCGTTCCTAGTCTTAGTAGGTCTACTATTCTAACTTAGAGGAGGAATTAGATTCCCCCTGTTATCACCGTTCCTAGTCTTAGCAAGTCCACTATTCTAACTTAGAGGAGGAATTAGATTCCCCCTGTTATCACTGTTCCTAGTCTTAGGAAGGCCCTTAGTATTAGTCTTAATAACTAAGACCTTCCCACTTTCACTAGAATTATTTGGCATCTCTATCTACAGAGGCTAAGTCACTTTCTATAGGTAATAAGGCTTATCCCCCCTATTTAACCTTATTACATCCACCTCTAGGTAGTGGTCCTAACGGCAATCTAGTGCTAGGGTAACTATTAGGGCTCTAGTTAGATAATAGTGCTATATAAACTTCTCTAGCACTGCTATCCTTTGCAATAAGCCTAATGTTATTGTTAAAATAATGCTATTTATAGCACTATTTTATAGGCCCACTAGTTGCCTTGTTGCGTTGTTGCAACGTTAGTTACAAGCGTTGCTTGCAGCGTTGTTCTGTTGTGACCTGCGTTGTTCCATAACCAACCCGCGGGCTTATATGACTAAGCCAACTAGGTTACCCTATAGGGAAGCTAAAATCGACTGTAACTAGGCAACTAGTAGTCGTATAAAAGGCTGACGTATACTGTTTAAATCCTTAAATTTTTCTGGATTTAATAGTATATTTTGTTAATAGGGTTGTCTATTAAAAATGCTTAGTTAGACCACCTAGGCAGCTAGTTTATATAGCTATAAGTTGATTTTTTATTTTTCCTATATAAATGAGTTTTATGGAAAATAAAAAGTAGCTCCTAAGACCTCTCTAGTAACCTAGATCCTTTGATACAGTTAGTAAGTCTATAAGGGGACTAGAAATCCTCTTATTGCTTGTCAGACTGTCTGTACTAGCTAGGAATTAACTATATTTAACTATTAAAGCTCTCTATCTTGCAGAATACGCTATAATCTAGTAAATCTAGAAGCCACCGCATTAGAATCTAGTAGGGAGGTCTTCCTATCCCTCTAGCTAGATTCCCTTCCTATTTTTAATAGGTTATAAGCCTAGAAGGCCTATAATTACTACATACTGCGTTATTCTAGTGTAATTACTGCTTGATTTTGGTACAGTACCTACTACTATCCTATAGGCTCTTAAGATTACAAAGAAACCACTAGAAGTAAAGCTAAAGCTTTTAATCTACTAAGCGCTACGCATTATAACATTAGACCCTTAGTGTTAAAAATTAACTATAGCCGCACCTATAACCACTATATTATAACCTATAACTATCTAGTTACAACCATAACCCTTTTAGTAATTCTATTTACTATTGTAACTATTATATTTGATATTATCTATAATAGTAAATATGCTATATCCTTCTAAAATCATTAGATATCTAGTATATTATACTAGGCTTTTTAACCTATTATATTACGTTGCACGCCACTATACATTACGCTTGCGTTGCGATAGCTTCTGTAAACCTATTATTTTACAATTCCTATCCTTAGTGTTTAAGAATTCTTCTAGAGATTCTTCTCTGTATTTTTCTGCCTGTTATACTAAAACCCACTTTTTAGACCTAAGGCTGCCCTCCTAAACGCCTTGCCACATAAATTACATACGCGACTAGATTTAATATAATTAATTTCATCAGCGCGTGTTATTTATAATAGGAATAAATTGGAATTTAACATAGGACTTTTAGAAATAGCACCACCTAGTTATAAGGTAAGGCCCTTGCTATAGGGTCTTCTAGCCCCCCTAGGACCCTAGTAGGATAGATATAAAAGTTAACTAGCTATTAGGCTATGCTCTAAGCTATAGATACAGAGCTAAATTAATAATAAGGCAAACCTTATCTAATTTTATTAGCATAGCAAGGAAAATTATATAAAAAATAAGCTAGCATTAATAATCTTCTAGAGAAATTAACCAAACTATAACTATATGCAAGTCTTTAGGCTCTAATAGACCTAAGGAAGAAAATACTAAGTCTAGAAGAAGACCTAGCTACTACTTCTATAAGCTACTTTCTAGTAACTTATAAGCTACCTTTAATATATGTCTATAAAGGAACTAAATAAGAAGGGTTTACTCTATTCCAGAGGAGCTAAGCTAAAAGGCCCTAAAAACTATAATTAGTGGAAGCAAGCCCTAAGCATATAATTAGAGCCCTAGGATTACCTGAATTTATAATAATCCAAGCCTAGCAGCTATCTAGCTAACTGTGACTAAGCTATTCTTTTAATGATATTAAGAGATAGTTATTAACTAGGACTATAGGCTACTATATGTTAGCAAAAATCCCCTAAAGAAGCCTATAAAGTCCTTATTAGGTAGTATTTATAGAGTGCTAAAATCTAGCGTGGTACACTATACACTAGCTACTACTCCCTAAACTTTTTAAGTTATAAGGGATCTTTAGAGGCTTTTAATGCTAATTTTAATAATTTACTAGCTAGACTATAGCTTTATAGTGTAGAGATTGCCCCTATTAATTAAGTAAATTATTATATTAATGCATTAAAGCAGACCTTTCCTAGTTAGGCTAAGAGATAAAGATTTACTATTAAAGCTTCTAGGGCATAAGGACTGCCTATAAATACCCTAAATTTACAGTTCCTTATAGCGGACTTATTAGAAGAACAGAGGGATAAAACCTCCCCTATAGCTAAAGCCCTTAGTTATAAGGCTTCTAATAATAATAAGGGAAATTCTAAGGACTAGGAAAAGAAGTCTTCTAATCCTAACCCTAAGAAGGACTCTAACGCCACTAAAGAGTAGGATAAGAAGGATTTAAACCCTTCTAAGGCCTCTAAAAAAAAGCAGAAGAAGAAAAAGAGTAGCAATAGGGAAAAACAGAAAGGAAAAGAAGCTGCTTTTGCTTTAGGCTATACCCTAGCCACGGGATACGTTAAAGAATTTGTTAAAATAATGCTATTTATAGCACTATTTTATAGGCCCACTAGTTGCCTTGTTGCGTTGTTGCAACGTTGGTTACGAGCGTTGCTTACAGCGTTATTCTGTTGTGACCTGCGTTATTCCACAACTAACCCGCGGGCTTATATGACTAAGCCGACTAGGTTACCCTATAGGGAAGCTAAAATCAACTGTAACTAGGCAACTAGTAGTCGTATAAAAGGCTGACGTATACTGTTCAAATCCTTAAATTTTTCTGGATTTAATAGTATATTTTGTTAATAGGGTTGTCTATTAAAAATGCTTAGTTAGACCACCTAGGCAGCTAGTTTGTATGGCCATAAGTCGATTTTTTATTTTTCCTATACAAATGAGTTTTACGGAAAATAAAAAGTAGCTCCTAAGACCTCTCTAGTAACCTAGGTCCTTTAATACAGTTAGTAGGTCTATAAGGGGACTAGAAATCCTCTTATTGCTCGTTAGACTATCCGTACTAGCTAGGAATTAACTATATTTAACTATCAAAAGCTCCTAATCTTGAAGAATAAGCTATAATCTAGTGAATCTAGAAGCCGCCGCATTAGAATCTAGTAGGGAGGTCTTCCTATCCCTCTAGCTAGATTCCCTTCCTATATTCAATAGGTTATAAGCCTAGAAGGCCTATAGATTACTACATTACTGCGTTATTTTACTACAATTACTACTTGATTTTAGGTACTATTACTACCTACTATACCTATAGGCTCTTAAGATTACAAAGGAAACCACTAGAATTTAAAGCTCTTTATTTACTAGCACCACGCATCGCAATATTAGACCCTTAGTGTTAAAAATTAACTATAGCCACACCTATAACCACTATATTATAACCGTAACTATCTAGTTATAACCATAACCTCTTTTTAGTGATTCTATTTACTACTATAACTATTATATTTAATATTATCTATAACAGTAAATACGCTATATCCTTCTAAAATCATTAGATATCTAGTATATTATATACTAGGCTTTTTAACCTATTACATTACGTTACACGCACTATACATTACGTTACGTTGCGTTATGGCTTCTATAATACCTATTATCTATAATTCCTTTACTTAGTGTTAAGAAAATTTTCTTAGAGACCTCTCTCCGCTATTTTTCTGCCTATGTATACTAAAGACCCACTTTTTAGACCTAAGGGCTACCCTCTTAAACGGTCCTGCTATATAATTTACATGCGTGACTAGATTATAATATAAGCAATTTCTAGCGCGCGTTATTTATAATAGGAATAAATTTAGAGCTTTTGCATAGGGATTCTTTTCCTTTTTAGGGGATTTTTTTTAGAAGATAGCACTACCTAGTTATAAGGGTAAGGCCCTTACTATAGGGTTTTCTAGCCCCCCTAGGGACCCTAGTAGGATAGATATAGAAGGTTAACTAGCTATTTAGGCTAGTGCTCTATAGCTATAGATACAGAGCTAAATTAAATAATAAGGCAAGACCTTATCTAATTTTATTAGGCATAGCAAGGAAAATCATATTAAAAACAAGGCTAGTATTAATAATCTTCTAGAGAAGTTAATGCAAACTATAACTATTATATAAGGTCTTTAGGCTTCTAATAGACCTAAGGAAGAAAATACTAAGGTTCTAGAAGAAGACCTAGCTACTACTTCTGCGAGCATACTTTCTAGTAACTTATAAGCTACCTTTAATATAGGTACTATAAAGGAACTAAATAAGAAGGTTTACTCTATTCTAGAGGGAGCTAAGCTAAAAGGCCCTAAAAATTATAATTAGTGGAAGCAAGCCCTAAGCATATAATTTAGAGCCCTAGGATTACCTAAATTTATAGATAATCTAAGCCTAGTAGGCTATCTAGCTAACTATAACTAAGCTATTCTTTTAATAATATTAAGAGATAGCTACTAACCTAGACTATAGGCTACTATATATTAGCAAAAATCCCCTAAAGAAGCCTATAAAGTCCTTATTAGGCAGTATTTATAGAGTGCTAAAATCCAGCGTGGTACACTATACGCTAGCTACCACTCCCTAAACTTTTTAAGTTATAAGGGATCTTTAGAGGCTTTTAATGCTAATTTTAATAATTTACTAGCTAGACTATAACTTTATAGTGTAGAGATCGCCCTTATTAATTAAGTAAATTATTATATTAATGCATTAAAGCAGACCTTTCCTAGTTAGGCTAAGAGACAAAGATTTACTATTAGAGCTTCTAGGGCATAAGGACTGCCTATAAATACCCTAAATTTACAGTTCCTTATAGCGGACTTATTAGAAGAACAGAGGGATAAAACCTCCCCTATAGCTAAAGCCCTTAGTTATAAGGCTTCTAATAATAATAAGGGAAATTCTAAGGACTAGGAAAAGAAGTCTTCTAATCCTAACCCTAAGAAGGACTCTAATGCTACTAAAGAGTAAGATAAGAAGGATTTAAACCCTTCTAAGGCCTCTAAAAAGAAGCAAAAGAAGAAAAAGAGTAGCAATAAGGAAAAATAGAAAGGAAAAGAAGCTGCTTTTGCTTTAGGCTATACCCTAGCTATAGGATACGTTAAAGAATTAGATTCTAATGAATCTAGTAGTAATAATAGTAGTGATTCTAATTCTAATTTAGATAGTTCTAGTGCCTCTACCACTAGTAACACTACTAGCAAGCCTACTTTTAGCTACTCTAACGATATGGTTAAAAACTCCCTTTTATATAATATAGGTTCTTCCTATTATATTTGTAATAATAGGGCTTCTTTTAGGGACTTTAAACCTCTAAAGAAAGGTAAAACTAGCGCTATAATTATAGCAGGAGGACCTATTTTTCCTAAAGGAAGAGGCATAGCTGTTTTTAACGTTCTAGTCAAGAAAAATCCACTAGAATATAGGCCTTTAGCTTTGCTAGATGCCCTATATTTCCTAGGTATAGATACTAACTTAGTTAGTGGGTTATCCCACTATCTAAAGGGAGGTTATTTAGCTAAAGACTAGCTATTCCTAGCTAATAAAAGCCCCTATAAGTTATTAGAACTTGCTAAACACAGCTTCTTTTTACAGATTAAGGGGTAACCTACTCCTATAATCTATAAGCATTTAACCCACCTCTCCTTTATAGGCTCTTAATTTTGTAACTAATAATAATAACCAAGAGCTTATAAGAATAAATTAGGGTTTTCCTACCCTATAGAGGTTTAAATTCTGTAACTAGCTTTTAATCCTAAGGAATATTAATGAATTAAAGAGCTAGAAGATAATGATTTAGAAGATTTAGCCCTATATCCCACTAAAGCTCCTCCTAGTTAAGCATCTTCTATAGGGGGTTTAGAAGGTCTATACCCTAATGACTTAGGTAATAATAGTGGCTATCTACTACCCCTAGAGGCCTGTGATTCTTAAGAGGCCTAGTAACAGAGGGAGCTAGGGGATAATAGCCCTAAAAAGCTAGATTCTAGTTACAAGAAGTTACTAGATTTAGCCCTTCTTTAGCACATTTAATTAGGCTATATAGGCCTCCCTTTACTAAAGAAATCATTGAAATTAGCTAAAGGGATCCCTGATTTTTCCGCCGTTAAAGAAAAGGATTTTAACTGCATAGCCTATATATAATCTAAAGCTATTAGAAGACTAACTAAACAACCTATTTAGGACCCCCCTAGAGTTCTAGATATTCTAGAGGGAGATATAGTTAAAATTAAACCTATACCATATAATAAGAAGGCTACAGTCTTTATTCTTATTAATCAAAAATCCTAGTATAAATAGTGTTTTTTATTAGCTAATAAAGAAGGTTTAACCCTTTCTTTAGCTATTAAGGGCTTCTTTAGAGCCTTAAAAAATCAATATAACGCGTATCCTAGGCACCTTTACTTTAACGGAGGTACTAAAATTAATAACAAACTTTAGTTATAGTTATCTTCTAAAGGAATCTATTTTAGCACCTCTTGCCCCTATATTCACAAATAGAATAGGCTAGTTAAGAGGGCTATTAGGGTTATTCTTAACTAGCTTAGGGCTACACTTTAGTGGTCTAAGCTGCCCCTATTTCTATAGTCTTATATCCTTCTAGCTATAGTGGAATTAGTTAATATTATAGCTAATATAACTAAACCTTTAACCCCTAAGCAGCTATTTCTAGCTAATTTAGAGCCTAAGACTTCCTATAAGCCTAACTTTTTAAAAATTAGGGCTATAGGGTCTTATTATAAGGTCCTAATACCTCTAGAGCAAAGATCTAAGCTTTAAAAGCTAGCCCCTAGGACTATTCCTAGTTAGTTGCTAGCTACTCTAGGTTCTACTGTTTATCTTGTTTATATTCCCTCTAAAAGGTTAGTTATAAAGACTAGCTTTATTAAAATTATAGAGGATATAGGCTTTATAGGGTCCCCTAAGCCTTTAGGGACTAATCCTTTAGAGAGAGAAGCTAATATCTCACGAGATAATCTAGGAGTTTAGGATAGTTACCTAAAGCCTAAAAGCCTAGCGCCCGCAGCGCCCGTAGCGCCTATACTAACAGCCCCTGGGGCGACTAATACAGCGCCTATGACAGCGCCTGCAACGCCTCTAGCGCTACCCCTAGAGAGCCCTAGCTCTAGCGCCCCTAATAAGGGTGCTATTAAAAAACCGTTTTTAGATTTAGATTCTTTAATTAATTCTAATTCTATGGATATTAATGATTTCAATATATCTTTATACATTAAGGAGATATGCTTTAAGGCATAATAAAGGCTAAATTATCCACTAAAAACAACGATTTAGATACCCCTAAGACCTAGAAACAAGCTTTAAAAAGCAAGGATAGTCAAAAATGGATGGATGCAACTTTTAACGAATTTAAACAGCTTCTAGCTACTAGAACCTTTAAATTTATAGGGATAGACTAAATTCCTAAGGGCTAGAGGGTTCTAAAGAATAGGCTTGTTTACAAGCTTAAAAAGGATAAAGAAAATAATTGTGATAGTCTAGGCTTAGCCTAGACTCCAGTAATATAGGTGTCAATTGCGTAAGTCATAGGGACTTGTGCAATGCGTATCCTTTTAGCACAACGGAAGGATTAGGGTCACACCCACATGGTGGCGCAGGCACCCGCGATTAGCCCTTAGGGCTAGACCATGACAATTGCATAAGTCACCTAAGGTCATAGGTTCGAATCGGCTGCGTGCCACAACGGGATTTTTCCTAGGCTTATAGGGGAGGAAGAGGGGCCCTAGGGGATGCGCGGTATTACTAGCTAGCGAGAGGAGAAGAGAAGAGAAGAAAGGTCACGTGGGGAAGAAGCCTATGTGATAGTCTAGGCTTAGCCTAGACTCTAGTAATATAGGTGTTAATTGCGTAAGTCATAGGGACTTGTGTAATGCGTATCCTTTTGGCATAACGGAAGGATTGGGGTCACACCCACATAGTGGCGCAGGCACCCGCGATTAGCCCTTAGGGCTAGACCATGACAATAATCCTCTAAAGTACAAGGCCCGACTTGTTACTAAAGGGTTTATACAGATAGAAGGTTAAGATTATATCGAAACCTACGCTGCAACTAGCATTCCCCCTAGTTAGCGGATTTTACTAGCCCTAGTGGCTTGTAATAACTAGGAAGTTAAACAGGTTAATTTTATAGGGGCCTTTCTAAACAGTCCACTAAAGGAAGCTATCTATATGCAAATTCCTAATAGATTTACTAAGTTTGCTAAGTCTTCTACACCTAAAGTAGCTAAGTTACTTAAGAAGTATAGCTACAAACCCTCTTAAAAGTAGGTTATTTTCCTACAAAAAGCTTTATATAGATTAAAACAAAGCTCTAGAGAGTGGCAGCAGGTTTTAAAAGACCTTCTTTGGAAGCTAGGCTTTTAACCCCTTATATCTGACCTAGCTATCTTCTTCAACCTAACTATATCTACATATATAGCGACTTATGTAAATAACTGCCTTCTAATAGGACTAGATCTAGCTTATATTAATAGGCTAAAGAAGCTACTTTATAAAGCTTATCCTATAGAAGACTATGGGCTAGCTGAATTTTTCCTAGGCGTTTAAATCACTAGAAATCAAAAGAAAGGGACCCTAACTATCCACTAGTCCTAGTACATTTCTAAAGCCCTAGAAAGATTTAATATAGAAGATACTAGACCTATTAAAATTCCTCTATAACTAGGAATTATAAAATAGGTAGACCACCTAACTAAACCTCTTTCCCCCCCTAATCACAAGCTATATCAGAGTATTATAGGGACTATTATGTACCTAATGCTCCTTATAAGACCTAATATTGCCTTTCTGGTTTAGTGGCTTTCCACAGCGCTAGCTAAGCCGTTTATAGAGTATCTTAATGCTTCTAAACATTTGCTTAGGTACCTTTTAGGCTCTATGGGTTATTCTATAACTTATAGAAGGTCTAAATCTGCTATTATAGCTTCTGCAACCCTTATTAGCTTCTGTGATAGCGACTTCGCAAGTGATAAGTCCTCTAAATTAACCTATGCTTATCTCTATAAGCTAGCTAAAGGACCTATTAGCTAGAAATTAAAGAAAGCAACTACAATAGCTTTATTAACATTAGAGGCTAAATCTAATGCCTTATGTGAAGCTATTAGGGAGCTAGAGTGGCTTTATAGTCTCTTTAAAGAGATAAAGCTACCTATAGCACCTCTAGTACTAATTTTTAGTAATAACTAAGGCGCTATTACAACCGCTAATAACCCTGCTTTTCATAGCAAAATAAAGCATACCCTACTAAAATTTAACTATACTAGAGAAAAGGTACAGAAGGGTATAGCTAAGGTTATTTACATTAACACTAAAGAGATGCCTGCAAATGGTTTAACTAAGCCCCTGCCTAATAATAAATTTTAACAATTTATCTAACTATTAGGCCTTACAAATACAAAGGCTTAATCTAAACTAACAAAATCAACTAAAAAGTCGAAAAACCGAAAAATCAACAAAAACATTAGAATTACGCCTAAAAGTTATCGATTTTAAAAGGTTACTATTTTTAGTTAAAAGTTATTAGATTTATTATTAAATTTATGGTTAACTTAGATATCTATTAAAGAGCTAAGTCTAGGTATCAAATTAGTTACCTCATACTTTTCTAGAGGGAGTGTTAAAATAATGCTATTTATAGCACTATTTTATAGGCCCACTAGTTGCCTTGTTACGTTATTGCAACGTTAGTTACAAGCGTTGCTTACAGCGTTATTCTGTTATAACCTGCGTTATTCCACAACCAACCCGCAGGCTTGTATAACTAAGCTAACTAGGTTACCCTATAGGGAAGCTAAAATCAACTATAACTAGGCAACTAGTAGTCGTATAAAAGGCTAACGTATACTATTCAAATCCTTAAATTTTTCTGGATTTAATAGTATATTTTATTAATAGGGTTATCTATTAAAAATGCTTAGTTAGACTACCTAGGCAGCTAGTTTGTATGGCCGTGAGTTAATTTTTTATTTTTCCTATATAAATAAGTTTTGCGAAAAATAAAAAGTAGCTCCTAAGACCTCTCTAGCGACCTAGATCCTTTGATACAGTTAGTAGGTCTATGAGGGGACTAGAAATCCTCTTATTGCTTGTTAGACTATCCGTTAGCTAGGAATCAACTGTATTTAACTATCAAAAGCTCCTAATCTTGAAGAATAAGCTATAATCTAGTGAATCTAGAAGCCGCCGCATTAGAATCTAGTGGGGAGGTCTTCCTATCCCTCTAGCTAGATTCCCTTCCTATTTTCAACAATAGTGCTTTTCATTAGCTAATAAAGAAGGTTTAACCCTTTCTTTAGCTATTAAGGGCTTCTTTAGGGCCCTGAAAAACCGATATAACGCGTATCCTAGGCACCTTCACTTTAACGGAGGTACTAAAATCAATAACGAACTTTAGTTATAGTTATCTTCTAAAGGAATTTGTTTTAGCACCTCTTGCCCCTATATTCACAAACAGAATAGGCTAGTTAAGAGGGCTATTAGGGTTATCCTAGACTAGCTTAGGGCTACACTTTAGTGGTCTAAGCTACCCTTATATCTATAGTCTTATATCCTTCTAGCCATAGTGGAATTAGTTAACATCACAGCTAATATAACTAAACCTTTAACACCTAAGCAGCTATTTCTAGCTGATTTAGAGCCTAAGACTTCCTATAAGCCTGACTTTTCGAAAATTAGGGCTATAGGGTCTTATTGTGAGGTCCTAATACCTCTAGAGCAGAGATCTAAGCTTTAAAAGCTAGCCCCTAGGACTATTCCTAGTCGGTTACTAGCTACTCTAGGTTCTACTATTTATCTTGTTTATATTCCCTCTAAAAGGTTAGTCATAAAGACTAGCTTTATTAAAATTATAGAGAATATAGGCTCTGTAAGGTCCCCTAAGCCTTTAGGGACTAATCCTTTAGAGGGAGAAGCCAATATCCTACGAGATAATCTAGAAGTTTAGGATAGTTACCCAAAGCCCCCTAAAAGCTTAGCGCCCGCAGCGCCCGCAGCGCCTGTACTAACAGCCCCTAGGGCAACCAACACAGCGCCTGCAACCCCTACAACGCCTGCAACGCCTCTAGCGCTACCCCTAGAGAGCCCTAGCTCTAGCGCCCCTAATAAGGGTGCTATCGAAAAACCGTTTTCAGATTTGGATTCTTTAATCAATTCTGATTCTATGGATATCGATGATTTCAATATATCTTTATACATTAAGGAGATATGCTTTAAGGCACAACAAAGGGCTAAATCATCCACTAAAAACAACGATTTGGATACCCCTAAGACCTAGAAATAAGCTTTAAAAAGCAAGGATAGTTAAAAATAGATAGATACAACTTTTAACGAATTTAAACAGCTTCTAGCTGCTAGAACCTTCAAATTTATAGGGATAGACCAAATTCCTAAGGGCTAGAGGGTTCTAAAGAATAGGCTTGTTTACAAGCTTAAAAAGGATAAAGAAAATAATCCTCTAAAGTACAAGGCCTAACTCGTTGCTAAAGGGTTTATGCAGATAGAAGGTCAAGATTATATTGAAACCTACGCTGCAACTAGCATTCCCCCTAGTTAGCGGATTTTACTAGCCCTAGCGGCTTGTAATAACTAGGAAGTTAAACAGGTTGATTTTATAGGGGCCTTTCTAAACAGTCCACTAAAGGAAGCTATCTATATGCAAATTCCTAATGGATTTACTAAGTTTACTAAGTCTTCTACACCTAAAGTAGCTAAGTTACTTAAGAAGTATAGCTATAAACCCTCTTAAAAGCAGGTTATTTTCCTACAAAAAGCTTTATATAGATTAAAACAAAGCTCTAGAGAGTGGTAGCAGGTTTTAAAAGACCTTCTTTAGAAGCTAGGCTTTTAACCCCTTATATCTAACCTAGCTGTCTTCTTTAACCTAACTACATCTACATATATAGCGACTTATATAGATAACTGCCTTCTAATAGGACTAGATCTAGCTTATATTAATAGGCTAAAGAAGCTACTTTATAAAGCTTATCCTATTAGAAGACTATGGGCTAGCTAAATTTTTCCTAGGCGTTTAAATCACTAGAAATCAAAAGAAAGGGACCCTAACTATCCACTAGTCCTAGTACATTTCTAAAGCCCTAGAAAGATTTAATATAAAAGATGCTAGACCTATTAAAATTCCTCTACAACTAGGAATTATAAAATAAGTAGACCACCTAACTAAACCTCTTTCCCCCCCTAATCACAAGCTATATCAGAGTATTATAGGGACTATTATGTACCTAATGCTCCTTATAAGACCTAATATTGCCTTTCCGGTTTAGTGGCTTTCTATAGCGCTAACTAAGCTATTTATAAAGCATCTTAATGCTTCTAAACATCTGCTTAGGTACCTTTTAGGCTCTATAGGTTATTCTATAACTTATAGAAGGTCTAAATCTGCCCTTATAGCTTCTATAACCCTTATTAGCTTCTGTGATAGCGACTTCGCGGGTGATAAGTCCTCTAAATTAACCTATGCTTATCTCTATAAGCTAGCTAAAGGACCTATTAGCTAGAAATCAAAGAAAGCAACTACAATAGCTTTATTAACATTAGAGGCTAAATCTAATGCCTTATGTGAAGCTATTAGGGAGCTAGAGTGGCTTTACGGTCTCTTTAAAGAGATAAAGCTGCCTATAGCACCTCTAGTACCGATTTTTAGTAATAACTAAGGCGCTATTACAACCGCTAATAACCCTACTCTTTATAGTAAAATAAAGCATACCCTGCTAAAATTTAACTATACTAGAGAAAAGGTACAGAAGGGTATAGCTAAGGTTATCTACATTAACACTAAAGTGTTAGGGTCGTGGAGGCTACGGAGCGACATAGGCGATAGAGGCAATAGCATTATATATAGTAGGACCTACTTAGGGCTCGCAGCGCCCTAGCTATAAGGTTACCACAAGCTAGTCACGTAAGCGTAAAGGGGGTATTTAGGCAAAGGTTACATACATAGAATATAGGAGGCTAGAGATTAAAACCCTTAAGTATTATTACTTACCTTTAGCTATTTAGCTATTACTTATCTATACTATTACCCTATTTTATCTATTCTAGCCTAGAAGCCTTAATAAGTTAATCTCTCTTTCCTATTAAGGTAATAGGCTATTAGTAAGGTAAGAATATTAGCACTATAAAGAATAAATACCTGCTTAAGGGGTACTAATAACTCTTAAGCAAACACGCTATATAAAGGTATACTTATAGATTAGAACCTACTTCTAAAATAGGAGTCCTCTTATCTAACTATACTTAAGAATTCCTATATATTAGAACCTATTATTAATAGTAAGGAAGCTATATTAAACTATAGCCTTATATAAGCAAAGATATAGCTATAAATCACTTAAAAGAGGCAAAAACTTAAATAGCTATAAAAAAATTTATAGGAAGTAAATACCCCTCCCTAATTAGTTAATACTAATAAAGGCCTTACTCCTACCCTATAAACACTTTCTGCCTAAGATACTACCCCTATTCCCTAGGAAGCATTACCTTTACTTAGACTTTATAAATATAATATAGTAAAGATATAGCTAAAAGCTCCTATATATAAGGGGGATACCTATAAGAATCTATAGATATTCTTAGTGGATTTAAATATAACCTTTACTATAGATTAAAATATATTTACTAATAATATAATAAAAGTTATATATACTAATAGCTATCTAGTAAATAAGGTAAAGTAATAGTAAATACGCTTTACTACTATAGATAGTTATATAAATTACTAGAGTTACACTTAGGTAGAGTTTATCTAATAGCTAAAAACTAGAGAAATAAATAAAGATAGTTACTACCTAGAAGCTATAGGAATACTACTAACCCTTTATTAAGGTAAGGATTAGTTATTCTAGACTTTTATTAAAGTCTAGGGGAAGGTAAAGGCAGAATTACCTAAGCCTATGCCTAAACCTCTAAGAATTACTTAGTTTATATAGTGCCTAAATAGCACTATAAAGAAGTAGGTATTTAGCTAAGAGTACCCTATAAGTTAGAACTACCTTATTAGCTAAGGAAAGAAAGCAAAAGTAATAACTAGGGAAGAGAAAGGGATCCCTTATAAAGGCTACTAAGGAGGTAACTAAGGAGGTAACTAATAGAAGAGAAAAAACTACTTAATATCCTTAGAGAAAAAGCTATAGGAAAGACACTACTTAGGAGTAGGGGGCTTGCTAGTCTATTATAAGTGTGAAAAACTAGGCTACTTATTAACTAGGTATACTAAACTAGACTATAGTATTTGCTAGAAAAATACTTATACTACTAAGACACACTAAGCTAGCACTAAATAGGCTAGGAGTTACTTAAATACAAATAAGACCCTAATTAGTATAGTAAAACCCTAGGAAAACGCTCTTAATATAACTTAACTTAATAAGAATAGTCTTCTAGACCTATAAATTTATATAGATATTAAGTTATATTAAGATAACTACTAAGTAGTAGTGCTATTGCTATTTAACCCTAGCGCTATATATTCCTTAATCCACCCTAATATACTAATAGACTTTAATTAGTTAAAAGTATAACCTTATAATAATATGCTTAAGAGTGTATTAGGTAATATTATACTATATTAAGGGATTTTAAAGAAAATAGTATTAGTTAGGAATAGCATAAGCTATATAAAAATATGCTAACTTAGCTACTATATTACTAATAGTAGCGAAAAATTAGTTTTAGGAGTTAATTAGGTAAGAGAGTATAAGCCTATAATAATATCTTAGAAAGATAGACTTTAGAGATACCTTATAATAAAGGAATATATTTTATTAGTAGTAGGGTTATAGGATAGTTAGAAAGTAGTAAAATATATATCTATTATAGTAGTACTTAACCTATAGGTAATATATATAATTAGATATATAGCTACTATTAGACCTATAGTAAATAAAGAGAAAGGAAGTAGTAATAGCATAATAATAGAACTAGCTAATAAACCTAAGAAAGTAAAACTTCTAGAAGCTTATAAGGAGTTTAAAGATATATTTTTAAATAAAGAGGCTAGCACCCTTCCTAGCTTAGGTAGCTATATATATACTATTAAATTAGAAGAAGGAAAAGCATTACTATAAGGTCTAATATATAACCTAGCTAAGAAAGAGTTATAGGTGCTTTATAAGTACCTAGTAACTACGTAGGAACGCAAATAGATCTAAAGATTAGTTAGCCTAGTAAGCGCCCTAATCCTTTTTATGCTAAAAAAAGGGGGAAAGCTATAACTATACGTGGATTATAAGGGCCTTAATAAGATTATAGTTAAAGATAAGGCCTCTTTACCCCTAATATTAGAAATCTTAGATTAACTAGGGGGTGTAAAGATTTTTATAAAGTTAGACCTTAAAGATGCATACTATTAGCTATATATTTGTAAGGGTAATAAGTAGAAAATAGCCTTCTAGTATAGATATAGTTACTTTAAGTATCTTATAATGCTATTTAGGCTTATTAATACGCTAGTATCCTTCTAAGAGTATATTAATAAAGCTTTAGAAGGCCTTAATAATCTTATTTGTATTATCTACCTTAATAATACCCTAATATTTAGCTATAAGATCTTAGAGCATAAGGGTAATATTAAAAAGATCCTTAAGAGATTTTAGAATGCTAACCTTTTTATTAATTTAGATAAATACTAATTCTCTATTAAGGAGGTTAAATTCCTTAGTTATATAATCTTACTAAAAGGAATCTTAATAGACCTAAGCAAGGTAAAGGTAATAGTAATATAGCTAATACCTATCTATATGTTTAATATCTAATCTTTCCTTAGGTTTACTAGATTCTATAGGTATTTTATTAAGTTATATAGCAAAATAGTTATCCTATTAATAAACCGCCTATATAGGAACTAACTAGCAAAGTTTAAGCTAAATAATAGTAAGCTAGCAGTGTTTAGGGAACTATAAAAGCTATTTTAAGAGGCTCTAATTTTAGTTTACTTTAACCTAATATTACTACTATAAGTAAAGACTAATGCCTTTAGATACGCAATTAGAGCTATCCTTATAATATTAGTGCTAGGTTACTAGCACCCTATAGCGTTTATATTAAGAAAGTTAAAGGACACTAAATTACAATACATAACACTAGACATAGAGTTACTAGTGATTTAGGAGGCTTTTTAGACTTAAAGACATTACCTTACTTACTTAGCGCACCTAGTTACTATAATTATAAATTACCTAAACTATAAGTACCTTATAATAAAGCCTAAGCTAACTAGTTACTAGGTTACTATATTAGATAAGCTATGCTTATTTAACTTTACTATTAAACACTAGGTAAGGAAGCTAAATCTTACTAATCCTTTATTATAAAGGTTAGACTATATTAGTAAGGAAAGGAAGGCTAAGGCTTTTATATCTTAGTTACTAACCTTTCTTACTAAGTTTACTACTATTAGGCTATAGGGGCGCTATATTAGTAATAGCTTAACTACTAGTTAGGCATATCTATAGTATATTAGGTTTATAGTTAAGGAGTAGTATAAGAGTAATAGTAACTTAGTAAGTACCTTATATCTATGCTTACTATCCCTTAATAGTAAAGTAATAACCCTAATAGTAAGTAAGAGAACCTTTTCTATATTAATCTTTACTAAGCTAGGTAAAAGGCCTAAGTGTGTGGTAATAGAGCTATAGGATTATAGTAATTAAACCTTACTAGCTAGTTTAAGAACCTTTTCTATATTAATCTTCGCTAGGCCTATAGAAGCAATAGTAGGTAAGTTAACCTTTACTATATTAACCTTTATTACGCTAGTTAAAAAGTCTAAGAGTACTACTAAAAAGCTATATACTTATAGTAGTATTAAGGTAAATTACCTAATAGTAAGTAAGAGAATCTCTTTTATATTAATCTTTACTATATTTATAAAAGCAATAGTAAGTAAGAGAACCTTTACTATATTAATCTCTACTAGGTTAGTTAATTTATCTAAGAGCGCTACTAGAGAGCCACTAGGCTATAGTAGTGTTATAATAAGAATCTTAGTGGTTTAGAGAACCTCTTCTAAGTTTAACTCTAATATTAGAAGCAAGGCAGTAGAATTAGAAGCCCTAATTTAAGTCTTATTATTAGAAGCGTAGTAAGAGAATGCCTTTATTACGTAGTGGAAGTTATTACTAATAAGTAGTAACTCTAGTGCGTTAGGACTATAGTTAATTAGTCCCTCTAAGCTAGAGGCTAGAGAGCTATAGACATAGACTATAAGATCCTCTAAGTTACTAATATATAAAAATTATGTTTTTATCCCACTAGGATTACAGAAAGAAATTTTGCTATTAACCTATAATAATCCTATAGTAGGTTATTAGGGGGTTAGTAAGACCCTTTATTATATTATAAGCTAATATTACTAGCTATTAATAAAGAAAGACATTAAGGCATATATTTAGTCTTGCGTTAATTATTAAGTTTTAAAGCTAAGGTTATATAAGCCTTATAGCAAGTTAGCTATGTTACTAGTGCCTAATTACCCCTTCTAAGAATTATTAATAGACTTTATTATAGGCTTACTACTAATAAAGGATTAGAAGTTTTAGTTATATAATGTGATTTTAGTTATTATAGACTAATTCTTAAAGTATAGTATTTATATACTAGTGTTTATATAACTAACTAGTAATAGCCTTACTATAGTGTTCCTTAAGAATATTTTTAAAGACTATAGCGCCCTAGAAGGTATTATTATAGACTATAGGTTAACATTTACTAGTGAATTCTAGAGGACTTTTTACTACCTTATTATAATAAAGTAGTAACTAAGCATTGTATTTTACCCCTAAATAGATAGGCAAATAAAGCAATTAAACTAGGTTCTTAAGTATTATCTAAGAGCCTATATATACGCTAAATAGGATAATTAGGTAGAATATTTACTAATAGTATAGTTTGCCTATAATATAAGCAAGCATAGTAGTTATAGCCTAATGCTAGCAAAGGCGCTATAAGGGTATAACCTAAGGGGACTATATTAGGCTATCCTAATGCCTAACTTAGTAAATAACTAGGTAGAAAATAAAGTCTTAGAATTAAGATAAAGATACTTAGAGATTAAGTAGCTACTTTATAACGCATAAGCATAGTAAAAGAAGTATTATAATTATAAGAGAATACTAATAAAGTTTAAGGTTAGGGACTATATTTTGCTATTTACTAAGAATATTAACCTAAGATAACTAAGCTAAAAGCTTATAGCTAAGTACCTAGGGCCCTATAAAATTAAGAAAGTGGTTAGTAATTATAGCTTAGCCTATTAATTATAATTACTAGCTAGCTTAAGACTTTATAATATATTTAATATTATAAGCCTTAAACTATTTAGAGGGGATCCTACTAGCTATATAAATATATCCTTACTATAAGATAATATTAAGGATAATAAAGAAGAGTTTAAGGTTAAGAGAATTATCTTATATTAGTATAATAGAAAATAGCGGAAATTCTTAGTAAAATAGAAGGGCTATAATAGCTTAGAGAATTTATAGGTATTAAAAAGAGATTTTATTATAAGGGATATTATAAATAATTATAAGTAGTAATTAAGTAGCTAGTTTATAGAGATATTATTACTTTAGTAATTTAATATATAAAATTTCATAATATAAAAAGTTATATTCTCTTAAAGCAAACTACTATATAGCTACTAAGCACTTATTACTTTATTATTACATTCGCTACTATATTTTCCTC
The DNA here is from genome assembly GCA_024072835.1 of Epichloe amarillans. Lineage (NCBI taxonomy): Eukaryota > Fungi > Ascomycota > Sordariomycetes > Hypocreales > Clavicipitaceae > Epichloe > Epichloe amarillans. The sequence goes on along the minus strand of CP099637.1, from coordinate 3,204,689 downwards.
TATAGTAGCTATAGGAGCTTTATTATTAAAGGACCCCTTCTTATCCCTATAAATAAAGGAATAAAGCTCTTTAGGAAGCTTAGAGAGGCTAATATAAGTAAGGAGCTATAAAGCATAGGCTATAAACTAGCTATAAGTTAGTAAAGTAAAAGCTATGCTAGAGATAATAGGACTTACTATAGGAGTATTTTAAGCTATAAAGCGCAGGCTATTAGCAATATTAATCTAGACCTTAAGGTTAGTAGCATTAAATAGCTATAACATTACTACGCGCTTATTAGCGTTTGCCTTATAAGTAGCTTTTATAGTTAGATAGGCCTAGTAAACTCTTCTATAGTAATTTGTATTCTTTATAGTAAGGAGCGTATTATGTAATTTATATTTTACACACACTAGAGCCTAGTAATAAGTTAGCTCTAACTAAGTTACTAGAATTAATAATCTTACTAGATACTTATAGTAATAGCTACCTTTAGGAACCTCCTTTATAATCTTAAAGAACTTATAATAAAGGATTATAATTCTTATAGGACACTAGTAATAGGTTAGCTAGCTAAAAGCAGTGGCCTTAAAGGGGCACTTATGCTAGTATATATTTTATTATTTTTCGCGTAATAAGCGCACTTTAAGGAATTACCTAACCTAAGTTAGTATTATAAAAGTAGGAGGGGAGTAGCTTAGTTATACTAGGGGAATAATAATACTTATTAGGAATTAGCTTCCTATCTATAATATACTAAGGTTTAGCTTTATTATCTTTAGGGGTAATCTACTAGATTACCACCTACTAACTGTAGTAAAGGTAGGGAATTTTAATTATACTACTTAGTAAGTTAGTAGCTATAACACTATAAATAAGAGGTAAACTTATATAGATGTTTTTAAAGCCTATAAAGCCCTCTTATAAGGGGATTTCTCTAGGGTAAGCGCTAAGGGTCCTAGAGTTATTAGGCAAATAGAAGACATTATAACCTAGCTATAAGTTAGTAGTAAGCAAGCAAGAAGCAAAGCAGTAAGATACTAATTATAATACTAACTATAAGAGCAAATAGAAGACAAAATAACAAAGAGAAACTCTAGATAATATTAATAACTACTAGGTAGTAGTAGCAAGAACGCTACTATAGGGCTAGTAAGGCTAACTTATAAATTTAATATTAAAAAGTAAGAGGGATAAGGAGGAAAGGAAAAGAAAAAGGAGGGGAAATTTAGTCTTTTTTATATTAACTATAGACCCCTTAAGTAATCTACGTAGGCAGTGAAAGTAAGCTATAGGTTAAAAAGCTAGCGTTATAGCTATTAATAGCTAAAGTTATAGCTAACTACGTATACCTAGTGAGCTTACAGTAACTTTGCTAAAACTCATAATTAAATACACCCTAATGTATAGTATCTAATACCCTATCCCTTTTAGCTAATAAGAAAATATAACATAGGGTATTTACTTTTATAGAACTAGTGGGAATAAGGATATAAGTATTTATAAAGTAACTCTATAGCTATAACTATATTATAACTAAGAGCTTATAGGTAAGGTAAGGAATAATAGCTAAACCCATTATTAATAGGGCTATTATCTCCTTATACCTTACGTTAGGACGCGTAAGGTAAGAGTTATATAGGAAGTTTAGAATAGTAAGTTTACACTAACTAGGCAACGAGTATAATTAAGGGTAATTATAAAGTAAAGGGGGTACTATATTAGGGTTATAGAGGCTACGGAGCGACATAGGCAATAGAGGTAATAGCATTATGTATAGTGGGACTTACTTAGGGCTTATAGCGCCTTAGCTATAAGGTTACTATAAGCTAGTTACGTAAGCGCAAAGGGGGTATTTAGGCAAAGGTCACACACATAGAATGTGGGAGGCTAGAGATTAAAACCCTTAAGCATCACTACCTACCTTTAGCTATTTAGCTACTACTTATCCATACTATTACCCTGTTCTATCCATTCTAGCCTAGAAGCCTTAACATAAAGAGATGCCTGCAGATAGTTTAACTAAGCCCCTGCCTAATAATAAATTTCAATAATTTATCTAACTATTAGGCCTTACGAATACAAAGGCTTAATCTAAACCAACAAAATCAACTAAAAAGTTAAAAAACCAAAAAATCAACAAAAACATTGGAATTACGCCTAAAAGTTATTAATTTTAAAAAGTTACTGTTTTTAGTTAAAAGTTATTAGATTTATTATTAAATTTATGGTTAACTTAGATATCTATTAAAGAGCTAAGTCTAGGTATCGAATTAGTTACCTTATACTTTTCTAGAGGGAGTGTTAAAATAATGCTATTTATAGCACTATTTTATAGGCCCACTAGTTGCCTTGTTGCGTTGTTGCAACGTTAGTTACAAGCGTTGCTTGCAGCGTTGTTCTATTATAACCTACGTTATTCCACAACTAACCCACGGGCTTATATGACTAAGCTAACTAGGTTACCCTATAGGGAAGCTAAAATCGACTGTAACTAGGCAACTAGTAGTCGTATAAAAGGCTAACGTATACTGTTTGAATCCTTGAATTTTTCTGGATTTAATGGTATATTTTATTAATAGGGTTATCTATTAAAAATGCTTAGTTAGACTACCTAGGCAGCTAGTTTATATGGCTATGAGTTAATTTTTTATTTTTCCTATATAAATGAGTTTTGCGGAAAATAAAAAGTAGCTCCTAAGATCTCTCTAGCGACCTAGATCCTTTAATACGGTTAGTAGGTCTATGAGGGGACTAGAAATCCTCTTATTGCTTGTTAGACTGTCCGTACTAGCTAGGAATCAACTATATTCAACCATTAAAGCTCTCTATCTTGTAGAATACGCTATAATCTAGTGAATCTAGAAGCCGCCGCATTAGAATCTAGTAGGGAGGTCTTCCTATCCCTCTAGCTAGATTCCCTTCCCATTTTCAATAGTTATAACTAAGGGTAACCCCACTAGATAAAATAACCTAAGTACTAGCAACCCTTAAATAATTAGGGATAGACTAAGGTAAGTAGTACTATCTAGGATAGTTAGCCTAGTTAGTATCTTATAGAGGGTGTCCTAGAGATATATTAGCGTTATAGGTAAGCAAAAACTAGTAGGTAAGGTGTTTACCCTTAAGGTTACTTACTTTAGCTTAGCTTATACCACATTATCCTTCTATACTAAGTCTAGAGGTCTTAGGGCTTTATCTATACTATTTAGCCTAGTAACCTTTGCTAATAATAATAGTATAATTTAGAATAAATAAGGAAATTAGGATAGCCACAAATCGCAATAGAGCCTTAGCTAATATTAGAAATATAGACAAAACTCCTTAGCCTTTATAGGTAAGATATCTAGAGGTAGGTTCTTTCTAGTAATAGGGTAAAACTACTCTAACTAGCAAGATAGCAAATCTATTAAATCCCCCTAAACCACTAATACTATAAGTAGTTTAGTTATATAGAAGATATCCTTTAGGTATGCCTTTATAAATTTAGCTACTATCTTTAGAAGAGTGCTTAGAAATTTTAATATAGCTATAAGTAAAAATACATATAAATAGATTCCTAGAGTGTTATTATTATGTATAGTAGGCTAAACTATTAGGGGTGTTTCCCTAGCTTAGCTAGGTATGCCTTTACTTAAACTCACTAGATTAATAGTTAGATTCTTATTAGCGTATAATAGTATAATAGTCTCCCCCCTTATTAACTAGTAGGATATCTTTATACACTATATTAATAGCTTATTAAGTGTAAGAGTTCCCTATTCTATAGGGGACCTCTATTAGAATCCTAATCTCCTTAGCTCTCTAGGAACTTAACTCTTTAATAGCTTATTAGATATTAGAAGAATTAAGCCTTTAATAGCTTATATATTTCCTTATACTAATAGGTCCTAATATAGTATAACTAGGCTAGGGCTTATATATAACCTATTTACTAAGTTATAAAATATCCCTACTATATAGTTATTATTCCTATTAAATCTAGTACTTTAGTTCTAGTTTAGAACTTATATAGTAACTAGGTGTATTATATTAGCACTATATCCTATAAAGATTTGCTTAGGTCCTTTAATTACTATATCCTTTCCTTTACTAGTTATTCTTACTAGTAAGGAGTCTTATATAGTTTCCCTTATAACTATTAATATCCCTCTAATATTATAAAGCTATAGGCATTAGTTAATTAGGTTAAATATATATTACTTGCCTAGTTAAGGCCTTTCTTCTATAAATAGATCCTTACCCTTTATTTTACTTAGGATTTTAGCTAGTACCTTACCCCTATGCTTAATAACTAGTAAGTTCTTAAGTAACCTTATAGTTATTCCTTACACTTTCTAGTGTCTCTAGGCTTTAACCCTATTCTTCTAGTAAGTATAGGCACTAGTAAATATTACCCCTATACCCTAGAAGCCTAAGCTCTTAAATAAGGTAATCTCCTTAGGAGTATTCTCTATTTACCTTATATCTTATTTAGCAAATAAAGCCACTTACTAAGATAAGAAAAGGGAACTCTTACTTATACGTCTAGTTTTTATACTTATCTTAGAATAAGATAAAATAGACTCTTAAATAAGATAGTAATATAAAAGTAAGATAAAGAAAAACATAATTAAGTTTGTGATTATATATAATAGTTAAGGTTTAATATAAGGTATAAGATAATTTAAGGTTTTAATAATATATTTATTTCTTTATTTATTTAATTACGCTAGTTAGCCTCCTCTAGCTATTTCTAGTACTCCTACAGATTAGTTAAAGAGGAAAACCTTTAGAAGGATAAAAAACCCCCTTATATCTTTGTTTAGTCTAGCGCTAGCCCTATACTAGGTTAGCGCCGCTATTAGTGTGGCTATTTATAGTTATTTATTACTAGCTTACGCTAGCCTTATCCCTTTATCTAAGTTTTTAAGTTAGATAGACTACTAACTCTCCTCCTTTACCTAGGTCCTAGCCCTCCCCTAAGCTAGTACTAGCCTAATTAATATTACCTCCTATAAAGTGAATTTAAGTCTATAATAATAATTTACTTTTCTCTTATAGTATTACTAACTCTTTTATTACCTTACTTTTTAGCTAAATTTACCTCTTTTCTAACCTAGGTTATTTATAAACTTAAAGCACCTAGTTTTATAAAACTTTTAGAGAGAGAGGGTAAGGCTAGCTTATAGTTACCTTAGTGTTAGTGCTTTTCTATTACTAGAGTTTTTGTTTATTTATAATATTAGTGTATTATCTTTATATTTATAATAATAACTTATAGCCCCCCCCCCTAGGGATTATAAAAAGAGTTCTTCCCCCCTTAGAATCCTAACCTTTTTCCTTCCTTCTATATTACACTTTCTTATAGGTTCTTTTTCTCTTTTTCTTTTAAAAACCTATAGGCCCTATCCTAGGTTAAAGCTAGTTTAGAAGCTAATAATTATAGTAGTTTTATATGTATATTCTTACTATTATAAAAATATCCCCTTCTTAATCCGTGTTACTAGTAAGTTTACTTCTATTTCTATGTAAACTAGGTGCTAATCCATCTAGGAACCTAAGTTATCTCTTTATTATCTAAAGAAGCTACTTACCCTAAAGTAATTATAGTAAGCGCTTAAACGCAAGCTTTAGGTAAGTCTCCTTTGCTTTATTACTAGGCTTATTTTAATGCTAATTTAGTGTAGTTAGGCAAGCCTTAATAGTTTTAGTGTATATCTTATTATACGTGGTCTATTAAAACTCTAGGCTATTAGTACTATAATGTTATTAGTATGTTTTCTCTTTAGTTCTAATGTAATAGCAAGGCTAATCTATCTAGTTAGGGGCTATAACTAATGCCTATTTTAATTATTAGGTTAGAAATAGTAGTTATAAAAAGGTTTAATATTGCCACTTCTAGGCTAGCACTACTACTAATCTATTTAATAGGTTAAAATCGCTAGATATTAGGTAAAACATTAGTAGCTAACTAAAATATTAGCTAAGATTACTAGTAGTATAGAAGTAAGTGCTTCTCTAGTAGGACTATTCTAGCTCTAAATTAGTGCTAATTTATCTATTTCTCTAGGTCCCTAAGGACTTTAATGCCTATATTAAGAAATTATGCGCTAAAAATTAAAGCAAAAAGAAATAGTCTGCGTTAGTAGTAGGCCTTAACTAAGGCAGTTCTAGGTCCACTAGGGACTAATATAATAAGACTATCTTTTAGCTATGTTATCTAGATACGTAAATAGCGAAAATAAACTAGCTTCTAGTTACCTCCCTACTAGCTAAGGGCTAGGCTAAAATTATAGAAAATATAGTTTTTATCCTAGAGAAGGAATAGGTTTTTTATTTATTTTCTTTTATTTTAGGTTAGTATAAGGGCGTAATTAGTTTAGAGGTAGCCTAAGGGGGGGCCTAATATACCTAGCGTTTAATAGTTAGTTATTTTTAATCTAATAAAAAGTTCTAGAGCGTATTTCTTTCCTTATGCGTATTATAGTAGCCTTACCTTTAGTCTATTTTTACCTCTAAGTTATCTATGCTAAATTTTAGTTTTTACTATCCTTACTAGTTATTATTTCTAAAGCCCTTAGTTCTAGTCTCCTATATCTAACGCGCTCTAGTTTTAGCTCTAGAGCTCTTAACTTAGTAGCTAGGTTATATGCTAGCGTGTAATATTATAGTCTCTTTATAGCTAGAAACTATTTAGCTATAACTTTCGCCCGCTAGGGGTTGCCTAGGGCTAGCCTTGCTTTCTATGTGTCTATAGGCTAACGTTATTAGGGTTATATATAACTATATCTTTAGTAATTAACTATTACATAGTACTAGTCTTCTTTCGCTTAGCTATAGCTATATAGGGGCAAAGCCACCCTAAAGATATTCTAGAGAAAAAGGAACTTATTAAGGCTAATCTTTCTTATTTATAATTATATAATTATAGAGAAGACATGCTTATTTAGGTTAGTGTGGAATTTCTAGATATCTTTTAGGTAGCTTAGTAGTTAGTCCTTAGCTAGTTCTCTAACGCACTAGTCCTAACCTAGTCTATTATACTATGCTTCCTAGTGGCTTTTCCACTTATTATATAGGTTTACGTTAGGTTTATTCTCCTTATTATTGTTAAAATAATGCTATTTATAGCACTATTTTATAGGCCCACTAGTTGCCTTGTTGCGTTGTTGCAACGTTGGTTACGAGCGTTGTTTACAGCGTTGTTCTGATGTAACCTGCGTTGTTCCACAACTAACCCGCGGGCTTATATGACTAAGCCAACTAGGTTACCCTATAGGGAAGCTAAAATCGACTGTAACTAGGCAACTAGTAGTCGTATAAAAGGCTAATATATACTGTTTAAATCCTTGAATTTTTCTGGATTTAATAGTATATTTTGTTAATAGGGTTATCTATTAAAAATGCTTAGTTAGACCACCTAGGTAGCTAGTTTGTATGGCCGTAAGTTGATTTTTTATTTTTCCTATATAAATGAGTTTTGCGGAAAATAAAAAGTAGCTCCTAAGATCTCTCTAGCAACCTAGATCCTTTAATATAGTTAGTAGGTCTATAAGGGGACTAGAAATCCTCTTATTGCTTGTTAGACTGTCTATTAGCTAGGAATTAACTGTATTTAACTATTAAAAGCTCCTAATCTTAAAGAATAAGCTATAATCTAGTGAATCTAGAAGCCGCTGCATTAGAATCTACTAGGGAGGTCTTCCTATCCCTCTAGTTAGATTCCCTTCCTATTTTTAATAGGTTATAAGCCTAGAAGGCCTATAGATTACTACATTACTGCGTTATTCTACTGTAATTACTACTTAATTTTAGGTATAGTTACTACCTACTATACCTATAGGCTCTTAAGATTACGAAGGAAACCACTAGAATTTAAAGCTCTTTATTTACTAGTACTACGCATTATAATATTAGACCCTTAGTGTTAAAAATCATTTATAGCCATAACTGTAACTACCACATTACACCCGTAACCACTACATTGCACCCGTAACCACTACATTGTAACTATAACTATCTAGTTATAACTATAACCACTTTTAGTGATTTTATTTACTACTATAACTGTTATATTTAATATTATCTATAATAGTAAATACGCTATACCCTTTAAAATTATTAGATATCTAGTATATTATATACTAGGCTTTTTGACCTATTATATTACGTTACACGCACTATATATTATGTTGCGTTACGTTATAGCTTTTATAATACCTATTATTTACGATTCCTATCCTTAGTGTTAAGAAATTTTCCTTACGGAGATTCTTCTCTGCTATTTTTCTGCCTATGTATACTAAAGACCTACTTTTTAGACCTAAGGGCTACCCTCTTAAACAGCCTTGCCACATAAATTACGTACGCGACTAGATTATAACATAATTAATTTCTAGCGCGCGTTATTTACAATAGGAATAAATTTAGAGATTTAATATAGGGACTTTTAGAAGATAGCACTACCTAGTTATAAGGGTAAGGCCCCTGCCCTAGGGTCTTCTAGCCCCCCTAGGGACCCTAGTAGGATAGATATAGAAGGTTAACTAGCTATTTAGGCTAGTGCTCTATAGCTATAGATATAGAGCTAAATTAAATAATAAGGCAAGACCTTATCTAATTTTATTAGGTATAGCGAGGAAAATTATATTAAAAACAAGGCTAGTATTAATAACCTTCTAGAGAAATTAACGCAAACTATAACTATTATATAAGGTCTTTAGGCTTCTAATAGACCTAAGGAAGAAAATACTAAGGTTCTAGAAAAAGACCTAATAGCTACTACTTCTATAAGCGTACCTTCTAGTAACTTATAAGCTACCTTTAATATAGGTGCTATAAAGGAACTAAATAAGAAGGTTTACTCTATTCTAGAGGGAGCTAAGCTAAAAGGCCCTAAAAACTATAATTAGTGGAAGCAAGCCCTAAGCATATAATTTAGAGCCCTAGGATTACCTAAATTTATAGATAATCTAAGCCTAGCAAGCTATCTAGCTAACTGTGACTAAGCTATTCTTTTAATAATATTAAGAGATAGTTATTAACTAAGACTATAGGCTACTATATGTTAGCAAAAATCCCCTAAAGAAGCCTATAAAGTCCTTATTAGGTAGTATTTGCAAAGTGCTAAAATCTAGCGTGGTACGCTATACGCTAGCTACTATTCCCTAAACTTTTTAAGTTATAAGGGATCTTTAAAGGCTTTTAATGCTAATTTTAATAATTTACTAGCTAGACTATAACTTTGTAGTGTAAAGATTGCCCCTATTAATTAAGTAAATCATTATATTAATGCATTAAAGCAGACCTTTCCTAGTTAGGCTAAGAGACAAAGATTTACTATTAGAGCTTCTAGGGCATAAGGACTGCCTATAAATACCCTAAATTTACAGTTCCTTATGGCGGACTTATTAGAAAAATAGAGGGATAAAACCTCCCTTATAGCTAAAGCCTTTAGCTATAAGGCTTCTAATAATAACAAGGGAAATTCTAAGGACTAGGAAAAGAAGTCTTCTAATCCTAACCCTAAGAAGGACTCTAACGCCACTAAAGAGTAGGATAAGAAGGATTTAAACCCTTCTAAGGCCTCTAAAAAGAAGCAGAAGAAGAAAAAGAGTAGCAACAGGGAAAAGTAGAAAGGAAAAGAAGCTGCTTTTGCTTTAGGCTATACCCTAGCTATGGGATACGTTAAAGAATTAGATTCTAATGAATCTAGCAGTAATAATAGTAGTGATTCTAAGTCTAACTTAGATACTGTGTGCCATAAGATGCGCGCCTAGAAAACACGCGATCACGATAACAAGCGCTAGGGATTATTAAGATAGATGACATAACAAGGGATAATGATATTAGTTATCTAAGTAAGGGGACTATTTAATCTATAAAGAGACTGCCTATAGCTAGATTCTTTTTAAGGACACATATATAATAAGATTCTTAATTCCACCCTTAAGTTTTACTAAGTTTTACTAAGAAAATACCTAAGCTTATAATAAGATAAACTAAGATTATTTCCCCTTATTTAATTAAGATAGCACTTCTAATCTAATAGACTATTTAATCTAGAGTATCTCTGCATAACGAGATATCTCTAGCTATTATTGTAATTAATATTAATAAGATAATTAACCCCTCTTATTATGTGTAGGCTATAGCGCTACTTATAACCGTAGGCTAGCATTATGTCTTTTAGGGTGTTGTTTTCCGCTTAACAAAACTAGTAGAGAAACGCGGTCTTAAACCCCTAGGACTTTCGCTTTCTATTTAATTTACTACAGACTAAGATTAATTAGAAGCGTGCTTTTAGCTATAGTTCTTAGCTAACACTAAACTAGATTACGCAAAGACCCCTTTATTTCGTTTTTCCTTACACTACAATATAAATTAAAAACCTAACCCTAGGCCCTAGAGAAGCTAAGGCATAAGTTAGAGGCTAGCTAATCTAGAGGAACTAAGCTAGTGTAAGGAAAGGAAATTACGTTATAAGGAGACATTAGATATAAGGCTAACTAGCTTAGGAAAATACCTTGCAAATACTAGCTAAGCTATTAAGCCCTTACTAAGACTCTCTAAACATAAGGATTTAAAACAAAAACCGCTATTTAGCGTTATAAACTATTTAATCTTAGGACTTATAGCTAATTTTGTAATAATTTAGCTATGCGTTAGGATCTTATAGGTAATTATAAAGAGCTATGTGATTATGTTAGCAGTCCTTGCTTATAGGTTATTTATAACTATAGATACTGCCTTATAGAAATCTTTTTCCTATAAAGTTCTCTCTAAAATTAAAGCTTTTAGTTAAATAGTTACTCTCTTATAAGATTAATTAAAAGCACTATTATCTAACTCTATATCTAATTATCTTGCCTTATCTTATTCCTACTAATTAAGCAAAGCAAGGTCTACTAAGTAGCTAAGCTATCTAAAAGAGTTATAGGATTTGCTATTACTAAGTACCCTAATTATAACTAAGGAACTATCTAATCTAGAGATAGTTTTAACACTAACTTATAGCTATGCTAATAGGCTATTAGGGAAGGACCCTAATATTAAGGAGAAAGCCTCTAGACCCCTTAAAGGGCTTAACGCAAAGACCTTCGCAAAGATCCTTAGGGAAATAATAGCTTGCTAATTATCCCTTATTACTATATAGAATAGGTATAATGTTTAGTAGTTTATAGGAGAAAATATCGCTAATTTTATTAAAGACTTTAAGGCTAAGATAAAGGCAATATATATCCCTAAAAAGGATTAGCATAAGATACTTAAGCGTAATATTAACCCCTAGCTTTAATAAGTGGTTAAGATATTAATAGCGTTATGCACTTAGGCGAAATTAAAGGAAGAAATACTTCTTTAGTTTAATACTATAAGTTAGGACTAGATAGAAAGCGCTAGGGGATAACTTAAGGACCTTAATCTTATGTAACTAAAATCTATTAAAGACACTTACTACTAGCTATAGGAGCATTAAGCTTTAATGTCTAATGTAAACCTAAAGGGATAGCAAATAATAATAACCTAGTTAAACTATATTTATAAGGCCCTCCCTAACTATTTAATCTTAAGCTTTATAGATTAAAAAGGGTATATACATAAGGAAGTCCTAGTTATATAATATAAAACGCTTTAGATAGCACTTAACGCGCACGTTTAAACATAATTAAAGCTTAGAAATAGGGACCCTAAGATCTCTAACTTAAGAGGGCATTATCTAGATAATGCTAAACTAAACCTAAGAAGCTAGAGACTATTTAATTAAGTAGCGCTTAGTGTTTGCTAGGCTAACTAGAGAAACCGCGTAGTAGCATTAGAGCCTACTAAATAAAAAAGGGGAACTAATACTTCTTATAATAAAATAAAGAAGGATAGAACTCCTAGACTAGCGGAATACTAAGATTAAATAGATAACTTAATAAAATAATTAGCTAAGTTAAAAATCATAGTTATAGCTTAGGTAGGTAAGGAGATTAATATTGCGAAATAGCTTAAGCGAAAGTATAATATTAACCTATAATAATGTAATTACTAGCTAAATAGCATTGGATTATTTAATTAGGATAATAAGCGTATCTTTAACATTAATGCAATAGCTAGGAGAGAATAATAGTTAAACTAATGTTATTATTACAATAATAACTCTTACTTAGCTACAAAGTGTAACACACTAGGATTTAATAAAATATTAAAATTCGCTATCTATAACCTAGCTATTCGCATTTTAGCAATTAGAGATAATATAAAATAATAGATAATACTGCCTATCTTACTTTTAAAGTTTCTTGCTATTAGTAGTTACACACAAAGACTAGCTATGTTTTAGGTTAAATACTTCCTAGATAGTAAAATTGCCTATATAATACCTTAGATTAAGGAATGTAAACCCTATAGAGAAAAGGATTAGGATATAACTCTAGATAAATAGGATATCTTTAATTAAATAGAAAACTAGTTTAATCCTACTAAATACTATCTAGAAAGGGTAAACTAGGTAACCTTAATCCTAAAGAGTCTATTAGGAGTAGTCTTAGCTATTAAGTTTAAGAAATTAAGCTTAGAGAATAAAAAGGTAGACACTTATATTATAAAAGTTATAAGCCTTAGGGAAAGGGTAGTAAAGCAAGCGTGTGTTAAAGAAATTACAGAAGGTAATAAATAGGATTATTAGGTTTAAGAGTAGCTTAATAAAGATAAAGAGACCTTAGCAAAGGGGAAGAAAGACTTATTAGGCAAGGTAAGCTAGAGAATTCTAGACTAACTATATAATAAGGTCTTCTAGAAGAAGCTTAGGGTGCCCTTTAGGGATATTTATTATATTATACTAACGCTAGCAAAGGTAGTTAGTAATAAATGCCTTCTATAAGCAAAGGGCATAGAGGATGTCTATTATTATAATAGGGACACACTAGGACCTATACCCCCTTTAAAGATATTTAGAGTAAAAATAAGCTTAAGACTAATTAATTATAACCACTAGATTAATTCTATTATCTAAATAATAAAGAAGGCTCTTTAAGAGAATAAGAAAAATAAGGCAAAGGCTAAGAAAAAACCACTAAAGATAGCTTTAGCTTAGCTACCTAAGATTAACACTACCTTATAGGAATAGATCTAGGAATAACTAGGAGCCTAAGTTTAATAGAAAGAGCTATAATAAGTTTAGAGTAAGCCTTCTAAGGCAAGCTTTATGCTAAATATAATTATAGAGCTATAGGCTATAGTTAATTAATTATAGGATTTGCTATACTTATAGGTCCGCTTAAATAACCCTAAAGGGAAGCTTCTCCCTAGACTTATTAATATAGGTTCTTAAGGGAATATAATTACTAAGAGCATTACTAGGCGCTTAGGGCTTAAGATCTATCCTATAGATATAATAAACACTATATTATTTTTATTATATAGGATTAAGATAATTAGGGAGGTCTAAATAAAGCTCTATCTAGGGAATATCTAGATACTTACTAACTTCTATATTAGTCTAGATTTAGTTAATATAAGCTTAATTCTAGGGATACTATTCTTTAGGCTATTATAGATATAGTTTAACTATTTAAGAAGTAGTAAGCTCTTTGCTTAGTGTTGCTTTAGGGATATAGTTATTATCTTAAGGGTTATAGGGAGCATTTAGTGGTAATACACTAGTAGTTAACTAGCCTAGTAACCTATAATTAATATTATTATGTTTAGCTATCCTATAGTTAAGGAAAAGGAGGATTAAATAGTTTATAAAGGACTAGAAGCAAAACTAGATAAAGATAAGTAGCTAGTCCTTATTATAACTAGGGAGGGAATAGGTATCCTATAGGAAGTGGTTTAGGATATAATAATAAACCACTCCTAATAACTTAAAGCGGTTACAAAGGATTTCTAACCCCTATAGTAACTAAAACCACCTAATCTTATAATAAATATAATATATAAACGCAAAGCTAATAAGATTTATCCACGTAATAATGTACCTTCTAATAGGTTAACCCTAGAAGGAGACCTAAAATAGAAGATAAAGAAATAGGAAGAAGCAAAGTCACGTTTAGATATATTTAGAAAGTATAGCGAGTTTATTACTAGGCAGTTTAGCGAAAACCCTTAAGGTTTTAGAATAACCTAGGAATAATTAGATTAGATAGTTAAAGGGGTATAAGAATATCTAATATAAGAAGAAGTTAATGTTTTTAAAGAAATCCTTTATAACTAAGAAGTAACGCTAGCGTGGGACTTATTAGAATGTAGGAAAGTTAACCCGCTAGTTACACTACTATAGGTTATAAAGGTTATTAAGCATAAGGCATAGCAAGCTAGTTCTATCCTAATACCTCTTAGGTTATAAGGAAGACTAGTTAATCTACTAAAAAAGAAGCTAAAATATGGATATCTAGAGGAAAGCTATAGCTCCTATAGGAATCCGTATTTCCTTATTATAAAGAAGGATAGGGGGATTTGCCTAATCCTATTAGCTACTAAATATAATAAAGTAATAATATAAGACGCTCTAATCCCCTAAGGAGCGAAGGCATTTAGTAAGAGCTTTGCAATATACAAAATTTTGTCTATTATTAATTTGCTATTAGGATATAACTAAGTAAAACTAGTGGAAAGGAGTAGGGATATAACTATAATCTCTACTATAGTTAGGCTTTTATAACTTTACTACCTACCTTAAGGAGCTACTAATTTAGTAGCTTAATTTATTAGAATTATAGGGCAAATCCTATTTAACTTAATCCCTAAAACTTACGCGCTATTCCTAGATAACATTATAGTTAAAGGCCTAACTATAATATATAATAAGGAGGAAGTTATGCCTAGAGTGCGTAAATATATACTAGAACATTTGATTAATATTAATAAAGTTCTAGTTAATATTAAACTCTCTAGTTACATAGCTTTAGCGTTAAAATTAAAGTTCTGCTAGAAGTTAGTAGAAATCATAGGGTTTATATATAGGACAAACAGATAGAAACTAACTAAAGCAAAAATAATAAAGATCCTAGAATAGATAGTTTGCTAGGACCTATCTAAGGTATATTCTTTTATTAGACTAATAGGGGTTTACTATATCTAGGTAAAGCACTATGCGTAAAAGGCAAAGCTACTAGTGATTTTACTTAGGAAGAAGACAGAATAGGTATAGGGTCTAGAATAGTAAGAAGCTATAAATATCCTAAAAAAGGTAATAACTATAGCCCTAATTCTTATTTTACTTAATCTAGGACTAGGTTTTAGGGAAATTATCCTTATAGTTAACGCAAGCCTACTTAGATAGGGGGCTGCACTATTGTAAATAGTTAAGGGTAAACGCTACCCTATTTAATACAAAAGTGGCACCTAGATTATTACTAAAGCTAAGTATAATGTAACTAAGCGAGAATGCTAGGTAGTTATTTACGCGTTAAGAAGGCTATAAATTTATCTCTATAGAGTCCCTTTTACACTAGAGACAGATTCGCAAGTCCTTATACACTAGCTTAATAGCGCTATTAATAATATACCTAGAGCCCTTATCACACAGTGGATTAGCTATATACTACTCTTTGATTTTTCTATATAATATATTCCTAGTAAAAAGAACTAAATTATAAACGCTTTGTCTAGAAAGGGTCCTAGACTATTAGATTAATTAGATTAAGAGATTAAAGGGGATATTAAAGACTTTATTAATCTATACCTAAATAGCGTTAAGATTAAAGAAGGTAGTAAGAAAGATTACTTAGGTAAGATACGCTAAGTAATTAATTTCTTATTAACCCTTTAGAGACTAATTAATCTTAGCGTAGGAGACTATAGGAAGCTATAAAATAAAGCTAAAAAGTTCTTTCTAAAAAATAGTTACCTTTAGAAAAGACTAATAGGAATTATAAAGGGACTAGCATTAGTTATTAATATACCTAAGTAATAACGCGTAATAGTTAAGGCAATTTATAAGGAGCTTAGCTATAAAGGCATTAAGGTAGTGTTCTAAGCAATAAAGTAGCGATATTAGTGGAAAGGACTTTAGAATATAACTTAAGAGATATTAACTTGCTATAAGACATGCTAGAAGTTTACGCCCTAGTAGCCTTAAGAACTATTAGTGCTAGTTACGCTAGGGAACCTAATAAGTAAGATTTATATTAACACTTAGTACCTTCTAATTAATTATAGATATAAGTATCTCTTAGAAGCAAGATATAACCTAATAGGCTAGGTAAAGGCTACGCTAGTCTAAAACGTAACTATAGTAGTAATTAGGAAGTTTCTCTTATCCCTAATTAGTAGGTTTAGCCTTTTCTAATTTATAGTCTATAATAAAGGACCTAAAATGCAAGGAAATCTTAAAGAAGCACTAGTAAATGTTAGAATCATAGGTATCTAAATGTCTAGGTATAACCTAAAAGCAAACTCTCCTATTAAAGCTAGACACTAGTCTCTTACATTCGCTTTAGTAAAGTTAGGGGGATTAAATAGTTAATAGGTAAAGCACCTTAATAAAGCCCTTCTTATAGACTACACTACTATTTGCAAATTACATAGGAAGTCTACCTTTTATTTAATCTATAGATAGAAGCTAATCTTACTACTAGAAGTTAAATTCCTAACCTAGAGGCTAATTAACTAGGATACAGTTACTACTAGCTAGGACCTATTTAAAGCAAGAGTGCAAATACTTAAAAGGAAGGCAGAGGATGTTAAGAAGGCAAAGAAAAAGGTGTTTAACTTTAGGAAGTAACTTATAGGATAAACTAATAAGAATTAGGCTACCTCTCTAAGGAAGGATTAATTAAAACTAGGAGACCTTATACTAGTATATAACGTTAGGAGAAGTGTTAATATATCTATAATAAAGAAGCTTATAATAAGATAGAATAAGCCCTTTTAAATTCATAAGCGAGCGCTAATCTCTAGGGCTTACTATTTGCAAACACTAGATAGAGTCTACCTTATAAAAACAATCTTAGGGGACTATATTAAGAAGTTTATCTTAGATTTAAAAGGTTAGTGGACTTTAACTATAGATAGATAGCTATATGCCCTTTAACAAAGCTAAGCAAGGGAAGAGGGTAGTAATTATAACTAAGAAGTCTTAATAATTATGCTAGCAGTATCCTAGCATAATATGTTAGATTAAATAGTTAATAATAAAGAGGTTAAACTTCCACCTTAGAGAAGTCTATACTAAGGGATTAAGGTCTAACTACCCCTCCTTATAGCTAAACAAAAATAAGAATATAAGGAATACCCTTAGACACACTAATATATGCATAGATTAAATGAACATTCCCTTTATTCTCTTGCTATTCTGTTTTTTTTCTTTCTGCATGCTAAAGATTAAATAATTAAGGCATAAATCTAATTTCACACTATATACCTAGCTTATTTTTTTTTTCTACCCCCCTAGTATTTATAAATAGTTTAGAAAAGGAGGTAGCATATTAATTGCTAAGTAAGGAGAGTTTTTAAGGTTAATAGTATTTAGGTTAAGTGGAAAAGCTTCCGCTACCTTAGTAGACTACTTTTTTCCTAAGAAAGGAGTAAGAGCTTGCTCTTAGGAAGATCTAGTGTAATACCCTAACATAAAACGCTATTTATAGCTTACCGCATAAGATCTATTCTAGATGTAATTACTATATACGCTATCGCTAACCCTAGAGAGTAAGACATATCTATAAAAAGGGAAGTATATATGCTTATTAAAGAAAGTAATATACTATATATATAAGTTTAAGCAGTGGGTATAAAATATACTATTTAATTTGCTAAACATAGACACTAGCAAAGCTTAATAGTATTTAGGACGTTATAAGAGAGCATGTAAAAAGTACCTATTAGGATAAGCTATCTTAGTAGGTATAAGAACTAGAGAATAATAATTATTTTTAATAGCAAGGGCTAAGGCACTATCTAATTTAACATAGCTTCGCATAAATTCCTTTAATAATTTAGTCCCTTTTATAGTCTTAATAAGATAGGGAGGTACTCCCTCTAGGGGACTCTTAGATAAATAAAGAGAAATTTCTATATATAATAGAATGCTACTAGTGCTAATGTTAATCCCGCTTTAAACCTAGAAGGTAAAAAGAAACTTATACTATAAAATAGAAGTTATTAGCATTAACTTAAAAACAAGATTAAATAATTTACATAAGACTAATATAGTCTTTTCTAAAGAAAGATAGGAAAAACTTAGTATAATTAGACTAGTCTATAGTCTTTATTACTAAAAGCTTGCCTTTAGGGACACTTGCCCTTATAATAGTGGTAACATTAGGGAGCTTTTAATAAGTTATATTAAGGAATTTAGCTATAATTAATTAGTTAGGAAATAAAGTGAGAGATAGCAGGGTTAGGTATGCAAAGAGGAGGAGCGAAAGAGGGTTAAAAAGTCTTAAGTTATAAGATAATACCTATAATAGGCGTTAATAACTAATAAGCAAGTGGCTGCCTATAAGTAACTTATAATACTAAAAGTCTAAATTATAGGAGCCACTTAATCCTAATAGATAGCTACCTTATAAGGGTAACTAGTGCCGCCTGCTAATAACTACCCCTAGAACTAGGAAAAGCATAAAAAGAGAGGTTAGGACTATAGGAACTATTTAATCTAACCTGCTTCTTACACTAGCATACTTACTTCTCGCACTAGCATATATCTTCCTAACTCTTAAAATCTTTAACCCTACTATCCCTTACCTAACTTCTCTTATTTCCCCTTCTCTCTAGCTATATTAAGCTAAAACTAATAAAAACTATTTAATCTTATCTAGAAGATAGAGTAGTATAAGTAGTCTATTATAAGCAAAGGGGATTATACTAAGGTTAATAGTAACACTATTGCTTACTTTCCCTATAGCAAATGCCTTACTATGTATTATGTTTATGTTTTAATATATAGGATAAAGAACTCCTTTTATAGGGAGGGAGAGAGTAACACTATTAAGGTTAACCTAGCTAATCTTTATAAATAGTAGCTGCCTTTATTCTACCCCTAGAGAGACTAGCTATAGCCTTTATTAAGGTTTAAAGTCTATTAAGATAGTAATAATTTTAATCTAGTAACACTAATTAGGCTAGGCTAGACTACCGCATAATAGCGTGGTTATCTAATAGATATTTATGAATTCCTAAAGAAGGCTTATAAAACACTAAGTAAAGACTAGCTTAATTAGTTTAAGCTAATAGCAATAGGGAAGATTATAGAATAAGGTCTTAAAGCAATAGTGGTAGTGCTACTATAAGCATTTAAGGATTAATAATATAGAAGACTTTAACATAGAAACACTATAAAGATTAATTAGTTTAAAGGCTAGAAGGCTTTATACTATGTATTAACCTATTAATATTAAGTATAGCATTAAGTATAACCCTATTAACCTTCACTTAGATATAAGCAATTAGCGCCTTGCTATAGGGTTTGTTTACTTTATAAATTACTAGACTGCCTTTGTATTTAATAGAAAGTAAGGATACCTATACTATTTTAATAGCATAGATAAAGGAAGAATAACTTATTTTATAGACTTTATAGGTAGGTAGGGATAGATTATATAACTTATAAACTATCCCTATGATTTTAAGGTAATTATAGTTCTAGTAATAGAGTAGAAAGGAAACTAGGAATGCGGATATATATGCCTAGGGTTTCTTCTCTAAATAATTCGCTGCTAAGTTAGTTACTAAGCACTTAATCTAATCGTAAAGGACTAGAACACACTAAATAAGTATAACATTAAGCTTAAATAATTGCATACTTTTAGTAAAGGATTCTATTATTAGTTAATGGTTTAAGTTATATCTTAAGGATTAGTTAATATCTAATAATATCCTAGACCTAAAATATAGCTATAGCAAAGCACTTAAGAGAACTATTAGGGTGCTATAAGACATAGCTATAAATAAGCTTATAATAGGAGATTAGTTACTAAGGGAATTAGGCTACTAGAAAGATTTTAACCTTTATTATCTAGTATAAAACATAATAAAGTGCTTAATGCCACGCTTTATAACCTAGATAGTTAGTGAAGGGTTGCCTATTAGCATAGTAATAATGCCCTAGAAACTTTAGATTACTAATAGGAATTACCTAATTAAATAGTATACTAATATAGCATAAAATAATAATCTCTATGTTTAGGACTTTTAGTAGTCTATAGCCTATGTTTTTACTAATAACCCTAAGGTCTTTAATATTAGTATATAAGAGATGCTATAAGACTAAGAAAGACAAATATAATAGGAAGATAAAGATAAACCGCCCTTAATTAATATAGAAGAATAGAGATTAAGTGAAAGGAAAAGTCATTAGACATTACTTATGTCTTTATCTATGTTATTATCTATTATTAGATATAAGGTTATGCTACTATCTTTATTTACAAAGCTTAAAGCACTTTAATATAGTAAGGAAGATTAAATAACCACTACTATAGGGAAGGCTCTTTAAGCATAGTAAGTAGCAATAAACGCACTTTTTTAGGCGGATATTAGGGAATAGCTAAGATTACTAAGGATCTATAGAGTTATTAAATAGGAGTAAGAATATAACTATAAGACCTTACTTAGATAGGCAAAGGAAAGGATAATCTAATAGCCTCTTAAAGATATAGGATAAGCTATAATAATTAATCTCCTTCTATTCCTTAGAGCATAGGGAGTAGTGTAAAGAGAAACTATTATATACTTACTAATGTTATTCACATATGCGTCTGTAGTACTACCTAGTTTAGTGCCTCGTAGAACGTAGGCTAAGATTATTAAAGCTTATTAGCAAGAAGGGAAGCGCGCTTAAGGATTAATTAATTAGCGTAAGAACTAAGAAAAGAGAGTAACTTAATAAGAAGCTAAGTAACTTACAATCCGTACTCCCTTGCTAATATCACTAACTATATAACCTTAAACGCTAAAGACACTAAAACTCTCTTAGGAGATAAGGAACTTAGGTCTCTAGCTAGGGAGGTATTATATAGATTTTTTTTTTTTTCTCTCTTTTTCTCCCCCTTTTACTTTCTTTCTCTTTCTTTTCTTTTACTCTTTTTCCCTTCTTCCTTCCTTATTTACCCCCCCCTTTACTTAAATATACTAGATTAAATAATACCCTCCTTTGCTATTAGGCATTAGTTACTAACCACACTTAAAGGGCACTTTAGTTATTAGTGTGCACGCTTAGTTAGGGATAACTAGTGCACACCTAGGGAGGTGTTATATGCTATAAGATACGCGCCTAGAAAACACGTGATTATAATAACAAGCGCTAGGGATTATTAAGATAGATAACATAATAAGGGATAATAATATTAGTTATCTAAGCAAGGGGACTATTTAATCTATAAAGAGACTACTTATAGCTAGATTCTTTTTAAGGACACACACATAATAAGATTCTTAATTTCACCCTTAAGTTTTACTAAGTTTTACTAAGAAAATACCTAAGCTTATAATAAGATAAACTAAGATTATTTCCCCTTATTTAATTAAGATAGCACTTCTAATCTAATAGACTATTTAATCTAGAGTATCTCTACATAATGAGATATCTCTAGCTATTATTATGATTAATATTGACAAGACAATTAACCCCTCTTGTTATGTGTAGGCTATAGCGCTACTTACAACCGTAGGCTAGCATCGTGTCTTTTAGGGTGTTGTTTTCCGCTTGACAAAATACCTCTAGTACCACTAGTAACACTACTAGCAAGCCTACTTTTAGCTACTCTAACGATATAGTTAAAAACTCCCTTTTGTATAATATAGGTTCTTCCTATTACATTTGTAATAATAGGGCTTCTTTTAGGGACTTTAAACCTCTAAAGAAAGGTAAAACTAGCGCTATAATTACAGCAGGAGGACCTATTTTTCCTAAAGGAAGAGGCATAGCTATTTTTAACGTTCTAGTTAAGAAAAATCCACTAGAATATAGGCCCTTAGCTCTGCTAGATGCTCTATATTTCCTAGGCATAGATACTAACCTAGTTAGTGGGTTATCTCACTATCTAAAGGGAGGTTATCTAGCTAAAGACTAGCTATTCCTAGCTAATAAAAGCCCCTATGGGTTATTAGAACCTGCTAAATATGGGCTTTTTCTATAGATTAAGGGGCAACCCACGCCTATAATCTGTAAGCATTTAACCTACCTCTCCTTTATAGGCTCTTAATACTGTAACTAACAGCAACGACAACCAAGAGCTTATAAGACTAAATTAGGGTTTTCCTACCCTATAGAGGTTTAAATTCCGTAACTAGCTTTTAATCCTAAGGAATATTAACAAATCAAAGAGCTAGAAGACGATAATTTAGAAGATTTAGCCCTATATCCCACCAAAGCTTCTCCTAGTTAGGCATCTTCTATAGGGGGTTTAGAAGGTCCATACCCTAATAACTTAGGTGACAATAGTGGCCGTCTACTACCCCCAGAGGCCTGTGATTCTTAAGAGGCCTAGCAACAGAGAGAGCTAGGGGATAATAGCCCTAAATCTAATCTAGATCCTAGTTATAAGAAGTTACTAGATCTAGCCCTTCTTTAGCACATTTAACTAGGCTATATAGGCCTCCCTTTACTAAAGAAATCATTAAAATTAGCTAAAGGGATCCCTGATTTTTCCGCTATTAAAGAAAAGGATTTTAACTACATAGCCTATATGCAATCTAAATCTATTAGAAGACTAACTAAATAACCTATTTAGGACCCCCCTAGAGTTCTAGATATTTTAGAGGGAGATATAGTTAAAATCAAACCTATACTATATAATAAGAAGGCAACAGTCCTTATTCTTATTGATTGAAAATCCCGGTATAAATAGTGCTTTTCATTAGCTAATAAAGAAGGTTTAACCCTTTCTTTAGCTATTAAGGGTTTCTTTAGAGCTCTGAAAAATCGATATAACGTGTATCCTAGGCACCTTCACTTTAACGGAGGTACTAAAATTAATAACAAACTTTAGTTATAGTTGTCTTCTAAGGGAATTTGCTTTAGTACCTCTTGCCCCTATATTCACAAACAGAATAGGCTAGTTAAGAGGGCTATTAGGGTTATCCTTAACTAGCTTAGGGCTACACTTTAGTGGTCTAAGCTACCCTTATATCTATAGTCTTATATCCTTCTAGCCATAGTGGAATTAGTTAATATCATAGCTAATATAACTAAACCTTTAACCCCTAAGCAGCTATTTTTAGCTAATTTAGAGCCTAAGACTTCCTATAAGCCTAACTTCTTAAAAATTAGGGCTATAGGGTCTTATTGTAAGGTCCTAATACCTCTAGAGCAAAGATCTAAGCTTTAAAAGCTAGCCCCTAGGACTATTCCTAGTCGGTTGCTAGCTACTCTAGGTTCTACTATTTATCTTGTTTATATTCCCTCTAAAAGGTTAGTTATAAAGACTAGCTTTATTAAAATTATAGAGGATATAGGCTTTGTAAGGTCCCCTAAGCCTTTAGGGACTAATCCTTTAGAGGGAGAAGCTAATATCTCACGAGATAATCTAGAAATTTAGGATAGTTACCTAAAGCCTCCTAAAAGCCTAGCGCCCGCAGCGCCTGCAGCGCCTATAATAACAGCCCCTAGGGCGACTAATACAGCGCCTATAACAGCGCCTGCAACGCCTCTAGCGCTACCCCTAGAGAGCCCTAGCTCTAGCGCCCCTAATAAGGGTGCTATTAAAAAACCGTTTTTAGATTTAGATTCTTTAATTAACTCTAATTCTATAGATATTAATAATTTTAATATATCTTTATACGTTAAGGAGATATGCTTTAAGGCATAATAAAGGGCTAAATCATTCACTAATAACGATTCGGATACCCCTAAGACCTAGAAACAAGCTTTAAAAAGTAAGGATAGTTAAAAATGGATAGATGCAACTTTTAACGAATTTAAACAGCTTCTAGCTGCTAGAACCTTTAAATTTATAGGGATAGACTAAATTCCTAAGGGCTAGAGGGTTCTAAAGAATAGGCTTGTTTATAAGCTTAAAAAGGATAAAGAAAATAATCCTCTAAAGTACAAGGCCTAACTCGTTGCTAAAGGGTTTATGCAGATAGAAGGTTAAGATTATATTAAAACCTACGCTATAACTAGCATTCCCCCTAGTTAGCGGATTTTACTAGCCCTAGCGGCTTGTAATGACTAGGAAGTTAAATAGGTTAATTTTATAGGGGCCTTTCTAAATAGTCCACTAAAGGAAGCTATTTATATGCAAATTCCTAATGGATTTACTAAGTTTGCTAAGTCTTCTACACCTAAAGTAGCTAAGTTACTTAAGAAGTATAGCTATAAACCCTCTTAAAAGCAGGTTATTTTCCTATAAAAGGCTTTATATAGATTAAAACAAAGCTCTAGAGAGTGGCAATAGGTTTTAAAGAACCTTCTTTAGAAGCTAGGCTTTTAACCCCTTATATCTAACCTAGCTGTCTTCTTTAACCTAACTACATCTACATATATAGTAACTTATATAGATAACTGCCTTCTAATAGGACTGGATCTAGCTTATATTAATAGGCTAAAGAAGCTACTTTATAAAGCTTATCCTATAGAAGATTATAGGCTAGCAGAATTTTTCCTAGGCGTTTAAATCACTAGAAATCAAAAGAAAGGGACCCTAACTATCCACTAGTCCTAGTACATTTCTAAAGCCCTAGAAAGATTTAATATAAAAAATGCTAGACCTATTAAAATTCCTCTATAACTAGGAATTATAAAACAGGTAGACTACCTAACTAAACCTCTTTCCCCCCCTAATTATAAGCTATATTAGAGTATTATAGGGACTATTATATACCTAATGCTCCTTACAAGACCTAATATTGCCTTTCTAGTTTAGTGGCTTTCTATAGCGCTATCTAAGCTATTTATAGAGCATCTTAATGCTTCTAAACATCTGCTTAGGTACCTTTTAGGCTTTATAGGTTATTCTATAACTTATAGAAGGTCTAAAGCTACTATAGCTTTTGCAACCCTTATTAGCTTCTGTGATAGCAACTTCGCGGGTAATAAGTCCTCTAAATTAACCTATGCTTATCTCTATAAGCTAGCTAAAGGACCTATTAGCTAGAAATTAAAGAAAGTAACTACAATAGCTTTATTCACATTAGAGGCTAAATCTAATGCCTTATGTAAAGCTATTAGGGAGCTAGAGTGGCTTTATAGTCTCTTTAAAGAGATAAAGCTGCCTATAGTACCTCTAGTACTAATTTTTAGTGATAACTAAGGCGCTATTATAACCGCTAATAACCCTACTCTTTATAGTAAAACAAAGCATACCCTGCTAAAATTTAACTATACTAGAGAAAAGGTACAGAAGGGCATAGCTAAGGTTATCTATATTAACACTAAAGAGATACCTACAGATAGTTTAACTAAGCCCCTGCCCTATAATAAATTTTAACAATTTATCTAACTATTAGGTCTTACAAATACAAAGGCCTAGTTTAAAACCAACTAAAAAGTCAAAAAACCCGAAAAATTAACAAAAACACTAGAATTACGCCTAAAAGTTATTAATTTTACTGTTTTTAGTTAAAAGTTATTGGATTTATTGTTAAATTTATAGTTAACTTAGATATCTATTAAAGAGCTAAGTCTAGGTATTAAATTAGTTACCTTATACTTTTCTAGAGGGAGTGTTAAAATAATGCTATTTATAGCACTATTTTATAGGCCCACTAGTTGCCTTGTTACGTTATTACAACGTTAGTTACAAGCGTTATTTACAGCGTTATTCTAATGTAACCTGCGTTATTCTATAACTAACCCGCGGGCTTATATAACTAAGCTAACTAGGTTACCCTATAGGGAAGCTAAAATCGACTATAACTAGGCAACTAGTAGTCATATAAAAGGCTAACGTATACTGTTTAAATCCTTGAATTTTTCTGGATTTAATAGTATATTTTGTTAATAGGGTTATCTATTAAAAATACTTAGTTAGACCACCTAGGCAGCTAGTTTATATAGCTATAAGTTGATTTTTTATTTTTCCTATACAAATAAGTTTTGCGGAAAATAAAAAGTAGCTCCTAAGACCTCTCTAGCGACCTAGATCCTTTAATACAGTTAGTAGGTCTATAAGAGGACTAGAAATCCTCTCATTGCTCGTTAGACTATCCGTTAGCTAGGAATTAACTATATTTAACTATCAAAAGCTCCTAATCTTAAAGAATAAGCTATAATCTAGTGAATCTAGAAGCCGCTGCGTTAGAATCTACTAGGGAGGTCTTCCTATCCCTCTAGTTAGATTCCCTTCCCATTTTCAATAATTATTATATCTTCTCTATAGCCTTCTCTAGGGCAGGATAGTTACTACTAACCTAGCTATAGTCCTAATTACCTTTACTATCCTATTATTAATAGTTCTATCCTTAAACCTCTTTTTTAGGTAGTTTAAGTATAGGTTAAGTAGTAGAACTTTAGTTTTAGCTTCTAGCTATATAATTAGGGTAGCCTTAAACGCCCCTATAATAACTTAGAGGTAGGCTAACTAGTTAGTTATAAAGCTCTTAACTATACCTTTTAGTTTCCTTTCTTTCTTAGTTAGTATATAGTAAGCGCTTGCTTTATAGGTAATTATAGGGTAGACTACTTATATATATAGGAGGTATATATCCCTAAAGCTATAACCCTATACTAATACTACTAGTAAGGTAAGTATAAGTTACTACTAGGCTAGTTTCCCTTTAATAATCTTCTTATAAGCGCCCTAAGTAAGTTTCTTATTAACCTAAATTCTAAGGAACTAGTAAGCCTCTATAAGCACTATTTCCTTTACTCTAAGCTAGACTTTAGTCTAGGGGGGTTAATAGGATTTGCTAAAGTATATAAGTTTTATCTTAGCTAGGTTAAACTTTACTCCTACTTTCTTAGCCTAGTCTTTATAGATTTTTTACACTACCTTAAGTTTTCTCTAGGTCTAAGCTATATTCTTTCTAAAAGCTATAATATTTATATTATTAGTAAAGCCTATTACTACTATGCCTAGTATAGCTTTAAGATAAATATAGAGTTTTACTAAGTATAGGAGAAAGAGAATAAGGAAAAGAGAGGATCCCTATAGGGTACTAGCCTTAATTTTAAAGGGTTTTAAGAGTCCTTTATTAAAGCTAAGCTAGCTATTCTCCCTATAAGGAAGCTATATATTATTACTACTAGCTATTATAAAATGCCTATTTTAATAAGGAGAGCTATAAGGTATAAGTAGCTAACCCTATTAAATACTAATAAAATATCTATTTGCGTAAGTAAGGCTAATTTACCCCTCCCCTAGGCCTCTCTAACGCACTTTATTAGGGCTCTTATTATAGTTTTTATTAATTTATTAACCTTATTTCCTATTTAGAGCTTAGGGAGGAGGCTATTTATCTTAGTATAGGTTATAAGCTACCTTACTATTGCTACTTTTATAACCTTTCCTACTATATTAAGTAGTAAGATTAGTCTCTAGGCATTAGTATATCTTATTTCCTTAGTTATTTTTCCTAGTTTCCTAATTACTACTACTTTAGTAATATAGAAGTAAGCTAGGAAATAGCTAACTATAATAGCTATATTTAGTAGCCTAGTTATTATAAGATAGGCTAGTTTGCTATAGGCCTTAATAAACCCTATAGGGAGTTTATTATTACCTAAGGCCTTCTAATTACTTATATCTAAGAGAATATTACTAATCTCCTAGGGGGTAAATAAGTCTAGGTCTAGGACTAGTATATTATTAAGCTTAGGGAAAGATAGGTCTAGGATATAAGATAGGTTTGCTATAGGTTTAGGGAAAAATCTTTATATAAGTATACTTACCTTATCTTTATATATAGTAGCTAGGTTAGGGTTATTATTAAACCTCTCTAGCTTTAGTAGCCTAGGGAGCTCTAGGGGAGCCTAGCTTTAAAGCCTAGCTTATCTTTCTAGCCTTTATACTACTCTATCCTTACCTTTAGTATTAGCTTATTTTAGTGTATCCCTTTATATGTTTCTTCTCTTTTCTCTAATAACTCTTTCCTAGTTCTTATTTATATTTATATATACTTACTAATTTACTTTAGTTCTCTAGTGCCTTTATTATCTCTTAGCCTAATTAGCTTTAGTAACTAACTCTTTAGCCCTTTTAGACTACTACACTTTTAGTCTAAGTAAGCCCCTAGGTTTTTAGGGGGCTACTATCTTAGCTATTTCCTAGAGATTTATAATTAGCTATATTATATAGGTATTAATGCCTTCCTTATTACATAGGTCTAGGGTATTTTCTAGTAGTAATTAGTTAATTACCTTTGCCTTTATAATTCCTTTATTTATAGCGCTTTAAGTATACCTAAGGGTTAGGGGGGTAGCCTCCTAAGGGTTAGTAAAAATATAAATTAGTTATAGTATATAGTTAGACCCTATTAGGTTATTAGCTTTATTATAATATACTTAGATATTAGGAGTTACTTACACTAAATCTATAGTGCTATTTCTATTACCTTTATTTTATCTAGTAAGTTTACCCTATAGTATTACTAATCTAAGCCTTTAATAGCCTATAAACTCTAGTAGTTCTTTTACCCTATTACTAGTCCTATTAAATCTATCCTATAGTAAATACTTCTAGTTAAAGTCCCTAATAAATACGCTTTAGTTATAAGGCTCTTTTGTATTAATAGTGTAAATAGGGGTATTCTAATTATTACTATAATTTTCTAAGTAAAGAGAGTAAATATTTACACTATATATTTTCACTAGAGACTAGTTAGTTTCTCCCTAGGCTACTTATAACCCTATAGTATACTTCTTATTAATATATATAGCATTATATTTATTATAGTATATAAGTTAGAAATAAGAAAGGCTTAAAGCTAGGGGCTAAGGGTTCTTTATATATTCCTATTCTTAGATTACTATTATATCTATATTAGTGTAGTACTAGAGCGCTATATATATAAGATTATCCTTCTTATTTATATTCTAATAAAGGACTTATAATATTACTATATTAGTTAGGGGGGTTAGGGGTTTTCTCTATCTTATGCTAGTTTTACACTAGCCCTAATTTACTTTATATATTATCTAATACTATTTACCCTTATAGCTTTAGGCTATTTCGCGCTTTACTTTACTAGGGTTAGGTAGCCTTTTTTCCTTCTTACTATAGTAGTTAGTGCCTAGGCTATAGTAAGTCTCTCCTAGCTTAGGGATAGGCTTTTATTTAAGGGGTAAGTAGTAAAGTATACTAGTTACTCTAGGTATCTTACTTTTACTATATTTTATTTCTTTTTTAGGACTAGGTAGTCCCTAGACTAGGCTAGGTAAGGGCTAGAATATAGGATATATTTCTCCTATACTTATCTATTAGTAGTTAGGTAAGTTACTTCTTTACCCTTATAATAGCTAGCTTTATATCTCCTATACTTTAAGGCTACCTTATAATACTTTATAATATATCCTATTTAGAAGTAGTTATAGTATTATTAGGGTTATAGGGTTTTATTATATAGTTTAGTGCAAAATAGCTTTACTTTAAAGACTATTTTATCTTTATAAATCTTATTAGTATCTTTAACTTTAGCTAATCTAAGGATAAGGGTAGTTCTTAGGGCTCTCTTATATTAGGGGTGCCTTACTATTACCTTAATTATATTAACTTTATTTGCTTTACCTAGCTTTACTACTAGGTTCTTAATAAAGGTATGCTTTATAAGGAAGCCCTTAACTATAATACTAAGGATATAGTAGTAAAAGGCTATCTTTAGTTTAAAGGTAGTAGGAATTTATTTCTAGTTATCTTTATACTAGGTAATAGTCCCTTTAAATATAATAATTATATCTTTACTAAGGAGTCTTCTAGCTATAACTACTATAGCTTAGCCTATAGCCTTATTTACTACTATTACTATATCTTTAGTAATCCTAGACTAAAGTAATTCCTATATAGTGTTTCCCTTAATAAGGACTTCTCTATTCTATTTACTAGGGATTTATAAGGGGGGTAAATTAGTATTAAGTTATTTTAGTAAAGTAAGTTCTATAATAACGCTTACCTAGGTTAGAGTAATATTACCTTTAGTTACTTTCTTAATTACCTTTTTAAGGACTTAAGAGAGTGCTTCTTTAGTTATATAAATATTACTATTATTATTATTTTTTTATTTTAGTTTAGCTTAGATATAGTTTACTATTAGGAAGGTTATAGCCTTAGTAATACACTAGACTTTAGCTACCTTATTACTAGGGATAAGACTAGCTATCTCTTTATAGAATTTCTTTTCTTTAGGGTAATTAAATTAAATCTATTTTACTATAGGTTTATTATTACTCCTATAGATATTAAACTATCCTATACTAGCGTTAGGGTAGTAATAGCTCTATACTAGCCCCCTTTCTTCTTTATTAATAACTATTAGTACCTTATCCTTACACTTACCTTTAGATCTATTATAATATAATATTATAGAAGGGGGTAATTAATAATAAGGAATTTAAATATTAGCTTAGTTTGTATTTTAGAGGCGATTCCGTACCTTTGGGTTAGTGCGGAAAAGTATGCAAAGGTGGTTTTAATAATATAGGTTAAAGCAAGCTACGCTCTAAATAATAAAGAAGGTTTACAAAGCTAATGTTATTAGAGCAAGGAATAAAAACGTAAATAATAAAGAAAGTTTGTAGGTGCCTATAATAATATTATTAAAGCGAAAAAGAGAAAAATAAAACGTGATTAAAGTTTAATATAAGGTGTGAGATAATGTAATAATTCCCTTACTATGCTATAGGTTAGAGCTATGTTTTAAATAATATAGGAGGTTTATAAATGCTATAATTAATGCTATTAGAGTGAAAAAGAGGGAAATAAAACGCGATTAAAGTTTAATATAAGGTGTGTAATAATGTGATAATTTAATATCGCAGACTAAAGCTGCTCTTTAAACAATAAAAAGAAAGGAAGAGAATTGCAAATGCTATAATCAATGCCATCAGAGTGAAGAATAAGGACGCCTAGAGTGTTAGAATCTAAGCGAAAGACAAAGAATCTGCGCGATCCTCCTAGTTTCATAGCCTAACTTCACTTTTCGTTCACTTTCTCCCACTTTGTTTTATAATTACCTGTTATTCTTGTCCTTTCTTCCTCCTCTTTCCCTCTCTTCTCTTCTATCTCCTCTCTCTCCCCTTTTTTTTTTTTTTTTTTTAAAGATGACACGTCACAAAAACCCACATGATCCATTTCCAATTCAAGTCAATTCCGATTCTGTCTGACTCTTTATTTTAGTCCTTTTTATCCTTGTTCCCTTTGTCACGAACAAATCAATACAATAGACACCCCCAGGAAAGCTACGACCTAGCCATCTAAAGCTCGATGCCAGCCTCGGCCAACTGCAGACCATACTTCTTGAGGCGGATAGCATTGATGGTAATGAAGCCAGACGTCTCGGAGGGGCCAAAGGTGGTGAGAGAGTCCATGGACGCATCTTCCTCGGAGTAGAGCTTCTCCTGGGAAGTGCGGCCCAGGACGTAGGCGTTGCCCTTGTAGAGTTGGAGGCGAACCTCGCCGTTGACCCGCTGCTGAGAAAAGTCGAGACTGGGCTGCAGAAACGCGCGCTCGGGGCTAAAGTAGAGCCCGTTGTAGAGCAGTTCAGACCATTGCTTGCTCAGGTTGTCGCGCAGAGAGCGGACGCGACCGTCCAGAACGAGGCCTTCGATGGAGATGTGAGCTAGGCGGAGGATGGTCATGGCTGGGCTGTCATAACAGCCTCGACTCTTGAGACCAATAAACCTATTCTCGACGATGTCTACACGACCAATGCCGTGTTCCTCACCAAGAGCATTGAGCAGGTTGAACAGCTTGAGTGATTCAGTGACAGTCTCCTGCGGAGTGACAACCTTAATAGGCAGGCCCTTGTCAAAGTAAACGGTGATATCGAGAGGAGTATCGGGGGCCTTGAGAGGGCTGACGGTGCGCGTCCACATGTCTTCTGGTGGGGTCACGTTGGGGTCTTCGAGCATGCCGGCCTCGTACGAGCAATGCGCCAGGTTGTCATCCATAGAGTACGGCTTAGCCTTGGTCGAAGTCACAGGGATACCCTTCTCAGCCGCATAGTCGAGGAGATCATTACGTCCTTGGAAACGCTGGTAGAAAAGAGGGTCACGCCATGGGGCGATGACCTTGATGGCGGGGTTGATGGTTGTCAAGGGCATAATTGACCCTACCGCACGATAGTCTCACTACTCAACTAGCTGAGACAGGAATCCACCTGCGCAAGTCATTTTCCACAGCCTCCGTAGTTTTATAGTATGTTTTATTATTATACTAGTACCCCACTAATAGTATAGGTACTTAGGTATTTAGACTATAGTCCGCACCCTCTTACAGGGTTAGATAACTTAATAGAGGTTATCACATTAAACCCTAGCTCCGCGGTCTAATATAGTAGTAATTACGTGGTGTTTATAATAATTAGACCTTCTTCCAAATTAGTACTCTTCTCTTTAAATTAACCTATTATTTAATCTTTAAATAATTAGTATAAACGTGGCAAAAGAGAGGCCTAATTTATTAACATTGTAATTAGGCGACCCTAGCACGCTAGGATTAATATTAATATCTATTAGTTTAATAATAGTAATAACACAAAAAAATACTATAGGCATCCTTATAATATCTAAGGAGTCTTCTAAAAACAGTAAGCTAGCTATTAAGCTATAGGAGCCCTACTATTAGGACCTATAGTATAAGATAGTTAAGGCAAGAGCTATAGAGGATAGAATCTAGGTCTTTATTAATCCTAATTTAATTATATAGCTAGATTACCCTCCTACGCCTTTAATTCTTATAGGAAATAGGACTCTAGTAAAGAGGAGAGTAGTAAAGGCTATATAGAATTAACTATCTATAATAGATACTATAGGAGTTTAAACGCGCTTATAGAGCAGTAGAATAGCAGTTAGTAGCGCGTAGTAACCCTAGGAAAGCTCTCCTAAAGGCTATAATAGGCCTAGAGAGAGTTACTTTTAGTACCCTTAATAACCTAATAATGCTAAAGATAGCGCTTAGTTCGCGGTCCTTAGTGGTTATTATTAGGTATTTAATAGCTAATTCTAGAGCCTTACAAAGGCCTTATAAGAGTATTACACTTAGTTTATAATAACGCTTAGTCCTAAGTATAAATAGATAACCTTAAGGCACGTATCCCTTTATAATAAGATTAAGGAGCTTATAAGGAATATAATACCTTTAAGCAGGACTATTAAGCATTACGCTAAAGTTAATTTTAATAAGACTATTAAGCGAAACCTCTTAAAGGTTAACATTAATAAGTGGCTTACTAATGCTTTAATTAGCTATAAGAGATGCTTCTAAGTAAACTATCCTATTACTAAGGGTAACTTACTAGTTAAAATAATTAATAACGCTATTAGGGCATAATTCCTAGCTATCTTAGCTTAAGTTAACTCGCTAATTTACATAGCAAAAAGCAAGGGAAAGGTCCTAGATTTCTATAGCATTATAAGTAAAATTAGGCACCTAATTAAAGCCTAAGGGAGATTATAGGTAAAGACTAATAATGCCTTTAGAGCTAAGCTAACCCTTAATAGTAAAATAAAGGATAAAGCAAAGAAGTTAGCAAAGAAAAACTATATATATTATAAGAAATATAAAGTAAAGAAGTTATAAGACTTATAGAAGGTCTATAAGGCACTATGCCTAACAAAGGACTAGAGAGTTAATAAAGAGCTATTAAAGAAAGCAAAGGAAGTAATAAATCATTAGCCTAATAATATAAAGAAGGCATATAACGCGTGGTTAAAGGATAATAGCGTAAAGGAACCTAAAAATAACAGCGCAAAGGAACCCAAAGAAGTTAATACAGCGTTTTTAGCTACGGAAGAGACAGAGTCTTTAGAGGCTTTCCTTGCCTAGGGCAAATCGCGAGTTATACTTAACAGTGTATTGAAAATGGGAAGGGAATCTAACTAGAGGGATAGGAAGACCTCCCTAGTAGATTCTAACGCAGCGGCTTCTAGATTCACTAGATTATAGCTTATTCTTTAAGATTAGGAGCTTTTAATAGTTAAATACAGTTAATTCCTAGCTAACGGATAGTCTAACAAGTAATAAGAGGATTTCTAGTCCCCTCATAGACCTACTAACCGTATTAAAGGATCTAGGTTGCTAGAGAGGTCTTAGGAGCTACTTTTTATTTTCCGCAAAACTCATTTGTATAGGAAAAATAAAAAATTAACTCACAGCCATACAAACTAGCTGCCTAGGTGGTCTAACTAAGCATTTTTAATAGATAACCCTATTAACAAAATATACCATTAAATCCAGAAAAATTTAAGGATTTAAATAGTATACGTTAGCCTTTTATATAACTACTAGTTGCCTAGTTACAGTTAATTTTAGCTTCCCTATAGGGTAACCTAGTTAGCTTAGTTATACAAGCCCGCGGGTTAGTTGTGGAATAACGTAGGTCACATTAGAACAACGCTATAAACAACGCTTGTAACTAACGTTATAACAACGCAATAAGGCAACTAGTGGGCCTATAAAATAGTGCTATAAATAGCATTATTTTAACACTCCCTCTAGAAAAGTATAAGGTAACTAATTTAATACCTAGACTTAGCTCTTTAATAGATATCTAAGTTAACCATAAATTTAATAATAAATCCAATAACTTTTAACTAAAAACAGTAAAATCAATAACTTTTAGGCGTAATTCTAGTGTTTTTGTTGATTTTTCAGGTTTTTTAACTTTTTAGTTAGTTTTAAACTAGGCCTTTGTATTCGTAAGACCTAATAGTTAGATAAATTATTGAAATTTATTATAGGGCAGGGGCTTAGTTAAACTATCTGCAGGCATCTCTTTAGTGTTAATGTAGATAACCTTAGCTATACCCTTCTATACCTTTTCTCTAGTATAGTTAAATTTTAGTAGGGTATGCTTTATTCTACTATAAAGAGCAGGGTTATTAGCGGTTATAATAGCGCCTTAGTTATCACTAAAAATTAGTACTAGAGGTGCTATAGGTAGCTTTATCTCTTTAAAGAGACTATAAAGCCACTCTAGCTCCCTAATAGCTTTATATAAGGCATTAGATTTAGCCTCTAATATGGATAAAGCTATTGTAGTTACTTTCTTTAATTTCTAGCTAATAGGTCCTTTAGCTAGCTTATAGAGATAAGCATAGGTTAATTTAGAGGACTTATCACCCACAAAGTCGCTATCACAGAAGCCAATAAGGGTTGCAGAAGCTATAGTAGCTTTAGACCTTCTATAAGTTATAGAATAACCTATAGAGCCTAAAAGGTACCTAAGCAAATATTTAGAAGCATTAAGATGCTCTATAAATAGCTTAGATAGCGCTGTGGAAAGCCACTAAACTAGAAAGGCAATATTAGGTCTTATAAGGAGCATTAGGTATATAATAGTCCCTATAATACTCTAATATAGCTTGTGATTAGGGGGGGAAAGAGGTTTAGTTAGGTAGTCTACCTATTTTATAATTCCTAGTTATAGAGGAATTTTAATAGGTTTAGTATCTTTTATATTAAATCTTTCTAGGGCTTTAGAAATATACTAGGACTAGTGGATAGTTAGGGTCCCTTTCTTTTAATTTCTAGTGATTTAAACGCCTAGGAAAAATTCTGCTAGCCTACAATCTTCTATAGGATAAGCTTTATAAAGTAGCTTCTTTAGCCTATTAATATAAGCTAGATCTAGTCCTATTAGAAGGCAGTTATCCACATAAGTCACTATATATATAGATGTAGTTAGGTTAAAGAAGATAGCTAGGTTAGATATAAGGGGTTAAAAGCCTAGCTTCTAAAGAAGGTTCTTTAAAACCTGTTACCACTCTCTAGAGCTTTGTTTTAATCTATATAAAGCCTTTTATAGGAAAATAACTTGCTTTTAAGAGGGTTTGTAGCTATACTTCTTAAGTAACTTAGCTACTTTAGGTGTAAAAGACTTAGCAAACTTAGTAAATCCATTAGGAATTTGCATATAGATAGCTTCCTTTAGTAGACTGTTTAGAAAGGCCCCTATAAAATTAACCTATTTAACTTCCTAGTTATTATAAGCCGCTAGGGCTAGTAAAATCCGCTAACTAGGGGGAATGCTAGTTATAGCGTAGGTTTTAATATAATCTTAACCTTCTATTGACATAAACCCTTTAGCAATAAGTTAGGCCTTATACTTTAGAGGATTATTTTCTTTATCCTTTTTAAGCTTATAAATAAGCCTATTCTTTAGAACCCTCTAGCCCTTAGGAATTTAGTCTATCCCTATAAATTTAAAGGTTCTAGTAGCTAGAAGCTGTTTAAATTCGTTAAAAGTTATATCTATCTATTTTTAACTATCCTTACTTTTTAAAGCTTGTTTCTAGGTCTTAGGGGTATCTAAATCGTTATTAGTAGATAATTTAGCCCTTTATTATGCCTTAAAGCATATCTCCTTAATGTATAAAGATATATTAAAATCATTAATATCCATAGAATTAGAGTTAATTAAAGAATCCAAATCTAAAAACGGTTTTTTAATAGCACCCTTATTAGGGGCGCTAGAGCTAGGGCTCTCTAGGGGTAGCGCTAGAGGCATTGCAGGCGCTGTTATAGGCGCTGTATTAGTTACCCTAGGGGCTATTATTATAGGCGCTACGGGCGCTACGGGCGCTAGGCTTTTAGGAGGCTTTAGGTAACTATCCTAAATTTCTAGATTATCTCGTAAGATATTAGCTTCTCCCTCTAAAGGATTAGTCCCTAAAGGCTTAGGGGACCCTATAGAGCCTATATTCTCTATAATTTTAATAAAGCTAGTCTTTATAACTAACCTTTTAAAGGGAATATAAATAAGATAAATAGTAGAACCTAGAGTAGCTAGTAACTAACTAGGAATAGTCCTAGGGGCTAGCTTTTAAAGCTTAGATCTCTGCTCCGGAGGTATTAGGACCTTACAATAAGACCCTATAGCCCTAATTTTTGAGAAGTTAGGCTTATAGGAAGTCTTAGGCTCTAAATTAGCTAAAAATAGCTACTTAGGGGTTAAAGGTTTAGTTGTATTAGCTATGATGTTAACTAATTCCACTATAGCTAGAAGGATATAAGACTATAGATATAAGGGTAGCTTAGACTACTAAAGTGTAGCCCTAAGCTAGTTAAGGATAACCCTAATAGCCCTCTTAACTAGCCTATTCTGTTTGTAAATATAGGGGTAAGAGGTACTAAAGTAAATTCCCTTAGAAGATAACTATAACTAAAGTTTGTTATTAATTTTAGTACCTCTATTAAAGTGAAGGTGCCTAGGATACGCGTTATATTGATTTTTTAGAGCTCTAAAGAAACCCTTAATAGCTAAAGAAAGGGTTAAACCTTCTTTATTAGCTAATAAAAAGCACTATTTATACTAGGATTTTCGATTAATAAGAATAAGGACTATTGCCTTCTTATTATATAGTATAGGTTTAATTTTAACTATATCTCCCTCTAGAATATCTAAAACTCTAGGGGGGTCCTAAATAGGTTATTTAGTTAGTCTTCTAATAGCTTTAGATTATATATAGGCTATGTAGTTAAAATCCTTTTCTTTAACAGCGGAAAAATCAGGGATCCCTTTAGCTAATTTTAATAATTTCTTTAGTAAAGGGAGGCCTATATAGCCTAGTTAAATGTGCTAAAGAAGGGCTAGATCTAGTAACTTCTTATAACTAGGATCTAGATTAGATTTAGGGCTATTATCCCCTAGCTCCCTCTATTACTAGGCCTCTTAAGAATCACAGGCCTTTAGGGGCAGTAGATAGCCACTATTATCACCTAAGTTATTAGGGTATAGACCTTCTAAACCCCCTATAGA
Source organism: Epichloe amarillans (assembly GCA_024072835.1). Lineage (NCBI taxonomy): Eukaryota > Fungi > Ascomycota > Sordariomycetes > Hypocreales > Clavicipitaceae > Epichloe > Epichloe amarillans. The sequence continues at coordinate 3,166,948 of CP099637.1, read as the reverse complement.
AGATGCCTAACTAGGAGGAGCTTTGGTGGGATATAGGGCTAAATCTTCTAAATCATTGTCTTCTAGCTCTTTAATTTATTAATATTCCTTAGGATTAAAAGCTAGTTATAGAATTTAAACCTCTATAGGGTAGGAAAACCCTAATTTAGTCTTATAAGCTCTTAGTTATTGTTGCTATTAGTTATAGTATTAAGAGCCTATAAAGGAGAGGTGGGTTAAATGCTTATAGATTATAGGCGTGGGTTGCCCCTTAATCTATAGAAAAAAGCCATGTTTAGCAGGTTCTAATAACCTATAGGGGCTTTTATTAGCTAGGAATAGCTAGTCTTTAGCTAGATAACCTCCCTTTAGATAGTGAGATAACTTACTAACTAGGTTAGTATCTATGCCTAGGAAATATAGAGCATCTAGTAAAGCTAAGGGCCTATATTCTAGTGGATTTTTCTTAACTAGAATGTTAAAAATAGCTATGCCTCTTCCTTTAGGAAAAATAGGTCCTCCTGCTGTAATTATAGCGCTAGTTTTACCTTTCTTTAGAGGTTTAAAGTCCCTAAAAGAAGCCCTATTATTATAAATGTAATAGGAAGAACCCGTATTATATAAAAGGGAGTTTTTAACTATATTATTAGAGTAGCTAAAAGTAGGCTTGCTAGTAGTGTTACTAGTGGTACTAGAGGTATCTAAGTTAGACTTAGAATCACTACTATTATTACTGCTAGATTTATTAGAATCTAATTCTTTAACGTATCCTATGGCTAGGGTATAGCCTAAAGCAAAAGCAGCTTCTTTTCCTTTCTGTTTTTCCCTATTACTACTCTTTTTCTTCTTCTACTTCTTTTTAGAGGCCTTAGAAGGGTTTAAATCCTTCTTATCCTACTCTTTAGTAGCGTTAGAGTCCTTCTTAGGGTTAGGATTAGAAGACTTCTTTTCCTAGTCCTTAGAATTTCCCTTATTATTATTAGAAGCCTTATAGCTAAGGGCTTTAGCTATAGGGGAGGTTTTATCCCTTTGTTTTTCTAATAAGTCCGCTATAAGGAACTGTAAATTTAGGGTATTTATAGGCAGTCCTTATGCCCTAGAAGCTTTAATAGTAAATCTTTGTCTCTTAGCCTAACTAGGAAAGGTTTGCTTTAATGCATTAATATAATAATTTACTTAATTAATAGGGGCAATCTCTACACTATAAAGTTATAGTCTAGCTAGTAAATTATTAAAATTAGCATTAAAAGCCTCTAAAGATCCCTTATAACTTAAAAAGTTTAGGGAATAGTAGCTAGCGTATAGTATACTACGCTAGATTTTAGCACTTTACAAATACTACTTAATAAGGACTTTATAGGCTTCTTTAGGGGATTTTTACTAATATATAGTAGCCTGTGGTCCTAGTTAATAACTATCTCTTAATATTATTAAAAGAATAGCTTAGTTATAGTTAGCTAGATAGCTTGCTAGGCTTAGATTATCTATAAATTTAGGTAATCCTAGGGCTCTAAATTATATGCTTAGGGCTTGCTTCCACTAATTATAGTTTTTAGGGCCTTTTAGCTTAGCTCCCTCTAGAATAAAGTAAACCTTCTTATTTAGTTCCTTTATAGCACCTATATTAAAGGTAGCTTATAAGTTACTAGAAGGTACGCTTATAGAAGTAGTAGCTATTAGGTCTTTTTCTAGAACCTTAGTATTTTCTTCCTTAGGTTTATTAGAAGCCTAAAGACCTTATATAATAGTTATAGTTTGCGTTAATTTCTCTAGAAGGTTATTAATGCTAGCCTTATTTTTAATATGATTTTCCTTGCTATGCCTAATAAAATTAGATAAGGTCTTGCCTTATTATTTAATTTAGCTTTGTATCTATAGCTATAGAGCACTAGCCTAAATAGCTAGTTAACCTTCTATATCTATCCTACTAGGGTCCCTAGGGGGGCTAGAAGACCCTAGGGCAGGGGCCTTACCCTTATAACTAGGTAGTGCTATCTTCTAAAAGTCCCTATGTTAAATCTCTAAATTTATTCCTATTACAAATAACGCACGCTAAAAATTAATTATATTACAATCTAGTTATATACGTAATTTGTGTGGCAGGGCTGTTTAAGAGGGCAGCCCTTAGGTCTAAAAAGTAAGTCTTTAGTATATGTAGGCAGAAAAATAGCAAAGAAGAATCTCCGTAAGGAAAATTTCTTAACACTAAGGATAGGAATTATAGATAATAAGTATTATAGAAGCTATAACGTAATGTAACGTAATATATAGTGCGTGTAACGTAATATAATAGGTTAAAAAGCCTAGTATATAATATACTAGATATCTAATGATTTTAAAGGGTGTAGTGTATTTACTATTATAGATAATATTAAATATAACAGTTATAGTAGTGAATAGAATCACTAAAAGTGGTTATAGTTATAACTAGATAGTTATAGTTATAATATAGTGGTTACGGGTGTAATATAGTAGTTGCGGGTGTAATATAGTGGTTATAGTTATGGCTATAAATAATTTTTAACACTAAGGGTCTAATGTTATAATGCGTGGTACTAGTAAATAAAGAGCTTTAAATTCTAGTGGTTTCCTTTGTAATCTTAAGAGCCTATAGGTATAGTAGGTAGTAACTATACCTAAAATTAAGTAGTAATCGCAGTAAAATAACACAGTAATATAGTAATCTATAGGCCTTCCGGGCTTATAACCTATTAAAAATAGGAAGGGAATCTAACTAGAGGGATAGGAAGACCTCCCTAGTAGATTCTAACGTAGCGGCTTCTAGATTCACTAGATTATAGCTTATTCTTTAAGATTAGGAGCTTTTAATAGTTAAATACAGTTAATTCCTAGCTAACGGATAGTCTAATAAGTAATAAGAGGATTTCTAGTCCCCTTATAGACCTACTAACTATATTAAAGGATCTAGGTTACTAGAGAGGTCTTAGGAGCTACTTTTTATTTTCCGTAAAACTTATTTATATAGGAAAAATAAAAAATCAACTTATAGCTATATAAAGTAGCTACCTAGGTAGTCTAACTAAGCATTTTTAATAGATAACCCTATTAACAAAATATACTATTAAATCCAGAAAAATTCAAGGATTCGAACAGTGTACGTTAGCCTTTTATACGACTACTAGTTGCCTAGTTACAGTCGATTTTAGCTTCCCTATAGGGTAACCTAGTTGGCTTAGTCATACAAGCCCGCGGGTTGGTTGTGGAACAACGCAGGTCACATTAGAACAACGCTGTAAACAACGCTCGTAACTAACGTTGCAACAACGCAACAAGGCAACTAGTGGGCCTATAAAATAGTGCTATAAATAGCATTATTTTAACACAGTGGCACTTTAATCCACATCTTTAATAATAAACACTAGTTTATAGACCTTAATTATAGTTAATAACCTAGAATTCGAGCTAGTTACAGTGTCACTAAGGCTCATGGCGTTAGCATAGCTTAGATTGTCTTAACAGATAGCTAGACCCTTACCTTATTAAAGGCCTAGTATTAACTATTGTTCTTCGCAAACCTTATATCTCTTTAGCTACTTACATAAAAGAGAATAAGGTAGGATAACCTCACTAGAAGGGTTATAGACCTAGCAAGAGGTAATTAGGAGATATTTTAAACTTGGATTATTAGTACGCAGCTATGTATAGAGGGCTTGCTATTAGATATCTTTGCTATTAAGGGAGATTTAAGAGACCTAAAGGCTATAATAGTAATACCTGCGGACCTATAGCATACTAGATTAGCGCATCTAGGCAAGGATATAATAGATTAAGTGCTTAAAAAGCTTTAAATCCCTTTAAAGGAAAGAAGCGTAGGGAAATATAAGGTTTATTAGATAGCTAAGGCGTAGAGGCAAATATCACAAGTCTTACAGATAGGGTTATTACCTTTAGGGCCGCTTTAGGTAATCTCTTTTAATCTCTTTGCTTAATTATTAGGGTATAATAAAGACTAATATATTGCTCTTTTTACCTATAGAGCTATAGGATTACGCTATATCTTCACAATCCTATTAAAGATAGATATTACGCTTTGCTTTAATTAGTTAGAAGCTATATACACGAGGGTATATAGCATCCACATCGCGGTTATAATAACTAATAAGGAGACTACCTTCTAGACTAAGAAATAGGAAGAAAAGGTTATAAATAGAGGTATTATTATTAGGAAGTCTAGCCTAGCTTACCCACATTAAAACAGGCACGCTAAATGGTCTAGGGGGGTGATAATAAGGGTTATAATAACTCTTATAATATAATTAGGCTTCCTAGAAGATCTCTAGCCTATAGCTACTAAAGTAGCTATTTATATCTTAAACTATACGCCTTAAAAGCTACTTAACTAGCAATCCCCTTAATAGGCGTTAAATAGGTGGTTAAGAGAGAATAAGCTTTAATAGAGTTACTTACTAGAGAATCTAGAAGCCTCTATAACTTACCTATAAGCCTTTAGTTATAAAGCATTTATAATAATATAAAGTAGGCTTTATAAGGCAGGTCTAAAGCTCGCATAGAGAGCTTATATTAGATACCTTACTAGATATATCTCCTCCACGCAATACCTAATTTAGGTACTAATAATAAAGAGAAGCTACTAGTTCTTATTAAGTTATATTACCTTTAATAAATTAATCTTCTATGCTTAAGAAAGAGGCCTATTACTAAGTATAAAAGAGGTTAAAAATCGCTTCCTTAAAGAGCTAGTTAATAATAATAAGAATAAAAGCTCTAATATAAGGCTTCTATAAATAGCATACCCACTATTACTATAATAACCACTTAATTAGCTTTAATAGGATAAAACTCTTAATAGTTATGATTAATTAGATTATAAAGAAAAGGAAAAAGGGAGTTAAGAAATAAATCTACTAACTTCTCTAAATTCACCTAAACAATTTCTAGGTTTAATAGATTACATGCTATTAAGTATTAATAATTTGCTTAACCTACCTAATAGTAGTAATAGTTATAATATGTTAATAAATCTATAAGATTATAATAATCTTAAAGCATTTACTATAGCCTTTAATCTAGGCCCTAAGAGCAAAGAAAAGCCTTATATATTAAGGCTTTTGCCTTCTCTAGCCTATTATAATAACTTAGCTAGTTATCTAAAGGAAAAGGAATTCTAAAAAGCATAAGACAAAGAATATAATAAGATTATTAATAGAAAGGTAGCTATAAAGGTATCTAGAGATAAAGTTTCTTTATATATAAAGCCTCTAGGCCTTACTTAGGTCTTTGCTTATAAATTAGATAAGTAAGGCTACCTTTAGCAATATAAAGCTTATCTTTGTGTTCTTAGGAATTATTAACTAAAGAGTTATCTATTAACTTAAGTAATAACTCTAGCTACTAATATATTTAGGCTATTTATAGCTATTATATACTACTTTAACCTAGAAGCATACTAGTATAACTTTATTATAGCATTCCTAAATTTAGATCTTAATAAAGAGGTTTACTATAAGATACCTCTAGGCTATAGAGATAAAGAAGCCTATCTAAAGCTCCTTAGAGTAGTCTATAGACTATAGAGAGCGCCTCTCTTATAAATAAAAGAGCTAATTAGCTAGCTAATTAGTAAGGGCTTTACATAACTCTTTAAAGATATCTATATATTTATTAAGGATAGATTAATTATCTTCTTTTACATAAATAACCTTATTGCCTTATTTACTAAAGGGAAATCATATCTATATAATAAATTTAAAGTAAGACTCTTTGCGAAGTATAATATTAAGGACCTTAGAGAGCTCTAATAGTTCCTAGGCGTTAAAATCATTAGAGACTATGCTAATAGGAAGGTATAGCTTAATTAGAAGTCCTATTAGAATAAAGCTACTACTAAATTTAATATAAAGATCCCTTAATAAAGGCCTATAGCCTTAATAACTATTATACCTCTAAAACCTTTTAAAGGAGAGGTTAGCGCTTAAGATCTTAAGCAATATAAATCCTTAATTAAAACCCTGCTATACCTAATAATAGTTTTAAGACCTAATATCGCTTTTATAGCTTTATAACTCTTATAATACTTATAAAACCTAGGGCTATAGCATATAAAAGTAGCTAAAAGAGCCCTTAAGTATAGGTATGCGTAAGCAAACCTAGTAATTAAATACAGTAGTAATAACCCTAAATTAGAGGTATATAGTGACGCTTCCTTTGCTAATAATTATATAATAAGAAAAAGCTTATAAGGCTATGTTATAAAGCTTTTTAGAGGACTTATACTCTTTAAGGTAGGAAGGCAAGCTATTATAATAATATTATTAACTAAAGCAAAGCTCTTAGTGCTTTCTTATTATAGTAAAGAGCTTATTACCTTTAGATAATTATATTAAGAGGTTAGGCTATGCCTAGGTAATAACACGCTTAAGATAAAATATAATAACATATAGACTATCTATCTTCTTAAGGAAGAGTTTATTAGGCTTATAATAAAGCTTTAGCATATTAATATTTATTACCACTAGCTTTATTAAGAGGTTATAAAGGGAACCTTTAATATTTCCTAGATTATAACTAAAGAAATAATCATAGATAGCCTTATAAAGCTACTTATAGGGACTGCTTTTATAAGCTTTTATAAGGCATTAGGGCTTATATAACTACCCGCTAGTATGCTTAGTAAAGAACCTAAAGAATAAGCATTATATAATAACCTTAATTTAGATAGGATTATAACTAAGTAACTGCTTTTTTACACTATAGAATTAATTTTAAATATTATAACATTAATTTAACTAATTTAATTAATTTAGAATTATTATAGGGAACCTTAAAATAAGGTCCCCTAGGGGGGTGTGTTAAGGGCATAATTAACCCTACTGCACAATAGTCTTACTACTTAACTAGCTAAGATAGGAATCCACCTGCGTAAGTTATTTTCCACGGCCTCTGTAGTTTTATAGTATGTTTTATCGTTATACTAGTACCCCACTAATGGTACAGGTACTTAGGTATTTAGACCGTAGTCCGCACCCTCTTACAGGGTCGGACAACTCAATAGAGGTCATCACATTGAACCCTAGCTCCGCGGTCCAACAATGGTCAAATAGGCCAACTCAAAGCGCACTTGATCATTGCCCTTTCCAGTGCAACCATGCGAGACGAAGTCGCAACCTTCTTTCTCGGCAGCCTTCATCATTCCACGTGCGATGACAGGACGGGCCAAGCTAGTACCTAGGAGATACTGGTCTTCGTAGATGGCATTGCATTGCACGGCCTTCCAGCACAACTCGTCGACAAAAACCTTGCGGAGGTCATCAATGATCATTTTGGTGGCCCCAATCTGGAGAGCTTTTTTCTCAACGGCAGCCCAGTCTTCTTCCTGGCCGACATTGGCCAAATAGCAGACAACTTCATATTGCTGCTCCAGCAACCATGCCAGGATCGTGCTCGTGTCGAGTCCGCCGGAATAGGCCAAGCAAACCTTGCCTTTACTGCCGGCCATTGTCACGATTTTGGTTGTGAGTTTGCAATTGGGATTCTGGTTCAAAGGCGTTGAGGTCGGGTCGAAGCCGAGATTGAATGGTCGCCAAGATGATACAACGATCAAAGAAAAGAGGATTAGAAAGAAGACAAGACTTTAATTAATAATTTAAACTAAGCTTCCTGATAATATAGATAGCTAGAAAGGTAAGGAAAAATTCATCTTAGGTCAGGAAAGATAATTCCTGCAGTGGCGCCTAAGGCCACAATGGAGCAGGTGGCGGCAGGTGCCAGGCACCACCTTCCCCCAACACTGGGAGCTTGCAACGCTTAGAGTTTGCAATCGAAAGCTTATGGGAATGCCCGTTGTGGAGCTCCTGTCACCAAAGTCTATTCACCAACGGGCTCTTGTTGCACGACGCCAAGGCAAGTGGCAAGAACTAAACACTTGGGCGGGCACATACCACGTTGGGCGAGGGATTCCGTGGAAAGGGTTGATCTGCTTTCTTCCAAGTCCTCGATATTCGTCGTGGTGGATCAATCAAGCGAAAGAGACTGGTTGTCATCTGGAAACAGAGGCGCGTTTGCCGAGTTGTCGTCGTGACTGCCACCAGACATCAGACATTTTTACATTTTTTACGGTGCCCATGTGCCGCTCCTTCCTTCCGGATCGCTCCTCAATGGCCATCTGAAGTCACGCGCTTGCCGCGCTTTGCGTCTCCGCTCCAAATCTTGATGCATTTGCTTGCTGATATCAGCCAAAACCGAATGTTCTCGAGTGCCCGACCCAACAATAATACAGTATTGCGGCTTCTTGAAAGCTGTGCTGGTGGGCGGACATGCCGGCAGCACCTTCCTCATCGTGTGGCAAGAGCACCATGGCCGACAGCCTTCACGATATACAGGTGCGATACAAGCTTTCTCCAGCCACCATTAAGATTCTATCAAGCATTCCGAGAACTCCTGATCGACAGCAAGTTCTCCATAAGGCTTGTCTTGCGAGTGAGCTCCGCTCTTTCCCTCTGAAGCAGGCCGAGAAGGGATTTTTCCGCGAAGTCAACGACCACACGGCGATACCATACACCATCAAAGAAACCATCGCTCAGCCATGGCATAAGGTATTCTTGTTGGTTCAAGTGGATCTCCTGCGAACGTGTTGGCCAAACAAAATATCGGCAACGGCAAGGAAAGAGCTCTATCAGGATCTCGGCAGGATCCTTGCCCTCCTTGATCGGATACTGCGATGTACAATCGACATCATCGGACTGAGGCGAGATGGAAGTGGCATCAATACAGCACTGGATGTGCTGCGAAGTGTTCGGTCACGTACATGGGAGGGAGACGGCAGAGAGTTACTTCTGATCGATGGTATAGGTGTTGCGAAACTGGAAAAGTTGACCAAGGCTGGTGTCAGGACCATTCGAGAGATTCAACAGCTTGATTTTTGCCACATAGAGAGGCTGCTCAGCCGGAACCCTCCATTTGGCCACCAACTTCTTCAACAGCTTGCTGGATTTCCCCGCCTTTCATGTCAGTTCGACGTCATTGAGCGAGTGTCTTCTTCGTCAATTCCAGTGCAGCCAGAGCCTTCCTCGTCCAGGTTTTGTGCTTGGATCTGTCGAGTGACAATGGGTTACGACAACGAACAACCGCCCTTCTAGAAGAAGAACAACCCCTGGGTCACTTTGGTCATTGAGGGTGGTGACGGCAGATTGTTATGGTTTTGGCGCGGGAGCGTAAAGAAGCTTCATGGGAGGAAAGACTTGGTCGTCAGCTTAGAGACAGGAGCAGGGGAGAAGATTGGAATTCGGCTTGTTTGCGAAGAGATCGTTGGAACCATGGTTGGAATTACGCATCAGATGCCATGATGCCAAGCAACACAGCTTGGGGTATTATTTGCGTGGACACAAGGTTCGTGGACACAAGGTTCGAAATTGCTAAGCGGTCAACAAAACGAGTCATGACTCAAGAGGGATGGATCAGTTGTGGGCAGGCGGCGGAATGTCAAGTCATCTGGTCAATCAGTTCATCGGATTGAGGGCGTTACTTGCTTTGAAACAAGTATGATAAGCAGATGTGTACTTTGTGACAGGATGTGCCACACCTTTTGATCAGATATCACCTGGCGGGCTGGCATTGGCCAAAGGACATGGTCAAGTTGAATGAGGGCTTAGAAAGACATGACTCAAGTACAGCCCCGTGGGCAGTACTTATACCACAATCATTGTGCAATGCAGCTTCATCAGACTAGATCTAATGTACTTGACTGTACATGTACAAGTGGCCCTGGGCCCAGGTTGACAATCTTGAAACGTCCGGACCAATGCGGAAAATTTGATGGCGGGAAAACATGTGCAGAAACAAAAGTCCTTCTCGCGTTCCCCATGATACCCATTCCAATATCTGGAAGAAAGAAAACAACGCCGTAGTCAGCAGAAAGGGGGTATATTGCCCGACCACCGATACCTTGTCCCAAAACACCCATGCCATGCTACCGCACCTTTCTATGCCCGTGTAACCCGTTGCGAACAATAACAGCCTATTGTGTAGCTCCGCCTCCGCCTAGCTAGCAGAGAGGATGTAGTTTGAGGCGGTGGTCACCAAAATCAATCCGAATCGTATGCCACCAGCGTCGCCGGTTTCTTCTGAGCCATTTCCGCGGGAGGACCTGCTGCCCCTTTCTTCATCTGCGCCTTATCAACGCGCCTCCTCTTCGCCCCAGGCAACTTGGCCATCTTGACCCCATCGCGCTTCTGCAAAAAGGGATCCTGAACAGCGCGCGTATTGCTCGTGATGGCAGCCACAAAATCATATTTGCGCTTGGCCGCCGCCTTGTCGGCCTTGAGCCGCACCCCCCCATCTTTCTTCGAGGCCGAGGCCGAGGCCAAGGCCGACGTCGACGTCGACGTCGAAGACAACAGACCTGCGTTGGCAGCACCAGCAAACAAAGGCTTCGCCAGCGCCTTCTCCGCGCCATCGTGGTCGAAGCCCGGCCCGAAATCCACCAGCTTGGCCCTCTGAGCATCCTCCTCCGTTCCCGGCACCAGCTCGATGCCCAAGCCCATTCTATCACGCAGCGCCTCGGTCCTCGCCTCATCTCTCTCCCTCTCCTTCCTGCCGACCCGAAACGCCTTCCTCAGCTTCTGGTTCATCGCGTAGGGATCCTCCCACGCCTTATCCTGAGCATCTCGCAGATGTTCGATCCTCTCACTCGCCAAGGTGAACCGCTCCCTGTCCTCAATCGTCTTTTCTAAGCTCGCGAACGCGTTCTTCCTCAGCGCCTCGCGCTCCTGGTCCGTCATGATGACGAGGGCCTCCTCCCCTTCCCGCGCCACATCCTGACCCGTGTCCCGTTTCGTAGCGCCCTCCACTACCACGTAAGCTGTGTTTTTGGGATCTGTACGCATCTCGACGGTGCCTCCGCAGGCGGCGTGGCGGAAGCGGAAGCTCCATATCGGCGAGGAGTAGTAGTTGCCGACCTTTTTCTTTTCGGCGTTGAAGCGGACGCCCTGTCCGATGATGGTGGGCCTGGGGCACGAGGAGCACCATATGGGGAAGGGCATTTCGTAGCGCACCGTGAGGATGCCATGGGAGGCGAGTTTCGACGCGCGCTGGCCGAGGGCGTGCTTCTTGTGAAGTTTATTGGCCGACGTGGTGCCTTCAACGTCGGGCGGGACATGACGTCCCATGTTGAAGCCCTGCATGATGGGGCGAGGCGTCGGCGCCGAGGACCTTGGGGGAAGGAAAGGGAAAGCTGTCGTGGAAGATGATGAATTTTGGTGGATGCTGTCTGCCTGTCAGATGAATTTGGTGGTTGCATGTTCCAAGTTGCAAGGGGGTGTGTCTGTCTGCTTTGTTGGTGGGGCCAAGACAAGACCGGCTCGATTGGGGTTCCCAGGAAACTGGGTCCGGAGTGGAGCCAAAGGCGGCAGGTTTATCCCTGAACATAGATTGGCTGCGTTGTCCGCGGCAATCGAGCACTATTAATTGGAGGCCTGGGAAGAAAATCAAACAGCCCGCCCCCCTGGCTCTCTCTCGCGATATGAAGAAAGGCTGCTTTAATAAAAAGTCTGCGTGGTACCAGATGATCCACGTGTTTGCTTGTGTAATTGTGCTATCTACCAGCCGCCTGGGAAATCCTGATTAACATTCTCCGTAAGAGAGAGGCCGAACTTTGATATACTTTGGGTCCACGAGAGGGAGCCTTGGCCCTAAAAGGAAAGCCTTTTGCTTCCCTATTTCGTTGCCTCCTTGTGCACTCGCTTGTAGCAAAATCGTTTGGTTTGCATCGACGAGCAGAAATCAGCGGGCCAGCCCCTCCTTCCCTACTACATCCCATCCGTATACGAGGCGTCATTTAGGACGTGGACATACTCTGATCGAACCAAAGTAATGATGGAAACAAACCAAATAGAAGTATCATAACCTATCGGCTTATGCAACTCCAACCCGTATGTAATTACCTATGGCTCCTGTGCTGTGCCTGTGATATCCGCTTTGACTGCCATTTGAAAAGATTAAATCATAAGGCAGCATCTAAAACCGTGTGTCCCTGGGAATTGGTGTAGCAGACGCTCCGAGTCCGCCCTCGACGCTCATACGTCGTCCATCTGCCCGGCGGGCTCGTCGTCGTCGTCGTCGTCGTCCCCAAAGCTGGCGACAGAAGACATGTCGTCGTCGTCTTCACTCTCGGCACCGGCTTCGTCGGCAGCATCCTTAGTGGCATACTTTCGGACATATTCTGCATGCCCAAAAAAATTGTCAGCAGCAACATCCACCGTTCCTACACCTCTTGTTACTTTAACGCACCCTTGACCTTGGCATCATAGCTTTTGGGTTCTCTAATCAGCAGAGCAGCGGCTTCTCCGTTGAGAGGATCAGTCGGGTTGGGATAGCGGAGGAGTTGTGGAAGAAACACTTCGAAAATGTTGATCATGTCGAACATTGGGGACCAAGTCTGGTTGATGACATCTAAACAAACGGATCCGGACCTGTCCAAGGCGATGCGTCTCAGTATCCGCATTCGCAGTGCTTTCCAATAGACACTTGCAAGTGTTTTCTTGTACGTTTCATTCCATTTTGTGTGAGTCCATGTTACGGTAGCCACCAGGTGTCAACTCACAACTCATCGATATTGGGGTGAAAGATGCGGTTGACGAAACCGATGCTCGGCGACTTATACGGGTAGGTATCGGGCAATTCGACATGAACTTTCCAGAGGCCCCCTTCAAAGGGAGCTGAGGTATATAGTCAGTGAACTTTTCCCCAACCATGCATGCGCCTGTGAATTTCGGCATCAGACATCCAGTGCACGTACTCTCCGGGGGACCCTTGAATCGGACATAGAATTCCTGCCTGTTGATGTTTCGGGTGAGAATCGATCAATCGGGAAAGCGAAGCGAGCGAGGGCTGCGGCGGTTCGACATCTTACACTATGAGCGTTTAGTACTTGTCGGACCCAGCACTAGACGTTCCACTTGCTGTTATCGTTGACAAGAGTCACCTCATAGTCACTCATGAGCCTATGATGGTCAGCATAAATCAACGTCTCGAAGCTGGCTGAAGTTTTCCATCCTACATCCTATCAAACGAGTCAGCAGTCGGGTCAGGGCATCAGGGGACGCGTAGAGCGGGAGCGGGCAGCGGGCAGCGGGCAGCGGGCAGCGGGCAGCGGCGCACTTCATGACCTGGAGAGGACCAACGTCAGTGTTTAGGCGTTCGTTCAAAGACAGCCGACGGAGCGTCCCCCGCGTCGGCGAGAGGGCATTAGTAACTCACATCAGTCTCGATTCTACGACGAGGGCTACTCATGGTGGACGAGCTGGCGGACTTTGTGAGGACTGTGGATAGCTTGGCTAGGCCAAAGTGCGCTGTGCGTGCGAGTCGCTGTCTTATAGCCAGGGACGGGACTCGCCATGATGTCACGTGTGCCTGGGCCTTTAACACGTAAACATGCAGGAGTGGATTTTCAATCATGTAGTGGTAACTAGGCCTAAAACAGAAGAGATAGATATGTAGCCCTCCGTCCGCACGCAAATCTCACATCCCACGCCCCCCACCACCTCGGCTCAACCAACACCACCGGCGCGACGTTATCAGTGCACGTCGCAGGTCTTCTTCTCGTGGCGACCTCGCCGGGCTTTGGACTCAACAAGTAGTAGTTTCCATACACAAGAGACATCGGCTGTACGTATCCCGCGGGAGGTTTATCAACTGGCTTTACTCCGTACAACGGCAAATGATACTCAGGTTGCTACCGTGACATGAACGTAGACTCCATCCGACAGCGGGAGTTTCGCAAATATTGGTTTTGTTTTGTCTTGGCCTGTCCGAACGCATCCGGAGTACTAAAACCACAAAAGAGCCTCTTTTCTGCTATTTTCTTTCGCTGTTCTACCATACAGAAAGCCTGGATATGAATGCATCCAAATCTGAGCTTGTCCCGAATAAATAAAGTTACAGTTCTTCTCCCCCTTTCTTCTTCATCGCCCTCGATGGTGGTATTGTGCGAGTGAGTAGGGTGGATATGTGTTGTGTGTTCCAACTGTGGCGATCTGATGAAGGGACGAGGGGCCAGCGAAGGGAGTGCACATCTCCCCATCATCTGTTGCCAGCAGTCTGGTTGAAGCCGTCAAGCATAGACTCCTTCATCTCCCTCCTTCTTGCTGCCGACCCATCTTCTGGTTTCGATTGCTCGAGCGCCTTCTCGTTCGTGTTCTCGCTCGCTTCTGCCGAGGCCGAGGTGTCGACGACGTTCTTCGCCATGGTCTTGGCCTGAGCCTCGCCCACTTTGCCGTAGACGCTCAGCCCCGTGGCGATCATGCTACCAATGTCACCGACGTTGCCGGGGACAACAACGGCGGTGCCCTCCTTGGCCAATCTTCCAAACGCCTCGACGTACTTCTCGGCAACCGTCAAGCTCATGGCTCCCTTGGCGCCTTCCCGTCCCTCGAGAATGGCCCTGGAGACGGCGTCGATGCCCTCGGCCGTTGCGCGCGCCTTGAGACGAATGGCCTCAGCCTCGCCATCTGCCCCGTTTATGCGCTCGGCACGCATGGCTTCCGAAGCGAGGATGACACTCTGCTTCTTGCCCTCGGCGATGTTGATGGCACTCTGTCGCTGGCCCTCTGAGTCAAGAATCTCGGCTCGTTTGGATCGCTCTGCCGTCACCTGTCGGTGCATCGCCTCGACAACAGCGGCCGGAGCATGAATGTCGCGGATCTCGTATCTCAGACAGGTTACGCCCCACGCTTCAGCAGCGTCGTTAATCGCAGCAGTGATGTTGGTGTTGAGGGCGGCACGCTCCTTGAGGACGTGGTCCAACGTTAATTGGCCGATCTCGGAACGCATGGTCGTCTGAGCAAGCTGGGAAATGGCATATTCCGCATCCTCTACGCCATAGCTACAAAGGGGAAAAACAAAAGTTGTTAGCAAATCCTCTTTATGACAGACATGCCGCTAGAAGCGGTGTTGTTTGTGAAGCATAATCCGTGATGACAATGTAGTCCGTGAAAAGGTAGGTAGCTCACCTTGCTTTGTAGGCATCAAACACTCGCGTGTAAAGAACGCCGTCCAGCTCAAGCGTGACGTTGTCGGCAGTGATGGCGCTCTGGCTAGGAATCTCAATGGCCGCTTCCTTGAGGCTCTTGACATAGGCGATGCGATCGAGAAACGGTATCATGACAGCTAAACCAGGCTCCAGGATGCGATTGAATCGGCCCATGCGCTCGACGATCCATGCTGTCTGCTGCGGGACAAAGCGAACAACGGTATTGGCCGGCAGTCTGGGTTTCTGGAAATATGAAGGGGGTGGTCCGGCAAAGCTTGCTGGAAGGAGGGTGCGGGTAGACGAGGTGAAGAGGCGAGCCTGCCGTGAGAGCAGCGGTGCCCTCAAGGCAGCTCTCGTCAGAGATGAGGCCACCATGCTGGGCTGTTGCGTACGTCGGAGCCGCACAATGCGAGTGACGCCGCGCAGAGCCAGTTGCTGGTCGATGTGGGTTGTTGGGATGTTTGTCGTCTCGGAAAAGAAGAGCGTTCCGCCGAGAGATGCCAACGGGTCGAGGCAATCAATAAGCAAGCTTCCACGAAACCGGCCCGGAAGTGCACTCCAACCTAGTTTTTGAGAAGGAAGAGGGCCGGCGTTTACCCGCCAGCAGAGCCAGCTGCCGCCTCCTTCTCTCATCCGACTTCAAAGGACAAGCTTGCCCCGCCCCCGAGCTTGCAGCGGGACAATTCACCATCCGCCCCTGCAACCACCTCTCCCGCCAACCCAGCAAAGAAACCAACATCCCGCTTTTAACAAGAAAAAAAAAAATTGAGCACCGCACCTCCGTACCGCCAACATGACGGCCAAGGTTCCCCGGAACTTCCGCCTGCTAGAAGAGCTCGAGAAGGGCGAGAAGGGTCTCGGCGCCGAGGCATGCAGCTACGGTCTCGAGGACGGCGAGGATCTCCTAATGAGTAACTGGAACGGAACCATCCTCGGACCCCCTCATGTGAGCGATTTCATCCTACCGACTTCCTTCAATCCCCCCCCCCCCCCCCGGGTTCCTTTTCCTCTCTCCGGTCAAACTGGCGAGCACACGCGCCATGCTCGTCAGTTTCACGTTCTCGAGTTCCCACGATGAGGGGCACAAAAAAGATGGGAGGAGGAGGGGCAACAAATAAATGGCCTGCCCGACCCATGCCCCTTCAGGGCCCTTCAGGCCTTCAGGGGCGTCACTCACAGACGACATGGGAACCACAAATTTTTTTTATAAAAACAGGAAGCGTGACGAGAACAAAACGCAGCCTCATCGCTAATACCACGTCTGCGCATCACAGTCCGTTCACGAAAACCGCATTTACAGCGTCAAGATGCACTGCGGCGACAACTACCCCGATGAGCCGCCGACGATCCAGTTCGTAAGCCAGGTGAACCTGCCGTGCGTCGATGCCCGCAACGGCGTGGTAGACCCCAAGCAGCTGCCCTGTCTTGCACAGTGGAAGCGAGAAAACACGATGGAGACGGTTCTTATTGAATTGAGAAGGTAGTGGTTGTGTAATCGAGCCCCTGTTTTTTTTTTTTCTTTTTTTTCTTTCTCCCCTTTGACCAGTGCTTGCTGACTTGGCGTTGAGATATATGGCTGCCCCGATGAACAAGAAGATCCCGCAGCCACCCGAAGGCACGACTTACTCATAAAGCTTAGAAATACGGAAAATACACGATAAACAGGGGTCGGTACACTGTGAGCAACTTGAAGCGATACAGTACATGTCTAGAGAAAGTGAAGGAAAGCACGACACAAATTCCAACATGCTGTTTTGAAACCATGGAGAATCAGGAAATCGACGAGTGATTTCCTAGCGCTAGCACAAGCAGTCACATTTTCAACTTGTTCCAATTTTACAGAGAGAAGCAACGAGATCCCTTATGAATGAAAGAAGAAATTCATCGAATTATGGTTTGCGGTCATGCGAGCACTTTTGTCTCTGGCCTGCGTGCTATGGTGCTCTCCTAGATCTGAAAAAAAAAAAAAAAAATGCGTAGGGGTATCTCAGCACTTGAGAGTTACAGGCCAATGCGAGGATATAATCACGTTCCCTCCAACTCCATCATGATGCAACTCTGTGAGAGGAGAAGTTATGAGAAGGCAGGACAAATGAGAAATTGCCTCTCGGGGAGTAACGGGGAAAGAATATCCGAATATTAATGCTCGGATGGGTGAATGGATGTACCCTACCCGTAGATAGTGCGAGATGTGGGCTCTCTGTCAACACATCCACAATGAAAAGGAATGGTTTGAAGAAGAGAGAAGAAAAAAAAAATTGAAAAATTGAAAAGGGTTGATAGGAGAGGGATGTGTACATATTGGTTACAGGTCGAGTCAATCATCATCACCCCACCATCCAAATTCTCCGACGTTGGCAAGGGAGGCAGGCCCGAAAGCACTCAAACGGGCCATGCTGGTACGGGTAGTTCGCTTCGTCGGCACAGGCGGGAACGAATCGGCAGACACGGGACTATCCGGACGGGGACGGGGGACGCCTTCTTTGCCCTCTTTCCCGGCAAAGTCTTGCTTTCCGACATTTGGTCTAGAGAAGCTGTGCGGGTGGAGGAGCGCCGGCGAGTCTGCTGTTGGTGATGAAGCAAGGCTGCAACCGCCGCTCTCAGATTGGTTGTCCTCATCACGCCGTGGTGACATGGTCCGGAGAGCGCTGGGGCTCAGGGGCGGCTCGACGACCGGCGATGTCGCTGATTGCCAGTCTCGGATGTCGTCCAGGTCGGGGCTGGGCTCAGCGTCGTCTAAGAATAAGGGAATGACGACTTCTTGTTGAATTGGCGTGCTGGCTGTTTCGTGGCTCGCAGAGTGTCTGGTGGATTTTCTTGCCTTGGGCAGCTCTGGCAATGACATGCTTGGAGGGGGGCCAGAAGGGCTTGGGGGCACGGCAGCAGCTCCGGGGTTGAATCCCGACGTCAGGATAGGGGGCACCAAACGCTTTCGAGCACCGACTGTGCGCTTCTGTTGCGAATGCGTGCTCTCTGGGAATGGGGATGAGGGTGGCGCGGGAAACCCAGAGGTGGTGGTGGTTTGGGAACCCTTTGAGCGATGACCATTTGCGGCTGTGTCATACTCTACTGGTGAGTCCGCAGAATCAGGAGCGGCTACCGCGTGGCCTGCTTGTGTAGCGCTCTTCGTTTCGTCTTCCGTCTCCTGTATCGTGTCGTTTTCCTGCTCGTTGACTTCTGATACTTGAGACATGGGCGCCTGCCGAATGCTCTGCTGCTTGTTTCGCAACGCCGAGAGGAGCATTTCTTCTTGGGGTGTCACAGCCATCAATCGGCTATGTCTTCCAGAGCCATCGACAGATGAGTGTGCCGAGCGAATGTAGAAGTCGACAGGTGTGGGACTGAGGGGAGGAGTCGGTTGATCTCCAGATGAAGCTCGGTGCAGACCTGGGGACCTGAGTACGCCGTCGCCAGCAACCGAAGATGCAGTATGCCTGGTCTCGATCGCTACGTCTGAGGGGCGACGTGCTGGCAGCATGGTTATGGCTCGAGCTTCTTGGATGTCATACCCTGATTCGTCTTGCCAGGTCGCGGCTGAAGAGTGGGAGTGATCCGACATGACAGAGCTTGTTGGGGAACCTAACGAGAGAGGTTGGTCACCGCAGTCAGTGGCAGACCTGGAGGCGACGCCTCCCGGGGCGTCACGCCTGCTTTCATAGCTCGGAACAATAATGTACGTATTGTTCTCGGCAAAACTCGTGCGTTTGCCTTGCCTACTCGAGCAGCTTGCCCCGCAGTCAGCGCCAGGTCTTGTATCTCGAGCTGACCTGGATCGGGATTCTGTAGAGGAAGGAAATCTTCCCGGCGCATTAAACGGCCTTGGTGAAGACGCCGATGCCGGACTTTGGCCAGCAGCAAACAGTCCCGGCTCTTCCAAGTCCTCGTCGTCGTCATCATCTTGTTCAGAATCCGACGAAAGCATCAGTACGCTAGTTTGGAGTAGGTCTCTGCCTTCTAAAGATCGTTCTGTGTTTTTCGAAGTTTTGGTCTGGCGACTGGAAACACTTCGTGCTGCACCGCCAGGTGATGATTGCCAATCGGACCTCAATACCGCCCCAGTCCTGGGGGTCTCTGAAGAGTCAGGGGTCGATCGACAAGGGTAGATTTCAAAATTGTTTACCTCGTCTTCAAATTTCCCTTCTGCTACATTTTCCAGCATTGACCGTTCATCACCAGTCACCTGGAGGCTCGGCGTGGAAATTTGGCTCATGACTTGTCTTATCGACATTTGTTCATAGTGATCATACAGAGAAGGCAAGTCGCTGGGACTTCCGTGACCGAGCCGACCACTCCCACTTCTGTTTGATCGGGGTGTTTCAGGAGCTGGGATTTGCAAAGTCTCGTTGGTGAATTTTCTTGTTGGCTTCCGAGATTCACAAGAGTGTGTCGACATTGACGAGGAGGGGGGCAGCAGGGATGGAGATGTCAGCATGCGATCCATCCTCGATGTGGTCCACGGGCCGCTCCCTACTGTGTCCTGTTCTTGTATCCCAGTGCGAGAAAGGTCCAGCATAGCAGGCTTCTTCTTCTTCTTGGTCCTGGCCGTACCCTCAGCTAAGGAATATGGGGGGAGATCGTTTGCCACGGATGGAGAAGAGGTCTGTTGAGAAAGTACCGGGGGAAATTTGGACTTTTCATACCATGACCGAATCGTGGACAAGGAACGACTCATCCTCAACCGCCCAGTTGTGTCCGTAGGCGCAGTCTTTGTTGGGGTCTGGTCGTTGACGGCGTTGAGTCGCAAAGGATGCGCGAGATCCGAAGCCTCACCCCACACTTTGTCTTGGTTTGCAATGACGACTTGGTCGTCAAATGTATAGTCGTCGGTTCCCAGGTCCGACGCGCTGTATCTCGCGGCGGCATTGGCAGACCTGTCGTCAGTCGTAATCGAGATGGATGCGTTATCCCAGCCAGCGGGAGCATCAATGCTGAGTGGCGTCGAACCTAGAATCCTGTGTGCCTTGCTTGTAGGCGGTAAATGTGTAGGCGGTTGAACAGGCTGTTTCTTGCGGCCCGCGATGGAGAATGAAAATCGAGCCATGGTTGCGCCCGTCGTCTCCTCGTTGAGGTCGTTGAGGTCGTTGAGGTCGTTGAGGGGGGGGCCGAGAAAGAGCTTCCTGGTGGCGCTATGCCAGAAACAGCAATCCTAACACAGGACAACCAAGACAACCATGCGCAGAATGAGAGCAGATCAGCCAGCCCTTTGCCCGAGTCGAATCAACAGAGCGTGCGTGAGCCGATTGTTGTTGGTCGTCACCCCCTCCAGTATTGATGATGCACGCGGAGTTATTGGTCGGTCCACTTGCTAATTGGCGACTGACTGTTGGGTCTTCTGGGCGAGATGAGGGTTGCGATGGCCGCTGAATGTCATTTGACATGGAGGATAGGATGTAAAGAATGCGGTAGGTGGCGGAGAATGACGGTCTGACACTGAGGTAGTTGATGATTTTGATGAGGCGTTTTGCTTGTTGGTGAGAGCTGCAGACCCACAGCTGAACGAGAGGCGACGACGACGACGACGACGACGACGACGACGATGACACAGAGCCGCTGGTCACAAAGCTTGCCGTGTGCAAGAAACGCCAAGCAAGAAAAAAAGAGAGAAGAGAAGAGAAGACGAGAGCGAACGCACTTGTTTGAATTGGTGGACTCTTGCAAACGGCACGGTCGGTGCGGACTACGGACTACGGACCATTACATGGATGGTCTGCATGGATATGGATGGTCTGCATGGATATGGATGGTCTGCATGGATGGTCATCATGAGGTCGGTCGGTCGGTCTGGTCTGGGGTCGGGTCGGGCTGCGAGGGACGGACGGATCCTGCCAAGCCTCTCCAGTCGCATTCAGAAAACGCTCGAGATGGCGGCGTGATGCTGCTCGCGCCAACTCGACCCGGCCATGGCTGCTGGGCTAATAAAGCATCGGCCAAGCTTGACTCCGTTCTGCACGCCTGCGGAGATGCAACTGCAACCCTGTTGTGCCTGGTGGGTGTGCCTGGTGGGTGTGCCTGGTGGGTGTGCCTGCATCGAGTTGCCATCGTGAGCATCTGCCCAAAACATCCTTCGCTTGTCTCTCGACTTCTGGAAGCCAATTCTCCAGGCTCCAATGACCAGCCATGTACGCCGGGTGTCTCAGCAGAACGTGTTGTGCTGATGGTGCTCGAAGTCGTTGTCGTGGACATACATATTATGACACGGAGCTTCCTCCGACAATACATACTGTCTATGCCTATTGCGTAAGGTGGCGCTTGGTAAACGTAAACGTTGAAAATGATTGACAGCGTGGCACCAACCATTACATTATTAGTGCGTGCCGTTGGTCATCGCCTCCCCTTACTATTGTCATGGTGAAGCCCGAACGCCCTGACGAGTTCCCCCGGTGAGGCTGTCTCGGGAACCCTGATCCTTGCAGCAACTTCACGTCAACGAACCTTGGAGTTCGTATCCCCTGGCAGCGCAGCCAGCCTGTGTTGGATGTACACGAATTTTTTTTTTTTTTTCCCCTTCGAGACAACATGTACGGAGTAATCCGTACATATGCTCGCAGACTGTTTCGTGACGCCGACGACTCCTCAGTTCTCTGTGAACGAAGGGCGCATGCCTGGCAAAAGCGGGATCCGGTTTTCCATCCAAATGTTCATCTTGCAAGTCAAAGCATATGAGACGAGACCCTGGCGGCGACGAGCCCTTCTTGTTCACTTATTGATAATTAATTGCCGGTGCGCTCCTTGCCAGATGTGTGGGGCCGTTGGGAGATGAGATGGCAACAAACTACGCCATTCTGGGAGTTGCCCCATCCCCGTCCTAATCTCCGCGCTTTGCTTTTTTTATTGTTGTTTTCTGCTTCGTGAGCGTGGCACGCTGCCGTCTGCGCGTGTCATTGTCACCCAGCACGGATCAAAGCGATCAAAGCTGAAAACCACCCTGATGAAAGCAACCTATCATGTCGTGTCCTCCCCATGTGATGGGAAGACCATGTCGGCGTAGCCCAGCAAAGTTATCGTCTTGTGATACTCCGTAGAGTGGTACATCATTACATATGAACAGTTTAAAAAATAAATAAAAAGCAACTTGGATCAGGATCTGAGCCACCATGGCCTTGGGCTAAACCTGCAAAGTCCCGATGGCAAGATAGTCGCATTCTTGTTTGCTTTTGCCGCGGCCGCGGCCCCTGGTATCGATCCAGTTTTGACAGATTGTCCTTGTCTCGACAAGACCAGGAAGGCGCGGCCCATCGGGGCTTAGGGTATGCATATTCGGAGAACCCAGCTCATCATATTGTTTTTATTACAACAGCCGAAATTTATATCAGAGAGAACGCATCAATACAGACTCGTTGCCCTTGCGCCGTGCTCGTGCCAGCCCCCAGAAATCAAGTACATTGCGAAGATAGAACGCCATTGTTAGAAAAATGACCCAAAGAATAGTGAGTCCGATACGTGTCCCCTATTCTCGCTCAGAGGTACCTCGTTTTGAGCCATTCTTCATTCCTCATTCGCAAATCGAGGCCATACTGCGCCCACCACTTGCGCGCTCGGTTCTGATCCTGGTCACCGATGCTGTCTTCCAGCGCCTCTTCGATATTACACGTGCGGAACTCGACCAGCTGTTTCCTGCCTTCCATGCCTTCGAGTTCGCCATGAGCGAATTTGCGCCACCACTCGAGCACATGAACGTGCTGGTGGATGGTGGAGCTGAGAAGCACGTCCGGATCAAAGACGAGCTTGTTGTCGCCTTTGAGGCGGCGCCAGGTCTCGAGGACTTGAACTTGACCCCATCGGGATGCGACCTTGGCGACGGCATCGCCGTGTGCGACGGGTATGCCTGAAGCGTCCCACCATCTGAGGACGTCCGCCTGGCCGTGCTGGGTGGCCCAGAGCAGGGCGCGGCCGGGTCGGAGAACGATTTCTTCGTCCAGGGCCGCGGCATCTCGCCACCATTCGAGAATGAGGAGGTTACCACGGCCACTCGCCTGCTCAAGCGCCGCTTCGGTGTAGCGGAGAGGGAGACCGGACCGTCGCCACCACCAATCGAGAATGCGGACGTGGCCGTTCCTGGAGGCCCCGTCTAGAGCTTCGGCATCGTACATGTGCCCTTCGCGGAACCACTTGCTCTGTTTCCAAAACTCGAGGACATCAGTTCGCGGATAATACGCTGATGCGTTGGTGGGCAGGGTAGTGCCATCGAATGCTTTGAAAAGGTCAGGCCGGTTGGCTTCCATGTATGCGAGGACTTCTATCAGAGCGAAGCGAATGATGAGCTTGACAACAAGGGCAGGCACGTCTCGAAAGTTAGGGGGAGATTGAGACAACTTTTTGCATATGGCAGCCGAGTTGCATGCGAGAGCGGTCCATTCTAGTTCGTGTTCGTAGACCTTGAGAGGATCCGTGGGATCTTTGGGTTCGAGAGACCATGCAGACGGCATGGGCAGGTTAGTATACATGCCAAGTGCTTTGGCTAATTCCCAGTCGCCTGCATGGTCAAGGACGATTGTCCATATTTCAGGTGGTAATTTCGAGCTGAGCCTGCCATGAGATTCTGGCGCCACGACGGAGCTTGTGGCCATTTCGACATCTCTTCCAAGACCTAGAAGATCAGCTTGGTTTTTGATAATGCCCAGGACCTCGTTGAAGCCGTTCCAGTTGACGACTCGCTTGGGGTTGAGCTGGCCTTCGTAATGCCATAGAATCGGCGTCATGACGCGAATCCAGTTCCATTTTCTATGCAATTTGCTGACGTGTCGTTTCGTCATGGGATGTGACCACATGTGCGTACTCATGCCAGGTACCAGAATTATGCTCTTTTGGATGTTCCATCCCCGTAATACTTCGCCCAGAAACGTATCTGCTACACCCGCCAACATCTTGGCAATTCCATCGGCATCCAGTGGGACGCAGACTAATAGATCTGCCCAGTCCACCAATTCAAATGCCTGCTGTCGAAAAAACTCCACATCGTCAGCCCGCTCTCCTTGGCCAAGAGCCAGACTCCGGTTTTCCATGACGATGATGGTCTGTGTGAGCCGCGGGACAACATCTTGGACAATGGCACGCATGTCGATATTGGGGTTCTTGGATAGTCGCACGACCAAAGCCTGAGCCCACGAGGTGTCGCGGGGGCCGGTGGCGGCAACCAGCAGTCGCAGTTTGCGATGCTTGGATTTCATGTCATGCAAGGACGAACATGATGATGCCGAGGATATCAGGCGCGGCTGGACAGACTGGTAGTTCGCCATGATGATGTAGTCCTCGGATCGGGGGACATGGTGACCAGCCCGGGGCTTTTGGCTCTCGAAAAAGTAGAGGCCTGTTATGTCGAATCGGCGGTGTGTACTCGTGCTCGTGCTCGTGCTCGTGCTCGTGCGGCTGCGGCTGCGGCTGCGCGTAACGTGTACGTGCGTTGTGTGAAAGAAGAGGAATGACTGATTCTGTGATTGCGGCGACACCTTTGGGCACCTTTATGCTAGTGGGCGGACGATGGAGGGGAACGGGGGTGATTGGTTCTCTGGCGATAAATCGTTGACGGGAGGATGACGCAAGTCGATGCGTGAGGCGGGCTGATCCAATGAAGGACAGGCAGATTCAGATGGCCAGCTGAAATCACTGCCCCTTGCCGAGTTGAGCGCTCCAGTCCAGGGTCCCAACAGTGCAAAAGTTGAGAAGGCTCCAGGGCTCCAGGGCCGGCGGAACTGCTGCTTTAGCGTCACGTCCACTGCAACGTGCGTCGTGCAGCGTGCAGCGTGCAGCAATCCCCAGCCGGGTGCCGATCAGACACCGGTAATTCGCATCACATGACTCGACCGCTCGGCGTTGATGTTTTATTACCATCCCGACCGAAGTCGTGACATAGCCACATCCTGGGCAACAGGCCATTTGTCAATTCTAGCACGTAACAAATTCCCTCCTTTTTCATAGAAAATTAACTCTCCCTTTATTGCCTCTAGCTTAGATTATTCGCTTAAAAAGATGAAATAATAACTGATAAGATAAATTAAGATTACCTAGCTGCAAGCTATAGCCCACCACCACTGCTTGGATCCTCGCGATGGATCGAAAACCTCAGACTTGGATATCGATATTGACCCCTTTTACGATGTACGCTGACACCATCATCTTCGTCAAATTCGTCATGATCGGGCGGTTGTTTTCATCCGACAAAAATTCCTAAACAACACAAAATCCATCTAGTAAAATCTGGTTAGCGTCGCAAAGAGCATGGAATTCATCTCCGAGAGGCGGTACTAGCTTACCCGACGCCGTCCAAAAAATAATCCAATCAATTTGACATGATGAGCGCTTAGACAGGGGCGTTTGTAAAAAGGTAAGAGACCGATTCACCGTTGTGAGTACGGCGGATAGCCTTTGCACGGAAGATTGATTAGTGATGATGGCCAGATGACAAACACAAGCAGCAATTCACATACCTCTGCCAGTGTGGCCGATACATCTATGACCTTGAGTTTGGGACATCTTTCCGTCTTGTCACCGAGAGGAACAGCTAACACAGATGTCAGTAGGTCATGTTGAAGGTTGGACACTTAAGTCGGCGATACATACTATTGGTAACAACCAGGCCAGCTAGATGTGATGAATTGATGTTTTCGATTGCATTGCCGCTGAGGATGCCGTGAGTGACAATGGCATAGACTTCTTTGGCGCCATGTTGGTTAACAGTCTCGGCTGCTTTGACGAGCTAGAGCATAGTGAGTATTTTTGTCCTTTTTTTTTTCCATCTTCTCAGGGATAAATTTCTGAGAGCTTAGCTGAAGAGATGCACGTACAGTTCCGCAAGTATCGGCCATGTCGTCAACCAGAATTGCCACCTTGTCTTGAACATCTCCGACGAGTACCATGCGGCCAACAACATTTGGACGAGGACGCTCCTTGTGAATCAGAGCAAATCCAACGTTCAAGCGGTCAGCAATGGCAGCGGCTCGTTTGGCGCCACCAGCATCGGGGGACACAATCACGCAGTTTTCTGATTCAAGATTCTCACTGATCCAGCGGAGAACAGAAGGCTCTGCGTAGAGATTGTCGACAGGGACGTTGAAGAACCCCTGGATTTGTGAAGCGTGCAGATCCATAGTGATGACATGGTTCTGTTGAAACATAGTCAGCGGCCAAGTGTCAGTTTTCCGCCACTTCTGGGAGGGCCCCCAGGGAGCTCAACTAACGCAACCAGACACCTGCAGCATGTTTGCAATGAGCTTTGCACTGATAGGAGCACGAGATTTGTCCTTTTTGTCTTGTCTCGCGTACGGAAAAGATGGGATCACAGCGGTGATACGACGAGCAGAAGCCGTGCGACAAGCATGGATCATGATGAGAAGCTCCATAAGCCCGTCGTTAACGTCTCCGGGGGCCGTTGACTGGAGAATGAAGACGTCTTCATCTCGCACAGATTCACCAATGGAAACACTGGTTTCTTGATTTGAGTAGTTGAGGCTCATAGTGTTGGCAACCTCAATGCCCAGTCTGGAGTCCCTGTCAGTCGGTTTCTTGACAGCGCGGAATCGGAGGGAGGAAATCTTGCTGGCTGGTCACGGCTGGGTGAACAAGTCGAAACGTACCGGCTGGCGACTTTGGCACTGAGTTCTCGGTGAGAGCTCCCGGAGATGAGCTTGATTTCATTCGCCATTTGGTCCAACATTGCCGTGGAATATTTGGCGGGGTGAGGGCAGCCGCGGTGAGGGCAGTCGCGGAGGAAGACTGTTGGTATCACAGAATTCCTGATATAAGGGTCGTGACGCTGTGAGGCTGAGGATAGTATATATCGTTATTAATTATCTATTCTAAACTAGAATAGAAAGGAAGGAAAAGAGAATGGAAGGAAAAGATTGCGTGTGGGTTACGTAACCACAAGCCCTGCCCTATCACAGGGCCGGATTGAAGGTCTGCGTGTGGGGCCCGCGCGTGCGCGTGCGGGCCGACCTTAGACACGGTCCACCTTGCGGGTCTATAGGGCCCCCACAGGCCCCGATGACTCTTGATCCGGACATCCGTACGGATCCGTATCTTTGGTACTGCGTTAGGCCTGACCTCAGCTATGTAGGATCGCGGCCACGATCGCGACGTGGCCCTTAGTCACGTGACCTCCGCACAAACCTTTCATATATCATGTGTACAGAATGCCCTCTCTTTTGTAACCTCTTCCTTCCCTTCTTAGATAGCCTAGGATAGATAAATAATAGCAATGCATACTATATATTCTCTGTCTCCGTCCCTATGCAAGTAGGATGTGAAACTAATAAATCACACTGAGCAATAAATAAGTACGTGTCAGGTACATTTAATCGAGTCGTTTGTGAATATTTTAGTTTTGTACAAATAAATTAACAGGCAACAATGATGCAACTACATTAGGAACAAAGTGCATAGAATGTGTTAATCCTTTCTTCAACTTCTTATCACATTAAACTATGCTGCCCTAAAGCATCTTGGCTTGGCAAAGACTAAGAGATGAGTCAGCTATTGGGATTACACGTAGTCCAATCAATTAGCTCGAAACCGCACGACATGGTGGGGCATTGAACCTGCCACGTCCTTGGCGCGTTTCAGCTAAACGACTTCAACAACTATTCCTGGCCAAGCTCATGTTAAAGAAAATAGCAACCGTTTTCTTCATTCACTGCAAAAAACTATATGGGCGGTAAACAACTCTACATGCGCATGTATGGGTGGTTGGCCGGGCTGGACAGTCCAACATGACGACTCAGCTGCTAGCCACGGAGCTGGCGAATCTCGTCCAGGAGAGTAGGAGGAAGCATAATGACTTGAGACAGGTATGCGTTTGCGTGCACAACGTTTTCAGACTCATTTTACAACAAAAGAAAACCGGTGACTAACGAAATAGTACCTAGGCTGCTGAAAAGTCTTTGGAAGAGCTCAAGCAGCTTGGCAATGTGACCGAGCAAGCTGCCCCAGAATGTATGAAGCTCTTGGTGACTGCCCAAGATGGTAACACCGTTCATTATCAGGCTACTCTGCTAACGAGCCTGATGACAGTGCTTTCACAAAAATCCAGCTTTGTCAATCCCTTTATCATAGCATGTGGCACCAAGAACGCGAAATTCACCAGCATCGCCATCGTCTGTCTGCAGCGCCTGATCGTTGCCCGCGCCCTGCCCGAGGCAAAGCTTGACCAAGTTCTGGAGGCGTTGATGCAAGCTTCATCGGCTGGCTTGGACGTTCAGCTCAAGATATTGCAAGCTCTGCCGTCTTTTTTACAGAACTACTCGTCTGGATTAAAGGGGGACCTGTTGGTGGCGGCGTTGAATATCTGCTTTATTTTGCAAAGCAGCAAGAATGCGATTGTAAATAACACAAGTGCTGCAACGCTGCAGCAGCTGGTGGTTTCAGTATTCGACAAGGTGGTTTCCGAGGACAGTGAGTCTCAGTGGACTGGCTACGTACTAAACAGTGTTCAGGCTAATGCATGGTTTCTTCAGAAAATGGTTCGGGCTCGCCTATGGCTGGAGAGGTGCCTTCAGCGACTGGATCAATCCAGCTCCACGCTGCTGCTCTTGATGCATACCGAGTAGGGAACTCCTAGACCGTTGGTGATGACAGCGCGTGCTGACCACGAGGCAGATCTTCAATGACCTGTGTCTCATGACGGAGAACCAACGGCCCGAGTTCTTGAGATTCTCAAACCTGCCTCAAACCTTTGGCCTGGAACTGATTGAATCGGTGATTACCAACCATGCATCTGTTTTCTCCACGCATCCCGAACAAGCTCAGGTTCTTCGTATTAGAGCAATGCCATTGATCGTTAGTGCACTGAAAGGGAAACCATCCTTTGCATCGACGGTGAGACTTGTTCGTATTCTCTATACGATGCTTCGAAGACATATCGATACCCTTCCGGATGAATGTGGAGATGCACTCGACATCCTCATCCACCTGCTTGACCAAGATTCCGCGTTATGGAAGAGAGCCCTCTGCATGGAGCTCCTCAGAGGCGTATTCGGTGACTTTGCACTGATTTGGAAAATCTATCATCTTTACGATGCGCAAAAGAATGGGAGAAATGTCATCAAGACTCTTGCAGCTACCTTTGTTCGTCTAAGCACGGAGAAGCCTGCAGTGATTGGCCTTGGCCATCAATCCACCATTCCCATGGTGGAGGCATCGAATACTTCGGGCACACCGACGGATCATGCCATGCTAGAAGCCGGAATGAGTGGTATCATTAGCGGAGCTATGGGATCCGAGGCTTCTCATGTAGGCATCAGCACGCAATGGAGTTCTATCCGCGTTCCTTGTATCGATCAACTCGATAAGACGGATCCGCCGTCGATCCCAGAGTCATACGTATACAGTCTGATTCTGTCCTGTCTGTCATCCTTGTCTGATGGCCTGGCGAAATTCATTTTGCCCCTGACAGTTCCGACCGAGAGCCGCAACCGCCGCAAAGCCTCCAAACATGAAGGTCGAGATTCTCCGGCGCCGGGAGGGAAGACGCAAAGTGGACGAGAACGAGCAACGTCGTTCAAAAAGAACCCAGTGCCCGTCAATCCGCTTCACATGCTAGACCATGCTATGCACAAAGATGTGAGAATATGTGCTGCCCTCGTTGATGAGTGTTGGCCCGCCATCCTCGCCACGTTCTCTACTTTCTTGTACGCCGCATTGGATTCAGAG
Source organism: Epichloe amarillans (assembly GCA_024072835.1). NCBI lineage: Eukaryota > Fungi > Ascomycota > Sordariomycetes > Hypocreales > Clavicipitaceae > Epichloe > Epichloe amarillans. The sequence goes on along the minus strand of CP099637.1, from coordinate 3,137,322 downwards.
TATTATCACGGCTTGGTCCGGTCGTTCCAAAGATTTGCACATGTGTCTGGCCTACTTCAACTGAATACTCCCAGGGATGCTTTCTTGACAACGCTTGGCAAAGCTGCTGTGCCTCACAATCTTCTCACTGCCTGTCTGAACGCCGGGCAGCCGCGCCCGACAACGCCCAGCGCCCCTTCAGACATCACGAACAGTCTCCTGAGCAATGCCCGCGGCCTATTGAGCGTTGAGACCTTGAACCCCGGCTCTCCTGCTGCTGAAAGGCAACGGCAGCCATCTTTCGATGTTAGTGCCGGGTCTCTTAATACCCGAAATCTTTTGTGCTTGCGAGCACTTCTCAACCTAGGCATCGCCCTGGGACCAACTCTAGGCCCTGCATGGGGTATTGTTTTCGAGACACTTCAACAAGCAGACTTTATCCTGTTTTCAACAGGGAAAACACCGGGTCGGACTCCGTCGATTGGTCGGTCGGCAGAGCAAGCACTAGACAGCGATGCGTTGATGGCTAATTTCAATACTGAGATAAGATCTGTCGAAACCGCGGCCACGAGGCTCATCGAGAGCACCGTCGACTTCCCTAATGCTTCGTTTGTGGAAGTGGTCAATGCGGTGTGTAAGCTTTTGGAGAAACTAGCCCCAGAAAGGATGGAAGCGAGCGACCCAACATCACCATCACCATCGCCAGGTGAATCACAGAAAATGTCAGGCCATGGAAATCGCCGAATACTGAGCTTCTCAAGCCCCGCTTCCACGTCGTCAAATCAAGAATTTCTGTTTGCACTCGCCAAACTGGGCGATATTGCTTCTGTGAATTTGGAGAGGCTGTTGATGGATGCTCCTAGCGCGTCTGGGTGGACTATTCTCACAGAAGAGGTCATTCATACTCTGGATTCCCCGGTCCTCGAATCTGCTGTAAGGGTGAGGGCAGCGGAAATTCTATCCCGGCTGGCTCTAGAGGCCGCCACGGCAAGTTCATCGATATCAGAGGAAATCAGAGGCGAAGTCCAAATGCGATTGTTGATATCGCTACGAGATGCCTTGGAAGCTCTAAATAAAAATGTGCGCTCTGCACTAGTTTCCAGTGTCGCTACGGACATTGATGTCCACCGGATAATTCTTGAAGGACTAAAGAGTATAATGGAGGGATGCGGCGAAACCCTCGTCAGCGGCTGGGATATTGCGTTTGAAATCATTGGCAGTGTATTTTCACCAGTCCAAACTACGCAGGAACAGAAGAGGGACTCGGAAGCTGGCTTGCTTTCCACGAGATCACCCAAGCTGACTCGCTCAGCATTCGGGTCGCTGCAGCTCATCTGTTCGGATTTTCTTTCATCTCTTCCCAACTCTTGCTTCTTAATCCTAGTCGACACCTTGCACAAATTCTGCTCTCAGGATGACGATCTCAACATTGCGCTCACGGTGAGTCTACGTAGGAGTACGACGAAGGGGTAACCCTATTTGTGCTAACATGGCTTTAGACTATAACATTCTTCTGGGTCCTGTCTGATTTCTTGTCTTCGAAAGCAAACACATTGGCAATCACTGCAGGACTCGTGCAGACCTCTGACGGGTCAGAGCTGGAGAAGAAGGCGGCAGATCATACCCAGAAAGGATCTGATGCTGCGCTATGGATGCTGTTGCTTCTGAGACTTGCAGCAGTGACTTCGGATGAGAGACTGGACTTGCGGAACTCGGCGATTCAGACTCTTTTGAGAATATTTGATGCCTACGGGGACAGACTCAGCCCAGAAGCTTGGTCAATATGCACCAAGTCGGTGATTTTCAAGCTATTTACGTCATTAGCGGGAGAACTACGAGCTGCTACATCCGGCAGCGACGAACTCAACGAGAGAGATCGGGCAGATTGGCACGGCACTGCTGTTGTGATACTCGATGGTGTCTCGGCACTCCTCGCTAATCACATTGATGTTCTGACGTCTCATTCGGCTTTCGACAGACTATGGCGAGAACTGCTCCAACACTTTGCAACTTTACTCGACTTCAATGTACTAGACATCAACACAGCTACGTTCAAAGCCTTGAGCCATGTTCTCTCTCAAACGAGAGCGGACAAGCAACCGGTGTTCAACAAGACCACCGTCCAATTTGCGTGGGATCTGTGGGCTAGAGGCATTCCAACTTCGAAACTCGTGCAAGGCAGGAGTGAAGATAACGAGAACTGTCTGGTGGCATACGTAGCAGCATTGAGAGAGGTCTACAGACTGATTCAGGCAGATCTCACCGCAGATATAGTTAAGCGTATGTTGACGTTGCTACGACAGACGGTCGAAGAAGCAACCATAGGCACTTTTGTCCAGGATATCGAGCACACCACAAATCTCCAGAGCCAAGTTCTGGCTGCTGTAGAAATGATCAGGACGGATGTTGATGGTGTTCCCTCTGCCATCATCAAGCAGGTCTCCGAGCTCATCACGATGGCGTACGACCGGGAGCTCTTCACATCCGGTTCGAAACGCACCTACGTGGCAATGTCCAAAGACAGCATGCAATTTCTTGAAAAGGTTATCCTCCGCCATGCTGCTGAGAAGGATATATACGACAGTGGGGTATTCTCAGAAGCCTTGGCGGCTCTTCATCGACCCATTGCCCTGAAATACGGCTTCCCCATCGTCACGAAATCAGTGCAGCCATGGCGACTTGCAACGACGTCTGTGTTGTCCATCCTAGATGGCACTCTTCCTCAAACGAATGCTCTAGGTATCTCTCGCCAGAAAGTCCAAAAAATCTGGATGACAGTGGTAGACCTGGCGGACGGCATTCTCAGCGCTCAATGTCGTGACGCTCCCACGAGCGCAGCTTTGGAGGAAGACGAGCGCTTTGACATGTCGTCATTCCACAAGTTACGAAAACTGATCATTCCCGCCCTGGGTGCTGGAAACATCCCCAATGAAGCGCGAACGACATATGCTGCAAGCCTCTTCAGGAACTCGGTGATACACAATTTCACACCTGCAGAGCGAGAGTTGTCGGAGGAAGGGAATGACTTCGGACTCTCTTCGCTGTATACACCCAGACCGGGTCGCACAGCATCTGCGTCGCCAACTAGGAGAAGGGCCATGGCATATGTTGCTTTTGAAGAGCTGTTCGCTCTTGTTTCTGCCCGGGACGACGACGAAAGATCCCCCGCCTCGGAAGAAGTCAAGTTCAAGTTCGGGGCCTCGCCCAAATCCAGAAAACCCGAGAAGGGCTCTGTGAGCGACGACGCGTACGCTTTGCGCAACCGCATCGCCAGCACCGCGGCGCCATTTTTTATTCTACGATGCGCCTTTACCATTCGCGCCTATGTTGCCGACCAACCATTGAGGGGGCACATGCCGCAGCCTCTAAGCCAACGCAAGGAGCTGATTTGGACATTGACAAAGTTGATAGAGCTGGAGAGCCGTGGCGAGGCTATCCCGTCGTTGGAGAAGGCCGAGGGAGAGAGTAAGAAGCATTTACTGCGGCTGTATCCGCTGTTGGTAAGAGCATTGGGGGTTGGAAGAGACGATGTGATTTTGAAGTTGCTGGGAGAAGCGTTGGAGGTAGTGGGGGGAGAGCTGGGCATTGCATAGACACGGGACGTCGTCAACAGGATTTATCCAAGCTCAAGTCAAACTATTTTCCCCCATGTTTCGTACCTGGAGAAATGGCCCCGTCTTGTCACGTAGTAAACAACACGTGGTGTACCGCAAGTCTCCTCCAAGTCGAGCATCTCCAATGTCAAGTTCAAATCCAAGCAAGGTGGGGCGGGGCACATCACAAGCCAGCCAGCCATGGACGGAGGGGGGGCAATGCCATCACTTCTCATGAAACCTCACCCCCCCCCTTCATCAACCAACATCACCTTCCCGCCAACCAATCGCAATGGGAAAGTCCTCCAAAGACAAGCGCGACGCATACTACCGCCTTGCCAAAGAGCAAGGATGGCGGGCCCGAAGCGCCTTTAAGCTTCTCCAGCTGGACGAAGGTAAAAAAAAAAAAAAAAGAAATCCCTGACCCAGAATATCTAGCATCCTTCCAAGGAAAACGATGTCCTCGAAGAATCACATATTCCTTCCTTTCTCCTCTCTTTCCCGATTCTTGGGAGGGGAAAAAAAAAAAACCGCCAGCTAATCAGACCGACAAACAGAGTTCAATCTATTCGCCCACGTCTCCCGCGTAGTCGACCTCTGCGCCGCCCCAGGCTCCTGGTCGCAAGTCCTCTCGCGGATCCTCATCCAGAACCAGGCCCTCGGCCTCCAAAGCTGGCAGAACCAAGAGGCCCGCCTCCGGAGGCGGATGCTCTCCGTGTTCCCCCCGTCCGACGACTCGCTCGACGAGACGATTGCCTCGCAGCACGAGGCGTCCCGCCCGAGAGACGGGGTCAAGATTGTGTCTGTTGATCTGCAGCCCATTTCGCCGCTGCAAGGAGTCACCACTCTGCGAGCCGACATTACGCACCCTGCCACGGTGCCGCTGCTGCTGAGGGCCCTTGACGCGGATCGCGACGAGGGTCACGACGAGGGCCGTGGGCAGGCCCAGGCTTCGCACCCGGTGGACTTGGTGCTGAGCGATGGGGCGCCCGACGTGACGGGCCTGCACGACCTGGACATCTATGTGCAGAGCCAGTTGCTCTTTGCAGCGCTCAACCTGGCGCTCTGTGTGCTGAAGCCGGGCGGCAAGTTTGTGGCCAAGATTTTCAGGGGCAGGAATGTGGATGTTCTGTATGCGCAGCTCAAGATCTTTTTCGAAACCGTCGTGGTGGCTAAGCCGAGGAGCTCGAGGGCGAGCAGTATGGAGGCCTTCATCGTGTGCTTGAACTTTAGACCGCCGGTGGGTTTCAAGGCCAGTCTGGAGAAGCCGCTGGGTGTGGGAGAGCGGCTGGATGCCATGGTCAAGGAGAGGGAGCTGCAGTTGCCCATCGTTGCTCAGACGCGAATGCAGAATACAGACACGGGTGCGTGGGATCGCACTCCCCAGCCGGGGCTTGGGTCCATTGGCAATGGCAATGCTGGCATCACGGAAATCGAACTCTACGATGATGATGATGAGACAGACAATCTGGCCAACACGACTACCACTACTAGCAGTGACAAGAGCACGCGATGGATTGCACCCTTCATTTCTTGCGGAGATTTGTCGGCTTTTGATTCCGATGCTTCCTACGTGCTCCCTGAGGACTATGTCTCGTTGGACCCTGTGCAGCCCCCCATTGCGCCGCCGTACAAACGTGCTGTGGAACTGCGAGCCGCGCAGTCCAAGACCGTACGGTAAACCAAAAGAGAAAGAGAAAATTGAGTTGGAGAATGAACAAGGAAAGGACAAAGGAGGGGCGGAACAGTCCACCATGCCAAACTGGATCTAAATATGAAAGTTTCCCCAATCGCTCTAGAGGAAAAATGAGACAAACACCATCTGGAAAAGAACCAGCAGAACAACAAGTTTGTGAGAAATGCTCAAGAATGGTTCGTCATCGTTTCGATTCTTCCCTCTTCGTTTCAGCGACAGAGCCTAATGACCTGCTGGCACATCTTTCTGTCCCTTCCCGCCCATCTCAAGCATCACCAGCCCGGCCGAAGGGCCCTTGTCGAAATCGACGGCACCCAAGGTCCGTTGATACATGCGAGCGGCTGCTTGATCGTGGGTCATGAGCATGAGTCCGCGCAGGTTTGGCCATCCATCGACGAGCTGTTTGAGGGCACGCATCATCCACGAAGCGAGACCACGGCGCTGGAACTCTTCCACGATGAAGACATCGGTGAGATAAGCGAATGTGACGTAGTCGGTGACGATTCGCGCCAGGCCGATCATTCTGAAGTTTGGTCCGCTCACGTGGCGAGGCATGCCATCGTTTTCTAGACCAGAGGAAAGCGTCAGACATGTTGGAAACGAGAATTTGGCTTAAGGCGAGTAAAAGAATTCATGGACAGCGACAGAATGGCGCTACTCACTCTTCATTTCCTCTTCTGTATCGGGTACGTGAAAGAGCGACAAGGTCAGGCAGTTGTCGAGCATCTTGCGCATCTGCTTCATCTCGAGCGGGTCGTTCCACCACATGAGGTCTGATCGGAAGACATCGTTGACGGCTTTTGGGTCAAGATACGTCTTATCTGTGGTGAGAAAAAAGTTGTCTCTGCACCAAGAATGGGCCTCGCCCTCTGGTTGAATGATGGTGCCTTGGGAACTCATTTCGTGGAGTGTGTTCCAAAATTGTTGATAATCCGTTTGTATGGCCTGGAGAAAACTCGGGATTCGCTCGATGGGACGCAAAGTCTGTGAAGTTGTCTGGCTCTTGTGATGGAGCAGTTTAGTTGTGAAGCAGAAGTGTGAAATACCAAACACTGAAGTTGTGGTGGTATCAGAACGAAACCATTGTCCAATAACGTTGAGGTTTAAGGAAGAAACGTTGACTTGCGGGGGAATAAGAGGAGGGAGCAGCGTGCGAGGGTTTAAGTGGCCAAGCCAAGAGAAACAAGTTCGGGAGCTCGTTTCCGGATGCCCACCGTTTGATTACCTGAGGGAAGCCTTTATCGCGGACTGGCAGTTACACATGGCATGCATGGATGATGGCACGATCCATCTGTTCAGTACCTACTGTGATGTACAGTACCCACCGGGAAGAGATGGCAAACCCCAGAGCGCTATCCTGGTCAGACACCCTGAAGAAGCATCATGGACTTTCTCTCTTTGCCTGCCAATACGGTATTATCTGGCCTAGTTGCACAAGCCCGTTACGTACCTTGGTGGTCCTGTGATCCGAGTCAGCTGCGCCTAATCTCGACCAAATCTTGCTCCCGCCCACCAAATCGGCATTCCAGTCTGGTATAAGCACAGTGATGCTCTTGGCTCCGGCGCGGCGGTCTGTGGAGGGCCGCGCGCTATCAGACCTGACGTTGTTCTCCCGAGTCCCGAGTCGGTGGCGGCCGCGATGTGGTTAGCCCGGCGCGGTTGGTTTGGTGTGAGTGGAGCGCCATGAGACAGAAGACGAGAAAAAGCCCAGTCAGTCAAGTCGGTGGCCAAAGGCGTGGGTCATGTGGACGGATCCGGCAGGTCGCGGTAGAAAATGAGGGCATCACATCACAACCTTCCGTAGCCCGGTCAGGTGGGTGTAACATCGTGGAGCAGATAAAATTGTCAAGAATGTGGGGTGCCAGCGCGATGAAGATTCAAGATCAGATGCATCGCCCCTGACCAACAACTGTTGGCTTCAATCAGGTTGTTGTTGAACGGAAATCTTCATGGACTCTGTATTGTGCTTTTGTTAAAGTGAGAATTGTGGACATGGACAGACAGTGGCATTTCTATTCTCGAGCAGATGCAAGAGGGGAAATGACCTCATCCACCTCACCTCATCCCTCATCGGAGTGCGCCTTCCTTTTCCTTGTTCAGGGACCAGCTCCATGCATCGTCATTCGCAGAAAGGGGTCTGGCCCAACCCGTTCCTGCCGTCCAAGTTCTCGAATCCCCCATCTCTGAAGCGGGGCGATGCCTGTAGCCAAGAACGACTAATGGGGAGAATCTGCTTCGTACGACATGAGTAACAACAACTTGGGGACTCGGGAACCGGTGTCTCGTCTCGCCTGCCTTTCTAGGCGGCACTATCCAAGGCTGGAAAGATGATCGTTTCAAAAACCAGCGACCTCACTTCATTCTCCCTATCACTTACCATGCAACATGCATTGACTGACCATGTGACCTGTGGTGTCGATTTGAGGGGTGAGTGGTCTTTAGCCTTTCTTGGCCATGTTCTTAGACTTCCTTATTATCAGTCGTGTATCATCAGCGATGCCCAAGTCAACACAACGAATTCCAATCACAGAATATTTGAGATGCACGCATCGCATGACGCACAATGAGGTAGTGTCATCCCTTGCGTCCACTGCTTGCTATCTTACAGCACTGCTATGCGTATACTTCACGATCACGGTGTAACTGTGCAGTCGACTCCCACTTCGTTTACCTGAGGGAAGGGCCGTACGAAGTATCCCTTGGGAGATCAGTCGAGCCTGCTATGTTGATGAAAACCGGTCTTGCGCCTTTGGGCTGTTTCTCTATTTTGCGGGATGAGAATAAGTTGAAAATGTGCCGGTCCGAGGGCAACAAAAAGCCAACTTGTTGCTTTTCCTGTAAACACTTGCCGCAGAGAGTTTGAACCGTGTCTCGAGAGGGTATCGCGGCAGGACTCGGCAAGGTCTGGCACAGACTCACCGCGAGCTGTTGCTTCTGAGCTCGGACACCATCACGTACAATGACCTGGAACATGGCAGTGACCAGTTGCAACGGTCGACTGACTGCGTCTGACTTTGAGAACCCTCTCGACATATCGTGGAAGGAAAGACGCGGCTGATCGGCGCCTCTTTGCAATTCAAAGACTTTGGGCCCATGGTTGTCGTTCCTCCCGTTGCGCGTTGCGGCAACATGTCGATGTGATTCATTTTGGGAGAACAAAGGGTTATGTATAGCTTCGTAGATGGCCCCGGGTCGCTGGAAGTACACTCGCAGGTACATGGCATCGCATGCTGTGAAGATGGTATAGACCATTCTCGTTCCCGTCTAGACTCATGGCCTCGTAGCCGCCGAAGCAAACGTTCATTTTCGGGAGCTGGCATGTCGTCACAGTCCAAGATTCGTTCCCGGCTCCTGAGTTGATGATTTGTGACAACACAGTAGCTTGCTGCTTCGCACTGTACGCAAATGGGGGGTTACCTCGCCTTTCTTCTTTTCTGGGACACGTGGCCGGGGTCGTCACTCACAAATATTGTTTACACAATCAGTGCTCACCGACCAGCCTTATGAATCAAGGACTGTCAAATGACGATGCCACAGGAAGTTGTCGCCTGGACAAGAGCCCAGTCATACTTCCGCATGTCCCATCTTTTGTTGCACGCACCCACGGCGGCGCCAACGAGACGCCAACTCGCATCGTGCCTGCGCTGCTCTTGCATCCGTCCCGTTCAACTTAGCCGTTGGAATCAATGGACCAGGCATCGCGACCGCGCTTTGAGCCACCTGCTTTGTCGAAACGAAAAGGTGTTTTTTTTTTCTTTTTCTTTTTTTTTCATCAGCACAGACCTGACTAGGCGGCAGATATCAATGGAGAGAAAGAGACGTTATCTGTTAGCACAAAGGCGGCGTCCAGTCAAAGGCGGATGATGCGATCCACTCGAGAGTCGAGACAGAGACATGGAGGATGACTTTCAGCCTCGTGCCCTTTAGCTCGGCTTTCGCCCGTTCTCATAGCCTCTTCTCCCAGCCTTACCAGCCACAGGAAGCAAACAAAGACAATAACAAGTGAGCAAGCAACGTGAGAATTCGGACGCTGACCTGCATGCCGGACGGGCGGATGAACGCATCAGTTGCTGCCCGCCGCCCTCAGAACCACCAGGAAGGGCTCTGCATGTAGGCCAGAATTAGGACCATCTGCTTAGACCGCGTGCCATGTAATGTTCTGCCTGCTTCTTCATGCTCGTCGCGCGCAGTCGGTGATCCAAAGACATGATCCAAGGTCAGTCAGGCTGAGGAGTGCTCCAGGCTACCTCTTTGATAGATGACCCATGCTCCTTTGTCGTGACCTTGTAAGTCGCTCATTTTCTTATATCATTCTTTCATCCATCCATCACCTGCAGTGACCAAGTGCCTCTCTCTCTCTCTTCTTGGTATTGTTTGATCCTCATTTTGTTTCAAGACATCAGAGAAACTACTAGCCTGCTTCATCATATATGAAATTCCCATCTCGTTCCCCGTTTCTCTAGCACGCAGACTACTTAAAGACAAGCTCGTCCATCATTGTCTAGTGCTATGCTCATTCCCTCTTCTTCTCTCCTCTCACTCAAAGAAGCCGTTTCTTTCGAGCAACCACACCCGCTTGTTTCATTGCGACATCCACCAGGTCTCGCAAGCGTCCGTCCCGTCTATGATACCAAACAAAAACCACCACAAATCTAAATCACCACCGCCAAAGTGGGTGCACAACAGAGCACACCGGCGCCAAAAGCCGAAGCCGATACTCACATGTCTAGACGCTCCTACGTCGAAACATCGGCAGCCGGCAAGAACCAGTTTGTGTCCATCAAACGCTCCCGCTCTCACGGCCATCGCCACCACCATCACCACCACCACCACCATCTACCAAAACATGACCCTTGTCTCGAGACCCGAGACTACTACAAAGTCCGTGTTGATGAATGGAACCGTATCAAAGAGCGGGAGCGCTCCCTCCAGGACACAAACAGTCGTCTCGCCGCCGAGGTCAACACTATGAAGGCAAGCCTCGCCTCTGCCCAAGCAGAAGCCCACGACCTGTGCCACGTCGTCGTGCCGCAACTCCAGAAACAGATCGGCGTCCTCGCCGCCGATAACGAGGCCCTCCGGAAGTCCCTGGATAATGCCTGTAATAACGAGGGGAGACACTGCCGCGAGGAAGACAAGCTGAAGCAGACGATTGACGGGCTGGAGAAGGAGAAGAAGGAGCTCAACGATGAGAACTGCGGCCTCAAAGACAAAATCGAACACCTGCAGCGGCAGGTCGAGCAGAGCTGCGGCCGGCGGTCGTCGGAGCTTCTTGGCGAGATTGACTACTGGCGTGATCAGTATCGGTACTGGAAGGGCAAGTACGAGGATACAAAACGGGTGCACGATGATATCTCCGTCACTCTCGATATTCGAACGGAGAAGATGAAAGCGTATGAGGAGATATTGAAACGGCGGCGGATCATCTGATGCTAATTTTTCTTCCTGGGTCTTTCAATCCGCGTTTCTTTCTACTCTACTTTCTAACTACAGGGGCTTGACTGGAGGGTCTACCTTTTTTTTTTTTACGACCGATTTTGAGTCGATACAGGTTGATTACAGGATCAGGCAAGGATGTTTTACAGGCTATAGCATGTATTTACCATTTACCATTATTATTTGGGGTGCGGTCGCCGTGACCGGAACAGAGAGAGCTTGCGTCGACACCACCATTTTTTACACTTGGATAGACTCTGCCGAATACACCAAATTTGGAATCTGCCTCCCGCCAATGGTGTGCGCCATCTGCCCACGAGCAGTCTTGTTGACGACGCACTGCTCGGGTGTTGTCGAAAAAGGCTGCATGCGCCTGAGGCGCGTGGCCAGGCACCATGCGGGGGCCGTGCAAGCGGGAGGCCTGTAGAGTAGAAAGTAGAAAGTGGCCGGGAAAGAAAAAGAGGCAGCAGAAATGAAGGAACGGGCTGCGTCTAAAATTACGTTGGGGGCTCCCAGACTGGAACAAGGGGGGGAGGTCAGACGCGCGGCTGGTCTGGAGGTTTATTACAGCCGCGAGGTGGCGAAGTTGCGAATGGGTGGAGGAGAAGGGCTGGGTTGAGGCCTCACCTACTGCATACTCCGTAGAGTCCGAGATGCAGGTACGGGCGGAGTAGTACGAGTTGTTCGCTGGGTGAGATGGATGCTCTGCATTGCCACGGGCATCGACAAACAGGGAAAGAGCGGGACAGCCCGTAGCCGAGCTGGGGCTCTGGACTCTGTGCTCTCAAACGCTGAGCTGTGCCTTCCTCGTCGCCCGTGCCCTACTCAACGTGCCCTTCTCAACGTGCCCTACTCAACGTGCCCTACTCAACGTGCCCGTGCGGGTTTTTATTTTTCTTGCAAATGCGGCCGGCCAGAAACTCGGCAAGCTTCGCTGATGATCCGACCTGACTGAAAAGCGTCGGAGCAACACCAACACCATCAGCACGATGACGAGGTCCCCAGGGCCCAGGGGGGGAGTGAATCCTCAGCCTCATTACCCAGCGGCATCTGCCTGCTGACAGGGTCCCCTTCGCTTCCACTTGCGTTGTACAGGAAGGACAGCGCCACAAACCGACGATCCCTTTGAGCACGAGACGAAACAAGATGGGTATTCAGGCAGAAGAAGAATCTCCTGGCGAGCAGCTATCGTGAGCCGACCCCGGCAGGAAGTAATCGGTTCATCGGCGTTGAATAGGTGAGTGAGTCACACGGTGCGGCCGCGGCCCCAGGCTGCAATGACGCAACAAGGATGTCTCAAGGAAAGGCCAGTCATTGCACGATGGGCGAAATGCCTGGCGGACTGCCTTGGGGGTCTCGAGGCTAGCGTTGCGCAGAAAGAACGCGAGCATGGCCGTTGGAGAGGGATGGTTCTGGTATCGAACAGACCAGACTTGTTGGACAGCGACGACGACTTTTTCGACTTCACTGCCACCCTTGTTGACAGCCATTGACAATGGTGGAGATGGCCCGTGCCGTGTAAGTGTGAGTGTTAGTGCAAGTGAGGCTGTGAGCCGTCTGGTCTGCGTCTGCCTGGACGACGTCCTGCATGCCACATTGCCAGGACACATGGTGAACAGGCGAGGGTCTCGGTGCCTGGCGCCATTCCCAGGTTTGGAATCCCCAGAAGTTTTCTGAACAGTGATGCCTGGAAATGCAACTCGATTACGGTCAGCAAGTGACAAATCACAACCAACTACCTTGGCTACCAGGCAGGTAGCTGGCCAGGCTGCCTTGGCCATCTTGGTTGCTGCAAGAAGGCAAGCCGCAAAAAGGGCCACCCACCCATCCAAGGACGCATCCAGGGACGCATCCATCCCACCTCTGAATGATGGCTGAATATATTTCCCACGTCCTCTTTCCTGAAAACTCATCTCTCTCTCTTTTCATTTTTGCATCCCTCACTTGTCTACAGACGATCAGTTTACTGTAAAGAATACCCTGCACCGCTACTCCTCGTTAACCACCACAACAAACCAGCCCTCTCATCAATTCGGACATACCATCCTGTGGTGACTCTTATAATCTTATCACACTTACAAGTCTGCCTACCTGACCCTGGTCCCTGGTCCATTCCCACCACCGCCAGTCTTTTTGCCTGTACGCCGTACTCCATACTCCGAATTGTGCCCCCCGCACCGACCGGTTGACTGCCTATTTGAGTGGCAACGGACGGGAAAAGAAGGGGGAGGGAGAAGAAAAAAAAAAGAGAGAGAGAGAGAGAGAGAGAGAGAAAAGGTGCCCTCAGATTTGCGCGCGATTTCTGGTGGCTTCTTGAGTGCCCAAGAGCCTAAATCTTTCAGCGTTTCAATTACCAGTTCAATTACCGCAACTGGTTTCGTCCTCTTGGGACTAATAAGGGGGTTGGCTTGTTTCTGGATCTGCGAGGATATCGAACAAGCAAAGCGCAGAAGCCGCCGCCATGCCATCATGCACGCAGCGGGCCTCGGCCAACACTGGTCGCCGAACTCGCACGAGCAACGAGCATTCATCATCAGGCTACGAATACGATGACACTGCCCGCGACACATTATACAATACCGAACTCAACAAGGTCTACGCAGAACGCGATCGCTACCAGCTGCTTTTCGAACAAGCAAACAAGAAGTTATCCGAGACGCACCAGGCCAACGGCGATATGAAGACGCAGCTGTGCACATTGAAGGCCGAGATTGCGGACTTGAACGTGGCAATCCAGAGGTACAAGGATGCTAATGACGTACTGAACCGTCAACATGAAGCACTTGGGCAGAAACACACGGCTTTGGAAGCACGATATCGTGCGCTCGCTTCGCTGAGCAGCGCAGCAAACAGTGCAGCCAGCTCAAACAGTGTTCCACATGCACCGGCGGCCCCATCACCCACGTTGTCATGTCGCAAATCGAGCAGCAGCAAGAAGGATAAAGAGCGACACCGTGACCGTGACCGTGACCGTGACCGTGACCGTGAGGACCGCAGCCGCAGGAAGGACAGGGACAAGGACGGAGAGTCGAGAGAATACAAGGCGGAGAGAGAACGTCTCAAAGAGCGATTTGAGGAAAGAAAGACTCTGCCATCCACAACGTCCTCACCATCTAGCCATCGCCGAAAAAGCTTCATCGAGCAATGGGGCCCCGGGCAGGGACATCAACCATTGCTTGCGCCGGCACCCAACATCCCTGATGGCCAGATGATGCCGGCCGTGGCCGTGGCTGTGACGGCTCCATACAACAACGTCGCTTATTCGACAGTACCAAGAACGATGGTGCCCTTGGCTCCGGCATTGCTCAAGACAAGCGCGACTGCATCGTCGCACACGGACGACGACGATGGTAATTATCGCCCATTCCCGGTGGGTCGGTAATAGGCAGGCATTTTTTTTTTTTGTTTTGTTTTGGGAGGGCGCACAATGATTTCTGCATGAATCAGCGACAAGTCTTCAAGTGCACAAAGAAAATGGCCCCGCATGCACGCCATCGATATGGAATCAGACTGATCAGACTGAACTTGACGTTTTTATATTGGAGCGAGCAAGCGGGGCAGGCGCGGGGTCGATGATGATGGCACGGATTCATGGAATGCGACGCTGGAAGAGAGATGCCCATGCATACTACGGAGTACTCCGTACATGCAGGCAAACCAACCCCCGATATCCGGCTGGGCCATCTCGAGAGCCGCAACGTGGTGGTGGGAATTGGTTTGGCAATAATAGAGGTTCTAGCCTGTTTTTGTTTGATTCAAGAGGCGCAACTTGTATCTGCTAGCTGTATATTTTGTTTTTTTTCTTCCTGTCTTACTAGTAACCCGTGCCAACAATACAACAACTGTTCTGTATCCCCGTCCGCCATCCAATATCCAATATCCAACATCTACTAAAATCCACTTCCATTCAGGGGGCAGTTGAGTATCGGGAATGCCAGCGGTGCCGCCCGAAGACTTTGAGCTCGCCTTGCCCACAGCCAAATTGTTTTTGACGACCCTGCCGTGGCGCATGGCACCCAGTACACACCTTTTCGCTCGTTTGGAGAACCACCGAAACCCACGTGCAGCAGCGTTCTCGCCTCCGGCAGAAAACCCCGAGGACAGCTAGCCATTACGGCACGGCCCCCGCCCCACTGCCACTCGTCTGCCAGGAAGTCCAGGACGACCGCCCATAGACATAGACCCACCGACGCAAGACCTTCGTTGTCTTCGTCCGACTTGACGCTGACGCTCCGGGCCCGAAACGAAACCATGAAAAGATACGCAACCCGGGCCCACATCGCCGCTAAAGTCGGTATCGAACCTACGCCGCATTCCGGCAGCCCTTCCCGGTGAACACGGGCTGGGCCATCCGGGCATCGGGTGTAGCTACGCGCGATTTACTTGTGCAACGGCACGGCAGGCGGGTTGGGCGGCGCCAGCCGTCCCGCCCGCTAATATACCGACAAGCCCAGCATTCCCAGTCAATGCGATAAATACTGGGATTTCGTACGCTCGCCATAAGCTGCGATCGGATGGCGCATTGCGGTGGACCGAGGAATGCGCAAAGGCGGCGGCCAAGTATCGCGTATGGAGGAGAGTTTATCCTCGTAGCCCATCCTTGGCAACTTCAGCCTTGTGGACGTCAAAGGCCCCCCCCCGCCCCATGGTGATGCCGTCATCGACAGCACATCTGAATAGGGCAAGAGTTTAAACTCGCTAGCCTGGAGTAGCCTCTCTGGATTTTCCAGCTCATCTCCATTCTTGCAGTCTCGTTGACTCTTCCAAGCATTCTTTTGCTTACTCCTCCAGTCGGGTGATTGCCGTTTCTTCGACGGCGAGAGCCGGGTCGGACTGAGCAAGCGTGATCCCAACGACAAGCGCCTACCTTCTGATCAAATTGGCACACTGTTCCGTCCCGAGTTTGACGGCGATGTTTATCGTGGCGGTGTGAGGCCTTTTGACGATATCAAGATTGGCTTTGATCGGTGGCGGCGGTTCAACGAGAT
Organism: Epichloe amarillans; assembly: GCA_024072835.1. Classification (NCBI taxonomy): domain Eukaryota; kingdom Fungi; phylum Ascomycota; class Sordariomycetes; order Hypocreales; family Clavicipitaceae; genus Epichloe; species Epichloe amarillans. Next base: position 3,121,630 of record CP099637.1, on the reverse strand, counting down.
CATGGAGGAATATAACAAGTAGGAATGTTTGTACGAAACTCAAAAGATATAGCGAGGCGCATGAATTTAATATACTCGGTGCCATCATGGGGCCATGTCGATACAGCCACCTCAATAGGCAAACCTCATATAGCTGAACTAAATGTGTATCTACAGGTTTGGGCAAGTGTACAACACTCGCCCTGGTCCTACACGTAGATCAAGCCTTGCACTTGCCCGAGAAGCAGTAGCCGCAATCCTCTCTGCCCTGCCCCTTGTCCACGTCGAGGCCCCCGCTGCCGTCACTGTTCTTTGCGCAGCATTTGCCATTTGTTTTGGTTTTGCTGAGGTCGTACGCGTGATTAGCCCCATCATTGCGAGTACCAAGAACCAGACTGTTGCGCGCCGTCTTGGGAGCGACTCACCAGTTGTGGAACGAGTTTTGCTTCTTGAAATTCTTGCCGGTGCATTTGTCTTCCGGCGTTCGTAGGCCGCTACAGCCCCTGCGAGGCTCCAGGATGTTGTCTCTCGGGCTGATGTCTAGGCCTTCGTCTGGCATGGGCGTTGCCACGACCAGAGTCGCGATTGCGAGAGCGAGGGTAGTGGTGAACTTCATGTTGATCAGGATGCGTGAGTCGACGTCACTGTCTGTAGCTTAAGGCAGAATTTTGAGAGTTGCGAGTGTGCAGAGACAAGAGTCTTGGTCGTATTGTCTGGCGACATGCTCTTATTTATACCTGGCGCTCCTCAGTTCCGCTTCTACCTGGTCAGCTCTACACTGCCCCCTCCTTTGGCGTCAGATCTTTTCTTATTCATGTCTGAGTCAGAGTGTCCAGCGCCGATGCTTACTATCTGACATCTGGTCATGTCTTGGACGTGGGCGAGTGCGGCAACGAGTCTGTCGGAGGTGGAGAGTTGAGCGCGACGAGCGACGGCCCGATGCTCGCTAGTAAAGAGGGCGTGGGGGCCTCGGTCAGCATGTTTCATGCATGAGGGCTGGGCAGCGGCGCAATGGGAAGAGAAGGTCGAGACGAAGACGGCTCTGCGGCTTGCATTGAACGATCCTACGTGCTTAGTAGATGTGGAAAAGGATGACCAAGGCCCAGCGGGGGGGTGCGAGAGAGCTATTGAGGTGGGGAATGGCTTAGGTAATAGGAGGTAGTATTACTGTATTACTATAGAGGCTTATTTTTAGTAGCTAGTGCACAGAGAAATACGACACATCGTTTCATGCGCGGTGTGGCAGCGTTTTGCCAAACCTCTCCAAGGTGCCACCGTATGTAAGCTCGACATGGAGGGTGGGCGTCTGCAGAGTCAATGAGGAGGCAATGAGAAGAGTTGCACTGTTTGTTGCTGACGGCTGAACGGCCTGTGAGCTGATTTAGGGCAACGACCCTCTTTTGCCCTCGTATATAGCCTCGTGTGCCACAAGTGGATAGTCTAGATGGCTGAATTCATCATCATCACTTTTCACACCGTCTCACAGACTCACAGACTCACAGACTCACAGACTCAACCCGCCACAAAACGACAAAACGACAAAACGACAAAACGACGCGCCCTCACATCACCCCCAGAAAGCACCCGTTCGCCATGCCTCCGCCGTCCGCCGGCGGTTGGCCGGTGCTCGTGCCCGAGATCCTCCTCCATATACTCAACTATCTCCACGGCCAAGGCCTAGCACTGCTCGCCGCCATTCGCGTCAACCGGCACTGGTTCTCGTGCGGCACCGACGTCTTGTGGCGCAGACCCGAGTGGGAAGCACTGGTCGCGCTGCCCCCGGACCGCCGCCAGTTTTACGCCCACAAGATTGAGCACCTGTCCTTTAACGGCGACGAGCAGTCGTCGTACCATGAGCGCTTCAAGGACCTTGCCTTTACAAACCTCAAGTCCATCTCGCTGGATTCCTACCGTCCCGGGCCTGATGGCTATCGGTTAGAGCAGTACCTCTCGCCATCGCTCGAGTCCTTTGCGCTCTACGGCGGCAACATCACCGAGAGTGTATTGCTGCAGCTCCAGACGACTTGCTTTGCTGGCGGCTGCGGGCCATTCTCTTTGATAACCCGGGCCCCAACATCACTCCCTCGTCATTCTCCGACTGCGTCCGGGCATGCGAGCACCTGCAAGACGTCCAGTTCATGTACGGCATGGATCGTCTTCTCACCGACGAGCTCCTCATCCATCTCGCCCAGCGTCCCAAGCTCACTCGCCTCCGCGTCGGGAAACCGTGGTCGGACGAGCTGATGCAGCGCATCTCGAAGCAAGTGTCGACGCCGTTCCCGGCCCTGAGAAGTCTCGAGGTCTCGGTCGCGTCACAGGCTGTGCCGACGCTTATCGGCCTAATTGACAGCGTCACAGAGCTCACCGTGTCCGTGCTGGACAGCGAAGCAGACGTCATTGAGGCGCTCTCGTCAATGACCGAGTTGGTGAGCCTCACAGTCAGTTTCGCGACGTCGAGACAGCTCTCAAGAAAGGACATCTTGGCGGTGAAAAGGCTGTCCAAGCTCAAGGTACTCGCAACAGAGGCCTTGGACGTCCAAGTGTCGGCCATTCATGAGGGATTCAACGACGCAGATTTTGATGACGTGGTTTCCTCCCTTCCTGCCCTGCGACGACTCCATCTCACTATTCAATGCGACTTGTCAGTCGCCGCCATCATGTCCCTCTCCAAGCACTGCCCACTTGTTGAGCGTCTTGCACTGGCCCCGGTGCTTGATGTGCAGACATTGCAAGCGCACGCAGGCAACAGTGTCATTCTGCCAGAGCTGCGCGAGCTATCCTTGGGCGGTTTCGGGCCTCCAGAAGAGGACAACGAGTGAGTAGCAATCCCCTTTTCTTCATGTGTTCCTGTATCAATAGCAGGACAGAGGGTTGACAAGGGGCAGGCGGGCGACACCAGAGCACCTCGTTTCTCTGCTCCAGGCCTGGTTCCCCAGGCTCGCTCAATTAGACACGCTCAACGGAGACGAGTACTCTGAGGAGCTATGCGACGCGTTCGAGACGACAATTTCCCAGCGGGTGCGCAGTTAATCCCCTCGATGATGAAATGGACTTACCGACATGAGCTGGCAGAGGATCATGTCTCTACGCCATGGTTGAGCCGAGGAGTCTTGAGCTATTCAACGATTTGTTTCACCAATGATGGAGACGACATGGCCAATGGTGGGTTCTAGCCTAAGATATCCCATTCGATATCGCGTCAAAGGCCAAGAGTCACGTAGATACTAACTAGCTTCTTCTCAATCAAGAATACAAGGCCAAGGTCCCGTCTACCTTGAGAAAATTGGCATAAAAGATTGGCGAAAAGCTTGCGCTAGGCGACACGAGGTGGCAAGGGGGAGCCGGCGCAGTCCTGATCCCTTTGTCCCGGGAATGCGTGTTTCAGCCAGCCGTGGTTAATCGGCAAGTCATCGCGACCTTCAAGACAAAACCCGAGGCGCACACTTGAGTAGTCCAAGCACCTTTGCTCATCTCTTCCGTCAATCAGCCATCAGACGGATATCCACGAGTCCACCGTCAAAGACACAATGGTCATCTCAGCCTCGAGCTCTTCTTTATAGCGATCGCCTCCGAGTTGCGCAATGAGACCTCGCGGGTTCCGACCAGGCCATCTCATGGGCGTGGTGAACTCCCAGCATTCCGGATACCAGCCCGCCGACTCCCAGTCAATGATGCCCGAGATGCGCCCGTTGTGAACCATGATGTTGTGCGCGGCAAAGTCGCCGTGGGTAGAGACGATTCGGTGCTTGAGCTTGTCCATTATTTTTCGCCTCGGCCAAAATAGCCTCGTATTGCTCCTTTGTGCTGAATAAATGAGAAGACGCCGTGCTTAAAAGGTAGTCATTCAATCCTTGCTCGGATTCGCATGGCCCAACTAGGTGGTTCGGGACTCTGATGCTGCGAATGGGGCCCACGGCGTCGACGGATGCTCGCCGTAGTTGATGACTTTGGGCGCCGGGATACCAGCCGCGCGAATGACACGCATCGACTGCACTTCATCAATCGTCGTTCCATCGGACCATTTGAGAACAAGTCCATAGGGAAGCGGCGCGACCGTGTGCGTATACGGGACCCCGAACCAGGCGCAGTAATAGCGTGAACAGCGCACGAGGAATGAGTGAAGATGTCCCGAGACCAGCCTTAGCCAGCGAGGAGACAGCCTCGGAACGGGGGGGATTGTGCGAGAAAACTGGTCGACGCACAGAAGACGGGGTTTCCAGGTAAAGCCGGGAGGGAGGATCAAAGGCGCGAAGCGTCGCGACCATGAGGATTCACGGCAGATAGAGTGCTCGAGACGGCGAATGGCATTCTTGAAATTGGACGGACGCGACAGACAAAGGCGAAAAGATGATTTCGGGTTAGAAAGTCGATGCTCTGCCAAAGGTTGCGACACGTCTTTGACAGGACTTGGAGATAGTCTCAGATCCCAATGACTTCGAGCATCGGCAATCGAGCTCGAGAATAACAGAGAATTGTGCGTAGACCGTGCGTCGTCTGACAGGCTGTTTTTTTCGTCATCACGGTCGATCATGGACGTATCGGCTTACCAGCTGCAGTGACACCAAGACCTGCCGACCAGGGACCAGTTGGAACTGACATGCAAGCAGCTGCAACTTGGGCTCTGCCGTGATTTTCAAGTCAAGGATGCTGGCATTCTGGGCACCGTTAGTATGAGTTGCAAACACCAATAGATTTTCAAATTACGACACGGCTCATCTCGAGGGTTCATCGAATCTCTATTCGTACATATTAGGTTGTTGATGCTGACAATCGCCAAGTTCCATCACCCTCAAAACTATGACCGTCTTGCAGGCCAGACCTTTTCACTCAGCGGGCTGAAAGAGTATACAAGACAAGCATCTCATGATTCAGCTACGCTCGAATCCAAGACGGCCGTCACTTTGAGCTGATTCCACTCTTTCACCTTTCCTCTCCAACAGCTCGTTGACCCAGGCGCTCCTCTCCATGACTGACGCATGGTCCATCTGCAACATATCCCCCTTGGTGGACAGCCTGTCAGGGAGAACCGGGGCGCAGCATTGCTTTGTGAAGTCGACGGCAATTCTTCCGGCAACAGCGCTGCTAGGACCAAACATTTTTCTTCCTCGGATTGAACGCAGAAGGGTCGTGCAGATGGTGAGTTGGCTGTCTGTTTTAAAGCACGTAACTTGTCAACTTTGGCGAAATAATCGCGTCGCTTTTCCTTGAGCAATAGATTTTCGACACAATCAGTTATATGCTTGAGTCGCCCGGCCAGTCTTTTGGCCTCGTCGCACTTTGGCCCATCCGTCGAGAGCACAATTCTCAACTGTTCGCGAACAGCTTGCACGTCCGTCTTTCCGGTTCTCGATCCCGTCTAGCTCCTGTTGCGTGATGTAAAGTGGTGCGGAGGGATCGATCTCTCTGGAGGAATGCATTGGAAATAATGGACCATGGTGCATCATCTTGGGTGGCGAGGTTGCCGTCGGCTATTTCTGCAAAACGGTGACTGACTTGGACAGGCTGATGGCTTCGTTCAAAAACGTCGGTAGAGTTTCGAATGCATAAAGCTTCGGAGTGCTGGCGTTAGACTGCCTGCCTGAGCCGCGTTGATGAAATGTATCAGTGAGTTTGTCGCTAAATACGGAGACTGGGGGCAAGTCCTGGGGCTTCCTACCGTCGAGACGTCCTCCTGCACCAACTCGGAGTGAGTGAGGCCGCTTCCTCTCACGGGAACCCGCAAGGTTAACCTTGGTACGGGCCAGGTTTAAGATAAGCAAGCGCTCAAACGAGAGAAGAGCATCTACAGACACCCGGCGCAAGGGTACGTATTATACGCATGGTTGACAGTGGGCGCTTCGATATCGGAGGAGGAGTCGAAACGGTGGCCGGGAATAGAGAACAGGAAACGGAGACCCAGCGGAGCACAAAACGGAAGGGGGCCGAAAGAAGCGGAGCATGGAGCCCGAAGGAAGTGGCCGGTCGGGCGGTCTCAGGAGGAACGTCGGCGGTACGTCGGGTAAGTTCTCTCGGAGAACAAGAAGTCCCGTCCGCTCTCCTATCGTCAAGTGTTGCACCCACAAGGGCATAATTGACCCTACCGCACGATAGTCCCACTATTCAACTAGCTAAGACAGTAATCCACCCGCGCAAGTCATTTTCCAAAGCCTCCGTAGTTTTATAGTACGTTTTATTATTATACTAGTACCCCACTAATAGTATAGGTACTTAGGTATTTAGACCATAGTTCACACCCTCTTATAGAGTTAGATAACTTAATAGAGGTTATTACATTAAACCCTAGCTTTGTAGTCTAATATAGTAGTAATTGCGTGGTGTTTATAATAATTATACCTCTCTTCTAAATTAGTACTTTTCTCTTTAAACTAACCTATTATTTAATCTTTAAATAATTAGTATAAACATAGCAAAAGAGAGGCCTAATTTATTAATATTATAATTAGGCAACCCTAGCACGTTAGGATTAATACCACTATCTATTAGTTTAATAATAATAACACTATAGGCATCCTTACAATGTCTAAGGAGTCTTCTAAGAGCAATAAGCTAGCTATTAAGCTATAGGAGCCCTACCACTAGGACCTATAGTATAAGATAGTTAAGGCAAAAGCTATTAAAGATAAAATCTAGGTCTTTATTAATCCTAATTTAATTATATAGCTAGATTACCCTCCTAAGCCTCTAATCCTTATAGGAAACGGAACTCTAGTAAAGAGAAGGGTAGTAAAGGCTATATAGAATTAATTATCTATAATAGATACTATAGGAGTTTAGATATGCTTATAGAGTAGTAAAATAGCAGTTAGTAGCGCGTAGTAACCCTAGGAAAGCTTTTCTAAAGGTTATAATATAGCTAGAGAGAGTTATTTTTAGTACCCTTAATAACCTAATAATGCTAAAGATAGTGCTTAGTTTATAGTCCTTAGTAGTTATTATTAGGTATTTAATAGCTAATTTTAGAGCCTTATAAAGGCCCTATAAGAGTACTATACCTAGTTTATAATAATACTTAGTCCTAAGTATAAGTAAATAACCTTAAGGCATATATCCCTTTATAATAAGCTTAAGGAGCTTATAAGAAATATAATACCCTTAAGTAAGACTATTAAGTATTACACTAAAGTTAATTTTAATAAGATTATTAAGCAAAACCTCTTAAGGGTTAATATTAATAAGTAGCTTATAAATACTTTAATTAGCTATAAGAGATACTTCTAAGTAAACTACCTTATTACTAAAGGTAACTTACCTATAGAGATAATTAATAACGCTATTAGGGCATAATTCCTTACTATCTTAGCTTAAGTTAACTTATTAATTTATATAGTAAAGAGTAAGGGAAAGGTCCTAGATTTCTATAGCATTATAAGTAAAATTAGGCACCTAATTAAAGCCTAAGGGAGATCTTAGGTAAAGTCTAATAATGCCTTTAAAGCTAAGCTAACTCTTAATAGCAAAGCAAAGGATAAAGCAAAGAAGTTAGTAAAGAAAGACTATATTTACTATAAGAAGTATAAGGTAAAGAAGTTAAAAGACTTATAGAAAGTCTATAAGGCGCTTTACCTAATAAAGGACTAGAAAGTTAATAAAAAGCTATTAAAGAAAGCAAAAGAAGTAATAAATTATTAGCCTAATAATATAAAGAAAGCATATAACGCATAGTTAAAGGATAATAGCGCAAAGGAACCTAAGGATAATAGCGTAAAGAAGCCTAAAGAAGTTAATATAGCGTTTTTAGCTATAGAAGAGTTAGAGTCTTTAGAGGCTTTTCTTGCCTAGGGCAAATCATAAGTTATACTTAATAGCGGCACTTTAATTTATATTTTTAATAATAAACGCTAGTTTATAGACCTTAATTACAGTTAATAACCTAGAATTTAAGCTAGTTATAGTGTTACTAAGGCTTATAGCGTTAGCATAGCTTAGATTGTCTTAACAGATAGCTAGACCCTTACCTTATTAAAGGCCTAGTACTAACTATTATTCTTTACAAACCTTATATCTCTTTAGTTACTTATAAAGAAGGGAATAAGGTAGGATAACCTTACTAGAAGGGTTACTAACCTAGCGAGAGGTAATTAGGAGATATTTTAAACTTAGATTATTAGTATATAGCTATGTATAGAGGGCTTAAGCCTATTAGATATCTTTACTATTAAGGGAGATTTAAGAGACCTAAAGGCTATAATAATAATGCTTGCGAACCTATAGCATACTAGATTAGCGTATCTAGGTAAGGATATAATAGATTAAGTGCTTAAAAAGCTTTAAATCCTTTTAAAGGAAAGGAGCGTAGGGAAATATAAGGTCTATTAAATAGCTAAGGCGCAGAGGCAAATATTATAAGCATTATAAGCAAGGTTATTACCTTTAGGGCTACTCTAGGTAATCTCTTTTAATCTCTTTGCTTAATTATTAGGGTATAATAAAGACTAATACATTGCTCTTTTTACCTATAGAGCTATAGGATTACGCTATATCTTTATAATCCTATTAAAAACAGATATTACGCTTTGCTTTAATTAGTTAGAAGCTATATACATAAGGGTATATAGCATTCACATTATAGTTATAATAACTAATAGGGAGACTACCTTTTAGACTAAAAAACAGGAAGAAAAGGTTATAAATAGAGGTATTATTATTAGGAAGTCTAGCCTAGCTTACCCACATTAAAACAGGCACGCTAAATAGTCTAGGGGGGTGATAATAAGGGTTATAATAACTCTTATAATATAATTAGGCTTCCTAGAAGATCTCTAGCCTATAGCTGCTAAAGCAGCTATTTATATCTTAAACCATATGCCTTAAAAGCTACTTAACTAGCAATCCCCTTAACAAGCGTTAAATAGGTAGTTAAAAGAGAATAAGCTTTAATAGAGTTACTTACTAGAGAATCTAAAGGCCTCTATAACTTACCTATAAGCCTTTAGTTATAAAGCATTTATAATAACATAAAGTAGGCTTTATAAGGCAGGTCTAAAGCTTGCATAGAGAGCTTATATTAGATACCTAGCTAGTTACGTCTTCTCCACGCAATACCTAATTTAGGTGCTAATAATAAAGAGAAGCTACTAGTTCTTATTAAGTTATATTACCTTTAATAAGTTAATCTTCTATGCTTAAGAAAGAGGCCTATTACTAAGTGTAAAAGAGGTTAAAAAACGCTTCCTTAAAGAGCTAGTTAACAATAATAAGGATAAAAGCTCTAATATAGGGCTTCTATAAATAGCGTACCTACTATTACTATAATAACCACTTAAGTAGCTTTAATAGGATAAAACTCTTAATAGTTACGATTAATTAGACTATAAAGAAAAGGAAAAAGAGAGTTAAGAAACAAATCTACTAACTCCTCCGAATTCACCTAAACGATTTCTAGGTTTAATAGATTATATACTATTAAGTATTAATAATTTGCTTAACCTACCTAATAGTAGTAATAGTTATAATATATTAACAAATCCATAAGATTATAATAATCTTAAAGCATTTACTATAGCCTTTAATCTAGGACCTAAAAGCAAAGAAAAGCCTTATATATTAAGGCTTCCCCCTCCTCTAGCTTATTATAATAATTTAGCTAGTTATCTAAAGGAAAAAGAATTCCGCAAAGCATAAGATAAAGAATATAATAAGATTATTAATAGAAAAGTAGCTATAAAGGTATCTAGAGATAAAGTTCCTTTATATATAAAGCCTTTAGGCCTTACTTAGGTCTTTGCTTATAAATTAGATAAGCAAGGCTACCTCCTATAATACAAAGCTTATCTTTACGTTCTTAGGAATTATTAACCAAAGAGTTATCTATTAACTTAAGCAGCAACTCTAGCTACTAACACATTTAGGCTATTTATAGCTATTATATGTATTGAAAAATGGAAGGGAATCTAGCTAGAGGGATAGGAAGACCTCCCTAGTAGATTCTGATGCGGCGGCTTCTAGATTCACTAGATTACAGCAGTATTCTTCAAGATAGAGAGCTTTAATAGTTAAATATAGTTAATTCCTAGCTAACGGACAGTCTAACGAGCAATGAGAGGATTTCTAGTCCCCTTATAGACCTACTAACTGTATCGGAGGATCTAGGTCGCTAGAGAGGTCTTAGGAGCTACTTTTTATTTTCCGTAAAACCTATTTATATAGGAAAAATAAAAAATCAACTCACGGCTATATAAACTAGCTGCCTAGGTGGCCTAACTAAGCACTTTAATATACAACCCTATTAATAAAATATACCATTAAATCCAGAAAAATTCAAGGATTCGAACAGTATATGTTAGCCTTTTATACGACTACTAGTTGCCTAGTTACAGTCGATTTTAGCTTCCCTATAGGGTAACCTAGTTGGCTTAGTCATACAAGCCCGTGGGTTAGTTGTGGGAACAACGCAGGTCACAACAGGAAATGCTGCAAGCAACGCTTGTAACCAACGTTGCAACAACGCAACAAGGCAACTAGTGGGCCTATAAAATAGTGCTATAAATAGCATTATTTTAACAATATGCTACTTTAACCTAGAAGCACACTAGTATAACTTTATTATAGCTTTCCTAAATTTAGACCTTAATAAAGAGGTTTACTATAAGATGCCTTTAGGCTATAAAGATAAACAAGCTTACCTAAAGCTCCTTAGAGTAGTCTATAGGCTATAGAGAGCGCCTCTCTTATAGATAAAAGAGCTAATTAGCTAGCTAATTAGTAAAGGCTTTATATAACTCTTTAAAGATATCTATGTGTTTATTAAGGATAGGTTAATTATCTTCTTCTACGTAGATAACCTTATTGCCCTATTTGCTAAGGGGAAATTATATTTATATAATAAATTTAGAGTAAGGCTCTTTAAGAAGTATAATATTAAGGACCTTAGAGAGCTTTAATAGTTCCTAGGCATTAAAATTATTAGAGATTATACTAATAGGAAGGTATAGCTTAATTAGAAGTCTTATTAGAATAAAGCTACCACTAAATTTAATATAAAGATCCCTTAATAAAGGCTAATAGCCCTAATAACTATTACACTACTAAAACCTTTTAAGGGAGAGGTTAGCGCTTAAGATCTTAAGTAATACTAATCCTTAATTAAAACCCTACTGTTAAAATAATGCTATTTATAGCACTATTTTATGGGCCCACTAGTTGCCTTGTTGCGTTGTTGCAACGTTGGTTACGAGCGTTGCTTGCAGCGTTATTCTATTGTAACCTGCGTTGTTCCATAACTAACCCGCGGGCTTGTATGACTAAGCTAACTAGGTTACCCTATAGGGAAGCTAAAATTAACTATAACTAGGCAACTAGTAGTTGTATAAAAGGCTAACGTATACTGTTTAAATCCTTGAATTTTTCTGGATTTAATGGTATATTTTGTTAATAGGGTTGTCTATTAAAAATGCTTAGTTAGACTACCTAGGCAGCTAGTTTATATAGCTATAAGTCGATTTTTTATTTTTCCTATATAAATAAGTTTTACGGAAAATAAAAAGTAGCTTCTAAGACCTCTCTAGTAACCTAGATCCTTTAATATAGTTAGTAGGTCTATGAGGGGACTAGAAATCCTCTTATTACTTATTAGACTATTTGTACTAGCTAGGAATTAACTATATTTAACTATTAAAGCTCTCTATCTTGCAGAATACGTTATAATCTAGTGAATCTAGAAGCCGCCGCATTAGAATCTAGTAGGGAGGTCTTCCTATCCCTCTAGCTAGATTCCCTTCTAATTTTCAATAGGTTATAAGCCTAGAAGGCCTATAGATTACTACATTACTGCGTTATTCTACTGCGATTACTACTTAATTTTAGGTACTAGTTATCACCTACTATACCTATAGGCTCTTAAGATTACAAAGGAAACCACTAGAATTTAAAGCTCTTTATTTACTAGCGCCACGCATCGCAACATTAGACCCTTAGTGTTAAAAATCATTTATAGCCGCAACCGCAACCACCACATTGCACCCGCAACCACTACATTGCACCCACAACCACCACATTGCAACCGTAACTATCTAGTTATAACTACAACCACTTTTAGTGATTCTATTCACTACTGTAACTGTCATATTTAATATTATTTATAATAGTAAATATGCTACACCCTTTAAAATCATTAGACATCTAGTATATTATATACTAGGCTTTTTAACCTATTATATTACGTTGCACGCACTATACATTACGTTACGTTGCGTTATGGCTTTTATAATACCTATTATCTATAATTCCTATCCTTAGTGTTAAGAAATTTTCCTTGCGGAGATTCTTCTCTGCTATTTTTCTGCTTATGCATACTAAAGACCTACTTTTTAGACCTAAGGGCTGCCCTCTTAAATAGCCCTGCCACACAAATTACGTACGCAACTAGATTATAACATAATTAATTTCTAGCGCGCGTTATTTGCAATAGAAATAAATTTAGAGATTTAACACAGGGACTTTTAGAAAATAGCACCACCTAGTTATAAGGGTAAGGCCCCTGCCTTAGGGTCTTCTAGCCCCCCTAGGGACCCTAGTAGGATAGATATAGAAGGTTAACTAGCTATTTAGGCTAGTGCTCTATAGCTATAAATACAAAGCTAAATTAAATAATAAGGCAAGACTTTATCTAATTTTATTAGGCATAGCGAGGAAAATCGTATTAAAAATAAGGCTAGCATTAATAACCTTCTAGAGAAATTAACGCAAACTATAACTATTATATAAGGTCTTTAGGCTTCTAATAGACCTAAGGAAGAAAATACTAAGGTTCTAGAAGAAGACCTAATAGCTACTACTTCTATGAGCGTACCTTTTAGTAACTTATAAGCTGCCTTTAATATAGGTGCTATAAAGGAACTAAATAAGAAGGTTTACTCTATTCCAGAGGGAGCTAAGCTAAAAGGCCCTAAAAACTATGATTAGTGGAAGCAAGCCCTAAGCATATAATTTAAAGCCTTAGGATTACCTAAATTTATAGATAATCTAAGCCTAGCAAGCTATCTAGCTAACTATAACTAAGCTATTCTTTTAATGATATTAAGAGATAGTTATTAACTAGGACTATAGGCTACTATATGTTAGCAAAAATCCCCTAAAGAAGCCTATAAAGTCCTTATTAGGTAGTATTTGTAGAGTGCTAAAATCTAGCGTGGTACGCTATACGCTAGCTACTATTCCCTAAACTTTTTAAGTTATAAGGGATCTTTAGAGGCTTTTAATGCTAATTTTAATAATTTACTAGCTAGACTATAACTTTATAGTGTAGAGATCGCCCCTATTAATTAAGTAAATTATTATATTAATGCATTAAAGCAAACCTTTCCTAGTTAGGCTAAGAGATAAAGATTTACTATTAGAGCTTCTAGGGCATAAGGACTGCCTGTAAATACCCTAAATTTACAGTTCCTTATAGCAAACTTATTAGAAGAATAGAGGGACAAAACCTCCCTTATAGCTAAAGCCCTTAGCTATAAGGCTTCTAATAATAACAAGGGAAATTCTAAGGACTAGGAAAAGAAGTCTTCTAATCCTAACCCTAAGAAGGACTCTAACGCCACTAAAGAGTAGGATAAGAAGGATTTAAACCCTTCTAAGGCCTCTAAAAAGAAGCAGAAGAAGAAAAAGAGTAGTAATAAGGAAAAACAAAAAGGAAAAGAAGCTGCTTTTACTTTAGGCTATACCCTAGCCATAGGATACGTTAAAGAATTAGATTCTGATAAATCTAGTAGTGATAATAGTAGTGATTCTAAGTCTAACTCAGATACCTCTAGTACTACTAGTAACACTACTAGCAAGCCTACTTTTAGCTACTCTAACGATGTAGTTAAAAACTCCCTTTTGTATAATACGGGTTCTTCCTGTTATATTTGTAATAATAGGGCTTCCTTTAGGGACTTTAAACCTCTAAAGAAAGGTAAAACTAGCGCTATAATTACAGCAGGAGGACCTATTTTTCCTAAAGGAAGAGGCATAGCTATTTTTAACGTTCTAGTTAAGAAAAATCCACTAGAATATAGGCCCTTAGCTTTGCTAGATGCTCTATATTTCCTAGGCATAAATACTAACCTAGTTAGTGGGTTATCTTACTATCTAAAAGGAGGTTATCTAGCTAAAGACTAGCTATTCCTAGCCAATAAAAGCCCCTATAGGTTACTAGAACCTGCTAAACATGGCTTTTTCCTATAGATTAAGGGGCAACCTACTCCTACAATCTGTAAGCATTTAACCCACCTCTCCTTTATAGGCTCTTAATATTGTAACTAACAATGGTAATAATAACTAAGAGCTTATAAGACTAAATTAGGGTTTTCCTACCCTATAGAGGTTTAAATTCTGTAACTAGCTTTTAATCCTAAGGAATATTAACGAATCGAAGAGCTAGAAGACAATAATTTAGCCCTATGTCCCACTAAAGCTCCTCCTAGTTAGGTATCTTCTACAGGGGGTTTAGAAGGTCTATACCCTAATGACTTAGGTAATAATAGTGGCTGTCTACTGCCCCTAGAGGCCTGTGATTCTTAAGAGGCCTAGCAATAGAGGGAGCTAGGGGATAATAGCCCTAAATCTAATCTAGATCCTAGTTACAAGAAGTTACTAGATCTAGCCCTTCTTTGGCACATCTGATTAGGCTATATAGGCCTCCCTTTACTAAAGAAATCATTGAAATTAGCTAAAGGGATCCCTGATTTTTCCGCCATTAAAGAAAAGGATTTTAACTATATAGCCTATATGTAATCTAAAGCTGTTAGAAGACTAACTAAACGACCTATTCAGGACCCCCCTAGAGTTCTAGATATTCTAGAGGGAGATACGGTTAAAATCAAACCTATACCGCATAATAAGAAGGCTATAGTCCTTATACTTATTAATCAAAAATCCCAGTATAAATGGTGTTTTTCATTAGCTAATAAAGAAGGTTTAACCCTTTCTTTAGCTATTAAGGGCTTCTTTAGAGCCTTGAAAAATCGATATAACGCGTATCCTAGGCACCTTCACTTCGACGGAGGTACTGAAATCAACAACGAACTTTAGTATTGAGAATGGGAAGGGAATCTAACTAGAGGGATAGGAAGACCTCCCTAGTAGATTCTAACGCAGCGGCTTCTAGATTCACTAGATTATAGCTTATTCTTCAAGATTAGGAGCTTTTAATAGTTAAATACAGTTGATTCCTAGCTAACGGACAGTCTAACAAGCAATAAGAGGATTTCTAGTCCCCTCATAGACCTACTGACCGTATCGAAGGATCTAGGTCACTAGAGAGGTCTTAGGAGCTACTTTTTATTTTCCGCAAAACTCATTTGTATGGGAAAAATAAAAAATTAACTCACGGCCATATAAACTAGCTGCCTAGGTAGTCTAACTAAGCATTTTTAATAGACAACCCTATTAACAAAATATACTATTAAATCCAGAAAAATTTAAGGATTTAAACAGTATACATTAGCCTTTTATATAACTACTAGTTGCCTAGTTACAGTTGATTTTAGCTTCCCTATAGGGTAACCTAGTTAGCTTAGTTATACAAGCCCGCGGGTTAGTTATGGAACAACGCAGGTTATAATAGAACAACGCTGCAAGCAACGCTCGTAACCAACGTTGCAACAACGCAACAAGGCAACTAGTGGGCCCATAAAATAGTGCTATAAATAGCATTATTTTAACATTTAGTCATGGTTATCTTCTAAAGGAATCTGTTTTAGCACCTCTTGCCCCTATATTCACGAACAGAATAGGCTAGTTAAGAGGGCTATTAGGGTTATTCTTGACTAGCTTAGGGCTACACTTTAGTGGTCTAAGCTGCCCCTATTTCTATGGTCTTATATCCTTCTAGCTATAGTGGAATTAGTTAACATCACAGCTAATACAACTAAACCTTTGACCCCTAAGCAGCTATTTCTAGCTAATTTAGAGCCTAAGACTTCCTATAAGCCTAATTTCTCGAAAATTAGGGCTATAGGGTCTTATTGTGAGGTCCTAATACCTCTGGAGCAGAGATCTAAGCTTTAAAAGCTAGCCCCTAGGACTATTCCTAGTTAGTTGCTAGCTACTCTAGGTTTTACTATTTATCTTATTTATATTCCCTCTAAAAGGTTAGTTATAAAGACTAGCTTTATTAAAATTATAGAGGATATAGGCTTTGTAAGGTCCCCTAAGCCTTTAGGGACTAATCCTTTAGAGGGAGAAACCGATATCTCACGAGATAACCTAGGAGTTTAGGATAGTTACCTAAAGCCTAAAAGCCTAGCGCTTGCAGCGCCCGCAGCGCCTATACTAACAGCCCCTAGGGCGACTAATACAGCGCCCACGACAGCGCCTACAACGCCTCTAGCGCTACCCCTAGAGAGCCCTAGCTCTAGCGCCCCTAATAAGGGTGCTATTAAAAAACCGTTTTTAGATTTAGATTCTTTAATTAATTCTAATTCTATAGATATCAATGATTTTAATATATCTTTATACGTTAAGGAGATATACTTTAAGGCATAACAAAGGGCTAAATTATCCACTAAAAACAACGATTTAGATACCCCTAAGACCTAGAAACAAGCTTTAAAAAGCAAGGATAGTTAAAAATAGATAGATATAACTTTTAACAAATTTAAATAGCTTCTAGCTACTAGAACCTTTAAATTTATAGGGATAGACTAAATTCCTAAGGGCTAGAGGGTTCTAAAGAATAGGCTTGTTTATAAGCTTAAAAAGGATAAAGAAAATAATCCTCTAAAATACAAGGCCTAACTCGTTGCTAAGGGTTTTATGTAGATAGAAGGTTAAGATTATATTAAAACCTACGCTATAACTAGCATTCCCCCTAGTTAGCGGATTTTACTAGCCCTAGTGGCTTGTAATAACTAGGAAGTTAAACAGGTTGATTTTATAGGGGCCTTTCTAAACAGTCCACTAAAGGAATCTATCTATATGCAAATACCTAATGGATTTACTAAGTTTGCTAAGTCTTTTACACCTAAAGTAGCTAAGTTACTTAAGAAGTATAGCTATAAACCCTCTTAAAAGCAGGTTATTTTCCTATAAAAAGCTTTATATAGATTAAAACAAAGCTTTAGAGAGTGGTAGCAGGTTTTAAAAGACCTTTTTTAGAAGCTAGGCTTTTAACCCCTTATATCTAACCTAGCTATCTTCTTTAACCTAACTATATTTATATATATAGCGACTTATGTGGATAACTGCCTTCTAATAGGACTGGATCTAGCTTATATTAATAGGCTAAAGAAGCTACTTTATAAAGCTTATCCTATAGAAGACTATAGGCTAGCTGAATTTTTCCTAGGCATTTAAATCACTAGAAATTAAAAGAAAGGGACCCTAACTATCTACTAGTCCTAGTATATTTCTAAAGCCCTAGAAAGATTTAATATAAAAGATGCTAGACCTATTAAAATTCCTCTATAACTAGGAATTATAAAATAGGTAGACTACCTAACTAAACCTCTTTCCCCCCCTAATCACAAGCTATATTAGAGTATTATAGGGAATATTATATACCTAATGCTCCTTACAAGACCTAATATTGCCTTTCTAGTTTAGTGGCTTTCCATAGCGCTAGCTAAGCCGTTTATAGAGTATCTTAATACTTCTAAATATTTGCTTAGGTACCTTTTAGGCTCTATAGGTTATTCTATAACTTATAGAAGGTCTAAATCTGCTATTATAGCTTCTGCAACCCTTATTAGCTTCTATAATAGTGACTTCGCAGGTGATAAGTCCTCTAAATTAACCTATGCTTATCTCTATAAGCTAGCTAAAGGACCTATTAGCTAGAAATTAAAGAAAGTAACTATAATAGCTTTATTAATATTAGAGGCTAAGTCTAATGCCTTATGTGAAGCTATTAGGGAGCTAGAGTGGCTTTATAGTCTCTTTAAAGAGATAAAGCTACCTATAGCACCTCTAGTACTAATTTTTAGTAATAACTAAGGCGCTATTATAACCGCTAATAACCCTGCTCTTTATAGTAAAATAAAGCATACCTTACTAAAATTTAACTATACTAGAGAAAAGGTATAGAAGGGTATAGCTAAGGTTATTTACATTAACACTAAAGAGATGCCTGCAGATGGTTTAACTAAGCCCCTGCCTAATAATAAATTTTAACAATTTATCTAACTATTAGGCCTTACAAATACAAAGGCTTAATCTAAACTAATAAAATTAACTAAAAAGTCGAAAAACCGAAAATTAACAAAACATTGGAATTACGCCTAAAAGTTATCGATTTTAAAAAGTTACTATTTTTAGTTAAAAGTTATTAGATTTATTATTAAATTTATAGTTAACTTAGATATCTATTAAAGAGCTAAGTCTAGGTATCGAATTAGTTACCTTATACTTTTCTAGAGGGAGTGTTAAAATAATGCTATTTATAGCACTATTTTATAGGCCCACTAGTTGCCTTATTGCGTTATTGCAACGTTAGTTACAAGCGTTGCTTATAGCGTTGTTCTGTTATAACCTGCGTTATTCCATAACTAACCCGCAGGCTTGTATAACTAAGCTAACTAGGTTACCCTATAGGGAAGCTAAAATTAACTATAACTAGGCAACTAGTAGTTATATAAAAGGCTAACGTATACTGTTTAAATCCTTGAATTTTTCTGGATTTAATAGTATATTTTGTTAATAGGGTTATCTATTAAAAATGCTTAGTTAGACTACTTAGGCAGCTAGTTTGTATGGCTATGAGTTGATTTTTTATTTTTCCTATACAAATGAGTTTTGCGGAAAATAAAAAGTAGCTCCTAAGACCTCTCTAGCGACCTAGATCCTTCGATACGGTTAGTAGGTCTATAAGGGGACTAGAAATCCTCTCATTGCTTATTAGACTATCTGTACTAGCTAGGAATTAACTATATTTAACTATTAAAGCTCTCTATCTTGCAGAATACGTTATAATCTAGTGAATCTAGAAGCCGCCGCATTAGAATCTAGTAGGGAGGTCTTCCTATCCCTCTAGCTAGATTCCCTTCTAATTTTCAATACCTACTATACCTAATAATAGTTTTAAGACCTAATATTGCTTTTATAGCTTTATAACTCTTATAATACCTATAAAACCTAGGACTATAGCATATAAAAGTAGCTAAAAAAGCCCTTAAGTATAGGTATATATAGGCAAACCTAGTAATTAAATATAGTAGTAATAACCCTAAATTAGAGGCATATAGTAACACCTCCTTTACTAATAATCCTATAATAAGAAAGAGCTTATAAGGCTATATTATAAAGCTTTTTAAAGGACTTATACTCTTTAAGGTAGGAAGGTAAGCTACTATAATAATATTATTAACTAAAGTAAAGCTCCTAGCACTTTTATATTATAGTAAAGAGCTTATAGCCTTTAGATAACTATATTAAGAGATTAAGCTATACCTAGGTAATAACACGCTTAAGATTAAATATAATAATATATAGATAATTTGCCTTCTTAAGGAAGAGTTTATTAAGCTTATTATAAAGCTTTAGTATATAGATATTTATTACCACTAGCTTTATTAAGAGATTATAAAAGAAACCTTTAATATTACCTAAATTACCACTAAAGAGATAATTACTAATAGCCTTATAAAGCCTCTTATAGGGACTGCTTTTATAAGCTTCTATAAGGCACTAAGGCTTATATAACTACCTGCTAGTATACTTAGTAAAGAACCTAAAGAATAAGCATTATATAATAACCTTAATTTAGATAGGATTATAACTAATTAACTGCTTTTTTACACTATAGAATTAATTTAAATATTATTATATTAATTTAACTAATTTAATTAATTTAGAATTATTATAGGGAACCTTAAATAAGGTCCCCTAGGGGGGTGTATTACACCTATAAGGGCATAATTAACCCTACTATATAATAGTCCTACTATATAATAGTCCTACTATTTAACTAGCTAAGATAGTAATTCACTTATGTAAGTTATTTTCTAAAGCCTCTGTAGTTTTATAGTACGTTTTATCGTTATACTAGTACCTCACTAATAGTATAGGTACTTAGGTATTTAGACCATAGTTCGCACCCTCTTACAGAGTCAGACAACTCAATAGAGGTCATCACATTGAACCCTAGCTTCGCGGTCTAACATCAAGCTGGTAAGGGACAGATTATTACTTAGGTCGGTGACGACTAGCGAACACCGGCTGTTGTATGTTTTTTTTGATGTTTTCTGTATTAGCACATCCTTGCATTCTTTGGCCATAGGCAATATAGTATAGCTTACTGAACCTAGATCCCACATACGACCACACCTATCAGAAAATACGGGATCCCGTCCGCTCTCCCATAGTCAAGCTGATAAGGGGCAGATTAGTAGTTGGGTCGGTGACGACCAGCGAACACCGGTTGTTGTATGTTCTATTTTTCCTTCTTGTCTTTGTGTATCAACACCAATTCAATTTCAACCATTTGAAGTCGTTCATCGTGTTCGCCTACGAAAACGCCCGCGTGCATTAATACGACGACCTCGATAAGCTCGGCGTCCTTGAGGCCCGGCCCACGATGGACACGTGGTTGGGGAAGGGCGTGCATGGCGTGGGTTACAGGGTGGGGGTTTGCCATGGCGTTGCTGGTGAGTTGGTTCGGTGTGTGTTTGTGTGTGTGAGAGTGGCGTGGCGTGTTTCGTGTAGATTGTAGATTGTATAGATGTGCGATTTATCTTATTGGGTTTGTGTTTCAAAAAGGGGAATGGATGGATTGCCGGTGAGTGTGGCAATTTTACATGGTCGAACAAAGGGGCACATCACATCACTCGTATCATTGAGCATCAGAATCCAAGGAGTATTAGTGTTGCTATTGACGAGCGATGCAAATTCTGGGGAGAGCGAAAACATGTCTTGTTCGTGCCCAATGACTGCCATACCCAACCATGATGGAGGGGACTTGCCAGCAGGACAAGGCGCTGGAAAAATTAGGCTGCGTTCCCGTCTCTTACGAGCGAGATGACTTTTTTGTCCATGTTCGGCCAGAACCACGTCGTCACCCTCTCCACGCTGCTGGCTGATGGCTCCTAACTTATCGTCCTCCTCTCCTCCAAGCCCCTGCACTTTAATATTGGAACAAAAGCCGTCTTTTCCACGCCTTTGAATGTAAAAAGTACTTCAGACGTGTCCATCGATCGGCGGAATCCAAATCTCGTGGTTTGTTTGTTCGGCATGAGTTGGTCTGGCCCTGTGTTGCTTTCTTAGGTTAACACCCCCAACACCCCCCCGCGCCCCTTTCCGGTGTCGGCGGTAGGTAGGTAGTCGTACATGGATGGTGTGAATGGATGCTGCTTCTCGCACCAGGTGCCGTGTAGAATCGAAGCAAAATTGTAAGAGTAAAGCTCTGTTCTCCCATATCTTGGCGGCTTCTGTTCTCACCCGCCTGCGCTCGCTGCTGCTGCTGCTGGTTCCTTGTTGGCTGCGGCTGTGGAATTGGCGCCGTGCCCTGTCTTTCCACCACCACGGCCCCGCCGTCCTCTGCCGCCAGAGGGTTTCTCCTTTTCGCCGTTGGCTAGAGAGCCTTCCTTCGAGGATGTCGTCGATGGTGCAGCCGCGACGGATTTCTTGTCCTTGCGCTCCAGAACTTCGACAGAGGCTTGGCCGATGGATATTGGGCTAGCTGTCACTGCTTTGGCGAGCGCATCGTGCTCGGAGAAGTCTACATACGCGAATCCCTTGCGCTTGTCAATCTCAACGAGTGTAACGGTACCAAAAGCTTCGAGTGCTTCTCTGAGAGACGCGTCGTTCACTCCCTGTGAGGCGCTGACATGCTTGACAAATGCGCGGGTGGCGCTTGCAGATACCGATGATGGCTTCTTTTGCGACTGCTTCATGGTCCCTTTCTCCCTTGGTCCCTGCTTGTTGTTGTTCTGGTTGCTGGTGGCATTCGAGCTCGGCACTTGGCTTGATGACGGGGTTTCGGTGGTGGTGGCCTTTGTCGTCACCTCGGAATCGTTCTTCTTCTTGAGTATGACTGGAGGATTGACTGCCGTCGGTTGTGCACTTGTGGTTGCAGTTTCGGTCGCGGCAGTTCCTTTCCCTTTGTCAGCGTTCTTTCCACCACGATTCCTTCGTCCGGACTGAGACTTGGTAGTAGCTGGACTCTCGGGTCTTCCCTTTGACGACTTCGCAGGGGATGCTTCGGACGCTGCTGATGAGTTCCCCGTCACTGCTGCCAGAGGTGTTACGTTGGCTACGGCGTCACTCTCTTTGGTAGAAGAGATCGTTCCTTTGGCGTCTGCTTCGGCCTTGGCCGCATCGTGACGAGCCCGCCTATGGGCACTTCCAGGACTAAGACCAAGGTCTCGTTGCAAGATTCGTGCTGCGGCAGCGATTCCAGCTCGTCGACTTTTCGGTACGTCGGCCGAAGCACTGGCACCGGCACCGGCACCGGCACCAGCGCCTGTGGCGGCCGTGGTGGAGGCATTTGTAGTTGCAATCTGGCTGGCTACTTTCTTAGCTGCCTCGGCAGCTTGCTCCGTGGCAGCTTTCTTGGTGAGAATCTTGACCGTTTCCTTTGGAGTCTTATCGGTCCTGTCGCCCTTTGAATCCTTGCCCTTCCTCTTGTTCGACGTTTCGTCCTCCTTGGATCCGCCCCTGCCTTTGCCACCCGACTTGGAATTCTTGCCTGATGCGCCATCTTTGCCCTTGTTTGCCTTCTTCTCCTTTAGATATTCAACCAGAGGAGTTGTTGTGACTTTTGTCTCCACTTTGGCAGTGTCATTGGGGTCCTCAACGTCGATACTTTCTCGCATGGGTGCAGGGTTGGCAAGGTCCTCGAGAAATGCCATAAATTCGGGATCCTGGTCGATGGTGCCTTGTCGAGCATCGGTGCGCTTCTTCGTTCCTGCGATCTTTTTGTAGACTGAGAATTCCAGGACGGGCGGTCCGACCAGGGCAGGATTGGTAAAGGTTGACTTGGCATCCTCCCACGTCGAGCTCCTGACTACTTCACTGAGGGGCATGATGTCATCCTTTCGCATCAAGTGAAGATACGCTCTGCTGGGGCGAGAAGGCTTCGAGGGGCTTGGATCAAAACATCATTAGAACCTGCACAGGCAATCAAAAGCGGTGTTGCTTTCAAGGAGATGACATACTCGGTGGAGACCTTGCCGGGTATGTATGATAACCAATCGACCTTGCCCTTGGACACCTCCCAGTCTGATCCGAGAATGGTCACAAACTCTGGCTGCGTCATGCCTGGCGGCAGGCGACGAATGACCATTTTTTCACCTTCATTGTGTGCTTTTGACCGTGGGGCCTTGGTTTGTGGTGCCTCTCCCTCATTGGCGTTCTGTAGCAAGATCAGGGGACTGTTTGGCAACATGTTCATGCTGGATGCAACTCTGTGAAAGTGTTACTCATACCTTGGCCGAGCCTCGTTTGTCCAGTGCTCCTCCTTTGCCCTTGCCAGGTTTCGAGGCAGTACTGTTCTCTTCGGTTCCCTTAGCCTTTTTTTCATGATTGTCAGAGTCAATCTTGCGTCGCAGCCGGCTTGTGAAGCTGAATATGTATATCTTACTCTTTGTCTCACACTGGCTTGATCAGAGGCCTGGCCGGGGGTAACGCAGGACGTCCCATTTGCCTTGCGCGACAGGACTTGAGGCGCCGGTGCGGACATGATGCATGTCGTGTGTGGCAAGGCAAGCAAATCTGTCGAGTGTCCAGCCTGGTCGAGGACGGCGAAGCGATGTTGGTTCCTCTGGTCAAGTTGAGAGGAAGTTCTGCCCACTGCTGGCTGCCAAGTCACTGAAGGTTTGTTACGGATCCGTTCTCCAAAGTTTACTAATAATTGAGGCACTGTGAGTGGTAGCAAGTGGCCCCACAGCTGCACAAAGTGGACCCAGCTGCGTCTAGCGGCAGTGGGTTGTAACTTGTGGGTGTTGTGGGCGGGTGCTCATGACATCAAAGCCCGAAGAAGATCCGTGTGTCACGACTCACGACCTCCCCCAGGCGCCCGATTCGATCCATCTGGCTCATCTCCCAGCGGTCCCAACGGCCCAACGGGAAAATCCAACGGGATCCCTGCCATCTGCCTCCATCTGCCTCCATCTCAACGAGGCCATCACCGCATTCTCGCAAACTATGGCAGCCAACGTACCTCGACCCGGCCCCGCCAACCTGGGCCCCAATGCCGGCCTGGACCAATGGCTCGAGGAGGCCAAACAATGTCACTATTTGCCCGAAAGGGCCATGAAGGAGCTGTGCGAGAAGGTCAAGGAAATCCTGATGGAAGGTGAGCTGTGCGGACAGATCGATCGAGCAAGCAAGCAAGCAAGCAAGCAAGCAAGCAAGCAAGCAAGCAGGGAGGTGAGGTCGTGTTAGATTGGCTAACATGGGAGCTGATGCCCTCGTCCTTTTAGAGTCGAACATTCAACCCGTCTGCACGCCCGTCACAGTCTGTGGAGATATCCACGGCCAGTTTTATGATCTCTTGGAACTCTTCAGAGTATCTGGTGGTATGCCAGGCGAGAGCAATGTTGAACCCCCCAAAACCGCCACAACCGTCATTACGTCTGAGGATATCGAACCCCCAACCGAAATTACAAATCCGAAGCTACGAAGAAAATTAAGATCTCCTCCCGTCCGTGGTGCGAGCGGTGTCGACGATGATGATGAAAACGATGCGCCGACCGCTCCTTGTCCCGAAACCTCCTTGACTGGTGCAAACGTGACGTCTTCTCAGAGTGCGGAGACCAGGTTCATCTTCTTGGGTGATTTTGTGGATAGAGGCTACTTCAGCTTGGAGACGTTTGCGCTGCTTATGTGCTTGAAGGCCAAGTGCGTGAGCCAAAATTACCACCCTGAAGAGGCATGGGAAGCTGGCAAAGCTAATCCCACTTAGATACCCCGACCGCATAGTTCTCGTTCGCGGAAACCACGAGTCCCGACAAATCACGCAAGTCTACGGCTTCTACGAAGAATGCCAACAAAAGTACGGCAACGCATCGGTATGGAAGGCATGCTGCCACGTATTTGATTTCCTGGTCCTGGCGGCCATTGTCGACGGAGAAGTGCTTTGTGTGCACGGCGGCCTAAGTCCGGAAATCCGAACGATAGACCAAATTCGCGTCGTTGCCCGTGCCCAAGAAATTCCCCACGAAGGAGCGTTCTGCGATTTGGTGTGGTCAGATCCTGAAGACGTTGAGACATGGGCTATCAGTCCACGTGGCGCCGGCTGGCTTTTCGGCGACAAAGTCGCTCATGAGTTCAACCACGTAAACGGTTTGAGACTCATCGCGCGAGCCCATCAGCTCGTGAATGAAGGTTACAAGGTGATTTGACGAATCTGCATGTTGCACTAAGGTATGTGGCATACTGACGTTGGGCGTAGTATCACTTTGCCGAAAGCTCTGTCGTTACCGTATGGTCTGCGCCAAATTACTGCTACCGATGCGGCAATGTCGCTTCCATCATGACTGTAGATAGAGACTTGAACCCGAGGTTCAGCATATTCTCGGCCGTTCCCGATGACCAAAGACACGTTCCTGCGAGCAGGAGAGGGCCGAGCGACTACTTCTTGTGAGGCGGCGTGGTACAGGATTGTACAGGATTAGGCCCTGATGTATATTAGCATACGAATGAGATATCCATGATTTATAATGGCATTCATGGTATGATATTTTCTCTTCTTGGTATAGAATGAATGGATGAATGAATGAATGAACAAGCTCAGCATGCGCCCGTGCAATAATAGGTGACACCAAAAGCCCAGCTGCTTCTTCAACAAGTCATGGACAGAAAGAAGTTGGTGGGCCGCCAGGGAATGACTTGTTTGGCTCCATCCACCACATCCACAACTCTGTCAGCTTGAATGTACCTGCCCGCAAAAAGGTTTTGCCAACAAGTTGACCATGGCCGACAAGCCTCATCAACCTCCTCAACCTCATCAACCTCACTCCGACCCCATCCAGACTGCCATCTCCAAATGGACCTCCACCATCAGCCCGCCTACGGACGACGCCGCCGCGGCATCAGCCTGGGCGCAGGAATTAAGCAGCAATGCCCCCAAACGCTTCACCATCTATGAGCCCATGGCCCTCCTCCCAGCAGGCAGCTTCGGCAACCGGCCCTGGACAGCCGAGCTCGCCCGTCACAGCGCCGCGGTCACCGACTCGCTCTGGACCACGCTCCTGCAAGAGCTCTCCCGGAGCGGGGGGGGATCAAAAAGCCGGCTGACCCATCTCGCCGCCAACGAGGGCATCCCTCTCCTCCGAGACCAGGGCGGCGGCGGCAAGCGAGAAGAAGAAAACGTCATGCGCAGTCCGAGCGGCCTGCGCATGCTGCACGGCGACTTTGGCCCTCCCGAACCGGACTGCCCGCCGTCCCAAAACGACTTTGCAAACGCCTTCTGGGTATCCACGAAGCAGAACGGCATCTTGCAGACGTGGGCGCCGCGGTGGACAATGTTCAGCAGGGGCAACGTCAAGGAGAAGGCGCGTCTGCTGGGGTTCCCCCGCGCTCCGCCCGGCTCGCCCGGCTCGGAGGAGAGCCGGGCGGAGGGCGGCGGCGGCCGGAGCCATGTCTGGGCCGTGGATCTGTACGCGGGGATAGGCTACTTCGCGTTCTGCTATGCGAAGCTTGGCATGCGCGTGCTCTGCTGGGAACTCAACCCGTGGAGCGTCGAGGCTCTCCGCCGGGGCGCGCGCCTCAACAAGTGGAGCGTCGACGTCTTCTCCCGTCCGGGGACGAGCGTGCCCTCGGAGGACATGATGGCGAGCACGGCGCGGATAGTCCTCTTGGCCGAGGACAATGGGATCGCGCGCTGGAGAACCGAGGACATGAAGAAGCGACGACGGGGCGGGCCATGGCTGCGCGACGTGCGCCACGTCAACTGCGGACTGCTACCGACCAGCAGGCTGACGTGGGATTGCGCGCTGTCCCTGACGAGGACGACCACCGCGGCAGGCCAGCCGGCGTGGCTGCATCTTCACGAGAACGTGGGCGAGGCCGACGTGGAACCGCGACGGCGCGAGATTGAGCTGCTCCTGGGGGGAGATCCGGGCGAGGAGGGCCTGAATAGGTGCATTCGCGTGGACAGGGTCGAGAAGGTCAAGACATATGCGCCCGGTGTGTGGCATTGCGTCTTCGACGTCCTTGTTACAAGACGAGAATGACTTGACCCTACCTACCTACACTATACTACACTGTTTTGTTTGCACAGGGGACGAGGCCGCTCGTCATTCCATGTTGGCGTAGATTCCTAGCGTCTCCCTTTCCTCCGTCGTCATGAATGCTTCCCATGTCCTCGTGTCGTTTTCCTAACCGCCCGGTTCCATCATCTTCCCGAATCAGAATGCCCTTTAGGGAAATACTAAAAATACAAACACCCCCCCCCCCCCGCCTTTCCTAAAAGAAAAATTGAAAAAAAAAAGAATATTCACATGGTGCTCAAAAAATCACCCAACCACTTCTGCCTCCTGAATTTAGCAGGAATATTTTCCTCAACAACCGCCATCTGGTCGATCCGCTCCTGATCCTCGGCCTGCCTCTCCATCTCCTCATGATGCTTAAAGTGCTCTATGTCCTCCGGGTGCGTCAGGTCCTCCAACTTTGTGTTCTCATCATGGTACTTGGACCAGTGGTGGATCTCGTACTCGTACTCGTCGTCGCCGTGGTGGCCCGGCCCCGTCCCCAAATCCGGCAGCGTGCCGCCGTGCTCGATGAAGTCTGCGAACTCGTCGTGGCCGACCACGCCGTCGTGGTTCGTGTCCAGCAGGCCCATGAGGTGCTGGAGAACGTCCTGTTTCTTGTCCTGCGGCATGTCCTTGTTGGAGGGATCCATGAGGCCGTACGTGCGCATGATTTCCTCGCCCTGCCACTCGCCGTCCGAGTTGTAGTCGTGGAGGGCGAAGAAGGCGCCTGCTTCCCAGGTGTCGATGTGGTGTTCCTCTGGGAGTGCATGTCAGTCAGTGGGGGGGAAGATGCTGGCGCGAACGGGAACGGGAACGGGATTGGGAATGGGATTGGGAATGGGGACTTTGTGTCGTATCGTCGATCGAGTCTTTGGGGCTTCGTGTTTAGACAGTTCGTTTTATTCTGAGAGCAGGAAGTGGTAAGACGTTACCGGCCATGTGCTTCTCCATCCATGTTCCATCGTTGCTGACAATGGGCTTCTGGCTGTGGCTGCCGTGAGCGGCGGCGAGCCCTGAAAGAGCGAATGATAACAGATATGTCGTGCGCATGATGAAATGCGCGGTGTAGTCGCTCGGCCTGGCGCAACGACGTGCGCTTTTGCAAGTGTTGGTTGTACTAGAATAGAGTATGTACAATGTGTGCCGGATGAAAGATATTGCAAGGGGATAGATAGAGCTCAAATGGGGCCACCTATCAATGTGGGTCTGGGTTCTTGGGGTCGGCTTGGCTTGGCTTGGCTTGGCTTGGCTTGGCTTGGCCGCCGCCTGGCCGAATGCAGACATGGAGCAGCATCGACGTCAAAAGTCGACATTGGAGGGGCTGCGAGCTGCAAGGGGCGCGACGTACATACATGTATTGTAGAGCTCGGGCCAGCCAGCTCTCTGAGTCAAGGCGTCTCATTACGGATTACGGAGTATGTAATGACTTCTGGTTCATTGTGGTATACGGATTACCCATCTTCCAGCACCAATCAATCATCTTCTCCGTTTCGTTGGCGATTTGGCCAAATCACTCGCCATATCCAGATAATACGCCCCGAGTCCCAGGTCCCAGCCGGACGTCCGTACATGCCAGAACTTGTCATCACTGCTTAAAGATATATATATCCATCACTCCCACATAACGCCAAAATTTCCATGCCTTTCCAGAAAAGAAAATTTCGAGTCTCGCTGTTGGCCTGGCCACATCAGAGTATAAAGGCGAAATAAAACATGTCGTTCATTGACGTGGTAGCCCTTTGCCTCGTGAGCATCAGTCGCGCCATTTGCCATTTTTTGGCCTCTTCTTGGCTTACACATCTGACTATGCCATTCTGATGTGCTTGCCGAGTGCCGTTGGTCATGAGGAGCGTCAGAAACGCTCTGCTTGGTTCACAGTCGTCGTGGCCAAAACGTCTTTGGGCAGTGAGTGGCTGGTACCGATTGGGGGTGCGTCCAGAGGCCGGAGCCTGTACCGCGCGCCATCACTCAGCGTGACTCGCCCAAAAGAATAAAACCTCGGGATCCGGCCCGATCAAACTCAATCTATAAACGGCTTCTTCTGACCTCCCACGATGCACAGCCCGAGAGCGCGTAATGAATCTCGGTCGCTGGCTAAGATGATGGTCCTAGCTGGCAACATGGGATTGTTGGGGTCGACATGAGAAGCATCCTTGGCGGCCTGCTCAATAGCGTCCATTTCTTCCTTGCAGGCTTGTTGATCCAGCGGACAAATCACGATGGGTTGTCGCAAGGTCACGTCGCGAGCACCACTTAGTTGAACCTATCCATTGACTGTCAGCATTTTGTGTTGGGGTCGAGTGAACGAGTCCAAGCGGACCAGTACCTTGATATTTAGATAGAATTCGATCTTGTAGAGCGACGACGTGGTGGTAAAAGACGAGACTTCGTACGATGGAAAAGCCGGCTTGCCTCTCTTCACGATGCCATCTGCGTCTCTCAAATCTTTGGAAGGAAACACAAGTCCAATATTAGTGGCGTACCCAGCTTCCGGCATCTTCATCTTGACCACCTGCACTTGTTTTGACAGCTTGTTGATCTTCTTTACCGGCTCGTCTCCCTCGGGGTTGTAAGTGACTTCCTCCTCTATCGTCAGGTTGATCTTTTCTATGCTGACTCGTTTTGCTTTGCTGAGCCAGTCGGGGTTCGGCGATAGTTTGATGTAGACCGTAATAGGGTCTCCTGGACCATAGCTCCACCGCGGCAGATTGATGCCCAGATGGACAATATTGTCTGAAGTAACGAGCTTGGTCTCTGGCTTATTGTACATGCCGAATGTGGACAACGTGTCATATCGTTGCAATGGGACGGGAAAACTGTATTTGTATTGGCTGCTGTGGCCTTGTTGTACAGTTACCACGAGCTCGTAGAAGGTCTCTGCTGTCCTGCTAGGAAGCTGTAACGATGCGGGTGGAATTCTGCGGTTCGTTTCTTCTCCGCCGCGCCCAAAGGGTATGAAGAGAACAAACGGTAGGTCCATGGCGATGACTTTCTCAGCTTCCTTCCCTGTTGCACACCGAAACAGTAGAACCTCTTTGCCCACCACGTCTGTTGCCTCCTTTCGGGGTGTGCCGAGATGGCGTTTCGTCAGGCTGTCGGCGTCGGGATGGATCGTCTCTCGTCTTTGCAAGCATATCCGCACGAGTGATACTGGTACAGGCATGGAGAACCCTTGGCCGGGCCGGATTTCGACCTTGCCCTCGATTCGTGGCTGGTGACATGCAGACGTTAATACAGGAAAGGCGGCCAAAGCCCGGGGGGTCCTTGCTCGAGATTTCTGGCCATGTCGACATGGCAACTGGGCGCACAGAAATCACGGTAGAAATTGTGGAACACGTACCAGAGTTGCTGAAATACCGGGATAGCCCACGAGAAAGCTGCTGTTTGGAGGGCCGGATACCCTTACACTGCATCTCACACTGGATGGCGCTGAGGCCATGGTGCCGCTGTTGGGCCCGCCAGCACGGGGAAGCTGGCGGTGACGGCTGCAGACGGCGGCGACGGGGATTTATGAGAGGGATGGAGCCGTCGGAGGCAGCCGAAGTCGTCATGAAGGACGACAAGGCGCAGCTGTCGGTGTCGGTGTCGGTTTTGGAGTCGTAGTCAAGGACGAGGACGATGTCGAGGTCAAGGTCAAGTTCAGCCTTACTGACGACATCAAGTCGTCGTGGAAACGCGGCTCTGCCTCGTGGACTCTTGTTGGGAGTGGGGTTTGCAGCGGAGAGTTCAGCCGGAGAAACGTAAACAGACAATCACAGGCGCGCGGCTTTGAAATAAGATAACACAACGAGTGCAGTGGTTTGAGGACTCGCTTCAGATGTCAACAATGCAATATCGAAACAGAGAGTAAGTTGCCTCGCAGGCGACAGGCGCAATTGATGCAGATGTGCGAACTCAAGCGATACTAGCGATAAAAAATGCCCGCCGCAGCCGCGAAACGAGCATTCATTTCTCACTCTCCATTGCACACTCGGCGGTTCACGACGCAGCAGTCGAACAGGCTCGGAACAAGGGCTGACTTCTGACATATATCATGAGGCTTCATTATTATGTCCCGGAAATGCATGCAGTGGGTTCTCTGAATGTAAGAGTTGTCGTTTGTTTATTTGTCCTGACAATTTACATTAGTCAGTTGTCAAATAATTATAGGGTAGCTATGATCTTACGGACGTGACATGATTTATCACTCAAAAAGATTCAATGCTTGGGAACTAAAAAAGCATCTGCGAGCCGTAGGGATCGAACCTACGCGGGCAAAGCCCATTGCGGTTTAAGCATTCTCCTGAGGAGGTCAGGCGGACCTAAACACAACGCCTTAACCACTCGGCCAGACTCGCGGTTGTCAGGTGACTGACTTT
Source organism: Epichloe amarillans (assembly GCA_024072835.1). Classification (NCBI taxonomy): domain Eukaryota; kingdom Fungi; phylum Ascomycota; class Sordariomycetes; order Hypocreales; family Clavicipitaceae; genus Epichloe; species Epichloe amarillans. The sequence goes on along the minus strand of CP099637.1, from coordinate 3,090,186 downwards.
CGAGTTTATACGATTTACATACACCCTTCACAAATGACGATTGAGTGTGACCCACCTTGTGCAAGTTTGACTTAACTCCATGTTGAACTGTTCGTCCGAGCCTGATCGAACAGCCAGCAATATTCTGATTCCATTGGCATCGCGCTTCCAGTATCCGGAGACTTGCTCACTTATTTGCTCATTCTTGCAGATAGTTCCATGGAATCAAGGGTCGCCCGCTCACGTGAGAAAAATCAACGTCAAGTGAAATCTCACTCGCAGCTTTTGTCTCTTCTTCAACTTGGTCCTGCTCTCGGAAGAACACTCCCCAAAACTCACTGGAACCCATTGGAGGAGGATCTTGGCCCATTGAAAGGAATCTAGCTAGGTTTCCCGATCACACGCAACATTCCCCGGCAAGTCAGGGTGCTCGCTTAACGGGCAACCATCACCACCATGCCCTTTGACGACGACGACAATCCCGCCGCCGACGTGGCCCAGGCTTCAGCAACCCAAGATGGTGGGCTATCGACCGCAGAGGCCCTGGAAGATGGCATCCCCGATTACAAGCTCTTCGCCTCCATGTTCAACAAAAAAGGAGTCTCTAGCAAAGTGATTCGCAAGGGCGAAAAAGACTTTGAATCCCACGGGACACGAGCACAGGAGAACACGCTCGAAGCAAGTCGCCTAGCTCTGGAGGAGGTTTTGAGTTACACAAGAGTGCATAGACCAGACGCATGGTTACGAGGTTGGTATTTTCCAGACTGGTGGACTACGCACTCACCGGACAGCAAGTCGGACGATGCCCTGCTCCATGACCGTGTCGTCGTCATGGAGCACGAGCGCGGGAACTGGATGCGAGATATTGGCCGAGCCGTATCGGGGAGCAAAGATCAGTTGGGGGTGGGAAGATTATGGCTCTTGCCTGAAGAAGCGCTGTACCTGATTGAAAGGGGCACGGTGGACGTGTGGTGGCCGGACAAGGAGTTTGAGGAGTTGCTGCCCAAAGTCACAGACGGCGGCGGACGTACAAGGAATGTCTTCGGTCCTGATGACTACGATGCCGGACTACCGCTCACCTTGGAAGCGGCGTATACTCTCCTCATCGGATATGAAGGGGAGCGTGGCAAGACCACGCTGCCCAAGTTCCAGGTGTATACGCATCTCAAACGTGCTGGATTCCACGTTATGCGCGCACCGTTGAACGATCTTTCCCCGACTCGAGGGCCAGGTTCTTCGACGCCGTCATCAACCTCGCTGTGGGAATGGCTCTTTTCGATGGTCCCATGGCAACGACAGCCGCCACATGAACCGTTCGGCCCTATCGTGTCGCCAGGCATATATCGAGCATATCGACCCATCTACCAACAGCTAGCATTGCTCCCGCGGCATAAGCCATCATCAGCCACGCCGACATCTCGACAAGTTCAGGAGCCCTTCCGCGTGCATTACCACGTCTGGAAAGGCAACGGTGCTCCGTTCTCCAAGAAAAACCCTCCTCCACCCGATTTCCGCATTGCTGTTTCTGACACTGCTGATTCCAGTGTGCCCACCCTGGAGCAGGTCGAAGCATTATTGGAATCTACACCGCTGGACCCCCCAAACCCAGCATGGCAAGGCCCCGGAAGACTCTACCAGCGGCTGAAACACGGTCACAGGAACGTACTCGTAGCTGTTGTGGACAGGGGGCTAGTGAATTTCATGCGATTCGGCGAAGCGGCATTTGGCGAGGAGCAGCTCTTTGAGAGATTCGACAACAGGAACAGTGGCCGGGGTGGGAAGAAAGGTGGCCGTGGAGGAGGGCGTGGGAGAGGAAGGGGCCGTGGCAGGGGAAGAGGTGGTCGAAGTTGAAGCAGCTCGATTTTCATCATCTCCTGTGCATTAACATCAGAGCGATCCGAGATTGTATCAAATCTAGCCCTCGCGAAACCCTCGACCACTGTTTTGAAGTGATGAAGTAGATGCCAAATTAGAGCGACTCGATCCTCTCGAGCGTCGTATTCATGGGCCTCTAGCCAAAGAGCCGATTTCCCGAGGCGGCCCATCAATGTCACTGACGGGAGAACTGAACGCAAAGCCCCTCTTCACCTCAGCCATTGCGCCTCTCAATCTCATTCTGTTGGTTGGAAACCCTGTCGCTGGCTGACTCACCGTTCATATGAACACCTGTCATTCTGCGTGCAGTAACCCCCTGCCATGAGTAAGTAAGATGTCTATCTCCGAAGGATCTCTTTCGGACCGGATTGCATCAGCTCCTTGCCATCCCCCCCCCCCCCCCCTCCCCCGGGCCTAAAGATTAGTGCTATGACTGATATTACATTGTATTACCGTATTGGCCATTCTGCGCCTAATTTAGCAGCATCAGGTCTCCTCATGTCTGGAATAGACCGAAAATAACCGTCTGATGACTTTGTTGCTCCTCAGCCCTCAGCCTCGGGCACATGAAGACCTTTATCGTTACTAACTTACTAACACATTCAGGTACTTGTGGCGCTTGCAACGCGTCAGACGCTCCTTATCATGTACCACGTCCACCTATCGTGTCATCGTGCATCGCGTTATTCGGGTGACGATGCACACTTTGCCCGGGTGACTGTATGCTCGTGTAGCGAGTTCAGTAGGCTTTGCAATTCGAATAGTCTACGCATGTGGTCGTTAGAGTAGCAGCCCTGATGGATTGAGAATGGGGGCGGCTGGCATACCCGGCTGGCATACCCACTACCCAACTGGCCAAACTCAAACTCGCATGTTCGATAAATAGGTCTGTTTCTCTTTGTCCTTGGTCACCGCAGATGACCCAGTCATAATTGTTCTATTAAGTGGGGCAGAGTTCAACTTGTCCATTCAGATCGGCAAGTAACACGAGCCAATAAGCAGCAACCTTTCCAAAAAGGCAGGAGCAAACAAAACTTTCAGATTCTTATCCCCGTTTTCTCTGCAGATCTAAGCAAGCTTTTCACAGCCACTGTATTCTCTTTAGCGGTGAGCAATCTATCTCTTCTGATTCTAGAGACTGCAGTACGGTACGGCACTTAATCTTTGTTTTATTTTCTTCATGTGAGGGCATAAGAGGTCCGTCATTCTCTCGAGCCACCAACCCCCCTGAACACCACCTCATCAATCTGTTAATACGTACTCCGTATGCGTTCAACAAAGCAACATGATCCGTGCCAGAGACAATCATTCGAGTCGTCAGATGTCTTTTGCCGTGGCGGTACGCTAACGAGACAGAATCTTGTCCGATTTGCTGGACTGAGAGGCTGTTCAATTTGGTCGACTGGAAAGGCCGCCATTCGAGTGAAACCAGATGATTCGATCAGAGCAAAAGCATGGCGTCTGAATTGAGGCTAGTGCGACGGAATGCTAGCTGTATGGAGCACGAACAAGTTTTTTGAAGTGCCACGCTACTCCATGGAACCTAGTTCGTGCTTTTGCGAGAAGTTAGGCATCTATGCACGCTTCAAAAAATCGCAGTCCGGCAAGACATACATATTACCGACATAGCTGCCGGAGTTCAACTGGACGGGTGGCGGATGAACTTGCAGTCTCCCTGGACGATGGCTGGCAGCTCCGTTCGCCCTCCACCTTTGCCAGGATACGGGACTAAAGACAAGGGGAGAGAGCGTATATTTGATGGACAGCCTATTATCTGATAACGAAGCGACATGCACCCTGGTCAATCCTTATGTAGTCAGGACTGTCAGACCTGTCAGACTTGTGTATTGTGGTGTGTGTTGTGGTGATTGTCTGTTTTTTTTTTTGATCGACTGCCATTGAAGCGCCTGGTTATTATTATTCATCCTATTTTACCGCCCGTCTTAAACCAATCGTGGACTAGCCTCGCTGTTTTGGATGATAATCTCCCCTTCCGCAACATGGTGCAGAAATAACGTTGGTTCGAGTTATTAGCCAAAAACGGACCGCGATGGTGGCATTGCAAATTCGACCCTGACCGAACGCCAACCTCAGCAGTTCGACACGGCTCAGATAGTACCAGTAACTGATAGTCGCATTCTTCTACTCCGTACGTAACAACAAAAAAGTCAACCCCCCGGAACGACGGACCTGTTGCAAACTCACGCACGCCATCCAGTCCCCAAAAGAGAGGCTGGGCGCTGGCAGTTGAGCCGCATACTCCGTACAACACGTACAACATTGAGGAATAAATACTGGGGCTTGCACAAGGGACCAAGGGACCCTCCCGAGAGGAATTGCTGACCAGCCAGAGCCAGCCGGAGCCAGCCAGAGCCAGCCAGAGCCAGAGTGAAACCTCTTTTATGAAGACACTTAAAAGTCATCGCTTTCAACCTGCCACCTTACTCCGTCGTACAACTGAGCTTCTTCTTCTTCTCGGCATCACTGCGTCTTTACTTCTTGGATTCTCCTTCCCTTCCTAACCCTCATCGCTCGTCCACGCCAAACATATCGCCCGAGGCCTGCGCATCACGTTTCGGCCCATTGCGCACGCGCGCCATGGAGGAGCATCGTGCGAAGAACACCAGCACACCACCGCCGACTGGGCTTATATCGCAGTCCCCGATTTCAGGCCCGGCATCATCGACAGCTGCAGCTGCAGACGCAGTTGCTGCGGCTTCTCGGCCATTCGCATCGGCCGCATCCTCGCCAGAGCCGTTTGCGCAGCGGCGGCCCAAGCAAGAACGCAGCAACTCTGGCGATACCGGCGCATCCAGTCGACTCGGGGCCGCTGAAGATGCTCCCAACGGCAATCACGCGCCGCCACCGCCTACGTGAGTTATCAACTGTTTCCCTGATTCCCTGATTTCCTGATTCCCTGATTCCCTGATTCCCTGATTCCCTGATTCCCTGTTCGTTGGAGGAGGGGGATTCCCCGTTCACTGTCCCCCCCCCCCCTTCCCCCTGGTGAATAGTCCCACCCCGGCAACATCCTGGCCAAGTTTCCAGTTTCCAGTTTCCAGTTTCCAGTTTCCAGTTTCCAGTTTCCAGTTTCCTGTTTCCTGTTTCCTCTTTCCTCTTTCCTGTTCCCGGGTTCCAATTTTCACATGGCATGGCTGCTAGGGCAGAGTGCGGCAGAATGCACACTGTGGACGAATGTTGAGGAATGCCTGAATGCCTGAATGCCAACAAATTGCTGCAACATGCTGCAACATGCTGCAAAATCACAACCACCCACATGCGACTTTGGCTGTCTGGTCTGATTCGACCCTGCTGGTCGCTCCTGCCTGGGCCGGTCCTTTGTTGGTCACATCGGCAATCTCGTGTTGAGTTGTCAGTTGCAGAAGGTCCACACAACCACAAAATTGTCCAGGCCTAACGATCCTATTTCCCGTCTCTATCTACGGAGTACGTCCGTATCTTCGTATGGATCAATCTGCCACCGTCACCGTCACCGTCACCGTCACCATGCTCCGCCTCCAAATATAATCAAATATCCACACTCGGCTAGCCGTTTCGCGTCCGCGTCCGCGTCCGCAACCTGCAACCTCTCCGTCTTGTTCCTTTCCTAAACAGAGACAAAGTCAAGTCGGTGCAACTTCCGCAGACAGAGTTCGCCGTCGTCACGAGCCCATCCTTTTTTTTCAAACTGGCACATCCCTTGCCGCAAGCCCAGGAGGACTCATCATCCTGCCCTGTTTACATACGTCCGGATAGATGCGAACTGCCGAGCAATGACCTCGTTTTTCTGACGTCTACTTCACATGGTCGGTACTGGACTCCAAATCTGATCATCTCGGACCAACAAAGTCTCGACCCTGCCAATCAACCCAACATATGATTATATGAAACTGTCCCTACTTGGCCTCATCACGCCAAATCGTCTTCCGTCACTCGGTCCTTCGACTACTGCTGTGGAACGACAACGTTTATGCGCTTCAACGTGATCGGGTTTCCTTGGGCTGAATTCTTGGTGTAGCTTTGCCGCGCACCTATCATCCACTCGTAACCCTTTGTATCATCCATCTTTCATGTTACACAATCACTCTAGGAAAACAAGAAGGAAAGACAAGTGTCGATTTGGCGCATTCAAACCTCGTTCATTTTCTTGTGTGCTCTGTGGCAGGATCTTGGCTGGAGAAGGTCGTATTGCGGGGTTGAAGACGAGACTTTTTTGTTCTTGATGCAATCTCACACTGTTCATGATCACTTCATCGAAAGGTCCCACGGCCATGTGTTGCTGTCCCAGATCTTTTTCATCTTCCTCCCCATCTTCACCCTGTTAGAAGTCGAGCCTTCGGTCGGCTGTTACTGCCCCGCCTCGCATGTCATCCTCGGACATCTGTAACAAGAAGGAGAAGTTTCAGTCACACCAACTAACATGATGCTTAGACGCCTTAGCGGCAATAGAAGCCGTACTGAGGATAACGAGGGTGAGAGTGAGCTGAGCGATCCTGACAGCAACGCAGCCTTGAACGATCTCGAGGACGAAATTGTGGTGAGGGATCGTGGTGATTGTGCGGGTTCCAAGTTCGGCGGACTCGAAGCTTCAGAAGGAAACGAGGACGAGGTATTGGATGACGACGCGCAAGACGAGGCTGCCGGTTCACACTATCCTAAGCGAAAACGCACTTCGATATTCAACGATTTAAGCGAGAGCAAACTTGAGAGTGCTCACACAGCTGCGACCGAAAGATCGCCGACGTCACTCGACGGCTTCACCAAATTCAAGCCCAACCGCCAGAGCCTCGGTGGCCCGGGAGTCAAAGGCGTCTTGCTGGGCACTTGGCGGGACTCTCTCGTTCCCGACTACGAGAAGAAACACGCCGTTATCGGTTTCATCGACGTCAGAGATCGTCTTCGGACCCGTATCCAGCCCAACACCAAAGAGGGTGAATCATTGGCAGAAGATTATCCCTTGCCTCCTGGTCCAGGTGGCAGCTGGGTGACATTCGAACGTGTCATCTTCTCTGATCATCTTGTCGGCTTGGATCATTTTCAAGTGAAGGAGTATACCCGTCTACGATCCGAGGTCGCGCCCGAGGAGACTGAAGATCAGCGCATGGCTGCCGAAGCTATTGCGGTTCAGGAGGCTATTCGCCGAGTGAAAGAGAACCCAGCCCTGGATAATCCCGTCCAGCCCCCAGCTATCGCCTACGGCTCGGACATGCCAGAGCACCTTCAGGGGGCAGGTCGTCCAGACTCAAAACGCCGAAGAGTGAGTGGTGGTTTTGCGGCCATCAACCCTGCCCCGCAGGAGCTCGTTCCTGAGCAGTCGCTTCCTACACCTCAACAGACCATGGCGTCGCATCAAAGTCGATTTTCCATCGATCCGTTGCCCGGCACTCGCCCGACGCGTATATTGATAGGGTACTGGAAACCGTCAAGTGAAATCGACGCCAAGGATCGCCACGCTGTCTACGGTATTCTGGGTCAGAATGACATGTTCAGAGTCAAGGTGGTGAGGGAGACGAGGGACGGACGCTTCGTGGACGGAAACTTTCCGTCTGGTGCTGGTGCACTGTGGATTCCCTACGAGGAGGTCGAGTTTGAACCTCACTTGAAGGCGCTTAATAGGCAAGAGGTGAAGGAATACTGTCGAGTTCGGCAATACCAACTAGATCATGGCGAGACATCTGCCGAGCGAATCGAAAACGAAACCAAGGCCGTGTACGAGGCGCAAACCCGAGCTGGGACTATGCCGTATAAACAACCCCATAATGTAACCGTGCCCACATTCACCGCCTCTTCACAAGGGGATGACGATCGCATGAACGGACGGCATCCTTACAAAGGTCATGAGCTTCGCCAGTCTCGCCGAACTGAGCCGCGTCCTATCCGAGCTTCCATGAGCGAGAACGAGATCCGAGTCAATCGAGTCCACAGCGTAGAGGCCGCGGAACGGACCAGTGCTCTTGCGCGGCGGGAGATTGCCCGAGCCGAAGCAGCCCAAGGCCGAGCTGATCGTCACGCTATCCATCGGGAGCGAGCAGCAGCTGCAGCTGCAATCGATGCTGCCAACGCTGCCAACGCTGCCAACGCTGCCAACGCTGCCGCCGCCGCCGCCGCCGCCGCAGCTTCCAATATGCCCATCGAACATCACCCCAATGGAAACGGAAGAATGCTTTTCCATGAATCAGAAGACATGCAGAGATTGAACAAGGTCTGGGCCAGACAGGAGACGTTGCGTATGAAGGGTGGTGCTGATGATGCTAAAATCTACGACGGGATCAAATACGAACGGAAGTCGACTGGGCCGTTTATGGGAAAGCTTGTATCTCAGGGGACTATTATCAACATCGACGGCGAGGACTACGTCGAATATCGCGTTCTGACAAAACCGTCGTTCTTCTAAGCTCGGTATTGCAGTTTTGTGTAGAGAAAATTCGGTTGTCCGTCAAGAAGCCGAGTCATCAAACAGCACTTGGTTCACCCCCCCTCTCTCAGTGGATGAGACATGAGACATCCCACGGGACGCAGCGGACAACAAAAAATAACACCCAAATCGATGAGTTCGGATATGAACCATTTGACTCTACGATCTATATGGCACCTTTTTCCTTTTCCTTCTCGAATTTTCTGAAATTTCCTTGGCCGTTGGCCACGATGCTGTAGGCCGTCTCGCTCTGCGGCGCTGCACACATCCCAGCTTGACATGTCGCAAACATTGGCAATGGGCGTATTTAATATCAGGAACAAGGGCCAAAGACATGTAGAGTGTATCCGCGCTGTTCCAGATAGGCAACAGCTGGACTTCTGCTAGATGGACGAAAGAGTCAAGGCATGAATGTGGTCTTGGGAGAATGGAGTTTATTTTTCTTTTTTACGCTTCCTCCCCCCTTGTCTTGGGGTCTCCTCGGTTAAGTTGCCTTTTCTTGTCCGAAGACGAAATCTTTTTGTTTCATGTTCTTGTATTCATGACGCTCTTCTCTCTCCTGTGTCACTTCGGTCCATACCCATCGTGGAGATTTCTATCGTTTGTAGTGCATGGTGCATGCACTTGAGTGTGAGGACAGCCATGAGAATACTATGTGATGTGTTGATGGGATATCTACGATGCTTCCAAGTGTGTATGATGGTGAGAATCGGGTTTGAAGAAATGAGTCGTAGCCTTCCAAACCCCCCCAGTACTACTATCTGTGCTTTTTGAAGATGACGATCGATAATGCGCTCTCTAAATGCGGTGGCACCCACCATCCAAATCATGCATGCATGACTTGCATGCCGACAACGAAAGGAAAAAAAAAAAAAAAACATGTGAACTCCTCGGCGCCCCCTACCGAGAGTAGAATTTCATAGCGTGTTGTGTACTGCATTTCATCACTTGGTCTCCTCCGTCGCGTCCGTCTCCTCGTACCCCTCCGTCTTCATGTCCTTCAACCCCAACTCCTCCTCCTCCTCTTCCGTCCGCTCATAATTCTCCCTCTTGATCTGGGGGTCTACGTTGGGTGGATCAACGAGCGGCTGGACAAAGCTGCTAGCAAAGGGATCGGTCAGAATAACTGTGAATTGTTCATCGCCCTTGATGGCGGCGTCGAGGCCCTCGAAGAAGGCGTCCCATTGTGTGCGCTCAGACGAGTTGATGGAATCGCCGCCTGCTTGTCCGCCGGGGCCGCTAGCGTCGAAAATCTGGCTGTGCAGGTCGTTGCGGACTTGGGTGAGGAGGCCCTCGACGGTGGTGAAGCGGCCGCCGAGAGTGCCGGGGTTGACTTGGAGTTGGAGCTCGGGGCATTCGAGGCTACAGGTTTCGGATTTGAGTATGTCGCGCGCGAGATCGGTGGGACCTTGGACGGTTAGGATGATTTTCTCGCCTTGCTCGGGGATTTCGCCGCCCGTCTTGACGTCGTTGGAGCGGTAGCCGCAGTCGTCGCACACGGTGGACATGAGCACGACTTGCTTGAAGTGCGGAATGTCCACCATCTTCATGTGTGTTGTGCAAGGGTGCATGCAGCCGGGACAGCTGGCGGGGAAGTCGTATACTTCGTTGGGTATGATTTCACCGTCGGCCGTGAGGCCGGGATTGGCAAAGTCGGCGGATGCGCTGTCGCTGAGGCCCAGAGCCGCGTTTTGCTCCGTCGTGCGAACATATTCTCGTTTTTCCCATTTGCCTACACCGTCTTTGAGATCGGGCGCGATGAAGGAATTGCCCGCGGGGTCGTCGACGACGAGGCGGAAGGGGAAGGCCTCTCCGGCGAGCATGGAGCGGCCTTTGGCGATGATGTCGGCGACTTTCCCGTGCACCTCGGGCGTTTGCTCCTTGCGTGCTTCTTGGCCCATTTCCAAATCGTCCATGGCGGTGGAAAGAAGACCCTCGACGTTGGTGAGCTGGCCGCGACCTGGGGGGATCTCGAGGTCCATCTCAATGAACTTGATCGTGGCCGTGTCTGACTTGACTACCTGCCGGCTGAAGTCTTGGAGTGCGGTGAGACGCAGTTCGTAGCGTGATCCTTTCGGTTGGACCGTGCCAGCGGCTTGGATCTCGTTGTTCTGTACATTGCAGTGGTCGCAGGCGAAGGACATGATGACGACTTGGCGAAAATAGGGAATCGCCGTCAGAAGAAGTCGCGTAACGCCCTATGTATGTCTTTCTATTAGCATCGATTAGCATCGATTAGCATCGATGTGACTCTATGTCTTTCTTTCCTTTCCTTCGCTGGCAAATAACAGCAGGGAATTGGGGAGCTCACGTTTTCGCCGCAATTCATACAGAGCGACTCGATTTCTTCCACCGGTCTATATTCTTCCTCTTCTTCGGTGGTAGGTCCATCTGTGGTGCTGGAAAGACCCTCGACCTTGTTGCCTATTGACTGGAAGAACTCATTTGGTCCCAGGGTTGTGACCTCTTTTTTATCGTCTGCGGACATGATGTAGTAAGTAGTATGCGAGGCTCTCGGCGTCGCAAGTTGGTCCAAGTGTGTGTGCGCGTGTGTGTGTGTGTTCGTGTTGTTGGGTCTCTAAGAGGGGAGGGGGAGGGGCAGTGGAATTTTTTTTGGAGGGGCAGCCGCAAGCAAATCTGTCTGCACAGGCACGGAAGGGAGGGAGGGGCCTTTTGGGCCTTTTGGGCCTTGTGTCATCGCTGGCTGGCTCCAAGTTCAGGTTGGTAATAAGTTGGCACGGGGCGCTAGAAGGCAACTGAATGAAGCTTCCAGCATCAAATCTGTTGCTCATTTCACAAAGTCTGCCAGCGACAGCGACTTGCTCGACTTTTGCTGCTGCCCGGAGAGCAAAGCCTGCAAACCTCCCCTTCTGTCCTTGGCGCGCTTCTTGCTGCCGGCATTTGAGGCGTTTGAAGCCGGTTTCTGATCATGTAGTCCTGATACTGGCATTACTGGCATGTTCGTCTTCTTGTTTATTGCAGGTGCTTGCGGCTTCTTTCGACGTGACACGGCCTCTGGTGCCGGGAGACTGATTCGGGTGGCCCTTTTGCAATGCCCACAGGTGATGCTCTTGACTGGACCAGTTGAAGCAGCTTTGTCCATGCTCCGTCGACCATCAAGCTTCAGTGTCGTTTTTTGCCCTGGAATCATGATGTGTCCGCAAGCGTCACAGACATGTTGGCGGTGCAACCCATGCTGGGCCAGGCCATTGTGATACATCAAGTCCGCGCGCTGCCTCATCAGATGAGCAGAGGTTTCTGGAGCTGTCTGGCGCAAGAGATGAGCTGCATCGGTGAGAAAATCCAGGTCAGCTGCCAGCCTCTGGGATGCCATCTTCAAACCGGTCCGCGACCCCACGACAATAATAATGAATGCAACGAGGCAGAGTGTCCTGGCATGGTCAGACTCAGACTGGCACGTTCGGGCTACGAAGAAAGTTGCTGGACCCACGTGTGGACGTGTGGACGTGTGGGGACCCCTTATCGATAACAATCTCAGCTACCCGGGGGTCATGCACTCGGGGCCCCATTCGGCGTTGAGTTGGGATTTGAACTTTTGATTTGTATTGAGATAATCACCCCAGCTTTAGGCTCTGCGGATTTCCCAGGTAATGTCCTTGATGCTAACCTCATCGCCGGCTTTTTCATCATAGTCGAACCACTCTCCGTCACTCAGGTCGATACCAGTGAACTTTGTGCCCGAATCCGTGCCCTCTGCCAGCCACTCACCCTGTCGGTTTGTCAGTTTGTCAGCACGACGGTCAATCACCAGTGTCTAGTTTGTGATTCGAGCCATCTTTACCTCTGGCTTAAATTCGGTGAATTCAAGTCCACGGCAGTCGAATTCAATCATCTTGTGTGTTTTGGCCGGTTCAGATTGCTCGTACGCAACGGGTGCAGCCTTGATGGAAGCAGAGGATTCACGCTGACAATATGTAAGCAAGTGAATAAAGTACTTTACATGATGTTGTTTGCATCGATGATACCTTGCAGTTCTTGCATCTCCAGACAAAATTGGCCTCCCCTCGACTGCCACTCATTTCGTTGGTTTCCTAGACTAAAGTGTCAATAGGCCTGTGCGTTCGGACACAAGCAAAGGAAAAATGAGCAGGGTTGATGGATGAACTGACGAAACGGTTGACTCCCACATAGTTGTCATGTGTCTCCCTACACGAAGTACATTGAACCCTGAACATGTACCAGAAAGGGTTGTCTTGAGTGTCGTCGGGTCTGAGGTTTGTCACCCTAGCATAATGTCAATGATGTGTTGTTGGTGTTGCCGCATTGTGGTACAGGAGTGAGCTCACCCAACTTGATCAGCCTTAACTATCAAAGCAAACATGGTTGAGAGATTTGGTCGACCTCAAGGTCAAGTTGCTCATGTGACCTGGGTTCAAAAATAGTCACTCTGTCAACCTCGAGACAACGCTCTTATTCATCAGTTCTGATTCAGAGCCACATGCCGGCGTGCGTTGTGGGGACAGGACAAGCTCCAAATCAAGTCCTCTCTGAGCCTCACGTGACCGCAGACGGAGCCCACCCATTCTTCTTCCCGCCCTGAGAGCAATTCTGAGTCTGATAAGGGTTGGCGGCACGCTGCAAATCATTTCGAACCCAATTAGAGCTGCATCGCAAGTTGAGCTTTCCTTCATCGCAAGCCTTTGGTACCAGATGTTGACATGATGCAGTCGCTCTGGGCTAGAGCCGGCCGGGCTCACCGTTGTGGGTGCCGAGCCTGCAGCACAGCGGTCGGCACCACCGGGCGGCGGGCTACTGGCGCTGCTGGAAGACGTAAAGCAACGTTTGTCGAAATCTTTACAGCTTGTTATAGCTCAGTCTTTGCAACTGCTGCAGTTGTTGATGCCGTTCGGAAAGATGATCGAAGGAAGGAACTGGATCGACAACTGGAGGAGGCTAGGAGACAACTGAGCGAGTTACACGAGCGATCCTCAGATTCGTCACCGCACGAAGCGACCTCGTCAGATCTCACAATACAACAAAAGGACTCTTTGTGGCGAACGCTGAAGGGGATTTATCAGGATCGACCCTACATGAAAGAACTTCACAAGCCTGCGACCGTCACTGCGTCAGAATTGATCAGCAGCTTGAAGACCGAATTCTACAATGCCGTCGGTGAACCTTCCTTGCGTGCGATGCGAAAGACCAACTACGAGAAACTCGAGAGAGCAATCGCGACAGACGTACTTGATGGCCAACTACGTCTTCGGGAACCACGAAACTATGTGCAATTACTCCGAGTTTCGTTGAGCACAGAACAGCTTGTTCAACAATTACTGCGGCGAGCAGAAATTATTGATAACGGCGCGACTCATAGCCCAGCATTCGATGAAACTCGACAACTGGTAACCAAAGGATACCCAAACTTCTCATTTCCATCCATCGACCCCGAACGTGCAGCTAAAAATTCATCACTCCTTAATAACCAGATTCGAGCTCTGACTAGTTCAGAAAACCTCGGTTTCAAAGAGAAAATTGGGAGAGTTTGCTATAACCTACTGGTATCAGCCTATCCTCCTGATACGCACACGTATAACACTCTGATTGTGGCCTTCGATAAGTCTGGCCACCACGCCTTGTCCGACGTCATGGTGTTTTCCTTTTTCCATCAGCGACTAATGAAACCAACACCTTCAACTTACGCCGCAATTGTCAATCACTACAAGTCAACAAATAACCATGGACAATTTCTCCGCGTTATCTCGTGCCTAGCAGGTCTGGATAAGTTGACCGGCGCGAAAATCAGAAGGCGGCATATCAATGACGTAGCACAAATGCCTGATTTGCAGAAATGGGCTGCAGACCTAAGGCGTCGGACACGAACTGGACAATGGGTTTGGGAGCATGGTCCTTTGAGCACGACTTTGGTCGAAACGATACTCGATGGACTGCTTCACTTCAAGCTCTTCGCCAACGCCGCAACGCTGTTTATAACTTGTGTACGTTCTGGGGTCGCCCTGAGCACTCGAACAATGACACACTTGTTTGATGAGTGCGTTGCTGCTCTGGACTGGAAAGCTGCAGTGAGAATGGTGCGAGGGTTGATGTTCATCTTGCAAGAGTGGGAGAATCTTCTGTCCCAGACAGATTGTGCCACTGCGGCGCATCTGCTCAGCCGGACGTCGGCCTTGATCGATCTTTGTGGCTTGGGCAGCAACGGTCAAAAACCTAGCAAAAAGCGCCTGGCAAACTTGTATATCTCGGCGCCCAAATGGAATCGGTTCCTCGAATCCATGTCCGAGGCCAATCAACTGTTTGCAGGCATGGAACTTGAATCTTATCACACACCCAGAAAGGGACCTCGTGACGAGTTGCTCGGATTCAAACGTCGCTTGTTACAAGTCGAGAGCTTATGGAAGGAATATGAGCATGTCCAGAAGACGACGAGCTCCATTGAGAGCAAACTCTTGTACCCGCAGTTCTCGACCTCCTTCCGAACGTCCATGGCATTACACATTGGGGCCAACGCAGTGCGTCGATCTTTGGAATTGTGCCAAGAGATCGAAAACGCCTTGCCCTCAACTGAATTACCTATGGGTCGACCGCTCGTTTCATCGCATGCAACCAAGAACGTCGAAGACGAGTCTTTGACCCGGGAAATGGACTCCTTGACCGTTGATGCCAAGCATTTCGGTGTCCATCTGGAACAGAGACCACGCGAAGTATCGTCAACCTCAACAGCGATGACAGGCTGCGCACGCATGCAAGGCCACGCCCTGCCAAAAGAGCCCGACTACAAACCTAGAGGATTAATTGCGTGGTCGCGACAGCCCAATCGTGCTGGGTCCGTCGAGACGAGGCATTGGGCAATTGGCTTATAGCCTTGGCACGCCATGTGAAATGAGATCAAGAATTCAAGGGGACGGTGACTTTGGGGCAAGTTGAGAACCCGTCCTTTGAGAGCGTTGTACCTGTGCAAATACCATATTATGTACATTACGTTTCAACTACTTCTGCGCACGTAGATACCCAGTTATTTGTCTGCCTACACAGGCAAGTACGGATCCGTAGGTATGTTTGAACTTCGGTAGATGTCGTAAGTCTCAGCCAGAGGCAATGTCTGATTTCGCTTGGACTGCTATGCTACGCATGCCGCAGACTACCTAGGCTGTCGTGGCAAAACAAACAATTCTAGAGCAGCGCGCGTCGGAGAGCACGTTGCTGACAATGTGCACTGCGCACTGGATCGGCGTCAAGACGGACTTGGCGACCAAATAGTTGATGATTGATGACTTCACTTTAGAGGCGTGGCTGGCTGGCCATCGGAGTTCGGAGTTCGATGTTGGACAAGTCAGATCAAGCACCTCGTCCACGGGTCGGGTCAGGTCACCAACAAATTAGTGGGTCGAAACTGGTGGGAGGACACCGGCGTGGACACCGGCGTGGACACCGGCGTGCCCGATAGACTCACGCCCTCACGCCCCTCATTTCCCAGGGCCCGCCGTCCCGGCCGTGCCTTCCTCCAGCAATGCAACAGCAATGCAACAGCGATGCAAGTCACGTGCTTGTCGGCGGCCTTGGCATTCAGTCTTGGCTCCTCCTCCCGTTCGTCTGGATGGGTGGGGGGGAGGGGTTGGTTGCATGAGAGACCCTGCCTCTCTTGATACTAACCCTGCAGTTATTGCTTTAATTGCTCCATAATCGCGCCGCCCGTCCTCAAGTCGGTCGCCAAACCGAGAGAATGACACAGAGTCTCTACACAGAGTCTCCACATACTCGGGACACATAACTCGGGACACTTACTCGCACATCATCAATGACGGCTTGTAACCGACCTGAGGCTGCTACTCGAAAAAGCTTTATTTTATAAAGGGACCGACATCAGTTACGAGACCCACGGGACACAACACACATTGCTCCGGACGAGCTGTCTTTGCCCTTGACTTCTCGGCTGACCGTGGAAGCAATTGTTGCGCCTGCGCGTCCCGTTGCAGCGCCGCTCTTGGAATTCTTCCCCACGAGGTAAATAAGGGGATGCCCCGTTGATCCATGCGGCCTCACGATGCGCTCAAAGAATGTTCCGAAACTGGCAAAGCTAACTCATCAGGCAGTTGGGGCAAAGGCTTGACAAAGGCTTGACAAAGGCTTGACACGGGGAACCATCACGCGACCTTTTCAGGGTCCATCTCTCTACAAGGTCGGTCGGCACTGGGAAATTAGTGGCCTTTTCTCTCTTCTTCGCCCAAGACGATGCCAAATTTCAGTTCTGACTAGTTCTCTACAGTTCCATCTTCTTTTCTTCTTTTCTGCCTTGTTGTTCGATATCCCTGTCCTGATTCACAAGTCTTGCTCTGCTGTTCACGTTCGCATCAGAAAGAAAAAAAGGTGGGTCGCCAGGATATGCAGTGAGCCAGCCAGCTGGAACCAAGCTTTGCCTGGGCTCGCCAATTGATGTTTTCGGCCGGCATCTTGCGTTGAGTGTGCAGCATATCACCGATTCAGCAAAAGAGCGAGAAGTTCGACTCACTTCAAGAGAAGAAAGAAGAAGGGGAACATCTGAATAGCCCCGGCCCAGTATGAAGTTTGGACGGAAGTGAGTTTCCCCAATCGGATTCCCCATCTTCTACTTGCTCCAAATCGAAGGGGCAGAGTCACTGAAGCGAATGGTTCTTCTCTATATTTGTAAAGTCTATCGCGGAATCAGGTTCCCGAGTGGGCGGCTTCGTATATCAACTACAAAGGACTTAAGAAGCTCGTCAAGGCTCTTTCCGAGAAAGCCAAAAATGGAGAAACGGTAGATCCAGCAGGTGGGCGTCTCTTGCCATCCATGACCAACCCACAAATGAGAAGAATGCATTTGGGGTAATTTAAACCAAAACCCCGGGGTTCCTAACTCACAGCCTGCAGAACTCTTCTTCGCCCTCGACCGCAATCTTGAGGATGTGGACTCCTTTTACAACAAGAAGTTTGCTGAGGCATGCCGGCGGCTGAACAATCTTCACAACCGTTATGGCCGCGTACCCGACGTCGTGGCCACTCTTGACCAAGATGAGGTCGAAGAGGTCATGGGCGCCTTACTCGAGCTTCGAACTCAGCTGAGAAATTTGCAATGGTTTGGCGAAATCAATCGCAGAGGCTTTGTCAAGATCACCAAGAAGCTTGATAAGAAAGTGCCACAGATTTCCTACCAGCATCGTTACATCTCCACCAAGGTTGATCCAAAGCAGTTCGCCAAAGACGGCAACATCACAAGGTTGCTCTCCGAAATCAATCGATGGTTGTCTGTCCTCAGCGATGCGCAGCAGCTCGATGATTCCATGTCAGATCGTTCTACGCGCTCTTTGGGCCGCGCATCAGCCAAAGCTATGCTCAAGCTACCACAGGCACAGCTAGACATCCTGGACCAAGCTGTTCGCAATGATGACATTTCTTCGCTAAAATTGGGACTTACCGACGCCAACATCACCTCAGATCTATCTGGCCCGTCATTGCTCCTCAACCTCTTGCAGCGTTCCATCTCTGGGCGCTCAAGGCAGTGCATTGCCTTTCTTTTGACCCAAGTCAAGGACCTGGATGAGCTGGATGACATCAATGGCCGGAACTGCATTCACCGACTAGTCATTCACATAGGCCGTACCAAGCCGAGTTCTCACGACGAGGAGTCTCACGTTTATCCAGTGCCAGTTGGGACGCAATTCACCAACCGCCATCTCCAGCCTGCTGTGTCCTCATCGATGCCAGTCAAGGCGATTAACACAAAGGAATCGAACCTGCTCGAAAAAGAAGACGAAGCAGTTCAGCTCCTCATTTATCTCCTGGATCAGTTGTCAGAGAGTCAGCGAATTGCCCTGAAAAGTCGTGATTCCTTTGGACGACTTCCTTTGCACTATGCCGCTCAGTTCGGTTTCGTTGTGGTGTGTCAGATTATCATGAAATACATGCAAGATTGGAACCAGTTCGATGCCAAGGATGGCATTGATGCACCTGAGTGGCACGACAATGATGGATACGCACCTCTTCACTTGAGTGTCATTGGAGGCCACCCCCTGACCACGCAAGCCCTGCTTCAGGGTGAAAACTGGCAAGGCAGTAGTGAGGCCAAAGTCCAGATTCGAAAGACTATTCCCAAGTCTGGCGCTTCTCTCGCACTGGCCACAAAGTCCAACTACGAACCGATTGTCAAGATGCTGGTTGAAGCGGGTGTCGACATCAACTGGACCGACAAGACGGGCGAAACTGCCTTGCACATTGCTGCCACGCTTGGCCATGAAGCTTGCGCTCGAATCATACTCCGGGGCAGCGACTCTCAAAAGGCCGACATTGAGATTGCAGAGAACTCCTACTCGTGGACTCCCCTCCACGTCGCTGCTGTCGACGGATCACTCGGGGTGGTTCGGCTTCTTGTCGAGGCCGGTGCCGATGTGTCCAAACCTGATGCGTCTGGTTGGACGGCAAAGGAACACGCTGCGTTGCGCGGACATATGGACATTGCGCGCTTTCTTGCCACGCATACGAATGAAGAGGAAGCTGCCTCAAGAATTTCAGAAGGACTGCAGCAGCAACAGTCAAACCCGCCAGAGAGCTCATCTATCGACGGAAGACGGTCGAACGTGGCCAATGGCAACGCTTCTCGGCCTGCCGAGCCCGTCAAGACCTTTGGCCACCGCTATCTCACCAATGAAAGCCTGGTGCTTGTCAGCTTGGGCAGCATGGACATCCGCAAAGCTACGGAAGCTGTGCATCTTGATAGTGTTCCTCTAACCGAGGCCCACAGCACACAGCTGGACACGGCCCTGTCTGTGGTTCTCAGTGCTACCGGAGCACAGGGCGATCCGACGACCATCGATCTTCCCGTCCATGAAGGCATTTCAACTGAGCCCGTTCTGTTCAAAACTACCGACGTCACCAAGGTGAAACTCATGTTTGACATCATACCAACTTATTCCGGGAGCGAGAAGAACAAGATTGGCCGCGCCGTCGCGTTGCTCTCGACCATAAAGCCAACAATAGGTTCACGGCGGATGAACCTTCAGGGTGATGTATGTGTGCCAATCATGTCCAGCAACCTCGAAGTGATTGGAACGGTTAATTTCAACTTCCTCGTCATCACCCCCTTCTACCACCCGAACATGGAAATCACTTCGCGACAAACGTACTGGAAAAAGTTGTCGTCAACCATGCTCATTGGCCACAGAGGCTTGGGCAAGAATCTCACATCAAACAAGTCGCTGCAACTTGGCGAGAACACTCTGCCATCTTTTATCGCCGCGGCCAATCTGGGCGCACAATACGTTGAGTTTGATGTCCAGCTGACCAAGGACCACGTCCCCGTGATTTACCACGACTTCCTGGTCAGTGAAACAGGTATCGACGCACCCGTTCATACTCTCACGTTGGAGCAATTCCTCCACATCAACCCTGACAAAGGGAGAGACCGGGCTCATCATCAGAATGGTCAAAACAGAGACACGGTCGATGATCTGCCGGTTCGCCCCCGTAGCAACAGCTTCGCGCCACCCAAGCGATCTTTGTCGATGGGATATACAGGCTCTGGGTATGCGGAGATGGAGGAGCGGATGAAGCACACGAGAGACTTCAAGGAGAAGGGTTACAAGGCAAACTCTCGTGGAAACTTTATCCAAGCACCTTTTGCCACTCTCGAGGATCTTTTCCGCAAGTTGCCAGAGGAGATTGGATTCAACATGGAACTTAAATATCCCATGCTTCACGAGAGCGAAGAACATGAAATGGACACGTATGCAGTGGAGCTGAACTCGTTTTGCGACACAGTTTTATCCAAGGTTTACGACCTGGTTGAAAACCGCCACATTATTCTGAGTTCCTTCAACCCCGACATTTGCCTGTGCCTCAGCTTTAAGCAACCGTCGATCCCCATTTTGTTCCTGACGGATGCTGGCTGCAGTCCTGTCGGCGACATCCGAGCATCCTCTCTACAGGAAGCCATCCGCTTCGCCAGCCGATGGAATCTGTTGGGGATTGTGTCTGCGGCAGAGCCTCTCATCAACAGTCCTCGCCTGGTCAAGGTAGTCAAGGAAATCGGGTTGGTATGTGTCAGCTACGGAGTGCTGAACAATGATCCGATAATGGTTCAGGTAAGCCTTCTACTACGAGTGGCCATCATTTTTCATCCATGCATTTTATGCTAATGAGCTACCGCAGAGACAAGTCAAAGAGGGCATCGATGCCGTCATTGTCGATAGCGTCCTCGCGATCCGCAAAGGTTTGACAAGTGGCGAACCAGCTGCACACACATTAAATGGTTCACCCGCGGCTGAGGTGGATTTCGAATCAGACGTTGAAGGACAGTAACAACGGTGCTCTACAAGGCTGTTTTCTGCATGTAGAAGGGGGGCGGGGTACATGTAAATGAAGCAAGAAACAGCAAACAGCATTGCCGGGCGTTGAGGATGTACTTCTTCAACACATTGCCAGTGAGGTTGTTCGAAACCAATTCAGGAATGATGTGACGCAAAATGGGCAGTAGAGCAAGCACTTCTTTAGAAATCGACGACACAGCAGCCAAAATAGACGAAGGCATAGATAATACGTCCACCATGGCAGCCTACCCCCCCCAAACATTCGCGTTATCGAGGCGTGCCTCGAGAGAATAGTTCTGAAAAATTCTGCTCTCTTATTCTCTAACCACGTCTAACGACGCCATCAGAGAAGTACTTGGATTCTCGGAAGAGATACATTTGCGCAAAGTCTCTCCTCTCCTTCCTTCTGCTTGCCGCGGCTGGCAGAGACACTCCCTCCCTCCCTGGCTTCCCTCCAAGGCGTGATTTCAGCGCGGTAACGGTCTAACCATGGTTTCGGCTGAAAGCAAGGGAGGAATGGGCAGTGGGAAAAAAGGAAAGGAAAGAGCCTAGTGTAGTACGAAAAGAGAAGAGACGCTATTCCAAACGCATCCACGACTTGCAGGAATAAATGACGCGATGGATGGATGGATGGATGGATGGATGGAAAAAAAAAAAAGTGTAACAACAGGCATGGGGCACTGAAAATGACAGATCAGAGGCAACTTTGCAACTGTATTCTGTCATGATGGAGAATTTTGAAACTTGCTTTTGCGGTGGACCGTGATGATGCGTGATGACGTGTAGTTCTCCTTGTTGAGGAAGGCGCCAGTCAGTTCGACGGTTGCGTTTCCAACCTGCGCTTGCGTCGCTTCGCCTCCTCTCACAACGCACCCTTGGTCAGATTGTCGACTTTTGCTCAGCAACCCCCCCCCCCCCGGTGGCTTGCCGGAGACAGCAACCACGGCCACGACGTGCCGCGCCGGCGGATAGACATTGGTTGCATTTATTTCATGGGTCCCGGGGGAGGAGGCCTCGGAATCCGGAATCTCTTCCGCCCTGCCGCTGTTCCCACCACGAAGTCACACGACCCAAATTTGATCCGTCTACGGGGAGCACGGGTGGCATGGGGATCAATTAGTAGACTTGGCTGGTCTCGTTGTCGGGGTGCTGCTCAGAAACTGATCGTCGTGTATCATCACATCAGCGTTTCATGTAGGCGCTTTAACCGAGGTGTTGCAGCGCCAAAACATGCAAGTCTATCGTCGGAAGCCTCATCCAATATCGTCGATAAAATACCCTGGCCAACGCCGTCCGTTCGATATCCCTGTCGGACAAATAATATGGGGCTCGGCCGTTGAGCGGCACAATGTGGTTCTCATTCATATCATCTGCTTCAACCTGTATGTCGCAAAAAAAAAAAAAAAAAAAAAAAAAAACCCCGGGCGGTCCGTTGGTACTACAGCAACTCGATCCTCGAGTCTGCATGGCCGAATCTAGCATCACAGTGGTGTGTCGTTGAAGGCAAGAAGAACACGATATGCAAACAACTGTTCATCAATCGACGATAAAGAGCTCTGCACTGCTGACTTCGGAGGCGATGCCATGACCAGCCTTTGCCGATGGTCAGCCTCCTCTGGCAATGTCACACTGATCGCACGGCATGCGTGTCCGCTATCCCACCAGCAGAACATGACGAGCCGGGGTTGAGGATCAATCCAGCCTTCATGTCAAGTAGGCATCACTATGACAGCCCGTACTCCGTACAGCTTGACGCGAAACAAGTCCAGATGCCGTCATGAGGCGGCCGCGGCCAATGCAGCGCATGAGTCTGGTCAATTGGTCACCAAGAAACATGCCCGAATTGGCGTTTTGAACACGTCCTCTCACGAATGGATGTGTGTTGGCGACACAGCCCACTCACCGGTCAAAAGCATCGACCGTACTCGGTGGAGGAAATTCGGAAAGCGAGGAAGTTTCCTTGGACCTCATCTGATCATTGCCGTGGATGCTGTCTCGCGCATCGCCTTGAAGTTCCACAGCCAATATTTCCAACACTGATCCACGAAGGGACATGGCGCACAAACGGCTAAGTGTCACCACGTATGTGCTCCCAAGGGAGTCAATGTTTTCCAAGTAGAAACATCCACATCTGGTCTGGCGGGTAGACGTGAATTTCCTCATCCGGATGCCAGGATCATGGCTGTCCCTACAGGCAAGTACGAGGCTCTGCCGCTTTGTGATACTCTCGTTGGAGACGGAAACCCATCTGGCTTGGCTGCGGCTGTCTCTCCGAGTCTCGTCTTCGAGCGCTGCCATGGCGTGAGGCATCATCTGGCCTCGGTCAAGAATGGTCAATGAAGAACGACCAAGTCTTGATCTATTGTTGGTAACACATACCATGCGACGTGAGAATCTCTGTATCACCACTTCCCGACGCCCCCCCCCCCTTCGCAATTGCAGGTGAGGCGCTGTTTGTCATTCGATAGCATGCGGAGGTGAAGGGCCCGATGTTGACCGCGTCAGCGGCAGCCGGCACCCGCTGCCGCGTCCATGATACAATTGAACGAATAAACGAACAAGGAGTGCTTAACAAAACGCAAAAAAAGGGCCCAGATGCATATTTAAGCCTCTTTGTACGTAGTAATGCATGTGTGCAACGGTATCAACCGTCTCATCGTCAACCACGAGGGTTCATCTTCACGTTGTTCGCAGCGGGTTTGCTCAATATATTGGACTCACCGAGGCGAGAAGACGGGGTCAAGATGAATCAGCACAGCGTACCACCCAGAGCAGGCAGGTCGTACCTGAGCGATGTCTCCTGCGAGAAAAGCAATCCCAGTTGATCAAAGTAGGGGCGAATTGAGGAAGGGACTGAAGAATAGCCATATGACATGTCAGCGGTGTCCGGGTCGGTAGCCGCAGGTGATGAAAGATCCTTGAAGACGTGATTTCTGTTTCACAAGGTTGAGTGGACGTGGGATGTGGCCGTCTCGGCTGTACTTCCGACGTCTGCTTCGCGAAAGAGGCACGAAGGACATGATGCTGAGAAGAAGGTAAATCACTGACCTTTTTTTTTGGTTCAGTCCTATGTGAACCACGTCAAGTCTCGTGGTCCGCAGTCCGACCTTGGCATAGAGCCACATGTCGACAGCGTCAACAAAGTCGTCGTAGTCGAGATGGTGTCCTCTCCATGTCAACGGCTCTCTTGTGCGGAGTCAATGAGGCTGCATCATCGCGAGGACTGAGACTTTTTCACACACGGCGCATCTGCCAGCCAGTCACAGTCACATAGCACGTATCTGCACCAGATACACTGATGGAGGACGCGGACGCGGACGCGGACGCGGCTCAAGAAAGAATTGCTGTCGTTCTATGAAGAAAGAAAGAAGCAGCTACGGAGGTGCTCGCCATTGATGATACCAAAGTCGATTCTTGTTCCATTTCCGGCCACCACGGCAGAGGCATTGATTGCAGTGGACAAGAATCTAGCCGGAATGCCGCGTGCGTCAAGGCGTCTTCATCCATTTCATTTTGCGCTAGCAGCGTTTACATGAATACTGCAACCAGGTGTAATCACAATCATCTTACGCACATCGGGCGGTTGTAGGAACCCCCCCGCGAGAAGCGAGAAGGAAGCTACGCACGTAGTAAAAAGCTACCTTTACTCCAACACCAACCCGGGGAGGGACAAGTCGATTTTCAGACTCCCAATGACGTCAGGAAACGAAACGAAAACGCAACGAGATAGGTTTCACTCCCTCCACGTAGCAACATTCGTGTTTCGCTCAAGAGAGGAAAGGGGCCTCGCACGATGGGAACTCGGGTGCCTTTGGGCTTTCAGAGCTGCAGGCCAAGCGGCCAAGTCCATTCTCAATGAACAAGTTCGGGGTTCCCTGTCGAGCAGAGGAGAAGCTTGTGGAGGAGACGGAGGGGAACGGAATAAGTTGCCCTGCATTTTCTAGACTGAAATCTAGATTTTGGCCGGGCCCCGAATATCGGCGGAACTCACATGGGCGCCTTGATGCAGGAAGAAGAAGAAAGCTGCTCATGTCAATAGACAGAGACGTGGTCGCGTTGGAGAATCACGTTCGCAACGCTTGCAAGGACGTGGCGTGGCGTGGCGTGGCGTGGCGTGGCGTGGCGTGGCGTGGCGTGGCGTGGCGGGTCGCATCGGATTGCAATTACGGTGGTATTTGGATAAAAACGCTCAACGAGTCTAGCATACCAGCATACCAGGTGTACGTACTGTGCGTGGTCTTCCCCAGATTCCCCCGTTCATGAGACATTTGCCAGACACATGATGCTGTGATAACAGCCAGGACCAGGACCAGGAGGGCCACCGAAACCAAACCAGAGTGAAAGTTGATGGCAAGCTGAGCTAACATGGTAGCATCTGTCGTGCAATGACTCGCAGCAGCCATGCGTCGTTTGTGCCCTCGAGACTGACGCCAGAAATGCTCCGAATGCGCCCTCCCCGTTGCCGAATTGAGCCAAGCCGTTTTTGGTTGTTTTTGTCTCGGTCTTTGTGCTTATATGAGTCTGAGCATTGGAGATGTGGCCATTGACGCCGAAACTACGTGGTGTTTTGAACAACGGAATAAGGAAGAGAAGTATATCATACCAAATGCGTGAGCAGGTTGTTGGTGGTAGTTCCTCTTTCTTGTTTAACAAATTGCCAGGGTTTCGGCTCACCCAAAGGAACCGGCGGGTCCCTCGGAAACTGTGGGTTTGCTCATAGTGGTGAACCTGTGTTTCCACATGCAGCTTGCGCTTTGACAGCCTGGAACTGCATCGTGAAGTGGGTGTGGTGTTGATACGATACTTGTTGCGGTAAGGAACAAGTACACACAAACAAGTTGAACGAAACAAGAAAGTCACACTCATACTCACACTCACACTGTTACTGTACCACCAGTATTGACCCGTCCGGTACTGTACTAAGAAGTACGCACTACTCCGTACGACTAACGTCCCGAATAAACGAGACTATTCAAGTCTGTGACACAACAAGCGGCCTTGTGCCTGCCCACTGACATGGAAGTGGGAACAAGACCCAAGATTTTGTGTCGACGGAATCTCAAGTGCAACTCTATTTATTGCGGGGCGTTTCCATCTGTGCGTGATCAGGCAAAGGGGGATGGGAGGGGCTCAGCTAGATGTTCGGCGACGAGAGCAGCTATGTGACACTGTAAAGGCTTTGTTGAACAAACACTCGCAGGAACAATTGTCTTGCCATGTGCCTTTCGCCAGTGCCCCTCCCCCGAGGCCCCAAGGCCCTTGGACCCCTGCACACTGACCATACATATGGCTACCGAAATGCCTTTAGCCTCTTGGAGCAAAAAGTCGATACCCGTCGCTCATACATTGTTCCGGAAAGATCGTCGCAGTGTCAAGAGCCCAAGTGGCAGATCGGGGTCCTGTCAACGGCAGTTTGTGGCGTTGCGTGCGAATCCAGCCCTCAGCTCAAGCCAGAGTTGCCCGAACCGGTCGGCAAAAGCTCATCGGCCTAGAAAAAAACCGGAGATATCATCAGGTCAGACTGGCAACAGCAAGTAGATACGGAGTAAGGGCGCAGTAATACCAGACGTAACCATCGACACCAAGGGCGCAATCTTGAGCGGGCGCGGCGTGCGAGGGCGAGCTCAACCAGCGGCTTTCGCCCCGCCAATTTGATCTATGAAAAAACCGAATAGAAGGTGGCTTGCGAATTGATTACGCGGCGCGAGTATGACTTGGTGCAATGTGCGCTTTTGGAACCTGCTGGCAGTGGTGTAGTATCGCCAGTTCTGAAGTGCCGATTCACGTGTGGCCCTTTGTGCTCGCGGGGGCTGGAAGTCAACAGTCTCAATGCAAAGCAAAGACATACCATCGACCAGCCTCGCGGTAACACGCCATGTTACCCTCAAAAGAGACGTCAAAATGAAGGAATCTTGAGATGACGGTGGTTGGCTAGATTGCCACGCTCGACACAAAGGAGGAAGGATACTACTTACTACTTCGTAGTCTGCACATTGAGAGGGTCATGAGAGGGTCATGTGGCTGGGCTCCACTCCACCTACATAAGCAAATAGCGATTGGGTACGGAGGGTACGGAGTAGATATTGCGATTGGCCAGAGTCGCCTGGAAAAGTAGGCTCAGTGCCGGCCTCACGCCATCGTCAACATCAACAACGTCTGCTCTCGCTGAACCCCCAGGAAAGGCCCCGACCAGTGTGGCTGTCTGTATCTCTCAAGTTATTTGGTTTAATTTCTAACCTTTCCGGCAACCTGCTCCCAGCGTAGCGTGGGCCCACCGCACCGGTAACGCCGCAGGAGCCACAGGAGCCACAGGAGCCACAGGAGCCACAGGAGCCACAACGGCTAGTTCTGGCAGATGGCGTGCGCCTTTTCATCTTCAACGCAACTTGACGTCCTGCTCTTTACTGATTTTACTCGTCTAGTGCCCAGCCAACTTAAACCGTATGTACGCTGCCCATACTCGCCGAACACGATACCAGCCTGGCTAGACCCTACAGAGCCCACCTTTGTTTCAAAACGTCTTGAGCCCACATCGATCGCCTCAAATCATCATTCCATCTCCGTAAAACATCTATCGAATCGAAACATTATCTCGTCAGATCATCGAAATGCCTGTCGATTCTCCGCATGTCGACGAGCCTTATCTTGATCAGCACACTCCCTCCCCCACCCGACGTACGTGGTATAGTGTCTTCACGTCCCAAGTGGATAGAATACTCCGCGAACATCGAGACTGGGCTCCAGCATGTATCCAAGTAGCCTTCATATCGCCTGGCTCATATTTTAGATTTTCCCGATTTCGAATTCAGAAACCGCGGTCCATTTGAATGCAGTGGAGAAAGCAGATCTGTCAGACAAGGAAGGTTGGCCGACAACGAACCCATCCTCTGTTACCAACCAAGGCGAGGATGGTATTTAAGCCTCATGTGGGGCTCAGCCATAAAGATACCTGGTCTAACAAAAACCAGGCACTGATGCTAGAAGTGGAACAACTTGCTCTGCGACAAAGAGTATTTGTCAAAACTGAAAAATTAGCGCTGCCTACTCACTGGACATTGTTTCCAGACACCAACGCGGGCATTCATCAGCCGCAGCAAGACACTCTTTGTGAAAGAAAAAAGTCAAAGTCAAAGCCAAAATCGAATCGAACCGGCTGAAATGAAAACAGAGTTGGCCGCTGGATATTTGCCTTGATGGCCACGAACTGCTGGACCGTGCTTTGCTGGACCGCAGCGCATCCGCCAAATGACTCTTTGCTCATACACACCAGGGACTATGGCATATATCCTTTGGTCCGATGGCTCATGCTTACCAGCCGTGGCAATGACTTGCCGGCAGTTCGATGAACCCTCCATCTCGTCTGCTGGCATGGCATGAGTAAGGTAAGCCCATCCTGGCCTCGATCATGTACTCCATCGGGGGGTCGTCCTAATCTTGGTTGAAAGTGGAGTAGTCTTTCGTAGATGATGGATGAAACATTGGTTGTTTCCTTCGTCGTGTCCCGATTTACGCCCATCCGAATTGGGCGGCTATGTTGTTCTTACGATGGGAATGAAATAAAACTCTATACACGTGGCCAGTCGTCGATGAGCAACGAGTGAAACAAACCGACATCGAAAGGTGTGACCGATACTACTATGTGATGGTGTGATGGTAGACAAGATGCCGCATCGTCGCAGTACTAGACGTAGTGCCTCGCCCCCACTGTGTCTGTAGGTGAGATTATCATCAGCCCGCCCTCACGAACACAGTTGAGCGACAGTGGCGAGGTGAGGCACCAGGAATGGGCTCAGGTAGGCGACAGCCGGCAGGCACTCTCAAGGGCTCAAGTCCTCACAACATGTCAGGTCCATATCCGGCTCTCCAAGGCCGGGTGTGGCTACTGGCGGGCGTTTTTCGATTGGACCGGATGGCATGGACGTGCGCTCGGAATAGCGCCAGAAAACGGAATGCCTCTTTCATTTACGATGGAGCTCTGTCTACGGATTACTCCGGATTACTCCGTACCATTTACAATACAGACATGATTGATGTGGCGTTTTAGAATCCATTTGCCACCGCACCCGCAGCTCTCCGGTGCTCTGGCGCAGCCAACACCACGCGGCAGCACGTGGCAGCCACCACACGTTCGAAGCCAGTGTTTCAGACTTGGACATTCATTTTTCAACATTGGCCTTGATAGCTGGCCACGTTGCCGGGACCCCCCTCGAGGGCGAGGATCAGACTTTGGCAAATGTTGTCAGTGCGGGATTTGGGGGGTCCAGGGGTCTGCCCTGGGTTCTGGTTCTTGCTTTCGACTTTTCGACTTTTTGACTTTCCCAGTCGGCTCAGCGCAGAGCTCAACCGGACATGGCATCAAAGGCAACCAATGCTTTTGGCCCATTTCACCTTGTAGTTAAGCTGACTTCTCAGCCCGGCCGAGTGAAGGCCTGATTGCAATAGCGACATGTGACGACATGGATACATGTATCTTCCCACCTCATTGTAATATCCGCGCGAACCGTCATCATTTGACGTATCCCATGGCGGTGCCCGCCGAGGTGTGGTTGGTATGTACAGATTACGCCGAGGGCGTTTCTTATGCCTGGTGAGGCGCCGGCCGGCGACATCTTGGACGATCGCAAGTCGGCCAAGCGAGCAGTTGGTGGGTTGCAAGAACGTGCTTGCCGCTGCCGCCGAGTACTTGGTACCCTATTTGGTGATCCGGAAAGCATAATCAATGTGCCAGACGGAACCATGTCCTAACAGAAGATTGAAATCTGCCCCGGATCGACGGTCGGATCTGGCACCGACCGGACTCGCGCGTGACGGGCAGAAGGCAGAAGGTGCGTCAAGGAGAGGAGACGAGGCCACTGCCACTGCCACTGCCACTGAAGCTAGGAGGTTGTCCTGAAACAGCACAGTGCGCACAGTGCGCTGTGCTGCTTTCTCCGATGCGGAGACTCGAAGCATCGGCCGGCTGCAATGGGGCCCGGCCAGGCTTGGCCAGCTGCCTGCCGTGACCCCCGGAAACTACGCAACCAGAGGAGGCTACATGGAAACGAATCGAGATCCAACCAGGGCATTCGATTGCAGGGAGATTTTTTTTAAAAATTTATCAAATACATAGTAAAGACGATTCATTTTTCTTATTTTCCCCCGCCCGGATCGAAATGCTCATGTTACACCCCCTCCCCCCACCAGCCAAGCACGTGGCACAATGTCGTACATGTAGGAATTACATCACTGGGTCCCGCCCGTCAAGGGGATCGCGAAAACCGAATGGGCATGTAAGTTGCGCCTCTAGTACGGAGCGCCGCAAACTGGCAAACTTTCTGCGGCAGTACTTTACGATGCGTGACGCAGCCATCATGCGCTTCTCGTCATCGCTTCCGCTTCCGGTTCCGCCATTGGCCTGCTGTCTACTTATTCCGGGACCTGGGGCCCAGTCCGCATGAATGTACTGGAATTCGGGGAATTTTTTAATTTTTTTCCCCCCACCTCCTCCTTCGCTCGAAATTCATACTTTAGTTGCGGGCTGACTCCGCTGCCCCGTTACCAGCCCTTTGGGGCTTGTCCTCCACATATCTTGGTTTCAAGTCGTGAATTTGAATTTGAAGTAGCGCCGTTCATAAGGATGTTTTTTTTCTCTTACGCATAGCGTCTCAGCCACGAGAAGAGGGGACCCCCCCTCCCCCCCACGAAAGAACTTCTACGCCTCAAACTTACAAACTGGATCGAGGTTGGTTCACCATCGGGTCAACCGTCTCTTTGACAAAGACCGGTAGATTGAAGCCCGCCGCCGAGCGGATCACCGTGCTAAAACAACGTACGTGCTGGCCCAAGGTTGTCCGTGTCCGGCCCGTACATAGTTGAGGCGGCGATTCCGTTCCTCGACACAAGGCGAGATGCCGTCCCGGGTTAATCTGTTCTACAAAGTTCCTCAGGAGTTCCTACCCGAAGCTGAACGAAGGCAAGTGTCGACCAAGAGGGATGCGTCGTTGAAACGTGGAACCGAGCCACCCCCCTCTTGTACGGGAACGGTGAACATTAGGGTTGACACCCTTTACTTTACTAGATATGCTAGCCGAGGTGACAGAAATGTTAATTTTCCGATCCATGGCAGCAGGCCTTCTTGGAGAGAAAATCCGGGGAAAAAAAAAAAAAAAAAAAAAAAGTGTTTCGTGACGGAATGATCGACGTCGACGCAGCCCCAGTGCAAAACCGTTGGGCGTGGGGCAGGCCTGGATGGAGAACGCTTAGGTCAAATTGCCGTTATAGGCAATCAATGCCAGCAGCAGCAACCAGTACCAGTAGTTGAATTTTCCCCCGGAAGAAGTTGGCCTATCTCTGCAGTGGGCGCTAACCTACGCCCCAGCGTTGTCGCAGCCACAGACCAGACTAGATCTCTTCAGACTTGTGGGCGGGCCCCTCTGCCCTCTGCCTGATTGGCTGAACGGGTCGACGCATTCGACCACTAGCCACTTATCCAGGCGATTGGCGTGGCTGTGGAAGGAAAAGCTTCCCCATTTTCACATCGCGACAACGCAAAAAGTAAAGTACGACTGACCATCGTCATGCACTCTAAAGACGCGCCAGGGAAGAAATGGAGAAGGGAGAAGAGGGAAGAGGGAAATGCGGCCTAATTATGTCCGGGCTACGTAATCTTGACAATCCTGGTAGTGGCGATTCCAGCACTTTTATGCTGCGCCGGGCTACTCTTGTTTCCCATCGACGGAACTTGCCCTGCCCTGTCCTGTCCTGTCTTGTCCTGCAGGTTACGGGTGGAACCTCCCGTTGTCGACGCCTGCTCGACTTCGACTTCGAGGCCCGTTCGCCAA
Source organism: Epichloe amarillans (assembly GCA_024072835.1). Classification (NCBI taxonomy): domain Eukaryota; kingdom Fungi; phylum Ascomycota; class Sordariomycetes; order Hypocreales; family Clavicipitaceae; genus Epichloe; species Epichloe amarillans. The sequence continues at coordinate 3,058,801 of CP099637.1, read as the reverse complement.
CTACTATGCCTCAAATCCCCGCCGGAGAGTTGGCGATACGGTTCGAGAACTGCCATGGACATGTTCAATCGAGGTCGTGTTATTGTGGTATTGTGGTTCCTTGTGGAGGATGCACACGCGGCAATTGGAGGCGGAAAGAGCTGTCCGTGGAGCCCGTGGAGCCCATCATCACGTGACAGCCAGTTTGCCCAAGATATTCAGACCAATCGATATTGATTGACTTGACTGTTGGTCGCTGGGCGTGTCAAGGCCACGTTTTGGGCTGGTCGGTCTCGTCTGAAACAGAACCCGTCCAAGTGTGGGCGCCCGCATTTTTCCTCAGACGTGGTTCAACCGACTTTTCGTTGACTTTTCTTTCCCAAAACACACACACCCGTCACGGGCCAATCCCATTACGGACGGTTTGCGCGAACACGACCGACCAGTTCGTTTCGGCCGACGCCATCTTCAGTCAGCGAGTCAGCGCAGCGTCTCGATAATTAAGTCGTTTGGCTAATCACGTTCAGCGTCCCCTTCTACAGATTAGATTGCAATCGTCCTTCAGCCGTGTTTATTGCCTTTTAGCCGAACGAATGAGATACGAATATGATGCACAGCTACACTGCCGAGCGAGCAATACTTCGCCGCCGGCAGATCCAACCAGGCTATCGGACCAGGATCCATGGGGCTGACAGGACAGAACAAGAGTTAAGATTTGCAGGGACTAGGGTCATGGGCCTGGGGGGGGACGATTTAGAAGAATGAAAACAAACGTGGCATGACGTGCTCTTTGGCGTTGCTCTGTCTGTCTTGCAGCAGTGAGTACGGATTGGACCTGGGGATGGCGATTCTTCTTGTTCCGCCTGGGCCTGGCCATCAGGAGTTGGCATCATTGGCTCATCCCGTGGAGTTTTTCGTTTTCTTCAAGTGGACCATGCCCTCTTCATGCCTTCTTGCCTTCTTGCCCTCCTGCCCTCCTGCCCTGCTGACCTGCTGCCCTGCTGCCCTCCTGCCCTCCCAAACGCGCAGTGCACTTGCCCTCCAGAAGACACCAGACACACCACACATCAGATGGCGGGAAAACAAACAACCGGTGATGGACCAAGTACATTGGCTTGGCTTGATTGGTGGACGGTGATCCGCTCTCTGCCCCCCAGAAATAGTCATCATTTTGCTTACGATAACGGACTTGTCGTATCTACTAGCTTCGTCGATGCCCACTTAATAATGCCTAGGGGGGTGAAGTGGATAGCGGAATCACTAACACGGCCCACGGCTCCAAGGGGTCGCATGTGGGACGAGACAGCGGCACCTACTAGATCTTCTCTATGTACATACGTCGCCATGTCGCCTTCCTCGAGGCTCAGGGACAACCTTGGGTCGATGGATCGAATCGTCTACGCCGGCTGACTTGCCACGCATCCACTATAAAAGTGGTACGGACGGCGTAGATTCCGTACACACAAGGTTAGAGACGAGGGGAGAGTTAATACGGATTACATTCGGGCGCTAAGCTCCCGCCAAGCTGGCATGCGTAACATTCAGTACTTTTTTTTTATGGAAAAAAAAAACAAGGGGGGAGGAGGAGGGAGGAAGACGAACAAGACTTATAAGCCCAGCGATTGACATGGACTATAATCCGTACCAGCGTACTTTAATTCCAGCCCATCCTGTTACTGGGAAGTGGTGAGAGTGGGATATTGAGGTGAAGTTGGCAGCCTTTCCCCTGCTGCCACACACTGCTGCAGGTGACGAACTCAAACCATATCACTCTGTGCCTGATACGAAGTGCGATGCGTCTTTTCATTGGTGGCGGTGGAGAAGAAGGAGGTTGTACTCCGTAATTCGTAATCCGTGGCTGTTGTTCATCAGTCATCATCATCGATTTGCTGGCGACAGCCCGGCTTCTGGTCAGCTTCGTCCGGCAGCAGTACGGGGACGCTTACCTTACTTGGTACATCGTCCACCTGAAGCTAGTAGATTAAGATGCCTGTCCGGGCTGACCCTGTCAATTTTGACAAACGCAGTTCACGATGGAGTGCCACAAACGCTGGCCCTGCAGCAGGCATGAAGGCCCCTTGCCCCCTCCCTTCTTAATACTGCACTCCGTATTATGTGTTTGCCGCAATTGATCATGATGTGGTTTTCCCGTGCCGCCGTCTGCAATCTCAAACCATTAATCCTCCCTCTCAGGGTCACCCCGCACGCATCCACCTCGAGACCGGGGGGTTTCGTTGCATTAGCAAACTCGGCGCCCTCACCCTCCCCGCCCCCCCCCCCCCCCCCAAAAAAAAAGGAACAAGAAGGGAGGATCAAGAAAAAGACAGAAAGAGAAAACAAACGACGGAAAAGAAAAATTCAAGCCAAGACTACGAAGCCTCCATGTGGTCATCGGCAAGCGCATGATGAACAGAATTCAATCTCAACAGTTTCCTGGCGTTTGTCTGACACAAGGCGTTGAAATATAGATTTTATTAAAATAAGAGAGGCACTCTTGAGACACAATGCGGTACGTGCACCTTCAGCAGGGCCGTTGCAGTCGGCCGTCGGCCGAGAATCCACAGGTCGTCAGCTTGACAAACTCGACCAGAACCAGACCGACCTGAGGACTTGGGTGCATGCGGCGCATACGGCGCGCATACCGAGTGTGTCGCCAAGCAAAAAGGGTCGCAGCAGTTTCTTGGCGCCATTATTATTTTACTTCTTTTCGTCGGCAAGGTTGCCTTCTTGGCCCTCAGTTTTTTACTCCCTCGCCTCTACGGAGTGTCATGCCTCCCACCCGGAGACGGTGGCCCGAGTTTCCGTGGCCAAGCATTAAAACATCGATTCTGGTCGCACTCGCTCTAGACCAACCAGGCTCTTGAAGTCTTGACCAACAGCCCAGGCCCAAGATTTCCCCGTAAACAGCATTAATGTCCGTCGGCATCGCCAGATAACCATAGTACGCACTCTGTCATCTCTGCTATGGCCTACCCATGATTGTTATATGATTACTGCCTGCCTGCCTGCCTGCCCGCCCCTCCATCTCCATCTCTCTCTACCACGGGGTAATGCGATGCGATGGGTAAAAAGGAAGGAACAGCCTGGGCCAAGATACTCAAATCGACTTTTGTGGTGACAGATTGACATGACAGTAAGGCAGGCGGGACGACATGCTACGTACCTTCCTGGCGATCGTTGGGGGGGGGGGGGAACATGGCCTAATGGCCGTCGGGAACATGGCCGCTCGATGGCCGCTCCGTGGCCGCCCACGCACTTCCAGCCGACGCTGAGCTTGGCGAGCTCTCGCAAACCTGCCGACCCGATGAGCCGCTAGTCACATTCGAAGGCTGGCACGGCTGGCTTCTAGCTGAAGGAGCCCCACCCCCTGATGACCCCGTTATGTCTGTGGCTTGCCTTGTCCCTCGCACTTTCCCGGCTGCTCGGTACCTCAGGTACTCGACGGAGAGGTATCTTTATTATCTGCCTGCTGCTTGCAGGTCTCGTCTTCTCTCTCACTCCCGAGGTTCTTTGCCTGCCAACTGCCAACTACCAACTGCCCGCCAACTGCCTGCCCACCACGGAGTCCTCCCCGGCTCCTCCCCGGCTCCTTCCCTTGCTATCGGGAAGTGGTCCTGCAGGGCATCCCCCATGTGAGCCACAAATTCGTCTCCATCAAGTCTGTCAGTCATTTACATCGTCCGTCGGGCCCAGGGCCTCGACATGGGCATGACAAGACTTGACAAGACTGCTCACACGAAGCGCCTCAATCCGCTACTGCAGCCCCGACTCATCGATGCCGGTCATGGGCTTCCAGGGCCTGTTTCCCTCCCAGCTCCCAGCTCCCAGCTCCCAGCTCCCCATGCTTTGTTCTGCCCCCCCCCCACACCTCAAGTCATACTATCAGGGCCAATTTTGCTTTTCTGTCTTGCAAGATCCATATAATGTTCTGGCACAATTGATGCGTGTCGTGGGAGTGTGGTTGCCCCGATATGTTGTTAGTCTGATAGTTTCCGTACTATCTGGTAGTATATAGCATTCGCTCACCTCGCCGCTCGCACTGCGAGCCGATTCTTTCTGGAGTCCCCTTTCCCCTTCTCGCGACTCCTCCATACCGTTGGGCATCTTCTCATACTAGCATTACAAAAGTCTAGAAGAGGAATCCTCTCCAGTCATCCGCGCTATTGTTTCGCCACTGGATTGTTTCGCCACGCGATCAATTGTTATTTTGTTCGCCGTCATACCGCTCTGCCCACGCTCCCCTTTCTTCGCCGCAGTGTCCCATCTCGGTGGCCCGACTGGACTAAAATCGTCGACTCACTCCCGACCAATCGAAAAATACATGACGACCTGGAGGGAGGTACAGACCCCGTGAGCTTGAAGGGGAATAGAATCCTATCCAAGTACATTGGGGTTGCCGCTTTTCTTTCCCCAGCTACGGGAATATTTAGCCACGAGCAGGACGTCAAGATTCCAAGCCAGCCAGCCTCGTGCCGTTCCAACTGTTTCAGGCAACGCTCGCAACTTTATTCTCAACGCCTACCGCGAATCGAGAAGGCTTGCGGGACCCAACTGGGAGGTCTGTTTTTCTGTCGGGGGAGGCACCTCGAACCGATTGGCTTTGGTCTTGGCTGGGACGCGACGGAGAACTGCGTCAACGGCGTATCTACTCCAACCCCCCTCGGTCTACTTGAAATACCCAAGGGGCTAGCCTCTACGCAACGTCCGAAACCTTCTTTTCCCCGAGCATCTGGTCTTCTTCAGAGACGCACTGTCCCAAGGCTGTCCCGTGGAGATCGCCGGACCGTCCGTTGCAACATCTGGTCTTGCCATTGATCTAGCCGATTTGTGTACCTTACTCCATCCAGCCTGTCCACGCCCGAGCGCAGCTCGAGTACCACAGCCCACCACGTCCCATAGTCCATCCACACTTGTGTTGGACTTCAGGGTCCTCCTTGGGATCTGTTCCAATCCCCAGACAAGACGGACTCAACTCTACTTGTCAGAAAGCCACAGGGTACCTGCTTTTGCTATCTTTGCTATCCACAGAGTTCACCCCTACCACATCTACACACCCTGCCCACTCTTCTCATCCTTGCTCATTAGTCTCCGATCATATATAACATCTCCATCGCCGCCTTGCCATTATTCATCGACACCATCAAGCCTTCAACTCAGTTTCACCTTCTGCTCAAACATTGATAAGGAAGGCCCTCTCATTTTCCCATATCTTGATATATACCTTGACACCTTCACAAACTCAACACAAGTCGCATCCATCCCCATCTTGTCTCATTCAATTACTTCGTCCAAAACATAACACCCACCTGGACCCGAAAGAGTTCATATACATCAGAAACAGAGCCAAAACACAGATCAGGGCAAAGCGTCTACTACCATAAACGATCTCCCATCGTCATCTGCATCACCAACGTTCACAAATACTTCACAATGGAGCTTCTGGAGTTGGTCGAATACGAGTCAACCACTCGACCTTTCCAGTGTGACTGGGAATCTTGCAACAAGGTACGACGAGATCGCCTAGAGTCCGGATATGAATATGAATGCACTGGACAACGAAGCTAACGACAGCACTGCAGAGTTTCAACCGCAAATCAGACCTGCAACGGCACTATCGAATCCACACTAATGAGAGACCGTATACCTGCACTACTCCCGGTTGTGGCAAGAGCTTTATTCAGCGAAGTGCCCTGACTGTTCACATTCGAACTCACACCGGTGAGAAGCCTCATCAGTGCCAGCATGTTGGCTGTGGAAAGCGTTTCTCTGATGTAAGTCGACGCTGTATCTGTCTCATCTTAATGGCTCAATTTAGCTCACATTACTTGATGCATCAGTCATCATCTCTCGCCCGGCACCGACGTATTCACACTGGCAAGCGTCCCTACAAGTGCGCACATGATGGATGCTTAAAGAGGTACGTGGCAGTTGATGAGTCGGACTGCGAGACATCTTGAGTCTAACATGATTGGAAACCAAGCTTCTGTCGAAAGACCACCATGGTTAAACACCAACGGCGATCTCACCAGCGAGGAATGAACCCTAATGACATCCTCGACGACTGCACTTCAGAATCAGACATGGGCGAGTCCCCTTCCACTCCCGGCCAGACGGCGATGTCCTGGTCAATGCCAGGCACCATCATCCACCCCGCTATGGCTCACAGTCATCCCATGCACCGATCTGCCACGTTTGGCGACTTTGGCCAGCAAATGACACCTTACGGTATGGACCACCAAATCGCTCAGCGACAAAGTGTCCCTGCCGAAGTTCACGAGTTTCACGGCCAGGACCCCAACATGCACATGATTCAGCGCACGGCCAACATCCCACACCAACCATACTACGTCATCGACCAGAACAACCCTGGTATCGCCACGATGAACACGAACGTACCGGCAGCTTATCATATCCCGCGCCAACATGTTGAGAGATCCCTTGAGATGGCTTACAACAGTGGCAGCATGCCATCATTAAGCAGCAGCCCAGCCAGCTTCTCGCCTGCGTCTGGACATAGCCCAGCCGTGCACGATGGTCTATACACCCACCAGCCTCCTGCTTCCGCCACCTATGGCTTGCAAGAAGCACACGCGGTTGAGCCACCAAACAACATGGTATCTTACACACAGCAGATGCACCAGACACGCAGCTCTCAGCCTGAAGCTGAATGGGTATATCCGTACTCGTCTCCCGTTGAGGTTGCTACTATTGGACAGATTCCTGCTTTCGGAACTGGAGTGTACGACATGTACTCGGGTCCCAAAATCGAGTTCGACGACCCTACCATGCAGCTTCCAAGCTCTCGAGTCGAGACGATATGAGAACCGCAAGCTCAAACGAGAAGTCTTGTTATGATTTATCCCGGTGCCACACGACACGAACTGGCCCGTTCTCTGGTGACTTTCCATCATATACTATCTGTACAACTATTTCCCAATCGAAAATTACTATTTGGGCAGCTCGCATCTTTCATCTATGCACATTTATTGGGCGGTTATACCACTTGGGATAAACAGAACCAGGGTGTCTTTTCTTTTTCGATTTATACTTATATATTCTTGCCTTCCAAAAGGTTGTATTTTCTAGTGTCCCATCGGTCTGGCACAATACTTTGTCTGCTATTCGTTTCGCAATTTTTGTTTTGGAATTGCCACAACACATAAATGCGGTTGGCTGCTTACTATGGCATGGAAGAGGGGAATCAAGAGTCAAATTTTACGACCATTTGGCATGAAAGATAAGACGTTGAAACCACTGTCAAAGATGGGTTCATGGCTTGGGTAGATGCGAAGGATAATGGCACACGTGTATGACTAGTATATTAGCTTGCTGTCAATTTACTCAGCAGTGGATCAACTTTGGAACGACTTGTGCCCTGCTGTAAACATCACATTCTCTTCTGCAAAAGAAAGAAAAGATACAAAAATAGAGCAACACTCTCTTGCTATAACTGCCGCTTCATTACCTCTGTCCAGTGGGATTTCAATTCTTTCTTCTTTCTTTCGCAGGCTAGAATGTCCTCGTTCTTCGCCGCTATAAATGGATTGAATGGTTCGCCGGAGCAGTCTCAGCCTAAACGTGCTCTTGACCTGACGACAATGCAGTCCACTGCCCGGTGTCGGGCCATTATTTCTAGCTGTAGTACGTTGAAGATGACACCGAATGTCTTGCTCTCACCACCATCGGATGTAAGCCGAAAGAGAGAAAACAACCAAAGAAGAGTCGAACTACGAAGCCGAGTGAGGTCTAACAAAACTCGACTTTCCTAAATTGCCGTAGCGGGGCGACGGCAACTCGACTGGACCTACATCGCATCGAATGGGGGTTTTTTTTTTTCTTTCACTTTTGCGTGATTCGTATAGCTCTTTCCAAGTTCACCGTAGTCTCAATCAAGAGCGATAGCGAGAGCCCGCCGCGAAAAAAAAAAAAGTGAAACCTGTCCATGATGCTCGGGCTGGGCCAGGATGAAGTGGGGACCCACCCGTGGGATAAAGTTCCACGTGCTTCCATTCGGCGAGGTGCGGAATCGGAGCTACACCTATCCCATCCCATCCAGGTGATGACTAATCATCGACCGCACGCACACAACCACCCTTGGCGAAAATCGGGACCCTCGAAGCCCTCGGACGTCAAACGGCAAAGTCGACGCTAAGTCGCAATCACCACACCAGGTAGGTAACTTGGCATTGGCGTGGGAATCCTGCACTATGAGTGCATCATTTTAATCTGACGGTCTTGCGGTTTGTCCTCGTCACTGAACAGCATTTCACTCCTCCAGTCTTCTGCCTGCGTGTCCTCGCATTTATCTTCCTGGCGTGTTTTGGCGCTGTTGAGCTCACTGGACCAAGCTTTTCATTCATCGCCACGCGCCTCGCCTGCCGCGGTCTACGTCCTGCGGATGGCTCTTCTCAGGGTGCCGGTAAACAGATTTCCCCACCTGCATGTGGTTCTCTGGCGAGCCTGGCTAACTTGAAGACTCTAGAGCATGGCATCAACTGTCTCAGAGGCGTGGCCGTCCATCGCGAATACGCTGACGACACCATGGAGGACGGCGACGCTTTCGATTCGAAAACCATCAGAGCCCAAGTCGGTGTCTGACTTGCCTACTGCCGCTCAAGGCGCACTCAAGCCGTCATTGACTCCTCTGCCTGGGTTTCTCCGACATGCGACCGTCTCGTCATTATCCATCGTCCCGTCTTTATCAATATTGAATTCGTACACACCATCAAATTCTCGGCTCATGGTCTCTGGGTCGACGCAGGCCGGCTTACGAGCCGCGAACCCTGCGCTTTGTCGACCATTCTTTCGGCCCCGAGGATTCACGGCAAAGTTTCACTGGCAACCTCTCATGGCAAGACGCATGTCCCACGGGCCCGTGCAGATTCAACAACGAGGCTTTGGAACGTCATTCGGCTCGTCCAACGGCATCTCGCGCAACCAACTAGCCACTGTCGAGGACTCCGCCAATCGCAACCCGGGCAATGCAAACATGCAAAATGCCTTCTACCAACTCCTTCTGCGAGCGAACATGCCTGGTATCTTGGTCGAACGTCATCAATCTGGCCGATTTGCCACGAATGCGGCGACCGAAGATGCCTACAAGAAGGCTCTTGCTGCCCTTAATGCGTGGACCAACACAACTGCTGGGTCATCGGCCCCGTCGGGATACGCCAGGGGTCAGTGGAACGCCCATGAACAGGCCATTGCTAATGCTGCGGTTTCGGGTACTTCGCACGCATCTGCATCAAAAGGCGGCAAGGGTGAGCCCATTCACGTCGTTGTTCAAGAGTCAACACGGTCTCTCATCTTCCGCTGGGTCAAGTTCTTTGCCACGTTCGTCGTAGTCACTTATCTCTGCTTTGCTGCCGTCACTATCCTCATTGAGACCCTGAGCACTTTTCGGCGTGGCCCAGGGGCCAAGACTGATTCCGAGGTCAAGGCCGAGAATCAGACGACCCGATTCAGCGACGTGCACGGTTGTGATGAGGCCAAGGAAGAGCTACAAGAAGTGGTTGAGTTTCTCAAGAACCCTGAAAATTTCTCCGACTTGGGTGCCAAGTTGCCCAAGGGTGTTCTTCTGGTCGGGCCTCCAGGAACGGGGAAGACCCTACTTGCGCGAGCCGTGGCCGGTGAAGCTGGCGTGCCCTTCTTCTACATGTCCGGTAGTGAATTCGACGAAATCTTTGTCGGTGTAGGTGCCAAGCGAGTCCGAGAGCTCTTTAGTGCTGCCAAAGCCAAGTCGCCCTCCATCATTTTCATCGACGAACTGGATGCCATTGGTGGCAAGCGCAATCCAAGAGACCAGGCTCACGCCAAGCAGACGCTGAATCAGTTGCTCACGGAGCTGGACGGATTTGACCAAGACACCAAGGTCATCATCATGGGCGCAACCAACTTGCCAAATTTGCTGGACAAGGCGCTGACGAGGCCTGGTCGTTTCGATCGCCACGTCAATGTCGACCTCCCCGACGTTCGTGGCCGGCTGGCCATTCTCAAACATCATGCGACCAAGATCAAGGCTGCACCCGATGTCGATTTTGACGCCATTGCGGCTCGTTCGCCCGGACGATCTGGGGCCGATTTGGAGAACATGCTCAATCTAGCCGCTCTCCGAGCTAGCAGAGCTAGAGCCTCGGTGGTTTCCAAGGAGGACCTGGACTGGGCATTCGACAGAGTTACCATGGGTTCTGAAAGAAAATCAATGATTGTCACAGAAAAGGAGAAGGAAATGACTGCTTATCACGAAGCTGGCCATGCACTCGTGCAACTGTTTGAGAAGGATAGCTCCAGCCGGCTCTACAAGGTCACCATTCTCCCCAAGGGGCCATCTCTGGGTCATACTGCTCATGTGCCGCAAATGGACAAGTACTCTTACACGGCGGCCGAGTACATGTCAAACATTCGTGTGCTCCTGGGCGGAAAGATGGCAGAGGAAATGAGGTACGGCGATGACAAGGTCACCTCTGGAGTCTCAAACGTAGGTTTGCACAAGATTCGTCCACCAATTTGATACCGTCTGACTAACAACTGGCTGCAGGACCTGGAAAAGGCCACTGATCTGAGCTTCATGATGGTGACAAACTTTGGCATGTCGCGCGCTCTTGGCCCAGTCGAGTACGGCAGACGATACGAGAATTTGAGCTCCGAGACTCGGTCCATGATTGAGCAGGAAGTTCAAAAGAATCTCAAAAAGTCGTACGAGGAAGTGAGGACACTACTGACGGAGAAGCGAAAGGAACTGGATCTCTTGGCCCAGGCGCTCGTTCAATACGAGACGCTGGACAAGAACGAGGTGGAGATGGTGATTCGGGGAGAGAAACTCCCCGGGCGAACCATTGTATCCGGGGGCCCTCTGATGCTGCCCATTCCATCAGATACACCACAGCCGCCGGGACTCGGGCACACACAGCCGCCCGAGTCGGAGGCACCGCCACCAGCACAAGTCGATTCATGAGGTGCCGGCAGGAGCGCAGTGGAGATGAGAAGCACGCGCAAGAGCTTCTGGGTCAAATTCCATTACGCACTATCGGAGGGTTTCCGCTCGAGAACATGGACAGGAAACAACAAAACCTCGATACGGTAAGATGAATAGCAGATGGACGGGGCAGGATCATACCTGCGAGGTTCCATGGCGGGTTGGTTGATTGATCCATGAGCGAAACAGCGCTGAGGGCGACTGGCCCTGTGTACATTTACCATTTACCATTTACACGTGGTCGAACACCATAATGCATACTCTTTTCTTGCGTCGAGACGTGTTTGCGCAGTGGATGTGTGCTGCACGGGTGACCGGTGAGCAAAATTTGATGATGTACTTGCGGCTCCTCCATATCCATCATGGATGCATCTGATATCAGCCTTAATGTCGTCCCAGAAAACCCAACTACCGCCTTCCCGTGCCAACACGCCTCGTCCTCCTGGAGCCAGAAACCAAACCTCGGACCGCAAACTCACCATGTCTTCTCACGGGTGAAGTTGTTACTTTGTTCGCTGCTCGGATTTTCAATTGGCATATTTCTGACGCGCCACAGGTGGCTCGGGCTTCATCTGTTGCACGATCATCCCTTACAACAACATTGGCTGGCCTTGCGACACACCCCCTAGCTTTAGGTAATCGCTTCTGTACCTAGCACGATGCAGCAGGACGTTGTATCGATCCCGGCAAGAGAGAACATTAATGCGGCACGATATGACAACAATGCGCCAAGAAGACATGACGTTAACACAACTAAACTCAACGTCAACACAACTAGACATGTTAGACATGACGTTAACACAACTAAACTCAACGTCAACACAACTAGACATGACGTGAATACAACTAGACATGAGGGTATCCAATTGGAACCTTGCATCGAAACTAGCAAAGAGTGTAGCAATCCTCAGAGAGATTGCCACTATCTCCTATGTACACAGCGCCGCTTTCTTCTTCTTCTTCTTCTTCTTCTTCTTCTTCTTCTTCAAATTGCCCCCCACGTCTTGTCGTCGTCAAAAAAGTCCGGTTCGGCGGTGGTCCCGGACGGACTTTCGAGGCCCATGACGTGTACTGCGCGCTTACGTCTCGTGATCATCGGCCGTCGGCCTGTCGGGTGGCGGAAGTCGGTTGCTCGGTAGGCTGTCGAGGGTCCATGGGTCGATGGCGACATTCAAATCTGCCATGAACTTCATCGGCATCGGGCCGCCGCAAATCTGACGACATGAATTTGTAATGTGCGATCTCGCAATCGTCCCCAGTGCCTTTCCCGCCAGCGCTAGTCCGTAGTGATCACGCAATCCATCCTGGAAAAATTGACGAAAAATTGACGCTTTGCGGGGAATCATGGCATTCAATGAGTTGCCCCCCGAACTTGGGGACGGCCAATTCTTTTCTGGGGCTTGCCTCTCCAGTCCAATCAGGGGACCCCGAATCTGTGTGCACCAACCATGTCGAAGCACAAGTCGCCGGGGTTGGTTGCCAATTGTCGAGAGAGCCGCACCGAATAGAAGCCACAATACGGAGTACTTGGATCTCTTTTCATCCTTCAAAGCCCAAATCCACCATGTCGTTTCTCTTCCGACAAAGTCAAGGGCCTACCAACGACAGAATGGGCACGGCTCATCAAATTTCCATACCTGAAGAGGCTGGTAAGTGTGATTGACACTTGGAAAACTGCAGCCGGCCGCTTATACGGCTGGAGTTCATTAATCATCGATCACTGAATCAAGGCTAACTTGTATTTTTTTTTTTTTTGGTGCTTTACTGCAGTGGCCCGAATCGCTTACCTCTCCAGCGATGTTATTGTGTCTGTTCAGGCATCATTGGCGGCCGAATCAGACTTCTCTTCCCATTTGAAGCGATGTGCCAGTCGCAAAGATGGCGGCTTGGTTGCTGCCTCGAATGATGCGGTTCCGGTTGTAAGTTGTGTTACAATCATACTCGCTCGATGTCTGCCCGAAGCCAATACCTCATGAAGCCCCTAACAAGAAAGAAGGTGCAATCAATTCGCCACAATGCCGACCCATTGCTCTCAGTGTATACGCCGGTTCGGAATGGCAAACTAGTGTCTGTCACGGCTCCCTCAACTATTCTATTACCTGCCGTCTCCCACTTGTATAGATTGGCCAATTATCCTGTGGTACTACACATCTCGCTGGAGCCAAAGAGACACGCCGACTACTCGACTATTACAGCAGTACGGAATGCGGGCTGGACGTTTTTGCAGTCGGAATCTCTGCAAGAAGCTCAAGACATGGCCATCACAGCTCATGCCGTGGCTATCCGCACTGGGAAAGGCGTTTTACATTTTTTTGCGAGCCAAACATCCATCAATGACGCGCCGATAGCTGTCGAAGACGTAGAATTAGTGAGGGAAGTTTTGGACATTGAGAGTGTTCGCCGATTCCAAGCCGGCTCGATTCCCGCAACCAGCATCTACACCGACGATGGTCATGTGGCTGTATCTTCAGATCATCCGGAAACAGTTCCGAATGGGCATGATTCTAAGCCCACTACCTTACAATCTCATACTAGCGCCAATGCTTCGAAAGCGACTTCGGCTGGCACCTCAATCAAATCCAGCGAGGCATCCACCCCGACTAACCCGTCTTCTGCGGCAACTACAGTTGAAGCAGTACCTCCCCAGGTGACCTCCGAAGACATCTATACATGTGCTACTCGGGTTTGGTCCCAAATGAAGGCAGCACTTGGAAGGGAATACTCTGCGTTCGAGTACACTGGCCCTCCGAAGGCTGATAGCTGTCTACTTATCTTCGGATCGGATACAGGTTCCTTTGCCGAAGCTGTCGACAATGCCAGACCGGATGAAATCTTTGCCAATGTCGGTATTCTTACCCCGCGTTTATATCGCCCCTGGATAGGGTCGAAATTGGTAGAGTCCATGCCGAAATCCATCAAGAGAATTGCCGTCTTGGAACAAATTCAGAGAGCAACGACCAAATGGGGTCCTCTTCTAATTGACGTACTCTCATCTCTCAATCGTGGTCCAGGCGGCGTAGACACAATTGTAGGGTATCAATCAGGATATATCGCTCCCGAGGCAACCACACAGGCGCTCAGGGGTATTGTCCAGAATCTCACTTCCGAAAAGCCCGTTCAGAATCTTGAAGTTGGGACGAAACTTGTTCAGGAGCAATCCAATGCTCATGCCCCGATTGTTCCACAGCTTGAGACGGCGTATTCGAAAATTCTTGACCAACTTTTTGACAAGAGGGTTTATATCGCCAATGCTCTAGAGTCACAAAATGCTGGTGTTTCCCCGACGATATCTGCAAGTCCAGAATTTGGCTTCGGATCTCTTCTGGCCCGGATAGATCATCGGAGCAAATTTGTAACCGAGGTCAGAGATGCCGCCAGTAGCAGCGAATTCAATTCTGAGGAGCCTAAAAGCCTGCTCGCCCGATGGGCCATGCACTCAGATGACCTGGCGAAGTCAACTGAAATTGTCGATAACCTTTTGCCAGCTTTGGAGGCCGATGGCTCATCTCTAGCGCAAAAGCTCATTTCTCAAAGTGCCTTGTTCCAGAAAGAATCTTTATGGTTAATGGGCTCTGATGCTTGGGCATATGATCTCGGGAACTCTGGTGTTCATCACGTTCTTGCATCCGGGAAAAATGTTAACATGTTGGTCATTGATTCAACACCCTACTCCGACAAAGCGGTCGCCGATTCTGATCGAAGGAAGAAGGATATTGGGCTCTACGCCATGAACTTTGGCAACGTTTACGTGGCTTCTACTGCAGTATACAGCTCATACACGCAGGTATTGCAGGCTCTGGTAGAAGCTGATAAGTTCGACGGCCCTTCAGTCGTCTTGGCTTATCTGCCATACTTTGGCGAGACTGATTCGCCTCTGACAGTACTTCAAGAGACCAAGAAGGCAGTTGATGCTGGCTATTGGCCCCTGTACCGGTGGAATCCAGAGAACGAGATGAGAGGTGAACCGAACTTCTCTCTCGACTCCGAGCTCGTGAAACAAGAACTGAAGGCTTTCCTGGCTCGAGACAATCAGCTGACTCAGCTCATGAAGAAGGAGCCTGACTTTGCTGCAAACTTGGCGCAGGATTTTGGAACCGAAGTCCGAGCCCAACAAAAGAGGAAAGCAAAGGATGCGTACAATCAACTGCTTGAAGGTCTTCTCGGCGCGCCATTGACCATTCTTTTCGCATCTGATAATGGTAATGCTGCATCCATTGCTAAACGTCTCGGTAATCGTGGACGGGCTCGTGGTCTGAAGACCACTGTCATGGCTATGGAGGATTACCCTGTAGAGGATCTGGTTCGAGAGGAAAATATTGTCTTTGTCACTTCCACAGCTGGACAGGGAGAATTTCCTCAAAACGGCCTGCCATTCTGGGATGCCCTTAGAGAAAGTACCGACCTTGACCTTGCAGGAGTCAATTTTTCTGTATTCGGCTTGGGAGACAGGCACTACTGGCCACGCAAGGAGGACAGGATTTACTACAACAAGCCTGCCAAGGATTTGGACAGAGCACTGGGAAATCTCGGTGGCACACGATTCGTGGATGTTGGCCTTGGAGATGATCAAGATCCTGATGGGTATCAAACTGGGTACCAGGAATGGGAGCCCAAGATTTGGCAAGCGTTGAGTGTTGACAATATCGAGGGTCTACCAGAAGAGCCGCCACCCATCACAAACGAAGACATCAAAATTGCGTCAAATTATCTACGAGGCACAATCTTGGAGGGACTGCAGGATACATCTACGGGAGCCATCTCTGCATCTGATCAGCAGCTGACCAAGTTTCACGGAACATACATGCAGGATGATAGAGATGTTCGTGACGAAAGGAAGGCGCAGGGCCTTGAACCAGCTTACTCCTTCATGATACGTTGCAGACTGCCCGGAGGCGTTGCTACACCGAAGCAATGGGTCCAGATGGACGACATCAGTACTTCACTGGGCAATGAAACCATGAAGCTGACAACCCGACAAACCTTCCAATTTCATGGTGTTGTCAAGGGTAAATTGAAGCCGGCTATGCAGGCTATCAACCGATCCTTGATGACCACGATTGCTGCATGCGGCGACGTCAATCGAAATGTCATGTGTAGTTCGCTGCCCACTCAATCCCACTATCACAAGCAGGTGCATGCTTGTTCTCAAAAGATTAGCGACCATCTTTTGCCATCCACGACCGCCTATCATGAGATTTGGCTCACAGATGACAATAACAAGAAGACCCAAATCGCTGGCGAGGCTGTACAAGACTTCGAGCCCCTATACGGACCCACGTATCTCCCTCGAAAGTTCAAGATTACCATAGCAATACCTCCACACAACGACACTGATGTCTATGCCCATGACATTGGTTTGATTGCGATCAAGAACAAGAACGGAGATCTCGATGGATTCAACGTTCTAGCCGGTGGTGGAATGGGAGCGACGCATAACAACAAGAAAACGTATCCTCAAACTGGACGCATGATGGGATTTTGCAAGGCAGAGGAAGTTCACATTGCTTGTGAAAAGATAATGCTTGTCCAAAGAGATGACGGAGACCGCAAGAACCGCAAGCACGCCCGCCTCAAGTACACAATCGACGACATGGGCGTAGACGTCTTCCGCGGAAAAGTCGAGGAACTCTGGGGGAAGACCTTCGACAAGGAGCGGCCCTTTGATTTCAAGAGCAACGTCGACACCTTTGGTTGGCAAAAGGATGAGACCGGTCTGAGCCACTTCACATTCTTCATTGAGAATGGCCGTATCGAAGACACTCCGGACTTCCAGATGAAGACAGGCTTGCGCGAAATCGCCAAAATCCACAAAGGCGAATTCCGTCTGACCGGCAACCAGCACCTCATATTGAGCAACGTTGCCGATGAGGATGTGGCTGCGATGAAATCATTAATGAAGAAGTACAAGCTTGACAATGTCCAGTTCTCCGGCCTCCGCCTCAGCTCTTCAGCCTGCGTTGCCTTTCCCACCTGCGGCTTGGCCATGGCCGAGTCTGAGCGTTACCTACCTGTTCTCATTTCCAAGCTGGAGGCATGCTTGGAGGAGAACGGCCTGCGACAAGACTCGATTGTCATGCGAATGACGGGCTGTCCCAATGGCTGTGCTAGACCATGGCTTGCCGAGGTGGCGTTTGTCGGCAAGGCATACGGCGCCTACAACATGTACCTGGGCGGCGGCTATCATGGACAGCGTCTGAACAAGCTCTATCGATCCAGCATCAAGGAGGACGAGATCCTGTCCATTCTCAAGCCGCTCTTCAAGCGGTATGCGGTCGAAAGAGAGGACGGCGAGAAATTCGGAGACTTTTGCGTCCGCCTTGGCCTCATTCAAGCCACCACTGACGGTCAAAATTTCCACGACCATGTAAGTTCGCTCAGCCCGATGATCCCAGAGCACCCCCCCCGCGCGCTCCCTACATACCAGAAAGAAAGAAAATACTGACTCTTCCAAAACTCAAGGTCGCCGAGGAAGAGTCTGGTGAAGATTAATAATCTACGACTTGTGGACGCGAAATAGGAAGTAACGTGTGCACTTGCCTATGCTTGGAGGCGAATGTTGCAGGCGTTCTGTAAAATTGCAATACAAAGGCCACGGCTTTAAGCCCATATTCAAAAAGAGGTCAAAACATGAATTTGTACTTGTTACTTACAACACTCGCCGTATGTATGTATTATTGCTCACACGTGTGCCTTGAGCCTTCTTTAGAATGGGCATCACGACATTGCTCAGTTTGTTGGCGTGATTTTCGGGTAATTCTCATCGTCTCGTGCACAGACAAGAAAAAAAAAGAAAAAAAAAAGATGAAATCACAAGGCGTGAGTGACTGTGTATTACGCAACTCGCACAAATAGGGACCAGATGCCATTCATCTACAAAACGCCTCAACTTGCGTTTTTCCCGCAGATTCGATCATAGAACCAAATTTAACGTCGTAGTCGGATATCCATTAGACTTCTCATCGTACAAACGCGCATAACTCAAAAGATCAATAGGTAAAAGAGACTTGTTTGAAAACAAGTGTTTCCGGATCATGCTTGTTCTCAACTCTTGAGGCTGCTTCCCACGCTGCTCACTTTCTCGCTGACTTTGCTGCTGAAATTACCCATCCACGGTGGAAGCTTGAAACTCATGCGCACTCGGCCTTCGACAACTATGTTGATCACATTGATGACGGCAAATGTTGTGGAGCCGATTGCGCGGAAGATAGCCAGGGAAGCGACACTCCACAAAATGAAGCGCAAATAGAAATTGTCACCAATCCCTTTGCTGCTGTAGATCTCTGATATCGCCATGGCAAGCACGGCATTGGCAATCATCCAAGTGAGCACCATGTACGTCCGCACGCTCTTGTAGTAGTCTTCTTGCATCTGGGCTTCGCTAACGGGCGCTACCGGAACGGCAAGGCGATCGCGTAGATTCCGCAGGGCCTCATCGTAGCCGCTGTCGATGTCTAGCTGCTCACTTGGCATTTCCAACTCGACTGTTTGACCCTTGCCCACGGCACCTCCCAGATCAGTCTTCATAACATTGTCTCCCTTGGTTCCCCAAGTGACGTCATGGGTGTTGCAGAAAGCATACACCTGTAACGTGCAAATGTAGCTCGGCAGAAGCAAGAAATATTGTGCTGCCGAGGTGAACAAATGCCACGGGTCCAGGTATAGAAAAGACATGAGAAAATAGAGTCCAGCTGTTGAGATCATCGAGACAATCAGATTGGTAAAGACATTGTTATCAATTGCAAGGTCGGGGGTTTTGCTCGTGAGTTGTCGAATGACGATGTAGAAGCAAGCAAAGACAGTGTACAACATAATCACGCTGTAAATAATCATGCTAGCCAGGTACAGCTTCTTGGATCCCTGCGGTCTGTTTCCAAGTGACAGGATAAATTGTGTCGCGATCAACAATACGCATGTGTACCTCAATATATAAAAAATGACGGTACCAACATTGTGACCGAACGGGTCGACTATTGGGTCGGCAAGACCTCCGGCGATGAAGTAGAATGTGAGATAGAAGTTGGCCAGAGAGAAGTAGGTGAAAAGGAGCTGGATGAATTGATACACGAACTCAATGTAGAGCAAAATCTTTCGCATAATGGTGTGATCGGTGGAGAGAATTTGACGAAACTGAACCAAGGAGTAAACGGCCGCGAAAAATGCGCCATTCAACCAACGTCTCCTTTGGGAGATAAATTCCGGGACGGTGTCTGCCAAAAAAGGAAATCAGCAGGGCTTTTTTCGGGAAAAAGTAACAGGTCAAAACTTACCAGGTACATCAGTTTCTCCTGTACATCCCTTTACATATTTGAGCACCCATCTCTCCCCACGTTTAGCTACAAGTTCCCAGCACAGAATACGATCTTCGGCCAGATACATATTTGCCGTGAAAACATCAGCATGTTGTCCGTGCAGAGTTTCGCCTTTGAAGTATTGGCTAAGGGGACCATGTCCAGTCTCGTCATTCTGGAGAGCGTGATATCTGTAAGCACTCAGCGCACCAGGAAGTACAGTGATGTAGCCAAACACGGATTCCAATGGCTTGTCTAGAATATTTGACATCTTGTACTCGAAGTTTTGCGAGGCAACCAAGGGATTAAGCAAGTTAGAACCAAACTTCCCCTTCATGGCTTTGATCTCACCGCAGGCGCCAGCGACGTTGGAGTCGGTGTCAAACGCCTTCCATAGATGGTAGAGAGAATTGCCTCCCGGGCGGGTTCCGACATCTAGCAAGATGCAAACGTTCGGCTTCAGTGCCCTGCCAAATGCGTTGAAAAACCAGCGATGGGAATTCAACTTTCGTAAATTCTTTTCCTTGAGGCAGAAGATCAGTTGACAAGGGACAATGCCCTTTTCAGCGCCCTTGAATTTGAGGTCAGAGTCAAGAGAGACCTGTGTCGTGTACTCATACACGTGAGCTTGGACTGCTCTGTTGTTGACGTAGTTTTTGGCGATGCCGTCCTGGTAGCAACCCATGGCTGCCAAAGCGTCGAGAGTTCGGGGGTTGATCTTTTCACGACCGTCGGATATGATGCATACCACAATCTTTTGCCAGCCATTCTCTCCCCATGTCCTCGAACGCGAGCGGGAGCAAAAATGTGCAATGTTCTTCATGACAGCATGCATAGTCCTTGTGAAACAGAACTCGTCTTCGTTGTACATGGTAACACAAATGAAGAGCTCAGTCTCTCGTGTGGTTCTCCCAATACTTTGCCGCAGCTTATAGCCTCTGTCCACGAAGTCATCGGGATCGCATGTAACTGCGGTGTACCGCATGTGGGTGAACTCGACTTCATTACGACGAGGTAGAAAGCTGTACAGAATTGTAGGGATCTTGCATTCGAGCACCAGCTCGCCATTGATGAGCTGTACCTCCTTCCTCGACATTTGCGGCGCTCGGACGCCGCGACGTTCTTGCGCTCCGTCAGGGGCAGGGCCGTAGTGCTCTACCTTGTCGTAGTCATCGGTATCCTCATTGAGAGTTTCTTGTGACGCTGACGTGTAAGAGTCGTGATGCGCGGGTACTGGACGAGACTCGCTTAGATCTGATGCGGGGGCGAAAACGTCATCTGCGCCATCGAGAGGAATAGACAATGTGGCATCGTCGGCAAAGGCCTGTGAAGTGCGGGTAGAGTTTGAGAACAGCGGTGCTGGCGGCAGAGGACGGCGTGGGCTGCCTCCATAGCGAGAGGAGGGCGTTCCTGGGCGAGGGCTGCCGTTAAGATCCGATGGCTCATAAGATCCTCTCGATGGTGGCGGCCGTGAGAGGTCTGGCACTCTACCAGAAGGCGTCCACGGCCGATGTGGTGAGCCGCTTTCTCGACTGGCAAAAGTAACGTAACTTGAGTCGGGAGGCGGCATGCTTGGTAACTCGTCGAGCACTGAGACCGATCGAGAGTGTGAGGAGACAACGCTGGGCTGATAGGTTCGTCTGGTTGCTCTGGGACTATGATAAGTACGTTGTGAGCTTTGATTCCTGGTCATTGTGTAGTTGAACAAGGGGAATTCGAGAAACGGCGGGGCTCGTTTTGTATGCGATGGCGAGAGATGTCGAGACTGATCTTGAAGGAATGGAAGAAACCAGAATCCAGAATGGAACAAAGCAAGGCAAGGCAGTTGACTCGGTAGTCGATCGGCCGTCGAGGATTACGGAGGATGAAGTTACTCACGAGCTTTCATCGGCAGAGTCCTCAACAGATGTCAGGAGCCGGACAGAGGCCGAGTTCCGACCAGTCGGCGTGTCATGTTCGTCATCATAACTGGGCAAACTGTACTCCGGAGGTCTGGAAGGGGTGCTCGGCCGGTCCATCATGTCAGGTGCAGTTTGCGGTGAAACTGTTTTTTTCCCCAATTGTCGACTGGAATGCCCCTATTCCGAGCCGAACAACAAGGCAAAAAAGAGGGCGGGCGGGCTGCGGTGGTCAAGTCGAAACACTGGCATGCGCCGGAATTGCGATGCCCACGGCGTCTTTCTTGTCTGCGCGAGGAAGAGGAAGAAGCTGTTTCTTTCTTTGGGTGGAACGAAGGAAGAGGAAGACAGAAAAAGCCTGGCCTGCAGTACAGAGCTGGATCCGATGGATAGTTTAGTTTGATTGATGATGTAAACAAGGTGGTCGGCCAGCCCGGCTGACATTGTGCACAGCGCAGCGCGCAACCCGTCTCCTTCATTGTGTATGCCGCATATAATGTTGACATTTGGGCGGCTGTTGGCCTGGCAACGAGCTGGCGCAGCCGTGAGCGCAGCCACGAGCGCAATGCTTCGGACTGGAGGTACCTTGTACACCTTGTACCTACATAATTTGCGCGTGGAGTACACAAAAAGTGAGACTATCCTCGATTTGGCCAGATCCAGTTGGACCTCCCTTCCCCGCGGGAACGCGGCCGGCAAAAGCATGGAATTGGGATTGATTGGGCGGGTGTGGGTGTGGGTGTGTGGGGGGGTGGCAGGTTGGGCGGCGGGCAGTCGTCAAGACTCGTTACTGATGATACAGTGAGACCACTGATACCCCTCAGATTACCAATATCATCAACGCAAGCCCATTCACACACACCCTCGCGCCCTCCCTCGTGCCCGCCTCGCTTGATGGGTAATGACTGACTCGTATCAACTTGTGCGGAGGCATTTTCAAGAGGAAAAAAAAAATGGCCATTTGCCGACGCCTGACTTGTCGTCGGTCCGGCGGACGACGAATCATATCAAGCTCCCGCTTTGACAAGCTTAATTTCTCCACGGGGAAAACCCAAGCCACCAATTCTATGCCTCAGACCGCGGCCCGTTGAAACCAACAAGTTCTTCTTGGCGAGGATGTGCCCAACTTGCAAAGAAAGTGATGGCTAGAGGGACAAGGATCGAGGAGGGGTCCAAATAAATACAAATACCTGGGAATCAGCATTGCAAAAAGACGCTTTATTTCGTGGTTTCTGTCTTTCTTGGCAATCAGTACCAGTAGCTTGACCATCATCTCGTGCCGCACGTTGCCGTTGCCGTTGCCGTTGCCGTTGCCAACACTGTACATTCATTGCTGTCACGCGGGCAATCTCGACATGATGTTTCGATGCAGAAATATCCCCGTGTTCCTGCTTGGGGCATTACACGCTTCCACCGCCCTGCAAGCAACTCGAACCTCGATTACCGGTCCTTTGGTGGGCGACGACGTCCCCTCTGGCATCCCTGTGGTTGGTGATTATGCGGGCCAGTATCGACCACAGGTTCACTTCTCACCCCCCCAACACTTCATGAACGACCCAAATGGCATGTTCCGAGATGCCAATGGCACCTGGCACCTGTACTATCAATACAATCCTGCAGCAAATGTGGCTGGCAACCAGCATTGGGGCCATGCCACATCGCAAGACTTGTATCATTGGATCAACCAGCCAATTGCGTTATTCCCACCCGAGGAGAATGTCTTCGTCTTCTCCGGCAGTGCTGTCGTGGACAGGAACAACACATCTGGGTTCTTCCCCAACCAGACAAATGGTGTCGTAGCCATTTACGTGAGTTGCACGGACCCATGGCCATATCTATTGAACAAGAATCGTGCGCGCTGACTTCTTCATCAAGACGTTGTCCAAGTATGGCAGCGACGGCAGCCCTGGCCCCCAAACACAAGCAATCGCATATTCTCACGATGGAGGCTTCCACTTTACTCCCTATAAGCACAACCCCGTCATTGCTAGCAACTCATCGCAATTTCGTGATCCAAAGGTCGTCTGGTACGAAGATCATTGGGCTATGGTCATTGCTCATCCGCAGGAGTTCGTCCTCGGCATATACACGTCACCGAACCTGATCGATTGGACTCATGTCAGCAATTTTTCTCATCATGGCCTCCTTGGTCTTCAATGGGAATGTCCCAATCTGGTGCGCATGCCATATTATGGTCAAGACGGACAGAAGCAAGCCGACATGTGGCTTCTAGCCTTGAGTATCAACCCCGGTGCTCCCGTTGGCGGCTCCATCACAGAATACTTTCCGGGAACCTTCAACGGAACGCACTTTGAGGCGGTCGATTCTGTTGCGCGGATCGCAGATTTTGGCAAAGACAACTACGCAGGACAATTCTTCCACGGCCTGTCCGAAGAGGAAGATCCTGTCTTCATTGCATGGGCCTCTAATTGGCAGTACGGGCAGACAGTGCCCACTGCTCGGGAGAACTGGCGAAGCGCAATGAGTCTGCCGCGGCGAAGCCATCTGACAAAGGCAGACCGCGTAGGTTGGAAATGGGTTGTTCGTCCGTACGACCTCTCACCCATCATAGGAGAGACTCTGGCTTTCAATGAGAACCAAACGAATAGAACAACCATGGTGGATTTTTCAGAGGTGGAATCGAATGCTGTGTATTGGGAGGCAAATGTGACTGGAATACCAGAACAGGGAGTCCCAGCAACGGCCACCTTGAACTTTACCTTCCTCAGCCCCGTCACAGGCGAGAACATCCGAGGAGGCTATTACTTTGGTGGTGACGTGCCATTCTATCTTGACAGAAGCGGCGTCAGAGGCTTTGATGATGTCTTCTTCACGGACAAGTTTTCCATCAACAGCTTGCCTCATGACGGGTCGTGGTCGATGAGCGGCGTACTGGACCGCTCAATAGTGGAAGTCTTTCTCAATGGCGGCGTGGACAGCGCCACCAACACTTTCTTCTCTACACAGCCGTTGACTCGCATGATCCTCAGCACATCAGACTTGCCGAAGGGCATGCGTGTCAGCGTTCGCGTCAACGCCTTGAAGAGTGCTTGGAAAAAGGTGACGAATAAAGACGGCTTGGTATACGGCAACCAGTCAGTGAAAGCGACCTCTTCGGGAAATATTCGACACTCGCTGCGGCTAGACTGAAGGATCAAAGGGTTCTGGTAATAATACGCATGACATGGCGGGTAACAACAAGCGCGAGGAAGCTTGATCAGATCATGTTCCGCCAAGGTGCATGCGATAATATCAACATCTTTTTTTTTTCCTTTTTTTTTTCAAGGTGTTGTACAACTTATGAGTCATGACGGCCGTAGAAGATAGCATAGTACCAACGACCAATGGTGTTTGAGACATCAAGCTGGCTGGCTCTGCAGCACAGCCTCTCGGACAATGTCGCATGAATCCCGGCTGCCAGATTCATTAAAGTTTACGGAGTACGCCGACACAGCCTCTCAGTGCCCTGTCCGTGGTGGCGGGCGGAATTAAAAAGGGCCGCGTCAACAACAAAGCCCGCCCCCCCCCCCCCCCCCCTCTCTGTTGTTGTCGTCGACGGTTCAGCCAAATTCATAATTGATCGTCAATATACTCCGTATTGGGCCAAGCTGTTCCCCTGATCTACCACATGTAGACTTGACATGGGACTTGACATGGCATGGTCACATCATCTCATCATCTAAACGAACTGATGTCAAGTTTTGTGATGAAACAAGAAACAAAAACGCCCATCTTGGCACTCACCTGGAACGGAACGCCTGCTTTCGCTCCCTTCCTTCTTGCTTTCTCTTTTTTTTGCTTTCCACGTCACTCGCTCAATTATTGAACCAGCCTTGCGTTGAATTTCGTTCTTCTCGTTGATCCTAGTTTCTCCCTCCCCTTGGCTTTCTCGCAAATAATAATAATCGCAATGGCGCCGTCGATTACCCTCGCGGCGTCCATGGGCTCGCTCGCCCACAGAGATCTGCAGAATCCCACACACACACAGCAAGTTACTTTGGGGGTAGTCGCTGCCTACGCAGTCGCGATTGCGATTCTCTGGAACGTTCCGTATCTGAAATTGATACTCTGGCCTTTCAAGGTATGTATTGAATCCAACAAATAAGCCATCTATCGCCTCTTTGCTTTTTTTCCAAAAGCATCCCTTGCTGAAAACTCCTTCTTCTCCAGATGCTTGTCATTGCATTTCACGAGTTCGGCCATGCCATTACCGCCGTGCTCACGGGCGGCAAAGTCGAGTCCATCAGTCTTGACCCAAATGAAGGAGGCGTCACTCGCATGCGTGGCGGAATCAGTGCCATCACCCTGCCTGCAGGTTACTTGGGCTCGTCGATGATTGGAGCTCTCCTGACCTTTTGCGGCTTCAACATTGTGGCCTCCAAAGTCGCCAGCATCGTTCTGGCGGTGTGCTTCTTGCTAACGCTGTGGTGGGGAAAACGCGACTGGTTGACGGTCCTCACCGTTCTCTTGGCAGTTGGGCTTCTCATTGCTTGCTGGTTCATCGTTCACGCTCAGGCTCTGCGATTCGTCGTCCTCTTCATCGGCGTCATGTCCTCATTGTACAGTGTGTGGGACATTTGCGACGATCTGATCCTCCGAAAAGTCAACTCATCCGATGCCAGTGTCTTTGCCAAGCGATACGGCGGGTCTTCGCAATGCTGGGGAGTCATTTGGTCCATAATATCGGTACTCATCATGGCTGTCGGGATTGTGGCGGGACTGGCTGCTTTCTCCCAATCATTTGAGCAACAGCAGCAGGATTCCCAGCACTTTATTCCGACTTGATGACCGGCCACGAGTCAATCATGTGAAATTTTGCGAATCGACTTGTCAAGACTCACGTCTTTCTGTCAAACTGTATCCTCTCTCTCCCTCTTGTACCCCCCCCCTACCCACCCCCCCTCTGCGAGTTTCCACCTCTTGTCCGTCATTTTCTCGACGACGTGCAAGAAACATGGCCCGCGCAAGATGATGCCTCTCACTAAAGGACATTGCAACGGAGTTGACGTTTGCCATTTAAATGATACCCGGGACGAGCATGATGTATTCTTCAACTATCCTTCGGAGTAACCGGTCCGTCATTAGCAAGCTCTCTAGAACCCTTGCGTTAATAGGCTTGTTAAGAGGCTTGTTAGTAAGCTCTTTAGCAGGCTCTTTAAATCCCCTGTACTACTAGGCTTATTAGATCCTCCATACATATAATAAGATCCCTTCCATGAATCATTTGGCGGGTTACCTATGTAGATAGATGATATGTAGTCATCAGCCCAGGCGGATACCGACGCGTTTCCTTTGCCCACGATGCCAAGCAATTCGGGCAGCCATAAGGATCGTGTGGAACTATATGATGACAATGTCGGGGGCGAAGGAAAGACGCACTGCGGCGCAGCAGTTCAGGAAGGGATAACTTCTCGCCACCGGCAGCGTCCCATCGAGCCCACGGAGAGCTTGGCACCAAACACGGGCAGGTTGCTTGTGCTCGACTCGCTCCCAGGCGGATCAGGCGGATCAGGCGGCTTTTCAGGCATCGTTGGGTATTGATACGTAGCGGCTGCCAAGGATCAGGATGATTGTTTTGCCGTGTATGCGAAAGTTTGATCGTTAGAAATTGATCACGTCCCACGGGCCACGGGCCACGAGTCACGACTCGATCTTTGGGCACTTGAGAAGGTTGGGATGATCGGGGGAAATAAAATTGCCAAGCTTGTCTTCAGATGTGAGCATGATGATCCTTTGCTAGTCTGGAAAAAAAGGGGAAAAAAAAAAAAAAAAAAAAAAAACACCGTGCCTGCTCATGGCAGACTTTGCCTGACCCGCGAACGCCGCATGCCCCGAGCCATTTCTAACATTTCCGTTTCGAATGTGTAACAGCCGTATAACACGAAAGGGTGCTGGCTGCATTTACCAACGTCCTCTGCGTCCTCTTCCCCCACTGAAGCCACCACGGCCGCTGCCACCACCCGCAGACATGCCCTGATCATACCCGTAACCCCCTTGGTTGCCGCCGAATCCCCCTCCAAAGTTCTGTGCTTGATTCCCTTGTGCCCCAGGGCCGGTGCTGCCGTTCTGCATTCCCGCGAACATGGCACTCATTTGGCTGGGATCCATCTGGGAAGGATCCATGCCGGATGCCATCATCTGTTGCATCATGGCTTGCATCTCAGGGGGCATTCCGTCCATGCCAGGCATAGCCGCGCCGCCTCCACTGCCGCCTCCTCCTGGCATGCCCATGCCCCCCATCATCATCATGCTGTTGAAGTCCTCCATCATCTTCTTGTTATTCGTTGCGAACGAGTCGGCGCCAAACTCCCCCCGGGTGCTCTCTTGCTTCGTGGCATACAAGGCCCAGGTGAATTCATCGAAGCCATAGTTGAAGTAGTCGCTGATGTCAGTTCCTGGCTTTCTCCATGGCTTCTCATTGTCGGGCAGATCTAGAACTCCATGTCAACGTGACGTCTTGCATCGCCCCCTTCTCACCTCCCTCCGTGTGGAGATTCAATATAGGTCCTACCTTCGTCAATGTTAATTTGGGTAATGGGTTTTCCTGTGCCGGGGTATACTGGGTTCGCATTGATGTCTATCGTAGACCTAGATGCTGCCGCGGATGCTTGGTCCGCACTCGGCGCCGCAATGTTGATTGTCCCGTTTGCGGATTTTTTGGATTCCTCTTCTTTCTTTGCGGGCGCTGGTTTTGATGTTGAATCGCCCGAAGTCGACCGCTGGGGAATATTTCGGATATCGCTGTACTTGGATTGGCTGTACAAGAGGGGATCAGCCGAGGCGCAATGAAACTGCTGGATAGTGTGTAAACTGCTCTGCTCACGTCGGAGGCGCAGCGGTTGTGCCGTCTTTGCGCTCGGTGATGATGTCAATGTCCTGGTGCACCAACGCCTGGTCAGTAACATGACAAAAACGGGATGCTGCAGGCAACGCAGGCAACGCAGGCAACGCAGGCAACGCATACAGAGTCATCATCGTCTTCGTCCATGGCGCCGCCCTCGTCCTCCTCCTCGCCCTCTTCTAGCTCCTCTGTCTTGGCAACAGCAGGGTTTTTGTCGCTCTGCTCAACTTTGGCCTCCTCTGGCTCGTAGAGGTCGTCTCCCTCATCCATTTCCATTTCGTGTTCCGACATATCTGAACTCATTTCGCGGCAGTGTATGTGTATAAAGACAATGCAACGTCGTTGTTTTAGAGAATTCAATTTGCATGAAACAGAGGACGTTACAAATTTGATTGTCGGCCGGGCTAATATAAGCCGGAGGCAATCAGTCAATCAACCCCAACCCCAACCCACCCGGTGCTCCAGAATCCAAGCTCAAGCTCAAGCTCAAGTTGAGCCGGCGATTTCCCGCTCGTTGCAAGTGATAGCTCCCTTGACCTTGACCCACCCAGACAAGAACTCGCAAAAAGTCGGGTTCCGAGCTTAGACGCGCCTCGTCTAACTTTCCAAATGTCTCTTGCACGTTCAGCTAGTGTACCGGGTGGTCTCACGATCAATACTGGCGCTGCTAATTCATTGTAAGTATTGCGCCTCTATCAGCACAACGCTGCTGACTCTCACTTGTATTGCTTCTTGTTCTGCGGCTGGGAAGCAACTAATGGAGATTGGGCCAGAATTTTTGCATGCAAATTGAATGCTGACCAAAAGCTTCGCCAGAACCTCATCGACACAAGCACAACAACCAGGGGCCTCGGCTGGACTTTTTGGCTCCGGGAGCGCTTCTGCCAACCCGACTAGTTCTACTACCGGCGCAATGGCGACAACAGGAGGAGGCTTGTTCGGTGGCACGCAGCCTAAACCAAATACCGGGTTGTTTGGTTCGTCGACAACGCCTGCCGCGGCGCCCTCTCAACCTGGCACGACAGGAGGACTGTTTGGAGGAAATGCCAACAGCCAGGCCCAACAAGGGGGAGCAGCCAGTGGCGGACTCTTTGGCGGCGCTTCCAATCAACAACAAACTCAGCAGTCATCCGGTGGAGGACTATTCGGGGGAAACACGACTGCGCAGCCGCAGCAACAACAGCCGCAACCGCAGCAGCCACAGCAGGCCGGCGGTGGACTGTTCGGCGCAAACACGGCGAATCCCCAAACGTCCAACACAGGCGGAGGTCTTTTTAGTCAAACACAGTCGACGCCTTCGGGCGGATTGTTGTGAGTGCCTCCACAGCGCCTCCAATGTATCAAGACAAGCTAACCATTGGCGCTCCTCTTCCTCTTCGATCAGCGGTCAAACTCAACCACAGCAAGCTCAGTCTACGTCACAAGTACCGGCCGTACAGATCAACTACGACAACTTGCGTCCTCGCACTCGTTTCGACGATCTTGCCAAACCTGTTCAGGATGAGATCGCACTTATCGATAAAGGCATCCAGCGGGTGATCAAAATGAAGGACGAGATTGGAGAATTCATGGCCCAGCATGAGAGGGATATTGAACAGCTTGGCAGAGATGTCAAGTTTGTGGAAACCAAGTTCAAGACTGTCCAGGTTGCTCTCAACCAAGACATCCAAACAGTCAAGGTGCTGCAAGACCTGACGAAAAAGAGCATTGCAGACGCACAGCTCTCATTCAAAGCAACGGACAACTTGAAGTTGCCCACACACTACCATCAAACGGGACTTTTCGCCGGCCCAACTCCCTCCGCCGACTCGAACGCGACAGACACTGCTGCGGCCCACGCCAGCGCACAGGATCTCATTACCTACTTCAACCGCATATGCGACGACGTTGAAAAATACAAGAAACGATTAGACGAATATCTCCTCGAGATTGAAAGAGATATGCCTGGTGTTGAAAACGGCTTGTATGAACAAATCCGAACCTTGCGCGACAGAAACAACGCTACGGCCGGGATGGCTGTACAAGATCAGCTCGGACAGGTGCTGTCTGCCCTCAGGGAGACAGGAAATGCTATTGTTGCCCAAGCAGGCCAAATCGCTGACACCCGCGAGAGACTGTCGAGATTGCAGGCAGGAATACTAGACAGTGGTGTTTATGCCATGGGTGTGACGAGCTGATGCATCATACTCAACGCCCAATCGCGACTTGGCAAGGCACAGCAAGTAGCTGTTGAGCTTCTCGAAACAAATGGCTACTCGACTTTCGATGCCAGTGAAACCGAACCTGCAACTACGCTGCGCCGGTCAGTATAACTGGGTCCCAACTGGTAGATCCCTAAAGTCAGAAAATTGTGTAAATTATGTCCAAGGGGGTGGAAGGGGGGGGGGAGGGGGATGCTACTTTTCTTGTGGTAGAGGAGACATCCATGGCGTTTGGCGAACAAGGGCGTTTCTGAATGAACGCGAGATGGCAACTTCCCTACTTTCTCTTTTTTTTTCACGATGGGAGTTTTTGTAAAAGACGCCTCTTTTTTGGATTCATGTGTAGATGATACTGCCACAGACATGCAACAAAGTTGTGAAACAATCGACCCCTCACAGTTGATAAAATTTGACATGCTCCTATTGCGCCACCAAGACCCGACACATGCCGTGGTAATTGGGAATTGAAAAAGACGTGCGACATTGCGAAGCTGCAGCATAGTAGTCCATGTTGTGTGCTTTTTGAGCTCCTATGACGGAAATTTGCGCCAATCGACTTGCCAATAAGTTCGTGGCTAATACGTCGCTTCGCCGTCATCTCCATCTCCATAGTCATCGCCCATTTCATCGCCATTGTCGAAGTAATTCTCAGCATCGTAATCACCAGCGTCCTCATCATCATAAACTTCATCCTCTTCCTCTTCCTCCAAGCCCTCTTCATCGTCCAACTCGGCGCCCTCGTCACCTTTCTCATCGCCCATCGCCTCGAGTCTCTCCAAAATGTTCTTGCCAGTGCCTCCCGCGCCTTCTTCGTCGTCGCCCCCGTCTAATGATGGCATTCCGAATGCTTGCTCGGCATTCGGCAAGGCGCTGATTTTGCTCAGTTCTAGCCTGCGTTTCTTGCGGACGCCCGCCCCATCTCCGGGCTCAACCGTATCTAGGAGCTCGGCCGGAAACATCTCGCGACATACCGGTCGTGCGGACCAGTCAGGGAGCGCTCGCTCCTCACGAACAAACTTTTCCGAGTATGTGGGCATGGCAGTGAACGGGTCCACTGTCGCCTTGTTCTTGAGTCCGAATCGGGCATTCATTTGCGACTGACCGTACATTTTTCTGGGAGCTGTTGGGTCGAGGGAAGAGGTTCTTCTGGATGTGTATAGAGGCGACGAGTGTATCTGGTGTCGTAATAGTAGAAAATGTTGGACGGAGCTGATCTCGGAAGCAGACAAATCCCGTGGGCTTGGCACAGCGCAAGGCTACACCGAATTTTCAAAAACGTTCGATGACACTGGACATTAGACGGACCGACTCTGAGCAAGGGCTGCGATGCTGGAGGGAAGAGTCGACATACTGGGAACAATTCAGATGGTCTGGCATCGGGCTCGTCGCCAGTGTCCCAAGGTACATTGGGTCGTCCTCCGCCTCTCGCTCCTCCTCTTCCTCCTCGACCGCCGCGTCCGCCTCTAGACATTGCAAAAGCTGTGTGCTTTGCGCCGGGCTCGTGGTGGCGCTGCGCCAATCGCGTTGGGGCAGGAAAAGAAGTCGATCCGAGTCCGACGTCGTGATATTCAGCAGGAAAAGCTGTGATGAAGTTCGAGGCAAAGCAGCGTTGGCGTTGGTGGGGGGGGGGGGGGGGCCGCCTGATGCAGAGGCGCCACCCAAGATGCCTCGCATGGCATAATAAAATAAAATAAATAGCTCCCGGGACATTCCACAATGCCTCTCCTTTCACCATCACACTTTAAGCAAGCTCTCGAGCCGCGCCGCGATCCTTCTCCAATATTCCTGCGGAACACAGGTTCCTCCTCGATGTTGGGCCAATAAAGGAGTAGAAGCTGTGTTCGCAGCACTTGAAGCCATCTCCTCTGCCTCTCCAGTGTGCCACATGAACTCAAGGACGATTCCAAAACACAGCATGGACAACGTTCCAATATCTGGACTTTCCGAACTGCAGGCTCACCTGCAGCAGCTAGTCAATGATCCTTCTATACCTTTCAAAGTAAAGCTTTTAGACGATGTAGAACTGCAGCTCACTAGTAAGTCATTCTGCTAGCAAGTAGTTTGTTTGTTCGGGTCTGTACATTCATTCACTCATTCATCTGACGCTGATGAACTGAGCTCAGAGGATAACATCCCTCCCCTGCTTCCAACACTGTTGCCGCTCTCGACCGAAACTCTCAAAACAACGACACAAGATCCGACACCTTTGCTATCTTTGACGACGAAACTGCTCTCGCCCTTGTCGTTTACTCGGACGCTCACCATCGCCGATCCACCTTCTTTGTTGGCGGCCCTACGGTCGCCTCTCCCTGGAGCGAACCTTCTTGTTTTGGCCATCGTCGGGAAAGCTGCCGATTCCCCCTCTGATGCTTCTATTCTGAGTACCCTTCCCGAAGTTGTGGAGGGTGTCGTCAGGTGCTGGTTAGCAAGTGAAGACGTGGGCGTGGGGGAGTGTGCAGCCAGAGTTCTCGGAGACTTGCTTGAAACTGACTGCCCGACCCTCGATAATG
Source organism: Epichloe amarillans (assembly GCA_024072835.1). Classification (NCBI taxonomy): domain Eukaryota; kingdom Fungi; phylum Ascomycota; class Sordariomycetes; order Hypocreales; family Clavicipitaceae; genus Epichloe; species Epichloe amarillans. The sequence goes on along the minus strand of CP099637.1, from coordinate 3,026,109 downwards.
GCATCCATGATGCCAGCTCAGAGACTGCCTCGAACAGCCACGAAATCGTGAAGCGCCGAGCCGTTGGTCATGGTCGGCTATGGCAGCTTCTTCTATTGAGACGCCCTAATCTCAGTCTCATCCAACAGCATTGTTCTTTTGTTGAACTGAGAGAACAAGCTCCGCCTCGATCCGCCCGCCAAGTCACCATCTCGCAAGGTCGTTTGCTTCGAATCTTGCCGCGTCTCTGCACACTGAACATTGCTGCTCTGAGCCGTCCAGTCTTTCCTGACCTTTTCGTCTCGCCAGTTGCCGATGCAAGCGGTCCGGGGCAAGGGTTGCTCCAGTGGGCTGCTCTTGGGATGGTGGATAAATCGGACGTCTTGATGCATCTCAATCTCGTCGATTTCTTTGAGACTTTGGTGAGCGTCATGCGAGTATCGAAACGGTCCTCGGCGCTGGATACGTTCATCGGAAAGTTGGTAAAGGCTGCACTTCAATCTGATGATGAGTTAGAGACTGCTCTCAAGACGTTGCCAGACCGAACCGTTGAAGAAGAGGCTGAGTCGCTGCGAGAGTACATTGCTAGTCTCCTTTGATCAGCTCAAGCCTTGAGACTTGTTGCTATACGTCCTTGACGTGGAACTCCAGACTTCAACAATTAGCACTACTAGTACGTGCTGAGAAGCCTGATTGATTGTATCATGTACGTTCAATTTTGTCATGGTAGACTTAGTGGATACATGGATACGCCGCGAGAGTTGCAAGATGACTCAAGTTGGTCAAGTTTGGGACGAAAAACGATAAAGATTGGCTAAATTTTACAACATCTTCATCGTGGATGCGTCCTGGCCTCCGCCAGCCCCCTCCGGCCCATTACTGGCAACACTTCCTCGTCTCCTCTCACCAATTTTTGTCATTTGAGCTATGCCGAGACCAACCTCGCCTACGCGTCGAAGAATGACGAGCAAGGCCCCCCGTAGTTCTGGACCTAGATCCTTGGCCAATAGATCGACCGCCAGTGGATAAAACTCGGCAACGTGCGATTTGAAAGCATCCTCGGGAAATGTTGCAAAGCCCTCCAGCACATCAACAACGACAGGTCGCCATGCCATGATGTTCCTATGTTGAGACTCCTCCGCCAGAGCGGAATATCCCTGCATGATGTCTTTACACAGGGGGACAAGAGCCGCCTCGATATCTGGGCGGCTCTCAAGTCTCTCGGGTGCATTATCCGCGAACATTCGAAACAGGATAGACACATAGGTTGCTGCAGAGCCACTTTCTTGTTTGAGCAAGTTGGGTGGTTGCTTCATGAAGCCTTCCCTCCACAACTTCATGCGAAGATCCTTATCTTCATTGAAGCGCCGGGCGAATTGGAAGGATCTCTTGAGCAAGGCCATTAATCGGAGGAGCTCCGTTGACGGTATGTGCGTATAAACAGTGTCGTTGCTGAAGAGCTCACTGACCGTTTCGATCATGAGTAATTGCAGAACACATCGTGATATGATTCTGTTGAAGAAGCGACGCCTGGCTGCGGTGACGACTACGGGTTGCTGTTGGAGGCTTGATGATGGTTTGAATTCTTCCAATGGCTGACCGGCAATACCACCTGGGGCTTCGATATCATTGTCCAAGGGCCTGGGCGACGGTCGGCGTGGAATGGAATCGCTTTCAGATACAGACGTGTTGTCGTCAGTGCCGTTTATTTTCAGCGACTTCTCGTCTACGGGGAGGATTTCGGAGGTAGGGCTGAGAGCCCCAGAGAAATCGAAACCATTAGACGGCAGGGCTAGAGAGCCTCCTGAGCCCAAGTCTGTGGCCGTGAACAGCTGATATGCTGTGGTGCGCTCGAAAAGCTCGCAGAAGGCGCTCACTATCTTCGTCCAGTGTTCCGGGTTGAATTTCGTGACGTTCTTCAGAATGAGCTGCTGCAAGCAATTGCTTCCGATTCGTGAAATGGTGTCATTTTCTTGGCAGATGCAGAGCGCCAGCAATTCGAGAAATCGGTCCAACATGTATTCGAGCGATTCAAAGTAGTGGGTGAAGAGCTGGATCATGTTGCGTAGAGCTTGGATCATGGTGGTGGACAGCCACACCGAAAGTTCCTCGTGATTGAGAACATTCGTCATTTCTGGCCGCGACCGCAAGACCATGAATATGGGGTAAAGTTGCTGTCGCCAAAGAATGTCCCAGAAATCCAGGGTGAAGTCGCCCCCGTATTGGATGAGAGCCGCGAAAAAGTATTCAAGTGCGTTGGACCTCACTTCCAGGTCCTCGCCGGTCATTAGCACATCATGGAACGCAAATAACACCGGGAACCAGAAACTTTCCTCAACAGACGTCTTCGGCTGTGTTTTCTTGGCAGTCTCTGGCGTCTTGCTTTGGGTTTCGGTCTTGGTCCCTGTCTGGCCTTTGCTGTATGTCTGCGACAGTGGGCATTCAGGTGCTTTCAACATCGCAGGAACGGTAGATTTCAAGAGCTCCAATGCTGCGAGGCTCTTCTTCTGGAACTTCAAGTTCTTCGAAAATTCTGTGAGACAAACAATCAGGTCCGTAAACGCGCCCTGAGATATGACCACTCCGAACTTGGTCTTGTAAACCAAGTTTACATTCTCGTAAGCGAGATTCACAATGCTCTCGTGTGGCTCTCTGGCAGCTACTGTGAATACACCAAACATGGTCCTCCAGCCCGAGCGGATGTTATCCCCTCGCGCTTGAATCATTTGAATTAGACAGCGTAGGACAAGATCTTTGACGGTGACGTTTTGAGAATTTGCAAGCATGTGCTCGAAAGGTTTCAAGAAATCTTTCTGGAATTTGAAACCTGCTAATTCCTCGATCTCCATGAAACGCATGGACAGTTGGCGCAACGAATCAAGCGCGAAGAAGACGATATTCATGTTGTTGTGGCACCCAACCTGATTGAAGTGCTCTCCAAGAACACCCCAAATATTACTCCACTCGAACCTGACACGGTTCATGTTGTAGTAACTGATCTCAACAATCTTTTGGAGACTGTACGTTCTGGGCGATTCCTTGGATCCCGACACTTTGATCTCGTCCCAGCTCACTTCGGTGAGGGCATTGGCGAAATGGACCATAGCTTCGCCTGAAAGGTTGGCAGTGTTGGAGAAAATTCGGTCCACGCTGCGGATAAAATCATCCGAGCGACTTTCCAGTGCAATCTCGTTGGAGAACCCTCTCGGACCGGTTCCAGACCGCTGCCTTGTTTTCTGACGAGACTGGGTCGATGATCGAGAGTCAGTAGTGTCGGTCCTTGATGGTGGCATAAAGCGAGCCTGCGACACATCCGGTATAGTGCTTTCATCCACGCCTCCAGTAATGAGTTGCAATCGGTCAAGCTGGCTGATACACAAGAGAACGTCCTTCCATGATTCGCGCAGCAGATTTCCCTCAGTTTGTCCCAAGTCTAGGACAACTTTCAGGGCCTCAATGTTCTTTGCTTGCATGTCATGAGGGTTGTTCAGATTGGTTGTATTTCTCAGAGCTGAAATGAATGCCTCTCTTGGGGTGGACAGTTCAAAGAGGCAGGCAATCTTCGTCGCAAGTTTCATGCCCTCCAAGCATAGTTTGTTGACTTCAATATTGTGTGATTTTTGAATTTGGCTAGACAGGGCCGAGAAGAACGACATCCATGTGACATCAAACATGGACCCAACGTGCTTGAAGGACGTAGCGGGTATAAATTTTGGGCCTGCCCTGGCAGCATTCCTGCGTTGACTCTTGAACAGATTTTTGAACAACTGCTCTGACCGTAATGAGATCTCTTCAGATTGTTGCACGTATGCCTCACGCTGGAGATCTCGTCCAACATTGGAGAAGGCTTGCCCAAGACCGGCCGCAAGACCACTGGGCTGAACTGTCAGCGCGCCGGCTGCCGCGGCCGCTTCTCGTTCGCTTGTGAGAACGATCTCATGGCTCGCAATTTCATCGTAGATGCCAATCAGGTATTCGTCGGGCAGATCAGCATTGTCGTTGATGCCTCTGTTGTTCTTGATGAATTCCTCTTTGCTCATTCGCTTGGCAATCTTGCTGCTATGCTGATCGGTGTTGAGCATAATGACGGAATAAGCTAGGACATAGGCTGTATCCGCGTTGGCAAAAGCGTTGGGATTGCCCATGACATAACGCTCTGCGAACTTGAGCATGAAGCGATCAATCTTTTGAGCTTCGCCCGGTAGGCGGAATGATTGTAGAAACTGGCGCAAAGCATCAACAAATCGTTTCTTTGTGAAATCCATGGCATCAACGAACGCATGCATAGTATCGATATTGTGTTGGTCCCCTTCTCCCAAATATTCGCCGATTTGAGCCTTGTCAAGTTTCTCTTCCTTCAAAAGAAAGTCGGCAATATCAGCTGGACTTTCGCTGTTGATGAAGCCGTGACGTATCAGAAGCTTGATGCCCTTCTTAGGCTTGAAGTTGAACTGCCTGATGGCATTTGTGAGAGCAGTCTTGCGAGCCTTCTCCTTTTCGAGCTGATCTGGGTCGTCGTCCACAACGGGCGTAGATGGGGGCAACGGTGTCTCCAATCGAGACGCACTGTCACTCAATGTTGGGTCAATAGACGGCCGTAACTCATCAAGCGACGCTTTGAAATCTCCATCGGCTCGAAGCATATCTCCGCCGTCGGATCGAACAGAAGCGGACCAGTTAAGCAAGGATCGGAGAGTTTCGACCAAGGCTTCAAGAGAGAGACGCTTCATGGCGTACTCCTTGGGGTATTCCGGCTCGTTGTCCTGCGGAGGAATGATATGGGCAACTGTCAGTGGTGGCGGCAGTATGCCTTTCAGCTGCCATTCGCCGGCTGCAGGAGTCTTGGCTCTCGCCTCCTCATAGACCTGCTCATTAATCGTCGTAATGGTCAGAGGCGTTATGGAAAATTTGGACAGGTCCTCAATCATGGTTTGGAAGATGTTGTCCACTGTTTGATCGCAGTCATAGTTCAAATATGTCTCAACCAGGGCTCTCGGATCAGCACATAGTCTATTCAGGACAGTCACGAAATACAGCTTCTGTGATATTGGCGCGTTGCGCCGCGACAACAGAGCCAGGTAAATCTCATTCAAGAACACCTCAATCTCTTTCTACACAAAAGTCAGCAACGCGGTCCATTCAACCAAGTACTTTGATGTGCCGTATGTCTACCTTGAATGATGGTCTCATATATTTCAGCACGAGCCAAAAGATCTCTGAGCAAACCTCGAAGATGCGGTCTACTGAGCTTGCGCCATTCCGGGTGATGCTGAGACAAAGATAGAATTTAATGGCTTGCATGAAAGACGTAGGCTCGTTGTTTTTGGAGTTCTTAATGGTACAGAGCGGCGAACTGAAGACGGTGAGGTTGTTATTGAGTAGGGTGTGGATGAGATGGAGTGATATTAGCTTCGACCGCATTGGCTGACCGCGCAGGTCGTACAACTGGTCGGGTGGAAGGACCTTTGTTGACAAATTGCAGAAGGATCGGAATACAAGATAGGCATCCCGTATATACACTTCATCCTCAGCATCGAGGGCGTCCATGTCTTCCTCGGCGGAACCTTCGGGGCCCGATTGGCCCGTCGCTGAACCATCTTTATTGATTGATTGCAATCTTGTGACCATTGTTGGCCCATCGCCGAGGGTCGAATCGTCGAAGCTCTTGCGATGCTCAAGGTCCTTCAAAGTCAGCTTCGTATTTCCGTTGGCGTGTTTGGAAGTGTTGGCTTCTGACTGTGGTGCTGGTGAATCATCGCCTTCGGCCCCGGCATCTACATCGTTGGCAGGATCAATGGGCTCAAACGTGATGTTGCTCGAGCTGTGCTTGAGATTACCCAGCTGCAGCCGGGATTCCTTCATATGTAGCCTAGTTTTTACGCGTTCGAATACTGTGCCGACCATCTGGGTCAAAGTACCCTGCGCCACCTGCTGGTTGGCGGTACTTCTCGAGAGAAGGAACACATTGTAGACCTGACGCACAGCTTTGAGAAGACCTGCACCATGGACAACGATCTTGTCATTCAAAACGGCTGCCAGCAGTGATTTGACAATCTGAAGCTGTATCTCGACGGCTGTGGTTTCTCCTTGGAAGCAATCACATATAGTATCAATGGCTCGTTCGATGAGGGGTGAGAATTGTTCGCCGCCGTCTTTTGGCTCGGCGCCGGCATCATCCCTGCTTAGCAGGGAAAAGTACGAATAGGATATGAGCTTGCCGATGCAGTCGAGCGCCGTTGTAGTCAACTGCGGATTGTTGGATTTGGTAGCGAGTTGCAGAGGTGCAAAAACAATCTCGGGATCGGGGAGCTGATCTTGTTCTTTCACGGCATCTTGCGCCTTTTTCGTAGAGTCAGCTAGCTGCTTATTGCGTTGCGCATCTTTGGAGGTCGCAATGGCATCCAGGGAGGACACCAGGAACTTGAGAGAGCTCATCGGGGAGCACCAGCGGGACCAGGGGCCATCCGAAAGAAGTCAAGTAGATGGAGGCTGCAGAGTGCAGAGCCGCGAGTATCAGTGGCCCGAACAAGTGACAAACGATGTCGAGAATCACAGAATCATTCGATGTTGAGGTATCTCAGTGCTGGAAGCGGCGTGCCGGACACAAATCAGGCGCGCAGTGACTGGTTGGGTTCGAGCTTTTGGATGGAGACGGGGTACGGATCCGCAAGACTGGCCAGATATATCCTTTGCCAATTGAATGTGCACACTTCGAGAGAACGGCGCCGACGGCCGCGGAGGAGGAATTGGAATTGGCTTCCTCCCGGGCGCACTGATGCAAGAGCTCCGACGCGAGCGAACGGCGCAAGATCAAGTTGTCCAAGTTCGACACGAGCTCGTGCGTTGTTCAGATGGCAGACGGAGTTGGAAAATGGCTAATGGCCAATGGCTAATACGGCAAGAATGTACACGTAGAGTTTCCTGGCAACGTGCTCGAGTGGACTCACTCCAGATCGAGTGAGAGTGGAGGAACGTTTCCCTCCTGCTCCTGGATTAGCCCTGGATTAGCTACCCGGTAGGACAAGATGAATGTTTCCGCCAAGACACTCAATGTCCAAACGCCGCGCCGAGCTGAGACGGCGATTTATAAGTTAAGGCTTGGAAATTTTACTAGTCGACGAGGACAAGTGATTACTTTCCCCTCGGAAACTGGCCGTTCAAATAGCACCTTGTGTGGAAAAGGCGTGCGGATGTGCCCCGGAGCCATGTTCACGGATAATGCGGATAATGCGAGGGTACACAAGTCTCAAGCTGTCGTAAAGAGCACAAATAATCCGTACAACATTAACATTGCCTCAAATCGCGCCCCATCACCATCACCGCACCGGACCATAGAGGCCTTCGTTCAGGCCTTGTGCTCTGTAATTATTAGTAAAATAGCGTAAGAGCAGCTTCTGGACAAAATGACAAAATCACCCAACCCAGTGCAGGTTTGCCCCCCCCTCCCTCCCCTGTCAATCTGCCCATCAATTGATCTTCTGGCCCCATCTGCCAGGCAGCCCGCCCGTGGGCCCCCCCCATCAAGCGACGGAGCTCAACGCAAAATTCTGGATGGTCTGGTCCAACCATCTGGTCCAACCATCTGGTCCAACCACAAACCCCAAGGATTTCTCCGTTGCGGTTCGAGAGGAAACCCCCATCAACAAATCGCGCGCCGCCGCAACTTCCGCTGTAGGCCATCGGATACACGTTTTGTGACCTCCCATCCTAGCCTCCTCGACCGTTCTGCCTCAGAACCCATCTTATTCAACATGCTCAGCGCCGCTATTCGGAGGCGAGTCCTCGCCCCAACACACAATGCTTTGCGCACTGGCTTCGCCTCTCATGTAGTGAGATACTATGCCTCGTTCCCCGATCACCAAGTCATCAAGATGCCTGCTCTGTCGCCTACGATGCAGGCTGGCAACATTGGTGCCTGGCAGAAGAAGGCTGGCGATTCCGTCGCCCCTGGTGATGTCTTGGTCGAGATCGAGACCGACAAGGCCCAGATGGACTTCGAGTTTCAGGAGGAAGGTGTTATTGCCAAGATTCTCAAGGACTCTGGTGAGAAGGATATTCCTGTTGGAAGTGTGAGTAATCGACGTAGAGCAACATTGTTTCCGATATGAGGCGACAGCCCATTCGAGGACCCGAAACTGACTTTTGCGAAAATTTCAGCCCATTGCCATTCTGGTGGAAGACGGAACTGATATCTCCGCTTTCGAGAAGTTCACTTTGGAGGACGCTGGCGGCAGTGCTAAACCTGCCCAGCCCAAGGAAGAAAAGTCCGAGTCCCAACCTGCTCCTTTATCGACCCCCGAATCCTCCGCCGAGCCCGAACAGTACTCCTCCAAGGGCAAACTTGAGACAGCACTTGACCGAGAGCCTAACGCCGCTCCCGCTGCCAAGCGACTGGCACGCCAGAATGGTGTCAGCCTGCACGGCGTCAAAGGCACCGGGAAGGGCGGAAAGATTACTGAGGATGATGTGAAGAAGATGCTCAGCAGCCCTGCTGTCGCAGCCCCGGCTGCCACCTTCGAGGACATTGCCCTAAGCAACATGCGCAAGACCATTGCCAGCCGTCTTCAGGAGTCCGTACAGAAGAACCCCCACTTCTTCGTTACCAGCACACTGTCCGTCTCCAAACTGCTCAAACTTCGCCAGGCTCTGAACAGCTCCTCTGAGGGCAAGTACAAGCTTTCTGTCAATGACTTCCTCATCAAAGCTATCGCCACTGCTTCCAAGAAGGTTCCCGCTGTCAATTCCAGCTGGCGAGAGGACTCCATCCGTCAATTCAATTCTGTTGACGTGTCAGTCGCCGTTTCCACCCCCACCGGTCTGATTACCCCCATCGTCACCGCCGTCGACGCTCGCGGTCTCGAATCCATTTCCGGAAAGGTTAAGGAGCTCGCCAAGAAGGCCCGTGACAACAAGCTCAAGCCTGAGGAATATCAGGGTGGCACCATCTCCATCTCCAACATGGGCATGAACGCAGCTGTTGACAACTTCACTGCTGTTATCAACCCCCCTCAGGCGGCCATTCTTGCTGTGGGCACCACGAAGAAGGTTGCTGTCCCTGTAGAGAACGAGGATGGTACCACTGGCGTCGAATGGGATGACCAGATTACTGTTACTGCCAGCTTCGACCACAAGGTTGTTGATGGTGCTGTCGGCGCCGAGTGGATTCGTGAGCTCAAGAAGGCCATCGAAAACCCCCTTGAGCTTATTCTGTAAGAGTCGGATTGGAATGGTGGCACGAGGAAAAAGCCGTGGTTGCTGATGAAAGAGCGTACACTTTATAGAGCTGCTGAAGATCCATGACGAAATGGATCACGAAGACGTGCAGAACCGCGATGTGTAAACATTCCTTGACTGTAGTCGATGGAAAGATGGCAATGCACTTTGCCCATGTACAATGATACTTGACTAATACTGGATTTCGGGCGCGGAGAATTTGTTCGGCTTGTACATTGGCTCGTTTTCTCCATAGCCTGTTATACAGACATCTGACTTTTTTTTCTTCCTTTTTTTCCCCCATTGCTTCGGGAGCTACGGAGTGGTTCTCTCGGCTGCACTGACTTTCTTTACCTCCACACACAGGAACAAATCCAAAACAAGATACTTCGGAAACAGTCACTCACATTGTTGTGCTCGGCACACATTTTTGCATCGCAATTGCCGCCTGTGTACCGATGAGATGCCGCGTTTCCGTCTGCGATCCGACCTCCGTCTCTGCTGTAAATGTGAAGCATTTGCATGGTTCACGCTCTGCTTACAAGAAACCATGGACATGACATGACATCCAAGTGAGAGTTGCACTCTCATAGTGTCGAACCTCTCATTCTTACCCAGTAAACAAATCCAGGCGTTGGTTCCATAGATTTTAGACAAGCGCGTCTTATTAGCGTACATCTGACCTTCCCGCGCAAAACTGATTCCGCAGAGCCTTCACAAATTAACACGGCCAAAAAAGAAAAGAAAAAAAAAAAGGCAAAAGTCATGGGCTCCAGGCGTTGCGTTGCATCCATCTACACATCTAAGCGCATCTTACGGAAATCCTCAAGAGTATGGAACGCCCACGACATCCTCAACCGAAACATGAATGCTTTTAGTATCCCGGGCAACAGCCTACCGCAAATCACGACTCCTTCCAGTTTTCCTCACAAAGTTTACTACACCAGAGATTTCGTGGTCGTGAACCGTTTCTCATTCTCTATCAACTTTTTCATTTTTTTTTAATACAAGAATAAACAAGTAGAAAATGTACGCCGGTCAGCTCATCGGATTTGCCACGGCCATGGCCTCTGCCGCCAACGCGAACCCAGATGCCCAGACGTACAACGCCGGAGATGAACATGAAGCATCGCCACCAGGCTGCGCGAAAACCATCTTTGGCATCCCACCTTGGACCGCGGGGCCCACGCGCACCATCTGGACCACCACTACGACGTCGACCAAATACGTTGACTGCGGCGGCTGCACCGCCGTCGCCAAGTCCTACTTCCCCCTTGGCCCGGGCCCTGTTCTTCTCTTCACCACGACTGTCACTGCTGCTGAGCCGAAAACCACTTCTGTCCTGGCGTGCGGCAAGCCGGACTGCGTGTCTAGCACTGGAAATTACACGACTGAGAGGTCGCAGTATACTCTGACACCTGTTTGAAGAGCATGTGTTGTCGGGAAGTTTGGGGGGGGGGTAAAAAAAAGAAAAGAAAAAAAGGGTGGGCAAGAATTTGAGGATATCGGTGGAAAGGCAACGGAGGGACCATAACACGAACCTTTTTTTGCGGAAACGAGGTGAGGGAAAGGTCCTGTGGTTTGTAATATTGGCAAGGACGAGAAACTTTTCAATGACGACGTTTTTGTCTTGCATCATCCATTCATCATCCAACTTCTAGTTTATAAATTTTGCAAAGTGAACACGCGGCAAGTCCTTGCCCTCCCGGTGATGTATTATATTGTGCAGAATTTCGCATCCGTTATACAAATCTATGTTGTATGCCCCAAACTTATGTTATCCCATGCCATGTATCCATACATACCCCTTGTTCCCAATTGTCTCCCCGTGCATCGCCCTCAGAATCACGACAAGGCTTGGCACTCTTTGCCAGCAAATTCCGCGTCACGTCAACCCGCCATATGGAAGGTCCATAGTCATCATCTCGCCGTCTATGCGTCTCCACAAGCGTTCTCAGCTGCGCCTTGATCTCCTTGTTCGATGACAAGGTCATGTTTCCGCTTGCCCAGCCGTACATGAAAATCGACAGCTTGGCGCTTTTGAACCCGCAATGACGCGCAACATCGAGAGCCACAGACGGCAGCGGCAGCGATTGAAAGTCCTCTTCTATCTTCTCCTTCGTCCAGGATCCCGGAACCACCATGGCAGGCAACTGGACGGTACTGGGAAGCTCGTGAATGGACAGTTCTTGAAACCGGGCTCGAATAGCCGCGTTGGGCATACTCTTGTATGGTTCTTCAAAGGGAACAAGGAGCTTCCCTCTCTCTCGCTCGGAATTCGTCCCCACCGTGCCGACGACGTGGTGGAAATGCTGTGCTGCCTCGTGCGTACACACCAGCCTTCTCCCTTGAAGCACGGGATATATCGTCTTGGCCATGAGCCCGCCATGCTCTGCTTCCTCTTCTATTTGTGCCCTTGTTGATTCGGCCTGCCATGGCTTCGGATCCAAGCGCAGATGTGTAATGTCTGAGATGAGATCTACGAGGACGGAGTGATCCAGATTGAGGGTTTCGGTGAGCCCGTCGAGTTCACTCCCGACCAAGTTCCGGATGGCATCCTCGACTGACGGCGGAGGTGTTTGAAGGAATTGCCCATCCTGACGCTCCACTATGACATGCACTGAAGGATCCAGACGGATGAATTGCTCCAGCAAAACGTTGACGTCGACGTTGTCCTCGCCAATGTTGGGCATGACTATCCTCAGCCGCGGGATGCGGAACTCGTGTCTGTTGATCCTCGCTGCTGCCACAAGACGCTTGATCTGTTTGGCCAAGGGAATGTCCCCCCATTCATCCTCGTCAACCACGTCTCCGAGTCGGTGCTCTCCCCAGCCCCATCCACCATCGGTCATCTGTCTCGCCAACCTGTTTGGCTGGAGTGTCCGTACATCGACCCATTCAGAACCGCCTTCCACGACGTGCACCTCCACTTTGGCCTGCTGCTTCATCACGCGGTGCGTCAATTCCTTCTGCCTCGAGCTTAGGTTGGACAGCTTGGCAATTTCCTCCAAGCGGGCTGCCTTTGCAGACCCCTGGAATGCCTGGTTCATGGCAACGAGCGAGCGAGTCCGCTTGAGTACGTCCCAATGCGTGAGACCCTTGGATAGTTCGACGGCGCAAGAGTCTACTCTACGGCTCACTAGTTGGAGTGCGTCCTTTGGCAGCTGGGGGGCCGATGATAGTTCCTGCAGAGCTCGCCTCGCCGCCGCCTGGCTCTTTTTCAAGTTGCGGAGAAACGTGGGCACTCCTGTGATGGCGGTAGTCTTGATTCTCTTCGAGAGCTGTCCTAGAAACTCTTCGACTTCGGGTATCAAGGATTGTGAGACCAGGACTGTCTTGTTGGCGAGAGCCAGCATGCCGTGTTGGCTGTCATGGTGAAGGTGGGCATTGTCACCGCCATGATGGCAGAACCCTGTAAATGTTGCACTGCCTGGCTTGGTGACAGTCATGGTTGGTTTGCTGAAAGGCCCGAATTTCTCATGTTCGTTGGGGGCTTAAAACATGTCGCCATCAGCGAATCTTTTTTGTCGGTCCAGCTTAGATGGCGACCACTAGGCTGTTTGTGGTCCACTCCATGCCAAGTCCTACCAACAACTTCGATCGACGAACATCATCTGGCGTCTCGGTACGTTGGCTGGATAACTAAATTCGGGAATTGCTTCAATCACCCTTGTTGACATGGCTGCATTTGAGGACTAAGAAGTCGTTCCTTTCGGGGTTGTGTTCTGGGGTATGCAAGGATAATTGTTTCGCCGATCCGATGAATGTTGGGCGTGTACGGAGTAGCTAGCAACAACACCGTTCTCTCCCTCGCGACGTTCAAACGGCAAATAAAGAAAAAAGAAAAAAAAAAACGTCGCAGGTCTATTATGCACAAGCGCCTGTTAACACACCAGCAATCGCAGTCTCAAACGACTTCCGTCGAACCGCAAGTGTTCACGGGCCTCTCGCGCCGCCGCCACGTCAAACCCATGTTAAACCCTCACGACCGCTCATCGCCAAACCACACCGACGCCCTCACTCTGTGCAGACTGCACCAGCAAAGATCAACCTCGATGGGGGACGTTGCACGGAGTAGTACGGGGTAGAGGGAGGGTTTTGTGATCGGCAGCCAGCCCCCTTCCTGCGGCCTTCCCCGAACCTCCCCAAGGGCCCCGCGCAAGTCGCAGTGTGCCAGCCAGCAACTTGAGAACTTGGATGCAATGGAGGTGTCCAGGCTGGCGGCGCATGAGTCGGCTGCGACGGGGCTTGGTACCATATGATGATCCCGTCGGTGATGTAACTACTGGCCCCAGCTGTTATGTGCTAGATCAGAGCTTGGCCGTGATCGCTCGCGGTGGTTGCACGGCCAAGAATGCCAGATCCGACGGTAAGGATTGTTATTATTAGAATTCCCACCACTTGGTATGTGGGCTGCTGCGCATATTGTGTGATACCTTGGTCTCTTGCGATGTCTCAAGGTCAAGAATCACTGCTACCAGACGTATGTTACAATTTAGGTTCTGGGGGACTACAGCGCCGAGGCATGGCAATCTTTTCACCATATATGTCTTGCCGCAGATCTCCCTGCTCTCATCAGAAAGTGGCACCAAGCGAGGCCAGAGTCCAAACCAGTGAGGCATTCAGTCGTCCAAAGGGCCTTGTTGCCTTTTCGATGTACAAGACGTACGTTAAGTTGCTATATATGCCCTGAGGCACCACCTACTTTGGCTGTCCTACCCAGCAGATTGAGGGAAGCAGATACGGGACCTTCCAGCAAACCATAGACAACCCAATTCGGCCCATTTCCTCGACATCATGTCCCCCGTTGCGACGCGAAAGTGCCGATAAACTGGGCAAGCTTCTCCGCACCCGAGAGAGAAATCGAATTGTAATTACTCGCTCTGATTCCTCCTACGCTTCGGTGGCCTCTTAGCCCAGTCAGCCCTAGGGCGGCTCCCTCCTCCAAGAAAGCTTCCTCTATAGGATTGCCACCCTCAATCCTAAAGCAGATATTCATACGTGATCGTGCCGTCTTATTAGGGATAATCTTGTAGATATTGGGATAAGCCTCAAGAGCTTTGTAGATACGTTGAGCCTTCTCTTCAGATATGGCTTGCTGTTCTCGAACTTTACCAGGATGCTGTAGTAGTAGCCTCTTCAGAACTCGACCCGCAACATACACACTGAAGAGAACTTGATTAGTTGCAATCCCACCTTGGAAGAGTCTGGTGCACTCACTCAAAGATACTCAGTGTATTATAGAGGCTATTGTTCTTGGCAATAGTCTCATACTCAAAGACGCGAGGCGGAATAGGCAGGCCTAGTTGTCGCATCAGAGTCGCAGAAGGCTGAGACGTCATAGGTGGCAGGAAGCTCTTCTTAATAACCACAACGGTAATACCAGTCAATCCTAGGTTCTTCTGGGCGCCAAAGAAGATGGCCGAGAAATTCTTTACCGGGATTTGCCTCGAAAGGATATTAGAGCTCATATCAGCCACAACGATTGGGCCTTTTCCGTCAGGCCCTGGCTCTAGGGACTTGGGAAACCCAGGGAACTCAACGCCATCAACTGTCTCATTATCGCAGTAAAAGACCATTGCAGCGTCTTGAGAGAGGTTCCAGGTACTCTCATCTGGAATGGATCCAAATTTGCCGCCATTCATCGCGCGGCTATCTGCAGCAATAATGACATGCTCCGAGCCAAAGAGTCGCTCGGCTTCAGCCGCTGCCTTCTGTGACCAACTGCCTGTGATGATGTAGTCAATCTTGAGATTCTCGACAGCTGATTTAAGCTCTGGCACTAAGCCATCACTTGATCCAACCTCCCCATGTTTGCGTGAAACCCAAGCGCCGACAAAGTTACAAGGCAAAGCAGAGAACTCTCCCGAGCCACCGCCCTGCATGAAGAGAACCTCATAATCGTTTGGAATATCGAGGTAGGAGGCCAAGTCAGCTTTAGCCTCACTAATGATATTTTTCGCTATATCCGACCGGTGCGAGTGCTCAGCGATACCTAGACCAGTGTCGCTATAGTTGATAAGAGCCCGAGAAGCATCGTCGAGTACTTCAGTAGGAAGAAGAGCTGGGCCTGCACCAAAATAGGTGATATCTGATCTGGAGGGCATGACATGAATGGAGTCGTATCGACTAAGGCATTGAGTGATGTGGAGATTTTCTTCTTCTCGTAAAACTGGATGCTGTTTCTTGCCATTCAGTACGAAATAAGACCCGTAGTTTAAGCGTCCGTATGAGATGACACATTCATGTGAGCAATCCAATCAGAGGACTTATATATCCGTAGGGCAAGGAAAACGGGGCGCGCCTTGTTTAACCCTGCTCCGTAGTGAAATGCGAATGAAGCTCACGTGATCGAAAACCATATCACACCTTCATAGCTTCCTCTCCAGGTTCGCCTAGAGAGTCACGTTCACAGATGCAGGCCTTTCGTCTATATAAAAAACGTTCATCTTCCGCTAGATAGAGATAGAGATGGAGAGATTATCAGATACTAATGCAAACAAGCTCCATGAGACATGACCCTCCATCACCTTTCCCCCTTCCACACCTCCAACTTGAAGGGGTACAGCAACCACTTCCCCGTCCTCCAATGTCTTCCGGGAAAGCGAATGTCTACATGTCACTGTGCTGATCGACCCGAGCTGTCACGGTAAGAAAATCATTTCTAGTCGTCTGTGGAAGAATGATGAGCTGAGATCGTGACTCCCGGTATTCCAGTGCGTCTATGCGAAAAAGCACCGCTGCAGCGGGACTTTCGAGACTCAGGACTAAAACTCCCCTGTCCAATAGTGACTGAAAAAAAAAAAAAAAAAAAAAAAGGTTGCAAGGGAACAAACTCCAACTGGAAGTCTCCACGAAATCATCTTACACGGTCTCATCACCCACACCGACACGTCTGCCTAAGATTAAAATGCACAGCTGCCTTTACCTCATCCGAGGCGGCACGGAAACAAGTCAGAATAGTGCACGAGAAGACAAGGGATCCGTGTTCATTTGCGGACGAACACGCCTGCGATCAGTCATCCACCACCAAAGAGGGGGGGGGGGGACAGACGCAAAAAGCACACAAGAATGAGTGCCGCTATCCGTGCCCCGTTTCTCAAGGAGAACAATCACTAAACTAACTTTCCGTGACAAACGCGCGGCAGAAAACGCACGCACGCTCGGTGCACCGAAAAAGTTTGAGTTCTGCGTCCGGTTGTTGATGAACACGACTGCCCAGGAAATCACGATAACCCATGCCCTCTAGCTGACGGGCACAATTGTCCCAAAAACTTGTTGGACGCGCAAACGGAGCGCGAAGCTTCACTCACTTTCGCATGTCGCGTCGCCCAAGAGTACAAGTGCCAAGTGCGACTCGGTTCTCAGCACTAAGAATTAAAGGCTATGCTATGCTACATACGAAATTTCATGCCCCATCCTTTTTTATCTAGCCTTGTCCATGGTCACGAAAAAAGGCTAGCTGACCAATCAAGACGAGAGGCGTTGTGAGGTACTTACTTGTATCTACGCGCCAACTTCCCGACGATACAAAAACTAGCAAGGGGGAACCTGGCTGCTGCCTTGTTGACACTGGAAAAGGGACGGCAGGGGGGATGCATCAACCTCAGGAGATAACCTCCACGCCCCTGCATCCCCCAGCCCGCGCGCGCTAAAAGGATGGATCACCAGTTTTTTTTTTCTCCTTGACTCGCGTCGCGCTCCACCTTGGACGACATCTGAACAACAAGTAGATAATGCCGCCGTGACGCGAAAAGTGATTGGCGAAAGCATGGTCAATCTGAACCCCCCCTCTCTTTGCGCCCACAGAAAATGTGATACCCGCATGTTTTGTTCTTGAGTTTCAGCCCCTCGCGCCGCCTCGACTTTGCCAGGGCGCCAAATGGACCGACCGACCGACCGACCGGCCGGCCGGCAAAAACGGTCGCAAGAACCCCTTCGCAACCACCCCCATTCATCAGATGAAGAGTGACAGTGCGTGAATCGCATCGATAATGCCACAAGTGCTCGGTGCAACGGAAAACCCCGAGCGCCATCATCTTGCGGGAATCGGCTCAAGTATGCGTAGTGAACCTGAAGAGATCCCCCCCCCCCCTTCTGTCTGGCATATCAAACGTGTCCTGTCCTACTTTATGAATGCGACATGTTTATACAATACGCGGGGTTGGCATGGCAACTGGACTGTTCGTGTTTAAAGATCGACCTTCATTGCTAATATAAAGTTATGTACTTTCAAAAAGAAATATATAAAATATAGGTAACAAGTAGTCCAGAAGTACGAGACCAATGTCCACCCCATTTAGAATGAGTCAATGCAGTCCCCAGAGAGGATGCCCAATATCCCAAACCGATGATGCGCAAACCAAGAACACCTTAAAGAGCGCAGGTTCTGTGTCTTCAAGAACCGCGGCCAGCCCAAAAGCAGTCGCCAAACTACGTGTAGCAAATCAGAACCTCATCCTTGATAATCCCTAACCGACGACGACCTTCAGGTTGACAGGGCCAGGCATGAGGTTGAGACCAACTCCATCGAGAGCGTGCGTTTTGGCAACGTAAGCATTGGTACCGCTGCCACCATTATGAATGACAGAGCAAGTGGGAGCACCATCTGCGCAGACTGCCATAGCCTGAATGGGAAGGTTGCTATCGGCGGCCACCAGGCAGGAAATATCGGCACCGCTGTGGCCGTTGTTGGATTCATTGGCGAAGTCAAACTCAAGCCACGTGCTTGCCCACTGACCATATTGGTTGGCCTGAACACCACCAGCGCCGCAAGAGATACCACCCTGAGTATCGGCCTCGGCAGCCACGACCTGCTTGCCATGGGCGGGGAGATCGAACTTGAGAACTTCGTTGCCCTTCTGGAAGCCGTTGATGCCACCGTTAGGCCCGATCTTAAGCCAGCCGACGCAAGTCTGGTCTTGGCCAGATTTGTTCTCAATTGTAGCGGTATAGTCGTAGCCGTCGGCAGTATCAACCAACATCATGTTGCAACCGTAGTTTTCAGCAGCACCAAGGTTGCCTTTGTAAGCAATCTGAGCAATGGTGGCACGCTTGTTGTTGCCACCACAAAACTGCTTCTTCGCTCCGCCCGAGTTCGAGTTGGGTTTGGGAGGAGAAGAGGGAGGCTTGGCTTGAGCAGGAGTGAAAGCAGGGGGAGGTGGGGGAGGAGGCTGAGCAGGAGTCGCAACGGGGGCGGGGGCAGAAGGAGCGGGAGCCTTGATGGCAACAGGAGCCTTGATGTCAACAGGAGGCTCGGGCTTCTTGTTCATGACGAAGTCCAGGCGCTTTTCCATGGAACGATGAATCTCCTTGTGGCCGTGGCCACTGGGGCGGGCGGCGACGCCGAGGGCAGCAGCCAGCACGAGAGTTGTGGCGGAGACCTTCATTGTAATTGTTCTTGCCTGGACGGAAAATGGTTGAATTCGTGGATTGGATAGAGTCCGAGTCAATCGTTCCTCTATATCTTCAGGGGGGGTTTTCGTATTCGCAGAATACTCGAGTGGCGACGTGTAATGAAACGATGTCGGCTTGTATGTGGAGCGAGGGTGATGGGGTTTATCTGTTGGATAGTTGAAGGCAGGAAGAGCGAGAAGTCGAAGTTTTTGAAAGGAGCGTGGGCCGATGAAGGCAGAGAGAGGCACTGGCCGTAAAGAATGACTTGAAGGGCAAAAAACTGTCGAGGTTCGAAAGACGAGGACCAAGAAGGTGAACAAGAGGGAAGTGAAGGGAAGGGATTGGGTCTTAATAAAGGAGCGTCGGAAGCTTTGGAATGAGCACTACACAATATTGCTGCGGGCAGGGGGGTTCTACACCGGGAGTAAATTGACTAATATCACTGTATTCCACTGTATTCCACTGTACTCCACTGTATGCTGCAAAGCCAAAGCGGATCACAAAGCCAACAAAGCGAACCCCATGCCCAAGGAGGCTTGATGAGGAAAGGGGGTGTGCGCGCACCCCTGGGCGGGCCGACCTGGAGGCTGGACCTGCGCTAGGGCAACAGCAGCTGCGACTTGGGTGTCGTGTCGCACTGGAGTAATCCGTACGGAGTATGTACTTGAAGAGGTACACCCGTCACTGTACTCACTGCACTCACTGTACGGACTACATGCCCAGCCACAAACAACGTGTGCGCAAAGGTGAAGGAATGCGCGCCCGGGGCATGCATGACCTGTACGTTGTCAGACAATTTACAATTTGTGGACGGATCCCGTGACAGCAGGGGAGGCTTTGTTTGTTTGGCTGTGTCTGTACTTTTTTTTTTCTTTTTTTTTTTTCGCAGTATTGTTATGATTATATCCCAGTCTTCCGAGCCGGGTGAGGATACTATGTATACGGAGTATATGACGAGCGATTCCGACCAAGCTGTCGAACTTGAAGCTGTTATTTCACCGAGTACATGGAGGAAGACGCATTATATGGATCCTCGTGCTGCCATCTTGATAATGTAGAGAGGCCAGGCCAGGACCGCCGTGCAGTGTACCTACCGTACCTATTCGATAACGACACCCTCCAAGCACGCAGTTGGTCGCCGGTGACGACAGCTTCTCATGTGCTCATCCATCATATCGACGTCGTCTGACAACTCGTGCGGTGCGCGCCAAGTTGAGCGTTGACGTCCAGCCAATTTTGCCAACGAGGAGGTATAACGCAACACAAGGACCTCGCATAACGATTTTCTCGCAGCATGGTACATGTAGTACATTGCTGCACCTCTGATCTTGAACGCTCCGTTTGAGCGCGCGCACCGATCATCCCCCGTGTAGAACCTCTGTGTGTTCATTAGCCATCAGCGCAGAAGCTAGAAAGGAAGAGGACTGAACAGTCACCCAGCACAGGCACCCCGGCAATGCCAAAATGCCAGTTGGTGGCGGTGACGTGTCCTCGTTGGAAATGTCTGCTGTGCTGCCCTGCTGCCTGCTGCCTGCTGCCTGCCGTCTGGCAGCTGGCAGCTGGCTGTGCCTTTTACTATGTATCTCGGCAATTCGCCCCCCCCCCTCCCCCCCCCTCCCCCCTTCTCTCCCCCTGGCACGGATCCTGTGGATCCATGCTATTGTCAAGCCTCGTGGACCCAGTGGGATCAATTGGACTGAGTTGTTCCCCTTCCAAGCTCATTCGATGAAGAAGTGGTAAATTGACAAACACTGTTGGGCAACCAATCGACCGAAAATGTGGTGTTTTTACCACCGTCGTACAAGGCAAGCAGGCCTGCCACGTCGGGAGCACATGCATATCTATGTACGTACATATGTACAGTACGTCCGTACTAGATTCGGAGATGCAACGGGATGCAGCGGGAAAGGAGGAGGGCACGGGGCACGGGACACGGGGGGCGTGCGGCGTGCGGTGGGGGGAGTGGGCGCCGCTGCCCTTCACCGGAATGAAAAACAATGCCCTGCCACGCAGGCATTCATCAACATTGTGTACTCCGTAGAACCCTACAGCAACCCCCTACAGCAACGTAGTCCGAGTGATTACGTGGCTTTGACAACCAACTGGCGGCGAATGCACCCCCCCCCTTCTCTAGGGCTCTCAGAGGTGGATAAAATCAATTCTCAGGTATCCCGCATTGCCTCACCGCGTCGTCCACTTCTTCGTGTCTCGTGTCCTTCTTCGGGTGTCACGACCGTAGACCTACATAACGGGCATGCCAAAGAAAGCCCCCCCCCCCTTCCCTCCCCTAAAAAAAAAACCTCAACTCACAGGCGCAAGGCATCAAGTTTCTCCGAAATGCGAGCCCCAGGAGAGTCCAGGAAAAAGCCTCTTGCGTCTCCCTACATGTATTTTCTCAGGTACTCGACGACCTTGCTTGCCGTGTACCCACACTTCTGCACACTACTGCTGGTTCTTTGATATCATGTGGTCGTTCCTCCGAGAATTTTTTTTGGTCAAGTCGCAAGGAATCAGGGATGTCCTGGACCCAGTATTCCAGGGCACAAACGATTACACCATCAAGGTAGGTACCCAACTTTAGCAGAGACACCAGGCTTGAATGTTTCAGATCTTTTACGACTTCCGATACAGCGGGTTCCCTTTCAACGAATACGTTTCTTTCATGTCAAAGGTCAAAAGTATCGGACATGGACCAAGACGACTCAATATGAAACGAATCATACATGTCCCTTATCAAGAAGGTCAAATACTAAAAGGACTTCATCTAACAATTTGCTCTGTATAAACGCTACGACTATGCTCCTGCACTGTGTTTCATCGCCATTGTTCTTGTCAAAGAAAACATCCCACATCCATACAGGGGCCGCTCGCGCTTTATAAAGATACTTGCCAATTGCTGTCAGCGCTGTCAAGATTTATACCATATCCATACTCGATCTTTCCCGACGGCATATTTACTATCGTCTGCGCAAACCCATGATACACACTTTGAGGTCCACATGCAGCGGGATATTTTGACGACTCAGCAGTAGCTTCTCATGGCATCTTCGTAGCCAGTGCCACCTCGCAAGTCTCGTCCAAACTTGGCGTGAATGTCCAAGACTTGCTGCATATGCCGCATCGAAAGCGCCTCGGCCTTGTTCAGGGCCAAGTCTTGAGCAGAACCAATCATGTTCTTGATCTCTCGTCCATTGAGTTCGTGTTTGGCAAGTTGATCAAGATCCTCGTCAGTAAAAGGCTCCACGGCCAGTTGTCCATGCGCCTCGACTCTGCCAATAAACATCTTTAAGATGGCCTTCTTAGCCTTGGAATCTAGTCCATCATATCTGAGAGCGATGTGAATCCGGGATTGGAATGCCTCATCAAATGTCTGCACCTTTTGTCAGATAACGTCCTTCATCCGATCTTTGTTTTCTTCTTCGTCCCCTTCTACTTCATCAAAGGATTCTCTGACTCACCTCTACACGGTTTGTAGTGAGGAACAAAATTCCTTGAAAGTATTCCAGTTGGCGTAAGAAAATGCTAACAAGTGCGTTGCGATGTATGTCCTGCATATTTCGCTTTTCGAGAAACACATCAGCTTCGTCGAGCAGCAGTATCGCCCCCCAGGAATGACAAATATCCAGTATTTTTTGCAATTCCATCTCCAGAAAACGAGAGTTGGTGCCAAGTTCTCCAGCAGATACCATATATAGTGGACATTGGAGCAATTCACTGATGCCTTCTGCAGTCAGGGTTTTGCCTGTTCCCGGAGGTCCGTGAAGAACAGCTGCAGATTCCTCGTTAGCACTCATCTAATAGCAATCAGCCCATATCAACCAAGCTTGTAACATACTGACGAGGCCTTTCCCTTTCCCTTGTATGACATCATCGATTGTCTGGGTCAGATTGTTCTTGCGTGACTTGACGAGCGCTTGGATCAGATCTTTCGTTTCTGGAGGAAGAACCAGAGAGCCCCAAGCATCTTCGTTCCACTTGATCTCGCGGATCCTAGAAACGGAGAACTCCAGCCATTCCTTCTCGGAGAAAGAAAAGCCCAAGACAACTGGCGACGCGAGCAGATAGTCATCATCTGTAAACACAAGTGATTGATCCGTTACCGAGTCTCCCTCTGGTGTCTCGGCGACTTTCTCTTCCGTTGATGAGTCGATACTATTCGCCCCTTGAATGGTTGCACTGGCCGTTGTTGGCAATGATTGCAACGGCAAAGGCTTGCTCCTCGCCTCCAAGTCAGCTTGCAGCGCTTTCGTGACCAGGATGCTACGGTCGAAGCCCTTGGTCGTCTTGCTAGTCACCTTCGGACCCTCCTCCCCATGGACGTCTTCGGATGAAAAGCAGTCATACATACCATCCTCACCATCAGACAAACCTGAATCTGACAGTGCATCGGAACCTTTGGGTCGTACTGCAGACACGAAGTAGTTGGGATTGATACGCCTGAAGATAGCAGGGTCCACCATAATGCGGCTTGGTTGAATGTGGAACTTCGTAATCGCCCCCTTCTTGCCTTTCATGTATGCAAGACCTGAGTATGCCTTGAAATGTGCTCCATTGAGAGACACAAATTTCTTGCCTCGTTCGATCAACGTTTGGCGCATGTTCAGCTCATCCTTGTGATATGAGAGTGGATAAAATGGCAAGCTGGTTATTTTTCGAGTCCCTTGAAATTCTGCAATTTCTTCAATCACATTTCCATGGCCAAAACGCTTCCCATCGAATTCGAGATATTTGCCGTCGACAACATAACAGTTACCTCGAAACATCGAACTGTGACGAACAGCCATGTCAACTTTGAAAACACGGGGATCTTCCATGTGCCCGTAGGTTGCAGAGTACACAAGTGTGTTTGGCTTCCATAATGCCCAAAAATACTCGAAGTTGACGATTCCGCTATCCAGCATTGAGTACAAGCTTTTCTTCACTTTTGCGTAGTCTTTGTCCAGATATTTGATCAAAACTTTGAGTTCCTTTCGCTTGTTGTCAAGCCGACGCTGATTTCTACGCTGTTCTCGTTTGTGCTTACCAGCCGGCTCAACCTCTTTCAGCTTTTTTAAATGTGAACGAAAGTCGTCCAAGTATCTAAGACCTATGTTAGATGGATTCAGACATAAGATCGGGTGGTCTTTCTTTTTGAGGGGGGGGGGCAACAACGATCAAAACAACCCCGGAAAAAGAGAAAAAATAAGAACGAGACAAACTGGGAATATTTCTTACAGAAAAAGTAGATTCGGGTCTAATTTCGGCGTTTCATCGACCAGGTTTACTCCACGAACATTGCCTATGACATCTTGCAGGCATTCACGCAGAAGCTTGCTCTTGATGTCGACAGACGTGGCTCGGTATTTTCCCTCACTACTGAAAGTCCTCCTCACGTGGAATAAGTATCCGCCATATTTAGAGTTCGCAGCCATGTCCGCCGTATCTTGAAGTTTGAAAGCAAAGAGTTTGCTGTCCCAAACTGCATCAACGCGTTTGTAATCTAGCTTTTTCTCTCTCTGAGCATCGTGGCGGGAGTCTGACTTTCCGTTGCCCAAGGGGTTACCTCGAGAGCCAGCAAGTGGCCCAGGACTAATAGGACGAGTTGAGGATTCTCTAGTAGGTAAAACGACTGGGTGACTGTACCTTGACACAAATGGCTTCTGATTCTTGTTATTTGCTTGAGTAATGCTGGAAGATTCGGTCTGCGCTAAGTCCGTCGTAGAATATGGATTGCCGAACGCGCCAATGACTGGCTGTTGCTGAGATTGGAATTGCCTGTTCGTCTGGGAGGCTTGAAAGCCGCTCATAGTGTCTAGTTGGTGCTGTAAATGGCTGCATCGCAACTCCAATTGTTCAAGAGCCTCTCCTATATCCTTTTGGGTAGTCGCATCGACCCAATTGTCGAGACCATGAGCATTTCGAGAACTTGCCTCTTTTCGGGGCATCACCGTACTGCCTGACCCACGCACAGCCTTGCTTGGTCCTCTGAGTGCCTTACGGCCGCCATGGACACGATGACGAGAGACAGAGCGAGAAGATGCTCTAGACATCCTCGACTTGCATTTGCGGTAGATCTCGTCTTCATCTGATGAGTACAACGTGTCGCCGTCGTCTGGGTCAGTGGAAGAACTACCATCACTCTCACTTGGCGAATATAGCTCCGAGCCCGAGGATGGGGGGCCCTTCATCCTTCTCAGGCAATGGTTTCTGCTCGTTTTCTCAAATCTCCCTTTTCTCCCAGCGTCTTCAGCTTTGCGACTGTTTTTCGTTTTCTTTGACTTGGCCGTCCTTCGATTAGGTGTGTCGGGTTTTGTCTTGGAGGGCTCAGATGATTTTGCGTGGCAATTCGACTTCTTGGTTGATCCATCGTCGTTTTCAGCCACAGTCTCCGTGATCTGTTGACTGGGGTGGATTTGCCTTTCGGCCGCAGTTCCACCAACTCGAGATGACTCCATGACTGCTCCTGGAAACTCGAACAGCCGTGGAGAGTGCCACCCGAGCTCGAAGTCCTGAAAGTGAGGTGACTAGCGGAATAAATATCTACAGAGGGGAGCTTTGGTCAGAAGCCAAAAATCCGTGGAAGCAGTGGATCTGGGAATGTTTTTCTCAGAAAGCATTTCTTACTATAAAGCGGCGGCGTGACAGGAGACAATAGAACAGCAGATGGAAAGATGACCGATTAATGACACGAAAGGTACTGTCTGTTGAAAGATGATTTAACTGCGAACCAAGGCCTTTTCTCGTTGACAGCGTTGTGATCTACGACTAGGACGAGATTCGAAATTGAGATGCTCGTAGATGTCGAAGCGTGGGCACAGTTCAACGATGTTTGGAGTAGGAATAAGCGAATGAGGTGCTATTGGTAAATGTCGCCGAAAACAAAAAATAGCCTTCCCAGAAAATAAACTGCCGCTCAGGGTCGGGAGCTGCCTGATAATCAAAGGGTTCTTGTGCGAAGGCAAACGGCTAGGCAGATGCTGTGGGACGCAGGCCAGAAAGCAAGCGGAATCAGGAAACAAGATGTGATCAGAGAGTGATGACTTCTCTTTGGGACGGGAAGGAGTGGGTAGCCGATTGACTGCCCGCGAAAGAATGGAGAGTTTGATGTCTTTTGGTCAGGTCAAGGTGACTGGCTCTTCCCTCTTTGCCTCAGGACGCATGTAAGCAGACATGTGGCGGTATGGCAGAAAATGGGAAACGACAATTCTAAGTGTAAGCGAGGAGTAGCGACAAACGCTGTGAAAGGAGTTAAGCACGGGAGAGTGAACATCATGTGCACCAAGACAAAGTCAGGCAACACCGGTCACCTCGGGCGAGACGAGTGCCATCCCTGCCTACCTGAGGAAGATGCCGCAGCTGCCTGGTAAGTACATGTACATATGTATATGTGTACATACATATGCACATAAGTAAGGTTGCGCAACAGGTCACCCTCCCCTCCCAGGCCTTGCTTGACCCATCGTGAAGCTATGCGTTGGCGTTTCCCGCCATTGGTTGGATGCCGCTCGACGGGGATGCATGTATGATTTGTTTGCCTTCTTCAATGCCTTCATTGGCTGTGAGGATACCTTTCGATCGAATCGACCTGGTCAACTGCGGCTTGTCCATTGATGCGCCACGAGCAACCAACAAGCACAGCCCTTATAGCGTTTTCAGCTTGTAGAGCCTGCATGCTTGCTGACATGGGCGTAAATCTATCTGACTGAGTGATGGATGACGGTCAACAAGAGAGCGAAGCAACGTGCCACTGGAAAGTGTGTAGGGAGATCGCAAGTCACGTTTCCGGGCTGAGTTCGGGAGTTATAATTAGGCATTTGTCTACGGAGTATTTGAAAACGACCGTCCTCCCACCTGGGTTTCGCTCAACTGTGCATCTCTACCAGTCCTGACCATCTTGTCAATAACCGTTTCCACAGTCTTGATTTTATGAATAAAACGAAGGCTTTGAGCACGGCAGTTGGTGAGCTGCGATTCGCATTATCCATGCGGCACACAAAAGATGAATATTCAGTCTCGCCGTCGTTGCGGGGTTGCGCTGCTGGGGGAGTCCCTGCCAACCCCAACCAGCTTCAGTGGTACAGTGGGTGTAGGCTAGCTCCGCCAAACTTGCGTAGCGATCCACCACCCCGCGTCATGGCGCGCTGCATCTCGACAAGCTAGCTTCCAAGGTTGAGGTCTCGACGCCCCTACGGAGTACAAGTTTGACTATTGCACCGTCTTGATTGGCGCCAACGAGAAGCCGCTGTTCCAGGTATCCTGTTCCAGGTATCCTGTTCCAGGTATCCTGTTCCAGGTATCCTGTTCCAGGTATCCTGTTCCAGGTATCCTGTTCCAGGTATCCTGTTCCAGGTATCCTGTTCCAGGTATCCTGTTCCAGGTATCCTGTTCCAGGTATCCTGTTCCAGGTATCCTGTTCCAGGTATCCTGTTCCAGGTATCCTGTTCCAGGTATCCTGTTCCAGGTATCCTGTTCCAGGTATCCTGTTCCAGGTATCCTGTTCCAGGTATCCTGTTCCAGGTATCCTGTTCCAGGTATCCTGTTCCAGGTATCCTGTTCCAGGTATCCTGTTCCAGGTATCCTGTTCCTGTGCCTTTTTGTGGAGTACAGCTTGCAATTCGTTTATTCGTTTAGCTTGTCACAAGGAGCGTCATTGCTCTTGTGCTGTTTGCGGAGTGGGACAGAGCGTTTTATCGCAACAAACGGTTCTGTTATTGGGCTGCACAAAAGACAAAGAAACGTTCTACATCACCCGGTTTTTGCTCTCAATTACCATTCTGTCAGTTGTCTTACCCACACCAGCTGCTCGGCACCATCCACCCCGTGGAGAGAGGCCTCCGCCAGGTTCAGCCCAATATCATGCCTAGCAATAGATCAAGGTGGTCGTCTGTCGACCGTATGCTCGGCCACAATGGGCAACGTGCCTCCGGCGGTAGTGGAAGCGCTCACAATTGGCTTCAAGAAGAAGAAAGGGCCTGTAAGTTCCCAGCGCAACTTGACCAGCATGTCAAACGAAATTCTAGAGGTCATCTCCCTGACTGACCCATCAAACAACATCAGTACTCCCTCGATTCAACCATGATCAGATCCGATCAGCTATTCCACCGCCCGAGGTTACAAAAGTCTGTCTTCGTTTGCGCCATCTTGTACAAGAATGCGTGCCTTGCGAGATGGAGGTGAGCCGCGTAACCACTCCGCACAGTCGCATTATTACCCAAAAGGTCATTCAAGCAGCAAAAGAGGCTGGAGGAAACGAAACCCGAGGATGCGTAGTAAGATGGCCTTTCCATTATTTCGTAAACCCGGTATAATCTCTAAAACATATCTTCTTTTCTAGGTGTATTGCCTCTTGGTCAATCAGAGATGGTTCAAACATGAAGCTATCGCCGAGCTTTGGGATTCTGACCTACACAAGCTGCGAGCTGAAGCCTGTGGGGTCATTGCCAAAGCACTGTAAGCACACGTCTAAATGCAGCCAATGGTTCTATCCTAACAATGACCACTTTAGTATTGAGACGGAAGATGATATTAATTACCTTCTGTACGAGGTTTTACTACGTCGCTACTCTTATATTGCCAACGGCGCTCCTACTCCGCCCGTGAACGTTATCGAGAAGGCTGTCGACCTACATGCTGTTCGAGTGATAGGCTCGTCTGGTTATCAGAAATGCATCAATTACCTGTGGCGCGGATGGCTTGTTCAGGACGAAAACGACCCATCTGTCTTTGTCGACTACAAGGACAAGGACAACCCCAATTTCCTCACTCATATGGACCCGGATCGTATGCGAGCTCCACGAAACCAGAACGCTGCGCAAATGCTACTATCCCTTGTGTACCTCGTCCTATATACCGCCGCGATCAATTCTGTTAACCCTTCAGGAGAGCTAGATGGAGCCGAAGTGACACTATATCTGTTCACCCTTGGATATATCTGTGACGAAACTATGAAGGTGTACAAGGCTGGCTATCGTATTCTTGGCTTTTGGAATGCCTTCAATGCTGTCTTGTATTCTTTCCTCACCGTTTCCCTTGTATTCCGCATCAATGGCTTAACGGCGTCTGAGGGGTCTGAAACCCGCGAACACTACAGCAAACTGAGTTACAACATGCTGGCATTTGTCGCACCGATGTTTTGGTGCAGGCTCATGTTGTATCTCGACAGCTTCAGATTTTTCGGGGCCATGCTTGTCGTGCTGAAGGTGATGATGAAAGAGTCCGTTATCTTCTTTGCTCTCCTCATCGTTGTGATCATTGGCTTCCTTCAAGCCTTTATCGGATTGGATCTGGCGGAAGATAATGTTGCAAATGATGTTCTGTTTATTGTCGAATCAATGACGAAAGCTATCATGCAGAGTCCTGAATTTGAGGGTTTCGAAGCATTTGGGCCACCTTGGGGTATTATACTATATTACTGCTTCACTTTTGTCGTCATGGTACTGCTCTTTACCCCACCTTTCCCAATTTTCACAGAAATGTGTGGCTAATTTTGACTTACTAGATCATTCTGCTTAACATCCTCATTGCGCTCTACAACTCTGCCTACGAAGATATTTACGAGAACGCTGATGACGAATATCTTGCTTTGTTCTCCCAGAAGACAATGCAATTTGTGAGAGCTCCAGATGAGAACGTTTATATCCCACCGTTCAATCTCGTGGAAATTGTCATATCTGCTCTGTTCGAATGGTTGTTGCCGAAGCACATTTATGAAGTTATCAATGACTACGTGATGGCTTTCTTATATTCGCCCCTGCTGTTTGTTTCGGCATATTTTGAGACACGCACGGCACATCGAATACGACAAAACAGGTCGAGGGGAGATGAGGACGATGATGTGGTTGAAGAATGGGAGCAAATGGCACATGAACTCGACTTGGAAGTCGAAGGTTGGTTCAAAACGTGTGATGCTGTCAAACCAAACATGGAAGATGACCCGGCTGTCCTGGAAATTCGAAAACTGCGCTCGGAGATTGATGAGCTGAAAACACTGGTAGTGAAAATCAACAAGGCTGCCGAATCGAAGCTGGCGGCTTCGGGCGAGAAATCGAAGGATAAGAAATCTTTTTCAAGGTCAGCGGATACAGAGCAATAGCTGGAAAAAAGCTTCGCGGAATGTGTTTTGAGCAGAACAAACTTTTCTGTCATTTTTGTATATCTCACAGGTACCGGGTATATTGGCTTGCTCGAGAGTATATGTCATTCATATATGAGTGCAATTTACTAGACGATTCTACCTGGCCCACTACAATCAAGATTGTGAGTGCGTCATGATGGCAAATACACTAATCCCTCGTGCCAATCTCCATCAGCTTTACCAATGCTCAAGTCTCTACGGGGGGAAAGTACTTTCTGGGCTCTCGTAAGCTAAAGTCGAAAACGAGGAGAGTTTAGTGCGTACTTACGGAAGGGCCTCGTTATAGGCTGTCACATCCTTCAGCTCGAAGGTGACGAAGACTACCCTTTCTAGAATACTGCCATTGTTTTCCAAGAATCTTCTCACAGTCTCGCAAGCGACTTTTGCTGCATCTTGGCTAGGATAACCATACACACCAGTGCTGATGCTGCTGAAAGCAATGGTTTTGACGCCCTCGAGTGAGGCTAATTTCAAGCTGTTCTCATAACAGCTTCGAAGGGCTCGTTCGCTCTTCTGGGGTTCACGGCTGCTATAAACAGGTCCGACTGTATGAATGACGCGTTTGGCTGGTAAATGATACCCTTGAGAAATAACCGCATCTCCAGTAGAACATCCGCCCATTTCGCGGCATTCAGACTTCAGTTCAGGTCCAGCAGCCCGATGAATAGCCCCGTCGACACCACCGCCACCAAGCAAGGTACTGTTTGCCGCATTGACAATCGCATCGAGCTGGAGTTTGGTAATGTCACCTCGGATGAGGCCGACACGAGAGTTTATGGAGGCCGATGGAAGGAAAGATGATGTAGAACCTGAGAAGACAGACTCTTTTGCAAGAGCTGACGTTTGATAAAGCTGAGCAATGGTGGGAATTTCTGAGAGAACTTTGATTGACGTCATTTTGTAAGATTCATTGTGATGACAAAAAGGAAAGCGAAATGCTGACGACAGGCACGAAGCTGTTAGGCCAATGAGGTGCGCTTCTTGCTGGTACTGCCAAAGTGCTGTTCACACGAGAGACCCTGTTTCTCACTCAAGAGGTATTTGGCACAATACGTCTTCCTGAGAGAGGTTTTCGCATACAACTGATACTCAATGCGAAGCTCTGCACAACTACACTCGGGAAATAACTTGTAGCCTGCCGGACGGCTTCGCAGAGATCTTATCGTCGTGAAAAGCAGAGGTGTTACAAGAACGGTACACTTCGTCTCTCTCAGCTCGTCGAAGACGTCTTGAAAAATCGCTTTGCTCTGATATAACGATCATGCAGAAGGATTATGCGCCCTTGGATCTTGCTGTATTGTTGATGTTTGTGGGCAGCAGCTGCTAGAAGATTGGTGGGGTCGGCCGGCTTGATGGAACAGACGCTCCCGTTTGTCGATGTCTGGTCTTATCGAAGGCGGCGCTACTGCTTATCGATGCCGTCTGGTTTGTTCTCGCCCCTCATAACACATTTTCCACCCCGCCATCAGCTCCTTCTGAGTCACGGCTTGTCGTTGTACCAAATTCACCACGGCCGACCTAGCGCTGATCTCCAACTTACACATTGTGCCCGAAAAAGCTAGAAGGCTGTTCAGAAATACATCTATTACCGAATTAAACGCCCCTCTGTGGTGAAATCCACAACAATGGCTGACGACGCGACGAAGACCATGGCCAAGCTCCAGCTTGACGATGTCACCGGAGAAATGGTCTCCAAGGCCGAACTCAAGAAACGCCAGCAGAAGAGGGCTAAGAAGGCCGCCCAAGAAAAATCCCGCCAAGAGAAAGCGGCCGCCGGACCAAGTCAGACAGCTGCTGCGCCAGCTCCAAAGCCAGAGGAAGTCCCCATCGACCCCGAGGCAATGTTCAAGCAAGGATTCCTCGACGATGTCTACAAAGAGCGGCCAGTAAAGGATGTGGTAACGCGTTTCCCACCAGAGCCCAATGGCTATCTACATATAGGGCATGCCAAAGCTATCGCCGTTAACTTTGGCTTTGCCAAGTACCACGGCGGCGTGTGCTATTTACGATTCGACGATACAAACCCAGAGAAGGAGGAAGAAAAGTATTTCACTGCCATCCAAGATGTCATCACATGGCTTGGATTCAAACCTTATAAAATCACTTATTCAAGTGACCATTTTGAAAAACTTTATCAGCTGGCAGAGAAACTTATTTCTCAGGGCAAGGCATATGTTTGTGCATGCAACGGTGCGTTGTCTGAAACATGGTGCTGAAGTTCAACGCTCTAACTCTCTCCGGTTCCTAGATACTGAGATCAAGCTTCAGCGTGGAGGAGAAAAGGGAGCCACACCCCGATACCGCTGTCAGCACGCCGAGCAAACGGTCGACGACAACTTGCAAAAGTTCCGTGATATGCGTGACGGAAAGTACAGGCCCAAGGAGGTGTTTCTGCGCATGAAGCAAGACATCGCCGATGGTAATCCTCAGATGTGGGATTTGGCGGCGTATCGAATCAAGACTGACACCCCCCATCATCGCACTGGATGGAATTGGAAAATCTACCCAACTTACGACTTCACTCATTGCTTGTGCGATAGTTTCGAAGGCATCACACATTCTCTATGCACTACAGAATTCATCCTCAGTCGTGTATCATACGAGTGGCTCAACAAGTCTTTGGAGGTTTACGAGCCCATGCAACGAGAGTACGGACGCCTGAATTTGACCGGTACTGTTTTATCGAAGCGCAAAATTCTCAAGCTCGTTGAAGAAAAGATTGTGCGAGATTGGGACGACCCAAGACTTTACACTCTTATTGGTATCCGCCGTCGCGGTGTGCCGCCTGGTGCGATTCTTGAGTTCGTCAATGAACTTGGCGTCACCACTAACATCACGACCATCATGATCCACAAATTCGAGCAGAGTATCCGAAAGTACTTGGAGAAGACTGTACCTAGGTTGATGATGATTCTTGATCCAGTCCCCTTGCTTATCGAGGATGCCGAGGCTTCGGACGTGACCCTGCCGTTTTCACCAAAAGACCCTAACATGGGATCCCATACCATCCGCTTCACACCTACTATATACATCGACAGATCAGATTTCCGTGAAGTTGACAGCAAGGACTATTTTCGCTTAGCCCCTGGCAAAACTGTTGGCTTGCTCAATGCGCCATACCCTGTGAAGGCAACCTCATTTACCAAAGACGAGGCTACAGGAAAGGTGACTGAGATCCGAGGTGTATTCGACAAGGAGATCAAGAAGGCGAAGACATATATTCAGTGGGTTGGTACTGAGGGGTCAAGGAAGGTGGAAGCTCGCATTCACAACGCTCTGTTCAAATCGGAGAAGCCAGATGATGCAGAAGGCGGTTTCTTGAATGATCTCAATCCTCATAGCGAGGTCATATATCCTAATGCTATCATCGAGTCAGGATTTGACGAAGTCAGGCGCCGAGCACCGTGGCCAGACGCTGCTGGCGAGAGTGAGCTCGGCAAAGGCGGCCCGGAAAGCGTTCGATTTCAAGCCATGCGCGTTGCCTATTTCGTAAGCTACAATCCATAAATCCCTCAGACTTAATGATGATGAGGCTATTGCTGACAAAATGCTTTACTAGGCGATGGATTCCGATAGCACAGACGAAAAAATTGTATTCAACAGGATTGTAAGTTTAAAGGAGGATGCTGGAAAGAAGGCATGAATGCAGCGAGCAGAAGTAGGTCAACGGCGTTCGGGGTCTGAAAATAACCAGTGACCGAAGATTCATATAAGTAAGGACCAGCATCAAGCAGTATTGGCAAATGTAGCAGGGCAGGCATTGGTGACGCTCGTATTTATATGACATCGCATCAGTCATCATGCTCAAATATATCAATCAGGTCGGAGACAAAGTCAACGCGATATCTATGCCAAGCAAGAACTTCGCCTGTTGAGGATGATCACGCTGTCATATTGGAGTTCTCGTGTTATGTGCAGTGTAATTCGACCTGTCTTTTCATCGCTAGAAAGAAGACTTAGAGTGATGTTGATGGTATTGTCGTTGTGGAAGACTTTCGAAATACCACAAATTTTCAACACGCGGCTGTCTCGTTCTCGCAACGACGAAACCGCGTGCTTTTCGGGCGACCTCGTAAATTTTTTGCTTCAAAGAGAAATTCCTACGACTGAGACGAACCTGTGATGACGATGACGTGGCCCAAAGACTGGAGCGCAATGAAGCGGAAATTGGGAGTATTTTGATTGGAATTCGACTCCACCGCCACGACTTCAACCTGATCCAACGGTGCAGGTACCATTTGGCGCAGGCTATGATCGATAGAAACGGCGTAGCCGGATGTTGTTGCTGACGGGAACTTCCCCACGGACGGATCGAGCCGGGCCCCAAACTAGAATGGATAAGCGGTTCAACAGACATGTCCCATGGCTCAAAGTCGGCGAGAGGTACAAGAAACGTTCAACCTACGAAGGCATTACTGTGCCGCTCGGTAAAGTATGAATGAATGTTGTAGGATATGCTTACGGAGTAGAACGGCAACACCATAGAGGAGGCTTGCGCAACATTTATCTTTTGAGAACGGAAGTCTATACTAGTTGAAATACCAAGCAGGATCTGTCGTTAATTTCCAATTTTTCCGCATCATGAACTCTATTCAATTTCTCTCGCCCTCACATTACATTGGCGGTGTGTAAGCCCGAAGGATTGAAAGGCAATACAGGCGATTGTGCTACAGGAGTGCCCTTCGTCTGAAGACTTTGGCCTGGCTTTTCATGCTCTCGAGAACGAACGACACCGGCCCCAGCAGGATCACGGTTCACTGGATTCGTCTCCAGTTCTCTCCGCATTGTACATTGGATCATACAGCTTATGCACTGTTCATCGCCAAGCTGGTCAGCCCACAGAAGCCATTTCTGTTGCTGCTTTGCACGTACCCGTTTGACTCGAGAACCTAATAAGAGATAAGAGAGAGAGAGCTAACCACGGCGCCATCAAGTGCTGGATCTGAAATCATCTGCAAGCTGGCTGGCCGTGCACACGGGCACGGCGACGACTCACCGCCTTTGCCGTCCTCCCCAATCGAGTTTAGCGCGGGCCCGATAAAACCCGATAAGCCCCTTCTCACCAGCCAAAGTGGAGGGGCAGGGGCGAATTTTTTTTTCATCCATCCAGGATTTAGCGCCCCCGAACATAGAAAGCGAAGGGCAAGAAAAAAAAAGTTGTGGAGGCCAGGGACACATAAATCTTGTCCACCCTCTCTCACTCTCTTCAGAACCCTCCGCATTTTTCTTCCTTCCCCTCCGTGTCCTCCTCAATCTCCCCTCCGTCCTCCATCACTTCTTTTTTTGGACGTCATACTCCAAGACGAACCGTGGACTAGTTCTTCCAAGAAGTCCTCATCCCTTGTTAGTCGAGTTGTTTCTTGGATCCTCCTCCCTGGAACAACCCCGCCTCCGTTACCGATAGACGCAAAAAAGCCGCGATAGAGCAGAGTCGACCCCTCCATCGTCTCTGTGGGCTTTCGCGATAGACCCCGATAGACACTGAACCGTAATAGGGGCATTGTCTTTCTCAGTTCGCCTTCTCTTAGACTCGAATTTTCGCATTTTAATACTCCCACAATCGACAACATGCCTTCCGAAAACGCTCAGTCGATCAAGGTCCTTGATGAGCTCTTCCAGAAGCTCACCGTCTCAAAGGAGGCGGCTGACATCAAGGAGTCCTCCAATCAGCTGGCCAGCTTTATTAACGGCCGCATTGAGGATCAGGATGTCCCCAGCAAGTGAGTTTTATTCTGTTCTGCCGCCTTTTTAACCAGCGGCGTTTACTCAGACACCCACCCCGCCGCCTGGGGCTAAAGTTTTTTTGTGCCTCACTGGCACCCCCCGCCAACATGGGCATGGGCATACAATCTTCCCACCATTACCACACTCCAAGTTTCACTGGCATTTCCCGATGTTTATCTGGTCGGCGGTGAAGGTCCTTGAACCATGGCGCTTCAGTGCATCAAGCGGCTTCATATCACTCACTAGCTCAAATGCAACAAATCTAACAATTTTTTTTTTCAGGACCATTGATGACCTGAAGAAGAATCTCACCAATAAGAAGGATGCCGTGGCCCGTGAGCAGGCTTGCGTTGCGATTGAGGCTATCGCGTCCCACTCGGAGGTTTCCGCCAACGTTGAGCCTTATCTTGTCGTCCTTCTTCCCCATGTTCTTGCCGCTGTGGGTGACAAAATCACTGCTGTCAAGACCGCTGCTACCGCAGCCGTCAATGCCATCGCCGGTGCCATTAACGGCAATGCCTGCAAGGCTGCTCTCCCTGCCATTATGGAGTCAATCCGCACTGCCCAGAAGTGGCCTGAGAAGATGGCTGCTCTGGACTTCATTGACGCCCTGATCAAGACTGCCCCCGCTCAGCTCGCTTACCGTGTCCCCGACTTGATACCCGTGATCTCAGAGGCTATGTGGGATACTAAGAAGGAGGTCAAGGAGCGTGCCTACAAGACTATGGAGCAGCTTTGCCAGCTTATCGTCAACAAGGATATCGAGCGCTTCATTCCCGAGCTCATCAAGTGTATCGCCAAGCCTGAGAACGTTCCCGAGACCGTTCACTTGCTCGGTGCCACCACTTTTGTCACTGAAGTCCAGGAGCCCACTCTGGCTCTCATGGTTCCTCTTCTGGATCGTGGTCTGGCCGAACGCGAGACTGCCATCAAGCGAAAGGCTGCTGTCATTGTTGACAATATGTGCAAGCTTGTTGACGACCCCAACATCGTTGCCCCTTTCTTGCCCAAGATGATGCCTGGTCTTCAGAAGAACTACGACAACTTGGCTGATCCTGAAGCCCGTGAGAAGACCAAGCAGGCTTTGGACACCATTACACGTGTTGGCCATGTCGTTGATGGCAAGATTCCCGAAGCCCGTAACGACGGTGACCAGAAGGTCGTCCTTGGCAAGCTCAGGGATCTTCTCGCTCCCAAGTACGCCTCTTATCTCGACAAGATGGGCCCTGTTGCCGAGTATATTGCTGCTATGGCCGGACAGCTTATCGACGAGAAGGAGTCTGAGAGCCTTGTCTGGGTTGACAATCTGAAGGCGTACATGTCCGTCATCACTGGCATTGACAACGCCGAACCTACCGTTGAAGCTCTCCGCAAGCGTGCTTCACCAGGTGCGGCCGAGGAGGAAGCCGTCGAGGCCGATGAAGAGGAGGGCGAGGATCTTTGCAACTGCACCTTCTCTCTGGCGTACGGTGCCAAGATTCTTCTCAACCAAACTCACCTGCGTCTGAAGCGTGGTCAGCGTTACGGTCTCTGTGGTCCTAATGGATCTGGAAAGTCCACCCTCATGCGTGCCATCAATAATGAGCAGGTTGAGGGGTTTCCCAAGCAGAGCGAGGTCAAGACCGTCTTCGTTGAGCACGATCTTGATTCTGCTGATACTGAGATGACCACCATCGAGTGGACTATGAAGAAGCTCGCTGAGGCTAACGTTACTACCACCCAAGCCGATGTCGAGAAGCAGCTCAGTGAATTTGGCTTCACCGACGGCATGATTTCTGGTGAAATTAGTGCCCTTTCTGGTGGTTGGAAGATGAAGCTTGCTTTGTGCCGTGCCGTCTTTGAGGCCCCCGATATCCTGTTGCTCGATGAGCCTACCAACCACTTGGATGTCAAAAATGTCAAGTGGCTCGAGGAGTACCTCATCAACTCTCCTTGCACCTCTATCATTGTCTCTCACGACTCCGGTTTCCTTGACAATGTCTGCCAGCACATCGTTCACTACGAGCGATTCAAGCTCAAGCGTTACAAGGGCAACTTGGCAGACTTTGTCAAGCGTGTTCCCTCTGCCAAGTCCTACTACGAGCTTGGTGCATCAGAGATGGAGTTCAGCTTCCCTGAGCCCGGTTTCCTCGAGGGTGTCAAGACCAAGGCCAAGGCTATTCTGCGAGCCACCAAGATGTCCTTCCAGTATCCCGGTACCTCCAAGCCCCAGGTTTCCGACATCACTTTCCAGTGCTCTTTGGGATCTCGTATTGCTGTCATTGGACCCAACGGTGCTGGCAAGTCTACTCTTATCAATGTTTTGACTGGTGAGCTCATCCCTACCCAGGGTGAGATTTATCAGCACGAAAACATCCGTATTGCCTACATCAAGCAGCACGCTTTCGCTCACATCGATAACCACCTTGACTCAACCCCATCTGAGTACATCCAGTGGCGTTTCCAGACTGGTGAGGATCGTGAGACCATGGACCGTGCTAACAAGATCATCACTGAGGATGATGAGAAGGCCATGGACAAGGTGTTCCGAATTGAAGGTACCCAGCGCCGCATCATTGGAATCAACTCCCGCAGAAAGTTCAAGAACAGCTACGAGTACGAATGCTCGTGCGCCATCGGTGAGAACGTTGGCATGAAGAACGAGCGCTGGACCCCCATGATGTCTGCCGACAATGTCTGGTTGCCCCGTAACGAGCTTTTGGCCTCTCACCAGAAGATGGTAGCAGATGTTGATATGAAGGAGGCCCTCGCCTCTGGTCAGTTCCGTCCTCTGGTCCGAAAGGAGATCGAGGCTCACTGTGCCAACTTCGGTCTCGATGCTGAACTTGTTTCCCACTCCCGCATGAGAGGTCTGTCAGGGGGTCAGCGTGTCAAGACCGTCCTTGCTGCTTGCTCATGGCAGCGCCCTCACTTGATCGTTCTTGACGAGCCTACCAACTATCTTGACCGTGACTCTCTCGGTGCCTTGTCCAAGGCTCTGAAGAAGTTCGAGGGTGGTGTCATCATCATTACCCACTCCGCCGAGTTCACCAAGGATTTGACTGAGGAAGTCTGGGCTGTCATGGACGGCAAGATGACTCCGTCTGGCCACAACTGGGTTTCCGGTCAGGGCGCTGGTCCCCGTCTCAAGCAGGATGATGACGATGAGGAGGAGAAATTCGATGCCATGGGCAACAAGATTGTCAGCACCAAGAAGAAGGCCAAGTTGACATCTTCTGAGCTGCGCAAGAAGAAGAAGGGCAAGTCCAATCATCCTACGGTACTAGTGTCGAGATGTATTTGC
Organism: Epichloe amarillans; assembly: GCA_024072835.1. NCBI lineage: Eukaryota > Fungi > Ascomycota > Sordariomycetes > Hypocreales > Clavicipitaceae > Epichloe > Epichloe amarillans. The sequence goes on along the minus strand of CP099637.1, from coordinate 2,987,401 downwards.
TAACAAACCGCTTGTAGAACGTATGGCCCGCCGCAAGCGTGGTGAGGAGGTTTTCAGCGACGAGGACGATCTTTGAGCGAGTGCATACCCCAACGATTCGCTGTAATATTTGGTCGGCTTCCCGCTACTTCTCTGACGATGTTTTCATACACTTGTTTGTTTCCTTTGTACGGTCATGTGGAAGATGGTAAAAGTCTTTTCAAAATTGCGATGCGTTCTGGGAAATGATTGCATGCTTGGGCTACCGATAGAGTTGGCCTTCTAAATTAGATGAAGATGACGAATGCGCACAGGAGACATGTTCAGAGGCGCCGATGAAGGGTTGGAGGACCCCAACACGGTGACCTCGACAAACCACCTTGGGGGTTTGGAATGATGATAGTATGGTTTGACGGAACCCGAATAGAGTGGACAGTAATGATTAAACATCTCGACGTCATCAGTGCGCATTTGGCTGGTTGTTAAGGTTCTATATTGTCCCATTTCCCGTTTATGAGGACGAATGAGCCATTGCCAAGGTTCTTGTGCTACGCAGGGAGAGACGGTTTGTTACTCTTGGGCTCTGGTTAAGCAGCCTTCGTACCGTCGACGTTGTGGCAGGAGCACTTGGCCTAGCATGTGACAAATCAGACGAATCAGACCCGCCTCTTGGCCGCCTCGAAAAAAGCGGCGCAGCCGACTGGCCACTATAATTTGTGCGTACATGAATAATTAATTCCCTGGTTACGGATTACGCCTTGCGACAAGTTGCGGGGGCGGTGCGGGCCAGGCGGGCCGCATAGGGTGGTGTCCGTCCCGTCTCGCCGTATGTTGCATGACTGACCGCAGCTATTTAAATTCCATCAAGTTCCCCTTCCCTTCGTGCGCGTGTTCGCACTGATCCTGATCCTGATCCTGAGCCTGAGCTTGCAAATGGTTACTTCTGCCCGCGCCGAAACGGGTGTGGGTCGGATCTCCCGCCCTTGAGGCCTGATTGATACTATACTCATGTGAGTCAACAAACAAGTCGCTAATACTGCCATGTCACGACTCACCTCACGACAACGATTGCCACCGAACCGGTCACAAAACTTACAGTTGGGTCGTTCAGACTTTGCAATGCAGAGTTCGACTTTTTGAAAACCCCGACTGCCCCATCATCTCTGGCGAAAATGCCACAAACGGGCTCTCAATTACGTCTTCCGCTTGACACGACGAGTCTCGCACCATCTATGAGCAGCAATGGCAACGGCAACGGCAATGGGAACGGCAACAGCCACATGCATGGCCATGGCCAAACCCATGACTATGGTGGTGGGAGTGAGGATGAGTCGTCTGGGAGCAGCCCATTGGACTCTTCGGCATTCTTTTCAAGAGTTCGCCGAAAGCCCGTGTCTACTAGCCAGACTCGATTGTCCGTTGACCAGGCTCCGTTGAGGAACAAAACGCACCACCCTGTTATCAACGCTGTGAGGAGTGGTGACGACGAATACGAGGGGCGGGTTCAAGAATCCGAAAACAAGAAGAAACTTGGACGTGGCCCACTGTCAAGTATCTGTCTCTGGAAATGGGAGCTGGTGTCTCTATTCATCAGTGCCGTGAGCTTCGTCGGTATAATCATAGTCTTGCGGATCTACCAGGACCGGACCCTGTCTTCCTGGAGGATTCCTCTTTCCATCAACGCCATCGTTGCTGTCCTATCTGCGGTGTTCAAAGGCTCTCTTGGTTTGCCCATTACAGAAGGTATGCTTTTTAGTTGAGGATTCAGGAATGGTCTTTCTCCTGTTTCTGCGATTCGGGACTTTCTCTCCCTCCCTCCTATTCTGTGCAGTCCCGCGAGTCTGGACCTGACTCTCTGTTTCTGATCAGGTATAAGCCAGTTGAAATGGCTGTGGTTCTCAAGTCAACCTCGGAGCCTTGCCGACATAGACATGTACGACAAGGCCAGCAGAGGTCCCTGGGGCTCATTCCTCTTCGTGGCCAGGCAATTTGCTCGACGCCAGCGATCGTGAGTTGGCCTCCAAGACACGGAATGGATGCAACAACTGTCCCGTCGCATCACCCGCTGACACGCGTTTTGCCAGATATCTTGCCAGCCTCGGTGCATTCATAGCCATCGTCACTTTGGCCACGGACCCGTTCTCGCAGGCTGCGGTTTCGCTGAAGAGTTGCCTCATGCCCATATCTTTGCAAGCCCGGATACCCATAGCAAACAGATATGTCGAGGTTGGCCCCCATTATGCCGTGGGCTCAAACGTTCTTGACACTCCCATGCAGTATGCCGTGTATCGCGCCCTTCTGGAGCCTCCCCCAAACAGCTCGCAGAGCGTCAAGGTTCGACTGTACAACGGGCAACTGCACATTTCCCGCGGATCAAGGCGCCACATTCACGACCCTGTCCATGTGTCACAGTTGCAGGGATACATCGAACACGATTCGGTACAACAATGCATCCAGGGTATCTGCCCACGAATTACCAAATGGGCTTTCTGTCCAGACGTCGACGCTCTTGAACACAACTGCCTCGAAATCGCCAGAGGGGTATCCCGACGGCTCCTGGCCGCGAACGAATCTGGTAGACATCCAGGCGATAGCACTGGTGGACAGAGATGCCCAATGTGCCGAAAAGTCCAACTGCGCGAAAGCTCCCCTCGCGTTCGAATGCTCCCTCCGACCTTGCGTCAAGACGTATGGTGCAAACTACACCAACGGGGTATATCGTGAGGAAGAGCTGTCGCGGGCTCACTTGCATTACGTCCCCGGGTCAGTCAGGCACTGGGAAGTGGCCATGAACCGTACGGTATACAATGGCACGTGGAAAGATTGCCAAGGCGCCGAGCTGAGGTCCGAAAAGAACACGGTGCAAGTGGCCTTGCCCGGGATCCAGCAAGAAGACGAAAACTCATTGAGCTATCCTAGCCTCTGGTATCCGCCAGAGTGCGTGTACACCATCAGCGGCGTGTCGAGCAACGCGCTTTGCAGATTTCATCGTATCCCTCTTCACGAAGCAGAATGTGGAATTTGCCATGTTGCAGTGGGGGGGGGGACTCAAGGGTCCCTTCTGGCTTCAGACCCTGTACAAGGCGGGCAAGATGAACATGTCGTCCATCAATGCGTGGGGCAGATGGCCTCTCCCTGTCCATCGGGGGCTCAGATGCGGCACGTGCCCGACGGGCCAGACATGCTGAAGCAGGTCCACGGCCAATCATTCCGAAACGAAGTATGCATCCGGGTGGAATGGAAGTTCCTCTCGTTCCTAGCCGTCTTGATCGGCCTCGAGCTCCTCTTTGCGGCCACAGTCATTGTTCTCAACCACCGCAGCCCCTGGGACGGGAACTGGAAATCTTCCTCGCTGGCGCTCGTCTTCCAGAATCTTGGACCGCCCGAGCCAGCGAGCAAAGAGGGAATGGCCCCCGGTTCGGAGCAAGCCCTTGCTGCTGCTGCCGAGCCGATGAACGTGTCGTTGTCCCGGGTCGAGGGGCGATGGGCAATTGACAAGAGAAGGGGATCTGTAACTTGTAACTTGCTTTGTTATTTCCTCGCGGTGATGGGAGAGGTTCAGAAACAGGATATGAATCTAAAGAGAGAAAAGAGGAAAGTAGAAGACGATGGAGTATCCCCCTCTGCTGCAGATTAGTAAGGCAATTATTTGTAAATAGCTCTTGTTAAAAGCATTAGTTATAAATAATTTGAAGTTACATATTTTTAACGGGTCACTAAACGCGCGTATCGCGTTCATCCTAATCCGGAAGGACGCTAACCGCCGGATGTGACCACTATGTACGCGAGGATGACTTCGCGACGACGACGTCGCAAAATTGTCTGATTGATTTGTTGGTGGCAGTTGAGCTGGCCTGATTGGCCTGCGGTGGGCGGTTGGGCATTACTTCGCTACATCACATCACTTTGACGATGAACTTCATTGATTGACATGTCAGGTGGGCAGAATCCCAAGTATTTTGGTATTGATTTGCACAGTTTCACTCATATAATTGGGTATATACGTACTTTCCAAGTCATAAACTTCGACACTTGGACAGGTAACTCAAGCTCGTTATGAACCATGTCCTGTGATGCGTCATGACGTCTCTCATGCGAGTCTTTATAAAAATAAAAAAAAAGGGGCCATAAAGAGTATAACAAGCATCTTTCCTTACATCTCGAGATAGAAACAACAAGACAGAGGGAGAAAATCTAGTGAGCCAGGAGCTTTATCAATCCATCTGGTGTTTCTCAGCCTTCCTGTTGATGCCTACCAGGCGTCCGACCTCGGTCCAGAAACCGACGGGTGGATGAGTAAAGCTGGCCTCGTACCGGTCAATGATGGGCCGCTCCCAGACCAGATCAGTCTCTTGCGGCTTGACGGCACGAGTGCGATGCACCAACTTCCAGCCGAAGAACAAAACCGGGGCCAAAAGCTGCATGCTGTAATTTCTGAAGAAGGTTTCCACGTTCCAGGGGGTGAAGGCAGTGTATCCGTAGAAGATGACCACCAGACTTTGCACAAAGATGGCAATATATGTGCCGTAGGGCTGGAATCGTCCGTAGTATGGGAGGGTCTTGCGGTCGACGCCTTGGACCTTGCATGCGCGGTAGTAGTAGAGGAAAGTCACATTCATGACCAGGTAGTCAATGATGCCGCCAGCGGTGATGAGATCAACAAGCCATCCGACAACCTTCTTGGAGCCGTTTCCGACTTGAAGGAAGGACAGGAAGGGAAAACACATGACCACCAAGAAGCAATAGATGGGTACACCGTTACTCCATGTCTTGCGCAGGAAGCTAGGAGCACGGCCCTCGAGGGCAAGACCGTACAGGGAGCGGGTTGCACAGTAGGTGTAAGTGTTTCCGGCCGAGAAAATCGATGTCAACATGAGCGCGTTGACGACGTGAGGGAGAACGTCAACTCCCAGCATCTTCATGGACATGACATACGGCGATGCAGCAGCGGTCGAGGTAGTTCCCGATTCACCGGTAAGAATGGATACCAGGTCTGGGAAGTTGTAAGGAATGACAATGCCGACGCACAGGGCACTTCCGAAGAAGAAGAGACCAAACCGCCAGTAGATAGTCTTGAACGCCGTCTTGATGTAAATTCGGGGACGCTTGGCTTCTGCCGCAACCATGGACACGTACTCGGGACCGACGACGGCGAAGGCGGCAGTCCAGAGAGCGCCGAGGAAGCCTTGAAAACGACCTAGATCACCCGTGGCGCCGTTGAACACGGCGAAGGCACCGGGCTCCTTCCAGTATCGGAAGCCGTACACATCTTTCTTGGGGTTGCCCCCGAGCATGGTCACGAAGGTGTAGAAGAAGAGCATGAAGAGGAGAATGACCTTGCCCCCAGAGAGCCAGAATTCAGCTTCACCGTAGGCGCGAACGGCGAGAACATTAATCATACTACAGGTCGCGAAGAATACACTTTAGCATACGAACATTCATGTCAAGAAGAGGGGGAAGGGGGGGGGGGGGAGGCAGGACTGGGTGCGGGAAGTCACCGCGAACCGGACAAAGCCACCCACCATAGGCGATGCCCGGCTTACACAGCTTTCCCGTCTTCATACCCAATATGAAGAGAAGAGTGCAATTCTTACGCGTATAATATGATAACACCAGCACAAATGGCAGCTGTGGGGCCAGGCTGTGTGATGCTCTCGTTCCAAAAGGAAAGCACGAGGTTAATGGCAGTGATCTCGAAGGGAATGAGAAGAGCTTCGTAGAGGAAGAAATTCCAGCCTGTCATGAAGCCAAGAGCGTCGTCAACCCAGTGACCAGCTAGACGGATGAAACCACCAGACACGGGCATCAGGATAGTCATTTCGGCGACGGAGTTGTTGACACATGCGAGAACCAGCGAGTACAAGGTGAAGGCGAGGAGCAAACTGCCCGGGCCACCCTTTGCCAGGCCAGTACCAATGCTGACGAAAAGCGCGGTGCCGATAGAGCCACCAATGGCCACAAGCTGAATTTGACGGTTGTTCAGTTTGCGATGCAGGCCATCAGAATTGCCGCCGACGGCGAGCTCGCCGACTACTGGGGATCCAGGAACCTCGAGCTTGGAGCCCTTTTCCTCATCGCTGGTCGCCATGGTGAGTAGTCAAAATGATGGCGATGGTCGCGAGTTTTTCGTCTTGTGGCTATAAAAATTCGCTTCTGGACAAGAGTCGCATACGCGCAATTGAGCGCAACGAGGCCGGTGGATGATGGAGCAACAAGCCCAGTAGTGGGGGTCGGTTTTCGAGAGTAAGTCGAGGGTCAATTATCTCAGACTCAGAGCACGTTCACTCAATGAAGAGGTAAGCGTGATGAATCGGGAGAAAAGGGAGCGAAGGATCAGAAGATAGATGAGAGAAGGGGGGGGGGAAGCGGACGGGCGAGCAGGGACGGGGCAGGTCAGGATGTATATACTCGGCCAACGAACAACGCAAGGAAGCGAGAAGAATCCAGAATCCAGAATCCAGAATTCAGAGACCAGAGGATTTAGTAGGGATTAGGGAAAACAGAAGCGCAATTGTCAATCGGTGTAAGATGTGAGCAGGTGGACGGCAATGTGGAGCTGGAGCAAGTCGCATTTCTTGATTTGCCCGCGCATAATTCGGAGCGGAACCAGGGCTGGCTGGGCTGAGCTTGGCGTTTTTGGTTTGCGGTTGCCACACTGTCTTCTCATTTGTCAGGCCGGGGGGGGGGGGGGGGTGGCCCAGCAGTATGTAAAGTAAAGCCAAATTGGAAGTGGGCGGGTGGGCTTGGGGCTGGGGCTTGGGGCTGGGGCTTGGGGGCGCAGACATACACGGTTGGTCTGGCCCTGCACGAACGAACAGTTCTGTTCTGGTAAGAATCGATAATTTGCTGCTGGCTTTGCTCAATTTGACCATAATCAGGCTGATACACATGTACATCTGCCGTCTCGCCTGACGACTGATAACGATAATGTCCTCACCTGCAACCAGGTCCCCCCCCTGCCGCTGCGAGCGAACACCTGGATCAGTCCCTGCGGCCGGTTATCGTCCCGTCCACGACAAGCTAACTCTATTGTGGGATCGCTTGCTGAGGTGCGACAGTGGCACTGTGTTCACTGTGCCCCTCGTGCCCCTCGTGCCCCTCGCACCGCCGCGCACCACCACGCACCACCACGCACCACCACGCACCACCACGCACCACCACGCACCACCACGCACCACCACGCACCACGCCAACTCACTAGACCGACAGACGGCTTGTTGGTTGACCAGACTGAGCCACCACGCGCGCGGCAGGTTTGAATCGCATCCGCGGTCACTGATAAGTAGTCTCTGCCAACAACAAAGGAACCCCAACAATGAACGTTGATGCAAAAGGAGCGTGCAGTCAGCGCCGCCACCTTTATCCGCACGTGACAGAATTTTGCGGCAAAGTTTGACAGACTGTACAGTATGGAGCGGAGGCCAACACCACGGCTTTCAACGGGTACTTACTATTACAGTGAGATTCAGCGGCCGCCACCCGACTGCGTTTTGCTCTCGGGCTTGCCTTATCAGGGACAGTTCGCCGTCGGCACATCCGTTGGAAACGCCTCCGTTTCGTACGGAAGGCGTCGTCGTTGATCCCAAGACATATTGTTGCTACACAGAATTCCAGGTGACTTCCACAGTGCAATCAATCCAGCCCAGTGACTGACTACATATTCATGGCACGAGACTGGACTTGGGGGTTCGTGCAAAGGCATACATTGAGCATGGCGAGGAAGGCCACACCCACCGGTGATTGAGAAATTGCCAGTTCCTTCCCCACGAGCAAGGTCCCTGAACCAGGGCCTGAACCAGGGCCTGAACCAGGGTCTGCCACATTGGCATCGTCATCATTGAGCAGAATGTCGGGTCCATTATTTGACTCCATACGAACAAGTTTTACCCATTTCTTGTACGTGTACGATGCATTAATAAACGAATTTGAACAAGTCCCAACACCGCCCGCTCAATGACCCCTCCTCCATGGTCGATCCTTCTCTTGTTCTAGCGCGGAAAAAAAATAGTGCATGTTGGACTGACAGAAAATCGCGCTCAGCTGCCAGCAAACAAACCACACTTGGTAACCTGGCACAAGAACGTCACCACCGCATCAAATCTCGGTGGTGCATCTGACACCTCCGAACAGTGAGGCTCTTCTGAGGGGATCGATCCACCACGACAGACTCGCCGAGGCTGAGGAACCGGATGACACTAATACAGTTTATTGTAATAATGGAGGTACGGAGTGCGGAGCAATACCTCCCAGCGATGTGCGCTGACTGACTGGTGAAACATGACGTCTCGAGACGGTGGCACCAACAACAGAGGGCCTCGCTCGTTGATGAGTTGAGCAAAGCATGTACAATCCACCACTACGCTCCGTAACGCGGCGGGTATTCGGCAGATACTCGAGCATGTAGAAAGTACATGTACATCATCATTTGGGCGCCTCATTGGCAGGCGTGATCCACCTTGCGCGCAAAGTTTTTCCGTGCGCGCGACCTTGAAAACCGAGAGCTCTCAAAAGTCAAAAACTTGTCGCCGTGGCCCAAAAAAATTGAAACACCGGCTCTTCTCTCACGGCGGATTGACAGGGATCTTGATCGAGTTGATTTTCCTCGACCAAAGTGCTCATAGTTCCTGATTGTTGCGTGGATTGTCCGACGAGTGGCCATATGAGCGTCTATGTCTGCATTGGTATGACTCAATGACTTAAATTTGATCCGTAGATGGAAAAAGCGCCCCAAAACGGAGTGAACGTGGGCGACGGCCAAAAAAGCGCCGCTGCCCAGCCAGCGGGTACCTCGACCCTTTGATCCACCCATCGCCGGCACCATGACGTCACTGCCAACAGCAAGCAAAGGAAAGACCCATACGGTGCGACACTGTGCGATAAGCCCAGTCCGCTGACTCTTTCAGTCTGTCTGCAGTGTGTGAAAATTTCTCGCGTGCGTCGCATTGACGATTTTTTTTTCGGGGAAGTGCGACCACCGCTCCAGGCAGCCAATTTAATGACCAACAAGAAATCAGCAAACATGACTCCTTGCCCACATCCTCTACGGAGTGTTGGCTGAAGTATGCAGGCCTCAGTCGCTGGGCAGCGGCATAGCAAAAGGACGTGACTCGCATGGACCGCGAGGATCGGATTGTCGTTCTGGAGTCCCACACCGCCCTCCGCTGCGTAGCGGAAGCGAGGGGCCGTCACCGGCGGCTGTTTTCGGTCCTCGGCGTCACGGTTCTAACTTGGCAGCAGCACCTTGGCTTGCTCCTATTGCTCCTCAGCACTATCATTACCGGCTTGCAGAAGGAATGACGAAACTAGATTAGCCTGCTGGCGCTGTTTCTGTTTCATGGAGAATCGGATTTCCTGGCAGAGAGACAAGAGGAACAGGATTAGTGATCCCAAGAACGGCCCGAGCCAACTAGCACGACCCGAATGCGTCCGTGTAGAATCCGTCCAAGGACGAGCCCCCTTCCACCAAACTACCAGCCTGCCAGTCTGCGCCGAACATGGACCCCGTCTCCAGATGTGCATACATTTGTGCATAAGGATACTGTGCTTCCATACCACTGCTCAACGTAGCCGGAGCCGTGGTTCGATAGCTTCTCTCCTTGTGAGCAGCTGCCTGTGCTGTCGCAGCCAAGTGTCGGTCTGTCGGCGGCACCGCCGTGATCCTGTGCTGTTCTATCCGCTCCGTAGAGCGGGCTATATTGCCGTGCCTCCATGTCCCGCGGCAGGTCGTCCTCATCAATGGCATTGTTGTACAGCAGGGGCGCGATGCAGTGCTCGATGCCCATTGAGGATGTCAGTCCTGCCCATCTACAAATCATGGTGAGCGCCTGGATGAAATGCGCGGCCAAGAGGCAATTCTGGCGTTTTAGGCTCTCGATCGGAATGGTGAACCATGTTTTGAGCCACGCCTCGAGGGCATCGCGCGAGGCATCGAGCTTGTTGAGGGCGAGGAGGCCCTGCACGGAGTAGCAAGATATGGCTCGGGATAGGGACGCGGCGAGCCTGGCGTCGAGGATAGGGGGCTGGTATAGGTGCAACCGGGCTGTTGTGAGGTATGTCTGGATGATGCCTGTGTTGAGGAAGATTAGACGAGTGCTTTGAGAGGAAGAAAGGGGGGGGGGGAGGGAGGCAAGTTGGTATCAGGCTTGTGGGTACGTACAATCTGACTTAATGTCATCGGGTAGCTCATTGTGAATGCCGTCGAGCTCGGATTGCGGTTCTTGCAGCTCTGTAGGGTCCTCGAGCCAGTGGTTTGCGGAATTAAAGGCGCAAATTCTTCCTGTCAAGCGTTGAATCTTGACGAGAAAAACAAGTGTCCTGTCTGTTGGTGCGTCTCCGGCGATGCGTAGCTCCTCTAGCCATTGCTCCATGTGCAGCGTGAACGTCATGGGCGGCGACTTGTGATGGATGGTGGACATGCTATGTTTTCAACACAGAGATTTAGTAACGGCGAGGGTGCAGAGAGGGGTCAAGCTGACTGGGCGGCAAGGTATTGTCTTACACGGATGATAATAGCCAAACTCCCATTGCGGCACGCTTCTGTTCCCAGGCTCGATCAGGTACGGTGGGGGGGGGGACTGCTTAATCCAATTTCGCTGATGAGATTCTCTGCCACGGCAATGAGATCGCTGAGCCGTGAGTGCATCGTGCAGTGGTGGCGGTGCTGGTGCTGGTGGTGCCAGCCTGCCATGATGAGGATTCCCTGCAGGACGTCGATTGACTTCACGGACTGGGGGAGCAGAGTTTTGATGAGTTCTCCCACCAAGGAGGCCATTTGTGCTCTCATGTACTGCAGGTTCCGGAGCGAGGATGCCATTCGGACTGCTGCCATCAGGAATGGTTTCGAAACGTTCAAGGTGGCTGCCGTCTCGTGGGGACCGATGACGACGAACGGATACACGGGCTGGAGTTCGTTTCGGAAAATGGCGAGGAGCGTTTCGTCGGACTGTGGTGGCGATGGGACGCTTCTGCTGGGCTGGCAGGCGCAGTCTGACGACTTCGCGCGATTATGCGCGTTGGAAACTGTTGGAGATAGGGGACTAGGAGGATTCGAGTCGGTGCTAGCGCTCGTATAAGTCTTCATTTGGTCTTCATCTTGTTGGTGTAGTCGGGGAATCGTGGTGTCGGCGGAACTGTTCGTCGCAGGTAGTTCCCCAGAGGCCGTCAGACGCTCGACTAGTTCGTCGACTTTGCTCTGAACATTGCGCCTGTGTGCGTGCAAAAGATGTTCAGTTGGCTATCTCCACCACCGCTTCTGGCAGCGTTTCTGTGCGAGGTATTCGTCGCTCACATGGTATCATGGCGTCTTCTTCGCGGTCGTCGACCGGCTGGCTGGCACGTCATGCGTAGTCTTTCACATCTGGCGATTAAATTTTTCTCAGCCTGCCTTTCCTTTCGCGTGCTGCACAGTTTTGCATCTTCCTGAAATATACAGTGCTGGAGAATTCGGAAGACCGACGGGAGGAAGAATGAACGAACCTTGCGCATTTCCGCCCTTGCTCTTCAATAACACTGTATGATTGCGTGCATTTCGACCTGACTTCCACGCAGGAATGGCAGGCAGATCCCCGCTTGGCCGGCTTCGTCGATCCCTGCTTCGAAGAGACGCCGCTTGGTGACATGGTGACGAAGACGGACGAAGGATGGAGTAAGTTTCTGTCTGTTGGCGTACGTAAGAATTGGTGAGAAAAGCAGCTGCTGCGGGTGTCAGAAGATACGCCGGTCGGTAGATTGCATTGAGAGGAAGACGATGAGAATAAGTTCGGGAGCTGTATTATGCGACATCAACCGTTCCTCATGATACCGTCGGGTGACACGCGTCAAGCGTCAAGCGGGCTGCGGGGGTTTGGTTTTTATAGCGGACAAAACGTCTACAAAATTATGTCAAGCCACGTCGGCATCGCGGCACAAATGATGGCGTAGCATTCAAGGGCCGCTGAACTAACCTGTTTGTTGGGCTTCTTATCGTTCGAGTCTCGGCTCACTTCCCGTTTTGATGGTTTACTCGCTGCTGAGAGTACGATGATGCCTCGGCCAAATGAGAGTTCCAAACAAAGCGATTGGTGCGACGCCGACGATTTTTCGTCGTCCGAGCTCGATCCTTGTTCATCCCGAGGGAATCCTAATCAAGACATGAGATGAACTACATGTCTTCCGAGGTGATACTCCGAGACGCCGTCCGTGGCCACAACTCGCCTCCCAGCGTCGCCATCTCTGTCTCGCGGCTATTGACCTTGAATGACATGACACTGGGTCGGTCGTCTTGAAGGTAGACTGGCGATTTTCAAACCAGTCTACTGTCTACTCCCTTCAACGTCATAAAATGCAACCTCAAGAATTCGGTGCGGTGCCGCGGGACGAATAACATCTTGACTGAAATCCGTTCGCGTCATGGCGCGCGCACGGAACTTGCCGCCACGGACTTTGAAGTTTGCGCTGTCATCTCCGTGCTCAAAGACTTCATCTACTCCGTGCATGTGGCATTTTTTGGAGCTGTCGCTTTTGGAGTCGCCGGCACTCGTCTACAATGCCATGTGCGTGGGTCAGCATTCTATCGTGATTGGAGCAAATCATTAAGAAACAGACCGGGATGATCCTAGTGTCATGGATGGTATTGGCGAGACTCCGTATCACGTAGGTCTGAGTAGGAGCGCTGGTCGGGAATTAGCCGGTGTTTGACATGAAAAAAGTATGCTTAAAGAGGTCATCGCAAACTGAACTGGCAGGCAGCAAGAAAAACAGGACCCCCAACGAATCCCTCGAAGCCATTCTCGTTGCATCCCGTATTTGGAGAGATGAAATGATTTACCAGGTCAAACAGGTGCAAGATGGGGTGACAGCTGGCATTCGCCTCCCATCGTGGCACACCAGACGTTGACAGCTGCCCCAGCCCGCCAGTGACTGTGACACCAAGACGTAATTTTCAACAAAAACATGGACAAGCGGAAGAACTGATTCTGGAACTCGGTACTTGATACATGACATGGATAAGGCCGGAGACTGCGCACTTCAGCCTACAAGGCACCCCCTGAATTATTCTACAAACCTACGTGCAGAGGCTCTGGCGCATGGAGGACCCCTGGAGCGGCCTAAAAAGAGGTCGTCACAGGCATCTCGCGCAGCCCCCTGAACCCCCTGGACATCGTGAACGAATGGAAGAACTCCTTTGGGGGAATTCTAGTTGGCCGGGTGCGAGGCCTTGCCGGGCCGACGGCCCCAAGGAGATGAATGAGCTTGGATGACGATTTCCATAAGTACGGAAGCCGTTGTCCTCCCGTCCCCCTCTTCGGCCTTGATCTTGATGGGTCATGGGCCAGAGACAATCAATCTCCACCTCAAGATGAGGACCAACACCATCGTCGCCATGGCGGCTTTGCTCGCCTGCGCTGCCGAGACAGCCTCTGTCGCCCCGACGCCCTCGGCAGCTGCGATGCAGACAATTGCCTGCCGGCAACCTCAACACCCCGACGTCCGGGGAGTGCCACTGATCACCCATGTGCCCGGATCAGCGCGTCATGGGCGGAGCAGAAGAAGAAGACGACGACGACAGGTGAGAGTGAGCTGTACTCGATTGTGTTTCGCTCGCTCTAAGCTTGTAACAAAGTTGGCTAATTTCGTTCATGGTCCTCGCCGTGCAACAGGCCCCCCCACTGTGGCTGCCGCTCTTGCTCACGAGTGTCTCAAAACCGTTCCCCTCGGCAGAGACGAGGCAATCCAGTTGATCGATGCCATTGAGCCATATCTCGAGTGGCAGAGTGATGCCGCATACAAGAAGGATCCTCCCAAGGACTACTTTTATCCCGGATTCGACATCTTCGGCAACCTCGCCAAGGTCAAGTCAAATCTGCAGTCTGGCAAATACGCGGGCGAGTACGACTTCCAGGTCGACTTGTACAAGGAGGTTTGGGCGCCTGCCCACGACGGTCACTTTGTCGTGTATCTCGACTTGCTGTCCAGAGCCTTCAGCTGGACGCGTCAGCCGTTGCCCATCGTTTCCATCAGTGAGGACGGTACATCTTTGCCATCATCAAGCTGCAAGGTGAGTTCGTTTTTGCCCAAAGACAAAAATTGCTTGGCATCATGCACCTCACCTCACCAGACACACAGAGATGCTAATCACGGGATGGTGAAACAGAGCATGTTGTTGCCAACCCCAAGACCGCGCAGGCCATCACCAGGATCAACGGTATCGACGCTACCAAGTATGTCGAGGGTATCGCCAACTCTGCCAGTTTTCTTCAGGATGCGGATGCCTCTTACAACAGCATGTTCTGGTCCAAGTCAACTGCTGCCAGAAATGAGCGGGGGAACTTTGTTGCTGGCGGCCGAAGTTCTGTGTTTTACCATGGCCCGACCACCTCCCTGACCTTTGCCAATGGCACCACTATGGAATTTGAGAACTTGGCCGAGGTGGTGGGCAACATGACCGATGTTGTAGATGGACCTACCATGTACAAGAAGTTCTGCTCGCCAGTACCTATGAACGCCACTACCGACGACGCCGCCCCCCATCCCGCTGCCGCCAACTCATCTCTCATCGGCTATCCCAAGCCTGTCATTGCTACCCAGGACGGTACTATTACTGGCTACTATCTGAGCGGCGAAGGTCTCAATCATGTCGCTGTCATTGCACTAAAGTCATTCGCTCCCAAAAGCTCTGCCGAGTTTCAGGCCGTGACCAGCGACTTTTTGCGCGAGGCCAATGCTGCCGGCAAGAAGAAGCTTGTTATCGACTTCCAGAACAACCCCGGCGGCTTCATCCTGCTTGGCTACGACTTCTTCCGGCAACTGTTCCCCAAGACCGTGCAGGACGGGAACTCCCGCTGGAAGCAGAGCAAGAGCTTTGCCAGTCTGGCACGCGTCGTCTCTGATGCTGTCAAGAATGTCAATCCCGCCACCGAAACGGATCGTAATCTGCTTCAGGCATATATGTCCGTGGGGAATTACCGCTATGACCTGAATCTCACCGACGAGAACTTCGCCACGTTTGCGGACAAGTTCGCTCCCCGCGTTTACAAGAACACCGAATACACGGCTTTGATGCGATGGAACGCCAGCGACCCCCTGACGACCATCAACGAGACTTTTGGTATTGGCATCCATATTTCCGGATATGGCCCTCGCAACAACCTCGACCAGTACTTCGAGCCCGAGGATATCATCATGCTGCTTGATGGCGCCTGCTCATCCATGTGCGCCATGACATCAGAGTTCCTTCGTCTCTTGGCTGGCGTCAAGTCAGTGTCCATGGGCGGCCGTCCCAAGAAGGGCCCCATCCAGGCTATTGGGGGTGTCAAGGGCGCTGAAGTTTTGAGCTTCCAAGCCGTGTACATGTACCACCGCGACGTCGGCACATGGACCAACGACACCAAGATCAAGGCCGAGTTCGCACGATACTCCACTTTGCCCATGGAGCGATCTGTTGCTTCGGTCGTCAACGTCCGTGACTTTATTCTCCGAGACAACGTCAACGATGGGGTCCCTGCGCAGTTTGTCTATGAGGCCGCCGACTGCCGGCTGTACTGGACTGCTCCCATGATCTCTGATGTCACGGAGGTGTGGAAGGCGGCCGCCAACTCGGCCTTTAACGGCGCCAAGTGTGCCGCAGGTGGCATTGCCGGGTCCAAGCCTGGCCGTAGAAGTGCCGCTGCCTCTCCCATCCACAATCGTCGCCTCCCTGTGAGACTATCCGAGTCGGTGGACAAGAAGCCTATCCGCCATGATGAGCAGTGGAAGGCTCGGCACCTGCAGATGGCCGTCAACTGAGCTGTGACGACTTATTGATGTACTTGAGAAGTAATGGTATTTTAGGCATGAAGAATTCTTTTTTTTTTTGTCCAGGGACGTTGACCATGCTGGATTGCATCCCGTCGAGCTATGCTGTCGAGCCCGTTACCAAATTATGGTGAAAAGAACATGCATCAATGGTCGTGATGTTCCCCCTCGCACCGTGCATGCTCACAGAAGCAGACGAAATAGCCAATCATATAAACAACCGGTCACGTTGCACGTTCAATTTCGTCGCTAACAAGGCCGAAATGGAGGCACAGACGGTCGAGACGATTGCCGCGGCTGGCACGATGAGATGAAGCGGTAGTTTGTGGATGACAGGCCCTGCATTTTGATGGAGACGGAGACGGAGACGGAGGAGACGGGTTCCTGGACCGCGTCGCACCATCCACTTGAATTTCCGGATCAGTGCGCCGTTTTACACGTAGCTAGGGACGTGAAGTGGCATGACATGAGCCATGTGTTTTCATCAGGAAAAAAAAAAAAAGGCTTCGTCTGGTGGTGCTCCGTGGCATTGATCCTCCTCGCCGCCACAACCACTTGGGACGGGGTGGATGGGCCCTTGTTGCGGCTGCGGCGGCTGCGGCGGCTGCGGCGTATCTATAACAGGGGAATACTCGGTAGAAACAGACGTCACATCACGATGGGAAAGGGCGAATGAGGAAGGGAGCCGACATCCATTATAGGATTTAATTAATGATTCTAGTCTTATCCGTCCTGATGGTCATGTGATGTAAGCAATTAGGAAGAAAAAAAGGTCTGACGGTCCCGGGAGGAGCCAAATCGAAATCAACTTGCCATGCGCTCAATCCGATTCAGTCAAACTTGAACAGAATGGAATGAAAAGCCCAGGATTTAACACGGCCCAACCTTTGCCAGGGCACCGTGCGTGCCCCCGTCAAACAAGCCGGACGTCTCGTCCAATGCCTGGAAATGCTCGGCAATCTGCATGCCTCTTCTCCTCTGGGCCTCGACGCGCTTCCAATCCCACGCCCCGTCGGCGGACAAGTCCACCTCGCCCAGATCGACTGCCTCGTCGCCGACTTGGTTCTCGCCGCTTCTCCAACCGCCCGGCCGCTCGGGCAGCAAGCCCGAGTCCTGTAGCACAATGGCGGGATGGACGGTGAGCCGCCCCAGCTTGAAGACGTACTTGCTCACGGCGGTGGCGTGCATCTTGCTTTCCCACCCCCCCGAGGCATCTTTGCCGCTTCTCGTGCGCACCCTGCCGAATCGCGGGTCCAGCCACTCTGCCGGCTTGGCAGTGCCCTTGGGCACGAAGTGCGTCACCATGTAGAGCCACTTGCGGTCCCAGGCGAGCACTTTGCTCCAGAGCTCGTAGGCGCGGTAGGCGCGGATCTCGCGCTTGAAGGTGCACGCCACGGAGCCGAGCATGATGCCCATGGGTCCCTTGGCGGGCTTGTTGGTCCCGGGGTCGAGCACGAGGCCCGTCTTCGCATTGCGTGTGAGGTTGCGCATCGCGGGACGAGTGAGGTACGACACGAGATGGGTTCGCGCAATGTCCAGGTCGGTGAAGTAGGTCGAGTTGGACTTGTGGAGGTTGTAGTCGATCTCGAGGAGTGGCGCGCGTGTCTCGGAAATCATGGGCTTGAAGAGCGCGCGGGGCGTGAGGTCTGGTGATTTGCGGAGTACATTGTGGTACACGATGGCGTAGAAGACTCGATACTACGTTTTGTTTTAATATATATATATTGGTCAAAGAGAAATGTCTGTTGACCTTGCGCCGCCGCCGGGTTGTTCACACACACACACACACACACACACACAACAGGGGGCCGGAATAAACTCACGGTCCACGCAAACGGCACGTTCTTCAAGTTCAAGACCACGAACAGCAACAGCAAGATCCGCGACGTGCGCCCCGGTCCAGTCACGAAGGCGTGTATCGCCCTGGGCCAATTGACCTTGTATGCGGCATAGCCGGCGGATCCGAGAGCAACGGGGACGATGACGCGGATCGCGACGGCGAGGCCACCGACTTTGCTTGAGGCCGATGCCATGACGTGATTCTAGTCCAATGTCGCCGAGCTTGTGCTGTTGTTTGCCACACGCGCGCAAAGTCGTCTGGAGTGACGGAGGGATTGGTGTTTTGAACGGGCGACGGTTCGAAAGCTGTTCAGAATGCCGAGGTAGTAGTAACTTCATAAGGGGATCTTGGCAAGTGGGGCATCCCCGACCTGCTGTTTGTCGCACGGGATGTGGATAATTAATGCTCCGCCGTATTCAGGGGCTGGAAAGAGCAATCTTGTGTGTGAGGCCATCGCAAGCAGTCTCTGGCTTCTATATCGGGCCAGCTGCGAAACATCGCCATGGAATAATAACTTGCGTCCCACGATATTGGGGTGCGCGGCGAGTGCGAAAAATTTTGAGGGGTGTAAGTTTGACCATGTTGAAGACAGCGGGGAAGTGATATCTATTATTTTATTTTTTTTATGATCGCCGTCAATCTGTAAAATATCCGTTGTAAATGGAGGGAAAAGAGAATCACGGCCAGGACGCTAGCATACATGAGAATCGGAATCGGACTCCGGCCAGCCACAGCAGTGAACCATCTTACGATGCCTTGTTGAGGCGTCACGGCAGCATTGTACCCCGGAGCAAGCACCAGTCCCAATGACGATCCAGCCTCCCTTGCGTCCACGAGCTGCTCTGCCGTGTCCTCGATGCTGTGCGCGGCTGTGCGCGGCTGTGCCGGTCGTGATGGGGTAGTTCTGACGTCCCTCTTTGTCGAGGGCATTTCGACACGCCTTGGAGGATTGCTCTGCGGTTCCGCGGATGGATGTGGACGGATTCGCCGGTGCTGCCGAACATGACGAGACATTCGGTGCCAGATGAGGCGATTCAATTCATATTTCTGTCTGGATATAAATGGTTGGAAGTGAGTATCTGTAGAGGGAGAGAGGGACGTGGGGTTGGATTGCCGACGGCGGCAGCTTCTCCGGTTCCTCGGGGTAGTGCGCAGCGATGTAGACGCATTGCAACGCAGCAGAAGACGGCCGTTACGGGGGAAAATTCTCAGCACGCAGGAGCATAAGTTGAGAGAATCTTAACACTCTTGTCTATTTTCGTCTTTTCTGTTCGTGATTGAGGATACCGGGAAACGCCCTACAAGTTGGTTTACCCCTTGCCTTTTCATTACCACCGCCCCCTCCCCAAGCCACGCCAACTATCGAACTACG
This sequence comes from Epichloe amarillans, assembly GCA_024072835.1. NCBI lineage: Eukaryota > Fungi > Ascomycota > Sordariomycetes > Hypocreales > Clavicipitaceae > Epichloe > Epichloe amarillans. The sequence continues at coordinate 2,968,439 of CP099637.1, read as the reverse complement.
TGCGTGCCCTCCGCGGGCTCCAGAACCAGCCATTGGCATGCCAGGTCCTTGTTCTCGTTGTGTTTCCGCAGTGTGGCAATGATCTGATTCGAGATTTCTTCAAAGTTGCTCGTCGCGAGAGCTAGGATTGTCGGCCCTGCTCCCGACAGGCACACTCCCAGGAAACCGGGCTGCATCTTGGGAGACATGGACTCGACCACTTTTGTGAGACCTGGAATCAAAGTCTGGCGGTATGGTTGATGGATCTTGTCCTGCATGGCGAGGTGAATGAGCTCAGGGTCCGGTGGTGATTGACCGAGGGCAACGGGAAGCAGGGCGATTCGCTGGAGATTGAATGTCTGAAGAAATCACAAATTAGCAGAGCTACTTCAAGGCCCATGGCTTGCCATGCATCTCCCCCACCCCTTCTCGTTTAGTTTGAGGTACATACCACGTCCGGACGGGGGTACTTCTCCGGAAGCACAGCACGAGCCGAGGCCGTGGGGACGATGAAGTCGGGAATGATGGCGACGGCTTTAATGTCCTTGGCCCAAGGGAATTTGATGTGGTGTCCAATCCCGAATGGTGGCGAAGGAGGCTTCTTGCCGGTGTCAACACCGCCAGCGGGCGAGGGGAGGACTTCCGAAAGGGGAATCTCTATTCTGGCCGCGTCCTCGGGATTCAAGGGCATGAGGTACGTTCCGACGAAACCACCGAAAAGGGCAGCGCCGACATTGTCAGGATGTCTCTCTGCGAATCATCAGTAACTTGTCCTATATGTCCCTTCCTACTAGGGAAATCTGGTAAAACCAACGGAGGTCCGAAACTCACCAATCATGAGACAATAGTCGAACAGTCGGTCCAGGTCCAAGTCCTTCAACCCACCAACTTCCTTGCCCAGCATCACTCCAGCCACCACAGCAGCGCCCGAGCTACCCAAGCCTCTTCCCAGAGGGATCGGGTTCTTGATATGGACGCGGGTCTCCACAGGGAATACGCGCTGATCATGGCATCTCAACACATAGAGCGCAACCCTTGTGATCAGATTGCTCTGAGGATCGAGACTGATGTCGTCGGTGCCCTGGCCCTGGCCCTCGTAGGTGACGATGCAGTTCAGCGGTTGCTCGGAGGAAGACTTGGAGCGGTCAATGGTGACATGCAGCTCGAGATAGATGGTGAGAGCGAGGCCAATGACATCGAAGCCGGGGCCGATGTTGGCGCTCGAGCACGGCGTTCGAATGACGAATGACTCCATGGCTGTAGTTGAAACAGTAGGGAATCACTCGCCAATTGGTGCCGGATGCAGGCGGCGGGTCTGCTGCGCCTGAGAGGGCAAGTTGTTCCTCACAGGCTGTCTTCTGGAACACCAGATGATCGTGCCTGTTGCGCAATGTTCGATCGGTCGGTCGGTCAACAGAAGCTGAAAAAGTTTCGCGGGTTGGATGCAATGTCGTACGGCAGTTTCGCGGCGCGCGCCGATAACCGGCCGATAACCGGAGCCGGCCTTGCACTTTCTCAACCGATCCCCACTTTGGCATGGTGCTAGCTGCCCTGGAATGTGTGGAAAGATGGAAGGCAAAGAGATTAGAAGAGAAGATGATCTAGAATTGCTATCTAGGAATTCGGAATCTAGCAGAGAAAAGAGAAGCTTATAAGCTTCAAATCTACTAATCCAATGAATCTAGATATCTGAACAAAGCCTCTGAACAGAGGTTGCGATGAATCGTAACAAGCGCGGTAACAAACGCGGCACGGGAGGCTGCATCGTCGGATGACGAGGCTGATGCCTGAGGCTGCGATGTGAGGCTGTGAATACCCTCAACACCGCCCCCAGCACCACATCCAGCTATCATAAGAAAAGAACAGAGAGAAAACAATCATACAAAATCAGGCCTTTGAGGCCTCTTACAAAACATGACCCTTTTCAAAGTCCCCAGCCTTCATCATGCGAAGAAGGCGTACAAAATTGGCGTGTTTGACGCGTTCTAGGCCCTTTGTAAAGCCGTCAGCTATCATTTGGTCTGTTCCAATCTGTTGAAGTCGGAATTCCCCTTCTCGTGCCTTCTGTACAATCCATTTGTATCGTAAATCAATGTGACGCGTACGTCCCTTGTGCTTCTTGTCAAGCACGTTAGCTTTCGCGTTCTGGCTGTCAGTGAACAACAACAACGGTCGCAATTGCTTGATCCCAAAGTCCTCAAGTAAATGTGCTACCCAGAGCATGGATAACCCGGTCGGCGTGAGGTTGATGAATTCTGCTTCAGTCGAGCTAAGGGCCACGAGAGTCTGCTTCTTTGATTGCCAAAGGATTGATCCTCCGGCTAGCATCACAACGTGCCCTGCAGTTGAACGTCTCGTATCCAAGTTATCAGCGAGTGAAGCATCACTAAATCCCTTGACCTGGAGGACTGCTTTGGGGTCTGAAAGGTCTCTTCCTCCGAGAATAATCCCCAAATCCTCCGAGCCACGAAGGTATCTCCAAAGATGCTTCTGAAGATCAACGTGAACCTGCTTCGGTGCAGAATTCGCACCGCAGAGTCGATTTGTTGTGAACGTAATGTCGGGTCTTGTAGATACAGAGAGCCAATTGAAGCTTCCTGTGCGTTTTGCCCAGTCAGAGAGATCGAAGACTGTGTCAAGCTCTTTCCAGTCTGACGGGATCACGGTCTTTGGAAGCCATGGAACGTTCGAAGCGTTGACGTTCTTGATGTCGAATTTCTTCATGATGCTCTGAACATAGAGCTTTTGGTGAAGAAGAATAGTTCGGTTGGCACGATTGCGTACGAATTCGATGCCAAGGAACAGTTTGACCTCGCCCAATCGCTTCAATTCGTAGTGTTTCTCTAGTCGTTTGATGACATCTTCAATAATCGCTAGGGTCTTTCCTGCGATGATCATGTCGTCCACGTAAAGGAGAAGTACAACGTCATTGCGTTGAAAAATGCAGAGCTCGCTTGTCAATCGATGAAAGCCCTGCTTTTCGAGTTCCTTGGTGATATCTTCTAACCACCAAAGAGGAGAAATGGGTAAGCCGTAGAGAGCTCTCTTAAGCTTGCAAACCCTGCTGGTACCGTCGGTATGACCGTGTGGTTGTTTGACGTAGATGTCTCCTTGCGCTTCGGCATTGAGGAAGGCATTCACAATGTCGCACTGCTGCCATTCGTAATCAAAGGCTGCGACAAGCGTACAGAACACTCGCAGCGAAACCAAGTGAGCCACTGCTGCGTAGAGGTCTTCGTTGTTAAAAATTTCTGGATTTTGATCCCCTCGAGCAACCCACCTCGCTTTGGCGTAGGGTTCTTGATCAATTGGATGCTTTACGGTATAAACCCACTGACCGTCAAAGACCTTCACATCTTTTCCAGGGAAAACAAGGTCCCAGCAGTCCTTTTCGTGGATCTTGAGGAGTTCCTTCTTCTCAGCAGGTCTCCAGAACGTGTGGTAGTTATTCATAGCTTTTGCCTTGTACCAATTGGACGGAATGTCGATCTTCGTGTCAGCTATATTAGCTGCTTCTATCATCAGAAAGGCGTATGATCGGTGAATTTCCTCCACTTCGTCATCATCCAGGTCGTCGTCGTAGTAACGAATCGCCAGGTTTGATCGGTGGGAGCCCTGAGGAAGAGCTTTCTTCTTTCCCGAGGTCTGAATTTCAAGATAGTCTCGTCGTGTATCTTTTCGGAGCGATCGTCTCGGCGCGGCTTCGGATTCGAGTTGTTGACGGACCTCCTGGTCGTCATCGTCTTCGGCTTCCTCATCCGGGAAGGCCCCAGGTTGACGCCGTTCCTGTTGTCGCGGAGGACTCTCAGATGGCGTTGGAAGGTGGGTTCTGGGCTTCTCTGGGAGGGGAGGATCATCCTCTTCCTCAAAAGAGTGGTAATTCTCGTCTATTTCCGAGATGCTTGATGAGCTTTCCTCAAAGCGGACTGCTTTCTTGCCCGGAGTTACCTTCTGTGGTTGAGGTTTCTCCTGACTAGCAGTTGGAATGTCAATGATTCGGCGGCCTTCTTCAGCAAAGGAAGGATCAATCAGATCCGCGATATAGATGACTTCGTCGTCTTCAAGAGGCGTAGGTAAGTCGGTCTCATCAAAGCGAACATCTCGTGCTCGAACAACTCTCTGCTCCTCAGGGATCCAAACCTCGTACAGGTGACATTTGGGACCATCCATGCCCACGAGTCGACCTTTCTTAGCCCTTGGTGCCATCTTCTGAGATTGAACACGACGTTCGTCAGGAATTCGTACGTATGCGATACATCCCCAGGTACGTAAATGTCGAATTGACGCGGTGTTGTCAAGGCCTAAAGCGTCGAACAAAGCCTGCTGAGGTGACTGGTTGTTCTTATTACCGTGTGTAGGCAACAAATTGGTGATTTTGGCTGCGTGCTTCATCGCGTATGGCCAAAGAAGCTCTGGTAATTCCGCTTCAATTGTCGAGGCTCTTGCCGTCTCCATGAGGGTTCGGCCAGCGCGTTCTATGATGCCCTGATGAGCTGGAACGTAAGGAGCGCCGGTCCGATGGATGATGCCTTCCTTCTGACAGAAGGTCTTGAACTTCTCTCCAAGGAATTCAGTTGCGTTGTCTGTATGGAAGCATTTGACAGTAAATCCGCCGCTCGTGTTTTCAACAGCAGTCTTCCAAGCCTGTACGGCTTTGACTGCGCTGGACCTGTCGACGGTCGGGATCACCCAGTGAAATCGTGTATGAACATCGATAGCGTGTAGCGTGTGCTTCTTCCCCCCAAAGCCTTCGGGTTTGTGTTCAATGTAGTCCCAGAAGACGCGAGAAAGGAAGTTTGTTGTGTCGTTGGATTCCTCCCGATGAATCATCTGGGGAGCCTTTGACAAGAGGCATGCCGAGCAGTGAAAATCAGCCACAGAGGCAGGATCGACTGCGATTCCTGCTTTTTTGCATGCAAGTAGGATTCGTTCCTTCCCTGCGTGGCCGAGTCTCTTGTGTAAAAGTCCGAATTCGACCTTCTTGGTGACAGACTTGCTCGTCAAGGCCGCAAAGTTGTATTGAGGCTCTTCGTCTCGAAGATTCAGTGTGGAAACATTAGCTTTCCAGGTGTAGTCGCCGATCACCTTGCCCGAAGGTGATGAGATCAATTGGTCCTTGAAACCATCCATGACGACTCCGCCTTGCTTAAGAAGTCCTGGTGAAATCATATTGACTTCAGCCTTTGGTGCGTATTGAGCGTTTGGAAGTTCCAGATATCCTTGTCCGATAGGGATTTTAACATTGCCAATCCCTTTGACGTGGAGTTCCTCTCCGTTGCTAGCCATCATCGGCTTTGCGTTAACATTGGTGTTCAAATAAGTGAACCATCTGGTTGAATTGAAGGTGTGTGTGTTGCAACCGGTATCAAGAATGCAATCTTCCTTTGTAAGCCGGTTTGCAAGAGTCTGGAACGAATAGTCCCTGTTAATTGCCATCAAAGCGAGATTGCTTCCAGCCGACACGATGTCAGGAGAAGCAGTTGTTTTTGTTGTGGTTTGTTCGCCTTTCTTCTTCATTGAGTCAGGCTTCTTTTCGGGATGAAGCTTCCAGCAGTTGTCCTTCGTATGAATGGTTCTTCCTGGTGGAATTGAACAACCGCAGTCAAGCTTCATGGTGTCAGACGTCTCATTCTTTGGCGCCTTACCCTTGCCTTTCGCGTTGGAATTGGAATTATCCTTGTTGTTGTTCTTTTGTTGAGTGTTGAAGTTGACCTTTTGGTCCTTCTGTGGCTTGTTGGCTTCGTACGTCAGGTACGTGAGCATGTCTTCCTTTTTCAATTCAGCCTTGGAGAATCCCTTGATCTTCCATGCGTTGTGAATCTCAGGCATTGATCCTTCAATGGCTTTGATCGTCTGCGATACCCAGATAATGTCGGGAATCCTTTCGATCTTGCAGATTCGGTTCCAAAGGTTCTGGTGGTAATCCAGCCAGGCTCGGGTTGTCGAGAAATCAGCTCTTCTTGATTTGGAGAACTGTTGAAGTAGCTCAATGATAGCCAAATCGGCCTCAAAACCGCAATCGCTTTTGATCAACTGCATCATTTCGGTGACCGGCATTGTGTCGGTCCATCCTGCGTGCGTCAAATTCTTTTGGATTCGTGAAGAGAGGCTCTGCCAAATAACAGATGAAAGGATAGCATGGTACTTATCCGTTTCCTGTGACCAAGCGATTTCGCCAGTCAAATGTTGTGTAAGTTGCATGATACGAACTTGCATTCGTATGGAAATCTCCCATTCTTCGAAGTTCTCCGCTCCCTTGAGAGGCGTGATAACTGCCGTTCTGGTGTACCATGCTTTCGTAACATCGTTGAGTTCAGTTGAGTCGGGTTGGGTGGCCGGAATAGTACCAGAAGCACCCCCGGGGTTGTTACTCATAATGAAAAGAGGGTAGGGTTATATATCAAAATTCGCGTACACCTATCACCGTAACTTGATACCGATTGACGTCGGTTTGGTCAAGCGGGAGTTGTGGCGGCAGCTCTTGGTTGATCAAATCGCTGTGTGGCCGCCAACGCACAGAGTCGTGAAGTTGAGAGCAATAAAGCGTTCTCGAGCGCTCCCTCAGAGTTTCACCTTGGCCCAGTTAGAGGGCGACTGTTTACCTGCTTTACCTGCTTCACCTTATATTGTTATACCTATAATACCTGCTTCACCCAAATGGCTATAGATCTGGATTGTTAGTTTCGGGTGCCTAAGGCGGTTCCGTAAGGAATGTCTTGTCCTGGCCTGCCGTCCACTAAGATCTGCCTGGAAGGGATTAACTTTTTGCGTGTATCACGGAAACTTGTGGTGTTTTGAAGTTCACGATGTTGTGACAAGGTTGCTGCAACTGCAGAATGGGAAACAACACAACGAAGGTCGTGCGTTCAATTCCCCGATGTGTAATTTTTGGTTTTTGTGTGGCACGCGTAAGACGATTTTGCGATCAATTTGACCTCGACTTATATGACATTACCGTTGTTGGTTTTATGTAAGGGAAAAGGTCTTCGTGCCGCCCCACTAGTCAAGCAACTTTGCTTTAACTAGTTGTCGGGAAAACATGTGTAATTGTACACAATAATGCGACAGTCAGATGAAAAAGAAAAATGAAAGAAAGGGCGCGATGAGCGCCGGGCTCATAACCTGTGGAAAGATGGAAGGCAAAGAGATTAGAAGAGAAGATGATCTAGAATTGCTATCTAGGAATTCGGAATCTAGCAGAGAAAAGAGAAGCTTATAAGCTTCAAATCTACTAATCCAATGAATCTAGATATCTGAACAAAGCCTCTGAACAGAGGTTGCGATGAATCGTAACAAGCGCGGTAACAAACGCGGCACGGGAGGCTGCATCGTCGGATGACGAGGCTGATGCCTGAGGCTGCGATGTGAGGCTGTGAATACCCTCAACAGAATGATACTGGGAATTCCGGGAGTTCAAGATGACTCTCTGTCTGCTGGAGATGCGACAACTTTTATCGGCTCGCACCCACGATCCTCCTCTTTTCACGCAGTTTGAGCGATCATCTCTGAGATGCCTGGTCCGGCGGCAAATCGTCGGAGACACGCCCCGGAAGTCTAATGAACATAATACGGCAAACCCATCTTGGCTTTGTTCCAAGCTAATCTTCCACCTTGACTAATACTGTAATACGACTGCGACGTCTGATATGGTTCAAACCAGACTGATAACAAAGTTGATCGCGGGAAAGTTGGGTACCCCCGGAGGAACATGCACTGCGTCGATTATTCGCACATGATCACTACATGATGACACGTTAGGTATTGTCACAGTAGAAGCATATTCGATCAACTTTTGCAGACCAACGGCCCCGCGGTCTGAATATGAATAGTGGCGCGATATGGGCATCATCACCTGCGCCTCAATTTGATTTGTCAAAGTGTAACAACGAAACTTACATGTACATCGGCTTGTCGGCTGCGAGCGGCAATTTCCAATGAGAGAGCTTGGTGAAGCAGCAGTCTCCACTCCCCTACCTCACTGAGCTCACTGAGCTCACTGAGCTCACTGAGAGCAAAGAATCACGTGTTGAGTTAGCTCTCCGCTCTCCCGCAGCTCTCCCCGCTTCGACGACCAATCAGCTCGTCTCGTGCCATTATTACTTATTTCGCCTTCCTCTTCTCTTCTCCTCCGTCCGTCCTCTGCCATCAAGTGCCTATAACTCTTCAAATTGCAGCAAGTCTGATCATTTGAGGCTATTATTTGATTGCTTTTCCCTCCACCTCGCACGATTCTGCCTTGCAACATATCCAAGGGCGTCAAGGACTAGGCTCCAACCTTCGCTGCGGTCAATGACCTGCTCCGACATCTCCGATTGAGCTCAAGGGCCGCACATATCCAAACAGCAGCGTCTCGACATCGACATCGACATCGACAAGAATCACCACATCTACCACCAAACAGCCCTTTTTGCCTCTCGACCACTACAACACGCGTCGGTGGCAATGGTTCTCACGCATACCACCGCCCATCAATATTCTCACCCATTTCCCACCGTCACTCTCGCCTACTTCCTCCGCTACTCCTCCCCCCAGCTCAATCCCTTCGCCGCTCATGTCTTAAGCACCGATACCATCTCCAGCCATGTCGACCCCGAGACACAAAGGCTCCACACCACCAGGATTCACCTGAAGAAGAGTCGCATGCCAGGCGCCGTTTTCAAAATGCTCCCTGGCAGTGTCACGGGTGGCAACGGTGGCGACAAAGCTTCGTACATTTTGGAGACGAGTGTCGTCGACATCAAAGAGGGATGGATGCAGACCGAAAGTCGGAACCTCAATTTCACTGGTATTCTCTCCGTCGTGGAGCAACAAAATTTCAAACTTCCGGCCGAGAACATGGCGAGCCAGACCGACGTGACCACGTCGGTGATATTCCGGTCGAGACTGGGCGAAAAGATCCGAGGAAAATTGGGACAAGCTCACCAGGAGGGTGGTTTCATATCCGGAATTATCGGTGAATGGGGTACTAAGGGCATCCAGCGGAGCATCGAGAGCGTCGCTTCTACCAAGACACTTGACCAGCTTGGTAAGAGCCGCGACGGCATGCGACTCGTACTGGAGCGAATCCGCAACAATGGCGTGATTGGAGTGCTGGAGACGCTGCGGAGAGAACGACAGCGACAGGCGCTCGCTGCTTGATTCAAGCCACTGTATTATTGTACATGACAAGCTGGGTCACTCGTCGCATGCGACCACACCCACACACATCAACGACTACCTCTTCATGACCATGGAAATCCTATCCTTACTGTAAAACATCTCATCTCTTTAGCAAGGCGCTTCGTCTCTTTTTTTCTCCTTCTGTATCACCTCTGGGTTTGGGGGGGACGGGACATGGGTCGAGTCGGTCGAGTGGGAGGAATTCGTGGGAAATGTGAATATCAGGACATGTTTTCCTGATAAAGGCTCACGGAAGGGGATTGTAGGGAATAGGTTGGAATCAAGAATAAAAATTTTCTCCAAATCAATCAAACAGTCGGGACGCTTGACTAGTCAACGTGTGACACAGCCTGAAGACTATGTTTATCATCAAGCTGGTAAGCAAGAGCCGATAGTGCCATCTTTGACCTTGGCAGAACACATGTTGAGCGAATTTACCTTTGAAGATGGCACCTACCACGGCATAAAATAAGCCGTGAAATGAGAAGCAAATTTCCGCTGACGTCAAAGAGCTCGGAGGGATGTGGGTCCGTGTACCAGAGCTTGTCCTCAAGTCATCCTTTTCGTTTCAATTAATAGACGGCTTCCATCCATCCATCCATCATTTCATTGGCGGGACATTTCCAAGAGAAAACAAGCCCGTCCTCCCAGGCTTCTTGCCATCTACTCACTCTTCGCTCATCCAAGATGGCAGAGCCCGTGTCCGTCCTCTTCGTCTGCCTGGGCAATATCTGCCGATCGACCATGGCAGAGGGCATCTTCCAGAACCTCGCCAAGCAGCCGCAGTACAAGGGGAAGATTGGCAAGATTGACTCCTGCGGAACAGGTAATAAGGCAACGACGACCCCTTGGAAAAATGGCAAACTTTTCGCCCACGAGTTGCGCAGCGGGAAATTGTCAAATTTGTTGAAACCCGAAAACTGACTTGCCGCCCGTTCACCAATGCAGCTGCGTACCATGCCGGCGACGAGCCGGACTCGAGGACCCTTTCTACGCTCGAGGACAATGGCATTACGGATTACGAACACGCCGCGCGCCGTGTAAGTCGTTTGCGGGGGAAACCCCCCCAATGATAGCAAGGGGGGGGGGGGAATGTAGTCACAGAGGCTGACGATGTGGGAAAATTGCAGTTCAAAACGCGCGATTTTGATTCCTTTGACTACGTGTTTGCCATGGATCGATCGAATCTCTCGGATTTGAACCGTCTGCGGAAGGAGAAGGGCTGCCCGGATGCCAAGGCGAAGGTGATGCTGTTTGGGGAGTTTAGCGGCACGGGCAAAGCGGAGATTGTGAATGATCCCTATTACGGCGGGCGAGATGGGTTCGAGAAGGCATTTGAGCAGTGCAGTCGGTTTTCCAAGAATTTCCTCAAGGATGTGGTAGGCGAGTAGTCGGTATTAAAGTGTGTTTTTGTTGCGAACGGCGGGATGAGAGTACATGGCACAATTGTGGTTTTTTTTTTTTTAAAAAAAAAAAAAAAAAAAAAAAAAAAAGGGAGGAATACATACTCCGTAGACGATGCAATAATTACATGGTCGAAAGCAGGGGACAGGGCGGCTGCACTTATTCCTTGACTGGGCTTGTGACTGGGCTTGTGACTGGGCTGGAGCGGGAGCATCATGCTTCATGTTTGTGCAAGACTCGAATTGATGAGGCGGGCGCGCGCTTACGGACGTAGAAGCATGGATGCTGCTCCAGCGGGCAGGGCAGCCGCCAGGCAAAGGAGGGGGGCGACAGTTTTCGTTGAGCCATCGGGCTAAACTGCAAACTGCCGACCTGTCACATCACGTGACCACAGGGTACACATATAGCTAGTCAGCACCCACAATTGGGTTAAATAATTATCTTTTACCTATACTTATTAACAGTTAGTAGCAATTATACGCTCCGTATGCGAGTTAAACTAGTAAACTAGTAATATTATTATAATTATTTTTATTCTTATTCTAATTTATAGTTTAATTAAATTTATTTTATTAAAACACTAAATATTAAAAAACACACTAGATAAGAAGTTAATTATAGATATATAATAATTATTCTAGTATATTAATATAGCTAAGCTAGATATTATAGATAATTAGAGATAATTAGTCTTATATTTAGTAATAAATTTTTCCCTATTTAAGGATATAGTAATGTTTAAATACCTAGTTAAATAGGTAAAGTAAAGGTTAAGATTTTACTAATTTTTAACTAAGTAGTCCTAGAAGCCCTAATAATTTGCCCTAGCATAGAATAACCTAATAATTACGCTAATAATAGATTCCTAGCCTAAAGGCTAGGAACACTATAAGGAAAGATTATCTTAGGGACTAAGATATAGCCTAATATAGTTTAAAAGGATATAAAGTAAGCATATATAGGACTTAATTAATGCATTAATTAATATAGTACTAATAGACTATTTAGTTATAGTTATAATAAAATAGTTAGGGGAGCTTAACCTTAGAATAGGAGATTATAGGCATAATTCTAAGTTAGGCATTAAGCTAGATAAAACCTCGCGCGTAAGATTACTTACACTAAGGTAATAATTATTAATATTATCCCTAGAGTTAGGAAGGAATAGCCCTATACTTATTAAGTTATTCCCTATTACACTGCTTAATAATTCCTTGCTTAGTAATTCCCTCTCTAATAATTCCTTATTATATTAGTTAAGATTATACACGCTAAGGGGGGCATAATATTATAATATAATGCCTAGTAATAATAAATAATAGCTACTAGAAGGGGTTTAGAATCCTCTAATAGATATAACCTAGATATTATATTATTTATTTAAGGAAAATGCTAAGATAAATTAAGCACTATTATAATATATATAATAGGAATAATAAGCGTAGTAAGCTTAGTAAAGATAGCTACTATTCACATAGTAAGCTAAGATAGTGCTAATTATATAACTACTATTATAGGCAGCAGACATAGGGTTTTTTAACCTAGGAATTAAGGATAATAAAGGCTAGGGAATTATAGTAAATACTAAATCTATAATAATAATCTATAAATATATACTAGCTTTTATATAATATTTAGAAGATATAGTAGCTAGCTAGTTAGAGAAGTTAGTAAAAGATATATAGATATCTTATCTTAGAGAATAAGCCCTTAATTAGTATAGTTATCTATTAATGCTATTAGAGTATAAATTACTTTAAGAGGCATTATTAAAGACTATTTACACATGCCTTATAGAGAGGTTCTAGGAACTATAATCTATAGCCCTAAATAGGATTAAGAACGCATAATATTCCTTGCAGAAGTATTATAATAAAGAGGATATTATAATATTTATATATAATTTGCTTTAGGATATAAGGGCATATTATTAGGATAATATTACATAATTACAAATAGTCCACTAGGCATTTAATTCTAATATCTAGACTATTATAACTCTACTATTAGTAAATATAATAATTAACTAGTTTCTAATGTAAATTAGAGAAAGGGAGTTAATAATTATAAGTTAGGCATAGGATTAATACTAATAGATTATAAATTAGTAATTTAGGGATTTGTATTAAGGATTAAATATATATAGGGGATATAATAATTAAGGATAGCGTAAAGCATACTAACTATATAATAGGCTTACTAGACTATAACCTTAATAAGGATACTAGAATAATTACTAGAATAACTACTAGAATAGTAATAGAAATAGTTACTAATAGTAATAATATAGATAGCAAAGACTATACTATAATAATTAGGAGAGATAGTTTAGTAATTAGCTATATTATAATAATTAATAAAGACTATATAGGAATCCTAACCCTAGAAATAATAGACTAGTTACTAATAGGGCTACCCTATTTAGTAATACTATAAAGCTACTAAATAAACTAGCTATATTACTATAGTAGCTATAGGCAGTGCATTAGGTAAATAAATTAGATTAACTAGAAGATAAAGAGCAAAATAATTAACACTAGGATAAGTAAGTAAACAAGACATATTAAGAAAACAATAGTTAATAACTAGATTAGGAGGATTTAGACATATATATACTATACCTAGAGGTAAAATAGTAGGAGATATATCCCTAAGATAATTAGGACAGAAGCCTATAGTCTAATAGCTAGGCAGAATAGGTTTAGTTTATGGCAATTAATAGTATAATTTATACTTACTAAATATGCTTTACCTAGTTTAAATCTAATAATACGCTCTTTAACTATTTAAACACTACGCATAGAGTGCTACGTAAGGGCATAATTAGTAGTAAAGTAGCTTATAATAAAACTTTAGACTCTTATTCTTTATCTTATATATATAGTAATTATAATTATTTAAATATTATAATAGATAAGATATAAACACAAATAAAATCAGTAGCAAAGGAAACGCTATTACTAGATATAACAAAGGTTAAGATAAAAATAGGTGCTTATATACTAATCTTTTAATTAACGATTAGCACGTAACATAATGTAAGCGTAGGCTATGCGTTTTAGGCCTAGACATATCTATAATTCTAGATTTCCCTAAATTTAGACAATCTAGATACCTAGGTAAATATCTGTTATAATATAGGATACTTAATTACATTAGTAAACGCTACATAGGTAGCTAAATAGTATTTAGATATTAAAATTTAAACTAGAGTAGTGCCTATTAATATAAAGGGGATAGGTATAAATACCTATTTTATAGATAAATACATATTATTACTAATAAACTTTCTAGGCAATACACTAGATAAATAACCTATAATTACATTATTTATTAGGGAGGTCTTAATAGTTAAGTTATTACAAGTAAATATACTATTAGGTATAGATTGCATTATACCCTAACAAATTAACATTATAGTTAGCAAGGGAAAGGTAGTTATTAGGACATATAGAGACATTACTATTCTAATAGTAGCGTGGTATAATTAACTAAAGATTAATATGCTAGTTAAGTTAGCCTAGGCAATTATTATTTAACTAGGTATTATAATATTAGTTCTAGTACACTATTAGCTTAGTAAGGATAACTAGGCATTATTTAAACTAAAGCAAGTAAATAAGCTTAGGGTATATGCAGCGATTGCTAATAAAGCCACGTAACATATTATAATATATAATATAATAGATAAGCTAGTAATAATTAGTAGAAGGCAAGAATTAGGTAGGTTTAAGTCTATTAACCTAGCGGCTAGGGCATATATAGTTAACGCTAAGGAATAAGCAATAGTAGCAGACCTTATAATAGTAATAAGGGCATATATAAAAAAGCGTTTGCTAATAATAGAATAAGTTATAATAGAATTAAGGACTATAGTTTATATAGCTATATAAGTTAACTATTTTAATCCCTAGGATATAAGGGAGTAATAATAAATATATACACTCCTTAAGGAGTATATAAAATTATTCTATAATAAGGGATTTACTATAGTTCCTTAGAAGGAATAGATATAATTATAGATAAAACCTAGATAGTAAGACTTAGTGCTAAAGAAATGCAAGATCTATTTAGTTAGCCTAGATAATTAAATAATTATTAAGAAAATAATAAGAGAATTATTAGTAGTAGGAAAGGTTATTTATATAATATCTTAGGTGCTATTTGCTTTTCTAGTCTTTATTATATAGGTAGGAATAGGAGATAATTAAAAGGGATAAATAGTGGTTAATATATAAGGATTAAATATTATAATAATGCTTAATACCTATCTAATAAGATAATAGGAAGAAGTTATTATAGGCATCGCAAACGCTATATATATTACGGTTATTAATGCTATGTTATTTTATTACTAGTGGATAGTTTACCTAGACTTATAATAGGCTTTATTAGTAATTACTTATAATAGATAATTCATATTTAATATCCTAATTATAGGATACAAAGGATTAAACGCCTATATCTAGAGGCGTATAGATAATATATTATAAGATATAGGAGCGATAGCCTATTGTGATAATATTATTATTATTGAAAATGGGAAGGGAATCTAACTAGAGGGATAGGAAGACCTCCCTAGTAGATTCTAACGCAGCGGCTTCTAAATTCACTAGATTATAGCTTATTCTTCAAGATTAGGAGCTTTTGATAGTTAAATACAGTTGATTCCTAGCTAACGGACAGTCTAACGAGCAATGAGAGGATTTCTAGTCCCCTCATAGACCTACCGACCGTATCAAAGGATCTAGGTCGCTAGAGAGGTCTTAGGAGCTACTTTTTATTTTCCGCAAAACTCATTTGTATAGGAAAAATAAAAAATCGACTCACGGCCATACAAACTAGCTACCTAGGTGGCCTAACTAAGCACTTTAGTATATAACCCTATTAATAAAATATACCATTAAATCCAGAAAAATTCAAGGATTCGAACAGTATACGTCAGCCTTTTATACGACTACTAGTTGCCTAGTTACAGTCGATTTTAGCTTCCCTATAGGGTAACCTAGTTAGCTTAGTCATACAAGCCCGTGGGTTGGTTGTGGGAACGCAAGTCACAACAGACGCTGCAAGCAACACTCGTAACCAACGTTGCAACAACGCAACAAGGCAACTAGTAGGCCTATAAAATAGTGCTATAAATAGCATTATTTTAACACTCCCTCTAGAAAAGTATGAGGTAACTAATTCAATACCTAGACTTAGCTCTTTAATAGATATCTAAGTTAACTATAAATTCAATAATAAATCCAATAACTTTTAAATAGCAAAATCAATAACTTTTAGGCGTAATTCCAGTGTTTTTGTTGATTTTTCGGTTTTTCGACTTTTTAGTTGATTTTGTTGGTTTAGATTAAGCCTTTGTATTCGTAAGGCCTAATAGTTAGATAAATTATTAAAATTTATCATTAGGCAGGGGCTTAGTTAAACCATCTGCAGGCATCTCTTTAGTGTTAATGTAGATAACCTTAGCTATACCCTTCTGTACCTTTTCTCTAGTATAGTTAAATTTTAGCAAGGTATGCTTTGTTCTGCTATAAAGAGCAGGGTTATTAGCGGTTGTAATAGCGCCTTAGTTATTACTAAAAATCAGTACTAGAGGTGCTATAGGTAGCTTTATCTCTTTAAAGAGACCATAAAGCCACTCTAGCTCCCTAATAGCTTCACATAAGGCGTTAGATTCAGCCTCTAATATAGATAAAGCTATCGTAGTTGCTTTCTTCGATTTCTAGCTAATAGGTCCTTTAGCTAGCTTATAGAGATAAGCATAGGTTAATTTAGAGGACTTATCACCCGCGAAGTCGCTATCACAGAAGCCAATAAGGGTTGCAGAAGCTATAACAGCAGATTTAGACCTTCTATAAGTTATAGAATAACCCATAGAGCCTAAAAGGTACCTAAGCAAATGTTTAGAAGCATTAAGATGCTCTATAAACGGCTTAGCTAGCGCTATGGAAAGCCACTAAACCAGAAAGGCAATATTAGGTCTTGTAAGGAGCATTAGGTACATAATAGTCCCTATAATACTCTAATATAGCTTGTGATCAGGGGGGGAAAGAGGTTTAGTTAGGTGGTCTACCTGCTTTATAATTCCCGGTTATAGAGGAATTTTAACAGGTCTAGCATCCTTTATGTTAAATCTTTCTAGGGCTTCAGAAATGTACTAGGACTAGTGGATAGTTAGGGTCCCTTTCTTTCGATTTCTAGTGATTTAAACGCCTAGGAAAAATTCGGCTAGCCCACGGTCTTCTATAGGATAAGCTTTATAAAGTAGCTTCTTTAGCCTATTAATATAAGCTAGGTCCAGTCCTATTAGAAGGCAGTCATCCACATAAGTCGCTATATATATAGATGTAGTTAGGTTAAAGAAGACAGCTAGGTTGGATATAAGGGGTTAAAAGCCTAGCTTCCAAAGAAGGTCTTTTAAAACCTACTGCCACTCTCTAGAGCTTTGTTTTAATCTATATAAAGCTTTTTGTAGGAAAATAACCTGCTTTTAAGAGGGTTTGTAGCCATACTTCTTAAGTAACTTAGCTACTTCAGGTGTAGAAGACTCAGCAAACTCAGTAAATCCATCAGGAATTTGCATATAGATAGCTTCCTTTAGTAGACTGTTTAGAAAGGCCCCTATAAAATCAACCTATTTAACTTCCCAGTCATTACAAGCCGCTAGGGCTAGTAAAATCCGCCAACTAGGGGGAATGCTAGTTGCAGCGTAGGTTTCAATATAATCTTAACCTTCTATCTGCATAAACCCTTTAGCAACGAGTCAGGCCTTGTACTTTAGAGGATTATTTTCTTTATCCTTTTTAAGCTTGTAAACAAGCCTATTCTTTAGAACCCTCCGGCCCTTAGGAATTTGGTCTATCCCTATAAATTTAAAGGTTCCAGCAGCTAGAAGCTATTTAAAATTCGTTAAATGTTGCATCCATCCATTTTCAACTATCCTTGCTTTTTAAAGCTTGTTTCCAGGTCTTAGGGGTGTCCGAATCGTTGTTATTAGTGGATAATTTAGCCTTTTGTTATGCCTTAAAGCATATCTCCTTAACGTATGAAGATATATTAAAATCATCGATATCCATAGAATCAGAATTGATTAAAGAATCCAAATCTGAAAACGTTTTTTCGATAGCACCCTTATTAGGGGCGCTAGAGCTAGGGCTCTCTAGGGGTAGCGCTAGAGGCGTTGCAGGCGCTATCGTGGGCGCTGTATCGGTCGCCCCGGGGGCTGTTGTTACAGGCGCTGCGGGCGCTAGGCTTTCAGGAGGCTTTAGGTAACTATCCTGAATTTCTAGATTATCTCGTGAGATATCGGCTTCTCCCTCTAAAGGATTAGTCCCTAAAGACTTAGGGGACCCTACAGAGCCTATATCCTCTATAATTTTAACAAAGCTAGTCTTTATAACTGACCTTTTAGAGGGAATATAAACAAGATAAACAGTAGAACCTAGAGTAGCTAGCAACCGACCAGGAATAGTCCTAGGGGCTAGCTTTTAAAGCTTAGATCTCTGCTCCAGAGGTATTAGGACCTCACAATAAGACCCTATAGCCCTAATTTTCAAGAAGTTAGGCTTATAGGAAGTCTTAGGCTCTAAATCAGCTAGAAATAGCTGCTTAGGGGTTAAAGGTTTAGTCGTATTAGCTGTGATGTTAACTAATTCCACTATAGCTAGAAGGATATAAGACTATAGATATAAGGGTAGCTTAGACCACTAAAGTGTAGCCCTAAGCCGGTCAAGGATAACCCTAATAGCCCTCTCAACTAGCCTATTCTGTTCGTGAATATAGGGGCAAGAGGTACTAAAGCAAATTCCCTTAGAAGATAACTATAACTAAAGTTCGTTGTTGATTTCAGTACCTCCGTCGAAGTAAAGGTGCCTAGGATACGCGTTATATCGATTTTTCAGGGCCCTAAAGAAGCCCTTAATAGCTAAAGAAAGGGTTAAACCTTCTTTATTAGCTAATAAAAAGCACCATTTATACCGGGATTTTCAATCAATAAGTATAAGGACTGTGGCCTTCTTATTATGCAGTATAGGTTCAATTTTAACCGTATCTCCCTCTAAAATATCTAGAACTCTAGGGGGGTCCTAAATAGGTCGTTTAGTCAGTCTTCTAACAGCTTTAGATTGCATACAGGCTATGCAGTTAAAATCCTTTTCTTTAATAGCGGAAAAATCAGGGATCCCTTTAGCTAATTTCGATGATTTCTTTAGTAAAGGGAGGCCTATATGGCCTAATCAAATATGCCAAAGAAGGGCTAAATCTAGTAACTTCTTATAACTAGAATCTAGCTTTTTAGGGCTATTATCCCCTAGCTCCCTCTGTTGCTAGGCCTCTTAAGAATCACAGGCCTCTAGGGGCAGTAGACGGCCACTATCGTCACCCAAGTCATTAGGGTATAGACCTTCTAAACCCCCTGTAGAAGATGCCTAGCTAGGAGCTTTAGTGGGATATAGGGCTAAATCATCGTCTTCTAGCTCTTCGATTCGTTGATATTCCTCGGGATTAAAAGCTGGTTACGGAATTTAAACCTCTATAGGGTAGGAAAACCCTAATTTAGTCTTATAAGCCCTTGGTTATCGTTGCCGTTGTTAGTTGCAATATTGAGAGCCCATAAAGGAGAGGTGGGTTGAATGCTTACAGATTGTAGGAGTAGGTTGCCCCTTAATCTGTAGAAAAAAGCCGTGTTTAGCAGGTTCTAGTAACCCACAGGGGCTTTTATCGGCTAGGAATAGCTGGTCTTTAGCTAGATAACCTCCCTTTAGATAGTGAGATAACCCACTAACTAGGTTGGTATCTATGCCTAGGAAATATAGGGCATCTAGCAGAGCTAAAGGCCTATATTCTAGTGGATTTTTCTTGACTAGAACGTTGAAAACAGCTATGCCTCTTCCTTTAGGAAAAATAGGTCCTCCTACTGTAATTATAGCGCTAGTTTTACCTTTCTTTAGAGGTTTAAAGTCCCTAAAAGAAGCCCTATTATTACAAATATGATAGGAAGAACCTGTATTATACAAAAGGGAGTTTTTAACCACATCGTTAGAGTAGCTAAAAGTAGGCTTGCTAGTAGTGTTACTAGTGGTAGAGGCACTAGAACTATCTGAATCAGAATTAGAATCACTACTATTATTACTGCTAGATTCATTAGAATCTAATTCTTTAACGTATCCCGTGGCTAGGGTATAGCCTAAAGCAAAAGCAGCTTCTTTTCCTTTCTGTTTTTCCCTATTGCTACTCTTTTTCTTCTTCTGCTTCTTTTTAGAGGCCTTAGAAGGGTTTGAATCCTTCTTATCCTGCTCTTTAGTAGCGTTAGAGTCCTTCTTAGGGTTAGGATTAGAAGACTTCTTTTCCTAGTCCTTAGAATTTCCCTTATTGTTATTAGAAGCCTTATAGCTAAGGGCTTTAGCTATAGGGGAGGTTTTGTCCCTCTATTCTTCTAATAAATCCGCCATAAGGAACTGTAAATTTAGGGTATTTATAGGCAGTCCTTGTGCCCTAGAAGCTCTGATAGTAAATCTTTGTCTCTTAGCCTAACTAGGAAAGGTCTGCTTTAATGCATTAATATAGTGATTTACTTAATTAATAGGGGCGATCTTTACACTACAAAGTTATAGTCTAGCTAGTAAATTATTAAAATCAGTATTAAAAGCCTCTAAAGATCCCTTATAACTTGAAAAGTTTAGGGAGTGGTAGCTAGCGTATAGTGTACTACGCTGGATTTTAGCACTCTGCGAATACTGCCTAATAAGGACTTTATAGGCTTCTTCGGGGGATTTTTGCTAACATATAGCAGCCTATAGTCTAGGTTAGCAGCTATCTCTTAATATTATTAAAAGAATAGCTTAGTTATAGTTAGCTAGATAGCCTGCTAGGCTTGGATTATCTATAAATTTAGGTAATCCTAGGGCTCTAAATTGTATGCTTAGGGCTTGCTTCCACTAATTATAATTTTCAGGGCCTTTTAGCTTAGCTCCCTCTAGAATAGAGTGAACCTTCTTGTTTAGTTTCTTTATAGCACCTATATTAAAGGCAGCTTGTAAGTTACTAGAAGGTACGCTTGTAGAAGTAGTAGCTATTAGGTCTTCTTCTAAAACCTTAGTATTTTCTTCCTTAGGTCTATTAGAAGCCTAAAGACCTTATATAATAGTCATAGTTTGCGTTAATTTCTCTAGTAGATTATTAATGCTAGCCTCGTTTTTAATACGATTTTCCTCGCTATGCCTAATAAAATTAGATAAGGTCTTGCCTTATTGTTCAATTTAGCTCTGCATCTGTAGCTATAGAGCACTAGCCTAAACAGCTAGTTAACCTTCTATATCTATCCTACTAGGGTCCCTAGGGGGGCTAGAAGACCCTATAGCAGGGGCCTTACCCTTATAACTAGGTAGTGCTATCTTCTAAAAGTCCCTAAAAAAGGAAAAGAATCCCTATGTAAAAGCTCTAAATTTGTTCCTATTGCAAATAACGCGCGCTAGAAATTGCTTGTGTTGCAATCTAGTTGCGTACGTAAATTGTGTGGCGGGACCGTTTAAGAGGGCAGCCCTTAGGTCTAAAAAGTGGGTCTTTAGTATGCGCGGGCAGAAAAATAGCAAAGAGGGGTCTCTAAGAAAATTTTCTTAACACTAAGAATAGGAATCGTAAATAATAGGTATTATAGAAGCCATAACGCAACGCAACGTAATGTATAGTGCGTGCAACGTAATGTAATAGGTTAAAAAGCCTAGTATAGATATACTAGATGTCCAATGATTTCAAAGGATGCAGTGTATCTACTATTGTAGATAATATCAAATATAACGGTTGCAGTAGTGAATAGGATTACTAAAAAGGTTATGGTTATAACTAGATAGTTACGGGTTGCAATGTGGTGGTTGCGGGTTACGGCTGTAGTTGATTTTTAACACCAAAGGTCTGATGTTATAATGCGTGGCGCTAGTAAATAAAGAGCTTCAAATTCTAGTGGTTTCCTTCGTAATCTTAAGAGCCCACAGGTATAGTAGGTAGTAACTATACCTAAAATTAAGCAGTAATCGCAGTAGAATAACGTAGTAATGTAGTAATCTATAGGCCTTCTGGGCTTATAACCTATTAAAAATAGGAAGGGAATCTAACTAAAGGGATAGGAAGACCTCCCTAGTAGATTCTAACGCAGCGGCTTCTAAATTCACTAGATTATAGCTTATTCTTTAAGATTAGGAGCTTTTAATAGTTAAATACAGTTAATTCCTAGCTAACGGATAGTCTAACAAGCAATGAGAGGATTTCTAGTCCCCTCATAGACCTACCAACCGTATTAAAGGATCTAGGTCGCTAGAGAGGTCTTAGGAGCTACTTTTTATTTTCCGCAAAACTTATTTATATGGGAAAAATAAAAAATCAACTCATAGCCATACAAACTAGCTACCTAGGTGGCCTAACTAAGCACTTTAGTATACAACCCTATTAATAAAATATACTATTAAATCCAGAAAAATTCAAGGATTCGAACAGTATACGTCAGCCTTTTATACAACTACTAGTTGCCTAGTTACAGTCGATTTTAGCTTCCCTATAGGGTAACCTAGTCGGCTTAGTCATACAAGCCCGTGGGTTGGTTGTGGGAACGCAAGTCACAACAGACGCTGCAAGCAACACTCATAACCAACGTTGCAACAACGCAACAAGGCAACTAGTGGGCCTATAAAATAGTGCTATAAATAGCATTATTTTAACAATTATTATATTAATTAGCTTTGGATAACACATAGCGGACCTTTAACAGACGTTTTAATGTCTACTAGATAATAATATTTTAATTAGCCTAAAGAAGACATTTATAGTATACCTAATAGCAAAGGTACTAGGTAAGATAGTTAATTCCCTAGGAATAGTAACACTAGCTAAGAAATTAGCAGTAATATAACGTCTAGAGTTCCTAAAAACACTACGATTATTAGAATATTTATTAGGGTTTATAGGAGCCCTAAGATAATATATTCTAGGATATATGTTAATTATTAAACTATTATAGGATTACAAAATAAACTTACTCTAAGTGTATTAGGTAGTTAAAACAAATAAAGATAACAAAGCTCTAAAGAAGAAGACATCTAAGCTAGTATAATATAATTAGGCAAAGAGTGTTAATATACTATTACTATTAAGATAGGAGATTAAAGCCTTTAATAAATTAAAGGTAGTATTAATAAAACATACTACACTAATACTATTCTTACTAAACTAATAACTATTTATAGATTTTAATACCTCTAGAGTAGGTATTAGCATTATAGTGTATTATATTAAAGATAAGATAATCTTAAAACTAAGTATAGATAGGAGAATTATTAAATACCCTCTATATATAGCTATCTAGCTAATTACGTTTCTTTCTAGAATGTTATCTAATGTAAAGAAGAGATATTAGTTAATAAAACTTAAAGTTTATAGTTACATTTAGATGCTTTATAAATTAAGACAATAGATTAAGGCAACTTAACTACCACTAGTTATCTGTTTTATAAACTACCACTTAATTATAGATATAGGTTAGTAATTATTGAAAATGGGGAGGGAATCTAACTAGAGGGATAGGAAGACCTCCCTAGTAGATTCTGACGCGGCGGCTTCTAGATTCACTAGATTATAACGTATTCTGCAAGATAGAGAGCTTTGATAGTTAAATATAGTTGATTCCTAGCTAGTACGGATAGTCTGACAAGCAATGAGAGGATTTCTAGTCCCCTCATAGACCTACTAACCGTATCAGAGGATCTAGACCGCTAGAGAGGTCTTAGGAGCTACTTTTTATTTTCTGCAAAACCTATTTGTATAGGAAAAATAAAAAATCGACTCACGGCCATACAAACTAGCTGCCTAGGTGCACTAACTAAGCATTTTTAATAGGCAACCCTATTAACAAAATATACTATTAAATCCAGAAAAATTCAAGGATTCGAACAGTATACGTTAGCCTTTTATACAACTACTAGTTGCCTAGTTACAGTCGATTTCAGCTTCCCTATAGGGTAACCTAGTCGGCTTAGTCATACAAGCCCGTGGGTTGGTTGTAGGAACGCAGGTCACAACAAACAACGCTGCAAGCAACGCTCGTAACCAACGTTACAACAACGCAACAAGGCAACTAGTGGGCCTATAAAATAGTGCTATAAATAGCATTATTTTAACACTCCCTCTAGAAAAGTATGAGGTAACTAATTCAATACCTAGACTTAGCTCTTTAATAGATATCTAAGTCAACTATAAATCCAATAATAAATCCAATAATAAATCCAATAACTTTTAGACTAAAAACAGTAAAATCGATAACTTTTAGGCGTAATTCCAGTGTTTTTGTTGATTTTTGGGGGTTTTTCGACTTTTTAGTTGATTTTATTGGTTTAGATTAAGCCTTTGTATTCGTAAGGCCTAATAGTTAGATAAATTGTTAAAATTTATCATTAGGCAGAGGCTTAGTTAAACCATCTGCAGGCATCTCTTTAGTATTAATGTAGATAACCTTAGCTATACCCTTCTATACCTTTTCTCTAGTATAGTTAAATTTTAGCAGGGTATGCTTTGTTCTGCTATGGAGAGCAGGGTTATTAGCGGTTGTAATAGCGCCTTAGTTATCACTAAAAATTAGTACTAGAGGTGATATAGGCAGCTTTATCTCTTTAAAGAGACCGTAAAGCCACTCTAGCTCCCTAATAGCTTCACATAAGGCATTAGATTTAGCCTCTAATATGGATAAAGCTATCGTAGTTGCTTTCTTCGATTTCCAGCTAATAGGTCCTTTAGCTAGCTTATAGAGATAAGCATAGGTTAATTTAGAGGACTTATCACCCGCGAAGTCGCTATCACAGAAGCCAATAAGGGTTGCAGAAGCTGTAATAGCAGATTTAGACCTTCTATAAGTTATAGAATAACCTATAGAGCCTAAAAGGTACCTAAGCAAATGTTTAGAAGCATTAAGATGCTCTATAAACGGCTTAGCTAGCGCTATGGAAAGCCACTAAACCAGAAAGGCAATATCAGGTCTTGTAAGGAGCATTAGGTATATAATAGTCCTTATAATACTCTGATATAGCTTGTGATTAGGGGGGGAAAGAGGTTTAGTTAGGTAGTCTACCTGTTTTATAATTCTAGGTTATAGAGGAATTTTAACAGGTCTAGCATCCTTTATATTAAATCTTTCTAGGGCTTTAGAAATTTACTAGGACTAGTGGATAGTTAGGGTCCCTTTCTTTTGATTTCTAGTGATTTAAACGCCTAGGAAAAATTCGGCTAGCCCACGGTCTTCTATAGGATAAGCTTTATGAAGTAGCTTCTTTAGCCTATTAATATAAGCTAGATCCGGTCCTATTAGAAGGCAGTCATCCACATAAGTCGCTATATATGTAGATGTAGTTAGGTTAAAGAAGATAGCTAGGTCGGATATAAGGGGTTGAAAGCCTAGCTTCTAAAGAAGGTCTTTTAAAACCTGTTGCCACTCTCTAGAGCTCTGTTTTAATCCATATAAAGCCTTTTGTAGGAAAATAACCTGCTTTTAAGAGGGTTTGTAGCCATACTTCTTAAGTAACTTAGCTACTTCAGGTGTAGAAGACTTAGCAAACTCAGTAAATCCATCAGGTATTTGCATATAAATAGATTCCTTTAGTGGACTGTTTAGAAAGGCCCCTATAAAATCAACCTGTTTAACTTCCTAGTTATTACAAGCCACTAGGGCTAGTAAGATCCGCTAACTAGGGGGAATGCTAGTTGCAGCGTAGGTTTCGATATAATCTTAACCTTCTATCTGCATAAACCCTTTAGCAACGAGTTAGGCCTTATACTTTAGAGGATTATTTTCTTTATCCTTTTTAAGCTTGTAAACAAGCCTATTCTTTAGAACCCTCTAGCCCTTAGGAATTTAGTCTATCCCTATAAATTTAAAGGTTCTAGCAGCTAGAAGCTGTTTAAATTCGTTAAATATTACATCCATCCATTTTCGACTATCCTTGCTTTTTAAAGCTTGTTTCCAGGTCTTAGGGGTATCCGAATCGTTGTTAGTGGATGATTTAGCCCTTTGTTGTGCCTTAAAGCATATCTCCTTAACGTATGAAGATATATTAAAATCATCGATATCCATAGAATCAGAATTAATTAAAGAATCCAAATCTGAAAACGGTTTTTCAATAGCACCCTTATTAGGGGCGCTAGAGCTAGGGCTCTCTAGGGGTAGCGCTGGAGGCGTTGCAGGCGTTGTAGGGGTTGCAGGCGCTGTGTCAGTCGCCCCGGGGGCTGTTGGTACAGGCGCTGCGGGCGCTGCGGGCGCTAAGCTTTCAGGAGGCTTTGGGTAACTATCCTAAATTTCTAGATTATCTCGTGAGATATTGGCTTCTCCCTCTGAAGGATTGCTCCCTAAAGACTTAGGGGACCCTACAGAGCCTATATCCTCTATAATTTTAATAAAGCTAGTCTTTATGACTAACCTTTTAGAGGGAATATAAACAAGATAAACAGTAGAACCTAGAGTAGCTAGCAACTGACTAGGAATAGTCCTAGGGGCTAGCTTTTGAAGCTTAGATCTCTGCTCCGGAGGTATTAGGACCTCACAATAAGACCCTATAGCCCTAATCTTCGAGAAGTCAGGTTTATAGGAAGTCTTAGGCTCTAAATCAGCTAGAAATAGCTGCTTAGGGGTCAAAGGTTTAGTTGTATTAGCTATGATGTTAACTAATTCCACTATGGCTAGAAGGATATAAGACTATAGATATAAGGGTAGCTTAGACCACTAAAGTGTAGCCCTAAGCCAGTCGAGGATAACCCTAATAGCCCTCTTAACTAGCCCATTCTGTTCGTGAATATAGGGGCAAGAGGTACTAAAACAGATTCCTTTAGAAGATAACCATGACTGAAGTTTGTTATTAATTTCAGTACCTCTGTCAAAGTGAAGGTGCCTAGGATACGCGTTATATCGGTTTTTTAGGGCTCTAAAGAAGCCCTTAATAGCTAAAGAAAGGGTTAAACCTTCTTTATTAGCTAATGAAAAGCACCATTTATACCGGGATTTTCGATCAATAAGGATAAGGACTGTAGCCTTCTTATTATGCGGTATAGGTTCGATTTTAACCGTATCTCCCTCTAGAATATCTAGAACTCTAGGGGGGTCCTGAATAGGTCGTTTAGTTGGTCTTCTAACAGCTTTAGATTGCATACAGGCTATGCAGTTAAAATCCTTTTCTTTAACGGCGGAAAAATCAGGGATCCCTTTAGCTAATTTCGATGACTTCTTTAGTAAAGGGAGGCCTATATGGCCTAATCGAATGTGCCAAAGAAGGGCTAGATCTAGTAGCTTCTTGTAACTAGGATCTAGGTTAGATTTAGGGCTATTATCCCCTAGCTCCCTCTGTTGCCAGGCCTCTTGAGAATCACAGGCCTCTGGGGGCAGTAGACGGCCACTATCGTCACCCAAGTCATTAGGGTATGGACCTTCTAAACCCCCTGTAGAAGATGCCTGACTAGGAGGAGCTTCGGTGGGACATAGGGCTAAATCATCATTGTCTTCTAGCTCTTCGATTCGTTGATATTCCTTGGGATTAAAAGCTGGTTGCGGAATTTGAACCTCTATAGGGTAGGAAAACCCTGATTTGTTCTTATGAGCTCTTGGTTGTCGTTGTTAGTTGCAATATCGAGAGCCTATAAAGGAGAGGTGGGTTGAATGCTTACAGATTGTAGGAGTAGGTTGCCCCTTAATCTGTAAAAAGAAGCCGTGTTTAGCAGGTTCTAGTAACCCACAGGGGCTTTTATCGGCTAGGAATAGCTGGTCTTTAGCTAGATAACCTCCCTTTAGATAGTGAGATAACCCACTAACTAGGTTAGTATCTATGCCTGGGAAATATAGAGCATCTAGCAAAGCTAAGGGCCTATATTCTGGTGGATTTTTCTTGACCAGAACGTTGAAAACAGCTGTGCCTCTTCCTTTAGGATAAATAGGTCCTCCTGCTGTAATTATAGCGCTGGTTTTACCTTTCTTTAGAGGTTTAAAGTCCCTAAAAGAAGCCCTATTATTACAAATGTGACAGGAAGAACCCGTATCATACAAAAGGGAGTTTTTAACTACATCATTAGAGTAGCTAAAAGTAGGCTTGCTAGTAGTGTTACTAGTGGTACTAGAGGTATCCGAGTTAGACTTAGAATCACTACTATCATCACTGCTAGATTCATTAGAATCTAATTCTTTAACGTATCCCGTGGCTAGGGTATAGCCTAAAGCAAAAGCAGCTTCTTTTCCTTTTTGTTTTTCCCCGTTGCTACTCTTTTTCTTCTGCTTCTTTTTAGAGGCCTTAGAAGGGTTTAAATCCTTCTTATCCTGCTCTTTAGTGGCGTTAGAGTCCTTCTTAGGGGTAGGATTAGATAATTTCTTCTCCTGATCCTTAGAATTTCCCTTATTATTAGAAGCCTTATAACTAAGGGCTTTAGCTATAGGGGAGGTTTTGTCCCTCTGTTCTTCTAATAAGTCCGCCATAAGGAACTGTAAATTTAGGGTATTTACAGGCAGTCCTTGTGCCCTAGAAGCTCTGATAGTAAATCTTTGTCTCTTAGCCTAACTAGGGAAGGTCTGCTTTAATGCATTAATATAATGATTTACTTGATTAATAGGGGCGATCTCTACACTACAAAGTTGTAGTCTAGCTAGTAAATTATTAAAATCAGCATTAAAAGCCTCTAAAGATCCCTTATAACTTAAAAAGTTTAGGGAGTGGTAGCTAGCGTATAGTGTACCACGCTGGATTTCAGCACTCTGCGAATACTGCCTAATAAGGACTTTATAGGCTTCTTTAGGGGATTTTTGCTAACATATAGCAGCCTGTGGTCTAGGTTAGCAGCTATCTCTTAATATCATTAAAAGAATAGCTTAGTCACAGTTAGCTAGATGGCTTGCTAAGCTTGGATTATCTATAAATTCAGGTAATCCTAGGGCTCTAAATTGTATGCTTAGGGCTTGCTTCCACTAATTATAGTTTTTAGGGCCTTTTAGCTTAGCTCCCTCTGGAATAGAGTGAACCTTCTTATTTAGTTCCTTTATAGCACCTGTGTTAAAGGTAGCTTGTAAGTTACTAGAAGGTACGCTCGCAGAAGTAGTAGCTAGGTCTTCTTCTAGAACCTTAGTATTTTCTTCCTTAGGTCTATTAGAAGCCTAAAGACCTTGCATAACAGTCATGGTTTGCGTTAACTTCTCTAGAAGATTATTAATGCTAGCCTCGTTTTTAATACGATTTTCCTCGCTATGCCTAATAAAATTAGTTAAGGTCTTGCCTTGTTATTCAATTTGGCCCTGCATCTGTAACTGTAGGGCACTGGCCTAAACAGCTGGTTGACCTTCTATATCTATCCTACTAGGGTCGCTAGGGGGGCTAGAAGACCCCATAGGGGCCTTACCCTTATAACTAGGTGGTGCTATCTTCTAAATCTTGAAAAGAATCCCCGTGTAAAAGCTCCAAATTTATTCCTGTTGCAAATAACGCGTGCTAGAAATTGCTTGTGTTGCAATCTAGTCGCGTACGTAAAATGTGTGGCGGGGCCGTTTAAGAGGGCAGCCCTTAGGTCTAAAAAGTGGGTCTTCGGTATGCGCAGGCAGAAAAATGGCGGAGAAGAATCTCCGAGAAAATTTCTCAACACTAAGGATAGGAATCGTAGATAATAGGTATTACAGAAGCCACAACGCAACGCAACGTAATATATAATGCGTGCAACGTAATGTAATAGGTCAAAAAGCCTAGTATATAATATACTAGATGTCCAATAATTTCAGAAGGATGCAGCGTATCTACTATTGTAGATAATATCAAATATAACGGTCGCAATAGTGAATAGAATCACTAAAAAAGAGGTTGTGGTTGTAACTAGATAGTTACAGGTTGCAATGTGTTGGTTGCGGGTGCGGCTATAGTTGATTTTCAACACCAAAGGTCTGATGTTGCGATGCGTGGCGCTAGTAAATGAAAAGCTTTAAATTCTAGTGGTTTCCCTCGTAATCTTAAGAGCCCACAGGTATAGTAGGTAGTAACTAGTACCCAAAAATTAAGCAGTAATCGCAGTAGAATAACGCAGTAATGTAGTAATCTATAGGCCTTCCGGGCTCATAACCTATTGAAAATGGGGAGGGAATCTAACTAGAGGGATAGGAAGACCTCCCTAGTAGATTCTGACGCGGCGGCTTCTAGATTCACTAGATTATAACGTATTCTGCAAGATAGAGAGCTTTAATAGTTAAATATAGTTGATTCCTAGCTAGTACGGACAGTCTAACGAGCAATGAGAGGATTTCTAGTCCCCTCATAGACCTACTGACCATATCGGAGGATCTAGACTGCTAGAGAGGTCTTAGGAGCTACTTTTTATTTTCCGCAAAACCTATTTGTATAGGAAAAATAAAAAATCGACTCACGGCCATACAAACTAGCTGCCTAGGTGCACTAACTAAGCATTTTTAATAGGCAACCCTATTAACAAAATATACCATTAAATCCAGAAAAATTCAAGGATTCGAACAGTATACGTCAGCCTTTTATACAACTACTAGTTGCCTAGTTACAGTTGTTAAAATAATGCTATTTATAGCACTATTTTATAGGCCCACTAGTTGCCTTGTTGCGTTGTTGCAACGTTGGTTACGAGCGTTGCTTGCAGCGTTGTTTGTTGTGACCTGCGTTCCCACAACCAACTCACGGGCTTGTATGACTAAGCCAACTAGGTTACCCTATAGGGAAGCTGAAATCGACTGTAACTAGGCAACTAGTAGTCGTATAAAAGGCTGACGTATACTGTTCGAATCCTTGAATTTTTCTGGATTTAATAGTATATTTTGTTAATAGGGTTGCCTATTAAAAATGCTTAGTTAGTGCACCTAGGCAGCTAGTTTGTATGGCCGTGAGTTGATTTTTTATTTTTCCTATACAAATAGGTTTTGCGGAAAATAAAAAGTAGCTCCTAAGACCTCTCTAGCGGTCTAGATCCTCCGATACAGTTAGTAGGTCTATAAGGGGACTAGAAATCCTCTCATTGCTTTTAGACTGTCCGTACTAGCTAGGAATCAACTATTTAACTATCAAAGCTCTCTATCTTGCAGAATACGCTATAATCTAGTGAATCTAGAAGCCGCCGCATTAGAATCTAGTAGGGAGGTCTTCCTATCCCTCTAGCTAGATTCCCTTCCATTTTCAATAGGTTATGAGCCCGGAAGGCCTATAGATTACTACATTACTGCGTTATTCTACTGCGATTACTGCTTGATTTTAGGTACTATTACTACCTACTATACCTGTGGGCTCTTAAGATTACGAAGGAAACCACTAGAATTTGAAGCTCTTCATTTACTAGTACCACGCATCGTAACATCAGACCTTTAGTGTTGAAAATCAACTACAGCCGCACCCGTAACCACCACATTGCAACCCGTAACTATCTAGTTACAACCACAACCTCTTAGTGGTTCTATTCACTACTGCGACTGTTATATTTGATATTATCTACAATAGTAAATACGCTGCATCCTTTAAAATCATTAGACATCTAGTATATCTATACTAGGCTTTTTGACCTATTACATTACGTTGCACGCACTATACATTACGTTGCGTTGCGTTGTGGCTTCTGTAATACCTATTATCTACGATTCCTATCCTTAGTGTTGAGAAATTTTCTCGGAGATTCTTCTCCGCCATTTTTCTGCCCGCGCATACCGAAGACCCACTTTTTAGACCCAAGGGCTACCCTCTCAAACGGCCCCGCCACACAATTTACGTACGCAACCAGATTGCAACACAAGCAATTTCTAGCGCGCGTTATTTGCAACAGAAATAAATTTGGAGATTTAACACAGCGACCAGAAGATGGCACCACCTAGTTATAAGGGTAAGGCCCCTGCTATGGGGTCTTCTAGCCCCCCTAGGGACCCTAGTAGGATGGATATAGAAGGTTAACTAGCTTTAGGCAGTGCCTACAGCTACAGATGCAGGGCCAAATTGAACAACAAGGCAAGACCTTACTGATTTTATAGGCATAGCGAGGAAAATCGTATTAAAAACGAGGCTAGCATTAATGATCTTCTAGAGAAGTTAACGCAAACCATAACTGTTATGCAAGGTCTTCAGGCTTCTAATAGACCTAAGGAAGAAAATACTAAGGTTCTAGAAGAAGACCTAGCTACTACTTCTGTGAGCGTACCTTCTAGTAACTTACAAGCTGCCTTTAACACAGGTGCTATAAAGGAACTAAATAAGAAGGTTTACTCTATTCCAGAGGGAGCTAAGCTAAAAGGCCCTAAAAACTATAATAGTGGAAGCAAGCCCTAAGCATACAATTTAGAGCCCTAGGATTACCTGAATTTATAGATAATCCAAGCCTAGCAGCATCTAGCTAACTGTGACTAAGCTATTCTTTTAATGATATTAAGAGATAGCTGCTAACCTAGACCACAGGCTGCTATATGTTAGCAAAAATCCCCGAAGAAGCCTATAAAGTCCTTATTAGGCAGTATTCGCAGAGTGCTAAAATCCAGCGTGGTACACTATACGCTAGCTACCACTCCCTAAACTTTTTAAGTTATAAGGGATCTTTAGAGGCTTTTAATGCTGATTTTAATAATTTACTAGCTAGACTACAGCTTTGTAGTGTAGAGATCGCCCCTATTGATCAAGTAAATCATTATATTAATGCATTAAAGCAGACCTTTCCTAGTTAGGCTAAGAGACAAAGATTTACTATCAGAGCTTCTAGGGCACAAGGACTGCCTGTAAATACCCTAAATTTACAGTTCCTTATGGCGGACTTATTAGAAGAACAGAGGGACAAAACCTCCCCTATAGCTAAAGCCCTTAGTTATAAGGCTTCTAATAATAACAAGGGAAATTCTAAGGACTAGGAAAGAAGTCTTCTAATCCTACCCTAAGAAGGACTCTAACGCCACTAAAGAGCAGGATAAGAAGGATTCAAACCCTTCTAAGGCCTCTAAAAAGAAGAAGAAGAAGAGTAGCAACGGGGAAAAACAGAAAGGAAAAGAAGCTGCTTTTGCTTTAGGCTATACCCTAGCCACGGGATACGTTAAAGAATTAGATTCTGATGAATCTAGCAGTGATGATAGTAGTGATTCTGATTCTAATTCAGATAGTTCTAGCCTCTACCACTAGTAACACTACTAGCAAGCCTACTTTTAGCTACTCTAACGATGTGGTTAAAAACTCCCTTTTGTATGATACGGGTTCTTCCTGTCACATTTGTAATAATAGGGCTTCTTTTAGGGACTTTAAACCTCTAAAGAAAGGTGAAACCGGCGCTATAATTACAGCAGGAGGACCTATTTATCCTAAAGGAAGAGGCACAGCTGTTTTCAACGTTCTGGTCAAGAAAAATCCACCAGAATATAGGCCCTTAGCTCTGCTAGATGCCCTATATTTCCCGGGCATAGATACTAACCTAGTTAGTGGGTTATCTCACTATCTAAAGGGAGGTTATCTAGCTAAAGACTAGCTATTCCTAGCCGATAAAAGCCCCTGTGGGTTATTAGAACCTGCTAAACACGGCTTTTTTTACAGATTAAGGGGCAACCTACTCCTACAATCTGTAAGCATTCAACCCACCTCTCCTTTATAGGCTCTCAATATTGCAACCAACGGCAACGACAACCAAGAGCTTATAAGACTAAATTAGGGTTTTCCTACCCTATAGAGGTTCAAATTCCGCAACCAGCTTTTAATCCCGAGGAATATCAACGAATCGAAGAGCTAGAAGACGATGATTTAGAAGATTCAGCCCTATGTCCCACCGAAGCTCCTCCTAGTCAGGCACCTTCTATAGGGGGTTTAGAAGGTCCATACCCTAATGACTTAGGTGACGATAGTGGCCGTCTATTGCCCCCAGAGGCCTGTGATTCTTAAGAGGCCTAGCAACAGAGGGAGCTAGGGGATAATAGCCCTAAAAAGCTAGATTCTAGTTATAAGAAGTTACTAGATTTAGCCCTTCTTTGGCACATTCGATTAGGCCATATAGGCCTCCCTTTACTAAAGAAATCATCGAAATTAGCTAAAGGGATCCCTGATTTTTCCGCCATTAAAGAAAAGGATTTCAACTGCATAGCCTGTATGCAATCTAAAGCTATTAGAAGACTAACCAAACGACCTATTCAGGACCCCCCTAGAGTTTTAGATATTCTAGAGGGAGATATAGTTAAAATCGAACCTATACCGCATAATAAGAAGGCTATAGTCCTTATACTTATTGATCGAAAATCCCGGTATAAATGGTGCTTTTCATTAGCTAATAAAG
Source organism: Epichloe amarillans (assembly GCA_024072835.1). NCBI lineage: Eukaryota > Fungi > Ascomycota > Sordariomycetes > Hypocreales > Clavicipitaceae > Epichloe > Epichloe amarillans. The sequence goes on along the minus strand of CP099637.1, from coordinate 2,934,608 downwards.
AAGGTTTAACCCTTTCTTTAGCTATTAAGGGCTTCTTTAGGGCCCTAAAAAACCGATATAACGCGTATCCTAGGCACCTTCACTTTAACGGAGGTACTAAAATCAATAACGAACTTTAGTCATAGTTATCTTCTAAAGGAATTTGTTTTAGCACCTCTTGCCCCTATATTCACAAACAGAATGGGCTAGTTAAGAGGGCTATTAGGGTTATCCTAGACCGGCTTAGGGCTACACTTTAGTGGTCTAAGCTGCCCTTATATCTATAGTCTTATATCCTTCTAGCCATAGTGGAATTAGTTAACATCACAGCTAATATAACTAAACCTTTGACCCCTAAGCAGCTATTTCTAGCTAATTTAGAGCCTAAGACTTCCTATAAGCCTGACTTCTCGAAAATTAGGGCTATAGGGTCTTATTGTGAGGTCCTAATACCTCCGGAGCAGAGATCTAAGCTTTAAAAGCTAGCCCCTAGGACTATTCCTAGTTAGTTGCTAGCTACTCTAGGTTCTACTGTCTATCTTGTTTATATTCCCTCTAAAAGGTTAGTTATAAAGACTAGCTTTGTTAAAATTATAGAGGATATAGGCTCTGTAAGGTCCCCTAAGCCTTTAGGGACTAATCCTTTAGAGGGAGAAGCCAATATCTCACGAGATAATCTAGAAGTTTAGGATAGTTACCTAAAGCCTCCTGAAAGCTTAGCGCCCGCAGCGCCCGCAGCGCCTATACTAACAGCCCCCGGGGTGACTGATACAGCGCCCACGACAGCGCCTGCAACGCCTCCAGCGCTACCCCTAGAGAGCCCTAGCTCTAGCGCCCCCAATAAGGGTGCTATCGAAAAACCGTTTTCAGATTTAGATTCTTTAATTAATTCTGATTCTATGGATATCGATGATTTCAATATATCTTCATACGTCAAGGAGATATGCTTCAAGGCATAACAAAGGGCTAAATTATCCACTAACAACGATTCAGATACCCCTAAGACCTAGAAACAAGCTTTAAAAAGCAAGGATAGTCGAAAATGGATGGATGCAACTTTCAACGAATTTAAACAGCTTCTAGCTGCTGGAACCTTCAAATTTATAGGGATAGACCAAATTCCTAAGGGCCAGAGAGTTCTAAAGAATAGGCTTGTTTACAAGCTTAAAAAGGATAAAGAAAATAATCCTTTAAAGTATAAGGCCCGACTCGTTGCTAAAGGGTTTATGCAGATAGAAGGTCAAGATTATATCGAAACCTACGCTGCAACTAGCATTCCCCCTAGTTAGCGAATTTTACTAGCCCTAGCGGCTTGTAATAACTAGGAAGTTAAACAGGTTAATTTTATAGGGGCCTTTTTAAATAGTCCACTAAAGGAATCCATCTATATGCAAATACCTAATGGATTTACTGAATTTGCCAAGTCTTTTACACCTGAAGTAGCTAAGTTACTTAAGAAGTATGGCTACAAACCCTCTTAAAAGCAGGTTATTTTCCTACAAAAGGCTTTATATAGATTAAAACAGAGCTCTAGAGAGTGGCAACAGGTTTTAAAGGACCTTCTTCGGAAGCTAGGCTTTTAACCCCTTATATCTAACCTAGCTGTCTTCTTTAACCTAACTACATCTACATATATAGCGACTTATGTGGATAACTGCCTTCTAATAGGACCGGATCTAGCTTATATTAATAGGCTAAAGAAGCTACTTTATAAAGCTTATCCTATAGAAGACCGTGGGCTAGCCGAATTTTTCCTAGGCGTTTAAATCACTAGAAATCGAAAGAAAGGGACCCTAACTATCCACCAGTCCCAGTACATTTCTAAAGCCCTAGAAAGATTTTACATAAAGGATGCTAGACCTATTAAAATTCCTCTACAACCTAGAATTATAAAACAGGTAGACCACCTAACTAAACCTCTTTCCCCCCTTAATCACAAGCTATATCAGAGTATTATAGGGACTATTATGTACCTAATGCTCCTTACAAGACCTAATATTGCCTTTCCGGTTTAGTGGCTTTCCATAGCGCTAGCTAAGCCGTTTATAGAGCATCTTAATGCTTCTAAACATCTGCTTAGGTACCTTTTAGGCTCTATGGGTTATTCTATAACTTATAGAAGGTCTAAATCTGCTGTTATAGCTTCTGCAACCCTTATTAGCTTCTGTGATAGTGACTTCGCGGGTGATAAGTCCTCTAAATTAACCTATGCTTATCTCTATAAGCTAGCTAAAGGACCTATTAGCTAGAAATCAAAGAAAGCAACTACAATAGCTTTATCCATATTAGAGGCTAAATCTAATGCCTTATGTAAAGCTATTAGGGAGCTAGAGTGGCTTTACGGTCTCTTTAAAGAGATAAAGCTACCTATATTACCTCTAGTACTGATTTTTAGTGATAACTAAGGCGCTATTACAACCGCTAATAACCCTGCTCTCCATAGCAGAACAAAGCATACCCTGCTAAAATTCAACTATACTAGAGAAAAGGTACAGAAGGGTATAGCTAAGGTTATCTACATTAATACTAAAGAGATGCCTGCAGATGGTTTAACCAAGCCCCTGCCTAATGATAAATTTCAACAATTTATCCAACTATTAGGCCTTACGAATACAAAGGCTTAATCTAAACCAACAAAATCAACTAAAAAGTCGAAAAACCCCAAAAATCAACAAAAACACTGGAATTACGCCTAAAAGTTATCGATTTTACTGTTTTTAGTCTAAAAGTTATTGGATTTATTATTGGATTTATAGTTGACTTAGATATCTATTAAAGAGCTAAGTCTAGGTATCGAATTAGTTACCTTATACTTTTCTAGAGGGAGTGTTAAAATAATGCTATTTATAGCACTATTTTATAGGCCCACTAGTTGCCTTGTTGCGTTGTTGCAACGTTGGTTACGAGCGTTGCTTGCAGCGTTGTTTGTTATGACCTGCGTTCCCACAACCAACTCACAGGCTTGTATGACTAAGCCGACTAGGTTACCCTATAGGGAAGCTGAAATCGACTGTAACTAGGCAACTAGTAGTTGTATAAAAGGCTAACGTATACTATTCAAATCCTTGAATTTTTCTGGATTTAATGGTATATTTTGTTAATAGGGTTGCCTATTAAAAATGCTTAGTTAGTGCACCTAGGCAGCTAGTTTGTATGGCCATGAGTTGATTTTTTATTTTTCCTATATAAATAGGTTTTGCGGAAAATAAAAAGTAGCTCCTAAGACCTCTCTAGCGGTCTAGATCCTCCGATACAGTTAGTAGGTCTATAAGGGGACTAGAAATCCTCTTATTGCTCGTTAGACTGTCTGTACTAGCTAGGAATTAACTATATTTAACTATTAAAGCTCTCTATCTTACAGAATACGTTATAATCTAGTGAATCTAGAAGCCGCCGCGTCAGAATCTACTAGGGAGGTCTTCCTATCCCTCTAGTTAGATTCCCTCCCCATTTTCAATAACAGTCGATTTCAGCTTCCCTATAGGGTAACCTAGTCGGCTTAGTCATACAAGCCCGTGGGTTGGTTGTAGGAACGCAGGTCACAACAAACAACGCTGCAAGCAACGCTCGTAACCAACGTTGCAACAACGCAACAAGGCAACTAGTGGGCCTATAAAATAGTGCTATAAATAGCATTATTTTAACAGTAATTAGACATTATAAATATAATAAGTAAACATACTATAAATAAGAAATTAATATAAGCTATAGAATATATTAGCTAGTTTAACGTTAAAGCTATTTATAAGCTAGGCAAGGACTACCTAATACCTAATGCTTTAAGTAGATTAAAGATAAAAGAAAAAACGCATAATAATAATGCGCCTAGATAATTAGATAATATGCTAGATAATAGACTAAAACATTAGAAATCGCTATAGGAATTACAAGTAGTATAACATATATAACACGTGGAGCATAATCTAGTTATAGCGCTAATACTATAGTTTACTATACCTATAGTAAAGAGGCTAATAGTATCTCTAGTAGGCATATCCCCTAATTTTAAGAAGTTAATATAATTAGGATATAATAAGGACCTAACATAGCAGCATATTAAAATAGTCTTAGAAGGTAATACCTAATTACCTATGTAAAATTAGGTAAAGCTACTATTTACCTAGGAAGATAGATTACTATAGAAGATAACTCTAGGATTTTAGCCATAATTATATATACCTAAATCTATAGTTAAAGACTTATATAATTCTATATATAATAGTAACTATATAGGTTATCTAAAATTAAGTAAGGTTATTTAGTAGTTCTATATACCTTATAGCTTACAACAACTACGTAATTATTTAAGGACATATCCCTTATACTAGATCTACTAACTAAGAAGATACCTATAGCATAGTAATCTATAGCTATTACTAGCACCACTAGCCCTATATTACATAATATTAATTAACTTCCTCTTATTATTGCTAATATTAATAGAGGGTAATAACTTAATATTAGTTATTATTAATAAGTTTAGCAAATAGACTATACTAGAACCCTATTAGAATAATATTATAGCAGTAGCATACGCTAAGAAGTTATATAATTAATTACTAATATTAAATTAGGGTATTCCTAAGGTAATTATAAGTAATTAAAATTAGAGGTTTTTAGTAGTATTATAAAGATATTTTAGGAACTAGTTAGGACAAAACTATTATATTTAATAGCATACTACTCACAGACAAACAGGCAAACTAAGCAAACTATATAAATAATTAAATTAGTAATCTAAATGTATTTTGCGTGGTTAGATAATAATAGACTATAGTAGCAAACACTACCACGCTTATAGTTTAAATTTAATAACATAGCAATTAAGGCAATAGGATAGTCCCTAAACTAGATAGTTATAGGCTTCTTACCTAATAATATTATATTATTGCTATACCTAAAAAAACTAGAGATATTAAATAAACTATTAAAGCGGTTATAGGCATATAACGTAATTACGTTAGTAGTAATAAGGATAAAGATATATTATAATTAAAAGCATACTAGTAAATTCTTTAAACCTAGAGATAAGGTACTAATTAGATTAGATAACTAGGTATATATAATTCTATAATAAATAAGTCTAAAGTATAGACTAAAATTTGCTAGACTATTTAAGGTACTAGAATACATAGGCAAATTAGCGTACAAACTAGATATACTAGATAATTAGTAAATTTATCTAGTTATCTCTGTGGATTATTTAGAGCAATTCTAGGCTAACAAATTTAATAGATAATTTAGAGTAATAGCCTTAATTTAACTAGTGGATTACAAAATTAAAGCAATTCTTACCTAAAATAATATAGAAGGAATTATTAAATATTTAGTTAAATTTAAAAATTTAATATTAGCGTATAACTAATAGTTACTACTAGTAGTAGTTATAAAATTAATAAATAGAGCGTAGGTAGTTAAGAGCTAGACTACGCGTAGTAATAAAGTAATAATAGCTATTATAGTTAACTAAGTAAAAACTACTTATATCCCTTAGAATTTAGCTTTTATATTTTGCTCTTTTACTCTCTTACTTTATATAAATATTATTTCTTAATATTACTTATAATATTTTTACAAAAATTATAATACCTTAGACTATAAGCAAACCCTAATTAATAATTACTAATATAATAGATAAGGTAATATAAAAGAGCAAAGCATTAGAATAGGTTTATATAGTGTGTAAGGGTTCTATAGATACTAATATATACCTTATAGCATATAATTTTAGTAAGAGATACTAGAGCTTTATACTACTTAAGGTAAGGATATAATTATATAATAAAGCGTTCCTTAGGGAGTTTTTATTATTTATAAAATTAACACTTTAACTATTAAACTATAGGTTAATTAAGAAGCTAGGTAATTCTTAAGTTATACTAGGGAAAACACTAGCTATGCTAGCACTTATAAGATTAATATAGGGATAATTAGCTTATAAGGGTAACTAGGTATATATTATTTATTTAGCTAACTATATAAATACTTTAATATAATTACCTAGGGATAGTTATGCTAGAATTTAATAGGAGAAGATTAAGAAATAAGTTATACTAAAGAAAGATAAGAAAGGTAGGAAGCTATAGCTATATTAGCCTATGCTAACACTATTAACATAAGTAACTAATATATAACCACTAATAACTCTAACTAGTAAGCCACTAGGGCTAAGCTAATTACTAATAATAGACTTAACTCTAACTAATAAACTACTAAGGCTAAGCTAATTACTAGTAATAGATATAACTCTAACTAATAAACCACTAGGGCTAAGCTAATTACTAGTAATAGATAAACTATTATTAACACTATAATTAATAGGGTTTACCCTAATTAACATACCTCTTATAATAGTAAAGCTATAGGTAGTTAGGTAGCTATTAGGGACTATTAAACTATTACTATAAGGAAGCCTTACACTAGGAAATAAAGGACTATTACCTCTAGTAAAGAAGTAAGGACTAGATAGTAAAGGCTAACTAAAACGCATTAAGAATAATATAAATAACATAGTATTAGTAAAGATAGCTAAAGTGCTTAGGGAAAACATTATAATAATAACATAATTATAATAGAGTATTATTATAATAGCAAATATATAGATAATTAACGTATAAATAAGGTATTTAACTTACTAGTTATAGAGACTAGAGATAATTAATAGAAATATAGCGTTACTTATGCTATACTTAATAGGAATATGCTATCCTATAGTAAACCTATAGGAGGTTTTAGGAATAGAGAAGGAAATACACTAGGAAATATATTTTAGAATAAAGTAGGCTTATAGAGAATAATTACTATAAATTAGGATAAGGATAATTAGAGAATAATTACTATAAATACATAGGATAATAAGGGTATTATTAAATAAATTAGCGGTAACTATCACATCACGTGACCACAGGGTACACATATAGCTAGTCAGCACCCACAATTGGGTTGAATAATCATCTTTCACCTACACTCATTGACACGACCTGTCTGATCTCTCTACTATTGCTCCGTACATACAAAAAGCTGTCCCCGCCCAAGCTTTTCCCCCCTCGGTGTCCCCGCTTCGACACAACCGTCCGAACGTGCAGCTCGCTCTGCGCCAAGACTCAAGACTCAGGTAGCCATGGCCGACCTCCAAGGACGCAAGGTCTTCAAGGTCTTCAACCAAGACTTCATCGTCGACGAGAGATATACCGTCACCAAGGAGCTGGGACAGGGTGCTTACGGCATCGTCTGGTACGTTCTTGTTGTTCTGTTGTTCCCCCCGGTCCCACGGCACCCCGCCAGCTTTCCTTCTTTCCTTTTGCTTCCCTTGCCCTTGCCTTGCCGCCCATTCCATCTCTTGGCCACGCACTTGGACTACGTACTTGGACACACTTGGCTGACCGCAGACGTTTTGTCTACCGCAGTGCCGCTGTCAATGGCCAAACGAACGAGGGTGTTGCCATTAAAAAAGTCACCAATGTTTTCAGTAAAAAGATTCTCGCCAAGCGTGCCTTGCGTGAGATAAAGTTGCTGCAGCATTTTCGCGGTCACCGCAATGTGAGCCATGCCTCAAGGCATCTTGACTTGACCCCCCCCCTCCTCCCAACTGAATCAAAAGCCGTCGAAACGGGAAACGAAAGTCCGCTGACGGCGGAAACCCGAATTACCAGATCACATGCCTGTATGACATGGATGTTCCTCGACCCGATGTGTTCAACGAGACTTATCTTTATGAAGGTCCGTGTTCAGACTCTCTCTCCACCGGCTTGAACTTGTCAAAAACAAGCATCTGTTTGTTGCTGACGCTCCAGCCAATACAGAGTTGATGGAGTGCGACTTGGCGGCCATTATCAGATCCGGCCAGCCTTTAACGGACGCTCATTTCCAATCCTTCATCTACCAGATTCTGTGCGGTCTCAAGTACATCCACTCGGCCAACGTGCTGCACCGCGATCTGAAGCCAGGCAATTTGCTGGTCAACGCCGATTGCGAACTCAAGATTTGCGACTTCGGCCTCGCACGTGGCTTCTCGGTAGATCCGGAAGAAAATGCCGGGTACATGACGGAATATGTTGCTACCAGATGGTACCGAGCCCCTGAAATTATGCTCAGTTTCCAAAGTTACACCAAAGCCAGTATGTTGGAAAAAGAGGACCCGATCCTTCTTGTCTCCTCTCCACATCTTCAAGGTGGCCTGTTTGCACTTCCTAACAGAACTGTTTGTACCGATAGTTGATGTCTGGTCTGTGGGGTGCATTCTCGCGGAACTTCTGGGTGGTCGACCCTTCTTCAAAGGTAGAGACTACGTTGACCAGCTGAACCAGATTCTGCACATTCTCGGCACTCCCAACGAGGAAACCCTGTCGCGGATCGGCTCACCCCGTGCACAGGAATACGTCCGCAATCTTCCTTTCATGCCCAAGAAGTCCTTTCCCAGCCTGTTCCCCCAAGCCAATCCGGATGCTCTGGACCTCCTGGACAAGATGCTTGCTTTTGATCCTTCCTCGCGTATCAGCGTGGAGCAAGCTCTCGAGCACCCGTACCTGCATATCTGGCACGACGCATCGGACGAACCAGACTGCCCCACGACATTCAACTTCGACTTTGAGGTCATCGACGACGTCGGTGAGATGCGACGCTTGATTCTCGACGAGGTCAACCGCTTCCGCCAGCTGGTGCGAACCGCTGCTGGCTCAGGATCCCTGGCCGGACAGGGCCAACCCGGCGCTGCAGGCCATGTGCCCATGCCCCAGGCTGGCGGGCAGTGGACTGCAGAAGACCCCCGACCTCAGGAGTACGTTTCTCACGGTAATGGCCTTGAGCAGGATCTTCAGGCCGGTCTGGACGCGTCCCGAAGATGAAGTATTGAGATTGAACCATCAGCCTGGTCATCTCCTCAACAATCGAGAAAGACGGAACTAGATTGATGATTCTGAAGCGGCGGGGGAGAGTGGGGGGGGGGGAGGGGAGGCGGTTGCAAGGGGCAAGAGGCAAGCGATTGGCATGGCAATAGTCTACGACTCGGGGCTTTCAATGCAAGATGTAGCGGTGGTTTCCCTCACATGAAACGTCATGATGTGCCCGGCTCTTGTAGCCAGTGATGCACCAAACATGAGCACGCACGACGAACGTGTCGTATTTAGCTCGTAAACGGAAGATTCAGTAACAATTGTTTGTAGCCTCTTGCACTTGCGTGACGAAATGTCTGGTGCCAAAAGGATGTACTTGTACTGGCCACGACACCAAATCATGTCAAGTCAAGTTGTGTCAAGCCGTCAGATTCGCATCTTCCAATAGCTAGCTCCCTGTCCAATACCAATGCACTTCCCGTATTAGCCCTGACCTTTCCACAAGCCGCCTGCTCGAACCTGGCAAGGTGTGGCGTGGCGTGGCGTCGGGTGCCGTAGAGATGACGTCCCTGAAATATATACAAGTTGGAATTCTTGGCCAAACCGGCAAACAAAGGTGAATTATGGAGAAGGGACACGTTTTGTCCGCAGTGGTGTAGTAGAGCAAACAGAGGGCTCTACCCGAAGAACCAGTACATGGTTGCGTAGCAGGTGCTGTCCTGTCCGGCACCCTCGGCGCAGCCGTGGCTGTTGCCGCCGGTGGTCAGGACGCGGTAGACGTACTTGACGCGGCCGACGCTGCCGTGCTTGGCGTCGAGCTGGAGCCAGGGCACGGCGCCGGTGCCCTGGGGTCCCCTGTCTGCGGCGCTGGGCGCGCTGACGCCCGCCATTTTCCCGCAGAGGACGTTGACCCTGCCGTTGTCGAGGACGAAGTTGGGCACGCCGGCCGAGGTGAAGAGGTGGTGGCCCAGGAAGGGGAGGGGCCGCCTCATGCCCCGCAGTCGGAGGGGGGCTTCGGCCGGGAACGGCCTGGTCGGCGAGGCACCGCCGCGTGATGTGGGCTCGAGGTTGAGGGGGACGTCGTGCGACCACAGGGCGCGGGAGGGGAGGTTGTCCCAGTCTTTTTGCGAGAGGGACTCGCGGGTCTGGCCGGGATACAGGCTGGTGATGTCGTAGAGCACGGCGAGGGCTCCGGTGGCGGCGGGAGGCTCGCCCGCGCCGGCGCCCGCGCAGGTGTAGTTCTGGATACCGAAGCCGAGCGCGATGTGGAGCAACCTGGAACCGGCCGGCGGTTGGGGAAGGTTGGCGGCTATTGGAGGAGAAGACGTATGAGTAGTTGAGTTTGGTTTCACTGCTCGCCCCGACCCCCCCCCCCCCCCCCCCCCCCCGGGTCATGAGAGAATCGCAAAGGCAAAGTTAGAACTCACCGCCGTGGATGTGGGGGAGAGCTGGAGCCTTGTGTCCCGGCGCGCATGAGGCGGAGGGCAGACCGAGTACCAGGACCAGCGCAGCGGGCAGGAGCAGAACGCATGTTGATTGGAACATGATGGCGGGTTTGTGAGAGAGGAGAGATGGAATGGGGGAGGGCAGAGAAAGATTCGAGGTGTCAGGTGTCAGGTGTCAGGAAAGACACCGAGTTGATATACACTTGGGGACCAAAGGCGATTCAATGAGAGGGCGGGAATTCAACGCCATGCAAAGCAGCGGAATACCAAGCCCGGTTGAGCCAAGAAATTGTATCGACTGTGACAAGAATAGCATCCTTTGTGGTGGACTGACTGAAATTTGTTGTTGTTGGCCGTGTACCCGCCCCGGCGCTTACCACGACGCTGGCTTGCAGCAGCCTTCAGGGGCCGTCGGCGGAGGACCAGTGAGATTGCGGCAAGGCAGGTTGGTTACTGTGGCAGAATCGGAGAATGTTTGTCGGCATACACGCACCAACTACTCTTGGCAGTTTGCAGCTGAAAGGCGCATTGCGTCGATCCGTCGATGATGGTGGCACTACATGGAAGGGCGTTCAGCATCGGAGTTGATGAAGAGGGAAAAAGAGACAGACCATTGTTGGTTGCGCTCCCAGCGGAGAGAAATGAAAAAGGAGGCTCAGCCGGATGAGGGTTTGAAGTGGTTTGAAGGTCTTATCGGGACTTTCTTATTAGTGTCTGCAACATTGTCCTGGAAAAGGGCCTCGTCCTGGATGTTGGACACGTACACTTTGGCTCGCATGCATTCGGCCGACCACCCTAGTGTGTAATGTGTGTAATGTTGCATGAACAATATCCCTTGGCCCACTCTCATTCGTCAAGGTTTGCCAACAAGTACGCATGTACTGTTTGTTGTACGGATCACGGGCGCGTCAACCATCTGACAGGTTCCATCGGTTCCATCGAGGCCAATTGTTTTGTTTGCCGCCCGTGGCACTGACGGCATGAACTAGTCAGTCGGTCGACTTGGGACCGGGGGAATGACCAGAGGAGGGAGGAGGCAGGCGGGCAACAAGCTCTGGGAGTGGGGCACCGCGGCGGCCGGCGGAGTTTTTGGAAGGAATGCTCCTGCCTCCTGCCTCCTGCCTCCTGCCTCCTGCCTCCTGCCTCCTGCCAGCTGAAGTGACAAATGCCGCCGCCGACTTCATCACGGTCTCTGCGGGGCATGAAAGAAAGAAACCGGGCAGGCCAGGCCAGGGGGGGGTGACGAAATGTTCCGTTTTCCTCGGCTGAAACAGACCCGCAACTCGGAAACAGAAACCATCGGGGACGAATGATGATCTGAAGCTCCAAAAACTCACGAGTTTGCAGGCGCGCACCGTCCTTTCGAAAAAAAAAAAAAAGAAAAAAAGAAAAAAAAAAGACACAGCAAGCATACGGACCAAAAGCGCGTCTCATCTCGGAGAATAAAGTTTATACACGAAACGGCAAACTGGCTAAACGCGTCAACCACAATCCCTCCCAATGCGCACAACTGCACGACGTGGGCTTCGCCATTCAGGCTAATGACCACTGCGACATTTTTCCCGTCCACGCGCGCGTGAAACCACTGCTATTACTGCATTTTCCACGCCCGATCCAGTCCGGCGCGAAGCCAAGTTGATCATCGCCAAGAGCTACGGATTAGACAGACGTATAATAAGGACATGCAAGTCACGGGAACAATCAAGTCAGTCATTACATACTCGTCCAAACTCCCTGCAGGACAAACCTATATATCATCTCTATATAATACGCCCCTTTCCCAGATCCTTTACACTGTCAGTACTCATGCCTCCCACCCCTTTCGGAAAATGAAAGGGAAAAAAAAAAAAAAAAAGGAAGAGAAGAAAAACCCGAGGCAAGCCATTCCTCTACTTGGTATGTCCTCCACGTCCAGCCTGGGGTATGCACAAGTGTTCTGTCAAAAACACAGTAACAGCTTGCAATAAAAAACACATAGTAAAGAGAAACATGGCATATAGAATTCAACGCAAGAAAGAAACAATCAATAGTAAAGCCATGGAACATGAAAATGTACAATTCCAGCCAATTTCCTCGCCACAGAATGCGTGTGCCCATCAGCGTATGTATGCGACAGTATAGAGCATGTACCCAAAATGAAGAACAAGGGAGGGAGGAGTAAAGTTTGCCAGGACCGATAAAAGAGAAGCAGAAAAGGCGGCGGATTCCAAATACCGTATGACTTGTCGTCGGATGAAGCTGGCACGCCTGCGGGCAACCCAACACACGCTCATCATCTTTCTTGTACCTCTTTTCGTGGCTGGTATCTCCCCCCAAGGTCGTAGCCAGCAGCACCATTCCGAGGAGACTGCCATATCGGCAAGGGTGTGACGCAAAAGAAGCATACACGGCGCCCCCCCCCCCCCCCCATGAAAAGAGAGCAAAACCTCCAAAACCCCCCCCCAACCTTGAACTGAAGGAGGCTTTCAAGCGTGGAAGAAAACAACAGTTCACCATCGTATTGACTGACATATATCCGACGGCTTGAATCCCAGGGATGGTGATTCGTCAACATCGTGCATGCCTTCTGCTGGTGCTAGCTGGTGGTGTTGGACATGTTTGGTGGCGCCGCCATGGGGAGCTTGGGTATATACAACCTGGAGTTGCTTGAGAAGCCCCCCATCATCCTGATGCCGTCACGCCCAAACAAGTCTCTTGATACGCCTTCAAGAATATGCATGTCGGTTCTGAGAGAGCTGGTTGCTGTACTTGATTGCCTCAAGAAGTCGATGGTCCGGCTAAACAAGATCTGCAACAGGTCCATGGGCACCCATTCTCGTAGCACGTTATTCTGCGAGCAGGCTGAAAGAACCAAGAGATTTCCCCATTGACTGCAGATAGAGAAACAAAATTGATGCATCAGTACATTTTTCCGTCTTTTGCAGATCAATCGTAACCAAGGTGGTGGGTGTTTGTTACTTACGCATGCGCCGTCCCAAACACGTTTGTTATCAAAGGGCGCTCAGGCGGGAGACCGTGGAATGCTCGTGTGCTTTCAATCAAGGCCTTGATACCTCGTTTCGCGTATTCCTTCACAGCGTCGGAGATTTCCTTGGGAGATCTGGCTGACGGGTCGATGACAGGTGCCGCCACGCCTTGGCGAAACTCGGATATTGCAAATCCACTGGGACTTGATGGGTGGTTTTGCATCGAGTCCGACCATTGCAATATTTGACGAATGAATGGTCGATAGGTAATGACTTGGGCACCCCAGTACTTAGCACGTAACCGTGCTGCAAGAAGATCCGTAGCCGGCGGGTCGTCCTCCTTGAAAGCGAAGCTCTTGGCCACCCATTTCATATCCGACACAGCATCCGCGACCGAGCCCACATTGTTGAACTTGGGGTCCAGCTCCTTTGTGTCAGTTTCCTTGTCGTCCTTTTCCGGTGCATAGAACATGCGATGGATACTATTCAAATGCGTCCGAAGGTATAGTTGGGCCGGATAGCTATCAAGCACCCTCTGGTCAAAGCCCTCGAGCATGCTCATGTTTGGATGGGGCATGTTCTCTTCATAAGAAAGAAGCCCAGAAGGGGGGAGCTGCATTTCTGCGATCAAGTCGCTGTGGCAATTCACGGTCAGCATGAAGAAGCACTATCGATGTCAGGCTAAGCCCAGGGATGCTAGCTCAACTCACCTCTCCAGCTGCAGGCATGTCCAAAAGGTTAGAGCAAGCTGGTTGTATTTTGTATCTTGAATCATCGTGAATGTTTGCTTGATTCGACGTAGCTTGTCGAGACTCCTGTAGAAAACAATCAGCGTTTCGGCTCATTTGTGTAAAAAGAGTGGCGTGGAGGCGGGCAGGCAAGGGAAAAAGAAACCCCCAGCCCCCCCCCCCCCAAAAAAAAAAAAAAGAAAACGTACGGCCTCATAATGACCTGCAACTTGTGACTCGCTTGGTGAATGAAGGCGAAGCTCTCCAGTGGGCGAGCCAGTTGCCCGTGATACAATCCTGCGAAGATGAGGGCGTACACGTGCTTCATATTTTTGTAAGCTCCTGCGTGGTTTCCCAGAATGTCCGTGGCGAGAGCAAAGTACTCTAGCCCGGGAATCGCATCGTAATTCTTCTTCAAGCCTAACCCATTGCGCACTGTACCACTTCCGCTTCCGTGAACGGAGGATCGCCGGCTCTGAAACCCGCGCTCTGATTCCTTTGGAGAGGCCAGTCCCGAGAGTTGGGAACCCGACGACAAACTGGGAGGCGAACCTTGAACGGGCGATGGAGGCACACCGTTCCTCGACCAAGGGCTGCCTTGCGAATTGGTTTCAGCTTGGTGCACAGCGTCTGAGACACGTTCTCTAGATTGGCAAATTTTGCCGAGTGCCAGGATGGTCAGCACAAGGGCGTTATGAATCGATCTTTCAGGCCTGCCCGACTTGGCAGCGCTCGGTGTTGATGGTGCCTCAAATCCGTCGGGGACTGGCGACCTCTTTCGCTTTGCCCCCGGCATCTCTGCGCCCATATTTGAAGAGGCGCTGTTGACCGCAAATGCGGCCCCCGGAGCCTTGTAGAATTTTGAGCGAGTCGACCTCGGGGGCAGTGTATCTAGAAAATGCTGAACCCATTCACGAAGAGCTCGGGGCTGTATGATGGGGTGCATGTTGAGGATGTTGTCCTGGAAGCTGTTGACGTAGCTCCAGACTCTGTGTTCGCTGAAATCGGGGTTTCCATCGCTGGCGAGAACACCACCTTTGTATTCCACAGCCTGATCCGCTGGACTCAGCCCGCCCAAATGGCCCCAATCGGCTGCAGGAGAAGACGATGCCGTGTCGGAGGAATCGTCAGCCATACCCAGCTGACCATGATCTGGATGCGTTTCCCTCGGAACACGAGAAGGGTGAGAGTCTTCCCCACGACCGTAAACGATCAAAACGCCCCTGTTTTGTTCAATGCTGATGGGGTATTCGGTAACATGTCGTATGCCTTCAGTTTCCAAATGCGGTTTGACGATATCTCGTATCAAGGGCCATTTCAGAAGTAAGCCAGCCAGCGTGGTGTGGTTGATTGGTATGGCAGGTTCTCCAGGAGGTACTGGCTCGCCGGGTTCTTGTTCCAGTTCGTCTTCTGCCATGAGGCCCATGGTCACGCGTTCTGGGTATTCGCGAGGAGCGTCATTGTAGTAATGCCCTTCAGATTCGTCTCCAGGAATGGTCGAAGATGGTCGCATAGCCTTAAACACATCCTCCGCCATAGGATGTGCTTGGATGTGGTTGCCATTATACCGGCTGACGCACGATTCCAACTTCATCAGTCGAGTCTCCAGACGAGTCTCTAAGCGCTGAACATGATCCATCAAGCTTCCCATGGTGTTTTGTACCATGCTGAGTCCGTCGAGAATGTCGGCTTGAGCCTTATCCGTGCTGTCATCAGAACGTCAGTCGAGAACCTGCTGGGCTGGAATACCGGGAGCAGAATGAATAGGGAGAGAAAAAGAAAAGAAAAACCACATGGTTGTGGCGGCATACGTACGCCTTGGGAACTGGGTCACGATATCGACATTCTGTGCCTTTATCCCGGCACGTCTTGCATGGTTTGGTCTCATCACACTTAGCCTTGAGTTGACGGCATTGGTCGCATGCCTACATTCCGTGTGTGTCAGTTGATAAAGTACCATCATGAAGTGTCGCACCAAGCGCCAAGTGAGAGGGAAGCCTGTGGTCTATTAAGATTGAACAAGACTCTGGAGAGCAGTTTGTGCATTACCTGGGACGCTCTGGTATTCTTCTTCTTTGCTGACGACGATGAAGCGTATACCGAGTAGAACTGTTCTGGCGCGGAGGGATAAGTCGGATGAGACTCGTAGGCAGTCTGGTGCGTCGGTGTGGGATGCGGGTATGTCGCGGGGCGGTATTCTCCGGGAGCTGGAGGCACCGAAGAACCATTCTCGTATCCCATGTGTCTTTGATGGGCTTCGATTGAGTAGGCGCCTGGTTGATGTGGAGGGGGGGGAGGATGTGAGGCCGACGAGAGGTGTGGTGTATGAGGCAGGGAGTCGGGCGCATGACCTCCAGCTGAGTCCGATCGCCGGCTCTCGTCGCCCGACTCACGTTTTATCGCAGAGTCTCGAGGGGGGTATTGATGATGATACGGAGGGTGTGCCAGTGAGGGTGGTTGATTTGGATTGTGGTGATGCTGCTGCTGCTGCTGCTGCTGCTGTTGTTGTTGTTGCTGGGAGGGAGGGCCAGGCTGTCGAAAGTGATCTTGCATGGGAGCAAGTGTTTCCTGTTCGAGATGTCTCCAGTCGAGTTCAGGGTGATGAGAAAGCGCATGAACATGTACGGCCACTGGAAGGGAACCTGAAGCAGAGGCTTGACCCGTGGGAGGAGGAGCAGGAGGAGCAGGAGGACCAGGAGGATGATGGTGACTTAAGGGGGGACCGGTTCCGTGGTCGTTTGGTCGAGGCGGATATGACTGCTGATACGGACTTAGACCGGAATGATGTTGTGAATGAGCGGTCGAAGGAGGCGGAGGAGGAACAGGATGTGGTCGTGGAGTTATTGAACTATGAGGAAGGGGAAGAGAAGTCCCGGTCGGAGCAGAGGCAGACCAAGAGCCAAAACGAGGGCGTTTGCCGTTTGGACCTGGATCCATGTTTGTGCGTTCGAGCCACAGCCACGGAACACAGACACATCAGGAACGAGGTCAAAGGTGAGGCAAGGACCGACCAACGAGGGCCAGCTTCCATGGGCCGAAGGGCGAAACCACGGACACCAGCACCAGCATCAAGCACCAGCACCAAGCACCAGCACCAGCATCAAGCACCAGCGCCAGCACCGGATTCCAGGTACCAAGACGAATGAGCAAGTAGGCAAGGTACCTTAGGTAGCTAGCTAGAGAGCTAGGTAGGTAGGCGAGGCAGGTAGGCGAGGCAGGTAGGCGAGGCAGGTAGGGTACGGAGTATGTAGTACTTGGTACCAGCACACGGGTAGCGCTAGTGCCCGATGCCACGAACACCAGGGGATCAGACAGGCTCGCCGTCTTGCTCGGAAGCTGAGGAGAGGGTGTTTGGCGGGAGCAGAAGTCGTGGATAGCCGGCTGGACTGGGTGCTCAGCATCGGAAAAGTCCCAAGTCTTTTAGCAGCGGAAGGCTGGCATGGGGCGTGCGTATCTCAAGCGAGCGACGAGGAGAGCGAAGAGAGCAAGTAGGTATGTATGGAGTATGGAGCTCCCATGGAGTACGAGGCACGGAGTACGAGGCTGAAATCACGACTGGAAATGGACGGCGCAGGGCCAGCCGGGTACGATGACATGAAGCTGTCGCCTGTCCCTGTCCCGGTCCCGGTCCCGGTCCCAGGTAAAAAAGGTCGAGTCGAGTCGAGTAAGTATTACAGCAAAAAAAAAAAAAAAAATTGTGACGCCGTCCAATGACGGTGAGAGATGGAGCGAGTTTGAGAGAGAGAGAGAGAAAGGCAAGCCAGGAGCCCTGTGCAGATCCCAAGACGCGGCGAGGCGGCTTTGAGCAGCAGTCGGGCAGAGATGGCGGGATGACATGGAAGAAGCTGAGCTGGTGGATGGAGCTGGAGCCGGAGCTGGAGCCAGAGCTGGAGCTAATACGCTAATACGCTAATACGCTAATACGCTAATACGCACTGGAGCTATCCAAGAAGAGAAAGCGCGCACGAAGCCGACGTTGTGGGGGGGCAGGTGATGGCAGCTGGCGGCGCGTGCTGGGAGTCTGGATGGGTGGCCCCCGGGGGGGAGGGAGGGGTGAGGTCAGTCTTGGCAAGAATCAACGGGCCCGGTACAAGGAGTGCTCCCAATACATCCGTGGTGATATGTACATGTACGGATTGCGTGTGTGCGCGCGCGCGTTCTAACTTCTCCTGTCGTGCTGTCATCTGTGGGATGGGAATACATGTAATAACGCTGGACGTTGTTGGCATCCAGTCCTGGTCTCGCCTGGTCTGGATCTCTGGATCTCGACGTGGAGCGTTCAGAAGTACCGAGACTGTGGTCGGTGTGGTCGGTGTGCAAATTGCGAACGTCTGTCCCATCCCATCATCTATGTACGGCGTACGGCGTATTACAATGTAGTCTTCATTATGTCATGGCATGGCAGGGGACTCGAATGGAACACTCTAAAGGGGCAGCAGGCCAATAATAGATCTTTCTATAAGTTAGCGTGACACTGAGGGAAGTCCAAGGTACTTCATCTTGGTCATAGCTTACCAGAACTATAGAGTACCTCTTCTTCGCGTGTGTACCCATAAGATTTCTACATGTACATAGTCCGTAATGGTCCCACTCTCTGCAGCCACTAATAGCGATTAGCGGCTACCCCACGTGGGGCTTGTCTTCTTGTAAAATCGTCCAGGGGGGTCAAGTTATACTTGTAAATCGCACAATCACAGAACCGGGGAGGAACGCTCAACGGCGTGTACTAATCCTCCGTACAGCGTAAAACTCCAATCCAGTCCAACGCACCGTACCGAGTACTTTGCACCAGGAAGTCATCTATGGATGGCAACGCGGGCGCCGAAGCGAGTGGCTCACGAGCCCGGACCAGCGAATGCGCCTGGCTGCCATGCACTGCGAGGCGTCAACAATAAATTTCACGAAATGTCTGATTTGCCTCCATCAACAATACGAACGAGCTATTCCTCATCTTCCATACGTACATACAATGACTAGCGGCACCACGGGGCGCGGCGTGGACTGAGAGCGGTCAAGTCTCAAGTCTGGAAGCAAGTTGCTCATGTGCCAGGCGGCCCACGCCCCCCTTGCCCGGGGTTTCGGCGCTGCGCCAGACGCTCTTCTGACAATGGTTCTCCGTAATACCCCCCTCCGTACATACGGATTACAGCCGTACAAGTTCTACGGACTTTTGCGGAGCGCATGTCCTCATGGCCCGTTACCGCCTCTCATCACCAACCAACCAACCAACCAACCAACCAACCAACCAGCGTTAGAGCCGATTGCGGGCAAGCACCAGAAACCGAATGCTGCTAGTCCGGAATCAGAAGCAGAGTGTGCTCAAACTCGCAATTCGAGCCAAGCTGAGTTGTATCACGACGCCACTGCCACTTGCCCACAACTTGGTTGCGCCCGTACAATGGATTGTATGATTGTATGTATGCCATGCCACCTTCGGCACAACACACACTGTACTTTGGCCAACTTGTTGGTCTCGTCCCGCCCTCCTGCTCTGTCCTGTCAGTTGACCGCCCCACGCCCTGGAACTCGGCCACGGCGCTTACCGGGCCCGATAGGAGGGCGATTGCGCCAGGAACAGAAGAGCTTTCTTCTGCTTGCAACAAGGCGCACATCATGTAGAACGGTAAAGCCAACAGTAGGTATGCCATCATCCAGTCGAAAACTTTGCCTTGCTCAAGTCGCATCAAGTCGCACGCAGGGCAATGACATCATTCCGCTCGGTTGACCCGGCTCCAGTACATGACATGATACCTTCTGCTGCTGGTGCACCTGCTGCGACACGGATTCGCCGTTAGCCGTCTCTGCCGTGGACTGCGTGCGTGTCTGATGATTGATAAATGCCGGGCGTGACCTGAGGAAGCTGCCTGCAACCGCTGTGGGGAAGGAGGGAGGGTCCGTTGGGACCTTGACAGTCAAGTTCAAATAACGGTCCAAATGTCCTCCAATATGCTTGGAGAGCAGGGCACAAGGCAGGCAGGCCAGAGCTGGCGCTCGTTGCCGTGGCAGGCAAGTCTCCGAGGCCCCGACAGGACAGTACCAAACAACCGGGCGTGCCACTGTGCTGAATTCAATCTTTGTCCCCGGCCAATTCGGTCGCCGACCTGACCTGTGCCCGTCGTCTCCGTCTCGGCCAGGACTGCTGGGCAAGTGACTGGCGGCGCCCTGGAAGTAATACATGTAGGCCGGCGACGGGGCTTGGTTTGATGGAGCGACTACTCCGACAATCCTGGAAGGATAAGTCTCAGCGACGAGTCAGCGAGCGCCAGAGACAGCTCGTGGCGGCTTGCCTGGCAGCTTGCCGTTGCTGGCCTGATGATAGTTTGCTTTTTTTTGCTCGCCCGCCTGAGAGTGCTTCAGCAATGTCGCGTCGGAGCCGACCCTACTACTGTTTTGATTGGTCTCTTGCTGCCCTGCCCACCAACGTGCCGCCTAAGCAAAGCGTCAGGGACAGCTTGGCGCGGGTTGGTATTGAGGTTTGTCCGCCCCGTGGCCGTGGCACAGGCACAGGATGAATTACATACTGTAGTAGCACAAGCACCGCAAGAAAAGCAGCAGAGCAGCTTGTTTGCGCTTATGACTACTGCGAGGTCTGTGAACCTTGATCAACATGTTGGTCAGTCGAGCATCCATTGGTCCAATAGAATTGTTCCCCGCCACAGACTCGTGTCTGCCGTGATAGCCGGAAGTAATGCAAGTCTCAACGGCATGATGGTTGATATGCGCAGCTGGATGTTTGCTTGTGGCTTCACAGTGCATTCCATCCATCGACTCACCGACTTCCATGCAGAAAATACATAAGTACTGGTGGTGGCGTGCACATGGAGCACCATATCCCGTCAGTCGTGTGTCTCAACGGCGTGGGACACGAGCACATACGTCTGGCATGTCTGGTTCATCCATAAAAACTCCAGTGGTTTGGCCGGCCTACCAAAATGCTGCCCGACAAACAAGCAAGCTCTGCTGGACGTGGTGAAACATCCGCCAATGGATGCGGGTAGCGAGTCGCGACCAAGTTTCCAAGTCCCCCCAGCAGCCTGGGCGGGGGGGAAAAGGTGCGCTAACCATCCAGGCAATGGAGCCCTAACCGTGTCTGAGCTAGCTGCCAAAGCTCTGTCCCCAACTCGCCTGATGATGAACTCAGCCTTCTCGGTTCGTTCGTAGGCGGAGCCAATTTGGATGGAGACATACCATTCTCCTAACGCAGCTTCTCGAGTCGGGTACAGCATCGTCTGCCGGATGTCGTTGGCAATGGGTAACAGGAGATCAAAAAGCACAGAGTATTCGGCATTCCGTGTCTAGGAGGCTCGAGTACCAATGATCCCGACACCAATGCAATAACACTGGAGCTTTCAGTCAGCAGATACCTCGACGAGTGTGTCCGCACCCAGTCAATGTGTATCGCCTCAAGCTCGACGCGGGTTCCCATCTCTCTGTGTTGAAGGCGGAAGCGGTGTCCCGTGCTATCGTAATAGGCCGCGTACTTAGTTCCATCAATCAGTACCTAATGTACGTGAGTCTGCATGATGATTTGTTAATGGGAATTATCATCATCCACGCTCCTATAGGATGACCGGAACAGGCAAGCAAGCTCAAACTTTTGGCGAGCGAGCTAGTTGTAATAATGAAAGTGAATAGTGTTTTAAGTCTTTTGTGGGCTGATTAATTTGATGAGAATGAGACCGACAGGCAGCAGGTCTTGTTGTCTTTCGGACGGACAGTGCCTTCTCGCCTGGCATGACCAGGATGCCCGCAAGTTTGTCGCGTTTGAATGTCCGGGCCGTGCGAACTATCGCGCTATCGCGCACACACCCGTGGTTCGGCCTTCATTTAGAGCTTTTCGTGATAGGTTCACTCCAGCCAATCAGGTACAAGCGCCGGGCACGAAAAAAAGGGTGGTGGCCTCATGGGATGATGCCAACGGTTTTGGACAGCCGCTTAGGCTAGTCCGCAAGGCCTGACGGGCTCTATTAGTGAATATAAATCTCTTCGATACTTGTTTGTATCAGAACAATACGGAGAACTTGTCAACAAACAGGAGCTATCCACGGGCCACACCGCGCCGCCGCCCGTCTGTTGGGTTGTTTCTGGCGGGTCCCTCTAGCCGCAGCCTGTCTTGTTCATGTGAGAGCTGTGGCGACCATTTCCCGTAAATGAAGTTATTCGGTGCGTCTCATGAAAATCGTGGCGCGTGTTTCATCGTCTTCTAGAAGCCGAAGAAACCAGACATGTCTCTAGGACTCTATTAATACTCTGTGTCAATGAAACGGCTAGCCATTAATATTGGATCATCAAAGAGAGCTACCCACTGCAAATGAATGCTGAGATACTCCCCGTCTCAATATGGCGGTCATTCTGCACGGGTTAACGCAACAGCCTGCATCATCTAGCAAGCATCCATGGTGCCCCAGATTCTCACCTAGCTTATTCTGCTACCGCGCTAAATGAGTGACCCACATAGAAAACTTGTCACCTGGTTCCTTTCCCCTGGTTAGCAAATCAATGTCTCGCAAGAGAAAACCGTCAAGGCGGGATACACCCTACATCCACACAGTGTCTATCGGCTTGCACCGGCTCCGAATGTTAGTTGGTGCCCAACTCGTGGCTACGTTTCTCAACGGAGGATTGAGAGACAGCAAGAGTGTCTTTGCTTCTCCTCTCCCCGCATACACAAGAGCACATTCTGCAGCGTTCTCGGGACTTCCGGCACCAGGATGGCGCTGTGCTTGCTGGACAGAATAGGGAGGCGCCGAAATGAAATCACGCCGAGTAGCTCAGCCCTGGCCATACCGGATCGTAGACGTCGCCATGATGTGCAGATAGTACGTACAGTAGTGCACATCATGCTCTCGGGAGCCGCGCACGCGACTTGCTCCACTGTCGAACTCCTAACGTCTTGGATTCGTGTTCGTTGAGGAATGCTGGTCGTGCTTGTGTTACAGAGGTGCAGTAGCTGGATGCAATGTATCAAATCTTTCGACGGCTACCATCAATGTCGTGGAGATTCGGGCTCGCCAAAAGCAATTTTGGGTGTGTTGGGTGTGTTGGGGTGTGATCTTCGTGTGATCTCTTGGCCGACCTTTGCTTTTTTGTGCTGCCGCTAATTGCAGGCCCCACTTGTCCCCTCTACGGCACGCAGATGACTCAACACGCAGATGACTTGTCAGTTCCCGATGGGGTGATGAAATCCTCCGTACTCCGTATGTAATGCTATTGGAAAAAAAGGTCAACCAATGATGCCTCATGGGAGCATACATACATGTTGAAGAGTTCAGGGCCGTTGTGCCAGAAGTCTGCGATGCATCGAAGTGTGTTGCAACTCGGCAAGTTTCCCTGCAGCCTGCACCTCCGGCGTTCCTGCCTCTCGGCCGGCCCTACGCGTCACTTTCCTAGGAAGGCAGGTGCAAAGACAAATGCAGGTGCATGTTCCGGCAGTAAACGGGCACGTCTTCACGAACTACGCACGGCCACCCAGTTCGCAAGTTTGTTAAAGATCAAGAACCTCATGACACGCCTCTCTGATGGACGCCGTTCTTCAAGCTCGAGGTTCTCAGAAGATCCCATGCTGTCACGAAATAGTCGAGCAGAGGTTTGAGCAGAGGAGAACTTGATGTCTGAGCACTTGCATGACTTCTCATTTGGATAAAGACAACAGCCGATGAAACTCTCGACACGCAGTTTGAACATTCGTGATATGCTGGAACCGGGAAATTTCTCCACCGCCACTCCCTGCAACATCGTGTCGGAGGCGACATGTTCTCGAAGGTTCTGGCTATCTGGTTCACCGCCAATTTTTGTAGGAATAGTGATGTCAGAACTCAGTTTTATAGGCCAGGGGGAAAGATATCAAACATGGAGGAGTTTCATGTCCGCTGTGACAGAAACAAAGAACCCAAGGCTTGGCCAATCAACACTCGGGAACAGCCCGACGACTTCTTTCAGAATACCGGGCAGCACTTGAACAAACTTTGCAGCACATTTGTATTACATTCAATGCATCAAATCCTACGAGACGATTCTGCTCGCAGTCGTTGTGCCTAATGCATGCCCAGTTGCTTTCGCTTGACGTGGGACAAGTTCGGCGAATTTCCGGTGCGGCAACTCGTTTCTTCTTTACCAGCCATTATCATCTTCCCTAACGTGAAGCTCTGACGAAAAGAAAGAAACACGCAAAGAGCCGATGAATCGTCTCCGTCGCGCCTTGGTCTCCCACGCAAAGTCTGCCGTTGCTGATACTAGGGGCAAAGGCCCATCACCATAACATATTCGAATACGACCCGATCTCGAGTTCTGCCAGGTCATCTGAGGATCGAGCCAGTTAAACATGCTCGGATCGGATGAGTGACTTCCGCTTCGCCTGCGCCTCAGTATCGTAAAAGCTGCTTTCCAACAAGGTGGTTGGTGATCAACGGTCGCCATTGGATGCCGCCATTCTGCAACCACGGGAACGAACACAGGAAAATCTGTACGACCTTTTCGCTCTTTCATGTCAATTGCCTTGTCAAGTCAAGCCACAGGTCCAAAAACTCCGAGTGTTGTTCTTCTCTTCTCTCCTTGGTGGGGGGAAAAAAGAAGCACCGGCGTGCTCCGTGGTGGCCATCTGCATATCATGGTTGATTCGAGTATGCTATTTTGCAGAAATGCCATGGTAGACTCCGTACGGAGTACGGAGTATGGGCAAGCCTCATTGCGGTACTGTGTTGAAACATTTCGGGGATCCTGTTGGCCCTTGAACCCTGCTTTTGCAGTTGTCTAACCTTTTACAACAATGCCTGTACTTTGGTCATGAATGCGCATTGTTTGCGAGGAGCTTCAAGGTTGATAGAGGGCACAGCACGATATCTCAAAGGAACGAAGCACATGCCACTTTGTAGCGGAAATTGAAAGATGCCGAGGGCGAGGTATCGAGTACTCACTTGGAGCGACGGTCCGATTAACGAACATGCCAATTCAGATGGGCTTGCGCTGCCTTCCACTCACGACTCGTGTGCGAGCAGTGTAATCGGAGGGGAGGAAGGAGGCAAATCAAGCAAACAAGTCTCGTACGTCGGCATAGTTTTGACAGCCTGGTGCACGCGCAGGCGTCATGAATAGCGTTGCGAAATCCTGTGATACAAAAACCCACTATCAAGGTACTTCTGCAAGTACTCTGCTCATTCCTTATTGTACTGTCGTTGCAAGGGCGGTTCTGTGACACGTCGAGTGCAAAGAGCAGGAACACCAACAAGGAAGAAGAAAATCCCCCCGTTTTCCCACAAAAAAAGACCCTTGACTCAAGCTACGGAGTACATTTCAACGCCAACGCCGTCACCGATGTGGGCAAGCACGAATCTCGGCGTTTGCCCTTCGGCGATATTCAGGGTTCAGACGTTGTGTGACAGACTCGCTCTAGAAACCAACTTTTTTTTGTTGCCTCCACAAGACAAGCGATGGCTGATTGGCTCGATGACGATTAGGAGACTTTTGAGAACCTAGGATCATCTGTAACATAGCTAGGGGTCCGGAAAAAAAAAGTGATCTGATGTTCATCTATCAACATCGTCAGTGGCCATCGCCGGATGGCCTCCCAGCATCGGGCCTCCCCTTCATCCAAGCACTGTGCGAGCACTGCCGCGTAGGAACTCGTGAGCACCAGGGCCACGTCACCCCATCGGAGATTGTGAACCTTGCATCGTCTACAGAAGCCCTCTTGTCGCGCTCGACGTCGCGAAGATGGACCTAGCACTAGTGAAATTTGCTGTTCGACCCTCAAACGCACTCGGCACAGCTCGCCACGAGAGTCTCTCGGAAACCCCGCAGCACGAACGGTAGCGACTTACGAGCCAACTCTGTTAAGTGCACTCCTCTGCGCTCCTCGTTACTCTCCTCCTCTTTGGCGATCTCTCGTTGCGACTCGAGGTCGACCCAGCACGCTGGTGACAAGCCGCGGAGCCCGTATGCCACGCCACCTCATCTCCCGTATTTCCGGCGGCATCCTGTCCAACAAGCCCCTCTGTGAAGACACAATCCCCCCGCCGACCGAGAATCTCCCTCCCCGCCTCCTCCAGCAGGATGCCAAACGCCAGCAGGGCCGTCTCGTCCATGCTCCTCTCGTCGATGCCGCGGCGCCCCGGGCGGATCGGCATTTCGCGTCGGTGCCTGCGCTCCATGGCGCCGTAGAACTTGCTGGAATAGGCATGTACGGACTTGAGCAGGTCGCTGTCCGGGAGGACGCCCTGCCCGCCGCGCGGGAGATCCCTGTCATGCGCATTGTAGACATCATGCTCTGCGTAGCGCGTGGGCGCGTCCTTTCTCCGAAACAAGACTTCATCGGGACCAAGGGGTCCGCCGCGGGTAGGATGGCGGATGACTTGCGGCAGCAGCCGCCGCGGTGGTGGTGGCTCGTTTCGGACGAGGTGGTGCTTGGTGACTCTGCCTGCATGGCATTAGACTCATGTGATGAATTGCGGGAGCCCTTTGTCCTCATGTCTGTGTGGTAAGAGAGGGGATGGGAAAGTGTTCTGGTTACGAACCTGCTACGGCGTCGTAGAGCGTAGCGAGACGTCGTCGGTCGGCGGCGCCCTTGGGACGCTCGAAACCCGACAAGACGGCGGCTGCATCCGCGTTGTCCTCTTCTGCCGTGAGAGACGGGTGCTCCTTGTCCTCGGCGGGGAACCCCATGGCACGAGTTGTGCCGGTTTAGACGCAGGGAGTGGACGAGTGAGGATTGTTACAGGAAGGGAAGCGAAGGGAAGCGAAGGGAAGTGAAGGGAAAGAGTTTGTTCCATCTGAGTAAAGGATGTTTTCGTCTTCAGGCCACAGGCAGGCAACGAACAGTTGGGCTTATTGCACCACCTCACGTAGCCCATTCCGCCTGCAAATCATGATATGACGCAGGACTATGCGCAAATGCTGACGTAGATTTGTCGATTTTCGCCTCCAGACAAGGTGACCGACCCAACGTAGATTACAGAAACGTTCCCGTGGGATTTAGGGAGGGGGGGGGAAAGAAGAAAAAAAAAACTAATTTAATTTTACGTGGGTCTGAGTTCGCGATTGTGGATCCCATGCATGTCACTCACTCACTGATTGGAGCGACTCACAAATCAACAGATCAAGCGAAGCCAACTTCTTCTTCTTCATCAAAGCTCCCCTTGTCGTCTTCAATCTCTCGTCAAATCCTCAATGAATGCAGGCCCGCCTCCTCGCCCGCGAGACAGGGGATGTCACCCCCCACGACCTCTCACGATCCATAACCAGCCAGCTTCTCCGGGCGTTTGCGCCGGCGCCGCAGCACCGCTTCAATGGCCAAGTCGCTGAGACGCAAGAAGAGCGCAAGGCAACCCGTGACGTGCGCGCCCACGGCGCCGGCGCAAGCAGCCTCGCGCTCGACAAGTTTGACGGCCGGCTGCTCGTGTCGGGGGGCTCGGAGGGATCCATCAAGATATGGGACCTGGACGAGCCGGCCACGCCTCACCAGCGACACACGTTCCGCCCCGTGAGCACCATCAGGGGTAGGGGCGGCGGCCACGGCCACGGCCACGGCATCACGCACCTGGCCTTCTACCCTTTCGACGCCGACGCCTTCCTGTCCAGCTCGTACGACAAGACGCTGAGGTTGTGGGCGACGCAGCGGGCGGCCCTCGCGGCCGGATTCGACCTCAATGCCACCATCTACTCGCACGCCATGAGCCCCATCGCCGGCCACCTGCTCGTGTCGTGCGCGACGCAGCACTCCAACGCGCGCCTCGTCGACCTCAAGTCGGGCTCGGCGGTGCAGGCGCTCGTCGCGCACGGCGGCCCCGTCCTCTGCACGGCATGGAGCCCGCGGCACGAGCACGTCCTGGCCAGCGGCCACGCCGACGGCAGGGTGCGCATCTGGGACATCCGCCGCGCGGGCGGAGTCGTCGCGCAGCTCGACCAGGAGGACTCGCTGGGCATCGTGCACCGCTTCCGGCACGCGGAAGCCGGCGGCGGCGCGGACTGGGGCCGCCAGCCGCGCCTCCGCGCCGCCGCCGCCCGGGCTCACGACGAGGCGGTCAACGGGCTAGCGTGGACAGACGACGGGGCGTACATGGTGTCGGCGGGACTGGACCGCAAGGTGAGGGTGTGGGATGCGGCGACGGGCGCCAACACGCTCGCCAGCTTCGGCGCGCTGATCCAGAACCAGCGTGCCAAGACGGCCGCCATGGTCGTCACGCCCCCGGCGTTGTCCAGCGGGAGGGAGCTGCTGGTCTGGCCGAACGACCAGGAGATTCTGATGCTGGACCTGCACGACGGCAATGTCGTGACGAGGCTGCGCAGCCCCGGGGCCGCCGCGAATCCCTTGGCCGTGGGACGACCCCGTGGGACGGGCGAGATGGGGAGGAGCAACAACAACAACAACAGAAGAATCACGACGATTGTGTGGCGAGGCAACGGCGGAGGCAGCGGCCAGACGGGCATGGCCATGGGCGGCGACAACTCCGTGGGAGCAATCTACAGCGCACATCTGGACGGTCAGATCCGAGCGTGGATGCCGCAGATTCCAGGGCCGGATGATGCCGACAAGGCGGTGGAAGTGGACGAGGATGAGGAGGCCAAGACGAGGAAGAGAAAGGCTGTGGATAGTGCCTATCGGAGCTTGATGGGTCGGCAGATGACGTTCACGGGACGTTGACTGAGCCTCTCTTCGTCCTTGGTTGTCCATTCTATAAAAGTTTCGTTCCTCTTAAAACCCACCCCCCCCCCCCCCCGGCATCCCAATCTTCAAAATCCTACACAGTGACGACCAAACACAGCCATCCATCCGGATACGCCGCCTCCCTCATCAACTCGGCCACTGGCGCCGCAAAGGGCACGCCGGCACCGTGCATCACCACCCCGGCCAGCACAGGATCCCGCGAACTAGGAAACAACCGCGGCATGAGCTCCTTGAGCACCTGTCCCAGCAGCCTGGGCCTCCTGTCCGGCCCCGCGGCCGCGACCAGCGCCTGCACGATCCTGAAGGAGCCGGCGCCGGCGCCGGCGCCCCGACCCGTCATCGCCGCCGAAGCAGGCACGTAGAGCCTCAGCGGGACGTGCTTCAGCGCGGCGGGCGCATCCAGCAGCCTCGCGTTCACCCTCCCAAAGCCGACGTGGTCGTTGTCCACGACGGCGTTCCACAGCTGCGTGGTGTCCTCCTTGGACATCTTCATGATCTGGTTGGCGTTGCCGTTGCGCACGTAGTCGGCCTCCTTGACGCAGTTGAGGAACGTGTCGCCAATGTCCCAGCCCATGCCGTCCCCGACGGTCAGCCGGAACGGCAGCGACGGCCGGTACAGGTCCGCGAGCAGGCCGACGGCCAGGTTCCGCAGCTGCACGCCCTCGAAGTGGAAGCTCGAGCAGGCCGAGCCGAAGTAGGCTGATAGACGGGGCAGGAGCAGCGCTAGGTAGCTGAAGCGCGGGACGCTGGCGACGAAGGCGGTGGCGGCGGGCGACGATGCGTGCGTGATGTGCAGAGGGATGCGGGCGTCCCAGAGAGTCTGGGGTATGGAACTGCTCATCGTGGACAAGGCATGCTGACGCTGACGGGGGGAGGGAAGCGTGCCTGTTCTTCTTCTTCTTCTTCCTTTTTTTCGTTGCCAAGGATGGATGGAAGAGGGAAGGTTTGTCGTTGACTTGACCTTGACCTTGACCGTTTATTAGGGTAGGGGGGTAGTCGGCGGTGAGTGGAGCCTGGTGACTGATGTGGGGCTGTCACACGTCACAAAGCGAGCTTTGGGTATTACGGAGTACGGAGTAGTCCGCAGACGAGAACAACAAACAACACACGTACAGAAGGAGTCCATGGGGGGCGGGCTGAGACATCATTACGAGGGGAGTAGGAACAGTGAACAAGGAACGTGAGAAACACACTTGTCCATTGAGTCTTGTCGAGCCGTCCACAATGAGTACAAGGGTCCCCACCAATAACAAGAGACAAGTTCGGTAAAAGCCGCTCACCACCTGGCAAGATTTAGGGCGACGATTGACCCACGTGGAGCAAAACTTCCCCTCCATCAATTTAAATCACAATTGTGGCTGCAAATACTGTCCAAGATCAAATTCATTTCATTAATCACTGGAAACTACAAACAAAATCATCGCCACGTTCCATCATTCATTCTAATGACCACGGTGCTGCTCCTGGTGCGAAATGCTATGTCTTCTCTCACGGTCGTGGGCATGATCGTCATGCTCAATCGACGGCTTGCCAATGTGCTTCTGCATGACAGAGGGGGGCACCTGAGTTGCGTCGGTGGGATCTCTATCCTCCATTGTTCTGTATAATAACGATACTCATCAGCCGTTTTCCCCGTCGAGAGGAGATGGTAAAAGGTGGGGGAAAAAAGGGCAAGGCGAAGCGTGAGTTGCACCCACTCTTTTTAAGATTGAGCGTACGTCTTGTTGCCGCCGACGGTCTTGCTGCCGTCGAGGTTGCTGTCGACGCGAGGATCCATCTTGTTCAACATGTCGGACTTGTGAGGCCCGGCGGTCTTGGGAGCTGGGCCAGGGCCAGAACCGGTGTGGGAGGCGAGGGTATCGTGGGTGCCATGAGTGCCATGAGTGCCATGAGTGCCATGAGTGCCATGAGTGCCATGAGTGCCATGAGTGCCATGAGTGCCATGAGTGCCATGAATATCGGTGGTGCCAGTCGTGCCGGTGTGAGTGCCAGTGGTGTGAGTGCCAGTTCCAGTGGTGCCGTGAGTGTTGTGAGCGCCATGAGTGTTGTGAGCGCCATGAGTACCGTGAGTACCGTGAGTACCAGCGGCGTCAGTGTTTCCACCAACGTGGGAAGATCCATGGGTGGAAGGAATACCGGTGTTGCCGAAGCTGGGAGTTCCAGCAGTAGATCCGTGGTAACCAATGGTAACAGTGCCATGCGGATTGGCACCATGGGAGGAAGGAATACCGGTGTTACCGAAGCTGGAAGTTTCAGTAGTAGATCCGTGGACACCAGTGGTAGCAGTGCCATGAGGGTTGGCACCCAGGTTGCGGCTGTGATCACGGTCAGAGTCGACGCGAGGGTCAGCCTTGTTGGCCAAGTTGGAGTCGTGGGGGCCGTCGTTGCGAGTTGCATGACCAGTTCGGCCATGGTCGCCGGCGAAGGCACCACCACCGATCACGCCAGGGCCGGTAGCGGAAGTGTTGTGAGTCCCAGTAGAGCTGTGGGTGGTGGTGTGAGCGCCAGCACCAGAGCCATAACCGGTGGTAGCGTTGCCTTGAGGGTTCATGCCCAAGTTCTTGCTGTGGTCGCGGTCAGAGTCAACGCGGGGGTCAACCTTGTTGGCAATGTTGGAGCTGTGAGGGCCATCGGTCTTGGTAGCAGGACCATCAATACCACGGTTGTCGAGACCAGTGCTGCCGACAGTGTAGTTGTCGTTGCCGGTGAAGGCGGAGTTGTGGGTGCCGCCAACACCGGTGCTTGTGGTAGCAGTGTTGTGGACACGAGGCTCAGTCGCACTGGCGTGATGTGTGGTGTTGGTGTTGGTGTTGTGTGCGGAGTGGGTGTCGGTTCTGTCCTTGTCGGAGTGCAGAGCCTCCTTGACCTTGTTTACGATGGAAGACATGGCGATGTGTTGATATTTGAGTATCCTATAATGTGGCTGATGTCGTGGGTATCTCGGAGTAAATAAAGGAGATGGAACGGGGTATCAAGAGTTGCTGTTATTGCTGTGTGTGTGTTTGAATTGAAAAGAGGGTGTGAAGGGATGGGACACAAGGTTTATATAGATTGCGAAGACGACTGCTGGGGAAAAAAAAACAAAAAAAAAACAGGATGTTTGCCCGCCTCGATCCAGTTGTCGTGTCGTGTCAGCCGAATTGTGAGGGGCAAGTGCCAAGTGCCAACTGCCAAGTGCCAACTGCCAACTGCCAACTGAGCAGTGAGGATGGGCTTGTTGATCTCCATCTTTTCTCAAAGGGCCTTTCGTCATAGGGGGCCGAGCATGCATAGAATTATGGCTTTTGCCAAGCTTTTCCCAGGCTTTTCCCCCTGGTTTCTGGTCGCTGTGGTGCATGTGGTGCATGTTTTTATGGCTGAAGCAAGACCTTGTCCCCGCGAGCGTCATAGACACTCATAACGGCCCCTCATTGACGTTGGGCAGTTTTGCGCCCCCTCCCCCACCCCCGGAAAAGTGGATATGTGTGGCTGGTGACGTGGCCGCGACCAAATGATCCTTGAACAAATCGGGGCTGTGCATGCCATGCCGTGCCATGGTTTTTGAAGAAAATGACGCCGGATCTGCAAGCCCTGGACTGCGGGCTTGCGTTTGCTGTGCCGGATCTCGATCTCCGATTTGTCGTTCCTTGAAATCTGTCCAAACACGAAAAAAACTTTGTGTTCGTGGCCCAGCTGGTGAGACCGAGCGAGGCGTTGATGCCGATTTACGAGAAACTTGATTTCCCTCACCGACCCGTTGACCTTGACCATTGTTGCACTGCTCTCTGCCCGACCAGACACGAGCACGAACGCATGAACGGGCGAGCATCTGTTGCCCGGCAGCATAGCTTGTTATGACCCACACTAGCGCGTTGTGGAATGCAGGGAGAGAATGCAGGGAGGCAATATAGAATGCAAGGAGTAATGCTTTACAATGCGTAGACTACGTACCTTAATAGATAGTTAGGTTATCCCTCTATAAAAGGGAAGCTTTTATTCTCTCTTTTATATACTAGATAGATAACTTAATCTTCTTTCTTTTATTATATCTTAGGGGGTTATCTTAACTATAGTAAGATTCCTTTTTATTATATTATATATTCTATATAATAGTTATAAGCCTAGAAGGTTATATAACCTATAACTTCCACTACGCCCCCTAAGCATAAGAAGTGTGTGTGCATATTGCCTAATAACCTAACTAAGCTTCTAATAAATACCTTAACCTCTCTTATCTAAAATCTTAGGACTAATATTAAATTAGTATTATCTAAGAAATAGAAGGAGTAGTATAAAGTATTAAAGTAAGTAGCATAAAGTTAAGAGATTTAGGATTATATAAATCCTAATCTCCTAGAGCTTTCCTCTAACTATCTTATTAAGCCCTTTATAGTCTAACTAAATAATTACATAGAACTTATTAGGAGTTAAGGACCTCTAGAGTCTAATAAAAAGTAACTCTCTTTTTAGGAAGCTCTTTCTTTTCTCTCTTATAGTTATAATATTAAGTATTAAATATATAAGTTACTTAAGTCTAAGGAAAGGACTATTAGTACTTAGATTACTAATATTATTAACCCTAATGCCTATATAATAATAATTAATAAGATTATAGAGAATAATAGAAAGAGGAATCCTATGCTTTACTAAATAATAATTAGTCTTAAAAAGAAGTTCTTATTAGGTCTTATAATTATATAAGCTAAAGTTATAGCAAAGTATATAGCATACCTATAGGATACTAAACGAGTAAATATTTAATTTAAGTATTAGATTAAGTAGTGGGATAAGCTATATTAAAAAGCCTTATTATATAAGATTAATAAAGTCTAAGGACTAAATGCAATCCGCGATTTTATTTAAGCAATTAGAGCGCGATTTAATTTACAATAGGCAAAGACTAAAATTACATAGCTTATTTAGGTTACTAACTCTTTTCCTAATAGAATAACCCTTTAAGGACTTACCTCTAAATACATAAGATACTATAGGGTAATAAGAGTTATAGATATAGGTTCTAGAAAAGGGAGCTATGTAATAACTCTTAGGGGGCGCTCTAATAATAGCTAAAAAGCTAATAAAGAGCTAAAGAAATGCCCTTATTACTTAGGGAAAGTTAGCTATTATAGTTAGAATCCTTAAGGCTACTAAACCTTATATTATGCAGTAACTAGTAAGATATCTAAGAATTTTAAACTATTAAAGAAGTATAACTATAAAAAGATTAAGAGACACTATAAGAGTAGTAAATAGAAGGACTTACACACTAAAATTATAAAAGATAGTTAGGAAGTAAAGGGAAAGAAGAGAGATTATAAGGATAAATATCCTAGAGTAATTACTATAGCTATTATTAACCTAGCAATAATTAAAGAAAATACACTAGTAAAAGGAAGCTACACTACGCTAGGGAATGCAAAACATATACTCTCTAAGAGCATACTCTTTAATAACTATAGCGCTTTATATATTATTAATAATAAGACTTACTTTAAGCTAGGTATATTTAAGGAAACTAATAATAATTATCTTAAGGTAAGTATAACCTCTTTCTAGATTACTAGAAAAGGTATATATATAATTAAGAATATCTTAAATAAACTATAAGAACCTTAGACTAAGGACCTTATGTTATAAAACATAGCTTTTATTAAAGGTTTTTATATTAATATTATATTAGAGAGTCTTCTTATAAAGAAAGGCATGTAGTATTATAAAGTTAATAGCTCCCTATGTATTAGAACTATAGAGAGAAGCTTATTACTAGCAAAGCTCTATAAAAAGCATAATATTATCTTCCTTTAATATAAGCCTTTATCTAATTATTTAATAGTACCTAAAAAGAAAGTAATATTTACTATAATACTAGTGATTTTTTTAATAATTAGATCTTATAAATAGCGTATATAATGCTTATAATGCAAGCACCTAAGCAAAGAATAGCGCCTACTATAAACAGATTTAGAGAAACTCTAGCACCTATAATCTAGGTACCTTAGAAAAGACACACTAAGCAAGATTATAACCTATATAAGGGGAGTGTGTTTATAAGGGATAGAGCGTAAGGACTATATAACTTACTTACTAACTAATATATATAAGATTATATCTAGGAGACTACTAAAACATTAGTTACTAAGGCCCTTTTAGAGAATTTATTAGGACCTTTAAGACTATAAGCCTAGTTATAATAGTATAAATTAGTTACTTATTATTAAAGATAAGTACTTAGATATACTATAAGCCTATGTAATTCCTAATAAGTTATAATAGTTAGTCTTTAATATATTAATTTATATTAAATAATAGGTTATATAATAATTTAGGCTATTAATCGCGAAGATTAGGCAAGATAATAAAGAAGCTATTATTAGTTAAAGTAGGGATACTATCTTTTAATAATAGGTAAGCTTATAAGGCATAGAGCTAAAGCTTGCTTCTCCTTATATATATAAACTAAATAAGCACATTAAAAGAGTAAATTAAGTAATTACTATAAGATTAAATATAATGCTTATAGGCATAGGGTTTTCTATAAACCTATAGCTAGAGAGCATATAAGTAATAGCCTACCTTTATAATATTAGCCCTATTTAGTAATTAAAGTGAAAAACGCCTATTAAGACCCTAAAGAGCTAGTTTTATAATAATACTTACTTACTAATAAGGGAGCCTTCTATAGACCTAAGGCCTAATTAAGGCGGTTTATACGCATATAGCTACTACGCGTATCTAATAAAAAGAGATCGCAAAGCTAGCTAATGCTAGAGATTTTATAAGATATATCCTAGGGGATATATTAGATATCTAGTTAAATACCTTACCTCTAATATTTATTATATATAGATCCTAAAGCTAGGAAGGGTTATAATAATAAGGAATATTACCTTTAATAAGATAATTTTTTATAATTTCGCTAAGGAAAGCGCTATAGAGTAGTTAATTAATAAGCTAGATATGTAGTTTTGTCTCTTAGAGATTAACATAGAGCTAGATAATAATATTAACCTATTTCTCTCGCTAAATAACTAGGTTATATTAGAGAATCTACCTAAGCGTTTAAACTTAGGGGTAGAGGCTTTAGAAACTACTAAGAGCTTTTAAATAAAAGAACTAGTGCCTAAACTAATAAGACTTTAAACACCTTATAAGACACTAGATCTAATAATAGGAGAGCAAACGCCCTCTAACGCAAGCGCTTAATAGAGTAAAATAAAGCTTATTACTCTAATAGCAAGCGCTTAAGAGAGCAAAAGGGATCTATTTATAAGGCCTTAATATCTAGATAAGGCAGGTAATTTATTACTAGAGTTAGGTAATAATGCAGAGATTACCTAGCTAAACGTAGGAGCTCCTAAAGCCTATAATAGACTAGCTACCTATATAAAAGCTTTAGAAGCATAATATAATAAGTTAAAAGACCTATAGGAGAGCCTTAGTATAGAGATATTATAAGAAGGTATTAGGACTAGCTTAAGACTATAAAAAAAGAGAGAATAGGGCCTTATTCTAGACTATAGCCTACTAGGTAGGATAAGAAGGAGAAGGCCTAATAATACTCTTATAAGTAGCCTTTAAAATCTAAAGAAGCTTTATAAAGAGCTTAGACTACTTTATAAAGCAAATAAAGATAATAAAGGTTATGCTAATAATAAGAGCATTAGAACTATATATTTAGTGCTTAACGCTTATTATAATAGTAAAAATAGATTACTCCTTAAATAGAAAATAAAGACTAGTACACTACATTAGTCTAACCTTATAAATCCTCTAAAGAATTAGAAGGAAGCGAATAATTATGTGTTTAGAAAGGAATAAATTAAGGCAATAAACATTAAAATTAATAAGTTAAAGAAATAAGGCACTTAGAAGTAAATTAAACGCTCTATAGCGCGTTTAAAGCTATTGCCACTAAAATAGGTTTATTTATATAAGTTTAATAAAGAGGGTGTTATATAGTGTTTTAAAGCGCGTATTTATATACGCAAAGACCTATAGGAAAGCTCTATAATTAAATAAA
Source organism: Epichloe amarillans (assembly GCA_024072835.1). NCBI lineage: Eukaryota > Fungi > Ascomycota > Sordariomycetes > Hypocreales > Clavicipitaceae > Epichloe > Epichloe amarillans. Next base: position 2,898,001 of record CP099637.1, on the reverse strand, counting down.
CCTATATAATAACACTTACTACGCACGTACTTTAACTATTTATAGCTTTAGTAGCGCGTTTTAACCTAGAAACCTAATAATATAATATTAAGAACGCTTTCCTTTATATAACACATAAAATAAAGTTAATTCCTATTACCTATAAACTTCCTAAAGGTTATAAGGTTATTAGAGAATATATAGAACTACTTAAAGCTCTCTATAGACTTAGGGACTTACTATAGCTTTAGTTTAAAGAATTAAGCAAGTAACTTAAGGAACTTAGGCTTAAAGTAAGTAATAAGAAGCCTTACTTATTCTATATAAAAGCTTAGGATATTTTCCTTATATTCTTTATAGATAATATCCTTATAGCTTTCTATAAGAATAACACTAAGACTATAGACTATATCTCTTAAGAACTAAAGGAAGTGTATAATTTAGATAAAAAAGAAAAAGCATGCTTCTTCCTAGGAATTTAGATTATTAGGGATAGGAAATAATAAATTATATATCTTAGCTATAAGGCTTATATTAATAAAATTAGCAAAAAGTTTAGATAAGTAGGAAAAGGCACTTTCCTTACTATACTAATCCTAGCAATAGAGTATTATAAGTTTAAGGGTAAAGCTAATAAGTAGGTAATAAAGGTATACTAAGAGAAGATTAGGTTAATCCTATATACTATAATTATAGTTAGACTAGATATAGCCTTTATAGTAGTAAAGCTATTATAATATCTAATAAACCTAGGACTAGAGTATATAAAAGCAGCAGACTAAGCTATTTGCTATTTAGTTATTATAAGCAAACTTGCTATATACTTTAGTAGCATAACTAAACTCTAGGCTCTTTAGATAGTAAGTAATGCATTATTTGCTAATAACCCTAAAACGCGTAGGTTATTATAAGATTACCTAATTACTCTCTTTAAAGGACTAATTATCTAGAAAGCTATGCGCTAATCTATAGTAACTATATTTATAATAGAGGCTAAATTGCTTGCTCTATAATAAATAGCAAAGGAGACTATAAGTCTATAATACTTATTTAAGGATATTAAATTTAACGCCTATAAAGACTAGGTTATTAACTATAATAATTAATAAATAATATAACTTATGCTTAATAAGAGTAAGTAATTAAATACTTATTTACGCTATATTAATATATATAATATATAGTTAAAGTAGGAATTTAAGAGAGGAAGCTTTAAAGTTATATACCTACTAATAGCAAATATACCTATAGATAGTTTTACTAAACCACTAGATTATTAGAGCTTTAAACACTTTAGATCTATACTTAGTCTAGTTAATCTACGCACTTAGGATATTATATAAAGCTTATATTATAGCAAAGGGAGTGTCTAAGAGAGGGTATAAAATTAATTACCCTAGAAATACATAAAGACCCCCTCCCTAATAAGTAAAGCGCTATTAAGGCAAATAGAAATATAAGAATATAAATGCTAAAACGCTATTATATAAAAATATATATATAAATGCTATTCTAAAAAGATAAGCATAGAACTTATATAAGGAGGCAAATAACCTCCTTAAGATAGGCTATTACTATAGTTACCTTCTTTTTACTTACTACTAATATACCCCTAATAGTAATATTAGCCCTAGTACTAGAATTAACCTTATTATAAATAGAATCTAGCTTTATAATAAGTTCTAGTTAGAGTTATAGCGCCTTATAGCATTACTTTACTATCTATTAAAGTTAGTATAAAGCAGTAGAAATAGCATTAGAAGCGCCTTACCTTAGCATTACTATTTAGCGCTAATAACATTTACTTAGTAAGGGGAATATAAGCATTATATAAAGGCTAATAATAGTAATTACTAACCTTATATAAGTAATATCTCTAAGATTATCTAGACCTAACCTTATAGTAATAACCTAAGTTACCCTTTTCTATAATACTTACTTAAACACACCCCTTATAGGGAATATCTTATAAAGCGCTATAAGGATTAGGATCCCTAGGCTATAAAGGTTAGTGTAATTATAAAGATAGGATATAATGCTTAAAACAAACTATTAGCTACTATATAAACCTTAGAGGATTATACCTATACTTACCTCTTACCTATCCCTATATAAGGCATAAGGTTCTTAAAGGCTTATATATAAGGCACTTTTCTCTCTCTCCCCCCTTATATATAGGAGATAATACCTTACTAGTAAGCTATATAATAGTAGGCTACTTAGAAGCTTACTTAGGAGTAAACTACTTAGGAGTAGCTTACTTAGAAGTAAGCTAGTTAGTAGTAAGCTACTTAGAGCTAACTAAGGGTAAAGAAAGATCTTTATAAGCTATACTAAGGCCTAGAAGGAAATTTAATATAAGAGTTCTTATAATATAAAGCTTACACTATATAGTTATTAAGCCCTCCTAGGAGTAAGCCTTCTCCTTAGCCTAAGCATATATATATAATATATTAATTAAAACATAAGGATAGTTAAAAAAGGTATAATATAAGGGTAAGGAAAGGAAGCTTATAACTATAAGATTATAAAAGCTTTTATATATAAAGAAGCGCTTACTTTTTCTAAAGTGCTTACTTTTACCTTACTATAATCTTATACTATAAAAACACTATAAATATAACTAGCCTATATAATAATTAAAGTCTTAATGCCCTTAACTTTAATTAGGGGGTATATTACCTAGTAGCATAGCTTATTATAACCTACACTAGCGCATTATAGAATGTAAGGAGAGAATATAGGGAGGTAATATAAAATATAAGGAGTAATGCTTTATAATGCGTAAACTATACACCTTAATAGATAGTTAGGTTATCCCTTTATAAAAGGGAAGCTTTTATTCTCTCTTTTATATACTAGATAGATAACTTAATCTTCTTTCTTTTATTATATCTTAGGGGGTTATCTTAACTATAGTGAGATTCCTTTTTGTTACGTCACGTGTTCCGTGCGACAGCATCGAGCATGCAACGGATCGGGCCTTTTATTGGTGATGAGTGAAGGATGAGTGAAGGTGTTTACCATGTCACGGTAGCAAGCAAGCACGAGCGATGAATGGGAAAATGGCAAATATTTTGATTTTTTTTCATATTTGGACGAATCGTCACTGCATAACCTTGTTGAGTGTATGTTAATTAGCACGCAGAAAGCATCGGGTATTACCGCAAGGCCAATCTGACATTCCACCGAAAAAAAAAGAAGAGTTGGATCGTGGACTATTTAGCAAGACAAAAGACAGAGGAGCTTCACCATCTCAGACGTCGTCTTCTGCTTTTTCTCCTTTCCTCTTTTATTCCTTTGCTTCTTCATGTATATCTTCAATCTCACAACCGAGCATAAGCCCCCGTGGTGTTCGTGCCAAACTCCGTCTTGCAAAGGGGGCCGCCCCCGTCTTATTTAGACGCGGCGGCGCCGGCGCCAGCCACGTCGCTGGTGAAGGTCAGCTCTGGCGGCGTGACGCTCACGGTTGCGAACCCAGAAGATGCCAATCAACGCAGACGCGAGCCACAAGATTGCGGAGAGGAAGGAAAATGCCAGAGCGGCCTTGAATCTGCCGCACTGATCGCCCCGCGGCGACACATTGTCCCAGTGAAAGATGGCCCCGCACGACGAACCCAGAAGCTGTTCCAACGGGTTAGATGCTGGATGGGAGGGGATGGGGGGGGGAGCTTTGGACTGAGCAAGGAACATTCACTTACATCGGCAAGCAGGCCAAAGGCAACCCACCAGAGAATACTGACAAAAATGTCCACGGGCCAGTGGACGAACGTTCCCGAGAAGGGGAACAGCCAGATCAACGCCAGGAAGATGGCTATGCCGGAGACAGTCACCGTGTAGATGAACCTGCCCAGATGCCAGGCGCTGGCGTTGGACTTGTGAATGTGGTCTCCGGTGACACCGGCGACAATGGCGGCAAAGACGAGCTCTGCCGCCCGCAGCATCATGCTCACAAGACGATCCAGAGCCATGGCGCTGGGTGCTCGAAGAGAGGAAGTAGTAACAAGTACGAACGGGGTGAATGAGATGAGAGACAGACAGACGGCTGGGCAGGTGGGTAGGTTGGGTGAATGGAGGGGAGTACTGCGTCTATCATGTACGGAGGAACTCATCAGAGGGGACTCACAGCCCTTTATCTTTACTTCCCGAGACTTGACTCTCCCGTGACGCACGTCAAAGCTGATATCATGTGCCGATCAGCGTGTTGTCCCCGACCAAAGCCAACCAAAGCCAACCAAAGCCAACCAAAGCACCCACCCCCATGATTTCATGGTCAGACAGAAAGAAACGTGGCGGCGGCACTGGCGAATCAGCGTGCGCACACGAGACTCTGCCGTCCACCTCCAACGTGTTTCTGCGGGCCGGCGGGCCGGACTGTGTGAGAAACCGGTTCTCGGTTACGTCAAATCTACGACACCAGGTTCTTGGCAAGAGCGTTCTCGTTGGTCAATCTGGGCAGCCGTTCCACCTTCACACGACGAGGATTTTCAGTCTTCCAACATACATATTCCACCAAGGACATCCACGTTGTCGAGAATCTCATGGGTCAAGGCTATATTGCGCGTGTGAATGTAGCGGGCAAAGAAATGTGCTCAAAAGCTGGAGATGGTAAAGGAGAAGACGCCGCACAAAGGGAACTCGATTGCCTCTGCAAGATCACTTCGTCCAGTCACGGAAAGACAATTCGCGTCCCTAACATTCTCGGCTTGATTAAAACATCCAAGAACCATAATGTCGTCGGATTCTGGGAAGACTACATACTAGTCTCGCAGACTTGGGGGCTCTCAACTCTGGGTAGTATAGCTCAAGTATGAATTCAAAATCTTTTAATACTTAAAAATAGGAGACCGATTGCAGGCAGCTGTAATGGTTCTATCTGTTGGAGGTGTAGAATCATTTGCCACAGTGATGGCCCCTGAAGAATCGTCTGAGCTCCAGCCAGTCGAGATCGCGAACTTGAAACTTTGTTGGTCGTGTTTCTTGAGGGCTGGAATATCGTATTTGTCGGCAGCCTGGTAGACTTGTGCATCGCATATCATAATTGAGATACCTGATTCTTTCTTGTAGCCGAAGAAATACATAAAACGTAGCATAGCCTCCACCACACTTGAGTCGAAAATCCTTGATCTCGATCTCATTACTTGAAATCTCCTTTATCAGATAGTCAGCCTCAGTTTGAATCACGCGGATCACAAGCCATGCATGCCATTAGCAGTGGACAAGGATCAGAGGTGGACTTTCCACGCCAGTGTAACCTTGACTTCGTTTACAGGATTCGCTAATTTGGCCGCAGTCACTATTCTCATGCAATACGTTTGAGCATAGGGAAATACAAAGGACAAGATAAGACAAGACAAGACAATGAAAGCTCAAATAGACCTGATGTCGTCGCAGGGCGTGTCAGGTCGCCTTAACTCCGCAGCCTGGCGGTTTTTCTATTCATATTAGCGATCCAAGCCATGATGAAGCCAACCAAACAAACGCTCAGAAATAGTCCGAATCGCAGTAGTCAGAGTAATTGTCCTCCTCCGTAGTTGCATCGTCTTCATGCCAGTCTCCACTGACTAGCCACTTGTCTAATTCCCGTCGCTGCTTGACAGAGGGAGTAAACTTGTACTCAAAAGCCACTCGAACCATTTTTCGTATTCTATAACCAAATATCCGGAAATGCGAAACCACAAAAACCGTTGCATTGTAGGCAGCGTTGCTATCTCCGTTGTACTCCTGTAGGAAGGCGTAGATGAGCAGGAAAGCAGTATCACGTGCGATGGTTTTGCAACCTGCGATCCTGCGGCCCTCGTCCAGGTCCCAATCCTCCTTGCCTCTTCTCAAATCACTCATCGAATCACGTACTCGGCGCCCTTGGAGGACGTCGACTTCGGAAGCTTTGAAAGACTCGCAGAGGCTTTGGTAATCTTTCAGGTCCGGTGGCATGTCTCTAAAGACCTGGCGAAACCCTTTGTCACTTGCGGATCGTACGACGGCGGCAAAGGGAAAGTCATGGCGAACGAATTATTCATGCTGGTGCGTCGTAACTCTTGCATTGGCGTGAGTGCTCTGATTGCCGTTGGTTTCCGGCTCTCTCGTCTTGGTTTCAACAACAGTCCATCTGGCGTACAGGTCTTTTGGCAACAGGTTGGAGGCATAAGCGCTGTGTTGGACAGACAGCTCATCCTTTGAAACAACATCGTATTTGATCACCACTCTTCCCCCTAGCTTATTCGCAATGGACATGATTCTCTTGATAATCCACCTCAGTTTCATCAAATCCGGCTGGTGCTTCGCGTCCCAGACCCGGATCTTGGCGGCTACATCCTCGACTTTTGGGTCCAAAAACTGGCCTCCGACGTGATAAGCTCGCACCAGCTTGGGAGTTTGAGAAACCAGAGTTGTGGCGCAATTTCGTCGATATCGATCAACTTCTTTCTTGTTCGAGTCTTGATCTCGATGATAGAACTGGGAGGCACGACTTGGCCTTCTCGCTGAATCCTGAGCTTGGATTCGGCTATGCTTGTGCATGAATTATGATTCTTCGCTTTCAACGATAAGTCGCGTAGTGAATTTGTGATGCTGTCGCTGTCCACTCCATCGTGGCCGAGTGCATCCGTCTTAACATAGCCATCGGTCTTATGCCGGACGACGAAACTCATACCACAGAAGCGGAATGATAGGATCCGATGGTGACCTGCGCTACCACTTACCTCGGCAGTGGTGTAGCGTCGCTCGAATTCATGGCCGAAACCACGGAAGTCATTGGGCCTAATGACCTCACTTGTAGCCGCCTCTGTTCGGCAAAATATGATTGTGTTTTGGACAACCTCAGCATTGATAGTGAAAGATTCGAGCGGGTAGCTGGTCTGATCAGGTCGGACAAATTGGAGTAGCTTGCGAATATTGTTCCGATCAGTGATGACATCGACAGTGGGGAGATCAAATGTCGGGTGCTCTATGAACAGGGAGCGAAACAATGGCTCAATCGGGCAGTCTGGGTGTCGGGCGGCATTTTGGGCTATGTAAAGGAAGCCAGAATCTTTCTCTAGCTTCCGAGGGCCTCTGAGGAGATTCCAGAGTGGTGGAACGACAGGTACGATGATGGTTGGTGTAGACCCCTCTATCCAAATAGATAGTGTTCTTACTGCCTACCTGATTAGGAGCAAAAGGTTTTTTCCTAATACGCCCTATATGGTTAAAATATCAATTCTTGGGTTCAGGTACAGTTGCAGCTATAGTCTTCCGTAAATGCCCGCTTTACTACCTTGTAAGTTTTGAGCTCAGCACACCTTGTTGTTGGCCCTGAGACTGACTGACGCCCGCTGGCTAGGTCACTTGCAAGTTAGGCGCAACCTCTGAGCAGGTTCAGGCGCGAGAGCTTCTCGCGGAAGTACTACATGAGGGTATTTGCTAATACGGCCTTCTGTTGTTCTTCTAGGGTCGAGAATGATGTCATCGAGGTAGGCGGCAAGATTGGAGACGAGAACTTGATAACTAAGGCATTCTCGCAAGTGTTTCTCCCACATGTAATCACCAGAAACGATGCAAATACTGCTGGTCATTTATTTCAAAGGAGTGTGGTCCTACAGGACTTGGACTAATGTACTTGATGCATCTAGTCCATAGTCGAATGACGCGCTCAAATTTGTTGAAAAATTGCGCTCGGCATATGCATGAAGCTAGATCCACGAAGGGAGTGAAGGGAAGGGAAAATATTTGGTAAGCAGACCATCTTGCCGACGACAGCGGCTCGATGGTACCTCGACGTCAGCAGCAGCAGGTTTCCATCAAATGGTTGCCCAGACACCCCTATTAATCAGGAGTGATGGTCCTGCACTTCGAGTTGATACAAATGCAGTCCTTACGCTCAACAGTAGTATTCTTTTTGCAGTCCTTGGTCGTCCTGCATTTAGCCCCCTGCTTCTTGCAATAATAATATCTTCTCTTGTCCAGATTCCCGACCCCGGAGGACCATTCCAAGAAGGCCGTAGCCACGCCATCCAGAAGAGAATCCCTCTCTTCGATGCTCAGCGACTGAGACATGGATTTGTATCTGGTCTCGAGCTGGGCTTTTGTCTCGCCAGAAACAGCCATGCCGCCGTCGATGAGAGATTCATATTTGGCCGCCATGTCATGACTGACTGTGGCAGTGATGCCTTTGCCGGCAGATAGGAGATAAATAGTTCCAGCATCGTCGGCGGGCTTGTAAGTGGCGCCATTGAACTCCGCAACGATCAAGTCCTCGGGAGTCGCAATGCCCTGGAGGTTCTCGTAGAAATGTCCACTAGTACCAGTGGCTTTGATACCATTGTAATGTTTCAAGTCTTCTGGGGACAAAGGGAGCTTGAGCTTCGCTCTCACAGAATCCACATTTTGCTGGGAGTCTGGGAGAGCGCTGGCGGCAGCGGCGAGAGCCAGATAGACAAGGACAGTTTCATTGTAGAAATGGGGGGGAAAAAATGTTGAAGTGACGTTAAGCTTGCAGTTTCTGTTGTAGATGTTTATAAGACCAAACTGGAGGCGAGATATTTTGACATGCGACATTGATGCCCCTTTAATACTTTTTGAGTTCAGCTACACGGCGGAGTGCTCCGAAACTTCGACTCGTCAGACATCATAATTGAGACCATCTGTTAGCAGACTAGATGAGTACCGCAACTATGTGATGTTCTCGATCTAAACGTATTTTGACTCAAATAATTTCGACATAACCCTAACCCGCCAACGGATAATCACCGCGATATCCTGCACAGCCACCCAAAGCACCCGTTCGGAAGCAGACTAATGCGCGCACATCAAAATACAGTCTAGTGTGCGAGGATATCATTGCTGTTTCTAGTTGAAAATGCTACGCGTGCGCGACTTATGTGTTAGTTAAGGTGCTGCCTACATAGTTCTTCTTTCTGACTAATAACTCCGGCCCTCCATCTTCTATCGCTCGTCATAATCGTGATGCAAGGACAATCAATTCGTCGGTCATGTAAGACAGATGTGGTGGCAGCAGCCCATGCACATAAGATGAAAATGTACGTCGGGCGACCAACGTAATATGGGCTGTGAGACGGTGTGGAAAGTGATGATGATGAATTCAGCTATCTAGGCCATAAGAGGGAAGATATCGCGAGAGTGATGCCTAAGATGTGAGGCTGCTACATCCAACATGGGCTAACTTAGTCGCCTGACTTAACTCAATGTTAGGCAGTCCCCACCCCGAGACCTCAAATAACACCCAGTCGACGTTTCCGTTTCCTCCTTCACTCATCAAAACATCGTCCAACGGTTCATATTTCGTCTTCTTTTCCACCACAAACGACAAACGACAATGGCCTCGAGCAGCGACATTAAAAGCGTCAGATCAATCCCTGCCTTGGAAAGAATGATCGGAAGGGTAGCCGCGTTCGAAGAACACAAGGCGATAGTGCGCGAGGACATGAAGCGCACCCTGACACCCGAAGAGCGACAGCACTACCGAGGCATTACCCATACCGGCGAGCCATGGCTGATGTTTGACCAGCTCTACAATGTCAATACAACAGAAGATCTCATCAGGGCAGAGGAATCTGGTGCCTTTCACTCGCCAGTTGATTGTCCCGGCGAGTCCTACCTCTTTGCTTGCGACATAGGACTCGCGGCCGGTGTGCATCCTCAGCGTGCTGCTCAACTCGAGAGCCTTTCGGAGGGGGAGGAAGGCACTAAGAAGACGCGAGAGGAACTTCACACTGAGTACAAGGAGTTGAAGCTAGAGACGAAGAATTGGGACGAAGTTTTCGACGAGGTGGCCAGTGACTATGTCAAATGGGCAAGTGGGCATGAATAGATTATATGGCAGTACTTCCTACCAGGCTTGATGTTGAGAATATTAGCAAGCTTCGTTGATCGTTTCGGTTGATGCAAACTTGAAATGGAGACAAAGATCGGCACGTCTCCTTGCACGTACGGTGCAGATGATGAGGTAAAAGTAGCCAGATTACGTGCACATGCTCAATATAGTACTACAGCCATAGAAACTTCCGTTCATTCTGGGCTCATACTACCGCAAAATACCTGCCTCGAGGGAGGCCTATGGGAATGTTCCACTTCACGTAATCCGCTCCAGACGCCCCGGATTTTAAACCCTTTTTCAAGTTATCAAATTTCGGAGAGGCCTGTACATTCTGACGCCACTGGACGGACAAAGAAAGTACAATAATCCGTACATGTAGCGGAGACCCAGTTTCGTAACGATCGGAGGGATTTCCGGGTGGAGCCAGACACTGCACTGTATGCCCCGTTGGAGCGACAAGTCGGCGGCAGCTCGGAACCAGACCCGTCCATCCATCATCCATCCATCCATCCATCCATCGCCGCCGATCGGAGGCGGAACGCGGTGACCCCCACCAGTGACCCCACCAGTGACCCCACCAGTGACCCCACCAGTGACCACACCGAGGCCCCGCTCCCGCTCCCCCGCTCCGTGGGAGGAAGACGAGCCCATCTTCGTCCTCGCCCTCGCCCTCGCCCTCGCCCATCGCAATCCAGACCACACATCACCCCCTCTCTTCAAGTACCGAGCACTCCACCCATCATGCCCATCAACGGCAGAGAGCGAGGCGTGCGCATCGCCATAGACCGCGGCGGCACCTTCACCGACTGCGTGGGCGAGCGCAACGGCGAGGAGCTCATCATCAAGCTCCTGTCCGAGGACCCGGGAAACTACAAGGACGCCCCGCTGGAAGGCATCCGCCGCATCATGGGCCATTTCCTCAAGCGCCACATACCGCGCGGCGAGCCCCTCGACACGTCAGACATTGAGTCGATCCGCATGGGCACCACCGTCGCCACCAACGCGCTCCTCGAGCGCAAGGGCGAGAAGATTGCCCTCGTCGTGACGAGGGGCTTCAGGGATTGCCTCGTCATCGGCAACCAGTCGAGGCCCAAGATCTTTGACCTGGCCATCAAGAAGCCCGATGTTCTGTACGAGCGCGTCGTCGAGATTGACGAGCGCGTCACGCTGGAAGACTACGCAGAGGACCCGGAGCGGACCGTCACCGAGGCACCGCGCGCGTCGGCGGGCACGGGGGAGTGGGAGTGGGAATCCGAGGGAGCGACGCTCGTGAGGGGCACGTCTGGCGAGACGGTCCGTGTTCTGAAGAGGACGGATGAGGGGGACGTCCGGCGCAAGCTCCAGGGGGTGTACGACGAGGGCATTCGGAGCATTGCCGTCTGTCTCATGCACGGGTACACTTTTCCCCATCACGAAGCGCACATCGGTCGCGTCGCGAGGGAGATTGGGTTCGAGCACATTTCTCTGAGCCATGAGCTCATGCCCATGGTCAAGCTGGTCCCGCGGGCTACTTCGGTTTGCGCGGATGCCTACCTGACGCCCGCCATCAGGCGGTACATTGACGGCTTCCAGGGAGGCTTCGAGGGCGGTCTTGGCGCGCAGAGTGTCAGGGAGGAGAAGGGGCGGAAGGGGGCTCGATGCGAGTTCATGCAGAGCGACGGGGGTTTGGTCGACGTGGACAAGTTTACGGGACTCAAGGCTATTCTGTCGGGACCGGCTGGCGGTGTTGTCGGGTATGCCATGACGTCGTATGACCAGGAGACCAAGATTCCCGTCATTGGCTTCGACATGGTGAGTTTGAGTTTGGCCGACTTGGCCCCCCCCCCCTTTCTCCCCCCAGCTATGAATAAATGTGCAACACGCTGCCGCGTGTAATGCTGAGGCTGAGTATTGAATCCATGATCAGGGCGGCACCAGCACAGATGTGTCACGGTACGGCGACGGCCGGTACGAGCATGTGTTTGAGACGACAACCGCCGGCGTGACCATCCAGTCACCCCAGCTCGACATCAACACGGTTGCCGCGGGCGGCGGTTCGAGGCTGTTTTTCCGAAACGGTCTCTTCGTCGTGGGTCCCGAATCAGCCGGTGCCCATCCCGGACCCGCGTGCTATCGCAAAGGCGGCCCTGCGACAGTCACCGACGCGAACCTCCATCTCGGCCGCCTGCTGCCCGAGTTCTTCCCCAGCATCTTTGGCAAGAATGAGGATGAGGGCCTCGACCCAGATGCCAGCAGGAGGGTGCTGCAGGAGCTGGCAGATGAGGTGAATCGCGAGACGGGCAAGAACCTGACCACGGACGAAGTCGCGTATGGGTTCCTGACCGTCGCAAACGAGACAATGACGCGGCCCATTCGATCCATCACCGAGGCCAAAGGTCACGATTCGTCAAAGCACCGTCTCGCCACGTTTGGCGGTGCGGGAGGCCAGCACGCCGTCGCCATCGCCGACGCTCTCGGCATAGGTCAGATCCTCGTGCACCGATACTCGTCCGTCCTCTCGGCGTACGGCATGGCCCTGGCGGATGTTGTCGACGAGCGGCAAGAGCCCGACTCGGCCGTCTGGCAGGACGAAGGGGGCGTGGTCCACCATCTGCAGACCAAGATGGAGAAGCTCAAGGAAAAGTCGCGCGCTGCTCTCCGAGACCAGGGCTTCGGCGACGAGGACATCATCTTCGAGGAGTATCTCAATATGCGGTACCGCGGGACCGAGTCTGCCCTCATGATTGTCAAGCCGACGGGGGAGGAGGCCGAGGAGCATTTTGGTGGCGGGCAATGGCAATTCGGGCAGGCCTTTGTGAGGCATCATCGATACGAGTTCGGCTTCACTCTCGACGACAGAGACATCATCGTCGATGACGTGCGTGTTCGCGGCATCGGCAAGAGCTTTCGCCACAGGGAGAAGACGGTGGACCAGCAGCTCAAGACGATTCGGCGGCACGAGGTCGGTGCTGGCAAGAAGCACGGCATGAAGGAGGTGTATTTCGAAGGTGGGAGGCTGAGCACGCCCGTGTATAAGCTGGAGGATCTCGACGTTGGCACCGTCATCAAGGGGCCGGCCATGTTGGCGGATGGCACGCAGACTATAGTTGTGCCCCCCAACACCGATGCGCTCACAACAGAGACTCATGTCATCTTGGACAACAACAACAACAACAACAACAACAACAACAAGAGAGAACATGCCAAGGAACAAGGGTATGTTGATTCCCTGTCCCTCAAGAGAAGCAAGTTTTGATTCCCCCAACAGACAGCATCTTGAAAATGCCGACCGGGAAGTCGACCCCATCATGCTCAGCATCTTCGGGCACAGATTCATGGCCATCGCCGAACAAATGGGCCGCGCGCTCCAAAAGACCAGCGTGAGCACAAACGTCAAGGAACGGCTCGACTTCTCGTGCGCCATCTTCGACGACACGGGCGGGCTGGTGGCCAACGCACCCCATCTGCCCGTCCACCTGGGCTCCATGTCGACGTGCGTGCGGCGGCAAGCAGAGATATGGAAGGGCCGACTGCAAAGGGGCGACGTCATCATGTCGAACCACCCCTCGTACGGGGGCACCCACCTCCCGGACGTGACGCTCGTGACGCCGGCGTTTGACGAGGCCGGCGGCAAGATCCTCTTCTACGCGGCCTCGCGCGCCCACCACGCCGACATTGGCGGCATCACGGCGGGCAGCATGCCCCCCCACTCGCGGGAGCTCTTCGAGGAGGGCGCGGCCATTGTCAGCGAGAAGCTCGTCAGCGGGGGCCGGTTCGACGAGAAGCGCGTCACCGAGCTGTTCTACGACGAGCCCGCCAGGCACGCCGGGTGCAGCGGCACGCGCACCCTCGCCGACAACATCAACGACCTGCGGGCCCAGGTGTCGGCCAACCAGAAGGGCATCTCCCTCATCGAGGGCCTCGTCAGGGAATACGGCGAGCCCACGGTCCGGTTCTACATGGTCGGCATCCAGGAGAACGCGGAGCTCTGCGTGCGCAACCTCCTCAGGGACGCGCACGCCCGGTTCGGCGGCAGGGCCCTCCAGGCAACCGACTACATGGACGAGGGCACGCCGATCCGCCTCCGCATCACCATCGACCCGGACCGGGGCAGCGCCGAGTTCGACTTTGACGGCACGGGCCCCCAGGTCTACGGCAACGTCAACGCCCCGCGGGCAATCACGCACAGCGCCATCATCTACTGCCTCCGGTGCCTCATCTCCGACGACATCCCCCTCAACCAGGGCTGCCTGCGGCCCATCAGCGTCAAGATCCCCCCGGGATGCATCCTGTCGCCGGCGCCCGGCGCGGCCGTCGTCGGCGGCAACGTCCTCACCAGCCAGCGCGTCACCGACGTCATCCTCAGGGCCTTTGAGGCCTGCGCCGCCAGCCAGGGGTGCTGCAACAACCTCACCTTCGGCTTCGGCGGCAACGTCCCCGGCTCGGAGCCGGTCCGGGGCTTCGGGTACTACGAGACCATCGCGGGGGGCAGCGGCGCGGGGCCCGACTGGGTCGGCACCTCGGGCGTGCACGTCCACATGACGAACACGCGCATCACCGACTCCGAGATCTTGGAGCGCCGGTACCCCGTGCTGCTCCGGGAGTTCTCCATCCGCGAGGGCTCCGGCGGGGACGGCCGGCACAGGGGCGGCGACGGCGTGGTGCGGGACATTGAGTTCCGCGTCCCGCTGCAGGTGTCCATCCTCAGCGAGAGGCGCGTCTACCGCCCGTACGGCTTGAAGGGCGGCGAGGACGGCGAGCGCGGTCTGAACCTGTGGGTTCGCCGCGTCGAGAAGAAGCAGGATTGGGAAAAGTCCCTGCAGGGGTTCCGCGACGACGAGGGCGACGAGGGCGACGAGGGCGACGCCGAGTACGAGGAGCGGTACATCAACTTGGGCGCCAAGAACAGCGCCGCCATGAGGGCCGGCGACAGGATCATCGTATGCACTCCTGGCGGCGGCGGCTGGGGCGTGCCGGGCGTGCCGGGCGAGAAGAGCGTCGTCGTCGTCAGGGACAAGAGGGACCACATGGAAGGCTGGAAAAGGGGGAGTGGTGCGGCGAGAGATGATGCCGCACTGCAGGCGTGAGAACCTCGGGGCATTTCAATTCATCAGGGCTCCGTATTACTCCTGCAAGCAAACAAGGCACCGTCCTTTTTTTTTTAAAAAAAAAAAAAAAAGAAGAAGAAGAAGCAACATGCATGAATTTTGGCAGGCCGTGTTTACGGGCGGCGGCGCAGGCCCCCGGTCCCAATTCATGGATTTCGCAAAGTAAGACGATGATGGCCTACAAAAAGATTTTTGTACACGAGCAAATCAAACAAACACGTACGTACGTCCTACCAACCCACAGCCCATCATTTTCCCCATGTGATCCAGAGGGGGCCGTTTTGGAACATGATTTTCCTCGCAGACGAAAGTCATCACATGCGCTTAATACTTTCCCCCTTTCCTGGTCCCCCCCCGTCAGCCCTGCAAGGCAGGCTGCCTACCCGTGCCGGACTCCGTCTATGTACATCGGCAGGAGGGGAGAGCGACATTGTTTTGGCCCCCCCCAACCATGCCTGCCCCCCTGCTTGGGCGGGCGGGCTCTGTCTCGTCGATGGATCTTGTATGATTCGCATGCGCCATGCAACCTTGCTAAGTTAGCGTTGGGTCGAGGCAGCCAACCCAACCCATTCGGTCGAACCATAATCTCACCCCGTTCGACGTGTTGGTCCGGACGGTTTTGTTCTATTCAACGCCCTTTGGAAATCTAGCACCTACGGCAACTTGCCGAAACTGTAGGGACTACTCCGTACGCACGCGGCGTTGCAACTGGTTTTTGAAGAAGGGGGGGGGGGGGGGGGGGCGACTGACCATGGACGGATGTCGGAAATGGATAACCGAGGGAATACTACCCACACCCACACCACCTTTTTTTTTTTTTTTTTTTTTTTTTCCCTGCGTTCACGCCCAAAAGGTGAGGGCCAAAAAGCCACTGGCTGACACAGTCACAAGAGTCTGGTGTCTTCATTCGCCCGTCTCCCGAGGAGAAAGAGCAAGACCGGGGAAGCAGAACCGTGTTGTCTTTCATTGGTCGGCTCGTGATTCGCCGCTTTCCATTGCCTCTCTTCTCCTTCTCTGCTCCGGCTAATACCTCGACCTGGGAAGACCCACCGGTCTTCTCCATCATGTATTAATACGCATTATGTCCCCTGGACTATGTATTATCTGAAGCAATACATATATGTACGGAGTAGTAGTCCGTATTACGGATCCGTACTCCGTATGTACCTGCAAGTTTCCATGCTTGTTTAACCCCCAGTTAAGTTAGCTCGTGTCTTTTTTCCCCCCTGCTGTGTCTGAAGCCCTGGGAACAAGGCAATTGCCCTGGCGCAGTGTGCTTTGTAGCGAATATCTCGTGCA
Source organism: Epichloe amarillans (assembly GCA_024072835.1). NCBI lineage: Eukaryota > Fungi > Ascomycota > Sordariomycetes > Hypocreales > Clavicipitaceae > Epichloe > Epichloe amarillans. The sequence continues at coordinate 2,881,822 of CP099637.1, read as the reverse complement.
GGGTGGTTTAGTATGTTGCTGCTCTACGGAGTATTCATTTGCGTAAAAGAGTTTAGCTCTGTACAGCTTTCGAAGACCAAGGTAGATGGGCGAATTCCCTTTGGTAAGCCGGAGGGCAGCTTGAACGGAAGTGCCAACCCAGCCAGGGTATTCCTTTCCCGCGTGGCGTTCGAGTTGGTGGTGTGAGAGAGAGAGAGAGAGTGTGTGTGTGTGTGTGCGCGCGCGCGCATGTGTGATTGTGATCACATATGTATGTGGACTATGGTTTGTCTGCACCTACAAATCACTTCCTGCATTTGTCGGTAATTGCCTAAGAGTCAGTTTCCCGCGTCGCGGATGTAACGTTAATAACGCGGGAAAACAAGTCTTCTTCCCTTCCCCCCCTCTTCCACAAGTTGGTATATATACACGCACATGTGCGCCATCTCTTCGGTGATGGGGCAAAATTCGCTCAAACTAATAAGACTTGCCGTATACAGGTTGTCCAAAGACGAACCTGGCCACGGAGAGACGCCAAGGCGTGAAATTGGCCCGCGGCGGCCAGCGGGTTGCACAAACCATGATGCGCATTGCTGTCGCAGGTGGAGGAGGGCTCGGATACCTGCTGGCACTGCAATTGTCACAGGCGGCCAACGCCTACAATGTCGTCGTTTTATCAAGATCTGTTGGCCTTCCCGATTCCGTTCAAGGCGGTCAGGCTACGATGTTAATGTAACACAGGCAAGACCCGAATTCGGCCAGCTCGATGTTCAACTCCACGTTGTGGATTACGGTGACCACGACAGCTTGACGTTTGCCCTTCAGGGCGTGGACCTGGCCGTCTCGACCATCTCCGGGGCAGAGCAGCTGAGCCTCATCAATGCGGCCGGTCGTGCCCGTGTCCGCATTTTTGTGCCGTCCGAGTTTGAAGGCAGCGTGAGCAAACGACCGTCGCACGATGATCCTTTGGACCGCGGATCGGCGCAGGCCCTTGCTCTGCTGAAGCAATGGGAAAGCGCATCACGCATGAGATATACTGTCTTCGCTTGCGGCGTCTTCATGGAGCGGTTCCATCCCTACGGACTAGGGTACCTCAACATCGGCTATGGCAGCGGCGTTTCCGGCTCCGGCGATTACCTTGTCGATATCAATCATTGCACGGCCGAGTACGCAGCGGAGAATGCCAAAGGGGACACCGTACGAGTGTGCCTGACCTCGGTCTACGACCTTGTGCGGTTCATCGTGGCTGCCATTGACCTGGGCCCCCAGAATTGGCCACACGAATTCACCATGCGCGGGGACCGAATGTCTGTTCGAGATGTCGTCGGGACCTGCAGTCAGGTCAAGAACGGTAAGGACGCCATTGCCATTGCCATTGCCAGGGGCGGAGACGGAGATGGGAAGATGGGAGGATGGGAAGATGGGAAGATGGAAGGATGGGAGGATGGAAGGATGGGAAATTCTGTCGAAAGACCTTGATTGCCAAATGCTAACTGGTGACGATCAGCTGCGTTTGAGCATCACGTGCGGCAGCCCGCCGACCTGCAAGCGTTTCTAACCTATTTCGCCCAGGCCGGCGACGGTGACAAGGTCGCGTATTACCAGCGGCTTGTCGCCACCATGAACGGACGCTACGATTTCAGCAAGGCCTCGTTGAACGAGGCCCTCGAGAAGAGCGGCCAGGGGGATGTACAGCCAATGACATTGTCTCGCTGGCTTACCAACGTCTGGCAGTCATTGTGAGGGTGAGACAAAGGGAATGCAAAACATTGGTTCGAAAAAAAAAGACGACTGTAATGGGGCGTTGTTTTGTTTTGCGATATTCAAAGAGGATATGGAACCGGAACCGGCGTTGGCATTTGCGTGATGGCTTGGTTTTATCGACGGTTGATACTGGATACCCAATTGCTTGTTGAAGATTCCCATCACGGAGGATCACGGAAGAGGGGTTTTGCTCAGGTTAGCGGAAATGCAATGAGAAGCAGCAGTGAGCAGTGAGCCATTGCTCCTTCCACTTTTTTCTCTCGGGCGGGCAAAATAAGAAGAATGCCCACAACAAGCCGAGTTGAAAACTCGAGCCAAAATTGCGATATAGTCAGTTTCAAACTGAACTTCTTCACCTTTCATCCAGCGTTCAAGAGCACAAACCCCCAAGTATCAGACCGGCCGCGGTCACATTCGGTATCGCTCATCTTATTACGGTCCCTACATGCCGACACAATGCCTGTAATCAGGCTGATTATACGGAGTACCGAGTACCGAGTATTAGTGTCCCCCCTAATTGACGACTAACAGATCCTGCGACACGTGCTCTCTGTTGGAGAAGGAGTCTGGCCACTGCGACCGACCAGAATGTCTACTTAATAGTACCAAGTGCCCTTGTTCCCCTACAATGGAGCAAAACTGTGGAGGCAACCAAAAAACTGTGGAGGCAACCAACGCTCTGCCCTACATGATATCTTCTCATCGAACCCGGTAGCTTCCGTTGCTGCCGAACCCTTCTTTCGGGATCGGAATATATCGGAAAGGAAACAATGTTGAAGTGATGCACAGTCCCCGACCCCCTGCCTCCCGGAGGACTGACTACACGTGGCGGCCTTTTCACAACTTTGTTCCCTAGACAGTTTCATGCAATCGATGCACGCCCATGGATGTCTTTATATGCGCGCATTTTATGACTCTGCCGCTTCATTACCTTTGGCTGGTTGTTCTCCTTGAGGATCGAATTCGTCACCATACTCCGTCACTATCCAGAGGCAAAACTCTTCCCATTCGACTTGCCATTCTTTCAATCTCTGGGCCTTGATGCCATTACCCAAGCTGGCTTGACGAATCCCGTTGGTCCATTGCGCCGTATCTTGATCTTCGAACGCGGACCATCTAACACTGTTCTCTGCCAGGCTACCGAGGCCCGCCAGCCCGAGGTTGTCCCAGCCCTGAAGCGCTTGCCAGAAATCGTGAGACATGCCGGCAGTGTCCTGCCCCAGCATCGCAGGATCATCGTTGCAAAGACAGCACGCAACACCCCGTGAGAGCAAAGCCGGCAGGGGATGAGCTGTGACGGACCCGCAGAGACGGAGTACTTCGTTTGAGATGGGACATGATTCAATGAGGATCTTCTTGTCCTTGACCATATCGATCAGCAATGGATGCTTGTACAAACTGTAGGCATGGCCGATACGTCTGGTCCCGAGCAAGATTGCATCAAACAGATTGTTGTCAGTGCTATTTCCATCGCCGAGTGTTTCTCCTGCGTGGAAGAAAAAGGGAATATCGATTCCTTCCTGAGCACATTGCTTACGGAACCAGAAGAGCTCCGGCAGCACATCTGCCAGTGGTTTACCAAAGTCCTCGGGTCCGACCAAATCGTATCCAGCGATAAGATGCGGAAATTCCAGCTTCGTTGTGATGCAGTGGTCCATGTTTTCAATCATCGGCCTGGTGTCCACGCTGCGAAGTGTAGTCCAAATAGTGGTCAGGCCCCAGAAGCCCTTGCCCTCTGGAGCGGCCTTGAATTTTGCGACCTCTTGTTCAATTACCTGGAACACATGGCTGTAGTCTTGCTCGGGCTCTTCATTGCGGTCCCGGCAATAGTTCAAAGGCCATGTGAATCTGGGTCAAAAGTTAGCACCGTATCATTGAACAGCTCAGAGGGTCACATAACTCAGCTCAACCCAGTTGACACCGTCGGATTTTAGCTGACTCATGAGTCTCTGCAAGAAAGCGCGGAATATAGGCTCGTAGTGAATGATGGTAGCAACTACAATGAAACATTTTAAAAACTTCTTCCAGATGGCGTCGACGCCATGGTGCTGTTCATGGCTGTCAACTTCGGACAGTGTGCAACGGCTCTTCAGCCACTGAAGAAATCCCTTGCGCCCTCCATTGGGGAAGTCATCAGCCACCTTGGTCAGCAGAATAAACGACTCGGGGCTGTAAGAAGCCTCCCAGATGGATCCATCCGTCCTCTCCTTGGCTTTGTACCGGAAGCTCATGACCGCATTCTCGAGAGCATCCGCGTTGTCCAGCGGTTGGTCACTTGACATGTGCATTCCAGGAGTATCAAGAAGGACGTCAAGCAGAAAATCAAAGTCGACCATGGCATCCATGTGGGCATGCAAAAGACTGCCTTTGGGCATTCGTCGCACAATTTGCCATAGCTGAGTACCCTCCATACGGCTCTTGGCCATTGTGAACATCATGCCGGGAAAGATGCTCTGGTGAGAGCTTTGTGCCAGATCTTCTTCGACGTTTGCCGTCCAGACGGTTTCGGCTTCATGACTGCGAATGCGATCTACAATGGTGCAGGCCCGCTTGGCGATTGGCGAAAGGGATTTCCTAAACGATGCGTCGGAGCGAGTGGTCTTTTCCTGATTGATGAGATTCGCTCGACCGGCCATGTACTGCTGTATGAAGGGATCCGAGGTCGACGGAATATCCTGAGAGATTTCCTCCCACACATCGTTGGGCATTGCCATAATTGGAAAGAGAGGGGGGGAGGGGGGTTGAGGTCCGGGGGATGTTGAGATTGATTGGGCAGTCGGAAGCGTTGGCACAAGCTTGATGAAGAATGGGGGAAGGGGGCTGGACTTGAAGGAACGGTATTGGTAGGGATACCTCACGTCGGTCAGTGGCGATGTGACGACGAGTCGACGGTTGGACGGAGCGGGTGTCCTTTTTCTTTGTTTTCTCTCAAGGTCTGGCACGGAGTACGTGCAACTACGGATTACATAGAGGGTGAAAGAAGACAGCAGCCGTCATGTGGGTGGCGGTCAAAAGGTCAGAAGGGGGGCGGGGTGACGACAGGCTCTGGGTCGTGCCTGACTGATTATCGAAACAAGTAACAAGTGGGGCTGGCTTCCACACCCCCTCATCGTCCACCAGGCAAGACATGTCAGCTTTCTTCATGTTACTGATAGCATCGTGAGGTGGGCATGTTTGCTACTTGCCCGGCCTTGTCTCGGCCGGTTGCTCGTTGAGAGCAAATTGAGTACTCGAGACGCGCCTTGCTTTTACGATACTGTCACCGCGTCTCGACATCCAAACCCAGTCAAGACTGAGTGAAGCAATCACAGCATCTGAACCGCAGCCCAGACTCCAGAGGCGCCTCTCCACGAGTCCCCTTGTGCTTCTCTCCGCCGTTGGTCCATCGTGTCTCGGTATCACGGTCACGGTGCCAAACGGATTTTACAGGAGGTCAATCCCACCTCAATGGTCCAATCGCCCGATGCCTCCCAGACTGCCGGTAGTTCGCCACCGACCGTCTTTCCAACCACTCATGCTCCTCACATTGCTCCCCACGTCGTCACATGCAGCCTACATCACGCCAGGGACATTGCCGCTCGGCGCTTACAGCACACCCGTCCGGCCTGCAGGAACAGGTCGCTTCGTTCGTTGGCTCCTCGTGGAAATGTGATGACGGACGAGTGGCTCATTGCCCCTTTGGGCTTAATCGAATGCACGTCGCACCTGGATGGGAAATCGCTTTGGACCAACAGCAGATGAGATGGACCTCGCTTTCGGTGGGAAGGCATGATTGTCAACACATGTTGGTGACGAGCAGCTCGTGGCTGCATGGATATATCGGTTCATCTGAATCCTGAATCCTGAACCGAACCATTCCGACCCGCTAATAGTAATACCGTGTGGTTCTTAACTTGCGGAGTACAAAAAGCCTGCGTGTCCCTCACCCTCCTATGGTCTCCCCTAGGCTCCCGTATGCCATCTTGAATACATATAGAATACTCCAGCCATGAAGCTCAATTATCTCCTCACTTTTCTCCCTTCCGCCGCAGCCGTAGCACTTCCGCTCGCCCAAAGGGGCCATGTTCTCCCCAATGCATGCTGCTTCACTCTCCACGATGCAGCTGACAATCAAATAATAATCAGGCAGACCGAGGAAAACGGTTTCATCACCCTCTCTGGCGGCAATCCCGAAGGGTGGTATTGCATCAATCTCTCGGATTCGAGGAACATCCTCTGGGATGCCTTCAACAACTCGTGCTTTGTCAACCCCGACCAGGCAATTCAGTGCCTGGACCCGACCCCTAGTAGTGACGTATGGGGCATACAGGCTGCTAGGGAGGGGGTTCTTGTCACAGTGAATGGAAAGACGGATTTCCACGTCTGTGGAGATAGGGTGTATACGAGTGATAAGGGGGCCTGTCGGGGGCTGAAGTTGAAGGCTGCCGGGTTCAAGGGGAGCTGTGGGAGCTTCGGAGGCTGATACCTTTTGGTCAGATGGACGTGAAGATGAAGCTTGGCTGGCCCAACTAGGGAGGAAGCTACCATTCGATTCTCGAACTTTTGGCGTCTTTCGAGATGTGTATGTCTCTGGCTGAGTGTGGAGTTGTTCAGTGTTAGTTTTTTTTCCGGGGAATGGTATTTGGAGCGTGAGGCTCTACTTGGCAAATTTCATCAGCATGGCCACGTACCTTGTCTGTTGATGCGCGCCAAGTTGTAGTGTCGTGTCCACTGGCACTGCGGCAGAGGCACTGTTGACCAAGAGGTCCTGGTGCCTTTTTTTCAAAGGTGAAATCATTGTCCTTTTGGATTCTGGACATGGATCGTGGTCTTTTTCATAGGTTTGTTTCAAGACAACGTTTCTCAGAACGTCATTCCTTCGGTTCGCGCGCTGAGCATTCTCGACAATCACTGACATTTGGTCGCGAAGAAGTGAAAATCATCATCGTAGGGAAAAAACCAAGGCTATTGTCATTCGTGTCATGTTGGCGCGCAAATAGTTCGCTCGAAAGGATTGATAAGTCATAATGACTGGACAAGACCAACCCACGATCTCACGACCCACACGCGACTTGTCTCATCTGGCCTGGATTCTCCTAGTTTACATTGCCAAAAAGCTGGGCACTCGTTCTCGGTTCGCAGGAAGCGAGGGCCATCAAAGAGAGTCGTTGCCGTCGTGCGAGCGTACAGTACAGCCGCGCGCGCAATTCATGTCCCATCACGATTCAGCCCCTTCAACGCCCCCCCCCCTCGGAGTCGACAACCATATGTACACGATGCCCAGATCCCTGGCCAACTCCTCCTTTGTACTCCCCCCCCCTTTCGCGGCATTCAGCCTCGCGCTTCTCTTCCGGGACAGGAATCTCACCAGAAATCTCCTTGACCACAATGCTCCCGTCACTACCGGCATCGGCATGCAGCAACAGACCGGCAAGCATGCCTCCCAAAGCCCATGCCACCTCCCTCGCCTTGCCCATGAGAAGAGCATAGACAACGCTCGGCTTGGAGACGTGTGACTTTGGCAAGCTGCGTGATGATGGCGCACCAGCGGCTCGACGAGCCGAGCCTACCCGAAGGCGTGAGGACACCGAGTGAGTGCGTGCGATTGTTCCGCAGAATCTTGGGGGGGGGGAGTGCTCTGAGACACCGAGTTATGCACGCGGTGTAGAATGTGACAAGAGTATGCCATGAGGCGGTGATATTCCGCGAAGAGCTTGGCCGGCGTCCTCAGTCCTCAATGTGCGGTGGGCTTGTCGACGAGCCCTTCATTCTCGCCTTGCCTTGTTCCCTGCGCCGACTTCACGGACGAGCGGATCTGTTCTTCAGATGCTCCAGTGAATATCCGCACGCCATTCAGGTTTCGCCCACTGTCGATGGGTTCGCCGGTGAGGGGTCGTGGGCGTTGGGATGCATCGTGCTTGCGCATCGGGGCGAGGAGTAGCCAGCAGGCCGGACATTTTCGAGTCGGTTGCGCTGGAGAAGCACTTGAGACGGCTGATGCTCCATGGCCCCAGAGGGACTTGATCTGAGAAATTGGAAGAGGAGGAGAGAGTATGCCCCCGTGCGATGTATCGTAGCCCGTGGCCACAGTTCTACATATCGCGCGGCATCGGTCTAGTGATGAACAGAATCACCATTGTAGAAGATTGGAATCAGCCCTGTCCTCTTGAGATTCCAAAGTCCTGCAAGTCACGCCAGCTCACCAGCGGATGTTCGACAAGTTCGGTACCAGTCACGCGGCGACCCGCATACAGAAACTTGATGATGTTGGTTGAATCGTATGATTGATTGAAGAGTATCACGCAGCGGAGGTCGTTCCGCACAGCAGTTGTGGGAGATGTGGACTAAATTGGTGAACCGAGGTTGCTTGGGGGGTTACTGCGCGCCGCTTTTCATGGCATCATGATCTAGAGTTGTTGCGCTGGTTCCTTATTTCCAACTCATTTCCAGGAGGTGTCTTGTCAAGTCGTGCGTGTGATTGTGCCATCTTGGAAAAAGAAAACTGGAGAGACACTCAAAAAAATGAGGATGACGTCGATCTGAGACAATGAATTGACAGACATCCTCCAATCAAATATCGCGGAAGAAGAGTCATACTCCCCAGTATTCACATCCATCTATGTAGTAGTCATTAAGCGCCGACCATTCAACAGAAGCCACAGTCGTCTAGGGGTAAGGACACCAGTTTGTGGAGACACCTGCGAAACACTGGAAACCGAGGTTCGAGTCCTCGCTGCGGCACATCATTTTTTCGCCGTCATCGATCACCGATCGACGAATCGACGTTCGTACATTTGTTTCTACGCCACAGTCGTCTACTGTATGCAACCTGAGATTTTCCTCGCCGCGACACAAATGCGACTGGTTCCTTTTTTTTTTTTTTGCTTGATTCTTAACCATGTTGTTGAAACGTCGACTAAATTCACCCGTTCAGTATATATATAGTAGTAATCTTAGCCATGATAGATAGGATTGATTGATCATGCAGGCTTGGCCGAATAATGACATACAACAAACAAGTCAAAGTCTGTCACATGCCAGTCAGTGACTGACTATTTCCGGCAGCCTGTCCGTGCGTGGTATTAGGCGGAGAGGATCAACTGAAGCGATAATGCAGAAGTCGATTACTAAAAATCTGGTCATTGGCCAGGTCGTAACATGTTGCACAGCGGCTGCGGAGTGTGCACTGTGCATCAACACGGGCAGAGGGGTTTGAATCTATGATATAGCTCGACTTCGAGTTCGGGTTCACCACCATTGCCGCCGCCCACGCCTGTTGCTGTGTAATTCGCATGAATCGCGCCATACCGACTGGCACAAAGCACAACAGGCCTGAGTCAAGGCCCTGCAGAGCTGGGGGGGCGTGCTCCGTACTTGATAGCTTACGTAATCCGCATGTCTGTCTGGTATGTGGTTTTCAGCAGAGGCCGGGAGCTGCTCGACCAACTCAGCTGACTCCAAGCTCCGATCGCCCGCCCATCATCAGGATGCTACTATCTGCCAACCTGGTTATTAATGGTCGGGGTCCCCGGAAGCTTTGAGCTTTGAACTAGCTGTGGGCCGTGAGAAGCGTCCATATTCCCCTGAGAAGCCCGCGCGGCGACGTCTTTGCGCCATCGGACAGCCGCCCGTTCCGTCCAGTGCATCCAATGTCACGGAAAGACATAGACAAGAGGTTTCCTCGACGCAGGTAAAGGGTCCGATTCTCCAGCCGACCAGAGGCCATGGGACCTGATAGCGGCTTCCGCTACCTGTTGACGGGGATCGGCTTTTGTGCTTCCATTCCGCCGCATGCAAGTTTTTAAGCATGCAAAAGCCACTAAATACTTGACCAAAACGGCAAGTGAATGGATAAGAGCCGCCATTGATGAGCAATTGATTCGGAGACGCACGACCGACACCCCCCGTCTGCACCCCCTCTGCCCCTCTCCCTGCCACGTATTAGGAGTGATGATCAGGCTATCTTGTCCCTTCAGATTGGTTCTGATGATGTTTGGGCAGTCTGTTGCCAATATTAGAGACGAGCCGTTACATCCGCTATTATGCCGAATTGCATCCTCTTCTCACACGAACAGTACATATGTACAGAGATGGTACATATGTATATGTATGTATGAGTTCTGGACGTACAAATGACGGGCTCACAGACCCAACCTGAGGTAACACGGCAACGACTTCTGGCGGCTACGGCGCCAGCAACGAAAAAAGCCGTTTTACGTTGAAGAACAATTGTGAATGATGAGTGACCCGTCTGGTGGGCGGGAACGCAAGCCGTTGAGTTATCAAGTCGCGAGCCACTAAATTAACATTAGATTGTCAATTTTTGGCTATCCGCCGGTTTTGGTATGGGAAAATATCTTCATGACGCGTTTGTCCTGGCGGTCACTGGTCTGATCGTGTCTGCTTCAACCAGACGCACCTGTTCGTCAACTTTAGCGCTTGACAGTAATATCGTCACTCCCAAAGTCGGCTTGCAGCTGGAGACAGGCGAATTTGACGCCTGGCGCTGGGTTTGTTGGCGCTATTAGCTGGTGGTGATATTAGCTGGGTGATAGCTGGGACGGGCCAGCCGGACGGACATTCGGACCAGCCCGACAAACGAGACCAGGGATTTTTGACGAATTGCTTGGCCGGGACCGGCCAAGTTGAGCTGCCCATGCATCATGCATGCCCCAACGACTCCAGCAAGCTCCAGAGACCACTGGCGATGCCCAGCCGGGCTAGTACAGCCTCGGCGCTACGACGTCAACGGCACACGACTTCGCCATCACCGCCTTCGGGAGGGTCTTGAGACTTGACTCTTTGACGCCGCCCCCCCCCGGAGAGCCTTGCTCTTGGTGCGTCGCCGCCGCCGCCGGTTCGAGTTGGAATTGAATTGATGATATATTCCAGATTGCAAGCAGTGCGTTTTTCAATGTTGTCGGGCGAAAGGAGCTGTTCGTTCCCCTTTGGTGTTGACGTCTACTAGGGATGCATCGCATCGTTCCTTCCTTTGCTTCGCTTGCCGCTACCTGCTTTAGGTACCTAGGTAAGCCATCTGGTCAGGCATTTTTTTTTTTTTCTTCTTTACATACGGTATTACGCACCTCGACCTCGTAACGGCGAGGTGACGGTGGCAGCCGACATGCTCAGTCGAGCACTTCTACTCCGTACTCTCCGTAATACATGACCATTCCATCCTCCGGCAGACAGCCAGACTCGCGTTAGACGGGAGGCGAACCAGCCGACCCGGCATCTCCACCAAGGACACCACTGGTGGAACCCACATATCCAAGGCCGGGGGGGGGGGGGGGCGTGCGCCTCCAGTCCCAAGTCCCATGTCCCGCGGCTGTCGTGCTTGATTCAACGCCCCGTCTAGCGCCTTCTCCCGCTTGGTCCTATAAAGGACCGCTTGTCTGCTTGCGCGGTTGCCCATCAGCCTAGTCCGTCCATCTCTTGGCTTTCGTTTTTTTCCGGTGGTCCTCGTCGAAGAAGAATTTCACACCGCCACATACTTGCTCTTCACGCTCGCCCGAGAACTTCTCACCAATTCCACCATCACAAGAAGCAAGCACGCTGTCCCTCGAGACCAATCTGCAGTTGCATACCCGGCCACGCCGATCACGCCTCCTCGTTTTCCCGTTCACATCTCAGATCAAGCCTCGAGTCAAGATGGCTCCCAAGAAGATCCGATGCGGTGCCAAGGAGTGTCGAGAGCCTGCCCAACGTATTGTTGGTGACTGCGGCTTCTGCAACGGCCACTTCTGCGGCAAGCACCGGCTGTTGGAGGACCACAAGTGCAGTGGACTCGAAGACGTGAGTCAAACAAACACTCTCGAAAACTGATTGATCATGTCATACTAGCTTGCTGACATATTTTTTTTCTTTCCCCAGTGCAAGAAGCAGTCGCACGAGCGCAACGCTGCGCAGCTGGAAGCGGAGCGAACGCAGGTTATCCGTGGCGTCTAGATGGGGTAACACCACGCTGCACCAACGTTTCCGAGTTCGGCCGCTGCGAGCAACTCGGTTTCAATGCAATCTACGGAGTACGCACCATTGCATTGCCGCAAACAACCTCTTCCTCTTGGTGTTTCCCCTTTCCATTCGATGGAACATGATATTACGACTTTTGATTTGATTTAATCAGCTGTTAATTTTCTCTTCTTCCTTCTAATCGACGAGCGATTCTTACCTGGCGCCGTGTCTTTTCGGCGGTTTCCGAGGCGTCAAGAGTCGCCGATGTATGTATTCTAATCGTGGGGACTTTTCGGGCAGGAGAGAAGCGTGACCAGTCGCACGGCGTAACGGGTGCCATCTGCCATTGCATTATCCCGTACATTACATGGTTTGATCTATGGGAGTCGTTTCCATTACTTTGAATACAAACTCGAAACGAATCGTTCATCTTTCCAAGCTCATTGGGAACATTGACTCTTGGAAGTGCACCAGCAAGTGATGCCTGTGTGCATTCTTATCGACGTATTTTTACATTCCCAACGTTCAAGCCGTCGGTGAAAGCCCAGAAGTATGCATCACATTCTACGGATGAGTGTCTTGGGTATCAACAAGTAGGACTGACCACAAAAATTGGCCGCGCAGAGTCTCTTTGGTGTGTGCAGCCCCGTTCTCGTAGGGCATGCATGCATCTCCGCCGTGTCCGCGTCCAAGTGGTTGACCACCCATCTACTCCGTATTTGCAGAGTGCATATGCAGGGTTGTCTGCGGATTGGACCAACCCCCCCCCGCCACACCACAGCTTTTTTTCATCTGGACGTCGTCCCTAGCAGCGAGTCAGCTTGTCGCAGCGGCATGTTATTACATGACGAGCCGGCGATTTGTGTTTCCCGATTGCCAGAGTACTACGGTGTGCTCAGGCTCACTCCCGCGGCAATTCGTCGACAACCTCTTCTTTAACCGATACTACTCCTTCCACGAGCACCTCTTTCTTGACGACGCGTCCAGTACCTTGATCCTTTATCGTCTCCTCTTGTTTTGCTCGTCGCCCCTCCATCACTTTCTTCCGCTCGGCAGCCTTGCATAGACCTTGTAGCCCCAGGTCGCAGTCGCCGCAGCGTCTGCCTACGGGGAGGCAGACGGTTTGGCCAAACCCCACGAGCAGCCAGTTGATTTCGCGCCATTTATCTCTCGGCAGCCATGATTGCAGAGCGAGGCGGGTCTCCTCGGGTGTCTTGGTCTTGTTCCATCCCCAGAGGTTGGTGATGCGGTGGACGTGGACGTCCACGCCTATGCCCTCGGTGCGGTTCCACGCCGCGGAGAGGCAGAGGTATGCCATCTTGGGGCCAACTCCGGGAAGGGACGTGAGGCCGGCGATCGAGTCGGGGATGTCGCCGTTCCACTGGTCTCGTAGTATAACGGCCGCTTGTTTGATGTACCTAGATTTTGGTCAGCTTTACCCTCCCTTTGTCTGCCCGGTTAAAAGAAAAAAAAAAATTCTGCAGCGCGTGAGATGCGGCTCTTGTCCAGAAGAAAAACGAACTTTGTCTTGTTGTTGTGGAATCCCACGGCCCAGATCAGCCCGTTCAGGACGCTGGCGTCGACGGCCAGGACATTGTCCAGGTTCAAGCCGACGGGTGCACCGGGTTCATGGGCCGGCAGCTCCGTCTTCAGCCTCTGCATGGCCACGGCGTTCACAGTGTCCTTTGTCTGGCTCGAGAGCATGAGCGAGATGAGCGTGTGGAATCGCTGGTCTCTGGCTGAGGCGGTCCGGTCGGCGAGTCTCTCGCAGCCCATGGTGTCTACTGCGGCGCCGTGGGCGGGCCCCCCCCGTGCGCGCATCTTCTTCACGGTGTTGTACGTGTCCTCCCAGTCCGAGGGGGGTGAGGTCCTCGTCTCGCCCGTGGTAGGGTCCGTTTTCCTGGTTGCTGGTTTGCGGGCGGCGCGGCGGGCTGGTGGTGCTGCTTTTGGAGGCGAGCATATGGATCGGATTGAATCCTCGACGAGCTCCGTCTTGACTGCCGCTGGCCGTGCCGTTGATGTTCGACGACGCTTCTTGGCATTGGCTGGCGGACTGATGGAGTCCTCTATGTCGGGGGTCCGGGGGCCATGTTGCGAGGTTGGCCATGATGATGCTGTGTCTGTGTATGCGAAACGTGAGAGGGAGCGTGTGGTCCGTCGCGGCGTGGTGGTCGTGGTGGCGTGGTGCTCGAGTAGTTTGGCTGTGCCTTTGGACTGTCTTGGGGATCGCATCATCTTGTTGGGGTGAGCTTGCGGACTTGCGGCCGAGAACCTCTGCGATTGAGTGGATTAAATACTGGCGAAGCCGATTTCTTGTCGAGGGCTCTTCGACGTACTTGACGGGATGTGGTTGGCTGTCCATGTCGGCAACTTGAGCCCCACCCGCCGTCTTATAGCTCTCGTCCGTGTGGACAGAACAACAGAAACGTACCAAAGACAGCTTTATCCAAAAGACCTGCGGTATTTATAGCGCCTCGCTCGACTTGTTTACTCCGAGATGATTTGCCCAGTCGGCTCATGAGTGATGGAGATGGAGTATCATTGTGTGGTTTCCACACACCCCTACAGGGTAGTGTGTCGTGGGTGTCGTGGGTGTCGTGTGTTCTGGCGTAATGATTTCACAAATAATCATCAACTTGCAGGAATGCATGACTTCTGTGCTGTGTGCATGATTTACTCGGAAACAATCGACTGGGATGGTTTTCACATATACGAGACTACGCCCGGACAATTTGAAGGTGTGTTGCAATACGTCCGTACTGTGACGTACACTAAACTAGTAGGCCATCAGGGTTCCATTCCTTATCCTTGCACTCGCACATTTAACAGGCGACCCTCCGACCACTTTTGGGGTCTTGACCATGGCTTCTGATCAACATTTCATTCCGTCGGCACTGCTTTTAGTTGAGCCACAGCTTCACCGACCCTGGAACCCTTTGTTGCTGTGTAAATAGACAAAGCTGCTCCAAAGCAGCTCCAAAGCAGCTCCAATTTACAATTTTCTCATATCGACGACAGCACGAATACAGTCTCCGCCCTTCATGGACTCAAATGCAGAGTTCATCTCACCCAGAGTCTTGCGGTGGGTGATGAATTCGTCAACCTTGAGAGCACCGCTCATGTAATGGCCGACAAGACCGGGAAGCTGAGAGCGGCCCTTGATGCCACCAAAAGCACAACCCTTCCACACTCTGCCCGTGACGAGTTGGAAAGCTGCGTGAAATGGTTAGTGGAATGCCATATCTCTATGACGAACGAGTTGGTTCAACTTACGTCGGGTAGAAATTTCTTGCCCAGCGGCAGCTACACCAATGATGATGCTCTCGCCCCAACCCTTATGGCAGGCTTCGAGCGCGGCACGCATTACGCTGACGTTGCCCGTGCAGTCGAATGTGTAGTCGCAGCCACCATCCGTCATTTCGATTAGCTTCTCAACGATGGTCTGGTCCTTCAAGTCGTTGGGGTTGACAAAGTCTGTGGCACCAAATTTCTTGGACCATTCTTCCTTGGCAGGGTTCACGTCAACTACAATGATCTTGCCGGCCTTGTTGACTACAGCGCCTTGCACGACGGACAGACCGACACAGCCTGCGCCGAAGACGGCAATGTTGGAGCCCTCTTCCACCTTGGCAGTGGTACGGGCGGCACCGTACCCAGTGGTGATACCACAGCCCAGCAGACAGGTGCGGTCCATAGGAGCCTCGGGTTGAACTGCAACGACAGAAATATCGGCAACAACAGTATATTGTGAGAAAGTTGAAGTTCCCATGAAATGGAGCAGATCTTTGCCTTTGCACTTGAATCGAGAGGTTCCGTCGGGCATCACTCCCTTACCCTGCGTGGCTCGGATTTTGCCGCAGAGGTTGGTCTTTCCGGACTTGCAGAACTTGCATTCCTTGCACTCGGGGGTACTATTTTTCAGTCGGCATTAGCGAACATGGATCGTAACGAGGGCTGTCGAAAAACAAAAGAGAAAAAGAGAAAAAGGAAAAAAGAGCGGGAGAAAGTGCGTACTAAAGAGCGACTACGTGGTCCCCAGGCTTCACGTTGGTGACGCCCTCACCAACTGATTCGACGAGACCAGCTCCCTCGTGTCCCAGAACAATGGGGAACGCTCCTTCGGGATCTTTTCCAGAGAGAGTATATGCGTCTTTGGCTCTTGTCAGCTTGCGTGTGGTTGTCGCCGTTTGAAGCGGACCATCGCACCTGTGTGGCACACGCCAGTGTAGTAAATTTGAATTCGGACCTCATGGGCCTGAGGAGGGGCAACTTCAATGTCTTCAATGGTAAGCTCCTTGCCGGCTTCCCAGGCTACGGCTGCCTTGCAAGTAATGGTCTAATAGCCCCAATGGGTGTCACTGGTCAGTGTTTGTTGTGCTTCACATCGTGAAGTGGTGAAGTGGGGTTAACGGGTCGCTTTGCTATCAGAAGTCGTCATCGACGTGGGCATACCTTTCCCGCAGTGTCGGCCATGATGAGAATGATACGCGTGGAGCGGCAATAATAGTTTGTGAATGGCAGATGGATGGAAAGAAGTGCGGCGAAAAATGCGAATGTGTGGTCCAGGTGGTACAGATGGTACAGAACAGCTGCGGCCGCTCGAGTGTGTGGTGTGTGACGACAATGATAATTAGTGTAATGCCGACACGCCGAACAGCGCCGTGTACAGGCTACCCCGCCCAGAGCCCGCCTGACGGCGCGCCTGAGACCATTCGGTGGAGGAAGTAGATAGTGGCTTGGGACCTGAGATTCCGACGGCCGAGCATAGCCCGACGCCGATTGACTGAGAGGGGGGTGTGCATTGCTTCCTGCAGTAACCCGTATATGAGAGTGCCTGTCCGAATGGTCGCTGATTTCCTGCGACCACGCCGATGAAATTGGCCTCTAATAAATAAATTCTGCAATGTGGCTGTATACATTGCAACATGTTCCTTATTCCTTATAAATAATCAAGGCCTCTCACAATACCCCGTGGTGGACCAGGAACGAGTCGGTTAAATACCGGCCCGCATTAACGCTTCTTTTGAGCTCCAAAAATATACGGAACGCGTTTGGAAGCTCTTCATTGCAGCTAAGCCTGGAGAGAACAAGACATTCGCGCGACACTCGAGCAAACCGCTTCAAGAAGAGACGATTTTCGATTAGCCAAGTCAAATTAGGCTCGTTAGGCGTATGGCCCGACTTTGAGCACCTTTGTTTGTCTGACATCACGCAAGGGAGGCTGAGTCGCACCGACACAATGGCTCACCGATTCATGGTTCCTGATTCGAGCCCTGCGCCGTCGACGCCAGACAAGAAATCCAAGAATGGAATGTCCTTCTCGTTTTTAGGAGATTGCCCTTCGACCACTCCCGCGGGACCTCCGCCATCTTCACAGGCCTCTTTCACGCCGGCCGGAGCACCATCAGAATCGTATCTTGGCAGCTCCATCATGCGAGGCGTCAACACAAGCAGTAAGCCCTTTGGATTTGGAGGCAGCCAGTCACAGACTTCATCTTCAGGGCGAAACCTGTTCGGACGGAACGAGAGCTCCAATGCGCCGCTTGGTCAGTCCATCAGAGGGCGAGGGCGACAACCCTCCAGCCTAAGCCGGCAGTTCAGCATCAGCGACGAGGAAGCCGAAGAAGACGAAGATGCCGAGGGAGAAATGGAGTTGCCACCGCATAGCCTTTTCAGAAAATCCAGCGCATTGTCGAATCTCGTCGAGGAGGACAATGAGGATGCCGAGGGCGAAGACATCGAGGCAGAGATCGACAGATACATCGAAGAGGAAATGGAGGCACACCATGACGACGCCCATGGTGATGAGCTAGAAGGTGAAGAGGAGGACGATGACGAAATGTCTGAAGAAGCGTCTGAGCAGGGAGATTTGTTCCTCAACATGCGCCACGATGATCGACCTTACGGCCAGCCAATCATTGGGGAAGGCGACGATTTGATGATGTTGAACACACCAGCAGCCACTGACAGGGTGCGAAAAGAAGCAGAAGACATATTTAGACGGTCATCAGCGCGACTTGGCGGTTTTGCACGCAACAAGGACTTCCACTTTGCTACCATTGCCAGGGACATGTGTACTCAACAAGATGCCGCGCGAATAACCGAATCCCCTGATTTAATCCTGAAGACGGAGGATCTAGTTTGCCGGCTGTACGATGAGGGTATTGGAGCCGAGGACGATGCAGAAAAGATGGACAACTCATTAGCCAACATTACGTATCGACTTGTCAAACTTTGGAACGATTACGTCGAGGATCTGCCGCAACCTGAAGGAGAGGATCTTGCAACAATTGGACCTGGAAATGATGCCGCGCCTTTCGAGAAAGCAGCGTACATTGCTCACTTAATTTTGCGAATCCACCATACCCGGTTTGAAAACGACGCGGAAGATGAGAAGACACCCCCGCTGCCCGAAGTCTTGTTTAATTGGCAAGAAGCCAGCCATAACCTCTATCCCGATCAAATTCGCGAAATCAGTCACTTCAAGCCAAGTCCAATCTGCCACTATTTGTACTGGCAAACGCTTCGGAATGCACTTCTGAGGGGCGACGTGAGTGGCGCCTCCCAATTGTTGAAAAATGCTGGTTGGGAGAATGCTTGCAAGGGCACACGGGGTGACAGGGCTTATACTGGCAAGGCTCTCGAAAATGTCCGTCGATTCGCGGACGCCACTTGTGAAATGTTGGAATTGTGTCCAGCCATACGAGGTGACTGGGATATATGGAACAGCAGCTGGACTCTGTTCCGGGTCCAGGCACGAGGGTCCCTGGATAGGCTGACGCTCTTCGCAGAAGGCCCTGACTTGTCTTCTCTGGATGGTAGCTACTCTCCACAACCGCAATCCATGTCCACAATGGCACGAAAGGCATCAAGTCAGATCCCGTGGGACGTTTATGAGAATTTGCAGAGTGTTTACGGCATTGTCCTGGGTGACCACGAAGCGATACTCCAGACTGCGCAGGATTGGTGCGAGGCAACAGTTGGCTTGTTTGGATGGTGGGATGATGGGAGCCAGCATCACAAGAACCTCAGGCTGTCCCAGCCGCGAGGCTTTGGGGCCTCTGCATCCCATTTCGGAGGCTCACCCAACTATTTTGATCGTCTTGGCTCTGCATTTCGCCTGGTTCTACAATCGGACATGAGTCCTAATCCCATGAGTGCTGTTGAGGTCGCCATTGCTTCCTGCTTTGAAGGCAATATCAATGGCGTCATTGGTCTGTTGAGGACTTGGTCGCTTCCTGTGGCATCTTCAGTCGCTGAGATTGCCTCGCTGGGCCAGTGGCTGCCGCCTACAGAGACGACGAAGCCCTTGCCAACCGACACTTTGGACATGGATGATCTTGCTCTACTGGGCGTGCTGCCGCCAACAAAGGACGAAGTTGAGGGCATCAAAGACACTACCCTCGTTCTGTACGCAAGAGAATTGGCCGGGATCGAGCATTTGTCTGCATCAAGAGACGGGTGGGAGATCGCGATCGAAGTGCTTGGCAGAATGGATGTACCACAAAAGTCGGAGGAGACGGTCGCAGAGCTGCTCCGCGATTTACTCGCAACCCTGGATGAGAACTCTCGCACCACAGTTGACCGGATGTGGAGGATACTGAATGATCTTGGCATGATTGCCTACGCAGAAGAGACTGCAGAGGTGAGTAACTCTTGTCTTTTGTGGAGAATAAGTGATCCTAGAGCCTGACAATGGCTGCACAGCACTTCGCAGACATCCTTTCCAAAGAATCGCACCGTTTCGGCGAGGCATTGTGGTACTTTGCCTTATCACACCGACCTGATAGAGTGCGAGAAGTTTTGAATCTTCTCATGTCCTATTCACTCATCCAATCAACAGCTTTTCCAGCGGAGCAAGATGTTGACGACGATCTGAAAGACTTGCTGCGCAAGAGAACAGAAACACTAGAGCACCGTGCGAAGCAAGATCTGGAAGCAGCTCAGCTCCTGGGACGAATGCTCAGCGGCTACGCCACTCTGCGCACGTTCTACGAGACCAGAGACGAGCAAAAGCTGGATGAAATATCAAACACCAGAGCAAAGGTGCTCCAAAAGCAAGCTGCCGGTGCTTTGGTGGCTGTCATCTCGAGTTCAGACGACAACATTCGAGGGGGACTATACGATGGGACTAGGGACGCGGTCGTGAGCGAGGACTTTCTGTTGGCACTGCTGGGTGAAGCCACCGTCTTCGTCAACCGAGCGCCCTGTGTGCTATCCCTCGATCAGATTGAGATCATACTCAAGGCAGTGGAGGATTTGCAAACTGTCGGTTCGCGGGTCTACGATAGTTGCGACACCTTCCTCGAGATGGTGCTTGCTTCCGGCCAAGGCCTGAAGGGATCCACACCAGCGGACCTGATGAAGAAGTCAACCGCATCGTTGAATGGAAGTAGTTATGTCATGAGCGGAAGCTCCATCTTGGCTAGCCATGTGCAAAAATCAACGCTTGCTGGTGGAAAGGTAGCTCGCGGATGGGATTGGAGGAAAGGATGGCAGGCGACGACCAAGGGCGAGGACGTGCTTCGAAGGCTTCGACTGGGCTTGTCCAAGGACCTGGCAACGCTGTGGCTGGAAGATGCGGACGGAGTTGCTATTTTTTGAAAGAAACCAAAAAGAAGACGAAAAAGACTGGCCGTTTGGGTGTAACTGATGTATGGTTATTTGGGAACAGATGCTGGTCATTGAGCATTGGCGGGATCGAAATCGAATGTAGGATAGAGCGCTCGGCACACAAGGGCTTGCAGTATAAGCCCAACCAGGTTGTATTCATCACGATGACAGCCAAATTTTTCATTTCACGTCTTTCCCCGTTTCCTGTCTTACGTGCATTGCATGAAGACGAGGAGACGGCGGGCATTGGGCATTGCGTAATCCCCACTTGAAATCCAGCCAATCCAATCCCACAGCACCAATTGACAATGACCAATGTCCCCAAAATAAGAAATCGGCTCCACCTGTCTCTTACGTGCGTGCGTGCGGTACAGTCAGACAGAAATAATGTTTTAAATAAATCATTCTGCTGCTCTCCCCGTGCCACTTCCGTGCCACTTCACTCACTGTCCGATGTTTGCCGGACACGCACACGCACCATGGCTTCCATTGAACTGGTGAACCGCCCAGGAGGCGCCATGACGGTATGAATCGATCTTCTCCTTCTTCCTCTCGTCCTACCAATCAATGCATTCCATGCCATTGCCATGTACGAGCTAACTCAATTGGTTGGTTAAATCCCAGACCGTCCTCCGACGTGCATCACGAGCCTCCTCCGGCGCCGGAGCAGCATGTTCATGTTCATGTGCGTCGTCGGCGTCGCGAGCTCTCCGCGCGCAACGGCGACCGTTTTCCAGCGTCAAGTCCCTCCCGCCTGCCTACGAGAAGCTCCTCACCAAGTACACCGATGTGCGCAGGGTTTTGGGTTCCCAGCGACTCACTCTCGCCGAGAAGATCCTCTACAGCCATCTCGACAAGGTGGAGGAGTCACTCCTCTCGAACACGTCCAACGGGCGCGACATTCGAGGCAGGGCCAATCTGCGGCTCAAGCCGGACCGCGTCAACATGCAGGATGCCTCTGCGCAAATGGCCCTCCTGCAGTTCATGTCGTGCAACCTCGAGAGACCGGCCATCCCGGCCAGCATCCACTGCGACCACCTGATCGTGGGGTCCAGGGGCGCCGAGGACGATCTGGAGGCCGGCATCGCGGCCAACAAGGAGGTGTTTGACTTCCTGGAGTCTGCCGCCAGGAAGTACGGCATGGACTTTTGGCCCCCCGGCGCGGGCATCATCCACCAGACTGTGCTGGAGAACTATGCTCTTCCCGGCCTGATGATGCTGGGCACCGACAGCCACTCGCCCAACGCGGGTGGTTTGTGCACGGTGACGATTGGCGTGGGCGGTGCCGATGCCGTCGAGGCTCTGGTCGGCGCGCCCTGGGAGCTCAAGGCGCCCAAGGTTCTGGGCGTCGAGCTGACGGGCAAGCTCGGGGACTGGGCGTCGCCCAAGGACGTCATTCTGCGACTGGCCGGCCAGCTGACGGTTCGCGGAGGCACCGGGTCCATCATTGAATACTTTGGCGAGGGCGTCAACACCCTGAGCTTGACAGGCCAGGCGACAATCTGCAACATGGGAGCCGAGGTCGGTGCCACGACGAGCGTCTTCCCCTACACGGAGGCGTCGGCGCGATATCTGCGGGCAACGCGCCGCGGCCGGGCTGTTGACAAGATCGAGGCGCTGCAGAGCTCCCTCCTCCCAATCGGCGCGGGGGCGGCGGCTTTCTCCGACTCCGAAGACGCGCGGTTCCAGTTCAAGGCGGACGCCGGCGCCGAGTACGACCAGGTCATCAAGATCAACCTCTCGGAGCTGGAGCCTCACATCAACGGGCCCTTCACGCCCGACCTGGCCACGCCCCTCAGCCAGTTCAAGACGGCCGTCAAGGACCAGCAGTGGCCCGAGAGGCTCTCGGCCGGCCTGATCGGCAGCTGCACCAACAGCTCGTACGAGGACATGACGCGCGTGGAATCCCTCCTCAAGGAGGCGGCCGAGGCGGGCCTCAAGCCCGCGGCCGACTTCTACATCACGCCGGGCAGCGAGCAGATCCGCGCGACGCTCGAGCGCGACGGCACCCTCGAAACCTTTGAGCAAGCCGGCGGCATCCTGCTCTCCAACGCCTGCGGCCCCTGCATCGGCCAGTGGAAGCGTCAGGACGGCGTCGAAAGGGGCACGCCCAACGCCATCCTGTCGTCGTACAACCGCAACTTCCGCGGCCGCAACGACGGCAACCCCGAGACCATGAACTTCCTCGCCTCGCCCGAGATGGTCACCGCCATGGCCTTTGCCGGCTCGACCACCTTCAACCCCGTGACCGACTCGCTCAAGACCCCCTCGGGCGGCGACTTCCGCTTCTCCCCCCCGCGCGGCCTCGAAGGCCCCCCGACCCCCTTCGAGCCCGGCGTCCCCTCGCTCGGCGTCCTGTCCCAAGACGCCGACCCCTCGGTGCAAGTCGCCATCTCCCCGTCCTCGGACCGCCTCGCCCTCCTCGAGCCCTTCCCCGCCTTCCCCGCCTCGGACCTCTCCGGCCTCCGCGTCCTCGTCAAAGTCACGGGCAAGTGCACCACCGACACAATCTCCGCCGCGGGGCCCTGGCTCAAGTACAAGGGCCACCTGCCCAACATCTCCACAAACACCCTCAACACCGCCGTCAACGCCGAGACGGGCGAGGTCAACGCCGCCTACGACCTCGACGGCTCCAGGCACACCATCCCCGAGCTCGGCCAGCGCTGGAGGTCCCGCGGCCAGGAATGGATCGTCGTGGCAGAGCACAACTACGGCGAGGGGTCCGCGAGAGAGCACGCCGCCCTCCAGCCGCGGTACCTCGGCGCTCGCGTCGTCCTCGTCAAGTCCTTTGCTCGCATCCACGAGACGAACCTCAAGAAGCAGGGTGTTGTGCCCTTGACTTTCGCCGACGAGGCCGACTACGACAAGATTGGTGCGGGGGACCAAGTCGCCACCGTGGGCCTGTACGAGATGCTGCGGAACCGGGGAAGCGGCGAGGTTCGGCTCAGGGTCACCAAGGGCAATGGCGAGGAGATGCTGATCCCTACACGCCATGCTATTACAGAGGACCAGGCGGGCTTTATATTGGCCGGTAGTGCGTTGAACTTGTTGTCAAAGGGCGTTTGAGAGGACTCGTCCTTACGCCGCAGATTCTTTCGCTTCGAGGTATTCCTATTTCTTTCCTCTGAGCCGAAAAAAAAAAAAAAAGATAAATATTGTGCTGCTGCTCTTGGCGCCTGGCCGCGGAGTTGTTTCGTATATACGCAAAAGTTTACATATTCCAATGAGTATTTATTGTTCAGGTAAT
Source organism: Epichloe amarillans (assembly GCA_024072835.1). Lineage (NCBI taxonomy): Eukaryota > Fungi > Ascomycota > Sordariomycetes > Hypocreales > Clavicipitaceae > Epichloe > Epichloe amarillans. The sequence continues at coordinate 2,858,286 of CP099637.1, read as the reverse complement.
GCAATCATTGAAATGGTCATAACCAAGTCTTATCGAGAAGAAGAAAACATACATCATGGCTCGTTCAGTCGTGCACTTAGTATAGTGCTGGCTCTTGCATCTAGCGAATAAAGCCGAGGTGAAAGCCCAAATGCGTCATTTCGTAAAGAAAGAAAGTCGTCTGCAAGTTGCATCCATGGCACCGGTGGGTACCCAGGGTATACGAACCAAACGCCGAATGAACAAAGCGCACAAACATCCCTCTCGGAACTCCCCTCCTCTGCCGAACCCAACGTCTTCGAGCAACTGCATCACTTGTCCAAACCGCTTGAATGAGCCCGCTTGACTGTGTCGTAAAAGTCCCTTGTCTCCCGCTCACAACTTCTTGATGCACGTGCCCTTGCTTCTCTTCTTCCGTGAGTCCGTCTGAAGAACTCGCATGCCTTTAGCCACCCTGTGTTTTCTCGCACGTAACCTGGTAGCTCCTCCTCGGGTACATCGCCAAAGTCCAGTGCTCGGGAGTGCATGTGCATACAGGGTTGCGCATCTGGATGCCTGTTCGCCCTGGTGGTGTCTTCTCTACTTCGTGTACCTCGTGGCAAAGCCTGGTTAGCCCGAAACCATCGTAGCCTCGCAGAGACTTTTCCAAACCAGAATTTTTGTCCGTGTCGACTTTGTATCTCTATGGCCTTCCATGCGTGCCAGGTTTTGGATCTGTTATGCATGAGGTGAGTGGCTGGATTCGCATGTATATACTGCCTCTGCCCTTGACTAGAAATCTCGTGTTCAGTCTGCAAGCGTATTTTGACGCCAGGTGGGGGTGTCATTGCTCCAGGCTGTCCGTAGATTGCGGCATCAAGATCCAGTCGGCCGTGTGGAGGGGGTCGGCTCATGTTACGTGTCCTTCTCAACCCTCCAGTGGTGGCCTCGGGTGGTTTTTGGGTGTCATTGGTTTGGACAGGCTTCTTCGAAACAGAATCCTTAATAATATTTGCACAAGAGTTAACAGGGACTTCCTCTATCTGCACCTTGTCCTTTACGCTATTAGCAATGTCGAATTCTACTGCATTATTTCCCTCATCAAACCAATTTTTTTGAGCAAGGCCATCGGCAGCTTCTTCGTTGAATTTCTGAGATGCTGAGCTCCTGTTACGTAGCATTTCGCAAATCGCTGATGTAGATGGCAGGTCGGACGATGCCTCTGAGACAGATGGCGATCCTGTTTTCAGCTTTTTGTAAGGTGCCATATGAAGTCCATCTTTAGGCACTGCTTCTATACTTTGAACTGAAAATTTATTCAGTGGAGGCGTCTCTGTTAAATTAAGAAAAGGATCTTCGGCAGGCACTGACTGTGGATGTTTAGGCCTCGATCTAGCACCTTTCGAAATAGACGTACTGCGTTGTTCCGGGGCGACTATCACAGGGATAGCATCAGTGGCGGGGGGATCATCTTGTGTCAAGTCGATTATAGTTGTGGGGTTGAAACCATGATGATCGGTCCACCTGTACGCCCTTGACTCAGACTGATTCCTGGGAGCCTCTGAGACTATCCTCCAGTCCCTGGTTGGGGGTTGCTGAAGAACAGGCGCATCATGTGGGAACGCGAAGAGGTTATAACTCGAGCCTGGTTGTTGCTGGATAAACTGAGGCTGCGGAGGAGCAGGTGACCTTGGCGCATGGCTTTGTTGATTATGGCCTGCATGAACCAGCACAGAGTCTGTGTAAAAGTGCTGGGGATTTTGCCGGTGCAGTGATGACACATTGTTAAGCTGAGCATTATGAAACTCATTGGGCCGAGATGCATAGGGCCTTTGAACGCGAAGTTGAGCAGAGGGAGGTGGATTGGGAAATCGGGGATGAGTTCGTTTTGCGAGAAATTTTCGGGGTGTGCTAAGTCCAGATGCGCCATGAACGGCATTATTGGCTCTGTTTCCCTCAGACGATATGATGGACGGGACCGCTCCTGTTGGCGTTGGGTTATTCATGCTCCTGGCCTACATCCTCATATACGCTTGAGCTTCACACGCCTTGTCGAACTTGGTCTGCCTGTGACTACTTTTGTCAGCAGCGATGCGAAGAAATATTACATGCGACATGTATAATTGAGGAGAAGACAATTTCGCGTCAGATCTTTTCAGTTATATTTTGAGTCTTCAGACGGGGGAACAACAACGGTTTCGATTCGCCTCTATATAGAGCATTTTGGGGAAACGCCCTGCTGTGTTTGTCACGGCCTTTGGTCCTTGTCCCGTGGGCAAATTTCGAGAAACAAAACTCCGTAATGCGACGCGCGCTTGATATGCAGCCCCTCGAAACACCGGCCATTCCAGAAACAAGGTCAAGTTTCGGAACTGTTGCCAGAGAGGAAACTATGACAGCAGCAGCAGGCAAGACCAACAAGGTAGACTGTGGTGCTGTCAAGTGACAAGTGGTGATCAAAACACAGGGAGGTTCCGTTCGGTCAGACCTTTTACCATATGACATCATTCGCGAGGAGAAGATTTCGCAACTCATGAAAAAAAAAAAAAAAAGCAGCACGGTGCACTTACTAGCGATAGAGTGAGACAGCAAAAGGGAATGGGAAGTTATCGAGGGGACGCATGTGCTGACGTGACTCTCACTCTCGAAACGAGCGGGACGTGAAACACGTCCAATGCAAGCTTGAGCAGAGATATGTATGGGTCGGTCATGTAACGAAGGATCCGAAGTCAGGGTGCAACGGCGGAATGAGGCGGCACGAGCGAGGCGAAAGCCGGAAAAGTGGCCGCGCCAAGTGGTTAAAGATGTGAAGAGGAAAGAAAGGGCAAGCATAAGCAGTCGCAGGCGGCAGGCAGCCTTGGGTGCGGGCGCATCTACGGAGGAGAGGCGGGTTGGAGAGGCGGGTTGGAGAGGCGGCTGGTGGGGCTGCATCGCCCCAAGAGCCCCAAGAGGAAGGGGCGAGGCGAGGGGCTACTATTCCAAAATATTCCAGGTGCATGTCGCAGCTCGAAATAAGCTTCCGTGGCTTCCACTCGACTCGACTCCTCTACTTATTACTTACCAAACGTCTGGTCCAACCTCGCACAAGGGCTCACGCGCGCCTCTTCACCCGCGCAAGGTCTTTGCAGTGTCGGGAGCCGGCTACAGCGAATTCAGCTACACTTGCTTCAAAAGAAAAAAAAAAAGAAAAAAAAAACGAAAAAAAGACTCTTAGTTCTCATGGATTTCCTCAAGAATGCTGTGGCCTCTGCCATGGCATCTGGTCCACCCTTCCCCTACAACTTCGGGGACAAGGTGGACATTGACGAGTCTGTCTTTACGCTCTACAATGGCACAAAAAGGGCACGCGCAACAGAACCCTCCGTTTCCCCCCTTCTCGCTCTCTGCTAACAGACTCGCATAGGAAGATGGATCAAATTGTAGCATCTTCTCCTTCGACATTACATCCACGAAAGGCCGCCGCCTCCCCCTCGCTAGAAATGCGCTCAAGAAATTACGGACGATACGACATCCCGGTGTGATCAAAGTCTTTGACACCGTCGAAGTTTGTGCTCTGCCATATCAAAGCGCATGGGATACCTTGCTGAATGTTGGGCTAGACCGAGACGTACATCTACATCGCCACAGAGCGTGTTGTTCCCCTACGCTGGCACGTAAAGAGAAAGAGTCTCGCCCCCGAGACAATCAAATGGGGCTTGCACAGTATTGCGGTGCGTGAACGCTGCTCTTCACATGCTCGGCGACGGGTTGCTGATCGAATTTCAGAGAACTATCAAATTCATCAATACGGATGCGTCGTCCATACATGGCAACCTCAAGGTGGGATCTGTGTACACATCAGAAAGCGGTGAATGGAAACTTGGTGGATTTGAGCTTCTGAGTAGTGTCAAAGATGACGAATCTGTCATATATGTGAGTTTGGTTTCAAGGCTGCTGTTACTGCTCCCGGCATGGAACTGATGATATTGTATGAAGACGTATGGAACTTTGGTCCCAGACTCTGCTCGATATGCGCCCCCAGAGATCGCACGAGGGGGTTGGGATACGATCAAAAAGAACCCTCATTCCGCTGTGGATTCTTTTGGTTTCGGGGTTTTAGTATCCGAAGTCTTCAACGGCGACTACAGCGGGAGCGACCAAGCTGGTCAAACCAAGAATATTCCCCCAACAATGCAATCAAGCTACAAGAGACTATGCAACGCCAATCCAAAGGCCCGAATCAACGTTTCTGCTTTTCTGGACCAGGGTAACCGGACCGGCGCATTCTTCGACAGTCCACTCATCAAGCTGACGGAGGGCATCGATAACCTCGGAGTCAAAACTCCCGACGAGCGAGAAGAGTTCCTCAAGTAAGCCCTTATTTTAGCCTCTACGTCTTCCACGCTGGTGTTTCCCCCGACCAGACAAACTGACAGCGCGAATAGCGATCTGAATCAACTCACTGACGACTTCCCCGAGGAATTCTTTAAAATGAAGGTCCTCCCGGAGCTGATTAAATCAGTGGAATTTGGTGGCGGAGGCCCGAAAGCTCTCGCAGTCATCCTCAAAATTGCGGCCAAACTTTCCAACGACGACTTCGAGACTAGAATAATACCCGTTATTGTCAAATTTTTTGGAAATCCCGATCGCGCCATACGCGTCTGCCTGCTGGATAGCCTGCCGTTGATGATCGACAGGCTGCCGCAGAAGATTGTGAATGACAAGCTATTTCCTCACATTGTTCGTCAAGAGAGAGAGAGAGCCTTGCGGTGTAATGTGTCTTGCGCTGACGGCTTTCTAGGCAACGGGATTCACGGATGTCCAACCCGTAGTGCGTGAACAGACCCTCAAATCTGTACTCCTCCTCATCACCAAATTGTCTGACCGAACCATCAATGGCGAGCTCCTGAAACAACTGGCCAGGACGGCCAACGACGAGCAACCCGGCATCCGGACCAATACAACCATTTGTCTGGGCAAGATCGCCAAGTACCTCGGGACATCATCAAGGTCTAAAGTTCTCATTGCTGCATTTACCAGATCCCTCAGAGATCCCTTCGTCCATGCTCGAAACGCTGCCCTCATGGCTCTGGCCGCCACAAATGAACACTTTACAGAGGAAGATTGCGCAACAAGAATACTTCCCGCCGTATGCCCCTTGTTGATCGACAAGGAAAAAATGATTCGAGATCAGGCTAATCGCACGATCGACTCTCACCTCCAGAAGGTTCGCAAAGCGGCATCAGCAATGCCCGATACTGTTTTGCCTCCGCAACAAACAACAGAAGGCCAACCGGCAAGGATGGGTACACCGCAACAGAGTGGCTCCGCCGGTTGGGCCGGTTGGGCGATTTCATCCTTTACCAACAAGCTGTCGACTGCAGCTGGTGATATGCAAACTGCCAATGGTTCCGGCACCAACACTCCGAAGCCCTCGCCTTCACCTGGACCAGACAACAGTAGGAGATTACCAAGTGCTTCAGCGTCGTCATTACATCGACAAGCTGTTAGTTCCCCTCCCCCCAATGCATCTGGAACCACATCTCCTGGTGCGAGCGCGTCGGCGGATGCATTCTTCCAAGATGATGGGTTTGAGGATGCAGGGGACACCTGGGGAGAGATGAACGAGGATGACGAGTTTGTACAGCCAGCATCCCACACCACGGCCAAGGTCTCGACAAAGCCTGTGCCATTTGCAGATGACGGGGGTGAGCCAGATTTTGCGACGTGGCTGGAAGCTCAAGCCCAGAAAAAGAAGACTGGGTCATCGAAACCCCTGCCAAAAGGACTTTCGAAATCTGCAACTGCGAAGAGGTTTGTCACGAAGCCTGCTGCTAAGCCAGTTGTAGCTAAAAAGCTCGACATGAAGCCGAAAGAGGTGGAAGACGACGACGCATGGGGCGACGGGTGGTAGATGCTCTGGTGTCCTAATGAATGCGTACTAGCCAACGATGAAAAGACAAAAACATAGAAGACCGGGATGGGCATCTTGTTCTGCTCATGAATGTGTACGCTCATACTGGGGTCATACGGCTGGGATGCTGTATCGCGCCATCTGGACTCAATTTTCATGGATAGACTCTCATGCACATATAGCAAAGTTGCTTTTAGATTATTTCTGGATAGAATTGGCGGCTGCCTTTGCCGCATAAATGTTTCAGCGCCACATGAACTCGTGTTATAAAAGCCAAAGATGTTCTCTCTTGTTTTTGTCACCCTTTGTAAGAAGGACGTTTGAAACGAGAAAAGTGGACAACCCATCAAGGCGGTCAAGTCGCCACCGACGCTTGGTGCGGCAGAAAAAATCCCAGAACCAGAAATCTGCAAAATCCGGAGATTGCTCCCACATTCCTGCCTCCTAGTCACGCTTCAGATTCCAAGAAAAAAAGAACCGAAAAAAAAAGAAAAAAAAAACCCCCCACCACCGACCATGGCCCAAGGCACAATCAAGCAATCCGCCAAGGCCAAGGCCCCCAAGACAACGCACTCCAAGAAACAGGCGGCCAAGGTCGGCAAGAGAGGCACCAAGCCGAGCCTCGACAGGGTGCACAAAAAGTTCACGTCGGGGCTGACGGCCAAGACGGAGGCCCTGCTGGGTGAAAGGGCGGGGCACCTGGAACTGATAGGGAAGGGAAAGAAGGGCAGGGACAAGAAGGCGACGCTTGGAAAGGGCGGATCAAAGAAGTTTGGTTGAGCGTGTTTTTCTCCTTTTTTTTTAAAAAAAAAAAAAAAAGCATGATGTGAGGAGGCATCGGGCTGGTGTTTGTGGAGTTTTTTTTTTTTTTTTTTCATAACGCTGAGGAGATGCATAGGGTGTTTGGGACTCGCGCAGGCAGAGTGCCAGCCGGCGCGAGTTCCCGAGGCCGATGTTTCGATGGAGCGGAATGGCGGCGGCGGCGGGACTGGAGGAGAGGTAATGTGGCGTTGGGGATTGAGGAAGACGGATGAGAGAGTTCGAGGCGGGAGCGGGTGAAGAATATTTACCACAAGTCGTGGGGAGATAGATGACGCGCGGGGTTCGTTTGTGTACTTTCTTACTTTTCCAGGGAAAAAAGTCATCTGTTGTTGATAACCTTTAGACCATATTATCTATTGATCTTGGAAAATCTGCGCTGCTTTCTGGACCTAGATAAAACAGTAGTTGCTGTAACAAACTTTTTTGAAAAACCAACATTCGACATCGCCATTTCTATGATTGCCAGATCCAAACACATCTTAAGCCGCACCACCGCGACCGCCGACTCCCCACTGTGCCTGGGCCTGCGCGATATCGGCCGCAATAGGCGGCAGCTCGCGTCCTCGACCGGTTGGCCACGGCATGAACTTGATCTCGGCCAGGAAGCGTAGATACCTTCCGATATCCTCGCGGGTGATGCCCTCGCCGGCGCTGTCATCGATGCCAGTCCAGCGGTCAGCGTCGGCTTTGAGCACAGCAACGGCGTTTCTGTCGTCCAGCTCGGGGGCGCGCGTCGTCGACGGCAGGTTCGATGTTGCCATGTGGAACAGGGGCATGAGTGCGCTCTGCTCCTGATCCTTCTCGATGGACCCGGCTGACACGAACTCTTCGAGTCGCGCCTTCCACTCCTCGTAGTCAACCTCCGGAACGTCGTAACCGTAGTAGCTTAATGCAGACAGGAATTCGTTCATGCGAAGTCTTGGATGTGCCGTGGCGTGGACGACGTTGACGCCCGGTAGGGCATTGAGGGCCGCAGCAATGACCACTCTAGCGACATGGTCTACAGGCAGGCAGTTCTGTGTGTTGATGATCAGCGGCCTGGCTCGCAGCTGGACACAGCCCTTGCAGAGCCTGATTAGGAAATCATCGGTATTCGAAACGCCGTTGTGGCGGCTTCCGAGAATGTACCCGGGGCGGACGACGGCGCCTCGGAGCCCGCGCTTTCCGGCTTCCCGTACCAGCTGCTCAGATACCTTGGACGAGTTAGCTTGACAGATAGATGGCTCTGTGCAATGATCGAACAGACGTACCCATTTTGTTTGGCCATAACCAGTGCCGAGGCCAACGCGGCTACCCTGCATGTCGTCTGCCTCGAGCACCGATCCACGCCCAGTGGCAAGTTGATTATGGGAAAGGTTCACGTAGTGATCAGTGTCCAGAGTTGAGGTTGACGATACGAAAGAGAATAGCTTAGGCTTCCCCTCGTTGCAGAGCTTCATTGCGTCGATAGTGGACAGGACGTTGCTGTGCAACATCTTCTCATACCGGGCGATCCAATGGACGTACGCCCCGTTGTGAACGACAACATCTACCGTCTCGGCAACACGCTTCCAACTGGCATCCGAAAGGCCAAGACGGGGCTTGGAGAGGTCACCAAGGACACAGGAAACCCTTTCGGCCCAGGAGTCCTGCCACAAGCCATAGCCTTTGAGCGACCTCGTGAGACGATTATGAGCGAAGTCAAGGTCTTTGGCTCCACGAATGTGCGCGACGAGCTTGGTGTTCTTCCTGTCCAGGATCTCCTTGACCAAGTAGGCGCCTAGAAAACCTGTGGCACCAGTGAGGAAGAATGTGGCACCAGTCGATGGGCTCAGAGAATTCGGATCCAGGCCTTGGTACTTGGCGTCCAAGGTGTTGATCAGCTCGTCTAGTGACTCGGCGTATGCGGTTTCAGCCGTCTCGTCGACCGCGACGGGCTGACCATTGCGCAAACGCTCCACCTGACTGGTTAGACCCCTGAGAGTGGGATCCGCATAGAGGACGCCGATGGTGATGTCGGCATTTAAATTCTTGCGAATGTTGAGAAGAAGCTGCTGGGCAAGGAGACTATGGCCACCGCAATCAAAGAAGTTTGATTCGTGCCTGAGCTTCGTTAGCTACTTCTCATCCATAAAGCAGTGGCATCTTTCAGTCAATCTCGCATACTTCACCGTCTTGGCGTTGAGGCCCGGGATGAGAGTTGACCACTCTAATGCAATGGTCCTTTCCATTTCTGACAAGGCCTCCCAGCTCTTCAGATCCTCCTCTGAGGCATTCTCCATCATCTGAGCAGCATCGGGGAAGGGCAAATTGGCCGAGTCTACCTTGCCGTTTGGATTAAGAGGGAGTTTCTGCAGCATGATGTAGATGGAGGGCACCGAGTAAGCCGGCAGGCGGGACTTGAGATGGTCTCGCACCACGGCCTGCATAGGGCGGAACCTCTTGAGGTAAACGACCGCGGGTCCCATCTCAACACCTTCTTCTTGGATGTCCTCTTGATTATGAATCTCCAGCCAGCGTCTCCACTCCGCAATATCGGGAACCACGTAGCTAACAAGCTTGGGTTCCTCGTTCATGTTTCGTCTAATAAGAGTCTTGCTGTCTCGGATCAGGGGACTGCCGCTCAGATTGACATCGATTTCGTTTAGCTCGATCCGGAAACCGCGGATCTTGACCTGAGAGTCGATGCGGCCAGACACGAGCACGGCCCCCGAGGGAAGATACTGGCCAAGATCCCCAGTCTTATACATTCTGTCCCGCGCTGACTTGTAATATCGTCGCCAAGGTTCGCCTTTGTCATTGGCCTTTTCAGCTTCTACCCATTTCGCATTATCGACGAACCAGTTCTCGACAAACTTCTCCCGAGTCTTCTCGGGATCGCCGAGGTAGCCTTCGGCCAATCCAGCGGCCCTGATATATAGCTCTCCGACCTCGCCAACGCCGCATAGCTTCGTGCGATCCTTTTGAGAAACAACGAGTACTTGAACATCCCGCATGCCCCAGCCCGCGGGAATCGTGTCTCCGAGAGAGTTGAGGGCTGTCGGGTCTTCTGCGGCAGAAGGAATTTCGAAATAAGACACCGCTCGACCTAAGGCTCTACTGTTAGAAACCCATGCGTTTTTTCTCTGGACCAACTTGGAGAGGATTGATGTACTTGTCTCTGTAGTGCCATACATGTTCACTATTGCGCATGAATTCGCCAACTGGCGAAGTGCTTTGCAGTCGCGGGCGGTAAGAACGTCGCCAACGAAGAAGACGTGTCGCAGAGACGGGATCTTCGTGGTTGCGCCCCCGACAAGAATCTGTCCCATGGCGGGAGTGAGATGAGCTACGGACGGTGACCATGTGTTCATCCATTCGCTCAGCCTCTCGTGAAGGATGTCTTCCCTGGATGGGATGAGCAGCTGAGCGCCGAGGAATAGGGGCATCATAATATCTGCCCGCTGGGTTTAGCCTGAGTAGGAAGACGTCGACGATAAAAAAAAAAAAAGTCCCACCTCTCTGAATGGGGTCATGGGCGATGCCAGATAGGCAGGCGAAGACACTCTCGGATGAGAGGTTGAAACGCTCTGCCATCCAAGGGAAGTATCTTGCCAAGCTGTAATGACGTCCCAGTACTCCCTTGGGTTTCCCTTCTGTGCCGGACGTATAGCTGAGAGTGCAGTTGGAGTCTGGACCGACGAGGACGTTGGGAGGTGATAAGGCCTTGGCGCGCGCGCTGGCAAAGAGATCTGCGCCCTCTTTGTTTCCACCATACAGCAGGCCGGCGTCACTAAGACGGAGATCCATGATTTGGGTCTTGAGAGACAATTCTTCGTCGATATATTGCTGCACCGAGGGAGCAAGGGGACTGAAAATGATTCATTAGTAAACAAGGGACGCAATCGTGGCGGAGCTCATATCAAGCTGTCAAGGAGAGACCCAAGTACAGAAAAACACCTACCCATTCTCGTCCACGGCCTTGCCGAGGGTAATCATAGCCTTGGGCTGCGAGACTTCGAGATAGACTGCGCCGATTTTAGTAAAGCTTTTACATGCAAGAGCGGAAGGATAGCACCGACTTTGCTGCCTCTGCGGCGGGTAAAGAGGGTCGAGCACTGAGACTGTAGCTCCAGCAGCCTGACCATACCAGTCAGCTGCCAAGTTCAATTGAGGTGAGGGTTGGGTATTGCAGGCCGCACCAAGACGCCCATGAAGGCGCAACACAACTCTACAGTTCGATGTGCAAAGATCATGACGACGTCCCCATTGGTAACGCCGGCATCGTGCAGGGAGTGGGCAATGGTGTTGGCCGCCTCATCGATCTGGCGGTAGGTGAATGTCCTGGTCGGCGACCTGGTCCATAAATGTCATAAATGTCAGAAGCTTGGTTCAGTGCCGATCCGGGATGTGTCTGTCATACGTAGAAGTCTTGGTCTCGGTCACGCAAGGCCTGTCGGGATGAGCCAGTGCGTTGTTGTGGAATATCTCGTGGATTGCGCCAACATAGCCGCTCCAGTCAAGGTCGACGGTGGGATCGGGCAGCTCGACCATGGCGGGCAGCGGTCGTGAGGGTCGTGAGGGTCGTGAGGGTCGTGATAGTAGCTACTGGCGTGGACGAAGCAAGAGAAGTGAATTGGATAGAGTATAAAAAAAAATAAAAATACGGACGGATGAGTCATAATAAATCTATCTGCTCCTCGGTCCCCTGCGCCCGCGATTACATACAATAAGCGGCCCCACCAAATGTCCCATACAAAACTCGCGTAATCCGTAATTCGGACTGGCAGCGCGCCGCCAAAATCTCACAACCCTTCAATGTCCCTCCAAGAATAACATGTCGCTCACGTAATCCTGAAAGCCGCCTGATTTCAGCCCTGCATGGCGTACCGTAATAGAGAGGTAGTGGCGTTCGATATTGTTTGTTCTGTTGAATCTGGTTCAAGATGGAACCACTAGGGGGCGCTTGCGACCCAGCTGGCGGCTTCTGCTGACGTTGATGTTGATCGTGGACGTGGTGCTCTGTTTGAAAATATTCATGTTTAGGTCCTCCGTACGTCCGTCCGTCCGTACTCCGTACTGACCCCCCCCCCTAATAACCCTGCCCCGCCACGAACCCTGGAACTGCCAGACATTTCGATGGAGATCGATGGAGCTCTCGCTGGCCCAGCCATTTCATTTTCAACCCACCCCCAATACCCAATCCCAGCACCCACTTCCCCGGGCGTCTTTTGTATATACCAGAGCAGCGGCTCGCGTAGAACTGCGCCGTCGGGTGTTGCTGCGCTGCTCGAAATGCGTCCCTTCCGACTGGCCAGACCCCTCGCCCGGCTGAGGACCAAGTCCGTTCGATGCCAAGCTCGGCTCTTCTCCCAATCATCTCGACACTCGTCCCAGGACCCCCACGATCGCCTCCGACAAGCTCGACCGCTCGTTCCCGATGTCGTTGCCGAAAAAATCACCTCGGCCGGTAGCTCGCGCAACTCCCGGACCGTGGTGGTCCTTGCCGTCATCGGCGCCGTTTCATTCTACTTGTACAACTCGCAAACCGTGCCGGTGACGGGACGGAGGAGATTCAACTTCCTCTCCGACAAGCTCGTCGAACGGGCACACTCGGGGGTCGCCGAGGCAGTCATCCAGTCCGTCCAGGAACAGGGCGGGCATTTCTTATCCGACTGGGATCCGAGGACGATCCTCGTGAAGAGGGTGTTGAAGAGGTTAGTCCCCGTCAGTGGACTGCCCGAACTGAATTGGGAGGTTCGAGTCATTGCAGACAACAGTACGTGGCATCCGTCCTGCCCTCATCTACGGGGGGGGGGCGACCTACACGCTAACAACCCCATGTCGCTGCACCAGAAACAGCAAACGCTTTCGTCCTTCCGGGTGGAAAGGTCTTTGTCCACAGCGGCATCATCAACGTGTGCCGGAACGAAGACGCTCTAGCCGCGGTTCTCGGCCACGAAATCGCACACACCACTGCATCGCACGTTGCCGAGCGCCTGTCCGCCGCGTGGGTGGGCAATCTCACAGTAGGGAGCTTGTTCTTCCTCGCGGGGGCTCTGCATGGGCTGGCGCTGTTCGGACTGTGGAGTCTCGTCGGGGGAGTCTACCTACAAGAGCTGCTGTTTTATTTGCCCATGGGCCGGAAGCAGGAGAGCGAGGCGGACTATATTGGATTGATGATGATGGCAGAGGCTTGCTATGACCCCCGACAGGCGGTGGGATTTTGGCAGCGCATGGAGGCGATCCAGAGGCATGGCGGGCAAGAGGCCCCGGAGATACTGAGCACGCATCCTTCGGTAAGTTGTGAACACGCCTCTTCTTCCTCCTGTGACTCCCTTGGTGGTCCGTCTCCTTGGTGATGTGCATGTAGCCAGCTTCGCGGGCGCGGGCGGGGGGACGATTTGCTGACAACCACGTGTAGAATGAACACCGGATCACAAAAATACAGGAGTGGATGCCAGTCGCAATGGAGAAGAGGGCGGAAAGCGACTGCAGCGGCACCTCCGCATTTGCGGACAGGTTCAGGATTGCATTGCGGAGGAGAATTCCCATTCACGAGGTGGGGGCGTTGTAAAGCAATCGCAAGCGCGGCCGGGATAGAATTGTAAATTGTAATATTTTTTGGGAGCTCAATCTGGCGTTGTCGCATGTTTGGATGTCGCGATTTGAGGGACGGTTCCTCTTTACTCTACTTGACGAGATAGACGGATAATGTAGACCACGTCGGCCACTCTCACACAACCAATAATTACCTTGGTGGTAACTTGACGTCTTGCATGTTATCGATGTTTTCGATTTCCCCGAACCACAACGGCCAAATCTTAGCAAATCCAGCAGCCCTCATAGGTCCAAACAGGGGGGGGGGGCGGGGGTCGGGCAGCCGATGAGCCGAGGTAAAAACAAGGGCCGAGCGATGTAAGCTCCAGAAATCCCCGTTAGGCTCGCCGGCCAAAGTCAAAGCCTCGCCGTCGACTTCCCCCACCAGCGAGCTCTCGCATCTCTTCAACAACCACCCACATCACCAAAGCAAACTAACTCAACTCCCAACCCTTCCGAACGCCCGGCCCCGCCATGTCCGAGACCTACACTGTCGCCGACGTGCAGAAGCACAAGACCGAGGCAGACGGCATGTGGCTGATTGTCGAGAACAACGTCTACGACATCACCAGTACGTGACGTGCTCCTGCTAACCCCCCGGGGCGAATTCCCATCCGGCGAGGCTCCTGCACGTGCGGCAGTCTTTTCGAAAAACAACTAGCTGACGGGTTCTTCTACAGAGTTCCTCCCCGAGCACCCCGGCGGCGACCGCATCCTCAAGCGATTCGCAGGCAAGAACGCCACCAAGGCCTTCTGGAAGTACCACTCGGAGAGCGTGCTGAAAAAGTACGGCGACAAGTACAAGATTGGTACTGTGGCTGAGGCTCCCAAGCTGTAAGGGGCGAGAGCCTGCCTGCAATCAACAACTTCTGGTGTACCCTCGGCTAGGATTGTTGTTGCAGGACAGGACTTGTCATGATGAACGCGGGTAGGGGGGGGGGGGGGGGCAATGCATGCCCTTTTGGAAATGCTAGATGCCAGCCCAGACTTGGATCGGTGAACTGAGCGAGCTTGTGTATTATTGCAATGGATGATTTCGACTACTCTGCTGTTTTGAGTGTCAAGACCTGACTTGTCAGTCTGTGATTTTTCGGCGACACAGCATTTCGGGTACTAACTACGTCAGTGCTGTCTCTCTGTAGGCGATGGCGTCAACTTGGATGGTGTGGCTGCGGCAACGAGACGCACCCCAAGAGGGGAAATGTCTATGAAGCTACGGTTCTCACATGTTGCGCGAAATCAGGCTTTGAGACCCCAAAGTACCTTGGCAGTGTTGGGCGCTTCGCGCAGCTACCTATGGCCAGTTTCCTTCCTGGCGAAACCATCTTCTCATCATTGCAGGATGCTTGCTAACCATGCCTGGTTTCACAACAGGTTTGATAGATAGCCAGGCCATGGTCAGAAGAGCGCTAGAGTCGATGCATCAAGCCCAATGCCATGGTAAGAGGAGGAGGAGGGTCTTGTTGCTCGATGGTCCGTCCGTCCGTCCGTCCGTCCATTGCTCGACCCAGCTCCGGCCTTTCTCCCCACAATATGCTGTACAAAATCCCGTGGTTGCCCAAATCAATCGCCATCATAGACAGAGGGAAAGCATCGGGCGGTGTCTGCAGATGGAGGGAACCGTGGTTTCCGAGACGATAATGGCCGTGCTTCGCAGGTGCTATCCTCATTATTAGGGACATCAAACCCTTCTTTGAAAAGAGTACCTCAGCAAATTCACCATCGCCACGAAACAAACAGGCCTCAACAAGACACCTCATCAACTGGTATAAAGTAAACCGTCATCTCGCCACCATCCCTACAATCCGTAAAGATATCCAAAGCTCAGCGAAGTCGTACCAACCCCGCATCGAGGCATCCAGGTTCCCCTTCGATTCGTTCTTTTTGATTTTCCCAACACAACTGCACATGACTTGTCGCTCCGCCATTCTTCAGGGGTATAATCGGCCCATCTAAGCCGCCTGGGTCGCCTATGCACGAGGGAAAATAGAGCGATGGAAGAAAAATGAACACTCGGTGAAGACGATTTCCATTTAACGAGGGGGGCTCTGACGTCAATAGTCGTAAAAAAAAAAAAGTGATTATTCAAGGAGTAAAAGAGAATTTGATCTCTTGTATCTGAGGTTGCAGTGCGGGCCTTAGTATTCGCTCCCTTGGTTTGGGCTCATTATGCCGCTGTTGGGTGTGCTCTCGCTGTTGGACAGATATGTCTGGTCGATTCGGAATATCCAATCCATTTTGTCCTTTTCGCTCCTCGCCGCGAATAGCCACGTGTTGTCTGTGCCGTAGATGGCAAACACGGCTGATTGCATGCGCTCGCTGAGACGCGCAAGTCCTTGGCCGTTGCTGCCGTTGCTGCCGTTGCTGCCTGATGGGCTGCCGCCTCCTGTGCCGGTCCATATCGTAGAGATGACTCGGCCAGATCCTGTGCGGCGATGGCCCGGGGTGAAGTCCGGCGCCGGAAAGTTGCCGCGGGGTGCGTCATAGTCGTGCGGGCCGTGGAGGAGACCCAGCACGCCGGGTTGACTGTCGACGCGCGAGTTGCGAAGGCTGACGAGGGCTACTTCATCGCCGTCGCTGGCCGAATGGATGTGGAGATACGGCCGGCGGAGTTCTACGAAGCGCTTAACCCATCTGGTAGAATCGTTGTTGGGAACCAGCAGATAGCCTCCTTTGAGAACCTTGGGATTCTTCGGGACACGGATGATGGTCGTAATGAGACTGGGTGGGAGCGAGGACTCGGGTGCGATGCCGTTGGTGGGAGGAGCCGTGTTGGCAGGGCTGAGAATGTTGGTCAGGGGATCTGGGTACTTGCGCCATAATTTCAACGCCTTGTCAAGCAACTCGGCCTGGCGCTCATTATACTCGGGTCCGGTCTCGGGTCCGGTCTCGTGCCCGGGTCCGGGTCCGGGTTCCTCGTTCTCCCCTGGGGCTGACTGTTCCGCAGGAGGCTGATCTTGAGTTTCCACCTTGACGGTGTCCTCGCCCTCATCGTCGGAACCTTCGTCAATAGAGGGGGCTTGAGATGTATCTGGTGTGTCGTTGAGCAAGTCGTCATCGTCGTCCGGAATGATGGGTTTCACTTCCGGCAGCGGTTCCGGCTCGGGGTTGTCTCCTGCGTCACGGACACTGGAAATGTCGACGCCTAGTTTGTGAAGTGTTGTCTGCACGGAACCAATCTCGGCAACTCTTTCCTTCTTCTTGCGCGCCATGATGAAGTCGCTGACAAGGGAGACGCCACGAGGAGCCCAGCTCGTCAGGTTTTCTTCACCTTTGACGTAGTCATGTCGGCTGTTGATGCGCCACAGGTCTCCCACTCTCTTGATTGGAGCGGGTCGCATGGTGAGAGTAAAGATGCCAGTAGATGAGCGAACGAATCGTACATTCTGCCACAGCGACGAGAACATGGAAGTCTGGCGAACAAAGGTCCGTGATAATATTTGCACGCATACCTTTTGGGCAAACTTCATTGGCTCCGCCAGTTTCTCCGAGCTGATCTCCCAGTGTATCGTCATTTGCACGCGGTACTTATCCGCCGTCACTCTATCCAACAGGAGTGAGTTATGCAAGCTCGAGTCCCACTGAGCGTAGATTGTGATGCTTCTGGTGCCGTTGGGGTTCTCGCGGAATATGGGGTTCGAGGCCAGTTTCAGCGACACATCGGGCTCGCTGCTTCCCATGTCGGGCGTCTTGCCAGCCGAGTCCACCAGGCAAACTTTGCCAACACGCACAGCAGTGACATCGCCCCAAGGCAGAGCGTCTCCCGAGCTGTGCGAGATGTTGATCCCGATTCGCCGTTGCAGACCTTGGTGCAGTTGGAAGGTACCCGTGTCCAGCTCGTTCGTCTGGCTCACCTCCACCGGCTGGTATTCGCCGTTCTCGTTCAGCTCCATGATTTGCACGCGAGACAGCAGATCATGCTTCTCTTGTGTGAAGAATTGTGATTCATTGATGCGTGACCCCTTTGTTGCGTCTTGCACGGGCCCAGCATCTCTCATATCATCCCAACTAAGGAGTTTATCCAGGTGCATCAAAGAGACTTTTGCAAAAATAGCCGCCCGCAGTGTGACGTCTTGGGAGGCAAACAGGGACACGCTCATATTGTGGACGCTCTCGAAGCGGATGGGGCCCTCATCAAACTCGGTAATCATCTGTGTCGTGGTGACACCGTCCTCGGAAATGCCTGGAATGAACAGCTGTGCATGAACTTCGGTCCCCTCTCGCTCTGCGAAGCCGATGAGCTCGTGCATGACCACGTTGAACTTCAACGTGTTCGTGGGGGCCCGCGCGTGGGACGGTTCCAATGACAGCTTGACGATGCCGATTGCATGCGATGTGTATGGCGACAGCACATCGAGGGTGAAGTCCTGAACTCGACTCTCGAACACGGCCTTCAAAGGAACATCCACTTCGCCAATCAAGGTGTACGACGGCATGCAGGTTTCCACAAAAGGGTTGTCAAGGCTCAAATGCTGCGCGTATTCTGGTTGATCGAGATATTGGTGCATCTGTCGCATTTGACGAACACGGTCATGGAGTTTCTCCAAGCTCCAGAGGTGCACCACGCTGTTTCTGTAGTCGATGACACGGATACCGATGCATGGCTTCTGCGCCTCTTCTAGCGCAGCATCCTCTCCTTCACCAGTCAATCCGTTGAGGACCATGTCGTACGACGAGCACAGGGCGTGCCCAACATCCGCAACAGTGAACTGAAACACTACACTTTCCTCCAACTCGTTGCTCATGATCTGCGCCTCTTTCAAAACCGCAGCATTTTGTAAGACGGTCTCGGCCATCTTGACAAAGTGGCGGCCCCGCCACACTTTGATCACCTTCCTTGCTCGGTCCATCTCCTCGTCTGTCAGCTTTGGATTCGCTTTGGGTCGCTTCAATGGATCCATCTTGTCAATCTTTTCCTCGTACCGTTTCCGCTGTAGATTGAGTTGCTTCTGCATGTCTTCCTTGAGCTCAACAAGTGCAGTTTCCATTTTGGCCTTTTCTTTCTTGATTTCCGCAACTTCGACATTGGCGGCTTCTGCGCTCTTCAACTGTTCCTGGAATTCTTCTTTTTGCCTCTCCAATTGCTTCTGCATCTCCTCTCGGGCTTCCTTCAGCCTGTCCTCGTGCTCTCCTTGTTTTGGCGTTGATGGCATAGTCAGGGCCGTGTCGAGTGAGAAGTTGTCAATCGTGCCTGTGGACATGTACTTCTCCCGCAATTGGTACGACGTGACCGACTCGGTGTCATCCCCATCTTCCCGGCCAATGACACGTTCCGCTCGGGCCCTCTGTACCTCCTCGAACAAAGCGTTCAACTCTTCATCTGTCAGACTGGTGAAGTTTTGATCGGAGCCAAGAATGGCACCGGCTGCTTCCCGTCGAGCAAGCGACCAGTCTGACTCGCGCCCGTTCCGCAAGACCGATGCAGGGGATTCGGGACGAGAGTCGCCAAAGTCCGAAACTTTGCTCATGGACCTCTCATGGCCGCCCGGCCGAGGAGACGGCGTCCGGTCCAGGGCCTGCAGCTGGCTAGCCGTTATTGATTGCCGAAGCAAGCTTGATCCCACCTCTGCTCTTTCGGCCTTGGCTTCCAGGGGGTGGTTGAAGCGAAAGATATGAAAGTCGCCCAGGATGACTCGGTAACCAGAATGAAGCTGCTTGGGCTCCGTGATTCGCTTGCCGTTGACCATGACGGAGGCTCCTTCTGTTGGCACGACTACTACGGTTCCATCCGCATTGTTCTCGAATTTACAGTGGTCGTGAAGGATTCTTGTTCCATTGAGACGGATGTTGGCCTGATGCTCAGCATTTGTGTCAACGTTGCCGACCGTCGTGGTACCCGGCTTGAGATTGTAGACAAGACATTCGGCGAGCAGGGGATCATCTGATAAGTTTACAAGATGGGGCATTTTCTTTGGCGTGCTCAGACCAATGAATCCCTTCTCGATGCTGATGCCGAGCTCTTCCAGGGCCGCCTCTCTCTCCTTGTGAATCTCTTCAGTCTTTTGTAGCTTCTGCTCCCAAGTCTGGTTCAAGTCGGTGAGCAGCTTCTCACTCTGGTTGAGCTGCTCCACAATGTCTGCCTTGGACACTTTCTTGACCGTGCCGTCGGACGTGGTAATGGTAACAATTTGCTTTTCCAGAGGAGTGCCCTCGGCGTACACCTCTTCCGCGGGAATGGGCATCCCGCCCGGCATGACGGGACCACCGCCCAGTTTGCTTCTCAGTACTGCCAGCTCCTCCTTCAGCTCTCTAATCATACGCGCATTTGCATCTTCGTTGATCACGGCGTGGTTCTTGATTCTCTTGGCCGAGTCGGCATAACGGAGAGTACTGAGTGTTTCGTCGTAGTTTATGTCGGCAGGACTGATGGCAGCTATCATTGCCGTCATGCTGTTGCCACCTAGCGAGTCTTTCAGAAGCCAGGTCAGAACACTGTCACGGTACGGAACCTGAGTTGCGCCCTTCTTCTTCTTCACTGTGGACAAGTCCGCCAACGCGGCAATGACACGACCGAGGGTGGACAAAGATCGATTGATCTCAGCACCTTCTTTCAATCGAGCGCCCGTGGCACCAGTCGATGTCGCACGCTCAGAGCCTGCCAAATCAACCAAGCTGATCTTGGCCACCTTTTCCATTTCCATCTTGGTTTCGGCATCGTATTTCTTCTGGGTAAGCATCAGGGTGAAGACGGCGTGACTTCGACTCGACGTCTCGTTCATGTTTGTCGCCGCCACAGTTCTGGCCTTGTTGCCTTCGTCCATCAAGTTTTCAATCTCTTGAAAGCTACCCACCACAAGTTTGGCAAGGTCCTCGACATAAGGGCCTGTCGACGGATGTTCTCGAACTTTCAGGTTGCCCTTGGTCGTGGGGTTGAGCAAGTCGCGGACGCGTTCGTTGTAAATTTCGAGATAAGACACCTCGACGGTACACTTGGTGGTCTTGTCTTGTTGAATGGCATCGATCCGATGGAACATTTCTTGACAAATGTTGGGGATGATGCCGACTTCTTTGCCATAGCCCATCATCGAGTATGACTTTCCCGACCCGGTTTGACCGTAGGCGAAAATACAGTTGTTGTAACCCTGAAAAGCATTGTCAAGGAGGGGCGCACCCAGATCGTCGAAAAGGTTCGATTGGCCGGCGTAATTCGAGTCGTCCTTATTGAATGACCAGTATGATCGATCGAACGCAAAAGTTTTTGCTCCCGCGTCCTTTGCGCCTTTACTATCCGGGCTGGTGAGAACGGTCTGGTTCTCCTTCATTTCGACAATGCATTTTGATCCACGGTCAATTTCTGTTGCGCAATTTAGTACTTCTGCTGAGCCATGGCACCTGTGCAACTTATCTGCACGCCAAAGGCGCCAACGGCGCGAGAGACACGATAATGGAAGCTACTACTCACCTCTGCCATTGAACGGACGCACTCTTACCACCACCTTGATATTCCCACCACCTGCCGGCGCCATGACTGCAAATTCGTGTGCGGGGACCTGGGCTGGTCCCCTGAAGGCTGGACGTCTCTACGAGAAATGCGCCTGGCAGTTCTCTCCCGCAGTGAATTGGGTATCGGTATCCGAATGTTTGTGTGAATTCGCAGCTCTAGAGTCCTGATACGTGGGTGGGTATCCTCATCAAGTCGAAAGAACCATGCTCTTTCCGTGTGCGTTTCGTGACGTGAGCACACAGGAAAGGCGGCAGCTCTTGAAAGCTCAGACACCGCGGTCTCTCCAGTCAGGGGACTGGGTGACGACACGGAAGCAAACAGGCAGCGAGGGGTCGTGGCCTGCGGAAAGGAGTAACAGCTCGGTCGCAAGGCTGCAAGTTGCTACAGGTTCGGGAAGTAGGTGCGCAGGTATCGTGTGAAGCAGGTCGTAAGTCGTGAGGGAATCGCAGGAATGTCGTGACTCGAAAGAGGGTATAATCTTATGTCTAGGGCTGCCGACGAGTCCTTTTGTCTCAACAAAGCAACAGAGCCGGTTGAGGGAAACGCGGTCTGGTCGCGCTGGTGCGGTGCGGTGCGGTGCGGTGCGGTGCGGTGCGGTGCGGTGCTAGCGTTGTTGCTTGACATTGGAGCTGTCAACTCAACCAGAACTCACAACTTCATCTTCGGGTCCGGAAAGCCACCGCTAGTTGGATTTGAGTGGGGCGGAGACATTTGCATGAAGGCTTGTTGGTGGTCACTGGTGTATTACGGTCTGGTGGGCACAATTCAACGTTCCACCCAACAACAACAACGACAACAACAACGACAACAACAACAACTTGCGTTCACGTGCCTTTTGGCGCGGTGCAAAGGAAACCCTTTGCGCAGAATTCTCTCCGTGAAAGTAGATATTTATGCCATGACATGTGTGGACACTGGACCCTGAAAGCCAAGGATCATGCATGCATCGAGGAGACCTACGGAGTACCACCACGCCACCGACGGGTCAGACAGGGGCACTACCATGTCCGCATCTTATTTTTCATGCCGAGCCGATTTCCTCGAGTTTCCCAGCATGGTCTCCAACAGCCGTGTCTACAACAATCAAACCGTCCTCAACCGCCTTCTCGTACTCGTGAACATCCAGCGGTCCCGTCGACCACATCATCAACGCCTGAACATGTGCATCCACCCCCCTCGCCTGGTCGGTCGCGTCCCCGTCCACCACATACCCAATGACGTTGACCCACTGTCCGACATCCGTGATGCCCGGCGAGATTGTCTCCAGTACTAACCGCACGTCCACCGAGATCAAGACGTTTGTGCCTTTGGGGTAAAGATGGCCGAGACGTGCCGATGCCGTCTTGGTATCATACGACGTGACGCTTCACTCGAGAATATCAGCCCCTGTCCTCGTCGAGCGTCGAGCGTCGAGCTTCTTTCAGACTTGCTCGTCTTTCTGAACATCTTACCATCCTAGGAAACGCACCTTGGCACCTGCTTTGTGCGCTGGGACTTGCGACAGGAAACACAGCGTCGAGGGCAGTGGTCCGCGCGACATTGCAGATTTGTGCTAGTAGGGCTGCAGCTAGATCAGATGCATTCTTGAGACGGGTTCGACTCGAAAAGAGCCGAGTCAAATTGTTCCGGTCGTTGGATGCGGTCGCATGATGAAGGGTAGAGTTACGTCCTTAATTGAGACTGGAGAGAGAGTCCGCTGTGGTGGGTCCTCTGAGATCACATCAAGCAAAAACATCTTTCGTGCCTCGACCCCCCGCAGCCAACCTACCCTGAGCCTGAGCTGAGATTGGGAACCAACGGATTAAACCACGACTTTCCCACCACGCCCCTTTCGCATCTTGTCAAAAAAAAACAAAATGTCGGCCGGTTCGCCCCCCAAATTCGTGTACAAGATTGTTCCTTCTGCTCCTCCCGACACACTTCCCCGGCAATTCCCACTTTCGCCGCTCGACGAACAAGATGGATTTGTTCACTTGAGCACAAGCCAGCAGGTAAAGAGTCAACGTACTCACCTCACTCCTAGCTGCTGCCATGTTCCATACCTGACACTGACCACCCCCAGGTCCCTCTCACTTGCAATACATTCTTCAGCGGCGCCTCTACGCTCTGGGTGTTCAAATTCGAACTTGCCCGGTTCGCGGATCCCGTTAGGTGGGAGGGGGGCTTCCCACATTTGTACGGCAACTTTGGTGGCAAGGACATCTTGTCCGTAGAAAAGTTTGTCAAGGGGGAGGGCCAGACCTGGGCAGACGCCATGGGTGGCTCGACATGGTTAGAGTAGTAGTGCTTCGGACTTGTTGGGTCGCACGCATGATAGACTACTACGCCTCTGGGACTTTTTTTCTTCTTCATTCATCTTCCAATTCTTCCTCGGATGCTGAGCGCCCTTTCATCTATTTTCCCTGAAGACCCAGATCCTTTTCAACCATGCCCTTGCAGATAGGATGATAGAAGTCCTTGTTCTTGGAAAATGTCTCCAAAGCCAATTCACGATTCACCTTGTTCAGGCCGCGGAACAGAGGACGCACAAACTTCATGCGGCCTACTGAGCCCAGGAGCTCGGCTACGCCATATACGCACGTCGGGTCCCCGGCGTCCAGGGCAATACGATAGTAGGAGGACTTGAGCTCTATATTCTTGGAGGTGATGAAGCCGTATATTTTGCCGAGAAGCTGGGCGCGCTCGGTGGGCAGGGTTCCAGATTCCTGCACCTTGTCCAGAAAAGCAATCTTTTGGTTGGCTGTGAAGGACTCGACGTCCTTGGGGGCGGGCTCAAACGACTACATTACAGTTGTTAGCAGGGGACTATTCCGACATTCTCCCAGGTGTTTTCATTTGCCAGTGACTTTGGCGCTGAAAATCTTACGGAATTTTGCCACTTGGAAGCCAGTTCATAGCAGGCTGCGACCATGCTGGTGTCAAAGTCAGGCTTCGGCGGCAGACCAGGGGTGTACAGACGGTCCTCCCAGTCAATGGTGGCAATCCTCTGCTTGATGCTATCGTCGCCCAGGCCATTGAAGTAGTCCAAAAAGGTGTCTCTGAACTCAAAAGAGTCGAGTGACTTGCCGGACCACTTGGCAAAGTAGTGAGGAATAAACTTGTCAAAAGCTTCACGGCCCACCAATCTGTCCAGGTAGTACAGGAAGTGGAAACCTTTCTCGTAGGCAACGATGCTGTAGACATCTTCGGGGTCGACGTTCTTGTGGCTGATGATGAGTTTGGTGTATTCATGGTGCTTGCCGAACAGCTCAACGGCGTCCTCTACATACAGTTTAGTTGTTCGATTGCGTTTGCCTCAAGAGGAGCATGTGTGGTGGTTGCTCACCAAGGCCCTTCCAGCCAATGATGGACGAAAAGTCGAACTCGGCGTCGCCGTGGATGGCAGCCTGGATTCTTCGCTCCAGGTACACGGTCCAGCCCTCGTTCAACCAGCTGCGAGTACTCAATTAGCTCACGATACCGAGGCGTGTAGTCATTTGGGGATACTCCACCACTCACAAATGCTCCCAACTTGCATTGGACACCAGGTTTCCACTCCAGCTGTGACTCAGCTCATGCGCGATAACGTCCACGTTCTGGCGATCACCACTGATGATGGTGGGTGTGGCGAAGGTGTAGATCGGGTTCTCCATGCCTGCGGTTGATCGTTATTCGGCTGTCCCCCCCCCCCCCCCCTCCCCTTTCTGACAATGACGGAACGGGTAAAATCGATTAAGCTCACCTCCGTAAGGAAAGCTGGGGGGGAGTACCAGCACATTGTACTCCCCCCACTTGTAAGGGAAGATGAGCTTCTCAGCAACCTCCATGAACTTGTCCATGTCCCGCTCAAGTTCCCACTTGCAGTCGTCGAGCTCATTCGGACCAGTGACAACAACAGACCTGGAGCCAATCTTGGCCGCAACAAGATCACCCGAAGCCACGGCAAACAGGTAAGACGGAATGGGGACCTTTTGCTCAAACTCGTATGTCTTCTCGGTTCCCACGGAAGGAGTGTGATCACCGACAGGCACACCGCTGGCAACAACCGGCAACGAGGACGTCAGCTTGAACGAAAAGGTGGACTTGACGTCCGGGGTATCCTGACAGGGGAAGATGGCTCGCGCGTTGATAGCCTGGCATTGCGAGAACATGTAAGGATGCTTCTTGTTGGAGGTCTGGGCAGGAGTCAGCCACTGCAGAGCAGTGCACTTGGCAGTCGTTTCCAAGTCGATGGCGACGTTGATGATGTCGCCCTTGGCGGCACCTTCAGGAACAGGGACGTGGAGAGGAGCCCCAAAGGGGTCACTATGAGGCTTCAGCTCCCACTTTGACTCAGCCGAGTTGACATTGACACCCTTGACGTTGATGAAGCGGGTATCGAGAATGACCTCTGTGCTCTCCTTGTCGGTTTGGCTTTCCAGCTCCACGGTCGCCGTGCCCTTGAGAAGCTTGTGGTCAAAATCCAACTTGAAATCGACGGTGGTGTGCTTGGTGCGCCAAGCCGAGTAGTTGGACAGGGTGGTGGGATCACGGTTGGCCATGGTGTTGACAGTTGCGAATCCGCGACGTAGACCGCGAACAGTTGAGACCTTGGAAAGAGAAACAAGACTAGCTCTTCCGAATATTGAGAACCACGACATGTGTCCTGCAAATGCGCCTCCACGAAGTCGCGGCTCAACACGCAAAAGTGCTGTAACCTTGCTGCCTCCCTCACATTCCTAATCTGGGCCGTCACGTGCGGTGCCACTGGTGGCGTAGGCCCCACGCTGATGGGGGCTGTTGGGTGGAGAAATAGCTTATGTAATAAAAGGGGAATCAGAGTGGTAATAAGAGTGGAACACTTGTAGCTAGAGTAGATAGTAATTAACTATTATCATTACCCTAATTATTTTAGTGCTGTTTTATAGTGATAAGACTAGGACCTCTCTTGCTTAAATTATTATTATTAACTTAAACACTTAATATCTAATTAATATCTAATAAATAACACCTAAACAATCAAACAACATCCGAATATAATTAAGCAATAGACAAACGAATAATCTAAGAATCATAAAAATTAGGATATGTGACGGAATTCTTAATAGAAGCCACTAGAGTATAGCTATGGTTAGAAATAGTATAACTTTATTTAAATCCATAGAGCTATAGTTACTAATAGCGAATAAAAACTAATCCTAACTATAGCTAGGAATAGCTTTAAATAATAAAATAGTAATTAATAAGGACTATAGGACTTAAGAGATGTGTTTAAGGACTATAGGACTTAATTAACTCTAGTTTACTAGAATACTAAAAACAAAAACTTAATATTTAATAAGAATAGAATCCTAGATAGGATACAAACGGGAAATCTAAAACCTTAAAGAATCTAACCTTTAGCAAAACTGTGAGGATAATAGTAGCTAGGCAAGAGGTATAGGGCTTTCGTATATTTACTAAAGCTTGCTAGGTCTAAGTGTTAGGGTCGTGGAGGCTACGGAGCGACATAGGCAATAGAGGTAATAGCATTATATATAGTAGGACTTACTTAGGGCTTATAGCGCCCTAGCTATAAGGTTACTATAAGCTAGTTATATAAGCGTAAAGGGGGTATTTAGGCAAAGGTTATATATATAAAATATAAGAGGCTAGAGATTAAAACCCTTAAGTATTACTACTTACCTTTAGTAATCTAGCTATTACTTATTTATACTATTACCCTATTTTATCTATTTTAGCCTAAAAGCCTTAATAAGTTAATCTCTCTTTCCTATTAGGGTAATAGGCTATTAGTAAGGTAAGAATATTAGCACTATAAAGAATAAATACTTACTTAAGGGGTATTAATAACTCTAAAGTAAATATACTATATAAAGGTATACTTATAGATTAAAACTTACTTCTAAAATATAAGTTTTCTTATCTAACTATACTAGAGAATTTCTATATATTAAAACCTATTATTAATAGTAAGGAAGCTATATTAAACTATAGCTTTATATAAGTAAAGATATAGCTATAAATTACTTAAAAGAGGTAAAAACTTAAATAGCTATAGAAAAATTTATAAGAAGTAAATACCCCTCCCTAATTAGTTAATACTAATAAAGGCCTTACTCTTACCTTATAAATACCTTTTACCTAAGATACTACCCCTATTCCTTAGGAAGCACTACTCTTACTTAGACTTTATAAATATAGTATAGTAAAGATATAGCTAAAAGCTTTTATATATAAGGGGGATACTTATAAAAACCTATAGATATTCTTAGCAAATTTAAATATAACCTTTACTATAGATTAAAATATATTTACTAATAATATAATAAAAGTTATATATACTAGTAGCTACCTAGTAAATAAGGTAAAGTAATAGTAAATATACTTTATTACTATAGATAGTTATATAAATTACTAGAGCTATACTTAGGTAAAGTTTATCTAATAGCTAAAAACTAGAGAAATAAATAAAGATAGTTACTACCTAAAAGCTATAGAAATACTACTAACCCTTTATTAAGGTAAGGATTAGTTATTTTAGACTTTTATTAAAGTCTAAGGGAAGGTAAAGGCAAAATTACCTAAGCCTATGCCTAAACCTTTAAGAATTACTTAGTTTATATAATACCTAAATAATACTATAAAAAAGTAAGTATTTAGCTAAGAGTACCCTATAAGTTAGAACTACCTTATTAGCTAAGGAAAGAAAGTAAAAGTAATAACTAAGGAAAAGAAAGGGATTCCTTATAAAGGCTACTAAGGAGGTAACTAAGGAGGTAACTAATAGAAAAAAAGGAATTACTTAGTATCCCTAGAAAAAGAGCTATAGAAAGGATACTATATAGGAGTAAGGGGCTTACTAGTCTATTATAAGTGTAGGAAACTAGGCTACCTATTAACTAAGTGTACTAAACTAGACTATAGTATTTACTAGAAAAATACCTATATTACTAAGACACACTAAGCTAGTACTAAATAGGCTAGGAGTTACTTAAACATAAATAAGACCTTAATTAGCATAGTAAAACCCTAGGAAAATACTTTTAATATAACTTAACTTAATAAAAATAGTCTTTTAGACTTATAAATTTATATAGATATTAAGTTATATTAAGATAACTACTAGGTAGTAATACTAATGCTATTTAACCCTAATGCTATATATTCCTTAATTTACCCTAATATACTAATAGACCTTAATTAGTTAAAAGTATAACCTTATAATAATACACTTAAGAGTATATTAGGTAATATTATGCTATATTAAGGGATTTTAAAGAAAATAGTATTAGTTAGGGATAGTATAGGCTATATAAAAATATACTAACTTAGCTACTATATTACTAATAGTAGTAAAAAATTAGTTTTAGGAGTTAATTAGGTAAGAGAGTATAAGCCTATAATAATATCTTAGAAAGATAGACTTTAGAGATACCCTATAATAAAGGAATATATCTTATTAGTAATAGGGTTATAGAATAGTTAGAAAGTAGTAAAATATATATCTATTATAGTAATACTTAACCTATAGGTAATATATATAATTAGATATATAGCTACTATTAGACCTATAGTAAATAAAGAGAAAGGAAGTAGTAATAGCGTAATAATAAAACTAGCTAATAAACCTAAGAAAGTAAAACTTCTAGAAGCTTATAAGGAGTTTAAAGATATATTTTTAAATAAAGAGACTAGCACCCTTCCTAGCTAAGGTAGCTATATATATGCTATTAAATTAGAAAAAGGAAAAGCATTACTATAGGGTCTAATATATAACCTAGCTAAGAAAGAGTTATAGGTGCTTTATAAGTACCTAGTAATTACATAGGAATGCAAATAGATCTAAAGATTAGTTAGCCTAGTAGGCGCCCTAATTCTTTTTATACTAAAAAAAGAGGGAAAGCTATAACTATATGTAAATTATAGGGGCCTTAATAAGATTATAGTTAAAGATAAGGCCCCTTTGCCCTTAATATTAGAAATCTTAGATTAACTAGGGGGTGTAAAGATTTTTATAAAGTTAGACCTTAAAGATATATACTATTAGCTATATATTTATAAGGGTAATAAGTAGAAAATAGCCTTTTAGTATAAATATAGTTACTTTAAGTATCTTATAATACTATTTAGGCTTATTAACACGCTAGTATTCTTCTAAGAGTATATTAATAAAGCTTTAGAAAGCCTTAATAATCTTATTTACATTATTTACCTTAATAATACCCTAATATTTAGCTATAAGATCTTAGAGTATAAGGGTAATGTTAAAAAGATTCTTAAGAGATTTTAGAAGGCTAACCTTTTTATTAATTTAGATAAGTGCTAATTCTCTATTAAGGAGGTTAAATTCCTTAGTTATATAATCTTACTAAAAGGAATCTTAATAGACTTAAGCAAGGTAAAGGCAATAGTAATATAGCTAATACTTATTTATGTGTTTAATATCTAATCTTTCCTTAGGTTTACTAGATTCTATAGGCGTTTTATTAAGTTATATAGTAAAATAGTTATTTTATTAATAAACTACCTATAAGGGAACTAACTAGTAAAGTTTAAGCTATATAATAGTAAGCTAGTAGTGTTTAGGGAATTATAAAAGCTATTTTAAAAGGCTTTAATTTTAGTTCACTTTAATCTAATATTACTACTATAAGTAAAGACTAATACCTTTAGATACGTAATTAAAGCTATCCTTATAATATTAGTGCTAGGTTACTAGTACCCTATAGTGTTTATATTAAGAAAGTTAAAGGACACTAAATTACACTATATAACACTAGACGCAAAGCTACTAGTAATTTAGGAGGCTTTTTAGACTTAGAGATATTACCTTACTTACTTAGCATACCTAGTTACTATAATAATAAATTACCTAAACTATAAGTACTTTATAATAAAGCCTAAGCTAACTAGTCACTAGGTTACTATATTAGATAAGCTATACCTATTTAACTTTACTATTAAACACTAAGTAAGGAAGCTAAATCCTACTAATCCTTTATTATAAAGGTTAGACTATATTAGTAAGGAAAGGAAGGCTAAGGCTTTTATATCTTAGTTACTAACCTTTCTTACTAAGTTTACTACTATTAGGCTATAGGGGCGCTATATTAGTAATAGCTTAACTACTAGTTAGGTATATCTATAGTATGTTAGGTTTATAGTTAAAGAGTAATATAAAAGTAATAGTAACTTAGTAAGTACTCTATATCTATGCTTACTACCCCTTAATAGTAAAGTAATAACCCTAATAGTAAGTAAGAGAACCTTTTCTATATTAATCTTTACTAGGCTAGGTAAAAGGCCTAAGTATATAGTAATAAAGCTATAGAATTATAGTAATTAAACCTTACTAGCTAGTTTAAAAACCTTTTCTATATTAATCTTCGCTAGGCTTATAAAAGTAATAGTAAGTAAGTTAACCTTTACTATATTAACCTTTACTATACTAGTTAAAAAGTCTAAGAGCGCTACTAAGGAGCTATATACTTATAGTAGTATTAAGGTAAATTACCTAATAGTAAGTAAGAGAATCTCTTCTATATTAATCTTTACTATATCTATAGAAGTAATAGTAAGTAAAAGAACCTTTACTATATTAATCTTTACTAGGTTAGTTAATTTATCTAAGAGCGCTACTAGAGAGCTACTAGGCTATAGTAGTATTATAATAAGAATCTTAGTAATTTAAAGAACCTCTTCTAAGTTTAACTCTAATATTAGGAGTAAGGTAGCGAAATTAGAAGCCCTAATTTAAGTCTTATTATTAGAAGTATAGTAAGGGGATGCCTTTATTATATAGCAAAAGTTATTACTAATAAGTAGTAACTCTAGTGCATTAGGACTATAGTTAATTAGTCTCTCTAAGCTAGAGGCTAGAGAGCTATAGATATAGATTGTAAGATTCTCTAAGTTACTAATGTATAAAAATTATGTTTTTGTTTTGCTAGGATTATAGAAAGAAATTTTACTATTAACCTATAATAATCCTATAGTAGGTTATTAGGGGGTTAGTAAGACCCTCTATTATATTATAGGCTAATATTACTAGCTATTAATAAAGAAAGATATTAAGGCATATATCTAGTCTTATATTAATTATTAAGTTTTAAAGCTAAGGTTATATAAGCCTTATAGTAAGTTAGCTATATTACTAGTGCCTAATTACCCCTTCTAAGAATTATTAATAGACTTTATTATAGGCTTACTACTAGTAAAGGATTAGAAGTTTTAGTTATATAACGCGATTTTAGTTATTATAAACTAATTCTTAAAGTATAGTATTTATATACTAGTATCTATATAACTAACTAGTAATAGCCTTACTATAGTGTTTCTTAAGAACATTTTTAAAGACTATAGCGCCCCTAAAGGTATTATTATAAACTATAGGTTAATATTTACTAGTGAATTTTAAAGGACTTTTTACTACCTTATTATAATAAAGTAGTGACTAAGCACTGCATTTTACCCCTAGATAGATAGGCAAATAAAGTAATTAAACTAGGTTCTTAAGCATTATCTAAGAGCTTACGCGTGCGCTAAATAGGATAATTAGGTAAAATATTTGCTAATAGCATAGTTTGCCTATAATATAAGTAAGCATAGTAATTATAGCCTAATGCTAGTAAAGGCGCTATAAGGGTATAACCTAAGGGGACTATATTAGGCTATTCTAATGCCTAACTTAGTAAATAACTAGGTAAAAAATAGAGTCTTAGAATTAAGATAAAGATACTTAGAGATTAAGTAGCTACTTTATAATATATAAGCATAGTAAAAGAAGTATTATAATTATAAGAGAATACTAATAGAGTTTAAGGTTAGGGACTATATTTTACTATTTACTAAGAATATTAACCTAAGATAACTAAGCTAAAAGCTTATAGCTAAGTACCTAGGGCCTTATAAAATTAAGAAAGTGGTTAGTAATTATAGCTTAGCCTATTAATTATAATTACTAGCTAGCTTAAGACTTTATAATATGTTTAATATTATAAGCCTTAAACTATTTAGAGGGGATTCTACTAGCTATATAAATATATCCTTGCTATAAGATAATATTAAGAATAATAAAGAAAAGTTTAAGGTTAAGAGAATTATCTTATATTAGTATAATAGAAAATAGCGAAAATTCTTAGTAAAATAGAAGGGCTATAATAGCTTAGAGAATTTATAGGTATTAAAAAGAGATTTTATTATAAGGGATATTATAAATAATTATAAGTAGTAATTAAGTAGCTAGTTTATAAAGATATTATTACTTTAGTAATTTAATATATAAAATTTTATAGTATAAAAAGTTATATTCTCTTAAAGTAAACTACTATATAGCTACTAAGTACCTATTACTTTATTATTATATTTACTACTATATTTTCCTCTATAGTAGCTATAGGAGCTTTATTATTAAAGAACCCCTCCTTATCCCTATAAATAAAGGAATAGAGCTTTTTAAGGAGCTTAGAGAGGCTAATATAAGTAGGAAGCTATAAAGCATAGGCTATAAACTAGCTATAAGTTAGTAAAGTAAAAGCTACACTAGAGATAATAGGACTTACTATAAGAGCATTTTAAGCTATAAAGCATAGGCTATTAGCAATATTAATCTAGACCTTAAGGTTAGTAATATTAAATAGCTATAATATTACTACACACTTATTAGTATTTGCCTTATAAGTAGCTTCTATAGTTAGATAGGCCTAATAAACTCTCCTATAGTAATTTGCATTCTTTATAGCAAGGAGAGTATTATATAATTTACATTTCGCATGCACTAAAGCCTAGTAATAAGTTAGCTCTAACTAAGTTACTAGAATTAATAATCTTACTAGGGATAGATAGTAATAGGTACTATTAAGAACCTTCTTTATAACCTTAAAGAACTTATAATAAAGTATTATAATTCTTATAGAATACTAATAATAGGTTAGCTAGCTAAGAGTAATAGCCTTAAAGGGGCACTTACACTAGTATATATTTTATTATTTTTTATATAGTAAGTGCACTTTAAGGAATTACCTATCCTAAGTTAGTATTATAAGAGTAAGGGAGGAGTAGCTTAGTTATACTAGGGGAATAATAGCACTTATTAGGAATTAGCTTTCTATTTATAATATACTAAGGTTTAGCTTTATTATCTTTAGGGGTAATTTACTAGATTACTACTTACTAACTATAGCAAAGGTAAGGAATTTTAATTATACTGCTTAGTAAGTTAGTAGCTATAATACTATAAATAAGAGGTAAACTTATGTAAATGTTTTTAAAGCACGCAAAGCCCTCTTATAAGGGGATTTTTCTAGGGTAGGTGCTAAGGGTCCTAGAGTTATTAGGCAAATAGAAGATATTATAACCTATCTATAAGTTAGTAGTAAGCAAGTAGGAAGCAGAGTAGTAAGATACTAACTGTAATACTAACTATAAGAAGCAAAGAGATAATAAGACAATAAGATAATAAGGAGAAAGACTCTAGATAACGTTAGTGACTACTAGGCAGTAGTAGTAAGAATACTACTATAGGGCTAGTAGGGCTAACTTACGAATTTAATATTAAAAAGTAAAAGGGATAAGGAGAAAAGGAAGAGAAAAAGGAGGGGAAATTTAATCTTTTTATATTAACTATAGACCCCTTAAGTGATTTACATAGGTAGCGAAAGTAAGCTATAGGTTAAAAAGCTAGCGTTATAGCTATTAATAGCTAAAGTTATAGCTAACTACGCACACCTAGTAAGCTTATAGTAACTTTGCTAGAACTTATAATTAAATACACCCTAATGTATAGTGTCTAATACCCTATTCTTTTTAGCTAATAAGGAAATATAATATAGGGTGTTTACTTTTATAGGACTAGTAAAAATAAGAATATAAGCATTTATAAAGTAACTCTATAGCTATAACTACATTATAACTAGGAGCTTATAGGTAAGGTAGGGAATAATAGCTAGACCTATTATTAATAAGGCTATTATCTCCCTATGTCTTGCGTTAGGACACGTAAGGTAAGAATCACATAGGAAGTCTAAAATAGCGAGTTTACACTAACTAGGCAGCGAGTATAATTAAGGGTAATTATAAAGTAAAAGGGGTACTATATTAGGGTTATAAAGGCTATAGAGTGACATAGGTAATAGAGGCAATAGCATTATATATAGTAGGACTTACTTAGGGCTTATAGTGCCCTAGCTACGAGGTTGCTATAAGCTAGTTACGTAAGCGTAAAAGGGGTATTTAGGCGAAGGTTACACATATGGAATGTGAGAGGCTAGAGATTAAAACCCTTAAGCATTACTACCTACCTTTAGTAATCTAGCTACTACTTATCCATACCATCACCCTATTCTATCCATTCCGGCCCAGAAGCCTTAACACTAAGTGTGTTATATATACGAACTAGGAGCTTATAGCTAGTGGCTTACTAGCGTTACGTAAACCTAGCCCTAGGGCCTAACCTACCGCGTAGTGCGCGTTAGCATTCCTAGTGTTATTATTATAAGTAAGGCCTTATAATTATCCCCTTACTTTTAGCTAGGCTTCTAAATAGCTTTTGCTAGCTATTCTATAGCTATTTACTAAGTAGTAAATATATTAAAATAATAATAAATAATAAGTAGCGCTTAGGTATAAATTTATCTATAACTCTCCCCTTTATTATAGCCTTTTCCTCCCTTTAATACTAGTAATTTATTCTTATAAATACTATTATACCTTATACTACCCTAACTTTTACCTTATTACTTATTACTCTCTTACTATAAATAAGGAGACTATTCCCTTTAAGCGCTACTCTTATATATATTATTTATATACTAAGTGCGCTAACTTTAAGAAATACTTACTAGCTAAGCTATAATTACTATAAATAAACTATTAATTCCCCTACTATCTATTTACTACTACTTTATAAATAAAGTATTCTAAGCGCTATATCTAATACTATAAATATAGTAATACTTATAATACTATAACTATACTACTTTTCCTTAGTTTCTTAGTAGCTTATTACTAATATTTAATATAGGCTATGCTTACTATATAGGGAGATTTTTATAATCTTTTAGCTTATCTTAACTAGGTTTAGGCGCTTATAAATACCTATAGTAATAAGGATCTAGAAAACCCTAATAATCCTATGTTTTTAAAGGTAACTTATTACTATTTTAGCACCTATTATCTCTATCTAATAATAGGTTTTAACTATACTAATATAGCACACTATATTATATTTAGTTTAATAAGGGCTACTAAGGTCTATTAAGTTTATATTTTTATTACCTATTTACTAGCTTATTACTTATATTTCTAGGTAAGATGCCTTTATTTTATACTAGTAGTATATTATTTCTTACTAATAATTATTAGTGTCTATATTCCTAGCTCTAGTTCCTAGGGTAGTAAGTTATGTTTTAGTCTAGTTTTACTATTTATTTGCTAATATTTTAGTAGCTAAACTACTTATAGCTTATATTTATATAGAATATAAAGATAGTTTTATATTTGTATTTAACTAATCTAGGTTTTATGCCCTAGGCTATAGTAGTCTATTACTTTTACCTAGTAATAGAGATAGTAGTTATAAAGGATAAGAGTAAGGCTAAGTACTTTATTTTAGATAGCAAGATCTTAACCTATAATAGGGCTATAATAGAGGGGTTTCCCCTAACTCTCCCTTAGTTATAAGCGTGTTTTCCTTTATTATTTAGTAAATAATCTAAGTTACTTTTTTTTTTATAAAGTATAATAGTAGCTAATAAGGCTAAGCCTTTTCTATAGAAACCTTATATCTCTTTACTTATAACTTACTTATATCTTACTACCTTTTTTCCTTAATTTACTTTAGTAAAATTTTTAAATTATATATTAAGCGCTTTTTATATCTTTTACTAGAATCTACTAGTTATATTTACTAGGCTAACCTTTCTATTTTACTAGGTATTTATTACCTTTATAAGTCTTCTTATAGTCCTTAACTTCCTTAACTTTATACTTATTATCTTTATTCTTAAGGTCTAGCATTAGTATATCTTTATTTATAGCCTCTTTATAACTATTTTATAGCTTTAGTAAGCTAATGTAAAATACATTATATAATTAACTATACTTTTTAGGTAATATAAGTTAATATACTTATTTACCTATAGTATTAAGTATTTAAAATAGCCTAATAGACCTAGGGGTTAGCTTTTATTTTACCTCCTTAAGCCTAATATTTTTTATTAATAGTAATACTAGGTTACCTCTTTATAGGGTTAGTAGCTAGTAATATTTATTATAGTACTTTACCTATATTTTAGTAGCTTTTACCTAGTTTTACTTTAGTTACTCCCTAACTTTATATAGCTTTATAATATAAGTATAAGCCTCTAGCACCTCCCCTTTTATAATCTTATCCCTAAGAGTAAGGTAAAACTTAAGGGAATAGCCTATAAGAGAGTAGTTTAGAGAGTAGCTTATAGTTTTATTTACTATATTATTATAGGTAAATTACGCTATAAGGAGTAGCTTAGGCTATATTTGCTAATTTTCTATAATAAAGCATTATAAATAATGCTTAAGCACCTAGTTTATTCTCTTTATTTACCTATTAGTTTAGGGGTAAAACGCTATAAAAAGCCTATATTTTATATAGGATAGGTAGTATAAGTCTAACTAGAATTAGCTTATAAAGACAGATCCCCTATTAGATATAATGCCTATTAGTGCCCTAAATTATAGTTTAATTTCTTTATAGAAAAGCTTTACTAATTTAGCTATATTAATTATAGTAATTACTAGTAGGAAGATAAAGTACTTAGTAAATTAGTCTATAATTACTAGGATTACATTAGCTTCTTACTTACCTATTTATATAATAGGTAGCCTTATAATAAAATCTATTAAGATTTTTGCCTATAGTTACCCTAGTATTAGTAAGGATTTAAGGCTTTTATATAGGTAATGCCTTCTAGCTACTA
Source organism: Epichloe amarillans (assembly GCA_024072835.1). NCBI lineage: Eukaryota > Fungi > Ascomycota > Sordariomycetes > Hypocreales > Clavicipitaceae > Epichloe > Epichloe amarillans. The sequence goes on along the minus strand of CP099637.1, from coordinate 2,821,697 downwards.
CCTATTAGTAAGTTATATAGCTTATAATATAGTTTAATATAGACTTACTTATAGCTAGCTACTAGAAGTAATGCTTTAATAGCTTAAGAGTATGCTTAGTCCTAAAGTAACCTACTAGTGGATTATTATAGTGTAGCTATAAAAGCTTTTATTATAAGATAGGCTCTTAGGGAATAACTACTTAGTCTTAGTATATTAGGAGACCCCTTACGCTATATAACTATAGACTAGCTTTTCCCTTCCCTTTTACTAGGGAGTTAATCTTACTACTTTATCTTTATAAATTTAGGTCTTAATCCTATACCTTTTATAGTAGTTATACTAATAGTTTATTTAGTCTAAATTAGTAAGGATCTAGTAATATAATAGCCCCCTAGATCTTTTATACTATACTAGCGTCCTAGATATATACTACTTTCTCCTAGAAATTACCTTTATTTAGCTAACCTTTTACTAAATCTATAGTAGCTATCTAGCCTTTTAACTAGGCTATGTAAGCCTTTACTATAGGGGCTAGGATATTTTCCTTCCCTAAAGGCATTTTACTATATCTCTTTACTAAGACTAAGGTATTTTCCTTCCCTAAAGGTATCTTACTATATCTTTTTTAATATATTAGTATCTTTATTTTTACTAGTTTTTTAGTAGCTACTATCTTTTTTTTAAGTTCTAGTAAGAGTACCCTATTTATTAGGGGTTTACTCTTATAATTAGACCTTTTTAATAGCATATTTATAGGGTTACTTTTCCCTAGTCTATACTTAATTATAAAGTAAAAGGGGCAAAGGAATATATACTATTTAGCTTACCTTCTATTTAACTTTTACTACCTTATAAAGGTTTATAAATTATAGTAGTCTAATAGAACCTTTACTAGGGTTACTATGCCTTTAATATAATATTACTAGTATTTAAATAACTTTACTATAGTAAGTAACTCTTAATTAGCTATACTATAGTTATATTTAGTATTTATAAACTTCCTTAACTAAAAGGCTATAGGATACTAGTAACCCTTATTATCCTATTAAGATAAGATTCCTACTATTATAAAGACTAAAGCATTTATCTTAATACACACTAGCTAACTTAGGTTATAATAATAAAGAAAAGGTGCTTACTAAAAGGTATCTTTTAGCTAGTAAAACACTAGCTATTCCTTTGCTTTAAATATAAACTTCCTAGTCTAAATACTATTTTAACTACCTTTTATTAATATATATAAGGGTACTATAATCCTAGAGTATTTATAAATAAATTATTAGTAAAAGTTATAAAACCCTAGGAAGAATTAGATATCCTTAAAGCTTATTAACTTCTTTTAGTCTTAGATTATAGTAACCCTCTATATATCTATTAAAATCCTATTAACTAATAGGATAAACCCTAGGAATTTTACTAATTCCTAGTAAAATAAACACTTTAAGGGCTTTATATATAACTTTCCTAACCTTATATATTTTAGAACTTCCTTAATATATATAGTATACTTTTCCTATATTTTAGAGAAAATAAGGATATTATTTAGATACACTATATAAATAGTGTTAACTAGCTTATAAAGCGCTTTATAAATATAGTTTTAGAAAGTAGCTAAGGTATTAGTTAGCTTAAAAGGTATTATAAGGTATTTATAGTGTCTATAATATATATAAAAAGCAGTCTTTTACTTATTACCCCCTTTAATTTAAATTTAATAGTAAGTATTCTTAATATTAATCTTTAAGAAGAAATAAGCCCCTTAGCACTAGTCTAGGATCTCTAAAATTAGGGGGAGGGTATAGTGATTTTTCTATATTACCTTATTAAGTCCCTTATAGTTTATATATAGCTAAAGTATCCTATCCTTCTTTAGTATAAATAAGATAGGTATGCCTATAAGGCTCTTAGAGGGTTTTATCTAGCCTTTCTATAGGTTTTTATTAATATATTTATAAAGCTTCTTTAGCTTACCTTAGGAGAGGGGGTAAATTAGCCTATATAGAGGCATAGCCCTTAGTATTAGGTTAATTATATAGTTAGTTATTTTTCTAAAGGGTAGGCTCCTTATCTTATTTAATATAAATATATCTTTAAACTTATATAGTTTCTTAGGGATATCTTTAATAGTTTTATATACTTTTGCTTTCTCTTTATCTTTAAAGGTAATAAACTTATTTTCTATAACCTTTATAATAGTATATATAATAGTCTTATTATATATTACCTTTATAAACTTATAAGGAGTTATAAGTAAAAAGGCTATTTTTTACTTCTTAAACTACTACTCTCTAGAGTATAAATAAAGATATATATACTTTTCTATAAGTATATATATTCTAATTAATATAAGGCTTCCCCTAGGTCTTAGGTTCTTATTTATAGCTATATATAGTAGCTTAAGGTTCTTTTCTTTTTCTCTAAAGTCTTTAATAGTAATAGGTACCTTATAGATACTATATTAAGGGACTATAAGTGCCTTTACTACCTTAATAATAAGTGCTATAGCCTTAGCCTAATTAAGCTTATAAGTCTAAGTAAACTTAGCGCTAATAATATTAATCTTAGTGTAACTATTAAGATTTACTACTATTTTAATGTCTTTATACCTATAAATAGTAACTAGTATATAGAATTAATACCTTATTAGTACCTTAGTATTAGAGGTAAAGGTAAGGGCATTTACTTTTACCTTAGGAAGTTTTCCTAGCCCCTTTAGTATTCTTTCTTTAGCTTATTATATTTATTTATAAGGTACTCTATGCTATTATAATTAAAATATTACCTTTTATACCTAGGTTTACTATTATTTAGGTAAGTAGCTAGTGTTTTCTTCTAGTCTTTATTTCTTTAATCTTTATAAGGTCTATAGCCTTATAAGGAGTTATATCTTTAGTGCTAGGGAGCCTTATATAGGCCTTTATCTTCTAAGTACTTAGGCCTTTACTTACTCTTTAGTATTACCTCCTAAAATTACTAGGTAAGTTATATAACCTTTTCTTAAGTTTTTCTAGTAATAGAGGTATATAGGTTAATATAGTCCTATAATTTAGGGAGTAGTTTTATAAAGAATATAAAAGTATATAACTTTTTAGTAGCTTTTTCTAGGTATTTCTTAAGTAAATTTAGGAAAATACTAAATTTAATAAGGCTTTAGCCTTTATATTATTTTATATTTTCTAGCTATATAGCTATTTAAGCATTATAGTTAGTAGTGTCTTAAAGTAATATAAGTATCTAGGTCTTAAATTTATCCTAGTTATCTTTAAGGTCATCCTAGCTATTAGCCTATTATTTCTTAAGGTATTAGTCCTATCTTACCTTATAGTTACTATATATATAGTTAAGTGTAAATAGGATCTTTTAGTAGTTATACTAATACTTTTACTTTACCTTATTAAAGGTATAGTTTAGGTTATTAATCTAGATCTTATGCTTCTATAGGTTTATAAGGTATTAGAGGTTAGTAATATTTTAGACTTTTACCTCTTAGCTACTATAGCTTAAGGAGGTACTAGCTCTTTACTATCTTTTTATCTTATCTTCCCTTATATTTAGTTATAGTAAGCTAATAAGCTTTTATTCCCTTTTCTATAGCTTTTAGAGTTTCTTAAGCTAAGTAATTTACTTAGTTATTACTATAGTTTTAGCCCTAAGGTTAGAGAGTACTAATTTAGTTTTAGTCTTAGTAAAGTATAGTGTATTATTAGCTATAATACTACCCTTATTTAATTAGGTTTAGTTATTATCTAATATTACTTTAGTAAATTAGGTAGTTCTCTCCCTTATATTACTTTTAAGTAACTAGTAAGTAAAGCTTTAAAATTATAAGGATAATAGTAGCTAGGTAAGAGGTATAAGGCTTTTATATATTTACTAAAGCTTACTAGGTCTAAGTGTGTTATATATATAAGCTAGGAGCTTATAGCTAGTGGCTTACTAGCGTTACGTAAACCTAGCCCTAAGGCCTAACTCGCTATGTAGTGCGCGTTAGCGTTCCTAGTGTTGTTATTGTAAGTGGGGCCTCACAAAAACAGTCAAATTAATTAACAACTAATGTTAGAATAAACCTAGAATAGGGAGATTAGTAAGGGGATGCGATTAATTAGTGCTAATTAGAAGATTACTACCTACTCTAGATATTTTATCTTAGGGTGGACACATTAAGACAAGAGAACCCTCTAAATTAGTTTAAAGAGTTAAAGATAATAGGTTAAATCGCGAAAGCTATCCCTAGAAATCGCTATTTTCGGACTTAGCGAAAAGCTAGTTCCCTTGTGGAGTGTATTACAACTAGAATAGTAGATAGACAAGCTTGGATAACAGAATTATCTTCTAACTTCTTAGGACCTGTAAAACCACGCTTAAGATTAAGAAACGCATGTGAGGCCCCACTTACAATAACAACACCTAGAACGCTAACGCGCACCATATAGTAAGTTAGGCCCTAGGGCTAGGTTTACGTAACGCTAGTAAGCCACTAGCTATAAGCTCCTAGCTTATATATATAACACACTTAGACCTAGTAAGCTTTAGTAAATATATAAAAGCCTTATATCTCTTACCTAGCTACTATTATCCTTATAATTTTAAAGCTTTACTTACTAGCTACCTAAGAGTAATATAAAGGGAAAAACTACTTAATTTACTAGAGTAATATTAGATAATAACTAGACTTAATTAAATAAGGGTAGTACTATAGCTAATAATACACTATGCTTTACTAAGACTAAAACTAAATTAGTACTCTTTAACCTTAGGGCTAAAACTATAGTAATAACTAAGTAAATTACTTAGCTTAAGAAACTCTAAAAGCTATAGAAAAGGGAATAAAAGCTTATTAGCTTACTATAACTAAATATAGGGGAAGATAAGATAAAAAGATAGTAAAAAGCTAGTACTTTCTTAAGCTATAGTAGCTAAGAGGTAAAAGTCTAGAATATTACTAACCTTTAATACCCTATAAACCTATAGAAGTATAAGATCTAGATTAATAACCTAAACTATGCCTTTAATAAGGTAAAGCAAAAGTATTAGTATAATTACTAAAAAATCCTATTTACACTTAACTATATATATAGTAACTATAGGGTAAGATAGGACTAATACCTTAAGGAATAATAGGCTAATAGCTAGGATAACCTTAAAGATAACTAGGATAAATTTAAAACCTAGATACTTATACTACTCTAAGACATTACTAACTATAACGCTTAAATAGCTATATAGCTAGAAAATATAAAATAATATAAAGGCTAAAGCCTTATTAAATTTAGTATTTTCCTAGATTTACTTAAGAAATACCTAGAAAAAGCTACTAAAAAGTTATATACTCTTATATTCTTTATAAAACTACTCCCTAAATTATAAGACTATATTAACTTATATACCTTTATTACTAGAAAAACTTAAGAAAAAGTTATATAACTTACCTAGTAATTTTAGGAGGTAATACTAAAGAGTAAGTAAAGGCCTAAGTACTTAGAAAATAAAGGCCTATATAAGGCTCCCTAGTACTAAAGATATAACTCCTTATAAGGCTATAAACCTTATAAAGATTAAAGAAATAAAGACTAGAAGAAAATACTAGCTACTTACCTAAATAATAGTAAACCTAGGTATAAAAGGTAATATTTTAATTATAATAGCATAGAGTACCTTATAAATAGATATAATAAGCTAAAGAAAGAATACTAAAGAGGCTAGAAAAACTTCCTAAGGTAAAAGTAAATACCCTTACCTTTACCTCTAATACTAAGGTACTAATAGGGTATTAATTCTATATACTAGTTACTATTTATAGGTATAAAGACATTAAAATAGTAGTAAATCTTAATAGTTATACTAAGATTAATATTATTAGTGCTAAGTTTGCCTAGACTTATAAGCTTAATTAGGCTAAGGCTATAGCACCTATTATTAAGGTAGTAAGGGTACTTATAGTCCCTTAATATAGTATTTATAAGGTACCTATTACTATTAAAGACTTTAAAGAAAAAGAAAAGAACCTTAAGCTACTATATATAGCTATAGATAAAGACCTAAGACCTAGGGGAAGCCCTATATTAATTAGAATATATATACTTATAGAAAAGTATATATATCTTTATTTACACTCTAGAGAGTAGTGGTTTAAGAAGTAGAAAATAGCCTTTTTACTTATAACTCCCTATAAGTTTATAAGGGTAATATATAATAAGACTATTATATATACTATTATAGGGGTTATAGAAGATAAGTTTATTACCCTTAAAGATAAAGAGAAAGCAAAAGTATATAAAACTATTAAAAATATCCCTAAGGAATTATATAAGTTTAAAGATATATTTATATTAGATAAGGTAAGGAGCCTACCCTTTAGAAAAATAACTAACTATATAATTAACCTAATACTAGGGGCTATGCCTTTATATAGGCTAATTTACCCCCTTTCCTAAGGTAAGCTAAAGAAGCTTTATAAATATATTAATAAAAACCTATAGAAAGGCTAAATAAGACCCTTTAAGAGCCTTATAGGTATACCTATTTTATTTATACTAAAAAAGAATAGAATACTTTAGCTATATATAGACTATAGGGGACTTAATAGGGTAATATAAAAGAATTACTATACCCTCCCCCTAATTTTAGAGATCCTAGACTAGTGCTAAGAGGCTTATTTTTTCTTAAAGATTAATATTAAAAATACTTACTATTAAATTTAAATTAAAGGGGGTAATAAGTAAAAGACTGCTTTTTATATATATTATAAACACTATAAATACCTTATAATGCCTTTTAGGCTAACTAATGCCCTAGCTACTTTCTAGAACTATATTTATAAAGCGCTTTATAAGCTAGTTAACACTATTTATATAGTATATTTAGATAATATCCTTATTTTCTCTAAAATATAGGAAAAGCACACTATATATATTAAGGAAGTTCTAGAATATATAAGGTTAGTAAAGTTATATATAAAGCCCTTAAAGTGTTTATTTTACTAGGAATTAGTGAAATTCCTAGGGTTTATCCTATTAGTTAATAGGATTTTAATAAATATATAAAGGGTTACTATAATCTAAAACTAGAAGAAGCTAATAAGCTTTAAGGATATCTAATTCTTTCTAGGGTTTTATAACTTTTACTAATAATTTATTTATAAATACTCTAGGATTATAGCACCCCTATATATATTAATAAAAGGTAGTTAAAATAGTATTTAGACTAGGAAGTTTATATTTAAAGTAAAGGAATAGCTAGTGTTTTATTAGCTAAAAGATGCCTTTTAGTAAGTACCTCTTCTCTATTATTATAACCTAAGTTAGCTAGTGCGTATTAAGATAAATACTTTAGTCTTTATAATAGTAGAAATCTTATCTTAATAGGATAATAAGGGTTACTAGTATTCTATAGCCTTTTAGTTAAGGAAGTTTATAGACACTAAATATAACTATAGCATAGCTAATTAAGAGTTACTTACTATAGTAAAGTTATTTAAATACTAGTAATATTATATTAAAGGCATAGTAACCCTAGTTAAGGTCCTATTAGACTACTATAATTTATAGACCTTTATAAGGTAGTAGAAGTTAAATAAAAGGTAAGCTAAATAGTGTATATTCTTTTGCCTCTTTTACTTTATAATTAAGCATAGACTAGGGAAAAGTAACCCTATAAATACGCTATTAAGAAAGTCTAATTATAAGAGTAAACCCCTAATAAATAGGGTACTCTTACTAAAACTTAAAAAAAAGATAGTAATTACTAAAGAACTAGTAAAAGTAAAGATACTAATATATTAAAAAAGATATAGTAAGATACCTTTAGAGGAGGAAAATACCTTAGTTTTAGTAAAAAGGTATAGTAAGATGCCTTTAGGGAAGGAAAATATCCTAGCCCCTATAGTAAAGGCTTATATAGCTTAGTTAGAAGGCTAGATAGCTACTATAAATCTAGTAAAAGGTTAGCTAAATAAAGGTAATTTCTAGGAGAAAGTAGTGTATATCTAGGACACTAGTATAGTATAAGAGATCTAGGGGGCTATTATATTACTAAATCCCTACTAATCTAGACTAAATAAACTATTAGTGTAATTACTATAGAAGGTATAAGATTAAGACCTAGATTTATAGAGATAAAGTAGTAAGATTAACTCCCTAGTAAAAGGGAAAGGAAAAGCTAGTTTATAGTTATATAGCGTAAGGGGTCTCCTAATATACTAAGACTAAGTAGTTATTCCCTAAGAGCCTATTTTATAATAAAAGCTTCTATAGCTATACTATAATAATCTACTAGTAGGTTACTTTAGAACTAAGTATACTCTTAAGCTATTAAAGCATTACTTTTAGTAGCTAGCTATAAGTAAGTCTATATTAAACTATATTATAAGCTATGTAACTTACTAATAGGTAGTAGCTAGAAGGCATTACCTATATAAAAGCCTTAAATCCTTACTAATACTAGGGTAACTATAGGTAAAAATCTTAATAGATTTTATTATAAGGCTACCTATTATATAGATAGGTAAGCAAGAAGCTAATGTAATCCTAGTAATTATAGACTAATTTACTAAGTACTCTATCTTCCTACTAGTAACTACTATAATTAATATAGCTAAATTAGTAAAGCTTTTCTATAAAGAAATTAAACTATAATTTAGGGCACTAATAGGCATTATATCTAATAGGGGATCTATCTTTATAAGCTAATTCTAGTTAGACTTATGCTACCTATCCTATGTAAAATATAGGCTTTTTATAGTGTTTTACCTCTAAACTAATAGGTAAATAAAGAGAATAAACTAAGTGCTTAAGTATTATTTATAATACTTTATTATAGAAAATTAGTAAATATAGCCTAAGCTACTCCTTATAGTGTAATTTGCCTATAATAATATAGTAAATAAAACTATAAGCTACTCTCTAAACTACTCCCTTATAGGCTATTCCCCTAAGTTTTGCCTTACTCTTAGGGATAAGATTATAAAAGGGAAGGTACTAAAGGCCTATACTTATATTATAAAGCTATATAAAGTTAAGGAGTAACTAAAGTAAAACTAAGTAAAAGCCACTAAAATATAGGTAAAGTACTATAATAAATATTACTAGCTACTAACCCTATAAAAGGGTAATCTAGTACTACTATTAATAAAAAACATTAGGCTTAAGGAGGCAAAATAAAAGCTAACCCCTAGGTTTATTAGGCTATTTTAAATACTTAATACTATAAGCAAATAAGTGTATTAACTTATATTACTTAAAAAGTATAGTTAATTATATAATATATTTTACATTAGCTTACTAAAGCTATAGAATAGTTATAAAGAGGCTATAAATAAAGATATACTAATACTAAACCTTAAGGATAAAGATAATAAGTATAAAGTTAAGGAAGTTAAGAACTATAGGAAAACCTATAAAGGTAATAAATACCTAGTAAAATAGAAGGGTTAGCCTAGCAAATATAACTAGTAGATTCTAGTAAAAGATATAGAAAGCACTTAATATATAATTTAAAAATTTCACTAAAGTAAATTAAGGAAGAAAGGTAGTGAGATATAAGTAAGTTATAAGCAAAGAGATATAAGGTTCCTATAGAAAAGGCTTAGCCTTATTAGCTACTATTATACTTTATAAAAAAAAAGTAACTTAGACTATTTACTAAATAATAAAGGAAAACGCGCTTATAACTAAGGGAGAGTTAGGGGAAACCCCTTTATTATAGCCCTATTATAAGTTAAGATCTTACTATCTAAAATAAGGTACTTAGCCTTATTTTTATCCTCTATAACTACTATCTCTATTACTAAGTAAAAGTAATAGACTACTATAGCCTAGGGTATAAAACCTAGATTAGTTAAATATAAATATAAAACTATCTTTATATTTTATATAAATATAAGCTATAAGTAGTTTAGCTACTAAAATATTAGTAAATAGATAGTAAAACTAGACTAAAATATAACTTACTACCCTAGGAACTAAAGCTAGGAATATAGACACTAATAATTATTAGTAAGAAATAATATACTACTAGTATAAAATAAAGGTATCTTACCTAGAAATATAAGCAATAAGCTAGCAAATAGGTAATAAAAATATAAACTTAATAGACCTTAGTAGCCCTTATTAAACTAAATATAATATAGTGCGCTATATTAGTATAGTTAAAACCTATTATTAGATAGAGGTAATAGGTGCTAAAATAGTAATAAGTTACCTCTAAAAATATAGGATTATTAGGGTTTTCTAGATCCTTATTACTATAGGCATCTATAAGTGCCTAAACCTAGTTAAAATAAGCTAAGAGATTATAAAAATCTCCCTATATAGTAAGCATAGCCTATATTAAATATTAGTAATAAGCTACTAAGAAACTAAGGAAAAGTAGTATAGTTATAGTATTATAAGTATTACTATATTTATAGTATTAGATATAGCGCTTAGAATACTTTATTTATAAAGCAATAGTAAATAAATAGTAGGGGAATTAATAGTTTATTTATAGTAATTATAGCTTAGCTAGTAGGTGTTTCTTAAAGTTAGTATACCTAGTGTATAAATAATATATATAAAAGTAACGCTTAAAGGGAATAGTCTCCTTATCTATAGTAAGAGAGTAGTAAGTAATAAGGTAAAAGTTAGAGTAGTATAAGGTATAATAGTATTTATAAGAATAAATTACTAGTATTAAGGGGAGGAAAAGGCTATAATAAAGGGGAGAGTTATAGATAAATTTATACCTAAGCACTACTTATTATTTATTATTATTTTAATATATTTATTACTTAGCAAATAGCTATAAAATAGCTAGCAAAAGCTATTTAGAAGCCTAGCTAAAAGTAGGGGGATAATTATAAGGCCTTACTTATAATAATAACACCTAAAACGCTAACACACACTACGTAGCAAGTTAGGCCCTAGGGCTAGGTTTACGTAACACTAGTAAGCCACTAGCTATAAGCTCCTAGCTTGCATATATAACACACTTAGACCTAGCAAGCTTTAGTAAATATACGAAAGCCCTATACCTCTTGCCTAGCTACTATTGTCCTCACACTAGTACCCTATAGCGTTTATGTTAAGAAAATTAAAGGACGCTAAATTACGCTATATAACACTAGACATAGAGCTACTAGCAATTTAGGAGGCCTTTTAGACTTAGAGGTACTACCTTGCTTACTTAGCGCACCTAGTTACTATAATTATAGATTACCTAAACTATAAGTACCTTATAATAAAGCCTAAGCTAACTAGTTACTAGGTTACTATATTAGATAAGCTATGCCTATTTAACTTTACTATTAAACACTAGGTAAGAAAGCTAAATCCTACTAATCCTTTATTATAAAGGTTAGACTATATTAGTAAGAAAAGGAAGGCTAAGGCTTTTATATTTTAGTTACTAACCTTCCTTACTAAGTTTACTACTATTAGGCTATAGGGGCGCTATATTAGTAATAGCTTAACTACTAGTTAGGCATGTCTATAGTGTGTTAGGTTTATAGTTAAAAAGTAGCGTAAAAGTAATAGTAACTTAGTAAGTACCTTATATTTACACTTACTACCCCTTAATAGTAAAGTAATAACCCTAATAATAGGTAAGAGAACCTTTTCTATATTAATCTTTACTAGGCTAGGTAAAAGGCTAGAGCATATAGTAATAAAGCTATAGAATTATAGTAATTAAACCTTACTAGCTAGTTTAAGAACCTTTTCTATATTAATCTTTACTAGGCCTATAGAAGCAATAGTAAGTAAGTTAACCTTTACTATATTAACCTTTATTACACTAGTTAAAAAGTCTAAGAGCGCTACTAAGAAGCTATATGCTTATAGTAGTATTAAAGCAAATTACCTAATAGTAAGTAAGAGAACCTTTTCTATATTAATCTTTACTATATTTATAGAAGTAATAGTAAGTAAGAGAACCTTTACTATATTAATCTTTACTAGGTTAGTTAATTTATCTAAGAGCGTTACTAAAGAGCTACTAGGCTATAGTAGTGTTATAATAAGAATCTTAGTGGTTTAGAGAACCTCTTCTAAGTTTAACTCTAATATTAGGAGTAAGGCAGCGAAATTAAAAGCCCTAATTTAAGTCTTATTATTAGAAGCGTAGTAAGGGGATGCCTTTATTATATAGTAAAAGTTATTGCTAATAAGTAGTAACTCTAGTGCGTTAGGACTATAGTTAATTAGTCCCTCTAAGCTAGAGGCTAGAGAGCTATAGATATAGACTATAAGATCCTCTAAGTTACTAATATATAAAAATTATGTTTTTATCCCACTAGGATTATAGAAAGAAATTTTACTATTAACCTATAATAATCCTATAGTAAGTTATTAAGGGGTTAGTAAGACCCTTTATTATATTATAAGCTAGTATTACTAGCTATTAATAAAGAAAGATATTAAGGTATATATCTAGTCTTATATTAATTATTAAGTTTTAAAGCTAAGGTTATATAAACCTTATAGCAAGTTAGCTATATTACTAGTGCCTAATCACCCTTTCTAAGAATTATTAATAGACTTTATTATAGGCTTACTACTAGTAAAGGATTAGAAGTTTTAGTTATATAATGCGATTTTAGTTATTATAGACTAATTCTTAAAGTATAGTATTTATATACTAGTGTTTACATGCCTAACTAGTAATAGCCTTACTATAGTGTTTCTTAAGAATGTTTTTAAAGACTATAGCGCCCTAGAAAGTATTATTATAGACTATAGGTTAATATTTACTAGTAAATTCTAGAGGACCTTTTACTACCTTATTATAATAAAGTAGTAACTAAGCACTGTATTTTATCCCTAAATAAATAGGCAAATAAAGCAATTAAACTAGGTTCTTAAGCATTATCTAAGAGCCTATACATATACTAAATAGGATAATTAGGTAGAATATTTACTAATAGTATAGTTTACTTATAATATAAGTAAGCATAGTAGTTATAGCCTAATACTAGTAAAGGCACTATAAGGGTATAACCTAAGGGGACTATATTAGGCTATCCTAATGCCTAACTTAGTAAATAACTAGGTAGAAAATAAAGTCTTAGAATTAAAATAAAGACACTTAGAGATTAAGTAACTACTCTATAATATATAAGTATAGTAAAAGAAGTATTATAATTATAAGAGAATACTAATAGAGTTTAAGGTTAGGGACTATATTTTACTATTTACTAAGAATATTAGCCTAAGATAACTAAGCTAAAAGCTTATAGCTAAGTACCTAGGGCCCTATAAAATTAAGAAAGTAGTTAGAAATTATAGCTTAGCCTATTAATTATAATTACTAGCTAGCTTAAGGCTTTATAATATATTTAATATTATAAGCCTTAAACTATTTAGAGGGGATCCTACTAGCTATATAAATATATCCTTGCTATAAGATAATATTAAAGAAAACAAAGAAAAGTTTAAGGTTAAGAGAATTATCTTATATTAGTATAATAGAAAATAGCGGAAATTCTTAGTAAAATAGAAAGGCTATAATAGCTTAGAGAATTTATAGGTGTTAAAAAGAGATTTTATTATAAGGGATATTATAAATAATTATAAGCGGTAATTAAGTAGCTAGTTTATAAAGATATTATTACTTTAGTAATTTAATATATAAAATTTTATAATATAAAAAAGTTATATTCTCTTAAAGCAAACTACTATATAGCTACTAAGCACCTATTACTCTATTATTATATTTACCCCTATATTTTCCTTTGCGGTAGCTATAGGAGCTTTATTATTAAAGAACCCCTTCTTATCCCTATAAATAAAGGAATAGAGCTCTTTAGGAAGCTTAGAGAGGCTAATATATATAGGGAGCTATAAAGCATACGCTATAAACTAGCTATAAGTTAGTAAAGTAAAAGCCACGCTAGAGATAATAGGACTTACTATAGGGGCATTTTAAGCTATAAAGCGTAAGCTATTAGCAATATTAATTTAGACCTTAAGGTTAGTAGTATTAAATAGCTATAATATTACTGCTTACTTATTAGTATTTGCCTTATAAGTAGCTTTTATAGTTAGATAGGCTTAATAAACTTTCCTATAGTAATCTATATTCTTTATAGTAAGGAGAGTATTATATAATTTATATTTTGCGTATACTAAAGCCTAGTAATAAGTTAGCTCTAACTAAGTTACTAGAATTAATAATCTTACTAAGGATAGATAGTAATAGGTGCTATTAGGAACCTCCTTTATAACTTTAAAAAACTTATAATAGAGTATTATAATTCTTATAGGACACTAATAATAGATTAGCTAGCTAAGAGTAGTAGCCTTAAAGGGGCACTTATACTAGTATATATTTTATTATTTTTTATATAGTAAGTGCACTTTAAGGAATTACCTATCCTAAGTTAGTAGCATAAGAGTAAGAGAGGAGTAGCTTAGTTATACTAGGGGAATAATAGCACTTATTAGGAATTAGCTTCCTATCTATAATATACTAAGGTTTAGCTCTATTATCTTTAGGGGTAATTTACTAGATTATTACTTACTAACTATAGTAAAGGTAGGGAATTTTAATTATATTACTTAGTAAGTTAGTAGCTATAATACTATAAATAAGAGGTAAACTTATATAGATATTTTTAAGGCACGCAAAGCCCTTTTATAAGGGGATTTGTCTAGGGTAGGCGCTAAGGGTCCTAGAGTTATTAGGCAGATAGAAGATATTATAACCTATCTATAAGTTAGTAGCAAGCAAGTAGGAAGTAAAGTAATAAGATACTAACTATAATACTAACTATAAGAAGTAAAGAGATAATAAGATAATAAGGAGAAAGACTCTAGATAATATTAGTAACTACTAGATAGTAGCAGCGAGAACGCTACTATAGGGCTAGTAGGGCTAACTTATAAATTTAATATTAAAAAGTAAGAGGGATAAGGAGGAAAGGAAAAGAAAAAGGAGGGGAAATTTAGTCTTTTTTATATTAACCGCAGACCCCTTAAGTGATTTACGCAGGTAGCGAAAGTAAGCTATAGGTTAAAAAGCTAGCGTTATAGCTATTAATAGCTAAAGTTATAGCTAACTACACACACCTAGTAAGCTTATAGTAACTTCGCTAAAACTCATAATTAAATACACCCTAATATATAGTGTCTAATACCCTATCCTTTTTAGCTAATAAGGAAATATAATATAGGGTGTTTACTTTCGTAGGACTAGTAAGAATAAGGATATAAGCACTTATAAAGTAACTCTATAGCTATAACTACATTATAACTAGGAGCTTATAGGTAAGGTAGGGAATAATAGCTAGACTGTTATGGACTGGCCCCTAGGCTGCTGCGATAGGGCGTTGATATAGTATTAAGAAACTTAAGGAGAGGAAAGAGGAAGGTAGGAAACCTATCCTCACTAGGGCCCCTTATACCCCCTAACTACCTTATATAAGCCCTCTTTTCTACGTCCTTGCCTATATAGGACTATCCCTACCCGCGTGTGCTATGTAAATGCTTAGGCAAAGCCTAAGCCCTTATATATGCCCTTACTCCTCCCTTTCTTTTTCCCTTACCTATAGTTAATATAAGTGCTTACCCTTTACAATACGTTACAGGTGCTTATTATTTTAACCTAGGTCTAGGTAAGACATATAATACATACTTCTAGCTACTATATTATTATTATAATAACACTAGCCCTGCCCTTACTTATTTATCCCCTTACTTACTACTTACTATTTATTTTTATTCTATAGCCTTAACTTCCTTATACTAAAAATATTTTTTAAATATTATAACTCTATTACTCCTTCCTATCCTATTATTCTAAATAATTATTATTCCCCTATTAGACTTATAATAAATATGCCTTATTATAAAATAAATACTTATAGGTTTACTTAAGCTCTAGCCACTATTGCTATATCCCCCACTACTACTGCTATATCCCTTACTACCCCTATTACGCTAATAGCTAGGTCTATTAGCAAGTTCCTTGTAAAGGGGGACTCTAATAATAATAAGTATGCTACCCCTTACACGCTTTTTTAGCCCTATAGGCCTTATATTAAATAATGCCTTACTATAGGCATATTAAACTATTACCCCCCTAAAAGTAGTAAGTCCTATCCCCTATATTAGTAGTAACACATAACCTATGTCTAGTTAACTAGGTACCTATTTACTAACCCGTAGCTTTATTATTGCCTTAAGGATCTTAAGGCTTTAATTACTATAGGTACATATATTATTATACCTAGGGTTAAAAGGACTCTAACCACTAAAAAGAAAATACTAGTTCTCTCCTAATAGTTTTACGCCCTTATAAGCTAATAGAATACGCTCCTAAATTAGGCTTAATTTAATCTAGTACCTATTTGCTTTGCCCTTAGGCCCCCCCCCTTCTATAACACTCCTACTATAAATATAACTAGGCTTAAGGTTATTCCCCTTAGTAGTAGTAGTCTTACTAGTGGCTATAGTATAAGTAGCTTTATATAGTAGGTTACTAGCGTTTTATTCTAATAGAACTAATAGATTATTAGCAAACTAAACTCTATATAATAAGAATTCCATAATTAGTTTACGCGCCTCCTTAAGGCGCTCTCCCCCTATTACTATAGTAGTACCTAGGGCCGCTAGTGGCTTATTAAAGCTAGTAATAATTTGCCCTTATATTAGCGCTAGGAGCGCTCCTAACCTAGGTCTATCCTAGGTCTAACTAATTACTATGCTAATTACACTATAGGTAGTAGCTATCCCTTTATAACTATTATTATTTACTAGTCCTCCCCTAACAAAAGTTAATCTAATAATATAACGCCCCTACCTTACACTTGCTTTACGCTCCCTAATTGCTATTCCGCTCTTACTATCTAGAATTATAGTAGTAGCTATAGTAGCTATAGTGCTAGCTATAGTAGCCGCGGTACCTAACATAGCATAGGTTACGTCCCTATTAGACATAAGGTAACACTAGTTACTATCCTATCTAATAATAATAGCCTTACTAATAGCCTAACTAACCCCTAGTCTAAGTAACCCTTACACTATAGGGGGTAAGGGGGTTTAAATATACTTTAGTAACTATAAGGAATTAGCTAGGTTTAGGATAGGTGCGCCTTATACGCTAGAAGATATCTCCTTTAATAGATATATAGTCTATAATTAATTTAGTCTATTATTATAATATATATCTCCTTACTTCGCTTTAAACTTATTAAGGGCTTATATCTATATTATACTTTCTAGCGGTTCCTATATTAGCTACATATAACCTGCCTACTTAACTAGGATATTATGCCTCCTGCCTTAGCCTAGGGCATTTTAAGCCACTAAGATCTATTTAACTTAGTATTCCTTTATAAGTTTATTATTATTCTCTACTAGGACTTATTCTAGCCCTAGATAGGAGTCCTAGAGCTTCTAACTAGGAAGAGGGTTCTCTATAGCCTATTTAATAAGGTCTACGTGGAAAACTAGGTAAATACCCCTTAGGATATCTAACTATACTATAAGTAGTGTTAGTATATTAATAACTATATACTTTACTATAACCTAGTTAAGTTTCTATAAGGGGCGGTTTATCTTAATATTCTTAAGTAAAAGCTATACCTTATCTCTAACCTAAAACTATTTCACTAGATATTAAGAAGCTAAGGTAGCGTCCTACTGCCTTTATTAAATATAGGCTATTATAGCTTATACTAGAAAGGTACCCTCTTATAGGTGCTCTAGGAAACGTATAGCCTACCCCTTAGGTAATATTATAAAAGCAAAATAGTCTAGTTATAACTAAATTAGTTCTAAGTTATATCTATATAGTAATTTATTTAGACTTACCCCTATTACTAAAGAAGACCTATTATTAATTACAAGCTAGCAAGTAGCTAGATATTCTAGCTAATTAAACTGCAAGAAGAAACCATTATATGTAAGATCGCTTACACTTCCTAGTTCGCCTGCTCTATGCTACTATTAGTCTATAGGTAATGTAAAGTGGAAAGTAACTAATTAATCCTAACTAGGGAGCATAACATTATCTAGAATTTCCCTAGCTAGTCTAACCCCTAGTCTGTAATAATAGATTAGGGAAATCCTTAGAACCTTTACTAGACTATTTTGAATTATTTCGCGCACTCCTTAGCCCTAATAGAGGTTATAGCTTCTAGCTATATAAACTTCGAGAGTTAATTAGTAATAACTATAAGGTATTATAGCTTCTCTAGGGACGCTGCTAGTAAGTCTATTATAAAGTTAATAGAAATCTAAGACTAGAACTAATTAGGGATTAGTAGGGGTTTTAGTAAGCCCTACTGCTATTAGTAGCTCTTATAGCTACTAAAGCAATAACAGTTATAAACAAACTAAGCAATGTCCTATAATATCCTATCCTAATAGAACTGCTATTATAGAATCTAAAATATAGTGTTATAGCCTAGGTGTCCTGCTACTAGTAAGTTATAGCATTATTATATAAGGGTTATTATAAGGGGTTCCTAAGCTAGGATCTAAGTATAACCCTAAAACTAAAGCGCCCTATGTACGCTTATAAAGCAATCCGTAACCTACTCCCTTATTAGTGCATTAGGGGGAAACTTCTAAGCCCCTTCTTGCATAGCTTTTAATTAAATACTATATATAGGGTCTAATACAATAGCCTAGTCCTATAGGGTCTAGAGGTGTTTTAAGGCAAAGAGGGCCTCTCCTACTAGTAGTAGCATATATAGTGCTAGTTTAGAGCTATCCCCTTATATAACTAGTAATAGTAAGAGTTATATAATAGTAATAGGTTATAAGATCTGCCCTATCCTTAAAGCTAACTTACTTTAATCCTATTCCCTTTAGGAAAGGGCATTTAGGCATTAAGCTTATGTACTAGGCCTATAGCAAAGGTAAAAGTTAAATAGCGTAAGTGTATCTGCCTATTAGGCCTGCCTCTCTAATATAAGTTAAGGAGTTATAAAGTATTCTAGGTTTTTATAATTAGTATAGATTATAAATAGATAGGATACACCCTAAAGCTCTGCTAACTATGCCTTAAGATATAAGATAATAGCTAATAGTTCCTTATTATAAATTATATAGTTCTTTTACAAGGGCATAAGACTAGCGAAATAGTAAGTAACTAGATATAAGATATTATTAGGGCCTTATTATAAGAGATATCCACTAAGAGCTATGCCTAAATAATTAGCTTCTACTACTATAGGGCAGTCTAGGTCCTATTATGCTAGCACTAGATACATAATAAACGCAGCTTTTAGCCTCTTAAAGGCCTTATCCTCTTCTAGTCCCTATTAGAAAGGGATATTCTTCTTAGTAAGCTATATAAGTAGGGCGGCTAGCTTAGAGAAGTCCCTAATAAAGTTATAGTAAAAATTTGCAAATCCTAAGAAGCTACAGACCCCTTATAATTTTATAGGTGCTACCTATTCCCTTATAGCTATAACCTTTGTAGGATCTAGGCGGACTAAGCGTCCTGCTATAATAATATATCCTAGGTACTAGACCTCCTTTATAGCGAATATTAACTTGTTAAGATCTAGGTATAAGCCCACAGCCCTTAGGTAGCCTAGAACTAACTAAACCTTAGCTATATAGTCTTTTCTTAACCCCCCTAAGTAAACTAAGATATTATTAAGGTAAGCTATAATAAAGTCCCCTAACATATCCCCTAAGGATTAATTAATATAGCGCTAAAAGGTTACTAGGGCGCTAGCTAGGCTAAAGGGGCAAACTAGCTACTTAAATAGGCTAAACCTTATATAAAACGCTATAAGGTACTCCTTACCCTTAGCTATCTATAGTTTATAAAATGCTATATAAATATTTACTTTAGTAAACTAGCGTGCCTAGGATAGGGATTATAGTGTCTCCTTAATTAGTAAGAGAGGGTAATAATCCTATGCTATTATCTTATTAAGAGCGCAGTAGTCTATATAAAAACACTAACCCTTGTTAGCCTTTTTAATAAGGAGGATAGGGGCTATAGCTAATAAGAAGCTAGTATAAATCTAGCCCTTATCTATTAAGTCTGTGATTTAGCGCTAGACCTCTAGGAGCTAGTCCTATAGCATATTATATAACAGTCCCTATAGGAGTGCTAGCTTAGAGCTATCTAGGTTCTTATGTAGGTGTATATAGTAATTAAGAGAGCCCCTATAGGGGGGCAGTTTATTAGCCTTAGCCTTATTAAAGAGGTCTGTAAAGTCTAATAACTCCTTAGGCAATATTAATATATTAGGACTAGCTAGATCCTTCTTAGGTGCTATAATCTATAGCACTATTATTATCTCTCTTAGGCTTATAGCAATAAACCTTATAGTAGTATCCTTATTCTATTATACCTTACAAGCCTTAGTAGTGTAAAGGGATCTAATAATTCCCTATATAAGTGCCTCTACCTTATAAGTAGTGGCCTTAGAGATATAAAGGCCCTCCGCTACTTTAATAACTAATTATTATTTTACTATATAAATTACTATATTACGTTACTTTAACTAAGGCATTCTAAATATCACGTCCTAGGTAAGACCTAGGATAACATATAAGTACATAAATAACTCCTAGCTATCTATATTAATTCTAGTGCGTATTATATAGGTAATAGAAGAGAAGTCTTCCCTAACCTACTTCCCCCTCTATTTTACTTTTACTATAGTGTGGACACGCCTTTATTTTAGTAACTATATAAGCTCTAGGCCTAGCTATCTCGCTGCTAATTTACTTACTACACTATAGTAATTATAACTATAATTAATCTAGACATTAATATAATAATATATATTAAAGAGTATAGGAATTAAGAAAGGTAGTTAGTCTATATATTATACTATATCCTATTTTATCTCTATATAGTAATTATAATTATCTTATAGTGTAGTAGTTAGCTAGCCTCTTTGCCCCTATATAAGACTTTGCTTAGGGGCTACTTATTTTCTATAGGGGGAATGTTTACTTTCTTATCTATGCTTTCCTTATCTACCCTATATAAGTTAATACTAACCTTTAGGCAGTGGGCTAGGAGGGTAGTGCACTCCTAGATAAAGTAGTCCTTAGACACACACCGCAGGCAGTGTCTCTCTTAGTGGCGTTTAGCTAATTTCGCCTCTAATACCTATTTTGCTTATTCTATGTTTAAGGTAGCCTTTATCCCCTTCTTCTTCTTAGCTAACTTATTTAGCTACCTTAGGCAAGTCCTAGCCACGCAAACCCTAGTTATTAGTGTGTTACCCTTATAGTTAACCTAGGCTACTAGTTTTACTAGTTAGGGTTTATAATAAGTCTAGTACTTATCCTTTAGGGCAAGGGCTTTTATATTAACTATAATCTTATAATATTACCTAATAGCTATATACTAATTACTCTAGCTAACACCCTATCCTACGCTAATCTCTCTTAGACGCTTATTAAGCGCATATTAGAGCTTTGCTAGCTTTACCTTGCCTATCTAGCGTTCCCCTTTTACTAGTAAGAGCTTCTTAGAAAAGTAAATAAAGAATATAGAAAATATCTCCCTTAGACCCTACTCTATCTAGTTAAGCTTTATAAGGGCTATCTCCTATCTATAGGGGTTAGAGAATATAGTCCCTAGGTAATCTAGAAAGTAAGTAAGGTTAAATCTAATAGCACTACCTTATTTAAAGTAAGTAGCTACCTAGAACTAGACCTTAGAAGAAAGGTTTTAATAAATAAGCATCTATTTATTCTTATTAGAACTAATAAAGCCTTAGTTTACCTATAACTTATATTCTATTAGGAGCCTCTATATAGTAAATAAGGCTTTATTACTATTATATAGGTTACCTAAGGGGATTAGCTTTTATTTTATTCTAGGTATAGGAAGGACTAGGTTAGAGGCGCTAGGCTAGTTAGGGGCGCTAGCCTTAGCTAGAGGGGGTGCCTAGGCTAAGGGTCCTAAGGCATTTGTGTGTATATGCTCCTAAAGGCATTTAAGCTTCGCTACTTATTTATATAGTATAAGTTAAAGTATTTTAAATTAGGCTTATTAGGCTGCCTATAGTACTATAGCGTTAGATAGGGGTGTTACTATCCTATAGCTAGGTTAGTCTTATAGGTAAAGCGTGTCTATTATATCTATTAATATATCTATTAGTGTATCTATTATGAATTTTAGTAGCTATTATAAAGGACTAAAGGAAGTTTCTTAATTATTATAGACTAGCCCCTAGGCTACTATAATAGGGCGTTAATATAGTATTAAGAAACTTAAGGAGAGGAAAGAGAAAGGTAAGAAACCTATCCTTACTAGGGCCCCTTATACCCCCTAACTACCTTATGTAAGCCCCCTTTTCTACGTCCTTGCCTATGCAGGACTATCCCTACCCGCGTGCGCTATGTGAATGCTTGGGCAAAGCCCAAGCCCTTACATAGACCTATTATTAATAAGGCTATTATCTCCCTATTATTAAAAATGGGAAGGGAATCTAACTAGAGGGATAGGAAGACCTCCCTAGTAGATTCTAACGCAGCGGCTTCTAGATTCACTAGATTATAGCTTATTCTTCAAGATTAGGAGCTTTTAATAGTTAAATACAGTTAATTCCTAGCTAACGGATAGTCTAACAAGCAATGAGAGGATTTCTAGTCCCCTTATAGACTTACTAACTGTATTAGAGGATTTAGGTTGCTAGAGAGGTCTTAGGAGCTACTTTTTATTTTCCGCAAAACTCATTTATATAGGAAAAATAAAAAATCAACTCACGGCCATACAAACTAGCTGCCTAGGTAGTCTAACTACGTATTTTAATAGACAACCCTATTAACAAAATATACTATTAAATCCAGAAAAATTCAAGGATTTAAACAGTATACGTTAGCCTTTTATATGACTACTAGTTGCCTAGTTACAGTCGATTTTAGCTTCCCTATAGGGTAGCCTAGTTGGCTTAGTTATATAAGCCCGTGGGTTGGTTGTGGGAACGCAAGTCATAACAGACGCTGCAAGCAACGCTTGTAACTAACGTTGCAATAACGCAACAAGGCAACTAGTGGGCCTATAAAATAGTGCTATAAATAGCATTATTTTAACACTCCCTCTAGAAAAGTATAAGGTAACTAATTCAATACCTAGACTTAGCTCTTTAATAGATATCTAAGTTAACTATAAATCTAATAATAAATCCAATAACTTTTAGACTAAAAACAGTAAAATCGATAACTTTTTAGGCGTAATTCTAGTGTTTTTGTTAATTTTTCGGGTTTTTCGACTTTTTAGTTAATTTTTAAACTAGGCCTTTGTATTTGTAAGACCTAATAGTTGGATAAATTGTTGAAATTTATTATTAGGCAAGGGCTTAGTTAAACTATCTGCAGGCATCTCTTTAGTGTTAATGTAGATAACCTTAGCTATACCCTTCTATACCTTTTCTCTAGTATAGTTAAATTTTAGTAAGGTATGCTTTGTTTTGCTATAAAGAGCAGGGTTATTAGCGGTTGTAATAGCGCCTTAGTTATCACTAAAAATTAGTACTAGAGGTGCTATAGGTAGCTTTATCTCTTTAAAGAGACTATAAAGCCACTCTAGCTCCCTAATAGCTTCACATAAGGCGTTAGATTTAGCCTCTAATGTAGATAAAGCTATTGTAGTTGCTTTCTTTGATTTCTAGCTAATAGGTCCTTTAGCTAGCTTATAGAGATAAGCATAGGTTAATTTAGAGGACTTATTACCTGCGAAGTCACTATTATAGAAGCTAATAAGGGTTGCAGAAGCTGTAGTAGCTTTAGACCTTCTATAAGTTATAGAATAACCCATAGAGCCTAAAAGGTACCTAAGCAGATGTTTAGAAGCATTAAGATACTCTATAAATGGCTTAGCTAGCGCTGTGAAAAGCCACTGAACTAGAAAGGCAATATTAGGTCTTATAAGGAGCATTAGGTATATAATAGTCCCTATAATACTCTGATATAGCTTGTGATTAGGGGGGGAAAGAGGTTTAGTTAGGTGGTCTACCTATTTTATAATTCTAGGTTATAGGGGAATTTTAATAGGTCTAGTATCTTTTATGTTAAATCTTTCTAGGGCTTTAGAAATGTACTAGGACTAGTGAATAGTTAGGGTCCCTTTCTTTTGATTTCTAGTGATTTAAACGCCTAGGAAAAATTCGGCTAGCCTATAGTCTTCTATAGGATAAGCTTTATAAAGTAGCTTCTTTAGCCTATTAATATAAGCTAGATCTAGTCCTATTAGAAGACAGTTATCCACATAAGTCGCTATATATATAGATATAGTTAGGTTAAAGAAGATAGCTAGGTCGGATATAAGGGGTTAAAAGCCTAGCTTCCGAAGAAGGTCCTTTAAAACCTATTGCCACTCTCTAGAGCTTTGTTTTAATTTATATAAAGCTTTTTGTAGGAAGATAACCTACTTTTAAGAGGGTTTGTAGCTATACTTCTTAAGTAACTTAGCTACTTTAGGTGTAGACTTAGTAAATTTAGTAAATCCATTAGGAATTTGCATATAGATAGCTTCCTTTAGTGGACTGTTTAGAAAGGCCCCTATAAAATTAACCTGTTTAACTTCCTAGTTATTACAAGCCGCTAGGGCTAGTAAAATCCGCTAACTAGGGGGAATGCTAGTTATAGCGTAGGTTTTGATATAATCTTAACTTTCTATCTATATAAACCCTTTAGTAATAAGTTAGGCCTTATACTTTAGAGGATTATTTTCTTTATCCTTTTTAAGCTTATAAACAAGCCTATTCTTTAGAACCCTCTAGCCCTTAGGAATTTAGTCTATCCCTATAAATTTAAAGGTTCTAGCAGCTAGAAGCTGTTTAAATTTATTAAAAGTTATATCTATCCATTTTTAACTATCCTTGCTTTTTAAAGCTTATTTCTAGGTCTTAGGGGTATCCGAATTGTTGTTTTTAGTGGATAATTTAGCCCTTTGTTATGCCTTAAAGCATATCTCCTTAACGTATAAAGATATATTGAAATCATTAATATCCATAGAATCAGAATTAATTAAAGAATCTAAATCTAAAAACGGTTTTTTAATAGCACCCTTATTAGGGGCGCTAGAGCTAGGGCTCTCTAGGGGTAGCGCTAGAGGCATTGCAGGCGCTATTGTAGGCGTTGTATTAGTTACCCTAGGGGCTGTTAGTATAGGCGCTGTAGGCGCTGCGGGCGCTAAGCTTTTAGGAGGCTTTAGGTAACTATCCTAAACTTCTAGATTATCTCGTAAGATATTAGCTTCTCCCTCTAAAGGATTAGTCCCTAAAGGCTTAGGGGACCTTATAAAGCCTATATCCTCTATAATTTTAATAAAGCTAGTCTTTATAACTAACCTTTTAGAGGGAATATAAATAAGATAAATAGTAGAACCTAGAGTAGCTAGTAACTAACTAGGAATAGTCCTAGGGGCTAGCTTTTGAAGCTTAGATCTCTGCTCCGGAGGTATTAGGACCTTATAATAAGACCCTATAGCCCTAATTTTCAAAAAGTTAGGCTTATAGGAAGTCTTAGGCTCTAAATTAGCTAGAAATAGCTACTTAGGGGTTAAAGGTTTAGTTGTATTAGCTATGATATTAACTAATTCCACTATAGCTAGAAGGATATAAGACTATAGAAATAGGGGTAGCTTAGACTACTAAAGTGTAGCCCTAAGCTAGTCTAGGATAACCCTAATAGCCCTCTTAACTAGCCTATTCTATTTGTGAATGTAGGGGCAAGAGGTGCTAAAGCAAATTCCCTTAGAAAATAACTATAACTAAAGTTTGTTATTAATTTTAGTACCTTTGTTAAAGTGAAGGTGCCTAGGATACGCGTTATATTGATTTTTTAGGGCTCTAAAGAAGCCCTTAATAGCTAAAGAAAGGGTTAAACCTTCTTTATTAGCTAATAAAAAGCACTATTTATACCGGGATTTTTGATTAATAAGAATAAGGACTGTAGCCTTCTTATTATGTAGTATAGGTTTGATTTTAACCGTATCTCCCTCTAGAATATCTAGAACTCTAGGGGGGTCCTAAATAGGTTATTTAGTTAGTTTTCTAATAGCTTTAGATTGCATATAGGCTATGCAGTTAAAATCCTTTTCTTTAATAGCGGAAAAATTAGGGATCCCTTTAGCTAATTTCGATGATTTCTTTAGTAAAGGGAGGCCTATGTGGCCTAATCGAATGTGCTAAAGAAGGGCTAAATCTAGTAACTTCTTGTAACTAGAATCTAGCTTTTTAGGGCTATTATCCCCTAGCTCCCTCTATTGCTAGGCCTCTTAAGAATCACAGGCCTCTAGGGGTAATAGACAGCTACTATTATTACCTAAGTTATTAGGGTATAGACCTTCTAAACCCCCTATAGAAAGTGCCTAACTAGGAGGAGCTTCGGTGGGACATAGGGCTAAATTATTATCTTCTAGCTCTTTAATTCGTTAATATTCCTTAGGATTAAAAGCTAGTTACGGAATTTAAACCTCTATAGGGTAGGAGAACCCTAATTTAGTCTTATAAGCTCTTGGTTGTTGTTGCTATTATTAGTTACAATATTAAGAGCCTATAAAGGAGAGGTGGGTTAAATGCTTATAGATTATAGGAGTAGGTTACCCCTTAATCTATAGGAAAAAGCTATGTTTAGCAGGTTCTAGTAACCTATAGGGGCTTTTATTGGCTAGGAATAGCTAGTCTTTAGCTAGATAACCTCCTTTTAGATAGTGAGATAACCCACTAACTAGGTTAGTATCTATACCTAGGAAATATAGGGTATCTAGCAGAGCTAAAGGCCTATATTCTAGTGGAATTTTCTTGACTAGAACGTTAAAAATAGCTATGCCTCTTCCTTTAGGAAAAACAGGTCCTCCTGCTATAATTATAGCGCTAGTTTTACCTTTCTTTAGAGGTTTAAAGTCCCTAAAAGAAGCCCTATTATTACAAATATAACAGGAAGAACCCGTATTATACAAAAGGGAGTTTTTAACTATATCATTAGAGTAGCTAAAAGTAGGCTTACTAGTAGTGTTACTAGTGGTACTAGAGGTATCTAAGTTAGACTTAGAATCACTACTATTATTACTGCTAGATTTATTAGAATCTAATTCTTTAACGTATCCTATAGCTAGGGTGTAGCCTAAAGCAAAAGCAGCTTCTTTTCCTTTCTATTTTTCCCTATTGCTACTCTTTTTCTTCTTCTACTTCTTTTTAGAGGCTTTAGAAGGGTTTGAATCCTTCTTATCCTACTCTTTAGTGGCGTTAGAGTCCTTCTTAGGGTTAGGGTTAGGAAACTTCTTTTCCTAGTCCTTAGAATTTCCCTTATTATTAGAAGCCTTATAACTAAGTGCTTTAGCTATAGGGGAGGTTTTGTCCCTCTGTTCTTCTAATAAATCCGCTATAAGGAACTGTAAATTTAGGGTATTTATAGGCAGTCCTTATGCCCTAGAAGCTCTAATAGTAAATCTTTGTCTCTTAGCCTAACTAGGAAAGGTCTGCTTTAATGCATTAATATAGTGATTTACTTAATTAATAGGGGTAATCTCTACACTACAAAGTTATAGTCTAGCTAGTAAATTATTAAAATTAGCATTAAAAGCCTCTTAAGATCCCTTATAACTTAAAAAGTTTAGGGAGTGGTAGCTAGCGTATAGTGTACCACGCTAGATTTTAGCACTCTGCGAATACTACCTAATAAGGACTTTATAGGCTTCTTTAGGGGATTTTTGCTAACATATAGCAGCCTATAGTCTAGGTTAGTAGCTATCTCTTAATATTATTAAAAGAATAGCTTAGTTATAGTTAGCTAGATAGCCTACTAGGCTTAGATTATCTATAAATTTAGGTAATCCTAGGGCTCTAAATTATATGCTTAGGGCTTACTTTCACTAATTATAATTTTTAGGGCCTTTTAGCTTAGCTCCCTCTAGAATAGAGTAAACCTTCTTGTTTAGTTCCTTTATAGCACTTATATTAAAGGTAGCTTATAAGTTACTAAAAGATACGCTTGTAGAAGTAGTAGCTATTAGGTCTTCTTCTAGAACCTTAGTATTTTCTTCCTTAGGTCTATTAGAAGCCTAAAGACCTTACATAATAGTTATAGTTTATGTTAATTTCTCTAGTAGATTATTAATGCTAGCCTTGTTTTTAATACGATTTTCCTCGCTATGCCTAATAAAATTAGATAAGGTCTTGCCTTGTTGTTTAATTTGGCTCTGTATCTATAGCTATAAAGCACTAGCCTAAATAGCTAGTTAACCTTCTATATCTATCCTACTAGGGTCCCTAGGGGGGCTAGAAGACCCTATAGCAGGGGCCTTACCCTTATAACTAGGTGGTGCTATCTTCTAAAAGTCCCTGTGTTAAATCTCTAAATTTATTCCTATTGCAAATAATGCGCGCTAGAAATTAATTGTGTTATAATCTAGTTACGTACGTAATTTGTGTGGTAGGGCCGTTTAAGAGGGTAGCCCTTAGGTCTAAAAAGTGAGTCTTTAGTATGCGTGGGCAGAAAAATAGCAGAGAAGAATCTCCGCGAGGAAAATTTCTTAACACTAAGGATAGGAATTATAGATAATAGGTATTACAGAAGCTATAACGCAACGTAACGTAATGTATAGTGCATGCAACGTAATGTAATAGGTTAAAAAGTCTAGTATAGATATACTAGATGTCTAATAATTTTAAAGGATGTAGCGTATTTACTATTATAGATAATATTAAATATAACGGTCGTAGTAGTGAATAGAATCACTAAAAGTGGTTATGGTTATAACTAGATAGTTATGGTTGCAATGTGGTGGTTACGGGTGTAATATGGTGGTTGCGGTTACGGCTATAAATGATTTTTAACACTAAGGGTCTAATGTTGCAATGCGTGGTACTAGTAAATAAAGAGCTTCAAATTCTAGTGGTTTCCTTTGTAATCTTAAGAGCCTATAAGTATAGTAGGTAGTAACTGTACTTAAAATCAAGCAGTAATCGCAGTAGAATAACGCAGTAATGTAGTAATCTATAGGCCTTCTAGGCTTATAACCTATTAAAAATAGGAAGGGAATCTAACTAGAGGGATAGGAAGACCTCCCTAGTAAATTCTAACGCAGCGGCTTCTAGATTCACTAGATTATAGCTTATTCTTTAAGATTAGGAGCTTTTAATAGTTAAATATAGTTAATTCCTAGCTAACGGATAGTCTAACGAGCAATGAGAGGATTTCTAGTCCTCTCATAGACCTACTAACCGTATCGGAGAATCTAGGTTGCTAGAGAGGTCTTAGGAGCTACTTTTTATTTTCCGCAAAACTCATTTATATAGGAAAAATAAAAAATTAACTTATAGCCATACAAACTAGCTGCCTAGGTAGTCTAACTAAGTATTTTAATAGACAACCCTATTAACAAAATATACCATTAAATCCAGAAAAATTCAAGGATTTAAACAGTATACGTCAGCCTTTTATACGACTACTAGTTACCTAGTTACAGTCGATTTTAGCTTCCCTATAGGGTAGCCTAGTTAGCTTAGTCATACAAGCCCGTGGGTTAGTTATAGGAACGCAAGTTATAACAGACGCTGCAAGCAACGCTTGTAACTAACGTTGCAACAACGCAACAAGGCAACTAGTGGGCCTATAAAATAGTGCTATAAATAGCATTATTTTAACACCTATATCTTACATTAGGACGCGTAAGGTAAGAATTATATAGGAAGTTTAAAATAGTAAGTTTACACTAACTAGGCAGCAAGTATAATTAAGGGTAATTATAAAGTAAAGGGGGTACTATATTAGGGTTATAGAGGCTATAAAGCGACATAGGCAATAGAGGTAATAGCATTATATATAGTAGGACTTACTTAGGACTTATAGCGCCCTAGCTATAAGGTTGCTATAAGCTAGTTATATAAGCGTAAAGGGGGTATTTAGGCGAAGGTCACACACAGGGAATATAGGAGGCTAGAGATTAAAACCCTTAAGCATTACTACCTAGCTTTAGCTATCTAGCTGCTACTTATCCATACTATCACCCTGTTCTATTCACATCTGGCCCAGAAGCCTTGACAGTTTGTAGAAGCAACAGTAGGTAGGAGAACCTCTTCTATATTAATCTCTACTAGGTTAGTTAATTTGTCTAAGAGCGCTACTAGAGAGCCACTAGGCTATAGAAGTGTTATAATAAGAATCTTAGTGGTTTAGAGAACCTTTTCTAAGTTTAACTCTAATATTAAAAGCAAGGTAGCGGAATTAAAAGCCTTAATTTAAGTCTTATTATTAGAAGCATAGTAAGGGGATGCCTTTATTATATAGTAAAAGTTATTACTAATAAGTAGTAACTTTAGTGCGTTAGGACTATAGTTAATTAGTCCCCCTAAGCTAGAGGCTAGAGAGCTATAAATATAGACTATAAGATTCTCTAAGTTACTAATGTATAAAAATTATATTTTTATCCCACTAGGATTACAGAAAGAAATTTTACTATTAACCTATAATAATCCTATAGTAGGTTATTAGGGGGTTAGTAAGACCCTCTATTATATTATAAGCTAATATTACTAGCTATTAATAAAGAAAGACATTAAGGTATATATTTAGTCTTATATTAATTATTAAGTTTTAAAGCTAAGGTTATATAAACCTTATAGTAAGTTAGCTATATTACTAGTGCCTAATTACTTTTTCTAAGAATTATTAATAGACTTTATTATAGGCTTACTACTAGTAAAGGATTAGAAGTTTTAGTTATATAATATGATTTTAGTTATTATAAACTAATTCTTAAAGTATAGTATTTATATACTAGTGTTTATATACCTAACTAATAATAGCCTTACTATAGTATTCCTTAATAATATTTTTAAAGACTATAGCACCCTAGAAAGTATTATTATAAACTATAGGTTAATATTTACTAGTAAATTCTAAAGGACTTTTTACTACCTTATTATAATAAAGTAGTAATTAAGCACTATATTTTACCCCTAAATAAATAGGTAAATAAAGTAATTAAACTAGGTTCTTAAGCATTATCTAAGAGCCTATATATACGCTAAATAGGATAATTAGGTAAAATATTTACTAATAGTATAGTTTACCTATAATATAAGTAAGTATAGTAGTTATAGCCTAATGCTAGTAAAGGTACTATAAGAGTATAACCTAAGGGGACTATATTAGGCTATCCTAATGCCTAACTTAGTAAATAACTAGGTAGAAAATAAAGTCTTAGAATTAAGATAAAGATACTTAGAGATTAAGTAGCTACTTTATAATATATAAGTATAGTAAAAGAAGTATTATAATTATAAGAGAATGCTAATAGAGTTTAAGGTTAGGGACTATATTTTACTATTTACTAAGAATATTAACCTAAGATAACTAAGCTAGAAGCTTATAGCTAAGTACTTAGGGCCCTATAAAATTAAGAAAGTAATTAGTAATTATAGCTTAGCCTATTAATTATAATTACTAGCTAGCTTAAGACTTTATAATATATTTAATATTATAAGCCTTAAACTATTTAGAGGGGATCCTACTAGCTATATAAATATATCCTTACTATAAGATAATATTAAAGATAATAAAGAGAAGTTTAAAGTTAAGAGAATTATATTATATTAGTATAATAGAAAATAGCGGAAATTCTTAGTGAAATAGAAGGGCTATAATAGCTTAGAGAATTTATAGGTATTAAAAAGAGATTTTATTATAAGGGATATTATAAATAATTATAAGTAATAATTAAGTAGCTAGTTTATAGAGATATTATTACTTTAGTAATTTAATATATAAAATTTTATAATATAAAAAGTTATATTTTCTTAAAGCAAACTACTATATAGCTACTAAGCACCTATTAATCTATTATTATATCTATAGCTATATTTTCCTTTATAATAGCTATAGGAGCTTTATTATTAGAGAACCCCTCCTTATCCTTATAAATAAAGGAATAGAGCTCTTTAGGGAGCTTAGAGAGGCTAATATAAGTAAGGAGCTAGGAAGCGTAGTTTATAAACTAGCTATAAGTTAGTAAAGTAAAAGCTATACTAAAGATAAAGGGACTTACTATAGGGGCATTTTAAGCTATAAAGCATAGGCTATTAGTAATATTAATCTATACCTTAAGGTTAGTAATATTAAAGAGCTATAATATTATAGCGTGTTTATTAGCATTAGCCTTATAAGTAGCTTTTATAGTTAGATAGGCCTAATAAACTCTCCTATAGTAATTTGCATTCTTTATAGTAAGGAGTGTATTATATAATTTACATTTTACGCGCACTAGAGCCTAGCAATAAGTTAGCTCTAACTAAGTTACTAGAATTAATAATCTTACTAGACACTAATAGTAAAGGCTATTTTTAGGAACCTCCTTTATAATCTTAAAGAACTTATAATAGAGAATTATAATTCTTATAGGGCACTAGTAATAGGTTAGCTAGCTAAAAGTAATAGCCTTTAAAGGGATACTTATACTAATATATATTTTATTATTTTTTATATAGTAAGCGCACTTTAAGGAATTACCTAACCTAAGTTAGTATTATAAGAGTAAGAGGGAAGTAGCTTAGTTATACTAGGGGAATAGTAACACTTATTAGGGACTAGCTTCCTATTTATAATATATTAAGGTTTAGCTCTATTATCTTTAGGAGTAATTTACTAGATTACTACCTACTAACTATAGTAAAGGCAAGGAATTTTAATTATACTATTTAGTAAGTTAGTAGCTATAACACTATAAATAAGAGGTAAACTTACATAGAAGTTTTTAAAGCCTATAAAGCCCTCTTATAAGGGGATTTCTCTAAGGTAAGCACTAAGGGTCTAGGAGTTATTAGGTAAATAAATAATATTATAACCTAGCTATAAGTTAGTAGTAAGTAAGTAAGAAGTAATAGCTAGATAGCTAAAGGTAAGTAATAATACTTAAGGGTTTTAATCTCTAGTTTCTTATATTCTATATATATAACCTTTACTTAAATACCCTCTTTATATATATATAACTAGCTTATAGTAGCCTTATAGCTAGGACACTATAAGCCCTAAGTAAGTCTTACTATATATAATGCTATTACCTCTATTGCCTATGTGTTAAGGCTTCTAGGCTGGATATGAATAGAATAGGGTAATGGTATAGATAAGTAGCAGCTAGATTGCTAAAGGTAGGTAGTAATGCTTAAGGGTTTTAATCTCTAGCCTCCTATATTCTATGTGTGTAACCTTTACCTAAATACCCCCTTTACGCTTATATAACTAGCTTATAGTAACCTTATAGCTAGGGCGCTATAAGCCCTAAGTAGGTCCTACTATATATAATGCTATCACCTCTATTGCCTATATTACTCTATAGCCTCTATAACCCTAATATAGTACCCCCTTTACTTTATAATTACCCTTAATTATACTTACTACCTAGTTAGTGTAAACTTGCTATTCTAAACTTCCTATATAACTCTTACCTTACGTGTCCTAACGCAAGGCATAAGGAGATAATAGCCCTATTAATAATAGGTTTAGCTATTATTCCCTACCTTACTTATAAGCTCTTAGTTATAATATAGTTATAGCTATAAAGTTGCTTTATAAATACTTATATTCTTATTCTTACTAGTTCTATAAAAGTAAACACCTTATATTATATTTTCTTATTAGCTAAAAGGGATAGGGTATTAGATACTATATATTAGGGTGTATTTAATTATAAGTTCTAGTGAAGTTACTATAAGCTTACTAGGTGTGCGTAGTTAGCTATAGCTTTAGCTATTAATAGCTATAACGCTAGCTTTTTAACCTATAGCTTACTTTTACTACCTATGTAAATTACTTAAGGGGTCTATGGTTAATATAAAAAAGACTAAATTTCCCCTTTTTCTTCTCTTCCTTTCCTCCTTATCCCTCTTACTTTTTAATATTAAATTTATAAGTTAGCCTTACTAGCCTTATAGTAGCGTTCTTACTACTACTACCTAGTAGTTACTAATATTATCTAGAGTTTCTCTTTATTATTTTATCTTTTATTTGCTCTTATAGTTAGTATTATAGTTAGTATCTTATTGCTTTACTTCTTACTTACTTACTACTAACTTATAGCTAGGTTATAATATCTTCTATTTGCCTAATAACTCTAGGACCCTTAGTGCTTACCCTAGAGAAATCCCCTTATAAGAGGGCTTTATAAGCTTTAAAAATATCTATATAAGTTTACCTCTTATTTATAGTGTTATAGCTACTAACTTACTAAGTAGTATAATTAAAATTCCTTACCTTTGCTATAGTTAGTAAGTAGTAATCTAGTAAATTACCCCTAAAGATAATAGAGCTAAACCTTAGTATATTATAAATAGGAAGCTAATTCCTAATAAGTATTATTATTCCCCTAGTATAACTAAGCTACTCCCCTCCTACTTTTATAATACTAACTTAGGTTAGGTAATTCCTTAAAGTACGCTTACTATATAAAAAATAATAAAATATATACTAGTATAAGTGCCTCTTTAAGGCTATTGCTTTTAGCTAGCTAACCTATTACTAGTGTCCTATAAGAATTATAATCCTTTATTATAAGTTCTTTAAGATTATAAAGGAGGTTTCTAAAGGTAGCTATTACTATAAGTATTTAGTAAGATTATTAATTCTAGTAACTTAGTTAGAGCTAACTTATTACTAGGCTTTAGTGTATATAAAATATAAATTATATAATATACTCCTTACTATAAAGAATATAGATTACTATAGGAGAGTTTACTAGGCCTATCTAACTATAGAAGCTACTTATAAGGTAAATACTAATAAGCATATAGTAATATTATAGCTATTTAATACTACTAACCTTAAGGTCTAGATTAATATTACTAATAGCCTACGCTTTATAGCTTAAAATACTCCTATAGTAAGTCCTATTATCTCTAGCATAGCTTTTACTTTACTAACTTATAGCTAGTTTATAGCCTATGCTTTATAGCTCCTTACTTATATTAGCCCCTCTAAGCTCCCTAAAGAGCTTTATTCCTTTATTTATAAGGATAAGAAAGGGTTCTCTAATAATAAAGCTTCTATAGCTACTATAAAGGAAAATATAGTAGTAAATATAATAATAGAGTAATAAGTGCTTAGTAACTATATAGTAGTTTGCTTTAAGAGAATATAACTTTTTATATTATAAAATTTTATATATTAAATTACTAAAGTAATAATATCTTTATAAACTAGCTACTTAATTACTACTTATAATTATTTATAATATCCCTTATAATAAAATCTCTTTTTAATACCTATAAATTCTCTAAGCTATTATAGCCCTTCTATTTTACTAAGAATTTCCGCTGTTTTTTATTATACTAATATAAGATAATTCTCTTAACCTTAAACTTTTCTTTATTATCCTTAATATTATCTTATAGTAAGGATGTATTTATATAGCTAGTAGGATCCCCTCTAAATAGTTTAAGGCTTATAATATTAAATATATTATAAAGTCTTAAGCTAGCTAGTAATTATAATTAATAGGCTAAGCTATAATTACTAACTACCTTCTTAATTTTATAGGGCCCTAGGTACTTAGCTATAAGCTTTTAGCTTAGTTATCTTAGGTTAATATTCTTAGTAAATAGTAAAATATAGTCCCTAACCTTAAACTCTATTAGTATTCTCTTATAATTATAATACTTCTTTTACTATACTTATATATTATAAAGTAGCTACTTAATCTCTAAGTGTCTTTATCTTAATTCTAAGACTCTATTTTTTACCTAGTTATTTACTAAGTTAGGCATTAGGATAGCCTAATATAGTCCCCTTAAGTTATACCCTTATAGTGCCTTTACTAGTATTAGGCTATAACTACTATACTTACTTATATTATAGGTAAACTATACTATTAGTAAATATTCTACCTAATTATCCTATTTAGCGTATATATAGGCTCTTAGATAATGCTTAAGAACCTAGTTTAATTACTTTATTTACCTATTTTATCTAGGGATAAAATATAGTGCTTAGTTACTACTTTATTATAATAAGGTAGTAAAAAGTCCTTTAAAATCCACTAGTAAATATTAACCTATAGTTTATAATAATACCTTTTAGGGCGCTATAGTCTTTAAAAACATTCTTAAGAAATACTATAGTAAGGCTATTATTAGTTAGTTATATAAACACTAGTATATAGATACTATACTTTAAGAATTAGTTTATAATAACTAAAATCGCGTTATATAACTAAAACTTCTAATCCTTTACTAGTAGTAAGCCTATAATAAAGTCTATTAATAATTCTTAGAAAGGGTAATTAGGCACTAATAACATAGCTAACTTACTATAAGGTTTATATAACCTTAGCTTTAAAACTTAATAATTAATATAAGATTAAATATATGCCTTAATATCTTTCTTTATTAATAGCTAGTAATATTAGCCTATAATATAATAGAGAGTCTTACTAACCCCCTAATAACCTACTATAGGATTATTATAGGTTAATAGCAAAATTTCTTTTTGTAATCCTAGTGAAATAAAAATATAATTTTTATACATTAGTAACTTAGAGAATCTTATAGTCTATATCTATAGCTCTCTAGCCTCTAGCTTAGAGAGACTAATTAACTATAGTCCTAATACACTAGAGTTACTACTTATTAGTAATAACTTCTACTATATAATAAAGGTATCCCCTTACTATACTTCTAATAATAAGACTTAAATTAAGGCTTCTAATTCTACTGCCTTACTCCTAATATTAGAGTTAAACTTAAAAGAGGTTCTTTAAACTACTAAGATTCTTATTATAACACTACTATAGCCTAGTAGCTCTCTAGTAGTGCTCTTAGATAAATTAACTAACCTAGTAAAGATTAATATAGTAAAGGTTTTTTTACTTACTATTACTTTTATAGATATAGTAAAGATTAATATAGAAAAGGTTCTCTTACTTACTATTAGGTAATTTACCTTAATACTACTATAAGCATATAGCTCCCTAGTAGCGCTCTTAGACTTTTTAACTAGTATAGTAAAGGTTAATATAGTAAAGGTTAACTTACTTACTATTACTTCTATAGGCCTAGTAAAAATTAATATAAAAAAAGGTTCTTAAACTAGCTAGTAAGGTTTAATTACTATAATCCTATAGCTTTATTACTATATGCTTAGGCCTTTTACCTAGCTTAGTAAAGATTAATATAAAAAAGATTCTCTTACTTACTATTAGGGTTATTACTTTACTATTAAGGGGTAGTAAGCATAGATATAGGGTACTTACTAAGTTCCTATTACTCTTACACTACTCTTTAACTATAAACCTAATATACTATAAATATACCTAACTAGTAGTTAAGCTATTACTAATATAGCGCCTCTATAGCCTAATAGTAGTAAACTTAGTAAGAAAGGTTAGTAACTAAGATATAAAAGCCTTAGCTTTTCTTTCCTTACTAATATAGTCTAACCTTTATAATAAAGGATTAGTAAGATTTAGCTTCCTTACTTAGTGTTTAATAGTAAAGTTAAATAGGCATAGCTTATCTAATATAGTAACCTAGTAACTAGTTAGCTTAGGCTTTATTATAAGATACTTATAGTTTAGGTAATCTATAATTATAGTAACTAGGTACACTAAGTAAGTAAGGTAGTGTCTCTAAGTCTAAAAAGCCTCCTAAATTACTAGTAGCTTTGCGTCTAGTGTTATATAGCGTAATTTAGTGTCCTTTAACTTTCTTAATATAAACGCTATAGGGTGCTAGTAACCTAGCACTAATATTATAAGGATAGCTCTAATTATATATTTAAAGGCATTAGTCTTTACTTATAGTAGTAATATTAGGTTAAAGTAAACTAAAATTAGAGCCTTTTAAAATAGCTTTTATAATTCCCTAAACACTACTAGCTTACTATTATTTAGCTTAAACTTTACTAGTTAGTTCTTATATAAGCGGTTTATTAATAAGATAACTATTTTGCTATATAACTTAATAAAATACCTATAGAATCTAGTAAACCTAAGGAAAGATTAGATATTAAATATATAGATAGGTATTAGCTATATTATAATTACCTTTACCTTGCTTAGGTCTATTAAGATTCCTTTTAGTAAAATTATATAACTAAGGAATTTAACCTCCTTAATAAAGAATTAGCACTTATCTAAATTAATAAAAAGGTTAGCTTTTTAAAATCTCTTAAGGATCTTTTTAATATTACCCTTATGCTTTAAGATCTTATAGCTAAATATTAGGGTATTATTAAGGTAAATAATATAAATAAGATTATTAAGGCTTTCTAAAGCTTTATTAATATACTCTTAGAAGGATACTAGTGTATTAATAAGCCTAAATAGTATTATAAGATACTTAAAGTAACTATATTTATACTAAAAGGCTATTTTCTACTTATTACCCTTATAGATATATAGCTAATAGTATATATCTTTAAGGTCTAACTTTATAAAAATCTTTACACCCCCTAGTTAATCTAAGATTTCTAATATTAGGGGTAAAGGGGCCTTATCTTTAACTATAATCTTATTAAGGCCTTTATAATTTATATATAGTTATAGCTTTCCCCCTTTTTTTAGTATAAAAAGGATTAGGGCGCTTACTAAGCTAACTAATCTTTAGATCTATTTGTATTCCTATATAGTTACTAGGTACTTATAAAGTACCTATAACTCTTTCTTAGCTAGGTTATATATTAGACCTTATAGTAATGCTTTTCCTTTTTCTAATTTAATAGTATATATATAGCTACCTAAGCTAGGAAGGGTACTAGCCTCTTTATTTAAAAATATATCTTTAAACTCCTTATAAGCTTCTAAAAGTTTTACTTTCTTAGGTTTATTAGCTAGTTTTATTATTATGCTATTATTACTTCCTTTCTCTTTATTTACTATAAGTCTAATAATAGCTATATATCTAATTATATATATTACCTATAGGTTAAGTATTACTATAATAGATATATATTTTACTACTTTCTAACTATCCTATAACCCTATTACTAATAAGATATAGTCCTTTATTATAAGGTATCTTTAAAGTCTATCTTTCTAAGATATTATTATAAGCTTATATACTCTTACCTAATTAACTCCTAAAACTAATTTTTTACTACTATTAGTAATATAATAGCTAAGTTAGTATATCTTTATATAGCCTATACTATCCCTAACTAATACTATTTTCTTTAAAATCCCTTAATATAGTATAATATTACTTAATACACTCTTAAGTGTATTATTATAAGGTTATACTTTTAACTAATTAAGGTTTATTAGTATATTAGGGTAAATTAAGAAATATATAGCGCTAGGGTTAAATAGCGTTAGTATTACTACCTAGTAGTTATCTTAATATAACTTAATATCTATATAAATTTATAAGTCTAAAAGACTATTCTTATTAAGTTAAGTTATATTAAGAGCGTTTTCCTAGGGTTTTATTACGCTAATTAGGGTTTTATTTATATTTAAGTAACTCCTAGCTTATTTAGTGCTAGCTTAGTATGTCTTAGTAGTATAAGTATTTTTCTAGTAAATACTATAGTTTAGTTTAGTATACTTAGTTAATAGGTAGCCTAGTTTTTTATACTTATAATAAACTAGTAAGCCCCTTACTCCTAAGTAGTGTCCTTTCTATAGCTTTTTTTCTAGGGATACTAAGTGGTTTTTTCTCTTTTACTAGTTACCTCCTTAGTTACCTCCTTAGTAGCTTTTATAAGGAATCCCTTTCTTTTCCTTAGTTATTACTTTTACTTTCTTTCCTTAGCTAATAAAGTAGTTTTAACTTATAGGGTACTCTTAGCTAAATACTTACTTTTTTATAGTGCTATTTAGGTATTATATAAACTAAGTAATTCTTAGAGGTTTAGGTATAGGCTTAGGTAATTTTACCTTTACTTTCCCTTAGACTTTAATAAAAGTCTAGAATAACTAATCCTTATCTTAATAAAGGGTTAGTAGTATTCCTATAGCTTTTAGGTAATACTATCTTTATTTATTCCTTTAGTTTTTAGCTATTAGATAAACTTTACCTAAGTATAGCTTTAGTAATTTATATAACTATTTATAGTAATAAAGTGTATTTACTATTACTTTACCTTATTTACTAAGTAGTTACTAGTATATATAACTTTTATTATATTATTAGTAAATATATTTTAATTTATAGTAAAGGTTATATTTAAATTCACTAAGAATATCTATAGGTTCTTATAGGTATTCCCCTTATATATAGAAGCTTTTAGCTATATCTTTACTATACTATATTTATAAAGTCTAAGTAAAAGTAATACTTTCTAAGAAATAAGGGTAGTATCTTAGGTAAAAGGTATTTATAAGGTAAGAGTAAGGCCTTTATTAGTATTAACTAATTAGAAAGAGGTATTTACTTCTTATAAATTTTTCTATAGCTATTTAAGTTTTTATCTCTTTTAAGTAATTTATAGCTATATCTTTACTTATATAAGGCTATAGTCTAATATAGCTTCTTTACTATTAATAATAGGTTTTAATATATAGGAATTCTCTAGTGTAGTTAGATAAGAAAACTTATATTCTAGAAGTAAGTTTTAATTTATAGGTATACCTTTATATAATATATTTGCTTTAGAGTTATTAGTACCCCTTAAGTAAGTATTTATTCTTTATAGTGCTAATATTCTTACCTTACTAATAGCTTATTACCCTAATAGGAAAGAGAGATTAACTTATTAAGGCTTTTAAGCTAAATATAAATAAAATAGGGTAATAATATAAATAAGTAATAGCTAGATTACTAAAGGTAAGTAGTAATACTTAAGGGTTTTAATCTCTAGCCTCCTATATTCTATATATATAACCTTTACCTAAATACCCCCTCTATGCTTATATAACTAGCTTATAGTAACCTTATAGCTAGGGCGCTATAAGCCCTAAGTGGGTCCTACTGTATATAATGCTATTGCCTCTATTGCCTGTGTCGCTCCGTAGCCTTCACAACCCTAACACTATGTCGCTCCGTAGCCTCCACGACCCTGACAATTTCCTGTTAGTATCACAGCCTCATAGCCTCACACCCTATGTCGCATTGCTGTACATACAATTCTCTAGCCCTAACAGTCCTAATAACCTTAATAAATGCCTTACATTCTATTGATATAAAGGAAAATTCTAATAGTAACTAGGACAAGTCACATTTGTATGTAGTTCGTATAGTAAGTTGCTCAATTTAATTTTCCTTGTGTTATTCTAGGCTATTTGTGTGCCTTAGGCTACTACATTAATGCCTTAGGCCACCCTAGGCAGCAGCATGCAGGGGACACGACTTTCGACTTCGACCTTCGACTTCGACCTTCGTAGAAATTAAAAAAATTAGTGCCTGCCCAAACTTTGCGTGTGGACTACGCGAAATGCATAGTTTGTGCCTAGAAATGACATTGATTGATAAGTTTGCACGGCTTCGTGGATCACGCCCCTAATCACCTCCACTCACGAAGACACAACCCGCGCTACCCTATCACCATCCAAAATTCTTTGACCATGTACCGACTTCAACTACAGCAGGCTCGTCTTCCTCTCCGTCTTGGTCGAGTCTTGTCCTGCAGAAGCATTCACAGCACCACACGAAACATGGCCCAAGCTACACGAACCGAGAGCGACGCCTTTGGCGAGATCCAGGTCCCTGGTGACAAGTACTGGGGCGCCCAGACGGAGAGATCCCTCGAGAACTTCCGCATCAACCAGCCCCAGGATCGCATGCCTCCTCCCATTATCCAGGCCTTTGGCATCTTGAAGGGAGCTGCTGCCACGGTCAACATGCGATTTGGTCTTGGTGAGTTTCCAGTTCACCTTCACCCACCGCCCGCTGTCGAGATCAAGTGCCGTGGCCCTCCGCAAATCGCAAATTGCAAATCGCGAATCGCGGCCAAGGCTGGCGGCGCCGTGTTGCGGGCACGAGTCCCAATGCACTCATACATACTCGCTGTGAGCATAAGCGAATTTTGTCTCGTTAACAATCGTCTCGTTGTTTCCAAATCACAGACGCCAAGATTGGTGAGGCCATCCAGCAAGCTGCTAAAGAGGTCGCCGATGGCAAGCTCATGGACCACTTCCCTCTCGTTGTTTGGCAGACCGGCTCCGGCACGCAGTCCAACATGAACGCCAACGAGGTCATCTCCAACCGAGCCATTGAGATCCTCGGCGGACAGATGGGAAGCAAGAAGCCCGTCCACCCCAACGACCACGTCAACCGCAGCGCCTCCTCCAACGACACCTTCCCCACCGTCATGCACATCGCTGCCGTCCTTGACCTGGAGAACGAGCTGCTCCCCTCCTTGCGCAGCCTCCGCGCCGCTCTCCAGGCCAGGGTGAACGACTTTGAGGCCAAGAAGATCATCAAGATTGGACGAACTCACCTGCAGGATGCCACGCCTCTGACTCTTGCCCAGGAATTCTCTGGCTA
The DNA here is from genome assembly GCA_024072835.1 of Epichloe amarillans. Classification (NCBI taxonomy): domain Eukaryota; kingdom Fungi; phylum Ascomycota; class Sordariomycetes; order Hypocreales; family Clavicipitaceae; genus Epichloe; species Epichloe amarillans. Next base: position 2,779,393 of record CP099637.1, on the reverse strand, counting down.
CGTCGCCCAGCTCGACTTTAGCATCAAGCGCGTGGAGAGCTCTCTGCCCGATCTGCGACTCCTCGCACAGGGTGGCACCGCCGTTGGCACCGGCATCAACACCTTTGAGGGCTTCGCCGAGGCCATTGCCGAAGAGGTCTCAAAGATGACAGGTACCGAGTTCAAGACCGCCCCCAACAAATTTGAGGCCCTCGCTGCCCACGACGCCATCGTCCAGGCTCACGGCAGCCTCAACACCCTCGCCACTTCTCTCACCAAGATCGCCCAGGACATTCGCTACCTCGGCAGCGGTCCTCGTTGCGGTCTCGGTGAGCTCGCTCTGCCCGAGAACGAGCCCGGCAGCAGCATCATGCCCGGCAAGGTCAACCCCACGCAGTGTGAGGCCCTCACCATGGTTTGCGCCCAAGTCATGGGCAACAACGTCGCCACCACCATTGGCGGCATGAACGGCCAGTTTGAGCTCAACGTCTACAAGCCCCTCATCATTCGCAACCTCCTGCACAGCTCGCGCATTCTCGCCGATGGCATGTGCTCCTTTGAAAAGAACCTCGTCGCCGGTCTGCAGGCCAACGAGGAGAGGATCGCCCAACTCATGAAGGAGTCGTAAGTGCTATATACATGTTCCCTCTCCATATTCAACGACCATCGCCGCTCTATCGGTGAATCACGAGCAGAATACTCATCATGCTCTGTCCCTACATAGTCTCATGCTGGTTACCTGCCTCAACCCCAAAATCGGCTACGACATGGCCTCCAAGGTTGCCAAGAACGCACACAAGAAGGGCCTCGCTCTCAAGGACAGCGCCATGGAGCTCCAGGCCCTCACGTCTGATGAATTTGATACTCTTGTCAAGCCTGAGCTCATGATCGGTCCTGCTCCCTACAAGAAGTAAACATGCCTCGGATGGACAACGTTGAAACACGGCATGAATTGAAACAGCATGACGAAACTGACGAAACGGCCCACAAGAGCATGATTGCTGAAAATTCAAAATGATTCATCGCGGCATAGATGCATACTCAGGGAGTGATTCACGAAAACTCTTGCGAAATGTCGCAGGGACGACCCACGGTACAGGTTGTGTGTGTCGATATCCCATTATGGGGCGGTTACTTTGTACACTTTGTACACTTTGTACTAGTATCTAGATCAAAAACCTTTTGCGAATCTTTCCGCACCGCCCTACTCGTCTAGAATTGCCTCTAAAATAAAAAAATAAGCTACTATTTGAAATCCTTACCTTGAACCATCTCTCCTAATAATGTACTATTATATATACATATATTAATTACGTTCGATAGCAATTTATGCTATTGAGTAGTACTCCTGGTGATGTGCTGTTTACGAACCTAGATCATCTCACGGATGGCACGCTCATACGGGCTAAGCCGGCTTTATACCATGGAGCATGACCAACAGTATAGACACCTTCCGACAAGGCGCCGCTGCGTATCGAAACGGCAGAGACCGGGCAAAGGAGTGGTTTTGGCTCCATCAGGGTGGGAGAGTAGTATTGTGACGGAGAATCCAGTAGCCAGGTGACCGAGGAACACAAGCATCCTTTACCCCCATGACTTTTTTGGTACGGTTCTAGCTCCCAACTTCCTTTCTGTGCCTGGCTGCTTCACGTCTACTGCTCCATCTCGTCTCGTTTTCAGAAGCTCCATCTCGTCTCGTTTTCAGAAGAGACTCTTATAGCCCTGAGCCTCGGCCCTTGCGGCTTTCTTTTCTCAAGTATACTGCTTGTTCGGTCGTGAACAGCTCTCGTTGCAAGTCGAGCTACTTGTTGTCTACTCCATCTTTACAAGACTCAACTGGTAATTGTACCCACGATTTGCTTGTAGGCCACGCGTGAATAGCTTAGATGGCTTAATTCATTATCATCACTTTCCACACCGTCTCACACATGCCTCGACACTTCCAAATTTTGCATTGGTGGGCTTGGCGGCCACCTGTCCATCTTGTACGACAAGCCATCCTTACAGTCGTTCGAAAGCAGGCAGAGCTGAAAATGCTTTCTTTTCCATCAGACTATGAAAATACCTGGCTAGTTCTATATACGCTCGCTAATAACTCGCTTGCCCTTTCACCGTCACACTCAAACGCTAAAATAAACCAAACAAGTCCAACTCTATACCTACCACGGGGGGTTCATCAGGTGATTCTGCGGTACAGCTCCAGTCTCGAACGACGGCAGTGTCTTCATGGCGGCGTAAATGGCCGCTACGTGGTCCGTTCCACTCCGTATAAGCACACCCAGGAACTCGGGCGCAACATCATTGTGTACAACTCCTGTTTTGCACCATTCATTGAAAACGCTCCGTGTCATCCGCAGCCGCCAAGTGCCTAGCCAGTAAACGCGTGGGCGCGTCCGTGTTTCTGCATCTCGCCTCGTATACTGGAACAAACCCCCAGAACTTTTATCAACTCGAAAGAGCTCCATGGCTTTCAGTGCTGGCAATCGTCTTGCCACACGGGCTGCCTGATGCATCATCACATCTGCACGTTGCCCGCTGACAGGGTTGAACCATTTCGTCGTCAGCGTAACGTGTCTCAGTAATCCCCAAGGCTCCTAGGCCAACGGTACCCGCAGAAATAACATGTGTTCCAGAAATGTCTGGGCCTCGACCATATTGCAAATGAATAGTTCTTCCAGTGTTAGACTTGCACGAGCAAACATCGCGGCCAGTGAACGGTACTCTAGCTCCAGGCTGAGTCCAGGAGCGAAAACAATGTTCGGGTTCGTCCCCCAGCATGTAAGTTGTTCTCGCTTACGAGTGGCCGTCGGAGGATGCTTCTCTAGTTGTAGAATGTGTATTTTCCGGACAAGATTCGATCTCCGAGATGCTGTGAGCGCGGCGAGACCACATCCTAGTATCACATCAGCTTTGTTATGCGATCCAAGGTGCACAAGATGGAAATCACGCACGCATAGTCTCTACATCCCCTAACTTTCCGCGTAGCCGACTTGGTTCGTAGCGGATGTCTGATAACCAAGGCAGTCTGTCACAGATCTCAAAAACTGCGGGCGGGGGGATCTCCAAGTCGCTTTGTTGAAGAAGATACAGTTTAGTGATGAGATAGACGTGCCAATCGTCCCTCAAGCCGCCCTCTGTTCGAAGTTGGCCATATGTTCGGTGCCAGTCCGGTCTCCATGCTGGTCGTGCCAGCTTGTCATAAATCGGTGGATTCTTGACTTTAAAACGTTGCACGGCTAGCTCCAACGTCAGTCCTTGAAATTCTGGTTGAAGCATCTTGATCAGGCCGAGGTTCCAGCAGCTCAAGTAGTTCAAGAGTTTCCAGATGCTCCTCATAATGATACGTATAGTTATGTCATTCGCGCTCTCATCCTGTGCGTCCTCCTCCCGGGAAAACTTCAGTCCATCCGCCCAGAAAGGGACTCTGATGACGAACTTCAGAGATCGTAAACAGAGGTGTCGGTGGGGGCGGCTATCGACCACCTTCTGGAAAACATCAAGTTGGTCAGACTTTACTAGCAGGTGTTTGAAGGTTATTTTTTCGATGAATCGCGACCATTCTAGGCATACGGTAGCCAGTTCAGGGAGCACATGGTTGTCGTTTGGAACACCTTGGACGATTCTTCTCCGCACGGCCAGCGGCAGTTGAGACCAGGATGTCATTCTTTCGGACTGTGACACAGTTGACGAGAGGTGGAACTGATTGAGGATATTGTTCGGACGCGAATGTATCGGCAGAGATCCTGGACCAATTGCGATGAGGGATGTTGAAAGTCTATGCCCGGAGCAAGTTATTCAAGCCCGTCAAATATTTGAGCACCACATCTAACTGTGGCACAGTACATGAACAGATGACGAGGAGTGCATCATCGAATATCTAGGTGGAAGAAAGGCATGTTTCGGGGAAGTTGCAACATGCATCGATAAAATGTTTGTTCCCTTGAAGGGTAAGAGCAACAAGTGGCAGCCGCCGCCGCCGCCGCCCCCGTCTGCTGGCTTGCATTTTTTAGCGAAGACAAACCAAACCCTCTTCAAGCTACTGCAATCAGCCAAATGCCCCGAGTATGTTCGCAATCGGCGAATGGATTTCGCGAGAAACTTGCTGTACAAAACAGTCAACTCGCAATACTATCCAAGTCGTATCAAACAAAGAAAGGGGGTGGAGAGATTGCCAGAACAAACATCTTAGAGTTCCCTTGAGAATAGCGTTGGTTGCTTTGCCAAGGAAATTTCGCCATCGCCATCGCCATCGCCATCGTCATCGTCATCACTCTCACCCGCGACACCCTTTCCCTCATCCCATTCCCGTTTTTCACCGGCTTTTGACCATACAACGTCTAGCCCCTTCTTTTCATATGACCCTTTGGCTCGTTGTATTTGTTCAACGGTAAAACCGGCGTCTTTCATCCGCTGATCCTGGTTCAGCAGCATTTTTTGCCGATCTCTGAATGATTCCACTGCATCGTCCCAGGGAACACCTTCGTCTTCCATTCGCACGTCTAGCTTGGGATCATATGACTCTGAGAATCGTCGGTCGAGCGCAGCGGCACCGCCAATCATTCCTCGACCACGATATTTCGGCGGCGGCGGTGGTCCTATGAAATCTTCCAGGGGGTCTGAGTCCTCCTTCTCTCGAGATGATGTAGGCTTCGGTTCGCGATGGGGTGAGGCACGGCGGGTCCGGAACTGGCCACGAGAGCGATGCCTGTGCTTTCGTCTGCGCTCATCGGGGGAGCGTGATGACCTATGCCACCGAGGTGATCTGGACCTGTCTCTCCTCGACCTTCGGCGCCTATCCTTGTCGTCATCATCATCATCATCATCATCATCATCAGATGCGGCATATCTACGTCTCCGCGATTTCTTCTGCTTGTCTCGGTCGGATGCTGTGTCTTCTTGGTCATAGTCGCGCTCCGAAAGACGGCCGTGATGCCTTTTGTCGCCACCACGTCTGAACAAATCGCTCCCTCTTTTGGAACCTCGGCTCCCGTGCCCGTCTTTGCCATCGTCTGCAGTCCTTGGCCGTGGAGTGTCACGGTCCTCGTCGTCTCCTCTCGGTCGCTTCTTGCCACCTAAGATTGCCTGGATAGCACCCAGTTGCCTTGTTCTTATGTCGCGCGAATTGGGGTTCGACTTCCTCCTCTTTAGGCCCTCAGCATATTCGAGATCCTTTAACCGCGCTTTTGACTCGGCGGCTTCTTTGGCAAGAAGCGCTTTGTTGTGGGTATCCGTGTCCTTTATAATGTGGCGGAGGAACCGAGTGTTTGGTTTTAGCATAGAGGATGGTCTTTGGATCATATTAGCAGCAGCCCGAGACGGCACAAACATGAGCTAGCCAGTTGCCGACATACTTTTTGTTGTCGCGGAAGGCTTCCATGCCCATGGCTGAGTACTTCAGCGAACAGTCTTTGGCATCTTGCGCCAGTAATCCAGCGACATAATCGTCCGTGAGAAGCTCATCGTTGGACATGTCGATATCTAGTAGCAATACGATCCTCTAGAGTAGCCAGCAGCGAACAGCTTTGACCGAGCCCAGGCCCGATCACGCCCGGCGCCCAAAAGTTGTGTTGTTGAAGGTTATTACTGTGCAAAGTGGAGAGAAGGAGAAAAAGATCAGGTTGCCAGTGACACGGCGTATGTAATCCGTACTGTGACGGACGGACTACTGTAGGTTAGGTTACTGCTACTAGGGAAGCTGGCTGGCCGGTGATGTGATGGACCTGATGGTTTGGGGTCCGATAAGCGATAACAAAAACGTCGTGCTAGCCCATTTGGGTCCAAAGTAAACAACATCATGTCGCCTGCATTTCATCGCATCCTCACATCCGCAAACGTTGAACCATTATCAAATTCCTATGCAATGCAAATTTAGAGGCAAACAGTCGATAAGGTACCTGTACTTTTCCTCCTCCAAGATATAATACAATCGACCGGTATCAGACTTACGCGACGGACGGGCCGCGGATATGCCAACTACCGACGCGACACAAGCACTAGAGACGCTCCGGCGCTTGCAATCAAAACAAGAACTATCGATCATCAAACTCAGTGAAACTATTACCGATCCAGAAGAACAAGGCGCACGACAGCGCGCATCAGATGCCTCCAACTCTCTTCTCGATGGACCTACGCCGGTCAGCCTCGAAGCCGACCTGGCGCATTACACGGAGCTCTTCGCCAAGCTCAGATTCTCCTACGTCGAACAGGTCACCAAGGAGAAATTCATACGCGCCATCGTTGGCGATCCACCTCTGATCGTCACTGTGCAGGAGAACTCGGAACTGGAAAAGGACAACGCAGAAGCCAAGGCAGAGCTCAAGTCCCTCAAGCAAGAGGTGGCCTTGATGGTGACGGAGCTCGAGCGGAGAGGGCGTGAACTCTGCCAGCGCTACGAATCCATACAGCTTGACAGTGTCAAGCTGAAGGAGCTCCCGGAGAAAACACAAGAATTAAGAGCACGCATCGAGAAGCTGCGGTCTCTCCAGGAGAGATCCGACGCGAACCCCAACCTCAATTTACCACTAGCCAAGACTCTTGGCCTAGTAGCACGACGCAAAGCGGAGCATCAAGAACTGGCTCGAGAACTCGAAGCCCTCCAAGCCAAGGTGCCGAGGAAACGCAAAGAGGCAGAGCGCTTGCAAGCGGAACTGGGGTCGTTGGAGGCCAAGCTTCACACAAGTTCGGCGGCTGCGCGTGAGGCCCAGCGGAGAAAAGAGGCTGCTGCTCTTGGCGGCGTGGCAGACGACTTGGAACAGCGAGCGCGATGGTGGAAAGCAAGCGAGGAGGTGCTCAAACAAGTTTTGTCTCTGAAGACTTGAGTTGTCTCTTGCTCCAGTCATGAGTTCTTGTGCTATATCAACTCTGGACAATTGTTCTTTCTCTCATGTATGCATATATTGGAGCAATGGACGTGGATGGTGTGATGTTGGTGGTGGTGTGGTGGTGGTGGTGGTGGTGGTGGCACACGACTGCCCTTCCAACGCAGCAAGGGAAGGTCAATTCGATTGGGATGGGTACCTGGGTAATTTCCGTGCATCAAGAGTGAATTGCCATACTCGGTACATACACATACATACGGAGTAGAAACAAAACAAGAACAAAAAGACATTGGATGAGTTGAAGGCTACCCTGCCTCTTCACAGCACCGAATTCGTTTCCACACACGGCCGGAGAGAGACAACAGGATTCACCCGTCGGGTCTCGATGCCCATTTTGGAAGGGGGACAGACAAGATGTCTGAGACATGTTGCTTTGCTTGCAGGGGCGTTGAATCCCGAGCAGAGCAGAGCAGAGCAGAGCAGAAGAAGCTTGGGACAGACAGAATACGGCGGAATGAAGCCGCCCCCGAGAGCCGATGCAGATGGGGTGCATGACACCTCGGCCCAGGTTCCAGGTTCTGGCGAGGCAAGAGGGCATGGTAATCCGTAATCATGATTCAAATGAATGATAGTGAATGATGGGTGCTCGGTGCTCCGTACAATTACCAGGCCTTCTTCCCGCCTTATGCAAAAAGCACCCACCTACAGTACAGGGCAGGGGGGTTGTCGAGCCCGTCTGATCCTCTTTCTAAATTAAGTACAAGATGCCACGACGAAAGCAGACAGATGGGATTTGCCAGCCCAACGATGTCATCGAGGTCCTACGTTTAACCCCCCTTGCCGCATTCATGTGCGTGTCGTTTAATCCAACATGTTTATCCTTCCCGCATCACAGCCTGCTTGGCATGGGGTCTCTCGCCTCGCCTCGTCTTTTCCAACATTCAACGACAACACACCGTACATACATACGGGGTACACAGCCTCATATAGCAATCCCAGGCTATACGTGTTGTATTATGAGGACGATGAGCTTTTCCAATAATGATCGTCATAATAGCATAGCACCCTTGTCCCCCTGCACACACTCACTCACACCCCCGGCGGACCTTGGGGGCCAAAGCCTCGCACATGGCAAGAGATTGTGAACATGACCACGTTGTCGGGAGATGGAGACGCTACTTCTTGATAACCGGTTACCTCAAAGGTGTGACATTGCTTGTTGAGCGCTGTGGCCATTACGACTTTTCGCGCCAACGCAAGAGTTCTACTTGGGCATCCGGCGAGAATAAAGTGCAACTTGCCCCCCCCCCCTTCCCTTTTAAAAAAAAAGTAAAAACTAATAATAATAATGCATTGCTAGGCATGTCCTGCGTCTGGTTCCTTTCCAAAAGTCAAAGGCTCAAACCGGGGTTCTGGTAACTTTTCCAGTCGGCAAAACCCGCGCACTTCGCCGCCGATCCCACGTCGGCACGTGCTGCTTTTCCCGTGCACGCCAAAAAAAAAAAAAAAAAAAAAGGAAAAGTCGGGGACGTGCACACGCCTTTTCGAGATGCTAGGTAATATTAACGTAGCCACCGACCGGGCCTGAACTGCCGCTGGAGTTGTGTGTATACGTACGGAGTGACGCGAGTTGAAGGAAGAAGCCGTGGACAGACATTCTGGGAGGGCTTACGCCACGTTGCGGGAGGAACGTCGTGATCGGATCGCACAGCCTCGTGCCTCGTGCCTCGTGATGAAAAAGTTGTCAAATCTCGTGGCTTTCCCCCCCCGGAAACGGCAGAGTTTATCAGGCTGCATTGAATGCAACCCCGAATGAGGCGGCCCGGTTACGTCGTCGTGGACTTTGCCGTTGACCCGCCGGGTAGGGGTCGGGGGGGGGGTTCGCGGGATTGTCATGTGCAGTCTAACCCCTGAATGATTTTACACTCGCTACATACAAGCCCCACGCGGGGCAAGCACTATCAGCTATAAGTGGCTGTAGTAATTGGAGCTGTTAGGGATTCTATAGGGGTATAAAGGTACTAGATAGTCCTAGTAAGAATATATATATTCCAAGGTACTCTTTACCTTACGTAGTGATTTGTCATTAGCCTGCTGCCCCTGGTCATGTACCTCGTGTAAAATCATACAGGGGTTAGACTGACAAATTACAGTACGGGGAGTTGGGGGGGGGGCCTTGGAGTTTCCACGCAAGTGGCTTTGTTGTTGTGGCTTGCCGTGGACTGGAACGAACTAACAGCCCTACGAGAAACTTCTTCATCGTGGCAGCACCGACCGACTCGACTCGACTCGACTCGAGTTCTTTGCTTTGTCCTGTCCTGCTTGCTGGGGATTTTGTCGCACCATGTGGACTTGGGTCATGGTGCGCCGGCCAATCACGATTTCGCATTCACCAAACGCGAACATGGATTTGCTTGGGGCGAAGCGAATAGCCTGTTGACGTAGGCGAATTGTCTTTCTTGGATCCATTAAAAAAAAAAGTTGGGTGTTTTTGGGAACACCGCCAATTACCCAATTTGGCAATGGGCCGTCTAGGGTTGGATTTGCTAAGCGCACCCCCTCCTCCTCCCCCCTCTCTCCCGCCCCAGAGCAAGAATCAAGCAGAAACAACCGCCGCGCGGAGCTTCGCAGGAGCCCGAAACCCGGGGGGCGATGGGGAAAGCAAGTTTCCCGCGGTGGTGAGTGAGAGTAGATTTTCCCGGACTCTGCAGTGATTAATCACATGTGTGAGGAAAGGCGGGAGAGCCCTCGTCAGAGTCTGCGCATGATCTGGTCCTAGTCCACCAGATTAATCTACACGTACTCCGTAGAGAGATACCCAACTCCCTCATGGGCATGAATCAAACAAAAAATCGGTTTGAAGAAGGGGGGGAAGGGGGGTCCGCCCGTCCCGTCTCGGCAAGGCAAAAGTCCGCTTTGGTCCCCCCCCCCCCCCCCCCGCCCGCCTTTGTGTCCAACAGGATGGCATTCCCATCACAGATAACTCAATCAGAGTGCGGTGACGGCATGGATATACATGTATGTAGACGCAATCATCAAGCAAGCACTGCCCTACAAGCCTTGCCGATGGATGGACACGCAATCACTCAGAAAATCAAAGCCTCCGATTTGACAGACACAAAGCAGGCTGGCGCGGCCCAGGTAATGATGATACAGTATAGTTCCCGCGGCCACGCAAGCTAGGCTCCGTCGCCCACGTTTTTGCATGTATTTTGTGGCGGCGCGAGCCCCATGGGCCCCTGGCGACCTGGTAAAAATCATCATATCCCCTTTGCCGGTGCTTGGAAGATGCTCCGTCCTTGGCAAGGGGGCGATGCAAATGCAATTTGGTCTGGTGGTCTGGCCCTGTATCTTTGCAGCATCTACAGGACCAGGTCCCTCCCCCCTATCTGAGATTTGGCATTTGAGCTTGTTCGGCACCCCATGCATTCAAGTGCCGGCCAAGTACCCTGCACCCCTGTAATTTTATAGATAGACATGGGGGCTTATTTTTTTTACATAGCAGCACTTGCAAGTGGCACATCGTCATTTGCGCGCTCGTCTATTGCAAGTCGCCCCCGTCTTCGCGGGGGAATCATCGTTGAGCTGATACTGCTACTGCCCGTCTTCTATGAACCTCTAACTCAGAATTTGCTCACAAAAACGCCCAGCCAAATGCTCGTGTGAGGAAAAAAAGAAAGAATGAAACCCTCAATCCTGTCCCTATTAAAACGCCATCCGGGGGGGGGGGGGGGAAGACCCCGTATCCGTAAACCATTTGTACTGGCGTAGCCCGAGTCATGTACATCCATCCTTGGGGAGACTAGTCCCAGCTAAGAAATTTGAAACCGCATTGGGGTTCATTTTGCGAACCAGTTCGTCCGAAAATCTTCTACAGCCTCATTGTCTCGCCGTCATAGCCGGAGTAGATCATGGGATCGGCTATGCCCATCATGACATCTGTGTTGGGACAAGACAGGATGTCAGGCTTGATGCTGCTGAATTGGTTGCCAATCATGCCGTGACTCATCAAGTCCATGTTTTGCAAGGCATCAGTATGCTGCAAGTACTGCATCGACATGGCCATCGCTTGCGTCTTGGGCATAGGCCAAGCGGCGTAGTCGGGCATCGACTGCGCTTGCGAGGCATACACGACACTGGGATCAATGTCGGGGACCGGGGGGCTGAAGTCGAAGTCGAAGTCGTTGCTGCCAGCGAAGCTTTGGGGCGACAGTGTAACGCAATTACTGCGGCGGCGGCTGCCGCCGCCGCCGCCAAAGGCCGCTCTCCTGTAATCCTCGAAATCAGAGTGGTCGAGCTCAGACGAGGAAGCGCGGTCGTTGCGTGGAATCTCATCCCTGCTGTCTTTGTGGCTATCCGAGCCGTCTCTGCTCTGCTGCTCTTCGAGCCGGCGGGCGAGCGCCATCATACCAGCCTCGTCCTCGGGGAAGACGGAATGAACGGGAAGGTCGATGTCGCTGTTGGGTCGGATGCAGCCGAGCTTCTGGGCAATGTCGTGGATAACAGGCAAACCCCGGTCGTTGAGGTCGGGCTCGCCCAGCTCCCAAGATTGTGAGTCGCGCACCATTTTGTACAATTTGTGAACCGTGGCAATGAGGGCGAATTGGGTGTTTTCGAGAACTTCTGCGTATCTAGTCACGTTTGCTGTCAGCGAATGCCACGATTCCGTGCGTTGACGTGCCGAGTTCATCTGGGGACACGGGAACATACCCTCGAGGCAGCTGCTTATACTCAACCTTCTTGCGCACACCAGCTGTGCAGACAAGGCCATCGTCCTTGCATCTTTTGCAGGGGAATTCGCCGTCACACTATCAACGCGGGGGGGGTTAAAGTCAGCAAATCGAGAACTAGTGCCTAATTTTTTTTTTGGGGGGGGGGGGGGGATATATGTTTTCCCCCGTACAGCATACAACACCAGACTAGAGTTCAATGTACCTTTGTCTTCTTCATTCTACATCTCTCACAAGCCTTCCACACTCGTTTGTGTCGGCCATCCATGCCAGCGACGTGGGGAACATGGTCATGATGGTGTGCAGCACTCGCACTGGCTCTCTTGGCAACTCGGCTCATTGTCTTTGCGGACTTGGAAGCAGATGATTTCCTCGGAGCACCCGACTTGCTCGTTTCAGCAGGAGATGAGGGCAAGCTGTGGGAACCCATGACGGACAGAGGCGGTTGTGGTTGTGGTTGTGGTGATGGTGATGGTGATGGTGATGGTGATGGTGATGGTGATGGTGGGGCTGCTACTCGCTTGGTGGTTTGAAGATCCCTTGACAATCAATTTAGATCATGTCCAGCAGCCCTTGGATGAGTGAGAGGGAACTGGTTCGAGTAGTTTTTTTGTGATGAGACGGCGATGGGATTTACAAGAGGGAGATGAAGGTGCCACGAGGTGGAATATATACAGAGGCAATGCGAACATATAATGGGGAAGGGGTGTGTGTTTCTCTGTCTGGTCTGTGTGGGCAACGGTCAGGATGACTCGAAGTGACGGGGGTTGATTAATGAAAGGAGCAAAGTATTAACCAGACTGCCCGGTAGGTACGTGATCCCTGGCGATTGTATATGTAAGGCTGGGATGGCTTTCCCTATGGACCAAGCTTCTGGCTGGTTTCGTTTCCCCGGAACGAGAACCGAAGTTGAAGGGGGTGTGTTTGGGAAGCCATTTCGTCGCCGTCGGCGCGGTGCATGTCCGAGATGGCGACGCGCGGAGAGCAAAGGCGAGAAGGCGAGGGGGCGAGAAGGCGAGAAGGCGAGCAGGCGAGAAGGCGAGCAGGCGAGAAGGCGAGCAGGCGAGCAGGGCTCAGTTCGTGGAGCAGGGCTCAGTTCATGAAGCATGGAGCATGGAACATGGAGCATGGAGCATGGAGCATGCCATGGCATCTGCATGGTGCGAGGTGCAGCTTCACGTGCTGGGGGGCGTGGCACGATTAGCCCTAGTAGGCCACCCACTCAGAGCATGCTGGGGGCGCCCCCCCCCTCCCCCACCCCCCGAAACAAGTCCGCTCCGCCCGACGCATGAGCGAACTTCACGTCGGCTCGGTTCCCGGGAATGGCTCGTCGACAAGAAGGGAAAAGGGGGGGGGGAGGGAGGGACACGGAAGGCAACTGCGGCATTCGTCTCAGCATTGGCAGATGATGCTTCATCGCTTCGCACAATCTCGTGTCCTCGGTGCGTGTTTCGCGATAGGAAAAATAAAAACAAAACCTCCCCGAACATGATGTGATGTCAACCGCAAACTCCCGCCAGAGCCCAATGCCGACATCCGTGTCAATCCATCGATGATTGGTGGCCGACCCGCCCATGCATGGATCATTCTCGAGGCGAAATAGTAAGTCATAGTGCCCTTTGCCCTTTGCCCTTTGCCCTTTGCTCTTTTTTTTTTTTTTTTGCCGTCATGATAATAGCGGCCAGGCCAAGCACCACTTGTGGCTGTCACTCCTGACCGTACACCGACTCCCGACACCGAGTCTCAACGCGGAGTCTCAACGCGGAGTCTGGACACGAAGATTTGAACCGCAGTTACTATTACTAGTGAGTCCCCCTACACCTACCTGCCTCGTCATTATATCACGGCATTCCGCATTCCTGGGCTCCGAGCGTTCAACCAGACTCGATCAGCCGCTATTCAGGGACTACTACTGCCAAGTCCCGGACATGCGCTTGATACTTGATATTACCTACCGAGCACGGCGCAGGAGCCCGCCGATCTCAGGTCGCCGACCTCCCGCAAGCCTCACTCGATAGCCAATGCCAATGCCATGAAAGTTCATTGTCGGATCACGGCAAACTCGCTTATTATACAGCGCGGCCCCGTCAACCGACCACCGCCCAACGCCACCAGCTTATTCATGCCTCTGCTGTTGAGCTAATGATGTTTGTCTTGTATTTTTCCTGGGTGTCTTCATCTTATTTGCAACAGTTCTCGGCCTTGGCCTCCCGCTGCTGTTACGACACAAGTAAAATCGTGACAATGTACGTCGTGTCTATTTCACATGATGCCATACCGTTATTCGCATCATATTTCCGTTGGCCAGAGATGCACCAATGCAACCTGCTTTCGTCTTCGTCCGTTCTTGGTAGTCTGGCGCGAACAATCAATGGAATCGCCAGTCTAGAGGTTCACGACTGCCTCCCTCATTAGACGCTACTTGCATTCCACCTTCTTCTCACTTCTCTTGCCAGGATAAGTCTTGTCCATTGCTGCCCTGAGGTTTCAAACCCCTTGATGAGTTTTTGTGTGAAGTCGGCAACCCCCCTCCCCAGGATGAGCCCCACAAATACAATGGGACTTACTCCGTATGTAATTATGTAGTCTCGCTTCGTGGCGGGGCCCTCTGGACTTTACCCGTTGACGACTCGAAAACGGGTTCCCGACATGACATGTGTTCGTCTTCTTGGCAGACAGCACGGTTGAACGCCTAATAGTCCGTACAGTACACCGTATAAACCCTCCTCCCCCCCCCTAAATGATTCTACAATGACTACAATGTACAAGCGCCGCGTGGGGTTATGTAGCCACTAATAGCTATCTCTTAGCGGCTACAAAGGGTTGAGGCCGCTAGGAAACATCCATCATTGGCCTGCTGCCCCTAGTCATGTATGTACTCGTGTAAAATCAAACAGGGATTATTATTATTAGAGTGTACGTCCGCACGTTGTCATCTCCAACGAAGCCAGTTGGCACATGGCACAGCAGAGAGGCTCGGCAAAAAGCAAAAAAAAAAAAAAAACCCCTGTCACATCGAAAAACCCACATCACGAATTTTACATGGAAAGTAGGACAAAGTAAAATTGTGATATGGACATGACTACATCCCTGATGGACTTCCTAGGAGCTGACTGACTGATTGACTTGGCGTGCTTACCGAGCAGCCGCTCAGTTAGCTATGCAGCACTAGGAGGCCACTTGGCATACTGCTTAATACATGTGCTACTGATATTATAATCATCAACGTGTCGATTGATACATGTTGACTCATGCGGGGTTTCCTTGATTTTTGCGATGTGACAGCGTTTTGCGACCCTATGGCGCCACTTTCGCCGGGGTTCCTCAGCCCAGTGAGACAGAACGACCAGTTTGTGAGACAGCAGCTGGCCATTGGTAAAGCTGCATTCGGTGGAGAGACGCAGGTCGTGTCTCACACGGCTTATTTCAACTGCTTCTCCGCGTGCTTCTCGGGTGGCCGTGACATTCCCTCGATATCTCACTGATAATCATGACAAGCACATACAACGACACAGGTGACGGCGATTCCAGCAACAGCTCTCGGTTCTCTACTTCTCTGGGACCTTGTTTCCCGCGGTGCATGTCGATTTGGTCTGTTACCATCTGTTACCACAGATCGCTGTGAGATGGCGGTGGGGGCTGCCCGGAGATTTCTAACAAGCCGACCCCGATTGACAATGTCCGCGGACGTTGAATAGGGGGGGCAAAAAGTTCCTCTCCCCATATTATTGTATGTAGGAATAGGAATAATAAGCCAATATTGTCTCCCGAGTCCCGACTGCCTATTATGTACCGACTACAACAAAACACGGAGTACATAGCCCCCATCCGGCAGTTGATGTCTCGGGGGCACCACCGGATGTGGGCCAATCAGAACAAAAGATAGAAAAGGGGAACTTCTGAGTCGTGTGTGAATCGCACGGTAAACAGGACATCTTTTTGCACAGAAAAGGCCATGTAGGAGTATCTCGCCAAGCCCGGCTTCTCTGCTAAATTTAGGCAGGTGCCTTGCCTGTACATATGTACGGAGTACGGACGTACGGAGTATTACCCTCAACATTAAAAAAAAGAATGGGGTCTTGCCTTGCTCCTTGTCAAAAGGATAATATGTAAAGCTGCGCTGGGAAATATGTATGCTGGCTGGTTGCTGGCTGGTTGCTGGCTGGTTGCTGGCTGATCATCTGCAGCCGCGTCTAAAATAACAATCAAAGCAAGGACACGAACCGTCTCATCCAATCCAAGCGAGGACTGTGGACGCGCTTTCGGTTCGGGCCAGAGAAAGACGAGTTTTCGGGGGGGTTTTTTTTTTTATCTCGGCTCGTCGGCTCGTCCTATTCAGGCTCAAAGGCCTTCGGCAACAACCGTGCCCGACTTGTAAGTTTGTGGCGGAGGAAGCGACCCATGTGAGCTGCAATCCGGACGGTCCAATCCGTGTTACCTATTACCCCGTACACCGTTTGTCCACGGGTTTCATGTAAGATTTCGATTCTCTCGTCTTGTAATCCGTAAATCATCAACGGACTACTCAGCAGGTGACGAACAAGTTTTTTAGCCAGCACAGCCTTGGGATTGGGCCAAACCTGGGGAATGATGTCGGCCACATGCCCTCCCTCCCTCTCTCTCTCTCTCCCTCTCTCACCAACTGACCAGACCCTACAAGATGAAGCGTCAATGCATGCCAAGCGATCTGCAATGTAGTGCTGTTCATGTCAAAAGGCTGGGCACCGCATCATCACCCCGTCGGCCTTGCAAGGCCACCCACCCATGCGAGCGAGATTGGGAGATTGGGAGATTAGCAAGCCCACGCCCTCCGTAATAATAATAGAATAATAGTCGATCCTCCGTACATTAACGCAGCCCCAGCTCCAGCGCGATGCATGTTGTGGAGCGCAGTTGCATTCGCAAGGCGCGGCTGGGGTTCGTGTCTGTAACCTATGATGTATAAACGACGGGATCAAGACTTGAGCTATGTAGCCCGATAGTCATTGAGCTCGCCTAATAGTCCATATCATTCGTTGGCTCGGCTCGCCTTCCTTCCTCCTTTGACGCCGAGGCACTAGCCCCAGAAAGAACTGCCGCAAAACCCAAACCTGTCTCACTCCACGCTCCTGTCAATTTCTACGAAGAAGTCTTTTTTTTTTTCCATGTTATCTCGCTGGGAAAACTACAATCCCGGAGCTCGATCAATGCGTTTGAAAAAAAAAAAAAAAAAAAAAAAAGGTCCCGCTTTCTTAATCTTGCATGCTACTACGGGTTATATGTGATGCATCCTACGTAGCAGAAGTGCTGGTTCTATAAATATATATCCCTGTAATCCTTCACAGGTCCTCACTGCTAACAAGAGCACTGGGGGATCCTTGGTACGCAAGTGTAGCCTTACGGGATCCGAGGAGATCGTCTGAACAACCCTCCGCACGAACCATTGTGCAACGGACGGCGCGTCACGGCGCATGTCCGCGCATGTCCGCGCATGTCCGCGCAGAGCAGGATGGCACCGACGATCAGTCAGGGTTCCCCCATGGTGAGGCAATTACTGAGCCGACGTGCTGTGCTCTCCCGGAACCCAGTCTCGGCACCGAGACGCGAAACCGTCGTGTCAGAAACATGTCCCGAACGGATTGAAGAAAGTCCGGATGTGTTCCTCTGCTTGCGCGCGCCTCTGGAGGTACTGGCTGCGGATGAGCTGTCTTCCGCGAGGCGAGACTTCGGGCCTCGCCGGGCTTTTCTCGCACTTCGGCCCAAAGAGATCGACATGCCTCGTTCTAAGCCGGTGCAAAACTGTTGGTCCGGCGTCACTTGCCGAGACAGCAATGACGGCTTCATCCAAGGACGTGGATGATTTTGCATGAATGCATTGCTTATCGAGAGCCTCGGAAGTTCGGAAACACTCACAGAGACAGACCACCAAGGAAGTCGGTTGATGGATTTGTCTGTCGACCTGATATCGAAACTCGAATCAATCCAGCCCTCTTGGCCGCCAATTTCCATGGACTTTTTCGCCCACCATTATGTCCACTTTCCTGGCGATTATTATAGCTATCCCTTGGATCCAGTTATCACCAACTACACGAGCCGAATTTCGCTGTTCCACCGTTGACGTCCAAGACGTCCCCAGGACTCACCAATGACGTCAATGATGCTTGTGCCGATGTGCATTCATGACAGCCTGATCCTCAGCCCACGTCAAGTGTCCGTTTTAATTTGCAAGAACGTCTGGATCCACGTCATCAGCGTGAACAAGATGATCAAATTTATCGGCATAGTAGTCAATTGCCCTGGTTCGACGCAGGCAGCAGATGTTAGCTGCCGAGTTCGCAGGCGGGTAGAATTTGCCGTTGCGTTATACCGTAGTGGTCGTACTTTTCCCTCGCCCAGCCCACAAGTACTCATCTCGCACCACTGATAATAAATCTCCGGGACTACGGAGTACTCTGGGTGCATTTGCTGTCCCTATATGGCCTGGGGCATGCCAATCTCGCAGGCTCTGGGCTCGCAGGCTCTGGGCCCGCTGGCTGCGGGATTATCGGGGAAAACGTGTCGATGTGCCACGGTATCGCGGCAACGCCGGAAGGAAGCTTTTTTGATCAAAGTCAGCGGGCCTCCGATCTGAATCCGCAAAGGCTGTTGTTTGTTCTAGTGACGGTGAATGGGAAGAATGAGCGAGCGTGCAAGACGCAAGGCGGAATATGAAGGTTCGGGAGCCATGTCGATGAGAATGATGGGAGCAGGCAATTTCGTGACGAAGAAGCAATCTTGGCCTGCAGTTGCGGTCAACGCCACACAGCTCATCTTCAGATTGGTGTCGTGTCAGTGCCACCACATTGCCCCGTCAGCCTCCATCAACAACTCATCTGAACTTGCAGGCCGGTCTGGTCAACAACAAGTTCTGTTTGCGTACAGGTCTGTAGGGGATGGTTTGGGCCCGAATCCACCACAGATCTCATCGGTCATCAGGGGGGGAGGAATGTATCGTAATCGAGCTACAATGGGGCCGTTGTGTGACCTTCCGGGGGAGTGGAGCCCGAGGCTCTCGTTGAATCCGTTGGATTCGATGATTTGAAGGTCTTGTGGCTTCATTGAAGACTAGGGAATCGATGAATCTGACGATGTGATATTGATGGATAATATCTACGTAGTATAATGGAGGCCTTGAAAATGTCGAACTTGACGCTGAAGGCGTCCAAGACTACCCTGCAGGTTAACCCGACCTGGGTACTGGGTCACCCTGACTCACCCACCACAAGCGGCTAGTCTCCGCGCCCGTAATAATAACGCCCACAACGCGCATATGACGACATGGACTTCGGATTACGTTTAGAGCCCATGAGCTCAACCTAAGCTCAGCTTCGTGCATTGTCTGTTATTACTTACTCCAAAATCAGTTCCTTGATTCCGTTGCGAGCATTCTCCAGCTCTTCACCATCTTGCCATACACTTTTCGCACATACAATCTCGCACATTTTGCCACAATTCCAGTTTCGACACACAAGAAACACCATGGCCGAATCATCCCAGGATACGAAATCCGCAGCAAATCGAGCTGTCCAGTCGATCAATGAGAAGGCGCAAGGAATTCTGTAAGTCTTGCAACGAGAGCTGTGCAGTCTACGCGCTTCATACTGAGCTTCATGTAGCAAGCAAGACCTGGGCAAGGCCAAGGTCGTTGCGTACGACGCACTCAAGAGCAAGGCATACCTTTATCCACTCAAGGTAAGCTTACATGTACTTACATAACCTCGTAATGGGCCGCCATTCCCTATCTTGTCTTCCTAACAGTCAGCGCAACATGACAGGGCATCTTCTACTTCCTATCCCACAGGTCATTATGGAAACCATTCACATCCAAGATCGGCCCATACCTTGCAGTGTCTGCCGCCGTCGTGGGCGGCATGTTCGCCCTCGCATATCTCCCACAATTGGCTGTCCTTGTCTTCACGAGCGGTCCCCTTGCCCCTGTTACGACGGCTTTACTTGTCCTCAACGAAAGCTCGACCATTGTCAACATCATTTCGAGAAACTGGATTTTGCAGCAGGCTATTCTGGACACCTTTGACGGCACTCTTATCTCTAGAAACGCGACAACCATGGTTCGCGAGGGCCGCGAGGTCAGCTCTGGGAGCGATCCTATTTCGAGACTCGGCAAGACGCTGAAGAACCCTTTCTCAAAGTTCAGCCCTACGGCTCTCGTCAGATACGTCATGTATTTGCCCCTCAACTTTATTCCTGTTTTTGGCACGGCTACGTTTTTGTTTCTCCAGGGTATGTTCAGGCTTTTTCTACTGCCTGTGTCGAAATTCTCCACTGGTTACTAATGGCTTCGACAGCTCGAAGCAGAGGGCAGATGGTGCATGGTCGAGTAAGTTAGCCTTTTTTGATGTGTCAATTTTGGCGAAAAAAAAAAAGGTCATTCGCGTATTAATGATATCACTCTAGTACTTCCAACTCAAGAAGTTGTCCGCCTCTCAGAAACAAGAATGGCTGGAAAAGCACACCGGGGCTTACACAGCGTAAGTCGTCTTTCGTCGTCATTCACACTCAGATGCGACGATGGGTGGCACTTTTGTGGTCCACTCTATTAACCCATTGTCTACAGGTTCGGCATGGTCGCAACGCTATTGGAAATGATCCCTGTAGCCAATATCTTCTTCACATACACAAATACAGGTGAGCGAGATACGCTGGTTCCTTCAATGTCTTGATCTCCCCAGTCTGACCTTCATAGTTGGGGCTGCGCTGTGGGCTGCGGATATTGAAGAAATCAATTCAACCATGACGGATGAAACGGCACCTACGCTGAGGGAAGCTGCCAAGAAGGTTCAGTAGGCGAATTCTTGAACCACGAAGCCAAAGCGCAGCATCTGTCAGCCGCCTTGACCTCTCTGTTGTCTAGTCACGTTGCTCAAACCACGCTGCCATGTCGAACGAGTTTGTCCAATTAAGCGAGGCTAAGGATTCCTATTCCATTTGTACTGTGATACAGCGTTGATGAGAGTATAGACCGACTTAATTTGACTTGTATCGTATTGAAGGAGGAACATCGTTGCAGTTTGTCTTAGCCTGTTGCAATACATCCCGTCGTCCGTGATCTCAATTAATTACCGTCTGTTCAATCGTTGGCCTAAAATGAGGAAGTCATAGACATCTGTCCATGGCCGTGTATGCACGATTCGGACCGCAACCCGTTGTTGGGCTTGCACAACCTGTGTCATTTCTAGAACTCCAACAGGTTCGTCTCGCATGTACAACGAATGAATGAATGATGGAACCTTCGGCGTCCGTCGTGGCGCTGAGGAGAGCTCCCGCTGTGAAACAATGAGAGGCGAATTTACGGTAGTGCGCCGCGACTATCAGCCGTATGCAGGTACTCCATCGCCTCGTGTACCCGTCCATCGCTCTTCATGACTGTTTGCGCATTGTGATACTCGCCGTTGTAGATCGTTACACCGCGAACTGCAAGGGTACGCCAAGGTCGTGAGATTCTGCAATGCAGCCAGGGGGTGGTGGACATGGTCCCGATCGATTGTGTTGCAGGCATTCATTCAGTTCAAAGTTTCGCAGCCAACGTCATGAGCCATAAAGTATGCCTTCCGATACAAACAGCCAGCGGAGGGAAGCCCTGACTTATGGCTTCGTTCTTTCCAAGTAAGTGTCTTTATCCTGATGGGGAATCTTCAGCCGGCTTGGAGAATGCGTAATACCGGTAAGCCGAGTAACTAGGCAGTTTGCCTCATTCGCAAATCATTACAGCGCGCCGCACTTTGCCTCGTGTTACCGTGATCGGGTCGTGGAGATGGTTGAAACTCGTTGAGGTGCAAAAGAGCCTTGTGCAAGGACCGGCGGACGGTGTCATGCTCTAAAGTGACCCCGGAGGAGGCAAGACTCGGTCGACAAGGCAACAATCTGGATACCAACCATGCCTGTCGAAAGCCGCTGTGCTTCCCCTCGTGTATATGCCATGACCGGTTTGGTCAATCCTGGTGGCTCGTGCCTGCCGTAAACAGCTGTAGACGACTGTAGACGATATTCGCGTCCCGCTGACAGCTGATACGGACTGCGCGCTTCTTGGCGTCCTGACTTGAATTGTCGGAATCATTTTTCCGTCTCGAATTGTCCGCTTTTCTTTTCTGCTATCAAACTCGTGTATATCCGTCCCTCCCTCCTCCCTCCTCCCTCCTCTCCCTGTCTTTTTTCTTCTCATCCGCCATCGTCGTTGGCGCCCCTATAACTTTTTTTTTGGTAGTCGTGTGTCGCGACGTTTGGGACATTACCTCGTTGCCTTTCATTCTTTTCTGTCCTGAGATTATCTCTTTCCTAGACCGTCAGTGTCTCAGAGCTTCTCAGACCACTCACAACACTCTCGTTACCTCTCCCCTATTTTGAAATAGTTCTTGGGTATATCCTCGGATAGTCTCTCGGCCTTGAGATACTTAGCACTTTGCCGATATAGGCAAACTTAATCATACCCAAACCCGCATTCGTTTCTTCAGCTATCTGCACAAGATGCTACGCAGCCTGTTAGTTGGTTTTATACCAACAATTATCTTGGGGTGTTTGTTATCCTGTATCAAGGCATCTCACGACGCTTGGAACGACGATGTCGATTTTGGCCCAGTTCGGCAGCTTTCCCATGTTGTTCCTCGTGAACTGCCTCCAGATTATGAGGCACCTACCTATGGTCACGATGATCCGCCACCTTATCAGTACGGCACCTCAACTTCGACCAGTCTTTCAGTTATTGCAAGTTGTAAGTGAGCCAACAGGAGATGCTTCCCCTTTTTGCTACTGACACTTTCTCAGCGTATGAGTCTCTTCCAAGCACAGTCACCAATACAGCCATTGTGACGACGATTGATCAATCTCCGTATTCTTCCAACACAATCATTTCAATCACCGACAGCCACACTATGACTTCCTCACACACATCTCCGAGTAGAGACGATTCAACATCGTCATCATCCAAAAGCTGGGTTGATAGCTCGGTTTTGGGTATCACAGGAACATCATCTCGGACGACCTTTGTGGGCACGACTTACTCAACTGCCAACACATCGGCGATCTCAAAGTCTGCAAGCAGTATCGGGGTCTCATCAAGTCTCCTAATTTCCACAGGATATACGTCAAAAAATAGCAGCGTCATTGCCTCCTCGACATCCCATGTTAACAACACGCTGACACGGACCATGACGGTCACCAGAAAAGTTTCAACAACCAGTTCGAAGCCATTACCGAGTCAATCCACGGTGACGCGGCATCCGGTATCCAATACAACGTCCTCAGCCCCGACCTCGCCGATTGCAAGCACAGTTCATTTATCCTCTGGAATCCGAACAACTACGAGTTCTGACACAGAAACTACTGGAGGGCCCACGAGGTACAGTCAGACAAATTCGTGGGGCAACAGTTCACAAACTATGAGCTCTGCAACATCATCTGTTCAATCTCAAACAGTTACCGATGGCAACCCGAGGACGAAAACATATTTTTCTTCTCAATGGACCAATGGTACATCGGTCAGTACTCGGGATGGTTCGTTTCCCGGCCCCACACAGATCTTGACAAGCTACATCTCGACGTTTTCCTTCCCGACTTCGATTCCCCTGACGACCCGGTATCCTGCTTCAAATAAATCGACGTCGGTAACCGCAACTAAAAAACCCCAAACAATCTCTCTCTCTTCTGGCATCAATCGGAGTACCGCTTCACAAAGCTCTCTCAGTCCGCCACTCCCAACACCTTCCTCTGAATCCACATGGATAAGATCGTCAATTTTGGGCACCGATATCTCCTTGACCAATTCGAGACCAACTGTGAGCGCACCCACTCAAAGCTCAAGATGGACCAGCAGGACCGGTGTGAGTCCTTCGTTTCCTCCATTCCAGAACTCAACGACCACAGTGACCCTCCCCGGAACAGGTTCCTCCTCCAAATCTCTAGCAGGAAACACGACCTACCATACTCCGTGGACTCCCTCTACGACTCCATTGACAACCATCACCAGTAATATCCGGAGCTCCAGTCGACCGCAATCCACCCAACAGAATTCATCAAACAGTACTTTTTGGAGCACTGATCCTTCTCACAAGTCGACCTCGACTCAGAGAACCCGGTTCACTTACCAATCCAGTTCAGTTCTACCATCGACAGGTTTCTCGTCAGGGGTCCTAACGACATCAGCTGCGCCTAATTCTACCTACCATTGGCCAACGACATCCAAGTCGAGTCTCTCTTCCGTACATCCTAGCATATCATCAGGCCATTCCCTGTCGTCAAAGACCTTGGACCCCGGTATTACAACGATGCTTAATTCATCAACTGTCCAGACGTCGGTCAGGACGTTGACATCTACTATGCGACAATGGCCAAACTCGACGTTTTCCTTGCAACCAAGTCGGTCCTCAAGTATTTCCTCCGCACCAAGCGCTGATACGTCCTCCAATTCACCCAGCTCAAGAATCGTGACGAATACCTCTTACGTGCCATCTACATCGACCTTCTGGAGCGAGACCAGCGCGCAGCAGACCACCAGCCTGATCACTTCGAGATGGGTCAATTCTACCATGAGTGGGGATCCAGACTCAACGATTCCAGCGACAACTAGGACCTTTAATGAATCTACGGTGACCCAAACACCCGTCACCACACGGCCAACCAGTGATGTCGTATCTAGTGCTACGACAGATTTGAACACTACCTCCGGAAGGACAACAGCAACAAGTTCTGCAGCAGACACGACTAGCGAGACAACTTTATGGCCAACTACGATAACGTCAACCAATAAGACGCACGATCCCGATCAAACTTGGTCGTCGCAGCCTGTGAGCACGCAGACTCGTTCAGAAGTCACGAGAACAGATCACTCGGATTCTATGACGTCTAGTACGGCTGCAAATAGTGCACCACTGACCACGTCGACGCATTCAACAAGGTGTGCATATAAAACGATCAAACGCTCATCAGGATTGAAAACGCAACCGGGCACAACAACGAGTAGGTTGCGCAATTCTAGAGCCTCGCATCATGGGAAAGAAACTGACTGACCTTTGCAGATTCGCACACTGTACTCACCACATTGAAGACCTTGATCTCTACTGAATTTGGCACCTCGGAGCCACGAGCTTCCAATGATCCCGCACCTACTCCTACGGAGAGGCCCCAGACACCACCAGAGCTACCAAATAATCCCAATTTCCCATGGGGTGGTGATTCGCCTATTCATCGACACCAAAGTGTTGCTGCGCTTGGCGCAGGCGTGCCGAGAGGAAGTCTTTGGACAAGATGGACGAACAAGATCAGAAATAAGACGCGATTCGTACGACTCTAAGGAAAAGCAAGTAGCGATTGTCTCTGTGTCGAAACTGGCAATGACTTGGACGACAGGTGCAGTTCCAAGCATGTAGCTATCTGCAAGGCAACACATCGGGGGAGGAATATCTACACTGATGGATGCCTTAATTTTATAGTTGGTTGTTTTGGTCATGTGGCCTGTAGGGCATTTTCTCAGAATGGTCATTCATATTTTTGTAGGACAATTGAAAGGTTTGCGTGCATACTATATATACTCTCTATTGGTAGAAGTGAGACCGAGGACAAGGTCATGCATATGGCGGTCAAAGGAGCATCGCGACATCCATCGCATCGCGGCATCGTGGCATCGCGACAAGACGACATAGATTTCTTGAGCTAGGACTCTGAGGCCTGTTGGGATTAGAAACGGATGAGGTAATACCCCAACTTCTTCGCGTTGTGCCAGGCCCCTCTCAAAAGAGAGAAGCAATGAATGACGTTTGGGTGCAGGCACACAGTGTGGCGATGGAGCACGACACGATATACTGGGGAACTTGGCTTCCAAAAATGCCGAATCAGGACAAAGAGTCGTGGGGTGATGTGGGCCCGAAACGGCCTGTGCCCAGTGCCAAACTCCGTAGACGCCGGAGGGCCGATTAAAGTCCGCGGTGTTTATGTAGCGCAGGGCACTTGCAAAGGTGGGGGGGTGGGGGCACACGGCACTTCAATGCAGCAAGATGTTCTATTACAAATGCCAACAAGTCCCAATCAGTCCGCTCGACTTCCCCGGTGGCACAGCCACACAGCGTACCACTGCGCACAGTGTGCACAACTAGCCACTTCACAGTAGCCGTACGTACTGCCGTCAGTGTCGGAATTGATGGTCGACTCGGGAACAGTTGCGAGTCCGTTGGGCCTCACTGACCTTTGATCAAGTTTGAATCATCAAACGCCACTCTCTCCGCTTCGTTTCTTTTCCTCCATCCCTCTTACTTTCTTCCCTTTCTCATCTCTCATGTGAGGTTTTCTCATTTCAATTCTTTTCCTTCTACATCCTTCTACATCGGCGAGGAAATCAAAAGCGACCGCCCCAAAAAAAAAAAGCCCCCCAAAAGAACTAAATCCCCACCATAGAAATGCAGCTGACGTCGCTTGCTTTTGCTTTAGCGGCCACGGCCACGGCCGCTGCCTTCGTCATCATTCCCGAGCTATCCGAGCCAGACGAGTCCCTGCTCAAAGCACTTCCCTTCTTCGACGAAGCTTCCTCGCAGCCAATACAAGCTGATTCGCACGTCGTCATCGTCCCCTGCAAGCAATGCGAGGGTGCAGACACCAATTTGCACTTGAATTTCAGCGTTGTCGACGACACGAGATTGCTGCTCAATGGGTTCGAGCTGTACCCGCACGCTGATCCGTGGCACGGCGACTTGGCAGCGCCGGTGGCCAGCGCCGACGGCGAGACGAGTCGACAGAAGTTGGGGTACAGCTTGGCTGTCGTTCCCGAAGCCATGGGCAAGGGGTCGAGTCTGCAGCTGTTGGATGTTGAACTCAGAGTGATTGAAGTGGGCGACCGGTTTGTGGATCGCGTCCCCGCTGTCAATGTGAAGCTGTTCAAGGCGCCTTCCAAGGAGATCATCATCGCCGATGTGGACACGGCGCCGTCAAAGGTCTCGGGGTGCAATTCCATGGCGTGCCATGCAAAGGAGGTGATGGCTGACGCGTTCAAGGCTTTCAAGGGATTGAGACCTTACAAGAACTGCCATGGTCGCCCGCACCACGGCCAGGACAAGGACAAGGCGCTGCCGCATGGGCATGGGGGCACATGGAACCGCCCTCAGTCACAAGACCAGGCTGTGGGTGATGGAAATCAGCAGCCTCATCCTCATCGGCACCGTCTTCTGAGACATGGTCGGGAACTGAGCCGACTTCTCGCCGGTATTGCCGCGCAGATCCTTTTGCCTGTTCTCATGGGCATCACTGCTGGTGTTGGCGTTGCTCTGTATGTGTTTCTCCCGCGTTGTGTGGAGCCAAGTCTTGCTGTACTACGCTCTTTTAGACAACGAAACTAATACTGATGTCACCAGACTCGTCATGGGCGTTTGCAGCCTCTTTTTCCAACTCGCGGCCTCGGTACGAGGCAGGCGCGTCAGGCGTTTGGCCGCTCTAGGCGTGCGTGAAGAAGCTTCCGCGTCCGAGAAGGCTCGATTGATGGAGGAGGCTGAGCTTCCACCTCAACACGAAGACTCCAAGCGCTGAGATGGTAGGAGCGGCAGAGTCCAACTCGACTCAGACTGCGTGGCTATGTCTGGAGACGCTCAAGTCTAGACGGGAACTCGAAGATGTGGTGGGGATGAATGAAGAGAGAGGGGGTTTCAACGGACGAATGCAAAAAGATGTACTGCATTGGAGGGATATTTTTTTTTTACTTTGGCGTTTTTGTTTCAAGTCACGACGGCTTCTATCACGGGCATTTTGGGGGTGGTGTCTTCGAGCTTCGAGCGGCAGATAAGTTGTCGCGTCCGGTCCTTTGTTAGCCATACAATTTTTTTTTAATTTTTTTTTTCATCTTTTTACTTCTGGCTTGTCGCATATATACCCCAATCAGACGCTCCTTTTTTCCATCCATTGCCATTTCACTCACGACGGACATGCATTATTAGCTCGTCGTGCGTGCAGACTGTAGCTCCCTACTTTGTCGACAAGCACTTGGACTTGACCTCACAAGCTATGAAGGAGAAGTTTTGGCTCCTCAGATGTAGATTGGAGGTATGCACATTGTCGAGGTGCATGATGGCTGACCGTTTTATGAATCTCTGATGCGGTCTTGTTGGTCAAGCACCAGAGCACCAGAGCACCAGAGACGCGCACCGAGAAATCATTGAGTTTGTCAACATTATTATTAATACGTACGGAGTAGAAGCGCCTGCATGCCACAAACGCGAGTGGGGGGTTGGTGGTTGGGCAGCGTCGTAATTGAACGAGAAAAGAATCAGACCATCCATCTTGCCCGTTCCCCGTTCCCCGTTCCCCGTTCCCCGTTCCCCGTTTCCCGTCCAGAGTTTCCATTCCCTCGCCTCTACACTCACTCAGGCCCAAACCGCATTGTGTTTTCTTGCGGGTCGCGTTTGGTAGCCATGTGGAAGGCGTCATCTCCAACCCAACGGCAAGTCCTGCAGTCGCCGCCTGGCACAGACCCGGCTGCCACGTCGGCATGGACGGCCAAAACGAAGAATCCGGGCCGGCGGTTCGCGCACGTCGTCAGACTCAAGGAGGGGTGTGTGGACGAGTACAAGGCGTGCCACGCCAATATTTGGCCCGAGGTCGCCAGGCAGATGAAGGATTGTGGAATTGTAGATTGTGAGTCAATTTTTTTTTTTTTGTTCCTCCTCGGGGACGACTCGTTCCTGGCGTGTGCAACGGGGAGATGGACCTTTTCTGTTTTTGATGCTTTATGTGAAGGGGGGGGGGGGGGTTGGAGCGGATGATCCAGACTAAATTGATGGTGGTTCACAGACAGTATATATTATGACGGCGGCACGGGCCTTCTCTTTGGGTCCTACAAGTACGTCGGCTACGACTATGCGGGCGATATGGAACGTATGGCCGAGAACCCCAGGGTCAGGGAGTGGTGGAAAATGACGGACAGTTATCAGGAGAGTCTGGTTCCTGGGGCCGTGAGCTCCGAGGCCGGGACGCCGAGTTGGTGGAAGCCATTGGAGGAGTTCTTTCACCAGGCTTGAAGACCCGGATGGACAAGTACGACGAGAGCCTCATGGTACAATGGATTGATGGTTGAAAGGGGGGGGGGGGGGGGGCCGATGAATTGGCTGGTCATGACGAGATGGAATGGCCAGAACTTGGGTTTCATTCAATGATTGCGGTGGCCTCTGAGCTAGGCTATCCGGAACTTCAATCAACAAGCCCGTTCAGAGATTTAGACTATTGCCAGGGACGGGAAAAAATTGGGAAATGGAATCGAGCGTCTGACCACCGGGCCAAGCCACCATCTGGCATCTCTGATGAAGCCGAACAGCAGCACCAAGCGTAGTAGTACTATGCGCATGTATGTTTGCATGCAGACAGACTGCTTCAGATCTAACCACCTGGCCCCGGTAGATGCCCGTAGATCCCCACGGGGTTGCGCATCCCCGGGTTCATGGTCCAACTCATCTTGGCCACTAAGCCATTCGGACGGAGGCGACTCCATCATGGCATCTGCGCGAGCCGGGTAGTGCGAGAGAGAAGGTGTTGTGTTTGTGGTCACGCCAGGGATATAAAGAGCCTGGAGGCCATGAGCGTGCTTCCATGTACGTTGTGACATGAATCACACAGTCACGATATATATATATATATATACACCACACGACAGTACGGAGTAGTCCGTACATGAGTCTCTATTATATACCCACGTACCACCAAACCTCTTCATGAAACTCTCCCTGGTAGCAGTCAGCCTCGCTGCCAGCCTGCAAGCAGACGCTTCCCCGATGGCCCGCCAAGACAACGACTACTCGTGCCGGAGCGCAAAGCATCCCAACCGGGTCGTCACGATCCATGCCCTAGGTGTGTGAGCAAGGACTGATAGATTTAAAGCTTATGATAAGCTTCCTTTTCTTTGCTAGATTCCGAGTTCCTAGATAGCAATTCTACATCATCTTCTCTTTCCATCGCTCTTTGCCATCAAATCACTCCACATGTATTAAGATAACATCTTGGCCAACACTCCTACCCTGCACCTGCACCTCTGGTGCACCCCTGGGAATCGAACAAACGGCCGGGTCAACGACGCGATATATGTAACATGGTGGGAAGAGCGTGACTACTCCTCCGACACAAGTCTTTATTTCCATCGTCGAGCTTCAGGTGCGAATGACTTCTGACGGGGCGGGGCGTTGCCGACAATTTACTCAGGTTCTGCTCAAAGCTACTTGGTCACTCATGGCGTGAAAACAACCCAGTCCCGCTCGTAGCGACTGGGACTTTTTTTTTTTTAATAGCCCGCCGCTTGTGCACCTACTCCGTATTACAATGTTAAGAACAGGTTTTGCTCAATCTTGGAGAAGGAAAAGGGTTCATCAGGTCGGCTTTCCCGTCTGGGGCAAAACAAAAATTCAACAATGGAATTTCGCTCTCGCTGGCCCATCTCTCTCCCCTGGGCCCTGGGCCCTGGCAGATTGCAGGAAGACGCCAAATTCCCTCATCCCCCCCCCCCACGCTCTCTCCGGAGTCCGTACGAATGAATGGCCTGACGGACCTGGGGGTCGCGGAACCCGAAACAAACGATGATGATGCCCACGTCCACCCCCATTCTACGGAGTACTCCGTACATATTACATGTGATATTCCGTGCTGGTTTTCGCATGCCTGGAAGAGGTCTGCAAGGGCCGAGGGGCATTTTGCATCCATCTGGCCATGTCATTCCCGGCTGGCGCCCTTGCCGATTACTCCAAAAGGGAGGTGGATGGGCATACGGATCCGTACACGGATCTGTTATAGAGTCAGTCCCGTTCGTGATCGGATACGGCACCATTGAGTGTCATTTTACGATTTCACTTTCCGGCCTCATGTGCAAACGTCTCGTAATCAGCCGCGAAGAGGGAAGGTAGTATCACGAAGAGAGTGATGCCTGCGGATCCGTACATGTAAGATGTGAGTTTGTCATAGCGGGCATGATACATATGGCGGGCATTATGCGATAAGCACTTGTTGAATTAGGAAATCCTACTCGCGGCGCGCCGTCATGGCTTTTGAATGCTCAACTGTTTGGTCATGGGCATGAATCCTTTTATGCTGTGGGACGCTCACAACAATCCTACACTTGTCCTGGCTTATGACTTCGTGTCTTCATCTTGCTATTATACGATAATCCGTAATACAGATCCGTAATTCGTATGTTTTCCCGCGAGGTACAACACAGACGGTGGATACATGACAGACCCGCCCAAGGCAAGGAAACAAAATTGATCATGAACCAAGGGATCTGCAAGGGTACGCACAAGGTCGTCGTCGTCGTCGTCGAGCTCCCTTTATTATTAATTAACCTTGACTCCAAGTTTGACCTTGATTCATTATCCAGGTTCGGGGAGGCTTCACCCGAGTGGTGTAAGATTAAAGGCCTCTTCGGAATCACCAAAGGTAATACGGGTAATACGGAGCACTCCCAACGATACCGAAATCAGTCGGCGAAGGGCGCAGACATATGATGACCGGCTGAGCGAGAGGCTGGGAGAGAAAAGAGAACAGAGAACCGACAAAAAAAAGACGCATGTAAGGTTACGTTCCCCGGGATATTACCATTGACCAACCGTGGCGCTTCTCCATGCTGCATGCTGGCGCTATTATTTCAAGCTATTCGCAGCCTACGGACTACTTTGCGACTGATGGAGCACTTGCCCTTGTTGGTTGATGAAACGAGCATCGTCTCGCGACATTCCTCTCCCGGCAAGTCCAGATGTCGACTGATACCCATCGTAATTAATACAGAGTAATCCGTACTCTGGGTAAATATCCTAGCCATTAGGCCATCGTATATTTATATGACAACGTGGAATAACTCGATACGAATATTCAGTCGTACAGGTATTACTCGCTGGATCTGCCGTGCATGTAGTCCGTAGTACTTCGCAGCAAGAATGAGGATCGGAGACCAGGTAATATCAATCGCACGCGAGGCAAAAGAACCAAGAAAAGTACAGAGTTCGTACTTGGACTGGCAGCATCGTACGCGACTTTCTGTTCGAGGGGGTGTCAAAGTGTCAACTTGTTGGTGTATTGGGTCAAGGCGAGCGTGCGATGGCGTGTGGCGTGTGGCGTGGATGGTTCCTGCTTCCTGCTTCCTGCTTCCTGCTCTAAAACGTGTCCGGTGGATACAATTAGACGCAGGAACAGGACGCTAGTGTTTCCAGTTGACAGGATCTGTGTTGCAGCTTGAGGGGTGGGGGAGGGGGGGGCTCAACCTGTCCAACGTGATTGGCCATTGACACGTACCCCTGCTCTTCCCAACGGAGGCAACAAAGCAAGCTTGAATCATATTCTTGCTATCTGCTTTCTCATGGTGACAGATATTCAGCATTCAGCTCAACGTCCATGTGGCCGGGTGCCAGTGTTGTGCAGTACGGTAAAGAATCGCCCTATACGGACTAAACAATGGCGCAAAGCCTTGCTCCGTAATAACCCATCTGGGCTTAATGTCCGACTCGACAACACCAGCAACACCAGACGCCCGAGCGTCTCTCAAAATTCTCAGGCGTGTCAGTCACCTCAGGACCCGCCCGCCCGAGCGTCATGTACTCGGGCCTTGGCCTGCATGGACTCTGTGGAGGTTCCAAGGTTTGTCAGCCCACCAGCATGTACCTTGACGGTGGAGATTGGCCTGTCGCCGTTGTCTTGTCGCCGTTGTCTTGTCGCCGTTGTCTTGTCGCCGTTGTCTTGTCGCCGTTGTCTTGTCGCCGTTGCGCTCGCAGGGTTGTGAATCGCATCACCGCCGTGGGAGTCGGTTTTGGAACCCATGGTTTGTTTGGTCGTGAACCAGGAGAGAAAGAGACAGAGAAAGGTGCTCCGTCAGCTGCGACCAAGATGGCCTGGATGGCCTAGAAAATAGAACAGCATGTCGGCGGACTGGCGGACTGGCGGACTGGCGGGCCTTTGAAGGGCCCTTGTTGGGATTCGCTGCAAGCCAGATTCATCGCCATCCCAACCGGAAGTGATGCGTTCGCCGTTGATTGCTCGTCCCACCCCTGCGCCGTTTGGGGGATTGTGACACCGCGGCACACCGCGGCCTCGCAGACAGGACCCGTCCTGGAATTGCAGGGACCTGTGGTAGCCGGAGTCTGTTTTAATAATCTGTCTGGCTGTCAATAAAGAGCAGTCATCAGTTAATATCATGGTCCGGGATCGTCATGCTTCATACTCCGTACACGGCAGCCTCTTCCGCTCTTTTTTCTTTTGCTGTCCTCGCCCCTCCATTCTCGACCCGCCCTCGCTTTGTTGAACAGACTGCGTCGCGACTTCCTCCTTTGCGCGGCGGCCTCGTTACGACTGCCTCATTTGCAACTTTTCTTCTCTTTAGCATCCTGTGGATGTTTCACCCTCCCACACTTCAACGTTCTCTTCCATTCCGTCAACCCCATTTTGTGACATCGCTGCAGGCAAACGTTGTCTACGAGACTCGGCTGAGGCTGAAATTCTCTCAACACAGTAAGTGACAACCCGCCTCTGGCGTCAATGGTGGTGTGTCCGCACTTTTTTCTTGGTTTCGTCACTCCAACTGTTGAGCCGGACTCTCCTACCCAAACCGCCCCATCTGCAAACGACTCAACCCAACTGAAATGTCCTTTATTTTTTTTCTGCCTCCCAAGGCCCAGGAAGCTCTGCTCGGTACTAATTTCTTTCCTTCTTGTTAGCTGTGTTATCAGAATTTACCTGTCGCTGCCAACACAACATCTGAAACACGAGCCTCACAAGGTCATCTGCGACAAGGGGTCGAAGTACACAGGAAGGTCTTCTTGCGTGCACGATTCCGAGCGCCCGGCGGTCTTTCCAGTTGTTAAGTGAATGAATGACTCGATCGGTCGCGACCATTATTCTTAGGTCCCTCATTCCTTCTTCGCGGTAAACCTTGAATGCTGTCAACACCCTCTGATTGTTCATTTCCGGCTTGCTGGCAACGCTTTCCCTTTTCTATTCTTTCTCGGCAACCGCTGTCTGTTACCTGTGGAGGCATCTGAGACCATAGACGTTTCCTGTATGTGACCCATGTCCCCCATTGTTTTTCAAATGTTTTCCCATGTGGCAGTCCGCGCGCTCTCTTGTGTTTTTGAGTTCGTGAGGAAGAGAGTCACTGTTCTCGTTTTCAGTCTCGATTTTTGCTTCAGTATATCTTCATTGCCAGGTTGTTGCCCCAAGTATGGGAAGAAGGATACTGACTCTGGTTCAATAGATCGAAAATTCGTGCTCGCGGGACCGTCTCTACGTTCTTTACACTCTTTTTTTTTCATCCTATTTCATTTCTCATTTGAAAAGCCGACGGCAGCGCTATTGACCACGTAACACTTTGATTCGTTTTTCTTTCACGACATTTTTC
Source organism: Epichloe amarillans (assembly GCA_024072835.1). NCBI lineage: Eukaryota > Fungi > Ascomycota > Sordariomycetes > Hypocreales > Clavicipitaceae > Epichloe > Epichloe amarillans. The sequence goes on along the minus strand of CP099637.1, from coordinate 2,745,500 downwards.
GTTCCTTGATACGAGATAAATTCCGTTCACTCTATTCGCCTATTGTCTCGATGCGACATGGGACTATTTTGAACGAACAAACTGCCTTTTACTTCCTTCACCTTTTCGCTTCTACAGCTCATCATAGATTGGTCCAAACAACATTGATGCAACTCAACGACATAGCCATCTTCAAATCGCAAATTTATCGCATCAGCAGTGCAAAATTATAGTGTTCCAGCCATCTACGTGATTCTGACGACCAGGAATCGATAAAACGTTTTATACATCGCCGATTTACGAACATATCATCGAAGCCCTGTATGCTGTGTGGGCCTTCTTAATTCGAGAACCGCTCTGTTCGTGTACACAAACTGCGGTTTATGATTTTCGCGATCCGCCGTTTGAAATCCAATGAGTAAGACATACAATGGAAAGGATATGGACCGGCCCTACAACACCCCAGGTTCTGTCAAGAGGGCCCGGGAGCAGGCTCAGGGCATGCTAGCTAGAGAAGGCCCTTCGAAGCGAGCAATAATTACAAAACCAGCAGAAACAGAACCTAGATCACGGCCATTTCAGGTTCAACCTGCATCACAGTCGATACCAGTGAAGAGCAGAGTTCCCCTCGGCTACGAATCAAAACCGGGGCAAACAATCTCGAGACCAACGCAGGTGCCACAATGGCCGCTCACTGGCTCGAGTTTATCGTCTCCAGCCCATGAGGATTCGAATTTGCAGTCACTGCACCAAACAAAGCCTCATCAGACCCCTCACAGGCCTCCCCGTCCCAGCCAGAGCCGCATTCCGTCAATGCTTGACCAGTCAGGACCACAACAGCCTACACCGGTCTTCACCTCGCAAACGATTGCCCCAGAAAGCCCACAGGACTCTACTATTGACAGCTACAGTGGGTCGTCCCCGTCAAGCAATTCAGCCCGGCAGACCGTGTCGTCCGTGGGAACAGTACCGGAATTTCCAGCACCTGCCCCGGAAAATACATCGGGAACTCCCCGCAAAGGTGCTGCTTTGGGACCGCCACCATCAAGCCGGAGAGGAGCGTCGTGTTTCTACTCCAGTGCATCTTTTGTCTCCCCTATCCCGGAAGAGAGCCCTCGCATGAAGTCTCATGGATCATATGCCTCTAGTGCCGCGATGCCAGATTCCTGGGTACAGGGTTCCCCCGAGACCCCAAGCGCTCTCTATGGCGAAGCCTTTGATGAAGAGTCAATGACAGAGAAAAGCCCAGAGTCTACGTACGATGACTACGGGGATGAGAGCCAGTTAGTCCGCAGCGCTAGTCTGGGCAAGAAGGGCAAGCCGGAATTGATCAACACGAAGTCATCCGGCGAAGGAGCAACCAATGCCAACAAAAGGACTCTAACCACCGAAAATGATGTGCACCTCGGCGCAGGAACAAGTTTATCTGAAGCGAAGAAACTGCAAGCGTCCCGAAAGCATACAACAAACGCCGATAGCCTTTCATCCGACGCTTTTTTGAAAGCATTTGCGGCAGCGAGCTCGTCGGACGTGAAAGAATCCATTCCTCTCGCCGAAGCTCCTCGCCAGCACAGCCGTTTATCAGCCATGAGACGTCCGCCGCGCATTGACATCGATGCTGTTCGTGCTGCCGAAGCCAGGGGTAGTCTGACTAGCCTGCCAGATTTGATACGTCGTGCCACGAGGCTTGCAGCTATGATCGACAAAGGAAAACGGCCTGCTAGTAGACTTGACACGCTCGATGGATTTCTGAATGAGAAGGGTGAGTCTGCCGAAGGAACACGCGGTTTTTAAGATGGTCTTTGCTTTTTCAATTGCTGACCAGAGTTGTATAGACGACCGCCATCAATCCGGATTCTCGGACATGCTAGCAGCCTTCCCCCCCCCCCGTCCACACACCTCGCAACAATACTGCCCCTCGTAGCTCCTGGCTGAGGAGCACTTGGCCGGCTGTCCAAGGTCAACGTCAACCGATACACTCGCGATCACCCAGTGGCCAAGTTGTAGCCAAGCCCAAACGTCGGTGCTGTGGACTCCCGATGTGGGCTCTCATTCTATTGGTTTCCCTGATGCTTTGCCTCATCGTCGCTGCTATTGTGGTTCCACTGGAGTTCTTCGTCTTCAAGAACCTGGGCAATAACGACAAGCAAGAACCAAGCTTAAGCCAGTGTCAGAACACCTTGGCCTGCTTGAATGGAGGTACGAGTGTGATTGTGCGGGGAAGCTGCTCCTGCATCTGCACCAATGGATTCACAGGTTCAACCTGTGGGGGACGGTGGTGCAACCGGATGTGCCATGACCAATCTTGTATCCGCAGACGGCCGGTCAAACATCCATAATGTGACTCTTGGACAAGCCATTCCTCGATTGCTTGCCGAAGCTAACCAAAATTTTTCCGTGCCACTCTCTGGGACTACGATATTGGCCAGTTTCAATTCAGGAAACCTCTCATGTATTGCCCAGAACTCCATAGTCACGTTTGATGGTCGCTCCACTAGGTCAGGCCAGCCAACGGACGTGGTAGAGGACGTGTCCCGGAAGCAAGCCAGTTTGCTCTTGAATGCGGAACGATTCCCGCCAATTTCGATCATCACTTTCACACCAACCACCACAACAACCATTACTGTGCCCGCCGGTGGACATTCCTCTACCCCTCGAATTAGTGCCACGACGACAGCACCAACGACGGCAGTGAAGTCGACAACGAGGACAGGTCCCGGTGTGACGTCTGCCATCACGCCAACGTCGATGACCGTCTCAACATCAGGAGAAGTAGTCTTGCCCACCACCTTGGTCGTCGATACTGGCACAGCTACAACCACGGGTACTGCCCCGGTCACGTCTGCATTTATGCTCACTGAAGAAAAGGTTGATTTTGCTCGCATTGCCATGCTTTACATCTTGCAGGAAGAATCCGTAGAACAGGCGATCTCTGCGCAGGGTGTGCTTCAGCAGCTATTCAGAAGGATGACGAGAAGTAAAACACAGCCGGGAAACGAAGTTTCACTTCGTGAGGCCTCGAATGTGGATCTCGGTAGTGCCAACAGCATCAACTTGGTGGACTTGACGGTCAACGTTGGAAAGGGGCCCATCGGACGGGAAAGGATTAAACGCCAACCTGAAAGCGGCCAATTCTAGCTGGATGGCAGATACGAAAAACGGGCACGTCGCTGACGAGGGACTGTTCTGCAAGGTTGTCATGGACATGGCGCTGTGTGATTATATCGGGATACCGCTCTCCGCCCGGTTCTACATGTACCGTAAAATAGCGATTTCAGCGAAGGCGTTTTGAACGAGTTAAACAAGATGGGTGTAAATACCATGGAAGCATGGAGAGGAAAGACATGAAACCTAAGTAGACCTGAGTTAATCGATTAATATGATGCTGAAGCCCTGTGCTGAATATTCATCAGACAATGGATCCCTGATTTACAGATGCTATCATGTAGGTGGTCCAAAAAGAAGAGCTTGGGTAAGAGCTTCTATGATGCGATATATACAGAAAGCTCGAATAATGTGGGGGGTATTGCTAGACTGTGAGTTTACATGACATTCATTCCATGTCCTGCTCTTCCCGGAAGGGTATCCTGTTTACAAACATCCCCCCCCCCTCCCTCTTTTTCTACATTCTAAAGACACCAAACTTGGTGTCCCCGGCCCTGACCTCGTTGCGTCCACCCATGGCAGCCTGCAGGCCCAAGCCAAGATAACGTCGAGTATGTTGAGGAGGAATGATGCCATCATCCTGTACATGCCAGATTTAGTCGGCCGTGCAACAGTTTTCGGGGGGGGGGGGGGGGAAGGGACAGGAGATTTGTGCAAAGTGTTACTTACCCATAGTCTTGCTGATGAAAAGGTGGCCTCGGTCTCCCTGTCAATACGAGCTCTGAGCTCAGGGTCGGGCTTCTGGCCAACAGTCTCCATGACAGCAGCAAGCTGGTCACTGCCCATGACGCCGACACGGGCATTGGGCCACATCCACAGGAAGCGCGGGCCGTAGGCGCGGCCGCACATGCCGTAGTTGCCGGCGCCGTAGGAACCACCGACGACGACGGTGAACTTGGGCACGTCGGCGCAGGCCACGGCGGCGACGAGCTTGGCGCCATGCTTGGCGATGCCGTCGCGCTCGGAGGCGGTGCCGACCATGAAGCCCGAGATGTTCTGGAGGAAGACGAGGGGGATGCCGCGCTGGGAGCAGAGCTCGATGAAGTGGGCGCCCTTGACGGCGGAAGAGGCGAAGAGGATACCGTCGTTGGCGACGATGCCGACCCTGTGGCCGTAGATGGAGGCGAAGCCGGTGACGAGGGTGGCGCCAAAGTCACGCTTGAACTCGGAGAACTCGGAGCCGTCGACCACGCGGGCGATGACCTCGCGGATGGGGATGGGCTTGCGGAGGTTGGTGGTGGCGATGCCCATGAGCTCCTCGGGGTCGTAGAGCGGCTCGGAAAAGGTGCTGGCGGGGGGTTGCGTCGGGGCAGATCGGGCAGGCCAGTTGAGGTTGCTGATGGAACGCCGGGCGAGGACAATGGCGTGGGCGTCGTCGACGGCCAGGTAGTCGGTGACGCCGGACACGGAGGAGTGCATCTTCCCGCCGCCGAGCTCCTCGGCGCTGACGACCTCGCCGGTGGCGGCCTTGACGAGGGAAGGGCCCGCGAGGAAGATGTGGCCCTGCTCGCCGACGATGATGGACTCGTCCGACATGGCGGGGACGTAGGCGCCGCCGGCGGTGCAGGGGCCCATGACGACGGCGATCTGGGGGATCCCCTGCGAGGACATGCGCGCTTGGTTGTAGAAGATGCGGCCGAAGTGGTCGCGGTCGGGGAAGACGTCGGACTGGTGTGGGAGGTTGGCGCCGCCGGAGTCGACGAGGTAGATGCAACTTTTGTTTTTTTTTTTGTTTCGGCTTGTCAGCTTCGGCATCTTTTTTACATTGCATGTAGACCAGCATCAAGCCACTCACGGCAGTTTGTTCTCCTGAGCAACAGCCTGTGCGCGAAGATGCTTCTTGACCGTGATGGGATAGTAGGTTCCCCCCTTGACGGTGCTGTCATTCGCGACAATGACGCATCTGACGCCCTCGACGACGCCCACGCCGGTGATGATTCCGCCGGCCGGAACCTCGGCCTCGGGATACAGCTCGTAGCCGGCCATGGGGGACAGCTCCATGAAGGTGGTGCCGGGATCAATCAGCGCCGTGATGCGATGCCGCGGGAGCATCTTCTTGCGAGCGAGGTGCTTCTCGCGCGCCTTGTCGGGGCCCCCGCGCTGCATCTTGCGCGTAAGCTCCGCCAGCCTGGCCGTTACCTCGCCCATCTGCCTCTCGTTCTCCCTGTACTCGTCCGACGACGGGTCGACGTTGGTCTGGAGTCGCGATATCGCTGCTGCTTGGTGAGGGGGCGTCAGGCCAGCCATGGCGCGGATGGGCAGTCGCTGCGACGGGGGGGGAGCTCGGCGGCGACCGAGGCGGAGCACCTGCTGCGATGGTCTGCAGAGGGACATGATGGGGAGTTCTTTTGTTGTTTGAGTCGGGTTGACCGGTGGGAATGGATCAACAACTGGGAAATCGGAGCAAGAGCAAGAGGTTGAGGAAGAAAGGGAACGCCGAGAGACAAGGCAAAGCCGAGCGAAACCTGGGTGGGGGCTCGTGGCCCGCAGAAAGCCGCGTTCAGCCGGGAGGGGGGGGGGATGAAACCCTTTAAGCCGCAGCAATCCGGCTTTTATCATTGCTTCCTTCACCTTTGACGACGGCACCGCAGACCAACTCCATCATCGGTTTCTTGCCCATTTCACACTTTTGCACCAGAGAAGCGTGTTTGGCCGTTTGGCCCATCCTTGGCACAACCTACTTCACAATGGCAGCAGCTAGCTTGAGAACACTCAGTAGGGCCGTCGCTCGCCCCGCCATCCGACAGTTGCGTCCGTCGTCGTCGTCGTCGTCGTCGTCGTCGTCGGCCGTGATGCTGCTCTCTACCGTCCAGAAGAGATGCCACTCGTCCAAGCATCCCAAGGGGTTCGAGGCTCCATCGACCGAGGACCTCGAGGAGCTGCGGGAGCGGGTGCAGGAGTTCACGCGCCGCGAAATCACAGAGGAGGTGGCTGCGCACACGGACAGGAGCAACGCCTTCCCCAACGACATGTGGGAGAAGCTCGGAGAGGCCGGGTTCCTGGGCATCACGGCCGACGAGGACGTCGGCGGCCTGGGCATGGGCTACCAGGCTCACGCCGTGGTCATGGAGGAGATGTCTCGTGCGTCCGGGTCCATCGGCCTGAGCTACGCGGCGCATTCGCAGCTGTGCGTGAACCAGGTGCAGCTGAATGCGAGCCCGGGCCAAAAGGCAAAGTACCTGCCTGGGTTGGTCTCGGGCAAGACGGTTGGCGCGCTGGCCATGTCGGAGTCGGGCGCCGGCAGCGATGTCGTGAGCATGCGCACGTCTGCGAAGAAGGTTGACGGCGGATACCTGATCAACGGCTCCAAGATGTGGATTACCAACGGCCCCGACGCGCACTTGATTGTCGTGTACGCCAAGACGGAACCCGGCAAGGGCTCCAAGGGCATCACGGCCTTCCTCGTCGACACCAGGAGCGAGGGATTCAGCTGCGCGCGCAAGCTCGACAAGATGGGCATGCGCGGCAGCAACACGGGCGAGCTCATGTTTGACAACGTCTTCGTCCCCGAGGAGGACGTCCTGGGCAGCGTCAACGGCGGCGTGCGCGTCTTGATGGAGGGCCTGGATCTCGAGCGCCTCGTCTTGTCCGCCGGTCCTCTCGGCATCATGCAGGCCGCGCTTGACGTTGCCTTGCCGTTTGCCCATCGGCGCCAGCAGTTCGGCTCGCCCATCGCCCACAACCAGCTTGTTCAGGGCAAGCTGGCCGACATGTACACCAAGTTGCAGGCCTCGCGGGCCTACACCTACGGCACGGCCAGGCAGGTCGATGAGCAGGGCATCATCCGCACCCAGGACTGCGCAGGTGCGATTCTCTATGCCGCTGAGCGCGCCACCGAGTGTTCCCTGGACTGCATCCAGCTGCTGGGTGGCATGGGCTATGTCGAGGAAATGCCTGCCTCGCGGCTACTCAGAGAGTAGGTTCTATATACACACACACACACACACATATATATATATATAGCCCCGGATCCCCCTTCTGATTCTACGTATCGGCATTGCTAGAATGCGTTTTACTAATACATGTCTACAGTGCCAAACTATACGAGATTGGCGCGGGGACGTCGGAAATCAGACGCATGGTCATTGGTCGCGCTTTCAACAAGGAGTACGCCAATGCTTGAAGCGACGTCGACTGTTGGAAAAGTTGAAAAGGAAAGAGGTTCGACTGCACGGAGAACACACACAAGTCATGGTGAAAATGACGGGGCGTTGGGATGGCTGGTATTTTCTAGACAGCCAGAAATCAACCGCGACATTTTTGTTGAGTAAAAGTAAAAAAAAGCTGGTGCAAGCCCTGCCACACCCACCCCACTTGCCACTCCACGTCGTCCCCGCTCGCCCCGGGGCGTCATCGGGGGGGCTGCGATGCCCTTGGTGGCTCCATTACATAATGTACTCCGCACTCCGTGGTCCGTACAGTTCTATGTAGGTAGCTCCCTCCAGGGGCGTGTGAATAGGCAGGAAGCTCAAGGGGTGCGCGTCCAGAAACGGCCGGGAAAAAGTTGCCTCCATGGAATAATATAAACCACGGGCCGGAAGTCAATTGCTCACGACTTGCTCTCCCGTTTCCTTCTTTCAATCTTGCCCTGTTCTTTTCCGTCGCCAAACTCTTATCCCATTGTTCATATCCTTATTGTAGAACATCCCCATCTTTGTTGCAATCCGGCTCGTCGTTTCTTCTCGGCAAGAACATCGCCGCCTTCGAATTGACCCGTCTCGCAATCGCAACAAATGGCTGCCAGACCTAGCATGCTCGCCCCGATGCTGCGACAAGCTGCTCGGCGCTCTGCTGCTGCGTCCCGCGTCCCGCGACCGTCCTTTGCCGCCTCACGCAACCTCCACAGTGGCCCTCCTCGTCTCGACAAGCCTGGAAATTACGCCCGTACCGACTCCGACATTGAAGTTGAGCACCCGGCGGAGCACGAGCTGCCATCCAGCAGGCCCGTTCTGGGCACTGGTGGACAGTTCGTGAAGCCTACCCTCCCCAGCTTCTCCCTTGACGGCCGCGTCGGCGTCGTCACGGGCGGTGCCCGAGGTCTGGGTCTCGTCATGGCCCAAGGCATGGTCTTCTCTGGTGCCGACGTCGCTCTTGTCGACATGAACAGTGCGTGATGCCCCCGCTCCGTCTTTCAACACGACGCGTCTGCCAAGTGAAAACCCAAGCTGACGCTGAAGCTGACACGCATTTCTGCAGAGGAGGAAGCCCAGAAGCAAACAGGACTGCTCATGGATGCCTTTACCCGCGAAAACCCCAACGCTGAGCGGTACGTCACATAAAACACATGCACACTTACTTGTGCCGAGTGCTCTCCCGTCTTGTGGATTCTTCTAACAACCAGCGCAGCATTCCCAACGTCACCGCCCACTACGCTGATGTTTCCGACCCCGAATCTGTCCAAGCTTGCATTGCCGAAGTGGTTGAGCAACACGGCAAAATTGACCATCTCGTCACCTCTGCTGGTTTCACCGAGAATTTCGAGGCCGTGAACTACCCAATCGACCGGATGCGCAAGCTCTGGGCTGTCAATGTTGACGGCACATACCTCTTTGCGACCGCTGTCGCCCGTCACCTAATGGCACGCAACGCCCCTGGCAGCATGGTCATGATTGGCAGCATGTCTGGTGCCATTGTCAATGTTCCCCAGCCCCAAGCGTAAGTCACAAGTCCTGGTGATGAAAGTGTGGTCGCTGGCAAGAGTGCTTCACTTGTTCTCCTTTTCCCCCGCGTGGCACGACAGAATATAGGGTTCGATCCTGCGCGGCTCGCGGAAGAGGGGCACACAGGCACACACACACACACACATCAATTTGCCACTAGAAAAAAAAAATCTTGTCGGCCGAACTAAATTACTGACATGGCACGATGTACAGTCCTTACAACGCCGCCAAGGCCGGCATCCGTCATTTGGCTGCTTCTCTGGCCGTTGAGTGGGCCAGTGCCGGCATTCGCGTCAACTGCATTTCTCCGGGATACATGCTGACTGCTCTGTAAGTTGTCCTGCGATGCTCCCATACAAATAAGCCCAAGAAAACTGATTCAGTGGCTCTCTCTCGCAGTACCGAGAAAATCCTCGATGAGAACCCCGACCTGAAGCAGAAGTGGACGTCCCTCATTCCTCAGGGCAAGATGGGTCAGCCCCAGGACCTCATGGGTCCCGTCTCGTTCTTGCTGTCCGATGCAGCTGGTTACGTCACCGGCGCCGACATTCGCGTGGACGGCGGGTACACCGTGACCTGATCATCCCCTCCCTCCACAACCAAACAAATGGGGAAAAAAGCATTCTCGATAAAATTACAACACCACAACAAGCGAGGAGCGACGATCAGGACGATCAGGACGATCGGGAAAAAACAACATCAGTAATGATGCACATTGCCCCAGAGAAAGCGGGCCAAGGGATTTCCCAGAGCTCAGAGGGCGTTACGGTGGTTCAATTTGCATTACCAAGCTAGACACAGCTTTCTTTGGAATGTTGAATTTTTTTTTGGTTCGAAAATAATAATAATTTGACGTCTCTCCGGATCGTATGCCGGATGGGATTGAGAGTATGACGTTGTGTCTTCGTCCCTTGTTTCTATGAATGACGCGCCCCTCCTGTCTTGGTGATGGCGTTCGTAACGCCCAGCGACCTATAGCTCTACCGACGGGACCAATAATTATTCGGTGAATGGGGAAATGCAATTCTTGCACGCCGTCTGGGCCGGAAAGGAATGAAGAATTGTGCACCCTTCCACTCCGTTCCACTCCGTGTTTGCCCTGCTTTGTTTCCTTTGTTCTTCTCTTTCCCTCTCCCAAGAGGAGATTGTGGTGTGGTTGTCGAGCTGCAAGCAATCGAGATGGATCAATGGGTAGCAGTGTGGCGCTCTGAGCGACCCACACAAATCACAAGTCGGCCGGTGTGGCGGAGAGAAGAAGGCGGGGGGGCGGGGGGATCACATCTGCCAGTCGCTCATGAAATGCGGTGAGTGAATAAATAGTGTCCAGAGCACATCAGGAAGAATGGCAGCAAGTGTGCTCTGCTCATGCTGATGTCGAGTTTCATGTATAGATTATGCCATCGTTCGGACTTGCTCACAATTTATTGGTCGCCGCTCAGCCGAATGGCCAGCATATTTCGCATCGTTCTTTATGATAACGCGACCAACGTGAAGTGGTCTTTTTGAGCGCCATCAACAGGCCTAACCTCACGAGATATTCTTCTGCCTGTATAGGTGTAGTTGCCAATGTTCGAACAAGATAACAAGGAATGGCGGCCCTTCGTCGTCGTCGTCGTCGTTATCATTGTTGTTGTTGTTGTTGTTGGCAACCTCAGTCTTTGGGAGGGCTTGGAGACGATAGACGTCCGCGGTCCGCGTGGATCTCGAGGTTTTAGAGTGACTGATCAGATCAGGCTGGCGATATTACGACGACGACGCCAGGGCAGGGCGCACCCAGGGTGCCAGGGCTCTGTTTGGCTGGACCAGCCGGACGGGAATAGAAGCCAAGTTAAAGGGTTCCAATGGTTCCATCACCCAGTCGTTTTGAGGGAATGTGCGACCCAATGGTGTGGCACACTGCTGATCACCAGGGGCAAGCCTGGCCAGGCTCAAATAGCCAAAGGCACGTATTACGGAGTGCGGATCACCAGGCAGACAACAAACCATGTCGTTCATTCCGGTCTCTTTTGTGCCCTTGAAGAGCGAGCCCAATTTACACCTACACCTACACCTATTAATTGATAAGACGGCGGACTTGTTGTGGCATTACTCCGGATGTTCAGCCGAGACAGCCGTCCACGACCAAATCGGCCCCCAGTCCTGTCTTGTAGATGGGCATCCCGTGGTGGCGAAGCAGACAACATAACGAATGACGCCGCTCTAGAACGTTCGATATTGAATCCCCTGGGGATTCAAGCCTCGGTGATTGTCGCGTAGGCTCCCCTGGCACACTGCTTAATCTCTCGCTCAGCCCAACTTTTGCTGCCCAGCGACCGGCCACAATCTCAGGGCAGAAAAGACCCATCCGGGCTGTTACAGCCGAGCAAGCAGGAGCTTGGCCCTTGATGCATCATCACGCGGTCGGCGTCATGGCCTGAAGATTTGATAAAGCCCGACGACGTTGCGCATTGCGATGAATTCGCTGTGGCGCTGTTCACCATAGTGCGCTTGACAATGGGCGGGCTGCCAATGTTTGCTGAAGCCATGGATCAGAGTGCTCTGTAATAAACAACGCAGCAGTGAGTTGATATGTAATACTGCCTCCGCTTGACCTGTTGCGAGGGTTGTCGGGTCGGGTTGTCGGGTCGGGTTGCACTTTGGAGCTGGAGCAGTCGCGCAACAGCAACGCTGTCCTCTTACCCCAGCCTCCAATGCAATATTTTATGCCAAGGACAGGTAAAATTGACTTTATTAGCAACTTGGTGGTCTTCGGACCCTGCCCGGTCCGGCTGCCCAATGGCCAATCTGGGGGTGTGAGGTAAGTATGCAATGATCAGCGAGCGTTGCTTGGTAGCTTGGCCTCTGTTCGTCGTGTTGGGCATATTCACCTTGTCCCCCTTTTCTTTCTTTCACATCTTTCCGAGGCTATACTCCGTATGCAGTTGGCAAAAGCAGTGTTGAATGCTTGTTGGCCCCCTTTTGCCCACCGCGACTTGCCCTGTCGTGCGGCTCGTGCTTGTCAGTCCCGTCGTCACGAGACCCCCCCTTCAACTGGAACTGTCAGGGTCCCGCCCAGGCCCTCGTCTCATCCATCCTCCTTTCTTTTCTGTTCTCATTCCATTCCGCATTCCAAAGTCCGATAACTGTTGATCTTTGTATTTTATGATTGATTGCTCTCGTAGGCCAACGGGCCGATGTTGCAAAACGTAGCGACGCCTTCAAGATCCGAGACTTCGTACCGCAGTCCCCGCCCAACGCAAGAGGCCGGAATCTCAGAGAAGTCTTGAACATCGAAAGCTTGTGACAGCTGGCTGGGGAGTGCAAGGCAGCTGCGGGGGGGCTTCTAGCGTCCAGTTCGGTGTCAACTTGGCTGGCAGGTGCGACTTGGCGGACTACCCGCTGCGTCATACTCGATTACCGTTTTTGACGTGCAAGTGCAAAAAGAAGCGCAAGGGCGAGTCGAGGGCTCCTTCCGCGGCGCGCCTATCTCATCTCCATCTCCATCTCCGTCCCAATCTCATCCATCTTCATTGTAGAAGGGAGGGGAGGGGAATGTGAGGGACCGGTGGCCCGGTGGGAAAGGCAAGAGGCAAGAGACAACCACCAGACCACCAGACCAGCCAGAGAGAGCTGATAAGCTAACGGCAGAGCTAAGAGGCACAGTAAGCCCAGGGATAATCAGGACTTGTTGATTGAGCACATGGCCCACCTGCTCTCCTCCTGCTCCTTCCTGCTCCTGATCCTGCTCCTGCTCTGCTCCATCTTGGCCTTCCGACACCGCACCACGTTGTTACTCTCGGGAAAACCCCACTATTGCGATGCAGTCTGCTTAACTCACCATCTTCGCCGTCGCGCCTCACCACCAACGCTTAATCTTGCACAGCAATTGAGAGAAATCTGTCCCTCCCAAAAACCTTAATGCCCGGGTCCTCTTCTTCAAACTCGAACCTCGGCGCACTCAGCATTCGTCTTTGCGCCTGAAACCAACCTGCCCCGCTGTAGTCTCTCTTACAACACGGCTTGGTTTCATCAACAACTCATTCGGTCAACTCATTTGCGCTCAGTTCGCGCTCACGCCCCCTCCGCTTCTCTCTCAACCGGGCAACTCTTCTCCGGTCTTCACACAAACCCAACATTGTTCAGTTAGACTGCTTCCTTGATTGGCAATCATGGTCACTTGGTCAAGTCAAATATAGTTACATACAGTGCCAGAGAGTCAGCCTCGACAGGCACAAGCCCAGTCAGTACACTACTTGATCGTATCTTTGCTGTTCAAGATGGACTCGAGTGTGCCCATGATATTGCCGAAAGGTATCGTCATCAACACCCTGAACATCTACAAAGAAGTGGCCAGCTACCCTTTAATTCCAGCTGACAAGATATGGGAATATTGGCATGGTACGTAACCCCTCCAGTCAAACAGGATGGCTTCGCAGTGCTGGCCTTATCGGATAACTTAACTAACATGGCATATTTGGCAGTATATACGACAACCAACAAGAATCTCAAAGACCCTACAGCCCGACGTCTCGAGAATTTCTGGTGGCAAGTCTGGGGTAGTGATCGCAGGTATCTGAGTGGCCGGGCACTCGCCAGGATTTACGAAGACATCTCCGTTGGTCCTACTTTTGTTCCTCTCCATGGACCCCCCAATCGCTGGGAAGGCCCCAATGTGAGTGGTCTCGATCCATTTCCATTGCCCCCTCTCTGTTATTGACAATCATGATCCAGGTTCCAGCGTTAACCAAGCAGCTCATCGTCGAATACCTACATCGCGAAGTTGACTCTACACGGGACCGTCCGAACGCTCCTCGATTGAAATCAAACGATGCATCCATCAGGAGTCTGTCATCAAGTGCTTCCAAACCTCCACCCTCGCATCCCATCTTGAAGAAGTCTCGAAGTCCGCTCGCCACAGGCCTGCGGCCAACAGCTCGATTCGTGTCCCCTCCCGAGCCTGGTGACGAGGGCGCAAAGGAGAGCGACATCCCTTCGTCAGGGAGTACGGCCACGACGGGTTTGGAAATGCACACCAGGTCAACTAAAATGCCGTCTGCCACTCAAAGGGGGATAGCAGTTTCGACATCATCATCGACAGTAACGACAGCCACAAACCACCCGGCCTCGGGTAGAAAACGCAGTGCTCAAGCTTCCGCCGCTGTGCCGAGTAACATTCCAGAGGATCCTCCTCCAGAAGAGTCACGAAGCGATCAAACACAACTAAGAGTATACCCACCCATGTTAGAGCGTCTGGCAAGTGGTACAAAACACAAATTGGGAGAGATGGAAGACAGCATTAGCACGAAGTCGTCACCTCAAATCAGGCTCAGCGCCAAGGCAGCAGGAAAGCAACCTGTGGCATCGAGTACAAGCGCCAATGACATGTCCAGAATGTCCAATGGTCCAAGTCGGCCGACATCGTCAACGTCGATGGCAAGCTCAATCTCCCTAGCACGAAACACCTCTGAGCTGAGGTCACCTATCTCTGCCAGATCTATATCGCTGACACGAACCGAAACGGACAATTCATCTACCACGGGCTCAGTCACCGATTCTTCGGCCATGATGGGCCGGTGCATTACTCAGAATGGTTACGTGCGCAAGAATTCAACTCAGGGTTTGTTTACGGGCGCAACTGCCACCACCACAAACGTAGCAGCTCATGGTCAGATTATCGATCAAGCCGGGTCCTTACCAGCGTCCCATATCTTGGATCCGCAAAGGAACGGAACAAGCCTCGCATCTCATCCGTCCGTCACCCCCCTGTTAGATTCACGCATGGAGCCTACGCAACCTAGTCATGCTGCTAGTGTGCCCATGGGCAGAACCAGAAGTCAATTGACGCTGTTACTGGAACGAGAAAAGTCCCGTGTCAAGGACAAAACCCGTTTCCGAAGCTAGATTTTACGAGTATGTATCAGGGTTCTCCCACGTAATTGAGACAACGCAACTATATTTGAACATCAACAAGCGGCCAATATTGGTCTGTTTCACCGCTTTGCCATTGGCCGTTTAAACTATATCTGTGTGCCTATGGCTACCAAAATATGATCAACCCATCATCACATGTCACCAAAGCTTCTCTGAATACACGCCTTTTAGTGTACATGCCCCCCCTCTCCTTTACAGCAAGGTAAGGCTATTCTGCTTTACTGGGAAGTCAAGAGCAACCACCATAGGCTATACATCCTAACACATTTTGTCCGCTCGTACCTATGGGCTTTTTATCCCTCTCATTTCGCATCATTTTTTTTTTCTCGTTCCATCTTTCATGACCGAATGGGCAGAGAGCAGCGCACAGCTAGTCGAGATGAGATCTAGCAACACAAGGCGAAGACCAAAGGCATCTGAAACCCGGAAAAGAAAACCTGATGGCACAGTGCATGGGACCGAGGTTTTATTATTGTTTCATTTTATAATTTTTAAAATGCCTAGCCAGCCACAAGCTGGCCCGGTCATCTGTAGCTTGGATTTAATAAGGAAGCGTGCTCGGTTTTTTTTTCTTTTCTTTTCTTCTTTTTCTCTGCTGATGTTTATTACAACACGTTGGTTAAGGTCAACGCAAACATGGGGTCCGCCTTGTTGGAAATGTTTTTAAAAGGAAGTACATTCGAAATAGCAACATCGTCGGCGCTCGGGAGTTACTGCTTATAGCAATGGCACTCGTCTTCCTGGCGACGTGTGAAGAGTGAAGAGTGACAAAGTTGTAAGACTGTATGACTGGTTCATGGGGATGGCTACCCCTTACTATCATGCCGGGTAAGTCGAGACTTGATACGCCATTGTTCAATGTTTTCAGGACCAAAAGTCTACTTTGACGATGGCCCGTCTGTTAATTATTCATCTTTCGAAATGTGCCAGTACGTGATGAAGATACAAACTCTTTTGGCAAACTGGGACGGACAGTCTCGATCAGCCGAATCCGTAGAAGAGGCAATATATTCCAGTGACATTGCAGCGTGACAACCCGCACAAGAGGTAGATATTATTCAGGCCCAGACTCCAAACCACTCTATTCAACGTCTCCTTGCAGAATGAACGATTTGCTCCCCCTTCCAGCTCCCTTCCAGTTCCAGTGGTAGATAAGTACATTTGTGTCCCACCTGGTATTCCAAAAGGAGGACAATTAATTAATCCCATTACGAAGTTGGAGCAGAAATGAGCAGAAACTCCATGAACCCGTGGGCTAAACAGGCATTTCCTTGATCCGCGAGAGAAGACTCCAAGACAATCGCGATATAAAGGTACACAAAGAGTATCTGATGAGCAATGTTTTACATCAAAAATTTGAGAAAGGAAACTGAGGACAATGCGACCGGAGGAGCAAACATGTGGAAAGGAAAGCCGTCAAGGGTGTACTATGCAGACATGGTCGTAGAAAGCATTGGAACAGAATGGCTGATACAAGTCTTGGCTCGGTGAATCACATTATGCAACCCCTTTCCATTAGGCAGTTGATCCAAAATCTAGCAAGTCAAAACAGGAACTCGGATGGCTGAAAAACCACAGTGCGACGAGATGATACAGCTCCACGCTATCTAGTCGTGGATACCAAACATCTTTCGCAACGCTCCAAACTTCTTCTTCTTGGTTTGTTGAGGCTGCTGTGACCCTGTCTGAGCGAATTCGGCGGGAATTGGCGGAACAGCTTCATTGACATCAACTTCAGCATGGCCAAGACCAACCATGCCCTGCGACGTACTTCGACGGCGCAAGAAACTGCTCATCTTCGAGGGCGCGACTCCGCCAGCAGTGGATGGTCGAGATGGCTCACTTGGTCTGCTGTTCGCCGTATCAGGACCCTCTTCGTCAAGCAGCGGCCAACTGGGACCGCGCTTATGGAAAGAATTGCTGCGGAGCTGGGCTAATTCTTCGGGGCTCCGTTCCAAAACAGTGTCTTTTCGTGCCACACTCTCACCCATGTCCTTTGAAACCTTGTCTGACGTGTCCTTCTTGCGGCGGAGGATGGACATTAAACTACCTCGGCGAGAAGCAGCAGGTCGAGGCATGTCGTTCTGAGGCAGAGGTTCTAGAGTGCCACGACCGGATCGGCTTCGCTGGATTGACGACTGTCCATCGGGCAAAGACCCGCGCTTAGGCTGTATAAGCCCGCCATCATCGCCAGGAAGTTCTGGTGATGCCACCATGCGTCTCAAGGTGCTAGATGTTGGTTCATTACCATTATGAAGGGACTTGGGTATGCCCCTGCTCTTGGGCAATGGTGCAGGCTCCTCATCGTCACTGGAGTCAGCAAAGCGGCTTCTGAAGAGCGACGGGCCACCGTCTTCTTCGTCACTGGAGTCGGCAAAGCGGCTCCCACCCTTGGACTTCTTGCCACCAAGTCCTGAGGGCTTCATGAAACTGCCTATTTTCAAGCGTGAGCTGGGAGAAGTTGGTCGATCGCGCAGAGACTGGCGCATACGACCTGGGCTACCAGTCATTGATGATCTAGCCTCGGGGGGTAGAGACGAGAAAGAGTTTCTTCTGAAGCCCGGGGGGGAGAGAGAGCGCAAGCTGAAGCGCCTCGCAGGGTCTGAGGGCGAAGATGGTTCGCGCAGACTTGGCCGCATTGACGTTCGGAATTGATGCGCATCACTTGACGCTGATCCAGATCTCTTGCGCTTAAAGCTGCTCTCGCTGTCGTCCGAGCCGCGGCGTCGCAGGGTAGGCTTGATGACTGTCGAGGAGGCCAGGTCATCTGATGACATGTTGCGCTTGTGGTTCTTTGAGAGGCCCTTTGTAGGTGGATGGTGATATGATGTGGGCCTACCAGAACTAGACAATGTCGGGCGAAGAGCATCCCCATTCGATCGGCTGGCTCGCAAAGACTGCCGCATTGATGGGACTGCAGCAGAGCCGGATCTTGTGACAAGTGCCTCTGTCGTTCGTTGTCTGACAGCGGGAGTCTTAGTGACCGGCCCATCCCTCATTGACCTCCTCATTCCTCCAGACCTTTCGAGGCCCATGTCTGGTGCCGGTGCCGGTGCCGGTGGACCTGATCGCAATGATTGACGCATTGATGAACGCATCCTGGGGTCTGGAGCGCCTGCGGTAGTCTCTGCTCGAGTTGAAACAAGCGAGGCTCGTTTAGCGGGCTGGACCACTTCCGGCTCCGAATCCTCATTACTATCGTTGTCCTTTTCTGACCACTTGGTACCTGGTTTGATCTGGTAGGACCTCTCGGTGCTCGACGGTGGCGCCGTGACGATCAACGTAGTAGTGTTTGCCGCTTTCTTTGGAGTGCTAGCCTCCTCGCCAGTTTCTGACAACGCTTCAATTTCGAGCTGACGGCGTTTTTCATAGGACAAGCTCTTCCAATAGGCTTTCGCATTTTCCCAGTCGTCTGGCACCTGCATGTCTTTTTCTTCGGGTGAGGCCATGGCCGGCTGTGTTGGCTGGTCCTGACGTGGTACTGGCGTTGTCGCCACAGGCTTCTCTTCGCCATTCTTCTTGGGCACCTTTTTGGCTGTAGGGCTATCGACGACTGCGTCCAGGGACAGAAATCCGTCGCCATCAACCTCTTCGAGGTCCTCGTACGCATCGCTGAATCGATCATTCTCGGGTTCTTCATCCTCTTCCGCTATATCAGCCATGACGACGCCGACAACGGCAGGCTCCGCAGCTTGAGTCGGCGTTGACGTTTCTGATCCGTCATCGCTGCTTGTTTTGTTTTCGGAGCCGGCTTGGTCATTGGGAAAACTGCCAGGAGGGGAAGTGTCGGGTGAGTCAGTAGCGCGGGGGCTGGGTTGGGACACTGAGATGGTGGGCACGACTTCATCCGCCTTGCGCTGCGCACGAGTGTTTTTGGTCGGGGTGATAGGGCCGACAGCTACGACTTTCTCGAGTTGGGTTGCAGTTGTTGGTTCTGCGCCATCTTCGGCCTCAGTTGTCACATCAGTGTCGAAGTCATCGTCCGAACTCTCTACGGTGCCGTTCGGGTCTGTGTTGTCCTCAATGGATGGTAAGACGGCTGGGAGAGGCTCTCGGTACTTCGAGATGTTAGCAGCATTCTTCGATGCCAAGTCCTGCGAAATGGCGCCTCCAACCATGGCGTCCGTAGTTTGACGTACACCAGTGGTCGCAGGTCCATTTTCGGCAGTGAATGTACGCTCGGAGGGACGAACCAACGGTCGTTCCTCTGGCTCTTTGACCTTCTTCTCGCGAACGCTGCCAAACTGAGGTAGGGCCGGTCGAGGAGTCATAGTTTCGTCTTCGGCTAGAGTGACACTCTCCTTTTTACCAAACTTGGACACAACACTGTGCCACGGTTTCTTGGTTTGGGGGCTCGGAATCATGGGAGAGTCTGTTTCCTGAGGCTGTGCAGCTTCACCAACGACGACAGTGTTCCTGTCATCCCAACTGACTCGCGCGCTCTTCTTTCGTGCCAGTGCTGGCTCCCCATTCTCCTGTGAACTGAACCTTTGGCTGCCAGAAGCCTCTGAGCCATCGTCAGATGGGGACACACCCCTGGCATTCGCAGCCAATTTCAAGGCTGACTTTCGTGGCGATATTGATCGAGCCGGTGGTTCGTGCTTAACAGCCAGTGTATCACCAGGTGACGCACCAAAATGGGCGGATCGTGCTGGGCTCTCAGATTGAATTCTGATCTGACGGGCTTTCTTCTTGGGTTTGCTGTCCGGTGTCTGGGCCTTTGCATGGGACACAGTATTGCTTGAGACAGCAGCAGCAGCAGAGGCCATGGCACTGTACCCTTGTTTGCTTTTTGGCTCCTCCACTTCTTCGTTCTCCGGCTCTTCCTCTACTACTGACGCCTTCTCAATAAGAGCAGGTCTTTCGGTTGTCTGCTCTTCTTCGTCCACGAATGGCTGACTGAGAGCCATGGCTCCTGTCTGCGGAGCAGATGATTGCTGCTTGTTCCTGTTCTTGTTTTTCTTCTTCTTCTTCTTCTTCTTTTCTGGGGTGACCTCGGGTGAGTTGACAGCAGCTTCTGCAACCATAGCGGGGACGGACATTGACTTCTGGCCAGTAGCCTCCTCGGATTCGAGTTGGGAAGCACGGCTCTGCACTGCCTGGTTCTCGAGCACAGGAGCCATGGTTCTTCCACCGACGGTGCCTTTGGTGAGATGCGAGCCTGTTCTGTCTAGACTAGCGGTCTTCTTCTTCCTCTTGGGCTTTTCCGATACCTCCTCCACACTTTGCGAGTGACCTACCGTGGCTTCTCGAGTAACCATTCGTCGCGAATTTGGATCGTAAACGAGAGTATGTTCGTCGACGGAAGGGGAAGGGGACAAAGCCCTAGCTCGGGGGTAAGAAAAATTGATGGAGGGACTGACGCTGCCAGGGCGCGGCTCAGGAACATACGCTGCAGAGTGTATCGCGGCATCGGAGGTTCGGGGGTTGGCGTCTCTCGCGGTTGCACCGCCGAACCACGATGGTTGGCCACCGTCTTTGAGCTTCTGGCTTGCCGTCTTGAAGGGTTGAGTCTGCAAGGCGGGGCCCCTGGAACCCTTTGTCTGGCGGTTAGTTTGATGGCTGGCCATTATCTGGTCAACACTGGGCATGGAGGGGATAGGCGGCACATGCTCCCTTGGAGCTGGGCTGCGACCGGGTGAAGGTGTACGGAAAGTTCGCTCCATCATCGAACCCACACTAGGGGATCTGGTGAGCTCGCGGCGTCCTCTCACACTCCCGGTGAGGGAACTGACGGAAGGGCTTCTCCTGCTGGCTCTTTTTGACTGTACCTCTGCGACATTCGTCGGGGTCATCGGCCGTGCCCTGAGAGCTGCAGCGGCCGCGGCCGAAGACAGGGACGAATTGGAGTCGCGTCGACTCATGAACACCGCTGCTGCTGCGGTCGCGGCACTAGGGTTCGCCGTTTCCCTGGTCAAGGGCTGGAGACACAATATAATTAGCATGGTGTCAGCAGCAGCGAGCGAAAGCGTACATGAGCAGCCAGGCTACATCTCCAACATTGTAGCGAGCGCCAAGTGGATGGCCATCATATGCAAACGTGGAGTGATTCGTGCAGGGGTTTGAACGTTTCCCGGGAACCTAGGGCGCAACTTACTTGGGCGGGAGGCTGCCGCCTCTGTGAGCCTCCAAACATCGTGACTGGTACGACGAGAGAAGAGAGGCGCCGCGGCCGAAAGGTTTCGAAAGGGACGGTGAGCTTTCTCAACAGCAGCAGGTGGGCATGAGAGTCAAGAGGTATATGGCGTTTGGAGTGAGAGCAGGAGTACCTGATGGGGGAAGGCAAGGGAGAAGGGGGATTGAGCAAAGAATAATTAGATGGGATAGAATGGGATAGAATGGGATAGAATGGGAAAAGAATGGGAAAAGAGAGACTGCGGAAGGTGCAGCATAAGGCAGGGATGGGAAGGGGGAAAAATTAGAACAAAAGGGAACGCTGCTGAAGAGAGGCTCGGCGAGACAAGAGGAACGATGAGGTGAGGTCTAGTGCGAAGTCGTAGCGCATCTCGGACATCTCGGACCGGCGCGAAAGCAGGATGGGCACGCACGATGGTAGCCAACGATGGCAGGTGGGCTGGAAGATCAGGTAATCGGGTTAGTGAGTTAGCATGAGGTTAGGGGATCGAGCCAAGCTGATTTGAGTTTTGGTCGTTTTGGTCTGGTCGTCGTCGTGACGGTGACGAGTGAAGGCGCAAGGCGCAAGGCGTGAGCGAGGTGCGAGAACACGGACAAGACGGACAAGACGGACAAGACGGACAACTCCAGCATGTGTCCATGTGTCCAGCCAATAGGCTGTCGTCATGCAGACGCCGTCACATAATGGATCCACCATGACGACTCCGTAAGGGATAACAGAGGCCTCGTGCGGACCGGCACCAGCACTGAGACGGGTTTCACTTTTTTTCAAATCAAGTCAGTCAGCAACTACATATACATGTATTACTTGTATTAATGTACTCCTTACCTTATTGCAACAATGACGTCTTCCCGTTGGCATCCCCTCTTCGCTGCTACGACAATATTTTTTTTTAAGTAATCTGCTCGACCGGGCGACGCCTCGCGACAAGCCCGGGGAAAATAATCAGACAAGTTTCAAATCTCAACTCTCCCACACACACGAGGTCGAGGAGTTGTGATTTGTCTCACGTCTTACTCCATGTCCCCCATCTGTCTGGACCTGCCTCCCTGCATCCCTGCTTTTGAATTGGTGCGTGCACATTGCATTTCCTTCAATTGGTCAAGAGGAACCAACATTTGTACATATGCCAGCACACTGCGAACGCTTCTAGCTTTGCAGATTAGATCATCACGGCCTCATGAAGAGCCGGTCCTCGTCCTCTCGTCGTCATTGCCCAGATGCCGCCAAGCACCAATGACGTAATATTTTCAGGTTCCACCACCAGCCAATTGTGAATTGTCTCTGCGGAGCGTTACTTCGAGACTTGGCTGCACTGCTGCAAGGGATGCACCGTCTCGTTCTGTCCCGCGATGTAGCTTCCCTCTACTAAAGCTTGCCTGTCGCATCACGGTCAATGTCTTGCAATATCAAAATTGAGTTGGGCGAAAAGTCCCCCTCTCGTCCAACGTAGCTACGGCGCCATCTGTCGACATTGTTGTCCGTCCATCAAGTCACAAAGAGTTTGCGTTTCCTGTTGCGGTCAAATTTCGATACCAGTTTACTTATGAACCTGACGCAGCATGCGCTGCCTATTTTACCACGCTAGACATTGTGAACCCCCAGGCCCTACTGAAATCCAGTTTCTGTGCTTCTCAGTTTAGCAGTGTGCGCAACACAAAGTGGTATCAATATTAGCCTAAAGTTGAAGCCATCGCTACAATTGTAGACGGACAAGCGCTGGCCGATGCTCGTACACACGCGAGGATTCGGTTCGTGCGCAAGACGTTCAACGTGCCTATCTTCACGTTCCTCCGACAATACGTTTTCCCCCCTCCTTTATTTAGAGCCCTTTCCCCACCGATCAGGCCCTACTTTTTCTTGTCTCCTTTCCCGAGATTTCAGCGACCTAGGCCGCTGTCGAAATGGCCCGACGTCTGAAGCATGGCTCACATGGCTCGACAACACGGCCCATGCCTGCCCTAGGGTGAAGTAAACAAGCGTGTCAAGATTGTTTACTTGCTAAGTCTTGGCTCGATTTCGCTCCACGTTGCCAGCTCCTTCGCTTGGCGGATCGTTCCGGTCAGGCAATGGATTATGGTAATGCGGCTCAAGGTCGTCATCATACTCTTCTTCCGATTGTGTCGAATGACTGTGATCGTGATGTATTGGAAGCGTTTCATGATCATCTGTCAAATCTGTCGGATGATGTTCATCTCGAGATTGACCGCTCGAGCCACCCTTATTCGATGCTTTCCCGCTCTTCTTACTTTTCCTACTCTTGGCTTTGGCCTTTTCCAGTAGCCTCTTCCTCTCGGCTTCTTCCTGGCGTTGACGGCGATCTTTTATCTCGTAAACTCGGGTCAAGACGCGAGGAGGTTTGCCAAAGATCCGTTCATACTCGCAAAACTCACAGATCCACATGTCCTCAATCTTGGGCGGGTTGTGGTGAAAGTTCTCAGCGGCTATGAGTTTTCGTTGACGTGCTGCCGACGCTAATTCTTTCTCTAGGCGCCGGCGAGCTCTCCTGCGTGACTGAGTGTTGGAGGCATTGACCGCATCGGCGTTTGAATTATTGATTGCATTCACGTTTGGTGGCATTTCGAGAGTCTGGGAAGGGACATCCTGACGAGACGAGCCGCCTGCTGTATCTCGTAAGCACTGATAGATATGTTGCGGCCTTTTTGTGTGGAGAACTTACCCGGCCATTGCACAGTCCCTGGCACTTGGGAGTCGCATGTAAAAGTGAATTGGGCTGAAGCCGGCGTATTCTTTGGATAAAGAGAATGTTGTTCAAGTAGACTGACGCTCTCTTGTCCTTGGGGCGAAAGTTTCCCGGCGTTAGCAATGGCGCTGGATATGATGCCACCACATTCGGTCGCTGTAATAATTCAACAGTCAGTAGAAAGCCACAAGTGACTAGCACGTGGTATACGTTGAGCCATATTCACAGATCTCTTGGAAAGAAAGGTGTCTTTCTACAGGGTCTGTTGGGAAGCAGTAATAGATGAGAAACAGAAGACGGGAAACGCCTGTAAGAAATTAATTTACCTGGGGGCCATTGAATTGCTCCACCTTTTGGCCCTCGAACTGGCCATATATTATTGCAATCAGTGAGCGTTCGCAAGGGGCTCCGGCCGTTTCTGGAACGTCCCAGCCTGCCTCTCCCAGGTCCTGAAAAACCTTGATTGTTATCAACGTATCCTGTCGACGGGGTATGGCTTGTAGACCCATGATAGGCCCTGTCTATTCCGTGATGGCCCTCACTGCTTGGGGTTGGAGGGCAAGTAGACAAAGCAAGAGCATTGATATCACTGCTGAGTCCATGGACCCCATTGACAGACAAGTCTCCAGCAGAGGGTATCTTCCTCTTTTTCTTGTTATTGGTGTTCTCGAATGAATCATAGCCATCGACGGATGAGCTGGCAGAATGTCGTTGTTGGGCAACCTGAGATTCTATTTGTCTAGACAGCTCTTGTTGAACCGATTCTCGGCTACCCCGTGACAAAATTTCCGGCCGAGATCTAGTCACCAGCATGCTTCGACGCTGCCGGTATTTCTCTTTCTCATCGTCCGAAACGGTGCCGTTCCGTTGCAAGGCATTACTTTGGCCGGTGGCCTCAACACTAGTGCTTCTTATCGGAATTGAAACGTCGATAGTGAAAGGGCTGCTCCCACCCTTCAGAATATAAGGAGGATAGTGAAAGAGGGGTAGAGAGCTTTGCGCAGAAGGCGGGTAGGAGATAGAATCAGCGACTTCTGGAGACAATCGTTCGCGAAGTCGACGTTTCGGCAGCGGCCGTATCGGCCGATCTGGGAATAGAGACGACACGGTATCCGGTGACATCATCTGACTTGGCTCTGTTCGACCCCAAAGAGTTCGCAATGTTAGCCAGCCAAAGGTAATTAAATTGGGGAGGTTCAAATGTGGTCTAATGGACAAGGCAAAACGAAACCAAGGAGGAAGTGTTACGGCCATGGTCGGGTGCTGCCCCGCACTTCAACAAAGTATGAAGCTCATTACCAAAAGCGAAGAGAAAGTAAACGTGTTTTTTGGAGGATGGGTTGCATTTTTTGGACCACAGGTCGACGTATGGGAAAGAGGAAAGCATACCCATCCAACATGGCTGATCCGAAATCCCACACCCCGCAGGAGCAAGCCCAAATATCGAGGAAAGCAGCAGTCGGCGTTTGTGGCAGCAGCGTGAAGCGAATACCTCGGCTTGCTGCAGCTACAAGATCGGTTGACGATCCAGAATTGGACTTTTTGACGCTCTTTCAAACCTGAGCCTCGAGTATCAGGGACGAGGGCGTTCAACGCAATCTCGTTTCGGTTGGGCTCCGGGGACGATTCCTGGTCCTCGTTAGTAAATGATTCGTCACAGCGGAGGGAACAATCCCACAAGCTTTTTGCAGCATGCAAAAAGACCACTGTTGGGTGTATAGAGGGGCCTTGTAGAAACGTCGACCTTGCGGAGAACTGAAGGTTGTGGTGTTTAGGTCGTGGTCTTACCAAAGAGGACAGGGACACCGCCAGCGAACCAAAAGGAGGGTGGTGGTTCAACAGTTGAGTCAGAGGGCCCAGACAGACTGGGAGGGGATAATGATAGGCAAAACCGAATACGTTTGAAGCCAAAGAAGAAGAAGAAGAAGAAGAAGAAGAACAAAAGGCGACAAAGCTACAGGAAGAGCAAACAAGGAGTAGATAGATCAGCTCGTCGCAGATGTGGCCATTAACCGTACACTTTCGTTGCAAATGACAGCATTTGATGCCGTCCGGGCTGCTGTATGTGGTTGGGAGGTGGATGTGCCAGGTTAGTATGCATTAGGTAAGCAGACTGACTGCCTGCCGGGTTGTTTGCAATCCATGTCACAAGAAACTGCATGTTGGAAAGCTGGCACGAAGATGCATATATACAATGTCACGTCAAAGGGGGTCTTGATCTTCTATTCAAGTTATTCAATCACCTCTCAGGTTGGGCGATACAGTTTCTCCCAGTCATATAATCACAGTCACAGCCTAAAGGGTATCGAGAACTTCGAGCCGTCTATTGATGGGCAGGAATGTCGAAGGCTGGTTTTGGGCTTTGGGGGGCTTCGGGGGCTTTGGGGCACCGAGGCCCTGTAATCGATTAGCCGAGTATTTTCCTCGCCCGAGTCTGGCGCGCAAGTGGGTGGCCAGATCTCGCCGGCGGTAATCCGTACTAAAGCAGCAAGTGGTGAGAGACTGGGGGTGCTCCAGCCGAGTACATGGTATAGTCACTGTATAGTCACTGTACATACCTACCAGACCCAATCGTCCACACCCACCTGCCGCTGTCCGTGCCGCCGGTCCATCAGTCCAGCAGACCGCGCCGGCCCTCCTCTACCAGCCAAGCCTTCCACCTTCTCCCACGTCCGCGTCTTCGCACCTTCACCTTCCCCTCCTCTGCAATCCCTTCATTGCCATGAGCGCGCTGCTTCGTCCTCTGGCCGGCTACGTCATGACAACTCGCCAATCTCTACTACTTATTCGCTGCTCTTGCCTCACGCCGTCCTCGCCGTTGTGCTCGCCGTTGTGACCAGCTCGCAACCACAAATATTTTCAGAGGTGCCGTGTGGGAGATCGGTCATCAACATTCCATGAGCTACGAGCTCGATTCTTCTCTGCTTATTGCACTGCCGCGCTATCTTTACGATACACTTTCATTCATCTCAGATCCCAATTACAAATTACCTGTCTGCCAACGAACGAGCCGCACGATCATCTACTCATCGGAGGTCCAGCCGCCCTCCACACACGCACGCCATCTCTTCAATGGCACCTCCGTCGCCAAGGCGATCCTCGAGAGCTCGCGCGACCAATTCTCAGCCCCAACATTCTTCTTCATCTTCAGGAACATCTGGGCGCGTTGAAAGAAGCACCAGATCTGTTAATAAGCCCTCGTCAGAAAAGTCGACGCCAAGCGACTCCCTCTCCTCGGAGCCACTTGACGATTTTGACGATACCCTACTTGGAAGGCGACGCAAACGCGGCCAGAACGACGATAGCGATCGGAATCCACCGATAGATAACTTAGACATGGCCAATGGCAGTGACAATATGCAAGACGAGGAGGACGAGGCGGTTCGCTGTCTCTGTGGCTCGGAAGATTATCCTGGCCCTCCTCCCGTTGACGGCCCCGACGCCGACATTTTTGCAGCCATCGAGCTCACTGATGAAGTTACTGGCTTTTTCGTCCAATGCGACATTTGCAAAGTCTGGCAGCATGGCGCTTGCGTGGGCATTTTCAGCGCAGAAAGCTCACCAGATGAGTATTTCTGTGAGCAGTGCCGCAAAGATTTGCACAAAATTCATACTGCAATCCATGGGTAAGCGCCTTGATCCCCACGACGTGCTTCAGCATCATTCTTTTGTGGGTCACAATTGTGCGCGAAACTTGCCAGCAGAAGGCCTTGGTCACATCACACACTGCTTTGAATTTCGGTCCAGCCAGACGCGCAAGTCTTACGTTGCGCTCCCGCGCACAATCCACCGGCCAACACTTCCACCATGTAATATCATGCTGACACAAATGTGCATCACAGGCAAAAGTATTCAAAATACCTCCCCCTGAATAGACAATCTCGGGCCACATCTCGGGCCACGTCGATCGCGAAAGACGACAAGAATGGACCCAAAACTTCCCGTCCAAGCACGGCGACACAGTCCTCCAAACGGCGCTCTACGATGAACAGCCGCGATGCGGCCTACGATGACGAGCAATTACGCCGAGCCATAGAAGCCAGCAAGGAGGCAGGCGGTAGCCAGGATGCACTTGAGCTAATAACTAGGCGGGCTAAAAGAGGACGAAGTGACAGTGAAGAGTGGGTTTCACTCAATCTTATCCTCTCGGGTCGGCCAAGTTGCAGTACTAATTTTTCGGTATAGGAATAACAATATGAGTGTCAAGCGCCAACGCACAAGTTCTCGATCTGCCTCCCCGCCCGCTGAGAAGCCCGACGATGTGAAGGGTGATGCTTCAGAAGAAGACATGGAAACACGGAACGGATCCAAGAAGGCGAGGAAAAACAAACATCAGCGGGAAAATTCCGAAAAGGAGGACAAGGATCGTCAACGACAGGAGGCCACAAGCAAACGCAAAGGCCGGGCGGAACGCCGCAGAGCAGACGGTAATAACCCTATCCTCTGGCCTCGCTCACCGATGTCCTTCACGTTACTTACCTTTTACAAACTGCAGACTCGGATCTTTCAGAAGAGACACCCGTAGCATCTGCCATATCAATCCAACAAAAGCCTCTCGGGTCACCGACCAAAGAAGAATCGCCTTCACTCGCTCCAGCGCCAGGCACCCCACCCACAACCCATCCGATAAGCAGCAACTCCCATAAGAGAGGAGCTCGAAGCAATAGAAGGGGCAAAGGAAAGAATCAATATACGAAAGATCGTGACGCTGACGAAGGCTCACCACCTGCTCGCTCCATGTCCAGAGACACACAGAAAGGGGACGAAGCAACAACGACGGGCCATTCCAAATCATCTGTCAATGAACACAAGACCTCAAAAGGAAAGGCCAACATGGCCAACAAGATGAGCATGCTCGACATGAAACGTCGCGTGGCCGCTATCATGGAGTTTATTTCCCGAACTCAAGTGGACCTTGCTGCGGAAGCGTCCCTGAGCGAAATCTCCAGTGGCCGAGAAACACCCTCAGAAAAACCAGAATCCGCGGAAACAAGCGGCGAAGATGTCAACGGCGATGCGCCAGATACTCTTGACACGATTGGGTTCAAGGACTTGAACTGCATAGAGATGATGGATGTTCTGACACGAGATATGGTTAAATGGCAGAACCACTACGCATAACAGTTGTCATGAAGTTGGTTCAAACTATGATGCCTATAGGTCAAAAGAAACTAAAATGCCCCCGTCACATTTCACTTTGGCATTTGGAGTTGGGGTTTTATTCACGCGGTGTGAACTTTTTTGTATGATTCCGGCATGAAATATCGAATGACGGCGTTGAATCGGTTCTTGCATCGTGTGGGACACGGCAAAATATTTGAGAACGGATGATACGGCAACAGTAACAATTGTACTACACATTTTTGAAAGATCTACCACAGACGATCCAGATGTGTACAGGACGGAGCTATGGGCCCAAACTTTTACTGCCGTGGTTGGATTTGGTTTGTCTGGGATCCGTTCTCGCCCACCGTGGGGTTTCTTTTTTTCTTGTCTCATTTTTTCTCTAATATACCCTGTTTGAACTTTGGGTGGGCAGATGACTCATGTCATTTGAAGGTCAGTAAAAGGCCGGGGAGTTGTCAATCACAAAATCCTTGTTGTCTTTCTCAGCCCGTGATCGAGGCTGCATGACGGTTCGTCTCATCAATACACATATTGTAAAGTTGGTTCTTCTCTTCCAGAGGCTGATAAATAAAAATGAAAATAAAAATTAAAACCCCGGCCATGCCGCTTTGGTGCCATTATTCTCCCGTTTTGTCTCGCTTCCTTGCCTCTTTATGTGCCTTCTTCGCCTGGTGTAAACTGAGAGCTGGCCGCGCCAACATCAGCTCGTGAGCACGAATGTCGGCCTCCCCCAAGTCATCCAGGACATATCTCCCCAGCTTCCCGTCTCGCCAAACCGAAAGCACTCTCGCAGCTGCTTCTTGCCAATTCGGAAAGCCGCCGCCTTTGAGTTTCCCGTCCCGCCTCGCCACAGCCGTGAGGAACTCGTTGACATCGTTGGTGGGCTCGCAGTAGCGACTGTAAAGCGCAGGGTCCCACCGGTTCATCCGAAACAACAGATAATCGGCGAGCACCAGGTCGGGGATGAGGCCCTTCTTGATGCCATGCGCAAGAGCAACTTTCAGCATGGTCTCCCCATCATGGACGTAGGGTTGGAAAATACCGGGCGTGTCCAGGACGAGGACGCCGCCTCCCACGCCGCCCTTGTCCTCCGGCTCGACGATGCGCACCGCCGTGCCGACCTTGCGCGTGACGCCAGCCTGGTCGCCCGTCCTGGCCGCCTTGGTCTTCTTGCCCGGCGCGCCACCGACTCTGCGCAGGGCGTTGAGGAGGGTGCTCTTGCCGACGTTGGGCATGCCGACCACCAGGGCGCGCAGGCCCGTCAGGGAGTCCTGCTGCTCGGCGGCGTGCTTCAGCCGCCTCAGCAGGGACTCGGTCGCGG
Source organism: Epichloe amarillans (assembly GCA_024072835.1). Lineage (NCBI taxonomy): Eukaryota > Fungi > Ascomycota > Sordariomycetes > Hypocreales > Clavicipitaceae > Epichloe > Epichloe amarillans. The sequence goes on along the minus strand of CP099637.1, from coordinate 2,715,498 downwards.
CGGGATTGTTCTTGTCCCAGAAGACGACCTTGTCGCCGTGGAGCCTCCGCAGCGCGTGTCTCGCGCGGGGCGTGTCGGTTCCCAGGTCGGACTTGGTGTACACTAGGACGCGCTCTCGGCCGGCGACGGTGCCTTCTAGTGTTGGGTTCCGCGTGGAGAGGGGCAGGCGGAAGTCGCGGCATTCTAGGACGAGGGAGATGGTCGAGAGGAGGGACCTGATCTTGTTTGCGCCGGCGTGGTGGTGCCCTAGGAAATAGGTCTTTGGGATGGACGACGGGATGCCGAAGGAGGCGCGAGGCACGAAATGCGCCATTGTGGAGGATGGCTATGATTTCAGAAATTTGAAAGACATTTTTTTTTAAAAAAAAAAAAAAAAAAAAAAAAAAAAAACACTGCCACCCGTGTTCTCGGGGGAATTCCTGATGTCGGATTTCTGCCATCCCATTTGTATAAAGTCTGATGTCGATGCTTAGTCAGTGGGTACGGGTCCAATCGCCCCCCCCACCCCCAGCACGCAAGTGCCGATAAGATAATGGGGGGTAAAAGGGTTCCAGGTTGCACAAGTGGCAGTTGAAAAAGGGAGCTAGCTTGACGTCATGGGTTGGCCAAAGCTCCCAACTTTTGAATCTGGTGAGTTACTGTTCAAAGTGAGTTCGCAGTCTTTGATAAAACAGACGTTAAAACTCACTCCCCTTTGTGCAAATGCAATATAACGTGGTCGCAAAAAAATCCCAGGGCATACCCAGTCCCTCACTTCCCACCGTGCATCCACCTAGTGCATCCACCTAGTACCCAGACTCTTTCCATGCCCTGAAGAGAAAGAACCCTCCGATCTGATGAGAAAGGAGCTCAATGAACCAGGACACCACGATGTATGTTGGCTTAGTGCTATTCTGGCTTCGCCTTTGCCTGTTCTTGCTGGCTTCTTGCCTAGGAATCTTGCCTAGATACGTACATTTGCATATTCACACGAAATTCGGAAGGAGGCACGGGGGCAACGAAGTGGTTTGCGTGATCCGAAATGGTAAAAAGTCTTGATCGTCTAGAATCTCGTTCCTGGCTTGCTAGGCTTTTGAAATAGGTGCAAGAGCTGGTACATTGTCGCTCATTATACCTAACATCCCAAATGATCCCTTTCTTGGTGGAAATGATACACCCATGTATATGGCAGGGGGGACATGTTCCACTCACGCCCATCCACCGTCCACCGACTCTCAAATCGGCGGTTTTGATATCCTTCTCCTTCAAGCCCATAGCAAATCAAGTCAACAGGTAGCATTGTCTCCCACCAATTTAAAATGCAGGCGACACCAAGCAAGCGCTTAGCAAATTCGAACATGCATGATGCAATTGGGGGGGGGGGGGGGGGTAATTGCGCGTAAACACAAACAAAAGAGAAAAGCGTGGAAAGGAAAAAAATCTTGCAAGTCGCATGTTAGGTCAGATGAACAAGCCCTAAAGAGAGCTGGGTATCTTGATCAACCACTTCGAGGTGTTGTATATCGCGCTACCTCTTCCCACATCCTTCGTACAGCTGTTGATTCGTATGTCGTCGCAGTACTGTGTATTTATTATTTTCATCTTCGGGCGCGTCCTGGTGGGGGTCTCGGTGAGGAAAAAGTATGGCAAAACTCGAATACAGGAAATTTCGGCAAAGAAAGCAGGTTCAGAAGAAATTGTTCGACAGGGGTCGCCTCGGACGCAAATCGTCGCTCGTCCCGATAGATAGGTTCGGTACCTGGCATGGTTCCAGGATGGGTTGTGGCTGAGTATGGGTGATTGGTACGTAGTAAGTATATATGGATATATATGGTGCCATATGAACAATCACCATGGCTGGCCAATATCACGTCTATCCCCTGATGTTCTTGAAAAGATCATTGCCGAGGCTGCCCTCATCTTTTTCGAGGTCCTTAAGCTCGGGGATCATCGGAGGAGGGGGCCCGGCGTGTTTCCTGGGTAATGTGCTGTCGTCGAGCAAGACGCTGGAACGCTTGGACTCGCCACCTCTAAAGAGCTTGAACCAGCTGTTCCGTCTCGATTTTCGCCCGCCCATGACGCTGCTGGTACCACGACTCGGGGGTCTGCTGCCATTTTCCAACGAGGTCAAGTTGCCGTCTGTAAAACTGGCATTCAGCATATTTTTACTAAACAGTCTGCGGAGGCTGCCCTGCCGAGCAGAGACAGCGGGGCTCAAAGGCGCCTCGTCGGCGATTCGTTTGGATTCAATGCTATTACCATTTGGTGATGTAGACTTGTCAGTCTGAAGTTCATTTCCAACCCCAATCACAAGCCCATTTTCTTTTCCATTCCCATTCCCATTCCCATTTGCAGTCGCACTGTGGACGATAGCGACGGGTTTCCTGGTGGGAGGAGGTGTCTGTGGAGGCGTTGGCACCTTGGGAGACACAGGAGGAGGCGGAATGTTGGTGCCGTCGGTGATGCTACCAAAATTCAGATCAAGCATAGGAAGCTCAAAGCGAGGCTTGGGAGAACCATTGACGTGTGCAGACATGGCTGAAATTTTCGAGGAGCCCCGGGTACGAAGAAAAAGTGTCGTGGCAAAGCAATTCGAAGGCTGCTCCAAAGAAGGGATCGTGAGTGAGTCGTGACGGATGAGTATCAGGTTGCTAAATAGGGAACTGAAATGGAGGGATAAGAAGGATGACTGATCAAAGTTGCGAGGTATGTACTATTTTCGGGAAGATGGAGGAAGGGCCACAAGGAAAGGGGAACGTTGTCGTTGTTGGCCAGGATAATTGGGAAAACTGGAGCCCTCGTCGGCTCGTGGATCGGATCACTGGGGCACTGGACACTGGGCACTGGGCACTGGGCACTGGGCACGGGGGGTCGGGGGGGTCGGTCTGGTGCTGGGGTTTTTTTTGGTGGCGCCACAGCGCGCTGATATAGGGAAGGAGGTCAGAACTGAGCAGCTGTGATGTGATGCCTTCTGGGTCTGGCACTTGATCAGTGATGTGAGGAGGGAATCAGAGAAGGGGAGCAGTTTTTGGGCAACTCGAGTAATCCGTAAGAGTACGGATTACATATTACATACGAGGGGATGGATGGACTTGGCTCCTTCGGCTCATCTGGCTGGAAACTGGAAATTGGGGGACCGCGAGTTGGCGTTCGTTGGTGCGATCTGCAGGCTCGGATGCGCCCGCCAGTTTGCTGCGACGCGGCACGATGGCACCTGATGCACCTGCACCTGCACCTGCACCGTACCTCTCTCTCGCTGTTCTCGCTGTTCTCGCTGTTCTCGCTGTGATGAGTAGTGCTGCAGAGGGAATCATCAGGGAATTGTGGCACCCGTTGACTGATTTCCATTTGTTTCTTTGTGCGCGCACGGCTGCCCCAGTGAAGTGGCTTCAGCCACCGCCGATGAAGTCGCCCTACATAGTGTGTCCGTAAGACGACAATGGCATTGCTGTTTGTGAACTCATGTGGTATAACTCATGTGGTATTTTTATTCTTGTTTTATACCTTGGCACGTACCTTGCAGCTCAGGTCGGTGTTGACCGGTCATGCAGCTGTTTGATTCACCGCGTTTCACTGCAGATAGCCGCCATCAGTCATTGCTGACCAAGTGCAACACATACATGTGGCAGGTGTACATCAGTAGCCGAGGCCGAGGCCTGTGATTTTGAGTTCGTTTACTAAAAGCACCCCGTAGGCATGAGAGAGGTTGTTGCTACACTCAGACTCCCAGGTGAAGATATAAAAAATGGTCTTCCTGATTCGCTTACCCATCGCTTGGTTTTGTTTTTTTTTCCTTTTTTTCCATGACCTTTCTCTTATCAAGATTTCGCCCTTTTCGTGTTTTGCATCTGCTCGCAAGCAAGACAGACAGAAGGAAGAGATGCCGAATTTTGACCTTGAAAAGCAGCCCCACAGTCCACATTATGATGTTTGTGTGACGTGCCGTCCCGTCCCTGTGGCTCAAACGTCATTGACAGACGCATCCGAGGACGGGCCGAGAGACGAAGTCCTCTCAACCACGAGTTCGATAACCAAGACAGCAGAATCTGCAGCAACGAACGGCACAGCGGATTGAGTGCGACATCTGCTATCGCACGGTTCGACAATGGCAACTCTAAAGTGTCTTCAATGGTATTCGCTACCATGGAATTCTACACGGCCATCGGCCAAGCTTCAATCCAGCTACCTGAGCAGACTGCCCAGATCATCAATTCGTTGCAAATCGGGTCCTTACGGCTACACGCAGGCGAAAGCTCTCGTGTACTCCAAGCACGGAGAGCCATCAGACGTTCTAACGTTAGTCAAGCCTGGAACTCCGGCGCGCCTGCTTCATTCTTACGCCGCCTTCTAATGCTTGCTAGACTTCACACACACTCCATCTCTCCATCGATCCCGAGCTCATCCGTCCTCGTTCGTACACTTGCCGCATCAGTCAACCCCGCCGATATCAACACCGTTCAAGGCACATATGGGTCGAAACAGCCCATGTCTTCGCTCATTGGCACATCTGAACCATCCGCCGTGCCTGGCAACGAGGGCGTCTTCGAAGTTGTCTCCACTGGCGGCTCATCATCGTCGCTGAAAAAGGGCGACTGGGTGATCCCAGCCGCACAACAAATTGGCACTTGGCGAACACACGCAGTTTTCGGCGCCAACGACGTTCTCAAAGTCGACAAGGATAGCTTAACCCCCACACAAGTTGCGACTGTCAGCATCAACCCTTGCACTGCGTATCGAATCCTGAGAGAATATGGCCCGAGTGCCGGGCTGAAGACTGGGCTGCCAATGAGACCGCTTGAGCTCGGCAGCAGCGAGTGGTTCGCTCAGAACGGGGCCAATTCCGGCGTGGGACGAGCAGCCATTCAATTCGGTAAGCTCTGGGGCTTGCGAAGCATCAATGTCATTCGCGACAGGGATTCAATGGAGGAGACCGAGGCGCTGAGACAGGAGCTCATCGGCCTGGGCGCGGATGTTGTGGTACCAGAGTCACGGTTCTTGTCAAGAGAATGGAAAGATCAACTTGCAGAGATGACTCGCGGTGGGCGTGAGCAGGTTGGGCTCGGTCTCAACTGTGTGGGCGGAAAATCTGCCACCGCCCTGGCGAGGTCTTTGGGCGAAGGAGCATCCTTGGTTTCCTACGGAGGCATGTCGAAGCAGCCGGTCGCATTACCACTGGGGCTGCTCATCTTCAAAGACATTCGGTTTGTGGGGTTCTGGCTCTCGAAGTGGAACCAGAAAGACCCTGTTGGTCGCAAACACATGGTTGACGATATTCTCAATCTCATGCGCCTGGGGCATTTCAAGGATGTGCCCGTCGACGAGATCGAATGGAAGTGGGATACAGAAGAAGCTGCGCTGAAGGAAGCCGTGCAGGGAACACTCAGAGGTTTCAGAAAAGGCAAAGGAGTCTTCTTATTTGGGGAAACATGAGATTCAGTCTCAGCGACCATATAGCGAATGTGCATACGGAGTAGACAGGCTGTATTTTTCAATGAAGAACAATGGACCAAGGGACAAAGCTTTGTGTTCACGCACGGCAACTCATGCGCGGATTGCTTGCTGCTCCAATTTGGCATGCACCCGACATGAGGCATCGTTGTTCAACCTAATACGGGTGGGTCCGTACGGATTAAACCTTGTCCCTTTATCAAAGACAGCAGGAACCACCAGGTCCAGGTTGGGTTGCAGCCGGCAGTGGCGCCGCGCAGAGACTTGGCATTTCTATCGTATCGGATCCGCACGCATTCCCCTCTCCCCCCCCCCCCCCCACATGAACCCTTGGCTAGTCTCATCTACTTTTTTGCCTACTTGCAGACTCCGATCGGGGCGGGCACGACTCCATCCAGAAAAGGAAGCTCACATCTCGAGATCCAGGCACAGACATCTTCAACTGCCTCGCTGCTTGCTCACGTCCAAATGCGCTCCCAGCCGCAGCTCGGGCAGCATGGTCTGGCCCAGATTTCGAGCTCGACGTCGACGATAAGCCGAGAAGCTACCCGGCACAAAGGCACTGCTGACACACAAAAACATGCTCTCATAAACACAGTTCGCAGTGCGTTCAAGTCGATACCGCTCGTGTCCAACGCATCATTTTCGGCATGGCGGTTTGCCAGACCACAGGGGTCCTGGAGAGCCGAGGTTGCTCAGTTGTTCACTCCTTCAAGGCGCAAGAGAAAGCGAGGCGAAGCTGTGGACAGTCCGCAGCACGTCTCTGTGAAAGACGAAGAAGCCTCGCCCGGAAGTGTGAAACGACTCAAGGTGACAGGAGCATCACCCCGTACACCGCGTACACCCCGTACACCGCGCAACAGTAGGAACGGTCCGCTCAACCGTGCGCCTACACAGCGGCACGACGTGGTCGTTTTCGGCTGCGGAGAAGACGGAGAATTGGGCTTGGGGAGCATCAAGTACGAGAAGAAGAACCCGGCTGTGGCGGACAAGCCTCGAATCAACCATCTGCTGCGTGCCGAGGATGTTGGGGTTGTCCAGGTGGCTGTTGGGGGCAGGCATTGCGCCGCGCTCACCCATGATGGGCAGGTCCTGACGTGGGGAGTCAATGACTCCAGGGCACTTGGTCGGGATACCAGGTGCGAACATTCAAAACACAGAGACGGAGATGCAACCGACTTGAACCCTCTCGAAAGCAGTCCCATGCCTGCTGAGGGATTGTCGCGCTCGGGATTGAGCATTGCGCAGGTCGCCGCTACAGACAACGCCACGTTTGCATTGACGGACGCGGGATTCGTCTATGGTTGGGGAACATTCCACGTAAGAACATGACGGCCTCTTGCCACTCGCATTGTTGCCTCACTTTCGTGCTGGACGCGGACCGGTCTGGCCTGGTCTGGCCTGGATGCTGACTTCTTCTCAAGGCAAGCGATGGTGTATACGGCTTCCTACGAGAGAAGATGCAGAAGAGAAAGACGCCCCAGTATGACTCGAGGTTCCAGGTCGCGCCGGTGCGGATCGAGGGCCTCAGAAACATCAAGGAGCTCTCGGCTGGCATGAACCATGTCCTTGCGCTGACCGAGTCCGGGGATGTCTACGCATGGGGATCTGGCCAACAAGCACAGCTAGGTCGCCGGCTCGTCCAGCGCCACCAATACGAATCACTCACTCCCCGCATGGTCGATCTGCCCAAGAAGGGCATTGCCAAGATATTCGCCGGCTTCAACCACAGTTTTGCTCTCGATCGGCGGGGCCAAGTGTGGACATGGGGTCTCAACAACTTTGGCCAGACGGGCATTCCAGCCAACGACGAGAACCTACACATTGGCAATCCCACCCTGGTCCAGGGTCTGAAAGGGTACGCTATTCTCCATATTGCCGGTGGTTTTCATCACAGCCTGGCCTGCACAGAAGAAGGGCAGGTCCTGGCCTGGGGGCGCTGCGACGGCAGCCAAATGGGCATGAGCACGTCTACGATACCAAACGAGAAGTTGCTCTTCGATAGTCGAGGACGGCCTCGCATACTATTGAATCCCACCATTATCCCAGGTAGGAAAAAAAAAAGTTCCCTCTTCTGCCCAGTCTCGCGCATAAACTAACTCGTCACGTCCAAGGCATCACCGCCACCTTTGTCGCCGCCGGCATCGACAACTCCCTCGCCATAGACACCAACGGCACCGTATCATCCTGGGGGTTCTCCGAAAACTTCCGCACCGGCCTCGGCACCCAAAAGACTGTCGATATGCCCACTGAGCTAGTTGGCAAGGGTGTTGCCAACAGGGCCTTTACGTTTGCTGGCTGCGGGGGGCAGTTCACCGTCATGACTCGGCCGCACGTGTGAGGCTCTTTGTCTTTCACTTTTATCTTGTATCCTTTCTTTCCCTTTTTTTTTTTTTTCCTTTCGTAGAATATGGTTTACGACGATGATGAATGTTGTAAAATCATGTGCCCATTTCAGAGAGAATCATGTTTAGAATTGCTGTTGATGACAATGATGGCACAAGGTTGCTTGGGAGGGCTCAGTTTCTTTGCTCACCGTTTGCTTTCACGAGGCCTGCGTGTACATTTTCTGACACACCGCACATTGGCCTACGAGTTTATACAAGTTTGCTTCTTCAAAAAAGTGTAAATGTGGGCGTGAAGAAGTACGTAGTGTGTCGTCTGAGCCGTCATCTGCATCATGCCGAATCCTAGCGGACGGGTTTCTGCGTTTCGGCACTTGGTGCCTTTAAGGAGTTGTTTTGATAGTCGTGCCCTTCCGGGCGAGTCGGGGTGTCCATGGACTGGACGGAGATGAGCTCTCGATCATCTACTTGCTGGATGGGGGAATGAAATGCCAGCCTGGGCTCGTTGTTGATGATAAACAGGGAAATGAATGGAGGGGAATAACCGCAACATGATGGGCATTAGTTGATCATCATCACATCCTATCTACACTAGGCCCGCAACGCCTGTGCCCACTCGTGAAGCTTGTCAATCACGACGGGAGCAAACGCCGTGAGCGTTCCCTCTATGACATTCCCAAAGTACAGGATGGCCTCCTCCTCGCTGAGCTCCAGGTGAAACCTCTCGCGTACCTTCAGCACCGCCTTGTCGGGTTCCAGTCGGATGTCGGGGATGTTGGCGTGCAGCATGAGGCCGAACAAGTTCAGAATCAGGTTCGAGGACTTGCGGAGGGCAGTGTACGCGAGGAAGCAGTACTGCTTGAACCTGTTGTACAGCTCGGAATTGGCGCCTCCCATGCATTCGACCATTTCCTTGGACAGCTTCATGAGCGGGGCGAAGGGTTTGGGGTCTCGGCCGAGAATGAAGCCAAAGTCGGCGTGGAAGAAGTGACCATCGGGGGCCAGGAGGAGGTTGTCGAGGTGGCGGTCGCCGACACCGAGGATGTACGTAATCACGCAGTACCCTGCGCAGGACTTGATGTACGTGTCCAGAGTCTCCTGTCGCACGCCCAGGGGTTGCTTGTCGTCGGGGTTGTGGTGCTTGAGGTATGCCAATGCCGGGTTGGTCCGGTATTTGCTGGCAATTGCGGACAGACTTTGAGATTGAACAAACTGCGAAGCACCGGCCGTGGTACTTGTCGCCAGAATTTTGTACGGCGACAGTTTCAAGTCGAGGTTCTCCTTTTGAAGGAGCTGGTCCATGAGAGTGATGATTTGGATGACGAGTTGATCCTGCCGCAGATCGTCACCTAGCTTGAAGATGATGGGGTACGTGCTGCCGCTCGTGGTCTTGAAGGTGCATTTGATGGGGTTGAGCGACGACTTGAACACGGCAACTTGGTCTGGCACCACGCCGGTGATCTTGACGGACGGGTCCAGGGGCATTGGCAGGGGAGGATCAAAGGCAAGCAGCTCATTCTTGGCATCTGCCAAGAATTTCTTGAGACGATCAACCTTCTTGGCAATAGACTCGCCCGACGCCTTGATCTCGCCCGCAATCTTGGACAGTATTGCCACCATTTCGGCTTGTCGCAAAAGTGTTTTCCTGTCCTCAACCCCCGTGGGCTGTTTGACCAGCTCCAGCATGAAGTCATACGCCACCTTGCGATACACGTTCCTGTTGTCGATGCCTTGCTCGGGACTGTGGTCGTCACATTCGACCATGAGGTACCAGTAAAAGTAGTTGCCCAGCATGAAATTAGCCGCAGCACGCTGGATGAGGAACCGTGCCAGGGACGAATCCTGGGTGCTGCTCTCTTGCTCCGAGTCAGTGGTTATATGCTCATACTTGAGAGCTTGTACGAGCTGGAGGAGGTACAGCAGAAGCTCTTGGTCGTCGGCTTTTCGAAGACGATCCACGGCATACGATCGTACGGCTGGATTGTCGAATGAAGGCCCGAGCAGCTCGAGAGCATCATCTACGTCAATTTCAGTCCATCGACCCAGCACTTGTATGGCTTGTTTGGACTCGCTCTGGTCGCTCCAATTGACGGACTTGACGAATTTGGTCAAGGCGCGCTTGTCTCGAGTCAGGTGATATCTAAACTTCCACACCAAATCGGCCTCCTCGGGCGACAGGACATGCGTCGGCGAATATGACATGATCAGATTGAGCTCGTCGCGAACTTTGGAGTTTGGCTTGAGGTCCTTGTCCAAGATTCCATGGCGGTGTGAGCTTCGGAACAGACGCCTATGTTTCGCCTCGGCAGGATTGTCTCTCTGCCCGACTTCTGGGTCATACACCTTGATCAATCTCGAACCGAGTCCGTCGGAGCTTTCCCCCACGGCGTTGATGCCTGGCCCAAATTGAACCCGGGGCTGCTGGAGCGGCGGCAGTGCTCCTTGAGATGCCGAGAGCGGCTTCAGAGCTGATATCGGCGGAGCATCATATTCGTGATCGGCGAACACGACTGGGAAATCGAATCGCGGCAGTTCAACGTTTAGCAAAAACGCGGGCGTGTCGTTGCGTCCATCGTCTGCCTCGTCACCGTCACTATGAGACTCGCCCTGTATAGCGTCGTCGTTTCCATCGTCTCTATGGAGGGCTCGCTGTCGCTGAAGCATCTTCATGGAAGATTTGGCTGCTAAAAGGCCCCTTTTTTCAAAGCTCCGGAACACCATCTGGTCAAGCCAATCCACGCGAGGCATCTCCCCCATTTCGTGTTTCTTGAACAACTTCTCCATTCTGTCCAACTCCTCGGCGTCCTTGTCAAGGAGAGGGCCGCCTCCATTCTGCAGGGTCGCCCTCTTTTTAGTCGCGACCAAGGCGGGTGTGGTAGTGTTGTCGGTTCCGTCGGCCAATCTGTGTCTGTGAACCAGGCACTTCAGCCGCCCTTTTTGTATTTGGTTGTCGCCATCAAACATGGATAGCGTTGTCCCTCCAAAGGGAATGGAATGTCCGACCGCCTTCTTGCCGCCCGTTGGTGATAGATCCCATATTGTGATGGCGAGGCGAGCGTTTGCTGGGAGTGACTTGTATGTTATCGGCAACTCCAGCCACTCGTTCCACCTGAGCATCCGTATCTTGTCAGTATTCTTTACAAACGCGCATTCGCCGGAGGGAGGAAAAAAAAATGGCGGGATGAACATGTGATGCCACGCACTTTCGCTCGGATCGGAAGGGCTTATATGCTGTTTGCACAGGTACGGTGAGAGGTTTCGAGCCGGCCCAGACTTGGACAGTCGCAAAAAGATCGGAGTGTGGGCTATGAGAATGAGAATAAAGTCAGTCTCTCGTCATCTTCAGAGTTATAGCAGCGGTACCATCGGTATAAGCTTGCTCACCTGGTGTTCGAGCCGACATGTCGAAGATCGGGTCTCTCGAGAAGGGCGGAAAACTTGACTGGGGGTTCTTCCCCTTCCAGGTTGATTCTGGACATGGCTGTTAGCAAGACAGGGGGGGCGTTTGCGTGAGCAGCAATAGCGTAGGGAAAGCTGAGGAGGCAAGGCATACATTCGAACACTGACTGGATGGTCTACATCCTTGGATCCCGCGAAAGAGAAGGGGTCCATTCTCCCGTAGTCAGCCATGATGACGGCTCATGACATCCTGGCCGCCTCCTATTTTATTCGGTAGAGAAGGTGTGCCAAGGTGTGCCAAGGTGTGCCCGAGTGCGCGCGCTGGAACATATAGTCGTCGAGGAGGTGCAAGAGTGAAGTTAAAAGTTGCGAAGCGCGACGCGGCGTCGCAGCTGGTTGCAGTGACGTATCTTATCCATTGGTGGAGGGACGACCACCCACCCTATACATACATAGAAGCTAACTTAAAACTCACCTCATGCAAGCAAATGCCAAACCCACCCTCAAGCCATCAATAAGAGGAAGATACGTCACAAGCAGCAGCCACGGGTTGTTTGTCTGAAGTGAGACTCGAGTCCAAAGCCATGTATGTAATATATGAAATCCGTATTGTCACAGCGGGTATCCATCTACTGAAAATTCTCCATCTTCTTCTCAGCAACGCCAAGTTTTCCCCATCGGCCAACAACAACAACAACAACAACAAACTTCCCTCCCGCAATTTACTTCTTTCCCAGCAAATGCCATTGGAACACCTTCCTAAATGTTTCCTTGGCGTTCCCCTCGATGACCTCGCCATGACAGGGGATCAGCGTGGTAAAGTCCCACTGGTCAATCACCCTGATGCTGTCATTCACACTGTTGCGGTCCTTGGCGACAAGATACCAGTTGAAGCGCTTCATCCACGTCGCGTCGCCGGCGGTGCTCTGCGCGCCCTGGAACAGCTTGTCGGCAAAACCACTTGGTCTGTGGCCCCCGGGCGCCCTGCTGTACTGCTCAACAGCAGGCAAGTTGAACATGAGATCGGCCTCGATGAGCACCTTTTCCGGCCTGTAGTGGAAGACGAGTTCCTTGTTGGCGTGGCCGTCGACGTACTCGTAGTCAAAGTCTGCGTCGAACTCGTCGCTGATCCTGACGCTGCGCTTGCCGTCCTTTCTGAAGACGACGGCGAATTCGTCATTGTTGATTTTCGCATCGTCCAGCTGCTTGGCGCGCTTCTCGAAAAGGCCCTCGGGCGCGATGAGTTTCGCGCCGGGATACTCCTTGGCCCATTCTGAGATGAAGATGTGGTGCTCCAAGTCAAGGGCAATGATGTAGGCTACCCGGCCGCCCAGTTCGGCGACCTTGGCTTTCGACTCGTCCGTGAGGGCGACGGGAGAGAAGACGGCGAGGTTGCCAGAAGTGAGTTTGACTGAGAGGGGGGGGGGGCGGCAGTTGGTCAGTATCAAGCGACAAAAAGGCAGTGGCGGGAAACATGAAGAAGAGGGAAAAGTGCCAAGTTTGCACAGCTCAAGGTGAATGCGGAAAACATAAAACATACCAAGCGTGCCACGACCTCCGATTTTGATTTTTCCGAATCGCGAAAAGGGCACTGAAAAGGTGACGACGTTGGGCGTGACATTGCGGATGACCATGAGGTCCGCCGGGTTGGACGGAATGAGCTCAGCCGACATGCTGCGGGACGTTGCGCGGCTCGACTTGAATGCGCGGGCGGACGGTGATGCGAGAGATGTAGGCCGTACTAGTTGACTGAAGAGGAGCGGTTGCGGGATACGGAGGTGATGTCGGGAAGAAACAAAGATGGCGACGCGGCGACTTATTTCACTCGGTAGTCGTGATGGAAGCGAAAATGTGGTCATCGATGACGCCAAACACCCCGTCGACACCCCGTCGACACCCCGTTGACACCCCGTTGGCGGCTCGGCAATGGCGGAGCGCAAGACCGGGGGATTCCGAGGTTCTGTTCTTCTGATGGAATTGTCGTGATGTGGATCATGTCATGACATCAATGATCCAAAGGCGGCTTGGGCCCTTGGAGCTGTCAGGGTCGCACGTCGGTTCAACACCAGCCAATAGAGACTCGACAAAACATCCGAAATATCAGCTACCGAGTACAACTCATAAGCCCTATTTTGCTCCCTAGACCCTAGACATGCTCGGCCGTCCCAACAAACGCCCACAGCCCTGCCAAGACCGTCAAACACGCCAAATACGCCAAATACCCGTTTCCACCCCCATCACCAACCATCACCCCCATCATCCTCGAGCACATTGAACACAGAGTCATCATCCGCTGCGAATTGAGCATCATGCACAGAGCCAGCGTCTGAGCCTCCCCTATCCACCTCGAGCCTAGCCCCAGATTCGAAAGCCAGACTAGCTCGCCGCGCGTATAAGCTATCAGCTGGTTTCTCGTCAGGCCGTTGGCCTGCAGCCATATGTCCCTCTCCAATTGGCATGAGAACCAACTGAGAATGGAGGTGACAAGGACAACATGGGTCACTATGTTGAAGAGCGCACTCCATGGTATTTCCCCGCCATGCTTGCCTCTGCTGCCGGTTCGATACGTGTTCTGTGCCTGATGCCGCCGAGGCCAACGTGCTTGTTGCGTCTCATTGTCGCCCGACGGTTGAGCGGGAACCAGGATGGTTGACCATGACCAGAGAAGGTCATACATCGTGATCCAGGAATGCCACTGATTCGACACAAAGCTACAGAACGTCTGAGCTTGGCATCCATCTACGCCCTCGGCCTCTTCGACACATGTCCCGATGCCGAGAGCCGGGGGCCATGGTCCCTTCGCACTTGTTCGCAATGGTATGGCTGTCTTGGGACTCACACACGGCGACTCCGTCCCATCTTGCTTGCTCCCGTTCCAATGCACTCCAGACGTCCTGGTCACGTACATGGCCGTCACCCTGTTGTGAATGACCCGTTCGTAATCATGTCGTCTCCTCAGCAAATCGTACTCCTCCAAGACGTCTTCGAACTTCTCCTTTAGGACGTCATATTTTTCCGTCATTTTTCCATGAGTGGCGTCCAGGACATTATACTCTTCTGACAGTTGTCGAAAGTCTGCATCCAGAAGACGCTTCTCCTCTGCTAGGTCGTCGTACTTGGCTTCCAGGCCGGCGCTGGGTTCGTGGCATGACGTTGCATCAGCTTGCGATAGCCAATCCGATACAGGGCGCGGTTCGGTCCGTTGTCTCGGCCGCTGCAACAATTCGGCTTGCCCTTCGGAGAACGTATCCGAGTTTCGTTGATGCTCCAAAGCCAAACTCTCATCCACCACATCCGCAATGTTTTCCCCCTTGAACGTCATGCGGTCAGCAGCGAACGGTACCGACTGATCACTGAGAAAGGATGAAATGGACTGTAGCCCCGAGCTTTTCACGCTCCGCACGGAAGACGCTGCTTCCATCTCGGGTTGCGTTGTGGTCTTGCAGCACCGCCGTGGGCATAACCCCTCCCGCGATCCAGAGGGAAAGGATCCCTCGATAGACTCGCCTTTGGGCGGTGGCGCCGAGATCTGACGCTTCATCTTGAAGTTTTCCTCCTTCAGCTTGGCAATCTGCCCAAGGAGATCCCGCACAATGTCCATCTCCGCATCCCCTGCTGTCCTGTCGCCTTCGGTTCCCCACGGCCCCGGTCTGTACTGCGCATCCACATGTTCTAGCATCGAAGCCAACATGTCAAAGTACTCCATCATGGTAAAGAGCGTGTCGTGTGCAGACCGCACCACAGCCGTTTGGGTACGCAAGAAGCGCTCCAGACTGTCGACAGTCTGCTTGCCGTACTGCTTCGCGAGAAACGACAGATCTAGATGTTCCGTCTTTGCAGCAGTCTGGAACTTCCCCATGGCGTGCCATCCTGTTTTACACATCTTGTGGGGCGGGTTCAAGTCATCGGGCCTCAAGCAGCGTTGCGCTTGGGGAATACTCTCGAGAAGTTGCCGACATACGGACATGCTGTCCTCCCATTCCTCCAGAGTCTCGGTAAATTTCTCGAAGCCGGCCAGGGCTGAAGACTCGGCTTCCCTCTCATTCGTTCCTGTTTCCTCAGGCCCGGGTTCCATCGTGTACTCGAAATCGTTCGTCGTATTCGCGGTATCCGTTTCTGGCCATGTCGTCTCGGTGGTGTTGGGGTTTGAGCTGTCCGATGAGGAAGTCTCATATACGCTTGGGAAGAAGCTCGACGAGTCCTCTTCGAAACTACTTGCTTCATCAAAAGTCGACATGTTTGGCTGTGTAGTGTCGTAGAGTGGATGGAAATGCTGGCAAGAGAATAACATGTCTTAGCAAAGGGCGACTCTATTGTATTAAATATTCTTTGAGAAGACTTTGCGCAACGCTTGTCGGTTATCCTTCTTTCAAGCGCACCTGCCCTCAGGGTCGATGAGCAACGAGGCTTGGTCCCTTTGTTCTGGTTGTGAGTGCTGTTGGTTCAATTAGGTTCACTTGATTGAACAGCAGGGAAACGAGCCCGTAAAAACAGGAATTGTGGGTTTTTTTTAAAAAAAAAAAAAGGAATGAATGTACACACCAGTAATAAGATCCGTTGGTTTCTCAAACGCAACTTGTAACATGTCTGTACGCGGAACATTGCAGGCCAAGTTTTCAAGATGCGGAGCATCTGAAGCAGATTGCCAGAATGGAAAAGACGGACGAGCACTGTCAGAAGCCATGAACTGATCAAATAATGGCGAGTAGATTGATGCAGAACGTATTTGTCTTATCTTGCGGCGATTCGCGCTGCATGCAAATCTCTTGTATAGCAAGGAAACATGGACGGTGGTGAGGACTTGACCACGCAAGGTCGGCCGCCCTCTTAAAATGGAGTAAGGGGGGTTTTCAATTTCTCCGTCGATATGCCAATTCGGCTCTGTACATAACCCCTGCCGTTTGGAGTATACTCTAAAATGCGTTTCAATCTGAGGGAAACCGCCTTCCAACACTAACTATACCAGCCCCGTGCCCCTGGTGCAGAACGGTTTGCTTCCTGACGATGAGGTATCATGGGATTGGTGATGTTAAATACCTCAATGATCTCCCGCCATGTCTGTTCATCCATGGACAAAATCGCCTGGTGTTTTGATGCGCCATGACGTTGGGTCCCGTCATCAGCTGGTTCTCTGTCGACGGGGGCTGTAACTGAGGGTCAGGATTCGCTCACAGATTAATGAAACAGATAAAGGGGGCACGTACCAAGAGCAGGAAGGTCGTGTTCGTCAAGTTCGATCTCGACTCTACCATCCCTGATGAGAAAACTAACATAGAACATGTTCTCCACCGTCTGTCCGAACGAGTCCGGGTTCACTACAAATCGCATCAGATCTATGCCCCCAGTACTTCGAAGTCCGTGCTGATGCATTAATCTTGTCTTTTTTTCGTCGGCCATATCATCCTCTATCAAGTCAGCGACGACTTGTTGCGTTTCCGCTTGGATTGTGTGCAAGTGCTGCAAGATATTGGTACATATGGCAGTGAGATCATTCTCTTTCTTCGCCATGTCGTCGACATTGAGCACCTCAGGCCTTGTCTCCGTCAAATTGTTAGGTCGAAACGGGGCACTGCGCTTGATTACCCTGCGTGCTTTCTTTTCCACTGATAGTGGTCCCAGCAGAAACCCCGGAAGCGCTGGCCTCCGAACATGCGGTAAACACGCAAAGCGACCAAGATGTGGCCAGTTCATCATATCTCCTTCGTCGCCGACGTCATCATCATCCTCGTCCTCATTCCCCCTCCGTTGCGACACCGTCCTCCGGTGACGCTGCGTGCTTGACAGCTCCGGGGCATTGTCGTCGCTGATTCCCCCTCCATGTCGCATGTACGTTATGGCTTTCGAAACGAACTCGTCGACATCAAGTCCTTGTGATAAGCTACCTTGGGCAAGGCGCAAGGTTTTACGATACGAGAGGTCGGTTGTGCTGACAAGTAACCGTGAATCTATTGTCGCCTCCGTGGTTTGTTTCACCTTTTTGGAGAGCTCGTTTGCTTTTAAAATAGCCTCGTGCAAACCACGGGAGTCGGTTTGCAAGTATTCTTCAGAATTCTCATTGATGTCTTTTAACAAATTGCGGAGATCCTTCTGTAAATTTCGGCGCTCTTGCAAGGGTTGATCTGGATCATAGACATCGGAGAATTCGTCATCATCGCTGTTCTCATTGTCGTCCGGTCCTATCGTCCTCCTCCGGTTGTTTGACGGCTCGGAGGCGACTGTGTTGGTTCTTTTGCGCTTCGAGCCAGACGCAATTCGAGCGTCGTGCTTTTGTCGCACGACTAGGCGATTTCGCGCAGACGATGGTGTTTGTGATGGTGATGGTGAACCAGTTTGAGACTCTACATCCTCCGAACTGTCACGAACGCGAGTTGGCATGGCAGTAAGCCACAGGCAAGGGCGCAGGAATCACTTGAAGGCAGAGGGTAAATCCTTTTGCGTCTTGACCTCTGCGTCGAACAATCGTCGTGTCGTTGAACGCGAAGTGGGCGGTTGTGGTGCGAAACTTTGGGAAGTCGCGTTGGGTGACGCGATTTGTGCGGGCTTGCCAATTAATAAACGTCCACGTTTGCCCCTCCTTTGCTTTGGCTGACGCACAGTTTCGCCATCTTGCCTTTCAGGGTACAGCAGCAAACGAGGTATTTAGGCCAATTCTTGACCCAACTATCTCTCGGTCTTTTTTTTGTCCTTGTTTTGAGTAACTCAATGCTTCGTTAAAGATGCACAGCGTCTTCTTATTGTGGACGGACAGCTTGATTTAGTCAAGTATGAGGTCCATCCCGATTCACAAGCTGATGACCGACCGACCCGCAGAAATTGCCCAGGACCACTCTTGGCGCACTCGAACAGGTGTTTGCAGTCGACGCAATCACCAAAGGAAGATCAGATGTCATGCCGTGCATGTTCAGCTTGGCAGCCTGGACGACTGATAGTTGCAGCTGTCCCTTTGTCCACTTGTTGCGTTCCTGGCAAACATGCACTGAAGAGGAGGCACGAGGAGGCACGAGGAGGGGCCCTGCATGGGCAATACACCGCAATACACCGCAACACGCCCCTCTCGCAAAAGGTCAGGAGAAGAACAGGAATCGAAAACACAGCCATGAAGTGAGAAGAGGCCATCTCATCGCTAGCAAGCAACGGGCTCTGCACCTGAAAAGCACTCCGCGAGTCGATGCAAATAACGACACAAGGGCATAATAATAACGGACAAGACTTCTGAAGCCGCAGTCGCGACCTGGTTTTTGTTTATGTCACGGACCAACCAAGACGTCCAGTTTAGACTGGGTGACAAAGCTCATTGCGGCCCATCCAAAGAAAGACATCTCGATGACATGCTGGACATGCTGCTTCCCAGCCGCATTGTAATTGTAGGAGCAGATGGGCGCGTCAGCGCAAATAACCTCATGCAACAATGTTGTCTAGTCCTGCACGACAGCTTGCGAGGCTCCACACTGGAAAGGCACCAAGTCCGATTCGCCTACATCAATCGCCAGCACCTGCAGAGTTTCCGCGGATTGCGTACATGTGTATGTGTTAGACCGCGAAGCTAGGGTTCAATGTGATGACCTCTATTGAGTTGTCCGACCCTGTAAGAGGGTACGGACTACGGCTTAAATACCTAAGTACCTATACTATTAGTGGGGTACTAGTATAATAATAAAACATACTATAAAACTATAGAGGTCTTAGAAAATAACTTATATAAGGTGGATTCCTATCTTAGCTAGTTAAATAGTAAGACTATTATACAGTAGGGTTAATTATGCCCTTATAGGTATAACACACCCCCCTAGGGGACCTTATTTAAGGTTCCCTATAATAATTCTAAATTAATTAAATTAGTTAAATTAATATTATAATATTTAAAATTAAATCTATAGTGTAAAAAAGGCAGTTAATTAGTTATAATCCTATCTAGATTAAGGTTATTATATAATACTTATTCTTTAGGTTCTTTACTAAGCATACTAGTAAGTAGTTATATAAGCCCTAATGCCTTATAGAAGCTTATAAAGGCATTCCCTATAAGAGGCTTTATAAGGCTATTAGTAATTATCTCTTTAGTAGTAATCTAAGTAATATTAAAGGTTTCTTTTATAATCTCTTAATAAAGCTAGTAGTAATAAATATTTATATACTAAAGCTTTATAATAAGCTTAATAAACTTTTCCTTAAGGAGGCAAATTATCTATATATTATTATATTTAATTTTAAGCGTGTTATTACCTAGGTATAGCCTAACCTCTTAATATAATTATCTAAAGGCTATAAGCTCTTTACTATAATAAGAAAGCGCTATAAGCTTTACTTTAGTTAATAATATTATTATAATAGCTTACCTTCTTACCTTAAAGAGTATAGGTCCTTTAAAAAGCTTTATAACATAGCCTTATAAGCTTTTTCTTATTATAGAATTATTAGTAAAGGAAGCGTTACTATATACCTCTAATTTAGTGTTATTACTACTATATTTAATTACTAGGTTTGCTTATATATATCTATACTTAAGGGCTCTTTTAGCTACTTCTATATACTATAGCCCTAGGTTTTATAGGTATTATAAGAGTTATAAAGCTATAAAAGCAATATTAGATCTTAAAACTATTATTAGGTATAGTAAGGTTTTAATTAAAGATTAGTATTGCTTAAGATCTTAAGCATTAACCTCTCCCTTAAAAGGTTCTAGTAATATAATAGTTATTAGGGCTATTAGCCTTTATTAAGGGATCTTTATATTAAATTTAGTGGTAGCTTTATTCTAATAGGACTTCTAATTAAGCTATACCTTCCTATTAGTATAATCTCTAATAATTTTAATGCCTAGGAACTATTAGAGCTCTCTAAGGTCCTTAATATTATACTTTGTAAAGAGTCTTACTCTAAATTTATTATATAAATATAATTTCCCCTTAGTAAATAGGGCAATAAGGTTATCTATATAGAAGAAGATAATTAACCTATCCTTAATAAACATATAGATATCTTTAAAGAGTTATATAAAGCCTTTACTAATTAGCTAGCTAATTAGCTCTTTTATCTATAAGAGAGGCACTCTCTATAGCCTATAAACTACTCTAAGGAGCTTTAAATAGGCTTATTTATCTTTATAGCCTAGAGGTATCTTATAGTAAACCTCTTTATCTAAGTCTAAATTTAGGAAAGCTATAATAAAGTTATACTAGTATGCTTCTAGGTTAAAGTAGTATATAATAGCTATAAATAGCCTAAATATATTAGTAGCTAGAGTTACTACTTAAGTTAATAGATAACTCTTTAGTTAATGATTCCTAAGAACGCAAAAATAAGCTTTATATTATAGGAGGTAGCCTTACTTATCTAATTTATAAGTAAAGACCTAAGTAAGGCCTAGAGGCTTTATATATAAAGGAACTTTATCTCTAGATACCTTTATAGCTACCTTTTTATTAATAATCTTATTATATTCTTTATCTTATGCTTTTTAGAATTCCTTTTCCTTTAGATAACTAGCTAAGTTATTATAATAAGCTAGAGAAAAGGGAAGCCTTAATATATAAGGCTTTTCTTTGCTCTTAGGTCCTAGATTAAAGGCTATAGTAAATACTTTAAGATTATTATAATCTTATGGATTTGTTAATATATTATAACTATTGCTACTATTAGGTAAGTTAAGCAAATTATTAATGCTTAATAGTGTGTAATCCATTAAACCTAGAAAATGTTTAGGTAAATTTAGAGGAGTTAGTAGATTTGTTTCTTAACTCTCTTTTTTCTTTTCCTTATAGTCTAATTAATTATAACTATTAAGAGTTTTATCCTATTAAAGCTAATTAAGTGGTTATTATAGTAATAGTAGGTACGCTATTTATAGAAGCCCTATATTAGAGCTTTTATCCTTATTATTATTAACTAGCTCTTTAAGGAAGCGTTTTTTAACCTCTTTTATACTTAGTAATAGGCCTCTTTCTTAAGCATAGAAGATTAACTTATTAAAGGTAATATAACTTAATAAGAACTAATAGCTTCTCTTTATTATTAGCACCTAAATTAGGTATTACATAGAGGAGATATAACTAGCTAGGTATCTAATATAAGCTCTTTATATAAGCTTTAAACTTGCCTTATAAAGCCTACTTTGCGTTATTATAAATGCTTTATAACTAAAGGCTTATAGGTAAGTTATAGAGGCTTCTAGGTTCTCTAGTAAGTAACTCTATTAAAGCTTATTCTCTTTTAACTACCTATTTAACGCTTATTAAGGGGATTGCTAGTTAAGTAGCTTTTAAGGCATATAGTTTAAGATATAAATAGCTACTTTAGTAGCTATAGGCTAGAGATCTTCTAGGAAGCCTAATTATATTATAAGAGTTATTATAACCCTTATTATCACCCCCCTAGACTATTTAGCGTGCCTGTTTTAATATAGGTAAGCTAGGCTAGATTTACTAATAATAATGCCTCTATTTATAACCTTTTCTTCCTATTTTTTAGTCTAGAAGGCAGTCTCCCTATTAGTTATTATAACTATAATATTAATGCTATATACCCTTACGTATATTGCTTCTAACTAATTAAAGCAAAGTATAATATCTATCTTTAATAGGATTATAAAGATATAGCGTAATCCTATAGCTTTATAAGTAAAAAGAGCAATATATTAATCTTTATTATACCCTAATAATTAAGTAAAGAGGTTAAAAGAGACTACCTAAAGCGGCCCTAAAGGTAATAACCTTACCTATAACGCTCGCGATATTTGCCTCTACGCCTTAGCTATCTAATAGACCTTATATTTCCTTACGCTCCTTTCCTTTAAAGGGATTTAAAGCTTTTTAAGCACTTAATCTATTATATCCTTACCTAGATATGCTAATCTAGTATACTATAGGTCTATAGGCGTTACTATTATAGCCTTTAGGTCTCTTAAATCTCCCTTAATAGCAAAGATATCTAATAGGCTTAAGCCCTCTATACATAGCTATATACTAATAATCTAAGTTTAAAATATCTCCTAATTACCTCTTACTAGGTCTATAACCCTTCTAGTAAGGTTATCCTACCTTATTCCCTTCTATATAAGTAGCTAAAGAGATATAAGGTTTATAAAGAATAATAGTTAGTACTAGGCCTTTAATAAGGTAAGGGTCTAGCTATCTGTTAAGATAATCTAAGCTATGCTAACGCTATAAGCCTTAGTAACACTATAACTAGCTTAAATTCTAGGTTATTAACTATAATTAAGGTCTATAAACTAGCGTTTATTATTAAAGATATAGATTAAAGTGCTACTATTAAGTATAACTTATGATTTGCCTTAGGTAAGGAAAGCCTCTAAAGACTCTAACTCTTTTATAGCTAAAAACGCTATATTAACTTCTTTAGGTTCCTTTACGCTATTATCCTTAGGTTTAAACCTTTGCATACTTTTCCGCACCGACCCAAAGGTATAGAATCGCCTCTAAAATACAAACTAAGCTAATATTTAAATTCCTTATTATTAATTACCCCCTTCTATAATATTGCATTATAATAGATCTAGAGGTAAGTGTAAGGATAAGGTACTAATAGTTATTAATAAAGAAAAAAGGGGGCTAGCATAGAGCTACTACTACCCTAACGCTAGCATAGGATAGTTTAATGTCTATAGGAGTAATAACAAACCTATAGTAAAATAGATTTAATTTAATTATCCTAAAGAAAAGAAATTCTATAAAGAGATAGCTAGTCTTATCCCTAGTAATAAGGTAGCTAAAGTCTAGCGTATTACTAAGGCTATAACCTTACTAATAGTAAACTATATCTAAGCTAAACTAGAATAGAAAAATAATAATAATAGTAATATTTATATAACTAAAGAAGCACTCTTATAAGTCCTTAAGAAAGTAATTAAGGAAGTAACTAAGGGTAGCACTACCCTAACCTAGGTAAGTATTACTATAGGACTTACTTTACTAAAATAACTTAATACTACTCCTCCCCTCTTATAAATCCTAGGTAAATAGGATAAAGAAGTCCTTATTAAGGGGAATACTATATAGGAATTACTTTAGTCTAAGACTACTAAAGATATAGTAATAGTAGTAAATAAGGCTATAGGCTAAGCTATAGTAGTTATAGCTAGAAGACTCCTAAGTAAAGATATAATTATTATATTTAAAGGGACTACTACCTAGTATAAAGATAATTAGAAATAGATTCCTACTACCTTTAGGCTAGAGGTAGCCCTTTACTACTATATCCTTAGTATTATAGTTAAGGGCTTCCCTATAAAGCATACCTCTATTAAGAACCTAGTAATAAAGCTAGGTAAAGTAAATAAAGTTAATATAATTAAGGTAATAGTAAGGCGCCCCTAATATAAAGAAGCCCTAAGAACTACCCTTATTCTTAGATTAGCTAAAGTTAAAGATACTAATAAGATTTATAGAGATAGAATAGTCTTTAAAGTAAAGCTATTTTACACTAAACTATATAATAAGACCCTATAGCCCTAATAATACTATAACTACTTCTAAATAGGATATATTATAAAGTACTATAAGGTAGCCCTAAAGTATAGGAGGTGTAAAGCTAGCTATTATAAGGGCAGAGAAATAACCTACCTAACTACTAATAGATAAGTATAGGAGAAATGCATCCTATATTCTAGCCCTTACTTAGCCTAGTCTAGGGACTACCTAGTCCTAAAAAAGAAATAGAATATAGTAAAAGTAGGATACTTAAAATAACTAGTATACTTTGCTACCTAAAGCCTATCCCTAAGCTAGGAGAGACCTACTATAGCTTAGGCACTAACTACTATAGTAGGAAAGAAAAGAGACTACCTAACCCTAGTAAAGTAAAGCGTAAAATAGCCTAGAGCTATAAGAGCAAATAGCATTAGATAATATATAAAGCAAGTAAGGGCTAGTATAAAACTAGCGTAAGATAGAGAAAACCCCTAACCCCCTAACTAACGTAGTAATATTATAAGTCCTCTATTAGAATATAAATAAGAAGGATAATCTTATATATATAGCACTCTAGTATTATACTAATATAGATATAATAGTAATCTAAGAATAGGAATATATAAAAAACCCTTAGCCTCTAGCTCTAAGCCTTACTTACTTCTAACTTATATACTATAATAAATATAATGCTATATATATTAATAAGAAGTATACTATAGGGTTATAAGTAGCCTAGGGAGAAACTAACTAGTCCCTAGTGGAAATATATAGTATAAATATTTACTCTCTTTACTTAGAAAATTATAGCAATAATTAGAACACCCCTATTTGCACTATTAATATAAAAAAGCCCTATAACTAAAGCGTATTTATTAGGGACTTTAACTAAAAGCATTTACTATAAGATAGATTTAATAGGACTAGTAATAGAGTAAAAGAACTACTAGAGTTTATAAGCTAGTGAAGGCTTAGATTAGTAATGCTATAGGGTAAACCTACTAGATAGAATAAAGGCAATAGAGATAGCACTATAGATTTAGTATAGGTAACTCCTAATATCTAAGTATATTATAATAGAGCTAATAACCTAATAGGGTTTAACTATATACTATAACTAATTTATATCTTTACTAACCCCTAGGAGGCTACCCCCTTAACCCTAAGATATACTTAGAGCGCTATAGATAAAGGAACTATAGAGGTAAAGGTAATTAATTAACTATAACTAGAAAACGCCTTAGACTTATGTAATAAGGAAGGTATTAATGCTTACACTATATAGTTAATTATAAATCTCTAGGAAATAGCTAAGATAATAGCCCCCTAAAAACCTAGGGGCTTACCTAGCCTAGAAGTGTAGTAGTCTAGAAGGGCTAAAGAGTTAGTTACTAAAGCTAACTAGGCTAAGAGATAATAGAGGCGCTAGAGAACTAAAGTAAATTAGTAAGTATATATAAATATAGATAAGGACTAGGAAAGAGTTATTAAAGAAAAGAGAAGAAATATATAGAGAGATACGCTAAGATAAGCTAACACTAAAGGCAAGGATAGAGTAGTATAGAGGCTAGAAAGATAGGCTAGACTTTAAAGTTAGGCTCCCTTAAAGCTCCCTAGGCTACTAAAGCTAGAGAGGTTTAATAATAACCCTAACCTAGCTACTATATATAAAGATAAGGCAAGTATGCTTACATAAAGGTTCTTCCCTAAACCTATAGCAAACCTATCCTATATCCTAGACCTATCTTTCCCTAAGCTTAATAATATACTAGCCCTAGATCTAGACTTATTTGCCCCCTAGGAGATTAGTAATATCCTCTTAGATATAAGTAATTAGAAGGCCCTAGGTAATAATAAACTCCCTATAGGATTTATTAAGGCTTATAAAAAACTAGCCTACCTTATAATAACTAGGCTACTAAATATAGCTATTATAGTTAGCTATTTCCTAGCCTACTTCCGCACCGCTAGAGTAGTAGTAATTAGGAAACTAGGAAAAATAACTAAAGAAATAAGATATACTAATACCTAGAGACTAATCTCACTACTTAATATAGTAGGAAAGGTTATAGAAGCAGTAATAGTAAGGTAGCTTATAACCTACACTAAGATAAATAGCCTTCTCCCTAAGCTCTAAATAGAAAATAGGGTTAATAAATTAATAGAGTGTAAGGGCTTGGGCTTTGCCTAAGCATTCATATAGTGCACGCGGGTAGGGATAGTCCTACATAGGCAAGGACGTAGAAAAGGGGGCTTACATAAGGTAGTTAGGGGGTATAAGGGGCCTTAGTGAGGATAGGTTTCCTACCTTCCTCTTTCCTCTCCTTAAGTTTCTTAATACTATATTAACGCCCTATTATAGTAGCCTAGGGGCTAGTCTATAATAATTAAGAAACTTCCTTTAGTCCTTTATAATAGCTACTAAAATTTATAATAGATACACTAATAGATATATTAATAGACATAATAGACACGCTTTACCTATAAGACTAACCTAGTTATAGGATAGTAATGCCCCTATCTAACGCTATAGTACTATAGGTAGCCTAACAAGCCTAATTTAAGACGCTTTAACTTATGCTATGTGAATAAGTAGTAGAGCTTAAACGCCTTTAGGAGCATGTGTACGTAAATGCCTTAGGACCCTTAGCCTAGGCACCCTCTCTAGCTTAGCCTAGCGCCCCTAACTAGCCTAGTGCCTCTAACCTAGTCCTTCCTATACCTAGAATAAAATAAAAGCTAATCCCCTTAGGTAACCTATATAATAGTAATAAAGCCTTATTTACTATATAGAGGCTTCTAATAGAATATAAGTTATAGGTAAACTAGGGCTTTATTAGTTTTAATAAGGATAGATAAATACTTATTTATTAAAACCTTTTTTCTAAGGTTTAGTCCTAGGTAGCTACTTACTTTAAATAAGGCAGTGCTATTAGATTTAACCCTACTTACTTTCTAGATTACCTAGGGACTATATTCTCTAACCCTTATAGATAGGAAATAGCCCTTATAAAGCTTAACTAGATAAAGTAAGGTCTAAGGGAGATATTTTCTATATTCTTTATTTGCTTTTCTAAGAAGCTCTTGCTAGTAGGAGGGGAACACTAGATAGGTAAGGTAAAGCTAGTAAAGCTCTAATATACGCTTAATAAGCGTCTAAGAGAGATTAGCATAGGATAAGGTATTAGCTAGAGCAATTAGTATATAGCTATTAGGTAATATTATAAGATTATAGTTAATATAAAAGCCCTTGCCTTAGAGGATAAGTACTAGACCTATTGCGGACCCTAACTAGTAAAACTAGTAGCCTAGGTTAACTATAAGGGTAATACACTAATAACTAGGGTTTACGTAGCTAGGACCTACCTAGGGTAGCTAAATAAGTTAGCTAAGAAGGAGAAGGGGATAAAGGCTACCTTAAACACAAAATAAGCGAAATAGGTATTAGAGGCGGAATTAGCTAAACACTACTAAGAGGGATACTGCCTATAGTGTGTGTTTAAGGACTACTTTATCTAGGAGTGTACTACCCTCCTAGCCTACTGCCTAAAGGTTAGTATTAACTTATATAGGGTAGATAAGGAAAGTGTGGATAAGGAAGTAAATATTCCCCTTATAGAAAATAAGTAGCCCTTAAGCAAAGTCTTACATAGGGGTAAAGAGGCTAGCTAACTACTATATTATAAGATAATTATAACTACTATATAGAGATAGAATAGGATATAGCATAATATATAGACTAACTACCTTTCTTAATTCCTATACTCTTTAATATATATTATTACATTAATATCTAGATTAATTATAGTTATAATTACTATAGTGTAGTAAGCAAATTAGCAGCAAGATAGCTTAGCCTAGAGCTTATATAGTTACTAAAACAAAGGCATATCCGCACCATAGTAAAAGTAAAATAGAGGGGGAAGTGGGTTAAGGAAGACTTCTCTTTTATTACCTGTATAATATGCACTAGAATTAATATAAATAGCTAGGAGTTATTTATATACTTATATATTATCCTAGGTCTTACCTAGGATATAATATTTAGAATGCCTTAGTTAAAGCAATGCAATATAGTAATTCACGTAGTAAAACAATAATTAGTTATTAGAGTGGTAAAGGGCCTTTATATCTCTAAGGCTATTACTTATAAGGTAAAGGCACCTATATAGGGAATTATTAGATCTCTCTACGCCACTAAGGCTTGTAAGGCATAATAGAATAAGGATACTACTATAAGGTTTATTACTATAAGCCTAAGAGAGATAATAATAGTACTATAGATTATAGCACCTAAGATAGATCTAGCTAGTCCTAACACATTAATGTTACCTAAGGCGTTATTAGACTTTACAAACCTCTTTAATAAGGCTAAGGCTAATAGACTACCCCCCTATAGGGGCTCTCTTAATCACTATATACGCTTTTATAAGAACCTAGATAGCTCTAAGCTAGCACTCCTATAGGGACTATTATATAATATGCTATAGGACTAGCTCCTAGAGGTCTAGCGCTAGATCATAGACTTAATAGATAAGGGCTAGATTTATACTAGCTCCTTATTAGCTATAGCCCCTATTCTCCTTATTAAAAAGGCTAATAGGGGTTAGTGTTTTTGTATAGATTACTACGCTCTTAATAAGATAATAGCATAGGATTATTACCCTCTCTTACTAATTAAGGAGATACTATAATCCCTATCCTAGGCACGCTAGTTTACTAAAGTAAATATTTATATAGCGTTTTATAAACTATAGATAGCTAAGGGAGAGGAGCACCTTATAGCATTTTATATAAGGTTTAGCCTATTTAAGTAGCTAGTTTGCCCCTTTAGCCTAGCTAGCGCCCTAGCAACCTTTTAGCGCTATATTAACTAATCCTTAGGGGATGCGTTAGGGGACTTTATTATAGCTTATCTTAATAATATCCTAGTTTACTTAGGGGGGTTAAGAAAAGACTATATAGCTAAGGTTTAGTTAGTTCTAGGCCACCTAAGGGCCGCGGGCTTGTACCTAGATCTTAATAAGTTAATGTTTGCTATAAAAGAAGTCTAGTACCTAGGATACATTATTACAGTAGGATGCTTAGTCTGCCTAGATCCTGTAAAGGTTATAGCTATAAGGGAATAGGTAGTACCTATAAAATTATAAGGGGTCTGTAGCTTCTTAGGATTTGCAAACTTTTACTATAACTTTATTAAGGACTTCTCTAAGCTAGCTACCTTACTTATATAGCTTATAAAGAAGAATATCCCTTTCTAATAGGGACTAGAAGAGAATAAGGCCTTTAAGAGGTTAAAAGCCACGTTTATTATGTATCTAGTGCTAGCATAATAGGACCTAGACTGCCCTATAGTAGTAAAAGCTAATTATTTAGGCATAGCTCTTAGGGGATGCCTCTTATAATAAGGCCCTAATAATGTCTTATATCTAGTTATATACTATTCCGCTAGTCTTACGCCCTTGCAAAAGAACTATATAATTTATAATAAGGAACTATTAGCTATTATCTTATGTCTTAAGGCATAGTTAGCAGAGCTTTAGGGTGTATCCTATCCGTTTATAATCTACACTAATTATAAGAACCTAGAATACTTTATAACTCCTTAACTTATATTAGAGAGGCAGGCCTAGTAAGTAAATACACTTACGCTATTTAACTTTTACCTTTACTATAGGCCTAGTACGTAAGCTTAATGCCTAGATACCCTTTCCTAAAGGGAATAGGATTAAAGTAAGTTAGCCTTAAGGATAGGGCGGATCTTATAACCTATTACTATTACATAACTCTTACTATTACTAGTTATATAAGGGGATAGCTTTAAACTAGTACTATATATATTACTACTAGTAGGAGAGGCCCTTTTTACCTTAAAACACCTCTAGACCTTATAGGACTAGGCTATTATATTAGACCCTATATATAGTATTTAACTAAAAGCTATATAGGAAGGGGCTTAGAAGTTTCCCCCTAATACACTAATAAGGGAATAGGTTATAGATTACTCTATAAGCGTATATAGGGCGCTTTAGTTTTAGGGCTATACTTAGATCCTAGCTTAGGAACCCCTTATAATAACCCTTATATAATAATGCTATAACTTACTAGTAGTAGGATACTTAGGCTATAACACTATATTTTAGATTCTATAATAATAGTTCTATTAGGATAGGATATTATAGAATATTGCTTAGTTTATTTATAACTATTACTACTTTAGTAGCTATAAGAGCCACTAATAGCAGCAAGGCTTACTAAAACCCCTACTAATCCCTAATTAGTTTTAGTCTTAGATTTCTATTAACTTTATAATAGACTTACTAGTAGTATCCCTAGAGAAGCTATAATACCTTATAGTTATTACTAATAGACTCTTAAAGTTTATATAGCTAGAAGCTATAACCTCTATTAGGGCTAAGGAGTGCGCGAAATAATTTAAAATAGTCTAGTGAAGGTTCTAAGGATTTCCCTAATCTATTATTATAGACTAGGGGTTAGACTAGCTAGGGAAATTCTAGATAATATTATGCTCCCTAGTTAGGATTAATTAGTTACTTTCTATGTTATATTACCTATAGACTAATAGTAGCATAGAGCGGGCAAACTAGGAAGTGTAAGCAATATTACATATAATAGTCTCCTTCTTATAGTTTAATTAGCTAGAATATCTAGCTACTTGCTAGCTTATAATTAATAATAGGTCTTCTTTAGTAATAGGGGTAAGCCTAAATAAATTGCTATATAGATATAACTTAGAACTAATTTAGTTATAACTAGACTATTTTGCTTCTATAATATTACCTAAGGGGTAGGCTATATATTTCCTAGAGCACCTATAAGAGAGTACCCTTCTAGTATAAGCTATAATAGCCTATGTTTAATAAAGGCAGTAGGATATAACCTTAGCTTCTTAATGTCTAGTAAAATAGTTTTAGGTTAGAGATAAGGTATAGCTTTTACTTAAGAATATTAAGACAAACTGCCCCTTATAGAAACTTAACTAGGTTATAGTAAAGTATATAGTTATTAATATACTAACATTACTTATAATATAGTTAGATATCCTAAGGGGTATTTACCTAGTTTTCTATGTAAACCTTATTAAATAGGCTGTAAAGGACCCTCTTCCTAGTTAGAAGCTCTAGGACTCCTATCTAGGGCTAGAATAGGTCCTAGCAGAGGATAATAATAAACTTATAGAGGAATACTAAGTTAAGCGAATCTTAGTGGCTTAAAATGCCCTAGGCTAAGGCAGGAGGCGTAATATCCTAGTTAAGTAAGTGAGTTATATATAGCTAATATAAGAACCACTAGAAAGTATAATATAGATATAAGCCCTTAATAAGTTTAAAGTAAAGTAAGGAGATATATATTATAATAATAGACTAAATTAATTATAGACTATATATTTATTAAAGGAGATATCTTCTAGTGTATAAGGCATACCTATTCTAAACTTAGCTAATTCCTTATAGCTACTAAAATATATTTAGACCCCCTTATTTCCCTATAGCATAGGGGTTACTTAGACTAAGGGTTAGTTAGGCTATTAGTAAGGCTATTATTATTAGATAAGATAGTAACTAGTGTTACCTTGCGTCTAATAGGGATGCAACCTATATTATATTAGGTACTATAGCTACTATAGCTAGTACTATAGCTACTATAGCTACTACTATAGTTCTAGATAGTAAGAGCAAAATAGTGGTTAGGGAGCGTAAAGTAAGTATAGTATAGGGGTGGCTTATTATTAGATTAACTTTTATTAGGGGAGGACTAGTAAATAATAATAGTTATAGAGGGATAGCTACTACCTATAGTGTAATTAGTATAGTAATTAGTTAGACCTAGGATAGACCTAGGTTAGGAGCGCTCCTAGCGCTAATATAAGGGCGAATTATTACTAGCTTTAATAAGCTACTAGTAGCCCTAGGTGCTACTATAGTAATAGGGAGAGAGTGCCTTAAGGAGGCGTATAGATTAATTATAGAATTCTTATTATATAGAATTTAGTTTGCTAATAATCTATTAGTTTTATTAGAATAGAATACTAGTAACTTACTACATAGAGCTACCTATGCTATAGCTACTAGTAGGACTACTACTACTAAGGGGGATAACCTTAAGCCTAGTTATATTTAAGTTAAGAGTGTTATAGAAGGGGGGGGGCCTAAGGGCAAAGCAAATAGGTGCTAGATTAAATTAAGCCTAATTTAGGAGCGTATTCTATTAGCTTATAAGGGCGCAAAACTATTAGGAGAGAACTAGTATTTTCTTTTTAGTAGTTAGAGTCCTTTTAACCCTAGGTATAATAATATATATACCTATAGTAATTAGAGCCTTAAGATCCTTAAGGTAATAATAAAGCTATAGGTTAGCAGATAGGTACCTAGTTAACTAAATATAGGTTATATATTACTACTAATATAAGGGATAGGACTTATTACTTTTAGGGGGGTAATAGTTTAATATACCTATAGTAAGGTATTATTTAATATAAGGCCTATAGGGCTAAAAAAGCGCGTAAGGGGTAGCATGCTTATTATTATCTAAGTCCCTCTTTATAAGGAACTTACTAATAGACCTAGCTATTAGTGTAATAGGGGCGGCGGGGGATATAGTAGTAGTAGTAAGGGATATAGTAGTAGTAGCTAGAGCTTAGGTAGACCTATAAGTATTTATTCTATAATAAGGCATGTTTATTATAAGTCTAATAGGGGAATAATAATTATTTAGAATAATAGGATAGGAAGGAGTAATAGGGTTATAATATTTAAAAAATGTTTTTAGTGTAAGGAAGTTAAGACTATAGAATAAAAATAAATAGTAGGTAGTAGGTAAGGGAATAAATAAGTAGGGGTAGGGCTAGTGTTATTATAATAATAATATAGTGCTTAGAAGCATATGTTACGCGTCCTACCTAGACCTAGGTTAAAATAATAAGCACTTATAATGCGTTATAAAGGGTAAGCACTTATATTAACTATAGGTAAGGAAAAAAGAAGGGGAGGAGTAAGGGTATATATAAGGGCTTAGGCTTTGCCTAAGCATTTATATAGTGTATATAGGTAGGGATAGTCTTACATAGGTAAGGACATAGAAAAGGGGGCTTACATAAGGTAGTTAGGGGGTATAAGGGGCCCTAGTAAGGACAGGTTTCCTACCTTCCTCTTTCCTCTCCTTAAGTTTCTTAATACTATATTGACGCCCTATTGCAGCAGCCTAGGGGCTAGTCTATAACATAGAGACTATAATAAAAGCCCTAATAAAGTGCGTTAGAGAGGCCTAGGGGAGGGGTAGATTAGCCTTGCTTACGTAGATAGATATCTTATTAGTATTTAATAGGGTTAGCTACCTATACCTTATAGCTCTCCTTATTAAGATAGGCATCCTATAATAGCTAGTAGCAATAATACGTAGCTTTCTTATAGGGAGAATAAGCTAGCTTAGCTTTAATAGAGGGCTCTTAAGACCCTTTAAAATTAGGGCTAGCACCCTATAGGGATCCCCCCTCTTCCCTATCCTCTTTTTCCTATACTTAGTAAAACTCTATAACTATCTTAGAGCTATACTAGGCATAGTAGTAATAGGCTTTGCTAATAATATAAATATTATAGCTTTTAGAAAGAATATAGCTTAGACTTAGAGAAGACTTAAGGTAATATAAAGGATTTATAAGAAATAGGCTAAGGAAGTAGGAGTAAAGTTTAACCTAGCTAAGATAAAACTTATACACTTTAGCAAATCCTATTAACTACCCTAGACTAGAGTCTAGCTTAAAGTAAAGGAGATAGCGCTTATAGAGGCTTGCTAATTCCTTAGAATTTAGGTTAATAGAAAACTTACTTAGGGCGCTTATAGGAAGATTATTAAAGGAAAACTAGCCTAGTAGTAACTTATACTTACCTTACTAGTAGCGTTAGTATAGGGTTATAGCTTTAGAGATATATACCTCCTATATATATAGGTAGTCTGCCCTATAATTACCTATAGAGTAAGTGCCTACTATATACTAACTAAGAAAGGAGGAAAACTAAAAGGCATAGTTAAGAGCTTTATAACTAACTAGTTAGCCTATCTCTAGGTTATTATAAGGGCGTTTAAGGCTACCCTAATTACATAGCTAGAAGCTAAAACTAAAGTCCTACTACTTAACCTATACCTAAACTACCTAAAAAAGAGGTATAAGGAGAGAACTATTAATAGCAGGATAGTAAAGGTAATTAGGACTATAGCTAGGTTAGTAGTAACTATCCTACCCTAGAGGAGGCTATAAAGGAGATATAATAATAAGGAAGATAAACCTAATATAGAATTATATAATAAATAGAAAAGCTAATAGGAAGCATAGTATAATAGAGAAAGACTAGGTTAGGACTAGCATATTAGAGAACTAGCTAAGGACTAGCCACTAAGCCACCTAAAAGATATCTAGAGATTCCATAAAGACCTAGATAAGCATATTTCCTTTACACTTATATAATTATAAATAGGTAAGATTAGCCTTAATAAGTTCCTTTTTCTCTAGAATATTCCTAGGGTAACTTTGCCTCTATGTAGCTATAGCTAAGTAAAAGAAGACTAGTACTATATAATAGTTAATTACTATAGATATAGTTATATATAACCCTAATAATATTAGCCTATAGATACATAGGAAGCAAGGCTAGCCCTAAATAATCCCTAGTAAGCGAAAGTTATAGCTAAATAGTTTCTAGCTATAAAGAGACTATAATATTATATGCTAGCATATAACCTAGCTGCTAAGTTAAGAGCCCTAGAACTAGAACTAAGGCGTGTCTAATAGGAAAGATTAAAACTAAGGACTGCAAAAATAATAACTAATAGAGGTAATAGAAATTAGGAACTAACGCAAATAATTTAGGGGCAGAAACAGGCTAGAGGTAAAGCAACTATAATACACATAAGGAAAGAAATATGCTCTAAAACTTATTATTAGATTAATACAAACTAACTACTAAACGCTAGGTATATTAGCCCCCCTTCTAGGCCGCTTCTAATCTAATTATGCCTCTATGCTAATATAAAATAATATAAAGAAACTACTCCTCCTTAGGGATAGGAATAGTATCCTTTAGGATTTTAGCCTGCCTCTTAATAAGGAGGGAGGCACCTAGGAGATAGTTTGTCTTTACTATTTATATATCTAGTTAATATAGCTAAAAGATAGTCTTATTATATTAGTCCCTAGTAGACCTAGAACTGCCTTAGTTTAGGCCTACTACTAATACAAACTATTTCTTCTTACTTTAATTTTTAGTATATAACTTCTTTATATACGTATTAAAGTCCTTAGGGACCTAGGGAAATAGATAAATTAGCACTAATTTAGAGCTAGAATTAACCCACTAGAGAAGCTCTTACCTTAGCACTGCTAGTAATCTTAGCTAATATTTTAGTTAGCCACTAATGCTTTGCCTAATACCTAGTAATTTTAACCTATTAACTAGATTAGTAGTAGCGCTATACTAGGAGTAGCTATATTAAACCTTCTTATACTTACTATTCCTAACCTAATAATTAAAGTAAGTATTAGTTATAGCCCCTAACTAAATAGATTAGCCTTATTACTATAGCGAAACTAAAGAGAAAATAAACTAATAATATTATAGCACTAATAGCCTAGAGTCTTTATGGATTATATATAGTAGGAAATACACTAAAATTATTAGGGCTTACCTAACTAAACTAAATTAGTATTAAAATAGGCCTAGCGCTAGAGCAAAAGAGACTTACCTAAAGCTTGCGTTTAAGAGCTTACTATAGCTACTTTAGGGTAAGTAGCTTCTTTAGATAATATAGCA
Source organism: Epichloe amarillans (assembly GCA_024072835.1). Lineage (NCBI taxonomy): Eukaryota > Fungi > Ascomycota > Sordariomycetes > Hypocreales > Clavicipitaceae > Epichloe > Epichloe amarillans. The sequence goes on along the minus strand of CP099637.1, from coordinate 2,680,077 downwards.
AAAGCATAGGCTCCTAGGTAGATTAGCACCTAAATTACATAGAAATAGAGGCAAACCTACTAGTAATAGAGAGTAAGAGGGAGATATTTTTATAACTATAGTAATAAGCGTATAAAACTATAGTAATTATTAGCTTTTAGACTAGCACTAACCTAGGGTAAGGCCTATAGGTTCTTAAAAGAAAAAGGGAAAAATAACCTATAAGAAAGTGTAATATAGGAGGAAGGAAAAAGGTTAGGATTCTAAGGGGGGAAGAACTCTTCTTATAATCCCTAAGGGGGGGGGGGCTATAAGTTATTATTATAAATATAAAGATAATACACTAATATTATAAATAAATAAAAACTTTAATAGTAAAAGAGCGCTAACACTAAGGTAACTATAGGCTAGCCCTACCCTCCCCCTCTAGAAGTTCTATAAAACTAGGTACTCTAAGTTTATAAATAACCTAGGTTAGAGAAAAGGTAGATTTAGCTAAAAAGTAAGGTAATAAAAGAGTTAGAGATACTATAAGAGAAAAGTAAATTATTATTATAAACTTAAATTTACTTTATAAGCAGTAATATTAATTAGGCTAGCACTAGCTTAGAGAAGAGCTAGGACCTAGGCAAAGGTAAAGAGTTAGTAGTCCTTCTAACTTAAAAACTTAGATAAAGGGATAAGGCTAGCGTAAGCTAGTAATAAATAACTATAAATAGCTACACTAATAGCAGTGCTAACCTAGTCTAGGGCTAGCGCTAGACTAAATAAAGACGTAAGGGGGTTTTTTATCTTTCTAAAGGTTTTTCTCTTTAACTAATCTGTAGGAGTACTAGAAATAGCCAGGGAAGGCTAACTAGCGTATTTAAATAATAAATAATAATATCCTTAGGTTCCTTTACGCTATTATCCTTTAACTATGTGTTATCTGCCTTATTTATATTATTAGGCTAATAATTTATTACTTCTTTTGCTTTCTTTAATAGCTTTTTATTAACTTTCTAGTCCTTTATTAGGTAAAGTGCCCTATAGACCTTCTATAAGTCTCTTAACTTCTTTACTTTATGCTTCTTATAGTATATATAGTCTTTCTTTGCTAACTTCTTTACTTTATCCTTTACTTTACTATTAAGGGTTAGCTTAGCTCTAAAGGCATTATTAGCCTTTACCTAAGATCTCCCTTAGGCTTTAATTAGGTACCTAATTTTACTTATAATACTATAGAAATCTAGGACTTTTCCCTTGCTCTTTACTATATAAATTAATAAGTTAACTTAAGCTAAGATAGCAAGGAATTATGCCCTAATAGCATTATTAATTATCTCTATAGGTAAGTTACCTTTAGTAATAGGGTAGTTTACTTAAAAGTATCTCTTATAGCTAATTAAAGCATTTATAAGCTACTTATTAATATTAACCCTTAAGAGGTTTTGCTTAATAGTCTTATTAAAATTAACTTTAGTATAATACTTAATAGTCTTACTTAAAGGTATTATATTCCTTATAAGCTTCTTAAGCTTATTATAAAGGGATATATACCTTAAGGTTATTTACTTATATTTAGGACTAAGCATTATTATAAACTAAGTATAATACTCTTATAGGGCCTTTATAAGGCTTTAGAATTAGCTATTAAATACCTAATAATAACCACTAAGGACTATAAACTAAGCGCTATCTTTAGCATTATTAGGTTATTAAGGGTACTAAAAATAACTCTTTCTAGCTATATTATAACCTTTAGAAAAGCTTTCCTAGGGTTACTACGCGCTACTAACTACTATTCTACTGCTTTATAAGCGTGTCTAAACTCCTATAGTATTTATTATAGATAATTAATTCTATATAGCCTTTACTACCTTTCTCTTTACTAGAGTTTTATTTCCTATAAGGATTAGAGGCTTAGGAGGGCAATCTAGCTATATAATTAAATTAAGATTAATAAAGACCTAGATTCTATCTTTAATAGCTCTTACCTTAACTATCTTATACTATAGGTCCTAGTGGTAGGGCTCCTATAGCTTAATAGCTAGCTTATTACTCTTAGAAGACTCCTTAGATATTATAAGGATGCCTATAGTGTTATTATTATTAAACTAATAGATAGTAGTATTAATATTAACCCTAGCGTGCTAGGGTTGCTTAATTATAATATTAATAAATTAGGCCTCTCTTTTGCTATGTTTATACTAATTATTTAAAGATTAAATAATAGGTTAATTTAAAGAGAAAAGTACTAATTTAGAAGAAAGGTATAATTATTATAAACACTACGTAATTACTACTATATTAGACCACGAAGCTAGGGTTTAATGTAATAACCTCTATTAAGTTATCTAACCCTATAAGAGAGTATAGACTATAGCTTAAATACCTAAGTACCTATACTATTAGTGGGGTACTAGTATAATAATAAAACGTACTATGAAACTACGGAGGTCTTGGAAAATGACTTGCGCAGGGTGGATTCCTATCTTAGCTAGTTGAATAGTGAGACTATCGTGCGGTAGGGTCAATTATGCCCTTGTGGGTGCAACAGTATGACAAAGGCTCCTACGGCGCTCTCACACTATGTTGCTTTATCACGGACCGGGCTCTCCTCAACTCACGCACTATGTAGCATGCACTATGCACGGTGCGCTGTGCGCTGGGGTACACACTGTATGTCGCGGAGCCTGGGACAGCTTCCGAGACGAAAAAAGCCTGGTCAGCTTGTTGACAAGGCGCTATTCGGCATAGTCCCTACGGAGTACTGACTGTATTTGATTGTATCAGCATGACTTGACTTCTGCTCCGCACGAGATCCGTAATAAACCCCGCCATCGATGTGCCAAGGTGGTCTGAGTGAGTCCAGTACCCCGCCATGCCCGCCATGCCCGCCATGTCAGGAGTAGGTAGGAGAGCAGGACCATTGGCGAGTCCTCGTCGTCACGTCACGAGAGGCCTTTGCTTTGGAACGGAACCGAATTATTGTGCGCATTTGCAAGTTGGTCTGCCATGCCGGTGCCAGAAGAAGCCATGCCAAGGCTCCAATCTCAGCCACCCTACGGATCCGTAGTGAAGCAAGGCTACGTACGGCCACGGGTATCAAGGTTGGGCCTACTTGCCATTAAGCCCGTGTCATGCATGTAATAAGCTCCGTCTTGTCTGTCTGCCTTTGCATGGCGGTCATCGTACATAAACAGCCCCAAGCCTCTCTCCCATGTGACGGCTCGCGTGTCGTCTTCTCCTACGTCCTCCGCCTACGTCCTCCGCCATCGATTGAAATCGGGGTTTTGTTGATAATCCCAACCGTGCTGTTCGTGCTACTCCAAGCCGGCCCTCACATTCAGCCTTGTCAACAAACAAGTCGCACCGAGATTTTTCCTCAGTTTTACACGAATTTCTGAATCCATGGTTGTCGGAACTGCTGCGTCAACGAATAGTTCAGAGCATCTGGTCCTAGACTGGTCCTAGACTGGTCCTAGAGAGCATATCCATATCCATATCCAGTAGCCCGAAATGACGGGGTCTGTTTTAGCACCGCGGTACAGCACAGAGGACTTTGAGACAGCCTCGATTCGCTCTGCTGCTCCTTCATATAGTGAGTGATCCTCTGCCACCTCTGCCACCTCTGCCACCTCTGCCAATGTCGTCTCGTTCCCTCGAATCATTGCTGACAACTTCCAAGTCTCCGAAGTCCCGTCGTACCACACCCTCCCCTACAACCACAACGAGGTCATCCCGCCTTATAGCCCTCCAGAGCCTCGAGCTGCCACCCTGGTGACGAGTAGTGCCTCTGCCCCGTTGTTTGCTCCTGGCCGTCAGAGAGCCACTACATCTCGGCAGCAAACCATCGGCCTGCCCCCTCTGCCGCCAGCTCCAACCCAGAGATCCATATCGATGCAGAGCTTCCATCTACCGACATGGTCTGCCAGCAACGCGCCCGCAGCGCGCCATTACCGCAACGTTGCCGAGCGACGCATCACGTCCGGGAGATACACCGGATCGTCGGAGCCAATGGCCCGCCAAAGCTCGAGTGACAGAGTCCTGGAAACCCACTCGGACAACGAGCCCGAAACGCGACCACTGGAAGATCCATACCTCGTCGGAGAAGTGGCAGCAGCGCAGGCTCGCCGCGACAGGCTGCTTCGCGAGACCGGGGAAGATATTCTGGTGCGAGAAGACAAGCAGTGGGACTGGCTCCTAGGTTCGTGCCGGCACATCGTCAATCGACTTCTGCCCCCTCTCTCCAATCAACACAACTGAAGGATCTGCTTGATGTTTGACTGACTGTCCGCAGCACAAATGAGGAGTTGGGATGAGCGTGAGAGAAGCTGGGCTCGATACCGCCGCGACCTCGAGAGTAACCAAAGAAAGAAGCTTCTCCGCAGAATCGGCGGCCGGCTGCTGCCAACATAGGAGGACGTCCCAAGGATGCCGGGTGTTTGATATCGTGGTTCACATGCATCACCACCCTCAACTGATTTGGGGGGGGGGGGGGCAATCGGTCACCGACTTTTCGCGACATGTTTTATGAATCCATATTGCATCTTAGGCGCAGTTGACTAGATTTGTTTTTTTATTTTGTCCTTTTGTCCTTTATTTCTGCTGGGCTATTTTGGTTTGCCGGGTTGCATTCTTCATTGGGGGAGGTCACATTGTCGCCTGTGATGCTCATCAAGGTTAATCAAAAGCAATTCGTACAGTTGTGAAGTGCAAATGCCCCTGGCGATGTTAGCTGGGCGAATATTTGAATGCATAGTTGTCACGATACATTGACATCGTAATTGCGACGTAATACATTAGTACAAAGTTACATCTCACATGAACGGCACAGGGACAATATTTCCAACGAGACGCATACATAATTTTCAACTTGACGAAAGGCTTTGCTTTCCGCCTCTATCTCACAATGTAAATATATACGGTCCCAAAACGCCTTGCCCAATGCAGGTAGTAAGACATTGCTTGCGTTGCTTGCCAACGGCATGCCCTCTTTTCATGTGTTTTGTCGTGCGGAATACAGTCGACCTTTAAAAGGCTCGCATAGAAGTAGTGTGACAACGATGGCAAGTCTCATGTCAACCCTTGCTTCGGGAGTTGAGCAGCAAGGCCACAATCAAGCTGTTTTAACGTTAGCCATCATCACGGCGTAGATTGGATGCGGTTCCTCTGTGCGTAAAACATACCCATAAAGACCAAGGACTTCTCCAAAGATGAGAATCAAGACCATGCCAACGAAGATCCTCGATTGTTCCATGTATGCGCGAACGCCCTTGTCACCGACGATGCCGATGCAGTATCCAGCAGCGAGACCGGTCATACCGACGGAGAGGCCGCAGGCGAGGTGCAAAAAGCCACTGGAAGCAAGATGATTAGAATCTGGTTCAACATGTTGCTGTCGCAGGTTTTTTCTATTTTTTGAGAGTGGTTGAACACGAACGAGAACAGCGCGTAGCTCTGTGACGCGGATGGTGGATTGAGGTCCTGCGCGATGAGTACGGATATGACGAGGGAGTATACGGCGATGATACCGGACATGACGACGGGGATCAGGCACTACTCATATGACATTTCTTTAGTATTCCATGTAAGTTGCACACAGAGCGGAGGAGGAGAAAGGTTTATCCCAACCTTCATGATAAGATCGGGACGGAACGTTCCCACGCCAGCAATACCTATGCCGGACTTTGCAGTGCCGTACGCAGCTCCGATGGCTATGTTTGAGAACCATTGTAAGAATTGACGCTGTATTTGAGGAACAGAGAGAGAGAGAGGGGGGGGGGCACCATCTTACATCCGAAGATCATGGCGGCTGCGATGCCAGCCTAGAGTAGAGATGTCGCATTAGCAAGGGCGGCTTCATGGCATGACAAGAGAAGAAGGTGCGAGAGATGCTCACCATGCCGAAGAAGGGGGCAAACTTGGGAGCGAAGTCTGACTCCATGATTGGGGGGAGCGGTGTTGCGATGCTGATTAGGTGGATGAGGGCGATGAATGGCGTCGTGGAGGAGCTCCTACGTCGTGTTATCACACGGCATCACGGTCACGGTTCGCGGTTTGGATGGACATGCAGCTCTCTCCTTCCCGGGCTTTGGCGTCATGGGGACTTGGGTGAGCGGCGTGACCTGACACGTGATTTGGCGAAGTGGCTACCGGGGACACTTCCAACCATCTCACGCTTTGGCTCAGCCCCTCAACAAGCTCTGACTTCTTCCGATCCTCAGCAGTTTTCAGGGTCCGCAACATCTCCTCATGAGGCTATCAGCAGCCAAACGTTCTGGCTAATTGCTTCCTGCATCAGCGAGTTATCATGTAATCCTCGAACAAACCGCTGGATGAAGTCACGAAGAGTGTGACTCTCGATCAAGGAAAGGGGATGATCTGAAGTAACCGGCTGTCTCTTCCGAACTGTCGACAAAGGTGGCAGCACCACCACCCAAGGCTAGATCAATAGCCTGTATGAAGGTATTCGGATTGACATCTCTGCCTTCATTGACAGTTTTGAAGGTCCAATGTAGGCGGCTCAACCACCGACCTGCGGATGTGGACCCATCAAAAGTCCCGATGTCTTGAGGTGACGGCAGCTTGCATGACTCCATCATGGGCTGGCAGGTAGGTACTTTGATCGTATCCTCCAGCTCCATCTTTCCATACCCATTGATTCTGGCTCACATCCCGTGACCCAAACTCAGTCAGATCGTCCACACAGTTATCTGAGGGGAAGATCGTGCGGGACAACCCATACCATCACCTTACCCAGAACCTTCTTTGACCGCGCCTCGGGTACCGAGTGATTTGAGCGATTTAGCCGTGTATATGGATGACATCTTTTGCAAGCACGCCTCGTTTGAAGAGCAATGGTCTTGAATTAAAAATCACTTATTACCCAGGCTGTTGTGGACTCTCTTAAAGTTGAATTTCAAGAAAGTGTCCCTTGGGATGAGCTCAATCACCGCAGTCGGCTGGGCGTAGCACCAGTCGATTTGCAGGGGAAAAGCCACACGAATCGAGAAAAATAATCCACCACGACCAATACGTGTTTAATCTTTCGTTCTGACTCCGGAAACGGCCTAACATGGTCCATCCCTATGACCTGAAAGGGTTTGTCCACCATCACCGGTTAATCTGGTGCCTTCTTTTTCCCAGGAGCATGTCAAGCACATAGAATGCACCCCAAAATGTAGGTCACAACATCGGCTCCTATCCCAGGCCAAAACACCGTTCGAGTCAGTGTTGAGAAGGTGGTGCCTTGCACCTACCTCGTCCTCGGCCCCACCACACTAAATATCTCCCTCGACCACAGGTGCAGAGTTTTTTGCTTTCTTTTCCTTTCATCTTCATCATGAGGGTGGCAATTGATTGTGAGATTTCTATTCATCCGAATATGTTCAATTTTGATGATTATGGCGATCTCTGGCTGAGGGGTGCACCTCATCTATCTAAAATCCGATCTATGAGCACTGAGGAATACAACAACGCCGTGAGCGAGTTCAAGTTGAGGGTGGAGGAAGAGATGAATCCACCACCACCTCCGTCTCCCACCCCTCCCCCCCCGTGTGGAGCGGGTCTCGTCGGCCCAGACAAGCTCAGTGACGGCCTTGCGGTAAGTCGATTCATCATGCCGGGATGGAAGAAGAGCATTGTTGAGAAAAGAAAAACGGCATGTATGAAGGGTTATTGTTGTTTGTTTCAAGATCCCGCTCGACCGGCCCCTGTTCACGGTGTACCTGGGCATGTATGCGTTCTTGGTACCACAAGGCTATTCTGAGTGCTGGCGAGTTTGGAAAACACCACCATGGGGGCCGCGAGATTTGAATTGCTATTGCAATGCAATACGTACGCGTCCATTTCCTAGTGTACATAGCCTAGGCATACATGGTGACTTCTCCAAGATCAGTACACGGCATTAGGGACGACGCACGGCTCGTGGACGCGGCTTGAAAATTTTTTTTTGGCACAACCGCGCGTGCTGATGGATATGCGCCATGACTTTCGAGAACCCAACGACGCTCCTCATGCCTTTGACCGTGACAATGACCTCGTGAGTCTTCGGCGATTTACTGCCATCTGTCAACCAGTTGACTTGGAATACAACAACAACTGGGGCTCGGCTCTTTGCGTAGCTGTTTGGTGTGACAACTTGGCTGCAGTGACGATACTGCTCCAGGCTGGTACATAGCTTTGGCCGTGTTTGACCACAATTTCACAGCTGGAACGCCTCTGTGCCTAGCTGATAACTTCAAGCTCTTATGGCTCCATATCCCAGTCGACAGCCCTTTTCGACCGATTTCATCTTCCCTCACCACAGCCGCCGTCCATCGCCAGGCTGCCGTTGTTGACTATCTCCTAGACAGCTGGGACTCTGGTCTCTCCAATTCATAGAAACGGCGCTAATTTGGGCCTCGGGGAGATGGCAGATTCACTCAGAAGACGCACTGTTGGCAAGGGTCACCTTTCCCCAGGAAATACTGCTTGAGGTGGGAAACAGTGCTGCATCAATTTGGCTCGCCTGTCCAGATTTCGAACGCAGCGAATGGCATGTGCTCTCCACGAGACAGGCATTCGTCTCTTGCTGAACGGACGATACAAAATTCTTCACAAGCTGGGCTGGGGTAGCTATTCTACCACGTGGGCCCCGCAAGGGACCAGAAGTATGCCCATTCACAAGAGGGCGCAGGGAATGCCATTTTCTGATTCTGTGTAAGGCGCGGCCGTTACGTTGCAGTCAAGATGACGATATCTGAGCTTGAGGAAAGCGGCGAGCTCAAGATCCTGCGAGCGCTCTCTGCTCTATCCAGAAATCATGATCGAAGTGATAAACCTAACAGACATAGATTTTTGAGCTCGTAACCGGGCAACCTCCCTTCGACGTCGTTATGATGACTCCCTCAATTCTTATCGAACAAATGATTGAGCTTGCCGATGACGAGCTACCATAAAGGTGGCAGGCCAAATGGCAACCAATGCAGAATAATACGCCGCAACGAGATGAAAATTGTACGCTTCAGAAATGGCTAGAAGAGGTTTATTTCGATGACGGCAAACAAGCGGAGTTCGCGAAGGAAGGAATCGCGAGGATAACCGAGTTGATTACGCGTATGTTGAAGTTCGAGCCGTCTCTTAGAGCCGCGCCGAGTGAAATTCTCGCCGAAGATTGGTTTCGATGAGGAATGTACAGTGGTTAAGGGGAATTAACACAAGGTAGATATGTATTCCATTGTAATGGCGCAATGTCAACCGTCCGTGTACTCGCCGGGGTCCCACTTCTGCTTGAGTGCATCGAGGTGGCTGTAAAGGCAGGGACGTCGTGGATGAAGCTTGTAGACCGGAACCTTGGGGCTGGACTCTCGCTGTTCAAATCTTTGGAGGAAGTGGCTCCCTATTCCGGGGGAGAGTTATCTGCACCAGCGCTCCGGGCAGTGATTTTATCTACCAAGATTCTACTGCTGGTGAGATGGGAAACGGGCAACATCGGTGGCCAACTTGAAGGAGGGTATGGCGACGGCTATTCCGATGAACATGGTCGAGCCACCAAACGACGCAACCCGTGGCGGCCGGCACGTCCAAGAAATGCGACGGTTTCGTTCGTTGAAGCTCTATCGGGCATCGCGTCTTCGCGATCTGTGCCCATAGATCTCTTCTTGCTCTTGCGCGTCAATCCGCCTCGCTTGGGACGGCTTCAGACTGCGATGGAAAGCTGGCAAGTGGCACCTGGTATTGTTGTTGTATACATCCGGTCCGCCATTGGGATGAGTTCGGCCCGGCCAGGGCTTAGTTTCAAACTCGAACTTGGAAAACTCGATGAGAAGGAAAGAATAATACTCAGTCATCGATCTTGTCCCTCTGTAACCTGCATGTCTCTCAAAAGTGAGCACCAAGATCAGCAGCGCATCGCCATCGATACCTTGCGATTTTTCTACTGTTCATTGACTAGTAGCTAGGGACTGAGTTTTTTTCAACTACCTAATCAATAGAGATTGGATTTACTATGTAGATGGTGCCTTACTTTTCTCCACTTCCATCATGACTTCTCGTTTCTCGTATAAGGCGTTCATCAGGGAAAGCGGATCTTTCCCTTCTTAAAAGAGGGTCCACGTTGAAATCTCTGCAACAGGTCGTGGATCTATGGGACTCTGCGGCTGGAGCGCCAAGACGTCGCGGCCCAAGTATCAGAGAGGGGAACGAACAAAAGTTACCTGTGAGAAGTTAGTCCCACGGTAATAATATATCTGAAGCTCTCTCGACCTCACGACTCACGAGCCTGGGGTTGGTCTGTACTGGCCATTATCAGGAACACACACTTCGCCTGCTTCCCCCCCCCCCCCCCCCCCTTACGTCCGCCCAAGGCACACCGGGGCAATATGCGCTCAACATCACTGATTGCTGCGTGCGTGTGCGCTGGTCTGGCTCCTCCACTCGCAGCCGCCCACGAGATTGTGGGAAACGCTGAAGTCGGAGTCTGGCCAGAAGCTCCCACCGCCCCTGACATCGCATTTGATTGCTCCTTTTTCGTGACCGTCAGGGACAGTTCGCAAGACTGCAGGCGCCTAGAAGACAAGTGGTCAGTCTCGCATGACGAATTCATCAAATGGGTAAGGAAATACACACACACACACACACACACACACACAAAGCCCTCGCTCTCCTCTTCTGCTGTTGTCAAATGCTCATTTTCACTCCATGGATTATCACTAACGAGGTTTTGGCATCCATCCTTTCTGTTACAGAACCCCAGTGTCAAGTCAGATTGTAGTGGTCTCGAGGTTGGCAATTCGTATTGCGTCGAGGTCCGTCGTATAGAAAAAACTTCTTCTTCAGCAGCACAGATCGACAAGCCTGGACTCGCTTAAGGGGGTCTTGCGAGACATTGCACTGCTTTCTACGAAGCAAAGCCCGGCGATAACTTGTGATAAGATTGTCAAAGCTATAACTGGAACCCTGCAGTGACAACCGGTATATATTCGCCCACCATTCACTTGCAAAACCGAAAGAGCTGATATGCTGACAGATCGAAAGATTGCGGCGGACTGTGGTCAGGTTATTATTATTGCATCGGCATCGCTTCTGCGTTTCACGTCCGGGCCGTGTACGGTGCAGACTGTGCTGGCAAAGAGCACGATAAAGCGACAATTACGGAAGACAGCAATGGGCTCTGTCTTGATACAGGCTGCGCCACGGCTTCTCTCGACATATGTAGCAGCTGCTGGAGCTTGTCGTACGCTATGGACGGAGGGGTGGAAATTCAAATGCGATGTGCGATATGCGATGCCACCAATGTACATATGTGGATTCGATGTCGTATCAATGAAAGAGCGAAACGACCAGACGTCACATCCCTGCCACGATGCACTGCCGAAGAAGGGACATGCATACAATGCCACCCCCCCTCCCCCCCTCAGCCAGGACTAAACAGGTTGACAGCTCGGTACGTTCGGCCAAGGCATCTCGGTGTCCCACCAACGAACGACTCGGATAAGTGTGAATGCATGCATGGGGCGCCACTTTCAATGTCGGTTGAATTGAAATGAAGCCACAATTGAGAAATCTACTGCGACTTTGGCCGGCTGGTTCTTTGGGATACGAGGGCCTTGTCTGTTTGTCTCCACCGGATGTTTAGAACATGTAGGGCCTTCACGTACTCATGAACCATGGCTGCCGCCGGACCAATTCCACAGGAGAAAAACAGGAGAGAAAGACCATGAAGACGTTAGGTAACATCGGCAAGGGCCGAGGAGGATTGGAACGGCTGGTCGTCGAGGTGACAGAGGGAGCATTATCGGGCACATATATCTCATGGCTTTTCCCTTCTTTTTTGCTGTTGCTAACAGACTTCACGTCACTCACTTGCTGTGTCCTACTTTGAAAGCACTCACTTGAGTATACGTAATCATGATCTCCAACCTCATCCCGGCCGTCGCCGTGGCCGTGGCGCTCGCCGCCTCTTCCCTCGTTTCTGCGCAAACATCCACCGACTGCAACCCCCTGAAGAAAGGTGCCATCTCTTTCTCTCTCTTTCTTTCTCGACCTTGTTCATCGTGTAGTGTGTAACGAGTTGTACAGGTTGCTGACCGAAGAAAATGAAAAAAAAAAAATGAAAAAAATTTGCGTCTTGATGTCCAGACTGCCCCCCTGACCCTGCTTTTGGCAAAAACAGTGCCACCTGCGACTTCACCAAGGGCCCATGCGATGTCTTCGAGGCCTTGGGCACGACTCCAGTCAAGTACGAGTCGCGAGGTGGCGTCTTCGAGATGAGCAAGGCCGGCCAGGCGCCGACCCTGCGCAGCCGCGACTACATCTTCTTTGGCCGCGTCGAGGTCGAGATGCAGGCTGCTCCTGGCAAGGGCGTGATTTCCTGCCTCGTGCTCCAGTCGGACGACCTCGACGAGATCGACTTTGAGACGGTCGGTTCCGACACCAAGCAGATCCAGACCAACTACTTCTTCAAGGGCGACACCACCACCTACGACCGGGGCGCCTTCCACCCCGTCAACGACATCTTGACCATGCACACCTACGCTCTCGACTGGACCCCCGAGAAGCTCGAGTGGCTCATTGACGGCAAGGTGCAGCGCACCGTCAGGCGCGCGGAAATCGGCGACAGTAAATTCCCTCAGGGCCCCATGCAGGTCAAGGTCGGCACCTGGGTCGCTGGCTACGAGGGCAACAGCCCGGGCACCATCAAGTGGGCGGGCGGTATCGCCGACTTCTCCAACGGTCCCTCCTTGGCCGTCTTCAAGACCATCAAGATCACCGACTACGGCGGCGGCTACGGCGCCACGAGCAAGGACGTCAAGGAGTACGTCTACGGCGACCGTTCTGGAAGCGCGTCCAGCATCCAGGTCAAGCTTCGCGACGGAAGCAGCGGGAGCAGCGGGAGCAGCGGGGGCAGCGGGGGCAGCGCCACCACCAACGCCACTGGCGAGCCGACTGTGGCGCAATCCACTTCGGCAGCCACCTCCTCCACAACCGCGCCCACAACCGCGCCCACAACCGCCACCACTTTCACGCAGAACAACAACACCACCACCACCACCACCACCGCTGGCACCAACACCACCGCCGCTGGCACCGTGCCGACTTCCACTACTACCCCGCCGGTTTCTGGCGCCGCGGGCCGCAACGCCAAGGCCGTCGGCGCCCTCTTGGCTGCCATTGTCGCTGCTTTTGCCCTCAAAACATGGCATTGCAGCTAGGTTTGAGTTTGAGGCTGGCGAGTGCAGTGCCTGTGTCGGTCTGCCATTCTACAGTATTGTTGCATTGTTGCATTGTGTGTATTTTGTGGCCATGTGAAAAAGGCGATGAGCGTATATAGAGTGACGGAAGACAACATTTTCCGGGGGAAAAGGGACCGTCTTTTTATTCCAGGTAACCAGAACTATTCATCGCTTCCACACAGCCATGGCGCTTACTGTGCGGTGGAGACCAGTCAGTGAAAGCGTCTTCCGAAGAAATCCCGGCCACGTGCCCATCCATGTGATGCGGGGCTGTGCTGGTGCGTTGCCCCATGTGATCGCCATATTTGTTTTCTATAGAAGAAATGGAGGAGTATAAGGCCGATGTAAATTGCCGCTTTGCGAATGGCATTTTCCCTGAAATTAAGGGACTCTTCTAGGATGTTGGACAAGCAATTTCTCTCACGCCGCAGAAATTATGGCAAGTGTTTCCGAATTAAATATCAAGGACTAGCATGTGGTTTAAGTATGCAAAGTCAATCGTATAGCGACTTGAGGGTTTCCGCAACCATATCGTCCACACTTGCTCCCTTCTCTCTCCGAGCCCATAGGCAGTCGCTTCAGTTCGTGGTTTGAGACAAAGCTTGACTTGGGAGGGCCGCAGCTGTGCTGTCTTTGCAACTTGCAATCGCTGCCCCTATCATTCCACTAAAACATTGATTGATTTTTAGAATTCTTTTTTGTGTTCATTGGTTGTGGCTAATGCATCTAATTTGAGAGAAACATGACGTTTGCTGGCGATACCCAGCTAGTATAACAATTAACATACGAATAATAGCGACCGCAGTTCCACTAAGATGTAAGTTAGGATAACCCTAAAAGAACCCTTTACTTGAGTTGATTTTATAGATTGATTGATAGAGAGTACACTGACCAAACATTGCTTGGTGCCTCTCCCACTCCCGGGCAACAACGTCGTGTCACTTTTCCGTCCGACACTAGTTTACCTAAATCCTTGAGCGTATAAGAAAAGTAATAGGCTAGTTAAGGGGACACCAGAAGCTGTAATCCCAGGCCACGAGGCCATGGAGAATGCTGGTGAAGCTGCACCACTGATACTTGGTCTGTATTGGCAGCGGGGTGGCCAGTTCAGGTATCTAGACGTGGTAGTCCCGATAACGGAGGAGGTCCTCGTTCATGCCGATACTCGCCTGATATAATTCCTAGCACAAGTCCAAGGGCGATATCACATGAGGTTCGGAGGACGCGGGCTGCCCGGACCATGGCGAGGTCGGCTGGGGCTCGGAATGGTACCCGAGATGAATCCATCTCACGTCGTTGGGATACGGTTGTTGCACGAAAAAAGAGGCGCAGCCGACTGGGCACTAATTTGTGCGTTCATTATCCCCTATATGCCTTGCGACAGCGGTGGCGGCATCTCATGATGAGGAGTGTAGGAAGAGGAAGAAGAGGAAGAAGAGGAAGGAAAGAGAAAGAAGAAGAGGATAGGAAGAGAAAGAAGAAGAGGGTGAATCCAAGGTGAGGTCAGGGCACAGGTCCATGTGACCTGGGCGCAGGGATAAGCGTGAGGTGTGAATGGAACTTTCTGCCCCTTCAGCTGCCAGCTCGAAGGATTCCCTTTGGTTAACGTTAGCTGAAAGCTATTGAATCTTGAACGAGAAATGTCAGCGTGCTCTTCTAATGAATGCTAGCCGTAGCAATATCTTGGATTCTCAAAATAGCTAGATGGAATTGATTGAGATACTGTTTGAGATTAAGTTAGGTGTAGGTAGGGATGCGTGTATATTGCTTTGTATGAGTGTTGTTCTGAATTAATAGATTGGGCAACTGGCAACTCGATTCTTCATACTCAATGACGTTACCAGCTCTCATGTAGAAACCGCCGACAGAGATGGGGATCTACATGTAATTAGCGAGCAGCACTTCAAATCTCAAGTGCCCCCTAAATCCACATCAACCCTCATAAAATGATAAGCTTATTAGGAGAAACCACGATTATAATGGTATAGTACATCTCTGTGACTTTTTTTCGACCTTGTTCAAAACTGACTTGTTTCATGTGAAGTCTTTTGTGTTCCGCTTGAACGAGAAGAAACAAGGCTGTTCTTTGACCTCGTTTGGTCAACCGCTCGTCTGTGCTTTGTGCTGCCACCAACGCCAACGAGAACTGTCACTCACTGCTGCTTTGTGCTTGCCAGAGCTAGAATGGTAGAAAACGAGAAACATTGGCAACCAGGCTTTCGAACAACATTTTCGTCGTCGGCTATGCGATGGCTTCCAAGAGAATTCGCTTGGCTTCATGTACACTAGTGTAGTACTGGGCCATCGTCAGGTAGAGCTTTTGAAGAGTACAGGTCAGCTTATCTACACACGCAAAGTATAACCTATCGATCGCTAAAGCCTAAGTTCGCTCACTCACTTGGATGTTTTGAGATACTTCACCATTGTACGACAAAATGGGAGACATACCAGCAACTTCGTACACCCATGGTCTCAAAGGACGTGGGGATGTTCGGACCAGAACGTATGTTACTGTCTATCATATACATGTACTTCTATTACATGAAGAGCCCTATACGCAACGGTGAATGCGCAGCCCTAACAGTTACAAGCGATTCTTTCGATAGGTATTCTTTACATCTCCATTCTCCTGTGCTTTTTTTCCCTCTTGCGCTTGGTTCTTGAGTTTGCGATTCGTCGCTTCTTTGGGAGGTTTCGATGAATTTTCCTGGCTTGTAGCTTATTAGTCCGAGACGCCATCATTGTGTATAGTTGCAACGAAATAGTACAATAGGACGAACCTGGGCTCATGAGACGACTGAGATGCTGCCACCGCTTTGAATTGTCCCTCTTCGCCACTTTTGCCGCCCTTGGAATGAACCATTCTCTGCGAAAACTTTGGTGGAGTGATTCGATTGGTGCGTATTCGCGAGATGGCAAACACACTTTGAAAGTACTTGAGGTTTGGTGTTATGGCCATCATGTTGTTCACGCAGTTTTCGTCTCGACAGACCGATGGAATGACTTGGTAACGAGGAGATGAGATGGGAACGGTATCCTTCCGCTAGTGCGACAAAAAACATCAGTTGAGAGGATTCGAGCCCAATTTCGTCACCTTGTCGTCATTCAAAAAAAATACTTGGTGTCTTGCTCCCTCCCTCCCCTTTGAACCCAATTTATGCATCGTGGTTGCTGGCGACCCATATTTTGAAGCCATCATCGATTTTGAAGTTCCAAGGGGTCAATGGGGGTCATGTCAGCAACGACGGACAGGGTTGCCACATGTGACCAGCACTGGTAGCATTCAATGAGAGCGTCAGCTACTGTTCGGGCGTTCTGTACTCGGCACACGCGACGAACGGTATCTTCCGCCTCGGGTAAACCTTGCACGTAAAGCGGCCAACGGCAGAGGTCGGCCTTGAGTACACCCTTTTTCGGCCGGAAGTTTTCATCTGATATGAGTCTACGATGGTTCAAAGACGAGGCACTCGCTCTTCATTGTGTTGCCTTCATTGTGTGCTTGTGAGTTGGAGTCAGACGGCGGCATCATCCTCGACGTCGTCCGGCGGCTTGACAATTTACGCTGAATATATCCGCTCATGGTACATTGCTATCTGCCATTATGATTATCAGAAATGAAACAAGTACAGTAGCGGTACCTTGACTTTGATGCATTAGTCTTCACTCACTACTCGCCCGTTGGCACGGTCTTCTCGACCTCGGACTTTTTGACAAAAAAAAAACAACAACATAGGAATGTTCTGGAAATGTCACACTTCGTGTACCCAAGGCACGTGACTCCGTCAAGCGCTGGAAGCGCTGGCTAAACACACAACGAACATACCTAAATAATGGCGGACATGCAAGCAATTGACCAAAGCCAGGGAGTAGGTCTGGTATAAATTATACTTGAGCCCGTGATGACAATGTCTTGAAACTGTGGACTTGTAATCCGTAGACTGCAGAATGTAGGTTAGACTCGACGGGATAACCGGATAATTGTCCACAATCCAATCAATCGTCCATGTCGTATTCTTTTTTTTTTTTTTTTTTGTACTCTTGAGTATTCTAGAACGGAGCACGGGGAGCAGGCAGACAAGCACCATTGACTCCACTCCGCTCCACGCCACGCCACGCCACGCCACGCGCCACACCTCGACCACCACCTATGTACATACACTACATTGTACACCAGCCCAGCCCAGTCCCGCCCAGCCAAGCCAAGCCCTGCCGTCCGCTAAATTCGACCTTGTTGCTGCTGGGGGGGCCGATGCTCCTCCTGCAGTTGCTCCTGCAGTGCAGAACTCCCTCACTGATCAACTTGGCCAACGGACGACGTTTGCAGGACCACGGCCGAAGGAAATCCATTACCAACCGCCATCCAACGTCGAACCACGGCGCCTCCCTCACCCGGCACGTCTGCTCCGCGCGAGGAGGCAGAGTCTCGACTCTCCTGCGCCCTGTGAGCCACCGCCTTGCTCGAATTTGCCCTCTGGCGTCCTCCGCCCATCTTACCCGCACGCAGGGGAGGAATATACGGACTACAGTAGAAAAGTGAGAGCCCCGAAGGCGAAGGGTAAAAGGGTAAAAAGGGAGCCGCCGACACCGAGTCCCTGGCCGTCCCTGGCCGTCCCCAGCATACTTGGCAATTTTGCCTCGCTATATTCACTGCTGGCCGTTCCCAACGGCTTCGCACGGTAAGCCAGCCTTGTCCTGTTTTCCTGGATCGGGCCGCACGAGCCCTTCTCCTCACCAACACCTCCCTCAGTTGGCGGGTGCGGCTTCTTGGCATGAGAACTTTTCATTTGTGCAGTGGCCAGGTGATTGTGATTCCAACATCAAGCCATCTTTACCTTTGACACAAACAAGATTTAGTCTCCCAAGTTTCATCATGGCGGACTACCGCTATGATCCTCGAGCTCAGCAACGGCCGCCGCCCCCTCGCGTAAACCCTCGCGGTTATCCCGAACAGAACAATTTCCAGCGAGATGCCGCCTTCTCCAACATCTTCGGCGCTGCACCTCCTCCGGGACGATCTCAAACCATGACGTCGTCATCTACCGCCCCCTCGATGATGGATCAGGGTCGGACCCCATCCATGTCGTCGACAACCTCCGGCATGCAGCGTCAACCTCCGCCGCGGCCGCAACAAGGTTTCTACGGCGAACGAGACCCTACATCACAGAGAGCTCGACACAATGAGCCCAACATGGGAGGCGGATACCACCCGGGGCAGCGGTCAACCTCGGGAGGACAACAAGTTTCTTCCCCTCAAGTCCAGTACATGCAGCAAAACCAGCCGAGACGGGCGTATCCAGGCCCTGGCGGACCTCTGCCTCCTCGAATGGAGTCCCGAGGACCTCCGCCTCAGGCCGCGGGAGCACGGTATGGCCCTCAGGCCAGCTATCAAGGCGGTGGTGGTGGTGGTGGTGGCCCGAGACTCGCTCTCAACAGCGATCCTTATCGTTCCCAGTCCCTGGCTTCTGCTCCCCGTCAACCAATATACCACCCGTCATCCAGCTCACACCAACAGTCACCAGCGAACCAGTTTCGTCAAGCCGCCTATTCGAACCAAAGTTCCGCGAGGACGACGGCCCAGGGAAGAGTCGTCCCTGAACGTCACCACGAGGACCGCTCCATGTCAATGACCGGCTCTTACTACCCCATGGCAAATGATGCCCATCAGACAATGAGTGGCCGAGTCATTCCCAATCGGCGAGCCCCCAATGAAGCGTCCATGTTCAACGGCCTCCCGTTCAATGGAGGTTATCAGACTGCCCCCGGAACCCAGACTCGCACCGCTAGTATGGTATCGTCGTCTACTGGTCTTCCCGAGCATAGCAGAACAATGTCGATGGCTTCGACCACTGCCTCCACGACAGGGCCCCTGGAGTCTGACGCGTCTACACTGGGCGGGAGACCGTCTAGAAGCAAGTCCGTCGAGAGCGAACGACCGCACACGGCGACCAAGATCCGACCGCCGCTCGTCTATCCTGCGCTGCTGTCGAGGGTTGCCGAATGCTTCCGCAGAAAGATCATCACTGGAGATCGAACCAAGAACGAGCTCACGTACAAGAATGCCTTTAGTGGCTCAGAGGCTGTGGATGTCCTCTCGTATATCATTAGAACGACTGACCGGAATCTTGCCTTGCTTCTCGGTCGAGCCCTAGATGCCCAGAAGTTCTTCCACGACGTCACCTACGAGCACAGATTGAGAGACTCGCAAGCCGAAATGTACCAATTCAGAGAAAGCTTGATGGAGGAACCCGAGGAAAAGCCCCCCGTGGACGGAGTTTTCGTGTTGCTGTCCGAGTGCTACTCGCCGACTTGCACGAGAGATCAGCTTTGTTACTCAATTGCCTGTCCCCGACGTTTAGAGCAGGTTTCCAGGCTCAATTTGAAGATCAATCCCGGCTTGCGGAAAGACGACGCCACCAATGTCAACGACGACGAAGTTGACCAGACGGACGAACAGAAACTTTGGATCAATTCCGTTCCCAAAGAGGTTGCCGATGCGGTCGACGAGCGCGAGAAGAAGCGCCAGGAGGTCATTTCCGAAATCTGCTACACTGAGAGAGACTTTGTCAAAGATCTTGAATATCTGCGCGACTTCTGGATCCTGCCACTGCGTACCAAGGCCTCGCCCATCCCGGTGCAACGTCGTGACAAGGTTGTTAAGAACATATTTAGTAACATTGTTGATCACCCGAGCATCCACACTGTCAGCTCCCGATTTGCCCTCTCGCTTACCACTCGACAACAAAAAGACCCCATTGTGCACAACGTTGGTGACATCTTTCTCGAGTTTGCGCCCCAATTCGAGCCATTCATATGGTATGGTTCCAGACAGTTGGAGGGCAAATTCGAGTTCGAGAATGAACGATCGGTCAATTCGCAATTCGCCAAATTCGTCGACGAGATTGAGCGACGCAAGGAATCGAGAAAGCTGGAGCTGAACGGCTATCTCACCAAGCCAACTACCCGTCTGGCTCGATATCCACTGCTTCTGGAGAATGTGCTGAAGTACACGGAGGACGGCAATGCAGACAAGGAGGACATCCCCAAGGTTCTGACTATGATTCGTGATCTTCTCGGAAGAGTCAACGCCGAGTCTGGAAAGGCAGAAAACAGGTTCAACTTGCGGCGACTCCACGAACAATTGCGATTCCGACCCAACGAAAGAGTTGACCTGAGGCTCACCGAGGACGGACGGGAGCTGGTATTCAAGAGCCAGTTCAAGAAGTCTCCGACAGATCCGGCGGAAATCACGGCATTCCTGTTTGATCACGCAGTCCTCTTGGTTCGCATCAAGCAGAATGGCAAGAGCGAGGAGATCAAGGCGTACCGACGGCCCATTCCTTTGGAACTGCTCGCCATCCGCGAAATGGATGAGGTTATTCCCGCACGGAGTATCAAGCGTTCTTCGTCCAGTCTGATACCATCAATAAGGACCAACATCGCCGATACCAAGAAGGGTGAAGGATGGCCCATCACATTCCGCCATCTGGGCAAGGCGGGCTATGAGTTGGCACTTTATGCTTCTAACCAGGCCGCCCGGAAAAAGTGGCTGGAGTTTATTGACAATGCCCAGCAGCGCCTTCGTGCTCGTGCAGACTTTTTCAACACCACAATCATCTCGAGCAACTTCTTCGTGGGTACCAACCAGATCAATTGTGTTTCACCGTTTGGTATGTCTGTTCATTCTTGACAAAAATCCCTGATGCCTAATTTTGTTCTTCTTTTCTTCTTTATTGGAGAAGAATGAAGCTAATGACAATGTCCAGATGGTGGGCGAAAACTTTTGTATGGCACAGATAACGGCATCTATCTGTCTGATCGCAAGAACAAGGAGCAGATTCCGAGAAGGGTGCTGGAGACTCCCAATGTGACACAGATTGACATTTTGGAGGAGTACCAGTTACTGTTGGTCCTGTCCAACAAGACTCTGCAGTCTTATTCTGTGACGGCACTGAATTCCGACGAACCTGCCACGGCCAAGAGACCGAAGAAGATTCAGAACCACTGCAGCTTCTTCAAGACGGGTATTTGCCTGGGCAGGCATCTGGTGTGCTGCGTCAAGTCATCCGCATTGTCAACCACAATCAAGGTCTTTGAACCCAATGACGCCATGACCAAGGGCAAAAAACAAAAGGGCCTTGGCAAGTTCATGGCAGGCGGGCATGATGAGCTGAAGCCGTTCAAGGAGTTCTATATCCCTACTGAATCATCTTCGGTTCACTTTCTCAAGTCAAAACTTTGCGTGGCATGCGCTCGAGGCTTTGAGGTTGTGTCACTCGAGACCTTGGAAACGCAATCACTTCTTGACCAGGCCGATACATCCCTGGACTTTGTCGCTCGTAAGGAAAACGTCAGGCCAATCCACATCGAACGCCTCAACGGCGAGTTCTTGCTCAACTACTCTGAGTTTTCGTTCTTTGTTAACCGCAACGGTTGGCGAGCTCGACCGGAATGGCGTATCGACTGGGAGGGGGCGCCTCAGAGCTTTGCTCTCAGCTACCCTTGGATCCTCGCGTTTGAGCCCAATTTTATCGAGTTGCGCAACATTGAGAACGGGGCCGTACACATTGTACCTCACAAGAATATTCGCATGCTTCACAGTAGCACACATGAGGCATGGCTTCCCCTCCCCGCCCCCTCTCCCTCGCTGAGATTATGATCATTTCAATCGTATGAACATTACTAACGTCAATTCCAGATATTGTTTGCTTATGAAGACGAGCGGGGAGAGGATGTCGTCGAAGCCATTGACTTTTGGAAGAATGACCGACGATCCCAGATCCTCGGTGGGCCGTCCTCGCCGCATCTAGGCAACCCATGAGACCCGACTCCAGAGACGGTAATGACGAGCAAAACAGCGTGCCTCGTAGTCTCGAGTCGAACAACGCTGACTGGGGGCGGAGTCATTTCTAGCTCTTCCTGTAGGGATGGAGTCTTGTTGTACAGCTTGCACTTTCGGGGAGCCGGCTATTTAATACCACAGGCCCTTGTTTTTCTGAATGCCGGCGGCAGCCTTGTTTACATTGCTTTCTCCCATTTCTGGTTCTTTTTTTTCCCCTCTATCTTTTCCCCGTTTTGATATTTTATTTCGGAATCGGGAAGGGAGGAACGAAGCTTGTTCTGCAGCGTTATATGGTTTCCTTTTTGTAGTTTATACTTTCCCGCGGAACTTTTGCTGGGCATACAAGTTTTCGTGGGCATGTTAAGAGCTGCGAGGCACAACGAAGAACAAAGCTGGTCCACGACAATCACCACGCACACCTCCTCTACGGCGCTGCGTATGTGTTTGACTCTCGGGTGCGCACGAGCAAGCCGTGGAGATTTCTGCAATACAGTAGCAGCCGACTTTGCTGACCTCGCCCAGCTGGTGGTCCTTGGTCCTTGGTAGACCCCATTCTCCATTCTCACTCTACGGTGTTTCTTCTTCCAAGCCAGGGAAGACTCGAGCCGAGGAAAGGCATGGACGGAGACGGCAAATGTTGTTGAGTCCGCAATGAGGGGGGCTATACGGGACGGACAAGAGGGAAGAGCAGATGATTTGACACGGCGGGCGGGAGAAGGGGAGGGGGAGAGGGGAGATGAAGGACGCTTGGCAGAAAAAGAGAAGATAATTGAAGAGGAAGGGCTCGAAGCCAAGAGTTGTTTTCGTTGGCAGCATCCAGGCACACAGTGATTATCATATCGGTCTCCAGCCGTCCGCCATGGTAAAGTAAAGTAGGCGGTGATGCCATGAAACAAAGCCCATTCATTCATTCATTCATTCGTTCGTTCGTTCGTTCGTTCGTTCGTTCATTCCTGACATCTTACATGTTCACGCGTGCGTACACACACGGATTACACGGCACAGCGTATTCTCCCCGAGACCACGTCCACAGCCGTCCACCTCTGCTCTCTACTCGGCCGCGGGCCCCTCTTGCCCTGCCACAGCCCCATCTCATCCATCAACACCTCCACGACCGTCACGAACCTCGCCCGTCTGTTTTCGTCCCCGTCCCCGTCCCCGTCCCGCTGGCGCTGGCGCTCGCGCTCGCCAGCCGCAACGCTCGTCTCGGCGTCGTCCCTCGTCCTCGCCACCCGCGAACAAAGCAGATGCAGGTCAAGGAGCTGCGTGAAGACGAGCCCGAACGAGGGCTTCTTGGCCCGTCGAAGCGCACCCGACGACGCCTTGTACCCCGGTATGTGAAGCGGCGGGGGATCGAATATACTCTGCAGAGAGCGGTCGAGGGGGGGGTGCTGCCCCCCCCCCGGCTCCCGAACCCCTTTCTTGCCGTGCCTCCTCTGCTGCTCCTGCTGCTGCGCGCCCGCGACCGAGTTGAGTATCACCACGAGCGGGTGGGAGGCGAGGCTGCGCGAAAGATGGCGCAGGTGGGCGCCGAGGAGAGCGAGCGCCCCGTGGGCTGCTTCCCTCGCGCGCTGGGTGAAGAGCGCGGCGAGCAGTGCCGAGAAGTGCGTGATGAGGATGATGGAAGGGGGACCCGACCCCGACCCCGGTTCCTCCTCCTCCTCCCCGCCGCCGCCGCCGCCGCCGTCGTCCAGATCAGAGAGAACCTCCCACAGCCCGTCCATGTCGAAGACGCACGAGAGCATCACCCTGTCCAGGCACGCCTTGACGTCCCCGGCCGGCATCTGGGCTCCCAGGCTGTCGCGCAGTGACCGCAGCGCCTCGGCTGCTGGTCTCGGCGTGACGAGGAGAGCTTTCCCGGACGGACTGTCGAGCAGTTCCCGCGAGAGAACCTGTAGGCCCAGCTGGTGAAGGGGGGGCGGGGGGGGGTGGTGGTGAACCTGGTCAGCAGTAGTACTGACTAGGTATGTTTGTAGGGGGGATGGGAGAGAAGAGGAAATAATCATCAAAAAAAAAAAAAAACCTACTGCCAAACCCATGCCATCATCCTCGGCACTCACACCCACCACGGACCCTCGTTCAAACCCGCCGCTCAGCAGGACATGGTCGTCCAGCTCGCCGCAGCCGGACCTACACGGGCCCAGCTGGCGCACAGCATTCCTCCTCTCTACTTCCCGTGCAGCAAGAACGGATGCCGGGAGGGGCGAGAGTGAGAGCGGGAAATGGGTGCTTGTCTGGGAAGAGGCCGATGCGTCCATGGCACACACAGCACAAATGCACACACGCAAGTTGACGAGTTTCCTCGCGGTGGAAGAAAGTTGGGTTCGTGACGTTGACGTGCATTGTGCATTGTGCATTGTGCATGTGCATGTGCATGTATTATGCTTGTGCATGTGCATGTGCATTAGTCCATCCAATCAGACGTGTCTGCCACTGAAGCGTGTCTCGGCCCCGGCCAACATTGTACGGATTACAACACCAGGATTCACGTGCGTCTGCGTTGACGATTTATACCTCTCAACAACATAAACGTTACTCGCAGCAATCTGCCTAGGTATGTTTCACGACACCGATGCCCTTCATCCTACAGCGCCCATTCTCCCCCCCCCCCCACACCCGTTCCTTTCGTCCAGTAATCCCCGTACCTTCAGCTTCTTTACGATCCCGGGCCCCATCCCATATCGTTCAAATGAACCTCGACACCTTGGCCAGTCCCCGAATGCTCTTCCCCGAACTTGTCCATATTGTCTTGCTCGGCCGTGACAGTGCCCATCAAGTCAATTCCAAATCATTCTTCATGTTCGGTGACGCATCTGTTGCGGTTGCCCAAGGTTTCTCAGTCCCGACAGTACTTCAGGTCCCAGAGTCAGAAAATTAATTCAGACAAGGCATCAAAAATGTTGTCTTGTTGGTGGGTCTCGTTAGAACTTTCGAGAGGCTTTCCACTCATACCCGGCCACCTTGTCCATGCATCCAGCTAACTGCAGGCTTTCTGCCGCCAGCAAGGCGACAGTAAGGACGAGCCCACTCCCACGGCACCAACTTCCATTTACATGGCCATTCTAGGGGCCGCAGATTGACTTCCGGTGTCTGAGTTCTTAGGCCTTCGTCCACCTTTTAAGCTCTTCATACGACCCAAGAGGCCCGAAGGTTTGGCAGGAGCCGCATCTTCGAGACTCGAAGTGGCCTCTGTGGTGGCTCTGCGCTCCAACGCAGAACCTGACATGCGGCGTGGAACAGATGGCGGGGGGCTGACGGGAGACATTGTTCTCTCTCTCGTCTTGGCCGTCATTTTTTCCTCTCCTTTGCTGAACTCTGCAAAAAAGGGGTTGGGCTCAGAACCTGCACTGGATGCCGCTGGCATTGAATCTGGTGACGGCTTGCTACTTATGCCTTCAGGATTGGTCATTCTACCCGATGGTGCAAATTCGCGTGCGCCCTTGTTGATATGACGGATACGTTGAGCCAAGGACTTCTTGCGCTGTAAACCACCGTTCAACGTCTCCTGTTGCTGTTCTGCTTGCCGTCTGACTATGGCAGCTCGGGCGGCGGGTGTGCCCTCCAGGAATGTAGATGTGCCGAGCCCATAACTCTCGTCACCATGGACAATGTCGCCACGGGAAATTGGATCGAAGATGGCTGCTTCCGTCGACGACGAGGTCGGGTAATTGTATCCGTTCTTGATCTTGCGGCCGGTAGCGAAGTCACGGAAAGCCTCGTCGGTACCATTGCCCATGAACTGCGCATGGTCTGGGTTACGGTTCAAGGGACCAGCGCCACCGAGTGAGTTGTTCAGAGAGTCCTTGGGGAATGCTTGCATGGGAGCGCGGCGGCTGCTTCTGTTTCGATGTGGGTTCAGGGCGTCAAAGGGCCCGTCGTGATGGAAAACTGCGCGAATCATGTGTTTGTCAGCAAATGAGCGCCAATCCCCGGCATGGCCCGTGGTACTCCTAAACTTACGACCCGTGCCATATATGCTAGTTGCATCTAGCTGATCGATGAGATCCATTCGCCGGCTTGGACGACCGGATTTGCTCCTTGACTTGGCATCTCGTTCGTTGTCCCGAGCTTCTCGGCCTTCACGAGCTTCGCGAGGCTCTCGACTTTCTCGAACACCCTTTTCGCGTTGTCGATCGCGAAGGCGCTTCGCCTCAATCATCTTCATCTCCTCGGGGGTGATGGGCAGAGCACTGAAGTCCATAGCTGAAGACTCTGAATTTCGTCGGGGTCGACGTTGTGGGGGCGGTCTGCGGTGAGGCGATTGCGAAGCCTCGGGGCGAGGACCAGGCACCGGTTTTTTTGCCTTCATGGCCTCTTCTTGCGACTTGGTTGGTCGATGTTTGCTGTCGACCTGTGGGGTTTCACCAGTGCGAGGGGCGATGGGCTGTTTTGATGGTTTTCGCTGAGCAGGAAGCACAGGAAGCGCCGGAAGGACTTTGTCGTTGGGCATCGTGTTTTCGAGTGTCAGACAATCCTGAGCTGGGGGATTAGCATTCGTAGTCGCACGATGTAGAATGATGCATAAAAAGGCAGGGCTGCCTGCATTTGATACACAAGCAAGTGCGCGCAAAGGGTAAAAGGAACGTACGAATATGTCTTCGGCGGAGAGCGACTGGTGTTCGGGTTTGAGAGGCTGGCTCGGGCTGTCTAAGAAGGGATTTCGGGAAACTGGTCTTTGTCGGCCAGCGGTGTCATCGAAAGGTGAGGTGGTGGGGGATGATGCGTAGGCGGCGTCCGGGCTGGCTGGAGAAGCGGCACGATTGCGAAAGGGATTGTTTGAGGATAAATTGCCGGATAATCCAGAAGAGGGTAGTTGCCCTGCGCACGAAAACTATGTCAGCTGGTTTTAGGCTCGATCGGACTGCATGCACACCACCAGCCCAAGGACTTGAAACACGACAGATCTCCTCCCACATGACACAACAGAGAGGTCGGTCATCCCATCTCATGTGTGGGCCAGGAGACAATGCGCGCGACAAAGGTCAGGAAAAAAAAAAGGACATCGAATAACGAACAGCCACCGCGGCGACGAATGCTCTGCTCCTCTTGGCAAGGAGACGGGCGGGGGGCCATCCATGGCGAGACAAACAACACAACCATACGGCGCTTGGTGAGCACAGCTTTGCTTACCTTGCCGGAAAGATCCTGGGCCAGACATTTTGACTGGGCAAGAGCAGTGGCTGATGGCAGACAGGCTATAAGAAGAATGCCCGGCAAACAATAACAGGGTACAAACACGTTGTGTGGCTGACAGCAGAAATGTCTTTGGCGGATAGTCGAATTCCTTGCGCCTTGGTAGACAGGCCCAACTTGATGCCAAAAGGTCGAAGACCACTCGACGCGATGGAACACGAGATGGTACACGAGATGGTACAACTAGTTTCCCCCCCCCCTGGTTGCGGTGAAGTTGGCGGAAGGGCGGCTACGGCCAGTGGACGGCGGGGCTTTGCTATGAAATCCAGGGGGCCCAAGGATGGGAAGGGGGGGCGAGTTGACGCGCCGATGGACAGACAAATCGACGCCGATAATCGTAAAAATGGGTCGTTGGGCGACGAAATAAAGTGTGTTTCGCCTTGCAAGCCCCTTGGAGGTCGATGGTCCGCCAAAGGGGGCGCGAAACCCGGAGAAGACACAAACTGTGAGGCCAAAAAGGCCAAAAGGGGGTCGGTCGTTTGACGGTCAAGCCCCTGGTGCTGCAACTTGACCGGAGGTGCGGTGCTTCGTACTTGCCCCTTTCGCTTGTTGGGCGATCAAAGCCGTCTGGTACAAGTGGAACAGGACCTTGTCACGTCCAGGACAAGTCGGAAGACAGATGGTTAGGGCAACAGCTCGGGTCGTCAGATCGAAATCGTCAAGGAAAGACGACGGGAAAGACGACGGGTTTATCCAGAGAGAGGAGGGGTTGTGCAGCAAAGGTAGGAAGATGGGAAGCCCGCGTTGAAAGTTGAGCGGGCGGCACTCAGGGTCTAATAGGTAATAGGCCTGGCTAAGGTCTAGTTAGTTTAGATGATGCATGGGCTGAAGTCATGCGCAAATGTTCCTCCTCATCACTCCCTCCGAAGCCAAGGTGCCAGGCAGACTTTTCCCCAACAAGGTGATAGTGTGGCGGGACTGACTAATATAAGTCGTATGTACAATGCTCAATGCCAGGGGTCGTGGCAAATAATAATGCACCAGACGAAATGATTGCTCACGGGATCCACGACGCTTTTTGGAGCAGGTCGAGGGGAATTATGTTCTTCCTGTTCTGGCACCTCTGTTGTGGATTCCTCTCGGATTCCTCTCGCTCTCGGATTCCTCTCGAATTGACTTTGTGTTGTTTGGTCCGGCAGCTGGCACATGCATGTGCCAACCCCAACTTTCTGCGTATGCGGACTAGTTCGTACGCAATGCAGCTGATGAAAAAAAAAAAGAAGCGGAGGGATCGATCTTTCGATTTATGACAGAACAAGAGCCAGACGCTACAGATTGATGATGACTGCCGAATCGTTCTCGTGCCGACGGCCTTCGAGGCCTGGTTGATATGCCCAGATGTCACTCAGCCAGCCTCTGTGGTGTTTATGAATTCCAAAACAACTTGGCTCATGCGCAATCGGCAAAAAAACAGGGAGGCTTGTTGGTGGCGGAGGGTTGGTTGGTTGATTGGTTGGCAGTCAGGCAGTCCAGCCTCTGGACAAACAATGGCTCGTCCCGTTCTGCTATCGCTGCCGCTGTGAAGACTATCGAGCAAAACCTTTATTCCGTATGTATGTATGCTGCGATGGTATTGATAACAAGGAGACGGCGTCAAGGCTACTGCTTTTGAGTTGGTACAGCTTTTCCAAGTGGTGGTGGTCTGTTCTGCAACCGGGCTGTTGACTTCAATGATACAACATGATGACGATGGGGGAAAAAGTCTTGCCAGGTCAATTCGCATTTTACAGGAACGGGGGGCCAGAGGAGGTGGTGCCGTGGCTGCGCACTCGGTACAATGAATGAATGTACTTGCCTACCTCAGTGGGTGTACAGGGGCTTGACTGCTCCTGCCACTGCTTTACAAGTGCCTCCCAGGACATCACGGCGCTAGCTCTTCCAGGCAAAGATGGCCCGCCGAGTGGCCCGCCGAGTGGCCCGCCGAGTGGCCCGCCAAGGGCCTGGAGTCGAGTCCTGCCTGACTCATATGTACGATGTCGTGGGCCACCCGCTCAATGGGTCTAGCTCTGTCCGCTCTTATCCCTCCTGGAAACCTCATCAACAACAACTCATCTCGCCCCCCCCCCAATCGTCTCGTCTCGACGCCTGAGAAGCTGTCCTTATTGCGAATCTTTCTACAATCTGCAAGAATGCCTGGGACAGACAGTCTCCGTAAGTCCGGCATCTGATGCACCGTTCCCAAAAATACTGACTGACAGTCCTGCAGAGCCCCCGCTGACTCCGCCCGAGCGTGCGATCTGCAAGTCCTACGGTGGATGGACCAACTTCATGGCCTCCATGGGCCTCAAGCCGTGGGAGGATGGGGATGCAGAGGAGGGCAAGGCCATCATTGCGGCATTGGCGAGCAGCGACAAAGAGGGAGAGGATAAAGCTGCTGCTGAGAAGAAGTCTAGTGGCTGAGTTTACCGTGGCCGGCAGTGGAGAAGTCAAGTCAGAGAGCTGACGAGAAAGGGCCTAGTGTCCTCAGTCAAGAGAGCGAGTATAGTTAGTGCCTCGGCGTTAGTTTGGCGTCTTCAACAACACGGTTGTTCAACACGGTTGTTCAACACGGTTGGACCGGAGTCATGTCACACTTCCAAGATGAGAGGTAAAACTAAGCATCAGCCCCCGTCAGTCATGGTATGTGTCTCGTAGCTAATATTGCCTGCCCTGCGCCTCGGCCCATATGAATCCAAATATAGTCAGTCCCTTTGCATACCATACCCCCGCTGCTCTTGCCAGCAAACGACGCCGTCTCAGGAAGCTCTCGCACTCATACATCGTCTTCATATACACCCTTGTCCAAGCTCGTCCCCCCTCACACGTCCTTCCTTCACCCCTCAAACTCAACCACGCCTGTTCCCGGCGGTGCCACCGTCTCTGCCCGCAGTCGTCCCCCTCCAGCATCAGCATCTATGAGACTCTGGTCTTGTTCCTTTGATGTACCTGCTCCGGCGTCCAACCCGTCCAACAAGTCACGATCCGAGCTCTTGACAGATCGGTCGTCCCCACTGGGACCACCGGGCCCCTTTCTAGCGCCGACAGCTATACCAATGTCGTCATCGTCTTCCTCTTCTTCGTCAGGGCGCTGTCCGGGCAGAGCGTTCTTCTCGAGCTCCCTTTGGGCTTCTTCCATGCGGCGTCGTACCTCAGTCGCGACACGCATACCGTCCGTGACGATGTTGTCCAGCACGCCACGTAACCCTCTCCCTGCGCCGTGAGGACCAGGATGGATCGGAACAGGCGGGCGGGAGCTGAAGCCGAGACTGGCGAATGTAGTCAACGACGAGCTCTGTGGTGTCGAGGCGGCATTCTGCAGGCCTTCTATGACGTGGAACGACGAGGGCAACGAGGATTCAAAGAACTGTTCTAATAGTTCATCGGCTAGGACGACCATTCTGAATGTCGGCAAAGTCATGTGCATCGGCTGAGCTGGGTTGAGCGCCGCATTGGCGGCTTCTGATTTTGCTTTGGACACCTGACGCCTGTCTGCGGATGACTTTTCCGATCTGTCGGCTTCCGAGGGAGAAGGTTCAGAGGTTGTTGACCCGAAGCCTAAGAGGTCCTCCTCATCCTCCCCATCCTCATCATCGCCAACGGCAAATGCGTTTGCGTCTGTTGCTGTACCCGCGTCGCCGCCACCCGTCGATGTTGATGCGTTTTGAGAAGTTTGGTTTTGCGGGTGATCCCGATCAGCGTATTCGAAACACCGGCGGATAAAGGCGCTGACACTGCCCAGAAACCTCTCATTCACTGGCGCGCTCGCCGGCAAGCTTGCCTGGGAATCCTGGGCATTGCCTGCGTCACTATTCAGAGCCACGCTGGACGCGTTCGGGCTGAGAGTTCCTTCGAGACCACGGCGCGACAAGAACAGTAGAGCCTCCGAGATACGTAGAATGCCTTCGCGGTCTACCTTCCCGTCGCCGTCGTCGTCGTAGAGCTCGAAAAAGTAAGTGATGGTGCCCATGGTGTCTGTTTTGCCCTTGATCCCTGCCAATCCAGTGACGACATTCTGCAGAGTAAGAGCGGCGCTGCCATCCACGTCCCATTTTTTATACATTCGCCGGAGGAACTCGTGCTCTGCAGGCTCTGGGCCAGACCCCCATGGTGAAATGTTGTCTGGGGCTCGTCTCGCGCTATTGAATCTCGAGAACGTGTGCTCCCCAGACCCGGTGTTGCTTCGCGAGCTCCCGGGTGAGTCGGAGATGGCCCATTTACACATGCTGGCCAGGAACTCCCTGAAAGCATCATAATCCATCAGGTTGGTACTGGGGCCGAGTCCAACGCGACCCTTCTCTACTTGGTTTGGTGTTGAGGCGAATAGCTCCGACGCTCGCATCCTGCTTGTTTTGGCTCGTCTCTTGGCTTCTTCCTGAACCATGAGGTCGCGTTGTTGCCTCTCGTACAGAATGCTGTAGAACCTGTCGTACAGTGCGCCGAGCTCGTCATTTCCGAGTAGCTTGCTGTCGGGTCCGAGATTTCGAATAGCAGTCCGCTTGGCGAAATTTTCAATATTGTTCAGAACAGCATCCTTCTTCTTTAATCGCAGTTCTGTAATTCTGCTGTGCGTGATGCCAGAAAACTCCTTGAAAGCAACCACCATGAGTTCTTGGAACCTGGTGACGGCTCGAAGCTTGGGATTTTCGGATTTGGGATGAGCCGATTCATCTAGTCTCGCAAAGTATGATTTCAGGACAGAGATGAAGGCTCCGTCATCAGCAGCATCCAGTAGTTCTTCGCCGTTGATGCGGAGAATCGCTAGCCCAACCTGGAACAGCACTTTTGGGCCCTCGACAAAGAAGACGTCCAACACGCGAAAAGCGAAGATCAACGGCATCGAGTTGATGTACAGTGACAAGAACCACGGTAGTGAGACGACTGACAGTTGTACATCGCTCTTGACCAAATGCTCCCACAGAACGGGCATGGTTCTCTCAACCAACGATTCAAACACTTTTTGGTCCAGCAATGTTCCGTACATGGTGGTCGAGTAATAACCGGGTACAAGCCGATCGCATAGGGAAGAAAGCAGGAAGAAAGCTTGAGCTTCGGACATGTGGATGAGTAGAGCCGCCACGACAATATTCATGGCTTGGCAGTATCCGACATCAGGGTTCACCCAGCTGTACGCTGTTAGGACTCGGCGAAGTCTGCCAATGCCTGCTTCACTCTGGAAGCCAGGGTATTCTGGCAAGCTCCGGTTCAGATCCTTCTCAATCTCATCGATGGCAAGTGACTCCTGTCCTTCAAACTTGGCCAATGTGTCGGCAAAGAGATTGGGGTTGTCCAAGCGCAGGTATAGGGAGCCGGACGTGAGCTCCCAAATCTCTCCTCGCAATCGATTGGGCAGGCCGACTCGAATCAGTTTATGAAACGTGGGTTGACGGATCAGGGTCGAATTTCTGCCATTGTCGCGCAGGTATTCGGCCCAGAGTCGCATTTTTGCTCTGTCTCGCAGCTTCTTCGGGTCACCAGGGTATCTGAACATCATTCCCAGGCCAGCGTCCGGCGGATCGGCACCCTTTTTGTCTTCGGTTCGAAGCAGATGCTCGGAGTAACATTCCGCGACAACCCTTCGCAGTTTCCCGACGTTGCCTACACCAGACCTCAATCCTCTCTTGAGGCCGTCGCAAAACCGTTCGCAGGCGGGCCGGGAGTCGGCCAAATGAATCGCGATGCGCTGTTCTCTGCCATCTTTTGCATCTTTGCTTCCATCCTTGTCCTTCGTGCTATCGGCCGACAACAATCCATTCCAGGTCGTAATAGCAAGTGCAAACTAGGAAGCAAGAAAACGTCAGAAAGAGCTGTTGCGGCACGCTCGCGTGAGGGATGAGTATGAGTGCGAGTCTCCCCCAACACGCGTGAGGAACACATGCGGATGACAATATTACCTGGAAGTTTTGACTTTTCAATCTCTCGACTCTTCTGATAGCACATAGTGGAAACGTGAAGCCATTCCCACTTGGACCAGCGCCGTGGGTCTGCCCAGTAAAGGCCGACGACGTCGATGTGCTGGCGGTTTGAGCAAAGCTTGACGGCGTGGTAGAGAAACACAGGTACGCTTCGGACAAGTGGAGTTTTCCAGCGTAGTGCCATCCTCGGTCACGGTCCTTGTCGCCCTGAGTAGCATTGGAAGGCGGGATGGTAAGCTCGGCGTTGATCTCGTATAGGGGGTTCTGGGAGGCAGGCAGGCGGAACTGGCTCTGAAATAGGGACGCTTTGGCAGGATTCTTGTCGGAGCTCGAGAGATTCAGGCCTTGAGTCGGGTCAATCAGCTGCTGGGCCTTTTGCACGATGTTCGTGAAATTGGAAAACATGGCCGCGATCACCAGCGCCGCATGGCGGTATCAAAGGAAGCGAGCGGCTTGGTGACAAGCCCGAGACGACGAGAGATTGCGCGATGGGAAAGATGCTGCAGGACGGAACGGGGCCAGTTTCAGAGTCGAGCTGAGGACAGGAATTGAGCGACACGTCAAGATGATTGTCAAGTTGTTGGCGGATGGTGTTGCTTTCCAAAAGGAGGTGCATACATAAACTTCAGGAATGCACGAGGTGCATGAGGACGGGACGGAGGTGACGGCGGGCGGTGCTGGTGTGGAGGTGGCAGTGGATGCGGAGAGCTGAGGTTGCTGGCACTAAAAGTCGCCAAGACACCACGGGGCGTAGCAGCCACCAACAAACAGCTCCCAGCAGTAGGGGCATCGGGTGCTTTTACGGATTAATAATTAATACAGTGAGTTGTAACTTGAAGCTTGGCGGCCGTCGATTTGGCGTGCGAGCCCCTCCCTCGCCCCTCGCGATGGCTTGCATCCACCCTCTCGCATGACACCTTTTTTTTTTTTTTTTGGGGGGGGGAGGGAGGGAGGGGGAGGGGGAGGTTTCAATCTACTTGATCTCCTCCTTTCTTTCTCCGCCGATAATGCACCATATTCACTAGCATCGAGTCGTCCAAGAGCATTTTGTGACGGGAATTCAACCAGCACTGAACAATGATAAGATAGCTTGACGATCCGGTGGTGACATCATAAACCCCTCCTTCATCCCCTTCGCCTGTTGCTCCGTCTACTTCATGGTGGACGAAATGAAGTTCTAACTCGAGTACATGAACGTGGCCAAAGCTAGATTCTCGCGTCATGCATTGATGGATCTTTATTGAAAATCAGCCGTCCTTCTTTCCCCCTCATTCACCTAGAGTTACGCAACTTGTGATGACAAAAATCTCAGCCCTGTGAGTGGAATCCGGGGATATAGGCAAAGGAGACACGACAAACAAGAGCGACAGCTTCAAGTCGCACTATATGAGTATGCAGGAGCTGTGAGGATTCCAGCCTTTATTTATTTAGACCATTGTGCTCCGCACTCCGTACATGGCATGGCATCCAGTTGAAAAGTGGGTTTGTCACACCACACACAGCTGGGGGTCGTGTCATGGAACGAAACGCTATTGCTGATTTACTATTTTGCAAGGCAAGTAAAGTACTCCGTCCGTAGTTCAAGTATAACGAGAGTCCACCACTCTGTTTCTCTATTCCCATCTGGCCTTGCTTGCAGTATATCCAAAAAAAAAAGACAGAGACACAGAACTCCAAAAAATAAAAATTGTCTCCGATGCGGGGAATCGAACCCCGGTCCCTGCGGCACCTTCAAATAACCATGAAAGCGCAGTATGATAGCCATTACACCACACCGGATGTAAGATGATTATGAGCGGGCATAGTCAGATTATAATCCAATCTCTCGATGGCTCTCCGAAATACGGAGTATCCCGTTGATTCTTTGGCCCGAATCAATTCGTCTCATTACATCGGCCAGCTACAGTCATGTCTTGGCGGGCGATGTGGCTGTCTTACATGGATGTCTTTTTGAAATGCCTGGTCGAGTGAATGTCAACTTGAACGCATCACTTGCATGTAAGATACCCACGGGTCCTCCGTATGTAATGAGATAATAAGCGTAATAAGCAGGCACCCCACCATTCCAGCCAAACCCAGTCAGCTATTGATTACGGATTATGTACTTATGTACTGACAGGAAGGACCCCTGCTGTGGTTCACTGTCGGCTTGTCATCATCCATCTGATGGGTGCGACGTCGATTCCTGATCCACCCATTCCCACCCATTCCCATCCATTCTCACCCGTTCTCACCCGTTCTCACCCATTCCCACGTTCCCCCTCCTCCGTTCCGATTCCCCCTCTCCTCTTGTCCTCCCCCTCCTCCATGCTTGCGTCATTACGGAGTAGTAGACGGTTGGTTGACTTCGCGGGCCATGGCCCCATGGTCGCCCATCCTTCATCGATGGGCAGGATCCGAGCCCCCGTACCCGTACGCCCCCTTCTTCCATGTGCTCAAGTACATACTCCGTACATACATACATACATATATGACTTGTTGGGACTCGTTGGGTGCCATCGGCTCGAGGCATCGTCGTCGTCCCGTCCTCGCCGCCTCCATACCTTCCTTTGTGGCTCGTCTCATTCGACTTGCTTTCGTCCTTTCATCCCATTCCATAGCCGTGTCCCCCTGCTGCTGGGCAGATCGCCGTCTCTCGTCACTGGTCCCAACTTTCCGAACCGTTGCTATTCCTCCTCCACTTGCCGCAAGCCCGGAAGAGCGTCACTTTTTGTGGCCCGCTCCTGCCCCTTCTCTCTTGAGTAGCGACCGACTTGCCTCGGTTTACTAATCCCATCCCCAAAGACCAGACGAGAAAAGAGAGAGAAAGAGTTTCCATCCAAGCAAGAACGCACTCCACCAGACTCACGATCCCAAAGATAGAGGGAAGGAGACCGCATGCCGTGTAGCGCACAGCTTGCCGCGACCTGGTTA
The DNA here is from genome assembly GCA_024072835.1 of Epichloe amarillans. Taxonomy (NCBI): domain Eukaryota; kingdom Fungi; phylum Ascomycota; class Sordariomycetes; order Hypocreales; family Clavicipitaceae; genus Epichloe; species Epichloe amarillans. The sequence goes on along the minus strand of CP099637.1, from coordinate 2,644,063 downwards.
AACCTCATTCTCATCCTTGCCGTGTCCAAGTGGCGATGAGCCGGACCTGAACCCGAAATCCACGCAAAATCCGGGGCGGCTCCAAATAACAAGTGTAACGTTCTTCCAGACGCACCTCAATTCTCTTGGAACCGAGGGTCAAAATACGTCACTAGTGTCTCTTGGAACACGACCTGAATCTCGACGACATGGCCGCAACGGTTGCACAGTCGCAGGTGCATGGCGCTCTGTCTTCAAATAATCTAGCTTCGCCACCGGTTTCTGGCTCTCACATGGCGCACGACCAAATTCATCAGCATCATCAGCATCGGCATCGGCATCAGCATCAGCATCAGCATCAGCATCATTCACATGGCCATTTCCAGTCACAAGACTCGACAGCGAGCAATGGACAAATCGAGTCGTTCCCGAGGACGCAAAAGTTCAATCCCAGTAATTTCAGAGTTGTTCGCACCCTGGGAACAGGTTGTTATCCCAACCCACGACAAGTTCAACGTTGCTGGAATATCGCTGACCTCGAAAAAAAAAACCCCTCTTATACAGGCACCTTTGCGCGAGTCTGTCTCGTCCGGCCGTCAAGCGCCCCCGATACACCCCTAGAGCAAGACACCACAGGCAACGCCGAGGTCTACGCCCTCAAGATACTGCGAAAGACCCAAGTCATCAAACTAAAGCAGGTCGACCATGTCCGCCACGAGAGATCCGTGCTAGCCGACGTGGCAGGCCACCCGTTCATCACCAGCCTCCTCGCCTCATTCTCGGACCACGACTCTCTGTACATGCTCCTCGACTACGTCCCCGGCGGCGAACTCTTCAGCTACCTGCGCAAGTTCCGGCGGTTCGACGAACCCACCGCCCGCTTCTACGCCGCCGAGATTGTCCTCGTCCTGGAGTATCTCCACGAGCATCAAGGCGGCGTGGCGTACCGGGACCTCAAGCCGGAGAACCTCCTGTTGGACAGGGACGGCCACATCAAGCTCGTCGACTTTGGCTTCGCCAAGCGCCTAGGCCACAGGGATGACCACCCGGTCGAGACGTACACCCTCTGCGGCACGCCAGAATATCTCGCCCCAGAGGTCATCCATAACAAGGGCCACACCACGGCAGTAGACTGGTGGGCACTCGGCATTCTCATGTACGAGTTCCTCACGGGCTATCCGCCATTCTGGCATCAGAATCCCATTGAAATCTACAAGCAGTACGTACGCGCGGCTCCAATCAAGGCCCGACCGCCCCCCCCCCCCCAATCAAACTAACCCCAATCGTCAACTACCAGAATTGTAGAAAAACCAGTCACGTTCCCCCAAGGCCCTCCCCTGTCCGACGAGGCCAAAGACATCATCCGCTCCTTCTGCACAATCGACCGATCCCGACGCCTCGGCAACATCAGCGGAGGCGCCAGCCGCGTCAAAGATCACCCCTTCTTCCAGCATATCAACTGGGACGACGTGCTCAACCGCAGACGACAGGGCCCCATCGTCCCGCCGATACGGTACCCCGGCGATGCGCAGTGCTTCGACACGTACCCCGAGGACGACGGCAAGCGGGACGAGTACACCAAGGACATGGCGCAAAAGTATGAGCAGTACTTTGCCGATTTTTGACGTCAAAAACAATCCTAACGGGGAAAACCCGCGGGGGATGCAACCCTCCCCCCTCCCCCCCTTTTTTCTATATAAAATCCCCACGCCGATAGGAATCGGCGTCAGCGCGAGGCATCGCAAAGTATACGTGCTAAATTCCTGTCACGACGAGCATTGAAATACAGCGCAAGAGGAGGGAAAGTGGTGTTTTTTTTCTTCCCCTTTTTTCTTCACGGACGTGCCATTCGGGGTTTTGATACTACTATTTAGATACGGCAGGCCGTCACCGTTTGGGCATGATCAAAGTTGGAAATCGCCACCATGACCATTATACTCAAGTGTGCTTCACTGCTGATGCCGTCGAATCGTAATGTTGTTCACTCTGACGGGGCAAGAAGAAGTGCGTCTTCGTTTCCATCTACACATCTGGGACCTAATTGGCAGACAAGACTGCCAACGCGCACGCACGAGGAGCCCAAGCCAAGATGCAGGCCATGGTTACCAACCAAACGAGAAGATGAAATGAGTACGGACTACGCATCGAAGGAATGACGCGACTTGCGGCCAGTCCCGTGTTTATTACTCTACGCTTGACCATTCGTTACAAGTGGATAATTACCAGAGAGCAATTGTGACATGTGTCCCCGGCGCCTTTGAACGCAATAATACCGTGTTCGCTCACACGTCATGACTAAAAGGAAGGAGCAGAAGGGGTGAATTCATTAGAAGAAAAGAGGGAGAGGGAGAGGGAGAGGGAGAGGGAGAGGCAGAGGCAGAGGCAGGAAGAGGGAGAGGCGGGGGAAAATAAAGTAACAAGGACCTCTCTCTATCCCGTCTTGTAGAACCACCAGGTTCCCATGCCCATGGCCAGCAACGTGGCCAACACCCAGGCTCCCTCCTTAGTGCTCCACAGAAAGGCACTCCATCCTGTCACCAGTTCCTTGCGCCGGGCAGCCCTTCTGCGGGCCCATGCCTCGGGATCAACTTCGACGGGCAACTTGACGCGAGGATCCGACGATGTTTCGCGCTCTGAATCCGGCGGCGTCATGCCCTCGGGCGGTATGAGGGGTACATGCGCTCTGAGGTAGACGGGGCGGTGATCACTGCTTCTGAGGACGGGGAGAGCGTCGTAGGCGAGAACCCTGATGCTGGGTGGTGGTGACTCGCTGGGTGGTGACTTTGACTGGACCCATGAGGGAACGTCGAGGTACAATACGCGGTCTGTCCAGCTGGGGTATCGATGGGAGGCGAATTTCCAGGGAACCTGGCCCTCGTCCTCGTCCTCGTCGTCGTCGTCTGCGGGAGTCTTCTTGGGGAGCACCTTGTATTTGTAAGTAGGCGGGAAGTTGACATCTGCTTCGGAAAGTCCGTGCAGGGTCCGGCCGGCCAGTCTCTCGCGCGTGAGCTGGTCCAGGGGCAGGAAGATAGGGTAATAGCTTTCCGAAGAGGGATCCAAGCTTGGGAAAGCGGCGTTCGGTGGTGGGGATGATGTTGATATTCTGTAGTTGAGATCACCAGCGACAAACAGGTGAGAGGATGGTTTGAAGACGGATATGTCGTGTAAGCGCTCCCGGACTTGGAGGTGCTCCCTGTGGTGTGCGTCGTGCAGCAGACGGTGTCGCTCGCCGCCGTCGTCGTCGTCGTCCTCATTACTGCCATCATCGGAGCCGGCTGGCGTTGGTGGTGCAGGCGTTCCCTCGGGTCCCCTGAGCTCGTCGAGCACGGCGTCGGGGTCTCCAAACGTCATCCCTCTCATGATGGCAGCCCAGTTGGCGTTCCTCCGCGGCAGGTTCCACTCCATGGCAGCCAAATGGGTGGCCACAAACGTGAGTTCCGTCGCTTGCTTCCCATCGCCCTTGACGTCGTACAGCGTCCGCAGACCCACGGCTCCCTTGTTGCCCATCTCGGCGGCGCCAAAGCCAACTTCGGCCTCCTGCAGGTACTGTATGCTTTGGGGATCCTTGGCGAAGAGCAAGATGGCTGTGTATCCAACGTTGTGGGCCTTGATCAACGTATACGTTCGTTCGGGCTTGCCTCGTCGTCGTCGTTCTGAATCCGAATCAGTCGGCGTGACATATACCACGGGCTCAGGCGCAGCTTCTGCAGCTGTCGTTTGAGCACCGTGTTGCAGTCTTTGGGCGGCAAGGTTGATTGCCTCGTCGAATCGAGAAAAGTACGGGTTGAGGAAGTAGTCCCCGATAAAGGACTGGCTTAACGGGGCAATTTCCTGCAGAGATCTGCGAGGCGTTCAGCGCAAGGTACATGTATAGACTAGCTTCAAGCGGCAGAGCAAGAGATTCGAGATGCAAGATGCAAGATGCAAGATTCGAAGATCCAAGGGCCATGCTTACAGGACAACGATGTCGGGTAAAGTGGTAGCATTGTTCGCGAATGCAGTGTGCACGTGGTTCGCAAATACGCCGACATGAATAAAGGACTTTGCGCAATTGAAGGTAAGGACCAGCAGGTCGACAGCGGACGGAGGCATGGCTGCTGGTGCTGAGATTGCTGAGTCGTTGGCGTGATGCAGATGCAGGTTGGGTTGAGTGAGGCTCGTCGACGTTGCCATGAGCGCGTACTCTGTGCAGAGTACGAGGCGAGGGGTCAGAAAAAAAGGCGGCAAAAGGTGCTGTCGAGGAAGAGGCGGGGGGGGGGGGGGGGGGAAGGGGCCGCCGATCTGGATATATTCCCGTCGGGCGTCACCCACGTCACCAATGAAATGGGATCCAGCATCTCGGCCAAGTTGGTGTCTTGTTCAACACATTGTGCTAGCCAGCCTTTCCTTTTTTGTCAGAAGCTTTCCCCCCCCCCATGCTGCACTTCGCCCCCCCGCGTGAGTCTCCCCGCTCGTCTGGTCCCTGCTCACGCGACTGATCGGTTGGAAATCTAAGCCCGGCCCTCGAGGTCACACAGCTCAAATCACCTTGGCCTGAACGTCATGCTTTGATTCCGTGGTCGCGTCGACATATGCTGACATACTCTGATGCGTCAATATAGCAAAGAAATGAACAAGCAATCAATTGTTGAAAACTATCTAATGTAATACTGGCCAGCTTGGACATGATCCACTGCATTTGCGGCAGAATGGCAACAGGTAGTCTGACTCGAGCATGGTTTGCTCTTTGCAAGTCAGCGCGCCTATAGTCGCATTCATACTAAAGCAGACATGTTCCGACCCATGGCGTCACCCTCCTGCTGGACCTCTTGTGTGACATGGCCCATGTCTCAAGTATGCTTGCCCGGTCCAGCACCGCCTAATCAAAAGTGTCCAGAGCCTGGGGTAGTAATGACTTATACCAGAGTGAGGTGGGCAATGCGGTCGCGGTACCACGACTTCAGTGTGTTCCCTGTCGAACCCCAGACTGACTAATAAGGCGGACTCGTTCGACTTCTCAGACCTCCCCAGAAGCTGTCTGGCGGCGAAAGCCCAAACCCCAGAATGCAAAAAGAAAAGTGTTGGAGGAGGGCACAGAAGTAATGACCAAAAAAAAGATAAGAAAATGCAGAACCGTGGGACGAAACGCAGCTGTACCGCAACGACTGAGGCCAGAATTCCAGAGTGAGCGAATAAGTTTTGCAAGACTTCATATGCTATCTTGCGTCATGAAGGACTCCTGATGCCATGTAAAGCTCTTCATGGCTCGCGGGACACGGACCATAGCAACGCAACGAATTGTCGCAAAAAGAGCATGCTCGTGTAATCGGTCTGCGGTAATCCGCCAAGTCGGATTACCGGACATGCCGTTCAGATGCGGCTGCCGATGACAAGAAAATTGCCTAGATGAGTGATCAAGCAACAAGTTGCTTCACCATCAACACCCAACAACTGCCTGTCAAGCAGGAAACCATCCGAGCCATGCGTCAACTCATAAAACTCTGACATGCGTCGAAGAACGAAATATAGCAATGCGCAACGATGAAAATGCAAGTTGACAGAAACAAACCGCGAAGCCCCTAGAAAACACCAGCCCCCCCCCCCAGCGTCAAAAGGCACGCCGACGCACTGTGAGCCCTGATTTGGTTAAAGAAGGACAGAAGCTCCAGTTTTTCCAGTCTCTAGGCGGTGTCTCTTCAAATCAAATTTGTTTGTTGACCATGTGGGGGATGTGAGCGGATAAAAGTCATGTCATCATTGCAGATCTCTAGACCAAGGTTTCCATTCGAGATCCCGTGAAGCGCGGGAGAGGGGTGGGTAAGCCATTCTTCACGAATCATTTCGGCCGGTAACTGCCAGAGGCATAAGCCGCTCCCTTTGAAGCAGAGCGAAGCCTGTTTATCGTCCACTGAGTCAGCCATAGATTGTCAGCAGATTTTCCTTCCGGCCAGCGGTTATCAAGGACAGTCAACGCGCGCAGGAAAATGACTCCTTACAAAGAGAAATTTTTCGTCGTTTGAAGGCTGGGCTATTCTCAAGACACTCACATCCTATCGCTACCGCCAATTGCACGGTTGGTATCCGGGGTGTCTACACCGGCACCGGATCCGCGTTCAAGCATCTTGCGGCGAGAGCTGGGAATGGCGTTGGCCTTGGCAGCACCACCAGACTGGACAGCATTGGTGCGGGATGCACGTGCCTTCTCATCCTCCTCCGGATTGGCCTGACCAGCGGCCTGAGCAATGGCCTGGGCGTTCTTCTGGTACTTGTAGACAGTCCAATCAAAGACATAGTCATACTGGAAGCCTTCGCGTACAAAGAGATCGCGGAAGATCTTACGGAGATAGCTATAGTCGGGCTTGTCGTCGAAGCGAAGGGATCGGGTGTAGTTGAGGTAGATGGCAAACTCGTTGGGGAAGCCGCGGCAGAGCACCTCAGTAGGGGTTGTCATCTTCTTCTCCATGATGCGATCGTATTTCTGCTTCTTGGTTGCTGCCTTGAGACCCTGCCAGGGGAGAGAGCCGCGGCAAAAGTAAAGCATGACGTAGCCGAGAGACTCCATGTCATCACGGCGAGATTGCTCGACACCCAAGTGGGTGTTGATGGAAGCGTAACGAGCGGTACCGGTCAGGTTCTTGTTCTCACGGTAAGGAATGTGGAAGAGAGTCTTGGGGTCGCGGAACTTCTTGGCCAGGCCGAAATCAATCACGTTGACCTGGTTGCCACGCTTGCCAATGCCCATGAGGAAGTTATCGGGCTTGATGTCACGGTGAATAAATGACTTGGCATGAATGTACTCGATGCGGGAGATGAGCTGGTCGGCAAGCAGCAGAACGGTTTTCAAGGAGAACTTTCTGTTGCAGAAATTGAAAAGATCCTCCAAGCTGGGGCCGAGAAGGTCGAGAACCATGGCGTTGTAATCACATTCAGTGCCAAACCAGCGCACAAATGGAATACCGACACCACCAGCGAGCGACTTGTAAACACGAGCTTCATACTCCAGCTGGGGGTGCTTGGCTTTGACAGACTCCAGCTTGATGGCAATTTCCTCTCCAGAAATGATGTTGGTGCCCAAATAAATGTCACCGAAAGAACCGGAACCAATCTTTCGGCCGATGCGGTACTTGTTACCGACACGAAGATCCTGTAAAGCAATGAATGAGTACTTGTCCTCGATTTACCAAGCCGCATGAGTTTTAACTGTAGACGACTACAGCATGTACAAAGGTGCCGCTGCATGAGGCGGTGAATCTGCCAGGAGATTCAACAGCACCTTGCTTCAGGACAATCCCCAGGGGCGAATGTGCGATCTCATGGCGTAATTTTTTTTTCTTTTTCGTCGGAGTAATCTGAGTTGAACCACTTACCATTGTCGTCATGTTTGCGGTCGGCTGCAGCAGGTCCTTTTCCTATCGGAAGGAAGCAAACTGCTAGAGATGGTGATGAGAGAATCGATCGATCACAAGTACGAGCCCGTGTGGTGCGGCTGGAAAGCGTCGAATTAGTAAAGCTGATGAATGGGTTGTGGGCTCAATCTCGAATTGATTCAACGTCAAATTTGAGCTTGATAAGAAGAAAACCTGGGCAAAGACGCCTGGTGTGATGATTGAAGAATGGAGCAATGGTTGTGCACAGGTTGTGGGGAGAGTGAAGGTTTTGAAGGCTGAGGGTCTCTGCAATTGTGGGCAGGCCGAAATGCAGGCGCTGGTATGTAGCGAGTGCACTGGGGACGGAGTACAGGCTCCGGCACCAGAGAACGATGCACTCCGACCTGGCAACGCAGAACCCACCACCACCAGAGGAGCAGGATCAAGAGACGAATTATGGGGGAAAAAAAAAGCGCGAATTCAAATTGAACGAAGGCTGTGAGGAAAGTTTTTGTCATGTGTTTTCTTTCCTTCAGTCCAAATCAGCTTACCTGTACTCGTGGATGAACTGTCTACAAGAGGCGGTTCAAAGGGTGTGGTTGTTGTGGCACGTCTTGCTTTCAGCTGGACGACGTCGGGTTGGGCGGTGACGGAATATGGACAAGTCGAAAAATCAGTGAGGTCACAAGTCGTCGTCTGCCTGCTAACCGATGAGGGAGAGAAGATTGAGTTTTGAAGCTCACGAGAGAGCAGTCGAGCTTCTTCGCGTCGTTTACCAGACAAAGCTGGCGAGTTGACGAGGAGGTGGTGGTTGTGTGGGGAGTGTCGGATGATGAGAGGAAGAAGAGAGAGAGAAAGAGAGGCGCGAGCAGGAGGAGGTGAGGAAAGGGAGGGGGCAAAGCGGCCAAGCGGCCAAGCGGCCAAGCGGCCACAAGGGAGGCAAGGCGAGGCGAGGCGAGGCGAGGCGAGCAGAGTGGCAGGGAGGGTGGCAGGGAGGGTGGCAGGGAGGGTGGCAGGGAAGCTCGGGCCGGGACATGGCAAAGGCGAACAGACCAGAGAGGGGCCACTTCTGGCCATGGAAAAAGGAAATGTCCAAGGACCTGCCAAAACAAGCGCACAGCGTGCTGGTCTCCTCTGTAGCCTCTGTAGCTAGCTGCCTGGTGGAACTCAGTTGGTTGGCTGGCAAACAAGTTAGCAAATTGGCGGGTTGGCCGCCAGGGTTGGTCACATTGATCATTTGTGGCACGCGAGGGCCGCTTTTAGGGGGGCGGCGTGGGAGCCAGAGCGCTGAAGCGAATTGGACATCTACATTATTATTGCATGTACATGTACTCCGTGCGGAGCACATGGCGCGTTAATACGAGGGCGCTTTGCTCCTGCCTGGCTCAAAGCGCTCTCCTGCCTCCTCTTCCTTCCTGCCTGGCTGGCTGAGTCGGGTCGGGCGCTTGGGCAGTCATCAGGGTGATATTATTTCAATAAAATAATAATTGCCACCTTGCAGTAGCCGCGATAACGAGGCCACATCCGCCACGGAGGCAGCACGCCACAAGTCATTTTGCACGCACAAAGAGGCAGGCACTTGTCGATGAACTATATTATCACTCCGTAGAATGAAGGAATGAAGGAATGAAGGAGTGTTTTGCTCCTTCCTCCTTCTCGTCAGTCAGCTCCTGGAGCAACACTGCGCCCCACGTGGGCCCACGCCGCCTTGTTTCAATCCAACGCAAAAAAGCCGGGCTGGGCTACACAAGCAAACGCCTGGACGGGACGTGGAACGGGTAACGGGTAACGGGTAACAAGAAAAATGAGATTCCCAGCGGCTCGCTCGACCCAATTCGCAAGTTGGGCCCAAATCCCCTCTCTGCCCATCAGCCCAATGCAAGCGGTGCCGGTGCCATACTGCTGTTGCTCAGCTCAGCAATGAATGGATGGATTCCTCCCTCTGTCCTCAGGGCCCAGCATGAAATTTCGAGGAATCATGGCTTTTTATTTGGCAGCAGCCCAAAGTGAAGTGTGGACGCATCACGGGCCAGTGAGTCCGTAGTTGAACAGTCAGCCACGTATTCCGCACGTCCTACTTCTTACCCGATGCCAGGTACTGGTTTCATAGCATTATAGATCAAACATGGCATTGCCGGCTAGTGCATACCCGGCCAGATGAACCAACCCAATCGCACGATCTACTTGGCATACAGGGACGTCACGGTCTGGCTACCTCCTCGTCTCCGACTTTACAAACACGAATGATATGAGTGTCAGAAGCTCTCTATGCCAACGCCACGCTAACGCTCTTGAGAAAACAGCCGCGACAGCACAAGACGAGCAAGAATAGCCACCCTCTGCTACGGCCCCCTCCACCCCGGAGGAGGGCCGGGTCCCGGAGGAGGGCCGGGTCCCGGAGCACATCCATAGGAGCCCTGCGGTGGCGGCGGCGGCACCCCTCTCCGTTGCGAACCCCCCGGGTGGTGCCGGGGTAGGTACGCAGGTCGGTACGCAGGTCCGGATGGTCCTTGCAGAACAGCCTCCAACTTACTCTCCAGTACTTGGCTTGTCTTGTCGAGCCACTTCTTTGCAGAGGACGCACTGAACAGTGATCCGCTGGTCAGAGAACTCGGTCCTGGGCGCGGCGGATGCGCTGGCGGCATGGGGTTGTGGTGTGTTTTGGGCGGACGAGGATAGGCAGCTGCGTCGACGGACCACCTCCGAATCCGCCATGATGCTGAGCTTGTGGCCGCCTTGGTGGGAGGGGAGGAGGCGGTTTTCCCGGAGGAAAGGCGGGATTTGGAGGTGTGTTGTGGGTAGCGTATACGGGCTGTGTTGATTGCGGTGATGCTAGGGGGGTTGGAGAGTAGGGCGGACATGAGTCTGGCCGGCTTTCATTCGGAGAGGGATAATATGCTGCGCTCGAGTTGGCGTATTGGGCCTGTGGCCCCGGGTAGTTTGGCTGGGGGGGCGAATGAGGAGAAGGCGTATACGTCGGCTGGTGGGCGGTGTACGAGGACGCTGGCGATGGCCATGGTGGCCATGGCGATGCCTCCATTTGAGGTGGATGGGTGGGACGTATAGGTGTCGGGGACAACGTTGTCGTCCCCCCCGGGGATGCCTGAGCCATGGTGGTGGGCACATGGGCATGCTGCGTCGATGATGAAGACGGAGGTAGGCATGACGAAGACGTCGTCGTTGTAATGTTAGGTGCCGGTTCGGAGACTGGGACCAAGGCCGGAGAAGCTGCATGCTCTCGTTGACCTGTCGCCTCGACGGGAGCCGGACTGCCAGGTTGAGAATCAGGATCAAACGGCCTGTAAGAGTGATGATGATGATGATGATGATGCGGGGCTGCCCCCAAGCTGCTCGGCGACTGTGTCCCAGGAGGTGTCCCAGGAGTTCCTGCGGGCGATGGCACAGACGGTGGTCTGTAAGGTCGATAGGCCACCTGGGCCATTGGCTTTGGGCCTGCAGAAGTCGGGGGGCTGCTCAAGCCGCCGGCGGATAATACATGGTGTCTTTCTGGCGGCGGACAGTACGGCTTAATTGGTGCAGGCGTGGTTGTGGTTTTGGTGTCGCGAGCAGCAGCAGCAGCAGCAGCAGCAGCAGCGCCAGCGACAGTGTCCAACCTCAGAGATGCCATTTCCCCGTCTCCATCCCCATCTGCATCCCCATCTGCATCCCCATCCCCATCTAGTCCATTTGCGGACAGCCCTCCCGGCCCCTGATGCTGAACCGTGGGAAGTACCGTCGCACTCGGCCCGTTCTCGTCATGACCGAATCCAGGGCCATGGTATGGCCACGGGTTCGCCTGGACCCTGTCTCCCACCTCGGCCGTCCTCGCCATCCGTCTGTCCGGTTCGTCCTTTATACGGGATGGAGCAGCCACGGAGCCATGGGCCGGGGCGGCATCGAGCTCGGCGACGAACAACGGCGGTGGACGGCTCGGTCTGCGTTGGAGACGGTGGGACATTGTCCGTCTGTCCGCCGGATAATACCTCGCTCGTGCTTTCTCGATGCAAAGTGGCGAGGGCACCGACCCGGGCCTCACAAGCCTGACTGACTGACTGACTGACTGACTGACTGACTGACTGACTGACTGGGTGTTGGGTTGAATGGAGTCCGATCTGTCTGGCAAGGGATGCAGAGGCCACACATGTAATAATCCTTATGTGGTCTGTCTTGGTCTCGTCTGACCAATTGAGACTAGCGCCGTTCGTTGGCCACGACCAATGAGCCAAAAAAAAAATTTGTGAAGATTCGATTCAATGATATTGCTAGGTAGCTGTTTTCATAATCATAATGTAGAGTGCTTCGTTTCCTTTAAATTTTATTGAATTTTACTTCTTCTTCTTCTTCTTCTTCTTCTTCTTCTTCTTCTTCTTCTTCTTCTTCTTCTTCTTCTTCTTCTTCTTCTTCTTCTTCTTCTTCTTCTTCTTCTTCTTCTTCTTCTTCTTCTTCTTCTTCTTCTTCTTCTTCTTCATAATGTAGAGTGCTTCGTTTCCTTTAAATTTTATTGAATTTTACTTCTTCTTCTTCTTCTTCTTCTTCTTCTTCTTCTTCTTCTTCTTCTTCTTCTTCTTCTCTTCTTCTTCTTCTTCTTCTTCTTCTTCTTCTTCTTCTTCTTCTTCTTCTTCTTCTTCTTCTTCTTCTTCTTCTTCTTCTTCTTCTTCTTCTTCTTCTTCTCTTCTTCTTCTTCTTCTTCTTCTTCTTCTTCTTCTTCTTCTTCTTCTTCTTCTTCTCTTCTTCTTCTTCTTCTTCTTCTTCTTCTTCTCTTCTTCTTCTTCTTCTTCTTCTTCTTCTTCTTCTTCTTCTTCTTCTTCTTCTTCTGCTCATTGGTTATGTGGCTAATGCATCGGATTTGTGAACACATGGGGAATGGAATGCTGGCGATACCCAGCCAGTGTGACAGCTGACATACGAATGAAATGTTCAATATTATCTGTTATAATGCTTTACGCTTTTCTTGTATACGGGGTACTCCGCGTTGTGCATGAGACCTGCGTCCAGTTCCCGAACCGTCATAGCATGGGGCTGGCACTGACACCATCTATTTTATTTGTCTGCTGATTTACTAGCCTTCTCGCCTCTTTTGGACCCTGGCCGTTGTCTGGTTCTTCCAGGCCGTACAAGAATATAAAAACACTACTTTATATAGTCCGTCCGTAAGGACGTACATCGCACATCTTTTAATTTCCCACATATTTCCAACATCACTCCATATCAAGCCGGTCCATGTACACAAGGATAATGATCCTCAACATTCGGACAAACAAAACAACATCACCAACTTGATCAACACACATAAAGAGAAAGAGAAAATGATTCTCTTTGCGCACGGCGGATATGGCACGCCAATGCTGATGAGAGAATAAAAGAAAAAAAAAAGTCCCTGCCACCGTCTTTGTCCTCGTGACTTGGCAACACAAGTATACGTGATGCGGGAGATGCGTCAAGAATTGCAGGAAATATAGTACTTCTGTAAATTGTTCAACGACGATGTTGTGACAGCCAAAAACAACAGCATGACGAAATGGCAGTAACAGACAAGTTGAGTAGCCAGCCAGTCGCAAAAAGCTAATTTGCGGTGCCTTCACCCGGGTGCCAATCAGATACATGCTTGTCTGAGGCATGGGGGGGAAGCTATAGGCAGATAGGCGGGCATATATATATGTAATGGCCAATGTTTCCAGAAGAGTCAGTGAGTGAAACATCAAAAGAGCAGCGGTTGGTGCCGTCCATCACATTGATAACGGAACTCAGTCTTCATTTGTAGCCTCTCCACGTCGTCGCCTGTCGTTCCACTTCCGCCTGCCTGCCCGAGTTTCGTAGTGCGGCGCAAGAGCAACAACGTCTTGCATCGTGCCTTCAATGGCAGCTTTCGTTTTGTTCCGATAAGTATCCACTACATCATCATGCCAGGTTAGCTTTTGGCATATTGTTCTACTGCGTCTGTCACGGAGGTGGGGATGATGCTCACATGCGCGCTGGAGAAAAACAGTCCGACCTGCAAACACGCGGCTTTGGAGCCATGCCATTCGATAAGCCAAGTCGTTTAGTTTCACCTCCTTACCGCGGCGCGTCTTTCTCATTCTGGGAACTGCGACTTCACCACTTCCCCCTTCTCCCATAGTCACCCTGACTGCTTGACTGGCTGATTTAGGGATCCCACGACAACCGGGGACTCGGCCCTCAGTCTCCTGAAATCCATCATCAGACAAATCCCCGGAGAAGAATTGGGAGCCGGTAGCACTGGGAGGGGGGTTTTGCATTTCACGGGGGAAATAGCTCCGAGGGAAAACGCTGGCACCTTTTCGAAAGCTGTCGGGGATCTCGTTGGTATCGACACCGTCGAGAGTGACCCGAACTCGAAGTCTTGACCCCCGCATGTTGTCGTCTACCAGGATGAATTTTCGCTTCTTGGCCTCGGGAATGTTGGGGAAAAGACCTTCGGGTTCATCAATGTTAGGTCGACAGTGTTTTCGCGCGGCAATGGCACTATCGCCTACTCGGGGTGCCATGTGAGACATTGGCCCGCCCTGAGCAGTGGCAGGGTAGCCTTGACCGACATAACCTGTGAAGACATGCGCAGGTCTTACATCGTCTCCTTCACCATGAGATCCGTCGTGAGCTGTTTGACTTTGGTGTTGGTTTTCGTAAGCAACGCCATGGCCTCATGAGATTCGTTAGCTTGGGAGCCCACTGCCATGATTGAACGAGGTGATATGATTGATGTCTTGGATCGGTGGAGGAAAGGGGGTTCGGGAGAAGGGCTAGAACAGCAAGCGAATTGATTTCGACTAGGCCACAACAAAAACATGACACCTTGCTTTCTGTCTCCTTTGTCTCTCATCTTCTTTGCATGTGTCTCATGAAAAACAACGATTTTTTTTGGGTAAAAAAGATATTTGACTGCCTGCGCAGGTAAACTTTGTTATAGCCAAATCAGGCACAAATTGAGCTTGTCTAATCAAGAGTCGCATAAAAGAAGCAGCAGCAGCAATGCAAAAGACCTGACAGCAGCGCGCTTGATGCAACTTTTATGGTAATGTACAGGAAATATTTGCAGTGATCTCGGTCTTGCAGAGAAACACCCAAGGGCGAAGATAGATTCTCCATCTTCCACGCTCAGAGAGAATTCAGGTCATGAGGCAACTTGGGCCAACAACATGAGCAAACAAGATGTTGAGAAAAGTGGCACAAGATAATGAGACAAAATTTGGCAAAATGTTACAACACCCGTTCCCAACCGAGGAGAAAGAAGGACAGTGAGAGAGCAAAACACGCGCAAACGTCAAGGAAAATCCGCCGATGATGGGCTAGCATAAATTTGTCGGAGGCGCAAAGTACTTTTTTTCTTTCTCGCAGTAACAATGAAGGTGCATGGAGGATTTGGTATCATGAAGCAAATCAACGCAGTGAGTGGAGCCGGGCAAGCCCGCACAGTGCAATTGTGGTGCTAGGAGGCAAAACAAGCAATGCAAAGGCAGGCAGATGCGAGGATGCAAATCACATCTGGTGGTGGAACATACCGACTTCATCTCCTCCACCGGGGGCGCCTCCGTCATGAGCCCCAGCATGGTGTTGCATGGGCTGGCCCATGTTACCCATCCCAGGCTTACCCATGGGCGGTGCCCCATGCATGGGAGCGGGAGCCGCCGCTGACATCCCTGATGGTCCGCCAGGTCCTGGCAAGTGGGGAGCACCTGGGTGCGGCGTTGGCGTCCCTTGGACTTGCTTGCGATTGTTCATCTTGGCCATGCGGCGAACCCGTCGACTTCGAAGACGGGGGTCCTGGTTGCTGTTTCGCCAGCTATCAACCGCTCTCTGAATTAAGCCTCGCTTTCCGCGCAGCGGTGGGTTCAATTGCGCCAGAGCCCAGCCCACCCGATTGCAGTCTGTTTCATACATCAAGCGATTTCCGCGGTATTGATCCTTGGGGCAACAAGCTCGGGGATAAACGCAGTTCTCCTGTTTGAACTCGGGAGACAAGTCATCGGTAGTGACCGACTCAACATCACACCTGATAGTGTACTCCAGCTTGACACGATCGCGCGAGTACTCAAACGCGATCCATTGGACGCCATTGCCGTCCTGCCTCACAACCAGCGGAGTGGTTGCTGGGATAGGTCCGGGTGCAGCATTTGGGTTGACTCCAGGAGCCGTACTTCCTGGGCTCTGCAGCTGGGGCGCATTGGGCTGATGCTGTTGATTCTGAGGCATAGGAGACGTCTGGGCCGGCTTCTGAAGCTGAACAGGTACCTGGGGCGCAATCTTGGGTCGGGGACTGCCCGACATACCAGCTTGAGCATGTTGCGCGGCATGTTGTGCCATCTGGTTTTGAGGCGCCGTGTGCGACATCATCATGTTGGGTTGGGAAGTCAAGGATTGTTGTGGGTGATGAGCATGCTGGGCATAAGGGGAAGCCGTAGGATGATGCGGCATGGGTTGGTAATGCGATTGGGGCTGATAATACATCGACTGCTGAAGATGCTGAGATGGCGGCTGGCCATATAGGCTTCTGTGCTGGTCATGTTGGGATGGAGAGGCTACCGACGCCGGGGAGTTGGACTGCGGCGTATGATAGGACATGGGAGGGTAGGGAGGACGAGGCATTTGCGCGGCGGCCATCATGTCGGGAGTATCTACATGGTGCGAGAATGAAATCACTTCGTCAGCTTCTTAAAGAGACAATGTATCCGAATCGACAAAGGGGGTTGGTTGTTGAGCAGGCATGTCATGAGTGAAAGTTATCATGGAAAGACATACCTGCGGATGTGTATCCGCTGTTAGCACCTGGAGTGCTGTAAGGACTAGGATGACTGTAGTAACCCAGGTTGTCTTGAGCACCACCCGCCTGACTCCCGGTTTGATATGTCTGCGGGAGAGAATGAGTGGACGAGAATGCGCTCTGTTGGTGTTGCGGCGGCGGAGGCAGCGAGTGATGCTGCTGCTGCTGCTGTTGTTGTTGATGCTGCTGTTGCTGTTGCTGTTGCTGATGCTGCTGCTGATGATGTGCTTGGTGTTGTTGATGTGCCTGGTGCTGCTGCTGGTGGGCCTGGTGGTGATGCTGTTGGTGTACGATGCTCGATGGTCGCGAATGAAGATGATGCTGTTGTTGGGAAGGAGGCGGACCCTGTTGCTGGTGGGGATGATGCTGCATAGAGGCAAGACGCATCAGTAAGACATCGGCACAGGGAAAGTGCTCGAACGAATGAAGAAGAAGAAAAATGTTAGGTAGGACGCGTTGGTGTTTTGTTCCTCCCCCTGGCCTGGTCTGGTGTCCAAGGTCTGGGGAGCTGTGGTGGGGTGGGCGGTCCCCTGGTGAGGACGGACGGGGATGCCACGGGTGAGGCGTGAAGGAACCCCTGTGCTGTTTTGCGCTTGCTTGTGGCAAAGGGTTTGATGGCCAAGAGAAGTGAAGCGAGGGTGAGAGAGCGACGCAAATGACGAAAGTCGCCAACTTTGGCGGGTCGCAGGCAAAACCAAGATCTGCTGTCAAGCAAAGAAAGCAGCAAGGGGTTGGGTTGCTGACAGGTACAAGCAACCAGGACACTCGGACTATCAGCAGTACTGAAAAAAAGCGCTAGATAAACCAGGGCGCCAACGAACGCAAAATCGAATTCGGAACAGAAAGCAGCGGATAAAGTGAGCAGCGTAAAAATAGAGGCGGGTATGGAAATGGGCTGACCATGTACCGTTTGTATTCTGGGCAAACTCACTGATCTCTGAAGTAGCCTCCCGAAAGCTTCGCAAAGCTTTTTTGGGACTGACTTCCGAGACGGGAGAGATTCGCTGACAAAGAAGAAAGGGTATGTTTGCCAAATGTCAGAAAATGAAGACTGGACTCCGTGAAGGGCAGCCTAGGTCAGGGCAGAAGGAAGGTATGGCAACAGGTAGACCTCGGAGCTTCCCAAGCTCATGTATGTATATGTATGCGTCTACGTCGACCAGTTTCAAGCAAGACGACGACGAGACGAGAGGACGCAAGAGTTCAAGACGACCGGAGAGGGAACGCTCCAGGATGAAGAGATGGCCTTCCATGTATGTGCCTTTCCTGACTTGAGCAGGCCGGGACGCTGGCCGGGGGGGTGGGAAATTGGGGGTGGGGACAGGGGGTGGGGTGCGCTGAAAAACCCTCGGGGGGGCGCAACATGGCGCTCATGGAGAAGTGGTGGGATAACGAGAGATGGTGGCCGGGGTTAGGGCCAGCGCATGGAAGAAACGTGACAGGGGTGGCAGCTTTTGATGAAACGGCCAATCACCAGCGCAGCCGGGGAGTCAGGGAGCGCTATCCTTGGGACAAGCTGCCCAATGGGGCACTCGAGAACTGAGCCAAAGAGCGGGCCAGGACTCAGCCGGGAAAGGTGGTTCGAGATGACTCAGAATGGCTCTCGACAACGTTCTGGTCTGGTCGGCTTTGCCTTTGCCTCGTGCTCTGCTTTGTGGCGCTCTCGTTTCTCGGTGCTGCTTCATGCTAGCTGCCACCATGACGCCGCGGGTTGTGCTGGGCTATGAGCGGTGTGGGTTGACTGCGCCATCAGCGCCATCAGCGCCATCACAGACGACCGCACCGCAAAGAGACGGACGGACAATCGAGATGGTTGCCTGTGCCGATGGTTGCTTGGTTGACCCGTTGACCCGTTGACCGTTGACAGCTGTTGGGGTGGTGCACCGGTGGACGGCTGGCAGACGGCTGGTGGACGGCTGGCAAGGTTTGGTGTCGTCGATGATGGCTGCCGGGGGACGAGGCATGGGGGGACCAGGCCGTTCGTCCCCACGGATCCTATGTATGTAGTGAAGCCATGTCCCGCTGCCGCCCCTTGTTCGATATAGGGCCACACACCCACCAACCACCACCTGCTTGCACCTCGCCCCGGGTTGATGTCGGTGCTGGATGCTGTCGACAATGGCAAGGACCGAGGGAGGCCTGCGCCTGCGCCTGCGCCTGCGCACACGTCGGTCCCAGCAGACAGGTTGCAGCGGGCGATAGTGGGTAGTAGGGGCAGCCATGGAGCGCCGCTCATCCAGATCAAGCAAGAAACCTCCACGTTGAGTACAGACTAGATGATGCCAGTCCGTTCGTGGCATTTTGTGTCCAAGCCTCTCTGCTCCCATCAGCCGAAACCTAGTCTTCTCATTCTCCCAATCTTTCTGCGCATCCTGTGTTTTGTACGTTTTGCATGTTGGTTGGCCTGCACGTCTATAGAGGCCGGAGCCGTGGACGGAGGAGCATCGCGTCGACTTTACGGCCACAGACAGCACTTGCCGGCCAACCTCCTTTCCCGTCGTCAACGTGGAACTTGTCTGAGTCGGTATGTACATACGTCTCTACAGCGACAAGTGTCTTTTTCATTGACCTGAGCCAGATGATGTGTGTTGGTGGTGGTCCACTCGGGGCACCTCCCTCACCCCTTTCGACAGCCACCGCTATTGTGAGAAGCCCCACTGAGCATAAACGCTGGCGTGCGATTGCCAATCTCCACCAACTTGCGGTCATATCCGCCGCGTCCTTGCGCTCACTTTCTGAGAGAAATATTAAGCGCGTATGACATGCCATGCCGCCAGGCTTCGGTGTTTGTCAACTTCATCATCGGCGACGGCACACTTGTGCCACGCGGGCATGATGAAGCCTTCCACGCAGGCTTCTCACCTGTGACAGCTGCTAAGCTCTCCAGGTCCAAGCACTGGCCGGCCTCCTCTGCCAAAAGGCGCCTTGTTTCCCTGGATTTTGTACCTACAAGACAGCAGGTATAACCAACAGTGGATGAGCGGCGCTGTAGGAGGGGGAGGGGGGGGAGAGGGGAGACAACAACGACGACGACGATCAAAATGAGAATAAAATCGTATGGGTGTACGGCCATGTCGCGGCAGTGGCTGCTGCTTCGCTCGATGAGGGAAGCGATAAAGTGCGCTTTTGCGACGACGGAACTGATGGGAGAAAAGGCTGACATTATTCTCCACAACTTGGTCGGGCTGGGTGTCTTGCACGACACAAACCGTACAATGCTCACGCCGTCGGCCCACCCCCCCTCCCTTGTCCGAGGCGCCCACCCTAGTCAGTCGTGAAACAGGAGATGATGTCCTGTCGAATCCACTACGGATTCCTGACCTGGTCAATCTTGCGACTAAATTAAGACCATGTTGCTTGCCTGTTGCTCGACAGAACGCATCACTTGATGGGCGGTGTGGAATAATTACCAGGTTTGCTATTGCTGTCGGTATGTGAAGCCGGGAACTTTCCGCAGCGAATCGCCTGGACCATGTTCCATGGCCTTCACCGAGGCGTGTGCCATTTCAGTTGGCCTCTTGGTTAATCAAACGCGAGGCGTGAATTGTATGTAAGACGTAGGTAAGAGCTGCACCACTCACGGGATCGGAGACTGATTCGTCCTTGAAATGACCGCGTACTTGCGGATGTGAGGCCATTGTGACTGTCATGGAGGCGGCGCTGGGGCGATATGAGCGTCTAGTCGAATTTAAAAATTAGCTTCATCCATGGTTATTTTGTCTGATGCTTGCAGATGACAATCAGGGCACAACGTGAGCGTAGGGTTCGAAAGCCGTTTGAAAGCACTTGATGTGATGTTCAAAGCCAACAACATAGTCCGTCTCTACGATGGCACCACTCGATAAGTGCCATCTGGGCAACTATGACTGAGACGAGCGGTCGAAGTAGCACTGACATACCTCCAAGAATGTCAGCGAGGGACGATCCGCACAGACAGTCAAGACTTCTCGGGCTATGTCTAGGGGCTGTTCAGGTGTGATTTCCGATAGCTTAGAAGGGACCGATGGAATCTTCCTAGACTCGCGAATTAGCTCGCGTATCTCGGTGTGAGTAAAACAACGGATGAAGACGAGGCGTTTGGGGGTAAAAACAAGAAGGTAGCAGATAGATAGACTGGTGACATCCCTGTCGTCTTGTCGAAAAGAAAAGGGAAGGATTCCTTGCATCTAGATTGCCGCAGATTTACAACTCGATTGTGACAAAGTGCATTGATTGGGCAGTTGGTGCGAGGAGGGAGGCCACATCGGAGCCGTCAATGTTCAGCTGCTTTCTTTTGCTGTGGATTTGCTCATTGCAATGTTACACCATTGTGGACTGCCCGAACGTACCTTGCGCGATCCTTACTCGGTTCAAAAAGAAAAAGGGGCCTAGGCTGGAAAGTCAAGACAGGGTTCTGCCTGTTTGGTGCTGCCACTTCCACGTGCGGAGGTCTAATAACTATTGCCGAACCGCCATTGACAGATTAGTCGTTGATAGAAGAACATGGGTTGTCTCTCCGAGGTCCAGTCCCCGAGCATGCTCAGAGTGGTTGCTGGTTCATGCACGTCGCCCTCGAGTCCGCGTGCGGGTGCTACTCCGTACTTCGGCACACAAAGGGTGGGAGACACATACCTACGACAGAGCTCGGGCCGGAAAGTTGCCAATCTGTCCGGGGGAGGGATGTTTCTATAATATCAAGTAGGGACGTCGACACATAAATGTGAGCAAGTCTCGTACTCTTTTGGAAGAATGTTAGCTCGAGTGCACAAGCCGGTAGATAGACTGTTCGAAGATCGAAGAGAGGACCGGGATGGCGTAACATCCTTGTGCTCAACGTGGTAAGCCTGGGTCAGACGCGGGACGTGTGTGATGAACACCTGCGCTGGCCAGATTGCACGGGAACAGCAAGAAGACGAAGCACATTTTTTTCCCTTGAAAAACTCCGCAAAGCCCCCTCCCCTCTTGATGACGACGGACCAGCGATCCCGACAAATGGGCGCCGGCCCAAAGATTGATGGGCCAGACGGCCAGGACATGGGTCGCTGCTGGCGCAAGGGTGGGGGACACAGAGGAAGACTTGGATGGTGAGGCTCGAATGATGGCTCTGTCCGAGGTAGGTAGCCCTTGGCCAGCGTCCCAGAGCTCGCGCAGTAAAGTGTAGTTGCAGCATGCACACAACAAGCACTGATCATGGCCTTGCCTTGCATCCAATTCAAAAGCCCCCGGGCAAGCCCAGAGCATCAGACAGTGGCATTGTATGGCGTGAAGCAGAACGTGAAGCAGGACTGGCAGAGGGCGACGACAATGACGTCCCGACAGCAACAGTAACATGAATGAAAACGCAGGTCTTACCTAATCGGGCCTCTTTGTATCGACAGTGCTTGCTCTTGCTCCTCAGTCTGATTGTCCAAGTCAATTGAGCTCGTCTGGTTTCCTTGTCGTCTTGCTGGGTATTTGGTCCCGGAGGGAGTGGATCCGACGACTTGTGCTGCTTGTGCTGCTTGTCTTGCTTGTGCTGTGAGTGGTGTCAGCGGCCGGGGTCAGCACTAAACCCTGGTCTGGTCTGGGACAAAGGAGCGAGGCAAGCCCTGCAGCCCAAGAAGAGCGCATCCGTACCTGAGCGAGCCCGCGAAGGTTTTCCAGTGGTGGGCACAGCAAGCGACCCGCGACGGCGCGATGTAGCCGTTGTAAAAAGTAAGCTCGACAAAACGCTCGGTCAAGTGGAAGTTGGTCGCCAATATATTTCGGAGACGCGTGTTCAAATTGGCCTCGCGAAATAATGACAGAGTCTTCAAGTGTAGCCTCGATGGTGTGGAGTTGATGGCAAAGCTGTTTCCGCTGGACAGCAAGCTGGAGGGCCAGACTCCCACTGTCGCTGGACGTGTTCTTCGTTTGTGAGCAGATCGATGCTGTAAATGACCAATGAAGCCAAGTGACGCCGGCGGCAGAGGTTCTTGTCGCGAGAGTCGTAGTGCGAGGAGCTGGTGTGAGAATGCAAATATAATGTTATCTCGATATCGAGCAGGCGAAATGTCGTACACGAGGGCAATGCGACTTGGCAAAAAGGTAGAGTGTGCAAAGGAAAAATAAAGATAAAAGGCACAGTCGATGCTGATGTATGGATGGCGTTCGGTGGCTTGTCTTGTTGGTGGCTTGTTTTGTCGGCCGAATTCGCTTGCCAGATAGACAGAACAGAGCTCGTCACAGAGCTGATATCCAGTTCAAGACACAACCGTGGTTCCAGCGTTGGCCAAGCTCGCGGCGCGAATTTGACAGCTTCGTTCGCAACGAACAAGAGTCTGATCGCAGAGATTGGAGAGGTGCGAAAGAGAGGAAGGATAGTGTAATAGTCGGTACCTTGGATGTATGTAGAAAGGTTGAACAGGGATGGGCCAGGCTTGAGAAGGGGGCTAGTTCTGTCCTGGTAAAAGACCAGTCCTCGGGGTGACCAGGGTCTGGGCTTCTCGAGTCTGGCTGGTGCCCATCAATTTTGCAGACGACGCACAAGCCCGGCTCTTATTCATGACTGACTGACTTGACGGCTGGGCGTGTACTCAGTCAGTAGTCTCACCCCGTTCTGCCGAATACGAGTACAATGGGGCGCCACTGTATCTGCACAGCATGAGCAAGCTTGGTAGGTACCTAACAGATCAATACTGTACACGTCCAGCTGTACGTACCCAAGTACGGAGGGAGTACCGAGTATGCGCGAGTATCATTGGCGCCGGTATCACACTGAACTCTTGCGCCCTGGTTGACGCCGTCTTCGCTAATGGCATATTATGATAATACGATAATAGCAATCCGTAGTAATAGCAGCAACAGCAACAGGCTGTCATGGCCATCTGCCCATTGTGGAGAGACGAAACAAGTGGCAGGTACGGATAAGAAACGGTCTCCATCAAACGGGAGGCCAGGGGGGGGGGGGCATCACAATCTGCAAACCCACGACCCCTCCCACCTCCCCCCTTCCCACCACCACAACGGGCGACGGCGTGAAACCTTCGTACATGGCGGCCCCAGTGACAGAGAGAAACGACAACTTATTACGGGAGTAGCAAAATTTGGAAGAAACGGAAGTCCGAAGATGGGATAGAACACAGAGCCTCGCGCTGTAGGGGGGTAATCCGTACGGCATTATTGACAAAGGGCCGCCTCGATTTGGCATGCGCACCTTTGGACAGATAACACCCCGAACTCCATATTGGGAGGATCCTGAATGCGATTACAAGTTCCATGCAAAAGTCCCAAAAAAAAAAAAGAAACGATGCGCTGAGGTTGTCGGCGATTGCCAAGATTTAAAAAAAAAAAGACACCGGTCAACTACGTCGTGCAGTTCATTTGCAATACGCAGTTTTAGGCTCTGGGCGTCTGGGCGTCTGGGCCGACGGCAATTCTACGTCATGAGTTTTCAGTCTTAATAATGGCAGATACGTGACAGGAACTTCTTCTCCATTGTCTTTTCGACTTGCAGACAAGATCTGGGTGCCGTGTGCGCTGTGCGTTGACGCACATGGTCTGACGAAAAGCTCGTGCAAATTTTTCTCCGGCGCTTCTTCAGCCGCCGCAGCTACTACTTACTTTATGTAATTACAAGTACTCGTGTCAAACGCACCCCACCTTTTGAATCAAGGTAGAGTTGCTCATCAGCAAAACAGCTACATTAGCAAAACAGCTTGGCTATTTTGAGAAATTATAACATGTTCCATAGCAAAATGGCATACTCCGTAAAAACAGCGTTAAAGCGACAAAAACTAATATACTCCTCAGAAGCCTGCATAAATTTCTCAAAGTGGCCATTTTGCTAATGTGGCCCGTTTTGCTGATGCACCCCACCTTTAATAATGGGCCGATCAAATCGAGGGCCAGAGAAGTGGGGCGTGGCACGAGTACCTGCTCCGTACGGATCCGTACTCCGTACGTACAAATTACATTCCCCTTTTTTTGCAGTGCTGGACCCGCCCCCCTGACGAGAGGCCCACCTTTCTGGTCCTATCTAGCGAATCGGCTCTCGGCCCTCGCACCGTGCTCATTTGCGACTGCCCAGTTTATCAAGTGCGTGCCTGCCTCTATTCTGCTTGTCACTTGTCAACAATTGATTCTACCGAGAACCACTTCGCGCCTCTTTTGCCTGAGGCACTTAATCGCGCCATCGTTCGAGCTCTGAGCCGAGGGGTCACAAGGCAAGCTCATCAGGGGTGCATCGTGCATCGTGTCAATCGCCTTTTGACTAGCTTTCTATGTATGGAGCAGAGTAAAAGCCCTGAATGATTTTACACGACTACAAGCCCCATGTGGGGTAGCCACTAGCAGCTCTTCGTGGCTAAATGAGGGTGAAGCTGTTAGGAAAGATCTATTAATGACCTGCTGCCCCTAGTCATGTACTCGTGCAAAATCAAACAGGGATTAAACTGGATGCAGCGCCGGCAAATATTCTGCCCAGTCACTCAACAACCCATTTGCCTGTATGGGACCCCGAAGTATTGGCAGGGTCTGCAACAACCAAGCAGGCTCGTCTTTTCCCGCATCGAGATGCGTTTGTCAGAACACGCACATGTACATTGCTCCGTCCGCCGCCTCCAGGGTCGGACCAGTCACACTTGCCAATGAGCCCAACACAAATCCAGAATAGCATGAGGCACATGCCAGTTGCACGTGGAGTTTGTGGGAACGAGCTAGGCCTGTTTTTTTGGCCCTTGGTAAACTCACATGTATGGAGTCTCAGGGACCTGAGGGACCACCGATGGACACGTATGTAACACATCGTCGTCGTCAAAGCTTGCTTGCATATCTACCCTCATCAGGGGCGACTCCCTATTACCGTCTGAGTTCGCATGTTGGCCGCAGGGTAGGTCGTGGACGAGAAAAGGCAATGGCCGTCTCAATCAAAGTTGACCGGCTGGCTATTGACAGATAAAGGACAGCAAAGTCGATCAATAATATTAATTATTAATCGTTAGTGACTGGGATTGATTGGGTATTTATCTAGTACGACCTTTGGACATTTACATACACAGCATGACTCACGGGACGCACATCAGGCCAGTTTTGCCACACAAAAAAACGTGCGTTTGACAGATGCACCACGGCATCCGCTGCACAGGATACCAGGAAGTCAAAGCAAGTTCCTGGCTTGCTCAACTGACACGGCTACGATGCGTGGTCTGCCGACTTGACGCAAGTTCAGGGTCGGCCCGTGTGTAGGGCTGACGAACTACATGTAGCAAAGATGCATGCGATGAAGACATTCCAACCAGCTTGTTCGACGCAGAAGCCTGGGACCCTGGCCTGGGTGTCTGCCGTGTGCTTCTGGGATTGACCACACACAGTGGCGGGAACCGATGCGGAGAGCACCTGGCCGGCGGCAGACAAGGGTGCAGCAAAACGCCTGGCAACACCTGGCAACACCTGACTAGTGGAGACGTAATCCTTACATCCCTGCCAAACAGTCATGCTTAACATTTGACCCCTTGTGGCAGGGTCCTCAGAACAACTTGAAAAGACGCGATTCCACGGAGCCCGAAGCCGGACTTCCAGACTGCCCAGCCTTCATCTGAGAATAAATTGGTTGCTAGACTAGGCCTTTGAGAACGTCTCTACCGGCTCTACCGGCTCTACAGGCAAGGAACTTATTCTGTTCCACAAAAATACATCAAATCGACATACGGCGACGCGGAAGAACGCCAAACTTGTAACTCTGACTCTATACGGAACAGTGTTACAGCATTGCTTAGCGCCAGGATCCAACTCTACGACAAGTGTTCAATCTTGTCTTGTCAGACTGACGTAATAGCACAATCCATAGAGAACAAGGGTTGGACACGTCTAGGGCTGTGATGACACGACACACGACGCGACTATGACACGACACGACACGACAACGACACGACATGCAACATTGACTCAATGTCCCAAATGGGGAGAGCACTCTGCGGAGTAAGAAAAGGGACGAGGCGAGTATTCACTTGGGGGTTGAGTCGACTGGCCGGAGCATTGTCGCTATTATGTAGTAGGACGGACTATGTGCCGACCAGCTCGTATACTAAATCCAAAGAATGATCCTCACCACGACCAAACCCGAAATTGCTGCCTGATGAACGCCTGATGATGAACGGCTCTTGCGAAAGAAAAAAATGTTCTACGGAGTACGGAGTACAAGGAATGCATTCCTCCCAAAATTCACCAGATAATTATCACTTGGGCTGATCTATATCACACCGATTACGAAGCATCGCGAAGTCGGAATAGCCGGTTAGTTGTTCCGCCGTGAAAGTGCAGTACATATCGTCAGGCAAAAAACTGGGCGGATGATGAACCCTGGCATAAGGGAAAATATAAACAGACTGACACGCCCCCCCCCCCTTTCCCCCCCGCACGGGACGAGTCCAAGATGTCCTTGAGAGGCAAATCCAAATCTGGGTTTAATGCCTCACATGTGATAACGATAATATAACGTATCGTGATGAAACTCAACAACATGTTTCGGTCAGATTGTCAGGCACGCGATTGGGATGGGGTATTATTCATAACGGGACTTGACAACTCTTAGCAAGGACCAAGAGAACCCAACCCACTCGAATCCAGAAAGAGACAGAAGCGAGTGTGCTCAGAGTACAGACGGAGCATGACGGAGCATGACGGAGCATGCACATACGTATGTACTATGCATGTACCGTGTACTCCGAACGGGAGAGTCTGTGGTCGGATCCACGCCTCTTTCCTGGATACACAGAACTGCAGAACTGACAGAGTCAGTCACAGGGATTCGTGATCTGCAGCGTCGAGAGAAGAAGGCGACAGACTGTGCAATGCGACCCACATGTTACCACTGAAGATGACTCCTGGCCGTCGATGAGGAAAAGAGGGAAAGGAAAGCCTACCGTAGGGATTATTCCTCTGGTGCATTGCGGAGCTTACGGATACAAAGTATGTCGAGAGAAAAAGAAGAAGATGAAGAAGCATCGTCAAGCTTGCCGTGTTCGCGCTGGACTAATAAGGTTCATCACAGTTTTCCTTGCGGATGTGCCTATTATGCATATGTTATCGCGGAATCTGTCGGAGTGACGTGATTGCGAGATTTGTGCGCGACAAGAGTAAAGGGACCGACGGCACCATCCGTTCATCTTCTCATTCCTGTCCTTACCTCTGGTTGACTCCTCATACTGGGAGGATTATGTGACCGTCGGACATTTTCCAGCGCCGTGATGATAATAGTAGTCCGTACGGATTACTCTCTTTTTTCACGGACAGGATGGGCTGCCTCGGGCCAGTCTGGTGGGAGATCAGACTAATCAATTTCCCGTTAACAAGTTGTCGAGACCGTGAGGCGTATTATTAGCTGCTGTCACACTTCCTCGGAGCAACCAGTCTGTACCCCGTACCGAGTACTCCGTACATGTGGTTGCATGTGGTAATTAATTATCCCCAGCCGTGTTTTTGAATTGGTTGATTACCGAGCACGCCAGGCGATTCTACTGGTTTTAAAAAACGCCATGGTCGCCTACGAGGGGGGCGCAAATGCACATCAGGCTTGCTTGCATCTGGGATCTCTCGTCGTTTTCTATTTCCATTGTTTTTTTTTTCTTTCGGGTCGGCCCTCCGGTGTCATTGGAGGGCGACGATGGGACGTGCAAAAGACAGATGGCCTGCCCGTCTGCCGTATTCAGGCCCGCGGCGTTGTTTTACGGATTGCCTGTGGCGTCTGCATACATACATTTCATCTCACTTGTGTGTTTCGGGCAAATGAAGTTGCTACATTGAAAACCACCATTTCAGGATGAAAGGAAGCGCGCTACCACCCCCCCGGCCATCCCATCCCATCCCATCCCATCATCCCATGGCATGCATGCATGCATGTATGGCGTGGCATGGTAAGGCATGCAGGAGAAGGAGAAGGAGAGTCAGATAACAGAGTCAGCAGCCCGAGCAACCCCCTGGTCCAGATTGAATTACCGCGCGCGACAAGAAGCACTTCAGGCTGTATGCCAATCCAGCCACAGAAACATCAACCCAGAGCAGATGCTGCAAAAGTTCCGGTGTGGTCACTGGACGGGACTGACTCGTCCGAAATATGAGCGTCAGGATCATTCATATCTCCTCTGCTGTCATGTCTCATGGGCCATCCCCTGGCCATCCCCTAGCGGATTAGTCCGTAATTAGGTCATATGACGTGTTCTTTGTCTCCAACTCTAACTCTCATGCCGAGTTCATCACCCGGCCTAACGAGACGTCTGTCTGTCCAAAACAAGTACGTTAGGAGAGGACGGATATTACAAAGGAGCGCGCCAGCACGTACACCAGACGCTACGCAACTGCCGCCACTGCATGTCTCATCCGGAATTTAGCCTCGATTCAAGATCAATTACACCTACACCCTGTGCTTTATTCTCTTCTTCTTTTCCCCCTCGAGACTGCTGAAATGTCCAGCGTCTCATCTCAGTCTTCAGCTCATGCACATTGTCAACCGCGTGAATTCATAGGCCAGCCAGCCGGTTTTTTTTTCTTTTTCCCCTTCCCCTTCGTAGTGTAGTGCAGATTTGGGGCATTTCCTTTTGGGCAGAAACGAGATCGATCAGGGGTCGTCGTAGTGAGGCTGGGAGTTTTGTTTGGGTGAGAAGACGCCCAGACGAAAAAAAAAAAAAAGAAGACAAAAAAGAGGGGGGGAAGCGGTTAAGTAAAGTCCTCGACGAACAGCCAAATGGCTTCACTTAACTTGCACTGTTAGTTTCCCTTCTTCCCTTTTTTTTAGTTTTAGTTTTATTTTTATTTATGAGCTGCCGTAGATGGAGAACCCTCGTTTGGCGAGCAGCAAAATGAGATTCAGGACACTCATATCAAGATCGTCAGTCATGAACCGAAAAAAAAAGGGGGTTCTTTTCTTCCATGCGCTCTAGGGTAGGACCGTCACAGCTCCAAGTCTGAGCCATTCCGCTCCGTCTTATGATATTTATTCTGAGACGAAGACTTGTCTGGTATTTTCCGGCCCGGATCTTGACGGAACATGACACCAGTGCTGTCGACCAACCAACCAGCTTCATGAACACTTCAAATCACTCCCGAAGAGCTGACAAGGCGTGAGCAATAGTCCCGGGCTTTGGCACCGCACAGAGAGCATCATCACCTCGCACGTCTGAATCCAAGCCTCATCCGAAAGAGAAGGTCCCTGTTCTCACGCGGCACGTGGCACGACAATAGTCAAACCACATTACACACACCAGGGACAAGGTTCCCTCAAAACCTCGTATAATATCCCCAATCCACGTGCTCACCCGTGCATACAACGCCTGGGCTACGCATGAACTTGTAGGCCTCATGTTCTCACAGTCACCTCGCACAGGTATGACATCTCACGAGGCCTGGGTGCTCAGCACAAGTACGGAACCTGATCTACAGTTCGGCTAGTTACATGAGAATATCTTCGTTCCACAGGGTTCCTGTATTCGGCGGTGACTACCCAGCACCGGGCAGCACGGGACGATGCGTACAGTGGATGAGAAGGCAATGGTCCCCTGATTGAAGCAAGCGGCTTGGACCGTCTGCCGAGGAAGGAGATGGATGGGGGTCGCTCGTGCCCTTGGGGGGGGGGGGCGCGGCTCCGAGGAAGTATCAGCGATGACGGGAATGTGTTGATACGGACCGGACCAACGACACAGCCTGTACGTGGTGTGTTGGTCGTCCTGTGTGTGACGAGCTGAGAAGGGTGAATTTGTCCCAGTCGTTCACGGGGCAGCGTGGACTGAAAGCAGCGCGGGGGGGTTTCCCAAGGTATTCACAACCCCCAATCTTGCTACAAGAGGAAGAATGCCTCAGCTACGTTGAATCAAAAAAAAAAAAAATTGTCAGGTATCCGGTCACACATCAACTTCTTGTTCCAACAAAGTGCCGCTGTTTAGCATCACTGGGTACGCGGTACATGACACGGATTTTCTTCCATGCCCATCTCACGCCTACTTGATACATGGCGCCAGAATCCCCCCCGACTATCCAGATACTTTTTTTCGGTCCTGCCAGGCGCGGTCTTTGGATGGAACGCCCAACGTTGGTCATGTTTCCCACGTTCCCCGAGAGACTCTCCCCCTCTTGCAAGTACACTTGACGCGTATAGTACCGTTCCACCGTGCATAGAATATCGACATTGCAAGCTGAGCAGCGTTGGTGACATGTAAGTCATCTGTGTCCTATTTGAACCACCTTCTTTTCTAATTAATCCAAGTGAGCGAGAAGACTGCTCTCATTTGAGTTTACCGTGATGAGTTAAAAACTCAGCTACATGAAACACGCCTCGACCTTGTTCTTGTTACGAGTGCTTCAGCCTTTGCTTTGCCTTTGCCGAAGCTCAGTTGATGGAATGCTTCACCCCCTGGGACTCGCGAGCCATTACTGAGTTGCGGTCTGGAGCGAGCTTGGAAACATCTCCCTCATCCCACAACAACCTACGGGCTTGGGAGCATAACATCAAAATGGGGCATCAACACGAGGTCAGTTTGCCAATCAATCTACGACTGGTTCAAGTGTGGGTACCTGGGACGTGATACTATGAATTCGAATGTTGAATGATGCATGCTCCATCATCATGGGACACAAGGTTGCCGATTTCTCTTGACGCTGTTGCCCCGTTGGAACTTTTTTTTTTTTTTTGATTTGGCTCTCTTGTCCAATTCATTCTTGGTCTTGGGAGAAGCGTATAATCTTCGGAACGAACCATCTCGATTGTTTCCATCTTCTCATCGAGATTAGGCGTTGAGATTCTACTCTGGGACTTGATGACAAGTGGTGCTCTCTGCCCGCGTACACCTCCCATGGGAAAAAGAGGAAAAAGAGGAAAAAGAGGAAAGTCAAGTGGCCGATTAAGGGTTCTTTTTTTCTTTTGCTGTAGAACAAAACAACAGAAACATCAAATGTGTCTTTTTCAACAAAGATGAATGTGCTTCATCGGGCGGTACTCAAGAGAGACCTCACCCGGCAGGGTGAAGTCTAGTAATGTGCCATTGAGATCTCTGGATCTGGTATCGATAGTTTCACCACTGACCAGACTTCACCTTTGTTACGTCATGCTCACTACTTACTCAGTCCATCTTATCATCTTATGGATTTGTCCAGATTGCATCTCTGGGCTGAAAGTTTGAATTCATTAATAGAGTAGAACTATGATATCGGACATTTGCGGCCAGTTTTTCTTCTTTTGGTACCTCCATCCATGATAGATGTGGCAAGACGTGAAAGTAGAGAGCAACACGAGCCTAAGAGACGCTGTACAGTCTGGAAATTCCATAAAAGCAACGCGCACAAAAGCTATTCATGGTTGCAGACCATAAAAGGCTCCCAGTCTTGTGCGGAAAAGAAAGGAATCGAGAGCTCTTTGTGTGCCTTGTCATCTGACGCTCGAGTTCTCTTGGAGAACGAACGGGGACTAGTCGATGTGGCGAAGTACCCATCCTGGGCAACTCAGTCAATCCCATCTACCAACTACCTACAGTGACTACCTACAGTGACTACCTACAGTGGCGTAGATGTTGTCAGAAAGAAGAGGAAATCCCAACTTGGCAGGGTAGCCTGGGAGGTATGGACGACGACATTCGCAAACAAGGAGCAGTGTCTACGGAGTAATCCGAACTACCAGCATACCTCGGGTCAAGTGCTTTCAATACATTTTCTTTCTCGAGGCGCTAGAAGCCAACAGAGAGATCAGACATGGTTATCGTGCCAGGGTTGGATCGGGATGCCTCGCATATTGGTTTGAGCAATTTCGGAATTTGCACGACTATAAGGAGCAGTGGTGGCCGGTGGTGGCCGGTGGTGGCCAGTGGTGGCCGGTGGTGGCTGCATAAGGTGCAATTTGGCATTCTGGATGTTTCTTCGTCTTCTGCATTTACCAATCCCATCGTCCATGACATCAGCAGGGGGCCGGTCTTATAGAGTACGGACGTAGGTCTTGTTAGTACGACGCCAGATGCGCACGTCCCTAATGCATATGGGCCTGCCGTACGGAGCACTCCGTCCGTGTGTAGTTGTGTAGTCCGTACCGGATCCGTACAATTGCTACCAGAATGAGAGTGTAGTGTTGCCCCGTGCCGATGGTGAGCCGTCCTCATCGACAACAAAGGACCAGGTAGGGGTCAAATATCGTGAGAGGTGTCATGGTGCGGCCAAGTTGCGATGCGCAACGTGATAAAATGGTCCCATGAAGGACGGGCGAGTATAAAGTCAATAGACGAGACCATATTTTGCTGTGTCTCTCGAGTAAGATTGGCTGATGCGTTCGATGCGTTCGATGCGTTCGATTCATTGGCGGGCACGTCGGGCAAGCAGTCTGAGCGTGCATCCCTTGCCATTGTTTGAACGCGATGGCTCCCTCGAGAATGACGGTGTACGGATTAGCCAGCCATGGACCATGTGTGATAGCATGGCGTCGAGTTCCTCGTCGCATGAACGGGCAAAAGCTCCGAGCACCAAAGGTCGGCAACGCCGTTGACAATGTCAAGCAAGGTCTGGTGCATGTGGAAGCCAAGAAAGTATTTTTTTTTTATCATGTACGTTTTAATTCGTACGGATTGCCTGGACATCGTCATGTTCCTGGCACTGGCCCCCCTCCCCCCCCACCACAACGCGTGGAAGGAACGGGCACTGGGGGTAAATACTTGTAAATACTGGGGGCACTGGGGCCACTGGGGCTCATCAATCTCGCCTGGAACTCGAGCCCAGCCCAGGCAGGCGTTGTCAACCATGCTCATGTGCGCGAGCTGGAGTGCATGTCGGTAGTCCAAATTATTCCCCAGTAGCCGTGCCTATGCTGGGCGCCGTCTGAAATCCGCTTAACCGATCCAATCTCCCTCCCTCGGAGCTAATGCGCGCGCAGTCGCCAGCCCATCTTGGATGTCAACAATCTGACTCTTTCAAAAAGTGCGACTCATCTCCCTCGCCGAAGAAAGAGCCGGTGCTTCGCTCCTTCTTTACAAAATAATTAGACCAGACAAGACCAGTCCAGACCAGTCCAGTCCAGTCCAACAGACGTCACCAACTTTCTGGACTCCAGCGCGTCCAACGCTCCTGCCTCTCGACAACAAAGTTCGCGGGTCTGCCCAAAGCCAAACGGGCCAGCTGTCCACATCTGCCGGACAGAGAGATTCGCACAACCAGAAACCTTCCGAGAATTTACGAAGTATTATAAGAATAATATTGCAGGACGAGCAGGTCGCAACGGACAGACAGACAGACGAGAGTGGATTCGACGCTCCCCCCCGTTGAGGTTACCCACCCGCGTTCTGCACCACAGTTGGACGCCCACGACGCCCACGACGCCCACCCCGGTCCGGACGTCTCGTGAATATTGCCGTCCAACTCATCGTACTCATCAACCAGAACAGCCAGGCATTCCGACTGCTTCTTCATCACAGGCGCTGATAGAAAGGGTCAAATCACCAGCCCGCCACTTCTTTGGCCTCGAAAGTGCTGCCCTTGCTTGCCCTTGCGCCCTTCAAGCAACCCTTCCCTCTCCTTCCAGTGAGCCGAGCGCGCGCGCCTCTGTCTCCAGTGGCCCGTTTGCCCGTTTTTGCCCGTCTCCCGCGACGCCGCCCACCCACCAACCAACCACTCAGGGGCTCGCAGCATCTTGGCCTCGACGCTCGACGAAACAACAAATCACCATTGCCCGCGGCCTCTCTACTGAAACAATGAGATAACGTGCCTGCATCATTGGTACAACTCTGACCCGGATTCCACGGAAGTCCGCCTTCATTCCTGCATACGTTGCAGACACTGCACGCTCCAGCTACCTTGCCCGCGCGATCGTGCCCGGCCAAGCTCGCTGATTTGTTCTGTCAGACTGGTTCCAGTTTCCCCTCCCCCCCCGTGTTGCGTACCGCGCGTCGACGCAAAGCAGAGCGACGCCGCGCAACACAGACGCACCGCAGCGCCTCGCAGCCGAGGAAACGGCTGAAGCAACCGCATCTTTCACTACGGCCATCGTGCCATCTGCTTGCTTTGCAAAGGATCACCGACGACCTGGGAGCTTTTTCTTTGTGTGTCTGTGTGTGTGTTTGTTCTTGTTTGACCCTTGCAATCGAACGCTTTTGCGCCTTTGTCGATTGAAACGCCACCGATAGCATTCTCACCGTACCGCCCCATCACATCGTCGCTACCGAGGTTGTCAGCTCGCAACGTTTTCGGCACCCCAGGTGCAGCGCGGAAAAAGATGTCGTCGGCAGCCCTGCAATCAGCCCCCCATCAACCAACCGCCCTAGCTTCTCCTCCACTGCCCTCGAACTCCAACAGACAATACGGCTCACCGCATACTTCCCCAAGCCGGGAAGTTTATAATGGCCATCAGGCCGCCGCAACATCATCACCTTCATCGAGGCGGCCTCCCTCACGCAAGACGAGCGGAAACCGCGGCCCTCCGCCTGTGGACCTGAGTGTTCAAAGATCGAGCCGTAACGGCACAAACACTCCCGCACAGGAACAGCGTACGTCCAGGTCTGAACGCCCGACTACAATGCCTCCTGTCGCTCCTCCGCGGACGTCTTCGTCTGGTCAACAGGGTTCGAGCACTACAAGGAGGAATCAATACTCAAATGAAGCACTGAATAGTTCTCCACGTCATGCACAAGCTGACGGATCACGAACTGGCTCGCGCGGTGACGGAAACGGTTATTCTGATGCCTCGAGGAGCAAACGAGCAACACAATCTCATCAAACACCACAAGAGCAGACTCTCCCGTCTAGCAGTAACAGAGATGATCGGGCACAGGATATGTCAATCCCCATCCGCACGGATCCCGCGACGAGCGCAAAACACGCGCACGACGCAAGCGATAATCTGGCTCGCGCCATCTCCAGTGCTCAAGCACCAAATGGTCGTGGAAGCCGCCATGACCCTCCAGACCATCATGACGCAGCACCCGCGCCTGTCATAGCTATGAACCCCGCCACTGAGGAGCGTCGTGGCGGTCGCAGCAGGCAAGACCACAGCCGCAGCCACAAAGGAACGACCAAGTTTGGTGATTTTATACTGGGAAACACGATTGGCGAGGGAGAGTTTGGCAAAGTCAAGCTGGGCTGGAAACAAGATAGCAGCGTCCAGGTATATGATGAGACACTGATACGAGATGGTAGATGATTTGGCATCGTGCGGATAGCAGCTAATCACCATTTTCCTCTAGGTTGCCATCAAGCTAATCAAGAGAGACACGGTCGGCGGGAACC
This sequence comes from Epichloe amarillans, assembly GCA_024072835.1. NCBI lineage: Eukaryota > Fungi > Ascomycota > Sordariomycetes > Hypocreales > Clavicipitaceae > Epichloe > Epichloe amarillans. The sequence continues at coordinate 2,608,783 of CP099637.1, read as the reverse complement.
CTTCTCGCTTGGGCAAAATCAGACGCGAGGTGACGATCCTACGCGGAGTTCACCACCCCAACATCGTCCGATTGATAGACATGTTAGAGACGGATCGATATATCGGCATCATTCTCGAGTACGCATCGGGCGGAGAACTTTTTGACTACATTCTGAATCATAGATATTTGAAAGACAGCTCAGCGCGTCGGCTATTCTCTCAACTGGTCTCTGGAGTTGGCTACTTGCACAAGAAAGGCATCGTCCACAGAGACTTAAAGCTCGAAAACCTATTACTGGATCGCAATCGAAACATCATCATCACCGATTTTGGCTTCGCCAACACTTTTGATCCCAACGAAGAGCTTCTCGAGGAGGAGGAGCTCAACCTGACAGATCGTGATACTGTCAAGAGGATGGGTCTCGATAAAGTCAAACCCAACGGAATGAGGACGGGAGACCTGATGCAGACAAGTTGTGGAAGTCCCTGTTATGCCGCCCCAGAGCTAGTCGTGAGCGACTCTCTCTACACTGGCAGGAAGGTAGATGTCTGGAGTTGTGGTGTCATTCTGGTATGCGACTGAATCATATTCTACACATGTTGTTACACATGTCTAAGCATGAGTGCACTACTAACTGGTCGCACAGTATGCTATGCTGGCAGGTTACCTTCCCTTCGACGACGACCCAGCGAATCCCGAAGGCGACAACATCAACCTGCTATACAAATATATCGTCTCAACCCCGCTCACGTTCCCAGAATATGTCACGCCACATGCCCGAGACCTGCTCCGACGAATTTTGGTCCCCAATCCCCGTAAGCGAGCGGACTTATTCGAGGTGGCTCGTCACAGCTGGCTGAGCGAATATGCGCATGTGGTCGAGTTCATCACCAGCTCCACAACCCTCCCCTCGGATGTCCAGAATGCCACAGCTGTCCAGGAGTTCATGGACCCGCCTATGGTGACGAGGAGTGCTTCTGTTCGCGAGACTCCTAAGCAAAAGTCTCCCTTGCAGGCTACCGTCGGCGGACTCGCCAAAGCGCACGCCAAAATCGACGCCGAAGCAGAAACTGCCCACCGCACACCCAAGGATGCCAAACGCCGAACGGTACAGGTGGAGTATGTTGCGCCTATTACGCAGACACAACGCGGGACAGACCCTGTCGTTTCAAGACCACCTGTTTCTCTCCATCGAGAACACGATGCAAGCCGCCCAAGCTCTTCCAACAAGGATAAGTCTCTACCCCAAGAGCCTCGGGATGTTTACGCCCGATCATCTCAGTCCAAGCGGCCACCCAGTTCCCAGACTTCTGGAGCAACCCGTCCTCGGGAAACTCGCGCCACCACGGACCAAGCGTACATGACGGGAACGGCCACTGCAGCATCGAGACCTCGAACCGGTGGCTCCATGCAATCAGCTGCCTCCATGAGCTTGCAATCACGAGGCAACTATGGACGGCCGGCTCCACCTACATTAGCCGACACTAATGTGCAGGGACGCATCCAACAGCCAGCAAACGCTGATGACGACGACGCAGTCGGCCACACGAGCATGAGCGTGCCACCGAAGTTTGCCAGAATGTCAGGCTTCCATGAAGGACGAGGCTACGAAGGGCGAGGCCACAAGAGATCGAGCACAATAGGAGACCTTGGATCTAAGCTTTTGGGTCGCAGCGGCTCCGTTTTCGGCGGACGAGGCAAGAAGAAGCCAGAGCCTCAGCAACCCGAGAAGTCCAAGAAATATCCTCCAGTGAGCATGTCCAATGCCGTGGCACAAGGAGAAGACTCAACGGGGAGAACCTCGATGGATTCGCGAGCTTCTCGGCGGTCATTTTCTCTGGGAATAGGAAAGAAGCGAAGTGGCAGCATGACAGGGTCACAAGGCTCCGGGGAGAAGAAGGACCGAAGACGGATTTCCCTTTTGCCGGCATCCTTCTCACTGAAATCCATTGGACTAGGCAAAGAGTACTCGGAGCCTACATCTTCCGAGATTGACTCTCACACGGACCTGCCGACTCAGTCTGGTCGGCTTGACCCTCTAAGGAGCGTCACGGCCCCCGAAGATGCCAGAGGCAGCACTCCCTTCTTTGACAACGCGTATGGAAACAACGGGCGACAGGATACCGCCAACTCTAGCCCTGTCTATCACCAACGATGTGCGCCAGCGCAACTGGACAACCGACGAACCAATGCCATCCCGCCCTACCTACAGTCTGGCTCCCACTTCAACAGCGGCTCGGACTCATCGGTAGACATGCGTCGACCGCCAACAGAGCCGCAGATGAGATCGCGTAGCCACGGCTTCTCAGACGCGGAGAGCCATGACGATCGACCAGCCACTTCAAGTCGAGGAACACGGGGCGTGCTGCAGAAGAACCACAAACGGTTCACGGATGCATATGACCAAGACGAGTATCGGGGACACGAAGGAAGCAGCGGAGCTGCCAAGCGAGTCATGGACTTTTTTAGGCGACGAGGCAAGGCTCGAGGTGGTGTGGACGAGCGATCATGATGGACCGCGAGGTCTCTTGAAGTCAAGTTCATCGTGTTTCCGTTTTGGATTTTGGGTTTTTGGTAAAGAAGCAGGACCGGCCCCCCCCCCTTCCCAAACAGAAGGGAGGGTGGGCATGTCCTCTATGGTTCGTGTACGCAGTAGCGACACCGACCTCTCGACAGCAAATTTTCTTTTTCTTTTTCTTTTTCTTTTTTTGATGCTGTCGAATGCTTCACGAGAGTACGTGTGTGAAACTCACCTCACTGCACACACGCACTACCTGCATTACACAACTTCACCACCATTATTTTGGTCCTCAATGCACTCCGCAGAAGAAGGATTTTTGTTTTCAGCATCAAGCCTCGAGAAATATGACGACCGTTGTCTTTTCCATCACATCTCATAGCGCCGGGAGGAGGTTGGACGTGTCATTGTTCCATCTTCAGGACTTGAAACTATCCTGATTTTTGTGTGTTCCTGCCTCTTTTTTCCGATTTGCGTCGCGATTTTGTTTCTTCATTACAATTTTCAAAGCTTTATTTTAACCTTACCTCTCCTTTGTATGTAAATTCGATCAGAGTGATACCGCGACATTGATGGCCTGGTTTCGCGTCGTTGAAGAGGCGCATGCATGGCCGACTCTATCGGTCCCCTTGGAACGATTGGGGCCCACGTCGGACGCGTGTGCGACTTGGCGGTTGGAGAAGAGAGAAGGGCTGGTTCTTTTGATAACAAGCAAAGAAAATAAAACAAACGTCTCTGTAGTATGTGTGTCTGTGGAACGTGTACTTGACAGCATTGTTGAGGCGAGCAGTCCGAGGCGCTATTTTCTTCCTCTGCAATGGTTTCCCGGCATTGTTGGGTCACTAAACGCGCATATCGCGTTTCTTTACGGATTAGTTTGATGAAGAGGGCTCAAGATGTTTGAGACACATGGCAAATAAGATGGATGCGTTGTACTCTGTATACGAGTTTTTCGAGTTGAGAAGTGATGACTGCGATCAGGTACCGGCCAAGTCGAGCATTCTTAGACACCGCAGGAACATGGCCACCAGGGACTTTCATCTTGGGATGCTGCGTCGTCCATGATGACGGGCATACATGGGAGATGAATCATATCTGTGTACGGAGTACGGTCCGTACGGTCCGTAGGAAGAATGGCGCGGGACTTTTGAAAGTTGGATGGGCCCATGATCGGACCGGGTGTGACGCGCAAGGGGCGTGATTTTGGGGACGACAAATCTACAGGGCTTGTGCAAGTGGATCGATGGAATTGTTGTGTATACATACTATATGGATGCAGGATTGATGATGCAAGCAATAAAACAAGGCATGACGATCAGATTGCTGCATTGACTGACGCGTGGGGCGCAGCACCTCAATTTTGCAAGACTTGGTTGGTTGGTTGGTTGGTTGGATGGGGGGGGGGGGGGTGGGGCAGTGACTGATGAGCACTGATGAGCCACTGCTACATGCACGGAGTAGTGGATTCGCATTGGAGACCCTCGGGTTGCTTAGCCACAGGGCCACAGGGAGGGCCACGGGGTGGTGGCTGTTGTAGATGTTTCAAAGTGTTCTGCTGAGTGAAGTGCCGTCATGTTGCACGGCACGCACGTCATCTTTTTTGTGCAACGTACCCAGAATGAACAACAGGTACAAGCAAGCAAGCAAGCAGCACGTCGGCTCTGCCGTGCGATTCGTGCCGTGCGATTCGTGCCGTGCGATTGAGTTGTTAACGAGCCAGGAGGCTTCGGTGCTTTGTTTCCTTCACGGCTGGGGCGCTCGAGCAGGCAGGCGCGCTGTGACTGGGTCCCCGACGCCGGAGTATCCTGCTTGCTGGATTACCCGATGCCCGATGCCCCGATGCCGGGTCACGGACCAGTTCTGGTTGTCTCGGGCTCTCAGCAGCTCTGGCCTCGTCTGGTTGTCACCAACTCCAGTGCAGATAGATGATTCTCTGTCCTGTCAATACTCGCAATCTATCACATCACCTCTTTGCTTTGCATTGTTTTCGCACTGCGGACTGTACACACTCGCACCCACATCCGGACACGCGCATCCCGGACCGCTACCCCGGCGATGAGTGCACTCACTATTATGTATTACATCATGACCAATCCACGTTCAACTCCATAATCTGTAATGCTGGGATTTGGGATTCCAGGTTTTCCTGCCATTGGCTGCATCCCCTCCTCGGCCAGCCAGGCCAGTAGCATTGTTTGTCGCCCGTCGAATGGATCCAGCAATCCAGCATGCGCGCTGCTCCAACGCTGTTTCCCTGGATCCTGGGGTCTATCCCTTCCTGGAGATAGCGTGCCTTCCTCAACCACATTGGACATGTTTCTTGGCACTGGGTACTGGATACTTGGTACTTAGTGCCACTACGTAGCGTGGGTGATCCGCAAAGTGGTAACTGATATCCACCCCCCCCCCTCCCTCGACCCGGAGGAAGGAGTCAAATCGCCCATAAAAGACACTTACCCCGAACCTGTTGGTCTCCCTTCATATCTGCCCGTCCACTCCTTTGCTGGCTCATCCGTCTTTGCCTCCATCAGCAAGCACCCTTTTCCTCAAAATCAGATTCTAGCAAGCTCTACAAGGTAGTAGGCGCTTGCCCTTTCTTGCTCCTCGGCATACGTAATCGCTTCATCGCTTGCGTTTCGTTCCAGCAACTCACGCTCTTCGGCGCGGTCGTCGTGCTTGTAATACCTGCTCGATGAAACAAACTTCTTCTGATCCTCCCGATATAGACAACAAACGCCCTGGCGCCATACCTGAAGCCCATGGAGTGTTTGATGATCGCTTGTCGTCTCAACAACCCACCCAAAACGCATCGTATCATCTAGGCAACACGTCCTCAACCGCCCACACAGCCGAGTTCCCAACTGCTCCCTTCTCATCATCCATCAGAAACAACAATGGCAGCACATTGCGCGAGCCACCCAACGGTGTCGTCTTTGACGACGAAAAAGCCAAGCCTGCCAAGCCTGCCAAGCTGGATCTCGGTTACTCCAGCCCACATGTCGTGCCCATCACATCTTTGCAGACTGAGGGGCAGGGGTCTGTCATAGAGACCAAGGAGAGCCGCATCGACGTGGATTCTGCACACAACACAAACACCGCCAACAATGGCAATCATGACGACAATGATGCCGATGGTCCAAGTAAGAAGAAGCGAACCTTTGTGGAGGAATTTCGTAGATCCTTTTGGCTCGTCGCCACCCACAGCTGGATAAATGTCCTGTTGGTCTTTGTACCGATTGGAATTGTCGTTGCCAATGTGAGTGGCGTCCATGGCGGCATTGTGTTTGCCATGAACTGTATTGCCGTGATACCCCTTGCCGGCCTGCTCAGCCATGCCACCGAATCGGTCGCCAGTAAGATGGGTGATTCTCTCGGCGCCTTGCTCAATGTGACGTTTGGCAACGCTGTAGAGCTCATCATCTTCATCATTGCTTTGGTCAAAGACCAAATTCGAATTGTGCAAGCATCGCTCCTCGGCTCCATCTTGGCCAACCTCTTGCTCATCTTGGGCATGGGCTTCTTCCTGGGTGGCCTTCGGTATCGAGAACAGGTACGTTGTGTTCTTTCCTGACAACACCCATCGTCCGCGAGCATCGCACGACTGACGAAGAAATTTCGATGTAGATTTATAATAGCACCGTGACCCAAATGAGCGCTTGTTTGCTCAGTCTGAGTGTCATTAGCTTGGTTCTTCCTGTGAGAAAAAAAAAAAAAAAAAACTCCCGCCTTTAGGCTAGAGGCGATGCGGTCATCGCTCTTATACTAACTTTACTGTTAGACCGCTTTCCATGCGTCATTCAAAAACTCGGACCGTGCCGATGCTCAATCTCTCAAAATCAGCCGTGGTACCAGTGTTGTAAGTAATTACCCACGTAACTTGGTTACCCGTTGCACCTGCACGTAACTCACGAATGCTGACGTGTTGGGTTCGCAGATTCTGCTGCTTGTATACATCATCTATCTGATGTTCCAGCTCAAATCTCACGCCTACATGTACGAGTCCACACCGCAGCACATTGTGGACGCTGAAGCAACCCCCGGCCCGGCAGCAGCATGGCTGGATACCTCCAGCAGCTCGGACTCGGATTCTTCTTCCTCGAGCTCCGATTCTGACTCCTCAGGACACTCTCGTGACACCATCAGCCGCAAAATGAAAAAGGTTCTTCGTGGTGGTCGAAGGCGCAAGTCGTCCTTCACCTCGACGGACACTAATGATGCCAAGGCATTGCGAAACGGCTCTGTTGTGTCGGGATCTGGAAATCCCAGCCCCCCAGAGGAAGCCATATCGGAGGCATCATCGTCATCCCGCAAACAATATTTCCCTCGCTTGCCTTCCAATGAAAGTGGTGATACCACGGACGATGAACAAATCAGTCGTTATCGAAAATACCGAAAGCGTCGACATTCGCGCAGAAAGCATAAGAAGAGGAGCCGTCACGACAACAAGAATACGCAGCAGACAATAGGCAACAACCATGACAGTGGTAACCAGGCTGTAGAATCCTCAAACACCCGCCGGGTCGATTTCGCCATTCCCTCCTCCCCCGACGACGCAAATTCTTCTGCTACCGCCGCTGCCGCCACCGCCACCGCCGGTGAAATTGGCAATGAACCTGGTACACCTAAACGGCCGCTGGCGGCTACTTTCCGTTCAATATCCGTAGTCAAGACACTGGCTCCGGCGGTTTTTACACAAAGGCAAAATTCGCAGGCCCTGCCCCCTGCAACACCAACGGGACATGTGCCTAGGGTTCGATATGGAATTCGACGCACCAATTCACTGCCCGACAGACTCGGCCAGCAACAACAACTTCGTCCTGCTGGAGCAATGTACCCGGCTCAAGTCCCGCTCATGTCTTTGAACCCTGCTGCCACTGCTGCCACCAAAAATTCCGGAGATGACGAAGACGAGCACTTGACCCGAACAGCTGCAATCATTCTGCTTCTTGCAACTACTGGACTGGTTGCCGTGTGCGCCGAGTTTCTCGTTGACTCCATCAAAGACGTCACGGAAAGCTCAGGCCTCGGGGAGATGTTCATTGGCCTCATTATTCTCCCCATTGTTGGGAACGCCGCAGAGCACGTAACGGCTGTGACGGTGGCTATGAAGAACAAGATGGACTTGGCTATTGGAGTTGCTGTGGGGAGCTCCATTCAGATTGCCCTCTTCGTAACACCGCTGGTCGTCATTCTGGGATGGATCATGGACAAGCCGATGACGTTGTATTTCACCTTGTTCGAGACGGTCTGTCTTTTCGTGTCGGCTTTCATTGTGAACTTTTTGGTGCTGGATGGGCGCAGTAATTATCTGGAAGGTGCACTCCTGTGTGCGGTTTACGTCATCATCGCTGTTGTTGCTTTCTTCTTTCCCGATGAGCAGGATGCCAAATTGGGACATTAGGCATTGTACATGGGCGGGCGGATTGGAAGAAGTTGAGTGAATTTTTCTAGCTAGGACTAGGGGGTGGATAGATTGATCTGCTTGAGGACCGGAGGAGGGCTTGCCGTGATTAAGGGCACGGCGATAATCGCTGCTCTGGAGGCCTCTATAGCTATTAGCTTGCCATGCATTACGAATGCTTGAATTCAAGGTGTTACTAAAAACCTTGGATCCAGGAAATTATCGTGAGTATGGCCTAAAACGCGTCACATAGAGTTTCACTGTAAAATATTTATGAAAGTTACTTGTCCATGAAGCCACTCCATGAAGCCACTCCATGAAGCCAGCGCAAAAAGTGGGTCGGCACGCAAGTGTGGTCTTACGGCCCCCAAGGAGATGTACGGAGTATATATTATCACGGCGTAATCCATCCATACTGACACAGACAAGAACTGACCCCGTCCGTCCTCATCGCATTCAGAACAACCACGACAACAAACAGGTATATCGGGCCAGAGCCATGTGTTTCGGTGGCAAGCATGACAGGAACGACAGGAACGACAGGAACGACAGGAACGACAGGAACGACAGGAACGACAGGAACGACAGGAACGAAGATGCCGCGCTGGCACCGCGGCCGGCCCGGCAGCAGCAGGATGTGAAGAAGCCGGCCGCGCATGATGGCCACGGCTCCGCAGCATCATCCTCTGTTGCTCCGTATCAGCGGAATGAGTATGCTGCTCCTCAGGGCCCTCCGCCCTCTCATCAACAGCATCAACAGCATCAACAGCATCAACAGCATCAACACGCACCTCCAGCGGGCCCGCCTCCTCAGTACCAAGGCTGGGCAGCTCCTCCTCCTCCTCCTCCTCCTCCTCCTGACGCACCGCCGTCACAGAAGCAGACGACAGGCCACGATTGGGAAGCGGCTGTTCCTGACACGTCCATGTTCCCACCACCCCCGGCCCTCTTCAGCGGCTATGACGCTTCGCCGGCAAACAATGCCACCGAGGCAGAAGCCGAAGCGGGAGAGGAGTGGTGTGCTCAGTATCCCCTCACTCTTCCCATGATGCCTGATGCCGCGGCAAAGACTGCTCTCCAAGCAAACAACATCCGACTTATCGAGCCTGTTGGCTTCGATGGAAAGCTGAACTGGCTAGGTCCTGGACATTGGGGCGTATCGACGGCGAAACAGTCACCCGACAGGTGCATCATTGGCTATCCGCCCTTGTACCTTGTGAACGAACACGACCCAACCAGATCCGGCAGCCCCAAGACCATATACTACGAGGTCAAGATTCTTCCCGGCAGCCGCAACAACTCTGTAGCCATTGGCTTCACGGCACTTCCATACCCTTCCTTCCGCCTTCCCGGCTGGCACCGCGGCAGCTTGGGTGTCCACGGCGATGATGGACACAAATACATCAACGATCGATGGGGTGGCAAGGACTTCACGCACGAATTCAAGAAGGGCGAGACACTGGGTGTTGGCATGACACTCACACCTGCAGGCACGTCCCGGCCAGAGGTTTCCATCTTCTTCACCCGGGATGGCGTGCACACTGGCGGATGGAATTTGCATGAGGAGACGGATGCTGAACAAGACTTGCCAGTGACGGGGCTCGAAGGATTCCACGACCTGAGCTGCGCCATTGGATCATTTGATGGTGTTGAATTCGAAGTGATTTTTGATGCCGCAAAATGGAGGCACCAACCTACCTCCTGAGTGAGTGGTAGAAAAGGAATGCGGGAATGGGGACTATTTCAGTGTACGAGTGTACGAGTGGGATTAATAGGTAGACGAATTATCATGACGATGAACTCTGCGTACCCTTTCGTTCACTCTCTCCTCACTGTACAATGGAGCTTGCTCATGACATGGGGTTGGCGCTCATCAACTAGGGTTATGTACGGAGATGCAACGGAGATGCAACGATCCATCCATCCCATCCCGCTCCGAAATACGGAGTAGTTCAGCCCCACTTGCTGCTGACTTGTAGCTTTTGCTTTTGCCGTTGCACGTGCCAAACAACACAGCTTCACCATTTTCCATCATCCCGTTGCGCAGATTGCTTCACAATGGAGGTGGACAGCGAGAATGAAGGTCTACACAAGATCGCTGCTGGAGAAGAAATAGACGAGTACGTCTGCTCCATTCGACCGTGGCCATGAACCGGTTGGACCAGCGCCGTTGCCGCTCGCTGTTTAGTCGCTCTTTGCTAATCATCATGACTTGCTTCTAGAGCCACCTGGCTGGACCTGCGAGCCGACTTCATCGCACGACTTGACAAGGTATGAATACATACGAATGACTCTACAACTCCCTCCCCTATCCTAGTCGCAGCGTCGATTGAGAAATCTTTTCATTTCATTTTTATTCTCATTTTTATCATTTTTCACAAAGCTCATCTATTGGTCTCAAAAGATTGCGCGCAATGACTTTCCCATCCCCAAACTACCACCGCCACCCCCGGCACCAACAATAGAGAGTCGCCTGCTTTCTCCGCTACCCTCGTCACCTCTGGAACACTCTTCATCCCAAGAAGCCAAAAAGGAGAATGCGCCGTCGGAACAGGCAGACGAGGAACCTCTCCATCTCCATCTCGCACCGGGCGAGCTACCCAAGCAGCTCGACGACATGCTGGCCGACATCAAGAAGCACCTGGACACGTTCAAGAGCCACGCGCCACACACGGTCCAGCGCCTCATGGAACTCCTTCTCCGACCAAAGGCGCATTACAAAGCCCTCGCACCGTACCTGCACGCCGTCGATCGAGTAGTCCGCGTCACCTCTGGGACCAACACGTACCCTCTGCCGCCGGCCGTACCCGACATGTCGAGCATGGAGCTGAACGGGGATGACGCGCGAGATGGCGCCGCGGCGGCGAGCGTGTCATGGAGCAACCCCACGGTCGCAGCGCTGGGCACCGACGAAGCCCTCGGCGGCGCTCTGCTGACGCCGATTCCATGGCTGACGAGACGCAGCTCAGAGGACAACGACAACGACGGGGAAGCGACGCCGACGCAGACGCCGACGCCGACGACGCCCGTGGCAGGCGCTCAGATTCACAGCGAAGCCACAGAGACGATTGACGGACCCAACGGCACAGGAAGTGTCGAAACAGTCTCTGTTAGTGTGAATGGCATTCCGTCCACGGGGCACCACACCAGGGGCGTCACCCAGGGAGAACTCCTCCGCCAGGAACAGCGTGCCGGCGTCGTGCCCGTCAGTCAACTAACGCGTGCGCAGGAGTACTCTTTGGAAGAAGAAGCACAGCAGCAGCAGGGGCAGCAAGAAGAAGAAGAAGAAGAAGAGGAGGAGGAGGAAGAAGAAGAAGAAGAAGAAGAAGAAGAAGAAGACGGGGACGAGGTCCCTCACGCGCGGGGCCCCGAGGAGATTGGCGTCGGGGACACCGGCCTCCAGGGCGTCACAAGAAGCCACATGCGCGACGACGGCGGTGTGTCCATGCAGGGAATCGACGTCGAGGCAGCCGTGGGGCGCAAACACGACGAGCATGACCAGACGGCCGCGAGAGCGGCAAGGGACGACGACGCCAGCAGCACGTCCAGCACCGAGAGCACGGGGACGAAAAGAGAGGCCCAGCAGGGGCTCGAGGGCGAGCATGCCAAGAAGATGAGGGAGGAGACGGCGCCCTCGGCGCGTGACGCAGACGAGCAGGCTCCTCCTCCGTCTGCGTCCGTGCCGGAAGAGAACAAGGATGGCCGTGGCGACGGCAACGGCAACGGCCATGGCGAGGAAGATGGGGCGAAAGCCGAGGACATGGTCGGGGGTGCCTAGAAAAGTCAACTCTGGTCATGACGTGGCGAGGGACAAGACGAAGACGAAGACGACGTGGATGATGATGCTACGGAACATGGGAGATGAGGACTTTTACACTACGAGCTTGATACCCCCGGGCGTGTTGGGGAGGCACATTGATTGACGGAAAAGAGAGGAAATGGGCAGTTTCCCCCCTTGTTTTGTGTCTTTAGCCTTCACGGAAAATGCTTACATGATGAAATGCGCTCACGAGAGCACTCGCACTTGATGAGACGGCGCACGGCACGACGCTGCGAGGCGAGGAAGTGAATGTGAATGTGGACGGGACTAAAACATTTGGGATTTGGGATTTGGGATTTGTACGTGCGTCGTCGCAGATTACGTCTAGTTTACTCAAGTTGATAAAAATACATGGAGAGATCAAGATGTGATGTGATGCTTATGGAAACACCAGGCTATGAGTAAATTTGAGAAGAACCAAAGAAAAAAAAAGAAGAAGAAGAAACCCTCTCAGTAATTGCTCCGAGCGAATGCATTCATCTCCTGCTTCTCATTTCTTTGAAAAAGGACCCCCTCCCCTCCTCTAAATCTTTTCAAAAAATCTTGGTGATGCTCTCCCGGGCAATGACGCTATTCTGCCTCTCGTCACGCTTGACGCGAAAGAAGCTGTCGCAGAAATCGCTGCACCGCATGTGACGTAGAAAGTCTTCGTCGTGCGTAATCACAATGAGCTGGAAATTACTCTGCGCCTGACGCGTCTTGATGATGGCGTGGAGGCTCTCGGCCAGACTCTTGATGTTGTCGCGGTCCAGGTTCGTCGTGGGTTCGTCGAGCGCAATGAGGCCGCAGTTGACGCCAAAGGACTCGGCGAGCGCAAGACGGATGACGATGCTAGCCAGTACTTTTTGTCCCGCCGAGCAGCGGCCGCGCATGTCCATTTCTGTGTCCTGCTTGACCATGCAGAGACGGTAATTGTAGCTGCGCTTGCCAGAGTTGGATTCGTTGTCGGACCGGATGAGGATCGTGTCAATGTCGGTTCCTTGGTACGTGCTTTGCCAGAGCTCGCCCGCGATGCGGTTCACTTCGGCCATCTTCATCGAGTGGAATTGCATCACGGCTCGGTCCACAGCGGCGCCGCACTGGGCCAGGTCTTCTATCGCGGCTTTGGTCGTCTCGACCCGAATGTGAGACTCGCGGTACTTGTGCTTGGCGTCTTTGTAGTCAATTTCCCATTCTTTCAGGAGCCGGCCCAGCTCCTCGTCTTTGGACTTCATTATGCCCATGACGGATCCTCGGTCGGCTAGCAGCCGGTTCGACCGGTTTTCTAGGACCCGCGCCTCACTCAGAAGACGTTCATAGTCTTCATGGGCGTTGCGCTCCTCGAGATCTGCAATATCCCGTCGCAGGACTTCGAGCTGGCGCACATGCTTGCGGTAGTTGAGGTTGTCGGTAATGTTCTTCTTCTTGCGATCACCGCTGTCGATGTCTTGCTTCAACTTGTTCGCCCGCACGGTGAGATCCGCAATGTCCCTGTCCAGGCTGGTGATGGACTTCTCCAGGGCTGCAATGGCACGCTCGTTGGACGCCAGGTTGGAAGGGCCTCCCTGGTCGATGTAGGCCTGGATGTCTTTGTCCAGCATCTTGATTTCACTGATCGAGTTGGAAATCGCGTCTCGTTCATCGACAATCACCTGTTCCTTGGCGCGCCCTCTTTGAAGTGTTTCGTCGCGGGCCGATCTGGCGCCCTCGATTCTTGGCTCGACCTTTTCAAGTGCTTCGTCAGCGCGATGGATAATTTCTCGCTGGTGGGCCATTTCTTCCTTGAGAGACTGTATTTGAGTCTGCATGTCGGCCTTTTTGTCCAACTGTCCTATAGCAAGGCCGATTTTGTTTCTGAGCTCACTTCGCTCGAGCTCCAGAGAGCTCAGCTGGTCCTTCATCCGCTGTCTATCCGTAGTGAGCTTGGAAATTCGGGATTTGAGGCCCCTGAGTTGTTCCCCAATGCTGGCCTGGAGCTCATGAATCTCGTCTGCGCTTCGGGTCGCGCCGCCAGACATTTGCTGCGACATGATATGGTCCACCTGCCCCTCGGACTCCTTGATATCTTTACTCAGCTGGGACATGGTTGATACAGTCTTGGCAAGGTCATCCAAATCGCGAACTCTCTCTTCTTCGCCAGCTACCCTGGCTTCGTGCTCCTCCAGCTGGCGTTCAAGAGCATCGAATTCTGCTTCGATGGACCTGCTTTCGTCGCGGACTGAGGGCAACTCCGAGCTGAGTCTCTTGTACGTGTCGTAGGAGGACCGAACCGCGCGGAGAGCGTCCAAGCTCACCATGGAGTCCTTCAAATCCTTTTCGACGTCCACTTTGCCTTTTGGGTTCAGTTGCTTTTCAATCTTCTTACTGAGACGGTCCAAGCTGGCACTTTGATCATCATCAAAGTGGCGTTCACACAGCAGGCACCTCTTCTTCGACTCCAGCATCCGCCTGCATTTGGTGTAGTAGTCCACAAGGGCATCAAAAAGACTTAGCTCGTTGCGGTACTCCTCCACTTGCTGTTCCATAGCTGCTACCTCGCCCGGATAATCACCAATGGCCACGCCATCTCTCATCTCTCGCAGTATCTCGAGGACGCCCTGCTCGCACTTTCCAGCCTCTCGGGTTTTTGTTTCCTGCGACTCTTTAGTATTCTTGAGCTTGTACTCTACCTTGTGTTGCTTCTGCTTGGTGTGCTCGAGGACTTTGCGGGCCTCTTGAAGTGACTTGTTTTGCTGGCTTGAAATCGCTTGGAACTTGGATTCCAAAGTGTCGATTTCCCAGTCGCTGCCGATGGCGGCAGAGAGTTTTGGCTTCCAGGTGGTAGTGAGTGTCTCCAGCTTCCTCCTTCTATCAGCAACCTCTTTTTTCCTGTAATCGAGCTGCGCTCTTTCCGATGCTTGGCGTGTGCACTCGACGAGTTCTGTGCTCAGCTTCTCATTATCATTTTCCAAGTTGCGCAACTTGTCATTTTCATCAGATATTTGCCTGTCCCAATTTGCCCTTTCCAGCTCGGCTTGTAATCTGTCGAATCTTGTGCTGATGTCCTCGAGCTGTCCGTCGAGGATAGCCTTGGCACCTTCATCAACGTCGATCAGGCGGGCTTCATTCTGCAAAGTTCCGGTGCGCTTTTCAATAGCCCCGATGCGCTGCTTGGCCGATACGCGGTCCTGGGTTCTGGCAGCCTTTTGCCCCTCCAACTCTGTGATGACGCTTGTTGCTGCGTCGAGTTCCGTGGCATTTTCCCTTTGCAAGCACTCGATATCTCGTTTCTTGTCGCCTAGTAATTTTTGGATTTTCTCCTTGAAAGACTTCACATGTTGATCGGTCAGGTGCCCATCGTAGCCGCGAAAACCGTGCGTGCCGGCAGCTTCCTGGATCATTTCCATGCGAGCTTGAATTTGTTGCTCATATTTGTCTTTATCAGACTGGTGTTTTCCCTGCTCTGATAATTTCGTAGAAAGGTTCTTGCGTGCACTGGCTAGCTCTGCTTGTAAATCACTGTACTGGGACTTGTTCCGTTCGGCTTCCTCGCGATACCGCTCCATGCTCTGCTCATATTGTCCCAAAGAGTTCTCCAACGACGCATCGTCACCTGGTAACTCGTCAAACGTTTGCTTGAGCTCATTGACAGCATCCTGACGGTATGTCAACTGCTCTCGCTTGTTGCTCAGGTTCTGCACTATCTGAAGATAGCTGTTTGCCTGTTCATGTTTCTGGCGAACCTTGTCCCGTGTTTCCTGCATCTCGGAAGAAAGGGTTTCGCATTTCTCACGGGCGTCTTCGATTTCGGACTGCAGGCCAGTCATCCGCTTCTCGGCCTTCTCGCCTCGATCCTTGTTGACCTTGTTGTGTGCCTCATCGTTTTGTAGTTTCCCCAGTTGTTCCACATGTTTTTTGCGGAGGACTTTCAGGTTGTCGATGGCTTTGGTGTATTTAAGAGCTTCGAAAATCTCGTCGAATCGTTTTTTCAGTGCGGCTGGCTCGCTGAGTGGCCAGAGTGATTCATCTTGGTGACAGAAAATGACAGCATCGAGAATGGCAGGAGATACACCAAGTCGTTCTGGGATCATTTCGTCCAGCTGCGCTTGCCTGGTAGAAGTTGTTGTCCTCTCGCCATTGTTCACGACGACCAGAGAACAATCGAGCGTTTTTTGAGACCTGGTTGTCTTCTTGACCGTGAGCTGCATGCTTCGAGTGGCGACATGTTGGCGATCATTGATGGAGCGGAACTGCAACTTCACTTGGGCCATCACCTCCTTCTCTCCACAGAGCTTGGGATCGTGAATAAAGGCGCCGCCCTTGCTGTTGGGTGGCAGCTCTCCGGTGGTGGCATACTTGAGACACTCTATGATGGTCGTTTTTCCGGATCCATTGTACCCCACGATCAGGGTCAAGGGGGTGTTGAATTGTATCGCCTCCCGCACAGATGGACTAAACGACCTGACTCCTGAGATGGAGAGCTTGTCGATTCTCGACATTGTGAACGGCGTGATGCATTGATGTGAAGCAAGCTAGCTCTGTGGTGCACGACCGTTAATACCGACCGAGTCGGGCTGCCAGCATTCGACGACGCGCCAGGCAGCGGAGCGAGCAGGTTCACGCGTTTGAGAGAAGCAACGCTCCATGGCGCGTTCTCAGCAGTTGGAGCAGTTGGAGCGAGTTGAGTGCAACCCGTCTCGGAACGGAGCATGTAATACTCCGTACGGAGTAAATATGGACATGTATTAATCTTTTCCCTTCTCTTGCCTGCCCCGACTTCAGCCCTCTTCTCTCCTCCCCCACTTCGCAGACCTTTTCTCTCGTGCTGTAAGACTGCTGTCCGAGTTTTGCTGAGCCTCGGGATTAATTAGTCCGTACGGAGTACATGTAGACGAGTGATGGCAGGGATTGCACAGCAAGGGTGAGACTCGGCGCTCTATCCCTAAAATGACCAATTCGAATTCTGAGAAACAGCCGAGTGGACGAGAAGAGGTGCGGTGGGTCACGGCCAGAGGCGAAGAGGGGCCGAGGCAGGGCGGCCTGTTTGGACTTGGACACTGAGACACTGATCAGTGAGTCAGGCCCCGGGCAGTCGGGCTGCTCAGTCGGGCTGCTCAGTGGGACGATGGACGCGTCACAGCTTGCAAGGCCGGAGTGGCAGGGCAGCTGGCAGGCAGTTCAGACATGGACTTGTTTGCTTTTCCCCATGTTTTGCCACATCGCGAATTTGCCTGGGAATCGGCTAATATTGGATCTTGTCCTTCATTTTCTCGGTCGCCGATTCTTCACTCTACTCAGAGCAAGTCGCTGCATGTCGACTCAATGGCGGCATTTCCTCTCATGTGGGATGCTGCAAGGGTCATTTTGATCTCTACATTCAACAGGGGCTTCGTGTGACTGCGGCTGTGTATAGTCCGTAATACATATGTGGTCTTTACGGAATCGTCTTGTCTTATTTATTGTGCAAACTTGTAATATGTCAACAACATATATCTTCTTTGGTGCTGGTAAGGCCACAATCGCACATCGACCGGGATTGGGATAGAGAGCGAGTAATCCGTACTAATCCGTACTAATCCGTACCCAGGTCGTTTTTTACCCCTGTAATTCAATGCTTAATATTGCTGGGTTGCCTCTCTGTACCTCGTCCGTACGGACTGCACGCACCGCAGTTACGTACTCAGTAATCCGTAGTCCGTACATACGTCTTCCGTTGAGGGCTCTGGTGTCCTTGCGCATTGTCGCCACGACATGACCGTGGCGCCTCAACACGCGCCTTTACGAGGGCCGAAATTCAAGTGCAATAATATCCGAGTACGGATGGAGTAGCACGACAAGCAGGAGCGAAATCATTCTGATTCAGGGCAAGGCTCCTCTCGTAAGCCATCGCAAGCCCCCGAAAACCCTCGCTTGCTTGAGAAGACACGCGATCCCCTGGTCCCGAGCTCCCAAAGCACCAGGCCGCATGCAGGGCAGTGGACGGAGAGGGGCAGATCAGAACGCAAAGCGGACAAGTGGACAGAGACAAGCCAGAGGCAAACCAAACCCGTTCAAAGGCTGATGCTATTGGCGTTACAGCCCACTTTTTAATTGGAGGGTTTGCTCCGGAGTACTTCCGTCTGAGTGGGCCGAGCTGCAGGCGAGCAAGTATCTGACGCTCCGCCTAGAGGCCAGCTAGCGCGCACAGAGGCAACATGGAACACATCACGGATTACATGTAATGTAATGGAACGTATGTATGTACGTACGTACGGGAGTGGGGGGGGGGGGAGAGGGATAGCACAGCTGGAAGCAATGCTGTGGCTGCCGCTGATGCCCCCCCATCTGGTGCCTCTGCTCTCGTAAACTTCGTCTGGATTAATTTAGCTCCCTTATGGCTTTCTTGCTCCAGCACAACTTTGTCTTCCCTGGGCCTCGCCGTTTTTGCATCCTGCAACCTCGTTGTCTCCTTTGTGTTTGAGTGTGTGTGTGCGTTTTTTTCCCACTTACCGTTTCCCTTCCTCTCGTTACCCCGGTCTGGTCAACCGCCCGCCGTTGATGATTCAGCGCCCGCGCCCCTCCTCTTCCTTCTGCACCAGCTCCACAGCCTGCTCTAGGCTGTTGACCCGACTCTATATTATACCCGTCGCTCTCGCTGAAATCGCTGAAATCGCTGAAATCGCCGAAATCGCCCAGATAGCCGGGCTTGCACTCGTTCTGGATTGGAACTGGGACCGGGGCGTCGCAAAATTGAATCGTCGCTGCACTCCCGAGGCCAGGCGGCCTGCCTGGTATGCCCGCGCCACATGCCCACGCCACGGTTCTAGACTTGGGATGCCTGATGCCTGCTTGTCGATTCGTCGATTCGTCCATTCACCAAATGCAATACGTTGAGCGGTATATGAATCATCTAGACCACTAATAAAACATCATGTCCCACGGGCCTCCACCACCTCCGCCGCCATTTGGCAACTTTTACGGGTTTGCGCAATTCCACCAGAATTCCTTTTCCAATGCGCAGAATGACCAGGTTAGCAGTCGCATTTCCCATCCTGCTCTGTTCTGCTTGCGCTTCTGCTCTGATTTGCTACTCCCTTCCGTTGATCTACTGACAATACTCTGATGGGCTGACGGGATCACTTCTCTTTACTCTTGCTCTAGTATCCAGAGAGCGGACCGGAGACCTTCGATCTTATGGCCTTCTTTGATGATGGCGACATACCGATGAATTTCGACACGGGAACAGGCGCATCAGGCCTTTCCATGGGGGATTCAGCTACTATGAGCAACGGGAATGGCGACATCACCATGAGCGATAGTCCCGACGCACAAGACCAAACTCCAGCAGCTCGTTCGCAGGACAATTCCATGGTCAGCACGGCAGACAATGTACCTGGTGGCGGACCCCTGCCCCCCGGCTCCTTTGCACAGATGAGCTTGTCAGGGAATGGCGGCGGCAACGCCAACACACTAACCGACTTTACCAAACGGCGGAATTGGCCTGCCAAGGTCGTTGAGGAGCTCAAAGACTTTTTGCACATTCTCGATGCCAATGGACGGATTAAATATGCATCCAGTAGTATTCTAAATATCTCGGGCCATTCCTCGGAAGAAATTCAGGACGTCTTTTTGAAAGATCTCATCCACCCCGATGATCAAGGCGTCTTTGTTTCAGAGCTCAACGAGTCAATCGCCTCGGGCAATCCTTTACGACTGTTTTACAGATTCAAGGTCAAGGATGGCACGTACGCCATCTTCGAGACAATCGGACACGCCCACATTGCTGCGGCTCGATTTGCACCGAATCCCAGTAACCAATCCCCATTTTGTCAGGCAGTCTTCATGATGTCGAGACCGTACCCGACAAAAAACGCCGGTTTGCTCGATTCATTCTTAGAACACAAAATGGAGAACGAGCGCCTCCGACGCCGCATAGCCGAGTTGCGAAGAGAAGAAGAAGCTGAAACAGAAGAATCGAGCCGATACTATCAGGAAGGCCGCTCAGACATGACGCCATCGGAGACTACGGGAACTTCGGCAGCTCCTCCGTTCCTCTTCCGCAGCCATAGCTCAAGCGGCGACAGGCACGACAGGATAAACCCCGCTTTAACTAGGGAGAATCTCGAAGGTGCCGTGGCCGCTCGACGCTCCGACTCGCTAGGCGATAAGATGGCGCGGTACGAAGGCAACTCACATGGCGAGACGATCGAAATGTTGACCGGCTTGCGATATATGGAAGGCGAGCGCAGTAGGGGTATTACCACAGGCGGCAGCAGCCCAACATTGATCAAAGGCGATGCCGGCATCGCCATCCCCGCAGATCGAGATTCGAGAGCTGGCGAGAAGAAGAAGAAGTTGAAGACGGCGGAGGAATACGTGTGTACAGATTGCGGTACGCCCTCACCCCTTTCTCGCCCCCTTTTCTTCTTCTGGGTCTTATTCTCATTCCTTCCCGGACCTTTTCACTTTGATGTTGTTCCTTCCCCCACACATCAATTTTTCCTCTTTTTCAAAATGGCATGCTGATCGATATTCAGGAACTCTTGACTCCCCCGAATGGCGGAAAGGACCCAGCGGACCGAAGACCCTCTGCAACGCGTGTGGCCTACGATGGGCCAAGAAGGAAAAGAAGAGAAACTCGTCTTCGCACAAAGTTCCGCAAATGGATCATGCTGTGGGCTAGACGTGTCCATTAAAATAATGGTATGATAAGTTGGATTTCGAAGATGGAAAGTGCATCATAGCAAGGCGTCACCCTGGCCGCAGCCGGCGTTTGGAAACATGGTTCCCTCAGAAGACATGAAGAGTATGAATTTTTTTTCTTTTTCTTTTTCTTTTGGAAAGATGGCATGGACAGCAGCTCAGTACAAGATATTCTTGACATTTAGGCAGCGAAGTAGGCTTACTCTATTTTTGATCACGAAGGGGACAGGGGGATTCTCAGTTTATATATATATATATATATATGCATATATACATGTACATTTTTCATTTTCTGTCCGAGGGCACATGACATGATGGACCAGATACTTGGGGGAGGGGAGGGGGGGATAAATCCTAGGCACAGTACTCGGAGTGATCTGGTATGATGGGGCAGGACTTGGAACCAATTCTGGTTGATGTGAGACGTCGGCAACTAGCAATGAGCAAACAGGAAAGAAGAGGAAGAGACGATAAATAAAGAGAAAAATTCCATGAGGCTGGTATGAACACCAGCCAAGCGAGACATGACTTAGCACATGATCCGTACCTCATGAGGCAATTCTTGCCTCTTCACAGCGTGCCCCGCAATTCTGCGCGTCATTGCTTTATTGAGCGGCTGGGCTATCATTCGGGGCGATGGACCGACGAATAGAACCAAGAGGAGCAGCAGGCCGATGAAACTCAAGGGACGAGGACAAACCGACTGCTTAAGTAATTGAGGACACCTACCCCGTAGATAGTTTCGACGTCCTCGGCCGAATCTCGACTCTTGATCACCAACTTCGTCATCAACAAACGTTGCGAACCGCATTGCCAGAACACCATCACAAACACAAAATATGGACAAGCTGATGAACATGGGCAAGGAGATGCTCCAGCAGCAACTTTCTGGACAAGGCCAGAACCAGGATCAAGGTACGCAGCGCTCATTCGACTTGAGCGGAATGCTAGCCCGTACTCTGCCCCTGCTTTGCCATTCCCGGCCTCGAGGTGAAGCTCGGATCTGGGTGACCCCTCTCCATGATGATCCCTCTCCGTGCCTTGTCTGAAGGAAGGACCCCTCGAGCTGGCGCTGGTCAGTGATTACCCCGCCATTCGGGCAGCCGAAAAGACTCAGCACTGTGTGGTGGGTGAAGAAACGGCAGGAGCCATGAACCAGACTCGTCAATAATCTGTCGACAATTTGTCGAATAATCATAATTCACCACTTTCGTCTCGTATAACACAAGCTAACCCGGTCTCGTATTGATTTCACCCTGCAGCCCAGCCAACCAGTACGTAATTTGTCATCGTGTCCAGTAAATCGACGAATATGCAAAAGTTCCTCACCCTTTTTTCTCCATCGACAGACCAGGGCAGCAGCGGCGGCGGCCTGCAAAACGATGTCCTGAAGATGGCGCAGCAGCACGCGTCCGGATCGGCTGGAAGCTCTGGAAACAGCGACCTATTCTCCAACATTATGAATGCGGTTGGTCAGAAGCAGGACAAGATTCAGAATGAAGACATTGACGAAGAAGGTGCGTTTCAGGGCATCTTTGACCACCTGTTTTTTTTTTTTTTTTTTTTTTTTTTTTTCCCTTCTGGATTCGTAGAGGTCACCAGCTAACCTGACCTGACTCTTGGGTGTTCAACAGACGCCGTGAAGCAACACCAGCATGCGTACCAAAATGATGGAAAGGGCAACTCCAGCAGCCTTGGCACGGCGGCCGCCATGCAAGCCCTCAAGAAGTTTACGCAGTCGGACAACAGTGCGAGTTCTGCTTCCGGCCAGGGTGCGTTTTTGGGCATGGCCATGGCGGAGGCGAGCAAGGTGCGTTTCTCTGTTTCCGCTTCCGAAGCTACGTGTCTTGCAGAGAGACGTGTTGTCGGGTTTTCTCAGACTGTATGTGTACCAGTTTGCTGACGTGCCACCCTGAAGCTGTTTGATGACAAGGCCGCAAAGGGCAAGCTCGAAGGCGGCGCCAGCAAGGAGAATGTCGTACAGCAGGCTGTTGAGACGGCCATGAAGATGTACTTCAAGAGCCAGGCTACTTCGCAGGGTGGGTTGGCCGGGATGGCGGCCAAGTTCCTTTAAAGGGGAGAAATGTGCGCTTTAGCTAGTTGAGGTTCTCGTCTGGTGCGACTGCAGAGAAGAAGACAAAATCAAATCATGTCGCCGAAGTGAGAATCATTGAATATTCGGTGAATTAGTGATGACCACGCTGGTCTTTGAACAGGCTTTGATTGCCATGGACTGACTATGGAGAGAAGCTATCGCGCATGGACATTTACTTCGGAATCACAAACACGCTCAAGGTAGATGCAGACTTGCATCGCAAGATTTGACTTGGAAGTCAAAAACTAAGCAGCGCCTCTCGCCAGGGCCATGACGTCCAGCCATGCGTCGGGCCTCCTGCGGCCCTCCTCATACTTGGTGTGCAGGTACTCCTCTGCCTCTCCTGCAAAGGCCAAAAGCTGCTCTTCACTTCCCCATTCTCCCGTGGCCAGCAGCCCGATGGGGACCTTGCCCTGCCCCCTCTTGGGCGTGGCGTATCCCACGGGGACAGTTACCGAGGGCGTGCCCGTCATGTTGGCCAGGAAGATGTACATCATGTTTCTAAAGGCAGTGTTGGCATCGTTCAGGCCGTGCGTCTCATCACCGGGGGTCTTTGGCCACCCGGCGAGAGGAGTGGTCGGGGACATGATGAGCAGGCCGGGGTGTTTGCGGAACAGGAAGGCAAAGTGGCGCATGATGAGGGTGCGCATCGAGTTGAACTTGAGGAAGTCGGCCGCGGGCGTGGCCGTGCCGATGGACATGAGGAGGCGGTTGGCGGGGCCGACGAGGGACAGCCAGTCCGAGGGATGGACGGTCCTGCGACGGGCTGCCTCGGACATTTCGGTGATACAGATGACGCCGTGGGAGAGCTGGGCCTCGCCGAGGTGAGGAATGGAAATGTCGACCAGTTCGTAGCCGCGCTCCCTGGCGAAGTAGTCGATGGCGTTGTCGCAGTGCTCGGCGACGTCGGGGTCCGCGGCGCGCCACCAGTCGCGGTAGACGCCCATGACTTTCTTGGCCGACGACGGCTGGGGAGGTGGTGGCGAGCGCCCGAATGCACCCTGGACTCCGTCCTCGGGATTGGCCTGGGACATGAAGCGGTAGGCGATGGTCAGATCGGAAACATTGGCGGCAACGGGCCCGGTGACGCACACGGTGCTGCCCATGTAGCCCGTGCGGTGGTGGGAGGTCTTGAGGCCGTACAGGCCGTTGAAGCTCGCGGGGATGCGGATGCTGCCTCCGGCATCCGTCGCGACGGCCATGGGCACCATGCCCGAACACACTGCCGAGGCAGGGCCGGAAGATGATCCACCGGGATAATACTCGTTGTTCAAGTGATTCGTGGGCGAGCCTTGGGCGATCTGTCGATTCAACAAGGTCAGCAGGGAGGACGAAAGGACGGAAGGGCGGACGGGGGGGGGGGCATGGAATCCAAGCTGGAATATCACACACATTCAATCCACAAGTATCTGTAACAAATGTTTTTTGTTTACGTTGGCATCATATCTCGTCGGAACTACTTCGTTCGGGGGGGGGGGGGCATAAGGGCAAACTCACCGGATCCGAGTTCGTGCATACGATTCTTGCCCAGGACTATGGCGCCTGCATCTTGGAGCGCCTGCACACACCACGCCGACTTCTCCTGTCTCTTGAAAAACGGCGATGCCGCATTGTACTTCATCCCGAGATGGTTCACGTAGCCCTTTGTGCTGACATCGTCCTTGACTCCGATGGGAACACCATCTAGGATGCTCAGGGGCTTTCCGGCCGCCCATCGAGCGGTAGACTCCTTGGCGGCCTCGAGAACCAGCTCATCGTTCCCGTGGTTGTCCGCCCAGGCATCTTCATATTTGGTCGTCTCCTTGTCTCCTCCCGGCTTCGTGAGTGGGAGGAGGGCCTTGACCACGTCCAGAGGTGTGAGTTTGCCGGATTTGTAATGCTCATGATAGTCATTGATGGAGTAGTACTTGACTTTGGGGTCGACGTGTTCGTCAGCCAAGAGGGCAGGTTCCAACTCCACCATTGGGCCATTCGGACCTAGGGGCGTAACGCAGGGCTGTTTTCTCGGCTTCGTCAGAACTTTTTGACCTTCCCCCCCCTCCCTCCCCCTTCCCCGAGAGTTTTATCAATCGAGTTGAGTGGCAAGAACGCGACGAAGCGTTTCCCCCATGCAAGATGGAAACATCAAGGGGTAGGTAGTAGGATGGGCACTGACGTCAAATGTTTGCGGAATTCCATCGAGAGCCGGCAAGTCTTTGATTTGGCCGAACCCGGCATTGTTCCAGAAAAATCTCTGGAGGATCCCGGATCGCGATACCCTTCCACGTCGGGTCAAAAGTCAGCATTCGTCAGTTGAACAAGGTCAATGTGAAGGCCGTGCTGCGTACAGTGCGCTGCCAGCAACCAGCGAATAACCACGTAAAACAGGATTTCTTGCCGGGGGAGGCGCATATGTTGTTTCTGGGCCTTCCACAGGCTTGGGGTAATTGGCAAATGCTCGTGCTGATGCCATTGTCGTTGGTGTTTTTTTTTTTAAAAAAAAAAAAAAAAACCTTTCGAACAGAGTTCAACGGTCAAAGGAAACCGTCATCAGGTTTTTCGACTAGTAACGGACTGCGACACGGCTTTTGTAACCCTGACTGCTGTTGCAGGAAGATGACACGCCTTGTCTTACTTAAAGGAGACGCAGATGTTCAAGAGTTGCCTCGGCTCATCAAACATGCATTCATACTATGATTAGCGTCGACTAGCAGCCGGGGCTGAATTAAAAAAGCGGAGTTGCCGGTACCGCATGTACATATTACTCGTGCTGCCTGTGATGAATTCTTGAGTTCTTGGCCCCCAGATTCACAGATGCTGACATTGAAGTTCGTCTACTTATGTAGGCTCCCAATCCCACACCAGCAGCAGCGGTCGTTTCTGTCGGGTCTTCTGTCGGGTCTTCTGTCGGGTCTTCTGTCGGGTCTTCTGTCGGGTCTTCTGTCGGGTCTTCTGTCGGGTCTTCTGTCGGGTCTTCTGTCGGGTCTTCTGTCGGGTCTTCTGTCGGGTCTTCTGTCGGGTCTTCTGTCGGGTCTTCTGTCGGGTCTTCTGTCGGGTCTTCTGTCGGGTCTTCTGTCGGGTCTTCTGTCGGGTCTTCTGTCGGGTCTTCTGTCGGGTCTTCTGTCGGGTCTTCTGTCGGGTCCATTGCAGGTCAGTAATGATGAATCAAAGCCTTTGACCAGCAGAAAATGCCCTTTCTGTTGATTCTTCTCTTCCTTCTTCTTTCTGTGCGCGACATCCATCAACTGAGTATCGCAGTGAGTGACTTTATTTCATGGTTATGAGGTCAACATTGGACAAAACTTCTACCGACCGAGGAAGGTACGTGCTGTGGGGGTAGCAAATGTACCCACCTACATAAGTCCGTACTTTGAAAAATTGACCTTGCCGGCCAATCAGAATGAGCATCATCAGATCACTCCTGCCTGCCGCTTGTTTCAGAGTCAACCAGTGTAATAATAATCCGTAGAGATACATGAAGTCTGCCCGCCACATTCTTCCACCACTTGTATTTATTGATTACTTACTTCGTACTCGGTATGATTTCTAGTATTTTCATCCAAGGCCAGTCTCGGTTTGATCAGTCGTCCGAACGTACCGACTATCGGTTCCAGAATGATCTTGCCAACCGCATGCGCCAAGCACGATAGAGCTGTATTCCCGTAGAGCAGAAGCCGTCTGATTCACAACCGTTTCACAATCTCCGCGCCGAACACCATGACACAACGGGTGGTCCTCAAAAGGAAAGTTAGTCCCGTCCAATGTTGGCTTTGAAACCAGTAACGACGGCTTGAGCCAGCTCAGCTGCAAGGAGATTCCCCCCCCTCATTCTGATCTCATCGATCATCCAACGAGCCTCGCTTCGTCTCGTCTCAACTGAGTCTCATTTGTCAAACAACAACAGCAACAGCAATGTGATGAGTGAAGGTGACCGCATGGGAATCATGTCCAGCCGAGAATGCAGCACGGCCGACGGGTCCTGCGTATTGATAGTTGAGTAAATGCTCTTTTGGATAGCACCCTGCAATTGAATGCCGGCCAGGCGACGAGGACGGCCACAGCACCGGCCGGCATGATGATGGCTTCTCTTTTCACTTTGGCGCAGCCCGCCAATCGTCAATTTTTTGTATCATGCATGTCGAAGAAGTGGTCACACGTGGTCCCCCCCGACCGCAGGCGCCTGACAATATCCTTTCGTTGACAAGTTGATGCATTGGACAGGAATCGGCGGGCCAGGACTGGTCCAGATGGCTGGCTCAGTGGGGCCCATGCCAGCCAAGCACAGGCACGAGCAGCACGAGCAACACCACGAAATGGCGTGTCAGCCCAGCACTGGCGCGCGCTGTGGGGTCTGGCTTTTTTGGCTGCTTTGGCTTCGGCCTCGATGCCCTCAGCCGGCCAGCCCCTACCCACCCCGTTTCAGTGCTCTGCCTTGTGGAAGGCTGCAGTGAAGTGGTGGGTACAAAAGCAGGCTGTGCATTGCTTGTTGGTGCAGAGTGGTGCAGGTGCAACCGTTAGTGATTACTTGCCCCCCCCCCTCCACCACCCCTGTGCTGGGCCTGCTGGCACAACCCAGCTATTTCCCACGGCCTCAAAACCTCAAACAAACATCCAAGCTGAACTTGTCCCTACTTTGTGCCGCTCCTACAATCCACCCGTATCTTCACTTCATCTTCTTCCTTGACCCCAGTCTTTCGTTAATCACACTCTACTCATTTGCTTCCCTCGTCTCCACCATTGACCACTTCTCTTTCACGTCCGTCGTCCGACTGAAAACTTTTGTTCGTTTTTCCCGCCACACTCCGCTCCAGCGACGCTCCGCAAACATTCATAGCCTTGGACTCAGCCTCTGCGAGTTGGTCATTGGTTGCCCATTTTGTCGACTGGCACAGGCTTGTTTATTGGGCGCGCGATCACTTCGCCATCTCGACATCATCTTCTTTCGCCCCCCCCCCCCGGGCGACGAGAAAACCGAACAAATCTTCCAAAGCACCATTGAGCTTCCCGTTCTACGTCGACTCAGCCTATCCCGATCACTGATATTACACATCCGCCAGACTCCCGGTTGGAGTCTCTCAGCTGCCCATCGTGGCTCGACTCGAATCTCGCAAGTCTCTGCTGGGTGCCGACCCAGGCTTTTCTCAGCAGGCCCCTCAGCATCATCCACATTACAGTCAGTCGTCATCACACGGTGGTCGAAGCAGCGACTATGGCCAAGCCTATCCTCAACCCGCTTATCCTTCACCTGAATACTCTCAACCCACCTATACCCAACCAACATACGCTGAGAATGCAAACCTGCACAACTTCGATCAAGGCTATGCAGGACGGCAAGGGATAGCATCCTCTGCGCCCGCCATGAGCATACGCCATGACACATGGGGTTTCCTGAAGACCAAATGGTCAGCAGCTTTCATGGGCGTTACTGCATTCCAGGCCATCATCTGCTTGGCGTTCGAAGCCTATGTTTTCGCTAGGTTCCAAACCAGCCTCGGCGCCCACATGGATGTTCCCAATGTCCAGTCTCAGTACAAGACGATTCCTACCTTTTTAACTCTCTTCATTTTTGGCTTCTTGTACGAGCTCGTTGTTGTTTGGGATGCTCTGCGCATGAAGAACACCATCCAAGTCATTGGCGTGTGCTTTGCCAACCTGGCTCTCTTGGTATATACCGCTATCCAAGTCGACCAGATCTCAGGCGCCATCGATATCTTGTTCACTTTTAATGCTCTCGAGCCCGGCGCCACGCACATGTCAGTGTGGACGAAAGTCAGGGCATTCCTCATTGCCATCCCTGGCATAATTGCCCTCGCCACTCTTCTCATGGTCTTCATCTCTTGGAAACTGTATCAGGAATTTGCGTGGGACATCTTGAAAAACATTGGCGCCGATTACCGCATGAAGAAGCGTTTTCTTCATTATCAGGTAGGAGCTTCACCGATTCGACGGGTTCAGCATTTCACAGACACGGCAACTAACACCGGACTTGCAGATCTACATCGCTCTCCTAAAATTCGATTTCTTCTTCTTTCTGGGCTTCATCATCCAGTTTGTCGTCGTCGTTGCGGAGAAATCCGATCCCGAGTTCGCCTTGACCATAGCTACGATCCCGATTACGATTTTCATCTTGCTGGCCGCCGCTTTCTTCACTCGTAGAGAGAACAAGCCTGGCATGATTTGCATCATCATTCTCTTCCTTGGCGGACTGAGCTACTTTGTCTTCAAGTTGGTGCGAATTTATCAACCAAGCCACGCATCGTCCTACTTTGCTGTTCGCAAGTCGCTGTCTGCCTTTGCGGTCATCACCATCTTGTTGATTATTCTCACCATAATCAACGCCATCATTTGCATGGCCAATTTCAACAAGGGCTTGAGGCCCCATCTGTTAGCTTCCCGCAAAGTCGAAGAAAAGCCCGACGCGACCTCAATCAGCCTTCACGATGTCAAGCCTCAGATGCCCAGTCGTATGACTATTGACTAAAGTTGAGGCCACGAGATGCAATAAACATGGAACAGCCACTCTTCTTGGTTAACAAGACAAAAAAAAAAAAGAAGATTGGACAATCATCCTTTCTCGAAAACACCGCAAACTTTACTTGCGAATCTGTATAAAGATATGAGCTCACGAAAATTTTAACAATATACTCCCCCTTTTCCTTTGTGCCGTCCGTGAGGCTGGCTTCACGGTCGCGACAGTCAAGGAAGGGTAGATTTAGACGTGCTTTTCATGTAGCGCCAAATGATGACAATGTCTGGGGTGGATGAGAGACATTACCATGGGTCATTATTATCTAGGTGCTGTTGCCATTTCAAAGACTTTTTTTTTTTTTTCCCCCTTTTGACTTGAACGATCTGCAGTGGCTGAATTTGGAGTCGGGTACGGAACGCTGAATTGCCACGCACGAGTCAAGGACGACGACTCTCTTTTTAGACGTGTGACTATTGCCAGTGCCGTTTGCGAATGCGACGCATGTTGAGGGCCCAGTCTGGAAAAGAAGGAAAACCCAGCATAAGTAGCGACTCTATCCCGCCTGTTCAATTGGATTGGGCTGGGTTCACTAGGATTACAACAGCTGAGGCCGCGGCTCACACGGACACATCATTCCTTATGGTCTCTCGTTTACAAAACCATATCCTCATGATCAAAATCAAAATAAAATAAAATAAACATTTCAAGATACACCTTGGTCACGCACGTAGTAAACATTGCCCAGGGGTCGTGGTAAGCAGCTACATGTTCAGAGACTATCTGGTCTGTCGTAGAGTGGAAAAAAAAGAAAAAGTATTCAAAGAAAAAGGCCAACGCCAGACACCCAACAACTTGAAGGACAAAGACAGCGAGCGCATGGATCATGGAATACGAATGCGATGCGGCAATCGAGCCGGACGCTTGAAGAAACACGGAAGATATGGGCCAAGTTACAATCCGACAATCCCGCTGTAGGCTACCCATTCCGTCCGGTGCTGATTATCAAATAACATGAGGAAAACGCTTCTCGATGTACTCTGAATTGAGCAGTGGAACCCCAATGGCCTTCCCACCAATATAATCTCTTCATGGTTGCAAACAGTCGGTCGGTTCAGACACAGTCTACTACAGTGTGATCTTGATAGCATCACGCAAGTGGCCTTCGGTCGGACAATAGGGGCATTTATACCGCGACCCCTTGGCGGCAATGTTGTGCAGACTGTCTCGGCAGAGGACGTGTCCGCAGGGTAGCATCATGGGAGGGTTCTGCTCGGTAGTCTGTTCTTTGCTGACGGGGCACACAAAGATGGGATGGTAGATCATGGAGGCGGGGAGGGGTGTTTCGAAAGCGAGTTCGTTTTCGGTGGTCCATTCCGTCTTCTTCTCCTTCATGTACGTGGTGTACTTGATGAGGCGGGGGAGGGCGATGGAGCCGGCCGTGACGGCCACGTAGAGGGGTGATTCGGCGGAGAGGCCCAGCAGGGAGCAGAACTCGCGGGTGAAGGAGGCCGAGACGTCTTCAAAGGCCGAGTCGATTTCGAATATGTGGCGGTACGGTGACTCTTCGAGGTTGGAGGCGTAGACCATGGCGCAGCAGAGCTGTTGGATTTCCTTGATGTGGCGAAATTGGAAGCGGGCAAAGTGTTGGCGGGCGTAGGACAAGGCGCCCATTTGGCCGTTGTTCTGGTTGTCGGGGAGGCCGTTGATGGAAGGGCCCTTGAAGAGCCATACGAATTGGAGCTTGCTGAGTTCGAATTCCAGGTTGCTGCCTTTGGCTTCTAGTTTCTGGTTGTTGGCACGGGCCCATTCTATGGCAGGCACGAGGTTGCGCTCCTTGAGCTCAGCGAGGATTCGGTACATTGTGGAAAAGTTGTCCTGCAAGTATTCCGAGTGCAGGCGCTGCATGTCCTCTTCGCCTCGCTCTGCCTCCTCTTCGTCGTCGCCATCTCTGTTCATTTTGTCGTCGCCGTCTCGGTCGAGTCTGGAGGACTTGTGGCCGGCTAGAGATGACGCCTGCTTCTGCTCGCGGTGCTTGTGTTCCTCACGTAGAAACGTAGACGCTACTGAGAACTGGCCCTCCCGGAGGAGGTGCATGGCTATCGCGCGGTTGATAAGCGCGGAATGATCGGCCATGGCATCGGCCTCCATGGGCAGCTCTCGGTGCGGAAGGGCCTAGGAGCATTTTGTGAGTAAATTATTGTGCATTGACGAGACGGCCAGCTTGGGCGACTCAGCGCCGGGACGGATGTTGTGATTCTTCAGCAGCTTTCGGGGCACATGTACTCACTCTGTCCAGCGCTTTGCCGTAATTCCTCTGCGCTTTGGTTACATTCTTCAAGTCATCCGTTATAGCTTCCAGGCGGGCTTTGACGGGATTTTGCAATGTTGTCATGGCCATGCTAATCTTGTGGGCATCACCATCTGGTATCTGAGGGTCAGCCAATCGTTTCATTTCGTGCGCCATCAGCTGTGACGGTTGAAGAGAGGCGGCGGGTTCAGAGGGGAAGTTTCCCGTACCACCAGCTACTTGCTCTCGTGTGGCCGTGAGCAAATCGATGATCGAGTCGACGTCTTGAATGGCGGCGTTCAGATTCAACTTTCGCATACGGGCTACTTCCGCCAGCAACGGCCCAAATGGCGACGAAGGCATGCCGTCCTCTGCTCCGGCCATGGCTGCCGGATGCGTAAAGGTTGAGGGCAAGAGCAGGATAGAAGGTGATCGCAGTCGAGAAGAGTTTCGAACAGCCTGCCTTGGGGACGGCAGATTTCGGGGTCTTGTATCGTCGTTACACAGTCAGGGAGACTTTGGTTCGTCGACCAGGGCAGTTTTCACAGAATCCCCCTGGCTTGGTAGTGGTTCGTGCGTGGTGCTTTATCGATGCCCAGGTATTACATATGTAGGTAGTTGTTGGACGTTGTTGGATGATGTAATCGTCTTGCTGTTTGTTTGCCAGGTTGTGGTGTTGACGGCCCCGCCGCAAGCCCGAGCGAAGTCTCGGTGACTTCAAGCAACTTCCACTCTCAAGCCTTCTTCGTCCAACTGTCCATGCTCATCATCTGCCGAGCTCGCCAAATGTCGGTAATCTGATTGCCGCACGTCGGCAATGCCTAAGTGGCCTCCCTCGGGATTTTCAAATCTGAATGACATCACCAATAAGCTTCATGTTGCCCTTGCCCCAAGAGGGAGGCCGATTCCAACGAGACGATGACCTCCTCCCTGCCCCCTCCAGGGGTACGTCCACGCGTGACTCCCGAGATGCAGCCATGGATGGTGCAAATACTCAAGATCGTATTCGCACACGAGACGGCTTGTCGACCGCATCTACGGCTCCTCAGCCCCCCCAACGACGTTTGGTTCTACCCGATCCTCTGACTTTCCGGTGAGCGCTTGCCAGCCTTTGCCCTCCTTCATTGGACAATTTGGCGCATGCTGATGAACCAGCTCCATGCAGATTTCTCGAAGATGATCCTTGCGTGACAGTCATCAAGCGACGTTGTGTGCTCAGTGGTTATGAGTTGTACTTGGTTGAGCAGTGGACTTGCTCTCGGCAGTCACCCATTATCGTTGTCACGACTTATACTGGAGACGAGAAGCATTCTATAGTATTCGGAGTCATATCCATTCCCGAGGACCAAGCTCATTGGTCTGCGAGACTTCGATTATACTTCAACACCGCCGGCCAGTACAACGCCCGCCCAAAGCACACAGAGTTCGGGGAGTTGATGATCACCAACCTGAGCAATTTTCCATCGGCACTGACTGTCATTTCGGTTCCTGATGGAGACGTGCGCAAACACCGACAGCTATTCATCGTCAATGAAGATCTTAAAAGACTGAGGTGCTCTGGCCGCTCCGGTTTGGCACTTACAGACCCTACCGAAGCGACACAAGCAAAGTTTCACCAGCTGTACAAGATCAGTGATGGCATCCCTATCTTGCAGTCTGCCATCGAGCTCATCAAACTTTGCCAAGTCGCACTGTACATGTTCGAGAAACTAGACTACCAATATATTGATGGACTGTTGTGCGACGTTACCGAAAGAGCGATTGGCAACTGGTGGACAGAGGTTGGAGCAGAGCACTACAATTTTGAGCCGACAGATGGCATTCTGGGACCTTCTACCGTGTCTGCCTTGTTGGGAATGTTGATGGGGGCGAGGAACCGGCTTCACTGGTTTGGTGCACCCGTGTCCAAGGACGTCTTCGAAATTGAGGCTACGAAGCGAGGCGTTGCCTACTTCCAGAAGCAGCAAAAGCTGGAAATTACGAGGCGCCTCGACCGACAAACCGTCTTTAGACTACACACCGCCACAGCCAAGGGGGCTGCGGGTGAAGGATGGGGCGTGCAAAAGGCCGTGAAATCTACCGTGACGGAAATTGGTGGTAAGAGGGGGGAGATAGTCATGGACATGGTTTCTGGCAAAGACAAGGGCGGCCTTGCGGATATTGAAACCCTCGACTTTGACAGGTTTGTCAATTTGGCATACGGCGATCGCCCCAGGTGGCTATGGCACGGCAAAGCTCGGAGGACTGGCAGTGATGAGGTTGGCAGCGTTCAAGATCTGGGCAGTATGCTTCTCGGACGAAGTGAGACCGCCAACTACACAGCAAGACGCACACATTCTTTCCCATTAGATGAGGAGCTAGACGCAAGAAGAAGAGAGGATGGCTCTACCGGGCCGTACTCTGCCGTCCCCGCCGGCTCGGTCAACAACATCGCAGATGTCTCTGGCGATAGAGACGCTCTTCGAAGGGGAGTCTTCAAAAGTGTCACAGGCAAGATGAGCGACGCCCGTTCCGGCCTCGGTCGCATTAAGGAGGCCGTAGGTGGTAACCGCCGGGGGCACATGAGCAAGCTCTCAATATCTGCCAAAGAAGAGTTCCCTGACACTGGCAATACCGATGCCGCCATTTCATCAGCCGCTCAGAGTGCGGCCGTGGTCTCAACTCCCGCCATGGTTGGACGCGCTTTCACATGGAAGAACAAGCCAGAGGAATATCTGGCGGCTCTAAACCGGGGCGAAAACGTGCTTCCAGGGCAAACTGATGAGACCTTGTATTCCGGATTATTAGCAAAAGGCTCCAGGCCAGACGAGAAGT
This sequence comes from Epichloe amarillans, assembly GCA_024072835.1. Taxonomy (NCBI): domain Eukaryota; kingdom Fungi; phylum Ascomycota; class Sordariomycetes; order Hypocreales; family Clavicipitaceae; genus Epichloe; species Epichloe amarillans. Next base: position 2,574,779 of record CP099637.1, on the reverse strand, counting down.
CTGGGGATGAGCTATGGACAAACCCGGAATCCCAAAAAGATAACATGGATCGCGCCGGCTCCGAAATTCGCAAAGGCACTAGTCACAAAGGGTCATCCACGGGACCTCGTGTTGCTGACGACGGTGATATCCGCGGTCCACGGCCTGTAAAGGAAGGCGGCAAAGCCACTGTCATAGTTCGACGTCGCAGCTGCGGGACAGCCGACCTTGGCCTGGAAAATGTTGCAAACGAGATTCGTTGGCCACGCCGGATATCATTCAGCGACGCGGAAGAAGCCATCCTCACGTGGGAAGAAGTAGTTGACATCACGGAGACAGCGGACTACCTCGCATGCATGGAGGCTCATGCAGGAGCAGCGAGTCACCTGAACCACTTGATTGAAGAGATTGTCACCAGCGTTGGACCATGGGCCCGAGACAAAGTCAAGGCAGTGGAGTCTCTGAATGATCGATACGGTCGAGACAGGGCTGAGCTGCAAGGCCTCTATCACCAGCTTGACGAGGCGTGTCAGCGATTGCGATACAATACAGACGAGCTTCTCAGTGAGCAACGCGAGAACCTAACTGAGAGCGTCAAGGAAATTGAGGTCCTCGTCGCGCGGCTCGACTACGAAATCAACGGTCTTGTCCAGAAAGTGCTTGAAGTCGAGGACAGCATTCAGAATTTCGAGAGGCAGGTGGACGATGTGGAGAGCAGAGCGGCAGAGCTCAAGGTGACGTTGGAGACGGAAAGCTGGGCGCATTGGTTAATCCGAACGTTGACGGGGGTGGGAACCGGTCCCAACATTACGCGTGAGACATGATGGTTCAATTGTATATTTGCTGGCAAGCCCAGAGATGGATTCGTCCATCTATCCTTTTTTTTTTTTCCTCTCCTGTCTCGTCCTGTACATTCACAGCATCTCGGGCGTTTTTCTTTTTGTTCCCCGCAATACTAGATGCCATATTGCTGTTACTGCCAGTTCATTAGAGGGGCGTAGTAGAGAGGTCCCTCTCCCTCTCAAATCATGATGGGTTTAGATGTATCCGAATAGTAGTACAAGTCCCCTCTCTCATCCTCATCCTCGCCCTCAACGCCAGGCCATAAAGTCGCCCGCCCCGATGGCATCACGTCTATAGTCTATATTCGTACAAAAAATGGGGCCCTCTGCATCACCAAAGGACCATCTGTGTTCCTCTCCTTAATCCCCCCATCAGCAACTCATCCATCCACGCAAATTCTCGTCACCAAAATCGCCAATCCAACCCAAACCCTTTAAAACACGCCGCCGCCAGTGGAGGCTCCTCCTCCCAAGGCCTGTCCCTGCTGCTGCATAATCTCACTGACCTTCATGGACGTATCGAGGAACTTGGCGGTGCACCGGTCCAGGCACACGGATTCGCCCTTGTTGAGCTCCCCCTCGCGGTAGTCGGTGGGGATACACTTCTTCTGACACGTCTTCTGGAGGCTGCCATGACGGCCCAAACACGCCACGTTAGCTCTCTGTCAGTATTCTTGGAATGGGGGGGCCGACGCACCGGTTGTAGGTGTCGGCCATCATGCGCATTTCGCCCTCCACTGCGGCAATCTTTTGCTCCGAGGTGGGTTGCTGGCGTCCGATTCCGAGGAAAGACATTGTTGATGGGGGCTGCGCGGGTTGTTGTTATCAAAGGGTTTGTGGTTGATGGGGATGGCGGGCAAGGAGGTTTTGAGTGCAGGTTGGTTTGGTAGGTCGGAATTTCCCTGGGCTGTTGGCGTTTCCTTGTTACTTTGTCTTATCGATACGATGGGTTGGGGCCCCGGGGTTGGGGGTTGGGGGGGGGTGGGGGATTGGTACGGAGGTGGGTTACCCTGGACCTGGGTGAGTGATTTCTTCCGTTCTTGTGGATTGATTTTATTAGTGGCAGGTGTTGTGTGTATTTTGGCTTCGTTTGCGAGGACGTGTGTAAGTAATGAGCAGCAGTCATGGTGAAATCTTGGCGACTTTTATTTAGAATCACGAGATACGGAGCAGTTCGAGGTCGTGACCGCCATGTCTGTTATTTATCAAGAGTGCAACTTATAATGGATACAAAATCAGCGGTCAAAGGTGACGTTCTTGGTCCTCGTCCACTCATCCAGCCCCGAGGAGGCGTTGAAGCGTCCATAACCACTGGATTTGACACCGCCGTGGGGCAGGGCGCTCTCATCATGTACCGACATGCTGTTGATGTGGACCGCCCCCGTCTCAATCTCCTCGGCAAAGCGCAATCCTCGCCGCAGATCCTGCGTGAAGACGGCAGATGCCAACCCGTACTCGGTGTCGTTGGCGATGCGAATGGCCTCCTCCTCGGACTCGATGTCCATGACAGAAACAGTGGGCCCGAACGATTCAATCTTGTAAATGTCCATGTCGGTAGTGACGTTGTCGACGACAATGGGCCGCAATCTCGTGCTGCTGCTCTCCTGCGCCTTCGCGTCTCCGTGTAGGATGGTGGCGCCGCGCTCTGTGGCATTCGCGATGAGCTGCTTGTTCTTCTGAGCGGCAGCGCTGCTGATAAGAACGGGGGCTTCGCCATCAGCTGGGAACATGGCGGCGACTGCAGCGGTGAACTTCTCTCGGAAGGTGTCCTTGATGGCCTTGTGGACGAGGATTCTCTCCGTGGACATGCAGACTTGGCCGCCGTGGATGAAGGAGCCGAGCGCGCAGTGCTGGGCGGCAAGATCCAAGTTGGCGTCCTCCCACACGATGGCGGGGGCCTTGCCGCCCAGCTCCAGCACAACGGGCTTGAGATGCTCTCCTGCCTGCTTGGCAATGGTTCGGCCGACGTTGGTGCTGCCGGTAAAGTTGATCTTCTTGACGCGGGGGTTGGCGATGAGTGATGAGGTGACGGCCGCCGCGTCCGAGGGTTCGTGAACAATCATGTTTAGCACGCCTTTCGGTAGCCCCGCCTCACGGAGGATATCTACAATTGCCCATAACGACCTGGGGGAGCTTTCAGAGGCCTTGAAGACGACTGTGTTTCCGGCAGCGATGGGGAACGCAACCGCTCTGATACCGAGGATAAACGGGGCATTCCTGTGAACCATATTAGAACAGCATCATGGGACGAGGTAACAAGGCACGCTCGAAACAGACAAGAGGGTGTGCCATACCAAGGGGCAACGGACAGCACTACGCCGTAAGGCTCCCGCAGCACAATGGCACTCCGGCTAGGGTTCGCAGTGGCTGGGAACGAGCCGGCCAGTGTGGGAATGCGACCGGCAACGTCTTTCAACATGCCGACGGAGATGTTGATGTTAAAATCTGCCCATCCCGGAGCAGCTCCAGTTTCGTCCACCATGTACTTTGTCAACTCTTGGCGGCGACTGGACATGATCTCGGCGGCTTTGAGAAGAATGTCCTGGCGCTCCTGGGGTGTGGTTTTGCGCCATGTCTTGAGAGCCTCGGCGGCGGCATCAACAGCTTTGGCGGCATCAGCTACGGATGCACCGCCGCTCTTGTAGACAACTTCTCCCGTGGCCGGAGACTTGATCTCAAACGTCTTTTCGGGAGCATAGTCTTGGCCGTCAATGACGAGAGGCACGGTAGTAGCAGCTGCTGCTGCCATTGTACCTGTGCTATTTGAATTTTGAATATGGAGTGCGCTGTGTTGGTCTTGAGCAGCCCCCAGAGTATGACGAGGATGGTGGTGGTGGTGGTGGTCGTTGCCGTGGTCGAGAGTCAAGTTCGATGAGGAGAACCAGCAGGGGGGGGGCACATATATATGCATGACAGCCCCGCTCGCTGCAAGTTCTCGGTTGTGACACCAGCATTCAGACAGAAGATGAAAGAGCTCCCGACGCCCACGTGCGCCGATTCAAGACGGTTCGGGACGGTTGGATGTGGGTTCACGGCTTCACCGGCTTCACGGCTTCACGGGCTCATCGAATGATGCTGCCGTCTGGCCACGGGGAAATGGGGTTATTTCGTACAGAGGCACGACGGCAACGACGAGTATAAACCGTGCGTCTGATCACGGTCGAAAGCTGGGAAGCGTATCGGCATCTAGGAACGGCTGCGACACGTTGGCAGTGTTGATGCGGATAGTCTCTTCAGCCATGGTAAGCAAGGGGTTTGTGGGGGGTTTGCGGTGTTTGCGGTGTTTGCGGTATTTGATGATGACGGGGGTCTTGCTTGATGCGACAACGAGCAATGCACCTACCGACTTGAGGTTGGTTGGCTGGCAGAGCATATTGAACGTCTGCTTGGGTCTTTGAGGATTCTACATGTGTCGAAGTGGGTGGCGGCGGCTTAAGAGCTCTCTTCTCGGGTGAGCGTGATGATGATGATGATGGCTCGGATTCGGCCATTGTTGGAGGAGACGATTGGGAAAGAGGAGAGGATAGAGGTATGAGTTTGGTTCCCTGAAGACTTGGGGATGACGGGCGCACGATGCTTTTTTCTTTTTTTCTTTTTTACGGTTTTACGCAAAGGGGGGGGGGGGCGGGGTCTTGCTTCCGCGCTGGTGAGATTTAAGCTTCATTTTGTGTCACCTCATCGGCAGCAAGTCCCGATGAACTAATTGATAAGGCGGGATGAGAGCAACAAGAGTGAGGAAGGGGGACGAGGGGGACGAGGGGGACCAGTCAAGGTGCTGCTGACCGACTCACGGAACTTGTTGACGCCGTGATTGGGCCGCCGCACCCACATACCACAGTGGCCCCACGGCGCGGCCTGGCGGAGGTCTGGAAGGCGCCGATGACTTTGAAAGACGGCAGATGATGGGACGACAACGTGGAGCCGGCGGGAGCACGCACGCGCCAGACGGCTGGCGAACAGCTGGAGAAGCTGACATGGTGATATCAGGACATGGGGGAAGAATCGGTCGAGCCTTCGAAGACTGAAACAAACACAGAGTAACGCCATCTGGTTGGATGAGCAACGACAATAGCTCTTCTTGTACGGCCAAAATCGACAGCCTCGTTCCGGCCAGCCTCACGAGAGACGAATACCCTTCTTTATGTCTTTATTTCTGCGAATAATTAGCTCGGCGGCCCAACAAGTCCGCGAACTGACTGGCAGCATCTCCCCAGCGCACCTTCCCATTCTTTGAACCAACTGCCAACCAACTGCCAACCACTGCCAACCCAACCACGTGAGCCACTCCAGAGCCACTCCAGGAAAGCGGACCCCAACCACGGGGCGCACGAGTCACGAGTGGGCCCACCGCGCATGGCGACCCCCACAGAACATTTTCCAAAAGTCATCAGTCACAGCAGCAGCCCCGCTCCCGGCTTCAACGGCCGGTGTTGCTAAATGCTAAAAATCCCTGGGCCAATTTTTCCTCCGTCGCGGCCAATCCAACCAGCAACTTTTCTACACCATCCACGATACAATCTTCGACACTGCCTCCGCGGTCGGCGCTCTTTAGCTCTTGGCTGTTGCTCGTCGTGAATTGTTGCTTGCTGAAGCTCTGCCTCCAACCAGCGCGGCCAATTCACTCGTTCCCCTCCAGATACACACTTTTTTTTTTGGGACTTCACATCACACGCTGCTTCTTTTTCCCTTCGGCCCATCTGCCCCTTCTGCGCAACGCAACGCAAAGCAACGCAAAGCAACGCAAAGCAACGCAAAGCAACGCAAAAGAAATCCCGTGCAACTACCCCGCCAAGCGCACAACGATTCCTGGGCCGCCGGCTCCCTTCGCCGACTCCCGCCTCCCCGCCTCCCCGCCTCCCCGCCTTCCCGCCCTCTCGTTGCTGAAACTGCGACGACCTCGATCAAGTCGTCGCCCTTCGCAGGTGCATGGACGGTTCTCCAATTGTCCCCCGCGGAGGGGCGTCTCTCAGTCCCACGAGCCCGACCAGCTCTCGTCACGGAAATGGTGGCCCGAAGCGGAAGAGGAGCGGCGCTGTTACCCACGAGAGCAGTCCCGGCAGTGCTTTAGACGACGATCACGGTGACCAGGGCGATCATGACAAGAAGCGCCAGCCTGGCGTCAAGAGAGCTTGCAACGAATGCAGGCAGCAAAAGGTGAGTTCGTTCCCCGCATGCGCTTTCATGCATCTCGCAGAGAGCAGCCTCGTTTCGCCTGAAAGATGGACCGCGACCGCTTTTCTGCTTCTGGGAACGACCGAAACAAACAGAGCTCCCAATCCTTCTCGAAACCGCCGCAAAGTTGGCCTGCTAATGACTCAATGACAATGATTGTAGCTGCGGTGCGACGTTGTGCAAGAACCTTTTCAGAGCTGTTCTCGGTGTAATCGTCTGAAACTCGATTGCAAGATTGAATCCAACTTCAAGCGCGTCGGCAAACGTTCAAAGCATGCTGAGATGGAAAAGGAAATCGACCGTCTGCGGCGCAACATAGCTCGAGCCAAGACACAAGGGTTCATGGCAGACGAAGACGAAGACGTCCACTCCCCCGTGGCCCCCAGCACAGCAACCTATACGCATACCCGCAATACTTCCCTGATGGGCTCTGATGAAGCAGTGTCTTCCCTGCTTCATCTCAAGCGAGGCGGCGCCTACGCTGTACCGCATTACTCTTACGAGCTGGAGGGCGTTCGACTGACAGACGACAACGTCACCCATCTTTTCAACGAGTTCTTTGCCTACTACCACCCGTTTCTGCCCTTCCTCAGCCCTCAACAGCCTCCCGATCAATACAACCAGCAGCATCCGCTGTTGTTCTGGTCCATCATCGCCGTTGCGGCACGTCGCTTCAGTCCGCTGGACTGTCCTAGCCTTTTGACAAACTTGTCAGGGCCCATGACCCGGTTCCTGTGGACGACGATCGGCGAGGTACCTAGCAACTACCACGTCGTGAAAGCCATGTGCCTGCTCTGTACCTGGCCTCTGCCCACCAGCACCACAACCTCGGATCCTACCCACATCCTCTGCGGTGTCATGATGAAGACGGCAACTGGCATTGGGCTCCACCGACCGAATCACATTAGGGATTTTTCGAGGGTGTCGGTTGAGTTGAACAAGGAACAGCTGGCAGATCGAGTCACCACCTGGGCCGTCTGCAATATCGTGGCACAGAATGTCGGGACAGGCTATGGCCAGCCCGCGTCAACACTGTACGACTGGACTCTGGCTCTGCGGCCCGGTGATGACCCTGCACTGCACCTGTCCACGGATCTCGAGGCACGACTTCAGATTGAACGCTTCTGCGACAAGGTGTCCAAGGAGATGTACAGTAACGCCAGCGATCCCAGAGGAGTGGCGGGAGATGAGCATCGCGCGATGCTGATGCGAGTTTATCGTCGGGACTATGGTGAATTGCAAGCCTCTGTCATGTCGCAACAGCTAGGGCCCATTGTCAACCTGCACCTGCGTGCTGCCGCACTTCACATGAGGTTGGCCGGCTTCTTTGACTCGAGCAAAACGCCCGGCTACATGGACGACCTCATGGGCCTCTGGAGAGCAGCGAGCAGCTTCTTGGACGAACTACTCGAAGTCGACAAAGTGACGTCGCCTCGCGACAGTGTCCGTGGCACCATCCTGCTCTATGCGACGAATTACCTGCAGCAAGTGCTTGTGGCTGCCGGCTTCACTTTGTTGAAGCTGATGAGGTCCTTCTTTTGCAAAACCATCGACTTTGACCGCGGACGAACCCTGTTCCACCATTCCGTCAAAGCCATTCGTGCGACAAGCGTTGTCCACAACGACCTGCAGTGGAGACTGGCCGAGCTGATGGTACAAATGTGGAATGGCGCTCGCCTAGATAGTCGAAACAATGCATACAACCCGGACGATGACACTGCTGTCCAGATGGATGACAGTTTGCAGCTAAAGGTTCGATGTCGTCACAGCATGAGTTTGGTATTCGACTCGGTCTGGCGGTGGAGGGAAGAGTATCAGTCTGCAGGCAGAGGCAGCCTCGAGAGTGAGTCTTTTTTTTTTTTTTTGGCATCAAATATGGCGGTTGGTTTTTGCACCATTATTTACTAACATGATCCTTTCGACGCCCAAGACATGAAACATGTCGTTAGCAATCCAGAGTCGGCGAATGAGTCGTCGGCGTCCTCGACCCAGCTTGACACCACCCTCATGCCCCCCCATCCTTTACCGACGTCGTCGAATATGCTCAATACGAATGGCGCACTGACACCTACCGAGACTGCTGGGTTGCCGGCGGCGGCGGCGGCAGCGGCAACGGCAACGGCAACGGCAACGGCGGGCCCGAATCCCATGATCGGAGGCTTGCCGTACGGGGGTGAGACAAACTACGACTTCTTTGATCCTCAACACTGGATGCTTGATGGATTGGTTGACTTCAATTATGGAGGCACTTTTGTGCCTCCCTTGGAGGGTGCATGAAGAGCCCCCCCCCCCCCCCCAGCCTTTGCCATGGGGCATTCCACCACGACATGCTCATGAGACTTTGTTCAGGAAACGAAACGAAGAGACGATTTCAATGCTTATATATTGTTTGCCGTTGTTTCTTATATCCCTCTTTTTTTCTTCCTTGTTTTTGGCAAACCTGACGTCGACTTGTTCCTTGGGCCTTGTTCCTATTTATCAATGATTTACATGGCGTTGTTCTTATTTACTCTTCTCAGCGGCGCCGGAAGGAAATAGCCAGTTAGGAGAGGGAGGGGGGTCACTTGGGATCAGCACCAGCCAGAGCTCCCCCGTCAGATTGATTGCACCTCCTCGTATTCCCTCTCCTCTCCATTTGAGGGGCTATGATACCATCTTTGTGTGATTGATTGTACAATGGGATTTGTTCCCCATCATTTTCTTCTTCTTCTTGGTTGTTCATCAAAAAGGAGGTTGGCATTCCTGATTTGCTAGTATCTTCACTATTTAGTCTTGACGATAAGGCAAGAATGACGAATTCAAGTTTATGTCAACATGCATCTACCTGACGGCTTTGTGGACCGTGGACCGTGGACCGTGGACCGTGGACCGTGACTTTTTTTCTGTGCGGACCAATCTCACCAAAACGTACGCGGGATTCCTCGTCACTTGACGGAAACGGACGGGGGCGCCTGGCCTGCCTCGATGAGGGCGAGCACGGATCCCATGCTGTCTGCAGCAGTAAAGGTGAAACCTGGGTGAGGCCATCTACTCCGCACTTGACAGTACTTGGCGTTGTCCCTGCAATCTTGTCAAGGAGGGGAGAGAAGAGAGGGGGAGATGGGATGGTAACCTTGCATTGTCAGCAATCGCCGTTACAAAGCCAGAAACGAGTTCAAGCCGGAGGCCCTTCTCATCGGGAAGCTAGCTATATTGGGAAAGCCCAAAAGCCCCTTTTCTCGTGTTGGTGTTGGTTCAGCGGGCCAGAATTTGTTTCTCGATGACCACGGAGAATGACGACGCACGCACACGCCGATGAGCCAAACCCAACGCTGCCTGGCCGTTTGCCTGTTGTCGACTTCTCAAGGGGGGGGAATCGACAAGCACAGATGGATGGATGGATGCCCGGGCGGAGCGAGCCGCCCGGTAGTTAGTTTCTTCTCATCCAAACCATGACTTGTCCCCAGAAAAAAAAAAAAAAACCAACTGCGGGTTGTGTTGTGAAGGGTTCACTCTCGTTGGTTTGCAACCCCGCGATGGAGACATTGCCTCGACATCTGTATGAATCGGAGTTTTTGCATCTCGCTCCCTATATTCCCTTGCGGCTTCCTGCGTGCGCCCCCCTCGCTCCCGCAAGCGCTCATCCTGGATTTCTCAAGCATTCCACTGCTGTTCGTTCGTCCACCACGCACACCCACAACAAGCACGACAAGTGAGCCAGCCGATACGAACGCCACTCTCGCCTCTTCTGTCCTCGAAGCACCAGAAATAACTCCTCTGCAAAACCCCAGAGTCAAAATGCTCAGTGCGGTACTGTTGAAAAAAAAAAAACAAAGCGGATGTCGTGCGGGCCTTGCTTGTACACCCCCCCCCCCCCTTCCCCTGACAAGTTAAGGGGGGGTTGGAGCCAACACACTTTTTGTTAGTTTCGGGAGTGCGGCCGAAATACGGCAATAAACCTCCCATGGTCTTGCCAAGGAAAACAGATTGCTCGCGAGGACTTTTTGTCGTCCGAGGCCTGCCTGATAGTAATGAACGTCATCAGGTCTCCCCCACTGTAGCTTCTTGTAACGAGCAAAGCAGCACCGAAAGACTTGCAGGGCGCTTCTAATTTGTGGCTGGGCAGCCGCGCCCCCCAAGGTGAAATAGACGGCAGTGATTGTGGACAGGAAAAAAAAACCCAGCCCGGCCCTCCCTCCCACCTTGAATCTCATATGGGGGCAGGCACACTTTCAGCTCGCACCGGCCGACACCCCCCCCCCCCCTCCCTCTCTCGAGTTTGGCGATGCGTCGTGATCGAAGAGCAGGGCGAAGCAGCATGGGAAATCGAAACACATCCCGAGGCTCCGACGGGAAGTTCATCTGATCCACTGCTGGCGCTTCGACGAAAAAGTCGATGGCTCGTCTCATCACCGCAACAAAACTGCTGGTACGGTACGCCTTGATGGGACGGCAAAAGACGTCGACTGTGGAATCCAGTGAGGGAGGCATGAGGCACATCGACCATGAGCTGCCGTGTTTTCCAGCACAGGAAAAATGCAACACGCTTGACAAAATGTGTTGGCCACTGGGGCTGGCTGGCTGGCGATATCAAAGCGGCTTCGCGCGCCATGCGTTGTTAGTGTCTGTGATACATACTTGCTGAGTGGCCTTTTTTTTTTTTTTTTTTTTTTTTCCTTCACCAAAAGTTGGCCGCGTCACTGTTTGCTAAGCTGAGCTCCCGGGGAGTATCGGTACTTTTGCCAGCTTTCGCATGCAGGAAGAAACCCAAGGATGCGGATGAAATTGAAAAGGATGAAAATGGGACGTTGATTCTTCCATCGGCCAGGCGCTTAGACGTGGAAAATCACTCGTCATCTAATTAATGCACGTTGAAGACACCCTGCAAGCGGATGGTAGGTAGTACCATGAGAGGGGCCAAAGGTCATGTTGGAAGTTGGGTCGACAAGGCCGTGGCTGCATATCGTGCCGCCAGGCCGTTGCTGGTTGACCAGACTATTTACTTGGTCGTGTGTGAAATAGCTGATTCAGCCTCGTAGCCCACGCTTGCTTGAATTGCGACAATCCAGCGCCCGGCAATCGCTTATTATGGCAAAATAACAAGATTTTTGCCGGCAAGGACGGACGCCCATGATGGAAATGGCTCGTTTCCCACCGCAACAAGGTAACAGGGAGAAGGAAAAAGGAAAGGGGGGGGAGGGGGTGGGCTGTCGACGGACATCATTGATATGCGATTTGTTGAGGCGATGACTTGTCAAGACAACGACCCAGTGAGCGTCGAGCGGCGAACAGCCAGGACGATACCCTACGTGTGTGTGCGGGTGTGCCGTGCTGTGCCCCCCCCCCCCCCCACCCCTCACAGCAACCAGACGCGCGCGTACGTGCGGATTCTTGTCTTGCTCGTGGCCTTAGTGGCGTCTTCCGGAGCCGACGCCTATTGGGTCGAGCTGGGCCGCAGGGGGTGGTGTGAGTAAAGCCGGGACAGCCCTGCGATTGAAATTGCCCAATGAAAATGCCGGAAACCCCTGCTAGCGTGTCCCGACAGCTCGGTTCGTCCCGGTCGGGTCTGACGTTGCTATTCCCCATGACTGGTCAAACGCGGGACCGCTAGCACTAGCTCTTTCGCTCTGCCCCTCACCATCATTCCTGAGCCTGCGCTCCACATGAATATGAATGAATCCCTGTCGGTTTGCGGTGAGAGTGCCTCGCCGTTTAAATACAAACCAAATTGCACTGTACCTGGCCTGGTGCAATTGTCGTGCATTTTGGCTCTCTCGGGTTGCATGCAGTCAGTCTTGCTGCTTAAGTGCTTAAGTGCTCCCCATCTCTCGTAATTGACAAGAGGTGGTTGGTGGACAATGTTTCAGGAACCAGAGGTGCGTAATCATCAACCACGCCATCCATGTATGGGCGGGGGTGGTCAAGAAGCTAATTTGCTCGCAAGACCAAGATTCCGTTTCCTCAACCCCCTCCCTTTCCCCCCCTTTCCAGCTTCATGGAGACGAGTTCTACAGCGTACGGCATGCGCACTTTAGAACCATCTGTATCTGTAGTTGTCAATGCCGTGTATGAGAGCAGAGCCTAGCACTAGGTGCGGCGAGGGCTGTGTGTGCCATATATAATGCACGACTAGATCCAAGCCCTACGCCTAGCAAGTGGGCCACACTTGTTGACTTCTTCTCTTTGCAAGGCATTCGTGCTGTATTACAACGGTCTTTGGCCCCCAGTGGCCAAATCTTGTAGTGCCTTCTTCAAATAATGATGCATGTAGAAGGGCTAGACCTGGACCGTATTAGCGAAAAAGCAGCCTCGTTCGCCACATGAGCATTGTACAACGTTGACCCAAAAGAAGCATCAGGGTGCACAATCTTTAGAATGAGTCCGGGTTGAACAGAATTCAGGCCTGGACGATGATGGGCGCCCGGGGTACTTGGTCCAAGATTCGATTCATGTAACAATCTGCTGGGGTGGCGTTTCGCATTGTTCGCATCCCGATGTCCGATAGCTCAATCTTATTAGCGGCCCTCGATGTCATTGTTGAAAGATCCACCTTGCCATCGTTGATGCTTGACAAGAGGTTGAAGTTGCTGAGCTTCCATCATGGACGGCGCCATTCGCACGCGGCCACTGGCTCAGCAGAGAGAGATGAAACCAAACCCGTCATGGCAATGTGTGGAATAGACGACGCAGGGATTCGAATTGAATGTGTGTCTGCAACAAGAAATGAACGAACGGCCAATGACTGGCTCGGACATTTTCTCCCGTGACTCACGCGTCCTGCCGACCAATTTCTCACTCGGCAAGTGCTCGGCGTTTGACCGTCACCACGTCTGAACAGAGAACTGATCGTTTAACCCTTTTGTTCTGAATTAGCTGCGGAAGACGACGGCCGGATGGGCGGGCGTTGACGGGTCACTTGTTACTGAGCCGACGTGTAATCAGCTGGCTGATCGGCTGGCTAATCAGGAGCTCAGCTACCCTCAGATGTTACCTCGTTGATTCCGAGCATAGTCATTTGCTCGATCATCTCTGCTCGCGGTCCGCGGATGATCGATCAGTGGCTCGTATTCAACCCAGAGTCTCGGCCGCGTAAAGGACAGCACGGAGCACTGAGCAGCGTGGCTTCAAAGCATATCAGTATTGACAGGGCTACACGCCCCCTTCATGATTCATTCATTGCCAGCTCCTCCATTCTCCATGGACTCTCTCTTGTTGTATGTCCAGTTGCCGGCTCCCGCCCGTTACCCGTTACCCGTTTCTCTTTTCTCTCGCTTCTCTTTTCTCTCGCTCGGCATCTCGCTGACGGAGCCAGAAACGGCGGGCGACAATTCACGAGTCACGACCAAGGGCCTGACGGTGACGCGCTCTCTCCACTGTTGTCGACTCGCAGACACCCATCTTTGTCAAGCCTCTGGTCTAGCCTCTAGTATAGAGTATAGCAGCTACATGACTGCAACTGCAAAACGTTCGTTCTCGCGACAACTCGTTCGATGGGTTCGGAATTCGAAGGGACCAGACTGGGTGCGGCGCACTGTGTAGCGGCGGCTCAGATCAGGCTGGCATGAAAGGCATGAAAGCGGGGCGGGGGGCTCTTGGGCGGGTCTCGCTACATGTGTACATGTATACATGCATACAATGCTCAAGTTCTGAGTGCTGACCCATGCATGCAGGCATGCATTTGAATCCATCCTCCATCCTCGTCCCCTGTCTGCTCGTCCCCACCAATTCTTTTCCGTACATGCCTCGATCTCAGCCCTGGTCGCCTGGTCGGTCGCCTGGTCTTTCTCTAACCACGGAGACCACGGAGACCACGGAGTAGACGGTCCTCCCATCGTCGCTTGATCTTTCACTCATGGCTCGTTTTCGTACATTTTCACCGCCATGCCTGCTGCTGGCCTCGGCAAGACTATCTGGCCTGCCTCGGATGCATAATCCCTCGACATCCCCCATCTTTTGAACACGCGTCACTCGGTCACTCGGTCACTCGGTCACTCGGTCACTCGGTCACTCGTCACGTCGTCACGACTCGCCTACCTTGGCAACTTGTCCTCATTTGAGATGTCGCTCTGGTCCGAGTGCCCCTCAATGACCTTTTCTGGGAAGATCTGTGTCTGTCAGTCAGTCATCGCCACTCTATTGTCGTTGGCATTGTCTTCGCTATTGTTGAACTTTTCGCATCGAGCTTTGCTTCCACACGAAAAAAAAACTAAAAAAACTAAAAAAACTTGTATGGATCGTCCCCTGATCCTCATACAGTTCAACGATGCGTCCGTCATTCGCGGCACTGCACTCTCTACTCTACGTTAGTCTGCCAAATAGAAACCATTTCCCTGTCCTGACAGGCACATGATTTCAAGTCCATCCACCTCGCGGCCAAGCTTAAAAAATTCCGGCCGAGATGTGAAACCGCCGTGGGTGGGTGTGCCCGATTGGCGCTCTTTCCCTTCCTTCTCGACTAAAGAGATTGACATTTGCTGGCCACACGGTGCCATGCTAGCAGCCCGAAGTTTGCGGAGCACTGCGGAGCAACGGCCACGGTCCTTTTGTACTGAATTCTGAAGCAATTCAGACACCACGCATTCTAGACTAATCATCGAACGGGCTTGACATTTGTCAACCTTGGAACTGACCAGGTGCGGGCTTGGCAACAGATCGTCTTCACCAGTCTGCCCCTCTCCTCTCTGTCTCATCATCACGTGCGCCGCATGCAACTCGTTGTCATTTTGCATCGCAGATTGAGAAACTAATCATGCTCAGTATTCAGTACTCAGTACTGAAAGTAACACCTCCCGGTTTTTCCACCGTGTCATGCAGTTCAACACCACCAACTACGGCCATCTGCTTGACAACCCGACTCGACTACGGAATGTAAGCCTAGCAACGAAGAGTGTCAATTGTAACACAAGCTTCTGCAGAAAAAAAAGGCTTTCTTCGTCTTCTCATTCTTTCTTTCAAGGTACAGCGCCACATTCAACAAAAATCAAATTCACTTGGGTAAATCGTATCAAAATATCCACAACCCCTTCCCCCCCCCCACCCCTCTGACACCGGGCACATTGTCATATTCTCCTGATAGATTTTATCTCATCACTTACTTACTCTTGAAGTTGTATCAGTATAAGTAGACTGAAATTCATTGCTCTACGTGGCGAGTTATACGTACTCGGAAATCGGTTTCTAATCATGGTCACTTGGACATGTTGTATGGCATGACCCATGGTGGTGTGGGGAGCGAGGTTGTTACGAGAATGCCGTCGCTTGATATCATCACAGAATACACTCTTTCCAAAGACGATGGACGTGTCAAATGGAACAGGGACGTTTGGCAAAAAGGACTGTGCTGAGAGGCTCCAGGGCGTCGCACGCACCTGGTCTCGCGCTTCACAGGTCTTGCAATGACTGAACCCCGGAAGCCCGAGAACATCATCGCCCCCATGGACATATCGATTTTTAAAGCCCTAAGCTCTCTTCGGAATATGGCAGGGTATGCAGCAGTCCTTCGGCGGCTATTCGCATGCACGACAGCACGAGAGCCAAGGCCCGACTTACACATCGGCGTCGACCGCATCGAAACGAGAGGTTTGGATACCCGGCCGTGCTGTGCCCTGTCCTGTTCCGTCTTGTCCTGCCCCATGCCATGGCCCATGACCGGATATCCATTGGCAACTGAGTTCATGGCGAAACCGGCGGAGAGAAAGTGGACGTGGACTGGCCTCCTATCTCCACCCCCCTCCCCTCCCCTCCCCTCCCCTCCCCTGCCCCCCATGTCTCAAGCCAGAAAGGCTTCAGGACGCAATCACACACACCCTGGACGATAATACCCCCCTTGTCGTGCCTTGTCGTGCCTTGTCGAGGCTCGTTTCCATAACCCCCCTGCCCATTCGAAAGTGCCTTTTGTAAAGTCGAGGTACCTACCTGTGTACGTGCCTAGCTCTTCTGCTCGATCCAAAAAGATCTGCACCGCATCTCAACTCCATTCGCCATTTATAACAAAGAGGCCGGACCGTCTGCGCCAGGCCTTGTTCCCCGTCTCTTCACTTCTTCTCGTCGACCCTCTACCAACCACTCCACCCAACCACTTCCCCCACCAGATTAAAGCAGACAGCTAGTGTTCAAGGTTGAGACAAGGTCGCGACCTCGTCATCAAGGCTGATTTCTTCTTGATTCAATCGGCTCCTGATTGTCTTTCTCTGCCTCCTTCAGCCATTGCTATTTCCATCCACGTCCATCACATCCGGCCAACGTTTACACTATATAGGTGCATGCATACAAGAAACCAAACCTCCCCGAAAGGACTGCTGCTGGTATCAGAACAAGTTGGTCAAGAACGTGTTCAAGGTGCTACTCTAGCAACTACACAAATAAAGAGCACAGTCGCCCTCTTGAAGCCATGGTCGAGCAACAGCTATACACTGAAACTGACTCTGTTCTCTCGCCTTCGGACGCTCTCTCAGAGGACCTCCCCGGCCTTTCAGACTGCGCCGGGTCTTCCACGTCGAGTTATCCAGACCTCGCACCATATACAACAGTATGCGTCAGCTTCGTCACAAACATCCATCCTCACTGCATCATGAATACTTGGCTAACATTGGACGGCATCTAGGAGGTCCTTGCCTTTACTCTTCCCGCTCGTTGCGACCCAGACCTTCGCACGCCGATTTCTACGGCGGGCTCCCCTCCATTCCATCACGGTTACAAACTGATGAGCGATTATCCTGCCGCAGATAGCCCAAACGGTCAGGATCCAACTCCGTCAGGAAGTTCCACAATGTACAGCCATTGGAATAACCCTCAATTTGAGATGAATAGCCATCCTAGCGAGACCAGCTCTCCCATGCATACTCCAAGTCACTTTGGAGCCGACTACTACATCGCGGGCAGACGCACCCCGATACCTCCGGAGCCCTATCTAGGAGTCTCCGGAGTGTCAGACTCTCCACACCCAGCTCCAATTTCCCAGCCTAGGCCGCCATACTATCTTCACCCGATGCCCGACCAGCACTCGTTTGTTCTCCGTGCTGGACACGCCATGTCCATGGAACCACATTCACGAGACTTCAGCCGTGACATCACAATGTCTGCGCCGATGCTGCAGGACGTTCCCAGGGGCTCATCTTATCGTCACCCTGGCGACCGTCACAGTCCGAATGACGTGCCCATCAAGCAGGAACGCCGTTCTTCCCAGAACATGTGCACTGCACGGGACATTCGCAAGCACCTAGGGGTCATAGGAAACCATCGCGTCAGAAAGCCAGGCAGCAAAAACAAATCAAACAAGCAATCGACATCAGTGGAAGATCATAGAAACTGCAATGGAGATGAAGTACCACCCTCGCTAAAGGACCAATGCCCTGATGAGGAGCGATGTATTTTTGATTCTCGCTGGCGTCATCGCAATAAGAGAGGGCAGGACATGTGGGACAGCATTCAGAGTGACTTCCTCAAGCAGTTCGACAAGAATCATGGCAAAGAAATGCTTCAGATGAAATTCAAGCGCGCTCGCTCCAAGTACATCCAGTGGCTTCCCAGAGATGTAAGTTGACGGACGCTTACCCCATTTCTACCCTCGCAGACCGGCCAAAAAAAGAATCAAAGTCGATACTGACGGTTCTCGTGCTCACAGGAAGATATCCTTCGCGAGGCTTGGAAAAAGGTAGAGCAGGATCGTTACCAAGCGATTCTTGACCTCTTCCACGAGATGGGAGGGTCTCGGAACATGCGTCTCAGCCCAAGCGACATTGAGGTCAAGCTAGTTCATGATTTGAAGCTTGAAGAACACCTCTTCTTAGACTGCTTCCAAGACACTGATGTCCGACGTCGTCAGAACGTATCAACGAAAAGGCGCACGAGTGGTCGTAGAGGCCCTGACAATGTGTTTGTGGCCAAACTCATGACGAGTGTCGACCCACGTGATGCTTTGGACGAGGACGAGCTGATTACGCAAGTACACCTGGCCAGAGAGTCTCCCTCACCATGGGAGACACCTTCAGACGGCTATGGTGAGATGATGGACGTGCACGTGTGGGATAACAAAGCACCCGTGAAAGTCGAACCTGGTACAGCACCATGACTACTCGGCCGCTCTTATTGAGGAAGTCGATGTCTCCTGGTCCAATGTACTTGGCTCATGGTAGCCGGCACATACTTTCGTGGATGGTACCGACTTGACGGCGGGCGGTTCTCTGCCCCTTGACTTATTTTCTGTCTGATGGAATCTAGGGAAATATTGATTGCCAGAAACACGTGGAAGATCCATGAAAGTTGAGCGGCATGAGAATTCCAACAACGTTTCCACGTTTTTGTTTTCATTCTATCAATTCTCCCAGTTTTTGTTATTATTCCTCCTTTTCAACCCTTTCCCCCATTGATTTGAGGTGCTTTGGTCACTTGTTTCTGCGGTTGGTTTGACAAAACACGTTTCTGGTTGTTATGTAGATTGTTTCATCTTCTCGAGAAGAGCCACCACTCTCTTTATTTGACAATGAGTATACTTTCGAAATTTATCTAGTTCGGACTGGCTTTTTTTTTTTTTCTGTTCTTTCTTCTTCTTTCATGCTGCCAGTATTAGATCCGTGAAGAAGTCAAGCTGGGAGGACGCTCCCCGTTTGATTTTGCTTCACATGGCACTTGTCCTAGGGAGCCATTTGACTCGGCATCAAGGCTGAATGGGCGGCCCTTGATAGCGCGATGCATTTTCGTAGCATAGGATGCGCACCCTTGGTAAAAGTTGGAAGGACTGCGGCTCTGATGTCTTTTTATTATGGAAACAGGCCGAGTGGACCATTCTGCAGCCACTTCCGCCCCGCAACTGGTCGGTCAACTTGGTATTCCCACGGGGGTTGCTTGCCCGCCTGCCTGCCTGCCCGCCTGCCCTTATCCTACCCATCCGACTGACCAGAGTGATGGACAGATCTGGGGAGCTTGCTGTTGATTTTCTCTCACCAGCGATACAGACGAACAGCAAGCAGGATGAAACCTGTCCTCTAGTTGTTCTAGCAGGGGCTGTTTAGTGGGACTCTGGCGGACCCTGCGGACTCTGACCAATAAGGGTCTTCCCACGCGTAGCTCGCGCCTTGTGCTGTCTGCCGTCTGCCCCGCCAATCTCATTCATGCCTGAATAGGCGAGGCCCCATCTAACGGAAAGCGCGCGGAAGGCAAGGCGTTGACGGTAAGGTACATGAATCATGATTAATAAACAACAACCCCGAGAATTTCACTTTGGCTTCGGTACTGTATTACTGGCAGCACCAAAATCTGCCGGCGAGTTTTTGCTCACCAACCTCACCAACCGGTCAACCCATCCATCTCAGATGCCTGCCCTGTTCTGGTGGGGTCATTCTGTAAACGGGATTGTATTGTGCAGCAAGGACAAGCAAGATGTCCCACTCCTTGTACTGTCCTATTTTGAGAATGGAACTTCCGGGATCGCAAGGGTAGTCGGTGCCGCATCCCTACTTCATGGAATCCATCCCCGGAGACGTTGCTTTACAGTTGCAGACTCTGGGTCATTTCCTGTTGCGCACCAAGGCTTCTTTCCCAGCAACATCATCATCAGCAGAGAACATGAGACTCTCTCTGTGATTGATTGGGAAGGAGCATGGTCTTGCGTGTCAAGCAAGGAATCTGGGTCGCGGAGTCATGATGCAAGAAGCGCGCTAATGCAGTTGAACGAGGGCGGGGGGAAAAGAGGGGGGGGGGTGAGAACAAGTTCACCAGGCGTGTCTGTCTGAGAAATTCGGTCACTTCCTATTTAGGAAGTGGCCGAATATGCAGAAGTGGGGCGCAGATGGGCTGATCCCTATAATCCGTACCGCCCAAACCATTGCCGACGTGGACACGATGGATGGACGGCATATTGCTCATCTTGCTGGGAGCTTGCTGATACCCACGGCACGGTGCGACGGCTATTGTGAACACGCTGGGTTCGATTACGGAATCCTCTGAAATGACGAAGCATTCCAAGACTTCAGAAATTGTTCTTGCTTTTTGCTTCACATTTCATCGATTCACGAGCTCTAGGGTAGTGCCCAGACCGCTGACTAACCCGCACCAGCCACGGAGCATCTTGCTCCGCCACACTTTAATACTACAACTCTGATCTCTCTCATGTGTGGCGCTGGACGATGACACTTGGAACGACTCAATACCTAAGTCGGCGAGCTGAAGGTCTTCAGACGACAACCATTGCCGACGCACGGTACTGTGCTGGCGGGGGAACTGGATCCCCCGTGTATTTACATGACCTGGTGGTTTACTCGCTCACTCGCTCTGGTCAGCGATAGCTATACTTACTTCCCTTTCTTTCTGGCCACGGTGTGTACGGTTACGGTGTGCGGTGTACGGGGTACGGGGTACGGGGTACGGACACGATAAGACGATCGTCGGAAACGCCCCATGACGACCTAGGTCAAGCATGTCGATGGTCGTGCTGCTCTGGCTATGCGCGTCGCTGCCATGGCTTACAGTATCAATGCGGGCAGATCGCCTCAGGCAGCTACGGCAGGAAACCGTGGACATGTTCTATCACGGTTTCAGCAACTACATGAAGCATGCGTTTCCAGAAGATGAGGTATGACAAAGATGGAGCGTACGGACAAGATGTACAGACGGTTCAATCAGCTAATATATCGTGTCGGTCACTAGCTACGGCCGCTCTCTTGCGGCGCCCTGACTCGAGATGGCAACGACCCTTCGCGAATAGAACTAAACGACGCCCTGGGGAATTACTCCCTCACCCTGATCGACAGCCTGTCGACGCTCGCGATACTGGCCGGGGGACCTCAAGACGGCTCCTATACTGGACCACGGGCGCTAAGCGACTTTCAAGATGGAATTGCTCAGCTTGTCCACTACTACGGCGATGGCCGACGTGGCCCGTCTGGGAACGGTGTGCGTGCGAGAGGGTTCGATCTTGATAGCAAGGTGCAAGTTTTCGAAACCGTCATCAGAGGGCTAGGTGGTCTCCTGAGCGCGCATTTGTTCGCCACGGGAGAGCTCCCGATCTTGGGCTACGAACCGAAGCCGATCGGGGGACCCAAGGGCGATGATCCGCTGGAACTTGCGCCGATACCATGGCCAAACGGGTTGCAGTACGACGGTCAGCTTTTGAGGCTTGCTCTCGATCTTGCGGAGAGGCTGTTGCCGGCTTTCTTCACAGAGACAGGTATTCCATATCCGAGGGTCAACCTCCGGACAGGCATACCCTTTTACGTCAATTCTCCGCTGAATCGAGGACCCGACGAGCGAGACGGGCAAGGCGGGCAAGGCGGACAAGGCGGGCGGCCGGAAATCACGGCGACTTGCAGCGCTGGAGCAGCCAGCTTGACGCTGGAATTCACTGTCCTCAGCCGACTGACGGGCGATTCGAGATTCGAGCATGCGGCAAAGCGAGCATTCTGGGAAGTCTGGCGAAGGAGAAGCGAAATTGGATTAATCGGCAACGGGATCGATGCCGAGCGTGGCCTCTGGATAGGAGATCACTCTGGTATCGGCGCGGGCATGGACAGCTTCTTCGAGTATGCTTTCAAGAGCCACGTTCTCCTGTCTGGACAAGGCGTCCCGAATGCCACGACGTCCAGGAAGCAAAGCGCGACGACCTGGCTGGATCCAAACTCCCTTCACGAGCCTCTGCCGCGCGAGATGCACTCGTCAGAAGCGTTCCTGCAAGTCTGGCACGAGGCACACGCATCAGTCAAGCGCCACATATACACTGACAGGAGCCACTACCCCTACTACTCCAACTCGCACCGAGCCACAGGTCAGCCATATACCATGTGGATTGACAGCCTGGGGGCATTTTACCCAGGTCTGCTAGCCATGGCGGGGGAGGTGGAAGAGGCCATTGAGGCGAATCTTGTCTACACTGCTCTATGGACGCGGTACTCCGCATTGCCCGAGAGGTGGTCTATCCGGGAGAACAATGTCGAGCCCGGCATTGGCTGGTGGCCCGGCCGACCAGAGTTCATCGAGTCCACGTACCACATATACCGTGCGACCAAGGATCCCTGGTATCTCCACGTGGGCGAAATGGTGCTCAAGGACATTCGACGGCGATGCTACACGCCTTGTGGCTGGGCGGGATTGCAGGACGTCCGCACCGGCGAGAAACAGGACCGCATGGAGAGCTTCTTCCTCGGCGAAACGACAAAGTACATGTATCTTCTCTTTGATCCCGACCACCCCCTGAACAAGCTAGACGCCGCCTACGTCTTCACCACAGAGGGTCACCCCCTCCTCATACCGAGAAGGAAGAATGCTTTTGCGGCAGCACCAGTTCGCTCTCGTCGTCGGAAGCGTCATGCCAGCCAAGAAGAGGAAGAAGAAGAAGAAG
Source organism: Epichloe amarillans (assembly GCA_024072835.1). NCBI lineage: Eukaryota > Fungi > Ascomycota > Sordariomycetes > Hypocreales > Clavicipitaceae > Epichloe > Epichloe amarillans. The sequence continues at coordinate 2,552,477 of CP099637.1, read as the reverse complement.
AAGAAAGAGGCATCTCGGTTCCCTACTACAACGAAAACTTCACAAACACATGCCCGGCAGCTCCGCCGTTGGACCAGCCCCTGACGGGATCCTCCACGGCCGCCAGGCGTGATCTCTTTGGCGTCTCTCGCTTCACCAACCTCTACAACACACCGAATATCCACGGGCCCATGCAAGAAGTTCTCGTGCACGACGAAAAGAAGGGCCCCGTCACCAGGTATCGCGCCGCGTCCAATCACACCATCTTCCCCTGGACGCTGCCGCCGACGATGCTCCCCGTCAACGGAACGTGCGCGGCTCCTCCGCAACGCGTCATCTCGGCCATTGAGTTCCCCGCCACCGACGCCGCCAGCTCTCTCAGGTCACGGCTCGGCGCATCGCTCGCATGGTACAGTTACCTCGGACCAACAGCCGAGAGTCTAGAGGGCCTGAGACTGCAGCTCGAGCGAGAACACAGCGACCGCTACGGCCAACATGTCTGGAAAATCACCCACGTGGGCAACACGCAGCTCGGACGACACGAGACCGTCTTCTTCCACGGCGAACACGTACGCCACCTCCGAGACGAGGCATTCACGGCTCTGCGACGCAAAGACACGGTCGATATCCACCTCCTAGTCGATGCGCCCCAACCACCGGCCGATTCCTCCCTAAATACTACTCCTCCCCCCCGAACATACCAGCCTGCCCCCCGAGTCTCTCCTAAGACACCTCTTCCGCGCTGTCACATCCGTCTTCGACCCCTCGGAAACCACCCGCCCCGCGTCGTCGTCGTCGCAGCCTCAAGCCCCCCCAACCGCCTTCCACGCCTGGCAAGCCTTCACGTCAGTTGGACCAGGCGCCCATCCGGTGCCCACCGTCCTCGACACCCCTCTCCCCGGCGGCCCCAGCTACGACGCGCACAACCTCATCTCCGACTTCCCCTGGACGACAATCCACCTCGCAGGCCAGGCATGCCACGAACCCCTCCCCGACTCGGCCCCCCGCGACAACCAGGTCATTGTCCTCCGCCGAGGCGGCTGCTCGTTCAGCCAAAAAGTCGGCAACATCCCCGCCTTCATCCCGTCAAGAGCCTCCCTGCAGCTCGTCATCGTGGTCGACGAGGCCGACGACACCGGGCAGCACACGGATCCTCTGCCCAGGCCGCTCCTCGAATCAGAGCAACTCACGCCAAAGGGTATGAAGAGGCTCCATGGTGTCCCGCTCGTCCTCATGAGAGTTGCCACCGGGGAGTATGAACTCCTTGGGAGAGCCCTGGCCGTGGGCATGAGGAGGAAATATACTATTCAGAGCCAGGGGCTCGTCATCGAAAATGCTGTCGTGTTATAGTAGATGGACTTTATGCCACGTTGATTTTTTTTTTCCCCCTTTCATTATGCCACTGTTGATTATGACAGAATGACTGGCTGTGGTTTGTGTTATATATATATATATGTATATATATACATATATGTATATTTGTTTTGCATAGTCGACGTGGGGACTGTTTTTATATAGTGCGTGGGTGCATGCATAGCCACCATGGCTGGTTTTGCTACTCTTCTTCTTCGAAAGCATAGACACACTACGATAGACGGCAAAAGAATGGCATGACGAGAGACGTGCTGGTTTGGAAACTCATTGTTCTACAAGGCTTCAAGTTGTTTATTCTTCCCCACCAAGTCAGAAAAAGAATTTCCATCACTGATCGAAACTCATCAGATCTGTCCTGGCTTCCTCCCAAATGTTGAATATAGTAGTCACCGCATTAGAGACAGCCCCTTGCCCAATCTCGGTCGTCTATGATCTCTGCATATTGTCTTCACCAGATCTTGATAATCAAGGTCCATCAATAATTTCGTCTCGGGAATTTCCAACCAGGTTTGAAGAAAAGAAACCCTTCCTAGGATAGTCCCGTCTATAAATTTTGAAAAAAAAAAACCTGCCGGCGAACGAACCAAGAAAATACGCAACCTCCCAGAACACAAAGTGTGAGAAACTCGGAGAAAACTTTTTTTTTTCAATAGACAATGATAAGAAAAAAACAGGGCGACCTCAAACTCCGTGGTTTAGGCTATGAAATATATCCGTGTGGTATTAGTAGTGGCGAGATTTAAATCTTCTTCTTTTTCAGAAAACTCGGTCATCAAATTTCGGTACAATTGCCAGTGAGTTCTGCGTATATATATGCATGTACGACACTTTTCGCTACATTCGTCTTGACATTCTGCTGAGCTGAATCATCAAACTCTCGGTTGTGCGTATTTTTGAAAATTTCAGCGGAAGATGGCGAGGGTGTTTATGCGCCTTCAAGTAAGATGGTTGTAGGAGCTGGGCTTAGTTTTTCACGGCCATTGAGGCCAGGAATTTCGAGGATAAACAAATGACCCATGACTTGACCCTTGAGCTGAGTAACAAGGTCGATTGCCGCCTTTGCCGAGCCGCCTGAACATTTCACCAGTCAGCATTCACTTCTCCATTCATACGCGCGAAACTGTGTCTTTATAATGCAGTAGTGGCTTACCAGTGGCAATGATGTCGTCAACGATGAGGACTTTCTGACCCTCCTTGATGGCATCCTCCTGCATTTGGAACAAGTCCTTGCCATATTCCTTGACATACTCGGCAGTCACACAGGGACCGGGAAGCTTGCCCTGCTTTCGAACGGCAACAAATCCGACGCCGAGACGCAATGCGAGGCCAGGGCCAAAGAGGAAGCCGCGGGCATCCAGTCCAACAATGATATCGGGCTTGGAGTCGGCAAAAGATTGAGCAATTTCCAATTCGAGGGCGGAGACGAGAGTGGCGTGGGCGTCGGGATTGGCGAACAAGGGCATGATATCGACAAAGTCGATGCCGGGGATGGGGAAGTCGGGGAAATGGCGAAGATGATTGCGCAGGCTTATCTTTGCACTGGCGAGTTGGGCGGCGGCGGAGGTGGCGGCGGAGGGCTGTCGTCCCGGGGCATCTTGTTGGGCAGCTGCGGCAGAGGTTGTCTGAATAGTGGACGACAGGTCTGATGTGAGGTTTGGTGAGGGCGCCGTCATTGTGAGGCGGGGAGAGAGAGGAGAGGGGAGAGGGGAGAGAAAGAAGAAAGGAGGCAGGAGGCAGGAGGCAGGAGGCAAGGTAAGACGTTGCAGTCAAGCAGACAAGGAAAAGAAAACAAGAAGAGATGGAGAGCAAACCGGGATAGCGGAGGAAGTCACGGCCTGGACGAGCGAGCAAGCGAGCGTAGAAATTTTAGCGGGCTGGACCAACTTCGGCCTGGGATGGGTGATGGGGGTGCGCACTGGCGACAGCGACATGACAGCGACATGACAGCGGCAGGCGCAGGCACAGGAGCAGGCACAGGCACAGGAGCAGGCACAGGCACAGGAGCAGGCGCAGGCACAGGCACAGGACCTTGAGTTCTCCAGCAGCATGTACAGGTCCGTAGTGGAATGTACGGACTACATAGCTCACAGAGGCAGGAGGAAGGAGGCAGGGGGGCTCTGCGGGGGGGGTGGTGGTGGGGGGAAAGAACGTTGACTCGTTAAGGGAAGGAGGGGGAGGAAAGGAGGGGCAGCAGGAACCACCTGCGACCACCTGCGACCACCTGCGACCACCTGCAAAAACACAAACCTGGAACCACCTCCGGTTATTAACCACCGTGCAGTGCACCCTCAGGCTGCGTCAGGCACAGAGAGGATGGGCAGGCGAGATGGCCAGATCTGTTACTCGCTCACAGTTTGTCTGCAGCAACAAACGCTTATCGCGCCACGCCAGCCGAGTCGAGCGCAGCTCTGGCAAAGTCGGTGAGCAAGCTATTCGAGATTCTCATTTCGTGATGCCATCCATGATATCCATGATATACAATCAATACCAGACCAGACCAGACCAGGCCGGACCAGGCCGGACCAGGCCAGAGGCTCTGCTCCGTCTCCGTACAGTACAGCAGGGACGTCACCACCATTCGAAACACTTGCACATGCATCTGTCACAATATCATCACATCACACACATAACAACACTTGGTCGACGCGGCACGCAATCCGCAGTCCGCAGTCCGAAAAAGCTCCGTGCCTTATAAGTACCGAGTAGGGCCGGCAATGACACACAACACAATTCTCCTGCGGCATGGCATGAGGTCAACTGTTATCGCTGAATGTCCATGGATTGTCATACTAGCCAGCCCCGGCCTGGCTTTCCTTCGTCCGCGGTAACACGTGTGCCAGCCTTGTGTTCTCTTGGCCCTAGAAGAAGGAAAAGAAACGGCAGGAGTTGTGTGACTCGGATTTGTCCACCTCATGTGCGGCGCGTCTTGACAAAGTGATATTATGTGTGACAAAAGAAAAATCTTGCCAGACCCAGTTCCCGCTTGGAATGGCAGTTCTCGATGAAACCACCATGTGAGAAGGATCCCGACCGTGGATCCGGTCACGGCGGCGTACCAGGATGCCTGTCGCAACAACTTGGCTGCCTTCTTCCACCGCCGACAGCACAGCACGACAACTGCACAAACATTACTCCGTATTACATAACAGTTAACAGAGGCTTGCAGGTGGTGGCGTCTGCTGCGGCATGGAGCAGGGTTACGTAATTTGCGTTTGACGTTCGCCACGGTTCGCCACGGTTCGCCACGGTTCGCCACGTTCGAGACCGACCCCCTTTTTTTGTGGGTTCTTCTCTGGCTGGGTCGGTCCTGAGTCTGCAGAGTCCGCTTTTTATTTTTATTCTTATCTTTGCTTTCACGTTTCACGCCATCTTTTTATGGCTCATTATTGGATTCGGCATTCGGAGACTCGCTCGGCCTGCCTTTCCAGCATACCATGGTTTGGCCTTCCAAAGCAGCGGAGACTCTGTTGCGTGGGCGCATACGAGCAAGGTACTCCGTACTGAAGAAGTTCCGATCAGAAAACCCACCATTGACTACTCCGTACATAGCTCACCGACCATCTACATGTAGCTCACTGACCATGACCATGGGCGTGCATCTCGACTGACGCAGTGACGCCGGACGAGGCATTTTCCTCTCAATTCAGCACCGAGATATCCGTTCCTTGGAGGGGGCAGAAGACGCCGAGCCCACTCAAGCTTGCGGGTCCTGCCGACAACCTGGAAGCTTGGCTGACCTGACAATATCTGGATCCCTACGGAGTACGGAGTTGTAATATTAGCTTCTCACGCTCTGTTGTTGCGCGTCGCCGCAGGGTGGTCGGTCGAGGTGGGTTGGCACTTCACTTGACAGCCCCACGAACCCGTCGATGCCGTCGATGCCGTCGATGCCGTCGATGCCGTCGATGCCGTCGATGCCGTCGATGCCGTCGATGCCGTCGATGCCGTCGATGCCGTCGATGCCTGCTCGTCCTTGTATCTATCCATGTGGCCATCTACTCCGTATTCCGGCGGCCAATGGATCTTGATGAACACCTAATAACTCGTGTCCGTGTGCGCGTACGCGTCCGCGTCCGCGTCTGCGTACATGTATACGCACGCTCACTATTAACTCGCGGCTTTCTCTCGCCTCACCAGAAGTTGGATGCCGGCAAACCGCTGCTGCGTTGGTGTCATGAATCCCAAGACGACTCCCACTTTCGCAAAGGGAGCCCAGTATTTCGCAATTCTCACCGTCAGCAATGACCAGACACACGAGACTGTGATTTGGCACCAGCATGTACTGTACCTACCTACCTATCTTTTGCTTCACAAGGGGTCTGTATCTACCTTGTCGAGCAAACGGACTAGGCCTCAAAATACTTGGATCAATTCACTGCCTCTCCGAACAAAACTTCCTGACCGAGTCACCGCCTCATTCATGACCGTTTCCATGCCAATAGCGTTGCCCTGTGTCTCGCCCTCCGCCAGTCTTACTGCACTGCGAGGGTGAAACCCTTTGTTGGCTGCATTCTCCGGGTGCTGTGTGTAGGAAGAGCCAGCTTTTCGGTTTGACGGTGTGCGTGCGTGCCTGCGTGGCACAACGGTAACAACGGTAATGCAAGCCGGATGCTGGATGGTTGCACAGATGCAGAAAATCAAGATCGGTTCCGGACTCACTCATATTGTTTGCGTATCGCCCTATAGAATTGACGTGATTATATTACTGGCACGCGAGACGTGCTTTTATGAAATTGATGAAATCTAGAGCTTCGGGCAGGAATAAAAGTCTGTCAAATAGCCAACGGGAGATGAATCTATCTAATGCCAATGCTTCAACAGAGTATGCCAAAAGAAAAAAAAGAAAAAAAAGAAAAAGACTGAGACTGGAAAAAACTGGAGACACGAAATTTGGGTATCACTCCGTCATGGACAGAACCGGAAAAAGAAGAGGCCAAAAGCTGCTTCGTCATCTATCCATGTTCCCAAAACAAAAGGGTATCAGGCCCCGAAAGAATCAACGGTTACGCAAGATCCAAAAAGGAACACCATCCCGCTCAGCTCTCTTCTCCTCAATTTGATTCCCCGTTCTTGTTTGCACGACATTGAAGCAAAGAAACGCGGGGTTTCCTGCCTTTTCCCCGTAGTGGCGGCTGCATGCTTTGTGCTCCGTAGCACGAGTCACCTTTTTCATTTTGAGAGGACGGACGGAGGGAGGGGGGTTTCTTTGCTCGCAAGGGTGCATGGACTACATGCAACAAGCGCGCGCAGCACCTCTCAGCGGAATTGGAGCCGGACGATGGAAAAGAGCATGTTCTGTAGCACGTGCAGCATAACAGCCACGCATGTAGGCAACAGCTCTGGCCACACCGTAAAGTCCAGCTTTCCCTCCAAACCGACATCAACGTCGAAGCAAAGCTTAATGAGTAGCCGAACCGCCAGACTGGCCACCAGCTCGCACGCCCAAGTCACCGAGGATGCCCGAAAGGTCAGCTTGAAGTCGTACGGCTCGTCGTCGTGGTCAAATGCAAAGTGTGGATACACGGCTTTGTTGGCACCGTAGTGCAAGACGGCCACGCTGCCCAGAAAGGTCGCCATGGAAGTGTTCTCGGCGAGGAATCGTATAAAGACATTTCGCGCTTGTATCTTTTGGTATGAGCCGTAGCTGAGGCCATTGAGGCCTAGGACGGTGAGAACGCGATGGAAAAAACGCGTCATCATGATGGGAGTCAACACGACCAGAGAGGTGGATGAGAGGATTTGAAGAATTATAAATTGTGTTGGTGAGCGGAGTCGAGCGTATAAAGCGCGGACGTAGGTCTGGTAGGTCAGCATAAAGTACCTGTTGTACACGTACGTGTTAGCTGAGCCACTTCCATCTTTTCGTGACCGACACGTCCAGCCATGGGATGGCGATGTCGGGAATCGAGGCCCTTGATAGTGGCATAAATCGGGAGCGCTCTCTAGGAAAGACGTACAGCTTAAAGACCCAACTCAACGGGTAGCTTCCGACTCGCTCGCCCTCTCGAATACCCAGGACCCAGCCTGTCACAGCATCCAGCAAATGCACCGTTGCCACCCATCCGTACACGTACACGACCGTTTCCAAGTTGCCGTGGGGCAGCGTGCGCAGGTATAGCTCGGCGTATGCCTCCCCAATGACATAGACCATGAGGCCGACAACCAGGGCAACGCAGAACCACAAAAACCGTACAAAACTAGCTGGTAGCCACAGCCGTCTCATGGCCACTCTTTGGCCACGGCGGGGCGGCGGGTTTACATGGAGCATGTCGCCTTCCGCATCCGCACAGGGGTGATTATTGCGCCTACGCCTGTCCCGCCTGGCGGGTAGGGTTTCAGGTTCGCCGGTCCACCATGAGGTGGTAAAGATTCGTTGCGTCTCAGATAACGAGTGCCGAAGGCCAATGTGTCTTTCATTTGTCATGAGAATGAGAAAAGCGACTGCCACAGGCGTGGCCATGATGATGAAGGTCCACGAGATCCAAGACGTGTTGTGAATGGTGAGAAACCGGGTCTCGGGGAAATAATAAATGGGGATGGGAACAGCAATTGACAAGATGGCGATGAGGAACACGGTGAGCGGGAATCCTAATGACTGCGGCCACCAGTTGAGACTATACAAGTTGAAGACTTTGGTTATCCATATCAAGGCTGTGAGGTTGTAAAAGCCATAGTAAACGAACAGGAAGAACCAAAAGTTGACTTGTACGCGCGCTTCACCACGACCTGGGGTTTTGTGGTGATCTCCAGGTTCTTCCGAGGGATCATGATTGGGCCCATCGTCATTGCCGGGCAGAGGATATTGAGGGAAGGGTATGGCACACCATGCAACGGCCTGCAGTCCTTGCGATTAGCTCCTTGCGATTAGCTCCTTGCGATTAGCGCAAATATACGGAGCAGATGGCGCAAGATCGATGGCAGACGCCAGCAATCTAGAGAAAGATTGGCGGTGACATGCGATGACGGCGTACCGCAAAAGAGAAAGAGCAAGACAAGGAACCAAGCAGACGTACCAAAACAGCTGGCAGAAACACCAACAGCCCATATCTGCTCCACCACCTGTCCACCATGCTCTTTACTGCAGTCTGTTTCGGATGCACCCACAGATCCATGATCCATCTTTGCCAGATTCTCTGACCAACCCAAGCATCTTCGTCGTCGTCGTCTTCGTCGTCTATGGCGTCGTTACCGTCGTCGTTGGATAGTTGAGAGGCCACCAGAGCCCCGTATCCAACATGTACGCTGCCTCTTCCATCTCCCGTCGAGGCGGAAAAGCGGTCTGATAGCAGGCCGAGCTGGCTGGACCTGCGACGGGACGAACCCGGTCGCGGAGGGACAGCACGGAAACGTCCCAACAATGGGGCCGAGTCGTTGGATCGAACGCGAGACTCTGTGCCTTGGGTAAACTGGAAGAAGCTGGGCATTTGAGCGACGGGCTTCTTGTGGCCGGGATCGCGTGCCGGAAGTTGATGCGGGAGCCAAAGCTCCCTGCCCGGCGTAAGGTAAGGATTCAGGAGACGAGCGATGAAACCAGTGCGGGCCAGCTGTTGCTAAAGTCGTTCAAGGAGTACTTGGGGACATGGTATCGTGAAAATTTGGCCTGTTTCGAGGCGTTCAATGTTGGGTTCCAGGTGTGTGCGTGTGTGTGTGCGTGTGTGATAAATCGCGGCCGGAATGCTCCTGCATGAAATCAACCCGTCGGCAGGCACGGCAGGGAGAGAAGGAGCGCGGCAGCTGCAGCTTCCGTGACGCGCGCGACTGGCGCCCCTCGGTCAGTGGAGTGGAGCACCGACCGGGTGACGGCAATTGTGGATCGCACACTCCGCAGACGGGTCTTGTGACATTCATGACATTTTGGTCTTGGTCAAAGGGAATCTCGGGGAGGGGGGGTTTTTTTCTGTCTTCGTTTCCTGTCGCAGACACCATGCACTTCACTTGTACATGCAATCTTGAACGTGGAGTTACACATGTTTAACCTTTTGCTGTTCGAGATGTTCCGCACCTCGCATCGCAGTTCTTAGTATGATACATGAAGTCCTTGGCAGGGACTTTCTTTGCTTTCGCTTTTCATCACGTCATCCCGCCATTCAGTGTGAATTGACTCGCGCACCGCTTCGCCGCTTCGCCGCTTCGTCACAGCTCGACATTCAGTGCTTCAAATGCACCAATACCCAAGCAATAAACGCCTCTCAGTCGCCTCCATCTGATCCAAGATCAGAACCAAGATCAGAACCAAGATCAGAACCCTCATCCACTATTTCAGAGCCTTCATCACACCCATCGTCGTAATCCTCAGCCGAGTTCTCCGCAGACGTTTCCTCGGGCTCGGCATTTTCACGGCCAAGTAATTCCTCTGCCAAGATACCGCCAGTGATGTCGTCTGTGAATGCGACGGTCTTGGTAGAGATGGGCTTGCAGGTGGGCGAGGCTGGCTCCAGAACATCTCCGCTCCATGGCTTGCATTCATTAACATGCTCGCCACAGCGCAGACATGTCCAGCCTTCGCCTTCTTCGCGTTCGAGTCGTGTGGCCAGACATACGAAGCAATAGATGCAACCACAGGGAATCGTCTCGTATGGGTTTGTGACGTCGGTTTGCGCAGAGCCAATGACGCCACTAGAAGCAGCGGCAGCCATAATCTCCGTCTCACTCGTAGCCGAATCATTCTGATCTTGGTAGCAAATGGCACAGGTTCGTTCTGGGAGAAAGCCGTACTCGCCATTGGCTGACTTTTCCTCTTGTCCGTTCGTATTGATGATCTCTTTCGTCTTCCTCCACGTTTTGCTCAACCAGCGTCGCCATTTGTTGACTCCGATTAATGGCAGAACAAACAGTAAAAACTCGGTGAAAGCATGCCAGACGAGCTGCCGGTTGAGATACTCGAATGAAACCTCCCGGCTCACCTGGCTTGTCGGAGGAGCAAGCCGCATCCTCAGGATTCTGTCCAGCAGTGTTCTGTAGCGACCATGCAGGAGGAAGGCCAAGAAAGAGGCCAAGGCTGCAGTTGAGTGCATGGTCGTGAGTCGCCATGTCCAGCGAGAAAGATTTCGAATGCGAGGGCTCGGCTGGCCATGGCCATCGTCCTGTTCCAGCAGCCAATCCTCCCACCTCGTCCAGGCGTACTTCCCAAACACGGTCACTAAGCCGTGCATTGACTTTTGTAGCCTGGATGGTGGTGATAAGACGGGCCCTGGTTGTCTCGCGTCGGTGTATTTGAGATTTTGTAGCGCAGCACCATATGTAGCATCGTGATCCCATACAGTGAGCTTGAAAAGAACGGCTCTCAGTGCCAGCATAATCTCGGCGGACCAGTCGTCTTGTAGGTGCCCTCCAGCAAAGTACTTCAGGGCATCGCCCACCTGACCCCTCAGGAGATGGACGAGTTCTTCATCAAGGAGTTCGGCGTCCACCTGTGCCACTCTGAATGCAGGCCGTGTGCCCTCCCGCGAGGACACGGCATCCCATGCCGGAGAGAGTCTGTTGAACGGGAATGGCAGGCGTCGAAGCTGGTAGCTGGCACGAGGGGCCCCTCGCTGCGCAGCCAGTCTTGCTGCGGCTTCGGCTTCGCGTGCCTGGCGCCGCGCTGCAACGCGATGCTGCGCTTGAATGAAGCTCGAATCTGTCATCGGCAGAGCATCGGACAAATGGTTGATGTAGGTCCGATGGAGATGGGAAGATGGGAGGTGAATGGGTCGAGGCGAGGCTGGGACAATGCAAATGGCCGAGGCCTGGGCTGCTGTCTATGGAAATGTCCGGTTGTTCCCGTGGGCAAACCAAACAGCAAGGCGCAAGCTGGTAGGGATGCGAAGCTCTGAGCCAATGGAATGGCGGACCCGACATGCATTGCATTTGCATGGGACACCTGACGGCTTCCCCATCGAGCAACTAATAAACGCGCAGTAATGTAATGTAATCCGTGGTAATTAACTAGGCCCAATACGGAAGAGGCTCCTCCTTCATACCTGTTTTCAGGGCTTATAGACGCCTTGATGAATACCTTGATAGTACAACTATAGTACAACTATAAGCCTTCAACGCGCTATCAAGGTTCCCGTTCGTCACAGTCTCGGCCCGCTTCATCAGAGAAGCCTTTTCACAACCCACTACGGACTACACCTGTTGCCATTAAAAAAAAAAAAAACCACAACCTCCGAATAATGTCTTCATCCCAGCGTCGCGGTCCTTCATTACCACTGCGGGCGGAGGGGTCCTGGCGAATGGTGGAAGGTGAACACGACAGCTTCGATACGACGATTTTACCGTCCACGGGCGACAAGGCAGATGACGGACCTGTTCCTCTTCCCAGCCGTCAGCCTTCCCCTGGCTTCCCATCACAGCTCTCCTCGCAAGGGAACATGAGCCCGGGGTCGTCGGGGTTCCCATCTCAAGACAGCATCCGGGATTTTGTCAAGTATCAAGATGACGATCAAGTGATCCTGCGAGAACCTTTTCGGCCAAGCGTCATCTCGACAGCCAGCTCTGAGCAGCAGAGAGCATATCGCACCCCGGATCCACAGTTCAAGATGCCCTCGATGGACATGGACGACTCAAGGCGAAGCAGCGGGAACAGCTCCAGAACCATCAAGCCCTTGGACATGAGTACGAGCCACGAGGGTGAGGACCAAGGATACTCTGGTAGGAGACGTGACGGTCCATCCAACGGAGCACTGCTACCATCTGCGGTGCTCAGAATCCTGGCCTGGGCAGGCGACATCGCCCTCATCGCCTTGGGTTTGGCCAAATGCCCTCTGGGGCTGCTCCTCGCCGCATGTCTTGTTTTTGGTGTCGCCATCATCGTACAAAACATGGCTACATGATCCATAACGCTCGGCCATATCACCCATCTGTCGCCTCCCAGGAATATAATTAGCCGCACCTACTTGTCAATTCTAGCACCAAACACCTATAGCCCGACTTGGTGACTTGTTGCATTTGATTCCTCGCCAAGATGGAATCAAAACATCACTTGACTAATCTTTGACTCATGCTGAGTAGACCACTGTGTCAATACACTCATGTCCAGAAGAACTATGCACATGCTCTTGACCTATGCTAAAACATCCAATCCGCCATCGATGAAACAAATGGGTATTGAAATAACAGATGGATAAAACAAGAAAATTCCTGACGAGACAACAGTTGCCCCTGCAACATGTCGTGGCCGTTAAATGGCACCTCTCCAAGGAGTAAAGGACGGGGTAAATCAAAATAAAATGAAGAGGCTTTGCGCTTCAACGCCTTGTTCCTTCCTTCCATTCCTTGATATCTAGCCAGTAAATGTCCCATACCAGCAGTTTCTATTTCTAAAGACACCCAGAAACGCCGATGCGATGCTTTTATGCTTATTGTGACAAGGATTCAATAGCCATTTCATTCGTCATGGTTGCCGCAACATCAGGATATGATGAGTGAGCGTTCAGTTGAAGCCCGGAAATACCTTCGAAATCGCTTGCCTCCCTGCAGTGGATGAAATGAGCAACTCTGAGAATACATGCATGTGCCATGGTTGTTGCTTTGCGCAAAGGACGATACAAGTTGTGACTCACATTGAGGACGAGATCGATCAGGATCGTCAAACGGAGCGTTGTTGTCCGCAATCTGTCTCATACGTTCTCGTGCAAAAGAGGAAGGGCTGCCACGCCTATTTGGCGCTGTCGGATTTATATCAAGCTCGGCATCTTCTGGCTGCGTTGGAAGTACTCTCAGCGCCCGGGGCTTGGACTTTCGGGGTCGCGCTTTGGCGGTGGCGGATGGCACCGGCGCCAGGTCTGCGGAGTCTGGCGCCGCCAAACATGCCGATCGATGGGGAGACGCAGATGAGTGATTGCCATCGTCAATTCCAGTCGCCTTTGGACTTCCAACAACATCTGGGTCCTTCTTGGGAGCCGTCAGCATCTTCATTGGGATGTTGTCTGGCTGAGCCGACGGTGGGCTGCCTGAATGCGATGAGCCAAATAACTTCCTTCCCCATGTCTTCAGCTTTGTGTCTCCATATTCGATGGAAAAGTCCTCCAGGTCCACTCGTTCTCGTAATCGTCTCAATGCTCGTTCTCGGCGCACCATTCCATTTGTGATCTTGGGACTGTACCCTCTCGGCAACATGCAGTTCTTGCATGTCGGGCATAATGAGCTGTTCTGGATGAGGAATTCGTCGATGCACTCGGTATGGAAGATGTGTCCGCAAGGTAATTCGCGAATAATGGTAACTCGATGTTCAAAGCTGGCCAGGCATATATGGCAGTTTGGCTGAAAATTGGTGGCGGTGGTCTCGCCGACGCCCATGAGTGTCGACCGCTTGCTTCGGACACTGCGGACACTAGGGGCGGTCGGTACCATTGCATCAGATGACGCCGCGTTGCTGCTTTCGCGACGTCTCTTTCGTCGTGTCTTTTTGGTGCCTGTTGACGGCGTTGTGTGCGTGCGCTGACTTGCCGGCATGTCCAGCAAATCTGGCTCCGCGTTGTACGTGAACAGTGGGAACTGTGTGACATGCGAGGCAGGGACCGTCACACGCTTGATCCCCATTGCCTCAAGATCGACTTCGCCGGTCTGGACCCGTCGTTTCAAAGATTTCCGATTTCGCCGTTGAATGAAGTTCATGATAAGGGAAACAACGAGTATGACGAATAGCAGCGCACCGATGACGATCAGGATGAATGCCCACGTAGCCGGTGGATTAGAGGGCTTGTCCAATGTGAGTTTGGTCCATAGTCGCAGATATGTTGTCCAATGAATGTTGTACAATCGCCTGATTTCTTCGCCATGCGGGACTTGGGTGATGGCTCCCGAATACAAGCTAAGTTGCTTAATGATCTTTTGGCCTTCTCGGCCCGGTATCGCGAAAATAGGGAATTGATGGTTCGACCGCCAGGCGCCTCCGTCGCCGAGATTCCACACTGGTGAGTCACCTTCTTGTGGTTTGTTGGTCGAGTTGTTGGGTTTGTAGAAGATGAAGGCTTTGACAGGTCCTTGTAGAGCAGAGTTGAGATATGCCTGCGTGCAGTCGCTGCTGAACCATGGCGCAATAGCGATTAGGTTGAAATTTGCCGGTGGCAAATCCCTTCTTCGGGTGACATTTCGCGGAATCGAATCATATTGTTGCACGTCGCAGGATGGAACGGATGTGACGTCGGGAACGAAGAGGAGGCCCTGGATCGGACTGTCGTAAACGCCGGTGTTCCCGGTCGACAAGGTCGTTAGATTTTTGTCTATGGTTTGTTCATACGCCAGTTGGCTCTGTCCAAGACATGATTGTCAGCATTGCGGCTGACGTCGTTACACGACACAAGATGGCTGTGGTAGAAAAGGGATACATACCGTCTGCTGGGAGAGATTCTTGGATATCGTTGATGCGATAGTTCCCTCGCCATTCCAACCCGGATTGCTGAACAAGAAGCTGTAGGTGATAGTCAGCTACGATGGTGACTTCGAGATCGGTGCGAATGATGCTGCTGGAAGACTAGAAAGTTGTTGAACTTGCAAAAAGCGTGGGGGCAAGTATGTGTTAAGAAATGGCAATGAGAGCATACACGTTGTTTTGAAGATCTGTGAGCGCTGAATCAGGAGATGCGTTAGCATGTGGTCCAGATGACCGGGGAGAAGCAGCGCTTTGAATCTGCATTTGCGTTCTAGAGAGGAAGAAAGCCTCGGGTCCAAGGGCAAGTTCTAGGAGGCAGCATACACATTCTTTCTTCAACTCATGTTTGGCTATAGGTGGGAAGTGAATGACATTGCGGGCGGCGCAGCACAATGGCGAGAAGGTCGCTTGCAATGGACGTCGGAGGGTGACGACAGCGATGGAAGCAAGAGGCGAAGGGTGCAGGACGAGGAGATGAAGATCCGAGAGGTATGAGAATGGGAGTGAGTGAAGGCGCAGTTGGGAAGAGCAAAATGAATGAATGGAGCACCAGACTAAAGCGCTAGGGGTGCCCGGGGTGCCCGGGGTGTCAGCGTCCGTCAGCGTCCGTCAGCGTCCGTCAGCGTCCGTCAGCGTCCGTCAGCGTCCGTCAGCGTGTTATGTACAGTCCTGTATGTACATAGAGCAGGTGGTGTTAGCGATCGGTCCCCCTCCAGCTCGGAGGGAATCAGACAACCAGACTCGACTTGCTCCCGCCGCAAACTAAGGAAGGCAGGCGGTCGTTAGCAGCCGATACTACAGGATACAACCGCCAACAGTCCAACTGGCAGTCCTACTGGTCCGGTGGCCACTAATGATGGACCACGAGACTGCCTGCAGGAAAGCGGGGCGGCGGATCCCACTGCGGCTTCTGTCTGTCCTTCCTCCTTCCTCCTACCTCCGTTGGATGTCACCATCGCTTCTCTTCTCCAGAAAGTTACAGGCACCTTGCATGGATTCAATTCAAACCCGTGGTAAACCCTAGTCCATAATCAAGCATCATACTGTGTGCATGTATGTATGACGGAGTAGTGCACTATTCAAAAGGGCGTGTTAGTCTGAAAGGCGACGTCGAAAGGTTGGTTGACTATGTACTGATGAAGCTACCTCGTAATAACGGCCTTGAAGGCCTGAACTTTGAAGAAACGTGTTTTCGCCCGCGCCTGCAGGCTGTCCAACGTGCTCCCTCCAGGACTCCGCAACAGATGACATCGAAGTGGGGGGACTCCACTGGTATGGTATGGATGAAGCCTCAGGCAGCCGCTCTTGGACCAAAGGAGGGAGACGCAGCCACATGCCACACCAGTCACACCACTTGCCACTCAAGCCTCCAACGCTCTTTTGAAGGGTTCCGCCACTGGGCGCCACTGGGCGCCGCTTGCAGAAATTCAAGCCGATCTAACCAAATGACAACGGGCCCAGATACGATATTATTCCAATGGACATGCAATACTTTGTGCTCTTTTTCTGCTGTTAGAGATACGCAGGTCGTTGTTTCAATTCGGTCATACGGAGTACGCGTATTCCGTACCCTATCCTGCACTAGTCTTGGCGATTCCTATTCATTCCCGCGCTGTCACGGTATGAGTATTGGTACGGATCCGTACATGTACATAGACACAAGTGCGATGGAAATTCGGTAATCGTTCTTTCATCTACGGACCAATCATGACCCCAGTCCTAATCGCGTCCTCAAATCAGCAGCCAAGTTTTCATCACCCGCCCACATGTCTCGCCTCGCTCCATGCAGAACATGCAGAACATGCTTGACTCATCTAAAATACAGAGTAGTCATGTCATGTCTCGACGCGCACCCGGCGCCTTTTGTGCGTCTTCTCTTCGTTACCGACTCGACTTTCCAGAAATCCACAATCACGCATCTCGTACGGAGTGTGGAGTATTCCTCAGCAAGTGGTAGCCGTTTGAAAAATCAGTAGCCACTCTCACCGCCGTAGCCACCCTGTTGGCGGCGGCTATAGTTGTCGTTATCACGACCATATTCCTCGTTTTCCTCGTCATCACGACCCTCGTTGCGGCGTCCGTGGCTGCGTCCGTGGCTGCGTCCGTGGCTGCTGTTTCCACCATAGCTTTCCTCACGACCGCCATAACTGCTCTCCTGGCCACCATAGCCACTCTCCTGCTGGCGGCCGTATCCGCTTCCCTCACGGCCTCCGTCGCCACTGCTGCCGCCATAGTCGTTCTCTCGGCGACCATGTCCACTGTAACCGCCGTAGCTGGATTCCTGGGGTCTGTAGCTGGACTCCTGACGACCGCCGCGCTCGTCGTCATCACGGCGACCATGTCCACCGTAACCGCCGTAGCTGGCTTCCTGGCGTCCGTAACTGGACTCCTGACGACCGCCGCGCTCGTCGTCATCACGGCGACGGTGCTCGGAGCGCCCGCCCACATGGCTGTCGTAATCATTGCCGTAGCCGCTGCTCTGGTGACTGTAACCCTGGCTGCTACTCTGTTGACTTTGTCCGTAGTCGCTGCTGCTGCTCTGATGGCTCTGCCCAAAACTGCTGTCCTGGCGGCCGTAGCTCGACTGGCTCCCCGTATAAGATTCGTTGTCGTTTCGGCGATTGCTTTTGCCCTCATCCTCACTTTTACCAAATGCATCACCGAGAATAGAGCCAGCCTTGCTCAAAAAGCCCTCGAGGCCGCCCTTCTCCTCATGGGCATGTGGGACCTGGCCCGAAGGCAACTTCATGCCAGTTTGTTGTTCCACAACATTCGAAATGAGCCCAGAAGCGCCTTGGAAGATGGCGTCCGCTGCAGCTCCGGCGATCTTGTTCTCCAGAGTGTCGGGCTCGCCGTAGAGTTTTCTCATCTTGAGCTTGCCAGTGCAGCCGTGCCCGTGGCCAGTGTCATCGACACCTTCCTTGTGGTTTTCGCCTCTCCTGACGCCCTCACGAGACAGCTTCCGTCGGTATGAGTTCTGCTCGTTTCGAAGCTCGCCCCACCATGTCTGGACTTCGTTGAACATGGTGTTGCGAGCCTCGGAGACGCCATCTTGTCCCATATTTCTCTGGGCGGGATGGTGCAAGATGCCGTTGATGATGCGATCGCACAAACGGTCGACATCAGTACCATCGTTGTCGATTGCGTCCATGATCTGAGGAACGGTCCAGCTGACCATCTTAGCAGCGGTGCGGCCGGCGATTTCATTCAAGATCTAAACATGTCAGTTGATGTCAGTTGCTGTCAGATGGCTTTCGTGATTGAGAATGCCGGTAGAGTTGACAGTTCACAAAGGTTTCTTACGTTGGAAAAGTGATCCTTGGACAGCATGGAGTGAGTAGGATCCGTGGAGCGGTCATTGTCGAATACAACGTGTTGTTCATCCTCACTGCTCTTGATGACTTCTCCAGAGCCGGTTGCAAGCTCATTCTTGACCTGGCGGATGAGGGGGACAACAACAGGGGCCATGATGGAAAATACAAATCGAGAAAGCTGTTCCTCGAGCTGCTCGATAATCTTTGGCAGAACGGGAATCTTCTCAACGGCAGATGTGATGCTCTTCATGATGTCATCGTGGAACTCGATGGCGGGCATAACTTGATTGTAAGTCTGTTGGACGTAGACGGTGAACTCCTCGGGATCTCGAGGAGAGACAGACATGTTCTCGACCTGAGAAGAAGCAGCATTGCCCTGAATCTCATCAATTCTTTTCTTCTGGTTCTTGCCACCAAAGAGGCTGTCGGGGATCTTGTCCAGGAGTTCACGAAGCAAGCTGGTATCTGAGTTCTTGCTATCTTGAAGGGTACCTTCCAGCTCTTCGATTTCATTCTGGGACATCTTATCCGATACTGTAGACCATGGTCAGCCAGGACGCCTGAGCGTGAGAAGGGAGATTTTCAAAGAATGCAACAACGGCTACACACCTTCACCAACGACGGAATGAAGGAAGTCGACACCTCCGAAAGTTCCGGTGACGATGGGATAGACGTCGCCATTAGCACCCTCAAGCCGCATGCGCGTGTCGCTTCCGACATGAGGGAAGATGTCTTGCTCTCCCATTTCGATCAAAGCCAGCTCACAGTAGTTGCTGTGCGCAAGAAAATCTGCGATGGTCAAATCAGCTCAGATGCTCGAAGTAAGTCACTGTGCGACTTACCCTCCAAGCAGTGAAGACCGGTTCCCATCAGTCGAAGACACTCATAGAGTTCCTCTTTTCTTCCGCTGTCCTTGTAGTCGCGACCAAGCTCGATGCAGCGAGAGAAGAGATTCCTTACGTGCTTGGAAGAGGTCATAATACCGGCGCGGTCATTTGCGATGTAGTTCTTCATGCCAGACTCGGGGTCGATCGAGAGCTCGCGATCCTCATCGATAGGGCCACGAAGGCGACGGTCATACTGTTGGGCGTCTTGGTTATCGGCATAGTTCTTGGGGTTGTCAATGTGGTCTTCGGGTCGGTAGCAGCCCAGGCGGTCAGCCGTAACCTCAAATTCGCCAGAGCCATAACCGAAAGTCAAGAAACCGAGAACGCAAAGGAGAAGGCGAATGGCTTCGGCGGAAACGGTCTTGACGGTGCCGACATCGATGGCCTGGGAGTAGTCTCGTAGCCAGTTCCCGAAATACACCCTAGAGACCATGATTTTGTTGAACTTTTTATGTTTCATGGCTTGAGCCATGGCAAGGTTAAGGAGGGCATCTTCGATATCACCGTGTCGCCCTGCGGGAGAGAAGAGTGGCGGTCAGATTATACAAGCAAGGTGAGGGGGTGAGGGGGTGAGGGCTCTCATACAATTCAGGCCCTCAACCTTGGACGTAGAGCCGATGTTTCCAGCGCCAAAGGCAGCCGCCGGACTGATAAGAACTACAAGGACAATCAAGCCCAGGATCAAGCCATGGTTTCTCAGATCCATCATTGTTTCCCCACTGGCCCAATGGCGGAAGGAAGTGTAATCGATCGCTGTTGTCTTTGATGTCTTTGATGTAAGCAGAACTAGCTGTTACAATGCGGGGCGGGGTTGGCCGTGAACGTTTCTAGAAGCTTGTTCCTGGCCGACAGCGAGCAGAAAGTCGAACAACAAGCCTGGTGAAGTACAGAAGAGAGTAAGAAGTTCCTAGGAAGCTGGGTGGAATAGCAAGAAGATGGGATACAAGCGAGATGTAATACTTGGAGGGAAGAGAGTGCTAGAAAAGCCGATGAGTGAACGGGAGGCAGCCAGGAGGGGCAGTCCTGGAACCTGAAACGATCGATCGCAGTATTTATTTATGCGACCCCGCATCTTTCCCGACGCGCCTAACTTTCACTTTCATGCGTAAAACCGGAATCATAGAATCATACGCATCCACCGAGGCAGGTGGTCGGATGGTGGATTCACCCCGAGAGATGTGAAATGTTGTATTCGAGATAGGCATGTTTTCCTTCTTGGTCCGCATCTCCATGCGCAAAGTCGGCCGTTTTAATGGCGAGAAGAGGAAAAGGAGTTGCAACCATTCATGCTCAGTCAAGTTCTACTTAAGAACCTATCGATAATGGCCATCTGTTGATGCGTAACTGCCACACGATAGGGTAGCGTCCCACGACCATGGATTTTTTCCACAGCACCGGAGCGACCTGTTGGCCGAACTGTGCTTTGTCCAAATAGAGAGACTGGAGACCTAAAAAAGGACATGGACAGAGCATGACAATGTTAGGCGCCTCGTGGAGCAGGAAAGCAGATATATTATCCATGTATTTATTATACGGGCTAACATGACCCAGAGGACTTGGACTGAAGAACCAGTCCAACTACCAACTCGAGGCACCAGGAACACCAGAGATTGGCGTCCAGCCCTATCACTGTCTCAGAGCAGACGATCCGTCCTGAAATGTACGCACACGACCCCGAAGGCGCTGGAACGATGGTGAGGATTGTGCCATCGCTGCCCAAGTCGCTTGGCACTTCCGGGCTTCTATTGGCGGGTTCCATCCAACGTGCGAGGGACGAGACAACCAGACAGAGCCGCGCGACTTTGGTCACCTGTGAGCATCATGGAAGCGACTGGGTAGGTTCGGGAGAGTATCACTGCAACACCGGCCACTTCACAAAGCCTGAAGCAACACCGATTGAATACGTAATCAACATGGTACAACATGGTACCCCAAGTTCGATAGGTATGGTCAATCGAGATGGAATCATGAAGGAAATGAACGTATCTTCTTCATTTTCGGCATAACAGGGCAATACTGCGCAGGTACGGCCCGATCAGACTGCTGAGGTGTATTTTTATGTACAGGTGCATGGCCGGGATATGTACGGATTATGTACGTAATAAGGATACGAGAGGTGGGATTGGTGGATGGTGGATGGTGGATGGTGGATGGTGGATGGCAATGACATCGCTGGCGGGCGGTAATAGTCTGTCAACTTGTCCAGGTGAGGAATTGGACGCTATTGACGGGGGGTTCAGGTCGGGTCGTAGTGCATACAAGTGTACTCCATGCTCCTGTGCGGTGAGAAATATCAGCAACGAGCTTGGCAGGCGTCGGCAGGCGTTGGCAGGCTCGTGGCCGCTGGCAAGACTTTCCAGAACCGTCAACGGGTCGACAGTAATCAGAGCTCAATAGTCGGGCTTGTCTGCTATTACGCTATTACGGATGAATATGCTTGCTCGTACAAACCCACTCACTCGCCGACTAATAATACCGCTGGGCGCAATCTGGGCACTGCAGCAGCCCGGCACCAGGGACGCCAGACGGTTCCACAAACAACGAAATACAGCACGGCCAGCCACGTACTCGGCGCGGACTTGTGTGCGTCTACATGTACACGCCAACGGATGGAACACGTTGGTGATGGACTCGCTGCGAGCGTGCCTGGATTTCAGGCTTGCGAAAGGGTTCAGTCAAGCGCCTGGGTGCAAGAGGACATGATGGGCCCAACGCGACGTGCCAGGGGAGGGAGGACTGGAGGACTGGAGGACTTGGAGGACTGGAGGCAGGGTGACGGACGGCGGGTGGGAGCACTGATGAATGGACCCGGCGAAGAGCAATCACTTCGGACGTAGTTCATGTACTACTCGCAGTGGCCGACACCGCAAGACCAGATGTCCAGCCAGCTGGCCGTCTCGTACATAGGGGAGAGCCCAGCGAGCGAGAGCGGAGCACAGTGGCAGCAGGAGGGGAATGCAACCAGACGACTTCAAACTGGCAGCAGCAGGACGAGACGGGCACTGGAAGACTGGGAGGAAGCCAAGGGGTGCCCCGCCCAGGCCTCAGCCTGCTGACCAGTCAGGCTGTCCATTGACCAGAGGAGCCAGCGCCTCGATTTGAGGAAATCCCTCTGTCCAGCAGAGCCAGGCGCTTGCGAGTTGGTGATTGTGCACCAACGGCAGAGGCTCTGCGAATCCTACATATTTGGGGCACCGCCCACCATCCCACCACCCAGCCCCCCCCAATTTCCCCCTTCCTTTCCCTCTTTCCGCAGCTTGCTCTCAGCGGGCCCCCCCCCTCCAAACTCCCAGACCCAGATCAGCCCAGGTCAGCCCAGGTCAGCCCAGATCAGCCCAGATCAGCCCCAAACCCCAGAGGCTCCCCAAAAGTCGCCTCTCGCCCGCCGCCACCACCACAACCTGCCCTTCTATTCCACCACGAAACATCGCCATCCTGCATCCGCTGTCGCGCGAATACAGGCCTCTCTCTCCCTACAACACCAACAGCGCTCCATCTCGGGCGTCGCTACAGAGCCCCAGCTTCCACCACCAAACCACCAGACCATCAGACCACCAGACCACCAAGACCACCAAGACCACCAAGACCACCAGACCACCAAAAAAAACCCACATTATGCCGCGCCAGCCTAAGAAGGCCGACGACAAAAAGGTCGCCGTCGCCGTCGCTCCTGCTCCCATGAATCCTGCTCCCACTGCTGGAGTTATTCCTCAACCACCAATCCCCATTGGCGTTACCCAGCGCGTTGTCGACAATGAGAGCTTCCTTCGAGTTCGAGACTCGGTAAGCAGACCCTCGTCTTTCACACATCTATTCTACCTTTTCCACTTGCTTCTTTCTACCTTTGCACCTTCACCTGCCGCTGCCGCTGCCAGCACAAAAGGGAACGCACTTGTTTTGTTCGGAAAGCTTCAACAAGCGCTGCGTACATTTCAAAGGTGGCCAATTGAACCATTGAACCATTTTTGCCATGCGTGCTCATGGGACCTTTTGCACACATGTGGTCGGTCCCCATTGCTTTCTTTCCGTTTGGTGCCTGCAATGGCAAGACGCGGTGCAACAGCCGGGCCATGCTTTGTTTACATTTGAATGGACCCCGCGCCGCGCCTGGTCTGTAGCGGCCCCGCCAGCAGAGTCCCTATGTATTTTCATCTTCATCAGCGCGTCGAGCAGGGGTAGCTCGCTCCCAACTGCGGGCGGGCTGACAGCTTCGAGCTTGGCTTCTCGGCTCGCAAGCCTTGATCATTCGGCCGAGACGTCTTTCGTGCGTCCTGCGAAGCAAAGCCATGCACAAAGGCAGGGCTGCTCGCGCAATGAATGATTCGCGTCCCTGTTTTTTTTTTTCCCTTTTTTTTTTTTTTTTCCCCCCGTGCACGCAAACCTGTCATTCTCACAAGAACAATCACTATGCCGCAATTCCTGATGCTAACCTCGACAATGATAGGCTGTTGGCCGCCTGAGCACCATTCTGGAGCTTCTGCGCTCCTTCACTCAAGACTACATCCGCCAGACCAACCTTCTTCTCGGTGAGGCCACAGCCGAGGGTCAAGGCGATTTGCTCAGCTCTTTCGAGACTGCCGCTGCCAGCCTGATGATGCCTGTTCCCACCGATCTTGTTGCCCCCGCCGAGGAGAAGAAGGAGCGCAAGAAGCGCACTCATGACCCCAACGCCCCCAAGCGACCTCTCACACCTTACTTCTTGTACATGCAGCACGCCCGCTCCATCATTGCCAATGACCTTGGTACTGAGGCTCCCAAAGGTGCCGTTCAAGAGGAGGGCCAGCGCCGGTGGGCCAACATGAGCCCTACCGAGAAGAAGGGCTGGAACACCGCCTACCAGTACAACCTCCGTCTCTACAATGCCCGCGTTCACTCCTACAAGGCAGGCAACCCTCTGGCCAAGAACATGAGCGACGAGGAGGCTCTTAAATACGCGGATGATTTCCAGGTTCCCATGCCCACCATCAAGGACGATGCCGCTGCTGAGACTCCTGCCAATGACCACGACGCCATCGCCGAGCAGCTCCAGGACGAGGCCAAGACGCCCAAGAAGGCCGCCCCCCGCAAGCGGAAGGCTGCCACGCCTGCCGCTGACGCCACCGTTATGGAGGCTGCCAAGGCCACGCCAGCTAGCCCCGATAAGAAGCGAAGACGCGCGTCTACCAAGGCCCCAGAGGACAAGGAGGAGCCCAAGAAGTCTGCACGCAAGAAGACTAAGAGCTCTTAGATGTGCTGAACTTTCTTGTTGCTGATGCATTTCTTCCTTTGTTGTGTGTTCTCTCCGCTTCCATCCTCTTGTTTTCCTTTTTTGAATATAGGGGCATGATAGATGATGCGACGTCAGGGCCATTGACGGCCGTGTCTCCTTCAAGAGCATGTATCGGAAGACGTGGTTCCGCTCCTCCTGCCCTTTGTGCAGATGGCATCTCGCGGGGTTTCCTATATTCTTTCAAGTCGTCCCAACCAGGGGGCTGGCTCTTCTTTTGTCATTTATTCATCTTTTCAGCAGCGCGGTCATAGTATGGCTTCCCCTCTTTGATGACCGGGGATGGGACATGACGTAACGCAATGGGATGGTGTGGATCTAAAAGGAAACGTCGAGGCATAGGTTGCCTTGGACGGGCTGGTATAGTGTTTGATTTGGCCCGGTTCGATATTGTCATATCGGTCAAGGGTGGTAAGCGAAGGGGAGAGGTGGGGGTTGGGAATATATTTGCCGTGTATGTTCGAAAGGCGGACTGTACTTGGGGCAGTTTTTTGCGATGCTGTAATGAGAGCAATGATGATACCTGTACTCCATGTTTGTTTTGATGTTGGCGCGTGATGAATTTTGAAGACGGAAAAAGAACAATGCCAAGGTGAGCTGTCCAGTCCGCGATATGTACGTACGTACGTACGTTGAGTGGGAAGTTTTTTTTTTTTTTTTTCAATATGCTCACGATGCCCAGCCAAAATACCATGGGATCTAATCCGTATTCACCCGCCGTCAACGACCTCGCCATGACGCCATGAAAGAAAAGTCGATGAAGAATAAAATGCATTTGAAATAAAATAAAAGCAAATAAGAGCAAAGCCAGGCATTTCTCCCGTGTATTCGACAAAAAACAAAAAAACAAAAAAAAAAAAACCACCCACCACTAGACTAGTACACATACCAGGTCTGCGTCAAGGGCAGCTCGTCGGCCGGGTCGGCGGCGCACGGGACGCCATCGGCCTCGACGACGTAGGTCTCGGGGTCGACGCTCATCTCGGGCATGGCGTCGTTGAGGCGCATGTCCTTCTTGGCCACGGCCCTGCAGCGGCGGACGGCCTCGACGCGGCTCCGGAGGCGGTACGAGGCGGCGGTGCCGGAGGAGAGGCAGGCGGCGGAGACGAAGAGGATCTTGGAGGAGGGCACGAGGGGCGCGAACATGGGGCGGCCGACGGTGGGCTGGACGGTGGGGACGGAGCCGTTGGCGTCGCCCATGGGCGCCCAGGCGGCGAGGCCGGCCTTGAGGACGAGGGAGGGCTTGGTGCCGAACCAGGCGGGGTCCCAGAGGACGAGGTCGGCGAGCTTGGCGACCTCGACGCTGCCGACGAGGTGGGCGAGGCCGTGGGCCAGGGCGGGGTTGATGGTGTACTTGCTGACGTAGCGCCTGACGCGGAAGTTGTCGCCGGCGGGCAAGGAAGAGGAGGAGGAGGAAGGGGAGGAGGCGGCGGCGGCGGCGGCGTCCTCGGGGAGAGGCCCCCGCTGCGTCTTGTTCTTGTGCGCCGTGTTCCAGGTGCGGAGGATGACCTCGCCCACGCGGCCCATGGCCTGCGAGTCGGAGCTCATGATGCTGATGGCGCCCGTGTCCTGCAGGACGTCCTCGGCGGCGATGGTCTCGGCGCGGATGCGCGACTCGGCAAAGGCCACGTCCTCGGGGATGTTCCTGGACAGGTGGTGGCAGACCATGAGCATGTCGAGGTGCTCGTCGAGCGTGTTGCGCGTCAGGGGCCGGGTCGGGTTCGTCGACGCGGGCAGCACGTTGGGCAGGCCGACGACGGAGATGATGTCGGGCGCGTGGCCGCCGCCCGCGCCCTCGGTGTGGTACGTGTGGACGGTGCGGCCCGCCAGCGACGAGACCGTCTGCTCGACGAAGCCCGACTCGTTGAGCGTGTCGGTGTGGATGCAGCACTGCACGTCGAGCTCGTCGCACACGCCGAGGCACGCGTCGATGGCCGCCGGCGTCGCGCCCCAGTCCTCGTGGATCTTGAGCCCGCACGCCCCGGCCACGACCTGCTCGCGCAGCGCCGACGGGTCCGAGTCGCACCCCTTGCCCGTGAGGCCGACGTTGAGCGGGAGCGCGTCGCAGGCCTGGAGCATCTGGCGGATGTGGTTCTTGCCGGGGGTGCACGTCGTGGCGTTGGAGCCGGCGCTGGAGGATGATGATGATGATGATGATTAGGAGTGAATGAATGAATGAATGAATGAATGAATGAATTTGGGGGGGGGGGGGGGGCGCTGAAACCCACCTCGGTCCTGTCCCGCCACCCACAAACGTCGTGATGCCCGACGCCAGCGCCTCGTTGGCCTGCTGCGGGCAGATGTAGTGGATGTGCGTGTCGATGCCGCCGGCCGTGACCATCTTGCCCTCGCCGGCAACGACGTCGGTGCAGCTGCCCACGACCATGCCGGGCGTGACGCCGTCCATGACGTCCGGGTTGCCGGCCTTGCCGATGCCCACGATGATGCCGTCCCGGACGCCAATGTCGGCCTTGTAGATGCCCGTCCAGTCGACGATGAGGGCGTTGGTCACCACCACGTCGAGCGACTCGGCGTCGGGCCTCCCCGAGGCCTGGCCCATGCCCTCGCGGAGCGTCTTGCCGCCGCCGAACTTGCACTCGTCCCCGTAGACCGTCATGTCGCGCTCGACCCGGACCCAGAGATCCGTGTTGCCCAGCCGGACGAGGTCGCCGGTCGTGGGGCCGAACATGGCCGCGTACGCCGCGCGGTCCATCCGGAACATGTCGATGCGCGCGCCGTCGCCCCGGGGGTCGGCGGCGGGGTCGGCGGCGGCGGCGTGGGCGAACCCCCGGGCCTGCAGGTTCGACACAATCTCCCTGGCGCGCCGGGGCTCGACGGGGCCCGAGGCGAGGTTGTTGCCCCCGCGGATGACCCTGTTGCCCCCAATCTCCACGAGCGTCACCGTCTTGGTGTCGCCGGGCTCGAAGCGCACCGACGTGCCCGCCGCGACGTCGAGCCGGTACCCGTACGACCTCTCGCGGTCGAACTCGAGCCGCGGGTTCACCTCGACGAAGTGGTAGTGGGATCCTACCTGGATGGGGCGGTCGCCCTTGCTCGTCACGCGCAGCCGCCGCCTCTTGCGGTTCTGGTTCAGCCCGACGGTTCCCTTGACCGCCACGACGGCCCCGGGCTGCCGGCCCAGCGCGTACTCGGAGCCCGGGGGCAGCGGGAACGCCTCGTTGTCGGGGACGGGCAGGAAGCTGCCGTACAGGGCGCGGCGGAGGTCCCCGTCGTCGGTCGAGATGGGGTTGTGAACCGTGACGAGATACGTGCCCGTGGGGAACGTCCCCTCGACCTGTATCTCGCGGAGCGTAGAGCACACGGCGGGGAGGACGTGGCGCCGCCCGAGCATCGTGGCGCCGAGCCTCATGAGGTCCGCGACGCTGTGTTTGCCATCGCGGATGAGCTCATGGAGGTTGTTCGCGATGAGGGCCTGTTCAACACAACATGCTCAACATTCTGTGCCCCGGATCCAACTATTACATCGGGTCTCTCCCCCCCCCCCCCCTTTGTTTTTTCCTCTCTCTCCTCGTACCGTGGCTTCAGAGTGATTCAACCGGACGCCTCTCGCGAGTCTTCGCTGCGCAAGCAGACCAAGCTGCGTGATGACAAGCTTGTCGAGCTAAAAAAAATAAAAATAAAAGGGCAAGTTCCGCAAAATCGTGTCAGCTACAAGAACGACACCAAACGAATCTTTTCGGAAAGAGGAAAAGAGAAAAAAAAAACACGCATTGTTTCTCGTTTCCCTTCCTCAGGGAGAAAGGGGGGGGGGGGGCATCTTACTTCCTTGGGGGAAAGAAACATGGTGGCCCGAGCCTAGCTCCGAGGAGGAGGAAGCTTATCGTTGCCAAAAAAAAAAATTAAAAGTAGATGGAATAAATAAAGACAAGAGAGGTATTCTCCGATGAGTGCGTCACAGAGAGGGCACTGGAAGATGAAGGAGTAAGAACGGAAGCTAAAAAGGTCGGAAGACGAGGCAAAAAAAAAACAAAAAAACAAAGAAGAAGAAGATGCAAAGTAAACTCCGGAGTACGGACGTAGACTCCGGAGTCGACTAATGGATTAATCTTTCTTGTTGGCAGATAAACAGGAGAGATAGGGCGATGGGTGGGGTGCGATTGACGCATTTGATTTGATTCATCAATAATTGGCCGGCCCGAGATGGAGATAAGCTTTTGACTAAATACGGCCTGGGGCAGCCTGGGGTGAGGTGCTTATCGGCTGGACAGGGGACTCCCATTACGGATTCGGTGTCTGGAACACGAAGAGTCGAGATTCTGTTCTTCCCTGTGTATTGTCTTCCATACGGAGTACGGAGTAATAATAATTGTTGTTCATGAATCAAGATGGAGCCCCCCCCATTCCGACTTATCGGCAGTCAAACCGGGCATTGCCAAGACTCTGGGGATCGCTCCCCTGGTCCTTATCTGGCGGGCCCGCCGACATGGGGGGGGCTTCTTTTCCTGACCATGCTTTACTTTGTAGGCAGGCATACACATACACACACATATACATACGGATTACAGACAGACAGCTTGCGATGGACTTTTTCAATGTGCCCTTCCGAAAATAAAATAATGAAGATGAAAATGACAAACTACAATGCGCCGACTGATCGTCATCTGCCCAAACGCCTCATCGCCGACCAACCGTGGAGAATCCAAAGAAGAAAAGAAAAGGCATTCCTGGCCATTCGTTACATTTATTCTTCGTATACTTCCTCATCCCACTGCCCCTTCTCCCTCTTGACGAGCTCTGCCATATCCGCCGGCTTGAAGATGGAGCTGTCGGGATCGGATTGTCGCGGCACTTTACTCAACGTCTCATCGTCAAAGACGGAGCCTATTGTGTCGATCCAGCGCTTCCGCCGCTCCATCAACGTCTTTGTCTGGTCTCCAATGCCCGGTCGCGCCGTGCCTGCAGCGCCGCCGCCGACAAAGTGACTGCCTCCGCCTGCACCCCCCGGTCGCTTCGTCTTCTTGCTCTTGCCCATGGTACGAGTGCGTTTGAGATAGGCAGCTTGTACTTGGGAGTCGAGGTCCTCCAGAATGGTCTGGTATTCCTGGTTGGCCATCCGTTCGCGCACGAGATCCGTCAGCCGCGCCTTACGAGCTCCGTTGATCAACATCTGTTCTTTCAAACGTGACTGCAACAATCGTAGCCTGCCGGCCACCTCGTCGTCATAGTGCCCGTCATACTCGCCCTCGAAACCTTCTTGGGGAAGAAAACCGATGTGCCTCAATTCTTGTTTGAGACGCTCGTCGACCTGCGCATATTCTAGTTTGGGATGCGTCGCTTTCTTCCATGTTTCGGTTGACGACTCGCTCATGTAGGTGGCTGGCGGGAGTGGGTTTGCTTTGTCGTCGCCGACCTGCTCCTCTCCGTTGGTGTCGCCGTTCATCGAGGTGTCTCCGTTGGTTACACCGTTAGTTGTTGGCTTGTCATCGGGCCCTTGTGAACGGCTCTCAGGTCGCAGTAGTTGAAGCAGTCGCGAGGCCAGTGGGCCTATGGACAAGGCATCCGTTTCGCCAATGCTGTCACTCATGTTGTCTATGTTGCCTCGTGGTTGATTAGGCGGGAGCTTCTCTCGGCCTTGTTGAGGCGGGTCGATCGACATGGCCCCGTCTTCTTCCGCCCACATTTCGGTATAGTGCCTCTTGCCCCGTTTGGGCATGACGAATGGCGTGACTCTGTCGCCCCGTTCACGCAGAAATGCTAGGTCCTCCTCGGCAAACGGTCGAAAGTAGGGATCGATGTACGTTGAGAATGTAGAGAAGTTGATCTGACTGCTGGGTTTGGCAATGCTGTAATCGCTGTCGGGTGGGTCCCCCGCAATGAGATTTGCGAGATCGTTCTTGGGGTATACGGCGACTGAGTATATCTCTTTTCTCTCTTCGTCCGACATGCCCTCGTGAACAGGCCGGATTTCGTAGACTGTGGGGTCAGGAAAGGTGGAAGGGTCGTCACCGAAGGTTTGCGCTGCAGGCATTTGTCGTTTTGGCGGCGCACCTTCATCTTCGGAGCTCGACTCCTCTTCCTCCTCTTCCTCCTTCTTTTCGTGCTTTGCTTTCTTATCTACATCCATCGCCGACGGAGATCCCGCAGCCACGGGCGATAATGACGAGCTCGCAGAGTCCGCTCGAGAGTGCTTTCGCTTCGCATCTTTCACAGGGGATGATTGATCTATATGAACTTCCTGTTAGTAAGAGAAGATTGCACAAGCAAGTTGCATGATACGTAGGTCGGTCACGCGAATGTTCGGGCTCAGCGATTGAAGGTAGACGCATACCATCTTGTGTCTGGGACTCGGATGCCTTTTTCCTCTTGTGCTTGGATCTCTTGCCCTCTTGTTCGCCGTCCACGCGCACGTCATAGTCGTCGGGCCGCTTCTTTCGTTCATCCGCGAGGTGTCGCATGCCTCTGTCGTAGAAGGTGGATCGCTTCTCCATGATGTTTACCAAGTTCTTCAGCTTCTCCAGCATCGCGTCGACGCTCTTGGAATCAGGCACCGTCGCATAGACGGCGCTTTGATCGACCAGATCTTCATAGCTAAGATTGTTCTTGAAAAGAATGACTCTCGTGTTGAGGTAGTCTGGATCGTAGAATTCTTGAGGAGGCAAGCTGGCGGGGGGTGCTGGCGCGGGCGTGGAATTGCGACTCGGTTTCGGCATCGCAGCAGTGTTCTTTTTGCCCGAACCGGTGTGGCTCGATCCAAAAGCCATGCTGGGCGTTGGGAGGCGATGGGATCAGTCTCTCATTGATGAATGTGATGCTGTAGAGTGAGTAATTTTGGTGATGGAACAGACTGGTGACAAGAATACCTGGAATGTCATGTCGCGCCTGCACGTCACAGAAACCTGGTCGTGATTGGTGCTGAGGGCGACGAACTGGGGTTAGCCTGAAGTTGGCGTGGGGGGGGGGCAAGCACGGGGTCGGAAGAAGGAAATCCCCGAAGCAAGATGAACGCTGAAATACAATCCTTCGTTTCGGTGCAACAAGATTTCGCGCTGTCCACCGAAAATGCCAATTCTATCAAGAGCGCTTCTCACCAGCGAGAGGAACATGTCTGCCTATTCCATGACATGCCATGACATGGTTACATACGAGCTCAAGGAACCGCCTCTTGGCTGTAGATGTCACGCGACGTCTGAGCTCGGCATCGTTGTTTGATGGGGATACGACTGAATGAAGATGCAAGGCCGTTAACGTCATTACACGCCTTCCAGTGCCCGACGAAAGAGCTGGCCCCCTCTGCGTTCCCATGGTGTCTACTTTACGATGCCGAAGTACCCATGTACCTGATGACAAGTCCATTCTCATCCCGTGCCAGGGTGCCGATGGCTGCATGTGCAGTGCAAGGCGCCGTCTTATTGGCAATGAGAGGCTGGGTAATAGCACGAACCTCGTGTTCCCTCAAGGAATCAAGGCAATTGGCCCGCCCATCAAGCGCAAAATAAAAAGATCGGATGCCACGCCATTCTGGTACATACAAGTTGATACTACCAACCCACGTTGCCCAACCATGTGCCCCAGCCATTGGCCCACGCCGTCCGGGGCCGTGCCGGGGCCGTTGGAAGCGGCCTTAGCTGGCATCTCAGATGTTCATATGCGGGATAAGGCATGAGGAATACAGATGCTTGGGTGTACGGCCTACATGTACGTGTCGTTTCCAAGGGTCCGTTGGATCAAATCACCCGACTGCTCTTGTATTACGCTCTTGCCCTTGCCAGCCCGAGCGGAAGAAAGGGTACTTGGTGGAAACTTTCTGACCTGGTATATAGTTCTTCATATCCAGACCCCCTCGTGTTTCGTTTCCTTCTCATTTTCAATCTGTCTCGTGTACGGAGTAGTTGCTACTTTTATTTCTTTTCAACCCCAATTCTGCTGCTTTGAGTGTTCAACAATCCCTGAGCCGCCCCCGTCGTCTCCCACTGTCCTTGTCGTCGTACAATGAGAGAATACCATGGCTTCTCATGTATGTTCTGTACCTTCCGTCCTGCTGTGCTTGCCCCTCATCCCCCCCCCTTAACTCCTCCATTGCCGTCGACCCAACCTTGATCGCCTGCTTACTGCTTAAACTTTCCCAATTCAGGGTGGTGACCTGTTGCCCTTTGGCATTGACCTTCAAGTTCAACCTCTCTATGCTGGACTAGCAATTGCCCTTGTCGGAGCGATTGCTCTGTCTCGTCTTTCATCTCGCCCCAAGACCGATGTCGACGAGGCTCCTGGCCTCCTACGATCCTTCTTCCTATTCTTCTACTCCTCATTCCTCAAGCCCCATCAAGCCGACTCCAAGGCCACCCAGCAAGATGCTTTGGAGAGCTTTTACAAGAAGCAAGCTGGTGCTTATGATGCCACTCGCAAAGTCCTCCTTCAAGGGCGCGAGGACATGCTTGGTCTGGTCATTGCCCAGCTCAAGTCCAAGGCTGGGCAGGCCACGGCAGCTGGGAAGAACCAAACCAAGCCTATTTGGGTTGACGTAAGTCTGCGGCTTATCCCATCCAAATCAAACCAATCATGTGCTGACTAACAAATCGCCGTGGAAAGATTGGCGGCGGTACGGGATGGAATATTGAAGCCATGGACCGTCTTGTCAACGTCCCTGAATTCTTCTCAAGTGTTTACCTCGTGGACTACTCTCCATCGCTATGCGAAGTCGCTCAGAAGAGATTTGACAGGCTTGGATGGAAGAACATCACCGTCGTTTGCGAAGATGCTCGCAGATTCCGTCTTGAGAACTATGAGACAGGAATGAGTCCGGCTCAGAACCCCCTGCGTTCTCCTGTTCTTAGTTACTTCAACCAGGAGCGTCCTGAACACGGCGGTGCTGACCTTGTCACCATGTCTTACAGTCTTTCCATGATTGTGAGTGGATTGGAATTCATGATTGTCAAAAAAAGGGGAGATTCAAGCTGACCTGCTCTGAACATCCATTAGCCCGACTACTACTCAGTCATTGATTCGGTCACTTCCCTTCTGTCCCCCCACGGCATCTTGGGCGTTATCGATTTCTACGTCCAGAGCAAAGTCGACTTTTCTTTCCGCAACTATACCGGTGGTGCCCTGGGTCGCCACGTCAACGCCTTGTCTCGCATGTTCTGGCGTGCCTGGTTCGACTTTGATCGAGTTGGTCTGGAGCCCAGTCGTCGTGACTACTTGGAGTACAAGTTTGGCACGGTTCTGAACATCAACGACCGTAACAAGGCACTGGGCTACATCCCCTACTATGTCTGGGTCGGTTGCCACAAGAAGCCCTTTTCCCCCTCGAGTCTGCCTCATGAGATTCTTGAGCGCATTGACGCGTTGGCGACCGAGTCCCCGTATTTGTACCCCATCAACCAGGGCGACGCTCTGACTCGAGCAGTTGAGAGATCTGCCCCGGAGATTCGTTCCAAGGCTTTCGTCACTGCAGTACAAAACCTGTCTGCAAACCTCCCCCTTCCGGCATTCTTTTACCAGAATCATCATTGGCGCATCTACTACGACGATCAGTTGCAGAAGCACACCCAGTTCAATGAGGAATACATCTACGCCTTCACATGGGAGGACGCCCGCGTCGACGAGCGAATTTTAAAGCTCGGCCCCGAGGACAAGGTGTTGGCAATCAGCTCTGCTGGTGACAACATCCTCTCGTATCTAGCTCAAAGTCCAGCTCGCGTCCATGCCGTCGACTTGAACCCCACACAGAACCATCTTCTGGAGCTCAAGGCCGCCTCTTACACGGCACTGTCGTATGAAGACTTCTGGAAGATTTTCGGAGAAGGCAAGCACGCCCAGTTCCGAGATTTGCTGGTGAACAAGCTGTCCCCCCATCTGTCTGCCCGTGCGTTCCAGTTCTGGCTCAAAAACGCCCATGTCTTCCAGAACAAGAGCGGATATGGTCTTTACGACACGGGCGGTTCTCGCCACGCCATCCGCGCCATGCGCTGGGTGGCACGTCTTTTTGGTCTTCGTTCCACCATCAGCAAGCTTCTTGACGCCAAGACTCTCAATGAGCAGCGCGAAATCTGGCGTCAAAAGATTCGCCCAGCCTTGCTGTCCAAACTCGTTTGCAACCTTGTCGTTGCCCAGGAGAGCTTCCTCTGGACCGCCCTCGGGGTCCCAAAGAACCAGCTTGCCATGATTGAGAAGGACCACGCCGAATCTGATCTCGTCAAGGGAGACAGGCCTGTGGCAAAGAATAGCCGATCTCATGCTATCTGGCACTACATGGTGAACACTCTCGACCCTGTCGCAGAGGAGACACACATTGCCAAGGACAATCCTTACTACTACGTCTGTCTCGCCGGGCAGTTCTCTCGATATTGCCATCCTCACTACCTTGCCCCGGACGTCCACGCCAAGCTCTCCAAGCCCGGTGCTCTGGACAGTCTTCGCATTCACACCGATGAGCTCGAGGAGGTCATTGCCCGCATCACCCCTGGCACTCTCACCGTTGCGGTCGTCATGGACAGCATGGACTGGTTCGACCCCGGATCGCCTGCCACCGCTGCCGCCGCACAAATAACCAAGCTGAACCGGGCGCTCAAGATGGGCGGCCGGGTGATGTTGCGCACCTCTGCCCTGACTCCGTGGTACGTCAAGGTATTCGAGGCACACGGCTTCACTGCGAAGCGTCACGGGGCCAGGATCGACGGGGCTTGCATCGATCGCGTCAACATGTACGCGAGCTGCTGGATCTGCACCAAGGTCGGGAACTTGCCGCCTCCCACCCCGGAGATGGAACACATGAGTGGCTCTGAAGTGCCTGGTCTGACGATCTAGGAGGGCTTGATCTACCGGCCGTCGATTTGCCCCGTGTGAGTAAACCTTTCGCAGAGAGGGTATTGTCCAACACTGTACCCGAAAAAGATGGTGGTAGCTGGCATACTCGAGAGCCAGAGGCCAGAGATGATCCGAGTAAACCAGAGACCAGAGAGGAGATGAATGGAATAATTAGCGTTGGACAAGTGTGAAAATGGAACAGCCCGGGAGCCTCGGGAGGCCCGCGACCCAATTTGAGAGTGAACCATGGTTTGAGATTGTGAGCCTTTTTTTTTGGAAACAAATAAAGAATCCAAATGTCCTCCTTGCAAAGTAGCTTATTCGTGTTGTGATATTTCAAGCCAAGTCGACTGACGGCTCACATGGAGCCGCTTGGTCACAGTCAATTTTTTTTTTTTTTTTTAAAAAAACCCCTGATGCGTGTCATCATGTCATGTTCCAAAGCATGATCCGTTGATTGACAAATGGAACATGAATTCTGTTTCATGCCAACGAAGGACATCTATACATGAGACCCCAAGATTTCCTAACCAGTTCCATCGCAGACGTCAAAACACCAAAGCCACCCAGCTTGTTCCTCCACTGCCCACTTGACACCTCCTTAGCATACATAACCATCTATGCCTTCCAAACCCGCTTGATCGCCTCCGTCACGCCAACGTCGTTGGTCTCGAATTCATACAAGCCAATTCCGACGGTCAGAGTCGCGGCGTTTAATCCCCACCAGAATAACTTGCGCAGACCGGGGTACGTCCTCTTGGGGATGTAGTCGATGATGACGGCCTGGAAGCCCATGTGGGAGTGGATCAGGACCGCGGAGCAGAGAATAGCGTCCATGGTCGGGTTGAGAGAGCCCGACGCAAAGGGGGCGATGGAGAGAGGGACGAGGCCGGCGGCGATGAGGCGCTCGAAGGTCCAGTGGTAGGAGCCGTGGGCGGCGGATGGGGCCGGGACGGGAGCTGGGTCGTTGACTGGAGAAAATGCGTCAGTTTCTTCTCATTGCTTGTTGCTGTCTGTCTGCCGGGCGAGCCTCCACTCTTTTCCCAAAAGTATCGGATAAAGATGGAACATCAGGTAATTTGCATTTCACTTCGTACCTCCGCCCTCGATCCGTTCTACATTGATACACGTCGTTAGCAGGTCAGTTCACCTCGGGACAGATGCAAGGGCGCGATGAATCCGACTACGCTTCAAAGAGGGAAAGAGAGGGAGAGAGAGAGAGAGAGAGAGAGAAGATGAATCTTACGCGGTCCAGGGGGCAAGATAGCACATCTCTTGCTGGAGGTGTGCAAAGCAGTCGTTCTCATCGCGAAAGCGGCAGAGGAGCGAGCTGCCTGTCGCAGAAGCGAGGGACGCATAATCGAGACCATCATCTAGGTCGGCTTGCGAATGAAGAATTGAATCGGTTGATCAGCAGCCACCTGCTTTGACGGTGGTCGTGGTTGTTCAATGGGAGCGAGCGCGCGACGAGTTCGAGTCGAGTCGAGTGGTTGACGTGGTTGGTTGACTTGAGAATGAAGTGTTGCTGTCTGGTTCTCCGGCTGGCTTGGAGGGAATTGGGCACATTGCCGAGGAACTCGAAATGGCGAAATGCTAATTGGCTGGGCTGATTCCGTGCTGGATTCATACAGCCGAATTGACGGAGGGAAGAATGTGGTTCCGGGGGAGGTTCTGGTGGGGGGGTTTTTCAATTGTGATTGGGTGGGCGTAGTAGCATGTGAAAGGCCAGGTCCGACATTTTCAATCAGCTTTTTTGGCGACGCACGATCTCTTCTCGACTGGACTGGAACTAGACCTTGTTGAGCACGGCTGCTAGTTCACTGGAGCTGGAAAGCAACAATCGGAGGTGGTAGAAGCAAGTTTTGTTGATTTGTTCTCCAGAAGCTGAGTCTTTCAATGGCTCTACGAATTTCAGCTTCAAGGAGCCTCCCACGATGCGCGGCTCGACTGTCTTGCTGTGAGGTGCGGCAGAGCCGGGGCATTGCGACGTCATATCTCAACAAGGTTGCTGAAGGCGAGGCGCGATGGGAGAAACGGGCGGAGCGAATTCAGAACGGCGAAGAGCGTCATGTGTGGGATGTTCTTGATGAGAGAGGATATATCAAAGACGTTGCTGGGTATGTCAGTTCTCGGATGCCATGCCGTTGTCGGTCACCATGGAAGAAGAACGAACACCCACCTTGCTAACTTGTGCGTGCAAATCACGTCGACAGCACACCCGATAAGATCAAGGAGATTATGAGGATCAAGAGAATAGGCGCCTACGTCGGCGTAGACCCCACGGCCGACTCGCTGCACATCGGCCATCTCCTCCCCTTCATGCCTCTCTTCTGGCTCTGGTTCCACGGTCACCCTGCCGTTACGCTCCTCGGAGGCGCCACAGCACGAATTGGCGATCCTTCCGGTCGTCTGCAGAGCCGCGACCACATGAGCAATTCCGAGATATCGAAAAACGTCACCAAGATTCACTATCAACTCACGAGACTCTGGTGCAACGTCGTCACCTTGCGAGAGAAGTACGGGTACGAAAAGGACTGGGCCGCCAAGCGCCACCTGCTGAACAACAACATGTGGATGCAGGGCCTGTCGATCTACGACTTCACGAAGCGACTGGCCAAACACACGAGGGTGGGACCCATGCTTGCCCGCGACACGGTGAAGCGGAAAATGTCGGAAGGCGACGGCATGTCCCTCGCCGAGTTCATGTACCCGCTCTTCCAGGGCTGGGACTTCTGGCACATGTACAACAAACTCGGCATCCAGATGCAGATTGGCGGGTCTGACCAGTACGGAAACATTGTCGCGGGTATCGACGCTCTGAAGGTGATTCGCGAGAGTGAGGAGGCGCCGCATGCCAGGATGCCCACCGAGTGGCAACACGAGCCCATGGGCTTCACCGTGCCTCTGCTTCTCGATTCTGCCGGCGTCAAGCTCGGCAAGACCGCGGGAAACGCCGTGTGGCTGGACGAGTTCAAGACATCCGCGTTTGAGCTCTACGGATACTTCGTGCGGCGTTCCGACGACGAGGTGGAGAAGCTCCTGAGGCTCTTCACTTTCATGCCCATGACCAAAATCCAAGAAGTCATGGCCCAGCACCAGGCCGACCCTTCCAAGCGCATCGCTCAGCACACGCTAGCCTTCGAGGTCATCTCCCTGGTCCACGGATCACAAAAGGCGCTCCAGGAAGCGCAGCAGCACAAGTTCCGCTTCGGCGGCGAGCTGCCACACGTTGTCAAGGAGCCCTCCGAGTCCAGCGGCATCATCACGCCCAACAACGCTCCCCGCAGCGATATCCAGCTTCCCAGATCCGCCATGAGACTCTCGCCCGCAAAGCTCCTCTTTGCCAGCGGCCTGGCCAGCAGCAACAGTGATGGCCAGCGCCTCGTCACCCAACAGGGTGCCTACGTGGCAGCTCAGCCAGGCCAGACTCGCGGCCTGGTCCCTGGCAATCTGTCCTGGACCCCCATGAAGATGTGGTTCCCCGAGGAGACGGCCAAGTACCTCATTGATGATAAAATTTTGATCCTGCGCAAAGGCAAGCACAACGTCCGCATCGTAGAGTTGGTCTCCGACGAGGACTGGGAGGCCAGCGGCAAGATCTACCCCGGCCAACCGTACACGGGCATGGTGCGCCGCACAACGGACCATTTGCAGAGGGAGGCCGAGGCAAACGGGCGAAGATTGACGCCATTTCGGCTCAAGAAGTTGGTCAGGGAGAGGACCAGAGAACAGGGCCGCTTGAAGGTGGCTAACAATCCGGATATTGAGCTGCCGAGCAAGCAGGAGATGCGACAGCGGACCAGGGAAAGGAAGGATAAGTCTTTCAAGACGCAGTGGTGAGTTGTTCTTAATTTGTACAAAATCTTCGTGTTGTGTTGCACACAGCGTTTGTCATATCATGTACCAGTACTCTGTTTTATTGAGGGGCGGCACGATATCATGTAGATTAGACAAGCTGTTTTATCCCATCCCCCACCCCGCACCCAAAAATTGATCACAAGATTATAATAAATGAATCATCAAGTCGTGACTAAGCCACAAACTCCTGCACCGGGCCATGAGCTCATTTGTATAGTACCGTCAAGTCGCCCTTGGGAACATGGAGCGTCTTCAGCTTATCCATGATTTCATCATTCGTCAGGTTCTGCTCCGTGATGATCTGATCGAAATGATGATTGCCATCCGCGTATCTCTGCAGAGAGTCCCCGCCGGGCCGCACACGACTCTCTCCCGTTGCCAACGCAGCGAGATATTGCTTCGACAGAACGTACTTGTGCACGCGATACAAGCAGCCCTTTATGATGCCGAATTGCACAAACCGCCTTACGTCGACGTAGTTTAACACATCAAATCCATTCTCCCGGTTCGTCATGATCCATTCCTTTACGCTCCTGCTCGGCGCAAACAAAGACATCAGCTTGATGAGATGATAATTGCTCACCCTGGCGCGGCCGTGGGACACATAGCCAGCGCACTCGTCCACAATGCCGTCGACATTGCGGATGAAGTCGTGGATGCCGGGTCGCGGCGCGTAGCACGAGCTGAAGAAGAACATGTCGATGAGAATGATTGTATCGTAGTAGAGTAGGTGACGGAGCGCAATCTTGGCCAGGTCAAGAGACACGGCGGCTGAGTGGGCGATGCGGCGGACGTCGGAGACGCCGTCGATTTTGGCAATGACTTTTTGAAGAGTGAGGTCCCAGGTTGGGTCGATGATGTCGCAAAATTTCACCTTGGAGACGGGGACGTGCCATCCTTTGACGGTGGGGGGCGTGCGGTAATGGGGGAAGAGCTTCATGTTGATGGTGTTGGCGTCGTCTAGGAGAGGAGGAGGAAGTCAAGACGGCAGGGATTCATTGCAAAAAGAAGGGAGAGATGGCTGGGGAGTAAGAACGTACCAACTGGAATCATGCATTCGCCATAGTTGTTCAAGTCCTCCTTCACAATCTCCAGCAAACTCTCAATCGGCCGCCTGCTTATCACCTGATCTCTCACCCCGTCGCCCCCGCCCCCGCCCCCGCCCTCGCCCTCGCCCTCGCCCTGGCTCAGATACTCATTCTGCTTCTCCATTTCGGAAAAGGTGGCAGCGAGATATCTCACGACGCCCTCGTAGGGTGTCTGGTCTACATCGGCCTCGATGAGGAGGCCAAAGTTGAAGATGAACTCATTGCGCTGATACTTGGCGTGGGCGATGACGACGGGGAAGCCAAGGACGGTATATTTGTCATCGGGGGAGTTGATGGTGACGTAGCGGTTGCAAAAGGCCTGTCGGGGGATGATGTACTCATGCAGGACGTCAAAGTCGACGAGGGGCTGGCGGGCGGTAGTTGTCTCGGAGGCGGTGATGCATCCTGGGGGTGATTGGGCGACGATTTTGGGACCTGGCCGTGGTTGTGAAGGTGGTTGTGAGAAAGACGTGCTCACTGCTGACAGGGAAGCTGTGCGGCTTACCTTTCTGAGGAAAGAATCTAGCGTAGAATATCCCCTGGATCATGATGTTGACGGAGCGGGTTTATGGAGCGGGTTTATGGGGAGAATATACTCCATACACTACATAAGGTTGTGCTGTAGATTGTGGGGCGTTGGCAGATTTTGAGAACCTACTTTACGGACCGTATGTACTCCGTAACTTGTCAGGGTGTGATCCACGAGCCGGTGCAAACTTGTTTGCACGGATGCAAAATGCATATAACCAGACGCGCTAGCCATTCTTATTAGCTAAGTGCTATAGAAATTAATAGGAATTAATAGGAATTAATAGAAATTAATTTGAATTATATAAATACTATATCCTCCCTATTTATAACGTATCTTTTAACCAGGGCCTAACTAGGGCTGTGTAAAAGCTTATAAAAGGATTAATACTAAGAAAAAGGCAAAATCTGCTATTTTTTAGGCATAAACTTTACACTTTGCGTAGTTTACTTATATAGTTTACACTAGGCATAAAAAGACAGTACAAAGTGGCTGCCTTGAATAAATCCATATATAACTTGTACTGTCTACAGTCAGTGCAAACTTTGCACAAGCTTTTTCGTGGATCAGACCCCAAGACCCTGCGCTATTTAAGACCCTGTGCTACCCACAGTACCCTCCCCCAACTGGCCCCCAACTGGCCCCCAACTGGGAAACTCGACAGACAGACCGAACCCTGCACCTACCCAATCTTCAACACATCACACATCACCATCCCATCGACCTCTCCGCCCACCCCCGAGTCAATTGGGTTAAAGCAGCCCCCCGAAGTCATGCTCTCCGCACCGTGGCGCGGGCTGGCATTGCGAGCCGTAGCCAAGCGAATCCCAAGTGCCGTGCCCAAGACCTCTCGAACCCTGCTCAATCGCAACCTCAACAAAGTGCCCAACACCTCGACCTTTCGATACTCGTCTACAGCCGGGAATGCCACTAGGGAGATTGTGAGCCAGGCTTTGCGATCTATTGGATCTGTAGGTTCTCTCTCCAAGTACCCAGCTTTCTCCTCGATGAGGAGAGAGGGGTGAAGGGTTACGCCGATTCCCATGATTCCCATGATTCCCATGGCCGCGCCAACATCGACCACTAACACTTGCCAGAAAAGGGAGTCACAGCAATGGCTTAAGCTTTTTAGCTCTGCCCAGAACTTCTGTGTGCTGAAAGTGGGCGGTGCTATCCTGACCGAACACCTTGACGAGCTATGCCGCAGCTTGCTGTTCCTCTACGAGCTGGGACTCTACCCCGTCATCGTCCACGGTGCTGGCCCCCAGCTGAACCGCTTGCTCGAGGAGGCCGGCGTCGAGCCCCAGTTCTCAGAGGGCATACGCATCACCGACGCGAAGACTCTTGGTGTTGCCCGCAAGCTGTTCCGCGAGGAGAACCTCAAGCTTACAGATAAACTTGACCAGCTTGGTGTTGCCACCAGGTCCCTCAGCGGTGTTTTCATGGCCGACTACCTCGACAAGGAGAAATGGGGCTACGTTGGCAAGGTCTCAAAAGTCAATGCCGCCGCAATCAGTTGAGTTCCCCCTGTTCTATTCTGTTACCGACCACTAACTCGTCTACAGACAACAGTATCAAGGCCGGCTATATACCTATAATGACATCCCTAGCAGAGTCCGAGGATGGGAGGCTTCTCAACGTCAACGCAGATTCTGCCGCTGCTGAACTCGCTCGCGCCCTTGAGCCCCTCAAGGTAGTGTACCTATCTGAGAAGGGGGGTTTGTTCGACGGCAATGGTGGCAAGATTTCTCAGATCAACCTCGATGAGGAGTTTGACTATATCATGTCTCAGCCATGGTGTAGATACGGAACCCGTCTCAAGATCAAGGAGATCAAGGAACTTCTTGACACTCTTCCACAGAGCTCTAGTGTTGCCATCATCCACCCTAGTGATCTCCTGAAAGAGCTGTTTACCAACTCTGGCGCCGGTACCCTAATCCGCCGTGGAGATAAGATTCAAAAGGTATCCTCTTTATCTGGATTTCAAGATCTTGGCAAGATCAAAGAGACCCTTACCGGGGACTACAAGGACATCAGTACTGAGGCCACGGTCGATCGCTTCATTGAGTTCCTTGCGGCGAATCCGTTCACGGCTTACTATGATGATAGCATGTCATGCCTTGCAATCGTTCTTCCCCCTTCCGCGGACAGGCCTATGGCTACCCTGGCTACCCTCAATATTACCAAGTCCGGATGGCTTAGCAACGTGGCTGAGAACGTCTTCTCAGCTATAAAAAAGGACAACCCTTCCCTTTACTGGACGGTTTCTGGAGCAGATGAGAATCTGACGTGGTTCTTTGAGAAGTCTGATGGTAGCTTCAACTGCAATAGTAGCGTCCTCTTCTACTATGGGTGCGACTTCAACTCGGATGCTCTGGATTCCGTCTACAGGGACTTCGTCTCTCATAGACATGCCATGATTGGCGATTCCGACCTCGAGTCTCGACTTCGCCGTGCTGTATAGACTGCAAGCCAAAACCTTGAACCGTCAGAGCGCCCAGCAGGCACGCGGCGACTCGACCATGGCTGTACCTAATAGTTATAACACTACGGA
The DNA here is from genome assembly GCA_024072835.1 of Epichloe amarillans. Classification (NCBI taxonomy): domain Eukaryota; kingdom Fungi; phylum Ascomycota; class Sordariomycetes; order Hypocreales; family Clavicipitaceae; genus Epichloe; species Epichloe amarillans. The sequence continues at coordinate 2,509,507 of CP099637.1, read as the reverse complement.
GTACGGACGTACATACAATACACCCCCTGAATTATTTGACAAATCTACATGACAGTGGTAATTGAGCCAATCAGATGTCAGCTGAGAAATAAATGAGCCAATCAGATATTATCTAGGAAATAAAGGAGACAGGGGCTAGTACATTTGGGTACTAGTTGTGGCGCTTTTTATAGCGCTGTATCGCTGCGCATTTTCATTGTAGCTCTCTAATAACTATCACTCACAGATTCCTCACAGATTCCTCACAGATTCCTCACAGATTCCTCACAGATTCCTCACAGCTGATCACAGCTGTTCGAGAAGAACGAAATGTACCGATTATGTAATCCGTGCGGAGTAGTCCGTATGCTGGTGGGATTTGAGCCTGCCTGCCTTGCCTGCCTTGCCTGCCGGCCTGCCCCCACGACTCACACCCCTCACACCCTCACACCCCTCACACCCCTCCAACCACCAACCAACCCAGGACGCAGTGGGCCCTTTTTTTTTTTTTTCCTCTGACCACTTGATTCTGTGACATTCGCCTGTTGACTGCGCTGCCCATCTCCTTGTCGCCCACCTTCTTCCGCCTTCTTCCGCCTCTTTCGCCTCTTTCGCCTCTTACGCCTTCACGCTTTCACTCTTTCACGCTTTCACGCTTTCATGCTTCTTTTACACCACCCAGCTGTATTGATCCCCGTTTTATTCTCTTGCACACAACCCGCGGGGTCCTCAGCACCTTCTTGAAGTACTCCATCTCAGATTAGCTGGTAGGTGTCGGAGACTGCGTCGTCGCACCCCGCCATCGTTCCCGCCGCAAAAAAAGACGACTACGGACTACAACTCCATGCCACTGCACAGGCACAGCAGGCGCACAACAACACACGACGACTTCTCACAAGCACCCAGTCGCCATGGCCGACAATGCCGAGTCGAGTGGCGATGCGCAAGTCACCTTCAAGGTGAAGACGTCCTCGGACCGTAACCACACCATCACAATGGCCGAATCAGCCACCGTGTTGGAACTGAAGACTAAGCTTGCGGGCGAGGACCTCGAGAACGTTCCCATCGAGAGGCAAAGGCTGATTTACTCTGGTAGAGTGATGAAGAACGATGATACCCTCGGATCATACAAGATCAAGGCCAACAACACCATCCACATGGTCAAGAGCGCCGCCAGCAACCCTACCCAACAGACGTCAACCACTGGGCCAACCCCTCGAGCTGTGCCCGAGAACATCTCCGCAGGAACTAACCCGAATGATCCCTTGGCCGGTTTGACCGGTGCCAGGTACGCCGGTCATCAGATTAACCTTCCCGGCATGGATATGTTTGGACCTGATGGTGGTGTACGTGCCCTTTCTTTTTGCCATGCATGGATGGCTGTTGATTCCCGCTCGAGTATCCGCTAATTGATACAATCTCAGATGGGCCCACCCATGGACGAGGAGCGCATTCAGCGCATGATGTCAGATCCGAATGTCCAGCAATCTATGAACGAAGCCTTGAGCAACCCAGATTTTGTCAACATGTTGATCCAGTCGAACCCCATGCTGCGAAACATGCCCAATGCCAGAGAAATGATCACGTCGCCGTTCATGAGACAAATGATGACGAACCCGCAGATGATGAGCCAAGCTATGCGCATGCAGCGAAACATGCGCGGCGGGGACTCCGCCTTCCCTGCCCCCGGAGCCACGGATACGACGCCCGACGCTGCGGCTGGTGGCAATGCTTCCACTGGGGATGACGCAAGTCAGCAGCAGGCAGGGATGGCCTTCATGTTGCCGAATTTCGAAGGAGCCGGCGGCAGTGGCGGCAGTGGCGGATCGAACATTGCTCAAATGATCCAGCGGCTCTTGAATGAGAATGGCTTGGGAGATGGCATTCCAGTTGCTGATCTATCGGCAATTTCAGAAACTACTCAAGGATCAGAGACCCGCGATGCCCAGAGCACGTCGCAGACGGGAGGCGTCGATGGCGCCCAAAACACCCAGAATCAGACTGCCGCCAACCACAACCCGTTTGCCGCTTTGTTCCCCCAAGGAGCCCAGGTAGGCAACGATGGCTTCATGCGCCAACCCGTAGCAATGACGCCTGAAATGATGCAGCGGTTTATGCAGATGCTGGGAGGAGGAGGTGCGCTCGCTCCTGCCTCCTCCCTCGATACTAGACCTCCGCAGGAGATGTATGCAGAGCAGTTGCGTCAACTGAACGACATGGGCTTCTTCGACTTTGATCGAAACGTGGCAGCTCTTCGAAGGAGCGGAGGCAGCGTACAAGGGGCAGTTGAACAGTTGTTGAGTGCCGCGGACTAGTGGTAGTTGCTGCGTGGCATGGGCGACAATTTGACTTGTCATGAGGAGAGAATTGCATCGCGGGGAAGACGATCCAAGGCATGGGCCAGGAAGACTGCAAGAAGGGAGTGTGTGGGCTTGTAAGCTGACGATTCCACTCCAAGATGGACGTGTCGGAACCGAATAGGAGATACCTTGGTATATCAATACACCGCCGATACAATACAGAAGTAGCTAGCATACGATACCGGGAATCCAAGTCTTTTCTACAAGCATGGAAGCAACGACTTGGCATGGACCAAAGGGATACCCAATCATCTGTGCGTCTTTGAACCTGACAAAAAAAAAAATGATGGCTCTTATGTACACGTTGCCTTGATCTGAAGAACGAGCCAAGGAACTCATTGGTACAAGATAGACGTATCCTAACCACGGCCATGGAGAAATTGTCAATACATACGTCTGTATGACGAGTCCAGCCACATCTGATTATGCCGCGACAGGGGTCCGGTCCCATTGTCATCAATCCTAGTCCGCAACCCGTAGTTCCCGATCCATTTCAGGTCACATTTTCCCGCCCTCCCACTTGCGCTGCGACAGGGTGACATCATGGCTGGGGCTGTGGTGTGGCGACCGTCGCGCCAATGCCATGTCAGTCACGTTTTTCTGGAGAAAAGAAATCTGTGCTCTGTTTTTCCTCCCCCAACGAGACAATTCGCGAAATTTTCCAAAACAAGGGACACATGGCGATTGGGAGGATGAAGCAAACCAAATCAGACCAGATCGTGTCTTCCAGGATCAGAGTGCAACGACTAACCGCCCTCGTTGGCGCTCGCACGCACCGTCTGCACACGTCGCGCCCGGCGTGTGCAGGCGGCTGATGAGACGGGCAAGATCATGAACGGGGGGGGGGGGGAAGAAGGATGTTGATGATGATGATGAGAAATAGTGGCATGGCATGGCATGGCATGGCAGGGCAGGGCAGGGCAGGGCATGGGAGTTGATTACGTGTCGAGAGGACAAGGCAGCTGGGACGTTTGGGACGTGTATACCATGTCGAACATTCTTGCGAGAAGCAGCGTGGCGGTTTGAGTGGTTCAAGCTCGCATTTTCATTACACGTCGTGTGGTCGTGGTAGCCATCTTGCCCCCGGTCGAGAGTGCCCGGACGACCTTGGGAGCTGAAAGGCTCGAGGTAGGCTGGGGAGAGCGTATCAGGATAACTATGACTATGAATGGAACATCATCCAGGAGATTCCGTGTCAAGACCAATAAAGGGGGGGGTTTTCTCATCACAAAAAGCTGTTGTGAATGGAGACTAGCACGAGGGAAAAGCCGAAGGATGCTGCCTTTCAAAACTTACCGACAGGTGCAAATGACATCTCCGCCAGCTTGCTCAAGTTGACAAGCCATGACGATGCCTACACCTCGCCGCGACCAGCTCGGCGCTTCTCTCAAGATATCAGGTTTTTTTCACAATTACCCTCCCTCCACCCTTTCTCCGCCTCTCACGGCCGCCCGAGACTGCTCGAGCCAGCAATCTCACCAATCGTCCCGCGCACGTAGTCTACTAGGGCCTTCACCATGCCCTGCGGTTTCCCCTTCTTCCCATCTGCCCCGCGCACAGGCTCCTCCGTCCCCATCGTGGGCAACACATTGTCGCCCGCAGACAAGCTGACGAACAGGGCAAAGGGAACGAGCCAGACACACAGGCCAAAGTAGGAAGCGATCATGGAGAAGCTCGGCACCTCGACTTGGTCGTAGTAAGAGGATCGCTGGTACGCACGCGTCTGGGAGCTCGAAAAGTGGCGGAACCACACGTAGTGGTCGACCAGCACGAGGACTAACGCTGACCATCAGTCTTCCCCGGATGCGGATGGAAAAAAAAAAAAGAGCGAGCGCATGCCAAGCAGGCGAGCTGCAAGACGGGACGTTGCCAAACAAACAACCAGGAACTTACCGCAGGACAGCAAAAACAGGGGATCAGACAGCTTCACAAACGGGAACCTGCGCATGTTTCCCAGATACACCACATGAGCAGAGATGCCCAAGAGGGTTGCGCCAATGGGGAACCCGTCCACCAGCCATAAGATGACCTGGATGCCGATGACTGTGTATATAAGTCGGGTGAGCAAGCGTTTTGCGACTACAGTGTGCTCTTCCACGAGCTCGGAGAGGTAGTATAGTCCCGAGGCGATGGAGAGGGTGAGGAAGCAGAAGCCGATGATGGCTCCCGCGTAGCCGATCAGGGGGAGAATCCACATGCTTCGCTTTGTGTGTGCGTGCGTGTGTGTTGGCAGAAAGGGAAGGCTTTCTATAGTTTGGGGGGTGGTTCGAAGAGAAGCGAGTCGAAAGGATGGAAGAAATCATTTGGTCGGATCGGGTGGGTACTCGGTAGATGAGAACAGGTATCAAGACATGCTTATCGATTAAACCAGACTCATCCACGGGAAAAAAAAAAAAAAAAAAAAAAAAAAGGGTGTGGTCGCATTACCAACCCCAACCCAACCCCTCACGATCTGATCTGATCTGACTGAAACCCCCCCCATTCCTCTTGGTACCTACTCCGTGCATACCTACCAAAAGAGAAGCCCCGGCAGAATTCTCTCTTCCAATTCCCAGCCGACAAACACATATCGCCCAACATGTCTCGACCCGAAGACACCCTGTAGGTGCCCGTCCACGACCACCCCGAGTCACTCCAAACCGCAACCGCAACCGCAACCGCAACTAACACGCATCTTGGCAGCGCCGCCGACGTGCACTACGATGACGCCGAAGCCCGCAAGTACACCACCAGTTCCCGCATCCAAAATATCCAAGCCTCCATGACCCGCCGCGCCCTCCAACTCCTCGACCTCAAATCCCCGTCTCTCATCCTCGACATCGGCTGCGGCAGCGGCCTCTCCGGCGAGATCCTGTCCGCCGTGGACCCCGGCGACGGCGGACCGCACGCCTGGATCGGCATGGACGTCTCCCCCTCCATGCTCGACATCGCGCTGCAGAGAGACGTGGAGGGGGACCTGCTCCTCGCCGACGTCGGGCAGGGCGTCCCCTTCAGGGCAGGCAGCTTCGACGCCGCCATCAGCATCTCGGCCATCCAGTGGCTCTGCAGCGCCGAGACCAGCGACACGTCCCCGGCCGGGCGGCTCACGCGCTTCTTCAACGGCCTGTACGCTTCCCTGAAGCGCGGCGGTCGCGCCGTGTGCCAGTTCTACCCCAACAACGACGTCCAGCGGAACATGATCACCCAGGCGGCCGTCAAGGCTGGCTTTGGCGCGGGTCTCCTCGAGGATGACCCTGGCACCAAGAACGTCAAGCTCTACCTCGTGCTTACGGTGGGGAGTACCGCGGTTTCGGGAACTTCATCCGACATCACGGGCGTTGTTGCCGGCATGGACGACGTTGACATCTTGGATGCTCGCAAGAAGCTCAAGTCCAACAATGGTCCCATGAAGAAGGGCACCAAGGCGTGGATCGTCAAGAAGAAGGAACAACAGGAGAGGAAGGGCAAGGTTGTAAAAGCCACGTCCAAGTATACGGGCAGAAAGCGACGGATCGCCTTCTAGACGAGCTTGCATGGCAGGCGTGGCTTTCTCACTTGTTGCTTTTCTTGCTTCCATAGTTTTCTCGGGCATTGCACGGCGTTACATCTTGGGGATGGGCGGTTTTGATTGAGTGATGACGATTGCTCGCTGGGTACTGGGACACAGAAAGAAGATACCCTTGCATATATATATATATACATATAATATACCTGAACTGTCAAGATGCGTGCGGTTTGATTTTTTTGTGTCTCCACTCAAAACATTGTTTAGTAAAAGGCAATTCCGGACAGTTGCTCATTCACGATTCAGATCCGTCATCTGGCCGACTTAGGAGACCAAGATGGTTTTCTTTTCTTTCTTTCTTCTTTTTTTCTTAGATTCTCATGCTGGTGATACCATCTTGTCATGTTTTCATGTCTTGTTTTACTCAGGCTTCATGGTTGGGAATGCCAGAACCTCACGAATGCTGTAGTTGTCGGTCAAGAACATCATCATACGGTCGATGCCCATGCCCCAACCACCAGTAGGAGGTAGAGCATGCTCGAGAGCCTGGCAGAAGGTCTCGTCAGCCATCTGTGCCTCATCATCACCCTGAGACTTCTGGCGAGCCTGCTCCTCGAATCGAAGTCTCTGCTCGGTAGCAACGTTCAACTCGGTGTAACTGTGTCGGCTGTTAGCAGTGCATTCCTATCGGGACTGTCCTGAAAAGCAAGGTACTTACGCATTGGCAATCTCCTTGGTGGAAACAAACACCTCGAATCGCTCACACAAACCTGGGATAGTGCGGGAATCCTTGGCAAGGGGAGACATCATCTTGGGGTGACCAATGATGAAGGTAGGATTGATCTTGGAATGTTTCTGTCAGCGTTCGTCGTACAAATAAATATACGCCATCATTGACTGTCGGAGATATACGTACGCATTGAGACTCGAGGTATTCACCAACAAGAGCATCCAGCATACGGGCGTTGGTCAGTGGGGGGCTGCACTCGACACCAGTATTGGCAAGAACCTTCTTGAAGAACTGGTTGGCCTCCTCAGTGTGCAGAGTGTCGGCAGGAGGAAACTTTTCTCCAACAGCCTCCTCGAGGGCAGGGATCATCTCGATCTTGCGCCAAGGACCTTCCCAGTTAATGTTGATCTCCTCGCCCTTGATGGTGTGATATACAGTCTTGTATGAACCGTGGATGTGCTTGACCAGGCCGCTGACGAGCTCCTCCGTCATGTCCATGAGGTCGTAAACGTCGGCGTACGCCATATAGAACTCCAGGGTTGTGAATTCTAGTGACGTGAGTTAGCTCGTTGGCGAATATGAAGCAGCAACCCATATAAAGACGTACCAGGGTTGTGAGTGAGATCCATGCCCTCATTGCGGAATTGTCGTCCCATTTCATATACCCGGTTCAGGCCACCGACAACCAACATCTTCAGGTACAGCTCGGGGGCAACACGCAGGAACATGTCCATGTTCAGGTCGTTGTGATGAGTAACGAAGGGCTTGGCAGTGGCACCACCAGCAATTGGATTAAGCATAGGAGTTTGCACTGAGACGAAGTCACGGTCGTCGAACCAGCGACGAATATAGGAGTCGACCTTTGCACGAGTAATAAAGATCTGCCTCGACCTCTCATTCATCATGAGATCGAGGTAGCGCTGGCGGAAACGAGTTTCGGGGTTCTTGAAGCCATAGTGATCGTCGGGGATCTGGACATGGTTGGTTAGCAGAGCTATACTGGGCAAAACTTTCTTGGTATCGAGTACGCACCTGGTGCAAGCAAGGCGCCAGAAGAGTGACCTCGACAGCAGCGATGGATAATTCACCAGAAAAATCCCCAGAGCCCTGCTTAGTCTTGGGATTGGTACGCGTGGGGAAACCGCGAATACCTGTGGCGGACCTAATCAGTACTGTGCAGTTTGAACTTCAAAAGTCGGCGCCAGATCCTACCAATGATATCGCCTCGTCGGAGGTTGACGTGCTGATCATCAAAGGCGGGAGCCTTGTCGTCAAGGTTGTCGGCTTGAGCAAGAACCTGAAGTCTCACACCCTGCGAAGTATGAGCAAACGACCAATCGACGGAAAATGCAACACGAGATAAAGCCATACGTCGGAACGAATGTCGTAGAAGAAGAGCTTGGAACCAGCAGAACGGCGGACATAGACTCTTCCAGCCAGCTGGATCATTCTAGACTTGTCGGATTCGCCATTCTTGAGGTGCTTGAAGTCCTCCTCAAACTTGCGAATGTCATAGTCGACATGATACTAAACATCGGTTAGGTCTTTCGCGTCCTGAGAGCGTCATAAATCGGCCCAACGATTACCTTGTGAGGATAAGCCTTGCCCTGAGCGTGAAGCTCATTGACAGCTCGTGACCGGATTTCGAAGTACTAGAGAGCCGTAGAAGTTAGCCTGCCAGTTTCGTCTGGGCATAAATTCGTTCCATCTTCTTTGAAGTGAATTGCATGCGCGCGACACACCTGATTCGGGGTCAGTTCCTTCTCAGCAGCCTCGGCGCTCTTGTTGCCAGAGCCCTGAGGCCTGGGGTTTGCAGCAGCCTTCTTTTCCTTGGCAGCCCCCTTCTCGCGCTGCTTCTGGCGCTTCTTGAGTTCGGTCTTGGAGATCATTTCGCCTGTGACTTCATCGAGGTGAAGCTTGGCAACGGCGGCGGCGGCATCAGCCACGGCAGGCTCGCCAGAGGTAGTTGAGTTGTCCGCCATTGTCGTGGTTGCGAACGCAGAGTGTGTCGATGTCGATTTTCTGTGGTTTTTCTAGGGAGGAAGCAAAGGGCCATTCCACTCACAGAATTTATTTCTGGTCAGATTGGCGCGGGACGAGTCACACAGAGCGATGGACGGAGGGGCAGAAAAAAAAGATCCAAGTCACCCCGCCATGGCCATGTGTACACTTTTCGGGGGTCCAGCCTGGGCCACCCGCTCTCGCCTGCACGCGACATTTCAACTGGTTGTTAATAAATTGGGCTGCAAATAAACAGGTGGGGATATTCGTTGGATGACCCAGATTCGTGGTTTACACTTTACTCCGTACAGGGACTTCGACTGACATGGAAATCATGATTTCGCTGCTGCTATTTGCTGAACACTGGTCTCGATGTCGAGTTTGACAACAGAGTCGATTGGCAATGAAGAAAGTGTATATAACTTATACACCCGTTAGCGCGGCGGTGTTTGGAGCGGAGTCACACCATCGTTCCCACCACCTCAGACCTTGAACAGGTGATTTCTATGCATTCAAGGTAAAGAGATGAAAAAAAAAAAAAAAATTGCTAAATTGCAAGGCCATGCTGTACATTTATACTGGACGTCATGTCAATCGTGCTACGGCGCGGCTCCCCTTCAGGCAAACCTCGGAGCGTCGCCGCCCAGGTAATACCCAAACAAAAAAAGTCATTTCTCCTCTCCGCATCGCCAGGTTGCCCTCCTCTGTTGCCTGGACTCTCATATCGAGGTATCAAAAAACGGGTTGGCCACCATTTCATCCTTCGCATTTCACTTCTCCATTAGAAGCTTTTCGTAGCGTGACCCGTTCGACCGTCTTCTCTTCTTCTTTCTCTTCCACCGTGGCTTGCATTTGAGCGGTGGGTAACAGGTTTGTATATCATTCAGAGCGTCTCCATCTTGTCAAGGATGGCCCTGGTGAACTCGTGAGTCGTCGAGACACCGCCCATATCGCGGGTGCGAACTTTGCTGTAGAAATTGTCAGCGCAATGCTCTTACACATTCTATTCAACGGGACTTTTGGGAAAGGTGAAAAAAAAAGAAGAAAGAAAAAGAAAAAAACACGTAGTTCTACGTACCCTTCGGCGATGACGGCATATATGGCCTTGGAGATGCGATTGGCGTGGTCGTCGAGACCAAGGTGGCGCAAAAGCATGCTGCCTGACAGAATCAGAGCGGTAGGGTTGGCCTGGTCCTTGCCCTTGATGTCAAGACCAACGTGTCGGCAACCGGGCTCGAAGACGGCGACGTCACGGCCCATGTTGCAACCGGGAACAATGCCAGGGCCACCCACAAGGGCAGCACCAATGTTGGACAGGATGCCACCGTACAAGTTGGGCATGACCATGACGTCAAACTGCTGAGGGCGAGAAACGGCCTGCATGGAGGCGTTGTCGACAATCATGTCGTTGACCTCGAGGGTAGGGTACTCCTTGGCCACGTTGTGGAAAGTGCTGCGGAACAGACCATCGGCCAGCTTCATGATGTTGGCCTTGTGGATGCAAGTAACCTTGGATCGGCCGTTGGCCAGGGCGAAAGAAAAGGCAAACTTGGCGATGCGCTCAGACTTGGCGCGCGTGATGATCTTGAGGGACTCGACCACACCGGGAACACTCTGGTGCTCCAGGCCAGAGTACTCACCCTCGGTGTTCTCACGGATGATGCACAGATCGACGTCCTTGTGGCGGGTCTCGTAGCCGGGAATGTTCTTGATCAAGCTGATGCTGGCGTAAATGTCGAGCTCCTGTCGCATGGCAACGTTGAAGCTCTGGTGACCAGAGCGGCTGATGGGAGTGTGCAGAATACCCTTGAGAGCGAGCTTGTTGCGCTTGAGGGAGGCAACGGACTCGCGGAAAGCATCCTCGGTGCGGCCAGCGCCATCGATGACACCAGAGACCTCGATCTGCTCCCACTCAATGGGGACGTTGTCGGCCTTGAAGATGGTCTTGACTGACTCGGCAACCTCGGCACCGATACCGTCACCGGGGATCAAGGTAACGGTGTACTTGCCGCCAAACTTGGCGGGCTTGAAGATGTCGGACTGGACGGTCGCCAAGGATCGGGAGAACTGGTGCTGGCCAGCAGCGCCGCGCAGAAGCTATGCAGAAACACGCAAAGACGTCAGCCTGGATATCGATATCCGCAAGTACCTCTTCGTCTGCAAGTTGAGGGTCCCGAGACCACGAGACCGTGCGAGCACAACAAAAGAAACAAGAAACATGAACAACATACCTGCGCCGTTCGAGCAGAGCCACGAGACAACATTGTGACAAGAGTACAAGTCGATGGTGAGTTACCGAGGCAGGTAAGAGCAGGCGAAAGCAAAGAGACCAAGAATTACAATCGCGCTCAAAGACGTGGGCGGCACAGACGGACACGGGGAGGGGAGAGGGAGCAGAGGTGGGAGTGGAAAGGGAAGGGAACGGGAAGGGAACGGGAAAGGGAAGAAAAAAAAGAAGAAGCTTCACTAATCCGCACGGAAAACCGGGGGCGCTCCAGTCCTGTAATAGTCAGACCTGTCAGACCTCTCCCCTCTGCAACAACTTGAAGTTGGCATGCCCAAATGGCGCAGCAACGTTTCCCTCCTGAACCCGAAACTTTTTTCTCTCTTGCTCCCCTGTTGCGCGCGTTCTCGGCACCGAAGCCTTGAAGCATTGAGGCACTGAAGCACTAAAGCACTGAAGCACTGAAGCACTGAAGCACTGAAGCACTGGAGCACTGGAGCACTGAAGCACTGAAACACTGAGGCACTGAAGCACTGAAGCACTGAAGCACCGAGCTTTTTTGGGGGCTTGTCAATGAGTGTAGGTGAAAGATGATTATTCAACCCAATTGTGGGTGCTGACTAGCTATATGTGTACCCTGTGGTCACGTGATGTAACAGTTACCGCTAATTTATTTAACAATGCCCTTATTATCCTATATATTTATAGTAATTATTCTCTAATTATCCTTATCCTAATTTATAGTAATTATTCTCTGCAAGCCTACTCTATTCTAAAATGTATTTCCTAGTGTATTTCCTCCTCTATTCCTAAAACCTCCTATAGGTCCACTATAGAATAGTATATTCCTATTAAGTGTAGCGTAAGTAACGCTATATTTTTGTTAATTATCTCTAGTCTCTGTAACTAGTAAGTTAGATACCTTATTTATGCATTAATTATCTATATATTTGCTATTATAATAATACTCTATTATAATTATATTATTATTATAATATTTTCCCTAAGCACTTTAGCTATCTTTGCTAATACTATATTATTTATATTATTCTTAATGCGTTTTAGTTAGCCTTTACTATCTAGTCCTTACTTCTTTACTAAAGGTAATAGTTCTTTATTTCCTAGTATAGGGCTTCCTTATAGTAATAGTTTAATAGTCCCTAATAGCTACCTAACTACCTATAGCTTTACTATTATAAGAGATATGTTAATTAGGGTAAACCCTATTAATTATAGTATTAATAATAGTTTATCTATTACTAGTAATTAGCTTAGCCCTAGTGGTTTATTAGTTAGAGTTATATCTATTACTAGTAATTAGCTTAGCCCTAGTAGTTTATTAGTTAGAGTTAAGTCTATTATTAGCAATTAGCTTAGCCCTAGTGGTTTACTAGTTAGAGTTATTAGTAGTTATATATTAGTTACTTATATTAATAGTGTTAGCATAGGCTAATATAGCTATAGCTTCTTGCCTTTCTTATCTTTCTTTAGCATAACTTATTTCTTAATCTTCTCCTATTAAATTCTAGTATAACTATCCCTAGGTAATTATATTAAAGTATTTATATAGTTAGCTAAATAAATAATATATACCTAGTTACCCTTATAAGCTAATTATCCCTATATTAATCTCATAAGTGCTAGCATAGCTAGTGTTTTCCCTAGTATAACTTAAGAATTACCTAGCTTCTTAATTAACCTATAGTTTAATAGTTAAAGTGTTAATTTTATAAATAATAGAAACTCCCTAAGGAACGCTCTATTATATAATTATATCCTTGCCTTAAGTAGCATAAAGCTCTAGTATCTCTTGCTAAAATTACATGCTATAAGGTATATATTAGTATTTATAGAAACCTTACGCACTATATAAACCTATTCTAACGCTTTGCTTTTTTATATTACCTTATCTATTATATTAGTAATTATTAATTAGGGTTTGCTTATAGTCTAAGGTATTATAATTTTTATAAAAATATTATAAGTAATATTAAGAAATAATGTTTATATAAAGTAAGAGAGTAAAAGAGTAGAATATAAAAGCTAAATTCTAGGGGATATAAGCAGTTTTTACTTAGTTAACTATAATAGCTATTACTACTTTATTACTACGCGTAGTCTAGCTCTTAACTACCTATACTTTGTTTATTAATTTTATAACTACTACTAGTAGTAACTATTAGTTATACGCTAATATTAAATTTTTAAATTTAACTAAATATTTAATAATTCCTTCTGTGTTATTTTAGGCAAGAATTACTTTAATTTTATAATCCGCTAGTTAAATTAGGGCTATCACTCTAAATTATTTGTTAAATTTGTTAGCCTAGAATTACTCTAAATAATTCACAGAGATAACTAGATAAATTCACTAATTATCTAGTATATCTAGTTTATACGCTAATCTACCTATATATTCTAGTACCTTAAATAGTCTAGCAAATTTTAGTCTATACTTTAGACTTATTTGTTATAAAATTATATATACCTAGTTATCTAATCTAATTAGTACCTTATCTCTAGGTTTAAAGAATTTGCTAGTATGCTTTTAATTATAATATATCTTTATCCTTATTGCCACTAACGCAATTACATTATGCGCCTATAACCGCTCTAATAGTTTATTTAATATCTCTAGTTCTTTTAGGTATAGCAATAATACAATATTATTAGGCAAGAAGCCTATAACTATCTAGTTTAGGGACTATCCTATTGCCTTAATCGCTATATTATTAAATTTAAACTATAAGCGTAGTAGTATCTACTACTATAGTCTATTATTATCTAACCACGCAAAATACATTTAGATTGCTAATTTAATTATCTATATAGTTTGCTTAGTCTGCCTGTCCGTTTACAAGTAGTATACTATTAAATATAATAGTTTTATTCTAACTAGTTCCTAAAATATCTTCTATAACACTACTAAGAACCTCTAATCTTAATTACTTATAATTACCTTAGGAATGCCCTAATTTAATATTAGTAATTAATTATATAACTTCTTAGCGTATGCTACCACTATAACATTATTCTAACAGGGTTCTAGCATAGTCTATTTACTAAACTTATTAATAATAACTAATATTAAGTTATTACCCTCTATTAACATTAGTAATAATAAGAGGAAGTTAATTAATATTATATAATATAGGGCTAGTAGTGCTAGCAATAGCTATAGATTGCTATGCTATAGGTATCTCCTTAGTTAGTAAATCTAGCATAAGGGACATGTCCTTAAATAATTACATAATTATCGCAAGCTATAAGGTATATAGAACTACTAAATAACCTTACTTAATTTTAGATAACCTATATAGTTACTATTATATATAGAATTATATAAGTCTTTAACCACGGATTTAGGTACATATAATCACGGCTAAAATCCTAGAGTTATCTTCTATAGCAATCTGTCTTCCTAGGTAAATAGTAGCTTTACCTAATTTTATATAGGTAATTAGGTATTACCTTCTAAGACTATTTTAATATACCGCTATATTAGGTCCTTATTATATCCTAATTATATTAACTTCTTAAAATTAGGGGATATACCCACTAGAGATACTATTAGCCTCTTCGCTATAGGTATAGTAAACTATAGTATTAGCGCTATAACTAGATTATACTCTACGTGTTATATGTATTATACCACTTACAATTCCCGTAGCAATTTCTAATATTCTAGTCTATTATCTAGCATATTATCTAATTATCTAGGCGTATTATTATTATGCGTTTTTTTTATTATCTTTAATCTGCTTAGAGCATTAGGTATTAGGTAGTCCTTACCTAGCTTATAAATAGCTTTAACATTAAACTAGCTAATATATTCTATAGCTTATATTAATTTCTTATTTATAGTATGTTTGCTTATTATATTTGCAATATCTAATTACTAACCTATATCTATAATTAAGTAGTAGTCTATGAAATAAATAACTAGTGGTAGTTAAGTTGCCTTAATCTATTATCTTAATTTATAAAGTATCTAAATGTAACTATAAACTTTAAGTTCTATTAACTAATATCTTTTCTTTATATTAGATAACGTTCTAGAAAGAAACGTAATTAGCTAGATAGCTATATATAGAGGGTATTTAATAATTCTCCTATCTATACTTAGTTTTAAGATTATCTTATCTTTAATATAATACACTATAACGCTAATACTTACTCTAAAGGTATTAAAATCTATAAATAGTTATTAGTTTAGCGAGAATAGTGTTAGTGTAGTATATTTTATTAATACTACCTTTAATTTATTAAAGGCTTTAATCTCCTATCTTAATAGTAATAGTATATTAACACTCTTTACCTAATTATATTATACTAGCTTAAATATCTTTTTCTTTAGAGCTTTATTATCTTTATCTATTTTAACTACCTAATACACTTAGAGTAAGTTTATTTTATAATCCTATAATAGTTTAATAATTAACGCATATCCTAGAATATATTATCTTAGGGCTCCTATAAACCCTAATAAATATTCTAATAATCACAGCGTTTTTAGGAACTCTAGACGTTATATTACCGCTAATTTCTTAGCTAGTATCGCTATTCCTAGGGAATTAACTATCTTACCTAGTATCTTTGCTATTAAGTACGCTATAAATATCTTCTTTAGGCTAATCAAAATATTATTATTTAGTAAACATTAAAATATCTATTAAAGGTCTACTATATATTATCTAAAGCTAATTAATATAATAACAATATTATTATAATAGGCTATCGCTCCTATATCTCGTAATATATTATCTATATGCCTCTAGATATAGGCGTTTAATCCTTTATATCCTATAATTAGGATATTAAATATGAATTATCTATTGTAAGTAATTACTAATAAAGCCTATTATAAGTCTAGGTAAACTATCCACTAGTAATAAAACAATATAGCATTAATAACTATAATATATATAGCGTTTGCAATACCTATAATAACTTCTTCCTATTATTTTATTAAATAGGCATTAAGCATTATTATAATATTTAATCCTTATATATTAACCACTATTTATCCCTTTTAATTATCTCCTATTCCTACCTATATAATAAAGACTAGAAAAGTAAATAGCACCTAAGACATTATATAAATAACCTTTCCTACTGCTAATAATTCTCTTATTATTTTCTTAATAATTATTTAATTATCTAGGCTAACTAGATAGATCCTACATTTCTTTAGCACTAAGTCTTACTATCTAGGTTTTATTTGTAATTATATCTATTCCTTCTAAGGAACCATAGCAAATCCCTTATTATAAAATAATTCTATATACTCCTTAAGGAGTATATATATCTATTATTACTCCCCTATATCCTAGGGATTAAAATAGTTAACTTATATAGCTATATAAACTATAGTCCTTAATTCTATTATAACTTATTCTATTATTAGCAAACGCTTTTCTACGTATACCTCTATTACTATTATAAGGTTTGCTACTATTACTTATTCCTTAGCGTTAACTATATATACCCTAGCCGCTAGGTTAATAGACTTAAACCTACCTAATTCCTGCCTTCTACTAATTATCACTAGCTTATCTATTATATTGCATATTATAATGTATTACGTGGCTCTATTAGCAATTACTATATATACCCTAAGCTTATTCACTTGCTTTAGTTTAAATAATGCCTAGTTATCCTTACTAAGCTAATAGTGTACTAGAACTAACGTTATAATACCTAGTTAAATAATAATTGCCTAGGCTAACTTAACTAGCATATTAATCTTTGGTTAATTATACCACGCTGCTATTAGAATAGCAATGTCTTTATATATCCTAATAACTACCTTTCCCTTGCTAACTATAATGTTAATTTATTAGGGTATAATGCAATCCGTGCCTAATAGTATATTTGCTTGTAATAACTTAACTATTAAGACCTCCCTAATAAATAATACAATTATAGGTTATTTATCTAGTGTATTACCTAGAAAGTTTATTAGTAATAACATATATTTATCTATAAAATAGGTGTCTGTACCTATCCCCTTTATATTAATAGGCACTACTCTAGTTTAAATTTTAATATCTAGATACTATTTAGCTACCTATATAGCGTTTGCTAATGTAATTAAGCATCCTATATTATAATAGATATCTACCTAGGTATCTAGATTATCTAAATTTAGGGAAATCTAGAATTATAGATATATCTAGGCCTAAAACGCATAGCCTACGCCTGCGTTATATTACATACTAATTATTAATTAAAAGATTAGTATATAAGCACCTGTTTTTATCTTAACCTTTATTATATCTAGTAATAGCGTTTCCTTTGCTACTAATTTTATTTATGTTTATATCTTATCTATTATAATATTTAAATAATTATAATCACTATATATATAAGACAAAGAATAAGAGTCTAAAGTTTTATTATAAGCTACTTTGCTACTAATTATACCCTTACGTAGCACTCTATACATAGTGTTTAAATAGTTAAAAAGCGTATTATTAGATCTAAACTAGGCAAAGCATATTTAGTAAGTACAAATTATGCTATTAATTACTATAAACTAAACCTATTTTGCCTAGCTATTAGACTATAGGCTTCTGTCCTAATTATCCTAGGGATATATCTCCTGCTATTTTACCTTTAGGTATAGCACATATATATCCAAATCCTCCTAATCTAGTTATTAACTATTATTTTCTTAATATATCTTGTTTACTTACTTATCCTAGTATTAATTATTTTGCTCTTTATCTCCTAGTTAATCTAATTTATCTACCTAATACACTACCTATAGCTACTATAGCAATATAGCTAGTTTATTTAGTGGTTTTATAGCATTGCTAAACAGGGTGGCCCTATTAGCAACTAGTCTATTGTATCTAAGGTTAGGATTCCTATATAGTCTCTATTAATTATTATAATATAGCTAATTACTAAACTATCTCTCCTAATTATTATAGTATAGTCTTTACTATCTATATTATTACTATTAGTAACTATTCCTATTGCTATTCTAGTAGTTATTCTAGTAATTATTCTAGTATCCTTATTAAGGTTATAGTCTAGTAAGCCTATTATATAGTTAGTATACTCCATGCTATCCTTAATTATTATATCCCCTATGCATATTTAATCCTTAATATAAATCCCTAAACTACTAATTTGCAATCTATTAGTATTAATCCTATGCCTAACTTATAATTATTAACTCCCTTTCTCTAATTTACATTAGAAACTAGTTAATTATTATATCTACTAATAGTAGAGTTATAATAGTCTAAATATTAGAATTAAACGCCTAGTAAACTATTTATAATTACATAATGTTATCCTAATAATATGCCCTTATATCCTAAAGCAAATTATATATAAATATTATAATATCCTCTCTATTATAATACTTCTATAAGGAATATTATATATTCTTAATCCTATTTAAGGCTATAGATTATAGTTCCTAGAACCTCTCTATAAGGCATATGCAAATAGTCTTTAATAATACCTCTTAAAGTAATTCGCACTCTAATAGCGTTAATAGATAACTATACTAATTAAGGGCTTATTCTCTAAGATAAAATATTTACATATCTTTTACTAACTTCTCTAACTAGCTAGCTACTATATCTTCTAAATATTATGTAAAAGCTAGTATATATTTATAGATTATTATTATAGATTTAGCATTTACTATAATTCCCTAGCCTTTATTATCCTTAATTCCTAGGTTAAAAAACCCTATGTCTACTGCCTATAATAGTAGTTATATAATTAGCACTATCTTAGCTTGCTATATAAATAGTAGCTATCTTTACTAAGCTTACTATGCTTATTATCCCTATTATATATATTATAATAATGCTTAATTTATCTTAGCATTTTCCTTAAATAAATAATATAATATCTAGGTTATATCTATTAGAGAATTCTAGACCCCTTCTAGTGGCTATTATTTATTATTACTAGGTATTATATTATAATATTATGCCCCCCTTAGCGTATATAATCTTAATTAATATAATAAGGAATTATTAGGGAGGGAATTACTAAGTAAGGAATTATTAAGTAGCGTAATAAGTAATAACTTAATAAGTGTAGGGCTATTCCTTCCTAACTCTAGGGATAACATTAATAATTATTGCCTTAGTGTAGGCAATCTCACACGTAGGGTCTTATCTAGCTTAATGCCTAACTTAGAATTACACCTATAATCTCCTATTCTAAGGTTAAGCTTCCCTAACTATCTTATTATAACTATAACTAAATAGTTTATTAATACTATATTAATTAATATGTTAATTAAGTCCTATATATACTTACTTTATATCCTTTTAAACTATATTAGGCTATATCTTAGTCCCTAAGATAATCTCTCCTTATAGCGTTCCTAGCCTTTAGGCTAGGAATCTATTATTAGCGCGATTATTAGGTTATCCTATGCTAGGGCAAATTATTAGGCCTTTTAGGACTACTTAGTTAAAAATTAGTAAAATCTTAACCTTTACTCTGCCTATTTAATTAGGTATTTAAATATTACTATATCCTTAAATAAGGAAAAATTTATCACTAAATATAAGACTAATTATCTCTAATTATCTATAATATCTAGCTTAGCTACATTAATATACTAGAATAATTATTATATATCTATAATTAACTTCTTATCTAGTGTATTCTTTAATATTTAGTGTTTTAATAAAAAGAATTTAATTAAACTATAAATTAAAATAAGAATAAAAATAATTATAATAATATTACTAGTTTATTAGTTTAACTCGCACACAGAGCGTATAATTGCTACTAACTATTAATAAGTGTAGGTGAAAGATAATTATTTAACCCAATTGTGGGTGCTGACTAGCTATATGTGTACCCTGTGGTCACGTGATGTGACAGGGCTTTCCCTTCCCTGTCGGCCGGGCCGCCTTGGCTTCGCTTCGGAGAAAGAGCGGAATTCGAAGTGCTCCGAGGCTTTAGAGGCTTAGAGCCGCATCCTTCTCTGGGCTAGGCCCTTTTCGGCTTTTCGGCTGCAGGTGGGTCCTTGACCTTCCAACAGGATACACGTGTTACACAATAATACTGACAAGTCTTCATGCCGTTATCTACTATACATGTACTGAATATGGTCACGCTTCTCATCTCTGCAGTATTCTTATTTATGGCAATAGGACGTCTCTTCTCCGATGTAGACGATGTAGACTCCTATCCGGCTCCGGCCCCGGCCCCGGCCCCGACCCTTTGATGGCAGGATTCCTCATCTCTCGCTCTCATCTACGCCCGCAAACATCACGTGGCGTGTATGTCAAATACCCGGTGCACATGAATTTACCCATTCGTATCCGTATATCAATTATCAACCATCGTAATCATGTCACATATCTTCTTCGTCCAAAGGCTCGACCCTGACTAGAATTTCCTCCAACAGTCCCTCCAGGAAGCTGCCCACCTCACGACCCATCCCCACCGGCTCAGCTTTGTCAAACTGATCGATCTCTTTGCAAACATGTGCCAATTTATACACCAGCTTCCTCACTTTCTCGTGTGCCAACTCCGCACGCTGTTGATCTGCTGTCACGACAGCAGCAGCAGCAGCAGCAGCAGATTTTGACATTGGTCTGTACAGCTGTTGCAGTCGAGTTTGTCGCCTCTTAAGGGCTTCCTCTAACGCTGGGAATATCACATCATTCAAAGCATCCAGCTCACCGTTCGGATTTGACGGGGCTGGGGATGGGAATGAGGTCGGCGGAACAGACGCGTCAGACAGCGCAGGTGAGCAGTGTGCATGCGGTGGAGGCGTCGGATTACTGGCGGGAGGCGGTCTTTGTGACGGCGCGACTTGTTGGAAAGACCCTCTTTGCACCGGTGAGCCGCGGTAGGGCGGAATTTCGGAGATGGACATGGATGGCGCTCGAGAGCTTGGCTGTCGCGTGGGCGATTCTTGTTGCCCTCGCGGCAGCGCTTTCTCCATGTAGGATTGTGTCGCCTGCGACGAAGAAAGCGGTGACGGGCTCATGTTCAGGTGCAGCATGTTCATATCGCGCTGCAATTGAAATTGAAGTTCTCGGTCGTAGTCCGGAGACTGAGACGTCGGGGCCGGTGGTAATGGTAATGGTCGTTGGGGGAGATGGCTCGTGGGTGTCTCTGGTGCCTCCCCTGTCGATGCTTTGATGGGACTCGCGGGCAAGGAAACCTTGTATGGCGACTCGGTCATAATATCTGCAGGTACTGGTTTCCTCTGTGGGCTCGACTGCCTTGAAGTGCCTGCGTTGGCAGCCTTGAGCGTATCAGCTGGTTGAAAAGCAAAGTCCCTTGCCTTTATCGGACCTGGGTTGCGATATTTTTCACCGGGGCTCGATGCAGCCTCCAGGGGTCGTGAGGAGCGAGCATTGGTCGCGCTCTCGTCCATAGCGTTCAACCCTGGCCGGTGTACGAAGCCGCCCCGGTCACCGACCAATCTCACAGTTCCGAAATCCCACATGTCCTCGTCCACTTTCTCGCGTTCCGTGGGAGCCGCTCCCTCTTGGGCATCCCAGTGATCCTCATCTTCTCCCTTGTGTGTCAAAGCCCATCGATTGTGGCGCTCGATGAGCTCTGTCAAGTACGTCGTCTTCTTCGCTCTTCGTATAAAGGGGTGTCTTAGAAGATCTCTGGCCGTGGGTCGTTCCTTTGGATCCCGTTGCAAACAGAGCTCGACGAAGTCCTTGAAAGCTTTGGTAAAATTGCCGTCCAGTCTGGGCGGAGGGTTCTTGGGGATGAGGAAAAGAACTTTCATGGGATGAATGTCGGCATACGGAGGCTCGCCATTGGCCAGTTCGAGCGCCGTGATACCCAAGGACCACATGTCGGCTTTGTGGTCATACCCGGATTGCTTAATAACTTCTGGTGCCATCCAGAACGGGGTCCCTACAAACGTGTTCTTCTTAGTCATGGTGGCAGATAATTGACCAGAAACCCCGAAATCGGCCAGCTTGACCTGCCCTCCAGACCCCAGTAAAACATTGGCGGCTGCAAAATGTCAGTCTCCATGTCATTGATCATTTCCACGCTGCCGTGCTAGAAAGACAAGATATGGGGTTAAATAATACCTTTGATGTCCCGGTGAAGCTTCTTATCTGAATGCAGATAGTCCAGCCCGAGGAGCAATTCTCTCAAGATAATGGCAATGTAGTCCTCCCCAATCATACCAGGTTTCATCAGATCGGCGCAGCTTCCACCTGCACAAAACTCCATGACAATCCATAGCTCAGCGCCTTTGGCATATGATCCATAGTATTTGGTGACGTACGGCGATTGCAGCTCCGACAAGATGGCTATCTCTTGTATGATATCTTCGACCTCGTCTTCGGCGTTCTCGATGTCGATTAATTTGATGGCTACGGCTTGGCCTGTTCGCTTGTCGACTCTACTCGCAAAAGAAAGAAAAAAGAAAAAAGAGGAAAAAAAGTCAGCTACTTTTTTGTTCGTCTTCCACGGCTGCAGTGTCCCGGATGCCTCCGACTCCGAGTCATGCGGCGCAAGATCATGGGGAATAGAGCGAACCCTTTGTAAACTTTGCCAAAGCTTCCGCCGCCTGATCACAACTGGACTTAGTATCTTGGCCAACCTCTTCAAGATTTTTCGGCGGAACTAACCAATGCAGTATTCCTTAGAATACAACACCTCAGGGTCCAGAGCCTCATTGGGCTCGTCATCCCGGTATCTCTCTGCCATGGCTGCCGTATTCTGGTAGTGCTGTTCGAAGGCAGCCACCAAATTCACTGGTGTAGCGTTGCAAATGGCGCTATGGATGTGTCGTTTCGTGCATCGAGTCCCTCGTTCGTCTTCGTCGTCGTCGTCGTGGTCGTCGTCGTCGTTACCGAGCAACCCTACTCTCTACAAGAAGCACGTTCCTGACTTGTGGGCACGTTGGTATGTGATATAGAAGATGGACCCCTCCTCGAGTCCAAACTCAGAGTCAGAGTCTCACCGTTGGTAGCGCAGGTGAAAGATCACCTGGAAAAGCAAAGAAAGCATAAAGAGAAAAGTCAATCTGCTGAGAATAAGGAAACCTTAGAACGGAAATGAGATTGTCAAACCCAATGCATGCAGTCCAAAACCCAGTCTGGACGAAACAAACAAGCCAAGTGGGCGGCCATGTTTATGTGCAGATCCGTGGTGTCAAATGCTGCGCATCGATGTTGACTTGTTGACTTGCGTCCAGGGCCGGGGCCAGGGCCAGGTCCGGGTCGATTGGTGGAGCTGCTCCCCACACAGGGCGAAAGTGCAACTGCGAAACCATCAGGGGGCCAGTGATAGGCTGGCAGCAAGGAGGACCTATCGCTAATAACTAGTGCCAGCCAGCCACGGCCCACTTCTGACAAGTCCAGTGCGTTACGTTGCGTAACTTGCGTTATTACCGCCCCCCCATTGGTCAGCCCTGTCCTCGCTTGTCGCATCTCTTAACAGCGTGATCTGGCACCATCCGTAACTTGCTCCTCATCATTTGTCGTCTCTGTCTTGTATTACTGCGAACTCCTGTAGGCATAGGTAGGGTAGGCTGAGCTCATCTGAATTCATCACATTAATACAGATTCATCGACTGACTGCAAGACCATACGTCAAATTCGAATAATTCTGCTTTCCGCCCTCGCACCATTTCTGCCTTCTAGAATCGCCTCGTTTCACTACTACCACAAAGAGGCCAGACCAATCAATGCCTGAATAAGATATTTGACCCAGGTTCCAGGTTCCAGGTTCCAGGTTCTAGGAAACTTTGGCTGGATGAGGAGAAATTCCAAATGGCCTCCAAATTCTATTCCTACAGCACCACAAAATAAGAGGGCTGGAAGTTGGGAAGAAACCAGGCCGTGCGTGTCAAGCGTCATGAGTATTTCGTAAACCGTCTAGCCGTAAGTGCTGCCATCATTGCCCTTTATGCTCCCGCAATATTTCGTGCCCCCAACTGGCTTAGTTTTCGATGAATTCAATCATTACCGTCCCTTGTTTCAGCCCACTCTCCTCAACGGTTCGTTCCAGGCTTTCAATCAGGTCTTGCCCTTGAGGCATCTTCTTGAGCTCGAATTCCACACCATCCTTGCCCTCTAGTGGCTCGGCCTTGAGCCACTCGTAAATACGTCGTACGGGGTCGTGTAGATTGAATCGTCGAATAACACGTCCGGTAGGATGCCTAAACTGTATTCTTGTCGTCGTTGTCGGGCTGTTGTCGGGCTCTGTGTGTGGTTTTCCACTCGAAATGAGAGAAAATGCGCTGTCCTCAGACACTGCTTCTGGCTCCTTGCCCTTATCCTCAGGGTCGGAATCACTTTGTCTATGTGACTTGGTAAGAGCATCTGGATCGCGAACATTAGTCGTGGCCGCTGACCGACTGCTCTCGCCGCCTGCCGCCAAGCTGTTCTGGAGAGCCATCTCTAGCATTTCTTCCTCCGTCATCCTGGCTACATCCACCACAGCTGGCTTACGCAACGTGGCACTGGCAACGGGATTTTTGCTGTTGGCAGCGAGGCTATATCGATCCAGAAATTCGGCCAACTCGGCGTGGAAGTCTTCCGCACTGGGAAACGGCCTGCCACTCCACACCTTGACCTGCTCGCCGGTTCGAGGGTCGACAACAGAAACGTGTGGGTAGTTGTCCGAATTTTGGTGTGTCTGATTGGGAAAGTAAAACGTGAGATATTCCTCGGCATCTGGAAACTCTTTATCGTACTGCAAGAAGATGAAGTTCTCGGACACCAGGTCCCGAACTGCAGAATCTTTCCAGATATCCCTGTTGAGAGCTTGGCAGTTGAAATCGTTCATGTCTTGAAGATTTACCAAGATCCATTTCTTGTCCTCTTTCCCGAGCGTCCTCGCTTCGTCCCATGATATCCGAGCCATCAAATCATACGGTGGTCGAAACAAATCTTCCAATCGTCGTGCGTGGCTGCTATCGTCAGTGGCATTGAACGGACTTGCGGAGCTTGCCCCATCGCCCCAAATTCGATGGCCAAAGGGACCGCCCGTGCGAGCTATATGATCAAAAATGTCAGCAGAGGAAGCCATATCTCAGCTGCATGGGCGCTTATATATCAAGAACTGATGGCAATGCCGTCATGAACTGGCAACTTACGTGGAGGATGCCTTCTGCTTCTGAGGTGCTCAAGTAGTCTTTGTGTCGTCTCCTCATCCGCAGCGTCATTCCAGTTAGGGTCGGGGGCAACCAGAGTCTCGGTAGTGCGCGCAATGGGTGCCCTCACATCTTCCTGGTCTGCTGGGCCTCCCGGACCGCCCGAGTACAACTCCTCTTGTAACCTCTTTGCCATGGCCGCATCTTCCTCTTCTTGTGCCATGGCAGCTGCATGTTGAACAGCAGACCGTTCGCCCTCGTCACCACTATCGACGTCGATATCGTCGTGCATCAGGTCGTCGTCATCGTCGCTTATATGGATAACCCCGCTGGCATCCTGGCGGCCTAGGCTCGACTGGCGAAGAGCAGCTGAGGGTGGATTCGCAGGTGCGGACGCAGATTCAGAGACTCCAGCGCCAACACCAGATGCAAGTTCCGGATTCTCAAAGTACAAGCCAACAGCACGTTCAAAATCTCCATTTGTGATTTGCAGAAACCCTCTCCCAACTTCTGGCGTCGCTCCAGTAATGGAGACGAAAGAAGAAATGGCTTCGTCCATGTCTGCCATGCCCGTTTCCGAATGTCTCGATTGTCGTTTGTAGGCTTAGAGCTCGTCGATCATGTACCTCTCGTAGCGGCTGTCGTCTAAATGCGAGGGAGGGGGGGGGAGGCTAGCCCACAAAGCATACGCTTCTCGACGCAGGTCTCGGTCGTCGAGGGAGATGGAAGTGAAGCACGCTCAGGTCTGTAGGTTTCTTAGAGTTCTCTCTGCTCCTCACCTCAACAGACGATTTTGATCAGTGTGAGACGGTGGCCCCAGTAGTTTTGTCAATGAAAAGGGCCCTGTTGCGTGGACAAAAGGACAATGCAGACGCTCTGTGCAGGTTGAAAGGAAAAGAAAGGCAACAACGAGGTTGGTTGGTGGTAATGGCAATGTCGGCAGTGATTCGCTGGAGGGGTTTGTGCAGGCACCCGACCGCCATGACGCAACCCATCTATTATAATTTATGGTCCATGGAGTTTGGCTGTGCGGGTTACGGATTACGGGTTACGGATTACTCCGTACGGTAATGATACAACTCACACCTAGTCCGTACCATGCACGAATAATACCTCGTTCGGCAACTACCATCAAATTTCTAACAATAACCGGGGATTTTTTTGGAATTTCCATGTCCACTCTCATCAACCCCGAAATTGCTTCAGCTCTTCCAGCAAAACCTTCCATGCCTTCTGCACGTCTAATGATCTCTCTTCTCCCAAAGCTCCTTGCATCTCAGCCTCCAAGGTACTGGGCCAGGCAGCCTGTCCAAAAACACCCTTGTTCCTCGCGTCAACAATTTTAGATAGAGCCTTGACCCTCTTCAGTCGCTGAGGCTCCGTGCCCGTCTCTCCTTGTTCGATATCAAGGCTCTTCGTGTAAGACGCCACGACTTCCGAACCATTGTACGGCGATGGTAGCGGATCCATGGCTCTCGCAAACTTGACCGCATCTTCCATGACATCACTGACGCATTCATACCATACTTCTCTCTTGATGAAACCGAATTTCGCATTGGCGAGATATGGTTGCAATGTGGTAACAATGTCTCGAAGTGAGCTTCTGATGTCAATGTTTTGAGATCGGGCGTAGCCTCGAGCGATAGCTTCGAATGCATTCTTTGCTGTCTTTGATAAAGTGTCCTCTTTATGACTCTCCTTGGCGTCTACATCCATCTTGTCTTCGTCCTTGAACTCATCCAGGTAAGGAGTGGTGATCTCGGCGATATCTTTCAGCATATCGAGATCCGGACGAGCCTTGGCAAACTTCCACAGACAGACAAAGGCGTGACGTCGATACTCATCATTGTTACGCTTGGCTTCTCGAATCGCAATCCTCTTCATTTGAGCAGAAACAGTACTGTCGGCTTTCCAAAGAAGATCGCCTCGTTCCACAAACTTAGGATACGACTGAAGCAGCTTCTCCTTACCCGGAAAGGTTTTCAAGGCCAAGGCCTTGTCAAATGCAGGCCAAATGGCTTTCAGGTTGGACTCATCAATGGAACCTGTAGCCTCACTCGCGCTGGCAACGTCCGCTGCCATAGCAGCTACTGTAAATGCTCCCGTGTGACGAATCGCCCATTGAGCCGTCTCCAGGCAACGATCCACCAGACTTACGATCTCTTGGACGTATCGTGTCACGGTGCGACTGCTTCCTGCGTGCTGGTCCCAAACCTCCTTGAACACCTTTTCGGTATAGTCGTCGATGTCGTGAGAACCAAGATATGCAAACGGCAAAAGAACGGTCTCCTGAGCGGTGAAATGATCCGGCGAGACCTTTGCCATGGATACGATGACATCTGCAACCTTTTGGCGACGGCTCTCGTCCTCTGCCTGGAAGTACATATTGACAAACTTTTCACAGAAGCGCAGTCTGCTGGCATCCGGAGCGGCACGAATCATGTAAGCGGCCGCTCTGGCGTATGCTTGACTGACCTCGTCATTTCTGTCCATGGTTTGTTTCTCCAGGATTTGCAACAGTTTACCCGCTATCGGCTGGATGTCGCTGCTGTGGCGGGTAGCCAATGTAGTAATGACCCTGCTGCATCCTATTTTGGTGGGCATTCCAATAGCAGTCTTGATGGTCGACTCCAATTTTGGCGCAAACTCTGCCATGACATCGGCATCGATGAAGCGCAAGCAATTCTCGATGGCTTCGGAAATAGGTGACTGATTCACCATTTGCGATCGTATTTTGTCGATCTTGTCCCGGCTCGCTTCTCCCGCTCGCTGATATGCGTAGTTGATCTGTTCAGGTTCAATCGTGCTCAACAAACCAAGTAGCTGAGGGATCATGCTAGGAATGAAGGGCTTCAGAACCTTGCCGCCATGCTTGGCAATTTTCATAACTGTAATGGTTGCAAATAGTTGTACATCCTGGACCGAACTTTCGACGCCCTTGTCCGACAGTAAAAATGGCAGAGCCTCATTCATCATGGTCTGAGCAGCAGATACATGGTTGCCTTCTTCCAGTTGACGAACTAGACTGTTTGATAGTGTCATGCACAGCTTCAGTGCAGCCTCTCTTACGCTGCCCTTGACATCGTCCAGCACTTTGAGGGCATTGGTCCAGACATCTCGATAAAACTTCTCATATTGAGGAAACGGTCTTCCTTGTATGAGATCAGAAATGGCAGCACAACTTGCTTCCCTCGCCCGCCATTCCTTGCCCAAGATGCTTTTGAGAAGGTCCTGCATAATGGCGTCAAAATGTGCTTCAATAGTTGCGTTGGAGTCTTTGACCAAGGCTTTCCAAATATCATCCATTGAGCGCCGAACGTTTCCGTTGGGATCAAATCGGTATCTGTACAGCTTGGGATACAATTTGGGGTCGACTTCTGACTCGGAAAGAATATTGCTGAGCCCGAAGCGGCCAAACGCGGAGCGGGTAGACCACGTTGCAGCGTTGGCAGCCAACGACATGAATTTGTAGACTAGGCGTTGATCGCCCACCTCGTTGGCCAGGCTGACAATGTCCTTGTACGACGTGACCGAGCCGCCCTCGCCGGTAGGCAAAGCGCCGGGCTCGAACAGCTCGGTCTCTTGGTCTACTTTCAGTTGCGTTCCGCTGCCAGTAAAGGCTGACACAAGATCCTTGACCAATGTAGCCTTGAGGTCAGCATCGCCTCTTTCATATACTAGTGATAAGCCGCGGGATGCAGTTTCCTGTACAAGCTCATCTCTCGCACTCAGGAGTCTCATGAAGGCTGCCTGGGCCTCTCGCAGCCGGCCTTGCATTTGGCTGAGGTGGGAACCGAATTGTACCATGGAGAAGAGCCAAATTCCAGAGGCCTTCAGGAGTGATGGCTTTGTTGCCTTGCAGTCCTGCAACAGCTTCTTAACAACTTGATCCACCCATTTGCCTCGTGCACCGGTGAGGAGCTTCACGCTCCTGGCTTCAATGTCTGTTTTGAGCTTCACACTGTTCGATTCCCATCTTGCCACGGCAGAGGTGATGGCTTCTCCCACCGTGAATTGGACCTCGACCCGTTTTAACTCATGAAGTGAAAAGAGATTCTCGAGAATATCGCCAAGAACTCCAGGAAATGGATTGGTAGTCTCGTCGGCATCCGACTCCTCCTCCAAACCCGTGGCGAGGCTTCCTAGCGCCACGATTGCTTTCTCGTTGGCCCTTTTCGCATCCGATGAAAGCTTGTCGATGATCTTGGCTACACAATATTCGCCATCTGTCGATGGAATGGCAACCTTGACCGTCCACATTTGAGAGAATGATTCCAACGCTGCTTCGTGCAGAGAAGCAGGCAAGCCGCCCTTCAATAAGAAGTGGTAAGGGTATTCCGTCTGTTCGGGGAATGGCCTGTCATAGTATACGGATCTGGATATGAGATGACCAAACGCAAGTAAAGCCCCTTCCGCAGCATTCGCTTCGGCACCAACGAGTGCTTCGGCGTTGGCAAACAAAGATCTCAACGTCATGATCCAGTTTCCGACAGAGTCAGAGCTGTTCGCAGGATGTCCGGCAAGAATGCCAAACGCCTTTGCGGCCAGAAATCGAATCTCCTTGTTATTGGACTTGATCAACGGTAGTAAATCAGTGCTAGCGTCCGTGAGATAGCCAATGGGGGCACCAGGCGTCCATGCGGCGACTTGGACGAAGCAGCGCAAACATTCTTCCACAATGGGCGAGCCTTCGATGAAGGCGCCGCTAAGACAAGTTTTTAGATAGAAGACTATGTAGGCACTATCAACAGTACGCAAATAAGCACGGACTTTGTCTCTGGCGTCGACGTCCGTTGTGATTTGCGCATCGAGAATTTGCATCCAGTCCGACTTGACATCAAAGTCATCAAGAGCTGTGAGGAGAATCATATGTTTGATGTACCGGAGGGCTACTGGAAAGGCCAAAAGCCGTGAGCCCTGGAAATTCTGAAACACGACGTTATCTGGAAGAGCGGTGTTGCGACCACGGCGGTCCCCGTGCTGGAGGTCCATCTGCGGATGTATGTGAGAGTCGAAAACGGTAATCGTCATGTCCTTCCAGTCAGGTATTTGGGGTGTTGTGTCTGAGTGCGCGTAAAATGTCCATGGATCGAGCCCTTTGTGGCCCTGCTCGATCACATCATTTCGTTCATTTTGCCGCCCGGCAATAGCCAAGATATCGATCCATCGAGCGACGATGTCAGAAAAAGGCAGACACTGATTAGCCCACTTGACAGCAGCGTGCCTCGTACTACGCACTGCAGGAGGCTCATCAGCCAGCGACATGTATGCAAGAAGCATAGTCTTCAGTTCCTCACTCGCTCCACCAACATCGGCGGGAACGGCGGCAGTGAGGCTAGAGAGTGCACCGTCAATGTTCACGACGGCCTCACCCGTGTTGTCTTCTGACAAGGACCGAAAAAGCCAGGCGCCCAGGTCGAGACGTTCCTTGATTGGCATGTCAGCACTTCTGGCTACCATACCAATAGTTTCGTACGCTCTAGAGCGCAACGCCATGTCGTCGTTCGAGGCCTGCTCTGGAACGGGCCATCCTTGTCCTTCTATGTAGGATCGCATGGCCAGAATGAGTGGCGCTCCGATGGTGAACTCGGATTTCGACGGACCTACTTGCGCTACCCACGAAAGAAACTGAAACAGAGACTTGTGCAGTTTCGTTCGCTCCAGGGCACTCGCAGGTTGCATGGGGCTTTGCGGCAAAAAGTCAAGATTCACAACGGCCATGATGTTGTCTGACATGGCAGTAGCAATGGTTGACCTGGACAAGATGCCAAGGATGCGCGTACGATAAGGCGCAGGAAGCTGCGAGTGTGCAAGAAACAAACGTTCAACGAGCGACTCATCCTCTACAGACACAGTGCTCCGTTTGATAATCTCCTCTGCCGTAGATGCCACTCTGTTGTCGAACCCCGAAGCAGCAAACAGCGCGGGAAGGAAACGCTCATCGTCCACGAAGGCACCACTAGCCAGCAATGTAATGGTTTTTGTCTTGAGCTCCGTGATCCTTCTGAAAACTTTGTCATTCTCTGGGGATTCGGAGGGAAATAGGACGAGCTCAGTTTGAGATAGTGCCGGATTCGACTGTGCCAACGACTGACCCCCAGACGGCGTTCGTAGGCGCAGAAAGACGCCAAGGGCGTTGGCTAGAAACCGAGCATCGGCGTCGTCTGTCAGGCCTATGGCAGATCTAAAAGCCACGTCTTCTGCGCTCCCCCGGGGGGGGATCCGGACATCCAGAAGAAGCCTAAGGATGATATTGAACATGGTGGCCGCTCTAGGTTGTCCCTCTTCCTGGGCAAAGCCGGCCAAGGCGATCGGAATGAGATCTCTTCTATCATCGACATCTAACCTGTCTATGCTATGCATGATAAAAGACAGATCCAATTGCTTGATGACGACGGAATCATTGGATTTGTACTGTTGGAGCAGTGCTTTGACGGGTAATACAATTCTTTACCCATTTTAACGAGATCAGCACCTGCTTCGCATAGTTCTTTCCTAGTGTTATCAAACTCGGAAAAGAAAGACACAAATGACATACTCTGGAGATTGTATAAAAGTCTTCAGCCTAGCAAGAATCTGTATTATCTATTGAAAGGTCAACCTCCACTCTTCATGATTCGAGGGTACCTCGGGAAGCCGATTTCCTTACTCTTGCTCTAACCGCAGCATGATCACTGGCTGCCTTCAATATCAGCGGTGCCAGGTACCGCTGAAGCAGCCGATGGAGCTTATCTTCCTGGTTGGCAACCCCTAAAATCTTGAACTCAACGCTCTCCACCAGCTGCAATTCGCGCTGTTCGGTCAATGGAGTAGACATTGCGAAGGTGCGGTGGAGCTGAGTTCATGGACTGGCAGAAAGACAATGTGACGCTGCAAATGAAGTGAGTGCGAATTGGAAGAAAATATGACGAGGGATGGTATCATCAAAGTCCCATGTTGTATGCAATTCAACGACGAAGAGCAGGCAACCTTCAGGGTGACGACTTGAGCGACGTTGCCACGGGCCGTGAAGCTCCAGCTCCAGGCCTACGATTGTCTGACGCAACGCCGACAGACTCGACACATGTCATGACTAAGCAGGCGTGCGTGTGTGCGTGCGTGGTGCACGACTTGGCCATGAGTCCGTCCATCCTTGACTGGCCATCAACGGAAAAAAGGGGAGTGAGTCATGGACAAAAAAGGTGAAAACCATCAAAGTCATCTACGATGCAGTTTCTTCTGCTCTTGCTCGTTCGTCGTTGCGTCTTGCAGGTACAGGTAGGTAGCTTGGGAAGAGAAATGGATGGCCAAGCGAAAAGATGGCTGCCAACCCATCCCTGCAGCTCTCACCCGCCAATCGCCAAACGTGATCGACTTTTAGGAAATTCGCCTGCCTTGCCTGCCTGGCCTCCCTTGCCATTGAGCCGCCGACAGAAGTCTGGTCTGAAAGCTCCGAACAGGAGTTTCCGACTTGGTCAATCGTGCCATCACGACTCCACCAACGCTGCATTTCAACGGACTAGGCCTGAACGACCCGATAGTCGGAGCAATGTTCTCAACAAAGGGTGTCGTTGTCCGGTAAAACCTGTGATGCGTCCAAGTTGGCTGGATGGCAATCTCAATTTGTTAGAGTTCATCCTCCTGCGCACCACAAGCACCGTTCGCGGCCAGACCATGCATGATAAAGAAGAGACTGGAAAAGGCAACGACTAAAGAAAGGACCGCGAAAGTAAGTTCACTAGGTCTTCACGGTCTTCACGTACCCCGCAACACAGCGCATGTACGGAGTACAGCACGAAGCATTTGACAGCATCCTGTAATCCGTACCGAAGCAAATTAGGGGCGCTACAGCAGGTTCCGGATGAGAGTTGGTTTTCAGCTGGCCATGACTTGGGCTGGACAAGGATCCTCCTGGTCGATCATGTAGGAGATCCTAGACAGAGCTCCGTCCGGGTTCCCAGTGCCGACTCTAACATGTTGTTGGCAGCTCAGTACGGGGTATAGAACAGCTCCATGTCCATATTCCGGATCCACGGAAAAGTAAATTATTGGGCCAAAGTTTTACGGTGCAGCATCTCGCATACTATGAAGATCGCTACATGTTTTAGCCAAGTTGTTGTTGGCAGCTTCAATCTCTCTAACCAAATCTTGCTTTTGCTGGGCTTCAACATTCAGTGTCGTGGCTCTTGGGCACTATTATCTCGCCCCTGCAGCCAACCAAGTGCCTTTCCAAAAAGCAAGTTCGACAGCACGGCCGGTGTGATGGATGGCGACCTAAAGGACGGGAAGGTACTATCTCTGTCTCTCTGGCGCTGCAAAATTGAAAGGTGGGATATACGTTTGTTTCATTCCTCACCGTGCACGAGCGTGACAGCCGTACTGGCAGAAGCATATTGTGATTCGGCCCAATTACTCGTTGTGAGACACGGCTTCCCGTCCGTCCTTGATACTGAATGACCCGAGACTCGTGAGATGGCACTGGATGTGGCAGGGATACGACTAAACCAGTCCGGCAGACTGCCGAACCTCGTATGTTGTAACCGAGGATTCAGTCTCGCCGTGTCCCCCCATCAGGACTTGGAAGCAGAATACGGTTGATTGATGACTGTTCCGAACTTGGGCAAGAATACTGACTGAGTGGAAGTGGCCACGCAAGGGCAAACGGAATATCTCTCCTGGCGTCACAGGCACTTGCCCAGGACGCGAGAATAGCAAGTCGCCTCAAGACGCTTCATGAGTGAAACAACGGTGAAGTGTGGCGGGTCGCTGTAGGCGCACTGCTTGCGGAGGCAAACGGAGCCAAGAGCGTTCATCAGACCGCACGCGGACGCATCCTTTCTTTGATCATGCCTTTTGCTGACTTTGGACAAAAAACCTTGAGGCCGTTAGCGTGTGCGACGGACTGAAGACGGCTATCAAGGTTTTTGCAGGGAAGCGCAATCGCGTAATCTTTTGTAATATTTGTAATATTTAATATTTGTGTGATGCACGGGTTACTGTACAGTGTACACCGGCAGACACCACCTATTGTGATTCCGTTGCCAGCCCAGCCCAGCCCAGCCCAGCCCATCACACGTCATCGTAACGCGATCTTTATCCGAGCCTTGGAAGTTGGTGGGAGTGGGGAGACAAAGTTGTGCAGAAACTGGCGAGCCAGTCAGAGGCAGGCCAGAACGACCATGCTGGAGGAGATCCTGGCAGGTTCTCAAGGCGTTTTCCTCGTAGTGACATAATAATTTACATGTAATAGCACGCAGCCTTTTGCTGTCGCGAAAAGAACCCGGATTTTTTATTTTCTCCATGGACATCTTGTCGTCCGTATTTCTACCGAGCCTGACACTGTGCCTCCCCCAGCAGGCCGTGGCCGTCATCGTCAATCAGGACCAGTCGCTTGCTCGTCATTTGCCGTTTAACACCCTTCCCCCCCCCCCCCCCAAAAAAAAAAATTTGGGCTTTGCTATTAGCGCCAGCCACCTCGGCCGTTGCAGTAGAGTAAAAGTACGGACGTAAAACCTGCCAACAAACAACCGTTGTATGGGGCACGAGAAGTAGTACACAGAGTACGGAGGACATCATCATCTGTATATAAAAAACCCGAGGCAGTTCAGCGTTGTTGCCTCGCCATCAACTATGCTAGCGTAGCAACTCAGGGACTGCTCTGCTCGTATGGGCTGTCTGAGCCTGTCTCACTGTGTGAGACTGTGTTTTCATGGCTTCCAGGTTTTGAGATGCAAATTACCGCGTGCCCCGAAGCTCGGCGAGTTCCCCCCGGTAGATTGTTAGATTGTAGCCTGGTGCTTTTAGTCGGGTTCCACATCTCATCGCTTCGTCTCGCACGTTGAGACGTTGGGAGGCAGCTTCGCTCGCCTCGCCCGGTTGGGATCCTGTCGGGACTACGAAACCATCACGAGTCCAGTCCACGTCCACGGAAAAACTTGTGCAGGTGATATTAACAGTGCTTGCGCGTGTTTCACCATCCCGGGATCACCAGACAAAGTGTCGACAGCTCAACTTCGTCTCTTCCCGCCCAGATGCCCTTGTCTGCTGCCTGTTATCTCTTTGGAAACGATAAGGCCTCGCTGCGGTCACTACAAGCTACAAATCTAACAAGGTACATTTATACAAGTAACAATCTATGGAGCTATACGGATTTTTTTTTTATGTAAGTACCTACGGATGTGACTTTGCGAGGCCTTATCGTTTCCAAAAGAGATCCGGTGGACTAGCCAACCTCGCGTCCGCATATTTCGTACTCCACATGTTACAGTGCACAAGGCTAAGCGGGCTGCTTTTTTTTTTTTTGGGCTGCCGGGTGGGTGCGAGTGGGCGCGCACGCAAGCGCAAGCGCACGGCGGCTTGCACCGCACTCGTCTCTGCACTGTCACTGTCAGGCAGGCTTGCGCTGCCAGGTTATGTACTTCATGGTTTTAACCCAGCACGTTGGGGCTTACTGAGAAGTCGATTCCACAAAACCCCACCCGGTCCTTCCTGACCAATGGGACCCTTGCATAGCCCTGATGCGCCCCGCCCAGCTAAGGCTGTGCTGCGATGCGAAAGCCAGGAGCCCCGCCCTGAAGTCTCTACATGTACATATGTACTCCGTAGGCTCCAGCAATGTGTCCCACACGCACAGCCCAGCGAGAGGGAAGCTTGCGTGTGTTTGCCTCCAACTGTTATTAAGTTCGGTCTGGAGCGAGGGCCACACACGCACACGCACACGCACACGCACAGCTGTGTGTCTTCCTAGCCCCGTCGGCTTCGTCGAAGAAAAAAAAGCTCCCCTGCCCTTTCGTGCCCGCCTTGCCGCGCTTCGGATTCTTCTCTTCCTCTTTCCCTCACCTCACTCCTCCTCCACCACCTTCCACGACTCTTCCTTTGCGCGTGTTTCGGACATTGGCTCAGAGTTTCGGTTGTTTTTGCCGGCGCTTAAAAGTAAGTTTATGCCTGCATTTTCCTTCGCTCTCTGAACATGCCGGCCGATATTTGCTCTCGGATTTGCGGACGACATGGCTTCGCGCAATTCCCATCCATCCTCGATCGCATTACCGACCCTTCGTGACGGTGACGAAACCGACGCCTTCCATCATGAACGATCGCCCGACTTGACCTCACAGCTCTTTGCCCGTCAATTGGAGTCATTATTACCGTCTGCATTCGGATTATCGACGACCCGAGCCTCCAAGGCTACTTCGCCTGGGTCACGCCTGGATCACGCCTGGATCACATCGCCTCCAAATGAAGCTATCGCGCATAGCCCCAAATTGGGCGCAAGTGTCCACCCTTCAGCGTCTCCTGTGTGCTGAACACTCGTAGCATACCGCATAGTGCTCCCTGTTCGAAAGAACGACTTTACATTGTCGCGTCATATGCTGCAGTGACCAGCGTAGCCACACACTCGTTTGGCCAATGCGGCTGGCTGGGACCAAAAGCGGTCAGATGTGAGGATAGGGATGCTTGAACGCCCGGGACTCTTGAGTGGAATTCCCCTGTCGAGAAAGCATCGTAACATACCAAGACAATGGGCATTGCCGATGAATTGTCTGGTTTCATTTCAAATGTCAAGTCACGAAAGCCATTGCCCTGGAGGGAGTCAAGGACGCACCTTGGCACTCAGTAGCGTAGCACAACCATGCACGCTCTGCGCATTCCCTGTCGGTGGTTGATGCAATTTGACCTTTCTTTCCCCGTCATTGGAACACGTCATGGTCAACCCGGCAAAGGCGCGCATCTCAACAAGTGTCCCAGGAACAAAATCCGAGAGCAAACCGAAAACCGCACGATGAAGGTTTAGATTGACGATTTCGTGAATACTGATCTTGTAGCATAGGTTTCTGTTGATTTCGAGAGCGTTTCAAGTGTTTTGCCACGATCCCCTCGGAATCCTCGGTAGGGCTGACGTTTGTTCACGATCTCTTTTTACGGACATATTGCACCCTGTCTTTGACGCACGAGTCAATCGTTTCGACACTTTGCGGATCATTCCAGCATTCCCTTGAGAAGCTTTGCACGTGGCGTGACGGCGTCTTGAGATTCTTGTCTTTGCGACTACATTTGGAGTCTCTGTACTCGGTCTGGATACCGCTTCTCTCGATTCGATCTCGGTCTCCGTTTCGTTTCGATCAATTTGCATCCTTTCAGCTCGATCCTCGTTGCAAACTTCCGGTAGGTGCTACTCGTTCTTGGCGACTGAATTTGTTCTCATGAATGGGTTTGGCTCAGCTGGCAGCTCCGTTGCAAGACCACTGACCAGACTGCCAGAATCTGACGATTTGTTTTACCCGAGAATCTTTTCACGAGTTCCCGTCCCACGATCTGTAAGTACACGGTCATCAAGCCCGGCAGACCGATGCATTAACCGGTGACCTAGTTCTATCTCACACATCTTCGTAACTTGTTCGTGTTTCACCTACCATAGCCGATGTAATATTCTGAGCAGTGCTGACCATGCTGTAGCATAACGGCTCAGGATTTTCCTTACATCCTCATAGATTATAAAAATGTCTTTCCCCAACGGAACCCCCCCCGCCTCTGACATGGCTGCTGTTCCTCCCTCTTCTGGTGGTGGCGTCGACCAGCCAAAGACGACCCTCTGGTAAGGAATACCGAAACATGCGAGACTTGAGGCGGACACTAACACAATGCGAAGGATGGGCGAGCTCGAGCCTTGGATGGACGAGAACTTCATCAAGGGTGTCTTCCTTTCTGCTACTGGTGAGACTGTCAATGTCAAGGTGATCCGTGACAAGAACTCTGGGTATGTCATCCGAAAAAAAGAGCCCGGGGAACATGAACTTCGGGGCTTTCAGCTAACCTTGACCTGTCCATGCTAGTAATGCCGGTTACTGTTTTGTCGAATTCTCTTCCCCCGATGCTGCGACCAAGGCACTGGGCCTTAATGGAACCCCGGTGCCCAACAGCTCTCGTCAGTTCAAGCTTAACTGGGCCTCTGGCGGTGGACTTGTCGACCGACGGTAAGTTGACTGACTTCCTTAACAAGAGCACTCTTGTGCAAATGCCCTCCTCATAGGACCCAGCGATTTGTGGGGCCCAAAACTAACTCAGTCGTTCTCGAGAGGCAGTGACGACCGTGGCCCCGAGTACAGCATCTTCGTTGGCGATCTTGGTCCCGAGGTCAACGAATATGTCTTGGTCTCTCTGTTCCAGGCTCGATTCCCCTCCTGCAAGTCCGCAAAGATCATGACGGACGCCATGTCTGGCCAGAGCCGAGGCTATGGTTTCGTTCGATTCTCCGACGAGAACGACCAGCAGCGAGCTTTGGTTGAGATGCAGGGTGTTTACTGCGGTAACAGACCTATGAGAATCTCTACCGCTACGCCCAAGAACCGGTAAGTGATGATACGGACATTCCGACTTACCCACCTGTCGAACCAGGAGCATGGCGCTAACTGTGATGGCACGAAATAGCGGTAATCAAGGATTCGGTGCCGGCCACGGACACCACGCTGGCGGTCCCATGATGGGCGGTGTTCCTCAACAGCCCATGTGGGGAGCTGCTGCCATGCAAGGCGGGTTCCCATATGGTGGTTACAACCCGGCCACTCAGATGAACCAGTTCACTGACCCCAACAACACCACTGTCTTTGTTGGTGGGTTGTCGGGCTACGTCACTGAGGATGAGCTCCGATCGTTCTTCCAGGGCTTTGGTGAAATCACCTACGTCAAGATCCCCCCCGGCAAGGGCTGCGGTTTCGTTCAGTTTGTTCACCGCCATGCCGCCGAGATGGCCATCAACCAGATGCAAGGATATCCCATTGGCAACTCTCGTGTCCGATTGAGCTGGGGTCGATCACAGAACAATTCTGGTGTTGGTACCCCCTATCGCCCTGCCCCCCCCCCTCCCCATTACATGGGCATGCCCAACCACGGACCTGGTCCTTATGGTCCTCAGCACTTTGGCGGCCCTGCTCCAGGCCCCCAGGGACCCCCCGGGCCTCCCGGGCCCCCTGGACCTGGCTTGCCTCCTCAGGTGAGTGCATAGACGGACAGCTCCCAGTTTCAAGTCTCGGTTGTCGGCAGCTTTCACGTATACTAATTGTGGGATCAGTAACAATATCTCGCAGTTCGCGACCATGAAGCCGGGGCTCAAGGAGACGTACCTCGGCATATTCTCGACCTGTTGACGAACGGGGAAAGGAGGCCTTCGCAGCCAGAAACCAAGGCTCAGGCGGACACTTCTGGGGAGCTTAGCTCTATTTCGATGTTCTTCTCTTGTTCTTGCGGCGGCCGTTCTGCAAGGCTTTGCCTAGGGAGACGCTGAGGCGTTGGGACTGATTTATCTCGTGACGGCTCTATCGCCGTCTGACGTTTTCAAAGAAACTTTGCTGTCTGCTTGATACCACGACACAACGCACCCGATTTTCTTGAGTCCTCGAAATAAGATAAATTCACGACCTGGCGTTGGAGATGTCACGTCTTCCGGGGGATATATGTCATCAGTGAAAATTTATAGTACTTGCTTGTCTTCCCTTTCTTTGCCTTTTTTCTTTCTTTCTTTTTTTTCCTTTTCTGGTGGTTCCATGGACGTTGTTCATTATTTGCTTCATTGCCGCC
The DNA here is from genome assembly GCA_024072835.1 of Epichloe amarillans. Classification (NCBI taxonomy): domain Eukaryota; kingdom Fungi; phylum Ascomycota; class Sordariomycetes; order Hypocreales; family Clavicipitaceae; genus Epichloe; species Epichloe amarillans. The sequence goes on along the minus strand of CP099637.1, from coordinate 2,470,102 downwards.
ACGTTAGCGGGGAGTGGAAAGGAAAGGTGTACACTAAAGTGGGAATCATGTTTAATGCAGTCCATGTCTGTGGCAATTTACGTGATGATGCGATTTCTTTTCTCGTTGCTTGGGCCGAGGGGCTCGACGTGAGCCTTTTCTTTCGAGTTGTGATTGTAACAAAGGCCATGACAGATGACGAGCGTCGCGAGTCCCGAAACTATTGGAGACGCAGACTGGAGGCAAGCAGCAACAACCATGGCCATAGCATAAACGCGGTCACCTACCCACCATAGCTGAGGCCAGCCGGCAAGGCGCAAGACGAAGAAAACCGACGCAGAAATAAAGCATGCTGTCACGCTGTTTTACGAGGCTGTATTATTTTATTTGCCCGTCCACAATATAACCAAAGCATTCGGCGGCGGCGGCGGCGGCGGTCCAAGCAACGGCACAAACGGCACAGACGTCAGCATAAAGGAGCACTTGCCAGTCCCCTCACAAGCCGCTACGAGGTCCCTGAGATGCCAGAGCTCGCCAACGGACATGGCATGCCGAATGAGCTGAGTGAGTAGTACTGGTGGAGGGCTGTCGTGGTACAGCGTCATACGTTGTTGCCGTGCCGTGCCCAACGACGAAGGGGATGTGAACTTTGAAGCATCCGACGCTAAAATCCAGACAATACCTTTCGTTATCAGATCGATGGACATGGCGTACGGAGCAATGGCGGCGGAGTTGCCTCTTGGGACAAACAATGTGGGGGGGCTTCGATTCCACGTCTGTCTCATGTTGACGAGCAGACTAGTGATGCGAGGAAGTGTCTCGGAAGTCCTCGGATGGCCGATGGGTTAACTGTGATTATGAGTCTCCTTGTGATGGGAGATGCCATGGAGGGACGGTGCCGACCTTCCGCCGGATTGGGCGTTCCAGCGATCTTCTAGGGCCATTTCCTCCCAAGTAGAGTTTGTCCAACGCATAGCACATGTTTTGAAATATTGTTGCTAAGGATATTATTATAAATTGTATAAAATCTACTTGGTTTAAAGAGAATTTAGAGGCCTTTAAGAATAGTAAATATTTAACACAATTTTATAGAGAACACTTCCTATATCTAGGACCTCTTTACTATAGCTAAGGAATTCTAGCTTTGTAATGCTTAGCGCACTATTGTAAATTAAAAGTTTCCTCTGTAGAATAGTGTAAATATTCACTGTTCTCAAAAGCCTCTACATTTTCGTTGGAAGTAGATTTTATAAATTTCGTGATAACATCCTTAGCGACATTAGAAAACACGGGCTATGCACTGGATACCTTCCCCGCAGCACTTGGGGAGACTCGTTTCTCTGTGGCCCCGTTGCTCGGCGCGGATGTCACGGCTTGCGGCCTGGGTTGTGAAACAGAGCGATGGCTAAGATTCTGCGCACACGTGACTATCTAGCAGGCTGACGACCACGCTTAGTCATCCCAGGATCCACCATGTGGTCGCGCCTTGTCCTCTGCCTCCATGGTCCGTCCCATCGCGGAGGGTTCTGATATCTGGCAAGAAGATTGCGAGTCGAAAAGTACTGGACGTCCCTGTTAAGGATGGAAGGGGTTAGGAGGTGGAAGTCCGGTGTTCCAAACCTCCATGTGGATGAGATGCATATATCGCGATGTATTGCGAGTCAGCCTTTTTGACAATTATTGTCAACGTTCGTGAGAATTTGTACTCTCTATTGGCTTCCCTATATATGCAGACATGCAGTCATTTCATATTTTAGCCAGACAACAAGCACAGGCCCAAGACAAGCAAGTAGGAAATGGACATGGGAAAGTTTCCGAGTAGAACATCACGGGACTGGACCGGACTGGGTTGCTCTGGAAACTGCTTATTGCGAAGTTGCCACACATGAAGCCGTTCTACCAACGTCGGATTCCCTTTCTTTCCCTTTTTTTTTTGGGCCCCAATCGCAGATGATTTTGTGCTGAATCCATCCATCCAATTTATATACAACGTCATCTGCTGCAGTGTCGATTGTTTTTTTTTTTTTTTTTTTTTTACCAGCCACGGCCGGCGAGCTTCTCTTCGGGCTTCATGCTGTCGCAGTTGATGCCAACCATGGCCTCACCGAGACCCGTGCTGGCTTCAGCAATGACCTTGGCATCGCGGAAGTGAGTGGTGGCCTGGACAATGGCCTTGGCGCGCTTGGCAGGGTCGCCAGACTTGAAAATTCCGCTGCCGACAAAGACACCATCACAGCCCAGCTGCATCATGAGGGCGGCATCGGCAGGGGTGGCGACACCACCAGCCGCGAAGTTCACCACGGGCAGGCGACCCAGCTCGGCGGTCTGGCGGAGCAGCTCAGCATCAACCTCGAGCTTGCGGGCCATCTCGCGGATGCGAAGGATGCCGCCCTCGGCGAGAGCGGCCTTGGCCTCGGCGATCTGCCTGTTCACCGTCTTCATGTGGCGAACAGCCTCGACGACATCACCGGTACCGGCCTCGCCCTTGGTCCGGATCATGGCAGCACCTTCGGCAACGCGGCGGAGGGCTTCCCCGAGGTTGCGGCAGCCGCAAACAAAGGGCGCGCTGAAGTGACTCTTCTCGACGTGGCTCTCGTCGTCGGCGGGGGTAAGAACTTCACTCTCGTCAATGTAGTCGACACCGAGAGCCTCGAGGACCTGGCATTCGACGAAGTGGCCGATGCGGGCTTTGGCCATGACGGGAATGGTGACGGCCGCTTGGATCTCCTTGATGACGGAGGGATCAGACATGCGGGCGACGCCGCCGTCCTTTCGGATGTCAGCGGGAACTCGCTCGAGAGCCATGACGGCGCAAGCACCGGCTTCCTCAGCAATGCGGGCTTGCTCGGCTGTCGTCACGTCCATAATGACACCGCCCTTGAGCATCTGCGCCAGGCCCGCCTTGACAGCGAAGGTTGATTTGTTGGAACCGCCGCCATTGGCGCCGGGAGCAGTGGCAGAGTCGTTGGCCATTGTGGTGGAGATTTGTTTGTCAAGAAGGAGGGCCGATGATTATGGAGGATAATCGAGAAGTGGAAGGGGGGAATGGGAAATACCCGGGGTATCAAGATGAGAGAAAATATTTCGGGGATGGCGCGTGGAGGCAACGGAGACAGGCGACATATATTTCGCTTTCTCTTCTCATTGATGGTGGGGTTCTGTACATACATATGAATAGAGTTGACTAACTTGTTGGTAAACGGATGGAGGGGCAATGCAGGACCCTCAGAGTGTGGCGGCGGGCGGTGGCACTCACAGAAGGCGAAAAAAAAAAAGAAAAAGAACGGAGCGATTGAATTGGGTAACCAGGGGGGGTGGCGGATGACTCGAGGACTGGGTCTGGGTCTGGGCAGCGACAACGGAGTTCTCTGTGAGTACGGAGTAGTCGTACGGAGTAGTCGTAAGGAGTAGTCGTAAGGAGTATTATTATTAATTAGTTGGCGTAAAGTGGACTTGATCGCCGCCGCTGTCGCTGTGCGCGGAACATCGAATTTGCTGCTTTGAGATGGTCCGCCCGTTTCTCCGGTTTGCCACAATGTCGGTGCTCGGTGCTTGTAGCCAGATTCTTTTTTTTTTTTCTGTCACTGATTCCAAACTCCATGATGCCCACCCACAAATTCGGCTCACCAGAGTCACCACGGCTATCGAAGCTGCAACGCCACGCCCTCGCCGAAGGCGGCCGAAGGCGGACCTGCCGCCGTCACACTCCCGATTCTCGCAGGACCCCCTGTGTATTATGTGGTTGTGGGTCAGTCGATGAATTTCTACGACCAATTCTCCCCGAGCCGGAAACACGGCGCGTCAGCAAGACGCAATAATCCATCGCCATGATTCTTGTCACGATCGGTGTCTTGGCCCTCCAAGGCGGCTTCATCGAGCACATCGACTTGGTCCGCAAAGCCGCCGAGCAGCTGCGTCTCAACGTGAAAGCCATCGAGGTGCGTACTGCCGAGGAATTATCCAAGTGCGACGGTCTCATTATCCCCGGTGGCGAGAGCACCACCATTTCTTTCGTCGCTGCTCAGTCTCGCTTGCTGGAGCCGCTGAGAGACTACGTCAAGTATGTTGTTTCTTTCTAGATTTTGCGCATCACACCAAGATCTGACTCTTTTTTTTTTTTTTCTTTTACTTCTTAGATCTCAAAAACGACCAGTCTGGGGCACATGCGCCGGCCTCATTCTCTTGTCCGATGAAGCCAATGCCACCAAAAAAGGTGGTCAGGAACTCATCGGTGGCCTGGGCGTGCGTGTCCATCGCAATCACTTTGGTCGCCAAATTGAAAGCTTCGAGTCTGACTTGGACCTGCCGTTTCTTGGGGAGGGAAGCGCTGCCTTTCCAGGAGTCTTCATTCGCGCCCCCGTCGTGGAGGAGATCCTGTCAGCGACGGCATCAGATGTCGAGGTGCTGGCGAAGCTGCCGGGGCGGGTGGACAAGATGAGAGCCGGAGTCTCGCAGGCAAATACGAAGGATGCCTCGGGAGATGTCATTGCTGTGAAGCAGGGAAATATCCTGGGGACAAGCTTCCATCCTGAATTGACGAGTGATGCTCGCATTCACGCGTGGTGGTTGAAGAGCATAGTGGGACAGTAGAGCAGCATTTCATCGCCGGCGTCGTTGCATATATCTGGGGGAGTTCACATCTACTTTGGGCCTTTGTTTTGATGCACGATAATTGGCGTCGTGTAGCGCAATGTGAGTTTTATGAGGCTCTCCGAGAAGAAAAACAGCACCGGCAGTTTATGCTCGTGCTTGGGAGGGATGATGTGTTTTCAATTGTACACTTTGATACATTAATTGTGAATCCTTCCTTACGGGCCATTCCATGGTCATCATTAACACATTAGACTTGATACAAAGTATTTGTACACAAGAGACGGATGCTGCCTGCCATAGCCTGAGCTGACTAAAGCTACTGAAGGTATCCTCGTCCATTATAAATATGTTGATACCTTCTGTCTATTGATGTAGGGGAGAAGTCTGGGATGTCCACTACAGCCAATAATATGAGTCTACTATCATATCAAAAGCTACCTTGGTGCTGGCATAATGCGTGCGCCATGGCAAGACGTCGCCCTTGCCTTGACTGCTGGTGTCATGGTCAGGTTCATTCCGTAGGTTGCTGTTCCCCGTGCGCTCGTCTTGAGAAGGGGTCTTGGAGAGAGAGAATCCGTCTCCGGTCACTTCACAAGGAACAGCACGATCCGTGCTGCGAAAACATCTATCTGAAATATTTCTTCTGATCCGAGACTACTAATGTAAAAGTAGAGAATGAACAAAAGCTGCGGCAGCAAAACATCGCAGTAGCGCGTGCCACTCCAGAAACCAAGACCAATCCATGTATGCATAACTGTTGGTTCCGCAGGGATGATAACGCGTTATACGAAGCCTCGAGAATAGTATCGTTATTAATCTATTCTAGGCTTGTTGTTTAGTATAATCTAAGAAGAGAAAGGAAGCAAAAGAGAGGGCTTTCGCGAGGGATAACAGCTGCCCGTTATAGGTCACGTGACGCTAGCCCTACCCTATCACAGGGCCCGCTTGCGGGGCTAAAAGTGGGGCACGCGCGCGCGCGCGCGGGCTAACCCTCTTCTAGTCGTAATTGCGGCTATTAAGCGCGATTAATATTGTGTTATTCTAACACTAGGAACTCTCTCTTTTAATATAACTATTAACGCATAATATTAATTAAAAGAAAGAAAAGAAAATAATAATAATATAGCTTATATATTAATATAAAAGAGAAAAGGAAAAATAAGGGCTATATATACCTATAGTAGTAAGAAAAGAAGGAAAAGACTAGTCTATCTCTAATAACCTTTTAAAGGGATAAGTAGGCCTCCCCCTAATCCCTTTTACCTCTTAATATTATTAATAATATTCGCGTGGCTACCCTCTAAATTCCTCCCCTTTACATAGCTACCTTTTAACTCTCCCCTTCTCCCTTTATTATTTACTATTACTATCTTAGTACCTCTATACTCTAATAACTTCCTCTCCTCCCCCCTAGTTATTTACTATAACTATTTTTATACCCCTATAATCTATCTAGCTCTCTATCCTCCCTCCTAGTTATTTACTATAATGGTTTTTTTACCTCTATGCTCTATATAGATAACACAGAGGCAGAAACAGCTACGCTAGGGTATATAAGGCTAAAGAATAGCCTCTAAGGGCCTTAAGGGCGTTATATAGCGTTAGAAATAATCTCTAGATAACTAGGAGGCCCCTAGTAACTCCTATAAGGCTAGGAGCTATAATAAGAGTAGCTCCTATAGGAACCTCCCTATAGGAGTTACTATTCTTCCTCTTTTTTCTACCTCTTCTTATTACCTAGGGAGATATCCTCCCCTTCCTCCTCCTAGTGGACTTTCTCTAGGTTAGGGCCCTAGCCCTAATACCATTACCTGCGGTGACTATCCCTGTTACCTATAGTGACTATCCCTATTACCTATAGTAACTATCCCTATTACCTATAGTAACTATCCTTATTACCTACGTGGGTTACCTACCCCTCTATCTAAATTATTATCCTATTGCTAGAGATAAATTACTCTAGGGCCTTATTTAGTAATGCCTTTGTAAAGGCATTAGCTAGGTTATTAGCTCTATTAATCCACTAGATCTTACAGAGCTTATAGCGCTTATATAATTATTATAGGGCTATAATATTAATTATTAGGCGCTTCTCTTTAGTTATACTAAGCTTAATAAGGCATTTATATAAGGAGTATAAGTCTATATAAACTATAACTAGGGTTAGAGAGGTATTTAATTAGTTTATAATTAATCCTAGCGTTATAGCAATTGCGTAGGCTATGTTAACACTAGTAACTATGCTATAGACTTTAGAGGCTAGCATACTTTATATAACTCTCTCACTCTTTATTAAGCTAAAGTGTATAATATTACCTATAATTATAAACTTACTATCTGTTGGTTCCGCAGGGATTGATTACGCGTACGCGAAGCCTCAAGAATAGTATCGTTATTAATAATCTATTCTAGGCTTGTTATTCTATATAACCTAAGAAAAGAAAGGAAGCAAAAGAGAGGGCTTTCGCGAGGGATAATAGCTGCCTATTGTGGGTCACGTGACGCTAGCCCTGCCCTATCATAGGGCCCGCTTGCGGGGCCAAAAGTGGGGCCCGCGCGCGCGCGCGCAGACTAACCCTCTTCTAGTTGTAATTACGGCTATTAAGCGTGATTAATATTGTGTTATTCTAACACTAGAAACTCTCTCTTTAACATAACTATTAACGCATAATATTAATTAAAAGAAGGAAAAGAAAATAATAATAATATAGCTTATATATTAATATAAACAAGGAAAGGAAAAAATAAGTGTTAAAATAATGCTATTTATAGCACTATTTTATAGGCCCACTAGTTGCCTTGTTGCGTTGTTGCAACGTTGGTTACGAGCGTTGCTTGCAGCGTTATTTGCAGTGACCTGCGTTGTTCCCATAACTAACCCGCGGGCTTGTATGACTAAGCTAACTAGGTTACCCTATAGGGAAGCTAAAATCGACTGTAACTAGGCAACTAGTAGTTGTATAAAAGGCTAACGTATACTATTCGAATCCTTGAATTTTTCTGGATTTAATAGTATATTTTATTAATAGGGTTGTATACTAAAGTGCTTAGTTAGGCCACCTAGGTAGCTAGTTTATATAGCTATAAGTTGATTTTTTATTTTTCCTATATAAATAGGTTTTGCGGAAAATAAAAAGTAGCTCCTAAGACCTCTCTAGCGGTCTAGATCCTCTAATACAGTTAGTAGGTCTATGAGGGGACTAGAAATCCTCTTATTACTTATTAGACTATTTATTAGCTAGGAATTAACTGTATTTAACTATTAAAAGCTCCTAATCTTAAAGAATAAGCTATAATCTAGTGAATCTAGAAGCCGCTACGTTAGAATCTACTAGGGAGGTCTTCCTATCCCTCTAGTTAGATTCCCTTCCTATTTTTAATAGGTTATAAGCCTAGAAGGCCTATAGATTACTACATTACTACGTTATTTTACTGCGATTACTACTTAATTTTAGGTATAGTTACTACCTACTATACCTATAGGCTCTTAAGATTACAAAGGAAACCACTAGAATTTAAAGCTCTTTATTTACTAGTGCCACGCATTACAATATTAGACCTTTGGTGTTGAAAATTAACTACAGCCGCAACCCGCAACCACCACATTATAACCTATAACTACCTAGTTATAACCATAACCTTTTTAGTAATCCTATTTACTACTGCGACTATTATATTTAATATTATCTATAATAGTAAATACGCTATATCCTTTAAAATTATTAGATATCTAGTATATCTATACTAGGCTTTTTAACCTATTATATTACGTTACACGCACTATATATTATGTTACGTTGCGTTATAGCTTCTGTAATACCTATTATTTACAATTCCTATCCTTAGTGTTAAGAAAATTTTCTTAGAGACCCCTCTTTGCTATTTTTCTGCCTACATATACTAAAGACCTACTTTTTAGACCTAAGGGCTGCCCTCTTAAACGGCCCTGCCACATAATTTACGTACATAACTAGATTATAATATAAGCAATTTCTAGCGCGCGTTATTTGCAATAGGAATAAATTTAGAGCTTTTACATAGGGATTCTTTTCCCTTTTTAGGGACTTTTAGAAGATAGCACTACCTAGTTATAAGGGTAAGGCCCTTGCTATAGGGTCTTCTAGCCCCCTTAGGGACCCTAGTAAGATAGATATAGAAGGTTAACTAGCTATTTAGGCTAGTGCTTTATAGCTATAAATACAGAGCTAAATTGAATAATAAGGCAAGACCTTATCTAATTTTATTAGGCATAGTGAGGAAAATCATATTAAAAACGAGGCTAGCATTAATGATTTACTAGAGAAATTAACGCAAACTATAACTATTATGCAAGGTCTTTAGGCTTCTAATAGACCTAAGGAAGAAAATACTAAGGCTTTAGAAGAAAACCTAATAGCTACTACTTCTATAAGCATACTTTCTAGTAACTTATAAGCTACCTTTAATATAGGTGCTATAAAGGAACTAAATAAGAAGGTTCACTTTATTCTAGAGGGAGCTAAGCTAAAAGGCCCTAAAAATTATTATTAGTGGAAGCAAGCCCTAAGCATATAATTTAGAGCCCTAGGATTACCTAAATTTATAGATAATCTAAGCCTAGTAGGCTATCTAGCTAACTATAACTAAGCTATTCTTTTAATAATATTAAGAGATAGCTACTAACCTAGACTATAGGCTGCTATATATTAGTAAAAATCCCCTAAAGAAGCCTATAAAGTCCTTATTAGGCAGTATTTATAGAGTGCTAAAATCTAGCGTGGTACACTATACGCTAGCTACCACTCCCTAAACTTTTTAAGTTATAAGGGATCTTTAGAGGCTTTTAATGCTAATTTTAATAATTTACTAGCTAGACTACAACTTTATAGTGTAGAGATTGCCCCTATTAATTAAGTAAATTACTATATTAATGCATTAAAGCAAACCTTTCCTAGTTAGGCTAAGAGACAAAGATTTACTATTAGAGCTTCTAGGGCATAAGGACTGCCTATAAATACCCTAAATTTACAGTTCCTTATAGCGGATTTATTAGAAAAATAGAGGGATAAACTCCCCTATAGCTAAGCACTTAGTTATAAGCTTCTAATAATAAGGGAATTCTAAGGACTAGGAAAAGAAGTCTTCTAACGTAACCTAAGAAGGACTCTAACGCCACTAAAGAGAGCAAATAAGAAGGATTTAAACCCTTCTAAAGCCTCTAAAAGAAGCAAAAAGAAGAAAAGAGTAGTAATAGGGAAAATAGAAAGGAAAGAAGCTGCTTTTTGCTTTAGGCTACACCCTAGCCATAGGATACGTTAAAGAATTAGATTCTAATGAATCTAGCAGTGATATAGTAGTGATTCTAAGTCTAACTTAGATACCTCTAGTACTCTTCTAGTACACTACTAGCAAGCTACTTTTAGCTACTCTAATGAGTGGTTAAAATCCTTTTGTATAATATAGGTTCTTCCTATTATATTTGTAATAATAGGGCTTCTTTTAGGGACTTTAAACCTCTAAAGAAAGGTAAAACTAGCGCTATAATTACAGTAGGAGGAACTATTTATCCTAAAGGAAGAGGCCATAGCTATTTTTAAAACGTTCTAGTTAAGAAAAATCCACTAGAATATAGGCCCTTAGCTCTGCTAGAATCTCTATATTTTAGGCATAGATACTAACCTAGTTAGGTTATCTTACTATCTAAAGGAGGTTATCTAGCTAAAGACTAGCTATTCCTAGCCAATAAAAGCCCTATAGGTTATTAGAACCTGCTAAACATGGCTTTTTTCTATAGATTAAGGGGTAACCTACTCCTACAATCTGTAAGCATTTAACCTACCTCTCCTTTATAGGCTCTTAGTATTGTAACTAATAACAATAACTAAGAGCTTATAAGACTAAATTAGGGTTTTCCTACCCTATAGAGGTTTAAATTCCGTAACTAGCTTTTAATCCTAAGGAATATTAATAAATCAAAGAGCTAGAAGACAATGATTTAGCCTTATATCCCACTAAAGCTCCTAGCTAGGCATCTTCTATAGGGGGTTTAGAAGGTCTATACCCTAATGACTTAGGTGACGATAGTGGCTGTCTACTGCCCCCTAGAGGCCTGTGATTCTTAAGAGGCCTAGCAATAGAGGGAGCTAGGGGATAATAGCCCTAAAAAGCTAGATTCTAGTTACAAGAAGTTACTAGATTTAGCCCTTCTTTGGCATATTTAATTAGGCTATATAGGCCTCCCTTTACTAAAGAAATCATTAAAATTAGCTAAAGGGATCCCTGATTTTTCCGCTATTAAAGAAAAGGATTTTAACTGTATAGCCTATATGCAATCTAAAGCTGTTAGAAGACTAACTAAATAACCTATTTAGGACCCCCCTAGAGTTCTAGATATTTTAGAGGGAGATATAGTTAAAATTAAACCTATACTGCATAATAAGAAGGCTATAGTCCTTATACTTATTAATCGAAAATCCTAGTATAAATAGTGCTTTTCATTAGCTAATAAAGAAGGTTTAACCCTTTCTTTAGCTATTAAGGGCTTCTTTAGGGCCCTGAAAAATCGATATAATGCGTATCCTAGGTACCTTCACTTTAACAAAGGTACTAAAATTAACAACGAACTTTAGTTATAGTTATCTTCTAAGGGAATTTGCTTTAGCACCTCTTGCCCCTATATTCACGAATAGAATAGGCTAGTTAAGAGGGCTATTAGGGTTATCCTTAACTAGCTTAGGGCTACACTTTAGTGGTCTAAGCTACCCTTATATCTATAGTCTTATATCCTTCTAGCTATAGTGGAATTAGTTAATATTATAGCTAATATAACTAAACCTTTAACCCCTAAGCAGCTATTTCTAGCTAATTTAGAGCCTAAGACTTCCTATAAGCCTAACTTCTTAAAAATTAGGGCTATAGGGTCTTATTATAAGGTCCTAATACCCTCTGGAGCAGAGATCTAAGCTTTAAAAGCTAGCCCCTAGGACTATTCCTAGTTAGTTGCTAGCTACTCTAGGTTTTACTGTTTATCTTATTTATATTCCCTCTAAAAGGTTAGTTATAAAGACTAGCTTTATTAAAATTATAGAGGATATAGGCTTTGTAGGGTCCCCTAAGCCTTTAGGGACTAATCCTTTAGAGGGAGAAACCGATATCTCACGAGATAATCTAGAAGTTTAGGATAGTTACCTAAAGCCTAAAAGTCTAGCGCCCGCAGCGCCCGCAGCGCCTGTAATAACAGCCCCTAGGGCGACTAATATAGCGCCCGCGACAACGCCTACAGCGCCTGCAATGCCTCTAGCGCTACCACTAGAGAGCCCTAGCTCTAGCGCCCCTAATAAGGGTGCTATTTAAAAAACCGTTTTTAGATTTAGATTCTTTAATTAATTCTAATTCTATAGACATTAATGATTTCAATATATCTTTATACGTTAAGGAGATATGCTTTAAGGCATAACAAAGGGCTAAATTATTCACTAAAAACAACAATTTAGATACCCCTAAGACCTAGAAATAAGCTTTAAAAAGCAAGGATAGTTAAAAATGGATAGATATAACTTTTAACAAATTTAAATAGCTTCTAGCTACTAGAACCTTTAAATTTATAGGGATAGACTAAATTCCTAAGGGCTAGAGGGTTCTAAAGAATAGGCTTGTTTATAAGCTTAAAAAGGATAAAGAAAATAATCCTCTAAAATATAAGGCCTAACTTATTGCTAAGGGTTTTATGCAGATAGAAGGTTAAGATTATATCGAAACCTACGCTATAACTAGCATTCCCCCTAGTTAGCGAATTTTACTAGCCCTAGCGGCTTGTAATAACTAGGAAGTTAAATAGGTTGATTTTATAGGGGCCTTTCTAAATAGTCCACTAAAGGAATCTATCTATATGCAAATACCTAATGGATTTACTAAGTTTGCTAAGTCTTCTATACCTAAAGTAGCTAAGTTACTTAAGAAGTATAGCTACAAACCCTCTTAAAAGCAGGTTATTTTCCTACAAAAAGCTTTATATAGATTAAAACAAAGCTCTAGAGAGTGGCAGCAGGTTTTAAAAGACCTTCTTTAGAAGCTAGGCTTTTAACCCCTTATATCCGACCTAGCTGTCTTCTTTAACCTAACTATATCTACATATATAGTAACTTATGTGAATAACTGCCTTCTAATAGGACTAGATCTAGCTTATATTAATAGGCTAAAGAAGCTACTTTATAAAGCTTATCCTATAGAAGACCGTAAGCTAGCAGAATTTTTCCTAGGCGTTTAAATCACTAGAAATTAAAAGAAAGGGACCCTAACTATCCACTAGTCCTAGTACATTTCTAAAGCCCCAGAAAGATTTAATATAAAGGATACTAGACCTATTAAAATTCCTCTATAACTAGGAATTATAAAGTAAGTAGACTACCTAACTAAACCTCTTTCCCCCCTTAATCACAAGCTATATTAGAGTATTATAGGGACTATTATATACCTAATGCTCCTTATAAGACCTAATATTGCCTTTCCGGTTTAGTGGCTTTCCACAGCGCTAGCTAAGCCATTTATAGAGCATCTTAATGCTTCTAAACACCTACTTAGGTACCTTTTAGGCTCTATAGGTTATTCTATAACTTATAAAAGGTCTAAATCTACTATTATAGCTTCTGCAACCCTTATTAGCTTCTGTGATAGCAACTTCGCAGGTGATAAGTCCTCTAAATTAACCTATGCTTATCTCTATAAGCTAGCTAAAGGACCTATTAGCTAGAAATCAAAGAAAGTAACTATAATAGCTTTATTCATATTAGAGGCTAAATCTAATGCCTTATATGAAGCTATTAGGGAGCTAGAGTGGCTTTACAGTCTCTTTAAAGAGATAAAGCTACCTATAGCACCTCTAGTACTGATTTTTAGTGATAACTAAGGCGCTATTACAACCGCTAATAACCCTACTCTTTATAGCAAAACAAAGCATACCCTACTAAAATTTAACTATACTAGAGAAAAGGTATAGAAGGGTATAGCTAAGGTTATTTATATTAACACTAAAGAGATGCCTGCAAATGGTTTAACTAAGCCCCTGCCTAATGATAAATTTTAATAATTTATCTAACTATTAGGTCTTACGAATACAAAGGCCTAGTTTAAAATCAACTAAAAAGTCAAAAAACCGAAAAATCAACAAAAACACTGGAATTACGCCTAAAAGTTATCGATTTTACTGTTTTTAGTCTAAAAAGTTATTAGATTTATTATTAGATTTATGATTAACTTAGATATCTATTAAAGAGCTAAGTCTAGGTATCGAATTAGTTACCTCATACTTTTCTAGAGGGAGTGTTAAAATAATGCTATTTATAGCACTATTTTATAGGCCCACTAGTTGCCTTGTTGCGTTATTGTAACGTTAGTTACAAGCGTTGCTTGCAGCGTTGTTTGCTATGACCTGCGTTATTCCCACAACTAACCCGCGGGCTTGTATGACTAAGCTAACTAGGTTACCCTATAGGGAAGCTAAAATCGACTGTAACTAGGTAACTAGTAGTTATATAAAAGGCTAACGTATACTGTTCGAATCCTTGAATTTTTCTGGATTTAATGGTATATTTTATTAATAGGGTTGTATACTAAAGTGCTTAGTTAGGCCACCTAGGTAGCTAGTTTGTATGGCCATAAGTTGATTTTTTATTTTTCCTATATAAATAGGTTTTGCGGAAAATAAAAAGTAGCTCCTAAGACCTCTCTAGCGGTCTAGATCCTCTAATATGGTTAGTAGGTCTATAAGGGGACTAGAAATCCTCTCATTGCTTGTTAGACCGTCCGTTAGCTAGGAATCAACTGTATTTAACTATCAAAAGCTCCTAATCTTGAAGAATAAGCTATAATCTAGTGAATCTAGAAGCCGCTGCGTTAGAATCTACTAGGGAGGTCTTCCTATCCCTCTAGTTAGATTCCCTTCCCATTTTCAATAATAAGGGCTATATATGCCTATAGTGGTAAGAAAAGAAGGAAAAGACTAGTTTGCCTCTAATAACCTTTTAAAGGGATAAGCAGGCCTCCCCCTAATCCCTTTTGCCTCTTAACATTATTAATAACATTTACGCGGCTACCTTCTAAATTCCTCCCCTCCTCCCCTTATTATCTACTATTATAGTCTTTACACCTCTATGCTCTAGTAACCCTCCCCCCCCTAGTTATTTACTATAACCGTTTTCCGCCCTCTATAATTCTTCTAGCTCTCTATCCCCCCCCTATAATCTATCTAGCTCTCTATTGCCCTTCTAGTTATCTACTATAATAGTTTTGCACCTCTATACTCTATATAAATAACATAGAGGCAATAACCACTACGTAAAGGCAAAGAATAGCTTCTAAGGGCCTTAAGGGCGTTATGTAGTGTTAGAGGTAATCTCCGGATAACTAGGAGGCTCCTAGTGACTCCTATAAGGCTAAGAGCTACACTAAGGGTAGCTCTTATAGGAACTACCTTATAGGAGCTGCTATTCCGCCTCCTTCTTCCGCCTCTTCTTATTACCTAGGTTAGTTAGGGCCTTAGCCCTAATACTATTACCCGCGGTGACTATCCTCCGTGCCTTTACATAGGGAGATATCCTCCCCTTCCCCCTCCTAGTGGACTTTCTCTAGGTTAGTTAGGGCTAAGGACCTTAGCCCTAATACCATTACCTATAGTAACTATCCCTATTACCTATGGTAACTATCCCTGTTACCTATGGTAACTATCCCTATTACCCACATAGGTTACCTACCCCTCTATCCGGATTATTATCCTATTACTAGAGATAAATTACTCTAGGGCCTTATTTAGCAATGCCTTTATAAAGGCATTAGCTAGGTTATTAGCTTCGTTAATCCATTAGATCTTGCAGAGCTTGCGGCGCTTATATAATTATTATAGGGCTATAATATTAATTATTAGGCGCTTCTCTTTAGTTATGCTAAGCTTAATAAGGCATTTATATAGGGAGTATAAGTCTATATAGACTATAACTAGGGTTAGAGGGGTATTTAATTAGTTTGTGATTAATCCTAGCGTTATAGTAACTACGTAAGCTATATTAACGCTAGTAACTATGCCATAGACTTCGGAGGCTAGGACGCTTTATATAACTCTCTTACTCTTTATTAAGCTAAAGTATATAATATTACCTATAATTATAAACTTACTGTCCTTGTAGTTTTCGTTAGCTAGGATTAGTATGTAACTAAGCTATGAAATAAGGTCTTAGTTATTCGCAAAGGACCTATCTATAAAGGCATAGAGCTTTGCTTTAGTAAGGTTAATTAGAATAAACGTAAGGCCTCTCTCTAGGTAGTCTATTTGCCACTAAATCCGATAATTAAGGGCTTTAATGTTCTTAACTATTAGTTCTTAGTATTATGTAGCAATAGATAGGTTATAGTAGGCTTCTAGTTAGCAGATTAAGGCAATGTAAGCGCCTTAAGCCTATTGCTTAATGTACTTTTGCTTTAAGTCTATAAGTAGAATTACTTTAAGTTTACTACTTTACCCCTTTTACTAAAGGGTAATAGCTATATTAGCTACTATTATAATAATTCCCTTATTAAAGGTAAGGGGATTGCTTTTAAGAAGGAATTGCTTTAGCTTTGCTATAAAGGCTATAGTAGCTAGCTTCTTTTCTTCCTTCTTAGAGAACTCCTTATCTAATAGCCCTAGCGTGTTATTAGTTTACATGCTTATATATGTGAATTAAGGGCTCTTTTCTATTATTATAAGTAGGCAGGGATTATATATAAAAGTCTCTATCTAGAGCTTCTCTTTATAATGCTTATAATACATTACTTACTAGTGCGTTCTAGCCTTTGTAATGCTATAGAGAGGCTTAATAACCCTTATAATCATTTCTTTAGGGTGTTAGTTATAGATCTAAACTAGAAGTCTAGCTAGGATAACTCTATTTAATAGCGTTCTTAATTAAACATAGGCTTACGTAATATTGCGAATCTATAGGATAAAGTCTTTCTTTATTAGTAAGGGAGTAATCGCAAGAATAAGGCATTAACTAGCCTATTAGATTGTTAGGGCTTGTGTTAAGATATCTTGCTTTGCCTTGTTACTAAAGCCTTAGATTATAAGCTATAATTTCTTATATAGCTAGCCTATCTTCCCTTTAACCTTATTAATAATATAGGAGTTAAAGATCCTTACACTGCTATGCTCCCTTTTGTTAAAGACTGTGAATTTAAACATACCTTAGTTAATTAAGGCATTAATCTTAGCCTTAGTAAAGAGCTTAAAGGGCTCTCCTAGGGTTATAATTATGCCTTCCTTACGTAGTCTAATTATAAGGGTAAGGTTAGCTTCCTTATTAGCTAAGATAAACACATTAGTCTTATTAATAATTACTAGAGGGTTCTTGCGTAGTTTGCCTAGCTATCTCTTTAGGGAAACCTCTAGGGGTCTAGCTACTAGCCTTTCTTAGGCCTCTCTCTCTTCTTTAGCTAGCTAAGGTAAGAGGGCCTTTGCGTTTAGGTCCTCCTAGTAGGGCCTAATAGAGGTTAACTAGAAGGCCTTTAGGCCTCTTAGAAAGTTAAGCATATAGGTCTCTTTGTTAATTAAAAGGAGGTTATATAGGCCTTACTAACTATTGCCTTCTTACTATACTTATACTAGTAATCTAAGTAGTAAGTTAAGAGTTAATGCTATATCTAGGCTATTCCTTATTATAAGGGCTTTATTAATTTTTTAGATAGCATAGAGGCGCTTAACTTCCTTTATTGCCTTTTACATAGTAATTACATACTATAATATCTCTAGTAAAGGAGGGGATTTGCTTGTTATATATAGATATACCTTAAAGACTAGAA
This sequence comes from Epichloe amarillans, assembly GCA_024072835.1. NCBI lineage: Eukaryota > Fungi > Ascomycota > Sordariomycetes > Hypocreales > Clavicipitaceae > Epichloe > Epichloe amarillans. The sequence goes on along the minus strand of CP099637.1, from coordinate 2,452,723 downwards.
GGGTTAGGATAAGGCTATTTAGTCTTACTATATTATTTAGAGCTTTTATAGCTATCTATAGGGCTATAGGCTTAGGGGTTATTAGGCATTCCTATTATATAATATTATAGGCTCTATAGAGTGGCCTATAATATCTCTTAACCTTTCTAATGCTATAATATGCTTTAATTAGGACCTCCTTAACTAAAATTAACATTAATATTGCAAATTAATAGAATTCTTTGCCACAAAAGTTAGTACTAGCATTAGTAATAACCTAATCTAGGGGTCTAAGGTACGCATTAATCTAGCATACTCTTAGAGCTTCCTATGTTATTTTAGCTAAGATATCCTTAAGGAATCTTACTATATTAAAGGCTATAGCTATATCTATAGCATAAAGCGTGGGTTAATTTCCGTTAAGATATATAATATTTACTATTACTTTAAAGTTAAAGGTATAGTTATCCTTAAGGGTAAACTTAAAGTAATAGGGGCTATTAGCATTTATCTAATATTAGTGGCATACCTTTGTTATCTCTCTAATAGCTTTAATGTTAATCTCATGCCCTAAATTATATAATAGGTTATAGAGCCTTTAGACTAATAGGTGGCTAAATTAATAATGTAATTATTATAGTTCTACCTCTATTAGGTGGTTGCTTATAATTAATGCCTTATTCTATAGTAATAGTATTTACGCGTGCCCCTATTTACATGCTAGGGGGACCTTAACACTACCTTACTAGAGGATATTCTTAGTAGTAATAAAGTTAATCTTTAATATAACTATATCCTTAAGGCATAGTAAGAAGGGAGTGTTTATAGGGATTATATAGAAGGTAATGTTACTAAAGGGGGTAGGGATATTAACTATTCTAAGGGAGATAATTTCTATGCTACCTCTAAACCTAATTATTACCTTACTTACTCTTACCTTATTAAGTTAAAGTTAAGGCATCTTGCCTTATAGCGTAAGGAATTATAAGCAACCTACTATTAAGTACTTAGCTACTCTAGTGTTAGGTATAATGCCTTAGAAGACCTTTGCTAAGTAATAGTCTTTAAGCATAAATATATATAAAGCTTTATTAGAAGCTTTATTACTAAAGGGGCTCTTCTTACTTAGCCTATGCTACGTTACTTAGTTAGTAAGGATTTTAACTATTTTCTTACTATTAAGCATTGCTTCTTATGTAAAGAAGCTTATAGGCACTAGGCTGTCTTTCTCACTAGTTTTATTATTAAACCCTATGCTTGCTATATATTAGGTAATATTATTATCTTTAGAAGGCTAGGAGGAAAGGTCTTAACTAGGGGTTCCTTTATACTAAGCAAGGAATAACTTATATAAAGCTTTAGGGGATAGGGAAGAGTTAACTAAGTAGTGGCTCTTATAACGTTAGTATGCCTTCTTTTGCTTCTCTTTAGGATACTTTATTAACTAGTATCCTTCCTTACTATATATATAGTACTTCTTTAAGTAAGGGGCTCCCTTAGCACCTTTATACCTCTAAGGAGGGTATTATAACTCTTTACCCTTACTATTATACCTTCTATTAGTCTAGAACTACTCCTAGGGTTTAGCGTTAGTAAGGAATTAACTTTAACTACTAGATTCTTCTATAATTAGGCAAATAGTTATCTAAACCTACTTATAGAATTATTAAAGGCTATTAGGGGGGTTAGTAAGGTAGCTCCTATACTTAGGGATTTTGTTATAGGTAGTTATAATTTAATTTTAGAGGGCTTGCTCTAATTAACCTATATTAGGGATAGCTCTTTATAATATAGAGAGCTTCTCTATAATCTTATTAAAGCATTTTACCTTTAACTTATTAGGGTTATTATAGATTATCTTTTAGAGGGATGCGTTATACTACTTAAGGAGATATTTTTGCCTTATATCCTCTATCTTAAACCTTTACTTTATCTTTACTACTAAGGTTATAAGGTCCTAAGGATTCCCTAGCTATAAGAGGTAGTCTAAGTAATACCTAAGGGCTTTCCCTTTTAGCATTACTTCTAGTATATAACCTAATTGCTTTTACTTAATATCTAAGAGCTTATACTTCCTCCTAAATACTAGGAGCTTTAATTTAAAGATATTATAGTCCTTAGCGCTATATTGCTTTTCTAGCGTGTATATCTTTATAAGATTTATAATTTGCTTTACTATAGGTTATAAGGGGGTAAGTGTGTTATTAATAGGTATTATCCTTTCTTAGGGAGGGGGAAACTAGTGCTATTAAGCTAGTTCTAGTTCTTAAGGCAGGGGAGGGGGCTATAGAAGAGGTATTTGCTACTAAATTACTAGCGTGATAGCTAGGGAAGGTTAATATAAGGCTTAATAAAGAGGGAAATTAGTCCTTATAGTTTAGGGTTACTAAAAGCTACCTTTATTAAAGAGGTTATTAAGGAAGTCTTTACTTACTATAATCTTTCTTTAGAAGTCTATATACTTCTTATAGGCATTATTTACTTCTTCTTATAACTAGAAGTAAAATTCCTCTTACTTAAGGACTTCTTAAAGGTTTATAATAATAGTTATAGTCTAGTTAATTATTATATATACCCTATTAGTTATAAGGTAATTACAGAGGTGCTTTATTACTAGGGCTAGTGCTCTTTAAAGTATTTATAGTATTTACTTATAGAAGTCTTTAGTAAACTCTATAAAGAGAGTCCTTCTAGTTACCTTTCTTGCTTTATAATCCTTTACTTTAGTAAGGATATAGGCTATAAGCGTTTCTAGTGTGTTATCCTTATTAATATTAAATCCTTTAGTCTTATAGAGTGATTTCTCTATAATATAATAGTGTAAGGTCTAAGGGATATAGAGAAAGGGAATTATACTAGGTTTTCTCTCTAGTTACCCTTTATAAGCTTCTAAGAAGGTATCTCCTGCTTATAAGCTATTATAACTTACTAGGACTTATATTTGCTCCTTCTTATTAACTATTATAACTTATAGGCTTTAGAGAAAATAAAATAGGAAAGAGGGATAATAAATTTTAGGTAAGGAGGTATATAAAGGATTACAAGCTTAGTAGTTAGCTTTATTACGTAATAGAACGCACTAAGGAGAAGAATAATAGGATAGGATAAGCTACTAAAGTTAAACTCTTCTTTAAGGTTTAGGCTTCTATTTATTATATTAAGAAAAATAATAGGATAGGCAAGCTACTAGAGTTAAACTCTTCTTTTAAGATAATAGGCTTTTTCCTTAGCACTCTTAGGGATCTTATAGTAATATATACACTACTTTTATAAGAATCTCTTCTATAAAAAGACCTTACTAATCTGCGGTTAGTATAATCTATAAGAGAGTGGTTAGCACTTATAAGTTAGATTATAGTTATTATAATTTGTAAGAGAGTGGTTAGCACTTGCAAATTAAAAGTGGTTACCTAGGGGTTAACCACTAATTAGTGTTAGTTCTATAGGGATTAATTACGTATACGCAAAGCCTTAAGAATAGTATTATTATTAATAATCTATTCTAGGCTTGTTATTCTATATAACCTAAGAAGAGAAAGGAAGCAAAAGAGAGGGCTTTCGTAAGGGATAACAGCTACCTATTGTAAGTCACATAACGCTAGCCCTGCCCTATTATAAGGCCCGCTTGCGGGGCCAAAAGTGAGGCCCGCGCGCGCGCGCGCGGACTAACCCTCTTCTAGTCGCAATTGCGGCTGTCAAGCGCGATTGATATCGTGTTGTTCCAACACTATCCTTATAGTCTTTATTAGCTAGGATTAGTATATAACTAAGTTATAAAGTAAGGTCTTAATTATTTATAAAGGACCTATTTATAAAGGTATAAAGCTTCGCTTTAGTAAGGTAAATTAGAATAAATATAAGGCCTCTCTCTAGGTAGTCTATTTACTACTAAATCTAATAATTAAGGGCTTTAATATTCTTAACTATTAGTTCTTAGTATTATATAGTAATAAATAGGTTATAGTAGGCTTCTAGTTAGTAAATTAAGGCAATATAGGCGCCTTAAGCCTATTACTTAATATACTTTTACTTTAAGTCTATAAGTAAAATTACTTTAAGTTTACTACTTTACCCCTTTTACTAAAGGGTAATAGCTATATTAGCTACTATTATAATAATTCCCTTATTAAAGGTAAGGGGATTGCTTTTAAGAAGGAATTGCTTTAGCTTTGCTATAAAGGCTATAGTAGCTAGCTTCTTTTCTTCCTTCTTAAAGAACTCCTTATCTAATAGCCCTAGTGTATTATTAGTTTACATGCCTACACACGCAAATTAAGGGCTCTTTTCTATTATTATAAGTAGGCAAGGATTATATATAGAAGTCTCTATCTAAAGCTTCTCTTTATAATGCTTATAATATATTACCTACTAGTGTGTTCTAGCCTTTATAATGCTATAGAGAGGCTTAATAACCCTTATAATTATTCCTTTAGGGTATTAGTTATAGATCTAAACTAGAAGTCTAGCTAGGATAACTCTATTTAATAGGGTTCTTAATTAAATATAGGCCTATGTAATATTATAAATCTATAGGATAAAGTCTTTCTTTATTAGTAAGGGAGTGATTATAAGGAAAAGGCATTAACTAGCCTATTAGATTATTAGGGCTTATGTTAAGATGCCTTGCTTTACCTTGTTACTAAAGCCTTAGATTATAAGCTATGATTTCTTATATAGCTAGCCTATCTTCCCTTTAACCTAATTAATAATATAGGAGTTAAAGATCCTTATGCTACTATGCTCCCTTTTATTAAAGACTATAAATTTAAATATACCTTAGTTAATTAAGGCATTAATCTTAGCCTTAGTAAAGAGCTTAAAGGGCTCTCCTAGGGTTATAATTACACCTTCCTTACGCAGTCTAATTATAAGGGTAAGGTTAGCTTCCTCCTTAGCTAAGATAAACATATTAGTCTTATTAATAATTACTAGAGGGTTCTTATATAGTTTACCTAGCTATCTCTTTAGGGGGACTTCTAGGGGTCTAGCTACTAGCCTTTCTTAGGCCTCTCTCTTTTCTTTAGCTAGCTAAGGTAAGAGGGCCTTTGCGTTTAGGTCCTCCTAGTAGGGCCTAATAGAGGTTAACTAGAAGGCCTTTAAGCCTCTTAGAAGGTTAAGCATATAGGTCTCTCTATTAATTAAAAGGAGGTTATATAAGCCTTACTAACTATTGCCTTCTTACTATACTTATACTAGTAATCTAAGTAGTAGACTAAGGGTTAATGCTATATCTAGGCTATTTTTTTTTATAAAGGCTTTATTAACTTTCTAGATAGTGTAAAGGTGCTTAACTTCCTTTATTACCTTTTATATAGTAATTATATGCTATAATATCTCTAGTAAAGGAGGGGATTTACTTATTATATATAAATATACCCTAAAGACTAAAAGGGTTAGAATAAGGCTATTTAGTCTTACTGTTATGGACTTGAGCTACGAGCTTAGGTCTTTGGCGGAGGAAAGGGGGATCCGAAGAGGCTCCGTAAAGTAAGCGGGCTACACGCGGAAGAACACTAGTTAGTGCGCGCTCCACGCACGGACTAGGTGCAACCCCTATAAAGGGGGATGCTATGTGACCCTAAGCTTAGTCTTCTTCTTCTTTTTCTTCTATAAGAATATTAATCACACTCTAAACGCTTATGTGTAGCAGCTATAAGGCTAGTTTATAACATTTAATATTTTTCACTATAAGCACTTAGACACTAGTAAACATACTATTACCCCTAGAAATAGAAACAGATAAAGTATTAGGACTATGTAAGGTAGTTACTAAGTAAACTATATAGATAAATTAACTTATTAAGTAGCTAGAGGCATATCTATATATAGCTTAACTAAAATAAAAACTAATCCCTATAAGTCCCCTATTTAATAGGGATAAGGTATTATTCTTAGTATAGAAAGGTCTTATAATATATAAGCTAGTTTTAGACTAGGACTTTATTAGCACTATATAGGACTAGTAGTTTTATATTTTCTAGAACCTATCTCCTAAAGTCTAGGTATATATAGCTCCCTTTTTTAAAAAGGGTTACTTACTTAACTACTATTTAGACTAGTTTCTTAACTACCTTAGGGAAATATTTAATAACCCTTATTAATAAGTAATAGCTATTATAGAACTTAACTAGCTTATATAATAATAAAATAAGCGTTTTAGTGACTTTTATATTTAATTTAAATAAAAATTAGCTCTTATAGGAGGGTTAGGATAGGCTAGCGCTATAAAGCTAGCTAAGTTATATATAGTACTTAATAAGCAAATAAGGGACTATAGTGTAGGTAGGGATATGCCTTATATAGATTACATATTAGTAGTGGCTTAATACCACGCTATTACACTAGATATTAAGTCCTATTAATTAAAGGAAAAACATTAGGTTTAGAAATTTACCTTACCTATAGCTAGCATAGCTAAATAATAGGTATATAATAAGGACACACTAATAATAGATATATAATCTATAGGTATAGCTAGCACCTAAATAAAATCTAGCTAGTCCTTAGGATAGTTCTCTTAGCTAAAGAAGTAAGCTAAGTAAGTCTTAGAAGCAATGCTAGTAATATAATAAGAGAAGGGTAAGTGTATGTATTATAGATTTACTAAGCACTTTATCTTAGGATATATATTATATACTGCTATTCCCTTATAGGGAAAATTATCTATTAATATATACACTTTAGTAAAGACTAAGCCTAAAGAGCTAGGGAGTGATTCTAAGGAGTAGTTAGGAAAAGAATAACCCCTTTATTAAGTTATTTAAGAGGGGTTAAGAGAAGGGAGTAGGAGGAGGCATTATAGTATATAGTTATTATAGATAAGGACTTTTAATAGATTTAGGATAATATAGATTTAACACCCTTTTTAGTCCTAGTATTAATTAATAAGACTACCTTTATAAATACTTAGATTAATATAGGTTATAACTACTACGCTACTATAAGTAAGCGCCTTATCTAAAAGCTTTAACTAGAACGCATTCCCTTACTATCTAGGAGGTTAGTATGCACTATAATTAGTGTAAAAAAAGGGGGAAAGGAGAGATAGGAAAAGCATTTATTTATATCGCATATTGTATGCTTTTAGATAGATATAGATAGATAGGAGACACTAATTATAGCATACTTAATCCTAGGGACACTATAGATAACGCGTTATAATATAACCCTGTGGATAAAATAACATTAACTAAGCATTAGTTTAGCAAACAATCTAATTATATAGGCTTCTATAGATAGAAAGACAAAGCACCCTATAGTAGTAGTCCTTAGATTAACGTTCGTAGGGATAGTACATAGGGCAAAGCAATAGAAGCAATATATCTAGCTTTTAGCTATAAGTCTATGAGAAATAATGTCTGTCTTACAGATTAATACAACGCTAGAGGCATTAGAGTAAGAGCTCTTAGCTTCCTTACTAGAAACATTATAGGACTTTAAGGACCTATTCCTAGAGAGTAAGGCAAACGTTTTGCCCTTATATTAGGGGAAGTTAGATTACTATATTTATCTTAAGAAGGATATAGAAAGGAATACACTAGACTTACTATAAGCACTATTATATAGCATGCCTTGCTAACACTTACTTAAGATTAGGAAGTAAGTTACTAACCTTATAGATAAGGGTTAGATTTAGGTAAGCTTATTATTAGTAGTGGTATTAGTGCTATTAGTTAAGAAGCTAGGGGGCGGATAGAGGTTCTATATAGACTATTGCGCGTTAAATAAGATTATAGAATAGGACTATTACCCCTTACTACTAGTTAAGGAAACATTATAGTTATTATTAAAGGTAAAGTAGTTTACTAAACTAGATATAAGAGCAGCGTTTTACTATATATAGATTATAGAAGGTAAGGAACACTAGATAGTATTCTATATATAATTTAGATTATTTAAGTGGCTTATTTGCCTATTTAGTCTAGTAAGCGCCCCTATAACCTTTTAGAGGTATATTAATAAGGCACTTAGTGGGATTCTTAGGGACTATGTAATAGTATATCTTAATAATATATTAGTTTACTTAGGGGGTTTATAAAAAGACTATATAGAGAAAGTCTAGGGGGTGCTAGCTAGGCTACACTAGGCTAGCTTAAACCTAGACATTAAGAAGTGCGTGTTTATAATAAAAGAAGTTAAATATCTTAGGTTTATTATTTACATAGGAAAAGAGATTTATCTAGACCCTAAGAAGATTATAGCGATTAGGGACTAGGAGGCACTAATAAGAATATAAGGAGTATATAGGTTTCTAGGCTTTGCTAACTTTTATTATAACTTTATATCCTAATTTTTAGAAGTTATAGGACCCTTATTAGACTTAATAAAAAAGGGCGTACTATTCTATTAGATAGAGGAGTGTAAAAAAGCATTTAAAGCTTTAAAGCTAGCTTTTATATTATATCCTATCCTTATATAATAGGATCCTAAGAAAGATATAGTAGTTAAGGCAAACTACTTTAAAATAGCATTAGGTAGTTATCTCTTATAGGCTAGTAATAATAGCATATTATATCTAGTAGCGTATTACTTAGCCTGCTTATAGCTAGTAAAAAGAAACTATATAATCTATAATAAGGAGTTACTTATAATTATCTCCTACCTTAAAGCGTGGTTAGTAAAGCTATAAAGTGTTAGCAAACTATTTATAATCCTAATAAACTATAAGAACCTAGAGTACTTTACTACACTAAGGGAGATATTAGAACGCTAGGCTAAATAGGTAAAGACTCTTACACTCTTTAACTTCTATTTATATTATAAACCTAGCATATAAGTAAGATAGCTAGATACGCTATTAAGATAATATTAAGAAGATCTATAAGTAAGTAGACTAATAGCATTAATAGTGTAATTAGCTTTAACACTAATAGGTTATACCTTTAAGAAGGGGATATTAAGTATAAGTATATAACTAGTTAAGGTAGCGGAAAGCATATAGATAGGGGAGGATCCTAGTTATAATATAGACTTACCTAAGGGCATAGTAATATTTATAAATACCTACCTATAGTTACTTTAGAACTAAGCTATAGTTTAAGATAAAACATATAGGGTATAGCTAAATATAGTAAAGTTAGGAGAATAAAAGTTCCTAGAAATAGTAAGCATAAGAGAATAAATTATAGACTACTAGATTAGCATAGGAGAAGCGCTTTAATTTTAGGGCTAGATATAGGTCCTAAAGTAAGAGCCTTTAACTATAACTCTAATTTAATAGGCCTATAACTCTCCCTTACTAGGTTATCTAGGGCAAAACACTACTTTTAAGGCACTTTATAAGGACTTTTATTAGGATAGTATATTATAGGATATAGCGTAGGTAGTCTATAATTATTACTACTATAGGGGAAGGAAAAGCTACTAACTAAGGCAAGGCTTATTAAAACTAATACTACTACCTAATAGATATTAGTTACAAATTTTAATAGACTTTATAACTAACCTTCTAGTAGAGAAGCTAGATAACCTATAGTTCCTTATAGTTATTATAGACTAACTCTCTAAATATATATAGCTTAAAGCTATAATATTAATAGGGGCTAAAGCGTGCGTAAAATGGTTTAAACACTGCTAGTAGCGTTTCTATAGTTTCCTAAATTAAATTATTACAGATTAAGGATTAGACTAGTTAAGTAGCTTCTAGATAAAGCTTTACTAAAAGGTAGGCATAGAATAACTCCTATTAACATTATATTATTTACAAACTAATAGCGAAATAGAATAAGCTAACTAGGAGGTGCTTATGGTTTTATAGGTATTACTATCCTTTTCTTAGTTTAACTAGCTAGACTATTTACTAGCTTATTAACTAGCGTTAAATAATAGGGACTTATTAGTAATAGGAGTAAGCGTAAACATAGTATTAAAAATGGGAAGGGAATCTAGCTAGAGGGATAGGAAGACCTCCCTACTAGATTCTGATGCGGCGGCTTCTAGATTCACTAGATTATAGCGTATTCTGCAAGATAGAGAGCTTTAATAGTTGAATACAGTTGATTCCTAGCTAAACGGACGATCTAATAAGCAATGAGAGGATTTCTAGTCCCCTTATAGACCTACTAACCGTATCGAAGGATCTAGGTCGCTAGAGAGGTCTTAGGAGCTACTTTTTATTTTCCGCAAAACTCATTTGTATGGGAAAAATAAAAAATCGACTCATGGCCATATAAACTAGCTGCCTAGGTAGTCTAACTAAGTATTTTAATAGACAACCCTATTAACAAAATATACTATTAAATCCAGAAAAAATCAAGGATTTGAACAGTATACGTTAGCCTTTTATACGACTACTAGTTGCCTAGTTACAGTCGATTTTAGCTTCCCTATAGGGTAACCTAGTCGGCTTAGTCATACAAGCCTGTGGGTTGGTTGTGGGAACGCAAGTCACAACAGACGCTGCAAGCAACGCTCGTAACCAACGTTGCAATAACGCAACAAGGCAACTAGTGGGCCTATAAAATAGTGCTATAAATAGCATTATTTTAACACTCCCTCTAGAAAAGTATGAGGTAACTAATTCGATACCTAGACTTAGCTCTTTAATAGATATCTAAGTCAACCATAAATTCAATAATAAATCCAATAACTTTTAAACTAAAAACAACAGTAAAATCGATAACTTTTAGGCGTAATTCCAATGTTTTTGTTGATTTTTCGGTTTTTTGACTTTTTAGTTGATTTTGTTGGTTTAGATTAAGCCTTTGTATTCGTAAGGCCTAATAGTTGGATAAATTGTTGAAATTTATCATTGGGCAGGGGCTTAGTTAAACTATCTGCAGGCATCTCTTTAGTGTTAATGTAGATAACCTTAGCTATACCCTTCTGTACCTTTTCTCTGGTATAGTTGAATTTTAGCAGGGTATGCTTTGTTCTGCTATGAAGAGCAGGGTTATTAGCGGTTGTAATAGCGCCTTGGTTATCACTAAAAATCGGTACTAGAGGTGCTATAGGCAGCTTTATCTCTTTAAAGAGACTATAAAGCCACTCTAGCTCCCTAATAGCTTCACATAAGGCATTAGATTCAGCCTCTAATGTTGATAAAGCTATCGTAGTTGCTTTCTTCGATTTCTAGCTAATAGGTCCTTTAGCTAGCTTATAGAGATAAGCATAGGTTGATTTAGAGGACTTATCACCCGCGAAGTCGCTATCACAGAAGCCAATAAGGGTTGCAGAAGCTATAGTAGCTTTAGACCTTCTATAAGTTATAGAATAACCCATAGAGCCTAAAAGGTACCTAAGCAGATGTTTAGAAGCATTAAGATGCTCTATAAACGGCTTAGCTAGCGCTGTGAAAAGCCACTAAACCGGAAAGGCAATATCAGGTCTTGTAAGAAGCATTAGGTACATAATAGTCCCTATAATACTCTGATATAGCTTGTGATCAAGGGGGGAAAGAGGTTTAGTTAGGTGGTCTACCTGTTTTATAATTCCAGGTTGTAGAGGAATTTTAATAGGTCTAGTATCTTTCATATTGAATCTTTCTAGGGCTTTAGAAATGTACTAGGACTAGTGGATAGTTAGGGTCCCTTTCTTTCGATTTCTAGTGATTTGAACGCCTAAGAAAAATTCTGCTAGCCCACGATCTTCTATAGGATAAGCTTTATGAAGTAGCTTCTTTAGCCTATTAATATAAGCTAGATCCGGTCCTATTAGAAGGCAGTCATCCACATAAGTCGCTATATATGTAGATATAGTTGGGTTGAAGAAGACGGCTAGGTCAGATATAAGGGGTTGAAAGCCTAGCTTCCGAAGAAGGTCCTTTAAAACCTGCTGCCACTCTCTAGAGCTCTGTTTTAATCTATATAAAGCTTTTTGTAGGAAAATAACCTGCTTTTGAGAGGGTTTGTAGCCATACTTCTTAAGTAACTTAGCTACTTTAGGTGTAGAAGACTTAGCAAACTTAGTAAATCCATTAGGTATTTGCATATAGATAGATTCCTTTAGTGGACTGTTTAGAAAGGCCCCTATAAAATCAACCTGTTTAACTTCCTAGTTATTACAAGCCGCTAGGGCTAGTAAAATCCGCTAACTAGGGGGAATGCTAGTTGCAGCGTAGGTTTCGATATAATCTTGACCTTCTATCTGCATAAACCCTTTAGTAATGAGTCAGGCCTTGTACTTTAGAGGATTATTTTCTTTATCCTTTTTAAGCTTGTAAACAAGCCTATTCTTTAGAACCCTCCGGCCCTTAGGAATTTGGTCTATCCCTATAAATTTGAAGGTTCTAGCAGCTAGAAGCTGTTTAAATTCGTTGAAAGTTGCATCTATCCATTTTTGACTATCCTTGCTTTTTAAAGCTTGTTTCTAGGTCTTAGGGGTATCCGAATCGTTGTTTTTAGTGGATAATTTAGCCCTTTGTTGTGCCTTGAAGCATATCTCCTTGACGTATGAAGATATATTGAAATCATCGATATCCATAGAATCAGAATTAATTAAAGAATCTAAATCTGAAAACGGTTTTTCGATAGCTCCCTTATTGGGGGCGCTAGAGCTAGGGCTCTCTAGGGGTAGCGCTGGAGGCGTTGCAGGCGCTGTCGTGGGCGCTGTATTGGTTGCCCTGGGGGCTGTTGGTACAGGCGCTGCGGGCGCTATGGGCGCTAAGCTTTCAGGAGGCTTTGGGTAACTATCCTGAACTTCTACATTATCTCGTGAGATATCGGCTTCTCCCTCTAAAGGATTGGTCCCTAAAGGCTTAGGGGACCCTATAGAGCCTATATCCTCTATAATTTTAATAAAGCTAGTCTTTATGACTGACCTTTTAGAGGGAATATAAACAAGATAAACAGTAGAACCTAGAGTAGCTAGCAACCAACTAGGAATAGTCCTAGGGGCTAGCTTTTGAAGCTTAGATCTCTGCTCCGGAGGTATTAGGACCTCACAATAAGACCCTATAGCCCTAATTTTTGAGAAATTAGGCTTATAGGAAGTCTTAGGCTCTAAATTAGCTAGAAATAGCTGCTTAGGGGTTAAAGGTTTAGTCGTATTAGCTGTGATATTGACTAATTCCACTATGGCTAGAAGGATATAAGACTATAGATATAAGGGCAGCTTAGACCACTAAAGTGTAGCCCTAAGCTGGTTGAGGATAACCCTAATAGCCCTCTTAACTAGCCTATTCTGTTCGTGAATATAGGGGCAAGAGGTGCTAAAGCAAATTCCCTTAGAAGATAACTATGACTGAAGTTTGTTGTTGATTTTAGTACCTCTGTTGAAGTGAAGGTGCCTAGGATACGCGTTATATTGATTTTTCAGGGCCCTAAAGAAGCCCTTAATAGCTAAAGAAAGAGTTAAACCTTCTTTATTAGCTAATGAAAAGCACCATTTATACCGGGATTTTCGATCAATAAGTATAAGGACTGTGGCCTTTTTATTATGCGGTATAGGTTTGATTTTAACTGTATCTCCCTCTAAAATATCTAGAACTCTAGGGGGGTCCTGAATAGGTTGTTTAGTCGGTCTTCTAATAGCTTTAGATTGCATATAGGCTATGCAGTTAAAATCCTTTTCTTTGATAGCGGAAAAATCAGGGATCCCTTTAGCTAATTTCGATGATTTCTTTAGTAAAGGGAGGCCTATGTGGCCTAATCGAATATGCCAAAGAAGGGCTAAATCTAGTAACTTCTTGTAACTAGAATCTAGCTTTTTAGGGCTATTATCCCCTAGCTCCCTCTGTTGCTAGGCCTCTTGAGAATCATAGGCCTCTGGGGGCAATAGACGGCCACTATCGTCACCTAAGTTATTAGGGTATGGACCTTCTAAACCCCCTATAGAAGGTGCCTGACTAGGAGGAGCTTTGGTGGGACATAGGGCTAAATTATTGTCTTCTAGCTCTTCGATTCGTTGATATTCCTTGGGATTAAAAGCTGGTTGCGGAATTTGAACCTCTATAGGGTAGGAAAACCCTAACTTGTTCTTATAAGCTCTTGGTTGTCGTTGCCGTTATTGGTTGCAATATTAAGAGCCTATAAAGGAGAGGTGGGTTGAATGCTTATAGATTGTAGGAGTAGGTTGCCCCTTAATCTGTAGAAAAAAGCCGTGTTTAGCAGGTTCTAGTAACCTACAGGGGCTTTTATTAGCTAGGAATAGCTAGTCTTTAGCTAGATAACCTCCCTTTAGATAGTGAGATAACCCACTAACTAGGTTAGTATCTATGCCTGGGAAATATAGGGCATCTAGCAGAGCTAAAGGCCTATATTCTAGTGGATTTTTCTTGACTAGAACGTTAAAAACAGCTATGCCTCTTCCTTTAGGATAAATAGGTCCTCCTGCTGTAATTATAGCGCCGGTTTTACCTTTCTTTAGAGGTTTGAAGTCCCTAAAAGAAGCCCTATTATTACAAATGTGACAGGAAGAACCCGTATTATATAAAAGGGAGTTTTTAACCACATCGTTAGAGTAGCTAAAAGTAGGCTTACTAGTAGTGTTACTAGAAGAGGTACTAGAGGTATCCAAGTCAGACTTAGAATCACTACTATCATCGCTGCTAGATTCATTAGAATCTAATTCTTTAACGTATCCCGTGGCTAGGGTATAGCCTAAAGCAAAAGCAGCTTCTTTTCCTTTCTGTTTTTCCCCGTTACTACTCTTTTTCTTCTTCTGCTTCTTTTTAGAGGCCTTAGAAGGGTTTAAATCCTTCTTATCCTGCTCTTTAGTGGCGTTAGAGTCCTTCTTAGGGTTAGGATTAGAAGACTTCTTTTCCTAGTCCTTAGAATTTCCCTTATTATTAGAAGCCTTATAACTAAGGGCTTTAGCTATAGGGGAGGTTTTGTCCCTCTGTTCTTCTAATAAATCCGCTATAAGGAACTGTAAATTTAGGGTATTTACAGGCAGTCCTTATGCCCTAGAAGCTCTAATAGTAAATCTTTGTCTCTTAGCCTAACTAGGAAAGGTCTGCTTTAATGCATTAATATAGTGATTTACTTGATTAATGGGGGCGATCTCTACACTATAAAGTTGTAGTCTAGCTAGTAAATTATTAAAATTAGCATTAAAAGCCTCTAAAGATCCCTTATAACTTGAAAAGTTTAGGGAGTGGTAGCTAGCGTATAGTGTACCACGCTAGATTTTAGCACTCTGCGAATACTACCTAATAAGGACTTTATAGGCTTCTTTAGGGGATTTTTGCTAACATATAGCAGCCTGTGGTCTAGGTTAGCAGCTATCTCTTAATATTATTAAAAGAATAGCTTAGTTACAGTTAGCTAGATGGCCTGCTAGGCTTAGATTATCTATAAATTCAGGTAATCCTAGGGCTCTAAATTGTATGCTTAGGGCTTGCTTCCACTAATTATAGTTTTTAGGGCCTTTTAGCTTAGCTCCCTCTGGAATAGAGTGAACCTTCTTATTTAGTTCCTTTATAGCACCTATGTTAAAGGCAGCTTGTAAGTTACTAGAAGGTACGCTTGCAGAAGTAATAGCTAGGTCTTCTTCTAGAACCTTAGTATTTTCTTCCTTAGGTCTATTAGAAGCCTAAAGACCTTGCATAATAGTTATAGTTTGCGTTAATTTCTCTAGAAGATTATTAATGCTAGCCTTGTTTTTAATACGATTTTCCTCGCTATGCCTAATAAAATCAGATAAGGTCTTGCCTTGTTGTTCAATTTGGCTCTGTATCTATAGCTATAGAGCACTAGCCTAAACAGCTAGTTAACCTTCTATATCTATCCTACTAGGGTCCCTAGGGGGGCTAGAAGACCCCATAGTAAGGGCCTTACCCTTATAACTAGGTGGTGCTATCTTCTAAAAGTCCCTAAAAAAGGAAAAGAATCCCTATGTAAAAGCTCTAAATTTGTTCCTGTTGCAAATAACGCGCGCTAGAAATTGCTTGTGTTACAATCTAGTCGCGTACGTAAATTGTGTGGCGGGGCCGTTTGAGAGGGCAGCCCTTAGGTCTAAAAAGTAGGTCTTTAGTATGCGCGGGCAGAAAAATGGCGGAGAGGGGTCTCCGAGAAAATTTTCTTAACACTAAGTAATAGGAATCATAGATAATAGGTATTACAGAAGCCACAACGCAACGCAACGTAATGTATAGTGCGTGTAACGTAATGTAATAGGTTAAAAAGCCTAGTATATAATATACTAGATGTCCAATGATTTTAGAAGGATGTAGCGTATTTACTGTTGTAGATAATATCAAATATAACGGTCGCAGTAGTGAATAGAATCACTAAAAGGTTGTGGTTGTAACTAGATAGTTACAGGTTACAATGTGGTGGTTATGGGTTGCGGCTGTAGTTGATTTTTAACACCAAGGGTCTAATGTTGCGATGCGTGGTACTAGTAAATGAAGAGCTTTAAATTCTAGTGGTTTCCTTTGTAATCTTAAGAGCCCACAGGTATAGTAGGTACTGTACCCAAAATCAAGCAGTAATCGCAGTAGAATAACGCAGTAATGTAGTAATCTATAGGCCTTCCGGGCTTATAACCTATTGAAAATAGGAAGGGAATCTAGCTAGAGGGATAGGAAGACCTCCCTACTAGATTCTAATGCGGCGGCTTCTAGATTCACTAGATTATAGCGTATTCTGCAAGATAGAGAGCTTTAATAGTTAAATACAGTTAATTCCTAGCTAAACGGACGATCTAACGAGCAATGAGAGGATTTCTAGTCCCCTCATAGACCTACTAACTGTATTAAAGGATCTAGGTTGCTAGAGAGGTCTTAGGAGCTACTTTTTATTTTCCGCAAAACTTATTTGTATGGGAAAAATAAAAAATCGACTCACGGCCATACAAACTAGCTGCCTAGGTAGTCTAACTAAGTATTTTAATAGACAACCCTATTAACAAAATATACTATTAAATCCAGAAAAAATCAAGGATTCGAACAGTATACGTCAGCCTTTTATACGACTACTAGTTGCCTAGTTACAGTCGATTTCAGCTTCCCTATAGGGTAACCTAGTCGGCTTAGTTATACAAGCCCGTGGGTTGGTTGTGGGAACGCAAGTCACAACAGACGCTGCAAGCAACGCTCGTAACCAACGTTGCAACAACGCAACAAGGCAACTAGTGGGCCTATAAAATAGTGCTATAAATAGCATTATTTTAACACATAGCATTATATAGATTTAATATACTAACTATCTAGGAAGCATTATATATAGGTACCTTAGTAACTTTAGTAAAGGGGAGGGCCTAGGTATTTTTATAATATTTAAAAAATAGCATAGACCTAATATAGGCTACTATAGCTTTTATCTAATAATAGTAGTAAGAGAATATAAATAGTAGGTATAGGCTAGCGAAACATTTCTAAGTAAGAGACTATATATAGCTAAGTCTCTAAAACATTAAGATAAACTACCTATATAAAAAACTAGATTAGGTAATAGCAAAGTATAAGGTACTTAAGGTCCTAACACTACTAATAGTTAAATTAGATATACTAAGGGGGATATACCCTATATTTTATATTAACTTAATATAGAGGGTAGCAAATAATCTATTACTAAGCTAAAAGTTAGCTAATAAACGCCTACCCTTAGAGCTAATTATAACAGATACTAATAATAACCTTGCTAAGTACTAGGTTAAGGAGATTCTTATAGCTAAAAACACATAAGGTTAGGGGTTAAATTATAATATATTAGTGAAATAGAAAGGTTATATATAGCTAATATAGGAACTATTAGAAAGCGTTTTAGACATAGAGGCACTAGATAGATTTAAGTTATAATAGGGGGATATATAGATAAATAATAGTCTATAAAGGGTATAATTTAATTTAACTACTAAAAACTAATAATATAGCTATCCTCTAGCTTGCGCGTAATATAGCGCTACTATTTTATAATAAAGGAAAAGATAAAAAAAAAAAAAAATTAAGGAGAAGGAGGAAAGTAAGGGCAAGGGTAATAGTCTTAAGTAACCTTTTTAGTTAACTATATAATAGCTATAGTTAGGTTATAGGATTTCTCTATAGCTTACTCCTAGGCTTAGATAGACCACTAAAGGGTCTTATTTATATTAGATATGCTATAAAAAAATTTAGTAGTAAGAGAGTTAAAGCCTTATTAAGTAGGTATAGTTTAAGTAAGTATAAGGGCTTACGCTTTAGTTATGCCTTAGGCATAGGCTACACCTATAGGGAAAGTAGCTAAAGGTATAGCTTTAGTGGGATTAATTTAGGTAGTAGTAAGTATACTATTAAAACGTTTTTAGTAGTAAATAAAGGTTTTAGTAAGAATAGTATAACGCCCCTTTTTAGAGGCAGTTTGCTTTATAGCTAGAGTCTTAATAGCTTTATTAGCACTTATAAGGGTATTAAGGTACTTAAAGGCATAATATAATTTTAGGTCTATGTAGTATAAGTATTGAAAATGGGAAGGGAATCTAGCTAGAGGGATAGGAAGACCTCCCTACTAGATTCTGATGCGGCGGCTTCTAGATTCACTAGATTATAGCGTATTCTGCAAGATAGAGAGCTTTGATAGTTAAATACAGTTAATTCCTAGCTAAACGGACAGTCTAACGAGCAATGAGAGGATTTCTAGTCCCCTCATAGACCTACTGACCGTATCGAAGGATCTAGGTCGCTAGAGAGGTCTTAGGAGCTACTTTTTATTTTCCGCAAAACTCATTTGTATGAGAAAAATAAAAAATCGACTCACGGCCATACAAACTAGCTGCCCAGGTGGTCTAACTAAGCATTTTTAATAGACAACCCTATTAACAAAATATACCATTAAATCCAGAAAAATTCAAGGATTCGAACAGTATACGTTAGCCTTTTATACGACTACTAGTTGCCTAGTTACAGTCGATTTTAGCTTCCCTATAGGGTAACCTAGTCGGCTTAGTCATACAAGCCCGCGGGTTGGTTGTGGAACAACGCAGGTCACAATAGAACAACGCTGCAAGCAACGCTCGTAACTAACGTTGTAACAACGCAACAAGGCAACTAGTGGGCCTATAAAATAGTGCTATAAATAGCATTATTTTAACACTCCCTCTAGAAAAGTATAAGGTAACTAATTCGATACCTAGACTTAGCTCTTTAATAGATATCTAAGTTAACCATAAATTCAATAATAAATCCAATAACTTTTAGACTAAAAACAGTAAAATCAATAACTTTTAGGCGTAATTCCAGTGTTTTTATTGATTTTTCGGGTTTTTCGACTTTTTAGTTAGTTTTAAACTAGGCCTTTGTATTCGTAAGACCTAATAGTTAGATAAATTGTTGAAATTTATCATGGGGCAGGGGCTTAGTTAAACTATCTGCAAGCATCTCTTTAGTGTTAATGTAGATAACCTTAGCTATACCCTTCTGTACCTTTTCTCTAGTATAGTTAAATTTTAGCAGGGTATGCTTTGTTTTGCTATAAAGAGCAGGGTTATTAGCGGTTATAATAGCGCCTTAGTTATCACTAAAAATCGGTACTAGAGGTGCTATAGGCAGCTTTATCTCTTTAAAGAGACCATAAAGCCACTCTAGCTCCCTAATAGCTTCACATAAGGCATCAGATTCAGCCTCTAATGTGGATAAAGCTATTGTAGTTGCTTTCTTCGATTTCTAGCTAATAGGTCCTTTAGCTAGCTTATAGAGATAAGCATAGGTTAATTTAGAGGACTTATCACCCGCGAAGTCGCTATCACAGAAGCCAATAAGGGTTGCAGAAGCTATAACAGCAGATTTAGACCTTCTATAAGTTATAGAATAACCTATAGAGCCTAAAAGGTACCTAAGCAGATGTTTAGAAGCATTAAGATGCTCTATAAATGGCTTAGCTAGCGCTATGGAAAGCCACTGAACCGGAAAGGCAATATCAGGTCTTGTAAGGAGCATTAGGTATATAATAGTCCCTATAATACTCTGATATAGCTTGTGATTAAGGGGGGAAAGAGGTTTAGTTAGGTGGTCTACCTATTTTATAATTCCTAGTTGTAGAGGAATTTTAACAGGTCTAGCATCTTTCATATTAAATCTTTCTAGGGCTTCAGAAATGTACTAGGACTAGTGGATAGTTAGGGTCCCTTTCTTTCGATTTCTAGTGATTTAAACGCCTAGGAAAAATTCGGCTAGCCCACGGTCTTCTATAGGATAAGCTTTATAAAGTAGCTTCTTTAGCCTATTAATATAAGCTAGATCCAGTCCTATTAGAAGGCAGTCATCCACATAAGTCGCTATATATGTAGATGTAGTTGGGTTAAAGAAGACAGCTAGGTTGGATATAAGGGGTTAAAAGCCTAGCTTCTGAAGAAGGTCCTTTAAAACCTGTTGCCACTCTCTAGAGCTCTGTTTTAATCCATATAAAGCTTTTTATAGGAAGATAACCTGCTTTTAAGAGGGTTTGTAGCCATACTTCTTAAGTAACTTAGCTACTTTAGGTGTAGACTTAGCAAATTCAGTAAATCTATCAGGAATTTGCATATAGATAGCTTCCTTTAGTGGACTGTTTAGAAAGGCCCCTATAAAATCAACCTGTTCAACTTCCCAGTCATTACAAGCCGCTAGGGCTAGTAAAATCCGCTAACTAGGGGGAATGCTAGTTGCAGCGTAGGTTTTGATATAATCTTAACCTTCTATCTACATAAACCCTTTAGCAACGAGTCGAGCCTTGTACTTTAGAGGATTATTTTCTTTATCCTTTTTAAGCTTGTAAACAAGCCTATTCTTTAGAACCCTCTGGCCCTTAGGAATTTAGTCTATCCCTATAAATTTGAAGGTTCTAGCAGCTAGAAGCTGTTTAAATTCGTTGAAAGTTGCATCCATCCATTTTCGACTATCCTTGCTTTTTAAAGCTTGTTTCCAGGTCTTAGGGGTATCCGAATCGTTGTTTTTAGTGGATAATTTAGCCCTTTGTTGTGCCTTGAAGCATATCTCCTTGACGTATGAAGATATATTGAAATCATCGATATCCATAGAATCAGAATTAATTAAAGAATCTAAATCTGAAAACGGTTTTTCGATAGCTCCCTTATTGGGGGCGCGCTAGAGCTAGGGCTCTCTAGGGGTAGCGCTGGAGGCGTGCAGGCGCTGTCGTGGGCGCTAAGCTTTCAGGAGGCTTTGGGTAACTATCCTGAACTTCTAGATTATCTCGTGAGATATCGGCTTCTCCCTCTGAAGGATTGGTCCCTAAAGGCTTAGGGGACCCTACAGAGCCTATATCCTCTATAATTTTAACAAAGCTAGTCTTTATGACTAACCTTTTAGAGGGAATATAAACAAGATAAATAGTAGAACCTAGAGTAGCTAGCAACCGACTAGGAATAGTCCTAGGGGCTAGCTTTTGAAGCTTAGATCTCTGCTCCGGAGGTATTAGGACCTTATAATAAGACCCTATAGCCCTAATTTTTAAGAAATCAGGCTTATAGGAAGTCTCAGGCTCTAAATTAGCTAGAAATAGCTGCTTAGGGGTTAAAGGTTTAGTCGTATTAGCTATGATATTAACTAATTCCACTATGGCTAGAAGGATATAAGACCATAGATATAAGGGCAGCTTAGACCACTAAAGTGTAGCCCTAAGCCAGTTAAGGATAACCCTAATAGCCCTCTTAACTAGCCTATTCTATTCGTGAATATAGGGGCAAGAGGTGCTAAAGCAAATTCCCTTAGAAGATAACTATAACTAAAGTTCGTTGTTAATTTCAGTACCTCTGTCAAAGTGAAGGTGCCTAGGATACGCGTTATATTGATTTTTTAGGGCCCTAAAGAAGCCCTTAATAGCTAAAGAAAGAGTTAAACCTTCTTTATTAGCTAATAAAAAGCACCATTTATACTGGGATTTTTGATCAATAAGTATAAGGACTGTGGCCTTCTTATTATGCGGTATAGGTTTAATTTTAACCGTATCTCCCTCTAAAATATCTAGAACTCTAGGGGGGTCCTAAATAGGTCGTTTAGTCAGTCTTCTAATAGCTTTAGATTGCATACAGGCTATGCAGTTGAAATCCTTTTCTTTGATGGCGGAAAAATCAGGGATCCCTTTAGCTAATTTTGATGATTTCTTTAGTAAAGGGAGGCCTATGTGGCCTAATTGAATATGCCAAAGAAGGGCTAAATCTAGTAACTTCTTGTAACTAGAATCTAGCTTTTTAGGGCTATTATCCCCTAGCTCCCTCTGTTGCTAGGCCTCTTGAGAATCACAGGCCTCTGGGGGCAATAGACAGCCACTATTGTCACCTAATTTATTAGGGTATAGACCTTCTAAACCCCCTATAGAAGGTGCCTGACTAGGAGGAGCTTTAGTGGGACATAGGGCTAAATCATTATCTTCTAGCTCTTTGATTCGTTGATATTCCTTGGGATTAAAAGCTAGTTGCGGAATTTAAACCTCTATAGGGTAGGAAAACCCTAACTTATTCTTATAAGCTCTTGGTTGTTGTTGCTATTGTTAGTTATAATATTAAGAGCCTATAAAGGAGAGGTGGGTTAAATGCTTACAGATTGTAGGAGTAGGTTACCCCTTAATCTGTAGAAAAAAGCCGTGTTTAGTAGGTTCTAGTAACTCACAGGGGCTTTTATTAGCTAGGAATAGCTAGTCTTTAGCTAGATAACCTCCCTTTAGATAGTGAGATAACCTACTAACTAGGTTAGTATCTATGCCTGGGAAATATAGGGCATTTAGCAAAGCTAAAGGCCTATATTCTAGTGGATTTTTCTTAACTAGAACGTTAAAAACAGCTATGCCTTTTCCTTTAGGAAAAATAGGTCCTCCTGCTGTAATTATAGCGCTAGTTTTACCTTTCTTTAGAGGTTTAAAGTCCCTAAAAGAAGCCTTATTATTACAAATGTGATAGGAAGAACCCATATTATACAAAAGGGAGTTTTTAACTACATTATTAGAGTAGCTAAAAGTAGGCTTGCTAGTAGTGTTACTAGTGGTACTAGAGGTATCCGAGTCAGACTTAGAATCACTACTATTATCACTGCTAGATTTATTAGAATCTAATTCTTTAACATATCCCATGGCTAGGGTATAGCCTAAAGCAAAAGCAGCTTCTTTTCCTTTTTGTTTTTCCCTGTTGCTACTCTTTTTCTTCTTCTGCTTCTTTTTAGAGGCTTTAGAAGGGTTTAAATCCTTCTTATCCTACTCTTTAGTGGCATTAGAGTCCTTCTTAGGGTTAGGGTTAGAAGACTTCTTTTCCTAGTCCTTAGAATTTCCCTTATTATTAGAAGCCTTATAACTAAGTGCTTTAGCTATAGGGGAGGTTTTGTCCCTCTGTTCTTCTAATAAATCCGCCATAAGGAACTGTAAATTTAGGGTATTTACAGGCAGTCCTTATGCCCTAGAAGCTCTAATAGTAAATCTTTATCTCTTAGCCTAACTAGGAAAGGTCTGCTTTAATGCATTAATATAATGATTTACTTGATTAATAGGGGCGATCTCTACACTATAAAGTTATAGTCTAGCTAGTAAATTATTAAAATTAGCATTAAAAGCCTCTAAAGATCCCTTATAACTTAAAAAGTTTAGGGAGTGGTAGCTAGCGTATAGTGTACCACGCTAGATTTTAGCACTTTGCGAATACTGCCTAATAAGGACTTTATAGGCTTCTTTAGGGGATTTTTGCTAACATATAGCAGCCTATGGTCTAGGTTAGCAGCTATCTCTTAATATCATTAAAAGAATAGCTTAGTCACAGTTAGCTAGATAGCCTGCTAGGCTTAGATTATCTATAAATTTAGGTAATCCTAGGGCTCTAAATTATATGCTTAGGGCTTGCTTTCACTAATTATAGTTTTTAGGGCCTTTTAGCTTAGCTCCCTCTAGAATAGAGTGAACCTTCTTATTTAGTTCCTTTATAGCACCTATGTTAAAGGTAGCTTGTAAGTTACTAGAAGGTACGCTTGCAAAAGTAGTAGCTAGGTCTTCTTCTAGAACCTTAGTATTTTCTTCCTTAGGTCTATTAGAAGCCTAAAGACCTTGCATAATAGTTATAGTTTGCGTTAATTTCTCTAGAAAATCATTAATGCTAGCCTCGTTTTTAATACGATTTTCCTCGCTATGCCTAATAAAATTAGATAAGGTCTTGCCTTGTTATTCAATTTAGCTCTGCATCTATAGCTATAGAGCACTAGCCTAAATAGCTAGTTAACCTTCTATATCTATCCTACTAGGGTCCCTAGGGGGGCTAGAAGACCCTATAGCAGGGGCCTTACCCTTATAACTAGATAGTGCTATCTTCTAAAAGTCCCTAAAAAAGGAAAAGAATCCCTATGTAAAAGCTCCAAATTTATTCCTATTGCAAATAACGCGCGCTAGAAATTGCTTATATTATAATCTAGTTGCGTACGTAAATTGTGTGGCGGGGCCGTTTAAGAGGGCAGCCCTTAGGTCTAAAAAGTGGGTCTTTAGTATGTGCGGGCAGAAAAATGGCAGAGAGGGGTCTCCGAGAAAATTTTCTTAACACTAAGGATAGGAATCGTAGATAATAGGTATTACAGAAGCCACAACGCAACGCAACGTAATGTATAGTGCGTGCAACGTAATGTAATAGGTTAAAAAGCCTAGTATAGATATACTAGATGTCCAATGATTTTAAAGGATATAGTGTATTTACTATTGTAAATAATATTAAATATAATGGTTATAGTAGTGAATAGGATCACTAAAAAGGTTGTGGTTATAACTAGGTAGTTACAGGTTGCAATATGGTGGTTGCGGGTTGCGGCTATAGTTGATTTTTAACACCAAAGGTCTAATGTTACAATGCGTGGTACTAGTAAATAAAGAGCTTTAAATTCTAGTGGTTTCCTTTATAATCTTAAGAGCCCATAGGTATAGTAGGTAGTAACTATACCTAAAATCAAGTAGTAATTATAGTAGAATAACGTAGTAATGTAGTAATCTATAGGCCTTCCGGGCTTATAACCTATTGAAAATAGGAAGGGAATCTAGCTAGAGGGATAGGAAGACCTCCCTACTAGATTCTAATGCGGCGGCTTCTAGATTCACTAGATTATAGCGTATTCTGCAAGATAGAGAGCTTTAATAGTTAAATACAGTTAATTCCTAGCTAAACAGATAGTCTAACGAGCAATGAGAGGATTTCTAGTCCCCTCATAGACCTACTAACTGTATCAAAGGATCTAGGTCGCTAGAGAGGTCTTAGGAGCTACTTTTTATTTTCCGCAAAACTCATTTATATAAGAAAAATAAAAAATCAACTTATAGCCATACAAACTAGCTGCCTAGGTGGTCTAACTAAGCATTTTTAATAGACAACCCTATTAACAAAATATACCATTAAATCCAGAAAAATTCAAGGATTCGAACAGTATACATTAGCCTTTTATACGACTACTAGTTGCCTAGTTACAGTCGATTTTAGCTTCCCTATAGGGTAACCTAGTCGGCTTAGTCATACAAGCCCGCGGGTTGGTTGTGGAACAACGCAGGTCACAATAGAACAACGCTGCAAGCAACGCTCGTAACTAACGTTGCAACAACGCAACAAGGCAACTAGTGGGCCTATAAAATAGTGCTATAAATAGCATTATTTTAACAATAAGTATATCTCCTAGACACATAAACAATAGGTAGTATAGTAAGGGCTATAGGCCTAGTTTATGCCTAGCACGTAGGCGTGTGCACCCTTAGTGTAAAGATTATTAATATATAGTGTGTAAGGAAACTTATACTCCTCTCTATTAAAGAGGGCTTTATTACTAGAGTTACCCTTAAGGATATACTTACTAAGGTATATGCCTTTAGGTAGGCTAGAAGGAAAAGAAGGAGAAGGTAAAGGTAGTGTAAATATAGCACTAGTAAGGGCAGTAGTAATATTAGATATAATAGTAGCAAAGCATAAGTAAATAAAAAAATAAAAGGATTTAGAAAGAAAGTAATAAGGACTTTTAAGGGGGAGTAATAATATTATAAAAAGAAAGGATTAAATTTTAGGGGGAAAGAGAGAGAGTATTTATATTCCTTAGAGAATGCTTATAGTCTTTAGTTAGAGACTAGAATAAACGCGTAGCTAGAAGATAGCTAGTATTAGATAAGGGTAATATATTATAATAATAGGGTTATAGTAATTAGAGTTAAGGGGAGGGCTAAAGTAAAGTTAGCATTTAGGTAATAATAGGTAAAAGGTAAGAAATAGGTAATAATATAAAGCATTAAAAGTGGTTAGTAATAGGCTAGAAAAAGGATAGGCTAGTGTTTTCTATAAGTAAAGTTAGCACACATAGGGTAGTGGCGCAATAGAGATAGTTAGGGGTAGGGCAGGTCTATAATAAAAATTTTTTAACTTTACTTAGTTAAGTCTAGGATCCACTTTAGACCCACGCGTAGTGGGGCAGGCTCTATATACACTAAAACTAACTATACCTTACAAGGGGATAACACGCATTTATATTTAGTTTAGCTAGATAGGGAGAGGATAGGAGGGGATAAGTAAGGGGGTATATTATAAACTTAAGCTATAAGCTTAGGTCTTTAGCGGAGGAAAGGGGGATCTAAAGAGGCTTTATAAAGTAAGCAGGCTACACGCGGAAGAACACTAATTAGTGCGCGCTTCGCGCATAGACTAGGTATAACCCTTATAAAGGGGGATGCTATGTGACCCTAAGCTTAGTCTTCTTCTTCTTCTTCTTCTATAAGAATATTAATCACACTCTGAACGCTTATGTGCAGCAGCCATAAGGCCAGTTTATAACACTTACTATATTAGTAAGAGCTTTTATAGCTATCTATAGGGCTCTAGGCTTAGGGGTTATTAGGTATTTCTATTATATAATATTATAGGCTTTATAAAGTAGCCTATAATATCTCTTAACCTTTCTAATGCTATAGTGTGCTTTAATTAGGACCTCCTTAACGGAAATTAACATTAATGCCACGAATTAACGGAATTCTTTGCCACGGAAGTTAGTGCTAGTATTAGTAATAACCTAGTCTAGGGGTCTAAGGTACGCGTTAATCTAGCATACTCTTAGAGCTTCCTATATTATTTTAGCTAAGATATCCTTAAGGAATCTCGCTGCGTTAAAAGCCATAGCTATATCTATAGCATAAAGCGTAGGTTAATTTCTATTAAGGTATATAATATCCACTATTACTTTTATTAAAAATGGAAGGGAATCTAGCTAGAGGGATAGTGTTAGGGTCGTGGAGGCTACGGAGCGACACAGGCAATAGAGGCAATAGCATTATATACAGTGGGACCCACTTAGGGCTCGCAGCGCCCTAGCTACAAGGCCACTATAAGCTAGTTATATGCGCGTAAAGGGGGTATTTAGGTAAAGGTTACATATATAAAATATAGGAGGCTAGAGATTAACCCTTAAGCATTATTACTTACCTTTAGTAATTTAGCTACTACTTATCTATACCTTTACCCTATTTTATTTATTTTAGCTTAAAAGCCTTAATAAGTTAATCTCTCTTTTTTATTAGGGTAATAGGCTATTAGTAAGTTAAGAATATTAGCACTATAAAGAATAAACACTTACTTAAGGGGTACTAATAACTCTAAAGTAAACATGCTATATAAAGGTATACCTATAGATTAGAACTTGCTTCTAAAGTATAAGTCTTCTTATCTAACTACACTAGAGAATTCCTATATATTAGAGCCTATTATTAATAATAAAGAAGCTATATTAAACTATAGCCTTATATAAGTAAAGACATAGCTATAAATTACTTAAAAGAGGTAAAAACTTAAATAGCTATAGAAAACTTTATAAGAAGTAAATACCCCTCCCTAATTAGTTAACACTAATAAAGGCCTTACTCCTACCTTATAAATACCTTTTACTTAGGATTTAATGCCTATTCCCTATAAAGCACTACCCTTACTAGGACTTTATAGATATAGTATAGTAAAGATATAGCTTAAAGCTCTTATATATAAGGGGGATACCTATAAAAACCTATAGATATTTTTAGTAGATTTAAACATAACCTTTACTATAGATTAAAACACATTTACTAATAATATAATAAAAGTTATATATACTAGTAGCTACCTAGCAAATAAGGCAAAGCAATAGTAAATACACTTTACTATTATAAATAGTTATATAAATTACTAGAGCTACACTTAGGTAGAGTTTATCTAATAGCTAAAGACTAGAGAAATAGATAAAGATAGTCACTACCTAAAAGCTATAGGAACGCTACTAACCCTTTATTAAGGCAAGGATTAGTTATTTAAAATATTTATTAAAATCTAGGGGAAGGTAAAGTAAAATTACCTAAACCTATACCTAAACCTCTAAGAATTACTTAGTTTATATAGTACCTAAATAGCACTATAAAGAAGCAAGTATTTAGCTAAGAGTACCCTATAAGTTAGAACTACCTTATTAGCTAAGGAAAGAAGGCAAAAGTAGTAACTAGGGAAAAGAAAGGGATCCCCTATAAGGGCTACTAAGGAGGCCACTAAGGAGGTAAGTAGTAAAAGAGAAGGAACCGCTTAGTGTCCCTAGAAAAAAAGCTATAGAAAGAACGCTATATAAGAGTAAGGGGCTTGCTAGTTTATTATAAGTATAGGAAACTAGGCTACCCCTTAACTAGGTATACTAAACTAGACTATAGTATTTGCTAGAAAAACACTTATACCACTAAGACATACTAAGCTAGCACTAAGCAGGCTAGGAGTTACTTAAACCTAAATAAGGCCTTAATTAGCTTAGTTTAACCCTAGGAAAACGCTCTTAATATAACTTAACTTAATAAGAATAGTCTTTTAGACCTATAAATTTATATAGATATTAAGTTATATTAAGATAACTACTAGGTAGTAGTGCTAACGCTATTTAACCCTAGCGCTACACATTCCTTAATTTACCCTAATATGCTAATAGACCTTAATTAGTTAAAAGTATAACCTTATAATAATATACTTAAAAGTGCATTAGGTAATGTTATACTATATTAAGGGATTTTAAAGAAAATAGTATTAGTTAGGGATAGCATAGGCTATATAAAGATATACTAACTTAGCTACTATATTACTAATAGTAGTAAAAAATTAGTTTTAGGAGTTAATTAGGTAAGAGAGTATAAGCTTATAATAATATTATAAAAAGATAGACTTTAAAGATACCTTATAATAAAGGAATATATCTTATTAGCAATAGGGTTATAGGATAGTTAGAAAGTAGCAAAATATATATCTATTATAATAGTACTTAACCTATAGGTAATGTATATAATTAGATATATAGCTACTATTAGACCTATAGTAAATAAGGAGGAAGGAAGTAGTAATAGTATAGTAATAAAACTAACTAATAAACCTAAGAAAGTAAAACTTTTAGAAGCTTATAAGGAGTTTAAAGATATATTTTTAAATAAAGAGGCTAGTACCCTTCCTAGCTTAGGTAGCTAAACTTATACTATTAAATTAAAAGAAGGAAAAGCACTACTATAGGGTCTAATATATAACCTAGCTAAGAAAGAGTTATAGGTGCTTTATAAGTACCTAGTAACTATATAGGAATACAAATAAATCTAAAGATCTATTAGCCTAGTAAGTGCCCTAATCCTTTTTATACTAAAAAAAGGGGGAAAGCTATAACTATACGTAAATTATAGGGGCCTTAATAAGATTATAGTTAAAGATAAGGCCCCTTTGCCCCTAATATTAGAAATCTTAGATTAACTAAGGGGTGTAAAGATTTTTATAAAGTTAGACCTTAAAGATACATACTATTAGCTATATATTCGCGAGGGTAATAAGTGGAAAATAGCCTTCTAGTGTAAATATAGTTACTTTAAGTATCTTATAATACTATTTAGGCTTATTAACACGCTAGCATTCTTCTAAGAGTATATTAACAAAGCTTTAGAAGGCCTTAACAATCTTATTTACATTATTTACCTTAATAATACCCTAATATTTAGCTATAAGATCTTAGAGTATAAGGGTAATATTAAAAAGATCCTTAAGAGATTTTAGAAGGCTAACCTTTTTATTAATTTAGATAAGTGCTAATTCTCTATTAAGGAGGTTAAATTCCTTAGTTATGTAATCTTACTAAAAGGAATCTTAATAGACCTAAGTAAGGTAAAGGTAATTATAACGTGGCTAATACCTATCTATGTGTTTAATATCTAATCTTTCCTTAGGTTTACTAGATTCTATAGGTATTTTATTAAGTTATATAGTAAAATAGTTATCCTATTAATAAACTACCTATAAGGGAACTAACTAGTAAAGTTTAAGCTAGATAATAGTAAGCTAGTAGTGTTTAGGGAACTATAAAAGCTATTTTAGAAGGCTTTAATTTTAGTTTACTTTAACCTAAAGTTACTACTATAAGTAGAGACTAATACCTCTAGATATATAATTAGAGCTATCCTTATAATATTAGTGCTAGGTTACTAGCACCCTATAGCGTTTATATTAAGAAAGTTAAAGGACGCTAAATTACATTACGTAACACTAGACATAGAGCTACTAGCGATTTAGAAGGCCTTTTACACTTAGAGGCATTACCTTACTTACTTAGCGCACCTAGTTACTATAATTACAAATTACTTAAACTATAAGTACCTTATAATAAAGCCTAAGCTAACTAGTTACTAGGTTACTATATTAGATAAGCTATACCTATTTAACTTCACTATTAAACACTAGGTAAGGAAGCTAAATCCTACTAATTCTTTATTATAAAGACTAGACTATATTAGTAAGGAAAGGAAGGCTAAGGCTTTTATATCTTAGTTACTAACCTTTCTTACTAAGTTTACTACTATTAGGCTATAGGGGCGCTATATTAGTAATAGCTTAACTACTAGTTAGGTATATCTATAGTATATTAGGTTTATAGTTAAGGAGTAGTATAAGAGTAATAGTAACTTAGTAAGTACCCTATATTTATGTTTACTACCCCTTAATAGTAAAGTAAGAACCCTAATAGTAAGTAAAAGAACCTCTTTTATATTAATCTCTACTAGGCTAGGTAAAAGGCCTAAGCATATAGCAATAAAGCTATAGGTTTATAGTAATTAAACCTTACTAGCTAGTTTAAGAACCTTTTCTATATTAATCTTTACTAGGCCTATAGAAGCAATAGCAAGTAAGTTAACCTCTCCTATATTAACCTTTACTACGCTAGTTAAAAAGTCTAAGAGCGCTACTAGGGAGCTATATGCTTATAGTAGCATTAAGGCAAATCCCCTAATAGTAAGTAAGAGAACCTTTTTTATATTAATCTCTGCTATATTTACGGAAGTAATAGTAAGTAGGAGAACCTCTCCTATATTAATCTTTACTAGGTTAGTTAATAAGTCTAAGAGCGCTACTAGGGAGCTATATACTTATAGTGGCATTAAGGCAAGTCCCCTAATAGTAGGTAGGAGAATCTCTTCTATATTAATCTTTACTATATTCGCAAAAGCAATAGCAAGTAAGAGAACCTTTTCTATATTAATCTTTACTAGGTTAGTTAATTTATCTAAGAGCGCTATTAGAGAGCCACTAGGCTATAGCAGTGTTATAATAAGAATCTTAGCGGTTTAAAGAACCTTTTCTAAGTTTAACTCTAATACTAGGAGTAAGGCAGCGAAATTAAAAGCCCTAATTTAAGTCTTATTATTAGAAGCGTAGTAAGGGGATGCCTTTATTACGTAGCAGAAGTTACTGCTAATAAGTGGTAACTCTAGTGCGTTAGAACTATAGTTAATTAGTCCCTCTAAGCTAGAGGCTAGAGAGCTATAGATATAGACTATAAGATCCTCTAAGTTACTAATGTATAAAAATCATGTTTTTATCCTACTAGGATTACAAAAAGAAATTTTGCTATTAACCTATAACAATCCTATAGTGGGTTATTAGGGGGTTAGTAAGACCCTCTATTATATTATAGGCTAATATTACTAGCTATTAATAAAGAAAGACATTAAGGCATATATCTAGTCTTATATTAATTATTAAGTTTTAAAGCTAAGGTTATATAAACCTTATAGTAAGTTAGCTATATTACTAGTGCCTAATTACCCTTTCTAAGAATTATTAATAGACTTTATTATAGGCTTACTACTAGTAAAGGATTAGAAGTTTTAGTTATATAACGTGATTTTAGTTATTATAGACTAATTTTTAAAGTATAGTATTTATATACTAGTATTTACATACCTAACTAGTAATAGCTTTACTATAGTGTTCCTTAAGAATATTTTTAAAGACTATAGCGCCCTAAAAGGTATTATTATAGACTATAGGTTAATATTTACTAGTGGATTCTAAAGGACTTCTTACTACCTTATTATAATAAAGTAGTGACTAAGCACTGCGTTTTACCCCTAGATAGATAGGTAAATAGAGTAAATAAACTAGGTTCTTAAGTATTATCTAAGAGCCTATATATACGCTAAATAGGATAATTAGGTAGAATATTTACTAATAGTATAGTTTACCTATAATATAAGCAAGCATAGTAGTTATAGCCTAACGCTAGCAAAGGCGCTATAAGGGTATAACCTAAGGGGACTATATTAGGCTATTATAATGCCTAACTTAGTAAATAACTAGGTAAAAAATAAAGTCTTAGAATTAAGATAAAGATACTTAGAGATTAAGTAGCTACTTTATAATATATAAGTATAGTAAAAGAAGTATTATAATTATAAGAGAATGCTAATAGAGTTTAAGGTTAAGGACTATGTTTTGCTATTTACTAAGAATATTAACCTAAGATAACTAAGCTAGAAGCTTATAGCTAAGTACCTAGGGCCCTATAAAATTAAGAAGGTAGTTAGTAATTATAGCTTAGCCTATTAATTATAATTACTAGCTAGCTTAAGACTTTATAATATATTTAATATTATAAGCCTTAAACTATTTAGAGGGGATCCCACTAGCTATATAAATGCGTCCTTACTATAAGATAATATTAAAGATAATAAAGAGGAGTTTAAAGTTAAGAGAATTATCTTATATTAGTATAATAAAAAACAGCGGAAATTCTTAGTGAAATAGAAGGGCTATAATAGCTTAGAGAATTTATAGGTATTAAAAAGAGATTTCGTTATAAGGAATATTATAAATAATTATAAGTAGTAATTAAGTAGCTAGTTTATAGAGATATTATTACTTTAGCAATTTAACACATGAAATTTTATAATATAAAAGTTATATTTTCTTAAAGCAAACTACTACATAGTTACTAAGCACCTATTACTCTATTATTATATTTATAGCTGCTTTTCCTTTATAGTAGCTATAGGAGCTTTATTATTAGAGGACCTCTCCTTATCCCTATAGATAAAGGAATAGAGCTCTTTAGGGAGCTTAGAGGGGCTAATATAAGTAGGAAGCTAGGTAGTGTAATCTATAAACTAGCTATAAGTTAGTAGATTAGAAGCTACGCTAGAGATAATAGGACTTACTATAGGGGTATATTAAGCTATAAAGCATAGGCTATTAGTAATATTAATTTACACCTTAAGGTTAGTAGCGTTAAAGAGCTATAACATTATAGTGTGTTTATTAGCATTAGCCTTATAAGTAGCTTCTATAGTTAGATAGGCCTAGTAAACTCTCCTATAGTAATTTGCGTTCTTTATAGTAAGGAGTGTATTATATAATTTACGTTTTGCACGCACTAAAGCCTAGTAATAAGTTAGCTCTAACTAAGTTACTAAAATTAATAATCTTACTAGACACTAATAGTAATAGCTACCTTTAGGAACCTTCTTTATAATCTTAAAGAACTTATAATAGAGAATTATAATTCTTATAGAACACTAGTAATAGGTTAGCTAGCTAAAAGCAATAGCCTCTAAAGGTATACTTACGCTAATATATGTTTTATTATTTTTTATATAGTAAGCGTACTTTAAGGAATTACCTAATCTAAGTTAGCATTATAAGAGTAAAAGAGAAGTAGCTTAGTTATACTAAGGGAATAGTAACACTTATTAAGGACTAGTTTCCTATCTATAATATATTAAGGTTTAGCTTTATTATCTTTAGGAGTAATCTACTAGATTACTACCTACTAACTATAGTAAAGGTAAGGAATTTTTATAGTACTATTTAGTAAGTTAGTAGCTATAACACTATAAGCAAGAGGTAAACTTACGTAGAGGTTTTTAAAGCCTATAAAGCCCTCTTATAAGGGGACTTCTCTAGGGTAAGTGCTATAGGTCTAGGAGTTATAGGATAAATAGATAATATTATAACCTAGCTATAAGTTAGTAGTAAGCAAGTAAGAAGTAAAGTAGTAAGATACTAACTATAAGAGCAAATAAGACATAAGATAATAAGAAGGAGACTCTAGATAAGGTTAGTAACTACTAAGTAGTAGTAGTAAGAACGCTACTATAAGGCTAGTAAGGCTAACTTATAAATTTAATATTAAAAATTAAGAGGGATAAGGAGGAAAGGAAAAGAAAAAGGAGAGGAAATTTAGTCTTTTTTATATTAACTATAAACCCCTTAAGTAATCTATATAGGTAGTAAAAGTAAGCTATAGGTTAAAAAGCTAGTGTTATAGCTATTAATAGCTAAGGTTATAGCTAACTATGCATACCTAGTAAGCTTGTAGTAACTTCGCTAAAACTTATAATTAAATGCACCCTAATATATAGTATCTAATACCCTATCCCTTTTAGCTAATAAGAAAATATAATATAAGATATTTACTTTTATAAAACTAGTAGAAATAAGGATATAAGCATTTATAAAGTAACTTTATAGCTATAACTATATTATAACTAGGAGCTTATAGGTAAGGTAGGAAATAATAGCTAAACCTATTGTTAATAGGGCTATTATCTCCTCGCGCCTTACATTAGGACGCGTAGGGTAAGAGTTATATAGGAAAATTAGAATAGCAAGTTTACACTAACTAGGTAGTAAGTATAATTAAAGGTAATTATAAAATAGAGGGGGTACTATATTAGGGTTATAGAGGCTATAGAGTAATATAGGTAATAGAGGTAATAGTATTATATATAGTAGGACCCACTTAGGGCTTGTAGTGCCCTAGCTATAAGGCTACTATAAGCTAGTTATATACGCGTAAAGGGGGTATTTAGGCAAAGGTTACACACATAGAATATAGGAGGCTAGAGATTAAAACCCTTAAGCATCACTACCTACCTTTAGCAATTTAGCTACTACTTATCCATACCTTCACCCTATTCTATCCATTCCGGCCCAGAAGCCTTGACAGATAGGAAGACCTCCCTACTAGATTCTAATGCAGCGGCTTCTAGATTCACTAGATTATAGCGTGTTCTTTAAGATTAGGAGCTTTTAATAGTTAAATATAGTTAATTCCTAGCTAACGGACAGTCTAACAAGCAATGAGAGGATTTCTAGTCCCCTTATAGACTTACTAACCGTATTAGAGGATCTAGATTGCTAGAGAGGTCTTAGGAGCTACTTTTTATTTTTCGCAAAACCTATTTATATAGGAAAAATAAAAAATTAACTCACGGCCATACAAACTAGCTACCTAGGTGGCCTAACTAAGCACTTTAATATACAACCCTATTAATAAAATATACTATTAAATCTAGAAAAATTCAAGGATTTAAATAGTATACGTTAGCCTTTTATATAACTACTAGTTACCTAGTTATAGTTAATTTTAGCTTCCCTATAGGGTAACCTAGTTAGCTTAGTTATACAAGCCTGTGGGTTAGTTGTGGGAATAACGCAGGTTATAACAGAACGCTGTAAGCAACGCCTGTAACTAACGTTATAACAACGCAATAAGGC
Organism: Epichloe amarillans; assembly: GCA_024072835.1. NCBI lineage: Eukaryota > Fungi > Ascomycota > Sordariomycetes > Hypocreales > Clavicipitaceae > Epichloe > Epichloe amarillans. The sequence continues at coordinate 2,417,107 of CP099637.1, read as the reverse complement.
AACTAGTGGGCCTATAAAATAGTGCTATAAATAGCATTATTTTAACACTCCCTCTAGAAAAGTATAAGGTAACTAATTCGATACCTAGACTTAGCTCTTTAATAGATATCTAAGTTAACCATAAATTCAATAATAAATCCAATAACTTTTAAACTAAAAACAGCAAAATCGATAACTTTTAGGCGTAATTCTAGTGTTTTTGTTGATCTTTTTTTAGTTTTTTAACTTTTTAGTTGATTTTGTTAGTTTAGATTAAGCCTTTGTATTCGTAAGGCCTAATAGTTAGATAAATTGTTGAAATTTATGATTAGGCAGGGGTTTAGTTAAACTATCTACAGGCATCTCTTTAGTATTAATGTAGATAACCTTAGCTATACCCTTCTGTACCTTTTCTCTAGTATAGTTAAATTTTAGCAGGGTATGCTTTGTTCTGCTATGAAGAGCAGGGTTATTAGCGGTTATAATAGCGCCTTAGTTATCACTAAAAATTAGTACTAGAGGTGCTATAGGTAGCTTTATCTCTTTAAAGAGACTATAAAGCCACTCTAGCTCCCTAATAGCTTCACATAAGGCATTAGATTTAGCCTCTAATGTAGATAAAGCTATTGTAGTTACTTTCTTTAATTTCTAGCTAATAGGTCCTTTAGCTAGCTTATAGAGATAAGCATAGGTTAATTTAGAGGACTTATCACCCGCAAAGTCGCTATCACAGAAGCTAATAAGGGTTGCAGAAGCTATAACAGCAGATTTAGACCTTCTATAAGTTATAGAATAACTTATAGAACCTAAAAGGTACCTAAGCAAATGTTTAGAAGCATTAAGGTGCTCTATAAATAGCTTAGATAGCGCTGTGGAAAGCCACTAAAGTAGAAAGGCAATATTAGGTCTTGTAAGGAGCATTAGGTATATAATAGTCCTTATAATACTCTGATATAGCTTGTGATTAGGGGGGGAAAGAGGTTTAGTTAGGTAGTCTACCTGCTTTATAATTCTAGGTTATAGAGGAATTTTAATAGGTCTGTTATTCTTTAGATTAAATCTTTCTAGGGCTTTAGAAATGTACTAGGACTAGTGGATAGTTAGGGTCCCTTTCTTTTGATTTCTAGTGATTTAAACGCCTAGGAAAAATTCGGCTAGCCCACGGTCTTCTATAGGATAAGCTTTATGAAGTAGCTTCTTTAGCCTATTAATATAAGCTATATCTAGTCCTATTAGAAGACAGTTATCCATATAAGTTGCTATATATATAGATATAGTTAGGTTAAAGAAGATAGCTAGGTTAGATATAAGGGGTTAAAAGCCTAGCTTCTAAAGAAGGTCCTTTAAAACCTATTGCCACTCTCTAGAGCTTTGTTTTAATCTATATAAGGCCTTTTGTAAGAAAATAACCTGCTTTTAAGAGGGTTTGTAGCTATACTTCTTAAGTAACTTAGCTACTTTAGGTGTAGAAGACTTAGCAAACTTAGTAAATCTATTAGGTATTTGCATATAGATAGATTCCTTTAGTGGACTGTTTAGAAAGGCCCCTATAAAATTAACCTATTTAACTTCCTAGTTATTATAAGCCACTAGGGCTAGTAAAATCCGCTAACTAGGGGGAATGCTAGTTATAGCGTAGGTTTCGATATAATCTTAACCTTCTATTTGCATAAACCCTTTAGCAACGAGTTAGGCCTTGTACTTTAGAGAATTATTTTCTTTATCCTTTTTAAGCTTATAAACAAGCCTATTCTTTAGAACCCTCTAGCCCTTAGGAATTTAGTCTATCCCTATAAATTTAAAGGTTCTAGTAGCTAGAAGCTATTTAAATTCGTTAAAAGTTGCATCTATCCATTTTTAACTATCCTTGCTTTTTAAAGTTTGTTTCTAGGTCTTAGGAGTATCTAAATCGTTGTTTTTAGTGGATAATTTAGCCCTTTATTATGCCTTAAAGCATATCTCCTTGACGTATGAAGATATATTAAAATCATTAATATCCTTAGAATCAGAATTAATTAAAGAATCCAAATCTAAAAACGGTTTTTTAATAGCACCCTTATTAGGGGCGCTAGAGCTAGGGCTCTCTAGGGGTAGCGCTAGAGGCGTTGCAGGCGCTGTTATGGGCGCTGTAGACGTTATCGTGGGCGCTGTATTAGTCGCCCCAGGGACTGTTAGTACAGGCGCTGCGGGCGCTAGACTTTTAGGCTTTAGGTAACTATCCTAAACTTCTAGATTATCTCGTAAGATATTAGCTTCTCCCTCTAAAGGATTAGTCCCTAAAGGCTTAGGGGACCTTACAAAGCCTATATCCTCTATAATTTTAATAAAGCTAGTCTTTATAACTAACCTTTTAGAGGGAATATAAACAAGATAAACAGTAGAACCTAGAGTAGCTAGTAACTAACTAGGAATAGTCCTAGGGGCTAGCTTTTAAAGCTTAGATCTCTGCTCCGGAGGTATTAAAACCTTATAATAAGACCCTATAGCCCTAATCTTTAAGAAATTAGGCTTATAGGAAGTCTTAGGCTCTAAATTAGCTAGAAATAGCTACTTAGGGGTTAAAGGTTTAGTTATATTAGCTATAATATTAACTAATTCCACTATAGCTAGAAGGATGTAAGACTATAGATATAAGGGTAGCTTAGACCACTAAAGTGTAGCCCTAAGCTTGTCTAGGATAACCCTAATAGCCCTCTTAACTAGCCTATTCTGTTTGTGAATATAGGGGTAAGAGGTGCTAAAACAGATTCCTTTAGAAGATAACTATAACTAAAGTTCGTTATTAATTTTAGTACCTCCGTCGAAGTGAAGGTGCCTAGGATACGCGTTATATTGGTTTTTTAGGGCCCTAAAGAAGCCCTTAATAGCTAAAGAAAGGGTTAAACCTTCTTTATTAGCTAATAAAAAGCACTATTTATACTAGGATTTTCGATTAATAAGGATAAGGACTACTGCCTTCTTATTATGTGGTATAGGTTTAATTTTAACTGTATCTCCCTCTAGAATATCTAGGACTCTAGGGGGGTCCTAAATAGGTCGTTTGGTTAGTTTTCTAATAGCTTTAGATTGCATATAGGCTATGTAGTTAAAATCCTTTTCTTTAATGGCGGAAAAATTAGGGATCCCTTTAGCTAATTTTAATGACTTCTTTAGTAAAGGGAGGCCTATATAGCCTAATCAAATATGCCAAAGAAGGGCTAAATCTAGTAACTTCTTGTAACTAGAATCTAGCTTTTTAGGGCTATTATCCCCTAGCTCCCTCTATTACTAGGCCTCTTAAGAATCACAGGCCTCTAGGGGCAGTAGACAGCCACTATCGTCACCTAAGTCATTAGGGTATAGACCTTCTAAACCCCTTGTAGAAGATGCCTAACTAGGAGCTTCGGTAAGATATAGGGCTAAATCATCGTCTTCTAGCTCTTTAATTCGTTAATATTCCTTAGGATTAAAAGCTAGTTGCGGAATTTAAACCTCTATAGGGTAGGAAAACCCTAATTTAGTCTTATAAGCTCTTAGTTATCGTTGCCATTGTTAGTTACAATATTAAGAGCCTATAAAGGAGAGGTGGGTTAAATGCTTACAGATTGTAGGAGTAGGTTGCTGTTAGGGTTGTGGAGGCTACGGAGCGACATAGGCGATAGAGGCGATAGCATTATGTACAGTAGGACCCACTTAGGGCTTATAGCACCCTAGCTACAAGGTTACTATAAGCTAGTTACGTAAGCGCAGAGGGGGTATTTAGGCAAAGGTTACACACATAGAATATAGGAGGCTAGAGATTAAAACCCTTAAGTATTACTACTTACCTTTAGCTATTTAGCTACTACTTATCTATACCTTTACCTTATTTTATCTATTTTAGCCTAGAAGCCTTAATAAGTTAATCTCTCTTTTCTATTAAGGTAATAGGCTATTAGTAAGGTAAGAATATTAGCACTATAAAGAATAAACACTTACTTAAGGGGTACTAATAACTCTAAAGTAAACACACTATATAAAGGTATACCTATAGATTAGAACTTGCTTCTAGAATATAAGTCTTCTTATCTAACTATACTAGAGAATTCCTATATATTAGAACCTATTATTAATAGCAAAGAAGCAATATTAAACTATAGCCTTATATAAGCAAAGATATAGCTATAAATTACTTAAAAAAGGCAAAAACTTAAATAGCTATAGAAAAATTTATAGGAAGTAAATACCCTTCCCTAATTAGTTAACACTAATAAAGGCCTTACTCCTACCTTATAAATACCTTTTACCTAAAATACTACCCCTATTCCCTAGGAAGCACTACCCTTACTTAGACTTTATAAATATAGTATAGTATAAATATAGCTAAAAGCTTTTATATATAAGGGGGATACCTATAAAAACCTATAGATATTCTTAGCAGATTTAAATGTAACCTTTACTATAGATTAAAACATATTTACTAATAATATAATAAAAGTTATATATACTAGTAGCTACCTAGCAAATAAGGCAAAGTAATAGTAAATACACTTTACTATTATAAATAGTTATGTAAATTACTAAAGCTATACTTAGGTAAAGTTTATTTAATAGCTAAAAACTAGAGAAATAGATAAAGATAGTTACTACCTAGAAGCTATAGAAACGCTACTAACCCTTTATTAAGGTAAGGATTAGTTATTCTAGACTTTTATTAAAGTCTAAGGGAAGGCAAAGGTAAAATTACCTAAGCCTATGCCTAAACCTCTAAGAATTACTTAGTTTATATAGTGCCTAAATAGCACTATAAAGAAGCAGGTATTTAGCTAAGAGTACCCTATAAGTTAGAACTACCTTATTAGCTAAGGAAAGAAAGCAAAAGTAGTAACTAGGGAAGAGAAAGGGATTCCCTATAAAGGCCACTAAGAAGGTAACTAAGGAGGTAACTAATAGAAGAGAAGAAACCACTTAGCGTCCTTAGAAAAAAAGCTATAAAAAGGATACTATATAAGAGTAAGGGGCTTACTAGTCTATTATAAGTATAGGAAACTAGGCTACCTATTTATTGAAAATGGGAAGGGAATCTAGCTAGAGGGATAGGAAGACCTCCCTACTAGATTCTAATGCGGCGGCTTCTAGATTCACTAGATTATAGCGTATTCTGCAAGATAGAGAGCTTTGATAGTTAAATATAGTTAATTCCTAGCTAGTACAGACAGTCTGACAAGCAATAAGAGGATTTCTAGTCCCCTCATAGACCTACCAACCGCATTAGAGGATCTAGGTCGCTAGAGAGGTCTTAGGAGCTACTTTTTATTTTCCGCAAAACTTATTTATATAGGAAAAATAAAAAATCGACTCACGGCTATATAAACTAGCTGCCTAGGTAGTCTAACTAAGCATTTTTAATAGATAACCCTATTAACAAAATATACCATTAAATCCAGAAAAATTCAAGGATTTGAACAGTATACATTAGCCTTTTATACAACTACTAGTTGCCTAGTTACAGTCGATTTTAGCTTCCCTATAGGGTAACCTAGTTGGCTTAGTCATACAAGCCCGCGGGTTAGTTGTGGGAATAACGTGGGTTACAACAGAACGCTGCAAGCAACGCCCGTAACTAACGTTATAATAACGCAACAAGGCAACTAGTGGGCCTATAAAATAGTGCTATAAATAGCATTATTTTAACACTCCCTCTAGAAAAGTATAAGGTAACTAATTCAATACCTAGACTTAGCTCTTTAATAGATATCTAAGTCAACCATAAATTTAACAATAAATCCAATAACTTTTAACTAAAAACAGTAACCTTTTTAAAATCAATAACTTTTAGGCGTAATTCCAATGTTTTTATTGATTTTTCGGGTTTTTCGACTTTTTAGTTGGTTTTAAACTAGGCCTTTGTATTCGTAAGACCTAATAGTTAGATAAATTATTGAAATTTATCATAGGGCAAGGGCTTAGTTAAACTATCTGCAGGCATCTCTTTAGTGTTAATGTAGATAACCTTAGCTATACCCTTCTATACCTTTTCTCTAGTATAGTTAAATTTTAGCAGGGTATGCTTTATTCTGCTATAAAGAGCAAGGTTATTAGCGGTTGTAATAGCGCCTTAGTTATCACTAAAAATTAGTACTAGAGGTGCTATAGGTAGCTTTATCTCTTTAAAGAGACTGTAAAGCCACTCTAGCTCCCTAATAGCTTCACATAAGGCATTAGATTTAGCCTCTAATGTTAATAAAGCTATTATAGTTGCTTTCTTTAATTTCTAGCTAATAGGTCCTTTAGCTAGCTGATAGAGATAAGCATAGGTTAATTTAGAGGACTTATCACCTGCGAAGTTGCTATCACAGAAGCTAATAAGGGTTGCAGAAGCTATAATAGTAGATTTAGACCTTCTATAAGTTATAGAATAACCCATAGAGCCTAAAAGGTACCTAAGCAAATGTTTAGAAGCATTAAGATACTCTATAAACGGCTTAGCTAGCGCTGTGGAAAGCCACTGAACTAGAAAGGTAATATTAGGTCTTGTAAGGAGCATTAGGTATATAATAGTCCCTATAATACTCTAATATAGCTTGTGATTAGGGGGGGAAAGAGGTTTAGTTAGGTAGTCTACCTGTTTTATAATTCTAGGTTATAGAGGAATTTTAATAGGTCTAGTATCTTTTATGTTAAATCTTTCTAGGGCTTTAGAAATGTACTAGGACTAGTGGATAGTTAGGGTCCCTTTCTTTTAATTTCTAGTGATTTAAACGCCTAGGAAAAATTCTGCTAGCCCACGATCTTCTATAGGATAAGCTTTATAAAGTAGCTTCTTTAGCCTATTAATATAAGCTAGATCTAGTCCTATTAGAAGACAGTTATTCATATAAGTTGCTATATATATAGATATAGTTAGGTTAAAGAAGATAGCTAGGTTAGATATAAGGGGTTAAAAGCCTAGCTTCTAAAGAAGGTCTTTAAAACCTACTACCACTCTCTAGAGCTTTGTTTTAATCTATATAAAGCTTTTTATAGGAAAATAACCTGCTTTTAAGAGGGTTTGTAGCTATACTTCTTAAGTAACTTAGCTACTTTAGGTATAGAAGACTTAGCAAACTTAGTAAATCCATTAGGAATTTGCATATAGATAGCTTCCTTTAGTAGACTGTTTAGAAAGGCCCCTATAAAATTAACCTATTTAACTTCCTAGTTATTATAAGCCGCTAGGGCTAGTAAAATCCGCTAACTAGGGGGAATGCTAGTTATAGCGTAGGTTTCGATATAATCTTAACCTTCTATCTACATAAACCCTTTAGCAACGAGTCGGGCCTTGTATTTTAGAGGATTATTTTCTTTATCCTTTTTAAGCTTATAAATAAGCCTATTCTTTAGAACCCTCTAGCCCTTAGGAATTTAGTCTATCCCTATAAATTTAAAGGTTCTAGCAGCTAGAAGCTGTTTAAATTCGTTAAAAGTTACATCTATCCATTTTTAACTATCCTTGCTTTTTAAAGCTTGTTTCTAGGTCTTAGGGGTATCTAAATCATTGTTTTTAGTGGATAATTTAGCTCTTTGTTATGCCTTAAAGCATATCTCCTTAACATATAAAGATATATTAAAATCATTAATATCCATAGAATTAGAATTAATTAAGGAATCTAAATCTAAAAACGGTTTTTTAATAGCACCCTTATTAGGGGCGCTAGAGCTAGGGCTCTCTAGGGGTAGCGCTAGAGGCGTTGCAGGCGCTGTCATAGGCGCTGTATCAGTCGCCCTAGGGGCTGTTAGTACAGGCGCTGCGGGCGCTGCGGGCGCTAGGCTTTTAGGCTTTAGGTAACTATCCTAAACTCCTAGATTATCTCGTGAGATATTAGCTTCTCCCTCTAAAGGATTAGTCCTTAAAGGCTTAGGGGACCTTATAAAGCCTATATCCTCTATAATTTTAACAAAGCTAGTCTTTATAACTAACCTTTTAGAGGGAATATAAACAAGATAAATAGTAAAACCTAGAGTAGCTAGCAACTAACTAGGAATAGTCCTAGGGGCTAGCTTTTAAAGCTTAGATCTCTGCTCTAGAGGTATTAGGACCTTATAATAAGACCCTATAGCCCTAATTTTCGAGAAGTTAGGCTTATAGGAAGTCTTAGGCTCTAAATTAGCTAGAAATAGCTGCTTAGGGGTTAAAGGTTTAGTTATATTAGCTATGATATTAACTAATTTCACTATGGCTAGAAGGATGTAAGACTATAGATATAAGGGTAGCTTAGACCACTAAAGTATAGCCCTAAGCTAGTCTAGGATAACCCTAATAGCCCTCTTAACTAGCCTATTCTGTTCGTAAATATAGGGGCAAGAGGTGCTAAAGCAAATTCCCTTAGAAGATAACTATAACTAAAGTTCGTTGTTAATTTTAGTACCTCTGTCGAAGTGAAGGTGCCTAGGATACGCGTTATATCGATTTTTTAAGGCTCTAAAGAAGCCCTTAATAGCTAAAGAAAGGGTTAAACCTTCTTTATTAGCTAATGAAAAACCACCATTTATACCGGGATTTTCGATCAATAAGAATAAGGACTGTAGCCTTCTTATTGTGTGGTATAGGTTTAATTTTAACCGTATCTCCCTCTAGAATGTCTAGAACTCTAGGGGGGTCCTAAATAGGTCGTTTAGTTAGTCTTCTAATAGCTTTAGATTGCATATAGGCTATGCAGTTAAAATCCTTTTCTTTAATAGCGGAAAAATCAGGGATCCCTTTAGCTAATTTTAATGACTTCTTTAGTAAAGGGAGGCCTATATGGCCTAATCGAATGTGCTAAAGAAGGGCTAAATCTAGTAACTTCTTATAACTAGAATCTAGCTTTTTAGGGCTATTATCCCCTAGCTCCCTCTGTTGCTAGGCCTCTTAAGAATCACAGGCCTCTGGGGGCAATAGACGGCCACTATTGTCACCTAAGTTATTAGGGTATAGACCTTCTAAACCCCCTATAGAAGATGCCTAACTAGGAGAAGCTTTAGTGGGACATAGGGCTAAATCATCTAAATCATTGTCTTCTAGCTCTTTGATTTGTTAATATTCCTTGGGATTAAAAGCTAGTTACGGAATTTAAACCTCTATAGGGTAGGAAAACCCTAATTTAGTCTTATAAGCTCTTAGTTGTCGTTGCCATTGTTAGTTGCAATATTAAGAGCCCATAAAGGAGAGGTGGGTTAAATACTTACAGATTATAGGCGTGGGTTGCCCCTTAATCTGTAGGAAAAAGCCATGTTTAGCAGGTTCTAGTAACCCACAGGGGCTTTTATTAGCTAGGAATAGCTAGTCTTTAGCTAGATAACCTCCCTTTAGATAGTGAGATAACCCACTAACTAGGTTAGTATCTATGCCCTAGGAAATATAGGGCATCTAGCAGAGCTAAAGGCCTATATTCTAGTGGATTTTTCTTGACTAGAACGTTAAAAACAGCTATGCCTCTTCCTTTAGGATAAATAGGTCCTCCTGCTGTAATTATAGCGCTAGTTTTACCTTTCTTTAGAGGTTTAAAGTCCCTAAAAGAAGCCCTATTATTACAAATGTAACAGGAAGAACCTATATCATATAAAAGGGAGTTTTTAACCACATCGTTAGAGTAGCTAAAAGTAGGCTTACTAGTAGTGTTACTAGTGGTAGAGGCACTAGAACTATCTAAATTAGAATTAGAATCACTACTATTATCACTGCTAGATTCATTAGAATCTAATTCTTTAACGTATCCTGTGGCTAGGGTATAGCCTAAAGCAAAAGCAGCTTCTTTTCCTTTCTGTTTTTTCCTTATTACTACTCTTTTTCTTCTTCTGCTTCTTTTTAGAGGCCTTAGAAGGGTTTAAATCCTTCTTATCCTGCTCTTTAGTGGCGTTAGAGTCCTTCTTAGGGTTAGGATTAGAAGACTTCTTTTCCTAGTCCTTAGAATTTCCCTTGTTATTATTAGAAGCCTTATAACTAAGGGCTTTAGCTATAGGGGAGGTTTTATCCCTCTGTTTTTCTAATAAGTCCGCCATAAGGAACTGTAAATTTAGGGTATTTATAGGCAGTCCTTATGCCCTAGAAGCTCTAATAGTAAATCTTTGTCTCTTAGCCTAACTAGGAAAGGTCTGCTTTAATGCATTAATATAATGATTTACTTAATTAATAGGGGCGATCTCTACACTACAAAGCTATAGTCTAGCTAGTAAATTATTAAAATTAGCATTAAAAGCCTCTAAAGATCCCTTATAACTTAAAAAGTTTAGGGAGTGGTAACTAGCGTATAGTGTACCACGCTGGATTTTAGCACTCTACGAATACTGCCTAATAAGGACTTTATAGGCTTCTTCAGGGGATTTTTGCTAACATATAGTAGCCTATGGTCCTAGTTAATAACTATCTCTTAATATTATTAAAAGAATAGCTTAATCATAGTTAGCTAGATAGCCTGCTAGGCTTGGATTATCTATAAATTTAGGTAATCCTAGGGCTCTAAATTGTATGCTTAGGGCTTGCTTCCACTAATTATAATTTTTAGGGCCTTTTAGCTTAGCTCCCTCTGGAATAAAGTAAACCTTCTTATTTAGTTCCTTTATAGCACCTATGTTAAAGGCAGCTTGTAAGTTACTAGAAGGTACGCTTGCAGAAGTAGTAGCTATTAGATCTTCTTCTAAAACCTTAGTATTTTCTTCCTTAGGTCTATTAGAAGCCTAAAGACCTTACATAATAGTTATAGTTTGCGTTAATTTCTCTAGAAGATTATTAATGCTAGCCTCGTTTTTAATACGATTTTCCTCGCTATGCCTAATAAAATTAGATAAGGTCTTGCCTTGTTATTTAATTTAGCTCTACATCTATAGCTATAGAGCACTAGCCTAAATAGCTAGTTAACCTTCTATATCTATCCTACTAGGGTCCCTAGGGGGGCTAGAAGACCCTATAGCAGGGGCCTTACCCTTATAACTAGGTAGTGCTATCTTCTAAAAGTCCCTGTGTTAAATCTCTAAATTTATTCCTATTACAAATAACGCGCACTAGAAATTAATTGTGTTACAATCTAGTAGCGTACGTAATTTGTGTGGCGGGGCCGTTTAAGAGGGCAGCCCTTAGGTCTAAAAAGTGGGTCTTTAGTATACGCGGGCAGAAAAATGACAGAGAAGAATCTCCAAGAAAAATTCTTAACACTAAGGATAGGAATCGTAGATAATAGGTATTACAGAAGCTATAACGTAACGCAACGTAATGTATAGTGCGTGTAACGTAATGTAATAGGTTAAAAAGCCTAGTATATAATATACTAGATGTCCAATGATTTCAGAAGGATGTAGCGTATCTACTGTTGTAGATAATATTAAATATAACGGTCGCAATAGTAAATAGAATCACTAAAAGGGTTGTGGTTATAACTAGATAGTTACGGTTGCAATATGGTGGTTACGGGTGCGGCTGTAGTTGATTTTTAACACCAAAGGTCTAATGTTGCGATGCGTGGCGCTAGTAAATAAAGAGCTTTAAATTCTAGTGGTTTCCTTCGTAATCTTAAGAGCCTACAGGTATAGTAGGTAGTAACAGTACCTAAAATCAAGCAGTAATTGCAGTAGAATAACGCAGTAATGTAGTAATCTATAGGCCTTCTAGGCTTATAACCTATTAAAAATAAGAAGGGAATCTAGCTAGAGGGATAGGAAGACCTCCCTACTAGATTCTAATGCGGCGGCTTCTAGATTCACTAGATTATAGCGTATTCGGCAAGATAGAGAGCTTTAAAGTTAAATATAGTTAATTCCTAGCTAGTACAGACAGTCTGATAAGCAATGAGAGGATTTCTAGTCCCCTTATAGACCTACTAACTGTATTAGAGAATCTAGGTCGCTAGAGAGGTCTTAGGAGCTACTTTTTATTTTCTGCAAAACTCATTTGTATAGGAAAAATAAAAAATCGACTCATAGCCATATAAACTAGCTGCCTAGGTAGTCTAACTAAGCATTTTTAATAGACAACCCTATTAACAAAATATACCATTAAATCCAGAAAAATTTAAGGATTTAAATAGTATACATTAGCCTTTTATATGACTACTAGTTGCCTAGTTACAGTCGATTTTAGCTTCCCTATAGGGTAACCTAGTCGGCTTAGTCATACAAGCCCGCGGGTTGGTTGTGGGAACAACGCGGGTCACAACAGAACGCTGCAAGCAACGCCCGTAACTAACGTTGTAACAACGCAACAAGGCAACTAGTGGGCCTATAAAATAGTGCTATAAATAGCATTATTTTAACACTATTAACTAGGTGCACTAAACTAGACTATAGTATTTACTAGAAAAACACCCACACTACTAAGACACACTAAGCTAGCACTAAGTGGGCTAGGAGTTACTTAAACGTAAATAAGACCCTAATTAGCGTAGTAAAACCCTAGGAAGACGCTTTTAATGTAACTTAACTTAATAAGAGTAGTCTTCTAGACTAATAAATTCGCATAGATATTAAGTTATATTAAGATAACTACTAGGTAGCAGTGCTAACGCTATTTAACCCTAGCGCTATATATTCCTTAATTTACCTTAATATACTAATAGACCTTAATTAGTTAAAAGTATAACCTTATAATAATACACTTAAGAGTGTATTAGGTAATATTATGCTATATTAAGGGATTTTAAAGAAAATAGTATTAGTTAGGGATAGCATAGGCTATATAAAGATATGCTAACTTAGTTACTATATTACTAATAGTAGTGAAAAATTAGTTTTAGGAGTTAATTAAGTAAGAGAGTATAAGCCTATAATAATATCTTAGAAAGATAGACTTTAGAGATACTCTATAATAAAGGAATATATCTTATTAGTAGTGGGGTTATAGGATAGTTAGAAAGTAGCAAAATATATATCTATTATAGTAGTACTTAACCTATAGGTAATATATATAATTAGGTGCGTGGCTATTATTAGACCTATAGCAAATAAGAAGAAAGGAAGTAGTAATAATATAGTAATAGAACTAACTAATAAACCTAAGAAAGTAAAACTTCTAGAAGCTTATAAGGAGTTTAAAGATATGTTTTTAAATAAAGAGGCTAGCACCCTTTCTAGCTTAGGTAGCTAAACCTATGCTATTAAATTAGAAGAAGGAAAAGCATTACTATAGGGTCTAATATATAACCTAGCTAAGAAAGAGTTATAGGTGCTTTATAAGTACCTAGTAACTATATAGGAACGCGGATAAATCTAAAGATCTATTAGCCTAGCAAGCGCCCTAATCCTTTTTATACTAAAAAAAGGGGGAAAGCTATAACTATATATAGATTATAGGGGCCTTAATAAGATTATAGTTAAAGATAAGGCCCCTTTGCCCCTAATATTAGAAATCTTAGATTAACTAGGGGGTGTAAAGATTTTCATAAAGTTAGACCTTAAAGATACATACTATTAGCTACGTATTTATAAGGGTAATAAGTGGAAAATAGCCTTCTAGTGTAAATATAGTTACTTTAAGTATTTTATAATACTATTTAGGCTTATTAACGCGCTAGTATCCTTCTAAGAGTATATTAATAAAGCTTTAGAAAGCCTTAATAATCTTATTTACATTATTTACCTTAATAACACCCTAATATTTAGCTATAAGATCTTAGAGTATAAGGGTAATATTAAAAAGATCCTTAAGAGATTTCAGAAGGCTAACCTTTTTATTAATTTAGATAAATACTAATTCTCTATTAAGGAGGTTAAATTCCTTAGTTACGTAATCTTACTAAAAGGAATCTTAATAAACCTAAGCAAGGTAAAGGTAATTATAATGTGGCTAATACCTATTTGTGTATTTAATATCTAATCTTTCCTTAGGTTTACTAGATTCTATAGGTGTTTTATTAAGTTATATAGTAAAATAGTTATCCTATTAATAAACTGCCTATAAGGTAACTAACTAGTAAAGTTTAAGCTAGATAATAGTAAGCTAGTAGCGTTTAGGGAACTATAAAAGCTATTTTAGGAGGCTCTAATTTTAGTTTACTTTAACCTAAAGTTACTACTATAAGTAAAGACTAATGCCTCTAGATATATAATTAGAGCTATCCTTATAATATTAGTGCTAGGTTACTAGCACCCTATAGTGTTTATATTAAGAAAGTTAAAGGATGCTAAATTACACTACGTAACACTAGACGCAAAGCTACTAGCAATTTAGGAGGCTTTTTAGACTTAGAGACACTACCTTACTTACTTAGTATACCTAGTTACTATAATTATAGATTACTTAAACTATAAGTACCTTATAATAAAGCCTAAGCTAACTAGTTACTAGGTTACTACGTTAGATAAGCTATGCCTATTTAACTTTACTATTAAACACTAGGTAAGGAAGCTAAATCCTACTAATCCTTTATTATAAAGGTTAGACTATATTAGTAAGGAAAGGAAGGCTAAGGCTTTTATATCTTAGTTACTAACCTTCCTTACTAAGTTTGCTACTATTAGGCTATAAGGGCGCTACGTTAGTAATAGCTTAACTACTAGTTAGGTATGTTTATAGTATATTAGGTTTATAGTTAAGAAGTAGTATAAAAGTAATAGTAACTTAGTAAGTACCCTATATTTACGCTTACTACCTCTTAATAGTAAAGTAATAACCCTAATAGTAAGTAAGAGAACCTCTTTTATATTAATCTTTACTAGGCTAGGTAAAAGGCCTAAGTATATGGTAATAGAGCTATAGGATTATAGTAATTAAACCCTACTAGCTAGTTTAAGAACCTCTTCTATATTAATCTTCGCTAGGCCTATAGAAGTAATAGTAAGTAAGTTAACCTTTACTATATTAACCTTTACTATACTAGTTAAAAAGTCTAAGAGCGCTACTAGGGAGCTATATACTTATAGTAGTATTAAGGCAAATTACTAAATAGTAAGTAAGAGAACCTTTTCTATATTAATCTTTGCTATATTTATAGAAGCAATAGTAAGTCAGAGAACCTTTACTATATTAATCTCTACTAGGTTAGTTAATTTATCTAAGAGTACTACTAAAGAGCTACTAGGCTATAGTAGTGTTATAATAAGAATCTTAGTAGTTTAAAGAACCTCTTCTAAGTTTAACTCTAATATTAGGAGTGAGGTAGTAGAATTAGAAGCCTTAATTTAAGTCTTATTATTAGAAGCGTAGTAAGGGGATGCCTTTATTACATAGCGAAAGTTATTACTAATAAGTAGTAACTTTAGTGCATTAGGACTATAGTTAATTAGTCCCTCTAAGCTAGAGGCTAGAGAGCTATAGACATAGACTACAAAATCCTCTAAGTTACTAATGTATAAAAATTGTGTTTTTATCCCACTAGGATTACAGAAAGAAATTTTGCTATTAACCTATAATAATCCTATAGTAGGTTATTAGGGGGTTAGCAAGACCCTCTATTGTATTATAGGCTAATATTACTAGCTATTAATAAAGAAAGACATTAAGGCATATATCTAGTCTTATGTTAATTATTAAGTTTTAAAGCTAAGGTTATATAAGCCTTATAGTAAGTTAGCTACGTTACTAGTGCCTAATTACCCTTTCTAAGAATTATTAATAGACTTTATTATAGGCTTACTGCTAATAAAGAATTAGAAGTTTTAGTTATATAATGCGATTTTAGTTATTATAAACTAATTCTTAAAGTATAGTATTTATATACTAGTGTCTATATAACTAACTAGTAATAGCCTTACTATAGTGTTTCTTAAAAACGTTTTTAAAGACTATAGTGCCCTAGAAAGTATTATTATAGACTATAGGTTAATATTTACTAGTGGATTCTAAAGGACTTTTTACTACCTTATTATAATAAAGTAGTAACTAAGCACCGTATTTTACCCCTAAATAAATAGGCAAATAGAGTAATTAAACTAGGTTCTTAAGCATTATCTAAGAGCCTATGTGTATGCTAAATAGGATAATTAAGTAAAATATCTACTAATAGCATAGTTTACCTATAATATAAGTAAGCATAGTAGTTATAGCCTAACGCTAGCAAAGGCATTATAAGGGTATAACCTAAGGGGACTATATTAGGCTATCCTAATGCCTAACTTAGTAAATAACTAGGTAAAAAACAGAGTCTTAGAATTAAGATAAAGATACTTAGAGATTAAGTAGCTACTTTATAATATATAAGCATAGTAAAAGAAGTATTATAATTATAAGAGAATACTAATAGAGTTTAAGGTTAGGGACTATGTTTTACTATTTACTAAGAATATTAACCTAAGATAACTAAGCTAAAAGCTTATAGCTAAGTACCTAGGGCCCTATAAAATTAAGAAGGTAGTTAGTAATTATAGCTTAGCCTATTAATTATAATTACTAGCTAGCTTAAGACTTTATAATATGTTTAATATTATAAGCCTTAAACTATTTAGAGGGGATCCTACTAGCTATATAAATATATCCTTACTATAAGATAATATTAAGGATAATAAAGAAGAGTTTAAGGTTAAGAGAATTATCTTATATTAGTATAATAGAAAACAGCGGAAATTCTTAGTGAAATAGAAGGGCTATAATAGCTTAGAGAATTTATAGGTATTAAAAAGAGATTTTATTATAAGGGATATTATAAATAATTATAAGTGGTAATTAAGTAGCTAGTTTATAGAGATATTATTACTTTAGTAATTTAATATATAAAATTTTATAATAAAAAGTTATATTCTCTTAAAGTAAACTACTATATAGCTACTAAGTACCTATTACTCTATTATTATATTCACTACTATATTTTCCTCTATAGTAGCTATAGAAGCTTTATTATTAGAGAACCCCTCCTTATCCCTATAAATAAAGGAATTAAAACTCTTTAGGGAGCTTAGAGAGGCTAATATAAGCAAGGAGCTATAAAGCATAGGCTATAAACTAGCTATAAGTTAGTAAAGTAAAAGCTACGCTAGAGATAATAGGACTTACTATAGGAGTATTTTAAGCTATAAAGCGTAGGCTATTAGCAATATTAATCTAGACCTTAAGGTTAGTAGTATTAAATAGCTATAATATTACCGCGCGCTTATTAGCATTTGCCTTATAAGTAGCTTCTATAGTTAGATAGGCCTAATAAACTCTCCTATAGTAATTCGCATTCTTTATAGTAAGGAGCGTATTATATAATTTATGTTTTATACGCACTAGAGCCTAGCAATAAGTTAGCTCTAACTAAGTTACTAGAATTAATAATCTTACTAGACACTTATAGTAATAGCTACCTTTAGGAACCTCCTTTATAATCTTAAAGAACTTATAATAGAGGATTATAATTCTTATAGAACACTAGTAATAGGTTAGCTAGCTAAAAGCAGTGGCCTTAAAGGGGCACTTACACTAGCATATATTTTATTATTTTTTATATAGTAAGTATACTTTAAGGAATTACCTAACCTAAGTTAGTATTATAAAAGTAAGAAGGGAGTAGCTTAGTTATACTAGGGGAATAATAATACTTATTAGGAATTAGCTTCCTATCTATAATATACTAAGGTTTAGCTTTATTATCTTTAGGGGTAATCTACTAGATTACCACTTACTAACTATAGTAAAGGCAGGGAATTTTAATTATATTGCTTAGTAAGTTAGTAGCTATAACACTATAAATAAGAGGTAAACTTATGTAAATATTTTTAAAGTCTATAAAGCCCTCTTATAAGGGGATTTCTCTAGGGTAGGCGCTAAGGGTCCTAGAGTTATTAGGTAAATAGAAGATATTATAACCTAGCTATAAGTTAGTAGTAAGTAAGTAGGAAGTAAAGTAGTAAGATACTAACTATAATACTAACTATAAGAGCAAATAGAAGATAAGATAATAAAGAGAAACTCTAGATAATATTAGTAACTACTAGGTAGTAGTAGTAAGAACGCTACTATAGGGCTAGTAAGGCTAACTTATAAATTTAACATTAAAAAGTAAGAGAGATAAGGAGAAAAGGAAAAGAAAAAGGAGGGGAAATTTAGTCTTTTTTATATTAACCACAGACCCCTTAAGTAATTTACATAGGTAGCGAAAGTAAGCTATAGGTTAAAAAGCTAGCGTTATAGCTATTAATAGCTAAAGTTATAGCTAACTACGCATACCTAGCAAGCTTACAGTAACTTTGCTAGGACTTATAATTAAATACACCCTAATGTATAGTGTCTAATACCCTATCCCTTTTAGCTAATAAGAAAATATAATATAGGGTGTTTACTTTTATAAAACTAGTAGGAATAAGGATATAAGTATTTATAAAGTAACTCTATAGCTATAACTATATTATAACTAAGAGCTTATAGGTAAGGTAAGGAATAATAGCTAAACCTATTATTAATAAGGCTATTATCTCCTTACGCCTTACATTAGGATATGTAAGGTAAGAGTCATATAAGAAGTTTAAAATAGTAAGTTTACACTAACTAGGTAGTAAGTATAATTAAGGGTAATTATAAAGTAAAGGGGGTACTATATTAGGGTTATAGAGGCTATAGAGTAATATAGGCAATAGAGGCAATAGTATTATGTATAGTGGGACCTACTTAGGGCTTATAGCGCCCTAGCTATAAGGTTACTATAAGCTAGTTATATAAGCGCAAAGGGGGTATTTAGGCAAAGGTTACACACATAGAATGTAAGAGGCTAGAGATTAAAACCCTTAAGCATCACTACTTACCTTTAGCTATTTAGCTGCTACTTATCTATACCTTCACCCTGTTCTATCCATTTCGGCCTAGAAGCCTTAACAGTTGCCCCTTAATCTGTAAAAAGAAGCCGTGTTTAGCAGGTTCTAATAACCCACAGGGGCTTTTATCGGCTAGGAATAGCTAGTCTTTAGCTAGATAACCTCCCTTTAGATAGTGAGATAACCCACTAACTAGGTTAGTATCTATGCCTAGGAAATATAGGGCATCTAGCAGAGCTAAAGGCCTATATTCTAGTGGATTTTTCTTAACTAGAACGTTAAAAACAGCTATGCCTCTTCCTTTAGGATAAATAGGTCCTCCTGCTATAATTATAGCGCTAGTTTCACCTTTCTTTAGAGGTTTAAAGTCCCTAAAAGAAGCCCTATTATTACAAATGTGATAGGAAGAACCCGTATTATATAAAAGGGAGTTTTTAACCACATTATTAGAGTAGCTAAAAGTAGGCTTGCTAGTAGTGTTACTAGTGGTAGAGGCACTAGAACTATCTAAATCAGAATTAGAATCACTACTATTATTGCTACTAGATTTATTAGAATCTAATTCTTTAACGTATCCTGTGGCTAGGGTGTAGCCTAAAGCAAAAGCAGCTTCTTTTCCTTTTTGTTTTTCCCTATTACTACTCTTCTTCTTCTTCTGCTTCTTCTTAGAGGCCTTAGAAGGGTTTAAATCCTTTTTATCCTGCTCTTTAGTAGCGTTAGAGTCCTTCTTAGGGTTAGGATTAGAAGACTTCTTTTCCTAGTCCTTAGAATTTCCCTTATTATTAGAAGCCTTATAACTAAGGGCTTTAGCTATAGGGGAGGTCTTATCCCTCTGTTCTTCTAATAAATCCGCTATAAGGAACTATAAATTTAGGGTATTTACAGGCAGTCCTTGTGCCCTAAAAGCTCTAATAGTAAATCTTTATCTCTTAGCCTAACTAGGAAAGGTCTGCTTTAATGCATTAATATAATAATTTACTTAATTAATAGGGGCAATCTCTACACTATAAAGTTATAGTCTAGCTAGTAAATTATTAAAATTAGCATTAAAAGCCTCTAAAGATCCCTTATAACTTGAAAAGTTTAGGGAGTAGTAGCTAGCGTATAGCGTACTACGCTAGATTTTAGCACTCTGCGAATACTGCCTAATAAGGACTTTATAGGCTTCTTTAGGGGATTTTTACTAATATATAGCAGCCTATAGTCCTAGTTAATTACTATCTCTTAATATTATTAAAAGAATAGCTTAGTTATAGTTAGCTAGATAGCTTGCTAGGCTTAGATTATCTATAAATTTAGGTAATCCTAGGGCTCTAAATTAAATGCTTAGGGTTTGCTTCTACTAATTATAATTTTTAGGGCCTTTTAGCTTAGCTCCCTTTAGAATAGAGTGAACCTTCTTATTTAGTTCCTTTATAGCACCTATGTTAAAGGCAGCTTATAAGTTACTAGAAGGTATGCTTGCAGAAGTAATAGCTAGGTCTTCTTCTAGAACCTTAGTATTTTCTTCCTTAGGTCTATTAGAAGCCTAAAGACCTTATATAACAGTTATAGTTGGCGTTAATTTCTCTAGAAGATTATTAATACTAGCCTCGTTTTTAATACGATTATCCTCGCTATGCCTAATAAAATTAGATAAGGTCTTGCCTTGTTATTTAATTTAGCTTTGCATCTATAGTTATAAAGCACTAGCCTAAACAGCTAGTTAACCTTCTATATCCATCCTACTAGGGTCCCTAGGGGGGCTAGAAGACCCTGTAGCAAGGGCCTTACCCTTATAACTAGGTGGTGCTATCTTCTAAAAGTCCCTATATAAAATCTCCAAATTTGTTCCTATTGCAAATAACGCACGTTAGAAATTGCTTGTGTTACAATCTAGTCACGTACGCAAATTGTGTGGTGGAGCCGTTTAAAAGGGCAGCCCTTAGGTCTAAAAAGTAGGTCTTTGGTATGCGCGGGTAGAAAAATAGCAGAGAAGAATCTCCTTAAGGAAAATTTTCTTAACACTAAGACTAGGAATCGTAGATAATAGGTATTACAGAAGCTACAACGCAACGCAACGTAATATATAGTGCGTGTAACGTAATATAATAGGTTAAAAAGCCTAGTATAAAATATACTAGATGTCTAATGATTTTGAAGGGTGTAGCGTATTTACTATTATAGATAATATTAAATATAACAGTCGTAGTAGTGAATAGAATCACTAAAAGAGGTTATAGTTGTAACTAGATAGTTACAGGTGCAATATAGTGGTTACGGGTGTGGCTATAGATGATTTTTAACACCAAGGGTCTAATTTTGCGATGCGTGGCGCTAGTAGATAAAAAGCTTTAGCTTTAACTTCTAGTGGTTTCCTTTGTAATCTTAAGAGCCTATAGGTATAGTAGGTGGTAACTAGTACCCAAAATCAAGCAGTAATCGCAGTAGAATAACGCAGTAATGTAGTAATCTATAGGCCTTCCAGGCTTATAACCTATTAAAAATAGAAGGGAATCTAGCTAGAGGGATAGGAAGACCTCCCTAGTAGATTCTAATGCGGCGGCTTCTAGATTCACTAGATTACAGCGTATTCTTTAAGATTAGAAGCTTTTAATAGTTAAATATAGTTAATTACTAGCTAACGAATAGTCTAATAAGCAATAAGAGGATTTCTAGTCCCCTTATAGACTTACTAACTATATCGGAGGATCTAGGTCACTAGAGAGGTCTTAGGAGCTACTTTTTATTTTCCGTAAAACTTATTTATATAGGAAAAATAAAAAATCGACTCACGGCTATACAAACTAGCTGCCTAGGTGGCCTAACTAAGCACTTTAATATACAACCCTATTAATAAAATATACCATTAAATCCAGAAAAATTCAAGGATTTAAACAGTATACGTTAGCCTTTTATACAACTACTAGTTGCCTAGTTACAGTCAATTTTAGCTTCCCTATAGGGTAACCTAGTCGTCTTAGTCATACAAGCCCGTGGGTTAGTTGTGGGAACGCAAGTCACAACAGACGCTGCAAGCAATGCTCGTAACCAACGTTGCAACAACGCAACAAGGCAACTAGTGGGCCTATAAAATAGTGCTATAAATAGCATTATTTTAACAATAAGTCCTCTAAATTAACCTATGCTTATCTCTATAAGCTAGCTAAAGGACCTATTAGCTAGAAATCGAAGAAAGTAACTACGATAGCTTTATTTACATTAGAGGCTAAATCTAATGCCTTATGTGAAGCTATTAGGGAGCTAGAGTGGCTTTACAGTCTCTTTAAAGAGATAAAGCTACCTATAGCACCTCTAGTGCCGATTTTTAGTAATAACTAAGGCGCTATTATAACCGCTAATAACCCTACTCTTTATAGCAAAATAAAGCATACCCTGCTAAAATTTAACTATACTAGAGAAAAGGTACAGAAGGGTATAGCTAAGGTTATCTACATTAACACTAAAGAGATGCCTGCAGATAGTTTAACTAAACCCCTACCTAATAATAAATTTCAACAATTTATCTAACTATTAGGTCTTACGAATACAAAGGCCTAGTTTAAAACAACTAAAAATTCAAAAAACCGAAAAATCAACAAAAACACTGGAATTACGCCTAAAAGTTATCGATTTTACTGTTTTTAGTTTAAAAAGTTATTGGATTTATTATTGAATTTATAGTTAACTTAGATATCTATTAAAGAGCTAAGTCTAGGTATTAAATTAGTTACCTTATACTTTTCTAGAGGGAGTGTTAAAATAATGCTATTTATAGCACTATTTTATAGGCCCACTAGTTGCCTTGTTACGTTATTGCAACGTTAGTTACAAGCGTTGCTTGCAGCGTTATTTGTTATGACCTGCGTTCCCACAACCAACCCATAGGCTTGTATAACTAAGCCAACTAGGTTACTCTATAAGGAAGCTAAAATCAACTGTAACTAGGCAACTAGTAGTCGTAAAAAAGGCTAAAGTATACTATTCAAATCCTTGAATTTTTCTGGATTTAATAGTATATTTTATTAATAGGGTTATATATTAAAGTGCTTAGTTAGGCCACCTAGGTAGCTAGTTTATATAGCTATGAGTCGATTTTTTATTTTTCCTATATAAATGGGTTTTGCGGAAAATAAAAAGTAGCTCCTAAGACCTCTCTAGCAATCTAGATCCTCCGATACGGTTAGTAGGTCTATAAGGGGACTAGAAATCCTCTTATTACTTGTTAGACTGTCCGTTAGCTAGGAATTAACTATATTTAACTATTAAAAGCTTCTAATCTTAAAGAATACGCTGTAATCTAGTGAATCTAGAAGCCGCCGCATCAGAATCTACTAGGGAGGTCTTCCTATCCCTCTAGCTAGATTCCCTTCCATTTTCAATATCTTTTTAGAGGCCTTAGAAGGGTTTAAATCCTTCTTATCCTGCTCTTTAGTGGCGTTAGAGTCCTTCTTAGGGTTAGAATTAGAAGACTTCTTTTCCTAGTCCTTAGAATTTCCCTTATTATTATTAGAAGCCTTATAGCTAAGGGCTTTAGCTATAGGGGAGGTCTTATCCCTTTGTTCTTCTAATAAATCCACCATAAGGAACTGTAAATTTAGGGTATTTACAGGCAGTCCTTATGCCCTAGAAGCTCTAATAGTAAATCTTTGTCTCTTAGCCTAACTAGGAAAGGTTTGCTTTAATGCATTAATATAATGATTTACTTAATTAATAGGGGCGATCTTTACACTACAAAGTTATAGTCTAGCTAGTAAATTATTAAAATTAGCATTAAAAGCCTCTAAAGATCCCTTATAACTTAAAAAGTTTAGGGAGTGGTAGCTAGCGTATAGTGTACTACGCTGGATTTTAGCACTCTGCGAATACTACCTAATAAGGACTTTATAGGCTTTTTTAGGGGATTTTTACTAATATATAGTAGCCTATAGTCTAGGTTAGCAGCTATCTCTTAATATTATTAAAAGAATAGCTTAGTTATAATTAGCTAGATAGCTTACTAGGCTTAGATTATCTATAAATTTAGGTAATCCTAGGGCTCTAAATTATATGCTTAGGGCTTGCTTCCACTAATTATAGTTTTTAGGGCCTTTTAGCTTAGCTCCCTTTAGAATAGAGTGAACCTTCTTATTTAGTTCCTTTATAGCACCTATATTAAAGGCAGCTTATAAGTTACTAGAAGGTACGCTTATAGAAGTAGTAGCTAGGTCTTTTTCTAGAACCTTAGTATTTTCTTCCTTAGGTCTATTAGAAGCCTAAAGACCTTGCATAATAGTTATAGTTTGCGTTAATTTCTCTAGAAGATTATTAATGCTAGCCTTGTTTTTAATATAATTATCCTCGCTATGCCTAATAAAATCAGCTAAGGTCTTGCCTTATTATTTAATTTAACTTTGTAGTTGCAAAGTACTAGCCTAAATAGCTAGTTAACCTTCTATATCTATCCTACTAGGGTCCCTAGGGGGGCTAGAAGACCCTATAGCAGGGGCCTTACCCTTATAACTAGGTAGTGCTATCTTCTAAAAGTCCCTAAAAAAGAAAAGAATCCCTATGCAAAAGCTCTAAATTTGTTTCTATTGCAAATAACGCACGCTAGAAATTACTTGTGTTACAATCTAGTCGCGCACGTAAAATGTGTGGCGAAGCCGTTTAAAAGGGCAGCCCTTAGGTCTAAAAAGTGGGTCTTTAGTACGCGCGGGCAGAAAAATGGCGGAGAGGGGTCTCCGAGAAAATTTTCTTAACACTAAGTAATAGGAATCGTAGATAATAGGTATTACAGAAGCTACAACGTAACGCAACGTAATGTATAGTGCGTGTAACGTAATGTAATAGGTCAAAAAAAAAAGCCTAGTATAGATATACTAGATGTCTAATGATTTTAAAGGGTGTAGCGTATCTACTATTATAGATAATATTAAATATAACGGTCGTAGTAGTGAATAGAATCACTAAAAGTGGTTGTGGTTATAACTAGATAGTTACGGTTGCAATGTGGTGGTTGCGGGTGCGGCTGTAGTTAATTTTTAACACTAAGGGTCTAA
Organism: Epichloe amarillans; assembly: GCA_024072835.1. Lineage (NCBI taxonomy): Eukaryota > Fungi > Ascomycota > Sordariomycetes > Hypocreales > Clavicipitaceae > Epichloe > Epichloe amarillans. The sequence goes on along the minus strand of CP099637.1, from coordinate 2,392,481 downwards.
TGTTATGATGCGTGGCGCTAGTAGATAAAAAGCTTTAACTTCTAGTAGTTTCCTTCGTAATCTTAAGAGCCTATAGGTATAGTAGGTAGTAACTAGTACCTAAAATTAAGCAGTAATCGCAGTAGAATAACGTAGTAATGTAGTAATCTATAGGCCTTCTAGGCTTATAACCTATTGAAAATGGAAGGGAATCTAGCTAGAGGGATAGGAAGACCTCCCTATTAGATTCTAATGCGGTGGCTTCTAGATTCACTAGATTATAGCGTGTTCTTTAAGATTAGGAGCTTTTGATAGTTAAATATAGTTAATTCCTAGCTAACGGATAGTCTAACAAGCAATAAGAGGATTTCTAGTCCCCTTATAGACTTACTAACTGTATTGGAGGATCTAGATCGCTAGAGAGGTCTTAGAAGCTACTTTTTATTTTCCGCAAAACCTATTTGTATGGGAAAAATAAAAAATTGACTTATAGCTATATAAACTAGCTACCTAGGTGGCCTAACTAAGCACTTTAATATATAACCCTATTAATAAAATATACTATTAAATCCAGAAAAATTCAAGGATTTAAATAGTATACGTTAGCCTTTTATATAACTACTAGTTGCCTAGTTATAGTCAATTTTAGCTTCCCTATAGGGTAACCTAGTCGGCTTAGTCATACAAGCCCGTGGGTTAGTTGTGGGAACAACGTAGGTCATAATAGAACGCTGCAAGCAACGCCTGTAACCAACGTTACAACAACGCAACAAGGCAACTAGTGGGCCTATAAAATAGTGCTATAAATAGCATTATTTTAACAACTTTAAAGTTAAAGGTATAGTTATCCTTAAGGGTAAACTCAAAGTAATAGGGGCTATTAGCGTTTATCTAACATTAGTAGCATACCTTTATTATCTCTTTAATAGCTTTAATGTTAATCTTATGCCCTAAATTACATAATAAGTTATAAAGCCTTTAGACTAATAGGTAACTAAATTAATAATATAACTGTTATAGTTTAACCTCTGTTAGGTAGTTGCTTGTAATTAACGCTTTGTTCTAGAGCAATAACATTTATGCGTGCCCCTATTTACATGCTAAGGGGACCTTAATACTACCTTGCTAGAGGATATTCTTAGTAGTAATAAAGTTAATCTTTAATATAACTATATCCTTAAGGTATAGCAAGAAGGGAGTGTTTATAGGTATTATATAGAAGGTAATATTACTAAAGGGAGTAGGTATATTAACTATTCTAAGGGAGGTAATTTCTATACTACCTCTAAACCTAATTATTACCTTACCTACTCTGACTTAAAAACTTGGACAAAGGGATAAGGCTAGCGTAAGCTAGCAACAAACAACTACGAATGGCCACACTAACAGCGGCGCTAACCTAGTCTAAGGCTGGCGCTAGACCAAACAAAGACGCAAGGGGGTTTTTTGTCCTTCTAAAGGTTTTCCTCTTTAACTAATCTGTAGGAGTACTAGAAATAGCTAGGGAAGGCTAACTAGCGTATTTAAATAAAAAATAAAATAATACCTTACCTACTCTTACCTTATTAAGTTAAAGTTAAGGTATCTTACCTTATAGCATAAGGAATTATAAGTAACCTACTATTAAGTACTTAGCTACTCTAGTATTAGGCATAATGCCTTAGAAAACCTTAGCTAAGTAATAGTCTTTAAGCATAAATATATATAGCGCTTTATTAGGAGCCTTATTACTAAAGGGGCTTTTCTTACTTAGCCTATGTTATATTACTTAGTTAGTAAGAATTTTAACTGTTTTCTTGCTATTAAGCATTGCTCCTTATGTAAAGAAGCTTATAGGCACTAGGCTATCTTTCCTGCTAGTTTTATTATTAAACCCTATGCTTACTATATATTAGGTAATCTTATTATCTTTAGAAGGCTAGGAGAAAGGGTCTTAACTAGGGGTTCCTTTATACTAAGTAAGGAATAACTTATATAAAGCTTTAGGGGATAGGGAAGAGTTAACTAAGTAGTAGCTCTTATAATATTAGTATGCTTTCTTTTACTTCTCTTTAAGGTGCTTTATTAACTAATATCTTTCCTTACTATATATATAGCACTTCTTTAAGTAAGGGGCTTTTTTCTTACCTTTATACCTCTAGGGAGGGTTGTTAGTTCCGCAGGGATTGATAACGCGTACGCGAAGCCTTAAGAATAGTATCGTTGTTAATAATCTATTCTAGGCTTGTTATTCTATATAATCTAAGAAGAGAAAAGGGAAGCAAAAGAGAGGGCTTTTGTAAGGGATAATAGCTACCTATTGTGGGTCACGTGACGCTAGCCCTGCCCTATCACAGGGCCCGCTTACAGGGCTAAAAGTAAGGCTTACGCGCGCGCGCGCGCGCGTAGGCTAACCCTCTTCTAGTTATAATTGCGGCTATTAAGCGCGATTAATATTGTGTTATACTAACACTAGGAACTCTCTCTTTAATATAACTATTAACGCATAATATTAATTAAAAGAAAGAAAAGAAAATAATAATAATATAGCTTATATATTAATATAAAAGAGAAAAGGAAAAATAAGGGCTATATATACCTATAGTAGTAAGAAAAGAAAGAAAAGACTAGTCTATCTCTAATAACTTTTTAAAGGGATAAGTAGGCCTCCCCCTAATCCCTTTTGCCTCTTAATATTATTAATAATATCTATATAGCTACCCTCTAAATTCCTCCCCTTTATATAGCTACCCTCTAACTCTCCCCCCCTCCCTTTATTATTTACTATTACTATCTTTATACCTCTATACTTTAGTGCCTTCCCCCTCCTCCTAGTTATTTACTATAACTATTTTAGCACTACTATAATCTATCTAGCTCTCTATTCTCTATTAACTCCCCTCCCCCTCCTAGTTATTTACTATAACTATTTTAGTACCTCTTGTTAGGGTCGTGGAGGCTATGGAGCGACACAGGCAATAGAGGCAATAGCATTATGTATAGTGGGACCCACTTAGGGCTTGCAGCGCCCTAGCTACGAGGTCGCTATAAGCTAGTTATATAAGCATAGAGGGGGTATTTAGGCAAAGGTTATATATATAGAATATAGGAGGCTAGAGATTAAAACCCTTAAGTATTACTACTTACCTTTAGTAATCTAGCTACTACTTATTTATACTATTACCTTATTCTATTTATTCTAGCCTAAAAGCCTTAATAAGTTAATCTCTCTTTCCTATTAAGGTAATAGGCTATTAGTAAGGTAAGAATATTAGTATTATAAAGAATAAACACTTACTTAAGGGGTACTAATAACTCTAGAGTAAATACACTATATAAAGGTATACTTATAAATTAGAACTTGCTTCTAGAATATAAGTTCTCTTATCTAACCACACTAGAGAATTCCTATGTATTAGAACTTATTATTAATAGTAAGGAAGCTATATTAAACCATAGCCTTATATAAGTAAAGACATAGCTATAAATTACTTAAAAGAGGTAAAAACTTAAATAACTATAAAAAAATTTATAAGAAGTAAATACCCCTCCCTAATTAGTTAATACTAATAAAGGCCTTACTCCTACCCTATAAACACCTTTTACCTAAGACACTACCCCTATTCCCTAGGAAGCACTACCCTTACTTAGACTTTATAAATATAGCATAGTAAAGATATAGCTAAAAGCTCCTATATATAAGGGGGATACCTATAAGAACCTATAAATATTCTTAGTGGATTTAAATATAACCTTTACTATAGATTAAAACATATTTACTAATAACATAATAAAAGTTATATATACTAGTAGCTACCTAGTAAATAAGGCAAAGTAATAGTAAATATGCTTTACTACTATAAATAGTTATATAAATTACTAAAAGCTACACTTAGGTAGAGTTTATTTAATAGCTAAAAACTAGAGGAATAGATAAAGATAGTTACTACCTAAAAGCTATAGGAATGCTACTAACCCTTTATTAAGGCAAGGATTAGTTATTCTAGACTTTTATTAAAGTCTAGGGGAAGGCAAAGGCAAAATTACCTAAGCCTATGCCTAAACCTCTAAGAATTACTTAGTTTATATAGTACCTAAATAGCACTATAAAGAAGTAAGTATTTAGCTAAGAGTACCCTATAAGTTAAAACTACCTTATTAGCTAAGGAAAGAAAGTAGAAGTAATAACTAGGGAAAAGAAAGGGATTCCCTATAAAGGCTACTAAGAAGGTAACTAAAGAGGTAACTAATAAAAGAGAAGGAATTACTTAGTATCCCTAGAAAAAGAGCTATAGGAAGGATACTATATAAGAGTAAGGGGCTTGCTAGTCTATTATAAGTATAGGAAACTAGGCTACCTATTAACTAAGTACACTAAACTAGACTATAGTATTTACTAGAAAAACACCTACACTACTAAGACACACTAAGCTAGCACTAAATAGGCTAGGAGTTACTTAAATGCAAATAAGACCCTAATTAGCGTAGTAAAACCCTAGGAAAACGCTCTTAATATAACTTAACTTAATAAGAATAGTTTTCTAAACCTATAAATTCATATAGATATTAAGTTATATTAAGATAACCACTAGGTAGTAGTGCTAACGCTATTTAACCCTAGCACTATATATTCCTTAATTCACCCTAATATGCTAATAGACCTTAATTAGTTAAAAGTGTAACCTTATAATAATACGCTTAAGAGTGTATTAAGTAATATTATGCTATATTAAGGGATTTTAAAGAAAATAGTATTAGTTAGGGATAGTATAGGCTATATAAAGATATGCTAACTTAGCTACTATGTTACTAATAGTAGCGAAAAATTAGTTTTAGGAGTTAATTAGGTAAGAGAGTATAAGCCTATAATAATATCTTAGAAAGATAGACTTTAGAGATACCTTATAATAAAGGAACGTATCTTATTAGCAATAGGGTTATAGGATAGTTAAAAAGTAGCGAAATATACGTCTATTATAGTAGTACTTAACCTATAGGTAATGCATATAATTAGATGCGTAGCCGCTATTAAACCTATAGTAAATAAAGATAAAGGAAGTAGTAATAGTGTAATAATAGAACTAGCTAATAAACCTAAGAAAGTGGAACTTCTAGAAGCTTATAAGGAGTTTAAAGATATGTTTTTAAATAAAGAGGCTAGCACCCTTCCTAGCTTAGATAGCTATATATATACTATTAAATTAGAAGAAGGAAAAGCATTACTATAGGGTCTAATATAACCTAGCTAAGAAAGAGTTATAGGTGCTTATAAGTACCTAGTGACTACGTAGGAACGTAGGTAGATCTAAAGATCCGTTAGCCTAGTAGGCGCCCTAATCCTTTTTATGCTAAAAAAAGGCAGAAAGCTATAACTATACATAGATTATAGGGGCCTTAATAAGATTACGGTTAAAGACAAGGCCCCTTTACCCCTAATATTAGAAATCTTAGATTAACTAGGGGGTGTAAAGATTTTTATAAAGTTAGACCTTAAAGATACGTACTATTAGCTACGTATTTGTAAGGGTAATAAGTGGAAAATAGCCTTTTAGTGTAAATATAGTTACTTTAAGTATCTTATAATGCTATTTAGGCTTATTAATACGCTAGTATTCTTCTAAGAGTATATTAATAAAGCTTTAGAAGGCCTTAATAATCTTATTTACATTATCTACCTTAATAACACCCTAATATTTAGCTATAAGATCTTAGAGCATAAGGGTAATATTAAAAAGATTCTTAAGAGATTTTAGAAAGCTAACCTTTTTATTAATTTAGATAAGTGCTAATTCTCTATTAAGGAGGTTAAATTCCTTAGTTATATAATCTCACTAAAAGGAATCTTAATAAACCTAAGCAAGGTAAAGGTAATTATAACGTGGCTAATACCTATCTATATGTTTAATATCTAATCTTTCCTTAGGTTTACTAGTTTCTATAGGCGTTTTATTAAGTTATATAGCAAAATAGTTATCTTATTAATAAACTACCTATATAGAAACTAACTAGTAAAGTTTAAGCTAAATAATAGTAAGCTAGCAGCGTTTAGGGAACTATAAAAGTTATTTTAAGAGGCTTTAATTTTAGTTTACTTTAACCTAATATTACCACTATAAGTAAAGACTAATGCCTCTAGATACGTAATTAGAGCTATCCTTATAATATTAGTGCTAGGTCGCTAGCACCTTATAGCGTTTATATTAAGAAAGTTAAAGGACGCTAAATTACGCTATATAACACTAGATATAGAGCTACTAGCAATTTAGAAGGCTTTTTAGACTTAGAGGCACTACCTTACTTACTTAGCATACCTAGTTACTATAATTATAGATTACCTAAACTATAAGTACTTTATAATAAAGCCTAAGCTAACTAATTACTAGGTTACTACGTTAGATAAGCTATGCCTATTTAACTTTACTATTAAACACTAGGTAAGGAAGCTAAATCCTACTAATCCTTTATTATAAAGGTTAGACTATATTAGTAAGGAAAGGAAGGCTAAGGCTTTTATATCTTAGTTACTAACCTTCCTTACTAAGTTTACTACTATTAGGCTATAGGGGCGCTATATTAGTAATAGCTTAACTACTAGTTAGGCATGTCTATAGTGTGTTAGGTTTATAGTTAAGGAGTAGTGTAAGAGTAATAGTAACTTAGTAAGTACCCTATGTTTATGCTTACTACCTCTTAATAGTAAAGTAATAACCCTAATAGTAAGTAAGAGAACCTTTACTATATTAATCTTTACTAAGCTAGGTAAAAGGCCTAAGTGTATAGTAATAGAGCTATAGGATTATAGTAATTAAACCTTACTAGCTAGTTTAAGAACCTTTTTTATATTAATCTTTACTAGGCCTATAGAAGTAATAGTAAGTAAGTTAACCTTTGCTATATTAACCTTTATTACACTAGTTAAAAAGTCTAAGAGTGCTACTAGGGAGCTATATGCTTATAGTAGTATTAAGGCAAATTACCTAATAGTAAGTAAGAGAACCTCTTTTATATTAATCTTTATTATATTTATAGAAGTAATAGTAAGTAAGAGAACCTTTGCTATATTAATCTTTACTAGGTTAGTTAATTTATCTAAGAGCGCTACTAGAGAGCCACTAGGCTATAGTAGTGTTATAATAAGAATCTTAGTGGTTTAGAGAACCTTTTCTAAGTTTAACTCTAATATTAGGAGTAAGGCAGCGAAATTAGAAGCCTTAATTTAAGTCTTATTATTAGAAGCATAGCAAGGGGATGCCTTTATTACATAGCAAAAGTTATTACTAATAAGTAGTAACTCTAGTGCGTTAGGACTATAGTTAATTAGTCCCTCTAAGCTAGAGGCTAGAGAGCTATAGATATAGACTATAAGATCCTCTAAGTTACTAATATATAAAAATCGTGTTTTTATTTCACTAGGATTATAGAAAGAAATTTTACTATTAACCTATAATAATCCTATAGTAAGTTATTAGGGGGTTAGTAAGACCCTCTATTATATTATAGGCTAATATTACTAGCTATTAATAAAGAAAGACATTAAGGTATATATCTAGTCTTATGTTAATTATTAAGTTTTAAAGCTAAGGTTATATAAGCCTTATAGCAAGTTAGCTACGTTACTAGTGCCTAATTACCCTTTCTAAGAATTATTAATAGACTTTATTATAGGCTTACTACTAGTAAAGGATTAGAAGTTTTAGTTATATAACGTGATTTTAGTTATTATAGACTAATTCTTAAAGTATAGTATTTATATACTAGTGTTTACATAACTAACTAGTAATAGCCTTGCTATAGTGTTCCTTAAGAATGTTTTTAAAGACTATAGCGCCCTAGAAAGTATTATTATAAACTATAGGTTAATATTTACTAGTGAATTCTAGAGGACTTTCTACTACCTTATTATAATAAAGTGGTAACTAAGTACTATATTTTACCCCTAAATAAATAGGTAAATAGAGTAATTAAACTAGGTTCTTAAGCATTATCTAAGAGCCTATATATACGCTAAATAGGATAATTAGGTAAAATATTTACTAATAGCATAGTTTACTTATAATATAAGTAAGTATAGTAATTATAGCCTAATACTAGCAGAGGCACTATAAGGGTATAACCTAAGGGGACTATATTAGGCTATCCTAATGCCTAACTTAGTAAATAACTAGGTAGAAAATAGAGTCTTAGAATTAAGATAAAGATACTTAGAGATTAAGTGGCTACTTTATAACGTATAAGTATAGTAAAAGAAGTATTATAATTATAAGAGAATGCTAATAGAGTTTAAGGTTAGGGACTATATTTTGCTATTTACTAAGAATATTAACCTAAGATAACTAAGCTAAAAGCTTATAGCTAAGTACCTAGGGCCCTATAAAATTAAGAAGGTAGTTAGTAATTATAGCTTAGCCTATTAATTATAATTACTAGCTAGCTTAAGACTTTATAATGTGTTTAATATTATAAGCCTTAAACTATTTAGAGGGAATCCTACTAGCTATATAAATGCGTCCTTACTATAAGATAATATTAAGGATAATAAAGAAGAGTTTAAGGTTAAGAGAATTATCTTATATTAGTATAACGGAAAATAGCGGAAATTCTTAGTAAAATAGAAAGGCTATAATAGCTTAGAGAATTTATAGGTATTAAAAAGAGATTTTATTATAAGGGATATTATAAATAATTATAAGTAGTAATTAAGTAGCTAGTTTATAGAGATATTATTACTTTAGTAATTTAATATATAAAATTTTATAGCATAAAAAGTTATATTCTCTTAAAGCAAACTACTATATAGCTACTAAGCATCTATTACTCTATTATTATATTTACTACTATATTTTCCTTTATAGTAGCTATAGGAGCTTTATTATTAGAGAACCTCTCCTTATCCCTATAAATAAAGGAATAGAGCTCTTTAATAAGCTTAGAGGGGCTAATATAAGTAAGGAGCTATAAAGTATAGGCTATAAACTAGCTATAAGTTAGTAAAGTAAGAGCTATGCTAAGGATAATAGGACTTACTATAGGAGCATTTTAAGCTATAAAGCGTAGGCTATTAGCAATATTAATCTAGACCTTAAGGTTAGTAGTATTAAATAGCTATAATATTACTACGCGCTTATTAGCGTTTGCCTTATAAGTAGCTTCTATAGTTAGATAGGCCTAATAAACTCTCCTATAGTAATTTATATTCTTTATAGTAAGGAGAGCATTATATAATTTATATTTTACGCGTACTAAAGCCTAGTAATAAGTTAGCTCTAACTAAGTTACTAGAATTAATAATCTTACTAGGGATAGATAGTAATAGGTACTATTAGGAACCTCCTTTATAACCTTAAAGAACTTATAATAAAGTATTATAATTCTTATAGGACACTAATAATAGGTTAGCTAGCTAAGAGTAGTAGCCTTAAAGGGGCACTTATACTAATATATATTTTATTGTTTTTTATATAGTAAGCGCACTTTAAGGAATTACCTATTCTAAGTTAGTATTATAAGAGTAAGGGAGGAGTAGCTTAGTTATACTAGGGGAATAATAGCACTTATTAGGAATTAGCTTTCTATTTATAATATACTAAGGTTTAGCTTTATTATCTTTAGGGGTAATTTGCTAGATTACTACTTACTAACTATAGTAAAGGTAAGGAATTTTAATTATATTGCTTAGTGAGTTAGTAGCTATAACACTATAAATAAGAGGTAAACTTACGCGGATGTTTTTAAAGCACATAAAGCCCTCTTATAAGGGGATTTTTCTAGGGCAGGCGCTAAGGGTCCTAGAGTTATTAGGTAAATAGAAGATATTATAATCTATTTATAAGTTAGTAGTAAGTAAGTAAGAAGTAAAGTAGTAAGATATAAACTATAATACTAACTATAAGAAGTAAAGAGATAATAAGATAATAAGGAGAAAGACTCTAAATAACGTTAGTAACTACTAGGTAGTAGTAGTAAGAACGCTACTATAGGGCTAGTAAGGCTAACTTATAAATTTAATATTAAAAAGTAAGAGGGATAAGGAGGAAAGAAAGAGAAGAAAGAGAGAAAATTTAGTCTTTTTTATATTAAACCGCGAACCCCTTAAGTAATTTACGTAGGTAGCGAAAGTAAGCTATAGGTTAAAAAGCTAGCGTTATAGCTATTAATAGCTAAAGTTATAGCTAACTATATATACCTAGCGAGCTTATAGTAACTTTACTAGAACTTATAATTAAATACACCCTAATGTATAGTGTCTAATACCCTATCCCTTTTAGCTAATAAGAAAATATAACATAGGGTGTTTACTTTTGTAAAACTAGAGAGAATAAGGATATAAGTATTTATAAAGTAACTCTATAGCTATAACTATATTATAACTAAGAGCTTATAGGTAAGGTAAGGAATAATAGCTAAACCTATTATTAATAGGGCTATTATCCCCTTATATCTTACATTAGGATATGTAAGGTAAGAATTACGTAGGAAGTTTAAAATAGCGAGTTCGCACTAACTAGGTAGTAAGTATAATTAAGGGTAATTATAAAGTAAAGGGGGTACTATATTAGGGTTATAGAGGCTACGGAGTAATATAGGCAATAGAGGCAATAGCATTATATATAGTAGGACCTACTTAGGGCTTGCAGCGCCCTAGCTATAAGGTTGCTATAAGCTAGTTATATAAGTGTAGAGGGGGTATTTAGGCGAAGGTTACACATATAGAATGTAAGAGGCTAGAGATTAAAACCCTTAAGCATCACTACTTACCTTTAGCGATCTAGCTGCTACTTATCCATACCATCACCCTGTTCTATCCATTCCGGCCTAGAAGCCTTAACATTAATTAAGGTATTAATCTTAGCCTTAGTGGAGAGCTTAAAGGGCTCTCCTAGGGTTATAATTACGCCTTCCTTACGTAGTCTAATTATAAGGGTAAGGTTAGCTTCCTCCTTAGCTAAGATAAACACATTAGTCTTATTAATAATTACTAGAGGGTTCTTATATAGTCTACCCTAGCTATCTCTTTAGGGGGACCTCTAGGGGTCTAGCTACTAGCCCTTCTTAGGCCTCTCTCTCTTCTTTAGCTAGCTAAGGTAAGAGGGCCTTTGTGTTTAGGTCCTCCTAGTAAGGCCTAATAGAGGTTAACTAAAAAGCCTTTAGGCCTCTTAGAAGGTTAAGCATATAGGTCTCTTTATTAATTAAAAGGAGGTTATATAGGCCTTACTAACTATTGCCTTCTTACTACACTTATACTAGTAATCTAAGTAGTAAGCTAAGGGTTAATGCTATATCTAGGCTATTCCTTATTATAAGGGCTTTATTAATTTTCTAGATAGCATAAAGGCGCTTAACTTCCTTTATTACCTTTTATATAGTAATTACACACTATAATATCTCTAGTAAAGGAGGGGATTTACTTATTATATATAAATATACCCTAAAGACTAAAAGGGTTAAAATAAGGCTATTTAGTCCTACTATATTATTAAGAGCTTTTATAGCTATCTATAGGGCTATAGGCTTAGGGGTTATTAGGCATTCCTATTATATAATATTATAGGCTTTATAAAGTAGCCTATAATATCTCTTAACCTTTCTAATGCTATAGTGTGCTTTAATTAGGACTTTCTTAATAGAAATTAACATTAATGCTACAAATTAATGGAATTCTTTGCTATAGAAGTTAGTGCTAGCATTAGTAATAACCTAATCTAGGGGTCTAAGGTATGCATTAATCTAGCATACTCTTAGAGCTTCCTATATTATTTTAGCTAAAATATCCTTAAGGAATCTCGCTATATTAAAAGCTATAGCTATATCTATAGCATAAAGCGTGGGTTAATTTCTATTAAGATATATAATATTTACTATTACTTTAAAGTTAAAGGTATAGTTATCCTTAAGGGTAAACTTAAAGCAATAGAGGCTATTAGTATTTATCTAACATTAGTGGCATACCTTTATTATCTCTTTAATAGCTTTAATATTAATCTTATGCCCTAAATTATATAATAGGTTATAAAGCCTTTAGACTAATAGGTAGCTAAATTAATAATATAACTATTATAGTTTAACCTTTATTAAGTAGTTACTTATAATTAATGCCTTATTCTAGAGTAATAGCATTCACGCATACCCCTATTTACGTGCTAAGGGGACTTTAATACTACCTTACTAAAGAATATTCTTAGTAGTAATAAAGTTAATCTTTAATATAACTATATCCTTAAGGCATAGTAAGAAGGGAGTGTTTATAGGTATTACATAGAAGGTAATATTGCTAAAGGGGGTAGGCATATTAACTATTCTAAGGGAGGTAATTTCTATACTACCTCTAAACCTAATTATTGCTTTGCTTACTCTTACCTTATTAAGTTAAAGTTAAGGTATCTTGCCTTATAGCGTGAGGAATTATAAGCAACCTACTATTAAGTACTTAGCTGCTTTAGTGTTAGGCATAATACCTTAGAAAACCTTAGCTAAGTAATAGTCTTTAAGCATAAACATATGCAAAGCTTTATTAGGAGCTTTATTACTAAAGGGGCTCTTCCTACTTAGCCTATACTACATTGCTTAGTTAGCGAGGATTTTAACTATTTTCTTGCTATTAAGCATTACTCCTTATATAAAGAAGCTTATAGGCACTAGGCTATCTTTCCCGCTAGTTTTATTATTAAACCCTATACTTACTATATATTAGGTAATCTTATTATCTTTAGAAGGCTAGGAGAAAGGGTCTTAACTAGGGGTTCCTTTATACTAAGTAAGGAATAACTTATATAAAGCTTTAGAGAATAGGGAAAAGTTAACTAAATAGTAGCTTTTATAATATTAGTATGCCTTCTTTTGCTTCTCTTTAGAATACTTTATTAACTAGTATCCTTCCTTACTATATATATAGCACTTCTTTAAGCAAGGGGCTCCCTTTATACCTTTATACCTCTAGGGAGGGTATTATAGCTCTTTACCCTTACTATTATACCTTCTATTAGTCTAGAACTACTCTTAGGGTTTAGTATTAGTAAGGAATTAATATTAACCACTAGATTCTTCTATAATTAGGCAAATAGTTATCTAAACCTACTTATAGAATTATTAAAGGCTATTAGAAGGGTTAGTAAGGTAGCTCCTATACTTAGGGATTTTATTACAGGCAGTTATAATTTAATTTTAGAGGGCTTGCTCTAATTAACTTACATTAGGGATAGCTCTTTATAATATAGAGAGCTTCTTTATAATCTTATTAAAGCATTTTACCTTTAACTTATTAGGGTTATTATAGATTATCTTCTAAAGGGATATGTTATACTACTTAAGAAGGTATTACGCCTTATATTCTCTATCTTAAACCTTTACTTTATCTTTATTACTAGGCTTACAAGGTCCTAAGGATTCCCTAGCTATAAGAGGTAGTCTAAGTAATACCTAAGGGCTTTCCCTTTTAGTATTACTTCTAGTGTATAGCTAGATTGCTTTTTCTTAATATCTAAGAGCTTACACTTCCTTTTAAATACTAGGAGCTTTAATTTAAAGATATTATAGTCCTTAGCGCTATATTGCTTCTCTAGTGTGTATATCTTTATAAGATTAATAATTTACTTTGCTATAGGTTAAGAGGGGATAAGTGTGTTATTAATAGGCATTATTCTCTCTTAAGGAGAGGGAAACTAGTGCTATTAAGCTAGTTCTAGTTCTTAAGGTAAGGGAGGGGGCTATAGAAAAGGCAGTTATTACTAAATTACTAGCGTAATAGCTAGGGTAGGTTAACGTAAGACTTAATAAAGAGGGAAGGTAATCCTTATAGTTTAGGGTTACTAGAAGCTACCTTTATTAAAGAGGTTATTAAGGAAGTCTTTACTTACTATAATCTTCCTTTAGAAGTCTATATACTTCTTATAGGCATTATCCACTTTTTCTTATAACTAGAAGTGAAATTTCTCTTATTTAAGGACTTCTTAAAGGTTTATAATAATAGTTATAGTCTAGTTAATTATTATATACACTCTATTAGTTATAAGATAGTTATAGAGGTGCTTTACTACTAAGGCTAGTGCTCTTTAAAGTATTTATAGTGTTTACTTATAGAAGTCTTTAGTAAACTCTATAAAGAGGGTTTTTCTAGTTACCTTTCTTGCTTTATAATCCTTTACTTTAGTAAGAATATATATTATAAGCGTTTCTAGTGTGTTATCCTTATTAATATTAAATCCTTTAATCTTATAGAGTGGTTTTTCTATAATATAATAGTGTAAGTTCTAAGGGATATAGAGGAAGGGAATTATACTAGGTTTTCTCTCTAGTTACCCTTTATAAGCTTCTAAGAAGGTGTCTCCTACTTATAAGCTATTATAACTTACTAGGACTTATATTTACTCCTTCTTATTAACTATTATAACTTATAGGCTTTAGAGGAGATAAAATAGGAAAGAGGGATAATAAATTTTAGGTAAGGAGATATATAAAGGATTGCAAGCTTCTTAGTAATTAGCTTTATTACGTAATAAAATGCACTAAGGAGAAGAATAATAGGATAAGATAAGCTACTAGAGTTAAACTATTCTTTAAGGTTTAGGCTTCTATCTATTATATTAAGAAAAACAATAGGATAGGCAAGCTACTAGAGTTAAACTCTTCTTTAAGATAATAGGCTTCTTCCTTAGCACTCTTAGGGATCTTATAATAAATAGGCTACTTAAAAGGGACTTATTTACACTACTTCTATAAGAATCTCTTCTATAAAAGACCTTACTAATCTATAGTTAGCATAGTCTATAAGAGAGTGGTTAGCACTTATAAGTTAGACTATAGTTATTGCAATTTATAAGAGAGTGGTTAGCACTTGCAAATTAAAAGTGGTTACCTAGGGGTTAACCACTAATTAGTGTTAGTTCCGTAGGGATTAATAACGCGTTATATAAAGCCTTAAGAATAGTATTATTATTAATAATCTATTCTAGGCTTATTATTTTATATAATCTAAGAAAAGAAAAGGGAAGCAAAAGAGAGGGCTTTCGCGAGGGATAATAGCTACCTGTTATGGGTCACGTGACGCTAGCCCTGCCCTATTATAGGGCCCGCTTACGGGGCTAAAAGTAGGGCTTGCGCGCGCGCGCGCGCAGGCTAACCCTCTTCTAGTCGTAATTGCGGCTATTAAGCGCAATTAATATTGTGTTATTCTAACACTAGGAACTCTCTCTTTAATATAACTATTAACACATAATATTAATTAAAAGAAAGAAAAGAAAATAATAATAATATAGCTTATATATTAATATAAAAGAGAAAAGGAAAAACAAGGGCTATATATACCTATAGTAGTAAGAAAAGAAGGAAAAGACTAGTCTATCTTTAATAACTTTTAAAAGGGATAAGTAGGCCTCCCCCTAATCCCTTTTACCTCTTAATATTATTAATAACATTCACATAGCTACTCTCTAAATTCCTCCCCTTTATATAGCTACCCTCTAACTCTCCCCCCCTCCCCTTATTATTTACTATTACTATCTTTATATCTCTATACTCTAGTGCCTTCCCCTCCTCCTAGTTATTTACTATAACTATTTTAGCACTACTATAATCTATCTAGCTCTCTATTCTTTATTAACTCCCCTCCCCCTTTAAGTTATTTACTATAACTATTTTAGTATCTCTATGCTCTATATATATTATATAGAGGTAAAAATAGCTAGAGAAAGCTAAAGAATTACTTCTAAGGGCCTTAAGGGCGTTATATAGCATTAGAAATAATCTCTAGATAACTAGGAGGCTCCTAGTAACTCCTATAAGGCTAGGAGCTACTATAAGAGTAGCTCCTATAGGAACTTCCCTATAGGAGTTACTATTCCTCCTTCTTTTTTTACTTCTTCTTATTACCTAGGGAGATATCCTCCCCTTTCTCCTCCTAGTAAACTTTCTCTAGGTTAGGGCCCTAGCCCTAATACTATTACCTATAGTAACTATCCTTTATGCCTTTACCTAGGGAGATATCCTTACTTTCCTTCTCCTAGTGTACTTTATCTAGGTTAGGCCCTTAGCCCTAATACTATTACCTATAGTAACTATCCCTATTACCTGTAGTGGCTATCCCTATTACCTATAGTAACTATCCCTATTACCTACGTAGGTTACCTACCCCTCTATCTAGATTATTATCCTATTACTAGAGATAAATTACTCTAGGGCCTTATTTAGTAATGCCTTTGTAAAGGCATTAGCTAGGTTATTAGCTTTATTAATCCATTAGATCTCGCAGAGCTTATAGGGCTATAATATTAATTATTAGGCGCTTCTCTTTAGTTATACTAAGCTTAATAAGGCATTTATATAGGGAGTATAAGTCTATATAAACTATAACTAGGGTTAGAGGGGTATTTAATTAGTTTATAATTAATCCTAGTGTTATAGTAATTGCATAGGCTATGTTAACGCTAGTAACTATTCCGTAGACTTTAGAGGCTAGCACACTTTATATAACTCTCTTACTCTTTATTAAGCTAAAGTATACTATATTACCTATAATTATAAACTTACTATCCTTATAGTCTTTGTTAGCTAGGATTAGTATATAGCTAAGTTATAAAGTAAGGTCTTAATTATTTATAAAGGACCTATCTATAAAGGCATAAAGCTTTACTTTAGCAAGGTTAATTAGAATAAACGTAAGGCCTCTCTTTAGGTAGTCTATCTACCACTAAATCTAATAATTAAGGGCTTTAACGTTCTTAACTATTAGTTTTTAGTATTATATAGCAATAGATAGGTTATAGTAGGCTTCTAGTTAGCAAATTAAGGTAATATAGGTGCCTTAAGCTTATTACTTAATGTACTTTTGCTTTAAGTCTATAAGTGAAATTACTTTAAGTTTACTACTCTACCCCTTTTACTAAAGGGTAATAGCTATATTAGCCACTATTATAATAATTCCCTTATTAAAGGTAAGGGGATTACTCTTAAGGAGAAATTACTTTAGCTTTGCTATAAAGGCTATAGTAGCTAGCTCCTTTTCTTCTTTCTTAGAGAACTCCTTATCTAATAGCCCTAGTATATTATTAGTCTATATGCCTATATATACAAATTAAGGGCTCTTTTCTATTATTATAAGCAGGCAGGGATTATATATAGAAGTCTCTATTTAAAGCTTCTCTCTATAATGCTTATAATATATTACTTACTAGTGCGTTCTAGCCTTTATAATGCTATAGAGAGGCTTAATAACCCTTATAATTATTCCTTTAGGGTATTAGTTACAGATCTAAACTAGAAGTCTAGCTAGGATAACTCTATTTAATAGGGTTCTTAATTAAATATAGGCCTATATAATATCGCAAATCCATAGGATAAAGTCTTTCTTTATTAGCAAGGGAGTAATTATAAGGAGGAGGCATTAACTAGCTTATTAGATTATTAGGGCTTATGTTAAGATGCCTTGCTTTGCCTTATTACTAAAGCCTTAGATTATAAGCTGTAATTTCTTATATAGCTAGCCTATCTTCCCTTTAACCTTATTAATAATATAGGAGTTAAAGATCCTTACGCTACTATGCTCCCTTTTATTAAAGACTATAAATTTAAATATACCTTAGTTAATTAAGGCATTAATCTTAGCCTTAGTAAAGAGCTTAAAGGGCTCTCCTAGGGTTATAATTACGCCTTCCTTACGCAGTCTAATTATAAGGGTAAGGTTAGCTTTCTCCTTAGCTAAGATAAACACATTAGTCTTATTAATAATTACTAGAGGGTTCTTATATAGTTTGCCTAGCTATCTCTTTAGGGGGACCTCTAAGGGTCTAGCTACTAGCCTTTCTTAGGCCTCTCTCTCTTTTTTAGCTAGCTAAGGTAAGAGGGCCTTTATGTTTAGGTCCTCCTAGTAAGGCCTAATAGAGGTTAACTAGAAGGCCTTTAGGCCTCTTAGAAGGTTAAGTATATAAGTCTCTTTATTAATTAAAAGGAGGTTATATAGGCCTTACTAACTATTACCTTCTTGCTACACTTATACTAGTAATCTAAGTAATAGGCTAAGGGTTAATGCTATATCTAGGCTATTCCTTATTATAAAGGCTTTATTAATTTTCTAGATAGCATAAAGGCACTTAACTTCCTTTATTACCTTTTGCATAGTAATTATATACTATAATATCTCTAGTAAAGGAGGGGATTTGCTTATTATATATAGATATGCCCTAAAGACTAAAAGGGTTAGAATAAGGCTATTTAGTCCTACTATGTTATTAAGAACTTTTATAGCTATCTATAGGGCTATAGGCTTAGGGGTTATTAGGCATTTCTATTATATAATATTATAGGCTTTATAAAGTAGCCTATAATATCTCTTAACCTTTCTAATACTATAGTGTGCTTTAATTAGGATCTCCTTAATAGAAATTAATATTAATACCACGAATTAACGGAATTCTTTACTACAGAAGTTAGTGCTAGCATTAGTAATAACCTAATCTAGGGGTTTAAGGTACGCATTAATCTAGCATACTCTTAGAGCTTCCTATATTATTTTAGCTAAGATATCCTTAAGGAATCTTACTATATTAAAAGCTATAGCTATATTTATAGCATAAAGCGTGGGTTAATTTACGTTAAAATACATAATATTTACTATTACTTTAAAGTTAAAGGTATAGTTATCCTTAAGGGTAAACTTAAAGCAATAAGGGCTATTAGCATTTATCTAACATTAGTGGCATACCTTTATTATCTCTTTAATAGCTTTAATGTTAATCTTATGCCCTAAATTATATAATAGGTTATAAAGCCTTTAGACTAATAGGTAGCTAAATTAATAATATAATTATTATAGTTTAACCTCTATTAGGTGGTTACTTATAATTAATGCCTTATTTTAAAGCAATAGTATCCACGCATGCCCCTATTTATATACTAAGGGGACTTTAATACTACCTTACTAGAGGATATTCTTAGTAGTAATAAAGTTAATCTTTAATATAACTATATCCTTAAGGCATAGTAAGAAGGGAGTGTTTATAGGTATTATATAGAAGGTAATATTACTAAAGGGGGTAGGCATATTAACTATTCTAAGGGAGGTGATTTCTATGCTACCTCTAAACCTAATTATTACCTTACTTACTCTTACCTTATTAAGTTAAAGTTAAGGTATCTTACCTTATAGCATAAGGAATTATAAGTAACCTACTATTAAGTACTTAGCCACTCTAGTGTTAGGCATAATGCCTTAGAAAACCTTAGCTAAGTAATAGTCTTTAAGCATAAATATATACAAAGCTTTATTAGGAGCTTTATTACTAAAGGGGCTCTTCCTACTTAGCCTATGCTATATTACTTAGTTAGCAAGGAATTTAACTATTTTCTTGCTATTAAGCATTACTCCTTATGTAAAGAAGCTTATAGGCACTAGGCTATCTTTCCTACTAGTTTTATTATTAAACCCTATGCTTACTATATATTAGGCAATCTTATTATCTTTAGAAGGCTAGGAGGAAGGGTCTTAACTAGGGGTTTCTTTATACTAAGTAAGGAATAACTTATATAAAGCTTTAGAGAATAAGGAAGAGTTAACTAAGTAGTAGCTCTTATAATATTAGTATGCCTTCTTCTACTTCTCTTTAGGATGCTTTATTAACTAGTATCCTTCCTTACTATATATATAGCACTTCTTTAAGTAAGGGGCTCCCTTTATACCTTTATACCTCTAGGGAGGGTATTATAGCTCTTTACCCTTACTATTATACTTTCTATTAGTCTAGAACTACTCTTAGGGTTTAGTATTAGTAAGGAATTAATATTAACCACTAGATTCTTCTATAATTAGGCAGATAGTTATTTAAACCCACTTATAGAATTATTAAAGGCTATTAGGAGGGTTAGTAAGGTAGCTCTTACACTTAGGGATTCTATTATAAGTAGTTATAATTTAATTTTAGAGGGCTTGCTCTAATTAACCTACATTAGGGATAGCTTTTTATAATATAAAGAGCTTCTCTATAATCTTATTAAAGCATTCTACCTTTAACTTATTAGGGTTATTATAGATTATCTTCTAGAGAGATATATTATGCCACTTAAGGAGGTATTTTTACCTTATATCCTCTATCTTAAACCTTTGCTTTATCTTTATTACTAGGGTTATAAGGTCCTAAGGATTCCCTAGCTATAAAAGGTAGTCTAAGTAATACCTAAGGGCTTTCCCTTTTAGTATTACTTCTAGTGCATAGCTAGATTGCTTTTTCTTAATATTTAAGAGCTTACACTTCCTTTTAAATACTAGGAGCTTTAATTTAAAGATATTATAGTCCTTAGCGCTATATTGCTTCTCTAGCATATATATCTTTATAAGATTAATAATTTGCTTTACTATAAATTAAGAGGGGATAAGTGTATTATTAATAAGCGTTATTCTCTCTTAAGGAGGGGGAAACTAGTGCTATTAAGCTAGTTCTAGTTCTTAAGGCAAGGGAGGGGGCTATAGAAAAGGTAGTTACTACTAAATTACTAGTGTAATAGCTAGGGAAGGTTAACGTAAGACTTAATAAAGAGGGAAGGCAGTCCTTATAGTTTAGGGTTACTAAAAGCTACCTTTATTAAAGAGGTTATTAAGGAAGTCTTTACTTACTATAATCTTCCTTTAGAAGTCTATATACTTCTTATAGGCATTATTTACTTCTTCTTATAACTAGAAGTAGAATTCCTCCTATTTAAGGATTTCTTAAAGGTTTATAATAATAGTTATAGTCTAGTTAATTATTATATACACCCTATTAGTTATAAGATAGTTATAGAGGTGCTTTACTACTAGGGCTAGTGCTCTTTAAAGTGTTTATAGTATTTACTTATAAAAGTCTTTAGTAAACTTTATAAAGAGGGTTTTTCTAGTTACCTTTCTTGCTTTGTAATCCTTTACTTTAGTAAGGATATATACTATAAGCGTTTCTAGCGTGTTATCCTTATTAATATTAAATCCTTTAATCTTATAGAGTAGTTCTTTTATAATATAATAGTATAAGTTCTAAGGGATATAGAGAAAGGGAATTATACTAGGTTTTCTCTTTAGTTACCCTTTATAAGCTTCTAAGAAGGTGTCTCCTACTTATAAGCTATTATAACTTACTAGGACTTGCGTTTACTCCTTCTTATTAACTATTATAACTTATAGGCTTTAGAGGAGATAGAATAGGAAAGAGGGATAATAAATTTTAGGTAAGGAGATATATAAAAGATTGTAAGCTTCTTAGCAATTAGCTTTATTACGTAATAGAACGCACTAAGGAGAAGAATAATAGGATAAGATAAGCTACTAGAGTTAAACTCTTCTTTAAGGTTTAGGCTTCTGTCTATTATGTTAAGAAAAATAATAGGATAGGCAAGCTACTAGAGTTAAACTCTTCTTTAAGATAATAGGCTTTTTCCTTAGCACTCTTAGGGATCTTATAATAAATAGGCTACTTAAAAGGGACCTATTTACACTACTTCTATAAGAATCTCTTCTATAAAAGACCTTACTAATCTATGGTTAGCATAGTCTATAAGAGAGTGGTTAGCACTTGCAAATTAAAAGTGGTTACCTAGGGGTTAACCACTAATTAGTGTTAGTTTCGCAGGGATTAATAACGCGTACGCAAAGCCTTAAGAATAGTATTATTGTTAATAATCTATTCTAGGCTTATTATTCTATATAATCTAAGAAGAGAAAAGGGAAGTAAAAGAGAGGGCTTTCGTAAGGGATAATAGCTACCTGTTATAAGTCACATAACGCTAGCCCTGCCCTATTATAGGGCCTGCTTGCAGGGCCAAAAGTGGGGCTCGCGCGCGCGCGCGCGCGGGCTAACCCTCTTCCGGTCGCAATTGCGGCTGTCAAGCGCGATTGATATCGTGTTGTTCTAACAAGGGTATTATAACTCTTTGCCCTTACTATTATACCTTCTATTAGTCTAGAACTACTCTTAGGGTTTAGTGTTAGTAAGGAATTAATATTAACCACTAGATTTTTCTATAATTAGGTAAATAGTTATCTAAACCTACTTATAAAATTATTAAAGGCTATTAGGAGGGTTAGTAAGGTAGCTCTTACACTTAGGGATTTTGTTATAAGCAGTTATAATTTAATTTTAGAGGGCTTGCTTTAATTAACCTATATTAGGGATAGCTCTTTATAATATAGAGAGCTTCTCTATAATCTTATTAAAGCATTTTACCTTTAACTTATTAGGGTTATTATAGATTATTTTCTAGAGGGATATATTATACTACTTAAGGAGGTATTTCTACCTTATATTCTCTATCTTAAACCTTTGCTTTATCTTTATTACTAGGGTTATAAGGTCCTAAGGATTCCCTAGCTATAAGAGGTAGTCTAAGTAATACCTAAGGGCTTTCCCTTTTAGCATTACTTCTAGTGTATAGCTAGATGTTAGGGTCGTGGAGGCTACGGAGCGACATAGGCAATAGAGGCAATAGCATTATGTATAGTAGGACCCACTTAGGGCTTATAGCGCCTTAGCTACAAGGTTACTATAAGCTAGTTACATAAGCGCAAAGGGGGTATTTAGGCAAAGGTTATATATATAGAATATAGGAGGCTAAAGATTAAAACCCTTAAGCATTACTACCTACCTTTAGCTATCTAGCTACTACTTATTTATACTATTACCCTATTTTATTTATTTTAGCCTAGAAGCCTTAATAAGTTAATCTCTCTTTCCCCTTAAGGTAATAAACTATTAGTAAGGTAAGAATATTAGCACTATAAAGAATAAACACTTACTTAAAGGGTACTAATAACTCTAGAGCAAACACGCTATATAAAGGTATACCTATAGATTAGAACTTACTTCTAGAATATAAGTCTTCTTATTTAACTATACTAGAGAATTCCTATGTATTAGAACCTATTATTAATAGTAAGGAAGCTATATTAAACTATAGTCTTATATAAGTAAAGATATAGCTATAAATTACTTAAAAAAGGTAAAAACTTAAATAGCTATAGAAAAATTTATAGGAAGTAAATACCCCTCCCTAATTAGTTAATACTAATAAAGGCCTTACTCCTACCCTATAAATACCTTTTACTTAAGACACTACCCTTATTCCCTAGGAAACACTACCTTACTAAAACTTTATAGATATAATATAGCAAAGATATAGCTAAAAGCTCTTATATATAAGGGGGATACCTATAAGAACCTATAGATATTCTTAGTAGATTTAAATATAACCTTTACTATAGATTAAAACATATTTACTAATAATATAATAAAAGTTATATATACTAGTAGCTACCTAGTAAATAAGGTAAAGTAATAGTAAATGCGCTTTACTACTATAAATAGTTATATAGATTACTAAAGCTACACTTAGGTAAAGTTTATCTAATAGCTAAAAACCAGAGAAATAAATAAAGATAGTTACTACCTAGAAGCTATAGGAATGCTACTAACCCTTTATTAAGGTAAGGATTAGTTATTCTAGACTTTTATTAAAGTCTAGGGGAAGGTAAAGGTAAAATTACCTAAACCTATACCTAAACCTCTAAGAATTACTTAGTTTATATAGTGCCTAAATAGCACTATAAAAAAGCAAGTATTTAGCTAAGAGTACCCTATAAGTTAGAACTACCTTATTAGCTAAGGAAAGAAGGCAAAAGTAGTAACTAGGGAAGAGAAAGGGATCCCTTATAAAGGCCACTAAGAAGTAACTAAGGAGGTAACTAGCAGAAGTGTGATAGTCTAGGCTTAGCCTAGACTCTAGTAATATAGGTGTCAATTGCGCAAGTCATAGGGACTTGTGCAATGCGTATCCTTTTGTTGCCTTATGGCGCAGTTGGATTAGGGCAACCCACGTGGTGGCGCAGGCACCCGCGATTAGCCCTATGGGCTAGACCATGACAATTGCACAAGTCACCTAAGGTTATAGGTTCGAACCGGCTGCGCGCAGTCATAACAGGGTTCTTCCTAGGCTTATAGGGGAAAAAGAGGGGCCCTAGGGGATGCGCGGTATTACTAGCTAGCGAGAGGAAGAAAGGTTACGTGGGGAAGAAGCCTATGTGATAGTCTAGGCTTAGCCTAGACTCTAGTAATATAGGTGTCAATTGCGCAAGTCATAGGGACTTGTGCAATGCGTATCCTTTTGTTGCCTTATGGCGCAGTTGGATTGGGGCAACCCACGTAGTGGCGCAGGCACCCGCGATTAGCCCTGTGGGCTAGACCATGACAAGAAGAGAAGGAATTGCTTAGTGTCCCTAGAAAAAGAGCTATAGGAAGGACACTACGTAGGAGCAGGGGGCTTACTAGTTTGTTATAAGTGTAGGAAACTAGGCCACCCCTTAACTAGGTGCACTAAACTAGATTGCAGCATTTGCCGGAAAAACACCCACTAACCGCAGCGGAGGCAGGGAATTTTTATTGTGCTACTTAGCGAGTTAGCAGCTGTAACACTGCAAACAAGAGGTAAACTTACGCGAAGGTTTTCAAAGCCTACAAAGCCCTCTTATAAGGGGATTTCTCTAGGGCAGGCGCTAAGGGTCCTAGAGTTATTAGGCGGATAGAAGACATTATAACCTAGCTATAAGTTAGCTGCAAGGAAGCAAGAAGCAAAGTAGTAAGATACTAACTATAAGAGCGAATAGAAAATAAGATAATAAGGAGAAGACTCTAGATAATATTAGTAATTACTAGGTAGTAGTAGTAAGAACGCTACTATAGGGCTAGTAGGGCTAACTTATAAATTTAATGTTAAAAAGTAAGAGGGATAAGGAGGAAAGGAAGAGAAAAAGGAGGGGAAATTTAGTCTTTTTTATATTAACTATAAACCCCTTAAGTAATCTATATAGGTAGCGAAAGTAAGCTATAGGTTAAAAAGCTAGCGCTATAGCTATTAATAGCTAAAGTTATAGCTAACTATATATACCTAGCAAGCTTGTGGTAACTTCGCTAGAACTTATAATTAAATATACTATAATGTATAGTGTCTAATACCCTATCCCTTTTAGCTAATAAGAAAATATAACATAGGGTGTTTACTTTTGTAAAACTAGAGAGAATAAGGATATAAGTATTTATAAAGTAACTCTATAGCTATAATTACATTATAACTAAGAGCTTATAGGTAAGGTAGGGTATAATAGCTAAACCTATTATTTATAGGGCTATTATTACCTTACGCCCTATGTTAGGATATAAAAGGTAAGAGTTACGTAGGAAAATTAGAATAGCAAGTTTATACTAACTAGGTAGTAAGTATAATTAAGGGTAATTATAAAGCAAAGGGGGTACTATATTAGGGTTATAGAGGCTATAGAGTAATATAGGCAATAGAGGCAATAGCATTATGTATAGTAGGACCTACTTAGGGCTTATAGCGCCTTAGCTATAAGGTTACTATAAGCTAGTCACGTAAGCGCAAAGGGGGTATTTAGGCAAAGGTTATATATATAGAATGTAAGAGGCTAGAGATTAAAACCCTTAAGCATTACCACCTACCTTTAGCTATCTAGCTACTACTTATCTATACTATCACCCTGTTCTATTTATTCTAGCCTAGAAGCCTTAACACTAGATTACTCTTTCTTAATATCTAAGAGCTTATACTTTCTCTTAAACACTAGGAGCTTTAATTTAAAGATATTATAGTCCTTAGCGCTATATTACTTCTCTAGTGTGTATATCTTTATAAGATTAATAATTTGCTTTACTATAGGTTATAAGGGAATTAGTGTGTTATTAATAGATATTATCCTTTCTTAAGAAGGGGGAAACTAGTGCTATTAAGCTAGTTCTAGTTCTTAAGGTAAGGGAGGGGGCTATAGAAAAGGTAGTTATTACTAAATTACTAGCGTAATAGCTAGGGAAGGTTAATATAAGGCTTAATAAAGAGGGAAGGTAGTCCTTATAGTTTAGGGTTACTAAAAGCTACCTTTATTAAAGAGGTTATTAAGGAAGTCTTTATTTACTATAATCTTCCTTTAGAAGTCTATATACTTCTTATAAGTATTATTTACTTCTTCTTATAACTAGAAGTAAAATTCCTCCTATTTAAGGACTTCTTAAAGGTTTATAATAATAGTTATAGTCTAGTTAATTATTATATATACCCTATTAGTTATAAGATAGTTATAAAGGTACTTTACTACTAGGGCTAGTGCTCTTTAGAGTATTTATAGTGTTTACTTATAGAAGTCTTTAGTAAACTCTATAAAGAGGGTTCTTTTAGTTACCTTTCTTGCTTTATAATCCTTTACTTTAGTAAGGATATAGGTTATTATTATTATTTTATTTAAATACGCTAGTTAGCCTTCCCTGGCTATTTCTAGTACTCCTACAGATTAGTCAAAGAGGAAAACCTTCAGAAGGACAAAAAACCCCCTTGCGTCTTTGTTCAGTCCGGCGCTGGCCCTAGACCAGGTCGGCGCCGCTGTCGAAAGGATATAGGTTATAAGCGTTTCTAGCGTGTTATCTTTATTAATATTAAATCCTTTAATCTTATAGAGTAATTCTTTTATAATATAATAGTATAAGTTCTAAGGAATATAGAGGAAGGGAATTATACTAGGTTTTCTCTTTAGTTACCCTTTATAAGCTTCTAAGAAAGTGTCTCTTACTTATAAGCTATTATAACTTACTAGGACTTATATTTACTCTTTCTTATTAACTATTATAGCTTATAGGCTTTAGAGAAAATAGAATAGGAAAGAGAGATAATAAATTTTAGGTAAGGAAATATATAAAGGATTATAAGCTTAGTAGTTAGCTTTATTACGTAATAGAATGCACTAAGGAGAAGAATAATAGGATAGGATAAGCTACTAGAGTTAAACTCTTCTTTAAGGTTTAGGCTTCTATCTATTATATTAAGAAGAATAATAGGATAGATAAGCTACTAGAGTTAAACTTTTCTTTAAGATAATAGGCTTCTTCCTTAGCACTCTTAGGGATCTTATAATAAATAAGCTACTTAAAAGGGACCTATTTACATTGCTTTTATAAGAATCTCTTCTATAAAGACCTTGCTAATCTACGGTTAGCATAGTCTATAAGAGAGTGGTTAGCACTTGTAAGTTAGACTATAGTTATTGTAATTTATAAGAGAGTGGTTAGCACTCGCAAATTAAAAGTGGTTACCTAGGGGTTAACTACTAATTAGTGTTAGTTCCATAGGGATAATAACGCGTTATACAAAGCCTTAAGAATAGTATTATTGTTAATCTATTCTAGGCTTGTTGTTTGGTATAATCTAAGAAGAGAAAGGAAGCAAAAGAGAGGGCTTTCGCGAGGGATAACAGCTGCCCGTTATGGGTCACGTGACGCTAGCCCTGCCCTATCACAGGGCCCGCTTGCGGGGCCAAAAGTGGGGCCCGCGCGCGCGCGCGCGGGCTAACCCTCTTCCGGTCGCAATTGCGGCTGTCAAGCGCGATTGATATCGTGTTGTTCCAACAATAACCTCTGCATCTCAGAGCAGTCAATTATATATACCCGCTTTCAAACAGCCTGCCACCACTTTTGCGAAGCATCCCTTGAGACATTGGTACCGGCGTGCGTTTGCCCCAGCAGAACATGATGGTCAGTCCAGTCATCCATGAACGTGACTGAAAAACCTGCCTTTGCATACGCTTCCCTGACAGCGGTGGCAATTATGTCCTTCTCATTAATGTAGGGATCCCACGGCCTGGGAGCCAAGTATTCGCCATTGCCGAACACGATCCCGTTGATCGCGCTAGGGTAGAAGGCGATCGCTCTCGACTTGTTTGCTGCTGTTTGATCGAGCTGATGATAGTCGCCCACGGCTTTTAGAATGTGGAATTTATAATTTGGTCTCCTCTTGCAGTCGAACGCTCTTGCTGTGGAGAGATAAAGGTTGGGGATGTGGATGATTTCCTCGTCAGTGATTCCTGTTTCGCGCTTGATGATGTCCACGTTGTATTTGATACGCTCGGCGCAGAACTTGTTGATGGATTCAAAGCCTTGGAGAGCTAGGACGCTATCGATGGAACTGTAAGCGAGACAGCTTGGATCGCCGTCATCCGGGATATGGGGGTGCAATTGTTTGCGGGGAGGAACTGCATGTATTCATCCGTGTGGCCTACTAGCAGCCAGTCGTGGTCGAGATCAATGGGGGCCTGGACTTCCTGTGCCGCAAGGAAGGACATCATGTAGGGCTGGATGTTGTCTTGTCTGCCCATGACGACCCTTCCGGCCGGGTAGCTTTTCCCATTATGGGTGTAAGGGGACACTGTCTCTAGATTCCCCAGGGAATCGGTACTACCGCCTGGTGCGAGATGCTGGACCGCGCCGACGGTATCGGATCGCAACGTGAAGACTGCGCTGAGGCCTGCAGGACGGTTACGTTGGCTAGATCGGATCATGACTCGCAAGACTACCGGCCCGTCGGGACCTGGAATGCTCGTGTAGGCTGGCTCGAAAAAGTCTTGAGTCCATATGTCCCATGTATCGTCATCACTCATATCCAACGGCACCACCGGCTTCTTTATGCCCGGGCGGGCGGTGAATTTTTTTCAGAAACTGCTCAAACCGTTCTTGTGACACCACATCGAAGCAACTCGAGCCAAAGAGACACTCGAAATGGTCACCAGAAACAGTGAATACTTGATCTATATCCTGCAGTGTATGATGCGTCAATACGGGGGCAACGCGAAGAGCGACATGATCACTTGCCGATGCCCCCTTGTCGGTCAAGTTGAAGTGAACGGTGACTCTACCGTCCCACCCGTTCGGTCGACGAACATCTCGAGCATCGATGCCAAGTTCCAGTCCAGCCTTCAGGTCAGCAGCCTTGAAAGCGTAGCTGTTGTCGACAAAGGCCCATGTGTCGGCGGTCTTGTGGAAAATGAGGACATTGGCAATGGCACCCCCTCCCCGGATACGCTCACAGTTGCCTCGGCTGATTGAGTCAAGTCTGGATTTGGGGGAGTTCGGAGAGGCGCCAGGTACTTGGGGTTGAGCTGGAAAGGGAAATTACCCTGGGCATCGTTGCACTTGGCAAGCACGTCCAAATCTGC
Organism: Epichloe amarillans; assembly: GCA_024072835.1. Lineage (NCBI taxonomy): Eukaryota > Fungi > Ascomycota > Sordariomycetes > Hypocreales > Clavicipitaceae > Epichloe > Epichloe amarillans. The sequence goes on along the minus strand of CP099637.1, from coordinate 2,363,533 downwards.
ACTCGACGAGGAGCAAAAGCTTCCATAGAAAGAATCCGCGATGTTGGCCAAGAACAAGGCGCCACGCTCCTCGGTCCAGGTATCTTTCCCTTCCACGTCAGATATAGCCTTGCCTCACCTGATATAATACGTGGTTGGAGGCTTTGCGTCTCTCACACAGGGAGGTTGAGCTAATTAGCTACAAGACCCTTTAAGTTATGGCTGCCCGGCATCATAGGCGCGGGGAAAGCGTCGGTATCCGCCCGGGTTTTTTTTTGGATTAAAAGGCACCTTTTATCACTCCGTACTAGCAACCTATATAGAAATAGATATATTCTTTTAATTATAGCTATTAGAGAGGAATGAAAAACTAGGGCATGTAGTTTTGTAAATTAATTCAGGGGGTGGAGTGTATGGATCACAGAAAGCTCTTTGTCGCAGGTCGCACTCATGTTTTGTCCAGGTATATAGGGAATAATAGGTGCAAATCGTCATCTCTGCGGCCATAGATTAGCTGGGAGATCGTCAGACTGAAGTCAAACTTCAATCCTACGGATGCCTATCTGAAGGTCGTGTGTTCGAGTCACACTGGCCGCATTGCTTTTTTTTTGACGTATTACATATCTTTTCTTTTCTCTTAGCCACATGACAACTACATATATGCCGTGTCATTCCATTGTCACCGTCCTTTTTCATCATGTTCTGTTTATCACGCGTTTAAGTTTATGCGAATCTCGACAACCTGGCTGCATAGATTAATAAGCTTGCCCATGTTCCAATCTCATTTCCCGGGGCGTATGCTCGACCATGACGACTATTTATGCTTATGCGGTCTTCATCAACTGGTATTGTAAAAGAAGATTCCCTCCTCTGGTAGAATTCTATACCTTGCCTCCTTCTTTTCGACTCGATGTTCCATGGCTGCACACACATGTCTCCTCGTGCAGGGCCATATCGGCCAGAACATTGCAGCCAGCTACTGATTAGAACCGAGAGAATGACCGAGAGAAGCAGTGGTGGAACCTCGCTGCCTCCCCTGAGCGAGTTGCCAAGAGGCAAGTACACCCCACTGTACATATCGCGCGGCAGCCTCCAAAGGCTTGGCTGGGTGGACACTGGCACTCCGTAATAAAGCCGGTGCGTGATGACCCACAGGCTTGTTGGGCCGCTTGGCGCAGCCGTCGGTGCAGTTGCCAAGGTTTGCGGATCAAGAGTTTTCCGCCAAATTAAGCTTAACATGCAGGTTTGTGATGGTTACTTCGCGGCTCGAAGCCTTGTTTGGCAGTCTTTGTTCCGAATAATCATGACACAACTTGCACGGTCAGATCTGACACAGCGTCCAGCATATTTTTACACTGGGCTGCTTTGTCCGCCAGTCCAGACATGCCAGGCATTTTCAAGACGGCGAGCTCCTGCCCTCCTCGAAAGGGACGACTCTGGACTCTGCCGGCCAGACTGGAGCTGCAGCTGCATAAAATGAGGCGAGTCGTGCCTTCCATCACTTGTGATAGACGATGACTGCCAAGACGCTCTGCTCTCCCCCCCCCCACCACCACCACTTGTTGTCAACCCCCCAACAAGCATCCATCCGCTTCTGTTCTTTTGCATCGGCGTCGAGCAACGGCGGCTGCTGGGTTTGACACTTGACAGCGCCAACTCACACGTCGTCTCGTCATTCTTGTATCCATTTGCCGTGTATTCTTCTTCTTTTAGTCGTTAGCTAAATGGCTTACCCCAGCATATCATACACAACTTAATCATTGCTTTCCCCCCATCTGCTTGTCTTGGCGGCGCGGGCACCCCAAGACCCCGAGACCAATTCTTGTACGGATCATAAACCCACCCTATCCCCATTACTCCAGATAGCTTTTTGTCCGATTTTCCAATCTCAACAGCCCGGGGTGAAAAACTCTTGCCCTTCAACTGTGTACCAGGACTGTCCAACACCCGTGGGTGTAGCTGTTGACAATGCTAGGGAGGAAGTAAGTACAGCTTCTCACTTACACGGATCAGCAACAGGCCCATGTTCTTCTGGCGTTCTCGGGCAACTCAAACTTATTCTTCTGGACAGATCAATCAAAATCAATGGGGCCGACTGCGGCGTCGAGGCCCTTGTATTGGGGGCAACAACCTCGGTCGGGGGGTTTCTTTTCGGCTACGATACAGGCCAGATTTCGGCAATGCTTCTGTTTCGTGACTTTGTCGACAGATTTGCCCAGACAAACTCCAAAGGGGCAAAGGGGTGGGTGCCAATCATTCAATCCTTGCTCGTGTCACTCATGAGTATCGGGTGCTTGCTCGGGGCTTTGTCAGGTGCTTAGTGAGTGGTGATCTCCAGCCGTTGCATGGCAGCGATTCCTTGAGGCAGACGCTTCTTCTCCTTTCATGGGATGCCCAAATGCTAACCGTGCTTTCCATGCAGTACCGCGGAGTGGTGGGGACGTCGCAAAAGCATGTCCTTCGGTGTGGTCGTTTTCATCCTTGGTAATATCATCCAGATTACGGCCACGAGAAGTTGGGTTCATATGATGATGGGACGTTTCGTCGCTGGTCTGGGTGTTGGCAACCTATCTGTCGGTGTTCCCATGTTCCAATCCGAATCCTCGCCGAGAGAGATTCGTGGCGCTGTCGTCGCGTCTTATCAGCTCATGATTACCATTGGAATTTTGGTGGCCAACATCATCAACTACGGCGTTCGAAGCATTGAGGCATCTAGCGCCTCCTGGAGAATCGTGATTGGAATCGGCATCTTGACCTCTTTGCCGCTTGGCATCGGCATTCTCACTGTCCCCGAGTCTCCCAGATGGCTCGCTGGCCGGGGCGATTGGGAAGGGGCTCGAATGTCCATGGCTCGCCTCCGTGGTTTGAAGCACGATCCCTACAACGATCTTGTCGAAGACGACGTCAACGAGATGAGAAAAATCCTGGACAAGGAACGCCAAGCCGGCACTGGCACTTGGCTGGAGTGTTTCCGACCCAGGGCGGATATTCCCAAAGTGCTGTATCGTACCCTGCTCGGTGTCGCGGTTCACTTCCTGCAGCAATGGACTGGCGTCAATTACTTCTTCTACTACGGAGCCACAATCTTTGAGTCGGCGGGTATAAAAGACCCTGTCCTTACGCAGCTCATCTTGGGTGCCGTAAATGTGGCTATGACCTTCTACGGCTTATACGTGGTGGAGAGGTTTGGGCGACGCCGGCCATTGTTCCTCGGTGCCTTGTGGCAGGCTACCTGGCTGCTGATATTTGCCGCTGTCGGTACAGCACTGCCTCCCAGCGAGAACAAGGCATCTGGAATTGTCATGATCGTGTCGGCATGCATGTTCATTGCTTCGTTTGCCGGGACTTGGGGGCCTATGGCTTGGGTCGTTATCGGCGAGACCTTTCCATTGCGCACTCGATCTAAGCAGGCATCACTGGCTACCGCTGGCAATTGGCTTGGAAATTGTGAGTGATCTTCCTGTTGACTTTATTATCTATGCTCCACGTATATATAGACCATGAGCTAACTCGTGATAGTCATGATTGGGTTTCTCACCCCCCTGGCTACAAAGGGCATGTCCTATGCATTTGGCTTTGTTTTCGTTGGCACAAATCTGGCAGCCGCTCTGCTTGTGTGGTGCTTTCTGTACGAATCCAGAATGCTCAGTTTGGAGAACGTCGATCTCATGTACGGCCAGCCAGGACTCAGGCCTTGGACAAGCTCCGAGTGGGTGCCACCTGGCTACATCACACGAAAGGATCGAGACGAATCAAACTTCCGCAGGAGAAGCAATGCTTATCCGGAGAAGTCTGACAGCTATACGAATGATGCAACGGAGTCAAGGACAGAGGTTGCGTAAGGCTGGCCATTTGACAAATGTGCTCGCACAGTTGGAGGGTGTCGTAGCATAGTACTGTTGGCTTGATCGACAAATCTTGTATACTTTGAGCGTATTCTTAGTGCAGAATTGTTAATAATTATTTGTACCGTTCCCTTCAATTAGTTCAATTAGTTGTTTGTCATCACCTCGCCGACGTGCGGCATGTCTATTTGTTTCATCCCCACACGCAAGGAGTGATGGGATGCCTGGGGTCTCTCGGGCAATGTTATATGTTTTGCAAGCCCCTTCGCAAGGATTCGCATCATGCCGTCTGTTGGGTCAAGGGAGCTCCCACTTCTCGGCACTGTGTGTGTGTGTGTGTGTGTGTGTGTGTGTGTGGATGTGTGGATGTGTGGATGTGTGGATGGGCAACAACGCCTGCGCTGGGCTGATGAGGCTAATTATTCCCTCTTCTCTACTCCCCCCCCCCGGTGGTTCGGATCTTCATCAGTAGTAGAGCTCTCTTGCTCTGAAGGAGACTTTGTCGCGTAACCTGCAGGTTTTGCTTCTTCATCCTCTACCAGACGTTCCTCCTTTGCGGATGTGGGCGCGAACTTGCTCCGAACACGGATGGACATGCCATACTTGTAGAAAACAAAGGGCACGACAGCAAGAAGGGTGGCCACACCGCCGACCAGACTGGCACCGCCGCCAACGCCGAGCGCATGGAACATTTGGTTGGTGAAGAGCGGGGCGGCCGCACCACAGGCCGACCGGGCAATCGTGTTTGCCGCGATGGCGGAGGCAGCATACATCTCGTACACGTCGACGAGGTAGTTGAGATACGAGACGAAGATGAGGAGCATGAAGGTGGAGAGGAAGCCGCCGGCGATGGTGGGAACGATCCAGTGTACGGAGCTGAAAGGATGACCAAGATGGTGAGTAAGCCTGGGATGCAAGCGGGATTCGCCCTGTCGAAAGAGAAGCGGGCGGACTTGACTTACGTGTATTCGGCAGACCATGCGAACCAGAACATGGACGCGGCGAAACCAATACCTCCCGCCATGGCGAGTGGCAGACGATCCTCCGGCTTCATGTCCTCCATCTTGAGCTCACCGCGCTTGACCTTGCCGCTGCGCCGCCTCGTATCGCACAAGACTATGGCGCCGCCGACCACGGCGCCCACGCTGGTTCCTATGAGGGGCAACTCGCCGACGCCCGGGTTCCATCCTCGCTGTTCCTGAAAGACGATGGGGTAGATGCTGAACAGCATGTACAGGAGCATGTAAACGATGGCGAGGTAGACGGCGCAGAGGAAGGAGATGGGATCGAAAAGGATGACCCAAGGCCGCGTGAGAGACACGGTGAAGATGCTCTTGACGGATTGACCACCATCAGCCTCGGCGGGGGCCTTGACCTTTTCGAAACCCGGAACCTTGGCCGCCCTGATCCGTTTCGCTTTGGTCGCGAGGATAGTCGGGGCATGCGTCTCGGGAATGGTCAACATGATGATCCACGTCCCCCCGCCCAACCACAGTAGCATGTAGAAGGCCCATCGCCAGTCCTCTTTCAGCTGCAAGAAGCCGCCGGCAACGGGGCCCAGTGCCGGACCAATCCATACCATTGTCGAGAAGAGAGCCATGGCGTTCGCTCTCTGCAGGGGATCCCACAGATCAGCAAGCACGCCGGGGGCGTTGCTCAAAGGGGCCGACACCAAGGTTCCTGTGAGGAATCGACCGACGAGCAGGCTGCCAAAGTTGGGGGCAAAGGCGCACAGGAAGTTGAAGGCAATGTACATTGTGAAGGTGATGTAGAAGACCCATCGTCGACCGTACAGCTCGCTCAACGGGGCGAAAATCAGCGGCCCAGCGCAGTATCCCAGCAGGAAGAGAGTGATGACGAGGGCTGCCGCCTCCATGGAGACGCCAAACTCCTCGGCCACGGACGGCAGGCAGCCGCTGGGGGCGCTGGACGCAAACGTGGCGTTCGTGACGAGCATGACGGCAGTCGTGGTGATGAATGTGCGGCGTGTGATGGACCAATTTCTGGGGTTTTCGACATCATCTTGGCTGAAGTCGACGAAGCCTTCTTCGTTGAGATACGGCGGTGCCGTGTCGTCGAGATGTCCCGTGCGGTACGGCTTGTTGACCGGCCGAGAGAGCATGCGCTTGAGGATCATGATGGGCTTCGTCCGGTCTGGTTGGCGCGGTGTTCTTTTTTTGTTTTTTTTTCACAGATGTTGCTTCATCAGTCTAGGCGATGGTAGCATGGGAAGCACAACAGTAATTCTTGTTCGGCCCGCGCGAATCGTGTCTCGGTCACGGTCACGGTCTCGTTCTCGCGGGTCGGACAGTGGACACGAACAATCTGCCAAGAAGCTTGTCTTGAACAGAAGACAGGTCTTGGTTTAATATAAGACACCGGGGACCAAGGGAAGATAAATAGTGATGGGGGGGGGGGGGGGGTCAAATGCACCTCGGATGGCACGCTGACCGGAACCGGCACTCCATGGAGTGTGTCCGGCACTAATTCGTTCTTTTTGTTTGATTTCTAATTCACTCCGAATACGGATCCGTACGGCTGCGACGCTTTTTTAGGGGGAGTGCGTCGTCGGTGCTTCGCGGACATAAGAAGCGGTCATCGCCGTCGCTACTCCAGATGGCGCCACTTGGATCCGATGCTAGTTGCTGGGGTCTGACGTCAGGAAGGGAATTGGCGTCGATGGAATTCTCCGCTGTCCGGTGGTGATGGTGGTGACGATGGAATACGGCGTTAGTTTGGCCATGACACACTACACAATGGTCAATGAAGAAGGTTTCGTGTACGACTGTTCCAAGGCCACGGTCATATGAGGCTAGGAGCCATGAGACTCTGAGACGACAGATCAGGTCGTTGTGGTGCGGCGATAGGAAAAAAACCCTGCAATTTGGTGTCCGCGGACATTGGCAGGGCTACGGACTAGACCGGTACGCATCTGGATGCATCGGAGAACAGGGGGGAATCCCATCCATGAAATGCCATTGGATAGATTGCTGGACGGGACAAGACGAGACATGTTTGTGGTTCATGCCGCCGCGTACATGTAAGCTTCATGTCCGCGGACATTGAGTCGATGCAAGCGAGACTGGACCAGCAGGCGCGCGCCCGTCCGCCGAGGCGAAACGAAACGAAATAGGAGCGAGTCGGAGTCCAAGGGACGAGAGACAACGAGTGAACGAGTGATTTCTCCGAGTGATTTCTCCGAGTGATTTCTCCGAGTGATTTCTCCGATGGATGATGAGACAATACACCACCGCCTTCGGCTTGCTTGCCCCGGGCCGAGTGTGAGCGGTATCGTGATTAAGACCTGGAGCTTCGATGAGAGTCATGTCCACCACCTCCTTGTAGCTAAGTAAAGACTCGTCTGCCGTCCGCACATCGTTCACAAAGACTTTACAATGCGTGCATCGCGCGTCTGTCACGACCCTGCAATCAATTCCTTCAGCTTCTCGAGCGACCCAGCACAATGCGCTTTTCGTCGTGCCATGACTGGTAGGAAACATTCGGCAAATAGGCTATTGACGGCATGGTCGACAGAGAAGTGCGATTGCACATTGGAAAGGCAAGGAAGGGGGTCACGAATGATAATAGCAGATGTTTCGTTACCTCACCAATGCTACTATGAGCCATGTCACGTGCAGGAAGGTTCCTTCATCACACCACCAATCAGAGCATGGTACGTCCGTATGTTGGATAGCTTGTTGTGTTGTCGTTTATTGTCGTTTGTTACTTTTCATTCCCGGAATGCTTCATGATACACTTCTGCTTCTTCTGCTTCGTGATACGCCTACTTCTGCCTCTGCCGCGTCGACGAGACCTTGCCACGGCAGCCTAGTCGCCATGATACCCACGGTGTTACCATCTCCAATCCGATGCAGAATCGCGTTCCCCTGCGTGCCACAGTTGCCGCCCGTCTTGGCCATAATATCTGGCGGAGCAAGGGGCCGCGTCCTCCGCAGCCCGCATTTTCGCAGCAGATGGTTTCGAAAAGCTCCCTGCGCAGACGAGAAATCGAGGAAGAAACCGCACCAGACGCCACCAGACGCCACAGGGCTGGGCGATTTTGTCCCGTCGAAATAGGAGAGATATTTGATTCTAGATATCGAGTCGTACAAAACTTGGCTTCGGCACGACGTCTACGGTTTGGCTCTGCCGTGAGCTACTGAGGTAGGTGTCTGGAATCCTTTCAGCCAGTTCAGGCGCCATTGGGATTTTCTTCTCTTCCTTAAAAGTCTGCACAAGGTCGTGTGAATGGGACGGCGCCGAGTCCCGCCGAGCCCCGCCGAGCCCCGCCGAGCCCCGCCGAGTCCATCCCAGCGCCAAACCGGGGGGTACAACCGAATCATCTCGTCTTCTCCCCCCCCCCTCTCTCCCTCTGGAGGCATTGTCAACCGCATCACACGTCTTTGGGAAGCGTCCAGACAGAATTGGCCATGATGGCAATGAAGAAACTATATTTGCTCGCAGCCGTGAGCTCCGTCTCGGCCTTTGTTTCGGCCCCGATCGTCGGTGGTCAACACCCCTTGAGCTGGACCTCGCCTCCAACATCGCGGTCCGGCTTCAAATGCGACCTGCCGCCCGTTCTGGATCCAACCAAGGACGGATTACCCTCGGCCAAGGAGCTCTTTTCTTCCAAGAAAGCGCTTCACAGGCAGATTAGACGCCACCAAGCTATCGTGCGAGTACCCTCCATCTGCTTCGATGACCTCGGCTCTTTCGAGGAGGATAAGCGCTGGGGACCATTCTACACGCTTCATCATGTTTTGGCTAAAACATATCCTGTAGTGTAAGACCTGCTCCCAGTTCCTCCTTGCATCGCCCATTGCGGCATCTGTTGTCATGAAGTTGATGTGGAAAGGTCAACACAAATAGTCACAAGCTCGCCAAGCTGGAAAAAGTCAACACATTCGGTCTAGTATACACCATCAAGGGCGCGAATGAGCATCTGAAGCCCATCCTGCTCGCCGCCCATCAGGACGTCGTTCCTGTCGCCGACGAAATGACATGGACCTACCCTCCCTTCTCTGGCCACTGGGATGGCGAATGGCTTTGGGGTCGCGGATCCATGGATGACAAGGACAGCTTGACGGCCATCATGTCCACCATGGAGGCGCTGCTGTCGTATCCCAAATGGAAGCCTAATCGCACCATAGTCCTCGCGTTCGGCTTTGACGAAGAGTGCTCCGGCTTCCGCGGCGCAGGAAAGATTGCCGAGCACCTGGAAGCAGAATACGGCAAGGACGGCTTCGCCATGGTTCTTGATGAAGGTGGTCTGGGGATGAGCAAGATTGGCGACGTCTTGTACGCCTTGCCCGGTGTATACGAGAAGGGACACGTAGACATCTGGTTCGAGCTCCATGTGGTCGGGGGACATAGCTCCATTCCCTTCCCGCACACCGGGATTGGCATCATTTCCGAGATTGTCACGGCCCTCGAAGCCCGACCCTACGAGCCGAAACTCATTGAAGACGGCCCCATTCATCACCACCTCCTTTGCCAGGCGCGCTACTCACCCGATGCGCAGCCCGAGCTTACCGAGCTTCTGGGCCAGGGCGATCTCGACGGCGTTGCCAAGTTCATGGCTGACGCGAGCTTGATGACCAAGTACATGATTCAGACCTCCCAGGCCGTCGACTTCATCCGAGGAGGACAAAAGATCAATGCCATGCCCGAAGTCACCACTCTTGGCGTGAACTACCGCGTTGCCCCTCAGGATAGCATCACCCTCGTGCAGCACAACGTCGTCAGGCATATCAAAGAGATTGTCTCCAAGTACGGCCTGAAAGTCAAGGCCTTTGAGGGCGACAAGGAGTACGAGGAGTACGTGGCCGACAAGGACACCAGTTTCCTCGCCCGATCGGCCTCCGATGAGGTCGACTACAACGGCACGCTCGTCCTCCAGGCCAAGCAGGCCAGCAAGCCCAGCCCCATTTCTCCCTCATCAGGACCCGTCTGGGACGTGTTTGCGGGAACGATCCGAAATGCATTGGCCTTCAGGCACGGGACAGTCGTGCCCGCCAGCGAGACCATGAATGGAAACACCGACACGCGTCACTACGTCGGTAAGCAGATTTGCGGCAACTCGTCCTGTTGGCTTAACGAGTGACCACTGGTGATGGCAGGGCCTCCAAATGCTAACAAAACGTTGCTCAGATCTGACTCCCAATATTTACAGATGGACGCCCATCGACAAGGACTCTGCAAGTGGTCTTCATACCATTGATGAGCGTGTCCGCATGGAAAATCACATGGAGATGGTGCGGTTCTACTACGACCTCGTGCGCAACTTTGACGCTTCGGATGCGTAGTCCCGGATGCGTCCCGGATGCGTCCCGGATACGTTGTGAGGCATCCCTGCTGAACGACGGCAGCAGTTGTGACGGGACATGGATAGATAGACGTGCATCACGTGAAATGACGATTTGAGGATATTTAGCGTCTCGGAGAAGCCGCTGCACCCAGGACAAGAAAGGCAGGACAAGAAAGGGGTCGCTTAGTCTCTCTCACCGTCCATTCCTCGTAGCACAGCTTCCAAGCCATGCAGTAACAATGCACTTAAAAACGCCGTGTGCTTCCAATAGGCCATAGGCACTACTAGACCGACACATGCAGCCCTTTGCGTCGTATCATTTTTGCCAATTTGGATCATCAGGATCAGGCGTGACTGGCGTGACTGGCGTGACTGGCGTGACTGGCGTGAATCACTGAATTGACATCCTCAGGCAAGATGCGGCGGCAACAACACCAAACTGCATTGCTCCCATTTCTGGCCCCATACTCCGTAAAACGTCAATGGTTGCCAACATCCAAGTTCAATGGCCCCCTTCCCCAGGATCGCCGGCCGACATGATCCAACCAACCTCTCAGCAATCAATCTACTTGACGACGACCCTCACCCTCGGTCTGCCTGCATGCCCCACAGCCGCGCATACTTGCCATTCAGCGCCAGCAATTCCCGGTGCGAGCCCCTCTCCACCACTCTTCCCTGATCAACCACGAGGATGAGATCGGCCTTCACCACCGTCGACAACCTATGCGCAATCATGAACACGGTGCGACCTGCGCTCAGCGCCCCAATGGCGTGCTGGATAAGAGACTCGGTCTCCGAGTCCACTGCGCTCGTGGCCTCGTCCAGCACCACAATCTTGGGCCGGCGAAGAATGACGCGCGCAATGGCGAGACGTTGGAGCTCGCCACCGCTGAGGCGGACACCCCGCTCGCCCAGTCTGGTTCTGTACCCGTCGGGGAACTTGATGATCTGCTGGTGGATCCTGGCTGCTTTGCAGGCTTCCACGGCTTCTTCCTCGGAGGCGCCGGGGCGTGCGTAGAGCATGTTCTCCATGAGAGTTTGGTCAAAGACGGAGGGATCCTGCGGCACGGCGCCGAGATTGTCGCGGAGACTGGTGAGGGTCACGTCGCGGATATCCTGGCCGTCAATGGAGATGGACCCCTCGGTTGCGTCGTAGAACCTGTACAGTAGCTTCAGCGTGGTGGACTTGCCCCCTCCCGTCTCGCCGACCAGCGCGACGCGTTGCCCCGGCTGGGCCGTGAATGAAATGTCCTCGAGTATCGGTCTTGCCGGGTCGTACGAGAAGGACACATTCTTGAACTCGACTTTCCCCCCTTCCATCTGAATGTCACGCGCCCCTTGTCTATCCTGGACAGATGGTTTCGTCTGCATCAGTTGGTACAGCCACTCTGCGTCAACAACGTGGGTGGCCGCTGCACGAATGTTCCACGCTATCATGCCCATGGGGGAGCTGATCGTGTCCCAGTATGAAATCACAAAGATGAAGCTGCTGAAGCTGTCTGTGCCGCTGGCGATTCGTTTGGCGACCAAAGCCGCCGCGGTGACCTGCCCCATCTCCATGACACAAGACTCCGCCAGGGTGATGTACTGGTAAATGTCGTACAGGGTTCTCTGACTCCGGATCGCCTTCCAGACCGAGTTGGCATACCGGGCTTCTTCGTGCTTCTGGCGATTATGATAAGCTACCGTCTGCCAGTTGCTAACTGAGTCGTAGAGGGTCTCGTTCTCGACGCGGCTCGTCTCATTCACTTGTCTTTCGATCTGGACCGTTTTCAGATTGCCCCTATATGCGACGTAGAGATGTATCATGGACGTGGTCAGAATGATGAAGCCCATCGTGACATCGAAGCGGCTGCTGAGAATGAAGAGAGCGACCGAGAAATCGATCAAGATGGGCGCTGTGTGGTAGAAGCTCTCGAGCATGTATCCGAGGTTGCTGCCCTGCTCGATAGCTTTCGTTACTCGACCCGTTGATTTGGAAGTGTGGTAGTCCATGGAGAGATTCATGACGTGTCGAAATGCGAGCGTAGTGAGCTGTTGGTAGGCGAATTGCGAGATGCGAGTTCCAGCCATGGACTGAATCATGCCTAGACCAGACCCGATGGGGAAACTCAAGACTGCCCAAGTTATGAGCTCTTTCCAGGGTGCTTGCCCTGCAAGGGAGGCCTATCAGCTCGTCTACGGCAACGTGATACGGCAACGTGATACGGCAACGTGAAACTCTGCCTAGCACCGACCCGACCGGAGAGACGACCGAGAGACAAGACAAGACGTACGTACCTGTCACAGTCGACCTGCTGACGGCCTCTGTCAAAATGCTGAACTGTCTAGGGACCATGTATGTGAGAAAGCGCTGAGCGCCAATGCAAAGAATCAAGACCAAGATCCACATTTGCGTAGGTCGATGCTTATAAGGCAGGATGAGTGGGAGAAAAACCATGAGAGTTTTCAGATACCCCAGCCAACCGCCCGCTTCTTCGAGCCGCTTTTGCTGCTTCGCCCTGATTTCTTTGTCGTCCTCATCTTCCTCCTCTTGGCTGTCGTCGTTTGCGCCTGGACTTGGCGCAGAGCCGCATTCCGTCGTGGGCGCAGAATTCCAAGTCCCATCTGCTCCGGGCGCGGCCGTGCTACCGAGGAGACCACGGGTTTCCTCTGCAGTCGCTTCTTCCTCGCATTTCGGATCCCGCCCCAACACGATGAAACAGTGAACGGAAGCCGCAGTGAACAGCACGAAGCGCAGAGCTTCCACACAAACAAGACTGAATCCCCACCCATCATCCTCGGCCAGTTCAGACAGGGCGAGTCCCAAGATGACTGCATCGGAAAGAGCACCCGACACCCAGGCTGCAATGTAGGCCGGCCAGAATGGCGACACGCCTTCGATGAGGAAGATGCTGATGGCGAACCATACGAGAATGCTCGAGAAGCCGTAGAGCTTTGAAAAATTAAAAAAGGGGGTTCAATTTTTGAAGCTATCAAGTCGCCGATGGGGCGAGCATTGTTTCACATGCTCTTCACTCACAGTCTCGCTCGGCACAGTTGCTCGAGTGTTCAAATCCCTCGTCAGAGAACTCACAATGCCTTCCCAAATCTACCATCACCGTCATCATCATCGTCATCGTCATCATCATCAATCAATCAGCATTGGTGGTCTCAGTGGGTCTCGAATGACAAATCGAAATCGAATACTCACAAAGGTTAGTAAAGCAATGGGCGAAAGCCATTGAAGCCATCTCCTGTGACCAGGGCCAACCGTGTATGACGTTCGACGCGCAGGGCTCTGAGTGAGCGCCCTCAAAATGGGCCAAAAGGCGAACACGACAGCAGTGACAATTGGAAGAGTAATGTGCAGAACAGCCAGAGCCGACAGCTTGGACGAGCTCTTCGGGGTTGGGCTCATGGTCGGGCAATAAGAATGACCTGACTCTGGACTCTGGACTCTGGACTCTGGAGAGGAAGAGAAATGATGGTCGAACCGAGTTCGTAAGGTGCAGACCAAGAAGGTACAAGGCGCGAGACACACTGGAAGGAGAGTATGACTCAGCAACCCTACAGTCGCGCATAATCGACTTGGAAGCTAGTAGTATCTGACTGCAAGTTCTTTGCACACACAGTTGAAAGCCAACCAATATTGATTAGGTCATGGTGGTAAGAATAATAAAAGTATCATGTGTCAAAGTGCTACGTGTATGCTATTTTGCTAACCCGATAACCGACCGTGACGCCAACTTGAAAACAATCCTTTTGCTCATGAACTCAAAACAACCCGGAATGGACGCCTACGCTTATGAAGCGGCAGCAAGAGAAAATGTTGTTGATCCCATGACGTTTGACAGCTGTGATGCACCGACTGTCGGCTCCGGTGGGAGGAGAAATCACCACGGCAATGTCAGCGCGCTGTCCGTCAAGAGGAATGTGGTATCGATTGAAGCCCTGTTTGGAAATTTCGCAAGGAGTAGGGACGTGTATATATAGATATATATATATGTTTGCCCATCGACATCAACGTCATCGTGGAAGTCGGGCATGTCGATATTGACAGGTGCAGAGCAATCCGTTCTTGTTGGGAGCAGAAAGAACACTGCGGTGCTGGTCTTTTAAGTGTGTTTAAATCCAGATTTTGCCGTCAAGTTATATTTTCCCGGCCGATTTGCAGTATTGCAATTGGGGCGTCGTGTTTAGAAGCTGAACAATCCGCTCCGTCGTTTGCCCAGAGGATATACAATGAGGGCACTCATGAACAGACCAACACTGATCCCAATAGCGACTTGAATAACACTGAAAAGGACATTGAAAGCCGTGCCATCGAGACTTCCCATCGTTTTTGGGCTGGTGCTGACAGTACTAGTAGTGTTGCCAGTGAGCTGGTTGGCAGATGTGATTCCAGCCAGCAGCGAACCACCGGCTGCCAGCCCGGAAGGCACTTGCACAAAGATGGCCGGGAGCATCGCAGCAGCGGCGAGACTGTAGCCAACCTTTCGCGGCTGGCGCCATTCCTTCTTTGGGGGAACAGCACTGGCTTCGGGGTCTGACATGGAGGGCGGTGACCATGCGTCGGAATTAGGACGACGGCTTTTGCGAAACCTTGGCCGCACTCTGTACTCCCACCACTCGATAAAGTCTAGCCAGGCGTTTTCCACGTGTCGGCCCAAACGTGAGTACAGGTTTGCCAAGATTCCCACCGTAAGGGCACCCAGCATGTTGGAGATCTGACTGTTGCCCTCGAAGTATTTGCTGCAATAGCTGTTGACGCAGAAGCCAGCCAAAGCCATAGCAGTCATGACCGGGGTCTGTTTCCATTTTGCTTGGTTGATGATGCAGAGGCAAAGAGTAAAGCCAGGGACGAACAGGAAGTACCACCCGCGATGAAGAGGATTTTGACAGTGGGTATCACTTGTGGCGTTGCTATCCATCATACCGTAGAGTGAAGCTCCGATGGTGATGCCGTAGCCCAAGAACAATGTGTAGATCATTGCATACACCATCCTCACACTCCCAGCAACGATGTTGTGGCTCTGAAGCTCCAGTGAGCTGCAGAGAACCATGTAGCCAGGCAAGATCAAAGCAATGCTACTCTGGGCCAGTGAACTGAAACAGAACAGCTGACCGTTGTGGATCGAGCCAAAGCCGCGAGCCAGAAAGGACGTGATGACAGCAGCCGAGACTTCAAAGACGTGCGCGTACAACTCATTACTCGGAGCAAATACGAGCTGGAGCAAACCAACGATGCAACCCAAAAGAAAGGCGACTGGCAGATCAATGAACCGACCTTCGAAAGCGAAGGGCGCAACACAGGCCGACGCAATGCCGTACATTGGGACTTGAAACCACACGTTAAACTTGGGCTTGCGGTCCATGACCTCGTCGAGCCTCCTCGTTGCTTCCTCGACACCAAGCTTGTCATGAACGACATCCTTGTAAATATCGTGAACGTCCCGTAACTTCCCCAGATCGATTCCCTGCGGTACTCGGACCACCTTTACTTCCGCGGTATGTGTCGTGCTATCGTCGAAGCTGATGATCATACAAGAGGGTATGTAAAGAAATTGACCTTCGATTTCGAGGACCCGCGAGGACATGGCCATGTATTCTTCGAGCCGGTGCGTCGGAGCACCGTACAACATGAGGGCGCGGCATAGCTTGAGGAGGTACCTGTGTCGGGCAATGATGCCAGCAATGTGAACTGTGATTCGAATCTGCTCTTTCTTGGACTTGGGAGGTTTTTCGGCTTTATCTTTCTTGATGGAGTCGGACCAGGTCTCGGATATCTCGCTGGAGCCGGGCGCGGCAAACATCGATGAAGACTTCATAAGTTCAGTGAGGGAAGTAGTTGAAGAAGGTGCCCGGTGACTGGAGAACAAACCACTAGCAAGCCGTGATCGGGATCCTCCAGCTGATGAAGAAGGTCTCGAAGACGGAGGTGAGGACCGAGGCGACATGACAGGAGTTGAAGATGAGAGAGGGGTGAGTTGCCCGCTGGTATTGCCGCTGGAGGTTCTTCTATCATTTTGATAGAGCTTGAGCAATGAAGACAGAATACCTCCTCGGTACTTGGATGGACGGGGGACGTAGTCATCTCCGTAGGCTTTCTGGGAAACGGGTGTATTTGTGCCCGATGAACCGGGAGAGTTGCCATATAGGCCGGTTCGACCACCTTTCTGGGTGTGAGACCTGACGAGCTTTTCTGCCGCGGCGTGTTCTTCAAGAGGGCTTTCTTGTCGACTGTAAGGGGCGCGATTCCTTACGAAATCACTCTCAACATGATGCTCCGTAGCCATGGTAGCGTCATCTTCCAAGGCACAGTTACGATCATCTGAGTCATCGGTCCGGGGCTGGAATGGAAGTCCACCATCTGAATTTCGCCTGGAGTTTGGAGCAGAGTAGCTCTCCACCGACATAGCTAGACGATGCGCTCGCTGGCGTGCGTCATTCATAGAACGAAGTTGGCGCTCAGTCGCTTGTCTCTCTGCTAGGTCTGCCTTCTCACGCTCCTCTGGTACGTTATAACTTGTGCTGCGTCTCAAAGCCGGTCTTGGAGCTCCGAGTGTGCTTAAAGGCAGGAGATGTTGCTCTCGACGCAGCCTTTCCTCCTCTGTCAAAACCATGTTGAGCGCCAGTCTCAATTCCACGGCGTCCGGCGCTCCTGGCGGAGTGGGGAAGGACCCCGGGGATGCTGGTTCTGAAGCGACATGTATGGAGTCTTGAAGCTCGATGGTCGGAATCGAGAGGCCATTCCCGTTGCATTGTCCAATCCTGCGTACATTGGTTTCCCCGGTCCCATCTAGTGAGGCTGGGGCCTCGGCTGAGATGGGAGCCGGAGCAGCAAGAAGGCCAGTGGTGGAAGCTGGGCTGGCGGTGCCCTTTTTTTCCAATGAAGAGGTTGGCGACCCCGTTTGGTTCTGGCTGCTTGACTGCCAAACAACACGCTTTTTCGACTTTGGAGTTTGAGCGCTTGTTGTGTCAGTGTTGGACGAGGTGTCGGAGCTATCCTTGGTGGAGTCTGGCGCCATGTTTGGGAACGAGAATTTCTGCAAGTCGTGTCCGCCCTGAGACCTGTCTCAGAGCTAGGTTAAGGGATATATCATTCAGATATGGAATCTAAGTATGAAGAAGAGGCGCGAGAGAGAGGAGGAGAGGAGACGGAAGAAACGAGGGCTTTAACAGTTTTTCTTTGCCTTCAGAACAACTTCATCAAGACAAAACGCCCCAATGAGCACAAGGGGGAAACGCGATGGCAACAAGGGACCCATGGACGGAGAAAGAGTTGGGACACGCTATCAACCCGAACGCGCACACAAGCCGGGAGCCAAATCTACAATGTTTGGTCTGATCCCTATTCGGCAGGGCATATCAGGCTTGTGTCGAGGAAAAGAGGGTCATTTGTGGTCCTCAAGCGTAGAGAGTCGAGACAACGGTGATGTCGAAAAGGTTGGATAAAAAAACGGAGTTGCCTGAGTGCTTGCGGATGTGGGTCAATGGCAGGCTATGTCGCCTCGAAAGTGAAGCTCATCACCTCATGTCGAGATACGGCCATCAGACTGGTGCCCTCTGGTCTTCCCGGTCCATGGAGATGGCTCGATAGCGTCGAGCCCAAGGTTTTTTTGTGGAAACAGCATTCGACTAATGAGACAAGCACAGATTGCACTTGCAACCTTTGCCTGGCTTGGATGCCCATTGCTGCCATTGCTGCCATTGCTGCCATTGCTGGCTGGTTTTTCTCGTGCTCCGCCATGCCCGCCCGTCCCTCCTTTCCTTCTTTTTTTTTGGTCGCGGTCGTGTGGGCTGAAGTTGCGCTGGTTGAAAATACGGAGAGTATGTTTGGATACGAGTTGACGGGAGAGCGGGTCTCACATGACAACAATCCGGGCACTTGTCCTCGTTCCGGAGCAGACCACTGCGATGACGATGATGGTTTTTTTTTTACGAAATGCACCACGATAGCGCACCAGCAGAGATTTCTTGCTTCCTTCCATTCGACAGGGTGGCGGCCGGCCGGCTGCAGGTCCACAGTGGGTACAAGTGGGCTGTCGATGACGCCCCCCTTGTACCCGGCGGCCGCCGATTGACACGCAGCCCCCCTTCCAGCTGTCAGAGGCCCAAACTACACTTTGGCCGTAGTTTCACAACAACAACGGCCCGTTTGATGACTCGCCTGATTGGTCAGGAGCATGCATACATGCATACATGCATACATGCATACATGCGATCGGTGTGATCGGTGTGAGCGGCTTGTCAAGTTCAGTCAGGTTTATGTATTTTGCGATCATGATGCCAATGCTCGAGTTGGGGCAGAGATGATATCTCACCGATGACGGAAGATGACACATGCAATGTAGATGGAGTGCATAAGTGCATACCATCCCTGACCAGATCGGGATGGCGAACCGGAGACAGGGGTGTCCTCCATCACTGTTGGACCGCGAAGCTAGGGACCTTATATCTTAGTAGGTAAATGCGGTGACTATCGCGTACTAAGGGAGGGCGCTCTGACTACTGTGGCTCTGACAATCCCCATCCAGCCCCCCTGCTAACCAAACCCACCAAACGCAGAATGTTGGGGCGGCTGTGGCGATGAGAGAATCCATCATCACGTGGTGTTATCGGCGATACATATGGCGAAAATGGAAAATGCATGCGGCTTGCTTCGTGCCATCTGGTCGGTCGCACACCGACGACTGATGTTGCAACTTGAACTTGGGCTTGATACGATACGACGATACGCAGGCGCCAATAAAATGTCACGTGAGAGCGACTCGTCAAGACTTGAGAGATGAAGTTTGTCTTTCTTCCTCGGTGACGAAATGGACCAGGATGCTGAGACGACGTGTCTGGTTTGTCAATACGCCCTGGTCGACCATTCTAGTCGACCATTCTACAGGGTACATTTCCAGAAGATTCAAAACCTCCTTGACTGCTTGCTTGCTTCAACCGGACGTTGTTCCTGCATCTCGCGCGGGCCGAAAAGTACCAGTCGGCCAATCAACATTTCGTGCAACCATCCTTTACCACTCAGAGGTGCGCGTTATTCCACAAGTCTACATGTACGGTGGCAAGCAAGCAACAACGGCAAGCAACGGCACTCCATGCCTGGAGTCAACTCTTCACATGCTACCATCGACCCCATCGACCTCGACGTGATACTTCCTTCATGAGCCCCCCCCTCTCTGGGTCCCCTATCGCCGCCAAGCCATAAAAGGTATCCCGAGGCCAACGTTTGCTCCCCAGGACCCAGGACCCCCCCTGCCCTTATCTAAATGATTCTGTCGGGCATCATTCAAATGAAACTCCCGCATCAGGACAGGAGGGCCGCATATTCGTACTTGGGCCGGAGCTCATGCTACGTAGAATACCATACCACGCGTGTTATTACGACGAGTATCAGAATCAGGGGATACGACAGTATACATGTATGTATTTGCCATCGAGAACTGGTCCTCCTCCAATGTTCACGACTGAAGACTCCGCCATAGTACTACCTCCTGTAGCATTCTGCCCAAGTCATCAATGCAACTGCCGCGGTGAAATTATCGCCGCAATATGTTATTGGAGGTAAATCGTCATTTCAATGTCTTCTTGGCGCTGGTTCTGCTCCGTGGCTAGGAAGATGTTATTCAATATACATGTAGGCTGGCCACGTTGCATGCCAAGGTGCAGTGCTTACGCCGACATACATATTCTCGCCATGTAATGATGTTTTCATAATACAAGCCTACGGCCGTATCTACGTCCGAGTTTGCTTCGTCTCGCATTTTATGTATGCCCGCTGCGTGGGGTGACGGGCAGCTAAAGCTAGCAAGGGAATGCTTGAAGATTAACTTCAAGCATTCGCAGTCTGTGGGCCAGCAGGCATGGATGGCACGGTCGGTATGGGCACGGGCGTCACGGTTGGGTTACGTACGGTCGGTCGGCGTCAATTTGTTTGTGCCACTAGCTATCATGGAAGAAGCAAACTCGCTTTCAAGAGTTTGTACGGGCCAGCTTTGATAAAGGCAGAAAGGGAACGAATGGTTGGTTCGTTCGTTTCCCCTCTTTCAACCGTCACCGCCCGCGCTGGGCTGGGCTGGGCTGGGCGGGCTGCATCACAAGTTCCAACTCAGCACAGCAGCAGCACAGCAGCAGCACAGCAGCAGCACATCAACCACCTACATAAACCTACATACTCCAGTCTGGCCCGCCCGCAGACGGCGTTAAGACCACCGCAAGTACCGAGTGGACGGTCGGAGTACGCTGACTTGACTGGCCGACGCATCTCGGCGAACTGTCCATCGGTCCAGTGAAATCAACGACGCAGCAATTCCCAGTACCTGTCAGACAGGGTCGTTGAGCACACACACTGACTGCGCTGCACCAACTCAGTCTCCACGACTGCTACCACATGGCCAACGTCTCCGAGACGGAGGACTGGGACAAGCTGCTAGGATGCTCACAAGCTTGTTGTCCTTGTGGAAAACTCGGTTGGCCGGCGGTTCCAAGACGTCTCGTATGCGCTCCATCTCACACGTGGGTGGCGACGATGACTCGAGGTTGGGACGTCGAATGGATTATACGATGAGGACGTGATTGTTCTATATCAAAAGCCTGTGCGAGCGCCCATTGCTACCATCTCTACTTGGCAGCCAAAGGAAGCATCAACGTGTCAGTCTTGTAATATCAACTTCTAGCACAGCCCCGAGTCGGTCCTCTGAAAAAATACAACAAAAACAATATGTGTTTTTTAAAGCTACCGAACATGCAAAGCCCGTTTACGGAGCTCACGACAACCATAAAAAAAAAGGTCTGTTAAAAACATCGGATGACCCAGTGTAACACATGCGCCTCGACTTCCCACTCGGGCAATTTTTTTCACCAAGCGTACGTAGCCTGACTATTGGCTCGTTGCTACATAGAAACCGTCCGAGGCCAGACTCCCTCTGCGGCTCCAAACCAGCACCTTCCATCAGCTTCTACCGCAGGGCGGGCTGGCTGGCATTTCTGGAGACCTACAGACCTGGTTCGATAGGAATGCAGAGTCTCAGATGACCTAGTTGCCGGAGCTCCCTCAAGCTCAAGCCTCGAACCCTCTCGATGGCCGGGCGCATGCACCTAGCCAATTCTGTCATAAGAAGGTGGACTGTAAGACAGCAGGCAAGACAGGTGGGTGGTGAGTAGTAGATGAACAGATTACTGGAAATACGAGGTGGGCTGCGGGTGTAGCAGAATCCAAGTCACGATGGCATCAGGCATGTTGTGGAATTGGTTTCGGCGGAAGGTAGTGGAATGGTCTGGATCCGATGCCATGGATTGAATGAATTGGGGCATCTCTGACTAGCACGCATTCGATGTCAGGAAAAAGCTCTTCGAACAGGGTACACGAATCCTGGGAATGATTATCAATCTACTACTCGGAGCCTACCGTACGCCTCGTGGCCAATAGCTTTGTTCATAACCGACGCAGGATCGATCTTGGCCTTCTTCTTCGTCGCCTCTGGCTGGTCGACAGCAACTGCGTCGGCGTCATCATCATCATTAGCGCTGCAGCTCTCCTCTTCTTCGGCCTCAAACGTCCCCCCTTCCAGGAATACCTTCAACATCCTCCGCGAGTACCCGCTCACGAGGGACGTTCCCTCATCTGTGGTCGTCACTGGCTTCGCGCCCGTCGAGCTCCTTCTCGACCCACCAGCCAGGTTCCAGAACACCAGCCCGGGCATCTCGTACCCCTTGGCCTGGTACCGCGCTGAAATCCTCTCGTACGAGGATAGGTTCCAGCAGTGATGTGTCTCTCCACTACATCTAGGTGCCGGCGAAGAGCAGACATGTCCTTACGATACTCTTCGCGAGCGTGTCGAGGATGGACGTCCCGGTCCGCGTTGCGGTTCTGTTGGCTAGTGAATACTTCTCGAGGATACATGACCTCGGCAATAGAACTGGTAACAGAGGTCTGTTTGTCGTGGAAATTGGCATGCGAAGGGGCCCATTTCCCGCAGAGTGACGCCGCTTTTCGGATTTCTTGAGTCAGAGCTTCGTATTGCCGTCACGTCTGCCTGCAACTGTTCCGCAAATAACCTGGCAACGGTAAGGTGCAATGCTCGATAAATTGTCCTGGTGTTGAAGCTTCAACAGCAGCTTGGTGGCAGCTGTCTCTCTCATTCGGTTCTGCTCCTCCTTGGCCATTTCCTTGGTGTAACCAAATGGATTAGGGGGCTTAGCAGCTTTGTCATCGCTTTCTTCTGTCTTGGGACTTTGAATTTCGTTTCGTTTTGCTGCCGCGGGGCTTTTACTGCTTTTCCTGGGCGCCCTCGCTTCGTCTTTCACGTCGATACATGATGCATTTGCGTACAGCTTTGTCATCGACGCTCAAGACTTACTTATTGGGGGTCAGAAAGCGCGTCAAGCTTGTTGTTCGCCGATAGGGAAAGAAGATTGAGCAGATCCTTCCAGTAACCATGTGACACTCCGTACTTGACTTCAAAGTAAGTGCGCTCATCTACATCCCTTTCGGCCTCGACAATCACCAAGTCCTCATCACCATGATTCTGAACTCTCTCTTCGATGACTGGCCGACTCAGCCAATGCAAGTTGGCAATTAACGTTAGAGGATGGTTCTGTGCAAGCCAGCCAGCAGCTCTGTCAAAGGTTGAACGAGAGGCCTTCCCCAGGTGAATGGACCGTGAGTTGAAGATGATTTTGAGGGTTTTGGGAGGACCAAATCTTCCAAGCTGCCTTCAGGCCATCCCGAGCACTTGGTCCAGAGATGGTGTCTTCCAGGTCATAGAACAGATCGACAAGTGGGCTTCTGGTGACTCGGTATGTCACATCCATGTTCTTTGTAAGCATCTTGTCTCTCAAATTGGGAGCGGCGGCCTCTTGAGGGGGATCGTCTGCAATCCCACCCGACTCGGTGTGGCCGGGATGGACAACTTCATGCCCTCAACATCTTGCTCCAACCTGCCGACACTTGGCGAGCTGACCACGGTGGACGAGTCCGACTCGGAAGCCTCACTTGTCAGGCACAGTGATTTCGGGCGTAGTAGTCTCCGCAACGACGACTGGATTCCCATGACGAAGAGATAACTCTTCTGCCAAGAACGCATCGGATTCAGCGCGAGACTTGGTTAAAGCATCGTGATGGGAGATGTTGACTGGATACGATGTGCGAAGATTCCATTGCTGCTGCTGCTCACCGCTCCTCGCCATTTTCACATCATGATCGGTTGGCCAGGGCCCAACATCGTGTCTACCAATCGGCGAGCTAGCAGCCAAGCAAGCAAGCGAGAATAAGTTCCTTGCAGATGCACACACCAACGCCGTTTTTTGCAATCAGGAATTTCATCGGCGCGTTTTACAGCCGGTGGCTCATCGTCTCGAGAAGCTGTTCCTCTTCTTGCGTGAGAAACATGTGTTGCGGAACAACGACCTCTCCCCTCCTGATAACAATCTCCCCCATATGCCCCAGATGCTGGTGCGTCCTCGTGAAATTCAACCGGCTCGCCCTGCCCTCATCCTTGTCGGTCTCCCGGAACTGGTCCTCATCGCCCCGTTCCGTAGATTGACTTGCCGCACCCGCATCAGGCTCCGGGCTTCCCACGCCTTTCTCTTCCTCCAAGGCCTTCTTGTTGAGCTCATCGGATTTCCGCCTCCTCAGCATATGTCGTCTGTTGCTTCTTAGATCTTGAGGCGTCCACCAGTACATGGGAAATCTCCGTTCAATGTTGTTGATCAACAACGCCGCGCCTAGCATCAGCGCACATCCCAGCAGCATGACCGGGAAAAGGAACCATCCCATCTTGACCAATGTGGCATCGACCACGGCTAGGAGTGCTGTCGCGCCAGCAGGTGGATGGACCGTCTTGGTCAAGGCCATGAGGGCCGTCGCCGATGCGCACGCGAGCGCGCCGCCTACCCATTGAATGTCTTGGAACCGATGGCTCAGCTGGAAAAGCTTGGCCACTGAAACTCCGATAAACGTGGAGATGATTTGGCCAAAGACGACATTTCGGGGCTGTGCGAGTGGTGCTTCAATAGAGTGGAACTCCAAAACTGCCGCCGCGCCCTGTCACAGCTTTTGTCAGTCCTCCCTCACCCTCTTCATATCTCATGACGCGATACTACAGCGATGGGAGAAATCCCCGTCTCAAGCCGACAGGGCGGCAGAGCTGTTGTGTGATCAGGGGATCGCCAAACTTACAAAACTGCCAACAATCATGGGGGCTCCGTGAGACTCGAAAGAGGGGACATGCTTGGATACGCCCTCGATGAGAAGAATAGCGACAAACACCCCAATGAATGTCCAGAAGATGTGCATCAAGTTGCCTGTCACCTGGGGCTTCGTCTCACGATGACCAAGGAACCTCGCCACCGGGTAAGGCAAGTGCTTCCATGGCGGCGGCGGCACGAACGGGTTGAGGTAGCGGTCGATGTCGAAGTTCCATTTTCTATGAGGAAAATTCATGGCCAAGTATCGGCCGGCCGAAGGGACAGACAAACGGAGGGGGAGTCAGCCGTCAAGTTGGTCGCGCGCAGGGGTGATTGAGTCGACTTGGACGGCCAAGACGCATGTTTGTAGACGCAAAGTTTTGACGGTATTGACAAGTCGGGAAGTTCTCGAGGCCAAGTGCCAAGTGCCAAGTGCCAAGTGCCAAGTCCCCCCTCGTTGCTGTCTAGCTCTGCCTCGCTCGTCCCCGACGACGAGCGGACAAACGGCGTCGCGTCTTCCCCGTAACGTGTAACGTGCAACGTGTAACCTTGTCGCGGCAAATACCGATTGAGTAACAAAATCGCCGAAAGTGGTTTAGCAGCGGGAGAGAAGCACTGCATCGGACCAATTGGATAGAGAACCCGCGGTGGTGGAACCCCGCGGCGGCGTTGGTTCGGGAATCGGCATCTCCGGGGCGATGTGAGATATGTGAGATCCACTCACCGCCGTTAATTCTCCGTAGCCAAATGACAGGAAGAGGAAGGTGCGCTAGTTGTCGGCCGACGGCGGCTGCCCAATCTGGCTGTCTTTGGCCACGCAGCAAAGGGGATGGATGCATCATGCATCATGCATCATGCATCGTGCATCATGAAGTGGCTGATGAAAGAATACACGGTTGGGGCATATTGAAAATGAAGTCGAAACACTCTCATGGTTCAAATCGACAGATAGACCGACCTGTGCGCAATGTGTGTTCCACTGTTGGTGTAAGTCATCTCGCGAAGCGCCATCTCACAGCTCGATGAAACTCGGCGCACGTTTTGTGACAACACCAGGACGACACCAGCTCAGCACAACTGGCCCATTTTGACTGGAATCAGGTGCTCCAGTCAGTTCGGGTACTTTGTTCAAACCTCCGATCGGCATTCACCTCCTTCATCAGCTTTGCAGCCTCACCTCGTTGCCTCCAAGTCCCCAGCCAAGACCAAGTAGTCCCTTTTCCTCATTCAACTTGCCGCAGTTGAATCTCCCCTCTGCACATTTTTACCTCAGATCCCGAGGAATCGGAAAAGAAAAGAAGAAGGAACCTCACCAAATACAACATTTTCATTCTTACAACCTAGACGCACCCGAAGTTTGTCGCCAGCACATTTCGCAGCCACGCATCACCATTTGTAACCGCCATGCAAAGCGGCTCATCGCCTCGGCAAGAAACCGCGCCCAAAAGGCAGTCCAAGTCCACCGAGCAAAAGCAAGCGGGACCCTTTCGACAGAGAACTGTCGCAGTCACATTCTGATTCAACCATGGATGTTCACGCAGCCCAGCTTACAAATCTATCCGCTCTCCTTTACGAAATGCACATCATACTCGAGCGAACGAAGCGCCATCTCACGGATTTCTCCAGAAAAAAGGTAAAAAAGAACGCCTTTCTTGTCTCATAGTCCAGCTTTATTACATGGATCATTCAAAGTTGGATTTCTGACTGGAAAAAAAAAAAAAAAACTCAGGACAAGGCAGTGGCCCTCATCGAGAAGGAAGAACTGCCGGGCATGGGCGTCGCAGCCGTCTTACACGCCACCGCCCCAATCATACGAGACGCAATAGAAACAAGTGCTTCAGCAATTGGTAGATTTCGCCAAACAGTCTCGGAGATGAAACTGGCCGCGGAGAATGAGCGCAGCTCCGGCCCAACCGATGAGCTCACATACTGGACGCCTTCGTCCGACAACCAAGCTTGGAACATTGCTCTTCCCGGCGACGAGGATGTTGTTGCTGTTGCTGTCCCGACTGACTCGAGCCGCGAACAGGGGGCCAGCAAAATGTTCTCGTCTGTCCTGCAGTATCATCAAGATGTCGCCGACTCGGAGCATCACCCGAAGCTATTCATCCCATGGCAAGGCCTTGGGTCCCTTCACAACGCGTTGCGCAGCCGTCGAGTTGTTCTCCGCTCCTTGCCGCGCGGCGCAAATGCGATGCAGGTGTTGAGTGCCATTCGCTGCTACGGAGGCGTCCTCTCCGTGGTTGTCGCAGACGATGTCTCTGCCAGAGGCAGCTCCTGCAAGAAGACCAAGACTGCCCTCGTCGAGTTCGTGTACGCCCAAGCCGCGGCGGATTTCGCATCGCACGTTGACGAGCATCGCCTTCGGCTTCGGTTCCAGGACAGCGACGGGGCAGCTCATGAGGTGCAAATCTATCATGTCCCCACGCCGTCGTGGCATCAGAACGAACTCAACCGTGAGCTGCTCAGCGCGGGAGCCACGCGGGCACTCTGCATGCCGGGGTTCCCCGTGGAAGCCATCTGGCACTTGATGACCGTGCTCGGAACAAAGGTCATCAGCAAGGTCGATCTACAGGGTGGCGACGACACCGGTGAGAAGCTGACGATGGAGTTTGTGTCCCTGTTTGAGGCGGACAGAGCGGCCCATTTCGTCAAAAGAGGCCGCGTCGACGTCGATTATGACGCCGCGGGGAACAAGATGCGGTACGTTGCCGACTCGTCCCAGCGGGGGCACATGCAAGGCGTATACGCCGAAACGGGAGGCTTGATCGAACGTGTTGAGCCCGACATTCTCCAGAAGACGTGGGATCAGGAGCCGTTCAACACCTTCAAGCCCGCGGCCAAACAACCCAGATTCAACCCGGGGGCTCCCGCTGCCGTGGCGAGGGTCGTCCCGCCCAGATCTTGTCCGAAGAGATCGAACCAAGACATTCTCGCAGAGTATTTCGACATTGAGCCCACCGAGCTGCGGGACTTTCTCCAAGAAGACCGCGAGCACTTCCAGGACACGCGGTACAAGATCATCGGGAGCAACATTACGCTGACCCGACACCGGTACAGCTGGAGCATCAGCAAGGAAGACGACGTCAAGCTCCTCATGGCGAACACGCTGCATAGTCCCGAGTGGGCTGACGAGTGGGACGCGCACTTCGAGGTCCAGGGGACCATCAACCTTCGCAGGTGGGAGCGATACGGGATGCTGGCAGAGCATCGCAGACAGCTGGCTGCGGAACAGCACGTCGACACATGGGCCGTGCCTCGGTGCGAGGGATCGCAGGGATGCGACTGGGCGTGTCGCGCGTTGAAGGATACTCCCGCCGCGTCCGTGATCAAGGAGTGGCGCAGAAAGCGTCGAGAAGATGCGCAGAGTTGATCTGGCTTGAGGTTTGGGTACATTTGCGAAATGGATGGATATTATCAGGCCGATTGCTATGGGGATAACCCCGACGGACCGCATCTTCTCGGTTGGTTGTTTCATTGCCGAGTTTTTGATGGGATTGATATCGGGGACTGGACGGGACGGGACGGGACGGGACGGGGACACAGGGACTGAATCATCTGAGCTTTTTTTCTTCTTTTTTCACTCGCAAGTTGGACTGTGGTTATCGCAATTCGTAAGAGAGTGGTCGGCACTCGCAAATTGAAAGTGGTTACCTGGGGGTTAACCACTGATCAGTGAGATCATACAGAACAACAAGCCTAGAATAGATCATCAACAACGATACTATTCTCGAGGCTTCGCGTACGCGTTATCAATCCCTGCGGAACCAACATAGACCAAAGGCGGCTGACTGCGTGAGGCAGACACTTGAAACATGAGCAATTCAAAAATTATGGCGTCAGATGGCAGATTCGTACGTATTCAGCACGATCATTATAGATGGAACTATCTACGTCCGTATGTGTGAACCCTTGACGCGGAATGCAGAAAAGAAAACCCAGCCGACCGACTCCTTCCTCGCCATGCGGGCTGGCCAATCAATATTGTGCTTTCAGATCCGAATTTCACTCCGACGCCGCCCGTGTTAAGTCTGCCAAGATTTTGCAGATGACGATGCCCCGAGGCTGGTCGGTTCTGATGGTATGGTTTTTGATCATCTTCCATTCCTCCGAGCATATCAATCCCATGCGCCATTTGTGGCAGCCGTTTGTAAAAAGTTTTCCCCTGCCATGCAACACCAGTTCCCATTTCCCAAGACCCGTCTGCATGAGAAAACGAATTTCCCCTCTGTGTGATGCCTTTCGTCACCCCGAGACGATGGCTCCCGAGTGTACTGATCAAGCCCTAACCCAGGCCGTGTGCTCGCAATGCTCTACCTCGTAACCGCCAAGATCCATGCTACCTACGTGCTTCTTCCTAAGAATCCGAACGCCGATGGGGGCAAGGGGACTGGCGTTTCAATTCCGTTTCGCCCATTAATGTCGACTCCTTCGTCAACGATGAACACCTTATTGTCCAAAGATTGGCTCTCGGAATGCCCTTTTGCCGCACCGCTCAAAGGTGCATCCTGCTCAGCATCCCCCTCGAACGCTTCGCTCACAGATCGATAACGCCGTTCCGCTGCCCACCCGCCGTGGTCTGGCGGTGGCCGCTGGTTTTGAGTAGTAAGCTTTGCGCGTCTCTTCTTGTCCATTTTTATGTAACTCCTGATCAGTCCAGGCGGAATATTGTCTTCTGGTTCCCACGACGGATTTTGCTCGGGAGGCCAGTCTCCGGCCCAGCGGACTAAGAAGTAGCGTACAGGTCCTCGGTTCTCCACATCGTAGAATGCCATATCTTCGAGCCTCTCGACTGCCCAGAGTGGCTCATCACCCTGACCACTGATGTCGATTGGACGTGGTCGTGTACCGGGGTGCTTCTTTCCCCTCGTCGATAGTGTTCTGGACCGACGTTGTTTCTGCACTGAAGTAGCAGATGTACCACCCATCGATGTGCTCTTCCGTAACTCCCGAGTCGAGCCTCCGGTACGCGGCGATGGTGCAGCAATGCTGCCATTGCCTGCCGGCGCAACTGGACTTGGCCCGCTAGGGAGCGTGCCGCCTTCTATGGAAAGCACTACTTCCTTCCTGTGCGGGAATGGTTTTGAAGCGTTCTTCACCCCAGGATTCACAACCGTGGGTTCCTTTTTTGATACTTGGGGACCGCTAGTGGTGGTGCTGCTGGTGATGAAAGGCGGCAAAGGCACGGGAGTTATAGTTTTTGGGCCTTTGTTTGGACCGTTGTATCCGGTCGTTTTGATTGTGTGCCTCTCGCCCATACCATCGTCGTCGACCACTGTGTGGTTGAGGTCATCATCATAAAGCAGAACGTCTGCCAACTCCTCGCTGTCACGATTGCCGAGTTGCTCTTGTGATACTTGCCTTGTTGGAGTTTGCTCTTCATCAGTCAATCCCTCGAAATCTGCCAGCTTCCGCTTGTTTGGCGTTGATAAGCTCATCCCTTGACCCTTCGGGCGAGTTGCATGTACGGGCTGAGGCTCAGGTTCAATCGCAGCAGGCTGCTCGATTTCTGTGTGAGCCGGCGGTCGAGGCCTCGCCCTTCGAGTCTCATCTTGCCGAAGTCGTCTAGCACCAATGCCGTTGCCCAGATCCCCTCGGTCCTCATCCATCTCGACTTCTAGGCGATTCTCCCATTCTTCCAAAGCCCTTGGCGACACATAATGGAGGATTTGCATCGCAGGAACCAGCAGACTGGCCGCTGGCAGGTCGTGCCAACCAACTACATACGCCATTCGCTTGGGAAGTGGCCTGCCATCAGCAGCCAGACCCGGCGACGGTAACAGAATCCGCTCGATTATGTAGCCTGTTGATGCCGCGGATGGCAGAAGGCGCAAGGGCTGGAGGGCTGGGCCTGTACCGGGGACGTATTTGGGCCGAGGGCGAATCGCTACTGTAAATTTCGATCGTGGACTCGGCCTGCGTGCTGGTGTTGGCGGTTCTGGTGTATGGAGCTCTTCGTCTGAGCTATCAGACAGTGCAATGATTTCCATTGCTGGCCAAGTAGCATGAGAGGGGCATTTCAACTCAACCCCTGCCGCCTCAGTCTAGCACTGGTTTCACCGTGAAAAGCTGGCAAGACGTGCGCAAGTTGTAGAGTATTTGTGAAAGAGTTCCCGACAACCTCGAATCGAGCTATGTCGTGTTTCTGTGAAGTCGCGGAAGCGGGAGAGTCGGCGCATAGCAAGCAAACGAAGCTCAAGCGCGATAGCGCGTTGTTGATCGGAGGAAAGCCCAGCAGACCTTAAGCACAGACCCGCAGTAATCTACCAGTAATAGTGACTAATCAAGGGGGGCCCAAAGTTTATAAAACTCCAGAAAAAAAGAAAGGAATGGCGTGAACTAGTACTGTGAATTATGGCTAAAATTATACAACGGCAAGGGTAAAAAAGTGCAAATAAACAAGTAAATTCATTGATACATATAACCCAACCGTATTGCCTATGATGATAGGGTTGAGAGTGCTGGGCCCCAACCCCTTCGACGTGCCTAATCCGTACGTGTATTTTAGAGAGAGCCCCAGAGGGCCAGAGCCCACCCGGCCCAGCCCAACGAAGTTGACTGGGGAACAACCCCGGGTGCTGTGGTTCACAGCTCATTGGTGTAAATCGCCGCCTGCAACAGCCTGCAACAGCCTGCAACAGCCGCCACCTACGTCCGTAGCCACTAGCCACCCTGTCCAGGCCTCCAGCAGAGGAGGAGCTGTCTTGTCTTGGCTGTACCGAGTACCGTACCTCGAAAAAAAAAAAAAAAAAACCAGCTTCTTTCCCATGCATCAGAGCCACCACCACCACCATCACCACCTCCACCACCTCGAATCCCTTCGACAACCCCCGTCGCCATCGCCAATGCTTTCATAGAGCAATCACATCACGGTGATCAAAAGCCTCGCCAATGTCGTCGTCTCTCAAAACTCTGGCCTTGCGCCTGCCACGAAGCGCTTCCGCCCCGTCATCCCACACCGCCGCCGTTGTGCGATGCTGCTCGAGAGCTTCCATGTCCACCAGCGCCGTCGCTCGACCGGCTTGCGTTGCCAAAGCTGCTACTATCCCCATACGGCACGGTAGCGATGCCATCTCCGCCAAGAGATGCAGCAGCGGACTCGTCGATTCGAGCAAGTCCATGATTCGACTCGTCCCCGCCGCCCGCGCGACCTCGCCAATGTCAATGTCCATTGCTTCGCAGGCACGATGCCTGGCAACAACAAGCTCTGCCTCCTCACCCGCCACCGGCTCGTCCAAGTCAAACCTGGACTGGGACTCGTTCTTCAAGCTCCGTCTCCGTCGCCGCCGCATTCAGCTCCTCTTCTCCGTCACAACCGGCTTGCTCGGCGGTGCTGGTGGTGCCATTCTGCTGTCCACGGGCATGGCTGAGCCTCTGGTCATGCAGATCCCCCTGGACCCCTTTGTGACTTTGGGAATCATGACTCTGGCGTGTGCCGGCATGGGGTGGCTGGTCGGCCCAAGCATTGGTAACCAGGTCTTCTACCTGATGAACCACCGTTTCAAGGCCCAGATGATGCAGAAGGAAAGCGAGTTCTTTACTCGCGTCAAGAAGAACCGAGTCGATCCTACTAACTCGAGTGCCGGAAACCCAGGTACGTTTCCTAGAACAACAACAAAATTCCCCAACTCTCCTCCTCCAACCTCGATGAGTTGGCTCTTTGACTGACGTCTGGTGTTAGTCCCTGATTACTATGGCGAAAAGATCCAGAGTGTATCCGGATACCGACAGTGGCTCAAGGACCAACGCGCATTCAACAAGAAGAAGACACGGGCTTTCGTGTGAATCCATCTCTCCGCTGGAAAACTCGTTCATTCAATTTTTTCGTATAAAAATAGTTGGCACGCCCCTTAACATGGTGGACATGTATGGCTCGATTATGGAAACTCAAGTCGCGAAAGGGAACAATTTGCATAGCCCCATCTCTCATTGTAGCACTACATGTAGGAATCTCACTTTGCCCTTGCCCTGTTTCTACAAACAACATGTACTTTATCATTTCACAACATATTGTGTTCGTGAAAAAAAAAAAAAAAAAAAAAAAAAAACCCATCTACAGGAACGGCAATGAGCCATCTACTGTCCTCTTCCACGCCTGCAGCCCTCCAGCAATGTCCCCTACAAATCTCTCTCCGTGACGATCCAAGCCCAGCTCTCTCAGCTTCGCCGTCGCGATTTGCGAATCGTTTCCCACTCTGCACACGACATACACCGGCACATGCGCAGGTAAATCTCCAGGAACGCCCTCTGGCAGGGAATCTCGGCCGCGGTGACTCATGAACCGACTCATGGGCACGTTGATGGACCCCGGGATATTCGCCAGACTGAAATGTTCCCTCTCTCGCACATCCAACAGCACATGCCTCGTGCCACCCTCGACCACGCGACGATACGAATCGGCCGTGACCCGATCTTCCGGCCGCAGCAACTGCACGGGCTTGGCGACGCCGCAGAACCGGACGTAGTCCATGGACGACGGCAGGTAGTCGGGCGTGAGCGGCGCGTTCCCGGAGCACGCAAAGCAATCCGGGCGCCTGCCCCTCATGCGAACCGATCTGAAGAGCGAGCCGTCGGCCATGCCGCTGAACAAGAGCATGGTCGTCTGCTCGGGCGAGGCCGCCTCGTCCTCGGGCGTCCGCTCCAGCCCGCCCCTGGCAATCAGCTTGATGGCCTCCAGGGCCTGCAACACACCCATTGCGCCGACGACGGGCCCGACGATGCCGCCCTCTCCGCAGCCGACCACGCTCTCTGGGGGCGGCGGCCTGGGGAACACGCAGCGGTAGCAGGGGCCCCTTCCGGGAGGGCTGTTCAGCACGACGAGCTGCCCGGAGGTTTGGAACGCGGATGCCGACACGAGCGGCTTGCCGAGAAGTACGCAGATGTCTGAGATGAGATAGCGAGAGGCGGGGTGGTCTGTACAGTCGAGGACGAGGTCATACTGCGATACGATTCCGGCTGCATTCTCGGGCGTGAGATGGGTAGCATGTGCTCTGAAGTCGATGGTTGGGTTGAGCCTTTTTAACGTTTGTCAGCTTTTTTTTTTTTTGTGTCTCCCTCCCCCCTCACTTTCTCACAGCTACGACCTCTCGCGGCATCGAGCCCTGGGGGTTTTTTTGTTTTTTTTCCTTACCCTCGCAGAAAACAGACAGCACTCTCGACCTTCTTCATGCCCACCCGGGCCGTGGAATGAGCAACCTGCCTATGCAGATTCGACACCTCGACCTCGTCTCCGTCCACGAGACCAAGAACTCCCACCCCCGAACCAGCCAGGTATGCCGCGGCAGGACAGCCCAGACCTCCCGCGCCGACGAGCAGGACCTTGGCCTTTCTCAACCGCAGTTGTCCTGATTGTAGGTTTCAGCCCCGGGACACTCAGCTCAGAGGGTGGTGAGACGGGGGAGGAAGGAGGGGGAAAAAAAAAAAAAAAAAAGGAAAACAGAGTCGAGTCTCATCCTCACCGTGTAGACCAAACTTGGGAACAATCATCTGACGACCGTACCGCTGGTATTCATGTTCCGCAAGCGGCCATTTCCATTCCCCGCGCCGCCGCGCTCCCTCGCTGCCGTCGCGCTCTTCATTTTCCACAACGGCCAGTCGCCGTCTCAACTCGGCAAGTTCCGATTCGCGCCGGGCAATTTCTCTCCGGAGGTCATCAATGTTGTCCATCTGTTGTCCAAGGGGGAAAAAAAAAAAAAAAAAAAAAAACCAGGGTTGAAACCCCCAATCAGAAAAGACCAAGGAAGAATCTATGCATTTCTATGCATTGGAACCGACAACTTCCGAGCCATCAACCAAGCCCCACCAAAAAGTTTCCCTTCCCGCTCCAAATTCAATCGTGCACTGAAAATCCGCTGCCCATGAATTTCAACTTCCCATCTCCCATCGCTCACCATGGTACGCTTCCCCCCCCCAAAAAAAACCCCCCATACACCGCCGTGCTAACAATCCAAGGCTCCCCAACCGCCGTCCAAATCCCCCTCCGCCCGCGCCCTGCGCACGCAAAGAATCACCGGCCAAATCCATCCCCTGCTCCCCTCCAAAATCTTCCGCCCACACGCCCACGTCACCGACGACTTCCTCTCCACCAAACGAGACAAGCGCCTCATCAAGCGCTCCTCCTTCGTCTCCCGAATCACCTCATCCAGAATCACAAAAGCCAAGCGCCGCAGACCAAATAACAAGCTCAGGACATCGCTGGACGGCCTGGCCGATGCCCTGCCGGAGCTGCAAGACGGAGAGGGCGGTGAGGAGATCCTCGCCGGCAAGATCAAGCACAAGAGCCTGAAGAGCAAGAGGGGCGCGCTGAAGAGGAAAGAGCGAATTGTCAAGGGGGAGATGGAGAGGTTCGGCGTCAGCATGGCCAAATTAGCTGGTACCGGGGTGACGGGGACGGGGACGGGGACGGGGACGGGGACTACGACGTCGATGGGCGCAAACAAGAATGCCCATGTCGTCGGCAACAACAGCGATGGAAAGGATAGTGAAATGACTGCCAACACTACCGAGGAGCAGAAGGAGTCTGGTTCGCAAGCCACCTTTGCGGCCCCCGCTGCCACCGCAAATCGATGGGCTGCATTACGAGGTTACATATCATCAACCATGGAGCAGAACCCGGCATTCGCGAGCAGGTAGAAAGGAGCCAGTGGGCTCAGCTTTCCTGCATCATATCGGATTATTGAACGGAAAGGGACACCCGAGGTTCTGGTGAGAAACCATCTTCTCCTCGCTGGTTACATCCCAATGTGGTAATGGAGTTCGTGGCGTTCAAGGGCGGCAAAATTTCAAGTGTCGATAGCAATGTGGTTGAAATCACCGTTTTCTGCACCTCACATGTGCATTACTGCCATGATCAAGACTAATTAATACGCTTTTAGCGTTGTTCTTTTCGAGTTTCGTTTTTTTTCTCTTTTCCCCTTTATGGCAGCAAGAGCTAAGTTCCGCGATTTGTCCTGCGTCACGACGCCATTGGCATCAAAGGTCATTTTTCATAGTTGCATAGACTTAACAAAATGATCACTCTGCCTAGATGAAAATTGGCCGTCCTGTCAAATCTTCACAACGCCAGCGCTCTTCTTTCGAGGTATCATCAAACTGCTCGACCAGCACGCAGCGTGAGGAGACGCGGTCTATTACTTGAAGCAAAAAAAAAAAAATCAACAAAACAAAGCAGGGAAGACAAAAAAAAGTACACGAACAAAGGATGCTGAATCGCTGGTATAAATGCAATGCGACAAAGCAAGTGGAAAGGAAAGGAAAGGAAAGGAAAAATGCTGGACGCGGCGGCGACCAGACAAAATGTTTGTCACAAACTCATCCGCCCTGATTGACATGGTCTGGTCGTAGGTCGACGCGGACCGAAAACCTATTCCAGGGTCGACTTGATGCGTTTCTTGGCCCGCACTGAGAAAGTGCCGAATTCGGGATCTGGCGACTGGTAGATGACGGAGTTTTCGGAAAATTTGAGACTATGCTGTGATGGCTCTTGGTGGGTTTGGAAAGACATTGCCGGGCTTGTATTTCGAGTTGAAGCAGATGTCTCTAAACCGCTGGCATTCGAGGCCTGATAGTTCGTTGAGACGCTAGACGCGTCGGAGCTTCTGGTTGGAGGTCCTGACCTGATCTTGTAATTTTCCATCTCCGTATTGCCTGCTCCGCCATAGTGCTTGTGTTTGATGTGAGAGTAGACCTTGGAACGAATGGAGCGTGGCCGACCGGATTGTTTTCCCAAAATACTTTCCTTCTTTTCCATGTCGATCTTGTGTAGCATGACATCGAACGTGGAACAAGTGCCGTACCGCGTCGAGCTCTACTCAATTCGCGGCGGCGTCTTGTTGGAAAAGGGGCTGGCGCTCCGCCTAAAACCGGTGATCAGCAGGCTTATCACGGAGGGTGTGGTGAAAAGCACAATATCAAAAGAGGACTCACGACCGTCTCCGCTCGCCCTCCTTGCGGAGACTCTCGATTATGCGCATCATTTCTTTCCGGCCGCCGTTGCTATCGACCATTTTGCCTGCCATACTCATTGATACCTTTTCTCGAGCATTAGCACTCAGCAGGCGTTTGACCAGTAAGTGTCGCATCAAGAGACAGACAAAGACGCCACAGTCACTGCCATTTTCCTGCTGAGGGGAGTCATCAAGGTTGACGAATCGCAAGGGTCTCCCACATATCTCGCTCATTCTGCGGGCCGCGAGATTGGCCTCTGCATAGTTGGCCCCTCCAAGCGAGTCGTAATGAAAGGCAATACCATCCACTATTGAAACAAGCAATAGCGACCAATGACTTCCACCCTCAGCGACGCCAACGTTGCGATTATCGTTGATAGGAAGAAATGCGTGTGAGACCTTGGAAAAGTCAGGAAGCGCAGAACGGACGTGGCGAATATCGGGTTCTTTCATGAGCAGAAAAGTCATGCTGGGGCGTAAAAGAATTATTCGGGCCTGAGGATAGCGTGGCAACGTCTCTCGTTCCAAATATTCCTCCCAGAATGCAATATTGTTGTCCGTGAGCCAGTCATTTTTTAGTGACTTGATATCCTCCACGGTTAACAATACATCATAGTAGCTGAGATACGCTTTCTCGGGCGACAGCTGCAGAGCAAGGCAGGCATACGAATTAGCAGGGGCGCTCTTGGTTAAATTGCAGAGCGGCAGCTTGTCACTACAGATGTTGGCGCCGGGGAGGACATGCACGTGGGCAGTCGAAGAAAAGACAGGAGTCTGGCGCGACGAGGGGAGAGCAGGTGAAGGCAAAAAAAGCTCTCGAAAATATTGAGCAATTGAGCAAAATCATGCCCATG
The DNA here is from genome assembly GCA_024072835.1 of Epichloe amarillans. NCBI lineage: Eukaryota > Fungi > Ascomycota > Sordariomycetes > Hypocreales > Clavicipitaceae > Epichloe > Epichloe amarillans. The sequence continues at coordinate 2,326,431 of CP099637.1, read as the reverse complement.
GCATGTGCTGACCATCCACATGACCTGATTCTTTCTGTCTTGGCCATGTGTAGTCCGTAGTGGCGGGGAATTTCACGTACCGAATCACCAAAATGGCGAGCCATACGTTGGCGGAACGGCATTTTTCTGGGCTTGATCTTGTTCTTGCTAATGACGTCTTTGTCTGTTTCTGCCGTCGGCGTCAGTTTCAACGCTGCCCTTGGATGACGAAGAGAGCGTCCGACTGGAAGAGTGGCCGGAGCTAAAACTGTTTTCGTGACGCCTTGAACGGATGAACGGCAGGCCGTGAAAGCGTCTGCTGCTGTTATCGAAGAGAAGGGGGGGGGGAAAAGAGTCACAAGGGAAGGGGGTCCCTTTGACGATATGTAGGGAAAGCGGGGCGAAGAAATGGGATGGGAAAGAAAGCCTGGGAAGTGTGCGAAGAAGTGGACCGCAACGTTGACGGCTGCCTCACGCCTCACAGGGCGGGAATGCATTGGAGATCATGCCCAGGCGGCTGCACGAATGGCGCCACGAATGAAACCCAAACTCCGTCTGCCTGCACACAAACACGAATAGGGGCTGGAGGAAAGCCAACGTCGTGGACAGCGAAATGTCTTGTCGTCTCCAGGATTGTTTGGTGAAGCAACGGTTACCCAAGAGTATAATCTATATTACAGCAACAAGCAAAGCGAAAGTGCCGAGAATGACGTCGACCCATGCGACGGGCACCATGATTGAATACATTCTGTATCCGGGTGTGTGTGGAAGATGAATTCGCCGTCAACCTTGGCAACCTTGATGTCGTGGTCGTTGACAGATCCAGTCAGACGTGGGGACCATGATTCCCCCCCCAAAGGATTCAAGGCATAAGGGATAATGAACGCACAAATTAGTGGCCAGTCGGCTGTGCCTCTTGGGCACTGATGTTGCTGCCATTCAAACAAGGGCGCGCCTCTCAGCAAATCCCTGGTCACAGCAACAAACGAGTCAGCTCACACGTGCAGAAGTTGACTTTTGTACCATCATTTAGGACGCATTGAGCAACATTTTTGTGGAGTTTCTATTTAGCAATCTATGAGCTGAATATCTTGTAGTTTGATTATCGATTTTGAGCGAATCAGTCTCTCAAATTCAATGCTCATTGCGAAATTGTTTTCGACGTAGAGAAGAGGTCTCCTTCTGGATCTGATAAGCATGATTAAAATCGCCGACGCGCTGAGTAATGAATCAAGAATCTGAGCCCGAGCATGCATTATCCCCAGTCAACACGGCGTGATGCAGTTTGTCTAGCGCCGAAGAAGCATGAGCATAAGAAGCGGCTCGAGCAGACATGTCCACTTTGAACTGGTTCATCGACAGGCTTTTTCTTGCACTGTTCCTTTCAATTGACTTGATTCCATCGGAAACATGCCTATTGAAGGTTTTCGTGTTCTCCTTTGCGAGATGGATGACTGCAGAGCGCTCTCTACCAAAGCGAGACTGAATCCTTTTCACACAGTGATTTCCAGCTTTAGTGTATGTGTCGGCAATTTTGATGATGCATTCTTTCTTCGAATCCAGACGTTGCATACAAGCCTAGGGCACGTTAGATAGATCTTGAAATGCTGTTTAATTTTGCCATGTCTTCTTACGTACATCGACCAGCGCATGGAGCTGTTGCCTGCCATGGTCAGCAGGCTCGGTGACGTGCGTCTTGGCCTGACCGCTGGCGATTCGACGATTGGCGTGCTCTTTTTTGAGCTCGGATAAAATTGATTGCCTCAAACCAAGATTCTCTTCTAGCCCGGCAGGGGATGCAGGCCTTGAAGATTCAATTTCAAGGGCTACTGCGAAGTTGGATCCCTGATTTGATTCATGCTGAGTCACTTCAACCACTGGTCGCTCAAGGCGTCCCGTGCAACTTGTACTTCCCCATATAACAAGCGGGGGAACTTCTGCTGGTATTGAATTGACATCATTGTCTTCAAGATGTGATACTCGAATCGGACTTCCTTGCCCACTGACGCTGATATGTCGACCGGGCGGCACTGCAATTAGACTGTGCTTGCCACCGTCGGGTGTTTTTCTTGCGCTGGAGCGTTTACCATTTTGTCCATGCGCACTCTTTGTTGCAACAAGATGGTGCAACTGGCTCGATGATTGGATGTTGTGCTGTAGAGGAGAACGAACTTCGGCTCTCAGCGGTTTCTCAGCGGAAAATTCGTCATCTTTTTCGTTCCCGGCCTGAACCGAGGTTGTTGGTTTTTCACGTCTGACGGTTTTCTCAACGGTAGCTTCATGTGTTGTAGCGTTGTCCTTGTCTTCATTCGGGGATGCCAGCGGCCTGTGGGACGGGCTGTCTCGGGATATTTGAATGTTGGCACGAAATGAACTGGGAGACTCTATGTGACGTTCTGCCTCCAGTGCGTCAGGAATCTCAACAGCGTCTTCTTCTCGAGGGTCGAACGAATTTTCTGCTTGGGCTTCGAGCAAAGAATCCTTCGTGTTCTCCACTGGACACTGACTGGGTATATTCGGCGCATCCTCGTGCATAATATCCGTCATCTCAACAGGTGGAGACTGGCTTCCTGTCGTGGCCAAGCACTTATTAGCGCTCCTCACCGGTCTATTACGAAGGACCCTCTCCTCGACTTCTTCATGTTTAGCAGGGGTTTCCAATGGAGGCGAACAGGGCTTGACGATTTTACACCGAGGCTTTTGACGACTTTTTTTGAGGACTGGCTTCTTGATCACAGTTTTCACCTCTTGGGTGTCGTCATCAAACTGAAGAGGTGACTTGGGTCGCTGTTTTCGCTTCCTTTTGTGTTTATTGCCATCAACTGCGATTTCAGTTTTATCCAATACGGCTCCTTCGCCATTATCAAGACGATCTGCGGCGCCGTCCAAAGAAACGAAGTGTGTGTTCAGGCTGGTATCACCTCGCCGGTGATAGATAGTCTTATTCGTGACAGATCTGACATCATGGTTGGCTTTATCTACTGCCTGTGCAGAGTCAAGGAGTACTGACCTATCCGGAGACTCTTTTGCAGAAGTCTTGATTGTTTTACCACTTTGAATAGCAACGGGCTCGTTGGTGTCAACCAAAATCAGCTGTGAGGGTGTTTGATTAATGCTGTCATCCACCCGAGACCTGTCGACAGAATCACGGTGCGAAGAGGCGCATGTTCCTCTCGAAAAACGACTTCCAGTGATGGGAGAGCTTCGAACAACAGTGGTAGCGGTTTCGGAAAAATCGACGATGACGGGTGCCTGCTTTTTGTCTCCAAGCAATGGGTCATATGTCAAATCTATGGGAAGGGGCACCGTATCTGGAAGTGCATCAATTCCCGAGACAGGACTGGAAAATGCAGTGTCCACACCAAGATAGCCGTAGAAGCCTTTCGATGTGCCGCCAGATGACACAGATGAGCTTCGTCGAGCGCCTGAGCCAGTCTCTGACCAGGAAAATCCTTTGGAAACGGTGGTTTCGGGAATCGCTTGCGTATCAGCGAGCTGGACTAGATCGCCATCTTCGATTCCGTTTTCGAACCCATCTGAGTCAAAACTTTCATGGATGGAGTGCTCGCTAATATCACCGTGCTGGTTTTGTTGCTCTGGCAAGTTGGGCGAGGCACTGGGTCGGGTTGGCGTCGTGTCAAGCTCGCCTAGTTGAGTTGTCTGCCTTTGTTGACGTTGCCTCCTCGGCGGCGTCTTGGTCGAGCCCCAACCGGTCTTTCGTGGCATTATGGATGCATGTCCTGTCTAGGAATATTGGTGTACAGAAGGAGACATTCGGATTCAGATGTGACAATACATGGAAACAGCGTCCCCGAGTCTCCAAGAAGGGCAGTGTGGAATGATGCAACATAACATCGAGCTTGAAGGAGTTGTTACACTTGTTTCTACGCACAAGTAGATTTGAGAGGAAGGAGCGCGCTGCACGCCTGCAGAAAAACATCATGGTCAGGGCCATTGCATCTGACCTGTCCATGACTGGGAAGAGGAAGGAGCAATGCCCAACAAGTGGAAACTGTGTACGGACTAGTACGGGCCAGTACGTAGTGTCGCGAGGCATATAGGGGACAACACACGTAGAAATTGGTGGCTAGTTAGCTGCGTCTCTTTTTTCGTGCAACAGTTATAAGCCCGGGAGGTCTGTGAGACCTGTAACTTCCGAGTGCGCTAGTTTAAATCCTACCACATACACCACATTATCCTAGCCTGAAAATACCAGTAGATACCTAGCTATAAAGAGATAGCTCTAGGTAAAAAAAATACTAAAAGCTAAGGAGTGTGTTATAAGGTATATAAGGGATAATATATATAGAAATTAGTAGCTAGTTAGCTATATCTCTTTTTTTATATAATATATAAGCTTGTTATAAACTGGCCTTATGGCTACTGCACATAAGCGTTCAAAGTGCAATCAATATTCTTACAGAAGAAGAAAAAGACTAAGCCTAGGGACACACAGTATCCTGCTTTATAGGGGTAGCACTTGGTCAGTGCGCGGACCGCGTGCTAACCTGTGTTTACCCGCACATGACCCGCCCCCTTTCCGGAAACTCTCCGGACGCTTCCCTGACAAAAACACTGGGACCGTCGCAAGGGAATTTAAGGGATAATTTACGATTTACGCACAAATTAGTGGCCAGTCGGCTGCGCCGCTTTTTTCGTGCAACAGCCGCAGGCCCCACCACAAGTCCGCAATAACAGCCTGGACCCACTTATTAGGAGCACCTAGCTTAACTTGTAAGCTTCGATGTCCTGAGTTGATCAGATCAGGGGTGAATCTTGCCACAGACGTGCCAGCTGCTTGGAAACCGTGTTGTCTCCTTGCTGTTCTTTGTTCTTCACTCGATTCAGGACTACCGCGGTCCCAAACTCCTGCGCATTCGCTTGTAGCTACTGTCAAGTCGCAACACCATATCCATATTCACAACAATAAGTCTTTGGCAACTTTCGTCATCGCATCTGTCATGTCGCCACAACCGCAGAAATCGGCTGCATCAGCCGCTTTGGACAAGGCGGATATTTCAACTCGGCAGCCGCTCGAAGAATCTTACCCACCAATATCCTCCATCCCCAAGACTTCATTAGGGCGCTTGCTACACGCGGCTGAGGATGCCATCACCAATTCAAATCCGTCAACTGCCGACACTGTTCTCTATCTTGCGTATGGGTCCAATATGTGCGCCAAAACCTTCCTTGGCGCCAGAGGCATTCGCCCTCTGTCTCGGGTAAATGTCTTCGCGCCTAGCATTCGCCTTACCTTCGACCTGCCCGGTGTGCCCTATCGAGAGCCTTGTTTCGCAAACGTGGGATTCCGCAATGTGCCCGAAGAGAAAAGGAGCCGACGAGGCAGGTCTGTCCATCAAGATATGAAATGGGATGGCGGCCTCATTGGGGTTGTTTACGAAGTGACGCAACAAGACTATCGAACAATCATGCGCACAGAAGGTGCCGGCTCCAGCTACAAGGAGATTGTTGTCCCTTGCTATCCTATCGGCCCCAAGGAGACATGTCCTGCCGAAGGGCCAAAGACATTCCATGCGAGGACATTGTATGCCGCCTATTCGTCCAACGGGAAAGATGACCCGAAGAGAAAATTTTGGTGGCAGCGACTCTTGGACGGTCGACAGAGGCCTGATGCCAATTATGCGCAGGCTAGTTTGCGCTATCTCAATCTTTTGCGAACGGGCGGGAAGGAGCATGACTTGCCTGCAAGTTACCGCAGTTACCTTGGCTCTCTACTTCCTTATACTTCAACGCGATGGAGCCAAACAGTGGGGCAGTATGTATTTATTTTTTGTTGGGCGCCGCTCCTTGTTTTCTTTCTTACGATGACCAGTCTGCTGGCCGACGAGACTGGAAAGCTGCCTCCTTGGCTGGCACGAGGTGTGGCCATGATGTTCAATTTGATGTGGATGTCATATGATATGGCTTTCAAACCCATATTCGGCGATGGAGAAAGGACGGAGGGGGATGATGTGCCTCGTGAGTCACTATCTGTGGTCCATTAGGAGCTCCTAGGAAGCACGGGTCTGGTTAGGCACGGTATTTGGGTGATTCAGTCTTGCATTTACGGTCTGCATGATGTTAGCCCGGCTACAGCATCTTTGTTAGAGTCAAGACTAAACTGTTGCACGGGCATTGCAACCAGTCTCCCCAAGAAGCGCTTCTCGCGTCACGCCTCTGAGACAGTCTGAGACCCGTGAAGTAGTACCAAAATGATTAGGTGGATGATGATGGTTGTATTCTTCAGTGCACTTAGCTACCAAGTCTCCATAGTAATATTACCTGTACTTTTCAATTTCAGCAGGATACATGCACGTTGGGTCAAACATGGTTCAGGCCACATATTTAAGGCGTGTCCCGCATTCCAATCAGGCTGAGTTTCCACCAAAGAGAAAAGAAACTTAAGATTGGGGTCCGCATCAAGATCAAGATCTGGGGTAGATCTAGGGTGCCACGCTACATCTTCCTACATTAATTAGATCTGTAAATCTGCGAATAGCTTCATCAGGCATACCATCTTATGAGATGCCCTGGTCTGCCATGCAAAAACGGCGACCACTGCTGGCTATATGAGCGCAAACACACATTACCCGCTCCATCCTCATCATATAAACATGCTTGTCGATCATTTGCAGGCTGGGAAGCCTTTGAATGGACACGAAGATGTCCCGGACAACTTTCGCCGACTGGTACTAGACGATGAACGAGACCGAGAGGCGAAGGGAAGAGAAAGAAGGAGATAAATGAGAGAGGGAGCAACGTCGCAAGCGCAGGCGACGAGACTCCGACGGGCTGAAACATCACAGGACAGGCGTCCCGTTCTCTGCAGCAGCCGGTGATCTGGCCGTCTACGCGTGTTGTCCAGCCGCTAGTTTCGCGTGAGGTGAGACTGTATCTCATGAAGAATCGCAAGTGATAGAGATCCGGGGTCAGTGCGTTGGTCTGATAATCCAATTTCTCGATCAACTACGCACCAATCGAGTCGCGCGAAACGAATCAATAGTGAATCAACTCCGCGATGCAGAAAACGCGCTGAATAACAATGTGATTAAATTCATGGCAGAGAAGTTCATATCCCGGCTAACGCTTTTAATGCGAGCAAGGTTTTTACATCAGTCTTTTCTGCGAGTGCTATCATAGGGTCTATTCTGTTGGCCAAGACAGCTAGTGACCTGAAGAACATGAGTGCACAAATTCAAGGCATCAAGCCATACGTGACGAGCTCAACACACAATCCACCGCCGTTGTTGGCGGCTGGCACAATAAAAAAGGCTGTGGGGCCTTCAATCTACAAATTTCTGAAAACAGAGATCAACGACCACAGTGGAGCTGAATCTGTCGCCCGCCATGCCTTCCCAGTTTGGCGGTTACTGTTCTAATAAAGCAATCAGAGACGAACAGCGGAGAATAGCCGACAGAACTGAAAGTCACTTTTCCAAGTCTTGCGCATCGCAAGCTGCGTTATTGGCTGGGGCTGTCGGGACTGGTTTTCTTTTTCCGCTAGCAGCTGCTTATTTCGGTGCGGGTATTTTAGCAAATACTGCAACCGCAGTTGGGGGGGTTTAGTGGGGTGATAGTAAATCTCGGCTCTAACAATGGACCCCAGTTGCTAGCCAGCTTACATGCATACATATGCATACATATGGTGTACGAGGGCACCGCGCGCATTAACTGGGATAAAACACTCTCTAAGATAATAAGTAAATATAATATATTAGAAGTACCTTTATAAACTAGATAGTACTATAGCGCACTATATACCTTTTAGGTATAAAAGCTAGGTGCTATCTGCCCCTCTGATTGCATAATTCAAACGTTTTCTATTATCTACATCGACCCCTACCTTAACAGCCCATGGAAAGTCGAATGCAACCTCATCATGACGACCGTGTTGTCAACTTAAACGACTGCACAACCGCGATGGCAAACACGGTGAAGAGGCCGATCAATCTACTTCTCGGATGGCCCTCTGCTTCCCTCTATCCTTCGACTCAATTGCTACAAGGCGCATCGACAATAGTGCACTCTGAGACAAAGTCTGTAGAGGCACTTGTCTACGGACCTGACAAGGGCTACGCGCCGTTGCGAGCCAGAATTGCAACATGGCTGAGTCACGTCTTCAGCCCAGGAGAGGATGAGCCCGTCTCTGCAGACCGCATCTGCATTTCGAGCGGCGCATCGGCCAATTTGGAGAACATATTGACCAAGTTCACAGAACCAGGGTACACAAGGGCAATATGGATGGTCGAACCCTGCTACTTCTTGGCATGTCCCATTTTCACAGACGCCGGTTTCCAAGGCCGGCTGCGAGGAGTTCCGGAAGACGAGGAAGGGCTGGACATTCAGTTTCTACGTTCGGCTTTGGAAAAGATGGAAGCAGGGCAGCATCCAGACGCGCCCACGCTCAAGACGCATCAGCGGTATCCCAAGCTCTACAAACACGTCGTTTATGCCGTGCCATCATTTTCCAACCCAAGTGGCAAGACAATGTCGCTGCGAAGGAGGCAGGAACTCGTGCGTCTTGCCAGAGAATATGATGCATTAATCGTGACGGATGATGTGTATGACGTCCTTCGCTGGCCCAAGTCCCCCAGTGCGAAAGTGTCTAAACTTGGACCTATTCCGCCTAGAATCGTCGACGTCGATCGCTTGCTCGACGGTGGCCCCAAAGACGACTGGGGCAATTCCGTCAGCAACGGCTCCTTCTCCAAGCTGATTGCGCCTGGCGTCAGGACAGGCTGGGCTGAAGGGACTCAATCGTTTGCGTTGGCCCTGTCTACGGTTGGCGCAACACGTTCTGGTGGCAGTCCCTCGCATTTCACCGCCAGTTTCATCGACGAGATGATGGCGTCGGGCGACTTCCAGACGCATCTTCATGACAAAATCATCCCGGCCTATCGGTCTCGGTACAACGCGATGCACGAGGCTATCGAGAAGTACCTCATTCCATCGGGCTTCGGGGTATCAACGGGACTACCATACGAGACCACGGTTGAAGGTGGAACCAGTAGTCGCCATTCTTATGCTGTGGCTGCGGGGGGCTACTTTGCCTATTTGATGATTCCTCCCGACCTCCCACTTTCGGCGACTGAGTTGGCAGATTTGGCACTCGAGAAATACAACTTGAAGGTCGCCATTGGCATCAACATGGTCGTAGAGGGTGATGAGGGGAGCATAGACAGGGCTAATAAAGGCTACGGTAATGGTATTAGGCTATGCTGGGCATGGCACACATGTGACGAAATTGTTGAGGGGATAGAAAGACTCGAGGAGCTTGTGCGTGAAGTGAAGCGCGTGTAGCTAATCACAGGTAGCGGAATTTCGAACTCGGTCTGAAAATTATGGGCAGACTGCGAGATGCCGTCTGGCGGCGCTTCTATTCACGACTGATGTATATACGTCGTACTTTTTCGACGCTTGATGAGACTTTAAAGACAAAAAAACTTGCTTGACGATATATTTACTGGGACTACGCACATCATGGATATCATCTCAGATCTAAATTTGCATACGCCGGGGGACAATACAGAAACTGCTCAAGGCGGCGTAATCAGTCCATCCCCGTGCAAGTCGCGCGCTTCCCCCTCCATCAAGAACCTGACCAACATATCTGCACCTTCTTCGGCGTCAGAGATTGTGGAAGACATTTCCGTATGATCCTACTTTTGCAGCAACGTTGGGTACGGGCGTGTCTGCATCCAGCATGGCGATGCGTATTGTGAGAGGCCATGTAGTCGCCATTTTTTTTTGGCTTAATGACTCGACCAATAATGGAACCCGAAAATAAGGGTTCAAGCTGATTGAATCACTTTTTTTCTCATGAGGATTCAGTCAGGGCAATGTCCTTGAAAGGTCCTGTTATCGTGGTCGTAGATGTAGTCAACGCTCAGCCCGTTTCCCGGACTCGCTGAAACAAGAGGTGGGCAATGGGGAACCTCATTTTTTAAGAACTTATCGTCAGGACTTTGATCGTCCATGTGGACAAGTCGGAGTTCAACGGAGTTCAACGGAGTTCAACGGGCCCAGTCTACGTACTGATAACGCAAGGCTCCATTTGGCGGCAAAATGGGGCGCGGGATGCAAGGGGATGCAACTCTAATGGCGAGAGAATCAAGTTCTTAGCTAGCTCTCAATCAAGACATATCGTTTACAACTGCGTTTTATCTCAACTCTGGAGTTAGATAGCCATGGCCCAACAACCACCTCAAACGCATATTGGACTCTCGTGATGGTTTCTAAAAGATTGTGCTTGTGGGTCTCATGACGTTCCCTCATGTGGATCAATTACACGGCTTCCACGGCGTGCACACGTATTACAGTATGGATGGGCACCGAGTTAGAAATGAGGAAGGTGCGATCGAACGAGATTCACAGAATCGATACAAACGGAACTCGTCAGGCTGCAAGGCAAACGCAAGAATGACCCACTTCAAATGGCAAAGAAATTCAAAACATGAGCCAAGTTTATTTCTTCCTCTACCGCTGTTTGAAGTGTTTCTTTCCTCGCTCTTGCGTCTTGACTATACAGTTCCGCACGTGTATTTTCAGATTCCACTTACAAGATCCTCAAGACAAAGAGTCATAATCTTCTTTCGAAACAGGCACGAAACTTCCTCATCACGCACTGGTATACTATCAGACGTCCAATGAGCCCAAGGCTTCCTTGATATAGAATGGACATTCGGGATATAACTGGTGAAGATCGTGATTTTACTCTGAAGCAAGTTCAACATGCCACAAGTCGAGCAAAGAAAAGGCAAGGCGAAGCCGTTCAAGATCATCCTTCTCCCGAACAGCTGATAGCAAATTTCATGGAGAACTTGACCTCGAATCTACCAAGCGTGCAGATTTTTCATAGAAACGGCAGAATAATCCTGGCACCAAATCCGACACCCTACGCCCCTTGCCATCGCTTGCTCAACGAGCTTAAGCCCTTGAAGATAGCACAGTTAAGACTTGAAACACATCATCGTGGAGGTATGGTCGTCGTCCGCGTTCGCACACCACCGAAGCGCATGGCACTAGCGGTTGTGGCTATTGTAGAAGACGAAGAAGGTACGGCCACAACACTTCAACTTTTCCACCAGCCAGAAGAGCTGGATGTGCCCGCCAAGGAAATACTACAGCCTGACATGGTTCTGGCCCTGAAGGAACCTTACTTGAAATACTGCACAGAAGGCTCTTATGCGCTGAGAGTCGACCATGTCAGCGACGTCACCTGGTTGGAAGGAGCAGAAGAGCATGTTCCAATCCAATGGAGAAGATCGTTGATACTAGAAGACAGCACACGCATTAGACTGCAAGGCAACGATGCAGTTCAAAGCCAGAAATGGGCTGAGGCGGAGCGCCTGTGAGTGTCTATTGCAATGTTGGCTTGCCCATGCCTATTACTTCCAACAAGTTGGCCCGACATCTGAATCTCGCTCTGACATCTTCCAACACTTGACAACATACTGATTCCACTTTAGATACACTCGTGCCATCAGAGCCGCTGTATCGCCAGAAGAAGAGCGGCCAGCGTATCTCAATCGCTCTTTGGCCAATCTCAGACTCGGACGTTTCGAGAAAGCTTTGTCAGATGCAGTACACAGTCGCGAGGCCGGAATGGCATCTGAAAAGGGCCTCTTTCGCGAAGCTCGAGCACTTTACGAGCATCGCCGTTTTGAGCGTTGTATAGAAATTTTGCGACAACTGGTGGAATCGAACCCTGAAAACAAGGATGCAAAGCGGGAGATCGAACGCGTCAAGGCCCGGTTGCGGGAGCAGCAGACAGGAGAATACAATTTCCGTCAAATGTACAAGCAAGCTGAGCAGACTCCGCCGACTGTTGACTGTGCTACATATTCTGCGGTTGTTGAAATCCGCACATCTCCCGGGCGGGGGCGGGGACTGTTCACGACGAAGCCCGTTTCTGCCGGTCAGCTCCTTTTGTGTGAAAAGGCGTTTGCGTACTTTTACGCCGCCGGCGATTATCCCACAAACCAGACGCCTGTCCTGATCAACGGGAGTACGAAGCGGATTATTGGGGGTGCTCAAGCCCATAAGATTACTCGAGTCGTACAAAAGACATATCACAATCCTGGCACATTAAAGATGTTTGAGGATTTGCATCGCGGAGACTACACCACCACAGTTACAAATGCCCTTGCGGCTAGTAGCAGTCCTATAGTCGATTCGTGAGTTTCACGACTCACATCCTTCCAGAGGTATACACCAATGCCCATGGCGATATTTTGCTAACACTACAAAGGTTTCTTGTAGACAAGATTACAGCTCTCAATGGTTTTAGCGCACCAAGGACCACTTTTGCCTCAGAGGCAACCGTACTTCACGGTGAACCTCCAGAAGCTGATACATCTTCTGGCGTCTGGCTGTTGGCGTCCCGCATCAACCACTCCTGCCTCGCGAATTGCAAACGTTCCTTTATTGGGGATATGATCATCTTTCGTGCCATGCGAGACATGCAGGCAGGTACGGAGCTCTTCATATCCTACTGTTTCCCAGAACCTCTGGACTCGTATGCAGAGGTTCAGAAACAGCTCTGGCACTGGGGTTTCACTTGCGATTGCAAGCTTTGTGAAGTTCGGCGAATTACAGGCACACGGGTTCTACAGTTGCGCAGAAAGCTCCTCGATGACTTTGGCAAGATCGTCATGCCCAACCGCACGACTAGAGGCACTTCCGAGTCCATGCAACTGCTGAGCGGGCTCGAGAAGATTTACCCCAAGATACACGGGATCCCTCGGTCGGAACTCTTCACTCCATATCTTGGGGTTGGCTCATATATTTTCGCCGCCGGCAAGAAAATCGATGGTGTCGAGACGCTTGTCAGAGGCCTCGAGGCATTGGATTTCGAGATTACAGCCAACCTGCGGGGTGGGCATGGAAACCCGCCATCCTTTGAAATCCTGCAATGGGGCCATGTCACCTCTGATGTGCCCTTGGCCTTTCTCGGTATGAGCGAGGCATACGAAACCTTGGCCCCGGAACTCTGTGCAACGGTCAAGAATTACGCCAAGATCGCTTATGCCATAGTCGTGGGCGAAAACGAAACCGTCCTGGATGTATTCCCGAGTCTTGCGTGAACGGTGGATACTGTTGCTCGACAGCCGAGCTTTTTTGAGAAATGACCCTGGTACAGAGTTATTGCACGTGCCGGGCGCCGGGGTACATCGCAACGGGGTCCTTCTGGATCTGCCTCGGATAGCGGGTGGCGGAAGACAGGTGGACGTCGGAGGTGCCGCCGGCAGGCGTTGTCAGTTGCCGCCGAGGTTAGCGGGGCAAGAAGTGTCAAATCCCGGCCGATGACAAATTTTCTTTTTCCTTTGGTTGTGTTTTCATTGTGGTCTTATTCCGCATCGTTTCAGATGAGAAGATTTTGAAACGTGGACATGTGTGCCCGGCCATGAGTATCGCATAGGGCCGTTTTAGGGGACTATTAAGGTATTGACACTTGCACCTGGTGCCTTTCCGTGTTCGGATTGTATCTGTATTAATTAGTACTGTGCAAGGAAGGAGCTTCAGCTTCGGCCCTGCAGGAGGCTCAAGAGTCCAAAGACAATCCCACACTGCCTGCATACATAAGTGGTTGAGCTTGCTTATACTTGCTGGCTAATTTTCATGTGACAGACGGTAGGCCAGAGGACAAGGACGGACCACAGGAAGTTGTCCAGGGAAGGGACGGCCCAGGCAGGATGCCCCGCTGTGGTGTCGTGTCGGTGTCGTGTGGTGTCGACTCGACGTGGCGCCCCAACCGTTGACGACGTTGCTTTTCTTGTCTTGTTGTTGGCCTCAATTCAACTTCAAGGCACCACACATTTATTCGCCCAGTCTCCCTTCCCCTCCTCGTAAATTGTGTCGCTTTCTCGTATTCTCGCGCTGTCTTTGCTGCCAGTTGTATGCCGAGGTTCCCGCCACTGCGACTCTCCGGCCATCTGAAGCGCTTGCCGTTCCATCCCCTTGCTCCCCTCCAGCCGGTGCGATTGTGTTCCGCGACATTCGCAACCATGACTGGCACTGGTCTCCTCGGCGGCCACGAGAAGAAGCACAAGGTCACCATTGTGGGATCTGGCAATTGGTACGTGACTGCCATCGTCACCTTTCTGGTTTTCTGATCGGGGTTGGCCAATTGATCAAATTTGTCACGTGGGCCACTGTCTAACTCGGCTTTTTTTTTCCTGTTTAGGGGTTCTACAATTGCCAAGATCGTCGCCGAAAACACTAAACAGCACAATGACCTCTTCGAAGAAGATGTTCAGATGTGGGTGTACGAGGAAGACGTCGTGATTGGGAAGGACTCGAAATACTACGATGCGTCTGCAGGCGACAAGCCTCAGAAACTCACCTCTGTCATCAACCACCACCACGAAAACGTCAAGTACTTGCCGGGCATCACGCTCCCCTCCAACATCATCGCCAATCCCTCCCTCGTCGAAGCCGTCAAAAACTCCTCCATTCTCATCTTCAACCTCCCTCACCAGTTCATCGCGAATGTCTGCAAGCAAGTCGGTGGCCATATTCTGCCATTTGCACGTGGCATCAGCTGCATCAAGGGCGTCAACGTCACCGACGATGGCGTCAGCTTGTTCAGTGAGTGGATTGGCGACGGCCTGAATATCTACTGTGGTGCCCTGAGTGGCGCCAATATTGCCAGCGAAATCGCTGCTGAGAAGTGGTCAGAGACCACCATTGCCTACGACCCTCCTCCCATGGACAATAGCAGAAACCCTTCGCCGCGCGATGGCAGCCCTAACCCAGGCATTACCGTGACTGATTTGCAGGCCCTTTCGCACAAAGACTGCCGAGGCCGAGCATCCAAAACCAAGCTCACTGCGCTCCCCGCCGAATATCCCCCTCTCGACCATGACTGCTTCCGCGCGCTCTTCCACCGTCATTATTTCCACGTTCAGATGGTCTCTGACGTCGCCGGTGTCTCCCTGGGTGGAGCCCTGAAGAACATTGTGGCTTTGGCTGCAGGCTTCGTCGACGGCCGAGGCTGGGGTGACAACGCCAAGGCCGCCATCATGCGCATTGGTCTCATGGAAATGGTCAAATTCGGAAAGGAGTTTTTTGGCGAGACAGTCCAGAGCCAGACTTTCACAGAGACCTCAGCTGGTGTCGCCGACTTGATCACATCATCCTCGGGCGGACGAAACTTCCGATGCGCAAAGAAGGCTGTTGAGCAAGGCATCTCAGTCGACGAGGTGGAACAGAAAGAATTGAACGGCCAGAAACTGCAGGGGACAACGACGGCTTTTGAGGTGAACAGCTTCTTGAAGGCTCGTGGGTTGGAGAAAGAATACCCGCTATTCACCGCGGTGAATGACATCTTGCTTGGCAACAAGGACGTTAATGATATCCCCAACTTGGTGGCAACAGTAACGGATGGTGCGTGAAAGATGATTTCGCTATTTTGACTTTTTTGACTTTGTTGACTTGTTTGGAAAAAACGGTTTGCTCTTGATTCTGATATCCATGCACAGCTCGAAAGGAGCTGAGACCATCCCTTTAACACAACACGCAGGTAAAGTTGACGGAGACGCCAGACCAATCATGTGTCATGTGAGGTAGCGAGACCTTGTGTTGCGGGCACGGCATAGAGTGGACGGTTTTTGTCAGGGCAATCTCTTACCTCGGCGTTTTTTTTTTTTTGTTCATATTTGTTAAAACGGCGCACACTAGTATTCTTATATACTGCGTCTGCTGCATAGAGCTATAACATCTTGCGTCCCTCCACCGGGCAGTTTCCCTTCATGCTGTGTAGTGTAGGGCTGGGCAAGTATCGAGGATGTTCCAGGAGTTAAGGTCTGTGCTGCTCGATGGTCGCTGAGTGATGAGAGTGCCTGCTCCCAAAGTTCATGACTTTGCGCTTGAACACACAGACAACCCCATCGGTGTTGGCTACATTCTCAAACTCCACATCGGCACATTCGCTCGTGCCGGTGAAGATCAATCCTCTATAAAGGTACGCCACTCAAAAGCAATAGAAGAGAAGAAGCAGTCGGGCAGCATTCTCGATAATGAGTACAGTCTACTTCGCGAACTTGATCGCATTGTTGCCAACAAGTCGTCTTTTGTATGGCTCTATGCGTTGCACTAGCAAGCAGAGGGTCAAATCATTACTCCGCACTGCAAGCGTAATCAATATTCCTTGGCGCTGATTGAAACAGTGCTTTATTTTTTTTCAACCACATCCACGCATAGGTAAGCTTGAAAGTGGTCTCTAGTCGCAATTGAGCGGTCAAGGCCTAGAAGTCATGATGACGTCGACGATTCGCCCCGCCGCGGCCATCGGGCAGTTCACTTCTTAGCGCACTGGAAGGGTAGGCTCGGTAGGTGTTTAAAGACTAGAAAGAGAGGCGGGGCAATTCAGAAGCCATCGAGGGATCAATTCAGAATTCAAGATTCAAGATTCAAGATTCAAGGATGAGGATGAGGGTCGGAAAGTTGAAACCGTGCGTGTGCTCGAAGGCTGCGGATCAAACTCAGCCACATGGGAAATCGACTATTGGATTGGCCATGACTTGGACAAGACGGCAAAAAGCTCTGCCAAGAAGCAAAGGTGCTTAGCCTTCTTCGTGCTTTCTCCGTGGAATCCGTGATCGTATGTATGCTCGTAGCCGTCTCGTGCATTGAATTGGAGCACTATCGTTCGTTCGTCTGCGTTCGTCTGCGTACACACGATGTAATATACAGATTTGGCACTTCCTCATCAGGAAGCTTCGCACACGTCCGATGGCTTTTGTCGGGCAGATCTGGGCGCACAAGAACAAACAAAGCGATGAAGTTGGCGGAAGCAAATCTCGAGCTTGGACTGACTGACTGACTGACTGACTGACTGACTGGACTCAGCGGAGGCACCGGACGACTCGGTCGTTCCTGCCCGTTGGTGGTCGTTGGTGGTCGCACATAATAAGCCCATCGAGATCTCACCACCTCTGCAGCTCTGCTGACCGACCCTCTCCGTCTTCTACTTCTAGCCTGTTTGTGCTCCTGCCTCTTTTTGAGCCCGGCCCTATCGATCCCGATGTCAGCGTTTGGCTCGTGATTCCTGCCGTCTTGCTGCTCAGCAGGTCAACCCACTGAAATCGATTGACCGACCGACTCGAGAAGTCGACAGTTTGGAGCTGGTCTGATCCTGGAGCTCCTGTGGATCCCGAACCGATTTTGCCTGTAGCAGCAGCAGCACAGCTTGTCGCTGACGTCGTCTTTGTGTCTTTGTAGCGCGGGGCAGCAAAGGCCCGGTCCTCTTCTCTTTCACATCATGAGTCCAGGCACCATGACGTCCACCCAAGTTTACTCGTTGCCGCTCAACGATGATGGCTCTCCTGATGTTGCGGGAGAGTTCATACACATTGCACCATTGTCCAAGGACCCCGTTACCCTGCGCTTTGCCATTGAGGGCACCTCGTCCATTTGCCGCCATGGAAGTTTATGGGTCAATGTCCCGGAGAAGGGCCAGTCATTCCGACGCGACAGCTTCAGGGAGTTCAAGTATGTTTTCCACGACCATCCGTAGCTCAGGGAAGCCGTTCTGCTCGATATGTCTTGACTAATTTCCTTTTCCCAGGCTGACTCCTGACTTCAATCGCACTATTGAGATTTCAATTGAGATATATCAATCGGGAGCTTACGCGTTCTATACCACGTACGCAGAGTTGCCGAGCCTCGAGCCTCATCTGTCTGACAAAACGCCGCAAATCGCGCTGGAATTGAAGAAAACGCCGCTTTATTACATAGATGTTGCGCCTCGTCTGCAGTTGGATGGGTCACCCCTCCCCTTGCCAGCGCTCTCCATCTTCTCTGTCATCAGCAAATTCATGGGCAGGTATCCTACCGACTGGGAGAGGCACCTGCGAGGAATCAGCGACCGAGGATACAACATGATTCACTTTACACCTTTGCAAATTCGGGGCTCCTCCAATTCTCCATATAGCTTGTACGACCAACTCGGCTGGGATCCTACTTGTTTTCCTGCTGGTGAAGCAGATGTGAAGAAGATGGTCGATAGCTTGGAGCGCCAACATTCGTTATTGAGCTTAACTGATATTGTCCTCAACCACACAGCTCACAACTCGAAATGGCTTGAGCAGCATCCGGAAGCTGGCTACAATTTGTCGACCGCTCCTTGGTTGGAACCTGCTTATGAACTAGACTCAAAGTTACTTGAGTTGAGCTCAAATCTAGAATCTCTCGGTCTTCCAACGAATCTAGAGTCGTCAAATGATCTTGTGCTCATCATGGATGCCATCAAGAAAGACGTTATCGCCAAGATTCGTTTGTGGGAATATTATGTTCTGGATGTCAAACGAGATGCCGATGCTACCGTGTCAGCTTGGACCAATGCCAAAACAAGCACACCCCGAGATGCGAACCAGCTTCAAGAAGATGTTGAGAAGCTCAAAGATGCAACCTTGGACGAAAAGGTTTCTTTCATCCGCAAACATGGACTCTTGGGATTTGATCGTTTGGGTACGCGGTTCAGAAGAGCCGTGGACCCCAATGTAGCATCGACTCTGCTTTCATTCTGCTTCGGCAGATACGAGGGCGAGTCTTCTGGCTCTGCAGACAAGGCCGCAGCGCGTTTAGAAATCATGAAAATACTCGACGCTATCAACGTGCCCCTGTATGAGATGTACGACGGCGATGTCAAGGAAATCCTGGAGCAGCTATATAACCGCATCAAGTATGTTCGCCTGGACGATCATGGCCCCAAACTCGGTCCCATAAACTTGGAAAATCCGTTGATCGAATCGTACTTCACGCGCTTGCCATCGAACGAAACCACATCCAAGCACTCCGCGCGAGATCTCATGTTGGTCAACAATGGCTGGGTGTGGGGTGGCAATGCACTAATCGACCATGCTGGCCCCGACTCCCGCGTATACTTGCGGCGAGAGGTTATCATATGGGGAGACTGCGTCAAGCTACGGTATGGTTCAAAGCCAGAGGACAGTCCTTTCCTTTGGGAGCACATGACCAAATACGCTCGCACACTGGCAAAATACTTCGTTGGTCTCCGGATAGACAACTGCCATTCAACGCCAATTCACGTGGCAGAACACATTCTTGATGAAGCACGACGCGTGCGGCCGGACCTGTATGTTGTGGCGGAGCTATTCTCGGGCTCGGAAGAAACCGATTATGTCTTTGTCAAGCGGCTTGGTCTCAGCTCACTCATTCGCGAGGCAATGCAAGCATGGAGCACAGCTGAGCTTAGCAGATTGGTTCACAGGCATGGCGGCCGTCCTATTGGTAGTTTCGAGTTTGACGAGATATCTCGTGGAGATCCATCTTTCTCACCAAACTCGGAGAGCAAAGGCGACCTCACAAGAGAAGTCATACGCAGAATAAAGCCTACCCCAGTTCATGCGCTGTTCATGGATTGCACCCATGATAACGAAACGCCAGCACAAAAGCGAGATGCTCGAGACACTCTGCCAAATGCAGCCCTCGTCAGCATGTGCGCCAGCGCAACGGGCTCGGTCATGGGATATGATGAAGTCTATCCCAAGCTTGTGGATCTTGTGAATGAGACACGCCTGTATACGTCAGAATCCTCAAAATCTACACCCATCAAGGTTGGCCGGGGCAAGAATGGCATCGCAGGAGTGAAGAAGCTGCTCAACCAAATCCACACGTTGATGGGCAAGGATGGTTACGATGAAACCCACATTCATCACGAGAAGGAATATGTTACCGTTCATAGGGTCCACCCTGAATCAAGGAAGGGGTATTTCCTGATAGCGCACACTGCATTCCCCGGATACGGCAACGGTAATGGAAGCTTGAGCCCTGTCAATCTTGCGGGAACCCGAGCGCAACACCTTGGGAGCTGGAGCTTAGAAGTGGATGCTAGTGAGGATGCTACAAAGCAAGCAGCTGACAACACCGAACACCTCGTTGGTCTCCCGAGCCGGGTCATAGATATCGGAGGTGTCAACGTGGATGTTTGCGGAGACGATACCGTCATCACGGTGAGGGACAAATTTCCTCCCGGAAGCATCGCCCTTTTCGAAACGTGGATTCCTGCTGCAGAGCATTCCGCGGGTCTGGATACCTATGTCACCTCGGGTGCCAAGGAAGCGTGGGACCAATTGAATCTCATTGATCTCAATTTCTTAATGTACAAATGCGAGGCCGAGGAGCTTGACTCCAGTGGTGGGCGTGACGGGACTTACGATATTCCAGGCCATGGCAAGCTCGTATATGCCGGCTTGCAAGGGTGGTGGAGCGTAATGAAGGGTGTCATTCGCGAGAATAATCTCGCGCATCCCCTCTGCCAGAACCTCCGCGATGGCACCTGGGCACTCGATTACATTCTTGGGCGAGTCCAGAGGATGAGTGAGACCGCGGGTAACGAGCAGCTCGCCAGTCCGGCGGAATGGCTCAGAGAGAGGTTCGATGCCATTCGAACCATCCCCAGTTTTCTTCTCCCTCGCTACTTTGGCTTGGTGTTGAGAACTGCTTACAATGCCAGTCGTGACCGGGCGTTGGAACTCATGGGAGAGGACATCAAGAAGGGCCAGTGGTTCCTCCAGAATCTTGCACTTGTCAGCATCCAGCAGACCGGTCTTGTTAAATCTGCCTCCCTTTGGCCGAATAAAACTGTACCCTCCATAGCAGCAGGACTGCCACATTTTGCTGTTGAATGGGCAAGATGTTGGGGTCGCGATGTTTTCATCTCGATACGTGGCCTTTACCTCGGCACTGGGCGGTTTGAAGAGGCCAAAGAGCATATTCACGCGTTTGCAAGTGTTCTCAAGCATGGCATGATTCCCAATCTTCTCAGTAGCGGTGATGCCCCTCGCTACAACGCACGAGATTCTATCTGGTTCTTCTTACAGACAATCCAAGACTACGTGCGGCTGGCACCTGACGGATTGGGAATCTTGAAGACAACTGTCAAAAGACGCTTCTTGCCGTACGACGATACCTGGTTCCCCACTGACGATCCTCGAGCATACTCGGAAGAGAGCACCATCGAAGATGTCATCCAGGAGGCGCTGCAGAGACATGCTTCCGGCCTGAAATTCCGGGAGGCCAATGCTGGTCCACAGATTGACTCTCAGATGACAGATGAAGGCTTCAATCAACACATCTACGTCGATTGGGACACTGGTATCATTTTCGGCGGCAACCAGTTCAACTGTGGCACTTGGATGGATAAGATGGGAGAAAGTGAGCGAGCAGGGTCCAAGGGAGTACCAGGAACGCCTCGCGACGGTGCTGCCGTTGAAATCACCGGTTTACTGTACAGCACATTGGCTTGGCTATCCACATTGAACCAGCAAGGCAAGTTTGCCTATTCCTCGGTCAAGACCCCCGAGGGAACGCCAGTCATGTTCCAGGATTGGGCAGCCCGAATCAAGGACAACTTTGAGAAATGCTATTTCGTACCTTTGTCACCAGAAGATGACTCCAAGTACGACGTGAACCCAGCCGTCGTCAATCGCCGAGGAATCTACAAAGATCTGTACAAGTCCGGCAAGGAGTATGAAGACTACCAATTCCGGCCAAACTTCCCCATCGCCATGACTGTCGCGCCCGAACTCTTCAACGCTGGTCACGCAATGCACGCGCTGTGTCTAGCAGACTCGGTTCTCCGTGGTCCAACCGGCATGGCCACCTTGGATCCCGCAGACCTCAACTACCGACCCTATTACCGGAATAGCGAAGACAGTGACGACTTTGCCACGAGCAGAGGTCGAAACTACCACCAGGGTCCCGAGTGGCTGTGGCCGACAGGTTTCTTCCTCCGTGCGCTGCTCAAATTTGACTTGAAGCGACGCACCACTCCTGCGGGGAGAGTCGAAGCGTTCCAACAAGTCACGAGGCGGTTAGCTGGTTGTAAGCAGATGATCCAGGAGAGTGCATGGGCTGGATTGGCAGAGTTGACGCAAAAGAATGGAGAGCATTGCCCAGATTCGGTATGTTTTTACCTTGATTTCTTCGTTTCAATCCAAGCTCTGGTCGAAAATCGCATTTGAAGCCACTTGACTAATTCCATTCCAATTACAGAGTCCTACACAAGCATGGTCAGCCGGTTGTTTGATCGATCTGTACATGGATGCCATGGAGGAGCAGCAAAAGGCGTGAATAGAATCATCATTGGCAGCAAACATCCCAATTTTCGTATATCCTTACTAGAATAGGTATTAGCATGAATAAACGAGCAAGCATCGGTAGCATCATTCAAAAAGTAATGGATCATCGTTGAATGTGAAGAAGATAATATGAATGGTAGCTTGTCTGCCGTGGCGATGCTCCTCCTCCTTGCTTGTCCTGTACCTTTCCCAAACAGAGGCGCCTTCCCAAGACGAAGCCTGCCGGCTGTCAACTCTACTGTACGGCGTCGAAATGTGTAATGCCCCGACAGGAAAAAAAAACGCCAATGACCGCCCAACAGAATCCAAAAAAAAAACAAAATAAAGTTCGATACAAGGCAGTGTGTATAAGTCCAGCGAAATAAACAACCAGATTAAGGATATAGACCAGCAACGCCGTTGAAAATATATATAGGAAGGACCACACGGGCCAAAGATATGCGCAGCCAACGTCAAGCCATGTCACTACCAATCTTATTCCATCATGGTGTGGAATGTTGCCTGATCCGCGCGCAGAGAGAACCACACAATTTAGTGGTTTTGGTAGAAGTCGAGTCCATCAGGACATGTCGGGTAGCCAGAGGCGAATGGAGATGTGCCGGGAGGCAAAGCGCTGTGTAGGTGTAATATGTCGGCACGACATGGTTCTCGGGTTGGATACCGCTGTGTCTTCAGCGTGCCAATCAAGATGAGACTAGAAAAGTTGGAAAAGGTCGTGCGATTTTGGTTGGGAGATTATGCAAAGGAGCGTGATGTTCGGATCGTCGTGTAATGAATGGTCTCAGTAAGAACTCGAAACCGCAGAGCGAAAAGTGTCGTCTATGTGCGCTCAGTAACCGTCCACTTCTTCTTCTTCGGCTTGTCTTTTTGGGGCTTTTCGTGAACAATCGCCCTTTCAGCATCGCGTCCAGTGGGAAAAGTCATGGGGGTCGCTGACTCGGACCCTGTGATGGCTGGGCCCCAGGACGGGTTGTTGACAGATCCAGAATGTTTCTGTCCCAGTGAGGTCTGTCGATCCTTCTTGCGCAAATATCGACGGCGCCAGATACAGGCACCGATCCAAATACCGGCGATACCCACGACCAGAATGACAAGCATGATGACCCATTGCCAATGGCTAGAGAGCCTGTTGTTTGTTTTTCAACTGCGGTTAGCATGAAAGATCGGGCAGTCGGTAAGGAGGGAAAATCCTGAAAGTCGAGATTCAAGACTTACCAGTCACCACCACCACCACCATCACCGCTAATGCTTCCGCTGTTACTTGAGCCTGGAGTTTTCGTTGCGCCAGCGCTTGTCGAGGCAGCCGTTTTGGGTGTATCTCCCGCCTTGACATTGCAGAAATTGGAGAACCAGCCAGCGATGGAACTCACGCCTTTAGGGTCGCCTGGACAGGCATTGTCGCATACACCGGAAACGGCTCTTGAGAAGGCTGCAACCTTGCTGTTGGCGCAAAAGCATTCGCCGTAGACCTTCGGATCAGCTGCGGGAATCGCTGGAGGGACACATCCACCATTGGCGTCCCACAGGGGTTGACAACCAACAGCACAAGCTGGGAGCTTGCTGATATCGTTGAATGGTACGATGGTGTAGGAGAGAACTGGGTTGCGATTTTGTTAGTTCGATACATGCAATCCAGCCAAGAAAGGGAATTCCAATATTCTCACCCATTTTTTTTTATTTTCGGTCGTCGATACTTCAGGGGTTCGTCGGGTGCTCTCGTCGGGAAGGACAGGCAGGCTGTGGCGAGAAGGCAGTTGTCCCGATACACAGCCTCGGCAGTGATGTACCCTTTTCGTTTCCGCTGGTTCTTGGCACAGAATGAGAAGGAAGCATTAAAATAAACAGCTGCCAAAGATTGCGTGATGGATTTGAATCGGCCGGTCCGTCGCGGCACAAGGCGGTGTTCAAGGCGGTGTTGGCAAAAAAAAGTGAGGTGAGACAAAACAAATGCGTGCGGTCAGGTCAGACTTTGGGGGGGCTTGAGGCGAGTGACGGTTTTTTGTTTTCGAGAAGGCGCCTATTTTAACACGGATCCGTCATCCACACTGATCAGTGAAACTTGAGAAGCGGAGCACGGTTCGTTCGTGCTTGGGTCCTTGGCGCGGACAGTCAAGTCAGTCAGGGCGAAAAGGCAAAGTAGCACTGGCGAACGAAGGACGTTTAACGACCCGATGCTCTTGGACGTGCTGGCGAGAAATAGGTGTCGCGAATGGCCGCTGTTTGTGATTGTGTTGAGGTGAAAGGAATGAAAAGCCAAGAGGACTGTGAAGTGATGGCACGGCATGGCATCATTGGCATGGCATGGATGGGCAGGCCGGCCGGGGCGTCCTGCAGCTAAAGGAAGATGAAATGGGAGGGGCCAGTTCAGTCAGCCAGCCAGTCAGTCAGTCAGTCAGTCGGACTTGTCCGTGCATGCGCTCCAACTCTCGGAAGGCTGCCAAGTACCGAGTACCCCGACGGGCGCCCATCCAATCACGCGATCAAAAGTACAAAAGTACCCAGACAACTGACAACTTGTGCAGCTTGTGTCTTTGCCATTTGGTGCCCCGGGGGCCGGTGCATACGGATTGGGTATTAGCGGAGGCTGCGCGGGTCGAACGCAAATCGAAACCCTTTTACGGATTAGAGCCTAGCTGCGGCGAATCAATTTCCCCATTCCTTCCCCCCCTTCCTGCATTCGTCTGGTATTCCTCTGCTAATACTACCTGCTACCTTGCTTTTGCCTCAACAAGCTTGTTACCTTGGCCGGCGCCATGCCCCCGCTTCAGCGCCATAGATAGTCCTCGCCAATGCGAAGCTGGACAGGGCTCTCGACAGGGCTCTCGACAGGGCTCTCGACAGGGCTCTATTTTAGTTGCACGTATATTAGGTGCTGTGCGCTAGGCCCATGGGGAGTGTTAAGGCTTCTGGGCCGAAATGGATAGAACAGGGTGATGGTATGGATAAGTAGTAGCTAAATAGCTAAAGGTAGGTAGTGATACTTAAGGGTTTTAATCTCTAGCCTCCCACATTCTATATATGCAACCTTTGCCTAAATACCCCCTTTACGCTCACGTAACTAGCTTATAGTAACCTTATAGCTAGGGCGCTATAAGCCCTAAGTGAGTCCTACTATATATAATACTATTACCTCTATTACCTATATTACTCTATAGCCTCTATAACCCTAATATAGTACCCCCTTTACTTTATAATTACTCTTAATTATACTTACTACCTAGTTAGTGTAAACTTGCTATTTTAAACTTCCTATGTAATTCTTACCTTACGCATCCTAACGCAAGACATAGGGAGATAATAGCCCTATTAATAATAAGTCTAGCTATTATTCCTTACCTTACCTATAAGCTTCTAGTTATAATATAGTTATAGCTATAGAGTTACTTTATAAATGCTTATATCCTTATTCCTACTAGTCCTATAAAAGTAAATACCCTATATTATATTTTCTTATTAGCTAAAAAGGATAGGGTATTAGACACTATATATTAGGGTGTATTTAATTATAAGTTCTAGCGAAGTTACTGCAAGCTTACTAGGTATATATAGTTAGTTATAACTATAGCTATTAATAGCTATAACGCTAGCTTTTTAACCTATAGCTTACTTTCGCTACCTATATAAATCACTTAAGGGGTCTATAGTTAATATAAAAAAGACTAGATTTCCTCTCCTTTTTCTTTTCCTTTTCTCCTTATCCCTCTTACTTTTTAATATTAAATTTATAAGTTAGCCTTACTAGCCCTATAGCAGCGTTCTTGCTACTACTACCTAGTAGTTACTAATATTATCTAGAGTCTTCCTTCTTATTATCTTATCTTCTTTTTGCTCTTATAGTTAGTATTATAGTTAGTATCTTACTACTTTGCTTCCTACTTACTTACTACTAACTTATAGATAAGTTATAATAGCTTCTATTTGCCTAATAACTCTAGGACCCTTAGCGCCCGCCCTAGAGAAATCCCCTTATAAGAGGGCTTTACATGCTTTAAAAACATCTATATAAGTTTACCTCTTATTTATAGTATTATAGCTACTAACTTACTAAGTAGTATAATTAAAATTCCTTACCTTTACTATAGTTAGTAAGTAGTAATCTAGTAAATTACCCCTAAAGATAATAAAGCTAAACCTTAGTATACTATAGATAGGAAGCTAATTCCTAATAAGTGTTATTATTCCCTTAGTATAACTAAGCTACTCCCTTCTTACTCTTATAATACTAACTTAGGTTAGGTAATTCCTTAAAGTGCGCTTACTATATAAAAAATAATAAAATATATACTAGTATAAGTGCCCCTTTAAGGCTATTGCTTTTAGCTAGCTAACCTATTATTAGTGTCCTATAAGAATTATAATACTTTATTATAAGTTTTTTAAGGTTATAAAGGAGGTTCCTAATAGCACCTATTACTATCTATCCTTAGTAAGATTATTAATTCTAGTAACTTAGTTAGAGCTAACTTATTACTAGGCTCTAGTGCGCGTAAAATATAAATTATATAATGCTCTCCTTACTATAAAGAATGTAAATTACTATAGGAGAGTTTATTAGGCCTATCTAACTATAGAAGCTACTTATAAGGTAAACGCTAATAAGCGCGCAGTAATATTATAGCTATTTAATGCTACTAACCTTAAGGTCTAGATTAATATTACTAATAGCCTGCGCTTTATAGCTTAAAATACTTTTATAGTAAGTCCTATTATCCCTAGCGTGGCTTTTACTTTGCTAACTTATAGCTAGTTTATAGCCTATGCTTTATAGCTTCCTACTTATATTAGCCCCTCTAAGCTCCCTAAAGAGCTCTATTCCTTTATTTATAGGGATAAGGAGGGGTCCTTTAATAATAAAGCTTCTATAGCTACTATAGAGGAAAATATAGCAGTGGATATAATAATAGAGTAATAGGTGCTTAGTAGCTACATAGTAGTTTGCTTTAAGAGAATATAACTTTTTATGCTATGAAATTTTATATATTAAATTACTAAAGTAATAATATCTCTATAAACTAGCTACTTAATTACTGCTTATAATTATTTATAATATCCCTTATAATAAAATCTCTTTTTAATACCTATAAATTCTCTAAGCTATTATAGCCCTTTTATTTTACTAAGAATTTCCGCTATTTTCTATTATACTAATATAAGATAATTCTCTTAACCTTAAACTCTTCTTTATTATCCTTAATGTTATCTTATAGCAAGGACGTATTTACGTAGCTAATAGGATCCCCTTTAAATAGTTTAAGGCTTATAATATTAAACACGTTATAAAGTCTTAAGCTAGCTAGTAATTATAATTAATAGGCTAAGCTATAATTACTAACTACCTTCTTAATTTTATAGGGCCCTAGGTACTTAGCTATAAGCTTTTAGCTTAGTTATCTTAGGTTAATATTCTTAGTAAATAGTAAAACATAGTCCCTAACCTTAAACTCTATTAGTATTCTCTTATAATTATAATACTTCTTTTACTATACTTATGCGTTATAAAGTAGCTACTTAATCTCTAAGTGTCTTTATCTTAACTCTAAGACTTTGTTTTCTACCTAGTTATTTACTAAGTTAGGCATTAGGATAGCCTAATATAGTCCCCTTAGGTTATACCCTTATAGCGCCTTTGCTAGCGTTAGGCTATAACTACTATGCTTGCTTGTGTTATAGGTAAACTATGCTATTAGCAGATATTTTACCTAATTATCCTATTTAGCGCACGCATAGGCTTTTAGATAATACTTAAGAACCTAGTTTAATTACTCTATTTACCTATCTATCTAGGGGTAAAATGCAGTGCTTAGTTATTGCTTTATTATAATAAGGTAGCAAAAAGTCCTTTAGAATCCACTAGTAAATATTAACCTATAGTCTATAATAATACCTTCTAGGGCGCTATAGTCTTTAAAAACATTCTTAAGGAACACTATAGCAAGGCTATTACTAGTTAGTTATATAGACACTAGTATATAAATACTATACTTTAAGAATTAGTCTATAATAACTAAAATCACATTATATAACTAAAACTTCTAATCCTTTACTAGTAGTAAGCCTATAATAAAGTCTATTAATAATTCTTAGAAGGGGCGATTAGGCACTAGCAATATAGCTAACTCGCTATAAGGTTTATATAACCTTAGCTTCGAAACTTAATAATTAATACAAGACTAGATATATGCCTTAATGTCTTTCTTTATTAATAGCTAGTAATACTAGCCTATAATATAATAGAGAGTCCTACTAACCCCCTAATAACTTGCTATAGGATTATTATAGGTTAATAGTAAAATTTCTTTTTGTAATCCTAGTAGGATAAAAACATAATTTTTATATATTAGTAACTTAGAGGATCTTATAATCTATATCTATAGCTCTCTAGCCTCTAGCTTAGAGGGACTAATTAACTATAGTCCTAACGCACTAGAGTTGCTACTTATTAGTAATAACTTCCGCTACGTAATAAAGGCATCCCCTTACTACGCTTCTAATAATAAGACTTAAATTAGGGCTTTTAATTCCGCTACCTTACTCC
Source organism: Epichloe amarillans (assembly GCA_024072835.1). NCBI lineage: Eukaryota > Fungi > Ascomycota > Sordariomycetes > Hypocreales > Clavicipitaceae > Epichloe > Epichloe amarillans. The sequence continues at coordinate 2,297,811 of CP099637.1, read as the reverse complement.
TAACGTTAAAGTTAAACTTAGAAGAGGTTCTCTAAACTACTAAGATTCTTATTATAACACTACTATAGCCTAGTAGCTCTTTAGTAGCGCTCTTAGATAAATTAACTAACCTAGTAAAGATTAATATAGCAAAGGTTCTCTTACTTACTATTGCTTCTATAGATATAGTAGAGATTAATATAAAAGAGGTTCTCCTACCTGCTATTAGGTAGTTTGCCTTAATGCCACTATAAGCATATAGCTCCCTAGTAGCACTCTTAGACTTTTTAACTAGCATAGTAAAGGTTAATATAGTAAAGGTTAACTTACTTACTATTACTTTTATAGGCCTAGCGGAGATTAATATAGAAGAGATTCTTAAACTAGCTAGTAGGGTTTAATTACTATAATCCTATAGCTCTATTACTATACGCTCTAGCCTTTTACCTAGCCTAGTAAAGATTAATATAGAAGAGGTTCTCTTACTTACTATTAGGGTTATTACTTTACTATTAAGGGGTAGTAAGTATAAATATAAGGCACTTACTAAGTTACTATCGCTCTTACGCTACTCCTTAACTATAAACCTAATATACTATAGACATACCTAACTAGTAGTTAAGCTATTACTAACGTAGCGCCCCTATAGCCTAATAGTAGTAAACTTAGTAAGGAAGGTTAGTAACTAAGATATAAAAGCCTTAGCCTTCCTTTCCTTACTAATATAGTCTAACCTTTATAACAAAGGATTAGTAGGATTTAGCTTCCTTACCTAGTGTTTAATAGTAAAGTTAAATAGGCATAGCTTATCTAACATAGTAACCTAGTAACTAGTTAGCTTAGGCTTTATTATAAGGTACTTATAGTTTAGGTAATTTATAATTATAGTAACTAGGTGCGCTAAGTAAGCAAGGTAATGCCTCTAAGTCTAAAAAGCCTCCTAAATTACTAGTAGCTCCGTGTCTAGTGTTACGTAGCGTAATTTAGCGTTCTTTAACTTTCTTAATATAAACACTATAGGGTGCTAGCGACCTAGCACTAATATTATAAGGATAGCTTTAATCACGTATCTAGAGGCATTAGTCTTCACTTATAATAGTAATATTAGGTTAAAATAGACTAAAATCAGAGCCTCCTAAAATAGCTTTTATAGTTCCCTAAACACCACTAGCTTACTATTATCTAGCTTAAACTACGCTAGTTAGTTCCCTTATAGGTAGTTTGTTAATAGGATAACTATTTTGCTATATAACTTAATAAAACACCTATAAAATCTAGTAAACCTAAGGAAAGATTAGATATTAAACACATAGATAGGTATTAGCTACGTTATAATTGCCTTTACCTTGCTTAGGTTTATTAAGATTCCTTTTAGTAAGATTACATAACTAAGGAATTTAACCTCCTTAACAGAGAATTAGCACTTATCTAAATTAATAAAAAGGTTAGCCTTCTAAAATCTCTTAAGGATCTTTTTAATATTACCCTTATACTCTAAGATCTTATAGCTAAATATTAGGGTGTTATTAAGGTAAATAATGCAGATAAGATTATTAAGGCCTTCTAAAGCTTTATTAATATACTCTTAGAAGGATACTAGCGCGTTAATAAGCCTAAATAGCATTATAAGATACTTAAAGTAACTGTATCTACACTAAAAGGCTATTTTCTACTTATTACCCTTGCGAATACATAGCTAATAGTACGTATCTTTAAGGTCTAACTTTGTAAAAATCTTTACACCCCCTAGTTAATCTAAGATTTCTAATATTAGGGGCAAAGGGGCCTTATCTTTAACTGTAATCTTATTAAGGCCCCTATAATCTACATATAGTTATAGCTTTCCCCCTTTTTTTAGCATAAAAAGGATTAGGGCGCTTGCTAGGCTAATAGATCTTTAGATTCACCTATATTCCTACGTAGTTACTAGGTACTTATAAAGCACCTATAACTCTTTCTTAGCTAGGTTATATATTAGACCCTATAGCAGTGCTTTTCCTTTTTCTAATTTAATAGCATGTGTATAGCTACCTAAGCTAGGAAGGGTGCTAGCCTCTTTATTTAAAAACATATCTTTAAACTCCTTATAAGCTTCTAGAAGTTTTACTTTCTTAGGTTTATTAGCTAGTTCTATTATTACGCTATTGCTACTTCCTTTGCCTTTATTTGCTATAGGTCTAATAGTAGCCACGTGTCTAATTATATATATTGCCTATAGGTTAAGTACTACTATAATAGATGCATATTTTGCTACTTTTTAACTATCTTATAACCCTATTGCTAATAAGATATATCCCTTTATTATAGGGTATCTCTAAAGTCTATCTTTCTAAGACATTATTATAGGCTTATACTCTCTTACCTAATTAACTCCTAAAACTAACTTTTCGCTACTATTAGTAACATAGTAGCTAAGTTAGTATATCTTTATATAGCCTATGCTATCCCTAACTAATACTATTTTCTTTAAAATCCCTTAATATAGCATAACATTACCTAATGCACTCTTAAGCGTATTATTATAAGGTTATACTTTTAACTAATTAAGGTCTATTAGTATATTAGGGTAGATTAAGGAATATGTAGCGCTAGGGTTAAATAGCGTTAGCACTGCTACCTAGTGGTTATCTTAATGTAACTTAATATCTATATAAATTCGTAAGTCTAGAAGACTATTCTTATTAAGTTAAGTTATATTAAGAGCGTCTTCCTAGGGTTTTACTACGCTAATTAGGGTCTTATTTGCGTTTAAGTAACTCCTAGCCTATTTAGTGCTAGCTTAGTGTGTCTTAGTGGTGTAGGTGTTTTTCCTATAAATGCTATAGTCTAGTTTAGTGTACCTAGTTAATAGGTAGCCTAGTTTCCTATACTTATAATAGACTAGTAAGCCTCTTACTCCTATATAGTGTCCTTCCTATAGCTCTTTTTCTAGGGATGCTAAGTAGTTTTTCCTCTTCTATTAGTTACCTCCTTAGTTACCTCCTTAGTGGCCTCTATAGGGGATCCCTTTCTCTTCCTTAGTTACTACTTTTGCCTTCTTTCCTTAGCTAATAAGGTAGTTTTAACTTATAGGGTACTCTTAGCTAAATACCTGCTTCTTTATAGTGCTATTTAGGTACTATATAAACTAAGTAATTCTTAGAGGTTTAGGCATAGGCTTAGGTAATTTTACCTTTACCTTCCCCTAGACTTTAATAAAAGTCTAGAATAACTAATCCTTACCTTAATAAAGGGTTAGTAGCATTCCTATAGCTTCTAGGTAGTAACTATCTTTATCTATTCCTCTGGTTTTTAGCTATTAGATAAACTTTACCTAAGTGTAGCTCTAGTAATCTATATAACTATCTATAGTAATAAAGCGTATTTACTATTACTTTGCCTTATTTACTAGGTAGCTACTAGCGTATATAACTTTTATTATATTATTAGTAAATATATTTTAATCTATAGTAAAGGTTATATTTAAATTTGCTAAGAATATCTATAGGTTCTTATAGGTATCCCTCTTATATATAGGAGCTTTTAGCTATATCTTTACTATACTATATTTATAAAGTCTAAGTAAGGGTAGTGCTTTCTAGAGAATAGGGGTAGTGTCTTAGGTAAAGGGTGTTTATAGGGTAAGAGTAAGGCCTTTATTAGTATTAACTAATTAGGGAGGGGTATTCACTTCCTATAAATTTTTCTATAGCTATTTAAGTTTTTGCCTCTTTTAAGTGATTTATAGCTATATCTTTGCTTATATAAGGCTATAGTTTAATATAGCTTCCTTACTATTAATAATAGGTTTTAATATATAGGAATTCTCTAGTGTGGTTAGATAAGAGGACTTATATTCTAGAAATAAGTTCTAATCTATAGGTATACCTTTATATAGCGTGTTTGCTTTAGAGTTATTAGTACTCCTTAAGTAGGTGTTTATTCTTTATAGTGCTAATATTCTTACCTTACTAATAGCCTATTACCCTAATAGGAAAGAGAGATTAACTTATTAAGGCTTCTAGGCTAAAATAGATAAAATAGGGTAATAGTATAGATAAGTAGTAGCTAAATAGCTAAAGGTAAGTAGTAATGCTTAAGGGTTTTAATCTCTAGCCTCCTATATTCTATATATATAACCTTTGCCTAAATACCCCCTCTACGCTTACGTAACTAGCTTATGGCAACCTTATAGCTAGGGCGCTGCGAGCCCTAAGTGGGTCCCACTATACATAATGCTATTGCCTCTATCGCCTGTGTCGCTCCGTAGCCTCCACGACCCTAACAGGGAGCCACAGACATTAGCAATTGTAATCCGTATGTTAGGTGCATGTACTCCCGTTTTGTTTTTCCAGAAGGTACAGGACGGACTAGGGGCAGCAGGCCAATGATAGACCTTTCCGTGGCCTAGTGTGGCACTGAACTACTAGCACTAATCCGTGAATAGTATCTCTTAATATTAACTTCTTGGCCTCTGTCCACCTTGTGGAGTCACGTTAGCTAGGGCCTGTATCCAATTAGATAGAAGTGGATTGGAGGTAGAGGTACATTCGCTTATATGTAAATAGGCTAATAATAAATGTATCGCTGATTTTCCCTATACAAGTCACTACACCACACTTTCGCGTACTTACGCCGTCACTGACCTTGTGGCAGGGGGCCTGTGGGGTCCCCACCGACCCACAAGGTGGACAGAGGCCAAGGAGATACTAGCGCAGAAACCCCTATCCTTAGACGTGATTAGATAGCCACTGAGAACCAATGATAGTGGCTGCCCCGCGTGGGGCTTGTGGTTGCTGTATGTACGGAGTATACTTACCCCGTACTCCGTAGATCTTCTTGATAGAAGAGGGTCTTCAGGACAACGAGCACAAAGTGACCTGACCAAGTGGGAATAGTCGAGTCAGATGCGAGGCTGTATTACATGCGGAGTAATACTCAGCACCAAGGATCCGCCGAATAAATTACGGCGGATGCGACAGGAAGTGGTGCCACTTATTATCAACGGGGGCATTGGTTAGACTTAAATGAGAGCTCAAATCAAGACTGGGGCATATATGACTGGTGATGCCACATAATGAGGGAGCTGCTGCATTTACATAAGCCCGTGGCCAGATTGCTGAGTCAGAGTTAAGAGAGTACAGTAATACCCCGAGACGGGTTCTCAGCCCAGCCCCTTCCCGCAATTTCCCGCGCCTAGCATGAGACGAATCTCTCCTCAGTTCCAACGCTAAGCCGCATTCCCCACTAGTGGTGGTGGGTGTTGTCAATCACCTTTAAAAAAAAATTGAAAAATTGAAAAGAAAAAAAACCAACCGCCCCCACGCGCCATTCTTCATTTGTAAACAGTTTCCTAGTCTTGTTGTTGTTATTCACATGTCTCAGCCAAGGTCACGCACCAGCCATGAATTGTTTTTTACAGACTTCAGACTTGGGATCATGGTGCTACAGTAAAAATTGCCGTCATATTCGCCCTCTCAGAGCCACCGGCAGAATGAAATTCGTCTTTGGCCCATATCACTGCGGGGGGTACCGACGTGCTTGACCGAGAACCGGTGAACTATCGCCACCTCCAACGTTTCCTCCAAGATGGTGGCATGAAATGGTGTGGCCAGACGCTCCCGCCTTGCCAATTCATTCGTCTCGGTGCCCTATACATATTTCCATCCATCCGAGCACCAAACTGACAGGTCAATTCCCGCTTCTCGGGTCCAAGTACATGTCATTTGGTACTATCATTCTTGTGTTCCGTTCTCAGCTCAAAGACATTCCTTTCCTTGACCGCTGCCCTTGTTACTGCCGCTTCGTGACAGGACTGTCAGGGCTTGGGAGCTTGTGATCTCTGATGAACAGAAGATGGTGACCCGTCACCGTTGTTGCGTCTTGTTGGAGAACCCTGACCTCCACGAACACTTGACAAGGTATCAAATGGCTGATGCCAAGGGCCGTCATCCCTCCGAAAACGCTCGATGGCGAAAGACTCGGTTGCGGGCGACTTTTTCTCATTGCCATTGACTACCGCTTGCCCTGTTCCTGCTCGATTGTTAGATGTCTTGGTCTTGCCTCGATGATGGATGGCTGCAACTTCCTCGGGCAGGTAAAGTTGATTGTACCTCGCTGTAACATACCATTTGCTTGAACGTTGGATCCGGGCATGTTTGATCTGGTTGCAGTTCTCTTTGCTCTCGAGGTTTCTCTCTGGTCTTGTGCCTGGCGCCTTGTGTAGAGGAACCTGTTGCTTTTATTTCCCGACCAACAAGACGACAGACTTGGGTAATCGCATGCAATTTATATTCCCGCGGCCTCTCGAGTCGCGAGTGAAATTTCGACGTTTCCAAAGGCGCATGCTTCCAAGTTTCACAGGGCTCGGTCTTGGCAGCCTGCCCTTCGAGCTGTTGATCATCTCAGCGCGCCAAACATGCCGTCTGCTCTTGGTGTTGACGGGTTCTTGCAGGAGCAAGAGGCCTTATCGACTTGCACGTATCAACTCTATGCTTCTTTGCAGGGCTCGTGGTGTTGCTCTCTGTACAATACGATGGAGCAGCAGAGGGACGGGTCCATTTCCATGCACTCGCACAGAGCAGTCATAAGGCTATCTTCACTCAATTGTCCGGGGAAGTGGAACTCATCCGCCATCAGAATCGGTGACAAAGGTGACAGGCTGCAGTTTCTGCCGCCAACCACAACGGTGAGCTGGCAATGTAAGTATCCGTGAGCCTTCAACACCTCGCTCGCTCACCAACCCTTGTTGTAGAAAGTTTTGCGGATAGATATCAAGAGCTCTCGGAAATGTCATCTTCTCCTGTGATAAAACGTCTCAATATCCATCGCACCGTAACACGACCGGTCGCGCGCTCGATCATGACGTTTCTTGTAGGCTTTGTAGCACAGTGGCCTTAATTGCGTAACCTGAGTCCAAGGCTGTTGCTAAACCAGACGAACCATGTTGGAGATAAGGATCACGGGATCCGAAGCTCGTTATTCGCACACACAAGTCTGGTATCATTTCAAACCCATACGTCGGCCACCATCTCTGAGACTGCCCAAATTTCAAATTCTTGAACACTCCTAGCGCCATCTCTGGTCAAGAGGTTTCACTCGCGGAGCTCCCAAGATTCCGTGCAGCCCATCTCAATTTGAGCAGTCGCCCACGAGCTGATGAGACTGAAACCAGCTGGCGGTTCCTGAGCTCAAATATTGGATTTTAATCTTGGCTCTGGCCTCATTAAAAAATCTGTTACACGGGTAATCTCTTGTCTTTCATGCAACAGACAACGTCTCTTGGTGTGTGATATGGACGCCGCTCCTTTTGCTGTGCTACCAAATTTCATCGAGCTATCCTGCTCGCACATCTGCTCGTTCTTAAATGTGATGGCTAACCGGGCGCCCTGACTCGGCTTGTGCAACGACATTTCTTCGTAGCCAACGTGAACTTGCCAGACACTTGATCTCGGCCATACACTCTCCTATGTGACAAGATGCAGTGTAATCGTCATCTGGCGTAGACTGATCGCATGACATGTCCTCACAAGATCTACTGACATGTTTTCTGTACGCAGGCAGACGGACCATGCCCCTGGATTGTTCCCTCGGGAGCCTTTCGGTTGCCCCCCTACCGGTAACACGCGACCTTGCCTCCCGTTGCGAACTATTCTCCCTCAATGCGACACATTTGTAGCACACTGTCACGTCAAATGCTGGATTACTCCAAAAGCGGGGAAGTCATTGGCGAAGACCTCGAAGGGATCCATCATCTGATTTTTTTTTTTTGGAGCGCAACATCGGTGGTTCGGGGTCGGGACATTACAGGCCGCGCACGTGGCAAAAGGCGTATGCTAATTCGAATGCTTTCTCCGCGTTTGATGACCAGGTTTCGGGTGCTGGCATTTCGGTCGTTGAACTTTTTTTTTTCTTTTGCCCCGGACCGCTTCCGCTTCCGCTTCCGCTTCCTCCTGGTCGCGGGTTTTCTTGTCAGACAGCCCCCTTCGAAATCATGAATGTGGTCTAGGGTAAGCTTCCTTCGGACTCGTGATGCACACACACGGCAACAACCACGACGTCACAGGACCAGGCTGTGGGCCTATGGCAGGCAGGCAAGTGGGTAAGCTCCCAACTCCCAACTCCCAGCTCCCAACTTCCCAGCCGCGACTTGCTCCATGACGATACGTGACGATACACCTGTGGTCATGACCACTTCAGGCAGCCTCTGCAACTTTACGCTTCATCACCAGCTTCAACATTAGCCCTCGCGAGATTCGGGTCTGCATATCATTTGTTGCTCGCATAGCCTCTGCACAGCCTCTGCACAGCCTCTGAGCATTCACTACAGCAGTAACCTGTACCCGGAGAAAGATGAGGCACGATGGGTAATCGGACCTGCACTAGTGATGGAGGAGAATTCATCGACCCGAACAAAAAAAATAATGATATCCAGCTGCAGCTTGTGCTGTCCTTGATTCTGGGGGTCTCGGCTTTTATCACTTTCTGCGTATGTCAGAACAAGTCAACATGATTGTCTCGTGCTGCGAGTGACGGCTACTAACTCGAGAGGCTCGACCTCGCGCAGATCCTCCGCCCACGATGGCCGGCACTCTATTCAGCGCATAAGCGGCGCCTGCATCCGCATGTCGACCTTCCGACCTTGACAGACTCCTTCTTCGGATGGATACCGCAGCTCTACAGAATCAATGAAAAACAGATTCTGGCCGCCTCCGGATTGGATGCTTTCGTGGTGAGCTCTAATCCCACATTCCCCAGCCGCGTACCCGCGACCGACCACTGGACTCCGAAGAAACTCTGACTGAAGTCGTTAGTTCTTGGCTTTCTTCAAAATGGCCATTCGCCTCTTCACCGTCATGGCATTTTTCGCGATTATAGTGCTCGGGCCCATCAACGCCAAGTACCGCAAAAACCCCTGGGATCTCATAGGCGCAACAGATACCGAACCGAAGGGTCCTGCCGGCCGAGAGCTCTTCAGATTCCCGCAGTCACTACCTGCGAACAACTCTCATGTACTCAATGATAAGGACGAGGACAGAAGTCGCGAGATGCCCTTCCTGTGGTCATATGTCGCCTTCACTTACTTCTTCGTCGGCATTACACTCTACTCAATCAACTGGGAGACATTCCGAATCATCGACCTTCGACAGAAGTACTTGGGCTCGCAATCGACCGTAACAGACCGCACCTTTCGGCTAACAGGCATACCGATCAAACATAGATCTGAACAAAAATTGAAGGATCTGATTGAAGGCCTCGACATTGGCCTCGTGGATTCTGTAACTCTGTGCAGAGACTGGAAGTACCTTGACCAGTTGGTTGCTCAAAGGGACCTGCTTTTGCGGAGACTAGAAGCATCATGGGCAGCATACCTGAAGACCAGGGTTAATGCAACATGCAAGCATAGCGATGCCGCTGAAACCGACGACGCAGGCGACACGAACGGCCAAATATCCGGTGCAACTGGCGACGAAGAGGCCGCCGAGAACGCGCGGCTTCTTGCAAGTGAGCCAAGGCAGCCGCATACGTATGAGGGCGAGCGGCCGCAAGTGACCGTGCGATATGGGCCATTACTGCTGCGCAGTCGCAAGGTCGATGCTATCGACTATTACGAGGAGAAGCTCCGTCGCATCGACGAGCAAGTGGCTGAAGCGAGAAGAAAGGAATACGCAGCGACCGATATGGCTCTTGTCACCATGGACTCTGTGGCATCCTGTCAGATGGTCATCCAGGCCAGAATAGATCCTCGACCTGGCCGATTTTTGACGAAAGCAGCGCCTTCACCATCCGACCTCGTGTGGAAGAATACGTATGCTCTGCGGGTTGTTCGCAGACTGAAAGCCTGGTCAATTACGCTCTTCATCACTTTCCTGACACTTATCTGGATCTTCCCGACTGCGGCTCTCGCGTCCTTTCTGAGTTTTTGCACGATAGACAGAGCTCTGCCCCGATTCGCCGAATGGTTGAACGAACACCCTATTGTACGATCATTCTTCCAGAATACAGCACCGACTCTTGTTGTGTCTTTGCTCAACGTATCGGTGCCATATCTATACGATTGGCTCTCGAACCATCAAGGCATGATCTCTCACGGGGATGTGGAGCTGTCACTTATCTCGAAGAACTTCTTCTTCACGTTCTTCAACACGTTCTTTGTTTTTGCCGTGTCGAAGACGGGATTTGAGTTCTGGAGCGTGTTGAGGCGCTTTTTGAAGGACACCAGCTTGATTCCAAAGCTCATTGCTCAAGACGTGGAGAACCTCGCCAAATTTTACATTTCCTTCATCATTCTGCAGGGAGTAGGTCTTATGCCCTTCAAGATCCTCGAGATTGGGAGTGTATTCCTCTCCCCGATTTACCGATGGCTATCCGCTACGCCACGAGACTTCGCTGAGTTACAGAAGCCACCAACATTCCAGTACGGGTTCTACCTTCCGACTGCGCTGCTTGTGTTCAATCTTTGTCTGATTTATAGCGTTTTGGTGGAGGGATGGGTGATTCTCATCTTTGGCATCATCTACTTCGGACTCGGATACTTCACATTCAAGTACATGCTCCTCTACGCAATGGACCAGCCTCAGCATGCTACCGGTGGTGCGTGGCGTATAATTTGCCATCGCATTGTCGTCGGCCTACTTGTGTTCGAGATCGTCATGGTCGGGCAAATCGCCTCCTCCCAGGCCTTCGTGCAATCCGCAGCAGTCCTGCCCATCATTCCATTCACGATATGGTATAGCTATTACTTCAGCCGGCGGTTTGAGCCTCTGACCAAGTACATTGCTTTGCGAGCGATCAAGAATGGTGGTCACGCAAATGATGAGGGCAACTCCGAGGAGGCTGTAGAAGATGGGTCTGACGACGACTTGCCACGCTTTCACCAGCAGCTACTACGAAGGGGAAGCACTCTAGATGAGTTCAAAGAGAGAGGCTTGACATTTGTCAATCCAAGCCTAATCACTCCGTAAGTAATTCGCCTAGTGGTTGGTTGTTCGACGACTCGGAAATATGTTACTAATATTCCCCAAACTTGCATAGTCTGCAACAACCTTGGATATACAAAGACCCGCCAGCTACCACAGACGATGATGCAACTACTGAAGGCGGCCAATCGTCACAGGACCAGCCAACGCTGATTCTGCCGAATGCGGATAGCTCGCTGGGAATTGGCGAAGATAACGTATGGATAGATAGCAGTCGCAGAAGATGAAGCATAGACGAAAGCAAATCTTGACTCATCCGTATCGTTATGCGTTTGGTATTGGGGGACGGAAATGGCGGGATGATTCAGCGAAAAGATGGCACGCCGGCGGAGAGATGAATTCATGCGGGAACTGTCGCCAACCAATGATACCTCTTTTTTTTTGTTCTTCCTTCCTTCCTTCTTCCTTCTTCAATAAAATTACATTGTGTGAGGGTACGAGTGAGTGCTGGCTGCGAATGAATCCATGACGAAGAATGTGACGGGCGTAACCGTGCCTTGCCTATTTCCGTGGCATCGACATCCAGCAAATCCAGCAAGTGCGAGGGACGGAAGGGGTAAGGGGCGGGGGGGTCTGCGGACTCTCTGTTCTGCCATGATTTATCTCATGAAGGCGAAGGCCATCTTGAGTCAAACTCTCATGCAACCATCATGCCGCTCTACCTATAACCTATGTCACCATCGCTCATCACGTCCTAGAACCCCGTACTGTATTGAATAGCAAGTAAGTCGCTGGTGGCTCTTCCACCCGACACATCAGCAAGACGTCGTCGCAAATATTGGTATCGCGTGGAGTAGCTGGCGCCTACTCCAAGGGAGCGTCCCGAAGAGCGTCATCCTCCACCCTACTTTCCTTGGAGCAAGCTACTGGCAAGATGGCCGCTTTGACGTGCGCCTGCGGGATCAAGCGGGCTATCGAAACCCTTTCGCAGCGAGTGAACCATGGTCAGGAGAGCCGAGAGAGCCGCGAGAATGCACACGGCACTGCTCACTTCCAACGAAATGGTCTGTACCGGAAGGGTCGGGATAAAAGAATCCATGCACGTGTGCTCACAGTTGCTGTTTAGAAACACCTAGCTCTATGAACCTGCCGACAGAGATAATCCAATCCGTTTTCTCGTTTCTGTCGACCGAAGACTTCAACGCGGCCCGTCATACATGCAGACTTTGGCTGTTAGCAAGCCTAAATCGAAGACTGTTGGAGAAAATGCTGAAGCAAGCCGGATAGTGGAGCAGCATGCTACGAATACTTACTCCGATGGCTACGGACAGGGCTCCTGAGATATGCCCCGAGCAGATAATGAGCAAATGGATTGCGAGAGAGAGCAATCTCGCAAGATCTGATAAGAGCGCATTCGTCCAGGTGGGAGAGACAGATCTTCGCAGACTAGCCGGACATGCCTGGGCCGACGACTTTCGACTGCATGGGCAGATTTCCTTCACAGTCAGCCTTTACGGGAGGTATCTCATAGCGACACTGGATCAGATGGCGTTTATATACGAGTTGAACCACGTATGTGGACGTGGGTACTCGGTTTGGTCGATACCTTTGCGGAAAAGACAGGGGATGCCGTTGGGATTCATGCGACCGGCTGCATTCATTATTTGTCCTCGAAGAATTGTATGTTCCAGCATGGACACTTCGTCAGGAAGACAATCTGTGGCGTTCTTAATGGAAGGCCGTGTGGGCATGGTATATGACATGGTTAAGACGAGAGATGCGCGGGGAGCACCAGGAAGCGGAACAGACGGGCCATCGTCTTCCGCTGGGGCGTCTCTTCCAAGTCCATCAACAGACCCTGAATCCTGTGTCTGCCATCGACGTTCCCCCCGTGAACCGCCGCTGATGGAGACGGGCGACCGGTCCGTGTATCGGAATATATGCAATGCTGATGATCCGCCACGATCTGTCGCCATTTGTCCCCAACGAAACTGCGTGGCCTTTGGATGTTCGGCCGGTATTGAGCTACACTAGGTGGATGCCTTGACGGGTCAAGATCTCAGCCGATGGTTCCCACTTGGTTCCTCAAGCGATGTACTGTACTTTCTACCAGTGCGTCGAGGAGTCGACACAGCGAAGAAGCTTCGACTCATCAGTTCAGCCTCGGGATTGCCACATCCTCTGGAGTCTGTAATGAACCTATGCGATGACTTTTCCACCACAATTATTGAATCTGAGAGAAGAAGCATTGCTTCCACGTGGACTACTAGAAGAACAGCACCGGACGAGACGCCAGAAGACCTGAGCTATGCCAACCACCCTCCTAGGCCCGTGTTTGTTCGATTTGGAGCTTCTAGAAACGAAGGAGTATTCGATAGCGGAGGTGGAGTTATAGGAAAAGTACTGGCTAGGAGTGCCGATCATTATCGCGCGGTGCCTCTCAGTGATGGCTACCACATCTTGTTCACCGATCCTCGAACTGGGTGTCTCTGCCTCGGAACGGATGCTCCAGTCGGGTCTGTCACACGGCTCCTTCGAAAGGTGTGGTTTCGGCCGCCGCCGGCAGCGCTCTCGATCATACCAATTCTTTATGCTGCCGGTTCGGACACACGGCACGGAGTGCGCGTGGTGGCTACGTTTGCTGCTGCTGGGTCACCAGAGGATCTGAACTGCAGCCAGCAATTGATCGCGTTCTTCACTGTTCCACCAGACCTTTTCCACGATATGACAGACAGACAAGCGACACAACCCTCGAAAACGGACCCTACGAGCCACGGAAGAATCCAAATACCGAGTATATCAGAGGTTTGGCCTGCAGAGGACAACTATCGAGCCATTGACGTATTCAGCGGCCATTTTCAAAGCAGCCCGTCGTTTCCCCTCGAAATATGCGGGCAACAGATAGCAGTAATGGAAAATGTGACAGAGATCGCCCTGGATTCGTCACCAGAGATGATTGTCTGGGCGTTCACTTCGTCTGGATGGGCCAAAGCGTGGGCTGCGGACTATGGCAAGGCGGAGCCGTTGACACGGACGGAGGTTCAGAAAGACGGGAGCATACGCTTGGTTGATCAAGACGGCGACATTTTCATGACTGACGATGAAGTTGGTGGCAATCTGGAGGCTGCCAGCACACGGGAGTCGTTGAGGGACTGGGACGTGAACCCGTTTGATGGGACGGTGGGCAGCAACTTCGTGGAGCGTCGGACTCGGATCGAGCGGGCAAGCTGGTGCACGCGGGCCAGGGGCAGCGACAGCATGAGCGGAACTGCCTCTGTGGATCTGATTGAAGAGGTGAATGGAATAGTGAGGCTGGACGTGCGATTGCGATAGATCAAGGTCTCCAAATCATGGGGTGGAGCTCCGACAGACATCAAAGGTTTGCGCAACATGTTTACTTTAGAGAATACCTCGATAAAAACCACCCTGCCTATGATCCAATTGGCCTCAGCAGTAAATAAATAACCTTGGTGAATTCCATCAGCAAGTAAAGCACGCCTCTTGAAATCACATCATGTCCATCTACACAATACCCGCTCTTATTTCCTTGTTTCGCCTCTGGGATACGTTGGCCAGGCCCGTCGAAACCTTGAAATGTCTTTATTATGTTCATCGCTAGCCAAGCCCCTGTTTTCTCCCCTTTTTGTACCACTTAGAGAGCCCTGACCGTTGACAGCCTCGTCAATTCCCTCCGAAGATGCTTCAATTAGGGCCCGAATCAATCCTCCGTGATGCTTGAAGCATCGCATCACCGTTTCCCTACCCCTAGATAGAGCAGCCGGATAGCAGCCCAAGCTCGCAAAAGAGCCTGTAGCAGGTCCAGGAGCTGGCTGATTTCACCCGGACCGGAAGAGGCGACATGTAGTTGATCGAAGGTCTGCATGTCCTTCACTCTGTCCAATACAGCTGTATCCAGATGCATGACATGCCTGGCCGCCTGGCCGCCTGGCCGCCGCCGTTCCTTCCTACAAGACGCCTTCTTCTTCGCAACTTCCGCATCGGTGCGACTCCCTTCCCAAGAAAGGCCCACACCCAAAAATTCGAATTTTAAAAGCCAGAAGTATCTGGGTCTTCTGCTTTTCCTTTGCCAACACTCAAGGAACAGGTAATGCTCCCCCCGTTTCAAGACGTTTTTCCTCCGAAACAATGGGTCTCAGCGAAGGCATCATCAACAACTCCCAGCAAAGTCCTCGCCACCTCACGCGCTCGAGAGTCGAGGACATCTTGGGCTCGAGCACGGATGGAAAAATTGACAAGCTTCTCGTTGCTCTGGAGGTAGAACCCAAATCGACCCCGACCGTCTTGTCTCGGAAACAGTTCTCTGACAGTCTTGTAGGGCACCCTGATCAAACAGCAAGACGCAATGAGGACACACTCTTTCCAGATTGTCAGACTCCAGAATCAGATTCAAGACCTGCAGAACGCCAAGTCCCACCAAGACGACAATAAAGAAGAGATAATGGAGGAGTTGAAACGCTCGCGGATGGAAATCGCTTACCTCAAGGGCCGCTTAGCAGGTCTCACGGTCGAATTCTACTCGACCGAGGTTGACAATCATCATGAATCCAATGACAACGAGTTGGTCAAGAGGTCGACGCAAGATCGATTGGTTGATGTGTCTGCGAATGAAGAACTCGCCCGGTCCCAGCAGACGAAATCAAGTCTTCTTGAGCCTCTTGAGAATATGATGCTCGAAGCAAGCGGCGCGGCGGAAGCAGTAGCCGATCGACTACTGAATGAACAAAGGCCGAAGCTTATCAAAGCCCTGGTAAGTCAACATTGCCCAAAGATTGTCATGAAACATGCTGATGCCTCCCAAAGGAAACCTTTCATCGGGCTCCTCAGCCTCCATGTGGGCCGGGACAAAATGTCTGGGGAACAGAAAATCAAGAAAATGTAGTTCCACGAGAGCCTGACTATGAGGAACGATATCACTGTGTTGCATAAGCCACTGTCATTTGGGGCGACGAGGCCTTTTGTGTGGCGCGATGAGTTTGACCTTTTACAAATGCTGAGATGGGCCAAAAGTGACACATATGTAGCGTAGAGATGATGAGCTGGATCATAATAGACGCCTTTACCTAATGTACTTGCCGCTGATGGTGTAATCCTTCTTTGGGCCGTTGACGGTGTATTCTATGCTCCAGTCCTTCAAGTTGACGGCTTGAAATGCAAAATTGTACTTGACGTCGTAGTAGTCGTCAATGCATAAATGACCGGCTTTCGCGCTCCAGCCGCCATGGCGACCCTCACTAGGCTGCAAAAACTCCATCTCGTGGAATAAATAGTCTGCGCGCTTTGGATCATCCGGCTTGGCAAACCAAACGCTCAATGACTCCATTTGTTCATCATACCGCCACACATACCGCCTCGTGGCTCTGAAGCCGAGTCCTTGGTTGGTCCTGAACTCTCCATCCTCGACATAGAGATATTCTAGCCCACTGTCATCCCCTTGAGAGTCTGACAGCTCCATCCCCTGCTTAGCACACTGCAAGCCATCCGCTGTTTTCCCTCGGAGAAGGAACTTCGCGGTGCCGCTAAAGTGGCCACTCGGGTGCGTGGGAAGTCGACTGTTCAAATCCCTTTCGAGCTTCCAGGTGCCCAGCAAGCTGCGAAACACGGCTCGCGGCACGAATCGGGGAGTGGTAAGCCCGTCAATGGCAGTCTGGACGGTATCTCGGCGAAGCCATTCCGCGTCCGCCCGAGCAGCTGCATCGTCCAGAGGAGACGGATACCTCGATGGCGTCATCATGTCCAAGGACAATCTGTTGTGCGACAGGGGCGGAACGCCGCCGAGCGGAGGGTCGGCTCTAGGGATCGAGAGGGCCTCGGAGAACTCCTGCATCAGGAAGGGGTAGTCGCCCATGGGGGACTGCGACAGTCTCGGGTCGTTTCGTAGACTGAGCGTCGTCTGGATGGATCTGTCGCTCTTGAGCTTCTGCCGTAGCGCCTCGGAGCTGCTGGCGGACGGTGACCAGTATTCCGCGAGGAAACGGGCCTGCATCTGCATGACGCCCCAGTAGGGCGACCTGTAGAAGCCGACGAATCCTAGGTTCGGGACATCAGGATGGTGTGTGCCGTGGAAGGCCAGCGCGAGGGGCTGCTCTCGATGCTGTGGCGAGTGGTTGAGTGTCGTCAAGATGTTCTCTGGCAGGTAGCTGATGGATGGGGATGGGTCGAAGCCCGTGGCGAGGACTACGGCAATCACATCATTTATCTCAGTCCCGTCGGTGAGCTTTGCTGAGTTTCCACCGAGCGACTTGCACTTTCCTGTTGACAGAGAGATGAGACCAGATCGAACAAACTCGCAGTACCAGTCGCTGACGGCTAGGTAGGGTGGATCGACCTTGGTCTGCTCAGTGACGTGCAGTTGGGGCGAGAAGACGGATTGGTCTGTCCCCAGAGCAGTCTGCAAGTTGCCATGTACTGTTTGTGCCGTCTTCCCGTCGAGGTGGCCCTGTGTATTCACCAAGGGTGGGGGTCTGTTGTTTCGGTTGTATGAAGAGAAGTCTAGGGGTAGGAACGGTGCAGCTGCGGCTTTGGGCTGTCACGATTCGAACTTCTGTTAGAACTGAGACAGCATGAGAGCTTTGGTGTAGGCATCCAAGCCATCTTACCTCGGCCGTGGTATGCAAGGGAAGGACCCAGATCGGACGCTGGATTACGTGATGAATGGAACATTGATCAACGTCACCAATGGACGACGTCCCAGGCGCGTGAGTTGCAGAAGACAAGTGCGCAGCAATGGTACCAGCAATCTCGACACCGGACATTTGGCCGCCCACGATGAGAATCTTGCCTCGAGCAGAAGGTCTGTTGCCGAGGAGAGACTTCAAGTCTCTGTACTGACTACTGTGGATGACAGGAACAGTCGCGGAAGGGGTTATCGAAACACCATCGGGCACGACAGGTTTTCCGAAGTACCCCGACGCGACGACGACATGATCGAATCGCCGAGTCTCCTGCTTGCCCTCGGACTCGAGCGTCACATCCCAGGCAGGGCCGCCCTGGCTAAGAAGCTGCGTCCGAGCGACTCTGGTATTCAGGTGCAGGCTGAAGTCTTGATCTGAGCTCAGGTATCGTTCCTTGTACGCCTCCAGGTAGCGACCAACCTGCCACGCGCGCGGCAATTGAGGCGCACCGTGCTCCCACGCGTGATCGCTGAAGTGCATGGTGTGTTTGCTCTGGTTGGCCACCATGAGGGGATGAACCTGGCGCGTAGTATCGGACTTTGAGGCCGGCCATAGCCCGCCTATTCCATCCTGACCATCAAAAACGGTGACCTTGAACTCGCCGGCGGGGGCATTATGAAGAAATGTCTTGGCTGCTACTAAGCCCGAGGGGCCTGCGCCTGTGCATCGAGGTCTGGGTCAGCGGTCTGTTGGAGAACAGTGAACACACAACCTGTGGTGGGTGAGAGGCCACTCAGAGGCTACTTGGTACTTACCAATGATACAGACTGATTTCGGCGGCATGATGGAGAGAGAGGCTTTGACGGAAGGAGAGAATGCTTGGATCATATGCCGCTGGGAAAGACGATGAAATGCCGCGCAGACGACAACAGCCTCATGAATATCTCATCTTCCATTCCAAATTTGGGATGTCCTAGCTGGCTGGAGATTGAAGATGAGGTGTTTTGTAGCATGCAACACGGCGGGAGCGCACGAAAATGAACAACGCAATGGAAGTTGTGAGAATGAGAGGGAAAGATGGAGGTTGAGTTGCAGTGACTCAGTAGACACGATTCGGCTGGCGGTGGCTACCCTGCACGTGAATCTGGGTTCAAGTGAGGCATCACAGCCATCTGGTTTGACGGAAACCAATAGCCTGCTAGGTTATTAGGCGCAGGGAAAGCTTCGGTACCCGCCCCGGCTGCCTATTGATCCACTTCCGTTTTCCACCGAATTCGAGCTGTGCCCTTCCTCACATCTTACACCCAAGAATCAAGAATCACGCAGAATGGCCGCCTCACACCACGTTCTCCTCATCGGAGGCCACGGCAAGGTTGCCCAGCTCCTCACCCCATTGCTGCTGAAGCGCTCATGGACCGTGACCAGCATGATTCGCACGCACGAGCAGGCTCCCGCCATCGAGAAGCTCGCCAAGGACCTGCCAGGCAAGCTCAATGTCTTGGTGAACAGCGTCGATGACGTATCCACCCAGGAGCGGGCTGCGACCATCTTGAAGGACGTGAAGCCTGACTGTATTGCTTGGAGTGCGGGTACGTCCACCCGTCCCCCCCGGTCCTCCCCGGGGAAAAAAAAAAAAAAAGAGAGATAGAGAGAGAGAGAGGACAAGGCACAAGCGCAATTGTCGAGAAGAGGTCAGAAGCCATAGGAGAGCTAACACAATAACTGTACCCAGGTGCTGGTGGCAAAGGTGGCGCCGAAGCCGTAATACGTCCCTCATTCCCCTCCCGCAACAAGTGCGATTATAGCAATTCGCTGACTTACCAATCGCCAGACCTACAAGGTAGACCGGGACGCCGCCATCAACTTCGTCCGCGCAGCCGCTGAGATCCCCTCCATAACCCGCTTCCTCCTCGTTTCGTACGGCGGCTCCCGTCGCTCCGGTGCCTCCTGGTGGCCGGCCGGCGAGTGGGACAAGTACAACAAGGAAGTCAACTACGGCGTCCTCGCAACCTACTACCAGGCCAAGATTGCGGCCGACGAGGTCCTGTACCCGACGTCCAAGAAGAGCTCTACGCTGGTGGGCATCAGTCTCCGTCCTGCGGTGTTGACTGAAGAGCCTGCTGGCAGGGTGGAGCTCGGCAAGACGGAGCATGTCAACGGGAGTGTGAGTCGTGCGACGGTGGCTGCTACGGCAGATGCCCTCTTGGCTGCCGAGGGTGTCAAGACTTCGTGGATAGATTTGCAGGATGGCAACGAGGAGCTGGATGCTGCGGTGAAGAGGGTCATCACGGATGGTGTGGATGCCGCCGAGGGAGAAGCCATCTATTCCAAGATTTAGATGGAGGGGGACCAAATCTGGTATATCTGGACAAATGACAATCATTCAGTACTCGGCAACTGTCTAAGAAAAAAAACTCTGGTTGTGGGAAACACATGTTTGACGATGCTACATGGCGTTTTGCTCATTGGCTAACACATCAAGGTCTTTTTCAACCGTGTTGTCTCACCAGGCCCCCCCATCATCATTTTTCATGCTCGTACATTTCAGTCTCGTCACCCCCGCAGCATCTGCTACAGCCGCACCACTTTTTCCCCGGGACTTGACTCTCCCCAAAGTCGTCGCTGGTATCTGTTGACGAGAGCCCCAGTCTACTGTCCAGTCGCGTTGTACCCCTAGGATACTCACGATGGCCGTATCCAAATCTAGCCTTGACAGCCGTCGCCTCGGCCCGCACAGCACTCCAACTCGTCGTAAAGAAGATGATGGCGTTCCAGACACCCTGGAGTGGTAGGACGCAGCCGCTCGCAATGCTGAGTGAGTAGCTGACCTGGCCCTCGTTTGCGAGGCTGTACAGCCTGTTGACGGAGCTTGGGATCCAAGTGATCAAGACGGAGAGCCCAAAAATGAAACTCGTCCGCAGGTAAGCCATCTTTACTGGATCCAGACGCCTCAACTTCATCGATGCGGTCGAGGTCAGCGTACCGAATCGCCCGGATAAAGTAGTCCTGTTCGTATGTCTGCCACCAGAAGAGCATGTAGTCTCGAACTGCTGGGTCGGGCGAGCGCGAAATTCAGCCTGAGAGTCATTGTGTGACAAGCCGCCGCACATTCGTGACTCTGCCGAATGCGCCGCAGTGGGAGATGAAATAGCCTCTTGAGAGTCGAATCCGGGAACGTCAGTGGTGATGTGAACCTCGGTGACTGCCAGTCCGTACCACTCGTTTGGTCTTGCGAAGCTCTGTGCAAATGATCAGTTGATTGTAGCGAAAATTCCCGTCATGGATGGGGGAACCATACTTCTTCCCCAGATATTCTGTTCTCGCTCTCCGAAAGAGACACATTCACACGACCCCTTATCAGGTCGGGAATCGTAAAGTTCCGCAACTGGTTTCTCCGCCGAAAGACGTAGCATCCCACAGCAATGTAGATGATTATGGAGAGGAGAATGCAAATCCAAATAGGTATGTAATATGCATACAGGCGAACGATGCTCCAACTAGGACTTATCCAACACCAAAGCTAAAACAGAAATCGTGGTCAGGAACCGGCTTTTGAGGCACTGATGGAAACATGAGAGAAATAAAAGTAGGCTGCACTTACAGCCGCATCCCCAATCACAGGCCCTTTCGGATGCCCTTGAAGCGCCACAATCACAACAGCTGGTACCATGGGACCACCGAAACAAATCATGCAGTACACCCACGTGTATTTACGGAACAAGGACGGATCGGCATTGTTGAAGAAGACGAGAAAGACGTTGACAGCCATGGCACAAGACCACCATGGGTCGGCTTGCATGAACCTAGAGGAAACACACAACCATCAATTTGCGAAAACACTTGGCTCTTCCAGCACCGAAACAAACTCACCACTCAAAGAGTAACCCCTGGGCCTGACAAAGAGCCGAGTTTACGCCCATCCGCAGCCCGTCATAGCCCATCATCGCAGCAGTGCTCGCGCCAGCATTGGCTATCGATGCAAAGACGAGAAACAGATTGGGCGTTGTCCTCAACTTTTTGAAAGCAAGGTACGAAATGACTGTCAGGACGATGGCAACCATGGAAAGACCCGCGCCTGTGCGTTCAATCGTAATGAGGGTGTTGATGTGTTCTGTGCTGAGCTTTGATCCATCGTCGCTGCTCTCCATGATGGCGGCGAGATATGTGCGCTATGGGTCGATAGGAGCGGTTGAACTTGGCAGGAGATGACTTGAACTTCCAAGTCAACAAACAAAAAGGAGATTCACGCTTCATTTGTACAGTTGTACATTCTGAACGGATTCACGGCCCTGTGGCCCGAGAGCACGGCTCGGCTGGCAGCTGATGGCTCTGGGTGCCAGCTGGCGAGCTTTTGGTTGCTGAATTCACTCACAACTTGTTGGTCCATGGCTGTGAAATCAGGGCAAACGGAATGTTTCTTCGAACAAAGCTCCGCACTGCTGGTCTGGTCCACTGCGAATAGCCAAATGAGTGCGAATCCATGTTTCCTCGACGTTGCAGTTGTTGATGCTGGCTGGCCACCTGCCACGCCATATGCACCCGAGGCTCCGAGGAGCAACAACAGCTGCGAACTGGGGCGCGATGCTATATAAGCCATATACCGACCGTTTCTTTCTCTCCGCCACTTGCAGAAACTCTTCCCACAGCTCCTCGTTCAATCACAAGAAGTCAGTCTGTGGAACAAGCGCCGACAGCTCCAACGACCCGATTATCCGCCCACGACATGCCAGGCATACACGCATCATATGCTAGGTGTTGGATGTAGCAGCCTCACGTGTGGATAGCCTAGATAGCTGAATTCATCATCGTCACCTTGCACACCGTCTCATGATGGTAGAAAAGTCCACTGCCTACCTCCTTAGAGGTCATACACCTTGTGGGGTCACGTTAATCAGGGGTCTGTACATATGTAATAATAGTAATAATATGTATCCAATTAGATAAAAAGTAAACTACATAATTAGAGATATTTGCGGGCACGGCAGACCCACAAGGTATATGACCTCGTAGAAGGCGACATGTGCCTAATTCGCTGCCGAGGCCCGTTGCATCTCAATCGAATCCCAATCTTGTACATCATCAGCATCATCTCTTGCTCAATCGGCATTCTGGCCCATTCCCAACAAAGTCACAGAACCACAATCAACGAAACCCGACCAAAAAAAAAAGAAAGAAAGACTCCTGCCCCAAATGCCGGACGAAACACCCCTAATAAAGGCCGTCCCTCTAAACTGCGTCCTCAGCCCGCCTCTCAACCTCCATCCGCCAGACGCACCACTATCGCTCTACGAATCCGCCCTCCAATACTTCACCTCGATCCCCTGGTGCGCCGACCTCCTCCTCTCCGAGTCCTCGTCCTCCCCGCACGGCATCGGCCCCGCCATCCCCTTCATCCCGCACAGCCTCATGCCCATCGCCGATACGCAGGATCAGTTCGTCGGGGCGACGCTAGCCACTCACCCCCGCGCGCTGAAGCACATGCTCTGCTTCTTCAGGCCCCAGGATGCCGCGCAGCTGCGAGATCCGAAACGCCCCATCCAGACAGTCGACACGCTGTTCGATCTCGGCGACGGTCTGACGGGCTATCGTGGCATTCTCCACGGCGGCATGATCACGACCATGGTGGACGAGGCCATGTGCATGGTCAACGACATCAACCAGGTGTTGGGAAAGGACGGCCTCGCCTACAAGCTGCACAGTGTGACGGTCGGGCTGGAAATCAAGTTCCTGAAGCCGGTGCCGGTGCCGGGCGTCATTCGCGTCACGTCATGGACGGAGGGCATTGAGGGGAGGAAGACCAGATTGAGATGCGAGGTCAAGGATGGAGAGGGGAACGTCTTTGCGAAGGCCTCTAGTATGTGGGTGGCATTAGACCCAAAATTGTAAGTATGGCTGGCTGCGTGACATGTGTCGTGGGTTCCGGAAAGGGTCTGGAAAAGAAAGGAAGGGTGTTCGAGTTCACTAGATCTGGGAAGCACACGTTTCACACCAGCGGGCATGTTTGCGCAGAATAGCGCGCCGGGGATGCAAATTTGTGGTAAAGAACAAGTGGTATCATTTCAAAGGATACTATGGTCTGAATACCGGCATATGCATATATCAAGCAAACAAGTTTTTTCCAAACACGCTTGTAGCCCCGTCATGTCCGCAACAGGTCATTACAATGCAATAGCTATTCCTTTGAAAACCCAAAAAAAAAATACAAATGAAAAGAGGGATAAGAAGAGGGATAAAAAGAAGAGGAAATCCATGGCACCAAGCTTCGACGCTGTAACAATATGCAATGCTACTTTGGTGCGGCCGACGCCTCCTCTTTCTTCCCGGGCATGGCGCCCTTGATTGCCTGCTTCAGCTGAGATGGATCCTCGATAGCAGCCAGAGCTGCTTCCCGCTTGCTCTTTTGCCCCGACTCCCATGTTGCGTCTCGGTCTTCCAGTTCGCTCTCGGCTGAGCTGATGCTGCTCACGCTCCTGTTCATGACGAGGTTGATCATGCGACCCTCGTTCTTCTTGGTGTCGTGCTGCGCCTGCTTCATCTTTTGCAGCTCCTCTTCTCCGCAATGCATAGTTACCACGCCGAGACCCGGAAAGTTCTTCCCAAGAAACTCCTTCAATTTGGGCAAGATGGACTTGTCTGGCCTGTACGTCCCCGAATCATTGTCTATGACCAGTTGGTAGAAAGACGGGTTGAGAGGTGGATTTTCCTGTGGCGGTCCGCCCGAAATCTCCTCATCAGGGTGAACCTTCTCCTTGGGTTTAGGATCGTCCGAGGCATCTGGTCGTTCGAGCCTGCGAATGAAGAATTCACCCGAGCAGGCGATGTACGAATCCACGTTGGAGTGCATGGTGTGCTTGCTGAGGAGATCTATGCCGAACTCCTTTCCAGTCTCTGTAAACCTGAACATTCCATCCAAAGTGAGAACATACGTAAAAACTCTACCACCTTCGTCAAAGTGCGCAAGTCGCAGAAAAGAAAGGGTCGCCTGTTCGGAGCATGGCTCGAATGATCCCCATTCGGTGGACTGGTCAAAATTGTATATGCGATTGTGCTGCTTGTGGAGCGCCAAGTTGAGAATCTTCCCACGAAGGCCTGACGAGTCAAACATGGAGCCAATGATGGGTCGAAACTCTACGTATCGATGGTAGAGCTCTGGCGGAACGGGGCCTTGCAGTTGCATTTCATTTGCTTGAAAGCTAGGCACGGGTCAGCGGCTAGTTTGTGAATGAAGAGACCACTGTCTTCCATTCGTGGATACATACTCGTATTTCTGACTCCTCTTTTTGTCTTTGTCTTCCTCGTCCTTGGAGAGCTTCTCTCCATCGTGCTCTGCGTCCTTGTTGACTTTGGTTCCTGTCAGTCGTCCAATCATAGGACTAAAGTGCTTTGTCCACCTCGTCGGGCCCAGTGTGTACATTTGCGCATGTGGGGGATCCGATTTGCCGAGGACTTCCATCGTGATGCAGAGTCGAGGAGTGACATGCATGTCAGAATGAAAGCACGTGGCGATACTTTTGAGCACGAGAGCGCGTTTGCTAATCATTCGCTTCTTAGCCTCAAATTCTTTGCCCGGCGCTGGAATTCCTTCCCACTCCTCGAGGAGGTGCGGTATCTTGACTGTGACATTTCCCAAACGGTCATCCTGATCAGGCGAGTCCTCGTCGTACAAACGGCACTTGAGAGTGAACCCTGACGCAGGCACATTGGCGACTATCCACCCCTCGTTCCATTCTGGCTCGGTTGTTTCCCGGAGAGTCTGTGTGCGGTACACGAGGTCAGGGTCCTCCTTGTGTCTCTTGGGATTCGACGCCTTCAGAGTGGCCGTCAAGAATGGGTCAGAGGAAACAGTGCTCAGATCGCCAGGCGGAAGATTGGCGGCATACCGAAAGCCGAAGCGAACGGTATATCCCGGAGGTGCATCCGGTAGAGGCGTTTTATCGAAACCCCCCGGAGGCTTCTTGGACTTGACGGCTTTCTTCAGTTTTGGCCTGGTGGAATGCGGCGGCTTGTGTGATTTAGCCCCATTCTGCTGTGACTTCGATGTGTCGGCGTCGGATCTGTTGCTAACATCAGAGCTATTTGCTTGGTTCAGCGGGCTTTCTTTGGTTGCCGCCATTTCGGCAGAGACGCAGCTTGACTTCGAAGAGTGAGAAGGGAGGAAAATGGGAAGAAAAGAAATAAGCAGTAGGGGTAATCCGTACACACGCACGAAAGAACCGATCCAACAGCAACATGCAGCTCGGGGCGTGCGTGCACAGCCTCCAGCCCACAGCCCGGCGGCTTATTGGCATTGCTGGGTGGTGTCTACTATCAACTAAGCATTCAACGATGGTGGCACAAAACACAAAAGTTGGTCGCCCATCGCATCGCGTCGTATCGTGGCCCATCAATCCAACCATGCCAGCCGTGCCAGCCGTGCCAGCCGTGCCAGCTGTGCAGCTACCAGCCCCCCGCGGGGGTGGGTTCCGACAAGCCAGGAAGTGACGTCAAGACCGCTCCTTCCACACTCCAGCTTGTGCCGAAGAGCCGCGATCACTACTTTTCAATTGTTTAGGCGGTCCAGAGTACATGATAGGGGCTTTCAGCTGCCTGCGCGGCGTCTGGTTGGCGGATTCAGCCCCCATCGGCTTTCATCTTTCACCTCCACCTGAAGTCGGGACCACCCGGAACGATAAACTATAATAGGGGTGGTGACCAATCGAGCTCGTTTTGTCACGGACGGACGTTGGCCGACCCGACAACTTTGAGAAGTGCAATGACACATCAAACATCGGCCGCTCAGATTAGTGCGGATTACGGATTTGTTGCCCGAGAAAAGCGGCGCAGCCGACTGCCCACTAATTTGTACATGCCTTGCGACAGTAATATGGCGGGCGACAGCAGGGAATCCCATAATACGTCCAGATCGTCCACCGCCGCAACACACATGACGGGCTCTCCTTTATTATTATCCTACAAGATTCCGACAGGGCTTTACGCCATTCCTGACGACTTGCTTAAAGGCAAGAAAAGGCTGTTTGGGCCGGTAATAAAGCAGAAATCAAGATTGCACTTGTCTGCAGGGTAGGTCTCGCTAACAGGAAAAGTGTCCGCCCGTCTTGTTCCACCACATTCTGCGGGTCCCGCGAATCCCATTTCTAGGCTCTTGAATAAGAAAAGTTATTTCTTCTTCATCCAACACAACCACGCCGCGGCACAGGTGACATGATAGCCCCGGCAGGCTCTACAGCCAGGAGAGCTAATCAATTTCATCTCTGTCCGGTGCCATGCGCCGGTTAAGGACGAAGTCCAACGATGACGATGACGACGATGATAACATCCCTCTACACCACAAGAAGCCGTTCGGAGCAGGACTAAAGCGCAAGAGAGTCGAGTTTGTTCGAGCTACAGAAACCGACAATGGAATAGCAGCCTCCACTCAGGTCAGTCAAAACTCGGCAGTCGGCGATCTGTATGCTAGCATAGTTCTTGGAGGAGATGAAAGGCCAAAGTCTGCCTCGGCACCAGCGACAGGACTGGGCACTCCTCGAGCAGAATCAAGCATCATGGCTGCCAAAACGTCCATTTGCGCAGTCTGCTCTCTTTCCATCACCACATCAGCCAAGGAACACGAAGCGTCTGTGGCTCATCAGGTGAATATGCCCCATGCGCACCCACCATCCGCGCTGGACAGGTCGCGAATGGGCCTCCGAGCCCTGGAGTCTCTGGGATGGGATCCCGACGCACGGCGCGGACTGGGTCGCCAAGGAGAAGGAGTTCGATACCCCATCAAAGCGAAAGCAAAAGATGACACGTTGGGTATAGGTGCAACGGTGGCAGAGAAGGTAGGAAAGCAGGAGGAGCCGCATCGCAAGTTGACAGGCAAGGAGTTGAAGGCTGCAATGGCTCGGGATAAGCAACGGGCAGAACGGCTACAGGCAGAAATATACGGTAGGGTTGATGTTGAAAGCTATATTCGGCGGCAGATGGATGAATGATGTCTCTACCCTAGAACAGGAAGGAGATGGCATCCATTACATGGCGTTTCACTATGAACGAGTGAGAGCAGTTGAATATGCAGCACGCGTGATTTGGTAATCCGTATGATATGTATGATATATGACCTCATCGGCCGTGGACAGCGCCTGGCTCGAAACAGCGACTTTTGAGTTTTGAGAGGGTCAGTCAACGTCAACCCGGTGGACCAGAGTGTAAATAAGAGTGCCCCGTTCGTGTCTCATGTCTCAGGACTTATTCAGGTCAGTACGTCAACTTGCCCGGCTCGGCGCCATCCAACCCGCATGCAAACCGACCGAGTCAGTCCGTAGTCGGTCCGCAGTCAGTCCTGCGACAACGACGACGAACCTGCACTTCACAAGTTACATACAACAACCCCGCTAACCTGAGAACTGCACAACCAACATCCTGTTCACATCCTGTTCACATCCTGTTCACCTTTTGCAGAGGCGACCGACCGAACTGGCCTTGTTCGTCTTGTCATTTCTACGACAATCGACAATTGACAATCGACAATCGACAATCAAACAATCGCCAATCGCCAATCGCCAATCGCGCGTGCAGACTGGTTCTGTGCCTGCCGCCAATTCGCTGCCGCCGGGAGTTACAATCCGGTCAGACTCCAACTTCGGCCGTCATCTCCAAAGTTCAACAACCCCCCACCACGCGCGGGCTAAACTCGACATTCGGCCAGCGACGACGACGAGCCCGGAGCTCTCACACCGCCCACCATGGGACTCTCCGTGCTACAGGAGCAGCATGATAGTACGGACCAAGTGACGGCGCTTCCATGGTACCTGCCTTTGTGTACGCGGACTAACAAGTTTTGGTGCAGTCATTCTCCAGGAGATCCGGGACATAACCCAGGGTGACGTACGACTTGACCTCAATGACGTTGTTTGCGAATCTAGTGCGCGAGAGCATAACTCTGACATGTCTGCCAACTGCAGTGGAAATGCCTGATCGTGGACGAGACTTCCAAGAAGATTGTCGACAATGTTGTCAAAGAAGACGATATTCTCAATAGTAACATAGCCAGTCAGTCCGAAACCCAAGTCAAACCCAAGTCCCCCCCCCCAAAGTCACCGGACTGGCCCCAGAAGCTGACAAGACTTTGGCGACAGCCATCGAGCGAATTGAGGAGCGAAGAGAACCCAATCCCAGCATGGACGCCATTTATCTGCTCTCCCCCGAGCCACACATTGTCGATTGTCTTCTTGCCGATTTCGAGAGACGGCGGTACCGAAGGGGATATCTAGTATGGACAAGTCTGTTAGATCCCGGCTTGCGCCGCAAGCTTGACGACTTTCCAGGCATCAGACAGCTGAGAGCGGCGTCCAAGACTCTATTCATCGACTTTTACCCGCGAGAGTCGCACCTCATAACATTCAGGGACCCGTGGAGCTTTCCCATACTATATCACCCTGCATGCAACCACTTGATCCCAAAGCACATGCAGACTCTGGCGCAAAGGGTATGTTTGTTGTCGGGTCGAAGAATGCAAGAGGGCGCAGACCATCCATTAACACACACAACATAGCTTGCAGGCGTTTGCATCACTCTCGGAGAATACCCCAAAGTCCGATACTATCGACCGAAGAACGCCGTCCACGAGGCCTCGGTGCTCTGCTCGCATCTGGCCAGATTTGTTCAGGAGGAACTAGATGGCTATGCGCACTGGAACCCGAATTTTCCACCGCCGTCAAATCGACCGCAATCAACGCTCGTGGTGACGGATCGATCGATGGATCTCATGGCGCCCTTGCTGCACGAGTTTACCTACCAAGCTATGGCGCACGACCTCTTGCCCGTCAAAGACGCAGACAAAGTCACATATCGTACAAAGATCAATGCAGGCATGGCCGACGAAACAGAAAAGGACATGGAACTCAGCGACAGGGACAAGATCTGGATCGATAACCGGCACAGGCACATGAAGGACACGATTGACAAACTCATGGGCGACTTCCAAAAGTTTCTGGACGAGAACCCGCATTTCACAAACGATGGTGCAGAAGCTACAAGCCTCAACGCCATCCGAGAAATGCTGGCTGGCCTGCCGCAGTTCCAGGAGCTGAAGGAGGCATATTCGCTGCATCTCACCATGGCACAGGAGTGCATGAACATTTTCCAGCACAACAAACTACCGGACCTGGCGTCCATCGAACAGACAATGTCGACGGGCTTGGACGAAGACTTTAGGAAGCCCAAGAATGTTCTCGAAACAATTGCTCGTCTTCTGGACGACGAAGCCGTCCTGCCGTCGGATCGACTGCGACTCATCATCATGTACATCTTGTACCGGGGCGGCGTCATCATGGAAGATGTCCAGAAGCTGCTGATGCACGCGGCGCTGCCCCCACAACACGGGGAGGTCATGACGAATCTTGAGCTCCTAGGCGGCAAAACATGCCATACTCTCAAAGAGCCCCGGCAAGTCCCCGCGCCCTTGTTCCCCAAAGACGCCAAAAGTCTCCAACCGAGCGAAGAGTACGCCCTTTCCCGCTTCGAGCCGGCAGTCAAGTCTATGCTCGACGCCCTGACCAAGGGCACCCTGGACCAGAATCTGTTTCCCCACGTCAAACCACCCATGGATCCCAACGAAGACTTCCTGGCCGCGCAAGGTGGCTCTCTCCGAGCTGGACGGCCCAACTGGGCTGCCGCCGGTCGTCGACCACCGGAAAACCGCCAAAGAATCATCGTCTTTGTAGCCGGCGGCGCCACGTACAGCGAGAGCCGCGCCTGCTACGAGGTCAGCCGCGAAAAGGGTCGTGACGTTATCCTCGCCACATCCCACATGCTCACACCACAGCTCTACGTTCGCCAGGTCACCGACCTGAGCCGCGACAAGCGTCAGCTCGATATCCCCATGGAACGACCCAAGCCCCGCGCCCCAGCGCATCTGTTTGAACGCGGCGCACCACCACCGCCACCACCCGGCCAGCAGCAGCAGCAGCAGCAAGGTCTTCCCCAAGGAGGAGGCAAATCCCTCGGTCCAGGTCCTGCTAGAATGGCCGGCGCCCCAGCACCCGGGGCCAGAATCCCTCCCACCGGTGGTCTACCCAGCCGTCCTGGCGGCGGCCCTCCAGGAGCAGCAGCATCATCATCATCATCACCATTACCACCGGCCCCCCCCGTAGGAGCCATGTCCAACGTAAACCTCAACCCTGCCGCCGCTCCCGCCGCCGCCCAACCCCCCGCCTCCAACGGATCGTCCCATCCCCCGCCCAAAGAAGAGGGCAAGTCGCACAAAGAGAAGAAGAGACGAAACTTTCTGGGCATGAAGAAATAGGATTCTTTTCACAGCAGGCATCTGCGTCATCGTACATAGTCAATGCGGAGAATCTAGCATAGCTGAAGCTCAAGTATTGTTTTCTTTTGCAGTGGTTTCCCATTTAATGTCTATCATAATTGTATTATTTATTTTTTTCATTATAACTATGCCTATACGCAGTACATTCCTCCATGTATAATCATTGGCCAGGATAGAGCATACTTTTGCCAGACAGTGGGCTGCTCATCTTACGTGTCCGCAAGACTTGATCCATGCCCACCCCCTTTTTCAAAAAAAAAAACAAATCTCAAGATGGTAGCGGTGAGCGTACCCTTTGCATCCAAAGTGGCGGCCCTTCTCTAACCACCTGCGCACATATCAAGCGGTGCAAACTTGAGCAGTTAGATAGCCTAGATTGTAACCGTTATCTGCATTAAGATCTCCGCGGGAGTGCTGAGAAACAGGCCGGCCATTAGTGTTACCAGGACGGAAGTTGGGCTGACCTGGGCCTGCTGCCGGCACACTTTGGTTGGAACGCCTCCTGGGATTATGGCCTGGTATGCTAGAGTTTGCCTCTGAGAAATCATCATTACTGTCGCTCGTGCCGCCATGGTCTAGGTCTAGCTCCTCGCGAGCAAAGCGCTGCCTTGTCTGGTTCGCGATGGTAATCAATGTGGCTGCTGTAGGGGTGGCGCTACATTGCGTTGCGGCAGAGATAGTTGTGGCGCTGAAATTATCCCCTTGGGTTAAACAAGGTCATCGCCAAAATCCGCTGCTGACGCTGGCTATAGCGTGGTAGACGGCCAGCAGAAGAGCTACTTGCAAGAGCCACTTGTGGCTGTAGCACTGGTGGTGGATTTGGAAGGCATATTGTATAAATAGAAGTAACCAAGTATGAGCGTTTTGTGGGTATCACAGCATACCTGCCTGCATGCAGGATAAGATGATGTGAGCCCGAAGAATGGTATCGTTGTCGTTATCAATTCTAAGCTACAGAAGGAAGGAAGAAACAAAATGTTGCAACAGGAAGGGCATTCTCAACAGAAAAGATAGATGGTCACGTGCAAGTCTGTTTTTTTGCCTCATCACACCGTTGTGATGCCGAATGTGGGGCCCGCGTGTGGGGCTCGCCCGCACTTTGCCCGAGTAGCACCTTAAATCCACCTTTGTACCAGGCCAGGTCGTTGTGTCCATGGCATCAGCCAGTTGTGAAGTGGGTTGTTGCCAACATGTGAACGTTTGGAACATTGTCGAAACACATTGCAAGTAATTTTGCATGAGACATTTTGATATTGGAACATTGGATCCATCGCAACATGTCCGAGGTGTTGCAGCCAGATTTCAGATTCTGACGACACATTGGTCCAAGGTCAACTTGGTCACACAAAGTATCAATCAAGTACTTCGTCACCTTACACGCGCACGTCGGAGCCATCAGTTAGTTTCACCATGTCCTTTTCCATTTCGCGCGTGTCCGTCCGCTACACACCAAACTAGCTAATCGCGGCTTTCGCGAACCCCATCTTCTACCCATAACTGCTGTTACCGTGTCCAGAGCAAAGTGGTCCTCATAAATTGGGGTTTCCCCTAGTCAGCTTCTCTTCACACAATTCCCTTGCAGACATGTACACGTAATTATTGAAAGCTAGCAATTTGCTCATTTGGAAGACATGTTCCTTCTCTGCCGAGTTCTGAAAGGAGGGTTGCGAGGACGGACAGACTACTGCCACTGCCGCCAGGGCTCATCTTTGAAGTAAAAGAGAGAGAACAACACAAATTGGCGCGCGTGATAAATTTGTTAGAAATGCAGACATGTTGCAATTCCATGGAGATTCCGACCGTGCTGCGGTGCCATTGCTCTTTCTCTCTGCGCGTCATGGGCCTTGGGAAAAGGTTCCCCGTGTTGGACGAGAAAAAAGTAACGGGCAATCATGACATTTTGACACCTCCCTCATCGTCCATCAGATTCGAAAACTTTTTTTTTTTTTGGCCCTGCTAACCAAAGTCTATGGCCGACCGTAGTTGGCAGCCCTCCGGCCATTGTTGCCTGCGGACGGTGGCATGCCTCGTGCTTCGAATGGAGGACCACCGAAGCCTTCAGGCCCAGGAGGAGGCCCGTTAAACCCACCCAGCCCGGGAGGCAGAAAGGCGTGAGGTGGCCCGCTGAAGAAGCCCGGTGGCGGCGCAGGCATGTTCCGTGGCGGCATCCCACCCATTGCATCTGGTGGTGGCATGCCCCCCGGAGGAAAATTGGGCGCGAACATCGGTGGCATGGGAATATTTCGGTTGGGACCGCCTAGCCCTCCAGCTAGCCCTGGCGGTGGCAGCATTGGCCCTCTCTGCTGGGGAGGTGGCATCTGTCCTCCGCCTGCCAACCAGTTGGGAGGCATCTGATCTAACCCGAGCGGAGGAGGTCGTTGGAGAATCTGTGTGGGCTGGTTCTGGCGGGGCTCTCGTTCGCCATTGTGGAACGATTCATCCATGGGGAACCCGGGCGGGGGCTGCGGACGCATGTTGTTGCGGTTCTCTCGACCGCCAAACTCTTGCTCTCGGTCGTTGTAAGACGGCATGACTGAGTGCTTCCGGACTTGCGTCACAAGTTGAGGCTGAGAAGGAACTCGGCTGTGGTCGGCTCGTTGACCTTCTGGTGCCATTCTCATCAGATTCATTAGGAATTCGGTATTGCTGTTGTTGCGAGCCGAGTTGGACTCCGGTCGTGCTGTCGATCCTTGGCTAGACAATCGTGGATGGAGTCCGACAAGGTCCCGAAGCAGCTGCTCCGGTCGAGCGGTCTGTTGTTGAGGTCGAGGGGCAAGGATCTCTTGTTGGGGTTGTTGTGATGGTGACCGGGCGGGGGGGACATCTCTAGGTGCGCCACCATATTGCTGGAACGATTCAGGAGAGCCAACGGCATTCTTCTTCATGGCCGGAGCGTTTCCAGGGGGGGTGGCCAAAGGGGATGAGCCTGGCGGAGTAGAACTCGTAGAAGCTTTTTGTAGCTTGGCAAGTAGTTGTTTAAACGCCTGCCGTTCTTGTTCCTCCTCAGGGGGAGCACCCGGTGCACCATTGCCTCCTGCAGCAGGTGCCGTGGCTCCAAAGAGTGCTCCGAGCCCGGGAGGGACAGTAGCCGAGCCAGCGGCCGCAACCGACCCATTCGCCGGCGGCCCCGTGAGCGGAGTCGATGATTCGGTTCGTGGCCTCGAGTCTCCTTGAGGCTGAGAGAAGAATGATGTAAAACGAGAAGATTTGCAACCAGTCTTGGCCTTGGGGGCAGAGTCCTTCTGTTCTCCAGGTGAGCTTACGTCCGTTGTCGCACTGCCCCCACCGAAGGCAAGAAAGAACTTGTCTGGACCGGCGTCAACAGCGGGCGTAGGTAATGATGGCTTTGCCGCGGCGTCAGTGATGGTTTCTGTGGTCGGTTTAGTGCTGGATGTCGATGATCCGCTCTTAGCTTTCTTCATCTGCTCCATCCATTTTTGAAAATCCTGCTGCGTATGGGCTTCACGAGCTTCTGCTGGCTCATCGAACCATTCGGGCTCGCGCTCTTGTCGCTGATCACGTTCTCGACCCCAGCGACGATCATTTGTCCTGCCAGCATTGCGTTCATCAGCAGCTTCGGCAGCGTCGCGATCTCTGTCCCGCCAGCTTTTCGTTCGATCGCGATCTCGTTTCTCGGGTAGAGGAGCTTCGCCAGCTTCTATCGCTCGCCAATTGTCACCCCGGACACGACCAAGACTATTTCGGGGTCGGGCCTCGGCATCGGGCACATCGCGATCCCGGGGGACCGCATCAAATGCTCGGCCTGGCCGTTCCCGCGTAGCTGCAGCTTCACGTTCTTCTTTGCCGCTTTCTCTTACAGGTCGCTTTTCATCGCGGAAGTTACCGCCCATTTTGCCGTGGAATCGCTCGGCACCTTCGGCACCAAAGCTCTTCCGCGGCTTGACCATATTCCATCCGTCGCCGTCTTGGTCGCCGTCACCGCGGCGCCGCAATGGATTGGAGCGACCATCGCGAAGACGATCGCTTTCCGTATCACCACGGCTACGAATGCCCACGCGGCCGTGAGTATCGGCATCTCGCGAGCTCTTTTCATTGTCAAAAGCCTTGGTCCCCCGAGCGGAGGAGAAGGCCATGCGGGGTGGACCAAAAACGATATCATCTGGGTCTTCGAAGAGAGGTATCACCCCTCGACTGTCAGCAAATGGCAAAGTCATTGTGCAGCAAGAAATTGACGACAGGGGCACTAACTTGCGCTGTTACGGGAAACATGGCGATCGAGAGACCGTCGATTAGTCTGATCAACAAGCAGCGACGAGCCACTCGTTCTAGGCCGATCATTGCCAGTTTTTGTGCCTTGGGTTCGAATTTGCTCCGACGGGGGACTGAAGTAGCGAATTCATTTAATATATATCTTTCGGGGGGGAAGGGGAAGCAGACAAAAAACATACCCCATCCATTCCTCTGCGGGAGGTAGGTTATCTGGTCTTGTACATAGCGGCGACTCCCGCAAATGCAGCAGAAGCTCTGCTGAGTATCGAATGGCCATATCAGGGCGACGAGGATGTGATGCCCATCTGACAAACGGCCACCGTTACGCCGCAAGGGGAGAGGGAGCGGAAAGAGGAGAGCTTGATGGATGCCGCGTGATGGAACTGTGAACGTGAATTGTGCGCTGCGACGATTAAAAAGAGGATCGAATTGACTGGCTCTGCGAAACCGACGAGGAATTGCGTAGCGGCAAGATGATGAGGTGGCAGGGCTGGATAGAGTCAGGACTGGGGAGTTTGCGTAGTCGAAGTTGTTGAGGGCCGGATTAATGGTGCGATGTGGAGGAGTCGTGACCAACAACTGGCGAGGGAGGAAGAAGGAAGAGCAGCGGCCTTGGCCCAAGGCGCAAGGGAGGGGGAGGGAGGAATATGTAGAGGAGAGCGCTGATTGAAGAAGAGACGCGCTAGCCTTTCAGGATGGAATATCAGCGTTGAGGACTTCTGGCGCGATGTCGATAAAAAAGAAAAAAAAAAGATATTGCTTGGAGTAGCGAGCGGGTGGTGCTGAGGAGGTTTTGGTGGCGGCTGGAAGAATTGCGACCCGTGGCCCGTGGGATTTCATTTCGCCCAGCCAAGTCAAGGCCAGGCGAGCAGGCCAGGTGGGAGGTGAGCTGGCACGGAGACGGAAAAAGAAGGACCCAGCAAAAAAACCCCGCACACAGCAAAGGAAGCAGAAGAAGTCACGGGTTACGGATATCGAACAGGAAGCTCTTGCCGCCTCGAGCCTGATATTCCGTACCATCAGGTGAAGAGAAGACAAATACATCGGGCTCCTGTCCTCCTGTCCTCCTGTCCCGCGCAGCAAAGAGCGGTCAGCTAAAATTGAGAGCAAAAGCATCTCCCCTGTTTGACGCGGTGCGTGCAATCGAATCAAACCCTGGCAATCTAGACAAGCACCTAGAACAGCAGCCTGCAACAGGATCAGTCATGAAACGTGCAGCAATGGCAATGCGCCACATGGGACATGATGCAATGCAGTGTACGCGCATGAATTGGGGAGCCGCCAAGCTGCCATTGAAGCATTGTCAAACTGACTACATAAACATCCTCATCCATCGCGGTAGATCATGTTCTCGAATTCACACCCAATCGAATCTTCACTTGCCTCCCGCCGACGCAGCAGCAACCTCCTCATCCAACTTCAAGATATGCGGCAACGGTCCAACAGGCGTGATAGAGGGCGGATTGATCTGCGTATGGCTCCTCGTGTAATGCCACTTGATGTGCTCAAACTGTGTCGTATCCTTGAACGCCCCGTGGTTCCAGTACAAACTGCGCATCCACTTGTGCAAGGCGGGATACCCTGAACGAATGTCGCGAATGTTGCACTTGAAGTGCTGCACGTAGACGGGGTCAAAGCGAATCAGAGTCACGTATAATCTGATGTCTGCCTCGGTGATTTCCTTGCCAAAATAGTACGGCCCGTCCTTTTGCTCCGAGATGTGCTTCTCCGCGCGGTCGAGAGCTTCAAACAGGGCCATGACGTTGCGCTCGTAGGCCTCGGACGTGGTTGCAAAGCCGGATTTGTACACGCCGTTGTTGACGAGATCGTAGGTCCAGGCGTTGGTGTCGTCGATTTGGCTGCGGAGAGACTCCGGGTAGAGTTGTATGGCGCGGTGCTTGTCGCTGACGAATTCGTCAAACTGGCGCTGTTGTGTGAGTAAAGACAGAGTCCAATTGACAATCAAACGAGAGTCGGAATCAGAGAAAGAAGGCATGTGTCTCCTCCTTGGAAAAATCATACCTCAGTGCTGAGCATGCGCAGGATCTCGGAGCTCTCATTGCTGACAATAGCCCTCGTCTTCTTGTCGTACAGCACGGGAACGGTAAATCGTCCCTCGTAGTCCTTCTCGCTCTCGAAATAAACCTGCCGCAGATGCGTAAAGTTTTCATGGCCCTCAAGAGGATCCGGAACCACCTTCTCGCCGGGCTCCTTCTCGTCCTTGGTGGCGAAGCGCCATCCGCCTTGGCCAAGATGCCAGTGTACTGCGGAGAATGAGACAATGTCCTCCAAGCCCTTGAGCTTTCTCGCAATGAGGGTTCGGTGAGCCTGGTTACCATGGCGTGGTCAGCTATCCAGAGTCTTGGGCCGGTGTTGTGGCAAGCAGATACACAAGGGACGGAAACCTACCCATGGGCACGCATAGCTGACGTATAGATGATATCGTCCCCTCTCGGGAGGATACTTTGCACCAGCCTCTTTGGAGATCCAATCTCGGAACGAGCTTACCTGGCGCTTAAACTCGCCAGACTTGTCGTTTGGATGAACCCAGTCGGTGACCTTGCCGGAGGAAGCCTGTTCCCATGTTAATGCTGAATCTGATTATCGCTACGTAGTATTCTTTCACAGGGCCACCATCGGATGAAAAGGACCAAGATGGGCAGCAACATCACATCACAACACCCACCATTGTATGCCGGCTCTGCGTAGTGTCTAAGAATCGAGAAAAAGTTTGATGAATCTTGCGAGATTGTGACGCGAAGTGCAACGCAGATGCGGGGTGATGTGTGATGTGGCAGGTTTTGTAGAGAGCACCCAAGAGGCGTGGGTGATCGGTCCTCATGATGGAGGGAGGGTGCTGGAGGGGCTGTGTCTTGATCCGAGCCAAGTGCAACGTCAACGACGAAGGGGTCTAACATTTTCTCGGTTTATTCCCAAGCTCACCCCAAGCGGTGGCAATTCGGGCATTGCCCTCTGTACATATTGAGTGGACAACCAGAGTCACAGAGTGGGCACTACAAGCTGCGTACACTCGTAATAATACACTCATCATTTCTAATGGTGACGTAAACAGACAGCCTCGCCGGATAGGATTTAGCGTCTGCGGTAATGATGAGTGTGCACTGATTACTTCGAGACTTTGCTACTAGCGGGCATTTATTTTCATGGTTGTGTAATAATTTATAAATGGAATTCGTCGGGATCATGTAAGAATCAGAAGGGCACAGCACTGCACAGCACAGCTACGCCCACAAGACGTAGTGTTCTTATGTAACTGATTCAACTTTATTCGTTCAATCGCATAGTCGTAAATTCTAATCTCGTTTTGCTCATCGCACCTTCACCTTGATGTACGGTACTTCGACGTCCTCCCCATCCAAATCTTCGGCCACCATTTCGAATATGACTTCCTTCTGGTGCGCTGGAATGGGCTGTTTAGAAACAGTTTCCACAAGCTTGCTTAGCTTCCAGCCCAGGCGCTCCTTCATCTTTGCTGGGGCGTGGAAGCTTGCGTACAATAGACTGACGCCAGAACTTAACATCATGATACTCAAGCCCTTGCTCGTGAAGTGATCCAGGAGCTCTTGAAGAGTCATGTCATTCATCTCAAACCGATCCCAAATCTTGTCGAGCGAAACCTTGCCGTCGGGGCCCTTGTACTCAACCTTGGGGCTTGCAATGGGCTCGCTGAACCCAAAAAATGGCAGAGCGAGATTGATAAAACCGTTCTTGTACTGCTCAATGTCCTTCTTTCCATCGATGACCTTGTAGAGTTCCAAGACTACCAGTCCAGTGACGAGGGCGGTAGTCGTGGCAATTGCGGGAATGATTTTGCCAGCAATGAATTTGGTCTTGTGTCGGTCAGCTGGCTCGATCTTGTAGTTCTCGGCACGTAGATTGCTACAAGCCGTGATGAAGTCAATGTGGTGGTTGGAGTCATCATCTTTTTCAAAATCAACAGGCTGCAATTGGAAGCCAGAAAGCGTACTTGGCGCCGGGATGCTGTCAATGATCTTCTCAAGCTCGTCGTCGTCGTCGTTTCCTCCCGCGTTGGGATCCTGAAATTCAGTGTCAGCTTCTAGTAGCATGCTAGCATGTCAAGGGGAACAGGTGGTGTTTGAAACTTACCGGTTCCTTGTCGTCAGCCTGGATTCTGACGTTGGCGTCAGGGGCGAAGTCGGGAATGATGACATTTTCCAGCTCGCGTTGGTAAAGTGACTTGTCATTTCCAGGAGACTTGATGTTGAAATTGAACGCATGAAGATTTGCAGCAGCAACAACAAAATTAAAGTGTGTGGGGTTGTTGACGTCAAATTTTAAAGCGTCAGGAGCACGCTTGGGACCTGACCAGAACGGTGCACCACTTGATGTCGTTGAGTCTTTGGGAAAATTGTACAACAGCTGCTGGATCTTGTTGGTAAACTCAGTTTCAAATTGCATTCTCGCCCATGCGATGCAGTCTTCAAAAGTGCGAGGTCGTGAGGTCGTGAGGTAATCGCGAATCGTCTCCAATGTGTCTTTTTGGTCTCCGCCTTGTTCAAGAGTCATCTCCAAGAAATTGGGCTGGGTCAGGTACAAGTTCACGGTCTGAGGCGCCTTGGCGAAGCATTTCTCAAACATGTAGTCCTTGGCCCAAGCGATGGTGTGCTCAATCCTGTTGGGAAAGCTCCGAATGGTACACATAGGAAATTCCTTTTCAGGTGGATCTTGAGAAGAGGAGTAAGATTCAGTCAGGTGCGGCAAAACAACCTGGGTGTTTCCCTTGGTTCCAAGAGTGCCACTCTCGAGGAGAGGCTTGCGAAAGAACACGCATCGTCGATCAACGTAGGTTCGTGCCTCCACATTGTCCAAAGCGTTCGTGACACCATCCAAGCTCTCCCAGAATTCCTCATTGAAGATGTTCTCTGTGTCTGCACTGACGCGATCCTTGAAGGTTCGAATATGGCCAACCAGGTCGGGGTTCATCTTCTGCACAGCCTTGGCGGCACAGTCGCTCTTCATTTTGCCAACATCATCGGCGCGGAACAAAAACTGTCGGTTCAAGTTGCTCTTTTCGATAGAATCCATGTCGGTGACATATATTTTGCCTCTTGGCCCGGTACCCAAGCCCATCATGGCCCAGTTTTTTAACATCTCGCAGCCAATGGCACCTGCACCAACCAAGAATTGTGTGAGGTTGGCGATTTTGTCCTGATATTCGGTTCCAAAGACTGCAATTTGGCCGTCATAGCGGCTACCGACGGGTTTGCACAGGTCGGGGCTTCTTTTGGTCGAGGTCGGTAGTGACTCGAGAGAGTCAAAATATAACCACTGATGAACAGGTTGAAATTTGCCAGACACGGCCTTGAGAATTTCCTGGGCAGCAATGCCACCGAAAAAGGCAGCCATTGGGCTCAAGTCACCGCGAGCTTGATAACTTAGTTCCTTGAGCAAATTCTCATCAAACTCGATCTCAAGCTTTTCCTCCGCGGCGAATTTCTTCGCAGCACCAAGAACAACAGCGGCGTCGTCGTCGTCCACAGGGTTTGGCAAGCGCCCTTTCAGGATCTGGAAAGCTTGAAGGGCCTGAAAACCGAGGTGCAGTTGTTGAGGTCGATCGAACTTGGCAAAGTCTGACATGACAAAGTCTGGCTCCTTGAGAGCGGCGGTGAAGGGCTTGAAGTTAATAATCTTCGGCATCTTGACTTGTTGGTACATACCACCTCGCCGATATTGCCCAAGACCAGACACATCACCAATAGAAAAGGTGTAGGGTCCCCTGACGGTAATTTCGCGAGGCTCGCATCCATTCAAGCCTTCCATGCCCTCAATCTCGGAGAAGGTGACACGATCACCGTCTTCCAATCCATGTCTAGTTTCATCTAAAGCTGACACAAGACCTTCTTCGTCAACTCCAGCCACAATCCCACTCAGTGGGGTTTCTCCAGTCGGGTCGACAACGGTGAACTTTTCACCAAAGTCGCAAAAAAGGGAGCCGAACAGACCGAAGGTATCTGCGACAACCACATAGATTCCCTTGGAATGGCAATAATCGCCGATGGCCTTCTGGGATTGAAGAGGAATATTGGTGAGAACGACTACCTGGTATTTGTCAAATTGCGACAAGTCGCCATCGAGGCTGGTGCTTCGGAGTTAGAACATCATATTATATTGTTGGAGCAAGATGGGGGTCGGGTTACCTAGAAGCCTCGTGGATCTTGACAGGGGTATAGGCATTCAGCTCGGCCACTCGTGGGGTCGTGGCATCATGTCTGGGTTTGCCAACGTCCTCGGGAGTGAGGAAGAATTGGGCAGAAAGGTCTGCGATTTCAACAGGTGCGGGGTCGTAGAGCGTCAGGCTCTTTACACCAGCCAGGGCGATATTCTTGGCGATTTCGACGCCAAGACCCTTGAGACCAACAACAAGAACATTGGAAGCTCCCATGCGTTTCATAGCCTCGTGGCCAAGAACGTAGAGCTGTCGACTGTAAAGGGATTCATCGATCTCGTTTCGACCGACATCAGATTCGTCTACCTGCATTATGGTCGCAGGATCGACTTCTGGAGACTGTGTGGTCTATGAAGGATTGGATTCACGATTAGCACAATGAATTGCATCTCACGAGTGCCACAAGTTCAATCCAGGCGCCGGCGTTCCTGGCACAGGGGATGTGGCAGTCAACCGCTGCTAGAGTATCGAGGCTGAGGCGAACGAGCTCCGGGCAACTTACAGCCATTATCCGCTTGATGTTTGGCTGAGACTCTCCGTTGGAGAGCTTTCGCTTCCCCAGCGCGTCTGAACTGGCCGAGGGCGGAATCTTGAAGACAAAAGACTCAGCACCTAAGAATGAGCTAAACCCCACCAAGATGCTAGACGTAATGGGAGGGGGATGATTGCAAGTGAGTTGTGAAACGGGTTTCTTGTTCGCAATTCGACTTTTTGATGGTGGCCGGGGGGGGGGGGGGGTTGCGCCTGCTGTTGTATGTTTGAGCTGTAATGGCGAAGCTGCTGAAGCAACGTGGGCAGTTGTCGTCTGGGATGGGATCGGTAACCAAATCCACTTGGAACGGACGGTTGATGAGGTAATGGCCGGATCGAGTTCTGGCGAGATGACAAACGAGACGCGGGTGGAGGCCACTCACAGCCACTCACGGCCACTCACGGCCACTCACTAACACCCACCAACACTCACGGCCACTCACTGCCCCTCGAACAGCTTCATGCAACGAGTTCCGGCTCGTCGGCCAGCGATCAGAATCAAAACACATTCTTGGCACCCTGCCATGCCAAGAACTGACGATGAAGCATCATGCTGTATTGGATCCCCCAACTCGGCGACGACGAACTCCCACGTTGACAGCAAATTACTGGCTTACACCAGTTGACCCTTACTAGAATAGAAGCCTCTGCTCGGTAGAAAGTGTTTGCGTTCGTGGACGACGTGGGCAGGCGTGGACGGAACATTCCACTTCGATCCACCCACCACCACCTTCTGCATCACGTCTGCTATTCCCAAACACATACACTGAAGCAGAGGCCAGGCAAACCGAAGTAGCATCCGAAATCGTCATCTCATCATTTATGATAGCTGGGCCTGTTTATGATACCAACGACTCACTGGCTTTACGGCGTGCCGAAACAATGTCCCCAGCTTTCTGCATGCGTTCCTCCACCATGGCGTTCCTCCATGAACATTTCTCTGTAAATTCACATGTCCTGCATTTGAAGGCTTCTTCAATGTCTACGCCCACGGCCTTGCGCTCGCCTTGCCACCATCTCATATAGCGTTTCAGATATCCGTCCAACACTTGGCTGGAAACCGGAAAGTCATGTATATCGATCTCCCTGCCATCGTCTCTGTGCACATATTGAACCCGCAGCATCTGGCCCATCGACGCTTCACCTTCTGGGAATGTAAGTTTGACCTCTTCTTTGACAAGATTTGCCAGCTCCCTCAGAGTTTGATATTTGAGCTGTTCATGACTGGTAAAGTCCTCTTCGTCTGCAACTTCACTGCCCTGAGATTCGCCGTCTCCGTTTGCATCGAATTCACTCAACGAACAGTCGTGGAATATTTCATCATGAAGATCTCCCATTTGAGCAAGAAATCCATCTGAGAGAGTGGCATCTGCGTCCAGCCCATAGCGACGAAATAGTTTGAGAAAATCCAGCTTCCCCGCGGCGATTTGCGAGATAAAACGATGATAGAGCATGAGTTGAATTTTGGCCGGTCTCAGCAATGGCTTTGTAATCGGAGCCAATGACCCTCTGGTTTTCACGTCGGCTAAATATACCTTGGGGAGAGCGGTTTTTTGAGAAGTTTTCACATCCAGGACAAAAAAATCTGTAAGCGATGTTTGTTTCGGATGGCGTTGAGCTTGCTCCACAAGCTCTTCTTCGAAGTCTGGGTTCGGATTCTGATGGCTGACTGCATCTATCACTCCGTTGACAAGATTCCCTTCGACGATTCCCCAAACTTCAAGCTCTCGTGTCAGGCCCGTCTCACGCAGAGTCCGCAGGCCTTGGATGAAATTCCATAACCTGAGGGCAAAGCCGTCTTCTTTCGTCAACACATCAACCTGAACTGTCGTGTGAACCTCATCTTCAAGCTTTTTATGAATTTTAGAACCTCCTTTCATGGCTGCTGTAATTGTGCGCCGGCCACCGGGGAGTTTTGTTAGTGTGTACGAGTACTGCAGTTCGCACCAAGCACCCGCAGTAAGATCCGTCACGGACAGCGGTCGCTTAGGAAATGACCTAAACCTTGATAGTGGAGAACGGTCATCTTCATGACTGTCAGATTCCACAGCCTGAGCATTCGCAACTGAGCC
Source organism: Epichloe amarillans (assembly GCA_024072835.1). NCBI lineage: Eukaryota > Fungi > Ascomycota > Sordariomycetes > Hypocreales > Clavicipitaceae > Epichloe > Epichloe amarillans. The sequence continues at coordinate 2,253,955 of CP099637.1, read as the reverse complement.
CTCTTTTCCCTGGAGACTTTCGATCTCTGTCAAGGCGCGACTCACTAAACGCTTGAGGGTCAGTCAGCGTAAATAAGCGAAGAGATGCGGTTCACTGATACGCACAGTTTGGATACGTGACGCTTGCATCAAGCGACACGGGAATGATGGATTCCGGACAGCAGGACGAAGACTCGTGACTAACAGCTTGGGCTGCCTGCAAGCCGTCAAAGACACCTTGGCGCGTAAACTTGGAGCTTTCATGATGGCTGATGGCGTCTGTCTGGCCAGGAAGCGCATCCAGACGTGCAATGCTAATATCGGTTGGCGCAGCTGGTGTATCGACCACGGCAGTCGAAGGGTACGGCCGGCTCTGTTCAGAAATAAGCTGAATCAGGAGCAGCTCATCTTCTGGTGAAAAGTCAGATCCATAATCGCTGCCATTATCCAAGATTTCGTGCCCAGCCATTTCAATTCTGGGAGTGGTGCATCTTGACGACGTCTGAATGGTAACGGGTTCAGCTTTCTCTGGCCGATATCGAAGCGCCCCCTAATACCAGCGTGAATGGAGGGGGCGAATGTCTGCCATAACCTTGGCGCGTGAGGTGCACGCGGTCACGTGAGCGTTTGGAGTGGAGAGGGGCCCTTATATCTAAATTAGGCAGGTGGTAAAAGTTTCATGTTTCTGCATGCTGAGAATTCTGCCGCTTTTAGCTGTTGGCTGGCCTGCCGCAGCTCCGCAGCTTTGTCGATGTCAGTCCGTGGACTGATGCCAAAAGATCAAGGCACCATCGGACCTATTAGGTCAATGCCTATCAAATCATTCATGCAGTCCTTACTTTTTCTTGTGGAGACTGCTTCAATTCTAGGCCGGGCGTCAGATCAGCCAAAGCATCGCCTCATTACCAGGCTGCCGTATTGCTGGTTTATCAGCGACCATTCGATGTTGGCACAGCTGTTGCATCATACGCAAGTAATACAACTCGAAGACAAGACATTAGAAGCTGAAACCACCACTCATAAAGCAGTACTTCGCCAACGGAACAATTCATCGATGGAACCGGACTAGGACTTTGAGTTCCGACTGTTTCAGCAGTGCCTGTCCTGCGGCCAAGTCTAAACGGTTGGCTTGGCTGGTTTCTGGTGCCTGCTGTCAGGATTACTTTACTTGACTGTGACGGACGGCATTTATGGAGCTTCACTGAAGGCAGCAGTCATGCTGACCAAGACACTATTCGGCCTAAATCAGGACAGCCAGTGTTCATTTTCTTCGCTATTGGTGAAGCTTCACTTTTTCTCCATTGGTTTCGTAGAGGTCTACTTAGTTATGGTAATGGACGAACATCGCCCGCAATGTCAAGGAGCCATCGCCGGTCTAAAACACGGCGATGGCGGCGATGCGGCAAATAGACCCAAATGTGCAACTGGTGCGAATATTCTGACGCTGCCAGCAGAGCTACAACTGGCAATATCGAATCTCCTGGTGTATCCGGACGCATTGTCTCTCAAACACACCAACAGAACCTTTTACGGCCTCGTCGATACTGGTTTGGTGCTGAAGATCGACTGGCTGGTCTCCCGCCGCAAACTACATTTGGAATGTCCCAACGACAGAGGCTGTGACCTGAGAAGCGATCTTCAATTTTGTCGTGGCAGCTTCGCGTAAGTTGATCGAAAATACATGTCTCAATGCAGCAGCCGACCTGCCATTTAACTTGCAATCAATATGTCAGGCTATTGATGAAACGACGGCGCGAACACATCGAGTGTGATTGTCGACCTGGTATTGGTTGTATTGTCTATGGCACGCCAACCTGCTCACACCGCCAAAGGAGCCCAGGCAGGTGGCGATCTCGCGTCCAAAGCAAGATTACGATTGAACTGTGTGGGATTCTATTGGCCTTGTTACCTGTCTTGCTTATCTGGTTGTGGACTGCGGTGTCCAGGTGATGCAATGGCACGGCTCACTGATGTCTGGCCATCACCAAGTACTCTCATTAGCATTGGTTGCACAGATTGGGTGGTTCTTTGTTCTAACTGCTGCATATGCAGAGGGGGGGGTAAGGATGAAGCATGTTATTATCAGACGCCTTGGTTTTTCCCTCAAGCCTCTCCAACCTGGAGTCCAACATGGAGCAAGCACCCCAATGCGTCGGAGATTCTTAATCAGAGCATGGAGGGGGCGTCAAGAACTCTTGTTAAAGCCGCACGTCAGCATCATTGCAATGCTTATTACCGCATGACATCGAAAAGAGACTTGGATACTGTTGCCTTAGACGTATTCATGGTGAGCCCGTGTTTATTGCAGCTAGGTGGCTCTGCATGGATGATGATTGCACGCGTCTGGCGCTTGGGTTTCCGCTGTGATAGCGTCCAGTCAACCGACCCGTGGTTTTGGTCTCTATGCAGAACCACATGCACTTCACTGTAGCCTTGGCTATAGCCGTGTATATGCAGAGACACACCGAACAGACGCGTCCCTGACTTCAGTCTCTTGAGAGGGACTGTCACACCATTCGAGTTCGTATCAAGCTCATCAATCTGCCGATGGTTGCTCGAGCAGAGAAAGCCTGTTCTCCCGGCGTTTCCTGTAACCGCAATGCTTGCGTACCCCTCACGAGAAGTACAAAAGACGGACTTAGACATGCTGCCTAAAAGTCATCGCCGGCACCTTCTTTGTTGTTGGGAGACCAACCTTGAAAATGCCCCGTGCATAAATTTCTGACAAGTCATTCTTTGAATGGTAGGTAGTAGGTAGGTACCCCTCGGGTGAGAAGTTGGAGTTGGAGTTGGAGTCGGGGGTGGGAGAGCCGAGGCCGAGGCCGAGGCTTTTTCTGTCGTTTGTGACAGACATGATAGCACCATTTTTTACCTGTGGTCGCGCCTTCCTTGTTCCTGCCATGACAAGTGCGAAGTGTGACAAGTCCCATGCAGTGTGTGACTGGCACGGGTTTCCACCCCTCCCCTCCTTCCAATCTATCAGCAGCATTTCCGTCATCTACACTAGTCCGTAGACGGAGTACAGAACACACCATTCTACTTTGTGGTAATTAACGAAGAGCAAAAAGAGAGGAAGCGCAGACCTCACCGGGCAATGGCCGAAGAGTGTTCGGGTCCCAAGATGCAGCCGCATTTGTCCTTGAGAGCGCGGCACGACGATGGCGCACTCCGCCTTGAATCTCTGCCATGGCGACTCCACGCCACCTGGAGACGCCATCTTTGCTTATAACCCTTCGTCAAGAATATATCTGGCATCGTAGTTTCAAGCGAGATGAATGTTTCGGCGCCCGAAAAGTCTCGTATCTCTGTGAGGGTACTTTGATTGTTGTTCCAACTCTCGGTCTTGTTTCTACCAGACTTTCGTGTCTTGCTTGTGAGTTATTATTATGAAATTTCACCACAAAAGCTGCGCCCTTATTCTTATTGGTTCAAGTCTATACATAAACACTCCATAAATATCATCTTACCTAGGATCTTGAAAGTACGACACCACAGAAAGAAATCTGATCCGGTGGCTCAACTGAATCTAGGTTGGTGATAATATCTCGCCTTGTCTTCGCAAAACCCTAGGTAGACTACAACTACCAGACTCGAGGAACCAAAAAGGACAAGACAAAACGAAATGGCAGTCTCAGAATCGGAATTGTTCAAGCTATCTGCTACTCAAGCAGCCGAGTTGATAAGGCGAGATCATATCTCCGCACAAGACTATGCGCAGGCTCTACTAGACAGAGTCCGGTATCGAGATCCTCAAGTGAGAGCATGGGTGTATCTCGACGAAAAGGTTATCTTGGACCAGGCCAAACGGTTGGATTCACTGCCTGTCGAAAAGAGAGGTCCACTGCACGGTGTTGCAGTCGGGATCAAGGATATCTTTCTGACCAAGGGTAATGCACGCACCTCGGCCCGAATGCTTTGTTGGACTTACAACTGGCTGACTGCAAAGTGTGTCGTTAGACATGCCAACTCGCTATTACTCTCGCTTACACGCTCACGATGGAAATGCAGCCGCCGACTCAGCCGCCGTGGCTATTCTTCGCTCAGCCGGCGCAATCATATTTGGCAAGACGGCTACCACGGAATTTGCTTCCATGACCGAGGGCGGACCATGCACCAACCCAAATAACCCAAAACACACCCCCGCAGGATCATCTTCTGGATCTGCGGCTGCTGTGGCAGACTATCAGGTGCCCCTCAGCATTGGAACTCAAACTGGAGGCAGTATTGTACGGCCAGGCTCCTTCAATGGATGCTATGGCTTCAAGGTAGGGGCGTAATATCAAGTGACCAATATTTTAGCAACCTCTCTATAAGACACTGACAAGGCCCAGCCCACCTGGGGAACAGTATCTACCGAGGGTGTCGGTAGGTTCTCCATATCAGCAGATACCCCGGGCTTTTATGCGCGAACCGTTGAGGATGTTGAATTATTGGCAAGGTTGTTTCGAATCAATTCGCTCATGGCTGCACCGCTGAGGCCATTAAACATTGCCGGAGCCAAGGTCGCCTTTATCAAGACACATGTGTGGCCGAATGCCGGCCCAGGAACCCACGCAGCCTGGGACCTAGCCCACAGACTAATCGAAAATCATGGTGGAAAGATCCAAGATGTTGAGCTTCCCGAAGCCTTTTCTCGTTGTTCAGAATGGAGAGAGACTGTTGTCATTCAAGAGGCTCGTGCTGCATTCCTGTCGAGTAAGTGCTCATACTTCGCCGCTGACATAGTGCGTCAAGGTCCCGAAAGGCTAAACAAGTTGGGTTTGTTATCAGAGTATTGCGAAGACAAGAGCAAATTGCATGTTGATATTGTCAGTCTTGTAGAGAATGAAGACTTGCCCAGCCCGAAGGAGGTCCTTGAGGCACATGATGGCATCGCCAGACTGCGAACCGAGTGGGACCAAATAGCCCGCAACTACGACATAATCATTGCACCAAGTGCTGTTGACGAAGCACCAGAGGGGCTAGAAGATACAGGAATAGCGGCAAGTCCCTTTCTCCGCTAACAATTGTCGATTTGTACTCATAGTCGTAGGTATTTTGCTCCATGTGGACTATTCTTCACGTTCCTGCCATGAACGTGCCTGGATTCAAAGGCGCATGCGGTCTGCCGATTGGCCTTACGGTTGTGGGATCCCGCTACAGCGACATGGAAGTTCTCCAAGGCGGTAAGGCTATAGGAGCTGTGTTCAACAAGTCGCAATGATGGGAGAAGATCATGAAGATACGCACAAAGACAAGCTTGCACAGGTAGACGGAAAGAGAGTATCCCTTCAAATGGAAGTCTCTATAAGAAGAACAGTGTGGACATACGACGTTTACATCAATCAACAGATTTTGCTCGGAAACATGTAGATTTTCATGACGCGAACACACGAATACGTTGGCCAAAATATGATGGGCGAGATAGTACCTTCTGAACCCCAGCTTAGTGGCGTAGCGCTCATGTCGAACTCGATCCTTTTAGCCCTCACAATATCTCCGTGTTTCAAGACTGGCCTATCCACTTTCTTGCCGTCCATTTTGAGCCCTCGGACAACGGTCTGTCTTGTCCGGGGTGCCAGCGTCGGGACCCGGGGAATGTACCGAAGTCGGGACGGGTCAGATTAATAATTGGGAGATTACTAGGTATTCGGTATATCAAAGCACCGACCGGTAAAGTTGCGTACACCGGCGAGGCCGAGAGGGATAGTCAACTGGCGGTTGCCGTCACGCTTGTTCTCTGCTGTGGCCCTGGCGCATGCAGTCGCCGCAGAGGGCGGCAAATCTGGCGACCGACGTAAGCTCTTTGTTGGCGCAGATGCACTGGGACCGTAAGGCGGTTCTCATCACGGTCAACGTCGCTTCGGAGATGGACGTGACACCGGTTGCTGGGCTGGTCGATGGGGCGACAGATGGTCTTGCACTCGTCGGGGGGCGTCGCCGCCGTCAAAGTCGACGTTGGCGTTGACAGCGAGGAGGAATGGCGCAGCGGCCAGGGCGAGATTCTTTGCAGAGTACAGGTTGACTTTTTTTTTTTTTTTGAAGGAGTGGGAAGACGATGTTGTTGTTTGTTTGTTTGTTTGTTGAACAAGGTTGTGGTGTCGATGTCGGATATCATGAGATTAGGGGGGGATAATTCAGGACCATTTATGCATTTATACACGATGGGGCTGTCTGATGAACCAGTGACTGCCTACCTGGGTGCTCCGTATTACTGGGACTATGAGTACAGACAAGATGACTTCGGTGTTGGGCCGGGCTCAAGGAGCGGCGTAGCCCAACTCTATCACTTCTATTCGGATGTACATGGTCGTCTTGCGTGGCCCTACGACTGCCGTCTCCGCCTCGCAAAGACGACTCAAAAACATGAGGGGTGGTGTTTTGTTGTTGTCTTTCGGCTGTTCCTGATCCCGATTCTGAATCTCTGTACTCCTGCTTACTTACTCAACAGGCTCCTCATCTCGCTCTTGATTCTCGTGATGGTGCCTGCTCCGCCATACACCATGCCCGTGTACACCATTGCCACGCTAGCTCCAGCATTCAGCACCTTGAGCGCCTGATCTCCGTTCGTGATGCCCCCCGTAGCAAACAGGAGCTTCTGTGAGCCAGCCGACGACCCAGATGGCTGTGCGTCCAGCATCTTCCGATACCGACCGACAAGGTTCAGCGTGCGATCAAACATGGCTGGACCAGAGTACCCGCCCGTCTCCATCAGCGCTCTCTGCTCCTTGGCGGTGAGCCTGACACCGTCTGGTACCAGGCCCGTCCGTCTCTTGGTGGTGTTTCCCACAATGACACCATCGACGCCGCTTCGTCGCACTGCCTCGACAATACCCTCGAGCTGCGCGTCTTCTTCTTCGTCCGGCGACACCTTGACCATGACCTTGGGCGGTGCTTTCCTGTCCGTCCTGGCCGCCTCCTTGACCACCGCGGAGAGGAGTCTCGTCAGTGGTTCCGTGGCCTGCAGATCCCGCAGCCCAGGCGTGTTGGGGCTGCTCACGTTCACGACGACAATGTCGGCGTAGCGAGCCAGCCTCGACACGCAATATACGTAGTCGTTTGCCACGGCCTTTTCGTCCCGCTCGTCCGTTTCCTTGTTCTTCGCAATCTGCACGGCCAATAACCTGCCTGGTTGTAGACTGCCGGGGGGCACGCCGGCTGCCCCGTCGAGCACTTCTTGCTCTGACACGCCTAGAGATCGCGCGAATCTGCGGAGTCTTTCCCTCAAGCGTCTGGCCACATCATCGGCACCCCTGGAGTTGAGTCCGTAGCGATTCACCATGCCATCTGTGGCAGGGACCCGGAAGACGCGCGGTTTGGGGTTGCCAGCTTGTGGGAGCGGCGTGATGCCGCCAATCTCGACCACGCCTGCGCCGAAGCCGAAGAGCACGTCGGCAATCTCGCCGTCCTTGTCCAGGCCTGCCGAAATGCCAATTGGATTGCTCAAATGCGTGCCAAATACCCATGTCGACAGCTCCGGTGTCTGCAGCGAGCTTCCTCTCTCTCGTGGCGCCAGTCCCAGCTCGTGCAGCGTCTTCAATGCCGTCGTTCCAGCGTGGTGAGCGTCTTCAGCGTTGGGGAACACGACTCGGAGTAGGCGCGGCACGATGTATCGGTGAACAAATGCTCGAGTGTCAGTCGTGTATAGATAGGCTACGTAGGCGGTGGCGGCGAGGGCACTGCCGTACAATAGTGCCTTTGCGCGGCCGGCGTGGACCGAGGCTTTCGTCGACGTGGAGGAGGGCTTTCGTCGTGCGTTGGACAAGAGTGGACGGGCTGGGGCGGCGCGCAGGCCGGCGAGGGCGCGGGAAGCAAGACGTGATCGAAGGGCAGCGGCGGACATGGTTGAATTGAAAATTGATGGGCTCGAGGCCATGTGAGCCTCTCAATTAACGTGGGTTGTGTTCGGTTGTGTTCTGGGCCTCTGGCTTTTGGGGGGTGTGGATCTAGGAAGTTTGTTGGTCGGCTGTGCTGCCTGTGCACCCCCTAATCACCTGATATCCCACCCATGGTTCCTGCCACTTAACTTAAAGTCCGCCATCCTTGCATGAACAAAAAGTCAAGAAAAACCTTAAATCAGCACAATGCAGCAGGCAACCATCACCTATCGATGAGTCACCAGCCAAAGTCGACTATAAAACGTCTGGTGGCCCCCCTCCAACCAGCGTATCAGACACCAGGTGTTTTCAACATACCACCCACCTTCTGAGAAAATTCGTCCAGAGTTACCACGGACAACAGCAGGCCGATGATGAATCCAAGTCGCAGTGCTCATATTGACGCATGAGGATCTGAGGCTATCGAGTTCCTAGAAGAGACGTTAGGGGGGTTTCAGCCGAAGCCGAGTGGGTGGTTTTTTTTCAGACAACACGGGTATTCATCACGAGTATTAGACACCGCATGTTTTCAACATAACACCCACCTTCTGAGAAAATTTGTCCAGAGTTACCACGGACAACAGCAGGCCGATGATGAATCCAAGTCGCAGTGCTCATATTGACGCATGAGGATCTGAGGCCCTAGAAGAGACGTCGGGGGCATCAGCCGAAGCCGCGGCAAATTAGAAACACAGTCACAGCAGCCCGATGATGAATCCAAGTCGCAGTGCTCGTCAGCAACATGATGCCTTGCTGTCTGAGCGCTGTTTGACACGAGAATCTGAGGAAACATTGAAAGAAGGCTGATGACGTAAGGAATCAAACAAAGAACAGGTTCCACAGAGTTCGTGGTGGATGACCAAGAACGAGGGAAGAAGAACAAAGAATATAACGAAACAAGGTGTATGGATAAAACGATGATGGATGGTAGATGAAGACGATGGTGGATGAAGATCATGAGGAGTGATGGATGAGGAGGAAGAAGAAGAAGAGAAGGGCAGAATCGAGAGAACTGAGTCTTTTATATATACCAATCGCTCTCCGTGCTCCTTCCTCCTCACTTGTGCAAGTGATTGCGGTCAAAGAGAATTTGTTACGGGTCTTGGAAAGAGTAAGTTATGCTGGTTGCTCATATCCATCAAGGGCAAGTTGATCCTTCTTCTTTGAACATATTGTCCAGGTGCCTTCGCTTTCCTGTCCTGTAAGCGAGATTTCCCAGCGCTACTTCCGCATCAGATGGCAAAAAACATTCTCTAAAATTCTCGTACGTTGAGGCTGAGTACCCAGGTCACTCATGTTTACGGTTGAAGCCCCTGATTTTTAGTCACCAATGGGACAGTGCTTCTTATTTATTTTTGGACCCAACTTCTTTTACGAGAAGTTCATAATCGGACTCATGTCTCTCTTTTGCTGTAATGTGATGTAATGTGACTCGTTTGCCAACGAGGGGACCCAGTTCGAGGTTGGAGACGGGGAGGAAGGCACTCCTGCGTATCCTGTCAAAGCTCGTGCAACAACGGCGAGCTTCAATCGAATCAGAAAGAGCACCGATATCAAGCCCGCAATAACGTCACTCCCCAAGGCGTCAAGTCCGGTAATAAGTGCATGGTCCGTATGACTGGTGTCCTCCTGCTGGACATTCTGCTTGGCTTCAGTGTGGCCCTTTCCAGTCTTAACGGGTCTGACGTCCTTGTAGCTGCGACGTCCTAGATTGGCGCCGCATTCACTAACAATATCACGCAGTGGTTACTGACAGGGAGGGTCAAAGAAGATTCCATGTCTATTTTCCCATGAGGGACACCATCCAAAGGGGGATCGGAGATGCAATCATCACTTGTAGACTTCGTCACGAGGCAGCTTAGATGCTGACGAGATGCATGAGAGCGCATTGAACATGGGAATAATGCCTTTCCTCATTTTCCAATTGGCCTTTTGGAATAAATCACTCACATTTGATTTTTCTCTTTTTTTATTTTTCTATTGTTGTATGCTTTCATGATTGACGTTTGCTGGCCTGCACGAGGATGTCGTCGGATGAGTAACGTGAAATGGAGACGTGCCTATGAAGTAAATATAGATACTTTGGTGCTCGCTGTGCAATCAAATCTGAAGTTGATGATGATGGAGTCTTCCAGGCAAGTAGAAAAGGAATCTACATTGCCACATGAATTTTGCGCCAGAGAAAAGGGAGCTATTTCGTAACAGATTGATAAAAATGACGGGAGTTACTCTCCCTCCGTTGAATGTCAACCTGGCGCCGTCCCAAATAGCCGTTTTAGCAAAAAAACAACTTTGTTTAGAAAGCCAACGATGGCAGAAACGAGCTCACAACATCAGTCTCACGACAAAGAGCAACTTTTTTGAAAACACCCCCCCCCCCCCGCGTCCCCGCAAGCCACACGGAGAACGAACTAGGATCCAGAGGCCAACTATTCAGCTATTTGTCGTGAAGATGCCATGAGCCTAGAGGTAGGTTTGCGGTGTCGCGTGCTTGGGGGATATTGGTGTTCATGGTTAGCCTGGGGCACTGCCAGCTGTGACGGCGATTTGTCTCATGCAGAAGATACGATTTCCAGATGTTTGACGGTTGAGGCGCACGCGCACAGGTGGGGGGTACGGGGGTGCAGTCATTGGTCGTGCTTTGCTGGTTTCGAGACACCAGACGCAAGCCAGTGAAATGTGCGTCCGCAAGCTGCTGCACAATCATCCTCGGTGAAGCCCATCTTCCTGGCCGTGGTCTTTTCGGATTCTCGGTCGGTGTTGTAGGGTCTGCAGATGCCAGAGAGTGCCCCACCTGCCACCTGTCCGCGGCTAAATCTGGATTTTGGGCTGCTGGCTGCGGCCAGGCGGCTGCCACGCCTGCCAGCCTGCTCCAGCCTGCTCCTGCCTGCTCCTGCCTGCTCCTGCCTGCTCCTGCCTGCTCCTGCCTGCTCCTGCCTGCTCCTGCCTGCTCCTGCCTGCTCCTGCCTGCTCCTGCCTGCTCCTGCCTGCTCCTGCATGCAACACAAATGGTGGGGCGGAATTCGATAGCAAAGAGTCGGCACTGCATTGGTCGTTTCGGAATCATCATCTGGTCAAGGGTCAAGGGTTTGTTTTACGAGAAGTTGGCAACACAACACCAACGATGACTGCTGCATACTCATCTCTTTCTTTAGTAGTCAGATGTGCTGTGAGACGGTACCTAAGTCAGATTGGACCCCGGACCGCTTTCCACCTTTGCCCGCCAGCCCGCCAGCCCGCCTGCCCGCCTGCCCGCCTGCCCGCCTGCCCGCCAATCCACCCGTTCGATCGATCCTGCCTGCCCCCCCCTGCTGGTGGGCTCGTCACTTCCCCAGCAACTGGTAGATAATAACTGGTTCATCACCTTGCAACTCCAGTCTTGTTGGGTCGTCATCGGCTTGCGCGCCGTCAAATCTTCTCAAACCTTCACCTCTCCCCCTTCGAGCCTTTTGGTCCCAACAGCCACAGTCAACGCTCGATTGAGCCGTCCATATCGCGCTTGGCCTTGACCTTGCACTTGGCACATTACACCAAAAGCTGAGACAATCTTCCGACATCGTTTGGAACCACCTATCGCAGCCGCCGTCCATTGCCGCTTTCCGCCTCTCTCGACTTAACGCACATGCTTTAGCGCTGCTTGTTTCAGCCTTTTTGGAACCCCGCCCCCCCGTGTCCCTTTGTTTGGGCTGGGCTGCATTTGTTTGTCCTTCTTGTCTCTGCAAATTTTCCCTCATGAACAACAGAAGACGACAAAACTAGGTCCATCTGGCATTCCCTTCAAAGACTACATTGCAACTTTGACATCATTGCCCGCTGCCTACCCAGCTGCTCGCTCCCCTGCGGCGCATACCTGATCCCCAACAAAATTCCAACTCGCGACGCTCCCAACTGGATTGGTTCAACGACACCGCTATTCAACTAAAAAGAGCGATACACTGCCTTCCGCCTAAGCCAATGTTGTAACATACTTGTCTACACTACCCAAACCATCATGGAGGCTGTTCCCACGCTCGACCCGAGGAGCAGTGGCTTTGGGTCGGCAGGAAATCGACCTGACTCCTTCAAGATTATTGGAGTCTGTTTGGCTGTGGGCTCTGGGCTTTTTATTGGAACGTCCTTTGTCCTCAAAAAGGTTGGACTACTACGAGCAAACGAAAAGTACAACGAAGTGGCTGGCGAGGGCTACGGCTATCTCAAAAATGCATACTGGTGGGGAGGCATGACGCTCATGATTCTCGGCGAGATTCTCAACTTTGTCGCATACGCCTTCACGGATGCCATCCTAGTCACACCGCTTGGCGCCTTGTCCGTGGTCATAACTGCAATTCTGTCAGCTATCTTTTTGAAGGAGCGACTTAGCATGGTGGGCAAAGTCGCGTGTTTTTTGTGTATCATTGGCTCCATTGTCATAGCGTTAAATGGACCCCAGGAATCATCAGTTGCCAATATCCGGGATATGCAAAGCAAGTTCGTCACACCTGGCTTTCTGTCTTACGCCGGTGTCATTATCATCGGGTCCATCATCACGGCATGGTATGCTGGTCCCAGATGGGGCAACAAGAATATGTTGGTCTATATTTCCATCTGCAGTTGGATAGGTGGGCTTAGTGTTGTATCAACACAGGGCCTCGGCGCAGCCATTATAGCCTGGATCAGTGGTCAGCCAGAATACAAGGAACCGTTTCTATGGATTTTGCTCGTTTTTGTCATTGGCACTCTGTTGACGGAGATAGTCTTTCTAAATGTAAGTGGCTTGTCTCCCCTTCCCCCTTTCCTCCTCACCCAACGAGGTGTCGACATTCGATTTTCACTGCACAAATTGCTAATATAACCAATTTTTGTTTCAAAAACGAAACAGAAAGCTCTCAACATTTTCAATGCAGCCCTCGTCACTCCTACGTATTATGTTTATTTCACAAGCACAACTATTATCACGTCCATAGTCTTGTTTCAGGGGTTTAAAGGGACGCCGCAGCAAATCGTCACCGTCGTCCTGGGATTCCTCACAATCTGTTCCGGGGTCGTTTTGCTGCAGTTATCAAAGTCAGCCAAAGACGTTCCTGATGCTGCCATCTTCCAAGGTGACCTCGACCAGATTCAAACAATTGCTGAACAGGAACAGCCAGAGTCGGAGCCGAAAGCCGATGCTATCCGCGGGACAGCTGCAATTATGCGACGCATCTCCAAAGCCCGTATGAAAATGGAGGCGCGAGAGTTGGAAAGACTCCGTGAGGAGAAGATGGCTGAAAACATGGCTCCCATCAGCGAAGATGGCATATCAGAGTACGAATGGGATGGACTGCGTAGACGAAGGACGTTGGCGGCTGGAATGCGGGCACGAGCAGCTACCTCCCCACAGCCACCAACACCATCGATCCGGACCGTTGCAAGTCCTTCAAGCCCTCACCCTCCGCTGGGAATGTCACGATTTCCAACCGAGGAGGAGCTCGAAGAGGCGGAGGCAGATCGTGGCACCTTGTTTTCGAGTATCGCTGGTACCATCCGGGGACGCCCACGTACCAGCAATACCCTGCCAGCATATGAAGATGAGTACCCGGTGAATAAGTCGCGCAGTCCATTGCAACCTGTTCCCTTGACTCATATCATGGTTCCTAAGCAAAGACCGGATGATGAGGCTGGCGCATACTATGGACCGACGCGCGAGCACGTCTTTGATAAGCAAAAGACCGAGGATGGTGGCGCGGGCGGGAATGCTCAGAGCATTCCTCCTACACCGCCACCGCATTCAGCCCATTCAGCCCGACGTCGATTTTCATTTAATCGGGTGTTCCGACGCAATACCAGCCGGTCTGAAGAGGAACAGGTTGGCCTCGTCAAGGAAGATGATGGAGAAGACCAACGCCCGTCGTTCATATAGATAATGTCTGTTGGCGTTGATGAACATGTCACGAATACGGAGTTGGAGCGAAGAGATAGGACACGATGCAAGCAAAGACGAGAAGGCCTGTATTCTTTTTGGTCTGCAGGCAAGGGGGTATGGCGCCTTGTTGGGTACACACACGTGCACATCGATATCTATATACTGCTTTGTTTTGTATTATTAGACAACATTGCATAAACAGCCAGGGGGTAAATAGGGTCCTGACACACACTTATGAATAATTACGAAGAACAAGACCAGAAGAATTCCCGTCTTTCCGTTTTCCTTGACTTTTTTTCTTTTTTTGGGGGGGTTTTGGGGGGGGGGGAAAGGGGGATAAGCAGATAAGCCAACTCCTTGGTCGTGCGTGGGTGTGCATTCAATAAGGGTTACAATACGCTTCCTAGCCAAAGCTCAAAATAGGCCGGTTTGAACGCCTTCTGCCTACCATGATTCATTTTCATGTGCCAACGCTAACCAACTCAGCTAACGTGACTCCGTAAACGCCAAGAGCAGGATGCAGATAATGCAACAAAGATCAGCCAGGGGGCAGAACAGACCATCCATCAGCTGACTGACCTGACCCTCTTTCACCAATCTACAGCCCACCCATTCTCCTCGAGAAACTCCTCGCACGCTTGTCTCAAAGCGAGGTTTGGCCGCAAGTCGCTCGCCTGGAGGGGTTCCCTTGTAAGAGGGTCGCTGGGATGTCGGCGCAGATGCTCCATGATGGTTGCGCGTTCGTATGATTTGCCAGTTTTGGTCTGGGAAAAAAAAAAAAAAAAAAAAAAGCTGGTCAGCAAGGTTTCCCCGCTCATCGAAAAGCCCCTTCCCCGTCTCTCCTTTTCTTGGTTCCGGGAATAGAAGTCATCATGGTAATAGGCAGACCGACCGGCAGAGACTCACAATAACCGGGTCAACCATGACGCCAAAGCCAATATCATCAATGACCCACTCCGGCACCTCCCTCCTCCTCAGGGCACTCTCTCTGGCCCTGTCAAAGACGGCCCTCATGCGCGACAAGTTGCGCTCGCTCTCCTCCCGTATGGCGTCTTGTTCGGAGGGATCCCCCTCGGCGGCCGCGAGCATCTCGTCGCTCTCCCTGCGCAGCATGTCCACCATCTGGGCCTCCAGGTCGTGCTCCTCCCGGAGGCGCATCTTCTCCTTGTGGTCCCACCTTTCCTTCTTGCACTTGAGGACCATGGCGGTGACGGCGGCGAGGGACTTGTCGTTTGTGGCGGCGCAGAGCTGGTGGGCTTGCAGGGCGCGCGCGAGGGAGGCGTCGTGGTCGCCCAGGGAGAGGAGGGCCTGCGAGAGGTAGTAGTTTGCTTTCATGGAGGAGGGGGCCAGGGCGAGGCAGGCTTGGCAGTCGGCCATGACGGAGTCCCAGTGGCCGAGCTTGAGGCGGGCCATTGCGCGGTTGGTGTAGAGGGCTGGGTTTTGGGGGTCTGCTATTATGCTGTTTTTGGGCTTTTTTGTCAGGGACATGTGTTATCATGATGTGGCGGTTTCATACGTATGCTTGTTGGTGGGCGGAACATACGCCTTCGAGTAGAGGCCTTCTGCGCCGACGTAGTCACCGTTTTGGAAATGCCGGTTCCCTTCCTGCTTGAGTTCGAGAGATCGCGACATGGTGACGATGTAGTTATTGAGCATATGACGCTTTTCTTGAGCTGGCCTTTTCGAGAGCAGCCTGCTCGCTCCCCGCGTGGGGTGCGTGCGGGGTTGCGAATGGTGATGTGAGAGGGGAGTTTGTGGACGTCGGAAATGCGACGGGGACACGGAATCTGACGTTTGCCTCCCTTCCCCTAAAAAAAAAAAAAAGCGGAGCGTCTGTTGGAATATTCGAGAACCACATCCGTTGTAATACATGTTCTGCTTATTATCAGCCTATCTAGTATATCTAGTATTCTCCCTTGATCCCCATGATCCACTCCATCATGCCATCAATGGCCTCTTTGCCATCGTGTTCCGGCAGCACCAAGGGCCACACGTGCATCATCCCCGGCCCCTCCACATGCGTCACCTCCCGCCCTGCCGCCCTGACCTTGTCCACGAACCGCCTCGCGTCGGGCCCCAGCAGATCATTTTCCGCCGTCAACACCATCATGGGCGGCAGCTTGTCCACCTCGCCGAACAGCGGGCTCACCCGAGCATCGTCCAGCTGCCAGTCTCCCCGGACGAGGCGAGAACTCTCCATGCACCCGACCACGTCCAGCCACGGATCCCTCTTGGACGCCTCGTGCGCCTCGGGGTTCGTGAACGTGGCATCCACCACGGGCGTAATGGGCACCAGCCCAGCGGCCGTCCTCTTCCCCCTCCGGATGGCCTCTTGCGTGAGAACCAGCGCCATGCAGCCGCCTGCCGAGTCGCCCATGGCGAAGAAGGGCGAGTCCTCTCGCGAGGCGGCCATTTCGTCGTAGATGGGCTGCAGCATGGCGTACTGGTCCTTGAGCTTCTTCTCCGGCCCCAGCGGGTAGATGGGCACCGCCACCGTCGCCTGCAGTCTCTCGACGAGCAGGGCGATGAGGGTCCAGTGCGGCGCTTGGATCTCGAACATGAATGATCCGCCGTGTAGGTACAAGATGCGTGCTTGGTTGGGCGTCTCCGACTTGGGCGAGATGTCGTAGACCGGGTAGCCATCCACCTGCCGCTCCTCGACGATGAACCGCGGCCGGAAGGACTGGGGTGGTCTGTGGTCGGGCGGGTTCTTGCGTCTTTTGGCGATGAGTCGGCGGACGCCTTCGGGTGTTTTGAAGCTGCTTTTGACCCAGAGCGTGAGGATCCACGATAGTATGTATGCACGCCAGGAAGCCATTTTTCTTTCCTGTTTTGCAATTGGCGGTGGAATGGGGGCTTGCTTGTGTCCGCCTCGTTCGAGAGGAACGAGCATCATCGGCGGTCTTTTTCTTGTCCGGGAGGGAGGCGGGGTAGTTTAATACGTCTGCTCCATCCATGATGAGACAGGGCATCAAGTGGGTTTGCGATCCTCATTCCTGAACGTTTGCCAGAGACACATCTGGGCAGGGACCTGAGGGACAAGGATGACGTTGATCATGTCGGAACCGAGACGAGACACCCGTCACCAGCACGCAGTCTCCCCAATCGTGGCATCAAATTGCAAATGCCTACTACACGGGGCTAGACTTCACTGTCATACATGTAGACGACAAGTTCCCCGCGCTGGCTGGTTGGTGCCGGGTCTGATGTTTCGAGTACGAGGCCCCGAGACCTGCCGAGTACATATGTACATACCTCGCTGTCGATGCCCCGATCCCGATCCTGCCGTGACCACGCCATTATTATGTACGGTGGGGTGTATGTTCCCCGCCCCCCCCCCCCCAGCCAGTCACAGCGCCGGCATTTCAACGTCCTGCTTTCTGTAAAGGCGAGAGCGACCCAGCTTGGCCCCGGCTTTTGCCGACGATGCCACACCCCGGCTCACACGCACATGCACGCATCCATTCACAGGAACCTTGCATTTTCCTACAAGATCCAGACTTCTCATACTCCGTGGGGACCGTACAGCCGGCGAGACAACACCAACCTCTCGACCTTTTTCCTTACCGTCGCGAGCCAATCCAGCAAAGTCGTTTCCCCGAAAACCACCCATAATTCGAGCGGAGCGATACAAACACCGCGTCAACTGCACAGGCTCATCCGACGCCAGACCGTGGAAACCCTATTGTCCTTGACACCGCCACCCCGTCCATCCGTCCCGTCCATACACAAACCCTACCACTTTTGTCGGGATTCGTCCATCCATCTCCCTGCAGAGATACAAACCACGATCGAAGAAAAAGAGAGAGAGAGAGAGAGAGAAGATGCCCTCCCACGGCCCATACTTCCTCTCGTCCTTCCTATCGGCCTTCCGTCAACAGGGCCCGACCCTCCAGGCCAGTCAGCAACCGGTCAAGCAACACACAACAACAGCCGTCGGATCCTCCTCCGCCACCCCCACAGCCTACTCGCAAGGCGCTTCTGCACCGCGCGCCATATCAACAAACCCGGCGCCGGCGACGACCTCTTCCCACGCGAATGGTCGCTCTCCGCCGACGAGTGTCTCTATTCACTCGCCCCGCGGCGCGGGCACCGCCTCGGGTATCCCCGTCCCCAGCACGTCGGCGTCGACGTCGGCGTCGGCATCGGGACGAAGACGCGGAAGCGACAGTAGTAGTGAGGGCTTCAGAGATGCCATCGGCGCAGATAAGTGGTATATAGGGGGCAGAACAGCGGGCGGCGAAGAGAAGTTCTTCAAGCTGGGCGTGGTGAGGAGGGTGAGGAGCAACGATGGGTTGAGTCTGGATCGACTGAGTTTGTGAGAAGGAGCGACAAGATGAAGACTCTTTTATTGGAATACACGAAATCGAGTCTGAATGAGGTGGGGTCTTGGCCATGGACTTAGGGTTACGGGGATCGGAAATGCAAATGGAAAATGGATCGGAAATGTGGAAACATGGCTCGGGACTCGATGGACAACGGAGGGAATTCATGCAAAGGCGTTTATGATTAGAGGATTGAAGTTCTTATGTCTATTCCGACTTTGACACTTGCTGCTGCCTGATGCGGTGTGTCTGTGGATCCTGATTCGGCGTTTTGACCATACTCAAATGGTCTATGCAAAATGCACAGGAACAATTTTACACGGGAATATTCGTATGGTGTTGGGTTCTTGTTCTTGAATCATCATGGTGACTGCTACACATGGGCGCTCCATCTCACCACATAAATCGTTGTAGCTGTCCCCCATCTAGGACTTGACCATTCTCATCTTTCCACGCGTATGGCTTCGTGAGGAATATATAACCCGTGGCCACATTGATGGCCATGAGCCATGTAGTTTCCAGAACAAGCCTCACGTCATACCGCTTGGAGAACGCAATGAGCTGTCCCCCAAAGGACTGCGTACTAATGCCGTCGGATGACCCATTTACAGGACGGTGGTCCTGTACTCTCCAGGCTGGCACGAGCAGTCGCCACATCACCCATGGGGTGATGAAGTAGCGAGGCTCGACGAGCGGTGCTGTCATGAGCGACAGGGCAGTTGTCAGGAGGAAAACGAGGCCCGTGGATGTCGAGACGGGTTCGGAAGAGAATGCAAGCGGGTCGTCTTCCCCCAGGTCCTGCGCCTGTCGGTCTGCTTCGGAGGATGGCAATGCCGCGCCACTGTTCATGTCCCTGGGGGTAGGAAACGCTTGTGCGCCTCGGCTGACTGGCGTACGCGGTCCAGAACGGATGACTTGTGAAAGGACCGGGATTGAAGATACCGTAGCGCGATGAGCACGAGGCGTTGCGCGGAGATACTGTCCAGTCGGTGCAGCCTGCAAGGATGCCCCATACCATCCATCTACTGAGCGTATAGGGAATGATGAGCAGGAACCGGACCAAGTGGCCGCGGCGGATTGTGTATCGAAAGATGTAGAACATGTAGTGTCGGTTGTCGGCTAACGTGAACGGATGGACGATGGTGTTGAATCGGACAACCGCTACTGATGCAGCTAGAGTGGCGAGCAGATATAATAGCCAGACGGGTATGGACGAGTTGAATATCTGGAAAGCTATCCGTAGTGCGGGCGAGAGCTTCGCTGGCGTTGAGTGATCATGGCTACAACGAGATAGACTGCCGGTATCGCTGTTCCTAACAGTTCTGCCTTCGCTATAAACAGATTGTTTCTTGGGTGTCCCGATGGGGGCAGGTGTATTTGAGCTATCTGCAGCATGAGGGGGATTTTTGATTCCGAATAACGCGATGGCCGCGTCGAGAAGAGGAACCGCACATGGTAAAAGCAGTGGCAGAGAGAAGAAGGCGAAGAAGGGCCAAATGTACAACATTTGCGCAACATGGATGGTGGCAACGTGATTTGACTTGTCCCCTTTAATGAACCATTAGTTACCAAGGTCGGTCCTCTGTGCGACAAAAAGAGAGATGACTGTGCTTACCGAGAACGACGCCGCCGTTCCAAAGTACGAATCCAGCAAATGTAATCAATATAGATATGTATGGCCATATTTGACGCATCACCCGGGCAGGATTACACAGTGCGGCAATGCCAAAGCTAATTGCAGTAAACAGCATGTCTAGAGTAATATCAGCACGTCATGTCCATCATGAGCGGGGACGGGAATATTCTTACCATCTGGCCACGCAAGGCCAAGAGGCAGGTCATGTACATCACCCATCGAGTATCTCCAGGTGTAAAACTTCAACTGTTCACCCAAAGAGGTCATGAACGGCTGGTTTACTCGTTCCGGTCTCAAAGTCTTGATGGCATGAACCGCCTCGAGACCGCCCATCCAGACCACCACCCAGAAGACATTTGTCTGTCTCATGATTAGGGTGGCAATACCAAGAACTATTGTCATCACGTCACTCAGCCATGAGCTGTGATCTCGTCCAGTGCGCTTCAGGTGGTTGAGGAAAGCTCCCATCACAACAGCCGTCGAAATGACATCGGTGTAATATAGACCCGAGAAGAAGAACAGCAATGGGAACAGTGCGATATTGGCAGCCGTATGTATGGCATACGTCGAGGCCGTCTTGAGTCTGGCAGAGGAATGTGCCTCATGCAGACGTGATTCAATCTCGACGCGACACAATAGCGCCAGAGACGCCAGCACTATGAGGCCTAGAACGTTGGTGAAGCGGAGGCTGCTCGCCCCGCAAGTGAAAAGCCATGGTTGGTCTGTGATGTTGGCTGCTTTTTGGAGGAGTATGGAGAACAGATACCTGCAGCCATTAGTCTGGTGCTGCTCATGAGTCGAAGGGAGCCAAATGTGGTCAGACGAACAAGCCAGGAGGAGTGGTAATCTTGTCATCCCACTCGAGGAACTTTCCCTCGCAGTACCTTTGTGCCTGAGGTATATGGAAGATTTCGTCCTAGAGAGATTGTGAGTCATGCAGTCTCGTTGAGAGGTTCAAGGCGTTCTTACTAAATATGGCCGTGGAACAGTTTGCGAAACCAGCGTAAACCATGTGACGCTCAACAGGAGTACAGAGGAGAGTGAAAAGAAAATGCTGAGAGGCTGCTTCGCTCCCCGGGATACGAAAAGCAGCAGAGGGACAGAAAGGCTCAGTGCGGCCAGAGATGTTGCGCTGAATGTGCCGAAGTGAATGTTGGCCGCCATGCTCGTAGTGTTTGAACCGTGTCCACCACGATGCCCCAGTGCAAGGACGCGTCCAGATGTTTTTTTTATTGAGACGGGGTCATCGGTCTTGGTACTGAAACACGGAAAAGAATCTTGTAAGTTTCTTCAATCCATTTTGCCATAAAAGATTTTTGGCATGATGTCGCTTACATACATGGCGAAGCAAAGAGTGGTTGATGAAAGGAGTTGCTGCCACGATCACGAAAGCTCCCGTGCAGCTTCTGGCATAGACAGGCAGTGTTATTATCACTGTACATGCACTGTGCAAGACAACTACCCCCTCGAACATGAGCTCGCTCGAAATATCTTTCTAGGGGTTCGAAATGGTCAAATCTGGAAAAAAAAAACACTACCAAGTGAAACTAAATGAAAGAGGTTGAACTCTAAACGTGTGTTTTTTTTTCAGCGAATCGTTTTCATCTTGCTTGTCGTATCAAGGTTGTGTCGTCACCTTTGGTTTTCATCGCATCGCAAAGTCAGCCCATCATGTATTGAACAGTCACTCGTTGAAAATCAAATCAAGAACGGTTTCTTGGGTCGGAAAGAATTATATTGTGAGTATCTTATACAAAGAGAAGAAGACCCTTGTCGATGACAGGGCATTGTAATCTACAGTCCATTCTCCACCATTATTTGCTTAGAAGGGCTGGGTTTCGTTAGCGTAACGTAAATTATAAAAGCAGGCAGGGGCTGAACGTACGTTGTCCTGAGGGTTCACCTCCTCCTTGACGAAGTATCGGCCGACAAAGGGGATTTTCTGTATATGCATGTTAATTCAACAACCCCCACACCCTGCCAAGAAGCACATCAACCAACCTGAAGAATGTCCTCCTGAATGCGAGGAATGCCAGAGATGTAAAAGAGAAGACCGACAGCGGCGGCGCCGCCGTAAGAGGCAGTTCTGAGAGTGCTGCTTCATTGTTAGTGATTGTTCGCAATTTCCACCTCCCATCAGAACACCTTCGCAGCGACACTACCCGCCGACAGACGGCGCAGTGTAGAATATGCTGCATGTCTGCTCCAATCCATGAAAGCAATATGAAAAGGAAGTCCCTCCATAGCCACGGCGTTTGTGACCGATTCCACAGATGGAAATGTTGCTTTCGCGCCAGCCTTTTTCATCGCCCCCTGGAGTTTCGCATCAGAGAATTTTGACTCACCTTCGAAAGAGAGTGGTCTTGTTCCAACCGTCCAGGTGAGGCTGGAAAGTATACCTGCCAATCGCTTCGTTAGTGTCGTCGACTGGTTGATCGCTCGGTTCCAATCGTGGAGCGCCCGCCGACACAGCAGTGATTTGCCTCCTCACGAAAGTGCTACTCATGGAAAACTGATATGATCAGGATATTTCGTAACGTACTTGGGGCCGTAGGCGCTCTTGAATTCCGCAGCGCGGACAGGAGTCTGCAAGACGTTGGTCAGTGATCCGCACTCAACAGCGTTTCAAGGTCAGAACCCGGTAAGAAAAGGTCCCTTTTATAGTCAATGGCAACGCGTGCACTTACTTGGTAGACCATCGTGACCGAAAAATTGGCAGTTGGAGCCTGTCTAAAGGATGCGATTGTTTTGACGGGATCTCCTTCAAATTTGAAGCCGAACGTCTCAATGGGGTGTCGGGAAAGGCCGGACGGAGGAGGGTGGCCTGAGGCCGGCACCACAGCTTTCAAGACTTTAATGGCCAATCATGTTGTAGCAGGACTGATCCACCACAGCTTCTTTCATCAGCCTCGCGAGCCATCTTCACGAAAGACTTTCAAAAGTCTGTTTACTTGTGATTATCGAATTCCAGGAGTGAACAGAGACATAAAATGGACAAGTACATTGACAGTCGTTTTGAACGATTGGAGAAGGCACTTGCAAACTTGATTGACTCCGTCACCAAGTACCACCCATCTATAATTCAAGCCGAGGAGCTCAAAGCAGCAGATGCCGACCTGAGTAAAGGACTCGAAGAAGGTAAAATTCCACGACTTCGGCTGCTCTCAAATGCTATAGGCTCACCGCTCGTCTCCATCACAGTCCAAACACATCAAAACAATTTCTTGCGAATCCAGAAGCTTCGACAATCGTCTGCCGTTCTGGACTCTCAAATCCGCGACACGCTCACCAGTCTCGCCAACACGCGCAAAGATATTGTTACCACCCAAACCACCATCTACCCATCCGAGCCCAACTACCCCATCGCATACGAAGAACTACTCAGCTATGCGCGCCGGATCAGCAAAACGACGCTCCCACCCGCCGCAGCCGTGGAGTGGGCCACCACATCACCGGAGGCTCAGACGCAGACACAGACTCCCATTCCTGACTCTCAGCAGCAGTCTGTGCCCACGCCTTCAGCTCCAACGCCCTCGCAACCGCAGAGCCCTGCTGTCAACGGCACTCCTGCCGTGACTTCAGAACAACCCACACAGCAAACTACAACCAGCATGAACACCAGCCTGCCGGAGGGAATGCATCAATATCTCAACCCGCTGTCGGGCCAGCTCTTCTTCCCCTGGCCGTTGGAGGACAAGATTCGCTCGGGGGCCTTGGCATCTTATCAGATGCTTTTGGAGCAGGGCATTGATCCAAAAGGCTATGATCCTGCTACGGAAGAAGAACGAAAGCGCAAGGAGGAAGAGGAGCGCAAGGCCAAGGAAGAGCGCGAGCAGGAAGAGCGCGAAGCACGGGAGAGACAACTCCGGGAGGAACGCGAACGGGCCCGTATTGAAAGAGAACGGCAACGGGAGAAGGAACAGGAGGCATGGAGACGGGCGAGCCTCGCGGTTGGCCAGCCAGAAGGGACAGCTCCTCCACGGCCTAGTGCTGGAGCAGGCGAGAAGAAGCAGTTCCAGTTCACTAACTTGGATGATCTTGATGATGATGACGATGACGACGAGTAAAGCGAACTAAAGACTTAGCTGTACTTACGATTTGAAATCAATAAACCTTGCAGATAATCCCTTGGACCAGTCCGCATGGGATGATAACATGCATGCGTGCCAAACCTGACTTCCGTGAAATATGTCCTGTCTTATTTTCTCTCTATCAAAGAAATACTTTTTCTCTCCGGCATGCCAAGTCGACCCTGGACGACGCCGTGGCTTTCACCATCTTGCAACTTTTGAAGCATCGCACTGCATTCGCTGGTCATACATATGTTTTTACACGTCAACCATCAGTATATTGTGAACCGATTCTGACAACGCCCCCCATCACTTCAGACCTCCGATTCAACAGCCACAATCGTGATTTTTTAGTCAATCTTGATCGACGAGTAGATCTTTCTGACGAACCACCAGCTAGCAAAGTACCCAATAGAGCCTAATCGCATCCACCAGGTCAGCTCTTACTTGAGTTCAAAGAGAGGGTTGCCTCAACGGGAAACTTGAGGATGTAGGGGGCTAATCAACACAGATATGATTCAGCTTACCAGCAAGGATGAAGAAAAGGAAAGAGATGAGAGCGCTGTAGCCCAAATATAAGACGATTCCTGCCAAGCCACCAAGCTTCACCTTGGTAATGAGATACAACAGGCAGTTCAGGAAGATGTAACCACCACTCATACCAGCAGCAAGGAATGATCGCCACTGCCAGTGATAATTTTCGGCACAGAGCAAAAAGTACGTCATAAGAACAGTAACGGCAGCGCAAACAATGACCATGAGGCCATAGCAGAGGAAAAGAAAGCCAAACATGTAGTAGATTCGACTAAACCAGATCGAGCTCATGATGAAGTAGAGCTCGACGAAGATAGCCCCGAATGGCAGCAGACCAACAATCAGCATGCTAGGAATTGGCCGCAAATAGGTGGTGACTGGGGGAATCTGGCGAGGGATCTGGTTCGTTCGTACTGGAGCTTCGATCTGGCTGCTTCGGAAACCAAGCCAAGAGCCAGCCACGGACAGTGGAATGGAAATGATGAACCAAATGGCGATGATGACGAGCATGGTGGTGAATGGAACAGCGCCGGAGGACTGTTTGGCCCACAAGAAGAGGTCGAGAAGGAAGAAAGCAGCAAACACAACGCCAGGAACAAGCAAAGGAGTCAGGGTAATATTCAACTTCCACTGCTCTCCCTGCATGGCCTTGTATGTTCTCGCTGAGGTATATCCCCCTACGAACCCAAGAATTGTATACAGAACAATCATAATTGTTCCGAGGGAGCCACGGTTTGAAGGGGACAGGAAGCCAAGCAAAGCGAAGACAATGGTGCAACCAGTCATGACAAAGAGCTGAGCACCACTGCCCAACAGAACGGAAAGCAACAGAGGCTGCGCCGGTGTGCGGAACACGTCGCCATGAACCAGCTTCCAACCGGAGTCCTCCTGCACACCATCCTCGACTGCTGAAGTACCGCTGAGATCGTCCAAGTTGATCGAGTCAAGGCGATTGTAGCGCGCAATATCCTTCTTCAAAGTGCGAACCAAAATGGAAATAACGGTCAAGACGAGGATAACGACAATGATGGCCGTGTCAATCAGCCAGAACCAGTGGATTTTGGGGTCGAATACATGCAGATACTTGTCCCATCGAGTAGCCCAAGCCGTATCCGACTTTTTCCAAAATACACTGTAGCTAAAGTAAACATCCTGATTCTTGTCGCCCTCTTCAAGTATGAGCAATGGATGGTTATCCGAACAGTCTGGCTCGCCCTTGTATGCCTTGGACGAGGGTTGCACAACAACGCCCACAACACGTAGCTGATTTGGGTTACCATTAACTTCGTGATATTCGACCCAAATCTCGTAATGATTATTGAAAGACAGTTTTTCGTCGTCTTTTTCATTCTCGATAAATTGGTAATCGCCCAGAGAAAATCCAGGGCTGTAAAAGGTGGTACCGGTAAGTTCGTCCTGGATTTTTTGGCCTGCCGGCAAGCCATCCACGAGCCAGTTCAAGCTATAGCCTTCATAGATTCTGTCGTTGATGAAATATTTCATTTCGGAGTTATATGACACTTTGCACAAAGGCTTGCAGGTTTCGTTCCTAAGCATGCGCAAGTCAAATGGCGAAGTCATGATTCTGTCACCGAACAGAATACTGCCCAAGCTCTCTGACACATGTTTGGGCCCGCCATCGGGTTGACAAAACTGAAAAGCTGGATGATAATAATCATATGAGACGACCGAGTGTAGTTTATAATCCGGAGCAGCAGCTGGCGAAACTTTGTTGACGTATAGGGGTACTTGGTCGTCACGCTTGTACGAGGTCGGAGCCACACCAGGAAGATAGAAGGCAGAGGCAAGCTGCGGCGCCACAAGTGCGGCAACGAGAAGCGCTTGCTGCGCAGTGTCTTTGAGTTGCATCTTCTTCTTGTTTCTCTTCTCAACCTGCCTATGACATAACAAGTCGAATTGATAGAATGGTGTTCGATCGTCTAGCCAGGTCGACGCCTTGACAGAAGCTCAGCTACCCGAGCGAGGAGAGCTCCTATATCGATGGCGAGGGAAGGGAAATTGAGAGTTCCAGAGAGAGAATTCCAGACACACGTAACTAAGAAGTCTGAGAAATGTCGTATGAAATCAATATCGACGCGATGGCACAATGCCAGCTTCCCACGGGCTCCGAGCTAATAAAAGTCGAATGGTACGAACTGACAGCTGGTCGCTCAGAGCTGGCGACACATCAATCCATCTGAACACTGTTGCCCGAAGCAGCTTAGTCAGGAGATTTGGCCCAGGGTATTATTGCTGTCCAATTGCATGACGCGCGTGCTGACAGGCCGGATCCGGCAGAATTCAACAGGCAGACCCACTAAAAAGATTCGCTAACTCCAGGCCTGGTTCGATTTCTTATCAGGGAAGTGCTTCTAATTTTTCTTCACATTACACAAGGGCCAACCAACCGAGCAGACCCTTTGATATCGGGGAAAATGGCTGCACCAACTACACTATCAGCGCTTCTGGCTTCATTGACGCAGTCATTGTCATTGACCCAAGAAGCTTGCCCTAAAATCGCCAACATCGAACATCCCGAAGATGGTATCTCGCTACTTGATGTCAAGAACGAATTACTCTTGTCCTATCTGCAGAACCTCGTCTTCTTGATTCTTCTCAAACTCCGTAATGCCCAGTCCGAATCTGCCGACAGCCAGAAATTAGACGAAGCGGTCCGCTCAAAGCTTGTTGAACTCCGTCTCTATCTTGAGAAGGGAGCAAGACCGCTGGAGGAGAAACTACGGTTCTCTATCGAGCGATTCCTCCGAACCGCAGCAGATGCTCAGCGTGCTGCCGATCAAGAAGCGAAGGCTAGGTCGAGAAACGGCACTTCCAGGGGCGACTCTGACTCAGAGTCTGGTCAAGGCGAGAGTGATGAAGAGTCCGGCGAAGAAACTGGTCAAACCCACCGACCACAGCCTAGACAAGGAAACAAGGCGGCGGCGCCCAACTTTGGCAGCCTGATTGACGACGAGACTGTCAAGCAAGACGACCGCAACGATAATCCAAGCGGAATCTACCGACCGCCGAAACGAGATCGAGTCCTCATGGAAACCGGGCGGCCCAAAGACAGAAATGAGCGCAGAGCTCACAAGTCGTTTACCATGGAGGAGTTTGTCAATGATGAGCTGTCTGCAGCTCCCATAACTGAGCCCAGCATTGGCACAACCATTGTGCAGGGTGGCCGTAAGATGAAGACTGCCGAGGAGCGCAAAGATGAGGCTGAGCGGCGCGATTACGAAGAAAGCAACTTCGTTCGCCTGCCCAAGGAGAGCAAGAAGGACAAAGCCAAGAAGAACAAGGCTTCTGGCCGCAACGATCGCATGCAATTTGGTGGAGAGGAGTGGCACAATCTTGGTGAAGGTATTGATCGAATTGATCGCCTGACCAAGCGCAAGGGTCCCGCTGGTGGAGGTGTTCGTGCCATGCTAGACAAGAGTCGCAAGCGTGGATTTGATACTACTGATGGGCCTAGAGGAAGCGGCCACGGCCTGGGCATGGGCGAACAATTCCACAAGAAGGCCAAGATGTTGGAGGCTGGTCGCAGGGATAGGGGTAAGAATAGGTAACATCATCCAGACTCATGAAAAATTGTATTCCACAAGACGTCTGGCGTAAGGCCACACGGATAGCAGATCTACGAAAACTCTGCATCGGCCCCTATTTTGTTGCTTTTTGTTTCCTTCTATGCAGAGTATTGCCTCATTATGAGGCGTGGTTACCCAAATTCGATTGAGAATTGGGCTGAGAATCACTCAACTTCAGCCCTACAAAATGGATTGGTTCTAGATGGGTCGGTCTCGTTCGAATCTCTTGAACTTGACGTCGGTCACCGCCGCTCGGTGAGTGCCGGTGTGGAGTTCATGATCGAGATTCTCGAAAGACATTGTGGGGCACTAATCTCGTAATAACCCACCACCGGCTCACGAAGAAGTCAGAAAATCATGTAAATCAACCACTAGCATTGCCACTTCTCCGACAGTTCGAGAAATCATTGGGAGTTCTAAAACGACAATTTGAAAGTAAGATTTTCCGAATAGGCATTGTACTTTGTGAGACAATTGTAGACTTTTAGAAGTCTAGAACCAGTCAAACTGTATGACATCTGATTGGCTATCAGGGTGACCCACCCTATAGGCTCAACTTGATCAGCAAATATGAAGTGCTGAAGCAGTCTCTTCGGTCCTTCAATCATTCCATTCCAAGCCTCGGGGCCTACGTGCAAGATGCCGAAGGAACGAAATTACAACCCTGTGCAAGCTCAGCGCAAAGCTGATAAAGCCAAAGCTATCAAGAAAGGTGCGCACGCCGTTGCGGTCTCGCAGCCTGAAGAACTTGAACCTAACCACATGTCACAGGCAAGGCAGAAATCCAAGAACGACGCAACGAGAGATTAGCGCGACAGAATCCCGAACGGATTCAGAAACAAATCGACGACTTGAAGGCCATTGCTGATGGCGGGGGCAAGCTTTCACGAAACGAAGAACAACTTTTAGAAGGCCTCGAGAAGGAGATCAAGGCCATCAAGAAGGCCAGAGAGACACTAGGGGACAAGGCACCGTCATTCGGCCGCGGACCACGCCGGGATGGAGATGCAGGCGTGCTGGGAAAACGGAGGCGCGGTTCCAGTGGCTCAAGTACCGACGACGATGTTCCAGACGACGTGCGCAGGATCCCGATGCCCAGGGATACACCGCCTCCAATTCCAAAAGAAGTCCTAGATCAATGGTATGCGAAACGACGAGCCCGAAGAAATCAGGAGAATGAGCAAAAGCGCGAAGTTCATGGCAAGACCGATGATGCTGCAGAGACAGAGAAAGAAGCGTTGCCCTCGGAACCACAGACGGTATACGAAGCCAAGCCCATATTGAGGAATCTCCGCCAAGAAGCTGTTTCGGCCTTTGTTCCTGCTGCTGTGCAGAGAAAGCTGAACAAAGGTCGAGGGCAGGGCGGGCTGCTAGAACCCGAGGAAGCAGACCGGCTTGAACGAGAGGGCTATCTGAAGACATCGAACGCTGAGGGTACGAGTGCCCATGACCAGGAAAAGACGCTTTTAGCCACGGCCGAGGATGCTGAGGATGATGACGAGTGAATTCTGTCAGGCGCTTCAAGTATCCTGCCAACTTCCACACGCCCTGTCGGTGCGTTGGTTTATTAAGTGGCGTGCAAAGATTGCCGTTTGAGTAACAGCGCCAGACACGACCTCTAAACCTCACTACTCAAGCCATGATTGGCAACAAAGGATCCAAAACGACAACATTGGTATTGGAAAATTTTCTTCACTGCAACAATCACAGCCATGCAGCAAGCAGGGAGCTATAAAGTAGCTACGCGCCACGCCACTCGACTCAGCTTTCACAGTCGATGCCCTGGTCAATCTGAGACGAGGTGTGAGGAATCGTGCCCAAAAGAACTCATTGAGACCTACCGTCATCTCGGCTCTCGAATGAATTTCGTCCTCGGCACTTTTCAACACCAATGCTCCGATCTCACGCTGATGTTACCATTGACGATCGATCACTTAGTTGGCAAGATACAGTTACCAGTAGCGTCGTTACTTTTATCCAAATCACATCATCACGTATCTTGGCCTCTCCTCATCGTATCACAAGCTGGACCCGAACTTGCCTGCATACAGATACACCCCTGCTTAGATCCATATCCTTTGTCATTCCCAGGTCGGAGCCAATCCCCGGCCCCGGCCCAACAAAGCGGGAAAGGCTTTGCGCAGCAGCCATTCATTCAATGCGTGAGTGGGTCCCTGGCTTGGTCCTGGGCACGGCCCCACACGAGACGTGGATACTCTAGACTCACTCCGCGCCGACAAGCGGCAAACGATCCAAGAAGAGGAGTGATGAGTCTGCTCCGTTTGGCCAGCAAGGGCAGGAGAGGAAGAAAAAAGAAAAAAAAGGGAAAAAAAGGGGAAAAAAAAGGAAAAAAAAAAGGAAGAAGCCCGGTCCCGCCGACGCCCAATTCATGTCATCAACTGAACAAGAACCTTGTTTTCTCGCCTACCCGCCCCCCTGCTGGTAGAGGGCGCCATTCTGAAATTTCCGAACCAATCGTGGCATAAATCGCTGCATAAATCGCTCAAGGCCCGATTTGAGGAGCAATTGGGGAGATCCATGCAAACCGTGAGTCTCACCTTGCACGTAACCGTCAAGGAACGCAACGCAATCATGGACCTGTACCAGGTAAACTCGCGAATACTTCACGATGACGAGGACACCACCACCCACACCGTTGAGAACGGTGCCCCAAATGTTGTCAACGTCAACGACGACAATGGAGTGCATGGTCCAGCGAACAACGACGACAACAGCGACAATAACAACAACAACAAGTTGGAAAAGAGGGCGACGGCTGCATCAGGCGCATCCTATAAGAGACGTACCCCGAAGGCGGGTTGCGGGCATGGCTGGTAGTTCTCGGTGCATGGTTCGCACTCACGTCCGCAATGGGCTTGATGAACACCATTGCTGTGTTCCAGGCTTACACGCTCAGCCACCAGCTCAAGGGTCACAGTGAAGGCACTGTTGGCTGGATATTTTCCATCTACACCTTCCTTGCCTTCTTTTGCGGCGTATACATCGGGCCCGTGTTCGACAAGTACGGTCCTCGTTGGCTGGTCATCGCTGGATGTATTACAACTGTCACTGGAGTTGTCTGCTTGAGTTTCTGCAAAGGTATGTTGGGGCAAGTGCCCTTTGCAGCGAAAATTCTCCGCTGGGAACTAACCGAACTAACTTGGGACCACACAGAGCTGTGGCAGTTCATCCTCTCCTTTGGCCTTCTCTGTGGCTTCGGCACCTCGCTGCTCTTCACGCCATGTATCGCAGCAGTCGGACATTGGTTCCGTCGTCGCAGAGGCTTTGCCACGGGCATGGCATCCACCGCTGGAGGCATCGGCGGCATCGTCTTTCCTCTGATGCTCACCTCGCTCTTTGACCAGATTGGTTACGGTTGGGCCACTCGTGTTCTGGCCATCGTCTGTCTCGTCGGCGGCTTGCTCGGCATCCTGCTCGTCCGCTCGCGACTGCCTCCCGCCCAGAACGCCACGGCTCATCCCGATTTCCGCATCTTCAAACAGATTCCCTTCACCCTCACGGCCATTGGCATCTTCCTGCTCGAGTTTTCGCTCTTCATCCCCTTGGCGTACATCTCAACCTACGCCCAGTATCAGGGATTCGACGAGCAGTTCGCGTTCCACCTGCTGCCCATCATGAACGCAGGTTCTGTCGTGGGACGGGCCCTGCCCGGATACTACGCCGACGTGGTCGGCCCATTCAACGTCTGCATCTTGTCCGTCCTTCTCTCGCTGGTCGCATGCCTGTGCGTCTGGCTCCCCCTGGGCCACACCACGGCCGGCATCATCGTCTTCGCCGTCCTGTTCGGATTCGGAAGCGGAACCGGCATCTCCATCGCCGCCCGTCTGCATCGGCAGGATGTGCAAGACGCAGCAGTACGGTCGGTACTACGCTACGACGTACACTGTCGTGTCCTTTGCGTGCCTGATTGGCATTCCCATCGGGGGGAGCATCGTCGGGGCCAGCGGCGGCGACTACAGCAACGTCATCATCTTCACGGGCGCAATCTATGTTGGTTCGGCGTCTTTCCTCGCGGCTGCCAAGGTTACTGCGCTTGGCGCGAAGAACTGGCTGGCTACGTACTAGATTAGATGTACGACGGCATAAAAAAGAATGGTGGAGGCCAATCATTTTCCCAAATAGAAAAGGAAATACGGCAGAAATAAGTAATTGGTGGTGCATTGCGTATTGCGCGGAGTCAGTCGTTCAGCGAACATGCATGATTCACGGCAGCCAAGGCAGGGCAAGCATATTTCACGACGTAGCGTTCCCCTTCCCCCCCCCCGAAAAGTTAGATTCAACGTATAATATCCACGTCCATTATTAAAGAGAATTACAGCATCACTGCAAATTTTTTTTTTTTTTTTCCATCTTGCCGCGTTCACAGCATTTCACTAACCGAGTCCTTCCTTGACCCCCAGCGTGTATCAAACATGCTCTGCGTGCGTCTATGCAAAGTGAAAATCAAACGGTCCCATTCCTTGTTTATTCTTTTCTTTTCTCTATTTCCCCCGCCGCGATGTGCGCATCATGCAGCTCCGCCACGGCCGGAATAATCAGCCTCTCAATCTCGGTGTCCGGATCCTCCCTCGGGAGCTCGTCGGCGCGCAGCGGCCTCCCCTCGGCGTCGCCCCAGCCCGTCCCGGTCCCCGTCCCGGTCCCGCCGCCCATCGACGCCGGCGGCGGCACGCGCAGCCATTTGTCCTCGCGGCCGGGGCTGACGAAGACGACCTCCCACTTCCTCGTGGACAGCAGGTTCCCGATGACAAGGTGGTGCTGGTACCTGTCGAGCGAGTACCTGGCCTTGCGGACCAGGATGGCCGGGTCCGTCTCCAGCTTGTACGAGACGATCATGCCCTGGGGCGCCCAGCCGTCGACGAGGTTCTTGAGGAACTTGGGCACGGGGTCCAGGTCTATCACCAGGCGCTTCGACCGGGCCGCCCTCGGCGAGGAATCAAAGTTGTCGAACTCCTCGTCCTCGGCGTCGGCGTCGTCGTCGGTGCTCTGGCTCTGGCTCTGGCTCTGGCTCTTGCTCTGGATCTGGATCTGGCTCTGAATCTTGTGCTCGGCCATTCTCTCGGGCGGGACGAAAAAGTCGGACACTGCCGCCGCGAGGTACAGGAGGCCGCGCCTGCCCAGCGGGCCCATGAGCCTCGAGACGGCCCTCAGCTCGTGCAAGTAGTCCCCTATGGTGACGAACGGTATCATCAGCAGCCTGTTGGAGTCCCTGGCCCTCCGGTACCTGCGCAGCACGTCCCGCACCCTCGCCGAGTCGTCGCCGTCGCCGTCGCCCTCGCGCCACCCGACCTCGCCGCGGGGGCCCTCGCCCAGGAAGTCGAGGAAGCAGTGCCGCGAGTGCGAAAAGTGCCGCGAGTACGGCAGCAGGCTGAACTGGCGGTGCAGGAAGATGACGGCGTAGCCCGCCTCGAGGAAGTACTCGGCCGAGGTGGCGCCCCTCGTCCCGGCCGAGAAGTTGTCGATGAACCGCACCGTCTGCCTCTCCAGCGGGACCGTCGTGCCGCCAGAGGTGATGAGCACGACGCGCCGCCCGGCGAGGGCGTGGGACGAGACGAACTCGGACGCGAGCTGCGTGTGTTCCTGGAGCGCCCGGGGCGGCGGGTTCGACGCGAAGTAGGCGTCTTCAACGTCCGAGGGCGACGTCGACGATGCCATTGCGGACGACGAGGACGACTGAGGAAGCCGCTTAAGCCGCTTGTTCTGGTCGGGTGGTTGTGACTTGTGAGTGAAGCCGGTGGGGAATCAAGTGAGAAAGGAAAATGAGAAATGAGAAATGAGAAATGAGTGAGAAAATGAGGGGAGAGGGCGGGGTTCCGCTTTCGTGCCTTCTTGACGACAAGTCTAAAGAGTGGGTTTATTGATTTATTGATTTAATTTAATTTTTTTACAAGAACAGATAATTGGTAAACGCTAATGAATGCTGCTGCATCAGGCAGAAGAAGTCGGTGCTCTGTATACTCGGCAACTCGGTGGCAAAGGCTCGCGTCTTTGAAATGTGTCTTGATGCTTTTTTCGTCATCCAACTACCAAGTAAATTCAATTGCGACATATGACTGCTTCCATCGCCCCCCCCCCCCCCCCCCTCATGCCCTCATGCAAGCACGTCTACATCGTCTCATAGTTTGCCACTCGCCGGAGCCAGCCTCCACGCTCGCAGAGGTAGACTCTGCAGATGAAGCACCCTGGGCTTGATGTACCACAAGAACGAGGCCACTCCAAACGCCACACAGAGCATGTTGACCGCGTAGTATCCATCCCGACTCATGTGGCACGTGCCTCCGCCATTCTCGCATCTCTCCTTCTCCGCTTGCACTGCGCATGAAAAGGCTTCGGTAACGAGATCTCCCTTCACCTTGGTAGTATCGGCGTGGAGTAATGGGTGACAAGTAGCCACAGTGAACGAGTCGACAAGCTTCAGCACAAAGTATCGGGGGAATGTGCCACCTAGATTGGAGACACTGTAGAAGAAAAGGGGAAGAAAAAACACCCCCCCTCCCCTAATGTTAGCGAATGAAAGTTTCAGGTACTGAACGAACGAATGAATCACGGTACATACGTTGCGAGAAGAGTCATGTAGGTGCCGCCAATGACGGGATCCGATACCTTGGCGTGGAATGCCGAAACCGCGACAAACATGACCGTATTGGTAAAGGTTGACACGAGATGCTCAGTAATCACCACAAGCATGTACCAGGAAGTGACACCGCTGCTTGGGAAAATGGCCACTGTAAATTGCGCAAACAAGGCCGCGGCTAGTCGACCGACGAATCCCCAGCACCAGAGGCGCATGGGTGTGTACTTTTGCGACCACATGCCGGCATAGTAGCCGAGAGCAATCTCGAACGGGAAGTCGATCAGCACCGTCAGCGCCATATTGTCTTTGCCGAACCCTTTGTCCAGCAGCTTCAGGTTCGTCACTCCGTCATTGGCCTGGAAGCCGATCTTGGCAATGAGGTGTACGATGATGATAGTCTGCACGTTCTTCAACTTGAGGATTCCCCACATGATGCGGTAGACGTCCCACACGCCATCTTCGTTTTGCGACTTTTCCTCACGCTTCAGGAAACCCAGCCCGACAGTCACAATGATGTAGGCCCATCCCCAGAAACTCAGATACCCGCCCAAAGAAACAAGTCCTTCCTCCGATGGGACCGACCGAAACCATTTATTGGCAAAGTCGCTGGCGTTCAGGGCCAGAAAGACGGTATAGGACATGAAGTGGCCAGCGGTGAGTCCGACAGTCTGGGCAGTCGATGCATAAGACACGTTCGACGGCGTGAGGAGAGTGAGAGCCCAGCCGTCCACGGCAATGTCCTGGGTCGCACACATCAATACCAGGAAGAACCACCAGAGCATGAAATTCCAAACAGTAGGCCCGCCAGGTTTGCCCGTCGACTCCATCATCTTCTCCACGTGGGAACCAAGCCAGAGCATGCTGAAGCCGGAGAGGAATTGAATGGGCACAATCCACGTCTTTCGTCGTCCAATCTTGGAACTCCAAACTGCGTCCACAAAAGGACTCCAGAAGAGCTTCAACGAGTACGGATACGACGCCAGGCTGAAGGTTCCAATTTCTCCGTACGACATGTGGTTCTTCAGGAGGAAGGGAACGGACCCCATCGCCAAGCCCATGGGAACGCCCTGCAAGAAGTACAAAAGCACCAGTAGGAGAAAGTTCCTCTGATCTTGCCTGGGCAGCTGGAAGAATCCATGATGTTCGTTCGCCGTCTGCGTCCTGGGAACAGGCTCGTCAAGCGAGAAGCTCTCGCGGGACATGAAGTTGGCCGCGGCAGCTTCCGATGTGTCCAGGTTGTTGGCGGTTTTCCGCCTCATTTCAACGCCATTGCTCATTTTGCCGTCAGCATCACCTTGTTGCAAACGACGAGGAGCCGGCCGTTGCGATGGAGGCGACTTGGGTCGTCTCGCCCTGGCACCCATAGGCAGATTCTATGTGTTTTTTTTTTACAAGAACAATGACCGAGAGGGATATTACGTTCGGCGGACACCTTGGTCAAGGGGTTTTTCGGTTGGATCAATGAAGCCGGTCAACCAGGTTGCTCGGCGCGGAGTCGTGTTTTCT
Organism: Epichloe amarillans; assembly: GCA_024072835.1. Classification (NCBI taxonomy): domain Eukaryota; kingdom Fungi; phylum Ascomycota; class Sordariomycetes; order Hypocreales; family Clavicipitaceae; genus Epichloe; species Epichloe amarillans. The sequence goes on along the minus strand of CP099637.1, from coordinate 2,217,989 downwards.
TGAAAGCGTACTAATCTGGGTCAATATTGCCGGGGAGGGAGGGAAGTTGTTCGCGTCCAAAGCAACCGTGGCCTCTCAAGGTTGCTTGCAAAAAGTGGGAGCCAGCGATGGCGGCGAAAATAAAAAGATGAATAAGCTAAAAAAAAAAAGGCGACGGCTGGGTCGAGAGAAGGTGGCGAATGCACTCAAAGAAAGAGGCAAACCATGAAATTGGGTTTTCAACACGGGCGGAAGAAGATTTGGGTGTAGAGCCCAATGGGTGGCAAAGAGGACAACCAGACACTTGACGATGTTCCAAGTTCCGTGACCATGACCATGACCCCTGCACGTTATTAATGTGGGCCCTCCCCATGTTTCTCGCAGCCCATCTTATTATCGCGACCTTTGCAATTGTTGACAACGGAACGGATTCGACGCGTTGAAACCACAAACAATTCAACTCTCTCACAACTAATCACCACCTTGCTCTCAATTCATCAGTAATGGCAGATCAAGATCCTGCATCCGAGTCGTCGTCACATCTTGACAAGGAGATCGCTTCCTTACGAAAACAAGGTGAGTAGTGAGTGGCCTTCCTCGCTCACCGTCATATTTTACGCGCTTCACTTCACTCACTCACGAAAAAAAAAATCAAAAAAAAAAATCGCCAGCGACATCTCTACGCAAGCAGCTCCAGATCCAGTGCTCCACGATCCTGTCATCGGCATCCACGTCTCGCCTCATACAGTCGGCTTCATCATCATCATCATCATCTTCGCCCACCACTACCACTGGCCGCCGCGACCAAGCCTCCCATCCCACCTCCAAGCTCGGCGCGCGCTCGACACAGCAACAGGCCTACATGCAGCAATGCATCTACCGCATCTCCGCGCCAGTCACCTCCTTCAAGGTCCGCGACCCGGATCCCAACGCCGTGGACGGAGGGCACGTCCTCGGCCTCCGGTTCGAGGTCATGTCGCGCGGGCAGTTTCTCCGTCCCTACTACGTCATGCTGAACCGCCCCTATGCTGGCTCGAAACACCTTCGCGTCCACCGCCACACAGTACCTCCCGCCGTGCCGTTGGCCGGCCTCGCGGCCAGGCATCTGCCTGCGCCGTCCTCGCGAGGTCGCGGACAAGACGACGCCGGAGCTGGCCAGAACCTGGACCGGTTCGTGAGGACGCTTCGGCGCGAAATCGTACGCTATCACAACAGACTCGGTGTTTCGGCCGATCTCAGGAGGCGGTTGGGACTGCACCACGGTCAGAGTGGGCAGAGGGTGCTGCCGAATGCCCTGGTCGAGGTTGGGATCGCGGATATTGAAGCGAAGCAGATCAATCTTGCGTGGGCCGACGACAGGACGGGAAGACTGGTCATGAATGATGATGGAAAGGTGGTCAAATTTGTCGTTTTTGGAAGGGACGGCCGCGATTGGGAGGCATCGGGCGATATCTTCACCAAGGACGACAGTATCGAGGATGTGGCTAGGAAACTGGAGGAGTACATGGAGGCGAGTGTGCGAGAAGACCATGCATGATTGATTGGATACCTTAAATACATTGACATACATACATACATACATGGCACGCGCGGAGTTTTTTTTTTTTGGGCCGGCTGGCTCTCTCTTCACATGGCAATAAGAAATTCGGCGGCGGCGGCGGCCTGTAATTATAGCGAAGGTATTTTAGCTTAGAATTATTAAGGTTCTAAATAATAATAGCTTTGAGTGTCCATGTTTGTTCCAAAAAAAATTGATGTTCATCTTTTGCGAGGAGCAAATGGAGAAGACGAGGACAGCGTCACGATGGGAGACTTCTAGTTCGACTTGCGGGATACTCTCATGAATGTCAGTCGGGAGAAGACGAATTTTTTATCAGCACACAAGTAAATATTACATTTGCAAAGAAGACTTAATACAAGAACCAGGCATCGTCATGCTAACACCCAACCCCTCCCACACCAGCCATGAGTATCCATCCATCGATGGCGTTCCCCAACTGTGAAGCACAACCATAAAAACTGCCTGAATATGTTTACTAATAAAAATTAAGTTACAGTGGGAAAATTCTGTATCTCGCCAAGCCGATCCCATAAAGTCGTCATGATGATTTGTACTCGAATGTACTTCAGCATCTGAAAAAGTAAAGAATTCCGATGCCAAGGGACCCATTCATCTGGAAGATCTGAGGCTTAGATGAAGAGAGCAGCAGCGAGACCCATGGCGACGACAGCACCGACCCTCTGGCTGGTCTGAGAAGCACCAGCGATGGCGGGAGGCTGGGTCCAGTTGCCGCTGGGGGGGAAGCCAGTGCCAACGGGAGGGGGCACAACGACAACGGGAGCGCTGCACTCGGGGCAAGGAGTGGTAGCGGGAGGAGCGACCACGACGGGGGTGTTGGCAGGAGGAGCGACCTCGACGGGGGTGTTGGCAGGAGGAGCGACCTGGACGGGGGTGTTGGCAGGAGGAGCGACCACGACGGGGGTGGTGGCAGCAGGAGGGGGAGGAGCCTGGGTAGCGGGCAGAGTGCCGGGAAGGACGGTGCCGGGGACGTTGCCGGGGACGGTGCCGGGAACGACGGTGCCGGGAACGACGACGGTGCCGGGGGCAGTAGCTGGCTGGGTCCAGGTGTTGGGAGGAGGAGGAGCCTGAGTGTTAGCAGGCTGAGTCCAGGTCGCAGCGGGCTGAGTAGCGGGCAGGGTGTTGGTGGCCGGGACAGTGGCCAGGGTGGTGCTGGTAACGGGCACCGGGCAGACGTAAGTCGTGGCAGGGACGATCACAGTGGTGGCGGCGCCGCGGTTGGGGCAGTCGGTGACGGTGGGAGCACAGCTGATGATGGTAGAGACCTGGGTCTGCGTGACGGTGGAAGTTCCCCAGGTGTGAGGAGCGGGAGCCTGGCAGTCGCAAGGGTGGACGTAGTGCCACTCGTGGTTGTCATTGTCGTCGCAGCCGTCCATGGGGACGTGGTGAGGAGGGTGCCAGACGTTGGTCTGGTCCTCAGCAGGAGGACCAGAGGGGCAGCCCTCGGATCCGATGGAGATGCCAGCAGGAAGCTTGACATCAAGGCCCAGGCAGAGCTTGAGGTCGACGAGACCAGGGACTTTGAGGCCGAGATCGAGAGGAGCGCGAGCCTCGTGGGCGGAGGCAACGGCGGCAGCGGCCGCGACAGCGAGGACAGCAGACTTCATCTTGTTGGATGCTGGTTACACGAAGTGTAGAAGTTTGAAAAAAAAAAGAGTGGACGGGTAGTGCGAAAGGCCCGAAAAAAAGAAGGTGAAAAAGAGTGTGTGAATGGAAAATGATCAAAGTACTGCTTTGTGCTGATGAGGATGGGAAAGAAGAACAAGATGCGAATTCTCAGGGAACGTCCAGGGTCTTAAATATACCGACGATGGCTTTGCTTGTTCCTAGAAACGATATCCTCATCCCCCTCATCCCATCGACCTCCTCCCCCTCTCTGCTGAGCCTCGGTGCATGGGCAATGAATGCCCTTGCTTGCTCTGGGCGGTTGCGTGCAATAGCGTCGGCCCCTGTCTCGCAAGACCATTGCAGCCTAGATGGTAATCATAGCTAAGATTATGATGACTCTGGTCTGCGAGGGAAAGCCAAAAGAAAAGTAGCCCTGGTCTAGGTTCGTTCAGCAACCGTGTCTGATCCAGCCACGTGAAGGGCCGCGTGGAGTTGGCAGAATAGCGGGCCGTGCGCCAAGTTCTAGCAAATGAATGCAACCAATGTCGCCAGAAAGATGAAAAATCGGTCTTTGCTGGGATACCTCTGAGCTACTAGTGCAAGTGCCGGCTGACATGGGACGACCCTTTCAACGTACAAGAAACACAACCAGTGATGTGACTGGCCATGCGGCCCGGGGAATACAGCATAATTTGCGTCGCGTGGGGCTGTAAGAGCCAAGCTTCGTGATTGTTGACGACCCGGGTCGTCTTCGCCGCATTCTGGTTTTGCCGAGTCGTCGACCAATGTTTTGATAGCGGTTGATGAATGATACCAGTGGCGTCATTACTGCATTGTACTGGACATCTTCGATTCAGCCTCCATCAGGTCTCATCCACCATTCTCGAGTCTCGCCCTTGCCATATCGTGTGTTTCGTCTTGTCGAGCGTTGTGGCTCAGTTTGTCGAGTTGCAAGGGAGAAATCCGCGTCTAAGTTGACCGCCGGGAGCACCTCCTTCCACTTTGGGCAGAGTTCAGTGTGCGTGGGGACAAAAAGGGAAGCCAATTTCCGACAGAGACTAATGGAAACCTACATACGGATCCGTACGGCCGGCCGCGGACAACTCGTGCTGCAGGGCAACGACATGCTTTTAATAGGAACCCCCCTGCGTCGTTCGCCTCTTCCTGAACCGGCAGTGACAGGACTCCACAGAGCCCAACAGTCGTTCGCCTATCGAGAAAAAGCAGCGGCTGCAGCAGCCAATAATAGCGCTAATGTCAGGAGTTATCCATCCATGCCTGCCCTGCCACAGAGACCACAAACTGGAGCACTTGCGTGTCGCTGCAATCTCAATGTTGGCGGTTGAAGACGCACACCACCTATCATCTTGCGTTCGGTTTTTTTTGACGATGCCTTGCAGGAACGCTCCGCCAGGGAGGTGGCAGACAAGACACGACGTTTATTGTTGTCCGGTCACCCTGACGAAACGATCAAGGGAGAGCAACAAGTAATCAACGTAATTGCTATCGTACTCCGTACGGACATATCATATCTCCAAGCTGAGTTCAGTCGGCATCGTGATCTCGGCTGGGCGTCGTTACCAAGGTCTGATAGGCTCGACTTCATGAAGCGGGAAAGCTTCGCACTGTGGAGTAGAAAAAAAGAAGAAGGGCTGACTGGTGTTCGTCGTGATGAGCCGCCGGCCGTTACGGCGTTACGGCTACATGAAACTTCCGTCTCCCTCTTCAACCTGCATCTGCTTTTGATGACGCTAGCACAATGTCAAGGGCCAGCTCCAGTCATGAGTGGTACACATTGCTCAACATCTCGACACAAATCTCGTCGTCCTAAAGCGGGATTCGTTGCGCCGAGTGGTTTTCCATGATGAAAATGTTCACCAGTCTAGTGTTTGTTTTGCTCCCGTTGGAGCGGCCGAGTTTAGCGGCTCGACACTAGCCGTATCCAGACGAGGTCCAGTCTCGTTCTCCAGCAAAGAAAGTTGAATACGCCACACATCGAGCTGTTCATTGACGATGCGTCTCCATTTCCGAACCAAGGGATGCGCGGTCGCCACGTCGGAGAACAGAATTTGCTCACCATCTGCAGCCGTCACTTCGTAGCTCCAGTTGCCATCCGATGCCCAGTATTCGGCGCTGAAAATCTTGCCGGTGCTCAATTCCCCCTTTGCATCACTCAGGAGTTTCGTGGACGCCTCAGCGGCCTCTGGTGTGTGCCCTTTCAGCGCATCCGCGATGCCCTCGACCATGCCAAGTAGCTGTCCTGCCTGGGAGCCAATGGTTGCGCCTAGGCTGAATCCTTCGTCAAACCCCACTTGGACACTCGATACCTTGGCCGCAGTTATCCCCTCACGATATCCTGCCGTGGTATGCTCAGTCTCCAATCGCCGCATATCCGATGGCTGAGGGCCATTCTGCACCTCTTGCTCTGTTGGTGAATCTGGTCCTGATCCAAAGACATGTTCGAACTGATTGAGGCTTCCTTGATGTTCCACTGCCACTGCTATCCCTTCGCCGCCGTCTCCGCCGCCGCCTCCGCCGCCGTCTCCGCCGCCGCCTCCGCCGCCGCCGGATGGGTTCCCTATCGGCTGGAAGTGCATGTTACACCTGAATGTCTCAGTTCGAGTGTCTAGAATCTAGACAGGGATTTGAAGGCTGACGTTTTTACGCCCTCGTCCCCTGCAGCGGTGACTGGGCGTTTGTTTATAATTTATTTTTTTGCTAGTGAGAGAGTTGTGCCCACTATTGAGAAGGGAAGGGACGACTGGGACGGCTACTGGCACTGTGTCATCACGTGCGACCAGGCGCCAACAAACCTGCAGTGTGTCCGTGTGTACATACCGTGTGTACATACCGTGTGTACATACGGACGTACAGTGCACAAGCCGTGATTCTGTGTTGAGAATCACCTTCGCCCTGCCTCGCACCTCCCTTCTCCCTGCAATGCCCACATAATAAATAACAATATTCCTTCGGTCGCCAACAAAGCAAGTGTGGGACCGGCCGTTCGTTCGCTGTCCATGCTCTGCGGAGTAATATGATCGTCTCGCCACAAAGGCAAAGGGACTCACTCGAGTGAACTTTTGACTTGAATTGAAACCAAGCTGTTGGGGCTGTTGGGGCCGCTATTCCGAGGGATTCGATCACGATGATTCACAGACTCGTTGGCCCGATGCTTTCAAACCATACGCATTCAGTTACCACACTGCCCAACACCAAGCCCCCTGAGTTGATAATTGCTTTCGTTCCTGATGTTCGCCGAGGGTGGCCCGGTCATGTGTCTGTCCAGCCATGTGAAAGACCAGAAAACACATAGACGACGCCACTAGCGCTGATAATCAAATTAGAACTAGCCCCTTGACTTCAACGGTGCTTGCACTTCCGCCCATATTAGGCCGCCCGCATCCTTGGACTCAAGAACACGTTGAACTGCCGTTTCGATAGCCGCGTCCTTCACCAGCAGACACGAGTTATCTGATAAGCATGGCGAGATTGAGTATCTGGGCGACTGGGTTGACAGTGCCTTTACCGGCAATACCAGGGACACTCCCACACGGGCAGGCTCGTAAATGCCATTGCATTTCCCTTGCCCGGGAATGCCTGATATGCTCGCGCTCGGCCGCGAACCGAGACTGCCCACCAATCCTCCCGAGATATAGGAGAGTATGTCTCCAAATGTGTTGTCTGTATGGATGACACCGTTCAAGTCCCTCGGATTCTTGACCATCAGCATAGCCATACTATCTGCCAGTTGATGACGCAGCTCGATGTCCGGAAACTCCCTCTTGAGTGTGTCCTCGGTCACTCTGCGCCAACGCCTGCCACTCGCGAGGATACTGGCTTTATCGGCGCTTCAGACGACGGCTGGACCTCACCCTCCTCCTGCACCCATCGCCCGATCTGCCCAGGATACGTGCATGCGACTTGTAGATCCAGAGATCCGAGGACCACAACGCGGTTCTCGACTTCGTCTCCAAAATAGGCCTTTCCGCAATTCTCCCTTGCCACGATGAATCTGGTCCCATTAACGGCGTTCGTCTCAAGTGGCGATGCATCAAGCAACGACGGAGCAAAAATCACGTACGGTCGAAGATTAGCAAAAGCATCAAGCTTGTGACGAAGCCGGAGAATACCCCCTTCAGGTTTTGGTGTTGCGTCAGCCCATTCTGGACCGCCCAGGCTTCCGAATGACACGGCGCCATTCTGCGCCGCCTTTTCCAGCACCTCATTCGTAATAGGTGTGCCGTGTTTGTCGATGCCGGACACCCCGACAAGATCAAACGTCCTCTGGAATTTGGCATTGGGGCACGGTTCCTCGATGACATCCAGTACTTTGAGTGTTCCTTTCGTTATTTCGGTGGCCTATTGGTGCATGCATTGCATTTCACGCCAGCATCGCCTGTCATCTTGGCGGCAATAGGCGAGGCGTTGTCCAAAATGCTGCTCCCCGCTCGATGCAACGACGGCGGACATCGTAGTGGCTGGCGTCTCTCGATTTGTACAAATCCCGGCTAAAGAATCACTCCAACCACATCACTTTATCCCGTGTTTCTCTTGATCGCGCAATAGTCAGTCATGCCCGGCAGATGGCTTCTCAGCAAGGTAGCCATTGCCACCGGAGCCGCATCCAGGTTCGGCAGAGGCATCGCCGAGAAACTCTCCCGAGAAGGTGCCAAAGTCATTGTCGCAGACCTTTCCCAAGAGGTCGGAAAATCAACAGCTTCTGCATGAGGACGAGGTCTCTTTGTCGAGGCAGACGTCACCGAGGCGAGCTGCAAAAGTTCTTTTTGAAGTTGAAACGCCCGGGCTGCTTCATCCAAGGAGCCTCCACGGCTGGCATACGGCCCCGTCCCCGGCTGACGTGGTACAATGCGTCCAAGGGGGCCGTTGTTACGGCGCCCAAGTCGTTGGCCGTTGAATAAAGACCACATCAGATTCGTTTCAATGCTGTTTCCCCCGTCGTTGGCAGCACAGGCATGTGAGTATAGTGCTCGACCGTCGTTTGTTTGCTCGGCTGTTTGAGACGAACTATGGCTAACCTCGGTCCCTAGGACGCATCTGTTCCTTGGCAAGCCTGATACCCCGGAGAACCGGGCGGCTTTTTTCTCTACTGTGCCTCTTGGACGGCCATCTACGCCTGCGGAAGCTGCGAATGCCTGTTGCTATTTGGCCAGTGAGGAGGAGAAGGCCGGATTTATTACTAGAGTGAATACTGAAGACGATGGGGGACGGTGTGTGTAATATGATTTCGCATGCATTGACGGGGAGCCAAAGAGGTACGACGATTCCTCGGAGCAAGTGTTGCAAGCACTCGTTGTTGACATGTAGTGAAATGGAGCTCAGTCTGCGTTGAGAGACAGTGGTGTGGTGCAATGAGCATAGCAAGACTTCAAGAGACGACAAATCGAGTGATTTTGCCCAGCTCGTCCCTGATAGATTACCTTCCTAGCATGAGGATCCCTTGTACTAGGGATGGAGCATGAAATTGCCGGCTCGACGGCCCCTCCATCGGTATTCGCACGACGACAAGGCTCAGAAGCAGCTCAAGGGCGTCATTTGACTCCTTGTGTTGTCTCCAACCTGCCACATGCAGATCAAGGTCAGGTCAAACGTGCATTACCCCATACCGCAAATTTGCATGTCATGAGCGAGGGGCCTAACTAAACTCGAACCTCGACATATCTCGGAGGCAGTTGAAAAAGCCATTCGCGTCGAATTCGGCAGGCACACTCGGGAAAACATGAGTTTTTCTGGCCACATACCCCGCGCCAAGATCTGAGCATTTGCCATTCGAATTAGCCGACTACAGTCTCGCTCTGTCGGATTGCATTATCGACGGCAAAGTCGTACCCGCCAAGTCGGCGGGCAAGAGGTTTGACATCATTGGTCCTGGAACCGGCCATCCTTGGATATCATGTCCGGACTGCTGCAGCGAGGCTGTCGACGCGGCCGTTCAGTCCAGTCACAAAGCATTCCAGGAATACTCCAAATGGACGTCTAGAAAACGAGCTCAATCTATTACCAAATGGCATCATATGATTGTTGCTGCAAGAGAAGACTTGACTAAAACCTCTGGCTGAAGCATATGGCGAGATCGATTATGCAACGGGATTCACCTGGTGGTTTGTTAGAGAGGCGGAACGAGCTCATGGTAGTTCTATTGTCTCCGCCGTGCCTGGCCGAAGGTCCATCACCATCAAGCAACCGATTGGAGTCGCCGCCGACCTGGTTCCCTGGAACTTTCCCGTTGCTCTCACACTAAGAAAGATGGCTGCGGCGCTCGCAGCAGGTTGAATCGTGGTCATTAAACCATCACCGGAGACGTTACTCACAGCCTTGGTCCTATCTCATCTTGCCTTGAAGGCTGGGACCCCCTTCCCCCCCCCCTCGGAGCGCTCAATGTTCTCACTACGCGCCTCGACAACACCCCTTCGGTCGCGGAAGCACTCTGTCTTCACCCTCTAATGAAGAGCGTAACCTTTACGGGAAGCACGCGCGTAGGCAAGATCATCACCTCTCTCTGTGCCAAGAATTTGACAAGGTCCACGCTAGAGCTGGGAGGAAACTGTCACTTCATCGTTTTCGACGACGCCAACACAAACCAAGCACTCGCTCAGCTCATGGCCCTGAAATGGCGCCGCGCTCGTCAGGCATGCTTCTCATCCAATAGACTTGTATGTGCTTTCTTTGTGCAGATCTCGGTGGCTTTTTTCTTTTCAGCTTTCCTAAATTTGGTTGCAGACTGCGCCTTGTCAAGGCGGCAGACAAGCAACAGCTGTGTGTCATCACCATAATTTCCTCATGCAAACATCTGCGGTTTCGGGCTGTGGTGCATCTGGGTCTTGTTGCAAGAATCGTGCATGTCGGAATGCTCCATACCAACAAGGGTTTGTTTGACAGGTAAGGCGGCCTCCCATCACCGGCTCTCGATCCCGGGGAACAAGGATGCGTGCATCCGCAGCAAGGAGGTGACCCTAAGCCAGTGAGCCAACACAATCACAAGGAGAAAGAGTGCAGCTGGGCTTGCGCACAAAGTCAAAGGAGGAGATCCCCGTTAACAAGGTTCAATTTGAAGGTCGATGCATTCAACTAGACGGCAGTGACAGTGGCGATGCGGCCTGAGACTTGCTCAACCGCCCGCCTGTTTTGCGTTGTCAACCATGGCCAAATGTGGTCAGCTGTATACGGCACCAATGGGCGACGTGCAGGTACGCGTTTCCAAACCAAGCGCTGGCTTGAGGCACGAACAAGGTTGGATCACACCGTTTGCGGTAGTGGTTTTTAGGTTCCGGGCATCCGATTTTGCAGCCACTGAAGGTTTGACAACCCTGACTAAACCAGCATCACGCAGCAATCTGAATCCGTAATAACTCGAGTCCGTACATACGAGTCACATATCCAATGTCCACCACAGCTCCGGCCCGAGTCACAGGGCAGGAGGACATCAAGACGCCTGGGGGTTAGTCTGCTGTCTTGGCTATGGGATGTGTGGGACCTGATCAGCATCGCAGCATGGCTTCTTTGGCCAAGTAGCACTCACTGTAATAATCCGTACCCCGTAAATGACAGCTTTTAGCTGATCCGGGTAGTTTCCGGGAAATGAAGTTCAGGAACATGGTTGCCCCGATGTAACCACGGACTACATTTACGAGCACAAAGGCGCTGCAGGCGTGGATTGGTTACCGAAGGCAAGGATACAATTGTTGTAGTACATACGACCCTGAATGGATAGAAATTTTCGGTGCTCGATTTCTGTTGAATGGCGAGCAGTTCTGGCACGTTTGTCGCCGATCTCTTCACACGCACACAGGTGGAGGAGAGCCGGGACGGCGGGGCCCTACCCGAAGACATTGTGTTGCTTTCGAGTCGTCGCGGTTCATTTGTCGTAGCTTTCAACCATCACCATCATCAATTTATTGCGGCTCTTCGGCTCTCGGACGTCATTGGCCCCTCGACTGATGACTTGAGCATGCATTCAATATCGAATACAGGGCCCTAACTGCCTGGCTGGCGGGAATTATGCCTGTTATTGTTTCACTGATCGGACATGCTGGTGTAGCTGTCGTGCTACCATCAGAAGTGAGCCGTGAACGGGTAGGCAACGTATGCGTACGGAGTAGACGTAGATAGATGTAGATGAATGTTGACAGGACGAAAGCGAAAGCGAAATCGAAATCGCATCTTGCAGACAATTTCGTCGGCAGGTGAGGTCAAAAGGTGGTGGCACAAGACATGGTTTGTTTGTTTGTTTGTTTGTTTGATGGAGGCGTCAACTTGCGGGGCCCCTCTGCCTCTGAAGCTGCTTCTTCGGCCTTGTTGGGTCGCACTTTCTCTTTCCATCCAGTCGCAGCCCACCAGGACTTGTCGTCTTGGTAACTTCGCTTGACCATGAGCACAATCACTTGATCTGTCTCTTGTCATATGACACGACATATCCATCCGCATTCATCTGCCGCCGAAAACAAGTCGTGATGCTACCGAGTACGCACTGACGTGTGTGCATTGCCATCCATCGCTGGGCTTGGTATTCATTTGTTCATTTGCTTCCCTGGAGCCGAGGCGCCTTCCACCCACCTAACGTGTCAACTATGCTTCCAGCTTCTAGAAGAGCCACGACAAGGTTACACAGTCAGGGATGTGTGAGTAAGGAGACGATATTAAAGCATTTTTCATTGACATCACCATGCCTGTTCGAAAACCTACCAGCACTCTACATGTCTCACTCTAGCCTTCATCCAACCTCCAAATGAGTGTGTCTGCGATTGGGCCACATGCATTTTCAGATGGCAGACACCGTTTTGCTGTTCGCCCATCAGAGGAACCCAAGGAGGCTAGTCTCAGCGGACAAACTTTTGCGCGATCCGGCAAAGAGGGACTGGCCACTCGTTGTAGATCATGTCGCACCCTCTTTCCTCTTGTCTCTCCTTTGTACTCCGTATCAGGCCAATATTCTCGTTTCCCAAGGTTCAGAATGAAGACGATGGTTGGTGCTAACCTCCGGAGCTTGGATCCGTAGCGCAATGAGGAGGCTCCACAGCGGAATTGGAAACACATACCGCCAAGTTCCTCGCTATGGCAATCATATCATCCTGGAGCATCATCTCCTGATTACCATAGCTCTCCATGGTGTCAGGATTCAGAGGAATCCGAATGCACGCACATGCAACTGACATAATTGTTCGTCGCCAATTGTTTCTCCCCTTTACTGGTTCTATAGATAGGGAAAGAGTAATGTCGACCAGCAGAGAAAAAGTAACGTTCAATGTTATGTCGACAAGCCCAGGGACAAGGGACAAGAGACAGGGATAGCCCAATCCAACCCAGACCCAGGGGCAACTGATGGTCGTGGTTTTGACCGCCGTCTAACAAGGTAAGACCGGAGCATCGGGACGGGTGTACTCAGGACAGGCAGGCATGGACAGGCATGGAACATGCTCTCTACTGACAAAAGCACCTGGTCACCCTGCCCAGGCAATGACGCTGACACTATACTCTGTGTTGAGTACAGATTGCTGGTTGCTCATTTACCCCTGCCGAAGCCGAAGCCGAAGCCGCAGCACAAGAATTAGAATCGAGGGCCACGCGAGTTCGGGTACGACCCTGGTCAAACAAAATCTGGAAGAGTGAGCCTTGTTGATGGCTGGTGGACGTTCACGGTGAAGGAATCAAGGATTGGGTTAGAAAACAAAAGAATGAGCCCATTGGCAGGCACACAGGTCCTGAGGGGGTTGTGCTTTGGTTTATAATGTTGGACGTGCCCTCCAATGTTCGCTGTTCCTTTTTTGCTTTTCCTCATCCATTCCACCACCGTATATCATGCTCTGCACCAAAACTTATTCACACTCTTTCTCAGGCCTCATACGCGGCAACCATTTGCTTGCTGACGACAAGAAGACGACAAGCACGAGATCTTGAACTGAGGGTCTAGAGCCTGACCTCACAAAATATCGTCGGCACATCTGCATTTCTCCTTGTCGCTGTCGCCCAGGCAGGTTTACCGATCGCTGTCGCCCAGGCAGATTTACCGACAATCGTTGTCCATCTCTGAACCAAACATCCAAAATGGCACGTGGCCCTTACGACACCACTGGCATTGTCAAGCCGAACGTTCCGAAGCCACCAAAACCGAGCCGATAGAGTTAGGCGTGTATCGACACAGATTGGGGGGTTGCCTGTGGTTTGGAAGAAATACAAGGCTTGGTAAGCATAGGCGTCTCTTGCATTCAAAGGTTCTGCCCAAGATTAACCCATCTGCTTGCTAGTCACGACGACTGCTTTTGCCGCGCGATGCCTCCGACCAACCTCACACCGCACTTTTTAGACGTAGAGTCTGTCATTTCCAATATTGAGTCAACAAAGTTAAAAGTTCTGCTTATATTCTGGAGTAATCATGGGAACGGATAAAAAAAAATAGACGGGGCTTTCAAAAGATCAGGTAGACCGGCACAAAAAGTTTGAAAATTTGGGGAAAGACATACAATGTATCATAGACATGATGTTCGTCCATCACAGGACACATTTTTATTTTACACAGGCGCCAGCAATGGCAAAGTTGACGATTACTAGGAAGCCTCAGGTCCAAGCCCCCCTTCCCCCCCACGAAAGCGGTGACTGTGATTATTGATGATGGATGCTTTCATGGCATTTCTTTGCAATCGCGTGCGAAGTGACTTGGCGGCTCCAAGACTGCAAGACTGCAAGACTGCAAGACTGCAAGTGGCATACTTCTGAAAGGGACCTATACTCGACATGTGACTGAAGCGCCTTGCTGCTGCCAGGGATCGCAACAACGGGCACAAGATGGATCAACAAAACGTGGTGCCGAAGATTCAGGCCGAACTCATCTAATACATCGGCAGGCTCATCAATACAGAAGCTGGACTCGTATCAAGTCTTGGCTGGAGTCTTACGATTGTCCACTCTGTGAGGTCTGTCGACAAGTCGCGAAGAATGCTGCGTCACAGAAATGATGATGTCAGTCAACTTGTTTCTCGTCAGGTTCGGAACTCTCCTCCATCACGGTCACTTTCGCGGGCTAGTTTCATAGGCAGCAGGTCCCATTGGTAGGGACCTGCTGCCTATGAACCATTGGGGAAAAAAAAAGTCATGATGTGTGCGCCTTGACATTTTCCTTGACAGCAAAATCGGCGGATGCAGCTGGACAACGAAATTGTGGATCATGGAATATTGAAATCGCGAAGGTATCTTTTTACCTACATATGCCGAAGACGAAGGAAGAGGGCAAGTCCACAAGGATATTATAAATAGGTCGCCAACAGTGAATCTCAACAACTCTCCGTACAAACATTGTCAGAGATTCCAAACTTGATATCGAACAAGAAAAAACACCCCCCCCCCCCCTCCCACTTTTTTTTTGACACAGTCTCTACATCGCAGTGCGTACAACAACGTGTGTTGAATGAATGGTTGTTGCTGTTGTTGTAAGCGATGCCAGCCTGGGGTCTGCCAGGGTCAGGACTCTGCATAGCGACGGGGTCGCGGTCGCGCTTTGGCTATTATTTTCATAGGCGTTAGTTAGTGTTGTAGTTTGGTAATATGGTGTATGTAAAGGTGGTCGAATGTTCTTTTCGCACAGATATGCAGAGCACCTACAAACTGGCTCTTTGAACATTTAGCCATATCGCCCATTTGGGTGAAATTTATTGATATGGTCGAGCGATACGCGTGTTGCAATCGGCAGATTTGTCCTAACGTCGAGTATGACTGTGGCTGTTGGATGAGGCATATCTACCGCATGGCCGAGTGTGGTTGTTGGTGACGGCACATCGCTCAGTCTGCAACGGTCTGCGGCTGTCCGCTTCGGATAATTCTTCTCCGCAGCTTCGATCACATGTAGAGATGCGGGAGCCGTGTCTCCTCCAATCGGGTGACCAAACACGGTGCCGAACACGGCTGAAAGTAATACAAGGAAGGAAATGTGCCTCATTAGTGAAGAACTTGTCAAGGCGAGTAGGGTGTTTTGTTCCTTGTTATTGCTGTCGTGGGATGATTAACAAGCTGCACGTTCGAAAGGAAAGGACCAGGGTCTAATAAGCAAAAGTTCGTTGTTGTCGGAACAAACATCGCGCTTGGCAGCCGCAATTACGACCGGAAGAAGGTCGGCCCGCGCGTACCAGCCGAAAGAAGGTCGGCCCGCGCCTACCAACCGAAAGAAAGTCGGCCCGCGCGTACGTAAGCGGGCCGACCTTCTTCCGGTCGTAATTGCGGCTACCAAGCGCGATTGATATCATGTTTGTTCCGACAACAACGATACTATTCTTAAGGCTTCGCGTAACGCGTTACCGATCCTGCGGAACTAACAGTTGTGTTATTCAGAGTAAAAAGACCACATATTTGATACAAAATTTGCTCGCCCGTTTGGCGGGGCGTTATTATCCTAGTTTTCGAGCCAAATTTTTTTTTTTTCACTTCACTTTGCTTAAGATGAACAATCAATGAGTATGAGTTTGGAATCCAAGTCCGACGCTGACTTGTCTGTCAAATACATTCAATCTTTTTATAATCCGTAGTCCGATTCTCCGTAGAACAACCCAACTCATCACCTCCCCCACCCACCTTCCCTTCCCCAAACCCACCTTCCCTCCCCCACCCACCCATCGTCCCCACAGAAAGAAAGAGAAAAAAAAAAGAAAAAAAAACCCCCGATAAGCTTCCTACTGTCATTAGCCCTGATAGGCCGGGTCTTTCGGAAGCGGGAGTCGTCTGCAGACGACATTATCCAAAACGCGGGGGGAGCCGATCGGTGAGGGAGTGAAATTTTCCCGTGGGGCCTCTGTCGGGAGTAGAAGTACTCTTTTCGGGAGTAGAAGTACTCTTTTCGGGAGTAGAAGTACTCTTGTCGGGAGTAGAAGTACTCTTGTCAGGAGTAGAACTACTCTTGTCGGGAGTAGAAGTACTCTTGTCGGAGTCGGAGTTGGTTCGAGTCTCAAGAGTCGTTTTGTATTTGGGACCGACAAAGGGAATATAAGGACGAACACGAGTAGGACGACTAGCAATGGTAGGATGGTCTTCTGCCTTGTCGTCGGCTTCCTGCGGAGTTGAACGTTCGTCGGCCACCACCCTTGCTTTACCCAAGTCCCACTCCGCAAGTTCCTCGATCGGCTTCTTCACCTGAGTCCTGGCTTCCGGTGGAATAACCGCCGCGGCGAGAACGGCTGTAAGTGACGTGAGGCAGTAGAGAAGCTTCATTTTGTAAATCGTTCTTCTTTCAAAAAAAAAAAAAAAACCCCTGAGACGTGGATAGTGTAGAAAGATGTGTATTGGTGTATGAGTTGTTGGGTTTTGTTGCTGTTGTATTGCTGGTGTTTGCTGTTTTGTCACTGGGGTTTCTTTTCTTTTTTTCTTCTTTTTGCCGTCACTGGAAGCAGACAATTGAGGTGTGTGTTGTTTGTTCTTGTTGTTATCAACATCGACATTTGTTTCAGGGACGAGGCCTCGCTATTTAAAACATTTCTGGCATGGCTATTCTCCTCCGTCATAGTCTGCTCGACAAGAAAAATGCGAGTCATTCATCTTCTCAGCAACCTTTGCAGTCGGCCGTAGACAAACCTCCTGGACCATGCACAACGCGATGGCGAATTTTACAATCCAGACACTATAATTGCCCGATGCCCCTGAAGATTTCGAATGATTCGCAGAAACTCCCTCGTCACAACGGTATTGCCTGCAAGGTTTCTGTCGCCAGCAATATTTTGTGACAGGTCGACTTCGGGGACATTTTTTTTTTCAAGGGTCCCGCTCCGCGGCGATTCACCCGATTAGATCATTCCTCTCCTCCCTTGCCCTGGTCTTGTTTCAACGGCAGAATGACTGTTTAGTCTGGCATGACTTATGACTTCCTCTCATATCGGCGGAAATACCCGGCTCATCCTTGAAGGCATCCCCTTGCCTTTCTTGCACGCAAATCTACAGATTCCAAGGCCCTTGCGCGTTCTTGTCTCTACTATGTACGGGGACTTCACGGCACAGCCCGTAGATATGTGCATAAGACGAAGAGGACTATAGCTGAGAGAATGCATGACATGACACGGCGAAAGAGTATATATAATAAGGGTCTGGCGGACGACAGTATAGGCAGGGGTACCTCTTCGTGGCTGAATCGTCCAAATTCAAATTCGAGTTAAGTTTCTCAGCCATCACATAGATCTAATGCCCCATCATCGATTCAGGCGCGAGTCCTTACTCGCTCGCTCTGATGAGATGCATCCAGGGGGGGGGAAGGGCAGTGCGGGCTCACCTTCTCTGGCAAAAAAAGTGAACATTGACTGCCTGCTGCTACACATGGAATCTTGATGTGGGGGGGGGGGGGGGGGGTTCGTTCACTTCACTTTGGACCATGCATGGCTTCTCTGCAGCCCTGACGGCAGTCTTGATGGTAAAAGGAATTTCATGTATCGGATCATCTGTACGGATCAAGATGGGGGTTTTTGGAAAATCTGTCTCTAATTACAAGTGGCCAGCTACGCGCAAACCGGATACTTTGCAAACAGCACGCCCGTCTCACCCGCCGCCCCTCCCGAATATCTCTTCGACAAGGCCGCGCAATGCTCCGAGTGATAGTAGTTCACGGTGTAAGCATCCACCTTCATACCGGGGTTGAGCAGCGCCCGATGCAGCCTCTTCCACGTGTAGACGCAATGCG
The DNA here is from genome assembly GCA_024072835.1 of Epichloe amarillans. Lineage (NCBI taxonomy): Eukaryota > Fungi > Ascomycota > Sordariomycetes > Hypocreales > Clavicipitaceae > Epichloe > Epichloe amarillans. The sequence goes on along the minus strand of CP099637.1, from coordinate 2,200,164 downwards.
ACATGTGCATCTCCCAGGTGCTCGTAAAGTTGTGGTAGTGGCCGCGGCGGACCTCGTCGACGGTGAGGTTCCTGCCGTCTGCCTCATAGTACCAATCAGTCCTGCCTCGGTACATGTCCTCGGCGTCGTCGATGTCGTGTTGGGTGTAGCAGCCCTTTGGAAGCCAGGTGAGGACGGCCATTTGGAAGAAGCAACCTCGGGCCTCGGCCTCGGCGGGTGAGTTGCCGCAGTCTCCGTTGTACCAGTGAAGCGGGAGGCCTGTCCGTTCATCGACGCCCTGCTGTACTTCCGGCAGCCCTCGATAGACGGCTTGGCTCGTCGTGTTGGAGGTCACGTCGGCGGCGATGAAGGCCAATGACAGGAGAGTCCCGAGAACAAGGAGGCCAGACAGAAGCCAGCGCTCCCAAGAGAAATTTTGGCTTCTGCGCTGCGCAGCGTTGGCGTTGATGAGGCTCGTCATTTGTCTTTTGTGGTGATGTCTTTCTTACGTATTCTTTGGATCCTGGTATTCTGGGTGCTCGCGAGCGAGTAGACGATTTGGAAGGAATCCGAGGAAAAGAGGTCGCGAGAACATGGACAAAAAAAAAAAAAAAAAAAAAAAGAGAAATCAATTTTTTCCTAATTTGGTGGGAGGGAGGAGCGGGGCCAAAAGAAGTAACCAGGTTTGGCTTTGTTTTGTGTGTTGAATCGAAGGCGGTAGCTCAGTGAGTGAGCAAGTTGCACAAGTGGAACGGATGAAGAAATGAAGAAGATGTCAAATGTGACATCATATTGGACGCTGGCCTGTAACCTCCCCCTTTAACGGACCACATATACCCCTTATTAGAGAGCTCTAAGCCTTGTGGTTTACGGGATCGCGGGCCGTGTTATCGATCCCTCGTGATGCTTGAAGCCATCGCATCACCGTTTTTCTCCTCCCAGAGCAGCCAGATTGAGCAGCCAACCCTTGGGAAGAGCCTGTAGCAGTTGCAGTTGGGTATCAAGAACGAAATCTTCCCACGCCTCTTTTATTTTTTTTTATTTTTTTTTTCAATTGATTCATGAAATGATTGATATAAACATTTCAGATTTGTGGCGCTGGCTGGCAAATTGCCGGTTGACGGGAACAGCCACCACCCACCACCCACACGCGCGAGTCAGAACACACTTATCAATCTCCGACGCTCAAGATACGATAACGCTGGCCGTGCAACGAGATGAGACCTGGTCCCCTTTGTTTGCGTGCGGTGCCCCGCCTTTTTAGCTCGTCTCTTCTCTACTGCGCTACATGCATGTAGTTGGTGAGTGACACATGAGAAACACGATGTGAGGCCCCGATGTGAGGCCCCCGCCTCCCAACGGCTCCCAACACTCCCCTAACACACCTAACTCATCATTATCCACGTGGCGACTCGCACGCATGACGCACAAAAAGGGGACCTCGTACAGTCTAATCCCTATTCGCTTTGACAGGAGGTATAGAACTAGGGGCAGTAAGCTAATAACAGATCTCCCCGTGGCTTAGCATAGCACTACGTAAGGTAAGAAGTAAAAAAGTGCCTTGAATCATATGTATGCATTTTACTAGACTACTAGTGCAGATACCCCCAGAGCATTCCTATAGCATTCCTATAGCATTCCTATAGCATTTCTATAGCATTTCTATAGCATTCCTGACAGCTTTGCTTACTAAAGACTCATTCAGGGGTGGGTTAGATTGTACACTCTCTTGCCCGTCATTATGATGTAAAGTGGGGCATGGCACGAGTAATTCACAGACGGGATTTTTTCAGTGTGGGGATTTTTCTACATATATCACAATATCCGAGAGATGCTGGTTATATCTGGCCAATGTGACGATTGACTAAATTCTAAATTTCCGATAATCTCCTGTAGCTACGATCTCTCCATAACTAAAGAGGTGCATGGATCGCGAAAATCTCGGATAGCTTTTCACCCACTCGGGAGGGGGTATTCGCCGGCCGCTCGTTTCCCTCCTTCATTCATCCTCATCTCACTTGTTGCTCGTTGTCATTGGTGTTCTGTTCGAATGCGGCATTCGCTGCGCTCGAAATCCGTGCCCTTGTCCTGCGCCTGCGCCGTGACAGCCCGATCGGGACGGGACGTAGGGGTGGCGATTTCTTTCTTGTCCATGACTGGGGATCAACCCGCGCATGCTGTACGGCGCGCGGCTGTGTCTGCCCCCTTTCGCATCCCGTCGCGGCAACTCATATGTAGGACTGAAACAACGGCCCGGCGGCTATGATCAACACTACTCACGGAGGTGGAGTATCAAGAAGCAGGCAAGAAGCAGGCAAGAAGCAGGCAAGAAGCAGGAGTATCAATCACACCGACAACAGAGGGCAACATTTTTTACCCGCTCAGTCTCATCAGGAAAATGCACTTGGTCTCATCTGCCTCTTCCCACATGCTGCTGAATCACGCGGATGCCGACGTCAAAACTCGAGTCACAAGTCACACTCCCGGACACGTCGAATTTCACCTCACACATTCTCAACGACTCCCGTGACCACGCGTGGCGCGGAGCATGCAACTTCTTTCCGCCATCAAACTGTGTCCACGTCATTTTCATCACAAGTGTCTTTCTGTCTTTGGTATTACTCGAAGCTCAACTCCCCCTGAACCCCGCTGCTTCTTCGCAGTCGTGACTCTGTCAATGGCCGCGGCCCACGTAGGGATGAGGCCATGTCATGGAAAGAGTTCACTCTACGCAAACCTGTGGTGTCACCAACAACAACCGTCCGTCTGACCGAGCAAGGCGGGATAAACGGCCGGGACCACCTCAGGCAGAAGAGGGGGGGGGGGGAGAAGAAAAAGGGAGGGAGAAAAAAGGACGGAGGCGGTGGTGGACGAATGCAAAAGCTGAGGGGCAAGGCCAGAAAGTGCATGAGCCGTGTCAACTAGCCGTATGCAAGAGGCAAATGTTGAGCCGTAAGAGGTAAATCTTCGCCAAAATCACCCACGACATCGCAGATGAATGGATGTTGACGTGTTGAGGAAGTGTATCGCGTCATCCGCATTTCCCAATCCAGCGGACCGGAGGAGGGGGGGGGGGCATTGATTTCTCGGCACAGGCAATCGTCAAGTCGAACTGCCGATCACAAGAAGGTGACGACTGTTCGGGGACATATCTCAGGAATGTCTTGGTTGGCCCGAGATATCCTCGAATCTGGTTGCCCCCCCCGTCTCTTTACCCACCAGGATAGCCTTCGATGTCGCATTTGTACGTACCTTTGCCTTTGGGAAGAAGTAGTCGTCATCATTCGTGGCTTACGCCGTCTTCAAAAACCCCGGGAAACCGACCCCACACGCCGTGGCTTCAATATTGGATTCAAACTAGCCGCCGATCTTGGCTTCGCACAAAAAGCAAAGGCCAAAACGCCTCCTTCTCCCAAGTGGCGTTCTTCTAAAACTCCTGTTCATCGTCGGTGCCCAATCGCAAAAGTTCGAACCGTCGATCAAAAAGACCAGCTGTTTTTGCTGCTCTCCCCCGAAGCTGGAAACGAAACGACCACCACACACACAAGAGATGTGGTGCCACGACCCAAGATGCCGCTGATTCACCGATCTTGACAGGATGCGGTGCTCTCGTGTTTCTTTCCCACAAGCTACCAGCCTAGTGCGACGCAATGAATTCTAGATCCGAGGTTTCCGAACACCTGGTTGATCGGCAGATGAGCTTCTCGGAAGAGATCCAAACCTTGTTCATTTGAACAGTGTGAATGTCCAAGGGGGGGGGGGAGGGGAAGAGAAAACGAGAAAGAGAAAGAGAAACGATAAATGCGCGAACCCCTCCGGATCATTGCCAACTAAAACTACGCTAGGGCTGCCCATGCCGTGCTACCACCGAAGGAGCTTTTTCTTTTTTTTTACCCCTCGCGGCTCGGGGCGCAGATCGTCGATCAGATCAGGTTTCCCATGCCGCAACGTGGGTGTTTTTTTCTTTTTCCCAAGCTTTCTCGAAGTTCTGATTGGTGAATATGCGAGAAAATGACAAGGGGGGGCGCTGGCGCTTCTTTCATGAAAAATTGGTTTCGGGCCAAGAAATATGCAGTACATGGTTGAAATTCTCCTAATCTCGCGCCTCGGCAATCGAAATCCCCTCCCCCCTCCTCCAACTCGTATGTATGTACGTACATATGGACGTACTCTTGGTGCCCAACAAGATTTCGTACATTCCTGGACCCATTTCCCGCACGCTATCCGACGAGGCCGCATGGAGAAGGAATGGGAAAAAAGGTTGGGGGGAAAACGACGCCCTTGACCCCGGTGCCGATGGGCCGCAGATTTTGGCGGGCCATCCCGCTCCTCAAAAACTGAGACGTTGAGACGCCGGGAATGGGAACTGCAGATGGTGGAATTGGCCCAATCAAGCGTCAAGCAAACCTATGTGATACGCCCACCTTTACAATTAGCCTATTTCAATTTAGCTGCTCCCTCCCTTCCCATCGGAACCCACGATTATCACCGCCCCCACCCCCCCCCCCCTCCAAAGTATGGGAACACTTGTTAGTTATATTCCTTCTCAGTGCTCGTCTCTTGACGTGATTCTACGGATTACGCGCTCCGTCACCGCCATTCATCGCCCTTCGTCTTTCGTCCTTCTCCAGTATGCTTCTTTGCTCCACACCCGCATGAACTGAACAAGGTCGAGCCATTGGTCTCGCTCCCCGGGGTTGGGGGGGAGGTTGAGCCGGGCCATCATTCGGACTAGCGAAGGACGTGACGGTATCAAAAGGTAGTAGTAGCCCGTCCAGGGAGGGAGGGAGTGAGAAGAAATCCTGCCTCGATTCTACATAAATTGTCGACAAAACCTGTTCATCTCGAACGCTCCTTCTCTCCAACGTCACACTCATCGGACAGTTTGCGTTGACCGAGTCCTCAAGGTGGATCGTTATCGTCCTTTGAATATCCTTTATCCTCCCCGTCTTTTGAGTCGTCCCGGTGAATGGCCTACCTACCTGGGTGTATATAAGTATGGTGAGCTAAGCTGCTGGAGTCAAGTCTGCTCGCATTACCCGCCCACTCGCCCACAGAGGGGAAGGAAAAAAAAAAAAAAACTCATCGGACGGACCAGCATGGCGGTTCGCAATCTGCTGTCTGCCCTGTCTTGGGAGCAGATGCTAACCATAGCTGGTGCTCTTTGGCTCTTTTATGCCGTCGTCGTCGCGATACAGAGACTGTATCTCAGTCCTATTGCTCATATTCCTGGACCGAGGCTCGCAGCATTGACCCAGTACTATGAATTCTACTACGACATCATTCTCGGCGGCCAGTATACATTCAAGATCCTGGAAATGCACAAGAAGTACGGCTCCGTAGTTCGAATCAGTCCCTGGGAGATACATGTGGGAGAACATGACTTTCATGATGAGCTGTATGGAGGGCCCACGAGACCGCGGGACAAGTGGCATTTCTGGGCCAAGCAAGTTAGTAAATTTTTATTTTTATTTCTCTTTTCGCTCGTCACGTCTAGTCTTTTGTGAATCGTATGCTAACATGGTTCGTCAAGTTCGGAGCCCCGAGTAAGCCGTTGAGAATTCACAAAAAAAAACAAAAAAAGGCCACACGTCACACGACGTTTTTCCCCTAACACTCTACACAGATAGCGCGCTCGCAACGTTAGACCACGAGCATCATAAACTTCGAAGATCGGCCCTGAATCCCTTCTTCTCCACACAAAGTGTCCGGAACCTGCAGTCCGTCATCGAAGAGCGTGTCGACAGACTTCTAGAGGCCCTGTACAAGTTTGCAGCTACCCAGGACAGGCGGCCTCTTGACATCATGTACCCCTTCTCGGCTTTTACAAACGGTGAGTTTCCCCGGGGAAGAGCCCGCGCCCGTCCCGCGCCCCGGTACTGAACCAACTTTGGGCAGATGTCATCAACGAATACGCCTTTGCTCGGAGTGATCATCTCAGTATGACGAATGCCCTTCCGCGTTGTCAGCCAGGCTGGGAGTCTAACCGATACAATCAATATAGTTGAGAAGCCAGACTTCGGCGCCGAGGTTACCAATAACTTGTTGATTGGAACTCATCTAGGGCCGTTGATCAAACACGCAAACTGGGCACTAACTCTGGTAAATGCATTGCCAGAATCCTTTTCTGGTCGCTGGATTCCCGGTACGCGCTGGCCCCTTGACCCACTGTTGATCTTCCTTTTGATTCTACTTCTCTGGTATTGATCGTTATTCACAGGCTGGTCAGGGTGGCTGAAGATGAAGAATGACATTGTCGACCAAATCAGTACGATCAAAGCAACGGAAAACACTGGCAAATGGCAACTTGACGTGAACCATCCTACCATCTTCCATGAGATGCTCTCATCCAAGGTGTTACCAGATGACGAGAAGACGCCGGCCCGGCTTGCTCAGGAGGGGCAGATCCTGGTGCAGGGCGGCACTCTCACTACATCCTGGACTCTGTCACTAGCCACGTTTCATCTTCTGCATCGTCCCTCCACGCTGAAGAAACTGCGAGATGAGCTGTTCGAGGCCATCCCAGATCCAAATGAAGTCGTGCCCCTAGCCAAGCTGGAATCATTGCCTTTTCTTCGGGCTGTGGTCAAAGAATCTTTGCGACATGGCATCGGGACCAGTGGTAGGTTGTCCCGGATCGCCCGTGACGAATCTCACGTCGTGCATGACCGTGAGAATATGAAGGATTGGCATATCCCCCCCAATTCAGTCGTCAGTATGAGCCCGTACAAGACCATCATGGATGACTTGATTTTTCCCGACCCAACAGGCTTCCATCCTGAGCGCTGGCTTAAAGATGGAGAGCGACTTGAGAAGTACTTGACAGTATTCGGGGGCGGCACAAGAAGCTGTTTAGGAATGGCTCTTGCCAACGCTGAGCTGCATCTTGCAATCGCCAAGCTCTTCCGCAGATGGGGAAATGGAGGAGCCTTCGAAGGTGACCTTGATGGCGATCGTCGTCCGGGGGATGTTGGAGTTTTGAGGATATTCAACACGACAACTCGAGATTGTCAGATGGCCTCGGACTACTTCATTCCTCTTCCTTTCAAGGTAAGGAGACATGGTTCCCACTGAGAAACTTGGTCGGCCTCCGGTCTCTAACTCGATAGTAGGGCTCGAAAGGTGTTCGGCTTGTCCTTGATCTTGTCTAAGCTTGTCGGCGTAAATGGAATAGGCGCGAAGGATCGGGTCGGGTCGCTCACAACACAGCCGGAGCTTTTTTTTTATAAAAATCTTTCATAGTGTTGTTTATTGCCTGAAATTACAAGGTAGCAGGTGTCCATGCACATTTTACGTGGCAGAGGTTGTCGTGGTCACAAGCCGTTCGCGGATGGCATGTCAAATGGTCTCGTCTCCTTTGCAATGCAATATAGCTTTTGACAAAATGAGAACTAGTCATCATTACCACACACTGGTGCAGGCTTGCAATTTGAATACCGACGCGCATTGGAAAAAAAAAAAAAAAAAAAAAGGAGGCAGACGCACCTCAAGATGGCTGCCGTCAATGCGTGCCTCTATTATTATCGATCACCAAGAATTCGCATGCGGTTCTTTGCCGAGCACCGAGCACGCCGCGCCCCAGTCGCGGATCGACGACTTGCCGGGCTTGGACTGAGCGAGGTCTGTCTCCTAGTGACAACAACCAACACCAACCCCTGGGCTGTCTGCAGGATCATCGTGTGGGATCAGATCAGATTGATCAGATTGGGCTTGGCTTTGTGGGGGGGGGGAAACAGGGGACGGACGAGATGTGTAAATTAATAATCCGTACATGTAAGACACGACACGGACGAGTCTGGTTCGTCATTGTGGGTACCACTGTACATGTACATACCAGGCATCTCGACTTGTGCTGCTGGCCGCGTTTGCCACGGTGCCACGCTTGAGGCTTGAGCAACTTTTGCTTTCTGTCCCGTCAATGGCACTGTAAAGACTTCGTTCTGCCCGATCCCCCATGGTCCTCTGTTCCCGAGCGCCTGCAACCCACACGACGTACGAAGCTGTCCAAGTCAAGCTGTCCAAGCCAAGTTGCCCACAACCCCCACAATGGCTGCAGTTGACCCTGCAACGAGGAGGAAAGTCCTGAAGGTGATTGTCGTGTCGCTGTTACTGGACCTGGTAAGCCGATGATGGTCTCATCGATCATGTACTCTGCTTCTCTGATGCCAAGACCAGATTTCCTTCACTTTCATTCTTCCGCTTTTCCCCAAGCTCCTAGAATTCTATCGAGACCGCGAGGCGCCGTCCTCGACCGTGGGCGGACCCCCAACCCTGCTGCAGCAAGTCCTCGGGGGGCTGAACCGATACAAAGCCTCGTTTTCACGACCCATCGATTCGCGCTATGATATCGTTCTACTTGGCGGAGCCATGGGTTCGTTGTTCTCGTACGCTCATGCCAGCATCCACGTCCAGTCAAAAGAGGTAGCCATTGGCGCTGCAGAACTGACCAGGTCTTCTAGCTTGCTGCAGGCGATTGCATCCCCGCTCATCGGCCGACTATCCGATCGATACGGCCGACGTACCGCGCTCCTGACTTCCATGTGTGGGAATGTGCTCTCCGTCTTGCTCTGGCTCGCTGCGGTTGACTTCCGGACCTTCGTCGCAAGTCGCGTGGTGGGCGGCCTTTCCGAGGGCAACATCCAGCTGTCGACTGCCATGGCGAGCGACATATCTGATGAGTCTTCGCGAGGCTCTACCATGGCCATAATCGGAGCATGCTTCTCCATTGCCTTTACCTTCGGCCCAGGACTGGGGGCTTGGCTGAGTACCAGGTCCTTCGTGGCTGCCAACCCCTTCGCCACCGCCGCAGCTTTCAGTCTCGTTCTCATCGTCACTGAAACGATCTATCTGTATTTCAGTCTCCCGGAGACGCTGCCATCTTTGACACGGAAGGGCGACCAAGGCGCCAAGAAAACGGCCAAGACCCCAGAGAAGCCCGCTCGGAGAACCAACTCGCATCTTCTGCTCAACGCAGTGCATTTCTTCTTCTTGCTCTTCTTCTCCGGCATGGAAAGCTCCCTTTCCTTCATGACATATGAGCTCTTCACTTTCACGTCGGGCAAGAATGGCAGACTTCTGGGGTACATCGGTCTTGTGGCGTCTGTTCTCCAAGGCGGCGTTACCCGGCGATTGCCTCCACTGCTGTCTGTGCGACTCGGGGTGCTTTCTTGTCTGACGGCCTTCTATCTCCTGGGTCGTGTAAGCACCATTGGTGGGCTGTACGCCGCGGCAACCTGTCTTGCCATGACCTCTGCCACGGTGGTCACGGGGTTGAACGCCCTCAGCAGCTTTGAGGCCCAGGAAGATGAACGCGGTGCCAAACTGGGCATCCTGCGAAGCTGGGGACAGCTTGGTCGGGGCTTGGGCCCGGTTCTGTTCACCAGCGTGTACTGGTGGGCTGGCAGAGAGTATGCGTATAATATGGGAGCGACGGGTATCGCCTTGGTTTCGGCAGCTGTGATCGTGGGACTCAAGACACCAGCGGGGTCCATCAAAGCTGCGGTTGGCGGTAAGGCTAATGGCAAACATCAGTAATGAAGTCGGCACAACTCGCCTGGAAAGCCATTCGTTCATGAAGCGAGGTCCGAGCCACGCTGTACGGCAAACAAACTCTATACAAGGGAAAAATACTACTTCGAGCCCACTGGATCAAACCATACATGGGAGCAGGTTGAATAATAACAACCCACTGTGACGAGCAATTTGAGGGCCATGTTCTGGATAGCTGGGATCGTGCAATAAAAAAAAATACATTGAATTCTCCATGCTCCCTTTTAGTATTGATCTTTAAGGTGAGGTGAGGTGAAGTGAGGATGGTGAGGACCAATGGCATCGACGACCTCACGTTTGTTTTGTTCGAGTCCGTGGCTTCTGCCGTGCCCGGAGTGATTACGGGCCACGCACGGAGATGGACTGATGTTGATATTTCACACTGGAATTTGAGTTGCGAACGCAGCGCAGGGAAGAGAGGTTCCGATGCCGGGGAGGCAGGCAGGCATGACGAAATGAAATCTCGCCGATGACTCAAGTGTGAGTGAGGCGCTAGCCGCAATCATCAAGGGCAAGTGCTTTTGATGGTGGATTTTACGAAAACCAGGTAAAACAAGTGGCAGGCAATGATACTGTGGGACAGACCAAGTCAGCGTGGCCGGGCCTCAGTTGTGCAGATTCCCTGATTTGCCAACATGCTCAAGAAAAATAATCGATGCAAGTATGGAGCCAATTTCCACCCACCCAGAACTGCCAGATCCGAATCCGCCGTGAGATGACAACAAACATCTGCAACGAAAAAAACAAACGAAGCTCTGCTGCGGTGTGGTGGCGACGACGGATGGTGGGGGGCATGACGTTTGAGGGGCAAACCTGAGTAGAAAAGTTGACCCTGCGTGCGATCCAGCAACAAAAAGACCGAGATTGACGATTAGAAAGATTCTACATACAGACCACGCCCCTCATCATAGACAATGAGACATGGTCGAATCATCGGCAGGCACCTTGCGATAGACAAAACCATCATTTGTCGTGACTCATGCCGGAGAGCCCAAGGACTTGACTGGATGCGGCGCGGCCAGTTCTACATACACACCTTGTCCTGGTAATTTTTTTTTCCCTCTCTCTCTTTCTTGCTTTGGGCTGTCTGTGGAGGAGGGGTTGGGCAGGCAAAGCTCCGTGAACCAGTGAAAACTGATGAGAGTGGTCTGCTTTGCAAAAGTTTTCTGGGTCGCCATCAATTTTTCTTTCTCCCTCTCCCAGTTCAGTTCCAGCCTCGTCTCCACTTTGTACCTACTATCAGATAGCATGTACTTCGTACCTCTGCATATTCGGCGCCAGCCCCCAACCAAGTTGAGACGTTCTGATGGGCGTTGCGACAGCTTTATTGGAGGTCGAATAAAACGTTCATGATGGGGCTTAGCTCGATGATCGAGCATCTGCATCTTCAGTATCTCTACTGAAACATTCAGACTCTCACGAAACCTACATGTATGCCATGGCCAGGTGAACTGGTAGGGCCACGACCCCTCGGCACATGGTAAATGGAAAGCAATGAGCCAAGTCAGCTCTTTTGATTGGCTTGCGCCACGCACAACCGGCGCTAAGAAAAGAAAATCCTGCAAGTGAGTGCGAGGCAGGGGAGAAAAACCTCTGGCTCGTTAGGGCTGGGCCGGTCCCGGTCACAGAGGTTCAGTCTGGTTGCCCCGCGCCGCAGCCAGCACACCAGACAACTCCACCCCCTCCTCCGCTCGCCTTTTTAAGTCCTCTTCTCCCACCACCACTTTGTGAATTTTTCTCTCTTTTCGCTCTTCGTCTCGCATACCCGGTTCAAGCATCCGATCTGCGAATTTGTACGTTGGCCTTCATCACGATTCCATCTCATGAATTTTGTTGATGGTAATGTGACACAACGCAACAGTGACTAACTTGATTGACAGTATCCTCCGTCAAGCCAACTCACAATACCAAAACCCTCACATTCTTCACTCCGCCAAGATGGGTAAGGACGAAAAGACTCACATCAACGTGGTCGTTATCGTAAGTTGACTTTGACCTGTATCATTCGATGTATTGGATAACAGTTGCTAACTTGTTTGTTAACAGGGGTACGTACTGCGAAATATCACTCGCCGTTGCCGAAATTCACGTACTGACTGAAGCGTAGCCACGTCGACTCTGGCAAGTCTACCACCACCGGTCACTTGATCTACCAGTGCGGTGGAATTGACAAGCGTACCATCGAGAAGTTCGAGAAGGTAATATATTCTACTCCTCTCACGCATAATATCTGATGTTCACTCGTTGCAATGCGAGCCTGCCTTGTGTGTCGCTTTGCAACCTTGGTGGGCAAGCAAGCGACTTGCCCGCCCACCAAAGCCCCTCTTTTTCGCCCGCGATACGAATTTTTTTTTTTTCGGTCGCGGGGCTCAGTCTGACTTTTGGTGGGGCACCTCTCAACCCGTCACTGGTCTTGAGCTAGAAGACGCAAACGAGAGAGACATGACATGACATTCGCGTGGCCACCCAAAAAAAATTGTGATTAAAAATCACTGACTTGCCTTCGCTCTATAGGAAGCCGCCGAACTCGGAAAGGGTTCTTTCAAATATGCGTGGGTTCTTGACAAGCTCAAGGCCGAGCGTGAGCGTGGTATCACCATCGACATTGCCCTCTGGAAGTTCGAGACTCCCAAGTACTATGTCACCGTCATTGGTAAGCCTTGGTCGACGCATTAGACTCTTCTAACCCGATCTGCATCATTAACGTGCATCTATTAGACGCTCCCGGTCACCGTGATTTCATCAAGAACATGATTACTGGTACTTCCCAGGCTGACTGCGCTATCCTGATTATCGCTGCCGGTACTGGTGAGTTCGAGGCTGGTATCTCCAAGGATGGCCAGACTCGTGAGCACGCTTTGCTTGCTTACACCCTAGGTGTTAAGCAGCTCATCGTTGCCATCAACAAGATGGACACCACCAAGTGGTCCGAGGCTCGTTACCAGGAAATTATCAAGGAGACTTCCAACTTCATCAAGAAGGTCGGCTACAACCCCAAGACTGTTGCCTTCGTCCCCATCTCTGGTTTCAACGGTGACAACATGTTGGCCGCCTCCACCAACTGCCCCTGGTACAAGGGTTGGGAAAAGGAGACCAAGGCTGGCAAGTCCACCGGAAAGACCTTGCTCGAGGCCATTGACTCCATTGAGCCCCCCAAGCGTCCCACCGACAAGCCCCTCCGCCTTCCCCTCCAGGATGTGTACAAGATTGGTGGTATTGGAACTGTTCCTGTCGGCCGTATCGAGACTGGTGTCCTCAAGCCCGGTATGGTCGTTACCTTCGCTCCTGCCAACGTCACCACTGAAGTCAAGTCGGTTGAAATGCACCACGAGCAGCTCACTGAGGGCAACCCTGGTGACAACGTCGGCTTCAACGTGAAGAACGTCTCCGTCAAGGATATCCGCCGTGGCAACGTTTGTGGTGACTCCAAGAACGACCCCCCCATGGGTGCCGCTTCTTTTGATGCCCAGGTCATCGTTCTCAACCACCCCGGTCAGGTCGGTGCTGGTTACGCTCCCGTCCTCGATTGCCACACCGCCCACATTGCCTGCAAGTTTGCCGAGATTCGCGAGAAGATCGACCGACGTACCGGTAAGGCTGTCGAAGACGCCCCCAAGTTCATCAAGTCTGGTGATTCCGCCATTGTCAAGATGGTTCCCTCCAAGCCCATGTGTGTCGAGGCTTTCACCGACTACCCCCCTCTGGGTCGTTTCGCCGTCCGTGACATGCGTCAAACCGTCGCTGTCGGTGTCATCAAGTCCGTCGAGAAGGCAGCTGCTACCTCTGGCAAGGTCACCAAGTCCGCTGCCAAGGCTGGCAAGAAATAAACGACACAATAAATCGTTGAGTTCTTGTGGTGTATACGCGGCTGGATTCCGGGACTTAATGTTGTCTTTCACTTCTACGACGAAATGAAGTACTTTGCTATGGGCAAGCAACTCTGCTATTTGTCTAGGTGGCACACGTAATGAGAAACAGGGTTTTATTACGGTTTTCATGATGTGCTAGGAAGTAAAAAGATTTTAGAGTCTAGAAGTGATTCCAATGAACAAAAAAATTGGTCAATTGTTTTTTTTTTGTTTTTTTTGTTTTTTTTTTGCCTACGCCTGTGTGATGTGTCTACGAAATGCATGATTGGATTGGGTACAATGTACACTGCTCCGCGAACATAATGTCGCTTGACGTAAAGGGTTCATCAGGTGAGTTGGTGCTGTCACGTTTGAAGTGGGCAAGGCTCTATAACTCGAAGTCATCGCCAAGTCAACCGCACGCGCAATCCGTGCCATCCGTCTCTACCATTCGTCAGCAGGTGCCGATTTTTCAGCTTCTATTGGCAGCCATATGATACACTAATATACAGTAGATACTCAACCTTGCTCATCAAGTCTTGCCCGAAGACACGTTTACCGCAGGAAAGTGAAGCGTGGACGACCCATGGTCTTCACCTTCCCGGACGCCATCCTCGACATCGGATTCCGCAGCATCCTCGCCTGTCTTGGAACCAGATACTTCCATATGACGCCGAGCATCATCATGGTCCTCGTCCAACTCATAAACATCATCCTCCTCTGCTCCTGTGTCCTCCTCCGTATCCATCATGTCCTGGCTGAACTGTTCACGGGACCTCTCCTGCATGAGCTTGTAGCCCTCGTCCCATGAGAAATGGGCCCCGGACGCAGTCTCCCCCACTAGCTTCAAGAATCCCGCGAGCTTCTCCTGTGGTGCAGCGATGCTGCTGCCGTCTTGATGCGTCCCTGCTACGAGAGACAATGCCTGCTGCTGGCCTCCGTGATGGCCTGCCTCGATGCTGCTGTACCGAAGGTTGTGACCTTGCCACTCCACGTCGATGCTCTGGTGGATCTCCAAGCCCATGAACATGTATGCAACATCTGTGGTCCCATCCAGAGGAGCGGAGGCGCTGTTTCCGGCGGACAACCACTTGTTGGGGATGGAGAACATCGTCCGGCTCGGGGTGCGGAGCTCGCCTTGCAGTAGATTGAACTGAGACGCGTTCAGGAAATTCTGCAGCGACGCCTGGCCGCTGTCGAGTGGGAGGAGACGTGTTTGGGCGAGACGGACGTCTACGCTCTCGCCTGGAAGGAGTATGTCGGTTTGGCGCCAGGGGATGACTGCTTCGAGGACGGCCGTGTCGGGGAGAGAGAAGCTTGACAGGTCGGCGAATGGGTTGACTGGCATGCGGAGGCGAACCTGGGGGATTGCGATGCTGCTTGAACTTTTGGCGGAGTCGTCTGATGCGAAGTGGAGGACGATTGCTGTTTTCTGGGTACTAGAGATTTCGGCATCGGCCGTGACGATAGTAAGGGCTGCGGGATGCGGGACGCGAGGTGAGAGAATTCGTCTGGTTTTGCCTGACCTGACGGCCCGAACTCTCGGCTCAGTGTGTAGAACATGGCCAAATGTGGCTACGACTTCGGCACGTTCGTCCGCGGCCACGGCTTCTGGCTGTGCCAGGGCAACGCTCTCGGACAAGTCGAGCGTACGTTTCATGATGTCGACGGACCTACCGATGGGGTTGACATGTCGGTGCCACTGTCGCAGCTTGTCTCTCCATGACATGCCTCGCTTTTCTCGGTGGTGGGTCAGGAACAGGCTTTTCTTGGACTTGGAGTACTTCGTCCCTGGTATGACGTGAACTTGCGTGGCATGCGGCGCAGTTTGTCTGCCAACTAGTAACCTCAGAACAATATCGGCAGGGCCTTCTACCTGCCCAGTCGACAGGTCGGATTCAGCTAGCCATGAGATACAGAGCTCCTAAGAACATCGAGAGTTAGCTCACTGCGCACCAGTCAATCTTCATGTCAGATAAGCCGTACTGAACGCTCTGGATCATACTGCAAGGCCGTGTTGGTAATTTTCGCTAGCTCGTCCAGCACTGGCTCAGTGAGATTCTCTGGTTCGACCTGCTCCACGGATGTAGTTTGCGACTTGATTGTGTGAACAATCTCATCCAAGCGGTTCAGTATCGTGGTGACGGTGGACTTTGCAGTGTAGATGCCGAGCTTGCATTCTTCAGGCCGGGTGCTTATGCGTTCGGCGTTGTTCGACCTGTCGAGAAAGTCATTGCTGAGGCGTTCGATAATGCCACTCGAGGGTCCTTGGGTATTCGATTCTTGTTAGTTCGTGTACATGACTTTGGAAAGAATTGTAGTCATTACTGACTGGTGATTAGCTGGAAGACAGTAGGCTGTAGCCAGACTACCGTTCTTCCCAGCCCTTCAATGTGCTCCTGAATTTCGAGTTTCCACTTAACGCTCAGAATCATCACGGCTTGCTGCGCCTTTCGCTTCAAAGCCCCCCATTGATTCGGTTGAGCGGCAATCCAGGGGCTCTGTTTGAGTATCCAAGGATAGCCTGGGCTGTTCTCGCCTTCCCAGATATCGTCCCATTTCCCGCGGTTGAGGTAAGTCACCAGCTGCTCTTGGGTAAAGCCATCAACAAGCCGCGCCACCAACTTGTCAAAGTCGACGCTTCTCACAACAGTCGCGTCTCGAGGCCGTATCTCTTCAATGTTCTGCCATACTTGGTCCGAGACATCTGACTCGTCGGATTCTCGAGGAAATACAGACTGCCAATCTAGCGGACTGCCAGTACCGGTTCGCTCGTCCTCTGAAAGCGGGATTGGCTTGCTGGGTCTCTTCAGCCTGTTCGGGTTTTTGATGATGATTGCTTCGACGGGCTTGCCCAGGGCGTCGACGCCGAGGCTTTGGCGGTTCACGAGGTCGTGGCGGAACGTTTTTGCCTTCGGGTTCGTTTTGGGGTTCGAAGGTAGGGAAGTAATTTCGTCGCCCTCACGTACGGTTTCTGGCAGAATGCTGTTCTCTACAAGGGTTTCAGAAGCCTCGTAATTTTTTCCTCCGACAAGGTGAGCAACTTCCGTGTCTTGAGTGGGCTCAATCTCCCATTCCGCCAACTGTTCTTCATCTTTGCCTCGAGGTCGGCCCTTGCCTTTCCAGTGGCCTCTTCGTTTCCTCGTCGGACGTTTGCTTTTGGAGTCGGATGCAGTGACATCGAGTGCCCCTGAGATGAGCGCCTCTATCCTTTCCTTGCTCCGAGGCGAGAAATCGGAGGCGAGTCGTCGCTGCGGCCGTCCATCGAGCCTTGGTGCATATCTGATCGGGGAGGCAATCGCTCGCTGTGACATCCCCAGCCGGCAGACCAGACAGATGCGCGGCAGCTGCGCGGCCCGTGAGATCATTGATGAGAGGGTTTAAAGATTGCGAGAGGTTGAAGACATATTGTTTCGCCCTCTCGGCGCATTGGCAGCATCACAAGGGCAGGGGGGGGGAACAGCTCCAGGAAATTTGCGACCACGTCGGCTTATCGATAAGCGTATATGGACGGTGGAGCTTGATGTAAACGCGCTTCCGAGTTGCATCGCGGCGTTGGCCTATCTTTCTCTTCACTACTAAGCTGCTGCCCCGCCAACAAATCAAGTCTTTTCGTTGATCGTGACCGGAGAACAGTGATTTCGTTCAATTTCCATTCTGTGCCAATTTTTTTGCCAATTTCTGCAATGCCCCCTTCGGCAAGGAGAAGACGGCCGGTAAGCTGATTCGTGCCTACACTCTCTGGACTGAATCTAAAGTCTATGTTTTTAATACCCCAAGACGGATGATGAGGAAATGGAGGACGATCCTCGACCGCGACAAAGGCCGAATAGAGACCAATTTAATCAAGAAGCTGGATACGACTCCGATGAGGGGATGAATGGGGAAGGACAAGCCGGGAGCAGGGCCGATGAGCAAATGGCAAAGAAGCTAGTACGATATGCTATTTCGTGTGAATATTCACGGACACCCATACGCCGTGACGGGATCAAAGAACGAGGTAATGAAAAAAATCAAAAAAAAATCGAACCTTCTATCCGAAAGGCTCCTCAAACTTACGTATTGTCTCCCAAGTGCTCGGAGATCAAGGCCGATCGTTCAGGAGGGTATTTGCCCTTGCGCAAGAGCAGTTGAAGCACGTATGGGGAATGGAACTAAGGGAACTGCCGGTCAGGGAGAAAATGTCCCTTCAAGAGAAGAGACAAGGTGCGTAAAACATGATGAATCGAGTGGACATGGAGCGTGGCAGCTGACGAATTACCACAAAGCTATGAGAACCAACTCACAACCCAAGATCGGTTCGGGAGCGTACATATTAACATCCACATTGCCCAATGCATATCGAAGCGCATCGATACTCACGCCTTCAAGGATAACGGGCGCAGACGACGAAGCAACCTACGTGGCATTCTACACCCTGGTCGTGTCTCTGATATGGCTCAACGGAGGCGAGCTGAGCGACCAGAAGCTGAAGCGGTACCTGCTGCGGCTCAATGCCGACCAGAATGTGTCGAGCGAGAAGACGGAAGTGACGTTGAAAAGAACGGAAAGACACGGCTACGTGATCAAAAAGATTGAACGACCTCCTCTGGGACAAGATGGAGACCAGACGATAACCTGGCACGTTGGACCTCGGGCAAAAGAAGAGATTGGGCTTGACGGGGTGATGGGCCTGGTGCGAGAGGTATATGGAGGCTCGGACGATGACTTGGAGAAGAAACTGAAAGCGAGCCTTGGAATTAAGGAGACGGGGAACGCCAGAGAGAATCCAGATGAAGGGCAGGCAAGTGGTAGGCGATAACGGACTGGGAATGGAGAAGGAGGCGAGTAACATGTAGTAGATAGGTTTACATATCTGAAATGTAGCGAGCTTGGCGCTCAAGCCAACGTTGATTTTGACAGAATAATGAACTGGTGAGTAAATGTACCCATGACGAACCATATTTGTATCCTCGCACCCGCGGGTTATCACCACCAACAAACGCCCATATGAATGCACACAAATGTCACGCCAACACCCGTCAAACTCCATGCACATCCTTTGAAAATTCCTGAACAAACTCTCGGCTTTAACATGCCTAGTCTTCTCGTGGTGGAGGTGGCCCTGCCGGCTGGACCATTTTCTTTTTTTCCAGCATTGACCGTTGGCATTATTTCGCACATTGCTAGTTTCATTCGCTACCGGGGAGAACGTACCCGAATCATCCTGGCGCGAACCTTGACCAAGGGCTCATTCTCTGCGAGAGCAATATAAGCGAGAAGTGGTCGATGGCCTGCAATAGAGGCATATGTGTCGCGTTGAGCGTTTGTCCGCCATTCCCAGCTCGTGGTGTCGGGGTGGCCTGTTCCAATGTATTTGGCCTGAAGGCGCTCGAGTTCTTGTTGGGTACGGAGCTTGTCAGCCTATTCTTGTGGTCAGCTATGGCCTTTAAAATGGGCAGCGTCTTGATGTATTCGAACGTACCATTTTTATTTTATTATTTTAAAAAAAAAATTTGAGTGTGAAGAGACGGTCGGGATGGACGTCAGTGTTCCTGTCCCAAAGTAAGGTCCGTACGAGGTAAAACAGAAGTTCGCGGTGGGGCGAAGCGCTTGAACTTCGGGCATTCGAATAAACCTCCCGCGGCATGGGTTCCATCGCAACTTAGCCATCAACTTTATCGACGACGGCTCTACATTGTTTTTTCCTTCAGGCTTTTCATCTGGAACAACTCGAATAATTTACCCACCCGTTTACAACAGTACCCCTTGTAACGTGAATGCGTCGTCTTCTCCCGTCGAGTCAAAACTTTAACCACACAACTCACTTCACGCGTCTCTCCAACCTTCTACAACGCTGGCCGTAGATTATTGATCTCACGGGCATATGGCTATGGCCAAATCCTAGAGAGGGACTTCTGCAACGCCACGGGAGAAGAGCGGGGGCTCATCCATCGACAATGGGCACCCCATCGAACCATTCCATGCCAGAGCACTGGACGGAGCTCAGTGTTTCAAAACGGCAAAAGGCGCTCTGCTTGGAGCAAGTTACGGCTTTGAAAAATTCGTGCAAGCAGAACTGCGGCAAGGACAATGTGACGGATTGTCAAGAGTGCTACGGGAAATTGATGGACAGGCTACGGTCGAGGTACAGCGACAGCGAGGAAAGGGAATGGTTTGCTCAACGAAGAGCGTTCTTGCACGAACTTGACGGCCTTTTCCAGGACGCCAAGGATGGGAAGCGGAGCATCAAGTCTATTGAAGCCAGGGTTGAGTCGGAAAAGGAAGCGTGGTATCGCTGGGTTCTGAGAAGATACCCGGAGTTCATTGCGGTTTCCGACCGCGGCGTCAACCAGGATGAGCTCAGGGGGATGCTTGACGACCCAGACCGATCACGCGAGGAGCTGGTACAGACCATGCTGGAAGGCATAGGGAGGCCACCGAACTGGCCGTCTGGCGTGGACGAGTTTGCGGACAAGGTTGGTGCGACGAAAGACGGCGGAGAACTGAAAAGGCTGTACATGGCAGAGTTCTTCATCAATCGGTCGACTGGTCAGGTTCTGGAGAATGCCGAAAAGTACCTGGAGGAATATAAAAACAGCGAGAGCATGGCCCTGGAGGATATCATGGACAAGATTGTCCAGGATCTCCAAAGGAGCAGAAGCGCGCAGCCGCAGCGAGACAGCCACAGGAGGAGGTTGGACGAGCTGCGGAGGGCCAAGACAGCGTTTGAGCAGAACAGAATGCAGGCCAAGAGCCTCAGGGGAGCTCAAGCTGGCAGTGTCAAGGCCGAGCTCTACGACCTCCCGCCCTGCGTGGTCTGCGGTGGGGAAGTGTCGGCCAGCGACGTATTCTCATGCGCCGTCTGTCAAGCCTTGGTGCAAGCTGGGGGCGATGCCAAGCTGACGGTATACTGCTCCGAGGAATGTTACTCCACGGGCCATGTAAGTGGAAGGAGGCGTATCCGAGCGCTTCACGGTAAAACTTTTGATGCTGACTCGGTACACACAGGATGGTCACGTCGACTCAGCACACGACTGCGAAGCAGGCAACGACTGCGTGCAATTGAGTGATGAAGATGTGGAGATGGACATGGGCGACGGGACGTCGACAACGGTATGTTGCAACGAATGTCTCGAGCGGAAGCAAGCAACGCTGTACTGCTCGGAACGATGCGCCGTTGCCAATATAGCCAAGCATCGACTTGGCAAGCACGGAGCCAAGACAGCAGACGAAGAAGAAGCACGGGGGCTCGTACTTGTCAGTCCGTTGCAGTCATTCGTGGAGGCCACTCTGGCAGGCCAGAATCCGGGGTTGAAAATGACGCCAATGGCTTGAGCGCTGAAGACGATGAAGTCTACACTTGAATCGGAGGAGGTTTACACAGGGGGGGAGGGGAGTCTGGTGTATTATTTTCTGGAGATACCCCATGATGCGCGCTTGCTCGACTGTACTCTTTGATTACCCATTAGTAATTACCATTCATTCATTGCCCGCATCAGCTGAACAAAGCCGTTCCAGATCCAACCCCCATTCCTCCCATTCACTCGATTCAATATTTCCTTTTACGTTTCCAATTCCACCCCGTTCCTCTGTCTCCAACGGCAGGTGGTTGGTTCATGATGGCCCGCACCTCCGTTCCCCTCGAACAACAGGCGAGCCCTTCATTGACCAATCACGAGCTAGAGTTGGAAATAGAACGACTCCGCACTCCGCACTCCGCACTCCGTACGATCCGGTCCCCTACGTCGCACGACTCCCATACGGAGTCCATGATAATAAATAATATCAATTGTGTCATGTAATCCGTAATACGTACCATACCAATCAATCCCACGCCTCCCTCATCCTTGCACACCGGTCATCTCGACAACCCCCTCGCCCCCCCCCCCCCCCCTCGCGGACCGAATAATCCCTGCGAGACGGGCCGGAATGGACGCACATAGATGTGTATTTCGAATCCCAGCTACAAAGCGTGACAAAACCAACTACGCATAGATATGCTAGGATTCGAGACAGAAGAAATCGCTTCTATAAACCGTCAAACTATAGGATAGGACATCAAGAATTAAGCCGCAGCACCAACTTGAGTCGGCGGAGCAGCAGGAAGGGGAAGGGGAAGGGGGAACAAGATACCGAAAGCACCACAAACAACTACTTGCAGAGTCCCTCCTCGAAGAACCCGTATACATGGAAATTTCCCCTCTTGCCGCCCATACAACAAGTGGTGGAAGTGGGCGCAGAAAAAGAAGACCGAGCAAACCCAGATCTTTGCACTCAGCCTGAACGCGGCCAACATTTTTGCCATGGACAAAAAAAACAAAAAAAAAAACAAAAGGGGGAATCAAATCAAAAACGATGAAACCAAGACGCGAACCGTCAACCAGAATGTGCCGAAGAGAAACAGAAAAAGCAGTTACGACCCAATGCGATGCAACGCCATGACTGTTCAGTCTTTCGAGACAAACAGTGGACTGGTCCATCCACATATATCTATGTTGCGCAGGATGAGGAGAAGAAGGGGGGGAAGAAGAAGCCCTGGGGTATGATGGAACCAAGCAAAACCCACACTCGTTGCCAAGTCACCCTTTTCCTTCCAGAGTCCAACATGTTCATGACCATGCCTTCTTTTGCGCCGAAGAATAACCCCCTTCCGAACCGATAAAATGCAACCGACGGTGAACCAACCATACCAGACATTTTCTGGTGATGCATGGATCCTTGCCTTTCCCGAGAAATAACTTGGTGGCCCTAATGCAAGACTCGATGAGTAGACATACATAGTCCTCTTTGACGCGCTCGATGCAAATGCAAAAACGTACGCCTCAGCTTTGACCCGTGTCCGATGTGCCCCGTCGTTCGGGGCGTGTGGGTGACAGACACCATGCGCCGTGTCCAGCCAGCTATACAATCCATGCCATGCGTCCTGTGCTCCATATTGCAACAGATATCAAGTATTCTGCCACCCCATCTCCAACTCCAAATCCACAGTGGCTCTTCCAGTAGGTAGTCGTGGGCTGAACCCTCATTTTTTTGTCTGTTTGGCTTTTTTTTTCGAATGCTATCTTTTTTTTTTTTGGTTTGGTTTGGTTTGGTTTGGTTAGGTCGTCCATTTGCAAGTGTCAAAATAAATCACAGAATATGAATACTCCAAAACCGTGCCACACTATGGCCGCGCCAGGCAAGATCAACAACGTACTTCGTTAGGGTGGACGACAACAGCATAATTTTGACCGAGCAGAAATGCAGTGACATGGCAGCAAGAAAAGATGTGAGATATGAAACAGGGGAACCATGGGCAAAAGATGAAAGGTGGCGCAATGCGTTGTTGTCCTCTTATGCACGAGGTCCGCCGCGTCAGAGTCGCATCTCACCTCCCCATCATGTGGCGTGAGAAGTATGATGGGTTGTCGTTGAGAGACCCATTAGGACCAGTGGCAACACTGTTGAAAGAAGGATTGCTCCAAGGGTGGTGATTTGATCCACCGGGAAATCCGTTCACGCTGTTATATGGTCGGTTGCCACCCGTGTTCATGGAAGACGCCAGATTGTAGTTGCCACGGCCACTTCCAAGCCCAGGTGGTGCGGAGAGCCCCGGGGGCGGTCCGTGGGCGGGGAATCCGTTGGCACCGCCCGCCATGATGGCATTCATGTTGCCCATTGGGTTGTTTGAGCCTTGGCCAGGTGCCTGACCAGATCGCACACCCAATGGGTTCTTGGAAAAACTCAGGCGTATACCACCCTTTACACTGTTATGCAAGGGTTGGCCGTAGAGCTCGTGGAGAGCCTTGGTAGCAAAGGAAACGTCCTCAAACTCTACAAAGCACATCGGGCCGTTTTGCTTGGTTCGGAAACAGAGTCTCTTGTACCCGCGCTGCTTGGAAAACATGGCTTTCAGCTCTTCCTCCGACGTGTCGATGGGCAAGTTGCCCACGTACAGAGTATTGCAAGGCGGGTTTTGATCGGCAGGGTTGACGGGGGGAAAATTGTGGCGCGGGTAGTTGTGGCCGTTGGCAGAATAACCAAGACTCGGCGCCGGCGCATTGGCCGGCGACATGGGGTTCATGTAGGGCGGCAGAGATTGAGACGCTGGACCTTGCGGCGGGTGGTTTGTGCTCAACGACAAGTTTGCCAAACGACCAATCGGAATCTGAGGAGCAGTAGCTCTGCGCTGCGAGGTAGCTCCGCTCTCCGCGTAGGCAACCGGGTCTTTAAGCAGGTCGCTTGTTTCTTCGTCCTCGCCGAAATCGCTCCTGATGAGCGACTTGCCGGATATCCTCGGTCGCTCACTGAGGTGGTTCCCGATTGGCGACTGTGGAGAGAAGATGTTTTGATAATGGCTGCTCGCATCGGTGTGGATGAAGTCGTTTGCCGGGAATGCGCCACCGGAGGTGGGCGATACGCTGCTGTCTAAGCCTTGAAATCCATTAAAGCGACCGGGCTGTCGAGAGGCTGTAAGCGAAGAGGTTCCCATGGAAGAAGTGACAGCTGGGTTTGCGACTGCTTGCTCGACCGTGTTTCGTCTGGCCGTTGGACTGTTTGTCAGAATCT
Source organism: Epichloe amarillans (assembly GCA_024072835.1). Lineage (NCBI taxonomy): Eukaryota > Fungi > Ascomycota > Sordariomycetes > Hypocreales > Clavicipitaceae > Epichloe > Epichloe amarillans. The sequence continues at coordinate 2,176,258 of CP099637.1, read as the reverse complement.
CAACAACCATCTCAGCATCGTTGGAAATATTGGATCTGCCGTCGAGCATATTCTTCACTTCTAAAGCTCCCTTCATGCTTCGGAACCGTAAAAGAGCGGATCGAAAACCTTCGTCCTCGGACTTGTCTACCGGAAGTAGCTCGACATCGCCCAATTCTTTGGACCAAACAACCATCAAACGTAGGGACTCTTCAGATGTGTTGAGAGGCAGGCGGCGAATAAGAACTCGGACCATGGGCGTGGGAGTGGTCGCGAACGGGGTTCCGACAGGTCTGGTAGGCTCGCGCTCGAAAAGATGTGCCGTCGACATGTTAAGTGGATAGGGAGATTGGGTGGACGGAGAATGTCGGAAAGCCTGCGCAGCAGGCAAGAAGCTTGACGACGCTGCAGCCATGATGGGCTTGTCGGGGGCGGCGGTGGTTGGGAAAGGGCTGCTGTGATTGGAATGCGGCGTCTTATTTGACGCGAAGCTGGATAAGGTTGACTGCTGAGAGGATAAACCGGGCTCAGGATTCATGGCCATGCACTGTGGTTCTGAGAGCTCCGGCCGTTGAATGAGAAGAAGAAACAATGGGATTGCCAGCCAAGGTACAGTGCAGTAATCCAATCCTTATAGAAATAAAATGGCGGCTCTTGGTCTCTTTCTGGCTGAGTGATGATGTGCGTCGCGGATAGACCCCGAAATGCGCGAAAGTAGTAGAAAATATGGTGATGGAAAGTCTGAGCACACTGATCCAGGAACGAAAGATCAGATGAGTCCACAGTCACACTCGGCGCGGGCGCGTATCGCAGATCGATCGAATGCGCCGGTGAGAAAGGTCGACGCGACGAAATGCGACGCGAACCAACGTATCGTCAGTGACGATATGGTTCGACCGGGAAGGGAATATTCCTGCCCGAGAAGAAAAAAAAGAAGAAGCGTCTGTTATCGTGGGCTGCAGATGCTGAAATGAAAATGCTCGGTATTGACAGAAGGCACTATTATGCCAACGGCGGCGAAGGTCGAGAGTCGCACGGTCGCGTCGTCGTGCGTCCACGTGATGCCAAGTACGGCGCAACGTGGGTTTCTTGACGAACAATTGTCGGGACTAGATGTCGAATGGTGGATGGGAGGATGAAGAAGATCGACAAATGCGCGAGCCAATGTATGCGATGCGCGTCGCGCAAGAATATTGCGAAAGGGACAGGATGCGGGCCAAAATGAAAATGATGGGTAAGGCCAGATAGTGACGAGACAGAGATGTGTAGCTGGGTGGGAGGCGCACACCACTCCAGTAATAAGAGGAGAGAGGGCGCAAACACACAAGGTGCAAGCGCAGACAGGCGCAGGCACAGGCAAGAACGAGCGGCGAGGAGCAGCAGGCAGGTAGTAAGCAGCAGGTGGGCGAGCAGGTGGGCGAGCAGGTGGGCGGGCGGGTTGACAAGAGTGGGGTTGTAGTGAGGGATGCGTGGATGCGGATGCGTGGATGCGGATGCGTGGATGCGGATGCGTGGATGCGGATGCGTGGGTGGATGCGTGGATGCGTGAATGCGTGGATGGATATGCGTGGCTCTTTCCCAGTGATAGTGGTTGCCGGACTGGGGACTGACTGGGACTGGGGATCGGAAGGCAGGAGGGCAGGGAAGAGGGAGGGGGGGGGGCGGGAGGGCGCTGGGCTGCATTAAGAGACTCGGAGAATCGGGGACGTGGGAACACTTTGGAAACTTTGGCTGGAAGCGGCTAGAGGGTGTGTGTGGCTGCAGTGGGAGGGGGCGGCAGAGGGGCGGCAGAGAAGGAACCAGGATGTAGGATGTTGTCGCAGCCCGCAACCCGTTGTATTCCGTAAAAATAGGTGCAATGCAGATACATAGTTGGCTCACGGGCCGCAGGCAGCCAGCCCGGTATGAGGGACGACATCTATCCTTTTGATCATCCTTTCGACGGGCGAAATGGACCCATGGGTCAGTGGTCCGCAATTACTTGGGCCCGCTCGCGACGCAGCCTCGTTCCATGTCCAGAAGTGCCGCGCGAGGATCACAAGTGCCATTTATTATTTCAAGTGCGCGGTCAACGCGCGCGTACCTTACGAATTCGGCCAGCAGCTGGACGTGGCATGGCAACTCTACTCGACTCGACTCGATTGGTGTCGAATCAAGTCCGCTGATTCAGTGTAATTCAACATGTTGTATGCCGTGATGGGGACGGACCGGAGACGGAAGACGCGAGACTTTGAAGATTGCATTGGCCGCTGAAAACGTAGCGCGAACTGTCACTGAGCAGGTCATGAGCATCTCGCAACAACCCAAGGTGAGTACTCCATACGTCTGCGGGTGCGGGTTTTGCCCTTGTTGACGGATTACGCCAGTGACAGATATCACAAGTCGAGACGCAAAAAAACTGCGGCAACGCTAGGCCGAAAATCCAGAAAAACTACTCTGAGTAATCCTGATGATGTGGGTGGATGGGATCGTGATGATGCTGAAGGCTCAACATGCCATGGCTCCACCGATACGAGAGTACCGATTGGCAGGAGCCTCCGCACGATTGTACATGTATGTTACATTAGTACATTATTACATTACAAACCACCTTGTATCCCACGTGGTCGTACGGATTACATACAGTACTCTGGCCAGAGGGCAGCAGAGTGGGGTCGGAGGCACGCGCTAGTCTGCCTCGACCCGCTCGTTTCGAGCCCGCCAATCGGCGCACGAGCGCATTGGACGAGAAAGCCTCCTGGCTAAAGTCAAAAACGGAGGCGCTTGGAAGTTCTGGGCCACCCCCTCATCACAGCTTGTTCCCCGCCACTCCACGAGTTGTGTTGTCGTCGGTTAAAGAGTCCGAGGAATGCGTGCTCCAGCTCCCCACAAGGGCACCATGGACGCTTTTCGTTAGACAGAACAACGGTTTGCGAGGGAGGCTGCGACAGGAAACACAGGAAACCCCCTTTTTGTTCTCGTTGTCTTTGGGCGGCTTCCCTCGCTCCCATCCCCATCCATCTACCTGTCGGGACGAGACCAATCAGGGATAGCAGTCGATTGTCTTGAACCTACAGTTGTGGCGGTCCTGGGGTTGTTGGGGCCGACTCTAGCAGTCATGCGGCAAGGACATGGGCTGATGGGTTGGTGGGATGGATGGCGGGCAGAGACTCAGAGGACTCAGAGAGTAAAGTTTCGATGATATTACCAGATGTTTTTTATCTACCTACCGTACTAGCTCCATGTGTGACCGACAATACCCATGTACATAATTCCGTTTGGAGTAAGATGCGGCGCCCACAGACGCCCCGTTTCCGCTTCTATTGTATGGGGAAATCGCGTGAAGCCTGAAATAACCGTGGCTTAGATATTTGTATGTATGAGCACGGCAAGGTCATACCACGATGCAGGGTCAATCGCTATCGAGAAACAGGCGATCCCGGAAGACAGATAACGGCGCCATCTGCACGCCGACCATCATGTAGGGGCCCGGCCCGGTTTATCAGTCTGAATCTAGATGATTGACCCCTGATTGGCATGGCACAAGTCTGGTCGCGTTCAACTTTATGTAAAACATTACAACACGTTGCGAAGAAAGTCATTCTGCCCAGAGTAGGGAGCATTCCAACCAGCTCAAGCCAGTTAGGAAGTCACGTGTGGGAGGACACCGAGATTGGAATATCCACACGTGACTCCTGGGTTATGGTAACCTGAACGAAATTTAGCATCCAGCGGGGCAAGCGCTCGGTAGTTGTGAAGGGTCGCGCCTGCTGAAGCAAGAGGGGAATGAGTTTTTAGTTTTGAACCGCCACGACTTGCTACTCCCCAGACCGTCTCATGCTACCGCATGACCTGTCGCAAGTCCAGCAAAAAAAAAGAAACGACCAGATCACACCATTCTCGCAAGTGTCTCTGCATTCCCCCTGCCCCAGTTAGCACTAGACTTATCCATTTTTTGCGAGCTCTTTGCGAGCCTGGATGAAGGAGATTTCGGAGACCGCACCATGGTAACAATCCTTTGTTGATGTTTCCCATTCCATCTTGCTCCGGCATTTCCGCATAAACTGATACTGGAAAAGACGAGAGCTTTCCCAACTAAATTCAAGAGCCGGCGACGTAGTGCGCCATGTCTTGACTCGATCAGACAACTTGACACCTTTCCACCCTCCCTGGTCGCGTTTCCCTGTTGCCAACTGGAATGCGGGTTGGTCTGTTGTAGGGCTGTTGGGCTACCGGCCAGGCAGGACATACACCAGGGGTCATGACGCGTGAAGATGGTATATTAGCTGCAAACCCTGTGTGCATGGGAAGATGCCCGGCACCGCAACAGCAGCTTGGCGAACAATTTTCTTTGGCAGGGGTTCGGGAGTCAACATGCTCTGCCAAGTCGATATTGGGCTCGCTCTCTTTATCATTATATAAACAGCTGCTGCACGCGACCGACCTCTTTACGCGTCACTCGGTCGCTCCATTCTCTCGGGATAATTTGATCGTTTGAGCTACAATGCGTAGCTGGTTGAAACATGAACGTGAGTGAGCACGGCCCCCAAAGGCTGGGCCTCACATCCCAGTAGTAGGTACTTGGGCCGACCATCATCCTAATGTTAGAATCAGCGACTGACCCCCTATCAAGTGCCCAGTCTTGATACCTGGTGTGGATGACCACACCCAAAAAAAAAAAGCAAATTGGACAACTACACGACTTTGGGGCGCCTCCTTCTGCTATTTACAACAAGTCACTGCGACGCAACGCTCTCGGCGATGAAAAGTGCTCGATATTTCTCAGCCTTTGCATGTGCTCCAAGACTAGGCAGCTTTGGAGCGGTGTCGTCAGCTGTTGACGTCGCCAGCAAGTGATTACGGCTGGTCATCCTCGAGGAATTTGTCTAGCTTGAGTCCACCGGAAGGCTTGTGTTCTGACCGAGGCCGCAGCATAATGCAAGAAATAAAATGCTGAGCTCACAAGGGTGCCTTCAGCGAGGATGAAACCCTGCATGTCTCATGGCTCACCAGCGACGAACTCTTGAGCCAAACCTGTAACGCTTGCAGTAAATGCAAGGAGGACGCTTTACTGATAAAGTCCGGTTCCGCCTCATGCTCCGCGTACTCACCCCAACATTACGATGCGGAATACTCGGTGAGGATTAGTGGCAAGGTGAAATGCTGCACTCGCTGGAGCAATCCTCCCAGCCTATTATAAAACTGATCACTGGTTCGATGTCGTTCGAAACGAGAGAGAGGTGCAGAACTCGGGGCTCCGGGCATCCTCGTTAGGAAGCTACGAACGAGAACCTAATGTCTTAGACCGCCGGAAGATGAGCAGACGGCCTGTTGTATGCTGCTAAGCCGGACGAAACACCTGGCCTAAGCGCACACCCCTCAGGCAGGACCGAATCGAATGACACCTCGCGACTAGTCAAAGCTTGGCATTTAGCCGATCTGATCTGAAGGCGATGCTGCACATCCGTGGGCTGCAATCCTGATTGTGATTGATATGTGCGTCTGCCTCAATTTCAGTCTGCAGGTACAATTTATCCTGAGAAGGTTAGCCCAGTTTCCCATATGGGTAACACGCTCAACACTATAGCCCTGAAGCAGATCGTCTCAGATTCGTGGTTGTGTACCAGGGGGCATGAGCACAAGGGCATCGTACAGGAAATCTACCCTTCAGAAATCGACCGCTCACGCTGTCTAGCAAGTACTCCGTAACGAGTTGCAATGCAGGAGCAGTGTACGGTGACACGGCGTAAGCTACGCCCGCCGGCTCGGCTCCATGTGACCCGACCTTTGTCTTTCCGGGTTGCCGTCCACAGAGTTGCAACCAACTTTTGCAGAGCCGTCGTTTGCACGCCAACCGCAGAACAATTTGGGGGGGGGAAACAAAAAAGGAAGAAAAAAACATCCCCCGACTCCTCAATAGCGCCGCGGCTGTGCATGCACCAGTGGGGGGGGAACCAGGGGCCGGACCCCGCCCCAGTCCCAGCCTCATGAAGCTTGGCAGCCACCTCCGTCTCCATCTCCATCTCCATCTCCATTTTCGCGAGAACCGACGGCCGCCACGAGACCGGCAGGCGGGCCGTGTGTGAGTTCGAACGAGTTCTCTCAAAAATATAAACACGAAAAGATGACAAACCAAGCCTCCATCCTACGACTCGCCGCGCCACCTAGTCGACGGGGAAAAAAGGGGAAAGGTTTCCTTTTTTCTTCCGATAGATTTCCTAGATAACAAATCTTGATCTTTGATGGCCAATGGATCTACATAGTAAAACATCCTAGAGAGAGAACCTTAGGCAAAAGCACAATGGGAATGGGTTGCAAGGGGAGATTAGAATCCCGAAATCTTTATTAAAGAAGATCTCTACGCAGCAGTTTCACATTTGGTTTTTTACACAAGGTTCTCTATTAAAGATTTTAGGATTCTAATCTCCCCTTGCAACCCATTCCCATTATGCTTTTGCCTAAGGTTCTCCATTTACCGGATGTTTTACTGCGTAAACCCATTAACTATCAAAGAAAAACGAGAACAAGAACCGCCGCAGACAAGTTGGGGTTTTTTTAGGTTTTTTTTTAGGTTTTTTTTTCTGCTAGAAAAATTTATACTGCACCGTTGACAAGCCCGTATGGCCCTCCAACTTGCATGGTGAAAGGGGGCGAGCATCTTTTTCTTATTCCGAATTTGACATCTCTCTTGTCAATGGCCAACCCCATCCATCGGGATGATGATGACTTGTGGATGACGCTGAGAATTTCAGAATAAGTAGATGAACTGAGTGACATGCTTCTATCTGCGTTGTCCATGTATTCCATCTTCGTCTCCACGTGAAAGTGTCCCTGCATGCTAAGAAAACGGCACCAGCAAAGTCAGTCCCATCCAGTCTAGTTCTGATAATTGTACACTGTCCCCTCCATCATGCAAGCCCCATCTCCCATCTCCCATCTCCCATCTCCCATCTCCCATCTACGCCGTCTCCCCCGTCCCCGAAACAAGCAGCACCACACTCCCCAGCTGCCGCCTCACATCCTCATGATTCACATCATGCGTATCCTCCACCTCCCCCCACTGCATCGCCTGCCAATCCACCTCGAGGCTCACCACCCGAGCCGCCTCGTCGGCGCCAAACTTGGCATCCCCCGACAGGTCGGGCCTCCTCCCCGGCCCCTCGGTCCACTCCGTCACGAGCCGCGCCGCCGCGACAAGACTCTTGCCCGCCAGGACGGCCCTCTCCAGCCCGGCCATCTCCCATGCCGTCAGGCCCGAGACCCATCCTTGCACGACCTCGCGCACGCCGTCCGCCTGCTTCCTGGGGATGATGGCGCCCTCGTCCAGCACGGGCTCCAGCCTGATGCCCGGCCAGACGTGCGTGGTCATGAAGGAGACGACGTCGTCGGCCGCGCGCTTCTGCACGTCGCGCAGCGATTCGCCCGCGTCGTTGCGCCGGTCGTACTCCCCCGCCGGGGGCACCCAGCACAGCAGCGAGTCGGTGTCGAGGTATCGCATGGCCGTCGTGGTGATTTGCTCGCGGAGCTTGAGCGCGCGGGGCGCCCCGTCCGCGTCGGAATCCTCGATGTCGAGGGCCCGGCAGACGAGGCTGGTGAGGGGTATGAGATGCTGCTTGGTTGCCTGGGATGTGGACGTGAGGGAATCCCATTCCAGGGCCATGGCAAAGGCGAGATTGGGCTTGGAAAGCGGCAGGGGAATGATTTTTTTGGTCTGCGGGTGGCGGAGGGGTCGGGTGTCGAGGCAGACTTGGAGGGTTCCTTGTAATCAGAGCATGTCCAGTTAGTCTTCTTGTTTTTTTTTGCTCCAGAGGCCGCCTTTTTTTTTTTTTTTTTGGTCCATGGGTATGGTATGTGGTATGTATGCCTTACCGTCGACTTCCTTGACAGTGACTTCTTTCCAGAACCTCTTGCGCAGCGTCGTCGTCTTGCCGTCTTTTGCGTTCCGGATCACCTTGGCTTGCTTGAGCATCTCGGCTTGCCTTCGCCGCCGCTCGATTCTCTCCTTCACGTTGCGGACTGTCGCGATGGGCGGCTCGGGCGGCGGACCGGTGCCCAGGGCGGGAGTGACGTTGGCGGCTTTGCAGGCTGTTGCGTGCAGGGCTCGGTAGGGGGAGGGCGATGGCGATGGCGATGGCGTGGCGATGGTGCGCGAGAGCACCCGCACCCGCACCCGCAGGAGCGGGGGAAATGGAGCTGCGGGCCGCATGGAGGTAATGGTGTTGTGTGGTTAGAATGGAGTCGTGACTTTAGGTTTGATGAGAAAATGAAATGGTGGTGAAGTCTTGTGGGTATTATTCATTATTCATACGACGGCAATACGGAGTAGAGTGTCACGGGGTTGTTGGCGGGCGGCGGGGGTTTCTTTTTTCTTCCCCCTTGGTTCGGCCGGGCCTATCAACGAGCTGTGACTCGGCAGGCTCCCGAGCTTAAATATGCACACTCCGTCCAAGAAACCCCATCAATCTCTGTATAGTAAGATGTGAGCCTGCGGTATCCAACAACTTCTCCCTCGCATTCACAGTATAGGCTTGGTGGAGGCGGCTTCGGCGGACGCTGAACCTCTCCCAAATTAACTCATCTCAATGACTTATGTATATATTGGCATATTGCCCTGAATAAGCCTGCAAATGCCGCACGGAGTGCATTGCATACGCGGCGACTTGGAAATTTTTAACGATGTGGTCGCTGGGAACAAGTTGGCTGGCAATAGTGAAAACATCAATAAAGATGTCTCTCCCAAGAGTATTAGTGAAGGTCATTTTTTCACATAAAATTCCCCTCATTTCCAATCTTCCGTTGAATGCATAAGATACAGCCTGGGTCATTCCAAAGGCTATGGTGACTCCAAAAGCCTGCAGAGCGAGCGGCTCTCGCTTGTTGAAGGGAATTAGCACGCGCCGTATTTCATGTAACTCGCGTTTGTCAAGGGATGTGTGCTGTGTGGCTTCTAGCTCTTGTCTATAAGAGGTCAGGGAACAGAATCATGTGAGCGAGATGGAATCCTTAATTAGGCTTCTAACGTATTGAAAGTACTTGGTAGTTGCAATGGAAACTTCCTGCAGGTCGCGTTGAAAACCAGACACGGAGACACCGTCCTGCTTATTATCAAATCCCTTGAGTGGGCTTGCGAGCGCTATATGAGCGCTGGTAAAGAAGCCGAGAGCGATGAGGAATTTCATTTTCATGTTAGATAGGGCTTCCTTCGCATAGGCTAGGATACCATGTGAAATTAGAGTGCCGAGTAGAAATCAAGTTGAAAAGGGTTTACGTGATAAGATATACTTCTTCTACAAATAAGAACAAAGCAATTATATTTCCGACAGACAGTACGTCCGTAGATCGGCAAGGGCCTGGCCTACATGTAGCACCCGTTTTACAATATTATCCGGCAACCAGTCAGTGGCTGTAATAGGAGGCCGGAGATCATTTGCCTAGTGAAATTACGACCCCGCTGGCTAATCAGGTCCTTGTGTAACCATTCCCGGGTCTTATGCAGGGGACACGACTTTTTGACGCGGACTTCCGACCTCCGTTCTTCGTACAATGCTTTATAGACGCCATCGAAGACGCCTGCCTCGCAAATTCGAGTCCCGTACAGACGTAGTTACCCGACGAGACCCAGACGGAGCGAGCGGCTGGCTATTCGTCGTCCTTTCGATCCGACAAGCAAGCAATCAGCTCAGGAGATTCTCCGTTGCAGCAGGCCAGCAAACTTGAGAAAACTCAAGCAAGCGTTTTGCATCCCACGGTGGTCCGCCCAGACATCAGGGATCTAATAGGGGTAAATATCCACCCGTACGTACCCTTGCTTTCCCGAGGCTGACCGTTTGCAGTATCCATCCAACAAATGAGCTCTCGAGGGTCGAGTCTTGGCCGCCGAAAACGAGGCTCTCAACCTGCCCATTAGACGCACGCAAAAGGTATACCAAAGACGGCCACCACAAAACGCACAGGTCCATATGACAATAACTTCCAGCAACATTGATTTAATCAACTTTGGGATCTACCCGCCTCGATACAACAGAACCGGATGGCAGTAGCCCGCGACCACCGGACAACATGGACGAGACAAGCGAGCCCTCGGCCACCCTCCAGGTGAAGGGACCTACCTGATGGGTCGCTCTCAGTGGTTCCTCGGCAAGCGTGCTACGACGGTGCAATAGTGGCGAGGGGGGAGTCCAAAGTCTGCAGTCATATGGGCAGTCGGAGTCGCAAAACAGTAACAAGACTTGCGGCCCCCACGTCCATATACCACGGTCGCCAACTGAAGATGTATACCACCCATCCAGTATATCCGTTCGCCCCCGGAAAGAAATCTGGTGGACAGGTGATGATTCTCTTGAGCCCGATATCAAATTCTGCGGGCTTGCCAGTCACTAATCAAAAGGAGCGCACGCCGCGGTAAAGCTTGCTCATAGTCGTGACCAGCAACCAAAACCTCGTGACACTAATTCACGCAATGTTAGTAATTGCTGAAGGGCCCCCACCTACCTAGGCATTGAGTGGGAGACGCAGTCTTCTAAGTTCCTCAAAGCCAAAGCGACGGTTGTTACAGAGCTCTCATCGGGCCTCGTCAGGGCAGTGATATGTTATCTTGTATTGACGGCACTGGAACAACGCCAGGCATGCACCGCTAGGGCGTCATCTACGCTTGAGCCAAGCTTGATGATAAAATTCAATAAGTTTGACAAGCATGGGGTTAGTTCTCATGTTCTCAAGGTCAGGATAAGTAGCATTAGTCAGGGCTCGTGGATCGACAAAGCAGCTCATCTAGCCGGCCGCTTTTACCGGAGCATTGAGTAAAGGACGCCCAGGGAGGGCCACGACGTTGTCGTACTGGATACGCCGGGTGATGTCGTGGATGTGGCAGCCAAGTCTGGCTAAAGTCGGAGCTTCAGGACTTTCAAGAACGGCCATCAGGGGACGCAGGGACGTAACCGAGGCACAGGTCCAAACACAGGTCGTGAACGAAGAGCGAAGTACAACAAAGATGCTACGTAGAGGGCAATGCACTCGGCAACGCCTCGCATGCCTGCCAGCTTCATGTCACCGTCAACGATACTGCAGTAATATGTATCGGCTAGATAAGTGGAAGAGCGCGGGTTTTGCACTGCATGTACGGGAGCTCACTTGCCAGCAAAAAAAAAAAAAATTCATTTTTCCCCAAATATCACACAACCTTTATACCAGACGACGTGAGAATTGTTCGACCTGTTTATCTATATTTTTCCCCAAATATCACACAACCTTTATATCAGACGACGTGAGAGTTGTTCGACCTGTTCATTTATATTTTTTGCGTGACTTGTACCCTTTCGAGCGAGGTGGGGCGTCACGTGTGAGCTCTCCCCCCAATCCCCTGAGAGCGAGTACTCGACTCACTCGCTCGAGAGTGCGCACTGCGCCTGACAGCCAAGTTGGACAAACTCACGACCAATTCTCCTCCGACGCAGTCGCCCCAAGATGAGCTACGGCAAGAAGGACGAGGACGCCGACCTGGGCCTGGTCAAGGTCGACCGTACCCAGGTATTCCAAGAAGGTATGATCAAAAAGCGATGGCGATCCTCGGGATTGGCGGTGGGCTGCTAGCAGCTCCTTCTTCCTGCTGCAAACCGGGCTAATGCCACATTGCAGCTCGCATATTCAACGAAGGCACCATTCAACCACGACGATGCCGGATTCTTCTGACCAAGATTGCCCTTCTCCTCGACACGGGGGAGAAGTTCCCCACCAATGAAGCCACCACCCTCTTCTTTGGTATTTCAAAGCTATTCCAGAACAAAGATGCCAGCCTCAGACAGATGGTCCATCTCGTTATCAAGGAGCTGGCCAACTCAGCCCAGGACATCATCATGGTTACCAGCACAATCATGAAGGATACTGGCGGTGGCAGCGATGCCATCTTCAGACCAAACGCCATTCGAGCTTTGTGCCGCATCATAGACGTTCGTGCTCGCATGCCCCCTCAGAATTCGGTAGGTGTCTCACACCAATAATTACTGACCTGCGTTTCCCCAGGCCACGACCGTCCAATCGATCGAGCGAGTAATGAAAACTGCAATTGTGGACAAGAATCCCTCTGTCTCTTCCGCCGCATTAGTCTCTTCATACCACCTCCTGCCAATTGCCAAGGAAGTCGTTCGTCGCTGGCAGAGCGAAACTCAGGAGGCCGCTGCCTCGAACAAATCATCCGGCGGCTTCTCGCTCGGCTTCTCCTCATCAAGCGGGCAGGTGCCCATGAACAACTCGACGATGAGCCAATACCATGCCATTGGACTCCTGTATCAGATGCGAATGCACGACCGAATGGCCCTTGTAAAAATGGTTCAGCAGTTTGGCGCCGCTGGTGCTGTCAAGAACCCCGCCGCCACCGTCATGCTTGTCCGACTTGCCGCCCAGCTGGCCGAGGAAGATGCGTCACTGCGAAGACCCATGATGCAGCTCCTGGACGGCTGGTTGCGCCACAAGAGCGAGATGGTCAACTTTGAGGCTGCCAAGGCTGTTTGCGACATGCGAGATGTCTCCGACGATGAGGTCGCCCAGGCCGTTCACGTTTTGCAACTATTCCTGACCTCTCCCCGCGCCGTCACCAAGTTCGCCGCCCTCCGAATTCTCCACAACTTCGCCTCCTCCAAGCCCACCGTTGTCAGCGCTTGCAACCCCGATATCGAGCTCCTCATCTCAAACACCAATCGATCTATTGCCACTTTCGCCATCACCACCCTCCTGAAGACGGGTAACGAGGCTAGCGTGGATAGACTGATGAAGCAGATCTCCGGGTTCATGTCAGAGATCACGGACGAGTTCAAGATTACCATCGTCGAGGCTATCCGAACTCTGTGCCTCAAGTTCCCCAGCAAGCAGGCTGGCATGCTTACCTTCCTCAGCGGCATTCTTAGAGACGAGGGCGGTTACGAATTTAAGCGTGCTGTCGTAGAGAGCATGTTCGATTTGATCAAGTTTGTTCCCGACTCCAAGGATGAGGCTCTGGCCCATTTGTGCGAGTTCATTGAGGATTGCGAATTTACGAAGCTGGCCGTCCGCATTCTGCATCTGATTGGTCTGGAGGGACCCAAGACGGCGCAGCCCACCAAGTACATTCGATACATTTACAACCGAGTCGTCCTTGAAAACGCAGTTGTGCGAGCTGCTGCTGTTACCGCGCTGGCTAAATTTGGTGTCGGCCAGAAAGACCCTGATGTCAAGGCTAGCGTCAAGGTTCTGCTCACCAGATGCTTGGACGATGTGGATGACGAAGTTCGTGATCGTGCTGCACTCAACCTGAAGCTCATGGGCGAGGAGGACGACGACATGGCCGAGAATTTCGTCAAGAATGAGAGCATGTTCTCTCTTCCAGTCTTCGAGCATCAGCTCGTCATGTACGTCACATCGGACGACCAGGCTTCCTTCAACGACCCCTTCGATATCTCCAGTATTCCGGTCGTCACCCGAGAGGAAGCCGATGCCGAAGACAGAACCAAGAAACTTACAGCTGCGGCACCTACCCTCAAGGCGCCAAAGCTTGGCCCTACCAAGACTCCTGCCAGCAGTGCCGAGGCTGCGACTTCTGCTTCTGCCCAGGCTCAGCGCTTTGCTGAGGAGTTGATGCAGATTCCTGAGATGAGGGAGTTTGGCAATGTTCTCAAGTCTTCACCCACGGTCGAACTTACCGAGGCCGAGACAGAGTATGTGGTTACACTGGTGAAGCACATCTTCAAGGAGCACATTGTTCTTCAGTACGAGGTGAAGAACACGCTGCCGGATACGGTCTTGGAGGCCGTGTCGATTGTTGCTACCCCTGGCGATGAAGATGAACTAGAGGAGGTCTTCATCATCCAGGCCGAGAAGCTGGCTACCGACGAGCCAGGCAAGGTCTACGTGGCCTTCAAGAAGGTCAACGGCGAGAAATCAATGCCCATTACTTCATTCTCCAACGTACTCAAGTTCACCAGCAAGGAAATTGACCCATCAACTGGTGAGCCCGAGGAGTCTGGCTATGACGACGAGTACGAGGTCTCCGAATTTGATCTCAGCGGTAGCGATTACATTGTGCCTGCGTTTGCCAGTAATTTCAGTCACATATGGGAGCAGGTTGGCGCTTCGGGAGAGGAGGCAGAGGAGACTCTGCAGCTGGGTGGCATGAAGAGCATTGCCGGTAAGTAAATTTGCTGTGCCTCGGCGCATGCGCAGTTGAAGAGTTCACCCAAGCTAACAGCACATGAAAAACACAGATGCCACGGAGCAGTTGGCCAAGGCTCTTTCGTTGCAGCCATTGGATGGTACCGATGTGCCTGTCAACCCGAGCACCCACACGCTCAAGTTGCTGGGCAAGACGGTTCACGGAGGCAGGGTGGTGGCAAACGTAAGAATGGCCTTCTCTTCAAAATCAGGAGTGACGACGAAGATTACGGTCAGAAGCGAGGAAGAAAACGTGGCAGCGCTAGTGATTGCATCAGTGGCCTAATAAAAAGCAAGGACGTTGGCGTTTGAAGGTCTTGATGTGTTGATGATTAGAGCCTATTTTGGGACAAAAAAGACGGGACACAATCGACATGTTTTACGTTTTCACACACAAGTCGCAGGGGATAGAACTTGTTCATCATTCCCGTTGTTGTTCTTTCGCGTTGTTGAGCCAGTAAATGACAAATGATGAATACAATACGAAAACAATCTAGGTCGAAAGCTATCATCCCTTGGGCCTGTGGTTTTGAACATGAAGGACTCGCCAGATGTCCTCCCTGTTCCCGTCGTCGACCAGCAGCATTTCCCGAAATGGTGTAGTTCTCGGGGCCGGGAAACTGTCCTGCGCCGGCTTTGAAGATGGCTGCTTTGCAGGCGGGGATGGCGGAGGGAGGGGCGTAGAAGACGAGGGGTGTAGCCAGGTTCGTTGCAAGATACACAAATCGCAATTTGCTCGTCCTCAAAACACTTCTTCATCCTTCATACGCCACCGCAAAGGCGGCATCTCTCATCCTCGTCTTCCTCACGACCCCTGCCGCTCTTCCCTTCATCACATGACGAGCTCAAAGTGTAAAGTTTTAAAAAAAGGGCCCCCCCCCCAAACGCGGGGAAGCCACGTGCGCTGTAGGGTAAGCAGGTGAGACTATGTAGGGCTTGTTACTTGAGGGCATCGCGAGAGCCTAAACAAAATAAGCTATCCCAGAAGAGCATGGAGAATCCGATAGGCTGGCTGACAGGGACAGGCAGGGCCGAGGCAGCAGTACCAAAAGCGGACTTGCCTGACGACCTTTTTCGGCATGTGAGAGAAGCCGGAGGATGCATGTCTTGCTTGTTGGTGCGGAAATGTGGCAAGGACACCGGGAATTGCCCGGCTCCGTTGCGCATGGCAAGCCTGCTGCTGTTGCTCGGGGTTGGTGCTGGCCGAGATTGTTCACGGTACATGGCCTCACATGGCCGCCAGCCCAGCCATGCATACAAAAGCGCATACAAAAGCGCATACAAAAGCGCCTGCTTTGCATGTACCGTACAAGGTATCCCGTATAGTGAGTGGGTTGCACGGATTACAGTGGGTGACACCTATTATTGCCAGCCAGGGCCGCCCAAATCACCCCAAATTACAAGTCCGTCCTCACTGGAACCCCCCTGGACGCACGCGAACCGCAGGTCGTCATCATTGTTGCGGCTTTACTGTGTACCTCAGCTCCATCTCCGACGACAACCAACGCCATATGCTCCTCCTCTTTCTCCTCCTGCACCCACGCTCTCATCCTCTCTGCTTATTAAACGAAGACCCCAATTTTTGACATTTTGGATGTCGTTTGACCTGTGCTCGCGTCGCGGCTGATCCTGCCCAACACAACACAACACAACACAACACGACACGACACGACACGACACGACACGACACGACACGACACGACACAATACAACACAACCCGTCTTCCCCTGTCTGTCAAAGGGCGTCGACGACCGTGAACCTACGGGACCATGAACGCCATCCACGACAAGTGTCGGCCCAAGCACCAAGTCTTGGTGCTCAAGTGCTATCCGAAAACCACAAAAGGAGCTGTCGATGTTGCTCCCAACAGCAGCGAGCTGAGCTATTTACTCTTCTACGCTACAAGCCGTCGATCAAAGATCCAAAAAATTGGCGCATTTCTCGAAAAGAAGACGGCCTCGGACGTCTGGCGCATGCGAATTGGGTGAGTCAAATCTACCTACCGTGCCTGCCTCGCCTCGCTCGTCCCGCCCGACTTCCACATCGACTGCATTGTCCGTCTCCCATCGCCTCGGTGCGCGTTGTGCCTAGCAAAACTATCCGTACCTGACCTGCTTACTTACCCCTTGGCGCAATCAGAAATGTCCAGGTCACATTGGCCATCTTGGCTGCCCTCGTCGAGAAATCACCCAAAGAGGCCGCCCTCATCGCCCCATGCGTCCTCAAGATTCTCGACTTAATTCTTCGATCCGACGACATCACCATGGTCGAGTCGTCGCTGCCTACATTTGAAGCCTTCTGCGAACATCATGACGTCTCGTCCCTGTTCGGCGACAGCGCCTACTTGCAACAATATCAGTCTGTTGTTCGATCATATGCTCAGCTCGCCTCAACCAGACATGTGCCTTCAAGAGGTCCCGTCAGCAAACCGCTTCAGTTTCGATGGAGGAACGCTGGCCTGGAAGCCATCAAGCATGTCGCGGGCTCCGACGCTCTCTCGTCGGTGTCGGGTCGCCAAATCGATGTTGTCGTGCCCATGATACTCGAAAACATGTGGACCGATGATGACGTCTATCTCGATACTCTACTCCAGAGGGTGCAACTTGATGGCCAGAATGACCCTGAAAAGCTCACGGGCCGTCGCTCGAGTGTAAACACGGTCCGAACGACGGATGTCGCTGGCGACACGAATCCTGTTGCGTTGTCGGGAACGGCTTTCGACGTCGATAATCTCGCCGAGGAAGAAACCGGCGTCTTCGCGACACGGTGCTTGAAACAAATATTTGTTGTTCCTAACAGGGCCCAGATATACGGCGCGACCAGCGCCCTGCTCAAGTTCATTTCAAAGAGGGTCTCTGAGGGAGAGACTGTTGTTGTCACTGAGAAGTCGTCGCCTGGTCACGACTCTGGCTGGGCCATCAAAGTGTTTGATACCATCTCTCGATGGACACCAGTGCAAGATAGATATGTCATTCTCGTGGCCACTTTGGACTTCCTGAACAAGACGCCGATGCGAGAAGACAACCTGCGACAACACTTGAGCTTCACCGCCATGATGCAATCTCTTCTTCGCTCGGATGTCAATCTAATAGGCCTCAGCGTCATGGATGCTCTCCTTGGCCTGGTCGGACAGATTAAGAAGCTCTTTCAGCTGCACAAGGGATCCAGCCATGAGGGTAGCCAAAGCGAGGATAGGACCGACACCGAACAGGAGACTGCTTGTCGGGCCCAACGCAACGAACTGCTCGAGAGGCTCGAGGATTGCACCAGCGACCTGGCCAATCACGTATATTACGCTGACCAGGTCTCCGACATGATTGCCGCTCTGTTCAGTCGAACTAGACATGGCTGGTCAGCCAGTGTCACCTCTTTGACTCACGGGGCCGACAAGGCAGAGAATGGCGCCGGCAACGTTGCGCCGCCGTCGGCCATCGACTTGTCTGGCAGCAGCCAGTCTTTGCAAGAAACATACTTCTCTCACTCACCCGGCCGGCTTTCCGCCTTGAAGATTGTGAAAGCCATCCTACTACGAGCAGGTCCCAAGACAGGCCACAGCGGCAATTTGGATTTGAGCAGGAACCGGGTTCCCATACAGGTATGGGAAGGCACTCAGTGGCTTCTTCGTGACCCTGATGGGAATGTTCGCAAAGCCTATGTCGATGCTTTGTTGACTTGGCTGGACCGCGAGCTCGTTTCCGCGGACATGATTGCAAGTGATGACACCGCCACCATTTCGCACCGCTCGACAAAGAACGGCCGGGACATTTCTGGCACTCGCAGAGTGATTTCGACCACATCGAACCGCGAGCGTCAGGCCAGAGTGCGTCGCTGCCAGTTTCTGCCTCTGCTCCATGTTGCCATCTACGACAGTGCGTTGCAGTTTGTGGAGTATGACAACGATATCATACTGCTTCACAGTCTTCTCACCAGACTCGCTCTCAAACTCGGCGTGAACGCGGCCCGATGCGGGATTCCCATGGTCTATCGACTACAAGAGGACATTCAGGAACTGGAGCAGCCCATTCACAAGGTGCGCATCGCGTCACTCTGTCACGGCTATTTCTGGGCTCTGATAGAGAGATTCGGCTTTGAGGGATCAGTGGTTGGCCGAGCGGTCTACAACGAAATTGTCCGAAGAAAGAACAAGGGATTCTGGGTGCAAGGTGTCCACGTCCCAGCACCCGCGCCAGCCCAAATCGGAACGCCTGGCCAGCCCCGGCCTCATCCAAGCTGGGACCTGAGCGCTTTGGAGACGGAAGAAATTCTACCATTTGACGACCGGCCATCACTGGTAGAGTGCATCGCTACCAGCTATCATCAAGAGACGAGCTTGTCACCGCCGACGAGCCCTACCAACACCTCCCCGAACCGCAATCACATCCTTGGCTCTCATCCCGGACTTGAAGAAGAAGAAGAAGAAGAAGCAGGTGATGAGCGGCGACTTGAGCTACCGTCTCAATTCAGGGAGCATATGCTTTCCGACTGGTCCAGAGACTCTGCCATGGCAGCCATCGCAGCGGCAGGAAAAGCCGAGTCGCTGAATGGCTCCAAGACTGGCACGACTGGCACGGTATATAATCGTCTCACCATTAACACTGGTGGTGGTGTAGGTCTCAATGCAGTCAACGGCCATTACCCAAGCTCCCCTCACCAAAACCAACAAAGCCTGCGGCCGCATACCTCGCAAACCCACGGGGACCGATTGACGTCCGTGTCCAGGTTGCGAAAGTCCAGTGCTGCCAGCAGACTGTCACCGTCGGATTCGGCGTCGAGCAAGGCGGGCATCGCCTCGGTAGAGCAATTGAAGATGATGCTCGCAGGCACCGCATCTCCACAAACGGCCGGAATACCAGGATTAGACGATGACAGCGACGAGAGCATGTTGAGCTGCGCGTATAGCATGTCCGACACCAGCTTCAACCCAACTGCGTCCCAGACAGATGCGCCGACCACGACAGGCGATCGACTCGCGCGATCGATGTCAGCCTCGGCGTCTCTTCGAGGGCCGCTGACATCCAATCCAGCGATGCACGACGAGGGTCCCACCATGCGCAACAAGGGGGAGAATGACGAAGTTGACGTACCTCCCGTACCACCATTGCCCAATCCGAGCTCGCTGTCAAGCATGAAGGGCATGCAGCCTATCGAGTCACCAAACGGGAAGCGCAACCTCGGCAGTCGCGGAGGTGAGAGTCACGGGTCGCAGTCTATGCGGTTTCGTGAGGAAAGCAGCAAAAGCATGAATCTGCAAGACCTCCTGAGAGGCATAGATAGTCGCTCGGGTGAGGGAAGCCTGGGCAATCTTACGAAGCCGCCGTACTAGGTGGATGGCTCGGGTTTTTGAATTGTTATTCTTATTCTTATGCGGCTGGGATCACCAAAGAGCCAAGTTTCGAAAAATGGCCCATGTGTTGATTGAATGGAGGGAGAGGGGTGAGGGGGGGGGGGGGGGAGAAAGAGGACTTGGACAAGTGACGATGGGAAA
Organism: Epichloe amarillans; assembly: GCA_024072835.1. Classification (NCBI taxonomy): domain Eukaryota; kingdom Fungi; phylum Ascomycota; class Sordariomycetes; order Hypocreales; family Clavicipitaceae; genus Epichloe; species Epichloe amarillans. The sequence goes on along the minus strand of CP099637.1, from coordinate 2,156,636 downwards.
GTACTTGATGTGTTGTTGCGGTTGTACACGGTACAAAGTGGGCAGGCAGCAGCATTCATTGTTGATTAGCGGAGGAGGAAGAGGAGGAGGAGGAGGACGTTTCCATGGTGTCTGTCACATATCTAGGCGAAGAAAAAAACACCAATACTCCGTACCAGTCAGTGCCCATTGTGATAATTCTCCCGCCGACAATACAAGGAGTACGGAGTACGGAGTACATGCAGAGGCTGTCAAAAGGCGACGTCTTCGCTGTTGGGCCGAGGTTTGACATTTGATGTACGGAGGGAGCACTTTCGGCTGCGTTGACTTTGAGTGACGTTTCACAACGTTTACTATTAAACATCCCATGCTACATGCACATCTGGCAGCAAAGCTTCCAGCAACAACCTTGGGTACTCGATTGTTGCAATGCCTCGCAGAGCCTCACGGGCAGCCGGTAATCAAGGCCTCTGACAAGGACTTCATCATCAACGTACGGAGTACATACGTACCACTACTAAAACGGATAATTTCATTGGATAACACCATCCCCCTTGGCGGCACCATCGAGATTGAGAGTATAGTATGTGGGCGCGGCCCGAGGCTGAAGTTGGTTCAACGATTTTACACATGTACGGAAATTGCGTGAGACGAGATGTTTTGGTGCCGGTGGGTTTGCAAGGATGACGCAGCTTCGCTTGTTGAATGGGCGGCTCGGAGGATCTGCCGTGCATGCCTATGCCCATGCCCATGCCCATGCCCATGCGATCACCCAGGGTTGTGCACGGATTGGGTACGTAGGGCGGGTCTGTCTCCCATCTGATGTCTCGTGTCAGAGGTGAGAGGTGAGAGGTGAGAGATGAGAGGTGAGAGGTGAGAGAGGAAAGGGACAGGACCATGCGCTTGCAGCAGCAGCCGATGTGATGGGTTGCGAGGGGCAAGACCCAACACCCACGGTGGAAGCATGGCATATGTACATACATGGGGCCTTGTCGAGCTGAGAAACGAAATGAACGAATGAATGCGTCTTATCTGGTGGGGAGGAAAAGGAAAACTCCATTTCATGGATGTGTTCCATGTACTCCGTAGACAGATGAGATGACAGGAGGAGGCCCCGGTTGTTTTTGGCACCGGGGAGGTCCGGGGAGGACCGGGTAGATTTTAGTGGTTTGCCGGACTGGGCTGTGAAGAAGGAGAAATCGTTTCGTTTCCTTTTGCCCGTCTTCTTGAACGTGGTCATGGACTCTCATGGATGCAATATATGTACCGAGTAATCCGTACGGATTACGGACTATGAACAATGCAACCAGGTTTCCAGACCCAACCCCTCCCCTACATATTCAGCCGGTTCAAGACCCCCCCCCCCCTGATGGATTGGGGAATCAAAAGTGACTTGAGCTGGAGCTGGACATGGATGCAGGCAGTTGAATTATTATTAAAAAAAAAAAAAAAAAAGAGGCAACCGCCGACTCCTCCCCCTTCCGCCCCTGCCCCTTTTAGTTCTGCCCCCCTCTGTCCATCTGTGTGTTCCACACTCTTTCTATCTCTTGGATTCCTTTACTCCCCTTTGTCTTATTGCATGCCCATTTCTGACGCCAGCCAGCCCAGACTTGAAGATTCATATCCTGCTTGACACTTGCTTGACAATAATCACATCTTTTTCTTTCTCTCTCTCCCCCCTCCCGCACGTGGTGCCCCACTACGGCCCCAACCCAACCTTTTTAGGGTCAATCAAACCCATTGTTCCATCCATTCATCCATTCATTCATTCATCCATCCACTTACTCGTTCTTCGACCAGACAGTTAGGAAATCACGTGCCGAGTACTACGCCGGACTGGACTGGGAGGCGCCTTCTTCCCTGGACCAACCTGACATCTGGGCTCTGCAGATCCCCCGGGGAAAGACATTAAAAATACCGGAGGGGACCAGACAGACCAGATAATAGACCAGACACGACTCAGAAAACAGGTCGACGCGCCTTCGTCCCCCCCCCCCCCCACTCACCGCTCACCGCTCACACACTCAAACTCACTCACTCACACTCACGCTCACGCTCTGTCTCGCTACTCGCCGACCAGACGACAGCTCGATTCACAGTGTCCATCATATTTCCGCCCCCCCCCCCCCAGCCGGCCACTTTCTGACTTGTTGCCCTCACCGCCCTCGGATTCCACCAAGAATACCGGCGGCCGCTAGCTCTACGCACCGGATCGTCCATCCATCGGCCGCCCGATCAATTGAACGCCAAACCCGGGTTGAAATCTCGGAGCACAGCACAGTGCGTGCGTCTGGGCTGGAGCGAAGCCCCGTTGACATTCGCAACTTGGGGGGCGCGGCGCATTCGCATCGCATTCGCATCGCATTTGGCATTGCGCCCACGTCTTCATTATCTCCGACTTGATCATCACATTCGATATCAATCATGGCGCCTCGATTCCACGTGCCTGCAAGGTAATCAACATGAACATGCCGCGTTGCCCCTCCCCCACAGCTTGCATTACATGTACTATGTAATCCGGCGCCATCCTTGCTGACTTGTGCGTCTTTTTTTCCCTTGCAGTCGTGAGCTTCATGTGGTGGTCTTGGGAGCAGGTTCGTCAGCGTCCAATCTCCTCAGTTCCAAGACCCTTGTTCTGACTCCAGCTTCTCCCCTCTAGGTGGTGTAGGCAAGAGTTGTTTGACGGGTAAGTAAAACGAGACGGATGGAAGCCACTCATGGTCTTGCCTGAGGGATGAGAAACCCCATGCTCATGCCATCTTGCCAGCGCAATTCGTACACAATGAATGGATTGAGAGTTATGATCCCACCATTGAGGATTCCTACAGGACACAACTACAAGTTGATGTAAGTCTCTGCAACCAGCCGGAACCATGTTTGACATTGTTGACCTGTGAGGACAGGGTCGCCAAGTAGTTTTGGAGATGTGAGTTTATGGCTGAAGGTGTGAGTGAGCTCGCTTTGAGACGGGACTGCCGCCACTGACACATACGTGCAACGTTAGTCTTGACACGGCTGGAACTGAACAATTTGGTAAGAGCTGCTCTGCGTCTGCGTCTGCGTCTCGTAAAGTATGGTTGTTGCGACGGAGTCACTGATGCGGAAAATCCCAGTTGCAATGAGAGATTTGTACATGAAGACGGGGCAAGGATTTCTACTCGTCTTCAGTATAACGTCACCATCGTCGCTGAACGAGCTCGCGGGTCTGAGAGAAGAAATCATTCGAATCAAGGACGATGAAAATGTTCCCATGGTTATTGTGGGCAACAAGGCCGACTTGGAAGAGAGCCGTGCCGTACAACGAGCCAAAGGCTTCTCAATATCACAACGCTGGGGGGCACCATATTATGAGTCAAGTGCCCGAACACGGAGTATGCATGACCCTTTTGATCTGCGCGCATCCTACTTCACTTGATGATTGAGACTGATTTTTTTTTTTTGGTGCCTGTGAAGCAAATGTCGATGAAGTATTTGTTGATCTTTGCCGACAAATGCTTCGCAAGGACGACGATTATCTCGCCTCCATCGAGACTGACGACAGTGGGTTCAAGTTTGATGCTTTCCGAGGCGGCAATAAACGTAAGCGGCGAATGAGACTCGGAGAAAAAGATCACCCCAGATGCGTAATCCTGTAGGCCCATCTATCTTGTACAACAGAGTTGTCTGGTCCAGGACGCATGAAAACCTGCATGAAGTCTCACCAAAAGAAAGCAATAACTACAAATCCCGAAAAGGAACTTGACGATGCTACGAGACATGACGCAATCTCTTGCATTGCATTACTGTTTCAACCAAAAAAAAAAAGAACGGTCATCGACAAGACAAGAACAAACAACAACACATTGGGCCCTGGACGACGGTCAAAAGTGATTTCCTACGCAGTTTACCCCAGGCTGGGCTTCGAAACAAAAAAGGAACGAGCACAAAATGACGTGGTTTCTGGAGTGAAAAGTCATTGGATGACTTGATTGGAAAGCAAGGCTGCATGGTTCGCCTTGCCTGTGTTGAATTGAAAAAAAAAAGGGGTGGGGAGGGGTTACCACTTGGCATGAAGTTTTTCTCTCTATTCATACAGGCAACGGAATGATGATAGAAGGACAAAGAGGCACTCGCCAAGTGCGCGAGCAAGCATTGAGCACGGTGAGAGATGCCCGAGCTCGAAACAAAAGTTGGTACTTTTTTTTTACTGGGCCGGGAGTTGGTTGTATGGCGTTTATAGAGGGATCGTGGTTTCTCTTGAGTCTCGACATGTACCTTTACCTTTCACCGGATCACTACTGCATGCTTAGGTATTGGATAGAACTGTCCGCGTCCGCATCTACTCCGTATTAGTTCACGGTAGATAATATGCCCGACTCTCCACTTCTGGTGCCGAGTCCACACCAGAAGAATATAAAATCCACGGCTTCAAGTCCTCAGTTTCAATCATCCCGGCGTCCATGCGAGAGGCACAGCAATGCTTTTACCAATTCTGCTACTTCCTCCAGTCAAGACGACAATCTCATTGTCCCAGTTCCATCGGGAATCATGGACCCTGTTATTTGCGGACCGCTCTATTCAGCTGGACGGACGCGGGTGCGGATGGTCAGTGCCGCGTCTTGCGAGTGGAGATGCTGGACTGGACCAGGTGGGAGAAGATGAGCTCCCATGTGAGGCCAATGGGATGGGCACAAACAAACACTAGAGCACTCGAGCACTAGAGGGAAAGCATCGCCAATCACCACCTACTTGCACATGCGTCGAACCATTCGAAGTCAAATGTTTGCTGATTGACGCCAGAGGAAGCTCCAATGTTGGGAACGGACGGACACGGAGCTCGAGCCGCGGACCCCCGGGGGCGCAGCAGAGATGACCGGCCGGCACATCTTCAAGGCTCCGGCCCTGGGCAGCCATCATGACGGACTCAACGGGAGAAGGAATAAAATCTCAAATCTCGCAGTTGTTCCTTTCTGAATCAAGTGAGGGCAGGGCAACTTTTGAGGAAAGCATTCGTCGGCGGTTCCTTCCTTCCCATGGCCCGTCGATCAGAAGTGGTCAGGAGTTCCTTCCATCCGGGAGTTTGCATGTGCCGAGGCAGCGGCGTCCCCCCTAGCTCCTGCCCGCCCCGCCCCGCCCCGCTCCGCCCCAATAGTACGTACCTCCCATTGACCATTGACACGGGATGGACCAGATTGACCAGGCCAGGCATTTCCAATGAAGCTGGATTCTGTCAATCTTGAGTTATCATTTACAGTACAGCCAGCGTTCAGCTTGTAGCAGCATCACAATTGCTGCTCTTCCAAAAAAAAAAAAAAAAAAAAAAAAAGGTGCTCAGTGCTCAAATCCAACCAACCATGGTAAGTTGACGTGCTCGAGGAGCAGATCCATTCATTCTTTCCGTCTTCGAAATCTCATGCCGCTTCCTCGACAAGGCAGTGCAAAGCGTCCACCGACCAAATGGCGCGCAGCCAGAATACCTGCAGATTGGACGACCACAGCTTTCCATGTGGGAATACCTCAAGCTGTTGGTCAAGGGAATCACCATACGTGAGTTTCTTCATCTCCTTCCTGTCCAAGTTGGGGTCATTTTGCTGAGCATTACGGTTCAGTTCCCTTGCGCATGGCACTGTACATCCTCCGGGTTGTGTGCTTTGCCGCCCGCCGCCGCTTCAACATCAAATACTACGTCTTCTGCGCCATCGTCGACGTCGTCTTCACCAGTCTCAGCGACCGCGAGATCCAGGTGTACGCGAGACCCACCGTGGATGCATACCACTCGTGGCTGAATGACAAATTGGGCCGGACCAAGGAACCTGCCATTCGACAGAAGCTGGTGCACGAGATTCAAGCTCTCGGCGACACGGGCGGCTCGCTCCTCTGGCTGGGCAATCGCCGCAAGGCCGGCAAGATTGTCTTGTTCCTCCACGGAGGCGGCTACATCGCTCCTGCTTTGCGCGGCCACTTTGAATGGTGCTGGAACGCGTACATTGAGGCCGGGAGGGAAGCAGGCGTTGAAGTCGCCGTGGCGTTTCTCCAGTACACCCTCTTGAACGACGGGAGGTTCCCCGTCCCCCTGACTCAAGCTGCCGAAGCGCTTGGAGAAATCCTCGACTCTGGCATCAGCCCGTCCAACGTGTTCGTGGGCGGTGACTCGGCTGGCGGAAACCTCAGTGTGCAGGTCCTGGGCCACATGTTGCATCCCCACGAGGGCGTTCGACGCCTGGAGCTGTCAGAGCCGCTAGGCGCCGTGTTCTTGGTGTCACCATGGCTGAGCAACAATGTCTTCACCGAATCGTTCAAGCGCAACAACGGAAACGACATGATCTCTGTCGGGGCCATGGACCGGCTCGGCGACGCTCTTTACGGTCAAGAGCTCATCAAAGCACACAAAGCGGCCGTTCTTGCCGGGGACTACTCGGCTGCCAATCCCTGGATGACGCCTCTTGACACGGAAGAATCGTGGTTGGACGGCATCGGAGACCTGACTTCCCATATCTATCTCACGGTGGGGAAGAATGAGCTCTTGTATGACCAGGGCGTGAACTTTGTGAGTCTTTTGAGACGCAGAAACGCGACGTGTAAGATTAGACTAGATGAGATGGAGAGGGAGGCGCACGACGCCATCCTCGTTGAGAACGTCTTTGAGCGTCCGGGAGATGCGACGGAGAGGATGCGCGATTGGTTCAAGGCGAGGCTTACGTCTGTCTCGTGAATGGAGTGCGTGAGTTGCGAGCTTGTTGCATGTGTTGAGGCGGGAAGTTTAGGAGTCATGTATTCCCAATGGCCATCTGTTTATGTGTCTCGATAGGACGATGGTCAAAAATCAAATGAGCGAAGATGCAAATGGTTTTAAATTCGACATATTAACAAAAGGAGATTACTATCAAGAGCATGGGACAGATCCAGACGGTACCGGGATCCATCGCCATGATGAGGGGGGGGGGCCGGCCGCATGTACGTACCTCCTCGGGAAAACGAAATAGTTACACGGGCGAGAAACAATTTGCCGAGGCGGCTGGCGCGCTATTGCCAGCTGGGTCCGGGTACGGCTGATACCTCGTTGCTTGCAAGGCTGGGATTGAGGCAACTGACATGATCCAAAGTGGGCAAGTCATTCAAGGAGACAAGGAAATATATACATACACATATATATAAACTACCCACATCTTTCAGGACGCCGACACTCTTGAAATGGCTTCCTTTTGATCTTCCGAAGTAAAGCACAAGGCGCTGGATATCCTAATTATCCTACGTTTCAGAGACATGTCCTTCGGCAGCTGTCCAGACCAAGAAAGCACTGTTCTGTGGTCCGAACCAGAAACACCCCCTCCCCAAGATGGTTTCGGACAAGCTTTGGAAGGAATAGACCAAATGTACTGGAATCTTTCAGGCAGGCACTCGTAACGAACAATCCTTTGGAGATTAACCAGTCGCCCGTACATCCTTGGGGGCAAGTCAGTTGTTTCCGTTATCCACTGCCCCGACACCTTTTGGTTTCCAGCTCGTCGTTCGGGTCGTCTCCTCTGTCAATTTGACTCAACGTCATGCCTGATCCACACAGCGACCCATCTCTGCGTCTTTTCAGTCGCCGAAGGCCAGAGCCGATGACGCCCGGCTGGTGGACACGCGTGGCTGCGATCTCTGGCTCTTGGAGAAGAGCCCACTTGAGAATGAGATTGTGGTGTTCAGCATCGTTCAGCTTTGCCGCTCGGCTGACTGTGCCGTCGTGGTCACTGCGAGCGTTGCTTGTGTTTTCTGACGTCCGAGAGTTGTCCATCTCAGCCACGCCATGTGGCCTTGGAGCGCCAAGGCCGTTTTCATCGCCCGTACGAGGCGCACTGCTGTGTTTCAGTCCCGTGTGGGTGGGCTGAGCACGCGAGCGACCGTGGTTGCTCTGCGCGGCGGCTGAATCGGCACAGCTCGGCATCGTGGTCGCGCCGAGGTTCCCCAGCTCTTCTGCCTTGAGGTGACGAGAACAGTCATCGAAACAGGAACATTCGAAACTCAAGTACTCAATCCATGTTGTCCAGTCATCTTGACCATGTGTGTCATTGTTGAAGCAGAATGATTTGGTGAAGCCGCAGTGCGTCAAGCGTTCTCTGGTCGATTCCATATGAATCTCAAATCTTGAGCTTGATCCATCGACGGAGCTATTTGCACGCTGAATGTTGCCAGTGACGGAGCCTTCCTTGGTGGTAATATTGGCAGCGCCAGAAACTGCTGGCACATCTCGATGGGCTTTCTGCCAGGCTCTAAACTGCTGCCAGTTGAAAAGCTGTTGCTGAAAGATGCTTTTCCAGTCCAAGCCACTGTCTGAAGAAGAAGAAGAAGAAGAAGAAGAAGCTCCGATCCATGGAACCAGCATTTCGAGATAGCGCACGGGATCTTTCGATATGTGATTGGTGTCGCCCAAGCGGCAAACTGGCCTCCCCCCTGCCTCAATCAGAGAGTTGTATGCCTGCAATACCTCGTATTCCTTGCGCCCCGGACCGTAGGTAGTTGACGCATGCACATTTGAGGCTTTGGATATGCTGCCGTCATTCTTGGCTGACATTTGATCCAGACTTTGGAGAATACTGTCAAAGTTGGGTGGGACGTATTCTCCTGCTTCTCGATCCCTTCGCACCAAGTTCCTGGGAGCAACGCCGTCAGTCATTTTCCCGCAATCTTGAGCAGAGGGGCAGAAGCCGGGATTGTTCGATTGACCTACTTCAGGGATTGAAGAAGCTCCCTGTTATCCTCTTTACGGAATACCATGATGGTAGGCTATCGTTATCTTATTAGACACAGTCGGCGGCGATGGTATTGGCAAGCACCCTGCGAGGCGCGGGCAGTCGCCTAAAAGCGTTTATAACTTGCAGCATATATGGAGAGAAAAAAAAAACAAAAAAAAAAGGGAAGCAGTAGCAGGACAGCAGGAACAGTACTCACAGATACTGAAACCAATTTCGCCTCGTTTGTGGGCTCATGTGGTTGCACAAAGCGAAGCTCGTGTGCTTCTACTGCAAGTGATGCTCGCCCAAGGGTACCGAGAAAGTCGTTTCCACGTTGTCACACTGCGCAAGAGTACTTTGTCCTTGTCAGTGGAAGATGCTGTCGCCTACCATGCCAGCATGAGGGCGCATGAAGCTGTGCCACGTTGTAGAATTTGTAGACTTTGTCGGCAGTATCGTGATTGCGCGTCTATTTTTTCTCTCCCCTCCCGCCCCTTTTTTTCCACCTAGGCTTCTTTCCCTTCTGCTTCTGCTTCTGCTTCTGCTTCTGCTTCTGCTTCTGCTTCTGCTTCTGCTTCTGCTTCTGCTTCTGCTTGTTGCCGTCATCTCCTTCGCATCCGCCGGACCGTGCAGTGTCAATTCTTCCTGCCAAGGGAGAAGCACCTTCTCTCTTGATAGTCTTTCCCTGTCTCCCCGCCAAGGGATGAACGAAAGAGTCGTACAAGCCGGCACATGTACCATGTTGAATCTGACACGGGACACAGCCTCACCGGGGAACAGGCTAGTAAGCAGTTCCTCCATGGCACTCGGTGCATTGTGTGCCACACTTGAAACGAGGCGACATGTCTTCTCTCTCATGTGCTGTGCATGTGTGCTCACTGCTTGCCGTGCCTGTAGACCAGACCGGTGTGGCAACAGACGCGCCGGAATAACTCGCATGGCTGCTGCAGCAAGCCAAATACGGTAATACGGTATAGTCGCGATCTGTAGACTTTTCTCTCTCCCCTCCCCCCTTTTTTTTTTGGCACGATGCCTCCTTTTGAATGTTGTTTAACAACCCTGGAGCCTCGCGACCCGGTGAAGCGAGACCCTTGCTCGAAAAGTGCATCAGAATGCCAATGCTGGGCCACGGTATGCGCTTGTAGCCCTATTCGTCTTCCATTTTGAATCATGGTAAGATGGTAAGACATGGGTGAGAAAAATGTATAGGCTTAACCCCTAGTCGTCGCAACCTCTGAGCCGGGACGCATCCGTTCAAGGAAATATAAAGATACAGTACGTACTGCGTTTCTGGTGTCATGATCTCGCGATGCATCATCAAGCTGTCTGGAAACCAAAGAACAAACAGCTGCGCGAAATTTTGCTTGCCCCTCAAAGGCAGGGGTGGGTGGGGTATCTGACTAACGCTAACAAGGAATGCCTGAATGCCTGAATGCCTGAATGCCTGTAGTACCCACACCACCCTTGTCCCTTGTCGGTGGTTGAGATAATCCGTACGGATCAACTTCCATCACAACGGGTTGTTTTTGAGATTCATTTGGATCACAGCTTTGACCAGATGAGTGTACACGTTGCAAGTCTCGTTGTGCAAAAAGGTCAGGCTGGTAAAGATGTCCAGATCGTCTGCTTTCTCTGGTCATAGAAAAGTGATTGTCGGACAACGGAGGTATAATCATTTATTTGTCCAAGGGAATTTTAGACGAGGCCCAATTGCGACAGAACCAACTACCGGTGTATTTGGAGTCATGGGCGTGTGTCAAAGGTAAGGGTGAAAAAGGTTAGTGAAAAGCGTTCTGGGACAACGACGACAGAGCTTTGGAGCCATGCTGGCCGACCCATCCCAACAGAAAGATAGCAACAATGGCCAGCTTTCCGCATTTCACGAGAGCCTACTGTGCTGCCAACTTTGCGAAACGCCATGATCCCTTTCATTCTCCCCATGCTCTTATTCCTTTTCACCTTCTCCATTCTCAACATTTTATCGGTATCCGCTGATTCGCTGGTACGTCTTCGGGACGCATTGGATCTGCACAGTTTGGTGTGCGGCCCCAGCCTTTCATGTCACGGGCAAAACCCCCAGTGTATGAAGAACTCCCACAAGAGATTCCTGTCGATGAAGAAAAGGTTCCCGGCTACAACTCAAAGTACTTTTATCCTGCAAACCCTGGCGACATACTGGAGAACAGGTATCAACTAGATGTGAAAGTCGGTTGGGGCTCGTCATCGACTGTCTGGCTTGCGCACGATATTCGGAGGTACTCACCATCCTGCTGCTAGCCGTCCAGGCTCTCAATTGCCAATTATCACACGAGGCAGGGCAGGGTCTTGTGTGCTAATGACTTTCCAGACGCGGCTGGCTCAGGCCAAGGAGGTATGTCGCCCTCAAGATCTGCAACTGCGATACTTCGGAAGAGGATATGGCGCACGAGTTAGATCTCAACATCCAGCTGTCCTCTGCGGCCCATCATCACCGAGGACGTGGCGTCCTAGCGACAGCTATTGAGGGCTACAAGGTTGAGTCGCCCCGGGGAGATTTGCACCTGGTCCTTGTATTTGAACCTTTGAGAGAGCCACTATGGCTACTCAGAAGAGGCGACTCACGCATCAGGACTGTACAACCCATGAGTCGCTGCCGTTCATTAAAGCTCATATCCGAATCTTACTGGAAGGCTTAGACTACATGCACTCGCAAGGCCACGTTATTCACACTGGCATGTTGCTCTCCCATCAACCTGACCCTAGTATTGACCTGTGCAGACCTCAAGCTCGATAATATCATGGTAGCTTTTGAAGACCATTCCACCATCGATGGCTTTCTCCAGGGCCAAACTCGTCATCCTATGGCTCGAAAACACGTTAGAGACCGTGTAGTCTACCGCTGCCATAATGACTTCGGGCCGATCCTCAAAGGCCTAGGGAAGATGATACCACAGATCACAGATTTTGGCCTTGCGCAGCCTGGAAGCAGAGCCGAACCTCTCATCCACCCTATACAGCCCGACGAGTTTCGCGCTCCAGAGGTCCTTCTTGGTATTGGTTGGTTCTATAGTGCTGATATGTGGAATTTTGGCGCTATGGTGAGTTCCCTTCTTCCCATTGTTGTTCAATTGACTCTTGTTGACGTCAGAAGATCTGGGAGTTATTGGCCGGTGAATCTCTCCTCTGCCAGCCAAGGACGGAACCATATTCACCAGCTCAGCATCTAGCGGATATGATTGCCCTCATCGGGGACATACCTCCGTCAATCATCGAGCGCGAGAGACAAATGCGTCATTGGAGATGGTCACCTCCGGCTGTGAACCCCGACGGCAAACTCTGTGACAATGTCGCAGAGTTTTTACGGTGGCCCGTTCTTGGCCCAAGATGGTGGGTTCGAGTCCAGTCTGGCGACAACAGCTACTAATATGGTGGGTGGATTAGGCTCCTTTGTGCGTAACGATTTGATACGCCGTACGCGTCAATTACAGAATGAGCTGCCTAGGTGTGTTCGTGAAGAGGACCATGCCGACTTGTTCGTAAGGTTTATGAAGAGAATGCTTTGCTGGGTACCAGAGGCGCGCGTCACAGCAGCAGACCTATTAAATGACCCTTGGCTAAATTTGAAGTCTAAAAATTGATGATTGTTATCAGCGGAACGGATTGACACCTGGCTGTGGAACATAGTGACCAGATCCTTTGTTGCTTGAGACTCGGGCGAAAGGGAATCTGTTTGGTCTATAGCACCCTAGCTCTAGTTACGCTAATTCTTAATCATCTCAAGTTACAAATTAACTACTAAGGGGTTTGCAATATCTCCTGCCGCACAGCGCTGTTAGCGGAGGTGCAAGGGAGCGAGCCTCTATGTTAAAACTCTCCTACTCTAGCTTTTCCATAATCGTATTGCACTGCGCTAGGGTAGCAATACCAGTTGGTTCGCTGATAATAACGTGTCTGAGATAGATCATCCTGTCATCTGTCTTTACCGGTATGCTGCCACTAATCCCATCCCACAGGCAGTACTTCAGGCTTGGGCATGCCATCTTCATCTGGGCAAGACAAGAACGGTGGCTACGGAGCAGTTCCCCCGCCTGAGGAAGACCGGCAATAACGACACTATAATTGTTGATACTGCCGAGGTTATTCGTGTCGCTCCTCAGTTGGTGCTCCTCGTCCAACATGTCCATTGCGGCAATCAGCTGCCAACGACGGACGGATCCATCCCGCACTGTAGTCCTCGTAGCTCAATTTTTTTTTTCCCTGACATCGTTGAATCGCATAGTGGTTGTATCGGCTCGACGTTCGGAGATGCCTCAGGCTCGGGGATGGAGGAAGTTTCCGTGTGTGCAGGCGCGTGGAATGCTGTCACAAACCCTGAGTCTGGTCAAGTTGACTCAAAATGCTGGGTCTCGCGGAGCCTGAATTGCCGCCATGATGACTAATACCGTACGAGTCGCGCGAAATGACGCTGGCATTTCGAAGAACTGAGTCTCTGCTTGCCATGTTGTTGTTGAATGGGCAGCGGTAATTCAGATGCGCGTTTTATAATTCGGGGTGCATATTATTAATATTTCATTGCGTTTTTGAAACAAGGCAATTGGCATAGGTCGGTCATGTAACCCCCGTTTTGCGGCTGCCAGATACAGCCACTGAGGGCTCCAAAGGATTCTGGAGATGGCAGAGTGCATGGGCGCCACAAGGCGCAGCCACATGGGTCCAGATCTGGACCCTCTTATCAAATCTCAATCTATCCACTTTTCACGACAGGGGTGTGTGCGCATGTGTGTATGTGGCAGAGGCAGCCTTGTCCGACAGATACATGAAGTGCATCCACATTCGGCGGCGGATGAGAGTCACCATGTTTGGCTTCAACAGGGCGATGCGCAGATAATTGATGAGTTCACACCTTGCCGTAAACGCCAATCGACCTGAGGCCTCGGCGCAAACGCTGTCTCAGCCGCAGAGTTTGTATATAGACTGGCAGTGCATGCTTGCTACTGTGGGCCCACTGGGGACTCGGGAGGCAGGCAGCTAGAACCTTGAATCGTTGATCAGATGGTTGATAAACATTGTTAAGCTGTTGGTGCTACCTTTATTTGTTTATTGATTTATCAAAAGGTTGCCTTGGCTGGCGCATTGCCTTGACGCACAACAAAGCAACAGCAAAGTCACAGCAAAGTCACAACAAAGTCACAACAAAGTCAGGGGTCCAATTTTTTTCTGTGGGGGGCGATTAGGCGATTCCTGTTCCGAGCCGTCAGGCCCACGGCTGACGCATTCGATTGGCTTACGGAAAATTCTTCAACATCTCAAATCCCCGCGCTCATGGCTCATGGCTCATGGCTCATCTCATCGCATTGCCACTCATCAGCGCCGAAACCTCTGGTTCGCTGGGGGATAGCGTGAATGCCTTTGATGCTCTTGCAAAGTTTCCCGAGTCAGCACGCACAGCACGCACAGCACGCACAGCACGCACGCACAGCCCGCCGCTAATAATGGCTGATGGCTGATGGCTGATGATGGCTGATGACGGCTTACATGCATATGCGCGTGGCAACACCGGCGCCGGCTGGGGATTCGGGACCGAGGAGGCGGGAGGCGGGAGGCGGGAAGCATTGTTGGGTAAACAAAATAAAAAAAGGGAAAAAAGGCCTTTGCCATTTTCTCTCTCTCTCTCTCTCTCTCTCTCTCTCTCAGTCTTTCCTTCCCCATTGACGTTTGGTAACAAGGCTTGTCTTACTCGCCGCCGCCCGCTCCTTCTCTCCCATTGTCCCCAAGTCGAAGTGTCGGAAGTCCTGACGACCCCAACCAGACTCAAATCAAGCCTGCTCTCTCCGCCATGCGTTCCATCGCACTTGGTGCGACAGCACTGGGGCTTCTGGCCACCGACTCGTTTGTCGCTGCTGGGGATGTCTTCATCAGCCATTACTCCAAAGCCGTGAGAGGACATGGCTATCTTTCCGTTCCTGTTGGCACGGTCCAACGGCCGGCCAGCTCAAAACGGGCAGCCAAGACTTTTCAAGACAAGCTTCATAATATGGACGCGTTCTACGCCACCCATGGTGAGTCAAGATTCATTCTATTCTTCTCCCAACACACGAATCTGTCCTGTCTTTCATACCCGAGGACGCATGACGGGTTCCTTCGAGTTGAACCCAAAAAAAACCGCATGACGCATGAGTGTGCTGACCCTTGATTCCTTCTCCTCCTCGCTACAGTTGACATTGGCGAGCCTCCCCAGCGGGTTTCTGTCTTGGTTGACACAGGCTCGAGCGAACTTTGGGTCAATCCCGACTGTCGGACGGCCGTGAGTCAAGAGCAAGCACGATGTGTGAAGTTTGGCAAATATGACCCTCGAAAGTCGTCCAAATCCATGGGGCCTTTCGGGTACCACAAACTCAACTACGGCGACCCCTCCGACATGAGATCGCAGACTTCGGCGACCATTGTTTATTTCGCCGACGCTATATCACTGGGAGGCGCCAAAATCTCCAACCAGACGTTTGGTCTCGTGGCTGAAAGCCGAGGCCAGTCGCAGGGTATCCTGGGCCTTGCGCCAGATGTGGAAGGTGGCTATGACGGCGATAAACCGTACAGCTTGGTACTGAGCTCCATGGCCGAGCAAGGCCTCATCGCCAGCCGTGTGTATTCCCTCGACCTTCGCCACTCTGACAGTGACTACGGCGCCGTCATTTTTGGCGGTTTGGATAAGAGCAAGTTCATTGGAACCCTTGAGAAGCGCCCGATCATCAAAGGCATCAAAGGAGAATATCGTTTAGCAGTTGAGCTGGGCATGGTTGGTGTGAAGAGAGCCAAGTCGTCCAGCTTCAAGGTTGCGGAGCGAGATTCCAACGTCATGCTCGACTCCGGCGCGACTCTCAGCAGACTGCACGCGGCGGTGGCCATGCCCATCGCGGAAGCGCTGGGAGCTCGGGATGACGGTAACGGCTTATTCCGAGTGCCCTGTTCTACACGAAATTCAGCAGGCAGTGTCGACTTTGGCTTCGGAAAGAAGAAAATCCGCGTCCCACTCAAGGATTTCATCCTGCTCAGCACGTCCAAGACAGCCTGTTACGCGGGTTTGGTCCTGACGACTGGCCAGCAAATTCTCGGCGACAGCGTTCTGCGCGCGGGCTATTTCGTATTCGATTGGGACAACCAGGAAGTGCATATCGCCCAAGCAGCCAACTGTGGCAACGAGGATATCGTTGCTGTTTCGTCCGGAAAGGGGGCTGTTCCCTCGGCCACCGGCAACTGCAAAGACAGCGACGCTGCCTTTGCTGGAGGAAGCCAGGCAAGGACGATGCAAGCCGCGCCAGCAGCGACCGACACTGGCGACGCCAACAACGCTGGAGTTGGTGCCGCTGCGGCCAGCGGGCTGTTGATGATTGTTGCATCTCTGGCAATGGTACATAATGTTTTGTAATTGGCTATTTGAATTTACATATTATTAGCATAGAGGCCTCAAGGCGACGGGAGGGGCACTCTGGGGCACTCACTTGAGTCACTTCTGAAGTCGTTTGTTGCATAGAGTATAGAGTACTAGAGTACAGCATATGATACCCATCTTGAGGTCTACATTCAGTAAAGACGTGGACGATTTTTGCGATTTGCGGACTGTGCGATGGCGACGACAACTTTGGTATTGCTGAATAGCACATACATATTTCCATGTCTTTTCCTTTTCCCCGAGCTTCTGTTCCGGCCTTGACCCCTGCAAAAACCCCTACGAAAGTGGCCCCGGGTGGAAGGGGATCCTGGATGGAAAATTGCGGAGGTGGGGCCCGTCCGTGACTGGACAATGAGACGGGACGGTCGGCCAGGCCAGAGATCGATGCGTTGCCGAAACCATGGCCGAAGTTGGCAAAATTGGTCAAGGCCACGGTAAGCATCCTCTTTCCTCGTGACTCCTTTTTTTTTTTTTTTTTCACAAGTGGGCTCGGCGACGGCGCGGAACACCTTGGCCCGGCGGGAGGCGCAGGACCGCCATGTGAGGACGGGCGAGCTCAGTTTCATTTCGCACTTCTGTCAAGCTGGACCGGACGGCCCATCATCTGCTACTTAAGGAAAAGAGTTTGACGGCGCGCACCCCTGATTGCATGCGGTAGAGCAACGTTCAACACGTTCGGAATACAAAACGGCGACAACTCCCTCGACCTGAAAGCTGACCCAAAAAGTAGTGGGGTAAAGGATGCTTGTATTGACTAAGTCCTCTACCTAACGAAACCCCATATAACTCTGCTTATTCATTACCTAATCCATTCTCCACCCTAACAGAGCTACCCATTTTTTAATACTAGTGTTAACCTTAACACTAAGCCATGGTTTAATAATAATAATGCTTCCTCCTAATTACCTATCTCTATATCTTTATTCTTCCTTATCTTAGGATCCTAATCTGCATTATCCCACGTATTTAACCTTAGGGGTTAGAGCCTCTTGGGTCGTGGGATGAAAATCTTCAGGTTATTAATGTGGATTTTTCGTTAAGCCCCTCCCCTAATTGGTTTAACTTAATACGTAACTAATAATAACTTCTTTACTACTCTAGAAAGTCTTCCCTAAGACTTATAAAACTTGCCTTTTAGCTTATGCTCCTTATCTATTTTCTCCTATACTATATTTCCCACTTTAAAACTCCTTAAAGGTTTAATTAGGTCTTTATAGTTATTAACCTTCTGTGTTTAAACTAATTCCCTTTATTCTTCTCTGATATCTACTTTCTACAAATTAGTTTCCCTAATTAGGACTAGATCCTTATTCTCCTTTTTATCTAATAACACTTCTTCGTCCACCCCTTAGTGTCTTAAGAATAGTTTGAATCCTAATATAAAGGTTGCTAGAGTTGTTCCCACGCTAGATATGTAGCAATTGTTTAAAACCACTATAATATTTAGTATGGCTTAGTCCTAGAACTCTAACGAAGTTCTATTGCGCTTAACCGCCTATTTTATTAGTTATTATTTCACTAGTTAGACATTGCGTTTTGCTAGTCCTATTAACAAAGGGTGTGACACTAGCCTAAATGAAACTTTTATCCTATGTTTTTTAGCTATTGTAATAAAGTTTAAATTCTTAAAATAGGACCTATTATCATAATAGATTCCTTTTAGCTAGCTAAAGATAGAGCTCTAACATTTACTCCAGGTTTTAACCACTAAGTCTCCTATGGCTTCTTTATGGGATTAACCTAATGCAAATCTTGTTATATAGTCCACAGCAATTAATACATATGAGTCCCCATTTCAAGCCATAGGAGTAATTAGCCTAAGGTAATCCATCGCGACCATTGCCCACGGTTCTAGTATTGTCATAGTCTTCGGAGTAGATCTCGCTAATCTTGTCCCCGTTTATTAACACATAAGGCAAGATTAATAGTAAGATTCCAAATCTTTTGTTCTGTCTGGCTAGAAATACCTTCTATAAAGCTTCTACATGGAAATAGCTAGACTAAAATGTCCCGCTGCATTATAAGCTTATTAGAGCTTTATTAGGATATCCTCTAATAGAACACACTCTAAGAGAGATTTATCTTGTTTTATATAATATAGTATTTGATTAAAGATTCGGTATTAGAGGGATTAACATTATATTAGTTTTTATTATTTGGTTAGTATGTTCTAATAGCCGTACACTATAGCTATTAGAATCTCTCTATACTATTTAGAGTTAAACCATTCTTGCAGTTCTAGCAAGATTCTTTCCAAAACCTCTTAGTCTAACTTTTCCCCCTCTAGGAGGATTATTTCCGTATTTATTAAGATAAGAATAGGATAATCTTCTATCGCGGGAATTATATCTACTCCTATTCTCCTTTCTACCTTAAATAGTTCTAACTAAAGCTTGTTAGGTAATTAAGACATCCCATCCATGATAATCATAATCTTAGTCGTGTTAGGTTAATAGATGTATTCGACATTTGATTCCTGCAAGATATTAACCTAGCGTGTAACCTTGCCGTAAACTTCTAACAAATTAGCCATTAAGTTAATGATTCCTTTGTGGTTAGTGTACACCTTTAGTGCGTATAGTGACCTATCCACAAGCTACTTAGTTTCTTTTAAACCTATAACTATAGCTAGCATCTCCTTCTCTAGCATTAAGTATCATTTCTTAGCTTCCCTAAGCTTATAGGAAAGCCACATAATGATTCTAACTTTATTAAAGTTTAAGTCTATTACAGTCACCCTAGCTTTAGTGTCCTCTATCTAAAACAAAACACCACCTATTCTAGTATTAGAGGCATCTATTGCTAAATGGAATTACACCCCTAGGCAGGCTCTAAAAGTAGCATTCTCCTAAATGCTATTACAAATCCTTAAAAGGGCTTATTAAGCGTTGTTTATCTAGACTAGTTTCTCCCTTAAAACCTCCTCCTTTTAAATAGACTATTTTCCTATCCTTATGGTCTTAAACGACTCCTTAAAAAACACCCTTTTAATTATAACCACTAAGTCTAACTTGCTAGGAATGAATTTTCTAAGAAAGGGTATAAGGTAAATAAGTACTAAAATTTCGTCCTAGGTCTTAGGTAGCTAATTAGCAAAATGTTTCGCTAGATTAGCAAATCTTTCGCGATGTTTTTAAGCTAGCCTAATTCTACTATCTTCTAATAAGTATCTGACACAATCCACTTCCGCCACAAATAAAGTAGTCTTATGTCCGCTTAGACTAATAGGCGCCTAAGTAACGCAAGGGAAATATCTCTTCTATAAGAAGTTAAAGTGGTTATCCTAGGTTTCAGAACCCACATAGTGGTTATTAACGTAGATAGAGAAGGAAGTCTTAATGTCTTCTATATAACCTAGTATAGATTCACTTTCTATCCTATCCTAGAAGAAAAGATATCTAAATATAAGGTCCCTAAACCTAGCGTATGTTAAGGGGGATCCTGTTAGCCCTTAAGCCATGTTATTATAAAAATACATCCTATTTGGTCTAGTAAAAGCTGTCTTTAGTCTATTAGGGGGGTAAATCCTAATAGCCTAGAATCCGTTCAAGGCGTCTGTTTAGGATATAATCTTTAAGCGCCCGCAGTGGACTAAGTCTAAATTAGCTTCTATGTTATAATATAGATACCCTAACTTTATTATCTTGCTATTAATATCGCGATAATTATGAACCACTTGAAATTCTCTCTTGCTAGGTTTTAGGGCAAATATCGTGGGCGTAACCTATATTAAGTCTTCTCTTGTAATAATCCTAGCCTTTTCCATAGCTAGAAATACTTTCTTTAAGAACTAGCGATAAACTCCAGAATAGCGATATTGTTTTCGTTTGCTAGGTTAGGCTCTATCCACTAACGGTATGTAATGTTACAGGAGGTCTATGGTGCGAATATCCTTAAGCCTTAAAACAAAGCATTCCTTAAAGGTATAGCAAAGTCTTATAATTATTATCTATTATGAAACATTGCCCGCATAGTGTCTAAGAGTAATACGTGACTATTTGAACCATAAAGTAATGGTTTTGGGGTCTAAGTCTAACAATGGCCGATTTGTGTGTAAATTTCGGAACCTTAAGGGGTACCCCTTAAGATCTTGATTTCCCATATAAATTAGGAACCTATCCTGTCTAAGTCTATTCACTTTAGCCTTTTGGCTTCCTATAGTGTGCGCAGCGCTTAATTCTCCTAAGTCTAATAAATAGCCGTCCCTATCCTAGGTTTTCTAGTTAGAGTCTCTAATCCACTCATTTTGGTAGGGAATCTCATTTTTTAAGGGGGACCCCTTAATATTCTAATTTCCTATACAAACATAGGTTGCATCGTGTCCTAGAGTGTCTAGCTCTAGATATCGCGGCTTTTAAAGTTCTAACTCCGCAACATAGTCTATCCTATAATCGGGTTTTGATGTTAAGTCGCTAATTTGCTCATTTATATAGGGATTTTGACTTTCTAAGGGGAAAGCCTTGATTTCTTAATTTCCCATACAAATTCGCTTACCCGCATGTCTTAGTGTGTCCGTTTCTTGTTCCTCCTAATTTCTCACACCCATTAGATGCCCCAAGATCTTTAATAGATCTAGATCTTCCATCCTATCTTTATCCTAATCTTCTTCCATTTCCTAGTTACTGTTATAATTATTAAGTTCCACTCTCTTGTCCTCCTCTATAACTATTTCCATATTATCTCTCTCCCTAGCAGTCATTATGTCCTATAATAAACCCAGACTCTCTCTAGCTAAGATTTAGCTATGTTTCTGTCCTTTCAAACTTAATAACCACTTTAAATGCTAGGAAGCTCATTAACGCTTAATTTGACTCTAGGCGGTTCGCTAAGTGGTTAATATAGGTTTAAAGGGGACTAAACCATTAAAGTAAGAGGTAAAATGTTCAATTTTTGTCTGTGATCCTAACTTAGGGACTATTCTACAGGTATTAACGATTTCCTATAGCTTCCAGATAACCATAGCAGTTAACATTGTTCCAGGTTCGCACATCCCAGCATCCGTGTCGTTCTTCCCTTCCTAGTTATCTAGGTTTGTAACAGGTCCTTGTCTATCTCTCCTATCCTCTAAATTAATTTTTCCTTCGAATTATCTATCCTCCTAATAGACACTTTAACACAGGCTTATTCTCTAAGTATTCCCTAGTGGTATTTGCTTAAAATTTATAGCTCTAAGTTTATCTAACATTATTATAATTATAACTTCCTCTCGCGGACAATCGCTAGCATTATTATCCGCGGTGTTTAGTTTTCCAAAACCACTCTTAAAGCTTCCGTCTTTATCTAGGATATTAGTCCCTTTAGAATCTCCTCCACTTCCTCTAGGATCTTATAATTGTCTTTAATAAACTCTATAGTCTTATTTAGGTTTGTCCTCTAGGGCAGTTAGGCCTTCTTTCTATCCTTATTCTAAAATAAGTTAGGACATAGGTATAGCAGTAAAGTTTAAGTCTATCCCTTTGTTCCTATAATTATAAGTTTTTCTTCCCTATAGTGTTTAATAGCGTTCACATAGCATAGCTAAACCTTTCCTAGCAAGATTTCCTAATCCTATTAAGCGGGCATAACGTAATATTTCACTAAAGCTAGGATTCCACCTGTGACAACTCTTAGGTAAGCGCATAAATGGATTAGCTATTTAGCGTTATTTGCTATTTAAATAAATCTCTTTTCCTTTAGCTATACTGCTAGGAGACTATGTTTTACTAAATAAGTTTCGCTAACTAGTTTAACACTTAATCCCCCATTAACTAGGGCTAAGTTGCATTAGGTTCCTTTAATATACGTTGTAATATATCCTAGTGAAGTTAGAACCTCACCCTCTAATTTAGCAATATCGTTCTAAGTAACCACTGTATTCACTAATCCTAAGGATTTCAAAGACATTGGGTTTAGTGCTTCCTAGTACGGTTCCACTAGATAAGAAACTATTAACTTTGCCTCGTCTCCTTTTAGTTTCCTCTAGCATTGCATTAGATATCCTATCTGTTAGCGTATAATTAGGGCTAGCTACAGTAGTTGTAATACTGTGATTAGAACGGTGGTTTCGCCTAAGTGTTTTCCTAAGTTAAAAGCTAGGACGTTGTATTTATCCGTAGCCCTAATGTTTTCTAAGTTAAGCTTTTGTCTAGGTTAGTTCTTAGACTTAGCATCTTTCATCACCACTTCACGAGGTAAGGTTAAAATAGCTAGTCCCTAGGTTAGTGCTATGGTTCTTTCTAGGTGTGGTCTTAAAGCTAGCAATATCCTCTAAAACTCTATCTTAGACATTTCCTAAACTAGTTAAGACTGTTGCTAAGTTTCTTCTAGTTTATTATAGTCTAAAGTTTCCTAGGTGTCTTTAGAATCCAGAATCTCTTGAATTTGATTCTGGATTTGTTTATCCATAACTATCCCTAGTTTGACTATGGTTTTGGTGATTCTCTTGTTCTATCCACGAGTTAGTATAGGTTTAGAAGCTTTCGCTTTTCCCTTTAATGATTTTGCGGCAGCGCCTATATAACTGATTTTATCCTAATCCATAACATAACTTAGGGATTAGTAGTTTGTTAGGGATGTTATAAACAACTGCATTCCTAGAATAGGCACATATCTAGGAGGTGGAATTTGATCTCCTCCTAAATCACTAACATAGTTAGACCTTATCTATCCCTCTAACTCCTAGCGTCATTCTCTTTTTATCTAAAGTCTGTTCTAGAACCACTATTTGCGTTGTCATTCCTTATCCGCTGTTAACCCTTTGTCCTTTAAGGTATAGTTATATCCTATATATCCCTATTCCCCGCACTTAAAACACTAATAAAAGTCTAGATCTCCCTTTGCAAAGGAACTAGTAGCGTTAACTTATTTTCCTAGGGATAGAGAAGCATTATTTAAACTATATTTCTATTAATTATATTGTCTAGCCATTTAATTTATGTCATTAGCGGTCTAAGCCTAGAATGCTTTAAGTTATCAAACTAACTCTAACATCTAATTATCCTTCTCTTTATCTCGTTTTACCTGTTCCTCTATCCACTATTAAAACGGATTTATTAGCCTTATAGCTTCTTCGCTTAACTAAGAGATCTTCTTAGAAGCGAAGGAATAGCAATTATACAAGAGGACCTTTAAATCTAATATAGTTAGGTCTTTAGATGCCATGCCACTTATCTATTTATCTAAAGAGAATAAACAGTTAGATACTCGCTCCTGTAATCATGCGTCCACATCTTCATCCGCCAAATTAGAGACAAAGTTAGTGAATAATATTCTTTATGTCTCTAACTTTACCTTAGACGCAAGTCTCTTTGCCTAGTAAATGTAAGACTTTAGTGTCTCGCCCTTTTCACAGGCAAAACTAACTACCTCTTTTTATAGCGCTATTTTAAAAAGAGGATCTAGCTTTTTAAACTTCTCTAAGAATTTTTTAGACATCCTATTCTATCCCTAATCTTTAAAGTCTAGGTCCTAGTACTATATATCTGCTTTGCCCCTAAGGCCCTAGATAAAGATGTGTTAAGTAAGGGTATCTGTATATTCTTTCAGAATGCTTAACATTACTGCCATTATTTAGCAATGTTTCACGTACTCCTCTGCTAGCCTATCTTTTAGGACCCCTAAGAAGGTAACGCTAGAAGGAGCCGTAGGAGCTGCTATTAAGAAGAAGGGATTATTCATAGTACTCTGTTGTCTAATCCCCCTAGTGTCAACTAGGTCATCCGGTTCAATCGACAAAGAACGAAATTCTAGAAGAATCAACCCTTCCTAACAATCTAACAATAGGGAATAAGTTAGACTTAGCAGGAAGTCTAATGAGTCTTTATCTTGTTCGGTGTCTAAACTTAGCTCTAGATCCTCTCTAGTCTAAGTGTCTAGAAGGTCTTGCATGAAGTTATTCCGTAGAAGAAGTTGTAATCACAGAAGAAGTTGCAATCACAGAAGAAGTTGCAATGAGGTCAGTCCAATGCTATCTTAACCTAGGGAGAAAAACAAAATAAGGGAATACGCAGAACACCTTAAGAAATTTCTTTAACTAGAAAAGATAGCGTCCGCCTAAAAACAAACTTAAAATTCTTCATAGCTAGCTTGCTTAATGGATAATTCTGTTAAGAAGAAAAACTCAAAAGAAAAGCTAGACCACCTAGTTTTTCCTATCCTCCTAGAATCTCCGCTCCTCTTTCCCTTAATAATTCTCCCTAAAGTCTAGGCAGGCACTTCCTATAATATTTGCCTCTTCTTAACCGTGTCCTAACCTAATTCGCACTATGCTAGCTAATTAGAGCCTGCCGCAAGCGAGATAGTAGAGACAAAAGTGGGGTAAAAGGCAGGGCAGTGGCCCGTGCGCGCTAGTGCGCATTATATTGTAATTAGGTGCGTAAACCAAGGTTTTCGGCCTTAAGGTGCCTCTTAGAGGGGCGCTAAAGTTATAAGGTTTAATCCACATGTCTAAAGCTATCTTTCGCCCACTTTCTTATCCTAGACTAGCTACACTATTAGCGTTAGCAAGCCCGCAAGTCTATAGGTAATAATAACCTGTTTTCGCTATATAGAGAAATATAATTTCCTATATTATGTTTTCCGGTTCTAGTCTAGAAATTCTAGTTAATAAATTCCTTAAGTTTTAAGGCTATGTCTAATGTTATCTGTCGCGGTATATTCCTATTGTCTAGAGCTTCCGATCCTCTAAGTGTGAAAATAGTGGTTCCTATTACCTAGTTTACCTGTTTAGGTACACTTATTATAGGTCCCTTAAGTTATAAGTTCAGGCCTCTAGTCTGGCCATGTCTAATCCTAGGTTTGTTAGCTTTTTCTAGTATACTATTCCAAGATCCGGTGCGCTATCTTAAGATTCACCCTGGGATCTAAGGTTCTAGCCAGATGCTAGGATTTACTAAGCTTTAATTTTCCCACATTATCCAGAGTCCCCCTAGGGAGTCTAAAGTTTTGTTAGGGCTATTATTAGCGTCTGGAAATAGCCTAGGGTTAAGTATTATCGGCGAAGGTTATTCTAGTTATTGCGAGTCTCCTTATAAATCCGTAGTTTTATGTCTGTCTATTCCTAATAACCATAGCTCTAGGTAATCTTGCCTTGTCTAACAGAAGGGTTTCTAACCGTAGCTAGTAGTTATTCTTGTTCCTTGATAGTAACCGCAGCTCTATCTTTTAAGGATTTGTTCCATTATAACCGTAGCTATCCTAATGAGCCCGCAGTGCTCTGTCCTTATTCGCTATTCCAATTATTTTAATTATATTATTGTTTGATCGTTCGGTTAAGCCTCTTTAGGATAATAGACTGTCGCTTAGTCTGTTAATATTCGCAAGCTGAATTCATTAAAAACAGATAGCAAAGTCCCAGTCTTATTACTATAAAAGCTAACCCAAAAAGTAGTGGGGTAAAGGATGCTTGTATTAACTAAGTCCTCTACCTAACGAAACCCCATATAACTCTGCTCATTCATTACCTAATCCATTCTCCACCCCAACAGACCCGTCTTCTCGACTCACGAGCCGTGTAACTTAGTGGAGACTCCACCCACCACGGACGGACCACGGTGCCCACCGCGGTGCGACATCAAACACCCTGGGTTTCAGCTTCAGCTTGCGTTCAGTAGATGCCTGGTCATCCCTTTTGCACTCCTGTTTCACGACGGCGAGTCTTCCAAGATTGCGATTCACTGGTAGAAGGGTAGAAGAGGAGACGAGGAGACGGAGAGATGCCAGTCATTAATGCTAATCAAGGGGCAGTTGTCATTGATACAAGTACATCACATTCACAATGGACTCGGTAATGTTTTCAACGCCTAATCCGAATGTTACATTATAGAAACCCAGTCGTGGTCCTTTTTTTACAAGAGTCTCTGATCCTCTAGCTTTTGTGCAACATGCATACATTGACGTAATCTCCAAGACCAAAAGAAGCACCAGATAAATAAAAAGAAAATGAGAAAATACAAAAAGTCCTTTGTGCGCATGCGTGCGCGTTTCCGTGCGCCCTGGCATTACTTGGCCTATTACCCGTCCAATATCCTGTAGCCAGCTTACAGAGCAGCAATGAAAGCAACGGCAGCAATCAGCATACCGGCACCAACACGTCCGGCACCAGCAGTCACAGGGACGGAGCCGGTGGGGACCGAGGGAAATACACCACCGGTGCCAGTGCCGACAGGGACGCCGACGGGGACGCCGTCAGGGCCGGTCTGGGTGGCAGCGGGAGGCAGTTCGGGCTGAACACCAGCAGGGGGCGTGGGCATGGCAATGTTGGGAATGGTAACCTCGACAGAGACGGTCTGGGTGGTGGTCTTGTCGACACTGGTGGTGGCATAGACGATGGTGGTGTAAGGGACAGAGGTGATGCGAGGAGTGCCGGTGACGGTGATAATCTCAGTGATGGTGTGAGCGCCAGTGGCAATGGCAGGGTTCTGGGGAATATAGGGTCCGCAGATACCCTGGAAGAAAGAGACAGCCTCAGAGATGATATTGTCGTTCTCACCGTGGGCGTAGATGCAGTTGAAGATGGTGTCGACGAACTCCTTGTTGGGGCAATAGCAGCCGGCGTCCTTGTTGTTCTGGCACTTGGACTTCAACTCGAGGAAGGTGTTGAGACATCTGGGGACAACGGCAGGGCAAGGAGGAGCCTGGGAGGGCCTGGAGACCTCGCCGGTAGTGTTGGGTCTCTCGCCAGCAGGCTTCTCGCCGGTGGTGGTGGTGGTGGTGGGGTTGGATCTCTCACCAGTTGGCTCGGTGTTGCCCTCAGTCTTGGAGTTGCTGGGGAGAACGACCGTGGTAGGCAGGCCCTCGGTGTGGGTGCGAGTCACGGTGACGGGGCAGATGGTGGTGCTCAAAGGAACGGTGACAGTAACAACCTGGGTTCCGTTCTTGCCAGGGCACTCGGTGACGGTAGGGCCGCAGCTGGTGATGGTCTTGATGGACGTGGCGAAGACGGTCGACGTGGTGTCGAAAGTGGTGACAAAGGTGGTGGTCTGGGTACCAACGGTAGCAGGAGCAGTGGGAGCGGTTTGCTGGCCAGGCTGGGTGTTGGAGTTGGTTGACGCAGTAACAGCAGAGGTGGTCTCCTGGCCGGGACGGGTGTTGGCGTTGGTGTTGGTGGTTCCAGGGACAGCAGGGGTAGTCTCTTGTTGACCAGGCCCGGTAGAGGTTCTGACAACGGCAGTGTCGGGAGTGGTCTGGACCACCTGGGTGGTAGCGGTGGTACCAGGAATGTTGCGGAGGGAGGTGAAAGGTCTGGGCACGGGCTTGCCGCACTGCCACTTGATCTTGTGGCAGGAGACCTTGCACTTCTTCTTGAAAGTGAGACCCGTCTGGATCTGCTTGGGGTAAACGATGCGGACCTTCTTGGCACCGCCGCACTGGTTGTTCACGATGGTTGAGCCACCCCGCTTGCAGTCGGAAGTGTGCTTGCAAACACTGCCGTCAGCCATGTCGTAGTGGAACTCGAGACGAGCATCGAACTCGGTGGACAGGTCAAAGCTGCCGATGGAGAAGGCGTCTACACCGGCGTTGGCACCGACGCCAATCGCGAGACCGGCATTGTTCTGCTGCTCACAGGTACCGGAGATGACCTTTCCGGGGGCAAAAGTTCGGCCCTGGAGCTCGCCACGCTTGTTCTTGTTGTCCTCGCAAGACCAACCACCGGCGAAGTTGAAGCCAGCATAGGCATCGAAGGTGCCAGTGACGAGGTCATTAAAGTCCCAGTCCCCCTGCTGCTGGGGAGTACACTTGTTGATGATGTTGGAAGGGCAGGGGAACGTCTTGGCGGCTGAGAAGCCCAAATCAAAATCGAAAGAGACGCCAGCACCGATGCCGATGCCGATGCCGCCCAAGGTAGCAGCGGCCTGCTGGACGCCGGCAGCGGCGACCGCGAGGGAAGAGAGAGTAGACTTCATGTTGAGTGATGATGCACGATATTGAATATAGCGAGTGTGAGTAGTTGTTGTAAAAAAGAGAATATCCAAATCCAGTTGTGATATCAAGTAGGCCCCAAAGGATAGTCAAAGGAAACGAATGACTTTGACTTTTCGAGTGAATAAGAGACAGAAATGTCCCCTCACCAAAAAAAAAAGAAGGAAAGAAAGATACAAGGTTGACAAAGAACAAATGTGATGGAGAAACAAAACGAAAAGGTTATTCCAAGGTGGGAGCTTGTGATATCTATATACGTCGATTCATAATTCCGCACAGAGCAAGCACATCGAGCACTTACACGAGTTGCCACACCATGTTGCCTCTACGTCAGACTTGAGACCACCACACCAGGGTGCGCAATTTCCGGCAAGGCCTCTCGTCGCATCAAAGGCTATGCCTACCGAACACAGCCTTCATGGGCAGGTAAACGGGCTGACGGGGCATCCTGAAGCTGGTAGCGGTGGAAACCGTGGCGGCGGCTCCATAACGCTACTCCATGCGAGCACAAGGACAGACGGTAAGAGAGTGGACGGAGGTTTCTTCTTGGGTACGTGGCTGTTGGAGAAAACGGTGGTGTGGTCAATGATGCATGGTTGCAACCCGGCATCATGTGCATGAGCAGAGCGGTTGGGCAGCCTAAGCTCAGGAACAAGGGGCCGGTCGGTTGGTGTCACTTGTCGGCCATGAAACCAGAAGCTTCAAGCGGCATAGAACCATGAATCAACCTGAATGGGGTTGAAGGGGCCGAAGGGGCGAGACTCCGAGAGAGTGTGCCACGCCTACACGCCTACACGCCTACACGCCACCGTGCCGCCTGGACACGCTCGACCCCCTCCCTCCCCATGTGAAAATAAAATGTGGCACCAGGTCCAGCCGTCAATAGAACGACAGTAATCCGGATTCCGTACCGAGTAGTAGTCAGTCGCACGTCTTGGCTAGTCGGGGATAGTTAAATGCGACTTGGCCAGCGAGCTTCAAACACGCTAGGGATTCGGCATGTTGTCTCATTTGTCGTGGTCGTGGCGGAGCAACAAGTTCTGGTCCAAACGGGTAATACAGAACAATGGGGTGTTAACAGTCCGAGTCGACAGTAGTGATAACCCAAAATAGGTAGCATGCCGGCTCTAGAAATGGCAATAATCAAAGCACGGACACCTAAACACCACCCAGCCAGCCGGACATGAATGCCCTGGTCGGTCCATTGGCCTGAGACACCACGTCGACAGCCCGCGGGGGTCTACTTGGCTACTTGGCGCGCTGGCGGTCAAGTACAGGTCGGTCGGTGGAGGTGCCAGAAGAAATCCGTGTTGGGAAATTGTCCGGTGAGAGAGCGATCCAGCCTCTGTGGCATTCGCATGCAAAAGCGAGAGGAAGTGACAGGAAGTGAGAGGAGAAAGAGGAGAAAGAGGAGAAAGAGGAGGCGTGCGTAATCCGTAGTGGCGGCTTGTTGGGATTGGGCTTGGGGTCAGCCGCGGCCCCAACTGCAGGAACGCTACTGCAGGAACGCCTCAAGTTCAGGTGGCCGCTGAGAGTCAGCCTTCCTTCCTGTTTTGGGAAACAAACACATGCAAGCATTTGAAGGAAGGACCAATTGACCAGTGCCTGCTGCCGCCTTGGCTGGCAGTCAAATAAAAAGCACAATGAAAGCACAATGAGAGCGCACGTATGTACGGTCCGTAGGACATGTCTCATCATCACCATCTCTTCCCGCCGTGTCTTACTCTTGGCTATTTTCAGGCTCTGCACACCGTGGTCCGTAGCACACCACAACAACAAGTCCCCTATTTCCCGACTAGCCAGCGACGCGCCGGTGGCTTCGACCAGGTGTCCAAGAAAGTCATCCATTAGTCCGTACGGATCAGGTACAGTGGGGGGTGTACCAGGGCCGTGGCCCGTGCGTCAGGCACAGCACAGCGCCTTGGCCCCTTGCCAATTGGCCTCTTGACTACGGATTATTCTTGACCAATAATTATAATTACTAATTCATCAGTTAATACGGACTACTCACCAGACGTATGTATGTATGCCTCGCGTCGCTTTCGCTGCCTCAACCGAGTCAAGTCTTTCATTACAATGTGACATGGATGCTTCTTGTCCTTCTTGGCGACTCATTTCCCAGCCCAGACTCCTGGTACATCATCGCAGCCGGATTTTCGAGCCCTACCCTACCCTACCTGCGTGCGTGCGTGGGCCGAGGATGCACGCAAGTGAATGGAAGCATGAAGCATGCGACCGGTAATCCGACTGCGCGAATACGGATGAGTCCTCCACGTATAGTACAGTACCCGGCTTGTTACCATGAACGTCTGACTGACTGTGTTTATAATCGTTCAGTCCATGATTAAGTGGTTGCCGTTATCTAATCTCGACCAAGTCTGTCTGGCTGTGGCAAACTTCCAAGTTCAGATGGCAGGGGTGCATCGACCAGACGTTTCTGGCCATGGTTACATGGTTGGAGGAATTTGTCTCATTACATGACAAAACTGCCGATCTGAAACATGCTTGCTGACCTCCAGTTGTCCACAAGACACCGGAGAATTTTTGAACGATAAAGCCAGGACCCTTGTACCCTTGGTCGCACCACCATTCTCGTGGGCTTTTTGAACCTTCTGACAGCCCGACTAACTTTCACGACCACCACGACGTCATTTCATGCCAGCGCTCGTCAGTCAACAAGCGCACTCTTGCTAGCACTGGCCGGGGGCATTGCATTGGGAGAGGTTGAGTGAGTGTATGAGTATACGAGAGCCTATGGACGTAGAGGGGCGTGAGTCAGTCCCCCTGTCGAAGAACCGGAGACCCGATGCAACGACGTCTCAGTGAATCTCTCTGTCTAGCGGTTTCACAACATGACCCAAAAAGTTGCATTTCGCCCTCAACTTCAGATCACGGGGGTGGCGATGTCTGCCGTCAGGCACGAAAGAAAAGCGGGCATCAGCCTAGAAAGAGAGAAGGAAGGAAAAATCTTCCTATGTCATAGACAGCACTAAACTACTATACAGGTAAACGGGGTGCAAGATGATGTAGAGAGACGGGAGGCTTGAGAGAGCAGTGCTTCTCCCAGCCACACATAGTGTTTGAGAAAAACTCGCAAAATTCTCTTTACCCAAGCTGCTACTAATACATCTCTCTTTGACCCCGAGCACCCGTGGCAGCAGAAGGGCAAACATCAGAATACGCCATGTAACACGCATCTACGGATCAAATTCATTGAACCGGGAAGAGCTACCTGGGGACATATGCATGTGAACGCTTTGACATGTCCGTTCTCTTTCCATGCAACCTTGCAGCCAATGGCCAAAGATGGTACGCGTGCACAGCATTAATCGTTGTCGCCCTTGAGCCATGGATGGATGCTGGCCTCACAAAGTCACAAATCAGTAGATGACCCAACTATCAACGTAATAATGACTGGCATTGACTATTCTCCGACGACTGCATGCCCACAAAACATGTCCTTATCCCAGCAATTATTCGACTTATTTCCAACCCTGCATATCAAAGCGATTCCATGCCCGCCCACTTCCATTCCCAGTAGTACCTACCCTATAGGCCACAACCCCAATCATGATGCAGGCCCGCGCCGTCCTGACACGGCATTACGGACCAGCGGCGTCATAAGATGAATTCGATAGATCAGTACGCATGAATGGTCGAGTCCGGACCGAAAGAGGAAGAGAAAAAGTGTATAATCGCAAGGCGATCCGCGCATCAGTTCCTAAATCATATTGCTGTTCGCAACGTATCAATCCCAGTCAGCAAACCAGGCCTGCTGAAATGAAGTCCAAAGATAAAAAAGACATGACCTCACTTGTTTCAAACGAAAATCGAATAAGCATCGCTGCTTTTTTTTTTTAAAAAAAAAAGAGGGCAGCGCCACGACACTATCAATCACGGTTGTTCGCCGCAGACGTAGCCGGATCAAGCTCATCATTCTCATCCTCGGTATCATCCTCGATATTCTCGGCACGTTTAACAAGAGCAGCCTCCCACTCGAGACGAACGGCACGACGCTCGTCGTCAAAGCAAACACAGCCGTGCTTGTCACCGCGGCGATACGCGCCACCACACGCCGTACAGGGTTTCATATTGGTTGGCCCCTGGGACTTCGGGCCAAATATGTGCGAAGAAGGGTGGTTTCTTATTCACGGAGACAAGATGATTACACAAAATGTGTGTAAAGAATTTGTGAAAACAAAAATTTTAAGAATTGGGCAAGATATTTTCGGCAGACGATGTCTAGGATGCTTTTTGACAGAAAAGACCAGGAATTGTGTCCCTCCTCTCTGGGCTTTATACCTTTTTCCCCCTTCCCTAATGAATGAAGCTACTTCGCGATATTCACAGCTCATCTGGTCTGAGGGAGCTTCACGGTTGAAAAAAAAAAAAGAACCGTGCTATACATTACGGGGCGGGAGCGGGCTTGATGACAAGGCAGGAGGGAAAAGAACCCCCCCCATGATGACGAGGCTTGATCTGGTTGGTCTGGGGCTGTTCATGCGCAGGACAGCTTTTCAGTGGTTGAACTGGGAGTCCAGTCTGAACAAGAAAAGATGCCTCTTGGAGACGATGCTGATTGGTAGGATTGGTAGGAGGCGGTGGGTTTTGGGTTACCGGGAGGAATGAGGCAGATGCAAGAATTGCGTACAAGTGTCAGTGAATAGAGCTGGTTTCAGAGAGCGAGGAGAGGTGGTTTCAGAGAGCGAGCGACAAGTGGTGTGGGAGGACGAGATATGCAGAATGGGAGGCTTAGACGGCTTGTTGTTGCGTGTGACTTGCCGGAGGCGGGCCGGGCCATCCCTGTAGTTGTATGCACTACATGAAAAGTCCCGGTTGTGAAGGAAACCTTTCCTGGCATTATTTCATATTCACAGGCTGGAGTCCAGAGCAGAGTCCTAACCACCGGCATTCATCTTCCGGAATCTTTCTTCGGCCGCTCTCGCCCGCCGCTCCCTTTCCAACTTGATCCTCATTTCGGGCGTCAACCCCCTCCAGTCGTCCTCGCGTACTTGTTGGGCAGTCTTGGCCATTGAAGCTCCCATGGCGTTTCCCTTGGGCTTCTTGTCGTCCACGACTTTGGGACCCTCGATTCGCAGTCTCTCCTCTTCGGCTCTCCTCCGCTCCGCCTCCTTCTTCTCGCCTTCAGCCCGTTCTCGCTCCTCTCTTTCGTCGGCTTCAGCCTTGGTCAAAGCTGCTGGGACTTTGGCCAGGTCCCACGACCATTTTGATTCTCCCAGCTCCGACCGAGCTACTCTGAAAGCGTCACGTGTCGCTCTGTCACCACCCGCCAGCTCAAACGCCGTCTTGCCGTCGCCGTTTGGGACGCACGGATCAGCGCCTCCTCTGCATAACAGTCCTAATACCAGCGGTGCCGAGTTCTGCGAGGCAGCCAGGTGCAGTGGCCGGGGGGCGTGGTGATTCTGCTCCAAAGGATGGAAAACGAATTCCGCCGTCAGGTTGTTCTTCGTGAGGTAGGATAACAGTGCAGGGAGCTTGGACCGCCGTATGAACGCTTGGAGCTGTGATGTGTGTAACAGGGCAGTCCCTTCCTCTTCAGAAAGCTTTGGCTTGGAAGGTTTTGGAATTGACTCTTTCGGAATCGCCCGAGGCGACTGCGACTCCGTCGCCTCTTGGACAGGGATAATCTCTCGTACTTTTAGACGCGTCAACTCGATGAATGACCTCATGAGTTCGTTCTGAGTAGCGCGTCTGGTGCTGAAGGGAAAGCCGCGCAGACGAGTGTCATTATGCCTCAGAACTTGGCCTTCGTACGGGCCAAATAGCGTTCTTCGGTTCGTGTTGCCAGTGGCACGGATGAATAGCAGTTCTGAAGTTTCCAGCAGGGTCTTCCAGTCACGAAGCAACGCACGCACGTCCTCCACCAGCGCTTGCTCGTTGTACCGTCGCAAGGTTGAACCGGCTGAGTGGGCAGCGCCCTTGGCATTGTCATTTGCTGATTGCGAACCACCTTGCTTTCTTCGAGTGGTATAGCGGTGAAACGTCTTGTGAGCCAGGACAGTTGCCTCTCTGTTCATCGTGGTGGCGTTCTTGGTGGCTCTAGGAGCCAATGAGACGATCATGGCTGCAAAGTGCCGGCCCCCGATCATGCACAGAAAAACGTGCGGTCCCTTGTATGCGATGGGCGGCAGTGTCCCGTCTTTGGCTGGCCTGGGCAGTGATATGGGCTCAACTTGCTTCTTTCGCAGGACATCAACGAGATCAGAGTTTCCCCGCTCCTCTGCGGTCAAGATGGCGCGATAGAGGCCAAAGTAGTGGTTTTCTGGCAAGACCGGGGAACTGAACCAGATCAAGGGTGGCTTTCCCCGGCTTGGTCTACCTGCACTTGATCCTTCGGAAGGCTCGTCGTCAATCGTGTCACCCTTCTTCTGATCGGCCAATCGAGCTTGCTTCTTCAACAGCGCCGTCAGAGTAGACTCTGGCTTCCTCCCATCCTCGTCGTCGTCGTCGTCGTCGTCTTCTGAATCTTCCGAGTCAGAGCCGGACAGCGACTCGTCGAGATCGCCCATGAGCTTCTCGAATTCCTGCTCCGAAACAGCTTTTCCATTGCGAAGTTTTTGTTTTAGATTGTAATGATGCAAATCAGACTTCAGATGACTCCGCTGGTCTTGTGGCGACGAAAAGGCCAGTCCGCACAGGGAGCACGATGGCGAGCCGACGAGACTCTCCAGAGATACATCGGGGCTTCCTTCGTCGGGCGTTCGCGCAATCTCCTCGTTGAATATCGGTGCGTTGTCAGAGTCGGTTTTAAGAGTCAAGCTGTCTAGAACCTTGCTCGGCAGATCGTAGACTGGAGGCTGACTCATTAGCTTGTGCTCACTGTTGATGATGTTTCAGGTAGACTTGGCGATTCCGTAGAACGTACCGTAATGCGGGCGTCGCAAGACGTCGTCAGTCTTGGTCGCCATGCCGAGAAGGATCGGGGCTTGGATGTGCACCGTGGAGTTTCGAAGTTCGGGGGTTCGCATCAAGACCCATTTGACTATGACAACTTCACCCACTTATTCGCTGGCCGTTTTCTTATCTTATCGCGAGACCCTCCACCGCCACCGAAATGCAACATCGCCTCGCCTCGCCTCACTCTGATCCTTGCGATTCATCTTTGTCACTTCGGGTTATGGATGACTTTTATGACTCTTGTCAAAAATTGCCACTATGTGTTTTCTTCTCTGTTGTTTATTGCTCCGGCGTTCACAACACAACATGCGCAGTCTGTGCCATATCGGCGCCATAGCAGGCCAGCAAACTAACAGTCATACAGCTACGGCATGTCGTGCCTGCCGGTGACCGATGATGCCTGTTGCGTCGGGGTTGCAGATTCCTGGTGTAGCTGCAAGTCCAGATCCTGTCCCGCCCCACGCGAGATCTACAACCATGACGTCCCCGCGTCCAACCCCCCCCCCCCATTCCCCAAGCAAACATCATCCCCCTCACCCTCAAGACGTCGATCGAGCCCTCCTCCAACAACTCCCCACGACATCCATCTCCTCCCCAAACATCACCGCTCCACCAGCCCGGAAACACCCTTCGTAAACCCGACTTCCCACCCACCCAGTCGTCCACGACCCACTCAACAGCTTCATCAGCCACCACCCCGTCTCAACAATGGACTTTCTGAAAAAGATGTCGGATGGTGTCGGCGGAGACACAAAGGAGAGTACCAATAACAGCGGGGAGAGTCAAAACAGCGGCGTAGGCGGCATGCTCAAAGATAAACTGAACGGCATGGCGGGCGGAGGGAAGCAGGGGGAGGAGAATGAAGATGGTCTTGATAAAGGTGCGTTGACGACCCATTGCTTTTGGGGGGTTTTTTTTTAAAAAAAAAAGAGAGAGAGAGAGAGAGAGCAAGTTATGGCATATTGAACCCTGGGGGCCATGACTTTGGCAAGACAAAATCCTAACTGGTTCTTCTGGTTCTTCAGCCGTCGACTTTGTGCAGGAGAAATTCCTGGGAGAAGGCGACCAGAGCAACGAATCTGCCGCCGAGCAGGCCAAAGACGAGGCTATTTCCGACTTCATCCGAGACAAGTACAAGACGACTACTGGTAAAGATTTCTTCATCCCTGACAAGGAGAAGAAGTTTGGCGTTTAATATTGATATTGGTCAACAACTGGAACAAAGTGCTACAATAAACCCATCAGATTGAATAATACGAATCATGTGTACGACACGAGGAGAATTCTGTCGGGCAAATGTTGACTTCCGTCAAGTCCAAACCAGTTCCATCGCAATCACTCATGTATGTACCATTATCCAAAAAAAAAAAAAAAAAAAAACTTGAGCCAATAATGTTGGAAACTCTCAACTTTACTGGGCTGGTCCAGGATACTGCGGGTGGAAGACCATCTGTGGTGGTGCTGGCCCGCCTTGATATCTGCCCATGAAACCGCCCCGAGGCCCTGATGGCCGCCAATAGCCACGGTTCTGTCCGTATCCACGGCCGCCTCGAGATTGATCACCGTTGTGCCAACCTCTGTTGCCATACTCATGCGTATGTGGAGGAGCACCACCACCCGAGTAGTTTCCTCTCCAGGTTGACACGTTGGTGGGTGAATGAGCCACTGTCCCTTGCGATCCGACTTGATTGCGTGCCTCCCCGTTCCCGTTTCCACTTGCTCCGGCAGCGGTGTCACTTGCGGTCGCATCGCTCGAGGTGCCCGATTCATTATTGTGCGATTGGTGGCTATGACTATTGCCCCAACGGCCGCCTCGTTGTTGGCCGCGCCGTCTGTTTAACGTCCGTCGTACCGATCGCGGCTTACGGTCTACATGAAAATCAATCTTCTTGACGGGATCTGTGGCCATGTTATTGTGAGAAAGGCCACATCTCTCCAAATCGTCCGCTTCAGTTGTCCAGACCTGGAAAAGGTTCTCGAGCTTTTCTAGTCCCTGAAGCTCCGGGATCCACGCTCGGACAAAGGCACCTTCCTTGTCGTAATCGAATGCTTGTTTAACGGGATTGAATGTGCGGGCGTCGCCTCGGGGATCGTTGCCGACGCCCGCCACATACTGCCAATTGGCCCAATTGGAAGAGACATCGTAGTCGACGAGCAGCATCTCGTACCACTCAGCGCCGTATCGCCAGTCGATTCCCAAGTGTTTGGAGAGGAAGCTGGCCACGTTTTGTCGTGCTCGATTCGACGTGTACCCAGTCAAGTAGAGTTCGCGCTGGGACGCATCTATCAAGCCCATTCCAGTTGTTCCATTCTTGAACCGCTCGAAAATCTTCGCTGTCGCAGCAGGACATGGGCCTTGGTTTGGAGAAGCACCTTTCTCGCTAGGGGTGTTCCACTTCTTGTTATACGATTTTTCTTGGCGAAATCCAGATAGTCGGAAGAGGTTGCGTCCGAATTTGGCTGTGCAAAGTCGCATATAGTCTCTCCAGAGCAGTTCAAATCGTATGCCCTTTGTTCCATCGTTTTCCCCCCCACCAAATCCAAGTGCATCTTTGTAGTCATCACTGGCACCATCTTCAAGTTTCAGAAGCTCTTCGTGTACTTGTCTGGCTGTGAGGCACCCAATGGCCAGGTAACTGGAGAGTTTGGTGCTGTAATCGGTGCCTACAAGTCCGTTGCGCGTGTTCTTGTACGAGGTCAAGGCGCCAGACTTTGCCAGATGAGTCAGGCGTTCCCATGCTGCTGATTCTCCCCCAGGAGGTGGATTACTAGTCTGTGTAACTTCAGGCGCAGCCGGGGGGTCGGGAAGTATGTTCACGAGTGGCGTGGTCAGTTTCTTACAGAGATCCTCCAAAGACGAAGCCGAGACGAAAGGATGTGCTTGGTCAGGAATCATGGACCCTGATGGCAATGCTGGCAACGATGATTGCCCTGGTCGCGACAGTACTTTTCTCGGCTTTTCTCGAAGTGGCTCCTGGGATTTTCGGTATGTCGTGAATATATCAGGCAAGTCTTCAGGTCCTGCGAGGCCAGTGTCGCGGCTATTTTCCCCCACGAGTTCCAAGTCAACAAATTGTTCCAAGCAAAGAGACACCGGGTGGCGGCAACTCACTCGTCAACAAAATACTTTTCATCCTTCCAGATCTTGAAGTCAATGTCTTGCTTAGAACACAATGAAGCTATTGCTTTTTGTTCTTGCTCCTCCTCCCAAGAAAGTTCCTCCGTCATCCAAACGCTGTTCACGCTGGCGGCTGTGTCCTTCAACTCCTTTACCAGATGACCCAAAACATCCTTGGCACTTCCAACCCTTATCACCAGACCGCTGCCTAGTTCTTCCAGGTTTCTCTTGAGGTTCCAGACCGATTCGGCCAGAAACTTGGCTCGGTGCGGTCCACAACGCCAGAACTTACCCACTTGGCTTGTAGCTGGAGGATAAGGACAGGTTTCCTCATCTTTCAGGAAACCTGAAATTTCGATCTGATGAGCGGGGAATACGTAAACCGGCAAAAGGTGTGTAAACCCATGGTCACTGACAGACGCAAGATGGTGCAGAATGGGATTGTCAGCGACCCTCAGATCACGCCTCAAGAGGTAGACCAACAGTTTGGTACGAGACATTGTCAAGGAGAGGAAGAAACGATGGCAGGACCTGAGAAGATAAACTGTACTCAAATGGGTGTTATGTATAGCAGATACTCGACTATAGGCGGGGGTGGAACTTTCAGTCTTGGATATGCCAAAATGTCAAGTGGACGACGAGAGCCCACTTTCGGATTGTGTTGTGCTGACGATGACGATGGTCCACCAGCAAGGAATCTTGTACATGAAAGGGCGAAGGGGAAGCGTGTGGAGAAATGGTAGGTACATGTACATGTAGGGAGCTGGTTTCAGAAAAGGGGGCAGGGGGCTTTGGAGAAACAAAATCCCCGAGGCTTACATGTACATATGTATGTAGTGCCAGGTGGTTTGCGGGAGATTGTGGCCCTTGCGATCTGAGATGCAGTGGTGCATGTGTCGATACAAGAAGCACAATTAATGGCAGGTCATGAGCTAGTCTCATCAGAGCAAGAGGCGTCATTTTCAAGAGGCAGGTGCCGGGCATGGGGGCACATGGGGGCACATGGGGGGGTTGCTGTGTCTCTGGCCTTGGACCAACGGCACAAGTGGGGACAACGGAGTATAAGAGCATTTGTCATTTGTAAATTGTGAGCATGGCATGGCAAAGTTGCCAAGTGAGCTTTCGAGGCGGTCAACGAGACGGATATTCTTCTTCTCGCGGTATGGTCAGGTGGTGCGGCGCCAGCAAGAGGAAGGAGCAGAGACGCCGCTCGTGAGATAAGAATGAAAAAAATGGTGCTTAATAAGTTGGTAACCAAAGCCTTGGTCCAAAGCCTTGGTCCAAAGCTTGGTTTTGGTTCTAGTCTAATCTAGAACCAATAGTCTTCACCAACTGTGACTCCGTCACACCATCGAGCCATTAGCCATCGAGACCCAAAAACGTCACGAGAGACTGGTGACGTCTTGCAGCGAGACGCCAGACTCGCAGGCCCACCTCCCTCTTCCACAGCCGCGGCATTTTCACCAGCTCTCGTCATCATCCCTTTTCCATGCCCATTCATCGACAAGGTTGAACAGGTGCACACTACCACTGCAGAGTCGATGGAGAAGTCGATGGTGGAAGTCGCTCCACATTGCCCAGATCGGACCAGCTACAGTCAGACCCACCGGAACCCACCAATTCGGTCGGAACCAAACCAAGATTGCCAGGATCAGACTGTTGTTAATGTAGACGGTGGCTGCGGCTAATCCGTAGATGGGTCAATACATGATAATCAAGGGTCCTGTATTACTCCGTCATCCCACTTCGCCAAGGATGGCCCTCGAGTGGTGCCTCTCGTCTTCTTCCCATCTTTTGCTATTGAGCCAGAATCATCAATGCTGACAGGTGTCGGCAGCTGCCGAACAGACGCGTACGGACGCGCCCTCATTTCCACTCCATCAAAGAAGCTGCCCAAGGTGACGGTGACGGTGACGGTGACGGTGACGGCTTGTCCTCTTTAAAGCCCGTCTTTGCCCATCACGCCGCCAATATCATCTGTCACTCTTAATCGCCTGCTGATGATTGATTACATGCCGCGACCAACATTGTACTGCCTGCCTAGTTCTGGTCTTTGTTTTCTTTCCTTTCCTTTCCTTCCCTTTCCTTTCCTTTTCTCTCTTTTCCTCTTCTTTTTTTTAGCAAGTGCCGGCTGCACTGTAACCCCCACTGGGACATCTACCCTACTCTGCTACTGGGAACCTAGCAGTTCAGTTGAACCAGTTCTTCGTCCGTGTCATACTACAATAAGCGCCATGTCTTTCCGTCAACACCATGTTTCCCCCTTGCCCCGCCCCAGGCGACGCTTCCAAGTTCCTGGCTTCCTCCATGCGCGCTCACAACAACAGGAAATCTTCACAGAAGAAGCAAGTTCTCGTGTTCCGTGTCGACTTGCTTCATCTCCTCTTCTCCCCCCCTTCACTCCGCATCATCTCGCTGCCAGTCCCGATTCCCGAACGGCAACAGGGGTCCATGTGCATCGACGATGACGACTCCCATCATGTCAAAGATGCGAATCGAAGAACTTCGTTGCCCACAGGCTTATTTTTGAACAGATCCAATTTTTCATTCACGCATCACAACGCTTCACATCCAGCTGAGCTAATGCAATGCACAGTTCAGTTCCCTAATGGGTTAGTTATTAGTTCGACTTGACGGCCCAAGCTAGTGGCGTCATCAGTGCTTCGTTCGAGGTACCAAATCACCTCAGCATCATCACGCCGTCATTGGCAGAGTCTGCACTTGAAGATCTATTGTAAGATCAACTCGATTCCTGCAACGATACACGATTAATGCTCCCTTGCTCCCTCACACTGGTTGTTTTAGTCAGTTGTGTTGGCCATGACTTCGATCATTGACCTCGACAATTCGAGCTGGTTCTCAGCCCAGACTTTGTCTGCAGAAACACACGTACAAGTCTGGCCTGAAGAGGCATCACTTCACTGAGAAGAGGCCGAGGTGAGAAATCATCGAGTTGCAATGTAACATGATGGGATGTACCAACAGCATGGAGAAAGTTGGGTTTTTATCACCGCATGAAGCCTGAGAGGCTGCTGTCACCCTCTCGGATAACGACACTTTTTTTTCTTCTTTAAAACCAGGAAGGAGAAGAATAATAAGCATACACTTGAGCATGTTCTGGGACGCGATCATCCAACAATTCGAGCATATCATCTGCGCAGGGATTGCTGTCACGTCTATGCCCCAGGAAAACTCCACCATGCTTAGTATGAGAAAGACGCAGTGTTTTTATTGAAATGTACTGGACCGCCAAGTGAAAGGACAAGAACAGAATTTTACAGCAACGCTGATCGTTGAAATGCCCTCCTGCTAAATTTAGATGAGCAAGGCCGCAAAACCAACAGCCACTGACCCGACAACTCCCAACGAGGCCTGCATTTGTGAAGCGGCTCCTGTTATGGTAGCCCGATCGCCAGAAGCTATGCCAGTAGGTCGATAGGGGCTGGTTCTTGAGCCACCGGCTGTATTGTCGTTGCCCTCGACCATCTCACCACCAAACATACCATCAGGAGCCTCGTTTGCTTGCGCAGCCCTGGCTGCAGTCTTGTATCTGTCAAGGGAATCTGTCGAGGTGGGGTTTACAACGCCAACCATTCCTTTCTGACAATGACTGGCGACGGTGCAGTACATTGCCATTGGTTCAGTGCTGTTCACCGTCACTCGGAAGACGTTTTTCTGTGAGACGAAATCGTGATCATGTTAGTCGAGAGATTCCTAGAGAGGTCGCCGAGACGTCACAAAGTTTCAGCACGTGGGAAAGAAGATGACATACGTTAGGCCCGTTGCCCGAGGTCTTCATGACACCAGAGAAAAAGCCTCCTTGCAAGGCAGGAGTGCACCCGCTGGAAAAATCGCCCATGGCGACACTGTGCTGCTTGTAGAAATGGTACTCCAAGACATCGCCCTCTTCTGCCGTCACGGAACTGGGAGAGAAGGCCAGGCCATCTCTGCCAACCGCAATTCTGATGGTCTTGGCGCTGGCCTGAGCAGCCAACAGAGACAGGGTGGTGATGGTAAGATCCGTGAAGTGCATTGCGAAAAGTGTAATTGTCCCTTTTGAGTTGAGTTGATGATGTTCGGAGGTAGTAGAATGAGCCTATCGAATGAGAAGCTTTCACCATTATCAAATATCTGAATGGGCCGGGGCGATGAGTTGTATTAATACCCAACAACGACCAGTAGTCCATTTAAGATAAGCTTACAAGTTGCAACCAGACCACGACGTCCGAGACTAACTAAGAACTCGGATGACTCCTGCCATGGTCATAGTCCCCGTTGCTTTGAATCATTCGTCAGGAAGCCGCCGGTGTGCTCTATGCTACTCGCCGGGCCACTCGTCCCGTCTCAGGTCATGGCAACATGCACATAATAAATTCATGAGTAGGAGGGATGTTACCGGAAGCACATGAGCCTGAAGCAGGCCCTACTTCGCAACAGTAGGCCCTGCTAGCTAGTTTCCTCATCAGCGACACAGTTCTAGCCGTCCCGGTGTCGTTGCCAGCACGTCTAGAAGGAGGTGGCGTCTCGTTGCGCCGCCGTTTCACCCGTTTGCGTCTGACAGAACAACCTGGAGGTTGAGTTGAGGTGAGCCGTGAGGCAGCTGGTACCTGACAATGACGAGACTTTCTGACCCTGTTTAGAAAATAAAGGCTACGTGCAAAAACGAGTCAATCGCAGCCAGGTTTATGGGTCACGTTTCATCGACAACTCGTCCTCGCCGCTAGCCACGTCCCTGCCTCTGCGCTTGGCTGTCCCTTGAAACAATGCTCCTAGAAAGGCGATGATGGGTCGTAACGGTGCGTGTGTAACGGACAACAGGCTCGCTCCATACTCGCTCGGTACTTTAGATTGAATGGTCCGCACTGCACTGGGTGAGGTCACAAGCAGCTCACTCATGCGCATGTGTGCGGCTCCACTGGATCCGGCCAGCCAGCCAGCCAGAGCCAGCCAGAGCCAGCCAGAGCCAGCCAGTGCCATTCCACGATTCTCTAACCGAGGATGCCACGCGGCATGCATCGGCAATAAAATCATCTGCTGGCTGGTGATTTCCCAGACATCACCAAAAATCACCAAGGCCGGGACAGGAATTGAACCTTTTTTCCCTCCTCCCCCTTCCCCCTTATTACCATCCCAATCGGCGGCTTTTCTTGCTGCCATCCTGCTGCGTCAATTGGAACAACGTGCTTCTCCCAGCACCAGAACCAAGAAAAGAAAAGAAACTGCACCATGTCTGCCGTCAACCGTGGCCTGCGGTCAGCATCGAAGCAGCTTCGCGTTCCTCGCCTCCCGACGGCTCCCGCCTCATATTACGCAGCGGGCCGCTCGGCCTCCGTCGGCGCTCGCGTCTTTGCTGCTGCCTCTGCCTCTGCGACTCCACCCTCGAATTCACCACGAAACAGCTTTTCAACCTCTGCTTCCAGACTGTCTGGTGCGCCCGCCATGGCCTCCCAACCCCGCGAGTACGATCCTGAGATCAAGGACATTGCCGACTATGTCGCCAACAAGCCCATTGATTCGGAGCTTGCCGTGAGTGACCCTTTCGCCATCCATCCATTCACCTGGACTTCCCATCTACACGTACCCCCAGACACCCCAGACACCCCAGACCATTTTCATTATTTTGGCGGGGTAACCCTCTTCCCCCGCCAGCCAAAAAAAAGTCAACGACTCGACGACTCGACAACCATTTGTGTGCCCGAGAGCAACATCACAAATGATTTCTAACTCTTGCAAATACCTCTCTTAGTACGACACTGCTCGATGGATTCTCCTCGACACCCTCGGCTGTGGTCTCGAGGGACTGCGATTCAAGGAGTGCGCCAAGCTCCTTGGTCCCATCGTCCCCGGCACCGTCGTCCCCAACGGCACCAAGGTTCCCGGCACGCCCTTCGTTCTTGATCCCGTCAACGGCGCTTTCAACATCGGAGCCATGATCCGATGGCTCGACTTCAACGATTGCTGGCTGGCCGCCGAGTGGGGTCACCCCTCGGACAACTTGGGCGCCATCTTGGCTGTCGCCGACTGGATCAACCGCACCAACAAGGCCGGCGGTAACCTGGCTGGCGGCAAGATCCTCACTATCAAGGACGTCCTCGAGTCCATGATCAAGGCCCACGAGATTCAGGGCTGCCTGGCTCTGCTCAACTCGTACAACAAGGTCGGTCTCGACCACGTCGTCCTCGTCAAGGTCGCCTCCACCGCCGTCGTCTCCAAGATGCTCGGCCTCGGCGAGAAGCAGATTGCCGACGCCGTCACCCAGGCCTGGGTCGACGGCCAGTCCCTGCGAACCTACCGCCACACTCCCAACACCATGTCCCGAAAGTCGTGGGCTGCCGGTGACGCGTGCCAGCGTGCCGTCAACCTGGCTCTCAAGGTCATGAAGGGCGAGCAGGGCATTCCCACTGTCCTGTCCGCTCCTACTTGGGGTTTCTACGATGTCCTCTTCAAGGGCAACAAGTTCGAGTTCCAGCGTCC
The DNA here is from genome assembly GCA_024072835.1 of Epichloe amarillans. NCBI lineage: Eukaryota > Fungi > Ascomycota > Sordariomycetes > Hypocreales > Clavicipitaceae > Epichloe > Epichloe amarillans. The sequence continues at coordinate 2,112,130 of CP099637.1, read as the reverse complement.
TTACGGCAGCTATGTCATGGAGAATGTTCTCTTCAAGGTCTCATACCCTGGTATGGCACCTCTTCACCTCTCCCAACTCTTAAAGTCCCGCTTCCACTTCATTCCGTCACCTCGATTTGCTAACACCCTGGGGGGGTTGCAGCCGAATTCCACTCTCAGACTGCCGTCGAGGCCTCCGAGATCTTCTACCACAAGCTCAAGAAGATGGGCAAGTCCGCCGCCGACATAAAGTCCGTCACCTGCCGCACCCACGAAGCTTGCATCCGCATCATCGACAAGCAGTTTAAGCCAATGGACAACTTTGCCGACCGCGACCACTGCATCCAGTACATGTGCTCAGTCATGCTCGTCTTCGGCCGTCTCGAGGCCACTGACTACACCGATGGCGGCGAGGCCGCCACCTCGGAGCTCGTCGAGTCCCTACGCAAGAAGATCAAGTGTGTTGAGGAACCCCAGTACACAAAGGACTACCATGACCCTGCTCTGCGAACTATTTCCAACGCGCTCACCGTTGAGCTCAACGACGGCACTGTCCTCGACGAGGTTGCCGTCGAGGCTCCTCTTGGCCACCGTCTGCGCCGTGACGAGGCCAAGCCCGTCATCTTGGCCAAGTACAAGCGCCACCTTGGCCCTCATTTGTCTGAGAGCCGTGTCCAGGAGTTGGTTGAGCTTAGCCAGGATAGCAGCAAGCTTGACACCATGTCTGTTGACGAGTATGTTGACTTGTACACTGTCAAGGAGAGCAAGTTCTTGTAAACATGTATTTAGAGGGTGTGGGCGAGTAGAAGTGAACAAGGTGAAGCAGAGCAAATTAGTAACAAAAGATCAGTGGATGCTGGTCAGTCTAGAATATAGACATCGACAGAACACTCGACCACCTACTACAGAGACGCCCTCACCAACCATCACGTTTGTCAATCTCACGGGCCGTCGTCCCCCGTCCAAATCGTAATTGTAGTTCCCGCCCATCGCACGTGATTCCGGGAATGGCATCACTTCCCATTTGCCAGAAGCCGATGAACACTAGCCGCAGCGGTCCATCACGAACCCCTTCCACCTCAAAAGGTATCCGTCCGAACAGGTCTCCTGGTCGCATTCGGCATCAAGTGCATCTTTGGAGAGTAAAGAAAAGCGCAGATTAGAAAATTTGGCCTCGAATGTTGAATGTTGAATTTGGCATCAAGTGCGAGCAATCAAGTAAGAGACGAAGCGCATAATAGTGCGGTGGCTTGGCTTGGCCGCCTGCAGCCTGTAGCCTGTAGCCTGCCAGCACAGCCTCCATTGCCCTTACACCACGCAAGCTTGAGTGATCGGGGCCTTTTCCGTACCCGTGAAACGATTGCCACTGTTCGTTCCCTTTTGAACCACTTCATTCTTCCCCCCTCGCACATATTAAGCTCCGGACGCCCATCGACCTAATAAGCTTCACTTCGCACATCGTTCGAATATCCAGATTCCCTTCAGCTCTGCGGCTTCCTCTCCCTTGGACACGATACAGTGCGACCGACCGACGTACAAGCCTCCGCCGTCACAATGGTGTCTGCCGACCGTCAACTCATCATGGAGACCAACCGGTCGCTCCGAAATATCAAAACCGTATGTCCGACCGCCATTTCTCCCAAACTTGCCCATTAAGCCACCCATCCTAACTCCTCTCGAACAGGAACTCGAAAACCTCCTAGAAAAGGGCGTCATCGACGAGTCAGTTTTCGACCAAATCCACGCATCCCTCCCGCAGGAATCACCACTATCCGGGCCTCTTCGCACCACAGCCTCTACAACGGCCGCTCGTGACAGCCCTGCTGCCCCTGCGACCAACGACGTCTCGTCCTCTCCCCCACCTACCCAACAGATGCAGAATCTGGGAATCAACCAACCCCAGCAGCCGGCGGCAAGTCACTCTCCTGTGCCGGGCCCGCCGTCATACGATGCCACTCCCGCGCCTCAAGTCCCCAGCCGCTCTGGCAAACCCGCTCTTGCTCATGCTAGAGCTCTGTACCGCTACGTCGCATCCGATAGCCGTGACGTCTCTTTCGAAAAGGACGACAAGATCATCGTGCACGAGTACATGAACCAGGACTGGTGGATGGGTCAGAATACCAGAACACAGCAGGAGGGCATCTTCCCCCGAAGCTATGTCCTCGTGGAGCACGAGGAACAAAAGTCTGCCCCGTACGGCGCTGCCCCGTACGGCCAACCCCAGTACGGATATCCTCCTGCTGGTCAGGGTCCGCCACCGCAGCAGAACCCTTACAACTCTAGTGTGCCCCCCATGGCTGTTGCGGAGGGCGGACAGAATGGCCAGCAAGCGGACGGTGGTCAGCAGGGTGACGGGAACAAGGTCAATCAGTATGGGAAAAAGTTCGGAAAGAAGCTGGGCAACGCGGCTATCTTTGGTGCCGGTGCTACCATTGGTGGTAACATTGTGAACAGCATCTTTTAATTGATGCCCTGGGTAATCACAGTGCAGAGTATGGAGGGACTGTGTTATGTATGTACGACTTGGTGTATGGCGTTTTTGGGTCCGGTGAATTTTTTTTCGTCATAGTATATCCAGAAATTTCATGTTATAGACCGATAGTAGTCCGTAGGGCCGACTACCCTTTGACTCGAGAAATTGTCCTCTAGGTTGTCGGTGGTATTGTCGAATGCGCATGTGAGCTTACCGTGCGAGTAAGCCAAGATGTCACTGTCGAACTCGAGATCGTCCCCTATGAGCCCCACCCCTGCTCCTACTAACTTAGCGTCGATCAAATCCCGGCGCCGCACTGTGCATCTCAAATTTTCCTTTGAAAGAGATATCCAAGCCGCTCAGGTTAACAACGGTTTGCTTTACAACCCTGTCCAGCTCCCCTAGCCGAATTGAGGGATCGAATCCTCACCATGTCGAATTCCAAAAAGAGATTGGCTGATGCCGCACCAGAAGTCAAAAAGAAGAAGAGAAAGACAAAATTTCAGCAAGATGATGAAGCACTTGATATGGAACTCGGGGTCAACAAGCTCTTCACCCGCATGGACAATCAATTGCTTGCCGACCACCTCGCTCAGAAACTGAGCAGATTCGGGACCGATCTCAGCTCCGTCGAGCTCTCAGACTTGACAGTTTCGGGTACTTTCCTTTTGCTCTACGACTGGAGTGGGTGCTTATTCGTACTGACTCACCTGTGACAGCCAACTCAATACAAGACACTACCTCATGGCAAGAAGACAGAACGCTTGCCAAACTCCCGGAATTTCTTGAAAAATTCTCAGATGGCGAGGAAAGCCTCAAGGAGCCACCCAAGAAGAAGGGGTCCCCTCATACGCTCATCGTCGCCGGTGCCGGGTTGAGAGCCGCAGACATCGTCAGGTATGGGCGGCCTCCATGCACAACAGTCACACAGGAACAAGTAAAAACTAATGTCGTGGAACAGGGCTGTGCGGAAGTTTTCAGGCAAAGATAATGCTGTGGCGAAGCTGGTGCGGATAAGTCATATGAATAGTAAATCTTCCAGACTGCGTGGTATGCTAATCGGGGTGCGCAGTTTGCAAAACACATGAAAGTCGAGGAGCAGGTCACGTTCCTCAAGAACAGAAAGTCGGGAATCGGTGTCGGGACTCCTGCTCGTTTGATTGAGCTCATAGAGAACGGTATGTACACAGGCACAACAAGCCTTCTCGGCGATGAGACAGGGTAGCTAATCTTTTGTTGTCGGAAAGGTGCTCTGTCGCTGGGCAACTTGCAGCGCCTGGTCGTGGATGCCTCCCACATTGATCAGAAGAAGAGAGGAGTCATGGATATGAAGGACACAATGATGCCTCTTGCTCAGTTTCTGACGAGGCCCGAGTTCAAAGAGCGATATGGTGACGAGGAGAAACCACTAGCGTTGTTATTCTACTAGGTGGAACTCTGTCATGGGGGACTTGACATGTTTGTCGGAAAAGACTAGATTATCGTGCTGTCATAATCATGCATGTTTCCTCGCACGCAGCTCGCACGCAACAAAGATGCTTGATCCGGGAGCTGTCGTTGGGGAAATGTCGCCTGCCAGGTGCCGCCGGGATGTAACGGGTGAGAGATCAAGAGCATTGGCGTCCAGAATGGAAGGAGCCAGGCGATTTTGCTCGACTCTTACCCTGGCGTCCTCATCCGGTACACTATGGAGCACGAGCTGTACTTGCCCTTTCGCTAAAGGCGTCTCTTCATATCTTTCATGTTTTGCTCCGGCTCGTGAACTTTTCCTCCTTTCTCTTCTTCCTCAACTCTCATTCCTCGTCACTCGTTGCTACTATTCCACGGCTAGTATACTGCTTCGGCACTCCTCCACTCATTTTTGGATTTCCTTTCATTCGCTCTTCAATTCCAATTTTTTTGGTGACTATCGTTCGTTACGACTAGCTCTTTCGACAGACTTTCACTTTCCATCACGTACACATTCGTCAATATGCGGATTGCTTTCCTTGGGTCTCTACTATTCTCAGTGACGGCTCGCTGTCAACGCGACACGGCTGGCACGCCCACTGGTAAGGAAATGTTCCCCTCAAAAACAGAAACTGGCACTGACCTTTTCAAAGGCTGCGTTGAAGACTGCAATAGGTCTCTCGCTGAGCATGGGCTTCTGACAAGTGGCATGGAGAGCGTTTGCGCTACACCACAGCTCCAAAGGGTAGGATGGTCCAGCAGACGAGCAAAACATTCTGGACAAGGTGCTAACGCGTTTCCAGGCCCATTTTCAGTGTCTCGTCAACTTATGCAGCGCCAAATCATACGGCAGGGCTGTCGTGTACTCGATCTCCATCTGTTCTGCCACTGGCGCCAACATTATTCCTTTACATCCGATAGAGGTTCGTCAACCTCGGAGTCATAAACGTGGCCAATTGGAGGAAGGTACCAGCGATTCACTCACTGCCAGAGGTCAGGATTTTGACCTGGCTCGTAACCTTGCAATGGCCTTGACGTGCAATACTGGAGAAGATGGTCTTGTGACTGTGTCTCTTGGTGCTTTCGAGCCTCGTGCCACCACATCGATCTTGAAGAACGAAGACATGACAAGGCATTCACCTTCAACTCGTAAGTGGAGAGTCATTTGCGATTTTTTATCGTTCGTGTACATCGCATCAGCTCACAACATTCTGCAGCCATCCCGTCTCATGAGCCTGCAACCCAACCCCTGAACGGAGCCATGCTCATGGGCGGATCTCAAGACGGAAGCATGTCTACGTCGACAGATTGCGAGTCAAGTGCAGGTTCCCAAGAAACCGCGTACAGTACAACAATGCAATCGACCACTTTGTCCACGTTGAAGCAAACTACTACCCCTTGCCACTCCGACGAGTCGCGGTTCAGTTATATGCCAACGTCCACCATTCCCTCCTCCGTTTATGGCGGCGCATCGATAACGCGACAGGCTAGCTCATCAGAAAGGACTTGGATCTCTGAAAATCGCACGCTCACGGAAGGTCCGAGATCGGGACAGACATCTTCATGCCAAGGATCGAGCTCGATGACCTCGGGGTGTTCGGCTTCCACCTCATGCGCGGACGCAATGTCAACAACTCGTACATCAAGACAGTCTGTTTCTCAGACTAGTGAATGCTCCAAGAGTACAGCTGAATCTGGTAGATCATCAACCCCGACGAGCTCCATGCAAGAGTCTTCTTCCTCTTCATCAATCAGTCAGACGAAGAGCACGAGTGAAGCTTTTCGCCCAGCCGCAACGTCAGATTCGGCATGCTCTTCGGCATCTAGATATCCAGCAGTTTCGTCTGTCCAAGCTACCACATCCACATCGAGTTCAAGTTGGCTTAGTTCTTCATCGGCACCATGCACCGACAGATCGAGCAGCTCCAGCTCGTCTCTTACTACCACCAGCACTGAATCCTGCTCATCGCTCATCAGAGAGAGTGCTTCCTCGGCTTGGTTTTACTCAGGGTCCTCATCTTTTAGCCAGACGTCCTCTAGCTACACAAGCTCCATTACGCTATCCATAACATCGAGCTTCACTCACGCAACAAGGCCGACCTTGTCAAGTGACACGAATGCTGGCCCTGATGCGTACACGTTTGCAACCTCTTCTTTGCCGCCTTCATACATTCCACCACTTGAAGAATATGGTTATGGAAATCCACCCCCAGCTTACGACTTTACAGGATCGAGAGATAACGTGTATGCCGTCTCATCATCGCCTACTGGATCATCCACCGTGACATCTTCCAGCCATGGTACCCCGTCTAGCACCGGACAAAGCCAGACGACTGACGGTCCGGCATTATATGGCACGACTGGCTCTGCAACACCCACTCAAATGACTGGTGTTGCGTCTCTTCAGGACGTTTCAGGCACACCCGAAGAATCCGCAGTAAGTGTTTTGCTCAATAGTTTTAATTTTGATTCAAGGACTAATTTTTTTCGTAGGAACATCTAGAAGCAGTCAAGGTGACGCTTATATCCTCCGTTAGGGGCGAGTTCCGGACAACCGTTGTGACAATTCAGCAGGCCGAGGCAGCCTCAACCGAGACCCCATCACAATTGGCACTGAATGATCCCCCGGAGGATGAGATCAACGACACTGGTTCTTCATTCACAGCCCCTGTTTTTGGTGTTGCCAATGCAAGTGCAGAGTCTCGTGATGGCTTGTCGTTTCGTACCGAAACGCCAATGCCGGCGATGTTGGTCGCAAAAGGAGTAAATCTTGGTCCAAGTGCTCCTGGCATGATCCGCACTGGCTTTGTGGTTTTCCTTGTGTACTGGGCGATGTGAGTTTCAAAGGAGACGGGGGCTGTTGACGACGGCAGTATGGGTCGAGTAACCAATAGGGTAATGGATTGTTTTTATATGTTTGCGTTTTGAATGTATTTTATTAAAAGAGGCATTAGGCCGCAGTACTGTACCATTGACAGGATGCAATAATCTATTACAAGTTTGGCCCAGATGTCTTCGACTGCTTTGTTTGTGACTGTGATGGGATGGGTCTAAGTGGGAACTCGACGGGCAGTTAAGTTCTGTTAAGCATATGATATGCTCATTTATCGCAGCTACTGTTAGGGGTGCGCACTCCGTTTTTTGGCTTTTGGCCTAGCTGCTTGACAAGTTCAGTGTCTGATCATGATTCATGACAATTGATGGCCCCGGCACTGATTGTTAGTCAGCTAGGTGTGGTAGAAATTTTCAAAAATGGCAAACGGGCTGACCCAGGTTGACTCGGTTCTCGATCTTTTACGGTGGTGCAGCGAATGCATCTATATCCGAGAACGTTAATCAAACAGGTGCTCTGAGAAGCGCCGTCTCGCTTCGGATGGATCCCAATCAACAATACGCCTCTCCTTGGACTCAATCATCTATCTTCCTCTCCACGAAAGGCTCCATGGCCGCCGGAGATGAGTGGCGGGATCAGGGTGGCCTTGGGGTGGCCTTTTTCCCGAATCTCTGTTCTGCGAGCCTTTCCACGCGGCGGCAAGTGTCCTTGAGGCGCAGCAGATTCTGTCCTTCTTCGGCGTCCTCGTCGTTCTTGTCCCAGACGAGGTTGTCGAGCTCTTCTTTTGTGTCGTACATTATTGGGGGTTTGGGGAACAGGCACGTTCCCCTGACAAACCAGATTTGAAAAGGGCAGGAAACAGACAACATTGAGATTGAGGTGAGGCGGCTCAGCCCACTCTGCCTCTTAAAACACCCATCAATCTTCTAAATCGTCGTAGGCGGGGATAAGTTGAGTTCGGAGGGCTCTTTCGGCAAGGAGTATGGATGCATGGTGAGGCTTGTGACCCTAATAGGGCTGCTCTCTCGTAATCTTGAGGGACCCTTCAATGCGCATTACCCCCTCAGTGCTCAAACGGGAGAAGTATCTTTCTACCTATTTCCCCGCTCAATATACTAGCTCTTTTTAGTGGTGAATGCAGGCAGCTCACTGCGACGTGCAACGCTTGCAATTCCTTCTTTTTCATCATCACAAGGCCTCGTAACGCAACGCAACGCAAACAAGTCTCTTGTAAATACCCTTCATCATGTAGAAGATGCTCGTTAGGGCAGTCATAATGGCTTCAATAGTTCAACAGACGCGAGCCACAAAATAAGGTGGGGGGACCGTCCTTCCGTTTTAGGACTATGCGCATTTAGAGGTCCATGTGCATTCCTGTCCAGTCTTGAACCGCCAACGACACGTGACACCCGAATCGGTGCGCCCCCCTGGCCGTTGTGAGCTTTCCTCCTCATTGCCATCTTACGGGGCCTCTACCAAATGTTTTCCTTCAAACACTTTGTGCGTCTACGACATTGGATTGCTGCGTTGCTATCTCGATTGTGGCGACGCTTACTTCCCCTAACCGATGCTCCTGACACGGCCCAGGAGCCCGTCACGAGCATAGTAGCTGGTGACGCGACCCCAAATGACGAATATCTTGCGCTAACCGACGACGAAGTAGCAAAAGCCAGTGATGATTTTGTCAAATCGCTACTTCCAAGAAAAATCGAGGCATTGGCATCACGCCACAACGGGGAGAGAAGCTGTCGTGTCACGGGACAGGCCAGAGGTAGCTACAATGCCTGCTTCTTCGTCAAGTTTGATAACGACGAGGAGTGGGTTGTCAGGATTCCCATTGAACCTGCGCTCTATAACCCATGGCAAACACTACTCAGCGAAGTAGCGACCATTGAGTGAGTTCTCGTCCCATGTTATCAGGCGGCCAGCTAACTCGCCCCGTGGTCTCGTTCGTATCAAAACAAGTATACCAGTGGCCAAGATCCACGCATACGGGAACGGGGAAAAGCTGACGGCGAGTCCCACGGCGACGCAAATGTTCATCATCTTGGATTACATCCCAGGGACTTCTCTTGCCAAAGAAAAGCTGCTCCACGCTCACAGCACGATCAAGACCAATTTCTTCCGCCAACTGCTCGGCTATCTAGCAGAGCTTTGGTCTCTAGAGCTGCCTGCCATTGGTTCGCTGATGCCAAGCGGGGACGCGTCACAGCCGATGGTTGGCCATCTCCTTACTCAATCTGCAAACGATGCTCGCCGAGATTTGCCAAGCTTTGTATCCGCCAAGGCATTTGTGGAGTCCCAATTCGACCTCATTTCCAGCCATCTACTTGCACCGCAACATGATCACCCGGAGGACGAGGTCCGATACGATATGTTTTGTATGAGCAGCATGAAACAGTCCTTCAGCAGCGTCATAAACCCCGAACTCGACAATGGTCCATTTGTTCTCAGCCATCCGGACCTACGGCCAAGCAACATCATCGTCAACAATGAGATGGAGATTGTCGGCCTCATTGATTGGCAATTTACGAGCGCAGTCCCACGCCAGCTTTGCACGCCGCCGTCGTGGGTCACGGGCCACATATGGACCCAATATGCCAAGTTATTCCTCTTCCAATTTTCGATAGCCCTGGCTCTAGATAACCAGCTCCCCAAACAGCTCCACCAAGAGTGGCGCGACCTATCGAGTACCCCTTTTCACGTCGCTCATATTATTCGTCGCCCCACCGACCTTAATCGTGTCTTTAAGAATTATTTTGCCAAGGGACAAGACGTGAAAGAGCTCGACAAGGCCGAAGCCGAGCTCTTCCGAGACCCAAAACTTGCTTCAGAGGCTCAGCGAATAGCAGAACGGAACATGAAGTACACAGAGTATTTGAAAAGCCAGGGAAGATACATGAAAACGTCGTAAAAGCGGCAGCTGTGCACTACCGGAGGAAGGAGGAGATGGAACAGAACACAGCTCGGTGGGTACTCAAGCTCCATGAGTTAAGGGACGAAGGGTAACGGCTAGGCGAACAGTTATCAGCTGCGCCGCATAGCGTTGATGTGACTGTTTCTATGGTTATTCCCATCGATGTGATTGTGCACAGCCAGCGTTCTACTTCTCAAGTGTGCCAACGTCGCGAGAGTTCGCCCTTCTTCCCCTGAACTTTGCTACGTACCAAGTACCCCCCACCCACAGCAATCATGGCCCCCACCAACCAATCGTCCACAACTCCCGATTCGCCTACGAGCCAGCGCCCCGCCAAAAAAAAAAACTAAAAAAAAAACTCAAAATTTCCAGCCATACGAAATCCAGGGTCTCTTGTGAGCAGGCAAAGAACAGAAAAGGAACGCCCGAACAAACACCCCCCCCAGCCTCGCCAACTCCATCCCACCTCTGAATAATCATAATAACAAAAAAAAAATCCACATCCCCAGCCATGAAGAGCAAACGCGCGCGCGAAGCCGCCACCGAGCCCGACCCCGAGGACGTCCCCACAGAGAAGAAGCAGAAGCAGAAGCGCAAGCGCGACGACGACGAAGCCAACGCCCAAGTGAAGCGGAAGAAGGCCAAGAAGGGCCAACAAGAGACGAGGAAGGAAAAGAAGGACAAGCGCAAGGATCTGCAAGACTTGCCAGACGAAGACGTCGAGAACGACGCGCCCGCCAGGGGACCCAACAAGAGCGCTCGAACAAGCGACGACAAAGCGAAGACGGCAGAGACCGAAAAGGAGAGGACGAAGAAGAAGGCGGCGGCGCCCAAAACAGAAGACACCGCCGCCAAAGGCACAGGTGACGGTGAGGGGCCCAAAAAACAAAGACACATCGTCTTCGTGGGCAACCTCCCGTTCAGCGCGACCGCCGAGACAATCAGGGCGCATTTCGCGTCGCTGGGCCCCATCTCGGTGCGGTGCCTGCGGAACAAGGGCGACGCGAATCCGTGCAGGGGCATCGCCTTCGTCGAGTTCCCCTGCGTGCGGACAATGAGCACGTGCCTGGATAGGTTTCACCACACTGTTTTCGAGGATGGCGTTTCGGCGGGGAGGAAGATTAACGTCGAGTTGACGTGGGTTTACTTCTTTTCACATGTCGACAGGGGGGCGGGTATAAAAGCTAATCAGTACTTTTTTTCACAGCGCCGGCGGCGGAGGCGGCACCAAGTTCCGGAAAGACAGGATTCGAGAAAAGAATAAGAAGCTGGATGAGAACAGATCCAAGCGCATTGAGAAGGAGAAGGCTGCAAAGGTGGAAGGCGGCGGCGGTGGTGCCAAGGAAAGGCAGGATGGGGATGGTGATGGCCGGGGGGGCGGGATTCACCCGAGTCGGTTGGCGATGAATCCGAGCTTGGCGAAGTAATTTGTAAAAGTAGGGGGGGGGTGGGATGTTGGTCCATGTTGGGATCATCAAGAAGATCCTGGTGATGCAGTTACTTGGGCGGCTTTAAATATTGGGTTGGTCGTCATGGGACAGAATAGCAGGGAGGGACAGACACAGACCAAAAGTATGAACATGGCATGTCCGTCCTCGAGACTAGAGAGTGAAGCGAGCAAAGACGGGGGGGGGGGCACTGCCGAAGACGGGAAACTGGTAAACATTAAAAATAAAAGATGTGACTCATTTGCAACAACGTGACATCAAGACGAGACGAGACAAGACAAGATAAGAAAAAAGAAGAACAAAACACGGGGCGTCGAACCCCCTTGAGACGTTTTTATCATCCATTCCATCCAGCATTTGCTCCCCCTCCTCTTCGACGAGAATAAAAAAAAAATAGAGTAAAAACAACATGTCTCGTCTTGTCTTTCGTTTCGCTAAATCGGTCTATTTGCGCTGGAGATTGAGGAGAACCCCAATTCATAAAAACAAACTTGCGGGTTGAACGCCTCCTCCAGATATTATGTTCTTGTGTGAAAAGGTTCGTTGCAAGTATTCGAGACTCGATTTAGTATGGAGCTCCGATTGGAGATGATTGCTGTCACAACTGTCGCGATATGTGTTGTCTCGTCCTTTCGTCGCTTCGCATCGCCGGGAAAAAGAAATGGGGTTTGGATTTGATTTTCTTTCATCGTCGATGGGAACATCTCTTTCGCTGGTCTTCTGCCTCTGCTACCTCTTCTGCTCTTGTTCGTGTATTTTTTTTTCCCCCGTCTCTCTTACAGGATTGAACACTTGGATTTCTTGTGCTTGGATGGTTGTGGACGGGGGTTCAACACAGCACTGCGTGGGGTGCAAGGCACATTTGCGGTTAGATGCAATCCAACACATCAACGGCAGGGGAGATGTTGTCTCCCGTCCAGAGAGACCCGGGGTTGATTGTACTCACCGAATAGCCTCGTCGAATACGCTCTTCAGGTTGCGCTGAGTGAGGGCAGAGCACTCCAGGTACTTGTAAGCCTTGATTTCTCGTGCGCAAGCCAATGCTTGCTCGTATGATACCGGCTCCATTCGCTTTTGTCTCAACGAGTCCAATGTGGCGGCGTCCTCTCGCAAATCAAGCTTGGTGCCGACCAAGATGATGGGAATGTTGGGTGCATGATGATCGATCTCGGGGTACCACTGTTCATTGGAAAGACAAGGGGGTGTCAGAGCAAGTTCGGCCTGAATGGGCTCGGAAAGTTTTGAAATCGTACCTTGGCCTTGACGTTGTCAAATGACGGGGGGGAGACGATGGAGAAGCAGATGAGAAAGACGTCTGTTTGAGGATATGACAAGGGTCTCAATCGATCGTAATCTTCCTGGCCAGCCGTATCCCACAATCCAAGGCTGATGGGCTTTCCATCGACCATGACACTCGCCGAGTAGTTATCGAAGCTGCATCGAACCATGGATGACTGCGTCAGCACATGACATGACGCTGCAGGTGTCCCGCATTGGTCAGGGGTGGCATCATCATGGGGGCGAAAACCTACACTGTCGGGATGTACTCGCCGGGGAAGGCATTGGTTGTGTATGAAATGAGAAGACATGTCTGTTGGTTCGGTGTCAGCACTGATGATATTGTTTTTTTTTTCGTGCACCGCATCAGGGGCCGGATGAGGGAGGAATCGACGCTGCTGTCGACCGTCGCCATGGTACGAACCTTGCCAACGGCACCGTCGCCGGTCACGACACACTATTTCAATCGAAAAGAGGCGGTCAGCGCAAAAGGCAAAAGATGGGTCATGAAGCACATATCACCAGCGGGAGCAAACCTTTAGAGACTGAACACCGGGTTGAGCCATTGTGTAGCGACACTGGAGAATATGCAAAGGTACGCGGCTTTGTCGTGAGCTGAGCAGATGCGGCGGAGGGCGACTTTGGAGGCGACAGGCGACAAGGCGACAAGGCGCGAGGCGTGAGGCGTGAGGCGTGAGGAGAGGAGGAGGAGGGTGGCTGGTGGCTGGTGGCTGGTGGTTGGTGGTTGGTGGTTGGTGGTTGGTGGTTGGTGGAGGGAGGTCGAGCGTTTCGCACCAATCTTGTTGGGTTGTTGGTGGTGTAGTAGTAGAATCGGCTGAGCCAGCTGGGGAGGAGGAAGGAAGGGAGGGGGGGGGGGGGGTGGGTGGTCGATGAGCGATCAGGGAGCGGCACGGGAGCGGCTACGACGAACAGGGCAATCAATTGATCGACGAAAGTGCCCGGGTCAATATCTGGAGTATGGTCGGTGCTTTACAAATTACATATCAACACGAAAGAAATCGATTATGGAGTACATATGTGGGAGGCTGGGCTGGGCTGGGTTGGGCAGAGAGAGCAGCTGCAAAGGTGAGGCCAGGTGAGGCCAGGTGAGGCCAGGTGAGGCCAGGTGAGGCAAGGTGAGGTTAGATGAGGCCAGACGAGGCCAGACGCGAGTTTCAAGCAACTGCCACTGCGTCCAAGTGTTGAGTCTTGGAAACGGCTTGACACAAGCGGATCGGAGCTGAGTCGCCAAGGAGGCGCAGGTGTTCATCAAGCAGAGACTCGAGCACACAACGGATTACTGCGTACGGAGCAGCCTGTACGGATTAATCTGCATGTACCTCATCAATCAATGTGGTGGTGGTGGCGGTGGTGGTGGCGGTGGTGGTAGAGGTGGCTGGACTCGGGCTGCCGACTGGTACGTTGGGCGTGGCGCGTCCCTTTTTGACCGATAATCTGACAATTCAATTGCTTGACTGAATGTTTGTCAATGATTGTTCGACGAGACCTCAATGTGGCGGGTTCGCAGAGAAAAAGAGCTCGCTCGACCTGAATCAAGACGGTTGGGCCAGTCAGTTGGTCAGTCGGTGCTTCAGTCCTGCATACACACACCAACACGTCATGCTAGCTCGGCCATCATTTCGACACACCATCTTTTCTCATTGTTGGACACCGGAATGGACCCTTTTCCCGACTTCGTGCCATGTCCATGTCACTCACGGTTTCAGAGTTGAAAAGAAGGTCTTCAGCCCTCCCCGAAGTGACGGGGAAAAAAAAAAAAAAAGTGACCAAAGCAGCAAAGCGTCGCCAGCTAGCTTCGTGCCTTTCCTCACACTGGCTGAAACAAGTGCAGGAGCTTTATGCAACGTCACCACGAAACAACCGATGATGATGAGTCCCGATCCGGCCAAAGCAGGAGTGCAAGTGCAAGTGCAAGTGCAAGTGCAAGTGCAAGCATCAGGGGCCCGACCCGAAGAGTGAAACCGAGTATGACATCAAATGCAAGCCGGGATGTGATCGGGGAAAGCCGACCATGCGCCGCAAGGCATGCATGCACTGGCTTGGCAGGCCTCCCTCAAAGTGTAAATAATGGAATATTTCGTTCAAGGAAAAGAAATTTCGACCCAATTGTGTTCGCCGAGTATGTTGTACACTATTATGTTGTACAACAAGCTTGCATGGGTCAAGTCCGCATGATTCGCAGCGCAAGTGCTCACAGGCCAAGTTGGTGTAATGGAACGTTTCATGTTCTTCTAGTCAGGCGAGAGGAGAGTCAGAACAAATGAATCCGGAAGCCGTGTTTCTGGGAAATGGGATCCGACCACTAGTCCCGGGAGAAGAAAGTTGCCAATGGGGTAAAGGGACGTGCATGTCCGTATCGTCCGTACCGTCCGTATCGCGTGAATTGAGATATTGCTATGACTGAGAAATCTATTTCTGCCATTGCTCATGTGGCTTTCCATGTGGCTTTCCACCATTGTTACGCAGGAAACAGGAGGGAATCTCGAGCAGCAACCCCCTCCCTCCACGACCCCTTCGGCGAAAGTAAAAAAAAGAAGAGAAGAAAATCCCCCGAAAAAAGGTTCACAGTAGAGTAGGCAGGCATGAATCAAATCAGGACACACATCTTTTGCGGTTGAACATGGCCCCTCAAGTGATGAGTTCTTCATCTTTTAGCATATCCCACGTAGCCGGTCTTGATATGTCGAACTGACCCAGGCCATCGAATCGGTGGCTTGATTTTTTATGGTCGACATACCACATGGCTTTGTCTCGAATAACATCCCAGTCATCAACTCGGGAGCCAAGGGCATATGGATCGAGCGAAGCCAGATGAATTGCCTCGCGCACCCATGCAACGCAATTCCATCCCTCTTTACCAGAACGCAATGGCACTTGTCGTAGGATGCGCTCGAGTCGTTGAAGATCCGACACCTTTGCGACAACGACACGTGCCAGCAGCATTGATGCACGATCACACTCAGCAGAGTATTGCCATTCTGATCTGGCAGTTTCTGGTTCGCCGTCTATGACGAGCTTCTGCTTGACATGATACATGATGTGGTGATAGCCAGACTTGGGATCTCGCTTGGGGCCAGACAGCAGAGCCCAGTGATATCTGTATCAGGGTCGGCAAAGCAAGAGGGGTCAGTTGAATCAGGATTTAAAAAAAAAAAAACAGCATGCCGAGAATTGATTCTTGTATTTTGGGCGTCACTCACGAATCTTCTTTCCCTGGCATCTTTGGCGACCCTCCGCGAACATAAAGTCCGATGTAAAGGCGAGTCTTGTTGCAAGACATGCTCGCCGGAGAAAAATGCGTCGTGCCACAGCAGAGGTTGACGAATGACATAGCTTCCCCGTGCACCAGCTTGCCTTTTGTTCCCTCCTCTTCTTTTGCTTGTTGGGAGTTGAAATGAGGAAAATTTTCTGGAGCTAGCAGTCAAGTTATAAGAGGATGGCGCTAGCACGCACGTACGATGTCGGTAGGAAAAAGACGGTTTAATTTTCGCCCAAAAGAACTGTCATGGAGAATAGCGAAGGGAGAGGGTGGGGCATGGTATTAAAGATGAGAAGGAAGAACACAGTGAAACGAGGTGCCGTCGAATATCTTCAGTGACACAGAGAGAAGCCATGAGAGACAGAAAAGAGCGAGGGAAAAGGCGCCTCTTGTGTACTCCGCAAAGCAGCAGCCAGCCACGCAAGGCTGGCGATGGAGACGTATTCACAGAACAGGACCATGCCAACCCTGCAAGCCGGTGAGTTGATAGGTCACACGAGGGCTGTAGACTCGTAGGCTTGTAGCCGACACCGACGCAATCTTCCGCCGCTTGATATGATGGCGTACAGGGCTGGATGGACGGGACGGGACGGGACGGGACGGGACAGGGCATGGCGTGGCATGGCATGGCATGGCATGGCATGGCATGACATGAACATGAACATGAACATGAACATGAACATGAATGTCAGCCTGAACATGAACCAGGACATGACATGGCGACATGGCGTGGCCAGGATGTCAAGATGCCAAGAGGAGGTATTCGGGAGTGCCCAGCCACCAGGAGGCAGGCACGGCTAATGCCAGAGGAGACGAGACTGACTGATACATGTACCGACGTAATCCGTAGAATCAATCAAGTAGAAGGAGCACTGGTCCTGGTCCCTTGCCCTCACCTTCCACAGGATACAGTAGATTAGCCAGACCAGACGGCAAATGACTGTGTCAAGACTCGAGAGCATCAGACGCTCCCAAAGCGCCGCTTGAGTCTTTCGACCAGTTGACCTGTGCAATTTCAGCAACAGGCCCGAAGCTGGCCCCCAGCAGGTCAAACTGACCAAGACGAGCTGGGAGGGGCCTGGCTGGCTGGCTGGCTGGCTGGCTGGCTGGCTGCAGGTGTGCGTGAGAACATCCAAGGCGCCAGACATCAATCTTGATATGGTTCAAATGCCGCACATCGTATAGGACTTATCGCCGACCCATTGCGGCTTTTAAGGATACCCAGCTCAGGTCAGTATTCACCGACAAGCAGTCCATATACTGCTACAGATGGCATGTACAGCATGTAATCCGTATCAAGTACAGGAAAGAATAAAAAGAAAGTAGATGGATCCTTCGTCGCCCTCATCTTTCATCCAGACGCGTCTCCCGTCCTTCGCGTCGTCCATGTTTGCTGTTTGACGTCGCCCGCAAACAGCCTGGTCGTTACGACTTGGGAATGCCTGCTTGCTTGATGACGATCAGGTACCACACACCATGAAGCGTGAGATTCAGGAACCCGAACCGCCTTTCTTGCAGTTTGTACGGAGCATACCGCGTGAATATAGAAAATACATTACGGAGCATACTCTGGGGGGGGGGGGGGGGGGGGGGCTGGCTAGCAATCAAGTAGCAGCGAGATGTCCGATATGACATGCGCAGATGCCGAATCGTTGCGTCCACCCCGTCTTGGGGGTATTCAGGGGAGATGCGCATCTATCTGCCAGGGCCTTGTCCGGGGGACTCCTGGGGGAAAGGACATTGTTGATCAATCAGAAAAAAAACACTCGTACTACGGAGTAGAGCGGTCAACCCTGCATAAAGCAGCGTTGTGAATCCCGTCTGGTTCTGTCCGTTGCGACTGTTTGGTGAGGCGGACGAAATACGAAATTGAAACGAGGCAGCTGGTGGTCTGAGTTGTGACAGTTGTGACGGGACTGGCATATTAGTTCGAGACAAAAGCTTCCTCAACTTACTAATAACTTACTAAATGAATCGGCACCCAGCCCGTCCATATCAGGGATGGATTGGCAGGTGGCAGGCGGGGCAGGTGGCAGGTGGGGCAGGTGGCAGCTCTTCAACAGCCACCAGACCACGA
Organism: Epichloe amarillans; assembly: GCA_024072835.1. NCBI lineage: Eukaryota > Fungi > Ascomycota > Sordariomycetes > Hypocreales > Clavicipitaceae > Epichloe > Epichloe amarillans. Next base: position 2,094,396 of record CP099637.1, on the reverse strand, counting down.
CGCGTCCAGTCCCACTCAACTCAGACAACCTCATGTCCCAAATCACCAGATTCATCAACCAACGTCCTGATACCCGGCGAGCTCGCTACGACTCGTCCCAATTGCACCCCAGACTGTAACTCGGCTCTGTCGCAGCCCCAAAAACCCAGTGCTCTACGTGACTGCTCACTTGGACTGCTCACTTGGACTGCTCACTTGGACTGGGGGTTGTAGGCTGTTGCCTCGATTCCAAATCGTCTTTTCGATACGCGAGGTCGTGCCTATTCCGCTCGATGAATGAAGGCCTAGAAAATTGTGACGTGTGAAAAACGAGACGAATTTACTCGAGCGAAGAGCTCATTAAACTTGTCACCAGAGTATCCAACAAACTTGCGCGCCTCGGTTCCGCATCTGCGCAGCAGCTGTTACTCTCCGTGCCCTTGGGCCCCCCAAGGCATGGCCGCCGCGGCCTGTCAGCCGCATCAGCATCCCTACTCTCCAGCAGAATGGATTCGTCGCCAGATGAAAATTCTTCGCGCAACAAGACCCCGTCTCGAACGGCGGCGGCGGCGGCTGCGGCTCGAACACCAGTCAACCGCCGTGCTGCGAGTGCCGAGCCGCCCTCATCTCATCGTTCGGCCCTTCGCACACCCCTCGATCGTACTTTGACTCGAGATCTCCTCAGCTCGGTCCGTCGCGGGGTATCAGCCTCTGGTGGCCGCCGCAACAATGCGCCTACACCTCATGCCGCGGCTGCGCGTAGGGCGCTGGACCAGCGCCGCACTGCTTTACTCACGCCCGGGAAGGGTCGCCGGCAAAGTCTTAGGGAGCAACGAGAAACGCCCATGGGGCTGTTGCAGGACTTGGGTCGAGTGTTGGCGACGAACACAAGACCGATTGCCTCCTCGTCACCGAGAGATAAGCCTTCAAGCATAGCGCCTGTTCCTGAAGAGGATGAAGGCGAGGGCTACGACGACGACGACGACGACGACGACGACGACTTGCCCATACAACCTAGACTGTCTTTACCTTTGAACGACGACGAAGAAGATTCTGAGTTGATTCCACCTCGATCTGCAGGCTTGGAAGATGATACTGGGACTGTACCTAATGTCGAGCTACCTATGCGAGCTCTTAGTGAGCAGCCGGGGAGATATTCTGGTATTAGTTTTGGAAGTAGGCGCGACAGCGATATCTTTGACCGTAACGATGATACAGAGGACATGGGCAGGCAATCCGACTTCTTTCCCGGGCTCTTGGAGGATCTACAAGCCAGGGCGAATGCAGCAGCAGATCCCACACTGAATCGGTATGATACGCCCCAACGTAAGTATGTCTTGCTTGAGGAATGAAGAGCTGAAAAGTCGGCAGCATTGATGTCGACGATGCAACAGTCATCACGGGCCAACGAGAAAGCGATTTCGGCCTCGAGATTCCTCCCGATGTAGCGGATCAGACAACATTCATGATGTCGGAACCACCAGCGGACGGCGGTGGTACGTCTCCCCTGCAGGAAAGGTCGATCGCAGAAGCAGGCGCTTACAATGCCGCCAACACGTCTGGTGTCGTGGATGTGACGCTTGACATAGGAGGCAATGACGTAGACGTTTACGATGACCCAGGTCCCGACCTTGATTTTGTCCAGAATGAGGATGAGGTCGACAGATACGCAGGGGATGAAGCAGACGTGGCGGAGGAAGATGAGGGCGCTCAAGAGGCTGGGACGGAGGATCAGAGCGAATTAGCCCAACCTTCATCCGCAGCCAAGCCAAGGCAACAAACGAAGCCAAAGAAGCGCCAACGACGAATATCCAGATATGGGATTGAATACCCACCCTTGCCGCCTACCTTTGTGAAGAGAGTTGCGCAAACCGCTCTTCACTCATCCGGTCTAAGCAATCCACGTGTCTCTGCAGATACCTTGACTGCCTTGACGCAGGCTTCGGAATGGTTTTTCGAACAAGTGGCCGATGACTTGGGAGCGTATGCAAATCATGCAAACCGCAACACGATTGAGGAGAGTGATGTGGCGACATTGATGAGACGGTACGTTCGGTGCAGTAATTCTTTCTTAACGAGGCCACCGTGACAATTTTGATTCCCCTTCTTCGCTTCTCTTCTCTCCCTGTAAAGACAAAATTTGTTCCGCCACAAGCAGTCCTTGTACGTTCTAACTCTACTGTACAGACAGCGTCAGATCACGTCCGATGCTACCATGTTCTCACTCGCCCATCGACATTTACCGCGAGAACTGCTCCAAGAGCTGAAAATGCCCGTCCCCGTGGGCGGCAAAATACCCCGCAAACGGATACGCCCTGATGATGACGAAACTGAAGATAGCTCCGAGGTCACGTGGACTCAGAGCTCGTGAATTCGAAGCGCTTACTTTATATAGTACATAAAGATGGGAGAGAGAGAGAACCCATTGAGACGATGATTACATGTGCTTGCTAGCCTGGACGCGGCGTGTAATGCTGGATGCTGGCTTTTTCAAGACCATGTACAGCATGATTGCTGTAGCTACAGACAAACCGTACCTGGTAATGCTTAGAACATGATGACGGTTAAGAAGCTTATGTGAATGGGGGATTGGGATTGGGATCATCATGTCTCAAAAGCGAAGACGTACCATGTAAAAATATACTGAGCGTGGTTATTGCGCAAATTAACCTCGGCGGCCCTGCCGTACGGGATTCCCCTTGCCTCAAAGTCCATCATCCTCATGAACTCGGGCTCTGCACAATTTGTCAGCTTAGTCGACTCCTTTATTTCTGCTTCCAATGCCACTAGAGTGGGACATTCTTGAGACATACCCATCGTGACTTCTACCCACACAGCCTGACTGCCTGTCAGAGCAGCCATCTCCTTGACGTCGGGGAAGTAGAACTCGCCATTGTCAGGCCTGTTCACGGGCGTAAACATGTTCTTCTCCCACGGCTCTCTAAGCAGCCCCTCCACCGTGACCTGGCCCCTCGGCAGACTATCCGGTCTGGATCTCTGATGCCGGTGCGCCTTGTTGATCCAGCCTCTGTTGACGAGGATCGTAGTGCCGTTGTCCCGCTCCAAGGGCGTGACAACCATGTATCCGTCCTTGCCGTCACGCATCCGCGGCCCAATGAGCATTTCCTGGTCATGACGGAACCGGCCCGTCGCGTAGACGCGGCGGTAATCAAAGTCGTGAATGGCAGAAGGGTCAATGGTCGGCGGGAGGGGGAGCGGGTCGCGGATGAGACGGTCCTCGAACTTGGCAATGAGGTCGGATTTCCAGCCTAGGCGCTGGACTTGCCATGTTCCGAGGGCGAAGGCCGTGATGGGGATGAGAGCGAGGAGGATGATGCCCGGTCCGTGTCTGCGGCCTGCGCGGACGATTCTCGGGGGCGCATCGAGGATGGACTGGAAGTTGGGGTCGTCGGCGGGCTGTTGCTTGTCTGCTTGGCGTCGAGGGGTGGTGGCGGTGGTGAAGTGGCGAGGGCGGGAGGAGGGTGTTTGGCGCACGATGCGGGTGTTTTTCGGTTGGGATGTGTGGTGGGCGAGTCTGGCTGCGCGTAGATGACGCAGTACTGTTGATGTCGTCGTCGTCGTCGTTCTGGGGCAGTTCATTGTGGGTGGGTGGTCGTTTGTTGGTGAGGGAGACAACAAGCACCAAAATATTTATTTGATGAGCTTGCTTGCTTGCTTGCTGGGTTCTGCGGGATGTTTTGTCAAAAGTGTGCTCTCTCAAGTCCGGTCACCGATCCGATTGGTCCACTTTGCACCGGGGCCAGACAAGACCGGGGAGCGCGGGAAGAAGGCTCCGGTTTTTTAGTGGGCTCGCTCCACCGCCTGCCTCAAGCAGGCAGACGATTGATTTGTCGCTGCCCTGGCTGTTTGCTGTCAGATGTCATGATTCGCTCTGGGTAACGTGTACAAACGAGCTCAGATTGAACCCCCCAATTGCAACACCTTGCCTTGTTCCCATAACTCGGACCTCTGCATCCAGTCTTTCAGAGCTATCACCCTAGATCTTGTCACTTGATACGTGGCCACACGCTCAATTCATCAAAACGATTGCCGCCCGTCATTTTTATTCTCACTCACTTTACTTTTACAAATGCAAGCTCGAGTTCGTTGAGGCTCTTTGACCTTTGGAATTCAGTGCGCCCCTCCTTCACCCTCAGAACTTTCTGGGCAAGAATCTCCCGTCCGCCATGTTCTACGAGGGCACCCTCCAAGAGGGCATATCTACCGCTGTTGGACAGCAGAAATTGGTATTTTGTTTCGTCGCGAGTAAGAACATTGTGATGCCGAATGACTTGTTGAGCTGAAGAGTTGGGAGCTGACGGAAACAGATGAGAATGACGAAAGCCAGACCTGGGAGAATGAGTACTTGCGAGATGAATCTGTGAGTTTGCACTATCAAGACATGCTCCCAAACAAGAACATAACAAATGCGAGAAAGAAAGCAATGGAAAAAAAAAAAAACTAAAAAAAATCCTGACATGATTGCGCAACAGCTCAAAGATGTCATTGCCAAACGAGCCGTTGCGTTAAGGTTGACGGCAGGCACAGAGGAGGCTGGCTACCTGGCGCAGATATTCCCGCTGCCTCAGACCCCGACCATTGTCATCATGAAGCATGGTGAATTGAAAGAATACATTGCCGCCGGCACGAGCAAGGAGGAGTTTTTCCGTCGGGTCCAGAATTCCTTCGACATGCCGCCCTCGCCCTCTCGCTCGTCTGCGTCGACCGCGCAGCCACCAGCCTTTGAAGCCCTGTCTTCCTCGCCGCCCACCATCTCTGCTGCCCCAGCCGGCACCTCGAGCTTGGCTGGTGTTCCACCGACAATCGAACAGTCCGATAACGTGCGGCGTGTACTGGAGCAGCGGGCCGCGAAACAAGAGGCCGCTAAGCAGGCGGCTGAGGAAAAGGCCACGGAGGATGATTCGGCAAGACAGAAGCTGCAGACGGAGAAGGAAGCAGAAGCCAGGAAGAGCACGCAGAGGCAGACGGAGCTATTGAAGAAGAAGAAGCAGCAAGAGGCGGAGGAGAGGAGGCGGATACTGAAGCGGATCCAGGACGACAAGGACGAGAGACGGAAGCAGACGCAAGAGCGAGAGCTGCAGCGGGTGGGAAGTCAGCCGAGGGGCGATTCACCTTCATCGGTCGCTAATAGCGCTTCGCCGTCGACAAGACCATCTTCCACCAGGACCGGCGAATATACGTCCATCCAAGTGCGGTTGTTCGATGGGTCAACCATTCGATCACGCTTCAAAACGGCGTCTGCAGTAAAAGATGTCCGAAAGTGGGTGGACGAAGCTCGCACAGATGGCTCGATGCCATACTCGTTCAAACAGCTGCTCACGCCGCTGCCCAACAGACCAATCGACGATACCGAAGAAGATGAGTCAATGGGCGAAGTGGGTTTGTCTCCGTCATCGACACTCATCCTGGTCCCCATTCGTAACTATGCCTCTGCGTACGGTGACTCATCCCCGGGCGTTTTTTCTCGGGTGATTGGTTTGATTTCGGGAGTCTTCACATGGTTATTCGGATTGCTAGGTCTCGGCGGCGGCAGCAACGACCAGCCTGCTCCGGAGCAGTCCGCAAACTCCATGTCGGCGCCAGCCAAGAGCCGTCGTGTTCAAGGGTTTGAGAAGTCCAATGATGGGCGACGAGACCATCAGTTGTACAATGGGAATTCGGTAGGTCCTTGGAATCCCTACAGTTTGCGGAATGAGAGTCGAAACTAACTGCGCCGTAAAAAGTTGAATTTTGAACCGAGACCTGACGAGGATGAAAAGAAGTAGTGCATGGTGTTTGTCAAGGGGGTCGTCCGTCAATGGAGATGTCTAGCTTGGCATACAGTAATCTGTCAATCAAGGAAAATCGATGATGACGAGTTAAAGCATGGGAAATAGCGCAGGTACCATCCATCCCACGCCTCAAATTGCCCACAATCAAGTCGTTCACGAAAACGCAAAGAAACCAACCTTTACCGCATAGAACACGTGGAAATTCTGTTTGATCCAAGTAACTGCATCCCCAGATTCATGAAACGTGATTTGTCCCCGTGCAGCAGAGCGGAAATGCCATTTATATATAATACAACACAAGAACACTCAGGCAGGGTCCCCCAAGTGAAATCGTACAGTCCCATCAATCCTCCCCCGCAGACCTTTTTTTTTTTTTCACCACCCACCACGTCTGCTCGTTCGTTTCGTTCGCCACATGGTCTTCCCCGTTCCATCGTTGCCCATCCTAGTACTGCCTAGCAGCCGCCTGACAAGCCTTCAACTGCTCCAGGTACCAATTGCAGATCTGCATGTTACCGCCGTTGTCGTCCATGCACTTGGTGAACTGCTGCGTGGCAGCCTGGCAGTTGTTGCCCCATTCCTGCTGCTGCTGCTGGGCCTGGGCCTGGGCCTGGGTCTGAGCCTGCACAGGCTGGGGAGCCGCCTCCGAGGAGCCTCCTCCGAAGAAGCCGCCGATTGCGTGGCCGACCGAGGAACCGATGGCGACGCCGCTTGGTATCCTAGTCAGTCTCTGCTCGATAAAGGGATTGTTGGTCGGTCCATGTTTGGACCATTCAAGGCAAGACCAGAGTGATTTGGGGGGACGGATTCAAGCGGGATGGGGGAGAGGGGGGGGGTTTGTTCACATACGCAGCGGTACTGGCCATCTGGCCGAACAGTCCTGGGCCTTGGGACGCGACGGGCGCGGCGGGAGTCATCTGCTGGGGGGCGGCCATTGTCGAGGCAGGACGCTGCTGCTGGGGCATGGGCGATGCCGCTGCGGCGGTGGGACGGGTGGGAGCCCGCGTGGCGGGACGGCCGGCAGAACGGGTGCGAGGCATGGCGATGAGCTTGGTTTTTATTTTTATTTTCGTTGGAGAGCTCGAGGGGGGGTGAGAATGGGTGGAGAGCGAAAGAAGTGAAGAGGAAGAAGAAGATGATTTGGCGATGGGGGGATTCTCGAGAATTCCATGGCCAATCAGAAGACGATGTGGATTTGTGGCGGGGCGCCGGCCTCGGCAGGGGATCGGTCCGTCGTCGTCCTGGGGTTGGCCATGGCAATGTCAGTCAAGGTCAAGTTTGGCATTGGCGTGCGTGATGGCTTCGTTGCTGCTGCCGGGGCTGTGAAATTAGGCTACTGATGAGCTAGCTGATTTGGAGATCGACAGATGGCCGAGATGCCATCATTGTTTGCGGGCAATGTATTGTCCATGAGGTAATCCGTATGTACTACATGTATATATTTCTTGGACTTGGATTCCAAAACGCCCGTGGCCCAGAATTGGCATGAATTGCACTTACACCTCCGCACTCCTGTACCATGCCATGATGAGAAAGAACAAAGCGACGAGAACCAATGTCACAAACGCCCGCGTCAAAGCCAAAAGTCCCCGCATCCAAGAGCAAACACCGAATGCAAACGCGCGCCATTCCATCCATACTCGCCGGCGCCTCACAACACCCAACGGCCATCATCCCATTCACCTTTGCTTCCCCCTCCCCTTTCCCTTCTGTCTTCTTTTCCTGCTACTACCCTGTCCTTCGCCGCCTTCCGCCGCCGACGCCCCAGAGTCATCAGCAGCGCGCTTCTTTCCCTCCACAGACCTGAGAAGCGCCTTTGCGCGCTCTTCAGAAATCTTCTCCGCCAATTTGTTGCTCAGAGTCTTGTTGCCAGCCTAGGTGTATTAAACTCGGATTAGAAAAAAAAAAGGGGGGGGGGGCCTGTCCTCGAATTCCACTCGCCACACCACAAGGGGCGCCTAAAGTGGGCGGAGAAGTGAAGAAAAAAAGAACGAGCAGGAAAGAAAACATACCAAGTCGGCCTTGAGGATACGCGCAGCAGCTTCCTGGTTCACCACCAGGGTTCTCGTCCCCTCGGGCTCTTCCACCGCCTTGATCTTCCCGAAATATTGCTGCACACGCTTCAACTCAGTGTATACGGCGTGGTTTTGGGCGTCGGCGCCTTGGAGACGAAGATAGGCTGGCGCGAGTGGAAGCACATCGTGGTTAGCGAAGCATTTCCGCGGTATGCAAAAGGAGTGCTGGCAAAGACACAGGCGCAGGCGCAGGCGCAGGGGAGGCGGTCTCACAGAAGAGAAGTGATTCTATAGAATAGGCGGTGAGGGAGAACAGTTTGGCCTTGTCGAGTAACGGTAACTGAGATGCCCTCTCATTGAGGTTGTTGAGCAGAGGTGACAATGCATCTTCGAGTCTGTCGAGCTGCATATCCAGCTTGTCCAAGTGTGGAATGATGTCTTTGACGTCGGCCATGATGGGGAATATTGTGCGCAATCACGCAGAACACCGAACGTGCTTTTTGGGAACGTGAACGGGCGGGTTGGGTTGTCGTCGGTTGGATGGGTTGGATGGTTCAAAGCCTCGTTGAACGAAATGTGAGAAAGTGGCGACTTGAAGTCGCCCGTGGGCCGTGGCTGAGAAGTGGGGCTCAAGCCAGATGCCAAATCGGTGCACGTGCCGGCAGCAGCCACACCACCATCACCATGCGACACACTGCGAACACATGGCTTTTTTATCATTTCATCATCTGGCCGATACGTTTTGATTCATAGCAAGTCGTCTCTGCCAAGCATCCTCCCATGCAGCCAAACTTCACTTCTTTGCCTCGTGATGGGCACGTTGTCTAAAACAGGCTTCATTGGCACAGATAGCTTTTCATGCCCTTCGAGTTGACAAATATCTCTTTCGCCCCAATATTTCCCGGCCAGGTTCCCCTCACAAGTGCAACTGTTGTTTAACAGTCCATGCGTCCACCTTGCTAGACTTCTCCACCGCGCTTGCCATCAATTCTTCCGTCTGTCGTTGGAAAATTTCCTTACGCATTACCTCTTTCCTCCCCAAGGCTTCGGCCGATATTCCTTTCATGCTCGGCGTCGAAACACCGGGTATCAACATGTTGGCCGTCCCGGGCGGTGCGGCGCCGCCACCCATGGGCATGACATCTGCCGGCAAATTTTGGTGTTCATTGAGCAATTGGTCTCGGAGGATGAGCATGGAGGGCACACGGACATTCAGCTGCGGTGAGTGTTAGCGACCCAAGAACCGTGTCTGTTCTGTCATCTATCATGCCTCTTGGGGGGGGCGTGTAGGCAATCTCGAGCATTGTGATTCGCGCACCTGTGAAAGCATAATGCCGTACCGCACGCCCAGAGCATTGCCAATTGCCTTCAGCCGGCCTTTGACCCATATTCTCTGGGAGTCCGTAAGATAATCCTGCCCTTGAATGCAGGTCAATGGCCAGAGCAAGAAGTATCCTGCCAAACCCTTTTCAGACGCATCTTCCCCGCAGCCAAAGTTGGAATGCGTCGCGCTTTCTCGCAGATCCTTGCGCTTGTCGAACAATCCCATCTGATAAGGTACTGAAGAAATGACATCTGTGACTGCCTCGACGACTGTGCTCACGGTTGACGCATATTCTGGAGTCGTACGGTAATCGGTGGGAAAGTTGACCCAGGCAGTAAGTCGTATGATGAGAGACGCCAATATGATACGCATGCAACGCATCACGTTCCAGAAGTTGACCACCCACAAGTCGCCATAAGTATCGATTCGTCCGGGGAACACCTCCGCCTTGGAGTAGTCGCATTTTGGGCTATATGGCTCCCAGGCGACGGTTTTGCAAGCGTAGTGTTCTGGCAGCTGCTCTAACCACGTTTTTATCTGGGCATTGAGGGACTTGCAAGCATCAATTCTGTCCTTCACGAGCTTCACGTTTGCTGTTGAACGGGTCGTTATGGTGGCCAGGAGGCCGTTGACTTCATGTTTCAACTCTCCCACGCGACTGCTGAGTTGCAGAAGTTCCGTGTTGCACACATGGCTGACCGGATCATCTACCCACCAATCCACGTCCAGCGTCGGAGCCTTGCCGGTGCTCAAGGCGTGAATAATCTGGAGGGGAGACTGTGAGCGCTATTCGGCACAACGTTCACTGGCAACTGGCTTGCCCGCTTTTACTTACCATTTGTGTACGGGCGGCGATGAATAGGTCCAGGCCAATCTTTGACTTTAGCTGCCCCCGACCGCGAGCTTTCACCAGCTGGATGGCTCCCTCTATATGTGAGCTCCATGCCAACATGCCCAGAGTCTTGGCAGTGATGTTTTCGAAAAGGCCAAGTAGCAAAATAGCAGCTAGTGTCTCGTCGCGCTTGGTTAAGATAGGATCCTTGAGAGCGGTACATGTAGAGGCAAGAGCCTTCGTGTAGAACCCCAGTGCCTCCTTGTCAAAATCGTTTCCAGTACCAACCCGGTTGTTGAGAGAGGCTAGAGAACAGGCCTTGAAGGCGTATATGAAATGAGGAGAGGCATTCTCGGTTTTCGATAGTGGAAGAACAAACTCAAAGAAACCCCTGGTGGTTGTCAAGCCTTGGCGTGGAATCAAGACATAGTTGGAAATAAAATGACATGTAGCCATTTCCTCAAGAGAAAGCCGGGGGTGGGGTTTGACGCATCTGTCGCCTGGGGCGTAACCCCTTTTCAAATCAGACGATGAACCAGCACCTGCTTCGAGCTTAGGGGCTAGAGCTTTCGTCGCCGTTTTTCGAGCCTCGATCTTCCATGGCGAGTTCCCGCCCTCGCTACTCGACGATGGAGGTGATTGATCTACAATTTTGTATCCAGGGCAATTTCGTCGTCCCTTGGCGCATTGTTTGCAAGTCGGTCGTGCCTCATCACACTTGAGATCATTTTGTCAGTGCAAGTAGCAAAGGGAAGTTAAAAAAGCGTTGTGAGAATGAACAAGTTGTTGATTCAAAGCTGAACAGCGAGCGATGCCTAGGAGAGAAACAGATCAAAACGATCTTTCGAACTTGGGCCCCGAATGGCCATGGAAGAGACCCAAAAAAAACATACTTTGATTCGGCGGATTCTGCACATTTGACAACCCCGCGAGGCTTTATCTCTAAAAGCCATGATCACGGTACCTTCGTCTTCTTCGGTACCAGAATTTTGGGGAATGCCGGGTGAAGATTGGTGGTGGGGATCCGGTCACTTGAGAAACTTGAGGAAAATGCGAGGCAGGCCGGGGGTATCTATGTAAATGGGATAGGCAACGACGATGCTGCTGCTCTGGACCGTCGACGACTGCCGATGTCATTCATGGCGCCTTATCATTAGTGCTGTCTCTGCCGTATCCTGTCACCCGTATCCCAGTGGACTTTGGCAGTGGGGCAAGGGCAACCAGGGTGCCAGTGCCAGGGCAAGCAACGAATTATTTGACAAATCTACATGCCCCACTTATGCGTTCCTCTCTAACAGCTATAATTAGCTATAAGTAATACTATTACATTATTAGAGAGCTACAAGGAAAATGCGTAAGGTATATGGCGAGTACATCTATTTCTATGCAAGCTACTCGTACTAAAAGGTACTAGTCCCTGTCTCTTTCATTTCCTAGCTCACATGATACATCTAATTGGCTCAATTACCCCTATTATGTAGATTTGTAAAATAATTCAGGGGGTTTATTGTATGTAAGGTCCGAGTTATCCCCGTCGACGGCGAGCAGGGGACCCCTCCAACCCCCAGTCTACATGTATGTACATGTAGTAACTAAGGTTGACAATAACCCTGTCCCAGCTGTACATGGAGACATATGATGATCGCCCGGCAAATCCGAAAGAAGTGGGGCGCGGCACGATGAACCAAACGCAAATGACTTCCTGTCTGACGGGTGCGTGGAGGGACGAGGTACCTCGTGGCGATGGAAACGTGGAGAAACGGGCCAATCAGGAAATGCCGGTGCGATTTCGAATCCTGCAAGTGTCGGTTTTTTGCCGCCACCGCAATCTTGGCCTCTCAACGTGTTACTCGTCATCTTTTCAAAAGATATTGTAATTAGGCTGCGACCGGGGCGCGTCTTGATAAAGTTGCTTGCCAAGCGCTCTAGGCTACTTCTTTTTTCAGCCGTGGCAAGTGCTCATTTCGTTGGTGAAGAAGTGGACCATCTTGAATTCTCATTTTATTTACGGATTACGGAATGTTCCATCTGAAGAGCACTACTCCGTCGCAACTAGAGTGTTATGTTCCTGCTTTTAAACGCTTGCTATTAATCGGTTGCATTAATTGAGCCACTGTCGACGACCCCTTGGCTGGCATCAAATAGGTGCCCCGCGGCTTACTAATCAAGAACAAAGAGGACCTGCTGTGACTTAACTGGATGGGCAACCCCCCCCCCTCGCCCACCCCTCGCCCACCAAAATAACATCTCAGATTCCCTTATTACCGCTGACCATATCGAGCCTACTGGGAATATTCCTCAGCTAGAGTACCAATACCATGAGCATTAATTTTCCAAAGACCGAGGAGGATACTCTTCGGTTCTGGAAGGAATGTGTCGTGTACCTCCTGTGAAAACAAACAGGGATCATGTAGACTGTACGGAGTTGGCCCGCAAAAAAAAATTGTTGTGTTATTCATGAAAGGTGCCCCGCGGCTTACTAATCAAGAACGAAGAGGTACTGCTGTGACTCAACTCGATAGGCAACCCACCCCTCGCCCACCAAAATAACATCTCAGATTCCCTGAATACCGTTGACCACATCGAGCCTGGATTATTCCTCAGCTAGAGTACCAATACCATGAGCATTAATTTTCCAAAGACCGAGGAGGATACTCTTCGGTTTTGGAAGGAATGTGATGCATTTCAGACACAACTCGACCTAACTCAGAATGGCCCCCGCTTCACTTTCTACGATGGTCCGCCATTTGGTATGCTACTTTCACTTGCCTAATCCCTCCTACCTACACTTTAATCTCGTCAAAATGAACTGTTGCTAACGCTTGTTCGGGTGATTACAGCGACCGGTGAGTGCTACTCGTGCTTCCAGGCCATTTCACGTTCTCTTGCGTCTGACAGCAAACAGGTCTTCCCCACTACGGTCACCTTCTAGCATCGACCATCAAAGATATTATACCGCGGTACTGGTCCATGAAAGGTTACCATGTGGTCCGCCGTTTCGGCTGGGATACACATGGCTTACCGGTCGAGCACGAAATCAACAAAAAGCTGCACATCTCAAGCGGGGAAGCTGTGATGCAGATGAGCATTGAGAAATATAACGCTGAGTGCAGAGCCATCGTCATGAAATACTCCAGCGAATGGCGACAGGTTATCGAGCGCTTGGGAAGGTGGATTGACTTTGATAATGATTACAAGGTTTTTAAAGATGCCAAACACAACTGTTCTGAATTTATTCCGATTGACCAAGAACTGACTCATAGCTTGAAGTCCATGGATGTTACCTTTATGGAATCCTGCTGGTGGGTTTTTAAGCAACTTTACGACAAAGGCGATGTCTATCGTGCCTACCAAATCATGCCGTTCTCTACAGCACTTGGCACACCACTTAGCCACATGGAAGAGAGGCAAAACGAAAAGTCCACGGTAGATCCTGCCGTTGTGGTGGGGTTCCCTATCCTTGATGTCGATGGACAAGAGAACACATCGCTGCTGATCTACACCACAACCCCCTGGACCCTGCCTTCGAATTTACTCATCGCAGTCAACGCAGCTTTTGAATATATCAAAATCGCCGACGAGAAATCGGGGAGCTATTTTATACTTCTAGAAAGCTGCTTGTCCACGTTGTACAAAGACCCAAAAAAGGCCAAGTATAAGGTGGTCCAGAAACTCTTGGGAAAGGATATGATTGGGTGGAAATACAACCCCCTTTACGACTTCTTCACAGACAAGTTCCTTGACTGTTTCCAAGTCATCGGTGCAGACTATGTCGAAGCTGGGGAAGGCACCGGTCTCGTCCACCAAGCGCCAGGTTTTGGACAGGAGGACTATGATGCCGCTGTAGCAGCTGGTTTCATATCCAAAGAACGGTTACCACCATGTCCTGTGGACGATAAAGGTTGCTTTACCCAAGAAGTCCCGAAATATGAAGGGCAGCATGTCAAAATTGCGGACAAGGCTATTATCAAGGATCTGAGGCCCACTGGCCGCCTTTTTGTTGAGACACAAATAACGCACACTGATAAATTTTGCCCAAGATCTCAGACACAACTAATCAGGAAGGCTGTCTCTGCTTGGTTTATAAAGGTGACGAACTCGACGCCTGACATGCTCCACAGTCTAGAGAAGACAACTTGGGTGCCACAATTCGTCAAGGACAAGCGGTTTGCGAACTGGGTCTCTAACGCACGTGACTGGAATGTCTCGCGAAACCGTTACTGGGGGACGCCAATTCCCCTATGGGTTAGCGAAGATTATGAAGAGGTTGTTTGTATCGGGAGCAGAGAGGAGCTCAGACATCTCAGCGGATATAAAGGGCCTTTGGATGATATTCACAGGGACAAGATTGATAACATCACGATCCCTTCACAGCATGGGAAAGGACTCTTGCGCAGAATCGATGAGATCTTTGATTGCTGGTATGTCTCTCTCACCCATTCTCTTCCCAAACTCAAGGACGAATTGAGGACGTGGACTAATGCCTCCATAGGTTTGAATCCGGAAGTATGCCTTACGCATCGAATCACTATCCCTTCCAAAACAAAGACCAGTTTCTGCAAGATTCCTTTCCAGCCGACTTTATTGCAGAAGGTCTAGACCAAACACGCGGCTGGTTTTACACTCTTACTGTCCTTGGGAATAAGCTTTTCGGAGTATCACCCTTCAGAAATTGTATCGTAAACGGCTTAGTCCTGGCCGAGGATGGAAAGAAGATGTCGAAGAGCCAAAAGAACTATCCAGATCCCGCCCATGTCCTGAACAATTACGGGTCTGACGCCCTCCGACTCTACTTAATCAACTCACCCGTTGTCAGGGCAGAGCCACTGCGTTTCAATGAATCCGGAGTCAAAGAAATTGTCGGCCGTGTTCTTCTCCCGCTATGGAACAGTTATCGTTTCTTCTCCGAACAGGCCATGCTCTTCAATAATACAACTGGTACCAACTTTGTCGCCGTCTCATCTGTTTGTTCTCACGGTAACATCACCAACGTGATGGACCGATGGATCCTTGCCGACTGCCAAAGCCTTTTGCGCTTCATGGAGCAAGAAATGTCTGGTAAGTGCTGCAAAAAAAGAATGGTTAGTTACACTTTGGGGCAAGTCCTGGCTAAGCATCGTTTTGTAGGATATCGCTTGTACACTGTTGTTCCGCGATTGTTGCAGGGAATAGACAATCTGACCAATTGGTACATCCGATTCAACCGCAAACGACTTAAGGGTACAGCAGGCCTGAGTGTGGAAGACACGACAGCAGCGCTGAACACCCTTTTCCAAGTCCTCTTTACTATCATTCGCGCAATGGCTCCATTCGCCCCTTTCATCACAGAGCACATCTATGGCTTACTAAAACCGTACTTGGGTGACTCTCTCACAGGTGTCAAGAACACGTTGAGCGTGCATTTCCTACCTTTCCCAACAGTCCGAGAGGAGCTCATGGATACCGCGATAGAGAGGAAGATGTCCGCGATGCAGAGGGTGATCAAGCTTGCCAGGACAGCGCGAGAGCGACGCTCTATCAGTCTCAAGACACCGCTCAAATCGTTGGTGGTGATCGGTGACCCTCTGTTCATCTCAGATATTGACACACTGAGGTCATATATAACAGAAGAACTCAACGTGAATGAAGTTATCCTCACAACAAACGAAGAGAAATACAACATTCGCTTAGAGGCTAGAGCGGACTGGCCAAGTTTAGGCAAGAGACTCAAGAGAGACGTGCAGGTTGTTCGAAAGGCGCTGCCAAACTTGACACAGGAGGAGTTGAGGCAGTATCAACACGAGAAGCGTATCGTTGTTAGCGGCATCCAGCTCGCTGAGAACGACCTCAGCGTCGTGCGGGTGATGCCCACCGACAACGCAGGTGTCATCGCGGAAGGTGGGCCAAGCTGGGAACCATCGTTTGACGACTGTGTGGTGGTATTACTGGATGGCGCATCCTACCCAGAACTGGAGCATGACGGTTTGGCCCGTGATCTTATAACTCGGTTTCAGAAGCTCCGGAAGAAGGCCCAGTTGGTCCCACTGGATGACGTTAAAATGCAGTATAGCATTGTCTCTAATCCTGAAGGGATCGATGTGAATTCTTTGATATCGTCCAGGCAGACCCTCTTCTCGAATGCTCTCCGCGGGCAAATTGAAGAGCTAGCAGCATGCGGACAAGAAGGTGCTTTGATTGAGGAAGACCAGTCCCTCGGCGCTCTGACTTTGCGACTTTGCCTCAGCCATATTTAGATTTGATGAAAATAGAGTTAAAATCAGACTTACCTGAGCGCATTCATTCGTTAAGCTCGGACAGAGAAAATAATCGCAGCACACGCCATCATTTGCATGCCATGTGCCAGTTGCCATGCGGAACAAGCTGTCAACCTAGCCAGCAGTTCTTGCAAGCAAGCTTGACTATTTCATCCTTGGCTATGCTCTGAAGTTCTTTGCGTACTAGAACCAAGAGCTCTTTCACTAAGATATTTATTTGTACGCCGGCGGTCTCTGGCTAACCACTTGCAACGCAAGCTCATGGCGCCACGGACGTTCAAGCCGGTGTTTCCTATGACGTCTATCCAACAAAAAAGAAAGCAAGAGTATCAAAATGAGTGTTTTTTGTGTTCCTTATGAGCGGGCACCATTAACACAACAGGTGTAATTGCAAACTTGAGATGTCCGGCGAGAGGAATGCTGACAGACTTTACATTAGACACAGCAATGTACTCCCGTTGTGTCGTAGAAGCTGCCGAAGAAGGCTCGCCCTGGCAGTAGAATTGCAACACAAACAAGAAAGGTCATCCGCGCATGCTCACGCATGCTTAGGATGGAAAGAATGTATGCATCGAAAAGGACACCACTCTATCCCGTCAATGCCTGAAGAAGAAACTGCCAGCACAAAGAAGCCGAGAACGGCTGGGGGAAATAATGTAATAGCGGACTAGACCCAAGACGAAACAAACTAGGAAGTTAGCATACCGGTCCCTCCAATAGCCAGGTCAATTTCACTCAAAAAATACCAAGCAAATAATGTCATAGTCTTAACTGGGTAGGTAAAGGCGATTATATACAAGCGAACCCACAGATAAAGTGGTAGCAACGAAAAAGACCTTCTCGCGGAAGCTAAAGGAGAATGGATTCACAAGGAGAAGGGAGAGATGGTAGTTGATCTTATGAATTCACAAGCAGGAGGCCCTCTGGTACTACCCACCCGCCATTATTAATGTGGCACGTCATGACGTTTGTCCAGGTTGCTCTGGCTAGGTAGAGCTAGCAATACTGAATGACGCCCATCGTATTTAAGACATCCACTATATCTGCTATGGAAACTGGCGAGGAACACAGAACAAAGACATCAAAATAAAAAGAAGAAGAAAAAGAAAAAGAAAAACACATGAAAAAAAACCTCATACATCGGTAATCTTCTTCATAGCCGTGGGGTTCCCTGCCGGCGTCCTTTCGATACCTTTGGGGAAGCACTGTAACGAACTGACCCCGACCGAACTGTGAATAAACGACATTCTTTGTACCTGCGAGCCTGGGGAGGAAGAATGGTGTTTCCATCTCTTCCCCTGTGCTGTGTAAGGCGTCGGTAGGCAAAGCCTGACTCGTTTCTCAGGCACACTTAGATACGAAGCCTTTCGCCGAGGCAGTTTCGGAATTTGCCGTCACAGTATCTGTAATAGATACCGGTCGATCCGCTTCCTTGAACGACAGCGTCAGAGGGGTTTGGTATGCACGCATCCTTGTAATAAGTCGAGGCATTGTGATGATAGGCATACGGCGGGGCATCTGGTGGCGAGATCTCCCTTCGTTTCGCGTTGCAGCAATTGCGGCTATTCATCTCCATGTCAATTTTGTTCAAGCTACACGATTGTCCATTTTGTTCTTACTCGGATCCGGCTTTGGAGCATCGATAGACCACGATCTCCTTGATGCAGCCTTGGCAGTCACGGAACCAGTCCACTTTGCAAGGCATCGTCCGTTTAGGGTGACCAAAGTTGACTACTTGACTGATGGTGTAGCGTCCAGAATAGGCCGAAGGTAAAGGAAGAAGATGTGAAGCGAACTGAAACGTATAGACTGGCTGATCTTTCGTTTTCTTTTCTGGGGCTTTTCCAGACGAGGTTTCTAAAATGAAGCGAGAATGAGCAGCGTGAGGATAAGTTCCTGGAATCAAAGCCAGAATTCGAGGTAAAGCTCCTGCATTTTATATTCAAGTTTCCAGACTTCATCTAGACCTTTCGAACCAGCCAGCCGTCGTGGATGGCGCAGCGTTGAAGCCAGAAGAAGCCAGCGCAGCGGCAGTGATAGGCCCAGGAGCTGAGGGGCTCAAGCGCCTGGCCTGACAGATGTTGGCCGCGAGCAGCATCGTGGTGGCTCAGACAGCAAGGCGTGAGAACTGGAATTGCAAGTGAGGATGTGGCCGTTGGAGTTGGGCGCTTGTCATGAAAGGCGGCAATGTAAGCGCCGCATCGTGATTGGCCTAGCAGTCCATGGACCATGGCAATTTGCGTGTTTGTGCTGTTCACGGAGTACTCCGTGTAGCATTGGGAAGAACATCCATCGCGTTGCCGTGTGTGACGCGGATGCGGGCGTCGCACACGGCACGCGGACGGCCGAGTTCTGGCCCGGCGGCAACAACGACTCAATGTGAAGACCTCGAGAACACAGCCCCGACGAGTTTGATTTAGGCGCCGGGGTGAGAAGTGGACAAACCCAAACCCACGGCTCTACCCCCCCCGGCGAGGCTTACTGGCTCCGCGGGCCTAACAATGGTAGATAGATCCCGACAATGTCTGTTTAATGTTTCAGCAAGTGACTTGTTCCCATTCCCTCGTTCCTTCCCCCTTTTTCTTCTTCTATTCCTGGGGTTCCTTATTTGCTGCTTGATCCGCCGAATTTGTACCGACTGAGAGCATACGAGGCCACAAAACAAGGCTTTCTGTCGATTTAGTTCCGCTACTGATATCACTAATCGTTCGCTGCCGGTCAATCAAGCTGACGTTGACGGCTGGGTTAACGGACAACCTTCTTCCCCTGCACCATCTCTGCAAGAATCCCTCGGCTCGGCTCAGATTATTACAATACCTCTTCCACTGTGATGTTCGTAGTGACATTCCCCTTGATCGCCCTACTATACGGACACGTCTCCCTCGTCTTCTCAATCAGCTTGTCCATGACATCTTTCTTCACGCCCCGAACCTTGACGAGCATGTCGACCCTCACGCCCAAGTCGAACTTGGACAGATCCCCCACCATGTGGAGCGTCGTCTCAATAAGATTATCCTCGGGCTTAGCAGGCATGGTGATGCCCATCTGTTTCGCGCTCAAGTTCATCGCCCCCTGGAAGCATGATCCGTAGCAAGCGGCGAATAATTCCTCTGGGTTCGTCTTGCCGTCGCCTCCATCGCCTCCCAGCTCTTTGGGCATGGATAGCTCGACCTTCAGCCCTTCGCTGCCCCTGATTTTGCCGTTTCGCGCGCCCATGACGGTTGCGTGCGCAGAGTACAGAACCGGTGCCGTGTCGGTGTTTAAAAAGCGTCTTGGGGGGGCGACGGATGGTGAGGGTTTCGTGGGTTTCGTACTTGAGATGGTGACACGGCGCGGGGCCTGGCGGATGAGAGAACTGGTGATGCGTGATGCTGACATTGTGTTTAATTCTACTCTTGAGATTGAGTCAATTGGGGTTCGTGGGGGGGCAAGGGTGTGCTGTTTACGCGCGTCCACAATTTTACGGGGGAATTGACTTGCTTTTGAACCATCTTCGGTTGATGAATCATCGAAATTAGTAAAAATCATGATGATGTCAAAACAATGACATCATGGGTAATCCTGTCTTTTCGATGGGGATCTGTCCATTTGTTGCGGGCATCGCCGGTTGGTGAAGTAGTTCACCCGTTGGTAGCGCGGATCATGAATGTGAACGAAATGTCATGGGGAATGCTATGCTATATGCTATGTTATGCATGTTATGCTATGTGATACTGTTGTTACGTGTGACAGCGATGACATTTGCATTTTTATTCTCGGCACTGGCTTGATGGGCGAGCAGTTTCGCGGAAGGTTGCGCGTGCCTTGCCTGAGTGGCCACTTTGCACAATTTTTAAACGTAAGAAAGGACTACGGAGTACATGAGATTCAAATCGTTTTGATGGCTGCGCCGGACTCGCAGCCTCGTGTACGTTGGAGACGCCCTCGTGAGATGCATCTCAAGAGGCAAGAGCTGTCCATCTACCCACTACTACTGGCGACTCTCTGCAAGACTGCCAATTGTGATTTAACACTGCTGGCCATCGACGGCACGGTTCGACAATGGAATACCCATGCCATCCGCGTGATACTGTCGAAGTTCTGTGAAATGGCTCGTCGGGGGAGATGAGGCTTTTCCTTTGCTTCATGGCTTACTAATATAATATATTAGTCCACAAATGTGCGGTGAAAGCACGTGCACGCCATGCAGACTATTTGCACACCCGCTCCCACAATCCAAACCCCACCCTCACCCCCACACACCCACACCATACATACGCCACTCCGTCCACGATAAGTCAAACCCCCTTTTTTAACGGATTACACTAGCCGCTTACGATGCTGTCCGCCAACTTCTACTCAACATATCAGCAGTATAAGCGTGATACCAACGCAGTTGCTTCATGGCTCGCCTCTACGGCCAAGCAGCATGGATATGACGGCCAGATCGGTACACCGCTGAGCCGTGGCAGCCGCCCAGAGGGCAAGGCACGCAAGCTCGCCAACCAGCGGCAGCGGCAGCAGCAGCGGCAGCAAGGGGCTGGCTCGACGGTGGATTCAAACTCGAAAAATGCCTCGGACCAGCAGCCCCAGCGGACCGGCCCTGCCTATGTGCTGGCCGTTCGAGACTTCGTCCCCCTGGGTCAGTTCATCGCCAAGAAACTGGACAATCTGGCCAAGGTACCATCTCACTTCACGGCCTCTTTGACCCGCGTCATACGTGCCAGACGAGGGTTCATGAGCCTCTACGGCAAAGCGAACCTGGACGACGAGGATGCAAAGACAAGTCGTACACACGCGTACTTTGTCACTGTTCTGGAAACCGTCTACCATATCCTGGTACCAGCCGAGTCCAGGGTGAATCTAAAAGCAGATGTGGACATGGCCGTGCTCACATCAGCCATGTCCGCTCTCAAGAGCAGTGAACATACTCTTGCCAACCCCTTCGGAGTGCTTCCGATTTATGAGCCGTCCGAGGCGTTTTTGAATGCACCCGACGTGCCTGCTTCCTCCTCGACGGATGATGACACAGACAAGCAACACTTGCTCTACACGGTCGAGGAAGACAACTCCGAATACGAATGCAAGTTTGCCTTTGTCATGCTTCTACAGGACCTGATCAGCCTCCGCCAGGAGGTAGCCGCCCTGTGGCAAGCATATGATGACGGCGGCATCAGCCTCGCAGCAGCAGCTACCAGTGCGAACCTGGCTGTCGAGCTTGCGCGAGCCATGGAGGAAGAGATCAGTCCGCTCCTGGAAAGACATGGTGGTGCCTTGACGGTCTTGTCCGAGTTCTTCGCTGCCGCTTGCGTGGCCGCTGGTCATGACCCCACGGCCAAGGCCCGGCCAAAGGACGACATGAATTTTGCCTGTTACGACTTGGGATATGCCCTGTTTCACAACGTCGCCTCCATCATGAATTCGGTCGCAGGCGTTGTGTCATTCGATGCCAAGTCCTTCCCTCGGTACTCGGGCGCTTTTGGATACTACGACCCACAACAATCAAGCACAATCGTGCAACATGGGCTCGTTGGATTTCGCCAACAATGGGCGCAAGAGAAAGCAGCTCTCTTGGAGTTGGTGCCAAACCTGTGTCTGTTGACAGACACCTTCCAGAGCTTCCCCATCATGGATGAGTTCACCCGCGGCCTGAGTCTCTTGATCAAGACGATGAAGGTCCCTTTATGGCTCTGCTTCGCGGGACAGAACTACTTGGACACGCTTCATATTCTAGGACCCAAAGTGGACAAGGGATATCGTGAATTGAAGACGTTCAGTCAAGAGACGGTTGCGCTTGTGCAGCACGCCGTGGCCAAGGCTCCCAGCACAGCATCCAAGAGAGATTTAGAGGAGATTGAGCGTATAGCCACCATTACAAGCGGGGGTTCCGACATGTTCACCCTGATATGGAATGCCGCGAGAAGAAGAGGCGAAGCCATGCGGCCTTGCAACTTTTTTCAGCACCACCCTCTGTTCTGTGGTCTCATGATTCACTACGTCCGCTCGCGGCTTCACCAAGTCGGCGTGGCATATGCAGCAAGGCCAGGAGCGGCGATGCATTCAGTTCAACTATATGCTGCTGTTCAGCAGCACCAGCAGCAAAGGGGAAAACAGGCTTCGTCTGAAGAGGAAGCCTTGGAATGGACGCTGCTGGACCAGCTACTTGACAGGCAGGGACCTCAGGCATTCTTCGTCGGCTCGGAGACCCCTTCTTCACCGGAAGCTCACTTCAAAAACTACTGCATGAGCCGCCAAATCTCGCCAGCCAACTGGCTTGCCGCCGCGAATCGTCGTAAAGGCAAGAAGGGAAAGGTCCCCGTCAAGATATCCGGGGCGGGCGTGCGAGAATTGAAATTCGCCGGGCAATTCTCGCTGCTCTGCGCACATCGAATGGCAAAACAGGGGGCAAACAGCGGCTTGGTGCGTGCTCCGTGGGATGTGGCATTCGTGCAGCAGGCCCTCGAAGCACAGGGGCACTTGTTGGCGAAGCCACGGGTCGACAGCAAAAACAGGAATGTCAAGTCTGGGACCACTTCGCCGCACCACCCTTCGGCGCTTGTCCGCCGTGCTGCTGACGCCGTTGATCAAGAGGTGTCAGACATGACGTTTGACTACTTTGCCGTGCACCAGGCGGCGAGTGAGTTTCTCCAGAAGATCCATGACCACGTAACTTTGCATCTGCTCCGTCCTGAATTGCGCTCCCTTACCCCCGTGGATACGGTAGGTTTCGTGTTCTCCCTCGCGGCAGGGTCACTGGAGCCGTCCGAGGGAGGGAACGAGGTCGTTTTGGACCAGGTTGCGCGAGAGATGCGTGCTTTTTTGGATTCACAGGGGGCGCAGCTCAAATAGCTTAGGCTTTTTTCTTTTCTTCTTTTTTTGGATAATATAGCCGGTGAGGGAATGGAGGTCGTTGTGCTACGCGTGCGAATGTCCAGAACGTGTAAGAGGGCAACTGCTCTTCTTTAAGATGAAGAATGACTTGACCCTATGACTAGATTCCATCCAGGCTCAGGGTTGATCACCGTCGTCAGCATCACCGTCATCATCATCACACAGTCGTGGTGCTTGAACTCGTTCTTGACGACGACCCTCGCGTACGTAGTGGGGTTCGATCCCAGCGTTTCATGACTGCCCCCGAATAAACGACGCCTTAGAGAGTGCGTCCGCCTGCGTGTTCCAAATACTCCTTCCCCATTCAATGAGTTTGGGCCCGAAATCATTGAGCATTTCATCCACGCCCGCTTCGGTATCCCTCATCAGCCGGGCATAATCCTCCTTTGAGCCAAATGTGGCTACTTCCCAGACGGCTTTCCATCTCCCAATCGCCTCCACGGCCAAACGATGCTGACTCTGCACTCCGGCCGCAACCATGTAAAACGACGACCTCTTAGTGTGGCCGGCCGTGGGCTTCAGGAGCTTCACAGACGAAAACTTTTGGAAATCCCACAAGAGCCTGGCGGTCCTCCAGGCGTCAAGCTTGTGCAAAAGAACAACCATGGTGCCTCCTGGTCTCAGGTGCTCGAGGCCAAGAGCCAACTGCACGGTCATCAGCCTCGCCGCCTCTGTCCTTTCCCGATATGAGCTCCTGACATGGGTCCTTAACGTCTGGCCGTCGCAGATGACCAGGTCGAAAAGCTGATCGCCCGTGAGCTGGCGGGCAAGAAAGGCGTCGGCCTCGGGATGTCCCGGTGGAATGGCGTCGACTCCCATGTCTTCGGCCAGCATGGTGATGTCCAAGAAGCGCTTCTCGACACTGAGGTCCTCTGGCAAGAGGACTTCGTGGCCTCCCATGGAAACCGGCAAACTGAAGGCCAAGGCGCTGGATCCCGGGTTGTGGCGCATCGACGTTTCCAGGAAACCCCCCGGGGCCATGCACAGGTCGAGGATGCGGGCCTCACTCGCATGCTCTCGGCCCACGAGGAAGGCATTGGTGGACCGGTGGAGCTCCTGTCCGATTCTTTTCATGAGGAGATGGAAGAAGCGAGCCTTCCTGTCGTCGCATTTGTCGGCGTGCTCGCGTTGCTTTTGGAAGTAGGCGTCTCCCTGGGGGTTATTCCATCCCTGTGGAAAGTCGGGTCAGGTTAGTTAGTCTGGCGGTTGGCAATATTTGAGGGGCGCCGGCGCCCGAGTTATACATGTGCAACATACCATTTGCCGAAGATGCGCGACTCTCCGGAATTCTGGACTCCTTTCAAGGAGATATAACGTGATGATTTTATTTGGCCGTTGATGTAGTTGCTCGATGGCATCGGGTGCTTCACGGTTTTGCACTGGCTGTGCAAACACAGCGTCGGGCACAACCATCTTCTCTTGGTAGCCGCGCCTCTAAATGTCCATAACACGACCACCGAAGATGTAGATTCTTTCCGCGGGACCAAAACAGAATGCGGCAGGCAGGTTATTATTCAACGACTTGGCCCCCTTGAGCGCTTGTTGAATATGCGGAATGATGCACCTGAGTGATGATACGAAATCTATATCGAGCTAATGAATTCTATGAAGGTATCGGAGGCCATATGTAAGCTTCCGCAGATCTGTCAGCAAACGAGGTGAGGCCTCGGATGTAGATACGAGCAAACGAGGCCTCGAAAGCGATGACAAACGCGATATCCGTCGATGCCGAAAAAGGAGTGGTGCCCAAGGTGAGGGGCTGCTGTTACCCGCTGTTACCCGAAAAGTAAAAAAAAAAAAGAGGCGCGGCCGATATCCGATGTCGATATCTGTTGGTTCCGCAGGGTCGGTAACGCGTTACGCGAAGCCTCGAGAATAGTATCGTTATTGATAATCTATTCTAGGCTTGTTGTTTTGTATGATCTAAGGAAGGAAAGGAAGCTAAAGTGAGGTCCCTTATAAGAGGGAAAGAACAGCTAGCCGTTATGGGTCACGTGGCCTAAGCCCTGCCCTATCGCAGGGCCTGATTGTGGATGGGAAGGTGGGGCCCGCTCGAGTGCGCGCGGGCCGACCTTCTTCCGGTCGCAATTGCGGCTGCCAAGCGCGATTGATCATGCTTGTTCCGACAATATCCGATGTCCACAATGTACAAGTACAACGTGGTTGGGTGGGCAGGTGCCGCAATGGCCGATTCAGTCGCGCTTCAGTCCGATTCTGCCCGTCTTTTGCAGACCAGCTGCTCCAAGCACAGTGCAGAGCATCATGAAGCCAAACATGATCCAGAAACTAGTTCTGAGTCCCTCCATTATTGCAGACGCCTTCTCACTTGCGCCACTGTTCTTGGTCACGAGCGTAGACGCAATCTGCATCACGGCTACGCTCAGAGCTTGGCCAAACTGAGAGGCTGTGTTGAAGACGGCGCCTGCCAACGCCTGAGTGTCATCGGGAAAGCTATCCGAGATGATGATGAGACCTACCGTGAAGAGCACATCGACGCTCACGGGGGCGAGTAATTGGGCCACGAATGCATTGGCCCAATATGGAGATCGGACCCGGATCACGGACATGAGAAGGGGAGCAACAGCACTCAGTATGGATGAAATGGTGACAATCCATAGCGCCGGTATCCTGTCGACGAACAAGCCCGTGGTGAAATTGAGAATGACACCTACTACCAGACTCGGCAGTATCCTGATACCAGTTTCAAGAGCAGAGAGTTGCTGTACCTCCTGGAAGCTGGGCGGGATGCGATGCGTTAGACGAGAATCGGTCGACCAGACCAAACCCACGGGGCCTCATGCAACTTACAACAAGCTTGCAAACAGTTCCATTGCTGTCGTGACTCCAAACGACAGCGCTATCATGCCACATGCGCTGGAAAAGGCAGTGTTTTTCCAGAGTGAGTTCGGTATCAGAGCCGGCTTGCCAAGGCACACTTGCCGGTGGACCCAGCCAACGAATAACGGCAATGCGATGGCGACCATGCAGACGAATGCGATGCTTTCTGCTTTTCGGATCTTATACACATCCGTGCTTAGAATGCTTCATGCCTACGAGTCAGTGCTGGTATGAGCTCCATTGCCAACCGTGGTCTGTACTTACGCCAACAAGTACGATAGCAAGGCCATGAACGTGGAGGCCAACAATGCCCCGACCCAGTCGGCTTTCTCTCTCAAGTTGTGCAGAGCGTGCCTCCATGTTTGTCCATGATGGGACTTTGGCAAAGCCCACGTTGCGACGGCAGACAAAACGAGCGTCAAGCCTCCGTATATATACCATGCAGCTCTCCAGCCGAGCAAGTCTTGAAGGACGCCACCAAGAACCAGTCCAAACGAGAAGCCAAGAGGCTGGCTCAGTCCAAGGCAAGAAAAGGCAAAGTTTCGAGGCCGTCCACGGGGAAGAGCGTGTGTGACAATGGCGACGGAGGAAGCGAGATGCATGGCAAAGCCAACACCTTGAAGAGCCCGCATCGCAACTAGTTGAGGGCCGGTCTTGGCCGCACCGCCTCCCAGAATGAAGGCACCGCTGAGTACACCGCCGGCAAGGTTGACAGCCCTGGGGCCAATTGCGTCTGCTATAGAGCCGGCTAGCAACAGTGTTGATGCATTCGCCAGGCTTGGAACAGAAGTCGGCCAAAGCGCCAGCGACTCGGGCAAGCTGACGTCGGCGGCAATCGTGGGCAAGCCAACAACAACAAGTCCATTGACTGCACTCGAGGCAAAGTTGACGCCTGATAATTGAACGACCACGGCGACTTTGCGGAAGAGTGACATCCGCGAAGCCTCATCGGCCACTTCGATGGAGCGACCATTGCTGTTGGATTCGGGCAGCGCTGTCGGGGTGGAATCACCAGAGGTGAGTGTCGGAGGAGACTCTGCCACCACCTGCGTTTGCGAAGACGTGGCCATCCTCGAACTATACGGAGTATGTATACTATGAGCAACATACATACATGGAGCTGATGAGTCGGTGGATGGGGATGCCGTGTCAAATTTATAATTTATTGTCCGAGACATCCCCTCGTGGCTGAAAATTGAGTCATAGATAATATTCTAATCCTCATGTTGCACGAACTCGCAACACCTGATTGGCCCACTTCCTGGTCCGTAAGAGGGAGGGAGGCTCGTGCAGGTCGTGCAGGTCGTGCAGGTCGTGCAGGTCGTGCAGGCGGGTGAACGCACGGGACTTTGGTCCGGTCTCCGTCTGGGAATATCAATGATCCGCTGCTGCGCCCCTGCGCGCTAACGCGTGCTTGACCCATTTTCCAATTTGATCCCTGCCACCTGCCAGAAGCTCTTTCTGGCTCGTGCTTGCTGCTGCTTTGCCTCGTCCCGTCATTAGCCTCCTTCCTTCATCTCTCTGTCTGAAATTCTGACAAGCTTACACAAGTGACTCGACGTTCTACAACCGATCCAGATCTCATTTGAACGACTTCAGAAAGTCTCTCGACCGACTAGGCCATCGACTTGTCTGATTCACACGGTCGCGACGTCTCGAACTGGTCTGAGTCGTATTCCTAGTTGAAGCCCAAAGGAGAAGTCTCGAAGAAGCTGGCAGAGGTCTCAATAGGGACCACATTGACGAAGTGTTATATCTTGCATGGGCTGTTGATTCAGTTCTCGGCGGTTGCGGCTCTGCATGACATTGTTGGCCCGCTCTCGTCTTGGTCCGCGTTCCTTGTACAACGCCAGGCACGGAATCTCCGTCTTGGCTTTGCTTGTTGGAGGGAGAGGAAGAAATTGAGACTACCAACCAAAGGAGTCCTGCTCCTGTTCACTCTTGACTACTTTGTTTTCCATTATATCTCCACTACATCTTGTACGTACTGGCTAGCCTTTTGTGCTTCCCACTGCTCATTTCTTTCTTCTCTTGAATTTGGCAACTGTTTCGGCTACCTTTTGTCTGTAACTTAAAAAAGAAATGCCCTCTCAGTTGAAGGGGGCAGCGACGAGCGTTCTATCACTAATAAACTTCAATCTATTAAGAACAAGAGACGATTTACTTCCTGTCGATCAATCCACGATCGTCCTACAGGGCTCCCACTGTTGGAGCTTCGTGATTCAAGATGGCGGAGGCCGATTTCGAAATCGACTTTTACGGTGATGCGGGCAACGAGCAGCAACCGGGGCAACAGGATGGTACCCAGAACAACGAGAACGACCACCAGGGCCACGACGAATCAAACGGAGGTGACGACCAGATGGACGAGCGTAGCAACGATCAACATGGAAACAACGAAAAGGCCGAAGAGCACACTGCCCATCAGGGGACTAAAAGAAAATCAGAAGAGGACGATCGACCAGTTGACTCATCCGCCACTTCCGCAGTCATGATCTCGGAACTCAATTGGTGGACGACTGACGATGACATTCGCGGCTGGTTGCGAAAAGCAGACTGCGAGGACGAGGCAAAAGAGCTGACTTTTAGCGAGCATAAAGTAAATGGAAAGAGCAAAGGGTAAGGCCGCACGTTCTCGTACCATCAACCGCCATAAGTTTGAGTCCGCCAGCTAATCGATTTGCTGATAGGCAAGTGTACATTGAGTTTCAATCACGCCAAGCCGCAACGGCCGCCAAGCACTACATCGATGAGTCGGCAACCGAGGGCGGGTCGGCCACCAAGAAGCTGACCACGTCATACTGGAATGCGGGAATGAATCCCTTCAAAACACTGCCCAAGGATGCCCCCGCCAGAGGCAAGGAGCAGCAGACACGATCCACGCCATCCGGCCCTTACAATGAGCGTGGAAACTATGGCGGAGGATTCCGAGGTCGCGGAGGCTTTGGCAACCGAGGAAACATGAACCACAACAACAACAACAACAACAACAACTACAACAATCGCAACTTCAGCAATAACAACATGGGTTTCAATAACAACATGGGCGGTGGCTTCAACGGTCCCATGGGTGGCGGAAACTTTGGCTTCAACAACCGTGGCAACATGATGGGCGGCGGCATGCGAGGCGGTCCCGGCGGTCCCGGCGGTCCAGGCGGTATGAGAGGTAATCGTGGTGGTGGTGGCGGCAACATGATGGCCATGGGCCCGATGGGCGGGATGCCAATGGGTATGCCAGGGAATATGGGCATGATGGCCATGGGCGGTGGAATGCCTGGCGAGTTACCCCCTTCCGCTTGTCCATTTCGTCACTCTCATTGTAACAGCCGACTAATGTGAAGCAGGCTTTCAAGGCATGGGACCCAACTTTGGAGGTGGCTTTGGGTTTGGTCAAAACCAAGGAGGTGGTGGTGGTGACTGGGGCAACCCGCATGGAGCGAAGCGTCCACGACCAGAGTGAAGAGCTTCTGGTAGGTGAGGTGGCTTTGTCGACAAGATCACACAAGTGCCCCACGTAGAGAAGAACAAATGTCAGGATCTCGCACCCCAAAACAAAAGAAGTTCCAGGAGTCGGGTTGGGTCTGCTTACTTTCTTGCTTGTACTATAATCTTTCGGAGAAATAGGTCGCTATGGATACTGGCGCGCGAAGAGCGTTGGGACGATGATTCAAAATTCAGAGAAGGAGTTCACATTCGCCACATGCCCCAAAAGAATCCAACCCAAAACAACAATTAAAAAAAAAAATTTGCACAACATCCATCATTGTAATCGTGCCATGGTCGTCACAACCAGCTCCTTCATCTGTAGCCACCTCCGTCGCAAGCTGCTCGCCATTTCCTCATTCCCAGCCATACACCTATCCAAGTCCATGACCTTGCTCTTGATATCCTTCTCGCACCTCCTCAGCACCTTGAGCAGCTCCTTGTCCACAGCCTCTGCGTCCTCGTTCTCGTCCCTCTGCCCATCCAGCACGGCCCTCCACGTTGCGTCAGGCAAACACAGTAGTCGCAGCGCGGTCTGTGTCCGATAACACGCCGTTTCCGAATCAAGCATGTATTCGCCCCAGAACCCAGCCTCTTGCAGCGTCCGCTTCCGCCTGGGACTGAACAGCGAAGACATGTACGGGTCCAGGCAGATCTCGTCCCACTTGTTCATGCCACTCGGCAAAGTGAAGCCGTACTCGACGAGCAGGAAATCGTTGGAGTGGGAGCCGTACCGGATGAAAAGCTCGTCGCCCTTTTCATACGACGTGCCCGTCGTGATGGTGTAGCGGTCCTCGTCGAAGGAGACGCTGCATCCGTCGGGGGAGTGGTTGAACAGGTCGGCCACGGGCTGCAGGACCATGTGGTCCTCGCTGGGGAGCTTCTTCTCCGTCGCGCGCGTGGTGTGGTAGAAGGAGCGGCTGTTGACGAGGTGCCATGCGTAGAGGTACGCTTCCCGGGTGAGGGACGGGTACGCGGCCGACACGCGGGCCCAGTCCCTGGCGAACTTGGCGGCTTGCTTGTCGAGGAGGGCCCTTGCCGCGGGGGGGAGAAGCTGCTGGAGTGCCGGGGGCCAGCTGAGCGGCATGCAGGTGGTGATGTCGTCTTCTGTGGGGAGGACGGCTCTCCAGAGGGCGAGGTCGGGAGATGTGTCTACGCAGAGGGACGCGGCGAGGATGGCGTGGACTGTTGCGCCCTTGAGGTTGCGGATGATGGCTCTGGGCGTGGTTCCTATGGATCTCAGGAGTGCGGCTGGGACGGTGAGGATGTCTTCCTTTGCCTGGTTTGGGGTGTCAGATGTTTCTTGCTTTCTTTTGCTTCTCACCCATTGCTGATTTGCGTTTGCCGGGTGCAGATTGGGGGGGGGGGGGGGCTTTTTACTTTTAGGTTCCGCGTTGCCACGATGCCGATGCCTCGGCCGGGAAGAGGTTCAGGCCCAATGCCTTTGATGACGACGCCGTGGACTTTCGCCCATGTGAGGAGCTGCTGGATGGCTTCCATGCTTGGGTTTGTGAGGCGTTCTCTAGGTAGTTGGGTGAGTTGTGCGAGGGACTGAACATTGAACAAGCTGCCGTTTCGATGAAGGGATGGCGTCTCTCTTCAGCGTGGGGGAGCTTATGCCGACGACTTTTGGTCAATCGGTTCTCTGGAGAGTCCCATGCATTTTGTCATTTTGTCGTTGCATTGCATTTGCATTTGCATTTGCATTTGCATCATGCAGGGACAGACAGAGCTGAGAAGGGGTTATTAGCGGCGCAATTCATACGAAGGTGGCAGGTGGCTTGGAAATCTCGATGAAAATCCAGAGCTGGCGTTTAGGGTATGTCGTGTCACTTCAGGAAACAATCCGGAAATGACAAAGTCGATTTCCACATCGGCTTTGAACCAATGACGTGCGAGTTGGTAATGCGCACAAGAAGGGGGGATGACATTTTTTTTTTTTTGACCTCACGAAACTCAGTCTCCAAGATGCATCGGGCAACCAAGTGTTTCTGTTCTACAGTGACCAACGCGCTCAGGATCCTGAGCCATCAAATCATCCACCATTGCACCTTATAATTGATTATACGGCCTGTCGCCTGTGCCTCACATGTACATGGGCCCCACCTTGGAGCTTTGTCTCTTGTCCCTCACAACCCCAACCCAACCCCAGGAGGAGTCAATAAATCAACAACATACGGATTACTACAATGGATATCGCACTCAGGAGGGCACTCAGGAGGGCACTCAGGAGGGCACCGCAGTCAACTTCCTCAGCCCAGCACGCACTCCGCACTCTCGCGTGCGCAAAATGCACACCGTCATACTCCAGCGACAGACACTTTTCGGTGCTCAATCGACCGCCCCCCAACTATCCCGGCCATGTGCCTCTCACCAAGATGGAGCGTCTGACCATGGCCGTCGGGTCAAGTGCCATGGCCCTGATCAACCCATATCGAGCAGACCTCGTCGCGACCGTCGGCGAATCCACCGCAACGCCGTACTTCATCCACCGCCTCCGTGACGCCATGCTCGCCGACCCAACCGGCCGTCGCATCCTCCGCCTCCGACCGCGAATCACCTCCGAGACCCTCTCCCTGAGCTACCTCCGGTCCCTGCCCGGAAACACGGTCGGCCGCGCCTACGTCTCGTGGCTGGACCGCGAGGGCGTCTCCCCCGACACGCGAGACCAGACGCGCTACATTGACGACGAGGAGTGCGCGTACGTCATGCAGCGGTACCGAGAGTGCCACGACTTCTACCACGCCGTCACCGGGCTGCCCATTGTTCGCGAGGGCGAAGTCGCCCTCAAGGCCTTCGAGTGGGCGAACACGTGCCTGCCCATGCCCGGCCTGAGCATGCTCGCCGCCGCGACCATGAAGGCCCAGGAGAGGCGGAGGTTCTGGTCCATTTACCTGCCCTGGGGGCTGAGGAACGGATCCCGCAGCAAGGAGGTCATCAATGTGTTTTGGGAGGAGCAGTTGGAGCGGGACGTGGAGGAGCTGCGCAACGAGCTGGGCATCGAGCGACCTCCCGATCTGAGGGCCATACGGAAGCGGGCGAGGGAGGAGACGAAGAGATTGCAGGAGATTAGGCAGAATGGCATTTAAATCTTGTTCCCCCAGCACCGATTTTTTTTCAAAAAATTGATTTCTTTCAAATCCCGTGTATCAGTACAGCGTATCACCATTCGCGGCATCAAAACATCTGGCAGCCCCCCCCAAAATGGCCCATTTCGACCCAACTACCAAATGAATCCCCCCCCCAAAGAAACACACAAAATCATGGTATCGTTATTGTAAGCACCGACACTCCCTCACAAATCCAGCAGGTCGTCGTCGTCTTCATCATCCCACCCCTTCCGCCTGCTCACCACAATCTTCTCCTCCTCCTTGTTATCCGCCACCGCATTCAGCAGCTCCTTCAGCTGCGCCTCGGTAACCTTCTGCCTCAGCTGGCCCGTCTGCGCCAGCGTGATGAGCCTGTTCTCAATGTCCGTCGCGCGCTGCTCCTTGACGAGACGAATCCGGCCGAGGCGATCCGCGGCCTCGGGGTGGAGAATCTGGTTGAGCACGTGTTGACGAGCGTCCTCTTGCTGCTTTTGGCCTTCTTGGCCTTGTTGTCCTCCGGATGGGGAGCCGCCGCCTGCTGAGCCAGACTGGGCTTTGAGCTGCTCGAGGCGAGCCTTTCTGATCTGCAATTCCTACAATCAGCCATGCGAGTTCGTGTTTGGGAGAATTCCCGCCTGCGCACCTGTTCGAGCTCGGATTCATCCATGTTTTTTTTTTTCCCCTTTCAAAAAATGTTAGGCTGTGCCGTGCAATATTTCGGGATGATGGCGGGGCAGTCATTGAAAGCTTGTTCTGCGCAGGTTGGAGGGGCAGATGATGGGACTTGAGCGTCACGTGAGCCCATCTACAGAACAATCAATGCCAGATGAATAGTGAACGTTTGGCGAACGGTGGATTCATAAACACCCCAGATGAGCATGTGCTTTCATAGTCTTATGAGGGAAATTCTTTTTGGCGTGAAAAAATTGAGAGAACCCACGGCTCTCATTATGATTGAATCAGCTGTTCTCATTACCCCCTTACAAATGCACGCCAATGCTATGCTATCTATCCTCAAAAAAAAAAAAAACCCCCTCCGAAAATGATCCAAACAGATCACAACGGTTTAATATACAGTCTGCGACGGTGGTGAAGTCCTGTATCTGAACGCCAAGTGGCTCGGGACGGATGTTTCTTCCATGGGCACGAACGAGTTCAGACGCTCAATGGCTTGAGAATGCTTCGCCTTGACCATATCTCGCATCATTATGTTCATCCGCATGTCCACACCCAGTCTCTGACCGCGGCGAAGGAAGTATCCATTCAAATACTCGACGTCTGTTGGCAGTCCTTTCTCGATGCGCCTAGTGAGCTTACTCGGCTGTGATCGCTTTCCCATTATTCGGCTGTGCATGAACTTTCGAATGCCTTTGCTGTGTACGTAGTCTCTGATGACTGTTGATCCTTGCAACTCTGGCATGTTTTCTAGAACCAGCATCATCTCGGATAGGAGGCCCTGCATCATCCGCTGCGCAGGAGGATTTTGTAGTAGACCCTGGTATGGCATTTCCAGCAGTACACAGACAGGCTCGACAACCGAGTCAAATATGACCGATGGCAGTTTGAACCGTAGCCATTGGTCGTAGGGAGTAAAGGATGAGCGCAAATCTTCCGCTTCTTCCAACGTCCTAACGAAATTCGGTCGTGATGTGATCTTTTGCATGTCTTTCACGCGCATTCGAGGCTCTTGGCCGAAAGTCAACTTGGTTTGGCCTTGTTTGAGCTGAGTTACTGCGTCATATGTTCGATTGAAAGCCAAGCGATGGCTCATGTGTCCTAGTAGAAAGCTTGGCGAGGCATCGATTCCGTCGAAAATCTTCCTTCTCACGTCTTCCAAAACCCCTAACCCGTCGTTCATGAGGCACACAGTGGTATTTTCGTCAATCCGATGCTTGACTGTCTTCAAGGCTTCGGCGGCCTCGTGGCCATGCCCAGTGACCACAAGTTGATCGATACGAGAGCTGTCGTCTCTGGCAAGGGTTCGTGGGATCGCTAGGTTGGTGGCGACATGGGAAGTGGCTCGTCGACTGTTGGGCCGTAATCTTTGTATGTTGCGATACTTCAAAGAGCAATGATCTCTCCAGCCAAGCAATTCAACTGAGTCGTAGACACTCGAAAGTGCGTGCGCGATAAACTTTGATCTCTCATCCTCTCCAAGGATGTGAATCTTGTGTACAGTGGGTGACTGAGCGGCTTCTCGAGGGAGGAGGACGGAAGGCACATAGAATTGAGGCGTCGGCAGTGTTTTGGCTATTGATGGCTCGACTTGCATTGAATTCGGCCATGGCCGTCGCGGTCGTAGCGTCGTGCTGCTTGGGGGAAGAGCTTCGCGTGACTTGTGCCGGTCGGTCGTCGCGACTGTGCCGTGACGTCGCCCGGTCGCCCCGCAAACACAAATGCTATCGCGAATGCATGATCGAGATATCCTTGCGGGAAACCGCAGAGTACTTAGAGCAGCCACCTTGACGACTGGGTACCGGGGCTTGCGACTGTCGCAGGGATTGACTCTTCTTGCTAGTGATTTGCTGAGGTCCTGCGATTCACGATAGTCGTAAGCATCCGAGAGGAGCATCCGAGAGGAGGGGGATATGGATTCGAAAAGGCTCGTGCGACTTTTCCTGTGAAGCATTGAAGCAGCTTGAGGGGGGGATGGGTCGATAAGGAAATAGCCCGGCGTTGGAATGGTCCGCTGGCTACTTGAGAAAAATGACCATCACGTGGACCAATCGAGAGCCAGCTGATTGCATGCCGCGACCCACTAGGCGGCTCATGGTGCCCGCTGATTCGCAACAACGAGCAGTGTCATCCTGCATCTTGCTTGTAATATGTAATAGTGTCTCCATCGAATCTTCACGTTGCGATGAAAGGTAGCAGCACCCCGATCAGAAACAAAATGAGCTTCAGTGTGCAGAATAGTTGCACGCTTTTGTTTTCTGTATTATGTCTCAATCCTGAACGATACACATATCCCCTCCAATTTTCCAAGGACACGCGGCAGTTGGAAACAATCAAAGCTAAAATTGCAGCTTGAGCCGGATGGCCAACGCGTTTTCTGAGAAGGCATCTTCGTTTGCACCAGTTTTCTTTCGCATGAGTCGGGTTTTTGTCGATTGCATCAGGGCCGGTCTGACAAGGTCGCTTTGCAACCCTCACCTCAGCCACCACTCGTACGCGAAAGATGGGCGCAATTATGGTCTTGCATCGTCCTTGTTATTGCAGAACTCCGTCTTGATGTAGATGGCGATCAAAATCGCGCGGCTATCTGTTAATAATGGCTCGATGACATTTTCTTTACACCTTATATCGCGTCACTTGCAATAATTTGCTCATGCAAACCATCTATCCGACCAGGCTCACTGCGTGCTGGGACATACAATGCTGCGCCATTCACATTCCCGAACCATCTGCGTCCGATATAGGTGCGCTGTTGCCATTGACCTCGACCGTGTAGGAATGACTTCGTCCTGAAAGAAGAAACAGGCCTATGATCGCTGGTGATGTATTCAATTAGTCTTCAAGTCGCGGAGCAACGAGTATGTATCCCATTGATTGATAAAAAGACCACCCTTGGATTTTAGAAACTGGATTCGTTGTACGCTTCTGCATTGGGACGGAGCAGTTCATCCACACTGCGTCGCATGCCTGGCTCTCCTTCATCTTCAGAGTTTTCGTTGAAAGCGTGCAGAGTACATGTGCCCCGGGCCATGCTGTATCCATTCCACGCCGACGCTGACGCCGCAATTATAAGTTAGCCACATTTCGTCCTGCAAGTAAACATCTGTCCCTCCAAGGAATACAACGACTTACCGACAACCATGGGGGCACTGGGATGCCAGCTGGCATCACGAACACACGTACCCCAGCCAGTAGGTTCCTCGAAATACAGACGGGTATGACGGTCTACGCGACGAGTTCCCATTGTCGCCTTCTTGACGTCAATCTTACCGGCAAGAGTCGCGTCCATGTTCCAGATGTACACGTTTCCATCGGCACTTCCCGAGTACACGTATCTCGAGTTTGTTGCTGAGGGTGGTGAGAAATGACATCTGATAAGTGTTCTTAAAACTTTGTGTCCCCTAAAGGTCACGACTGAATTGTCAAAAGGATGCACGTTCCAGTCTTCATCGTCATACGCCTCTCGCCGATAGTCGAAGCCGCTAGTGTTGGTATAGTATGTTTGATCAAATTCTCGAAATCGGTTCGTGGACATGACCATTCTCAAGTCCCACAGCTTCATGCTCTGATCCTTGCCATTGCTGAGGATATAACGCCCGTCACCCTTGCTATCAATATACGTAAGTCCCTCAACATGCCCAACGAAAGCACCGGCTTCCCGACCGTCGCCCATACTCCTCCGATCCCACACCTTGATGGTCGCGTCGTCGGAGCCCGAATAAAGAATGTGCGGTGAAGACTTGTCTGCAAAGCACACTGCATTGACGTCGTCATTATGACCCTCAACGTGATGCAAAACACGCCTTGACTCGATATCATATATCACCAAAGAATTGGAGCTCGTGCCAGCAACAAGCTCACGCCCATCGCCTGAGAATCGGATCGACCAGATGCCAAAGCCGCCACGAGTTCTCCACCCCTGCGTTGGCCGACCAGCTCCATCATCAAGTTCCAACGTGTAGGGGTCCCCGGTATCGTTGGGATCTGTCGGGGCTATTGATACCATGCTTTGAATGGACGTATATGCTAGCCAGCGGTTGTCGGGACTCAATGATGCGTCGGTCAAGGTCCATTGACCCCAGGGATAGGCTACAGTTTTGTAGTGTTTCCAATTGTACGGATTTGAGGTATCGTACATGCGAACGTGAAAGTCTTGACAGCAGGCGAAGAAGAAATTGCCATCATTTGAGAATTGTCCCGAGTATACAGGATCCTCATAATGAATGATCTGCTCAACTGCTGTTCCGGGTATCAAGGCCTGATTTGTTGGTGTCAGTGACGATTTTTTTTTTTAAAAAAAAAAACAAGTCAGATTGTTCGAGGAAGAAAGGGGGGGCGATCATCCACTCACTTGCGTTACCAAGTCGCTATTCTGCCTCCGCTCTTCACGCCCGCCAATCCCTAATTCCCGCTCCAACATCCGCCTCGCAATATGCTTCTGGGCATGCAAGTCATAATCATTGACACCGAAGGCTCCAGTCCGCATAAGCTTCAGGCCCTCCTCACTCGGTACCTTTGGGAATCTGTTGGGATCTTTGGCTTGGCGTCGACGACGAATACCCCAGTGGCTCGAGAAACCCTCCCCACCGGCATGGTCGTCAAGCACGACATTGGCGAGGTGGCGGTTGCGCAAGAGTGCCCTTAATTGTGCCCTTGTCAATAGACCGGACCTTCCGCCTTCTTCGTAGAAATATTAGCCGATGTGTCCTTGCGCGATACATGCGACAACGGTATTCACCTCTGAAGAGCGCCATGATATGCCGCACTGGATCAGCGGCATCTCCATCATCGTCATTGTCATTGTCTTCTTCCTCAAGATCGTCGTCGTCATATTCTTCTGCACCCTCGTCGTCTCCGACAACAAGTTCAAACTCTACATCACCAGGCAAAATATCTGCTCAAGACTTGCGGTCAGCTGGGATCAGGTTCCTAGGCGTACGAAGTACAAGCCGGAAGATGTTTGCGTGGAAAGCCCTACCATGAAAATCGTCATCTTCGTCGTCGTCTTCATCAGGTTCATCTCGATAGTCCGAGTCATCAACCTCATCGCTGTTGCCATCTTCCCGGAGTATATCGTCCACACCGTAGTACAAACCTGTGGCAACTCCCCTACCGCCGTCCTCGGCCTCTTGGCGTCCGTGAGACTGACTTGGTGAGTCCAAATTTCGATTGTCACCTGTCTGATCCATGTGAAAGTCGATTCGAATGAGGATGAGGTAATAATGACGGGTTGTGCTGCACAGGCAGATCTTTGTGACAGGCTAGGCCGATAAACGTGCGGCAATAAGACAGAAGTTCGATGTGCGGAGTTATTGATGTACCTGATGCGAAGAGAACGGCACCGAGTAGAGTAGATGCAAATAAGCCAAAACGATGGTTGAGAAACTCCACCGAAGACGACTTTAGGGTGGAGATGGGTTTGTTAGAAAGTGGATGAGGTCGTTAATGATGAATAGAGTATATGCAGTATATGCTATGCGCTCTGAGCTGGTGGGGGGCACAGTCAGTTCCAGGTGCTGGAGGGGCGCGGAGATAGGCTGCCCCGTTTAGCGTCTAGAAGAAAAAAAAGCCAGACATTAGCGGAAGTCTGGTGGCTCTGCGCTTTTGTCAGCGAGTGGCAATGGCAGTAGCTGGCTGGGCCGTCACTGTCACTGTCACTGTCACTGTCACTGTCGCTGTCACTGTCACTGTCGCTGTCACGCTGTCAAGAGTCAAGACTGGGTGTGGGACACTAAAAGCGCGCTAGTCCCCACGATCTCGCTCAAAAAGTCCGAGGTTATAGGTCCAACCAGAGAGGCGTCTGGATTCGATTTTTCTTTTGGCGAAAAAAATAGTAGCTATTATTATCAGCGGGAGGTGGTTCCTGCTCAGGTCCCGTGTCGCTTCTTCGATGAAAACATGGACGGTTCCAATGAACCATGCTGGACAAGAAAGTTTGGCCCAGGATGAAATGCAAGGGGGGATTCGGAAGAACAATACGGATTAAAAATTGACCATACATCCATAACAGGAGAAGGGCCAAGACAGGTCTGAGCAACCGCCGCATTGGCCTCAATCGTCGCCATCCTCCACCGCCCGCCCCATTTCTGCCTGCACAGACACCGGCGTTTCCTTTGCTTCTCTCTTCATTCTCATCATTTTCATCACTGCCCATATTCCCTCTTGGCCTGATTCGAATTGCTTGATCCAGCGGCCACCTTCACTCCTTCACATTCATTCCTTCCATTCTGATTATCGCGCGTTGGTTTTTCTGTACGGAATATGTACAGCTCAGCCTATTAGGCTTTTCCCCTTCAGAACTTGCACGGAGGGCGCGCCACTAATAATTAGTAATAAGTTGAGCCACCACCTCAACGGCAAACTAAAACGACAAGGCCCCTTTTCTGACACTCGTCAGGCATCGGAGTGGCCACCGCAGCCTGTTACTCCATCGAGACCAAATCCATCATCAGGCCATCATCTTTTTGCCCGAATCCTTCGACTTTTTTTTTTCCCCTGCATCCAAGCCGGCACCCGGTCTTTCGCATTCAACTTCTCATAGACCAAAGGGGCTCGTCAATCGGGCAAGCGCTCAAGGAGTTGCATCGTCACAATGAGATTCCACACCAAACTTTCCCCTCTGCTGCTGCTACTGCTGCCATCCTTGGCCGCCGGCTTGTCGCCGCGAGCAGTCCCTGCCATAAAGGACAGCGACAACGACAGCGACTCGAACTTGGCTGCAGCTGCAGCCCCTCGACGAGCAGATGATGCCACGACGTCGAAACCAGGCACTGGCACCCGCTATAGAGCTGCCACGAGAGAGGCCCCAGTCGATGGCAATGATGGAAAGCCTCACTCTGGCCCGTTCGTCGAAACGGACGGGCAGGCCGTCGATGCACAGGGGCAGAACCTTCCAAAACTGAAAGGAAGACCCGACAACCCAATGTTTATCGACGGGCAGAAAATTCCGAAAACCAATGACGGCGTCATGTTCGATAAAAATCGCGACCGTCCCGAAAAGGGTATCTCCACTGGCACTGACGGAGGTGTAACCAAAAAGGACAAGGCTCGCAAGGAGAAGGAAGGCAAAACAGGCGAGAAAACGCTCACCAAACCCGAAGCTCCCAAGGAGCAGCCACCCCTACCACATAGTGAGGAGCGAAAGCTGCGAACCGGGAAAGAGGAAGAGACAGACAAGCCAAAAATGTCGGACCACAAGGACGAAGACAACACGGAATACACCGGCCTAGACGTGAGTCGCTAACCCCCCAGTCCATCGGATCCCGATCATCTGTGACGTGGTACGAACCTGAACTAATTCTCCTTGCCTAAATAGAAGCCTGGCGACCTACCCGATTCGCCAAGGGACAAGTCTAAATCTACCACGGGCGGATCATCAAGAGAACATATCGAGCCCTTGACCCCCAAGTCCAGAGACACCACCAGCAAAACGAAGCCGACGATGGTCAAAACGCACACCCTAGATGAGCAGGATGAAGGGATCATACAGCCATTCCATTCATGGGTGCTGTCATTTACCATGATTCTGGTTTCTGAAATCGGCGACAAGACGTTTCTTGTTGCTGCTCTCATGGCCATGAAGCATGATCGTATGGTCGTCTTCTCAGCTGCCTTTGGCGCCCTGCTTGTCATGACCGTCCTGTCCGCTGTCTTGGGCCATGCCGTGCCGACTTTGATCCCCAAGCGCCTGACCAGCTTCCTCGCCGCCGGACTGTTCTTCGTATTTGGCGCCAAACTGCTCAACGAGGGTATGAAGATGGATCCAAATGAAGGCGTGTCAGCTGAAATGCATGAAGTCGAGCAGGAGCTCGCCGAGAAGGAGAAGCAGATGGGGCGTGGCAAGAAGGGCGAGATGTCGGCGTACAGCTTGGAAATGGGCCTTGGTGCTAGGAACTCTCGGTCCAAGAGCCGATTCCCCTCGCCACCACGGTCGCCCTCGCAATCACCCACACGCAGCCCTTCGAGACGATCCGGATCTATGACTGGGGTTGTGCAAGGTGTTGGCAACCTGTGTTCTCTTCTTCTTAGCCCTGCTTGGGTGCAAACCTTTGCCATGACGTTTCTGGGCGAATGGGGAGACCGCAGTCAAATCGCTACGATTGCCATGGCTGCGGGTCAAGACTACTGGTGGGTGACTCTTGGTGCCACTTGTGGCCATGCTATTTGCACTGGGGTGGCTGTCATCGGTGGCCGTGCGATTGCTGGCCGCGTCAGTCTCAAGATGGGTGAGTACTTATTTGATTGTTATTCTTGTCTATATGTTGGCGCAGGCCGAAATCGCCGCTAACTTTTTTTTTTGTAGTGACCGTCGGTGGTGCGGTAGCCTTTCTTATTTTCGGCTTCATCTATTTCGTCGAGGCCCTATACGCATAAAGGATTTTACATTCCATTGGCGATCTGTTCTCACGGACCGTGCTTCATACATTCAAATTTTTTTTCCTCTCGTTCAGCGATCCCACCAGCATATTCCAGCCATGTATTTATTCACTTGCAATCGGAAGGGGGGGGGGAACGAGCTCACTCATGGACGATGACGTTTCGTTTTTTTTTCTTTGTCTTTTCATGAGGCAATGTAATTGTTCAATGGCTCTGCGACTAACTATCGGGGTCTAGAAGTGGCAAACAGAGGGCTTGTTGCCATGGACATGATCAGGAAACGGCCTTACCGTTGACTGCTCATTGAAATGTGTAACATATTGCGATGGAGGACTCGCACTCGCACACACCAAAGTCTTCTTACCCTGTCTGTGCGTTGGATGCGGCGAACAGGCAACGTTGCGCTGCGCGAGGGGGGAAACACCAAAAAGTTGGGAAGACACAATGCAATCCAAGGGCGGAGTGGATATTGGGATGGGTACGTGCCCAGACACCAGGGTGCTAGAGAGTATGTTTGGGTTTTGGAGGAATCACATAGTGAAGACGTCGGACGGACCCCTTTGACCTGGATGGTAGACGTGGCGTTTGACGGGAGCGATAGATCTGGGCACGAGCAAATGCGTCTTTGCAGCTTCTGTTACAATATCGACAGAGCCGATACTTGATACAAGCTTGTAAATTCTTTACTTTCTTTCTGGTTGTACCGTTGTCTCGTGTCCAACCATGGCAGTGTGCAGGGTCTTGTCTTGTCTTGGCAGAAGATGCCGGCCGGCCGGGCTGTGCTGTGTGGGCCAAGTCGTCGTGGTACATGATGATGATGATGATGATGATGATGATGATGTGAATGCAAGCTCCAGTTGGTGCGGTCAATGTTCGGCGGTATTCCGCTGCCATGCCGCACGCAAATTGGCCATGGACCGCTGGCAAGGGCGAGGAAGGGCACGGAGATGGGGATGACTGGATGGCTGCCCTGGTCTTGGGCATCTCGGCCGATCGGCCAAGTAAATTTTCATTCGAGCTGCAAGGACCAGGACAACCGGATTGAAAGCTACCTTGTTCCCCTCGCGTTCTGGACGTCCCTGGCTGCCTGCACGGAGGACACTGACCACGGGCCGAATGGGCCACGTCGAAATTCCACATTCGGACAGATCGTCACAAGCCGCAGGGCTGCTTCTCGTCACACAGGGCAGGGTGGGTGTGTGGTGTATTGCGCAGGTTGCAACGCGGGCGCCACTTTTGGTTTTGGCACGGGATTTGAAGAACGGATCAAAACCTCGAATTGAGAAGAAGAACCTCGCCCCCACTTTCTGTTGGGTCTGGTTCAATCCAAGACCAACACACCTCGCGTGGCTTGGCCGTGTGTTTACCACTGGCGACGAGGGCCGGCACACCATGACGGCAATGTCGGACGACGCCTTGCGGGGGGGCGGGGTCCAACCTTGTGGTGCGGCGCCTTGCCAAGGCATTGCCAAGGTGTTGCCAAGACAGGGGGCGGTGCTTTGTCCCCTTCCCTAATCCGTTACCGGCCGAGAACAGGTGAAGCAGCTC
The DNA here is from genome assembly GCA_024072835.1 of Epichloe amarillans. Taxonomy (NCBI): domain Eukaryota; kingdom Fungi; phylum Ascomycota; class Sordariomycetes; order Hypocreales; family Clavicipitaceae; genus Epichloe; species Epichloe amarillans. The sequence continues at coordinate 2,051,321 of CP099637.1, read as the reverse complement.
GGATAGTTCCGCGGCCAAAATAAAACACCAAACTTGACAAGGGGTCCATTTTTTTTTCTCTCACATATCGCCAGTTGGTCTTGGTTTTTTCATTTATTTCCTTGTCGGTCAAAAAAATGTTCATTTTGCCGCCGTGTTACGTGTGATTTGCGACCACACAACGTACCGTTTTTTGCACCACGGGAGTTTATTTTTTTTTTTGCTTTCTCTTTCATAAAACGTGTCTGCCGAGCTAGGATGACTTACGACGGGGAAAGAAGAGACTAGGTTAAATTAATTTTTTTTTTTCTAAAGTCACGTAGCTTGGTTTTTTTGCTAAACGTGGGGGAGCAACACATAGAGGAGAAGGGGGAGGCACCGAAAATCAAAGCCGTTTTCCTAGCCAGGTCCCGTGCCGGAACCGAGCCGGAACCGTTCCGGAACCGTCCCGGCTTACTTTCGTTGGGCACGACGATGAAATGAAATCCGAGCCTTGAACCTCGTGGCGATCCATCTCATCTGCGTTCGCCCGCCTCCACGGCCTGGTATCTTGGCTTTGCTCTGAACAATCTGACATCTGACATTTGACATCTGACGTCTGACACGTGGAAGATGTGGACAATGTTGGAGAACCTCACTTACCAACTCGCGTATCCCTCCTCGTGACTGGAACACTCGCTTCCGCGCTCGATGCAGGGGGGGAACTGATGAGGATAGCAAAAGGGCGATCTGACAAGCCACTTCTGCACCTCTCTCCACGGCGAAGTTGTTCCAAAGGACTACAGGATTCCCCTGGACTGCCTCACATCGGACATATATCCGTGGAGTATATACCGCAAGGCGTTTAGTTGTGGCTTGCTCTGGCCCCTCCCCCCTCCCCTCCCCCCCTTTTCCCCTGAATTATGAATGTCATCCATCAAGGATGACAACTTCCTGTCAGCGGAGCTAGACAAGGCTGCTTTCCAACCAGGCCTGCATCGTTTATACCACAACAGGGCAAAGCACAACGTTTTCCGCATCCGAACAGCAACAAGTTGAGATGGCTAAAAGGTAGAACGGAGATGCACCACGTGTGGCAGTGTACTTGTACCGTCCGTAGCAAAGTGTGCTTTGTTCATCGACTCACCTGACGAGATGACCGGAAATGGCGCAGGAGTTGGCCTGGGCTCCTCTTTCGCAACATGAGGCAATACGAAGCTCGCACTCGCATATCTATTTCTTGTCCCAGGGGAGGGCAGGCAACGAGTGGACGTTGGGAGAGGGGAGGGAAGCTTTGACGGTGCATTCATTAGGTTTCTGAAAATGTGATGGACATGAAAGAACCGAGTATAAAGGGAGCTTCGCCGGACTCCTCCCCCTCTGGGCTCTTCATTTTCCTGGAAAGCCCGATCTCATCATTACTGTTCATTCGCGGATTTCTCCACCTGAACTGACAATCTTTTTTCAAAAAACTCGTCACACAAGAACGCGAGATCCCGTCAAGTCATATATCACATCAAGATCGGCTGGTCTCGAGTAAACCCCCCCCCCATCCATCTTGACTGCAAAGTCGCACAAGTTCGTTCATCGTCATCATGAACAGCAGCGATCCCACCTCCTGCCTCTACTGCGGGCAGCTCAACTCGTCGACCATTCCACAGTCGGAATGTTTCGGCTGCGCGGCGTACGTACACCTCTTTCTCTGTTCCCCCTCAACAGTATCATCAGCGCACCAAAATCGTGTCTGACCCCGCCGCCAAGTTAGCAATGCCCAGGCCCGCGCATTTCGAAGCCGCTCCTCATCCACTCACCGCATCGGGGCTCTCGCCGACCGAGACCTTGTCCTTGTTGCTGCTGGAGGACGACGACGCGGAACTGTTGGAGCGGGCGTGCCCATCCCCCGTGGCGCGGGGAAGGACTGCCGACTTGAAGAATGAGTGTGGCTATGGAACCGTTGATAGTGACGCGCTGCTCAGGTGGCATGTTGAATCTTTTGATTTTGCTTGTGTTTCTACGGCTGGCCACGGCAGCGTCGTAGCCGCTTCTGCTTCTGGTTCTGGTTCTGGTTCTCGTTCTGGCCCTGGTCATGGCCCTGGCCCTCGTGGTTCTGGCTCGCATAGAAAGGGGCTGTGCCTCGTGAGCATGGTAGGGCTGTTTGCTTTGATAAGCGCGGCTTGCGTCGCTATTGGTATTCTTTGCGTAGCCCGATGAACATGGACAAGATCCGGCGCGTGCGTGTTTCCATGTGTCACCATGTACCCAGTAATGTGTGTGTATGAGATGACCGTGTGAGCAGTCTCGCCTTTGGCAGAGAGGATGGCAAGCAGTAGATGGGACCAAGGCTCCATAGGAACAATGTGATTAAACATTCGTAAAAAAAAAAAAAAAAAAGCAGCAAAGTCAGACTATATTATTTCGCAACCAGTAAATAGGTTCGCAAGCAGACCTTCACGATGTAAACCCCATCCCGAATAACACGAACGATGTGAACCCCATCCAAAATAACACGACTCGAATTGGAACCCCCCCTCCCCCCTCCCCCCTTCCCCTTCAACCAAACCGAAGCATTGTTTAATCGCCTAACCCTTTTTTATAGCGGCTTGCAACCGCGCGATGCACGCCCCCGAAATCTCTCCCACCTGCAGCAGCAATGGTACAAGCACATCCACGATGAACTTGTCGCAAAAGTGCCGCCACCGTTGACCGGGCGGGCTGGTCAGGGACGCGACGAGATGCTTGGTGAAGACGTTGTTGAAGCACAAGGCTGGGGCGAAAAGAATCAAGAAGATGGTGACCAAGTGACGGACCCATCCAAGAGTCTCGTACCAATATGGTTTCGAATCCATCACTGCCGCAACACATGCTGACAGTGAGAGAAAAGCCTTCCAGTGACTATGCAAGTGCGCCAGGTTAGCCATAGTCGGTCCCCTGTACAATTTGTCCATGTACATTACATGTCTGGTGTGTTTCCCCCATCACCGGGCCATCAACTTACGACTTGTCCAGACCCCAGTCACCGAAAAGAAGGTGAGCAGAAACAACAGAAACGGAGAAGGCGAGGTCGGCTCCGCCATCAATAGCTTCCCCAGGGAAGTCAGAAGATGAAGACTCGAAAACAAAACCCAATAGCAGCATGGAGTGTCCCACCATCATGAACAGTGCTGACATTAAAGACAGAAAAAAAGTACACGGGGAATTCTCTATTGGCCACGAATCGAGGTTTCCAAACCATCTCACTCCTTCGCCGAGGACTGAGAGCGAAATGAGAACTCGCAAGTAGGGGATCTTTTCCAGTATCATGTTTGTCGCGTTTTGCTTCGCAGAGAGTTGCTGTGTCTGGGAAACAGAGTCGTGGCAGCCAGTCGAGTTGTGTAGTATCGGCGGTGCTTGAGCTGGAGAAACTGAAGGGACGGTACGTGTCTGAAGATGCGTATAAATACATGTATGTCAAATTTTTCCGTATAGACTTTCAGCCTGCATTTAGGTTTTAGCTTTCCCTTTTTCTCTGAACCCTATTCTGCGGTCAGGGCTGATGCAATGTGAGACGAAAGTATGCAATACGCGTCACAAACCAATAGCTCGTGGCTGGAGGCGCTTTTTAACGCGGATGCTTTATGCCATACCATTCTATAGATAAATAAGTCACCAAATAACATCGCACACCATACGAATAAAGACACTCCCTAGTAACGCCTTCTGATGCATAAGCATCCGCAGGACCCGCATGTGCAATTATTGTACGCAGTATACCTCGTCCCTATATTCGTGACAGAAAGTGCATTGTGCGGACCACGTGAATTGAATGGTTCCAGATCTTTCGCCGCCTCTGCCTAGGCGACGAACTGGGCTTCATAACCAAAATTCAAACGTTCATATTACGTTGAAGCTTGAGCTTCGGGCTTCGAATTTGCATTTTCACTCGTCTGGGCGGCTGAAACTGCAATCAAGGAACCAGCTTCGGCGGCTGTGTGGTCCTTCGCTTCCTCCTCTGTGGTGCTTATTTTCACTTCGTCCACATGACTCTTCTTAGTCTGGTCGCGAGGGGGCTTTTGACTCCCAGCATCTTCCAGCAGCTCTTCTTGCGGTGTCATTGGCCGTCGGGCCGGCGTGTTGGTGCCATGAGAATCGGCATGGTAACTTTGTATTCTAAGGGACCCGCTCCTCGAGTGGCCAGCCCGTTGTTGATCTCCTCTGTTCATTTCCGAATCCCACAGGGGGATGTCCTTCGAGCTCCACGACGCCCGGTGGACTCGCGCGGTTTTGGGAAGACTGCCGACAGAGAATCGTGAACTGGCACTGGTAGCTCGGCTTCTGCGTCCACTCGCCGTGGCGCCTGCGGCCGAAATGATTGGTGGTTCAAGGTCAGGGAACCGGTCGAGCTCTTCATCCTCGATCTTGGGGGCTCGTCGCACATCGCGGACCTCGAAATGGTGCTGCTTCATCTCTTCTTCTTCTTCTTCTTCTCCTGCCTCTTCTTCTTTCTTGGTCTTTTTCAATTTTGGCGGAAAGTCTTCGGCACGAGCTTCAGAATGTTCGAAGAAACGAACACGTGTCTGTTCTAGAGCTCCAGGGAAATCTTCACGATTCCTTGACAAAGACATCCATGTTGAGAAGACTCCAAGCAAAATCAGAATCAACACCGCAATGGCGACGAACCCTTGCACAACAATAATGATGATGCCGATGACGGTAGCAATGATTCGATCGAGAGCAAATGCAGGCAGGAAAGCGATGGATAGGCCAGTGGTGACAATCTTGGAGATTGATAGCATCCAGACCGCCACTGCTGTGTTGCGATTGCTCTCAAAGGGGTTGAGCTTCATAATAGCGACGAGTGCCATGATGTCGAAGATGAACAGCCCAAACACCTGGGCGAGAGGGGCGCGGGCTCCGCCACCGATGAAACACGCTCGAATGAACTGATAACAAAAGTAGACGGCAAAAAACCACCATCGCGTGCGCCGATAGCGCGCCGACAGCCAGCCAAATCTCTTGATATAACCTTCATCCACATGAACCGTAGCTCGGTTGGGATCTTCGTCGACAAATTTCACCCTCACGAAGGGCATCGTGCCAAACAAGAAAGGCTTTTGACTGGGTTCCTCGTCTCCAATCCTGCTCTGTCTTGTGGTGGCGATGAACGGCACCTTTCCGAGCACGTTACCCCGTTCGAAGCGCAGGGTGTCGGGGCTGGCCTCATACTTTCCATGGCGGAGTCGAAAATAGCATGCGTAAGCCACGATGCCGCCAAGCCCGATAAAGAATCCCAGCCAGATGATGACGGCGACAGCTGTAGGTCCAGCAGCCCCCCCCAGCGTGAATTGATACATGGCCAGAGTCATCGCTGAGAAGAAGGCAACAAATAAAGTCCGCAGAAGGGCCGCAAGCATGTAACCCCAAGCATGTGAGCGGAAGTAGTCGAGTCCATCGGTTTTGAGACAATTCATCTTGATCAGAAAGTCCAGTAAGAACTTTGAAGTCACTATGAAGAGCGCCACAGCGGCCAGCACCACCAAGAGCCAAATGGTATAGATGGTGAAGGCCTCCGCGGGGGGGATGCCGACCAAAGATAGAGTTCCAGCGAAACCTGGCCAAGTTCCGGGTATCGGCATGCCGGGAGTTCTGGGGTGACCACCCCATGTATAGTCATGGGGATTGCTGGCGGTATATGCGGCGCGGCGAGCCAGCGACTTCAAAGAAGGGGCGTCATGACCAGGAAGCAGCGATCTCGCAAGTGCTGACCGCCCATATATTTGTCGGGACAGCCCACCGCCGTTGTTAATCTGGACTGAACCAGCTCCTCCAACTTGGCTGACATGGACATTATTTCCTGTAAAGGCACTCACAGAACGAATGATGTTGTCGTTTGCAAACATGCCAGCCGTCCATGCAAAGTTACTCCACCAAGCAGGAAGAACGCTGGGCCAGTTGACCGATAGAGCGCCTGAGAAGAAAATGGATTGAAAAGCCTCGAAAATGACTAATACAGAAAATGAGTGGGCATAATGAACTCGCATGTGAGGGATACTCAGGCCATATATCGCGGTAGCGAATGATGCGACAACAGCGATGAGAACCATCGCTCCAAGCAAAGACCCAACAGCCTCGGGTTGCGAGAATGAATTGCCGTTCGTCATGGACGCCTGGAAACATCCGATTTGAGTTCGGCTTGAGTTGGCAAAGATTTGCACGCGTGCTAAGCCCTCAAGATCTGGGAGACCGAGGGGAATAGATGGAATGCCGGACCAATTGCCCGGAGCAAGGGGAATGGCCGCGAAGACGGTAATCGGAACACCCGCGTTTAAGGGACACATGCTGTGTATTTTGTCTTGGCACGGATTATATGTCATGTTGAATCTGTTCTCGCCATAGGCTTCCAGTAATATGTGTACTGTAATTATGCCACATGATTAGACTTGCCTGGGAATGATGCCTGCAGATTGTGGTGAACTTACACATTATGTCTTCTTTTTGAATATTAGTGGTCCCATCAAGGTGGAATAGAACAGTCAGGTTGTCTGCGTAATATGCGACATCGAATTTAGTGACGTTGAATAAGGACTCTCCCCCCATGCAATCATAAAAATCGCCCGTATATAACGCTGGATATCGACTGACATCCAGATCTCGATTCACGCCATCAAGTCCGAGACCTTTGATGTAGACCGTCTCTCGTGCGTTCGCGGTAGGCAGAAAACATGATGTGAAAGCCAGAGTTGTTACAAAGGCCCAAATCGGGAGTCGTGATCGCGACATCGTATGGTATGTACTTCAATGTCTCAATATCGGTCCAACCAGGCAGAAGAGGCAAGTTGAGGGCAGCGCCTCTGGACACAATATTGCGTTTCGCACCGCTCGTTCGAATGTGGGGGGTTGTTTTTTTTCGCTGCAGATTTCCAGGGAGAAAAGGGGTCATTCCATCACTCTTTTAAAAAATCAATAGAACTGTATTATCCGCCAGCGGATAAAGGGAGACAAAGCCTGCGAGGCGAGAAGCATAAAAGCAACTGGACAAAGAGTGTGTCTCGGGTGCTCCGAACGTTGTCTCAAGCGACAAGTTCTACCAAGCGTGATCGTCTTTGGCGTCGACGGAGGAGAATACAGCGGTGGGGGTTCCAGAATGTCTTCACCCACGGCACTTCTGTGTCGCGATAAATTGCCGCCAGCAGATAGATGGTGCAGATTGGCCAGATACAAAAGTCGAGTGTCTGAGGATGTCGAATGTCGGGTGGAAGATGCGTAGATGCGTCCCGGGCAGGGAGTCCCAATCAGGAGTTGGGGAAGGAGCAAGTGGGTTCCAAGCACACTTCCTCACTTCCTTCTGTTTGGCAGTCCCACAAAGCTTACCAAAGCTTTGTTACTAAAGCTTACCCCATGGGGTTTGGCTTCGGAGGTGGCGCAAGCATTTGTTTCGTTTGATGTGGTCGAGCGTCCTGCAAAATGCGCAAAATGCGCACAATGCTCACCTGCGGCGACAACGCGTATCCTGGTGAGCCGAGATTGGTTCGTCAACTTCCAGTCCCTCTGTCATCTTCGCTATCGTGGTCCCGTCACGTCGTTGTCACTCCACCTCGGGCTCGGGCACCAACATGACTGTGACGGCTCGCAGCCGGCCGAGGTGTCATGACCCAAAGCTGCACCGTGTTAACTCTAAGGCAGTTGGCGTGGTGTCGCCAAACAGAATCATGGAAGCTGCAGAGCGTTTCGTACACCAAGCACTAAAGATCGCCAGTCGTCTGTCGGACCCACGAAACAAGCATTTTAACAATATTTGTATCTTGCAACTAGACACAGTCCCGAGTTTGCAACAGCCATTCCGATTCTGAATGACAACACTTCGCATGTGCCTCGAGCCTCAAGTAAAGGACCAGCAACGGCTCCCTGGTGAGGAAAATTAGACTACGACAGCCGTTGGGAGTTTGATCACTCGCCCTCATATACCTCCAGCTCTAAAAAAAAAAAAAAAAGCAAACGACACACACTGTTTTTCGTCTAACCGTGGTGCAAGACTACGTGGCCGAGCCATTAATAGATTGACGTCAATTACTCGGTACACTTCCGTTGATTTACTAACGATCCCCCCCACCCGTAGAGCCATATGGCCGACGGGCCGAGTCGGGCAAGTTTGCGTCTGGAAGACAAGGAAAGATGACTGACATCGCTGGACCAATTTGACTGACACGGAAAAGCCTGCCATTGGGAATTCGCTACGAAATTGGAAATGTGGAGTGAAAGTACATACATAGAGACCCGTGTGACCGACGACCCGACCCGACACTCGGCAGCTAGCAGTACCACGGCACACGGGGCAATTAATGCCTCCGATCCGCGAGGATGTCAGATATTGACTTATGAATGTCACGATGACTTCTTCATTTCATTATTTCATTGCTGGAACAACATAAAAAAAAAACGTCCCTTTTGGCTGGCCACGGAAGCAGAGGCTTTCCCTGGAGTCGGCCGGGTAGAAGACGGAAGTCGGTCGGTCGAACGCGGATCAAAGAGACCGAGAATTCAAGTTTGGTCAGACCTTTCCCGATCGAGATATGGGAAACCGCGCATGGAGCAGGAAGCAGGAATAAGTGGCCCGAGTGATTCAGACAATCAATCAGTCGAGTGGCACAAGCATATGGTCGGTGACATTCGCGGCTACAGATCTGGCTTGTTCCGTTTCCAAGCACGTCATTGTCAGAGACGGGCCCAGGAAAACAAAAAAAAGCCGACAGCCCACCTTTTTCCCGCGGCTTCCGCCTGAATGAGTTGGCCACAGGAGGAAGCTTCTCGGAGATTGTGACATGGGAACAAAAACATTGTGACCCTTGACGGCACAAGTTTTCAAATCAACGAGCGAGCCGAGGACATTTGTTCGAGGAACAGACACCTGGACAGTGCACGGGAAGCAATTGCCACGACCGGCATGCGTCTCTCTCTCGCCAGTCTCGAAGGAAATAGTCTTGCCGTCGTTATTCTTGCGTGACGTGACTGACCATGGAGCGCGGAGCGCCGAGTGCTCCATTTGATGCCCTGGACCGTTTCCCTGCACCAACCCATTGCTATCTAATCCGTATCTTCATGTATTAATATTAATGCACGTGGGTGAAGTTCTCCATTCCCCACCATTGCGTGATCATCATGGTGGGGCCCGACCACGACAACTACGACAACTACGAACAAGTCGGCTCCGGGTTGGAAATATTAATTTATTAGATTTATTAGTAAATACTAACTTCGGACGCCTCGCTGGTTGCGCGTGCCTTGCGACGGCCCGAAATCCCCTCTTCCCTTTTTTCCTCTTTTTTTTTCCCTCTTTTTTTCCCTCTCAATTCACTTCATTATTTTGTCCCCTCATATCCCCTCATCCCTTGTTGTCTGCTTCCCTTATTTTCTTCTACCGCTGATTTGCCAGTCGGGACTTTGCTGCGCGCATATTCCGATTCCGACATCATGGCCAACTCTCCCCACGGTGGTGTCCTCAAGGACCTCTTCGCTCGCGATCTGCCCCGCAACGCCGAGCTGAGCGAGGAAGCTGAGAAATACCCCGCCATTGTCTTGACCGACAGACATCTCTGCGACCTTGAGTTGATTCTCAATGGAGGCTTTTCTCCTCTCGAGGGTATGTTTGTTATGTTTGCTGCGGTGGGATCGACTTTGCGACAGGCCGGCGACTGCTTCAGTCGCCAAGTTGGCCGGTGACAAGGATGCGACGGGACCTTGTCATGCAGCTGACCACGGTGACATGGCACAGGTTTCATGAACCAGACGGACTACGATGGGTATGATTGCCGCTGTCGCCCTGCTAATCACCTCCAGACTTGAGATTGAAATTGATTGATTTGCTAACAATTGGACGTGCAGCGTTGTAGAGAACAACCGTCTTGCCGACGGTGCCCTGTTCAGCATGCCCATCACTCTTGATGTCGACCAGCAACAGATTGATGCTCTAGGTATCAAGACCGGAGCCAAGTTGACGCTTCGCGACTCAAGAGATGACCGCAATCTGGCCATCCTCACTGTTGAGGATGTGTACCAACCAGACAAGTATGCCCAAGTCTTCCCGCTTTCTCATTCCATGCCATGTTGGACTAACATGCAATTCTCCAGGGTCAAGGAAGCCAAGGAGGTCTTTGGCAGCGACGATGACACACACCCTGGCGTCAAGCACTTGTTCAGTGTTGCCAAAGCATTCTACGTCGGTGGCAAGCTTGAAGCTGTCAACAGACTGGAGCACTACGACTTCCTCGATCTTCGCTGTAAGTCCATTTAAAACAAATTGCGCATGCACCCAAGAAAATTCTGGGCGGGAGCAAGATGACGCGAAGCTTTAAAGTAAAAAAACAAAACAAAAAAAACAAAAAAAAACATACTAACATGAAGAACAACAAAGTCACACCTGCAGAACTTCGATCGTATTTCAACAAGCTGGGCTGGCAAAAGGTCGTCGCTTTCCAGACCCGGAACCCCATGCACCGCGCTCACCGTGAGTTGACGGTTCGTGCTGCCCGCTCCCAGCAGGCCAATGTGCTCATCCACCCCGTCGTGGGAATGACCAAGCCCGGTGACATCGATCACTTCACCCGCGTGCGAGTGTACAAGGCCTTGCTCTCTCGTTACCCCAACGGCATGGCGGCCCTGGCTCTTCTCCCTTTGGCCATGCGCATGGGCGGTCCCCGCGAAGCCCTTTGGCACGCCGTCATCCGAAAGAACCATGGTGCCACCCACTTCATTGTTGGCCGTGACCACGCCGGTCCCGGCAAGAACAAGAATGGCAAGGACCACTATGGCCCCTATGATGCTCAGATCCTGGTCCAGAAGTACCAAGAAGAGCTTGGCATCAAGATGGTCGAGTTCCAGGAGATGATTTACATCCCCGACAACGACGAGTACATGCCTGCCAACGAGATTCCCGAGGGCACACGCACCATGAACATCTCCGGTACGGAGCTGCGCAACAGACTCAAGACGGGCAAGGAGATTCCCGAGTGGTTCTCGTACCCCGAGGTCGTCAAAGTCCTGCGCGAACAGAACCCTCTGCCCAAAGAAAAGGGTTTCACAGTCTTCCTGACCGGCTATACCAACAGCGGAAAAGACCAAGTTGCTCGCGCTCTGCAAACCACCTTGAACCAGGGCGGTGGTCGTCCCGTCTCCATGCTTCTCGGCGACACCGTTCGCTCCGAGCTCTCCCGAGAGCTCGGCTTCAGCCGACAGGATCGCGACCTGAACATTGGGCGCATCGCCTTTGTCGCCTCTGAGTTGACCAAGGCTGGCGCCGCCGTCATCGCCGCCCCCATCGCTCCCTTTGAGCAGGCTCGTACGCAGGCACGCGAGCTGGTCGAGAAGTCGGGTCCCTTCTTCCTCGTTCACATTGCCACGCCCCTCGAGTACTGCGAGAAGACTGACCGCCGTGGCATCTACAAGCGTGCTCGTGATGGCGAGATCAAGGGTTTCACTGGCGTCGATGATCCCTACGAAGTTCCTTCCAAGCCGGATCTGACTGTTGATCTGACCAAGCAGAATGTCCGCTCCATCGTTCACGAAATCATCTTGTTGCTGGAGAGCCGAGGCTTGCTGGACCGCTTGTAATGCTGCTTGCTGTATATCAAAGAGACAAGGGACTTTTTTTGAATGTAGAAGTAAGAAGCATGCACAGATTTGCTGCTTCGGAGTGAGGCTTTCAGAGATGTGCGCAAGAAGAGGAGGAAAAAAAAAGAAACGAAATCGGCGTTCGGATATTACGTCTTGATGTGATTGCGACGGAGAGGAAAGAAATGCCATGCAACATGTGGTACGTGATGGAAACGGCACCAGGATTCTCTCGAGAGAAGACTTGGATACCTGCGGATAGAATTTTGCGTTGAAACCGAAAATGGAGCAAAGATTGAACTTGCACACAATTGGCAACCTTGTCGTAGCAGAGGAGATATTGACGTGGTGGTGGTGGCGGGGGTGGTGGCGGGGGTGATGAGCATGTTTAGGGTTTGGGTCCTGCTCCCGACTCCTCCTGCATGTAATAACGGTTGATTGCGGACGTGCACATAATACAGCAGCTTTCTTCTGCGTGTGACCGACCCAGTTGCCTTCACTATAATGCGTGAATTACCCCCTATATGCCTTGTGACACGCCCCCTAGTTTTAGGTGGTCATATACCTAGAGCTATCTCTTTATAGCTAGGCTAGGGCATGCTTCAGGGCTTCCCTGCTGCTGGTTGAGCTGGTTGGGCTGGTGAGCTGGTCGGGCCGCGATTTTGGGCCAGACCAGACGTTCCAATCAACCGCGCTGGCCGGGACTGAACAGCTGCAGCAATTCGACCAACAAATCACAAATCATCACCACTCGTTCACCCGCGGAACCAGGATGCGTGAGCTAATATCCCCTGCACGCCAACATCACCTCTCCTCCAATACAACTCGCATAACCCGTTGCCTGGGTACCCCCAACTCGTCGTGCCTTGATCCATCGACGCTCCTTCGTTTCTTGTTCGGACTTCTCTTGCATCTGACTCTCTTTCTCGAGCATTATTTCTTCCTTGTTGTTCCGCCCCCCCGCTTTGGACGCTGTTCGATAAAGCTGCCCCCGCTAGCTTACGTCGACTTCCATCCTCACCGCACCCAGCCCAGCCTACGATTTATCAGTCAAGGAAGGCATCGGTCCTCAAACCCCGACGGAAGCCCATCTGACTTGGCCATTCTGCGCAACCTCACTTTCCCTGGCAGACGACCCTACACACCACCCCACCAGCTTAGCATTAGATTTCCCCTGGTCATCCGCCATATCCTTCCGTCCATCGTCGCCGAATATCCCCCCGCCATCTGGCCAGGCCTGATCCGATGATATACTATGCCTTCCAAGGAGCGTGGTGTCGACCTCAATTCTGGCGCCGACGAGGCGCCACGCGACAAGCAACGACGATCTAAATCAGAACGGAAACCAGACGGAGAGAGGGACCGGGACCGGGACAGAGACGGGGACGGGGACGGGGACGGGAATCGTGAACACCGACACAGGTCATCCAAAACCTCTTCATCACGCAGCAAGCTTGGGGTTGAAGGCAGTGGGACCTCCACTAGGCGCCATCATAGGAGAGACAAAGATAAAGACCGCGACAAAGACAGGCACAGGCACAGGGAGAGGGACATGGAGGGGGGCAAGCATGAATCGAGGGATAAGCACGGCTCAGTGAGCGATTTGACAGCAAACATGTCCAAGACCTCGCTGGACAAGCAGCGCATATCGATGCCGTACCCAACCTTCAGTAAAGCCCACAGTAAAGAGGCCGTCGTGAGCCGCGAGGAATTGGGTGGTCAGCGGCAGTGTGCTCCACTAACTCCTGAGCCTACGGATGTCGGCGATGAAGCGCAAAGGTCCAAATCGACCGAATTGCCTCGAAAACCGTCGACGTCGACGAGGAGCGATAGACCACCGACTCCCCCCGATACGGACCTATCTGCCGATAAGAGAAGGGGTTCAAAAGGCAATAAAGATTCTGATACTGCTCGTGCCAAATCCGCAGTGTCGGGCACGTCTCGGTCAGCGTCCCGTACTGACGAAAGATCGAAAGTCAGCAGAAGATCTGCCTCGTCAAGTCAAGCAACTTATGTCAAAGCTCGGGACCACAAGTCTCATGAGAAACTTCGCTCATCTGGCTCAGTGAGATCCAGCTCATCACGGCACTCGGTCAAACGCTTAGACTCGACTCGAAGTAGCTCAAAGAGGATGGACTCGCGGGATGGGGCTTCTTCGCCATCGAGTGCCCTGGATTCGTCCCCGCGGACGCCCACACAGACCGCCAAATTCCCACCGCACATCTACGAGGGAAGCAAAGACGGATCTACGCCCGACTTTGGAGACAATGAATCCAGATTTGCTTCCAAGACGGCAACTCCAGCTTCCATGACAGGCGGTCCGCCTCCGCCTCCGCCTCCGCCGCCTCCGCCCCCACCAGCAGTCGATATTCACGACATACCACGAGTCGACTATCTCTTGCAGAATGGCGGTCTTTCATACCCTGTTCCGCGAAATTTTCTATCAGTTCTACCTTTGCAGAATGGAGCTCGTCCGCTGAATCCCCCCTTGACCGGTGCAGATACATTATTCTCACCCTTCTTCAACCTGCTCGACCAGTATTCCAATGTTCTGGCAAGGCAAGGATCCATCGCAGTGGCAACGGGCCATCGGTCAGTAGCTCGACGTCTCTTGGACCGACTTGAAAATGTTTTTTCTCGGGATCTCCCACCACACGGCTGCGCGTGTGTCATGTGTGATCAGTCTCACGAGATCCACAAAGGCTTGACATGGGGAGATGTTCTCGAATGGGTTAGTGGACGGGTTGAGCTTCCATCGTGGCCACCTTTCAACTTGGCTGAGATTGGCACGAAAGCTGCCGAAGTATCGGCCGGAGTTCCTCCTCGACCTGCGTCACCTGTCAAGATGGACCCGGATATCGCCGAAGAGTTTCGGGAACATTATCTTCGCCAATCTAAAAAGGTCCGGTCCGCTGTCGACAGGTGGCTCAACAATACTGGCGAGACTCCAGTGCCTCCCCCGCAGGATGTCGACGACGAGACGCTCACGTTTGCCATCATGACAAACATGGAGGCCGAGGACCGTCCGTTCTTCAACGCACTCCTTTCTGGATCCAGAGAACTCAAACCAGCAACAAGAGCCCCAACGCCGGTGCACCGACCACGTCATGACTTCATCATCAAGTCGGGGCTTTCGCTCCAGCGTCTCTACCGCCTGCAGCAAGTTCCTCGAGACGCCGAGTGTGCCAGTTATCTTGTAAAGAACCCACATACTCATGATCTTCTTGTGACAATCTCCAATATAAACAGCTCCGAGTGGGAGATTCTGACATCTGGTCGTTTTGATGGCTTCCTTTGGTCAGGGGCCGACGCAGACGAGGTGATGTCGGGGCTCGAATCACGCGTTGAAACCCCATTCGGCCACCGATCCTCAACGAGCCCCTTGCCCAGGGGAGCCTCGGCCATGAGCTCAAGAAATACCACGCCATTCTCACCATACTCACGAGGCGCTACGCCAGCCTCGTTTGTCAGCCTCGCGTCATCTGGCACACAGGGGGGCAACCGACAACCCGTGTCCAACGATGAGGAAATGGAGATGGCGGCCATTGCGGAGATAGAACGGGAGATTTATGCAGGGATGGAGAGTCTCGAGGATGCATTTGAGAAACTGCACCAAAAGGCCGAAGTGGTTCGAACAGCCTTGCGACAACGCGGTGCCGGCTTAATGCAGAACCTCCAAAGCCGTCGACGCATTGACGTCCTTCCCGCGCCCGGGTCCGGCAATTCACAGCAATCTGGGTACGAACGACCAGCCTGGGCTGCCGGCAGCGATGCCGAACCGGGGAGCGATGACGATTGGGGGCTGGACGACATGGACATCATGCCTGACGACTCGGCGAGTAATATCAGTAGCTCAAGACATCGACGGCCCAAACGCCGCACCGAACGCCGCACGCCAGCACCCATTGAAGAGGATGAGGAAGAGTGAGCTGCATCACCAGCAAGTCAGTTTCATTGAGGGGGGGGGGGCTTCCGCCCACCAGTTTGACCGATAATTTTCTGATTTCATTCGAATTGCTTTCAAGTTCGCCCTTGAGAAGAATCGCTACAGCACTGTTACCTAGGAGATGACGACAGGAACTCGCCAGCAGAAAAGAAACACGAAAATAATCCCGAATAGTGTCATGCATGAAAAGAACGAAGGAACGGAATCTCTAGTGTCTAGTATGTCGGATGCCCTGTTTGAGAATGAAGGAATTGACAGTTTTGCATGTACGGAACGTCTAGTTGGTTGGATGAAGGGACTGTGTCATAATCGAACAATGGTCAGTCAGGACGCAGTATGCTGTGCTAGCATGGTTCTTCGCTGGGGTATGATAAGCGGGAGATGTAGGAAAGATGCATGGTTGGGCGTTGATAGCATAGTAACGACGAACGTTTACATGCTTTGGTGCATTTTATGCTGGTCAGGTTGATGTGGTGGAGAGGTACTCGGTTTCTTTTCTTCTTTCTGCGAATATCCATGATTGCCTTGCCTATTTCGCTGTGTGTGCTTTTCTTTTCCATTGCCAACGAGGCAGTCGTTTGTTGTTCCCGTGGCTAACCAGCTACTTACTGTATGCTCAACAGTTCCATCGGCCTGAGACACCACCGCCTGCAAAACAAAGAGTAGGGCATATCCTCCTCATTCAGTAACCGCGGGGTATTGTCGATCAAAAAAGCACAGACGGTGGGGGAGGGGCAATCCTATTCAGATCTACGTACATTCTAATGCGTCCTCGGCCCACTCCTGACAAGCTTCACCACATTATCAAGGTAGCCCTCCGCGCCGCCATACTTGCTCAGTATCCCATCCGCGTCCATATCGGGAACAGAGCCCTTCCTCGTGCGGCCGAGAATGCCCGTGTTCCGCGTGCTGGGGATACGCAGCATTTCCGTCTCGACTTGCCAGCCGCAGTCCTCGGCGATGCAGGACACCCAGTCGACGAGGGAGGCATATGTTGATCGGGGCTTGGTTTTGTCCCTGGGTGGTTGGGCGCGGAACTTGTCGCCCGTGAGGTTGTGGCTGCAGCAGGGGATCATGAGAAACGGGCACTGGGAGAGGGCGCCGAGGATGGGGGTCCAGGGCGTGAGCTCGTTGGCGTGGTTGGACACGATGAATGTGCCGGGCTTGAAGGCGCCGTTGAGGACTTTTGCAGAGTCTGTTGTTGACTGCCTTTTGGTGGTGGGACCATCTGGGTTCGCAGACGACGCGGTGACGATTGGCAAGAGGAGCTTCTCTTCGAGAGAGCGGCCCGTGGGAGAGTGGCTCGACGGCATGGTGTAGTTGGCCCATGATTTGCGGGCGCGCGCGTCGAAGCCCCATCCCTCGTAGCCTTCTTGCTTCAGGAGGTATACGAGGAGTCCGTTGCCGCAGCCGATGTCGACGAAGCCGGGGAACGGGCCGTCCTGGTACATGTCTGTCCAGAGCTCTATGAGGAAGGCTGCGATGCCGAGGTCCTCGAAGACGTGCTTGCCGGGGTCTGTGGCCTCTGCCCAGGTCTCCACGAGGCGGCGGGCGTATTTGCTCTTGAGCTGGCGGTAGCGGTCTTGGAACCTTGCTTGGGGAATGACGATGTCGTGGTGCACCCGCTTTACGTAGCCCCGTGAGGATCCTTGGCCGTGTTTGTGGAGGATTTCCAGGAGATGGTAGGCCACGCGGCCGAGTTTGGGATCCCGCAGCTCGCCTTGTGCGCCGCCGAGGAAGTGTACTGATATCGTGCCGGTGCCGGAAAGGGGGTCCCATTGGTGGAGGTGCGCGATGCCCCGGACTTTGGGGTGGTAGAAGGGGAGGTCGTGTGTCGAAGGTGCGTGGGGGGCGTATATGACTAGTGTTGTTGTGACTGAAGTTTCCGAGTCTTGGGCACGATGGTACGTGCAGGTCTGGGTGAGAGGCTTGTCCCGTTTCTCACTTCTCGGTATTAGTCTGCGGACGAGGGTGCGTTGTGTCTTCATGTTGGCGATGTTTCGGCAGATGGGCTGATCGTTCTCGGATATAACGGGGACGGGGACGGGGACGGGGAGGCTATCGTCGGCAGAGTCCTCCTGGGACTCGTCGCTGTACAGGATGTCTGCGCGATACAACCAAGTGGAGTTGAGATTGGGGTTGTGTATCATGTTCATCATGATGCTGGAAAACACTTCGGGGCTGAAGGTACAGCCATGGCTCAGGAAGGGGACCCAGACATCATCATCATGGTCTGAGGTCACATCTTGGAAGAATGGAGGTGTCGATGGCGGGAGCTCATGAGGCTCAAAAGGCATGATGTGGGTGAGGATGAGATGCAGCTTCAGGTGCCTCCTAGGCCGGTATCCGAGTCGAACTGATTCCTTCCGTCCAGCAACACCGCCTTGCTTGTGAGCACAGTCCAGGACCTGGGGTCATGGGGTCAGAGCATCGCAAGCATCGCAGCTGGGTCGGGTTTTGGATTGAATGCGACCCAACTTCCAACATTTTGGCGCCGAGCATGAAATTTCGGATCCGCGCCAATTTGGCGGGGCAGAACGTTTCGACTCACCAACTTGCAGGGAAGGCACGAGGGGCACCGGGCACCGGCCATGGCCGCGGAGATGTCACCAGACGGAACTCCAACGACTCCAACGAGGCTAATAATGATACTAAAACGCCGCCATTGGCGGCACTGATGGAGGGGCGCGTGCATCGCACATCAAGCAAGTATGGTCGCATGCACTCAACTTATGTGTACGGACTACAGTACGGATTACAGTACGGAGTACTGGCCGTCTGGTGTTATCTTCCTGGCCAACCACAAACAGCATCGGCTGGCTCGCTGGTCAGCAGTGAGCTATTCTTGAGGCCGGCCACGTCTTGGTCACGTCTTGGTCCCTCTCAAACAAAAAAACGCGAGGAAATTCGGTAAATTCGGGGGGGGCGCCGGGTCGAGGGCTTTCTCTCGCCTTCCCTTCGCCTTCCCTTCGCCTTACCGATGACCCGTGCTGGCACCTGAAATATCAGGCACCACAACTCAAGCTCGCTCGCGGCCGCCAGCGGCTGCGGCGGAGCAATTGGCCACCGCCCGCTCCTGCCCACACTGCACAGTGCGTGCGCACAAAATACGGACTACGCCCCACTTGGCTTTCGTCTGGTGGCTGGCTGACTGGCTGGCTGGCTTGCTGCACCTCGAACGCTTTTAAAGTGCTACCATTTTCTTCGTCTCCCCACTCCCTCTACTTCATCACGTCAACTACCACACAATCCGGCCTCCTGTCGCAAACGCCATCACAGCTTTCGCCTCTCTCCACGTGCATCTACAGTCTCACTTCGCGAGAAGCAACCGTACTTGGCTCATCACCAATTCTACCGTCACTTCGCGTTCCTACGAAACCGTCGGCAACAAACTCCCCCTCAAAGCGGGACACCTTTCTTTCCGGCCCTTCGCTGCCACACCTTCCTCCTTTTTGACAACAACCCATTTCCCAAAGTCACCCCTCAACGTCCGAGTTTATGTCCATCGAAAATCTTAAGACCTTTGGTGAGCTATGTTCCCCCATCATCGCCTCGGTGTCAGAAAAGTATCGCGTTCAGCTTGCTTGTTCCTTTTTTTTTTTTTTTTTCTGGGAGAGCGGGGGCTGGGTCCCACCCTTCAGAATGCGGGCATCATCATACCTCGAATACTAAACCTTCATTAGATCCCTTCGCCGAGGCTGACGAAGACACGGGCGAGACCAAGCAGGCGCAAAACCACATACATATACGTATTCAGCGTTCGTGCAACATCCTCCATTGGCAATCTGCCGCTGTGTGAACAACCCACGTCCTTCGGGCACGTGAGCTGGATAGCATCAGCGGCATCTCGGTCCTTGGAACTATAGTGCTGACCTCTTCTATAGAGCGTAATGGACGTAAGACTTTGACCACTGTCCAGGGTCTCCCGAAGAAATTTGACCAGAAGAAGATTCTCAAGGTCATCAAGAAGAAATTTGGTAGGTGATTCATCTTTGCTCTATTGACTGCCCCCCTGTCCATAGCTGGCTAATATAACGACTCATCTCAACTAACCATGTCTTTTCTCAGCTTGCAATGGCACCATTGTCAACGACACTGAGATGGGCGAGGTGATCCAGCTCCAGGGTGATCAGCGCAAAGACGTTCAGGAATTTCTCACCGACAAGAAGGAGGGACTTGAGCTAGACGCTAAAACTATCAAGGTCCACGGTTTCTAAGCCTGCAATGCGCCGTTGTCCTGTCGGCGGCTCGGTCACCAAGGAGGTGCCCATCCACTGACGTAGAGGACGGCCTGGGACGAAATTGTTCCCCGCGTATTGCGACTCTTCCCAGATGTATCGATATTCAGGGGCTCAATTCTGCTCCAATCACGCTCCAGGCCGACGGCCATTCTTATTCACCGATACGTGAGATTTTATTTTGATTTGGTGGTAGCAAACCTCGATTGAGAAAGTCATGCATGGCCTGCACTCGGTCGCGGCAGGTGGGAAGGGCCGGCAAATTTCTGCTTTGTCAGTTCCAAGTATGAGCAAGGCCACAGGTCGGGTATTCGGCATGGCTTGTCAGTCGTCGCTCTTTGATTTTGCTTCATTAGACAAGCCCGGCTGTAGTCTAGGGCAACAAGGCAAAATGGAAATTCGATTGATTCTCCAAAGTTTAAGAGAGGCCCAGGACGGGTCAAACTTGACCAATTTGAACTTGAGCGATGTATGCAATGAACGAAGTGAAGCAAAATTGGGGACTAAATTGAAATTTAGCAGTTACCGTGAGACATGCACCAAAACGCCATAACAATGTCGTTTTTCGCCCCGGCCAACAGAATCGGAGCCGGTGCCAACGTTTACATTCATTCATCCCAATCGAGATGCCCAGCATCGTAGCGCCAGCCGATAGTATAATGCCTTCCCCCCGGCCCCCCCCTGAATTATTCTACCTATCTTCATGCCCCAGTCTTTTGTTCCTCTCTAACAGCTGCAATCAGCTGTAAGTAAGTAGTACTATTATTAGCAAGCTCTGAGGAAAAAAGATACATGATTTTCTTGGTAAATCGTCTATAATTCGGGGTACCTATTGCTCCTGGGGCCTGTCTCCTTCATTTCCCAGCTATTATCTGATTCGCCCAATGACCCCGTCGTGTAGATTTGTAAAATAATTCAGGGTTGTGTGTGAATGATGCAAGATGGCCTTTGATAAACGAAAATATGGGGTATAGAAGTACTTTGTTCGCAAAACGCCGCCAAGAAATACAACGTGCCTAGTGTGAATCACAGGTCTGCCTCAGCTGAGCATGAGCATGAGAGCATGAGAGAGAGCTCTTGGTAGTGTTCCGTCCATCCCGAGCACCGTCCGTCCATGCTCACGAGTCTTGCCGCGACGCCTTGTTCAACGCTCGGGCGGGCTTTCAAAGCTCGGCTCGTTCGATGGAGCGCTTGATCTGAGCTAGCGTGGTGCATGTATCGGTCCAGAGCTTCCGAATTCGTCCGACCAGCGGTATTGCGGGATAATCCTGTTGAAACGAGTGCATGTGTACCAGCAGGGTGACCATGCTGATGTAGCTTGCTATGGAAAAGACGTTGATGGAAGTGGATGTTTCTTTGCGTATATTGATTTTCTGATGCGTGATGTGATAGCTCACGGTCAAGGTCTATTACCGGACGAGACGATTTGTTAGCCCGGGGGGGGGGAAAGGACGATTGAGGTGAGTGGTCCCTTGGGGGCCCAACGTACAGTTGCCATGCCAATCCACCCAGGGAGCATTAATCTTGGATCTTCGAAGCCGCCGGCCAGGGAGAGCACCGTCATAGTGAGGTACGCATTGACGGCATTGATGGTCAGGAGGCGGACAATGGTCGCCTGAGGAGTATAGTGGATAAGCCTGTGTGCGAAGAAGTTGGTCAGTTTGGTGGTGTGGAACGTGCAACGCCCAAGAAAAAATGAAAACCAAAAACGCATGCGACTGACCATCGGGACATGAGGCAATCGGTGAAGAAGAAGGCGAGGTAGCCGCACGCAAAGCTCTGTTTAGACGAGTTAGTTGCCATTAGGATGCTGTGGCGATCCAGATCCAGTTGGGCGGCGGCACAGGAACACACTCGGACGAACCCATATTGTAGCCAGCGCACCTTCGGTAAGGGCAAAAGGAAGCGCATCATCATCGTCGCTGGTGTGTGGGCGGCCGTCCCCGTCCCGGGGGCCTCGCACGACCAAGACCCTTTCGGGGCCGGGGAGAATGCTCAGGACAAGCTGCAGGGCGCATGGCAATCCCCACCAGAGCGCGGGGGCAATGGAAAGCAGGCGGAAGGCGAAGAGGTACGGGTGCCATTGGGGATTGACGTTCAGGACGACGGCGACTCGGGGCTGGAGAATGGACGGGCGGACGGGCGGCGGGGAATTTGCATGGTGATGGCTCTGGCTCCGGCTGCGTTTGTGATTGCGGGCGGCGTGGGCATCGTGGGCATCGTGGGCATCGTAGAGGTTGTCTCGCGGGGGAGGTATGTTGGAGGTGGAGGACGAGGTCGTGAGCGGAGGGAAGTCGGCGGACGATGAAGAAGCGATGCTCGACGAGGCCCGGCGATCAGAACGGGCCATCGCCATTGCACGCCGTCAGGCCATGGGGGGGGGGGGGGGAGGGGGGTGTTTCGTGTTTGAGTATGTCGGATTCGGAAGGCGGGTGGTGTTTTGCCAAAGTTCGAGGTAAGACAGGCTTTTGGGGAGAGGGGAGAGGAGAGAGGTTGAAGGACTCGGTGGATGATAAGGAACAGAAGTTGGAAAGGTCAGGCTGTCGCAAAAGGGGTCGGTCGGTCGGTCTGTCGGTCTGACGGTCTGCTCTCCAGTTTCAAGGAGGGCAATGACGAGCTCATCACATGTTGCTGCAAACAACAACAGCAGCAGCAGCAGCAGCAGCAACAACAACAACAACACCACCGACAGGCGGCGGAAAAGAAGATTGTGTGCGCGCACAAATCTGCGGTACGTGTCGAATGCAGTATTTCTTTCCTCTTGACGGGTTGGCCTGAAACCCTAGTAAAAGTTTACCGTCCTTTTTCTTGCATCATCGTGTCCGCCAGCATTGATTGGATCCGGGTGGGCACTAATCCATAATAAGCAGACAGACAGCCGCAAGGGAATGGGGACAGACCCAGTTCCTGTGAGTTCCTGGGTTAGGTGAGATGCATGTTTTTGTGCGTGCTTTTGTGCGTGCTTTTGTGCGTGCATGTGGGGCCAAAGGGTGGGTGTCGCGTCTTCATTGTTCAACGACTTTTTATCTATTGAGGGTGTCGTGTTGGAGAAGACAAGTCTCATTCTGCTTCTTTCTCTCCTGTGGAAGTTGTCCACATGCTCTTCTTTGCATATGAACGCAGACATTTGCCCTCGTCAGTCATGGTCGCGTGGTCGCGTGGTCGCGTTGCACAACCCGACGACCCATCCCTGCTTGTTTGCTTCACTCGACCAGGGATTCATCTCGGCACCGTAAGCAAACATGTCTCCATCAACGCAAGCAGATAGATGCCCCGGTAGCTGTGTGATGCGCGGCATCTCACTCCCCGATTACCTTGTCAGCCTTGTCCGGACATGGTCGTCATGATGATACATGCCCATTGTCATGTCATGGGTGCGGCATGCTGTTCTTTGATTTCCGTTTGCTCTACTCAAATCATTAGTCCGGGGTAGTGTGCAGCTCGCCGTCCCCGAAGAATCATCTTCTGTAAGGAGAAGACATGCGCAACGTCGTGGGCCAAGCCGTATATGGGTTCAGCTGTGTCGTGAATTATGATGCTAGGATCACTTCCGAGGAAACTACAGGAACTGGGGAACGGAAGAAAAACAGGAATGATGAGCCCGATGTCTCAGGAACCAGGAAAAATTCTCCAGAAGTCATGTTCGCTATAACTACAAGATACTTAACACTGGCCAGGGTCCTCAAATACCATCGTTGTCGGGGGGGGGGCGCTCTGTATCGTGTGGGCACGCAATTCATAGTGTTAAAATCGACAGTTGCACGACCAAAGCATCAGCCGATAAGAATCCATACCCTCGAGTCAATGCCTTCGGCACTTGTTCAACTGGCTTTGTCACACGCTCTCCATCCAAAGTAGACCCAAGATGGCACCTGTCACTGCCATCACTGTAAGTCGGCTTTTCGACTTTCCCAGCCGTGTAAGTCCTGTGCCTTGCGTGATTTTTATTATTTTATTATTATTATTTTTTTGACAAGAATTGGCAGAGAAATAGTGAAGCCCCAGAGGTTTCAGCTTCGATACTTGAATTACGCCACGAAGTCGGTGCCATGCGACGAGAGATCTCAGCCAGGCTGGACCAAGTCAGCATATCGACCTCGGGACTCGAGAGACGACTCTTGGACATTGAGAGTTCTTTCATGGCTCATCTCAATGCGAGGCTGGACAACCTCCTAGAAGGCGTTACCACGACACGTCTCGATATTCAGGGCCTTGCACTAGACTTTGACCAGGGGCATGACAGGGTCTTTTCGGGCTTGAACCATGTCCGCGGCTCTGTCTTTGACGTTGTGCATGAGTCCCAGAAACATATATCACGTAGCATTGATGGCTTGTCCAAGACTTTGACCGAAAGCAACGATCGAGCCAGGGATGGCTTCCTCGAGATTGGTCGAGGCATTGACGTCAACCATAATGCCATAGTGGAAAAACTGGACATGGCGCCCAAGGACATCAGCTCAACCATCTGTGACAAGATTGACAACGCCAATGGCAATGTCAACCAAAAAATCATGGAGAGCCAAGACCATGTGTGCGATAGAATCAGTCAAGTGCAGGAAGAGGTGGAACGTTCCCGTCGTCGGATCAACGAGAAGATCAACTCGATGCACGAAGCAACGGCTGGCCTTGTCAACACCACGCGCGATCGCGTAATGCACAAAGTTGACCGCATCGCTGCCATTTTGGGTTCCATATTGCCCGTTGTACGGGAGATTCGAAACAGCTGCCAAAGCACAGTGAGCAAGGAGGTCGGTTTCGAAGGTAAGGGCACATGCAGTCATTCCATCCTCCATCCGCCAACAAAGGCTCACATGACTGTGGCAGATTTTCTTGGTGACACGGCGCATCTCGATACGAATGTCGAGGGCGAAACATCCAAGAGGAAGAAGCGACTCGAGTCGATTCTCAAGTTCCCCAAGTATTAGATTTCTCCATGATTGGAGGGGAAAAGGGATTGTTGCAAGCTCTCGTCGCCTGAACCGCCTGAATTCCTTGCTTGGACGTCATCAACACAAGCTTCGGTGGACAACGCTTGGCAGGGCGACGGAGCGGGGAGAGGGGGGAGAGAGGCTATATGATGGGCCCTGGTGTATTAACGTCGGACGATTTTGCACTGGAACATGCCGTGTCCCTGCATCATGGCCACGCGGGATTTTCCAAGACCCGTTTCGGCCCGTGTCCGGGAGCGATGGAGGATGTCAAGTGCCAAAGTGTAACCCTAACCCTAAAACGCGAGCAAAGTCAAGGCACGAATTGGAAGTTGGGGTGCTAGACTGAGCTACGACGACCCATCAATCACTCTGACTGCTTTGCTTCCTTGGATGGGCACGTCTGGTGCTGTCAAACGCAGGTGCTTGTTTATGCTCTTGAACCTAACGTTTCCGGTTGGCGCCGTCTGATTGACACTGCGAGAGAGTGTCAAACTGTCTTGCGACTGGAGGCCTACGCGGAATCAGGTGCGCGGATGTAATTGCGTCGGAACTTGTGATTAGACGTTGTTATACATCGGCCGGCCGGCCGGGGTTGCTAGCTGCCGCGCTGTCGCGAGGAAGACCGGTGGTGCTCTCGGCTTTTCGTTTCTCCCGCCGTTCTCTGCATCTTTTGATCCAAGGTTTTCTTGCTCAGGATGTCTATCAATGGTCTTTCCTGGTTTAGTAGAGTAGTAGGGGCGGCCTCCGTGGTAATAACTGAAGCAGATTTGGGTGTTAATAATGAGCGTTGTGGCGCCGAGTCCGCTGCGTGATCTGCCATGACGAAAGCCAGGCCACTGAAAGACACGTTCACTATTGAGCTTGTTTTCCGCTTATTTTTTTTTTTGTGGTCGCCGGTGGCTGTATATGTAGATAAAAGGATGCGGAATCCACCTGACCTTGCATTGTCTTGACATGTCACGGCTTCGTAATCCCGCCCGTCAGCATCGGCTGAACTCCATCGACAGCGAAGCAATCGCCACGACACGGCTCTTCGCCGCCTTGCTAGTCGATCCCTGGTTCGAATCGTGATCGTGATGGCGGCGCTGCAAGGCGAACTCGGCATGTCATGGCAGCTAAACGTCCATCATCCGATACACATGACTGCTGGGGGCGATCGAGGTGCTGACGTGGCTCTAGCAAGCCCGGCCAGCTCAAATAATGTTGCTCAGCCCGCAATAGAGTGTCTGTAGGCACTGCAGCAAACGCCCGTGGGGGAGCATGTGCAGCCAAAGAGTGGAATATGGCAAGTCTAGCTGGTCAAGAGGAGGTGGGAGACCTCAAGTGCAATGAGTTGAGGATGTTCGATAGTGCGACGAAAAGAGGGGAGGACGAAGCATGCGAAAGTACATGGACAGATGAGAAAGAAGCTAAGAATACTTGGGAGGATTTGGGGAAGAAGCGTTTCTTACATGCACATTGTGGTCGTGGACAGGGGTGCGTGGCCACACGATATCGAATATCGGCAAGGGGGGCCAAACCCGAGAGGTGCGACAGCAACCTCAAAATACAAGAGAAAGTCATGAAAACCAAAAATTCGATGGCCGAAAATTGAGCTAATGGTCCGATTGGGCCAGGACTCCTCGTTGTCGAATATGCAGATTCCAACATGGGGAACGCTCAGGTGTCGATGTTTGGAACGACAACCACAACTGCGCGACCACATCTAGGAATATCGCAAAAGCAAGTCATATCATGGATTTTAGGATTCTGCAAGTTCGTCAGGCAAATAATATGCGACCCGAACCCCAGGGAGGGCCGAAAGTCGGAGCTAGAGAATCTGATATTCTGACATTCTGACATTCTGACGGACTGTAGGCACTGTCAGAACTGTCCGCTGAGCACCATCGATGCTTGGCAGGTGTTCCATGTTCCATTATCGCTCCTTCCTTCTTGTTGAAGTAGGGCTCTCTCGCCCCCAAACCCTTCTTTTTTCTCTCTTGCGTGTCAACGCGATCTCGAGAATCAAAATACTTCACACACGTTTTTACTTATTCGGACTGCACCATCAGCTTTCCCGTACCACTCGCTGCCTACTCGCCTCTCCAAGTTTGCATGCCTGGTCTCTTTTTTTTTCACTTTCCGGTATTTTGTTTCCACTTGAAAAGTAGGAAAACTCAATCCTGGTAGGAGTCGCTTTCTGTTTCTTGGTGCGGCCGCCCTTGACAGCTTATTCTTCGCAAGTTCTCGCTCGTACGCCGGGGGGGGGCTCTTCTTCCTCTAGGAACTGCCCTTCTCTACTGCATTTGATATTTCTTCAATCTGCTTTAGGTTTTTGAATCTCAGGTAAATGCTTTTTCAAAGTAACAAAAGAATTCTTTGATCGAAGCAGCAGTTCAGTGTGTCGATAATGGCTTCTCAACGGCCCAACGTCGACAGTGGCAAGCTTCCCTCACTAGGAGCTGGTCTTCATTTCATGCGAAAATCTGCTTCTCATGAGCCCCTCGGATTTGACGCATCACCTTCGTCCGACACCGATTCTGATGTGGGTACGTATCAGTAATAGCAACTGCGTTTCCATCTGTCGGGCCGCTTTTGTGTTTCGTTACACCCAGCGCCGTTTGTTCTGTCACAACAAATTTAGTTTGAGCCCTCATATCATTCTAAGCGATAGCTTCTTGTGTCATGAAGGATTTAATTCCCGACATGTGGCGGTATCTTGTTGGAATCTGCCTTTAATTTGTTACCTCCATTCAGATTTCGTTCTTTCAACGTTCAACGGCTGTTAATTTCAAACTCTGTTGCTTTAAGCTAGTATTTTCAGGTTTAACTTGGCCTGTCGCTAGCTGAAGTGGTCATTGATGCCATGATTCTGACAGCGTATAGGAATCAAACAAAGCTCAACAAGCGCTACATTGTCTCCTTCGCCATCTTCTAGGTAAGTGTTCCCAGGGATTGCACCGAATTACGAGTAATTGACTGATCTATGACAGGAAGCATCAGCGTCAGGCTGCCTCTGATGATGGAACTCCCAAAACTACCAAGTAAGTGCGGGCACACGAGCATTTATAAGTGATTATCTGACTTTCCCCCCTTAGTTCATCTGCGTTCCTGGTAGGGTCAAGTGTAGAAGATGATGTGTTTGCAGAAACTTCTGGCGAGACAGCTGTCGTATTGTCCAGCCCCAGCAAGGACACGCAATTGCAAATTAATCCAACCAGCGTCGACGCGCAAGGAATATACCCCGGGACTGCCTGCATGTTTGTTGCAAAGTATGGATCATTCTCTTGACTCATACTATTCAAGACCTAACGTTTCACAGCTTGTCACAGCCTTATGATGATCGAACTTTGGAGTTGGAGGTTACAAAAACCTTCAGCCAATTTGGCGAAGTCTGGGTCAAGATCAAACGAGACGGCAGCCAAATGCCGTTTGCGTTTTGTCAATTTACTGTAAGTCATCCAAATTCTAGAATTCCGTTTCAAGTTCGAGAGATTTACTCAAACGCGACACAGCGAGACGATCACGCTCGGAATGCTGTCAAAATTGGCAAAGGCATGATCATACTCGGACGACCGTGCCGCACGGAAATGGCTCGAGCGCATTGTATGTCAATTTCCTGGAGAGTATTGCTTTGGATATCTCTAACCTTAGTAGCTTCATTCATCGTTTTCAAGAAGTCTGGAGATCCAACTAGCCTTGCTGAGGCAACTGATTTGCTCGGCCAGCTTGGGGAGGTAGCCAAGGCAGAGTTTCTTCAAGAGGACGTTCAGACGTCTTTAAACATACCTCGAGCTGCTCTTGTGACGTACAAGATGTATGACAACCGACGCGACCCCGTCAAAGTAAGTATGCCTTTCTCATTCCCCACTGTCCTTCTACTTGTGCCTTTCCGTATCATATCTGACACAGTGTCCTCCCCAGTATTTCGCTCAAAATCAGAATTTCCTTGTTTTAGCCAATGACCCGAAGCGAATACCAGACGTCAACGCTGTGACATTCTGTCGGCCCTCATGGGATGGTGGGCGTGAGCTCATGGAACAGTACGACAAAGATCGTCGCTCTGCATTCGTTGGCAACTTGCCACTGTCCATGACTGAGGGACTTCTTCAGACTATCGCAAACTCCTGTGGGGAGGTTCTAAGCGTACAGCTTTACAAAAAATTGATTCCAGGAGGAAACGGTATAGTCCATCTCTGCATTGTTGCCATTCATCATAGCTAACTTGTTATTAGGCTTAAAACATTGCTTTGGTTTCGTTGAATTCATGAGACCAGATTCCGCGGATGACCTTGTTAATTCTCTTGTAAGTTTCCGCCTTGACTGTAGGAGTTTCGCGACTAATTTTGCTTCTCACAGCATGGTTCGGATATGGATGGCTATCGTGTACGGGTAGAGCGTAAACATTCTCGAACTTTCACGACACCACAGCGGGCAGCGGGGCAGCTCCGACATGTTCGGTCAACCATTCCCAGACGTCGGGCCTTTGAGGATCCTGATATTCCTTCCTCAGCAGATGGTCCAAGTGCCACCTCCCCTACTGGTAGCTTTAGAATATCGGGTCAGGCGCTGGCCGGTAGCTCCAAGTCATTCTCCTACGGACGGGGACGCAGGCCTCGTGCCACAATCTTCAGCCCAGATACGTCTATGGGGAAAGCATTCTCGTCTGGCAACCTCAGGCACGCCGCTCGAGGTCTTGAGTCTCGTCAAGAAACTGAGAATAAAGCATCAGAGCTGTCAAGACTGGAGGCTGCATCATTCAACAAGAAGTCCGTGGAGTTTCAATTGCCTGAAGGCGAACACACTGGAGAGCCCGTGACTCAAGGCACAGCAGCAGAAGTTCAACATCAAGATGAAGACCCTACCACCCCAAAATTTCAGACGCGGGGAGATAGTCAGGAGACGAAGCCTCGTGACGCGTCTCCTCCTCAAACGGATGGCAATGTTGCCTTCCCGCAGCCACCGCCCTTGACTTGGATGCCGGCTTACTCGCCCTACGGTTATCCCTACATGAGCGCCCCTATGACGCCTCAAGGGGGGCCTGGAATGATGTATGGTGGTTATATGGCCCCTCCATATTATGGCACCATGTGCGACATGTTCGGGAATCTGGTGGTTTCCCCGACTCCGATGATGAGTCCTTATCATGCCACTCACGTCCCCAACGATTTATCTGGTCGCACTGACGAGAACAGGGAACCGCAAATACCAGACTGTCGTAACGCCTCTGAATAATTTCTTCCATGCAATTTATTGGCTTTGGGGTTCATGCCTCACCTTTAGCCGGAAGCCATCTTGTCCTGGCTTGTTTGTTTCGGCAAAGGCAACAGGTTTCGCGGGCCTTGCTTCTTCGATCTTTTCCCTATTTCTTTCCATTTCGGCGACGTTCGCAATTCATCGCTGCTTTTCTCATCAAAGTGCTCATATTCTGTGGCGTCGCGCAAACAATGTTCCCAACGAGCCGCGGACCAATAAACCACGACTTGGATGTTGGTGCTTACTTTTAATTATCTGGCATTTCTTAGAACGTCCGCGTTTGTTTGTTCAAAGGGACGAACCCAGAGGAATTGTGTAATGGACACCAGAGACTACGTGATGGAGAGATTTCATTTGACTGTTTGAGTAATTCAGGAAATCATAATCGGGAACAGGATAGTACAATCTGGAAGTGGCCAGCATTAGCATTCTGTGTTGAAGGACGCTTGACTATGGGGCCGTGGCAGTAGCAAGGGAGGGACACCATGTAGGAGTAGAATCACCAAAGCCGACTAGTCTTCCGTTGTTCTCTTGCATTCAGTGCGATGGGAACCTCTTCTGAATCAGTAAAGGCAGAGCAGCTCTACTAAGTGTGAATGCTGTCTTCCATGCTTTTTGGCGTAGGAGCGATCTCTTCCGCAGCACTGTTGGCATGGAAGTGCCACGACAGGAGGATGAACTGGTCGACGGACGAATCCGCGCGCCTAGCACAGGTGGGTGACGTCGATTACATATAAGCGCCTCGCGCTGCAGGCTCCTCTTCCTCGGAGCTCTTGTAAGTTGTCCCTATCCAACGGCAGTGTTGGGTTTCGCTTCCACGCGAAAGAGAGAAAGGGAGGATGGGCTTTTACGGTAATCCACCCGTGGCATATTCCGGCACTGTCGAATTTAGGTTGTGATGGCATATTGTTGGTGGACCGGCTGGATCTGATTGGGTGGGACGAAAACCATACCCGGCTAGCCTAATTAGGTTATATCCGCCCCAAGCACTTTTGTCCTTTTGTCTCTGGGTGGCGCCACCAGAACTGGTTCGCCGCAATCCACCAAGAATTTTCCTTGTTCTCATTGCGATAAAAAACCCTCAACGCGACTTCTCTCGTTCCTAGACGTGCGAGACTGAGACTGGGTCTAATCCTTTTTGCCTGCCTCTGACTGACTCTCTACTTGCAGACAGCATCTATCAATCGAAACGGCCTGACAAAATGGGGCAGCCATCTTCCGAGGCATCGAATGCCATCGTCTACCTTACCTACGGAGCATTTCTGTGAGTAACAGCTGTACCTGTGTGCGTCATGTGCGCAACATGATTCTAACAAATGCCCTTCGCACAGGGTTCTGGGTACAGGAATCGCTTGGAGGATGAGAAAGCAGTCCAAGTCGGATTTCCTGTCAAGCAATGGAACTCAAAGTGGTCAGCAAGACATACTCCTGCGGCCAACTCTGCCACACACACACACACACACACACACCATCCATCGCAAGCTGTCGCAAAGGTGTGAGCATCATCTCGCTGACTGTTGTTCTCACTGTAGCTTTCCCTTTGGCTCTCAACTTCATCGCCTCTGGTGAGTAGGGCCGCGGCGGCTCTCCGCGACGCAATCAAAATTTTCTTTTCCCCCGGGGCGGTGGCTTTTCTGGCCACAAAGGCTTAACCATGGCACCAACGCCCATCATGGGTCAGCGGGGATTCGGAAAGCATATACGACACACATGAAATCTCGCTGGATTTCAGCTTGAATGAGTAGAGTAGGTTTGTTCTTTGATCTCATTCTTCCTCCTCTCTTGTCGTCGAGGTTGCATGTGTTCTCATTCTCTTCTGGGGCTTGCACAGCAGACTGTTTACTCTTTACCGAGAATTCAGTCTAAACTCCCTGTATATATATATATATATATATGTATATTTCATTTTGTTGCTCCGAGGAGAGAAAGCATGAATACCTCGTCGTCGGAGGGGAGAAGATGCGGCTCACTACGGGCGCCGATTTGAAGCAGTCAGCGAAAGTCCACCTCTTAAAGGACACTCTGAGAGACTTCGCAACTGTGAATCTGAAGCTGAGATTGCACCGTAATTACTCGATCAAGTTAATGCTTGCGTGGGAAATGTGTTGCCGCTCCGACTCCCCTTCCTTTATAGCCCCCTTCGCGCCCGTTCTACGATCGAACTGACAGTCACAGCCCTCGGAGCCGGAATCCTCTTCTCATATCCTGAGCTCGCCACCATCGCCGGTGTTCAGGGCGTCGTCGTTTACGCCCTGGCGTCGGCGTGCCCGATGCTTATTTTCGGGGCGCTTGGCCCAATCATTCGCCGCAAGTGTCCTGAAGGGTTCGTCTTGACGGAATGGACGAGGCAACGCTATGGTACAATCACCATGCTGTACCTCAGCTTCCTCACGCTGGTCACGTTGTTCTTGTACATGGTGGCGGAGCTGTCTGCTCTCGGCCAGGTGGTTTCAACACTGACCGGCCTTGACAGTTTACCTGTCATTATTGTTGAATGCGTCATCACGACTATCTATACTTGTAAGTCTGGAGCATGCGCGAATGCTGCGCTGTTTCCAGAATTCCTTTTCACTGACGGTTCGCGAAATCAACAGCCCTTGGTGGTTTCAAGATTTCTTTCCTCACAGACATCATCCAAGGTGGCATGGTTGTCGGTCTTATCATTGTGGCCACCATCACCGTGGGAGTCAAGACAGACGTCAAGCGAGAGCTAATCGATTCGTCCCACCTGCTCGACTCCAGCCTACTTGGCTGGCAGCTTTTGTATATTCTGCCGGTCGCCGTTCTCACCAATGACTTCTTCCTGTCCAGCTTCTGGTTGCGGACCTTCTCGTCCAAGTCTGACAAGGACCTGATGCTCGGCGTCTCCATGGCCATGGTTATCATTCTGTGCATTCTCGTGATCGTTGGATGCACTGGTCTGATTGCTGCTTGGTCTGGCGCGTGGCCTTCTGACGGTTCCCAGCCGGGGTCTTTGGCCTTCTTCCTTTTGCTCGGGCAACTTCCCACCTGGGTCATCGGCATCGTTCTCGTCATGGTTGCGTCGCTCAGCTGTGCCGCTTTCGACAGCCTGCAGTCTGCCATGGTCTCTTCTGCTTCGAATGACCTGTTCCGCAACCGCCTCAACATCTGGTACATCCGCGCCATGGTCGTTGTCATCATCGTCCCCGTCGTCGTCGTCGCGCTGCGAGCCTCTTCGATCTTGCAGATCTACCTCATCAGCGATCTTCTTTCAGCGGCCACCATTCCCGTCTTGTGTCTTGGCCTGAGCGACCGAGCGTACTGGTGGCGCGGCTTCGAGGTGGTCGTCGGTGGACTCGGCGGCATCCTGACCGTCTTCATCTTCGGCGCAGTCTACTACGGCAATGCCTACGATGGCGGCCAGCTGCTCCTCATCAAGAACGGCTTGTACGCCAAGGACTGGAGCACCTTCGGCGCCTTTGTCGCAGCCCCGGCTGGCGGCTTCCTCTGGGGATTCGGCGCTCTG
Source organism: Epichloe amarillans (assembly GCA_024072835.1). Lineage (NCBI taxonomy): Eukaryota > Fungi > Ascomycota > Sordariomycetes > Hypocreales > Clavicipitaceae > Epichloe > Epichloe amarillans. The sequence goes on along the minus strand of CP099637.1, from coordinate 2,017,946 downwards.
GGTCTTCGCCTGTCGTTCCAGTACATCAAGGCCAAGATTCGTCATGAGCGCTTCGACGCGCTGGACCGTCCTTCATCTTATCTGCGCGCATCCAGAACTCGGCAGTCCCGGACGCCGACATACAGCGACTCTGGTGTGCCGCAGCAAGTCGTGGTCAGCACGTCCAAAGCCGGTAAATTCTTCTAAATCGCCAGATGGGCTGCGTACGTCTCTTTTAGTTTTGGAGAAAAGAGACATCTGTAGTAAACAGTCACCAAAAACAAAATTTGAAGGGGGGGGGGTTGTTGGCGGGAAACTGTTTCGTGGAGGGCTTTTACTGATGTCACCGACACACATAAAAGATGGGAAGTGGTTGGCAAAGTCCGTGAATCCGTCAGAGACCTGATGACAGGCTCAGATTGCTACATTGTGAATAATACATTTTGTACAATCCTCTCTCTCTTTTTTACGCGCCCCTTCCCGCTCCGCTTCCATGCAATAAGCAATAATAGTACAGTTACCATGATCAAGCAAGTCCGTGGCTGATTTTCCACGTCTTCCAATTCATGCCATGTTTTTCATTTCATTTCTTTTTTGAAATGTCACCCCCTTCTTTCCATTATTGTTTCGTCGCCGACTCATCCCACCCCGCTCGTCTAGCCTGCTCCTTGTCTATGACGGCCTTTTCCTGCAGATACGCCTCGAGCGTAGTCGCCGAAGTGGTTCCCCACAGCCGCCAGGGCGACATCTCAAACGTCTTCGAGTTCGCCTGTCTCGACAAGACGACGTACTCAATCTTGTCCTGCAGCTTCAAGCTACCGGGCACCGTCGCCCCCGTCTCGACATTGTACCTCGACGCCTTCTGTGTCGACGAGATGGCCACGACGGCCTGCTCCGTCATCAGGATCTTGTCGTGGGGGTTCACCTGGTGGATCTGGTGGGACACGAGCTTCGGGTAGACCAGTCGGCCATTGTACCCGACGACCTCGAAGCGCACGCCCTCCTTGGGATCGCGCCGGTCGATGGCCGCGGAGAGCTTCTTGGCGAATTCACCGAGACAGATCTTGTCGAGGGTGGCTTTGTCGCCGGCGGCAAAGGCCTCGAGCATCTCGCGGTACATGGCTTTTGCGGTGGGCGCAATCTTGGCCCTGCGGGCCTTCCATTTCGGTCGCGTGGTCCAGTTGGGCATGGACTTGAGCTTGAAGTTGAGGACAGAGGTGGCGCCGATGAGCCAGTGCTTCAGGCGGCACCAGTGGTACTGCGCGAAGGCGCGGGGGGATCTGGGGTATCGGGATAGGGGGAGGGAGACGAATGTGCCTGCGTTTCGTCGGTGACTGTTAGTATTTTCGTGTTCCGTCGTTGCGTTGCCCTTGCGTTGCATGATCGATCGTAGGGGGTGAGTGACAGAACATGTTCATGTCGTCTGTTTCCGTGTCGGAAAGGAGATTCTTTTTTTTTTTTTTTCAAAGACAAAGACAAAGACTAACCGGGAAAGAGAGGACCTCCGCCGTCCCTGAAGTACTCTGCATTGGCGAGCCTCTGCATGCGCGACATGCTCTGCTCCTTGGCCATCCTGCCGGAGCTCTGTCGAGAAGCTCTGTCGAGCTCTCGAACGATTTTGTTTCGGCCCGGCATGGAGGCGTAGTATCTCGACGGGGAGTAGTGGACCACGAGCGGTCTCGCGCGGATTCTCTCGAGCGGGCGGGATGCCGTGGCACGCCATGTTGACGATAGCGACGCCATTGTGCGGATTGCGGCGTGCGGAAGGGCGTCGTTCGTGAGGCCATTCGGACTGGCGGGAAATTTGTTTGGTCCTGCTTCTAGAAGCTTGGCTGGGCGGCGGATTATCAATGTCCCTGTCCGGGCCGGCGGGGTAGGGGGGTGGGGGGTGGTGCTAGGCGGATCCACCTGGAACAGAGGGTTGATGATGGTGAACTCTTTTTGGATCGCATACATGAAGCACTTGTGTACAATTGCGACGGCTTGCTTGAAAAGACTATAGTTTCCTTGGCACTCGAGCTCATGTCTCTGTGAGCAAAGAGAGCCGATTGGCTCTTGCTGAGCGCATTCCGCGCCTCGTCTACTCACATCCATCGAGAACCGACCAACTTCCACTTTCTGTTCCCCCCCAGCAGGTGATAAGTCACCGCCCGCCATGAGGACGACACAATCCCTTCTAGGGAAAGGCCTACTCGGCCGGAGTATGGACGAGCTACGGCGGCGCACAGGCATAGGTTCGAGGCGCTATTCCAAGTTGCCAAAACCCAACACTCAACAGAAACTAACTTGTGCTCTGTACCAAACAGCAATGAAGCTCGAAGCAGTCAAGGGACCGCTCGGCCCCCGGCCCTTGTACGAATTCAACACGGCGTCTTCAATAAAGGACTGCATCCTCATGTCCGACCGGCTCATCGGCGGCTCATCCCAAAGTAACCTCGACCTCGTCACCGAATCTTCATCATCATCATCAACGATCCCGGTCTCGGCATCGCCAAAGTCCTACGCCCGCTTCCACGGCCGCATCTCCACGTCCCTCCCCGACGACCGACCGAATATCCAGCGCAGCGGCTACGCGGCCTTTCGCACCCCCGACCAGTCACCGACGCTCTTTGGCCGCGCGGTATGGGACATCGACCCTTACACGTACCTTGCTCTTCGGATCAAATCAGACGGGCGGTCGTACTTTGTTAACCTGCAGACCGAGGCTGTGGAGCCGTCTGATCTGCATCAGCATAGGCTCTTCGCCAAGTATCCTGGGCAGTGGGAAACCATCATGATCAAGTGGAATGACTTTGTGCGCACGAACCATGGGTTTGTGGTGGAGCCGCAGGCGGAGTTGCTGCGGCAAAAGGTCCGGACGGTCGGCATTGGGTTGACGGATCGTGTCGAGGGTCCATTCGAGCTGTGTATTGATCGGGTGTGGGCGACGAATCAGGTTGAGGGGGGGACCGTGGTGAAACCGGATGAGAGTAAGTTGAAGAACAAGAAGGGGCAGAAGATTCAATGGTAGGGCCATTGGGGGGGGGGTTGAGTTCGACTTGTGGCTTTGGCGACGAGTCCATGGATGGTTTGTTGAAATAAAAGACGGCTCAAGAGGAGGGTTGAAAAAAGGTCTAGTTCTACGTGGTAAAGGAGGCCCCCATGTACAAATATAGTTCTGTATGATACAGCATTACCAGAAGATACGCAGTTGCCCCGTTTAAGCTTCATCATCGTCCGAGACTGAGCGTCTGTGCCGTCTGTCGCAGCTCTACATATGCCGCCGCATAATCTGCCGCCAAAGTCATCTCGCCCGTCAATTTCATAATCATGGCCTTCTTGGCCATCATCTCACACTGGTTCTTGATGTCCTCGATGGCCGAGTAGTGATGGAAAGACTTTTGCACAGCCGACAATGCCCGCGTCATCTGTTCGATGCGCTTGCTCGACTTGGGCTGCATCTTGCCGGCCAAGCCCATATGGGCATCGGCCAGGAACGAGTACAGTCGGGCTGAAAGAGCAGACGAGTCGCTCTCGAGTGCGCGCGGCAAAACGGCCATGAGGAGCTGAGATGCGGCGTCGAATTCGCCCATGGACACCAAGATGTTGGAGAGCGCCCCCATCGCTTGCCATAAACAGGGCATCAGCCTCGCACGCCAGGCAATGTTGGCGGCCCGAATGGCTGTTGAGAAGGCCCTCTGTGGGCGGCCGCACCTGTCGAGCAATGATACCTTCAACAGCAAGAGCCTTGTGCGCAGGGCAATGTCTTTGTTCTCGTCTCTCAATCTTGGTAGCAAGGTTTCTATCTTCTCGAAAGCCTTTTGCAAGTCGCCCCGACGCGTCAGGCAGTCAATGTGCAGGGAATCGATGATGAAAGTCATATCTGGTTCGAGGTCGTCCGATTTGGTTTGCAGAAGCTGGTCCAGAAGCTCCTCGGCACCGTCGAGATTGTTGTGGTGCAAGTCTCTCTTGAGCTTGATGATGGCCCGGTACTTGTGCCAGTATTCGCTGGGCTTCCAGGAGCGCAGCGAGTTTTGGTCTAGTTTTTCCAGGTACTGCAGACCCTCGTCATATCGACCACGGTCTGCTAGTGAGAGGGCAATTCGGCACGTGTGCTTGAGCTCGTCGTCGAAAACCGCATGCTTCGCATGACATCTGAGGAATATCTTGGACGTCAACGACGAGAGCTGCGACAACCCGAGCCTACTCCATAGCGCGGCATAAAGTGCGAGCTGAGAGCCGAACATAGTCTTCATGTTTTTCTCGACTATGATCTGGGAGCTTCGAACCATGAACTCGAGAGATGTTGCCACACTGTCGCCATTGATCAAGCCAAGCTTGGCTTCACTGAGAAGGACTGAGCTCCACAGAGTCCACATGCCGGATTCCTTGGCCTTGACTCTGAGAAATGCCAGGCTCTCCTTTCCAGCCCCGAGTAAGCTGTTTGATTCCAGTTCGTCAACCAAGTTTGGATGTGCCCGGCCAAAATGGAATAACCAGTTCAGAGCAAAGTTAAGACAGGTCATATCCCGGTTTTCTCTTGCTGTTGACACGGTTTCGAGCATGGCGGAAACGGCCTCCTTGTAGCAGCCAAAGTCCGCCTGTAACACGGCCAGGTTCATGAGCGCGTACTGGTAGAAGAGTCGATCTCGATACTGCATCGTGTAATCAAAGTATCTATGCAAGAAGTCAAAGGCTGTAGGGTAATCTCCGGATCTCCAAGCATCGAGAAAGCTAGATTAGTAGTGGTGTCAGCCCAGCACTCAAAGTCCTGTTGGAGACTCTGCGAGCTTACCTGAGGTAGTGCGTTAGACTAGGTACGAGAAAACTGTCATGCAATAAGTCTTGGAATTGGTGCCGTATCTCCATGGGGATCCGGTTTCCATATTCTGTTGCGTTCCTGTTAGACTTGACACAGCTTTGCTGGAAATGGAAAATGGGGCCAATACTGACTCTGCATCTGCTCAATCTGAAACTCCAAGAGGCATTCGATGTCGTCGGTGCTCACGGGAATGGTGCTGCTCTCATCGTCCGTGAGCATGTCGCCATAAGCCACCGCTGCCAAGGCAGAAACGCGCTCTGGGCCCCAGTCCTCTTGTTCCCCGAGGAGCAGTACGTTGTCGAAACTGAGCCGACCAAAGCTTGGGTTCTTTCTCTTCAAGTAATGTGCAGTAGGTTGACGGTACCGCACAAAGGCCTTCCACAGTTCTGTGCAATCATGAAAGCGCAGTCGCTGGAACTCAAGTCGCGCTCTCCGAACAAAGGCACCCAGTGGGGAGTTTCGAGAGAGCTTCATTCTCGCGCCCTCCTCTTCTTCTGCATCTTCTCCCCCACCCCTGCGGCGTTCTTCCTTGGTTCTGGCGAGCAAGTACATGATTCTGTCGAAGAACCCGTTCAAGGCGTCGAGTGAGTTGAGATCCCATATCTTTTTGAGAAATTGATCCCACAGCTTCCGCCCCGGGATGCCCATCAGAAAGGGGTAGCTGCCGAGAAGTTTTTCAAACTCTTTGATGGTAATGACCAGACTGACAGTGCGCTCCGCCCTTGCCCACCGCGTTTCCTGTGAGGCCAAGGGACCCGTCGAGTCGTGATCCATGAGGTGGGATGTGATGAAAGAGAGGACTGGCAGCACGGCATGGCTGGGAACAGCTTCCTCGGTGTACAGTTCCACCAGAGCCAGCAAGCCAATCTTGGCGGGGGTAAGATATCGGGCCATTATTTCGGTTGATCAGTTGGAGGAAATCTGTGATTTGTTGGCCTTCTGGCTTCGGTGTTCCGGCTCTGGTGGGAGTTCAAGGAACCACGATGAGCCACACGAGCAGAAAACGGCGGTAAGAGGCTCAGCATACTGCAGCCATGATGATAGGCCGCGTTCAAGCTCCAGAAATTCCAGGACCCAGATTCAAGTTTCTGGTGAGTGAATAGGATAATCCGTAGTGGCGTAGTGGTCCACGGAATCGCATGCGCATCCACGAAAATCCACGAAATTGTCGCCGTCGAGTTAAGCTGATTGACGCGTCAACAAATGTACAGGAGCGCCCGATGTCGTCGTGTGCCCATTTCAACGGTGATGATGATTGTTGTCGTGCAATGTCGTGCCAGTGCCGGTGTTAGATGTTAGATGTTACTGTAATATGTAGAACAACCAATCCCCTGGCGCCACCAATTATTACACCCCACTCACTGTACAGCCGAGAGCTCCAGTGCCTGGGCACCAAAGGTCAACTACTACGGGTAACTACAGGCACCCCAGGACAGTGCAGTCACTGAAGTGGCCCGCCAAAATCCACCAACATGCCCTGTTTTCATGGTCTGCAGCACTCAAGTGCCAACGTCCAATCCACGGATGGGCCTGGCCAGCTGCGACACGAGAATTGGTCAGCTTGTTGTTGACTGCAGCATTACGATACAGTTTCTGTGCTGGCATCATGCATGCACGTGCAATATCGAATGCCTCAATTCTCTCATTAACCATGAATTTCACGGAATGCTTCCACCATGCGCGTCAGTTCCAAGTGCATTCATACCAGCAACTCATTCCAATTGAAAGAGATTGAGAATAGGTGACGTTTAGGAGATGTGCGCTGAGCAGCCAGTTCAAATATACAAATCACCTATGAAAGTACCAAACGATGTTCCCTGGAGGCACGGCCTTGACACATCAGTTACATCGGGGTCGACATGTATATTTCTAATTTGCTTTTCCCCAAGGAATTGTAGGCGAATAGTACAGTTTGGAACCTCCGACCAGAACCAGGACAATCCTTTGCAGTGAAAATCCTAGGCGACCTTGTCCTTGTTGTGGTAGTTGACAGCGTCGTTCCAGCTATAAAACTGTCAGTCATCATTCTGTGACCGATTTGCCGACATGGGTCGGTTGCCTTTTCCTCGGCAGCAGCTCAGTGGGAGTGGGAGTGGGAGTGGGACTCTGAGCTTACAACAAGGTCTTGTCACCGTTTCCCCATTGAAAGTTCTTTGTGCGGATGTTCTGGTAAGGGTATTCGGTGCGCTCCTCCAGAGGAGGCATATGGCTCCAGTGTTCCCAGTGGTTCTTCCACAGAACCCAAGCGTTGACGCCGGCTGCAACCAGGAAGACGGGGACACCGCTACAAAGCCTCTGTTAGCTTGCGACACATGTTTGGACAGACGAGGAAAGCATGTCGTCCAGCCTCTATTCGTCGCTGGCTTGGGCCGTCGTGTCATCGATGCCTCGTCATGTTCCGGTTCCCTGGCTTTGCCCCGGGATGACAGAGACAACAACAGTGGGCAATCAGTCGGCGATTCGGGGACTTTGTTTCCCCGAGACTAGAAGAAGCGACATACTAGATAGAGATCTTCCTCCACAGCTCGGTGGTGGACTTGGCGTGGTCCTTGATATGCTGTCGCTCCTTGATGAACTCGTTTTCGGTCGAGGTGCTGGCGAAACGGCGCTGCGCGGGGGCACGCAGCTGCGCGGGGACACGCGAAGTAGTTCGGGCGACGGCTCGCGAGAACATTTTGGTCAACTGTGATAGACGGGTGAAGGTTCGAACAATGGCGGTCAATGATGATTGAAATCAATTGAGGACGGAATCTACGACGTAAAAACATCAGCTCATCCCGAACATGCCTGGGTGGGCCGGTGGTGGTAGAATAGTACTCACGTGACACAGTCGTCGGCATTCGGGTAGCATGCCATTTCCACCAAGGCAAAGCAATGTTTTGAACATGCAACAACTTGCCTCCATGGATATGCAGACAAGCTCTTGTTCTTTCTCTTTGTTCCGTGTCAGTTTTCCACGTGTCATGCGGTTTCCTCCTTGCCTCTCATTTTTCGCAACTGTGTCTAAACAGAAGCAAACTGCGCAGGTAGGATCCGCACGTGATTTCTGATCTAGCCAAATCTGGCCACAGCAGTCAGACTCTAGTTGGTTGACCAGTGACATAATTCATCACGGATTGTCGCCTCGAGCTGTTTGCATGCGTGTCATGGTCGTCACGAGAGAAGTACTTGTGAGATCCGGTCGAATTCCATCAACAGGATGCGAGTACGCTGGGTCGTGAACTCCTCAGCATGTCCGCGTTTCGGATTACGACATGGAATGGTAAGGTCGCCCTGATTAGCCATAGAGCTGGGCTCAAGCGAGAGCTAACATGTATCACAGTAAACGGCATAAGGTAAATTCGAACTTCCACTTCATCACGTGAGGCCTAGAGCTTAACGCAATGTACAGGAATCCATTCGGGTATCAGCCATGGCGAGAGCAGAGGACTTTTCAGGTGATTTCATGTAAACAGCCCACCGTCAAAGCTTCGCTTGCTAACCGCGGCCCCACGCAGTCAATGTTTGACATTCTTGAATCAGACATTGTGGTCATACAAGAGACCAAAATCCAACGGAAAGATCTGCAGGATGATATGGTCCTGGTGCCCGGTTGGGATGTGTTTTTCAGCTTGCCAAAGTACAAAAAGGGTACGATCTCTGGTTTTGTCCCAAGAAGCCGGCAGAGAACCCTAATTCTAACACCCTTTGGTACAGGATACTCTGGTGTCGCCATTTACACACGAAACGCAACTTGTGCGCCTTTGAGGGCTGAGGAGGGCGTCACTGGCGTGTTGTGTGCTCCGAGATCAACCACTAGCTTTCGAGACCTGCCCTCAGATCAGCAAATCGGGGGGTATCCACGACCTGGTCAGCTATCTGGAGCTGTGGAGGAAGCTGTGCTGGATTCTGAGGGCCGATGTGTCATCCTGGAGTTTTCAGCATTTGTGCTGCTGGGAGTCTATAGCCCGGCGAACCGAGATGAAAGTCGAGACGTGTTTCGCACAAGCTTCTTCGAAGCACTTGATGTGAGGATACGCAACCTCGTCTCCATGGGGAAAGAAGTCATTTTGACCGGAGACTTGAACGTCATTCGCTCAGAAATGGACTCTACAAATGTCCTTGAGACTCTGCGGAAAGAGGACATGACGCTTGAGGAATGGGTGTCCCTTCCGACTCGGCGCGTCTTTAACCAGCTCATATTTGAGGGCAGCATCGTCGGAGAGCGTGATGAAGAGAGGCAGGAACCTGTGTTGTGGGACTTGTGTCGCAACTTTCACCCGACCCGGCTGGGCATGAATACATGCTGGGACACCAAGAGAAACACCAGACCAGCGAACAATGGCAGTCGAATAGATTACATACTCTGCAGCGGTGGCATCAAAGATTGGTTCACATTCGCCAACATTCAAGAGGGTCTCATGGGCTCCGATCATTGCCCTGTCTTTGCGACGATTGCAGACAGAGTCAGCTTCAAGGGCAACGATACCGCTCTGCTCGATGTCATGAATCCACCAGGCGTTTACGCGCAAGGCAAACGCGTGAGAGAGCTCGCGCAGAGGGATCTGCTGCCGCTCTCTGCCAAACTCATTCCTGAGTTTGACCGTCGTCAAAGCATTCGTGACATGTTCTTCAAGAAATCTTCATCCATTGGAGTCGCAGCTGATGCTGCTCCGAGTCCAGGCCAACCAGCCAAACGAGCAAGTAGCGTCACTGAAACTGGCTTGCGTCCAGTTTCGAACAACAACAGCAACAACAATACTGACAGGAACGGAACCTCTGAAGACTTGCTGGGCGGCGCGCCAGCAAACAGCCGTGCAGCAAACGCTCAACAGGCCGAGTCACAAAAACGGCCCGCTGAGCCAATCGACCCAGCTCCAAGACAACTCAAACGCAGCAGATCCGGTGCCGATACAAACTCATCCAAGCTAAAGACAGCACCAGGGCAAAAGACACTGAAGGGCTTTTTCAAGCCTGTTGATTCAGCGGCTGTTCATCCCACACCCTCCGGTCTGCAAGAGTCGCAGACCAACAACACGTCACCACGCACTGCGACAGACAGCACATCACCTACCAAATCCGTATCGGGAGAACCCGTTGGGTCCGAACTCACTAATCCCTCACCCAAATACTCGCAAAGCAATCACTCGGAGCCTATTCCCAGGTTACCAGATAGGGTATTTGACCCTATTGAAGCCAAGGAGTCATGGTCCAAGCTGCTAGGCAAACGAGTTGTGCCAAGGTGTGAACACGAAGAACCCTGCATCAGCTTGGTCACAAAGAAACCAGGTGTGAATCGCGGTATGTCTGTCCCTCCCTGAGCGCGCCCCGCGCCGTCGTTCCTGCCAATGACTTTCGCCCATCTCATTGAACAGCGTCGCTGCCAGCCGGCACGTTACTTGCACATCATTTTACTTAACTTCCTGGCAAACAGGACGCTCGTTTTACATTTGTCCCCGGCCGCTTGGTCCGTCTGGCGAAAAGGAAAAGGGATCCGAGTGGCGATGCGGGACGTTCATCTGGAGCAGCGACTGGAACGGTACGGCTGCATCATGATACACCAAGTTCAAGTTTGTTTCTTCAGGAACGGCTGCTGAGTCTTTGACACGCACTGCCAACCTTGGTTCTGTCGGATCATTAGTAATCTGACTTTGGTCAAATCTCCCGAAGCTACAGTGATCCAAGGCAATTGGGAAAGCTCCAGTGGAAATGCTGCCATGATCCAACACCGTAATTCCTGCTTTTTCAATAACCTGCTTTCTCCGTCTCGGTTCCTTTGAGTCCTCTGACGATATTCCACGGTAGCTACTACCACTCTCAGATATGAAGTCATTCCTATCAGATGTACGGCGTGTAGATATAATAAGACGAACCACTTGATAGCATAAAACGACGTGTCTCAAGAACATTGGGTTTCCAGCCAAAAACAAGAACAATCCCGTAGAGGCGGTAGTAGTGTCGCTGAATTGGCAACACAGATTCATCGTGGATCGTGTGGATGACACTTCGTCACAGGCCTGAGCACTATTCACATGTGCCTGTGTGGACTGGACCGCGCTGTCGGACTCGTTCCGTCGCCTCGTACCTCACACACTGAGTGTCGACATGGGACGGGAGCTGTGGATCTCGGGAACTTTGCTGGCCAGTATGGAGCTGGTGTTTGGAGAAGGGCGAGGAGCGGTACGAGAAGGAGTGGGTTGCTGGTGTTTTCTGTGTCTGGAAAGAAGGGCTTGGAGTTGTTGTGCCGTCTGGGACAGCTCGAGGTTTTCAATGTTCTCGGTTCACTGTATTGATGTAGCAATAGAAAATCTAAGTCCGAGACATGCAGCAACTGAAACCCTGTGAGTTTCGCCCTCCAATTCATCAACTTCGAGTCAGGAGCTATAGTTGCTCTGGTATTCGGGACCTATTTGGTTTTCTCCGCATTCTTTTTTGTAGTATATTTATACCCGGGGTACTTCTCTTTATGCAATCGATCCTCTTCTTGTGCCATTTTCTGCCAGAAAGCTTTCTCTTCGTCGGTCTCATTCTTCCAAAGAGAGGATATCATGGTAGCTGTAATTATTAGAAAGTGAAAGAGGTAATTAGGGCCATCTAACATACAAAGTTCTGACGCAGTAATTCCTGAGTGGTCTTTCCTCAGTTCTCGTGATTTAAATTGACGGTATAAGATCCAACTGTTTCTAGGGCGGGGAATATGGCTGGAGGTGTCTTCAGATTCGACAACGCTCGTATCGGCTGGCAAATCTTTCGGGTCCGACAGGTCTTCCTAAAATTCAGTAAATAAGTTCTCATTTAGAGATTTGAAACTTACCACAACTGAAAAATGGCGCACCGTATTTCGTGGTGTCGACCATGGCCCCGAAGGGAAGCGGGCAAATACGAAACTTCTGTCGATAAGTGTCATGGAACACAGACACTGGTTGCTGGACAAGACGACTGTGTTTTTGTCAGATGACTTCATTTTAATGAAAATATCCATACCTGAAATTTTTTGCAAGCACTTCCACAAGGTTTCCGTGGAAAGTCTCGGGGACGAACACATGAACATTGCCCTGGACCTCACTGGTGACAAAAGTCACTGGTGCATCCATCGAACTACCATCATAGATCTGCGTTCGGGGTCGCATCGTTGTGCCTTATTCGTAGTGTCAGCCTGTGGAAAATTTTCTGTGTGGGATTTTTGTCGTGTCTGAGTGTCGGTGCAATAAAATGAAAGGCAAAGATGTAACGAGAACAAGGTTGCTGAAGTGAACCACGCCAACGTCGAAGTCAGCCCCGTTCTTCTCAGGTGACCACCATTGTTTGGAACCCTTGATTCTCTTTTTGGCAACCTTCAGCCACTTCTTTTAGAGCTTGGACTACCCTCATTTTCGATGAAATCGTTTTGTCTTCCAGACTCGATGCAACACAAATGGAGAATATACATCATTTTTCGCCTCTATGGGAGAGGCTGGAGTTAATTTTCAAGCCTGAACAAGCTATAGAAGAGCTTCGAATTAAGTCCCTCCAAGCATTTCTCCATAACCATCGTTCCGAAGCAGCAAAGTCTCTCAATTTGAACCGTATGTATCTCTAAACAACAAAATACAGAAGTTACTGACTCTGTTTTCTAGAAGTCGTACTGGAATGCGCTTGTATTATCCAGCAGCTTCTTGACAATAACAATGATGAGAATGAGATTCTTCAAAGACTTCGTAACTCTGGACAAGGTGATCCTTTGGCAATTGTGAAGAAGGCTTTAGTACTGTGGTACGCCGGTTCATGTCCAATATTTTCTCGCGACCCGCATCAAGGACTTCCACCAGACTCAGAGTTAGAGGACGACAGCGGAGCGCCAATCTTGACCTGGAGTCGTCGGTTCTTCCACGAACAACATGCGATCGGCAATTTGGGCTTGATGGCAATGCTAATGACATCTGAAACCTGGTTGTCGCCCAAACACGAAAAGCTCAAAGCCGCTTCCCTTATATCGACTGCTTCGGCTACAATTCTATTTGCCTCATACTTGATTTGCACTGAAGTGATGCATAGGCCATGGGCCCACGATGTTTCGTCCGCTCAAAGTTCCGAAGCAATGGCATTGTTCATTAGATCATCATGGCAAGTTGCTCGCGAAAACTCTGAAATATTCGACAGTCCACCTGGAAGGGAATTCGGTGCAACCTTAAAGGAGGTAAAACTTAGCGATGATGGCAAGCGGTTCTTAACCAAGATTGGACACGAATCCTGGCATGAGGCTCCTTATTGGCATCCATGCCGACGGGTTCCTGGTTCGTCTTGGAACAAATACTTAAGAAACTTCGCTTGTCCTTTGTTTCCTACTCATCTTACAACCAACGATATTCATATAAGCCTTCCAACCACAATGTTTTCTCTCGTTCAGCCTTGGGAAGCATATTATGCGGAACTCCGTATTCGATTCGATCAGGTACGCCATTCCAAAGAAAACTTCTCATGATTCCTTGATACTTGCTGACCTGAATCACTCTAATGAAGACTGGACGCCAACGCCCACTTAATTCAACTGCGTCACGAAACGCCCAGTATTTGCGAATGGCTCAAGCTACAGGACACCCGTATCCAGGGCGAAAACTTTCTCCTCAAGTTAGTTTTTACATGATCTCACTTTTTTCTACAGAGAACTGATGCCAAATAGTTTGCCAATCACAACTTGAATGTGGAACAAGAATATCTTCTCAATATGCCCTTGGTAACTTAAGGTCTTGACTAATTACCAGGGGAATAGCTTACTAAGATTCTGGCAGATTAAGAAACCCGTCGTTGACTTTCGTGGTAATTTGACATTACCCTTCATGACTACAGCATTAAGGGCCGTCAGGTTTCGAGTAGAACCAGAGGAGATTGCACGAACGTTTAGTATTGTGTCGTTTTGGTAGTGTACAAGATAGTAGAAAAAGACCAAATGCACAAGGTAGAACTCCGAGGAGGTTTTGCATTTGCCGTGTTCTGTTCCACGTAAATGTCACTTTCTCCAGGCTGTGCCCCTTCTTAATTAAGCATCTGATCTGACGAGAAACTGAGCATATAGCCCTGGTCAGTGTCAGCGTTAGCAAAAGCCACAAAATCCACTCTGCCTACCCCTGATTACTGGAGACTAATTTCACCCCACCCCCACCCCAGAAATTCACAACTCTTCGGCTCATAAATGCACTCCCTCCCACTCTTGAACAAATGCTCATTAGCAGAATGCTTCTCTAAATTCTTCCCCCTTCTCACGGTCGACAACATCACATTAACCCAAGTCAAAATGGCAACCAGGGCAGAACTCATGCAACGGCTTTCAATGCTTCCCACACAAGAGCTCCTTCAATATTTGAAAGACGAAACCATGCTTGACATTGCCTCCCGATATTTCGACACTACATTTCAGCCCACCACGACGCCGACATTCAACCAAACGACAATGAACTCTCATCTGAAATCAAAAGTTCAGACTTGCGAAAAAGCTAAGCGACCATTGAATGCTTTCATGGCTTTCCGCAGTGAGTTCATATCAATGAGAAGGATTTGGAGGAGTATAGCTGATCACAATGGAATGTAGGTTACTATCTGAAACTTTGGCCGGACCAGCAACAAAAAACCGCTTCTGGCTTCCTTACAACGCTTTGGAACAGAGATCCTTTTCGAAACAAATGGGCCTTGATTGCCAAAGTCTACTCCTTCGTTCGTGATGAGGTTGGCAAGGATAAAGTCTCACTAGCCTACTTCTTGGGATTTGCATGTCCAGTAATGGGAATCGTCGAGCCCCAAGCGTATTTGTCCATTCTTGGCTGGTCAGTTGAAGGAGTTGAGCCACTGCAGCGACTCGTTCAGGACAAGGCGGTTGCAGCTCTCGGACAATCGCATTTTTCAGGGTGCGAGTATCCCAGCACCGAATTGGAATTACTCTCTGGATTGGTCAATGTTGGCTATCTACCAGAACAAGGAATCGACCTCCTTGACAAGCTTGGCACCAACAACAATACCATTATGGCAACGTCCAATCCCAGACTGACGCTTCCTGTCTCATACACCCCAGAAAAGCTACAGTTTATGAATACGATTCGTTCAGATCCTGTCCAAGCTACAAAAGAGCTTTTTGGAGATGCATACGACGACTACACGATTCAAATGCTGGGCGTGAGATCCCATGACGTTGAGAATCTCGATTCAATTAACCACTTGCCAATGCAAATGGATCTTCCCGATCCTCGATATTACTACAACTACTCTACGAGCCATTCACAACTTGCCGTGAATGGAGCACCTATCCTGAGATTCGAAAATATTCCAGATCATGAAACTTTCGATATCGACAACCCTTGGGATGTAGACGCGATGCTTGGACAGTCTCAGTCGGAAGGACAGAGAAGTATGTCACAATTGGTACAAAGATTACACATAGCTAACAAACATGCAGCAATCAGTCATCCAAGAAGTCCCAGGCATGATGCTAATGAGGACTTCCATTATACGTTTGGTTAGTGGCTCAGAGGTTGAACAATGGACGAACATATGAATCGAAGGTACACGGCGTTGGGGATTATTTGCTTTAGAATATGGAACGTTCTCAATACTATCACGACGTGGAGGGCAATCATTGGCAGGCGCAGGCGGAGTAGCAATAACTTTCATTTATCTATTTCCTTCAGATACCCATTCAAAATTCGAGGTCACACTTTCACATCCATTCTAAAATTGAAACAATTACTATGTTGGAGAAACATAGCAAAAGTACGTACGCAGTAGCAAACATGCGCCGGTCTCAACAGCCACCGTCATCACAGCCGAACGCCTCATCCCCCCTGCAAACCAACTCATCACCAGCAAGCATGCCATTCATCACCCGCCCAAAAGGGGACCAGCCCATCGCACCCCCCACCCCACACCCCACCCCCCTTCCAAAGTCCCGACCCCTCTACAAATCGAAAGAACAGGAAAAAGCTCAAAGCCACCTCAGATCGTCAAGACAAGAAGAAGCAACGCAACGCAGCACAAGGACTAGCCTCTGTCTGGGGAGTTGCAAGGGGCCAAGGGGGGGGGCGGAGGATAGCAAGTCTATAGCAAGCCAAGCAAAGCTGTTCTTCGGCAATCCCTTGAGCCGTCGTGGCTCTCTTTCACGTCTGCATCTTCTTGTCCGTCGCGCACGTCTGGACGTTCCCTGATTGGCCCCGACGTCCCGCAATGGTGTTTTCCCTGAATCCACCCGTTCGTTCCCTGATCCCTGGTCTGGCAATGAGGAGAATGAGGAGTGAGCAGGTGGGGCAATTACGGATCCGTACCCGAGCTCTGATCGACGAGTGGACCGTGGGATTCAAGAAACGTGGTAAATGTGTGTGGCTTTGGTCGGAAAATAAGTCTGTTGAGTAATCCCAACCTTTAGAGTTTTCGTCGTGACCGCAACCGCTGAGCATCCATCGGGCAAGGGGACTGGCTAGTCTTGATCAGGTGCAAGGTAATACAAAATGGCAAAAGTTTGGAAGATTAATGGGAATGAACAAATGAATGGGATTTCGCCAATCTCTACCGAGTACGGCGCGCGTCCGTCCTCCGTCCAGATTCTCTACCCAAAGATTGGATACCGAGGTCCTGCAAATCCCCGCTCCCATGGCCAGGCAGAAAGATTCATAATACTCCGTCGTGTACGGAGTACTTATTACGGCAACAACGCATTTCACTCTAGGCTTCTTTTTTAAGATGGCGAGCAAGCCCCAGACTTTGCTCCGTGAACTTGACACCCGCTTTTCTGAAACGGCGGGGTTTCTTTTTGCGTAGTGCCATTCGGTTCAATCAACTACGACAAAGACAATGAGTTGGTGGTTCACCGATGTCCAGCTTTTGATCCGTAGCAACGCACCTTTTGACACTGGTACAGTAATAATGCCATGCACAGTGGCTTGTCTCCGTAGATCGTCGGAGCTGTAGTACTGTAGTAGGTTGGCGACTTCCGAACCCAAATGGAATATTCCCCGACAGTCCGTGGCCGGGTGCCGGGCTAGTCCCATGTTACCCATGCGGTTCTTTTCGTTCTTTTCACACACATGCGTCTGTTCCGTGCGAGTCAACAAGGCGACCAGCGACGTTCGTCTCGGGAGTCAAACGACTGCTACCGTCCTTCTTGACTGCCGATGCAGGCTATTATAAGATTGAAACAAGTCTGACCAGACTAGTAGGACCTGCGTCACCTTGCTCATGTCGTGTGACAAGAGGCCTGGCCTCAACCCAGTGCAATGGACGGGTAATTCGCCTGCCAACGAGATGAACGAGAGTACATTTTGCCCTGCATCTCCTGTGGCCTGACCTCTACCAGCTATGGGCAGCCTCTGCCCATTCCTGGCTGTCGACTTCCAAGTGCCGCCCAAGTTCCTTGGGTACCAGAATACTTCTGTGGTATCAAGACCCTCATTCAAGCCTGGGTCGTCGGAACAGGACATTGCGTTCATGATCAGGCAACATGATCGGGCAACATGATCGGGCAGCAAGATTATTGGAGGCTGAAGACTTGCGTCATGAGGGAGCCAGATGACTTATCTGGACACACCTGTGGGTCTGTCTGATGAGTGAAGATCCACGGATTAGGCAGATGATGGTCGAGAACAGCCACGGGCAGGCCGTGGAAATTTGTATGACGAATCGTTCGTGTGCAAAGCACAGAAGAGGCAGTGCATACAAAGCACAGAAGAGGCAGTGCATAAACGTTGGCACGAGCGTTGGACGAAGAGGCGGCTTGCGACACTCGGTGCCGGGCGCCGTTTGACCTATGTACTAGCAAATGTCAACAATCTGACAGCACAGGGGAATGAACAGGTGCGTTGGAGGACATGGTGTGCGTCAGGGCCACCATCATGAAAAGACTCTCCGAGCAGTGTTTATGCTTGAGGATCGACATGAAGCACCGGAATTAGCGATGCTGCTGATAGCAAAGGTACCCCAACAAGAGAGAAGGCGAATCGTGTTTGGAGCAGCGCCATCGATCCGGGATTCCGGGCTTGTTAGTGTAGACAATTCTGGACAATGGGTCCCCGCCATTGCGGGTTATTAGTTACTCATTCTGCACGACGAGAAATGGTCAAATCTGGATGCAAGCAACAAGGCTCGCAGCCTGGTGGAGCAACTCGGCCGACGGATTCTGCGTCTTGTCCGACATCTCCTCAATCTGTCACGAAGAAGCAGTGGAAAGTTGAGTTGGCATGGCAGTTGCCTGGCAGCTGTCAACTGGCAGCTGTCAACTGGCAGCTGTCAACTGGCAGCTGTCAACTGGCAGCTGTCAACTGGCAGCTGGTTGGGTAGCGACACCCAGGAGCGAGAGCCAGCGACAGCGACAGGCAGGAGCTAGACCATGAGTGGCTTAGTGAGTGGGTTCTCAAGCAGCTTTATTCGCAGCCTGCGTGGCCGCTAAAATGGCTCAAGTAGTCGTGGCTCTGCTCTATCATTGGTCCATTCGCGAACGTTGCATGGTGTCAAGTTTAGTTTCAACGTTGAACGCGGGCGTCGCCACTTCCTTCCTCTCGGAGCTTCGATCTTGGATGCTCCTGACACCACACACCGCTTTGATTTTGACGACAGAACATCATCGACTCTGGCGTTCCCCGTCTCTAAATTGCTTACGGGGGTTCTTTCACAGCCACTCGAGATTCCTACTCATGCATTTCTTAGCGGCAGCACGAGCACCATCTATCTATCCTGTTGCCTGATTTCTATGCTCAATATTCAATATTTTTTTTTTGTCATCGTGACATTCAAGAAGTACCCCTCTAGGTCTGCCAAGCCCCCATTCCACGATTCAAAAGGTGGTTTCTCGCAATCAGAACTGGATGCGGAAGCTGCGATCAAGCTTTCGACGTCATCACTCCCACTGCATGTTTGGCTTCTTCTTTCTCTGCGGGTCAAGAGTTTCTGTCGTGTACGCGTGCGTGCTCGTGGCGCTCAAGGGCTTTTTTCAAAACGCCGACTTGTGGCAAGAGCCCGCATGATGTGAGGTGCGTCGCGCGCTCCAATACCGAGATCCGGAACTAATACATGAAAAAGATCTTGATCAACTCAACTATCCGCTCATGACTCCCGCATCATTCATTCCCCATTCTCAGATGGAAACCTATCGTTGAGAATGAGAGAATCTCGTATATGTTCCAGTTAGGCTTGGCTCTCGTGAGTTTTGCATCAGACTGTCAAGGACAGAGATACCTTCAGACTTGCCCCATCTTGGCAAAAAGATGAAATTCGGTACTGACTATGAGTCGAACGGCCTGCTTCATTTCACATCTCGACAGCGTTTCTTCTTCAGTGCACCGGACTGGTTTTAGCCACAAATAGGAACATATCCACTAATCCTTGGCCGATTTGAGTATCTCTCACAACTTATAAGCATAAGCACATACAGACGTACTTACTTTGGAGATGAAGTCTCTGCTCCAAGCCAAGATGCGGCCCCCTCAACCGCCATGATCTATGATGGCTGCAGATGAAGCATGGCATGAAGCATGGCAGTTGCTTTCTTTGCGCTCGCACTGGGCAGCTGTTGCGCAGTACTGGAGATAGTGCATCTGGTGTTCCATGTTGCTCGTACATGCTCTCCACTTCTGGCAGCTGCCATTGTTCGGCGTCGATGTCAATTTGCTTCTGCGGAGTGCTACGGAGTACTACGGAGTAGTCCCTGACCCGTATCGTACATACAATGAGTAAGGCTTGGTCGCGATTTCAGCTTTTCCTCACTCTTCATCTAATTCGTGCTACAAAGCTACCCAGTCATACCTTGATTGACGTCAACACCACTTGTCACTCTCGGCACCCCCACACCTGTCCTCACTCCTGTCCTCACTCTATTTTCACCTTTTCTTGGGACCGACTACTATCCACACGCCCCTTGATGGCGTCTCACTCCCTCCCTCGGGCTTGTTATTGGTTTGCGTCGTGCCCATTGGCTGTCATTCCCGGCCCACCTTTTCCTTTTCCCTTTTCGCCCGAAACCCCGTTTCTTGGCAAATGAAGCTCGCCCAAGGGAACAAGCGCCACAAGTTCTCACAGACTCTAGGAAACAGGAAACACCAACAAGGATGGGTATGCCAATGAGCCCGGATGAAGTTGCGGTCCTGCAAGCTTCAGCCTTACAGTACACACAGGCTGCAGCCTTGTGCTCGTGCTGCTGCTGGCCACATTCAGCCAGCGAGTGGCCTCGCCTACTGCATCGAGAGCTACATCAATTATCATCATGTGCAGAGGACCTCCTACAGTGTCAAACACGTCGCCGACTCGGTTCAAGCCGCGCTGGTATTTGCCGTGTTGGGAGTGTCATGTCAGAATCCCGAGACATTCGATGCATCATACCATGGCAAACCGGTTCAATCGAGCAACTCGTTTTATTACGTCGGTCCACATGTTTATTAATTCGCTTTGGGCGCGAGACCTCTTCGTTTCGATTACTATTTGAACTGCACCATCGCCGTGGACGGGCGGCGTCCGAGTTTACCCCACAAAGAACCCCCTCTAGTAGGCGTGTTCATAATAACGGGGACATCCTGGTGGCCAGCCAAGGCCAGCCAAGGCGATAGAGCAAGAAGGCATAGCAGGGACGATCCCAATGTGCAGAATATGCTGTCGGGTGTAGGGAGTACTGATGATGCCTTTCATCAACTTGTCGTTGCGCCGCAAGAAGATCGCGTCCGTCAGTCATTCCAGATGATGGCCAATCCGGCGCCACTGACAAGGGTCATTGCAGCCTCCGAGAATCACCTGGCTAGAGTCGGGGGTTTGTTGGTTTCCCCCGATCTCCATGCTCGAAGCACCACCCACGGGGGGGGGGCAAAAGCATGGACGTGCAGTCCTGGATCGGGGTACCGCACGTACATAGTACTCCGTAGTATCTATCCCTGACTTCAAGGCACGATGCCCCATATCCTTCAAACACGAGACAGAGAAACACAGCAAGCCTTGGCGCTGATGGTGAGCGTAAGTCGGGAGCGGGAACATCGAGAAAGTGGTGGCTGGCTGGCACTGGCTACGTGGGGCGTTTTCTTCTCATTATCCAAGCCAAGCCACCAACTTAACCTCGATTCCTGGCCGTTATTACTACCCTGGACAACCCATCCTTAACAGGAACTAGCACGACCGAGTCTGGTTAAAGCAGCCCTAAGACCGGCTCGTCAGATCCCGCGGGATACCCTCTTTTTTTTCTTTTTTCCCACACCTCTCGTCCAGCGTGGCTGATGGCTGATGGCTGTATCCGTCCGATGTGATTCAACGAGTCTCGAACCGTCGCCATCCCCAGTAGAAGGCCGCTGATGAAAACCAACACCTCATGTGCCGCGCTGTCCTGATCCGAAAGGCGCTACACGTCTACTCCGTACGGCCGAGTCATTTTCTAATCACTAATCCTCCGGCCCTGCCAGCCAGCCACGCGTTCTCCCGTCCGATGCAGACCCCCTGACTCCCTGAACCCCCATCCGTCATGGAGGAGCCCTGCCATGTCCAGAGAACCCAGACCTCGCGCTCAGATCTCTCACCTTGTCCACTTTACCTGTCCCGTATGTACAGAACACATCGCCACCCCCCCCCGACAGCCGGTTTTTCAATCCCACGCCCCCACGCCCCCCTGTCAATACATATGGGGGAATGAACTGCTCTCCACTTCTTTTCGGGCTTTTACTGGAATTGTACGGATTATCATGGGGTAATCATAATGCCCTTCATCTCGTGGAGCATCATCGCGGTAGACCAGAATGAAATGGCGACGTCAGGTAGGGGCGGGGGCTGGAGGCGAGGCGTCGCGCCCTTGTTCTCATTTCACACAAGTAAACGGGTGTTTTGAGCCAGATTATGGCGAATCCCAGTGCTGTACTCCGTACCGTAACTGACATACAGGAATGTTACAATGACGTGACGTCTTTTAGTCCGCACTGACGTATTGGTCAATGGGGAAAAAGAGAGAGCTTTGGACATGCAAAGGTTGAAATGAACAAGACCTGACAGTAGGAAATTGGAAGAAAAGGATTAGATAGATACAGCAGAAAT
The DNA here is from genome assembly GCA_024072835.1 of Epichloe amarillans. Lineage (NCBI taxonomy): Eukaryota > Fungi > Ascomycota > Sordariomycetes > Hypocreales > Clavicipitaceae > Epichloe > Epichloe amarillans. Next base: position 1,996,177 of record CP099637.1, on the reverse strand, counting down.
TGCTCAACAAACTACTCACTCAATCCGGCTAGTATAACATATAACATGAATTATCATGTCCCGGAACGACCACAGATGCAACGACAAGCATGGAGTGCGGGGTAGTGCACACTTCGTGCTAGGACGAATCTTCCTGGTAGGAGATCTTACGCATCTCGCCGAGCCGGTGTCGCGCTGATGCCAGCGAGTTTTCCAATTTGAGAATCTCGACCTGTTGACACACGCCCCCAACCCAGTAAGGGGTGACGGCGCGATTTTGTCAGCCATTGCTCGCTCGTCCGGTTTGCTACGAGGCCCCTATACAAAGGCCTCTGGGGCGGGGACGACGGATAGAGGCGGGGAGGAATGGGTAGAGAGGCAAGAAAAGATCCACTTGGTGTGGGAAACAAGCAACAGACTCGTTCAAGGATCCCTTGGATGGTGGGTGGGGATAGAGATTGGGGGGGGCTGAGTGATGTGCACCTTGCAGGATCTGCAGTCAACATGCGATGCGCACTGCCCGATCCAGCAGCACCCATCTTGACGTCTGGAACATTGCGGAACACGCATCCGAGCCAGCTAGCTCGTTGTGGGCAAGAGTCAACAAGTATGGTATGTGTGTGTGTGTGCGTGTTTGCATGAGTGTGGCGCCAGACCGGGAAATCCGAACTTAGCACGCGGACTTGCCGAGTAAGAACAGCCCAATCGTGATGACTGCACAAGGCTTTGAAGCAGTAGAAACCTAGGGGTGAAGAAGAAGGGGGCAGTGCAATGTAGATGAAAGACAAGATTTTGAAAAGTATTCCGGGAGGGGGGCGCGGGGATGTCTGGTGGGATGAAGACAACGGTTTCGCACGGATCTTGTCCAGGGAACAAAGGATATGGCGATGCCCCCAGAGTGCTATCTTGATCTTGATAGCCTGGGCCGTCGGCAGGTATTTCGTGGAGAAGAGAGTTGGGGGAAAAGAGGAGAATATTATTGCCACTCACCTGCTGTTCCATCTCGCGAACCTTGAATTCGTGGGTCCCCAACTTGGCATAATCTTCCTGATCGTCTTCCTGACTGCGCTCACGGATCATGCTCTGCACCTGGCGCACCAGAGCCCTGCAGGCCGCCCCGACCGCCTTGCTGGCCTGCTCCAGATTCTCCTGGCTCTGGGACCTGAAGCCCGCCTTGACCCGGGATGCAGCGACCAACTGCGCGGTTGACGCGGCGACATCATTGGAGGCCACGATGAGTTGCTCGGGGCTGTTTCGGTCGGATATGACACCGTCCGATGTCTCAATGAGAACATTTGTCGATGAGGCCACGGCTTTTGCTGCAGATATCAGACCTTCCGTCCAGCGATTGTTCTTTTTATAGAAAGCTGTTCGTGATGAAGATCCTCTGCCGGTTTGCACGATCTCTTGTTGCGTCACTGTAGCGGCCTTGATGAGCCGGGTGATGGCGTTGGTAATGGCCGTGGCAGCGTCTATAATAGAATCGTGGACCTTGAGCTCGTACGTAGAGTATCCGTCTCGAGGCTTATTCTTGAGCTTGGCGAGGCGGGCTGCTGCCGCTGCAATAGCATCTGCTGCCTTGCTGAGCTCGGAGTCGACAAGGTCACCAATGTCTCCCTTATTGTTGGTTAGCTTCCCAAAGCCAGGGGCAAAGGTCTCGACGAGCTTGTTGAGCTTCTGGAGGTTCATCTGAGTGTCATGGTTTCTGTTGATGACAATGTCGATCTTCTGATCAGTGTCCAAGTCTTCCAGACGAACACTCAGTAAGTTGCGGAAGAATTTGATGCTGGACTCTGCAGATTGTCTTGCTCCATTCATCAAAGAATCAGTCTTTTTATCATCGGTTGCCAGTCTAGAGAGACCTTTGGTGTTACTGCACACATCTGCCACAGAGCCTGCAAACACACTGATTGCCTTGATGAGCTCCTTGTGGGTGCTGTTGGGCCCGTCAGCAATGAAGCTGTTGAAAGCGGTGGCGAACTCAGTAGCGCTGTCCGATGCCTTCTCGATTTGCGACAAGACAAAGGAAGGTGATGCATTCTGGTTACCGGCCTGCATGGATGAATCGAGCTCGTAGAGCGCATCGTCAACGCGCGCGACGCCGGCTTCCAAGACGGAATCGATGATGGCGTTGATCTTGTCTAGGTTAGTCAAGATTAGTGCATCGATTTGCCCGTCCAATACTTCATCCGTGGCCCCATGGTTGTTCTCCAAGTCGTTCAACTTGACCAAGGCTTCGTCCATGCCGGTTTTGTACACCTCCAGCTCCATTTCCTTGTCGCGAAGAAGCTGCTCAAGATCAGAGCTTCCATCTCTCATGCGCGACTGAGAGTCTTCCAACGCCCGCGACTTGTTGCGCAAGGCTTCTTCCAGGTCGCTCATCTCACGATTGTACTTGGCCAGCATTGTCGATAGCTCATTGCCTTTGCTGCGTTCCAGGTTATCTGCCCGATCTTGCGCCATGCGAAGCTCGCGCTTCAGTTTCTCCACCTCATCCTTGTTGCTACCATTGAGTCGATCCTTGTCGTGGAGAGCTCGGTCTCGTTCGCGAATCATGTCAGCAAGCTCAAGGTTCTTGGTCTTGATTTCGCGCTCCAGCTTTTCTCTCTTGTCAATGGCCTCTTGTGCGCTAGCTGCCTTGAGCTGCACAGCCTTGAACTTCTGCAGGAGGTCCAAGTGCTCATGTCGAAGCTGGGAATAAAGCTTTGCTAACGACTCATACTTTGTTCTCCAGGTGTTTACTTGCTCTTGCAAGGCTCGAATCTGATCATCCTTGCTCGTGATTTGCTGGCCTAGGCTGTTTTGAATGTGTGAAAGCTCGCCTTCGAGAGCCTTGACACGCTGGTCATACTGCTGAAGCATAAGCTGATCACGTTCGTATTGGGCGCGAGCATTGAGGTTCTCGCGTTCCAGCTCCGCCAGCCTGCCTTGAGTCTGCCACTGCGCTTGTTGCGCCAACAACGCTTCCTGCTCTCTTTGTTGCTGCTCGGCCAGACGGCGCTGCTGTTCCTCAAAGTCGCGTTGGGCTTGTTGCTGAGCTTGCTGTTGAGCAAGAAGAGCTGCATTCTGCCTCTCTTCCAGGACACGTTGCTGTTCCTCATACTCCCGGTTTTGTCTATCCAACTCGCCCTTCCAGAACTCTGAGATCTCGTCCGGCTCCTGGGCCTTGGGCTCTGCGGGTGGGGTTGGTCGCCGCTCGATTTCTTGCTTGGGCCTTGCCGGCAGTGCAGGAGCGTCGTCGTCGTCAGCCAGCAAATTTGGTGCGTCTTGAGGCAGTTTGGGGATGGTGATGAGACTGGTCAAATATCGGAGGTTCGAGCACTCGTAGTAGAATTTGACTAGGCGGTAGTGCTGCGCATTATATCGTTCTCTAAGGGGCTGCAGCGCATCATCGTCTCCAGTGACTGTCAAACATGTTAGCGTTCAGTCTATTCATCGACCGCTGCCAAGGAACCCTACTGGAATGCATAGCGCGTAGCATGCTCGTGATAAACTTGTAGATGCCGTAACTCTCTTGCACGAGAGGCACTAGAGCAGAAATTCGGCACTCGTTGTTGCCGACATGGCGGAAATGAGAGAAGATCAACTTCTGAAACTGCTCAATCTTGTCCTGCAGAACCATGAGATCGGTGATGGTCTCGTAGCCTTCGTTGGGATCATTGATTGCCTTCAAGCTGATATACTCTTCGTACTCGAAAGTTCCATTAAACTCAGGGTGGTGTTGGTGGAAAGACAGCTTTGCAAGAAGGTAATATACATATTCGCGAATTAAAGGACCGTAGCCGCGAATGCCTTCGCCAGACATTCCTCGATTGAGACCATCGATCCAACTTCTATTAGCCATGGCTTCTTTCAAAGCCGATGGATGTCCTTCCTGGAGGACCTTGTGGATCGTTATCAGGGCTTTAAACGTCTGGACTTCATCGGCAAGGATCGGTTGCCTATTTGCGTGGTCAGCTTTCCTTCAAACGCCGCATCGTAAATGAACGGGTATCGTACACTTTGATGCCCGACCAGAAGGACTGGGATGATCTGTGGTCCCAAGTGTACACAATGCATGCTCGCACATGCTTGCGCTTCGGGGAGATCTCATCACTGTTAGTTGCCTTCTTGATGCTAATGGCAAGCTCTTGGTCGGTTCTGTTCGAAGCTACATGTCAGTGTGCAGACAGAGCCTTCAGATGAAACAAACTCGCTCCTCTTTGAATCTATAACATGACATACTTCGTGTGCTCCGTTGTTCGTAGCGAAGTCATGGTCGCGACTGTTGGGCAACAAAGCTCCGCAGGTGCTGAAATTTATGGTAAGAGATGTGGTGTATGGTCTGGAAGTCGTGGGCACTCACCCCACACACAAGAAACGAAACACAACTTCGCTGAGGCCTTGGAGATTCGTGAATAGTCGAAAAGAAGGCAGGTGGTGGAATATGCAGCTAAACCACACTTCCCCCGTGGTGCCTCGTAAAGCTGTCGTGGACGCAGTCGTCAGCTCGGGAGACTTGTCTCAGGGCATCACCGAGTGGGGCTTGGCGAGTCTGTCTCTTGCGGTTGGCCGGATCTTCCACGCCGACTTCGCAACTTACCTACCCTGGGCCCTCTAGAAGGGACAAGAGTGTCCGATATTTAGCTGTCGTTGACTTCGCTTTGAAGCGAGAAAGAGAAAGAGAAACCTTGTTGTAGTTTTTTTGCTTAAAAGAGAGGACTTGGATAAAAGCAGTATCCGCTAGCCTCTCTTTCTTTAAGTGAGCGCGGCTGCAGGGCAGCACACGGGCTAGGCTTGGATGGCTGTCCGCGTCACTGCTCTGACGCCATACCTTTGCCACAAAGACCCAGACTTGTAGAGGCTTTCTTTCGCAAATGCAGTTGCCTTGATGAAAAATGGCTCGAACTGTTGTGCTATGTGATTTCCATGAAATCAGCATGGTCGATGACTAGCCGTCTCCCAGAAACACTGTCGAATTAGAGCACCTCACCTCGGCCAAAGCGATTGTGTCATGAACACGGTGGAAGTCTTGGAAACCGCCGTGCCCTTGGTAGAACTCCGTAGTCTGTCTATGCTGCCAAAAAAAAAACCCCCATCAATTGATCTGTCAGCAGACTTACCAATAATTTCTCAGGAATTTTGTCTCCTATGCAGTTCTTGAGGTCCAATGGTTATCATGAAGTTGATAAGAACAGTGCTCACATGAACGGTGTGCCTGGTGAAAGCCATCATTGCAATGACCATACAAATCATGCATGTGAACATGACATTTGTAAATTACAGGGCGGGAATGTTACGCATTCGCCAGGCTGAAGACGTTGACATGCGGGCACACAACTGTCACACACACTCCTCCGGTAATTACATATAGCATGTAGGCTGGCGTACTGAGCTACTCGTGGATGTAGATTGAATGCAAAGTAATGACGGAAGTGTGTAATCACAGAAGGATGTCACTAGAGGATTGTTGTGGATGTCACTTAGTTTTATTTCCTATTGGCATCGAAAATGCAGACCCTGCCATGCTGAGTTCTTTCCCGTCCGGACGCAACACCACAAGAAAAAAAAAAGAACCGCACAATCCCCGCATACACCTTTTTAAATCGTAGTCTCGTAAGGCAGAGGAGTAACGGTCTCAGGAGGGTTGTCGGTGAGAGAAACGGTGCGGGCTTCCCGGGGAAGGCCAGGCGAACGCTTGACCTGGACGGTGACGCCCTCAGCGGCGGCTTTCTTCTTGGCCTCGGCGTTGGACTTGACTCGCTTCAGGAAGTCCTCGCGGGATCGAGAGGGCTGAATGTGCTCGACTCGGACGTTGATGCGCTTCTCGATGTATCGGTGCCACACCTTTTTGTAAATGATGACACCAACGGAGCTCTTGGTGACGTTGTAGACAACGCCGGTCTTTCCGTGGTAGACCTTGTAGGGCATACTGTACACTCAATTCTCAGCATTTTTGCATCTCTTCCCCAGAGCAATTGGGACCCTCGTTCCAACTTGCCCTGACAAATCATGGCAAAAGTTCTTACCCTTGCTGAACGGCACCATTGACCTTGATGTCAACGATATCGCCAACACTATAACATCCAAAATCAGTTTCCGAACCCGAAATATTCTCATCGCACGGCAAATCTAGGTCGAGTGTACGAACCGGTACGTCTTCAAGTACGTGCTCAGGGCGATCATGCCCTTCTGGCGGAAGTTGCGGCTGAAGGCATACTATTTCGACATTAGCTTTTGTCGCATATCGATGATCGTAGACATATACACACGCGGGTGCCCGCTCGCTTTCCGTAAGAGTGACCCATCTCGTCTTATTTGGCGAACAATGGGTTCGTGATCGAGAATTAGCGAAGGTGTACTGGCGAGCCTCCGCTTGTGGGTGCGTCGAATTTGCGGTTGGTTGTGCGAGCGGCAGATTAGATAATCAGTTCTTTTTTTCTGGTCCGCTAATCGCAAACTAGGGCTCGATTGTGGGTTGTGCAGTTTCTGCATCCGAATTACTTAGGGTTGTACAGTTCTGCGCTCACGTGACGAAAAGACGTGTTTGGCGAAATTTACCCCCCCACAATCTGAAAGATTTCCAGTTTTGTGTGTACCTTCAATCCATCCTCAGCCATCACCACAGGAGCAAGTCAAGTGAGTCTGAACAACCGCCAAGATAACTTTCTGATCACAATCGTTAACAGTTCAATCAGGATGCCTCCACGCGCTCATTCCAAGACTTCCCGTGTACCTCGTAGACCTTTCGAGTCTGCTCGATTGTCAGTACCACCGGCCACTGAACATGAGCTTGACTCTGTTTAAGTCGATTGTGACGAATACTGACCTATTTATGCATCAGGGACTCTGAGTTGAAGCTCGTTGGCGAGTATGGCCTCCGAAATAAGCGTGAGGTCTGGAGAGTCGGTCTGACTCTGTCCAAGATTCGTCGTGCTGCTCGGTACGACCCCCTCAGGTAGTCCCCGTGAGATGATGAATTGGTGACTAACTACTCGCGTAGTCAGCTCTTGACCCTTGACGAAAAGGACCCCAAGCGTCTCTTTGAAGGCAATGCCCTCATTCGCCGTCTCGTCCGCGTTGGTGTCCTCGACGAGTCCCGCATGAAGCTCGATTACGTGCTTGCCCTGAAGATCGAGGATTTCTTGGAGCGCCGCCTTCAGACTTGCGTCTTCAAGCTCGGTCTTGCCAAAACTATCCACCACGCCCGTATCCTCATCCGCCAGCGCCACATCCGTGTTGGCAAGCAGATCGTCAACGTCCCCTCGTTCATCGTCCGCCTTGACTCCCAGAAGCACATCGACTTCGCTCTGAATTCGCCCCTCGGTAGTGGCCGTCCCGGTCGTGTCCGCAGAAAGAAGGCCAAGGCCGCCGAGGGCGGTGCTGATGGCGAGGAGGAAGAGGATGACGAGTAGATGCATTAACCACGTCACGATGGTTCTCCGATATGTATGGGGATAGTTGATTCGGCAATACCGCTCATGGGATGGAATATTCTCGTCATAGCTCGAGGCGTTGGCCAAAGGAAAAAAAATGGATTGATTTTGATCAACATCAAGTATGCGCAAACTTGCCCGACGTGCTTCAATGTCTTTTTTGTGATTTGTAGAATGTGGTGGGACTATTGTCAACAGTATTTGAATACGTAGTAAACGCAGCTACTAGAACGGATGGTCCAATCAAAGAGACTTTCGTCATCTGCATACTCACAGATAGACACAGAGGGACATGTTAAAATAATGCCCCCGTGTGAACCAGACAAAGTTTATTTTACGTGTTACTAGCTTAACAGTTTATCTTGACCAAGCAATTTCGCCATCGGATCATCTGCAGCAGCTCTTTTTCTGCGATACTCATCCAGCTCTGCCTCTGAAACACCATTCATCATTTCTTCGCGTGAGCGCTTCTTCGCAGTTGCGTCGCCGGTTTCTCTCTTGGCCAATTCTTCCTCCTGGGGCGGCGACGTCTCCCCATCCGCAGCTTCAATCAGATTAGCACCCGTTCTCTGCCTTTCTGCCGCTTCCCAAGCTTCTCTGCCTTCCTCCCCCGTACAGTAACTATTCTTCAAGAGGGAGTGACAACATGCGTATCCCCACTTGAAATTGGACCACCAGCTACCCCAAATTGAAGTGTGATTGTTGATCAGAATATCCTCCGGGTATTTCGACTTTGCAGCTTTTTGTGGTGCTCCCTTTATCAGGCCCGCCTCATCGTATTCCACATATGTTTCCGATTCGGCGATCATCATGCTCCGCAAAGCAGCGGGCATGGATTTTTGAGCCTCCCCACCATATTTTTCCAACAACTCTTTCTCACGCTCTGCTCGTTCTCGTTCGAGTTCCTCTTGCTCTTTCCTACGATAAAAGGCACCGGCAGTCGGGTTCGCTTGCAAATGCTGTGTTGTATCGCCACTCCTTTCTTGTGCCTCCCATGCATATCGCTGCGCGCTTTCAAAGTCTCTTGCCTCGCCTGATGATCGCATAAAACCTTCCTCTGCGTAAAGTTCCGCAGCTTTACCGCCAGTAGCCCCTCCGTTGACTAGCGATCGTGTCTTTGGGTCGTATTTCGCGGATTCTAAATCAAGGTTGAGGAGATACTTCGCCGTATCTTCTCGTATTCGCAATTGTCGAGTTGCTGTGCTTTGATGCTTGCTCATATCATTCTCCTCTGCATACTTGTCTCCATCTTCGGCATCATCTTCCCCATTCTGCGCCTTTAACGATTGTTTCCGAAGTTCCTCCATTTGATTAAAGTCGTGGACCACATTGCGGTATTCTTTCGAGTCGTAGCCGTTCCATCGGTCGCGCTTCGCATCCCAGCCCATCCTGACATCTTGTATTACCTCGTCTGCTTGAATTTCTTTCCCCGTCCACTTTGCCCCCTTAGCTCTGGGGCGACTTAAGCAATCTTTGGCCTTGTGTGTCATTGCGCCGCAATTTTCGCACGCGCCTTTGCGGTACTTTGTAGCAGCAGGGCCGGCTTTCCTTCCACGATCGTACCATGCTGTTGACTCATTCTTCTCTTCTCGCCGTTGATGCTTCAGGTAATCGTTGTCTTCACCATCTTCGCCAGCATAAAATGGCTTTTTGCTGATGAACGAAGGGATGTAGATGTTCTCCTCCTTATTTGCGGCGCCTGGTTCAGGCTTTCGAGGTGGAGCAGGTGGCATTCTAATAGCCAGAAGGGATGAGCGCGTGAAAAAAAACGTTTGTTGTTGTACCTCGTAGGTAATGAGTAAATGTGAGCTAAACCGTTGCGCTGAGTAGGTTAGAATGATGGGAAATTTGGCGTTTGTACGGAGTATGGCTGCACATGTCATTACATAACTTCAAGGGGTGGAGAACGTCTCTTATCGCCACGTGATGGCGCGATTCCAGGCGTCAAGAGCGCCACGCGATGGGCGCGTGAGTTATTAGCGTCCACAAAGGCTGAGACTTAACCTCCTCCCTCTTGGCTCTGATCAAGATGCTCTTCATGATCCATCACCGAGACGGGTATCAAATCGGCAATCCAACTGGAAATAATGAAATTTCATCATGAAGAAGCATGAGTTTGTTTCGAGTCAGGCTGAATTGCATCGATCACTACCAAGCCAGCCCCACTCGTTATGATCCTCAGCTTCGCAATGATGTTCGGGCCTCACAGATAGGCAAAGGTCCCAAGGTTCCCGTGGTTCGAATATTTGGGTCTACCGAGACGGGGCAAAAAGTCTGTGCTCATGTTCATGGGGCATTTCCGTACTTATATGTCGAGTATGATGGGCAGCTGGCACCTGATGAAGGTATGCTACTGTGTTTCGCAGAGCTAGCGCATGATCTGAGCTAACGAGCTATGACAGTTGGAGCCTATATATACCGCCTGCACCTCTCAATAGATCATGCTCTGGCAGTCAGCTACAGGCGAGATCAGTATGGAGACAGTGCGAAGTTTGTGGCGCGGATAACTCTGGTCAAGGGGATCCCGTTTTACGGCTTTCATGTTGGATATCGGTTCTTCCTCAAGATCTACATGTTCAATCCTATTGTCATGACACGATTGGCCGATCTTCTTCAGCAGGGCGTGATTATGAAACGGAAATTTCAGCCGTACGAGGCTCATTTGCAATACCTTCTGCAGTTCATGGTTGATTACAACTTGTATGGATGTGATTACCTCGACTCTTCTAAAACGGCTTTCCGTGCCCCCGTTCCTGAACATGATATCTCCTCAAATTCCCCGCATCTCTGGCATAGTCAATCAGTTCTCGGGGAGCACATCACGGATGACCCTTCCTTACCTCGTGTTAGCCACTGCTCCATCGAAGTGGACATTTGTGTACAGCATATTCTCAATCGAAAAATAGTCCAAGAGCGGCCACTTCACCATGATTTCTCCGAACGCAATGCTCCCATTCCAGGGGATCTGAAACTGGTACACAGTATGGCAGGGCTGTGGAAAGACGAGACTAAGCGGCGCCAGAGGCAACTGTCGAAAGCCTTTCAGGGTCAAAGTCCCTTCCCACCCGAGGGAATGGTATCAATGTCTGCTGATACAAGGCAAACCCATCCACAAGGTTGGATCCATGAACAGGAGTACAGGGATGAGATCAAGAACCTAATAGAGTCGGAGTTGTCCAGCCTTGCCGATCAAAAACCTAATAGAGTCGGAGTTGTCCAGCCTTGCCGATCAAAAACCAGACTTTGACGATTTTGTAAAGTCAATTGACCCTAATGGAGAGGTACATACCTCTCTTCAGTCAGTCGAGGACTTGTATCCTAATAGTCTCATGCCAGTGCTTGGTCTACCCTCAATTATGACACAATCTACCGCCGAACCAGCCAGCAGTATCGAGGTCGATGAGAAAAGGATTATACAAGAGCTGGCAGTAGACGACGAGAGCTTCTTTCCTGAAGATTCGGATGAAGAAGCCCTGAGGGATCTCATTCAGACACAAAATGACGATGAGACAAAGAGAACTGAAGGAATTTATAACGATTCATTGAAGCCAGCAACAGGTGACGCGGATCTTGGTCTTTTTCCTGAGTCGCCCACGCTTTCATCACAACTCATTTCTGGCCTTGGTCTGAGCATATTAAGAACAGGAGTGTTTCCTATCGTGCCTGTCTCTCAAGAGCTTCTGGACTTCGCTGAGGACGAGGGCCTGGTAGGACGGGCCCCCAAGGCTGAGGCACGACACTCACTTCAGAGATTAGGCTTAAAACGCCAGAGCTCAGGAATGTCAGTAAAGAGTAGTTCCCAGAAGCGATTGAAGTACCGAATTCACTCGAATTCACCAAGTAGTGAGGTAATTTCGGATCAATTGAAAGCATCATATCAGCAAAACGAGTACAAGTCCTCGGAAGAGGAAGGCTTCAAGTCGGTCTTCCGAAAGGATGATCAATTATCCGACATCGAAGATGCCTCCAAGACTTCGAGCGAGATTCTGACGTGTTTCGTTGTCAAGGATCAGAACGATCTACCATGTAATTTACATCTTAGCCAACGATCATCGCTCGTACCGTCATGGCAAAGTTTACCCAGCAAGCCAGCGAAAACTGTATCTTTCAGCCCGACCGTAAGGCAGTCTCATGGCAAATTTGAAGACTTGAACAAGATGGGTCTTTCTCCAAGGTTAGCTTCTAGCCCCTCTGAGCAAGATGACGAGGCCACCAAAATCCAACGAGCTATTGGCGAAGCTATTTCGAGGCCATACCTAATCTTTTCAAGTGTGCCGCCAACGCCCAATCAGAGCCAGGCCATGGAAGATATTAGCCGTCCCAATGTCATTTATCAAGATGCCTTTTACAGCAAGGAAAAAGATGTCCCGGAACGAAACCGAGAGTATGCAGGCCGCGAGTTCCGGCTTGAGGGCAACACCGTTCCATTCCTACCTGATTTCGATATCGACGGCTCATCCGCTGCTAGTTACGGAATAAGAGCAGACATTTCACATGAAAGACTAGTTTTGCAAGAAAAGCAGGATCAACAACGACGACACTGCTCCTGGCGCAGTTGGGAATTTGCTACATTGCCCCCAACGTGTCAGGAGGTTATGCAATGGTTGGAGCACAAAAGCTGGAGGCAAAAGGCAATCAAAATTGCGTCCCAAAGAATACTGTCCACCCCTAAAGCTTGGATGTCCCAGATCGATGGACCAACGCCCAAAAACAAGCACGGCTTCAAATACACTCAAAGAGCAAAATCAACCAGTGTTGAACACGAGGTACAATACATGAGCACCCTGAGCCTTGAAATCCACGTCAACACGAGAGGCAAATATGTACCCAACCCCGAAGAAGACGAAGTTCAATGTATATTCTGGGCCTGCAAGTCTGATGAGATGATGAGACATAGTCAACACCCCTCCAATGCAGTCGAAACAGGCATTATTGTACTTTCCCCAGATGGAAGCCTTGGCCGCATGATGCAAAAGCCAACGAGCACTGAGGTCGTTGAAGAGCCTTCCGAACTAGACTTGATTGTTCGAATGGTTGAGGTTGTCAGAACATACGATCCTGATGTTTTGACCGGATACGAGGTACACGGCAGTTCTTGGGGTTACCTGATCGAACGGGCGAGGTTCAAGTACGACTACAACTTATGCGATGAATTTTCACGCATGAAGACCGACTCACATGGGCGTTTTGGGAAACAAAGCGACCGCTGGGGCTTCAATACGACATCTACAATTCGTGTGACTGGGCGGCACATGATCAATATTTGGAGAGCGATGCGAGGCGAATTGAATCTTCTTCAGTATACCCTTGAGAACGTGGCCTGGCACTTGCTTCATCGTCGCGTACCGCATTATTCCTGGAAGACATTGACTACCTGGTACAAGACCGGCAAGGCGTCTGATCTGAGCAAGCTGGTGGGCCATTATATGTCACGCACAATGATGGACATCGAGATCCTCGAGACCAACGAGCTTATCGCGAGAACGAGTGAACAAGCTCGACTGCTCGGAGTTGACTTCTTTTCCGTCTTCTCTCGTGGGTCACAATTCAAGGTTGAGTCCATCATGTTCCGTATCGCGAAACCCGAGAACTTCATGCTTGTATCCCCGAGCCGCAAGCAAGTCGGTGGTCAAAACGCTCTTGAATGTTTACCGCTGGTGATGGAGCCTCAAAGCGCGTTTTACAACAGCCCACTCTTGGTGCTTGACTTCCAGAGTCTATACCCGAGCGTCATGATTGCATACAACTACTGCTACTCAACCTTTCTCGGGCGCATCACCAACTGGCGCGGCACAAGCAAGATGGGGTTTGCGGAATACAAGCGCCAACAGGGGCTCCTTGCTTTGCTGCAAGACCACATTAACATCGCACCAAATGGCATGATGTATGTCAAGACCAATGTTCGAAAGTCGCTGCTCGCGAAGATGTTGACCGAGATATTGGAGACAAGGGTCATGGTCAAGAGCGGCATGAAAAGGGACAAAGACGACAAGGTGTTACAGCAACTACTCAACAACCGTCAGCTCGCTCTAAAGCTCCTGGCCAACGTCACCTACGGATACACATCCGCCTCATTTTCAGGACGAATGCCGTGCTCCGAGATTGCAGACAGCATCGTCCAGACAGGTCGGGAGACTCTCGAGCGTGCCACGGCCTACATCCACTCAGTCGAGCGCTGGGGCGCCGAAGTCGTCTACGGCGACACGGACAGTCTGTTTGTGTACCTCAAGGGAAGGACCAGAGACCAAGCTTTCGACATTGGCAACGAGATTGCGAAAGCCATCACCGACATGAACCCACGGCCCATCAAGCTCAAGTTTGAAAAAGTCTATCACCCTTGCGTCCTCCTCGCCAAGAAGCGCTACGTCGGGAACAAGTACGAAAGCAAGGACCAAATCACGCCCGAGTTTGACGCAAAGGGCATAGAAACAGTTCGTCGAGACGGCACACCAGCGGAGCAGAAGATTGAAGAAAAAGCCCTCAAGATGCTTTTTGAAACCGCCGACCTCAGCCAAATCAAGGAATACTTCCAGAGACAGTGCGACAAGATCATGCGCGGCGCCGTCTCCGTCCAGGACTTCTGCTTCGCGCGAGAGGTACGCCTCGGCACCTACTCGGACAAAGGAGTCCCTCCGGCCGGGGCCCTCATCAGCACAAAGAAGATGCTTCAAGATGGGCGCGCGGAACCCCAGTACGGCGAGCGCGTTCCCTATGTCATCATCACGGGCGCCCCCGGCGCACGCTTGATCGATCGAAGCGTCGCCCCCGAGGACTTGCTCGCCAACCCACACTGGCAACTCGACGCAGAGTACTACATCTCCAAGAACTTGATCCCGCCGCTGGAGCGCATCTTCAACCTCGTCGGCGCAAACGTCAGGCAATGGTACGACGAGATGCCCAAAGTCCAACGGATTCACCAAACGTCGCATGACCCAGCGTCCAAGAAAATGACGCTAGAATCATACATGCGCTCCACGCACTGCCTCGTATGCAGCTCCAAATTCGCTCCCGAGGGCCACACGCTCTGTCCGAGTTGCCGTGCCAATACCCCGGCGTCGCTCTTCACCCTCCAGACGAGACTCACCTCCGAGGAGCGCAGCTTCCAAGACATACTGCGCGTTTGCCGCACTTGCGCGGGCTCAAGCCCCCTTGAGGAAGTTCGGTGTGATAGCAAGGACTGCCCCGTGTTCTGGACGCGTACGAAGCAAAGAATGAAGGTGGTTGGGATGAGGGCCAAGGCCGGACCCGTGATACGGATGCTGGCCGACTCCGACGTTGACCTGCAGTCACTGGAGTGGTGAACTTTTCCCCCCTCTGTTCCACGAGATTGAAGCTGATGAGGAGGTCCTTGTGGTTTGATTGAGACTGCACTACGGCATGGTTGATTTCCCATATACATCAACAGCCCTTTGACACGTACTCCCGAGTTGCGAAACAGTAGGGATGACGCTCTTGAGTATTATTCACTCATTCTGCCATGGACAATTGTCATGATGGATGTTATTTCGGGATCACGAACCGTCGAGACACTGCACCGACTTGTCAGTCAATATATATCTGCCACTTTTTTCTCTTTTGGTATATGTGCCTTGTAAAGTTAGTCAATGTTCACGTTCACCTGGCTATGTATAGCCGGCATCTCTTGTGTATAAGGAATACTTGCTCAAGTCCAATATTTTACGAGTGGGTAACCCATTGGAGAACTCACAAAAAAAAAATTGAAATTCAATTGGTATATGTACAGTCATGGTATATACACAAAACGATCAAATATTGTGCCAGGCCCAGACCAAACAGCGTGAGTGTCACCGGGCTCTGAAAGTAGACTGCAGGTGATTGATTTTATACCCATGCTATAACAACTCCGTGCGCCTGCGCCGTGAAAAAAAAAACCCCCCCTAATGAAATAGAATAAAGAGAAGACAAAAGTTGCTATTGTAATTTCGTTGGACCGAGTTTTTTCAGAAAACCAGGACATGAGCGGTTCTTCAAGTATCGAGCATCAAGTTCATCCACCATTCCACCATGGTCATCTTTTTGTCATATTGCTTTGTCTCCCGCATGAACAGACAGACATTGTTGCCATCATCTCATTTGCTCGACTTCAATAGGGGCAATAACAGGACGTGGCGGCGCTACAGCCTCGTCGCCGCCATTGTCAATCATTGTCCATCCAACCAGAAAAGTCATCATCGTCGTCGACAGCAGCCACAGTGGCTGGAAAGGCTATTAATGGAGTCTCTTTCGTCACTTCCACGTTTGGTATAAGCGGCTCTTGAGAAACTTGTTGCATGCTGTTGAACGGGGATTTTGATATTTCCTTAAGTGCCTCTTCTGGTACGACCTCGTGTTCAAGGCTGAGTGCCAATTCTACCTGTTGTAGCTCGACTTCGGATAGAGCCTGCGATTTCTTTCCTGCGCCATTCGCCCAAGTCTCGTTGTAGATCGACCTGTCCTCTGCAGCTGGAGAGCCAGGCGGAGAATCATCATCAGGAGCAGCGACTATCAACATGTTTTCCTTGATCTCCTCCTCCTGTTGTTGGCTTGCCCCCCTACGTCTTCGTTGGGGAAGTGGAGGTGGCTGTGAGGATCGAGACTCTTTATCACTATCTTCAAGTTCTGCAGAAGTTTGTTCTGGTATGGATGCTGGAGCTGGGACAGGTTTGCGCTTCGTACCCTGCCCTACTCCAAACCTGGACGTCCCGTCATTAGGCCCTGGAAGAGGGGTTCCAGGAGGCGGCAGAGGCTGGCCGCGGCCCATGGGTTGGCTCAGATCAATCGGATGAGGTCTATCGCCATTGCGACGTTGTTCTCGTTGTCGGCGGATGGCGTTCCAGCCCCACTGTCTAGCTTGTTCAGCAGCGTTGGTTACCGTAGCTGCCAATGTCGTTTTCTTCATTTCACCACTAGTAGAGGAGTCGGACGATGCTGCTGTGTTGCCAGTGTCACGCCGTGCAAAGAAGCTTCTGCCAACAGACCCTGCTTGATTCGTGGACAACCCGGTTGCTGATCGCGCGGGGGACGCAGTACCTGAATCTTCGCTACGCATGAGAGACTCAGCCGACGAGGTCGTATTGCGGCGGCCTGTTGTGATTGGGGTCGACTCCATCTCGTTGCCCCTCCCCTTTTCTCCAGCTTCCTTGGAAGATGCTGAGGACCGGCGGGACATTTTCATCACGGACGGAGCTTTGGCAGGAGATCCGAAGGGCGTGTGCAGCGGTGATGGCTCGTGAGAGCGAGAGGCCAAAGAGGCCATTAGGTTTGTAGCATGATCAGGAGGTGACGATGATGGCTTGAAGAGATCAGCATGCGCATTTTCGGTGCCCACGACAGGACCTGTCGAGTTCCTAATGATATTGGGAGATCGAGGGGCATTATTTGCATGGGAGGTTGGCTTGGAGTTGATGTCGGTGGACAAGACAGACGTAGCGCTACCATTGGCGCTCTTTCCCAACTTTCTCCCGAACATTCCCGTGGCTGCTGGCTGCTGTTCCATGGTGGTAGGGGTATGGCTCTTCTCCATCGGCCGCGTTTGATTGAGTAGATCTTGGGTCTCTTCCAGCTTCTCGAGGGTCTCGACATCGGTTGGTATTGGCACAGCCGCAAGAGGTTCGGACGACTCGACAGCATCATCATCCTGGAAGATGCCGCCTCTCCAGATTTTATGCTCGGTTTTGAAAAAGGGTACATCGTCCCAGAATGGCTGTACCAGCGTCTCGGCAAAGACTTCCTTTATGCGATTTTCAATCTGACGTAGAATGAGGGTATATGTGATTTGTCTTGAGCTGACAATGGGTTCGATTGCCATTTCCATCTTGGGCATTGACTGGAACGACATCCAGATACGATTGCTAGGGGGCGCCTTGACCTTGAAAAGAACATGGCCCTCGATTCGTTTGAGGACAACGGCAAGAAGCAAGGCAACTTCTCGGGCCTTGAACCGCGTTCCCAAGTCGATCTTTGCCGTAGCTCCAACCTCGATACGAAAGTTGCCAGTATACCTAACATCCGCCTCCACAACGCACTCGCCCTCGACGGTCAAGTCTCTGAGTCTCAGGTTTGTTAAAAAGGGAGCCGTCTCGCCAGTGTTTATTTTTTGTATGGTGATGTTGGCCAGAAAGGAAGGTCGCTTCACCCTAGATATCTTCTTGGTGATTTTCTCACGGAGCAAGCTTTCTAAATCGCGCGTCTTGTACACGGCCAGGAAAATCCTCCCCAGAAGTGCATTCAGCCACCTAGAATGCACATGGTCCTCTGAGGCATGTAGCCTTTGGACCAGGGAGATGATGTTCTTTACCTCGAATCCCTTAGGAACGGGGGGGTTAGAATCGAAACCAAAAGTTTGCTCCTGGCTCTTCAGCAAGGCAAAGTAAAAGTCCTCCTTGGCCGAACAGTTTTCAGAGAATAGGTAGAAAGGCTTAGATGTCTGACTGTCTGGCGCCTGCTTGTCGGAATCGATTTGTTTCCTTGTGAGGCACAAGGCATTTCGCTTGATGAACAGCTCGCCTTCAGGAGTAACATCACCTCCAGAGTAAATGCTGATGTCGTGGTGAGCCAGGGAAATGACATGCCTGACTTCGAGCTGCTCGTCATCATCGAAGAGCATGAGATGTCCATGCCTAACATTCAAGCGCGTTAGTAAAAGAAAAAAAAAAAAGGTCTCCTGAGAGATGGAGAGAACAAAAAAGAAAAGAAGAGTATACCTCAGCACGACGTAAAAGACGTTGCCGGCCTTCTTCGGCCTCTGGCTCATGCTGCTGCTGCTGTTGTTGATGTTGTTGTTAGTTCCACCCAACGGCCCTGCGACGGGTTTGCGGTCGAAGATGCTTCTATACATTGTTTGGTAAACGCTTGGGCTCGGAGCAGCGACTGTGGTTGGCCCGACTGGTGTAGCGCGCTCTATGGGTTTCGCGTTGAGCCCCATTGGTGTGTATTCACGACATACAGCAAAGTAGCCGGCAGCGACATCGAGATGGCGAGCTGCCCGCGCCTTGGCTTCATGGGCAGTTGTTTTCTTTTTGGCTTCATCCAGACCTGATGTTTCGTCGCCGGGCTGAACTATGTCATGTTCATCATGATGGTTGGCAGGTGCCAGGTCATGACGGTATGGAAACGTGTAATGTGCATGAACCAGCACAATCAGCACAACAATTGGAACAAAAGTAACGCCCCCCAAGAGGTACGTCGCAAGTAATGTCGTCCATGGTCCCATACTGGGGGTGGTAGAGGGGTGGTAGAGGGGTGGTTTATATTATCACAGCCAGTTGTAGCTTCGCAAGGCCGAAACGTTGGTTCGTCTCGAGTCCCCCCGGGCAAGTGGGCGGCGGCTGGCGGCGGCTGGCGGGCCGAGGTTGCACTGCCTTGAGCGCAGCGTCAAAGCAGGGTACCTGAGTATATCGAGCGTGCGTCGGCCTTGTTCTTTTTGTCGTCAAGAAGTCGTGTCGGATTGTCTGATGCAGAGCAACAAGGGAGTTTTGATGGAGATACGGGTCGGGGTGGACGAGAAAGGATACGTGTTGCGATTGACCAAGACGACCAGCATGCATGGCAGTGAGAAGGCGAAATGACAAGGGTCAATCAAGGACGCACAAAATGGCGAGGGAAGACAAGGGAAGGCAAATTCAGCGTCGAGCTGTCAAGACGTAAAGTAAAAGTGAGGTAATAGGTAGGCAACCCAGCACACATGCAGATTCGATTGTTGGGCGGGACAAAGAAGGCAAGGTCGTTCGTGGAGAGGTGTACATGGTGTACATACTGTACGGACGTACATACTGTGCATACGGAGTACTCCGTACGTGCATACGGATTATGTAGATTGAATGGGTCGAACGAACCAGTGACAGCTAGCTTCCAAGCAAGCTCCAAGCAAGCTCCAAGCAAGCTCTCTTGGCTCCTTCCATCCAGCTTGGCGTGCCGTGCCGGTCACCCGGTGGTGGCCAAACAAACCAATGGGAGGAGGGGGTTTTTGCATCATCTTTGATGAAGAATTGACTTTATTTGACGCAGCACACACGGCAGCCACGCATTTGCTTGACTGCCGGCACAGCGCGCGTAGTGGCCAAACTGGGTCCTTGCGTCATGCGACGGGCCTCCAAGTTCAGATGTTCCAGACGTCCAGAGCCTCCAGAGCCTCCATTGCAACAGGGAAAATGTCTTCATTCATTCGTCAAACGCTCTTGGTCTCCTTTATCTTCCTACATGCCTCAACCTGTTTGTTCTCCCTAGCCGTCTTTCTCGTCTCGCCACGCCAGCCCCATTCTCATCATGATGGGCCAAAAAAAACAAGGTTTTGCCTTAGCCTTGCTGTCGACGGCGCTTCTTCTCACCCTCCCTCCCTCTTGGACAACCTCCCTTCTCCTGAATCTCCCGTCCTTGCTGCAATCTGTAGAAATGAACGATATAGGCTGTTCGAGACAGAAACAAAGTGGACGCCATATTGACCTAACGTATACTTGTAATAATAGCAAAGGTAGTAGTAGTAAGTAGTGTTTTATACAATCGCGCGAGACTAGCCCAAGTG
Organism: Epichloe amarillans; assembly: GCA_024072835.1. Classification (NCBI taxonomy): domain Eukaryota; kingdom Fungi; phylum Ascomycota; class Sordariomycetes; order Hypocreales; family Clavicipitaceae; genus Epichloe; species Epichloe amarillans. Next base: position 1,976,263 of record CP099637.1, on the reverse strand, counting down.
GCGCCGGTCCTGAGGGAGGAGCGACGCAGAGAAGGCACGGGCTGAAGACATGGTTTCATCCATATAAAACAAAATGAAAAATATAAAAGGTGGGGAAAAAAAAGGAAGAAATAAGGAAAAGGGGGAGAAAAAGGGCATTAGCCAAGAGAGCGATGGTTCGTGGTCGGTAGGTAAATTTTGTTGTTTTCGGAAAGACAGTATAATGGCAACTCCAGTCAAACCGAAATTTGACTGTTTAATGCCGTGCGGTGAGACAACATCAGAGAAATCGAGCAAGAGGAACAAGGAGAATGATTGGGCAAGGAGAATTATGATATCGTCGCGATCGTCAATAGTTCCACAACAGATTGAGCCGGGCCTTGGAAGGGACCAAGTCATTGTTTTAGGATTAGTCATTTTCGGAGCAGGACAGTTGGCCACAATCGAGCGCATATTCTGCCTGTACTGTTTGTTTCATGCTCGGGAACGCATGGAAGCCATTGGTGTGTTGGTAGCAGAAGGTCCAGGCTGTGGATGAGGGTTCGAGTGTGAGGGATGGCCTCGCCCTCTTCGTGCAGTGTGTGGTAAGCTCCCCACGTCGTGTTTGCCATCGCAGCAAGCTCTCACGTTCTCGAGTCGATCAGACTCGCGATCTTGGCGTTCAATCAACTCCCGTAAATCTTCGGCACTGTCGTGCACCTCACTTGCTTCATAAATATTCCAATTCTGGCCGCTAGGCCCGCGGCCTCGGAAACTAGACAGAGTCCCGGAGAGTTTCGGTGCTCCGGATCGCCAGTATCCGCTGAGCTTACCGAGTGTGCTTGTCGAGGTGCGGCTTGTAGCACTTCCATGTTTATGATTCCCAGAAGGTGTGAGCGTGGGAATATTCATTGACGTGCCCAAGACGGGGGACTCGTTTCGAGTGGTACGAGAGTTGTAAGATGACAATGACGGGGGACCTCTTGACCTAGACTCGTGAACAGGGCGTCGGCCGACCTGTGGATTGAACTCGTCAACATCTTCCTGTGTTATCTGGCCAGCAACGTCTTCTGCATCAGTCTGAGGCTCTTGTCCAGTCCGTAGCAACAAGTATGAAAGTGCATTAAACCAAGTCTCATGTCGTTGTCCAGTCGTGCAGGTGAATTTGATGGTTCGGCCAGGTGAAATGATGATCAAGCTCTTCCGGTGCAATCCAGGTGGCATTGGGTTGTCGTCAGTCACAACACGAACAGCCTCGATAGGCACGCTCTTGGCCTTGAGCTCTGATCTGCCAGCAGTGGATGGATCGCTATCGCTCCAGTACAATGTGCGAGTGTATGGGTGAACCCAGAAGTAACGACGATGGCGATTCTCGGACAATTCGCCGCGCCCCGTCCTCCGGGTATACTTCCAGAGGAACTCGCCAATCATGGTTTGGGTGATGGCCTGAATCATGCGAGGATCTGTGTTGGGTCCAAAGCCCGCAGAATCCATTCCCATTCCTGCTGGCCGCATGTTGAAGCGATTCTCAATCTCCGAGGCAAACGACGACACTGACGAACGCCTTGACTGTGAGGTGAGTCTCGCTGATGGATGGATCTCAGCCGTGCCATGGTGTGCAGATCCACTCAGGGCGGCTCGACCCGAGACCATCGAAGCCTGCTGGCGGGGAGTCTGGGGACGATGCTTCATAGCAGAGGCTGGCCAAAGTGGAGGGCCCATGTTGCCCTGCTGTTGACCATGAGATGACTCTGAGCGAGCTGCGTCGATGATTTGACGATGATTTGACGGCAGTGGCGGTGCGTCAGGCACAGGCACAGGCACAGGCACAGGCACAGGCACAGGCACAGGCCCACGCCCGCTGGTAGCGCTTCCGGGCCTAGTCATGACCGAGGCGTCGTCGGCAGTTACTTCAACCACAGACTTGCCTCGAGGACGGAGAGGCGAGTCGAAGCTTTCTTGAGATCTGTAGATGCGAACTGTGCCCGTTGTCTCGGGAGAGCCTACAGAGCTGATGGAAGAGTTCTTAACATGACCATAGGATCGTTGCGGGCCGGTTTTGAGCAGTTGATCGATTGCACCAGCAGTTAAGGAGGTCTGAGCAGCTTGATCATTCATGGCAGCACTCGGCTTGCGAGAGGGACGAGCACTGGTGTTGGTTGAAATCTCCTTGAACGGCCGTTGGGAATCGGGAGTACCGCCGCCATTGGGTGAGTCAGGGGGAGACAGACGTGTATCATCTTCCGCAATGATGGGCTCAACATCCCTCTTCTTGCCGCGGGTTAACACAGAGCCAAAAAATTGGTTGGTCGGCGTCTCCGGAATCGTGGCATCATCTCTAGGCAGGATGAAGGCATCTCGTCTCGGGCTTCGGGGGGACATGGGACGAGTCTCGACAGTCTCGATCGTGGAGAAGCCAAAGTTTGAAAGAACCGGTGTGGCTGGTTGGCTTACCACGGGTTCTACACCCTCAGCTGCGATAGAGGACAGAACGAGCGCTGCAGGTGGATCAATAGGTTCCATGATGGGCTGCGTATGTTGCGTAGCGATCGAGGATAGCGCGAGGGTAGGCAAGACGGGTATTGGCTCCGGTACAGGTTCGACAAATTGCGTCGACAACCCCGAGAGTCGCAGAATCGGAGGGGTCGGCAATACCACTGGTTCTTCTCTGGGTTCAATGGCCGCCACGCATATTGAGGACATGGTCAAAGCTGGAGGCGGCGCAACCTCAGGTTGTGCGACAGGAACCACGGGTATAGGGGCTACCATCGTGGAAACTGGCTCAGGCACAGCCACAGGTTCCAGTACTACCGTGGATATGCCAGACAAGGAGAGTCCTGGTTGAGGAATAGGGATGGGTTCGATAGCCTCTGCTACAACCGAAGTCATGATGAGATGAGCAGGGGGCAAGTCTGGCTCCATTATGGGCTCCAAAGTCTCGGCGGCAATGACTGAGAGCGACAGTGGTGGCGGTGACACCTCGGCCTCCAGTCGAGGTTCAACATGCTCTACAACGAGAGGCGTCATGCGCAGAGTTGGGGGTGTTGGGGGGATGATGGGCTCTTCTTGGGGCTCGATATCTTCGGATTGAATATGCGACAACGCCAGAGAGGGGGGTGTTGTCGGCGGGCTGACTTGACGGGACGATGTTGGAGGTGTTGGGAACTCGGCCAATTTGACGTCCATATCCTGTTCGTACTGAATGCTAGCATCGCTGTAAGACAAGGTAGAGACCGGTCGGGCAGAGTCTGGCTCCATTGTGCTGCTGCTTCTCCAAGTAGTGGACAGGCGGTTTCCAGCATGTACCACTGACTCCATGGAAAGAGGTCTCTCCAAGCGTTCCCCGAAAACTTCAGCGGTAATCTTGACAGGGTCTGTCATCGCACCGCTGTCCACCATGACGACACGAGGTAAGCTTGGCAAGGCGGGAGGTGGTGTTGACCTCCGCCGAGTCGACCCAGGAGTCACGGATCGAATGCTGCGTCGGCTGGGTGTAGCGGCGCCTAAAGACTCGTCGTCGCTGCCAAAGTCTTGAAGTTCCGCGAATAAACTTTGGCCACCAGCTTGGGGAGTACCGCCGCTCGTGTGACTTGCAGGGCTGCTCCGCACATTTGGCTCTTCGCTGTTTTGTCGAGAGCTCCTAGAGAAAGGACCTCGGCTGAGTCTGAAGCGGCTCCTCTGGGATGAAATGGTCCCCGTGGGTGTCCGTAGGTCTGGAAGATCGTCTTCATCTGCCGAAGTCGATGCTGTACTATGGAACGAGTCTCGGGTCTTTGGTCGCGCCATGCCAGCAGGAAAGCTCGGTGGTCTTTTCATGCGAGCAAATCCTCTCAAAACACTTTCGGTCTCCGTGTCGTTATCATCGTCAATACCTGACAGTGTCTCATTTCCAGTTTGGAAGTCCTCCGTCTCCGTAGCACGTTCGTTGGCCGTCTCAAAAGCGGACTCGCTAGCCTCATTGGCAGTGTCAAAATGGTCACTGCTGTCATTCAGATTGAACGATCCAACAGCTCGGTGTGAGCCAGCAATGGAAGCCCTGCGCCGTGATTCCTCAGCGTTATCCTCCCAATCAGGGTCATCCACGAGAATCTCTTGTCTGCTGGACCGGTGACTACCCAATAAACGGGCAGGTTTCTTGAATTCTTTGGAATCGACCTTGCGGGTGCGACGAGAATTGGGAGCACCAGCAACATCAGTTCGAAACTTCTCCAAATCATCTCGCAAATCCTGGATGATTCTTCTGAGTTCCAATTTCTCGGTCTTCTCACGATGAAGTTGATTCCGTTGGCTTTGAATCGTCCGCTGAGCATGGTGGAGGGACGACTTGATAGTCTCGGTCTCGAGCATTGCATGTCTTGGCGTGCCTTTTACGGGAGATGGCGGAGGCGAATGTTCTGGTGTGATGTTATCGGTTGCAGTTTCGAACTCCTCGTCGCTCAGGCCAGATATCGATTCACGTTCAACGGCCCGTGATCGTTGCGATGAGAAAGCTTTGGCAAGCTCTTGATTCTGGTTGGCCAAGTCATCGATTTTTCGTTGCATAGCTGCTCTCTCGCTCTCGGCCATGACCATATTACGCTTCGCTGTGCCCAGCTCAATATCAAGATGCTTCACAGCCGCAGCACGTTCTTCTGCCAATCTTGAGTGAGACAGCTTGGCATCGTCCAGCTCCTTTTGTACAGTGGCCTTCTCCGCATTAGATACATTGAGGGCTTGTGTGAGCTTCTTCTCGCGATCGGCAGCTTCCTTTTGTTGTGTGGCGATTTCTTGAAGACGGGTTTCGAGGTTCCAGTTCTCCTCTTTGTAACGATGTTCGCTTTCGTCGAGGGTTTTGAGCCGTTGTTGAAAACTCTCCGACTCGATTTCCAGCCTCTGCTTTTCCGACTGAGCGATCTTCAACTCATCATCTCGTTCGGACAGTAGTGATTGTAAGTTACGGACTTGAGCAATGAGTGAAGTACTGATTTCGGCAGCAAATTCAATGTCATGTACACGGTTGGATGATAGGTTTCGACTCTTGCGATTTGGAACGCTAAGCTTCGTTGGGGATCCCGTGGCCTGACTTTCAAATTTTGAGGGACTCACCGAGCGCTGAGAATTTCAGAGACGAAGTCAGTCATGTGCATCGAGAACAAAGGGAGTTCGGGGCTCAACAAGGTATGCCTTACCCTGCCACTACGGCCCTCTGGAGCAAACGGTGAGCCGGCATGGGCTTCATTGCTGGGCACTCTCTGTTTGGGAAGAAATACGCGAGCGGATTCTCGGGCCAGATCGTTGAAATCTCTTTCAATCTCGACCAGCTTTTTGCGTAGACCTGGGTCAAGCTCTCCCTGGACCTGTAGCTTTTGGACTTGTTGCAGTTGCTCAGCTAGCAATTTTCGTTGGGAAACTAGTGCTGTGCCCAACTTTCCGGCCTCATCTAAGCGACGATCGGTCTCTGCAAGATGCGCCTCCAAAGCGCGTCTGGCTTGCGTGGGTGAAGACCCAGGTCCAGCGGCAAACAGCTCTTGGTCGAAGTTGGAAAATCTATGGTGCGCAGAGACGGACGAATTGGTGACGAAGGGGTCGTTGGCGGCATCTCCGTCGCCAGGAGCAGGGAGATCCGGACGTTGGTCAGGGGCCAGAGACGAAGCCATCCTGGTGAACCAAGTGGCCGACAGGAAGACTGTCTACAAGCTCTGCGATACCATCAAGTTGGACTGATGGGTCCTGCAGTAAAAAAAACTCTTGTGTAGCCCAAAATCGCAGCCACGGTCAGGCAGAAGCGGAAGGAAGGATTGCGGCCGTCCAGAGACGGTTCTTGTACAGTCCGTCAACCCGTTGGAGAAGTCGATACCATGCGCGTCGAAAGCTCAAACGGACAGACAGGCAGACGTCGATCAGTCCTGGATGTCCTGGATGCACGGAATGGGCCTTGAGCAGCCCCCCTTGCGTGCAAAGCGGGCGAAGGTCAGGTAAATAGCAGGGACGGCGCCTGCAGGGACGGCGCGAACGAAACGGGACACCTGAATAATAGTGCAGGTCCTGCTGCAAGTCTCATTCCACGACCACGGGCACCGAGGTAAGCAAAAAAGGCGGCGGAGCTGGCGAAGAAGCAGCCAAAGAGAGAAAGAAGAGGAGGTTGAGGAAGCAAAGCAAAAATCGTCGACAAAGGAACTGGCTGGCGGCGTGAAAGAGTGCGTGCGTGCACCACGCGGCTTGTAATAATATATAGTGCGATATTGTTGTTTCCAGTTCCTGATTTGTGGTATTGGTTGGCTATTGGCCCGTCGGCCGTTGGTATGGTGCTCGGTACAGTGGGGTGCACACTAGTAGGCCCACTGTGTGGTGCCTGGCGGATAGACAGATCATAGCACTGACTCTGAACTCACACACAGAACGGACCAGTGACGGGCCTCGAATCGAATGGAATGATGGCTGGTACAACGCGACCTGGGCTTGTTGATCATTCCCCTAGATTCCCAGGCACAACATCCAAGCTGGCGGGCCAATCCAAACAAAAACAAGCTTCCAGGTGCATGCAGTTGGCGCTTATGATGGGGACGGACGCAAGTGTTACTATTTATTATCAACGGGGCGGGGGGATTGATGACATGTTCGCGCTGCACCAATTTCGATAGAGGGAAGGGAAAAAGAAGCAGGAGAAGACGAGGAGCGCAACGAGGGAAAGATCAAATGCTTTGGCCCATGGATCATGAATTCAAACATGTACCTAATGGCGAAGTGTTAGGACTGTACGGATTGTTAGAATATACCACGAAACATTCCACTTTCGTTAACGGCAATTGTTCAGAGGCAAGAGCGACGAGCCATGTCTCTCAATCTATCACCGCGAGATTCACGCTTCCACGCTACACTATCGAAAAGGAAAAAAAAGAGAAAGTTATCTCAACCCTTGCACCACCCACTTGGTGACCCGCACTGATGCGAATACACAACAACATTTGGACCTCCCTCTGAAGACCAGCATCAAAACACACTAGTCACGTCCTGCGGGTCCAGAATAGGTAAAACCATTTATTCGCATGAAAGAGAAAAGAGACTGATTCATGCGTTCTGCACTGTACTCCATATCCTCCGTCGCAACAACAAAGTATAGTAAAATAGTCAGTCAGTCTTATCATGAAGAACAACATGCAGTAACAAACGCCTGGGGCAACCCATAATACATGCATCGAAACCCACCCGTCTTTGAGAATCAATCCCCATGCAGAACCGAAGCGCCCACATGGTAATACATATGGCTCCTAAACCTGCACAATCAAATCAATAGCATGTACGGAGTAAGACTGCATGCATATATGTCTTGTTTGGGGATGTCTGACCATGGACCGAAAGCGACACAACGATAGGTCGGCATCTCCCAAAGGCGTTTGTCAGGCACAAAGGACCATGGATGATGCTCTATCGCGTAGTAGAACAAATCAGCCTACGGAGGAGTACTGTACCGAAGACATCGTCGCATGGCTTCACGCTCGGTGATCGCATATCAAGACCTCATTTCCGCCGAACCAATCGTTGCAGCCGCTTGTCTGTCTTTGCCAATCGATCTGAGTGGCCCAGCGCGACCGACCCTCGAGATTGTCCTCGAGATTGTCAATCTCGAGGTCAATGGTAATCGATCTCAAGGGAGAGGAAGACGTCATTTGTGTGTTCCGTTTGCGTCGTCCTTAATGCAAGCTTCGTTCGCTCTGAATGTCTACTCCGTACCTACGAGGTCAATGGTTGACGGTCCTATGGGCAAATTATTATCAGACATGCAGAAGCACACCCACAAAATAACTTTCTTTTTTATTGTCTCAAGTTTCTTTTTTGTGAGATCGCGAACTCATAATCTGTACTGACTAGTCCCCATCCACGACGGCTCGATTGACGGCCAGATGACTTGCTTACGAGAGGTGACGATCTTAATATTCGATTGTTTTGTTTTGTTCTGTAATTATTAGGAGGCTCATTTGGATTACTGCAATGGGTCTGCCATGCTATCTGATGGCGAGAAAAAAATCCGAATTGTGATTAGAAAGAGAGCCCCGCCTGGGAGAAGTGTCGATGAGTAAGCACGCACATCTGGAGATTCCAGATTCCTCAGCGCTCCAGCCACATTACTCAGCCTCAGCCTCAGCCTCACGTCTTCTTCCTCCACGAAGCTAAGCTTGCGCCTCACATCCCAATTGGCCGGGATGTTCGACCCATTCGCCATCGCGACGCTCCCAGAAATTTGTATGACCCAGCTGCTGCGACTCACGGATCCGGTGCCATCTCAGCTTTCGACAGCACACACCGAGTATTTCAAAAGTATGGACACAACAGAACTCACTGCGGTCTCTTCAGAACCTGCGCCGGTCGCGGTCTTCAAAAAGCGTGGCGCCAAGGGAAAGGCTAACATCAGAAAACGACCAGCCACGCCACCACCTGCCAACAGCGACAGCGACAGCGACAGCGACAGCGACAGCGACAGCGACTTCTCAAGCTCGGAGGATGAGTCTGGTCAGCGAGTGAAGAGACAAAAGAGAGCTGGCGCTATCACTGCTTCGTCCAGGAACATATCGACTGGCAGCAAAGATTTGAAAGCGACCATCTTCACAGCGAACAGAAATGTTCCCATTTCTGACTCGAATGATGCCACCAAACAGAGCAACTGGTACGATGAGGGCGCCAAGGATGCTCTTTCAGCGAAGAACCTACTCGGGTCGTCAAAGTCAACAACGAACCATGCGGAGCCCGACGGTACATACAAGGGCCTAGCCAACCGAACGTCCTTCATTCAGAAGAATCCCGACGCACCGCAACGGACGGTGGGCCCGATGAAAGCACCAACCAATATTCGAACCATAACTGTTACCGACTTCGCTCCAGATGTGTGCAAGGACTACAAAAAGACAGGATTCTGTGGTTTTGGAGATAACTGGTAAGTGATCTTCTCTCACGACATGTTTCTGCCCATGTCCCTGCGACATTGTTTTTGTCCCGATTGAGAACTCGAGCTAACTTTCCTTCTTTCCTCTGCCATGCAGCAAATACCTGCATAGCCGCGAAGACTACAAGCACGGTTGGCAACTCGACCGAGAATGGGATACTGTCACAAAAGGCAAGAAGAACTTGGGTGGTACAGTAGTGGCGAGCGCGAACCGAGACAAAGCCGGCGGCGACGATGATGAAGTCGGGGAAGAGGATGCGCTGCTCCAGAACATACCATTTGTGTGCATCATCTGCGAAGAGGACTACAAGGCTCCCGTCATAACACGGTGCGGACACTACTTTTGTGAGCCATGTGCCCTGAAACGATATCGAAAAGATCCCACATGTGCAGCTTGTGGATCTGGCACAAACGGCGTGTTCAACTCGGCGAAGCGGCTGAATAAGTTGTTGGACAAGAAGCGAGAGCGCGAGGCGGAAAGAAGGCAAGCAGCAGTGGAAGCGGGCGAGGAAGTGAGCGAACAAGACGATTCATGAGCTGATACAATAATTTGTTTACTGGGGGACCATGTAGCGAGCACGAGCATGATTGAATGCATTAGAAACATTGTTTCCGGAGCGTAGCGCGCATACGCAACAATGACTCCCTTCTGGAAATACAAAACCTGATGACGTGCCCAGTCATGAGGGTGCTTCTTCACCTCAATCACCTCAATATCTCCGATAAGATGGGAGCTTCTCCCAGCAATATGACCCCACCAACGTCACCCAATCACGCCCTCCACCACCCCGCCATGTGATCCACACCTTGCTCAGTGCCCACTGCCCGGCAGCTTTATCACTCACCTGGACCAAGTCACCAGGCAGGCAGGCAGGCAGGCAGCTGTCAGTCTAGAATGTCAGTCTGATTCCGTTCCCATCATTTCTTTCATTAACATTCTCTCTCGCCCACGCAATCACATCACGGCTTGTGTTAGACAAAAAAAAATTCCCTGGAGAGTTCGCCACACAAGGTCTTCTTGCATTACGCAGCTCACCCCCAAGCTTACTGCCAAGCATTAGAGCTAGTCCGCGCTTGTATTCGAGAGTTCTCCAACAACACCAGAAGCAGCGGTGTCTGGCTCGCCGCAATGAACTACATCAGATCTACCGTCAACACCCTGCGAGACCGGTATACCCCGGTCTCGCATAACTCCACGTTCAGACAGACCGGCCAGGTCACGCCAGAAGAGTTCGTCGCCGCAGGCGACTACCTCGCGTACAAGTTCCCGACCTGGTCGTGGGGCGATGCCGACTCCGAGAGCCGTCGAGTGAGCCACCTTCCGCCCGGGAAACAATACCTCGTCACCCGAAATGTTCCCTGCCATCGACGGCTGAACGACGACTTTGCCGGCGACGCCGGGCACGAAGAAGCCTTGGTCAAAGATGGCGACGACTTCAAGGGCGCGGCCGGAGCCGGCGACGACGAAGACGGTTGGCTGCGAACTGGAGGATTGGCGAGCTCTCAGCCCTTGAAGGCCAGGGACGTTCGAGCGGTGGACGACGCGGGAAACGTGGCAGACACGACGGATCTAGATGAGGACGATATTCCTGACATGGAGGACGAGGATGACGACGATGCCATTATTCGCGACACGGGAGCAGAAACGAAAAGAAGGTAACGGTTTTTTTTTTTTTTGTGCATCTCCTTGCCCTCATTTGCCAAGTTGTACGTATTCATCCTGATTCTGATAGTGGACGGCGCACATACACCCTCTACATCATGTACTCGCCATACTACCGCACCCCGCGACTCTACCTCTCCGGGTATTTGCCCAACGGGCAACCCCTCCCCCCGCAGAACATGATGGACGACATTGTCGGCGACTACAAAGACAAGACCGTCACGCTCGAGGACTTTCCCTTCTTCGCAAACAACATCAAGATGGCCAGCGTCCACCCGTGCAAACACGCCTCCGTCATGAAGACGCTCCTTGATCGTGCCGACGCTGCTCTCCGCATCCGCAGGGACAAGCTCAAGGCTGGCAAGGTCGTAGGCAGCGATCCCGGCATGGAAGGCCTCGTCGATGAAGTCGCCAGGCTGGACGTCAAGAGCGCTCAGGAAGCAGCTGACAAAGACGAGTGGGAAGAGGTCCAAGGCGCAGAGGTCGACGAGCAAGAAGTTGCCATCCGGGTGGATCAGTATCTCGTCGTGTTTCTCAAGGTTGGTTCTCCATCTTCCTCTTCTCTCGCCCTCGCCCTCGCCCTCGCCCTCGCTGTCCTTTATGCAACAACCCCCCAGGAATACACACACTGACTTGATACGCAATCGTTTTAGTTCATGGCAAGTGTCACTCCTGGCATTGAGCACGATTTCACAATGGGCGTTTAAACATGTTTGCACGCTATCAAGATTGAGCAGCTGGCAGTGTTTCTGTCGATTCAACGGCGAGCGGCGTTTTTAGTTGTAAATTTCGAGTTTTTTCAACCATCTTGGAGCTGTGCAGCGGTAATTGGGTCACAATGCTACGTACCTCGAAATTGTTATCTGCAAGGATAGACATAGACCTGTGATAAAGTTGATGTCTCTATCCTCCGCCGGGCTGCTGTTCTGTTCTGTATTATGGCCACGGACCCTCAATAGGCCTTTAGCTCCATTAAGCACACAGGTTTCGCGTCACATTGTTAATTGATTCTGAAAAAAAAAAGGGGGCCTCAAAACGCCTTGGCTGTGCAAATCATTGTCGATTGGGTCCGTTTCGGGCGTCTCTACAGGGTAGCCTTCGGATCACGAAAAAGCTTGTCGCGCGTCTCCACATAGTGTCGGACCAACTTCTGTTCGTCACTCGGATATTTCAAATACAAGCGGCTTCCTGTGTAATCAATGAAATCATTGCCACTCTTTAGTAGAGCCCTCTTCGTTCAAATGCTATGACATATGCTAATGCGACGCTGATTTTGTGCCCTAGTCTTGAGAGTACCTGCCAGCTGCCTGCTCAGACGCTTCGTCTCGGCCACGAGACCAATGATGCACACACGAAAGAAGAACAAATGAAAGGGGGTATACGGTTGAAATGTGCTGAATGGCAGGCAGCACGTGCGTGGGCTTTCGTACCACGACACTACTAGCCTCTCTCTCTCTCAGGCAGTAGTACCAAACGGCGCCCCAAAGTTGGATGTGGCTTTGAACTTGAGCGGGACGTCAGGTTCGACGGCAGCTTTGCCAGCTCCTGCCTCATCATCGCTTTCGAGAGCTGTGTTGGACTCCTCTGGCGCTTTCTCATCCTCTGGCCGAGGAGAGATGGCGCATTTCAACGGCTGCGGGGCGTCCAGGTCTTGTGGCTGCAGGACTTTGGGAAGTGCATCTTTCCCTCGACTGATAGGGTCAAGCCGCTGATACACTTGCGCCCAAAAGACTTCGTCCTGAGCAGGGATATTTTTGATCATCAGTGGACCCCTCAGGGGAACATCATCCGCTGGTTCCAAGTAGCCTTCAACGTCCCCATCAACCACACCATCCGTCTGCTTTCCCAGGTCGTCACCGTCGGGAACGTCCGACTGCTGTGCTTCATCGTCTGTGACATAGTCGCAGTCCGTCTCATCAAGTTTTTCACCGGGGTTCGAAGACGGCCACGCTTTTGGGGTTGTCTCCTGGCTACGCGCAGCAGTGGAGCTGCCTTCTGTGGCTGTCATGGTCGGGAAAAGTGAAAGAGAATGATTGGGTGTGTGTCCAGCATGCATTGTCAAGCGTCGAGATTCGTCTGCAGCCAAGATATTCTTCGCCTGCTCTTGGTCTTTGGATGTTGTGAGGGGAGCAAGACCGGATCGACGTCGGTCATTTCGCAGCTTCTCCCTTTCCCATGCTCCCCATACCCCCTTTCGCTTCGCCTGGTGGAACCCCATTGTCGGGGGAGAGGACACTCGAGCAGCTTTGGCGTTGGCATCTTTGACCACTGGCTGAACAGCTTCTGGCTCAAACGTTGGTTTTTGTACCGCTGTTGCTTTGATGGGAATGCCTTCTAATTTGGGATCGATTTCTTGGACATCAATAACTGGAACGTCGCCGTTTGATTCTGGCGAAGAAGATGAGAGCAGGAAGTCCGTAGATGCTGATTGTTGAGGTTCGGTTCTTGGGCTCAGAAATCCAGTGTGCCCTCCGAGAGGAGCGCCGTTGGGTGAAACACAAGGACTACCCCCTGGTCTTACGAAGTGTGGCCGGCGAGATGCGCCATCCAAGCCTGGCGGCAGAGAGAACGCCGCCCAGGTCTCGTTGGTGTTGCGTCCAGGTGGTCTTTGAGGCGATGGCGATTTGCTACCACTATCGTGGAAACCACCCAAGCTTCCACTCTGGATGCTATTTTGTGGTGATACCAAGCCAGCCATTCGCGCGTTGTGAAAAGCAATGGATTTCAAGACGGTATTTTCTCCTTCCAAACGCTGGACGCGCTCCCTCAGACCATGAATCAGCTGCGACATTTCAGCCTTCTCCTTCAGCCATTCCTCGCTCATCTCGCCGATGACTGCCTGCTGGTCGCGGTAGAGTTGTTCAGCTCTTCGTCTCAAGGCATCGAGGTTGCTTCGTTCCACCAGCGAGGAGTGGCCACTAATTCCGCTATAGAACCGCGATGCTGCCTGAGGTGGAGCGGCTGCATCCGCGGAAATGGACCTGGCCAGGGACGCACCCCCAATGTCGCAGCGGGCTGGGGGAGAGAGTGATGCCATATTCGGATGAGAATAGCCAGCGGGTATGCCTCTGAAATCCCCGTCACTGACGCGAACGCAAGGCTGAGCAGCGGGGAAGCCGAAATTGGAGTATTGAATACTGTTCGGAGAGTTGATGATGGGAGGGCTCTGCATGGCTAGATCATGCGCCAGAGAAGAGCTCTGCGCCGGCCAAGAAGTAAGCGTGCCACAGGGGCTGCTGGCATCTCCGGACGGTACCATGGGTGGTTTCGATCGGTTGTTGTCGAGACCCGAGTGAGAAGTGACACCGGCTATGGGGCCGTTGGTCGGAATATCGAAGGCGCCAGATGGAAGGAATGAGTCCGTAGCGAGTTTTGTCATGGCCAAGTAGTTAATCGTCGTGGAGGCTTTCTCCAGAGGAGGAGATGCGGTGCTTTAAACTCCCCGTCCCATCGGCGCCCATCGGGGCGCGGAAAGGCAGGGTATACTTGGTACTCAATGATGAGGTGAGGGTTGTGACGTGGGCGTTTGGAGACGATGACAGCCGCAATACAGGGTGACCTGTGTCAGAATGGTGGGTAGAATCGGCGCCGAAATGCGGAAAACGGGTCGAAGGTGGCAGACGGGGCAACGTGCTCGTGGCTGGCTGACGAGGCTGCAATGTCGGCTCCGCTGACGAACGAGTTGACGCGGGTCGGGTTGGGTCAGCTTGAGGGCAGAGGGCTCGATATTTTAGTGTAACCTCTGGTTTGGTCGATCGCCCGGCACGAGAGAAGAAAACAAAGGAGTTGTTGTGTTGTCGGGACTCGATGCAATTGCGACTGGAGGGTTGGTTAGAGAGACGGACCGAGGCGAGTGTGGAATGACTGACAGTGTGTGTCATGGAGCCGAAGGCAATCCGGATGGAAGAGAAAGGGGCAGTCGGGGCGGCAGTCTGGGCGGCAGTCTGTGGGTGAATGTGAATGTGGTGAATGGATAATAATTAATATACAAAATATTGATTGCGCAAAGAGAAAGTTGACCGAGTCGGAGTGCAGAAGGCCAGCGAAAGAGGAAAGAGCGGACGGGACTGGCACGAGGGCACGAGCCCAGCAGCCCAGGCACCGGCAGCCCAGGCAGGCAGCTGCCGCACTGCGCTTCACGTGTCGACCGGCCAATCGATACAAGCCAACCACCCAACCACCCAACCACCAGGGACCAGGCCGTGATCGTGATGCTCGGGTACGCGTGCATGTACATGTACATACAGTGGGGGTGGGTGTACGGATTACCCAGGTACTTTCAACACACACAAAGTGTTCCTGACACCTCACCTCGTCTATGTATTCTTCTTCTTCCCAGCGACGGCTCATGCAGAAGCGCCAGGCACTAACTAGCAACAGGAGATGGGACAAGAAAAGAAGGAGCAAAAGAAAGAAAGCTCGGAAACTCCCTACACCAACAACTTGCCCAACTTTGGGTCACCAGTAGACAACATGGAGCCGTGATATCAACAATCGATTTATCGATTTACATATTGTAGTATTGGGTGGGGGTTTGAAGGGTCTCGCGGGAAATACTCCAGCCCAGCCACGCACGGCCAGTCATCAGGATTCAGCAGCCATTGTCAGCGTGAGCATCGATGGCTGCATGGCCGGGACCCGGACCGCCGAGCTAATAATACCCAGGGTATTACGGAGTAGTAATGTGTGATATTGGCAGATCGGGCGAGTCTCAGACCAACAAGCCATGGCTTGGGACAAAGGACTTGGTGGGGATCGTCGGACCCTGCAGCGTCACTCTCCCCTGAACTGGGCACCAGTACGGAGTACGGATCACGGGGTGCCGTCGAAAGGGTGTTGAAGCCGGTGTGCTGGCTGGCTGGCTGGCTGGCTGGCATTGCATCTTGAGGCCCTTTTTGTGCCTGTTTAATCGCTCAACGTACGGAGTACTCCGTAACAAGGATTTCGTTTGCGGAGCAAACATGGGTTAGCGTTCAATTCACATTGTACTCCGTTGACGTTGCCGAGGATATATAACTTTACACTACGGATTATACGAGCGGACTTTACCGCAAGTCCTCGTCCCCACGACGATGGAGCGGCACAGTTCCCAGCTGGCGGTGAAGACGCGCAGTCATAATAACGACACGTCAGCGGTCCACTGATTCGGAAGCCTGGGGGAGGGGGGGGTTGAAAACCTCGGATTGGGCTCCAGCGGGGATACGTACGATTCCTCGGCGTATCCAACAGTTTACAACATGGTCGGGTTGAAGCTGTGGCTCAACGCCTCGGCCATCTCTCCCGGCGCCATCCGATAGCTTCTTTCCCTCGTCGCAGAAGCAAAGAAGATGGAAACAGCGAGTAAGCAGGGTAGGGTAGTTGGTCCAGGTTTGGTTTGGGCAACCCAGATTATGCCTCAAAAGACGGCAGGCACGTGAGGTCTTCAAACGATCAGGTTGCTGCGCCCTCGACAATAAACGTCGTCTCCATCCCAAATATATCGAGGACTTTATACGTTTTCAATTGTACTGTTGTACAGTTGCAATGTAGAAGTGCTGCTAAACTGGGATCATCATCATCATCATCATCATCATCATCAATCATTCCACTGTGAATGTGTAATTCTGGCAAGCACACCCCATCCACCCGTGGCATCCAGCTAGACGCATCATCAATTTAGCTGTGCTCGAGTAATCTTGATTCTCTGCCAGTACATCAGATCAGATATTGGCAGGTGGACGGACGCCAACTCTCACCAGCCACGTACACTAAACAGACACATGTCTTCATGATTCTCCTTTCAGGTTGCCCCATTCGCTTTCGCACTAGAGCAAGCAGTGGCGGATCGATGGATCACGGTGCCGTCCTCTAGCCGAATTGTCAGATGAGAGAAAATTTTCTTCGATATTGCACCACCCACCACCTGAGGTGACGAGAACACCTGCTGGGGCGACAATGAGCCGAGGCCGAGGCCTGTGTTTCAACACAGTGCATATGATTGGAGTGAGGCTGGATTTCTGATGCAGCAGCAAAGTAGTCCGCACGGAGTAACACGGAGTAAGTATGTATAATACTATTGCACAAGCCTTCTTGGCCATATCGTCCAGCGTCTTGCCAGGCCTGGGCTCGCCCGTATTCTGGCGCAACAGGCATCAATTAATTATATGGTAGGTCCCGGGCGTCTTTATCTATCCTAGAGAGCCTCGTCAGTCTTGAGATGGGCGAACACGGTGTCCATGAAGGCCTCATCTGGCGCCTTATTAATGTTGTCATTATCGTCGTGGTTGAAAGTATCGCTTATTATATTACCAGGTGCCACCGCGACCTCTTTGTGACTAGTACGGCCATTTCTATGCCTAGTATCTTGATAAAATACTTAACCCAGGATGCCTACTATTAATTACCCTAGATAAGGGAATAAAATAGTTCTATAATGCAAACCATTCCTCTCTTATATCTAGGAATTAAAAAGTTAGGACTAAACCACAACACTCAACGAGAAACATCCTAATCTTCGAAATTTGCTGGAATGTTGGGTTCAGGACGCCTCATCAACAGAACGTACCACTCTGTACAAAACCGCCCTGATGATGACGAGCCCGGCAATCTCGTGCCAGAAGAGAAAATGGCAATTGAGAGCAAATCGACGAGCACATGCGTTGCACATGTTTCATCCTGGCCTTTATCAGCCAAGGGATTCACAAGGCATAGCCACCACCAAGCCGCCTTTGGGGGCAATCTTGGCAAGTCGATGTCCACAATCGACAG
This sequence comes from Epichloe amarillans, assembly GCA_024072835.1. Classification (NCBI taxonomy): domain Eukaryota; kingdom Fungi; phylum Ascomycota; class Sordariomycetes; order Hypocreales; family Clavicipitaceae; genus Epichloe; species Epichloe amarillans. The sequence continues at coordinate 1,958,978 of CP099637.1, read as the reverse complement.
CAAGTATCTGTTGAACTCATCCACGTCAAGCAGTGGCGGGAAATAATGAAAATGACAGAGTCTGGTATCGCGGCATTGCCTCTCAGAACAGGCACCGACTAACTAGGTTGGATGGGCTTGCATTTGACGCATCGCACTCAGTATGTTGCGAAGTTGGAGAGCTATGCTGCACTTCTGAAATAAATTCATGGACGGCCAGGTTTGAGAGAGAGTATGACCTTCGACATGAGACATCTGAAGAACGTTTATGCATCCTTTTATGCTGTCGGTTGTCAGGATGCGAGGCACACAGATGCCAGAAATAGTCTTGGCACACTTGATGACTGTCTTGTCCGCGCCAAAGGGTGACATTGCGTCCGGAGATAGGGTTATTGTGCAGCAGAGTTCCTCCTGTAGCGAAAGATTGCCATGAACTGGCTGGGGCTAATTAAACTTACAATGTTTGTGTGTATCGAGAAATACAGGAGGTGAACATGGTACCGCATGCCGCTTCCATCCTCAACTCGTCAGTCATGAACCTTCGGCCCATTATAAGCTTTTGACTATCCGTGTTTCTCTTCGCTGTTTTGACTGCACCATGTCAGAAGCTTAGATATGCCACTGACAAGATAGGCACAAAGGTCGATGGCGATGGAGACGGCGGCAATTGTCGAAATAACGGCTGACCGGTGATGTGGCTAGATTGTCTTGCCTAACCCCGGACAAAATTGTAATGAGGAAAGAAGGGAATGATGACTCAATGTGTTCTTCAGGCACGCCAATAACGATTGTTGCGTTTCCCTGGAAAGCAAAACTTCAGGACGGTTGTTTGAATGTTATATCCCCTCTGTGAGAGGCTTCCGTTCGCTCCTATTTATCACATTCCCTGTTGGTTCCGGCCCTTTTGTTATGCTTCTTTCCCCGTCAAATGAACGTGACAGCCTCCCTTTGTACAGCAGCGCCGTATTGGCCAGTCAATGTGACTGATTCCATGCATTGCCCACTTCTGGTGAATTTTGAGGCAATTCGATGGGGGGGAAAGACACCATTTCTGATGGACGGACTCTCTTTGGGCGCTGCGCGCAGCGATGCATACCATGTTAGTTTAGTGGGACGACTTCTTTCTCTCTTGTAATACGGACTATTACTCCGTACATCTTGCGCCTTGCTCCATCTTGCCGTATTATATAATTGCTTTACCATGGGCGGGCAGGGTACTATGCAGTCGGGTGTGAATGAATGAATGGACTTGACCGCTCCTGGGCCGGCATAATATAGCAAGGAAGCTTGATGGCCACCACTCGAGTCGTGTGAGGACGCAATTGTGCTCTGCAGTACGGAGTACTCCGTGATACCTGGTTCTGCGTTGAACCACATGACGGCACATCTCGAATTCATCAAGGAAAAAAAAAGACACGAGCACTATTCTCAGTCGTCTTCCAGGCGACTGTGTTACAGGCCCGAGCCTATGAAGGCTGTGCCGATCCTGTCGTTTCCCATATTAGTGGATTGCATATGCCATATGCCGTCTGCTGTTTACCGCCCATCTCCTGCATTGCATGACATGACACCCTGTTGAAGTTGTTTTCAGAAGAGACTTCCTGAACCCCCCGGTCCCTTCCCTGCCCTTGCCCCATGCATATCACATCAGTCGTCTTAGCAAGGGTTCCGACAATGCGACAGAGGCCTACCCACGGTTGGCAGGATGAGTAAGTGAGAACCAGGACGAAAGCAAAGCCTGAATATATTATGGGAAAGCGTCGATTTCTGAAATCCAAATTGTGTCAACACCGCCATATCATACCAATGCTTGCTGCAAAAGAATCGACAACCAACCCCATTTGGCCTTCAAATGAAGACAAGAAGCTGTTCGCCCACCTCGATCAGCAACGTCCATTCTTAAGCACGAGAAAATCCCAGCCTGACAGACTGTCTGCTTCTCCTTCTTCTCACCGGCCGATCCCCCAGACAAGAAAAGTCGGGCCTGTTGTGTGATGGGCCATCATCTGCCGCTGCAAGCTCTCATAGGAGAGAGGAAACTGTTGGCTCAAGATTCAACGGAAAGTACTCCGTAGTGTGGTGACCAATGAGACCGCATGAATCGAAATTCCACAGCAGGATCTATTACATTTGCGTACATTTGCGTACGGAGTACTCCGTAGAGACTGGCCCATTCTGCGGGGCCACTGCCAGCGATGGCGGTGCCAACGAGTATAGCCGGTGACGATGGTCTTCCCTAGTCATTTCTTCCATGCCCGGCTTGTTGCACTTCGTCAGACGAGCCATTGAGGATGGCCTCGAGCATCTGACTGAGCCCATCGTCTTGCTGATGCTTGGTCAGATAGCCGTTACGCGTCAAGCACTCGAGTGCGCTCCAAACCCATTGCTGTCCGTTGAATTCGTTGTCATCGTTCCTAATCGGGACTCGCTGAAGAAGCTGTACCAATTTCCTTGTACAAATGGGCCGCGTCTTGGTGGTGTAAGCTAGTGGAAGCACGCTGCCTGTGCAGGTAGGGTCCCAATCCTCCTTCACGTCCAACTTATACTGACAGAACGCCCCCCGGGCCTGGAAATAGTATTGAGGTCCTTGGTCGAAAGGAAAAAACCAAAGTCCGACTCGGCGCTCATGCGAAGCGTCATGGAAGCTTCCACGATGGACTACAATGTGAAGCAAGAAGCTTTGGTCGCGGTCCATCATTGTGCAGCACAGCACAGACAACGCAGCCCGCGCTTATACTGCGCAAACGTCAGCCAGAGAGTTTTGATCTGAGATGATTGTGCCAAGTATGAAAGTGGTTTCGTAAAGCGGTTGCAAAGCGGTTGCAAAGCGGCTGACGTAGCCGGTTCCTCACTCGGGGCAGATTGCTGGCTTGCTGGCTTGCTGGCTTGCTGGCTCTGTACTTACATTGCTCCAATATGACGACAATATCATGTACGAGTTATCACGGTCGGTTGGTATATCAGCCTGTCAAGAGGTGCCGACAAAAGAAAGGATGTTTCAATGCCATCGAAAACCCAGCCGATGTAGGCGTTGAGCATCTTCCAAGACGTGTAAGGCTCGTCGCAAACACAATGCATCCTCATTAGTATCTGCCCTTTTGTGTTACCACCTTGAAGGCAACCAGGTGCTTGGGTGGACTCGCTCGGTCAAAGGCATCATGTGTGCAACACGTGCCCCTGACGAGGGTAGACTGGGCAGTTCAAGAAATCTGAAATCTGGCAACAATTGACACAAGCAGATCTGTTTGCTGCCGGACAGAGGATGTGAAGGCATGGCGTATGCAGCCCGAACGAAGTGGGTACAGAAAGTCAATGTCGTTGGTACCGTGGGGTGTGCGTGTACGTGTACATACAGGATTTTTTTTTTTTTTTTCGTTGTTTTCGCTTTTGCGCTCGAGGCAGGTGGGACCGTGTGCATGGGAGAGCGGCAAGAGCTGCGCGTCAACAACAAGGGGAATCAGGAGTCATAGCTTTTTTTGCCGATGCGAAGAACATGAGACATGAGCATGAACACGAATATGCATGCACGCACGCACGCACGCACGCACGCAACAAATCAACATTGAGTCAAGTCTTGCTACTCTGTCCACAAACTGGGGCTGTCTGAAGATTCAAGCCAAGGGTCATAGTATAATTGTCAGGAAGAGCTAAAACACTCTCTAAGATAATAAGTCAATATAATGTATTAGAAGTACCTTTATAAACTAGCTAGTACTATAGCGTATTATATACCTTTTAGGTATAGTTAAAAGCTAGGTGCTATCTGCACCTTTGATTGCATAATTCGAACGTTTTCTATTATTTACATCGACCCCTACCTTGACAATAATTGCTGCTATTGGTTCGCTGGCTCGGACAAGCGCTATCTATCAAGGCTCCTCCTCTACGGATCCGTAATCCGCATGTTCATCTTTACCATGTCAGTGGATAGAACATTGGAAAGCTTGTTGAACCCAATCCAGTCCAGCTCCACTTGGCTGTCCAAGCCAAGCCACGGCTACTCACACACACGACAGACTACACGAATGCTCACCACCTTGGGTTCCTAGGGTATGCCACAGGATCTGTACGGAATACTGTTGGTAGCCTTATCATGATATGTCTTGCCGGTGGAGCATCCATCAATTAATAGCTGACACATGCGCCTTTTCCCGCAGCAAGCCCGTGTGCGATAAGATGGAATTGGCATCGGCGGCTGCGAATCGTTCAACACAAAACAGCGGGCTTGGAACAGACATGCACTCTCTCCGAATCAGCCATTCCCTTGCTCGGAATGCGAATTGCTTGGCAAAGTCTAGACTTGTTGGCTGGACTCCTCTTTCGAAGGTTCATTTTGCCCCGATTCGGAGCGCATGATATATCAGTGTTATCGTATCTATACGCACCTGGGCAAGTATGAAGTTGTCGATTGTTACCCAAGATGTCTTAGTAAACTCTCACATCTTGTTGGTGACTTGCACGCGAAATGCCACGAGAACGACCAATGAACAACGTCCCTCGCATTGGGCTGGATCGATCTTCCGATAGAAGGCTTGATAAACCGACAGATCAGATGCATGAAGCCCCTCCGCAGCTATTACGTTGTACACCCACTTCGACTCGGTGCGGCTGGACGAATCCTCCCGATATGAGACTGTGCTTGTCCTATTCTGGGTGTATCAGCTCTGCTGTCTGTCCAAATGGATTCGGATTTCATGCCCGTCCCGATGTGTGGCGAATCTGGCGATGCTGTGCCCGGCATCACCAGCACTCCGTATTACTGTTCCCGTTTACATATGGCAACCCGACGAAACATTCGCAAGATGAACGCATCGGGTAAAACATAACCGTGGAATCAGACAGACCACGAGAGTCATGCGTCTTCTCATCGCGCATGTGGATGATTGCTTGAATCTCTGGCAACATGATCGCCCGAACGATCAGGTCACGAGATGGGGCAAGACACGCACATGCCCAAAAATTTCAAGTCGCCATCTCTTCCCCTTTCTCTTCCTTGTACGACGCTTGGCAGACTTGTTCTTCTCTGTGATTACTCTGTTATTATGGCAGCAGCCCCCCCCCCCCCCCCCCAGTCTCACAGTATGGCGATTGCCACCAATGACCTATTGCTAAGTAATGCCAAAGCATGGATTTTGAGGGAACAAACAGTCGGAGGCACGAAGGAATCATAGGGTCAGCACGAGCGACAGCCTGCAGCCAATTGATCACAAGGCTGGGCTTTCTTTCCCTCTCTGGAATAACATGCAGCTCGAGACTTGGCAAATTTCGCTTTGATGCAGGCAACATGGACGAGACCAAAAGTGCAGTTTGGTGTCAAGGAGAGGAGGAGAAGAAGAAGAAGAAGAAGAAGAAAAAACAAGCCAAAGACTGACAAGTGACAGCCCTTGAGCAATCTTCCTCGCCAAGCAACATTCACATGTCGTCGGCTTCGAAAGTATCGACCACTCTGAATAAACAGCAAATGACCCCTGCTCGTAATATAAAATAAGCATCCCCTCGCCCCCGGCCGTTACCCCATACGGTTCAAGGAATCATGTACATGTACATAGAGCGCAGTAACGACGTGCTTCGGTCTGACTAGCGGACAGACAGAAGGTTACACTTTTGGCTGTTTCTGTGAGACATGTCTGCACGGGCCGTATAGAGGACCATGCCATGAGACTGACTGGAAGTTCACCAGTTTGCCTCCCCGACAACCCCGAGTACGAGGGCACGAGGGCACGAGGGCCCAAGCCACCGGCTGGTGCGGTGCAAAATTAAGGTTACAATCAAGCTATGTTGCTTATGTATGCGCTGAAGGTTACTCCAAGGTTACTCTGTGCTCTGTGCTGATAGGGGGTGGGGTTCCTTTGGTTCCTTTGGTTCCTTTGGTCATTCATTGCCTCAGTACTCCGTGTAGTGCATTTCCAGAACGCGCAACGGGACGTTCCCTTTCCGTGGAAATGGCCATGATCCATGATTGAATGAAAAATAGGCGCCACGTCGGCTCCGCCCCTTTTGACTACCGTGGAAGCCACACTGGCGGCGTCACGCTCATCGGGAGGGGGCGCGTGTAGCAAAGAGTCGGTTGCTGATGAAATCGCATCGGCAATCATGGCGTCGACGTTCAATGATTGCTGTTGCCTCCCTCGTCCCCCTCCTCCCTCGTCCCCCTCGTCCCCTTCCGTACGTTCTGGGCAGGGGGATGGAGTTCGCTCGGCGGCCTAGCCAGCGTGACAGCCGTGATTAAGTTGCCGTCTTGGCAGAGATTCAGTTGGCATCACCGTTTTGGAGCGTCCTCCTAATCAACAAGGGTTTCAAGGGGGGAAGACGGAGAGTAAGCGGCTCATCTCCCGTCCTGAGTGGCTTCAAACAGTCAAGATTGAAGCTTGGCAGTCTGGCAATGTCTTGGATTCGTGACAGCGTTTACTCCATCAAGCGTTATCCATGAAAACCGCCGGGACGTGGAATGTGCCAGTTGTTCCAGTGTCTTGTTGGTGCGCTGACGTGTTGTGGTAGGCGACAAGTTCATCGTTGGAGCCGTGAGTCGCAAATGACGGCTGTACAAAATGTCCGTTGTTTGGATCTAGTCTTTCGCAAAATCCGTGATTGTCCGATGCCCATGCATTCATATGCTTTTCTGGTTGACGAATGAGCGATTTTTTCCAGCAAAAATTCTACAGTTATGTGACTTAATTGTCCAGAGGGCTGATTGTCCCATGCTTCTATATAGCCAGTTGTGCTTGAAGCATCTGAAGACACACAGCGCCGAGCAAACGTCGAGAAGGTTGATTTCATTCACGCCAAGCTTCTGAGCCGGCGACAGTCTTTGTCCGCCGTGCAGGCTCATGCCAGAAGAGGTTTTCGTGGGAGGTGATCTGCGGGCTGCAAATTGTGCAGTCGAATCCTTTGCGGCGAATGTCCGTCAGCGGTTGCGACAGGCCGTGGGCTTCTGAGGTTTGTGTGACTTGAAGTCCGGTTAGTGATACTCATGGAAATGACCGACCGGAGATGGAGGCGGCAAGTTGTCCATCCAAAACCCAATCCGGCTGGATTTGGCTGGGATGCCTTCAATCTGGTCCTGGTGTGTGCTGTACGATTACGGTCAGTACAACCCAATCAGTTCCCAATTAATGATGCGATGAGCAGGAGCTGACGCGAAAATGTCTTAGACTTTACAATCTTAATGCAAACAAGTCTACAACGAGGAATTTATCCGTGAAGATCAGTCAGTCATAGGGAAGCAGAGAGTCAAACCTCGGGTGGCCCGGGTCGTTTCGTGGCGGAATCTGTGTCACACGCCCCCCCCACCCCCACCCCCCCTGTGGAGCCCCAGGTTTTATGACACTGTGCTTCATCTTCCCTCGTCGCGCGCGCTTCTTTTCTATGAAGTCGAATTAGTGACCTTATGTATTAATTAGTTGTCAGCAGTCCGTACGCCTGAGACGGTTCCTGACTTTTAAAAACGAGCCCACCTTCATCGAATCGAATAATTGTAGTGTCAAAAACCAATGAAAACGAAGGCTCGGTTTGTCCGCGGCAAACAATGTGCTCAGCCAAGCAATTTCACATTACAGTGAACAACGGGAGAAATGTGCCAAGTCTTCAGATGTCATCTAAGCACTGGGCAGATACATGTGGATTACCGGGGATGTACTTGGTACATAGCCGAGGTTCGCACTGGCATGGACGTACTGGCAATCTTCTCCCAAAGATCCCTATCGGATCCCTATCGGATCCCTTGGAAAGTGCTTGTCTCGAGCGCAGGTGCGACCCTCATCCAGCAGTGCTGCTCAATTGTTATGCAAACGCCCCGCCCCGTACATATGTTCTCCGCAGACTGAAACTAGGTGCTTGGCAAAAAAAAAAAAAGGAGAAAAAAGGAGAAAAAAAGGAGAGAAAAAAAAAGGAGAAAGAAAGAGGGGAAAAAATAATAATGGATTATCAGCATGAGAAACACCAAACAAAACAAATGGCTCGGAACATTCATGATTTTTGCAAGGGAGACGACGAGCGAAGTCTTCTAACTGGCCTGCGTGCATTCTGAAGATGTGCAGTTTGAGTCTGACACCCATAGTTTCTGGAAGCATTGTGACGCGTTGTCTGGCGACGTGGAGCGGAAAATAGAAACAGAAAAGGTACATTACGCATGTACGGATTAGCGATTAGCTGAGAGTGAGAGACACATTACCCACGCCATGCTCACCGGACCGGGACCAACTACTCCATCAGGACGGATTCGATTTGAGCACGACAGCGAGATTCATAACGTCGAACTGTACCAGTTCTATATTGGATCGTATGTGCGAATTCATAGGCAGGCTGTTGCAGGCTGTTGCAGGTGCAACGCAACGATGGGTACGGATTACATCTGACCTCGCGTGCATGGAGATTTTCATGTTGTACGGAATATTACACGTTATGTATATGTGGCATGGTTGACAACTGCACGATGCGCTAACCACACACCTCCTGGGCGCCAACAAAGTTAGTTGGCTTGGCTACCTTACTATGCGGCGCGGCACAGTAAGGCAGCCAAGCCTACACGGAGCACTTTGTCCTGTTGTACTCCGTGCTCCGTACCTGGCTGTACCTGGCCTGGCATGGTATTCTGTACTCTGTACCTTCACCCCGAAACTCCGTGCTCCATCAAGACTGCCCCGACGCCACGCCTACAATTGTGCATACATACGCGCGGACTTGCTTGCTCGAACCCTGCCCTGATGACATGCCCGTGTTGTACATATGTACATGTAGTGCTGGTTGCTCCCGGCCGAAATGGCGGCAGGTAGTCCCCGGCCCTTGGAGTCGCGAACAAATGAACAAATGGCTTTTTGGCTTCTTGGTGGCACTGCCATCTGCCATCTGCCATCTGCCATCTGCCATCTCAGCCCATCTTGCCATCGGTGGAAACTCCCGCATCACACACCACTTGTTGACATTCAACTCGACTCGCAGCCCTTTTGACATTTTCTTGTTGTCAGCTCTCCATTCGGTTCGCCTCGCCTGATCTGGCCGGATGTTTCTGTTAAACTATTAATGCCCTGCCCTGCTCTCCCTGCCCTGCCCTCCCTGCCCTGCCATGCTCTGCCCTGCCTCGTCTTGATATGCAAGACCCTCTTCTCCACCTTTGACCTCGTCTTCGTCTCTTCATGCCACTGCTTTCTCGCTTCAACATATTTTAACTCTTCCCTCTACCTTTGACCATTCTTGTCGACCCATTGTCGAGACGGAAGTATATTCGTGGTCGATGCAGCTCCGTCGTATTCCGCCGACAACCAAGCCAATTCCGCCATTCCACCACCCACCCTCCCATCACGCTTGCCAGCTCAAGCTTTTTCTCGACGCCATCGACTCGCTCCACACAGGGAGGGAGGGAGTCTTCCAACCTTGACTCCTCACATTGCGCGCTCTCAAGCACCACGACGACAGTGCCAAGGGTGAACAGAGACGAACTATTCATCAACCCCGGCAAAACACCATCGGCCCCCATCTCGAACGAAAATTGGGACGGCAAACTTGCCCGCCTTCACCACCTCGCTCGCATCTGGCAGTCGACAGCAGCCACCAAATTCCGACCGGGCACTTGACGTGCAACAAAACAACTTGCCACTGCATTTTGGCACCATTCTTTCAACAAGCTCAGCTGCCAAGACGTTCTTTGCCCGGCCCTTTTGCGTTTGTGGTCCCCAAAGCGTGCATTATTACTTGCACCGATAGCACGGACGGGCTAGCGCATCTCGATATCTCAGCATCTGATCGGCAAGCTTCGCAGCAGGGGACAAGGGCACATTCTGCCCGTCTGGCTAACCTCATCGCTGCTCCTCCCATATCAGCGGGAGCAAGAAGACCAGCAGCCACCTCGTCGGTCCTGCAACACACCAAAAAAGCCAAGGGCCCGGCGACTCCGCGTCCTGGACCTCCAACTCGTTCGGACCAAGGCTGTCAGCAATCGCTCGGATTCGCCATTCCCATTCGGGTCCTTCCGTCGCTTCTTCCAACACTCGTTCTCTGCTTGCTTCCATCAGGGCTTCCTCCCTGACTAATCGTATTCCATCGATCGCCCTAGAACCACACACACACACATATGACATATGTACACACAACCACCACCCATGCCCGTCTCACTCGCCCATCTCTATCCATGGAACTCACCCATGGGTTCGTTCGAAGACGCCCGGCTCATGGCGACGTCCAAGATTGCTGGTAAGTCTAGCATGATAAGTCATTTTTTTTTTCTTTTCTTGTTCTCCCACTTTGCATCTGCAGTGGCATTTCCTTGCTCTGTCTACCATCCACCATTTTCTGTTTCGAATTGGGCCGTTCATCATGTCCACAGCTTTGAAATCCACCCACAGGCGCCGGCCCCTCTTTCTTTACCCCCTGCACCAAATCCCCGTGTGCACCCTTGCGGGGGAAAGGCTGCATGAGAGAGAGACTCTGGCCAGTTTCTCCACACCAACAAGATGGGCCAGAGTGCCAGAGTCTCTGATGGAATTTTTCCTCGGGCTGGCTATGGCTAGCACATTCACAAAATCGCTCAAGTGGCCACTAGCATGCCCCATGCCCCCCCCATGCCCACTCGTCCACCCCGCGCTTCGTTCGGGTGCGTGGTTGGCTGGCAGGTTTTGCTGCTTTTATCATGGCTGCTCATCTCGCGCTGGCAGGAAAACCTGCCTCGTGCGCGGCCCCAAAAGTCTCACCCCCCCCTTCGCCGCCTGCGGCCCTGCGGCCCTGCGGCACGGTGACGTGATGATTGCCTGCGGCTCTGTCAAATCAGCTCCAGCCGGGCTGCCTGCTGACTTTACCCACAATACAGCGACGCCCTCCACTTTTGGTGCAACACAATCGCCGTCCGACGCGCCGACACCGATGCCGACACCTCTGGGATATTCCACCCCGTCTACGGCCCCGTCGGATTTTCTTCCTCTTCCTCATCACTCTTCTCCTTCTCCTTCGCCCCTCCACCTTCCTCCCGACATCAATGATCCTATTTTTGAAGAAGGCGACCAATGCTCTGGCGCTGACTCACCCATTGAGCCGGTCACTCCTGTGAGTGGAGGTCGTCACTCGCAAGACTTCACCACCGTCCATCACAGCCACTACAACGATTACCAAGCATCGTCGAGATCGAAGACGGCTCAAAATCCGCCATCTTCGACCTCTCACAAGACACCTTTGCTCCTTCCGCAAATCTCTGCACCTACAGCAGCACCTTTTGCTCCGTCTAGTTTTGCCGACGACCCGCCATCTCAACAAGTCACAGAGCCAAACCCCTCATCCCACCAAACACCCACACCCATTCCCACACCCACTCTGCGGCGCACTGGTCGCAGCTCTACCAGCAACCTCAAGCGCAAAATGTCGCGATTGTTTCGGCGTTCCAATACCACTCTGGAAAAGGACAAGGAATATGGCATGTCGCATTCTCCCGTGCCCGTGTCTGGATCGGCGCCCCAATCAAGCAACTACCTTGGCGGGAACGGCGTGCCCAGCAGCCGCTATCCAAACGGCTACAAGTCGTCTGCCACTACGCGCTCGAATTCTCCGCCCTCTCCAGGATCACCACTGGAAATGGTGCAATCGAATCGGTCGTCGACTGGTACCAATGGGTCACTCCCCAACCCTGCCGATTTCGGCAAGAAGAACCGAGCGTCCACGGGCCTGACGCTCCGCGGCCGCGCCGTCAACTTTGTGGGCAGCACCATGGGCCGTGGGAATCGCCCTTTGAACAAGATTCCGCGTCGAGCGAGCAGCTTCGACATGGCCAACAGACCTGTCGCTCAGAACGTCCCGAAACATGCCGACGAAGAAAAGATGTACCCTCCCGAGCGCTTGCCCTGGGCCCTGCCCCCAGACGCCGGTACCGGCGCCAAGGCTCGGCGCATGAGCTTGAGTCTTCCCGACGATTTCACTGTGGATGTTGCCGAGCTGCTGTCCGAATTCGAGTATCAGAGCAAGCTGCTTGGCCGCCACGGTAAGCACCTTGGCAAGGGCGCGGCGTCCAAGGTTACCCTCATGGTCCGCAAAGGATGTCCTGGCGAACTTTACGCCGTCAAGGAATTCCGAGGCAAGTCAAACCGGGAAAGCCAGCAAGATTATGAAAAGAAGATCAAGTCCGAGTTCAGCATTGGCAAGAGTCTGCATCACCCCAACATTGTCGAAACGATTCGGCTGTGCACCGACCATGGCAGGTGGAATCACGTCATGGAATACTGCTCTGAAGGTGACCTTTTCAGCCTCGTTCAGAAGGGTTTTCTCAAGGGCGAGGATAAGAAGAAAGACCGCCTCTGTCTTTTCAAGCAGCTGGTCCAGGGAGTCAACTACTTGCACGCCAACGGCATCGCTCACAGAGATGTCAAACTCGAAAACCTCTTGCTCACCAAAGACAGCAAGCTCAAGATCGCCGATTTTGGCGTCTCCGAAGTATTCAGCGGAACGCATCCCGGCCTCCGCGAGTCGGGGGGGCAGTGCGGGCAGAACATGGGCGAGGTCCGTCTGTGTTCGCCCGGCATCTGTGGCAGTGAGCCCTACATTGCACCCGAGGTGTTGGAGAAGAAGCACAGCTACGATGCACGTGCTCTTGATGTCTGGGGTTCAGCCATTGTGATGATCTACCTCACCTTTGGCGGAGCCATTTGGTCGCGCGCGGAACGCGGCAATCTACACTACGACAAGCTGGTCAAGGGCTGGGACAAGTGGTATGGCAAGCATCCCGAATGCGACGCGTGCATCACGGACACGGACTATCCCAACTGCTACGCCCTCGATGTCGGCGTAAACCCCCCAGCCCTGCGACGGATTCTTCTTCAAATGCTCAACCCCGATCCCAGCAGGCGCATAACCGTGCACGAGGTGGTGAACAATCGCTGGATGAAGAATGTCGAGTGCTGCCAGCTGGAGTCGTACGAAGATCAGGCTCAGATGATTGATGCCACCAAAAAAGATGCTTGCCAGAAAGGGTCGGCCAGGAAGATTTTCTGCCACAGCCATCTACCGCCGAAGAGTTCTGGGTCTCATTCGCTGGGCAAGATGCCAGGACAGCCTGGCTACTAAAGGCACGTGGCGCGTGCAAAGAAAATTCTCCCTCGTCCATGTGTCTCTTTCAGCGCCGCAAGAGGGGGGACCACCTGCTCACAATTGACCACAACGGTGTTTGGAGGGTTTGATCTACGGCATTAGAATCACGGAGCAATCGTATTGAGCCACGGCGTTTGAGGGGTTTTTTTTTCTTCTTTCTTTTCTTCCACCTTTGACCTCGTTTTGCAAAAAGGCGGCAATGTATATAATGCAAGGTTTCAAGCCCAGGGTGCTCCCAGGGTGCTTGGGCCAGCCAGCCTCATCTTTCACTCATGGATCCTGTGTTTTCTCGCTCTTCTTTGTCTTGGTTGGATGGCACTCGTGGCTGGATGCCCAGGGAGGTAGTTGTCTTTTTCTTGCGGTCTGCATGGCGGCTGTCTGCTGTATAATTTTTTTTATAATTTCTTTTTCATTCAATCACTTGATCCTCTCTTTTGTCTCGGGAGCAACGACGCGTTTGTTTTGGTCCGAGGTACATAAATAGGGACCCGGGTGGTGTCACAGAATCACAGACAGGCGATTAGGCGGAATGTGGTGTTTGGATGACAGGGCGCACTCAGCCCGTAGATAGGATGGGCGGCAATTTCGAGCTATTGAATACAAAATAGCATCTCACGACTGCCATGGCATGTTCGTTCTCCGCCGCGGTAGCGATGAGATTGCGCTTGCGTGGATTGGGATGTGCTGTGCTGTGTGTGCTGGTCACGTACAAGTTTGCTACAACCAACCAAGATGGTTTCGCCATTCCCATGTCGGCCACTGGTAGGAACGACAGGGATCAAGAAAGAAGAACAAAAGCGGGACACGGCTAAGTCGGCTTCTCTGGTGGCAAAATTCTTTTTTTTTTTCCCCTCTGGTTTCTCCTTCACTTGACCATCTATTCGTCTCGTCTCGTCTCGTCTTACAGGGCTCAGGGAGGGGGGGTCTTGGGGGCGCCGCGGACCGAACACTGCGCTGCCCGTGAATGCATCTCAGCTCGTCATGCTCTGACGGATCATCGCTGGCGGGTCACGATTCAGCCCGAGAAAGGCTGAACGGGTGTTCGGCACCGCCTTTTTGGGCACCCTTTCTACGCGTGGCTCGAGCTTCGTGCTTGCGGAACAATAGGTGTTCTATTGTTATTGTGGAAGAGGTAAGATGAATGATGGAAGCTGGATGCCATGGCAGTGACGGGCTGACCGCATGGTGTCCTTTGCACGGGGACTGACTGGGTTAGTCTACCGGGTGATAATGGCGCCGTGGGGTCACTGCCTGCGTGGTTGGGGCAGAAGACTGGAGGGTGGTAGGTTGGTGCTTGCCAGATGCTGTCCTGAAGCCATTGTTGGATGCTCCCTTACGTGTCGGGGAACAAAAAAGGCGGGGTAACATAATCAATCAATTTGTCGATAGGGGGGGGGACGTGAGCGAGCAAAGAAAGATGGGAGGTTTGCTCATGATGATGAGGCGGGAGACATGTGGTTCCGCGTCAGTAACTTGTTTTCGCGGCAGGGAAAAAAAAGAAAAAAAAAACGGTGATTGAATGGTTTGCATCGACTTGTTATTATATTTGATGTGATGGCGTGGGCGCCAGGTCTGATAAATGGTACATGATGGAACTCGCATTGCTCACAACACATGCACACACGCACACACGCACACACGCACTTGCTCTCCTCAAGACAGCTTCTTCTGCATCAGGTCAGCCAGCTCATCCAGCAACTCGACCGTCTCGGCTGGGCTGGCGATCCAGGCCGTGGTCCCCACGCTGCGCGCCTTGAAATCGTTTGATCCCGCGCTCAGGAACTGGTCTCCGACGTGCAGCGTGTTCTCCCCCCTGATGGCTGTGCCCTGGCGGCCGAACCACTGCTGGCACACGGCCACGCCCCAGCTCTTGTCTCCAATGTCGACGAAGACGTCTCGCCCGCCGTTGAAGGCGCAGAACGGAATCATGCCCCTGCGGCCGTGGCCGGGCGGCTGCTGCGCTCGGCCGGCCGGCCGCGCGTGCGAGCCCAGGTAGCTCAGCTCGAGGATCCTCTGCACCGCGAGAACGGTTTCCTCGAGGCTCTCCCGGGCGATGCGGAAACGAGGCTCCGAGGGGACGATGCCGACGGCGCGGTCCTTGCGAACAATCGTGGCCGGGAGGTTCATGGTGCGCACGCAGTCGCGGAGCGCCGACTCGGCCACGTCGAGCAGCGCGGCAATGTCCGCCTCGGACCAAGAAGCCATCTCGGGCGTGAGCCACTCCGGCCTGGGCACGGGAGCCAGGCGGTGAGGCGACGAGGGCTCGTACCTGAAGAGATAGTTGGCCTCGCCGCCCATGATGACGAGGCTCTGCTTCTGCGCGTCGTCCAGGTCTGTCGAGGCGGCGACCGCCTCCAGCAGGCCGTGGAGACGTCCGTAATACAGGTCGGCGGTCGTGTACCCGGCAGCAGTGACGATGCCAACCTTGATGTTCTTGCGCAAGAGATCTGGTCTGTGTAAGAATCAATCACACGAATCTGCATCGTTTACGGGGAGGGGGGAAAGGTGGCGAGGGGGAAAAAAAAAAGAAAGAAAGAAAGAAAGAAAGAAAGAAAGAAAGAAAGAAAGAGAGACACGAACCCAACAGTCGAGGAATCACGGGGCTCGAAGGTTCCAGGCTCTCTCCATCATTGTATAGCGTCACGTCGCCGTCAAACGTCGCCAACTGCAGCGCGCCGCCCGTCACGGCCATGGTCTGCGCCGAATTGAGGACGAGCCGCACATCGTTGAACGACGGGGCCACGTATCTTCTGGAAGAAATGTACCGCTTGCGGTCCTGGTACTTGAAGGCGGCCTCCAGGGGCAATCTGGTGAAGAACGGGCCGGCTGTCGGGACCAGCATGCCCAGCTTGGACGGCACGGGGGAGAATAGTCCGGCCATGGTTCCATCCTGGCCTTGGTTCTGGGATTGGCACTGCTTTTGACGCAAAACTGTGGGAGGAGGAGGAGGAGGAGGAGGAGGAGGTGGTGGTGGTCCTCAGGTCAGCCAGCCCCATTTCAACAACTCGTTTACATTTTCCAATCACCAACTGATTCAGAGGCCAGATGGAAGGAGGAGCGAGGGCAGAGCAGACCTACTGTGATCATCAATCATCAGTTCCACGTCACGCATGATTTCTGCGTATCGCCGATGAGCCTCCTCGGACATCTTGACGACGCTGGCATCATCGCCCGGCACTCCCGTTGGCTGGGAGTACAGAACGAACGGGACTGCGAGGAGGCCCTTGACCCATTCTGCCATTCCGAGTCGTCTGTCAGCTTGGAAATGAGGCTGCTGCAATGAGTGGCACTCACCTATGAACTGGTCACGTCGATGAGTCTTGAGAGCATCTTTCAATTCAAGTTAGCAAATCGACGGCACCACCCCACCCACGTCCTAGTACGGGCTATTATTAGCTCAGGATCGAACGCACACTCGACACGATATCTAGTAGTCATCTTTACTTTTCTTCTCGGTGGAGAAAAAAAAAAAGAAAAAAGAAAAAACAAACGACAAACGACAAACGGCGGATCTACGCCTCGCCAAGTCGAGGAGGCAAGAGCTATGCGGAGAGGTGAGAGGAAGCTGGTCTTGCTTGGGTCGGCGGCGGGCGACAACTGGCGGTGGAGCTCACCGGCCCAGTCGGCCCAGTCGGCCCAGTCGGCCCAGTCGGCCAACTAACTGGCTGACTGGCTGACTGGTTGGATGGATTCCGTCGCAAGGCATGTAGGGGATAATAAACGCACAAATTAGTGGCCAGTCGGCTGCGCCTCTTTTTTCGTGCAACAGATTCATGTCGCCATGCACGAGCCCCTCTGTCATTCTGTCATGGTGCATGATGCATGGTGCGTGATGCATGGTGCATGGTCATGGTGCGTGGTGCATGATGCGTCATGGCCATGAGGATGAGGCCGAGGTTGGGAATCATACGTGTATACGGACTGTGCCAGAAATTCCGACCTTTCGGATTACACCAATCAAGATTCTTACAATAATGATATTTTTCTTACTTTGAATGCTCTTCTAAACCTCATCTCACACTTATCTAGAGTGCAATTCCCAACCCGGTGAATATTCGCCAGAGAACCATTTGTCCCTTGGCTCGGCAGTCGTCTCTCCATCTCTCACACCGGCTCTCGTCATGAGCGCCATCCTGATGTCGTCTTTCACATAGTGCCATCTTGGGGCGGCAGAGCTCAACCATCTCCTACAGCCTCGACGCAGCCTCGCTCCGCCTCTTTAGACTAGTCGGAGAACCTGGCCTTGTCGGTTGATCAAACCTGTAGTCCCTGCCTTTCAGCTTGGACCTCTCTCTCTCTCAGTAAATGCCCCCTCAGCTCGCTGAAGCTGATTCCCGTGTAACCCATCATGTTCCTTCAACAATGCTTTTCATAGTCTTGTCAACCTCCGGCAAGAGAGGGGGGGGGGGGGTGTGAATACAGGAATGTCGAAAAAAATGAAAAAATGAAAAAATAAAACCCGAAACTATAAGCGCAAGAGGTGGTTGCAGTGACGTTTTCATCTTCTCTACTAGCTTGGCGGTGCGCCGCCTGCTGCAGCTTGTGCTTGCTGTTGGGCTAAAAGCTCCTGCTGAGCCTGAAGCTCCTGCTGAGCCTGATGGGCAGCAACTTCGTCAGCCTTCACTATGATTGTTTGCAGCATATTCTGTTCCTCGGCTGACAGGTGGCTAGCAAGACTCGTATAAAATTGGGGCTGTTCTTGTTGCATTTCTATAAAGAGGTTCATGTAAGTAAAAGCGTAAAGAATAATCTTGTCCACGTGCGCCGAGATTATGCAGGGCTTACTCAGGAGGGTACCCTTGAACAATTGATAGGGTTCAATCTTATCAAGTGGCGAATCCAGTAGGACACTGTCTTCTCCCAATTCGTCCTCGTCGGCGTCCTCGATCGCTCGGCTGTACTTTTGAGCCTGTTTGACGAGCATCAGTTTTTCATCACATCCCGTTAAAAGTTGTCTCGTCGTAGCACGCAAGTCTCTGCAAACCTCATCGTTTAAAAATTCCAAGTAAGCTTTGCTCTCATCTTTAGACTCCAGGGCCTCTTCCTCGTTCGTGTCTTCTTCATCCGCATTCCAGTTGGCCTCATTCTCGTCCCATTCGTCTTCCTCGCCATAGTCGTACGTGGTCTCAAGGTGGAAGTCGTCGCGCAAGGCATCCTCGCGATCTAAGATGGAAAGGATACCACCGGTCAGTTTGTTCTGTCAAAGATCATGACAACGTGGAGCTCGACTACTGGGGTCTACTCACTCTTCATGGCGTTGGGAAGGGTTCGGAAAAGTTCTGTAACGCCTTGGAGCAGTCGCGGCCATCCGACGGACACACTTGCAGGTACTTGTTCATGATTGATACTGAGAAGAGCAGAGATTGCAACGATGCAAAGCTTCTTGTCGTGCACACGGCTGAAGGAGGTCATGCTACCAAACCACAAGCTGAAGAACCGGTTCGTCCAGCCCTTGTTCTCGAGCACTTGTAGTGTAAGTATCGGATTATAGTGAATAGAGTTGATGATCATCTCCATAAGATGGATCTTGTAGCTCTTGAGCTTGACTTCTTGGGCGGCGAGAATGCTCATAGCCATGTTGATGAAGCCCTCAACACAACTGTCAATGTGACCTCGAAGGCTGAGCATCATGGCTTCCGCGAGCTTGCAAGCACAGATTCTTTCAACTCCACCCTGAATTTGATCAGTAAACATGTCAGCAACCATAGAATAGAGTGCTTGAATGTATTCGGGCTTTTGGATCAACTGAGGTGTTCCGTACTGAACAAAGTTGTCCAGAGCGGGGAGCATATCCTCGAGATAGTATTCGGCGCCAGCCTTGAAGGTGGTGTGAATCAGCTCGAAGGCCTGCCACATGTTTGGCGAGATGCCCTTGGCGGCAAAGGTACAGCTGTCGATGATCTCAAACACTTCGTTGTACAGGTCTGGACAAGCGTTAGCAAATCGTGCTTCTGACACAAAAAAACCCCCCCCAAAAAACCGACTCGCTTGGTCAAACAACAAGATCAACATTTGTCCTCAACATACCATAAAGCTTGTTTTCGAGTGTGACTTTGATTACGGGCATGAGAACAGCCTCGATGTGGAGCAAAACGTCTGGCGTGCTCTCGAGGGTAAGAATGAGAGTTCCAATGGTCTGCAGAACGCCCAAGGCGGTAATACTCTTGTCATCGTAATCTGCAAACAATTCACCGTCATCTCCGGCCTTGCTTTCCTTCTCAAGGAGTTCACGAACGATGCGTAGATAAGTGTCACGAAGTTGCTCGCAGAGGGCAACAGCGAAGGGGGTGAGTTCCGTGGCGAAGATTTCGACAAAGTCTTCCATAACATTGGCCAAAGCATCGATATCAACTTCGTTGGCCAGCTTGAGGAGCTGCTGCATAATAGTAGGAATACTTTGTTGCATGCTGGTGCGAATGACATCGTGTCTGATAAGTGGTTGGAGGGCAAGAGCTGCCGTGACGCGAACGGGCAGAGCAGGATCAGCCATACAGTCGAGTATATGTCGGTAGATGGTCAGGAGATTGTTAACATCCTGGAAGTTGAGCTGCTCGAACTTCTCAATGGTGTCGCAGGCTCGTGCTCGGAGGTAACCCTGGCTGCTGGTGAAGTCGGGGAAGACATATCGGACGAGGAAGTATTCTACTTGGTCGGCAATCGGACTCTTCTTGCTGAGTATGACAGGGGCAAGCGTTGCAATCATCCTCAGAGCACCTTCCTTGGCCAAGTGGTTTTTCTTGTCGTCTGGGGCTTGTTCGTATTCATTAACCACAGCGTTGACGAACTTGAGTATCTCAAACGTCTCCTTCCTTCGATTCTTGGTCAAGTTGACCAGGAAGTTTGTGGCGGCAACATCGGGGGCAGAAGCTTCCTCAAAGTAGTTGAGCTTGCGATGCAGGTACTCTTCAGGCTCATCATCGAACTGCTCAGCGTCTTCCTCGGAGAGACACAACACAGGAAAGAGAAAATGAGTAACAAGGTTTGTCAGATGAGGTTTCAAATGTGTCCACATCTCCTTGGGGCGGACGGATTCGTCAAGGAAAACAATGATGTAGGAAAGACAAGGTCGGCTGAGCCAACATGTCTTGGCAACCCATTTCTCGATCTCTTGGAGATAGTGCTTTAGGATTTCTGGCGCCACTGTGCTGATGAAGTTTTTCGCAAATTGAGCCGCCTCGTCGCCTTTGCCTGGACTGGCAGGGTTTCCGTGTCTGTGTCTCGCATTAGTATCAGAACGGATGGATGGATGGATGGATGGATGGATGGATGGATGGATGGAGAATAGACGAACCGAATAAAGAGTCGATTCAAGTTGAAGAAGGCCCATTTCTTTGCCTTCCACCAGTGATTTCTCTCACGATCGAATGAATCGCCCTGCATTGCTGCCGCCGGTGCGGCTTTCGAGACAGTTTGCAAAAACACGCTGCACCAAGCAATATTGACCTGCTGCTGACGCAAATGGGTGGAAAGCTCAAGCTATTCGGATGGTGGAAAGAAAAATCCCCGTTGGTCAGTTATTGAGCCTCTTTCCATCTAGAATTTTTTTTTTCTGGTGTTCTATACTCCAAAGGATCTCCAGGAATTCATGACTCACCCATGTAGCATGCTTGTAAGACTTGAGAGCCAGATGAAGCATCTCACCAGCCTCTTCGCTTTCCTGATTCACCAATTCATTGCAGATTGCAAGCAGGCGAGGGAAGCTGTTTTCTATGATTGCATCGAACTGGGCTCTGTCTGTGTTGTCGTGAGATTTGTATCTGAATGCGCGGCAGATGGCCAGCAGGCACTGGAGACCAGCAAGCACCGAGCTGGGGGTATTGGTATTCAACAATTCGGTGGTGAAGTCCATGAATCGGGGCCATCGGCTCGGGAAATCGTGCTGCAGCACGCGCTGGAGAACAGGAATGAGCTGCTGACGAACAGCACCATCCGAGGCGGCGAGGACTGGCACCAGGCGGTCTCGGACGCGGGCCTTCTCGTCTTCAGCTATTGTATATTCGCCATTGTCGGTCTGGTACCAAGCACGATTGACACGGTGTTTTATGTAAATAACGGCTAAGTAGGACAAATATTAGGAATCAATAATGCTTTGGAAGCGTTGGAGGAAGCTGGACAGGACGTACTTGCAAGGCGCACACTGGCTTCTTGCTCGGCCTCCAGAATGTCGAATAGAGCATCAACGAAACCTGGTTGCTCTTCAATCTAGTTTGCAAAGCCGGCATGTCAGTATTCGGGTTCATGCTTGATGGTCGCCGGCCTCAGCAAAGACACGTCAATGGCAGATCCACAAGGATGCTGGTACAGCGGTAGACAGCGGTAGACAGCGGTAGACAGCGGTAGACAGCGGTAGTAAAGCGAAGTCCTCGATTGATGCTGATCCTAGTCTGGCGAACGGCGCGATAATCCTTTCCAAATCACGTACCTGCTTCAGCTGCAACTCGGCCCGTCGTCTGTTGTCGGCATCGGTGGCCAAGCTACCCCCGAGCAACTCCCGAAGCGCGGCAGTATCCATGTTGAGCCCCGAAAAAAAAAATTGGCGGAAGGAGGCGAGGCTGGAATGGCGTAAATGTACGGGAAGGGGGTTTACGTGGTTGTGGTCGGTCAAGTCTCAGGGACGAGATGGCGGGGCATTCACCAGTTGGCGTTGGCAGTATGTATCGGTGGTGGGTGGGCGGATGCAGGCGGATGCAGGCGGAAAGGGTCAATTGTCGTCCCTGTCTGTCCCTAATAAAACAGTCCAAGCCTAGCCAGTCCAGGTATGTAGTATGTACCCGATCTGCGCATACACAAGGCGGCCGTTGGCTTGAGATGGGTTGGCTGAGCCGCAGGAGCGCAGTGAAGGAAGAATAAGATAAGGGGTATCAAGAATGCCAAAGTGCGAGAGAGCAAAGACGAAGGCAAGCCTCCGTGAACAGCAGCGCGGAGGGAAGAAGAGGGAGGCGGAAGTGGGAGGCAAAAAAAAAGATTACCCAGGACGGTGGTAAACTTAACAAGTGGGACCGGATTGGGGTCAGGTCACCACCACAGCGGTACGATATTTTTATGGTTGAGTTTTTTTTTTTTTTTTTTTTTTTGGACCTTGCAAATTTGGGGCCACACACAACCCGTTATCGTTTCTATCCGGTCTGGTTAGTTGCCATGTGCAAACAAGAGATGGAGCACATCGTAACCAGATGGACTGACTACATATATTATCAGCACACTCCAATCGAGTGAATGCCCTCGCACTCGCTCGCTGGGGTCTCGGACATGGGTCTCGACGTCTGATCATGGCTCTCACTACAGCGCCAGCCCGAGCCGACGACGTGTAATACTCTATTCTAGGCCTAACAAGTTGGCTGGCGTGCCTGGTGTGCACTGTCCGGAGGTGATGAATCCCCCCCCCCCCTTCTTGTCTTCAGCCCTCGTGCTTGGAAGGACGTCGCACACCGCCCTCCAAGGGTCCATCTGAATGAAGCCCAACACCGAAACTTTCCAAGGCCAATCAATCATCATCAGTTGCCAGGCACAGGATCAGACACAGAGTCAGACACAGAGTCAGACACGGGGCAGTGATGCGCTTGCGAGGCCAACGCGTCCCTCGCCAAGTGCTTGGATCAGCGGCATCCAATGCACGCCAAATCACCATCGCCGGACCACCATCATCATCCCAAGCAGAAAGTAACACAGTCAATGCCGCTCCCGCCCATGTACATTTAGTCCTCATCACCTGCTCTCTTCAATGCCATGCTCATCTGCAGCCACGCCCAGTTATGGCCATACTTCCTTCCACTCAACATGAAGGCTCTACCGCTTGATCTCGGCACCCTGGGGATTCGCTGAAACAAATGCTGACAATTTGTCGTCTTACTCAGCCTCGGCAGTCGGGTTTTCCTACCTTCTACCATTCAGGCGGCCTGACCTACCTTTCTTTTTTCTTTGCCGTGTCTTGTTTTGCCTCGGGCCATTGGTCCATCCAAGATCATATAGCTTGAATGGTCGCGTGGTCAACAAGTGTGTCGTGAGTGGCGGTGACGTGGAATCCATCCCCCAACCGCGGCTTCGAAACTTATCTCTGGTCCCTGGCGGCAACAACATCCATCCTTCCGACACCTGGCTTTCATCACTGTTGTCGGGCAGAGATCACAAGTCGGCTTCCAATTGGCACATAATGTATAGTAGGCATCCATTCATTCATTCCCATGATTCAATTCCTTTTAGCATCACCCTTCCAAATAAAGCAGTAGCATTTCCAACTTCACTTTCGCCATCTAAACTGCGCCGGTCCTCTCACAAATCACACAGAGGATGCACATAGTACCGTCCTACATATATCCGCAATCAAAGGATCTGTACAACCAAAAGTCTCAATACAGCATGACATAGTACATGCTCCCCACGTCCCGTGCCAGAAAGGCCTTCCCAATTTCATCGCAAATCGTCCAAATTTTGGTGGACAAGTGCTGTAAGTTCGAACCAGGGTTTACAAGAAGAAATCTTTGCAGCCCAGTATCCCCAGGGAGTTGAGGATGTTTCGAAGTCCATGTAAATTTGTCCGCTTGGAATCGTGCCAGAAGGGACAACGTGAAAACAGAGTGCAACAGTGACCCATAGCTGTGGTTTTCCCAATGAAGGAGCACAGTATAATGTAGTGATTCGTCAAGTACAATATACATTGCTGAAGCAGACTCCTTGAACTTACTGCGAGAAGAACCTTGGTGTATATTTCCTGAATTACAGGTAGATGATCTGTGCTCTGAATGGAATGAAATGAAACCCAAGTCATGTAATTGGTGGCGATACTGCCACTAAAAAGTTGAGTGCACGTGCTAAGACGTCTTTTCTATGAGAAAGATAGGATTGGTCTCCAGTAGTCACGTCCAGAATAATGTGGTTCACATTGTCCGACTGTGCCTAGGGTCGAATTTCAACATACCCGGACAAGTCATCCAATAGTTGAACTGGAATATCGAGCTCCTGCAAGGTAGTCCTTGCTTGTGATATGAAAATAGAACCAGACGAATGCGATCCAGAGACGAGGGAGGAAAAGGAGGGGGGGGGAGTTCTTCCCTCGGAATATCCCACCAGCGCGACACAAGCTCACAATATCTAGATTGGATTCAAGAAGTTCTCAAGTTAGTTCACTCTTAGAGCGCAGAAAAGACATGGCGAGATTCCACGATGAAAAAAAGAGCATCCGGAATGAAGTGCGAAGTAATAGCGGGAGAGGATCCTCTTGAAGACATCTGGCTAGTATATACAAGCTCGAGTAACTTACCAAGCTGCCCAGACATTGCCCCGTTTCAAGCGCACACAAAAGCAAGGCGACAATCCAGAGCCACGGTAAGCCGGTCCGGAATTGGAGACATGGTGGCGAGCAAAGTCACAATCCAGCCATTAGGGCGATTCCACAGAAGGACTGGATCCAGGCAGCAAGGTAATGGAACGGAAACCCCAAAATATAAACCAACGTCGACGACAATTCCAAGTCGTTCGACCCAACCGACGCCATCGAGAAAGAGAACAGAAACGTGTGCATAGTTTGAATAAACATCATTCATCCAGGGCCCTCGAAAGAGCCGGCGTAAAGAGTAGCAAAAGAAACGCGAGAAATGAAAAATCCCAACCAACGAAAAATTCATAGTAGCAAAAGTGTCTAGAACCGAGGGCCATGCGTGGAGAGAGCAAATGAGAACAAATGCGAAGTGCCAAGAACGAGTCGGTTTATCCCAAATCCAGAGGAGTCGCTCTTCGATCCAGAAGACGCGATAGTTGGAGGTATCGGACGAGAGATTGTCCACGTGGAATGGCTCATGAAGCAGCAAACTTGCCATTCTGAAGAACATAGCCCAGGAAGAGTGAATCCGAGGGTTACAAACATCCTTGGAGCAGATGAAACAATGAGCGCATGACGCCAGTCCAGGAAACCGGCTATGTGGTTGGGTTCCAGGTCTCGGTCATCCACAATTAAATGAGCAGAAGCAACGCACAATCACATAAATTGGCAGCCTGTGAGACTTTTCCTGAACAGGTCCGAGGTGGGAAGACAAGAGTAAGAACGCAGGAGATAAAGAAACTAGCCTCCAAGGGTTTGGTCATCTTCGAGCAGGCCGATGTTGCTGTCTATCGCCGTCCCTATCACTACGACGGATACTAGATCCTGTTGGGGGGGTTTGATTCCTTGCAGCGGCAACGGACGGCCGGGATGCGCGTGATTCGTCGAAATGTTGTTGTCCTTGGGCTGCGAATATTGATTGCTGCTGGGGCTGGGGATGCTGCTGGGAAGGAACAGGGCCTGCAGGGGAAGCTAAAATAATTAGACTCGGGGCCTCTTGGGTGAGCTGGGTTCGCATGATCTCTGCTTGGACGCACCTCGACCATAGAACGGGTCATGGGGCTGTTGCATGGCTGAATACGAATGACTGCCGGTGGTGGAAAGGGGAGCCTGGCTTTGGAATTGATACTGCGGCGCTGGCGCTGAATACCCGGGCTGAGGCGGTGGTGCCGTCGAGTAGATGGGCTGCTGAGGAGCAGCAGCGGAAGTTCCCATACGACTTGAATAAGGATCATTGGAGCTTCCATAACCTGACTGTGGTAAGTTGGCACCAGTGCCGATGTACGGAGGGTCCTGACTTGTTTGGTATCCTGGACGCATCATTGGGCCAGGTTGATTGGGAGCATATCTTGGGTCCGGAGTGGGTGTTTGTTGAGTCTGCTGATAGCCAGCATTGAAAGCGCCGCCGTTGGCGGCACCATACGATTGTTGGTGCGGCTGTTGGTACGTGTTGGAAGCGCCGGTGTATCCCGGAGCACCAGTTCCAGGATATCTTGGGCCGTCAAATGAATCACGAGGGTAGGATTCCGACTGGTAAGGGGGCTCGGTTGGCCCATGGTGCTGCCGGGACTGGTGAGTCTCGGAGTAGCGGTATTGGACTGCTGTAGAGTTAGATGAAAGTCTCGCAGGAACGCCAGTGGCATCTCTCGAGGCGTGTATACCTCCAGGGGTATTGCGCGAAGTCTGCGCCCGTCTTTCACTATCCCAACGCGCCGAATCGGCTTTTAAATCCTCGATCATGGCCTGAACATTTCTATTTTTCAGTCTCACCAATATATCCTGGTGGGTTCATGCGGATGCTTACGGTTGTCAAATTTCGGTATGCAGTGATATAGTAGCCTTGAACGACCTGGCCGGTTTGGGGATTCTATTTGAGTCAATCTTAATTAGCAAAATGAAAATCCAAAATACGTAGGGAAAGAAAGGCCCTCCATACCTCATAGTGACCAGGCCGCACCAAGGCATCGTTGCCCAGGTAGCGGCAAATGTCGGCTGAGATAACCTCACGGTCAATGCCATCGCGTGGCACAAAGTATTCGTTCTGTCGAGTCGTGGTGGCCTGTGTAGAGGTTCCTTGGCTGCGGGGTTGTTGCCTCGACATCTTGTCGGTCGCGGGGGAGGGTAGCTCGACAAGTGCTTATCGTGGTGGTCGAGAGAGTAGGAGGGGAAGGGGGGGGGGGGGGATGCGAGTCGGCAGGACACAACGAGCAAGAAGATTGAGATGGTAAAGGGAAGAGTAGAAAAGGTCAAGGGACCACGTAGGAGGAAGAAGCTGAGGGCAGCCTGGGAGGCAGATGCATAAAACTCAGAATCAGCAAGGAATGACCTGCACTCGGTTGGGTCAGCAGGTGGAGAGGGGCGAGAAGGAAGGTCCGGCAGGTATTACATAGGTCAACAGCAGCGGGTGGGAGTGGCAGCGGCAGTGGGTTGTGCTGGTGGGTTCCAAAATCATGCTGATGGCCCGGTCCGGCGTAGAAACGGCCAGCAGGTCAATCCAGTCCAATGTGATCTGCCAGCTGGTGGCTGTCGTCGCGGCGGTTGGTGGCGGCGGCGGCGGTTGCGGTTGCGGCTCAGTGGGCAACGAGCACACACAACTTGACAAGCGACCAGGCGGGAGACTCAGATGGCTGGCACAGGCAGCAGGCAGCAGGCAGGCAGGGCAGCAAGGTTGGGCAGAACTGGGGCCAACTGCCAAATCTCCGACCGAGGTGGCGATGGAACAAGCAAGCCGGCAGGTCTGGTTGGTGGGCAAGCCAGATGATGCCACACACTTCACAACCCCTGTCCGGAATCAGGCGTATCAGGCGTATCAGGCCCTACATAAGTCAAGCAGCCTGACTGACAATCCTGGGTCTGGGTCTGGTGTGACTGGTCAACTTGATCTGAGTGGTTGGGTCAGGTTGGGCTGCACTGTACTCCGAACGGAGTACACAACCGTGACTTTTTGTGCGAAGAAAAGAAGACAGCTTGTCCCTACAACGACGACGCTCCGATTTCAAGACCAGGTCGACTTGAATTGCCGATCCGGCAGAAAGGAAACACACCCCCAAAAAAGAAAAAAAAAGAAAAAGAGGTGAAAACATGATGCGGCGATGCCGATGTGCTTGGTGGAGCCAACGATACGATACATAAGCGACCGTGTCGTGAACTGCTGGACTTTTTGGTCCGCCTGCTCAATGCGAGATCGCTCTTCACTCCGCATCGGTCGGCTGCCACTAATAATGATACGTGATGATGACACCAGGCCTCTGGCATGCAGAGAGACAGCGCT
Organism: Epichloe amarillans; assembly: GCA_024072835.1. Lineage (NCBI taxonomy): Eukaryota > Fungi > Ascomycota > Sordariomycetes > Hypocreales > Clavicipitaceae > Epichloe > Epichloe amarillans. Next base: position 1,931,355 of record CP099637.1, on the reverse strand, counting down.
CGAATAGCGAGGGTACCATGAAGAGGGGGGGGGGGCGATGATGAACTGCATAAAACTCCCGGATGCTGTACCTCGAGGATCAACGTCCTTATTACGGAGTACCGTCTTCGTATCCTCCCTCTGCTGCCTTCTCTGTACTCCGTACGTGCAAGTGTATAAAAACCATGCAGCCCCGAAAGCTCTCCGCTGCGCAGCTGGTGGTGTGGGATGGCCCAGGATCCTGTGGGTTGCGGATGATGCTATCGCCGGTGTTCGATTAGGAATAGCCTTGGAGCCAGAAGTGCCGTCTTGTATGTATTATGTTCATATATACATATGTACGGAGTACACCTTTCGGTTTTCATGCCCTGGTGTACGGAGTACGGAGTAATTTGTCGTCGTCGTGTTCTCCCAGCACTACATGTGTAATAAACGCAACAGGGATCTGACAAAACGAGGCACCGCCTGCTGCGAGAGGACTGACGGCGTACAAGATTCAGATCGGCTCGAGCTGCCGACTCGCTGTGGCAAAAGCAGTTGGGTTACTTTTTTGTGCGAGGGACATACGTCAAACCGACTCAAAACAGATGTTACACAGCTCAAATAAGGTGAGGTACTTTGTGACTCGTCTGGTTCGCGCGTCAAGACCAATCGGAGAGCAAGAGACGAATAATCGCACGGCTCATATAGTCCTGACTGACGCTGGGATATACCATTTACATATATGCTGCTTGTCTATCGTGAGCTGAGCACGTCTTCATTGGTTGTACCGGGTTCACGATGGACCAAGTACGGATTATTATACGCGCCATTGCAAAGTCGCGATGAAACGAAAGCGCAACGTGCCGGTATACCACGCGGGGAATGGCATGCGCATTCTGCATGGTACAGTCCACAGAAGCAAGGAAGCGTGTCCATCACTGATCATGCTGCTATCCGTCCGTTGTGTGTGAACAAAGCTAAACGGCACAGGATTAAGCTGTACGGAGTACCAGCATTAATTACCTTCAACCATTGCCATTTGTTGTACAAGGTTTTTGGCTATTCGTCTCGGGCCGCTGTTGGGCATCGATGCTCCAGCCAATAGCAGCTCAACACGCTTTTTGGAGCTAACCCTCGAGTGCGGTCCATGTACATATGTACAGGCTCCACCGGAACATCTTTCCAACCAACAAAGCGTCGTCCTGACTGCGAACTATGTGTATGGTTATGAAAGCAACGCGATTTGTGCCACAATTGTTCTTTCGGCTTTGTAGCTATTGTAGCTGCGTAATAAGCCAGGGCTCCAGCTTGTGGCTCAGGCAAGTATACGCCTACGGAGTACTCCGTACGCTTCCGACTTTGCCATTTCCAGGTACACTCTCGTTTCAAATGGAATGACTGTCCTGACCGTGTTTCGGCATTGAGGCCCAAGACGCTGCATCGGCATCAGGACAAACCGAGGACGCCTGCAAGTCTCGGGCTATTCCTGGGTGCTTCATCTTCGGTTTGACATGGTCAAAAAAGGGCTTTCCTCCAAGGTATAACGCACAAGTATGGGGCACAGCGAGTGGACGAAACACCGGCACTGCTGGTGGTATGTATAATGCGCGAGGACGATGTCTTATAGTCCAGCTTGAAAGTGCATCGTCGGGGAAGATAGGTCCTGTATAACCCGAATCCTGGGACAGATATGCCAATAATGCAGGTTTTTAGCCATGACCAAAGTTGCCGAGAAAAAAAATTAACAATCCTTCCCGGAGTCAACCGAAATTGAGCTTCTTTTGACCCCGTTCCAGCTTGCCCTCTCGATGCCGCTTTGATCCCGTACCCGAACCCTTTGGGTTGGAACTGTGAGACGCGGCTGGACGTTGGACAAGAGTATGCCCGGCCCTTTCTTCTTCGTAAAGATCTTTGGCCATATGCCAGTCCTGGTGGCTTTGAAGATCCTGTGGATCATCATAAGCGGTATTACATCGCGGGCATAGAAGTTCGGTCACGGACAATCGACACTCTTCCTCTAGTCGCGCCGTCGAGTCTGTGGTTCGACTCGGACATGGCGACCCGGCACTGAGAGCGCTTTTGCATGTATCCTTCCTGTCGTCCTCGCTCTCCCTGGAGAAGAATCGCTGTATTCCACCACTCTCTGCTCTTGACTTGTTGTATGAGCGGTCCTCAGTCTCAACTGGCTGGTTCTCTGGTGATCGAGGAGGACGAGGGGATGTGCCTTCGTCACTTTTGACAAGGAAAGCGTCGATGCCCATGTTTCCTTTGACACCATCTTCAAAACCACCGACGCTGAGACTAAGATTTGCACATGGCCAAACGTTGCCTTCTGAGATAATTTGCTCGAGCAACTCCTTTGCAGAGTGGAACAGAAATTCCTCGTTGATTGTTTTGCCCGATAAAATCGGTCCTTGTCTACTCCGAGTTTGGCCAGCGTGTCGGTGATGCAGGTTGATGGAGCGTGGCCGTCGTTTATTGTTCAACACTCCTTCTTCGACCAATCGAGAAAATATATCGCCGACAAAAATCCTCAGCCACTTGACCGCTTGTTCTTCCGTGTTAATGCTGGGTCTGAATGATTTCGCAGATAGCATAGACTTGATTTGTGTTCGGGAATTGACCTCGCTGACATCGATACCTCGTATAGTGTTGTAAAGCCATAACCCTGTCTCTTCGCCGAGTTTCATTTTCATCTGATCCAATGATACATCCAAGAGCTCCTTGACAAGGTCTGTGTTGAACGTTGACACAACCTGATCTCCGAGTTTGCCGCCTAAATTGCGAATCTTGGTCACCTTGAAATCTGCCAAAAAGGCATGCACCGCACGACTCCGCACTACGGTTTGGCTGTTGGGCTTTTTGAAGCCGGAGCCCAACTTGCTAATCATTTTGTTACTGGCTATCCCCGCAGAACAGGTGTATCCTAGTTCCTCGCGGATTTTAGCGCGTACACTTCGTACAATCTCTGACCCAACAAAGATGGCCACATCGTCCCAGTCCGGATCTTGGCTCTCTTGCTCTTCATCCAAGTCTACCAACGCATCGGCTTTCCAGTCGAGAGCCGCAATAGAGGGTAGAGGGAGTTTCTCCGTGGGGTCATCATATGGTGGAGGGTTTGATAGCTCTGGGAATCGTTCCAGCAGGACTGTGTGGACATGGGCTGACAAATCGAGGAACACTTCGTCGATGCTAGCCTTCTCAACCTTCTGTAAATGTTGGGGAAGGCTATCCTTGACGAGAGCGAGAATTTTCCTTGACTCTAGTCTGTACGGATCAAGTGACACTTTGTCCGTAGCAATGTTTGCGGCCGCATCGTCACGGTATGCCCACTTGTCATCCCCTTCTCGCCATGTCGCGACGTGTTGAGCAATCAAATCAGGACACAGCTTCTTTGCCTCGGCGACGTTGCAGTGTCTGTCAATGCCGAAACTACGCGCCGGATAATTAATTGCAATGAGTCCTTGCCTGCGGCATTCATTAGAATGTGTCTCCCTGGGGGTTTTTTTTTTATTTTTTATTTTTTTTATTTTTTTGTAATAATGGTGCTTGGCAGGCATCAAGGATGCAGCGCCAAATACTCACCATTGTTGCACAGCGAGAGGCTGGTCCTCGGGCACTCCGAGCCTCACCATTTCACACTGCGCATAGAAAGCATCAAGGTCGACATGTGCGACGACCCGGAGGGGAGTGGACGTGCTGAATGAAGCCAGCTGGCCGAGCTGACGATATGTGAACTTGGATCGCCTCACAGTGCCAGCCTCTGGGGGCGATGAGATCTCAGGCAACGATGATGACGGCATCGCTCAGAACGCGACATCAGACGTGATCGGGAGGTCTTGCAAAAGACAATTTCACGCATTCTCGATGGCAGAAGAACTTGCGAAGAATGGGGCCTTGAAACCTGGAAATGTCGTAGATTTGAGCGTTCTTCATTGATTCACGTTCCAAGGATAGAACGAAGCAGACGCGAAAGTAATAGTGGCAACCGCGACCCACTTAAATATCTGGTCATTTTCTCCAGTTCCCGGCAGTGAGACGCATGTTCATGGAGGCAGATTTTGGATCTGTCAAGAATTTGCCCTCCTCCTCTTTTTCTTGCTTTGTCCCCCGCAGAGAATTTCAGAGAATTCTCGCTGGCATAAGGCTGTTATCAAAAGAGACAATGTCAAATTCATACGTCTGGGCTCAAGGATAGGCTGCGCGAAAACAGGCTGATCATCGAATTCACATCATGAAGCGCGATACTTGCGATAATCTGGTTCAGATAGCTCCTTATAATATCGTATCAACATATGCTATTTTATCATGGCTAAACATCACAGTGTCAGTTTTCATTAAAGCGTACTCCACAGTCGACGTAACGTTTGATCAAGACACGGCCGATGTTGAGGAAGTTTGACAGGCGGTGATGTTGCTGATATTCACTGTCTCTCTTGGGTATTTTGAAATGAGGCGCCAAGTTCTACCTTCTTTCACCTGTGAAGCGGCTTCCGGTCATTTCTTGCGTTTTCATAACAATACAATACATTAGAGGATTGCAGAAACACAACCTATCGCGACCGTGATTAGCAACTGTTGTTCTTTGTCCCGCTGTGAATAACAACACCGCAGTCTTGTTGGCGTGTCCACGCCCAATCTTTTGAAGCACAAAATCATGACGTTGTGGGTGCCGTTGACGTCTTGCCAGGGTTCTTAGATCAACTCTTGGTTTCCCGGGTTTTTGGCAAGAAAAGAGATGCAGCCAGATCCAATAGGAGAAGGCTTTACAGAGGTGCGGTTAGACAAGACGGCTTGTCGTTTTCGTATAAGCATTCTGTCTGCTTCGTGATGATCCAAGTCATCCGACGGCTAAATCACTAGAGAATCGTCACAAGATGCTCCTCAGACTACCCAAGCTATAAAGAAGAACGGCCTCATTTCAGGCCGACGCTGCGAAAAAAATGTATTTTCTTTCACAAATTCACAAATTCACATCTTATCGAAAAACTTCTACTCTTCTCACATGACAAGCAAGATGACCTGCACGGCTCTGTTTGCTAGCCTACTGGTGTGTGCTTGTCCTGTACGCCAGTATCCAGCGCTTCGACAAAGGCTGCAAAAAGTCTGAAAGTTAAGTTCAAGTTGGGATGTTTTGTATATCGGGCCCTTTTGTCAGCAGCCGGTGTAGTAATTTGTCAACCAACATGTGCTTCTTTGCCAAGGCGAGCATGTATCACCCGCTGAGCTGCGCATCACCCGGCCCAATATCATGTTCAAGTGGAATGATGGCAGCGACTACGTTCAGATCATCGCTGTCTACGTTCACGACACTGACAACAATAATTATTTGACCTAGACGGATCGTCTGTCTGTTCGAGTTCACTCGGATTCTACAGACGCCGTCGTGCGTACCAGGGACTCTCAAGCGTCTGGCGCCAAACGTTGTTCAAATTGGTGTCAAGAAGAAACTTGGAGTAAAAGCTGGAAAAACCTGTACTGGAACTGCGATAGCCAGCTATTATGGGCGTGGTGGCAAGCAAGCAAGCCAAGCTTTTTCCAGAACTTGTGGTTTCGCCGACTACGTGGCCACGGAGGCAAGCATCAAACCTCATGCATGTTGCTCCAGATTGGTTTCATGACATCAAATACGGGATTTCTCGATGCATCCACTGGAGTCCATGTTCTGTGCCTGCATATGGAAATACAGGGAAGAACGAGAACTATGCCAAATGGTACGTTTCAGAATTCATCGACGACAAGATAGCTTGATAACTACTAATGGATGATGGAAAGGCATTGGTACTAGATGCAAAATTCAAACGAAAAGACTCAAACCCATTAGTATCACTTGAGGACTCCCGGGAAGGACGTTCGATATTATGGCAACTTCTTCGTCAACTCTTCAGACAAAGGGTTCGATCCCAAGGAAAGGGTTGATCTGTTCTCGGACGCTGGTGCTCAGTATTTCGTCCCTACCACCAGTAAGAACTTCTGAACCCGCCTATGCACTCAAAGCCGATGCAGAAGAAGCCTGAAAAAACGGTCTTGTAGAGCACCACGATGGATTTGCCCCGTTCAACTTTTCCACATCGATCAGCAAGAGGTCGTCTATTCACTACGGACCCCAAAGAGATATTATTTAAGGACGTCTTCGTCGCTGCAAAGGAGTATCAGCCTCATCTCTGTCTAGGTAAGAAGCAATTCTCTCCTATTCACAGCAAAGTCTCAGACTAACGGGGACCAGGAAAATACCTTGGTATGCCGGAATGGTTTAACCCGGCATATTAAGATTCTAATAAGAAATACGGGTTCGATGCCTGGCCCGGCGGCTCATCCAAGAATCTTTACACAAACAAACTCCCTTCTTATACTGGGCTCGTGGAGGTCGACGATTTCATCACGGGCATTCAGTTGCCCTCGATGAGAACATGGGCCGAAAATTACGGGATCGGCGTCATGTGGTGCGACATTCCTGCAACGGGAAACAACGCAGCCATCTTTGTTTGCCTCAAAGTGGTTGGACACGGCCCGTGAGAGCAAGAGACAAGTGAGTTAGCCAAAAGTCGATGCGGATGACGGGGAGATTTTGATACTCCAGAGTACGTGCAAGTTTCAGATGCAACTTTCCGCGCACGGCCAATCCGGAACACAGGTGCACCTGAAACAAGGGAAGCAAGCAGAAAGGCATGGATCCACAACTCTCGTACGGCTACAACGAGGGAATTGCTAAATCGGAATACAATAATCCGTACACCCCTTGAATTATTTTACAAATTTACATTAGCAGGGAAATAAGGGAGACAGGGGCCAGGATAAAGAGGCACCTTTTATTACCCACGAACTATATAGAAACGAAAGTATTCTTTTAAAGCGCAATGTCAGGAGCGTTGAGGCAGAGTGGTCAGAGACAGGCGCGACCACACGGTGGATGGATCCTCGGCGTATTACCTAGCTGCTAGATACGTAGTCACGTGTGCGCAAGGCGGGGTATATATGTACATACGTGCAAAGAGAACCATGGTCCATGCACGAACACGTGAGGGTCTAGAACGTGCTTTTTGCGGCTCGAGAGATTGAGCTGCCGCCCCTCCCCTGTCTTGGCAATGTCAGACTGGTGACAAGTGACAGGTGACTGACTGGCTGTGAGTCTGTGACTATCCAGATCAAGCATCAAAACGAAACGGACCTCATTTGATAATAGCATCTGGCACCGAGCCAGTCCGGTCCGGTCGAAAGAGAGACCCCAGACAAGACATTGACCTTGTTAGCGCACGGAGCGGCAACCCCGTTGACGAGAATGACTCGATGCTTCTTCTCCTGAGTCTGTGCCCGGCACGGTCTATCAACCCCCCCCCTCTTGGTTCTGTCGGTCGTTGAGCAAATAGCTACGGATCACGGAGTGACGAGAGATGATTTGGTGGTGGCAAAGTGAGAAAAGTGCCGGTCATTCATTCGGGTTGGCTGTGCAACTGTTGCCAGTTGACGACGTGCCACAGTCAGGTGGGCCTCCTTTGTTCTTGCCTTTCTGCAATTGAAAACGGCCATGTCTGGTCCGTATGTACATGCAGCCGGATAGAGGGCTGCCTCGTGCATTGTATTGCATTGTATTGCATTGTATTGCATAGCTTGCATGGCTTGCATGGCTTGCATCCCATCCAGTAAGTATCATTGACGAAGGCGAGGCTGCCTGCCAGGCCCATCTACTGAGGTGCTCACTTGGCAGGCTGGATTGTACTAACATGTGCTCGTGCGAGCTCGACCCGTTCTTCAGCGAGCTGCCGAAGCCCGTGTCTCACTATCATGTAGAAAGCAAAAACCAACACGCGCGCACGACGTGATGCCGCTTCCCCGGACCCTTCATCACATTGTGATTTGCCCAGAGGCGCCTGAGGAGGAGCGGACAATAAATGGGGCAAGAGGTCAGCGATTGGAGCAATCAAACGTCAGACTTTTGGATATCAGGGGGGGGGGGCTTGGAGCTTGGAACCTGGAACCTGAAGTAAAAAAAAAAAAAAAATCTCAACTTCACCTCGACTCCTCGCCAACCTTTGAATGTAGGCAACAAGCCGCCAGCACCCGCACGTACATCCTACTCCGTACATACAATACAATCATATTTGACTCATGACGTCTGAGTATATCGCACATGGCGCTCACGGCCCGGTTGTCTAGCACAGCCGTGGAAGACCTCCACCAACATTCTTTGTCTTCTTACCGAGGATCCCGTTGATCCCGCTCCACCACAACGCTGTGTCTCAAAGTCATCGTGTGCGAAGACCTCAAGCGGGTCAGACATTTCTTGGGTCATATCATCTCTTTTTATGTCTTTTTATGTACTATTAGCACGAAGTCACTCTCGCCTGCATGGCGTAGCGTGGCGTGGCGTAGCGTGGCGTGGCGTGGCGTAGCCCTTCGAGGCCTTATCGAATGGACTTCCATGGAAATACGGACTGGACTACGGATTACACGACAACACATTGCATCCCTGTCTGGTTGTACATCCTGGTTTGAAGCAGAAGCAGCCGACACTAGATTGCGCCACAAGTCGCGTAGTTCCCAGGGACACAGGCACAGGCTTCAAACAGACACCATACATACACCATACATACATACTTCGGTGCATTCTGCGGAGTAGTTGTGATGCAAAGAAAGGCCTCGAGACCCTCTGCAAGACCATCTCTGCAAAGGAACCAGACTGTGTGCGGGAAGGTAGGCTGCAAAACTTTGTTCAGGACTCAACTTCATTCGAGTGGGACCAGTTGTTGACCTTGTGGCCGAAAAAGCCGGCGTCCTTTGGCGTGTCATACTCCGTGGACTAAGTCTAGTAGTAGGTAAGATTCATGTTTCATCGTCCTTCCCGCAACTTGTTGAGTTTCCCCGACACCCGAACAGACACCCTGACCACGCCGCCAACCGTGACGATGACCTTCTTCTTTGCAGATCCTACCGAGGAACAAGCTGGAGATTCTATCGACCAAAATTTTGTAAAATTACTCGTCCACGTCCCTCCCCCGCCCAATTTGCCCACTCTTTGAACTTGACCCAGTCCCTCTGCTTACTACGAATTTGCAGCCCTCCGGCCGAGAGATCGGCGACCTTGAAGTAGTTTCGATTATTAAGAAAGCTTCTGTGCCAGCACCATAGGCAAACCTAGCTCAACTCTCTCTCGGCCCTCTTTTCATCTTCGTCCCCTTTCAGTTGCGCAAGCCGCCATATTATTGTGTTCATCTGGTCTCCTGGTGGTCCATCATTTCATTTCGTCGGTTTCAGTTCAAGTCTTCAGGTCTTCAACCATCGCTGACCCCAGCAGTCCCACCAAATAATCCCCTTACTTCTCGCCGTTCATATTCAACAAGTCGTGTCAATACGGTACCCCTTCTTCTTCTTGACGATGATCAGAGGTGCACCCGCCTGACTGTTTCGATTCATCAACTGCTGAGGGAAATCAAGGCATCGTTTGCCCATCGATCCCCTTCAAGGCAAAGACTTGGGCCATGGGTTCCATCACCCAGGGTCAGCTTGATGCTATCAGTGTGATAGAGCGGGCGTGCTCTGTTCTGTCACTTTTAGGATGTTTGTTCATCATCGCCACGTTTTGTTCTTCGGCATCTTTTCATAAGCCAATCAACCGACTCGTCTTCTACGCCTCTTTTGGCAATGTCTTCGCCGTTGTTGGAACATTGATGTCCCGATCATACATGAATGACCTGGATTCATTCGGTTGCCAATTCCAAGGAGGTCTCATCCAACTGTATGTTTGAGCTCGATAGTGACCTTGTATTTTTCTGCAGTCGATATTGTGCTGACCACTCCTGGCTCTTGGCACGCATAGCTTCATGCCCGCAGATGCTTTCTGGACCTTGGCAATGGCAATCAATGTCTATCTTACCTTCTACTACAAATTTGACGCTGCGCGGTTAAGAAGAATGGAAATTCCTTACTTGATTGGGTGCTACGGTGTGCCAGCTATCCCCGCATTCGCGTTTCTCTTCATCCGAAATAGAGACGGAGTGCGTGTTTACGGCAACGCAACCCTGTGGTGTTGGATCAGCCAAGACTGGGATATCCTTCGAATCGCTGTCTTTTATGGCCCTGTCTGGTAAGCATTTGGCCGTCGATATGAGCAGTCTGTGTAGCAAAGCCACTGACCTAATAACATCAGGGTGGTGATTTTCGTTACCTTCTTCATCTACCTGCGAGCTGGCCGTACCATATACGAGAAACGAAAGCAATTGCAAAACTTTCACTCGTCCGACCACGACCCATTGTCCGTCAACGGCGAGGCCGTCACCACAATCAGAACTACAGAAGTGACCGTCACAACGGAGGCGGCTGGGGACAACGATATTCCTCTTGGCCAGATGAACCCACGGGAGTCGATTAGCGGAGCCGGACCCAGCTCTCGGGGCCCAAAAGGGGTGTACTCGGTTCATATCTCGGCAGATGCTTTTGCATCCAAACACGACAGAGACGAGCTTGTCCTACAAAAGCAGGGAATGACAATGCAACAAACTACGTCAACACAAACCGCATCGCGAAGGCCCCCTGCCAACATCGCCCGTCGACGGAACCACGAACTCAACAACGCAGCCTGGTCGTACACCAAATGCTCTATTTTGTTTTTCACGGCGATCATTATCACCTGGATCCCCTCCAGTGCCAATCGAGTATTCTCCCTGGTTCATGACAAGGATACTTCAATACCTCTGGAGTTTATGAGCGCGTTCGTGCTTCCCCTACAAGGATTTTGGAACGCCGTCATTTACACAACGACGTCATGGTCGGCCTGTAAGGACCTTTGGAACAGCTTGAAAACGAACAAGCGACCAGCCACATCGAGAGTAGCTGGAGACAGATGTGATGGAAGTAACAGGATGGATCACCGCTCTCGGCGTCGATGCCAATTCGGGTCACCCGCAGGCAGTTCCCAAACTATTGTGTCTGAAAGCACGACGGAACTAGCCAAGGTCAAGACACATTCAGCGGATGGCGGCTACCACTGCTAAGCCATAGATTGGGACTTCTGTTGCAACCATGACGCCTTACTGATCACTAGCGTTTTTCTTATTTGAACTCGCATAATATGCGAGCAAGAGGCCTCCATTCCCTCAGTTCTCATTCACCGACGACATTGGCGCGTTGACGACGCATTTTCACCATGATCAAGATCATCACGGTTGCACCGCGGTGACATTATTCTTTTTTTAATTTTACGACCGTTGGGATTTGATAAGTGGATCTGTGTCTGGCATTTTGGGAGGAATGACCTCCAGTGAAGAAGGATTTGGCGCTTTCATGACCAGAGTACGGATGCTTGGTTTTTGTCTTGTCAAAAAAAATAAAAAATACTACTCAGGTTCACATCTACTGCGTATAAATGCCCCAGGCCGTATACATTCAACCGAATTCGCTGTAGCTTTGCGGCATAGAGGTATTCCCGTGGTACGCCGTACGTGTGCATTCATCTCCGTTCCTGGAGAATCACACTCACAATGAATTCCCATCTGGATAGACCCCTTCGTAGTCGGTGACGAAGAAAGTTGAGTCCCCGTCTCTCCACAAGCAGCCGGCGCTTCCTTCACCGTTGCTTCGCTCTAGAGCCTGTCCATATAATATCCGCACGTCTCTCAATCTCTCGACTTATTACGGTAGCAGGCTCCGCCTGACGTGATATCCGCGGATCGACCAACCCCAACAAGTTAGCGCCCGTCGAGAGGGAGAACAAGGGAGGTGGAAAGGGGGGCGGGGGGGGGGGGGTAAGTCTTTCGGGCTCAAAGTTCAGCCAAGGCGCCTTCACCCCTTCCTTGCCTTTCACTTTTTTGCGCGAAATACGGAGCACCCGAGGCATGGAATGAGTATCCGGCAGAATTGAGGCAAAAAGGGGGAAGGGGGGGGGAGGCACAGACGGACTGGCCTTGCGTTCATTGGTCGCGAGTGATTGAGACGGCGATGGATAAGAACAGGCGCTTCTCTCGGACAACTCTGCCATGTTTTTGAACCTTTTAATCATGCGCTGGCTGGCTGCGGTGTGGTGTTGCCACTTACTAATTTTATTCTGCCGACGTCGTTTCTTCATCGGGCCCATTTGTTCGGGCGGCGTTCAAAGATGTCCGGGACCCTTTTGCTTTTTTTTTTTTCTTTTTCTACGATGGAGTCAATGGGTCCCCTTGATGGGACGCAATCGCCCGATTTTGATACTTTTTTTTTTTTTCCTGCTGTGATGCCTAATTTTAATCTTTGGTAAATCGAATCAAACCCCGGTTTCAATTTGCCAATCATATGTATGTTGATGGCTCGGTGAATTGTCCTAACCTTGCCTTGCCCCCCCCCCCCCCCCTTCTTGAAAAAAAAAAAAAGTTCCTACACGCCCGTTTCTTTTCAGACACCTTTTCTTTTAGAGGGGTTTCACTCGTTTATTTCTGCGCGAAGAAAGAAAGGGTCTTCCCTCTTGTCTCACACCGGCGCGTACCGTCGAATTCATGGTGGGTCTGGTGTTACTTTCCCGTTGTGAGAAAAACGTCGATGCATCAAGTACGGAGTACAGTGGGGTAGCATATGTTAGGATAATCAAGGATTTATCTTACGTTTAACTTAACGTATTTTGCGCGCTAGAGGGTGTTAAATAAAGTATTATTAAAAATCATAGGTAAAAGAGAAATAGCTTCCTAGTATAACTATATATTTAATATTTTATGCGGCCATGTAGTTAAATTATAATGTTATTTTACCTATGAGGGCTAATTTTTGTGGTTATCCTCACATCTGCACCCCCCCACTGTACATGGAGACTGATTGAAAACCCGTCTCTGTAATAGCCGGCTAGTTGTTACTTATGTTTTCCAATCTTCAAGAACACATTACTTTGTGCATCACAAAACCTGTTGACCGCCTGCTCTTACGGGACTTATCAACACGTATTCGGGGGTACATTAATTTGGTGGAACCTGTCTTCGTCCACCCCGTCTCCCAACCCATATTGAGACATTCATTGTGCAATTGACAATCGTAGGTCGCACTCCGGTTTATCAAGATACTTGCCGTGCAAGAAATAGCCCGCCAGGCTCAGCAAATCGCCGTGGTTCGGTATTACGATTCGTTCCGCGCCGTTCCGGCCCTCTACTTTGGATTGCCAGCCACATGCTTGTACCTATTCCTATTTTGCCTTCCAAGTCTCTTGATCCGGTCCACGTTGAGGAACAATGCATTGCCATAGCGGGAGACCCGGATGTCGATAGTGTCGGTGCCGTTTCGTGCTCTTTGCAAAGAGAGATGAAACTCTGATGAGCTCGCCATCCAGAGGTTTCGCAGAACTCACGAGTCTTCAGTTGGATTTTACCGCTTGTACAGAGTGGTATTCCCAGAAGGTTCCTAGCTCGAGACACTCTTTCATGCAGTCGGCATCCTCCCACCACCAAGTGTTTGGTGTCACGAACTGGCCCCATACTTCTTTCCAGAGCATACGTCCCGCAATGCTCCTCAGCTCAGCTCTCACCTCCCTGTCGTCCCTCGCACTTTTCGCTGCCGAGTCATTTCCTACTTCAAATTCCTGGTCATGACGACCAATGTTTTGAGGGTTTGCGTAAAACTGAGTTGTTGTCACAATGCTTCCTGGGCCCCTTAGTGATGCTTGAGACAGGAGATTTGGCAACGTGCCGCTCGGATTGAGACATCGCGACTTCTGTTGAAGGTTGCGGAGAAGGTTCTTCACGAACCAGGTCCTCATCTTTTCACCCAAGGCATTTATATTAGGTATTGGATCTATTATGATCAAGTTCAATGATCCTCTCGATTTCAGACACATATTGATGCTCCTTAGAATCGTCAGCATGTCGGGCTCGGGACACAGCGCAGGCAGTAGCATGGAGTAGACGGTTTCGAAAGAGGCCGTGAGCTCTGGGAATGGTGTACATATTGATGGTTTGAATATCGCATGAAGATTTGGCGAAGCTTTGAATGACAGTGGACGATCTGAAAGATGATGGACAGCTTTGTTCCGCCAGAACGCGGCTAGATATCGCGCTGAAACTGGCAGGCATATGAGACGTCAGTTAACTCATACTTTCAGAAGACTTATGAATAGATAAGAGGTCTTACATTGAGGCTCGTAAAAGGCTAAGAGCTTTTGCTCGGGTGGCTCCGTCGACTCGGTTTCGGGCGCCTTCATGGCTGTTTCCCTCGTAAGTTGCTGCCAATTCTGATCATGATGCTGCAATGCAGAGATCATCCATCTTTCCTTCTCGATGTCGAGTCTTCGCTGATCCTCCAGACTCATACCAACTTTGTACGATTCCTTTAGTTTCGTCAAAGCTACCGCAGGTGGTGCTCGAGCCATCAACTCCACCTCCTTGGCCAGCTCTTCCGATGAGGTTGTATCATGGCCGCTGGTTGTTTCGGTCGGTTGATATGGCGGACATGTTAGATTCTTTGCGCTCCAATCAACGGGTTTGCGCCAACAAGAGGCGTTGTTCATGGATTTCGTTTCATATGACTTCTGGGTCGCAGGACGCAGGGGCGATCTTGCTGGTGGAATTGGATTGTTGGCCAGCTTATCGCCATTCGTCATGATGTTTTCTGCAGCGTGAGGCCTAGCAACCCTAAATTAGCCACATTGTCTATTACAAAGATAATTGCGTGCATTTTTGGCCAATACCTCGTTGGTGATTGTTGCGGGCGGCCATTAAAGTGATTGAACGACTGTCTGATGGGACTCTGGAGGTCAGGGGGGCGCTTGAGACCATCCACAAGTCTTCCGCACGGCCTCTGGTAATTATATCTCGTTTCTGAATTGTCTCTCCGCTCTGTCCCTTTGACTCCGGGGGAGGAGAACACATCATCCGAATTAGTTAGCGCAGTTGTTTTGAGGGACGATATTGCTGCTAAGCGGATCAGCTACATTGGCATCGATAGACGGTAGGGGGTGGGCGTTGCGTGAATCTCGGTGAAAGGCTTACAATGCTCGTTGTTACTTGAATTAAGGCCCAAATTTTTGTCATCGCTTGCACCGTGCTCTGCTGCAAGAAGGGGAGCGCTGGCCATTGAGTGGCCATCGCTCTGGTTATCTAGTCCACCGGACATCTCGATGCGGCAAGAGTTCTTTGATGGAACTTCAGGTGTGGAGAGTTTCAATGGTCCAGAAGTGTCCCGTGCGGTGGACTCATTGGAAGAAGAGGACTGCCTTGTTGCTTTTGCTCGGAGACGAGAAAATGCGGAATGACTGGAACCTTTGGAACTTGTGGTCGAAACCGAGTGCCTCGACAGGGTTTTGTTCTCGCTACCTTCTTTGTCTTTTCTCGCACGATGCTCCCCAACCAACTTCTTGTCTGGGTCCGTCCACGTCACATCCCACATGGCAGAGAAAACTGAAAGTGATAATCGCTGCGATGCTGTCAGTTTCGGTTGGCAACCGGGTAGCTTGAACCTTTCAGTATATGGGTTTACCCAATAGTATCGAATGACGAACCACCCTGGTTGCTGAAACAACACATCAGACAGGCACGTACTTCGAGTGCGACAACACGAGAGGGACTTGATCAGGGTACAGAGACTGAAGTGTGACCGATTTTTGTTCCTGAGACTCAAGACAGCAGGTCGTCGAAGATGGAATGAAGGAAGCTCGAGCATCAGATCTCTGACGCGTCTATCGAGCGAGCTGCGCTTGATGCAGGGTCAGCACAATCATGTTCCCCTCTTCAGGCTTCTGGGTCCGGTTTCGTGACGATTCTTTCTTTTTTCTGTCTCCTGGTCAGGCTGCAGAGACTGACATTGATTGGGTCGCCAATTTTATGCCTTTGAGACAGACCCATTTGCGTTCAAGCTCGAGTGATGAGAAAGCTCACCAGAGAAGGGCCAAAAGTTGTGACACGGTGTTTATTGAATGTATGGAACCGCTGCTGTGAAACTCCAGAAATCCGGAAAAGTAGGGTCCCAAAAGGATGATTCAGATGAAAGGGGCTGTGAAGAGAAAGCAGCCGCAAAGATGCCGCGTTGGAAGGCTGGCCACAGTCATTGCATCAAGTCCCCCGCCTCGGGAAGCATGTCATGCTACAATTTTTTAAGCGAGCTCAAGTCTGTCTGTGTACTTGATCTGAACTGCTGTTGGCTCGTGCGTTGTTGCAGATTCAGAACTACAGAAAGTCCTTGCCTGGACTCCTGGAGCCCTGCCCTGGACCGGCTTATTGCAGTTCGTTTGCGGAACCGTGGCACGAATAAGAGTACTCGATCGAGCATTATAACACAGTACATCAGAGGACCATGATACTGCACTCGTTTGCATGTAGTGAAGCAAAAGTCAACTCTCTCTTTGTTGGACGTGGGTTATTGGCGACTTGCCAAGGGACTAGCAAGAAAGAATGAGAGGAGAGGAGACTGAAGTCCAGGGGGATGGGTATCTCTTTGCTCCCAGCCCTAGCCCCCTTCTCAATCATTTTCGATTCTTTCCAAGTATTCAATGACGCCTGCTTTGATTCGCCAAAACCAACCACCACACAAAGAATCGTCATTCGTTACTTTACGATTCGTTACTATAAGATTTAGCCGTGGTGATCACCAAAAGCAATTCACACTCAGCCGGATAAAAGTTTTCCAAAAAAAAAAGGAAAAAAAAAGGAAAAAAAAAAGGAAAAGGAAAAAAAGGTCACGTTTCCGCCTCGTGTCACGTCAATCTGAAGCTGTGCTCTGCATACCTTCCTTCCACGAGAGTAAAGAGTAAACCGCGTCACTAATTTGGCATCTCGGCTTGACGGCTCCTTCGAGCAACGCCGCACAAGCATCATTGGACATCTCACATAATTGAAAAGGGCCTTCCATCTACATTCTTACTGGGCAGATGACTTTGTTCTAGTCCAGGGTCGTGTGTCTCTCCTGCATTGCAGGTGTATAACAAGACATTCTGAAGCGTGGATCGAGTCCGTCTGGTCCGCCTTCATTTATTCATCAAACTTGCAGTCTTTGAACTCGTATTCCTTCCACTGGGTGTTCGGGGGGGGAGGGGGGGGGGGAGTAGAGAATAATAATGGTTTAAGCAGCAGCCAGCCAGCCCTGACGTTTTTCAAAATCGGCCCGCCAGTCACTGCCTAGTCACTGCCCAGTCACTGCCAGCTGGTCAAGGTCATGGCTTGCCAGTTCTTAGTACTTACAGCTGCCTCCAAGTGTCAGTTGTGAAAGAGGGTCAGGATTCCTTCACTGCTCACTCACGCCACTCTCTTGACTACTTTTATATACTTTTATACATGGCCCTTTCTCCCCTCATCACGTTTACTCCATGTCCATTGTGCAACATTGGCAACGTACATCGCATACGAAAGCTTTCAACCCAGACAGTCCGAGCCAGTACAGCCCGCCATCATGACAAGCCCTTCCAAGCAAGAGCAGCCTCATGTTCTGGCGGAACTGCGCAGATTCTTTGGTTCCATAAATGAATGGATCGCAAAGTCTCGTGTTGGATACTTCTTCCGCCTCGTCGGTAGCGATCATGTTGGTTGGGTAGATCATGACAACTATGGCTCTATACTAACGTCTACCAGCCAGATTGCATAGAAAACTCAACTTTTTGTAGGGAGATCCGAGCTGGGCTGACCACGTTTGCCACCATGGCATACATCATCTCTGTCAATGTCCGTCGTCCCTTGTATTCATCATCCAGAGGCTTGAGTAGTTCTAACTCAGAACAGGCGTCTTTGCTCTCGCAAACTGGGGGACCATGCATTTGCGACTTGCCGGCCAAACATGAGTGCGACAGTGTACCTGAATTCAAGTCATGCAAAGAAGGTTCGTTCCTCAAGACGAATGTATCTAGTAAATCCACGACACTGGATGAATCATCTAACACGGAATAGCTGTTCGCCGCGACTTGATCACTGCTACAGCCGCCATTTCCGGCATGGCTTCTCTGGTATTTGGCCTTGTGACAAATCTCCCTGTTGCTCTTGCGTGCGTACGGACCGGACTCTATAGTTTTCCGACACCAGCTAATATTATCGCAGGCCGGGCATGGGACTGAATGCGTATTTCGCCTTTCAGGTAAGCACACTTAGCTCCTTCCGATATCACATTTTACCTCTCAAGGGTAGCTTTGATTCAAGTTATTTGACCAGGTTGTTGGCGTCAACGGCAATGGCAAGATTCCGTATTCAACTGCTCTCACCGCCGTTTTTGTGGAGGGCATCATCTTCATCGTGCTAGCCTTGACAGGAATGAGGCAATGGCTCGTCAAGATAATCCCATCTACGCTGAAGACCGCCACAGGAGTTGGAATCGGATTGTTCTTAACAGAGATTGGTCTATCCTACTCTGTCGGCATTGGAGCTATAACAGGAGGTGGTTTGACAACGCCTCTAGCTCTGGGCGGCTGTCCTGCAGAACTTCTCAGCAAGTCAACTGGGATGTGTGAAAATGGCCAGATGACGAATCCCAAGGTATTTATAGGACTGTTCATTTTTTCAGTCACACCTGCTAAACACGTTTTTAGCTATGGCTCGCTGTGTTTTGTGGCGGAATTGTCACCGCTTTCTTAATGGCATACCATATCAAATACGCCCTTGTCGTTGGTATCGCTCTGGTATCGGTGATCTCGTGGCCGTGAGTTTCATCTGCAATAATATTACATGTTTGAACCGCGTTCGAGGACGATGGCTAACACATTATAAGACGCGGCACAGCTGTCACTTACTTTCCCGATACTGAGGAAGGGAACGCACGATTCGACTTCTTCAAACAGATCGTCGCGTGGCATCCTATGAAAAAGACACTGAACCAGCTTGACTGGACCTTTGACAATACCGGATCCCAGTTCGTTCTTGCCCTCTTCACATTTCTCTACGTTGACATCATTGATGCCACTGCTACTCTCTACTCCATGGTGCGTTTCTGCGGCGTGGTCAACCGCAAGAATGGAGACTTTCCTCGTTCTACGTTGGCATACTGCACAGATGCCCTCTTCATATCCATTGGTGCCTTGTTCGGATGCTCTCCTGTCACGGCCTTCATTGAAAGCGGTGCAGGTATAGCCGAAGGCGGCAGAACGGGTCTCACAGCCATAGTCACTGGTTTGTGCTTCCTGGTCTCCGTCTTCTTCGCGCCCATCTTTGCTTCTCTGCCTCCGTGGGCAACGGGTTGCACACTCATCATGGTGAGACATTCTCTGACAACTACTTATTCTGGAACCGACGAGTTCGCTGACACCAGCGACGCCCAGGTTGGTTGTATGATGATACGGCAGATTACACAAGTCAACTGGCACTACATTGGCGACGTGCTGCCATCGTTTATGGTCATTGCTTTTATACCGTTCAGCTACAGTGTTGCCTATGGCTTGATAGCGTGAGTCGTTCGTTGGTCGCACCAGTCCCGCCGAAATTTGACGCTGACTCTACAAATACAGCGGGATTCTTGTTTACTCCGTGTTGAATGGCCTGGTAGGCATTGTTGTCTATGTTAGCGGTGGACGCCTCGAGCCCCGCGAGTATGATTTGAAAGAGTACTGGACCTGGAAGGGAAGCGGACGCAGTCCATGGTTTGTCAGAGCGATTCGGGCCAAACGAAGTGTTCAGGATGTCGGCCATGATGCTGGGGATTCTGACGATCACGACAATGGCAATGAGTCCATAGTCGTTGCACGGGTCAAGACCATATCCAACGACTATTCCACAGCCAGTGGATGAGCAGGGACAGGGAATATTCCTGAGGGGGGCAATTGTTGCGGATACGGCCGTCGCCGGATTTGTCATGAAGATGAACGAACTGTTTTCGGAAAATGTAGCCATGACACATGGTCGACAGTAGATAACGCATAGATAGACAGTGAGTGGTTTCGTTACCACCAGATATCCATCTCGCATAAGACGTCTGAGACCATGGTACCGAGATGCTCCTTGGTGCGACCATATCACAGCGATCGTATGGCTGTGAGACAAGGCGCTGTGTATCAGCAACACGAGAGAACAGTCAGCCCCAATTCCTTGATCCAACTTCATGCCATTTCCACATCCCCGTCGTCCCCCCCACGCAACGCCTTCTCAGCTGCCTTCCTCCGTTCTAGACTCTCATCAACCCACTTGTCCACGGCAGACTCGCCTCCTTCCTTCAGCTTCCTGTCCACCACCCCCTTGAGCACCTCCCCAGCGAAACCAACAAAATTGTGTCTCCGCAGTGCATTCTCGAAATGCCAGTCCCGGCGTTTCCTATCCTCCCTCGCCAGAAGCTCGTCGTCCCCAAACTCACGAGCTCTGGTGCGTAGATCGCGACACATGGCGAGAAGATTGAATCGAATCTCCGTCGCCTCATAGCGGGCCACGCGCCTCTGCAGGACGTCAACAACCTTTGTGGGAAACGAGTCCGGGTCGCACGGCCCGTGGGAGATGGGAGCAGGCTGCAGGCCGTCCAGCTCGTACAGGATGCCATTGACGGGGGTGTACGCAATGAAGTGGAACGCGTCGTCGTCGTCGGCCTCGCCCGTCCTCTGCGTCTCGTCGGCAAAGGGACTGCTCCTGGCGAAGCTGTTGTGCACCTCCCTGATCAAATCGGAGTTGCTCAGAGCCTCGCCACGGAACTCGGGCGGTAGCACCATGGTGAAGTCGCGAAAGTCCCGCATCTGGGATCCAATGTCGACATGGCTCGTCTGGTTCATCAGCACGCTCAGCAGGGCTTGCGTCGCACAGGCATTCTGTATGGTCTGGGCGGCGAAGAAGATTTGCTCCGACGCGTCGTGGTCGAAGCCGCCGTCGAGTGGGCCTTCGGGCGCAGCATACGGTCGGTCAGTCGGGTACTTGAAGAGGAATATGACTCCGTAGAGCGGCTGCAGCGTCACGAGTTCCGAGGGATCGAGGGTGAGAAGCTCTTCGAATTGGACGTCTTTGACTCCGAGATTCTCGATGAGGGAAGTGAATACGCCCTTTTGAGTTGACCCTTTGGTCAGCATAGTTTTTTTTTTTTTTTTTCATTCAAGCTCCGAGACTATTTTTTGCATGTACAAACCGCATCAGACTCGACTGATTTTTTTTTTTTCCCCAAAAAAGAAGATTAGTTAGCGAACAGGCGGAGAAAAGCTAGAGACGGAGAAAATGAGAGCTTGCATACTGGTATTCCACCCGCTGCTCATGGTTGCAGCGTTTGGCAGGAACCTCCTCGTCGGAAATCCGATGTGCTTTTCGTGCGGTCGGAAAAGATATCAAGGAATAAGGAATCTGGGCAACTAGGTGTGCAGCACGACGGCCTTTGGGAGCTGGCAGGCAGCTTGCTGACTTCATTCATGCCGCGAAGTTGCCCACCTACGTACTGATAAGATAAGAGCAATCGCTTTTTCAAATCCAGGCCCCGTCCGTTGCACCCCAACAAAAAGTTGATTAACCAAATAATAGATGATTGATTTTGAGATCTAGTCACAGTCTACAGTCTACGAATCAATCGGACGTTGTTTTTCCCATCAGAATGTGTCAGTCAATTTTTCTCCTTCGTCATGCTAGACACACACACACACACATGTGCCTACTTCGTCATGTCATGCCGCAAGCTGCCGCAAGCTGCTCGAGCAGCCGGCAATACCTGAGCTATGTCGAGAACAATGGATGCTGTTAGCTGGGTTTTCCCATGTGCATGTGCCAGCGCCGGGCTATCCAGCTTCAAGGTGGGTTTCATGTCGGCACAATGTGAAATGTGAAATGTGAGGTTTGGAACCAAAGCGCTGGTGAAATAGGTTGAGAGGCTTTTCTGCGAATAAATGCTCCTGTGCAGTCCCATGGTCAAGTCAAGGGGCATGCCGACATTACATAGACGGTGAGTCTGTCGATAGTTCTATTCTACGGAGTAGTTTGCAGGCATAGATGGGACGCAGATGGCAGATCCAGTATCAAGAGGGTATCGGCGCCATAATGTGCTCGATGTGCTCTGCTCTCTCCTTTCTGAGGCTCTCTCTCGTCAATGCCTGCTGAACCAGAACGGAAAGGGTCCGGCCGAGACAACGCTATCTTAATATATGAAAGAAGAAGAAGATAAACCCGTTTGGCTGCTATACATAGATACCCACTAGCTTGTTTTATTGATGCTCTAACCTATCCTATGTCGTCCAGGTCCAAATCTAGCGACACCGTGAGATGATGCAACAGTTTTATACATCATCTTGTCAGCGTGCTTGTTATTGTATCCGCAATCCAACTTGTGTCATCTACGCCGCATTCTAGGAATGAGAAAACAGGGGATCCCATCACCATCAATCAACTGTCACTGTCTGCAATGCCATGCATGCGCGCCTTGAGAGACCACGTAATGACATGGTGATTTTGCTAATTGCAGGGACATTGGAACCATCCAGACGCTCGCGACGACGTACACGCTATGTCGCCTAACAATACTCTGATGTCCCCTTCTTCATCCATTCATAGGTATTTATGATTCATAAGGCTTTACAAGGCAATGAGATCATTTACGACGCCGTCTCTACCAAGATTGCCTTGGGGTTCTTCTCGCCGCTGATCATCCTGTGGCAATGGTGCCTGTACTTCATCACTATTGTGTTGATTCCCACTTCCTTCAGCCCCAGTGCTTTCGGTCGATGCTGCTGCCGCGGCTGCAGCTGCTTCTCGTCTTCTGGTTTCTTCGGCTTGCGCCTCTGCTTCTAAGTTGGCTATGTGTCTCTCTGCGACACCTGGGGCAATGCTGGCAAGAAACAAGAGCCCAGCTCGTTCCAGTCTACGAAACTGCACACTGAGCCAGCTCTGGCCTTCATGCTCGGCTACCAATCTCGCGGCCATCTGAGCAGCATCTATCTCTGCAGTATCAGTAAGCGGTTGATGTTCTTGTGCCACGCCAGGACCGGCTGGCGGTCTCTGTTGTCTACGGACATGTTGCTCTGGAGTGGGAAGCAAATGCTCTAAATGTCTCCCGACTGGCCGCCAAGCATTTTCAGCAACTCCGTTCAAGACGCCGGTGCTCAGGAGAAAAACCAAGACTGCGAGGCAAATCACTGTAAACCATCTCGACCAGCTTGAAGTTGGGTTCGTGAACAGCCAGATGAACACGGCTAAGCGGAGAATCAGCCAGATATGGGGCCACGCTCGTAGGAGCAAGGGTGGAATGCCCGCAGCCGGCGGATTGGCCGGATGGGCTCCAGCCTGTTGGTCTCTGGCAGGTCTAGGAGGTTGGTTGTTGGCTGGCCCTACATTATTGCCCTGTTGTGGCTGCTGCTGCTGCTGCTGCTGTGGCTGCTGCTGAAGGATTGTTTGATGAGTTTGAGTGTGCGCGGTAGCGTGGGCTAGGTTCGGAAAGCTTGCAGCTGTTCTGAGGCGAGGCATACTAGTTTGAGGCCGCAATCTGGGAGTGTAGTAAGTCTCCGAGGTTGCATTATTGATTAACAATGCACGAGGTCCTTCTGGTGATGATAAGATGTACACCTCTACGCCTTGCCTTGGCGAGTTGGACGAGTTGGACGAGGTGCCCACAGGAGCGAAAATGCCGCCCATTCCACTGGGATATCTCATAGATGAGTCGGGAGTGGCACGACCGCTTCCAGCCATTTGAACACCAGAGCCAAGCAATGTGGTTGTAACTCCAGGTTGGTGCAAAGGCCGACCATGAATGGACGCCCCAGAAGCACTTCGTTGCATTGCACTTGTCATGATATTTGTAAGTTGGTTGGCATCCGCTCCACGTAGTATATTCTGAACGTCAATGGGAGACAGCCCGTTTTGTTGACCTGGGGCCGCCGACCTGATGACAGTTTCCATTTGGACCTGGTAACTAAGACCATTGGGTCCAACGACTTCTCGGTATATGGTTTGACTTGGAGCCGGACTGGCTCGACCTCCATTGTGGTCGGTTTGATTCCCAGGCATCTGACCATGGCCTCCGCCGGAGTCTCCAATCCCTCGCATGCCTATGTGGGCTCGACCACGCTGGTTCTGATGGACAATTGCTCTGGCCATCGCTTCGCGCTGGATCTGGCCCATCCAGTTCGTCATGTTTTGATGCTGTTGCTGGAAAGTAGCGGTGGGATCTGTCGGAAGGGCTGCTTGAGACGGAGCGGGAGAAGGGATTCGAGCCCGAGATCCTGCTGCGGCAGCAGGTTGAGAGTGTGTTCGTCTAGTAAATGTCGGAGTGGGTTGCGGTGCAGACTGCATTTGAGAAGAGGCCTGCATCGTCGACGTTGAATTTTGACTCCCGGTTAGTGGACTTGGATCACGTCCCGTGGTTGGCGCGGGACTAGACGAGTGGCTGTCGATGGGATCCCTGATGACGAGATGGATCGTTTGGCGATCTGGTGTCTGAAGCTGTTCGGGCATCGCGGTTAGTCCAACGGGGACCTGCAAGCTGGTATTCTAGGTAAAAAGCGCCTACTCACAGTATTGGCACCAAATATTTCTAGCAGGCTATCCGACTCTCGCAATAGGGCTCGGCCACGGTGTATCAGTCGCTGGTTTTCATCTGCGGGACGTAAGGGAAGTGCATGGCGAATTTTGTCCTTCAATTGTCTGATAGTGGTCACGGCAGGGAGATCAGGAAACAAAAGCGGACGGTTCACGCCAACCGACGGGGAGACGATCTGAAGATTGACCGCAAGCGCATCGGGAGCTCCGGAAGCTCCGGGATCAGTGGACTCGGCGGTTTGTGATTTGGACGTCTCTGACGCCATCGTCAGCTACTCACTGGCATGCACAATACAGACAGTGATGAGAGACGGTAGTCGAATTTGTTCAGGCTGTCGCAAATATTCATCAACGTGAGAGCAGACAGCTTGGGTGGCGGATCATGGGCCAGGTCCAACGACGGACGGCAGCTTTGGGTAAATCGGAGATGCTGCAACAGCACTGTGCGATTGGCAAACCGGTAGAAAGGTGGAGGAGTGTCGTCTTGATCGTGGTAGCCCGTAAGGACAGATCGCTCCAAGGGAGGTTAACAAGTCTTGGGTTGGCAGATGTGGCATCAGCAGCAAGCAAAGGTGAAGAGTCAAAGTGGCACTGGCTTCCTGCATTAGGCTGGTAGCAAGTACGAAGCCTGGTTGGTAGGTACGTACCAGACCTCCAGTGGCCTGCCGGGAGATGCCCAGGAGCTCGGCGGAATTTTCCACCGTGATTGCCGATATTATGAGCAACCAATCGCCAATCACAGCGGATCACTAAACGCGCATACAATCACTGCACCGGACTGCACGTATGTACGTCAGATTGTGGAGAAAGTCACTCTGGGCAACTTTACATTATCTAATGATGTTGATGTTCGACGGATGAGATGAGATCACTGTAGCCCATGCCTGCCTGACTCTTCCTTCCTGGTTTCAGTCATCGCCATATCCCGTTGTCGGTTCAAAGCACGATGGCTGCTCTAGGAGTTGGCTCTGGCCAGCTCCTGCGACGCCATGTGTTGGCTACCATGCGTTCTCGTTGTTCCGGCTGTCCACAACAGCTCTTACCAAGCCTCATCGTCAAGCCGAGAAATTCCTCTCGAGCGCCAATTACAGCACGGAATTTCTCTTCTTCAAACTCGGGCAAACGACCACGCTTTTCACAACGTCTGGGCGAGGCTCTGCGGAATAGCAAAATAACTTGGTATCATATCCCCGTCGGCGTGGGAATTGGTTTCCTTGGCCTGGTCCAGTTCTACAAGGTCACCGCCAGAGAGGAACGAAAGCGGCAACAGGAGGCCGATGGAACAACGGATGAGAAGCCAAGGAGACGGCCCAAGATTCGGCCTGAGGGACCATGGTAAGATTGGCCGGAATCACTTTCTCCGCAGTCTTGGCGGCAAGTCATGGCGGCAGTCAACTGATCGATCGTGTCCTAGGCAAGTCCAAGTGATGTCAACCCTGCCATTGAAGGCCATTTCGCGACTTTGGGGCAAGTTCAACGAATTGACAATCCCTTACTACTTGCGAGTCCCGGGATTCAAACTCTACTCCTTCATCTTTGGTGTCAAGTATGTGTTATTGCGAAACCTTGGCCACTTGATAGCGGTGCCACTGACGGTGTAAAATATTAGTCTTGATGAAGTTTCCGAGCCAGATCTGCACATTTACCCGAACCTAGCTGCCTTCTTCTACCGAACGCTGAAGCCGGGCGCTCGACCCATCGATCCTGACAGCCGTGCTCTTATCTCACCCTCGGACGGCAAAATTCTTCAGTATGGCCGAATCGAAAGTGGGGATATTGAACAGGTCAAAGGAATGACTTACAGCGTTGACGCTCTTCTTGGCCAAAATACACCTACTGCCAGTATATCCTCGCGTCTGGGCTCATCATCCGATCAAGAGCAAGGCGAGACAGCTCATAAGGACGAGGAAATAGTGAAACAGGAAGAAGAGTTTGCCCAAGTGAACGGCATCTCGTACACTCTCCCGGACTTGCTGTCCGGTCAAGCGGATAAGCAAGTCCCGCATACCACCCCAGATGCGTCAACAGAAGTTTCCCAGGGAGCCGTGTCGCAAGTTCGTGCCGAGCTAGCTCTTGGAGAGAAACCTTGGTATGATATCTTGTCCTCTGACAGGGGTACCTCATTGTACTACGCCGTCATCTACTTGGCGCCAGGCGACTACCACAGATTCCACTCGCCAACCAACTGGGTGGTGGAACGACGGCGTCACTTTGCCGGCGAGCTGTTCAGCGTTTCGCCATACCTTCAAAGAACTCTGCCTGGCCTTTTCACGTTGAACGAGCGCGTCGTACTTTTGGGACGATGGCGATATGGTTTCTTCAGCTTTGTCCCTGTCGGGGCAACGAACGTTGGCTCTATCAAGATCAATTTTGATCGTGAGCTTCGAACAAATAGTTTGCTCACAGATACAGCTGCTGACAAAGCTGCTGAGGAAGCTGCGCAACGCGGCGAGCAGTATCTTGGGTTCGCTGAAGCCACATATGAGAACGCCAGCTCCGTTCTCGGCGGACACGCGCTCCGACGGGGTGAGGAGATGGGTGGATTCCAACTAGGCAGCACCATTGTCTTGGTCTTCGAAGCCCCTTCTGAGAAAACCGAGCCGGGCAAGCCATCGACAGGGTGGCATTGGGCGGTAGAGAAGGGGCAAAAGATCAAAATGGGACAAGCATTGGGGCGCGTCGTCGAAGGTTGAGAGACAAGGAGAGGCACCAGAACAACGCATGAATTCTGCATCTCCTCGGTGGCATAGCATAAAATTCCCTGAAGACCCACTTGTCGACATGTATTAATGAAGTCCATCCATTCTGGTTCACTCTTTATCGATCTACATAGTCTAGAGGTTTCTATCTAGTCTACAGAGGAGAACCAATACCCTAACTCTATTAATGTGCATGTCACCTGCGCCAAGAACTCCCTCCTCACATAAAGAACCAGCAGTTAAGGGGAAGGAGAGGCCGCCCAATAACATGACCATTGGCATGTATCAACTCCCGGTGAAAAACGCTACGCAAAAGTCTCTTTTCTTCCACTCTCTCCCACGTCACACTCGTGGGATCGTGAGAGGGCATCACGTCTTCGCTTTCATAGCGGGCCCTTTACGCACCAAAGACCTTGACACGCTCCGCGAGGGGTTTGAAGTCCTTGTCGCCGGCTTCGGCGGCACGCCCACCAAAGACCAGCTGGGCATTGAGGGCCCAGCTCTTGGGGAGGTTCCAGGTCTCGGCGACCTTTTCGTCGATGAGGGGGTTGTAGTGCTGCAGGTTGGCGCCGAGACCCTCGAGCTCGAGGGCGGTCCAGAGGAGGTACTGCTGCATGCCGGCGCTCTGGGTGGCCCAGTTGGGGAAACGGTCGGCGTACGTGGGGAACGAGGACTGCATGCCCTTGACGGCGTCCTGGTCCTCGAAGAAGAGGACCGTGCCCGCTCCGCCCTTGAACATGTTCATGCGGTCCTCGGTGGGCTTCCACTTGTCGCCGGGGACAATGGAGCGAAGGGTCGAGGTCGTCAGGTCCCAGAGCTTGTCGTGCTCTGCGCCGAAGAGGACGACGACCCGGTTGGATTGGGAGTTGAAGGACGACGGGGTGTGGAGGGTCGTCTCGTTGACGAGCTCTTGTATGCGGTTGGTGGAGATGGGGAGGTTCTTGTTGAGGGCGTAAATGGTTCGGCGGGACTTGGCCATCTGCAGGAGAAGGTCGGCGGAAAGCTTGGTGGCGGACATTTTTTGGCTGTTGGGATTGTATTGATGATTTCCTAGGTTAAGATGTAGCGCGTGGATATGTAGATAAATAGCAATGAGTCGTTATCGGATCAACGAGGGTGCATCGACTCCTCGAGGGCAAGGGGGGGGGGGGATGGCATCTTTATATCTTGCAGCGAGCATGTGCATATGGTGGACTCCTCGTCCTGACGATAACATCATCATTTGTCTGGTCAGTCGGCCGGCAAGCAAAACATTATTAGCGTCAGGCCGATGCCGAACTCACTTTACCAATCCGGCGGGGAACCACGCATACGTGTTCGAGCCCGCGCGCCTGCTGACAAATCAGACCCGCCCTGCTCTACTTCCTGACAAACCCAATATCTCATGCTTCCTAAGACGATTTTTCTCGTCGGACAATTGCTCCGTCAAGCTAATGTAATCTTCTTTTACTCCTGCCCGGGGGGGTTCGGTCATGTATTGTTAAATATGATCAGCTGGCGATAAACCCTTGCAGTCGCACCAACAATTGGATGGGACATGATGCATGGAATCGAGTTGCTACTTAGTTTCTGTGGTTCCCATCATCTTCCCGTCCTGACCCCAAAATAAAGTACAGATTAATACAACCCGGAATAATCGATCGCGTCTTGCTCTTGAACTAGAGGAGGTACAACTTGTCGCTGTTACTATAGTAAATTGTGTTTGCAATTGAATGCTCCTTATTTCTAATAAAGAATAGATAAACTTCCCATCTTCCATCCTTTGAATGATGTCCAAGAAGACGCACGATGGCCTGTCAATGAGATGTATGCCCGAAGAACAAAAACTTCCAATGCGACGCCATGCCCACAAAGACCCGGATGTCCGCTGGTTCATACACAGGCAATCAATGCATGTGATGTAGCTAATTGTCTAAAATGCTCGACTCTTTCCCTTCCTCATGCGGCAGTAATCGGATAAATGAAGCCCCAAAGAAAAGCCAACTGGTCGTCTGATACCCCGTTATCTTACATCTGCCAGCTTCTTAAGAAAAGGAGAAAAAGAAGAACGCAGATATACTCTGTAGTGTACAGAAAAATTGTCGCCCCGAGGGTTTGGGGATCAGACAAAGACTTGGCCGTTTACCAAGTCTCAGCAATGTACTGGCCAGCCTCCTTCTTGAGCTGCCAGAAGTTCTTCGCCTCCTCACCTTCCAGGTTACCTTTGGACATGGCAACTTCCACGAGGGCATCCTCAACACCTTCGCCCATGCCCTTGGAACTACCGCAGACAAAAATGCGACCGTCAAGGGTGTTGGCAATGTACCACACAAGGTCAGCCTGGTTCAGCACTTCCTCTTGGACATATCGCCCCTCACCTCGGCGACTTTGCACAACACGCTTGACTTCGTCTTCATGAACACCCCACTCGCCGCTGTAAATTTCATCGACGAGCGAGTCTCGGATTCCCTGCAGAACCCAGACTTTGTTGGCGCAGTTGGCCTGCTTCAGACGTCGCTGAACGAATCCACGAAATGGGGCAATACCGACACCGGCGCCAATAAGCAGCATAGGCCCATCCGAGTTGAATTGTTTGGCCAAAGGGTTGGCCATTAGACCTTTGAACATGGGAATGTAGACTTCCGGGTTCTTCTCTCCGGCTTTTTGTGCCCGGATATAGCGACGAGCTTGTCGTTCAAAGAACCCTGACCCGACGCCCGTGCGGCACCCATTCTTCCAGTCATTCGTCTCATGAACAGTAACGGCGATTTCAATGAGGCGATGCTGTTTCTGGTCTCTGATCTGGAAGGACTCATGTGGGTCGTTGGAGAGAGAGTAGAAACGGGGCATTAGCGGCTGAAGGCAGGAGAGAAGCTCATCCATAGGCGGATGTGAGCTAGGGAAGGCATTCAGAAGCTGTGAAACAGTAATGTGAGGACCAGTGCGGAGATCACAGAAGATCCCCTGACCCTCTGCCGAACACAGAAACATGAGAACCTTCTTCTCATTGTCATCGGCAGCGTGCTCAGCAAGAACCCGGAGCAGTGGCTTGGTTGGTGGATATGACTGGAGATCGGTACACCAAGTGAGAAGGTCGCGACGTGTTGTGACCAGTTCTCTTGATTTGTCATCGCCCCATACAGTAGGATATCTACCCTTGGTGGAAGTCAAGAGAATTGGCTTGTTGCGGAGGAACCGCGGCACCATGAGGGCGTCAAGAACGTCCTCGACTGTGAGTTCGCAGTTGGGAGCCATGACGCCGATGGCACCTCCAACCTTGAAATCGGTGCCCTCCTCATCAGGGTAGTCCGTGATATCAAGATCGAAATGGTATGTTCGCTTCTCCGCGCCATCTTTGGTCAATTCTCTGGCCGTATGAATTTTTGCTGGATAGACATGGTAGGGAGGATGTGGCTGAACAAATGTAGGAGGCTGAATGGACGTATCGATGGATGCCAGGTTCCGATCGAGATGCGCATCAACTGTCGTGGAGGCTGCACCACTGTAATTCATGGAATCTCGGTCTGAGTCGAGGGAGATGCCAGAATCGCTGGGAGACGAAGCACTTTTAGGACTGGGGATCGACTTGAACGAAATCGTCTTCTCCGGCATATCGGCAATCTTGGTCAATGCTGTAGGAATATCTCCAATTTTGAGACCAAATGATCGAAAAGCATCATTATCTGGTAAAGGAACAGTCTCGTAATCGACGCCAGTGCGACGGGGGCCCATCAAGCAGCAACCGCCGCCACAGCAGCGACCGACGAATTCGGCCGTTGTCTCGCCAGTAATGCGCTGGATATCGCGGGCATTTTGTGCGATGAGCCTGGTCGACGCTCGGCGCTGACGGGGCTGGACCCGAGCAGTCAGCTCATCATGGTCGTCTGACTCTTCAGAGTAGGTCAATGACGGGGCAATTGACGGGGCCGTGGGCTCTGAGGGAATGCAGTCAGAGGTTGAGGTAACGAGGCCTTCAACCCGAGCCAAGTCCTCATTCAAAATAGACATGCGAGCGGCGTCACGGTGGAAACAATGTCCAACGTGGGGGAGGGGGGGAAGAGACGGGGGGAAGAGACGGGGGCGCAGGCGTAAAGCGGTCAACTGTCGGGTTGACAGAAGCGCGTGCGTCTGGTGGCAAGACGATGATTTTTAGGGGGGAAGTCGGCTGCTGTCTGGGTCTGGTCGGGTCGATGATACCGCTGCGGACGAACGGTAGGGCTGCCTGCAGGGTTGCAGGGCCGCCTGAGGGAAAGAGAGGTAGGTTGGCAGGATCGTTGCAAGTGATGACTATGACTGATGCAAGAAGGGGCAATTGCAATCGATAGGTGCGGTGAGTGATAGTTCTTCGAGTTACTGAGAGAAGAATCAAGAAAAGATGTCGAAAGAACAGGAGGATCGGACTGAGATCTGGAGTCGGCGAACAAATACGCTGCAGGTGAACAAGCAGGCCGAAGGGTTTTGGGCAGGCAGGGCAGGTAGCGGGGCCGGAAGAGATGAAATGGTGGGGACCAAGTGGCGGGGGCGGGCTGCACTGCTGCACTGCTGCACTGCTGCACTGCTGCACTGCTGATGAGCATCACGGCCAGACTAGGGGCACGCTAAGACCGGATGACAGGCGTCCGGCGGCAGGGATCTATTAACACTGTGCGAGACTTGGCAGGACGGGCCTGCTTGGCAACAAGGGGTTCAATTCATTCGGAAACGAAGTTCATCAATCTCCCAAATGTATGACGTGCCAACTAACAGATACTGCCATTTGCGCACCCTGATAAGCACCCTGATAAGCACCCTGATAAGGACGCCGTCGTGCCCCGTGGTCGACTTGGTGCACCGTAATAGGTAGGCATGGTCAAATCGATGACTTGATGATGAGAAAGCATGACATTGCCACTAGTCTCGTCATTTTATCAATCAGCGACGACACAAGATGGAGTATGCCGGACAGCAAACCAAACCTCCAGTCCGCCTGTATTACTCTGGAGTGGATCTATCTGGCACGGAGACCCAAGCACCCAACAGAGGCGTTTTGGAAGCGTGTGCCGCACTGTGCTACCAGGCCACTCTTCTTCCTCGCGACCTCAACCTGCGTACGCCGGGCCTTGCGTGCAGTGCAGCATGCGCCGAAGATCGGAAGGAAGATGTCTGTCTCCCCAGAGAAGCCACATTGTTCGCATTTTTCTTCGTCATTACTTTCCAGGCCCGGCCGCTCGTCCGGCTTGGCTTTCTTTGGCCATTCTAACGGACCACCAACAACTGCCCAAGATCCCGCCGACTTGTGCGCGATTCGTTGGGCCGCTGACCGAGCCGATGTTTTGATGGCCCTTCTTCTTCACATGATGAATTATGAACAATGGACGCGCTTTGACTCAAATGGGCGGCACAGCCGCATCGTCTTGCCCCCATGTCGTCTCTGGCCCCCCCCCCCCCCAAACGTCCCACACACTCTAGACGGCATCCCGTCCGCCGTGCCGGTTCATGAGCTCTGGAAACCGGGAAAGCCCCTAGACCGATACGTAACGCAAATTAATTTAGTGCAGGAGCATCATGGAAATTACTCCCATCGACATGTGATATGGATAAGAAACGAAAAAATGATCCCGACGGGTCCAATCGAAAAAGGGGTGGTGGTGGTGGTGGTGGTGGTGGTGGTGGCTTCCGAGACGTTTGAAGATTTTATTGATGGTCATCTATACATTAAGGCTTATCAGATCATCTTATCAATCGATCAAATGCCGCTTAATCTCTCACCCCTTTGCACGCGACACCCTGGTCGTAAGTTGCAACACACCTTGTAGCCGACCTCGAGCCAAGAGAATTCTCAGCTTGGCATCTGATAACTTTGAAATTACACCGCGTGCATTTCATGTATGTCTTGCCTTCGTTGAGCATACGTTGCCTTTCTCCCTGAACCTTGCGCGTAAAAGATATCGCTTTCACTATGCTTCTGCCCCTGGCTCCATTGAAGCTCAAGGCGCACTCCTGACAGTGCTTTGGCAAAGAAGCCGTCTCGAAGCTAAATTATTCCATGCTTTGCCTGTCTACCCACTTAGTATGACCCTTCTTCTACGCCAGCCTCAATCATGAATCTGGGATCCAGTGTCTGTGCTGTGCATTCCAACAGTCTATGGCATCGAGACTGCGTGGACGCGTGTCGCCACGTACGCTGAGGCGCGCCTGAAATAACATGAGCAGCACAAGGTTTCCCTTTGCCTCTCGGAAGACCCTCCCAGGGTCCTGGACAGAGGGGGAAAAAAATACAACTTAGCCGAACAGAGAGACACAGGGAAGTAACTTGGTAAACAATGACCATGCATGCCGGGACTGGATCGTGACTGACTTGGATAGCAGGCAGGGCATGGATAATGACCAAGCCCATATGGAACACGTCATGCCAACAGGAGTAGATACCATGACGAAAAGCAAAATAAACCACGCTGTCATCAGTCACCGTCTTGGAATTCCATGGTCAACAGAGACAGCCATGGCTGAAAGTTACTCTATTCGCTTGGACACGCTTCCTCTGATCACGCGAATTGACCAAGCAACAGAATTGGTTCCCGGCAGTGACATGGAGCTGCTTACTCCAGCCCCGGTGACTCGAAAAAAAGCCGCCCTGTAAGCCCTGTTCGATTCCACGATGCACAAGTAGCCTTGCATGAGCTCACTACGGAAGTCCCGGGCAGTCCCCATCATCATTGTGTCCAATCAAGTGAGGGGTTGCACGCAGATACCCGAGGATATGGGCCGAAAGAGGCTGACATGACAGCCTTATCGACGTGAACTGGATCTATACTATTGGATATTGGATCTCGAGACGGCACGTCGACAGACCGCAGGACTAGCTGGCGGTAGAGTAGTCCTCACATTGCATGATTGTGATCTACAGCGCTGGGCGGGCACTTTTCCATGCCAAACTAATAAATAGGTTGGGAGTAATACTCACTTGCATCGTCTGCTGCTTTTGCGAGGCTGTGGATCATGGACACTAGCAACACGAATCTCATGGGTGAGGTTTCGAAAACCCTTTCACGCCCTGGTCACATGTAACACTTCGGAGTGCAATCCTGTTTGATCTTAGTCACTATTTCAGAAGGCCAGAGAGTTATGCTGATATGGATTGTACTCGGACAAGCACCTCTGCTGACCGTGAAATACGATACCCATATCGGTGCTTTCATCAACTAACTAACCCACTTGGCGATTCCCCCCAACAGCGTCTATCGCACCCGTGAGTAAGCATGTCGATCAGGTCGCAGAGGGATGGGCCTCGTAAAGCACAACACGACGTATCAAGATGGAACCACAGTGTCCCAGGTTCAGCATCACAGATCACGGACTCATAGTTCTAATGCAGGGTGTGTATCTTTTCAACTTGGCCGGACGCCCATAAGCATGCTACATACAAAATAAGCCCAGTCCGGAACGCCTTCTCGCCGTGGTAAAACCATTGGTCAAATAAACGGAACATGACAAAATAAAATCCCCGAAGTTCCCCCTCCCTAAAATAAGCATGAAAACATTGATGCAGATAACAGTCTCAAATATCTCTCAAGTCGTACGAGCACGTTGTGAGTACTCAGTCAGTTGTCAAGCAGCGGATTCAGATATTGACTTGGAACACATAAGCATTAAAATATGTCGAGATCTCTCTTTCCCAGCGCCGAGTTCTTTTTAGGATTTGTAGCGCAGGTATTCGCCTGCAACCAAACAATGGTCACGTTCGAAGGGTTCTATGGAATGAAAGTCAGTCGCAGGAACACACAAAGATTACATTCATGGATCGAATGCAACTTACCCAGAGTCATCTGATATTTAGGCTTGATGGATTCAGCACGCATCTTCTGAACCTCGTTGGCGAAGACCTCAGCAGGAGGAGCAGTGCTGTCGATACAATTTGCCTTGATGGAAATGACGATGCCACCGCCGACTTTGAGGAACCAGTTGGCGTTCATGGCAACGATACGGGCCTGGTCGGGCTGAGCAACGTCTGCGAAAATGACGTCGACCATGGGGACGATCATGCGGTAACGAGCAGGCTGGCGAGCATCCTCGACGATGGGAACCACGTTGGGGCGCTTGGAGGCCATGTTGATAAGATCACGGCCAGATCTGTGGGAGAACTCGACGGCGTAGACGTAGCCGGTAGGGCCAACCAGGTCGGCGACGTGGGAGACGGATGTACCAGAAGCAGCACCGATGTAAAGGACGCGAGAACCAGGCTTCATGTAGATGTTATCGGCACCGCCAGCGATAGCAGCGCAAAGCTTGCTTCGGAAGGGGTTCCACATGCGATACTCAACCTTGGTCGTTGTCGAGGTGCCATCGTCGTTCTTAACAGTCTCGTCGACGGAGATGCGCTTCTCGCCATAGACAGAGTCACCGGGAGTGAGATTTCGTGTAGCGATACCGTCTTCTTTACCACCACGGACAACAAAAACACCAGGGTGACGATGAGGCTCCTGTTCAAGATGTCCTGGTTAGTTCCTAACTTGGTCCATATGGCGACAAGATTCACGTAAAGTAGACGCATTGAAGACCTACAACAACGACCTTGGCACCGCCCCTTTGACCAGGCTTGCCGCCTCCGCGAGGACCACCTCGAGCACCGCCGCGAGGACCTCCACGGCCGCCGCCTCCACGAGCACCAAAGGAACCTCGTCCACCTAATTTCATCAAGTCAGAATCAAGTACATCAACGACCAGACGACTGTCTTTCGACAGAGACAAACAGTACCACGAGCACCACCTCGGCCACCGCGATCACCACCGCCAAAACCTCCTCTGCCACCGCCGGAACCTCCTCGACCACCTCCTCCACGACCACCTCGCATGCCACCGCCACCGCGGGGAGCGCCTCGAGTACCGAAAGCCATTGATGAAGATGTTATGATCAAAGGCTATAAAATAGGAGACAAGCTGTCGCCTTTTAAAGATGTTGGACAAGTCGTGAAGTGCTCTTGTGCACTCTTGAGGGCTGTAATGGTACTTGCCGCTGGCTTTATGATGGATTGGTAGGTAGACTTTGACACCAGAAGAAATTTTTGAAGCTTTCACCTGGAAGCTTTTTTTTTTTTTTGGCTGGGGACCCGCTTATGTTCCATTCCAAGTTAGAGCGTTGTTGAAAAAGACCCCTGCACGACCTGCACGACCCGACCTTTTTCCGATTCCGATGTGGACTTGGTCGAAGCAAAATTGGCTGGGTATGCCGGGTCACGTGTACGAAGGACGTGCAAGTAGCTGCGACCAAATTAACGGATGCGAAGAGGCACGCTTCAATGGGAATTGGAATGAGTCAATGTACTGAGGAGACTTAAACAATATGAAATAATCTCATGAAATATACTCTTGTGTTAATTTTTATCTAGTTATTTGATAATTTCTGGTGAGCTTGCCACGTCTTTTGGCTCCCAAAACAGAGGGCGCCGTGGATGCACCAGCTGACCAGGGAGGGCAGCCAAACCCTAACAATTGCCCAAATTGGTAAGCGAGTTTTGGTAGCAGCCAGCGCCTTGGGGGCAGAAGTTCTGAATTTCTCAACTCCAGCCAGCGAACCCACGTCGCCGCCGAATCAGTCACCACATTCAAGTCGTCGAGATGGTGAGTTTTACCCTGCTCAGAAACAATATGAATCACTTGATTGGAGGACGGGCGATTCGTTTTGTTTTGCAATGCCAAATGCTGCCGAATATATTGATGTCGCTGTCGGTTCTGTCTGTCTGGGACGCGAGCGAGCGGGAAAGACGACGATGTATTGGATAACGGACACGGACTGACGCATTGTATTCTTCCCGAAAACAGGTTCGATACGCCGCCACCGAGATCCAGTCCTCCAAGTCGGCCCGCGCTCGCGGCGCCTACTTGCGAGTTTCCTTCAAGAACACCCGCGAGACCGCCCAGGCCATCAACGGCTGGAAGCTGCAGCGCGCTGTTGCTTTCCTCGAGAACGTCAAGGAGCACAAGGAGGCTGTCCCCATGCGACGATATGCCGGCAGCACTGGCCGCTGTGCCCAGGGTACGACCTTTCTCTCCCAACACAATTTCCGAATCGCTTCCTCTGCACTGCAGGACGTGCGTGTCGAAACTTCTCTACCGAGATGCACCATGTGACGATGACCAAAACCCATCATGACTGTTTGGGCTACTCGGCGACGAACGTTTTGATGTTCCTCTTGAGATTGATGGGTGTAGAAGAAATCATCAGCAGCTGACAATCGTTCTAAATAGGCAAGCAGTTCGGTGTCTCCAAGGCCCGCTGGCCCGTCAAGTCCGCCCAGTATCTTCTGGATCTCCTGAAGAACGCCGAGTCCAACGCTGATGCCAAAGGTCTCGACACTGGCGCCCTGGTTGTCAAGCACATCCAGGTCAACCAGGCCCCCAAGCAGCGCCGCCGAACATACCGTGCTCATGGTCGCGTACGTTTTTGCCTCTCCTATGTCCCCTAGCTCGATCCGCGATCCTCCTTGCTTGCGATGGATTGGACGATCATACCCAAGGATAAAGAAGTCATTTTCTAACAATTTTCTTTTTTACAATAGATTAACCCCTACATGTCGAACCCTTGCCACATTGAGCTCATCTTGACTGAGGGCGACGAGGTTGTTCAGAAGTCCAGCGAGGTTGTTGGTCGTGACGAGGTCCGTCTCAACTCGAGACAGCGTGGTGCTCGTCTTCGCAAGGCCATTACTGCCGCATGAACTTTTCAAAAAAAGCGTAAGCAGGGATTGGTTTTAGTGTTGGAAGGCGCAGGAAAACTTGAGAAACGTTGATATGTTTTCGGGGCAATTCGTGGCTTATATCTCGTGGTGTATCCAAGGCTACGGTGGGAGCATGGCATCGAAAGGGAAATACCGCATACACATTTCCCCCCTTTTTTTTTTCGCAAGAGTTCTTGACGAAACAAAATCAACGACATAAAAAACCTCATGCTCGACTTTGACCCCGCGCCAGTCTCTGAGATGATGTCTTTGCAATTCAGCTTGATCCATGATGTGTTCCTTAAGGTCTTGCTTGATACCTGGACACTACTTTTGACTTTCGACATACATGCGGAATGCACCCAGAAGTCATTTGCCGTCTATGACCCATTGTGCCACGTTAGCGAGTGACGGAAGGTGAGGCGGCGTTACTCAACAGGCTCTGCAACGGCGACCTATTGCAAGGATTTGACAGTTCCATGCTTGTATTTACAAGAAGAGCTCACAATGGCAACAACTCAAGCAACTCAAATATGACAGTATCGGATAGACATTGCATCCAAGGACGGCGCCGGTGTCTGGAGTAGTCCCATAGAATGCTGTAGTTATGCGTGAGACGGCTCCTGGACGAGCCCCGGGCCTTTGTTCTTCAACTCAGGAAGTCACCTGAGATAATTGGCCCCAAGTCTACCGTCCGATGCCTCAATGACGCCGTTGAAACGACCCAGCCCTGGACTTTCCGAACCGGCATATCTCGCGTTTCTGATGACATGCTCATCGTAAGACAGCGCCCCAGCCAAGAGTCATGCCCAAGATGTCAAGCATCACTTCTTCTTCCGTTTTGATATAAGGGCTGATCCGGGCAAGGAGTCCGTTTTTAAATTGTTGCATCAGATGGCGCGAGGTGGGTTCCTACTTCATTGCCCCTTGCCCCTCTCGGGGCTCTCGTGTTTCCAGTTTCTCTAGAGAAACAAGAGCAAGCTGTCGAACTACTTGCAGGAATGTGTGTGGTGACGACCAGCATCGTCTCTACGCGGAACCTCGGCGCGTGCATGCATCGAGCTTACTATGAGTGTCAAAGCAAGGCACACCGGTTCCAAAGTCTCCGAGAATTGATGCATTAGACAGTTACGGAGTACAGTGCATAGATACAAGTAAGAAAGTATATATGTACAGAGCTCAGGGCCAAGCGCCGCGCAAGTCATTAGTCATTGTTCCAGAACAACTGACACTGTGTTCATCAGCCCCACAGTTACCCGACCCAATCAAGATTCAAGTCCTGACAACCAACCATCAACAAATTGATACCCCCGCCAAGACGCCCTCATTCTCTGGAGCTCCCTTGCCAGAACCAGTACCTGGAAACGCAAGTCAGCTACGGATCTCCGAACAACAGAGTCTAGAGTCTGAAATGCCCAAGCAAGCCATAGCTTTGAGAAGGGAGTGCGGTCACTTACACTGCTGCATATTCCACCTGGAACTTGGCCGGCATGTCCTTGCAAGTGGCTGGCGGAGAGCCACCAGCTGTGTCGACTCGATAGACATGCTTGATGTCTCCTGTCGTGCCGCTCTTGGTTGCCAAGCGGAGCCAAGCGACGGCCTTCTCGCCAAGCTGTCCCACGGCAGCTGTTGCAGGGGCATTGGAGGAGCCGTCCTTGGTACAGTCAACCTGGGCGATAGTCTCTTTGGGCGTGTCCATGTCGAAGTGCGGCGTCGAGCCGTCAGTGAAGTAGTGCAATCCGGACTTGGCCATGGCACTGGGACCGAGCTTTTCCATATCTTCTTCAAGTTTGAAGTGTACGGCCATGGCGGGCATGCGCGACAGGACGTCTGGGTGGAGAGCAGCCAGACAGCTGGCATTGAAGAGCGTGGCCACGGCGCCGGCAGCCTTGGGAGCAACGCTTTCGTTGTTTGGATCGCATGTGTAGTTTTGCGTACCGCGGCCGACAGCGACATGGCGCACCTTTGTCCCGTCGTCTGGCGCGGGTAGCCCATCGACACCTGCGACAAGGGAGATTGATATCAGTTTTGACTGATGAGAGTCGTGTGAATATTCAGGTAAGCAAACTCACCGACGGGCATACGAGCTTTGGACAGGTCACATGTGGGTAACGAAGACAAGGCCTTGGCGGCTTGGACTTTGGAAGCAATGAGGTTAAAGTAGCCGGATAAGCCGTCGAGTGCGCTCACAGGATTGTCTTTGAGGTCCAAGAGGGGAAATGTTGTTGGTGCAGCATTGGCGGCCACAGCCAATGTGGCCATGACGATAGTTGATGGACGCATAATAGTGTGCTAAAACTAAAATTGTGGCAGTGGAAGTGAAGCCGAGTCCCCGTCAATTGAGACTCTGATTTCAACTTCTCGGTGTCGCCCAAATATGAGGTGCAGAAGTTTCTGCAGACGTGCAGGTCGTGAAAGTGACGATGGTTGATATGAGCCAACCTCGACAAGAATAAATGAGCACACGGTAAATGACAATCGTAACTCGGGACAGCGATGATAACGAAGACAAATGAAAATAGGAAATAAGGAAATAAGGAAATAAGGAAATAAGGAAATAAGGAAAAGGAAAAAGAAAAGAAAAAAAATCCAACTGCGATGGATATATACCAGCCAGTTGAAGACGACAGGTTTGATGTTTCTAGCAGGACAGAGAGGGTGACACGCACTTCTATATAGGTTGACAGGCATGGGCAAGACATGGCAGCGACAGGGCCGCCTACGTACCTGCGGCTACCGGCAACCAAGTAAACAGGCATAATTCTCGGGAACAGAGAGGAGCTTATTGACTCACTCAACTCACTCATTGGCAGACACCGTTCTGCCCGCTGTGCATGCATGCAACTGTGACCCAATCAAGTCGGGATGGCATGGGCGGGAGGCTTGGCTGCACAGTGCTGATTGGCTGCTGTCTACGGACGTAAGCGCCCTGCCTCAGATACATACTATGTATATACATATCGGAGGTGGCACTCAGCGTATGACAGATAGACCGTGATGCGTCGAGACGTCCTGTCCCAGCCCTCTTTCCATCTTCCTTCATTGGTCTGCATTCTCGGCCGCCAGAATGGGCCGGCGCCTCATATTAATAGACTGCGCAGCTTGCGCGCAGCTTGCGAAGCCTGGCGCACGGCGCACGGCGCACGGCACGCGGCACAAGGCACACACACAGCCAAGCCATACATACATTCTGGTATGAGAGCGAGTTTGGATGACTTGATTTGTTGGATCCCCGACAGCAAACGTATCATGTATCGTGTAGGGATATGACATGTTTGCATTGAATCTACATGGAAGCGAGGCCAAGATACGTAGCCTGTTGAAAGGACTATACTGCATTACTTCTTTTGTAGGAAGCTGATCACATATTAGTCTTGTTCTGCCAGATTACCAACAAGTAAGTGCTCCCATCAGATACATGGACACACCCACA
Organism: Epichloe amarillans; assembly: GCA_024072835.1. NCBI lineage: Eukaryota > Fungi > Ascomycota > Sordariomycetes > Hypocreales > Clavicipitaceae > Epichloe > Epichloe amarillans. The sequence continues at coordinate 1,890,254 of CP099637.1, read as the reverse complement.
CTTCGCCCACGAAAGCCCCAACCCCCCAAGCCCCCGCATTTGCGTGTACCTCGGACCAGCCTGAGACCTGCATTTCCAATATCTCATCAAGCATGGCAGCAAGCATGGCAGCAAGCGTCATCAAGATCCCTCGAAGCCATCTTGCTTCCAACTCCCGTGACTTGCACCTGATCCCGCAGACCCGACCCCTGCGGCTGCCATCGAGGACCCCAAGCTACTCGCATGCTTCTCAATGTCTGTGCTGCCGAGCCAGTACAGCGAGAAGAAGACAAGGACGTGGAGCGCCACGCAGTATGCTGCGAAAAGATTCCTACTTGCACGGGATGCCAGGACCATGCGCGTGATCGAATACACCACCCTCTCGGGAAGGCTCATTCGGTGATACGCTCTAGCAGACTCTCTGCCACGGAATGCCGCAAATGGCGATATGTTTGACTCATAGGCCTTGCGATACCTGTCCATGGAGATTCCTGGATTTCCACTTCCACCCATGGAAACTGTGCAAGGATTGGGGTTGGACGTGTACGCTGATGACGAGGTCGAAGTAGCGCCGCCTCGGTTGTATGTTGACACATATCTCGTCTTCTCATACAAGCTCAGGTTGTCCTTCTGCAAAGCTGCCACTTCTTGTCGCAGTTGCTGCACAGTCCGGTGAGTCTCGGCCAGCTCGTTTTCGAGCTCCGTGTTTTTCTTCTTGAACCGATCTCTCTGCGCCGTGACCATTGGCAGGATTCCGGATCCTCCTCCCATCGGTTCCCGTTCCCCTGGCGCACTGCGCGGATCTATGCCGCTAATGATCGACGAGGTAGGTGACAGTCTGCCCTTTCGAGTTTGCGCCCGAGTAACGTATGTGCCCGCGACTGACGCACCGGACGGGAAGGCATTGACCCCCTCCGCCTGCATATTTTCGAGGTCTTCTTCCAACTTCTGGTTCAGATTCTGCGATTTCTCCAGCTCTGCATTTGTTCTAGAAAGCTCCTCTTGCAAATCTTCCAAGCGACTCTGGAGGTCTTGATGAGAAACCCGAAGGACTGTGAGCTCGTCACTTAGCTTCTTGTTCCGAGACAAGAGGAGTTTTTCAAGCGAGTCCCCCTTGTCCTCGCTCTCCTCGGGTTTCTCATGTGCTTCATCGTCATCTCCTGTAGAAAACTCGATGCTCTTGAGAACCTCCAGCTCCTGCTTAATGTCATCATAGTCGCCCCATTTCTGAACTTTAGCTTTGAGTGTTTCCTTTTCATCCTTCAAATGTGCCGTTTCGCGCTCCATTGCGCGAAGTCGTGAGTCCCAGTCGCGTCTCATCGTCTCTTTTTCTATCCGTAACGAATCTAGTTTCCGGATCAATGACGAGTTCTCGCTCCTCATGCGCATATAATTGGGGTCATTTTCAAGAGGTTCCTCGGGCTGCGTAGAGAGAGAGGACTTGGCTTTTGCCAGTTCGAGCCTCAATTGCTCGTTGCGAGCTTCCACCTCAGCAAGTCGGGCGCTGGTTCGTTCGATATCTGAGTGGAGCATCTCAAGCTCCGCACTTGACGAATTACCTCGCTTGCTCTCTTGGTCGTCGCTCGTCTTGCCAAGGCGCTGATTGACTTCATAGCTTGCGCGCATCTCATTGAGAAGTCGATCCTGGTTTTCTACTTTTTCTTCCAAGCTCTCTTCTTTGGCTTGCCAGTTGTCTCTTTTCTCTTCCAGCACGGCATTCCAAGAGGATTCAACTTCTTTGATCCTGCTGTCAAGGGTTGTTTCGATTTCTTTCCGGGCTGTTCGTTCAGACTGAAGCTTAGCTTCGGTTTCTTCTAATTGAGAAGCAAGTTTTGAAACATTCTCCTGAAGGTGTTTGTTTTCGTCGGCAAGTTTTGGAACGGTCTCTTCGGACACAAGCATGGAATCCACGGATGCTTCAAGTAAGGGGTATGGATCTGGAGCTTCTGATATAGAGGTGTATGCCTGTAAGAAAGCCGAGTTGACGGATTTAGAGTGATTCGTAAGAAGGTCGATAAAGTTCTGGTAGGCTAGTGTGGTGTCAGTAATCAGACGAAAGCATGATGATGCAAACGAATACAGAGTATAAAAAAAAATACCTTTCAGTAGGCCTTTGATCTCAGTTAACTTGCTTGCATCTTCTAGCTTTCGAAAATCCTTTGTTTTCTGAGCCAGCTCTTTGCGCTGGACGGTTGAATCTCGTTGGTAGGTCAAAATTTCAGAGGCGGTATTGTCGAGGTTCGAGGTCAAAGTTGTCAGGTCGACGCCTGCTCATTCTGGTCAGCTAAAACAAATATCAGTAACAAGCGAGAACACAATGTCATCGTACTTCTCCAAGCCGATATGGCATGTTGAAACTTGTTTCCTACTCCTTCGGCGGTTGGCATCGTTGACCCTGTTGTACTTGGTGTAGCTTCAGGGCCATATATAGATTCATCCGCAGCTTCAGCTTCAGCCATTGCGCCGCGCCGGTGCTATCCGTCAAATTTCGTTGTCGGAAACTGTTACGTAATCTTTCAGGCCGGAAACCGCGATACACAGGAGGCTGGAAGGTGCCAAGGACGACCGAGATGGCTCGCTGGCAGAGTTAGCCACGAGCCAGATGTTGGAGTGTTGGAGACCGGCCAAAGAGGTTGGGAGTAACCCTGTCGCAGGAGGAGGGCGATGGGCGATGGGCGATGTCAACGTGTCTGGTTGTTCATGTTGTTCATACTCCGTAGATTCGTAGACAAAGGGGTGTGGCCTGTATATACACCCCACTGTACTTGTGGCACTTATGTAATATTCCACCATTCACAAGCTCAGTAAGAGCAGTGCTAGTGGGTCTCGGAGCTACATGTACAGCACGACAATGCAAAGCCATATCGTTGCGTCTCCAACTCATAAATGTACCCGGTTACTGACGAATCTAGCTGCAAGGCTTGAACATCACTCGACACCCTACGTCCAATCGCAGCCAGTGCAAGCTGCAAGCTTGCCATCCCGCGCTCAACGCCTGGTCATCTAACAAGCCGACAAACTCGATATCATTGAACAGCGCACGTTCATGACCTGTCTCTCAATCGGGAACCTACGATACTGTAGACGTTGCCGAATCTTGTCATCTGCAAATATGATCGGTCTGTCGCAAAACCGCAGATGATACAATCGCCGGCATGGCATCGCACGCTGCAGAGCTAGTCACTGGCTCTGAAGAGCAGGCCGGTGACGAGACTGGGCCATATATCTTGCGACCGCTATTGGAAGAAGTTCCTCTTTCCACAGATGGTTCTGAGAGCAATGTGAAAATAAACTGTGTAGAATACTATGGTAAGTACGATAACGTGCCAGTAGCCATGTGGCTGTCATTAAAGTGTGAATAGATGGGAATCTGTACATCGGTACATCGGCTTCTGAAATCCTGCATTTCGTCCACATACCACCAGATCCAAACGACAAAGTCGGACGACCAGTATATATCCCAGCTTCGAGGCTGTCACCCGTATCCTTGGACTCATCTTCAACATCGTCTACCAAAGAACCCGGAGTTCAAGAGATTCTCTTGTTGCCCCGAATCGGCAAGGCCTGCATCTTGTGCAACTCAACAGCTGCTTTTTACTCTTTACCCGAACTAAGTCCAGTGTCCGGTATAAGCGTTGTGAAGAATTGTAGTTGGATAGGTGGTGTGGATTTGAACGAGACCGACTTGGACGGTAACTCAGGAACCACGTCAGGAAATGATGCCACCATTCTACTGTCTCTAAAGTCAAAGATTCGAGTTGTACGCCTCGCTGACAAGGTGTTGGAAGCTCCCGTGAGTCGTTCAGACTGCTTCTACACACGACGCCACCACTAACATGTAAGATCAGAAAGTAACCTTTGCTGGAAGTGTTTTGTCCGTGCGCCGAGACTCTATAGCTTGCGTTGCCGACTACAGATCATATGCTCTGCTAGATATCTATAGGCAGCTTACAATACCTTTGATGAGCATATCAACGTTGGAAGACACCCCTGCAGAGCAAGTTGGAGTGCCAGAGCATCTTCCCGAGGCTGAGTCTCATACCGTCGACCAATCTGCAAACCCAAAAGGCGCCAATCGAAACACACAAACCCTTGGCCACAGTCGCATGTCGAGTAAAGCTAACGATGCCACCCCGGGTCAACAGTCAGCCCTTCCTGGGCCTCCGACCAGTCCCCAACCATCAATCGAAGTTGAATCGACCCCCGTGCAGGTTGAAAAACCTCTACCTGTGGCACCGACCAGTGATTCCAAATCATCTCCCAAGACAGAGACAGCATCTTTGGACACCCCCATTACTCTAAGACCTCATATAGCTTCACCAAGTCCTGAAGAGTTTCTACTAGTTATAGGGACGAAAGCATCGGAACCAGGCGTGGGCATGTTTGTCAGTCTAGATGGAGAGCCTACAAGGGCCACCATTCAGTTCGACAGATATCCCGAGCAAATCATCGTTGATGGGAGCAAATTTGACATGACCTCGTCGCAAACGGGGTTCGGAGACCAAGAAGATGGCCACGTCATCGCTTCCATTTGCAAGGATTCTGATCAGGGTCCTCGCTTTGGCTTGGAAATCCAGCATGTTAATGCCGGCCAAGAGGCGAACCCGGATAAATATTGGCTGGAGGCCAACTCCCCTCCTACGGGACAACCCTATGGAATGGCAACACTGATGGGACGAGGGCAAACCCGACTTGATGAGGTTGTCTTGAAGCTCAGCCAGAAGAGATTTGCGCCATTTCCTGGCCCATTAGAAACATCTTCTACCTCGTCACTCAAGACTTCTGACTCTAGGACAGCTCTGTCTATTGAGCGGCTATCCAAGGAACGAGAGCTTTTCGAGCGTGATGATTCCCAAGACGACGACTCTCTGCCCGAGGGCTGGGAGTCGGCGCGAAATAAGGAGGGAGAAGACTTCACACGACGACTTGCAAGCGCCGAAACGAAATTGGTGGTCTGGAACGGCAATCGCATATGGTGGGCCATTCGAAATCCTTTGATCATTCAGCTTGACACCATTCTCGATGGTGCTGTCGCTTGCGAACGGATGATAAACATTGACCAAAGGCCTGTATATTATGTCCTGAAGCTTATCCGCGGTCGAGAAGCCAGGACTGAGTTGGACTACATGACTATGGACTATTTGAGGCAAAAGGCAGGACTCCTCCTCTTAATCAGTCTATTGGCCCTTTCATCAACTCAGCAAATGACCGATTCGGAGCTCAATGCCTTGGAAGATGTCTTGGTGGACAGTAAATTGGATCCTCGAGTTGTTTTGTCACTAGTCCCTGGAGTTCGTAACGACATAATCGAAGGCTCCCGCGGAATATGGATTTACGCTGGTGTGAAGAGGATTGCCGAACAGTTTTCTCGCAGCATCTCGTTTGAGACATCAGCGAAGGAGGCTCTGCAGGGCATCGATACTCGTACCATGCAGTTCTTGAGGCGCTTTTTGTCGTCCTGGAGAAAAATGAAGGGATTTGGCAGTGTACCAGACGAGAGTGAAGTCTTTCGTACCGTGGATGCCACTTTACTGATTGTCTTGCTTGAACTGGATCAGCGTTCAGTCCAAGGCTTGGCTGGGGGGGGGGCCGTCAGAGCCGAGCTGAATGGACTTGTCGACAGTGGTGTTGAGTGTTTTGATCGTGCTGTTGACGTGCTCGAATCGTATCATCGGCTTTTCGTGCTCAGCAGACTGTACCAAAGCCGCAAGATGGTTGTCAATGTTTTAGCAACATGGAAGCGTATTATCGAGGGAGAAGAGGATGCGATGAAAGAATTCCAAGACGGCGAGCAACGCGTGAGGGACTATCTAAGAAAGATAGGCAGTCGCGCTCTGGTTCAAGAATATGGAGTTTGGCTTGCCAACAGGAATCCTCGGCTCGGCGTTCAAGTTTTTGCCGAAGACGCAGGGAGATCTCCCAAGTTTGAGCCTCCTGAAGCTGTTGAGATCTTGCGAGCCGAGGCACCTGCTGCAGTGAGATATTACCTGGAGCACCTGGTCTTCGACAAGGGCCTCACAACATACGTGGGAGAACTTCTTAAATACTACCTCGATGTTGTACTCGGCGACCTCGAAACCTCCCCATCAAGCCGGGAAGCCGTCATGGCAGCCTACGACGCATACAGGGCTTTGCAGGCCCCGAAGCCTACATATCACCACTTTTTGGCGCAGAATGCACCACCAGACGATGAGGTATGGAACAGCCGCCTACGACTGCTCCAACTTCTCAGCGGCCCGCATGAATACAATGCTGCTGCTATTGCACAGCGCATCGAAAGCCTTCCCGGCGACTTGCTCGTGCCCGAGACAATCATTTTGGCAGGACGCCGGAATCGCCATGAAGAAGCCCTCCGTCTCTTAGTCCATCAGCTGGGCGATTACGACACTGCGGTCGCCTATTGTCTCAGAGGGGGATCAAGCGTGTACTCCCGACCTCAGCTCCGCTCCCGAAGCGATAGCTTACCCGAAGAAGACCAGCAACGCCGGCTTTTCCAGGCAGTACTCGGCGAGTTCTTTGCCATCGCCGATGTGAGTGATCGTGTGGAGCAGACCGCGGCTTTGCTCGATCGTTTTGGTGGATGGTTCAAAGTAGAAGACGTACTGGGCCTGATTCCCGACACGTGGTCGGTGGATGTGATAGCTGGGTTTCTCACGGGTGCCTTCAGGAGAATGGTCCGCGAGAGGCATGAGATGACAGTGAGGAGGGCGCTGAGCGCAGCAGAGAACTCGAGAGTGAACTACGAGTTGATCGTGGGTGTGAAGGAGAAAGGACCGAGCATCGAGGCACAGAACTAGAACAGAACCTCACCGTGTTGGGGGACATGAGCCAATCAATTGACTTCTTCTTTGGCGCCGCACTGGTCTGCAAACAAGCCAAACTATGTTCCCTGTTGAGGAAAACACAATTATCATGGGCCGAGATCGTGTCGCGCCGCGGCGCTCCATAGTGCTATCGTCGTTGTGGCGGTGGCCTCGAGCTGAAACAAACTATTGACTGGAGCCGATGCACGGCGCGCTCGACGGCAGGCATTTTTCTTTTTGCGTCGCCCCGTCACGATTGGGATTACTTGCACGGGTCTCATCATCTTCACAACACGAGGTCATCTATCGAGGAGCAGTGAAGCATGTTGAGGGAGTCAAGACCCATCATTCGATTTGAATACTATCCTAGCTAGAGGCATCTTCGAAGCCATCAGCAAGCCATCAGCAGAGCTCCAAGATGCTGCCATTGTGCGATAGAAAAAACCCCAGGGTATCGAAAGAAAGAGAGAAAAAAACAAGCAAACGTCCCAGAAAAGAGTAACCCTCCCTTGGGCTAAACTCGCTGCCAGAGCAGATAGGGGCCATGATGCTGGGCATTTATATCCATTTATAATGGTCAAATAGAGCGAAATAAAACCAAAAAAAAAAAACCAGGACTCCGTCAAATGAGGTCGCCGCTTTGGGACCATACTCCTTCCAATCCTTGCTGGCCTGTGTCCAGATGGAATGTTACATACGCTGTCGTATCATGCTGCCTTCTAGTATGGCTATTAAATATGGGATTTTGATCAAGGTTTCGTCACGAGACTCCTTGCGTATACGCGAAGTCTCGATATATCGTAGAAAATGGTATCATGGCAAGACCTCACCTCGCTGCGATTTAGATGGAAGCGCCCGAGGTCGTCTTCAACATCTCCTGCATTTCTTTCAGCTGCTCCTCAGTGGGATCATCAGAAACCCATGGACCCTTCTCCTCATCAGTGGCACCGTGGAAACCATCGGCACGCTCGAGAGTCTGGACGTCCAGATCCGTCACGTATGCCTTGCCATCCGACAGCTTGATCCGAACTTCGCGTTCAGTTGACAGCATCATGTCATCCTTGGCTAATCTTCGAGGGCCGTCAAAAACAGCCATGATACGCTTTCGCATAGTCATCTGACCCTTGTCGAAGCCCCAAGATGACGGATAGTCGCGGCGACTTTTGCGACCACGGGTCTTGGTTGGCATAGGCACACCTCCCCGGGCGTGTGTCAACCCACGAGATTTCTGCACGCCATTGGCGGGGTTGCCCTTCTTCTTGCTGGACGGCGAAGAGTTCGCTCTGGAAGAAGCATACTCGCCGGCGTCATTGTCAACCAACTCGAGATCATCGTCTTCGTCGTCGTCGTCGTCGTCGTCGTCGTCATTTTGGCAAGTCTGCGTGGTCTGTGTCGTCGTGGGCAAGTGGTTCTTCTCCAAGGTTTGATGCACAACTTGATCGTTCTCCACTTCAGCCAAATGCTGCGCGTTGATGGCCTCGGCGGGGTCCTCCTGTTGGACAATGCGGAGCACACAATCGTCCAAATGTTCGTAAAAGTCCTGGGCGTTGGAGAAGGTCTGCGAGCAAGTGCTGCATTTTCCGGTGGCGTCTGGGGCGTAGCCAGTGAGCTTCCTGCCGGCAGCGACACCCGCAGATGTCTTTTTCCGACTATTGGGAGGTGTCTGCTCGACTCCATGAACGGCTGTCAAATGTCTCTTGAAGACGTCTGCTCGATTAAAGGATTTCTCGGCAGGGGTACCAGAGCCGGGACAGAAACCGCACACCATGGTTCCCTTGTAGTGAGTGAGTGTGTGTCGATTCTTGTCGTATTTGCGAGCAAACCCCTTGACATGATACTCGCAAGTTTGGATTGGACATTTCTCGGGGCGCTCGGTCTGATGGGTGAGCATATGGGCCTTCAAATCCTTGAAGACCTTGCCACAGTCGGGATACGTGCATCTCTGCTTCTCTCTGGCTTCATCTCCGCTGTAGTCTGCAGAGCCGCCTGGCGATATCAAGTTGGCCGTACTAACTCGGCGACCGCCGTGGGGGTCCATGTTAGCGCCATATGGGCTGGTAATGTAGGTAGGAACAAAGGGGCCATTTTGAAGAAAAGGCGAGGTGCTGCCGGGGCGAACCATGTTCGGCTGAGGCGATGATGACAGCGACGAAGAGGGGACGAAGGCGTGGGTGGCGGGGTGGTGAAAGTGGCCATGGTAAGGCGAGAGGGGCATCTGTGGGCGAGCGATCTCTGGGTGGATGAGAGAGGAATCTGGAGGGAAAGAGATGGTGTCAGTGGCCATGGCTGTGAGACTCGTTGTCGTCGATCAACACGACGCGGGTCGCGACGGATGGGCAGGGCAGAACATCAAACAGCACAAAAAAGAAAAATGATGTTGGAAGTTGGAGGTAAAGCCGAGGCGGAGATGGTGGCCAAAGCGTCCGTCCGAGAGGGAGCCAAACCGGGGAAGCCCGGCGTTGGCGCGCCATGGAGCCAGGGGCCAGGGGCCAGGGGCCAGGAGCCAGGGGGGCAGAGGGCGGCGCAGGGGGGGGATGCAGGCCGGCCAGACAGAGACACCCAACTGGATCTCGCAGGTTTGTCACTCGTTCAGTTGCAGTCGCAGCAGTTGCGGCCAGGCTACCTCCACTGGCCCGCACTGCAGGACGGAGAAGCCGGGCCCGTCACACAAAAATACACTGCCTCTCGCACCACCGCGGCGGCATGAAGCCACCTGCATCGGCCAAGCCCGCCACGCGAATGCCTGTCTCAGGTCTCAGGTTTGGCTTGCAAGACGGCGGCGGGATCACCGAGCCTCCCGGGAGAGAGAGAGAGAAGGGAAAATCCAAGGCGAAGCCGGGCAAGGGCAAGGGCTGATATCATATCAAGGACGCGCAACAAAAAAACATGCATGTATGCGCTTGACTTACCGACAAAGGATTTTGGCTGCGCGCCAAAGTCGAAGGTGGTGTAGTCGTCCATGCTATTGTGGTAATACTCTGTGCCATTCATGTAGTCGCTACCCACGATACTGGGCTGGAGGCTCATTGTGTTGTTGTTGTTATTGTTCCAATCTGAGACTCCCAGCTGTCCGTGATTCGATTGCGGTGAACCGACTGCTGACGAGGGCGCAGAAGGAATAGATGCTGCGGAAAGGCCAGACGATAAGATGTCGTCTGTGTAGACACCGGGAGATGGATGACCCGTCAAGATGTAGCTCGAGGTCTCGGCATATAGCGAGGGCTCAAATCCCACTGAGGTTGTGGCAGCTGGATATGACACGCCCATGTCCATGGGGGACGCGGAAGCGAATGTGTTTTGAGGGGGTTCGGGATAGCTGTTGAAACCGTCGTTGTGCTGCTGTTGTGGGAACAGGCTGGTGGTATAAGACTGCCCGGCCATGGAGGCCATGATGTGATCGAGTTGAAAATCGGTACAGCCAGTCTGTGAGGGTTCAGTGCCGTGCTTGAGAGTGTGGGATTTCCAAGCTTTACATAGGCGGCTACTGCTTGCTCACGCCGTCGAGAACACTTACGCTGGAACAACTAGTTTCCATTCCACGCTCGCGGAGCGCCGGTGGTTGTCTTGACTCACGGGGCGGCCGGGTTCCGCTCGTATTCGGCTGAGTCACAGCGTTGGTTCACTTAAAGAATTAAAATAGAAAGCAATAGAAAGCACGGATTTGCTGATTAAGACGGAGCAGGTCTTGGCTGTAGAACAGCCAGAGGGAGGGACTGTGTGTTGTTGATAAAGTCGGGAGGATCCAAGATCGGTGGAAAATTGTGTGTGAACTGGTATAAGTGAGAGAGCGTTGCGAACGTCGGCGTCTCTCCTCTCAGCGGAAGGCGTGCAAGAATATTTGATCTCTTCGGATAATACAGGTAACGATTGACCGTTGAAGTGATTCAACGAGATGTTTGTTGGCTTGTTGGGTCAGAGAAGGCTGACAACATTGATCATGCAGATGGGGGCCCAGAAGTAGATATAGGCGACATCATGCCGTCGTAACAAAAGACGGATTGTCCACCCCAGGGGCCCAGCCAACGGACGGGGATCTACTGGGAGAGAAGGTCGAGATGACGACGGAGTAGTCGAGTTCGGACAAGGCGGTAGGGCAGCAGGAGGACATGCCGCCAGCCTCATCCGGGAGGGGCCAGGGTGTGCGCGCAAACAAGCAAGGCTCCGTTTTGGCAAAGGAAAATGAGGATTGAGGAGGCATCTCATCTACTCCGTATTCCGTATCCCGCCAGTTGAGTTGTCGTTGTCCAGGGACCAGGGGCGTACGTCTTTCTTGGTTCTCGGCCTGGTGGGCTGGCTACTTCGGTATTCAGTCGAGCGAGAGCCTCGTCTTCTGGGGAGGAAGGCGTTGTCGTGGAGCTGTCGTGGAGCTGTCGTTGAGCTTCCTGGGCGTGGCCCGTCTTCTTGTCTTCTTACGAGGAGGGCGTGTGATGAACTGTGATGAACCGGGTCCGGTCCAGCGCAACGAACTGCATCAATGCGACGACGATCTCCTTGGGTGCGTACCGCTACTTGTCGTGTCACTCACACCCGGAGTTTTGGATGCTGGGAAGAATGTCCAGTGCGGATTTGGGAGAGCAAGAGATGCTGGAGGGGCGCCTGGAAGGGTCTCGGGCGCTGCAAGGGGCGACGCGCGCATGTAGAGATACAAGGTGGGCCCGTCCCATCCATCCCATCCCATCCCATCCCATCCCACATCTAATCCCATCCCATCTAATCCCGTACATATGTACGCGATGCGCGGCGACCCCCATCGGACCGGGTTGCGCAGGGATGGCAGGGATGGCAGGGATGACTAGCCACAGGAGGAGGAACCTGGGAGGCCAGGGGTATCGGACATACTAAGCTCGAATGGGACTACTTCCTTTGGCCACACACAGTCTTAATAGATGCAGCAGATTCGCAGTGACGCCCAACAAGACTGAAGACAGAAGAACCCCCCCAAATCGGCGGTTGGTGTCTGAGACAACACAAAGGGCTGCATGTATCTTGCCAGTTCCAGACACGAAAGAATACGTACGTGCGTGTACGGGTCATCGAAGCCTTGGTTTGATGATTCGGATACGGGACCGAATGGGAACAGTCAAGGACAACCACCAGTCGTCTCACCTACTTGTCTCGGGGACGCGTGACTGCCAACAATGTTACAATTTGCCGGCCATTGCCGGCGCGGATCTCGCGGATCTTGACGAGGCGAAATTTCTCTCCGCTCTGTCAGTGCTTACGATGCTATTTCGGGCCCAGTATGAGTTCGGACCGTCGAACAAGGTTCCAGTCGTCGAGTCCGTACATGTACATAGTAACATGTCCAGAAATTCATCAGGGGCTTTCCGTCGCTAACTGCCACATTGCGCTGAATCAATCTCACGGTGAAATTCGGGTTGCATTTCTCCGCCGTCCAATTTGATAAAACCCTGGTGCCCACGTAATCCCTTGCCCGTTCTGTCAGGCGTACGTCACCACGTTCAACAAAGCGTTGTCAGGCGAGTTACCACTGACATGTTGACTCACATACAATTTGACATGTCTGTAAATGGAACATTGTACAAGCTCTTCTCTGTATCGATGCATGGGTAAGCGAGAAGTAAATTACCAAGTGTAAAAAAGGGGTCCCACCTCTTCACCAACCTTGGCGTGTGCCATGCTACTAGTGCTTATTTCGTGATTTCTTCTGATGAATGTCATTGTCGGGGAAAATGCCATTATTACCGCCACCAAAGGTTCGTCCTCACCGTCTCCTGATTGCATTAGTCACGCAAGCTGGCCAAACGGCCCAATGGAACAATTCTCCTCGAATTCTCCACGGATTCTCCTCGGATTCTCCTCGCGGAGCACTCCGTAGCCCGCATGGCAGCGAGCGCGAGCCGATTCCGAAAAACTCAATCACTCGAACCACTCACTGCTCGGTACCGCGATTTCAGGGCAACGCCACCTGGTCCAATAAGGTAAGGAAGGGCTCCTTCATCGGGTCTCACTCACACCAGGCCTTTCCGGGTTCTTGACCACGAGAACATAGAGGTCGTTGGATGATGAATCCGGCACTGAGGAAGGTCACCTCTTCGCGTCAACGGTGATGATGATATGTGGACGATGCAGTACTGACTGCAGTGTGCCCGAAAGAACACCGAGGGAAGCCAAGAGTTCATGTAGCTTGGATCGCACAGCACCCAAGAGTGACTCAACCCATAGCGTTGAGACATACAGAAGTCTAGGATTTTGTATACAGACATTTCAGACTCGTTCAATCTTACTGTGATTCTCGGGGCGTGCCATGCATACATACGTACAGGCATACATACCACACCCATGCATTTAGAGGCTTCATGCAAGCTCTGAGGGGTGACACGGTGTCTCTCTTCCCAATTGCCTTCTGTGAAACCGTCAGCGTAATCACCATGGCCAGATCAGACCGATCTCTTCGCTGTCGACGTGCATCAGCGACTTGTCAAGTCTGCCCACTTCGCTCGAGGCCAAACAAAAAGGGGCATGGCTCCGAAGGACCAACAGAGTAGAGTGACACTGCATTGATTCCGGGTTGCAAACACTCACTGCCCATGCTAGTCAGAGCTTCAAAATCAAAAAAACGATCTGGAGGACATGTAAAAAAAAAAAATCTGGTTCAGGCAGCCAAGAGACTTACTAGCAACAGAGCCATTGCTGTGTTGGGAAATTCGTGTCAAACATCTTGGTCTTGCGTTTCCCAGGCCTGGTCAAGCCACGTAGCGCCTTCCCACGCCAGTCGACAAATTCACGCTGACGAGAAACAGCATCTTGCCGCGACGGATAGATTTGAAGGATGGCCTCCTCCCTCACCTTTGATTTTACAATGCGGTTGTTGCGATCTCGCCGAATCTTGCTAGCCACCGTTCTCAGTCGTGTTGCGCTGATCTTGTCACCGGAATATAAGCCTTCTGCAAATATGCGTCACAGTCAATATCGTAGATCCTGACCGGGGCCAGCCTCATCACCCCTCCCATCATGACGGTAAGTTCCAACGGGCTCGACCTGCTTGCTGCTGGCGTAGTGACTAGTAACGGGCAACAAACAGTGGTTTGCGCTCATTCATCGCCTGGGTGAGTTGCCGTACTCCACGCGTCAATGGCGTAGGTCGAGTTGCTTTTCGACAAGAAAAATGGGCATCTCGTGGTTGTCAACCTCGAAGAAGAAGATGCCCACCCCCCTCCCCCCCCCCGCCTTCCCTCCTCCTGCGGAACATTGATGAGAAGAGGCCTAGTCAGTGCCCCCTTCTCCCTGGCCTGCCTGGCCACCTTTTCCGATGCGGCTCTGTGGACTTTGGTTTTCTTTGCTTGACTGGGTGCCCGATCTGACTGGGAGTAACTGACAGCTCCAGTCACAAACACGTTCAAGGTTTGATGGCCAACCACCGTCCCCGTGCCACACGCAGGTCAACTCCGTGACGGATTACAGCCCCTACAACTGGTCCAATTGCGAGAATGGCAGCTATTAGCGCGAATGCCGATACATTCATGCTAGGAGGGAGAAAATTCGTGCCCGCGGTGAGCCCAGTTTTTAAATGAAGAATTGCGGGGAGTATACTCCGCTCCGTGACTCCGTATTAGATTGCCCACCTGGTTAGTAGTTACTGGGACCCCAGATTTCATCTACATATGTATGTACTGCCTGTGAATCCCGATAACTATAATTAGGACCCCGTGTTGCACAAAGTCTCTGCTCCCTGCTCCGCAGATATTTTCCCATTTGACCCTTCCGGTGAGCACGCCCCCCTTCCATTTCTCTCGACAGCCAAGCAAAATACACCTGGCAAGGATTGAGATTGCTTGCTTACTGCTGCTTCCTTGATCATCTGGTCGTCAGCAGTACATAATCGTCGCGGTTTTCTCAACATTGAAACATTGACTCGGATATTTTAATCAATCGTCTATTCTAAAACACAGACCAGAATAACGCCCACATAGTAATAGTTGTCGCCGCGCCCTGAAGCGTCAATGAAGACGCCATTCGGGTTTTGAGAAGTCTCGAAAAATCAGAGTCATCAACTCACAACATTCAACGTAAAAGGGTTGACGTTGATTTTCACATCGATGCATTCAAAATATCCCCTTGTTTGTTTGTCAGCAAACCATCCGCTCTTGAGCCTCTTGAGCCAGGAATTACCCAAGCCAATCGTGATGCAGAGCCAATGACAACTCAGTGCCATCCATGGAGCAGTGGCTCCGATGCCGTTGATTGGCCGTTTCACTCGCATGGATCAGGGTCCGACAGCCCGCCTTGCCCGCCTGCCCATCCACACCATCCACACCATCCACACCATCCACACCTTGTTCTGACAGTTCCAGCTGGATTCCTGGCCTGCATGCCGGCCCGTCATTTGGTCACCTTTCCTTCCCGCCCATGGCAATACTACATATGTACGCCTCATATGTCGTTATATGTATTGCTCCGTGCCTCCGTACAGACTTGACATCGGCAGTTTGTTTGGCTTTCGACAACCCGCTTTTCTGCTTGCTCGCAATCCCGCGCCCCTGGTTCTGAGCCCCAGTCGAGGATGGTAAGGCAGTCACATACATGTATCGAACCAACGGCAGGCAGATCAACACGTTCCCAAACTGGCAATCAGTGCGATTGATGCGATTGTTGTTCAAAGGCCTGGCGCTTCGGGATCCTAAATCTTGGCAGACGTCCCCGAACACGTCCCCGAACACGTCCCCGAACACGCGGAAGACAGGGCCTTTTTCTTAATTTTACCATGACCCTGCCATCGCTTCTTCACCATGGTTATTTCGACCGATTAAATTCAACTTTTGACTATTACTGGCCTTTTGCGTACCGCCGATGGGATCTGACATGACGTGCATGCTTCGTTCCTTATTATCATGGTGAAGCTTTTTTTTTTTTTTTTTCCGCGACAAATTTCAGACTAGGTGCAGCATCACATCTCCATGTGCGGCAAATTACCAATGACACTGGCCCTATCACGTTCAGGAAACCATATTCCAGTCCAGGGGGGATTGCTGAGTGAACATGTGAATCTAGATCGCCAGATCTAGCTTTACCACTAGATGCGTTTACCGAAGAGGCACAGCGACCCTAAGGTTTTGCATTCAAAAAGCAATCACGATGGTGGCACGCAGTGAATGGGCCGGTCTGCTTCAATGGTTTCACTGGACTGGCCAAGACATCAAAAGCGAGACAGATCGGCTTGCCGTCGGAAAGAGGAAACCCCCCTTACCTCCAGCATTCTTGCTTCTCATGACCGGAGTGGCATTCCAACTGGTCAAGTTTCACTTTGGCCAATTTTGCCAGGGGGGAGGGGAGGCGGCACGACCAGAATAGATTTGTCACCGGCACCAATTGACAACCTCATCTGCCTGACAAGCATCCATCACCTGGCACGTCAGCCATCTTCCAACCGATAACTTGCTGACCCGAGTTTCTGGATACAAGCGGGGAGCTAGCTCCTCGCACCCCCTCCCTCCCTCCCTTTTTTTAAACCCTCTCCGCTAAAGGTTTTGCCAGGGTGAATTCACACGAACAAGGTCAAGCGGGATGGTCCCTAGCGCGCAGATACGCGCAGACCAGACCAGGGTGCGGCATGACAGCCTGCGCATGATCAGTGGGGGCCAGGCCCGTTCCATTTTCTCAATTCTCGAGGCACAGGCCAGGCATACGTAATCCAGGTCATCCCGCCATTTGGAATGCGTACGGATCCGTAGAGTAATATCAGTATCTTGTCTCGTCGGAACTCGAAGGCGTGCGTGGGCAAGTCTTGCAACTTGCAAGGCTGGCTGACACTTTGAAGCCAGGTGGAGATGATGATGATGCTTCTGCAACGGCCCCCCAGTACGTCCGTATCAGCGAATCGGTCAGCTGCGCAGGCAAAATGCAGGAACTGACTGTTCTGCTGTTTTCACCATGGTCGTCCTGTGAGTGATTCAAAGCTGCAATATCATTCTTGTTATATGCCAGGTTTTTGTTGTCTCCCCGCATCTCATCACCTTATCTCATCATTGATTGCTGCACACGACTCTCGCAAAGGGGGGGTGTGCTGCCGGGGGGGACAGTCG
Source organism: Epichloe amarillans (assembly GCA_024072835.1). NCBI lineage: Eukaryota > Fungi > Ascomycota > Sordariomycetes > Hypocreales > Clavicipitaceae > Epichloe > Epichloe amarillans. The sequence continues at coordinate 1,873,429 of CP099637.1, read as the reverse complement.
GGTTCAACGCACAGGCTCCCTGGCAACCCCCACTGGCCTCCGTTGACGAAGGGAAGGCCTTGCTTGCTTGATGAAGCAAGCTTATGATGTGTTTGCCTACTAGCCAGCTACTAGTCCGTACTGCGCATTTCATCTTTCACTTACTCCGTGTGTGCCTTCAAACGCTCCATGCAGCTAGAGAACGCGGCGCCATGATCTGCCTGGCTAAGCAAATGCCACGATTTTGCTGACGGCACATGGCTGGTGGGGGTGCCTTTTCTCGCATGCCACATTTCAGCGAGATCCGGGAATTCAGCACGTTGGCGTAATTGTCTAAATGCTTTGGCGTTGCTTCGCTGGCAAACAGTTCCGACGGTGGGAACGATCCATGGTCATCACACAATATTACAGTCCTTGATTGAGCCCCAAGGTGGATGGATTTCTTTGTACCCGCGCATTGGGGCGACTTGCCGTCGATGTGCACCGCCAACAAGTCTGCCTTGCCAACTGCTCGCTTAATCGCGGAAATGTTCCGGTATTAGTGTCGAACGAACTCATCTCGTAAGTCTAGCCAATCATGAGTACAATGTAGGGCCGTCAAGGCCACAAATCACGGCACGGGGTCGCGCGTGTCAACAGAGGCTTCAGAGATGGCTGTGGTCAACGCAATTACAACGTTGAATTCGGCATTGTTCAGTAGGGGCAATTAGGATCAATTGAGTTGTCATATCAGTTTCACATTATCAATTGAGAGAGAAGGCTAATTTCGTATTTTATGCGTAATAACAATATTCAAATAACAAGGCCACAGCAACGCTGGGCAGAAGAATGACAAGTGTGATCGCGATGATGATGAACGTGAACGTTGTGCAGGGTAAGCGCTTGGTCAGGTAAAGCGAAGGGACCTTCTAATAAATGCGCATCCTCCCTTAGTCCTCAAATGGAAGAAGTACCTTTCCACCTAATGCCCCGCTAAATGTACTAGCTCTCTTCTAGTGGCGAATGCAGGCAGCTCACGGCAGCTCACTGCAACGTGTAATGCGGGCTGATTGTCAATATTGGCTGCGTTCAAGTCTGATCAGCGGTATCATCACAAGAAAGAGAAGGCAAGGATTGTACAACCGTACAACCATATTCGTCATGCGAGAAGCGGAATGACATCTTCGGTGGTTAGAGCCCTGCGACAACCAAAAGAAGTGGGGCGTGGCACGATTAGGCAATGGGTTACCTCTGGCAGTTGTTGCGTCGGCTGATATTCGGATCCTACACGACGCAACTTCCCGGAACATCACGTGCGGGATGCGGAAAGGCCAGGTAATACTTACGATAGCTCCTGCGTCATTGGTAGGTCACAGTTCCAGAACTTACCATAACGTGGCTTCAAGATCCCGCATCATCTACAGCTTGGTTCCTGGTGAACATTCAGGCTGCGGTGAAGACAGGAACAATGATGTGGCAGTAGAGAAATGCCAATTCATTGACTTCATCCCAAAGCAACAAAAGAACTCACGTCCGATGCCCAAAATGCGCCTCGGTTGGTACGCCGGAGTATGTGTACAAGCAAGCCACCTGGAGCTCTTCAGGAAGCTCTATACACCTGTCAACTTGGAATAACGCTGAACCGAATTCTAGGTCTCCACGGCTCTCGCTGGCGCCGTCGTCATATCGGCATTTCAGCAACGGGCGAATTTTTATTCAGCCATGGTCCATCTCGCGCAAAGTAATTTTTGTCTACTTGTAAGGATATTATGTGGCCGTCAAACCCCTCTCTAGCATTGCACGAGATGCTAAATCATGCACGTAAAAGGTATTGGTGAACTTCACACTCTTGCTTTACAGCAGTCTTATATATGGCCTTACAAAGTTATGCTACGGAAACCTTCGGGCGGTCGAGGTGGAACAGCTCACAGAGAGGGCATGGTTCGCCATCACAGAAACATGCTTGGCAATGACCATATTCCGAGAAGAAATCGGCGCTTGGTTTCTGTTCATGTTTACAGCTCTCGTTACAGGTAGAGTATGGGGCTGGATTGGCGATGGTAGAGTCGAGTTCCTTGAACAACAACCTCCGGCAAACCCAAGGCTTTTTCATCTGAGACTTAGTGTGTCTCTGGCGATGAGTTTCATATATGACATTTGGATTCTCAAATATACAGTCAACACCGTCATCCAGAAAGCGAGGCCAAATATGATGGTCATGTTTTTATTCGAATTCGCGGTGTTAGCAACATGCTCGTGGCGGACCGGCGTTCGATATATCCTGTCTATCGTCGAGCAAAATATTGTCAGAGCACAGACAAATAAGCGCTTGTCAGAACGAAGGCAGGAAGTTAGAGCCCGGCGCGAGGCTATGATTCGTGACCGCGAGCGTGCTGAGGCGGAAGGTCGAGAGACGCAAAATCAGGAGCCTGTACCCAACGAAGAAGACATTGACGAAATCGACATCGAGGTACCTGGCTGGGCAGCCAAGGGAGAATGGATTCTATGGTTGGATCTAGTTACAGGTCAGTTTGAGATCCTCCATGCTGAGTGTAAAATACTTTTTCTCTCTAACGTCCCTTTCAGACATGATCAAGCTCGGCATTTACATTGCATTTTTCTTCATGCTGCTAAGGTTCTATGGATTACCGATCCACATAATGAGGGACCTGTTCATGACTTCCAGAGACTTCATCAAGCGGCTCAATGCCCTCTTACGGTATCGTCGCGCCATTCAAGAAATGAACAAATATCCTGATGCAACTCCGGAGGAGCTTTCTCAAGAAAACACCTGTATTATATGCCGAGAAGAAATGCGGCCCTGGGACCCTGTCAGCCCGCCTGGTGCCGTCGATAGAGTCCGGCCGAAGAAGCTGCCCTGCGGCCATGTGCTGCACCTTGGATGTCTGAAGAGCTGGTTGGAGCGTCAACAAGTATGCCCAACTTGTAGAAGTCCAGTCACGACGAACCGTGGTCGAGGGGACCAGAATCGTGGAGGATACCTGCGAATTCAACTAGCTGGCCAACGCGAGGCCGATGGCAATGATGCGCCAGCGGGACGTCAAGATCAAAATGGTGGTCAGTTACCTGCAGAGCGAGCAGCTGGCCCTCGGGTGTTCAACCTGGGACCTATTCGCTTGGGATTCGGTGCGAATGCCCATCAAGCGCGTGAGCTTGCTCAACAGTTTGGTATACCTCAAGTTCCAAACCAAGTCGAGACCGCCAGGCCGACGCCGACTCAGAACCAGCCGCCGCTCGGAGATAACATGCAGCGGATTGGGAGCTTATTGCAGCAGACTGAGCAGATCGTGCAAAGTGAACTTCAAAACCTCCAAGCAGCCCAACAGGAGCTTCAAGTAGCACATCTCCTGATGGCCGAAATGCAACAACTTCGCCAACGACGACAACAGCAAGATCCATTGACGCGAGGTCAGCCCACGATGAATGGACCATTGTTGCAAACTCAAAATACCCAATTGGCGGCTCAAGTGCTTCCCCAATTCCCTCCGAGCAATTCGTTCGCCAGTATTCCGCCTCGAATAGGGAGCCCATTCATGGCTCGCCTTGGAGCACCACTGAATGGACCGGCTATTCCTTCTGGCAGTCCTGATCTGCCAGACGGTGTCGTTCTGCCCTCTGGGTGGTCTATGATACCTCTTCAGAGGATGGACGGAGTGACCAATCAGCCACAACCGCTATTTCAGAATGCCGAGTTACCACTGACAGGCGAAGCCATCAGGGCAAGCCATGCAGTCATTGGTTCTGTGACACCGCCTGTTCACGAAATTGCAGATAGTAATGCTGGAACGGCTGCCAGTCACGGTCAAGGACAAGCTGCATCGGAGCCCAATTTCCGAGACGACACTGGTGCCAGATCCAGCACGCTGAGGCCAACGCCTGTAGTTGCACCAAGCCCTCTTGCACCAAACTGGGGTGGACCTGCTCAACTATTCAACAACCAGAATCGCTCCGAGGCTCTGGAAAATCCTTCATCAAGCACCGCCGCGGACATGGAAGTCGCCGGCGGCCAGAGCACTGAATCACGAGGCCGAGAAACGAGAGGAGCTTCTGCAAATGGGGCGGCTGATAGCGATCCACCTCCATATAAGACAGGAAGCGGTCAGCCCGAAGGCTCCGAAGCAACGTCAGGCAAGGGAAAGGCAAAGGCTGCTACTGTTGAAGAAGCAAATGACGACGACTAAGTCTGACGGAATGGAGTGGCCTGGGTTCTGCCCCGAAATAAAAATCAAAGAGCCAATGACACCTGCATTCTATACGGTGTATCATAAAACTGTGCATGCTTTGTTAATGGTACTGTCTTATAAAGCCGAAGCCCGCACGCAAATATGCCCTTAACAACGCGATGCCTATTGACTTCATCTGTATCACGCAACGAAGTAGGTAGAGGCGCACTGTCAGATAGTAGGTCTACGTAGACATGAGGTGTTTTTTTTTTTAGATACTTTTAGGTGGTGCTGGTTCTCATACAAGGCATATAGAGTGCTTTATAAGATACAGAGCTCATTCTCGTGCATCCGCAGGATTCATGCTTCTCGTGACCCCCCAAATCTGCAATGGCAAGATCAAGATGAGTGGATACAGCCGACTACCAAGCTATCAAACTTGTGGCGGAGCTAGAATTCGTATGTATTTCAAACAATGAAGGGGTCGCGTAGGGAGCATCTGCATGCGACCAAAATGACTAGGGGCGCATTTCACTTTCCAGTACGAGATTGCGTTTGATTGTAGTCCCACTAACTGTACAATCACGTATGAACGAGGCATTGAGGCAGGATCATGCGGTTGAAATGCGGTTGAAATGCGAATGAATTGACGATCAAGCATGGTTGTTTGTACGCGGGGGTCAAAATCTAAGCAGCGGCCGTTGATCCTTCATGTTCAGCAGCACGGGTGCCCTCATCTTTGCCGTGAGTTTCTGACGGAGGATCCTTAACACCGACCAAGCCTTCCACGAGGTTTGCTGCCCGGGTCTTGCCTGTTACCGGCTGAGGACTCAAGACACTAGACGGACGGGCTTGTGCCACGTAGGTTGGAAGTTGCAGAGGCGCAGATCCGAAGGGCAGCGGTCTGGACGGGATATCATGACTGAGTCGTCTGCCTGTCGCACCATCACTGCCACTTAGCCTTCTCAACAGTGCCTCGGATTGCTGCTGAGCTAACTTCTGGAGCTGAGCAGCTGGATCCTTGTTGGGGAGTAGCACGTCAGTTAAATTGCAAGGGCAGTCTGTTGGTTTCCAGCGCCTCCCATGCACACATACCCAGTCTGGCTGTGATGGAACGCCTTCGGCCGCAGGAAGAGGATGCGCTTTATCCCCTGCACTGAAATGATTGTTGTCTTCACCCCAGAAAGAAGGTCGTTTCCTTGGGGCTGGAGTAACTGGCAAGCTCGGCCGTTCTACTTCGGTTGGAAATTCCGTCACTTTTAATGCTCTTGGCATCTGGAGCGTCCCGGCTGCTGCTGAGGGACTAGTGGCAGACCCAGAAGACGTGAAACTACCTCGACTCTTTGAGCGACGACGTTTTTGCAAGCCCTCTACATATCGGCCAATTTCGGGAACCTCGTCCCAAGCATTGGCCCTTGAAAAAGAGTTCCACGGGTCTCCAGTAGTGGCCAGGTCAGTCTCTGATTCTTCCTCCTGAGGCGTTCCCGTCGTCACACTGATGCTGGGGATACCGGAATCTGGAGAAGCATTAGTGAGCGACAGATCTTGAGCACGAGCTTCCTGATTTTCTCTTGATTCAGCAGCTCGCGAGACTTGAAATCGCTCTTGCCTCAATGGGTCAATGAATGATCGAGAGGGAGTTGGTTGCTTCGCTTCCCAAGGGAATATTTGTCGAGGCTTGTCAGCTGATGACGGAGGCTGTTCCGGGACCTCATACCACATATTCCTAGGCGGGCTGGGGTAGCGCACCGGAGGTACAAATGGGGCAGTATCACGCGACATCTCATAATGGGTGGAGGGAAAGTTGATCGCTTCCGGTTTTGAATCAATTGGGGGTGGTTGTCTACATGGCATGAGCGGTTCAGCACTTGGTTCCCCATATTGATGGGTCGAGTCATGAGAAAGAACAATAGGGATAGATGGGAGAGAACATATTCGTACCTTTGAGCATCCCAGGTGTTCATTGGTGTAGGAGAGTGCTGTGTTGTCTGTGTTGTCTGTTGTGTCTGTTGTTTCGGATGATGCTCCACGGTTTCAACACGCCCAGAATCCTCGGCATCTGTTGCCATTCGAGAAGCTGTGATGGAGCCCGGCCGGGGAGAATGCTCTGAGCAGATATTTCTCGCAAAGTCAAAAACAATTTTCCTCGGCACTGGATTGAACAAAGATTTACCTGCTTGTTCTTGAACAATACTGGGGCTCGTGTTGGTTTTCTTCGTGTGGTCATCGACTGTATGAACCGACGAAGTGGCTGCCATTGGACCATCCGCAGCATCATTGTACACCGTATTGTGCTGCTGCTGATCTCGTTGCATTGAATCAGGAGCAGAAGTCTAGCAAAAGAATTAGGATATGGAACTTCGATATTATTGCGTGAAAAAAACTTTCTGATGGGGAGGGGGGAATACCTGTGCTCTGTAGTGACGATCATGTACTGCCCACCAGCGGCCTATCATCTCATCCACTGGGTCATTACGATGTGCCGAATGGCGGCCAGAAAACCAAGGCTTGTTGGCGCCGATGAAGTGAACCATGCTGATGCTAGACTGGAAATGCAAATACGCAGGTATATACTGGTAGTGAGCTGAAGGCGTAACATTATATGTAAACGACAAACGGTTGGTGCTGTGCTCGAAATGCGTATTTATTAAGCCTTGATCAGCACCGTCAAACGAGATGCCTCTCTCTGCCATGGCTAGCATGGCATAGTAGTCCCCTAAGCTCGGCGTGAGAACCATGACACCAGTGTTGGAAATGTCTGGCCACCCGACGTCTGGTGCAGCTGAGAAGGCATGGGGTAAATCGAAAAGTTCATCGGGGGCCCGATAAGCAACCACGTCTGCATCAATATATACAATTTTGGAGAATTGGGTTTGTTTCCACAGGCTGATCTTTGTGAAAGCTGAGTGTAGATCCGATCGATTCATTAAATACAGGTTTGTCGGGTGCTCGTTGCGAATTCGCGATACGGGAAGGATGTAGTCATAGACAGCCTGTGAAGTGTTGCCACGAGAAGAATTGTTAGTCCGAGAACATGCAACTTCCAGCTGAAGTATACATCGTCATGAATATAAATATCTGGCAGATACCAGATAGAGCAGGTCTCGCTACAGGCGCACGTGCGGGGTCATTCATCAACGAACAACGGGAGCTCGCTAACCTCGAGTTGACTTATGGCGCTCGCGGAAACAGAGTCGAGTGTGACCAGGACGGCGAGCTTCTTATCGGTTCCTGCGTCACGTAATGAATGAGCGAGAACCAGCGCACCGGGAAGGTATAAGTCGTTCAACAACATCTGTTCAAGCTTTCAGTCAGTCAAGGCGAACATGCTAATTGCTTCACGACTTGCTTCACAGGTCAGTCGAAAAAATAGGACCAATCTTCTCATCGCGAGTCAGAATTGGATACAAGTAAGGCTGGGCTCGAGTGTCATGGCCGGTCGGAATCCGTCCCCAATGTCATTGGGGCAAGCATAAAAACCTCACCGTCGCGTAGGTCTGCTCACGGGCAGCCGACGTTGGTGCCGACATTATGAAGGAGTCGTCAATCCTCGAAGCAGGCGACCACGAGTGATTTTGTTGGAATGGGTTATTGGAGGTCCATGTGATTGGAACGAGGATTTGAAGTGGGATGGCGAGCGTTCAGTGCGCAAATAAAGTTGAAGGTTTCTGTTGTTGAAGGTTTCTGTTGAAAGTTTCTGTCGAAGGTTTCTGTTGAAGCTCACAAGTTACACAGTAGCCAGTTAAAGTGGAGAGCTGTCTGGTCTGGGTTAGGTACATAGGAATCTTGTTTTTTGTTTCTAGGATTGTTTTTCGTCTCAACCCCTACGGAACAGCTTGAGTGGAGTCATGTCGATAACGACCGTGACGTATTGGACAGGGGTCCTGATGGGACCCATCAGGCTGCCTCGCCATCCACATTCCACAACCCCGTCGCCCGTGAACAAGCCGCCGTCCTGCTCAACGAGTGGCATCCGTGGCGGGTCGACAAGGCTTGGTCTCAACTTCTCGCTATTACCAACTCTGATCGCTTTCTCACTCCAGTCCCTAATACCTATTGATGAGCCGCCCCCACAGGCCGTAGATGATATATCGAAGCTAGTTCTAAGCCTGAAACTGATGCGGGTCAAAGCTGGATTATGTTTTATTAAAGTGTGCTATGAGCGTAGAGTTACAACAAGCATCAAAGGTTGGTTTTCCTCATCTCATGAAGGAGCCAAAATCCCAAACGTTTCAAAATTTGCTTTCTTTTCGATTTCGCCAGCGATGAACCCAAGGCAACTTTACAAATCTTTCTTGTACGCATGTTCTGGTTTATGTGTTGTCTCGTAGTCAATGTGGACATAGGCTCGTTCAATGTCAGGCAAGCTTTCTAGCTTGAACTGAAGCTCTTCGGCGATATCATGAGTTTCCACCAGAGTGCCAGATGGATCCATGACAATGTCTACCTCGGCGATGAGCCTGGGGCCAGAGTGATATACTCGCACCGTGTCGATTCCCTGCACAGCAGGGGAGTGTGTTAAGCACACGTATGTAATGAGTTGTTGCATGTCAACTGAGGCCACAACTCCGACCAGTAGGAGAAATTCATTGAATGCGGTACGAAGCCAGACGACCGAGATGAGAAGAGACAGGATGATAGCACCCATCGGGTCAATCCACCATTCAAGCTTGGCGCCTCCAACTGAGGTCAGTATTCCGAGTCCGTTGATCAAAAGATCGTTTCGGTGATCCTGCCACAGAATGTTGACCTGGCTATACTTGTCCTTGATGGACCAACAATACAGGAAGAGACAGAATTTGGTAGAGAATGCGGCGCACACAGAGATGACGGAGGGTAAGTGGAATGCTTTAGCAGTGTCACTTTTAGCGAGCTCTTGGGCCGCAAATGCAATGATAATGAGAGAGACGGATGTCATCAAGAAGCAAAATATGATGTTGCCCACCGTCTCGAGTCTGGCTTTGCCCGCTGGAAACCGACGAGGATCAACTCGTTTAATGGCTCGGTTCGAGAATATTAGGGTCAATGTACTGAGAGGGTCAAATATAGCATCAGCCATGGTCGTGAACAAGGAAAGAGAGCCCGAAGAAATAGCTGCGTAAAGTTGCAGTGCTGTGAGAACTATGTTTGCGGCGAGAGATCCGTAAATCGCAATCCGGAACTTGAGTTGGTCATCGCCCTGCTCTTGGCGGGCTTCAGCACGGTGCTCCTCCACCGGCTTCAGCATGCGTTCGATAGCGGCATTTTGGTTTTCATAGAAGCCTCGGACTTTGCGAGCATCCCGTTTGGGTCCTGTTTTCTCTGCGCTTGTGCCAGAGAAATTCAAGCATGAAGAGCTGGCCCGGGCCTCATCCCTCTTACGAGATGAGTTGGCCTTGATCTGGTCCAGGTCGGATTCTGTCTTGTATGAAAACGACAGTCCATACGGGTCACTTTCGGAATTGACGGGAGGCAGCCTGGAGTTGGGGCCTGCGGCTATCTGGCTTTCCACATCCGAGGCGTGAGAATGGTGACGTTCCACGGCGTCATGGTCCTGGCCAGTAGATGAGATGCACTCCACTGCGGTACTGGCGGCGTGGTGCTGGTTATGATGACTATGGTGGTGATGATTCTGACGCGCAGGTGAGCGTGAAGTGCTTCGACCAGGTGACGAGAGCTGTTGAAGGTGAAAGATGGATGGATGGTGAGTGATGGTGTTGGACGCATCGGGAGTCATGGTTGCTATTGTTGGAGGTGTTCAGGTTCAGATGTACAAGATGATGAAGAACAACCAGAGGAAGTGGCAAGTCGGAAGCGCGCTGAAGGCGACAACGAAGAGGAAGATCGTTGGGCGAGTGATCACCGCCGCGTCAGCTCGAAAAGTGGCGAGAGCATAGAAAGGAGGGGAGGCGCGGACTGGACTGGGCTCACTTTTTGGGAATTTCGTTGGAAGAATGGGAAAGCATTGGTTATTGTAGGGAGGGGTTGAGACAAGCCAGCGAATTGCGTGACAATGTTGAAGGCTGATGCTTTAACTGGGAAAAGACAAATAAGCGTTGTGCTACCCACCCTCGGTGACTAGCAATCATTACTCCGTAGGCTCCGTAGGCCATACGAATTAGAAAACGTTTAATTATCAAGTCATCGGGACTGGATCAAGCCCTCATGGATCAGCGGTCACGCGTGTCAAAAAAAAAAAAAAAAAAAGCGCGAACTGACATTTTGACAGAAACCCCGTGCGATCTAGGTTATTGTGGCCCATGTGATGTGCCAAACTCAAGGCGCCTGCGTCTATTACCTGATTAGGTACCCTCCCTGCCGTGGAAGAACCGAGCCATTCATTATTTCATTATCACCTGAACCCGTGACCTTGATCGACATCACACCGGCTGTGTAAACCGTGCGTGCATAGTCGGGACTCTTTTTGCTATTGCTACATTCCGCCCCAGGCAAGCCCCGAGAGAGTTGACAGAGCTGATCCGTTTGCGCCAGGCCACCACGATACTGGAATGGAATTGACATAGACTAATAATTCGTGTACTCTGAAACGAGGAGAACTTATTTGAAAACCCAGAAAAATGGGAATGAGTACGTCACTTCACCATCTCTTGCGATACCTCACAAAAGGACTGGACGCAGCATGATATCCAATAGACTCCGTGGTAGCGAAGTATGTGAGCTACCAGGAACTAACATATCTAGCCCTCATAATAAGCCACGGCGATGACTGCACCGTTCGCATGAAATTTGCCCCTCTAAAGTTTTGCCTCGGGAGTCTCGGCAGTTTCCCTGCTATTCCTTTCTGAGCGCTCCAAAATCCAATTGATAACATCTTTGGTAAACTCATCTTTGCAATGATCGGCATGGAGTTGATGATAGGCACCGTCATACGATTTTATAGTCTTGTCATCCACGTTGTGCTGGTTTTGGACAAAGTTCACTGCTGCATCGTAGCTGCAAGCTTTGTCTTCTGTTCCGTGAGTCAACAAGATGCTCTGGACTTGTTTGCCAAGCGTAATTTGGCCAGAAGATAGAATTGAAGTCCGGTCCAAGAGCGATGCTAAGCCCTCAAGCGTCCCGGTGTTATGGCAGAGAGTATCATCTCGCACTGACTGAACCACGGCCTCGTCCCGGCTGAGATACTCGGGCGGCACGATGTGCTTAAGCTGGTGCTTGGGCAGAAGCCGGCCAATCAAACGACCAGCGAATATCTTCACGATACTGGGCTCCTCACCTGCCGCGAAACCAACAAAGGGGCATTCGAGAATCCACCCCCGAACTTGACGGACGAGGTCGGTGTATTGTGGGTTTCCAGCCAAGGTCAAGATCTCGCCGCCACCCATTGAGTGGCCCATCACAAAAACAGGCACCGTGTTGGTATGGCTTTGAGATGGAAGTTTGTCATTGAGGAAGGCGGCAACATCGGCTACGACCTGTGAAGTCGGGCCTGTGAGGCCTTTTTGTGAAGGCTTGGTGACGCTTTGACCCCAGCCTCGCTGATCCCAGCCGAAAACCTGAATTCCCCTCTCCGCAAGCTTTGGGAAAAAGTCGTTGTAGCGATTTATGTGCTCGCTGAAGCCGTGAACAAAGACGAGCTTTGCGATGATAGGCCCATTCGGCTGGTGATCGGATTCGTCAGTAACTCTGAAAGGAGCAGTCTTGATTTTAGGTTTGGATACTGCATACCGTCCAGGTTTTGGAGTAGAGCGTGGCATCGTCGTGCACGAACTGGCCTTCCGATACAGTGAACATTTCGTTGATCTATCAGATATGCCGGGGCTGCTACTTGTCGCAGATGGTTGTTGAGTCGTAAGATTCAGCCAAACAGGACAAGTGCGTAAGTGGTGGCAGTAATGGCTGAAGCATGTGACTGCCAAGCCAGAGTTTCAGGCCGAGGAACCATGCCCATGTTGCTCAGCAAACTCACATTGTAGTACTCGGCAGTTGCGAAGGATTTGTTCATCATGCTTTTGGAGAAAAAAAAAGGAAGGAGAGACTAAGAAAAAGAATATGGCTGTCGTATTAAGTAGAGTACGTAAACACGCAGTAACGAATTTTGGAATGCGCAGTAGTATTGATATCCATGTCGTCCCATGCCTTCCCAAATCATAGGATCCACCAAGCTCGAGAATACAAGTACATTGCGTCTTAAACAGCTTCCGACAAGGAAGGTGCTCACTCGTGTGTTGTTACTTTCTTAGACACCATTGTAGTTAGTGCATCCCACTCTCAGTCCTGCCGCTCTCACTGCTTAACTCTTTTTTGCGATGATTGATTAGCAGGGTCATCTTTCTGCCCTTCGTAGACTTCCTCCTCCTCTCGGGCCAGCTTTTCCTCCAGCTCCTCCGCTTCCGTTATGTTTGGTCCGGGGTCAGCTTGCCTTGGGTCAGGTATGTCGCCTCCGCTCATCTGCCACTCCATTAATTTACTAAAGGCGCTTCCTTCATCCGTGGCAAGTTGAGCGTAGCTCCCAATTTCAGCTACCTTGCCTTCGTTGTTAAGAACAATGATCTGGTCTGATCTTTTAATAGTAGAGAGTCGATGTGCGATCGAGATCGTCGTATTGTGTCCACGTAACAGGCCAGCGAGAGCTTCGTTCACGAGTGTCTCTGACTCCGCGTCTAACGCTGAGGTGGCCTCATCCAAGACCAAAATATCAGGATCCTTGAGTAGCGCACGTGCTATGGCTATACGCTGTTTTTGCCCACCGGACAATTGGGATCCCCTGGCTCCGACTTGTGTTTCCAGACCATCAGGCAAATCGCTGATAAAGTTGCAATTAGCTCTTCGGGCAGCTGCAACAATCTCTGCTCGTGAGGCACGAGGTTTTCCATATGCAATATTCTCGGCGATTGTACCAGAGAACAAGACCGGTTCCTGAGAAACCATGCCAATTCGCCTCCTCAATGATTTCACATTCATTGTCGAAATATCAACTCCGTTGATTGTGATCGATCCCGATGTTGGATTATAGAATCTCAGCAGCAGCGAGGCTACTGTTGATTTTCCTCCGCCCGAGGGTCCCACAACACAAACATTGCTGCCCGATGGTATTTCAAAATTCAGACCATTGAAGATGTTGACAGCTGGACGCGTTGGATATGCGAAGCTGACGTCATTGAATCGTATTGGACCCTGTGCTGATATGACCCGGACCCCAACTGTTTGATGAATACCAGGTCGACGATCCTGAAGCTCAAAGAGTCTGCTAGCAGCTCCTACTCCCTTCATGAGTTCAGAGTAAAATCCTGACAGACCGAAAAGACTAGAGCCAGCAAATGCGGTGTACATCATGAAAGAGGTGAGATCTCCAAGAGACATGGCGCCCGAGCGGACAAAGCTACCACCCACGATGAGCATGGCAAGAATGGTCATGTTGCCAGCCCAGCCAGTAGAGGCAAAGAAGGTTGCGGCGATGAGAGATTCCTTTTTTCCAAGCGCAAATATTCGTCGAATTTGTTTGTTGTAGCGCCCTACTTCTTGTACTTCGCCAACGAAAGCTTGACTTGTTTTAACATTCCCTAGGCGTTCTTCAGCAATCTTGGTCAACGTCCCCAGGTTTTTCTGAATGGATCTGCTGATATTTCGTATTGCGCGACCATATATAACAGCGCCGATAGCGATGGGGGGGAACATAAGAAGAAGGAGCCCGGTTAGTTTGGGACTCGTCCAGACCATGATGGCAAAGCCAGCGCCGCCGCTGAACAGGGCACGAAGACCGTCGCTCAGGTTCTGTGTTACGGATTTCCCTACGATGACCGTGTCAGAGCTGAGCCGTGAAATTAGATCTCCCACTCGGTTTGCGTCGAAAAATTCGGCATCTTGCACATAAGTACGCCTGTAGAGCTGCGATCTCAGTCTGGCGACGACCCTCTCGCCGACAATACGCAACAGAATGACTCTGCCAAAGTTTGCCATGGCACCCAACGTCAAGATGGCGCCAAGCCCGATGAAAAATTGGTTCAGAGTCAGTCCGAATAAGCGTACGTCTTCAATTTCGCCCTTGGTTGCAAGATCCAAAATGCGGCCCACGGAAAAAGGGATCGACATAGTAACACTGGATGAAACCACAAGGAAGACAAATGCCACCGCGAGCCACCGAAGTTCCGGTCGGGCGACTTTGATCAGCCTCCATATTTCCCCTACACCAGCCTTGCCCTGAGATTTGCCTTCCTTTGATAGTCTCGCCGACAAATTTACCTGAGCGGCTTGTGCAGCCTTGTCGCTCTTCTCGAAGTCTCGGTCTTTATTTGCATCTAACGTCTCTTCCGGGAGGCTATCTGTTCCCTCGCTGCTGCCGTTGAGGGCTGTATTGGGTGGGGGTGCTCGTTGGAACATGGGTAGAGCCGTGGTAAACTGTCGAACACATGGTGGAACTTGACACCGTCTATACAGCACTCCTTGGACTCGGGCTTGTCGATTAAATGTCGCGTGATGCTGCTGAGCGCGTGCGCTGATTTTGTCGATGAAAAATTGCGGCAATAATTCCTTGTTGAAAAGCGCGCTGTGAAATAGCCTCAGCTGCGACGAGGCAGGATGGGCTCTCTGGAGGTTCGCCGAGGCATTGAGGAAGCACCCGAGATGAAGTGTAGACGTCAGCGTCCGCCGCACTGCGCCGGTCACCATGTTGCGAAAGGGGAGCAATTCAGAAGATGTGAGAATGTTTCATCATAGTACCAACGAGCATGTCATACAATCCAGGCTGGTGGTAAGCTGCAATGGTTTTCGCGTATGAAGGCTACCCAAGAAAAATTAGCATGCCGTCATACGGATGGATGTGTTAAGATGAACATAGACACAGTTGGCAAATAAAAGTGGAGAAAGAAAGCACACGGAACGGAGCTTGCAAGCCGGTTGCGTTACTAACTGATATCCATTGCCAATGCATTTGATGCGTTGAATTTATTACGGAGTACAATTTTTTGTCTTTATGATTCGTAATATGCTCCACGAAGCGATGGAACCCTTGCCTACTGCCTGAAATATCCGGTCTTGCCAAAGATTTTCGACTGGTCTCATTTTGCAGGATGCAGCTAAACAGTCTACGCCAGCGATTTCCGCGACATAAATAACCTGCGTTCCAAGTGTGCTGGTGGGATTGGCGCACTGGTCCCTCATTCTTTGGGCGTTTGGGGGAGGAGTCAAGGGGAAGTTTATGGACATTTACCAAACACGACTTACATTTGCATTTGGGAACATTGGCATGTTACAAATATTCAATGATATTACGATACAAATTCAAAAAGTTGTATATTAAAACTTCATACAATCAAGTCGGATAATCCCGAGTATGACTTATACGCTATATCGGCTGCGTAGCCTGGCTTAAAACTCTCCATCGTCTTTCAGCAATTGCGCTACTTCAGGGTCGATGCCATCACCAGTGAGGTCAGTGAAATCTCCAGAATCTTCGATGCGCCGTCTTTTGTTTGATCCGTTGGCAGAAACAGACATAGACTGGTAAGGGAGGGCGGACTCTTGATTCACGTCAAGGCTAGCCTTTGTAGACGATACGGTCGCCGCCTCTCCTGATGTCTCCAACGGCGCCATAGCCTGCTCTTCCTGCGCGGAAGGTGGCGTCAGAGCCTCCATCTCTGGCCGATCTGGTTCTGAACCGGGACTCCCAGACTCGCCTTCTATCAATGCCCCATTGCTCTCAGCGGGACCCAGAGCTCGCATTATGGCCAATTCGACTTCTTGCTTTTTGTCTTCAATGTTCGTCTTACGGTCGCACAGGTTTTCTGCGGCCCTCTTATCGCCGGCCAAGGCGTCCCGGGTTGCATTGAGAAGTTTCTCCAGACCTGACACAAGATTTTCACGAGCCTTGACACATTCAGCAACAGCGTTCTCTGCACTTGCTAGGGTCTTTAAAAGACCATTCAGACGAGCAGCATATACTGGTGCCGAAGGAACCGCATTATCTGGATCTAATTGCTTGTCGTATTCTTCGATCGCAGACGCAATAGTATTTGTGAGCGGCGCGCTCAATTTTGTCACTTTTTGATGAGAATCGACTAGAGGAGCAAGCTCGGATGGCACAGATGTGCTGCCAAAAGGCGAACCCCCAAACCCAGATTTTGGGGCACCTCGAGCTTTGTCTAGTTCTACCCTCTTATTAGCACTAGAAGTTCTGGTCTGAATGCCCCCTTTTTGGTTACCATTGGTACATACCATCGAGACGAGCTTCAATGGCTTTCTGTATCGGAGCCTCGAATATGGATCTGTCCCTCCAGACATCCATTACGCGGCGGAGTTTGGCTTGGATTTCCGCAGGAGAGCCTTTGTACGCCAGTGAAGTTGCCTCAGCGATGACAGGAGAAAAAGCGATCACGAAATCGTCTTTATGCCGAATCCTAGATTGTTGCACGACTTCTGCAACAGTCTGGAGCGTAAGCAACCATTGTTGTTCAAGTGTCGCATAGGTTAACCAGAACACAAGATCCTTACCATTTGCGAGATACATCAAACTTAGTCGCTTCGTACTGGAGGAATCCTTTAATCGTTGCATCCAGAGTTGAACGGTTCTTTCCGCGTGCCGGCTAATTACAGAACAAAAGTTAAAACGCTTTATACGACAGACGCATTTGGAAGAAACTTACCGGTGGAACATAATCCACTGGGCTGCTGTGGCAATGCTATCATGACTTTCGTTAAGTGACGAAAGCCGAGCGAGGACCGAATCGTCGTTATAGGCCATTGTTGTGATGGGAGCTGCACAATTCTAGACACTGATATGACCTAGGCTGGTAAACTAAAAATTTTGTGATCTGTACAGCATGCGGGCACGGGTGTTGTACCGCTGAAATGGCGTCTGGTTTGTAACAACCTCAAGTCTCACCGCAGAGTCGGCCGTATCGAGTAGGTTATTCAGGTAAATTGTTGGTTGGCGCTAACGGTGAAAAAGTTGAGATATCAGCAGGCAGAATTTGTGGCAGCTCAAGTATCAGCCAAGAACGAGCTCAGGTGCTATTCGGATATTACGTCGTCTTTCAGAAAGGTGGTATTCGTCAAGATATGCCAGACTTTCTGGGGCTCCAAGCTGACGTGTTTTGTACCTAGTTATTATGTGAGGAAGCAACATTGTGAATTGTTCGTGACAACCATAAGCCAACTGCGCCCCGTCCTATGCAATACTGTGGCACATCCAATTGAACATTGCACAAGTCTTACCGCCCGGCAGAACATGTGTGACCAGACGCGAACGACTTATTCAGTTGTGGAGCTATTAGTTGGTCACCACGAGGCAGGCTAATGCAAACAACCTGTCACGTTGAGCATCCCGAGTAATCCCAAGCAGATCATCCAAAACTACCCACGAATGACCGAGAATTGCTACTAGACGAAAAATGGCGGATCGATTTCCTTCCATTGATGACTTTGATGCCGGAGGTTCGTTATCAATGAGTTGAATCCTGCTTCTGTTGCATCGCTAATCATGTTTCAAGCGCAAACCGAGATCAAGGACCTCTCCGCTGAGCCGTCAGCTGACGACTTTCTTGCAAGGGAAAAGGCCCTACTTGGTGATGACGCCAGCCAGTTTATAACCAGCGACGATGCTGCACTTGCTGAGCCTAGTGGTGATTTACTAAGCCAGAGCGTTGTCGGAGCTTCCACGTTTGAGTCTCAATTCCCAGACCTCGCCAGTCCATCGGCGGTATGTAAAGCTGATTTCCAAGCGCCAATGAACGGTGAACTCACAATTTTCAAGGGTACTGGCGGGCCACCAGGTGGAAGCTCGATTACGGGGCCATCTGTCAGTTATAACTCTGGCTTTCATGCTCAAGTGGACGACGAAGAAGAGCCCGAGGTTATCAAACGATGGCGGGAGCAGCGCGATGCTCAGATTGCTAAACGAACGGAACAGTTCGCCGCACAGCGCGAGGAGACTATCAAAGAGGCGCAGCAGAACATCGACGATTTTTACGAAAATTACAACACGAAGAAAGAGAAAGGAATTGCGCAGACCAGAAAAGAGGCCGAGCAATTTCTTGAGAGTCGCGAGGATATTGCCTCGGGTGGGACAAGTTGGGAACGTATTGCTAAACTCGTCGATATCAGCGGCAAGGGTACAAAAGGAGGTGCGGCGGGATCTGGCAAAGAGCGTTTTCGGGAAATGTTAACGAGTCTGCGGAAAGATGAGAAGGCCCCAGGCGCTACAGGATATTGATCAATGGGAATCAACCATGCAGATAGCACAAGTGTGGATCTAGACAGAAGAATATCTAGAGTCTCAACAGTCTCAATCGTAGTTTTCTCATGCATGGCATGGGAAATAACTATATCAAAACTTGCAAGAACTCAAACACCAGCTAGTTTGAAGCATCTTGTGCACCTTTTAAGTGAACAAGATCAACCGGATTTTCTCCAATGAACCACCTCAAATTCGCATACGAAACAAATAAAGGTTGCATTTTGGAGCTCCTCTATCAGATAGAGTATGAATTACACGATATACCGCTATCCCCCGCGGCTTTCCAATGAGATCGACCTTAATCCTTGCCGAACCAGGTGTTGTGACCAGTAATCTTACGTCCAGCGGCGTAAAGGGTGGCTGGAGAATGTTAGGAAGTGTTTCATAATAAATAGAATCCATTGCGGTGACACGAACCTCCAAAGCCACCCCAAAGTACAATAAGGTAAGGAGTCATGTACCACCGGCTGCGAGAGCCCTGTGTGTAGTTAGCGCAGTTGTTACTGTTGAGGTCGCAAATTCACCAGTCATACAATCAACCAAAGACGAGTGTGTGCCTTGTAAGCCTGCTGGTAGAATCGCTGGTGCTCGGGCACCTTATTCTTCGCATCGATCATTCTGCACGTTGGTCAGAGTCTGAGCTGCAAATATCGTCTTCCGAGGGATTATCTGCTACACCAATTGACGCAGCTGGAGTCGACAGTGAAGTGTGAGAAGACAAGGGTAAAAGTCTTACCCCATTTTGAAGTGATGCTTTCGAATTGCGGTAGGAATCGTAGAGGCGTGACGATCGATGAGGTTCAGTTGGGGTGTGATGACCGAGGGAGAAGAAATGAGGCCATTGTGATTGGAGTGGAAGCCGGAAAGGGATGACTCAGCAACGCTAGTTCATCCGAGGCTCCACCATGTGCGGTTCTTCGTTGAAATGAGCCTCTGAGTAAATGCAAAATTTGAATTGTTTATCATAATAATTATATATGCATACTTTTATGTTAGAGTTCGCATGACACACACTCGGGAATGCGAAGGTTAAGGCTGACTTTTCGTCGTTTGCCAAATGCCGGACAGATATCTTTTACGACCTCCGAAACGGTTCCGCGGCAGCGATGCCTTATTGCCCTAGTACGACCATTCAATACATCAAGCAAAAAGCCGGAAAGAAATGCGAATCTGAATTCACGACACGATATTTCTGTGGTACTCGTGCTCGAGAATGTTCCACGTCGTGAGTTCTGCCATGTGTCACATCTGGCAAGATGGAAGAAGCTGGCCAAACTAGGGCAGGGCGATTCGCAGCAGTCGACAATCTCAACTTTACAGAAAATTACATCATCGTCACACTTTCCAGTCAGGAACGTTCTGGATGATGTTGACCCGGCTACGCTATCTACATACCACGACGCATCGACACATCTTATTCAAGCGATGGAGCGAGGCGACAGCTGTGAGGACATATGGAATGTATTTGAAATGCTGCAAAGGGACGAATGTTGGGAGTTTCTGAGCCGAAATGACGCTCAACCTTTCCGTGATGAAGTCCTGACGGCTGCGTTGGCGGACAACTCTCGATTGAATGTCTTGGTTGACACAGCTCATCACCTTCTGACGAAGAAAAATTTCTACTGGCCAGATATATACATAAAAATCATGCACCACATGCTCGAAAAAGGTCAGCACGATGACAGTATCCGATGGCATTTACGTCTTGCTCCGAAGTTCTCGCCATCCACCGACATATTTGGTGCTATTCTCTCAAGTTTTATCGTCGATCCATCACCAAAAATGCAAAGCAACTTGACAGCACTATATGTTTCCAGCACAAGCAAGCAATTATATGACTATATCATTCCAGTTCTTTTCGCGGCTGGCCACTCAAAGCTAGCTAGACTTTGGCGGAAGAAGCTGCTCGTCTTTCGAGATCTTCCTAAATCAAACATATCCAAGCCCTTCATACAGTTTCTTGTCCAATACTACCCATCAATTTCTCTGACGGAAGAAGAAAGAACAATCGCCGGAGTTGAAACCTCCTTTCTCGAACAAGTTTCCTCTCATTCCAGCCATAATGATTACTCCAATAAAGGCCAGTATAGTGACAGCATTATAGCGAAATGGTTTGCAAGTACTTGGACATCTATTGAATTTGCCATCAATTTTGCACATAGACTTGGCCTTCGCGTGATAGGCCCAAGATCCCTTCAATCTCTGGCACTGCGAGAAGCAGGCGCAAAGATGGTCAATTTGCGCCTCGCCCGCATCGAGAAGCTAGGAATAGCTGTCTCAAATCAAAACTATTGCAAAATTATAGTTTTTTTTGCCAAGCATGAAGAAGACTTACTTCTTGCAGATCTTTTGGCCTGCGATATACACCCGGATGAGTTTGACGATGTCGAAACACGGCAGATGCTTATGGCATCATCCGTCCGCAGTAGAGATTGGAGAAGAGAAAGATTGTTGCAAGGTGTCGAGTGGGCTATCGAATCTGGCACATCTTCTCGTCGACTCAATGCTTTACTCCATCTTGAACTGACGACATATAAACTCGGCAGAGCAAGACAAGTGCTGGACAGAATGGAGGCCCTGAAAGTCAACATGAACCAACAAAGCGCCTCTAAATTGCTTCAGACCACATTTCGAGGGATAGGCAAACATTCTACAAAGGGGAAACGTCGGGTCGGTAAGTCACAAAAAAAATCACAGTCTCTGCTCAACGGGGCTATTGACATAATCCGTCGTGTCGCCCTTCACGAGGTCGCCATACCTTTGCGGTATTGGAAGCTTTTGCTTTACAATCTTGGTCGGTCAGGCCGTCTAGATGAGCTCCAGCAGCTCAGCGAGGAGATTGTACAGCTGTATACCCCGCCTCTGGGTGGTTTGGTGCCTATTTGCCCTGGAGACCTCCCTCACTCTTTGTTGAAGGGACGAAGTGAGACTGATATCTCGATGGATATATCGAAGTCGACGGTGTTTTCAAATGACACTAAGAAAGAGCTGCAACGATACATAAATCCAGCGTCTAGCCCTAGCCTCAGCAATCTTGATAGCTCGAAGATGGATTCGAGTAATCATCGGTGGAGTAAAACAGATAGCAGTTCAACTGCCTACTTAAGTCCAGAATTGGCGGCACTGACGAGCTGTTCGAAAGACACGATGAAATCACGTATCGAGGCGTGTGGTAATGAGGAGTGCTTGATGTCGTACATTCCGGCAGATCTTCCTTTCAGCCATCGACAACATCCAGTCCAGCAAATATTCGATGCCAGCCTCCAGCGTTCAATCGTGCGATGGGGGTTTGACCAAAAGCTGGGCTTGTCTCCAGCGTGTCCATCTCTTGTAGCCCATACAGAAGATAGGATCACTGAGTTCGACATCGCTAGCGGCGTGCGATTATTGGCACGACTTAGAGACCTCGGTGTGCTTATCGATTTACAGGTACTTCGAACGGCAATCCTGTCAAAAATTGCACTAGGGCAAGTGCCTGGCCGTCCAAGAGATCGCTCCCGAGATAGGCACGAGTTATCCCCTGAATATATGAAACTCTTATTTGACGAGGCGTGGGGCTCAGAGATTTTCCATAGTGCATTGGAAATGAGGCAGCAGCTGGAAAAGCAAAAGCCCAAGCTCTGGGACAGGTATTCCAAGCTGTTTGGGCAGTCGTTCGATATGAGACGAAAGGAACTACGAGGTGAGAATGACCCATAGACCAAGGTACATTAGAGTAGGGACAGGTGTTCATTATCTAGATGATGTGGATATGATGCAAGTTACTTTGTATATATACATAACACTAATGAATAATTCGACATATGCTACAGCTCGAACAATATCGGGTTGCTCTTATCATGCGGCAGGGTTTCATGCGCAGCTCTAATCAATATAAAGCTTTCCATTTTTTATTTCCAAAAAAAAAAAAAATAGTCGTGGTTATGGCGGTTTTGCCTAACTGTAACACCAAAAATTGGGTTTGTGATTTAGGATTCAGGTCTTACTCATGCCTTTTTGGCTTAATGAGGAGCAGAACAAACAAGCCAACAATGAGTATTATCAATAATAGAATTATTTTCCGTTTAGTTGTCCTTCTTTGATACCCAGACGCAACCTTCAGCTCCTGGTCTGCCCCTTTGACGTCTTCGTACATACGCTCAACGTTATAGTCAATGCGATCGAGCATAGTGCCTTGGTCAATAACCATATTCTGTAGATCACGGAATAAATCTGACAGTTCAATGATTCCCTGAGCTATGTCTTCGATCTCACGCTCTCGTTGCGCTATGGCAGCGTCGTTCGTGTGCAATAGCCTTTGTTGAGACGCTGCTTGAAGGGTAGACTGAGAAAACGATCGGTCTGCATCCGATTCTTGCAGCGAAGGGTCCATGTCCAAGCTAGGCTGTGGTGTAGATGATCGATCGGCCGGTGCGAAGTTGCCTAGACCACCCATGTCCCGCAGCTCTGATTGCCATCAGATTAGTTCAACGAGAATAAACACATAAGATAGGCTGATCTAGGGCCTCTTACTTTTGAGATAGGCGCTTTGCTTCTTTCTGAAACTAGCACTCGCTTCTTGTACCCTTGTTGCGAGAGATATTTGGAGGTTCTTGGCCATTGTCTCCTCAGCTTTGCTGAGGGCCCCCGACTGTTTGGATTCCCGCACGAGTTGTTCGATTCGCTGGATTCTGCGATGGCATTCGTGGAAGGACTTTGTTATTTGCTGAGTCAATCGTTCAATCTGCGCTTCCTCGGTTTTTTTTGCCTCATCATCGTTGAATCCCGGGAGAACATGTTTCTGATGTAGCCTTTCAAGTGTATGGCCCTTTGTAGCGACTTCAGCCAGAAGTTCGGTTATTTCATCGGATGCGTCAGCCCATCTGGGAGGCAGAAGGTCCATTTCAATCACAGCATCGCCACCATCTTGAAAGTCATTGCCCGATAACAGTCCCCGCCTGTCTTCAGAAGTATCGAGACTGGTCAAGTAAGAACTCGAGAAGGGTCTGGCACCACTTGCATTGAATGCACCATGTTTGTTTCGTTGAATAGGATGATGCGCGTATGACTGGCGGTAAGAGACATAACTGCGAATGAAAGAGTCAAAATTGCAGAACAATGATATTTGCGGCGCCTTCTCCTTGTAACGTCAATAGTATCAGACTCGAGCAGATGTACGCACAGATTGGTGCGGTCTCGCCACATGGCGGACGCCAGATGATTGCACCTGCGGTCGTCGCAATTGTTCGGTATACGTCTAAAAATAATCGATCTTGACCGAGGCCGCGAGCAAGATCAAGTAAAGAAAAATGCGTAATGTTGGTAGACTACGCGCCTATTGAAGTATTTCTGCGCGTCCTCATTTTCTTTTCGCAAGCGACGATAGGGGCGTGTCGTGTTGTCAAAATCGCAAATGGAGCTCAGAGCCTGCACGTCACTGGTGTCATGTTCAAGATCATCTATGTAATAAGAGGCCCCATAAAATTAGGAAGTAACGTACAGTGCGGATAAGCTGAACATGGAATAAGGCAGTAACAGTCGCCGCGTGGGCCCAGTACTCCGTACAGTAAGCGTCGATACAGCTGAGTCAATTCTATAACATGGCGTTGGGTAAACTCGCTTCGTACTCCGTATACGATTCGATATCTAAATACATCCTTCATAGTATGAAAAGGGCGTTGCGACTTTTAGCGACTGGTTGCCTAATTGACTTAGTATTACGGAGTAGTTGAATGCCCATGATTCGAGTCGTCCGAACCTTTGACACAGCGGACTTTAACATATGTCGCTCTAGGCAGTCGTAATGGAAACCAATGAGGATTGAGGTACGAGGCCAAGTAAGCAGTTGTTATAGCACGATGCTGCAAGTCGCAAGCAGTAGCGGAAATTTTATCAGTATACTGAAACTCTCTGTCACCATGTTTTGAGGCTTACAAAGACACCGCCATAGCAGCACCCTCCCCTATCGACGCGTCTTGATATCAACGAGCGATTTCTTATCTAAATTAACTGGTACTCGGTGCCCGATACTGCATGTGACATTATACGGTTAAAACCCGACGTATTTAGGTCGTGAGGTCAGCCTTTGTCAGGGAGAACCATTGTGCATGGTGATTACGGAACAGCCGGACAGCTTTCCACACACAGTGTGAACACGCATTGAAGAGACCAATACCACCACTGCCAGTGTGCGACAGGGTGGCGGCCTATTTTAGGTACAGTGGGTGTACCTTGTACCTACAGGTGAGTGGCACAAAGTCATGCAATTCAGCCTCCCCACCTCTGGCTTCTTCTTTACGACGTATCCCGAACAAATGCTCCCTGTCTCTAACTACAACCTACACGTAACGGTACACGTCTATACACCACCGCCAACGCATTACGCTCCTCTTGCCGCATCACATTCCGGATATCAATTTTTCCACCATGGTAAGTTCTTCATTCAAAACAGGTTCTGCAAAATCATGTCCGCCTCTGTGCTGCCTCACAACCCCTCGGCTCTTGATGAGGGGCTGCTCTGCTGTTTTAGTTAGCGGTGACAGGTTCCACGATCTGAACATATCAATTAACTGTGCTGGTCCTAGGCCGACTCTCTCACCGAGGAGCAGGTCTCCGAGTTTAAGGAGGCATTTTCTCTATTTGTAAGTTTGAATTGAAAGAAGTAAATGATTTCTGGAGTCTGTAACTATATACTAACACATTGGCTTGGGACAGGACAAGGACGGTGATGGTTAGTCTTATCACGACTCGAACGATAGTGCCAGAGGATCAACAGCGGTCCCTTGAGCCATTGAATCCATAACGCGCCACTTTGATTATTAAATCGTGACGATTCGATCACGCCATTTCTCGCGCGCCTTGCTAACGTCTATTTCTAGGTCAGATCACCACTAAAGAGCTAGGTACCGTCATGCGATCCCTGGGCCAGAATCCTTCCGAGTCCGAATTGCAAGATATGATCAATGAAGTTGATGCCGACAACAACGGTACTATCGACTTTCCTGGTAAGTCATTGATGCAGTGCTTCACAAGACTCAACACTCTGATCTGTCAAGGATTGCTCCTCTTCTATCTAGAAAAGACAACCATAATGCTCTATGCTAATCTGTGCTTTAACTGTATAGAATTCCTGACAATGATGGCTCGGAAAATGAAGGACACCGACTCTGAGGAAGAAATTAGAGAGGCATTTAAGGTTAAGAAGAACGATATTCAACCATTGCTATCCTGAACCTCATGTGCTTACATTTGATCAAGGTTTTCGACCGTGATAACAATGGTTTCATCTCAGCTGCGGAGCTGCGCCACGTGATGACCTCCATCGGCGAGAAACTCACTGATGACGAAGTCGATGAAATGATTCGCGAGGCTGATCAGGACGGAGATGGCAGAATCGACTGTACGATAGTATCTATCCCGCCGTCTTTTAACGTTACTAATATTACCTAACAGATAATGAGTTCGTCCAGCTTATGATGCAGAAGTAGCCTGCGAAAGATTGAACGTTGCGAGGGGCTTAGTTGCCCGATACTCCGCTGTTACAGGGCGGGCACGTTATATCGCTCAGCCCCGGCAGCCTCGGAGCTTCCTGCAATGAACACTTGAGTCGTGAACAACTCGTAGCTCCAGAGGATTGTGTTGGAATCTGCTTTCTTTTCCTCCTTTCTGCTCCGCCGACCTCTAGTTACTGTCTTACTGCGAGGAAAACTTTCGAGCGGTTCGGGATTTCCAGTCAATTGGACAGTTGTTCTTGTGAAGATGGATGGGCAACGGATTTTCTTTCAGGGTTTCCAGTCTTTCTCGCACCGTTCCCCTGCAGTTGGTTGGCTAAATAATAGCATTTGAAAAGAAAAGATTTGGGAAAGCCAAGTAACTCTGTCGCCAAATATTTGCCCTAAGTTGAGAACTGTGGAATTTCACTATTCACTCTGGACCTTTCAGTCCTGGACTATGTCTTCCGAAATCGAAGGTGCCAACAGGGTTTGTATATGCTGGGGGATTTACTATAATTTAACCGTATTGCATTCAAGAAGCTCACGGAGTCTAACAATGTCTCTTCATATTCCGCAATCTAGGGAACTGGGCGAGCTCGAGCGTACATACAAAGATAGACTAATGAATGAGTGACATGCCCTAATAACGTGCTCAAAATATATTCCTCTTTCCAAAAAAAAGAAAAAAAAAAGGATCCCTTGTTGATGTCCCTGTAACACCTGTATGTAATGACACCCATTCTGAAGCCTTGGTAGCGCGCCGATGTTTGCCTGAGTATGATCGGGCCGTAAATTTTCCAAGCCTGCTTCTCCCAAATGCCAGCGCCACAACACACGGCACCTAATTATTAGGGGGTCACCCATCAGAGCTCCTTGCCCCACGTTTGAACAGACAGCCTGCAACAACAACTCTTCCAACCGTGGTACAACAGTGCCAGCTGTTTGTCTACAGTTAACACGATCTTTCCGACGGCCTTTAGCGTCTAACCATAGTCATCGAACCAGAGGCCGCTTCCCCAGTATTCTTAAGCTACCAGTTTTATCATCTTCAGTCAAGCGGACCTCAACGTCGTCAGAGGCTTGTAACGGCTTCTACTTAACCAACGACAGTCCGACTTGGTCGGGCTCCTTCCACTATGAGCTCGCGTAAGATTCCTGATGACTGGGCAGTTCGATTATGACGTATAGTAACAGTTTTGTAGTCAAACAGTTCATTCGCAATGTTCGCGCGGCCAAAACGATAGCAGACGAGCGAGCCGTGATCCAGAAAGAGAGCGCAGCCATACGAGCCAGCTTCCGGGAAGAAAGTCATGATCACGGTGTTCGGTGGGTGCTAGTACTTCCGCCCTTTTGGGCGGTGTTTTGGCCAATACCAAGGGACTGACGTTGTTGGAATAGCCGTAATAATGTCGCGAAGTTGCTATACCTATTCACTCTTGGTGAAAGAACCCATTTCGGCCAAATTGAATGCTTGAAATTACTAGCCTCCCCTCGATTTGCCGATAAGCGACTTGGTCATCTCGCGACAAGCCTGCTGTTGGATGAGAATCAAGAAGTTCTAACATTAGTGACCAACTCTTTGAAAAAGTATGTTTGGGTACTGGAAAGCCGTTGATGTTGCTACCGTGTTACATGGTCATTTATTTAATTGAGATACTAACTTGTCTTAGTGATCTGGGTCATTCTAATCAGTACATTGTTGGACTTGCCCTCTGTACACTTGGCAACATTGCCTCGATCGAAATGTCAAGAGACTTGTTTCCCGAGATCGAGACTCTCATTTCCACATCGAACCCCTACGTTCGACGAAAGGCAGCGCTTTGCGCGATGCGGATCTGCCGCAAAGTTCCCGACTTGCAAGAACACTTTCTGGAGAAAGCTACACATCTGTTGGCGGATAGAAATCATGGGGTTCTACTGTGTGGCCTGACACTGGTCACTAGCTTGTGCGAGGCCGATGAAGAAGAAGGAGGCGAAGACGGCATAGTGGAAAAATTCAGACCCTTCGCACCTGGTCTTGTCAAAATTCTGAAAGGCCTTTCCACATCTGGTTATGCACCTGAGCATGATGTCACTGGGATAACGGACCCATTCCTCCAAGTCAAAATTCTTCGACTGCTCAGAGTGCTCGCCGTCGGAGATCTGAACGTTAGCGAACAGATCAATGATATCTTGGCACAGGTCGCAACGAACACAGATTCGTCAAAAAACGTCGGAAATTCAATTCTGTATGAGGCTGTTCGCACAATATTGGATATTGAAGCAGACTCCGGTCTCCGAGTACTTGGTGTCAACATTCTCGGCAAATTTCTGACGAATCGTGACAACAACATCCGATATGTGGCTCTCAATACTTTGATCAAAGTGGTGGCAATTGAACCTAACGCAGTTCAGAGACATCGGAATACGATACTGGAATGTTTGAGAGATCCGGATATCAGCATCAGAAGGCGTGCACTCGATCTCAGCTTCACACTTATAAATGAGGGCAATGTCCGCGTCCTTATTCGCGAGCTTCTAGCCTTTTTAGAGGTTGCTGATAACGAATTCAAGCCAACAATGACCAGTCAAATTGGGATTGCCGCGGACAAGTTTGCGCCAAATAAAAGATGGCATTTTGACACAATGTTACGAGTCCTGTGCTTAGCAGGCAATTATGTCAAGGAACAAATTCTTTCATCATTTGTTCGCCTGATAGCAACCACTCCAGAGCTTCAGAATTATGCCGTACGGAAGTTGTACATTAACCTCAAGGAAGATATCACTCAGGAAAGTCTCACACAAGCAGGTGCCTGGTGCATTGGGGAGTTCGCTGATTCTCTCTTGAATGGTGCCCAAGTCGACGACGAAAACCATGTCCACGAAGTCAGAGACCATGATGTCATTGACTTGTTGGCGATGATCTTGAACAGCAGCTATGCAAGTCAAGTTTCCACTGAGTACATTATCACCGCTCTGATGAAGCTCACTACTCGGTTTTCAGACGCTTCA
Source organism: Epichloe amarillans (assembly GCA_024072835.1). Classification (NCBI taxonomy): domain Eukaryota; kingdom Fungi; phylum Ascomycota; class Sordariomycetes; order Hypocreales; family Clavicipitaceae; genus Epichloe; species Epichloe amarillans. The sequence continues at coordinate 1,844,654 of CP099637.1, read as the reverse complement.
CAGGTGGAAAGGATAAAGCGCATCCTGCAGAGTAATCAAACCAGCCTCGACGTGGAGGTGCAACAGCGAGCTGTTGAATATGGCAACCTTTTCTCATTCGATGATATTCGGCGTGGCGTTCTGGAAAAAATGCCACCACCACAAATTAAAGAGTCTTCTCGCGTACTTGGATCAGCGCCTACTAGAAAGTCCAAGGCTGCGAATAGGAAGTCCAAGGTGCTCAAACCCACAGAGCAAGACCTACTTGATCTCATGGATGCGCCAGCGTCAGCGCCAACCAGCACTGCGCAAACTACAAATTCAGATTTGTTGGCAGATTTTCTCGGTGGTAATGGGGCAGCATCATCACCACCTCCTCCGCAACAAGCCAATATGTCGTCGATTATGGATCTATTTGGTTCCAGCGCGACTCAAGCTGCCACCCCTTCAGCGACCTCCTCGTCTGGCATGGATATTCTGAATGCAAACTCGGTTGCACCTCAGCCTACTCAAGCCGAACCAGTCCACCAGTGCTATAATGCAAACGAGTTGAGTGTTACAATGCAAATCCATAGAAACGCAGAAGGCCTCATTCAGGCAGTAGCAAAGTTTCAGAACATGTCTCCATCAATCTCACTATCCAATGTTGGGCTGCAGGCGGCAGTCCCAAAAACTCAAAAACTCCAACTGCTCAGTATCTCGTCCGCAGAGTTAAGTCCCCATGGAGACGCTACTCAGATGATGCGAGTTTCCGGGTGCAAAGGGGTAGGTCCTCCTCTTCACGACTCAGGCTCACTTGATTTCTCTTGCTTCCTTCGACGTACGTTCTTCTTGTACTGACATCTAGTGGTAATAGGTTCTACGATTACGTCTAAGAATTGGCTATACGCATCCTTCTGCTGGGGAAGTCATGGATCAGGTGAACTGGACAGAGCCCTAATGCGTGTATAACGTCTTGATGGGAAAAGACAGTGGTGTCAGTACAGGCAGTTGAAGTGAATCAGACTACTATTGTAGCTTGTGCTGTATCGCACAATTGAGAAAACCTTCAGCTGAAGGTGGTGACGATCTCAAAAATTGAGCTCAGTGGCCTCAGCATCGGCTTCCAAGCTGGTCGTACATCCCCTGTCTCTCAAGTCAAACAGACAACACTAGAGTTTCATTTTATGAAATCACGACGCTGAGGCGAAGCCAAACATGGATTTGGAGTGTAAAAAAGAAGTCTGTGGCACGTGTGGGATGCCGGAACAGGAGTCAGGGTAGAATGCTGTGTGCATAATACAATCTTACATAAAGATTGATACTTCGAAAAGTATTGAGCTGCCCGATAGACCAGTATCAAATGATTGTTCTATTTATGCATTAGAATTTGTTGGATGCTTTCTCTATATGCCATATGCCTGAGCGATCCGAACTGTTGAGAGACGATGTATTTGAGTGGCCTGCTCTTTCAAAAGTCCGCATGTGTCGTACTTGCCCTGATACGAGTGCTCTGCTTCCAATGAAAACAGTACTCTTTGCGTGCTTGTTAAGCATGAAAGCGGATGGTTTCTTATTTGGCGGACTTGGTTTCTTCCCGACCAATGTCCCTGGCGTGGCCATGGCAGGCGGCTTCTCTGCTACAGGCTCTCCCTACGCTGGCTGCACCGCTCCTGGAGTCCTACGAATCGCCATACCTGGATTTGCAGTGGAAAATCCTACCGTGAAACCAAATCTTGGGTGCGACGCTTTCCGTCTGCGTTGGCGGCAAGTTTTGTGTCCCCCGCTGTTACGCACCCCGATATCCGCAGCACCATGAAAGTAGTCCTTATCGCAGGAGGCGTAGGTGTGAGCCCTCTCATGAGCATTCTCAGCTACCTCGGACGTGGAATTTGATTCGATTCTGCAGACCTGCAAGTCGTGGTTACGTTTCCGTGTAAAGCACCCCCTCCCTCCTATGGCACCTTGGAAAATATTGAATTCGCCCATCGAGTGGCTCCCATATTTTCAGAAGGTTCAACCAAAAGGTCGTTCAAAGTATTTCTGAGGGGTAAATGCGAGCGAGGATCAGCAGCGTCTTATTGACAAAGACAGCGCGGTGGGCCCCTTCTCTGATGCCAAAGTTGGGATCCGAAGCGGCGGGATCTTTGCTGCAGCCTTTAGCGAAACGCCTGAAAACAGCCGTCATGACTCAATTTTATTTCACCTTTGCGGCCCGCCGACAGTGACAGATGAGCTTTACAAATCTTTGGTGGATTCACCCTCGGCTGGCCGTTTCCCCGTCTCACGTAAACATGGAAAAATGGTGGTGAAACAGCCTTTCTATAGTGTTTCTGTACAAAGTCTGTGTGGCAGCAAAGACTAGATGTGCCGTTTGTCACTCCTAGCGTTGTTCTCTAGTAGTTGCTTGCCTATCATATGAACCTTGGACTAAAAAAGGAGACTCGCGACGAATATAAAACACAGCTCAACGCCGAATATGGTATCCTCCCGAAGTGCAAAGTCTAAGAACCGTCGCTTTACGGTTCTCAGCGGTTCGAATGTCATGCTCATTTTACAGAAAGAGATCTTGAGCCCTCTGCCTTCGTTTACTACGTGCAGAGTCTAACAATTCTTTGCCCGCATTTGTGGTCCCGAGCTTATCAGGGAAAAGCTCCCGTGCGTTTGCTGAAGCAGCACCTTTAATGGCAAAGCCGCTTGCCTCACTTCCTCTTTGGTTTGCTAACCCTCTTATATTGAAACCGCCATCAGATCGAGTATGAGATACGTCGACTATCTTCGGCATGTCTTCGTCCCTCAATCTGGCCGAACCAATGGATTCTTCAAGTTGATCCAGCCTACCACCCTTCTCGGTAGCCTTGATTGGGAAAAGCTCTTTGCCACTATTAGCGATAAACATGTGGCTTTTGATCGACTTTGCGTGAGTCTTGTTTTGATGTAAGGACCTGTCTAGTGTGTCCATGTGCGCATCACTGCCAGTATCTCGACGCGGTGAGGCAGACCTGTCCCTCTTTGAGACCCGATTCGCAAATAGCTCCTTTCCGCGGTTCTCTGAGGCGTGAAATCTCACTGAGTTATCGGGGCTTAAACTGCGCCGTGCGTGGCGCTGGCACGGTGCGTCATCATACATGCTGGCATCGAAAGTGTCGACATCATCATCCGAGGCACGTCTGTGTCGAATGCCACTCCTCCGATTATCCCCTTCTCTGTCTCTAAATCTTGATTGATTTTTGTAATATTTCTTTCGGCGCTCTTCCGGGTCATGTTCAGGATGTAAGAGGTAGTATCGACTATGTAGAGCAGCTCCTGTCTGTTTCTTATCACTCTTGAGAGCGAGGCGAACTTGTAGAGAAACTGCCGGTTTGCCATCGAATGGCTTCGCAGGAAGGCTTTCTCCCAATGTGAGAGCTGTGACATCGGCTATTTCTATCGCACTCAATGAAATGATAGCCTCGCCAGCTATGAACTCATTGCCAAATACAAGGTTGGCCGAATTGTCGTCTATCCATTCGATCTTGTCAACAGGTCCAAAGTAAACCTTGACATAGGCTTTAATGTCGTCCGTGTGCAGAGTATCGACTCCTCTTATGTGAATTTTTGAAGGCACAAGAGTCTGTCCTTCGTCGCCACCACCTGCTTCGCGTACGGTAAGCTCGTCCTCCGCCACCTCCCCAGGCTCTTCAAGCTCTTCCGATTGCTTGACGACGCGGGTTGTTAGTTAGAACATGGCAAAACAAGGTGGAGATGCTACTTACCAGGATATCGTCCGCTCGTGGCAGCTCCTCAAACACCTGTACATTAATTGCGCCTTCGTCGACGTCTCCCATCTCAATATCCAAATCCATGGCGACGGGCGAGGTCAGCAGAGCCAATCGACCGAACGGCGGATGCAGAGACCGAAAATCTTGTATTGGGCAAAATGAGAAAGAAATACCAAGATGAATATCTGGATTAAATTTTGAAAAATGCTATTGGCGCACTTGAACCGCTGTCTGCTTCATGCCAGTGCAAGGCTGCAGAGTTCTTTGGACAACCGCGCTTTGGTTCGGAGGCAACTGGCAGCACTTGAGTCAGCTGGCCATAATCGATTAGAATCGATTAGTAGTGGTTGCCACAGGCTCCTTCTTGTCCCCGCACAATCAGATTGGAGAACTCCCAAATCAGGGCAACCCCGCGACACGTCAAAAATCTTTGGAGCGTCAACCGTCAACCAAGGACAGCTTGCCCGCAGAAGCTTCATAATCACACAAAGTGGTTCCCTGATCATCATCGCCGCCTCGCTAACTTGAACTGGTCACTCTATTTCTTTCCAATTTGCCAGATACGCGCCGCTCGAGTGCAACACCACTTACACCGATTACGATAACGTTCCTCTCTCACCTCCTGGTTAATTCTCGTTGTCGATCTTGCTCTGGGTGATGATTTTCCCACTATAATCGTCATGCCCCAAGATCCTACTACTGCCCTAGCGGCCCTATTGCGCGAAACTTCGATAGAAGACCCTGAGGAGATCCTGAAAGCTGCCAATGCCGCGCTCAGAAACGACAAAAACGATGAGCTGGCACAACATACAAGAATTGTGGCGTTGCTGAAGTTAGATCGTTTCGATGATGCATCCCGCGCTATATCTGAAGGAGGAGTCAAGTTAGAAAGCACTTGTGCGTTGGAGAAGGCGTATGCTTTGTACAAATTGGGCAAGCTGGACGAAGCTCTCACAATCCTCGCCTCCACTGGGCTTCACAAGAGAGGCCTTAGCCACATTGCAGCCCAGGTCGCTTACCGTGCAGAAAAGTTCGACGAGTCGCAATCAATCTACAACCGTCTCCTTGGCGCCGAAACTAATGAAGAAGACCATGACCTTGAGATCAATATTCAAGCCGCTCAAGCTCAAGCTGAGTGGAACGGCATAGCTACGTCGCACGGAGTCGAGTGTCAAAAAGCTTCTGATTCGTTCGAGCTATGCTACAATTCTGCATGCGCCAATATTGCCCGAGGATCTTTGACTATTGCATCGAAGCTTCTGCAGCGTGCACTCACCCTTTGCGACGCCTCTGATGAGCTGAGCCAAGAAGAGAAGGAAGAGGAACGAAAGCCCATCCTCGCCCAGCAAGCTTTTGTTTTCGCCAAGCTTGGATTGATCGATCGCGCCAGGGAAATACATGATTCACTGAGACTTGACACGTGAGTATTGATGTTGAGTTGTGGACAACATTATTTTTCATCTTGTCAATCATTTCACCCATTAATTTGACGTGTGGAATACAGCAGCTCCGATCCGGATCTAAGAATTATCAGCCAAAACAATGTTTTGGTAATGGGGGAAATGCCTCAGAATCCATTTCTGCTGGAACGTCAGGTTGCGACTTGGCGGTCATCGTCTACCACTGAGGCTAAGCTGTTCAAATTTCAGTCTGATATCCTTGCGCAGAACTCCTCAATCGTTAGCCTGTGGGCGCACAAAACAGGTGGTGTCAAGACAAGGGCATATAGGACTGTAGATCAGGCTGAGTCGCCAACAAATAGTCCCGAGCTGAACAATATGTCTATGATCGGGGCCGCGGCGGAAACGCAAGGATTGCCTGAGAAGGACGTGCTCAAGAGTCTCATCAGTCTTTCGAAGAGACGACCATATGATACTGGACTCACTCTCGTCATAATTCAACTGCATCTGCAACGAAGAAATCCTGGAGCAGCCTTGTATACGCTTGAATTATTCTTTTCCCGACTAGAAGGTTCCGATAATGAGCAATGCCACAGGGTCCGCTTTAGTCCAGGCTTGGTTGCCCTTGCCGTGGTCCTGAAGAAGACTCAGAAACGGCACAACTCCGCAAAAGCAGAACTCATCAAGGCTGCGGAATATTGGCGCCAACGCCCGGCTTGTTCGGCTTTTTCGCTACTGACAGAAGCTGGTGTTGAGCTCGTCTTGTCCTCCAGTAAGGATGATATTAGGCTGGCAGGTGCCATTTTCAAAAAGTTGAACGAAGAGAAGCTAGCCTCGCCCGTGACTTCTGCTGGCTTGGTGGCAGCATTGGCCGCCGCTAATGCATTTGAAGTAGAGCAACATACGACACTGCTTCCTCCTGTTGAGAGCCTGGTTCATGGAATCAGGGTTGACGAACTCATCAATTCGGGTATCTTGGTTTCCCCTAGATCTTCGACGTCCAAAAAGAGGCCATTCACCAATGACACGAATGTCGAGCGTGCTACTAAGAAGCGGAGAAGAAGAATGCCCAAAAATCTCGTGGATGGCCAAGCTCCGGATCCAGAAAGATGGCTTCCGTTACGAGACAGATCGTCCTATCGACCGAAGGGTAAAAAAGGACGAAAGAAAGCTGCGGACTCAACACAAGGCGGCGTGGTAAAGGAGGAAGAGACAATTGGTCTTGTGGGCGGCGGCGGCGTCAAGATAGAAAAGGCCGCGGCATCTAATGCAGCTAAAAAGAAGAAAAAGGCCAAGAAGTGATGCTGTATTGTTGCAAGGAGCTTTCGGGTTGAATGAGACGAGTATGCGAAAGATGATCAGTACATCGCACCATAGATTATGGGTTTTGCAGAATGCTCACTCAACTCTGTAGTGAAGTTATTTAAGAGTTACTAGGTCGCGCGATAATTTGTAGCCTCTTATTTGACGAGATAAAAAATGAAAGAGTTCAAGTAAAACAAAAGAGCCTCTCGCGCAACAATGTAGTTGTCGGCGCGCTGTTTTATTTCTCTCCAGTACCAGGAACAGTATTCAGGGGCATGGATGCACCGATCAACGTTATCAACAGGTACAGTTGAACGTGCTCATAGTCCGCGAGTCTACAAAAGTGCGCACCTCGAGCATGATTTGATGCTGGGTTAGTCTGTATCTCAACACAACTAGAAGGCTTGATGAAAAGGAAGGGACCATTTAATTTTGGTACCACAAGTTGTGCTCTGACTGATGAATCAAAGGGCATCAAAATGCTTCACGTTTTCATCGATCCTTTTGGCGGACTGTGTACCCTTGATTGACGCCGCTATAAATACACCAAAATAGAAAACAAATAGGGACTGACTATTTTCCAGTGAACTCCTTTATGGTTGCACTCATACCGTCACAGCTTGTATAGGATGGCTGGAGAACGCATCGCGATCATGCTGCGCACTCGCTTCTACATCATCTGAGCCGTCATTTTCATCATTCTTGCTGGCCACTTTCGTCCCTTCTTCCAATCTGACCGATCCCTCACTATTCGAGTATGATCTTTCGGCATCACCATCAATTTCTCTTTCTGGCGTGAGTTGTGTTGACTTTCGTCCATCAGTGAGGCTGATTGCCATCTCACTCTCTCCGTCCGAAGGGATGACTAACATCGCACCGGAAGGACTCCTTACGGCTTGTGCTGACGAGTATTTCTTATGAAGCTGCTTGAAACTTCGCGCCGTTGTAGTACTTGCACTAGCAGCCGAGCCTCTCCTACTGTTAGAATCGTTAGATTCTGAAGGCGCCTCCAGAGTGGAGAGGTAATCATCGTCATGCTCGTCGCTGAGAAATAGGGAGGCAGGTAACTGCTCTGACTGCAATAATTGAGGCTGCTTTCGCGATAAGATCTTGTCGTCCTGGGACAAAGTCTGTAGTTCTGTGCCCAAATTAATCACTGACGCCTTCTTCCCGTGAACTACAAAGCTCCCAGTCCCCCGTGACAGCATTGCTTCTTGAGGCACATCGTCAAGAGATCCGCCAGATAAAGTGCCAGCAACGCTTCCCTTCTTACTGCGGTGGTGTGAAAGGTGTCCTGCACTCTCTCTAAGAGTACGCTGCAGGCTCCGCCTGATCTTGCTTCTTTCTATTTTGTCTCGGTCGACTGCAGGGGGGGCGTATTCCGGGCCTTCGGCTGAGGCTGAGATCGAAGACTTGTCAATTGTATTTTGCCTTGATCTTGCCTCCCACAGTCCAGCCTGCTTCAGAAAATCACGCTCGTCAGCATCAACATCATCTTGGTTATCCGATGCTTGTGAAGCAGCCACAGATTCCGCATCCTGAGCTGGGTTGTATTGAGAAGCAGCAGGCGAAGGCTTCTGGTTCGTTGATGTAGCGACGCTCGACACTGATCCATGCCTCGTCGTCGCAACTGGTCCTGTGGGTGGTGTGTATGTCGCTTCTTTAGTTACACTTTGTGGAGATGGCCGAGAAGCTGCTTTTGTGGGCGTATCTATGTCTTGATTGTTCCCGATTGAGCTCGAGATGTGGGACAATGAGCTATCTGTGGTTGGGGTTTGGGGACTTCGTTCGGCGGCGGTTGGGCCTCTTGACTTCGATTCAGTTCGGGACACAAGAGGCTTTGAAGTTGTTGTTGAGTTGCTTAGGTCTGACTGCCGATTGGCATTGTGTAGAATGGCTTCGTCATCAGCTAGATCCTGGATCAGAATATCTCGATGGCACCTCTCCCGCCAAATATCCATACGAGTCCATTTCAGTTGGGCTGAAAGTCGTGCAGCGGCCAGTAGCAGATGCTCCCTTGTTCTCGGCTGAATTGGTGCAAGAATTTGCAAGTGTCTCGCGTTTCTCAGCTGCTCTTCTAGCTGTTTTTGGCATTCTTCGACTTTCTTATCGGCCTCGAATATTTTTTGTTGTATACCGTCTCTTCGGGCGACTTGAATATCTTCGGCCATTTTTTTATCAATACGCCCTCGGGCAATAGAAACCAAGCCTGTCGGAGTCTCTATCATTTGTGTGGCATCAGAGCTATCTAAACGTCGTATTCCACGTCGCCCTTGACCGTCGTAGTTGGATCCAACAACTCCACGCATGCGAACCCCTGACGTTCGAAACGCAGCAGCATAATTCAGCTTAGCAAGCCAGTCGTTGCGCTCTTCTTCACTGTCTGCCAGTAAAATCTCATCCAATCCTCCTTGCCGTACATATACAAAGGCATTTTTATGCTTTTTATAGGTGGTGTCGAGGAGGGCCACTGCGGCATGGGTAGACATCAGGACATCCGGTTTGAATTCTTCGAGAGGTGGGTCGAAAATGACTGGAATGCCATCATGTCCGCCTTTCAGATGGTTCTCGTACTGATGTATCAGACTCTTCACCCAGCTCGTGTTTCGAAAGAAATACAACTGGGCGCCGGTCAAGATTGCTCCCCATTCCTGCCATGGGGAGCGAGTCTTTCTTTTCTTGGCATCTTTCCTCCAAAGCAGTCCGACTTTCGTCACTTTGATGTCTACTATTCCGGGATGAGCATCGTTAGGATTAGTAGCCGTTCGTTCCGACATGAAAGCATCAGGTCGCGATCTAGCCGAAACTATTTGTAGGACTCCGGTTTTGAAAAACGTGTTCTGCAAATCCTTCAAATTTAAAGAGGGAGCGGTTCCAAGATAATTGTAATGGTCATCCAAATGCATCGCGTCTTTGATATTAGGCCTCAGGGCGTCTAGATTTCCGTCCAAAATCAGTGTGTATGGGTCTATGGGTTCTTTCGCAGCTCTCTTTGCAGGATCTACCACGTTTCCAGGAAGGATCTGTTTTCTTTTAGACTTGCTCATTTGAGTGCGTTCGCTCGCTAAATCTAGATCGTCTTCCACATAAATGAATGGCGTGTAGGATATATTGTCGTAAAAGCACCCAAGAATATCATCGAATATTCCCTCCCCCCTCGTGTTTTTGAGGTAGTCGGATTTCTGCATCTTGTGCTTATTATTCTTGTTGAACACATCCGTATGAAGAATCAGCAAGGAAAAGGCTATGAAGTAGGCTTGATCCGGAGTCGAGTAAATGCCGGGGTTGCATTCATGATATCTGTTGGCAAAAGCTTGCAAGCATCGGTCAATTTGTTGTGTCTCTTTGGGAAGTTCGGCCTCCATCAGCAATTTTCTGATAGCCATGTCCATAGGGTCACCAAAAAAACTGAAGCTTCGCATGTAGCTTCTGAGCACTGTGGTAGAGAAAGCATCAGTGCCCTTTGCCAAAGCGGACGCAATGGTACCACGGCTCACTACGCCCTCAACGCGGGCAAGATATTTTGCAGGAGACTCGTCATCCAGCCGTTCAGGTAAAACAATAGAGTCCCTTGGAAGTTGTAGCGAGTTACTTTTCGATCCATTTGACCCGGGGGTCGCTGGAGTCAAGGTTCCCTGGCGACTGAGCTCAGAATTCTGCCGGATACGACCTAGTCCAAACAAGTCGCCAAAGCTTTTGCGGCCAGTTGATGTTGAGGTTCGAGTAGCAGGAGGGACTAAATGGTCTTCTTGCGAGTCTCTTCTTGCAGAGCTCATAGTTGACGATCGGCCCCTTAACAGGTTTGCTCGCGTAGGCGAAGACTGCCCAGAACGATGCGTGCTCCCTCGACCCAGTAAGGTAGCAGCCGCCGAGCTGTGCGTAAACTGGCTGTCTTCTGAAGCACCGTTACCAGCTCGCGGAGTGGTGGCACTCTGTGATGACGCTGGTCGAGCATATGCCACAGCCAAGGACGCCGACGACAGATTCTTGTTTTGAGATCCATTTTTTTGGGGCAGGTGAGCAAGGGGAAACAGCGACTGTTGAGGTCTCTTTTTCCTGCGCAACTTCAGAAACGGTGCTGTTATCTGAGACTTTTTCGGGGTGGTTCCTTGATTTACTTGACAGTTGCGATCCGCAGAACTCACATCAGACCGCGAAGACTCTGACTGGCGATGATTATAGGTGCTCGGCGACGTATTGCTCCATGCCGTAGTTGCTTGGGTTGACGGGCGATGATGTCCTTGCTCATTCACATTCATTGTTGACTGGCTGACCCCCTCGTCTGTCTGAAGCTTTCTGGAAGTATGTTTACCAGAGCCGTAATCACGTATGTTCTCATCTCGAGATATATCGCTAGAGCGACGGAATTTTGCGGCTATATTCATTCGGGACGCCATTTTTCTTGGTTTGGCAAGATCGTTCGTCGGAGCAGTCGTGATAATTGCGGGAGCTTTCGAGTGTCAAGTTAGTTCTCGTTTGTCAAAGACTACAGCATCTGAATGCTTGTGACATACGTTGTGGTATTGGAGGAGTTATCTCGGCCTGCTGCTTCGATCTAAGGGACAGCTGAGAGTCTGAGGCGTTCCGATATCTCATGATAGAAAATCGGCGAAGTTTGTTTTGTCTCTCGGGATCGGTGACGGACCGTTCGGAACCAAGCTCTGTATTCTCAGAACGAAGTGTGTACTGCTGGGACGGGAGGCTCGTATCTTCAAGTACTGCCGGTTGTGATACTGGTGGGATCGGGCCAGTAAGCGCGTCGTCGTTGCTGGACAACGTCTGTGTTTCGTCGAATAGCGTGTACCGTCGAATATCCGTTTCGCTGGCCATGTTACCTCGCCGGCGAAGGAAAGGCATGATTGCGGGCAATTCGCATGGTATTTGGCAGCGCCTGGCCGCTATATGCTGAAGCAGTTGAGTAAATTGTTGTAATTGGGCGACTTTCGTCTAAGAAAGGCAGAGGCGTCGGACAGCTTGATCTAGATTGAAATTCGGCGGAGGTCTTCCACGGCGGAACGAACGAGGCTTTCAATGTATTCCCATGTGTCGTGACCAAGATGTAATTCGGCGATTATCATCAGTGCTAAGCCACTTCTTGAATATAAGAATTTATCGGGCGTCTCAATGAGCGAGGCGTATTGTATTAATTTCGAGTTGACTTCAAACCTTTGCGTGGACTGCAAACACTTGCGCCAGTAGGGTAGGGTAAGTGGAGGTGGTTGTGTTCAACGCGGAAGCAAGGGGGTCGATGGTTAGCTCCGAGATAGCCTGAGAGGTGGGCTCCGTCAATTCTGGCAGAAAGGGACCTCGGTGGTTGCAACCACACTGTGTTATCTAACTTGAGTAATGTACAATGTACATGTACTCCGTAGAACCAGCTAGGTGCCAGACCCCTGAGTTCTTCTCATTCGGTAGAAGGGCCATGTTGAGATATTCATGAGTCATGAGCCGATATCAAGTTCGACACTGGCGTTTTTTTCCAGACGTAGCTGGCGGTCGAAGTCAGGTGCCACAGCCGGTTTAATCGGAACTGGGTGGGGCTTTTGCGCGCCAACGATTGGAGCTTCCGAGAAGGTACAGTGGGGTGTACATATGCTACCCCACTGTAGATTACAGCGCCAAATTCTGGTTGTGACGCTTCCCTTTCGCCGTGCAGGCTTGATGGTTAGTCGAGTTGACGGCGTCGCATAGCCACGCAGCCGTTCTAGTACTCTTGCACACTTGCTCTGTTTTGCCTCGATCCCATTCTCACCGCGAAGGTGCTCCGAACTGGGCTACTTGACCAACCGGTAACGACCCTGCGAAGGGGATAGGTAGCTGACAAGCCGAACATCGACCGGTTCAGTTCGATCCAACATCTATCAGAATGAAACCCGGACTTGCGCGTATTGCAGCATCTGCATTGCTGCTGCTACCACAATATTCAGACACCTGTGTAGCCGCAGGCGTTCATGTCAGGCTGACAGCTCCAGATCCAAACACAGCCAACGTAGGCACTTTCCCATTCCTCACGAGGATTCGCAGCCGCGCAATCGAGTTATTGTTCGGTCACCCTCAAATACGGACTACAGAGCAAGATCAAATTTCCAGTAGCTTACGAGCCAAGTACGCCAACGAACTCGTCCTGCGTTTTAATATCACTACCTCTGAGGAGGAGATCGCTCTTGCCGCAGCTACTCATCGACTGTTCTTGGACATATGGGCATTCACAGACGAGTTTGTTGACATACGTTTGCGCCGCGATGAAGTAGCTCCCCTCCTGAGTCTTCTTCCCCGCTCCTTGCGCACGGCTCAAACTCCTCTTATTTCAGATCTCGCCTTAGCAGTTTACAGCTCTGTACCATACTACAACAATACCTATGACGACAAAGAACCAGACAGGTCTACTAGGGCTTTAATCTCCTTGTCGCCATCAACGTCTGCTGGGGATAATCTTTTTTTCCAGGATTATCAACCCCTGCAAGTAATCGTTCGTTGGATGCAACTACTCGAAGCCATGTTCCCCTCGTTTGTCGAGTATATATCCATAGGCAGATCATTCGAAGGAAGAGATATATCAGCTCTGCGTCTCAGGGATCCTCTTACTGTCGATTCCACGATTCCACGAAAAACGATCATTATCACTGGTGGGCTTCATGCCCGGGAGTGGATATCGACTAGCACTGTAAATTATTTGGCATGGTCATTCATCATGTCGTTTGGCAAGGAGCGCATGATTACAAAGCTTCTTCATGAGTTTGATATTGTCTTCGTGCCAGCGGTCAACCCCGATGGCATGGAATATTCGTGGCAGGTAGATCGACTCTGGAGAAAGTCGCGACAGCAGACAAATCTTCGTTACTGTCGAGGTCTCGATCTCGATCATGCTTTTGGGTATGGCTGGGACGGATCCGCGGCCCAGGCTGATCCTTGTTCCGAGAGTTATGGAGGTGAGCAGCCGTTTCAGGCTGTGGAAGCTATGCAGCTCGCACAATGGGCTCGCAATGAAAGCTCAAATAATGTCCAGTTCGTTGGACTAATCGATCTTCATTCGTACTCACAGCAGATTCTTTTCCCGTACTCCTTCTCATGCCAAGCCGTTCCTCCCAACCTAGAGAACCTAGAGGAGTTGGCAGCTGGAATCGCCAAAGCTATTCGCATTGCGAACGGAGAGTCTTACTCGGTCGCAACTGCATGTGAAGGTGCCGCAGACATAAGAAATGACCACAGGCACAACCAGTCAGTATCACGCATTGAATCAAAAGGTAAGTCTGCTATTGACTGGTTTTACCACGAAATGGGTGCTCATTTCAGCTACCAAATCAAATTACGCGACACTGGTAGCTACGGTTTCCTTCTGCCAAAGGAGCACATTGTGCCGACTGGCGAGGAAGTCTTCAGTGCGATGAAATATTTTGGTGACTTTCTCCTGGGAAACAACGGCATAGAAAAGTTATCAGACGACAAAGAGAAGTTCCACTACGCTGGTTCGGTGTCGACTCATGATACAATAAGCTCAGACCATGAATTGAAGAGGCGAAGGCTCCGACGATGAGCGTTACGAGTTGTGATTATCATCAATAGGGAAAGAATTACACCTCAATTGGTAGGCTTTTTGGTTCTCAAGTGTTTATTATGGTACAGGAAGCGTTGACAGCCTAACTCTCACTCAGCATCCCGCATCTCAGCCGGACTATCTACTCATTTCGCGAGAATGATTTGAACTGAGGTATAGACAGCCATCAGCTTCAGAACGAAGTCAGACAAGACAGATCCCAAGGCGCCACTACAGTTTCGTCAACATTAGCGTCATAACACGTCAGTTGTATATACCACGCAGATTGGGAAGTTACGAACGTTCTGCGCCCTTGAGGTCCGGCTTGGCTTGTATAACCGTAAAGATACAGGACGCGAGATACATTCCAGGTTGCGCCCAAGATGCCAGCTGCGAGTGGGAAATGCAATCCGCTGATCAACAGCGCACCAATGAAGGAAGTATGATTCTCAGTAAAATTCGCGTGAGCGCGTTGGGCTATCTAGATAGTTAGGAACGGAATGACCCATCGAGAGTCAGCATGATCTTTACCGCAGTTGAAGGCATATGCATTGCTGTCCTTTTCTGCTTCTTGCGCGGAAGCGTATGCATTCGGATATTTTACACCGCTGGATTTGCGAAGGGAGGAGGTCCGAATCACATGGAGCATGTTGACAAAAAAGCTAGAGGTTGCAACCGCAAGCACCACACTAGTTGACCACATGTTTTGTTAGCAAACCACTCATCTCAGCGTCATACACATGGTGTCCCTTCCAGCAAGCTCAAGGGGATAGGAGCGAAAAAAGCTCTTACTTGTTTTCCATCCATCACGAGAGAAGAAATGGTTCGGAACTTACCCATACTGCTGAGGGAGCTCGAGAATCAGAGTCATGTTTGCAAAGCAGGGATACTGCAAGATCTTGGGTTGTCGATAAGTTGTGCGATGGGATCGTTACAGCATGTAGCCTCTGAACACTAGAGCTAATTACGATATCAACTCGTGTGTACGTACCTTTATGGAGGAAGCATTTTTGGCTCCTACTTGGGCTAGAGGAGGGGGTTTTATAGACTTTGCGTCCTGGGAGGGAGACTACAATTCCGCTCACTCAGCCCCAGCGGAATGTACGCACAGATTAGTGGCCAGTCAGCTGCGCCTCTTTTTTTCGTGCAACACTTACGGGCGGACCCCCGCTTAAGGCGTCTTGATCTTGCAGGCCAGTGTCCTTAAAACCTTCTAGACTTGCGCCGCTTTTTAGGACTACAGTTATTAGTACAGTGGGCATTGAACAGGGTTTGGGAGTTGGGACAGCGTGCATGGCAACGTGTACGCCGACGAAGAAACAGTTGAACGATTTCCTAGTCACCTAGTACGGAAAGTATTCACATGGAAATCCTGCCGTTGCAGGTATAACTTGACCGAATTCAATTCACTGGAAAACGACACACCTGAAAGCGGTCTTGAGTGCATTGGGAATTGTATTAATAAAGTCTTCAAACATAATTTACATTCCTCTCCTCCAATTGCTTTGGAGCTCCGCTGCATGGCAAGAAACTTCACATTATACCAAGCAAACCCTGCACGAAAATGAGATCACTAACCCGTGCATCTTTCAGTAGCAGGACGCCAGGGTAAATCCAACCCTTCAAACACACGTTTTTCGGCCGTTTCCATGTCTGGTGCAGCACTGAAGTCGCATCCATCGGTAGACATAGATTCCCTGGCGGCACGGGATCCTTCAAAGTCAATCCATGTTCCATCAGAGCGTCTTCGTATGCCACTGCTGTCGAATTTGAGCCCTTTCTCTTGTTTACAATACCGACGTAAATCTCTTTGAAAAGTAGTCCCACCGCCCCAACCTATCAACGCGCACCCAACTGTTTTCCATGGGCTGACAATGATGTCCACTCTCCGGTGCAATGCACTGTCCCCGAAATGCTTCTTGTTCTGCCATACAACCATAGCCTTGTCCAATGTATCGAAGCCGGAACCATGGCTCGAGGCTTTGCCTTGCCAGGCAAGCGGCAGTTGTCCCCGTTCGCTATTCTTGGTCCATAAAGTCAAGGTGTGTGTGATGAGGTCGGCATGTTCAAGGCTAAGCACCAGTTTTGCTACCATTTGCATTGTTTTGGCCTCTTCGCGATGGCTTAGTAAGACGTCCACGTCGCCGCTTTCCTTCTTCCCACGCCTGTAGCCTCCTACAATAGCCATTTCGAACTCGGGATCAATTCTGCGGGCATGGACAAGAATCAGCCTCGCGATGTCTTCCACCTCTCGCCGAGAGATTGTCTTTCTAAGGTCTTCGTAATATTTCACGCCAATCTGTTGAACACGAGTGAGCGATTGCCATCCATATTCCACAATATCGTCCAGGTCACGCCATCCTAAGTTGGGATATATCGTCAGCAATAATGAAATAATTCAACGGAACGGATGGAAGGCCGTACCCTTGTTGTACATTTCTCTTGCCATCGTATCACCAACGCCCCATATGTCGTAGAACGACTGCAAAACTGCCAATTTCGGGTCTGAGGCCGCCAGAAAAGTCTCTGTTGAATATCCATTTTTTGACCATTGCTGATAGAGCACAGAAATCTTAGTGCTGCATCCCGGAAGTAGCTCTATTTCTAGAGGGGAATTTTAGCAACAAGATTCTCCTGGGTAATGAAAACATGTTATCTGACTGTCATTTACATAATGACTCACCAATTGGATTTTGAATAGTGTATGGATACGCAGAAAGTGTAGCAATAGAGGTCGAGTAAGCTCGAACACCAATCTTGTCCCCTTGCAAAAGACGAAAAGTACGGATCCTCTTCAATTCTTGAATGAAGTTGCCATTGGGGGGGTCCATTGGTGTTGGACGCTGGCATGAATATTGAGTGTGGAGAAAGTCGGGTATATTTGGAAAGACTGCAGTGCCTTCGTGCTCAGAGGTCGTCTGTCGAAGCAACGAGGGTATAGGTGTAAAAGAAACGATTTCGCTTGCACCCAACCGTGTCGCAACGTATGAAGGGTTGTTTGAGCTAGCCGATCTACCATCTACAACGGCACGTTAGAGTATTTGAGCAATCGAGAACTCTTGATCAACTGATTCTTCTTGGCGAGACTCGCCTTCTTCCACCAACTTGACACCCTGAAATAGTAGATACTTGTCGCAAGGGAGCAGCCTTTGTTGAGCGAGACAGTCTGTGAGCCATGAGAGCTTTACAACCTGTATAAGTCCACTTATATCATTACTCGAGACAGGCCTTTGATTGCCACCAGCCTTAAGTCCCTTGGTTTCTGATGGTCCTGCAATGTTTCCACTTCCCTGCAATGGTTCGTTATGGCTTGTTTCATCTATACCGCATCCTTCATCCAAGGGTCGGGTTTTTAATTTATGCCGTCTAAGCTCAAACTCGGCGCGTTCTCTTTTCGCTATTTTGCCCACGATCAGGTCAGCCTTATTGATGTCATTAATTAAGGAGGGCACTGAGCTCCGTAAATGAGAATACTCTTCGGCTTTAAGATGTGTTGTGAGAAGGTAAATGCGAGGAAACTGGAAGCTGGTTGCCATTTCTAGGACAGAGCTACGTTACAGCCGAGGACAAGCAGCTCAGCTGAATGAGAAAAGTTCTCGAACGAAGGTCAATGTACCGAGATATGAGAAATTGATGTGAATAGCTGCGGTGTTTGTGCTCGGTCGTGTTACCTGATTGCAAAACCATTGTTGAGTGCTGCGGTCCAATTGGCGGCAGAAAAAAACTACGTCATGAGCACAGCGCCTCACACACGCTGAGACCGACTCATTACGGACGAAGTCCGTCAGCCCGTGCTGTGCATGGAGAATCCAAACGTTCACCCAAATGGCTTACCATGCATACTGGCATCATGCACTGATTGTTTCGCAAATTTTGAGAGTCCTATTTGCGTCGTGATCGCCTGCGTATTTTAGGAGTGGACTTGATGTCAGCATACTTGAAATTACCCCGCCTGGGAACATAAATGGGATTTCATATATACAGGTGTCGTAATACAATCCCAGATTGTTGAGCAAATATCGGTGGCCAAAGTTAAATATCCTCAAACTCCACATCCTCATCCTCATCCCCACTGCCATGATGATCACCACTGTCGGCATCTCTTTCCATAGTTTCGACTTTGACTCTCTTTAGGGGTCTTCCTTCAGCGCGTTGTCTCTCCTCGGGCGACCCATCTGCATTCCCACGCTTGATGGTTGCTGTACTTGAAGTGCCCATGCTGGACGAGTGACTGGTAGCCGGTACATCTTCAAATTCATCCTCGTCGCCGTCTTCCTCATCCGAGCCAAACTCATCGTCGTTTCCATACTGTGTTACTCCTTTGGCCATCTCTGCTGCCTTTTCAGCCTTGAGCCTTTCAAAAATATCGTCAATTTGTGATGATGTCGTTGTATCAACAGCTTTGCCCTTCAAAACATCTTTGTTGTCATTTTCTTGGTTAGCAGTGATTGTACTATCCCCAATGACGCCAGAAAAGGACGCCCCGGTCACTGTGCTGTTCGACATCCATGACGGCAGAGCATTTTGCTGCGCTATTCTCTCCTTTCGAGCTTTTTCAGCCTCTCTATCAGCCGCTGACGGACCATCCGAGGTAGAAATATTAACAGCAATAGACTGCGGCCCGGTGTTGGCGAGCCCTTTGACGGCCATAGGTCGATTTGTGCCACCGTCTACAGGGATAGTAGCTGCTCGTTGATGCGTGACATCTCGCTCCACTGGGCGCGCTTTGGTCAAGGCGCGATCAAAATCGCATTCAGGGATGTGAACAGCATCGATCTTGGGCAAAAGTTCGCTGATAAACTTAAACTGGTCATTGAGACGAGTTGACTGTTCATGACCGCTTGAAGTTCGGTCCGCCTCGAAAGTGAGCGTATGGTGACAACGATGGCAGATAAAGCCGTGAGGGCCGACGCTGTCAAGAACTTCCATTGCTGTCCACTCCGCCTTGCAGAAAGTGCAAAAGTATTCTTTCTTTTCGTTTGCTGGCACTGGTGCCCCTTGAACCTCTTTGTCAATCGTATACACTCGCCATTTGATCGCATCGATAGTGTGCCGGTAGTTTATGTAGTACCAAGTACGGTTGCTCGGACGCGGATTTCCCTCGCGTAGCTCTGACCTGGTGTGTCTAGTTTTGTTAGTTTTCGAGATTGCTGGAACAAATGGAAACGATTGCCCATCGGTCACATCAGCACCCACACGGTTAAGAAGCGATCTTCTCGCAATTTACCACAGATTTTGTGAAGATCTTTCGTGTTGATGGCCATTAAATATGCTAAATCATCGTCTCGGAGGCTGCAAAAGCTCGCGCAATCCTGGTCAGCAGATTGTCTTTCGCGGGTCATATCAGGAGGATGGCCAATGCATACGCTTCGTGCAGAATTAACGCGTCCATTACGAGTATGTCACGAGTTTGGTAGAAAGCCCGCATGACTGACTTGATGAGGTTCACAGCCAGATCCATTTTGACGGGTGACGATACCTGTCGCTATTATTGCGGGTTAACTCGGTTACACGAAGCTCACGTAACTCGGCAAAAATTCGCGGGCAAGGCTGCCTGTTGTGGCGTGTAGACTTGACTTTATACTCGGAAGGTCCAGTACAAATGGCGGCAGGACATCGAACCACATAAATGGCAAGTGGAAAGGCTTAAAGTTTATGTAGATACAGAGTCTAGCATCGTCAAGCGCAAATCAAGGCATCCCTTGGAGTAAGCGGTGACACCGCACTCATTCGGCGACGACAATTCTTCGAAATATTTTCATGAGATCGCCCCGTTGCAGCGACAGTTTCAGCAGCTAGTGCACCAAGATAGAATGAGGGTTCGAGGAGGGGCGAATTTTTCGACGACAGCTACCAAGATGACGTGAAGTTGCAAGTAAGTTTGTAATAAAATTTTAATGACAGAAAAAAGCCATGTTTAATATTGGCTCGTGCGCCAAAGTCCCAGATCTAGCGGGGCGATTGACGTGTACTAACTAGTCTTGCTAAGTAAGTACCTAGGTACCTAGACCTATTCCCGCGGATAGCAGGATTCTCCCAAACTTCCTTGTTGCGGACGGTGAGGCATCACAGCCTTGTGAGAGATAGGCATGATGAAAGTATGCACAAGCATATAACATTTCTAATTGACCGAGGATCCTTATCAGTACAGGTGCGAGGCCTTACCGTCCCCGAGAGGATGCAGATGCATGCCATTGCAGCGTCAGATCTAGTTTTATGAAGATTGAATTCGGCTGTCGCTACTAGACCTTCAAATGCCGACCTCTACATATATTAAAAACCTACTGACCGGAAAGTGTATTTTAGATACACGCTATAACACATGGAGGCATCATCATGCTATTAGTCAGTAAATGAAGAAAACATTAGAACAGAACAACACAGTCGGTTCATGTTGGTCTCCGCTCATAAATTCACACGAGCTAAATCTGGACATCCGGCTGACAATGGCAAACGGCCAACACTCAGATTATCAACACAAATCATTTTAAACGACGTTTCAAGAAGAGTGAAATCCCTATAACCCACCCTCTGCTAGACTAATGGCTGTTCTTATGGGAGCCTGTTGGCGTCGAGTTCCGCCTATACATATCTTCTCAACTAGAGTAGTATATTAGCATGAAAAATCAACGACTGCGAGGCATCTCAATAACTCACATCCAAAGTCAATGTCCTTGAGCTGTTGATCTCTTGATCTCGATAGACACCGACTAAGCTTTCAGAGTCTTGAAAAAGCCCGGCCTTGAGGCTGATGACAATGAATTGCATTCCAGGGCCGGCATGCTCACGAATATACTTTTTGATCTTGTCGACATTGGCATTGTCAAGAGCGGCATCTACCTCGTCAAGGACGAAGAAAGGACTAGGCTGGTAGCTGTGAATAGCAAAAAGAAGTGCCAAGGCAGCCATTGTTTTCTCTCCTCCTGATAAATGCTCCATATCTCTGAATCTTTTCAATGGGGGCATAGCGTGATACTTGATGCCAGACAAATATGGCATGTCAGTATCTTCTTCAATATCGAGGTAGGCCTGTCCACCGAGTGGATATGCTTCAGACCGCGTCAAGTCCTTATACACATGAGATATCTGATCCTGAATATGCGTAAAGGCACGATTGAAAAGGTCGTATCTCAGCTGTTTTATTTTGCCAAATGCGTCCTTCGCAGCCTGCGCAGCGAGCTTGGAATCCTCGTACTCTTGATCGGTTTGTTTGAGTCTCGTTTCGACACTTTCCAGGCGTTCCATAGCCCGCATATTAGGATTCAATTTTTCAAGTTCAGAGGCAAGCATCGATATTCTCTCAGTCAGCTTTCCCTCTATCTCGGGATTATCGGACTGCCTCTGTTAGCGAACAATTTGTCATAGATCCCCATCAGATATAAATAATACGTCATCAGACAGACTCTTACCTTTTTCAGTTCACTGTCCAGCCCTTCAAAATCGATTGCAATTCCATGATCATCTAAAGCAAGATCCATCATTTCTTCATCATCGCCGTCCACATCCATCGCATCGGGATCTTGTCGCAGCAGATCGTCTTCATTCGGGAGGTTGTCTAGAGTGCCTTCCGCGAGCGGGATTTGAATTTGTTCAAGTCGACATCTTCGAAGTAATGCTGACTTGCTTGCGCTATTCTTTTGCACCATCGTTTCTAAGGAATTTATTTCGCGCTGGAGGGCTTCAATATCCTTGCTCCTTTTTTGCAGCTCAGCCCGCGCTTCGCCTACTTTTTGATTCTTGATTCTGAGTTCAGCCCTCTGCTCGTCCAATGTCTCTCGTAAGGCATCCAATTCGTCTTGCTCTTGGCCAATGGTCTCTTCGATCTCTGCTTTCTCGGTTGAGTAGGTTTTAATGTCTTTTTTCAGGCGCCGTATGTGGTCCTGCATCCTCCTTATACGAGTTTCTGTATCACTATGCCTAGTTATTTCCCATTTGAGGCGATTTTCTAGTCGCTGTTTCTGAACCTCAAACTGGTTTCTTTTCTCCGAGACCTCCTGTTCTAGTTTGCCCTGAGATGCATCGTATGCCCGTATGTCGCTGTAGCCAAGTTTTTTGCAGAATTCGGCAAATACCTCGTCTTCTACCTGGGCGACCGCATCCTTGAATTCTTTGACTGTCGCGATGCTATTCTCTAATTGCTGGACTTGATCCTTGTACTTGGGCTGTAAGTCTCTGAGTTGCTTCTTCAAGTTATCGACCTCGCGTTTCTTGCTAGTCCAGTTCTTGCCAAAGGCAGTCAACTCCTCCTGAACAGCGATGAGACGCCTTTCTAACCCCGTCAGATCAATTTGAAGAGATTCCTCAAGTGTCCCACGTCGGTCAGACTTTGGCAATCGGTCTATCTCTTCCTTCAGCTTTGCTGCCAGACGCTGAAGGTTTTGCACATCAACCTCTTCAAACTTGCGCTTTCCTCCCTTGGGTTCAGGACCTCGACCACCAGTCATCAGGCCAGCTTTGTGGATAATGTAGCCCTCCAAAGTGACCGCTTTGACTGGTATTCTTTTTTCATAACAAATATGTTTTGCAATACCCAAGTTATCGCAAACCACGGAGCTGCCACAAGCGTATGAAACTGCTCGTTCAATGGACGCGTCGAAGTTAATTGTATCGATGGTAAGCCTGGCCCCTGTGAAACCTTTGATTGCTGAATTTACTGCATTGACCTTGATATTGTCCAGGGGAATGAAGGTCATAGGTGGAAACCTCTGCTCCTTCAAGTATTGCACACAATCCACCCCGGTTTTTTCCGTGTCAACAACTACAGAATCAAAATCTCTTCCAAGGGCCACAATAACGGCTTCGTCAAACTTTTTCTGTTTTGGGGTGCATAGATCCCCGATTCGGCCACGAACTCCTGGGTACATTCGTTTGAGCGACGTAACCATTTCCTTCAGTCGAGTTTCGCGGTCATTTTGGCGACGACCATCGTCGGCTTCTCGCAGCTTTCGAGCTACATCTTCCAATTTCTCCTCCAGCTCGGTTCGTTTTTGGTTAGTCCTAACACGTTCGGATTGGAGTTGATTAAAGTCCTTCTTCTTGCTCGTGATCTCTTCTGAAATTTCCCGAGATGCCGCCTCTGCGGACATTTTCCGTTCTTCGATGTTTTGCAGCTCAGCTTCAGTCTTCTCAATTGCAGCAATAATGCTGTCGAGCTTTCCTCGCAAGTTACTCACAGTAACTTCGTCAGCTTTGCGCTGTCGCTCAAAATTTTCCAATTTGGCCAAATTGGCTCCTGAGCGAGACATGACCTGTGCCCGAAGTGAATTATACTCCTTGCGGTCTGTATCGCTGATATCTCGCCCCTGTTTCTTTAGCTGATCTCGAGTTTCCTTTTCAAAGACTGCCTGTGCTTTATCCACACCTTCAATATCCTTTCGTACTTTTTCGACAATCATAGCTTGCTCATCTCGTTCCTTGGTGACTTTTTGGCTCTGTGCTTGGGCTTTTTCGACTTGTTGAGATAACTCGTGAACTTTTTCATCGAAAGGTACCAGTTTATTTTGGTTGTCCTCTATGCTTCTTTCTTTCAACTTGATCTGCTTCTCGATTCGAGATACTAGGCGACTAGTTTCATTCTGGTCTTGTCTGGCATCCTCGAGACGTGCTTCATAGGACTCCACATTTCGCCTCGATTCCTTCAGATCTTCTTGGTGATCTTGAATCGCAGTACTCGACTCATCCATGGCTCTTTGATAGTGATACAGCTTCCATAGGCAATGTGATATGATAGCGGCATCTCTCTCCTCCGTTTTTCTTTGAAAACTGTCGGCTTCTTTTTTTTGCTCGCGATACTGCTTGATCTCGGAATTAATCCCACGGCGGCGATGCAGCTGGAAGTTTTGATTTTCTGCAGCTTCCTCGGCTTCAGTCTGAAGTTTCTCGTATTCTGCTTTGTATTCGAGACTGCCAGATATTTGTTCAATAAGACGAGTGAGATCCTGGGGCGATTGTGACGCAATGGCTTCGACATCGCCCTGGAATACCAGAAAGTTACGGGCTTTCATGAGGATGTTCTCCGATTCGAGCGCTTCATTGTATTGCTGTGCGGTGACAACCTTGTCATTTATACGGTATTCGCTCGCACCCGAGGAGTTGATAGAGCGCCTCCATCGTTGTTCATCACCAGCATCGTCCTCGTAGACTGCCATAACCCATGCTGTCTTGGGGTCATTTCTAGAGGCTTTTTCGTCCGAGCCAGACAAGTTCTCGCCATCCTTGCCGATTTCTGCCGAACCATCATCGTTTATCTTGGAAGTTTTCAAGACTCGGCCGCGGTAAACAAGATCTTTGAGGTGTGCAGATCGTAAATGTGACGACTTGATACCAAGAACGAACGATATAGCGTCCATGCTAGAGAGATACATTATGAGAAATGGGATTGGTATAGGGTTGAACCACAGTTCCAAGCTTTTAACTTACGAATTAGATTTGCCGGATCCATTTGGCCCAATAATTGACGTGAAGTACGAATCACCGAAAAGAAGGGTATGGTGACCCTTGTAAGATTTGAAGTCTGGAAACCAGGTCAGCCTAATAGACGGATATGCGCGGAGAACCCTAATAAATGAACACACTGAACAGTTCTAAACGGATTAATTTCCCCATGTTCACGTTGACATGCGCCGAACAAACCTGCTCGGCGGCGGCGGCTTGTTTTGAAATTGCTAGGCTCGACTGCGAGGAGGAGGCGTCGTGATTGAAAACGCATAGACAGCAGGCACAAGGACTGGCTGGCCTAGGAGATCTTAGACACCGAGTATCAGACACTCAACAATGAATGAGGTTGCGCGATCTATGTGCGATACTCGAGGGTTGGGAGGCTACTGTGGTCGGGGCATTCGTGTGAGCATGAAGTGGTGCAACGCGTCGCGCCTTCTCCAATGCGACTTCCCCCGTTTAGAAGCTAAATGCCCAGCGGACAAAAGCAGCTTGCCCTCCAGTCCCACTATAAAAGCAAACGCGGGCTTTGCGCGAGACAAGTCACCCGTATAGTCACGTGGCATGCTGAAAAGCCTTTGTTAGCAGTGATGACAGCAGTGCTTGGTAGGAGCAATCGTATTATGCGATCTGAGGCATCTGAAAATAGCAGACTCCGCATAGCGTCTCCATTATTCTGCTCATCGATGACAGCCTCCAATAGCACTTATAGTTTGTTGGTATTTTGGCCGGCGCTTGAGACACAGAGAGCCACGAAAGGCTGCGAGTGTATCGCCTGCGCCGGTTTTTCTCCAACAGACAAAACAGGTCATCTCCTCACCTACCTATGAAGAAGCTGATAGTGAAAAGACAAAGGAACAAGCGCCGCCCTCGTACCTATAGAGCTAGCGACACTAGGCTCTGGGTTTATGCTTCCGCGGAAATCAATGCATTTACAACGGGGCCGGGTGTACGGATTGCCACAAAGGGCTGCAACTCGAGGTGTGGCACTCTAACAATGCTGGCGCGCTAATTAGAAGTAGGCAGCCATGGTGTGGTCGAAATCCCTGAACTGATTGGTGCGCTCACACCCACCTGTGAACCCAGCGCAATCCAACTGTCAATCAAGTGACGCATGTCACCTAGCTCCGTCAATAATCCTTCCTGGGCTCGTCTTTTCTCGACTCCCTAGTCATGCAAATTCTGTTTCGGAATGATCAAAAACCTTGCTTTCCCTCCTTTACTTCAATTTTAACAATACCAGGTACACAATTCTCTTGTGATAGCCTTATCTACGACAAGCAGCTTGCTTGTTAGTTTAAACAAACCCTTTGGTCGGTCGCCTCGTCTGCTGGTATCACTAACGTAATTTAATCCAGGGTTGACTCATTTGATATGGCGGACGAGCCAGGTTACGGGCCGTCATCGTTATCCGAATCTCACAATACGCCTGTAAAAAGCAATGACACAATACCGTCTTTGGGCTCCGATTCTGCCGTCTTAGAGTCTCCAAGCTTGCATGCGACCACACCAAAAAGCCCTCAACTATCAAGAAATCCCTCCTTCTCCGAGAGTAGCTCCTATCGTGATGATTTTGACGCTCTTCCGCCTCTCGATCGGTTGACCGTTCTTGACCTTTTGGACAACTTCACTCTCCCTCAGCAACTAGAAAAGCTCCAAAAGGGAATTTCAGCTCAAACCAACAAAGTTCGTCGATCAAGGGATGCCTTCAAATCTAGAACTCAGCTTGCCCGCGACCGCATGGTTGAAGGATGGAGGAGGAGAGTGCCTTCAGCCGATGAACAGTTAGACCGATACAGAAAGCGAATGCGACAGCGTGTTGATAAGCTGGGTAGACAATGGAACGATACGAAAGCGATCAGTCTAAGGGAAAAGGTGTCCTTTATATGTGGTGTTATGAATATCTTCATCAGCGGGTACCTTATCGGCGGATATCCGCAATACTTCCACCTATGGTATACGTTTCAGCTCATCTACTTCATGCCCATTCGCTTTTTCATCTATCACCGTCGTGGGTATCACTACTTTCTAGCAGATCTCTGCTATTTTGTCAATATGCTACTCTCTCTTAGCATTTGGGTCTTCCCCAATTCTAAGCGACTCCTCACTTCAACCTACTGCCTAGCTTTTGGCAATAACGCTGTGGCTATCATTATGTGGCGTAATTCTCTTGTGTTCCACAGTTTTGACAAGGTTACATCTCTATTCATCCACATCATGCCGTGCGCAACGCTTCACTGCTTAGTTCATCTCTATTCTTCCGAGGATCAAAGGGCTAGGTTTCCAGCCATTTGGGCAATTAGACACGCAGCCCCAGGCTCCTCATCCGCATATGCAAACGTTTTCTCGATGTTATCTTGGAGCACGATACCATACGCCATATGGCAGCTGAGTTATTACTTTTTTATCACTGTCAGACGCCGAGAGAAAATTGCCGCTGGGCGGCCGACTTCCTTCACATGGCTACGTCGATCTTACTCCCGGACCTGGATTGGCAAATTCGTCCTGTCCTTACCCTCCAGTCTGCAAGAGCCAGCTTTCATGATGATTCAATACAGCTACGCTGTTCTCACAATGCTACCCTGCCCACTGTGGTTCAACAGTCGTTTCGCGTCATCATTTTTCCTCGTCATCGTATTTGCATGGAGTATATACAACGGCTCGACCTATTATATTGATGTGTTTGGGAAGCGTTTTCAGAAAGAATTGGAGGCAATGAAAGCCGAAGTGCTCAAATGGCAAAACACACCGGAGCTTATGCTACAATCACCATTGCTAACGCCCCATAACGACAGCACTTCGGGGTCTCCTGCCGGGCATGAGATGCAATCGTCAGATCCGGTCACAAGTCGACACATAGTTCAAACAGACCATCAAAGTCGACAATCTCCAGGCTACATATCAAGGCCGGTAGGCACCATGGATCGAAATATTAGCTTAGACAAGATACCACTTCTCGATGAGACCGTCGACATAAGAACAACAGGAGTTGATAATGGGGCCAAAGATGTTACACGGGAGAGACGGTCGCGGCTGATATAGTAGTCGGGAAGATTATGTTAAGAGGTGTCAAGGTCGGACATGCTCCAAGCTTACACTGAAAGACTTAGGGTGCCAGTAGTTGGCCATGCCAGTTACCAAATCATAGTCGCTTTACTGTGTCTACGTTGTCTACTAGGAGTCTTGGTACATATTGATGAATTCGAGATCACAAAAGCTAATACATGCTATTGCTTCCACTTTATCGTGAATGTGGTGCAAAGTCAAACTCGAATGCTCCAGGCGCCGTCTGATGTACGGCTTTCGACTCACGACTAGCCTCTGTCTCATTAAATATCTTGCAGTGGTCACACCTGAGCCTGCGAAGTACTCCATTCATTCCCAAGCTTTTCGATACCAATGTCTCAACGATCAGGACCGTGATTTGGACTCGAGATTCTATTACCCTGTATAAAGAGCAACGCTATCTTATATAAATATATTCATGTTTGCTGTGATTCGTGTGGCAACGCGCTATTTTATGCATAAGAATAAAATGTGCTGCCGCTGTTGCACGCACTTTCTCTTCCCGACGAATTACTATGACGCGCATTCCCTCTCCTGTAAGCCAAGGATACATATTGTTAACTGAGCTGGGAAAAAAAACCGCTGTTGCCGTTAGAGGGACAGCCGTCATGTACCTCCAGCTTGAGACTTTCGAACAGTTCAAATGCCAACATTTTTGCCCATGAACAGGCACTCCCAACGCCCCCTCTGATCCCAAATCATCACAAATCGTCAAGGTCAGACTGAATCAGTCTCACGATTTAAAAAAATCAAGTTGTTGCAAATAAATAAATAGGCGAGCTTCAATCATGGTCGCGTGGTACCGGAACGAAATCGTGAAGTACCTAGTGATGTCAGAGCCTTAAAAGACTCTGTGAACCATATCAACGAATGATACCCCAATCTGCGAGTCGCCCGCCACCCGCCTCTCCTTCTTCACGGGTTCCGGGACGTCGTCCAAAGACGGACCAGAACCGCAGTGTCTCGTCTCCAGCTCCGGTGACAACCACACGACCGTCTGGGCTCATTGCCAAGTACAGGACACGGTATGTGTGTCCAGTCAAGCTCGCAACCTGCGTCATTGATGGGTATTTCCAAACCACAATTTGATTTTGGCTATAACCGTGCGTTGTAACGATTTCGTTGGAGTTTTTAGACCATGCAATATTGCAGACTTGACTACCTGTGTCAATTTCGTTGATGACACTCCCCTTCACCGTGTCGTGGAAGATGATCCTGCGGTCTGCTGTACCACCGCCCGATGCGAGCAGTCCACGTTGATGGGGAGACCATGAGATAGCTTTCACAGCCGCTGTGTGATCAGAAAATTTCCACAGAGGTGACTCTGATAATTTATCCCATACCATCAACTTATTATCGTTGCCTCCACTGGCAAGCTGACCATCCTCACAATTCCACTTGAGTCCACAAACCTCTTGTTTGTGACCCACCAGCTTTTTCAGCCACTGATCGGGAGCTCGAACATCTCTATGATATATCAGTCTGTCACGGGACCCTGAAGTCAGGATGTGGGTGTTCCAAGCTAGGGAACCAACTCGAGCGGTGTGTCCGGTCATGGTCCTGAGCCTCCGCGTCTTCTCTGCATCCCAAATTTGCACAAGGCCTTTGCCCGTACCAATTGCAAGGTGGGTGCCCTTTTGAATCCAGGAGACGCTTGTCACAGTGTCGTCTTCCAACGTGCACAGCTTGTTAACCTTGCTTGTCTGAGCATTCCACATGTACACGCTGGAACCAAGTCCCACTCCGAGAACATTGGCGCTGCCCCAATCTACAAGATTCAGGTAAAAGTCATCGGCCAGCTCAGGAGCATCGAGAACTTTATATGGGACTTTGCTGACGGCTCGGGGTTGACGGCGAGGACTAAGGAGCATCTGTTGGCTACCGAAGCGTACTGGAGACAGGCTATATATTTCAGCTCTGGTATCTAGGTTTGGTCCATGACGGCTCTGGGGTGTTTTTGAAGGAGTCAGGTGTCCTGCCACATGACTATGGTGCCGAGGAGACATGTATGAGAATAGATTTTTATGCGGTGTTGAAGGCGTTAGTGATGAGGGGAGAGACGACGTCGTGTTATTGTTTGGTGGAGTCTGTGCCCGGGTTCCATTATGAGTGCGAGTCCCAGACAACTGTGCAGTCGGCTTATCTGGAGACATGGCGGGGGGATTTGCCTGGGGTACAGAACCCTCAAAAAGCTCGGCTCGAAGTAGTGTTGAAAAGGTTCTATTCGCTTCTTCGGCTATGGTCAAGCGATGTTAGCACATGACGCAAAGGTTGCCATGTTAACGCCAGTCGTCAATATCTTACTTTTCTGAAAATGAAGCTCACCATGTGGCGTTCGCTTCTTTTGTCTCGAGGGAGTTGCTGGAGAACCATCTTCATGCAGGAGACTAAAGCTAGCCTGGAGATCTTGGCCAGATCGGGTGGGAATGAACCTGAGCATTGTCAGCCTTGTCGTTACAACGCGAGGACGAAACAGTAGCCATTTGGCACACCTACCTATCGCCATTTATTCGTTGTCGCTTTCTATGGGAGCTTGCACCTGGTGTGCTCTCACGGTGTGGTCGCTGGAGCTCTCGCAGTAAAGCACTTTCCACAGCATTTGCGTCCAGTCCCGTAGCATGGATTTCATCCCGAGCTGACGTCCTACTACGTGCTCTTCTAGTATTTACCGTCCCAAGCTCACATTTCGACTCCGTCTGACCTCGATTGAGAGGCGGTGGAGGTGTCGCAATCCGACTTGGCCCTGGGTTTGAGGCTGATTCGTCGTCGGTAGTGAATTGAGTATATGGCATATTCGCAGGCGTAGATGACGAAACTTCTTCGTGCTGAAGTTTCATCTTCTTTTAGATAAGGCGCTCAGCAACTAGATTTGATTCAGAATCGGCACGAGCTAGGAGCTCAAGGCATAGGTGGCGGGATCCGTTGGAAGTCAAGCGGCCGGTTTGCAAGCACTGGGGCGGTCAGCGCTGCACATAAGAGGGCAAGCAGCCCTTGTGTGCGGAGTTGATTTCCCCAGCCCAACTGGTACTTGTGGACGTTCGCGATCGGTGTATGAAGAGGCAGCGACGAGATAGAGTTGAGAGGGGGCTTCAATGTGATGACGGCCAGAGAGGTCTCGGCCGAAGCAAAGGGCGCTTCAAAATCTGTTTAGTTAACCGATCGATCTCTTTTGGCCTCCGTGAGAGTTGGAAAAGTGGCAGTCGCGATGTTCGGCGGAGGTTTGGACCTATGAATGGTTGAATGATGGTGAAGGCCTTCGAGCCATCTGGAGGTTGATAACTGGGAAGATGGGAGGTGGGTGGTGGTCCAAGAGGCGCCTAGCGCTAACGACCGACTCTCAACGCTATGCTTGATTGGGTTCGTAAACGGCCGTGGTCCCACTCAAGGCCATGGCACACGTCTTTTATTATTAACAGACAGCTTTAACGTGTGGTATATGCCAATGAAATATGTTTTGTTTGTGTTTTGATTGTCCAGACGCGGCTAGCGAGTATGCGTTTCGCGAACTACCATAGACTACGCTGACGCCTCGAACTGAAGCAACCATGATCTATAACTGCTCCTCATCCAATAGACAAGATTGTGGTTGTCAATTCTATTATGATCATTCAAACTCGCCTAGTAATTTCATCCGAAACAGACACCGTTCCTCACCGATCCCCATCGACACGAGTTGCCCCGCGTATTTTGACCAGTTCATAGATTAATATATTCTTTTGTCTTGTTCTTCCGTGCATTAAGCAAAATGAACGTCAGGTAGTCTGTAGATGGCATGGCACCCATAATGTTGGGTTGCGATGAGAGCATGCCACCACCTGAAAGTTTATTACAATTGATTTTATGAAAAGCATGACGCAGCTGTCACAACTAGGAAGTTGAAGACCCCGAGATGTTTCTTGGAAGGTTGGCAAGAGGTGATGACTGGTAACATACACACTCTTGAAAATCTGCCTCAAAGATAATAGGCACTGGTCGATGGCAATAGATGCATCCTAGACTTGGCCAAAGGCAATCATATTAGCAGGTGATGAGGGTAATCTAGAAATGCGTTGCCACACAGCATTTCCTTGAAGTTCTGTTGACGCTGGCAATCCGTATGCGCGAATAATCGGTATTTTACACTGTGTAGGTCTAATTCGATTGGCTGCAATATCTTACAGCGGACGCGCAACGGCTATTACAACAAGACCTGGTGAACCGCGTTTCTGTCGCGTTCGCGACCAGACCACCAATAGCAATCGATAGTTCCGAACTTCACCATCCGTGAATCTAAACGTAGACGTCAACATCGGCTTATGCATTCATCATTGTGATCGCATACTACGACCGTTCTGCGCTATGTGTTCCAAGAAAGTTTTCCAATAGCGTGGTACTGGGGTAAATTCTTAGTTTTCGCGAAATAGAAATTAAAGATTAAGAAGTGTTTTACTCCACATATTATTACAAGTGCACTCCATACATCCCTTTGGCCCGAATAGACCGACTGGTAGCGGGTTTTGGACGTGGCTGCCTGTTTACTACAAGGTGTGGATTTTATTTGCCCCAAGATGGTTTTCGTGTTGGAAGACAAAGCCTTGTAAGATGATGCCGAATTTTTCATAAATTGGTATTCGCCGAGGTCTATAAAAAAAACGAAGCAAGATGTCGAATTTGTTTGTTTGTCATAGAACACCCATGTTAATGCGATCATTATATGTTGTGCTCGAAGTAGGTTGTGCTTCAATCATATCTCGTTGAATCTATGGCGAAAAGGGAAAAGGAAGAAAATATGAACGCAAACCGTGCCCTTCTGTGCAATCTCTTATTAGCCTCGTCTCCTATAAATTAGGGAGACATATTCGAAACCGTAATGTGTGAAAACGTGTAGGCTCAGCTTCATTTCTCACAAGTGCGAGGGGTGCGAAGAAGATAGTAGCTCGAGGGAGGTTGACTGTATGGCGCAGGTATGAAGCAGTATAAGAGGCTATGCCTCAATACGTTGTGACCGATGAGAACAGCATCATAACGTGCCCTCGAATCAGGCTTGGGATTCAGCTTGGGCCAACAGTCGCTGTCTCCAACCATTACAGACATCCTCAAAACCGTCAATCACCTCACCACAAACGCTTGCGCATTCTCGACGGGCGAGCCGCTGGCTCCAGTTACCTCGATTCAGCCATCTCTCTCCTTCTTCGCGCAGCTCTTCATCACGCCGTATTTCGGAGACCAGCTCCCTCGCACTCTTGAGACGCCTCGTAGCCGTTGCCGTTGTTTGACGTGACATTTGTAGCGTGTCTGACAAGTAGCTTAGTGTTTGTATCAAGTCAGACGTGATCGTATGAAGCACAGTTAAGGAGCTGAATGCGAACGTTGACGGACGTGGCATCTGAGCTGACAGAGATACCAGTAATGGAATGAGATCCTCGATCGTTTCACCGTCCGGTGCAGGGGCCAAAGGCGATAGAAGAGGGAAGGTCAGGCCATGAAGTTGACGGGTTTGATGCACAAGATGTGTGGTTAGTGCCGTGTGTGCAGTTATCAGTCTAGGGTTCTCATTAGCATAGCACTTGGGGTAAAGAAAGCTAACTCTGCTTTGAAAATCTGACCTCGAAGCATTTCCTTCAACAGTCAATTGTGACCCAAGATCACGAAGGCCGTCGGTCACGCGCCGGAACACATCATCACCTGGACCACCGTAGTTTTCTGTCCCCGCGTCGAGCCAGAGACTCTATTCCGTCGATCTTGGCAACCAAGGTTGCCGGAAAACCAGCACAATCTAGGTCAGATTCTGAGCCGTACTCGCTACCATCATAATCCGTCGCAATATTGCGATTCTCCCTTCCATGAGATGATAGTAGTCTCAGGTTGTTACTCTCGTCGCTGGTCTGACAACTCGTTGTCGATGGGATGTCTGTCCCGTTGCCTGCTGCGTCATTTGTGGCTATGTTCTGCGTTGCTCTTCCTTGAGAATCCGAAATCCGACGTTGACCACTTTCAGATTCAACCTCGTCTTCCTCCTCCGAATCAGAAAATGCGTCAGCAAGCTCATCTGCCAGATTGCCCATTCCTTGCTTTAGAGAAGGGCCACCGCTGTTCAGCACCCCGAGGTCTATGTGATCGTGATGACCCAAGCTATTCAGGAGAGGAGCTGCGGGGTCGTGAGTTGAGGACTTTGACTGTCTCCGGTCATATGAATGTCCTTGGAGGCTATCGGCTATAGAAGAATGTCGAGAGTGTTGCGGCGTGACCGGTGACGGAGACATGCTGCCTCGATGATGTTATTTTTCGGTGCACTCTGAATTGCCGTCAGCGCTCGAGTCGAACTGCAACGAAAGCTAAAAATCGATACAGATAGCCTTATTGCTTGGGGGTGTGTTACGCGTTGCGAATTTGCGCTCTTGTTGATCGATACCGGACGAGTCCCGGGATCGCAGGACATAGATTGTGGTCGTCGCAAGTACTGCGATTTGAAGGGCTAAAATTAGAGGCTCCGTCCGGTCTGCCAGGTAGCTACAGTGACAGGCCAAAAGTTGTAGAAGAGTAAAATGCGTTGGACCATCGCGCCTGAACTTGGTGGGGTAGCTAATATGCTGGTACCCAACTGAGAATGCTTCCGCTTTTTAATCAGGTACGAGGGGGGGCAACATTTGGCGGCACCCCTGGGCAAATAAAGAATGTACCTTTCTTTGTTGCTTAAACAGGTGCATGTTCGAACCTGAAAACGATCGAGATTGGGGCGTGCAAAATTCGCAGCTGAACAAACCACAGACACATATCTACCGAAGCGGCTGCTTCATTGCATGTAATACGTGCTAAGACAAGCTGTCATACCAAATTCCAAAATTCGAGCTGTATGTACGGAGTAAGTGTGGACGCTATAATTGGTCAGCCGAGATCCCTAATATATTTTATTGGGGCGTAACACCACCTCACCCTGTGGTTTTTACGTTTCAAACATCACCTTCTTGTCTCTTTGTGTCTTCTCCTTCCCTTGGCGTCGATTTCTTTTTCTTCTAGACTAAATATAGCCAATTCGAAGGGCGAACGAACGACGAGGGGATCGGTCAAGGCATCATTTTCTCCTTATCGAACACACCCTTCTTCGCCGAGGTACGTATGCACCAAGGTCACCTGTCCAGTGAACTAAGGTGCTGATAGGTCTATCTCGAAACTTCAAATATTAAACTCTAAAAGAGAAACATCGTGCAAGCATGTCAACTTTCCGGCGTTTTCGACCTGAAGACGTTGACAAATTTTCCAAATGCAATTTGGATCCTTTGACAGAGACTTATGAGTCGGGTTTCTATCTACAATATTTTGCGAAGTGGCCATCTCTTTTTCAAGTATGTGAAGACAAATATGGCAACATTGTCGGTTACAGTAAGTATTGCTACCTTCTTAGTTGCACACGGGTCTGGTTAACACCCGAGGTGATCAGTCATGGGCAAGGTAGAATCATCTCCGGATGCCTACAAGTACTCAGAGCATTATCTTCCGTGGCACGCACACATTACTGCTCTTACAGTGGCACCTGAAGCACGTAGACTTGGTATTGGCAAGATCCTCACACAGCAGTTGGAGGTAGCAGCGGACGACAACAATGCTTGGTTTGTAGACTTATTTGTCCGAAAGAGCAACCATCGCGCTATAGCATTTTACGAAAATCTGGGCTATAGTGTATATCGTGTCGTCAAGGGTTACTATGGTGAACATGCCACAGACGCAAGCAAATCAAGCGAGGATGCTTTCGACATGCGAAAGCCTATGAGAAGAGATGCAGCGCTTCAACACATTCGGAAGGATGGCGAAAATCACGAAGTAGACCCGGAAGATGTTTGGTAGTAACAGCATTCCTTCCTAATGGCTTTTTTGCGGCGGCTCTAGTGACCTCCCGAGACTTTGTGTAGTTGCTTTTCAGTCACTCTGAACAAGTCCATTCAACAAGCACCTACATCAATGCAAATTCCACATTGCTCAAATATTCGTCCTTCATTGAAAAACTGCTACAAATCGGTTTGGAGCAAAGAGCACTGGAACTATGGGTGGAGTGTGTACTCCTCCACCGTCTTCGTTCAGTCATTCTTCTAAGACACTGGTAGCATTTCATTCCATAATCACGAACGATACTATCACTTGCTTGTACGCAAGCGTGGAAACAGACCATACTGTTCCATGTTTTGGTCATGAGCAGGATTGCTTGATCGATTTCAGCAGGTTCATCGTCTAGTGTAATAAGCTGTGGGACCTGTGCAGGAACTGAAGAGAAGCTCGAAGTATAAATGTGAAAATAAACTCGTGGTCGGATCATAAGAGCAAGAGTTAGAAGCTGTGCTGGTCCTTGACGGCGGCAGTGGCCCAGAAGTTTCAGACGTAAGTTAACATAATGGAAAGTTGCTTTGGAATATATAATGTGTCCAGAGCAGGGTTGAGGCGAAAAAAGAGGTGGCCACTTATTCTTGAAGGGTACACGTCATTGGTTGCCGCCTAATCATCGGCTCTTTGGCGCGTTTGCACAAGTTCTGGCCAGTCAGCACATGGAGCATTACTGTTATGTTTTTGTGCTCTTTCTTTTTTTTTCCCTTTTGCAACAGCCAACTTTACATGCTCCTACGTCGCCCTCAACAGCATCAACCACATACCACACACAGCTCTTTCTTTAGAGAACTAGATCCAGCATCCGTTCTTTATCCTTTCTCGCGGTCGTCATAGAACGCAATGGCAACCACTTCGATGGATTACGAGGCTGCGGGGGGTGACCGCTATGAAGGTAGGCTCGGTTCCACAGTACCTACTGCAAATTATCAATATTTGCATTGGTTTGCGCACCTTGTCCTGATAACCTGTCTCTTATATTCAACGTACTAATGCTTCTTCTTTTTTTTCTAAATAGACGAGGGTCCACGCTACGATCGTGACAACAGGAGTGCATCCCCTCGGCCCGCTCGCGACGATAACGATGGCGGTCGTCGTCGATCAATTTCACCAAACGGAAACGCTGAAGCGTAAGTAAAGTCCTCTAGAAACTCTGGTGTCGTTCAACTCACAGATTTATTTCCCTTAAGTATGTCAAAGGAGTCTTCTGGTCCCAAAGACGATGACGACGGTGCAGTCAATCCAGGTTCAAATCTCTTTGTCACTGGCATTCATCCTCGTTTGTCTGAGGCGGAGGTTTCCAAAATGTTTGAAAAGTATGGTGACGTTGAAAAATGTCAAATTATGCGCGATCCACATACGAAGGAGTCCCGTGGCTTTGGGTTCGTCAAGATGGTCACTTCAGAGCAAGCTGAAGCCGCAAGAGAAGGTCTTCAAGGTGAACAGATTGAAGGGCGCACCTTGAGTATCGAAAAAGCACGCCGAGCATGCCCTCGTACGCCAACACCCGGCAAATATTTTGGACCACCTAAGCGAGGTATGTATAGCATCGACAACCTCTACTCTTTGTATTCTGGCTGATTGTGGCTAGATCCTCGTCCTCGTTTTGATGATCGTCGTCGCGGCGGATACGGTGGTAGCGGCGGATACGGACGCGATGAAACTTACAGATACCGTGGGTATGAACGGAACTATGATCGCCGACAAGAAGATCGCGGTTATGAACGCGGCGGCTACGAACGTAGCCACGACCGTCCAGCCTACAGAGACGAGCGTAGATATGATGATCGTAGCTATACTCGCGAATCTGATCGAGGAGCATATGAACGCAAAGATCGTGATGAGTACTACGGTCGAGAACGGTATGGAGGCCGCGATGATCGAGACCGGTACGGTCCTCGTGGAGCCGCTGGTGGGTATGATCGTGATCGATATGAACGTCAAGCAGATCGTAGCGCTCCCAGAGATCGCGAAGGCATTGCGAGTGGATCTGGCTACGGGGAGTCAGCTCCGAGATCTGAGGCTCGTGAGACATATGGAGGTTCGGGCCACTTATCATGTGTGCAAGACCATTCGCTAACCTGAGCAGGAACTGACCAATCTACTCGATGAGCTGGAATATTTATCTACTCCCCATCCACCGATATTGCCTGGGTAGGATTGCCTTTCAAATCGATCTCCGGAAATCGTTTGTTACACCTTCTCCTAGCTCATGATCCGGAGCCCTTCATGTCATCAACATGGAAACGATATGATATCATGCTAGGACTGTTCCACTGAGCAGACTCCCGTCATGGGTGGTAAAGAGAAGATTGAAGAGTCCCCTGAAACTGTTTCACTATGATCCAGCCCTTTTTTCTTTCGTTGTTGTTTATTCTCTGCCATTAGGTCTCTTATGTCTGTTTGTTGTGTGTCTACTATAAGTTTATTTCTTTGACTTCCTTGTTATTCATGCGGCAACTGGGCTACGGATGGGGTCACTTGTGTCAGCCCTCAAACCACTGCAGATTTTTATCTTCGGCATCGTCATATTGCACGGCAGAATATGATAGCTATGGGCAGCACAACGTTCACAGGCAATGGCCTCGGCATTTGGCCAAGCAAATCCTTTCTGCACTAGGTTCGCAATCGACAACGGCAGCTGCTTCTTGCAGCGACATGTAACATTATCCTGAGAAAAGTTATCAACCTTCGCATTGCCCAACTGAAATGGACTTCAACTGTCGGTATTCACATCTGAGAACGTTAAGAAGCTACGCAATTATTGATACGCACCAATTCGGACTAAATCGAAATTGATCGTAAAAATGCCGCCACCCGCGACTTAACGACCCAGCTCCTGTAAGATTTTTTTTTCTGCACCTCGGATAGTCAGGCGTCCTCGTTCGGAATGGCCGGTGCCCAATATGTGTGTGTATGGCATGGCTGCTACTGCTTTGCCATAATTCGTCTCACGGTATATTTGAGGTCCTAGTGATTGACTTACGAAAACGCGTTTGGAGCTTCAACGCCACATTAGCTGAGTCACTTACCTGGCTTTCTTCGAAGTATTCGTGTTTTAATGTGCGCAATTGCTGACCCTCTAACTCAGGTAGTAGTTCTGGACAGGTCAGCCAACCCGTCGTCATAGTGCTCCCTGTTATTATTGGTCTATTTTCTGGCTCCGAGTGAGAACCTGCCACATTATGCCCAAGGCCCTTTCGCAAGCTTTTACTACCCAGGCTCGTATATGAGAGCCAGGTTTATGCCAAGAAACTTGGCGAACGTTGATCATCATTCGAAGCCACATGGCAGCTCTTGATCGCTGACCTGTAGCGTTCGCGTCCCGCCGACATGGAGGTCACACTTGTAGTTGTCATGGGCCTCAAATGGAAGATCGCACATCATGGGCCGCGTTATTGCGGTAGCTGACATGTCATGTCATAGCTTCATAGTATTGGCCATGCCACATTCCTTGACTTGTAAATGTACTGGTAGTGTTTCCGTCATCCCAAAGATCACCAAAGCTACACGTCACTGACCATACGGGTTGCTGAAGAGTATTCAGCGGCCACGAATGCTGTCGTACGCACTTCGGATCGTGGTATTTTCCTAACCGACAATCTAAATCAATGTACTGGCTAAATAAAAGAAAATGCAGTATTATTACCTGACAAAATCTGCAAGTCTCATTGGTTCTATTTACATTCCCTCACGTGGCGTGTGCTTCTGGTTCACATTTGCTCCTATGAGCCACCCTACGCCCGAAACCAAAGTCCCGGTTGCTGCCTCTCGTAACTGGTCACGTTTTCTAACTCGGTAGTGAGTTTCTTCGCCGTGCTCAGTGTAACCCAAATCACTCTCGCCCGAAATGCTTTGAAGGCCAGAAATAGTGGAAAGATTCCTTTGTGCAATGCGGGCCGTCGCTCGAGACAGGTCAAGAAGAGACATCGGTGCTTCATCTGCCTGGCGTGCCGCTGCGCTGGCATTCACTGTTCTCGGCAGGTATTGCTCTTCCACTGAAGTATAGCCAAAGGCCCCAGGCAGTCTATCAGCATCTGCCTCGGTATCCCAAGCTGCCTCATTGGCCACCTCCTCTTTGATCGCTGAGTCGAGCTGCTCTTCGCATCGCCGGAAACTCTTGAGAATATCCTGAAGCTCGCTAGTCGGGGCAAGGCGTAAGGCTGTTGCAAGGCATTCTATGCGTTGCTCGAGGTGCCTGATATCAAGGTTACCACTTGCAGTACCAAGATGAGTTGGTTTTTTAGACCGCTCTGTGCGAATGTATTGACCTGCCTGCAACGCAGCTTTCCAGGACCACTTGTCCAACGCAGGATGTGCGAGACTGGAAATATTGCCAGAGTGAGGGCCTAATCGACTTGCAACATATGAGTATGCGGTCTCAAAATCTTCCTCTCTCAGAGCAGCCTGAACACACAAAGCCGTGATGCGCCTCTCGGCCATTTCGATATTTGCATCAAGCTGCTCTGTTGTAAGGTCAATAGCGGTCAGATGACTACTATGGCATGGTAGTCCAGCTTTAGATATGTTGACGCCCATCTCCAAGAATTCTTGAAGTCTCGTGTAAGCGCCATGATTCTGTTCAAGGATATTTCCAACAATTGAGATAGGGTCAGAATGCACACGCAGCACAACGGGACTGAACGGCTCCCCTGCCCTTACAACCAGACGGTAATCACTCAAAGCGTGTGTAGCTTTTAGCAGAGCCTGAATCCTCATGGTTCCCGCTAATGATGGTCCGACCGTACTCGGGAGAGCATGGAGTCTGGTGGGAGTTAGTGGCGATGGTCTTTTTATCCAGAGTGCGTCCTTACATTTCACCACATCTTTTAAGCCCCCCTCGGGCCCGATTCGGATTCGTCGCGTTATCAAACGCAGCCAGGGCAGATTTGTAAACTGCTTCTTGCATTACCTCCACTGGAAGACGTTTGTTGTCTGCATCTTCATACAAAGAGCGCGCTAGATCGTAGCCTATTGAGACAGTGTCAGTGAAATACCCTTTGCCGGGTGCGCACCATCAGATATCATTGCCGAGGCGCTTCGACTTCTGTCCATACATACGCCCTTTTGATAACAGGAGCCTTAAAAGTTCGGCATCCATAAAGTCTCCATCAATCGCGCCAAAAGTGCCGTTCTCGATAATTTGAGGGTCATGTGTTATGTTGTCACGCCAGCCACGTAGCCAAAGCAAATGTTTTTGAGTCCGTATCATGTACTCATCGTCAGGGGTGGACTTCTGGTTGTCAACAGCCCGCAATATTTTCATGAACTCGGCTTTTTGATCTCGCACGTCACGAAGAAACGTGAGGTCTCTGACTGTCCTTACTGACGATGGAAGGCCATAGAGTGTCAGAATGTATGCACTCAAAATCAGAGCAAGCAGAAGTTTGGTAGATTCGTCATTTGGGCTGGTAAGCCGGTTGTTTGGTTCCATAACATTATTTCTCGTAAAACTTGTAGTCTGATCTTCCCAGAATGTGGACGCATTGTCCAGAGACAGGTCTGGCAACGTTACCAGCGTTTCCTCGAGAGACTTGTACTCATCATATGCAAGTTTGAATCTTAGCTTTGCCACTATATCGTAAAGTCTGGATAGGCACTCGAGGCTAGTGTCCTGTACACAGTAGACGCAGGCGAGCGTCGTTGTTGCGTAAGTCTCGCGAGAATAATCTTGGTGTTGTTTCGGAAGCTCCATGGTTAGTTCGTAACCGAAATCCACATCGTCCAGGCCCCCCCATTTCTCAAGAGCTTGAACGGCAACAGGCCACGACGATGAAGCTTGCAGAATTAGCCAATCCATGGCTTCTTGCCAGCCTTCACAAACGACATCCGGAAAATTCGCTCCGTTACCAGCCAATACTTCTTTCCATCGATTCAAGTTGTATAGCCATGGCCCAATAATGCTCCTCAGGTGATAATCAACGTTCGGCTGCCTTTGTGTCGATGAATCAGATTGCAGCAAAAGATAATTGCTCGCTTGACGATCAGATAACGTCTCAAACTGGTTCAAAGAGAATTCGGGTGATTTCCGATAGTCGGTCGTTTGTTCTTTCTTGACATAGGGCAAGACGATGGTTAGAATCCACGTATGGTGGTACGAACTTCGATGGACAAATGGCAAAAGCAAATCCAACAATTGAGAAGATATTCCCGTTTCGGTGTCCAATGAGCGAGCTCGCAATACCAAGAATCTATCGAGTGCATCTCCTTTAAGATCTGACTGTAGCCCATAGCATTTCAGTGACCGCAAGTGTAACCTTCTGGCCTGTTTGAGAGCCTTAGTTTCTGTCATTTTGATAACAGGTGACAAGTCCAGGGTTTGAGCGTTTGTGTCCTGGAATTGCCCATTGGAGAGCTGTTGTAGAAATCCCACATATGAGGCAGGTTTCAAAGTCTCAGGTAAATAAGTC
Organism: Epichloe amarillans; assembly: GCA_024072835.1. NCBI lineage: Eukaryota > Fungi > Ascomycota > Sordariomycetes > Hypocreales > Clavicipitaceae > Epichloe > Epichloe amarillans. Next base: position 1,802,932 of record CP099637.1, on the reverse strand, counting down.
AAGAGAATCCGAAGCAGAAGTTCTTCGTGAAGGGTGGACGCATTAAGCTGACATAGCACTGCAAAGCTGTCGATGTCGGCATGTGTAGCGAAGTGCACTGCAAGCAGCAACACCTTCGCCGGAGACAAGGCGCTGGTCATGATGTGCGAGGATACCAAGAATAAGTGAATCGATTCGAAAATAATCGGATGTGTTTAGGATATTTGATACATACAAAATCTCACTCCGGCTAATAAGCTTTAGTTCGAACTTTGCCCCTTCAACCCTACGACGCATCGTTCCGCGCCCAAACCTCCCTTTTAGATTTAGCTGGCTAACAGGAAGTGCTGTGCAACTAACTGGGCCTACTTATGCGCCTACCGGGGGCATCGGCAAATGAGGCGCCAGACTAATCGTGTATACCTCTGTACATGCATTCTTTTGGAGGACACACAAGTACCTACGTTAGTCTGTGCTCAAGCATTGCTCCAATCACATCATCATAATTTCTGGACGCATCAATTCCTCAAGCTGCCCTCAACAACCAACCAGACATCATAATTGTTGCGTTACGATTCAACTATAGTACCCGTTAAGGCCGACTCATCATGGCATCGGGATATGGCATGCATGGAGGTATTTATAAACGTGGCTCCCTCCTTGTATATTGACTAAATAACTGACCGGAAATGCGTTAAGGTGTTGGACGCTGCTTTCCGTTCTGGCAGGAAGTCATGGCCTGCTACGTCGTGAATACCTCAGCTGAAGACGATTCCGGAAAAAGAAAATGTTCCCCAGCTCTGGAGGACTACTATGAGTGCCTACACCACAAGAAGGAGGTAGGTGTGGCCATGATTTCCGCGGCTTCTGAGCCATGATAGCTGACCTGAGTATGTAGCATGCAAGAGCGCTGGCAATGCAGGCGGCGTACGCCCGAGCTGATACCGCGACACCCCGAGACGACGCACCGAGTGCCAAACAAATACGGAATCTGGGTTTGTTGGGTAAGGAGGAAGCCACGCAGAAAGTTCTCAGCAAGAGCTAGTAGGCGCAATAATTAGCCAGCCACTATGTGTATGTTGATTCTGAAGATGTAATGCTCGTATTGTTGCGGCTGAGTTGACCGTTAAGTGTCCGTATGTTATGATTGTTTTGCCGGGAGACAATGGCTATATGGAATTCTCACATGTGAAAACGCAGATACAAGTCTCGCAGTTGCTCTGATGGAATTCCCCATCGAACATGACGAATGGCAGGCCTAACAACGCTTAGTATCAGCTCGTTTTACTTCAACACGGTCTTTTCCCCGGAACTAAGTTGATTTGGTCGCTGTCATAGATGCATTCTATGACGTATTGCGAATTTTGGCACTGTCCTATGCTTTGCTCTGCTGTTTATAACCCCAGTACGGCTGCTCTTAGAACTTCTTACTTTATTTCTAATTTTAAATTGTAACTAGCTGTAAAAATGATACGGTCAATAAATATCGCTCGCTAGACGCAGCCAGGACAACACCACATGACTTCAATTTGGCACGGAAATTCGCGTCGTGACGCAGGAATTGGTACAGCGCAGAACATGACTCATGGGTTACAGCATTTGCAATATCCTCAACCTTCAACGATTGGTTGTCTGAGTGTCGTGGGGCTGATTCGCGCGCTTGTTAGCAAGAGGAAGGATGTGTGGTAGTGGTAGCAGAACGAGGCGTCATCTAGCCTAGTGATTACATTAGCTAGCCAACTTAGACGTTCCTTATCTTGGGCCATAACGAAGCACAATCTAAATTCATCATAGAAATAAGTCTCCAAGTTTCCAGCCAAAAACGCGGTTGTCGTAGATTTGGATGACGTTGCATATTGCTATACTCAAGAATATTGACGCGGTCTTTTATTTCTCTACAATGTAGGAAGCTGCATAATATGAATAGCAACGTTTCCATCTTTTCTTATTGAATGTTGATAATTCTTCTTGCGCTCATTCGTTGTGGCCAATGAATCTGACGCAATACAAGTGTTCTTCATACAAAATATATACCCAGCCAGATGAAGATTGGCCACCTTTACAAGATGCACAATAATCCTCTCTTCCTTGCACTGACAAAAGGCGGTCAAGGAAGCTTGTGATTGAAATAGATGAAAGAAACAATACAAGCAGTTTATCCTCCTACCCAGGAGGGTTATCTATAAGTATAACATAATGTAAGACACCTGGACACGTCTGCTGTAGTGAAGACTTGTAATACAGCAAGTAGTGAAGTGTACGCTACAGCGCATAAATACATCATACGATTTGCTCGCGATATCCTTCAAAATGGGTATTGTGGCTCGCAAACTTGTAGTCGGTGACTATAGATTTCCTCCACCCTAAGGCAAAAATCCAGGGAATGTCGCTCATCAAATAGAGACCTGTTCTGAAGTGCAATTCCAGGCATGCTTTTGTTGCCATGGATGCGCAAAGAAAGAAACGGTCGACTTATGTCAGACCTGTGCTACGACGCCAGATTTGGCAGCCCGACCGAATGTGCGGTGCAGATAAGCCTTTCGATTTTGTATACAATATTCGCACAGAAACTTCGGTAAATTTGAACACAGGTATGCATTCATGAATTCGCTCGGGTCATGATTCCTGTCATATTTTAAACCCGAAACCTTGAGCCGATGGGTTTGTGATTGATGTTGTTGGTATCGGAAGCTCAACAGCAGGGGCACACGTCAATAGTAGTGATACAAGTAGGTTTTATGTAGCCAAATTTTGACCTCTCTAGGCGATTCATTGGAATTGAGACTCGGTGACAAAGCATAAAGAACGCCAAACCTGGGACGAATCATCAGACTATCAACACATGACGTATTAACCGACTAGTGCCATAAACAAATAGTCCTCGTGAATGAGTCTCTTTCTCATGTATGTGCATCATCTAAGCAAGAGACCACACAAAATCACGTAGAACAGATGACAGCAATGCTTCCGCCTAGGGCCGGTTCGCGATGAAGGCAAACAATCACAAAGTTTGGATACAGCGTGGTAATATTTACGGAGAACATTTCACGACAAGTAGCAAGTATCAGCACGGTCAACGCGTCAGGCACTCGCTTTCTTGAAGGGCAGGATAAATAGTCCAATATCGGCTCAGTGTGGAAATTATGAGCCACCTCTCAAATACGTTCTGATCAAGTGCTACCAGGCGGATCTCGCCTTGAATCGCGAGTTTTGCCCCGGCCATAGTACGCTTCACATCGATTCTGATGGCGCTCAGGGTCGTCAATGGTTCAGTAGCACGCGTTCGATGCACTGCTTGAATGAATGCTTAATCGCTCGTCGCTTAGTTCATAAACATGGTTGTACAATACCATATTGCTGAAATACGGAGCACGGATGATAGTGCCACTACATGATTGACTGGTCCAAAACCACTCATCCATACACACAGTACAACCATGGAATCACACCCTGCCGGTGCTCAAGATATTACCGGCAGATTGGTTCGGGATCTCGGAATGCGCTTTTCGTATTTGAGCGAATCAGCTTCCGCAATACCCATGGTCTTGAGACACTTCCAGCTGGGTGTGTCTACTCCGTACAGCCACTCCACAAATGCTACTACACCCTAGCAGTAATCCGTAATCTGCACTGCTTGGCGGTAGGGATGTAAATATAACGGTGTCTACATACAATCGAGCCTGGTGGAGTCTTGTGTGTTTATCCAACGGGCCACTAGTCCTGTTTTGTCCACAGAGTGCTCCGTAGATGTCAACGTCAAGCACTCGGGCTGAGCAAAGGTTGATGGTTTCCTGTGCAAAGTCTTCATGCCAGGAGATCAAGGTACAAATGCCCAACAAGAGGGCAATGTATTTATTGTGCGCTTCCCTTTCCGACTTGGGCATATTGTACTCCGTATGACGTGTCCTTTCACTGTACGCCGAAGCAGAAAGGGCAGACGAAGTGAAGAAATTATAATACAGCGTCAGCAATATAATGAATGTAGCTAAACCTCCAGTGGTATCAGGGTCCATCGAAAGATCATCGTGCACGGTGTTCGGCTTAATTTGCAGTCATGATTCTGGGAATGCCAATTGCCAAAATCTGTGATCCTGACTTGAGTCGCGACTGCTCCAAACTGGCGCTTCATACTAAAGCAGAACCCGCAAGTGCACATAACGGTTTGAAAGGAGATGCCTGCTTTACCAAGACCGTTTTAGGTTGGAAGGGGGCCGAAGATCGTCGGCTCCAGGAACCACCTCTAATGAAGTTGTAACACCTTACTCAGCTCAAATTGACAAATATCGGGAAGGGGGAGGGGAGGGGAACCGGGGAAGAGGGGGCTTCCACACCCTGGCCCCGGCATCCAGCCACCAAAACGGTCATGGGCTAATGTCCAGGTCCATGGGCTAATAGCCAGGTCCATAGAAGTAGGTAGTTGAAGACCCCCAGACATGTAAATGGCCAGGATCCAATGACATGGGCCCTTGCACTGGCGGATGGCGGCGGATCTTCCATCGCGGCCCCCACCAGAAAAGAAAACGGTTCACTAACATACATACTAATCATAGCAGCCGGCCATATTGAGAGTCCCAGCTGACGGTCAGCAGGGCCTACACACTGGCACACAAAGCTACCCAAACAACGGGAGACTAATATTACCTATGGGGCCGGGGCCGTCCTTGGTGGATCACGTCTTGGCCCCACGTCAAACCATTCCGGTGATTTTCGGGCGTACAGCAAACGACATCAGACGGGGATGTGATGTCTATCCCGTTGCGAAACCGATGACTTTGGGCATGCTGTACTTTAAATGTACCGAGCTTTGTTTTTTTTTTTTTTTTTTTTTTTTAAAGACCAATGGGACGTGGGGCCTCCTTTCCTCCCACTGTTACGTCTTGTGTCGTCATATCTATGTAGAACGTTGGCTGTATCCCTGACCTGCCCCAGGACCCAGCGCCATGACCCGGAAGCAGGCATGCAGCCGAACGGCCTCATCCGCACATTACATTCCATTCCCTCCCTGGCTGGGTTGCACCTGTGCTTTATGTACCCTTGTGATCTACGTTTGTGCTCCGTACTCCGCAGACACGGAGAATCTACTCAAACGTGAGTTCGACTTCTAGGACTTTCTATCAGGACTCAGCAACAAACCTTCACCAAAGGCTTGTGTTCTCGCTTACCTGAGATCGCAATTGAGCTGGGGTTGTCTTGCTTTTGAAAAGTAGTTAGTTGGCCATTAACCTTCACGAAGTCCATGAAAATGATGAAAATTCGCCGTTCCAGTACAATCGCGAGGCTGGCTGGTACGCCCCGTGTCGGCGCTGGAGGTTGAGCAAATTCATGCGCATATGCATATTATACCGAGAAACCTTCGATCGGCAAATGCTACCCCAAGACTTGGTTCATAAATCGTTTCACACTCTTAGCACCACGATCATCAGCTGCAGCGATTGCTTTCAACAGCGAGTAGCCGTTCGGATCAAGTTGTGGAAATATTGCTCCAGAATCCCATGAGCAATATTTCATGTTGTCCGGGCCAAGGAGAAGTATAACTTGTACTGGGGTACGAACTGGCCTAAATTTTCCATAAATGCTGTAATGATAGATTGCACGATATCTTAGCCTGCTTTGATTTGTTCAGAACATCGCAAGGCCAAAGAAAGGCTCATTCTTTCTTGACCTTTCGAACGCCTGTGTTCGAAGATAGGTCAAGATCGATGCGCATTCGCCCGGCGAAAAACAAATGGATCCCGAGGCAATACCCCCTCCTCAGTCGCTTCTTGCAGATCCAAACTAGCCCATATTTACTCTTTCCGAATCTACCAATTCCAAATACAGCTAACTGCAGAACTTGCAGCCATGTTCACTGAGGGATAGTGGGGGCGGGCCTGCCTGGGGCTCTAATGTCTCAAGCTGTGATTGGTCGGTGGCACTTATGACTGGCCAGTCCATTTCCTGCAACAGCCAGGCTGCGATGCATTTTCTGAAAACCCCTAAACCGGTAGGTATCCTGGGTATCCTGGGTATCCTGGGTATCCTGGGTAGTTCACAAGCGATTTGACCCCAGCCCTTTTCCTCTCGTAGCGCTACATCGATGAGAGTCCTGCGCCCCCGTCGTCAATGTGCGCGAATTAGAGTATTCTTAATTACGTAGCTCTATCCACGATATGCACATATTTCCAGGAACCAGGTGGATTCTTCCCCGCAGAGTATGAAGGCCTCGGTGATCCTTCCATGTCCCAGCATGCTTCGCTGCTTCGGTGCCAATGGCGCTGGTCGAAATTAGTAACCAGACAAACTTTTGTTCAATTATTAGACCTAAAAAATCTAGCAACTACTTCCTACCAAAACAAGCATCTCGATTGTATTTCGAGTTCCCATCCCCAATTAACCCATGTGTGCGCCAGACCAGTCGCGAGTCAAGTCTCGCCGACATTTTTCAGTAATATACACAATCAATTTTAAATTAATAAGTCAGGTCTTCATCATAATAGGGGTATAGGTTGAAACATGTATCTAGCATTGACCAACCGCGAGCCAGCTCTCATAAGCCTTGTCGAGAGGGTGCTAAATACGTATTGAAACGCGAGGCTTCAGAAAACGCATAAAGAAAAAGAAGAAATTAGATGTTGCATGTATCGTGATTAAAGGCGGAGAGCAAACTGCGGTCTGAAGGACACCCCGTGGAGAAAACGACGCAACTCATGAACAATTTGCATATTGCCACTGGAGGGCATATTGCCACTCATATATCCCCGCGTTCACGCGCTCATGTGGCGCTGAATCGAGACACATTGGTGAACTGCATTGCGAAGATGACAAAGGCAGACAAATGAGTCCATGATCAAGACCATATGAAATGTGTCCTACGCCAGCAAAGAGGCCAACTTCATCTTGTGGCGCGCCACGTCTGATGACGTCGCTTCGTCGTCGGCCGACCTGGGCTTTTGCGAATATTGCTGCTGCTGCTGCTGCTGCTGCTGCTGGATTGGCGAGCTCGGTGCTGTGAGAAGTTGCGACTGGCTACGTAGCGGGGGTAATTGATTCTCGTGATTAAAAGCACCGAGACTGGACTCATATACTGAGGGAAGCTGCGATTCAACTGCGCTTTTTCGAGGCCAGTCGCGGAAGAGGTGGAAGCTCAATATGGTGTGGATAGGACTGGAGATCGGCAGGGGACGTTGTGTAGTTCGAACCGGAATCGGATTCGGCAAGTTCAGAGAAACATGGCGACAGGAGAGGGGCCTCGCGCCACGTTGCTTTGTACTGACCAGAAACTGAATTGAGGGATGTTGCAGAACAGGCCACTTGAGGAAAGGCGAGTGTCGCGCGCGCCATTTTCGATGGCGCTCCAAGAAAGTCTTCATGCGAAGTGGTCGGAGGCCTGTTAGATATTGCAGAGCAGGCTACTTGAGGCAAGGGGAGTGGCGCATTCGCCATTGTCGATGGTGCTCCAGGAATGTCTTCATGCGAAGCGTGTAGCAGCCCGATGGCGCGCGAGCGCTCTTTGCGCTTTATTCGGTTCTGTCTGCCGTTCCACCAGTTCTTAACAGCATTGTCGCTACGTCTGTTCATGCGGCGGGCTATCTCAGCCCAGCGGTGCCCTATTTCGTTGACTAATCTCTCAATTTCCTTGCCCTCCTCCTCGGTTATTGGCTCGCGATTGAGCTCGGGGTTGAGGGTCTGGGTCCACCGTTCACGACACTGTTTTGCTGATCGAGTACCAAGTACTGCGGCGGTATCGACCCAGTTGACAGGACCGTGTGTTTGAACTAATTGGATGAGAATATCATCCTCATGCTTTGTCCAAGGGCCCTTTTTTTGTACGGGTTCCATAATGGAATGGAAATTCTAATCTGATTAGAGTAATGGACCAAGAAAGACGACGGCAACTTCATACCTAAGACACCAGACCGCTACAAAGTGCCGATAATGAAAATTGTATCCCTCCGACTCTCGACAATATAACGGATATGTCACCATAAGATCAGTGTGCTTCTTGCCTACTATCTGAATTAAAAGATATCGAAACAATGTTGCGAATTGTAAGGAAGGTTTAGAGGGGAGGGGGCCGGCGTATAGAACGAAGTAAGTGGGAGAATGCGTCTTTGACGAGCAGGTCCGATGAGGCTCGGTGTACTTATTATCCTGGTGCCGCTGTCAGACACCAGATACTTTGTGGACCACTGTCGATTTGGGGGGTGTGGCACGGCCAGGGGTGTGGCTGCGGCCAGGGGAGGGGAGGGTGTGTCACGAAGACAGACAGGGTTACTTTGTTAGCGCTGTTGGTTTTTTTTTTTTTTTGGCCTAGGCTTAGATATCTACTAGGCCGTAATGGGCCATAATGCGAGTTAGCTCCGTGCGTCGACAGGGTCGCTTGGATCATAGCCCAACAAAGCAGTCATCATTTGGCCATCGTCATCGCCATCGCCATCGCCGTCGGGTAGAAATGGTCAGATAACTGTCACCCCTGAAGCCATTACTTCGTGACTTGCAATAAAGATTTCAGCCTCCAAATTTTCTTTTAGGGCCGACCTCAAGGGCTCCAATGTTGAGATTTTTACAGGTACTGAGCCTGAAAGTGGGCACTAATGGGCGGAGATGGCGTTGCACAATAGGCTACAGGCAATACAGAAGAATAGTTGCATGTCGCACTGTTGCTGAAAGCTAGAAAAGACGGAGTGCGATGCATGCCTAGAGTCCAGTGTCACAAAGCAAAAAAGATCCAGTCTATTAAGATCTGCAGCCAGACGCGCTTTCTGTGGAGGTTACTAGGGCGTCATAACCTAAGTACCTACTTACGCAGATACGTATGTGGTCGCAACCTGTGTCATGACCGAACGTAGGATTGAATATTCTCGATGATGCACTTATATCTAGGTACCTGGATACTTGGGTGCCTATAAAGTTTGGAGTCAATCTCTCAAAGTCAAACAAAAGGTTTTTCTTTCTCCCTAATCAGCAGCCATGTTAATACTGACTAGCACTCGCCTTCCTGGGTGTCAGTTTGGTTGACATTTCTTTTACATGTATTGTTTTTGGTGGCTGTCAGTCGATGTCACCTTAGATAGTTCAGGAGTACGCGCCAGGCATCTACTCCCTCCGCCAAGAAAAAGAGAGAAGAATGTGAAAAATGTTGAGATACCTGCTGGTTGCCACAGGCCCATGAGCGTTCCTTGTTCTTTTTTTTCTTCTTTTTCTTCTAATTGCTCCTACGATACTGCTTTTATTTTGATCAGCGACTAGTAGCATAGAATTAAGTCAGCGAAAAAACTATTGGTAGAATATAAAGTATGATTGAGAGATGAGGCAATATTCGCATCTATGCATATACTGACCAGGTTAGTCCAAAGCGCGACATGAACGACCGCGTTGCGGGGAACAATATGTGGATTATTTCTCGCAAGTTCCCGATGCGCCAAAGCTTCTGCAACAATAAGACCCCAATCACCACAATCCCGCCCCCCAAATAAATTAGCGGATCCAGCTAAGAAGGTTTATATCTTGTATAGGTGGAGCACTAATGTTGAAATTTGCACAGTACGTAATCTAGCTGTAAAGTCGAGGACCTAAACGCAACATTAATCTAGTGGCTGTTCGCACTTCATCAGCCGTAGCCACGGACAGGAGGTTAGGTGAACTCTATCAACAAACGTGTTGAGAACAAAATGGTCGTCCGTATAACTTCCTCACCAAGCTAGCCTGGACAAGACGGCTGGAATGTCTCCAGGGCACACTGGTAAGATCCTTCAATAGGTACAACAACAACAACATATCTAGGGACCAATCACTAATACACTTGTTCATAAACTAGCATTATCAAGAAATAGACTAGCATTACTAACGATGGGGACATTTCATCGATGGCGTGCGTTCTGCTCGAACCTCGGTCCATGTCCTCATCTGGGCAAGTCTGGTGTTCTCACATCATGCATTATCGCAAGTTGCTACAATGATCAGCGACGAGTGAAATGTTGTCTCCTCTAGCATTATCATTACACTCGATTCTTCGTGCACTATTGTCTCTGTGCGATATTGGCATAAGAACTTGCCACATCACACAGATTGTAAGAATTGTGGTGATTGATTCCAGGCAGATCATTTCTCGTGTTCTCTCGGTAGTGTGATGAGCGAGACTAGTGGTGTAGGCAAGATGAGACGCTCTTAATAGACAAAATGCATGCCCTTTGCCCACAGTACATGCCCAAGGGCGGCGTCAGGCTGGCAGTCGTGACATCTCCTGCAGACAATGACCTCGATCTCACCATCGAATGGGAGCGCTAGTGGGTGATTTGCACGGCGGAGCTTATTCCAAAACCAACGGGCCATTTCACGGGGCAAATCTTCCCACCGATCGGTGGTTGAATGAATGGTGATGGCTAAGCCGGCTCACAGTCGTTAATTTCAGCCGACGTCGTTCCAGGCGGCAAAATGAAGTCAAAAGAGTGTCAACTTCAACTCCTTATTTTTCATAATATTGCAAGATAGCGCAATAACCTGAACTGCAGCAATGTTCGTAATCATTCGACGTCGTCATCTCTTCATTTTCATCGTAATTTCCAGACCACAGTGTGGCAAACACTTGCTCAAAGGTATATGTCACCTCCGATGCCGTTGACCCACCTCTTCCACGCTTCCTCGTAGGCTGTCTCGAGGTCCTCAACCCATCTCCGGGTATTGAAGAGGCTGCAGTGCCATTTGCTATCCCATAATAGCTTCCGCATATCAGCCAACCGCCCTTTGGCTTGGCCACAACCAGCCACACTGAGGGTATACGTTAGGCCATTTGCTAAATCAATTGCTCGTTGCTCATACTCCTCCTCCGTGTCTGTGATGAGCTCCGCAGCCACTCGCTGGCCTTCGGTGGAATGAGGAAGTGCGCCTTGTAAAATGGACGCCGCCATACGGGAGCACATCTTGTAGGGGTATCGTGGGAAAGTGAGTAACGGCGTACTGGACCACAATATGTCCGCAGCGGTGGTATGTGCGTTGCACTCAGGGGTATCTAGAAATAAATCACAAACACGAGCTCGGGAAATATGTTGGTTCTTGGGGGCAACATCAGTGAAAATAATCCGAGATGCCACTTCAGGTCCAGCCCAAAGCCTTGCAGTCGCTCTCAAGTTGCCCTCGCCGGGCTCGGGAAATCGAAGCAACCACAGCACAGCACGTGGTACTCGAGCAAGTATACGTAACCAAGACCGAAATGTCGTAGGATCGATCTGATCAAGTTCACATTGACACGTCATTATCATGATGGATGCTTCAACCAGTAATAATCCAGCACTCACCTTGTAAAGTTGATTGAAATTGCCCAGAATGACAACATTATCTTCCATGTCGGGAAAAAGCCCCTTGCGCATTTCCCATCTTTGTCTCTCTACCTCTGCCCATTTGGTGCTTATCTCATCAGATGCGTAAGATTGTGCATGATCGCAACAGAAAAATGTCTCGCGACAGAATATGATGTTTTCTGAGTACATCCAATCACCGTCAGCCCCCTCGCTATGATCATGGAAAATATTCTCTATGGAGACGTTGTCTCTCCAAGGCCGGAGGGTCGATTGCGGAACAGTCATCTTGTCTGCTAGAAGGTAGTCACACCACTCTGCGCCTAGTGTGCCAGCAAATCCCATAAATGACATCTGGACCGGAGCTGGCCTAGCGGCGAATATCTCGTTCCGTGCGCCACGAGTGTAGCCGTTGAGATTTACCAAAATATGAATATTGTCTCGATGTATCTGCTCAATCAGTTTGTCTGGTGGCCAGTTGCTGACATCTCGAAACACGGGGGCCTCGTTCTCGATTTGTTGTCGATGAATCGACCCATCACTTGGTGTAGTCGCATAACAGATTGCCTGAACACGGTGCGGGTTGTGGAAGCCAAATGCTGATTGCATCCTTTTCATATTTAGTTCCTTCAACGTCCGGTCTCACAATTAGCCGAAACTTAGCAATGACAAGCGACTTACAGATGTGCTAGTGGATGATTGTTGAAATCTGATGATAAGTATCCGACATTTAATTGTGGGCTCGGTGGATGCGGAGGGGGGCAGACCGTGGTAGGTATCCAGGGCGATCGAAGCGTTGAGCAGGAGATTCGAATAGCATTTCGCTGGGCGATGGTTCGAATGTCACTTGCAGAGAGAGGGCATGTGAAAGTATGAAAAGGAAGTACGGTCGGGGCGGACGGTACAGCGAGGTTCTGGGGTAGTTTCGGTCTCGGATATCGCGTGTCACCTTTTCCTGTAGTGTGATGCAGATCTACATACCAGTTTCTTTGTATAACCTTTGTGGCACGCTCTATCAAGCGTAATAGCCGAGAGCCCTCCCAGGGTTGTCCAGCCCAGCGACGGAGGGCGGCATCAAGCTTGAAAGAGGGGTTTTCGCACAAATGTTGTAACTGCTTTGTCAACCTATGTATGGCGGGTTCTTGCAACATCCCTAGGCCCCAATGGGACGCATCTTTCAGTTGCTGCACGACGATGTCAACAACACGCTTCGTAAGACCGCTACTGCAACCACTGGTATGAATGTCGACAAGCCTTCCTTCATCATCAACGTGCCACCGGTCGTACTGCCCAGATTCAAGCAGAACCCCGCCGCGACCATGCCAGTTGCATACTGAGTTCAAGGCAGTGAAAAGTCCACAGACTGCTTCAGCAAACCCGGGGTTTGCGTTCACGGCACGCCCGTAATAGACGATAGCCTCATTAATCCGGCCCTTGTCTTTCACAGCATTTGCAAGGTTTGTCAGGGCAATGTCGAATGTACCATCACATAACACTGCTCGTTCATACATCTGAATTGCGAGATCCAACTGACCAATGTCTTTGAGTAAGCTCCCAAGATTTGTATGAAGATGGACGTGGTTTGGATCCAAATAGAGGCCGTAATTATAGTAAGCGAGCGCGAGCGCAAGGCCACTTCCCGGTGTGATTCCTGGTATACTAGGTTGCGGCGAAGTCATTGAACTACTGGCAATGGTTTGTTGAACTCCGGCTAGAAGTATACCGACATTGTTTGCCGTGGAAGGGCTTTCCTGAAGAGATAGAGATAGATAGTACAGGGCAAGGATGTCGCTTACTTGCGACGCTCCATAAAGTAAACATGAATCAGCACTGCCATTTGACATGGCGTCCTGTAGTATTTTAGCCAGCGACAGTAATGAGTTGCTGGTTGTTTGTACCGCAGCCCGCTTGAGAATCCCATTCCGCAGATATACGAGCCCCGGCAGCTCGCCGTTGCTGCCAAATACAAGCCGGGCAGTGTGACGAGCCCTCTCAGGCGGCAGCATTAGAGGCTGCAGAGGGCGTGCAGTATTACTTCCGTACAATTTGTGCTGGTTCTGGGGTGAGAGTGCAAGCTGGATACGATGGATGAGTTCCTGGATGCCGCTGACTCGCCTGCCGACGCTGATTAACACGGCTTCTTGAAACGCTTTTGAAGCACGCTCAATCTCTTTTTGACCATAAAGCATCGTGCCTTTTGCGTGGACAAGGGCTAGCATTCTTCCATTGTCGACACCAGATATTAGATAGCCGCTTGATCCAAATCCTGTTGTGTCTTCTTCTTCACCTTCTACCAGCGTACTTGGGCCCATTCTCAAGCCGTTGTATATCGGGAAAATTTTCCCATCGCTCGAGTCTGAAACAATTCTCTCATCGTCGTTTGAATTTGAGTCTTGCGCAGCGCGGTATAGTGATTTCTGAATATATGATATAACTTCAATAGCTTCTTCACTGCGATTTTTATAAAGATGGCCCACCAAGTGTTCCGTGGCATCGAGATAATTTGGTCGTAGCTTTATCACCCGGAGCCAATTTTTCTCTGCTTCATCTTGGCGTCCGAGGCAATACAAGGCTGCGCCCATATGACTGATAGCTTCAACATGGCTGGGAAGCCGGGGATTGTGAGATCAAGCAAAGGAGTGAGGGTATTGTGACGAGCAACTTACCTTGAATCAACTGCGACAATCCTTGAGAAGGACTTGAACGCATCATCGTATCGCTCTAGGCCGTATTGAAGACAGCCTTCAACTAACATACCTTCCACCCATTTCCAACTACTCTGTTCACACAGGTTATTCAGGACCTCTAACGAGGACACGGCGTTGGCAACGGGTAAAGGCTTCACATGGGCATCATGAGTCGGGGACGATGGCGTTATATCAGAGTCCGTTCGTATGGTCTTATATTGGAGATTGATACCACTGTCATGAGCTGACTGGGTGTAATCAATCCCGCTATGGGGCAGGCGGTTACTATCGAGAGTGTATCGTCTGGTGGTCCGTAGGGCTGAAGTCGCGGCAGAGCTGTTCAGGGGGGGGGGATTTGAGCTTGCGATACTGGTATTTTTAGGTCTGCCCGTGCTCCACAGTCGGGGTGGTTTAGGATAAGCAGGAAGCTTTTGCGTGTCGAATGTGTTTGGATTAGTCCTGATCGGGTTGGTCTTCCCGTTCGCCTGCAAGTACGAAAGCAGGTCAACGTAGCTTTGGTAGGAATACTGCAAGGCCTTCTCGCGGAAATGGAGTTGGCCGCTGGAAATTGCTGTCTGGGCTGTCAGGACTGTACTAACTCCTTCACAATATTGTGAGTGCTGTTGCAAGTTGTTCAGGCTCTGGTTTGCAATCGCGTGCGTGTCATGGTTTCCGAAGTAGATTGGGAGATGTTGGGTTGATCCATCCCTGCGAGTTCCACGTGCCACAGGGAATACATCTTGACCTACGTGGCTAGATCCAAAGCAGCGACCTTGATCATGATTGCGAATGTCCCATGGTGAGGATCCTGTTTGCCAGGCCGTTTGATAAAACAGGAGCGAGCCACTGATAGGTGCTGGCGGTGGACAAAACGCCCGAACGTTATGTTCGTTTGCTCGAATAATCGGCTGGTTCAGTTCCGGGTGTTGGACCATAGAGTGATGGTTTAAGTTGCTAATCAGATTGAAATTTGATGATGATTCGTCGTTATATGTCCACGAATATGGCAGATGGCTGACTTGTGGGCGTATGTCTTCGTCGAGGTGGATAGACGATCCGGTATGATCCCAGTGCTGCGGCGACACTGAAATGGCGGTCGGGCGAGAAAGCGGGTTGGTATTGGCAGATACGGGAAGAATCATATGTTTCAGCGGCGGTCCGGGGGACGGTTGGATGTGTGAACCATCATAACCAGCATCAACCGTCCCACCCGGCGTCTTCCTGCGTAGGTTATGTTCAGGCAGCGATATACGATGCACTACTGGATGGGCAGCTTGTTGACTTGGCTGAGATATTCCTATCGGGAAAGAGCGTCTATGAGACGGAAGATTCCACCTTCTGTGGCCATCATCAGTATCACTTCCCTCTCGGCCGGCAACAGTCGATATCGAGTCGCAGGTCTGCCTTTCCGGCACTACACTGGGATGCATCTGCGGCGCTGGTAACATGTCCAGTTGTGGGTGTTTGGGGGCGATTTGGGTGAAAAGGAGAATGAGCGGTAACTCGGCTGTCAATGAATGGTCATGGCTTGCGGATCAACGCATGGCTGAGGTGAAAAGACAGTCGTTTCACATCTGGGGCGTCTTCCTCTTGATGACGCTTGGCAACTAAAGATGCCCAACGTTAGCTCGTGGAGCTCGCCCGGTATTCCGTGGCAATGCTGGGCTGGGCCGTGGTATTTAGTTGCGGCGTCGAAGGTTTTGGCGATGTCGGTTTGTACAGACTAAGGGGTGCGGAAAAGGGAGGGGGGGGGGTCGATGGTGATTGATATTGCTCATCAGCTAGAACGAACTGCTAATGTTGGTTCCAGAGACCTTGGCATATCCCCCCGTGGTGAGGGCTGTGGCGCATATGGCGGGACGGTGCCTGTCGCACTGACTGTACAATACTTGCGATAGACCTGGACAACCTGTACGGGAGGTCATCGTTTCGAGAGAGAAATTAGGCAGGTGTCCTCCCCCCTTTGCGGGCCCGAACTTTTAGGCGACTGCTTCTTACCTACCCTACGTTAGAGAAGTGAGGACTACAGCTACCTATCGAAAAACAACGCAGGCTAGGCAGGGGATGGTAAAGACGATACAGCAATATACTTCTGCACCGCAGCCCCTTTCAATCACGGTAAGCTTCGACAAAGCGTGCAATTGTGCTGGGGTGCGAACTGTGGTTCGTAGTCGGGGAAGCTAACATTTATGGACAACCAGTGTTGGGGCGGGGGTTACCGCTCGCGATATTTCCATGCCGTCTACCTATATAGGTACACAGGCATGTAAAATAGATGGCGAGACGCGACTCGCTAGCAGACCAGCAACGCATGTTTAGTATTTTGGTTTCATATCAAGGTCTGATATGACACCCCTGAAGTACGTACGGGGGTAGATATTCCAAGCTCAAGTGCCCATGCAATGAAGACCGCACTCTAGAATGTGCAAGTAGTTTGTTTGTCAGGTGTTATTTATGAATAATTATTAACACATCCGATACTATCACTCTAGAACATTGAAGGACTTGTTTTTCCGGTTACCTCTTGATAAACGGCAATTATTAATACATTGGATTTAAAAGTAAGAATACAAGTAATGACATACAAAGTATCTTTATATGTGTGCCTTATTCATGGACCGCTACACCCACAGAGAACATGCTACAGGGTGTTGCGGTGAGTAAAAGACAGCTAAATTTCATCTTCCTTGAACAAAAATTGAAATAAACCATGAAGCAGTTAAGGTGAATTTCAGAGTGTAGCCAAGGATTGTTCGTCACCAGGTCACCAAACAATAGTCTCATTTTAAATTACACAGCACGGAAGGACTATACGGATTAGGCTCCAGGACTCAGGCAAGCAACGAAGGTTTTAGATGATATATCACTCGAGTGTCGTTGGTCGTCATTCTGTAACACAGTCGGAACATCCACCAAAAAACCGTTTACTCATCAGGAACTAAATTTGTCAGCTATGCATATAATGAACCATGTGGTTACTTGAGAAACGCATAAACGTACTGTCGATGTCGCCACTGTCAATACCTTCGATGACAACCTTGGGAGGCTTGCCATCAACCTGGCATCCGACACTATAGGCGGTTCCCAAGATTTCCTTCACAGTGCCCTTGAGTTCCTTGGCGAAGGACTTATATCGCATAGTACGGGCGATGTCGATGATTTCATCCAGACCGACGGACTTGTTGTGTTTGATGTTTTTCTCCTTCTTTCGGTCACGGGGAGGCTCCTTTAGCGCCTTGATGATCAAGGAGGAAGCAGTAGGAACCACAGACACGGCAGCCTGACGATTCTGAATGGTGAGCTTGACAGTCACGCGCAAGCCTTTCTGCTGAAGGTGTCAGTCACCATATGAAATGTACAAGAGGAAAGGGGGGTAATGCGTAAATACCCAGTCGCCAGTAGCCTTGGCAATGTCTTCTCCGACCTTCTTGGGGGATAACCCAAGAGGACCAATCTTGGGAGCCAAGGCGGACGATGCACCGACCTCGCCACCGGTGGCTCGGAGGTGGCTGTTGAAAGTCAGTACATTGCAAAGTGTCCTTGCAAAGGTTATGCGGAAGGGGCAACTGCTTGGTTTTTACGAACATGACCTTGATCTCGTTGGGGTCGAACTTGGGAGCTGTGAACTCGTTAGACTGGTGATAGAAGATGAACAAGAAATGTCAACGATAAATTACTTACGCATATTGGCTGAAGTTGGCAGAGGCTCGTGGTTTGCGTGCCAGAAGGAGAAGCGGAAATTTTACCGAAAGGCAGAGGAATAGGAATTTCCAGGCGAATTGTGACCAAGTTTAGTCGAAGCTGAAGTTAATGCACTAGCGCTGGCTTAGGGAAAAGTGCGTGTGACCCACCATCCTGCCCTAATCTAACGATATGTGGATTACATAATCCCCAAGTCATGTTCGACCTAGTCATTGTTGCGGTTGCTCATTGCATCCCCCCAAATAAGCTGGCAATGAAACCGCTATGGATCATTCAACGCAACCGGTCCGGAAAGGGTGCAGGTAGAACATGGCTGTATGGTGTGCAGGAGCTGTGGCTACTCACCATGCCTTGATCGGACTGAAATTGATCGTAGTTACATGACCTGCTAAGCTGGGACAGAAACGAGCATCCATTATCATGCAAAATGCCAAGAACAATGATTACGGTACGCAGACGTGTTTAGTAAAGCTGAATTAGGCGTCTCATTTATCTATCATGATTCGAAGGGCAACGAAACTGATAGCTAAATCCGTCACCATGACCTGCAAGGGAAGCTTGAGTATAGCATCTAATCACCAGCTTGTAATGCTTGGTCGCACCTTACTGTCCTCTGTAATCTTGGCCTGCGGTCTGATATTGAATGGGTGTTTCTTAGTTTGTTCCACTCACTGCAAGCCTGCGTTCATGGAAAAAAGGGAAAGGTAGTCATTAGCTGCGGTGTCCATGGTAGTGTTAGATGGGCTGAGAGCTTACTTCATCAAGTGATCCATGAATGTCTGCAAGGAGACATCATCAGTGAATATTGTCTGAGCCGAGGCCGCCCCTGCACCTCCATATGGCCCAGTAGTGTGGGTGGTAGAGGGGTTTAGCTTGGACAGTAGAAATCGTGCTTGCGAGCCACCAGCATCACAGACAATGAATCGAGGCAACGGAAACCGGTCGGTTATTAAATCCTGAAGTCGTCAGTGCTACCATCTCATGGTGAACTTGGGGACGACCTACGCGAGCGTCTTCTTTGGGTTGCTCCAACAATGCAGCAAAATTCTCATACCCCTCTTGCTCCTGATAACCAGCCTTTCGCCACTCAGCGATTGTTTCGCCATGGAAGATAAGGATATGGAAAAATGTGTCCAATAGTAAGATATGTGTTGGCTGAATTGAAGCCGAGTCGAGCAGAACTGGCTGTCCACCCTCCTGATCAAAGGTATAGGAATCCAAAGTTGGTTGTATCATGATCAGCGAATTTCCCACATCTTCATGATTCAACACATGGCGGTCAAAAGCTGTCTCGTCGGGCGAATTATTGAAGACTTGCAAAAATTGACTTCTTCGGAGGTGAAACATGAACTGTGGGTATAGAGTGAAGTTCTTTTCCAATCTGAAAGAGGAAGGATCGTCCTTTCTGTAGTCCGCAAATCTAGAGCAAAGGCGAATCAACATCCGGTCAACCCATCGAAGCACATCAGGCCCATCGTCCACCTCAGACTTGAAAACAGCTATACGGGACATTAGAACTGCAGCAGCTTCTTGATCAAATGATTGAGCAATTGCAGGATCCCCCGCAGGGCCACTCAAGTTCCGGGCAATAGTGGTTACACGAAGGTGGAATTGTCCAGATGAGTGCTGATAGTACGTCAAAAATTGAATCATGCCCTTTTGGGGAGCCTGCTGGTGAGTCGCCGGGCCTTGACTTGCAACTTCAAAGTAGACCCCATAACTTGATTGCGGATCAATCCCACACATCTTCCACGAGCACGTGTTTCCAATTCCGCACTCAGTTTCTCCCACAGAGACCGACTTCTTGTTGAGAGATACAGCATGGCCAATTAAGCCCGTGACCTTGAGTTCTTTGGTCGTCAGAACCTCTAAGACTGCGTTGAAGCCCATTAAAAGATTGTCGTCACCGTCCTTTTCGAATATGCGAACAAAAGACTGCTTGAACATAGAAGATGTGAAGCTATCCGTCAGAATCATATGACCGCCCGTGGAATTACAGAGACCTTTCATCTCAAGCAAACCAACTTGGTCCAAACAACCGGCAAAGATATCGATGATATGACCGTTATGTGCTGTTCTTTTAGCTAAATTATCGTAAAACTAGCCACCAAGTCAATGTTAGTGATAATCTGGTCATAAGCAATATAGCCACAAACCTTTGACGCTTTCTTGTAGTATTTCACGTTATCACGATCAATATCATGATGAGATCGTATAGGCTCGCGCAATTCAGGTCCTACCACCATACCGGGGCCCTCCGTCGCAGGCCCACCAGCGAAAAGCATTATGCGGCCTCCAGCATTCTGAAATGCAGACTCCATCAGCCCAATAGCGACGCTCAACGCGACTCCTGTGCATCTCAAACTTCGCCGGTCGTTGGCTGTCGGCCAAGGATCTTTTTGAAGACATTCAAGAGCTTTTGTGAGTGGGAATTCGGCCTGCTGAACAGGCAGCAGGAACCTAGATGCTGGACCCATGGACGACGGGCGCCCAGGTTGAGTCTGAGCATTGGGCCGTATACCGGAGGACGACAGTCCTAGCATCTCCTGCACCTGTTTGGCCGTATAATCTTTACTGCCCCGAAATACGTAGGATTTCGCACAACTTTCGTATCCTATTTCATGAATTTGAGCCTGTGATGAAATATTAGTCATATCTATATGAAGAACCTGACACATGATCACTCACCATAGTTCCGAAAGTGACAAGTCCCACTAGGGCATTTTCGGGCAATAAGCTCAGACTCATTACAAGAGACTCTTTCAGTGAAGACAACCCATCCTCCTCTTGGCATAAATCAACGACGTAGAGGAAGATCGGCGGAGCGGGAGCCGGTCGTGACAGACGGTACTCAATAGTCGTGTTGTCTTTGTGAATTTCGGGAGGAATAGCGTTGGCTGTGATGTCTTTATAATGGGGGGGAAGTTGATTTCTGGAGAGACAAAAGGAGCATATCCAAACTCTTGCTCGAACGTCGACTTGGCTGCGAACTTAGTCAGATTTATATGATCTTTGTGAATGTAACGATGTGACCTTTGAAGATCAGTTACTTGCGCGATGGGGCGATTCGGCAAGAGAGCAAATTGAGAGGGCACATATCGTTTTCGAACTCACCAGAAAGGATTAAGGACGGAGCGACATGGCTGCTTGCAAGTGACAGGTTCGAATTGTAGAAGAGGGGTGTCCGGCTTTTCTTTCAACGGAGTGTATAGGGCTCCGATAGGCACAACCAAGCGCGAGGCTTCCTGAATCAGATTTAGCTTCGTAGTGGTGACTAGACATGCGATCCGTATACATACCATGCGTGAACTAGGGAAAACGTTCCAGCTCAAACGCACACCGTCATTTTCCTCCACATCACTCCATTGCTCTTTAAGGCCGTCGAAGTCCATCTTGTGCTCTCGAACCGAGCGTTGAAGTATGGGAAACTAGATTGACGTATTCTTTTGAGTTGTTTTGATGCGAGCTGAAATGACGATACCTACAAAAAAGTTGCAGCTATCGACGAGGATTCGAGGAGTTCATGGGGTTGTACGGAGTATTGTGGACAGGTTGGCAGCCAGCCCCACGTAGTGGCTCCCATTGGCAGAAGCTCTACTACAAAGGATAAGATAACGCATGGGGCACACATTCTCCTGCTTCCAAATGTCGTACCTGATCAGGCAATGCACGCGATAAATGTGGTGCATCATCCACAGAAGACGAGCAATATCTAAATGACAGAGGGTTGATCGACTACTGAGGAATGACAAGACTTCAGGAGATCGACGTAATCCTGGGATGACCTATACGCCCTTGATTACCTCTACATCATCTGTATACCTGCATACCGAGGTAAGTAGTCCGTACCCGACGCAGGTCCCCCTGTGCAGCTGGTTTGTTAGGGTACGCACAAATTATTAGTGGCCAGTCGTGTAATACAACTGGAGCATTGTCCTAATCAGGATAAGTAAAGACATCGAATTATCAATCGTTAATGCCCGACTCAATCAGAGCTCAGTCAAGTGATATTTCCATCAGCCAGGCAGTGTCGAGACTTAAAGTCTTTTCTTTCTCCGCCATGGGCGTATCATCATTCCCATCTGCCTATCTGCATCGTGTGCAATTGTTAGCTGTACGAACATCACACCACGTGAGAGGGTTCGTCCAGGTGGCCGTTCCCAAGGCCGTTCGTCCGCTGGCCTATGACCTACACCAGCCTGCGAAACCTCAACAAAGTCATGCAGAAAAGTCACCAATCATTTTCCTTCACGGACTCTTTGGATCTAAGAAGAACAATAGAGGCATCAGCAAGTAGGTCGTCGTCCCTTGACACCGGATTCGGGTGAAAGCTCAACCTTTTTCTTCCATAGGATATTGGCGAGAGACTTAGGTGTGGATGTTTATGCTCTGGTGAGTTCAAGCTTGTTCAGCGAATGGTTGCAAGGTCACTCAACGAATTTGGGTCGCAAAGGATTTGAGAAACCATGGCGAATCACCCCATCACCCACAACATGATTATTGTGCCATGGCAGAAGATGTGTCGGCCTTTATCCAAGACCAGAAACTGGGCAATGTTACTTTGATTGGTCACTCAATGTAAGTCTGATTTTGAACTGGTCAAATGATCTCCCGTGGTGGTCCATATCTGCAGCAATCGCGGGATGTTAACATTTTCGAAAGGGGAGCCAAGACAGCCATGACCCTGGCTCTCCGTTCTCCCGAGATGATTTCAAATATTGTAGCTGTCGATAATGCTCCTGTCGATATAGCATTGAATAGCGACTTTCTTAAGTACATTAGGGCGATGAAGAAGATCCAAGACGCGGACATCACTCGTCAAGCCGAAGCAGATGAGATCTTGCAAGCTTTTGAAGAGGTACAAACGCCTGCACAGACACACGCAGAGACATGATTTTGCTGCTAATTCAGCGCAGTCCCTCCCGATCAGGCAGTTCCTCCTTGGAAACCTCTACAGACCCGCAGGAGGAAGCACTCAGAAGTTCCGCATTCCTCTAGATATTCTCAGGAAATCTTTGCCTAAACTTGGCGACTTCCCATTTAAGCAACCGCGAGATCGTCGTTTTGAGAAGCCTTCCTTATTTGTGCGTGGAACTAAGAGTCACTACATTGTGGATGATGCAATCCCTGCCATCGGAGAATTTTTTCCTCGGTTTCGCCTCGTAGATGTTGATGCTGGACACTGGCTTATATCGGAGCGACCTGAAGCTTTCCGACAAGGTGAGTTCTCTGATGAGTGATACTCATTGATCTCTGAATCATACGGTCTCTGATTTATTGAGCAGCTATTGTTGACTTTTTGCAAGAGGACGTATGACTGGAGAAGTGGGGGTTTACTGCTGATACATTTATGGTAGGCGATTTAATTCAGTTATATATAAGCACTTGCGCATTTATGAATGCGCCCATCTATAAATTGAAGGTATTCAGGCCTGTAGATATAAAATATGTGGTCGAGGTAACTTCTTATCCTAGTAAGACTCGGTGGATACGCAATGACAATCAGTGCCAATTCTTTAGACCCTACTTCCCACGATGCTACATCGCGCAGCTCCACCTGCCGTTTGGAATATTGCAGCCTGGTGTTGCACGAGAGTACGACAGGTCAAGGGGAAAATTACTGTAGAAACAAAGTCCTTTTCATTTTTTGAACCATTGATTGAGAAATTGTCCTTCCGATTGCCTGTGATGCTACGCCACTATAACCGACACAATGCTGCCCAGGGATTACTACACCACTTATGAGAATCCCTCTCATCTCGCATTTGCACGTAACCCATTTCAAACCTCAGCCAGAACTCTCTCCTTGAATTCCCGCTCAACCTTCTGACCTTGGTCATCTGTCCCCGACTCTCCATGAAGGGCCATCAAAGCACCCAAATCAAACTTGGGGGCTTTGAGAAGCTTCACCTTGCGGATGTGCACCTGAACTCAGTAAATTAGCTTGTTTTCATGTCTTATAACATCTTGCGTCAGGACATACATTCTGCAAAGGATAGATTCCAACAGTGGACTTTTCGATCTCACGACCGATAACCTCTGGGATCAACTTCGACGTCAGCTGGGTGAGAGTGCAACTAGAGGCCTCGCGCTGAATGATGTCTGTCATCTTGCGTCGAATGGCTCGGATCTGGGAAGAAGCAGCGTAGGTAGTCTTCTTGATCTGATTAGGGCGGCGCTTGGTGAAGCCGATGGCGAAAAGACGAATGAGGTAGTCATCAGTCGTCTTGACAGTAACGTTGGCTTCGATAAGAGTCTGCCACTTGCGGACGAGGGATCGAAGTTTGTCTGAAGTGAAGTCGAGGCCATGGAAGTTGGTCAAGCAGTTCTTTCCTTGAACCTCGTCTACGCGCAGACGAACCTTGCGGAACGAATGCTCCTCATCCTTCTGAAGATCAGCCAAGGAAACCTCAACGATGCGACCCTTCAGAGCATCATTTGCGTTCTTCAGACCGGTTGTGCGGTTCACCAGGGTTTTGCCAACACTAATTTGCCCGCTGTTAGTCGAGTTGTGACAATCGAACTTCGTTTTGTCGACAGTGTAAAACACTCACTCTCGGACACTGAAAGAGCTGGGAGCCTTTTTAAATCATGTCAGCAAATCCTGTGATTGATTTTGCTAGAACTCGCTTTTTACATACCTTGATAGAGTACCAATCCTTGCGAGAGAAAGGGTCGACGGTCTTCTTCTTGAGACCCTTCTTACCCTTGGAGAGTCTCTTGTTCCTAGACACTGTTAGGATCTTGCGTAGAAGCAATCACAGACTTGCAAAACTCACTTTCCAACCGCCATGTTCGCTGGCCG
This sequence comes from Epichloe amarillans, assembly GCA_024072835.1. Classification (NCBI taxonomy): domain Eukaryota; kingdom Fungi; phylum Ascomycota; class Sordariomycetes; order Hypocreales; family Clavicipitaceae; genus Epichloe; species Epichloe amarillans. The sequence goes on along the minus strand of CP099637.1, from coordinate 1,778,486 downwards.
ATATGTAAGCAGTTGGAGAAACTGGTGATGCTGAAAGGATTGGTGGAGGGGCGAGAATATTTTCAAATCTTGTGTGCACCAGTGAATGTCTAAGCGAGCTAGGTAACAGAAGTGGAAAATCCTTCCCCCGGGCCCACAAATTTTCTCACCACTTCGGACACTGTCACGTGTTTCTCTCTGAGGCTTTAGTTACGCTGCTGCGGAAATTGGCAACCACGACTCGCCTCGTCACAGTACACCATATTTTTCCTGCTTATCTGCCACTCCTCATTTGCTTAAACTATCCGCTGGAGATGCTTAGCAAACCGCATCCCCTTCGTCTTCGTCATATGTTACGGAATATGTGGAAAGCCTCGAGCAACAGCCTATCCTCGAAAAGAATCCAGATCTCTGATGAGGCTCTAGCATTAGACAGACACTGACCAAACGACCGAAACTAGTCATTGAACACTATACTAAAACTCTATGAGTGCCCGAATTAACTGGTACCATAAATGCCGGGAAAGTGCTGGATTTTGCATAGGCTAGTCATTTCCTACTTCCTCAACCGTTGATGACCCCGCTGACGAGCTGTTGATTCAAAACATCTGCCAAACCTACAGATGGGCTCATTAAAGTCAAGGTTCTGGTAAGCTTGACAATGAGCTAGATGATGCTTAAGTTTCCTTAAGCCAGAAAGATTGCCTTAATAGTACACTGTAATACAAATTTGTAATATACTAACAGCTAAAGAGTATCTCTTCCTTCTTAGTAATTATGATAGACAATGCATGTCCCTTTGAGTGCGCGTAACCGACTTTTTAGTGAGCTTGACACAGTAGGAAGTACCTATACTATCATGCAATGTATTTAGTCAGAAACCTCATAGTCCAGTGCCTCACTGAGGTCTTCGCACACTCAAAGGAAATGACTGCTATATCAAATGGTGAAGCTGTGACTAACATATCTTGGCCCATTGTTACTGTCGTCGTCCGAATCCACTTGCACAAGCGAAGCGCTTGGAATGATAGGTGATCGGTATAGTATACGTGCAACCTTTGTAAAAGCCTAAGATGTCAGTATCACTCAATCGCCACACTGCTATTCATGCTGTATACAACGTGACACTCGTTTGAGCAACAGAATAAGACGGGCTAGATTCTAGCCACTCACGAACTTAAATCTTGGTCTTTCATATTCTGTGACTCATTTAAACTGGTAGATAAGCTAAAGAGTGTACTATTTCTATACTTAATGTATATAAAGCTCTAGGCAGTCTAAGGATATGCCGCAATACTAATTATCCCCGAAGAGAGTTCAATGGTCGATGCTATGAAGCAGTTATTTAGGTTAGTTTGACAAGCAACTTGAATTGGCCAACTTACTCTTCCCACATTCGTCCCTGGACGGATTGGAGTTCCTCGGCTGTAAGACGCTTTCCAGCGGTAAAGTACCCTTTGAACATCTTTTTAGTATGTCTACACTTATATCGACCACTATGTGAAAACTCACCCGCATTTATCTTTGCATCGATCTCAACCCGCGAATCAGCAGGAATCAAGTCCTCGGGTAGCTCAACTCGTTCTAAGATAGGGATGCTGTTTTGTTGTTAGGTTTCGTACGAAACTTCCACCTATAGAACGTGGTTTAACCTACCCCTGCCCAACGATTGCATCATGCTTCATGCTGCCAAAGCTTATTAATAATATTTCAAGATATAATGACGCGTCTGCGTCATCTGTGTTATCGGAAGTACTCACTTGCTCATGCTTAGCATCCTATCAATTTTCTTAATGCCTAGCCAATGCAGGATATCTGGCATGAGAGCTTGAAAACGCATGTCTTTAACTCCGGCTATGTTCTCCGTTCTCAAGAAGTAGTCGGAAGCTCGATCTTCGCCACGTTTACGAGCATTATAGACCACTTCTGCTAGTCAGTATTGATTCCGAATCCTAAATAATAATGAAACAAGGCGAGAGCAAAACCCACAGTACTACGAGTTATTTCCGTTAGTCATGAGCACCATGTTTTGTAGATAAGAGACCTGGTGAAGGCCAAAAAAAGAACATGGAAATACGTACCTTGGTGACCTCACCCAGTGCCCTGCCCTCTTTCCTGAAGTAAATTACCACACCACTTCCGCCGTTTTGTGCCTCTTTAACGGCCTCTTCGATACCGAAAATGAGGTAGGGACGACATGTACAAATGTCAGAACCGAATACATCGCTTCCATTGCACTAGGGCAGTTAGAATATCCACCGAATAGGCAGGATTGAATGATACCTCACCTCGTCATGAATGCGTAAAGACAATCGCACATGCTCATCTGACATCTTGTCTGGATCTCCAAAGCAGTACACGGTCAATCCGCCTTTTCATTATTAGTGACGAGAAACAGGAAAAAGGTAAAGAAATTCAGTTCAATGCATACCAATTGGGGGCAAGAACACTTTTATGTCGCCACGCGTGATCAACTGTGTTATATTAGCATCAACGACAATCCTTTTCAATCAGGATACGGACTTCGGGGTAGCTGCCGCCAGTGTGCTCGAATAGCGACCGGCGAAGCGTTCCTTCATCTGATTTGGCGTTAAATAAACCCCCTTTGAATTAAACGAGACCATTGACGCACCAATACCGAACCTTTCCGCAACACCAGGAAGATACCAGACCTAAAGTCAAAGAATTAGACATGAATGCTAGGTTCAAAAGAAACGACTCACTGGTTCAACAGCGAACTTGGTAACGGCAAGTTCGCCGAGTTCGTTGAGGCACACTTTGCCATCTGGTACACTTGAGGCATGGTTAGCATGCCATTGCATTGCCACAAGAGAACAGTATTTTCCCCTCACAGTCGCCCCTTTGTAACGCTTTCTTCGAGTTCGGGGAGCTAACAATGTCAGTTGTGAAGTATATCAAGTAAGTTCTTTACACACAAACACGTTGTGGTCCAGAGGGTAAGGCCTACTCTCATGTGCGCTTTAGTGATGGCAATTGTCGGTCGTACATCAACTATACATAATTAGATGCATCAGGCGAACTTCAGGTAGCAAGTGGCTTACCTTGTTCTTGTTTCAGGATGTCTTTAAATATCCATGGGGTTAAATGACCCCATGGATCCATGGCTACAATCTTACGGGGGTCTCCCCAGTGAAGAAAAGGACCAATTTGGGCAGCAGGCTCAGTATTCGTAAAATCAGGCCTTTCGAATGGATGTCATGAGCTACTATATCTCTATCACTGTAGAATGGCCACGCACCTGTGATCGACATTGAGCTCTTTACTAGCGACAGCTAGGGCATAGTAAATGGCATACGATCCTCCACTGCATTTATCTGTTAATGTAGCTCCTTGCTTATGCTTAGTGTTTAAACTTACTGAGCTAATACAATATTAATGGTGAGGAAGCGAATCAGAATATACTCCCGAGTAAGAGCGATGCTTGAACCAACCTCCAATAGCTATGTCGTAGTTAGCGGTCGATAATACCCCGTCTATCTCAGTCAAGGTTGACCACAAACCGTTGCGACGCCTTATAGTAGACGGAGACCGAGAAACTACGACTGGGCCGCGTTTCAGTGGGTCAGGATTGCCCCAATTCATTACCAAAGGAGCAATTCCGATTTGCTTCGGATACGTCCTAAACGCCTGTAAGCTTTTCATTTCTCAAACTCGTGTCAAGAGGGGAGTTTACTTACGTAAGAACAATGCGAGATGTCAGGTTAGATCGAAAGCCTGGAGCTGGGACAGCCTGTACTGGGATAGAGGTGCTGTCCTTGGAGTTCTGATGGAGGGCATCTGAGCTAGACATAGCATACGATGCATCGTAGTCGAGCACATCAGCCAAGGCGAGAGCTTGAGGAGAAGCAGTAGCTTTGGACTCCTGAGCATTCAATCTTTCCGTCAGAGTCTCAACCAATGTCAACAACTGTGTCTGACTTCGTTGAATGTGGCGGAGGGTGTCCAACATGGTGTCATTGGGGTTTGCAGCCATTATCGGAGAAGGGGTCACGTTGAGAAGTCTAATATTGCGTGTCTGATTGGAAAAGAGTAGGTAAGAACCAAATGGGTAGAAGGAGAGATAGTTCTTGGCTGGGTCATTCAATTTTACAAAACACGAGACCGCCCGCTATATCAGTGAGGAGGCGGCCTGGCCTTGGTTGGATGTGCCCCTCCTTTATCACACGGGATCTTGCATACTAACCTAGCTAGCTAGGTAGCTAGGTACAGAAGGTGACAGTGACTAGGTTTCCTAGCTGCCCTGCCATTAACAACATTCTGTGAAAAGGACTAAGCGGAGCATTCGTTTCTGTTCTGTTGCGGCTGCATTCGCAAAATGGGTATGAAATTGATTAAAAACACGCATTGGCGACGCCGTCATGTTGAGCACCAACCACAAGCACAGCGCAGTCACTGGACTTTCCCTCTTTGCAGCGTCCGCCTTTTTGCTTATTTAACTAAATTCGTGAATTTTCCTAGAGGAGCGAGTACATGCCGAGGGGGGGGCCTCAAGCCGCTCCAAGGTTGTGGCAGAATGCTTACATGTAAGGCCTCTCGGTCCTCGGCCCCTCGGCGAAAGACGCGGAGAAAGTGTCAGCTCGATTACATAAATTTAGCCTCTGAGGTCATTGTCTGCATTATCGATAAGGTCAACCAACACAGACGGGCCATCCATCCTCCGCCGACGTCTTGGTAAGTGCTCGCTATCCTGCATTCACAACGCTTCATTCAACAGCCTGTTTCTAACCATCACTATGGGAAAGCGCAAGAAGTCGTCACGGAAGCCTATGGGACCCAAAAAGGTTTGTAATCCGAATCTCGCACATCATTTGCGTGCTGGCTTTTAACGAGTAGTTTTAGTCTGATCCGTTACCATCAACGTTCACGTGTCTGTTCTGCAACCACGAGAAGTCTGTCAGCGTGAAGCTAGATAGAAAAGCGGGAGTTGGACAATTAGATTGTCGAATTTGTGGACAAAAATTTCAGTGCGCTGTAAATTGTCCGTTGCGCACACTTCACAAGAATACGTCGTGGTTTTTTTTTGGCGCTGACTGATTGCAGATCTCTCTGCAGCCGTCGATGTTTATGGAGAGTGGGTAGATGCTGCAGGTAAGGACCTCCCTCCATTTCACTCCTTTTGCACGCATGCATGCTGCAAATCCAAATGTTGACTTCCGCCTGTGATTAGACGCGGTCGCGAAAGAAGATACTACGAACAGATATGAAGGCTCGGCAAGGACACCCAAATTATTGAAACGAAGTCAAAATGACAGGCATGCTGGTACAGATGAGGAGGGCGGCGAAGGAGTATTTGCAGATGATGACGACTTCCAATAAATCGGTAACAGCAGCTATACGTGACGACATTCTCTCTCGACGGTTCCCTCGACGGCGAGGCCATCGGCCAAACCTTCCATTATGCGAAGCTTTGCGTTCGCGTTCGCGTTACATAGCATAACATTTGCTGCAATACTACAATCAAAGCACTCAGATGGTGTAGAATCTGTCGCCAAAGTCCCCCAAACCAGGAATGATATAACTAGCAAATTGTTAGCTCATGGCTCGGTACTCATCATCAAGGAAGGGTTGACATACTTCTTCTCATCCAAACCCTGCGCAGATCGTGTTGGTTAGTCTATCCGCTAGCAATTGAGACAGACCTATAAGAGAGGGAGCTGCGTACCTGATCTATGAACGCTGTCACTACCTTGAGGCGAGGAAACTTGGTGGCGAATTTTTTCAACCCTTCTGGACTAGCGATGATATTAAGGAAAAGAATATGGTCTTCCGGGACTCCACGTGCTTTAAGTACTTGTACAGCCATTATAGCAGAACCACCTATAGAACAAAGCGGCTTGGTTAGTTTGACCTGCAAAGACATCCAACAAGTTCTTCGGATTTCACCTGTTGCAAACATAGGGTCCAGTAGCAAGACCCATCGATCTGCGATGTCTTCGGGCAGTTTATCATAGAAAAGCTTTGGTTGAGCTGTATCTTCGTCACGCTGTATGAGTATTTTGCCAATTCGGACTGACCGACAGCAGTCTCTTAAGCCCTGTTCCATAGCTTCACCAGCACGCATGATGGAGACTCCGCAAATTTTGCCTTGGAACATCAGCCCATTGTATGTACGACCAGTTGGTGTTGTGATATCATGTTCGATTACTGGAAGGTGATTAAGACCTTCCTCAACTAGAAGCCGAATGATGCGGTTCGAGTAGAAAATGAAGTCTGCTCGCTCGGTGTTTTTGTTTCGTATCATGCTTAGCAGAGCTATAAGCTGTGGTGTTTGAGGGAGGACGCGAACATTTTCAAATGCAACTTCGGCTGAAACTGTCGCGCTTCGATGGCTTGGCCCAATGCATTGTGTAGATGTCGGTTTCTCTGCCATGATATTTTCTGAAGAAGTGGTTGTGATTCCTTGCGTGTGTTTTCGTGATTCAAGTAAGAGAAAGAAAAAAGTCTTTTTTGTTTTATTTTTTCTGCGATTCTTTTTTATATTTAGGCCTATTATTATTGGAAAATTTTCACTGTGGCGCGCGCTATAAAAAAAGAGTACAAAGAATAAAGACACTGAAAAAAGTCCATTTAGCTCTAAAAGACCAGAAAAACATCTTAATTTTCTTTTTTTCCACGTAAATAAATCTTTGTTCTTTTAAGCCAAGAAGAAATTGTTTATTAAAGTATTAACAAGACAGACTTTTATTCGTCTTTAATAATTTCCTCACCGTCTGGTACAGTACTATGAAAATTAATGTGTTTCCAGTCCTCTAGCTCCTCAGTGACTGATCGCATTCTGTCACGAATGCTCTCAATCGCGTAGCTCCCCAGTAGTAATCGTAAAGGAGGATACGAACAATGAGCCAGTTGCCAGATGAGCTCGGCACATTTCACTGCACTTGTTGGCTGGCGATCTCCAAGCCACTGAACCATCCTGCGTGCATGTAGTGCAGGTGAGGTTGCGGACGCGTACCCATCACTTGGAGGCTTAATCAAAAAATGCCCCCACGTAGGTAAAGTACTGTTATCAGTATCCGGCTCATCGCGTCTCACCAACCCAGGCTCTATTAGAGTGGCCTTGATATTGAACGAGTCCGTTTCATAGAGCATTGCTTCAGTCAATCCTTCAACTGCATATTTGGTAGCACAGTATGGGCCTAATCCGGGCACGCCGAGGGCTCCGGATGTTGAGCTGAATATCAAATAGCGTCCGCTATTTTGTCTCCTGAAGTATGGCAAAGTAGCATGAATTATATGAAGGGTTCCTATAAAGTTGGTCTCGAACTGGTTTCTTAGGTCATGTTCATCTTGGTCCTCGCAAGAGCCGATAACACCATAGCCAGAACAGTTGGCAACAACGTCAAATCGTCGAAATTTCTCAAGTGTTTTTTGTACCACAACAGCTACTGATTCACGGCAGCGTACGTCACAGAGTGACCTAAGACAGTTTTGATGTAGGGTTGTCATGCCATTGGCATTGTTTTCATGAACTCTACCAACCGACGTGACAAGGTCACCTCGGGAGAGCGCACACTTGACAAGAGATCGACCCATATGGCCAGTTCCCCCAAAGATCTGTATGAGGCTTTAGTCAGTAGTTGGAAAAAACTGAATACTAATAAAGAGGACATACAATCCAAACAAGTGGCCGGGGAGAGCCAGAATGTGGAGGATCACAGCTCGTTGGGAGTTGTAGACGGGGCTTATTAGTATTGCCTTCTGGTAAGTCTGTTGCACTATCGCAGGTGTTTTCCTCCTCCATCTTAGAGCGAAAGGGTCCTAGCTAGACGAGCGAATACGAAGAATGATGCTTAGGCGAAACGAAAGTGGGAAGTACATAAATAAATATGTGAAGGACCAGCACGGCCATAGGTGTGGGGACCTCGTGGTGCTCTATGTATATCTATCTCTATGTATATACAACGTATGTACGTAGATGCCATGGTAATATCCCTTGTTCAGGTTTAGCAAATGTTCAATGTCCATAGGCCTAATTAGTAATGTAGTTTATTTCTCGTACTATAAGCCAGGAAACCTCACAATACAGCGATAAGTCTTACTGTCTACTTATCTAGCTAGAAATTGTTTAACATACTGTTCACGAAACGAGTTTCCATCCAAATATCTACTCCTGTTCAACGGCGTCCATTTCGGCTCATCTTTAAAAAGTCGCATTGCATGTACGAACTGCCCCAGCCAGCCAAACTAATTAGCAGTTTGCTCTAATATAGGGATTGGAGTGGTTACGTACATTTTCTTCATCAGTGGTAAATCGGTGATAGATACCAGCGGGAAGAATAAGCAGGTCGTCCTTTTCCAGCCGTACGCGAACCCACTCGTCGTCCTTGCTCCTTACATCAAAGAAGCCTTGTCCACCTTTGATGTAACGGATCTCTTCATCCTCATGCAAGTGTTCATGGAAAAACATCTTCACTTTTTCCTCGTAAGCCTCACCCATCCTTTCCGGGGAAACTGTGATTTCATCTCGATTCTTATACCCTCGATCTGCGGCCAATTTGTCTACATCTTGGATATTCGGAAAACGGTAATAGAGCACACCCAATCTACTAAGCGCATCGGCATCGATAGCTCGGCCCGAGTCGTGGGGTAGGCGCTGGTCGCCCTAACTTATTTCGTGAGAAACGCCACTTATTGCAGGTTTTGTTGTTGTAGCGTAGTTGTCGTCTGTACAGGCTCGCTTACCGGTAAGTTATCGTACAGATATGCCTTCATGTTCTTGCGCCGTGGGGTAAGCAAGATGTGTGCCGTATTCCCACTGTTAACAGTTCTAGATGCGGAACAGATAGTTGGACACAGAGGTGATGGTCGTGAGGCAAGCCAGTCAATCTGATGCTTGGCAGGCTGAATATTATTAATATTAAATACGGAGTAGAGAACCTTAAAGGCGCAATATTCTGCCGCCCCCTCCTTAGTACCTAGTGGGGTAGCTATGAGCCACACTTTCGCTGCTCTCAATCACTCCTATAATTATTAGCGTTATTGCTTCGGCTTCGGCTTCGTCATAACCAAACATAATTTCTGCTCTTCAAAGTTACTACGAGTCCCGGCTCCTTGTACGCGCACATGGCAAAATATGGCAAGCAGTATGGTTGGTTGTATTTATCGCTTGGCTAAAGCTTGAGCTCGAGCTCGTTGTTACAAATTATTGGGCACTCGAGGTTCTCTTCTTCCAGCTGCAGCAATGAGATCGTCATTGAACACGTTTCCTGAGTCTTCGGCCACTCGACCCTCGAATAGTCTCCTCCACCACGACGGTGGGTCAAGAGGCCGCGATCCGCTGTGAAGAGGGGGGTAAACATCAGTGAAAAAATACCATATATGGCCGATTACTACACCCATAATCTCGTCCCTAGGTATTGATCCGTGCATGAACAAGCTAAAAGCCATAAGGACCCAAGGCAGATATGGTGCAGTGAAAACAAGAAGACCGAGGAAGCTAAGTCTGGTGTCCGGGTTTCGACGAGACCAAATGTAGACAAGTGTTGAAGACAGAGGTTGGCCAAGAAATGGCATAGACACCAGTGGTGATAAAATGATGAGGCTTGCCATGGCGTAGAAGAGAAGCCATGAAAATTGAGCTGGTGACCGCCCAGAAGATTCCTCCAGAAGGCGGGCGTATCTCTGAAGGAAATATATATGGAAAAGTAGGTCCAGCGAGAACGGTCCAAAATATAGAAAAGTACTAAAGAGGCGCCAATACTGCATAGGAAAGTCAGTGTTCTATTCCGAGGAAGTCGATGCACAATTGCGTGTCCTTTTTCTAGACATACCTGAGATTTCACGAAAACGACTCGGAAGCTATAGAACAACTGAAATGGTGTTACTATGTGGCACTGCACCAAAGCACTTGTCAAGATCGTTGCTGCCGTCCACCAGCGAGTACAGACTGGCATCTCCCAGAACCACTCTTCGAGTGGCAGACGGCCGCCATCCATGACTTGTTCCATCGACAACAGAGACAGATCACGGATGTCTATCCGTCGCTTGTTTCAGAAATTCAAGACTTCAAGGACTAATGCTGGAAGTTTAAACGGGGCGCTGAATTAAAGAAAGATTGGATTGGTGTTTCCGTCTCAGCACGAGTACGACTTTATCAGTTATCTCAATATGTGGCCAGATTTGGAGCGTCTCCACCCGTTCTGGCATAACATGGTAGCTTTGTGCTTGATTACATAAACTCAGCCGAGAAGGTAGCTGACAGGAAAAACATATCATTAGACCCGGCTTTAGGCGGAGTCACAGTGTGGAAAATCCTGCTTCACCTCATGCTGCGGCGGATATCGTGCGAGTGGGCCTGACTTAGCCACAGGGGGTATCACCAGCCAGGTTCAGTTCATCTGGTACAGAGCGCGGCGAGAGCTCTAGGTCCTCCTACTTCCCTTGCTGCATTGCCTGTTCAACGGCCCTTGAGATTTCCGAACTTAGCGCCAAGCTGTCAAAACATGGTGATTCTTGGATAAATTTTGCATTAAACACCATCGCATTCGGCATGACGATGAAGCTGAGGAAAGTCAGGTCACCTCAAAGTTTGCAACACCGTCCTGGGGATATTCAGGGTCAGTACCATAGTGAATGGTCTTTGGTCACATGCTCGGGAAAAATCTGTTCATTAACGATGCCAATAGCCGGGGACCCAGTTCCTATTCAACAAAAGCGACGTTATCGTCCAGGCGCCACAGCGCTTCGCGAGATCCGGGAGTATCAGGGACATACGAAGCTTGTGTTCTTAAGGCTCCCATTTATGCGTCTTGTAATATTTCTCAGGCTTTCCGGGAACTGGGGCTACTGCTTTTCTAACACACTTACATAGGTGCGCGAAATCAGCATGAACTGCCGTCCAAAATGTAGAGAGCTTGGATGGCAAAGCCAAGCCATACAAGCTCTACAAGAAGCAGCCGAAGCATTTATAATTCATTTATTTGAGGACACTCACTCATGCGTGATTAATGCGCAAAGAGTCACCATAATGCGAAAGGATATTAAACTTGCCAGGCGTATTCGCAGTATCTGGGCTAGCCTAGGGGGTAACGGGACGGACCTGGCAAGGCAACAAGATAATACATCAGAACACACCACTTCTTCAATTCCTCCGTTTTTCTCTTAATGTAACTCAGTACACTGTTCGCCCGAATATCATAGTCCTCGCCACGGGTGTCTCTCTGTATGCAGTCTCCTAAGTAAAAATTCTGAGCGACGCCTCTAAGTTCAGACCCCCAGAAAGTTGCCCAAGAACAATTATGGGGCTGACGTAATGTCGCAATTGTCCTCCAGAGAACCAACCCTCCGCTTGCATAGATTCCGACGTTTGCTCGCTCGAACTAGCCTTGTACACATCGCCCAGTCGAGCAGAGAACACTACCCTTGCCGGCCGTTTTACTGTATACAACACCGATGTTTGCAAACCGAATTGCCCGAGGGCCAGCACGACTCATTGCTGCTAGTGTTGGAGGAGGTGCATGCGCCTGTACAATGCTTCTTCGACGGCCGATAGTCCAACTGGACGCTCGTCCAGTAGCCAATCGCACTGACCGGACTTCCTCGGCTCCAAATCGAAATTCATTTTTAACACAAGATAATATTCGACAAGTATCGAGTGGTAGCGTTGCAGGTCTGTAAACACATACGCCCCGAGACATTTTAACTGGCTCACATGTAACTGGATTGGCAGGCTTTTTGGCTGGGTTTGCCACAGCGCTGCTGTCGCAAACATTGGTTATTGTTGGAAGCGTGATCGCAATTTCCTTTCATGTAAGAACGCTCAAGCCCACTTCACTCCTTCCTGAAGAAATGGTTCGCGTAACAAACTGGGGGGGGGGGTTACAGATGACGACGAGCTTCTCAAATGACCAATACTGATATTTTTTCAGTTGTCTTCCAGATATGGCCTTGATCTTTCTCGTTTGCTTCGTCTCGATCGGGTGCCCGCAGTGTCCACAATATATCGGGCCGGGATGAAAAATCCATGGTTCACCTCTGCATTTGCGTTGACATATGTACTCGCTGCTTTTGCGCGCCTATAGACTCAACTACCTTTCTTAATCCGCATTTCTGTATCATCATTCTATCTTTTGGGTTTCTCGTTTCAACCAAGCCGTAGTCAACTCATCTCCTTCAAAAAAGCCCTTCGTTTTCTCTAAGATTTCCGCGTTGGATGCATTCAGCCAATCCTTTTCATTCTTGTCGAGAAGTGAAACTTCAATCAGACTTTGACAATAAGGTACCATGGTCACATGTTCGAAGCCGAGGAATGGCTTGTCTCCAAAGCAATGCTCAGTCTGAACCTCTTTCACCATCATGATGTTTTCAATTCGAATACCAAAATTTCCATCCTCATAATAGCCTGGCTCGTTTGAAAGAACATTTCCCGGTGCGAGTGGAACTTCGGTGTACTGAACGCGAGTACCGATACCTATTGGGCCCTCGTGAACGTTCAAATACGAACCAACACCATGTCCGGTGCCATGTCGATAGTCAAGCCCATTTTTCTAGTTCAAGTCAGTCACCTCTGCTTCATTCAATAGATGCATGCAATTTGCCATTACTAACCCAGAGATGCTGTCGAGCTAAACAGTCCAGAGCAAACCCAGTCGTACCCTTGGGGAAAATTGCTGTTTCGAGGCCAATGAGGCCTTTCAGAACCAGGGTATATGCCTTCTTCTCGGCTGCTCCGGGCGAACCAAAATGCAGTGTTCTGGTGGTGTCTGTAGTTCCGTCAAGGTACTGCGCACCAGAATCGCACAGGTACACGCTCGCTGGGTCTATGGCGGCACAGTTCCCCTTCTCAGGTCCATAGTGAATAATAGCAGCACTGTATTATTGTTGTGTTAGTCGAATAGTCACCACTACAGCTCTTGCTGCCCCCCTCTCTTCGTTCAAGTTAATCATCATCTTACTTTGGTCCTGTGGAGGATATAGTAGTAAAGGATAGTCCAACAAAACGATCGTGCTTCGATCGAATTTCTTCAAGCTTGTCCGCGGCTTGCACTTCGTCAATAATGGTCTTCCTTTCAATTAGTTGATTCTCCAGCCATGCGAAGAATTCGATCAAAGCCGCCCCGTCTCGTACGTGGCATGACCGCATGCCATTCATCTCTGTTTCGTTCTTGATTGCCTTGGCATCTCCTACCGGGCTTCTCATCTCTTCGACTGAACCTTCACCTCCAAGAGCTCGATTAAGCGCCCATGATGCTTTGTTTGATATGAGAAATCTTCCTATCCCCATTCCGTCGCTATCGCCTTGTCTCTTTCCCGCGACCTCGCTATGAAGCTGCCGTGCATCACTGAAGAAAGTTTCATAAGGTTTAACCTGCACCTTGTTGGCTTGTAGATGTGCTGTGCAAGCATCCGTTAACTGTGACTCGTCGATGTAAAGGATAGCTTCTGTCGGTGTGATAGTCGCGTAAGAGAAGAATACGGGATTGTAGGGGATATCACTGCCTCGTAAATTGAAGAGCCAGGCCACTTCATCCAGCATGGATACAAAAAACCCAGGACAGTTCTTCTTGCAGAGTTCCTGGCGTAGTTCCAAGATTTTCTTGGTAACCGATTTCCCCGCAAGATCATCGGTCAAGACTGTTACAGGTTGACGTGGTCGAGCTGGGCGATCAGTGGACCAGACAATGTCAACGAGGTTCTCATCTAATGGAACGAGCCCTGCGCCTCCTGCTTTGTGGACTTGATCACTGAGTTTCTTGGCTGCTGAGCCAGGGAGTAACGACGAGTCCACAGCTACAGATTTACCTCCACTGGCACGACTTGCAGCCCATTCTTGCCAGGTCGGTACATCTTGGAGTCCTTGTTTCAACAATGTCCAGTTACTGTCCAACTGTTTGGTCGCCTGATTAAAGTAGCGACCATCCGTGGCAAGTGCAGCACTGTCAAGTGTTACGACAGAACATCCTGCCGATCCAGTGAATCCACTTATGAACTCTCGTCGGGCGTCGCAGGAGGCTATATATTCGGAACTATGGCTGTCTTCGGATGGGATTACTATTCACGTGTCAGCATATTGTGTAGGCAGATGCGCCTCTTCTTCTTTGTCCCCTACCGTACACGTCGACTTTCCGCTCTTTCATCAAACTTCTAAGCTTTTCCAGCCGTGAAGTTGTGTTCGCCATTGTAATGGTCTTGAGCTGTCTCCACTGGACAAGATTCGACGATTTTCGTGATTTCTGGCCACGGGAGATCGACGCAATTGACCGAACGAGCATCAGCTATTCGTGCAGAGCTTGTATCCTCTGGTTCATTCAGTCGGCAATTGTTAATAGCCACGACCCGACGTGTGCGAGGGGGCAGCCTTTCGCTTATTAGACATTCACCTGGTGTCTGGTTCGGAAAGGCACGGCTTTGATATAGTCATTTTAGAATTACTACGGCAATGGCAACTCAAATGAGCACACACTTGTTCTCACATGGTGGGGAGCAGGTGCGGGGCTTGTCTCTGGACACAAGTATCACCTCAGGTACGTACACTGTCACTGTACATAATGAATTCCGGACCATTCATTACTTGGCCACATTTTCGTTAGGCCCATAATTACTTAGGGTCTGATCCACGAGCCGGTGTAAAGTTTGCACCGACTTTACATAGTATAAGTTATATATAGATTTATATAGGGCAGCCACTTTATACTATCTTTTATACCTAGTGTAAACTTTACATATAAACTATATAAAGTATATAATTTATACCTAAAAATTAGTAGATTTTATATTTTTATTAGTATTTATATAGCCTTAGTTAAAATATATATTATAAATAAGGAGGGATATAGTATTTATATAATTTAGATTAAGTTCTATAAACTTCTATAGATCTTAGCTAATAAAAATAGCTAGCGTGTCTAGTTATGTGCATTTTGCACTCGTGCAAAGTTTGCACCGGCTCGTGGATCACACCCTTACTCTCTCTGTAGGTGTTTGGTAACAGATTCCACGTTAATGCGCTTTCATTACTACACTGCCGGATAGTTATGGTAACCAAACAGCCACAGCCGAGTGGTTATACTTGAACACAAGTCTTGTGCATTTTGTGCTTTATTTCCTGCCTGGCTGGTCTCGTACCAATGGAACTCCTATCATCGCCTCACGCTGTAAGTCGATCAACCTGGTCTTGCGAATGAGCTGCTCGGCGAAACAAGCTGCCAGCGCCTCGACAGCTTCGGCATCGCCAGAGACGACTTTTCACGTGTGTTGTGGGTTGTGATATCGATGTTGCTAGAATGTCCTATGTCGAATACAACAGTTATTACTTCATAAATCGCTGACCACCTAGGTAGGTAGGTACCTAGGTTGGTAGTTACTTAAAGGAGTTATGTGTTAAAGGGGCCCATTTGCCTCTTGTGGTTGGAGGATGCTTCGTGGGGCTAGCGCTACTGCCTTTCCAGCATGCAAATATTCGACCTCGCAGTGGGCAAGCACTACAAGATCTAGTAGAATCTGGTCACATCGGAGCGCTCGAACAGATCAGGCCTGCCCGGAATACCAACTCCCCGCATAGTGCAAAGGATGGGACTCAAATACGAATACGCAATGTATAAGAGGAGACTGCATGTGTGTAGCCGGATTTCTCACTCCCGCGGGCCGTCTTGGAGGCCACAACACAGCAAATGTGCCGCCGCTCACACTACGGGTTTAAGGAACTACCGAAGCAACCAGACATGGCACAATGACAGCGCAAGTGAAAAGCCTCAAACGAGAGTCGTCTTTTCGGGCATTCAACCCACTGGTATACCTCATTTGGGCAATTATGCAGGGGCTCTTCGACAATGGGTACAACTGCAACATCGAGAACCTGCAGACACAAAACTAATATACTCAATTGTTGATCTCCATGCAATGACCACACCACAGAACCCTGAGACGCTAAAGCGGTGCAAAAGGGAAACCCTTGCCACACTTTTGGCCATCGGAATCGACCCTGAGCGGTCCACTCTATTCTATCAATCCTCTGTAAGTCATTGCCCCTCAGCTGCTGGTTGAAATTGTCGTTTAATAGCCATGCAATTAAAAACTAAAACTTTGGCTTAGGTTCCGGCTCACTCAGAGCTTATGTGGATTTTGGCCTGTACTGCATCTGTTGGCTATTTATCTCGGATGACCCAATGGAAGGTATATATATACCTCCAACAACCACATCATCAATCTGGAGTTGCCATGGTATAAAAAGGACTGACTATCAATCAAGCAAAAAATGAATGTCATGCCCGAAACTCAGTTGGAGGAGCGCCAAGTCGAGAATCGTCTTAAGCTTGGCCTCCTTTCATACCCTGTTCTTCAAGCCGCCGACGTCCTCGTTCACAGGTATGAACTTCATGCGCCGCTTGATCTAGCAGAATACAAAGCCAGTCAGACAGAGCTGACAATAAATCAAGGGCCACACACGTGCCCGTTGGCCATGATCAGAAACAACATTTAGAATTCGCCCGTGAATGCGTAACCAACTTCAACCATGCTTATGGGACTCATTTGGTTTACCCGCAGACCCTAATTCGTATGTGCTTTGCGAAGAATTCTAGACTCTCGAATATTTGGGTGTCTCACTAATGAATCCCCACAGCTCCCATCCATAGGATAATGTCACTTTCAGACCCAACATCGAAAATGTCCAAATCGGACAAGACAGCCCGATCAAGAGTGTTGATTACAGACACCCCTGCGGAGATCCGAGCAAAAATCTCTTCAGCATTGACCGATTCAATCACAGGGATTACTTTTGACCCGTTAGCACGTCCTGGGATATCTAATCTCCTGAGCATATTAGCTGTTTTCGATGCGGACGAAAGAACTCCACAGGACCTTGCACAAGCATACAGCACAGCACATCCTCGTCTCTTCAAAGAAATAGTGTCAGAAGCAGTGATATTAGGACTTCAGGGTATCAGAAGCCGTTATATGAAGCTTATGAAAGAAAACAACGACTATTTAGATCAAGTGGAGGCTGAAGGATCACGCAAAGCACGACAGAGCGCAGAAGATACCATGAAAATTGTCAGATCAGCGACGGGACTCTAGGATTGGCACGACGTTGGTTTCGCGTCGGTCTATTTCTTTCAACTGTAATAACTTGTACACATAAGCGCTGTTTGGGTGGCCAGGCTGTTCAGTCCATTGTAATCGAGCGGATCACTTGCAAGATACCGACGTACAGCACGTTGGGCTCGTGGGTGTTTTGGGTTTGGAGTCTTGTTGACATCCATGTCCAATCGAGATTTGGCCCGCGTTGGCGTCCCATTCATGTAGTATAGAGGGAAGTAACTACACGATATCAAGAGGCGTACGCGAAGCTGCTGCCTCTTGCAGACAGCCAAAATTCTCGCACAACCTGATTGGTAGCTCGTGATCCCCTGAGACTGAAATTCAAGTTAGACTTCCATACACGAGCAGGACAATAGCAATGACTTACCTCACTAATTTCTTGACAAACAGTCCCTTTTGTTCTGGGGTAATATTGTCGCTTGGAAATGAGTTGTGACTGAGGCCGGCTTCAAGCCATTGTCTTGCCATGGGATAGCGATTGATGAGTTTCTTGATAGGCTCACTCAATCTATCCAGCTCACTCCGCGAGGCATGCCCTCCCACGTTCCTGGCTATGCTCTGAGCTAAGAGTGGTCCTAAGGTCTCCATAGCTCGCTTTGCGGCATCTTGAACTTCCGTTCCATGGTGTTTCAAGGCGATGAAGTTCGACTGTATAGCGTATTAGATTCAAGCTGATTTTTAGCTAGCGCAATGTGTAAATGAATGTGAAATGATACCAAGATACCAAGAAACATGCCGATATGGTATTAGCAATCTGGCTTGATTGGACGTACCCAGAAATCTGCAGCGGCGCCTTTCGGCAGTGGCTCGTTACCGTCCAGAACCTGAATCGTGAAAAGAAAGAAGAATTCGGCAGCTTCTGGAGGCTGTAGGGCCAGCAGGGTGACGGGGCTTTTAACCAGCAACCGTGAGGCGAAGTCGATACCATTCTGGGACAACTCCGGATCATGCTCTGGTTCTGTTGAAAGTTCCAGACAGGTTCAAGTTAGCAAATGTCTTCAAAGAAACGCATTTTAGTGTATGAAAACACTTACCAGGTAGGGCTTGCAGCAGTTTGACCACCCAGAGGAACAAAGCTGCGTAGACATTATCTTTCGAGGGGCTACCTCGCGCGTGAAGAGAACTGACGAATGAGCAAGCCGTGGTGACAAACAACCCCAGTCTCGGCACTTCACCATTGTGCCGTGTCAAGTATTCTGTGACAACGTCCATATTCAGAACGAAAGGTCCAGGTTCACTCTCTGCAAAACCACATCTAATTATAGCACAGCTCAGTTCTGTAACTTCAGCATTATCACCAAAGTGACTCTCAGCATCTACGATAATTCCAATTATTTGTTTGTGCAATAAAGCCAGTAGAGAGTCATGTTCACTGAGCTGGGAAGAGATATCTTCAAGGTCGATGGCTATCTCAGTTGGAGATTGGAATCCTTTACCAACACCCAACAAACATCTGAGGGCTTTCAGAACTATGTGGAGTGAAGGCTGTTCACCGACTGTGTCATCGAAACAACGCTGCCCAGAGCAGGGCAGTTTCGTTTCGGCCAACCGTTTGGCTAGCTCCTTAGCACGAAGGATATCATCCTCCACAAACTTAAGTAACCTGGAACATGTATGGCTCCTTTGGTTCCTCTCGGGGATTGCCTGCGCAATACAAGCAATAGCGCCAATTACTTTCTCGCTGGATGTACAGTCAAGCTGCCCACATGCAGCTAAGTTCTGATACTCTGTCAAAAAGCTGTCTGTTTCCGAATGAAGATGATGTCGGCAGGATGAGCACAATCGAAGTATAGATTTGGATGCATTTGGTGCCATAGATCGGTCTCCGAGTAGATTGAAAAGCAGTCTCAGTGCGGGAGCAAGCAATAATACGTTTCTTTCGAAATATTCGGTGTATTGCTCTACCAGGTATAGACAGGTCTGCTTCGTGCGGTGGGGTATGTCAGAGTTTGTAGAGTTGAGCCTTTCGAAAAGAGACGAAGCAAAGACGGGGTGAAGTGATTCATCAAGCTTTCCATCATCTCTTCCGCAATCAGCAAGCCCGGCAAGACAGAAAGCAGCAGCTTCCAGGCGCAACCAAGCGGAATCATTCAATGCCATAAGCACCAGTTCGGCAAATGTTGCGATCAATTGAGATCCACACAAACTGTACGTGGATTGCAAAAGATCAATAACATCTTTTCGCGCATCTGAGAAGCTGGCCCTGTCAGAATAGTCCCAGTCGCTAATTCCTTCTGCTGAAGGGTATATGATTTTGCGCCATGCGTTCGAGATGGCTTCCAAAACAAGCTTCATGGCTTGTTCGGCCCATGGTGTTGCAGCAACATTGCTCGAATAGACAAGGTCTGAGATGGCTTCCGTGAAATTCGACCAAAATTCAATTGCAGGAACAAAAATTTTGTTTTCAATGGCTGGAAGGCCATTGGCACTAAGGAGTCCGCATAATTTGGAAAGAATTGCTTGACATCGGGGGTCGTTTCCCTGCATCAACCATTGACATCTTTCTTCACCGAAAGCTAAGATTAATTGCCCAAATTGAGCTGAGTTAAAACCTCCATTCCCCTGCACAAGACGTGTGTACTGTTGGTCCGACCAAGGACTGACGAAAAGATCTGCTAATAGGTCCAGATGGTCATTTGTCAGTAGAGAAGGGTAGCCGCAGAGAATTTCGATTAAAAGTTCTGCTGAAGACTCAAACTGAGAATCCAGAGGCAGAAGAGATATGATTGTGGGCACAAGATGTCGAAACATAGCGATGATTTGACCATCGCGAGAGGAGATTTTCTGTGCAAAAAGAAGCCATGCCTGAGTAATCGAATGTCAGAGATTTTTCTTTTTTTTGTATTTTCTCGTGTTGTATGAGCTGAAATACCTGCAAGCACCTTATCGTGTCATCACCAATTGCAGACAGATGGCGATGTGTCAAACATTCGAACAAGATATTTGCAACGTCCGATGCTTGATGTACAATTGCGTCATACAGACCAAAGCTTCGGTGTGTTAGTAGGTTTTCCTTCGTAGCTTATTCCACTTACTTGTTGATAGCGTTCAAATCGATCTTGGTGACATCTTCCATGACACTCGTTATGACCCATAGCACTGCTTTGAGATTTTCCTTCTCGACATTCACTAATAGATTTGATATCTCATCAGATCTATCCAGGTTGAACGGATTGTGGAAGTGATGGGACACCGAGCATGCGACAAGATGACGGACATAGTTTGGCCACAGGTTATGAAAATGAATGAAATATGTTGCGAGGGCGGATGAAAGCTTGCGGGGAACCAGTGCGTTGTTAGAAAGTTCGAAAGACTCAAGATACCACGCAATCAAGTGCACTAAGAGTTCTTTCGCATTTTCCTCGCTAAGTGAAGTGCTGTAACTATGAGCCAACATATGACAATAACAACATTGAGCTTGCGACGTACCTCTCTCTATTGAGCTTGATGATGATGGTGAGAGCCCCGAAGAACCGCACCTTCTCGTCGGGCCGCCGAAGTAACTCATGTGCCAAGATCCAGGCCTGGGGCGACGATTGAAAATTGGCTAGGAGAGCTTGATCCGTGGCAATCTTCTCTGGTGATCTCGACCCATACAGCGACAGGATCAACTGTCGCAGACATCGTTAGTGTGATGTCATTAAAAGATCCAATAAGTACAGTCGATATGCTGGAGGTGACTTACAAATTCAACTCGGTCGAGACTCCAGGGAAGCGTGTTGCCTTCCATTGTCAATCGCTTTTTATTAGGCATGTCATGGCAGTATTCTAGTAGTTGGTGGGGGGATTGACTGCAAACTGGTTACAGTAGGGGCAAGTGGGGGAAGGAGGGTGGTCTGGGGCTGGGGTTGTGGCCATCACGCTATTACAAACGAGGGACCCGAATCTTTTCTGAAATGTGATGCATTGTGGAAAGGCACGTCACGAACGAAGTTCACACCTCGAAGTAAATATGAGCAGTTCGGTCGACGGAGCTATCTCGTTTTCAATTTCATGTCTGCTCCGAGGTTCGCCCGCCCCTTTCCCTTCAGACTCATGGCTAATATTGCCGAAGCTGGGGGTGTTTATTTGTCTATCTGTTTTCTGTTGCAGGCTGACGACCAGACACTTGCCACTGATATTGTGCTAAAAAATATCTCGTGATAGGCTTTTATTTTATTTACGTCGACTAAAAATAAAGTGTAATCATACAATTCTGCAAGGTCCAGACACCTGGCCATTGCCAGGTAAAACGTAACTACTACGGTATGGTAAAGAATGAACTCGTCCGGAAAACATGAACAAGGATTTATTCACCACCCGTTTCATAGAGGCTGTCGCAGGCCAGTCGCTTCTTGAAATCGACGACGGCTAAGTAGCTCCTCCACTTTGGAAGAGGCCCCCAAAGTTCTAGTCTGTCCTAAGTGTTGCCAAGTAGTATCAAGCTGCTCCAGCTGGCTCTCTCTTGTCCCGTCCGTAACGTCTGCCCCAGATTGACCGAATTCCCATACGTTGGCTTTCATCCCTACTCCATAGAACTGATGCTTTCGCAAGTAAGTAAGCCATATTTGCACCGTATCGGGATTTCCGTCTTTGATCTGAATCATACGCCGTAATGTCACTCGTTCAAAATTTTCTTGCGCTTTTTTGAATATGAAGTGACTCTTCGGAACTGTCCATCGTTCCGTTAGCCTAGGTAACGGGACAGGCCCATACGCTGGCAGGCCGAGGTAGTAGGCGGCTCTGAGGGCAAAGTCGGAAAAGAATTCGAGAGGCTGGACGCTGAACGAGCGCAATTGTAGATCACACGAAGGTAATCCAAACTTTGCCTCTCTTTTCAAAGGCTTGAGGTGAATGGCTTGAAGAGATCTTGGTTGACGAATGTCCCGCTTCCCATAAGAGCCGGGGGTGGTAATCGAGGACGTCGGAGATGATTGCAATTCGACAGCGTTATCCTGCTCTTGTTTCGGGGACCTGAGAACATGTCAGTGTGAACGACCTGTATCAAGCGATCATTTTGGAGGTGACGAACACTGACGCAAATGATCTTGTGAATGCACGCTGCGTGGTAGAACACATTGAAGGTCTGCACCAATTCTCAGCCGCTATTGCGCTTAATGGGCGGCTTGTAAGTGAGGCACGCATTCTGCCCGCTTTAGCGAGTTGTAAAGTCATATGGTGTTGAAGGGATAATGGCACATATCTAGGAGCGCTGAAGCGTCGTAGTGTTGCCCGAAAAATTGGAGCTAAAAAAATTATGCACGGACCACATCTCATCTCATCTCATCCTTTCGTCAACAAATCGAAAAAAGGTTTTCATTGATAGACAATATGTTATTCGCGTGACATAACGCGAAGTATTGTGCATCTGGTCAGGTTATTTTAGGTTCACCTGGCCATGTATAGCCGGCATCTCCTGCGAAGAAATAAACCCACACCAAAAAGAAACCCCGATAATTGATAAAACATTATATTGTTACGGAACTAGGCCATCCAGGCACAAGGTTCAGGGACACTATTTGGACGTGCTCAAATCAGCCTTCTATACATCCCTATCTCAATTCCTATTAAGTCGTCCTTCGAGCCGCGCAAAGCGAAGGCTGCTGTTTGTTGTTGTACCTCAAATCTGACACGAAACACGATGACTATACATATTGATAGAAAAAAAAAAGAAAGGTGACCATGACAGTGACGAATTCTTTCTATACTGTCTCATAAATTGGTTGATTCGCTATCACGTTGACTGATATCGGTGATTTGACACAGGGAGCAAACATCCATATCCAGGGCACCTTGGCCCATACGGGGCTTTCCTGTCGAGAGCAAGTCATTTCACGGCCGCTGATGAACACCCGTGGCTTAATCTTGACGCAATTCAACGGGAAGAGTTTTAGCCCATAAGAGTTGTTGCGCAATATCCGCAGTAAGCACACACTACCCCTTGCCGGCCAAGGTAATCCGAGACCAAGTCTCTCTTAGATTTCAACAGGCTGAAAGTTGGTCATTGGCTCTAAATCATGAACAAGGCAGAAGTGAATAGTCGGTAGCCTTTCAGCTCAGAGGGAAGTGAGCTTGTTTTGATCAGTTTTGCCGCCTCTGCCGTTGAGACACGAGTTTTTTATAAAAAGTCCTTTTGCCTGACGCTTTATCGCGTTGAATGCCTTCATATTTGGTTTGAAGTTTCCGTTCATCCACCGCGCCTATTACTTCTTCTAGGAGCGTGCTTTTTCTTTCTTTTCGGGTGAGCCTAGAGCTGTAAAAGTCTGCTGGTCCAGCGACAACCTCTCCAATCTGAGAGTATTCTGGTGCATTGAACCTTAACGCTTTTTTTTGATGCTTTGGATCTAGTAATCCCCGCATGCGCAACAATTGCCATTCGCGCCTGAACTCTGGCGTGAGATTTGTCTTCGGTAGGTCAAACCAATCGGACCCTGCGGTATTCTGCATCTGTAATGTTAGTAATCGTCTAGGTGATGAACATGTTCGCAAAGGGAAGGGACGAGTAAACGACTAGATGCTGCGCGTGATTCAGAGTAACTATGATATAAAGACATCATGTGATCAAATGACCATGATCCAAAACGGATGTGAGTCTCATGTCAGAGTGCCGATAGCGGCGGCTTCTCATCACCATCATTGTATGTCACAAATCTGCTTTGGACAGAAGACATTGCAGCAAACCCCCGAAGGACTGAAAGAAAGAATTAAGGCAGTTTGAGAGTAGTGTGAAGGAAAGCATTGTCAGAGCGCCCTACAGTTTTTTGGTGCCCAGCCACAGCTATTTTGGTCTGGGTTTTGCGAACGCCAAGATTCTCTCCTTTGGTCTTCGGTTTGGTGACAGCATGAGATAACCCACTTGCTGGAAAGACCTTTGGGCTGGAGGCTGAAGAGTTTTTTTGGAGGCGCTCTTCAACTTGACTCAATAAGCCGTCAATTGAAATCGTTGTAATTTCGGGCATGGTTAGAGTGAATAGTGAAGAAAGTGACGATGCCGCCTGCGGTACGAAACTTGGGTGCTGCCAGCAGGTTAAAAAAAATAGAGATCCAAGAAGAGGTTGGCTGCTCGATGCGAGGAAAATTACATAATATGCTTGTGGGTCAAGTCGGGGCGGCGCAGTCACCAGCCCCCCCTTAGCGGCATGATTCGCTGATGGAGAGCACCTTGCCTAAAAAGGGCTTTGAGCGTCCCTGCAAGCTGGGCACATACGTCGTTCCTCCAACAGCATCACCTCACGAAGTTGATTGCGCCAACCGTTTCAGACTGGTTTGCCGCATTGCTTCAACGGCACGCAGCTTTCTGCGACGCGATCTTACAAGTGAACAAACCCCTCTTCTTGTGTTAGGGGATAAATTGCAATTGGCTCTCGATAGTCAATTATCAAAGCTGGAAGGTAGTGGAACGGCCGAACCTAGTATCCATTGCCTTCGTCTTGCTAAAGGACGCTGTCATCGACATGGACCCTCAAAATCAATCTCAGCAATCTCACGCACAGCCAAATCGACCAGCTCCGGCCTACGATCCTTCTCATGGAGGCCACTACGGTATGTGTTTATAATTACTAAATCCAGCCTGTGTTTGTTTGCTAACGACAAGTCAACCACAGGAGCTTGTGCGGCAGTTTGTCTATCTTTGCTAGTGAAAACGTGTTACTTTTTAACTGACTATCTATCAGCTCGCGTCGCAAGGCTTCGCCCCGGCTGAGCTTTACACCGGCCCATGGGCCAATGTATGTTTGCTTCTCCTACCTTGTCATAACCTGGAGACAACTTCTAACATGTTTCGACCTACAGGTTCATCAAGGATTGACTGGCCAATATAAGGACATTCTGACGACTTACTGGCAGCAAACGATAACACACCTGGAGAGCGACACGCATGATTACAAGATCCATCAGTTGCCGCTTGCACGCATTAAAAAAGTAATGAAGGCGGACCCAGAAGTGAAAATGATTTCCGCAGAGGCACCCATTCTTTTCGCCAGGGGCTGCGATATCTTCATTACTGAGCTGACCATGCGTGCTTGGATCCATGCAGAAGAGAATAAACGCCGCACTCTTCAGAGGTCAGATATTGCGTCCGCTTTGGCCAAATCTGACATGTTCGATTTTCTAATCGATATTGTCCCTCGGGAAGAAGCGTCATCCCATGCAAAAAGAACCGCCGCACAGTCGGCTGGGGGTGCTCAGACTGTGCCCGCGCCTTCCAACCAGTCACAGATGCCTGGGCAACACGCTAATATGGCCCAGCCTAACCATCCCTCCCATACAATGGCTCCTGCGGACTACATAAGTGGCCACCACCTTGGCACTGACCAGGACTATCGGCAGAATCCAAACATGTACGCTAGCCAAGTTCCTCCTGCACCTCCAGCGCCGTATGGTCAAACGCAAGCCCCAGCATCTATGTACGGGGAAATGGAAGGAATGTATCCTTACACTGCCATGCAAGCACAGCAAGTAAGTTAACCTATATATTTTTACTTTTACTCCCACACAGGATAGAGCAGTTCCTAGATCTTCGGCGCTAACTTGGAAATAGGCACCAATGTCCTCTGAGGAGTTCGAGTAGGAGACTGCTCACGTGGGCTGTTTGTTTGGTTTTGTTGTTTTCATTATGACCCGGGTGAAGCACCGTTGGATTCCGTGGCTTCTGGCATGCGCTTTGATGAAAGGTTGCAAGTTTTTGTAATTTGGGTGGTGAGGCGTACGGGTTATATGTTTTCAATAGTCACAATCTTCACCTGCATGCTGTTCTCTCGAATAGAGCCCTTTTACGAATGTGCATTATTATTTGCTTCGAATGCACTGTGTCCACCTGCCTCGTGGGATCTCGACTCTCGCTAAATTATTTCATCATAGCGAATCGAGATGACAAATTGGAGAGCGGCGCGGTTCTGCCAGGCAGTTGTGAAACTGGGGTCAATCTAGTAGCCGGGTCAACTATGCACCGTGCACATTGGAAACAATTCAGACACTCACTTCTCTAGCAATATTGGCCCATTTAGAGCATCCACGCGGCCGTACTTCTTGTTCCGAATGGAAATATCGAAGAATTCTTCATGATTATCTGATCCCATCAAGTTGATTGTTTGTTGGAGTTCGTCTAAATTTTCACGTAGCATTTGTCCATTTTCTAGACTGCTGACAAATTCAGTCAAATATTGCACATCCTGTGCCAATGCTGCTACTCCGTTACTGTTGATATTCTTTACTTCTGGAGATAATGGCAGTGCCTGGGAATAAATTAGCTACAGAATAGCATCTGAGAGCGTAATGCACCCAAAGGAGAGAAGGATATAAGCAAACCAAAATTTTGTTTGCAGCATGTGATAGTGCATCAAAGTAGATGAGCTCCTTGATTTCTCTTGGAAGCCCTAATAAGGTCGAGTTCATAATGTTGGACAGATATCGCGTTAATGTTTGCATATAATTGCTCGGTTCTGGAGTTACGTTCGCGGCCAACCTATTTTCACAATTAGATCACTATGAAACACGAGACTTGAGCTGGTTTTCTCTGACCAATCGTATTCCGCAGTGTCGACTAGATCGTCAATTTTACTGTTGACGAGCTCAAAAATTCGCTTCTCTGCAGTCTTTTTGTTGTTGCGGAACTCTTCCGTGGCATTCAACTTTAACGGACCGCCTGCTGAGGACGAGGACCTTGCTCGGATCAATAAATGCTCTAATTCCTGGCAGGCGATCTCAAAATGTTCGAGATTAATGAGAATTTGTACTATCTGTCCGAGGTATTGTGAAGACAATCTCTCAACTAGTGATCGACAAACTTTTTCAGTGAGGAGTTCGTCCAAAGACTGTTGCAGCACATCAGCCGAAAGCACTTGTTGATCAAAACAGACGAATATGATGGATACCTTCCGCAATGTCTCATCAATAACTTCGGCATGTTGAAAATGATCGTCCGAGAAAAAGTAGAATTGGTTGAGGAAATTGCGAACATCGATGCAACAAAGGGGATACATCTGGGAGAAGGGTAGGACGCAAGGGAATCTAAATTCGCCATCGTCAGATGTATCATCAATTGAAGTACTGAGATACTTACGTCACTTCTTCAAGAGGCTGAGCTTGTATGAACCAGCTAACATTGATGACCTTTTCGTATTCTTCTCGGGAGTTGATCGCCATTGGCATGTAATCGTCAGTCGAGACAATCTAATTTAACATATGGGTGAGCATCGGCTGGTGGTACAATGGCGATTTCGATTTCGAGCTTGGCCTACCTCCTGAAAGTCTTCACTAAAGCGGTGTTTAAGTAGCTCTGCATATTTGTCGAAGAGTGTGAGTAGGAAAATATCAAGGGTTGTTACAGGATAGCCCCATCCCTGAACATTCATTAGGAAGTCGCTCATGTTTCATTTTTTTTTAGCACAACACCCACCTCCATAGTCTGCACAAACAAGGCAATGAATCCCTTTATTTTAAGCAAGACTTCAGCATTGCTCACATCGTTCAACGCTCGCGCTGTGAGGTTAATGGCAGCACTACACATGGACTCCCAAAGCTCTTCGACCTAGAAGTGGTCAATTAGGTGCACTACTATTCTGCGTATAAAATGCCTGTAAACTCACCTCTGCGAGGGAACGTAAATGCGGCAACCGACGCATGGTTTCCTTCTCGATGATCGCGAACCCAGCAATGCCCTCCAACAAACTAGACAGCGACGCCTCGTCATCAGCCAATAACTCCACTGAAGTCGGGAGAAGAAGATCCTTTTGCTGCCTTCTGGTAGTGGCGTATTCGGAACGAAAGCGATCGCTCTGGCCGAGTGCGTCATGTATGTGCACGGCTTCAAAAAGTGGCGTGAAATTGACCTGAAGCTCCTCATTGTCTAGCACGTCAAACTCTTGGCTTTCATCACACACGAGCTCAATAGATGAGTTGAGTTTGAAGTTATTGAGAAATTGATCTTCTTCTACCCTCTGTCTTTGTCGCGATCTCCGCATTTCTGTATGATAAAATGCCACTTCTCCGAGAAATTGTGAGGTCTCTCTGACTCGGAACAGCCATGTATTCAGATCAGCCATGACGGCTTCGGATATAGCCTTTCGAGAACCAGGTATCGATTTTTGAATGACATCAGCCAGTCGATGCTGTGTGGCATATCGGTTCTGTAAAATAGGAACCAGATACTCATTTTGAAGGTCTTCCAGAGACTTTAGTGCGGAATAATATTTTTTTTGCCGTGTAAGGTCATGGGCATGATTCACAGCATGAAGGATTTTCAGTGATTCTTTGAGGGCGTCCGTGGCGTCTGCAATGTTCTGACGAATAGCTTTCGTGTTGACAAGAGCACCTTTTTGTTCAGCCAGCTTTTCAGTGCTGGTTTGAATTGATTGGTTTAACTCAAGAATTTCGTATGTTAAAGTAACAGTGCCCTCACGGACATGTTGTAGGCGAAAAACGGAATCAAGGAATTCTTCGTGTTTTGTCAGACCAATGCGCTCGATGTCCGCCTCGCGATCCTCGGAATACCTGATTAGACACTGTATCAAGGCCGGGGTCCGTCTCGAATTGGCCGCATCCTTCAAAACAGGTATCAAATGCTCGAGGAAATCGGAATCAGTCGATGAAAGAATTATCTGAAGTACTGGTCAGATGGACTGTATATATATGGATCAGTGAAGTGTGACGAAAGAGGTCGAACCTGTGGAACGGCGGAGACATAATCATTGAAGGTTGTCTGACGCCGTGGCATACTGACACGCAAATATGGAATGGCCCTTCGATGATGTTAATCTGTTTAGTATCGACACTCGTCAGCTAGCAGATTGAGTCAGATGATATAGCTAATACAAAGTACATGGGTGGGGAAGAAGATGATACGGGTCAGATCAAGCGCCCCCCCAACCAGCCCATCTATGGTAAGTAGATGTGTAAGCAAGCAGGTATCGGAATATACGTACTCAATAAGAATCAGCTGTCGTGCTAAGCCGAAAAAAAACGTCTCCAGTGTTCGAAGCCAAAGGGTGCGATCAAAGTCAGCGCAGTTATTTAAAAATTAGCGCAGTTATGTAAAATTTATTATTTTTAGGTCCACTATTACATTAAAACTAGGGCTTTCCTATATTTAGTTAGTATTTTTATAACATATACCCTAGGTAATTACTATATCTCTAAAGGCCCTTATTTATAATATACTAAGTTAGTAAGGCTAGTTAAATAGCTAAAAAAAAAGAAGCTATAAAAAAAAGTTATAATTTTACTACTTATATAGTAAAAAAAATATACTAAATATTTTAGTATTGTAAGAACCCTAGAAGGTGTGCTAGGATTCCTAATAGACCAAAAGATCCGCCAATGCTAGCCGTTGCTAGCATTGCACCTTACAATTGGTTATAAGACCTGTGGTCCCTTTCTAGGGCTAGAGCCATGCACACGCAGCGCCTCACAAGTATATTCTAGTTAAATTAGTATACTCTTTAGTTAAACTAGTATTTATTTATTATTTATTTATTTATTTACGCTAGATAGCAATTTATGCTATTTACTAGTACTCCTGCGGTAGTGTTTGCTTTGTAGTAGGAAAATCGTACTAGGTTGCTAGTTATCTAGATAACTAGTTAGTTACCTAGTTAGGTGAAAAACCTACTATGATATGTTATAACTACGTACATAGTTCTAACTCATGTATGTAAGTTACCTAAGCTACCGTTTACAATAATAAGACCTCTAACTATCCCTGTCTTTTATAATCTAGTTCCTAAATCCCTTTATTATGCAATATAGTTACAAACCCTAGCTTAAATTAAAACCCTAGAGCTCTAGGTATCTTAGCTAATTTATATAGTAAAGTAGCTTATTTAATTCGCTTGCAAAGTAAGGAAAATTAAGGCCTCGCATTAGACACACTTTTCCTTACCCTGCGATTAGTTTAATTTTAGAGGCGTAACTAAGACCTCTAAAATTGTGTCCTATGTGGTATTTAAACCCACGACCTATGACCTAGAACAGGTCTCTATAGCGTGTAACCACCACGCCACGGGGTAAACTAGTATTTATTTATTTATTTATTTATTTACGTACTCTAGTTAGTTAGCTCTTGCTAGCTAGTTCTAGTACTCTTATAGATTAGTTAAAGGGGAAATGTTAGGGTCGTGGAGGCTATAGAGCGACAAAGGCAATAGAGGCAATAGCATTATATATAGTAGGACTCACTTAGGGCTCGCAGTGCCCTAGCTATAAGGTTACTACAAGCTAGTTACGTGTATATAAAGGGGGTATTTAGGTAAAGGTTATACACATAGAATATAGGAGGCTAGAGATTAAAACCCTTAAGCATTACTACCTACCTTTAGTGACATAGCTACTATCTTAACCATACCTTCACCCTGTTCTATCTTATCCGGCCTAGAAGCCTTAATAGGAAAACCTTTAGAAAGATAAAAAACCCTCTTATGTCTTTATGTAATTTAGCGCTAGCCTTAGATTAAGTTAGCACTACTATTAGTATAGCCTATTATAGTTATTTATTACTAGCTTACACTAGCCTTATCCCTTTATTTAAGTTTTATAAATAAAAGCACCTCTATCTTACCCCCTTAGCCGAAGTCCTAGCTCCTCTCTAGGTCTCCGCTATCCCTAATATTTATTATTACTATAGTCTTTAGAATTAGTCTCTTACATAGGTTACGCCCTAGTTCTAGGTCTAGTGCCCTTAATCTAGCTGCTAAGTTATGCGCTAGTATGTAATACTATAGTCTCTTTATTACTAAGAGCTATTTAGCTAGATATCTTGCTTATTAGGGATTATTTAGGGCTAGCCTTGCTTCCTATGCGTCTATAGGCTAGCGTTAGCGGGGTCACATATAGCTGTATTTGCGGCAGTGAACAATTACATAGTATTGAAAATGGAAGGGAATCTAGCTAGAGGGATAGGAAGACCTCTCCACTAGATTCTAACGCGGCGGCTTCTAGATTCACTATATTACGCTGTATTCCTTACGATAGAGAGCTTTAATAGTTAAATAAAGTTAATTCCTAGCTAATAGATAGTCTAATAAGTAATAAGAGGATTTTCTAAGTCCCCTTATAGACTTACTAACTATATTAGAGAATCTAGGTTACTAGAGAAGTCTTAGGAGCTACTTTTTATTTTCTATAAAATGATTTTATATAGTAAAAGTAAAAAATTAACTTATAGCTATATAAACTAGCTGCCTATATGCACTAACTAAGTATTTTAATATATAACCCTTTTAATAAAATATACTGTAAAATCCAGAAAAGTTTAAGGATTTAAATAGTATACTTTATGCTTTTATACAACTACTAGTTCCCTAGTTATAGTTAATTTTAGCTTCCCTATAGGGTAACCTAGTTAGCTTAGTTATACAAGCCCGTGGGTTAGTTATGTGCATAACGCGTGGCTACAACAACGCTGCAAGCAACGCCTGTAACTAATGTTACAACAACGCAACAAGGCAACTAGTGGTCCTATAAAATAGTGCTATAAATAGCATTATATATTATGTTATGTATTTACGCTAGATAGCAATTTATGCTATTTACTAGTACTCCTGCGATAGTATTTGCTTTGTAATAGAAAAACCGTACTAGGTTGCTAGTTATCTAGATAACTAGATAACTAGTTAGTTGCCTAGTTAGGTGAAAAACCTACTATAATATGTTATGCTACGTATATGGTTCTAACTTATATATGTTTGTTACTAAAGTTACTACTACTATTTATAATAATATTTCTCTAACTATCCCTATCTTTAATAATCTAGTTCCTAGAATCCCTTAATTATGTAATATAGTTACAAACCCTAGCTTAAATTAAAACCCTAGAGCTCTAGGTATCCTAGCTAATTTATATAGCAAAGTAGCTTGTTTAATTCGCTTGCAAAGTAAGGAAAAGTGGGGCCCTAGCTAGACCCACTTTTCCTCGCCCTGCGATTAGTTTAATTTTAGAGGCCTAACTAAGACCTCTAAAATTATGCCCTATGTAGGATTTAAACCCACAACCTGCGACCTGAAACAGGTCTCCACAGCGTGTAACCACTACGCCACGGGGATATAAATAGCATTATTTTAACACATAGTACTTGTTAAAATAATGCTATTTATAGCACCTTTGCATACTTTTCCGCACTAACCCAAAGGTACGGAATCGCCTCTAAAATACAAACCAAGCTAATATTTAAATTCCTTATTATTAATTACCCCCTTCTATAATGTTATATTATAATAGATCTAGAGGTAGGTGTAAGAATAAGGTACTAATAGTTATTAATAAAGGAGAAAGGGGGCTAGCATAGAGCTACCACTACCCTAACGCTAGTATAGGATAGTTTAATATCTATAGGAGTAATAATAGACCTATAGTAAAATAGATTTAATTTAATTATCCTAAAGAAAAGAAATTCTATAAAGAGATAGCTAGTCTTATCCCTAGTAATAAAGTAGCTAAGGTCTAGCGTATTACTAAGGCTATAACCCTTCTAATAGTAAACTATATCTAAGCTAAACTAAAATAGAAAAACACTAATAATAGTAATATTTACATAACTAAAGAAGCACTTTTCTAAGTCCTTAAGAAGGTAATTAAGGAAGTAACTAAGGGTAGCACTACTCTAACCTAGGTAAGCATTACTATAGGACTTACTTTACTAAAATAACTTAATATTACTTTACCCCCCCTATAAATCCTAGGTAAATAGGATAGAGAAGTCCTTATTAAGGGAAACACTATATAGGAATTACTCTAGTCTAGGACTACTAAAGATATAGTAATAGTAGTAAATAAGGCTATAGGCTAAGTAATAGTAGTTATAGCTAGAAGACTCCTAAGTAAAGATATAATTATTATATTTAAAGGGACTACTACCTAGTATAAAGATAACTAGAAATAGATTCCCACTACCTTTAGACTAGAGATAGCCCTTTACTACTATATCCTTAGTATTATAATTAAGGGCTTCCTTATAAAGCATACCTTTATTAAAAACCTAGTAGTAAAGCTAGGTAAAGTAAATAAAGTTAATATAATTAAGGTAATAGTAAGGCGCCCCTAATGCAAAGAAGCCCTAAGAACTACCCTTATCCTTAGACTAGCTAAAGTTAAAGATACTAATAAAATCTATAGAGATAGAATAGTCTTTAAGGTAAAGCTATTTTACACTAAACTATATAATAAGACCCTATAGCCCTAATAATACTATAACTACTTCTAAATAGGATATATTATAAAGTACTATAAGGTAGCCCTAAAGTGTAAGAGGTATAAAGCTAGCTATTATAAGGGCAAAGAAATAACCTACCTAACCACTAATAAAAGAGTATAAGAGAAATACATCCTATATTCTAGCCCTTACCTAGCCTAGTCTAGGGATTACCTAGTCCTAAAAAAGAAATAGAATATAGCAAAGGTAAGATACTTAGAGTAACTAGTGTACTTTACTACTTACCCCTTAAATAGAAGTCTATCCCTAAGCTAGGAGAGACTTACTATAGCCTAGGCACTAATTACTATAGTAAAAAAGAAAAGAGGCTACCTAACTTTAGCAAAGTAAAGTGTAAAATAGCCTAGAGCTATAAGGGCAAATAGCATTAGATAATACGCAAAGCAAATTAGGGCTAGCATAGAACTAGTGTAAGATAGAGAAGACCCCTAACCCCCCTAACTAATGTAATAATATTATAAGTTCTCTATTAGAATATAAATAAGAAGGATAACCTTATACACATAGCGCTCTAGCACTACACTAACATAGATATAATAGTAATCTAAGAATAGGAATATATAAAAAACCCCTAGCCCCTAGCTCTAAGCCTTACTTACTTCTAACTTACACACTATAATAGATATAATATAGTTTATATTAATAAGAAGCATACTATAGGGTTATAGGTAGCCTAGGGAGAAACTAACTAGTCCCTAGTGAAAATATATAGTGTAAATATTTACTCTCTTTACTTAGAAAACTATAGTAATAACTAGAACACCCCTATCTACACTATTAATATAGAAAAGCCCTATAATTAAAGCGTATTTATTAGGGACTTTAACTAAAAACACTTACTATAGGATAGATTTAATAGGACTAGTAATAGGGCAGAAAAACTACTAAAGTTCGTAGGCTAGTAAAGGCTTAGACTAGTAATGCTATAGGGCAAACTAACTAAATAAAACAAAGGTAATAGAGATAGCACTATAGATTTAGCGTAGGTAACTCCTAATATCTAAGTATATTATAATAGAGCTAATAACCTAATAGGGTCTAACTATATACTATAACTAATTTATATCTTTACTAACCCTTAGGAGGCCACCCCCCTAACCCTTAGATATACTTAGAGCGCTATAGATAAAGAAGCTATAAAGGTAAAAGTAATTAACTAGCTACTACTAGAAAATACCCTAGACCTATGTAATAAGGAAGGCATTAATGCCTATACTATATAGTTAATTATAAATCTCTAGGAAATAGCTAAGATAGTAACCCCCTAAAAACCTAGGGGCTTACTTAGACTAGAAGCATAGTGGTTTAGAAAGGCTAAAGAGTTAGTTACTAAAGCTAATTAGGCTAAGAGATAATAGAGGCACTAAAGGACTAAAGCAAATTAGCAAGCATACACTAATGTAAATAAGAACTAGGAAAGAATTATTAAAGAAAAGAGAAGAAATATATAAAGGGATACACTAAGGCAGGCTAACACTAATAGCAAGGAGGGAGTAGTTTAGAGGCTAGAAAGATAGGCTAGACTTTAAAGCTAGGCTCCCCTAAAGCTCCCTAAGCTACTAGAGCTAGAGAGGTTTAATAATAACCCTAACCTAGCTACCACACATAAAGATAAGGTAAGCATGCTTATATAAAGATTCTTCCCTAAACCTATAGCAAACCTATCCTATATCCTAGATCTATCTTTCCCTAAGCTTAATAACGCACTAGCCCTAGACCTAGACCTATTTGCCCCCTAGGAGATTAGTAATATCCTCTTAGATATAAGTAATTAAAAGGCCCTAGGTAATAATAAACTCCCTATAGGATTTATTAAGGCTTATAGTAATCTAGCCTATCTTGCAATAACTAGGTTACTAAATATAGCTATTATAGTTAGCTATTTCCTAGCCTACTTCTACACTACTAAAGTAGTAGTAATTAAGAAGCTAGGAAAAATAACTAAAGAAATAAGATATACTAATGCCTAGAGACTAATCTTACTACTTAATATAGTAGGAAAGGTTATAGAAGTAGTAATAGTAAGGTAGCTTACTACCTACGCTAAGATAAATAGCCTCCTCCCTAAGCTTTAAATAGGAAATAGGGTTAATAGATTAATAAAGACTATAATAAAAGCCCTAATAGAGTGTGTTAGAGAGGCCTAGGGGAGGGGCAGATTAGCCTTACTTATATAAATAGATATTTTATTAGCATTTAATAGGGTTAGCTACCTATACCTTATAGCTCTCCTTATTAGGATAGGCATTCTATAATAGCTAGTAGTAATAATATATAGCTTCCTTATAAAGAGAATAAGCTAGCTTAGCTTTAATAAAGAACTCTTAAAACCCTTTAAAATTAAGGCTAGCACCCTATAGGAATCCCCTCTCTCTCCTATTCTCTTTCTCCTATACTTAGTAAAACTATATATTTACCTTAGAGCTATACTAGAAATAGTAGTAATAGGCTTTGCTAATAATATAAACATTATAGCTTTTAGAAAGAATATAGCCTAAACCTAGAGAAGACTTAAGGCTATATAAAAGATTTATAAGAACTAGGCTAAGGAAGTAGGAGTAAAGTTTAACCTAGCTAAGATAAAACTTATATACTTTAGTAAATCCTATTAACCCCCCTAGACTAGAGTCTAGCTTAAAGCAAAGGAGATAGCACCTATAGAGGCTTACCACTTCCTTAGAATTTAGGTTAATAGGAAACTTATATAAGGCGCTTATAAAAAGATTATTAAAGGGAAATTAGCCTAGTAGTAACTTACACTTACCTTACTAGTAGCGTTAGCATAGGGTTATAGCTTTAGGGATATATGCCTTCTATATATATAGGTAGTTTGCCCTATAATTACCTATAAAGTAAGCGCTTACTATATACTAACTAAGAAAGAAGGAAAA
Source organism: Epichloe amarillans (assembly GCA_024072835.1). NCBI lineage: Eukaryota > Fungi > Ascomycota > Sordariomycetes > Hypocreales > Clavicipitaceae > Epichloe > Epichloe amarillans. The sequence continues at coordinate 1,742,377 of CP099637.1, read as the reverse complement.
CTAAAAGGCATAGTTAAGAGCTTTATAACTAACTAGTTAGCCTACCTCTAAGTTATTATAAGGGTATTTAAGGCTACCCTAATTATATAGCTAAAAGCTAAAACTAAAGTCCTACTACTTAACCTATACCTAAACTACCTAAAAAAGAGGTTTAAGGATAAAACTATTAATAGTAAGATAGTAAAGGTAATTAGGACTATAGCTAGGTTAGTAATAACTATCCTACCCTAGAGAAGGCTATAGAGAAGATATAATAATAAGGAAGAAAAACCTAATATAAACCTATATAATAAGTAAAAAAGCCACTAGGAAGCATAGCATAATAGGGAAAGACTAGGTTAGGACTAGCGCGTTAGAGAACTAGCTAAGGACTAACTACTAAGCTATCTAAAAGATATCTAGAGATTTTATAATAACCTAGATAAGCATGTCTTCTCTATAATTATATAATTATAAATAGGCAAGATTAGCCTTAATAAGTTCCTTTTTCTCTAGAATATTCCTAGGGTGGCTTTGCCTCTATATAGCTATAGCTAAGCGAAAGAAGACTAGTACTATATAATAGTTAATTACTATAAATATAGCTATATATAACCCTAATAGCGTTAGCTTGCAAACGCATAGGAAGCAAGGCTAGCCCTAAATAATCCCTAGCAGGCAAAAGTTATAGCAAAATAGTTTCTAGCTATAAAAAGACTATAATATTACACGCTAGCACATAACCTAGCTACTAAGTTAAGAGCCCTAGAGCTAGAACTAAGGCGTGTCTAACATAAAAGACTAGAACTAAGGACTATAAAAATAATAACTAGTAAGGATAGCAAGAACTAGGAAATAGTATAGATAATTTAGGGGCAGAAATAGGCTAAAAGCAAAGTAACTATAATGTATATAAGGAAAGAAACACGCTCTAAAACTTATTATTAGATTTATATAAACTAACTACTAAATGCTAGGTATATTAGCCCCCCTCTCTAGGCTACTTCTAATTCTTTTACGCCCTTACGCTAATATAAAATAATATAAAGAAACTACTTCTCCTTAGGGATAGGAATAGCATTCTTTAGGATTTTAGCCTGCCCCTTAATAGGGAGGGAGGCACCTAGAAGACAGTTTATCTTTGCTATTCGCGTGTCTAAATAACATAGCTAAAAGATAGTCTTATTATATTAGTCCCTAGTAGACCTAGAACCACTATAGCTAAGGCCTACTACTAACGCAGACTATTTCTTTTTGCTTTAATTTTTAGTGTATAATTTCTTAATATAAGTATTAAAGTCCTTAGGGACCTAGAGAAATAGATAAATTAGCACTAATTTAGAGCTAGAATAGACCCACTAGAGAAGCACTTACTTCTACACTACTAGTAATTTTAGCTAATATTTTAGTTAGCTACTAATGCTTTGCCTAATATCTAGTGATTTTAACCTATTAAACAGATTAGCAGCGGCGCTAGCCTAGAAGCAATAATATTAAAACCTTTTTATAACCGCTATTTCTAACCTAATAATTAAAACAGGCATTAGTTATAGCCCCTAACTAAATAGATTAGCCTCACTACCGCGTTAAAACCAGAGAGAAAACGTACTAATAATATTATAACACTAATAGCCTAGAGTCTTAACGGACCACGTATAATAAGATATACACTAGAACTATTAAGGCTTGCCTAACTACATTAAATTAGCGTTAAAATAGGCCTAGCGCTAGAATAGAGAAGACTTACCTAAAGCTTATGTTTAAGCGCTTGCTATAACTGCTTTAGGGTAAGTAGCTTCTTTAGATAATAAAGAGATAACTTAGGTTCCTAGATAGATTAGCACCTAGTCTGTATAAAAATAGAAGCAGACTTACTAGCAATATGGATTAGGAAGGGGATATTTTCGTAATAGTAAGAATATATATATAAAACTACTGTAATTATTAGCTTCTAAACTAGCTCTAACCTAGGATAGGGCCTAAGGGTTTTTAAAAGAAAAAGAGAAAAATAACCTATAAGAAAGTATAATATAGGAGGAAGGAAAAAGGTTAGGATTCTAAGGGGGGGAAGAACTCTTCTTATAATCCCTAAGGGGGGGGGGGCTATAAGTTATTATTATAAATATAAAGATAATACACTAAAATCGCAAATAAACAAAAACCCTAGTAATAGAAGAGCGCTAACACTAAGGTAACTATAAGCTAGCCTTACCCTCTCTCTCTAGAAGTTTTATAAAACTAGGTACTCTAAGTTTATAAATAACCTAGGTTAGAAAAGAGGTAAATTTAGCTAAAAAGTAAGGTAATAAAAGAGTTAGTAATACTATAAGAGAAAAGTGAATTATTATTATAAACTTAAATTCACTTTATAGGTAATAATATTAATTAGGCTAGCACTAGCGCAAAGGAGGGCTAGGACCTAGGCAAAGGGGGGAGAGTTAGTAGTCTATCTAACTTAAAAAACTTAGATAAAGGGATAAGGCTAGCATAAGCTAGTAATAAATAACTACAAATAGCTACACTAACTGCGGCGCTAACCTAGCATAGGGCTAGCGCTAGACTAAATAAAGACATAAGAGAGTTTTTTTATCCTTCTAAAGGTTTTTCTCTTTAACTAATCTATAGGAGTACTAGAAATAGCTAGAGGAGGCTAACTAGCGTAATTAAATAATAATAATAATAATGCTATTTATAGCACTATTTTATAGGCCCACTAGTTGCCTTGTTGCGTTGTTGCAACGTTAGTTACGGGCGTTGCTTGCAGCGTTCTGTTGTGACCCGCGTTGTTCCCACAACTAACCCACGGGCTTGTATGACTAAGCCAACTAGGTTACCCTATAGGGAAGCTAAAATTAACTATAACTAGGTAACTAGTAGTCGTATAAAAGGCTAACGTATACTATTTAAATCCTTAAATTTTTCTGGATTTAATAGTATATTTTATTAATAGGGTTATTTATTAAAGTGCTTAGTTAGGCTACCTAGGTAGCTAGTTTATATAGCTATGAGTTAATTTTTTATTTTTCCTATATAAATAAGTTTTGCGAAAAATAAAAAGTAGCTTCTAAGACCTCTCTAGCGATCTAGATTCTCTAATATAGTTAGTAAGTCTATAAGGGGACTAGAAATCCTCTTATTGCTTGTTAGACTATCCGTTAGCTAGGAATTAACTATATTTAACTATTAAAAGCTCCTAATCTTAAAGAATACGCTATAATCTAGTGAATCTAGAAGCCGCCGCATTAGAATCTAGTAGGGAGGTCTTCCTATCCCTCTAGCTAGATTCCCTTCTATTTTTAATAGGTTATAAGCCTAGAAGGCCTATAGATTACTATATTACTGCGTTATTCTACTGCGATTACTGCTTAATTTTAGGTACTAGTTACCACTTACTATACCTATAGGCTCTTAAGATTACAAAGGAAACCACTAGAAGTTAAAGCTTTTTATCTACTAGCGCCACGCATTATAACATTAGACTATTAGTGTTAAAAATCATTTACAGCCACACCCGCAACCACTATATTATAACCCGTAACTATCTAGTTATAACTATAACCTCTTTTAGTAATTCTATTTACTACTATAACTATTATATTTAATATTATTTATAATAGTAAATACACTACACCCTTTAAAATCATTAGACATCTAGTATATCTATACTAGGCTTTTTAACCTATTACACTACGTTACACACACTATACATTACATTACATTACGTTATAACTTCTATAATACCTATTATTTACAATTCCTATCCTTAGTGTTAAGAATTTTTTCTTAGAGATTCTTCTCTATTATTTTTCTGCCTACGCATACTAAAGACTCACTTTTTAGACCTAAGGGCTGCCCTTTTAAATAGCTCCGCCATATATTTTACGTACGCAACTAGATTATAACATAAGTAATTTCTAGCGTGCGTTATTTGTAATAGGAATAAATTTAGAGATTTAACACAAGGACTTTTAGAAGATAGCACTACTTAATTTTAAGGGTAAGGCCCCTGCTATAGGCCCTTCTAGCCCCCCTAGGGACCCTAGTAGGATAGATATAGAAGGTTAACTAGCTATTTAGGCTAGTGCTTTATAACTATAAATGTAAAGCCAAATTAAACAATAAGGCAAGACCTTATCTAATTTTATTAGGCATAGCAAGGATAATTATATTAAAAACAAGGCTAGTATTAATAATCTTCTAGAGAAATTAACGCAAACTATAACTATTATATAAGGTCTTTAGGCTTCTAATAGACCTAAGGAAGAAAATACTAAGGTTCTAGAAAAAGACCTAGCTACTACTTCTATAAGCATACCTTCTAGTAACTTATAAGCTACCTTTAATATAGGTGCTATAAAGGAACTAAATAAGAAGGTTTACTCTATTCTAGAGAGAGCTAAGCTAAAAGGCCCTAAAAATTATAATTAGTAAAAGCAAGCCCTAAGCATATAATTTAGAGCCCTAGGATTACCTAAATTTATAGATAATCTAAGCCTAGCAGGCTATCTAGCTAACTGTGATTAAGCTATTCTTTTAATAATATTAAGAGATAGTTATTAACTAGGACTATAGGCTGCTATATATTAGTAAAAATCCCCTAAAGAAGCCTATAAAGTCCTTATTAGGTAGTATTTGTAAAGTGCTAAAATCTAGCGTAGTACACTATATACTAGCTACCACTCCCTAAACTTTTTAAGTTATAAGGGATCTTTAGAGGCTTTTAATACTAATTTTAATAATTTACTAGCTAGACTATAACTTTATAGTGTAAAGATCACTGCTATTAATTAAGTAAACCATTATATTAATGCATTAAAGCAAACCTTTCCTAGTTAGGCTAAGAGATAAAGATTTACTATTAGAGCTTCTAGGGCATAAGGACTGCCTATAAATACCCTAAATTTACAGTTCCTTATAGCAGATTTATTAGAAAAACAAAGGGATAAGACCTCCCCTATAGCTAAAGCCCTTAGCTATAAGGCTTCTAATAATAATAAGGGAAATTCTAAGGACTAGGAAAAGAAGTCTTCTAATCCTAACCCTAAGAAGGACTCTAATGCCACTAAAGAGCAGGATAAGAAGGATTTAAACCCTTCTAAAGCCTCTAAAAAAAAGCAAAAGAAGAAGAAGAGTAGTAATAGGGAAAAATAGAAAGGAAAAGAAGCTACTTTTGCTTTAGGCTATACTCTAGCTATGGGATACGTTAAAGAATTAGATTCTAATAAATCTAGTAGTAATAATAGTAGTGATTCTAAGTCTAACTTAGATACCTCTAGTACCTCTTCTAGTAACACTACTAGCAAGCCTACTTTTAGCTACTCTAACGATATAGTTAAAAACTCCCTTTTGTATAATATAGGTTCTTCCTATTATATTTATAATAATAGGGCTTCTTTTAGGGACTTTAAACCCCTAAAGAAAGGTAAAACTAGCGCTATAATTATAGTAGGAGGACCTATTTTTCCTAAAGGAAGAGGCATAGCTATTTTTAATGTTCTAGTTAAGAAAAATCCACTAGAATATAGGCCCTTAGCTCTGCTAGATGCTCTATATTTCCTAGGCATAGATACTAACCTAGTTAGTGGGTTATCTTTGTTAAAATAATGCTATTTATAGCACTATTTTATAGGCCCACTAGTTGCCTTGTTGCGTTGTTGCAACGTTGGTTACGAGCGTTGCTTGCAGCGTCTGTTATGACCTACGTTCCCACAACCAACCCACGGGCTTGTATGACTAAGCTAACTAGATTACCCTATAGGGAAGCTAAAATCGACTGTAACTAGGTAACTAGTAGTCGTATAAAAGGCTAACGTATACTATTCGAATCCTTGAATTTTTCTGGATTTAATGGTATATTTTATTAATAGGGTTATATATTAAAGTACTTAGTTAGGCTACCTAGGTAGCTAGTTTGTATGGCTATAAGTTGATTTTTTATTTTTCCTATATAAATAGGTTTTGCGGAAAATAAAAAGTAGCTCCTAAGACCTCTCTAGCAATCTAGATCCTCTGATACGGTTAGTAGGTCTATAAGGGGACTAGAAATCCTCTCATTACTTGTTAGATCGTTTGTATTAGCTAGGAATTAACTATATTTAACTATTAAAGCTCTCTATCTTAAAGAATACTACTGTAATCTAGTGAATCTAGAAGCCGCCGCATTAGAATCTACTAGGGAGGTCTTCCTATCCCTCTAGTTAGATTCCCTTCTATTTTTAATAGGTTATAAGCCTAGAAGGCCTATAGATTACTACATTACTGCGTTATTTTACTGCGATTACTGCTTGATTTTAGGTACTAGTTATTACCTACTATACCTATGGGCTCTTAAGATTACGAAGGAAACCACTAGAAGTTAAAGCTTTTTATTTACTAGCGCTACGCATTATAATATTAGACCCTTGGTGTTAAAAATTATCTATAGCCATAACCCGTAACTATCTAGTTATAACCATAACCTCTTGTAATTCTATTTACTACTATGACTGTTATATTTAATATTATCTATAATAGTAAATACGCTACACCCTTTGAAATCATTAGATATCTAGTATATCTATACTAGGCTTTTTAACCTATTACATTACGTTACACGCACTATATATTACGTTACATTACGTTATAGCTTCTGTAATACCTATTATCTATAATTCCTATTACTTAGTGTTAAGAAAATTTTCTTAGAGACCTCTCTCCGCTATTTTTCTACTTACGCATACTAAAGACCTACTTTTTAGACCTAAGGGCTGCCCTTTTAAATGGCTTTGCCACATAATTTGCGTACGCAACTAGATTGCAATATAAGCAATTTCTAGCGTGCGTTATTTGTAATAGGAATAAATTTAGAGCTTTTACATAGGGATTCTTTTAAGATTTAGAGGATAGCACTACCTAATTTTAAGGGTAAGGCCCCTACTATAGGTTCTTCTAGCCCCCCTAAGGACCCTAGTAGGATAGATATAAAAGGTTAACTAGCTATTTAGGCTAGTGCTTTATAACTATAGATGCAAAGCTAAATTAAATAATAAGGCAAGACCTTATCTAATTTTATTAGGCATAGCGAGGATAATTATATTAAAAACAAGGCTAGTATTAATAATCTTCTAGAGAAATTAACGCAAACTATAACTATTATATAAGGTCTTTAGGCTTCTAATAGACCTAAGGAAGAAAATACTAAGGTTCTAGAAGAAGACCTAATAGCTACTACTTCTACGAGCGTACCTTCTAGTAACTTATAAGCTACCTTTAACATAGGTACTATAAAGGAACTAAATAAGAAGGTTCACTCTATTCTAAAAGAAGCTAAGCTAAAAGGCCTTAAAAACTATAACTAGTGAAAGCAAGCCCTAAGCATATAATTTAGAGCCCTAGGATTACCTAAATTTATAGATAATCTAAGCCTAGCAAGCTATTTAGCTAACTATAACTAAGCTATTCTTTTAATAATATTAAGAGATAGCTATTAACTAGGACTATAGGCTGCTATATATTAGCAAAAATCCCCTAAAGAAGCCTATAAAGTCCTTATTAGGCAGTATTTGCAAAGTGCTAAAATCTAGCGTGGTACACTATACGCTAGCTACCACTCCCTAAACTTTTTAAGTTATAAGGGATCTTTAGAGGCTTTTAATGCTAATTTTAATAATTTACTAGCTAGACTATAACTTTTTAGTGTAGAGATCGCCGCTATTAATTAAGTAAATTATTATATTAATGCATTAAAGCAAACCTTCCCTAGTTAGGCTAAGAGATAAAGATTTACTATTAGAGCTTCTAGGGCATAAGGACTGCCTATAAATACCCTAAATTTATAGTTCCTTATAGCGGATTTATTAGAAGAATAAAGGGATAAGACCTCCCCTATAGCTAAAGCCCTTAGCTATAAGGCTTCTAATAATAATAAGGGAAATTCTAAGGACTAGGAAAAGAATTCTTCTAATCCTAGCCCTAAGAAGGACTCTAACGCCACTAAAGAGTAGGATAAGAAGGATTTAAACCCTTCTAAAGCCTCTAAAAAGAAGCAGAAGAAGAAGAAGAGTAGTAATAGGGAAAAATAAAAAGGAAAAGAAGCTGCTTTTGCTTTAGGCTATACTCTAGCTATAGGATACATTAAAGAATTAGATTCTAATAAATCTAGCAGTAATAATAGTAGTGATTCTAATTCCGATTTAGATAATTCTAGTGCCTTTACCACTAGTAACACTACTAGTAAGCCTACTTTTAGCTACTCTAATAATGTGGTTAAAAACTCCCTTTTGTATAATATAGGTTCTTCCTATTATATTTATAATAATAGGGCTTCTTTTAGGGACTTTAAACCTCTAAAGAAAGGTAAAACTAGCGCTATAATTACAGCAGGAGGACCTATTTTTCCTAAAGGAAGAGGCATAGCTATCTTTAACGTTCTAGTTAAGAAAAATCCACTAGAATATAGGCCCTTAGCTTTGCTAGATGCTCTATATTTCCTAGGCATAGATACTAACCTAGTTAGTGGGTTATCTTACTACCTAAAGGGAGGTTATCTAGCTAAAGACTAGCTATTCCTAGCTAATAAAAGCCCCTATAGGTTACTAGAACCTGCTAAACATGGCTTTTTTCTATAGATTAAGGGGCAACCTACTCCTATAATCTATAAGCATTTAACCCACCTCTCCTTTATAGGCTCTTAATATTATAACTAATAACAATAACTAAGAGCTTATAAGACTAAATTAGGGTTTTCCTACCCTATAGAGGTTTAAATTCCGTAACTAGCTTTTAATCCTAAGGAATATTAACGAATTTAAAGAGCTAGAAGATAATGATTTAGCCCTATGTCCTACCAAAGCTCCTAGTTAGGCATCTTCTACAGGGGGTTTAAAAGGTCTATACCCTAATGACTTAGGTGATAATAGTGGCCGTCTACTGCCCCCAGAGGCCTGTGATTCTTAAGAGGCCTAGTAACAGAGGGAGCTAGGGGATAATAGCCCTAAATCTAACCTAGATTCTAGTTATAAGAAGTTACTAGATTTAGCCTTTCTTTAGCACATTTGATTAGGCTATATAGGCCTCCCTTTACTAAAGAAGTTATTAAAATTAGCTAAAGGGATCCCTAATTTTTCCGCCGTTAAAGAAAAGGATTTCAACTGCATAGCCTATATGCAATCTAAAGCTATTAGAAGACTAACTAAATAACCTATTTAGGACCCCCCTAGAGTTCTAGATATTCTAGAGGGAGATATGGTTAAAATTAAACCTATACCCACATAATAAGAAGGCAGTAGTCCTTATTCTTATTAATTGAAAATCCTAGTATAAATAGTGCTTTTTATTAGCTAATAAAGAAGGTTTAACCCTTTCTTTAGCTATTAAGGGCTTCTTTAGGGCCCTAAAAAACCGATATAACAGATATCCTAGGCACCTTCACTTTGACAGAGGTACTGAAATTAATAATAACCCTTTAGTTATAGTTATCTTCTAAAGGAATCTGTTTTAGCACCTCTTGCCCCTATATTTATGAACAGAATAGGCTAGTTAAGAGGGCTATTAGGGTTATCCTAGACTAGCTTAGGGCTACACTTTAGTGGTCTAAGCTACCTTTATATCTATAGTCTTATATCCTTCTAGCCATAGTGGAATTAGTTAATATTATAGCTAATACGACTAAACCTTTAACCCCTAAGTAGCTATTTCTAGCTAATTTAGAGCCTAAGACTTCCTATAAGCCTAATTTCTTAAAGATTAGGGCTATAGGGTCTTATTGTGAGGTTCTAATACCTCTGGAGCAGAGATCTAAGCTTTAAAAGCTAGCCCCTAGGACTATTCCTAGTTAGTTACTAGCTACTTTAGGTTTTACTGTCTATCTTGTTTATATTCCCTCTAAAAGGTTAGTTATAAAGACTAGCTTTGTTAAAATTATAGAGGATATAGGCTCTGTAGGGTCCCCTAAGCCTTTAGGGACTAATCCTTTAGAGGGAGAAGCTAATATCTCACGAGATAATCTAGAAGTTTAGGATAGTTACCTAAAGCCTAAAAGTCTAGCGCCCGTAGCGCCCGCAGTGCCTATACTAACAGTCCCTAGGATAACTGATATAGTGACTAATACAGCGCTAATAGCGCCTGTGTAACGCCTCTAGCGCTACCCCTAGAGAGCCCTAGCTCTAGCGCCCCTAATAAGGGTGCTATTAAAAAACCGTTTTTAGATTTGGATTCTTTAATTAATTCTGATTCTATGGATATTAACGATTTTAATATATTTTCATATGTTAAGGAGATATGCTTTAAGGCATAACAAAGGGCTAAATTATCCACTAATAATAATAATTCGGATACCCCTAAGACCTAGAAACAAGCTTTAAAAAGCAAGGATAGTTAAAAATAGATGGATATAACTTTTAACAAATTTAAACAGCTTCTAGCTGCCGGAACCTTAAAATTTATAGGGATAGACTAGATTCCTAAGGGCTAGAGGGTTCTAAAGAATAGGCTTGTTTATAAGCTTAAAAAGGATAAAGAAAATAATCCTCTAAAGTACAAGGCCTAACTTGTTACTAAAGGGTTTATGCAAATAGAAGGTTAAGATTATATTGAAACCTACGCTATAACTAGCATTCCCCCTAGTTAGCGGATTTTACTAGCCCTAGCGGCTTGTAATAACTAGGAAGTTAAATAGGTTAATTTTATAGGGGCCTTTTTAAACAGTCTACTAAAGGAATCTATCTATATGCAAATACCTAATAGATTCACTAAGTTTGCTAAGTCTTTTACACCTAAAGTAGCTAAGTTACTTAAGAAGTATAGCTATAAACCCTCTTAAAAGCAAGTTATTTTCCTATAAAAAGCTCTATATAGATTAAAACAAAGCTCTAGAGAGTGGCAGCAGGTTTTAAAGGACCTTCTTTAGAAGCTAGGCTTTTAACCCCTTATATCTAACCTAGCTATCTTCTTTAACCTAACTATATCTATATATATAGTGACTTATATAGATAACTATCTTCTAATAGGACTAGATCTAGCTTATATTAATAGGCTAAAGAAGCTACTTTATAAAGCTTATCCTATAGAAGACCATAGGCTAGCAGAATTTTTCCTAGGCGTTTAAATCACTAGAAATCAAAAGAAAGGGACCCTAACTATCCACTAGTCCTAGTATATTTCTAAAGCCCTAGAAAGATTTAATATAAAGGATGCTAGACCTATTAAAATTCCTCTATAACTAGGAATTATAAAACAGGTAGACCACCTAACTAAACCTCTTTCCCCCCTTAATCACAAGCTATATTAGAGTATTATAGGGACTATTATATACCTAATGCTCCTTACAAGACCTAATATTACCTTTCCAGTTTAGTGGCTTTCTATAGCACTATCTAAGCTATTTATAGAGCATCTTAATGCTTCTAAACACCTACTTAGGTACCTTCTAGGCTCTATAAGTTATTCTATAACTTATAGAAGGTCTAAATCTACTATTATAGCTTCTACAACCCTTATTAGCTTCTGTAATAGTGACTTCGCGGGTGATAAGTCCTCTAAATTAACCTATGCTTATCTCTATAAGCTAGCTAAAGGACCTATTAGCTAGAAATCAAAGAAAGCAACTACAATAGCTTTATCTACATTAGAGGCTAAATCTAATGCCTTATGTAAAGCTATTAGGGAGCTAGAGTGGCTTTACAGTCTCTTTAAAGAGATAAAGCTACCTATAGCACCTCTAGTACTAATTTTTAGTAATAACTAAGGCGCTATTACAACCGCTAATAACCCTGCTCTTTATAGTAGAATAAAGCATACCTTGCTAAAATTTAACTATACTAGAGAAAAGGTACAGAAGGGTATAGCTAAGGTTATCTACATTAACACTAAGGAGATGCCTGCAAATGGTTTAACTAAGCCCCTGCCTAATAATAAATTTTAATAATTTATCTAACTATTAGGTCTTACGAATACAAAGGCCTAGTTTAAAACCAACTAAAAAGTCAAAAAACCGAAAAAAGATCAACAAAAACACTGGAATTACGCCTAAAAGTTATTGATTTAAAAAGGGTTACTGTTTTTAGTTTAAAAAGTTATTAGATTTATTATTGAATTTATGGTTAACTTAGATATCTATTAAAGAGCTAAGTCTAGGTATTGAATTAGTTACCTTATACTTTTCTAGAGGGAGTGTTAAAATAATGCTATTTATAGCACTATTTTATAGGCCTACTAGTTGCCTTATTGCGTTGTTATAACGTTAGTTACGAGCGTTGCTTGAAGCGTCTGTTATGACTGACGTTCCTATAACTAACCCATGGGCTTGTATGACTAAGCTAACTAGGTTACCCTATAGGGAAGCTAAAATCAACTGTAACTAGGCAACTAGTAGTTGTATAAAAGGCTGACGTATACTGTCTAAATCCTTGAATTTTTCTGGATTTAATAGTATATTTTATTAATAGGGTTATATATTAAAGTGCTTAGTTAGGCCACCTAGGTAGCTAGTTTATATGGCTATGAGTCGATTTTTTATTTTTCCTATATAAATAGGTTTTGCGGAAAATAAAAAGTAGCTTCTAAGACCTCTCTAGCGATCTAGATCCTCCGATACAGTTAGTAGGTCTATAAGGGGACTAGAAATCCTCTCATTACTCGTTAGATCGTCTGTATTAGCTAGGAATCAACTATATTTAACTATTAAAGCTCTCTATCTTGCAGAATACGCTATAATCTAGTGAATCTAGAAGCCGCCGCACTAGAATCTACTAGGGAGGTCTTCCTATCCCTCTAGTTAGATTCCCTTCCATTTTCAATAATAGTCTTATATCCTTTTAGCTATAGTGGAATTAGTTAATATTATAGCTAATATAACTAAACCTTTAACCCCTAAGCAGCTATATATAGCTAATTTAGAGCCTAAGACTTCCTATAAGCCTGATTTCTTAAAGATTAGGGCTATAGGGTCTTATTATAAGGTCCTAATACCTCTAGAGCAGAGATCTAAGCTTTAAAAGCTAGCCCCTAGGACTATTCCTAGCTAGTTACTAGCTACTATAGGTTTTACTATTTATCTTATTTATATTCCCTCTAAAAGGTTAGTTATAAAGACTAGCTTTATTAAAATTATAGAGGATATAGGCTCTATAGGGTCCCCTAAGCCTTTAGGGACTAATCCTTTAGAGGGAGAAGCTAATATCTCATGAGATAATCTAGAAGTTTAGGATAGTTACCTAAAGCCTCCTAAAAGCCTAGCGCCCGCAGCGCCCGTAGCGTCTATACTAACAGCCCCTAGGGCGACTAATACAGTAACTAATATAGCGCCTATAATGCCTCTAGTGCTACCCCTAGAGAGCCCTAGCTCTAGCGCCCCTAATAAGGGTGCTATTAAAAAACTGTTTTTAGATTTAGATTCTTTAATTAATTCTGATTCTATAGATATTAATGATTTTAATATATCTTTATATATTAAGGAGATATGCTTTAAGGCATAACAAAGGGCTAAATTATCCACTAATAACAACAATTTAGATACCCCTAAGACCTAGAAACAAGCTTTAAAAAGCAAGGATAGTTGAAAATGGATAGATGCAATATTTAACGAATTTAAGCAGCTTCTAGCTGCCAGAACCTCAAATTTATAGGGATAGACTAGATTCCTAAGGGCTAGAGGGTTCTAAAGAATAGGCTTATTTATAAGCTTAAAAAGGATAAAGAAAATAATCCTCTAAAGTATAAGGCCTAACTTATTACTAAAGGGTTTATGCAGATAGAAGGTTAAGATTATATTAAAACCTATGCTATAACTAGCATTCCCCCTAGTTAGCGGATTTTACTAGCCCTAGCGGCTTATAATAACTAGGAAGTTAAATAGGTTAATTTTATAGGGGCCTTTTTAAATAGTCTACTAAAGGAATCTATCTATATGCAAATACCTAATAGATTCACTAAATTTGCTAAGTCTACACCTAAAGTAGCTAAGTTACTTAAGAAGTATAGCTATAAACCCTCTTAAAAGCAGGTTATTTTCCTATAAAAAGCTTTATATAGATTAAAATAAAGCTCTAGAGAGTGGTAGTAGGTTTTAAAGGACCTTCTTTAAAAGCTAGGCTTTTAACCCCTTATATCTAACCTAGCTATCTTCTTTAACCTAACTATATTTACATATATAGCGACTTATGTGGATAACTGCCTTCTAATAGGACTAGATCTAGCTTATATTAATAGGCTAAAGAAGCTACTTTATAAAGCTTATCCTATAGAAGACCATAGGCTAGCAGAATTTTTCCTAGGCATTTAAATCACTAGAAATCAAAAGAAAGGGACCTTAACTATTTACTAGTCCTAGTATATTTCTAAAGCCCTAGAAAGATTTAATATAAAGGATGCTAGACCTATTAAAATTCCTCTATAACCTAGAATTATAAAGCAAGTAAACTACCTAACTAAACCTCTTTCCCCCCTTAATCACAAGCTATATTAGAGTATTATAGGGATTATTATATACCTAATGCTCCTTATAAGACCTAATATTACCTTTCTAGTTTAGTAGCTTTCTATAGCGCTATCTAAGCTATTTATAGAGTATCTTAATGCTTCTAAACACCTGCTTAGGTACCTTCTAGGCTCTATGAGTTATTCTATAACTTATAGAAGGTCTAAATCTACTATTATAGCTTTTGCAACCCTTATTAGCTTCTATAATAGTGACTTCGTAGGTAATAAGTCCTTTAAATTAACCTATGCTTATCTCTATAAGCTAGCTAAAGGACCTATTAGCTAGAAATCAAAGAAAGTAACTATAATAGCTTTATTTACATTAGAGGCTAAATCTAATGCCTTATGTAAAGCTATTAGGGAGCTAGAGTGGCTTTATAGTCTCTTTAAAGAGATAAAGCTGCCTATAATACCTCTAGTACTAATTTTTAGTAATAACTAAGGCGTTATTATAACCGCTAATAACCTTGCTCTTTATAGTAAAATAAAGCATACCTTGCTAAAATTTAACTATACTAGAGAAAAGGTATAGAAAGGTATAGCTAAGGTTATCTACATTAACACTAAGGAGATGCCTGCAGATAGTTTAACTAAGCCCTTGCCTAATAATAAATTTTAACAATTTATCTAACTATTAGGTCTTACGAATACAAAGGCCTAGTTTAAAACTAACTAAAAAGTTAAAAAACCGAAAAATCAACAAAAACACTAGAATTACGCCTAAAAGTTATTAATTTTACTGTTTTTTAGTTTAAAAGTTATTAGATTTATTATTAAATTTATAGTTAACTTAGATATCTATTAAAGAGCTAAGTCTAGGTATTAAATTAGTTACCTTATACTTTTCTAGAGGGAGTGTTAAAATAATGCTATTTATAGCACTATTTTATAGGCCCACTAGTTGCCTTATTGCGTTATTATAACGTTAGTTACAGGCGTTGCTTGCAGCGTTCTGTTATAACCCGCGTTATTCCTATAACTAACCCACGGGCTTGTATAACTAAGCCGACTAGGTTACCCTATAGGGAAGCTAAAATTAACTAAAACTAGGCAACTAGTAGTTATATAAAAGGCTAATATATACTATTTAAATCCTTGAATTTTTCTGGATTTAATAGTATATTTTATTAATAGGGTTATTTATTAAAGTGCTTAGTTAGGCCACCTAGGTAGCTAGTTTGTAAAGCCATGAGTTGATTTTTTATTTTTCCTATATAAATGAGTTTTGCGAAAAATAAAAAGTAGCTTCTAAGACCTCTCTAGCAATCTATATCCTCTGATATAGTTAGTAGGTCTATAAGGGGACTAGAAATCCTCTTATTGCTTATTAGACTATTCGTTAGCTAGGAATTAACTATATTTAACTATTAAAAGCTCCTAATCTTAAAGAATACGCTGTAATCTAGTGAATCTAGAAGCCGCCGCATTAGAATCTAGTAGGGAGGTCTTCCTATCCCTCTAGCTAGATTCCCTTCCATTTTCAATAGTACTAGTCTTCCTCTGCTTGGCCGCAGCTACATAGGGGGTAAAAAGTAGGGTAATAAGGGAGCTAGTAATAAAGTAAGAGAAATATGAATTACTATACTAAACCTGATTTCACTTTGTAAAAGGCAAACCTAGTTAGACTAGTACTAGGCTAGAGGGAAGCTAGGACTTAGGCTAAGGGGGTAAAATAAATTTATTTATAAAACTTAAATAAAGGGATATTATTTATTATTATTTATTTAATTACGCTAGTTAGCCTTCCCTAGCTATTTCTAGTACTCCTATAGATTAGTTAAAGAGGAAAACCTTTAGAAGGATAAAAAACCCCCTTACGTCTTTGTTTAGTCTAGCGCTAGCCCTAGACTAGGTTAGCGCTGCTATTAGTGTGGCTATTTGTAGTTGTTTGTTGCTAGCTTACGCTAGCCTTATCCCTTTGTCTAAGTTTTTTAAGTTAGAAGGACTACTAACTCTCCTACTCCGCCTAGGTCCTAGCCCTCCTCCGAGCCTTAAATAAAGGGATAAGGCTAGTATAAGCTAGTAATAGATAACTATAAAAGGCTACACTAATAGTAGCGCTAACCTAATCTAAGGCTAGCGCTAGACTACACAAAGACATAAAGGGGTTTTTTATTTTTCTAAAGGTTTTCCTCTTTAACTAATCTATAGGAGTACTAGAACTAGCTAGAGAGGGCTAACTAGAGTATTTAAATAAATAAATAAATAAATAACCTAGCTATAGGTAGTCTCTTTATAGATTAAATAGGTGGGAAGAACTCCTCTTATAATCCCTAGGGGGGGGGGGCTATAAGTCATTATTGCAAATGTGAAGATAATACACTAATATCGCAAACAAATAAAAACTCTAATAATAGGAGAGCGCTAATACTAAGGTAACTATAAACTAGCCTTACCCTTTATCTCTAGAAGTTTTATAAAACTAAGTACTCTAAGTTTATAAATAACCTAGGTTAGAAGAGAGGTAAATTTAGCTAAAAAGTAAGGTAATAAAAGAGTTAGTAATACTATAAGAGGAAAGTAAATTATTATTATAAACCTAAATTTACTTTATAGGTAATAATACTAGTTAAACTAGCACTAGCCTAAAGGGGAGCTAGGACCTAGGTAAAGAGGGAGAGTTAGTAATCCTTCTAACTTAAAACTTAAATAAAGGGATAAGGCTAGCATAAGCTAGTAATACATAACTATAAATAGCTATACTAATAGCAGCGCTAACCTAGCCTAGGGCTAGCGCTAGACTATATAAAGACATAAGGGGTTTTTTTATCTTTCTAAAGGTTTTTCTCTTTAACTAATCTATAGGAGTACTAGAAATAGCTAGGGAAGGCTAACTAGCGTATTTAAATAAATAAATATAGATTAAATAATCCCCTTACCTAGATAACTAAATTGTTATCCCTTGTTATGTTATTTATCTCTCTGATCCCTAGTGTTTGTTTTTGTGTGTGTGTTTCTAGGCGCGCATCTTATAGCACACAATATAAGGGGGGATAGTCCTAAGTAGGTAAGGATATAGAAAAGGGGGCTAATATAAGGTAGCTAGGGGGGTATAAGGGGCACTAGTAAGGATAGGTCTTTTACCTTCCTCCTTGCTTTCCTTAACTTTTTTAATATTATATTGACGCCTTATTGTAGTTGCCTAGGGGCCAGTCTATGACAATAGGGGATGGATTGCTATGAACTAGCCTTATGGCTGCTGCATATAAGCGTTTAGAGTGTGATTAATATTCTTATAAAAGAAGAAAAAGACTAAGCTTAAGGTCACATAGCGTCCCCCTTTATAGGGGTTATACCTAGTCTATGCGCAAAACGTGCACTAACCTGTGTTCTCCTGCGTGTAGCCTGCCCCCTTTCTAAAACCTCTTTAGGTCCCCTTTTCTTCGCTAAAGACCTAAGCTCGTAGCTCAAGTCCATAACATAGATAGACTTAAGCTAGGATAGAGCTAGACTAGGGCTAGAACCTAGACTAATAGGGTACCTATATATAACTTTTAGTTAAAACATTTTACTAAAGGGATAAGGCTAGTGTAAGCTAGCTATAAACACCTATAGTAGGTTACTTTAGAGTGGCGCTAACCCTAATCTAGGCTAGCGCTAGACTACATAGAGACATAAGGGGGTTTTTTATCCTTATTAAGGTTTTCCCCTTTAACTAACTCGCAGGAGTACTAGATCTAGCCAAATAGTGCTAGCTAGCGTATTGAATATATATATACCTAAGCTATAAAGCACTTTAAGACTAAAATAAGAGTATTTTTTAAAGAAAAAGTATAGAAATATAAGGAATTCTCTAATAATAATTAACTTCTTTATAAGGAAAAGCCTTTATTAATAAATAAAAGAGGCTAAGGTAATATAAAATCTTTTTAACCCCTTATATATTAATAAGGAAAGGTACTATAGATAGTATAAAGTAAGCTCTTTACCTATATCTATAGCTAATTTATACCTATATGGGTCTTAAGTGCGCTAGCTTTTAAATTACTGCGCCGACTTGGATCGCACCCGAAAGGTATCTGATGGCCTGAACCAAAGTCGTTGACCCAGTAATTTTCTTAGAACTCTGATAACCTCCAATGAAAATGCAGTGATTTGAGAATATGCATAACGCGGCGAACAAGACGCAAAATTTCAAGGGCAACAGGGGCGGCTCGGACTAAGACCCAACATTGACATAAAAGTGAGCAACACTGGGGCCAACAAGTTTACCACGAGAAACTATGTGCGGCAGGTGCGACTTCCTCCAGCCTTGCCAGATTCACATATTTTCCCAGTACGTCTCCACCTGAAGCCCAAATGCATTTCCCACGGATTCACAGTTTCCAAATTCCTTTACTTCAACACCCTTCAAGGCATGTTAAGCCCTATTTTCATACCGAAGAAAGCAAAGATCGTTCTGAAAGCCGGCTGTACCATAACACCGATTCCAAAAACACTATTCGACACCTCTACTGCCAGTCATGGCTCCTGAAATCGATAGCTCGTCCTCTCCTCATTCCTCCAGCGGGGTAGAAGAGTCCCTGAGAGGCACGCCGGATACTCGTATTACTTCTATATCTCAAGAAGGGACGAAGAGCAAAGCTAGCAGGGCTGTCCGTGTTTTGCCTTTGCCAGTCACAGGCAACGCGTCAGTAGCATTGCCCCTCGATCAACAGTATAACTCTGGTATCGGACCCGAGAGGGATCCATTTTTGACACCTCGCCACAGTCAAAGGACTAGGTTGTCGCCAACTGCCTCATCATTTAACCCTTTAATGAAAGCAAGCTCAACGAGGCAGCTTGAAGCAGCTTCACCTGTTGCCACCAGTCTCAGCAGTGAATTAGGATTGTCCAGATATCTCTCAATTTCAGCTGAAGAGCCACTCACCGCGGAAAAGGTTCAGCAATGGTTCTATGTGAGTTTATTCCGTCGAAGCCTAGCGGCAAAATAGGAACACTAGCTTACAAAAGTGTGCGCTAGGATCTAGAAATACATGGTCGACGCTTCTATGGGCACAAAAGTGTTGACGTCTGTGCTGGAAAAGTACATGTACAGTTTGACGACATCAGGGACTCTTGCTCCATTTTGACAACTATCATGATGGCTATGAGAAACTGGAGAGTTGAATACTGTGGCCCACTTGCCAGGGATCAGGTAGCGTTCTGGCCTTTTCAGATTGCATGTCGATGACCAGCTATTTAACAAACATCGACGTAACAGTTAGACCACTTGGGATTGAACTCTGCTTATCCGACCTTTGGGCAGTTACAGGTGATCGCTACAACCCCAAAGGCCATTTTTGACATATGTCAATTACACGACATCACCCAATCCTTTCTCCAGTCATACGGCCGTTTGTTCGCCTTTGTCAAAGCATCCTGTACACCAAATGGATCCCTTAAAGCGATTGCAGAATTTTGTGATATTTCTTACTCGATGAAGATGCTTACAACATTTGCACAAGTCACGACTCCCGAGGTAAAGTTAGCTGTCTACCTATTTTTCATCGCTGACTTTAGAAGGGGGTTCATTTAGTCATTACGCCGCACACATCCTCCAACGAATCAGACAATCTACCCTCGTTGATGCCACATATTTGCGATATAGACATACAAGGCCGCTTGCATTATGAGTCGCGAGATTTGCCTTCAGATACTCGTTCTGCCACTTCTAGAGACGACGTTACAAGTCAACCATTTACCATGTACCCATTCATGTTGCAGTCGCCATTTTTCGCTAACGTCCCCCATATTCTAAATTCCCTGACTACTGGGTGCAATCAAGGACCTGTGTCTCCAATCAGCGCTGTGCCTTCGTCTTATTCTGTTCTTAGCCCCCTTTATTGTGCACCGCCATCCCCAGCTCTTACCGTCCAGAACAACTATAGCCCGTCAAGGGCAGTTCCGGGATTCCTAAGATCAGATGGCCGGAGACAAAACGCTGCTCGTGTCGCGAAAATCGCGTCGACTGGATCAGCCAATCATCACAATTACGTCGACATCAGTCGAATTCGTGACGGTATAGATGTCCGAACGACAGTAAGTGGTGCTCAAACAAAGATGGTATTCAACATGTTGCTGACCCATCAAGATCATGCTTCGAAATATCCCCAATAAAGTGGATCAAACTATGCTAAAAAGAATCATCGATGAGTCTAGCTGGGGCAAATACGATTTCATGTATCTGCGCATAGACTTCGCCAACGACTGCAAGTACGTTGACTTCATGCTTCAACACCCTTCCTCTCAGTCAGGAAGCAGAAAGAATTGAAGCTCACCATATTCTTCTCAGTGTTGGCTATGCCTTCATCAACTTCGTAGATGTAGGTAGCAAGCGTTGAAAGGTACTGTTTGTCGAGCTGACCTGAGTAGCCCTTAGATATAATCGATGTCAGTTCAACGATCAAGATTACATTGGATGCGTTACTAATATATAATGAAGTTTGTGGAAACTAGAGGCAATCAGCGATGGTAAGTCGAGCAATTGACTGATCAACAAGTCCTAACAAGACAAGGAATTGCTTCAAAAGCGATAAAGTTGCCGAGATATCGTATGCAAGTAAGACTGAGATTACCACCAATTCCTTTTGCCCAAGCTGATGAAACAATCGTCAGCAATTCAAGGTAAAGACTGCTTGGTCCAGAAGTTCAGAAATAGTTCAGTTATGCTAGAGGCTCCGCATTACCGCCCAAAGGTACTGGTAACTCGACTTATTTCAGCAGCAGTGTTTGATGATAAAAAGCTGACGCTCCGTAGCTGTATTTCACTTGTAATGGGCCTAGACCCGATTTAGCCGGTCAAGAGGAATCATTTCCTGAACCGGACAATCAGTCAAAAATGAAAAGAAGCTGCGAGAACGCGGAGCATGTTGGTGAGCTGCCACATATGTTGATCCAACGAAAGGATGAGTGAGTGAGACATACTAACGGCCCGCAGGACTGTTCACTCCAAACGCGGGCCAGCATTATCGAGACGAGCAGAGACGCAGAAGATCCCAGTATGACCGTGGGACTAGGCTTGCGGCTTTAGAGGAGTACGATTACGAGGCTGCAATTCAGAACTTGTGCCTTGACACACAAAACTGATGTTAGCTACAAGCCGTGATCTGGAGGTAAAAGATCCTTTCAACAACTTGCTCTGTTTCCATCGCTGAGCAATCCGGCCCTCAGTCATCTTTAGTTCAACAACTTGCTCTGTTCCATCGCTGAGCAATCTGAGCCTCAGTCATCTTTAGGTAGCTCATTCACATCACTTGCTTCTTTCACCCCTGGTGCGTAATATACGCTGGAAAGATAATAACGAAGATGTGGACACCCAAAAGACTAGATTTTTAGAAACTTGACATAATGAAAAAAAGTCTTATATTTAATATGTCATGGTGTTATGCGTAGATGGTTGAACTTTGACAGCGACTCAATGCACTTTACAAACGCCAACTAACTGAGTAATTTCCTTCCTTTCTAAAACCCCTCAATTGGAATATTTGTAATTGTGGCTAAAGCGAGGAATTGTCTAGAACTATGTACAGTGTATCGTTACTCATGTGATCTTTGGAGAAGGAGGGTGCTCAGGCAGAGACGGCAAAGGTTTGCGAACGTTGTTGAGTGACTTTCCCAGCAGCTGGCGGGATTTTGCATACTTACTCGCGGACCTATCGTCATCCAGCGTTTGCAGTTCATCCGGAGGACTAGAGCTGAGAGGTGGTGACAGGCGATGGTAACACGAATGGCTGGAACTGGCTGTATCTTGAATTAAGCAATCATTTTTCGATTGAGTTGATGAAGGACCGAAAGACCTGTCAGCGTCCGCATGAGGCTCAACATCCTCTGGCAGTGCTTGTGTCATAGGGGATCTGTGGCTTTCCAGCTCGCTTTTTTTGCAAACTTGATAAGCCAAGTGTTGCGAAGTTTTCGGGAGATTGGATGGGGAGTAAGCAGTAGTCGCGGATGATTGATCTAGCAGGGGCCCCAAGGATGGAAGTGAAATTCCTCGAGAGAAGATGATGAGCAATAAGCATGAGAGAAGAATTATGGCTTGAACGATAGCCATCCTTTTTTGGAATACTACCTCGTCTGCCAGCAAATTCAACCGTGTACTAAGAGCCATCATGTCCCTCTCTGAACGATCTCGCTGGCTCTCTAAAGCGAGAACTGTGGATTGCCAGATTTGGTCGTATTGCTCGCGGACGCTGTGGAGTTCAGACAAAACGGTCTTGTTCAAGTTATCAAGGAAAAGGGCAATCTTGGCTTGCTGTTTCTGCTCACGGGACTGAAGTGCTTCCTGCACGTGTTTCGACTGATCCTCAACATACTTCATCGAGAGTGTGAGGTTTGACTCGACCTGCTGAAGCCGCTTTGTAATAGCATGAAAAAACCCTTCCTGCATTGTAGGAGATGCAGCGGGGGGTCCCGTTGTTCCGCTGCTTCGATGCTTCATCGTCTGGCCCCCAGATATCGACACCTTCGTAAACGTAGCCGTGGCGTTATGTGGTCGCTCATTTGCCACGGTGCTGTTGATACTTGAAACTGTGTCACTGGAGACAACACCACTCGGGATTCTCTCTTCGTCTTGGGATCCGGTGTTTGTGTTTAAGACTTTGATAGTACTATCATCCGAAACTGTGAGCTTTCCAGAGTGTGGTATGACTTTCGTAGAAGTCACACCAGCGGATGCAACCTCGCTGATATGTAGGTCAGAGTCGGATGATGCGGTCTCGTTGATAAGCGCACAGCTGGATGACTGGCTCGAAAAGTCGCGACTCGCAGAAGAGAATGCTGGACAAGTCATTTCGAAAATCGTGGAAACATTCCGCTCAAATGACCATTTCCAAATAGTAATGTTGTTTACTTCGGCAATATATTGGCCATCAAATTGTGAGGCTGGCTCGGAGACTTGAGATGCATTAGGGGCAATGCTGCTACCATTAATCTCATCCTTGTCAATAAATATATCGTCATCTCGATTGGTTTCGCTGTCTTTCCATGAATCAAGCATGCGAGACCCATGAATTCGTAATAGTGAGATAGGACAATAGTATTCGTTTCCAAAATGCGTCAAAAATTCAATCCTGACGTATTTAGCCCA
This sequence comes from Epichloe amarillans, assembly GCA_024072835.1. Lineage (NCBI taxonomy): Eukaryota > Fungi > Ascomycota > Sordariomycetes > Hypocreales > Clavicipitaceae > Epichloe > Epichloe amarillans. Next base: position 1,718,877 of record CP099637.1, on the reverse strand, counting down.
GATCTGTGGATTCTCCACCAAGAACGGCTGGATGTCTCGCGAATTACGAGCTTCAAATGTCCCCAACTCGCGCCACTTGTCAAGCTTGACGGGGTACCTGTCACTGACACTGACACGAAAATGGCGAATCATGCTGGAAAAAAATTCAAAGTTTGCCAAAACAACGGTATCTACCGAGATGTCGTCGCTCAGCTCGATTATTACATACTTCGAGCGGATGTCACACTCCAAGAGCATGTATGTATCTTTGTTCTCGACTAATATCGCCTTGGCGTTCTTAGCTCCAGGAGATGTCTTTAGGATAGTTGCGCCGGCATCGAAAGAAGAGTACGAAAATCTCTCTTTGCAAGTTTTACCAGCGTCCTTGCTGAGATGAACTGCCGCCGTTTTCCCGTCCTCTTGAGCCAGTGCATTTCCAGCAACATGTTGGTCAACACTGTCACTATTCGATTGTTTGGAGTTTGAAATGCCGATTTCGTCTCCATCGCCGTAGTGCTCGAAGTTAAGTGATATCTCGCCCTCCTCGCCGAGCCCTGCGTGACCAATCTCTGTGGAGTATCTGTCACTTGCAAGGTGCTCGCTCGGTCGTCGGGATCGCAGATCTTGAGGGTCTTGACCGGCACGACGCAACATCATTTCTTTCCAATCCTCAAATGACATGAATGTCGTCACGGTCGGTTCGGCGGGTACGGTTTCAGTTACATTAAGATCAGATACTGTTGCGACCGATTCAGAAGAAACAAGCTCATCGTTGCTAGCCGTTGAAATGTTGACGTTCATCTGTTCAGTGACTGTTAATGTATTAGAAGTGGGAGAAGATCTCTTCCAAGAGCTTGTCAAGCAGGACTGTGGAAGTGCATGTGTGATATAATTGATCGTGCGAGCTTCACAGACTTCGGTCACGACCGATTCGCGAGTTGGGGTAGCATCAGGAACGACAGCAGGACTTGCGCCACCTGTTGCGACAACGTCTGTCCCATGAATTGCAGCAACAGAGTAGGGAACTAGCCCAAGAAGAACAAAAGCGCCATGCAAGAACACTTCGGTGAGGACCATACTGATGACAGGATCAGAACGTCTTCCATCATCTGATGTTACCGATAGCTGGTCGTTATATGGCGAAGGGACGTCTGTCGGACTCCAAAACGGTCACGGGCCTACTACCCTGTATAGATGCGCTTCATACCCCACCACGCCCTATTAATTTTAGTCTAGTAGCTAGCTACTACTCCGTAGATCACTAAATGCGCATACCGCGTTCGTCTTAATCCGGAAGAACAGCCTATAAATAGTCCTAATTTAGAAGGATAGCCCCCACACCTAACTACTAGATTTATTTACTATATATATGTATAAATCCCTTGCTTACTTGCTATAGGTATTAATAGGGTTAATTATATTTTCTATAGTTATATAAAATAGCTATGTTCCTATTACAGGTTTTATTTATTACTGCGGTTGTGATTATTTGTACGTTAATTGTTATACTAGCTAGGTATTGCTAGCAATAATTGTGTTCTTATAAATTAGATGCATTGGCCACAACTAACGACGCAAAAAAAAATATAAAAATCAATATAACATAGCTATATATTAGGGAATAATAAACAGAGCCTTATTCTATTCTATTATATTACGTTACCTTGCGTTACCTTGCGTTACCTTACGTTGCGTTATGAGGCCTTACGTGGTATGCGCATTTAAAAAACGCGGTATGCGCATTTAGATGTCTAGCTACTACACCCTTTAGTTGTTAAAATAATGCTATTTATAGCACTATTTTATAGGCCTACTAGTTGCCTTGTTGCGTTGTTGCAACGTTAGTTACAAGCGTTGCTTGCAGCGTTCTGTTATAACCTGCGTTGTTCCTATAACTAACCCATAGGCTTATATAACTAAGCTAACTAGGTTACCCTATAGGGAAGCTAAAATTAACTATAACTAGGTAACTAGTAGTTATATAAAAGGCTAAAGTATACTATTTAAATCCTTAATTTTTTCTAGATTTAATAGTATATTTTATTAATAGGGTTATATATTAAAAGCCTTAGTTAGACCACCTAGGTAGCTAGTTTATATAGCTATAAGTTAATTTTTTATTTTTCCTATACAAAAACGTTTTACGAAAAATAAAAAGTAGCTTCTAAGACCTCTCTAGTAACCTAGATTCTCTAATATAGTTAGTAGGTCTATAAGGGGACTTAGAAATCCTCTTATTACTTATTAGACTATTTATTAGCTAGGAATTAACTATATTTAACTATTAAAGCTCTCTATCTTAAAGAATATAGCTATAATCTAGTGAATCTAAAAGCCGCCGCATTAGAATCTACTAGGGAGGTTTTCCTATCCCTCTAGCTAGATTCCCTTCTATTTTTAATAGGTTATAAGCCTAGAAGGCCTATAGATTACTATATTACTGCGTTATTCTACTGCGATTACTACTTAATTTTTAGTACTAGTTATTACTTACTATACCTATAGGCTCTTAAGATTACAAAGGAAACCACTAGAATTTAAAGCTTTTTATTTACTAGCGTAACGCATTATAATATTAGACCCTTAGTGTTAAAAATTATCTATAGCCACACCTACAACCACTATATTACAACCTATAACTATCTAGTTATAACTATAACCTCTTTTAGTAATCCTATTTACTACTATAACTATTATATTTAATATTATCTATAATAGTAAATACGCTACACCCTTTGAAATTATTAGATATCTAGTATACCTATACTAGGCTTTTTAACCTATTATATTACGTTGCATATACTATATATTACGTTACATTACGTTATAACTTCTATAATACCTATTATCTATAATTCCTATTCTTAGTGTTAAGAAAATTTTCCTTAAGGAGATTCTTCTTTGCTATTTTTCTACTTGCATATACTAAAGACTTACTTTTTAGGCCTAAGGGCTACCCTTTTAAATAGCTTTGCTACATAATTTGCGTACGTAACTAGATTATAATATAAGCAATTTCTAGCGTGCGTTATTTATAATAGGAACAAATTTAGAGATTTAACACAGGGACTTTTAGAAGATAGCACTACCTAGTTATAAGGGTAAGGGCCTTGCTATAAGTCCTTCTAGCCCCCCTAGGGACCCTAGTAAGATAGATATAGAAGGTTAATTAGCTATTTAGGCTAGTACTTTATACCTATAAAGTTAAATTAAATAATAAGGCAAGACCTTAACTAATTTTATTAGGCATAGCGAGGATAATTATATTAAAAACAAGGCTAGCATTAATAATCTTCTAGAGAAATTAATGTAAACTATAACTATTATATAAGGTCTTTAGGCTTCTCATAGACCTAAGGAAGAAAATACTAAGGTTCTAGAAAAAGACCTAGCTACTATTACTTTTATAAGCGTACCTTTTAGTAATTTATAAGCTACCTTTAATATAGGTGCTATAAAGAAACTAAATAAGAAGGTTTACTCTATTCTAGAGGGAGCTAAGCTAAAAGGCCCTAAAAATTATAATTAGTAAAAGCAAGCCCTAAGCATTTAATTTAGAGCCCTAGGATTACCTAAATTTATAGATAATCTAAGCCTAGTAAGCTATCTAGCTAACTATGATTAAGCTATTTTTTTAATAATATTAAGAGATAGCTATTTGTTAGTTCCGCAGGGATGTAACGCGTTACGCGAAGCCTTGAGAATAGTATCGTTATTAATAATCTATTCTAGGCTTATTATTTGTATTATCTAAGAAGAGAAAAAGGAAGCAAAAGAGAGGGCTTTCGCGAGAGATAATAGCTAGCCATTATAGGTCACGTGACCCCACGTGACGCTAGCCCTACCCTATCACAGGGCCTGCTTACAAGGCAAAGGTAAGGCCTGCGCGCGCGCGCGCGGGCTAACCTTCTTCTAGCTGCAATTACGGCTATTAAGCGTAATTAATATTATATTTGTTTTAACACTAGGAACTCTCTCTTTAACATAACTATTAATGCGGGAGGGGCGGATTAGCCTCGCTTGCGCAAATGGATATCTCGTCGGCATTTGACGGAGTCAGCCACCTATACCTCATAGCTCTCCTCATTAAGATAGGCATCCTATAATAGCTAGTAGCAATAATACGTAGCTTCCTCGCAGGGAGAACAAGCTAGCTTAGCTTTAATAGAGGGCTCTTAAGACCCTTTAAAATTAAGGCTAGCACCCTATAGGGATCCCCCCTCTCCCCTATTCTCTTTCTCCTATACTTAGCAAAACTCTATATCTATCTTAGAGCTATACTAGGTATAGTAGTAATAGGCTTTGTAAATAACATAAATATTATAGCTTTTAGAAAGAATATAGCTTAGACCTAGAGGAGACTTAAGGTAGCGTAAAGAATCTATAAGGAATAGGCTAAGGAAGTAGGAGTAAAGTTTAACCTAGCTAAGATAAAACTTATACACTTTAGCAAATCCTATTAACTACCCTAGACTAGAGTCTAGCTTAGAGTAAAGGAGATAGTGCCTATAGAGGCTTGCTAATTCCTTAGAATTTAGATTAATAGGAAACTTACCTAGGGCGCTTATAGGAAGATTATTAAAGGAAAACTAGCCTAGTAATAACTCACACTTACCTTACTAGCGGCATTAGCATAGGGTTATAGCTTTAGAGACACATACCTCCTATACATATAGGTAGTCCGCCCTATAATTACCTATAGAGCAAGCGCCTACTATATACTAACTAAGAAAGGAGGAAAACTAAAAGGTATAGTTAAGAGCTTTATAACTAACTAGTTAGCCTATCTCTAGGTTATTACTAGGGTATTTAAGGCTACCCTAATTACATAGCTAGAAGCTAAAACTAAAGTCCTGCTACTTAACCTATACCTAAACTACTTAAAAAAGAGGTATAAGGAGAGAACTACTAATAGTAGGATAGCGAAGGTAATTAGGACTATAGCTAGGTTAGTAGTGACTATCCTGCCCTAGAGGAGGCTATAGAGAAGACATAATAATAAGGAAGACAAACCTAATGCAGACTTATATAATAAATAGAAAAGCTAATAGGAAGCATAGTATAGTAGAGAAAGACTAGGTTAGGACTAGTGCGTTAGAGAACTAGCTAAGGACTAACTACTAAGCTGCCTAAAAGATATCTAGAGATTCTATAATAACCTAGATAAGCATGTCTCTTTTACACTTATATAATTACAAATAGGCAAGATTAGCCTTAATAAGTTCCTTTTTCTCTAGAACATTCCTAGGGTAACTTTGCCTCTATATAGCTATAGCTAAGCAAAAGAGAACTAGTACTATATAATAGTTAATTACTGTAGATATAGTTATATATGACCCTAATAACATTAGCCTATAGACGCATAGGAAGCGAGGCTAGCCCTAAATAATCCCTAGCGGGCGAAAGTTATAGCTAAATAGTTTCTAGCTATAAAGAGACTATAATATTACATGCTAGCACATAACCTAGCCGCTAAGTTAAAAGCCTTAGAACTAAAACTAAGGCGTGTCTAACGCAAAAGATTAGAACTAAGGACTATAGAAATAATAAATAATAGAGGTAATAGAAACTAGGAACTAATGTAGATAATTTAGGGGCGGAAACAGGCTAAAGGCAGTGTAATTACAATGCATATAGGGAAAGGAATAGCTCTAGAACTTATTATTAGATTAATATAAACTAACTACTAAACGCTAGGTATATTAGCCTCCCTTCTAGGCCGCTTCTAATCTAATTATGCCCCTATGCTAATGTAAAATAATATAAAGAAACTACTTCTCCTTAGGGATTAGAATAGCATTCTCTAGGATTTTAGCCTGCCCCTTAATAGGGAGGGAGGGGCCTAGGAGATAGTTTATCTCCGCTATTTATATATCTAGTTAACGTAGCTAAAAGATAGTCTTATTATATTAGTCCCTAGTAAACCTAGAGCCGCCTTAGTTAAGGCCTGCTGCTAACGCAAACTGTTTCTTCTTACTTTGATTTTTAGCGTATAACTTCTTTATATACGCATTAAAGTCCTTAGGGACCTAGGAAAATAAACAAATTAGCACTAATTTAGAGCTAGACTTAACCCGCTAGAGAAGCTCTTACCTTAGCACTGCTAGTAATCTTAGCTAATATTTTAGTTAACCACTAATATTCCGCCTAACGTCCTGTGATTTTAACCTATTAAACGGATTAGCGGCAGCGCTAGCCTAGAAGCAATAATATTAAACCTTTTTATAACTACTGTTTCTAACCTAATAATTAAAATAGGCATTAGTTATAGCCCCTAACTAGATAGATTAGCCTTGCCACTACGCTAGAACTAAAGAGAAAACATACTAATAACGTTATAGCACTAATAGCCTAGAGTTTTAACGGACTATGCGTAACAAGAAATACACTAGAACTGCTAAGGCTTGCCTAACTACACTAATTTAGCGTTAAAACAGGCCTAGCGCTAAAGCAAAAGAGACTTACCTAAAGCTTACGCTTAAGCGCTTACTATAATTACTTTAGGGTAAGCAGCTTCTTTAGATAATAAAGAGATAACTTAGGTTCCTAGATAGATTAGCACCTAGTCCGCACGGAAATAGAGGCAAACTTACTAGTAATATAGATTAAGAAGGAGATATTTTCGCGATAGTAGGAATAGGTATATAAAACTACTATAATTATTAGCTTCTAAATTAGCTCTAACCTAGGATAGGGCCTATAGGTTCCTAGAAGAAGAGGAGAAAAAGAACCTATAAGAAAGTGTAATATAGGAGGAAGGAAAAAGGTTAGGATTCTAAGGGGGGAGAAACCCTTCTTATAATCCCTAGGGGGGGGGGGGCTATAAGTTATTATTATAAAGTTAAAGATAATATACTAATATTATAAATAAACGAAAACTCTAGTAATAGAAGAGCGCTAACGCTAAGGTAACTATAGGCTAGCCCTACCCTCTCTCTCTAGAAGTTTTATAAAACTAGGTACTCTAAGTTTATAAGTAACCTAGGTTAGGAGAGAGGCGGATTTAGCTAAAAAGTAGGGTAATAAAAGAGTTAGCAATACTATAAGAGAAAAGTAAATTATTACTATAAACTTAAATTCACTTTATAGGCAGCGATATTAATTAGGTTAGCACTAGCTTAGAGGAGGGTTAGGACCTAGGCAAAGGAAGAGAGTTAGTAGTCTATCTAACTTAAAAACTTAGATAAAGGGATAAGGCTAGCGTAAGCTAGTAACAAATAACTATAAATAGCCACACTAATAGCGGCGCTAACCTAGTCTAGGGCTAGCGCTAGACTAAACAGAGATATAAGGAGGTTTTTTGTCTTTCTAAAGGTTTTCCTCTTTAACTAATCTGCAGGAGTACTAGAAATAGCTAGGGAAGGCTAACTAGCGTAATTAAATAATAATAATAACTATTAATGCATAATATTAATTAAAAAGAGAAAACGAAAAATAATAATAATATAGCTTATATATTAATATAAAAGAGAAAAGAAAGAATAAGGGCTATATATGCCTATAGTAGTAAGAAAAAAAGGAAAAGACTAGTCTACCTCTAATAACCTTTTAAAAGGATAAGCAGGCCTCTCCTAAATCCTTTTGCCTCTTAATATTGTTAATAATATCCGCGTGGCTACCTTCCGAATTCCTCCCCTTTACGCGGCTACCTTCTAAATTCCTCCCCTTCGCGTGGCTACCTTCCGCCTCTCCCCTCCTTCTGCCTCTCCCCTCCTCCCCTTATTATCTACTATAATAGTCTTTGCACCTCTATGCTTCGTTAACTCCCTCTCCCCCTCCTAGTTATTTACTATAACTATTTTCGCACCTCTATGCTCTATATATATTACATAGAGGTAGAAATAGCTATGTAAGGGTATATAAAGCCAAAGAATTGCTTCTAAGGGCCTTAAGGGCATTGCGTAGTGTTAGAGATAATCCCTAGTGTTAAAATAATGCTATTTATAGCACTATTTTATAGGCCCACTAGTTGCCTTGTTGCGTTGTTGCAACGTTAGTTACGGGCGTTGCTTGCAGCGTTCTGTTGTGACTCGCGTTGTTCCCACAACCAACCCACGGGCTTGTATGACTAAGCCAACTAGGTTACCCTATAGGGAAGCTAAAATCGACTGTAACTAGGCAACTAGTAGTCGTATAAAAGGCTAATGTATACTGTTCAAATCCTTGAATTTTTCTGGATTTAATAGTATATTTTATTAATAGGGTTATATACTAAAATGCTTAGTTAGGCCACCTAGGCAGCTAGTTTGTATAGCTATAAGTCGATTTTTTATTTTTCCTATATAAATAGGTTTTGCGGAAAATAAAAAGTAGCTCCTAAGACCTCTCTAGTGACCTAGATCCTCCAATATAGTTAGTAAGTCTATGAGGGGACTAGAAATCCTCTTATTGCTTGTTAGATTGTCCGTACTAGCTAGGAATTAACTATATTTAACCATTAAAGCTCTCTATCTTGCAGAATACACTATAATCTAGTGAATCTAGAAGCCGCCGCACTAGAATCTACTAGGGAGGTCTTCCTATCCCTCTAGTTAGATTCCCTTCCATTTTCAACACCTAGATAACTAGGAGGCTCCTAGTGACTCCTATAAGGCTAAGAGCTATAATAAGAGTAGCTCTTATAGGAACTACCCTATAGGAGTCGCTGTTCCTCCTCCTTCTTTCTCCTCCCTAGGTTTTCACGTCCTCCCACAGTATTAGGGCCTTAGCCCTAATACTATTACCCGCGGTGACTATCCTCACTGCTATTACCTAGGGAGATATCCTCTCCTTCCTTCTCCTCCCTAGGTTTTACTTCCTCCTATAGTATTAGGGCCTTAGCCCTAACACTATTACCTGCGGTAACTATCCTCTATGCAGGTTACCTACCCCTCTATATAGATTGTTATCCTATTGCTAGAGATAAATTACTCTAAGGCCTTATTTAGTAATGCCTTTATAAAGGCATTAGCTAGGTTATTAGCTTTATTAATCTATTAGATCTTGTAAAGCTTGCGGCGCTTATATAATTATTGTAAGGCTATAATGTTAATTATTAGGCGCTTCTCTTTAGTTATACTAAGCTTAATAAGGCACTTATATAGAGAGTATAAGTTTATATAGACTATAACTAGGGTTAGAGAGGTATTTAATTAGTTTATAATTAATCCTAGTGTTATAGTAATTATATAGGCTATATTAACACTAGTAACTATGCTATAGACTTTAGAGGCTAGTATACTTTATATAACTCTCTTGCTTTTTATTAAGCTAAAGTGTATAATATTACCTATAATTATAAACTTGCTATCCTTATAGTCTTTATTAGCTAGGATTAGTATATAACTAAGCTATAAAGTAAGGTCTTAATTATTTATAAAGGACCTATTTATAAAGGCATAGAGCTTTGCTTTAGCAAGGTTAATTAGAATAAATGTAAGGCCTCTCTCTAGGTAGTTTATCTACTACTAAATCTAATAATTAAGGGCTTTAATATTCTTAATTATTAGTTCTTAGTGTTATATAGTAATAGACAGGTTATAGTAGGCTTCTAGTTAGTAGATTAAGGCAATATAAGTACCTTAAGCCTATTACTTAATATACTTTTGCTTTAAGTCTATAAGCGAAATTACTTTAAGTTTACAACTCTACCCCTTTTGCTAAAGGGTAATAGCTATATTAGCTACTATTATAATAATTCCTCTATTAAAGGTAAGGGGACTACTCTTAAGAAGGAATTACTTTAGCTTTGCTATAAAGGCTATAGTAGCTAGTTTCTTTTTTTCCTTTTTAGAGAACTCCTTATCTAATAGCCTTAGCATATTATTAGTTTATATGCCTACACATGCAAATTAAGGGCTCTTTTCTATTATTATAAGCAGGTAGGGATTATACGTAAAAGTCTTTATCTAGAGCTTCTCTTTATAATGCTTATAATACATTACCTATTAGTGCGTTCTAGCCTCTGTAATGCTATAGAGAGGCTTAATAACTCTTATAATTATCCCTTAGGGGTATTAGTTACAAATCTAAACTAGAAGTCTAGCTAAGATAACTCTGTTTAATAGGGTTCTTAATTAAACATAGGCCTACGTAATATTACAAATCTATAGGATAAAGTCTTTCTTTATGTTAAAATAATGCTATTTATGGCACTATTTTATAGGCCCACTAGTTGCCTTGTTGCGTTGTTGCAACGTTAGTTACGAGCGTTGCTTGCAGCGTTTGTTATGACTTGCGTTCCCACAACCAACCCACGGGCTTGTATAACTAAGCTAACTAGGTTACCCTATAGGGAAGCTAAAATCGACTGTAACTAGGGAACTAGTAGTCGTATAAAAGGCTAACGTATACTATTCGAATCCTTGATTTTTTCTGGATTTAATAGTTATTGAAAATGGAAGGGAATCTAGCTAGAGGGATAGGAAGACCTCCCTACTAGATTCTAATGCGGCGGCTTCTAGATTCACTAGATTATAGCGTATTCTGCAAGATAGAGAGCTTTAATAGTTAAATATAGTTAATTCCTAGCTAGTACAAATGATCTGACAAGCAATGAGAGGATTTCTAGTCCCCTCATAGACTTACTAACTATATTAGAGAATCTAGACTACTAGAGAGGTCTTAGGAGCTACTTTTTATTTTCCGCAAAACCTATTTATATAGGAAAAATAAAAAATCAACTCATAGCCATACAAACTAGCTGCCTAGGTGGCCTAACTAAGCACTTTAATATACAACCCTATTAATAAAATATACCATTAAATCCAGAAAAATTCAAGGATTTGAATAGTATATGTTAGCCTTTTATATGACTACTAGTTACCTAGTTATAGTTAATTTTAGCTTCCCTATAGGGTAACCTAGTTAGCTTAGTTATATAAGCCCGTGGGTTAGTTATAGGAACGTAAGTCATAACAGATGCTGCAAGCAACGCTTGTAACTAACGTTATAACAACGCAACAAGGCAACTAGTAGGCCTATAAAATAGTGCTATAAATAGCATTATTTTAACACTCCCTCTAGAAAAGTATAAGGTAACTAATTCAATACCTAGACTTAGCTCTTTAATAGATATCTAAGTTAACTATAAATTTAATAATAAATCTAATAACTTTTAGAATAAAAACAGTAAAACTTTTAGAATAAAAACAGTAAAATCGATAACTTTTAGGCGTAATTCCAGTGTTTTTGTTGATTTTTCGGTTTTTTTGACTTTTTAGTTGGTTTTTAAACTAGGCCTTTGTATTCGTAAGACCTAATAGTTAGATAAATTATTAAAATTTATTATTAGGCAGGGGCTTAGTTAAACTATCTACAGGCATCTCTTTAGTGTTAATGTAAATAACCTTAGCTATACCCTTCTATACCTTTTCTCTAGTATAGTTAAATTTTAGTAGGGTATGCTTTATTTTACTATAAAAAGCAGGGTTATTAGCGGTTATAATAGCGCCTTAGTTATTACTAAAAATTATTACTAGAGGTGCTATAGGTAGCTTTATCTCTTTAAAGAGACTATAAAGCTACTCTAGCTCCCTAATAGCTTTATATAAGGCATTAGATTTAGCCTCTAATATGGATAAAGCTATTGTAGTTACTTTCTTAGATTTCTAGCTAATAGGTCCTTTAGCTAGCTTATAGAGATAAGCATAGGTTAATTTAGAGGACTTATTACCCGCGAAGTCACTATCACAGAAGCTAATAAGGGTTATAAAAGCTATAATAGCAGATTTAGACCTTCTATAAGTTATAGAATAACCTATAGAGCCTAAAAGGTACCTAAGCAGATATTTAGAAGCATTAAGATACTCTATAAACAGCTTAGCTAGTGCTATAGAAAGCCACTAAACTAGAAAGGCAATATTAGGTCTTATAAGGAGCATTAGGTATATAATAGTCCCTATAATACTCTAATATAGCTTGTGATTAGGGGGGGAAAGAGGTTTAGTTAGGTAGTCTACCTATTTTATAATTCCTAGTTATAAAGGAATTTTAATAGGTCTAGTATCCTTTATATTAAATCTTTCTAGGGCTTTAGAAATATACTAGGACTAGTGAATAGTTAGGGTCCCTTTCTTTTGATTTCTAGTAATTTAAACGCCTAGGAAAAATTTAGCTAGCCTACGGTCTTCTATAGGATAAGCTTTATAAAGTAGCTTCTTTAGCCTATTAATATAAGCTAGATCCAGTCCTATTAGAAGGCAGTTATCTATATAAGTCACTATATATGTAGATATAGTTAGGTTAAAGAAGATAGCTAGGTTAGATATAAGGGGTTAAAAGCCTAGCTTCTAAAGAAGGTTCTTTAAAACCTATTACCACTCTCTAGAGCTCTGTTTTAATCTATATAAAGCTTTTTATAGGAAAATAACTTGCTTTTAAGAAGGTTTATAGCCATACTTCTTAAGTAACTTAGCTACTTTAGGTGTAAAAGACTTAGCAAACTTAGTGAATCTATTAGGAATTTGCATATAGATAGCTTCCTTTAGTGGACTATTTAGAAAGGCCCCTATAAAATTAACCTATTTAACTTCCTAGTTATTACAAGCCGCTAGGGCTAGTAAAATCCGCTAACTAGGGGGAATGCTAGTTATAGCGTAGGTTTTAATATAATCTTAACCTTCTATCTACATAAACCCTTTAGTAACGAGTTAGGCCTTATACTTTAAAGGATTATTTTCTTTATCCTTTTTAAGCTTATAAACAAGCCTATTCTTTAGAACCCTCTAGCCCTTAGGAATTTAGTCTATCCCTATAAATTTAAAGGTTCTAGTAGCTAGAAGCTATTTAAATTCGTTAAAAGTTACATCTATCTATTTTTAACTATCCTTGCTTTTTAAAGCTTGTTTCCAGGTCTTAGGGGTATCTAAATCGTTGTTTTTAGTGGATAATTTAGCCCTTTATTATGCCTTAAAGCATATCTCCTTAATGTATAAAGATATATTAAAATCATTAATATCTATAAAATCAGAATTAATTAAAGAATCTAAATCTAAAAACGGTTTTTTAATAGCACCCTTATTAGGGGCGCTAGAGCTAGGGCTCTCTAGGGGTAGCGCTAGAGGCATTACAGGCGCTGTCGCGGGCGCTGTATTAGTCACCCTAGGGACTATTAGTATAGGCACTGCGGGCGCTGCGGGCGCTAGACTTTTAGGCTTTAGATAACTATCCTAAACTTCTAGATTATCTTATAAGATATTAGCTTCTCCCTCTAAAGGATTAGTCCCTAAAGGCTTAGGGGACCCTATAGAGCCTATATCCTTTATAATTTTAATAAAGCTAGTCTTTATAACTAACCTTTTAGAGGGAATATAAGCAAGATAAACATTAGAACCTAGAGTAGCTAGCAACTAACTAGGAATAGTCCTAGGGGCTAGCTTTTAAAGCTTAGATCTTTGCTCTAGAGGTATTAGAACCTTATAATAAGACCCTATAGCCCTAATTTTTAAGAAATTAGGCTTATAGGAAGTCTTAGGCTCTAAATTAGCTAGAAATAGCTGCTTAGGGGTTAAAGGTTTAGTTATATTAGCTATAATATTAACTAATTCCACTATGGCTAGAAGGATATAAGACTATAGATATAAGGGTAGCTTAGACTACTAAAGTGTAGCTCTAAGCTAGTCTAGGATAACCCTAATAGCCCTCTTAACTAGCCTATTCTATTTGTAAATATAAGGGCAAGAGGTGCTAAAGCAAATTCCTTTAGAAGATAACTATAACTAAAGTTTGTTATTAATTTCAGTACCTCCGTCAAAGTGAAAGTGCCTAGGATACGCGTTATATCGATTTTTTAGGGCCTTAAAGAAGCCCTTAATAGCTAAAGAAAGGGTTAAACCTTCTTTATTAGCTAATAAAAAGCACTATTTATACTAGGATTTTCAATCAATAAGGATAAGGACTACTGCCTTCTTATTATATAGTATAGGTTTGATTTTAACTATATCTCCCTCTAGAATATCTAGAACTCTAGGGGGGTCCTAAATAGGTTATTTAGTTAGTTTTCTAATAGCTTTAGATTGCATATAGGCTATGTAGTTAAAATCCTTTTCTTTAACGGCGGAAAAATCAGGGATCCCTTTAGCTAATTTTAATGACTTCTTTAGTAAAGGGAGGCCTATGTGGCCTAATTAAATATGCTAAAGAAGGGCTAAATCTAGTAACTTCTTATAACTAGAATCTAGCTTTTTAGGGCTATTATCCCCTAGCTCCCTCTATTGCTAGGCCTCTTAAGAATCATAGGCCTCTAGGGGCAGTAGACAGCCACTATTGTCACCTAAGTTATTAGGGTATAGACCTTCTAAACCCCCTATAGAAGATGCCTAACTAGGAGGAGCTTTAGTGGGACATAGGGCTAAATCATCTAAATCATTGTCTTCTAGCTCTTTAATTCGTTAATATTCCTTGGGATTAAAAGCTAGTTATAGAATTTGAACCTCTATAGGGTAGGAAAACCCTAATTTAGTCTTATAAGCTCTTAGTTATTATTATTAGTTGTAATATTAAGAGCCTATAAAGGAGAGGTGGGTTAAATGCTTACAGATTGTAGGAGTAGGTTGCCCCTTAATCTGTAAAAAGAAGCTATGTTTAGCAGGTTCTAATAACCCATAGGGGCTTTTATTGGCTAGAAATAGCTAGTCTTTAGCTAGATAACCTCCCTTTAGATAGTGAGATAACCCACTAACTAGGTTAGTATCTATGCCTAGGAAATATAGGGTATCTAGCAGAGCTAAAGGCCTATATTCTAGTGGATTTTTCTTAACTAGAACGTTAAAAACAGCTATGCCTCTTCCTTTAGGATAAATAGGTCCTCCTACTGTAATTATAGCGCTGGTTTTACCTTTCTTTAGAGGTTTAAAGTCCCTAAAAGAAGCCCTATTATTACAAATATAATAGAAAGAACCTGTATCATATAAAAGGGAGTTTTTAACCACATCGTTAGAGTAGCTAAAAGTAGGCTTGCTAGTAGTGTTACTAGTGGTAGAGGCACTAGAACTATCTAAATTAGAATCAGAATCACTACTATTATTACTACTAGATTCATTAGAATCTAATTCTTTAACGTATCCTGTGGCTAGAGTATAGCCTAAAGTAAAAGCAGCTTCTTTTCCTTTCTGTTTTTCCCTATTGCTACTTTTCTTCTTCTTCTGCTTCTTTTTAGAGGCTTTAGAAGGGTTTAAATCCTTCTTATCTTACTCTTTAGTAGCGTTAGAGTCCTTCTTAGGGTTAGGATTAGAAGAATTCTTTTCCTAGTCCTTAGAATTTCCCTTATTATTATTAGAAGCCTTATAGCTAAGGGCTTTAGCTATAGGGGAGGTCTTATCCCTTTATTCTTCTAATAAATCCGCCATAAGGAACTATAAATTTAGGGTATTTACAGGCAGTCCTTATGCCCTAGAAGCTCTAATAGTAAATCTTTATCTCTTAGCCTAACTAGGGAAGGTCTGCTTTAATGCATTAATATAATAATTTACTTAATTAATAGCAGTGATCTTTACACTACAAAGTTATAGTCTAGCTAGTAAATTATTAAAATTAGCATTAAAAGCCTCTAAAGATCCCTTATAACTTAAAAAGTTTAGGGAGTGGTAGCTAGCGTATAGTGTACTACGCTGGATTTTAGCACTCTGCGAATACTGCCTAATAAGGACTTTATAGGCTTCTTCAGGGGATTTTTGCCAACATATAGCAGCCTGTGGTCCAGGTTAGCAGCTATCTCTTAATATCTCTTAAAATAATGCTATTTATAGCACTATTTTATAGGCCCACTAGTTGCCTTGTTGCGTTGTTACAACGTTGGTTACGAGCGTTGCTTGCAGCGTCTGTTGTGACTTGCGTTCCCACAACTAACCCACGGGCTTGTATGACTAAGCCAACT
Organism: Epichloe amarillans; assembly: GCA_024072835.1. Taxonomy (NCBI): domain Eukaryota; kingdom Fungi; phylum Ascomycota; class Sordariomycetes; order Hypocreales; family Clavicipitaceae; genus Epichloe; species Epichloe amarillans. The sequence continues at coordinate 1,703,045 of CP099637.1, read as the reverse complement.
AGGTTACCCTATAGGGAAGCTAAAATCAACTATAACTAGGCAACTAGTAGTTATATAAAAGGCTAATGTATACTGTTTAAATCCTTGAATTTTTCTGGATTTAATAGTATATTTTATTAATAGGGTTGTATATTAAAGTGCTTAGTTAGGCCACCTAGGTAGCTAGTTTATATAGCTATGAGTTAATTTTTTATTTTTCCTATATAAATAGGTTTTGCAGAAAATAAAAAGTAGCTCCTAAGACCTCTCTAGCGGTCTAAATCCTCTAATATAGTTAGTAGGTCTATAAGGGGACTAGAAATCCTCTTATTACTCGTTAGATTATCCGTACTAGCTAGGAATTAACTATATTTAACTATTAAAGCTCTCTATCTTGCAAAATACGCTATAATCTAGTGAATCTAGAAGCCACCGCATTAGAATCTAGTAGGGAGGTCTTCCTATCCCTCTAGCTAGATTCCCTTCCATTTTTAATAGGTTATAAGCCTAGAAGGCCTATAGATTACTACATTACTACGTTATTCTACTGCGATTACTACTTAATTTTAAGTACTAGTTACTACCTACTATACCTATAGGCTCTTAAGATTACAAAGGAAACCACTAGAATTTAAAGCTCTTCATTTACTAGCGCCACGCATTGCAACATCAGACCCTTAGTGTTAAAAATCATTTACAGCCGCACCTATAACTACCACATTGCACCTGTAACTATCTAGTTATAACCACAACCTCTTTTTAGTAATTCTATTCACTATTACAACTATTATATTTAATATTATTGTAGGGGCTTGGGCTTTGCCTAAGCATTCACATAGTGCACGCAGGTAGGGATAGTCTCGCATAGGCAAGGACGTAGAAAAGGGGGCTTACATAAGGTAGTTAGGGGGTATAAGGGGCCCTAGTAAGGATAGGTTTCTTACCTTTCTCTTTCCTCTCCTTAAGTTTCTTAATACTATATTAATACCCTATTATAGTTACCTAGGGGCTAGTCTATAATAATTAAGAAACTTCCTTTAGTTCTTTATAATAGCTACTAAAATTTATAATAGATATACTAATAGATATATTAATAAATATAATAGACACGCTTTACTTATAAGATTATCCTAGCTAGGGAATAGTAATACCCCTTTCTAACGCTATAGTACTATAGGTAGCCTAATAGGCCTAATTTAAGACGCTTTAACTTATACTATATAAGCAAGTAGTAAAGCTTAAATGCCTTTAGAAGCATATGTATGCAAATGCCTTAGGGCCCTTAGCCTAGCTACCCCCTTTAGCTTAGCCTAGTGCCCCTAACCTAGTTTTTCCTATACCTAAAATAAAATAAAAACTAATCCCTTTAGGTAACCTATATAATAGTAATAAGGCCTCTTTTACTATATAGAGGCTCCTAATAAAGTATAAGTTATAAGTAAACTAAGGCTTTATTAGTTCTAATAAGGATAGATAGATACTTATTTATTAAAACCTTTCTTTTAAGGTCTAGTCCTAGGTAGCTACTTTCTTTAAATAAGGCAATACTATTAGATTTAACCTTACTTACTTCCTAAAATACCTAGGGACTATATTCTCTAACCCTTATAGATAGGAGATAGCCCTTATAAAGCTTAACTAGATAAAGTAAGGTCTAGGGGAGATATTTTCTATATTCTTTATTTACTTTTCTAAGAAGCTTTTACTAGTAAGAGGGGAACACTAGATAAGTAAGGTAAAGCTAGTAAAGCTCTAATATACGCTTAATAAGCGTTTAAGAGAGATTAGCGTAGGATAGGGTATTAGCTAGAGCAATTAGCATATAGCTATTAGATAATATTATAAGATTATAGTTAATATAGAAGCCCTTACCTTAGAGAATAAGTACTAAACCTATTGCAAACCCTAACTAGCTAAACTAGTAGCCTAGATTAACTATAAGGGTAACACACTAATAACTAGGGTTTGCATAGCTAGGACCTACCTAGGGTAGCTAGATAAGTTAGCTAAGAAGGGGATAAAGGCTCCTATAAATATAAAATAAGCGAAATAGGTATTAGAGGCAGAATTAGCTAAACGCCGCTAAGAGGGACGCTGCCTATAGTGTGTATCTAAGGACTACTTTATCTAGGAGTGTACTACTCTCCTAGCCTGCTGCCTAAAGGTTAGTATTAACTTACATAGGGTGGATAAGGAAAGTATAGATAAGGAAGTAAACATTCCCCCTATAGAAAATAAGTAGCCCCTAAGTAAAGTCTTATATAAGGGCAAAGAGGCTAGCTAACTACTACACTATAAGATAATTATAACCGCTATATAGAGATAGAATAGGATATAGCATAATATATAGACTAACTACCTTTCTTAATTCCTATACTCTTTAATATATATTATTACATTAATATCTAGATTAATTATAGTTATAATTACTATAGTGTAGTAAGCAAATTAGTAGTAAGATAGCTTAGCCTAGAGCTTATATAGTTACTAAAATAGAGGCATATCTACACTATAGTAGAAGTAAAATAGAGAGGGAAGTAGGTTAAGGAAGACTTCTCTTTTATTACCTATATAATACACACTAGAATTAATATAGATAGCTAGGAGTTATTTATGTATTTATATGTTATCCTAGGTCTTACCTAGGATATAATATTTAGAATACCTTAGTTAAAGCAATATAATATAGTAATTTACGTAGTAAAATAATAACTAGTTATTAAAGTAGCAAAGGGCCTTTATATCTCTAAGGCTACTACTTATAAGGTAAAGGCACTTATATAGGGAATTATTAGATCCCTTTACGCCACTAAGGCTTATAGGGCATAATAGAATAAGGATACTACTATAAGGTTTATTACTATAAGCCTAAGAGAGATAATAATAGTGCTATAGATTATAGCACCTAAGATAGATCTAGCTAGTCCTAACATATTAACATTACCTAAGGAGTTATTAGACTTCGCAAACCTCTTTAATAAGGCTAAGGCTAATAGACTGCCCCCTTATAGGGGCTCTCTTAATTACTATATATATCTATATAAGAACCTAGATAGCTCTAAGCTAGCACTCCTATAGGGACTATTATATAACATGCCATAGGACTAGCTCCTAGAGGTCTAGCGCTAGATCACAGACTTAATAAATAAGGGCTAGATTTATACTAGCTCCTTATTAGCCATAGCCCCTATTTTCCTTATTAAAAAGGCTAATAAGGGTTAGCGTTTTTGCATAGACTACTGCGCTCTTAATAAGATAATAGTATAGGATTATTACCCTCTCCTACTAATTAAGGAGATACTATAATCCTTATCCTAGGCACACTAGTTTACTAAAGTAAATATTTACATAGTGTTTTATAAACTATAGATAGCTAAGGGTAAGGAGTACCTTATAGCGTTTTATATAAGGTTTAGCCTATTTAAGTAGCTAGTTTACCCCTTTAGCCTAGCTAGTGCCCTAGTAACCTTTTAGCGCTATATTAATTAATCCTTAGGGGATACATTAGGGGACTTTATTATAGCTTACCTTAATAATATCTTAGTTTACTTAGGGGGGTTAAGAAAAGACTATATAGCTAAGGTTTAGTTAGTTCTAGGCTACCTAAGGGCTATAGGCTTATACCTAGATCTTAATAAGTTAATATTTGCTATAAAGGAGGTCTAGTACCTAGGATATATTATTATAGTGGGATGCTTAGTCTACCTAGATCCCGCGAAGGTTATAGCTATAAGGGAATAGGTAGCACCTACAAAATTATAAGGGGTCTATAGCTTCTTAGGATTTATAAATTTTTACTATAACTTTATTAGGGACTTCTCTAAGCTAGCTGCCTTACTTATATAGCTTATAAAGAAGAATATCCCTTTCTAATAGGGACTAGAAAAGGATAAGGCCTTTAAGAGGCTAAAAGTCACGTTTATTATATATCTAGTGCTAGCATAATAGGACCTAGACTACCCTATAGTAGTAGAAGCTAATTGCTTAGGCATAGCTCTTAGTGGATGCCTCTTGTAATAAGGCCCTAATAATGTCTTATATCTAGTTACTTACTATTCCGCTAGTCTTATGCCCTTATAGAAAAACTATATAATTTATAATAAGAAACTATTAGCTATTATCTTATATCTTAAGGCATAGTTAGCAGAGCTTTAGGGTATATCCTATTTATTTATAATCTACACTAATTATAAGAACCTAGAATACTTTATAACTCCTTAACTTATATTAGAGAGGTAGGCCTAATAGGCAAATATACTTACACTATTTAACTTTTACCTCCGCTATAGGCTTAGTATATAAGCTTAATGCCTAGATACCCTTTCCTAAAGGGAATAGGATTAAAGTAAGTTAGCTTTAAGGATAGGGTAGATCTTATAACCTATTACTATTATATAACTCTTACTATTGCTAGTTATATAAGGGGATAGCTCTAAACTAGCACTATATATACCGCTACTAGTAGGAGAGGCCCTCTTTACCTTAAAATACCTCTAGACCTTATAGGACTAGGCTATTATATTAGACCCTATGTATAGTATTTAATTAAAAGCTATATAAGAAGGGGCTTAGAAGTTTCCCCTTAATACACTAATAAGGGAGTAGGTTATAGATTGCTTTATAAGCGTATATAGGGTGCTTTAGTTTTAGGGCTATACTTAGATCCTAGCTTAGGAACCTCTTATAATAACCCTTATATAATAATGCTATAACTTGCTAGTAGTAGGATACCTAGGCTATAACACTATATTTTAGATTCTATAATAGCAGTTCTATTAGGATAGGATATTATAGGATATTACTTAGTTTATTTATAACTATTACTACTTTAGTAGCTATAAGAGCTATTAATAGTAGTAAGGCTTACTAAAACCCCTACTAATCCCTAATTAGTTCTAGTCTTAGATTTCTATTAACTTTATAATAGACTTACTAATAGCGTCCCTAGAGAAGCTATAATACCTTATAGTTATTACTAATAGACTCTTAAAGTTTATATAGCTAGAAGCTATAACCTTTATTAGGGCTAAGGAGTGCGCAAAATAATTTAAAATAGTCTAGTAAAGGTTCTAAGGATTTCCCTAATCTATTATTATAGACTAGGGGTTAGACTAGCTAGGGAAATTCTAGATAATATTATGCTCCCTAGTTAGGATTAATTAGTTACTTTCTATATTACATTACCTATAGACTAATAGTGGCATAGAGTAGGCAAACTAGGAAGTGTAAGCAATATTATATATAATAGTTTCCTTCTTATAGTTTAATTAGCTAGAATATCTAGCTACTTACTAGCTTATAATTAATAATAGGTTTTCTTTAGTAATAGGGGTAAGCCTAAATAAATTACTATATAGATATAACTTAGAACTAATTTAGTTATAACTAGACTATTTTGCTTTTATAATATTACCTAAGGGGCAGGCTATATATTTCCTAAAGCACCTATAAGAGAGTACCCTTCTAGTATAAGCCACTATAGCCTATATTTAATAAAGGCAGTAGGATATAACCTTAGCTTCTTAATATCTAGAGGAATAGTTTTAGGTTAGAGATAAGGTATAGCTTTTACTTAAGAATATTAAGATAAACTACCTCTTATAGAAACTTAACTAGGTTATAGTAAAGTATATAGTTATTAATATACTAACGCTACTTATAGTATAGTTAGATATCCTAAGGGGTATTTACCTAGTTTTCTATATAAACCTTATTAAATAGGCTATAAAGAACCCTTTTCCTAGTTAGAAGCTCTAGGACTCCTATCTAAGGCTAGAATAGGTCCTAGCAGAGAATAATAATAAACTTATAGAGAAATACTAAGTTAAATAGATCTTAGTAGCTTAAAATGCCCTAGGCTAAGGTAGGAGGCGTAATATCCTAGTTAAGTAAGCGGGTTATATATAGCTAATATAAAAACTGCTAGAAAGTATAATATAGATATAAGCCCTTAATAAGTTTAAAGCAAAGTAAGGAGATATATATTATAATAATAGACTAAATTAATTATAGATTATATATCTATTAAAGGAGATATCTTCTAGCATATAAGGCATACCTATCCTAAACCTAGCTAATTCCTTATAGTTACTAAAACATATTTAGATCCCCTTACCCCCTATAGTATAGGGGTTACTTAGACTAGGGGTTAGTTAGGCTATTAGTAAGGCTATTATTATTAGATAAGATAGTGACTAGTGTTGCCTTGTATCTAATAGGGATATAACCTATACTACGTTAGGTGCTATAGCTACTATAGCTAGCACTATAGCTACTATAGCTACTACTATAGTTTTAGATAGTAAGAGTAAAATAGTGGTTAGGGAGCGTGAAGCAAGTGTAGGCTAGGGGCAGTATATTATTAGATTAACTTTTATTAGGGGAGAACTAGTAAATAATAATAGTTATAGAGGGATAGCTACTACCTATAGTGTAATTAGTATAGTAATTAGTTAGACCTAGAATAGACTTAGGTTAGGAGCGCTCCTAGCGCTAATGTAAGGGCAAATTATTACTAGCTTTAATAAGCCACTAGTAGCCCTAGGTGCTACTATAGTAATAAGGGGAAAGTGCCTTAAGGAGGTATATAGATTAATTATAGAATTCTTATTATATAGAATTTAGTTTGCTAATAATCTATTAGTTCTATTAGAATAGAATGCTAGTAACTTACTATATAAAGCTACCTATGCTATAGCTACTAGTAAGACTACTACTACTAAGGGGGATAACCTTAAGCCTAGTTATATTTATAGCGGGAGTATTATAGAAGGGGGGGGGCCTAAGGGCAAAGCAAATAAGTGCTAGATTAAATTAAGCCTAATTTAGGAGCGTATTCTATTAGCTTATAAGGGCATAAAACTATTAGGAGAGTACTAGTATTTTCTTTTTAGTGGTTAGAGTCCTTTTAACCTTAGGTATAATAATATATATACCTATAGTAATTATAGCCTTAAGATCCTTAAGGCAATAATAAAGCTATAGGTTAGTAAATAGGTACCTAGTTAACTAGATATAGGTTATATATTACTACTAATATAGGGGATAGGACTTACTACTTTTAGGGGGGTAATAGTTTAATATGCCTATAGTAAGGTATTATTTAATATAAGGCCTATAGGGCTAAAAAAGCATGTAAGGGGTAGCATACTTATTATTATCTAAGTCCCTCTTTATAAGGAACTTACTAATAGACCTAGCTATTAGTATAATAAAGGTAGTAAGGGATATAGTAGTAGTAGTAAGGGATATAGTAATAGTAGCTAGAGCTTAAGTAAACCTATAAGTATTTATTCTATAATAAGGCATATTTATTATAAGTCTAATAGGGGAATAATAATTATTTAGAATAATAGGATAGAAAGGAGTAATAGGGTTATAATATTTAAAAAATATTTTTAGTGTAAGGAAGTTAAGGTTATAGAATAAAAATAAATAGTAGGTAGTAGGTAAGGGGATAAATAAGTAAGGGTAGGGCTAGTGTTATTATAATAATAACGCAAGGCTAGAAGAACATATTACGCGTCCTACCTAGACTTATAGTTAAAATAATAAGCACCTATAATGCGTTATAAAGGGTAAGCACCTATATTAACTATAGGTAAGGGAAAAAGAAGGGGAGGAGTAAGGGTATTGTTAAAATAATGCTATTTATAGCACTATTTTATAGGCCCACTAGTTGCCTTGTTGCGTTGTTGCAACGTTAGTTACGAGCGTTGCTTGCAGCGTTGTTTGTTGTGACCTGCGTTCCCACAACCAACCCACGGGCTTGTATGACTAAGCCGACTAGGTTACCCTATAGGGAAGCTGAAATCGACTGTAACTAGGCAACTAGTAGTCGTATAAAAGGCTAACGTATACTGTTCGAATCCTTGAATTTTTCTGGATTTAATGGTATATTTTGTTAATAGGGTTGTCTATTAAAAATGCTTAGTTAGTGCACCTAGGCAGCTAGTTTGTATGGCCGTGAGTCGATTTTTTATTTTTCCTATATAAATAGGTTTTGCGGAAAATAAAAAGTAGCTCCTAAGACCTCTCTAGCGGTCTAGATCCTCCGATACGGTCGGTAGGTCTATGAGGGGACTAGAAATCCTCTCATTGCTCGTCAGACTGTCCGTTAGCTAGGAATCAACTATATTCAACTATTAGAAGCTCCTAATCTTAAAGAATAAGCTATAATCTAGTGAATCTAGAAGCCGTCGCGTTAGAATCTAGCAGGGAGGTCTTCCTATCCCTCTAGCTAGATTCCCTTCCCATTTTCAAAAGGTTATGAGCCCGGAAGGCCTATAGATTACTACATTACTGCGTTATTCTACTGCGATTACTGCTTGATTTTAGGTACAGTTACTACCTACTATACCTGTGGGCTCTTAAGATTACGAAGGAAACCACTAGAATTTGAAGCTCTTTATTTACTAGTACCACGCATCGCAACATCAGACCCTTAGTGTTGAAAATCAACCATAACTATCTAGTTACAACCACAACCTCTTGTGATTCTATTCACTACTGCGACCGTCATATTTGATATTATCTACAATAGTAGATACGCTGCATCCTTCTAAAATTATTGGACATCTAGTATATCTATACTAGGCTTTTTAAACCTATTACACTACGTTGCATGCACTATACATTACGTTGCGTTGCGTTGTAACTTCTGTAACCTATTATCTACGATTCCTATTACTTAGTGTTGAGAAATTTTCTCGGAGATTCTTCTCCGCCATTTTTCTGCCCGCGCGTACCGAAGACCCACTTTTTAGACCTAAGGGCTACCCTCTTAAACGGCCCCACCACACATTTTGCGTACGCAACTAGATTGCAACACAAGCAATTTCTAGCGCGCGTTATTTGCAACAGGAACGAATTTGGAGCTTTTACACGGGGATTCTTTTCAAGATTTAGAAGATGGCACCACCTAGTTATAAGGGTAAGGCCCCTGCTATGGGGTCTTCTAGCCCCCCTAGGGACCCTAGTAGGATGGATATAGAAGGTTAACTAGCTGTTTAGGCCAGTACTTTACTTTGCACCTACAAAGTCAAATTAAACAACAAGGCAAGACCTTATCTGATTTTATTAGGCATAGCGAGGAAAATCATATTAAAAACGAGGCTAGCATTAATGATCTTCTAGAGAAGTTAACGCAAACCATAACTGTTATGCAAGGTCTTTAGGCTTCTAATAGACCTAAGGAAGAAAATACTAAGGTTCTAGAAGAAGACCTAGCTACTACTTCTGCGAGCGTACCTTCTAGTAACTTACAAGCTACCTTTAATACAGGTGCTATAAAGGAACTAAATAAGAAGGTTCACTCTATTCCAGAGGGAGCTAAGCTAAAAGGCCCTGAAAACTATGATTAGTGGAAGCAAGCCCTAAGCATACAATTTAGAGCCCTAGGATTACCTAAATTTATAGATAATCTAAGCCTAGCAAGCTATCTAGCTAACTGTGACCAAGCTATTCTTTTAATGATATTAAGAGATAGTTATTAACTAGGACCATAGGCTGCTATATGTTAGTAAAAATCCCCCGAAGAAGCCTATAAAGTCCTTATTAGGCAGTATTCGCAGAGTGCTAAAATCCAGCGTGGTACACTATACGCTAGCTACCACTCCCTAAACTTTTTAAGTTATAAGGGATCTTTAGAGGCTTTTAATGCTGATTTTAATAATTTACTAGCTAGACTATAACTTTGTAGTGTGGAGATCGCCCCCATTGATTAAGTAAATCATTATATTAATGCATTAAAGCAGACCTTTCCTAGTTAGGCTGAGAGATAAAGATTTACTATCAGAGCTTCTAGGGCACAAGGATTGCCTGTAAATACCCTAAATTTACAGTTCCTTATGGCGGATTTTATTAGAAGAACAGAGGGACAAAACCTCCCCTATAGCTAAAGCCCTTAGTTATAAGGCTTCTAATAATAAGGGAAATTCTAAGGACTAGGAAAAGAAGTCTTCTAATCCTGACCCTAAGAAGGACTCTAACGCCACTAAAGAGCAGGATAAGAAGGATTTAAACCCTTCTAAGGCCTCTAAAAAGAAGCAGAAGAAGAAAAAGAGTAGCAACGGGGAAAAACAAAAAGGAAAAGAAGCTGCTTTTGCTTTAGGCTACACCCTAGCCATGGGATACGTTAAAGAATTAGATTCTGATAAATCTAGCAGTGATGATAGTAGTGATTCTGATTCTGATTCAGATAGTTCTAGTGCCTCTACCACTAGTAACACTACTAGCAAGCCTACTTTTAGCTACTCTAACGATGTGGTTAAAAACTCTCTTTTATATGATACGGGTTCTTCCTGTCACATTTGTAATAATAGGGCTTCTTTTAGGGACTTCAAACCTCTAAAGAAAGGTGAAACCGGCGCTATAATTACAGCAGGAGGACTTATTTATCCTAAAGGAAGAGGCACAGCTGTTTTTAATGTTCTAGTTAAGAAAAATCCACTAGAATATAGGCCTTTAGCTCTGCTAGATGCCCTATATTTCCTAGGCATAGATACTAACCTAGTTAGTGGGTTATCTCACTATCTAAAGGGAGGTTATCTAGCTAAAGACTAGCTATTCCTAGCCGATAAAAGCCCCTGTGGGTTATTAGAACCTGCTAAACACGGCTTCTTTTTACAGATTAAGGGGCAACCTACTCCTACGATCTGTAAGCATTCAACCCACCTCTCCTTTATAGGCTCTTAGTATTGCAACCAATAACGATAACCAAGAGCTTATAAGAACAAATTAGGGTTTTCCTACCCTATAGAGGTTTAAATTCCGCAACTAGCTTTTAATCCTAAGGAATATCAACGAATTGAAGAGCTAGAAGACGATGATTTAGAAGATTTAGCCCTATGTCCCACCGAAGCTCCTCCTAGTCAGGCACCTTCTACAGGGGGTTTAGAAGGTCTATACCCTAATGACTTGGGTGACGATAGTGGCCGTCTACTGCCCCCAGAGGCCTGTGATTCTTAAGAGGCCTAGCAACAGAGGGAGCTAGGGGATAATAGCCCTAAATCTAATCTAGATTCTAGTTATAAGAAGTTACTAGATCTAGCCCTTCTTTGGCACATTCGATTAGGCCATATAGGCCTCCCTTTACTAAAGAAATTATCGAAATTAGCTAAAGGGATCCCTGATTTTTCCGCTGTTAAAGAAAAGGATTTTAACTGCATAGCCTGTATGTAATCTAAAGCTGTTAGAAGACTAACTAAACGACCTATTTAGGACCCCCCTAGAGTTCTAGATATTCTAGAGGGAGATACGGTTAAAATCGAACCTATACTATATAATAAGAAGGCAACAGTCCTTATTCTTATTGATCGAAAATCCCGGTATAAATGGTGCTTTTTATTAGCTAATAAAGAAGGTTTAACCCTTTCTTTAGCTATTAAGGGCTTCTTTAGAGCCCTGAAAAACCGATATAACGCGTATCCTAGGCACCTTCACTTCGACGGAGGTACTGAAATTAATAACGAACTTTAGTCATGGTTATCTTCTAAAGGAATCTGTTTTAGCACCTCTTGCCCCTATATTCACGAACAGAATGGGCTAGTTAAGAGGGCTATTAGGGTTATTCTTAACCGGCTTAGGGCTACACTTTAGTGGTCTAAGCTACCCTTATATCTATGGTCTTACATCCTTCTAGCCATAGTGGAATTAGTTAATATCACAGCTAATACGACTAAACCTTTGACCCCTAAGTAGCTATTTCTAGCTGATTTAGAGCCTAAGACTTCCTATAAGCCTGACTTCTTGAAAATTAGGGCTATAGGGTCTTATTGTGAGGTCCTAATACCTCTGGAGCAGAGATCTAAGCTTTAAAAGCTAGCCCCTAGGACTATCCCTGGTTGGTTGCTAGCTACTCTAGGTTCTACTGTTTATCTTGTTTATATTCCCTCTAAAAGGTTAGTTATAAAGACTAGCTTTGTTAAAATTATAGAGGATATAGGCTCTGTAGGGTCCCCTAAGCCTTTAGGGACTAATCCTTTAGAGGGAGAAACCAATATCTCACGAGATAATCTAGAAGTTTAGGATAGTTACCTAAAGCCTGAAAGCTAGCGCCCGCAGCGCCCGCAGCGCCTGTAAACAGCCCCCGGGCGACCGATACAGCGCCCGACAAGCCTACAGCGCCTGCAACGCCTCCAGCGCTACCCCTAGAGAGCCCTAGCTCTAGCGCCCCTAATAAGGGTGCTATCGAAAAACCGTTTTCGGATTTAGATTCTTTAATCAATTCTAATTCTATGGATATCGATGATTTTAATATATCTTCATACGTTAAGGAGATATGCTTTAAGGCATAACAAAAGGCTAAATCATCCACTAACAACAACGATTCGGATACCCCTAAGACCTGGAAACAAGCTTTAAAAAGTAAGGATAGTCGAAAATAGATGGATGCAACTTTCAACGAATTTAAATAGCTTCTAGCTGCTAGAACCTTTAAATTTATAGGGATAGACTAAATTCCTAAGGGCCGAGGGTTCTAAAGAATAGGCTTGTTTACAAGCTTAAAAAGGATAAAGAAAATAATCCTCTAAAATACAAGGCCCGACTCGTTGCTAAAGGGTTTATGCAGATAGAAGGCTAAGATTATATCGAAACCTACGCTATAACTAGCATTCCCCCTAGTTAGCGGATTTTACTAGCCCTAGCGGCTTGTAATGACTGGGAAGTTGAATAGGTCGATTTTATAGGGGCCTTTCTAAACAGTCCACTAAAGGAATCCATCTATATGCAAATACCTGATGGATTTACTGAGTTTGCTGAGTCTTCTACACCTGAAGTAGCTAAGTTACTTAAGAAGTATGGCTATAAACCCTCTTAAAAGCAGGTTATTTTCCTACAAAAAGCTTTATATGGATTAAAACAAAGCTCTAGAGAGTGGCAGCAGGTTTTAAAAGACCTTCTTCGGAAGCTAGGCTTTCAACCCCTTATATCCGACCTAGCTGTCTTCTTTAACCTAACTACATCTACATATATAGCGACTTATGTGGATGACTGCCTTCTAATAGGACCGGATCTAGCTTATATTAATAGGCTAAAGAAGCTACTTTATAAAGCTTATCCTATAGAAGACCGTGGGCTAGCTAAATTTTTCCTAGGCGTTCAAATCACTAGAAATCGAAAGAAAGGGACCCTAACTATCCACCAGTCCTAGTACATTTCTAAAGCCCTAGAAAGATTTAATATGAAAGATGCTAGACCTATTAAAATTCCTCTACAACTAGGAATTATAAAACAGGTAGACTACCTAACTAAACCTCTTTCCCCCCCTGATCACAAGCTATATCAGAGTATTATAGGGACTATTATATACCTAATGCTCCTTACAAGACCTGATATTGCCTTTCCGGTTCAGTGGCTTTCCATAGCGCTAGCTAAGCCGTTTATAGAGCATCTTAATGCTTCTAAACATCTGCTTAGGTACCTTTTAGGCTCTATGGGTTATTCTATAACTTATAGAAGGTCTAAATCTGCTGCTATAGCTTCTGCAACCCTTATTAGCTTCTGTGATAGCGACTTCGCGGGTGATAAGTCCTCTAAATTAACCTATGCTTATCTCTATAAGCTAGCTAAAGGACCTATTAGCTAGAAATTAAAGAAAGCAACTACGATAGCTTTATCCACATTAGAGGCTGAATCTGATGCCTTATGTGAAGCTATTAGGGAGCTAGAGTGGCTTTACGGTCTCTTTAAAGAGATAAAGCTACCTATAGCACCTCTAGTACTAATTTTTAGTGATAACTAAGGCGCTATTACAACCGCTAATAACCCTGCTCTTCATAGCAGAACAAAGCATACCCTGCTAAAATTCAACTATACTAGAGAAAAGGTACAGAAGGGTATAGCTAAGGTTATCTACATTAATACTAAAGAGATGCCTGCAGATGGTTTAACCAAGCCCCTGCCTAATGATAAATTTCAACAATTTATCCAACTATTAGGCCTTACGAATACAAAGGCTTAATCTAAACCAACAAAATCAACTAAAAAGTCGAAAAACCGAAAAATCAACAAAAACACTAGAATTACGCCTAAAAGTTATCGATTTTACTGTTTTTAGTCTAAAAGTTATTGGATTTATTATTGGATTTATGATTAACTTAGATATCTATTAAAGAGCTAAGTCTAGGTATCGAATTAGTTACCTCATACTTTTCTAGAGGGAGTGTTAAAATAATGCTATTTATAGCACTATTTTATAGGCCCACTAGTTGCCTTGTTGCGTTGTTGCAACGTTAGTTACGAGCGTTGCTTGCAGCGTTGTTTGTTGTGACCTGCGTTCCCACAACCAACCCACGGGCTTGTATGACTAAGCCAACTAGGTTACCCTATAGGGAAGCTGAAATCGACTGTAACTAGGCAACTAGTAGTCGTATGAAAGGCTAACGTATACTGTTCGAATCCTTGAATTTTTCTGGATTTAATGGTATATTTTGTTAATAGGGTTGTCTATTAAAAATGCTTAGTTAGTGCACCTGGGCAGCTAGTTTGTATGGCCGTGAGTCGATTTTTTATTTTTCCCATATAAATAGGTTTTGCGGAAAATAAAAAGTAGCTCCTAAGACCTCTCTAGCGGTCTAGATCCTCCGATACGGTCGGTAGGTTTATAAGGGGACTAGAAATCCTCTCATTACTCGTCAGACTGTCCGTTAGCTAGGAATCAACTGTATTCAACTATTAGAAGCTCCTAATCTTGAAGAATAAGCTATAATCTAGTGAATCTAGAAGCCGTCGCGTTAGAATCTAGCAGGGAGGTCTTCCTATCCCTCTAGCTAGATTCCCTTCCCATTTTCAAAAGGTATATATAGGGGCTTAGGCTTTGCCTAAGCATTTATATAGTATATATAGGTAGGGATAGTCTTACATAGGTAAGGACATAGAAAAGGGGGCTTATATAAGGTAGTTAGGGGGTATAAGGGGCCCTAGTAAGGATAGGTTTCCTACCTTTCTCTTTCCTCTCCTTAAGTTTCTTAATACTATATCGACGCCCTATCGCAGTCGCCTAGGGGCTAGTCCATAACAATTATTTATAATAGTAAATACACTGTATCCTTTAAAATCATTAGACATCTAGTATATTATATACTAGGCTTTTTAACCTATTACATTACGTTGCATGCACTATACATTACGTTGCGTTACATTATAACTTCTGTAATACCTATTATCTACGATTCCTAGTCTTAGTGTTAAGAAAATTTTCTTAGAGACCCCTCTCCGCTATTTTTCTGCCCGCGCATACTAAAGACCCACTTTTTAGACCTAAGGGCTACCCTTTTAAATAGCTTTGCTATATAATTTGCGTACGTAACTAGATTGTAACACAAGTAATTTATAGCATGCGTTATTTGCAATAGGAATAAATTTAGAGATTTAACATAGCGACTAGAAGATAGCACCACCTAGTTATAAGGGTAAGGCCCCTACCACAGGGTTTTCTAGCCCCCTTAGGGACCCTAGTAAGATAGATATAAAAGGTTAACTAGCTATTTAGGCTAGTACTTTGCACCTATAAAGTTAAATTAAATAACAAGGCAAGACCTTAGCTAATTTTATTAGGCATAGTAAGGATAATTATATTAAAAACAAGGCTAGCATTAATAATCTTCTAGAGAAATTAACGCAAACTATAACTATTATATAAGGTCTTTAGGCTTCTAATAAACCTAAGGAAGAAAATACTAAGGTTCTAGAAAAAGACCTAGCTACTACTTCTGTAAGCATACCTTCTAGTAACTTATAAGCTACCTTTAATATAGGTGCTATAAAGGAACTAAATAAGAAGGTTTACTCTATTCTAGAGGGAGCTAAATTTTTCCGCTATTAAAGAAAAGGATTTTAACTGCATAGCCTATATGCAATCTAAAGCTATTAGAAGACTAACTAAATAACCTATTTAGGACCCCCCTAGAGTTCTAGATATTCTAGAGGGAGATATAGTTAAAATTAAACCTATACCGCATAATAAGAAGGCAGTAGTCCTTATTCTTATTAATCGAAAATCCCGGTATAAATAGTGCTTTTTATTAGCTAATAAAGAAGGTTTAACCCTTTCTTTAGCTATTAAGGGCTTCTTTAGGGCCCTAAAAAATTGATATAATGCGTATCCTAGGCACCTTTACTTTAACGGAGGCACTAAAATTAATAATAACCTTTAGTTATAGTTATCTTCTAAAGGAATTTGTTTTAGCACCTCTTGCCCCTATATTCACGAATAGAATAGGCTAGTTAAGAGGGCTATTAGTGTTTATTGAAAATGGAAGGGAATCTAGCTAGAGGGATAGGAAGACCTCCCTAGTAGATTCTAATGCGGCGGCTTCTAGATTCACTAGATTACAGCGTATTCTTTAAGATAGAGAGCTTTAATAGTTAAATATAGTTAATTCCTAGCTAACAGATAGTCTAACAAGCAATAAGAGGATTTCTAGTCCCCTTATAGACCTACTAACTATATCGGAGGATCTAGGTCACTAGAGAGGTCTTAGGAGCTACTTTTTATTTTCCGCTTTGTCGGGGAAAAACAACCACCCCAAAACAACAGAAAAGAGGGACCCGACAATAATAATAATACCAATGAAAATGATGAAAATGACGATATTAACGATATTAACGATTTTAACGATATTAGCGACCGAACCTAGATATCGGGATCTAGGTCTGCGATATTTGCGATCCATCGCGAGGATCCAAGCGGCCTAGCTAGGCAGCTAGATAATCTTCTTAGGTAATCTTATAATCTTAGGTAAAGGCAGGTAAAAACACTATAATTTAAACAATCCGTGCCAAAGGCATCAAAGGGAGAGTTAATTTTCTATGAAAAGGGAGGGAATCTAGGGCTTTTATCTAGCTAGAGGGGTTAGAGGCTAGGCCACATGACTAGGGATCCGATGTGGCCGATTTGATCCAACAAGCTAACAGAGCCGAGGTCTAAGGGGCTAGAGGTCTTGTGAGGAAAGAGGTCTCAAGCCGATAGATCCGACAAGCCGAGGTCTAAGGGGCTAGAGGTCTTGTGAGGAAAGAGGTCTCTAGGGGTTATATTCCTAGCCACACAACACCTCCCCAACTGTTTTCCCTTCCTAGTCCCTAGGAAAGGGAAAACAGTAACTAAAAGAAAACAACAAGGGAAATAAATAGTACAATCATCAGATAAAAAAAAATCGTGATTTTCAGGCCCCCCCTTTTATCTATCATCAGAGACCTCTTCAGAAGACCCTCTGTACATCAGATTCCTCGTTAATCGTCAGAGGAATCATCAGTCAGAGAGGTCTTCAACGGTCAGAGGTCTCGTCAGACTAATCCGATGATAAGGGCTCCTTTCAATCGGTCAGAGACCTCTTCAGAAGACCCTCTATACATCAGATTCCTCGTCAATCGTCAGAGGAATCATCAGTCAGAGAGGTCTTCAACGGTCAGAGGCTTCGTCAGACTAATCCGATGATAAGGGCTCCTTTCAATCGGTCAGAGACCTCTTCAGAAGACCCTCTGTACATCAGATTCCTCGTCAATCGTCAGAGGAATCATCAGTCAGAGAGGTCTTCAACGGTCAGAGGTCTCGTCAGACTAATCCGATGATAAGGGCTCCTTTCAATCGGTCAGAGACCTCTTCAGAAGACCCTCTGTACATCAGATTCCTCGTCAATCGTCAGAGGAATCATCAGTCAGAGAGGTCTTCAACGGTCAGAGGCCTTGTCAGACGATAGATCAATTGATCTGATGAAAAGAGACCTTTTCAATCATCAGAGACCCCTTCAGCAGACCTTCTGACATTAGATTCCTCTTCAATCGTCAGAGGAATCATCAGTCAGAGAGGTCTTCAACGGTCGGAGGCCTCGTCAGACGATAGATCAATTGATCTGACGAAAAGGGACCTTTTCAATTATCAGAGACCCCTTTAGCAGACCTTCTGACATTAGATTCCCCTTCAAAAGTCAGAGAAATCGTCAGTCAGAAAGGTCTTCAACGGTCGGAGGTCTCGTCAGACGATAGATCAATCAATCCGATGATAAGGGCTCCTTTCAATCGGTCAGAGACCTCTTCAGAAGACCCTCTATACATCAGATTCCTCGTCAATCGTCAGAGGAATCATCAGTCAGAGAGGTCTTCAACGGTCAGAGGTCTCGTCAGACTAATCCGATGATAAGGGCTCCTTTCAATCGGTCAGAGACCTCTTCAGAAGACCCTCTGTACATCAGATTCCTCGTCAATCGTCAGAGGAATCATCAGTCAGAGAGGTCTTCAACGGTCAGAGGTCTCGTCAGACTAATCCGATGATAAGGGCTCCTTTCAATCGGTCAGAGACCTCTTCAGAAGACCCTCTGTACATCAGATTCCTCGTCAATCGTCAGAGAAATCGTCAGTCAGAAAGGTCTTCAACGGTTAGAGGCCTCGTCAGACGGTCTGATGATAAAAGACCCGATTTATTCAAGATCGAATTCGAAGGTCTAGCTGCTTGCCTCCCCAACGGATAGCTAAGCAAAACTAGGGTATTAAATCGATTCGGGCTAGCTAGCGAGCTAGCTAGGGCAGGTCGGAAGGTCGAAAATCAGAAGAAAAGGTCGAAGATAGAAAGGAAGGTCGAAAATCGGAAGAAAAGGTCGAAGATAGAAAAGGAAGCGTTTGACCTAGCTAACCCGGGCCAAGAGGAAAAAGGTCGTAGCGGTCGCGATCAATTGGTCTGATTAATCCGATGATTTTGACGATATCAGACTAGTTAGATGACCTAGATCAATTGATCGGAACGAAGGGATTCAATCTAGCTGCCCGGATTGAAGGGGAAAAAGGTTGTAGTAGTTGGAACGAAGGGATCTGGTCTAGCTAACCCGGATCGAAAGGAAAAGAGGTGAGAAGCTGCTGACGATTATAATAATCGTACGAGGGGATGACCAGAGGGGATAATAGAAGAGGCAATGTCAGGAAGGTATCGTTAAATTCAACGGAAGGTCTGACAGGACCATTCCCCGTTTCTCCACCATTTTTTATCGGGGAAAAACAACCACCCCAAAACAACAGAAAAGAGGGACCCGACAATAATAATAATACCGATGAAAATAATGAAAATGACGATATTAACGATATTGACGATTTTAATGATATCAGCGACCGAACCTAGATATTAGGATCTAGGTCTGCGATATTTGCGATCCATTGCGAGGATCCAAGCGGCCTAGCTAGGCAGCTAGATAATCTTCTTAGGTAATCTTATAATCTTAGGTAAAGGCAGGTAAAAACACCATAATTTGAATAATCCGTGCCAAAGGCATTAAAGGGAGAGTTAATTTTCTATAAAAAGGGAGGGAATCTAGGGCTTTTATCTAGCTAGAGGGGTTAGAGGCTAGGCCATATGACTAGGGATCCGATGTGGCCGATTTGATCCGACAAGCTAACAGAGCCGAGGTCTAAGGGGCTAGAGGTCTTGTGAGGAAAGAGGTCTCTAGGGGTTATATTCCTAGCCACACACCGCAAAACCTTTTTATATAGGAAAAATAAAAAATCAACTTATAGCTATACAAACTAGCTACCTAGGTAGCCTAACTAAGCACTTTAATATATAACCCTATTAATAAAATATACTATTAAATCCAGAAAAATTTAAGGATTTAAACAGTATACGTTAGCCTTTTATACAACTACTAGTTGCCTAGTTATAGTTAATTCTAGCTTCCCTATAGGGTAACCTAGTTGGCTTAGTTATATAAGCCCGTGGGTTAGTTATAGGAATAACGTAGGTTATAACAGACGCTGCAAGCAACGCTTGTAACTAACGTTGTAACAACGCAACAAGGCAACTAGTGGGCCTATAAAATAGTGCTATAAATAGCATTATTTTAACACTCCCTCTAGAAAAGTATGAGGTAACTAATTTAATACCTAGACTTAGCTCTTTAATAGATATCTAAGTTAACTATAAATCCAATAATAAATCTAATAACTTTTTAGACTAAAAACAGCAAAATTAATAACTTTTAGGCGTAATTCCAGTGTTTTTGTTAATCTTTTTCGGTTTTTTGACTTTTTAGTTGATTTTGTTAGTTTAGATTAAGCCTTTGTATTCATAAGGCCTAATAGTTAGATAAATTGTTGAAATTTATTATTAGGCAGGGGTTTAGTTAAACTATCTGCAGGCATCTCTTTAGTGTTAATGTAAATAACCTTAGCTATACCCTTCTGTACCTTTTCTCTAGTATAGTTAAATTTTAGTAAGGTATGCTTTATTTTACTATAAAGAGTAGGGTTATTAGCGGTTATAATAGCGCCTTAGTTATCACTAAAAATTAGTACTAGAGGTATTATAAGTAGCTTTATCTCTTTAAAGAGACTATAAAGCCACTCTAGCTCCCTAATAGCTTTATATAAGGCATTAGATTTAGCCTCTAATGTAAATAAAGCTATTATAGTTGCTTTCTTTAATTTCTAGCTAATAGGTTCTTTAGCTAGCTTATAGAGATAAGCATAGGTTAATTTAGAGGACTTATTACCTGCGAAGTCACTATTACAGAAGCTAATAAGGGTTGTAGAAGCTATAATAGTAGATTTAGACCTTCTATAAGTTATAGAATAACTTATAGAGCCTAAAAGATACCTAAGCAAATGTTTAGAAGCATTAAGATGCTTTATAAATAGCTTAGATAGCGCTATAGAAAGCCACTAAACTAGAAAGGCAATATTAGGTCTTATAAGGAGCATTAGGTATATAATAATCCCTATAATACTCTAATATAGCTTATAATTAGGGGGGGAAAGAGGTTTAGTTAGGTAGTCTACCTACTTTATAATTCTAGGTTATAGAGGAATCTTAATAGGTTTAGTATCCTTTATATTAAATCTTTCTAGGGCTTTAGAAATATACTAGGACTAGTGAATAGTTAGGGTCCCTTTCTTTTAATTTCTAGTGATTTAAACGCCTAGGAAAAATTTAGCTAGCCTACAGTCTTCTATAGGATAAGCTTTATAAAGTAGCTTCTTTAGCCTATTAATATAAGCTAGATCCAGTCCTATTAGAAGACAGTTATTCACATAAGTCGCTATATATATAGATATAGTTAGGTTAAAGAAGACAGCTAGGTTAGATATAAGGGGTTAAAAGCCTAGCTTTTAAAGAAAGTCCTTTAAAACCTATTGCCACTCTCTAGAGCTTTATTTTAATCTATAAAAAGCTTTTTGTAGGAAAATAACCTGCTTTTAAGAGGGTTTATAGCTATACTTCTTAAGTAACTTAGCTACTTTAGGTGTAAAAGACTTAGCAAACTTAGTGAATCCATTAGGTATTTGCATATAGATAGATTCCTTTAGTGGACTATTTAGAAAGGCCCCTATAAAATTACCTGTTTTAACTTCCTAGTTATTAACAGCCGCTAGGGCTAGTAAAATCCGCTAACTAGGGGGAATGCTAGTTATAGCGTAGGTTTTAATATAATCTTAACCTTCTATCTGCATAAACCCTTTAGCAACCGAGTTAGGCCTTGTACTTTAGAGGATTATTTTCTTTATCCTTTTTAAGCTTGTAAACAAGCCTATTCTTTAGAACCTCTAGCCCTTAGGAATCTAGTCTTTCCCTATAAATTTAAAGGTTCTAGTAGCTAGAAGCTATTTAAATTCATTAAAAGTTGCATCCATTTATTTTTAACTATCCTTACTTTTTAAAGCTTATTTCCAGGTCTTAGGGGTATCCAAATCATTATTAGTAGATGATTTAGCCCTTTGTTATGCCTTAAAGCATATCTCCTTAACGTATAAAGATATATTAAAATCATTGATATCCATGGAATCAGAATTAATTAAAGAATCTAAATCTAAAAACGGTTTTTCAATAGCACTCTTATTAGGGGCGCTAGAGCTAGGGCTCTCTAGGGGTAGCGCTAGAGGCATTGCAGGCGCTGTTGTGGGCGCTGTAGGCGTTGTCACAGGCGCTGTATCAGTCGCCCTAGGGGCTGTTAGTACAGGCGCTGCGGGCGCTGCAGGCGCTAGACTTTTAGGCTTTAGATAACTATCCTAAACTTCTAGATTATCTTATGAGATATTGGTTTCTCCCTCTAAAGGATTAGTCCCTAAAGGCTTAGGGGACCTTACAGAGCCTATATCCTCTATAATTTTAACAAAGCTAGTCTTTATAACTAACCTTTTAGAGGGAATATAAACAAGATAAATAGTAAAACCTAGAGTAGCTAGTAACTAACTAGGAATAGTCCTAGGGGCTAGCTTTTAAAGCTTAGATCTCTGCTCCGGAGGTATTAGGACCTTACAATAAGACCCTATAGCCCTAATTTTTAAGAAATTAGGCTTATAGGAAGTCATAGGCTCTAAATTAGCTAGAAATAGCTGCTTAGGGGTTAAAGGTTTAGTTGTATTAGCTATAATATTAACTAATTCCACTATAGCTAGAAGGATGTAAGACCATAGATATAAGGGCAGCTTAGACCACTAAAGTGTAGCCCTAAGCTAGTCTAGGATAACCCTAATAGCCCTCTTAACTAGCCTATTCTATTCGTGAATATAGGGGCAAGAGGTGCTAAAGCAAATTCCTTTAGAAGATAACTATAACTAAAGTTCGTTGTTAATTTCAGTACCTCCGTCAAAGTGAAGGTGCCTAGGATACGCGTTATATTGGTTTTTTAGGGCTCTAAAGAAGCCCTTAATAGCTAAAGAAAGGGTTAAACCTTCTTTATTAGCTAATAAAAAGCACTATTTATACTAGGATTTTTAATTAATAAGGATAAGGACTATTGCTTTCTTATTATATAGTATAGGTTTGATTTTAACTATATCTCCCTCTAGAATATCTAGAACTCTAGGGGGGGTCCTAAATAGGTTGTTTAGTTAGTCTTCTAATAGCTTTAGATTGCATACAGGCTATGTAGTTAAAATCCTTTTCTTTAATAGCGGAAAAATTAGGGATCCCTTTAGCTAATTTTAATGATTTCTTTAGTAAAGGGAGGCCTATATAGCCTAATCAAATGTGCTAAAGAAGGGCTAAATCTAGTAACTTCTTATAACTAGAATCTAGCTTTTTAGGGCTATTATCCCCTAGCTCCCTCTGTTGCTAGGCCTCTTAAGAATCACAGGCCTCTAGGGGTAGTAGATGGCCACTATCGTTACCTAAGTTATTAGGGTATGGACCTTCTAAACCCCCTGTAGAAGATGCCTAACTAGGAGGAGCTTTAGTGGGACATAGGGCTAAATTAGTTAAATCATTGTCTTCTAGCTCTTTAATTTGTTAATATTCCTTAGGATTAAAAGCTAGTTGCGGAATTTAAACCTCTATAGGGTAGGAAAACCCTAATTTAGTCTTATAAGCTCTTGGTTGTTGTTGTTAGTTGCAATATTAAGAGCCTATAAAGGAGAGGTGGGTTAAATGCTTACAGATTATAGGAGTAGGTTGCCCCTTAATCTGTAAAAAGAAGCCGTGTTTAGTAGGTTCTAGTAACTCATAGGGGCTTTTATTAGCTAGAAATAGCTAGTCTTTAGCTAGATAACCTCCCTTTAGATAGTGAGATAACCCACTAACTAGGTTAGTATCTATGCCTAGGAAATATAGAGCATCTAGCAGAGCTAAGGGCCTATATTCTAGTGGATTTTTCTTAACTAGAACATTAAAAATAGCTATGCCTCTTCCTTTAGGAAATATAGGTCCTCTTGCTATAATTATAGCGCTAGTTTTACCTTTCTTTAGGGGTTTAAAGTCCCTAAAAGAAGCCCTATTATTATAAATGTGATAGGAAGAACCTATATTATATAAAAGGGAGTTTTTAACCACATTATTAGAGTAGCTAAAAGTAGGCTTGCTAGTAGTGTTACTAGTGGTACTAGAAGTATCTAAGTTAGACTTAGAATCACTACTATTATCGCTGCTAGATTTATTAGAATCTAATTCTTTAACGTATCCCGTGGCTAGGGTGTAGCCTAAAGCAAAAGCAGCTTCTTTTCCTTTCTGTTTTTCCCTATTGCTACTCTTTTTCTTTTGCTTTTTTTTAGAGGCTTTAGAAGGGTTTAAATCCTTCTTATCCTGCTCTTTAGTGGCGTTAGAGTCCTTCTTAGGGCTAGGATTAGATGATTTCTTTTCCTAATCCTTAGAATTTCCCTTATTATTAGAAGCCTTATAGCTAAGAGCTTTAGCTATAGGGGAGGTCTTATCCCTCTATTCTTCTAATAAATCCGCTATAAGAAACTGTAAATTTAGGGTATTTATAGGTAGTCCTTATGCCCTAGAAGCTCTAATAGTAAATCTTTGTCTCTTAGCCTAACTAGGGAAGGTCTGCTTTAATGCATTAATATAATAGTTTACTTAATTAATAGCGGCGATCTCTACACTACAAAGCTATAGTCTAGCTAGTAAATTATTAAAATTAGCATTAAAAGCCTCTAAAGATCCCTTATAACTTAAAAAGTTTAGGGAGTGGTAGCTAGCGTATAGTATACTACGCTAGATTTTAGC
The DNA here is from genome assembly GCA_024072835.1 of Epichloe amarillans. Classification (NCBI taxonomy): domain Eukaryota; kingdom Fungi; phylum Ascomycota; class Sordariomycetes; order Hypocreales; family Clavicipitaceae; genus Epichloe; species Epichloe amarillans. Next base: position 1,678,639 of record CP099637.1, on the reverse strand, counting down.
ACTCTATAAATACTACCTAATAAGGACTTTATAGGCTTCTTTAGGGGATTTTTGCTAATATATAGCAGCCTATAGTCTAGGTTAGTAGCTATCTCTTAATATTATTAAAAGAATAGCTTAGTTATAGTTAGCTAGATAGCCTGCTAGGCTTAGATTATCTATAAATTTAGGTAATCCTAGGGCTCTAAATTATATGCTTAGGGCTTACTTTCACTAATTATAGTTTTTAGGGCCTTTTAGCTTAGCTCCCTCTAGAATAGAGTAAACCTTTTTATTTAGTTCCTTTATAGCACCTATATTAAAGGCAGCTTATAAGTTACTAGAAGGTACGCTTATAGAAGTAGTAGCTATTAGGTCTTCTTCTAGAACCTTAGTATTTTCTTCCTTAGGTCTATTAGAAGCCTAAAGACCTTGCATAATAGTTATAGTTTGCGTTAATTTCTCTAGAAGATTATTAATGCTAGCCTTGTTTTTAATATAATTATCCTTGCTATGCCTAATAAAATTAGCTAAGGTCTTGCCTTATTATTTAATTTAACTCTATATCTATAGCTATAGAGCACTAGCCTAAATAGCTAGTTAACCTTCTATATCTATCCTACTAGGGTCCCTAGGGGGGCTAGAAAGGCCTATAGCAAGGGCCTTACCCTTAAAACTAGGTGGTGCTATCTTCTAAAAATATCCCTAAAAAAGGAAAAGAATCCCTATGTAAAAGCTCTAAATTTATTTCTGTTGCAAATAACGCGCGCTAGAAATTACTTGTGTTACAATCTAGTTATATACGTAAATTATGTAGTAGGACTATTTAAAAGGGTAGCCCTTAGGTTTAAAAAGTAAGTCTTTAGTATACGTGGGCAGAAAAATAGCAAAGAGGGGTCTCTAAGAAAATTTTCTTAACACTAAGTAATAGGAATCATAGATAATAGGTATTACAGAAGCTATAACGCAACGTAACGTAATATATAGTGCGTGTAACGTAATGTAATAGGTTAAAAAGCCTAGTATAGATATACTAGATGTCTAATGATTTTAAAGGGTGTAGCGTATCTACTATTATAGATAATATTAAATATAACGGTCATAGTAGTGAATAGAATCACAAGAGGTTATGGTTATAACTAGATAGTTATAGGTGGCAATGTGGTGGTTATAGGTGCGGCTATAGTTGATTTTTAACACTAAGGGTCTAATGTTACGATGCGTGGCGCTAGTAGATAAAAAGCTTTAACTTCTAGTGGTTTCCTTTGTAATCTTAAGAGCCTATAGGTATAGTAAGTAATAACTAGTACCTAAAATTAAGTAGTAATTGCAGTAGAATAACGCAGTAATGTAGTAATCTATAGGCCTTCCGGGCTTATAACCTATTAAAAATAGAAGGGAATCTAGCTAGAGGGATAGGAAGACCTCCCTAGTAGATTCTAATGTGGCGGCTTCTAGATTCACTAGATTATAGTAGTATTCTTTAAGATAGAGAGCTTTAATAGTTAAATATAGTTAATTCCTAGCTAATATAAATAATCTAATAAGTAATAAGAGGATTTCTAGTCCACTTATAGACCTACTAACTATATTAGAGGATCTAGGTTACTAGAGAGGTCTTAGGAGCTACTTTTTATTTTCCGTAAAACTCATTTGTATAGGAAAAATAAAAAATCGACTTATGGCTATATAAACTAGCTGCCTAGGTAGCCTAACTAAGCACTTTAATAAACAACCCTATTAATAAAATATACTATTAAATCCAGAAAAATTCAAGGATTCGAATAGTATACGTTAGCCTTTTATACGACTACTAGTTACCTAGTTACAGTCAATTTTAGCTTCCCTATAGGGTAACCTAGTCGGCTTAGTCATATAAGCCCGTGGGTTAGTTGTGGGAACAACGCAGGTCATAACAGAACGCTGCAAGCAACGCCTATAACTAACGTTGCAACAACGCAACAAGGCAACTAGTGGGCCTATAAAATAGTGCTATAAATAGCATTATTTTAACACCTTCCATTTTCAATAAATATTAATCTATTTTGTTAAGCGGAAAACAACACCCCAAAAGACACGATGCTAGCCCACGGTTGCAAGTAGCGCTATAGCCTACACATAACAAGAGGGGTTAATCGTCTTGTCAATATTAATCACAATAATGGCTAGAGATATCTTATTATATAGAGATGCTCTAGATTAAATAGTCTATTAGATTAGAAATGCTATCTTAAATAAATAAGGGGAAATAATCTTAGTTTATCTTATTATAATCTTAGGTATTTTCTTAGTAAAGCTTAGTAAAACTTAAGGGTAGAATTAAGAATCTTATTGTGTGTGTCCTTTAAAAGAATCTAGCTATAGGCAGTCTCTTTATAGATTAAATAGTCCCCTTACTTAGATAACTAATATTATTATTCCTTATTGTGTTATCTATCTTAATAATCCCTAGCGCTTGTCATCGCGATCGCGTGTTTTCTAGGCGCGCATCTTATGGCACACACTATACCTTAAGATTAGTAGTGTTAAATAGCTATAATATTATAGCGCGTTTATTAGCATTAGCCTTATAAGTAGCTTTTATAGTTAGATAGGCATAATAAACTTATCTATAGTAATTTATATTCTTTATAGTAAGGAGTGTATTATATAATTTATATTTCGCGCGCACTAAGGCCTAGTAATAAGTTAGCTTTAACTAAGTTACTAGAATTAATAATCTTACTAAATACTAATAGTATATTATTATTTATTTAATTACGCTAGTTAGCCTTCCCTAGCTATTTCTAGTACTCCTATAGATTAGTTAAAGAGGAAAACCTTTAGAAAGATAAAAAACCCCCTTATGTCTTTGTTTAGTCTAGCGCTAGCCCTAGACTAGGTTAGCGCTGCTATTAGTATAGCTATTTATAGTTATTTATTACTAGCTTACGCTAGCCTTATCCCTTTATCTAAGTTTTTTAAGTTAGAAGGACTACTAACTCTTCTCCTTTGCCTAAGTCCTAGCCTACCTCTAAGCTAGTGCTAGCCTAATTAATATTACTACCTATAAAGTGAATTTAAGTTTATAATAATAATTTACTTTTCTCTTATAGTATTACTAACTCTTTTATTACCTTACTTTTTAGCTAAATTCGCCTCTTTTCTAACCTAGGTTATTTATAAACTTAAAGCACTTAGTTTTATAGAACTTTTAGAGGGGGAGGGTAAGGCTAGCCTATAGTTACCTTAGTGTTAGCGCTCTTCTATTATTAGAGTTTTTATTTATTTATAATATTAGTGTATTATCTTTATATTTGTAATAATAACTTATAGCCCCCCCCCCTAGGGATTATAAGAAGAGTTCTTCCCCCCTTAAAATCCTAACCTTTTTCCTTCCTCCTATATTACACTTTCTTATAGGTTTTTTTTCTCTTTTTCTTTTAAGAACCTATAGGCCCTTCCCTAGGTTAGAGCTAGTTTAGAAGCTAATAATTATAGTAGTTTTATACGTATATTCTTGCTATTATAAAAATATCCCCTTCTTAATTTATATTACTAGTAAGTCTGCTTCTATTTCTATACAAACTAGGTGCTAATCTGTCTAGGAACCTAAGTTATCTCTTTATTATCTAAAGAAGCTACTTACCCTAAAGTAGTTATAGTAAGCACTTAAACATAAGCTTTAGGTAAGTCTCCTTTGCTTTAGCGCTAGGCCTATTTTAACGTTAATTTAGTGTAGTTAGGTAAGCCTTAATAGTTTTAGTGTATATCTTATTATATATAGTCTATTAAAACTCTAGGCTATTAGTGCTATAACATTATTAGTATGTTTTCTCTTTAGTTTTAACGTAGTAGTAAGGCTAATCTATCTAGTTAGGGGCTATAACTAATGCCTATTTTAATTATTAGGTTAGAAATAGCGGTTATAAAAAGGTTTAATATTGCTACTTCTAGGCTAGCGCTGCTGCTAATCTATTTAATAGGTTAAAATCGCTAGATATTAGGCGGAATATTAGTAGCTAACTAAGATATTAGCTAAGATTACTAGCGGTGTAAAAGTAAGTGCTTCTCTAGTGAGTCTATTCTAGCTCTAAATTAGTGCTAATTTATCTGTTTCTCTAGGTCCCTAAGGACTTTAATGCTTATATTAAGAAATTATATGCTAAAAATTAAAGCAAAAAGAAATAGTTTGCTTTAGTAGTAGGCCTTAACTAAGGCAGTTCTAGGTCTACTAAGGACTAATATAATAAAACTATCTTTTAGCTATGTTATTTAGACGCACAAATAGCAGAAACAAACTAGCTCCTAGTTACCTCCTTACTAGCTAAGGGCTAGGCTAAAATTATAGAAAATATAGTTCCTATCCTAGAGAAGGAATAGGTTTTTTATTTATTTTCTTCTATTTTAAGTTAGTATAGGGGCGTAATTAGTTTAGAGGTAGCCTAAGGGGGGGCTAATATACCTAGCGTTTAATAGTTAGTTATTTTTAATCTAATAAAAAGTTCTAGAGCGTATTTCTTTCCTTATGCGTATTATAGTAGCCTTACCTTTAGTCTATTTTTACCTCTAAGTTATCTACGCTAAATTTTAGTTTTTACTATCCCTACTAGTTATTATTTCTAAAGCCCTTAGTTCTAGTCTCCTATATCTAACACGCTCTAGTTCTAGCTCTAAAGCTCTTAACTTAGCGGCTAGGTTATATACTAGCGTGTAATATTATAGTCTCTTTATAGCTAGAAACTATTTAGCTATAACTTTCGCCTACTAGGGGTTACCTAGGGCTAGCCTTACTTCCTATATATCTATAGGCTAACATTATTAGGGTTATATATAACTATATCTATAGTAATTAACTATTATATAGTACTAATCTTCTTTTGCTTAGCTATAGCTATATAGAGGTAAAGCTACCCTAGAGATATTCTAGAGAAAAAGGAACTTATTAAGGCTAATCTTTCCTATTTATAATTATATAATTATAGAGAAGATATGCTTATCTAAGTTAGTATGGAATTTCTAGATATCTTTTAGGTAGCTTAGCGGTTAGTCCTTAGCTAGTTCTCTAATACGCTAGTCCTAACCTAGTCTTTCTTTATTATGCTATGCTTCCTAGTAGCTTTTCCACTTATTATATAGGTTTGCGTTAGGTTTATTTTCCTTATTATTACATCTCCTCTATAGCCTTCTTTAGGGTAGGATAGTTACTACTAACCTAGCTATAGTCCTAATTACCTTTACTATCTTACTATTAATAATTCTATCCTTAAACCTCTTTTTTAGGTAGTTTAGGTATAGGTTAAGTAGTAGGACTTTAGTTTTAGCTTCTAGCTATATAATTAGGGTAGCCTTAAACGCCCCTATAATAACTTAGAGGCAGGCTAACTAGTTAGTTATTATTGAAAATGGAAGGGAATCTAGCTAGAGGGATAGGAAGACCTCCCCACTAGATTCTAATGCGGCGGCTTCTAGATTCACTAGATTACAGCGTATTCTTTAAGATTAGGAGCTTTTAATAGTTAAATATAGTTAATTCCTAGTTTGTCGGGGAAAAACAACCACCCCAAAACAACGGAAAAGAGGGACCCGACGATAATGATAATAATGCTGATGAAAGTGATGAAAATGACGATATTAACGATATTGACGATTTTAACGATATCAGCGACCGAACCTAGATATCGGGATCTAGGTCTGCGATATTTGCGATCCATCGCGAGGATCCAAGCGGCCTAGCTAGGTAGCTAGATAATCTTCTTAGGTAATCTCATAATCTCAGGTAAAGGCAGGTAAAAACACCACAATTTGAACAATCCGTGCCAAAGGCATCGAAGGGAGAGTTGATTTTCTATGAAAAGGGAGGGAATCTAGGGCTTTTATCTAGCTAGAGGGGTCAGAGGCTAGGCCACATGACTAGGGATCCGATGTGGCCGATTTGATCCGATAAGCTAACAGAGCCGAGGTCTAAGGGGCTAGAGGTCTTGTGAGGAAAGAGGTCTCAAGCCGATAGATCCGACAAGCCGAGGTCTAAGGGGCTAGAGGTCTTGTGAGGAAAGAGGTCTCTAGGGGTTATATTCCTAGCCACACACTAGCTAACGAACGGTCTGACAAGCAATAAGAGGATTTCTAGTCCCCTTATAGACCTACTAACCGTATCGGAGGATCTAGACTGCTAGAGAGGTCTTAGGAGCTACTTTTTATTTTCCGCAAAACTCATTTATATAGGAAAAATAAAAAATCGACTCACGGCTATATAAACTAGCTGCCTAGGTGGCCTAACTAAGCACTTTAATAAACAACCCTATTAATAAAATATACTATTAAATCCAGAAAAATTCAAGGATTTGAACAGTATACGTTAGCCTTTTATACGACTACTAGTTGCCTAGTTACAGTCGATTTTAGCTTCCCTATAGGGTAACCTAGTCGGCTTAGTTATACAAGCCCGTGGGTTGGTTGTGGGAACGCAAGTTATAACAGACGCTGCAAGCAACGCTCGTAACTAACGTTGCAATAACGCAATAAGGTAACTAGTGGGCCTATAAAATAGTGCTATAAATAGCATTATTTTAACACTCCCTCTAGAAAAGTATAAGGTAACTAATTTAATACCTAGACTTAGCTCTTTAATAGATATCTAAGTTAACTATAAATTTAATAATAAATCTAATAACTTTTAAAAACTAAAAACAGTAAAATCAATAACTTTTAGGCGTAATTCCAGTGTTTTTATTGATTTTTCGGTTTTTTCGACTTTTTAGTTGGTTTTAAACTAGGCCTTTGTATTCGTAAGACCTAATAGTTAGATAAATTGTTAAAATTTATTATTAGGCAGGGGCTTAGTTAAACTATCTATAGGCATCTCTTTAGTATTAATATAGATAACCTTAGCTATACCCTTCTATACCTTTTCTCTAGTATAGTTAAATTTTAGTAGGGTATGCTTTGTTTTGCTATAAAGAGCAGGGTTATTAGCGGTTATAATAGCGCCTTAGTTATCACTAAAAATCGGTACTAGAGGTGCTATAGGTAGCTTTATCTCTTTAAAGAGACTATAAAGCCACTCTAGCTCCCTAATAGCTTCACATAAGGTATTAGATTTAGCCTCTAATATAGATAAAGCTATTATAGTTACTTTCTTTAATTTCTAGCTAATAGGTCCTTAAGCTAGCTTATAGAGATAAGCATAGGTTAATTTAGAGGACTTATCACCCGCGAAGTCGCTATCACAGAAGCTAATAAGGGTTATAGAAGCTATAATAGCAAATTTAGACCTTCTATAAGTTATAGAATAACTCATAGAGCCTAGAAGGTACCTAAGCAGGTGTTTAGAAGCATTAAGATACTCTATAAACGGCTTAGATAGCGCTATAGAAAGCCACTAAACCGGAAAGGTAATATTAGGTCTTATAAGGAGCATTAGGTATATAATAGTCCCTATAATACTCTGATATATCTTATGATTAGGGGGGGAAAGAGGTTTAGTTAGGTGGTCTACTTATTTTATAATTCCTAGTTATAGAGGAATTTTAATAGGTCTAGTATCCTTTATATTAAATCTTTCTAGGGCTTTAGAAATGTACTAGGACTAGTGGATAGTTAGGGTCCCTTTCTTTTAATTTCTAGTGATTTAAATGCCTAGGAAAAATTCTGCTAGCCTATAGTCTTCTATAGGATAAGCTTTATAAAGTAGCTTCTTTAGCCTATTAATATAAGCTAGATCTGGTCCTATTAGAAGGCAGTTATTCACATAAGTCGCTATATATGTAAATGTAGTTAGGTTAAAGAAGATAGCTAGGTTAGATATAAGGGGTTAAAAGCCTAGCTTTTAAAGAAGGTCCTTTAAAACTTGCTACCACTCTCTAGAGCTTTATTTTAATCTATATAAAGCTTTTTGTAGGAAAATAACCTGCTTTTAAGAGGGTTTATAGCTATACTTCTTAAGTAACTTAGCTACTTTAGGTGTAGACTTAGCAAATTCAGTGAATCCATTAGGTATTTGCATATAGATAGATTCCTTTAGTGGACTGTTTAAAAAGGCCCCTATAAAGTTAACCTATTTAACTTCCTAGTTATTACAAGCCGCTAGGGCTAGTAAAATCCGCTAACTAGGGGGAATGCTAGTTACAGCGTAGGTTTCGATATAATCTTAACCTTCTATTTGCATAAAACCTTTAGCAACGAGTTAGGCCTTATACTTTAAAGGATTATTTTCTTTATCCTTTTTAAGCTTGTAAACAAGCCTATTCTTTAGAACCCTCTGGCCCTTAGGAATTTAGTCTATCCCTATAAATTTAAAGGTTCTAGCAGCTAGAAGCTGCTTAAATTCGTTGAAAGTTGTATCTATCCATTTTTAACTATCCTTGCTTTTTAAAGCTTGTTTCCAGGTCTTAGGGGTATCCGAATTGTTATTAGTGGATGATTTAGCCCTTTGTTATGCCTTAAAGCATATCTCCTTAACGCATAAAGATATATTAAAATCATCGATATCCATAGAATCAGAATCGATTAAAGAATCCAAATCTGAAAACGGCTTTTCGATAGCACCCTTACTAGGGGCGCTAGAGCTAGGGCTCTCTAGGGGTAGCGCTAGAGGCGTTGCAGGCGCTGTTGTGGGCGCTGTAGACGTTGCCGCGGGCGCTGTATTGGTTGCCCTAGGGACTGTTAGTACAGGCGCTGCGGGCGCTAGACTTTCAGGCTTTAGGTAACTATCCTAAACTTCTAGATTATCTTGTGAGATATTAGCTTCTCCCTCTGAAGGATTAGTCCCTAAAGGCTTAGGGGACCTTACAGAGCCTATATCCTCTATAATTTTAATAAAGCTAGTCTTTATAACTAACCTTTTAGAGGGAATATAAATAAGATAAATAGTAGAACCTAGAGTAGCTAGTAACCGACTAGGAATAGTCCTAGGGGCTAGCTTTTAAAGCTTAGATCTTTGCTCTAGAGGTATTAGAACCTCACAATAAGACCCTATAGCCCTAATTTTCGAGAAATCAGGCTTATAGGAAGTCTTAGGCTCTAAGTTAGCTAGATATAACTGCTTAGGGGTTAAAGGTTTAGTTGTATTAGCTGTGATGTTAACTAATTCCACTATGGCTAGAAGGATGTAAGACTATAGATACAGGGGTAGCTTAGACCACTAAAGTGTAGCCCTAAGCTAGTCTAGGATAACCCTAATAGCCCTCTCTACTAGCCTATTCTATTTGTAAATATAGGGGCAAGAGGTGCTAAAACAAATTCCTTTAGAAGATAACTATAACTAAAGGTCGTTGTTAATTTCAGTACCTCCGTTAAAGTGAAGGTGCCTAGGATACGCGTTATATCGGTTTTTTAGGGCCCTAAAGAAGCCCTTAATAGCTAAAGAAAGGGTTAAGCCTTCTTTATTAGCTAATAAAAAGCACTATTTATACCGGGATTTTTAATTAATAAGAATAAGGACTACTGCCTTCTTATTATGTGGTATAGGTTTGATTTTAACTATATCTCCCTCTAGAATATCTAGAACTCTAGGGGGGTCCTAAATAGGTTATTTAGTTAGTCTTCTAATAGCTTTAGATTGCATATAGGCTATGCAGTTAAAATCCTTTTCTTTAACGGCGGAAAAATCAGGGATCCCTTTAGCTAATTTCAATGACTTCTTTAGTAAAGGGAGGCCTATATAGCCTAATTAAATGTGCCAAAGAAGGGCTAAATCTAGTAACTTCTTATAACTAGAATCTAGCTTTTTAGGGCTATTATCCCCTAGCTCCCTCTGTTGCTAGGTCTCTTAAGAATCACAGGCCTCTGGGGGCAGTAGACGGCCACTATCGTCACCCAAGTCATTAGGGTATGGACCTTCTAAACCCCCTGTAGAAGATGCCTAACTAGGAGCTTCGGTGGGACATAGGGCTAAATCATTATCTTCTAGCTCTTCGATTCGTTGATATTCCTTGGGATTAAAAGCTGGTTGCGGAATTTGAACCTCTATAGGGTAGGAAAACCCTAATTTGGTCTTATAAGCTCTTGGTTATCGTTGTTAGTTGCAATATTGAGAGCCCATAAAGGAGAGGTGGGTTGAATGTGTAAGAACCCTAGAAGGTGTGCTAGGATTCCTAATAGACCAAAAGATCCGCCAATGCTAGCCGTTGCTAACATTGCACCTTACAATCACTTAAGACTTATTGCTTACTTCTTTGCATAACACCCTGTGGGCTGCCCTATAGGCGTAACGCAACGCATAGCGCCTTACAATTATCCTTCCCCTCCCTAGGGCTCGTCCTAAGCCAGCGCGCCGCCACCGTCTAGTCAGGGATAAGGCCCGGATTCCGTGGCCTGCAGATAATCAGTAATTGCGAACCCCCAAGGCCCACTAGTTGCCTAGCTGCCCTGTGAGCCTAACGTAAGCTGCCTAGCCCCACTTTGATCCTAATTGTAAGGCGCTGTGCGTTGCGTTGCGCCTATAGGGCAGCCCACAGGGTGTTATGCAAAGAAGCAAGCAATAAGTCTTAAGTGATTATAAGGTGTAATATTAGCAACGGCTAGCATTAGCGAATCTTTTAGTCTATTAGGAATCCTAGCACACCTTCTAGGGTTCTTACAATTATGCTAGCCATTGCTAACATTGCACCTTACAATCACTTAAGACCTGTCGCTTGCTTCTTTGCATAACACCCTGTGGGCTGCCCTATAGGCGCAACGCAACGCACAGCGCCTTACAATTATCCTTCCCCTCCCTAGGGCTTGTCCCGAGCCAGCGCGCCGCCACCGTCTAGTTAGGGATAAGGCCCGGATTCCGTGGCCTGCAGATAATCAGTAATTGCGAACCCCTAAGGCCCACTAGTTGCCTAGCTGCCCTGTGAGCCTAACGTAAGCTGCCTAGCCCCACTTCGATCCTGTGCGCCACGCGCCCCTGACAGGACTCGAACCTAGGACTAGCACAACCAGAAGACCTGTAATGGCTAGCATAATTGTAAGAACCCTAGAAGGTGTGCTAGAGCTCCTAATAGACCAAAAGATCCGCCAATGCTAGCCGTTGCTAACATTGCACCTTACAATCACTTAAGACCTATTGCTTGCTTCTTTGCACAACACCCTGTGGGCTACCCTATAGGCGCAACGCAACGCACAGCGCCTTACAGAATGCTTACAGATTGTAGGAGTAGGTTGCCCCTTAATCTATAGAAAAAAGCCGTGTTTAGCAGGTTCTAGTAACCCACAGGGGCTTTTATTGGCTAGGAATAGCTAGTCTTTAGCTAGATAACCTCCCTTTAGGTAGTGAGATAACCCACTAACTAGGTTAGTATCTATGCCTAGGAAATATAGAGTATCTAGCAGAGCTAAGGGCCTATATTCTAGTGGATTTTTCTTAACTAGAACGTTAAAGACAGCTATGCCTCTTCCTTTAGGAAAAATAGGTCCTCCTACGGTAATTATAGCGCTAGTTTTACCTTTCTTTAGAGGTTTAAAGTCCCTAAAGAAAGCCTTATTATTACAAATATAACAGGAAGAACCCGTATTATACAAAAGGGAGTTTTTAACTATATCATTAGAGTAGCTAAAAGTAGGCTTACTAGTAGTGTTACTAGTGGTACTAGAGGTATCCAAGTTAGACTTAGAATCACTACTATTATCGCTGCTAGATTTATTAGAATCTAATTCTTTAACATATCCCATGGCTAGAGTATAGCCTAAAGTAAAAGCAGCTTCTTTTCCTTTCTATTTTTCCCTATTGCTACTCTTCTTCTTCTTCTGCTTCTTTTTAGAGGCTTTAGAAGGGTTTAAATCCTTCTTATCCTGCTCTTTAGTGGCATTAGAGTCCTTCTTAGGGTTAGGATTAGAAGAATTCTTTTCCTAATCCTTAGAATTTCCCTTATTATTAGAAGCCTTATAGCTAAGGGCCTTAGCTATAGGGAAGGTCTTATCCCTCTATTCTTCTAATAAATTCGCTATAAGGAACTGTAAATTTAGGGTATTTATAGGCAGTCCTTATGCCCTAGAAGCTCTAATAGTAAATCTTTGTCTCTTAGCCTAACTAGGAAAGGTCTGCTTTAATACATTAATATAATAATTTACTTAATTAATAGCGGCGATCTTTACACTACAAAGCTATAGTCTAGCTAGTAAATTATTAAAATTAGCATTAAAAGCCTCTAAAGATCCCTTATAACTTAAAAAGTTTAGGGAGTAGTAGCTAGCGTATAGTGTACCACGCTAGATTTTAGCACTCTATAAATACTGCCTAATAAGGACTTTATAGGCTTCTTTAGGGGATTTTTACTAATATATAGTAGCCTATAGTCCTAGTTAATAGCTATCTCTTAATATTATTAAAAGAATAGCTTAGTTATAGTTAGCTAGATAGCCTACTAGGCTTAGATTATCTATAAATTTAGGTAATCCTAGGGCTCTAAATTAAATGCTTAGGGCTTGCTTCCACTAATTATAGTTTTTAGGGCCTTTTAGCTTAGCTCCCTCTAGAATAGAGTAAACTTTCTTATTTAGTTCCTTTATAGCACCTATATTAAAGGTAGCTTATAAGTTACTAAAAGGTACGCTTATAGAAGTAATAGCTATTAGGTCTTCTTCTAGAACCTTAGTATTTTCTTCCTTAGGTCTATTAGAAGCCTAAAAACCTTGCATAATAGTTATAGTTTGCGTTAATTTCTCTAGAAGATTATTAATGCTAGCCTTATTTTTAATATAATTATCCTCGCTATGCCTAATAAAATCAGATAAGGTCTTGCCTTATTATTTAATCTAGCTCTATATCTATAGCTATAGAGCACTAGCCTAAATAGCTAGTTAACCTTCTATATCTATCTTACTAGGGTCCCTAGGGGGGCTAGAAGGGCCTATAGCAGGGGCCTTACCCTTAAAATTAGGTAGTGCTATCTTCTAAAAGTCCCTAAAAAAGGAAAAGAATCCCTATGCAAAAGCTCTAAATTTATTCCTATTACAAATAACGCGCGCTAGAAATTACTTATATTATAATCTAGTCACGTACGTAAATTATGTGGCAGGACTGTTTAAAAGGGTAGCCCTTAGGTCTAAAAAGTAAGTCTTTAGTATACGTAGGCAGAAAAATAGCGAAGAGAGGTCTCCGAGAAAATTTTTTTAACACTAAGACTAGGAATTGTAGATAATAGGTATTACAGAGGTTATAACGCAACGCAACGTAATGTATAGTGCGTGCAACGTAGTGTAATAGGTCAAAAAGCCTAGTATAAGTATACTAGATATCCAATGATTTCAAAGGATGTAGCGTATCTACTATTGTAAATAATATCAAATATAACAGTCGCAGTAGTGAATAGTATTGAAAATGGAAGGGAATCTAGCTAGAGGGATAGGAAGACCTCCCTACTAGATTCTAATGCGGCGGCTTCTAGATTCACTAGATTATAGCGTATTCTGCAAGATAGAGAGCTTTAATAGTTAAATATAGTTAATTCCTAGCTAGTATAGACAAACTAACAAGCAATGAGAGGATTTCTAGTCCCCTTATAGACCTACTAACTATATTAGAGGATCTAGACCGCTAGAGAGGTCTTAGGAGCTACTTTTTATTTTCCGCAAAACCTATTTATATGGGAAAAATAAAAAATCGACTCACGGCCATATAAACTAGCTGCCTAGGTGGCCTAACTAAGCACTTTAATATATAACCCTATTAATAAAATATACTATTAAATCCAGAAAAATTCAAGGATTTAAACAGTATACGTTAGCCTTTTATATAACTACTAGTTGCCTAGTTACAGTTGATTTTAGCTTCCCTATAGGGTAACCTAGTTGGCTTAGTCATACAAGCCCGTGGGTTGGTTGTGGGAACGCAAGTCACAACAGACGCTGCAAGCAACGCTCGTAACTAACGTTGTAACAACGCAACAAGGCAACTAGTGGGCCTATAAAATAGTGCTATAAATAGCATTATTTTAACAGTTATAGTTTATATTAATTTCTCTAGAAGATTATTAATACTAGCCTTATTTTTAATTATTATTATTATTATTTAAGTACGCTAGTTAGCCTTTACTAGCTATTTCTAGTACTCCTATAGATTAGTTAAAGAGGAAAACCTTTAGAAGGACAAAAAACCCCCTTACGTCTTTGTGTAGTCTAGCGCTAGCCCTAGGCTAGGTTAGCGTTGCTTTTAGTGTAGCTATTTATAGTTATTTATTACTAGCTTACGCTAGCCTTATCCCTTTATCTAAGTTTTTTAAGTTAGAAGGACTACTAACTCTCTCCCTTTACCTAGGTCCTAGCCCTTCTCTAGGCTAGTGCTAGTCTAATTATTATTACTACCTATAAAGTGAATTTAAGTTTATAATAATAATTTACTTTTCTTTTATAGTATTACTAACTCTATTATTACCTTACTTTTTAGCTAAATTTGCCTCTCTTTTAGCCTAAGTTATTTATAAACTTAGAGCACCTAGTTTTATAAAACTTCTAAAGGGGGAGGGTAAGGCTAGCCTATAGTTACCTTAGTATTAGCGCTCTTTTATTATTAGAGTTTTTATTTATTTATAATATTAGTATATTATCTTTATATTTATAAATAATAACTTATAGCCCCCCCCCCCCCTAGGGGCTATAAGAGAAGTTCTTCCTACCTTAGGATCCTAACCTCTTTCCTTTCTCCTATATTATACTTTCTTATAGGTTCTTTTTCTCTTTTTCTTTTAAGAACCTATAGGCCCTATCCTAGGTTAGTGCTAGTCTAGAAGCTAATAATTACTATAGTTTTATACGCTTATTACTATAGTTATAAAAATATCTCCCTCTTACTCCTTATTGCTAGTAAGTCTGCCTCTATTTCTATGTAATATAAGTACTAATTTACCTAGGAGCCTATGGTTTTGCTATATTACCTAAAAAAGCTACTTACCCTAAAGTAGCTATAATAAGCTTTTAATTGCAAGCTTTAGGTAAGTCTCTTTCGCTCTAGCGCTAGGCCTATTTTAATGCTAATTTAGTTTAGTTAGGTAAGCCTTAATAGTTTTAGTGTATTTCCTATTACGCGTAGTCTATTAAAACTCTAGGCTATTAGTGTTACAATATTATTAGTATGTTTTTCCTTTAATTCCACTGCGGTAGCAAAGCTAATCTATCTAAATAGGGGCTATAACTAATATGTGTTTTAATTACTAGGTTAGGAATAATAGTTATAAAAAGGTTTATACCACTATTTCTAGCCTAGAGCTACTACTAACTTATTTAATAGGTTAAGATTACTAGATATTAGGCAGAATATTAGTAGCTAACTAAGATATTAGCTAAAATTATAGGTAAGGCTAAGGTAAGTGCTTCTTTAGTGGTTTAATTCTATCCCTATACTAGCGCTAATTTGTCTGTTTTCCTAGGTCCCTAAGGATTTTAATACCTATGTTAAGAAGTTATATGCTAAAAATTAAAGTAAGAAGAAATAATCCGCGTTAGTAGCAGGCCTTAACCACTCTAGTTCTAGGTCTACTAGGGACTATTATAATAAGACTATCTTTTAGTTATATTAACTAGACGCGTAAATAGCGAAGATAAACTGTCTTCTAAGCGCCTCTCTCCTTACTAAGGGGTAGGCTAAAATCCTAGAGAATACTATTCCTATTCCTAAGGAGAAGTAGTTTCTTTATATTATTTTATATTAGCATAGGGGCATAATTAGATTAGAAGTAGCCTAGTAAAGGGGACTAATATACCTAGTGTTTAGTAGTTAGTTTATATAAATCTAATAATAAGTTCTAGAGTATATTTCTATCCTTATATACATTATAGTTACTTTGCCTCTAGCCTATTTCCACCCCTAAATTATCTATATTAGTTCCTAGTTTCCGCTATCCCTACTAGTTATTATTTCTATAGTCCTTAGTTCTAGTCTTTTATATTAGATACGCCTTAGTTCTAGCTCTAGAGCTCTTAACTTAGCTACTAGGTTATATACTAGCGTGTAATATTATAGTCTCTTTATAGTAAGAAACTATTTAGCTATAACTTTCGCTTACTAGGGGTTATTTAGGGCTAGCCTTACTTCCTATGCGTTTATAAGCTAATGTTATTAGGGTTATATATAACTATACCTATAGTAATTAACTATTATATAGTACTAGTCTTCTTTTACTTAGCTATAGCTATATAGAGGCAAAGCTACCCTAGAGATATTCTAAAGAAAAAGGAACTTATTAAGGCTAATCTTTCCTATTTATAATTATATAATTATAGAGAAAACATACTTATCTAGGTTAGTATAGAATTTCTAGATATCTTTTAGGTAGCTTAGTGGTTAGTCTTTAGCTAGTTCTCTAATGCGCTAGTCCTAACCTAGTCTTTCTTTATTATACTATGCTTCCTAGTAGCTTTTTCACTTATTATATAGGTTTATATTAGGTTTGTTTTCCTTATAATTATATTTTCTCTATAGCCTTCTTTAGGGTAGGATAGTTACTACTAACCTAGCTATAGTCCTAATTACCTTTACTATTTTACTATTAATAGTTCTATCCTTAAATCTCTTTTTTAAGTAGTTTAGGTATAGGTTAAGTAGTAAGACTTTAGTTTTAGCTTCTAGCTATATAATTAAGGTAGCCTTAAATGCCCCTATAATAACTTAGAGGTAGGCTAACTAGTTAGTTATAAAGCTTTTAACTATACCTTTTAGTTTCCCTTTTTTCTTAGTTAGTATATAGTAAGCGCTTACTCTATAAGTAATTATAAGGTAAACTACCTAGGTATATAGAAAGCGCGCGTCCCTAAAGCTATAACCCTATACTAACACTACTAGTAAGGTAAGTATAAGTTATTACTAGGCTAATTTCCCTTTAATAATTTTCTTATAAGTACCTTAAGTAAGTTTCCTATTAACCTAGATTCTAAGGAAATAGTAAGCCTTTATAAGCACTATTTTCTTTACTCTAAGCTAGACTTTAGTCTAGGGGGGTTAGTAGGATTTGCTAAAGTGTATAAGTTTTATCTTAGCTAGGTTAAACTTTACTCTTACTTCCTTTACCTAGTCCTTATAGATCTTTTACATAGCCTTAAGCCTTCTCTAAGTCTAAGCTATATTCTTTCTAAAAGCTATAATATTTATACTATTAGCAAAGCCTATTACTACTATACCTAGTATAGCTTTAAGATAAATATAGAGTTTTACTAAGTATAGAAGAAAGAGAATAAGGGAGAGAGGGGATCCCTATAGGGTGCTAGCCTTAATTTTAAAGGGTCTTAAGAGTTCTTTATTAACACTAAGCTAGCTTATTCTCCCTATAAGAAAGCTATATATTATTATAACTAGCTATTATAGGATACTTATCTTAATAAGAAAAGCTATAAGGTATAGGTAGCTAACCCTATTAAATACTAATAAAATATCTATTTATATAAGTAAGGCTAATTTACCCCTCCCCTAGGCCTCTCTAATATACTTTATTAAGGCTCTTATTATAGTCTTTATTAATCTATTAACTTTATTTCCTATTTAGAGCTTAGGGAGAAGGCTATTTATCTTAGTGTAAGTTATAAGCTACCTTACTATTACTACTTCTATAACTTTTCCTACTATATTAAGTAGTAAGATAAGTCTTTAGGCATTAGTGTGTCTTATTTCTTTAGTTATTTTTCCTAGTTTCCTAATTACTATTACTCTAGCAATGCAAAAGCAAGCTAGGAAATAGCTAACTATAATAGCTATATTTAGTAGCCTAGTTATCGTAAGGTAGGCTAGTTTGCTATAAGCCTTAATAAATCCTATAGGGAGTTTATTATTACCTAGGGCTTTCTAATTACTTATATTTATAAGGATATTCCTAATCTCTTAGGGGGTAAATAGGTCTAGGTCTAGAACTAGTATATTATTAAGCTTAGGGAAAGATAGGTCTAGGATATAGGATAGGTTTGCTATAGGTTTAGGGAAGAATCTTTATGCTAGTATACTTACCTTATCTTTATATATAATAGCTAGGTTAGGGTTATTATTAGACCTTTTAAGTTTTAGTAGCCTAGGGAGCTCTAGGGGAGCCTAGCTCTAAAGCCTAGCCTATCTTTCTAGCCTTTATACTACTCTATCCTTACTATTAGTGTTAGCTTGCCTTAGCGCATCCCTTTACGCGTTTCTTCTCTTTTCTCTAATAACTCTTTCCTAGTTCTTATTTATATTAGCATATGCTTACTAATTTACTTTAGTCCTTTAATGCCTCTATTATCTCTTAGCCTAATTAGCTTTAGTAACTAACTCTTTAGCCTTTCTAAACCACTATGCTTTTAGTTTAAGTAAGCCCCTAGGTTTTTAGAGGGCTACTATCTTAGCTATTTCCTAGAGATTTATAATTAACTATATAGTGTAGGCATTAATACCTTCCTTATTACATAAGTCTAGGGCGTTTTTTAGTAGTAGTTAGTTAATTACCTTTACTTCTATAGTTTCTTTATCTATAGTGCTTTAAGTATACCTAAGGGTTAGGGGGGTAGCCTCCTAAGGGTTAGTAAAGATATAAATTAGTTATAGTATATAGTTAGACCTTATTAGGTTATTAGCTCTATTATAATATACTTAGATATTAGGAGTTACTTACGCTAAATCTATAGTGCTATCTTTATTACCTTTATTCTATCTAGTAGGTTTGCCCTATAGCATTACTAATCTAAGCCTTTACTAGCCTATAAACTTTAGTAGTTCTTTTGCCTTATTACTAGTCCTATTAAATCTATCCTATAGTAAATACTTCTAGTTAAAGTCCCTAATAAATACGCTTTAGTTATAAGGCTCTTTTATATTAATAGTGTAAATAGAAGTGTTTTAATTATTACTATAATTTTCTAAGTAAAGAGAGTAAATATTTACGCTATATATTTCCACTAGGGACTAGTTAGTTTCTCCCTAGGCTACCTATAATCCTATAGCATGCTTTTTATTAATATATATAGTATTATATCTATTATAGTATATAAGTTAGAAGTAGCTAAGGCTTAGAGCTAGGGGCTAAGGGTTTTTTATATATTCCTATTCTTAGATTACTATTATATCTATATTAGTGTAGTGCTAGAGCACTATATATATAAGATTATCTTTCTTATTTATATTCTAATAGAGGACTTATAATATTACTATATTAGTTAGGGGGGTTAGGGGTTTTCTCTATCTTACGCTAGTTCTATGCTAGCTCTAACTTACTTTATGTATTATCTAATGCTATTTGCCCTTATAGCTTTAGGCTATTTTATGCTTTGCTTTGCTAGGGTTAGGTAGCCTCTTTTTTTTCCTACTATAGTAATTAGTGCCTAGGCTATAGTAAGTCTTTCCTAGCTTAGGGATAGGCTTTAGGTAGCAAAGTATACTAGTTACTCTAAGTATCCTGCTTTTACTATATTTTATTTCTCTTTTAGAACTAGGTAGTCCCTAAACTAGGCTAGGTAAGGGCTAGAATATAGGATATATTTCTCCTATACTTATCTATTAGTAGTTAGGTAGGTTATTTCTTTACCCTTATAATAGCTAGCTTTACATCTCTTACACTTTAGGGCTACCTTATAGTACTTTATAATATATCCTATTTAGAAGTAGTTATAGTATTATTAGGGCTATAAGGTCTTATTATATAGTTTAGTGTAAAATAGCTTTACTTTAAAGACTATTCTATCTTTATAAATCTTATTAGTATCTTTAACTTTAGCTAATCTAAGGATAAGGGTAGTTCTTAGGGCTTCTTTATATTAGGGGCGCCTTACTATTACCTTAATTATATTAACTTTATTTACTTTACCTAGCTTTACTACTAGGTTCTTAATAAAGGTATGCTTTATAAGGAAGCCCTTAACTATAACACTAAGGATATAGTAGTAAAAGGCTACCTTTAGTCTAAAGGCAATAGGAATCTATTTCTAATTATCTTTATACTAGGTAGTAGTCCCTTTAAATATAATAATTATATCTTTACTTAGGAGTCTTCTAGCTATAATTACTATAGCTTAGCCTATAGCCTTATTTACTACTATTACTATATCTTTAGTAATCCTAGACTAAAGTAATTCCTATATAGTATTCCCCTTAATAAGGACTTCTCTATCCTATTTACCTAGGATTTATAAGGAGGGAGAAGTAGTATTAAGTTATTTTAGTAAAGTAAGTCTTATAGTAATGCTTACCTAGGTTAGAGTAGTGCTACCTTTAGTTACTTTCTTAATTACCTTCTTAAGGACTTATAAGAGTGCTTCTTTAGTTATATAGATATTACTATTATTATTATTTTTCTATTCTAGTTTAGCTTAGATATAGTTTACTATTAGGAGGGTTATAGCCTTAGTAATACACTAGACTTTAGCTACCTTATTACTAGGGATAAGACTAGCTATCTCTTTATAAAATTTCTTTTCTTTAGAATAATTAAATTAAATCTATTTTACTATAGGTCTATTATTACTCCTATAGATATTAAACTATCCTATACTAGCGTTAAGGTAATAGTAGCTCTATGCTAGCCCCCTTTCTCCTTTATTAATAACTATTAGCACCTTATTCTTATACTTACCTTTAGATCTATTATAATGCAACATTATAAAAGGGGGTAATTAATAATAAGGAATTTAAATATTAGCTTAGTTTGTATTTTAGAGGCGATTCCGTACCTTTGGGTTAGTGCGGAAAAGTATGCAAAGGTGCCTTATTTTTAATATAATTATCCTTACTATGCCTAATAAAATTAGTTAAGGTCTTACCTTATTATTTAATTTAACTTTATAGATATAAAGTACTAGCCTAAATAGCTAATTAACCTTTTATATCTATCCTACTAGGGTCCCTAGGGGGGCTAGAAGGACCTATAGTAAGGCCCTTACCCTTATAACTAGGTGGTGCTATCTTCTAAAAGTCCCTATATTAAATCTCTAAATTTATTCCTATTATAAATAACACACGCTAGAAATTGCTTATGTTATAATCTAGTTACGTACGCAAATTATGTAGCGAAGCTATTTAAAAGGGTAGCCCTTAAGTCTAAAAAGTAGGTTTTTAGTATACGTAGGCAGAAAAATAGCGGAGAAGAATCTCTAAGAAAATTTCTTAACACTAAGGATAGGAATTATAGATAATAGGTATTATAAAAGCTATAACACAACGTAACGTAATATATAGTGCATGTAATGTAATGTAATAGGTTAAAAAGCCTAGTATAGGTATACTAGATATCTAATAATTTTAAAGGGTGTAGCGTATTTACTATTATAGATAATATTAAATATAATAGTTATAGTAGTAAATAGAATTACAAGAGGTTATAGTTATAACTAGATAGTTATAGGTTGCAATATAGTGGTTGCGGGTGCGGCTATAGATAATTTTTAATACTAAGGGTCTAATGTTATAATGCGTTACGCTAGTAAATAAAAAGCTTTAAATTCTAGTGGTTTCCTTTATAATCTTAAGAGCCTATAGGTATAGTAGGTAATAACTAATACCTAAAATTAAGCAGTAATTACAGTAGAATAACGCAGTAATATAGTAATCTATAGGCCTTCTAGGCTTATAACCTATTAAAAATAGAAGGGAATCTAGCTAGAGGGATAGGAAGACCTCCCTAGTAGATTCTAATGCGGTAGCTTCTAGATTCACTAGATTATAGCTATATTCTTTAAGATAGAGAGCTTTAATAGTTAAATATAGTTAATTCCTAGCTAATAAATAGTCTAATAAGTAATAAGAGGATTTCTAAGTCCCCTTATAGACCTACTAACTATATTAGGGGATTTAGATTACTAGAGAGGTCTTAGGAGCTACTTTTTATTTTCTATAAAACGTTTTTATATAGGAAAAATAAAAAATTAACTTATAGCTATATAAACTAGCTACCTAGGTAGTCTAACTAAGGATTTTAATATACAACCCTATTAATAAAATATACTATTAAATCTAGAAAAAATCAAGGATTTGAATAGTATACTTTAGCCTTTTATACGACTACTAGTTGCCTAGTTATAGTTGATTTTAGTTTCCCTATAGGGTAACCTAGTTAGCTTAATTATACAAGCCTGTGGGTTAGTTGTGGGAACAACGTAGGTCACAACAGAACGCTGCAAGCAACGCTCGCAACTAACGTTGCAACAACGCAACAAGGCAACTAGTGGGCCTATAAAATAGTGCTATAAATAGCATTATTTTAACAATCTTATTCTATCTCTATATAGTAGTTATAATTATTTTATAGTATAGTAATTAGCTAGCCTCTTTACCCCTATATAAGACTTTACTTAGGGGCTACTTATTTTCTATAAGGGGAATATTTACTTCCTTATTTATGCTTTCCTTATTTATCCTATATAAGTTAATACTAACCTTTAGATAGTAAGGTAAGAGAATAGTATACTCCTAGATATAATAGTCCTAGGATATATATTATAGGTAGTATCCCTCTTAGTAATATTTAGCTAGCTTTGCCTCTAATACCTATTTTGCTTATTATATATTTATAATAGCCTTTATCCCCTTCTCCTTCTTAGCTAACTTACTTTATTACCTTAGGTAAGTCCTAGCTATATAAACCCTAGTTATTAGTATATTACCTTTATAGTTAATTTAGGCTATAGGTTTTACTAGTTAGGGTTTGTGTTAAGTCTAGTACTTATTCTCTAAGGTAAGGGCTTTTATATTAACTATAATCTTATAATATTACATAATAGCTATATACTAATTACTTTAGCTAATACCCTATCTTACACTAATCTCTCTTAAATGCTTATTAAGCATATATTAAAGCTTTACTAGCTTTACCTTACTTATTGTGTGCTATAAGATGCGCGCCTAGAAAACACGCGATCACGATAACAAGCGCTAGGGATTATTAAGATAGATAACATAATAAGGGATAATAATATTAGTTATCTAAGTAAGGGGACTATTTAATCTATAAAGAGACTGCCTATAGCTAGATTCTTTTTGCATTAACTACGCACCATAAGATTCTTAAGTTAACCCTTAAGTTTTACTAAGTTTTATTTAAGAAAATACCTAAGCTTATAATAAGATAAACTAAGATTATTTCCCCTTATTTAATTAATATAGCACTTCTAATCTAATAGACTATTTAATCTAGAGCATCTCTATATAATAAGATATCTCTAGCTATTATTATAATTAATATCTTTAAGATAATTAACCCCTCTTGTTATGCGTAGGCTATAGTGCTACTTGCAACCGTGGGCTAGCATCGTGTCTTTTAGGGTGTTGTTTTCCGCTTGACAAATTATCTAGTATTCCCCTTTTACTAGTAAAAGCTTCTTAGAAAAGCAAATAAAAAATATAGAAAATATCTCCCTTAGACCTTACTTTATTTAGTTAAGCTTTATAAGGGCTATTTTCTATTTATAGGGGTTAGAGAATATAGTTTTTAGGTATTCTAGGAAGTAAGTAAGGTTAAATTTAATAGTATTACCTTATTTAAAGTAAGTAATTACCTAGGACTAAACCTTAGAAAATAGGTTTTAGAAAATAAGTATTTATTTGTCCTTATTAAAACTAATAAAGTCCTAGTTTACCTATAACTTATATTCTATTAAGAGCCTTTATATAGTAAATAAGGCCTTATTACTATTATATAGGTTACCTATAGGGATTAGCTTTTATTTTGCTTTAGGTATAAAAAGGACTAGGTTAAGGGCACTAGGCTAGGCTAAAGGGGGTAGTTAAGCTAAAGGCTTTAAGGTATTTATATATATATATTTCTAAAGGCATTTAAGCTTTACTACTTACTTATATAGTATAAGTTAAAGCATCTTAATTTAGGCTTATTAAGCTACCTATAGTACTATAGCATTAGATAGGGGCATTACTATTCCCTAGCTAGGTTAGTCTTATAGTTAAAGCATATCTATTATATCTATTAATATATCTATTAGTATATTTATTATAAATTTTAATAGCTATTATAAAGGACTAAAGGAAGTTTCTTAATTATTATAGACTAGCCCCTAGGTAATTATAATAAGGTATTAATATAATATTAAGAAACTTAAGGAAAAGAAAAAGAAAGGTAAGAAACCTATCTTTACTAAGGCCCCTTATACCCCCTAACTACCTTATATAAGCCCCCTTTTCTATATCCTTACCTATGTAAGACTATCCCTACCCGCATGCACTATGTGAATGCTTAGGCAAAGCCTAAGCCCTTACAGAAGGTTAGTAACTAAGACGTAAAAGCCTTAGCTTTCCTTTCCTTACTAATATAGTCTAATCTTTGTGATAAAGCATTAGTAGGATTTAGCTTCCTTGCCTAGTGTTTAATAGTGAAGTTAAACGGGCATAGCTTATCTAACGCAGTGACCTAGCGACTAGTTATACAATATCCTTTGTAACGAAATCCCTTTTTAACACCCACGAATTCTCTAAACTATCGTAGCCCTTCCATTTTACTAAGAATTTTCGCCGTTTTCCGTTGTAGCAATGTGAGATAATTCTCTTGACTTCGAACTCCTCTTCGTTGTCCTCGACGTTATCTCGCAGCGAGGACGCGATTTTCGCCGTTTTCCGTTGTAGCGATGTGAGATAATTCTCTTGACTTCGAACTCCTCTTCGTTGTCTTCGACGTTATCTCGCAGCGAGGTGACAAGTCAATCTCTCATCCCTCTAGAATTATCTCACATCGCTACAACGGAAAACGGCGAAAATTCTTAGTAAAATGGAAGGGCTACGATAGTTTAGAGAATTCGTGGGTGTTAAAAAGGGATTTCGTCACAAAGGATATTGTAAACGGCTACCCACCAACCACAACGCAGGCAGGGAATTTTGATGTTACTATTTAGCAAGTTAGCAGCTGCAACATCGCGAGCAAGAGGCGAAACTTACGCGGCAGTTTTGGAGGCTCGTGATGCCCTTTTCCGAGGAGACCTTTCCGGAGCAGGCGCGGATGTACCAGAGATTGACTTGTCAAGGCTTCTAGGCCGGAATAGATAGAACAGGGTAAAGGTATAGCTAAGATAGCAGCTATGTCGCTAAAGGTAGGTAGTGATACTTAAGGGTTTTAATCTCTAGCCTCCTATATTCTATGTGTGCAACCTTTGCCTAAATACCCCCTTTATATGCATGTCACTAGCTCGTGGTAACCTCGCAGCTAGGGCACTGCGAGCCCTAAGTGGGTCCTACTATACATAATGCTATCGCCTCTATCGCCTGTGTCGCCCTATAGCCTCCACGACCCTAACATTAGGACTAATAGTAGATGCACATTTGATCGCGTTTAGTTATCCAAACACATGTACATAATCATAACCACATTAAGACTATACAAAAAATATAAAATTAACGATTGTTTTCCTACGACGCATGTATAAGTTATAACATTCGCTTACAAGCCAATGCTCCCGTTACGAAGCTGCTTGTTATGGACTGACCCCTTGGCGACTGCTGTTGGGCGTCGATATGATATTGAGAAACTTGAGGAGGCAAGAAAGGAAGGTAGGATACCTGTCCCTTGCTATGCCCCTTATACCCCCTAGCTATCTTATATCAGCCCCCGACTGTTGTGCACTACAACTAATGCTTGGGCAAAGCCCAAGCCCTTACACTGCTCAAGTTTTCGGCCATAGGACTCTAGCCTTAAATAGGCTCATTTTCTAGTATTAGTCTACAGCTTCAAATTTCCCTTGAGAACGGCGAAAGCAACTTCCGTATTGCCGACAGTCAAAAGAGATATCACGGTATTTGCTAGGATCAGAGACGGGAGATCGCTTGTCGCAACTTCGTCCTTGCACTTGTCCAAAGCCTGTGCGTAAAAAGTTGAGCTCAAATGGCCAATTCCAAGCAATTGAAATAGACGACCCATATTGTAATATCGCTCTGCTGCGGTGTCAGACCCATCGTGCACATGCTGTCGAGAGTAGTCTGATAGAAAGGCTTGGCCTTGCAATATGAGGTACTGGCGATTTGTTGATTGTCTTTTCAAACCGTAGTGTACATAGGCTAAGCCTAGACTTAGATTCACCATGGAATTCGTTGGATCAAGTGACCGGGCGCGAAGAAAATATCCTGTGAGAGATATATGTTAGCTGCCGGACGCCCCTCTGCTTCAGCCGCTGACCATACCCAATGCATAAGAATAACTAGTCGAAGTAAAGAGAATATGGCCGTAGAGCATTAGTAGACATATGTCAATATCTAATCCAACAGAATCCGTGCGCTCAGTTTCGTCATTATCTCCTCGCTGCTGGACTGCCGTTTCATGGCTAGCATCGATAGCCTTTATCTGTCGCAGAATGTACTTCTGGGCTGGCCCAGATGTGTACCAGGAGACTGGCGATTGACAAAGAAGAGAGACCAGAGCATACATTCGGAAAGAATCTGAGACTGCACCGTCGCGCATCAGATGCCGGGCAATCGCCACGCAGCGTTCCTCGTCGTTGGTGTATATGGCACACACTAGGTGTAGTCAGTACATATTGCCACAAAAAGATTGAATTGGGTTCACCCCTACCACTCCATGCAACGTAAATTGCAAAGTCATGCTTCGTGGATTGGAAAACTATAGAGTCTTTGGCGGCTGCACAGACTTGATAGGCTTCTTGGCGCCGGTTCACAATCGCTAATCCGATTGCGTATTCAAGGAACAGATCCAGCCAATCATCAAAAGTAATGCCCTGATGTGTGGTAAGACCAAGGCAGTCGAGTTGATACCCTGATTGCTCGGACTGAGGAGCCATTGCTTCGATGGTCAGTAAAATGAGCAGAATCGATGCGTCTTGACACGCGCAAGTCAAAGACTCTGGAGAAATGGTCTCCAGTTCGTGTATACTGGTCATCCAGATAACTTACAACGGGCCAATCGCTCATACATCTGTGAGAGTTCTGTTTCTGGCAGGTTTGCGACACCTGGCTGTGAAAGACCACTTGATCCCAAAAAGTGCAAGTATTTGTCCCAACTGTAGAATCTTTTCAAGGATCTGAAGTCATCGATAAGCTCTTTGGAAGAGTCCATCCAGACTGGTATAAGTTCCTTATCGCCTTGCTCAATCCGCTGCTTCAAGCTCCGCACGACACCGTATTGGTGGGAAAGTTTGACGGCCCGGGCTTGCTCATCCTGACGGCGCTTGTCTGGACCGGCGAGCCTCTTTAGTCTATATCTTCTTGGAATCGTTGGTCGCTTTGATCCACCCGATGATGCCGCTCTGTTTGCTACACCCCTTCGGGAATGCTGCCGTGATGTCTGCGGGATAATGCCGATGGGTTTGTGGACGCTCCGAAGCTCATGCTCATCAGAGTGATTTTGGCCAGGCCGGCCCTGGGCTCCACGCAGGGCCAAGGCTTCAGCAGCCAGAATGAGAGCCTCCTCGTCTTCTCTAGCTTTCTCATACATATTGGCTAGCTCAATGCGGGCGTCAATATTATCTTCATCAACATCTAGTGCCGCGAGAAATAGCTCTTCTGCTTTTGCCTGCTGCCCAGAGTCAAGGTAGCATCGCCCCAGTTGTAAAAGGACTGCAGCGTCTGGGCTACCTGGCAAGCGGCGAAGTAACTCAAAGTACTTCATAGCTAACTCTGAGATACCTCTTTGGCCAAGTTCGAAGCCTAAATCATACACCAGGAAGGGAAATTCTTTTGCAAATGTTTCTGTGGTCCCTTCCTCTGGATCTAACCAACTCAAGTGGTTCTAGACGATCAATCAGCTGCTTGTCTCGAGTAGCATATGTATGAAGACAGGAAGTTATACCAAAGCTTCTTGCTGATGACACAGTTTCAGGCGGTATATTGCCAAGCGCACGCGAAATTCCAGGGGCAGGAAGAGCCCGAATCGCACGGAATTACTCTCGCAGGCCATGAAGCCGGGTACAGATAATCGACGTTCATCGGATTCATCCCACTCTCTATCATCAATTTGCCATTCGTCCCAAAATGCCTCTGAGATGCGTCCCGCAAGCCATCTTGAACGCCTCTTTATTTCAAAAATTGCTTGTTGATAGTTTTCAGCGGATGCCAGAAGCTCCACTAGCATACCAATATCATGCCAAAGCAAGTTGCAGTCTCGTTCTTCCCCGGTGTCAACTAATTTATCAAAATACTGTGCATAGGCAGAAATTGCAGATGAAACGGCCGATGCCGCATTTCTGCTGTCGACGCATGCCTCTGCAAGCTTCCTTATGATATCCAGATTATATGGCTCACGCTTGAGAATGTATTCGTATTCCGCAATTGCCGCAGACAGGTGACCTTGTTGAAGACAAACGCTAGCCTTGCCGACTCGAGCCTCAATATTAGTGCGATCTGCTCGGAGAGCAGCAGAGAAACAGAGCCTTGCGGTGTGCAGGTTGGCTGAATCGTCGTCAATGGCGAGCTCTAGAGCAAATGAGGCACTCCCGAGCCAACCTGATACATCTTTCGGCCGGAGGTGGGCCGCATACACCATGGCCGAGAGCGCTCTGTCTAGCTCACCACGCTCTCTGAATATGGACGACAACGCTGTCCATGCTTGATGAGTTTCTGCGTTGATTCTGATAACCTCGAATGCAATGTCAAGTGCACGATCGTAATCGCCACTCAAGAATGCGTGGTTAACTCTTGAGAGCCGGGCTGTGATATCACCCCGCGGTTTGGCAGCTTTTCGAGGTCCCCGAGCACCTCTTCCCCGCGACACTCCTCGGGCATCACGAATCCCATCGGCTGCTCCCCGGTGGGACTGCAGGAATTCTCGTACTGATGCATCAAACCTAGCAATATCGCCTTGAAGCTCTTCGAGATCCGAATCTGCATCGGATGCTTCATCGGTGACGCTTGTACAGTTGCTGTTAGTGTCCATTTTGGAAAGAATGTTCGTGACAAGATACAAGTTCCATGAGACCGCACACCATGCTCCTCTTAGAGCGGCGCGAAACAATTGGAAATTATCGCATGCTCTTACATTTCTCGTGTTGGATCATCTGGAGGCTCCATTGTCCTGTTGAGAACTACAGCCAATCGTAGTCAGCGCAAATCACCTTCCGAATATCCCGAAAACGGTTGGAAGACTGTTCGATGTAACATGAAGAGTTCAAACCTGAAACGTCTTAATTGCAGAGTCGAATCCGGCCCGGGGCCGGCGTTAGCGTTTTTAAATAAGAGTACTATCCGTCGCATAATCGACGGGTCAGGCGACCGTGAGATGTTTGAAAAATTTGGCGCTGTGCAGCTGGCCAAGGGTTTGATCCACGAAACATGACGAACTTTGTCAGGGTGCAAAGTATACATAAGACGCGCTAACGATTTTCGTTAGCTAATTTACATAGAGGATTCATAGACTGAGGACTATTGAATTTTTTTTTTGCTTATTAGTTATGGCTAATGCAATGCCTAACTAGTGGGATGTGGGATGTGGGATGTATGTGGCCCTATTACGCTACGCGGTGGGTACAGCGCCGGTAAGCAAGAAAACACAGCTCTGAATAGCAACGCTCTATAATATTAGTATTTTGTCAAGCGGAAAACAACACCCCAAAAGACACGATGCTGGCCCACGGTTGCAAGTAGCGCTATAGCCTACACATAATAAGAGGGGTCAATCGTCTTGTTAATATTGATCACAACAACGGCTAGAGATATCTCGTTATGCAGAGATGCTCTAGATTAAATAGTCTATCAGATTGGAAGTGCTGTCTTAATTAAATAAGGGGAAATAATCTCGGTTTATCTTATTATAAGCTTAGGTATCTTCTTAATAAAACTTAGTAAAACTTAAGGGTTAAATTAAGAATCTCGTGGTATGTGTCTGCTTAAAGAATCTAGCTATAGGCAGTCTCTTTATAGATTAAATAGTCCCCTTGCTTAGATAACTAATATTATTATCCCTTATTGTGTTATCTATCTTAATAATCCCTAGCGCTTGTCATCGTGATCGCGTGTTTTCTAGGCGCGCATCTTATGGCACACAGTATTATTGTCAGGGAGAGCTTCCTTGAAGCTTAGGATGTATGAGGGCAGCGCGCATTAACTAGGATAAAACCCTCTCTAAGATAATAGGTAAATATAATATATTAGAAGTACCTCTAGAAACTAGTTATTACTATAGTATACTATATACCTTTAAGGTATAAAAGTTAGGTGCTATTTACACCTCTAATTAACTAAATTAAACGTTTTCTATTCTCTATTCCGTTTCTTAACTGTCACAATAAAGTACATCTAACATTACTTATGCCTTACTATTGTACAGTCTTGTGGATAGGTATTCTTTCTAAATGTTGCACCTGTAGTTATCATCTCGTAAAAACCAAATTGTATGGATGGCCATGTACATGTGTACAATAAGAGCCATTATACGGAATAGTATTCAAGGACTTTGCAGATTATATACATTGCACGAACGGCTCTGATGTTGCCTAAGATCGCTAGCCAATTTAAACAATTCCCATCAGGAAGTAGGTGCAGATAAATTACCACTAAAATGGGTATATAAGCAATACCACTAAGCCTTTCAGCAGTGACACCTTACTACCCAAGTCTACCCTTAGCTTTTGCTTCTGTATCATAGGTTAGAAATTGACGCAAATCTCATTTAGTGAGATGAGACTTCCAGATTATCGTACCTTTGACTTGCTCAAAGACCTTCAACATCTTCCTCCGAGCGCCCAAGGCATTGACGCCTCGGTCTTCCAAGGCCTTGTCGTCTAATTCGACCAAATCCGTCCACTTCATGTCTTTCAAGTTGTCCGTGTATTTGTGAAGCCGAAGGCTGCGGAGCCAGCTTGGGATATCCTGAAGCAACGTGGGGTCGGTAGGATCTTCCGGGGGTTTAGAACTACCTCTCCGACCTCTCGGTGAGCGGCCACGTACCATATCAGAGTGATCTGACAAATATCCTTCATGACCACCAATGCCCAGCTGCCCCAGATTCACGGATGGAATCCCCGCTACCTAATAAACCAGAAGAACCATCATAGGCGCTCAAGAACCCATTGTTCTGGGGCGAGGTGAAGTGAGAAACTGGCCCTAGCCCTTGATGTAATGCAATACCTGGCGAGCTAGGGCGCGAGCGTTGACCACTCAGCCCCAACCCTTGTTGTGCTTGCATGGCCAACACTTGGTCGCGACTCAAAACTTGCCCATGTTCATTTATCATGACGACATTAGTACCAGGTAAGTTGACAAGTTGACTAGGGGGTGACATTTGTGCGTGACCACTACCCTGGGCATCATTCGACCTGGCGCGACGATACTTCCGGACATCGTCGAGAGCAAACCGATTATTGACTGTCGACAGAGCAGCAAGTTTCATGGCTGTGGCATTGGCTACCATATCGGCTTGGTTGCTGCTCGCATTCCCTGTATTGAATGTGGGTGCCATAGGCGTATTTACCATGGAAGCCCAGTTACCGCTTCCTGATTGATACGGGGAAAGTAGAGGTAAGTCAGACGTGTTCTTGTCTGGAGCAGTAAGCGTAGTATTCTGAATAGCTGAACCACTCGACATTTGCGGTCGGGGGGGATCTTAGCCCGGCGGAAGGTGGAGGCTGTACGAATTGGCCCATAGGCGTGGTTTGAGACGTACCAGGTTTACCACTTGCCAATTCAGTTCCGGGAGAGTTGCCCCAAGGTGAAGCAGAAGTGGCTAGACCAGGGTCTCGAGCTTCCTGGCCGGCTGGCATAGAAAGACGACCGTCCATAGCTGCAGAGTTACGATTCGAGGAAGGGGGGTTGCCAGTTTGTTGAGTGAACTTGGCCTTTTCAGTGGCAATTGCTGCTGCAGCATCCGGGAACATTGCATTAATTGTGGAAGGGTCCAGTCCCGAGTTCCGCTTATTTGCTGCAGTGACAGAATTTCGAGAATATGAATTGCGAGTCGAATCAACGTTTAACTTATTCATCGCGTCGCTCAAACGATTCGACATGGGATCTGTGACGTGTTAAAAATGGATGGAATTCAGTCTGTCATTGCAGGAAATTTTCGGCGTGATTGTAATCCCGAACCTTTGTCAAAGTTTGCAGGAGACAGCATCCCAGACATGGGATGGTTCTTCCCCATCTGCTGGAGAACCTGGATGAAGAATCGTATTTGAACCTGAGTCGTTTGTTGCAGCAGTGCGTACAATGCCGCAGTTCGCTCAGCTTCGCTCAGAACTCGGAACCATTGCTCTATAGCACTAAGTTCATCTTTAAAGTCTTGGTCTAAAGTTGCAGCAGCCATCTCCTCCAACGTTGTCTCGTATTGGTCAATATCGGCGATCCACTGTTGAGCGATTTTGTCCTGAGAGTCATTGTCTATGTTGCCTTGGCCTTGTGACTGTTGAGTCTGACCATAGAAGTCGGACGAGGGCCGGATGCGACTTGCAGATGATGAGGGAGTAAGGGCAGCCATATCGGTTGAGGTTCGAAGAGAGCTACCGGACCCAATGGCTCTCGAAGGAGGCGGCCGAAGTGATGAAGAACTATGAGCCTCTGGAGTGCTATTGCGGTTCCCAACGACGTGATTTCCGGACATGTTGAGCATTGTCCAACAGTAAGGTACGCAATAGTTAGAGCCTGTGGTGGACTGTGATTTATCTCGTTTTGTTATAGGTTGTGGGGTTGGGAAACTGTCTCGAGACGGATGTGTGGCTCCTGCAGTGACCGGCTGACTTCAAAGGAGTTAAAATAAAAAAAAACAAATGCTCAATACTGGAGCTTGTTCCGGTTAAAGAAACACTGATGAAGCTGTTGATAGGTTACCTTCCTGCGATGACGGTGGCACGGGGAGTAGTGATGGCCAGGGAGTTTGGGCTGTGCAAAATGTGAAGACAATGGGTGACTTACCACAAACAAGTGAACAA
Source organism: Epichloe amarillans (assembly GCA_024072835.1). NCBI lineage: Eukaryota > Fungi > Ascomycota > Sordariomycetes > Hypocreales > Clavicipitaceae > Epichloe > Epichloe amarillans. The sequence continues at coordinate 1,645,957 of CP099637.1, read as the reverse complement.
ACACAACAACTATTGCGACAGAACGTAAAGAATCTGCTTCCAGGCAGGCAACAAATCGATGATGAAATATGCCGCGAAGGCAAGCGCCGTTCAAGAAACGATCAGGAAATGGCAGGTGGACGCCACGACTTGTCCTGCCAGTTCAAGTGGAAGTGGTTTAAGGACTTTTGGGGCGTGTGGCCTCGGGAGCCTAAGGTACTAACAGGGAATAGGTCTACGGACTAGCCAGCTGACTTGTTCAACAAGCAAAACAGTCGAAGCTGCATGCATGCACCACCCACCATCCTGATTGGTTTTAATTTTCAGCATGACTTGTCTGGCCCCCCCCTAGAGCGTGAGGCAGCCAAGATGGGTTATGAAACAGCTCCTGATTGCTTTGACTGCCCCCTTTTTGTATCAACTCACATCAATGTACAGTGAGGTAGCAAATGTCAGGATAATAAAGGATTTATATTATTAGGTGTACCAGGGTTTGGTGTTTCTCAGACAGGTAGGTATGCAGTGCAAAGCACAATAACTCTTCAGCCCTGCGCAGCACATCCTGTCATAGATTGGAAACAAGACCTTCGATGAATCTGTGATCCTTCGAGGAACAAAACAAATGAGCTACATCTGTGGTAGGCATCGCAATCGTGCGGCTTATCATTCGAACAATTAGCAGCTTGTGACAAATCTACACTATGGCGAGTTCTCCGCAGATAGTCATCACGTCAACTTGACGTAGTCTTTGCCAACAACTTCAACATGAAGCATTTAATCTTAGTATCGTAGATTGACCCTATCGTCTCCAAATACCCGAGATTTTAGTAGTAGGGGGAAGCATTACGCCAACCTAGAAACTCGCCGGTGCATCACCGGGGACAAGTATTCATTTCTGATGCGACATCTCTTCAATCAACAAATTATGGCAAGATAATGACAACGAAGGTGGTGAGTTGATGCAGGATGAACCTTGGAAGGTTTTGTTCACTATGGACCGCGGCCCCATATCGTAGATGCGAAATTGCAAAGCATTCCCTTTGTTCCCTTGCTGTCAACCTTGTTTCCCATGTACACCTTAAAATTTTCTCGAGGCATTCCCAGGCTGTCGAAGAATGTTTGCAGTCATTTACACTACATCTCGCTTGCCCTCCTTCGCCTCTTTCTGTTTCAGTAGTTAGTAAAACTTCTTGTGACCTTGATCAAACCGCGTACCAGTGCCTTCGCAGTCCCGTGGAGAGCTTGTCGGTGGTTTCGTCGGAACTTGGGATCAGTACCCTTCAGTGAAGGGTATCTCGAGGTCTTCGGCTTCTTGATGCTGCCATATATGTAAGCTTCCTTTGTTTAATTCGTCAGTTTCGTTGGGATAAGGAACGAACCCATTGCGGTGAGCCTTGCGCCACTGATTGTGCTGCGAGGAATTCTTTGATTCTGTGAACTTGTGTTAAATGGCACGGCTTTAAAAATGGGATTGTGTGGTGTCTACTCACTTGCCATGGCTGTTTTTGCGCGAAGTGATGTCAATGACACACGAAGGTCTCGATGGCTCTACATAGGCAATAAAAAATAAAAGTGTGTGTTTCATAAGCCCTAGGCGATTCCCCAGTGGTCCGTCTTGCTGACATAATATCTTTCTGGGCGGACTCAGAAGATCCACCTTCGCCGAATTGGCACGAGTGGGGACAATAGGTATGTACGTAAGTTCACTATCCTGTTTCAAAGATGCCATCTACGAAGGTCGGTCGACGACATTAAAAAACGTGTTTATTATTTTCAAATGTGCAGATAAAAAACGTCTTTATTAAACAAAAGTGGCATTTTAAGAGTTAATTCCAACCATGCAGAGCCTTACAAGGAAATAGCCGACTTTCCAAACTTGATCTATTTTGCTTTTTCTTTCAAACCGCAAAACGTGATTGACACGTAGATGAAATATAGATTACGGAGTGCGTTAAGTCAAGAAAAATGAGTGTCAAACTACTTGTGCCCATCTGCCTGATATTGCATCCCTGAACAGCGGCCAACTACGATGCCACTAATGATTTTGAAGCGTTGCTCAGAGGACTGTGCTGCACGGCAGCGGACGCAATATCTGCAGTTTTACGTAACTGGGTAGAGCGAAGTGATAGAAGGTAGCGAAGAAAGAGAACGAACATAAGTTCCACCCTATATTTCGAATTAGTTCACCATTGTAAGAACGAAAATATTGAGTTTGCGGTCCTTTTCGGACTCACCTCTCTTTGGTCATCATGAGAATGCCTTGGACAAGGAACCCTTTGAAAATCTGAGGCCCTATTCCCTTAAATAATGCGAGTGGCCCTTCATGCTCAATTATGAATTGCATCACCTCCACAAAACTCTTGAATGGTTTACCATTTCGTGCCGGAGGGGGTCTGGATTGCAGCCCGACTTTGGCAACAATGAGTGGTTGCGTCGCTATGGTAGCCAGCGCTTTTGACAGAGCTCCGAGCACTGGAGGGTTGTCAGTCATGACGATATTTGGAACACAAATGCTCAGTGAACTCACAAAAGGCCTCCCATGGCCTTAGATTGACCTTATCCTTAAAGAAAATTGTTCTCAACCGCTCGTATGCTCCGTATGTGATGGCTGGATTAACGACAAGAACGAGGGATGCCTTAAGGCCACGCCAGAGACCTGACACTCCATCTGGTCCCTTGACCACCTCGCGAGCCGTGGCTAGGAGACTTGTTCGCTCCTCGGCGCGAGCGGTCTGCTGGCGTGTAGTTACAACAGCAACGGGGATTGTGAAAAGCTGCGCCAAAGCCCCGGCAGCAGCACCAAGGGCAAGTTCGACGGCGATGGAAGGAGCCCCATTCGTTTTACTAGACTTGACGTACAAAGACCTCGCTACGGTGTACCAGTAAAAGTATGCGAAATTTGTAGATGCGACTCCAATGAGTGAACCATTGATACCAGCATAGAGACCCTTGATGCCATCATGTGCCACAATACGAGAAATCGCATCCCAAGTCGAGTTATAATGTGGCGTGTCTGAATTACAAGGTGTTCCAGATTTGCCACTTCGAACTTGCACCTGGAGCCTTGTCTTCACACTGTCACAGAGAAATTATGTTAGCATAATGTCCACCATGGACCGGCTGACTTGATTCAAAATAGTTCATACATGTCCAAAGGGTAGACTAAAGCATTCGCAAGAACAGCGCCTGTCGCACCAGCGGCGGCGCGACCCCACGGCGAGATGTCTGGTTTTGATTGTGCTCCCATAGTAGCTCTTCCGAAAAATTGAGACTAAAGTACGTTCGTATCAGCAGTTAGAGAAGGATATGAGATTTTACAGCCCTGCAAGGCACCATGTGCGTTTTAGCAAGGTCACGTAAGTAATATCTGGGGAATGCTACGAACCAGAACTCGGCCAACAGTTTGGTTGAAGCCGTTCGTAGTAGAAGCAGGCGGGCTGGATGGAGGATAGAAGAAACGCGATATCGTGGAAGATTGGATGCCTATGCCATGGATGATATCATGCCTGGTCCGAATCGCCGGCCAACGGGTCGGCCATGACTTTGGACCTCGGTCTTACGGTTTCAAAAGCCTGTGCTATTAAGGAGTAATGACGAACTAGCACGAGACCCACCCGATCACGTTGTACATACAACTGTATGTACGTACATAGGTAGTTGTGGATGCAAGGAGTCGGCAGGACCTCGGTCCCGTGCGCACCTGCCAGCCTGGCTAATGCTGTCGATTAAATCTGTCGAGTTCCCACTGACACTGGACTACGATAACAATCACCAGCCCAGTTCGCATAATTTTGTTGAAGATTGACTCCCTAGTTCTATTCATGAACAAGAAAGAAAAAGAGTCAGTATTTTTGCGACTGGAAAAGCTGCTGGTGGGCAAAACCATAAACTTGAAGACTGTACGGTGATTGCAACTTCTAGTCACGTTCATTATCAGTGAGGTCTGACCATGCGGTGTCCACCCTCACTAGGTTTCTCAAGAATCCAAACTGGATAATGGAACTAATAATAAATGAGTAGGTGTCCAAGTATTAAGACTTGATCTAACATCCAGTTATGTAGCCACACTACGGAGTCTACAATGCCTCCCTGAATTGATTTACAAATCTACATGCCCCAGTTTTTCGTTTCTCACTAACAGCTGCGACTAGCTATAATAAGTGCACTATAAGTCCTCATTTTTTTTGAGAGTTGCAAGGAAAATACAGCGCCACAAAAGAGTATATCCTTTATTCCTAGCCCCTGTCTCCTTCATTTCCTAGCTGATATCTAATTGGCTTAACTAACCTTGTCATTGTCATGGTCTAGCCCTAAGGGCTAATCGCGGGTGCCTGCGCCACCATGTGCGCCATAGGTAACAACAAAAGAATACGCATTATGCAAGTCTCTGTGACTTGTGCAATTGACCCTTATATTACTAGGGTCTAGGCAAAGCCTAGACCATCACAGTCATGTAGCCCTATGGGCTAGACCGTAACCAGTGCCTTAAATTACAGACAATTTACATAGAAAGTAATGTATCTTTGAGTAGTGCTTTATATCCTACGCATTCTCCTTCTAGCTCTATAATAATAGTATTACCTATAGCTCATTACAGCTGTTAGAGAGGAACGAAAAATTGAGGCGTGTAGATTTGTAAAATAATTCAAGGGCATTGTTTAACCATACTCCGACGGATACCAAGAGAGACATTTCTGCCCCGCCTTGCCCAGCAATTCACCAATCCGCTGACGTCTGTTCCGCGTTAACCACCAGGGGCGGTCCTCTGGAAATATGTATACTCACGAGCACGAGCCACCGTTCACAATCCTGGTTTGAGGCAACATGGAGGCAACATGGAGAAGCAAGCGCAGGTGCGTCAAATCCTTCCTCACTGCCATCCTGTTCTCGTTCCCAAAAACCATGTCCAGGGACTATGAATGCAAGCTAACTCCACTAATCGTTGGGCAGGCCGAGGAAAGTCTGGCTGCCAAGTCGAGCGGCCAGAATGCACTGAAGCATGCCATCAAGGCGGCTGAAATGTACATGAAAGCCGCAGAGGAAAGGCCCGACAAAATTGATGCTGCGCGTCTCAGACAGAAGTGCCAGGAGCTAATTATATTTGCTGAAAAGCTCAAAGCCCGCCTAGCGCCAACAGCAGACGCAGCACATTCAACGCCATCTCGACCAGTCTTACCCGTCTCAGGAACAGCAGACATATTAAAGCAAGGCTCCATACTCCATAAATGTGAATTTCCCCCTTGGGATCAGGACTCCCCTTCAATCGACTTCGAAACAGAATTAAACAACAACCAAGAGTTCATGTGCGCCGACCCTTTCTTGTAAACACCATGGCCAAATTTGCATCGTGAACACAGAATTGCTGACACGAGCCGTGATTGGAAGAGATGATACGGGTTTTACTCTATCAGCAGCCCAGCTTGACAACTTCGCCGCATGGGTAAAACCAGCTGAGCTTTTTGAAACAGGTCCAGCTTGTCATCCACAGTCATATGAGGATGCGATGATGCAAACATCTGACAACAGTGATCTGGTACAAGACATCACAACCGATTGTTCCGTTGTAGCTAGCCTCTCTGCAGCTTACAATGTTCTCGTTGGGAAACATGCAGTAAGCGAAAAATCTCAATGAACTGTCATTCTGTCATGCCAGCTGAAAAGATGCCTTCATTTTATTCAAACAGGTTCTTTCCTCTATATTTCACCCGTTCGATCACAGAAAGGGTAGGCCAAGACTCTCAGCAACGGGAAAGTACGTCATCAAACTGAACTTCAATGGATGTGCAAGGCGAGTTACGATTGATGACCGACTGCCGTCTTCGCGAACGGATAGAGCCTTGTTTGTCGTTGACAGGCACAATCCATATCTTCTGTGGCCAGCGCTTCTAGAAAAAGCATATTTGAAAGTCAGAGGCGGCTACGATTTCCCAGGCAGTAATTCTGGCACCGATTTATGGGTGCTGATAGGCTGGATTCCAGAACAAATATTTCTACAGAAGTAAGTGTTCCGGGTTATTGTCCTTCTTTTTGATCTCGGCGACCGCGTTTTCTTTCCTTTTCCCTTTTGCTTTTCCATCCCATCGCTCATTACGCTTACCAAATGTGTGGCAGAGAGGACGCTGATATTGATAATATATGGAAACGTATCAAATTGGCCTACCAGTCGCGTGATGTGGTCATCACATTAGGAACTGGTAGAATCTCGGCTGAAGAAGAAAAGGTGATGGGGCTTATTGGAGAGCACGACTATGCAGTTGAGGATATCGACTCTTCCGGAGGTGTTAAACGCCTTTTGGTAAAGAACCCCTGGTGTGATGGGCCCGCGATGACGACGACGGGATGGCCCGTACCCCAACAATCTTGTTCGGATTTATCCCCTTGCAACGTTTCAGCCGTATCAAAATGGCCCAATCGCCCGGGATCTAGCAGCCGGCTGTGGTTTAGCATTGAGGACGTCGCTCAACATTTCGAATCTATGTATCTGAACTGGAACCCGTCTTTGTTCTCACACCGACGAGATCATCATTTTTCCTGGAGTGTACCGCCGAGCATATACCGGTCATCATTGTCAAAAAACCCCCAATTTTCCGTCATGGCATCCAACGGCGGAACCATTTGGGTTCTTGTCAGCCGACATTTCGCCGACGCTGAACTGGACATCGCCCGCAGCAGGAGAGACTCAATGGCGGCCGTGGCTTGTCGACTTGGGTTCATGAGCATTCTAGTATTCGAGAATTCTGGACACAAGGTTCAAATCAGCGGCGGAGAGTTTTATAGAGGCCCGTACGTCGATTCGCCTCAAACTTTAGCCCGCCTTGACGCACAGTCCCAACAGTCTTATACGATCGTTATTGATCAGCATGAGCTTCCTCTGCCTCAATATTCGTTCACGATGTCACTCTTCTCGGATTCTCCGCTCTCAATTTCGGAAGCTGCGGAGACTATGTCACACATCTCTGAACATAACGGGGCTTGGACGAGGCGAACTGCCGGTGGCCACTCATCATATGCCACGTTCTTCCACAACCCTCAGTATTGCCTCACTATCACTAACGCAACCCCGGTGTCTATCCTTCTTTCTGCAGACATAAACGATGTCCATGTCCATGTGGACGTCGTGTGGGCAAAGGGAGACAGAGTTGCGGTGCTCCGCATGAAGGACTTGGTGGCTTCCTCAGGCGAATATCGCCGAGGATGCGCTGAAGTGAACATTTCGGTGCTTGATCCCGGCATCTACACATTGGTCTGCTCAACCTTTGATGCTGGTCAGCTGGCACGGTTCGTTTTACGGGTTGCTTCAATGACTCCTGTTCGTGTCACCCCTGTGCTGCCGGATGCGGCCGGCAGACTCGTTACCAATATTCCTCGTCTTCGATTAGCCGAGGGCGACATGAGATACCGCGCATCCATCAATGCATCGTGGTTGACGAAGGCTTGTGTGTCGGTCCAGAGCGCCACTTTAGCCTTACCGGGGACTAACATGCGTCCACCATCATCCCTAATGCTTCGTGTATCCGTCATTCTTGGCTGGGGATCCGAACAAGTTCCGATTGCTGTGTCGGGCGAGACCGAGTTCCAAGATCCATCCATTACCATACGTACGCCGCAATTCGACATGGAACCCGAGCGCATACAGAGGCTAGGATTATGGATACTCATTGAGAGTATGGGCTCCCACAATTCAGGCCTAGTAATAGATGGAGAGATCCTGAGCGACTCGCCAGTACGAATTGGGACATGGGAGTTTGCATGACATGTCCCTCAAATCAATTGCGTGCTCAGCTTGATCAATAAACCAGTACAGCATAAATCAACGAACAAGATCTAGCAGATCGCAATTACTGTTGTATTTGCTCCCAGAGCCCCTTTTTTTTACATCTTCGACTCCATAGTACACGCCACAATGCACTATTGAAAAGATCACCGAGTGAGGTTGCATCCCAAGTTCTTATCTTGAAAGTAAATGATAAGCGATTAATCTACTCAATACACGAACGCTACGGCAAGCACTTTGGCACAGTAAAAGAAGAGCTAGTGTACACTTGTGAGAATTATGAGTTGATCTCTATTGAAGGTCAAAAATAAGTTGGATAGATGAAAACAGCTGGCGTAAATTGCCTGGTATATGACGCCCTCAACGCCAAGCATGCCTCTCAGTCGAGCAAGTTGCAGTAAAATCACGGAACGGGCGTCTTCCAAAAATAACGATAGCCATGGAAACATCATGCAATGAGAGGGGGATTTTTCATTCGTATGAAAGAAGATGACAAAGAAAAGACATCTTGCGTAGATTCTCGGTTGGGGAAAGGGACGATCGTAAATGACTTATGATAAGTTGTTGCCATTGATGTGAATTTGCAGAGCCTGCTGCACCACGGTGTCATACAAATCCTCGTGCTATGGCCCGATACCTCGTCTGCGACGACCACGATTGGGACCATCTGGGCGCTGAGACAGAACCTCTCGTAGTAGTGGGTCATCTTTATTTTTATCCATATGATGCACTCTGACATGTCTACGTAACAAAAGGGAACGTCAGCGCTTCCACGCAAGATCGACTTTGACAATAGACGACTTACCGTTGCAGATTGTCTGGGCGCGGATATTTGTGCATTCTGTCTGGACAAAACGGACAAACATACCCTGGAGAATCATGGACAAGCCCGTGCCGTATCATTTCATTTTTGCGTTTGAACCCCTTGCCACCCTCACTTCGAGGACACCCTTGGACTGGACAGTAATGTGGTCGGGCCGAGGAATGGACATTCGCGTGCGAATTAAGCAGATATTGGGTCTGAAAGGACGGCGCCGAGCACCCTTTGAATCTACAAACATACAGCCCTGCTGACGGATTCGTGATGCCGTCAATGCTCATTCGGTCCGCGACAGATATCGCAGTAGTCGGCGTTGGCGCAGACGCAGATTGATCTGTGCTTGGCGTTCCGCTCGAAAGATTTGTGCCGTAATCTGCACTAGGTCGTTGATTAAGTCCATTGGATGTGTAGCAGGTGTAGGGGCTTGATGCAGGTAGGGAATGCGGGGATGGAAGGCTCAGCTGGTACGTTTCGTTTGGGGATCTCGGTGGCGACATTTGAGATGTGGCCAGTGGTGGCAAGCGTCTCAGTGTCACAGGAGGTGATCGAGTGAAATGAGCTCCAGAACAGTGCAGAACAGTCTTATCTTTCACTGCAAGTGTGAGCGGTTCAGAAGGAATATGGTCTATATCGCCAAGCGTAGATCGTATCGATGGAAGAATCTGACCGTTCGATTCGGATTTTGGTGAGTCCATCTGCAAAGGAGGCAAACCACTGCTTGACGGAGTCAGCATAGCGATAGAATGTTTACACGATCTTTCGGAATTGGTTTCGTTTTCAGACTGGTCCTTAGAGAGGCGGTATGAATTGGTAGCGGATCGATCATCGCTCAGTGACAATTGGCGTGTTGAAAACGTGATATCCGGTGTATCTTGGGGGACCGATATATGCCGACTATCTGGCGAAACTACCTGGAGAACATCAGCCGCAAGATGTTGAAGGCTGGGTCCAACCATGGCGCCAGAAGATGTTGGAGGACTATCGCAGGATCGAGATTGCACACGTGAGTCACCTGCTCTCTGACGAGAAGACAGGTCACCATACAGATTGGTCTCTCCGTCTCCTTCATACTCCTCCTCATCAACGCCTGGGAGGGCCCGATAGCCAGCAGCTTGTGCGATGTCAGGACGACGGCCGTTGCCGAGATAGGCCACGAGAACAGCATCTCCCGAGCTAGGGCGGATCTTTGGGCGATTAGACCATTGGGAGTCGTCGATAGGAGGAGGAATAAGACTGACTTGAGCGGAAGGTATGTCTGGGGGTGGACTAGGAGAGATCTCGAGCCTTGGGTGCAGTGCTTTCATAAGTGGACTGCCTCGTGGAACGACCTCATCGGGGTCGTAGGTCTCGGCAGCTATGTGAACATGGAGCTGCTGGTGCTGACCGGCAGCCGTAGTCATTCTTGTCAGCGTTGTTTAAGCAGGTCAACTCGCCATGGCCTCGCAAGAGAGGGCGACAGCAGCATGAAACGAGAGGCGATATTGGAACAGCCCCGAAAACAGAAGCAAGCGGAGGTATCTGGAGTCTCTATGACGAGAGAGAGAGTCTGGTCAAGTATATTTTTTTTTTAAAAAAAAAGAAAAGAAAAAGAGGAAAGAAACCAAACCCACAGCAGAAAATGCGTTTTTAGAGGGGTTTAATGGAAGAAAATATGTAAACAGAAGTTCGATCCCGGAATTAATGCGTAATGCCACTGGCTGCTGATGGTCACAGAGGCTGATGGCTTCTCTGTGGCAAAGATAAGATCCTATCCTCGGGTGGCTTTATAAGGCAACGACACTATCAAAGTATACTGGCTAAGGTGAAGCTTGGTTGGCCTTGCGTCAGAGCAGCACTAGCAATAATTATTGCTAGAAAGTGGCAGCCCAACAATTGTTCAAACGTTGCAAGTTCAGTGCTCGTATCTGAGACGAAATTTTCCTGTCTAAAAAAAAAAATTGGTCAATCAGCGGGAGATTTTCAAAGGAGGACGGCCGAACAGTCGGGTTTCGATTGCACGGAACGGGCGCGCCGAACAAGTCTTTCATGTGCGGTGGCGGAAGAGACGCAAAATGAATGTTGTGAGCAAGAAACGTGCAGAAGATTGCGGCATACATAACAAATTCGCTGCAACTCAGGCTCAACCGAGCTCTCGAGCAGGCAGCGCAGATGTACGGGGACACACCTCAGGTAATTAGTTTGGCCCTTTTTCTTGCGCCAACGTTGGGACAAGATTTCCGGAGGGTTGAAGAATTGCTAAAGCGTCGTGTGTGGAGCAAAGATATCATCAGACTACCAAACCGATGCCAGCAGATGGCAACACTGACGTTGGACCAAGGAAGTAAACGAAGTGTCCCAAGAACTACAATATCGCGGGGAAGCTCCGACAAGAAGCAGACGGCGGCGGGGGAGAGAATATCGAGGAGAAAGTCGTCGTCAAACTGAGAGTGAGTAGGGGATCGGATGGGTCAGCCAAGGTCTGGCAGAGATAGTATTGCCGTTGGGCAGAGAGAGAGTCTGGTTGGCATGAGTCCCATTGACGGCCAGGCGGGGAGCGGGGACGCGGGAGATGGAGATGGAGATGGAGATGGGGAACTGGCTCTCGGTTGAAGACGAGACAAAACCATGCGCATCGCACAAGGCGGCATGAAGTTTGGCTGCTTACGGCTCACAAATTTTGACTACCAGGTACCTCCCAAGGTAAAGGTACCTTAGGCACCTACCTGGGGGGGTCTGAGGTACATACAGTGGGGTAGCGAATGTTGTACATGCATTTTTTCGCAGGTGCGCTCAAGCCTCAGTGACAAGTTTCCATGAAGTGAAAGTGAAAATAGCCACAGCTGCTGTCCATATGTGGGCCTGACAGGAGAAGCGACTTGTGTATATAGCTTGCCAGAAAGTTGTAGAGTACGGGGAGGTAAGTATTCATTAGTATGGAGTACTCCGTATTAGTAGAGCCTCAATTTGTTCAAGTGGCTTGTGCACTCCTTGTCATACGGGATACAAGACGACCACCTAAGCAGGAGATATTTGCGCTCTAATAAAAAAGTTCCAAACTACCCGGTTGACAAGCAAATGCTGCTTCATCATCATCAATGCAGCTTGCGGTGTGGGCGGCTGTCTCATCTTTGCCGGCCAGGCACCCTTATCAGAGCCGCCCGGGCGGAGCGGGCAGCATCCGAAGTAACTCACTGCCAAGGAAGCTCGAGGCATGCGATACTCTGGATATGGAGGGCTGGGACTTCCCGCAACTCACTCCACTACATTTCAGAGTGGCGGCAAAAAGTATTGGCCAGTTGACGATGATCAAAATGCAGGCGAGGCAAGCGGACACTGAGAGAACCACTGTCACACACTGACGCGTATGCAAACACTTCCAAAAACGATGCGCAGAATGGAGCTCCTGATGTTTGAGCAACATCTCGTGGTCTAGGGCACTGGGACAATTATTGGCTGTTTAATGCTTCCCACAGGACCCGAAAATGCTTTATCCGGAATGATAGGTTAATTAGTAAAAGCGGACCGATCCCTAATTTAAGCATCTGCGGAAGTTAGGAAAATAAGCGATATAGTAGCTTTAAGTATTATAACATATTGGTCTTGGAACTTCAAACACTTGATAGGTTCAAAAAAGGAGGGATGTTTCTTATATCCATTCCAAGCCACTAAGTATACTCATGAGCTACTTACTCATCTAGACTTAACGTACCAGAAACGTGTTTCCGTACTACCATTCTTTTGTTCAAGGTGGGATTTCTCCTCTGCGGGGACCGACTCACCGTCATCCATATTAATGCCCAGCAGCTCTATCGATCCAAACCCCACCCCACGAACCGAGGCGCATGGCGTGATCGGAACCCCTCAAGCGTGCATATAATAGATAGATATCTGCTATGTAACGTGGGGGCTCATAGCACTTTGCTTCTTGTTTCCAACCACAATACAATACAAACACGAGAATATTACCAAAAGTCAGAACAGGAAAGGTCCGCCATGAGCAGCCCAAAGTTGATGAAAGCAGTCGTCTTTGATGGCCCGTATCAGGTCTCCGTGAAGGAGCGTCCTGTACCACAAAGTGAGCTAAATTGCCGCATTGTGTGTAGTATGTGTTGCATTGTATCACAGAATCATTGACAATTCCGAGTCTAGTACTAAGCAGCCGAGATGTCATCGTCAAGATTGAGTCTACGGCACTTTGTGGCTCGTAAGTTCAGATAATCGCTTTGCCTTCACATGTATGTTCTATCGTTGAGCTGACAAAGTACCAACCAGAGAACTGCATGCGTACCGAGGACATCAGAAATCAGATACTGGATTTATCATGGGCCATGAGTTCACTGGCATCGTATGCGAGACTGGGGCTGATGTGCAAACTCTCCAGGTTGGCGACAAAATTGTTTCGCCATTTACCGTTTCGTGGTATGTTTGCAGAGAACAGGCTACTATCCGGACCAGAAGAACTCATGGATAAGCTTCTTACGTTTATTTTTTATTTTTTAGTGGCGAGTGTTTTTATTGCAAAGAAGGCTTTACAGCCCGTTGCGAGAGATCCTTGCTATTTGGTTCTCCCGGGCTTGATGGAGGACAAGCCGAGTATGTGCGTGTCCCATACGCCGACAGTACGATCGTCAAGGCACCAGAAACTATATCTGATCGGGCCTTGCTATTGATGGCCGATATCTTCCCCACGGGATTCTTCGGTGTCAAAAGTGCGCTCGACTTGTCCCGAACAATTGACGTCACACAGTCCACCATCGTCGTGATTGGATGTGGCCCTGTCGGACTCTGTGCCATTGCTTGCGCTTCCAATTTGAATCCTCAGCATCTTTTTGCCGTAGATGCCGTTGACAGTCGCCTTGATGTGGCCCGAAAATTAGGGGCTAAGCCTCTGAACTTCAAACAAGACGCAGAAGGAATGAGAAATCAAGTTTTGCAGGCTACAGATGGCCGCGGAGCTGATATGGTTGTCGAAGTAGTAGGCCTGTCCCCAGCGCTCAGAACCGCATTTGAACTTGTACGGCCTTTTGGTGTAATTAGCAGTATTGGAGTCCACAACGCCGAGGTACCACATGAGCTCTTGCCCGCGTACCAGCACCCTGTCTTTGACTAACGTGGACAGATTCCTTGGACTGGTAATGAGGCTTACGGGTAAGCTTCTATTCTGTAGAATTTCATGGTGAAAAAGATTGCAAAACTAATGATTGCAAAGCAAGAATATCCGTCTTCAAATGGGGAGATGTCCGGTGAGACACATTTTTCCAGAAGCTCTCAAAGTATTAGAGCAGAAGCAAGACCAACTTGAGTAAGTCAGCCCCTGAGAATGGTTGTAGGAGTGGCGGTATCGTATCTTGCCTTTCTCTTCCCCCGTTCGGCCCATTATACCGCAGTACGGTGTTCAGAGCAAAGCTGAAGAAAAAAACTCAACGTGTTCAGATTCATGTTCGACCATGTTATGCCACTGGCTGATGCAGCAAATGGTTATGAGCTCTTTGACAAGATGAAAGTCCAAAAGGTAATTTTTCGCCCATAGCATCAACATTGAGCGGGCAATGCTCGTCTCCTCGCTTAATTTTGGCGAGGCTTGACCATTCCTTCGTGCATGAGGTAGTACACAACGGTAGAGTCGCTGTGTGCTGTTGCCAAAACAATTCTCTTCGATCGAGGATTGTCGTTCGGGATGGAGTCAAAGATGGAGGCGAACTTAGCGAGGCACCACTTCTCACTTAGGTGCACAGGCAAAACCCATTCGTACTCAGGTTCATGAAATAGTTTCTCTCCTGTAGCTTCTTCATGAGCCAGCGCAGCAATTTGATCATCCGGGTGTAGATAGAGTCTCTTGGGTGGAAGACCTTTTATGAGGGTCCGGCATTCTCCCATATTATCAGACAGCTCCAAATTACTCCAGTCATGTTGGTGTCGAAGGTTCTGCAAAACAGTATTTGCGACATTGCGTACGGCTTGACTCGCATCCATCCTCGCCATTCGAACACTGGCAGCTTTGCGGCAGAAATATTATGTTGCTGATAGCGCCGAAGACTTGAACAAACGATCAAGTTCGTGCAGAAGAGTTGAAGTCCTCTGCTCCACGTTCGCAATGATAAGTTGTCGAGAGTTATGGAGAGGACTGGGTCCCTGCCTGTGCTCAAATTTGCAGCCGCGTAACAACTTTATAAGCCGCCATGCGTTAAAACCCCACAAGCAAGACCCTTCCGGACACCTTCAGTTGTCTGGTGGTTCGTGTCCAGTGAAAACCCCTTCAGCACCAGGCTAAGCCGATGGGACTGCCAATGCAACTGCAAACCCGAGAACGTCGATTAGGTGACAGAAAACATGGCGGCTCTTCCATTCCTTTGACAGTGATGATACCTCAGAGATGTACCTAACCTATGATACTGTAGGAACAAGCAGGGCACACAAAGGCACACAAATTTGGCGGGGGGGCCAGAATTGGCGAGGTATCTAGTGGGTACCCTACAGCGAGCAACGATGATGATCAAATTCAAGCTAGCGCCTTTGTGATGAATGGTGGTAGGCTGCTGGCATTACGTTACGTCACGACGCCGAAACAGCCGGCATTTTATGATGCAGAATAAATTTCGGCAATCCCAGATCAACTATCCCTTGTTTACCCAACCGCTTTTCTCTTCCTCAATCGCTACCAAGAACTTGGCCACGTAGTGCGCACAGGAATTAGGTGCATTGAGGTCACAGCCAAACTTCGTCGAGATATCTTGCCACTTACTTATTCGACTGCCGAATTCTGGCTAAGGGCGTCTTGCCTTAGCCACTGCTCAAGCGATAACATGCCCGGCGCAACGAGGGTTCCTGCAGAAACCGAACCATTTCCTACCATTGATCAAGATGCACCGATAGAGCTTGTTCAATCACCTGAGAGGGAGGGTTCCAATAACCGTGTGGCTCATCGCACTGCCGCTTCGTCTTCATTAAGTGGTCGTCTTCGTCGATTTTCCCAAAGCTTCGAGACGTCCGAACTTCCCGAGGGCTTCTTCGCCGCCACCGGTGAAATTGCATCGTCCATCTTCTCTCGTCAGGCCGGCTCATGGCCTACTTCCGATTCAGCTCGATCAACCAAGTCTCCTGCTGTCAGTTCCGGTGGCGCTGGTTTGACATCAACTCCAGTCCAGCCCGTTCCTGCAGATCCGACTGAGAGCAAGCATGATGCCGCGACGGTTAGTCAAACAACGTCGAGACCTACGAGCGAACCAGTCTCCGCGGCTCCATTCGAAAATGGCTACCACTTCCCACCAAA
Source organism: Epichloe amarillans (assembly GCA_024072835.1). Lineage (NCBI taxonomy): Eukaryota > Fungi > Ascomycota > Sordariomycetes > Hypocreales > Clavicipitaceae > Epichloe > Epichloe amarillans. The sequence continues at coordinate 1,630,135 of CP099637.1, read as the reverse complement.
GCACTCGTTTGGCGAGTCAATGAAGCTGGGAACCTTCGCTTTCTGGAATTACATACTTACACCAGTTGGCTTCGCTGTCACCTTGTATGGCCTGAACGTCGTTGCGTGGGGCGGAATGTTATTCCTCCTCCTTTGCAACGCCTGTGAGTTTTGTAATCGATTCTTGGACTGCGTGGACCATCTTGGCTAACTACTCACTCTCAGCCCCTGCCATGTGCCACCCTACTTGTGACGATATCAACTCTCCAAGACGGATATGGATCGAAATCGACTCGCAAATACTCAATGCTTTGTTTTGTGTCACAGGGTTTGGACTTGCGCCCTGGAGATTCAGAGATTTGTATCTTCTTTTGCAATACAGACTTCTCAAGAAAGAGATTGGATTGAGAAAACTTGCCGGGATTCACAGAGGCTGGTTTCGATTACAAGGTTCCACTGAATTACCAGTGAATCTCGGCCCGCACAACGTCCATGAGCCCAAATTCCAAGCAATCTCGCGGACGTCGATCCCATTCCCTGAGGCCAAGATTCCGGTGCCTCCCTTGACTGGGGTACGGGCGCAATGCACCACGGTTTGGAAGCTGGATCTGGTAATCTGGCTCATGGTCGCTAATACATTCTCTCAATGCGTTCTCTCAGGGTTCATGTGGGGAATGAACCGTTATGATCGTCCGAGCTGGTCAACAGGCCTATTCGTTGCCTTGGGTTGTATCGTTGCCGGCGTAGGCGGTTTCATCATGTTTTTAGAAGGAAAGAGGGTCAAGGGTATAGAAGGTGTGCCTGTGAGCCAGCGGGACATGGACCGTCTGACGCGGGACAGGGAACAGGGAATTTGGCATTACAATAATATTCAAGACAAGAACCTCAAAGCGAAAGAAAAGAAGAGCAATGCTTGAACTTGCGTCCTTGTCGGCAAGGCTGATACAACTGGAATTCCGGTGGTGCTCTTCATGGATAGAATTTTGACAATTTATGATTCCATTCCTAATGCATAGATTGTTAATTAGCCACAGTTTATCAATTCAATAATGATTGACTCTTTTGTCGCCATTTCATAAAAAGTCAACTGTTTATCAAACATTAGGTTGCAGCTTCATATCTACAGCTGGGAACAGGGTCAATATGTAAATATTATCGTTCTGGCGGCTCTACGCAGAGGACGTAGGCCGTCCCACATCGTCTTCGCCTCGATACAGAACATAGCGCAGTAGTATGTAGATCATGCGGCCAACAACATGTTCTGTCACGATAGTTGTTTATCGAGAAGAGAGTTACTGCAGTTTTGGATGGTCAAAAGGCTAGGCCAGGGTGTTTGGTGCCACGTTTTCTGCCAGTGCGGCCATTGTCAAGCTATCATCAATGCCATGCCTCACTGTTCAATCTCTTTGTTCACATCGGGGACAATGTAGCCTGAGCGCCTTGACGCTCAATGAATGCAGGACACTGTTCAGATCAGCCTCATAATCTTGTTGATCTGTACCATCCATATATCTGCATAGGTTCACTACTCTGGAATTGAATCTGACACGATTAGCTAAAGGTGGATAGCCATCGTGCGAAATGGATAGTGTATCCGCTACGTTTTGAGAAGCAATGCTGCGGTCAAAGGCGTAAAATGCTGGAGTTGCGACGCAGTCCATTGGACTGATAGTATTTACGACCTGGAGGATCGTGCATGTCCAAAAGACGCTTCTGGGGATTGCAATAAACCTACATGTATTAGTTTCAACGGTGGTAAACTCGTCATGACTGATCGAACCGCCAGCTTGGACTATGGTCGTGGATATATTGAGAAAGTGATTGTGTTTGAGAAGAGACCCGGAGAATCTGGATACGGAGCCAAGATTGATGATGCTGAAGTCAGTCACTGTGGTTAGATCATTCACTTGAGAAGGGTTCTGGAAACGGCCTGTATAGCAGATTAAAATCAGACCCTGTACTAATTCTTTAATAGCCCGAAGCGATGCATATCGGAGAAAATTAGTACAGGAAATAAGTACTAGAGAAGATTGTTGGTTTTGTAAACGGGCATTTTTCTTCATCCGGAGGGACTTTACAATCATTAAGGGTACCAGTCATGCATTCCCAGCGTGTCGCGAATTTCAGAGAAGATCGTAATGATGTGAGAACCATGTTGGCATGATGCAGAAGTGCCTATGGCTCGACCCTCAAGCACCGCGCAGAACATGTTCCAAGCTTCCCTCACATAACGCAATCAGTGGTATCCCACACGGTGGAACCCCCGTCGACTTAGTGAACAGTCATTAAAAAATGTTGTGAAGCTGTGGTATATTACAAACACAATATGGAAGATTAGTTGCCCACAACGGAGAGGTCTAGCGAGAGGCACGTGAAGAATGTTATCACGGTTCCGCTGATTGGAAACTGTCAAACAAGATAGACCGATTGTCAATGACTACATTGAGCGATAATCTAGGTAGGGATCACAGGTGTTCTATGGGCTCCTCGGGAAGCAATTCCTCTACCTCTTCGTTAACACGAAGACGGTTCAATGGTGGCTGCACAATTCCATTGAACACGAATGTAGAATAGACGAGCATGGCGAAACCGACAATCTGGACAAATTTGAAAGTTTCCCAACCAAGTGCCAAAGAGACGATCCAAATGAAAAGAGTACGACATGTGTCGATAGTCGAGCGCGAGGTCGCACTGACGCTTCGCGTAACGGAAAGGCCGAAAAAGTTGAACCCGCTGACAGAAACAGAAGTGTCAGTAAAGAGGATCGACGGATGCTATGGTCTATGCGGACTTACCCAATGCTTATCATGATTAGAAGACTAGAGACCCAGATCTTTCGTTGTGACATTTGTCGGAAGCCCTCGACTAGGTCAAAGGGGCCATATTTTCCAGCATCAGTACGGCCGACTAGGAGATGCATCACGATCATGACTAATACCGTGACTACAAAGCCAAAAAGTCCTTCCCAGCCAACAACCTTGATGGGCTCAATGGAAGAATTTTCAAGCATCCACTCCTCAAGCACAAACTGTGTTGCTGTAAAGATCTGGGCTCCAGCAATCAGGAGTACTCCAATGATTGCTCTGGCGGCGTCTGAAAGCCCTGCTTCAGCAGACATATTAGCAGCGACGTCTCCTTTCTGTGATGCCTTCTTTTCGTCCGGCCAGATTGCCCCGGCCAAGCCCACAACAGCAACACCCAAGACGACGCCGACAAGAGAGAGCCATTGAAACAGGAAAAGTCGCCTCCGAAGAAACACGACGCTAAATAGACCAACAAATAAGACCAAGGCTCCTCGAGTCATTTGGTAGATGGAAGCTGCAACGAGGAGTAGACCAGCATTCATTAGCGTAGTACCGCAAATATCGCAGATTGCCGGCAGGGCTAATAGCGTAACACGAAAGCCTCTGAGAACAGAACGCCCCTCTATATCAGGCTTGGGCAGATTGCTGTCCTGGTCGTCAATAGGGTCAATCGCGCCAACAGCGTGATATCCCGCCTCTTGGGGGGAATGTCTCGAGGTAATCCGTCGATAGACAGCCATAAGTGCAACGACTAGCCAGCAACCCATTTCGCCGACAAACATTTGCGCCGTCTGAAGTACAGGCTGTTCAAAGTGCATGGGGCGTTTGAGGTCGCAATTGCGGACACATTGGTTATCCTGTCGCGAGTGTTAAACTCGAGTTCGGCCGAAGGCGCCAAGATTGGAGGGCTTCATCCGCTCACCTGGTATTTGGTAAGAAGCGTGTTGCAGACCCCAGTGAGCAGCATCATTGCCACGAGAAAAGGGATCGCAGCCTGAGAAGCCATGGTGAATTATCTGGCGGGAACGTGTATTGCAAAGTAAACTCAGAATTCCCCGACATGTAAAAAGGAATGGACAAAACGATGACGAGGAATAGATTCAGCTTTCGAAAGGTTGCCACGGACGCAGCAATCATGTCGGCCGATATGAACAGACGGGGGTGAGCTCGATCCCAACCTGGTGTGACAGTAGTGTCGGACATGATTGCACGGGGCCTGGCCTCGTGGTGCCCCATTAAATGCATACCTACCCCGTACCCAGGCATCTAATCTAATAATAAGGTGCCTACCTGTCCGGGTGACAGACACTCTGCAGGCAACAGACCGAGTATCAACTGCAAGGTGATAATGGCCATTCAAGGGGCACAACGCTTCCCATTGCTCCTCGTAGCAGTGGCAACTTATGTCGCGTCTTTCGATCGTGAGCCCCAAACTATTTACGAAGCATGATGAGAACCAAACTGCTTCTTCCTATTTCTAGAGGGGCATGTCTCTGGCTCATGCCTGGGCAGTTAGGTAGGTAGGTCTTCGAGAGGTTGCTCAAGCGTGCCGCTCGAATACTCGAGAGTAATGCGAATTTTCATAGGACTATTAGTATGTAGGTGTCTGCAGTCACGTCTTCTGCTGTCCATGCAGCTCTCTGCTCAAGCAAGGCAGGGCGGTGGACCTAGAAATTAGCTCCTACATTTAGGTGCTTAGGGTGAGCGATGTTTCCAGGAACTTCTTTCTGTACGATACGAATTAAAAAATTACGCACATGCCCGCACTTGACCATGACGTATAGCATTGAGCGATTTTGAGTCGTTCGTCCCTCCATAAATGTTGATTTCTCCCTAGGGAATCCGTAGAAACTTTGTGGTGGAGCAACAATAATAAATGAGAATCCAAGGCATCTAACGTTGGGTGTGATCCACGAAACGGTGCAAACTTTGCGCCGACTTTGCATGGTACAAGTTGTATGTGGATTTATATGATTATGTCCCTGTTTATTCTCTTATTGGGACAAGTTCAGTAAAAATAAAATCCATCGATATCCAACACTTGCATAATGGTTCAGCTCCTGAAGCTTAGATTTCTGGCAATATATCAATCAATGCTGTCATATTTTTAAATTTTCATTCGCCTGGCAAAAAGTAAGAACCCCCCCAAACGTATGGCTTACATCAATTGATATTTACTTTCTTCCCGTTTGAGACTAGTTCTCGAAAGGAATCTTTCAGCTGAAAAAATATCGGGGTCCCACAGCGAAGCAAGTACATTCTAGGTACGCAGCTTCTCCATCTGACTGCCGATCACTGAAGCGTACTTGGTGAGTACTTGCCAAGCTCCGACTGCCCGGGATCAAAATCGTCCAAAATTTTCCCTTCTCAATGTCAGACGAACCTCCTTGCTCTGTCAAGTTATTGTAACTCACAGGATCTTGTTAGTCAATGCCGGCCGGAACGTAATACTTTGGGTTCTTTTTTTCTCTTCTTCACTGCTCTGTATTCTATCATTCTTCTACTCTCGTCCTCATCAATCATGGCTGCCGAGGCCCGGGTCACCTCTTCTTCTGCACTGGCAGATGGTATGCGTATGCATCTCGCTTCCTTCCCCTATTAGACACGTGAAACACTCAGACGCTCTTAGCTAATCAGTCAAATCCTCAATACTTCTGAGCAGAAGCTACTAGAGAGCACAAGCACACCACGGCTGCGCCTGCCGCGGCAGGAAATGGCTCCGAAGCTGAAGCTGAGAGCGGTGCCGAAGGTACGATTGAGAATCGAAGCAACGCACCGAACTTGGCGGCAACTGATGCAAATTCAAAGCTCTCATAAATTTGACAATCATTCTCCCGGGGTCCAAACCTACGAAGATGCAAATAATGGTAATTCGCCTGCCGATGCCATCTACTCAGTAACTCAAGTAACAAACATCTACTAGGTCTCCTCCCAAGAGCAAATCCACGAAGTGCGCCAGTCCATCATCGATCTTCCGGCCGCATTCCGTTTTACCTGCTTCCACCTCAAATATAAAGGTCAAAAGGTGAACGACTTCATCCCCATCGCCGAAATTCCTGATCTCGAACCCGAGCCCGAATTCTACCTGGTAGAGGAGCCATATACAGAAAAGGAGGCTCGCATTCACTTTGTAAGGATTCGGGAGCTTATTGGTGCTGCAGGGGATCGTTCGGAAATCGTTCACGGCGTTTTGCCGGGTCTATCGCTGTTTGAAAGTGTTTCTCGACAGGCCCAGGCAGATCAAGATGGCTCGCAACAGTCGGCCTCCCCGATGAAGGACTACGACTTTGGTGCTGAACCGTCTCTTCAAATTCTTGCCCCGGACACTCTCCCTCCCGCTCCAAGGACGGTAAAGTCTGTATCGCTCTCACCTTGGAATCCTCCTCCGTGTCATCTGAGACAACGTGGCCACTTGCTATATCTCGTCGTCACTACCAATGAGGGAGAGCAGTTCCAAATTACGTCTCACGTTTCTGGCTTCTTTGTGAATCAGTCTTCGAATGCCAAATTCGATCCCTCTCCGCGATCCGCACCCAAAGGACACTCGGCTCACTCCCTTCTTGAGCTACTCTCCCTCATCTCGCCATCCTTCGACGAGATGTTCCAAAAATTTCAAGAGTATAACAACGAGAGGGACCCTTTGGCAACTTTCCAGATCACCAACGCAATTCCAGCTTCCCCATGGGCGGTGCCATCACCGAACTCAACTCTTTGTGCCCATATCGCTGACCCGACTCGGCCGCAAGAAACTTACTTACTCTCTGGAGTTGAGAACACGGACACTTTGCGAGATTGGAACGAAGAGTTTCAATCTGCAAAAGAGCTTCCCAACGAGTCGGTTCAGGACAGAGTCTTCCGTGAAAGGCTGGTGTCAAAACTTTTCGCGGATTACAACGATGCAGCGACTAAAGGGGCGGTGATGGTCGCGCGGGGTGAAATTGCCCCTTTGAACCCAACTGAGTGTCGGGACGCTCAAATTTTTGTGTACAACAACATATTTTTTTCCTTCGGTGCGGATGGAGTTGGAACATTCACTTCAGAAGGCGGCGATGAGGCAGCTAGGGTTGCCACAGGCAAGGATGTGGCCGGTGTAAGACTAGTCAATCAGCTTGATATAGACGGGTTGTTTGCACCAGCTACCGTCGTTGTTGACTATCTTGGTAAGCGCATTGTGGGACAGAGTATTGTGCCCGGTATCTTCAAACAGCGAGAGCCAGGAGAGAACCAAATCGATTATGGCGCAGTTGATGGTAAAGATCTTGTTGCTGCAGACGAACGGTTCACCTCGGCATTTGCACAGCTGTCTAAAGCTCTTAAAGTAAAAAAACATCCCGTTTGGGACAAGGATGGAAAAAGATTCGACTTGGAAGCTAGCGTCGAAACCAAGGGGTTGATGGGGACAGATGGACGAAAATATATCCTCGACCTCTACAGAATTACCCCATACGATGTCAATTGGCTCGAGCAAACGACATCAGAAGCTGAGGAGGACAGTTCCAAGGCTTACCCACATCGCATGACAGTCCTACGACCAGAGCTGGTCGACTCCTTTGCACGCTACAGGATGAAGCAATGGGTCGATAAAGAGCTGGAAAAGCGCGGCAAGTCCCAATCGGAAGAAATCACTCTCGGTTCTCACACGAATTCTCGGGAGTCTTCCACGGCCCAGCTTGATCTGTCTGATTTCAAGTTCGCCCTGAACCCCGATGCTTTCAGCGGTCAGGTTCCCCAAACGGACGAGGAGAAGTCACAATTTCTGGAGGACGAAAACGAGGTTCGCGAAGCAGGAAACTACTTGCGACAGCAAGTCATCCCCGATCTCCTGCGAGAACTTTCCGATTCTGATATCAGCTTTCCTATGGACGGCCAATCACTGAGTCGTCTCCTTCACAAGCGAGGTATCAATGTGCGGTACTTGGGAGTCATAGCTTCTCGGGCAGTCGATAAAAGGCTTCGCTGCCTGAGAGAGATCTCCATTCAGGACATGGTTGCCCGTGCATTCAAACACGTTGCTGCCACTTACCTTCGAGCTCTCCCAGTTCCTTTCACTGCTGCATGCATCTCGCATCTTCTCAACTGCCTCCTTGGATACGATTTGAACCCCAAACCCATGGTTGATGTCGACTCTTCCATGCGATCATTGTACGATGATGCTGAGTTGTCTTTTGAATCTGTCACTCCCGGTTCTCTTCTCGCAAGCATTGAGGAGCAAGTTTTCAGGCGATTCAGATTCAAGCTAGAAGGGAAGTGGAAAGAATCTATTCGAAAGGTGCAGCTTCTTCGCGAAGTGAGCCTAAAGCTCGGCATTCAAGTAGAAGCAAAAGACTATGTCTTTGTTCAAAACGACAAAGCGAAACAACAGGCTTCCGAGGACGCCGCATCTAATCACATCAATGGCCAACCGAACGGGGATTCAAAAGATAAGAAGAAGAAGAAGAAGGCCCGTGAGGAGATACCTGTCGCACCCTTGTCATGTGGCCTTGACTCGATTTTCACTCCAGGCGACGTGGTGGATGTTATACCTGTTGTGAAACACTCAGCACCGCGAAGCACGTTGGCAGAGGAAGCTCTCGAAGCTGGTCGTCTCTCGATCATTCAAAACCAGAAGAAGTTGGGCCAAGAGCTTCTGCTCGAGTCCTTATCACTCCACGAGCAGATATACGGTATTCTACATCCAGAAGTTGCCAGGGTATACAATAGCTTGTCAATGCTTTACTATCAGCTCGATGACAAAGAAGCTGCTGTTGAGCTCGCTAGGAAAGCCATTGTTGTCGCTGAACGAACAGTTGGCGTTGACTCTGCCGAGACATTATTGAATTACCTCAACCTGAGCTTGTTCTTGCACCAAAATGGGGACAGTACAGGGGCATTGGTATACTCGAAACATGCATTAATGCTATGGAAAGTCATATATGGTCCTGATCATCCAGATTCTATCACCACGATCAATAATGCGGCAGTGATGCTCCAACACCTTAAGGAGTACCATGAGTCCAGACTTTGGTTCGAGGAGTCACTCCGTGTCTGCGAGTCAGTATTTGGCAAGTCGTCAGTCAACTCAGCGACGCTGTTATTTCAGCTTGCGCAAGCATTAGCCTTGGATCACGATTCTAAGGGTGCCGTCAATCGTATGCGCGACTCTTACAACATTTTCCTCAGTGAGCTTGGCCCGGAAGACAAGAACACTAAGGAGGCAGAGAATTGGCTGGAGCAGTTGACACAGAATGCCGTATCCATCGCCAAACATGCTAAAGACGTACAAGCTCGTCGTATTCGCTCAGGCATTCGCTTTCCTGCTACCGTCACCCCTGCCCAGCAGCCTGTTTTCGGGACTCAGCGCCTGGCTCAGTCGACGCAGGTTGACTCCCGAAGCATCGATGAGTTAATCAAGTTTATTGAAGGGGGAGATCAAAAAACAAACTCTGCTAAGAAACGGCCTGGACGTGGAAATCCAAAGCGCCGAGGACTGTCAGCAGCCGCTTAGTTGTCGTTTGTTCTCGACCGAGCGACTTTTCTCGCGGCCTCAAATTACACTTGGGGCAACAAGAAGGCCAGACTGTAGCCAACGAGTCTTGTATCGATCTCGGCTTGTGAACAGAATTTGAAAGAACATTTGCAGAGCTGGAGACATGCCTGTCATTGGAGTCATTTGTCAACAGCTGAAGTGGCCAGCAAATATGGGTAGAGCTCGTGAGTCAGGACGGAGGGTGCCAGCACCTAGATGGATGTGTACGTAGGCAACAAGGGGGAATTAATGTGCGGAGAACTTGTTGATGTTCTAACGGTTAACCAGTCCGTTAGATGTATTATAGCAAAAGGCAACGCCATACTCATAGCTTGCTCTCGGCGACCTCGGATGGAATCTTCACTCAACTTCCTAAAGTATTCAACCGGGGTTTTGTTTCTTTCACAAGACAGTAGTAGATTCAGCAAGTACTGCAACGTCAAGCGTGGTTTTTGACTAACTGAACCGACATTGAAATACATGAGGATGTCATATCGCTGGGATCTGGTACCAATAGGCATTGATAAGCGATGCGGGCGCAGCATATACTACGAAATCGGATGCCGCATTTGATTGAGATTTTTTCCAAGTTGAACAAAACCATCTGCGTGGGGGAGCCAATTCAACTAGAAAAAAGTGCTTTGTTTCCCAAAGAGCATGAAATTTGAATATTGACAATGCCGCAAAATGCCTCAGCTGTTCTGTTTGCTTTCGATGGTGCTTTCGCTTTTGCTATTTTTCTTTTACTTTGTACATTTCTGGCGCTTATGTCGTCGTCGTCATGAGTTCCCATGCACTGCGCTGGCAACAGACAAGCCTCTTCCGACTGGTGCATGATATGCTCCAATACTTTGAAACCCCCTATGCGGAAACATCTGTGAGCTTGAAAAGGAAGGAGAGGGCGGAGTGTGCATCATTCGAGCAGACTGAATTCAAACTTACTTTGTCAGATCGAATCCCTCATCTTCCTCGCCGTCTTCTGGCAACTCGCCCCCTTGCCCCGTGCCTCCTACGATGGCTGATTTCTGTGACTTGGTAGGGCTACTGAGGGGCGATTTGCTGGCTCGTGGAGGACTACTACTTTGGGGTGGTAGACCTCCGGTGAGTTTAGATGGGCTGAATTCATAGGCGGCCGAGGGTCGTAGTGGCGTGCTGTTTATATCAGCATACTTCCAGAAAGGCGCAGGCGAACTCGTAGGCATATGCTGGCTTGGTCGCTGTGCTGTACTAGGCGGTGCAAGCTTCGGATGAATTCGTGGCGGAGCTGGCGTTACGAATGATGCGCTGTCATCTTGCAAATACGAAGACGTGAGAGTAGGGGATTGAGGGTTGAAAGCAGAGAAGGACGAGTCTGGGACACTGTTGTTAGGCTTCCTATGTCGCGGAAGAGGGCTACCATCTGCTGTCAATGCGGCGTTACGTCCAGCAGCTCGTTCCGAGTTTGGCCTTGGCGTGGAATGCGAAGCACGAAAAGAGGATCGAGGAGGAGATGCTATAGGTGAGGTTCTTCGTTTCCGTGCAGATTCCGGATCCCGCGATGCCATATCTTTTGGTCCCTGCGTGACATAGTTGAGCTGATTCGGTGAAGATGGAGCCGAAGAGCCTCGATGACCTCCACGACCAATCTTGTAAGCGTTTCTGACCATTTCGTCTCTCACCTCTGGGACAATCTGCCATTTCATGCCTTTCCCGGGCTCATCGGTAGATCTGGCAACTTTATCAAAAGATTTGTTGAGAGAAAGATTGTGGCGAATTGAGTTCTAAAAATGATGGACGAAATTTAGCAGCAGCATCTGATGCACTGCGCAACTTGCCGTGCAGCTCGTTTGACATGGGACTTTGCTTACCTGCCAGCCAGCTGCATGTTGATGGCGATAGTACGAGTAGCTACTCATAATAAAAGTGTAGATGCCATTTAGATTTAGCTTTCCATCCGGGGCATTCAACACAGCTTGGGTGATCATTTGGGCATAGCTGTATTGCGGCTTGATGTGTTGATTGTCATCTAGACTCAAATCAACACCATGTGCGCCAATCATGACTGCTGGTGTAGTGATTGCTGGGGATTTTGCTGTTGCGTCACCCTTCTTCTTCGTCGACTGCGGCGTTCCTGGACGTTTGTAGTCAATTGGGGCAGGAGCAATGAGCTGCTGACGATGAGATGGCGTAGTTTGCGTGGCGTCCAGGCTGAGGCCACACCTTTGAAGATAAATGGAATGAACATTCAGAGGTGAAATTTCTGATGGTAGCACAAACATCATCTCAACGTTGCCAATCTCAATAACCTCACCAGAGGTAAGAGGATGCAAAGCTCTGGGCTTAAGCGGTTGTCCATCAACCTTTGCGCCATTACGACCGCTGATTTGAAGAATCCACTTTTCATCTTTGGAGTCAAAACAAATGGAGGCATGATCCCGCGACACCATCTTGCTTGGGCCGAGATCGATATGAACGTGCGCATCATTGTCGTCATCGTCATCTCCGTGGGCCAACTCTGGGGCTCGCCCGATATTAACGGCGAGTTTTGTGATGTAAAAAGTCCAGTCTTGAGCTGCTACTTTAGCGTAGGCTTTGACACCATCACGGTTGGCCTCGTGGATGGCATTGGCGTGATCCTTGCTGGCCTGAACTGATTGGCTTTTGAGTTGTTGAGTGACCTGAGAAACTATGTGATCATCGTCCGTTCCAGGATTCTCTCGGGCGTCATGTGCTTGAGATGCTGATGTGGCACCAGACAAGAGGGTCGAGTCGGCTGCATCCGAGGATCGGTTTCTTTTGCGACGCTTTGCTGGTCGGCTAGGAGAGGAGATTTCGACATCTACAGGGTCAGTAACGTCTTTGTCTTTGCGCAGGTCGCGCCGACTACGCGGGTTCCTCTTTGTCGAAGGAGGCATAGCGAGTCAGGAGTGCTGAACAATGAACAATTTTGGAGCGATCGAAGCTTGTGGTGCGCGGTAGTGGCACAAGTTGGTAGTGACGGTGTCAAGTTGAGCGCCGCATCAAGTGATGATCGAACGAAACGGTGAGTATGGGCGTGAGTCGGAGGAGAGGCAGTTCGTTCAGTAAGCAGGCGAATGGAAGTTCGAAGTTCCAATGCATTAAGAGGGAAGACACTCAAACCGTGTCTGGGACAGGCAGAGGCAGAGGTTGATGAATGTCGGGACGGCGCAAGGGCGCAAGGGCGCAAGGGATGCTCTTGGATAAGCAATGAACCTTACTTCCAGAAGTCAATTAAAAATATCAGTTCACTTTGCACGTCGGCAACCGCGTTCGCGTTTTGATTGTCAGGGATGTCAAGACATTTGGAGCAAAGAACGAATCAGGTGCAAGGAAGACTCCGCTAGACGTGTGCCCACTGCCCACGCCCTAGCGAACTTTGCTCTGCAGTTACTAATGTACAGTGTACATGCCGTCGGGCGGTGCTAGCTACAGCTTCTGTGTAGCCTCGTGTGTGCGACAGTGGGGTCGGGCTAGGGGACCTAGGTTTTAGGTATTTATGTTCTGCTCTCTTTGTACTCCGTAGTAGGGGATAAACGCATCCCTGCCTTTGGCCATACATTCCTACATAGCCTGCATAGCCTGCATAAGGTACCTAAGTAGGTGTAGCTTCTGTGCCTCATTCGCCAACTTTATTAAAATCTGGTTGATCGTCCAATTTCCCGTCATTCAGCACTTCTTCAATGGCAGCGCGCCGCGCACCTAGGAACGACGGTGAAGCAACCCAAGTTTACTACACGATATCCTCTTCGAATCTATCTGCCGTATGATTGTAATTGATTCAATTCCATTCGTCGTCTACGCGGCGAGCAGCCACAAGCAACTCACCTCGTGACACTTTCGAGAACTACAAACACGGTCCCGACATTAGGCACTCCCTAGCAATCACACGATGTCGAGCGATCAAGTTTATGGTGTTACGCCGCCCATCTCCGTAGGGCTACCTACTGAGGCCGAGAAGCGCGCCAGCGATGCCCTGATTGAGGAGCTCCGGCGACAGAAGACGTTCGAAAGTCCGTCGGACACTCAAAAAAGGTGAGAGGTGACGACCTCCCCCCTCAGTCGTTGTAATCCTGCATCAAGTTGCATTGTCTTGCTCGTCATCCTTTTAACATGCCTATCTGTCTGCCTATCTCAGGTACAAAGTCCTCGAATCGCTACAAAGCATCTGCGACGAGTTTGTCAAGCGCGTCGCTCGAGAAAAAGAACCTAAGAACGTTGTTCTCATAAAAAATGCTCGAGGCAAAGTCTTCACATATGGCAGCTTTCGTCTGGGTGTGTTTGGTCCCGGGTCTGATATCGATACACTTATTGTTGCGCCGAAATACGTGACTCGCGACGACTATTTTAAATACTTTCCCGAACTGCTCGAAGCCATGGCTCCGAAGGGGGCCATAACGGATTTGTCTGTGGTCACTGATGCATTTGTGCCCATCATCAAGTTCGAATATTTCGGTATCAGTATCGACCTGATCTTTTCACGCATCATCCAAAAACAGCTTGCGCCCGAACTTCAAGATCTCAAAGATTCTGGCCTGCTTCGCGGACTTGATGAAGTAGAGCTTCGTTCTTTGAATGGGACGCGGGTCACCGACGAAATACTTAACCTAGTCCCTGAGCAGAGTACATTCAAATTGGCTCTACGGGCCATCAAGCTTTGGGCTCAACGCCGAGCAGTCTATAGCAACATTATGGGATTCCCTGGAGGTGTAGCCTGGGCTATGTTGGTTGCCAGAGTTTGCCAATTGTACCCAAAGGCTGCCACCTCCGTGATTGTCAACAAATTTTTCATGGTGATGAGCCAGTGGCGCTGGCCTCAACCCGTATTGCTTAAACCTATTGAGAGTGGCCCACTTCCGGTCCGCGTATGGAATCCCAAGGTACACTGCTCCGCACTTAATTAATGAATTATCATATGAACAACTGACACAACCCAATTCTAGATTTACAAAGGTGATTCCTTTCATCTGATGCCGATCATTACTCCTGCATATCCTTCTATGTGTGCTACTTTCAACATTAGTCGCTCATCTATGTCAATAATTAATCGGGAGTTGCGACGCGGGCTCGAAGTATCCGAGAGTATCATGGTTGGAAAACAGCCTTGGAGTGACCTTTTTGTGAAGCACAGTTTCTTCACCTCAGATTACAAATATTATATCTCTGTCATATCCGCCAGCAAGTCAAAGGAAGCTCACAATGTTTGGTCAGGCTACGTTGAATCTAAAGTCCGCATGCTGGTTCAGAAACTAGAGCAGCATCCGTGTATAGCTCTTGCGCATGCTTTCAACAAGGGTTATGAACGCCGTCATCACTGTAAGGAAGATTTTGAAATAGCGCAGGTACAAGATGGGAGTTTAGACTTTCTTGTAAAGGAACTTGGCGACAGCCAAACCCCAATCGCGACTGAAACAAAATCCAAAAGTGCTGAAAATGCAGAAGCGGCCACCCCAACCGATGTATTTACAACTACTCACTATATCGGCTTGAGACTAAGTGAAGGTATGTTTCATATGACTTGTCCAGAGTGATATATCAACTCCCTGTATCTCAACTCTTTCGCCTTTTGCCCTCTGAGATATAAACGCTGGACTTTTCTAATCACGCATAGCTGCCAAACATTCGTCCTTGGACCTATCTTACCAAGTTGACGAGTTCAAGGCCTTGTGTACTCAGTGGCAGAAGTACCAAGAAGAATTGAAACCTCTGGTCTCAATTGGAGTCCAACATGTCCGCAAGTGTGTTGCTGCCTTTTATTGATTTTCACTTTGAGCCATATACTAAGTGACATCAATACAGCTTCAATCTCCCCGACGATGTGTTCGATACTGGCGAGACGAAGCCTCATAAGAAGAGTAATAAAACTAAGAAGCGTGAGGCGCCAGAGGTGAGAGAAGACCACACACATTGCACTCATCAAGATGCAAGTATTTTAGGCTGACTTGTTCCTAGGACAATTCACCACCAGCGAAAAGGCAACAGGCATCCGTCGCTGCCGCAGGTTGATAGTCGGGTGCCACTGCAATGCGCTAACAACCGGCTGCTAAATGATCGCGGCATGTACGAGGTGACAACCCTTTGACGCGACGCCTGAAAGATTATCAACAAGATATGGCCCTATCTGGTCCTCTGAAGCATTCGCATTCCCCGCTGACGCGCACATAACAATGCAGTTCGTAGGTGGCTTTGCATCTTAATAGATGAATTAGTTGTCAGAGATTCCATCGGCCTCGACAAAGATACATCAGCGCAAAACGCGTGACGCTACGATTTCGGTGCTTGATTTGAAAAAAAGAAAAAGAAAAAAGACCTGAACGAACTGAGAACATACCATGAAAACTACGGTGAGCACTTGAGCGACAAACATCATGACTTGCAAAGTTAAACTCTTGTCGATGAACGTGAAACGGGCCCTGAGGTTTTGCTATGTACAGCTATGTATAAAGTCATGAGGCATAAATTGCGCCGGAAGTTTGCGAGCCGATGCACCTAATTTCAACTGCTATTTCGGCGGGAGCTCGTTAAATGACAATAATTTGCTTATTTTAGAGTCTTTTCCACCTTAAACGATCGTGAATGACGCCACCACCATGTTCAGCGACCAATTCCTTCAGATTGGACAAGTCTCGACTGACTTGGTGCGGCAATCACATTTCATAAATGCAGCACGGAAAAATGGCACGTGGACTGATTGCGCGTCACAACGTGAGATGATGTCGCACCATCTCTGACTCTCTGTGGTTCTTCTGCCTCTGGATATATTCACCTGGCCATAACTTGGTCCTAATCACAGATCGTCGTCGTCGTCGTCACTACCACTTGACCAGTCATCTTGGTAGGCATCGGCAATCTCGGCAATGCCATTGCTCAATCCTTCCCGCTCGTCCAAATCTATCAATCGACTTGTTTGTGCCCGCAGCGCCCTCATACTTGTGGAGATTGATGTGTCTGTCCTCAGGAAGGTATGGACAGGCATGCTGGTCTTGCTAGCTGCAGAAGTGAAAATGTGTGGATAGCTGTCCAATAGTGGAAACTCCAGGGTTGTGAGATACCTGTTCATGTCTGTCAGTCTGATTCACTGGAGGCACAAGTGACGGTAGGATCTGTTTGCATACTTTCTGATGACTGGATTTCCGGTGACTTTACGTTGAGGCTCATCAGATGTGTCTTCCCCGTTCGTATCACCATAAACAGGTCCACGGCAACCGATGATCTGCCCAAAAATGCGGTTCCGTCTGTTCTTCATCTCGGCACCAGTCCGCCCGAGCTGAAGGAGACCGGTAGTTTCTTTCTCGTTTTCAATGCCTGCGGTCTCCGGGAACGGGCTTATGCCTGCTGAGACCAAAGTCTGATTGCCGCTCGTGTTGAGACTCTCAGCGAGATCAGCCATGGAGGCGTGGTCGACGCTCCGTCTCAGACGTGAAGGGATCAAGGCACTCTCGGCCATGGCCGCAAATAGAGCCGAAGTGTGCCAGTATGACGACCGGTTCAGTCGTATCGGGGGTGCCAGAGAAGTTTCAGGCAAGGCTAGGGGAACGACCATCGACGCTTGGGAGCATGCCTGATGCAGACTCTGTGCGACATTTGCCATTCGAAGTTGGCGCTTCTCTCCGGGAACATCAGTCATGGGACTCTGAGCTCCCCAGACCCATATGCATGACTTGGGATACTCGTCTCGCAGTTGCTCCAGGTATGATGAACAGAATCCGCCCCATGCATCGTCCAGCGAAGTGAAAACTTGCATCCCTTGCATAAGATCGCATTCTTCTACAAATGGCCGCCAGTCTCGATCTACAACATCGTGCTGCTTATCCAAAGAAGAGAACAACTCGGTGCCCATGCTGAAACTTTCAAATGGCCGGATTGACGAATGGAGCTCAAAGTCGTAAAGCTGGACAGAAGACTTGGGGTGGAAGTACGTTCTGGAGTAATCCGACCAATACCTCACATTTGAGGTGGTTAGCGGTGCGGGCTCAGTGCCGGCATCTAGACTTTGTTGATACGCACTCGGCTTGACAGGCTGTTGTTTGTGAACTGCCGGTTCTCCAGACCTGGGTATACCAGAGAGGTTTGAGTAAGTGCATCTCTCTGACTGCAATGAGGCGGCTGAGGAATGGAGGGAAAAAAAAAAAACTACCCAATGTTGTGCCTCCATCGCTACAACCATGTGCTACTTAGTACTCACCAGAGAGACCCAGCCGCAGCCACTGAGTTTGAGGTCGCGTCATAGTCATAATACAAAGGGTTGATCTTTCGCAAAGACCCAAATCCACCTTTGAGGTCGTAAATGACGGTTCGTGGAAGAAAGGTTTCGTTGCCATCGGCACCAATTCCCGGCCGCCAGTGAACATCGTGATCTACCACGGACTCCTCCTCACTGTCGTGGTAGGTGAAGTAGGATTCCTGTGCGTTCCAAAAATGGGTCGCGGCATAGTTGCTGAGATTACCCAGTTGAAGCGTGAGGATCTCGCGCATGACCCGTCGTAGG
Organism: Epichloe amarillans; assembly: GCA_024072835.1. Taxonomy (NCBI): domain Eukaryota; kingdom Fungi; phylum Ascomycota; class Sordariomycetes; order Hypocreales; family Clavicipitaceae; genus Epichloe; species Epichloe amarillans. Next base: position 1,612,362 of record CP099637.1, on the reverse strand, counting down.
TATCGTTTTTTTTTTTAGAACGTAAAAGGCCGAGTGAATCAAATGCAAACAAAAAGGTTCCAGAAAAGACAAACCGTCGTGGAGAAGACTGCTATAGGGTAACTGCGTTGATTACATGATAATGTACGACAATGTCCACCTATCGAATGCAGCGATGATTTTCCGATCATGCAGCTCCACGTCTGTTACACAAGGAAAGATACATATTAAAGCTTACGCCTATAGAAAGTACAGTTACAATTCCCTCTCTATAGAAAGTCATAGGCAATGGTAGCCTTTGTATTTTGGGGTTAGTTGCTGCTACATGTTTTATAATCCGCCGCGGTATGTTTAGTACTTGAGAGAGAGAGCTGCTGGCCGAAGCTAATACTCAAGCGTACTTACTCTGCTACCCATGTCGTCATCAATAGTTTGGTTTGTTTCTATCTCTCAAGGCCTGAATACTGTTTAACCCCCCCCCCCCCTTTCATTATGTGCGAACCCCAACTTTTCAAAACCCATTTACACCCAACAGTGAACACCGCGCATTTCTATTCCACAAACGAGCAATGTCGGCGTCAACCGCGAAACCGGCCGAGGACAAATCCGGCTTCTGGGCAGAGATAGAGTCACTCAAATTCCCAGAAGCCAAAAACGTTGCCAACGAGCCAACGGTGGGAGCGAAAGCGCCGTCGACCGCCAAGCTGCCTCTGCCCAATGGACAAAAAACAGTCATTCTGTTCCTGCGCCACTGCGGCTGCCCCTGTAAGTCATTCCACACCTTGCCAGCGCATGAGATTGCGGATGAGCTAACCGCCGGTGTCAAGTTGCGGAGAAAACTTTCAAGACTCTGGCAGCCATATCGGACCAGCATAGAGATATCCACTGTGTCGCCGTATCGCACTCCTCTCTCGAAGCAACCGAGCGGTGGGTGCCACAGGTCGGGGGGGCGTGGCAGACTGAGGTGGTTGTTGACGAAGGCCGCGACCTATACGCAGACTGGGGATTAGGGCTATCTAGCGCCTGGCATGCCTTCAATCCCTTTTCCCTATACTCCGCGTATCGACTCGGCACCGATGAAGGGATATGGAATCGTGCCACTGAGAGCGGAAGTCGCTGGCAGAAGAGTGGTGCATTTGCGGTCGATGGCGACGGTACTGTCCGCTGGTTGCATGTCTCTCAGACCGCCAATGACTTGCCTGATCTCAATGCTGCCCTCCGAGCCCTGGGCGTCAACCCGACAGTAGAATCGACGAGTTGACTGCGGGGAAATCGTAATGGACCTGCTTACCCGCCGATACACATCGCCAGAGAGGGAGAAATGTCAAGCAATACATTCGTCTCGAAAGCTTTCTTGCAAAATATGGGTTCGCATTGGCTTGGTGTGGATGACACATGTTTATACCATGCTGACGCAACGCTTCACTCTGAAATGCAGTACGCGAAACAAGAGCGATTGGTCTTCTAGAAGCAGGATAGCCAAGGCATGATTCGGGTCGAATTAGATTAGTCAATGAAGGTCATGTGTTCATACATCAGGACGAGTCCTGGAGAAGTGACGCGTAAGTGACGACTAGAGGCAAACCCGAACGAGGCTTCAGATTGAGGATAAATGCACCAAATGGTGCCAATGTTCGCCAGCCAATTCATCACGCTCGGATGAATTACCTCTCACTATCGCCATTTGCTGGAATTTTCGGAGCGGAGTAGAAGAAGTTGACCTCAACAAAGCCAAATCATGACCAATTGTTGACTAATAATATCATTCGAAAATTGCAATACCACTGAATGATGATCAACAGCAATCAACATGCTATGAGCTCCTTTTCAGCTTCAGATGTGATGCAGGGTATATTCAACATTGTACTGAATGATTTCCCCCTCAAAGTGCTTTGATACCCCCCCTGGCAGTCCCAAACCAGGCATTTTTTCAGGTCATGGTTTCAGATGCATCTTGGAGGCCGGCCCGCAGAGACTCAAGAGTTCCACTGCTGCATGAACTGCGGTCGAACGATCCATGCTACGATACAACCAAGAGCACCAAAGCTACTCGCCAACTCAAGGGTCAACTTGCCACAAACTCGAACCCTACTTACTAGCTCGAGCAGCCCGAGTGGATCTTGGTGACTGCTGAGCAATGCACCAGTCGGTCGAGGGCGAGATCGCAAGCGTGGCCGGCGATATTCCGCCCTCATCAGAGACATTTGATCATCAATTTTAGGTACTGATGAAGGCTGGTGAATAATATTGAAGCGTTGCACAGACAAACATTGTCGCAAGGTCTCAGCCCAGCTTGAAACCTCCACCCTGACCCCATACTGTCGATTCGTAGATGTATTCGTCATTTGTGTCGGAGCGAGACTGTTGTATGAATAAGGTTGTCTGCATATCAGCACAGAACGAGATATGCTGCTTTGGCATCGTTGTTGTCGGAGCCATTTGATGGCTTTGGAGGCGGCCGAATGGCGAAGCCATGCACTGCCATCCACCGAGACAACTTCTGCGACAAGAGAGTTCAGGTCTGTCCAAACTAGCGGCGGTAGGTAGTCAGAAGCCATCAATATGCTGGCGTCGATAGTATCGTGGTCCAGTTGGTTCACGCTGGACACCGCATATACATGAGGATATTCCGAAGCCGACTCTGGCTGCGAAAATGAGAAACAGTCAATGTTGGCGAGTTTAAGATCCCGAGAAATCTTGTGTTTGGCCGAAAGAAGTTCGTTAGCCGGTATCATATCAGCGCGAGCTAGCAGAGGAATGACATTTGTTCGAAGTCGGAGACTTCTGATGCATTCAATATCAAGGGAGGAAGGTCCTGAAACGATGTTAGCTTTGGAAAACGCTCTCGTGCTTGCGGACGAGGGGAACAGCACAGACCCGTAGGGGGTAGTAAATAGAGCGCTAAATCTACATTTGGCTCGGTGCCGCCACTCAATAGAGCACTGAGATTCGGGTCATCAATGGAGCTGCGGAAAAGAGGAGCTAATTGAGACTCGACGTATTCGACTGCTGGAAACGATGTCTGTGACTGTTAGACGAAGAGTGCACGAACGTGTGGCTAGCATACACACCACATTGCCATCACTATGAGCTTTGCAGTCTACGAAGCAAATATTTCTATCCAACACTTCGTCAGGTATTGAGTATCTCCTCCGTCTGGAAGTATTCCGACTGGTATCAGTCCTCCACCACGGTTTTGGCCGTGTGCTGGCATATGTACTTCTCACTGTGCTCTTCCGAGTCACATCCATGCTGTCCATGTGAACAATATGCGTAGAGGATTGTGCTATTGCGAGTATGAGAGACTTTTTTCCAATTCCTGTGTCCTAATGAGCATGACTACCATGATTTTCCAGTGATGGATTCTCAGAAACTGACCAGCTTGTCCTGTTACGAGGATCTTTAGTTTGCCCAACGATCTCCCCGTTTCTGAAAAGGGACGGCGCTGAGGCACCGTCAAGCCAGGCATCACAAGTTGCGGCACGGGACCTTTCGCTGAGGTACGAGGGTCAAGAAGACCCGGCGAGTGACTGCGCGGCAGTTCCGGAAAGCTAGCTGAGAGGCTGTGAGGATCCTCGGACATGGTGATACTGGACAAATCACCAGGGGACGATGGAATACTATTGATTGAATCCGGACTGAAAGTATATGGACAAAATGAATTTGGCGATGGGGAGGATTTGTCCTGTGTGCTTTGCGAAGCTGATAGCGCATGGGGCCTTGGTTGGCGCAACCCGGCGGCGCGCCCCGACTCTCGCGCCGTCGACGGTTCAGGCTGCTTGCGTGAATGGTGCCGCAAGTTTGATCCAGACTTCTCATGACAATCTTGAACATGGTCAAGAGTTGATTCAGTCGCGATGAAGCATTCCAGAGGAGCTATGGGAGTGGCTTGTAATGTGGTGTCGAAGGCATTCTGATGATGCTGGCAACTGCTCGAGCTGCCGACCGGGGGATGCGTAGATCTCATGCTGTGCTGTGGGTAGGAAGCCTCCTTGCCGTTCGAGTTTGAGAATAGACGGGTTCCTAATACTCAAGTCGGATTGAATATCGATGTTGGATGATGGGAAGGGTCGTTGTCACCACGTATCAGGAACTCCGTACCCAAGTGCCCAGGCGGTGCGGTTTGGGGGGGGGGGCGCAAGTACAGTGGGGCCCGTACAATTGAGGGGCAGGGAGAGAGCCTTGGAGGGGGAGGGAGGGGGCACATTTTCACTCCACCGACACCCAACCCAGTCATTTAGACACCTTAGCCTCAGGTACTCACCCACATACATATTCTTTTATGAGGACGCTACGGCTACTCGAGGCAACAATTGGCTCTTTTTAATTTTGCCTTCTTTGCTTCCTCTTCGGTCCAACACCTGTCTTTTGACATTAAAAAATCCCAACATCATCTCGGCGACAGTCAAAGCCCCGAAAATGGATGGCAAGCGGCATCCCAGCTCGTTCCAGCAACTGGAAAAATTGGGAGAAGGCACATATGCAACGGTATGTCGAATGCACTATATCTGACCTTTCTATTCGTGTGATATTGTTCAACTAATGACCATTATCTAGGTCTTCAAAGGCCGAAACCGGCAAACTGGAGAGCTCGTCGCACTCAAGGAAATCCATCTGGACTCGGAGGAGGGAACCCCGTCGACCGCAATTCGAGAGATCTCCCTTATGAAGGAGCTAAAACATGAGAACATTGTGGCACTACATGATGTTATCCACACCGAAAACAAGCTCATGCTTGTTTTCGAATATATGGATGGCGACCTGAAAAGATACATGGACACACACGGCGAACGTGGCGCTCTCAAGCCAGCTACGATCAAAAGCTTCATGTATCAGCTGCTCAAGGGGATAGACTTTTGTCACCAGAATCGAGTTCTTCATCGTGACCTCAAGCCGCAAAACCTTCTCATCAACAGCAAGGGACTTTTGAAACTTGGTGACTTTGGTCTTGCCCGCGCATTTGGAATCCCGGTCAACACGTTTTCCAACGAGGTCGTCACATTGTGGTACCGTGCTCCAGATGTTCTTCTTGGGAGTAGAACTTACAATACAAGCATCGACATATGGTCTGCAGGCTGCATAATGGCTGAGATGTACACTGGAAGGCCCTTGTTTCCTGGAACCACGAATGAGGACCAAATCGTGAGGATCTTTCGCATTATGGGAACTCCCACTGAGCGCACTTGGCCGGGAATCACCCAGTTTCCCGAGTATAAGCCTACATTCCAGATGTATGCGACGCAAGACTTGCGTAATATCCTCCATGCTATCGATCCTACCGGTATCGATCTGCTACAACGCATGCTGCAGTTGAGACCAGAGCTACGCATAAGTGCACATGATGCCCTTCAGCATCCCTGGTTCCATGACTTAGTAATGCATCATCAGCATCAGCATCAGCATCAGCATCAGCATCAGCATCAGCATCAGCATCATCATCATCATCCACATCAACATCAACATCCACATCCACATCCACAGCAGCATCAACATCCACAGCAGCATCAACATCCACAGCAGCATCAACATCCACCGCAACATCCACTTCCACCGCAACATCAACTTCCACAGCAACATCAACATCCACAGCAACATCCACAGCAACATCCACAGCAACATCCACAGCAACATCCACAGCAATATCCACAGCAACATCCACAGCAACATCCACAGCAACATCCACAGCAACTACCACAGCAACTACCACAGCAACAGCAACAGCAACAGGTCCTACATGCACAGGCAAGAGCGTATCCCCAGAATATGCCGACCCAAAACTACGATAACTACTAGACGAGTGCTGAGGTTTGAAAGTTTCTTTCTATTACACCAATCCTGCTATGTTTGTATGTTCCTAGCGTCTTAGGAGCGGGATTTGCATCTTCTATTCCTGTTACGTTTCACTCGGTGCCCTCCTCAGACAATTGGCGGCGGCGGCGTGGTGTGACCTGTGCTAATCGCTCTCTTTATTTGGACAGGGATTTGTGAATCAGCGGTTTTATGGAGTTTGGGAAAAGGATTGTTTCTATCTATTCTATTGTAGACTTTGTAGCGCCTGATGGGAACATCGAGTTACATACTATCAAGATATTCATTCTCGTGCTGTCGGACGCTTTCAAAGCGGAGAGAATCAAATGACGATGAACGGACTTGACCCAACAGAAACCTGTTGGCCATAAATAATATACGACAAAAATAGATTTTGCCAAACGTCAGGTCGCAGACTTTTTTCTAATGCTACAAGCAAGGATGAAACCATGCAGAAGAGGCTATGCTCTGTTCACGAGACTGCCGTCGACGGGACTCTTGAATTTTCGCTTGTTGGGTTCCTTGGACCAAGTATCAGCCAAAGCAGCCGTCTTGTCATCCTCAGGTGGCAGCCCTATGCTCTCACGCAATTTGCCAACTTCGTCGCGGACAGACCTAGCGACCTGAATCCTCAAGTGGGTAGCTTCATGCCCGTGAGTCAAGAGCTCTGGGTCGCCGCGACTAACCAATTGTCTCCAAGCAGCTCGCTCTTGACCAAAAAGAACGTCCAAGTCAATTGGCTTTCCTATCACAACTCGAATCCTGTTGCCTATACGAGGCAAAAACCTTGGAAAACCGCGATCCTCTGGCATTATATCCTGTGTGCCGTGAATAAACATAGGGATGAACTCCGGTGCAGGATCACTCTCTAGGATGAGTCGGGACACTCCCCACTTGAAATATCGAAGAGTACTTTCAGGGCTCTGGTGGCAACAAGCTTCTGGGAATACGTGAACCCAGGAGCCTCGATTGGCTGCGTAAGCTGCTGGCGCAGAGAAGGAATGTTTGCCGTCCGTTGAGAGCGATGAGCCATTCGACGTCAGGGTTTGTTTCGGGCCAGATAAAAGGCCTAAAGCTCGCGTCATCGTAGGTTGATACAGACCGCCGAGAGGTGAGTGCCAGAGGCGGTGTGTAGGTAGTACTTGACCAAGACTGAAAAACGTTGAGAAAAGCCTGAATGAATACACAGCAGCTATATTAACTTCCTATTCATCATGATTGAATTGACTCAACAGCCAAAGAAGGAAGTAAGGCGGATTAGCAATTGAAAGGGAGACCAACTTGTTCCTGAAGCAGATATCATGGGCGCCCAAGCCCCAACGAAGATTTTCAGGGTGAAGAGTGTAGCGAAAGGGAAGGATGCCCCAAATGAGAGGATCATCGACACTGCAATCATTAGATTAATATATTATTCGTTTGAGAACACATCATCATAGGTCATAGAAGCGGCAGTTACCGCGTTTCAATGACACGATATTCTTACCATCGACAACGACTTACACGGCTACATGATTACACACTGTCAACAGGCCTCGCTCTCGACCTTGGGTACGCCGACGGTCGAGTGTGCCGAGCAAATGATCCAGGCCGATGACCTCGACTTTGTTAAACCCGTACAGAAACGCTCGAGAAAGGACTCCAACAGTACCCATTAATGCCATTGAGCCAAGGCGCCAAGGTAAGCTGTTGCGCGGAACTGGGGCTGGACTTGCCATCATGATGTGACGCAGTTGACGACGTGTGCGGAGGAGTACTGAGAAGGTAGAGGGGTGATGCTAAAGATTCCCATGGCCGACTGCGATGATAAGCGTGTCCTCCATTAGCTACAGATGGCCGTGAGAAATGATTTTGGCGCCAAGGACGTATCTGGTCGTTTTGATATCAAAGCTCCATCCAAATAACAAAGCTTCGTGCATACATGCAAGCTTGGGATACATTCTTGTGGGGCCTTCTAGGGGCGAGGGGCGGCGTGCCTCCAACAACAAGGCGAATGAATACCTACGGAGTCAGAGCTTTGGTGCTAAGACACAAGACACGGCGACTTTTACGGCGATTTTCTGCACGACGCTTCCGCTTCGTACACCATCTTTGAGCGTTCATTCATGATATCTCCGTATTTATCAAACTCAATCATCCTGGGATAATATGTCACATAGTAAGGCCTTCCTGTGCGAATAGCTCCTGGTTTCTTCCCCTACTCCTCCCCAGTGGTCGTTTGTTGCACAGCTTAACTGCTCGAATTCCCAATCTCTTCTAACCACCAGGGGATCAAGCATCGAGTGATCAAAACTGACATTGCCGGTTTTGCGCATCTAGGCAAGAGGAATACCTCTCGTGCCGTCTTCACGTCTCACGAACGGGCTCTCGCCAAGGCTAGTTGGTCTTCGAACTCGGCCCGTCTCACCCGCGATTCCTTCCTCCCGTTTGGCTCATGTAGTCTCTGTCTAGGAATCGCCCGGGACCCGGTCGCCTGTCCTCTGGGAGACATATTCTGCCGCGAATGTGCTCTGGCCAACCTCTTGGCGCAGAAGAAGGAGCTGAAGAGGGCTGAGAAAGTACGCCGTCAAGCGAGCGAGGAGGATGCGAGAGCCAAAAATGCAAAAGATGGCGAGGATCAACAACGAGCCATTCGAGACTTCGAATTGACCCAATTGGGATTGACTGCTTCTGGCAATAAAGCGGCTCCAAGCCCAGCAGCATCTGAGTCAAAAGAAGCTTCACATGCCGGGGCTAAACGCAAATTCACACTCGATAAAGATGAGCTTGCTCGTATAGCTGAAGAGGATAGAGCAAAGGCCAGGAAAGCCATAGACAATGAAGAAGTGAGTCTGTATTCCCTGCAATATCGTCCATTACCACCTTGAAAGCAATGACACTGAAATACCCAATCTTGACAGGCAGGCAAACCAACCTTACCATCCTTCTGGACACCATCTCTAACACCAGATGTGAGAGACAGCAAAATACAAGCGACCAGCTTGAAAACCAAAACCGTCCCAATCTGTCCATCATCCTCAGAAGACTCGCCACACGCTATATCGATGCAAACACTAGTGACCATACGATTTCACGAAGATGCGGACGAGTCAAATAATAGCACAAGAAGACCTTGCCCGTCATGCCTCAAAACTCTCACCAACGCTTCAAGCCCAGTTATGACTCAGCAATGTGGTCATGTCATGTGTCTCAGCTGTGTCAAGAGGTTCTTGATACCATCAAAAGCCAAAGCAATCTCCGGGTCACCCGACCCTGAGCCACCCATCACCTGCTATGTCTGCGATTCCCCTATCTCTGGCAAGTCTGTGACGCAAGGGCCATTGTCGATTGATTTGCCCGTGGGGTTAGTTCTTCTCAAGTCAGAAGGCACCGGTTTCTCTGCTCGTGGAACCAATACTGTGGAGAAGTCTGGCGTAGGTTTTCAGTGCTGAGACCTGGATTCATGGCCACCATGCTTGAGGTAGCAGAGATACAAAGCCATAACGTAACATATCTTAGACGCACTGATCTGACAACAATCATCGGCTGTACACGAGGAGCTCGCTATACATGCAACCGGGGAACCACCAGGGATGTATAAATATGGCAAATTTAGTGTTTCCCATGTAGCCTTCTCCGCACGTGTGGCCTTGCGAGGATCCATAAACGAATGACAAGGCGATGAAGAAAGCCCTTGGTCACCATGGTCAACCCGTGACTGAGGAAGCCTTTTAGAAGCTCGCCCTGAAGCCCATCGTACAAGGCTCGCGGGCCTTCATTGTTGATTATTCGAATTATGATGCCGAACACTGTCTTATCGAGTGCTTCGATGAGCCAGGTGAGAAGTGATTTGGAAACATTCTTCTTATGCACGGTGGTCTCACCCTTGCCACCTTTGGCTGGCTCGGTCGAGTCGGCGTTGTTTGGCATTTGAAGACGAGTCCGTCCGGTTTGGAAGGGATATGTCAGAACTGTAGCCGCCGATTTGCTAAACGCTGCCAAGAGGAAAGCGATCCATGCAACGGGAACGTCTTCCTCTTGCAGAGCTGGAATGATGCGCCGTGCCAAGCGGCGGTTGACGAAGAAGGTGATGCTTGGGTTCATGGTCAGCATCAGGGTCGCCGAATACCCCGACCAAAGAGCAGAATTGCCGCCCTCTCTCCTGATATCTGCCAACGCCTGACTCAGCGATTCCGCATCTGGCTGCATCTGCATGCGTGTGACCACGTTCGAGATGGGAGTAGTGATGGCTCTCGAGCATGCACCAGCGAGTGCGCCCGTAGCCAACTCTCGCAGTACATTAGAGTGCCGAGATTTCTGCTGCAGATAGGTGTAGAATCCGAAAAAGAGGAAGCTGTCGACAACGGATTTGCCGACGTCGGGCCCGAGACCATTGTAGAGAGCTGCGATGCCACCATGACGTGAAAAGATGGCCCTCAGACCATCGATGACTCCATCGTAATGTTCCGCGCTGTTCAGCTGGCGTTGAGCCTTCAGTCGGGTCGTGACGAGATCCAAAGGGAACACCGCTGCTGTTGAAATGGCTGTGCCAATGGAGCCAGACACAGCATGGCCCAGGGCATCAAGAGCGGCGTTGGAAGTCATCGCGTCAGTGCGAATCGCCGCAGTGTGATTGTATCAAGAGGACCGACGGACGGGTGGGCTGACTTATTGATCGAGTGACGTGACCGACCATGAGAGCAAGTTTTCTAAGCGATCGAAGTCAATCTTTTTGAACAAAAGTTCTGACGGAGATGCAATGCGCAAGTGCGTTGGAAGATGATTTGCAAAGGCCGAGGTTGTCCGCGAGCTCAGAAGCTCGTGGTTAGAGAAAAGTGCCGACCACTTCGCTACGTCATAAACGCGCACCATGTACGGAGTAGCGTAACAACTCAAAAAACAGCCTTCCGCAAGTAAGCCGTCGACGTGACCAGCGCCAATTCTTTCTAAGCTGTAAACAGGTGCACGCGTGATTGCTGCGCCAGATAATAGGGGGAAAAAATATCATTCAAGACATACCGAACAGATACGCCGAGTAGTAAAATACTTGATGAATGGCTTCATGCCATTTTCGCTATTGCTCCAGCTATTCCACGCTATGCTACATTCCCTAGGGGTATCCATCCTACCAGTAAAAAAAAATCAAAAAAAATCCAAGAGCCTTTCATCATTTCGTAATCTCCAGATGCACAAAACGCCGTATAAATAAGTACCTCAAGTCCAAACTCTACCTCTCTCGTCATCCAGCGGAAAGGGCTGAGAACGGCACCAGAGTGGGGGAAAAACGACATCCGGCCTCATATCTTTACAAAGATAACAAATGCCGCCCAGAGAGCCAAGAATCGATATTTGATATGCAGCCCAATATGTCGTTGCATAAAATGCGAGAGCGAGAAGAAGAAACCCACATTGCCGTATCATGTCATTTTGCAGAGAGCAAGGATGAACATTTTAGGCGCGACTTGTTACGGATGAGCGCCTTTGCGTTGCGCTGCCGAATTTAGATGATCGTGCCGAGCCGGGGAAGCCTAGAGTCCCCATGTCTGGTTCGCCTGGCGCGTCTTCATTCTCAAGTAGTAGACCCGGATGACCTTCGGGGAGTTTTTGGGCACCAAATCCTACTACTTGGAAAATGTTTGTTCGACCCCCATTAGTTGCCAGCTGCAGTTGTTCGTGAAGCCTTGAGAATTGATACTGTCGTTTGATGGGTGCGAATAGAGGCTGTGGAATCAGTGGTAGGGGATGCCAGTGAGATAGAGCACTCATCACAGCGCCCGTCTCTTCGTCCGAGTCGACAGGGCCGTTGTTTGCTTCGTCTTCGTCCTCAACAGGTGCATTTGCATCAAGAGCAGCCTCTATTAAAAAGTCACACGTGCTTCGTCAGTGTCTTGTTTGTTTTCTTGTGCTACTCCGTGTTGATCCGATTTGAGGGACGTCGAGAACACTTACTCTGCTGTTTGGCTTGATTCTTCTTTTGATATGCGGCCAGAAGCATATCATATGGCAGTGAACGCCCGGCAACAGCACGTTTCGCTCCCATAGAGTGGCTCTTGCAAGTCAAAGACCGGGCACATGGCTGACCGTTTGGTAGTATAACACCACACTGTCGTTCGACGTCAACGGGTCCTGCGATACGCGGTGAATTAAAGGATATCCTTCACAGTACGGTGTCTGAGAGAAGCAAAAAGAGTACCTTTGGGTTTGGGAACTTTAGCTTTAGGCTCGTCCTTCTTCTTCTTCGTTTTAGGAGCCTTCTCTGGTTCACCCTCTGCCTTGCGTTTCTTGCCACCCTTTTTATCGTCCTCGGGCTTTTTGCTGGCTTTTTTGCCTGAGATACTGCCTTTTTTGTCGTCATAGTCACTTTCGCCATTGCCATTCTCTTCTTCGGCCTTCCGGGCTTCCTCCTCCCTGGCTGCCTCCTTTGCGCGCTCTCGAGCTTCTCGCGCCTCCTTTTTTCTTTGTGCTTTCTCCCTCTTCAATTTTAGGCACTGTGCTATGTGCGCCTTGGCAGCCGTCTTCAGTATGCTTTTTTTGCAATGTTTGCATTGTTGCAGGTCGGGGCTATCCTCTAACGGGCGACCGGTTGCGAAAGTTTCTCGTGCTGTATCGTCTAGCTGGTTCACAACAGGCCCTGGGGAGGCCGCCGAGGCTGATGGCGAGCTGACTGTCCTTTTCTTGTTGTCTTGAAGGACGGGATTAGCATTTTGATTCGACCAACTTTTATCGTGAAACATGACTGTACCTTCAACGACAGTGCCATCTCTCCAATTACCAGGTTTACTGTGTTTTGGCGGCAGCTTCTTCAACTTGATAGTTCCAGACTTGTTGTCCTTTTTCGAAGCCACGTTGATGGTTTGCTCGCTGCCTTTTACATACTGTTAGCCGCGGCCAGATGCATCCGAGATGCGTAACTACCTTTCCGAGACCCGGCATCTGGCGCCATGATATTCGGTGCTTGTGTTATTCGTTTGGAAATCGATTCGCGTTAAGTGGTCACGGTCACTCCTGTGTGGCTGAAGGAGTTTTCAGTGTTGTATTCGCAGCGAGATGAGATCGAGAATCAAAGTCGAAGGGCGAAAAGCGCATATAATAATGCATAGTCATGATGTCCTTCAGTCGCATCGCAGTTGACGTGCATCGCGCGCCGCTTCTGGCCTACCAGGATGCGTAACAACGATAATCCGACCCCACCCTTTTGCCTTGTGTTGGGTCCACTCGTCACACCGGGAAATTATGAGATTAGCAAATTTTGGCCTAACGGAATAAATATATGTATCTATTGTGGTCCCAGGTGGATGAAGTCGTTCATCGTCTTATTAAGATGCTAATCTCCGTACCAGAACGGCACGAACCATGCCAAGCACCGATCGATCCACTTCCATTTGACGCAGCCGACGAACAATTTTCGAGCAACATTGACCATCGGTTTATGTATAGTATACCCTTTGCCTCGGTGTGTAAAGGCGCGATATGGAATTTAAACGTTGCTTCAGTCAAATTTTTTTTTTCCAGCCGCAGCACTACATTGTTAGTTTGAAGCAGTGGATGGTGACGTACGTCTGAGTTGGCGGATCCGATTGCCGGAAAGACGTCATACCAAGAAGACATTCATTCCCACACAAGTTGCGTACCATCACACCGGATCGACAATCATCGTCACAAGTTCCGCTGTCAAACCTGTCAAACCAAGCATCCTTGCTGCAGCCAAAAGGGCCCAAAGGGCGTTCGTCTGAATCCTTGTTTGAGACGACGCTGATCAGGCAACCCTGTTCGCCGCGAGCCATCAAGCCCTGGTCACCGCAGTGAGAAGCAAGGAATGGGTTGTCGCTCCCTTGGCCAATGTTGTTCTGTGGTTGATGTGCCATGTGCCATGTGCCATGATTTTACATGCCTCCCCGCCTCCCCCCGGATCTGACTGCAGTTACGACGTCAGAGGACCGACCCCCGCTGTTGGCCGCACCACGTAACTTACGATCAGGTAACACGTACTCCGTGGGCAACCCATTGTGAACTAGCCGTTTGGCCTTAAATAGACCTTCTTGGCCACTTGATCTCGTGCGATTTTTTTTTTTTTTTGTGACAGAACCAAGTCGTCTTTTCCAAGCACTGCACTGCCCGCTGTGACCTGCTTACCACGACATACAAAACAAAACAACCCCACAAATCCAACCCAAGCGCCATGGAAACCATTACAGGCATGGCTCAAACAGCGGCCAAGGCTGTTTGGGGAAACGGAACAGAGCGGGATGAGCCAATTTCCGGCGTGCAAGGTGACGTGGCCAAAGGCGAGCCGTTCGACGGAGGCAACATCGGTGAGGAAGCAAGCCCCGAGTCCGCAAAAAAAAAAAAAAAAAAAAAAACAGTTATTGAAACCAACGAGCAAGTTGGACTAAACGTGCATATAGACCCTCTTGAGTCAAGTAAAAGAGGCTCCGAGTTCGAGACGGAAACCAGCAATGGGTTGAAAAAGAGCAACTCGAGTACCAAGGATCCAGCGATTGGCACCGAAGCCAGCAAGGAACCGAAGGATAGCAACGGTACCAAGGATCCAGCGATTGGCACCGAAACCAGCAAGGAACCGAAGAATAGCAACTCGAGTACCAAGGATCCAGCGATTGGCACCGAAGCCAGCAAGGAACCGAAGAATAGCAACGGTACCAAGGATCCAGTAGTTAGCACCGACGAGCCTGCCCCAGCAGAAAAACCACCCTCCCGCGACACGAGCGACAGCAACGCGGCTGACGCGGGAGGGCACGGCGAGGAAGGCGTCATGGGCGACGGGCCCAGGCCCTTGGCAACAGTTGCCAAAGAATGCGGCGGAGATGCCGGCAACATGAAACCAGAGCCAGAGCCAGAGTCCGAGTCCTCCGGGGACGCCGCTGCCGGAAAGGACGGTGACGGAGAAGGAAAGGGAACCGGTGAACTGTACGTCAAGGCATCGGGTCTTGCCGCAGACGGCGGTGACTTTGATGCGGCCAAGCCCGGAGCCGGAAGGGAAGCTGATCGTAAGTAACTCGAGACCCATTGCCGAACAAGTGAAGCTGCAGAGGAATGCTTTGGAAACCGCGCAGTCTCTGCGACAATTCATACCATTGCCTCGAATTGCTAACAATTTTTTTTTAATTTTTTTCTTCCCTCGCAGGCCTCATGGAAGAAAATGGCATCAAGAGGGAAGCGGGAGATGAGTCCAGACATTCAAAATTAGATTCCATGTCGTCAGGAAGTGGCTCCAAGCATGACAATGAAAAGCCAAGCATGAAGGACCGAATCAAGGACAAGTTGCATCTCCACAAGTCCTAAGGGGCTGTTTTGATGAAAAGGGGGGGATATGAAGTCATGACACGGAGGCCAAGATTGGGGGTCGAGAACAAGTTTTTGGTGCCTTGAACGTCGGTCTGAGCGAGGATGTAATCATGTATGAATTGTTGTCAATGCAACTTCAATGCGGAACGAGCGGTACCAAGCACCTACCAACCGGGTGTATCACATGGGCTTTGTGAAATTTATTGCCATGATTGGCAGGACATAAAGGGCAGTGATAGCAATTGCGTCTTCCATCTTCTAGACCACACATCTGCTTTCACATCGTGTCCATTTCTCTTACTGGTAGCAAAACATAGTGCTCTGACGTCTTATTCAATCGGCAGAAAATGAAGCCTATATACAGATTACATTTATACAACACCTTCATGCCATCATCGGACCATCATCGATCGCCTATCTCTTGAAGGCGGGCCCGCCAGACAGATGGTTTTTTGTAGGGTGATTCCTTCACATCCGTTTTGCAATGCGACAGAGTACATGAATATTTGTCCTGGGCCGTTGTCGTCGCGCCGAACACGGCTCAATTGTGCCAGTGTCTAGGCTGCCCTGGATAGCTAGGTTTGTCCCGCCAAAGGTGAAGAACGGGTGTACTTGTGCAAATCAGGCCAAGAGAAGAAACCTCTCGTTACCAGACGGATGAGCCTCACTAGAGGGCATCTGCCTTGGCTACACAACTGAGTGATCAAGCTAAGCCAGCCATTCATACTCCCTTGGCAGGCGGGGAAAGGGTAGGCCCATTTTGACATCAGTCAGATAAACGGGTACGTTCAGACCACACGCCATTGCCTTGGGATTGGAACAATGCATTAGCAGGCTCTTAGATCGTTGTTTCACGCTCCGCAGTGAGCAACGAGGCATTGGCATTTGTTGCCCAACGCGTCCCGATCTCGAGCCATCATGCGCACGATCCTGTTGATATGTCTCAAGTCTCAAGCAGCGAGCTTGTATTCTCAAAATGACTGGAGATGCAGTCTAGTTCCCCAGCCTCTTGTCGTTCGCATCTTCCGCCTCGCGCGTTGACCCCGATGGTTCGATGGCTCATAGAAACCCGGATTCGGCCAACACCCTGCATCAAAGAAGAAAAAGAGTAAGAAAGTGCCCACTGTGATCGCCAACTAGGAAGGGGAAAGAGGCTGGCACATGTTCTGGTATGGCATCATACGCCGTATGGAGCTGCAGTATGCCGCGCTGCTACGTACCTCACAATCTTTTCGTCTTCTCGTTCCCGCGGTTCTACTAGCAAGCTCTTATCATACATCTCATGCACGTCACCTGCGGCATGCATGTTACTCAAGATGTAGTCTTGTAGTTCCGGAACAGGCTGCAGGGAGTACCCCACATTTTGATATTGCTGAATGTCGCGGATCACTTCTGCTGTCTTTGCTCGTTTCGCAAAGTTGATCAGATTTGTCTTTTTAATGATGGAAGGAATGCCATCTTCGATAAAGGTAAGATCGGTGAGGTATACGCCTTCATAGGGAAGTTAGTTTTCATTTCAATTCCTATCGAATCTGATGATGGATGGACATGATATATCCCTACCGAAGAAAGGAATACACGGCGGGTTAGCTGCGTGGAGCGCCACGCGATACTCGCCAAAATTCTTGGTGCTAGCCATTAACCGGCGCATCGCTTCTAGAACCCCCTGTGTTCGTTGAGGCACCTGGTCCCAAGTGCGCTTCAAACGCGCGATCGGTGCAGTGGCCAAGGCTGAGATGATCGACGTGAGGGTAGAGTAGTTGTTGAGAGTTCGGCATTTCTATGAGATAAGAAGTTAGCTATCGAATGAACCAAACTGAACGCTTTGCGCATGATGCGGGCGAGCATCGTGAGCTAGTTGGGGATGAACGCACATCTGCAACAGCAACAAAATGCTTGATCACGACAACTCTTTTCTTCACGTCCATCTGCGCCAAGATCATCTCTGCTACCCAGTTCGTCATTTGATTGGAGTGAAGGATCAGGGCTTTCACGTTGGGGGCGAGGTCAGGTTCGCCTTCTGCAATCTTCTTCTGCCAGGTCTTGTTTAGGCACTCTGCCGCCTTGATCTTGCCGTACAGCCTGGACTCTATGATCGTCAGTTGACGAGCGAATTCTGTTACGTCAATGTCCAAGAACTTCAGTTTCTTCATGTTTTTCGGAACAATAGGTGTCGGCGTGCTTTGATTCAGCGTTTGGATCAGACGACGCGCTCCGGCGTCCCTTCCACTTAACCGTTTGTCCAGGACAGCCATTAGAGGACCCGAGCCTGGAGTTTCGGTGGATTTTACACTGTCCCTCGTAAAGGTGTACACGTCACGAATCAATTGCTTCGACTCTTCGTTGTTCTCCTCCATCCAGAAGCTGTCAAACCAGCTCTTCAAGATGTTCACCACGCGGAAACGAATCAATTTCTGCTTCCGATCACGCCAGGTCTCAAAATCTGATTGGCTGAGGCCTTCCGGCGGCTGTATTCCAAAGCGCTTAACTAAGAGTTCAAACAATTCTCGTGCGGAGGTGAAAGATCGGTACGTCAGAAGGAAAGTGTTGTTGAAGCTAGAGTCAAGCCTGTCGTGTCGCGTGAGTTGCTCAACTAATGCAAGTAACGAGCCTCCTTTTACCGTAGGCGGCGACGGCTTAGTGTCCCATGATACGTCATCTTCGAAGTCCAGGCGCAGGTAGTCGGGAGTATCATCGTTAGCCTGTAGACCCGCCTGTGGTGATGGGTCTTCTCCAAAAATTTTCTTCACTTTCGAGTAGTCACCTTTTCTGAAGCTACCTGGTGGCGGATCGCCGTCGTTGAAGGACTGGGCAGTGATTAAGGGAGGTCGACTCGGCGCGGATCTTGGATCCGGCCGTTGATGAGGTCGCTCATATGACAGTGTTTCGCCTCGCTGTATTGTCCGCGGAGCTGAATCGTCCCGAGGTCGTGATCCAGTGTATTGCGACTGTTGTTGTACTTTAATTTGAACTTGCTCGGAGAGCAGTTGCAAGGAAAAGCCAATATGGGATGAGTTGGTCTCCAAAGCCCGGGCGCATTGTCTCACGTACTCCAAGCGATTCTCCATAGACTCTCCGCGCACTTCACTCCACTCGTCCGCTAGTGGGCCAGCAACTGCCTGGCAACCAAGTATCAGATCAGAAATGTTATCGTACAAGCTTTGCTTATTGGTGCCGAAATCAGCAAGCTGAGGAGTCTGGAAGCTGTTCCCGAGAGAAGAGAGGTCAATCGATTCAATCATGGAAATCCAAGTCTTGAATGTTTCGACCACCTTAGCCCCCGCCAGGCAGACGTTGTTGCCTATCACTTCGTGGCGAAGTGATGTTATGATCTTCTCCGGAGTAATTAAGCTCTTGTCCAGTTCTCGTATGCTGGAGACGAGAATGCGTTTCTCCTCGTCCAGTCGTTCGAGAATTTTGCTGTCTAGTACCGCAGTTGGCTCAACCGAACCTTCTTCGTCCTCGAGGAAGTTTGGCGTAACGGGGTCCCGAGAGTCCAAACCATTGCTTTGCCAGTTCCCACCGACTGTGCTGCCAATAACGAACCCAGGAAACAATCGAGGTATTTCTTCACCTCTCTGTTGTCGAGCAACTTCAACATAGCTGAAGACCCCAAGGAGAACACCGTCTGCTTCTTGAAGACACTTTTGAACAGATTCCGCGTTTGGCCAATCAGCGGCAGCAATGTGCGACGATATTACCAGTTTGGAAAATTTGGACATCATATCCCTGAAATGAGGGTACAATGCCTTGTTTGTCGAGATGATGGACGGTTGGCCAGAATGATTATCGGTGGTACCAGAGCCTGCAGCGAGCAGGAGCCGCAGGTGATCGGATATATCTTCAGCTCTGGCGACGTACTCAGACCGGCTGTTGTTCGTAATGGCGTCACGGTAGCGATCGATAGCGCGCTTCATGTTGGACACCAGCAGACTCCACGTGAGCGGTGGTGTAGAGCCGTCATCGAAGAATGATCGAGAGACCGTAGCCGTGGTTGGAAGGTTATATGTCGTGCTAGTAAATGAAGTTGCGGAAGCCATATTTGGGGTTTGGCCGATGGCTTGCTTGCCATTTGAAAGCCCTTGCGTCCTTTTGTGGCGAACAGGAGATGCACCGTTTATCGAATCCATTGAGGTAGAAGGAGACAGCACCCCATTGATGGAGGCTCGACTTCTGCCCTGAAATTTTGTTAAATAAGGGTACGAAGTATGATGGACCATCATGGCATGACTTGTCGGAATCTTACCATATAGCTGCGCGAGGCGAGCATCAGAGATTCGCCTTCAGCTTCAGAGGCAGATGTTGCCGAGTCCTCGTCCTCGTCTCGTGTGAGACCGCGGGCCATCATTTCCGGTGGAGGTCTAGTTTTATCTGGGATATTCACATTCGCTCGATCTCGAGGACCCGTTTCCGTCGAAGAAACGGGCGACTCGAGAGGAAGCTCCATGCTTCGATCACCAGTCATCATGTTGTAATAGAAAAGTCGCCCGTCTGCGGTAGCCTGGGGGATCCAAAAATCGGCCCTTGACTGACTACTAGTAGTACCAGTGCCCTCCAAAGGTAGAGGACCACTGGAACTGGGGCCATCAGCCTCGGAGTCGTCATCTTGGTCAAAGCTCTCGTCGAATCCGTCCGCATCGTCGACCTCATCATCTATTTGGCCGTTGTGTGCATTTTGGCCGTGGACCGGCAGGTCGTCGGGGCTGGAAACGAGCTGACAATAATTACTTGGGAACCAACCCCGGACCCCATTGATTACGCCGTCCCACCAGCCGCTCTCTAGTTGCGTAATGACTTGGATGATGTCGCCTTCGTGAAAGCTAAGGCTAGTCCTATCATCTGCCTCGTAGTCGTAGAGAGCCCGTACAAACATCGTGCCGGGCGGCGCTGTTCCCACAATGCCCTCCATGGCGAATGCGGGGGTACGAGGGGTTTGTGTCGAAGCGCACAATCTCGCACTACAAGCGGATCGCAAGGTTTGCGGGTGAAATGGAGGTACAGGTCGTGATGCCGTCGAGGTTGTTCGAGATTGGCGCAGTTGGGGGACGCAGTCCAGAAGCGGCGCCGCACATCCACGGTCCGAAGACGGTATTCAGGCTGACTGACTACTTTACGCGGCGTCAGAGTCCTCTCAGGACATGGCCGATCCACGAGTCAGCTCTCGTCCCGAGCTGGAGGCGGCAGGTTATGATTCGGGGAAAGCAAGGGTCATGCCACCTCGAACTTTGTACGTCGGGTAGTGCTGGTTGTCGCAGGCTTGTATTCTATAGATGGGCGATTGGCGTGTCAACACAGGTCTAGCAAGAATGAGAGTTGTGAGGCCGGCGCGAAGATGGCAGCAGAGGGGTTGCCCGTGGTAGCCCGTGGTAGCCCATGAGTACCGGTCCACCCCTCTCTGCGCCCAGGCCCCCAGGATGGGTTAGCTTATTTAGTATTAGCGGCAAATGGTCACATAACATTGACATTGGCTGGCCGCTTTGATTCGCAAGTGGGCTTAATAATATCCTCTTCTGAAACTCCCATCTTGTATTGTAATTGTACTTGTAAAATTTAGCTTGTTAATTATTGTGATTGTAATTGTTCACAATGGTTCACGACACAGGCCTTATGATTGGGCTGCCGCAATGTGGTTGGCGTACGGCTTAACAATCATATAGAATACTTCAAGGCACAATTTTGTCTGACCGATGGGGGCAAGAGGATAGAAATTCCATGGCTTGATTTGCAGCAGAAAATCAAAGCGGGGGATATTTCAGCACCTGCAATACGGACTACAGCTAACCAATTGCCCATCTTCAACAATTGTACCAGACGACCGAGTTTAGTTGACCCATCAGCTCGTATAACCTGCTTCTCCATGTCTTCGAGTATTTTTTTTGAATCAACTCTCCCGCGGCGGATAATCAGGTACCGATCGAACTATTTTTGCACACTTCTTTCTGGTCCAGTCTGAATCGGCCGTAAGTGCTTGATCTTGATTATAAATCGTTTTACTTTTGCAAGAGAAGAAGTACAGACGATGGTGACGGACACGGGCTGAGAAAACAAGGCTTGGCTGACCTGGAAAAGGGGCGGCGCGCAGTCAGGGGGGAGCAGATGGGATGGGAAGTCTCACCAAGTAGAGATACTAGCCGAAAAGCAAGGAGCAACTTGGCAAGCCCGAAATTTCGGGATGCAACTCGTCCAATGTCGTCCAATGTCGTCCAATGTGTCTCGGCCACAGCCTCGGAATGCAAGCGCTCGGCGATCGAAATGGAGGAGGGAAAACGTGAATTTTGAACCAGATCCCGTGTCACGCACGTAATAAATGTCTGCGACGAACAACCAACCGTTCAAGCGCATTGCCGGCAGGCACGTCGACGGCGCGTCCAACAAGCAACTGGAATCACCAAAACGAGAACTTCCCCTTTCTCTCTGAGAGTACTTCCCAACCCGCGGCACTGACTGACTCGCGCGGCACGGATCGGGGTGCGGGAGGCGCCTCGTCCCATGCAACGTGCCGATGAAGCCATGGTTCTGAAATTGGTTCAGGGGGACTGATCAAGATGATCAAGCGGCGTGGAACCAGTTTACGAGAAAGCCACGAGAACGAGCGAGTTTAGCTGCTGTGCAATCGGGTGGCCGTGTTGCTTGCTGTGTTGCTTGCTGTGTTGCTTGGTGTGTGCGTGTCTCCCTGATGAGCACAGGCAGGCACCCACCCACCACAAGGCCACAAGGAGGGTTGGACAAATCTCACCATGCAGCGGGAATGCACCGGGGCTTTCGGACTGGGCCAATGGCCCGAAGGTGAAACAGTGCGTATTGAAAGTCATACCGGGGAGCCGCGACTCGACTTGGCCCACGCTGCTTTTGCCACAGCTGGGTATCTGTTTCTCCACAGCGCCCTTGCCAGCGATCATGACCTGGACACACAGTGAGTGATTGGTGCAAATATACTTGAATCTATGCCAGACTTTTTGCGCGTGGGATATGTCGGATATGTACTCCCTTATATAGTTAGCAGAGAATTGCAAAGAGATGAGAAATTCAGGTTTCCTGCTCTCTGCTGCCGCATCTGGTGCCATGACACCCCCATCTATCAAGTGCCTACCTAGAAAGGCAGATGTCTGTCATTTCCAGGAATATTCGAAAATGCTGGACACTCAATTCGAAGTTCGACTGCGGACTTCGGAGTTAACAATAGCTGCAATAGAGCCATTCTGCCCGGGCACATACCTCACCTTGATGCTCTCTCCAAACCCACCCTACGGGCACATTAGCACAGACGATACGATACTTTCTTTTTTTAGGTGGTTCACATCAGATAATGCATATTTATTACATTTCGGTGAAGCTACGCTCGTTACCTTATTCATGCTAAATGTCTTCAAGCCAGGAAAAATTCACCGCTGGGTGCCCCCAATATCAAGAATTAACACCATGCGAAACCCTTAAAAAAACATGACCATTCACCAAACCGTGTTCCTTAATCCTATGCATCAAAATAAAAACCGGTATGTCCAAATCAGTAACCCGGCTATTCGTCAACGACATCATTCCGATACCTGAGGAACGCGAAAATCCAGGCTCTGAAAACCTGTGTTCTCTCGAATGCAATATCATCAAGTGACGTTGCAGAGGAGCTCTGCTTCCAGAATGAACTTCCCTTCTTTATACTTTTCAGGATTCTCGTAGGCCTTATCATATTTCCAGCCCACAGTCTCTTTGCATTGACGACAAAAAATATCACGGACGATGTGCCTACCAGTTGTCATGTTGCGTTCACTGGGGTCCCCGGCTTCGATGTTTACAACACTGTGAAATAAGTACGCTTTTCCATGCTGACCACGGAAATTCTGCAGCAAAAATATATTAGTCGTCTTCTTCGAGATGGATTTTGAAACTCCAAGCTACTACAAACGGGAAAAGAGAGAGAAACAGTGATTAGATGGAGTTGATGGTTAGATGTCAAGCATGGAAACGAGCACTCGGCAGCTTGGAACAGCCCAAATCCGGAGTCGAAAAGAGTGCTTGGACGAAAAATAGTCTCCATCCGGAACAACATGATCAAGCTCACTTGCCATCGCTACGTACCCTACTGATTATGTCCTCGTGATTTGCCAAATGAGCCTTGCAGGACTTGCAGCCGTAGATCTTGCTGCTCTCGAGATAGGTATTGTACGAGAGCCCCATATCGTTGTCTCGTATCACTTGAATGTCGGCGCTGCGGAAAGAGATGATTGAAAGTGAATAAGGCCCAAATGTACTGCCTATTACTGGCAACTGACGGCTGCGCAAATGGCTATGCTCGGTGCGGGTTTGCGTGGTGTGGATAGATGATCATGGTTGAGCACTAATCTGAGGCTACGTCAGTCGTGCTTTCTTGGGCAGATATGTATCGTACGTGGAGCACGTGACTTTTGGGAAAAGATGTCCCCTAGCAAGATGATGAAGGTAGAGAAAAGGAATGAAAACGAATGCGACTTCTGTCATACAAATGGAAGCATAAAGCTCCTCTTTTATAGAGAGAGCACTTAAAGTAAAAATCCTACGCTTCTTATGTGATTTATCGCGTTTAGCTACGTGCATCTTCAGCTTCCCCAATACGGTCATAAGCGCATATTAATCGTCATAAATAGACGCTGTGTCCGCCATCGGGCAACAATATAATATGATGGACCCATTCATTCTGCGTCACCTGACGGCATCCAACAGCGACGCACGTTTTAATAACTCTCGGATTGATTTGTCTGTTATGCTTCGGATGCGGCCACTGAAAAAGGAACAAAAGAAACAAGACCTCCGGTCGGAGAAGACAAGGAAGGAGAGAAGGAGAAATTAGTTGAATTCAAGACTCACAGATTCGAAAGATCCAAATGAACTGCAGGCTCGATGTTTGACGGACCCGACCAGACAGTCAGTCGCTTAACTAACTTGGAACTTGGAAGCAAGCCTCAGGCGTTGGAGCCGACTTCAGCAGCGGGGTACTCCATCGCACTACATAAAAGCGGCAGACCTTATTAATACAGACCCCACATTGAGTCTTCGATCGGTGCGTGCCATCGGCCATCGACGTGACGACTTTTTTGGTTTGCTATGATGCTTTTACCTCTCTGGAAACGTTTAATCACGTCACTAGGATTAGAAGCCATTGGAAATAAACCAAACGGTCAGCATGGGACGTTTTAGGAGCCTTAAAGACTCCGTCTCGTGCTGTTCATCTACAGTCAACGAGCCACACATCTCGCCGCCACAGTCGGAGTTACGGTTTGTTGGCATTCAGATTGCAAACCTCGCCTGTTTCCGAAGCTTCCATTCTACCTGACTATCCACCTGCCTACCTAGATAAATATCTCAGGGCAGCAGAGGGCGTAAGTGGTAGAGCACAAGCAGGTCGGAGTGAAGCCCGAGGTCCTGTCCGCGCGGCTGTTAGTGCTCACCAGCAGGTACGGACTACAGCTTCAGCTCAATATCCACCCGTCGCTGGCTGGTTGGGAACGGGGTGTTGCAGTCTTAAAAAAAATCCACAAATGCAACAGCCGAACCATTACACTGCACATGTGGTAGGCCATTGACCGACAAGTTGAGAAAGAAGACAACGGTGAGCCTGTCTCGGCTGATGCCAGCTGGCATTAAATAAAAGGGGAACTATGCGGCTAAAAAAGACCGGCGGATGGAATGCTCAAGTTCCCCAGCACCACCCACACGGCCTGGAGCATTTTCGGTCCGGGGTGCAGGATCCACTGAGAGCACAGTCCAGTCCGAAAGTCAACAGTCAATCAAAGACGATGAGACAAAACAGATGTCGAGAGAAAGAAGCTGCGTAAGTCTGCTATTGGGAAGTTGCAGCAGACAACCACCTCTTCAAATGAACAACAGCTCGAGCTACTGGGTTAGCAAGAAGCCCATGACAAATGGCTTCACTCGATATACATCGCAGACGACGTATGTGTTGATCCTTTTAGCGAACATCGAATTGAACTGCTTCTTCCATCATGCAGCATACAGCATGCAGCATGCAGCATGCAGCGTGTATTAGCATAGCAAGGGGGACCAGGACAGGACCTCTTCCGCCGCTGCACGCTCATGCTCTGTGCGCCAAGCTAGAATTTGCTTTTTTCTTCATACCGCAATGAGATCCTGACAGGGCGAAAACTTCCAAGTGCTGTTATTATTGGGTGCCCTGGCTATTGGCGAGAGTGGGAGAGGGGCAGGCCATGGAGGGGCAAGCTGTTCATACCCGGGCAAGAAAGGAGCCAGACTGAAACGGAAAGAGTGAGTGGTTAATATGCCAGTGGCATGGGTATGTATGGTGCTAGCTTCTCATCAAGCCACTGCTGACGGCCAGAAGGAAAAACGCTGTAATATGGTCAACTGGTTAAGATGGTGGTGAGTTGCCGGCCAGTGACAGTGACCTATTGAAAGTGCAGTACAGACGGACGTACGGAGTATCTACCGTATCTACCTGGATGAGGGGGCAAGCCCCGCTGCGTCGGCCCTCAGCACACCCCTGCTATTGTGGGCACACCCTCTCCGGCCCTTGTCTGCGTGTCTGCGTGTCTGCGGTGCTCCACCTCACGCGTCGCTGCATTATCCGTCGCTGCGTTGGCACGAGAGCCACGCTGGGGAGGCCACAAACGACACGACGAGGCAACACGTCCCATCAAGCCCTCGGTCAACTTGCTGCTTGATTTGTTACTGGTTGCTCTCTCAGTTGTAATAGTCAGCCAGCGTCTGGTCTGCCAGACTACGAGCTTCTGTGCTCCATCAGCCACCCAGCCCCTCCATCCGGTACCCCCTCCTTTCCTTTCCCTCCCTCCTGCTCCCTTCTTTGCGCGCCCCCCTTTCCCTTTAATCCAACACCCAGAATTTTACACCTATGCCCCCCCAAGCCTTGTCCGCCCCCCCCCTCTCCTCCCCCTCTGCTCTTCTTAACTACTAGAATACTGGGCATCCTCTCTCGCTTCCCCCTCCCCATCCATCCCATTTTCACTAGCATTCGCTCGTCGCTTCATCGTTATTGAACATCGCCCACCATCGATATCCAGTTGGTCAGGTGTTAATTCAACGAGGTCTCAGATAACCTCTATTCCTAATATTACAACCCTCACAGAATTTCCATGACCAGAATACAGACATATCCAATGACCAACATCACGATCGAAATCACCGCCTTCACACTTTAAATCCCACGGGAGCGCGTGCGAGCGAGGAGCTAGGCGGCGTGAGCGCATTGCAAAGACTCGATCCAGACGATATTCAACCATCGTGCTGTCAGAAACCAGCGTTGTGACCCGATTCGTGGCACGAGAAACTACAATTGTCACCTATCCCTCTCGTCGTTCTTCCCGTCAAGAACACACATCTTGGTCATTAAAATGCCTGGCGCCAGCGTCGCAGTCCTTCCGCCCCCGGCGGCTTCCGCTCCTTCATCGCGAAAAGCATCACTCGCACCGGAACGCAAGTATAAGTGCCAGTTCTGCAACCGAGCCTTCAGTAGAAGCGAGCACCGGAGCAGGCACGAACGTTCACGTACGTACTTTTGCCCATGCGCTTCCTGCTCATATGTCTTCACTCCATGGCCTTTCATTCATTTCTATCCTTCAACGCACTCTGACGGTTTGGCTGGTACCTGTCGGGCCTTGAAAACCAACCGGTGGCAAACTTTGCCTACCCTAGCAATATACTCAACTCAAGCCGTCTCATGCAACCAAACCCGCTAACTACGTGCAGATACCAAAGAACGACCTTTCAAATGCATGAAATGTAGAAGTACTTTCGTCCGTCGCGACTTGCTCCTCAGACATGATCGGACTGTGCACGCCAAAGATGGCGGCGTTCCTCTTCACAGCGATGGCAAACGCCGCGCAGGTGGTCCGAAGACACGCGCCGTGGCAACGCCGTCAAAAGCAGCACTGGCAATCGATACGTCAACTCTAGAGCAAATGGAAGCTGGAAACGATGGTCTGTTCGATGTGGAAGCAGCTGCAATGCTTGTTGCCGACCTCCATCAGAAGGCCACTGCTGCCATGCGCGAAGAAAGCACCTATGAAGATGGCGCTCCGATGGCGTACTCTCCTCGTGGATCAACCATTATGGAATCGACCGTCACTTATCCCAACGGAGCTATTGCTTTACCTCAGATGCAATGGGATGGTTTTATGTCCCCGTCCGTTGATGAGCCCAAAACTCATTCCATAACTTCGAGCGCATCGGGATCATTCGAATCGCAGCAAGCCTTTGCCTCAGGAGCCACGATCCAGCCCCGGGTCAACCAGCTCCCGCCGATTGCAGGACAAAACGGCAGTGCCATCGTGCCTACCCTGCAATCTATCATCCAGGCTCTGCCCGATTCTGACGCCGGTACACCGACACCCCAAAGTCCCTCTCTGATCGATCCCGCTCATGCTGGCTTTCAAACACCCCAGGTAATGGGAGACGAGCAACGCAATGTCATACTTGACAACATTCGTAGTTGTGATCGTGAGCACGCCGTCCCTGAAGGGTTTCGCCTACCCGGCCTTGGGTCACTGAACCGATACCTGTCGACATACTTTG
The DNA here is from genome assembly GCA_024072835.1 of Epichloe amarillans. Taxonomy (NCBI): domain Eukaryota; kingdom Fungi; phylum Ascomycota; class Sordariomycetes; order Hypocreales; family Clavicipitaceae; genus Epichloe; species Epichloe amarillans. The sequence continues at coordinate 1,584,759 of CP099637.1, read as the reverse complement.
GCTTATTCCATCACCACCTGCCGTTTCTTCACCCTACGTCATTTTGTCCCTCGCAAGTGTCGCCTCCGCTGTTGCTGGCTGTGTTGAGTATTGGTGCGCTCTACGCATTCGACCAGGACCAGGCATACATGCTTCACATTGGCTCAAAGGTGCTCGTCAATCAATTTTTGCAGAATAAGGAAAATTTCAGCTCTCGGAAATGTCCTCTGTGGACCATGCAGAGCTCTCTTCTCAACATGATTTTCGCGAGCTGGAGTGGAGATCCCAAAGGCCTGGAATGGGCGTGCTCCATCAAGAGTCTCTTGGCCAACATGGTCGCTGGCAACAGGTATGAGCTCAAGTTGCGTCAAGAAGCTCGAGGTACTGCAAAACCCAGTCGCTTAGAATGGGTCGAAGATGAAGGCTGTCGCCGCACTTACTATGCTGTCTATATTTTCTTTGGTTTATTGACTTTGACTTACAATCACACTCCTGCCATCAGTTTCAACGAATTTGAAGATCTACAACTTCCTTCAACAGAAGCTTTGTGGAATCTCCAGGTTGCAGATGATGCATCATGGCCCGAGCCCCTGGGCAGGTCTCCCGTCGTCACGTTCATGGAGGCGCACGATAATCTATTCCAAGGCGAGAACCTCCGGTACAGCGCTTTCGCGGCTCGTGTCATGATCAACGCTTTGTTTCTAGAGGTGTGGTATCACAAACGCAGCCCTGAAGCCCTCCAAGATGTTGTCACCGAATACAAACTTCGTCTCGCTCTCGAAACTTGGGACAAATCTTTGGAACTCTGCGAGCCGGAATCGGTTGCCGTTCCTCTAAGCGCCCCTCATAAAGGCCACCCTCTTCTCTTCAACGCCAAGGCTATGTATCGTAATGCTCGCGCTCGTTTGGAGGTTGATTTGAAGAGTGTGCAGGAAGCTCTGCGTTACCACGATTCATACGAGGTCGCTGCCGCCATGTCACACGCCCGCGATCGTGTAAAGCGCTCCAGCGAGATGATCAAGGTTATACAAGAATGTTACAATTGCATCGAAATTGCTGTCGTTCAGGGTGTTCGCTGGGTTGCACGCACCTCTCCAACCAACTGGAGTGTCGAACATCCCCTCTGTGGCATGGACATGATGATTATTCTGTCATTGTGGCTCTATCGTCTGGAACATGATGAAGAGCCGGCCACACAGGAAGAGCTAGCTATGTATAACAAGGTTCGGCAGCTCTTTGCAAAAGACCTAGACGAAAGTTACATGTCCCAGATGAGCTCCATCGTGGCTCGGCTGTGGGGATCTATGCTTGATGAAGTTGTCGTATGGGGGTGAGTTTGCTCCGTGTTTACTAATTGTCACCTACTATATTTCGGACAAGGGCACTGACTTGCATCATCACAGCATCACTCGTCTTATGGGCGAATCCTTCAAGCTCCACTCACAGGCTCTTGTCGGCTATGTCGACGATCTTGAGGCTTCCTCAAACGCATCTACCCCCTCGATGATTTCTCAGGGCGCAGATGAGGACAGCGTGTATTAATCTCTTGAACATGAATGAACGAATTTTCCTTTTGTTGTATTGGAACTCACTTATATTGGCTTGTTTCTTTCTGGCCGACAATTGTCTATGGATTATTTTGTTTGGGACCGTAGTAACTAGCCTACGGCAGGCCAGGAGTTTGGCATTTGACACTGCTTTGTTGAGGCATCTGCTTTTATTGGCTTTTCTTTGGGAAATTGTTTGATATTTGTTCACGGCGCTTGGGACAGAGCAAGTGGCCGTAGAGCTGCTTTCGTCACCTCGGAGATATGCCGACATTTTTTTTTTTTTTTTTCAGAAATATGTTCATGGGGTGCGATTCTGCCAGAAGATGATGAAGCACGTAATGGGTCACGGGCAGAATAATCAGGTGCGCGACAATTTCACCTCGGCGGAGGTGATTGGACTTTCACAAGGGCACTGCAAGCCGATGACTGCAGATGGCAGGTCAATTGGCTGGTCCATGACGGCAATGCTCTTATCTTTCTCTTTTTTCTTGGGCTGTTCGATTAGCTGTGGCATCTATTCGCTTCTAATCATTGGTGTCTGTTCCTTTCCTTCTCTTTCCTTTTTTCTCCGCTTCTTTCTCTCCTCTGCTGTTCCTGCGTTTCCTCTCTTCTCTCTGTTTCAGCACTTGCTTGACCTGGCCGTTAGTTGGCCGATCTTTTGCATCGCGAACAATCAATCTCCTTACCAACTTTCCTTTGTTTATTTTTCCCCTTGTAACTAATTCATCTTTACTTGCCTATGTTTTGTATTTGTTCTCGAGTCTCATTACTGTTGTTAGTCATGTTGACCCATTCTTCTTTGTTTCTCAGATACCTTGTTCGATACACAGATTGTTACCTCATCTTTTTTTACATTTTTTTTATTTTTGGATTTCCTTGGAGCCATTTCAGCTATCGCTTCCTTCAGCTAGCAGGCCATGCAACTACATGAAAAGACGCATGCTACAGAGCAGAGGCGACTGTCCGACAGGGACGGGGACCCTACTCGGCTGAGCTTGTGTTAAACAGGGTTCGAGAGGAGGCTGGCCCGCTCGCTAGTGTATAGATATTTCGTATAACAATCAGTCAATAATCGCTTCTCTGTCAAGACGGAATTTTCCCCTTCTGCCCCGTTGCCCCGTTGCCCCTTTGTTCCTGAGATTTTCTGAGATTTTCTGAGATGTCCTGAGATGTCCTGAGATGTCCTGAGAAATTAAGGTGGGAATGCGTGCCTAACAAGCGGATGAGATGGCGCATTAGCGTCTCGAGGTCCGACTTCAGTTTCGCCTCCAAATATTGACTCGGCTGCACTTACCAGCCAAAGGTGTGGGTGAACGACGGGGAAGGTAGCACTGAGCACCAAGCTGATTGTGAAGCAGTGGTCAGGCGTTACTCTCATCTTTATTCGACATTTGTTGCGTACCCGAGTCGGACATCAAAGCTGCATTCTTCTGCTTCGCAGATCTTCAGATCAAAAACAAACTGCATCACCACCACGGAGATTTTTTTTGCAGCAAATCGATGATCAGGACGGAAAATCACATTCGCCGTTCCCTAGTCACATTTACCATGCATCGGATTTGGGGACTTTATTTATCGCTTGTTGTTTCTCCCATCGCCGGCGAGACTTGCATTTGCGGATATGCTATGACTGATGATTATGCACACAAGAGTGGCCGTGTCGTGTTCACGGATATGCTCGTCACAGATTTTACGTCCTTGCATGATATAAGTCAGAACACAGACTGGACCAGGCAGCAGTTCAACGTTTCTGCCGAAGCTGGCAGGGGAACGTTCGGCAAGTCCTTTCAAGTTGGGAATGTGTTTTCTTTCCCAGGATCAAACGTCCCTGGACATCAAGACCTCATGAGAGATGCGAAAAGCCAGAGGGCCATGGCTCTACGAGTTGGGAGCCTTCCAACAGATATCGGTGCGATACCCGCTGCTGAAATTGACTCGAACCGAAACGACATGTTTTGGGGCTCTTATCGAGTGATGATGAAGCTTCCACGAAACAGCGGCACTTGTTCGGCCTTTTTCTGGGTATGATCAGGTCTGGCAACCCTTGTTCTGTTCTGCGCCCTGGCTGACTACGATCGGAAACTTGATACAGTATCGAAACGACACTCAAGAGATAGACATGGAATTTCTATCAAGAGAGTTTGACCTAGCCACCAACGTATTTCCGGTAAATCTCGTGATTCACTCAAGATTGTCCATGCAAGATGGCTACGATGCAAGGAAAAGCGGTACACTACGAAGAGTTGAGTTATCGTTTGATCCAACCAGTAGCTTCCACGAATATCGCTTTGACTACTTGCCTGGGCGGGTCATCTTTTACGCCGACGGCCTGTTTCTGGCTGAAATGAATGGCGACGACGTTCCATCTAGTGGTGGCCATATCATTCTGCAACATTGGAGCAATGGCAACCCACTATGGTCAGGCGGTCCGCCATCCTCAGACGCCGTTGCGTTGGTGAGCTCAGTGAGAGCTTATTTCAACTCGTCAAAAGATGGTCACAAAGACGAGAAGTGGAATGACGAGTGCAGCAACAGAGAGGAGAAGGGAAAGATGTGCGTGGTGTCCAACAAAACTCCAGGAAATGGCAGCTCAAATGCAAATCCTACAGATGACAATCAGCCCAGGCCCACTGCAGAAGAGGATAACCAAGGGTCTCATGCGACCGTGCCAACATTAGGGAGGCTGGCGTCCTTGATGGTGATGTGCGCGCTGCTTTTACCAAGAATGCACGGAGTAGGCCGTCATATGTCCTAGTCAGAGGATGCTTCAATTTCTTTCTTGCAGATATTCACGAAGGAGGCAGAAGTCTTTTTTTCCCGTTTCTATTGGCACGCGATGACTGCAAGTGTGGCAAGCTGTTCAAAGCTTTATACGACCCAATACCACCATTACATAACTTGCTTTGAATTTGAGATTTCCTGTGGCGGCTTGCAGTGACTCCTCGATCACAATGGCCGGCAAGCTGAAGACCAGCGATGGTCAAGTGATGGAGCTATATGTGTGTGTTGATAGTCATCTGACCATAGACCATGCCAACGTGCCACGTTCACGTAGGTTCCCGCGAAGAGGAATGAACTGAAGAGACGTGCAAAATGTCCATTCTGAAACTAGGCCGACAGGCGACGAAAGTCACGCGACCCCCGTGCGATGCGGAGGTGGGAGGCTGGGAGCAAGTGGCCACCGTCGTCGGCGGTCCCGTATTCAAGCTTTTTGGCTGTGGCCGGGGAGGACCGGCAAGGACCGGCAACGGCAACGGCAATGGCCGCCTGGAGTCGGAGTCGGAGTCGGACTGGACGGAACGGCGCGCGGCGGTCTAAACAGAACGGGCAGGCATGAGATCATGAGATGAGGCGAGGGCCAGTCAGTCAGCTCCGCTCCCCAACCAGACTCCAGACTTTGACACTAAACTGACTATGTGCCAGTCTAGCCACGAACTAACTTGCGGCCATGACGCATATTCACCAAGGATCAAGAGACAAGGAGGTCAAATGGACGGGTATACAAAGACATACAGACACATACAGACACATACAGACACATACAGACACATACAGACACATACAGACACATACAGACACATACAGACACATACGCACGCTCACTCGCTCACTCGCTCACCAGACACACCCACCAAGTATTTATAACTCTCTATATAAACATATGCAGGTGAAGCTATGACCACACCGGCATACTTGCATCACGACTTCTCAGATCTACTTGACAAACAGTTTAGGCTGTATTTGCGACGGGCCAAGGAACATCCACATCACGACACATCAGGACACATCGCAGCAGCAAAATGGCACCTATCCTGAACATTGTCCTCCGTAACGAGACCGGGGCGGCACAGCTTTATGCCCACATCACGGGCCAGGATGATCAAGGCGTACTGATTCTCGGGTCTGATGGGAAAACTCCCTATCGTCCGGCGAACCCCAGTGACACTCTTCAGCCCCTGGGCGCTGACTGCGCCATAGCCATCGGCTCCTCGGGCTCCTCGCGCACAGTGTCTATCCCTCGCATTTTCGGTGCCCGCATCTGGTTCTGTCGAGACAAGCCTCTCAGGTTTTTCATCAACCCAGGTCCCGCTTTGGTCGAGCCCTCGGCTACGAACCCATCCGATACCAACTACGACTTGGACTGGGGATTCTGCGAGCTCACATGGAACCAGCAGGAGCTGTACGCCAACATATCCTATGTCGATTTCGTCAGTCTCCCCGTGTCCCTGCAGCTCAAGACTGGCGATGGCAACATCAAGACCGTTCCCGGTTTGCCCTCGGATGGTTTGGCCAAGGTCTGCGCTGGCCTCCTGGCCCAAGGCAAGACCGACGGCAAGGGCTGGGATAAGCTCGTGATACGATCTTCTTCGGGGGCCAACATGCGAGCCCTGAGCCCTAATTCTGGCAGCGTCCTCGTCAACGGCTTGTTCGACGGCTACTATCAGTCATATGTCGATTCCGTCTGGAACAAGTACACATCGGAGGATCTCACCATCAACACGCAGTTCAAGTGGGGGGATGCTGTCGGGCGCGTCAAGAACGGCAGTCTCACCTTTGACGGAGTCGGCTCATTCGCCAAGCCCTCGGCCAGGGACATCTTCACTTGCAGCACTGGTCCATTTGCCGGTGGCCAAGGTGTATCAGACGAGAGGCTCAACATTGGAGCTCGCCTCGCTGCCGCCTTCAACCGCTCCACGCTTCTCATCAATAGGAAGCAGCCGGAGGGAGAGAAAGTCGACTCCTATTACCGAGATGCGGTGACGAACCACTATTCACGAATCTGCCACGACGTCAGTGTCCAGAGCCGCGGCTACGCCTTTCCCTACGATGATGTCGGTCCTTCTTCTGGTCGGGACCAGTCAGGTTTCGTGAATGACCCAAATCCACAGGAGCTGACCGTGTGCGTTGGCAAGCCTCTGTCTGGATGATCTGGACACTCAGTCAGTCAGTCAGTCAGTCAGTCAGTCAGTCAGTCAGTCAGTCAGTCAGTCAGTCAGTCAGTCAGCTGCAACAATTGGTCATTTTCTTCTTCTTCTTCCGTCGGATTGCCTCTGGGGCCATGCCGTCGAACCTCGGCGGTGTATGTGGAAGAGCTGGACTGGAGCGCTATTGTTTGCACATGGATACTTGGTGTAAATATGATGATTTCTTTGATTTTGCAAATGAGATTTTGATTCTTTCCCTCTTCTTGTATGGAATGGATCCATACCTAGGTGCTTGTGTCGTCTGTTATCCGGGATCCAGGATGTAACATCTGTTGGCCCGCTTTCCTCGGCCGTCATCGATTCTAGAGTTGATGTCTGGTTGTTTGCCTGTTGACGGAATCTGCTGGGAGTACTAGAGAGTAGCTACTTAGGGTGCCTTTCCAGCTTCATCAAAATAAATAAATGTGTGTTTTAACATTTACCAAGACACTTCTTCCCTCTTTTCCCCACGTCTCCCGACGGACGTACCATTCTGTGTTGTGGTTTGGATAATCAAATCACCATCTTAGAGTGCAGCTGCAGTTTCGGCTGCAAATTTTTTTTCCTTTGTGGCATAGCAACATGGTGTAGGGAGAATTGAGACCAAGGCAGACAGACCATGGTAGGTATTTCAGTCCGGTCGACTCATTTGAGCAGCACGTGCTACTGCGTGGCTCCTTTCCGTTTCTTTTCCCATTGAGACCCTGTGCGCATGGTGTCGTGACTTGCTCGCATCTCACGCCTGTATTGGTTGTTTGACTGCTTGCTGCATTTCATGTCCGCTTCTTGGGAGTTCATCATCACCAACCATCGAAATTGCCAAAGCCCCCCGTCCCTTTCACCTTTTTCCGCATCGGCTCCTCCTCCCAGCCGTCCTGAACGCCTTCGTTCCCCGCAACATGGAGAGTCTTGCTCAAGTACTTACCGATGCTCTCCTTGCCTTCCGCTGACACAATGGTGCCGTGGCCTCGTATTCTCTTGCCCGTCCATGTCGTCTTGTCATCTTCTGTGCCGCCTTTGCGCTGGATCTCTTCTCGCTCCTCGTCCTGACGCTCCTGCTCCTTCTTTCGCGACTGAAACTCGGCAAATGGGTCTACAAAGACGACCACGTCTTTGATGAAGATCTTGTTCAGAGGCCTGCTGGACCCATCGGTGGGAGCCGCCTCCATCTTGGTGAGAACATTGTGCCCTTCGACGACGAGGCCGAATATCGTGTGTTTGCGGTCCAAATGGGGGGCGGCCTTGTATGTGATGAAGAACTGGCTCGAGTTGGTATTTTTGCCCTTGTTGGCCATTGAAACTATAGTATATGAGATGCATCGTGTCAGTGATGTGAATGTCTTCGACGACGGCAAGCATGACCCTTCGAAAGATTCCTGCACTTACGTATGCCTCTGCTGTTATGGGTCAACGGCCCATCAAGCTCATCGTTGAAATATTTGCCCCAAATACTAGAACCACCTTTCCCTGTCCCGGAGGGATCGCCTCCCTGGATCATGAAGCTCGGCACGTTGCGATGGAACGCGACGCCCCTGTAGTAGCCGCTTTGCGCCAGTCTGATGAAGTTCCATACTGCCCTCGGCGCAGTGTCCGTGTGCAGCTCTATCGTCAAGTCGCCGAGGTTGGTCTCCATGCGGGCATAGCCCTTGGTTTTTACTCGCTTTGGCTTCAGCATAAACTCCTCCTCTGTTAACAGAGCTCGCTCGCCGCTCGTTTCGGGCGTGAGCCCCGTACTTGTGAAACTGGCAGCTGCTTTGCCGGTCGTGTATGCGGCAGCATTCGCTGCCGGCTTCTTTTGCCGAAGCATGGACTGTGGCGTCGGTCCTGTGGTCGGAGAAGGTTCAGATATCGCATTTGAAGAAGCAGCCATTGCGCGGGAGCTCCGGTTGATATCTCCTCCCGCCTCTCTGGCCTTGCGTGCTTTATCAACGGCTGCTTTAGCTTTCAAGACCTTGTCGCCCATACTTCCCAGCGCATCGGCGTTGATGCTGCTCGCATTGCGCTCCTCCTCCTGTTCCCTCGTGAGCTGTGCACCTTCTCCATCTTTCAGGTACTTGAACTGCTCGAGGTTGCGGCTAGCTGCGTTCTGGGGGTCCTGCAAGGTGATCATGTCGGCACGAGTAAACGGTTCGTCGTCGACGAGATCCTGCCACATCTTGGCCTTGATGTTCATGCGCTCGATCGTCTCCCACGCAAACACGTTGGCGTATGTGCCGTGGCGAATGGCCACGATATGTGTGTTATCAGTGAAGACTTTGTACGTGACTGGATCGATCAAATCGCCTTTGCCGTCGCTGAGACCGGCGCCGAGGGAATCCGAACTTGCATTGCGCGCGAAGTTGAGCCTTATGAGGTCCTTCTTATGCAGCTCTTTGCCGTCGACCGGGTTTTGATTCGGGTGCTTGTCTAGCCATGCGCCTATGACTTCTACATCGAAGATGGTGCCGTCGGGCGTACAGACGGGGTTCTTGAACGGCTGGAGGCTGGCGGCGCAGAAGTTGAAGGGTAGTCGACGGAAAGGCGCATGGCTGGATCCGTTGCGCGATGACGCTTTGGCACCTATGCTAGCAGAGTACGCGTCTGAGGATGACCACTCAGAGTGGGTGATCTGTCGGGGTCGATCGAAGTTGTCAGCTGGAGGAGTTGCGACGTAGTGTGGCAGAGTTCGGGGCGGGAGAGCTGAGGGAGGTGCTGAGATGGAGATGATCTTACGTAGAGCTTGTCAGTTCCTTTGCCCATTGTTTGATTGTGAGTGCTGGCCTGGCGAGCACCACTGACTGGATGGGCAAAGCCAAGTGAAAGAGGTGATGGACGGAGGTGATAGACGGGTCGTTGAGACGCGAATTACGACAAAGTCCATAACATGATGATGATGGATGATGATGATCCCTTCTTATCTTATCGGCGGTGGAGCTGTCTGGCGTAGTTCGGCTGACTATAATACCAGAAGTGGGAAGCTCCCCATTCTCCTACAATGTACTCATCCTGGAAACTGCCACCTCTCTTCATCGTCAACCTCGCAGGCTTCCTGTGGCAAAGTCATCTGCATTCAAGCTAACCCTATTCGCGTATTCATTCGAATAGCTCAGGCTGCATTCGCCTTCTCTCGACCAGACCAATTAGACTGCTGCGATCCCACAGTTACACTGGACAAGTTTGCATAGCCAGACAGTACTACTTCGAAAACACCACACCTGCCATTTCCACGAACGAGACCTCTTCGCCGACATTGCAACTCTTGTCAGCAGCTTCTCATCGAAGAGAGTTGACCGCCTGGCTCGACGCGACGCGACGCGATACCCTCGCATAGCGGCTCGCATCGCAGCCGCGAACTGCCCAACATGAGGCGCTTCTTGGGGGCCCTTGGCCTTGCATTCTTCTGGACAGCGTCGGCGCTCGAGGCCGTCATTGTGAGCAAGCACCGATGCTATGTATCCTTGAGCTTGAGAACTGACGAGATGATCTCCTTTTTCAGGATGAGAAGAGCGCACTATACTGCTCTGGTTCGCAACTTCGCATTCATTCTAATGCAGCCATTGCACGTCTGTTCGACATACTAAAAATGACATAGGCATGTACAGCCGGATCTCTTGGGGTGGTCCCGTCGATCCATTCATTCTCGTCAAGTTCTTCAACTCAAGCATCCCAGAGGGGACCGACCCAGTCGTTAGCTTGATCATCTTCCAGTGGCAGGACAAGAACCTCATTAGCATCGAAGACACCGTCAGTGGACGTCGGGTAAGAAGGCTCCGGAACCGCCCCATCTTATCAGTTTACAACATGACGAAAATCAAACTAAGTCTGTTCTCTATTAATAGCAATTGCCGATTTGCAGCGAAGCTTTCGTCCAGTCAGGTCTATGCAATTCCACCAACATCGGCGAGTTTATCGTATCTCACAATGCGACTGAGAAATCTGAAGCTTTTATTATGACAAGGGCCGTCCACCTCAAAGATGCAGGTCCTATTCACTACAGTCTAAAGAAAACAGGTTATTACTGCGTTGTAACGAAGGGCTTCACTATCGAGAATTACAAGGCCGTGGTCGCATTCCGGAACGCCTATGGCGAACTGCCTGCGACGCAAATCCCGAAATTGCCGTTCTATGGCGCCATGTCGATTATATACGCTCTGATAGCTTCGTACTGGGGTTTTCTGTACTACCAGCATCGCCACGACATTTGTATGTGTTTCTTCTTTCCAGTTCCCCTTGCACCCCGTAAGGCTGGAGATGGGAACCATAATAACATGTGCTAATAGTGGCCGTCCAAAATTATATCACGGCTATATTGGTCTTTCTTGTGGCGGAAATGCTCATAACCTGGGGATACTATGGTTCGTATTGCATTGTCTCGTCCAGGATGTTGCGAAGCAAAAATCGTGCTGATGAGAAATAGACTACCAAAATCATGGTGGCTCAACTGTGGGATCCAAGGCTTTCCTGATTATAGTCGGCATACTAAACGCCGCGAGAAATTCATTTTCATTCTTCCTCTTACTCATCGTCTGCATGGGCTATGGCGTTGTCAAGCCAACTCTTGGCCGCACTATGATTTACGTTCGATGGCTCGCCGCGGCTCATTTTGTTTTCGGTTTGGTATACTCGATCACCAGTTTGATAGTCTCGCCTGAGAGTGCAGGTATGTATCTTCCTATCAGATGGCGTCCGGTGCCGCGCTTCTCCCTAAAGCAATTTCTGCTAACTCTTTCCGCAAGGTCCATTCGTCCTGCTTATCGTCCTGCCGCTAGCCGGAACACTAACAGCATTCTACGTCTGGACGCTCAATTCTCTGAATTTCACACTCAAGGATTTGCGGGAGCGAAAACAACACTCCAAGGAGGCAATGTACAGAAAGCTCTGGTGGAGTATTCTCGCCAGCATCATCGTCATCTTTGCCTTCTTCTTCTTCACCAGCTTCACCTTCGCTTCTGTAAACGATCCTGATTTTGTCCCCAGCCACTGGAAGTCGAGATGGTTTATCCTGGACGGCTGGCTCAACATTGTGTACTTTGCAGATGTGGCCTTTGTAGCTTACGTGTGGCGGCCAACCGCGAACAATCGCCGGTTTGCCATGAGTGACGAAATTGCCCAGGATGATGACGGTAACTTCGAGATTGGTGATATCGGTGTTCCGGACGGTTGGGATGATGATGACGAAGAATCCCACGTCGGCAAGACCCAGACCCAGAACCATGCTCCACCAGTCACTGGCATCACAGGCTCTGCATCGACCCAGGACAATGGCTCGCGCCAGGCACCTGCCAGAAGCATTCCTCGCGAATCGATTGATGGAGAGACCATCTTCGCCGTCGGCGAGGATGGCGACAAGTTCTCAGACGATGGCAGCGATGAGGAGAATGTCAAGCTTGTACGAGAATAAGTTATGGAGTAGGGAGGCGTTGACTTGTATATCGGGAATTCGTATCGCAGGGAATAAAAAATTGGAAGCGGGTTCCATCTTTTACAACCTAAAATCTAGGGCTTTCATTATTGTTGTGACGACGTGTTCTGACCATTATACTTTACAAGAATATAAGCTATCATTAGCTTTAGTAAGTTCTTTATTTTATAGTTCAATATTTTAACAACTTACTAAAGAAAACTCCTTGTAATATATTAGTATATCCTAGGTAAAATACCCGTCTTTTGTGATGATGCATGGTCCTCCGGAGTCGGAAGGCTCACAGTGATGTAATTATATATCATCACGTCCCATCTCAGCAACACCTTTAATTGGCTGCAACGTCCCCCCCAAAACCTACGGGACGTCTTCGACCATCATTCTCGGGCAATATGGCCAGGGCTTTGTATACTTTGCCCATCCCACTGGGGCCTCGATCAACAAGGCGCTTCCACGACTTCTCAACGCTATCTGCCGTGTCCTTTTTGGCGCCAGAAGCTTTGCAAAGTATCTCTGCTCGCTCCCTTATGCCCATGAGCTCCAGAAAGTCCGCTTGAGGGACTGGTCCGTGAACTTCAACTCCGTCGCTGGCAAGGGTGGCGGCTTCCGCAATGGCCGTGAAGTCCACATCGGCGCTCAGGTCCACAAGACCAGGGGCTGAGAAGGGGCTGACGAGCCTGTGGTGCCGAATGCCGCGTAGTGAGTTGATGGGGACGGTGTCCGACGTACCGTAATCCAGTATCAGAGCAGCGCCGCTCGGTCGAGATTTTCGAACGCTGCTGGTACCACCGATGCGCGTGGCAAAGTCAGCAGCGTACAGGGACGCGTCGGGGCAGATCTCGACGACAGAACCAGGAGTGTGCTTCAGACGCTGGTATCTGGGAGATGACTCGGGAAGATGGCGCGAGTGCCGGGTTGGCTTCGATGAGAGGATAAGCTGGAACTCTTCGGCAAGTTCTTCCCTGCCAGCAGCCTTGGACTTTGCTTGAGCGGATGCCATGGCTGCCGGGGAGGTTGGAGAAACCATCATTTCCCGCCATTCATAAGATGGAGACGGCGGTGGAGACGGATGTGCTTGAGCAGAATCGGTTTCGGTAGACTTCTCGCCGCCGCCTGGACTGGTGGTCGACGACGGCCTCGGTGGCGTGACAGCTGCCGGGGCGGACTGGAACGTGTGGATTGGCAAAGCATCAAAGAATTCATGAGCCACGATAAAAGGCACTTTCTCTGCTTCTATAAGCCGGCGGCGGTTTCAGCATAGGAAATGACAGTGGATGGTGGCAAGGCTGAGGGGAAATGAGACTAAGAGCAATCATTCTTACCGATTGGGATCGACTTGAGACTTTCGGCCCATACAACAGGTTTTCCTATGTGCCTTCCATTGCTCTGGACTCCAAAGTCGCATTGCGTGAATTGGGCGTCAGGTCCACACAGAAGCTTTTTCTGAGCATCTCGGAGTTGTGGGCTTGCCTCAACCATGAAAACGTGTTCAATGCTGTCAGCCATTGCTGGGAACCGCCTGATTGTCTGGTATTTTTTTTTGAGTGAACCGTCAGTAAAACGATGGTCAAACTGTGATATGAACTTGGACCTCCAACGACAGACCAAGATTGGAGAAGAAGAGGAAGAGGAGGAGGAATGGGTGTCAAACTTGCCCGCAACATGTCGTCCATGAGAGTTCCACGGCCGGGTCCAACCTCGATGAGTTGAACTCCTTGGCTGGGTCGGCCCTGGCTCATCCATTCTGCGATGAACCATACGCCAACCAGCTCGCCAAAGATTTGCGAAATTTCAGGAGACGTCACGAAATCTCCCTCGGCGCCGAATTGATCACGGTCTTGACCAATCGCGCCGGTGTAATACCCGCCCAAGTCGCCAGTCAAGCACATGCGCATGTAGCTGGCCAAGGGAACGGGCCCTGTCGTCTTGAATGAGTGAAAGGAGAGGATGGCCATTAGTTACTGGGCCCTGATTTCTTGGGGCGTAGTCATCTAAGATGGTCATGTAGTCATACTGATATTGCTTCAAAGAGCTGCTTCGCCAACGGAGTAGACCATTGCCTTCCCTCTTGGCGACGGGCAATTCTCGTTGCACAGAAGCCTCTATGGGATGTGAACAAGGAGGCACATGGTTGGCGGTTGGAGCATGCGATGCTCTGCAAGCCCCTGTAGGCTTTTGCGGCCGAGGCAGGCCTCATGAAGGTGTGCTTGCTTTCGAAAACACTCTGTATGCGAGCGAATAGACAGTTCTTGGGCTTCTTGGGGGTCCTGGGTTGATGAGACGAAGCTTGTTTGTTGCGTGAGTTGCCCGTGGGCCGTGTCATAGCCGTGGGCTCTTTTTGGGTGGAACCGGCAACGATAAGATAAGATAATGGCCGACTGTGCGACTGCGCGACTGCGCGACTGCGCGACTGCGCGACTGCGCGACTGCGCAAGCAGCAAGCAGCAAGCAGCAGCAAAGCACCCAAACCCCACGTCATCAGAGTCACCACGAAAAACTATCAATTGAGCAACCGACAACAACCCCATCCCCATCCGACGGGCTCGGCCAGGATGGCCAGCAGAGGCAAGTCGCGATGGGCCGATACCGAGGAAGATGCCGAGCTGGAGGCCAGATTAATACAAGAAAAAGAAGAGAAGCGCCGCAAGAAGGCCCAGAAGGCCGAGAAGGCCGAGAAGGCACGCAGGGCCGAGATGGACAGGCAAGCAGCCATCGCGCCATCATCGCCTCAGGGCCGCGTAGACGACCATGACGACCATGACGACCATGACGACGGTAGACCCTCGAAGCGCCGGAGGGTCGCTCACGAAGCTGGGACGGGGACGGGATCTCCGCAGAGGGATGCCAGCACGGGGGGCGACTCCAAAGCCGCGACGAGACTGCTGCGGTTCGAACACGCAGCATCCTGGGCCAAGAGCCGCAGTGTCGAAAACTACGACAAGCTGAACGACATTGAGGAGGGAACATATGGCTGGGTGGCTCGCGGCACCGAACGCTCCACGGGCAAAGTTGTGGCCCTCAAGAGATTGAAACTAGAGCCTTCGGATCGGAATGGCCTACCCGTGACGGGTCTGCGCGAGATCCAAATCCTGCGGGACTGCAAGCATCGCAACATTATTGCCTTGGAGGAGGTGGTCGTCGGTGACCATGTCGCAAAACCGGACAAGTAAGTGTGCCTCGCTTTCCAACCTCTCTCTTTCACACAGATCGACGAGGCCCTCTGCAAAAAAAAAAAAACGTGCGTCTTCATTCTGCTTTTTCCTTCTTCTTTCCAGCGAAAAATTTCTTCACCCGTCATGTTCTGACACCAGCTAACATGAACGTGTCTATTCCCCAACAACCACAGCTCGATATTTTTAGTCCTCGAATTCGTCGAGCACGATCTCAAGGGTGTCCTCGAGGACATGCCCGAGCCCTTCCTCTCCTCCGAAGTCAAGCGTCTCCTTCTCCAGCTAACATCCGGGGTCTCCTACCTCCACGAGAACTGGATTCTGCACCGGGACCTGAAGACGTCCAACATCCTCCTCAACAACCGCGGCCAGCTCAAGATTGCCGACTTTGGCATGGCGAGATACGTGGGTGACCCCCCTCCCAAACTCACGCAGCTCGTCGTCACCCTGTGGTACCGCGCGCCAGAGCTCTTGCTCGGCGCGAAAACGTACGATGCGGCCGTCGACATGTGGAGCGTCGGCTGCATCTTTGGCGAGCTCATCACCCGTGAGCCCTTGCTGCAGGGCGGTAATGAGGTGGATCAGATGTCCAAGATTTTTGAGCTCTGCGGCGTTCCTACAGAAGAGGCGTGGCCTGGGTTTCGTAAACTCCCCAACGCTCGGAGCCTCAAGCTTCCCAAAAACGCACTCACCACCGGCTCGGTGATACGCGCACGCTTCCCGAGCTTGACCACGGCAGGAGCAAACTTGCTCAACGACCTTCTTTCTCTTGATCCCCAGCGCCGCCCGTCAGCAAAGGAGACGCTCCAGCACGATTATTTCAGTCAGGATCCGAAGCCGAAACCAGAGAGCTTATTTCCCACGTTCCCAAGCAAGGCTGGTCAGGAACGAAGGCGCCGTCACGAACCCAATGCCCCCGCGCGAGGGCAGGCCGCTCATCTTGGGAATGTGGACTTGAGTGGCATTTTCCAAGGCCGGGACAAGGAAGAGCGTGGAGCTGGCTTCACGTTACGCATGGTGTAGAACCACGGGATATCTGATCAGTGAACAAGATATCAAATTAAAGCGTCAAGACATAGAGGTTCTTTAAATAGTATTATACTAATAAATTCAACGCCCCAGGCCATAGATACATCACAGAAAGCTCTTTTAAATCATCTCAGATAGTTCGCCCTGTGATTAAACCCCAATCATGCCGTGTAACCCAAAATTTGTGCCGGAAAAAAAAAAGATGCAAAAACGACAAGTGGTGATGAACAGTGTGTCAGATATTTGAAACCACAATGGACCCAACCTCTTCCGAACAACGCCCGACGACGTAAATGTGCTGGAACAATTGCAGTCAGACAATATTTCGTCTTCAGCCGACAAAGGATAAGTTGGACAAGAAGATGGACAACGTTGATATGACCGGCGGAAGGAGTATTTTGGAAGGATTCGGCAGTCAGAGCTTCTTTCATTGCAATCCCAAACCAGAGACAAACCAGGTAAAGCTCAGCACGGTCATTACGCTCATCATCACCGCCATTCCGACAGCTTGGTTGTTGAAGATGGACCCGGCAGCACTACAGGATCCTGGACAGGTCCAATCCGGGTAGCGTGTGTATGGCAGGCCAGTGTACATGCCAAAGGTATAGCCAGTATAAGCACCAAGATAGCCAGCTTCTGGAGCCTGCGTGATCTGAGCCTGGGAGTCCTTGACAATGAGAGTGTACATGGCATTGCCCAAAGGGTTCTGAGGATCGTTGGCCTGCTGTTTGGTATCCCAGACATAGTTGACCTCCGTAGCAAATGACATGTTGGCGGTGAGTGTGTAAGTCTCGCTTGCCTTTGAACAGCTGACAATAACATCAATGGCTGTCGGAGTGCCGAGTAGCGAAGTGTAATTCCAGGACCAGGTGACATAGTCGCTAATTTTGTACAGACCCGAAGGCTGTAGGAAGGTATTGGGAGTCTGCATACTAATGCCGGCGGGGGGTTGTCGGGGGGAACTCGGTATGATTCGCAGTCATCGTCACGGCTCCCTTCTCCCCCGATTTGGTAGCTTTGGCAGTGTTCAGGTCGGTAGTTTTGGCGCCTGCTTTGCCCGTGCTTGTGGCCGAAGAGTCTCCGGTTCCTGTGGCAGATGGGGTAGATGATTCCGGTGTCGCTACACATTACGATTAGTATCATCAAGACGACTGAGAACGCAAGATTTGAAAACACGCGCATACCTATAGGTTTCGCGGACTCTGTGCTATCAGCTCGTACGACAAGAGCGTCCAGCTCGGGAAGCCATCGAGGCCACCCTGATGCTGAAGCAACGGAACCGAAGGTGGAAAGGCATATGCCCAGTTGCACCAGAGTTTGCGAGGGACGCATGATGGCTGCTTCTTCCGTCTGCTCTGCCCGAAAAGCCAGAAGCCGTTAAGCACGAGGCTGATTCGTTCCAGGACGATGTCAGAAACCAGTTGGTTTGAATTATCTGAACGAGGTATGATACCGTTGGGCGTGGAAACGGTCGGCCCACGATCGGTCGTAGGTGGCTGGCCGTTCGTTGGTGATGGCAAAGAGAGTTTGCAGATGCGGACCAAACAAACGGGGCGGATCTCAAGCGAGTGTCGGGGAAATAGTCAAAAGTAATAAAATAGCTACTGCATAGCGAGAGACGGGAAAAATAACGAGGGCGCCGGCCGTGTTCTTCTTTTTCTTCTTCTCTTTCTTTCCTTCTCTCTTCCTTTTCTTTCTTTGGTATGTTGACCAGGAGAGGGTTGTGTACATGTAAAACGGGTGAGCAGGGGAAAGCAAGGAGCGTGGTTCAGCTATTATCAAGGAAACCCCGATCGCCTGGGGTTTGGGACGGACCAACCAGGCCTCGTGTTGACCGTGTTGACCCGGAGCCCCTGGCCCTGGCAGTCTAGTGACGAAGCTGGCCGGCCGGCTGGCTGGCTGGCTGGCTGGCTGCGTGGCTGGCTTGTTGGCTGTGCCACCAATGGCCCACCATGGCACCATGGGTACGAGCATGCTTCATGCTAACCAGACTTGACCTAAACAGGTGTGCTGTGTTGCAACCTGTCCAATTTCCAACCTTTCTTTTCCATCTTTGTTTTTTTTTCCTTTCCTGACACGGGCATTATCACTCCCTTCACCCAAAGTACCCTTCTTCCTTCGTCCGACATTTCCAGCCCGATCTGTCAGTGTGTTTTGTTTTCTTGCCTTGAAAGTGTCCAAGTCTTGGCATTATTCACAGTGGGGTCAGTCTCACTGATGCACATGCCTGTTCACGAAGCAGGTAAAAACAACAAACAGCCAACCCAAGGGGCAACGAACGAAGCACGTGATCTCGCTTCGCTCGTACCCTACCCTAGCCTCCTATGTAGTAATCCCCACGGAGTGCGGACTACGGATCCGTACGGACGTATGAATGCAGGGATGAGGAACGGGCTGCGCCGCAAGGCAGGCAAGGGAGAATTTAACCCTTGATCATAATTCGAGTATTATTGCCATGCTTGCAAGCACTTGATGCGGCGGGCAAGCTTTGCACTGCCCGCCATAAAAATTCGCGTGCTGTTCATGGTCTTCATCCATGCAGAAGTGGCATATATGCTTAGTCTTCGAGGAAAAGATCCACTCACTGGTAATAATCTGGACCTGCTTTTTTAGACAAGAGTTGTCGATATTTACCCTTCCAATAATCAGCTTTTGGTCGTTAGTCTATGAATGCGGAGAAACTCGGAGCAAACCAGTTGCCATCCATTACGACTGCGCTTTGTTAGCATCACGAGGTTGGCTCATTTTACACGCGCGTCTCTCTCGCAGTTCTCTTGGTCTGTTTCCAGAATATTTCTTGCCTTTCCAACGCAATCATGGGCAAATCGCTTGAAAATTTTGACATTCTCACAACCGGGATTGCCTTCGACTCCTATTTGCTCGTCTGATTCTGCATCGATAACCCGCCTTCAATAATCCAGACAGTCTGCGGCATTATCTAAGAGGCCCTGCGTCCTATTGCCTCCCATTGCCTCCCGTTGATGGCTTCTCTAGTTCAAAGTACAAATGACAACCAATATAACAGCCACATGTATGGTTGTGCATTCAACATGTATCTCACTGACCTACCCAGGTACCTACCTACCTTTGGAAGGTAGGTTTGCAAGTCTGTCTGGTAGAAGGGCACGACTGGATGCTTGACCTGTGACTTCTGGAGTGTCCAAATGCTGAGCCGGCCATCAGTCATCACCAACCTGTCCTTTGCTGCATATGCACGTGAGTGCCAACTGCTGTCTGCTGCTGCCCTTTCTGACTCACAGTGAATCTACCAATTGTTTGTCCAAAGCCCATCCTTCCTTCCATCCATTTCGTTCTCCAGCTCTGACTTGGGCAGTTTGAATTCCTTTTACTGTGCTAGATGATTTGTAAAACTAGCTATCCGTTTTATGTCAAAAAGCTATCCCTGCGGCACGCAAAACAGTAAGTCGAACTCTGCTCATTCTCCTTCAGACCAGAGACGGAATTTATTAATCAGCTTCTGGTAGGCAATAAAATGTCTCAAGCACTCTCAGATCCTGATTGTCTTTCTCCAATCGTCAAGATTTCTCAAGACGAATACGAAAATCTTGTCACGATTGCCCACCAATACCGTAAGAGACTATTCACTCCAAAATACTCGTGGTCTATTCAAGGACTTTCGTACCTCTCTCTTCATCATTCTACACTGACAAGTCGCCTGTAACCAAGAGACGCTATGCAGTAATCTACTGAATGGGGGTGTTCCGCAGGAAGCCTTGAAAGTAAACTCTGCCCACCATCATCTGCCTCCGCATACCCGATCTATCAGATTCCACATTCTGAACTAACACAACAAAGCTTCTCAGCTTGCAGACCTCGGCCAACTCAGACCCGAACGAATCGATTCATGCGTCTTACGCCCCTACGACATCAGCAGGGAGCCTAGAGAATGGTCTTGTTCCTACAGATATCGGGCATGTTTTGCGATCGTGTGAAGATTCCTCACTCTCGGTAGGAAGATGGGAACGTGCACAGGCGTTGGGAAAAGGCGAAGATTCTTCCGATGATTCCGAATTTGACATGCTAGACCAGCCAAAAGGTCCCATCTTTGATGAAGCACCGAGGCTAAAATTTGAGCGAGTCGCTACACGAACTGTGCAGCTCTGCAACCTACCTCAAGGCACAACTCTTGCCGATATCACGTCTGTTGTTAGAGGGGGCTTGCTTCTCGATGTTTTCTTGCGAACAAGGGACAACACTGTCGCCCTATCTTTCCTGCATTCACGAGATGCCCAAGCCTTCTATGACCACGTACATCATAATGGGTTGCACATCAATGGTTCCAAGGTTCGTCGACGAGCATTCATTTCATTGACCTCCATGCTTTACAAGTCGAGCTTACTTGTTCCTTAGGTCGAAGTCAGATGGAGTGACCGTCAGTTCGTTCTGGCAGGACACACTGCACACAAAATCGGCCTAGGAGCTTGCCGCAATCTCGTTGTGCGGTATTGCAACCCCAATCATACGGAGCGGGAAATAGTCAATGACCTAGAACACATACACAATCTGGTAGTCATCCACGTAGAATTCATTGGAGGTCATTGTTTTATCAGCACCAATTCGGTCAATGCGGCTATGTTTGCTCGGACGTGTATGATGAGTCGATTGTAAGCTGGCTCTCCGTCTCTTTGTTCTTGTCGGCCTGCCTGCCTGCAACGTATACCTCTGCCACTGACATTGTGAAATCAGAAAATACAAAGGATCGCGCATTGAATGGGGTGTCGATGAATGTGCGCAGCCCCTGCACGAATTACCGAATGCGAGATCGAGACAGGCAGAGGTAACGTCAAAGCAGACGCAAACATATGCCACAAACCGCTTCGAACTACTCTGCCTAGAAGAGTGACGGCAGGCATAACAGCATATGAAGCAACGCAAACACGAAAAGGTGACAAATCGAGGTATTCCGTGTTAAAGTACATTGCAAAATAAATGTATATGCTGCACTATAGTGACTGGAAAGGCGGCTGGCTTCACGTGCCAGTAAATGTTCTGTTGCTATAACATGGACGCCCAATTTATCAAGTGCATGGCCCCCACAGATAGCAGGTCCCTGTCAATTTATTTTACAATTAGTAGATTAACAAACTTCGAACGGCCTCCTGCAAAATGGCACCTTGTGACATTTTAACTAGGTACGTGACAAGTGACAAGTGACACATGATTTATCGACGCCCGGCATTGTGAGTCACGGATTGCAAGTAACCCAACAAGAAGGTCTGCTCAGCGGGTGAAATCGGAGTCTCGCCACCTTTGGAAGCCATAGAAGATACTCTGGAACGCGGCAGCTCTCCTGAACCTGCCTGTTCCGTTCCCGGAGCCTGCTGCTTGCCAAAGAGGGAGAGAAGCTGCTTCTTCTGATCGCGTGAGCCATCGGGATTGTAGCCACCATCGGCAGGCTGAGATGCATGAGACTCTCCGAAAGCCAGCCCGGTCTGCACTGGAGGGGGCTTCGAAGGAAAAGGGGACGCTCTGGGAGACGCAGTGTGCTGATTGGGTAGATCATCCAGGTCATTAATGGTTTGTCCTCTTTGAAGGATACGGGTTGGCCGAGGTTGCTGGCTGGGGCTCGGGGCAAACGGCGACCTAGCATGTCGTTGTTGCTGCTGCTGCCAATGGGCTTGTGGGTACGAAGATTGCCGTCGATAGAGGTTTTGAGTCTCTCTGTGTGGCGGCAAGGACAAGACTGGTGAATTGAGATTCGCTTTCAGAGACAACCGGTCCAGAGAAAATTGTTGGCTGTCAGGGCCTCGGTTGCCCTGTAGCTGTTGTAAAAGTGCATTTTCGACATTTTTGGGGAGAGAATTTTGTTGACCCATTGTGGTCAACGGCTGCTGACTTGGTGCATTGTTGGCAGGGCTGTTCTTGAACATTCCGAGAAGATTCGACCGATGTTGGTCTCCTGCGGGTTTAACCGCAGAGCCAGCCAGCTCTGATACGTTTGTTTGCGCTGCTCGACCTGAGGCCTCCAATGAAGCGTTGGGATCGACCTGGCTGAATTGAGGCGGGCCCTGGGCCGCAGGGGAAACAGCATCTCGTTTGAACGCGTTGAGGAGTGCAAGAGAAGCCCCACTGAGTTTAGCAGAGCCAGGAGCAGCGGGTAGCTGGTTGCTCTGTTCGGACACTATGCTCTGGCTAGGCAACGTATGCATCGAAGAGTTCATCGTATAACTGTCGTGCTGAGACGGAAGTTGTTGTTGGTCCAAGGCATACGGCGACGCCAAGCTTTGTGTTTGTAGAGATGCATGCTGCCCGTAAGGCACTTTGATCTGCTGCCGCCGAAATTCTGGATGATATGAGGACGAACTTTGGGGCTGATTTACGGCAGGATCCCACATCGGAGTTTCATGAGAAGGCGGAATTGGGAAAGACGGCGGTGGATGCTGTGCCTGAAGTCCACCATGGTGCAGGTTGGTTTGGTGGTGGGGATTTCGAGGTTGTGGCACGTCAGATGGCATTGCATGCGAAGGAGTGTGCGGCATTGCACTTTGTTGGCTTCGGGCAGCTGGTCGGGCGTTGTTGGATTGTAGGATCGATAAGAGAGCACTGCCTTTGTCTTCTTGAGGCTGGGAGTGTTGAAGCCCCTGGGTTGGAGGTTGCATCTTTAACAGCCGCTGTAATTCTCTCGTTGCTCCATCCAGGGTTTCGATGGCAGGCACATAAGTCTGTCGCTCAGAGTTTGTAGGCACCCAAGTATCATCCTCCGTCGTGACAACCTCGTCCGCCACATGATGTGGTAAAGGATGGTGAGGCTCGCTTGTAGCCCTTCTCTCCTCAACCTTCTTTTGGGAACTGATCCATTTCTTCAAGGGGAATAGAAATGGAGCAACCATGTAGAACTTATTCATAGCAGGACCGGAGCTTTCATTCTGCGATTGCGCGCCTTTCTTGCGAAATGCGGGGAGCTCAGACAATTTGTACCATTCAATCTTGCTTATTTCCTTTCGAGTTCGGGGCTGAAACTTGGTATCCATGGGGATGTCTCGGAAAACGTATAAGCGAAGTTGTTGTTCTCGCATCGAAATTTCAATGTACTTGGGCTTTTTCTCTGTCGGCACGAGGCCAGCAGCACGAAGGTCCAGGCCAGTCTCTTCGTACACTTCTCTGACTGCGCAATCCAGATCATCTTCGTCCTTGTTGATCTTGCCTCGGGGAAAACTCCAATTCGCGCCTTTCTTCCAGCCCTTTACCAAGACAACCGAATCCATTGCTTGGTTGAGCATAATGGCGCCTCTGACGGGTACTCGGGTCTTGTATTGCATGAACTCTTCAAAAGCTTTTGCATGATTTTCGACGGAAAATGAGGCGAGAAGGGGGCAATGCTGAAATATCCGTAAACAAAATGTCCTTAATGACATGGAGGGTAGGTTCGGGTTAAGAGGTCTTATGAAGTCCTCGTAGAACCATTGGGCTTCCTCCACTTGAAAGCATATTCGAGCCACGGATGAGAGATCTTCTTCGGGAAGGTTGATAATGAAACGGACGCAAAGGTCGTCCAACCCTATCAGAAAAAATTAGCAGATAGCAGAAGGAGGGCTGAAAAGAACAAAGTAATAGGAAAACCCATACAGTCTTTAAGTTGCATCTGATTCGTTGTCATTGTGTCCTGTTGGAGCTCGGATCATTCCTAATCTTTGGAAATGGCTTGTTGGCGTGTAACAAATCAAGATGTTTTCCACGGTTTTCCTGGACAGTATTCAAGGCGCAGAAGCGAAGGGTTGCTTGACATCGTTGACGCAAGGGAAGTTTGAAGGGTGAGATGCGGGGGGATGTTTATTGCAAACAAGCACACGGTTTACACCTCAGAAGTGTGCGATGCTAAAACTGGGAGTCGATGCAGAGACCCACGCGATGAAGAGAGGCAAAAGCAGATCTGTGAACCAGTCTATGTTTGTTGAAGGAA
Organism: Epichloe amarillans; assembly: GCA_024072835.1. NCBI lineage: Eukaryota > Fungi > Ascomycota > Sordariomycetes > Hypocreales > Clavicipitaceae > Epichloe > Epichloe amarillans. The sequence goes on along the minus strand of CP099637.1, from coordinate 1,560,745 downwards.
TCACACGATGAACAGCACGTTGAAATGGCAAACTTGGCAAGCTGGACTAGTGGAAGAAGTGTTCGTCCGTGTGCCAGTGGCAGAAAGGACCCGAAGCGGAGAGCTTGATCAGCCACAGTTGTTGGCCTAACAGTCAAGTCTCCAGCTTCATTCTTGTGGCGGTGCACTGGATGCCGCTCGGACGCCGCATTGTAGGCATTGTAGCAAGGGAGCAAGCCCTTGTACTCCGTAGATCTCAGGCTTGATGTAGTCTGTAACCCTTATCTTCGAAGATTGGGCTCACATCCCTGCGAGTGACCTGCCTACCCTTGACACCGCCAAAGGGATTGGGCGGTCACCCCACCCCCCGATGGATTGAGGGTCCGCGAATTACATCATCGACGTTGCAGAGGCATCCCAAACAAGAAAAACCCCAAATGGTCCAAAACGTACTCTAGCCGCTTGCGCAATTTAAAAGGTCACCCATGCCGCAAACCCGTTTTCTGTTTAAAAATAAATCATCTCTTCCTGCACATTGATCTATTCGTCTCAATCCTCCATAACGACCTTCTGCTTCGACGCGCGCGCTTGTTGAAACCAGCCAACGCGCTGACACGTCAGCTCGCACAGTTCCCTTTGGCGCCTCGAGTCGTCTACAAAACGACGACCACAACTCGTCATCGATACTGAATCTGTGCCAAGGCTTCTTCTTTTATCTTTCGGCAAACAAGATGGCTACTTTTGTGGCAAAAACCGCCGCCAGGAAGCTCTTTGGCAAAAAGCTCCAAGATCAATTCGGACAAGGAGTAAGTGTTTCAGCATTGTTTCTCCTCGTGTCTTTGGGTTCGACATTAGTGATGTTGTACTAAAAATCCGACGCAGGATCCCTATTATGAAAAGGTGCCAGGCGTGAAACGCAACGGCAAGCCAACGGGCAAGGAAGTGAAGCGGAAACGTGGATTGCCTCCTGGCTTATCGGAGCACGATGCGAAGGTCTTGATGCAAGTCAGAAGAAGGGTTCATCACTTGGACTGGTCCTTATTCACCATTTTCGGTGTGGGATTCGGCTGGAGCACCGTCATTGGTATTATACCTGCGTAAGTATATTTCATGGCAGATGGCCATCGATGGTGCCATCACAGTACCGCTAACAAAAAGACATCAGAATTGGAGATGCCATCGACGGGCTGATGTCATTATCAGTTTTCAGAAAATGCTGCAAAGTTGAAGGTGGTCTGCCACATGCGGTGAAAGTTCGCATGATGATGAACGTCGCACTTGACTTTGTAATTGGACTCGTTCCCGGTGCAGAAGCCGTGTACCGAGGCAACACACGAAATGCACTTCTACTCGAGGACTACTTGAGGGAAAAGGCTGAGAACAAATTGCGCGTGCCAGGCAAAGAGCCAGGTTCTACTCGCACTGGACGCCGACAAGTACGGCGAGAGGAACCAGCTGTCCATCCAAACGAGCGACAGCACCAGGATGGCATCATCACCCCAGATGAGCCTTCGGCAAGACAATCGACACTAAAGAAGAAGGAAAGACGATGGTAGAAGGTGGCACTACTTCCTGGAGAGCTGCAGGCGGAGTTTGGGAGCACATACATATTAGCGCGCATGCATTTCTCTGCTCAGAGTCGCTGATGATTTTAGGGGTTGTGATAGATTGGGTGAGAATCAGTTACGAAGCGCTGCTGGAAGGAACAAGGCAGATTAGCGCGTGTATACTTGAGCGTTGCATCATAGTGAATACGTCAGCATGAGGAGGGTGAATTTCACGAGAGACGATATCTTGGCGATTAACATATATCAGAACTTCCATCTAAAATATATTCAATACCAGAACAACGAACAAGAACTGAACAGTCGAGACCTGCCAAGTTCATGTTTTCAAGCGAGTTTGCGTGCTCCTCCAGGCGGCGGCGGCCGTCTTACTCTTCATCGCGGATGCTCTCCCTTGAAATACCATTTTGGAGAAGCCTACGGAGAAGCCTACGGAGAAGCCCACGGAGTACGTTCCTGAGTTGCAGGGTTCAGGAAGAGCTCTGGTTCACTTCCCCATATTAATATAATGCCGAGCCTGTTTTCGTCCCTTCTTTCCGAGCAGTAAGACCGAGCTCCGCAGAAGGATCGAAGAGTCCTGGCTATTGATGTCAAGGTCCCACCATTATGACACGAAATGTGGGTGTTTGTTTGCTGATTGATAATTTGGAAATCCTGACGAGATCCAAGACTTGACGCTGAGCCCCCTCGGTCCTAGCGGCTCTACTTCGACGCGACAGGCTCCCTTCACGCGTCAATACGGATCCGTACCTGTGGCGGTCATTAAAATCGGTGGTTGGCGCGCCGAGACAGCACCAGCGGGCGTGCGATGCGTTTTCTTGCAGCAGGTACCGTTCATGTACCGCGGCGGTCCCACCCGGTGCTCCCACCCGGTGCTCCCTGCACATATGTACCTCCAGCCTCTTGGGAAAGCTAAATAAAAAAAGTGATCCGCCACGCGTCCTGGACGCGTCCGGCCGCACGTGACGGCGTACCTAACCTTTTGTACAAAAGCCTCTGGCGCCACCAGTCAGTCATTGACACCATCTCTCTCCATCGCGTCTTCAAAAAATCTTCTCCACCTCGAGCTTTCGCCCATTTCACATTCTGTCTGTGTCGTTTGCATACTGAATATCCTACACACGCATCAATTCATCACAATGGCCACTGAGATCACACCTTCCAAGCAGGTGAGTGTTGAAAAGACACCATTGTCGCGTCTACGAGCGCCGAGGAATAATGGTCATTTCCTGCAGACTAACCGCGTTTCGCAGGCTGCTTCAGCCATTGACTCGCTAAAGATGGAGTCGCCGGTGAAGAAGCTCGACTTCGGCGTCTCAAATAAGGAGAACATGCTCGATGTCGCTGCCTTCCACGCCCTGGGCAAACAAGTTGAAGCCGACCACAAGACCCCAACTGAAGTCCAAAAGGAGCCCGATTCCACTGCTGTTGCTCGTGGCATCAAGCCCGATGAATGCGACGAGCCTCTTCTCCAAGAGAACTCTCAACGCTTCGTTCTCTTCCCAATCAAGTACCACGAGGTATGCGACGCGTCAAGACGCGTAAAGTGGCATTGGTTTACACAAGGGACTAACGCGGTACTGTGTATCTAGATTTGGCAAATGTACAAGAAGGCCGAAGCCTCTTTCTGGACGGCCGAAGAGATCGATCTGTCCAAGGACTTGCACGATTGGAACAACCGTCTGAGCGACGACGAGAAATACTTCATCTCACACATTTTGGCATTCTTTGCTGCTTCTGACGGCATTGTCAATGAAAACTTGCTTGAGCGTTTCAGCGGCGAGGTTCAGGTTCCGGAGGCTCGTTGCTTCTATGGATTCCAGATCATGATGGAGAATATTCACTCTGAAACATACTCTCTCCTGATCGATAGCTACATCAAAGAGCACGCTCAGCGCGAGTATCTTTTCAATGCAATTGAGACCAGTATGTCTAGGCTGTGCAAGCTCTTGCAATCTGTTGTTATATATTAACTGTTCATAGTCCCCTGCATCCGGAAAAAAGCAGACTGGGCCATTCGTTGGATTCAGGACAAGGATTCCAGCTTCGCCCAGCGCTTGGTGGCTTTCGCTGCTGTGGAGGGCATCTTCTTCAGCGGTGCCTTTGCCTCGATTTTCTGGCTCAAGAAGCGTGGTCTGATGCCCGGCCTCACCTTCTCTAACGAACTTATATCCCGTGATGAGGGCTTGCACACAGACTTTGCATGTCTGTTGCACTCGCATCTTAAGCACCGAGCCAGCAAGCAAATTATCCAGGATATTATCACCGACGCTGTTGGGATTGAGCAAGAGTTTTTGACCGAGGCTCTGCCGTGTGCTCTCCTAGGCATGAACGCCACACTGATGAAGCAATATATTGAATTTGTCGCCGATCGCCTATTGGTTGCTCTTGGTAACGAAAAGGTATACAAAACCGCCAACCCCTTCGATTTCATGGAGAACATTTCCTTGGGTGGCAAGACAAACTTCTTCGAGAAGCGAGTTGGAGAATATCAGAAGGCTGGCGTTATGGCTAGTACCTCAAAGAAGGCTGAGGAAGGCACCGGTACCTCCGAAGACAACAAGGACGGCGGTGACTTTAGCTTCGACGATGATTTCTAAATTGGTGTACACTCGCAACCCCCCCATATATCCCGACTACTACATGGTCGTTCTCTTTTTGTCTTTTTGGGGCATGGGCACTGCAAAAGGCGTGGAGGCTTTGGAAACCACTGGCGCGGTTTTCTACCTGGCTGGCTGGTCACGTCATTTTGGTATGACTGGTATATATCTCGTATTTTTTTGGGCTACATTGTGCAACGGTTTACTGGGAACCATGTTGGCAGGCGTTTTGGGTAATTGCGGTTGGCTTCCTCTTTGTACAACGAATCGCACGTAAGCCGTGCTGCATTAAATGTTCGATGGATAGATGATTCAAGGGCTCTCAAGCAGGAAACTAGTACATGAAAGCGCGCATGGAATTTGGAATTGACCTGCTGCTCCCTCTCTGTGAAGTCCATATTCGTCAATGGGTGGGTATTTCAAGCAGTGCGTTAACAATATATCATGGTAAATGCCTTGACATGAAACAAACATGCCTCGGCAAGCCCGTAGTGACTGATTAATTGTTCGAGAGCTCTCAGTCACCTGCCGCAGAACCTTGTTAATCATTTCCTGCCCTTCTTCTTCTTCTTGCCCCCTCCTGGTTGCGCTTGTTGTCCTTGCTGTACCGGCGTGGCAACACCACTGCCGTGCTTATCCCCATCGGCGCCTTCCACTGTGCTGACAGGGACAGGCGCATCAGGCATGGCTTCCTCCGGGGCCTCGGCAGGCAAGCCTGCCATACATCGGCCAAGGCGGCCCAGCGCCGATTGCATGAGACGAGTAACTTCCGCGGCTTTAGTTGTGCGATACTTGAGATTTACGCCGCTCACAGGGTCGTATGTCGTGATGACGAGACTGCCGCGCGGGGGTTTCGAGGTTCCAGCAGTTTCAGTAGTTTCAACATCGCCAGTCGTATCTCTTGAGGTTTTCCGTGATGGGACGGGTTTTATGGAATATCTCGTCGTGATACGAGTCTGTGTTTCAATAAAAGTTTGAAGGTGGGATCGTTAGCATGGGGGTTTTTTTTTTCTCCTCTTGGCGAGCTATTCCCTCGGCATTCCTCGCTGGGAACTTGCAGACGGGAACTTTTGTGTGAATGATTTCCAGGTCTGTGGGCCGCGTATTGCAGTTGCGATGTCGACTTACGGTGCTTGGTCTGGCTTCGAGGAGGAGCGTCGATTGCTCGAGCCATTCTTGACTCGACTTGAAACAAGGCATTGCGATTGCTGCTGACTGCTGAGTCGTCGACTTGCCTGACTGCTGTGCAATTTTCCTCTCGGCTCTGTTTCGGTTTTCGGGTAGTGACCTCGGTAAATGCAGTTTTGGGCGCAAGTCGAGGGCGATGTGTAGGCGCGTATGAATAGGCAAGGCGGTTAAGGATAAGTTGCCGATGATGGTCTACGGAGTAAGTATATGTGGGATGTGGGATCAAATTTGGTGGGGCAGCTGCTGAGGGGGGGGTGGATGGATGGCTAGAGCTTCTTTCAGTGCAAGACATCCTGGCTACCCTGCACGATGATGCATTTTCTCCATGCTGTTTTGCGCTGGCTTGAGAGGAGGTTGGCGCTTGCGAAAGCAATCATCTTTGAGGTAGTTGTTCAAATGAGTTGCCACTATGATTCCTCTGCAAGCCTTTAGTCTTGACATTCTCTATACGAATGCGGCTCTTACTCTGCCAAGATTCGGGCAATGGCCAAGTATTATCTATCCATCACTGGGCAGAGACGCATGATAGACGTTGAATTCGACTGTCTAAGATAGTTTGAAACCGCACCACCCAACCCCAAAGCAATAGAATACACCCAGTCGGAAATGCAGTAAATGGCCATGATCGTTGCAAATCCCAAAGCCTTGTTGTTGTTGTTGTTGTTGTTGTTGTTGTTGTCATAAGGAGAAGAGGTACCCTTGAGCGCGACACTCAATTATGTGGATCAGGAAGCCAGAACAACAGCTCCTGGTCTGCCGTTGCAAAGAAGTTAAACCTGGGATTGAAAGCAACCACAGCTGTTTCTCTCTTGTCCTGAAGTGTCGACATGGGCTCCAGAATCTTATTGCTAGGTATTGATGAGAGTGAATCCCAAACAAACACGTCCTGCTTCGAGCCACTAATGATGAACCGACCGTCGGGCGCAAAGCAACAATCCCCGCTGCTGTCAAGATTCGACGAGCTTGTTGCCACATTGCCATTGCTCGTCGGAGACGTATCGCCAGGAGCCTGCCGTCTCGTGCCGCCCGTTGGTTTGTGAAGATAGGCCTTGAGCGTGCCCTCAAATGCATCTAGCAAGAAGTGACCGTTACCACTGGTACCGACGAGAAGTGACTTGCCATCATTGGAGAATTCAAGCTTTGTCCAGCCCTTGACTAGGTTCCGTTGGTCGACCTGATAGCACTGCTCTACCACATCAACCGTTGCGAAAGGTGCCTTGTCAAAACTTCGAACATCGTAAAGCAGGATACTTCCGCTGCTGGGACAGGCTACGGCAAATACCATGCCCGAGGGATCATACGCGGCGAAATACGGCGATCTAAGAAACAGCTGGCCCTGCCAATGCCTTGACTGCGTATCCCATAGCCGCACCGTATTATCATGAGAACATGATATGAAATTATCGCTCCCAGGGTGAACTGCAATGCTGGTCACGTTGCCCTCGTGGCCTTCAAAGTATCGGATGAATGAATTGTCATGAGTCGCAAGGTAGCGAATGGCATCTGCGAGACGATGACAGACCAGAGTTAGCGCCAGGACTTGTCGGCCAAGGGGGGGGGGGGCTTTCTCACTATTTTGTTTTGTACTGGCGTATATTATACTCGAATTGGTATGTGTAAATTTTGCCAATTTTACGCCATATTTTTTGCTCAAGAGGCTTTTCTCGTGGCGACCTTCTTTCACGTTATAGATCTGTATTGTTTCATCGCTCGCAGACGTCATAAGTAGCTCGCCTTCGTCATCGTAGTCAATGGATAGGACATGAGGCGTGTTGCGACCATCCCTAAGGTCTTCACGTCGAAGAAGCTACCAACGGGTTAGGTTGGACAATGCGGACCCTGGAAACAGTCGACTGCATACATACCTTGGCTGGTTTGAAGCTGGAGATGACATCAGTCAAGTTGGATACAGAGGGGCATGCCACCCAATGTCCTCTGGATATTCAGTGCGCCATTACTAGATGCGCCTCCGAGACGATCGAGGTCCATCGGGTTAGAGGACATGTCGCCGAAAACGCCAGAAGCTAGCTGTAGTTGTCGAGATAGTTCAGATGATGTAGAAATGAATTGAAGCTATCTTGCGTGTTCTGGAGACGTATCGCATTTGCGATTGGCGGCTGGGGTTTCAACTCGAAGAAGATGGTGAAGAAGCTTTCGTTGTCAATGCTGCACAGAGACAGAGACGCTTGAAGGATCTTCCCTGCCCAGGTCTCACGTCACGTCGACTTCTTTCGTTTCGTTGTGTTTGGTGATCTGTGATGTCGGGTTGACATGTTTGGGACCTTGAAGAAGCGCGAATTGACTAGCAGAGTTGAGAGCCAGAGTTGAGAGCTTGCGTGGATCCGAAGCCGCAGTTGTAGCTGGAACCAGGCACTGCAACAATACCGCCAGCCCAGCCAATACCGCCAATACCGCCAATACCGCCAATACCTAATGCGTCAACCCGCCCCTGACCCGCCAGCTTGTCGATCAAGCAAGCAGTTGGATTTGTTAGGCCACGCCGCTGGAGCAGCCGACGTCGGCAAAGAGGTTCGCGGTTTTGTCGCTGTCACTCACGAGTCACGACTCGGTTCTTGCTTCCAGCTTTTCTGAACCCATTGCGACGACATCACATCCAGCAACGGTGAACGAACATACACCCCGTTTCGTCGATCGAATCCTGCCACGTGCCCGACAGGCTTTCCGACTGCGTGCCGTCGCAATCGAGCCTCGACGGCCCGCCAGCTCTCTGGTATCGCAGACTACTCAGTTCCCCGGAACGCTTCTTACAATGTCATCAACAATTGGGTTCGTCATTTTTTTGTTTGACTCGAAAGAGGTGGTTTGTTAGACTTCGATCATCTCACATATCTACCGCGTCGTTTCAAAGACAGTCTTGACTGACATGTCTGCTAATTTCACAGAGCGTTCATTGCCGGTGGCATCGCAGCATGTGGTGCTGTGACTGCGACACACCCTTTCGAAACGGTCAAGATTCGGTAAGTCGACTCGTCGCATCGAACTTCACACTTCAGATATCAGATACGAAGCTTGCAACATCCTTGCTGACCCCGGTTGGCTTTCTGAAGAATGCAGTTGCAAGGAGAACTTCAATCGAAAGGCCATCAACCGCACCATTATCGTGGACCTCTGCATGGCGTGAGGGTGATTGTGAAGAATGAAGGCGTGCGAGGAATTTATCGCGGCTTGGGAACAGCCTACATCTACCAGATTCTTCTCAACGGCTGCCGGTTAGGCTTCTACGATCCGATGCGCAAAGGATTGGCGACATTATTATTGAAAAATGAAAAAGCACAGAACCTTGGAATCAACATGTTTTGTGGCGCTTTCTCCGGTGTACTCGGTGCTGCTGCCGGCAGTCCGTTTTTCCTCGTAAAGACTCGGTTACAGAGCTATTCGCCATTCCTGCCCGTCGGAACACAGCATCGGTATCGAAACGCTGTTGATGGCTTGTCGCAAATTTACCGCGCAGAGGGTGTAGGAGGTCTGTATCGCGGTATTGGCGCAGCCATGATCCGAACAGGTTTTGGCAGCTCTGTGCAACTGCCGACGTACTTTTTCGCCAAGAGACGGCTGATGCGACATGCTGGCATGGAAGAAGGTCCGGCTTTGCATCTGAGCAGCAGTGCTGTTAGTGGCTTCGTCGTCTGCTGCTTCATGCATCCTCCTGGTAAGCCCCTGTGGTCACGGAGAGATTGATTTAAACCAAGTAAATCATTACTGACGCACAAGTATTCGTGTAGACACTATAATGTCCCGTCTTTACAACCAAAACGGAAACCTATACAAAGGTGTTTTTGACTGCTTGGGCAAGACGATTCGAACAGAAGGTTTCTTCGCCATCTACAAAGGCTTTCTCCCCCACCTAGCTCGAATTCTGCCTCATACCATTTTGACCCTCTCGTTGGCAGAGCAAACCAGTAAGCTAGTTAGAAAGTTTGAGGGTCGGTTGCTTCCAATGGTTGCCAAAGCATAGAAATAGCCAGCCACTTCGACCCATTTGCACTTTTTCATTCTCGCCCATTTGCAATCGTCGACGTACGCAGGTCAGTTCGGCGAGTAACAGGATATCCTTTTTTTTCTTTTTAACTTGAAATTTAAATCAGACCTTGTTCCAAGGGAGGCGGGTATTTCTTTCCAAAAAACATCGTGGGCATTCCATTGTAAGATCTTAGCTTAGAGAGGACATGGCCTGGCTATTACACGCACATAGGGGCGCATCTAGACGGAGTTTTCTATTTCAGTCCTTGTAGACCACCCATCAACCTTTTACACATGGCTTTGGCAGGAGAATAGATGGTGTGAAGTTGTTTCAATCCATTTACTTTGTCATGTGCCACCATCAGGCGGACTGTCCCTGTCCCTACCACCCACCACCGCCCATTACTCTCTCTACCCATGAATCGTGCGCCTGCACCCATAACACAGCCCAGCGGTTTGCAAAGTCCGAGGCTCGTCCGAATCGTCACCGAGTTCACCTGCCCACCTTGAGTCCCCATGCTCGTCCAACGTCATGCCACACATGTGACAGAACCCTCCACTTGTCGCCCGGTCCAGCTTCCCCGTGGTGCGAACAACATTGGCCACGATGCCAGAATATGGCCCTTCCACAGAATTGAAATACCGTTCCATGACTTCCGCTATGCTCAGATCCTTGTGAGATACAACACCGTGGGCAGCTGTGTTGTCCTGCGGCATGAGGTCCTTCAACGAGGGAACGAGACCGAGGTAGGTTATGAGCTCATTCTTGAACACCTCTCTCAGGGGGTAATATATCGGCATTTGCACCTCTGAAGGCTGTTTCAACCCCGAAGGATATGTGCCAGAGTGATATTTGCAGACCGTGAAAGGCCCATCGTTGATTTGCCAGGGAACGGCAAACCCTCGTCCATTTGCAACTTCTGCCAAAGTGAGCGCGGCCAAAGCCGTCGTGCTGTGCCCCAGCAAGACGGCAGTATAGGATCGCTCCAACGCAACGTCCAACAGAAGATGCCGGATGAAAAGCCGCAGAATGTCTGCTTTGGACGTCATGGATGGTAGAGATTCGAAAAAAGTTTTCAGCCGCTCAATCTCGTTGACCCCATCATCTTGGTCATCGGCTGTGGCCACGCCGAGAGCTGACCAGTTTATTGTTGTGACGTTCCAGATCCTGCTCAAATGAACACACTCGAAGGACATGTTGGGGAACCGCTCTCGATACCTAGACAGTAGTTTCTGGGCAGGAGTATCACTCTGGCCGGCTGCGCGTGAAAGGTCCGTGTCAACGTGTACAATGAGGGGCTCGAATGCAGGAGAGGCCTTTGTTGAGGAGTGGAATCTGGCACTCTTGTCCAGAACATGGGTCATGGCCGCGGAAGATGACCCGAACGAGAGACCGGCGAGGTATCGCCGTGGTCCTGGCCTTCCGGGAGCCCTTGTGTGTCGGGCAACAGCTCCTAAGCGACGTCCTCCTTTGGTTTCAACATAGTCGATGAAGCAATCTCTGTCGATGGTTTCAAAACGTTATTTTTTTTTTCTTCTTGTTGATGCCACGGCACGAGGGGGGGGGGACAACGAACGGCGAGGCCCTTACCGGCAAGTTGGATCATTTCGCAAATTATATGGCGCATCGACGTTTTTACAACGTCGACAAGAACTTGGATTCGCCATTTGTAAGAAGAGCTGGATGATCGGACTAATAATAACAAGCCCGGAGATTTCACGCTATATCAAGGAAAATGAAAACGCCGACTTTGAAGTTGAATCCCCCCCCCCTTTTTTAAAAAAACAAGAACAAAAAAAAGACTAAGGATACAAATCGTTGTGATAAAGAGTGAACGAAGTCAGGGGTTTGAAGGGACGGTGCAAGTTGTCACAAAACACGACAACAGGCTTGTTGTTGAGTGAACAAAGCCTCGATTTCTTGATGGAGAAATTTTGGTCGTCTCCGCCCAGTCAGTCAGAGCGCCGCACTATTCCTATTTGTTTGGAGCAACTGTCAGCCCTCTGCCTAACTTGCTGGCAAGACTACCTCCCTTCACTTTCATATTCACTTTCATATTCACTCTCATGATAAACCAACCTGCACGGAGAAGCAGGGCGTGTCAACTTGCTTGATTGAGCAACGAGGCCATGAATCATGACAGCGCCGCGTAGGAAACCCGAGGAGGCATTGTCGTTTGCATCAATCTTGGGCCAGTTTCATCGGGCAGCCTGCCTGCCTGCCACCGATCCACCCATCCACCGATCCACCCATCACCCATCCCCTAATAGCCCCCCCTTGTCTTGTCCTCACCTCCCTGAGGAGGACGCACCAGTGCACTTCACTCACTACCCACACTGAAACCACTGAAACCACCCCCTCCTGCCACCCCCTCCTGCCGACCCCTCCTGCCACCACCTTTGTTCCTCCGCCTCCTGCTCCTCCTGCATGCAGACTGGACTTGTTTTGGACTGGACTGGACTGGACTGGACCCAACGTGCTGATATAATAAATACTGTGAGAGTCGACTGAGAGTCGACTTCTCGAACACCACCATCGCGGCCATCTTTTGTGCGCCAATACCATCACAGTAGCACAATAGCACCAGCCTAACCCGTCTTTAATCCACTGCCCGCTGCCCACTGCCTATCCCGCCACCAATAATTATTAGCCTCTGCGCCTCGCCAGCCTCATCATTCGAATGCTGCGCGCCGGTGCTCGACGCATACCTCGATATGGGATAGCCACAAGCAGCTTCTAAAAAGGCAACGTGTACCTTTTTGTGTGTTTTGACTGGCTACTGGCTGCACTCGCGCACTCGCACTCAGCAGAGGAGTGTAGTGACTCTGACTCTTTGTCTTGCGCCGCAATCTCAAAAAACGCCTTACGGACTAAACAGATCTGCCTACAGCTCTAGCGCCTGCTGCTCCTCCGATCCTGTCCATGCGAAGTGCGACCTTGCGTCTAATTGCACCGACTTGTTCGTCACGAGATACCTTGCGTGGATATATTCTGGGCACAGCAGCTCACAAGTTCCCTTTGATTGCCTATGCTCGGCAGCTCATAGCTTCTATTTCCCCCCTCCCACGCATACCCGCCATGGCAGCAGCCGCTCAAGCTATCGATGTGGTTCCACGGAAGAATACTGGCTACAATCATGGAGGGGAAGGCGACACTCCCATAGCATCCTTGTCACGGAGTCGACCGAACTATGGGTCGTTGACCAATGTCAATGTGAACGGCTGTTTCGAGTCGGATCGTGTGATAAAGAGCGGCTATGTCGAAAAGCGGACAAAAACCAAGGTTCGTAACGACCACCTTTCATAATCTCATGAACGATTGAACGATGATCTTACACTCTTTCAATTACGCTAAAACTAACTTGTACATCGTAGAAGTGGAAGACAGTATACCTAGTCATGCGGCCGAATACGCTCGCGATATACAAGAACGAGAAGGAGAAGAAACTTCGGCATCAGATATACCTGACTGATCTTACTGCCGTAACGTTCCTCAAGGATCCCAAGCACAAGCGCGACAATGTGTTTGGGCTCTTTTCGCCATCCCGCAACTTTCATCTTCAGGCACCAACAAAGCAAGATGCGCAGGAATGGATCGACTTGATAAGGAGATTCGCAAGAATTGAAGAGGGAGAGGAGGAGATGTTTCTTGCCAGCCCCCTGGCACGAAGTTTGTCTCCCGGGGGAATGATGACCCTCTCAACGAGCGGGTTTGCGGACACCCTGGAGAGCCGTGATGTAGATGGTGTGCTGTCAAGTTCACCAGAAACATACGGCCTACCAGAACCAAGTTTTGTAGGCGCCGCCAACCGACGCAAATCGTCCATTCTTGATTCGTCGGGCATGTCTGGTAACGAGCTGCCATCTCAATCGGACTTTTCAGATACGGAGATCCAGAGACCAAAAGGTTTGTCTTGCCAACGCCCTTTCCGAGACTAACATTCGCCGCTCTCCAGTCCCCGTCAAGGCTAATCTTCTTGCTCAGTTATTGCGAACCGATCGGGTAGCCAAGTCAGCGTGCTCAACATTGCTGGCCAAAGTAACAGCGGAACCGCAGAGCAAGATCCTGATCGAGTCATTTGGCAAGGATGGCTATGGCTGCTGCGGAGCAAAAGAGGCGTAAAGCAGTGGAAAGACATGTGGGGAGTCCTTCGTCCTCGAAATCTCATCTTGTACAAGAACGAATCCGAGTACACGGCTCAGTGGATCGTCCAACTCTCCGCTGTTGTCGACGTCGTCGACACCGATCCAGTCAGCAAGAGTAAAGAGAACTGCTTGCAAATCATCACCGAGGAGAAGAGCTTCCGCTTTTGTGCTCACGATGAGGAATCTCTTGTGCAGTTTATTGGGGCATTCAAGAGTCTTCTCGCCAAGCGACGAGGGCTCGAGGCTCGGGTCGAAACCACATCATGACCATGACTAGACCTGCATCGACACGCGTTTGGAGAGTTCCGGCTCAGTCGCAGCTATGAAGGGAGCATGGCACCCTCGTCGCCTCGGTTTCTTTTCTTTCTTCTTCTTCTTCTTTTTTTTTTTTCCATCTTCACGAATCATGACAGCTTTTGTGTTCTCGCGACCGTTGTTCGGAGCCTTCATTTTTGTTTTCTTGCCTTTTGTTCAGTCGCCCTTTCCCTTGTGTATTTCTAAGTCAGCCCTGCGAGCATTTCGATACCACTACTGAGTGAAGCGACCTTGCAGTCACACGGTTCGTCCGCGAGCAGCTCAATGCTTCCATCACCACAAGCCATTTAATGGTAGGGTTCATTTGTGTATATCTAGATATCAGGCGAGGTTGGATGTGTTTAAATAGTCTTGAGCAAAGAAAACAAGAGTCTGGTCGGTCCGGAAAAGAGCAATTAGGATCGTTTTGCTCCAGACGTGTCACCTACCACAGATTTGTTTCCTTGACAGCTCTGTGAAACACGCAAAATTCTATACTACGGGGACATATTGTTGACCATCCATACTCCGTACCCGGTACTCCGTACATGCCTTGGCAAGCATGGCCCGTCCCGTCTGCGGCAAACGGGAAGGTGCGGGGAAGGCGGCGCCAACGCACGATGGCTCCATCTCAGCATGCAGTGATACACATCCGGAGAGAAGACATCCCTGGGCAACCTCGCGCCGGAAACATGGTCCTGATCATTGCGAGAGGCATCTAATAACGGCAGCACCGACCCTCGCCCCATTGCGCAAACGCAAGAGGGACGCCCAGCCTCGGGAGCTGCGCTACGACATTCGGGAGGCCGAGCTTGCAAAGTTGGGGGAGCCGTCTGCATTCGTCCTTGAGCAGAGCAGAGCAGAACAAACTCGGCGACCAAGATTACCGTCACGTCAACTCGCGGGGTACTTGGAGAACAATGGACACAGACTTGTGCTCACCGGGGTGTTCGAGGACTCGTACTATTCGAAATACATGGGAGACGGTAGGCCACAAAGAGACATGGCTGGGGTTTGCCCTTGACTGCGAGGAACCCCCCCGTTCCAGTCTGGTCTATAGCACGTTGGGGAAGATGGTGCATGTTACTCAGGGCCCGTGCACTATACCTACCTACGTTGATAGTAGACATTCAGGAAACAAGCTACATGGTTGTCTTGTCATCAGCGTAGCTCCAGCATTTCGTTGCTCTTTCAAGCAAGAAGAAGAATTTCATTGGCAAATACAAATCCATGTACATATCCGCAAGGAAAATCATACCTCAAGAGGCATAAAGGAACTCACTTGAACCAAATCAATCATGTCCGTTACCTGAACCCCTCGCCATGCGTACACTCCCATGCAGCCTGCATTCCAAAACCCGTCCATGTATCTCATTACTCCAAGGTCCAAAGGGACAAGAAAACGGGCAAGGGGGAAGTGCAAAGACAAAATGAAGAACAAGGAGAACCAGCGCCCTCAGAAGTAATTGGGAAATAAGAACAAAGAGATTATCAACATGGCATATCCCTGCCATGGTGATCCAGCCGCCGTCGGCTCCCATATTGTCATAATCAGATATAGGCACACATACATTTCATGCCTTCTGCGCCCCTTCTCAAGTCTTGACCGAACATTATTGCGTCGGACCGTGGTTATTCCATTCCACTGATTTCTTCAGAGTGCTGATATTGACGTCACGCCTCGTCAGCCTTGTCAAGACCAAAGAAGGTGGCGTCGAAATCACCATGCTCCATAGAGTCAAACGTGTTGTCTCGGTCATTCATCAAGTCATCGAACGTATCACCACCCATACCATCTCCTATGCTGAAATCAAAATCCATGCCATCGGCCTGTCCATCGCCAGCGAAGATATCTGCGAATGCTGCATCTGTACGTTCTTCCTTTTTCTGAGCTTCTGCACTCGGTTGACTTTCAGTTTTCGCCGGTCCCGTACCGCTTGTTGATGCGGCTGGTTGTGCTACTGTACTAGATGGCATATTATTATTGTTGTCGTGGTTGTCGTGGTTGTTGTTGTTGTTGTTGTTGTTGTTGTTGTTGTTGTCTAGCGACATGGTTGCCGTTGCGCCGTTGGTGGTGCCAAATGAGCCAAGGTCGAATGATGGCCCATTCAAGTTGGCCGCTGTAGCGCCATCGCCACCGGACAGGGTTGAGTTGTCATTGCCCGGCGCCAGTGTGAACTCCATATCTGTGAAGTTCAAATCCGAGTTGGTCAATTCCAATACATTGTCCCCGCCCGTAAACCCAGACGAATTGCTTTCCAGCT
This sequence comes from Epichloe amarillans, assembly GCA_024072835.1. Taxonomy (NCBI): domain Eukaryota; kingdom Fungi; phylum Ascomycota; class Sordariomycetes; order Hypocreales; family Clavicipitaceae; genus Epichloe; species Epichloe amarillans. The sequence goes on along the minus strand of CP099637.1, from coordinate 1,544,728 downwards.
TTGCGTCCATCAAAGGAACCGGGGCGGCAGGCGTTGGTTGTTTCCCGTCAGTTTTGACTTTGCCGGAGCCCTCGGCTTCTGTCACGGATGGCAGGTGTGATGGCGGGTTCTCCTCCTTGATTGTGATCGATGCCGCGGCAGAGTCAGGTATGCCCATGCCCATGCCCATGTCCGGGAACGGGGCAGCGGGTTTGATCGCTGTGATTTTGTTTGTGTCCGTTGGTTCTTCTTTTGGAATCGTTTGTGGCGACGAGTCTAAGTCGATGGCCATGGGTGATTTTGACTGTGCCTCCACGGGCTGCGGTTGGGGTAACGACTGCGATTCTTCGGCAGGGTTGTTTTGTGTCTTCAGCTTGTTCATGTCGCGGAGTATTACCGACTTGGCATTTATCTATAAGACTTGATGTTTAGAAACAGAGCCCAATATGCGGAAGAGCAGGCGGAATTGGGGGAAAAAAGGTTTCAGTTCCCTCATGTCACTTACAATGTCGCGTTCGAGACTGCCTAATGCGCGATGGAACGCATTGATGGTATCTGGTAACTTCGCTTGCATGTAGGTAGGAGGTAGGTTGCCTTGGCTGTCTCGTCGTGAGGCACGAAGAGCCTTGCCAGTTTGGACGAGCTACAGAGAGAACAACGATGTTAGTTGGCTGTTGAGCTGGATTGCATCGAGACACACTCACCACATCATTGACGAGCGACTGGAGTGCATCCAACGGATCTTTTGCCTTGGGGGAAGCCATGATGCGATGTTGTTCAATGAACGTTTCCTTAGAAACGAGGATGCGCCTCGGGAGTCGTGTTTTCTGTCGTGATGCGGTCGATGGCGCCTGCTCTTGGGGGATTTGACAGTCGAAGGCAGCTCGATGAGAGTGCTAAATCGGTAGCGTTGTCCGACGAATGATGCCGGAATTACGTGGCAAGGGATAGCATGTGCAGCAAAGTAGGAAGAGGTGAAGTCGAGATGGTTGACTGCCAGTTGCCGAAGGGCGAACAGGCTTCGCCTAGTCGGCCAAATTATCAAGCTAAGAGGAGACGAATCGGGCCAGGCCAGCCACCAGATGAGTCGAGTCACTTGGTATACTCCGTCGGCACTTGAGAACCTTGAGAACAGACCCTTTTCGCCTACGGGCGGCGTTTCCTGACGGAGACAGTGGGGCCTCGGGCACTGACTGACTGTACATATGTACTATACGGATTACGGGGTACACTATAAGTCTATAGCCCAGTTCTGATGTTATCCTCGAACCCCGTCGCGTCTCTGTCGTGTACCTCGCGTGCTTGTTTTTGCAGCATATGTAATAAATGACATTTCAAACTCCGAGTTATTCGCCTCTGAGGGCCATGCCCCCCGCCTAAGGCCGGGTGGGGCTTGGGCCAAGCACATTGAAAACTAGCAAAGGAGAAATTCCGAATAGAAAGTCAGTCGGACTCGGCATAGTGCTTTGCAAGAGGTTCAAATGAGGTTCAGAACATCAAAGGGGCCGGAATTCAATTGCTTGTTATCCTATCTGTTGTGTGCTCCCTACTCACTCCCATATATAGGCTACTTTCACAGAGCGTCTCGGGCGTACCTACTGATGGTTGGGCTTGGACGAATATCTTGGAAGACGATGACGACAATCACAAGTACTTTACTTGCCTGCCGTGAGGATGAATGTCGCCGGAATGCAGACACGGCGAGGGTCCGACGAATGAGGAAACACCAGACCAGACCCCTTTCCTTTGTGTGAAGATGGAACAATCGACAATCGACAATCGACAATCGACACGGTGATATAATATAGACATATTTGGCACTCCATATCACAGCACAGCACAGCACAGCACAGCACAGCACGGTGCTTCGTAGGAGGACTTGCCAATTGGAGCTGTCGCTCATCAAGCTGTTCCTGTTGCCTGTTGGTGCCGGAATCTGGTGGGCTCGAGGTTCCCACCGGGCCACCGCCCACCTGCGTGCGTCCTGGACTAACCGCCTCTGGGTCCCCTAAAATTGACCTCCCACTCCTCCTTGTCCCGCAACTTTCTCACGTCACCCTCTCGGAGGACTGCCTGCCAGAAGAAAAAGGGCTTTCCTTTATCCAGCACAAACTTGGAGCGACTGTCTGGCCATTTTGGACCTGGTTATCTGGCGTCCGTTATTTTCCTTTTCGTCCCTTTGTGCACCTCGTGCTTTGGTACTGTTTGGTCATCATTACCTTTCTCGTGTGCACCTCGACATTTGGCTCCAAGTCTCGCAAGTCTTCAGCGCTCTGCTCGCTCAGGAAGCCTCCTTTCTTCTCAACGACTGTATTTGTGTGGCCTACGATTTACACGACCTTCTCCAGCATCTCGTTGCGAAGTTTGCGATTTCTCAGTCATAAACCACCTCGCCGATTTTCGATACGAGATCTTGTGCGCCTGTCCATCTGCTTGGGCAACTTTCTGCCTCCTATTTCGCAAAAAAAAAAAAAAAAAAAAAAAAAAATCATCATCTTTGCTTTCACCTCGGCTCCCATTCATCCCTCTCCCCCAACCCCCAAGTCCGACCTCATGGCTGATACTGCTGCGGCTACTGCTTCTGCCCAGATGTCTTCCCAGGCTCAAGTTGGGGCTGGGATTCCCTCTGGTCAAAATGGCCAGGGAAACCCATCCCACATGCCACCACCTCCGCTGCATATCCCTCAGAATACGAATCCCATCCCGACCGCTATGACTTCTCCCCTCTCTGGAGGCGACAACGGTGGAATGATGTCACCGGGTGGCTCAGGCAACTTTCGTCGGGCAGCTCCTGAGCCTAACAAGCGCGCGCTCTATGTGGGAGGCCTGGACCAGCGGGTGACCGAAGACGTTCTCCGCCAAATTTTCGAGACTACTGGACATGTCCAGAATGTGAAGATTATCCCCGACAAGAACGTAGGTTGATGCAATGACTCCTTGAGGGTTTTCGTCCTACGTTAGCTCCTGCTGACTCCTCTGTAGGCAAAAGGCTTTAATTATGGATTCGTTGAATACGACGACCCTGGTGCTGCCGAGCGTGCCATGCAGACTCTCAACGGACGCCGCGTTCACCAATCGGTAAGACGAAATTTTGTTGCAGGCGTGTGGCTTGATCTGCAGGGTTGTGTTTTCTAACAACACCGTCATAGGAGATTCGAGTCAACTGGGCGTACCAGGCCAACTCTGCCAGTAAGGAAGACACCTCCGGCCACTTCCATATTTTCGTTGGCGATCTCTCCAACGAGGTCAACGACGAAATCTTGACCCAGGCGTTCTCCGCCTTTGGCACTGTTTCTGAAGCTCGCGTGATGTGGGACATGAAGACTGGCCGAACTCGAGGTTATGGTTTCGTGGCCTACCGTGACAGATCGGACGCCGAAAAAGCCTTGAGCTCCATGGATGGAGAATGGCTCGGCTCTCGAGCTATTCGATGCAACTGGGCCAATCAGAAAGGTCAGCCGTCAATTGCTCAACAACAGGCGATGCAGGCCATGGGCATGACGCCGACGACGCCTTTCGGCCACCACCAATTCCCAGCACATGGTGTAGCAAGTTACGAGGTGATCTTGAACCAGACGCCTAATTGGCAGACCACTTGTTACGTTGGAAACTTGACGCCGTACACTACACCCAATGACGTCGTCCCTCTCTTCCAAAACTTCGGATTCGTCGTCGAGTCGCGTTTCCAGGCTGATCGAGGTTTTGCTTTTATCAAAATGGACACTCACGACAACGCAGCCATGGCCATCTGCCAGATGAATGGATATAACGTCAATGGCCGACCTCTCAAATGCAGCGTAAGTTTATGACTTGGCCACTATTAGTCTTGCGATATGTACAAGACGCTAACGATGATGCCGTAGTGGGGCAAAGACAAGACTCCCAATGCACAAGGAAACTTCGATCCTGTCCAGCCCTACAGTCCCCAGAGCGCGCAGACGCCAGGCTTTCCTGCAACCCCTACATATTACCCTCAGTATAACGGTCAGTCTCAGCGTTCTGTCCATCTCTTTTTGCGTCTCTGGCTAACCAAACTCTCCCACGTACAGCCCAGTATGGTGGTCAGCCTGGTAACTTTGCTGGTCCTCAAGGCGGGTCGCCTGCCGGCTATGTCGGCTCTCCCATGGGATATGGTGGCCCTCAGAGTGCTGGTAGTTTTGGTCGGGGCCAACAAGGCCCTAATGGCCAATGGAACCAACCTGCGCAGGGTCAGAACTTTAACAATGGATTTGGAGGTTATCAGTCTTGAAAACAAAGAACAAAGGTAATGGTGTCCACGCGAGGCTCTCACTTGATGGATTGATATGGGCCTGAATGAAAAAAAAAGCACTGTCCTAACCGGAATGGACATTTGAAGAAGCATGCTCCTCTTTGTGTTTTCGAGATTTCTCAAACTCTGTCTCATACTTTTATGTCTTCTCAAGTGACAGGCTACAGCGTTTATTTGGCTGCTGTCGTTGTTTCTCCTCCTTCTCTTTCTTCTTCTCCTTCTTCCTCCCTACTATTCTCCTTCATTTTCTTTCTACGATGATCATGTTCCACTTCCTATCTGAACTTCCGTCTCTCGTTTTCCTCCGAGTATGTGGGATTGGCAATGATGTGGCCATCTTTTGTGTGTGATTCCCGTCATCTTTATTTCCTTTGCTCGAATCGCTGCCAAGGTTGCCCAATGAGCTTGCGCATTTTACGACTCACGAATAAACATGACGCATTTTATTGCAAGTACGGATGCGGGGATGTCCGCCGTTCTATGATACCATTTCTGTTTTGTGTTCGCCATCCTAGACTAGCATTTGCCCCAGCGTTATAGTTTGTTCGGTTCCCTCAAATCTATCCTGTCGGCAGTTGCATTTTTGGTTTATTCAGTTGCTTCAACTCCACTTCCTTTCAATTCAACAGAGTTGCCTGAATCTTTAGGGGTGGGTGCCAGTCTGAACACAACACCTGGATGCTTGTCTTGCATGTAGCAAAATCAGCAGTCTCGAAGATGGCGTGACAGACGCTTTCCGTGCGCAGGCTATCCCAGGACGTCGGTCGGCACACGCGGGGGCGGCTGCAATTCCCGGAAGGAATTCCTTTCGGCCCTTGAAAAAACGAAGAATTTATTTGCACTGCAACTCACGATTGGAAGACAATCCTGCAGAAACAGCTGGACAAGGTTCCACCCCAGTCAGCTCTCCATGGCGGCATTCAACAAAATATAGACCCAGTACTTTATGCTGGGTAAACTCACACAGAAAAAGAGCCAATTGTATACTACATTCTCACTGCAGTCGGACAAAATCTGTGAAACTCTGGCCCGAAATCCATGATGCCATTACTGTCTAGTGCTTCGAAGGTCTGGGACTTGGCGCAGCAGGTAGGTATTGATTGATGAAATTACAATGGATTACCGGACAGTTTCTTGGGCACCTGAAAATCTTCATCATTATATTTTTTCCTTCATCAACGGTTCCTACCACCGCGTTGGGTTTACTGGGAGGGAGATTGACTAATAATGTATTTCGCAGTAATGGTCTCGTGTCATGACGTTGGGCACCTATTCGATACGAAGAGCTTTTCTTTGTTGCAATTGGCTAACGTGGCGTGGCGCTCAGATTCAACTGAGCCGCCTCCCTCCACCTTGTCACCCACCTACTGTCAACCAGCCACTTCACTTTTTTTTTTTTTTTTTTTTTTTCTTCAGGGCGTGACTCTTCGTTCAATGCACTGTGCTTTACTTCGTAATGCAGTCAGTCGCAGCTTGGTGGGACGATCAAACATTGACGACAACCTGGCAGCGACGTTCCATTCTGCGGGGATTAATCCGTAGGTACGGAGTAGATGCGCTTTGTTTGAATTCCAGATGAGCCAAGAAAGGGTCTGGTGGGCCATGACCAGCTCAATACGTGGATAGCGCTGAGTGCCGAGTCTCGAATCTGCTTTTTTTTCCCCACGACGCGAACGGCCTTGTGGAGCTGTGCCATCAACAGTGGACAGAATGCAGCATTGACTGATCACTGTGAAATCGTATCTACATCGTATCTACATACTTTCAAAAGTCGCGGCCAGCCAGCCCTCTTCTCATTATTATTAGAACACACAAGTCCCTGTCGCCACGCCACGCCAGCCAGCCAGAGTCACCTCGACGCAATTCTTCCGACTTCTGATTTTCAAATTTTCAACCTCCCCATTCTCTTGACCCCCCTTTCATATTCCCTCCATTTACGTTATCTGCTACCATCCGCCATCACGTCTGCAAAAATGCCAACCATAATACCGACGCATTGAGACATTGGAAGAGAGGGCCTCCCCATCAATGACCCGACTGAAGCGTCGCGCATTTGATCTGACCGCTCGCTTACTTGAGCAGGGAGGATACTTGTTGGGCTTACATCGAGGTGCCTGACTTTGGTCCTCATCCTGGCAACGCAAAATTGAACCGGGTCGTTGGCCCGCCCGCTCTGCTATCTGCCTGTAAGCAGCCCCCCCCCCCCTTCTCCCCCCCCCGGCCGCCCGCCAGAGAAATCGATTGACTCACTCAAGCAACTCAAGCAGCGGGTCCCCACCAGCGACCGATCCATCATCATCCGGCTTGTCCATCCTGGAGCTTGGGAGCTTTACCAGCTCGCAGCGACGCATCGCACATTCTCGTTACTGCGCTCCTTTCCTTTGACACACTTCTGACAGCTGAGCTCGAACGGGTGGTCTGCTTCTGCTTTGACAGTGGTACCGTGGTCCGCCCGCTGCAATTGCTGTCGTCGTCGCTCATCACTGCATCCGCGTCGTCCTGTCACAGTACTGCTGCACCAGACTCCTCTCTCGCCTCCCCACCATGGATTCTTCGTGGCAGCAGTCATACAACGACTCGACCGGCGCCTCGCGACGTCACAACGGTGGAGGTCAAATGTCTCGAGAATACGCGGGCCAACAGCCGCCTCCTGTCGCGGCGGCATATGGCTATGGCCATGCACAACATCACGGCGGTGCTCCCGTCCTCCCCATGGTCCATTCTACTGTCGGCCATCCCATGGTCCTCCACGGCGCCAACCCGGCCACGTCCCCTCCCATGGCAACCGGCTCAACCACTCGCGATGGCAATGGCGATGTTGCCATGCACGACGCTCATGATGCCCACGCCGGCGTCAAAAATCCCATGAGACCTCACCACCAGTCACACCCCTCCAGCGGTCGGTCGTCTAACCTCCAGTCGCCTCACGAGCAACAACAACAACAACAACAACAGCCCTCGTCCGCTGCTCAGCGTTACTCTCCCATGGATACGTTATCCCCTACCTCGCCTTACGCACCAAAGGCGAGTCAATTTGCGAATCCACCGTCCCAGACCCATTCTCCCAGTGGGCAGGCAGAGTATTCCCAGAGTCCCTACTACGCTGGGCGACAGAGCGGACAACAGCTGCCCCCAATGATGCCGTTTGCATCCTCCCACGACGGATATCCCTCATCTGCCGTAGCAAATCTCGACGGTGCCTACGCCAACGGCCCCAAATCTCCTCGGCGACAGAATCCCCCAATGCCGAAGGCTGTACCCGAATTTCGCAAGGTGCGGAATTTGTCAGATTTACGACCCAAAAATAACCGCCAGCCGCAGTTCCGACGAGCAAATCCAGAGGGAGGCTTCATCAGTGTAAGTCGTCCATCTCGTGCCGCCGCGCGGTCAGGAACTATTCCCGAACAAGCCCATTGACCCATCTTTCACTTTCTCTACAGCCTCTTCAAGCGCTCACGTCCCACCTACCTGCCACATATCGCATTTGCAACCCTGGCTTTAAATACGAAACCTCACGAAATCCTCGCCGAGTCCTGACGAAGCCAAGCAAAGGAACCAAGAACGACGGTTATGATAATGAGGACAGTGACTACATCCTTTATGTGAATGATATTCTAGGATCAGAAGAAGCAGGTCATAAGTAAGGAAGCCACCCCCTCCCACCCCCCCCCCCCGTGACGTTCCGTGACGTTCTGTGCGTGTGGCTGTTCATACCTGCAGAACGTACGGGCTCGCTAATACTTGAAATTAGAAACCGTTACCTTATCTTGGATGTTCTTGGTCAGGGAACATTTGGTCAGGTCGTGAAATGTCAGAACTTGAAGACGCAAGAAGTTGTCGCCGTCAAAGTCATCAAGAACCGCACAGCCTACTTTAATCAGAGTATGATGGAGGTATCAGTTCTTGACTTGGTAGGCTACTCCTGCAGGACGCTATCGCGGAAGATTCGTAATATGCATGGTATAACTAATAGGATATCGTACAGCTAAACACAAAACTTGACAAAAACGACGACCATCACTTGTTACGATTGAAGGATACGTTTATACACAGACAGCATCTTTGCCTAGTATTTGAGTTGCTAAGCGTCAACTTGTACGAGCTTATCAAACAGAATCAATTCCGAGGGCTCAGCACGACCCTTGTCCGAGTTTTCGCTCAACAGCTTCTTAATGGTCTCGCTTTGTTGAACAAGGCTCGCTTGATCCACTGCGACTTGAAACCAGAGAACATCCTTCTCAAGAACTTGGAAAGCCCAATTATCAAAATCATCGATTTTGGATCGGCTTGCGACGAGCGTCAAACCGTTTATACCTATATCCAATCCAGGTTTTACCGCTCGCCGGAAGTTCTCCTTGGTCTGCCTTACTCCTCGGCCATTGATATGTGGTCCCTAGGATGCATAGTGGTAGAGCTGTTCCTCGGGCTTCCACTGTTCCCCGGATCATCGGAGTATAACCAGGTCTCTCGAATTGTGGAAATGCTCGGCAATCCTCCGAACTGGATGATTGAGATGGGCAAACAAGCTGGAGAATTCTTTGAGAAACGGCAAGATGAGTTTGGCAGACGAACGTACCAGCTGAAAGGCATGGAACAATACGCTCGAGAGCACAATACGAAGGAACAACCTAGCAAGAAGTACTTCCAGCAAAACACCCTGCCCGATATCATCAAGTCATATCCAATGCCACGGAAGAATATGAAGCAGAGTGAAATTGATCGAGGTTTGTGGAACCCCTGTGGAATCAACTCGAGGTCGGACACGAGCAAACTGACTTGCATGGTAGAGATGAACAACCGCATTGCCTTTATCGACTTCGTCCGAGGCCTCTTGAACATGAACCCCCTCGAAAGATGGTCGCCGCAGCAGGCCAAGTTGCATCCTTTCATTACGCAGCAGAAGTACACTGGCCCATTTGTCCCTCCCATGAACTTGAAGGCGAGCTCTTTGAATCGGTCGCCCGCCCCAGGAACCCAACAGCAGCAACAAGCAGAGGCTCTGAGCAAACAACGTGCACAGGCAGCACAGTCTCAAGCGAACTCTGCCGCCCACTCTGTCGCCCAAGGAGCGTACGTGAGTATGGCCGGTGGAGGCCAGTATCCTCCGCAGCCAAGCCATGTTCAGCCCCCCATGTACAGTAGTAATCCTGTATATTCGCCAGCGGGGAACCATGGTAACGCGGCGACACCTTACGGACCCCAGGCCAGCCAGTATGGACAAATGGTCATGGCGCAACCTCCACAGCCCATGTCCACTTCCCAATACGGAAATGTTGCCCAGCCAAACATGTATCAACAGGGGGGGTTGAGAAGCAATCGACAAAGAGCATCTACCATGGAGCAGCAGCAGAGCGGAATTCCAGCTGCAATCCAGCGTGTTGCCAGCCATCTAGACCCCAGCCAGCCGATCCGCCTACAACCGAGCCCTGCATACTACCCACCTCCAGGCGAAGGCATGGTTGGAGTCGACAATACACCAGGCCGAGCGGGTCGTCGTGGAAGCAGAGCACAGCAAGGAGGCAGAGGGAACAGGGACTTTATCCGCAACCTCGAGGAGCGCACTCTGGAAGAAGGATTCATGGGAAACCAGAACCCCTGGCATTGAAGAGAGCCTGCCAACAATCTCCAACACTTGGCGCAACAATGAAGGACAACGCTTGCTCTGTCTGCGAAACTGTCTTCATTAGTGGCGGTTCTTTTGCTGGTGGCCCTTTTTGTGCAACATCATGAAGTACATGCAAGCGTTACCTCAGTACATGCTGGATGATGTCTTGAGGGTGCGAACCATGAGCTAGCCACGCACGCCATCACGGTATCAAAATCTTGATCAGACCTTATGGACAATAACACAAATTATTCCGCATTGCCATACAACAAAGCACTGGCTAGACTTTCAGGCAGTGTTAAAAGCTTCACTTGCCATGCTCACCAACCTGCAGACTTGGCTGCCACATATTGGATCACAAGCCAGCTTAGATGACGGAACTCGGTTTGTCGACATTTCTTGCGGGGGAAATGGCATACTTGCATCATCATCTATCAATTGCGAGATAGATCCGTCCATTTCCCATGTACAAGTGGGCTAGTCAGCTCATGTGCTGACTTTCAGGCACGTATCCCGACGACCTTTCCCCATCAGATTCTGTTAAGTTATTGGCTGTCATGGTGAAGTAGGGCCTAGAGATGAGATGCTCGTTTCTCTGGCAGACAGATACACCAGTGCGCGGGATTACGAGCACGACGACCTTTTCTTTTACTATTCTCATTTTTCATTGTTTTGTGGATGCGGTACGGTAGCACCGAGAGGAGAGACGGAAACGAAAAACGAAGAGACGAGGTGATCCGCTGAAGAACTGACGCCTTTGTGGTTGTTGTGTGTGCGGACCAATCTTCTCTCTCTCTCTCTGTGTGGTGTGTGCGTGTTGTTCAACACTCTAGTCAAACGCGCTCGATTTCCTCATTTGCCCGCTGTCAGTTTTCTAATAAATGAGGTGCGGGCGGGAGGAGGAACAAGGAGGACGTTTGCATAGTCAAAGACTGCTCTGGGTGGTTCTGGTTTGGGTCTGGGTTGGTTTCGAGTTCGTCTTTCTTTGTTTTACAATATGGAATTTTTGTTCCTCCTTTTGTTCTTGGTTTTTTTTTCTCAACATGGTGAGTCAGTCGGTGAAGGGTAGTGGGCGATGTGATCGGAGGAAGGTGGTAGATGGTCATGGGGGTCATGGGGGCGGTCGTGAATGATTTCTGTATGATGGGATATGCGTGAGTGCACGACGACATAGCTTATACGTTAGATGGCCAAGAAATTCCCCCGCCCCCCCCATCCAAAAAAATAAAAAAAAAACTTGACTGTCACTTTTACGATGCAACATACCTTGTTAACGGGCCATGGGGGGGGGGGGGTAAAGGGTAAACAGCGTGTGAAAGACGGCGTGAAAGACCGCCCTGGAGAATACTTGGAAATAACGTGTACTAGACAGCTGAATACTTGTCGCTTCAAGTGCAGTAAAACGAAATGATGCGACAAAATATAAGAAAAAAAAGAAAAAAAAAAGGGCATGAATCCACGTTGATGGAGATGATTCCTTTCCCAAACGCCAATTGACCCGTGTGACATACTGGCCCACATCACCCACGCCATGATTTAATACAAATGTGCCCGAGAAAAGAAAGAATTGGCCATTCAGACTTGTTGAGACCAAATCGTCCAGTCTGCTGTCAAAACCATCGATTGGCCCCTCGACCCCGTTGAAGGCCGCGACCTCTCCTGTTTCCCCCCACCATCTTGTCACTGTACAGTCTGGAGTTGCCAGCAGAGTTGTTCCTGGCGTCCGTGTTCATCAAATCTGGGAACCCCATTGACCCATCGACAACTTGGTCCCTGTGGGCTGTTTTGGTGTTTTTGGGTCCGCTGGGGGCATCGGCAGGTGGTTCGTTTCGCTCGTTTCGTTGTGAAGCGGGAGGTTTGTAGCCGCCGACTTTGGGGTACATTTTGATGACTCTGCCATCGGCCTGGACGTTGGAATCGAGCATCAGCTTTGCTTTCCGTGAAAGGGCGGGGGAGGGAGCTCTGGCAGCCATGTCGAAAACTCACCGTCTTATTGTTAAACGTGTCAATGACACGCTGTCCGCCCTCCCTTGAGGCGAAGACCATCTCGACAACCAAGAAGGGGACCGTCTTGACGACTGTACAGCTGACCAATTCGCCGCCCACTGGCATCATGGCACTCTCGATATCAGCTGCGGTGGTGCCTGGCGCGAAGTTCTGGCCCATGACGGCGTAGGGTCCCGCCAGGCCGCGGATTGTAATGCCCATGCCGCTCGCAGCACGGGCCGGGGGCGACACGACGTTGACTTGGTCGACATCCATCTTTGTCAGGGCCGTAGCGAGCTTTGACCTGCGCTTGGAATGGTTCTTGGCAGCGCCGTTCGTGTTGCTGTTGCTGGCTCCAGGAGCAGTGATTCGGGCGCTCAGAGGGCCGCCCTCGGCGCAAGCTCTGTTGACGGAGTCGTGGAGATCGTGCGTCCACTCGCCGTTTACGTTGCCGGCTGGCAGACTTGCTCTTCGGGCATCATTATATTCGGTAGCCGTCGGGGCGCGTTGCTGCGGAATTGAGCGTTAGCGACCGGCATAAAAGGCATTGACCGACCTTCGTCTCTCCCTCATCGTCCGTGGTCGGCTGACTAGTCTGACTACCTTTTTGACACCAACTCGACTGGCGAGCGATCCTCCGGCTGTGGGTTTTGATTTCGAAGGAGCACTTTGTCTGCGATCGCGGCTGAAAATTCTGTCGGCCAGAGCCGAATTCTTCTTGCGCTCTCGTGCTGAGAGAGGACGGGTCGTTAGTTGAGCGAACGAATTGGGGGGAAAGCATGAGGGCTAGAGAGTACCTTCAGTGATCAGTTTCTGAAAGTCAGAGGCAGGCGACGCCATGCTGATCGATGTGTGGCGTTCTTGCGACACAGACTGAATGAATCAAGAAAGTATTGGTCTTGGTGTCAGGGTCTGGACGAGTTTAGATGATGGGCTTGGGGTGTGCTGCGGCGAAGGATGAGACGCGACAACCAATCAATCGGCCGGTGGAGTGGCGGCAAGCCGTGTGCAAAAGCTCCGTTGATAAGATAAGATAAGACGCTGACGTTTTCTTGGCAGAATTATGTGAGCAAGGAGCATACATATCTGCTCTGCACATGTGAGGCCATCACTCTTTTTTACCCACACATACACACTCGTTTGCTCTCAAGTAGGGTGAAGACACCCAGCTCATCATGGCCGGAAGCTTTCTTTCCTGTCGAGCATGCTTTTCCAGCACAATCCGGGTGGCAACGTACAGCAGTGCTGCTGAAACCGCCTCACGCATGACGGCTGCGCATCTCGGCCGACAGAGCGGAAGAAGCAGCTATGCAACTGCAATTCATGCCACGGACATACCGGTCGATGCACCTCGAACACTGGACGTGCCTGAAAAAGATGCGACACCGTCGCAACAGAAGCAGCGCGAGAAATTGCAGCGAGCCGTCAAGAAGCACTTAACCCACATGGACGATCCCTGGAAGATTGCACAGCATATCGAGCAGACTCTGTTGAAGGATCGGTTTGACGAAGCGCTACTCTTGACGCAAAAGGCTAGCAAAGATGCCCAAGTTGTGGTTGCCTGGAATCATCTCATTGGATATCAATTGGAGAAGCAACGACTGAAGCAGGCCATTAAGCTGTTCAACGATGCAAGTATACCGCCACCCTCTCTACCCCTCCCAAGCAACCCGGAAAAGACTGACATTTACGCTTCTTTTCAAACATGCAGATGAAAAAGAGGGGCCAATTGCCGAATGTACAAACCTTCACCGTCATTTTCAGAGGCTGCGCAAGGTCTCAACACCCCAAGATGGCTGTTGCCGAGGCCGTCAAGCACTACAACATCCTTATGGCTGACAAGAGGATCCAACCAAACTCAATTCATCTCAATGCCGCGTTGAACGTTTGTGCCAGAGCGGGTGATCTCGATTCCATGTTTCTCATAGCCGACACGGCTAACGATTCGGCTCGGGCCCCCACGGCGTATACATATACAACGATTCTCAATGCGCTGCGCCATAGCGTCATCAAGGACGCAAAGGATCTGCCACAGGAACAGCAGGCTGCCAACTTACAAAAGACTGTCGACCGTGCCAAAGGTTTGTGGATGGAAGCCATGGAAAAATGGAAGCAGGGCCGCGTCGTCATCGACGAGGAACTCGTCTGTGCTATGGGCCGAGTACTGCTTCTTGCGCCAAAGCGAGAAGACAAGCGCGACGTCCTCGACCTCCTACACCAGACGATGAACATTCCCAATCTCACCAAGGCGCTTGAAGCAGACTCCTTGCAAGACTCGGACATGCATAACATCGCAGTGACGAAAATATCCAAGGCCACGGCACCTTCCAAAGCACGCTACGCCATCCCCGGACGCAACACGCTCGCCTTGCTCCTCACTGCGCTGGCTTCCTCCAATCTCACAACAAGCGGCATCAAGTACTGGAACCTCATGGTTCGACACTACGGCATCGTCCCCGACAACGACAATTGGCTCCGCATGTTCGGCATGCTCAAGGTGGCCAAAGCCAGCGCCCACGCGGCATCCATCCTGGACATCCTCCCCGACGAATTCGTCAATCCCAAGCCGTATCAAATCGCCATGGAGACTTGTGTCCGCGACAACATCAACTCCAACGTGATCGAGAATTCCACCAATATTCTCAACTCCATGATGAACCGTCTTCATGTTCCTGACATTCACACGCTCCGTCTGTACCTGCGCGTCGCCCTCGTCAGCCACTTCCACCTGCGAACTCGGGCTCAAGAAGGCGACGACCGACGAGCCAAGCGAGATTATGGCGTGCAAATCACCACGGCGCTCGCCCGTCTTTGGGAGCCTTACAAGAAGGTTCATCACCACTACTTCAAGGCTACTTCTCCACCAAGCAATACAAAAGATCAAGGGATTCTCTACAATAACAAGCGCGAAGTCATTGCACTCGCACGGCTAATGTTCTCGTCCTTCAACAAGGTTGTCAACGAGGGAATGCTTCCAGAAAAGGACCTACGTGAGCTGCGGCCCGTTGGTGCCAAAATCAATCGTGAAATCCAGGCATTTTATTCGAATCGCGAGCAGATGGAGCCGAAATTGCGCCACTCATTGACGGCGGCTGCGGGCTCGGAAGATGATGAACCCCTGACTGTGACAGAACACATGCCCTTTCGGCATGGAGGTGATTTTGTCTGGGATACAACCAAACCTGGTGAGCCTGTTTCGCTACGAAGGAGCCGTCGGTAGAAGGGGCAATTTTCCTTTCATCGACTCACTGTTTCACTTCATGGTCGGGCGACTCAACACCTTGAATAATGTATACTATTCGTGTTTGTTTTCTTCTGGAAGAGGGTAATCTCTTCACATGGCCAAGGAGTTTGGAGTTGACCGTGTTCAATTATCGTATGAAACTAAATGTACTAAACGTATTCTTCTCATCGTTATTGGTCTTCCAAAACTGCGGCCTAGTACTCTGGAATTGATGTGGGGATAGTCGACCGCAATGACACTCTTGCGTCAGGAGCTCCTTTACCTCCTCTCTTTTTCGCTAATAATTTGGTTGTGAAGAACGTTGACATTGTCTATAATTGAGCAGCCCCTCGTATTTCGTAAGCTGTCTTGGGGGAATTTCTGTTTAATGCAACTCCCCACTCATCATTCCGGGACTGGAGCTGAGCATGGAGCATGCCTCTGAGTCACTCGAAAAGCGGTTTCGAAAATGTTCGAATTCTTTGCCTCGGGATACTCTTCTTATTGCAGGATGTTGTTTAGGAGCTTCCAGAGAGGAAGCAGGCGGATAGACACCAGGCAGAGAACTCATCCTTCGAAATTTTCTAACTAGATCAGAAACTGATGGTATATTCTCATCGGGAGATGCAAGCACATCACTTATGTTGGATGGATGTCGAGTATTAATCACGACGGATGAGCATTCTGAGTGATCAGGCGTGCTGTGAGCGCGAACGCGTTTCATTTCAACCCCGACGTCAGAAAAGAGACTCTCGCGGTCATTGTTTCCAATGTTCGATCCACGTGTGCTGCATGGTGCCTGTTCGCTGTTCGAGCGCTGCCGCTGATGTGTGGGAAGTGGCGTTTTCTGAGCCAGAGGTAGACAATCAACTTTGTAAGTGCTGGATATCGTAGAGGAAATGTCGGCCGCGGGAACAGGTGCAGGCTCGACAGGTGTGTTGTTGAAACTGGACACCACTTGAGCATGAGGCTCCTTACTCGCCTCCCGAATAGCGATATGGGTTAAGTCCCTCGGCAGTGGGGGGATGTTTGCTTCTTTTGCAGTTACATCCCCGGTCTCTGCAGAGATGGCTCGGGTATTAACTGGTTCTTGAGCTGCAGCTTGGGGCACCTGTGGTGTCATAAATTCTCCGAGATCGAAACTTGAACCCACCGCCTCATTGAGCAGCAATGTGGGTAGATGACATCCACCATCTTTCTCACCTTCGTCTTCTTCACCCATCTTCACTTCTAAAGGAATAGACTCAGCTGACATGGTGGAAGATAAATCCCGGAGTTCTCCAATGGTAGACTTTGCCTTTGGCGCAGGGGCATCCATGAATGTTGGGAGCTGATAGCGAGGGCGGAAGCTGCTTAGAGGAAACGAAATAGGCATCGGATATCGTCTATCTCTCCCTTCTTGCGAATGCTGTTCTAGACCTTGCTGAATGTCACAACATGTGCAAGGCTGTGCGCAGGACGGGGTCCCATATTTGTTGTTAATGTCCTGCACTGCTTTTTCCAAGCTCACTCGAAAAGTGGAAGGGCCGTTTATTGTATCGCGAGCAATCAGATCGGAGGGCATTGCCAAACAAGGGGGTGGAGATGTTTTTCTCCGATGAGGTATGATGACAGGAATTTCTCGCCTCACCAGCTCGGGATTATCAATAAGCTGAGGTGGCGCTGGGCTTGGTCGTTCAATCTCATTCTTGTCGAGCTTGTCACGAGAGTATCTCGTCTTGACTGTCTTGAAAACGCTGCTGAGGCTTCTACGGTGATTGACAGTTATGGGACGACCTGGTCGAATGGGTTCGTGTTAGTCATGCCAATGACGAAAGACGTAAAGGACCAACAAAGCAAAGTACTTACGTAGTTTTCCCACGAATTCGGTGTTATCGTTGATCTCTGAAGATTCTGTACAAGGCAAGTTGTCGGGACTGCCCTTATCAGGCAGCTGTTTGGGTCGAAAAGTAGAGAACCATCGGCGATTGGGAGATTGTATGACCTTTGATGGGTCTTTTGGGAGGCCATTTAGTAGCTGTTGGGATCGATTGTTCCACAGCTTCTAACTGACAATTCGATGACCTTCTGAAGCATCGGTTTGGGTCGCCTCTGGCCTTCTTGATTGCTGCTTGGAGAACAACATATTGGAAAAGTAGTCATGAGCGAATTAACACGAGTAGAGATGAACCAGTAGAGATGGAGCAAAGAGCCAACAGCGGATGATAAAAAGAGATGAGACCATAAAAACAGAGTCTTATCACAGATTGGACTGGCCAAGGAGGAGATTTTGCACTCACATATGGTAGTCTCGAGGTAGAGTGGTGATGAAGTGGCTAGAAATGTGAAGCAAATTGTGGCGGAAGGGGGACCTGTTGTAGAAGCTGCAACAACATTCGATGGAAGAAGAGAAAAAGGAAAAAACACCGGGGGCACCCTCCGAAGAACCTTGGTTTTTGCCATGGAAGAAGGAAGGAGACACACGTTGCGCCAAAGGCTGGAGTCTCGAAAGGCAGGTGAAGCTGGGCATGTTCGGATCGTCACCTCTATTAATCTAGCCTCGCCCCAGATCGACAACGAGCAAGACGAACAGTCCAGTGGAATAGACAAATGACATCGATGGTAATGCAAGACAATATAGCGCGAAGCCCTTCTTCTTCTTTTCAGCCCTCGTCACAATGGTTCGAGCAACGCTCTTTGCCTCACTACATCTTCAACGAACGAGGACAGGTGGATCCATCCATATGCTGAGAACGTCAACTATCAGGTCCTGCAGATTGTTGGTCGATAATATTAATAATCCGTGCACCTGGCAGTGGCAGTGGCACCTGCGAGTGAGCAGCTCTGGCACCACTTGCCGCACCAGACAACGGCGGCGGCGGCCTGGTGGGGCTAATTAGTAAGTAGTAAGTACGGATTACATGGATCGCGTAAACGCGGTCGCGAGTCGCTCTGGGACGCGACTCCAGTCATTAATTGGCATTCAAGTTATCCCTAAAGTGGTGGCTGACCCGTCAATTCTGTTCCACCCACTTGCCGTCTGGATACATTAATTTTGCGTTATCCATCACGATCCTGCACCGCAAATGTGTTTTTCGAGCTCTATTGAATCATTGCCATCATCGTTCGACTGACATCTTGCCCGTCATGTCCAAGGTTGGCCACCGGGCCAAGCTCGCTGAGCTGAGAGCCCTCCGCCAGTCCGGCAAGAAAGCTTTCGAAACCTATCGTGTCGACGACGCAGCTGATCTGTACGATGAAGTTGACGAAGACGGGTACAAGAAACTCGTCAGGAATCGTCTTAACGAGGACGATTTCGTCGTCGACGACAATGGGGAAGGCTATGCCGATGACGGCCGTGAAGACTGGGATCGCGTGAGACGTTACGACTCCGATAGCGACCTCGAGGACTTGCCTGTCCGGGGCAGGCCTGGCAAAGCAGGTTCGTTCTCACTATGCCATGAATTCAGAAAATGATACGTGCTCGTGCAATCAATCCCCTGACGTCTTGCACAGCCAAAAAGAACATCCAAGATAGCCAAGCTAAACGAGATGCGAATGACCGCAACATAAGTGAATATTTCACCAAAGGGGCTGGCAAAGTTCAAGCTAAGCCCAAGGTAAGCAATCAACTGCGTTAAACTCTATATCAATGCCGAATTTCAATTACTGATTGTTCCCGTCAGGTCGCCAAGACCAAGGAAGATGATGACTTTCTTGCCGATCTCCTGGGCGAAGTCGACACCAACATCCCCGCCCCTGCTCCGTGTTTGACGAAGATTGAAAGGTCTGGCGGTCGACGAAAGTCTAGAGCTTTGTCGCCCGTTGCCGAACCGACACAGAAGAGACAAAAGAAAACTGATACGCGACAACCATCACCACTTGTCGGAAACATTGACTTTGATGACGGCTTCATTCCTCCCGCCTACGATGATCTTCAAGAAAGCCAAGAGGTTCCTATGAGTGATCCACCTCCATCGTCACCCGCTGCCAAAAAGGCAGAGCGAAGAGCCCATATAAAATCAGAGCCCCAGGAAGATGAAGATAATGATATGATGGAGGTGGCTCATGCCGGAGCTGTCAACTCGCCTAGCGTGAACATGACTGGCTCTCGCCCTGTGAAGAAGGTGTTGAAACAAGACCGATATCCTTCACCAGCCAGTTCGTCCCCTTTGAAGCAAGCGGTTGAAGCTTCTGTGGACTCAACCTCTTGGAACAACCTGACAGACAAGCTGAACGTCGTGAGCAGCCCAACTGAAACTCGCGGAATTGGAAAAATTGATCACAACGATGCCATCGAGGCTGATGGCAGTCTTAACTTTTTCTGGACGGACTACACCGAAGTAAACGGCAGCCTATGCCTATTCGGCAAGGTACTGAATAAGAAGACAAACGTCCATGTCAGTTGTTTCGTCAAAGTTGATAATATTCTGAGAAAGTTGTACTTCCTTCCTCGCCAACAACGCATCCGGAACGGCGAAGCAACTGAAGAAACTGTTGGCATGATGGATGTCTACGAAGAAGTCGATGAATTGATGACGAAAATGAAGGTGAACATGCATAAGATCAAAGCTTGCACTCGCAAATATGCCTTTGAATTATTGGATGTCCCAAAAGAAGCACAGTACATGAAGCTCCTGTATCCCTATACTAGTAAGTGCTGGATTAACTACTTTGTCATTGACCAAAAAATGGCAAAAGAATAAGCATAGTCTGACCCGGTACGACAGAGCCACAACTCGATATCAACACAACAGGAGAGACCTTCTCTCATGTTTTCGGTGCCAACACAGCTCTATTTGAGCAGTTTGTCCTCTGGAAGAATATTATGGGCCCTTGTTGGTTGAAAATCCAAGACGCCGACTTCGGTGCTATCAAGAATGCCTCTCACTGCAAACTCGAGGTCTTGGCTGACCACCCTAACATGGTGTCAACACTGAGCGAATCAGACAATCTCGAACCACCCCCGCTCACACTCATGAGCCTCTCTCTGAGAACCGCCTTTAATGCCAAAGAGAACAAGCAAGAAATCCTAGCCATTAGTGCCAGGGTATACGACAAAGTCTTGCTTAGTGACACTACGCCAGCCGAGAAACTCCCCTGCAGGACATTCACCGCTATTCGGCCTCATGGGCAGAGCTTCCCTCTTGGGTTCGATCAGCTGGCCAGGAAGCGAAATAGAGGAGTGATCGTGTTAAAAAAGACAGAAGCCGATATCTTGACCTTCTTTTTAGCTCAGGTCGATGTTGCCGATCCGGATGTACTTCTCGGTCACCAATTTGAAGGAGTGGACTACAGCGTGCTTCTAAATCGTCTTCATGAGAAGAAAATCCATCAATGGTCCAGACTGGGACGTCTCCGTCGAAGCCAATGGCCTGCTTCTATTGGCAAGGTTGGCGGCAATGTATTTGCTGAACGTCAAGTCATTGCTGGCAGATTGCTTTGCGATCTTGCTAATGATGCCGGAAAGTCAGCCATGCACAAGTGTCAAAATTGGAGCTTGACAGAAATGTGCAGCCTGTACCTATCGGGTGACAATCGCCGCCGAGATGTCGATAACGAGGCGGCCCTGAATAGTTGGGCCAAAGAGAAGCAAGGGCTCATTGACTACATTACCCATATGGAGGCGGATACACACTTCATCGCTGCGTTGGCGCTCAGCGTCCAGCTACTGCCCCTGACTAAGGTCTTGACTAATCTCGCTGGTAATTCTTGGGCGCGTACGTTGACTGGAACTCGAGCCGAGCGTAACGAGTACATTTTGCTTCATGAATTCCACCGTAATAAGTACATCTGTCCGGATAAGCAGACGCTCCGTGGTCGCCAAAAGATCGAGGAGGAAAATGTCGAAGACGGCGGAGAAGGGAAGAAGAAGGATAAGTACAAAGGTGGTCTCGTTTTCGAGCCCGAGAAGGGGTTGTATGATAAGTTTGTTCTTGTCATGGACTTCAACTCTCTCTACCCCTCTATTATCCAGGAGTTCAACATTTGTTTCACAACTGTCGACAGAACGGGCTTGGTAAGTGCTTCGAGATGATGCCAAAAGTCCGATTTAACCCTAGCTGACATGGTGAATCAGATTGAGGATGAGGATGCTGTCCCCGAGATACCCACCGATAAGGAGCAGGGCATTCTACCAAGACTTATCGCCACTCTTGTTGGACGTCGTCGCCAAGTCAAGGGACTCATGAAGGATAAAAGTGCGACTCCCGAGCAGCTCGCAACATGGGATATTAAGCAACTCGCTCTGAAGCTAACAGCGAATTCCATGTACGGGTGCTTGGGTTATACTAAGTCACGTTTCTATGCCAGACCACTGGCTGTCCTCACCACCTTTAAAGGACGTGAGATTTTGCGAAGCACAAAAGAGCTGGCCGAGGGCAAATCACTTCAGGTCATCTATGGTGATACTGATTCCGTCATGATCAATGCCAATGTGGACTCTGTCGCTGATGCGTTCAGAGTTGGTAATGAGTTCAAGAAAGCTGTCAACGAACAATACAGGCTGCTTGAGATTGACATCGACAATGTATTCCGACGCATTTTGCTCCAAGCAAAGAAGAAGTATGCCGCGATTAATCTCATTGAGAAAGATGGGAAGTTTGTAGAAAAGATGGAAGTTAAAGGTTTGGATATGAGGCGACGAGAATACTGTGCGCTCTCTAAGGAAATTTCCAAACATCTTCTGGATGAGATCCTCTCGGGCGATGAAGCCGAAGTCACCATCGCACGCATCCACGAGTATCTCCGCGACATCGCCAGCAAGATGCGAGAACAGAGCATTCCGGTGTCAAAGTACATCATCTACACACAACTGGGTAAAGGCCCTAAAGAATATCCCAACGCCGATTCCATGCCGCAGGTACAGGTCGCCCTGCGTGACATCTCCCGAGGCAAGACCGTCCGCAAAGGAGACGTCATGTCCTACATCATAACAGGGGATGGGAAAAGCTCCGAGCCTGCACCGAAGCGTGCTTATGCCCCGGCAGACCTCAAAGCAGACACCTCGCTAGTACCCGACGTCGAATGGTATCTTGGGAAACAGATCTTCCCTCCAGTGGAGCGACTGTGCGCCAATATCGTCGGCACTTCCACGTCACAACTCGCCGAACAGCTTGGACTTGACATCAGACGATATAGCTCTCATCAGACGCAGCAAAACAGTTCCAATGATGATCTTGAGATTCACCCACTCGAATCTCAGATCCCTGATGAGGTGCGGTTTGGTGACTGTGCAAGATTGTCGATTCGATGTCGTAAGTGCAAGACAGCTTCAGTCTTTGAGGGTCTAGCTGCTGCACCTGAGAAAATATCTGCCTCTGGTTTGCTCTGCAGCGGATGTGGAGGCGTCATTTCGACGCTTTCCATCGTCGCTCAGGTAGAACATGCCGTTCGGCAGCAAACTTCGCGTTACTATGAGGGTTGGTTGGTTTGCGATGACTCACAATGTGGCAACCGAACCCGTCAAATGAGCGTCTATGGTACGCGCTGTCTCGGACCCAAGGGACTTGCTCGCGATTGCCTCGGACGAATGCGATACGAGTACACCGAAAAGGCCGTCTACAATCAACTGGTATACTTTGCCAGTCTCTGGGATGTGGAAAAGGCCCGCGCCAAGGCTAGTGACACCAACGACTCGACTCTGTCGCAGCAAGACCGTGATACGATTCTGGCACTGGCAGAACACAACCGTGTCAGATTCGGCACTGTCAAGGGCGTGGTAGAGAAGTACCTTGAAAAATGCGGTCGACAATGGGTAGCCATGGATACCTTATTTGCCAAGCTTGGATTCAACAAGTTGCTTGCTGCTGCGTGAGGCATTTTAGTGCTTGCTGCGTTTTGCATGGGCTTACATTATGGGTGCATTATTGGATTGGATCGGATGCATACAAGTTTTTGTGTTACGACGTCGATAATAGGCGCAATGAGCGCTTGGCGTTTGGCGTTTTCCATGGACGGACTGGGCGAATAATGCGGAAGAACATGTACGAGAACAGTATGTAGCATTGGTCTTGAATCAAATGTATTGACGGCAGATTATTCAATGGTCATTCCATTCCGATTGATTGTTTCTGAGCAGTTTGTTTTCAACATTGTAAGAGTGAATTTATATATATATATATATATATGCTAACACGAACGCCGTGGTCCGTCTAGCGTCGTCACCCATGGGCCATCACCATCTAAGAGTATTGATTTTCTCTTTTCTTCATCAGCGATTGTTGTCAAGACGTTGTATTCAATTGCAAACAACTGCGCACATGAGATGTCCACTATATCTACTCCCCCGGAACTACTCCGTACATCAAACGACTCGACAATATGCCACAAAAACAGTGACACTACCCAACGGGTATAAAGCAGACTGTATACGACGCACTTCTATCGGGCACACACGACTTCTGTTTTACCTTTGGACTTGTCTCCGGCTTGTTTAGTCCCCATCTTTTCCCAAAGTCACAGGCATGAACATGCATGCTTGATCACAAAATGACACGAGCAAGATCTATTTGATGAAACAAATGTTTATTCCGTCAACTGATCAATTCAGCCCCCATTGCTCCCATAAAATTAAATGTACAATAAAAAACAACAACATGAACCCATGGTGCCCGACAAGATATCGTGCCATGTTCTGATCGTGTTCAAACGCGGGCTTTAGCAAAGCCAGCTTCGACAGGAGAGGCGAGAGGATGTTGGCTCACGACTATGAGGCGCGGTGGTCCCTGCTCCCCAAGACGGGGAAAAATTTTTCCGACACAACGTAGCTCTTGTGAATGAATGCATCAATTGGGATGGTCCCCCTCCTTGGCCCCGTTGGGAAAACAGAAATGAAACAGAAGGGATCAAAACACTCTCGAAAGCTGGCTGGCCCGAGGGAACTTGGTCACCACGGCATACCAAGTCATGAACATCAACCACCTTTTGTTATGCATTGGCTCATCCCCTCAAACCACCGTCAATGCTTTCTCCCAAACCGCCAGTAGTATCAGGTCCCATCATCATCCATTCCAGGCAAACCCTAGTTTGGAGAAGAACATGGGGTGGTACTCGCGTTCCTTGACAAGAACAAGAGGGAAGCATTGGGACAACCCCCAGAGACAGGCCTCCCAGAAAAGCGGACATGAATAATCCGACACCGGGAACGGGGAAAACCAATAGTAGTAATAAGTAATGCTTGATGACGCACAAAGCTGCTCTCTACTCCTCCGTTTTGTGGCGAGAGCCTCGCCCCTGTCTGATCCCGAATAGTCTATGGGTGAGGTATCGTGGGATCAGAGAATAAAGAAATGCGTGCGTAACTTTTGATACTTCTGTCAAATATGTCAGAGCGCATTAAAGAAAAGACAAAGCCTGTAAATGCAAGGAAACAGAATCCGCCTAGTCTATCACCCAAAATGCAAGACACCGAGAAAAACTGAAATTGTCGAAACTTTCTACTCGCTCTCCTTCTTCTCGTCAACGATAGCCTTGGCTAGAAGAGGGGAGGGTCCTGCAGATGGGGGAGAGGCGGGGTGTTCGGTTTCCATGGTGGCCAGCAAGCTGTGACGAGTTCTTGTTAGTCTTGCTTCTTTCCAAAGCCAAATGGCAACGTCTGGCCAAAGGTCCAATACGCCAGAACGGGGAGGAGAGGGAGGGAGCCTTAGAGCCTTACCTAAAGGCGTTTGTGTTGGTGGTATCCCGGGTGGGGGGAGTCCCGGTGCGAGATGATGCTCCAGAGTCTTCGCCCGGGCGACCCAGGGAACCTCCGGGCCCAAGACGTCTACCGCTGTTGCTGCGAGAAGAGAACATCGACGTGGGGCCGAGCAGGACATTCTGGCTCGACGTTCTGCTGGCAGAGCCCTTGAGACGGCGCAAGTCATCCACGTAGACATGGTTGCTGGTTTGCTGCTGGGCATAACCACCAGAAAAGTTGCGGGCATCGCCACGACCCATAGGAGCGCGGCCGCCGGGGCCACCGCGCGTGCTGCTTCGCGCCGACTCCTGAGCCTTCGCGGCAGCGGCTTCGGCCTCAACACGAACCTCGTCCAGCGTCTTGGGGCCCTTGTTGGCTTCCTTGGAAACCCAGTTGGCTCTTCGGAGGTCAACAACATCCATGAGCATGAACCTCATTCTGCTCTGCAAGTCGGGGAGATCAGCCATGGTTTGGATACGCTGGAAGTAGGCGTCCATCATGGGACGACCCTTCTCCGTGGCATCGAGGTTGGCACCGATGGTGCGCAACAGCTTGCTGAGCGATTCAATCTCGGCCTCGTCCGGCACACCCTTGTAGTCAACGAGCTTGTGAACACATTCGTGCATGATACGCTCAGTCAACATGCCGAGTTTGTACAACTCACCAATGAATTGCACGAGACCGAGACCACGCCGCTTGGCTGCGGCAGCCACATAGTAGTCATCAGACAGCATAGTAGTTTCCCCGAGGGCCTTCTTGGAGCTATCGTCGCCTTCCTCCTCCTCCTCCTTAGGTTGAGAAGGCAAGTGCGTGGTCCAGCCACGTTCGAATTCTTCCTGACATCGGTTGAGCAAGTACTTTCTGAATAGATTGCCTCCGCTGATAATGTTGCCGCTCTTGTCCTTGATGCGCTCGTCTCGCACGTCTGCACTCATGTTCTCAAGCATGCGCTTGCAGAACTTGGCGTACATAGAAGCCCAGTGAGCTTCGTCAGTGGCCTTCTCAAACGTAAGCTGGATGACCTGGCGCAGCGTGCGACCGTCAGACTCATCCTTGGACTGTCCAGCAATGGCGAGGATCTGGTCGGCAATCTTGTCAAACTTCTCGGGGGTCATCTTGTTGAGAGCAGCCTTGACCTTCCTCTGTACCAATTCGGGATCAAGATAGCCAGTGGGGGTGGCAGAAGCGGCCTTGTTACCGATGCTGCTCGGCTTCCAACCAGTAGAGGAAACAGCAATGGGTTTGATTTCCATGCCGGCGGTCAAAGGCATGGTCTTAGCAGCCTGAGAATCCTTACCATTGTAATCACGGCGACTGCCACGAGTAGAGCGGCTGGACTGGCGTCCACTGGGCGAGTTCGGAGCACCACCACGAGATTGAGAAGCCGTGCGGGTGATATTGCCACCTGGGAAGGATCCGCCGGGACCGCGGAAAGACCCAATGGAGCCCACGTTGGGTCGGGGCATGGTGCCGCTGGACATGGCCAGGCGCTGCTCGGATGATGTGCCTGGCGGGAGGGTTCGGCCGGGAGGAGCATTGAAGGTGCCCATGGAGAAGCCACCGCTGCCACGGTTGGAGGGCTGTCTAGGCGTCGCGACGCGGGCAGAGCGTTCGCCATCTCCGATGAGAGACTTGACTTGTTGGTGAAACTCGACCGATGGCTGCTCAGTGAACACCTTCTGGAACTGCAAGAGGAAAGCAGCGTCGTACTTGAAGCTCTTGCCCTTGTTGGTGACAGCGGCGTTGAGGGCAGGATTGGGGGAGCTGATACCAGTCGGGTAAATTTCCTGGTCCATGACCCGCAGGAACCGAGCAGACTTGAGAGACTGGAGGGCTGCGCTGGGCTGAGGAGGCTCAATTGGCTTGGTGTTGAGGGGCGCCAAGTTGAGGGCAGCAGGCTTAGATCCACGTTTTTGGCCGGCAGCATCGCCGGTAGCAGCGCCGGCAGCAGCTTTGTCGTCGCCGATCTTCATGCCGGACAGCTTGTCGGCAACGGAATCGACGTTGGAGCCGTCTGCCTCCTTGGCGGCGCGTGCAGCGGCGAGAGCTTCGGCAACCGACATGGTATTGCCAGAAGACTCGGCCTCCTTTTGTCGTCGCTCCTTTTCTTCCTCCAATCTTTCCATCTCGCGCTCCTGCTCTCGCAATTTCGCGTCTGCGTCGGCAGCATTCTGTTTGCGCTTCGCTTCCTCCTCCTTCTTTTTCTCAGCCTTGGCAGCATCAACACGCTTCTTGTGCTCCGCCTCTTCCTTCTCGCGACGGGCGTCAGCCTCCTCCATTTCGCGAACCATTCGTTCAAATTCGTCCTCTCCGGCATCAGCCTTTGGGTCAACGGCGGCTGGCTCAGCAGACTTCTTTTCATCCTCGACCTTCTTGGGCTCCTCAACCTGAGCGATTTCCTTGGGGGCTTCGGCTTCAACGGTGACTGCAGCAGCAGGGACATCCTTTTCGGCCGGGCTATCAGAAGCAACTGGGTCCTTAGCCTTGGCTGCCTCGTTGGCAGCTCCAAGAGTAGCCTGCTTGATCTTCTCCTTCAATTCATCCTGAATCTCCTTGGCAGTCTTTGGTGTAGCAGTGCTTTCAGTGCGTCCGTGAGATGGCGTGGCTGACTTGGGGGGGGGAGTAGGCACAGAGGCAACAACAGGAGGGGTCTTGGACTGCTGGCTGCTAGGGGCGGGAGAGGCGGGTTGCTTGAAGGTGGAGGTGTCGACAATCTCACCAGCAGCATTCTTGATTTGAATAGCAGCACTCTTCCTCGGCTTGAGGAAGTTATTGGGGCCAGCCTTGCCAGCGGGGGTGGCAGATTGCTGAGATGAGCTGACAATCAGAGGTTGGCTTTGTTGGTTGACGCTGGGAGGTCGCTCAGGCTGCGAAGGGCTACGAGACATGCTGTGGCTCTGTTGGTGGTATGGCGAGGCAAATTGCTGGTTGTAAGCTGGGGAGTTAGCTTGAGGGGGGCCCATGTAGGGGGGCACGTTATTGTAGCCGTAAGGCATTGAGATGGGTCGGCCGTATGAGTCAACCTGCTGAGGAGGATAGCCAAAATTCTGATACTTCATAGTCAGCCAAAGTTCAAATCCGCCATTTTCGGGAGAAAGATCAAGAGAAGGACTCTGCGAAGGAATCCTAGGGGGGTTTTGAGTTGAGCATAGCGCGAGAGGCTTCACCACGCCACTGGATCCCACACGACGGCCATTATTGCTATGCTGATCACGCCAATGAAACTCTGGTCGCTGGGCAAAACGACGCTGAGGTTGATCGGCATTACTTCCGTGTAGCTCGCGTATGGAATCCAACTGACGACCTGACTGCAGGGACTTGGTGTGCTCTCTGCGTGTTTTTTTGTTCTTGTTATACTTGAAAGGAAACTTATCAGGCATGTCAGGGAAAGGGAGCTGTACTTGTTGATGCTGGGGCGCCATCGGGGGCGGGTAATGATACTGGGGCGGCGTCTGCATCGATATATTAGACTGCATGGTCGCCGGGGGCATGTTCGGGGTGTTTGGCATCGACGGCACGAGGGCGGGACTTCGAGTTGGTTGCGGAGAGTTGGGATACGGCATGTTTCGAGGCTGAGGCTGGAAGGAAGGGGGCATGCCACGACCTTGACCGGGGCCGTTTCGGAACTGGTTGTTGGGAGGATATCCCATCTGGTTGTTGTACTGGTTGTTGTGAGGGTTGAAACCTCGGCCACGACCACCTTGAGGGGGAAAGTTGCCCCTGTTTTCACCCTGAACGGAATGGTTCGATTCGCGTCGGTAATGGGCACCAGGCTGCGATCCCATGGCCATTGGGTTGGAGAGGACAGAGCCCTGTCTCATGTGGCGCTGGGCGGTTTTCTGTTAGTGGTGATGATCATGAATGCAAAGCACGAAATCATCACTCGCAAAAGAAGATGATGCGAAGCGACGTGAACAAGGGGGGGGGAGGGGGGCTTAACGAACCTCGCCATCGCTACCGAGACTTCCGAATGTCATCTGTCCACTTGGCTGCTGAAGACCAGAGGGAGGTCGACCACCGCTCGCCGAAGGCTGAGGGATCGGTGAAGGAGAGTGTGCAGGCGAAGGAACGCGCTGATTCCCGGCACCAGGAATGGCGATGGGGGCAGCGTTTCCAACCTGGGGAGTGCTGTGGGCCATAGCTGGAGAGTTGAAGCCAAACTGGATGCCAGATTTGGCGCCGCCGTTGGCAGCGAAAGAGTTGGTGCCGTTGGCAGCCATGGTGACGGAGCTTTTTCTCGAATGGTCCGCGCCGGAGCCGTTGGTAGAGCTACCTCGGGCA
Organism: Epichloe amarillans; assembly: GCA_024072835.1. Lineage (NCBI taxonomy): Eukaryota > Fungi > Ascomycota > Sordariomycetes > Hypocreales > Clavicipitaceae > Epichloe > Epichloe amarillans. Next base: position 1,515,729 of record CP099637.1, on the reverse strand, counting down.
ACAGCAGGGACAGCAGGAGTGGCGACTGGTTTGCCGTTTACAGGAGACGGAGTAGAGCTCTTGGCATTCTGCGCCGCAGAGGCAGAAGCAGAGCCGACAACGACGGGTGCTTGAGAAGCGGTCGTGACTAACGGCGCTTGGATTGATGATTTCTTAGGCGCACCTGCAGCGGAGGCATAAGAAGTCGCCGTGGTCGCAGAGGTGTTGGTCGCCGGAATCGGATTCTGCTGGTTCGCAGGCGACGTCATAAGGGGAGAATGGTCGACTCGTGAAGCGTTGAAGTTGATGGGAGGGTTTTGTTGATGCGGAGGCGTCGACGAAATGTTCTGAAAATTAAGAGGGCGGGTAGTCGAGAAACTTTTTTTTTTTCCAAGTCCCTCGGAGCTCGCTCTCACAAGACGGGGTTTTTTGGTTTTTTTCTTTGGAACAGCGAGGCCGTGGGCGCTGTCAAGAAGAAACGAAGAATGCTCGCGAAGATGATGCACGCGATAAAGATTATAAAAACACCGGACACTTGGTGGCGGCTTAGAAAAGGGAAGATCCCGAGCAGGCCAGAGGAAGATACGAGGTCAAGGAGTGAGTGGAAAAGACCGAGCAGGCGAGACTGTAGGCGTCTGAGACACAAACTACAATCGTGGGCGTTGACGGGCGTCCTAGACGATGAGCAAAGGAGAAATTAGTCTTCTGGTGCTGTAGACACAGAAGAAGAGTCCAATGCGTTGGAAGGAGGGGGGAGGGTCTGGTGAGAAGAAAAAAAAAATCCACCTAGACCAAGTGGTGTTTTGTTCGGAGTGGTGAGGGTTTAGGAGGAGTCCGGCAAGAAAAATTTGGGCAGCAGGATTATGATATGGGCGGAAAGGGGAAAGAGCCGGGACCCCCACCCCCTGGCGTATCTGGCGTATTAACTGATTAACTGGCGCCCGTCTTGCTTTCTGCACCACTGCAATCCACTGTAATCCGTAGTTGTTGAAAGCTTGGGTTGTTCATCACACTGTCCAACAGCGCCGAGCTCACGGCCATGACACAGTCGATCTTGGTCTCTAGACACTGTGGCGTCAAACCACTGCTCTGCAGGTGCGAATGCGAACCCCCTGTCAATGAGTGAAGGTAAAAGGTCATGATTCCTCACCCAATTGTGGGTGCTAGCTATCTGCCTATATAGGACATGCCCCATGTGTCACGTGCTATGACAGTTACCGCTAATTTATTTAATAATGTCCTTATTGTCCTATGTCCTAATTTATAGCAATTATTTTTACCTTAGTTATTCTATTATTTAATTTGCCTTAGTTAATCTATTTCTTAATTTATAGTAATTAGTTCTGTCCCTTAATAGCAATTATTCTTTGCCTTACTCTATTCTAAAATGTGTGTTCTAATGTATTTCCTTCTCTACGCCTAAAACCTCCTATAGGTCTACTATAGGATAGTATATTCCTATTAAGTGTAGTGTAAGTAATGCTATATTTCTATTAATTATCTCTAGTCTCTATAACTAGTAAGTTAGATACCTTATTTATGCGTTAATTATCTATATATTTGCTATTATAATAATACTCTGTTATAATTATGTTATTATTATAATGTTTTCCCTAAGCACTTAGGCTACCTTTGCTAATACCGCGTTATTTACCTTATTCTTTATACGCTTAGGTTAGCCTTTACTATCTAATCCTTACTTCTTTACTAGAGATAATAGTTCTTAATTTCCTAGTGTAAGGCTTCCTTATAGTAATAGTTTAATAGTCCCTAATAGCTACCTAACTATCTATAGCCTAACTATTATAAAAGGTGTGTTAATTAGGGTAAACCCCGTTAATTATAGTGTTAACGATAGCTTATCTATTACTAGTAATTAGCTTAGCCCTAGTGGTTTGTTAGTTAGAGTTATTAGTGGTTATATATTAGTTACTTGCGTTAACAGTGTTAGCATAGGCTAATATAGCTATAGCTTCTTGCCTTTCTTATCTTTCTTTAGTGTAACTTATTTCTTAATCTCCTCCTATTAAATTCTAGCATAACTATCCCTAGGTAATTGCATTAAAGTATTTATATAGTTAGCTAAATAAATAATATATGCCTAGTTACCCTTATAAGCTAATTATCCCTATATTAATCTTATAAGCGCTAGCATAGCTAGTGTCTTCCCTAGCATAACTTAAGAATTACCTAGCTTCTTAATTAACCTATAGTTTAATAGTTAAAGTGTTAATTTTATAAATAATAGGAACTCCCTTTAGAACGCTCTATTATATAATTATGTCTTTACATTAAGAGGCATAAAGCTCTAGTATCTCTTGCTAAAATTACGCGCTATAAGGTGCATGTTAGTATTTATGAAAACCTTACGCATTATATAAACCTATTCTAACGCTTTGCTCTTTTATATTACCTTATCTATTATGTTAGTAATTATTAATTAGGGTTTGTTTATAGTCTAAGTAGGTATTATAATTATTATAATAATGTTATAAGTAATGTTAAGAAATAATATTTATATAGAGTAAGAGAGTAAAAGAGTAAAATATAAAAGCTAAATTCTAGGGGATATAAGTAGTTTTTACTTAGTTAACTATAATAGCTATTACTACTTTATTACTACGCATAGTCTAGCTCTTAACTACCTACACTCTATTTATTAATTTCGTAACTACTACTAGTGGTAACTATTAGTTATATACTAATGTTAAATTTTTAAATTTAACTAAATACTTAATAATTCCTTCTGTGTTATTTTAGGCAAGAATTGCCTTAACTTCGTAATCCGCTAGTTAGATTAGGGCTGTCACTCTAAATCGTCTATTAAATTCGTTAGCCTAGAATTGCTCTAAATAATCTATAGAGATAACTAGATAAATTCGCTAATTATCTAGTATATCTAGTTTATACGCTAATTTGCCTATGCGTTCTAGTACTTTAAATAGTCTAGCAAATTTTAGTCTATACTTCGGACTTATTTATTATGGAATTATATATGCCTAGTTATCTAATTTAATTAGTACCTTGTCCCTAGGTTAGAAGAATTTGCTAGTATGCTTTTAATCATAATATATCTTTATCCTTATTACTACTAATGTAATTATGTTATATACCTATAACCGCTCTAATAGTTTATTTAACATTTCTAGTTCTTTTAGGTATAGCAATAATATAATATTATTAGGCAAGAAGCCTATAACTATCTAGTTTAGGGACTGTCCTATTACCTTAATTGCTATATTATTAAATTTAAACTATAAGCGTGGTAGTGTCTGTTACTATAGCCTATTATTATCTAACCGCGTAAAATACATTTAGATTACTAACTTAATTATCTATATAGTTCGCTTAGTTTACTTATCTATCTATAGGTAATATGCTATTAAATGTAATAGTTTTATCCTAACTAGCTCCTAAAATATTTTCTATAACACCGCTAAAAACCTCTAATCTTAATTGCTTATAATTATCTTAGGAATGCCCTAATTAGATATTAGCAATTAATTATATAACTTCTTAGTGTATACTACCGCTATAATATTATTCTAATAGGGTTCTAGTATAGTTTGTTTACTAAACTTATTAATAATAACTAATATTAAGTTATTGCCCTCTATTAATATTAGCAGTAATAAGAGGAAGTTAATTAATATTATATAATATAAGGCTAGTAGTGCTAGTAATGGCTACAGATTGCTATGCTATAGGTGTCTCCTTAGTTAGTAGATCTAGTATAAGGGATATATCCTTAAATAATTACGTAATTATTATAAGCTATAAGGTATATAGAACTACTAGATAACCTTGCTTAATTTTAGATAACCTATATAGTTACTATTATATATAGAATTATATAAGTCTTTAACCGTAGATTTAGGTATATATAATTATGGCTAAAATCCTAGAGTTATCTTCTATAGTAATCTGTCTTCCTAGCTAAACAGTAGCTTTGCCTAGTTTTGCATAGGTAATTAGGTATTGCCTTCTAAGACTATCTTAATATATTACTATATTAGGTCTTTATTATATCCTAATTATATTAACTTCTTAAAATTAGGGGATATGCTTACTAGAGATGCTATTAGCCTCTTCGCTATAGGTATAGTAAACTATAGTATTAGTGCTATAACTAGATTATGCTCTATGTGTTATACCACTTGCGATTCCTATAGCGATTTCTAATGTTCTAGTCTATTGTCTAGTATATTATCTAATTATCTAGGCGTATTATTATTATGCGTTTTTTCTGTTATCTTTAATTTGCTTAGAGCATTAGGTATTAAGTAGTCCCTACCTAGCTTATAAATAGCTTTAACATTAAACTAGCTAATGTATTCTATAGCTTATATTAATTTCTTATTTATAGCGTGTTTGCTTGTTATATTTGTAATATCTAATTACTAACCTATGTCTATAATTAAGTGGTAGTCTATGAAATAGATAACTAGTGGTAGTTAAGTTACCTTAATCTATTGCCTTAATTTGCAAAGCATTTATATATAACCGCAAACTTCTAGTTTTATTAACTAATATCTTTTCTTTGTATTTAATAATGTTTTAGAAAGGAACGCAATTAGTTAGATAGCTATATATAAAGGGTATTTAATAATCCTCCTATTTATGCTTAGTTTTAAGATTGTCTTATCTTTAATATAATATACTATAACGCTAATACCTACTCTAGAGGTATTAAAATCTATAAATAACTATTAGTTTAGTAAGAATAGTGTTAGTGTGGTATGTTTTGTTAATGCTATCTTTAATTTATTAAAGGCTTTAATCTCCTATCTTAATAGTAATAGTATATTAACACTCTTTGCCTAATTATATTATGCTAGCTTAGATATCTTTTTCTTTAAAGCTTTATTATCTTTATCTATTCTAACTACCTAATACACTTAGAGTAAGTTTGTTTTGTAATCCTATAATAGTTTAATAATTAATATATATCTTAGAACATATTATCTTAGGGCTCTTGTAAACCCTAATAAATATTTTAATGCTTATAGTGTTTTTAGGAACTCTAGATATTATATTGCCGCTAATTTCTTAGCTAGTGTTACTATTCCTAGGGAATTAACTATTTTACCTAGCACCTTTGCTATTAAGTACGCTACAAATGTCTTCTTTAGACTAATTAAAATATTATTATCTAGTAGATATTAAAACATCTATTAAAGGTCTGCTATGTGTTATCTAAAGCTAATTAACGTAATAACAATATTATTATAATAGGCTATTGCCCCTATATCTTGTAATATATTATCTATACGCCTCTAAACATAGGCGTTTAATCCTTTGTATCCTATAATTAGGACATTAAATATGAATTATCTATTATAAGTAATTACTAATAAAGCCTATTATAAGTCTAGGTAAACTATCTATTAGTAATAAAATAACATAGCATTAATAACTATAATATATGTAGCGTTCGCAATGCCTATAATAACTTCTTCCTATTATCTTATTAGATAGGTATTAAGCATTATTATAATATTTAATCCTTATATATTAACCACTATTTATCCCTTTTAATTATCTCCTATTCCTACCTATATAACAAAGACTAGAAAAGCAAATAGCACCTAAGATATTATATAAATAACCTTTCCCGCTGCTAATAATTCTCTTATTATTTTCTTAATAATTATTTAATTATCTAGGCTAACTAGATAGATCCTGCATTTCTTTAGCACTAGGTCTTGCTATCTAGGTTTTATCTATAATTATATCTATTCCTTCTAAGGAACTATAGCAAATCCCTTATTATAGAATAATTCTATATACTCCTTAAGGAGTATATATATCTATTATTACTCCTCTTTATCCTAGGGATTAAAATAGTTAACTTATATAGCTATATAAACTATAGTCCTTAATTCTATTATAACTTATTCTATTATTAGCAAACGCTTTTCTGCGTGCGCTCCTATTACTATTGTAAGGTCTACTGCTATTGCTTATTCCTTAGCGTTAACTATATATACCCTAGCCACTAGGTTAATAGACTTAAACCTACCTAATTCCTGCTTTCTACTAATTATCACTAGCTTATCTATTATATTATATATTATAATATATTACGTGGCTTTATTAGCAATCGCTGCATATACCCTAAGCTTGTTTACTTACTTTAGTTTAAATAATGCTTAGTTATCCTTACTAAGCTAATAGTATACTAGAACTAATGTTATAATACCTAGTTAAATAATAATTACCTAGGCTAACTTAACTAGTATGTTAATCTTTAGTTAATTATACTACGCTGCTATTAGAATAGCAATGTCTCTATATATCCTAATAATTACCTTTCCCTTACTAACTATAATATTAATTTATTAGGGTATAATGCAATCCATGCCTAATAGCATGTTTGCTTGCAATGACTTAACTATTAAGACCTCTCTAATAAACAATGTAATTATAGGTTATTTATCTAGTGTATTGCCTAGAAAATTTATTAGTAATAATACGTATTTATTTATAGAATAGGTATCTATATCTATCCCCTTTATATTAATAAGTGCTACTCTAGTTTGAATTTTAATATCTAGATACTATTTAGCTACCTATGTAGCGTTTGCTAATGTGATTAAGCATCCTATATTATAATAGATATTTACCTAGGTATTTAAATTATCTAAATTTAGGGAAATCTAGAATTATAGATATATCTAGGCCTAAAACGCATAGCCTATGCCTGCGTCATGCTACGTGCTAATTATTAATTAAAAGATTAGTATATAACTACCTATTTTTATCTTAACCTTTGTTATATCTAGCAATAGCGTTTCTTCTGCTACTAATTTTATTTATGTTTATATCTTATCTATTATAATGTTTAAATAATTATAATTACTATGCGTGTAAGACAAAGAATAAGAGTCTAAAGTTTTATTATAAGCTACCTTGCTACTAATTATGCCCTTACGTAGCACTCTGTGCGTAGTGTTTAAATAGTTAAAGAGTATATTATTAGATTTAAACTAGGCAAAGCATATTTAGTAAGTACAAATTACGCTATTAATTACTATAAACTAAACCTATTCTAACTAGCTATTAGACTATAGGCTTCTGTCCTAATTATCCTAGGGATATATCTCTTACTATTCTACCTTTAGGTATAGCACGTATATGTCTAAGTCCTCCTAATCTAGTTATTAACTATTATTATCTTAATATATCTTATTTGCCTGCTTATCCTAGTGTTAATTGTTCTGCTCTTTATCCCCTAGTTAATCTAACTTATCTACCTAATGCACTACCTATAGCCACTATAGCAATATAGCTAGTTTGTTTAGTGGTTTTATAGTATTGCTAAACAGGGTAGCCCTATTAGTAACTAGTCTATTGTATTTAGGGTTAGGATTCCTATATAGTCTTTATTAATTATTATAATATAGCTAATTACTAAACTGTCTCTCCTAATTATTATAGTATAGTCTCTAATATCTATATTATTACTATTAGTAACTATTCCTATTGCTATTCTAGTAGTTATTCTAGTAATTATTCTAGTATCCTTATTAAGGCTATAGTCTAGCAAGCCTATTATACAGTTAGTATGCCCTACGCTATCCTTAATTATTATATCCCTTACGCATATTTAATCCTTAATATAAATCCCTAAACTACTAATTTGTAATCTATTAGTATTAATCCTATGCCTAACTTATAATTATTAACTCCCTTTCTCTAATTTACATTAGAAACTAGTTAATTATTATATCCGCTAATAGTAGAGTTATAATAGTTTAGATATTAGAATTAAACACCTAGTAAACCGTTTGTAATTGCGTAACATTATCCTAATAATATGCCCTTATATCCTAAAGCAAATTATGTATAAATATTATAATGTCCTCTCTATTATAATATTTTTATAAGGAATATTATGCATTCTTAATCCTATTTAGGGCTATAGATTATAGTTCCTAGAACCTCTCTATAAGGCGTGTGTAAATAGTCTTTAATAATGCCTCTTAAAGTAATTTGCGCTCTAATAGCATTAATAGATAACTATGCTAATTAAGGGCTTATCCTCTAAGATAAGATATTTATATATCTTTTACTAACTTCTCTAACTAGCTAGCTACTATATCTTCTAAATATTATGTAAAAGCTAGTATATATTTATAGATTATTATTATAGATTTAGCATTTACTATAATTCCCTAGCCTTTATTATCCTTAATTCCTAGGTTAAAAAACCCTATATCTACTACCTATAATAGTAGTTATATAATTAGCACTATCTTAGCTTGCTATATAGATAGTGGCTATCTTTGCTAAGCTTACTATGCTTATTATCCCTATTATATATATTATAATAGTGCTTAATTTATCTTAGTATTTTCCTTAAATAAATAATATAATATCTAGGTTATATTTGCTAGAGGATTCTAGACCCCTTCTAGTGGCTATTGTTTATTATTGCTAGGCATTGTATCGCAATATTATGCCCCCCTTAGCGTGTATAATCTTAACTAATGTAATAAGGAATTATTAGGGGGGGAATTACTAAGCAGGGAATTATTAAGTAATATAACTAGTAATAACTTAATAAGTATAGGGCTATTCCTTCCTAACTCTAGGGATAATGTTAATAATTATTGCCTTAGTGTAAGTAATTTTATACGCAAGGTCTTATCTAGCTTAATGCCTAACTTAGAATTACGCCTATAATCTCCTATTCTAAGGTTAAGCTCCCCTAACCGTTTTATTATAACTATAACTAAATAGTCTATTAGTACTGCGTTAATTAATGCGTTAATTAAGTCCTATATATACTTGCTTTATGTCCTTTTAAACTATATTAGGCTATATCTTAGGCCCTAAGATAATCTCTCCTTATAGTAGTCCTAGCCTTTAGGCTAGGAATCTGTTATTAGCGCGATTATTAGGTTATCCTATGCTAGGGCAAATTATTAGGCCTTTTAGGACTACTTAGTTAAAAATCAGTGAAATCTTAACCTTTGCTCTGCCTATTTAACTAGGTATTTAAACGTTACTATATCCTTAAATAGGGAAAAATTTATTACTAAATATAAGACTAATTATCTCTAATTATCTATAATGTCTAGCTTAGCTATATTAATATACCGGAATAATTATTATGCGTCTATAATTAACTTCCTATCTAGTGTGTGCTTTAACATTTAGTGCTTTAACAAAATAAAAATTAGAATAAGAATAAAAACAATTGTAATGATATTACTAGTTTAATAGTTTAACTTGTATAAGGTACGCATAATTGCTACTAACTGTTAATGAGTGAAGGTAAAAGGTCATGATTCCTCACCTAATTGTGGGTGCTAGCTATCTGCCTATATAGGACGTGCCCCATGTGTCACGTGCTGTGACACCCCCTCTTTAGAAGGGCCAGACGCATCTCATGGTTTCTCCGTAGCTATTATCATGAATGAGGTTTGAAGGTAGTTGTGTCAAGAAACCCTGGGGGAAAAGATTCACACAAAAAAAAAACTCATTCAACAAACAGAGTTGCCATGATGTGCACCATGATGTGCACCTGCTCTGCGCAAAAGCTCCATGTGCATGTGGCTCTCCAACAAGATGCGGGAGGGGAAGAAGAGGGAGAATTAACTCCGTAAGTGCGTGTTGGTGTGCATTTCTTTCTGCCTGAGCCCTACACATCAGGAAGGAATACGGAGTACGTACTCCGTGGTTGTTGCGCGCCCCCCCTTTTCTCTTTTCCTGGCACAGGTATTTTATTTCATAATTAATACACCTCTCACTGTGATAAGTTAGGGAAATTAGGCTGTTTGTGACTGGGATGGGATTGAGGCTGTGAGCCCCGGGGCTGGGGTGGGACATTGTAGCCCGTCTTGTGACTCTTGTCAGACCTGTACTGTAATCCGTACGGGTTACGGACTCACCTTCCTCATTCCTGAAGACGCATGCCCAGCTGTCTCCAAGCGGGCGAGCCCATGTCAATATCTGATTCAAAGAGTCGAGTCGCCCAGATGGTTTCTCCATTCATTTATTAATATCGTCTGCCTTGCTCCAATGTTGGTACCGCGCCCGAGTGGGGTCCTGCAGCCACTTCAGTTTTTCCATCTTCCGCAGAGAGAGACAACGAACGACCAGCAGACGACGCAAGAGTGACGGACGGATGGACGGGTGGACGCTTGGGTGGACGCTTGGGATTGCCAGTTGACCCCTACCTATATTAAATATTAATTGATATGACTCCTCCGTACTCCGTACTCCGTATAGACCAACCTGTATTTATCGTACCTCTTCTGTCCGTCGACTCGTTGCTCTCGTCCCTCGGAGTACACTTATTCTGATTACTCGCCACCACCGTCTTCTTCAAATTCAATCATCACCGCCGGGAACGAGTGAAAGGTACCCGGCTAGTTGAAAGGGCACTAAGCATGGACCAGATGCCAGAAATACCAGGGACCAACCACCAACCCCTATTCCTATACTCTCCGTAAGAAGAACAAGAAGAAGAACAAAAATGAACAAGATGAATCAAAGGGTCAATGGGTCAAAACAAAGATCAAAGGGGAAAAAAAGCAATACATTCGCTCGCACGGCCCGGAGATTTGTTGGCACCACGGCACAGCCAGACAGACAGCCAAGCGTCGCCCATGGCTCATCAAGCTTCATCTCCTTGCGCGATAAGCATTTCTTTTTCCCACATCTAATCTAGGACAAATCGTGCGATAGGGGGGGGGGGGGGGGGGGGGGGGGGGGCGAATGACCCCCGATAAGCCTCTGCAAGATGGCTGGGGGCATGAATTGATTGATAGGCACGGCCCTCCCTTCCTTGCGAAACTGTTCATCTTGAGTCCGACGACTGAATATTTACTTGCTGTGACCCTTTTGGCTCCCGCGAAAAAACCCGGGGAAATGTGGGCGACGCTAATAGCGCAGTTGGCCCAACACTTGCTGCAGAAGAATTGGTTGTGTACGGATTATGTATTACGGGTATCAACGACTAATAATAATACTATTGGTCCATGTCACTTCCTCGCACCACCCACCCCCCCTCAAGTGACGGACCTGCAGCGAGCAACGACTCACGAGACGCCGAGGTTCTGCCTAAGAGAAAATTCCCACGTTTTGAAACTAAAAACAATAAATAAAATTCATTGTAACATTGAAAAAAGTCAGTGCGCAGACATTCAAGTTCTTCTGTCCCAGGGCTCTCAGTCGGGCACATAATCATTCATCCTTTTTCAAAGGCCTGTTGCCGGTGCCCATGAAAAAGCAACTTCAGGTGCAATTAGAAGTATATGACTGCTATTGCATTGGTTTCTATTTAACCCTAATGTTGCGTCAGAGTCACTTCTTCATCTTTGCTCTCTCCTTCGCGGACTTCCAGAATACCTGGTTCCACGGCCTGCTCATCCTCGTCCTCGTAGTATGTAGCTTGCGCTTCTTCTTCTTCTTCGTCGGCCTCTTCAGGAATAGCCACGGCGACGACGTTCATGGCAGGTTCCCCCCCTTGTTCTTGCAGCTGCTTCAATTTGGTGTTGGTCATCTCAAACACGTATTGTCCTAGATGCTCCACGCTTTCCATGACGACTTCGCCTTCCAATGCAGAGTTGTCGTCCGCGTTGGCTCTCTCGGTGGGCCACATCTCTCCCGTGACAAGCATCAGCTTGTCTGGACGCTCAAGCAGGAGATCGAACGCCGGTCGAAGCTCCGGGCACGCCTCAAATACTTCACGCCGTCCAAGGATATACAGGCCAAGCCGGGCACGGGACACGGCCACTGTCATTCGCCGTACGTCGCGTAGATACCCCACGCGGGACGTTCGAGTAAGAGACAATATGATGTCTGTAAGAAGGAAAAGAAGAACACGTTAGCATACAGAACTCTCCCTCACTATCAGGTTGTTCCACATTCTATGACGGCGAGATACTTACAGTCATTTTGCTCGCCTTGGTACTTGTCCACGGTGGCGACAGCCTTGGGCATGCCAAAGACGGGGTTCTTGCCACACCGATGGGCGAGCACGTCCTTGACCAAGGCGCGCTGTCCGGCATACGTTGTGAGGATACTGATCTTGTCCGCGGCATATCCTAGCAGACGCATGTACTGGAATATCGCCACAGCATACTCTGCCTCGCCTAGGTTTTGGATGAAGTGTGGCGTTGGCTCCGACTCCCCGCGGCCCTTGTAGTTGGGCACGTCAATGAACTGATAATCAAACTTGAATCCAGCATTGGCACGGAGGAATTCAGGCTGGCTCTGCACATGCTGCAAGTTATCTAGCTTGGGATAGCGCCATGAGTAAAGTTTGGCGATTGAGGGACGGGCGCGACCTTGCTGATCGAGATTCACTGTAGGCACACCGAGGCGCACCAACCGAGAGAACAGCGATTGTTCCAGGTTTGCGTAATGGCGAAACGCCAAGCTCTGAATGACTGGTGAGTTCTGGTAGTGGTCACCGCACAGCACTACTCTCTTGAGAGGCATTTGATTCTTGGTTGGTTTCTGCATAGCAAGAGGCATGAAGGTTTCCACCTCGGTAATCTGCGCCGCTTCTTCCATGATGACATTGTCATAGTGAAAGCCTAACGAAGCTATTTCGCCGCGTCGGATGGCTGCATGTGTGGTCGTCATGGCGATGATTCTGGCCTCGTTGGTTAGGAGGTAGTTGGCCTTCTCTCGTTCACGACGGAGGATCTCGAAAGGCACAATATCCGCCAGTCCTGAGAAGATTTTACTGATGTGACGGTAGCAACCATGAGCAATTTCTTCTATTTGCTCCCGGCCGCTGTCATCCGGGAAGAGCGGCTGAGGCGCATCGGCGAAGTAGGTATGGAACGGAAAGGCTTGGACAAGGTCCGCAGCAGTCGTCTCGGCCGAAGCAACGACTTGTTGAAATCGCTTCCAGGCAGGCTCCACGTAGACTTTGTTAAAGTAACCGGCGGTTTCGGCTGAGTTGTTATGAGCACCAGGCGCTCCCAGAGTTGCGGCCAATTTCCCAACTTCATGAAGAAGCACTCGTCGGTTGTCGAGGAATGACTCAACGCGGCCGTGCTTTCCAAAATTGCCATCAGTCTCCAAATCTTCTTCTCCATGGCCCAAGCGCAAGAGATGTCTCTCATCAATGTCCAGCGCCACAATCTTGGCGAACAATTGATTCAAAGCCTGGTTGCTGTGCGCAATCAGGAGTGTCTTTTCTCGCGGAAAGTTGTGGTAGATGTTGTTGATGATTTGCGTGGCCACGTCCGTTTTTCCAGTGCCAGGAGGACCAACAATCACTGACAAACCGGGTTGGGACCCAGACATGATGGCCTCCACTTGGGCCGGGGTAAAACGAACGGTGTTTGTTTTGGGCACATCCGTCGGGTACGGTCCGTTGTTTGGAGGCTTGTAGGTTGACACTTTGAGGGAGTCGACTTCCGACTTCATCGTCGGCTCTGCATCGCGTCTGCGTTTCTTGGAGGGTCGGACGCCATCGGCTTCGTCTGGCTTGTCGCCTTCTTCGAGAACATAAGGAGGACCAAAACTGCTTGCGACGTCATCACCAGGCTCGACGGTTTTTCCAGGTAAGCTTTCGACTAGATGCTGCCAGTCGAGAAACGTGTCCCGGTAATTCAGCTTCTTGATCCGATTGGAAAGGTTCTTGTAGTTTGCTCCAGCGGGATCACCGTAACCGAGGAACACTTCATGAAGCCACGAGGGAAGGGGCATTTCTGACAAGACGAGCTTGCGAACAGACTCCAAAACAGGTTTGAAATTATTCTCTCTTCGCCCTCGCCTTAATAACAAATTCATCTGCCCGTAAACATCCGGCTTTTTAGGTGATGGTCGTTCCGTATCCCGGCTGTACATGTATGGGTCCAGTTTGACATGAACACGACGTTTGTTGTCCAGATAGGTTGCCCCGTCTCTCACGTGGCGGCCTTTATCATCGGTGATTTGAATGATTTCAGCCGATCGAACCGATATCAAACCGAGTTTTTCATACTCTGACTGAACCTCACCTCCATTCATGGTAGACTGAGAAGGTGGGGGCTGAACGCTCAGTAAGAATACCACATCATCGGGGCGCAAGGAATCCCATTCCCGGCGAACGTTGGGCCCGAGTCGGCGAACATCGAACGATATTTCAGCTTTGACCATGGATGGAAGCTCTTCACCTACTAGTGGCGGCTTAGTTTCAAGTATACTGTCTATCATGTCAGTGTGTACGGCTTAAAATAAGAGGAAGTTCCAGTCAATGAATACGTACGATGTCGTAGAAATGGGCAGGGCCATCTTCGAAAACCCTGCGAAGGTAGTGACACCTGGTTGCTGCGATTCTGGTCGTAAACGTTTTAAAGCAGATTCTACATCCTTTCGGATGCCGTAGAAGGCCTCACAACGATAGAGAATCATTGCGCGCCATAAGAAATCTCCGGCAGATAGGTACTGCAGGTTGAGCTTGGGGAGGGCCAAGGGGTGTGAACCGTCATATGCGTCGGCTCTTTGGAAACCGTGGTCAAAAAGCGATCGCTCTGTCGGAACCAGGGGCATATGCTGAGCAGATTCTCTAAAAGACTTTTTACGCTCATATCTGCTGACAATAATTTCAATGAGCAATTTTCGATCTATAGGCAACGCAAGAGACTCTGGATAAGTAGATCGCAAGTCCAGAAGAGTGAAGAGCTGCATCAACTCGTCATCAGTCAATGGTTCGAGAAGGCCCTCGAGCTCAACTCTTTTCTCTATGCCGCCGTAGTTGGAGAGTGCCAAAACCATCAACTTCTCCCTGAAATTCTTAAGCGCAACGCGTTGCAGCGTTCCCAGAAGTGTACAATGCCTTTCATACGCTTCTGCCGCAGTCAGTTGTATCCCGGTCTGGTCGTCAATTGCAAAGTATGTGAAGTGTGAGAGCAGCGCGTGCAAATCTCTCAGTAGCGAGTTGTTTTCATCGTTGTACATTGGTGATAGTTTCATGACGGGCAAGATATTCAAATCTTGTAGTAAGGTATTGACATAGCGTCTCGTGGGAAGTTGACTCTGGAGGTCCGATATAAATTCGGTGAATCGTTCACAGTACAGCGCATGTTCTTGAAGCCCTTAGTAAATCGTCCCATCTCTCGGTGTTCTATCATAGCAGGGGTCGAACAAACCTTGCTTGCTATCGCCGTACAACAGACCCAAGAAATCGAGAAGCAAAGAATATAACCATGATCTTTCGAAACGCAGCCGGGCCTTGATCGTATCATCAGCCGCGTCATATCGCTTCTGGGAAGCTCTCCAAGCCTTCCTTAGGTGAGTGGTCTGGTCGAGTAAGGCTTCTCGATGCTTTTCGCTGCATAAGTTCTGCCAAATGCCTATTGATACCAGAGGAGCACACTCTTTTCTGACAATGGCGCAATCTAAGCTCTGAAATGCATATATCAGAAAGCAAAGAATATGTGTTCTTATATTCGCAGAAAGAGTTCGGTCGAGTATTAGGGAAAGAAGCCGTCTGAACATTGACGAGAAGTCTTCAGGGCGATTCTCGAACAAGCCTGGATAAAATTGTCAATACCATGCAATAACAGCTTTCAACTCACCAGTTTCAACTCACTCCATGTTTCCAAATGTTCGCGCCGTTTTACGTTGGCAATCAACGCAATCAAAAGCACGTGAAAATTTGACGCTTCATCCGTGTACGCCGGCCAAAGGTAGCTAAACAAAAGACCATTAGTTGAGAAATTCTGAATAAACTTCATGGGATCATTATGTAGCGAACTTTTCCATTGTCTGCAAGCTCTCCAGCAAGAGAAGGGACTTGTACTGGAAGCCGTCCTGTTCCAATACATCCCAAATACCCTGCTTGAGGACATCATTCTTCACCTTTGGCCTGGTAGCCTTCTTGCTCGGCTTCAACCAGTTGCTTCTTGCAAGCTGAACGAACTGGTGCTCTTTCTCCTCAACTTCGGCTGGGGTTGGTCGCTCTGTCTCGGCAACGGGGGCTGGCTTCGATGCCTTTCCAGCTTTCGCGGCACCGGCGCCGGTGCCTTTGAGGCGCTTCGCGTTAGGCATTGTCTCGCCGTAGTCGCGTCATGAGCTGCAGAAAGATTCTTCGTAAGTGTTGGCTACGGCGGTCGTGCGTGTTTGGTGTGGGAGCGAAGCTGGGTCGAGCTTAAGAATTTGTCGACGCGCAGATGATGTCGCATGGCCCTGTAAAAGGATTACAAGCGCCACTACTCCGTAGGAGTCCGTACAGAGTATTAATCCGTGAACCAAAATTTCAGCCTTGCGTGCGTGGGGCCCACTAATTCCCTTACCGGTCTGCCCCACCACTTGGCCACTTGGTTGCAGATTGCAGACGCAGCCCTTGGGAACTTCCCCGTTTCAGCGCTCATCGTGTTTCAATCAGGCGCTAGCTGGACCGCCATAGTGGCCGCTGCCACTGTGGCTCCCCTGCACAAGCCTGTCTGTCAGCTCCGCTGCGTCAAGCTCAGCAGGCAAGTGAGGCTGCTTCCTTGTTCGATCATGTTCATGTTTTTGGACGTATTTTTTTCTCACAGCGTATCAGGACCGAAGCCACGGCATAGCATCTTGACGACTACAACCCACCACAACAAGCTGCCCGCGCACAGAGTCATTATAGCGGTGCTTGGAGAAGGAGAAGGCGTCTTTGCGCATATGCGCGACTGCAGCTGGCAGCTCTTCGCTTCTCGAGGAGCCGTCGCCAACGGAGCACCACGAGACCTGCGAGCTACCTCGTCTTCGCAACGCGACTCGAGACGATAGCCGAGAACAAAGATGCCAGCCCTCGCCCTCGGAAACCCAGGCGTCCCGCTAGTGGCCGGCTTCCGCTCACTGCTTAATGAATTGCTCAACGAGGCGGCCGAGGTGAAGCCAGCGCCAACAATCGAGCCTACCTTGAAGAAGTCCAATTTCAGCGACATTACTGGCCGCATATCGAGTTGTCTCTCCGGTCATGGCGCCTCTGACGGAGATGGAAACCATGGCCAAGATACTGGATCTCAAGACGCCCCCAAAACGCAGCAATTCGCCATCATCGAAACGGCAGCTCGAGATATGTTTGGCCAGTTGATTGTAAGTGTATATGAATATGAACGACGTTGCTACCCGAGCTTACCATATTCTTCCAACACTCTGCCTGGCAGGCCACGACCACAATCGAATCACCCGATTTTGTCAAAATGTGGAATCTCCTTGACATTCTCTCGATCTTGTCCGATGACGGCCAATGCGATCCAGCTCTTCTGTTCTGGCTCGTGGAAGAGCTTCTGGACAGCCAAACGATTTCGGGATGCCGGAAAGTCTTTGACTACCTTGAGTCTCGCCGCGAGCGCATAACCGCCAAGCACTTCAAGCAGAAGCAGCTCGTCATTCTACGAAGTTGTAACGAACTCTTGCGCCGACTGTCTCGAGCAGAAGATACAGCTTTTTGTGGCCGGGTATTCATCTTTTTGTTTCAAAGCTTTCCGCTTGGTGACAGAAGCTCGGTAAACCTTCGTGGTGAATATCACGTCGAGAACGTCACGACGTTTGTGGATTCGACAAAAAAAGATGAGCTGCAGGCAGAGTCCGAGATGGACGTGGATGTGCCGGCCGGTACTCCAAAGTCTGCAGCGGACTCAAAGGGAGCTGGTAAAGGTGTCAATCTCGACTCCAAGGAATCTCAGAAACCGTACGATCCCGATTCTCTGTACCCATTATTTTGGTCATTGCAAGAAAGCTTCAGCCAGCCACTGAAGCTGTTTGAATCTGCACATTTTACCAAGTTCAGAAGCAGTCTGGATGCCACCATGAGAGCGTTCCAGGCGATACACCACGGCGAGGCTTCGTCAAGATCATTAGAAACTTCAAGGCGAGACCTGAAACGGAAACGAGAAGACGGAGAGCCTGAGGGTGCCCCCGAAGCGTTTAACCCAAAGTACCTGACCAGTAAGGACTTGTTCGAACTCGAAGTATGCATCACAACCAAGTCCTTACTACTTGACCAATATTTATCTCTTACTGACCGGCTCTTGTAGATCAGCGATCTCTCCTTCAGACGACACGTACTTGTTCAGGCACTCATAATAACAGATTTTCTCCTCTCCCTGACTGCAGGAGCCAAAGAGAAAACCGCCAGTTTCAACGCTTCCAACAAATCGGTCATCTACAATGATCAACTAAGCGAAGATAATGTAAGTAGCACCAGGATGCAACCTCTGACGGCATCGCCTGACGATGACCAACCTTCACAGGCCAAATGGGCACTTGAGATGAAAGCCACCATCTCAGAATACCTTAAGAGGGGTGCCGATGGACCCTACTTCTACCGGATGGTCGAGACAGTTCTGGCCAGAGACAAGAATTGGGTTTTCTGGAAAATGGCAAGCTGCCCCCCGATCCAGCGAGACCCCGTTTCCGCAGAGCTCTTCATCGAAGCCCGAGCTGCGGCACAACGCTCAGCGACCAGCAAGCGGCTACGGCCAACGCCAATGGGCTCCTTATCACTCGATTTCCTCAAAGACGATGATGACGAATCCCTCCTCAATCAGCTCAAGTCCTCTGAACGCTATGAACTCCCCAAGCTCGAAAGCTTCCAAAGAAAGATTGCCGACGACGAGTTTGAGATTGAGATGCCCACGAACGACCAGACAAGGGCGGCGGCGATAGCGGGCAAGGCCAGCAAAAGCTGGAGAGCCTTGCGAATCGCCGCACGGTCAAAGCTACCCGCCTTTGACAAAATAGACGACCCCAAGAAAGTGGACATCATATTCCGCGAGCTGGACGAGGCCGATCAGGCAGATGAGGAGGACGAGGAACCGACGGCCGCGGAGGATGACATGCCTTCCAACCGCAACGCCATCATCATCTCTGGCCCCAGAGCCGTCGGCAAATCTGCCCTGGTCAGCAAGCTATGTGAGTCGCACAAGGGTGTCTTCACCCCCGTTGTACGGCACACCACCCGCGAACCATCAGCCGGGGAAGTCAAAGGCAAAACCTTCCATTTTGTCACTGCCCAGGAATTCAATCAACTACGGGACGGAGATCGATTCATCGAGTACGTAGAGCGTGATGGCGCAGCCTACGGCACAAGCAGCAAGGTTATCGACGCCGTTACGGAGTCAGGCAAAGTGCCTATAATCGAACTAGATCTAGAGGTATATTCACATCAACCCCCTTCCCAGCAGACCATTTCCCCCCTCCCCTTTCCCAATGTTTGTGTGGGCGCGAAACTAACCTGTTGTCCACTTTCCAGGCCGCCCAATTCGCCAAAGATATGGGCTTCTCAGCACGGTATATCCTCATCAAGCCCTTCTCCCAAACCGCCTACCAAGAGCGCCTTTCTTCCTCCGGCCTAGACGAGGATACCGTGCAAACCATCATGGCACAATTACCGACAGAACTAGACGGGTCCAAGTTCGACTACGTCTTGGCCAACGAGGGTGATCTAGAGACTGCATCTAAATCACTGAGTGCCCATGTTTTCGACAAAGAGAGAGACACAGTTGGCACGGACGGAAATCAAGTTGCCGAGGGGCACGAGCACCAGGGCGAGCAGGCCGATGACGCGAACTCGAAATTGAGTGCGGCGGCGGCGGCGGCGAGGAGCAACGACGGAGATGATAGCATGGAGGATCCCGCTGGGAAGACGGACATGGAAGCGGAATAATTGTACATTACGAGAATAGGATGGGCCGGGGGCGTGAAATATGGAAAGTGTGCGTTTGTGGAAGCGGGATAGGAAGCGTACGCATATGACGTGGCGATTTGACCACCATGGCATTATTTTTTTTTGATCGTATGGGATAGACGGAGTTGAATCAATGAGTTCGCCCGTTCTACGGACGTATACCCCATTCAGTTGCTCCCACGATGAGAACTGATGTACAATTACATGATATGACTCGGAAGCAAAGGCAAAATGCCACGTCACAGAATGGACTTGAGGCATGAATGGGGGGAAACTGGTGTCATTCCGAGATTCAAAACAAGGCAGAATAGTAATAGTACTAGACTAACACATCTCAACACACGCACACAAGTATTTTTTCAAGTCCAGAGAGAAATCTTGTCAACAATTCTAATTCCAATTCACCCTCACACCTCCCATGAACCACGATTTGTGCTCCGTCCTATCCACGGAAAAAAAAAAAAAAAACTCAAACAACAACAAACAGTGAAAGGAACGAGATCTTCCGGATGAGCCACATCACTCATCGTCCTCGGACTCCTCAGACTCGGCCTCCTGAAGCCAGTCGAGGAAAGGCTTGGCTGCCAGGCGAATCTTTCTGGAGGTGTTCTTGTCAGTGTACTTCTTGCTGGCGTGAGTACCCCACTTGACGACGACCTCTTCACTGATGAGGTCGTGGTGGTAGTACAGCTGAAGGACCTTGACAATCTGAGGCAGCATATCTGGGTTCTCATCGGACAGTGATCCAATGAGACGCTCAGTACCACCGAGAAGAGCCTTCTCATGACGATCAGAGCTAATAATCTGAGAGTGTTTGTCAGTGATTTGTTTGAATGATGCAGAATTAAACAATGATGGGGGTAAACAAGCGACATACTTGCTTCAACATGCCGGCACGCTTAGGGATCTGTACACAGATGTTCTTGTCAAAGATGGTCTGCACGAGGACCAAAACACTGCGATGCTTGATCTCAATGCCCAATTCCTTGGCCTTGAGGTAGATGTCAATGGAGTCAACCTCGTCAATGCCACCCTTATCCTGAGACTCGCTCTGGATCCAGTCTCCGAACTCGTCGTAGATGGTGTTACCACCCTCGCCGTCGTCGTCGTCATCGCCGAGGCTAAGCTTCTGCTTAAAGTCACCGGGAAGCTGAGCCTGGCGGGCCTTCACAGCCTCCTCGCTCATATCCACGGCCCATTCGTCGTCCTTGACCTCGAATGCAACGTCCTCAACAGCCTCAGCCTGCAACTTGTTGAACTCGCGGTCACTACCAGCATCGCCGTTCTCGTCCTCGTGGTCGTTTGAGCCATTCTCGGAGCCGTCGTCGCCGCCGCTTCCGGTACCGTTCTCGTTGGCAGTACCATTCTGCTTAGCCTTCTTGGCAGCCCTGCGCTCGGCCTTGTCTTTCTTGTTCTTCTTGCTGGGCTGATTCTTCAGAATGTAACCACTGAGCTTGAGACGAAGGTCAACAGCTGTACGCTGACCACAAGCCTTGCAGTCGAGAAGAATGCGGTCATTCTCGATCTTGACGTCAGTTTCGGGGTTCTTGCAGCTCTTGCAGAGGACGAATTTGTTGATGAAACCATCAAGATGATCCTGAAGTTTGGCAGCCTCGTGTGCACCATTAATAATCCATCGGTCATCCTTGGGATCATGGTTGGTCATGGCACCCAATTCGAAGCCGAAATATTTGATGATGAAAGAGGCAGGTCGGGCGAGAGAAGCCGCAACGCTGGAGACGTTGACGACAACTGTCTTGATACCGTTGCCTTTTCCTTCGATTTTGGTCTGCAGACGTTCCATCTTGTAGCGATAGAAGGCGTCGCTAACATCGCGGCGAACGTTGATGAGAGACATGGTGGCAGATTGTACGGTACGAGAAGACGGGGGGGCAGTCGTTTTCTGACTAGTGATGTCGTTTAAGGCGAACGTGAGGGAAGCTGGGAGGGCGGCAAAGCAATCAATAATGCTCTAGGGCGACGAATTCGACATAAACACGACTCGTGGGGGACCGAAATGATTGACGAAGCTGTGGGGGCCGAGGGGAGGGATATCAGAGCTCAGCAAGATGATGTATGTTTGACATAGGGCAAGCCGGAGGGGATCTTCGTAGACAGTAAGGTAGGCATGAACTCTAGCGTTGAGTCTTCAGCCGTCAGAACTGATATTGGGGCTACAAGGTTTTCGCGGTATGCGAAATAACTGCAGCTTGAAGAGGGGTCTGGGGTGAATGAGCTGATCGTGCTGATACATAAACAGCAATGTGCGCCCGATAAGTCGCTAAGTGGTGTTTTTTCTGCAATGCAGCAAGAAGAGAGTTGTTATGACAGCAGGGCAGTTGTGGTGTTGGAAATTCAACGAGGCCCTATGCAGTCAAACAAAGCCCAACAAGAGTCGTAGACGAACGCGAGAGAGGGGGGGGGGGGGAAAGCAGGACGGACGACGGGTTGATGAGACGCTGCGACTGAATGTACAGTCAACAGGTGGAAATGCCTTTTTTGGGAGTTTCCTGGTCGTAGCGTAAGTAGGTAATGCAACGGATTATTCGGCGATAGATGGTTCTCCGAACAACGTTGAAATTTGTTGGGTGTGCGTGTGGCAAGCGGGAGAGAAAAGCAAGAGGAGGCGACGCAGAAGGACAGAGAGGGCGACAAGCAGGAAATGTGGACTGGATTTTCTGGCAGAGATTTCGACGACGGGGTGGGTGGGGAGGGGGGCTCTGAATGGAAGGCCAATGGCCAATGAAGTCAGCTTGATCATCCACAATCTACTTTGTACAACCGAGTGCAAACATCGCACATCATCACCATCTCTACGTGCACAAATACCTGATGACAGCGACTATACTACCGCGGTGTAGTCGTGTGCGACCAGAGCAGAGCATTGACCTGCAAACACGTGTCGAGATTGACCGGGGCTGAGGTTTTGCACAAAGAGTTTGCCAGTTTACTGATGACGAGGGAGCCCAACTCGGTCCCGGTCCTGCCCATGTTGAACTGGCCATCTAACAGCAGAGCAGCATCTACCTCGCTGCATACGCACGATTTTCAGCTTGTTCAACATCCCTCTTTGATATCCGTTCCTGGTAGAGCATGAAATCTAAGAAGACAGCTCTTGCCCAACGGCCGCGTGGAAATAAGCTGGTCCGACATGGCCATTGATTCAGCGGTCATGGACGCATCCGGTGTGGTGTAATAGCGTGAATAGACATCTCGAAGTAGCATCTTCATCTCTGCAATCGCAAGACTAGCGGAGAAGTTATTAAATGGCATGCTCTCCATGTTCTTCCCCGGCAGCCCAACAAGTGGACGACGCCATGCACGCTGCAAAAACGGGCGGTCTCGACATCAACTTACTGTTTACCAATGCAGCCTCTTCCTCCATTGGAAAATGAAAAGAGCAATCGTCGTCTGTCTGCGTCTCCTTCGGCTTCCATCCATCTATCCGGATGGAACTTCTCTGGGTCTGGGTACACATTCTTGTTCATGCGGTGCACAGAGTGTGGCTGGCAGCTGACGATTGTGTTCTCTGGTATAGAGTAGCCGTCAACTACGCGGCCGCCTTGTGGTACCAGACGAGGCAGCGACATCGGTATAGCCGGATAGCATCGCAGTCCTTCGCACAGGACGGCATCGAGGAAGGGTAGCTGATCAATGCCGAGCTCGGGATTGTTTCGCAACTCCTCTGCCAATCGTCGCTGCAGGTGGACGGATCGGGGCTGTGATAGTTCCCACATGAGGAAGCAGAGTGTGTCACCTGTGGTGTCGATTCCTGCAACCATGTGATCAAGACACTCTGCTGCCATGTCTATGGGATCCACGACTGCGGCTTTCTCCTCCAGCCTGCTCATAAGCGTGAAGCTCGCGGCATCGGTTCTCCTGCTCGTTTCCAACACGTAGTTGTCGGCTAGAGGCACCGATCGAGGCTTGACGAACAACGAGAGAATGCCGGCAAAGATGCGATGCAGTACTGGGCTGTAGTGTGAGATGAGCCGGTCTACGGAGGACGGGTTTGACATATCAGCAGATGTTTTCAAGGGAGTCGTGCTGTCTGTATATCTATGATGAAACAAGACAAACTCACTCTGCAAGCTGTCGTCCCCAGCAACTTGGTGCATCATCTCTTCATCTGCCTTGTTGCCGATGCAATCCGAGCCGTACGGGTGAAACAGATGGTGGGTTACGCAGTCGCATGCATATGCATGTAGAGCTATCTTGGGGTCAGCTACATGCTACATGCAGTAATCTGCGTAAAAGTTCATTCGTATTGCACGTACATATCTGGTGCAGTCTGTCAGCAAACAAGGTGCGCCCTAGATTCCGGTCAGGGTTTGACTCATTCAGTCGACTCACAAATACATCTGTAGCTGAGCTGCCTGCGTCGGTGCATCGATGCAGGAATGCCCTTGATCGTTCTTGAATGCCTTCTAGGGATGCGCCGCGCATGATGTTGGTATTCGCATACCGATCCGCGAGAATGCGCCTCCGTTTCGCATGCTATGCTACGGCCAACTAGGGGGTTAACTCATCTGGTCGTCTGAAAGTGTTGTGAGCATATATCTCACATCTGCCTTGTTCAACGTGGTAAACATGGTTCTGCCATTTGTCAGCCAGCCATTCTGCACATCTCGACGGCTCGTTCTCGGCATACACGAACCTTCTTCCGAAGATCCTGAAGAGGTTGTAGAAATCGGACTTGTCATATCCACTTCCTCCCGAGCAGTATATCTCCTTCAATGCCGCCCACGAAGTGAAGGACACCTCGTTGGGGGCGATTCGAACCACAGGCCCGTACTCGTCATGCAAAGCGTGTATATAAATGGTTCTGGCAGCATTGATCTCCTTCCATTTCAAGAGCAGTGACGTGAAGAGGCTGGCGGTCGGACCGGGAAGCCTACGTAGCGGCGAAGCAAGACCTCTCGTCATGTGTACTGCTACGAGGAGGAGCGCCACGATGGCAAGATATGCCGGCGAGAAAAGTGACATGTTGGAGGAGTGCGTGGTAGTCGTAAACGGACGAGAATTCACATGAGCCTCGTCGGACTCTTCTTTCTTCCTCTTTTCTAAAGGGGTCTGATGAAAAATGGCGAATGTGTCGGACATGGTGTATTGCAGAATTAGGTTCAGACCACCCGCCGTCTCTTATCTTCTATGTATCCATCTACTTACTAATTATTGGTCAGGAGCAAGAGATACGGCCATCTGACCCTCGGCGGCGATGATTCGGGCTATTACCTACCCACCTAGCTGAGCTGTCAATAATCCAGTCTCTTTGATCAATCGATCAGCCTGTTTCTAGGTTCTCTTCCACAGCTCAATGCGCTGTATAGGTGATAGCGCACCCCGCGGCATCCGCTATTCCCGTACTGCCAGCAACAATTCGTTCACAATTCGTTCATAGTTGATCAAAGGCTTTCTGCTTGCGAGCCGCCAACCATGGAGTGCCTATCTCCCCTTGTTGGGTATTGCGCTCTGTGATCCTCTGGATCCTTTTGCCGTGAGCCGTTACGGATCCGTAGAGGCAGTCATTCTACAATCTCCTCAGCTACGTCGTGTACATAGCAGCAGGGGTGATGGCGTAAAACAAGGTGGGTTGCATCGCAGCCGCACCTTCATGTGTTATCAACAGGGATGTGCTGGACGTTGTCTCGATTCCCATCACGAGTGGTGCAGCCCGTTGAAAAAAAAGGCAAGATAGATCATCGAACCCGGCGAAATCATGGCCGCAGCAGATATTTGGGCACCTGAACGAGTGGTAGATTAAACGGGCTACAGGGTAGTGTAGTCATCGTGTCAACGTCTTTTTGGCCGCACGGAGGGAGTTATCGTGCCGCGATGTACAACGCGCATGTATGGCAGAGCAGATGACAACTTCCACTAGCTAACGATGCCTTCGTTTTCGCGGGATAACCAGACCAAGTCGCCGGTAGGGAATGTATCACTCTGGGTACGCCGTCTGGGCCTTGCCAGTACCGAAAAGACGGCATCATGCTCCGTGTTGTCCAACTAAAATTAGGATTAGGATTAGCCATAAGAAAAAAGTGAAACAGGACACTGACACCACGACTCGAGGAGAAATACCACAGCATAACTGCATCCCTGCGCATCATGACGTCTGGATTTCTAGAATACGCCGAGGGCCCACCAAGGACTAAAATAGATGGATAGAAGGAACAAATATTACGGATTACATGTAGAAGACTTTGTTCAGACGTGGTGTTTACTCCGTACTCGCGCCACGCCCCATCCTACACACACCCCACTGGACGTGTGGCCTATGTCTATGTACATTGTAGCACTAATAGGGTGGGGCGTGCACGCCACTAGTGCTCCGTATAACACTTGTATTGTTGGACGTACTCCGTTACGGATTACATATAATATCCAAGAATAGCAGCAAAGCTGGGTCCAATCTGCGTTGCTGGTTCCTTGGTCCGCCATCTGCCGCAAAGTGAAAAAAAAAAACGCCGGCTCACTTGACTTCACCAGGGGGCAGAGATGGAGTCTGGCAGGCCCGGCTACTAGGCAAACGGGGTACGGCACGGGGGTACGGCACGGGGGTACGGGTATTACATGACATGTACAGTCAGTCAGGTCAGTCAGTCTAATGGACAACGGACGAACGACGAGGACCCGCTGGCACCGACTTCCAAATCTCAGCATGGGCTGTCTGTCGTCTTGGACTCTTGCGTAGCTTGATCAGAGGTGTAAAACAATTCCCCTGCTTCTTTTTATTTATCCATCCAAGACCAGTCGGTGGCGTCGCACAGGATTCCGTACATAATGCGGATTATGTACATACATGCAACTTGCGAAATCCAAAGCTGTCGAGCCGTGGAGCCACTGCGACCCATCCCTGTCCATCCCGATTACTAGTGATACGCCCAGGAAGCGATTGCACTGCCCCTGGTCGTTCGTGACTTGACTTGACTTCAGCAGACCCCAGTTCCCTCCCTCTCTCTTTAGCTGAGGTGAGGTGAGGTGAGGAGAGGTGAGGAGGTGAGGGGTTTGGCCAAGCAGAGAGCAAAGGAAAAAAAAAAAAAGGAACGCTGGAGCGAGGCGTAGGGACAACTCACCTTTTGCAGACTTGCACCAAAAAGAATTAATAGCATCGGAATTGTCCATCTTCGAGCCCCCATTTCCCGTCCTGCGTCATCTTGCGGTGACTTCCGCCGGCAAAGACGAGGATGCTGAGCTTCGGGCGTCTGAGCAAGCACAATCGATCGCAGCACGCATTGCCCGAGCAGCTGTCGACGGGAACGACGTCTGGCACGGCCCAAGCACAGCAGCAGCAGCAGGAGCAGCAGCAGCAGGAGGAGGAGGAGGAGCAGGGTGGCGCGGGTTTTGGCCGTGCTGGCGGCGCTGGTCTCGGCGGACTTGCCAATGGTAGCGCAGCCCACGCGAACTCGTCCTCTGCTGAAGCTTTGCCCCAATCAACCCTGTCCTCCACCAATGCAGCTGTCAGCTCTAGCGACCACCTCAAAACTTTCTTGGACGCTCGACCATCTCCACAGGGGCAGCATCAGTTGCAGTTGCAGCACAAGCGACACCAGCAACACCAGCAACACCAGCAACACCAGCAACACCAGCAACACCAGCAACACCAGCAACACCAGCAACAACATCTACACCAACACCAGCAGCCCCCTCCTCCCCCTCCTCCCCCTTCTCCTCCGCATCTGTTCAGTCAGTCGGTGTCGGGTGGTGTCAATCTTCCTCTTTCCTTGCAGACTTCGGGTCCCGGTGGCTCGTCCTCGTTTGATGGACATCAGCAGCAGACTCCCATAGACTTTGACCCGGCTGACCGTCGCTCACAGAGCCAACGGTACGGAGCTCCCCTCTCCTCTCAGCAGCAGCAACAGCAGCAACAGCAGCAACAGCAGCAACAGCAGCAACAGCAGCAACAGCAGCAACAGCAGCAACAGCAGCAACAGCAGCAGGCTTATGGGATTGCGTCGGGCTCCATCGACGACCTCCCAAGCACAACGGCTCATCACCAGCAGCAGCCACCACTTCAACAACAATCGGCACCTGCACCTGCACCCGCACCTGCTCCTGCTCCCCAAAAGCGGTCCACTCGCAAACTGATCAAGGGCATCTTTGGTTCCAGCCGTGAATCGCACGACAATCATCATCATCAGCAGCAACAGCCTCGGCCGCAAATCACGGGCCACAACCCGACGGGGCCTTACGATAATACAGCTGGACTTGCTCGTAGGCCGTCCAAGAGGGTGAGCAACCATCCTACTCCGAAAACGAACTCGTCGCAGGCGACACAGCTTCCTTCCGATTGGGACTGGCATTCCCAGGGCTCATTTAGCCAGCAACCCTCGCCGCTCCACGAACATGGATCTAACATAGATCCCCTGACGCAGGATCCCCGCATGCCTGTGAACCAAAATAGTACATCCCCATACGATCAAGTCTACCAACCGCCAAATCATCCACCCCCGCCTTTGCAACAACCCCAGCCCCAGCCGCTGCAACGTCGAGGCACCATCGACATTCAGGAACAGCAAGCTCAATCCGAATCACTGCAGCAGCAGGCTTCAAACTACGACCAGCAACCTCGCCATCAACTTCAGCAACATTTTCATTACCCTGCCAACCCCCCATACCAGTCAGCTGGGGAGCCTCACATCGTAACGAGTCAGCTCAAATCGAACCAGCAACTCCAAAACGCGGAAACTATATCGCAGCTGTCGCAAGACTCGTCAGTGACTGATTCGGACCACCGGTCTGCTCCTTCACAGCACCAATTGCCGCAAGCTCAGGGCACTTTTCACGGGTCAACACCATCCCAAGACACCCCTGCCAATTCCTCCACCAGCCAAGGTGCCAGTCTTCAAGATCAAGACCTAGGTGAAATGGCGCCGCCAGCGCCTGGAGGCGGACCGCAATCCAGCCGTCGTGCTCAGGATGCTGAGAAGGGGCTCCGCGGGCAAGTTGATGCACCCCCTGGACCACCGCCTGGATATCACCGTCAAGGTAGCATATCTCTCAATGCCATGAGTCCTGCACCACCTCCAGGTCAAGGTGCGCTGACAAACTCAGGCCATCGTGGAAACAAGGCTTCTCAGTATATTGATGCTTCTTTAGGTATAGACCAAGGTCGAAATAGCCCACAACCATCAGATCGAGACACCGAACTCGAGAAGCAATTCAAAGATCTCCGTAAGTTTGGCTAGCTCCCTTTCCTCTGCTGCTCTTGCCCTGAACAGTCTAATTATCATGCCGCGTGTTTTGTTGAACCATTAATTACGCCGAGAAGTCACCAAGTACAAAAATGTGAAGCGCTTGTATTTCGACGGCAAATCACAAATCGAACAATTGGGTGGTCAAGTTGAGCATTTGCAGAATGCTGTTGCCAACCAACGCATGTCTCAATCACGCACAGCGTGGGACGACAGCGAATATTTGACGAGGTTTAATCGCCTCAGCGGTGCCATCAATAACCTGTCCTTCAACATCCGTAAGGACTGGCGCAGCCTGCCTACATGGGTGGTAAGCTTCGCGAGTGCCGACGCCTTGAAGACAGGAAAGCAAGAAATGACAGCTGTTGGCCGTGCCATCGTGTCCAGGTGGCTCGTGGAGGAATTTTTCAATAGATGTTTTCATCCTGCCCTGGACGCACTACTTAGCGCACAACTGAAAGAGATTGAGATGAGCATTCGAGGAAACTCGTACACGATGCACAGCCAAGAGGAGTTTGATGCGCTCACCACCAAAGTTGTCAATTGGAGAATGGCGACGTTGGACGGACTGCAGAAGAAACTTGGCTCAGCTGAAGCAGCAGAAAATCGGGGGATGGTGACGAATAAGATTACTACCAACTTGACCGCGTACCTGCATCAATTTCTCAGCACGCCGCCTCCCCCTGGAGTCGAGGGAAGCACATCGATGATTGCCGAGTTGGCGGTTGCGATAGCTGGCAACCTTCCTCTAGAAAGTCGAGATGTAGCCATCATGTATCCCCTGCCGGGTGACACAGTGCAGGCGAACATCATGGAGGTCGAGAAAACCGGTCTGCCGCCACTGGAGGGACACAAAGAGGTTGGCGGCGGCGGCGGCGGCGGCGGATCAGAATCAGATGAGGATTCAGATGAGAAAAAAGACAAGATTGGTAAGTCAAGAGGAGCCAAGGGTGAGCTGAGGTTGTTTACTCGCCATCGGGGAAACTGCCTTTGCTCACCTGTGGACGTCGGGAACACTATATTTTTGGCAGAGTGGACACATACTGACCAAGACACACTCGCAGGGCTGTCGAGAGACGCGAGCAAAGTGAGATTTGCCGGATTTGTTGCTCTTGAGGTTAGAGGACGACAAGTCCTCGCCAAGGCGCCTGTGTGGACATTGTGAGCGAAGGTTCAACTTTTCTATGCCGCCACGATTACGAGGGAAAAGAAAAAAAATAAAGAACAAGAAAGAGGTACACTGCACTGGGAACAAGGATTTTCTCTCACTTTCTTTTCTATTCCTCATCTTGTTTTATTTATTCATTGAATTTCGATCTTGCCCACCTTTTTAGCACCAAAGAACAGAAATCTAAGAGGAATGGTATGTACGGGTGCCGAAGAAGCATGGTTTGATACCAAAGATGAAAGACGCGATTACATAGCGAAGGCATAACAGGACGAGCGTAAAGAGAGAAAGCGATCATAGTTCACGTCGGGACTATACCAGTTGAATGAATTTTGTGAAGACATTTCCGTTTCCTACTTTCCTCTCCTTGAGGTCCCAGCTGATGGCTGCTAGATGTGATAAGTTACTGGCTTTATTGGAAAGGTGAAGAAAGCTGTCACGGGGAGATGCGGGTGGGCTGAAGATGATCAGGGTTTCGTGGATCTAAGCCCCCTACTACGTCGATAACGAGATACTTGATACGTTCCCGCAAGAGCAAGGCAAGTGAGGTGACTAGATGGCCAGCCAACTAGGCCCCAAGATGAGTTGTGAGTAATAATGAGGAGTTTCCCGTGCCGGAGGCTGCAGGGGAGGGGCATCGAGTACATAGGTGGCTTCTGTACGGGAAAAAAGATGCTGTATCGTGTAGTCAGTCTGTGGTCAGAAGTGGGGACAGACATGAAGAGTCACACATGTTGATGCAGATGGATGTGGGTGGCCGTTGAGTCACATACATATATACACAGCAAAAAGAGGAGGAGAGGAGAGGAGAGGAGAGGAGAGGGGAGGAAATTCGAAAGTCCTTGCCTGACCCGCTTTGACTAGACGGTAATTGTATGCCACTTGAGAGTGACTGGATACATAATAAACCCACTCGCGCGCCTTCTCTTTGTAGACCATTGGAAGCGTTTTTTCTCCTCACTTCCCTTCCCCAAACCGAAGACGCATTCTCTACACCCACCGCCCGCGAAAACACACAAAGACTCCCCTTCGAAATCGATTGCATCTAGACAATGGCTGTCCGAGCTCAATTTGAGAACTCCAACGAGTATGTTTTTTTCACCTCGATGAGAACCCCGCCAAGTCGCGTGCATCTAGCCATGCACCGACAACCCCGCCCCCGCCATCCAAAGACCTCAAGAGAACAGAGAGCGGACGCTTTATTTTGGTGAAAATTTCAAAATTTCATATAACTGACCTTGCCTTTTCTCTCGCAGGGTTGGGGTCTTCGCGACCCTCACTAATTCATATGCCTTGGTGGCCCTCGGTGCCAGCCAAAACTTCTACAGTGTCTTTGAGGCAGAGCTTCAGGATGTCGTGCCCACAGTCCGCACGACTATCGCCGGAACTCGCATCATCGGCCGATTAACGGCTGGCAACCGAAAGGGTCTCCTTGTGCCCACCACCACCACAGACCAAGAATTGCAACATCTGCGCAATTCTCTCCCAGATTCTGTGCGCATTCAGCGCATCGAAGAGCGTCTCTCTGCCCTTGGAAATGTCATTGCCACCAATGACCACATTGCTCTGGTTCACCCTGATCTCGAGCGCGAAACTGAAGAAATTATTGCCGATGTCCTCGGGGTCGAGGTGTTCCGACAAACCGTTGCCGACAACGTCCTTGTCGGCAGCTACATGAGCTTGTCAAACCAGGGCGGTCTGGTTCATCCCAAGACGAGTATTCAGGACCAGGACGAACTCTCAAGCCTGCTGCAAGTGCCTCTTGTAGCCGGCAGTGTCAACCGCGGCAGCAATGTCGTCGGTGCTGGCATGGTTGTCAATGACTGGCTGGCCGTCACTGGCCTTGACACCACTGCCACAGAGCTCAGTGTGATTGAGAGCGTTTTCAGACTCGGCGAAGGCATGGGACCCAGCAACATCAACACAAGCATGAAGGACACCATGGTCGAAAGTTTCTACTAAAATGCTTGCCAAAGAAACCTTTGGAAGCTTTTGGGTTCGCTCGATGAACGGGCTGTTTGGTTTTTTTTTTTTTTTCCACATTTTTGCACCAACATAGTTCTGGGGGCACGCACGGTGTTTGGTATCAAAGTTCTCATGAATTTTATTTGCATGGTATTGAAATTCCTCTCCTGCTTACCTTTCGACGGCAGGAGACATCCCACCACCAGATGAGGAAAAAATGATGTGGGAACATAAATTCCTGAAAGAACCCTGTAGACCAAAAAAAAAAAAAAAAAGGTAGTCTCCTTTTTTGTCGTCGGCGTGTACAAGCGGTTCGCGGTATCACACCACGTCTTGGCTGCAGGGCATCATCGAATCAGTCTGCATGGATGGCGTTTTACTGTTTGCCTTTCAATTGCGTTATCTTTTGATACTTTTTTTGATACTTATACAAGGGTGGTCCTAGGTAGTAGGGGTGAAGGAGAAGGAGAGGAATGCCGGCCAAGTATCTTAGATGATGATTGCTACATACCCTTTGCGACCTTTGCTCGAGGCGCTTGAATGCAGACTAAAATGACGTGCAAGTATGTCCAGTTCCCTTTACTACTGTGACCATAGACAATGACGAGCTAGAAATGCCCGATTCCAGGACAAGGCCGTTTTCTCCCTCTTTTTTTCCACGTCCGCCTCCCCACCGCCTACCACGTTTGTGACCTGTGACCACCCACTCCAAGGAAGCCGTCCGCTGCGACAAACCGGCAAGAAACTCACAACAATGACGAGAAAAAAAAAGGCCAACAATCACCCCCCACAATATTCCATCCTTTCATTCTCACCAATTGACCGGTGTTCATGATGACTGTACACCAAACCAACAAGATGACTTCTTCTCCCGGCCCAACAACCCCAAGTCATCTCGACCCCTCCGAACTAGGAACCAAAGAATAGTATGCCCCCCTCTTCAGATCTGCCAAATAAATCCAAAATCAAAGTATCTGAATGCCAACTCCCCCCCCCCCCCTGGAACACCCTCTACGCGCGCGAATCAGCCAACCACGCCTCCAACCCCTCCGACATCGGCACAGTCTGGTTCGACGACGCCGACGCCGAGGCCAAGATGATCCGGTTCCTCAACGAGCTGCCGTCCCTCTCGGGGCAGAAGCAGCACGCCTCCCTCCTCGACCTAGGCTGCGGCAACGGCTCCATGCTCTTCTCCCTCCGGGGGCAGGACTGGTCCGGCCCGGCCCTCGGCGTGGACCGCAGCCCGCAGAGCGTGCGGCTGGCCCGGCAGATCGCCTCGTCCAAGGAGGAGGACGAGGACGAGGCCGATGGGACGCCCGTGTCCTTCGCCGAGTGGGACGCCATAGCTGGGCCGTACGAGACCGTGCTGCTGGGGCCCGCGCAGCAGCAAGGATGGGACGTGGTCTTGGACAAGGGTACTTTTGACGCCATATCGTTGTCGGATGAGCGGCTCGGGGGGAGGAGGCTCTGCGAGATATACCCCGAGAGAGTTCTTCGTCTGGTTAAAAAGGGCGGGATTCTGCTCATCACGAGCTGCAATTGGACCGAGGACGAGCTGACGAATTGGTTCGCCGGGAAAGATGCCGAGGGGGCCTCGGAAGACGGCAGATTCGTGGTGGCAGGGAGGGTCGAGTACAGGACGTTTAGTTTTGGGGGAGTCAAGGGCCAGACCATCAGTACACTGTGTTTTAGAAGGGTTTGAAGGATGGGGAGAGGGGGAGAGGGGGGAAACAGCGTGTAGACAGCGCATATAGAGACACAGCTTTGATACCCCGGCTGCTGTGACACCTGGATTTGTGACTATTTAGAGAATTTCGATGTAGGCCAAACGCGCATTTGAGCATCGTGTCACCAGTCCGAGGTGATTGATTACTGGTTTCACTGGCACTGATGCGCCCCCTTTTCGTTATAAAGGCTGTTTTCTGTTTTCTTTTTTTCTTTTTTTTCTTTTTTTTCTTTTCCTCTTGCATCCTCTTCTTCCACCTTCCTGGTCTTCCCTGGTTCTATGTTCGTATACGCACCCTTCGTTCCCAGGTTTAGCCTTCCAAATATCTTGGTCAGACCAACGTGACCCCCGCCTGTCCCTCGGTTTGCACAACAATGTCAACATCTCTCCAACGCTCGCACCCCAACATCGTAGACGAAGAGGGGCAAGAGTAAAATATAAGTAACTGATGTTCATCTTTGTTAGGGAACTTTGACCGAGTGCAGGTATCTTGGTAGTCGTCGTGGCAGCATCAAGGGAATTGCTTCATTACGTCTCTCTTACTGTCTCGTGTCATTCTATGGTGATGTATTCATAGGCTCCCCGCCCGGTGCGGATCCCGTTGCCTCAGCCGCCGCTGTAGTCGCAAAATACCGAACGTCCACATCATCATCCTTTTGCAGTTTTGTCAGGTTCGGCACAACG
Organism: Epichloe amarillans; assembly: GCA_024072835.1. Classification (NCBI taxonomy): domain Eukaryota; kingdom Fungi; phylum Ascomycota; class Sordariomycetes; order Hypocreales; family Clavicipitaceae; genus Epichloe; species Epichloe amarillans. The sequence goes on along the minus strand of CP099637.1, from coordinate 1,481,389 downwards.
CGCTGTTGAATAAGTTCTTGGCCCTTGGGTGATGGTACAATCTCGACGCCCTCCTTCTCCAATGAATACAGAGTCCCCTCGTCCGGCAAGCGGCGCAGCGCGTTGATGAGTACCGAGTAAGTCTTGGCTACGTTGAATCGAATGTTGGGAATATCGTCGTCAACCATCTTGTCCAGCATGGGCAGGATGGACTTAGCGATGACGCTCATGCTGACGACACTGGCCAGAGTCTGTGTACCAGAATTAGATATAATCCTTGATTCAAAGATTTTCTGATGTCATCGATCACCTACCGATATGGCAAAGCAAGTGGTCATCCTGTAGAGGTAATTCGGGTGGCTGCCCATTCCCATGACCTTGGGAATGATTTGTTCGCTAGCCCACTCAACGCCAAACACCTCCGTCAACTTCTTGAGGTTGTGTGTGGCTGCCTCGCGGATGGAGAAGACGGTGTCTCCCAACCAGCCCATGCATAGGTCGCTCAATTTCTCGTCGAAGAATTTGACACCAAGCTGACTAGCAAGCAGAGGAATGTACTCGATGATGGCAAGACGCACTCTCCATTGCTTATCCTCAGCCAACTGTACAATGGCGGGGAGCAGGGACTGTGATAGCAGGTCAATGCCAATGACTTGCGCGAAGTTCGGTTAGTAAAAAAAGTGTTCTTGCAATATCGATATAATGCCATCCGGGCTAACCTTGGTTGACTTGCTCGAGTTTCGAAATGATGTGAAGTCTCACTTCGGGAAATTCATCCTTGAGCATCTGGAGGAACATAGGCAGCAAGTGGCCGATAGTCCTGATGAAACAATCAAGTCAGTACATCGATGAGCATCGTCATTGAGACATTTTGAGCTACAACGCACTCTTGCTTGCCCAGAATAGGGGCTAGCCCGCTGATTTGTGTACCCAATGCGGCGCGAACGTGCTGTGAGTTGTCGGATACAAGATCCTCGACGCTGCCCATGATGTCGTTCAACAAAGTGGATCGGTCTACCAGAGCGCAGAATCCAGGGATTTGGCCGGCTATGGCGGTTCGAACTTCGGCCTCATTATCTTTGAGAAGCTTCACAAATGCGGGCACGAGATCTCGGGACACCACCTCCTCGTCTACAGCCTTGGCAATCTACATTATATCCTTGTCAGTACACGCAAAGACAATGTAGGAATGGGCGCAGAACGAACCTTTTCAAATCGGTCGGCAATCATGTAACGAACCCTCCAGCTCTTGTCTTCTATCAAGTTTCGCAGGGATGTCAACAAAACGCCGTGGCTAGATTGTTGTTCTTTGGGGACAACCTCGGCGATGGAAATGAGAATTTCAACGGTGAGCAATCGCACGCTATCCTGGTCGTCCTGAACAAGATGCTGGAAGAGGGGTATCATTTCGTCGATGACGACAGATGCAGGCATTTCCTTGACGAACTTGGCCATGTTGGTGGCAGCTTGTCTGCGAACCATGGGGGTTTCATCATGTACAAGGAGACCGAACTGCTGGCGGAGTTGTTCTTGAATGGGCGGAGAGACCTTGCGGTAAAGAGTTGTGAAAAGGCCACAGCCAGAAACCTTGGAGGTGAACCAGTCGGCCTTGGACAGTCGAATGGTGAGAGGGATGAAATACTCCTCAGCTTGCTGTGCTGAGAGGCTTTCGCAGATCTTGTTCAACGATTCGACGGCCTAGATTGTTTGAGTGAGCTAGAGAGGCCCGCGCCTAGTGATGCTGGGTTGAGAAGACCAGAAAAGACGATTGTAGATGCGTGCGTACCTTATCTCGGACGACTGGTTCTTCGATGGCGGCCAAGTTCTCCAAGGGCGAGAGCAGGACATGTCCAAAAGAAGGTCCTCCAACATACTCGACAAAATCGCCCAGTTCCTCGCTCAGCGCAACCAGAACCTCATCCTCGTCCTCGACCGATTCTGTAGAGTGGGAACATGGGTGGTTAGAAGTGAAACGTCATGATGACTTGACAGGCAGATGGGCAAAGCAAGACTGACCATCGAGGAATGGAATGAGCTCGTCCCTGGTGCGCTCAGCGCCGAGAGCAAGGGCAATAGTAGAAAGACGGTGGATGGCGTTCAGGCGAAGAAGGACATCATCGTGCTATGAGAGGAAACATGGCGGTTAACAGAGCTCAGGAGCAAAGCAAGGCGAGGCAAAGCAAAGCGAAGCGAAGGGGAAGGGACTGGGGGCCCGCTTGGATGATGGATGGATTGGGAGGGAGTATGACACCTTTGAGTGTCTATCAAGGACTGGAGGGGGACTGGACTGTGGCGCAATTAATTTGACCGCCTCACCTTTAGCTCGTCGATGAGAACAGCGATGGGATAAAGCTCATCGTTTGTGTTGGTCGCGTCAGTCATGGCGAACGACGGGGTGACAGCGCTTTCACTGGCGAGAGTCAGAAAGCGTCGTCGGGGTGGAGGAGAGAGAAGATGGCAAAGCGAGGGATGAATGAGGTGGTGGTGGTGGTGGTGGTGGTGGTGTTGGTGGTGGTGGTGGTGCTGCTGCTGCTGCTGCTGCTGCTTGCTGCCCGTGCCGGTCGGTGCTGGTCGGTGCTGGTCTGCTGGTCGTGGGTCGTGGAGCCCGAAACAAAACACCAGAGCAGAACAAGCCACACGTCAATCTGGTGCTGGGCGTTGTGGCGTGGCGCGGCGTGGCGTGGGGCGGGGCAGGACAGCGGAGTTCTGCAGATTCAGTGCAGCCGCAGCACTGATATCTTGGACAAGCGCTAGAGAGGGCCGGACAGCGCCAGACAATGACCACCCATTGACTCATTGAGAGGGAGGAGGGAGGGGCTGGCCAACAAACGACGACGACGACGACGACGACGACAACGACATTGGACTGGACAGTCAGAGTCACAGTTCGGAAAATATTGAAAGTACCAGCCTTCTGCATGAGGGCGGCTATGTACGATCTGAATGATGGGAAACGCACCTACAGTGTTTCTTCTCATTGGCGAACACAAGCTTTACCAAGCTCCAAGCTCAGGAACGACCCCTCACTACTCCTCACTACTCCTCACCACTCCTCACTACTCCTCACTACTCAGCTGTCTCCCGGCCCCCTTGCAAGCGGCTTGGCTTACTACCCTAGAGCTACTGCGCCAAGCCGAGGGGCACTCAACTCACCCCAGTCAAAACAAAAGACCCCGCCATAATTAATTGCTTCAACGCCTTCAACGCCATCATATCGCATTCCACGCAATCGACTGCAATCAGCCCACTGCCGACAGGTTTTCGAGGTATTGAGCCTTGACCTCCCCCCCATTTCGTCATGCCGACCATCTCTGTTGACAAGTACAAGCTCTTTGAAGCTCTTGGCAAAAAGTACGTTACCTTCGCCTCAAGCGTGCTTTTCTGCCCCTCCTCCCCGTCCTCCGATGTTCGCCTTCACATCCTTGACAACAAACATTTTTTTCTGAGCAGGACTTTGGTGCAAGTGGTATAAAGACGCTCCATCAGGTTGCAAGGCTGCAAGACTACAAGTGTTGCGCCAACTCGCAACCGCATACTGACCCGGTTGCCTGCCTGCAGATTTACAAAGGAAGAGTTCGAAGATCTCTGCTTCGACTATGGCATCGAACTCGACGAAGACACGGAGGACCAAGAGCGCCCAATCGTCGACGGCAAACAGGAGCCTCCTCAGCTGAAGATCGAGATCGGAGCCAACCGTTATGATATGCTCTGTTTCGAGGGAATCGCCCTCAACTTGAACATCTTCCTCGGCAACATGAAGCCGCCAAATTTCCGCCTTGTCAAGCCCAAGGATGCAGAGGCACAAGTTATCAAGGTCTTTCCCGACACCACCAAGGTCCGGCCTTATGTCTCAGGCGCAGTGTTACGCAACATCAAGTTCACCCAGGACCGCTATGACTCCTTCATTGCCCTGCAGGACAAGCTGCATCAGAACCTGGCCCGAAACCGAACGCTTGTGTCCATGGGCACCCACGATCTTGATACCATCAAAGGACCTTTCACATACGAGGCCCTCCCCCCCAAGGATATCAAATTCGCCCCTCTCAATCAGACCAAGGAGATGAATGCGGAGGAGCTCATGACCTTTTATGAAAGCGATAAACACCTGGGACGGTTCCTGCACATCATTCGCGATGCTCCCGTATATCCAGTCATCTACGATGCCAACCGAGTCGTCTGCTCACTGCCGCCCATTATCAATGGAGAACACTCAAAAATCACGCTCAACACTACAAACGTCTTCATCGAAATCACTGCCACCGATATGACCAAGTTGCAAATTGTCACTGACATGCTCGTCACCATGTTCTCTCAATACGTAGAGGAGGAGTTCACGGTCGAGCCCGTGCGCATCATTTCTGAGCACAATGACTTGACGCGAGAGACCCCTTCTCTGCGACCTCGTGTTACTCACGCCGAAGTCGACTACCTCAACAGCTGCACGGGTCTGAATGAGTCACCAGAGAGCCTCTGCAAGCTTCTCACCAAGATGGCCTATGTATCCAAGCCCTCAGACAAGGAACCCAACCTGCTGGAGGTGGCTATTCCCCCGACTCGTGCCGATGTTCTGCATCAATGTGACATCATGGAAGATCTCGCCGTCTGCTACGGTTTCAACAAGTTACCCCGTACTGCGCCTACTCGAAGCGCCACCATTGGTGCGCCCCTCAAGATCAACAAGCTCGCCGACATTGTACGACTGGAAGCCGCCATGGCAGGCTGGAGCGAAGTCATGCCACTTATTCTGTGCAGCCACGACGAGAACTTTGCTTGGTTGAACCGGAGAGATGACGGCAAGACCGCCGTCAGATTGGCCAACCCCAAAACACAGGAGTATCAAATCGTCCGCACGTCTCTGCTCCCGGGATTGCTCAAGACGATCCGTGAAAACAAAGGTCACGCCGTTCCCTTCAAGATTTTCGAAACATCAGACGTTACCTTCAAGGACGAATCTGCTGAGCGTAAAGCCCGCAACGAGCGCCATTTTGCTGCCGCATGGTGTGGCAAGTCCAGTGGTTTCGAAACCGTCCACGGCCTGCTCGACCGTGTCCTGGCTATGCTTCGCACCGCTTTCCTCACCCACGACGAGGGCTTGAGCGGCAAGTCCGTCGACTACCAGGTGAAGGAGAACCCCAGCAAGGCCGATGGCTACTGGATCGAGGAACTCAACGAAGAGACTTTCTTCCCCGGCCACGCTGCCTCGGTGCACCTGCGTCTCGATGGTAAGGAGAGACGTATCGGCGAGTTTGGCATCATTCACCCTGCTGTATTGGAGAAATTTGACTTGAGGTATGTACATCCACCATTCTTGACATCACTCTTCCTCCAGAGAGGGTTTCGTGATTGACCCTCATTATTGCAAATCCCGTCCCATCAATCCCTCCTCATCAATCAATCTCTTCATGCTAACAATATCGCCCACAGATACCCCGTCAGCACGCTCGAGATCAATCTCGAAGTCTTCTTATAAACGATGATTCGAACCTCGCCATGTAGGTGAAGAATCTAAAGCAATGAGCTTCGGATCGGGATCACACGTAGAAAAAAGATATCTAGTGAAGAAAAAAGGGTGGTTCGGGGGTGTGCTAACTATGTTTACGGGCCTTGCTTGGATGCGCAATCCGGAAATGAATTTGACGAGATAATAGACCAAGCGAATAAAAGAAGTTCCAACGTCTACAAGCTATATTATCAAGACGCAGAAAAGAAACAGAACCCTAAGCTTGACTTGAAAACTGCTCTTGTCGCTTGTATTAGATATACTGATAATGCTTCGCTTCGGTGCATCTCATCCATCATCATGTCTATGAAACAGCCCATCACTATTATACATTTATCGCCCCCCCCCTCACTCTCTCATCGTACGGCCTCAACCCGCCAGCTCTTCGCCATTTCCTCCCATGTCCTGCTGATAGCTGGTCACGACAATCGATGTTTCGGCTCCTGCGGATGTGCTCATTGCCGGTCGTTGGTGTAGCGTTAGCGATGAACTGGGGACGTCCATTGTCGACTGTCTCATGTAGCCAGATGCTACTAGATCGGGCGAAACAGATAAGCCATATGAGGGACTGACATTGTCATCGCTGCCCGTCTCCGCTTCGTCAGTTGCCTGAACTATTGCCCATCCGCAACTGAGTTCATCTTTAGGCCCATAGCATTTTGGGAAACCTCCCGATAACGAATCAGTGATAAGGAGCCTATGGGAGAACGGGCGAGGCGGGAGACATTCGTGAATGACCGTGTCAGAGCTCTCCACAATATCATAAGGTCCCAACTCATCCTGTCCGCGGAAGATGTCCCTCTATGTCATCTCGCGCAGTTCTTGCTCTTTACGCGGCGGTGGCACAGATCCCGATCCTTCTGCGCGGCCAATATTGCTCAGCATGCCTTTGCCTAGATTCAGCCCAGACAGACCATCTCGAATCGTGGTAAAGGCACTCGAGCCTTCCGCAGAGGCACTATGGCGCGGCGAGGCTTGCTTCGCGTCTGGGGTGAAAGCTTGGTGAGCAGTCTCAACCGCCGTCAACACAGACTGGCTGCTGCCCAAGCTCGGCGGTTTTGGCGTTCCTGTGGTGGATCGTGAGTCCTGGTCAAGGCGAGGGAAATCGTAAAGGTTGGAAGCTGCTGCTTGACGGCCGTTTTCGGCTGCAGCGGCGGCATTAAGACCAGCATTCATCTCATCATCCGTCCGGCCAAACGCTTGATACCACCATCTTATATCCTTCAGGTTTGGAAGAAGAATTCTTTCTTTTCCCCTCACCCTGTCATCGGTGGTCGGGTCGAAGTCGGGATTGGTAAACTCTTGCCTTCGGCAGAGGAAGTAGTCCCACACCGAGGACGTCCTTTCACTGACTCTGGCGTCCTTACGCTGTTTCTCTGAGTTGTAAAGGAACGTACCGTACTGGCAGGAGTACAAATGGTACAACAACCGCCGCAGGAAGCGTTCATTGTACTCGAAGCGGGAAGGATTTTGCCTCACCAGTTGGTACGCACAGTCAAGGAATTGGTGAAAGACGGGGCTCACCATCTTCGGAGTAGTAGCCTCGTCATCCACGACCTTCCCAGAGGCGATCTCACTGACCGTCGCCGGGTCAGCATCTTCCTTGCTTGGGTTGAAGAACCGCCGAGCACCCGTTAGGACATTTTGCAAAGCATCATTTCGCCCATCATTTTCTCCAGGCTGAACCTTGGCCCCGGCCAGGGCATCTCTTTGAACGGTGAACCAGTCTTCGTGATTCAGATGCCCGGAACGTAGCCTAAACATATGACCGAATGAGAGCCAATCTTTTTCTATCAGGACGATGAAGCCATCAATAGTTCTGAAGTACGGATCTAGCATGATTTGTGCCAGGGCGCTCAGCTGACTTGTACGATCCCACCCATCTGAGCAGTGTATTAAAACGTGTGAATGGTTGATGCCAATTCTTCGAGCAATTATTGCTGACCCATCCAGAACATCATGTATGTGCCTTAGCCAACCGCTCTGGTGCAAGAGTTCCCGATTGGGCGGCAGTGGAGAAATATCGGCGTCCTTGAGCGCTTCAACCACCTTGTTCAGGGAGTTGCGCATGACATGAATATTTTCGATACTAAGAAAAGATTTGGTTGCGAACTTGTACTTGTCCATGTTTTCGGATCCCATGCCTTGCACTTGATTCACCATTGCATTAATGGTAGGACGGGCATCGACAATCATGTTAGCCTGCTGCCGTCCATATATTCGTGTTTCACCAGTCTTTTCGTCGTAGACGGCAGCCGATCGAGAGATGAGCTCATCTTCGTAGCGCTCCATGTCGGTCAATGTCGACTCGAGCATGCTTCCGTCCACTGAATCTGGCTGGCTAGCGGGAAGTGTAGATTCATCCGAGCCACCGGGCATCCAAGCAGAGAAAGATGCTGCGACGAGCCTTTCATCCTGAACATTCGTCTTTCTGGTGATGCCGGCGAGCGGTTGAGAGCTTCTGGTAATGGTGCAATTGTTGACGGGGTGGATGTAGGACAATACCGGAATTCGATTCCGAGAGCGAAATTCGCGAGCGTACTTGAGGACATTATCCGAAATCTTGGACGGCACAACCAAAACGGCTGGGTAAGTGTCGCAGAATGAATAGTCGTGGTTAATATTAGTGACCCTCCAGCCTTTGTCAGCAAGCTTTTCGCTGATGCCCTGTCTGCGAAATTCGGCCTTGGGGTTATAGAGTTCCCACCCATTCATCTCCTTTTCATGCTTCAAGGGCCTATGGCTAAACGCGTAAAGCTTCTCGACAGTGCCAAGTTTGCACGTACGAGACTTTATGAAGTCAAACGCTTCCCGGGCCACCTCGTTGTCAGCAAAGTTGAAAGTGACAAAGGTGAAATCTCGACATCGAATACGGATGGACGGTGCTTGATGAGAAGAAGGAGGTGTCGGTCGAAAGGCACAGTACGAGAGAATGGGAAAAGTCAACCATCGCTCTCTGATCTTGGGTGGCGTGGAAGAGTCTGATTCGGGATCTGTGGGCGGCTGTATGGGAGCACAAAAGACCATGTGAAAGTCGGTGAGTCGTAGAGTACCGGTGGTGGTCTGGCCACCGTAAATGCCTTGGACATTGCGAATTTCCTAGTATTTACCAAGTCCATATTACTATGTTGTTCCCTTTGACTGAAACCGACAGTGGGATCACCGTCCGCGACTACTCACCTTTCTTACTTCCATCTCTCCTTTGATAAAAATGGCTTGCGCTTCCTTTGCGAACCCTTCGATCGCTGTGATCGCCAAAGAGGCCCCGATACAGCGAAATAAGCTGCTGTCGCGGCCAACTGTTGGAGCTCCCAGCCGCCGTGTCCGCAACTCGGCTTTACAGGTGTCGTCAGCGCAGCGGATATGAGCTACTTCTCAGAGGATCGCATCCAGGTCGGCGGCGGGCGGTACGGAGAGGTGGAATATTTTTAAGACGATTTATAACATCATCAACCGACAAGCTGAAGAGCAGCTCCCGATGTATTGATGATGGTCTGGGCGAGCTGGAACGACTGGATGACGAGGGTTGTCCTGGAGCACTATGTATCGTCGCAGATCACAAGCCGAGCTTGATCGTCCAGCATGGGGTAGGAAAGGTGGGGGTGTTGGCGGCGAGCCAGGAAGGAAGACGTCAGGCGTTGTCCTCTGAGAGACACGGGCAACGGGGAAGGAACCAATCTGCCAATCTGGAACTAGACTAATTAAATTAGTAAGCGATGGCAAGAGGCCAGAGTCTCTCCGTAGATTTTCCGCAAAAGGTAACATCTGCCCCACTGCCCTACTGCCCACCGGCATAAAAGGCAAGAGGACCAGAAAAATATTCCTGCGCGTGCAGATTTAGGGCTCAACCCACAGCCGAAAATTAGAGGGGCCAAAGTATCCTGCGCAGAAGAGCATCGCGAAACCCTCTCGACCGACTTCAGCCCGCTTCCGAATTATACCCCCCCCCTCTCCACCCCCTTCCATCGACCGCCGTTCTCCTTTTTTTTCGTTGTTCACTGGAAACCGACTCACACAAATCTATTCAAGATGGCTCACCCCGGATCCCAGATGTGAGTGTCTCCTTGCTTGCCGTCATCGTCCTCATTGTACATCAACGGATTGTGTGAGATGCCCACCGAAATGGAAAGGCCAAACGTACCTGAAGGAGTGATTTCGCACAAAGTGTCTGGGGGACTCGGAGAGTCTTGTTGCGTTCCAGAATACGGCGTACCGCTACTGCTGCTCGCTACTTGGAGATTGAACGCTCTTTACAGCAACAAGGATAAAAAGATGGGGGCTATTGCAACATTTGAAGATTGGAAGTCTCCAGACTTTGAAGCAAATGCCAACTCGCTGTGGAGGGATGGGCAATGGGCCCCCGAAATTCCCCGGGATTCACAGAACTTGCCAACGAGAACCAATGTCAGGATGAACCGTCACTAACTCACATATTCTAGTTCCAAGAGGAGAAAGTTCGTCGCCGACGGCGTCTTCTACGCCGAGCTCAACGAGTTCTTCCAGCGCGAGCTCGCTGAAGAGGGCTACTCCGGCGTCGAGGTCCGCGTCACCCCTACCGTCACCGACATCATCATCCGCGCAACCCAGACCCAGGAAGTCCTCGGTGAGCAGGGCCGCCGCATCCGCGAGCTCACCTCCCTGATCCAGAAGCGCTTCAAGTTCCCCGAGAACTCGGTCTCTCTGTACGCCGCCAAGGTCCAGAACCGTGGTCTCTCCGCCGTCGCTCAGTGCGAGTCCCTCCGCTACAAGCTCCTCAACGGTCTGGCCGTCCGTCGTGCCTGCTATGGTGTCCTCCGCTTCATCATGGAGTCCGGCGCCAAGGGTTGCGAGGTCGTCGTCTCCGGAAAGCTCCGTGCCGCTCGTGCCAAGTCCATGAAGTTCACCGACGGCTTCATGATCCACTCTGGTCAGCCCGCCAAGGACTTCATCGACACTGCCACTCGTCACGTCCTGCTCCGCCAGGGTGTCCTGGGTATCAAGGTCAAGATCATGCGTGGCTCTGACCCTGACGGCAAGGCCGGCCCCCAGAAGTCTCTCCCAGACGCCGTCACCATCTACGAACCCAAGGAAGAGCAGCCCGTTCTCCAGCCCATCAGCCAGGACTACGGTGCTAAGGCCGCTGCTGCCCAGGCTAGCCAAGATGCTCGCGTCGCTGAGCAGGAGGGCGAAGTCGTCGAGGCCGAGCAATAAACAATGAGAGCTCGCGATTACAAAACGCAAAAAAAAAAAAAAAACGTACACAACCAAGGGCTTGGCGATGGATTTTGACACAAAGATGAGAAAAAAGAAACCAACGGAATTCAAGGGGACAGCGCGAGAAAGTATGACGTTCCTACGAATTTACACGTATGAAACTCGGACGGGCGGAGGAGAGTGAGGAAAGAAGCCAAGGCGAAATTGGCGGTCTACCCGAAGGCGTCAATCCATTGATCTTATTTGCATCTGCTCAGGGCATTGAAAGGTTTTAATCTTGTTTTATGTGTAATGGTAGACCTAAAGCCATGAAAGAGAATGAGACCCGAGATTTCGATGAACCCCGGAAACAGAAAGCAAGCAGACTCTGCCAGCTTTGTCTCGCGTGCATGCTTGTGAAGCGCTGAATCTAGGCACAAGGAGTGAACAGGGAACGACGACTACTCCTGTAACAATTCAAGACTCCAGGCACAAAAGTACGCACCATTACTCTTGACCCGCCGAGTGAGGAGCGTGACTAGTAAAGTAGTAGCCATGTCCTGACCGCCGCTGCAAAGCCACACGAAGCTCACACATGCAACAACACAATACAGCACGACATCTCAAGCCCGGCGGCTTCGAACGTGAAAGAGCACGGCACAACAACACGGGGCGGCATGAGGTTGAGCAAACCCCCCGTACGGACAGAGCAGCCGAGTAAGTCGCCGGCGAAAACATCGTTCAAGGTGACTTGATACATTCATCTATCAATGCGAAAGACGCCTGACCCCTCCCTCTACGCCTACGCCAAAGCATCCAGTACTATGCCGCCAGTCGACCGACCGAACCTCCTTGTCATGAATAATGCAGTTCTTGGTACTCGTACTCGTACAAGGAAATAGAGTGATTTCCGAGTGATTTCCGTACAGCGTCACCGTTAGCTTTCGTTCCCTTGCCCAAATGCACCAGCATAGATAGATGTTTACCGCCCTTGCGAATCCCTCATGGAACTAAATCAGGCGGGGACAAAAGAAAAGAAAGAAAACGCCCCCCCCCCCCCTCATCTCCCCCCTTCCCAAAAAAAAAACAAACTATAGAAGAAAATCGACAATGATGAAGACAGCTCGTTCGTGTCTGATTATCTTTCTGAACTTTTTTTTTGCGAAAAATCACCCAAATGTCATGTAGATTCGATCCTGTCCCCGTCCTGGGACGGATGTCGCGCTCTTCGCGCAACGGGGTGACCAACTAGAATGAGGAAAATTGTATCGTGCACGCATAATTATGATGTCGACCGGCGAATTTGTTGACTTTGAATGGGGGCCTCGGAAAATGTGAAACGGCAAAGAGGCCATGGCAACAGACTGAAGAGCGCAAAACGAGGTAGCCAACGGGTGTACACTCTCCGTGACATTGATTCCAGCCCCACGCAATGTTCGGATGATTGGATACCGTCAGCGGTGTGTTCTGCGTCCCCTAATATCATCTTTCAGCTGACTTCTTCCGGGTTTGCAATTCAATTGCATTGCCGTACTGTTCCTTTTTGCCATTGCCATTGGCATTGCCGTTCGACCGGCCTTCGTCCCCACTGTCTTCAGCGAGATCCGTGAGTCCAAAGCCTGCGGCTTCTTCTTCGTCGTATGCCCGTATTAGACCTTCTCTGTCGTCGTCGTGACCGCTGAGGCTGTGTCGCGATGGGTCACCGCTCCTTCGGGCTTGCATACTGCGCCGAGTTTGGAATCCAGAGACCATGTCAGTTGGGGTAGCGTCGTATCCGCCTCGCCCAGCAACAAGTTTGTGGCCGCTCGGATCGCCACGAGAAAGATTCAAAAGGTAGACTCCAGTAAAAGTCACCAGAAAGCCGCAGAGAAGTGACAATGTGTTGACCGGGTCCGTGGTGTTGAATCCGCTGAACAGAATAAACGAGGCGCAGAGAGTAGCCGTGGTAAACGTTACGTAGTAGAGTGGATTGACACTGTATTGTATAACCAAATCAGTTCCTGGTTTGACGACTTTCGCGAGAGATGGCGCGATACGAGACGCTGTAAACTTACATGTTGGTGGGGAAAGAAGCCAGAGCCTTGTTGAAGTAATTCATCTGCGTGATGATGCAAACACCCGTCAAGATCATAAAGACGTAGGTAGAAGGATGGCTGAACTGATTGTTGCCGGCAAATGTGAGCTTTAGAGCGATGCCGAAAGCCTTGACGGACATGACTGAAATGGAGCCGACGGTTGAGCAAATGGAGAGGTAGATGAGGGCGTTCTTTTTGCCGTGCAATGGCGCGATTTTGTAGATCATGAACAGCGCGAACGCAACAACAGTAACCGCGTATAAGAGGAAGCCTGGCATGGTGCTCGGTTAGTGAAACAGGCACAGAATGGTCACATCATGCGTGTGACCTTGCGCGGCGGAACCAGTCTTACCAGGCTGAAGAGCATATTCCAGAATTTGGTCGATGGTCTCAATTTCCTCGTCCGGTGGGGCATGAAGAACAATCACCACAGCGCCGATGAGGCAAATGGCACTACCTAGCTTGCCTAGCGTTCCAAGCTCTTCCTTGAGGAAATAGGATCCTAGAACAGCGCCGATGAGGACACTGAGAGCTCCGAGAGGCGTGACCAGAATCGCGGGGGCGAAGGCGTAAGCGGCGAAGTTGCAGATCTCTCCGATTCCGACTGTTGAAACCAAGATTAGTGGCATGACTGACAGTGTGTTCATGTGATGATGAGAGACTCACGGGTTGCGATACCAGCCCACCATAACGGGCTCTTTAAATACACGAAACCATCGCCTTCGAAGCCATGTCTCTCCTCAGCTTGTATCAAACCCTGAGATATGAGAAAAGTTAGTTTAAAGAGCAGTTCAGGCCCAAGTAGTCCAGTCCCAGATGCGTAGCGGCACGAACCTTCTTCGTGATGACAAAACTTGTACCTGAATTGAGGGTGAGTATTTCTTTTCTTTTCTTTTCTTGTCTTTTGTTTTTTTTTGCATGGCGGGAGGTCGTTCGAGGAGGAGCAACTAACCAATGGCCAACGCTGACGACATGGCAAGCGCCAAGCCAATATATCTAGACAAAGGCAAGTTAGTGGGACGGCATCTCTCGAAGGTCTGGAAGAGAGGAATCGCGGGTGCGTTGGAGACGGATTCGACAGAACTGAGGGGCTCAAGTGTCGTGGAAACGTACTTGTCTTCAAGCATGATGATCGCAGCGACACCAAATTAACGTCTCAAAAGTCTATGGACCAATCTCTATCGATTACAAAAGAGAGAAGAATGATGCCACGCGACCAAGAACCAAGAAGGAGGGATGTTGTCGTCGCCAGCTGCCTCGAAACAAGAGTATTGAAGTGGGCAGGCAAGCAACGACACACGGTAACGACTCGATTCTCAAGCTTGACAACGTTGGCGCATACGAAATAATGGAAATAATTCGTGGGGGATAAGTCGAGAGGCGCACGTCGATCCAGCCGAGGAGAAATAAAGCGGAATGCGGAGTGTAGATGCGGCGTGGTACGTGGACGGGGTCGGTAATCGTTAGTCTCGTCAAGGTCGATGATGTCAGCTTCGTCCCAGACGAAGCCCAGACGAAGAGGAGGAATTGGATGAGAACGGGCGGCGGCGGCAGAAGAGAACACGAGGGCGATGAGGAGATGCGAAAAGGAGACAGGGCGTTGAGGGTGTTCGCGATGAGACGAAAGGTGGTCGTGGCAGTGCGAGATGGTGGAGGGTCGCAAAGCAAGGCGCTGGGCTGGGGCTGGTCGAGGACGAAACGACTTGGTGCCTTTTTGGTGGTTTTTTGGTGGAGGCTCCCACTTCGGTGGTTAGAGGCACGCGATAACCAAAAGAAGTGGGGCATGGCACGATTATCAGTCAGGTCTTCGCTGGGTCCACCACGCGATTACGATTGTGGCTACGGACTATTCTTGTCCGTCTCTTGATTTTAATGTTTACATTCCAACCACGAACCAACCACGAACCTACACGAATTTCGGAACCTACACGAATCCACAGCAGAGCTATCGAAACAGACAGCCGTTTTCCATAGGGAGCAATCGTGCCTGCATGCGGCCTCTGGAAACCGATGATACACGTACGGATTTAAAGTCCGATTCGATCGCGTCTCTCTGGTCGTGCCGTCTGCAGGGAGATTGAATCGCCGCCACCTCCAACCCACCACACCCGGCAATAATCCGTAAACAAATAAATATCCCCCAGTAGATGAACATGCAGGGGAAGCCTGTCCCGTTTTCATCAGCTGATCGTTGATCGCCGTGCCCCACCCAGCAGCCATCTGAATGCTGCTTTGCTTTGCTTCCTGTGCAAACCTGTCCTCTTCGTGGCATTGACCCAGACCCAGTGAATGAAAAGCTTGGTTGCTCAAGAAAGCTTAATGCGCCGACCTCGCCTTCGAATTCCCCACGCCGTTTCACATTCAGAGGAAGGGGGTAATGAGAAACTATGAACTATCACTCAATAAATCTTGCCCCCCCTGTTAGGGGAAGGTGCTGCCTGACACCTGCCACCGCCTGCTCCGCTATGGCCTTAGGCACCAAAGCAGGATTTATCTATCCTAACCGAAGTTGATTTTTCCTAACCTTTCTAGCTAGCTACACCACCTCTCTTAAAGCTTAATATATTTTATTAATTAAAGCCTTGTTTTCTTCTAATTCTCTTGTTCCTAATCGTTGTAATATCTTAGCAACCACGCTAGGAGATTAGTAAAGCAAAGCCTTTTAAGGCATTCCTATAGTTAAACTATCCCTATTATTGTTATCTCCTAGTGCATTAACATTCCCCTCTTTACCCCTCCTCCCTAATCCTAATCCCTATATCTATCTTACTATATCTATTATCCTAAAGCCTTAAAGTTTAGAAAACCTATAGAACCTATAGATAGTAGGAGAGTACTAGCATAATACTAAGTCCTTAAAGTTATTATTATTATAAAGTCTACTAGTAAGAGAAGAAAACTTCCCTCTTACTAGGGTAAAGGATAAAATAGTGTTCTAGCTTGCCTATTTCTTTAACTAGCTTACTACTGCTTCTAGACCTAAAGTTCTATCCTAGGTACCTAAGATTCTATTAGTTATAATACCTCCCTACTAGCCTATAATAAAGCCCTGTAAGCTACTATTACCTTAAGATATTAGGACCTTTAATAAGTCTATATCTATAAGTTAGTGGCTAAGCTACTTATATTAGACTTTTAAGACTATTAATAAGGGCAAAGATATTAATCTAAATACCTTTATCTAGGCTATTAACTTAGCCTTAGGTAGTAGTGCTACTACCTTTATTAATAGTTTAGAATAACTAAGGCTTATAGTCTTAAGAGCTAAGAGTAGCTTAGTAACTACTAGTAATTTAACCACACTTTAATAGTCCCTTTAAGAATAATACCCCCTAAATATTATTAATAAAGAGGTAGAAGTTAGTATAACTATAGAACTTTATTAGGCTAAGGGTAAAGCCCTAGCTACCTATTATTCCTAAGTATTAAATATGCTTTATTATATAGGAGAAAGAGATAAACCTATTGCTTTAGATTACCCCCTCTCCTTAATTAAAAGTTATACCCTTTATAACTTTATTTAGTAGTTTATCTAAGGATTATATAATAACTTACTAATATAGGAAGTAATTAGCTAGAATATATTAGCTACTAATAGCCTTAGAGAGGCATAAGAGCGTATTAAGTAAGCTACTACTATCTTAGAAGCTAAGGTAAATCTTATAAAGTTAACTATAAGAGATGTAAAGATCTCTTTAATAGAAGAGCTTATTAGGCACTAGAGCAAGTGTTTTACTAATAAGGCATTAGCCTAAGTATATAAGCTATCTCTAGGGTTTATAGAAGTTTTAG
This sequence comes from Epichloe amarillans, assembly GCA_024072835.1. NCBI lineage: Eukaryota > Fungi > Ascomycota > Sordariomycetes > Hypocreales > Clavicipitaceae > Epichloe > Epichloe amarillans. Next base: position 1,464,871 of record CP099637.1, on the reverse strand, counting down.
GAGAATAAAGGAGGTAGTCTACCCTAGTTAATACCCTAATTACTTAGCTTTAACTAATAATATTATATCTTAGCCTTTTAGGAATATATAGCCCTCCTAATCCCTATTAGCTTAATAGGTATCTATAATATATACCTCTAGTTAGTTAGAGTCTAGTGTTAAACACTTACCCTTAGCCTTAATATTAAATACAAACTAGGCCTAATGCTAGGAATAGGACCTTATCTAATTAGCAAGGTATTAATTAACCTAGGCTAAACACCTATAGGGTAAACTTTACACCCTCTTACTAGAATATTGCTTCTAGACTAGGACTATTATCCTAGCCCCTATAGATACTACCCCTAGGAATATAAAGCCTTATTCCTTAAGGTTATGCGTTAGAGTTAAGACCTATAGCTAAATTAAAGAATTAATATATAAATAGCACTACTCCTTTGCCTTATAGCGGTGCTTGTTTTAAATATAAAGTCGCTAGGCACTATGCTCTAAATTACACTATAACTAGAAATAAGCTATTATAGAGGTAGGAATTAGCATAGTTAAAATTAATAACCCTCCCCCCTAGGAATAATAACTCTTAGGTTCTTAGTTAAGCATACACCTAATTAGCTTAGCTTTATCTTTATAGGGATAAGCAGGATAACCTTAATATATTATAAGCAAATAGAGAAGGATTATCTAGGGCTATAGTTAGCGCTTAGTATGCTCTAATTAAACCTAAGCCTATACTTAATTAGGCTACACTAATAAATAATTACTAACTTATTTAACTTAGGAAGTAAGCGTTAATTACTTCCCTACCACTAGTAACTATTGCTAATATGCAAAGACTTAGAGTTAGATAAGCTAACTTAAAGGCATAAGTAAAAGATATTACTAATAAGGGTAAGCCACTAAAACCCCTTTTTAGGAGCCTTAAAAAAGCTAATAAGAAAACACTTAAATCTATTGCTTAAGGTGCCCTCTAGGTTATAATTATTGAAAATGGGAAGGGAATCTAGCTAGAGGGATAGGAAGACCTCCCTGCTAGATTCTGACGCGGCGGCTTCTAGATTCACTAGATTATAGCTTATTCTTTAAGATATAGAGCTTTGATAGTTGAATATAGTTAATTCCTAACTAGTACGGACGATCTGACAAGCAATGAGAGGATTTCTAGTCCCCTCATAGACCTACTAACCATATCGGAGGATCTAGACTGCTAGAGAGGTCTTAGGAGCTACTTTTTATTTTCCGCAAAACTCATTTATATGGGAAAAATAAAAAATCAACTCATAGCTATACAAACTAGCTGCCTAGGTAGTCTAACTAAGCATTTTAATAGACAACCCTATTAACAAAATATACTATTAAATCCAGAAAAATTTAAGGATTTGAACAGTATACGTTAGCCTTTTATACGACTACTAGTTACCTAGTTACAGTTGATTTCAGCTTCCCTATAGGGTAACCTAGTCGGCTTAGTCATACAAGCCCGTGGGTTGGTTGTGGGAACGCAAGTCACAACAGACGCTGCAAGCAACGCTCGTAACCAACGTTGCAACAACGCAACAAGGCAACTATTAGGCCTATAAAATAGTGCTATAAATAGCATTATTTTAACACTCCCTCTAGAAAAGTATGAGGTAACTAATTCGATACCTAGACTTAGCTCTTTAATAGATATCTAAGTCAACCATAAATTCAATAATAAATCCAATAACTTTTAGACTAAAAACAGTAAAATCCATAACTTTTAGGCGTAATTCCAGTGTTTTTGTTGATTTTTCGGTTTTTTCGACTTTTTAGTTGGTTTTTCAAACTAGGCCTTTGTATTCATAAGACCTAATAGTTGGATAAATTGTTGAAATTTATTATTGGGCAGGGGTTTAGTTAAACCATCTGCAGGCATCTCTTTAGTGTTAATATAGATAACCTTAGCTATACCCTTCTGTACCTTTTCTCTGGTATAGTTGAATTTTAGCAGGGTATGCTTTGTTCTGCTATAAAGAGCAGGGTTATTAGCGGTTGTAATAGCGCCTTGGTTATTACTAAAAATCGGTACTAGAGGTGCTATAGGTAGCTTTATCTCTTTAAAGAGACCGTAAAGCCACTCTAGCTCCCTAATAGCTTCATATAAGGCATTAGATTTAGCCTCTAATGTGGATAAAGCTATCGTAGTTGCTTTCTTCGATTTCTAGCTAATAGGTCCTTTAGCTAGCTTATAGAGATAAGCATAGGTTGATTTAGAGGACTTATCACCCGCGAAGTCGCTATCACAGAAGCCAATAAGGGTTGCAGAAGCTGTAGTAGCTTTAGACCTTCTATAAGTTATAGAATAACCCATAGAGCCTAAAAGGTACCTAAGCAGATGTTTAGAAGCATTAAGATGCTCTATAAACGGCTTAGCTAGCGCTATGGAAAGCCACTAAACCAGAAAGGCAATATTAGGTCTTGTAAGGAGCATTAGGTACATAATAGTCCCTATAATACTCTGATATAGCTTGTGATTAGGGGGGGAAAGAGGTTTAGTTAGGTGGTCTACCTGTTTTATAATTCCTAGTTGTAGAGGAATTTTAATAGGTCTAGTATCTTTCATATTGAATCTTTCTAGGGCTTTAGAAATGTACTGGGACTAGTGGATAGTTAGGGTCCCTTTCTTTCGATTTCTAGTGATTTGAACGCCTAGGAAAAATTCGGCTGGCCCACGGTCTTCTATAGGATAAGCTTTATGAAGTAGCTTCTTTAGCCTATTAATATAAGCTAGATCCGGTCCTATTAGAAGGCAGTTATCCACATAAGTCGCTATATATGTAGATGTAGTTGGGTTAAAGAAGACAGCTAGGTCGGATATAAGGGGTTGAAAGCCTAGCTTCCGAAGAAGGTCCTTTAAAACCTGTTGCCACTCTCTAGAGCTCTGTTTTAATCCATATAAAGCCTTTTATAGGAAAATAACCTGCTTTTGAGAGGGTTTGTAGCCATACTTCTTAAGTAACTTAGCTACTTTAGGTGTAGAAGACTTAGCAAATTTAGTAAATCCATTAGGTATTTGCATGTAGATAGATTCCTTTAGTGGACTGTTTAGAAAGGCCCCTATAAAATCAACCTGTTTAACTTCCTAGTTATTACAAGCCGCTAGGGCTAGTAAAATCCGCTAACTAGGGGGAATGCTAGTTGCAGCGTAGGTTTCGATATAATCTTGACCTTCTATCTGCATAAAACCCTTAGTAACGAGTCGGGCCTTGTATTTTAGAGGATTATTTTCTTTATCCTTTTTAAGCTTGTAAACAAGCCTATTCTTTAGAACCCTCTGGCCCTTAGGAATTTGGTCTATCCCTATAAATTTGAAGGTTCTAGCAGCTAGAAGCTGTTTAAATTTGTTGAAAGTTGCATCCATCCATTTTTGACTATCCTTGCTTTTTAAAGCTTGTTTCTAGGTCTTAGGGGTATCCGAATTGTTGTTTTTAGTGGATGATTTAGCCCTTTGTTGTGCCTTAAAGCATATCTCCTTGACGTATGAAGATATATTGAAATCATCGATATCCATAGAATCAGAATTAATTAAAGAATCTAAATCTGAAAACGGTTTTTCGATAGCACCCTTATTAGGGGCGCTAGAGCTAGGGCTCTCTAGGGGTAGCGCTAGAGGCGTTGCAGGCGCTGTAGGCGTTGTCGCGGGCGCTGTATTGATCGCCCCGGGGGCTGTTGTTACAGGCGCTGCGGGCGCTGCGGGCGCTAAGCTTTCAGGAGGCTTTGGGTAACTATCCTAAACTTCTAGATTATCTCGTGAGATATCGGCTTCTCCCTCTGAAGGATTAGTCCCTAAAGGCTTAGGGGACCCTACAGAGCCTATATCCTCTATAATTTTAATAAAGCTAGTCTTTATGACTAACCTTTTAGAGGGAATATAAATAAGATAAACAGTAGAACCTAGAGTAGCTAGCAACCGACTAGGAATAGTCCTAGGGGCTAGCTTTTGAAGCTTAGATCTCTGCTCTAGAGGTATTAGGACCTTATAATAAGACCCTATAGCCCTAATTTTCGAGAAGTTAGGCTTATAGGAAGTCTTAGGCTCTAAATCAGCTAGAAATAGCTGCTTAGGGGTTAAAGGTTTAGTTGTATTAGCTGTGATATTAACTAATTCCACTATGGCTGGAAGGATGTAAGACTATAGAAATAAGGGTAGCTTAGACCACTGAAGTGTAGCCCTAAGCCGGTCGAGGATAACCCTAATAGCCCTCTTAACTAGCCTATTCTGTTTGTGAATATAGGGGCAAGAGGTACTAAAACAGATTCCTTTAGAAGATAACTATAACTGAAGTTCGTTATTAATTTCAGTACCTTCGTCGAAGTGAAGGTGCCTAGGATACGCGTTATATCGATTTTTCAGGGCTCTAAAGAAGCCCTTAATAGCTAAAGAAAGGGTTAAACCTTCTTTATTAGCTAATGAAAAGCACCATTTATACCGGGATTTTCGATCAATAAGGATAAGGACCGTAGCCTTCTTATTATGCGGTATAGGTTTGATTTTAACCGTATCTCCCTCTAGAATGTCTAAAACTCTAGGGGGGTCCTAAATAGGTCGTTTAGTTAGTCTTCTAACAGCTTTAGATTGCATATAGGCTATGCAGTTGAAATCCTTTTCTTTGACAGCGGAAAAATCAGGGATCCCTTTAGCTAATTTCGATGATTTCTTTAGTAAAGGGAGGCCTATATGGCCTAATCGAATGTGCCAAAGAAGGGCTAGATCTAGTAACTTCTTGTAACTAGGATCTAGATTAGATTTAGGGCTATTATCCCCTAGCTCCCTCTGTTGCTAGGCCTCTTGAGAATCACAGGCCTCTGGGGGCAATAGACGGCCACTATCGTCACCTAAGTCATTAGGGTATGGACCTTCTAAACCCCCTGTAGAAGATGCCTAACTAGGAGCTTCGGTGGGACATAGGGCTAAATCATTATCTTCTAGCTCTTTGATTTGTTGATATTCCTTAGGATTAAAAGCTAGTTGCGGAATTTGAACCTCTATAGGGTAGGAAAACCCTAATTTAGTCTTATAAGCTCTTGGTTGTCGTTGCTGTTGTTGGTTGCAATATTGAGAGCCTATAAAGGAGAGGTGGGTTGAATGCTTACAGATTGTAGGCGTGGGTTGCCCCTTAATCTGTAGAAAAAAGCCGTGTTTAGCGGGTTCTAATAACCCACAGGGGCTTTTATTGGCTAGGAATAGCTAGTCTTTAGCTAGATAACCTCCCTTTAGATAGTGAGATAACCCACTAACTAGGTTGGTATCTATGCCTGGGAAATATAGGGCATCTAGCAAAGCTAAGGGCCTATATTCTGGTGGATTTTTCTTGACTAGAACGTTGAAAATAGCTGTGCCTCTTCCTTTAGGATAAATAGGTCCTCCTGCTGTAATTATAGCGCTGGTTTTACCTTTCTTTAGAGGTTTAAAGTCCCTAAAAGAAGCCCTATTATTACAAATGTGACAGGAAGAACCTGTATTATACAAAAGGGAGTTTTTAACCACATCGTTAGAGTAGCTAAAAGTAGGCTTGCTAGTAGTGTTACTAGAAGAGGTACTAGAGGTATCCGAGTCAGACTTAGAATCACTACTATTATCACTGCTAGATTCATTAGAATTTAATTCTTTAACGTATCCCGTGGCTAGGGTATAGCCTAAAGCAAAAGCAGCTTCTTTTCCTTTCTGTTTTTCCCTATTGCTACTCTTTTTCTTCTTCTGCTCCTTTTTAGAGGCCTTAGAAGGGTTTGAATCCTTCTTATCCTGCTCTTTAGTGGCGTTAGAGTCCTTCTTAGGGTTAGAATTAGAAGACTTCTTTTCCTGGTCCTTAGAATTTCCCTTATTATTAGAAGCCTTATAACTAAGGGCTTTAGCTATAGGGGAGGTTTTGTCCCTCTGTTCTTCTAATAAATCCGCTATAAGGAACTGTAAATTTAGGGTATTTATAGGCAGTCCTTGTGCCCTAGAAGCTCTGATAGTAAATCTTTGTCTCTTAGCCTAACTAGGAAAGGTCTGCTTTAATGCATTGATATAATGGTTTACTTGATTAATAGGGGCGATCTCTACACTATAAAGTTGTAGTCTAGCTAGTAAATTATTAAAATTAGCATTAAAAGCCTCTAAAGATCCCTTATAACTTGAAAAGTTTAGGGAGTGGTAGCTAGCGTATAGTGTACCACGCTGGATTTTAGCACTCTGCGAATACTGCCTAATAAGGACTTTATAGGCTTCTTCGGGGGATTTTTGCTAACATATAGCAGCCTGTGGTCTAGGTTGGCAGCTATCTCTTAATATCATTAAAAGGATAGCTTGATTACAGTTAGCTAGATAGCTTGCTAGGCTTGGATTATCTATAAATTTAGGTAATCCTAGGGCTCTAAATTGTATGCTTAGGGCTTGCTTCCACTGATCATAGTTTTCAGGGCCTTTTAGCTTAGCTCCCTCTGGAATAGAGTGAACCTTCTTATTTAGTTCCTTTATAGTACCTGTATTAAAGGCAGCTTATAAGTTACTAGAAGGTACGCTCGCAGAAGTAGTAGCTGTTAGGTCTTTTTCTAGAACCTTAGTATTTTCTTCCTTAGGTCTATTAGAAGCCTAAAGACCTTGCATAACAGTTATGGTTTGCGTTAACTTCTCTAGAAGATTATTAATGCTAGCCTTGTTTTTAATACGATTTTCCTTGCTATGCCTGATAAAATTAGTTAAGGTCTTGCCTTGTTGTTTAATTTGGCCCTGCATCTGTAGCTGTAGGGCACTGGCCTAAACAGCTAGTTAACCTTCTATATCTATCCTACTAGGGTCCCTAGGGGGGCTAGAAGACCCCATAGCAGGGGCCTTACCCTTATAACTAGGTGGTGCTATCTTCTAAAAAATCCCCTAAAAAGGAAAAGAATCCCCGTGTAGAAGCTCTAAATTTGTTCCTGTTGTAAATAACGCGCGCTAGAAATTGCTTGTGTTGCAATCTGGTTGCGTACGCAAAATGTGTGGCGGGGCCGTTTAAGAGGGCAGCCCTTAGGTCTAAAAAGTGGGTCTTCTGTATGCGCGGGCAGAAAAATGGCGGAGAGGGGTCTCCGAGAAAATTTTCTTAACACTAAGTAATAGGAATCGTAAATAATAGGTTACAGAAGCCATAACGTAACGCAACGTAATGTATAGTGCGTGTAACGTAATGTAATAGGTTAAAAAGCCTAGTATAGATATACTAGATGTCCAATGATTTCAAAGGATGCAGCGTATCTACTATTGTAGATAATATTAAATATAACGGTCGCAATAGTGAATAGAATCACTAAAAAGAGGTTATGGTTGTAACTAGATAGTTACAGGTTGCAATGTGGTGGTTGCGGGTTACGGCTGTAGTTGATTTAACACCAAGGGTCTAATGTTGCGATGTGTGGTACTAGTAAATGAAAAGCTTCAAATTCTAGTGGTTTCCTTCGTAATCTTAAGAGCCCACAGGTATAGTAGGTAGTAACTAGTACCCAAAAATCAAGCAGTAATCGCAGTAGAATAACGCAGTAATGTAGTAATCTATAGGCCTTCTAGGCTTATAACCTATTGAAAATGGGAAGGGAATCTAGCTAGAGGGATAGGAAGACCTCCCTGCTAGATTCTGACGCGGCGGCTTCTAGATTCACTAGATTATAGCTTATTCTTTAAGATATAGAGCTTTGATAGTTAAATACAGTTAATTCCTAACTAGTACGGACGATCTGACAAGCAATAAGAGGATTTCTAGTCCCCTCATAGACCTACCAACCGTATCGGAGGATCTAGACCGCTAGAGAGGTCTTAGGAGCTACTTTTTATTTTCCGCAAAACTCATTTGTATGGGAAAAATAAAAAATCGACTCATAGCTATACAAACTAGCTGCCTAGGTAGTCTAACTAAGCATTTTAATAGATAACCCTATTAACAAAATATACTATTAAATCTAGAAAAATTTAAGGATTCGAACAGTATACGTTAGCCTTTTATACGACTACTAGTTGCCTAGTTACAGTTGATTTCAGCTTCCCTATAGGGTAACCTAGTCGGCTTAGTCATACAAGCCCGTGGGTTGGTTGTGGGAACGCAAGTCACAACAGACGCTGCAAGCAACGCTCGTAACCAACGTTGCAACAACGCAACAAGGCAACTATTGGGCCTATAAAATAGTGCTATAAATAGCATTATTTTAACAATAATATTAGTTTCTAAGGCTACTTTACTATTAAAGAAATAGAAAGGGATGCCCCTTAGTGAGATATTAGGATATAAGGCCTTAACCCCTAAGGCTACCCTATTAGTAAGAGAAAAGGTAGTTAAGCAAAACATAAGGGCCTTAAGCAAAATCTAGGGACATAAGGGTCTAGGCCTAATTAACTAGAAAGCCTTAGCTAGTTATATTTTAGTCCTTATCTTATTAATAGATTTATAGTAGATTAGTCTAGAGATATTAAAGTAGTTTTAAAAATTATTATCTTAGGTAACTACCCCTAGAAAGCAATCTAAGAAGAGGGTTACGTTCTTGCTTAATATAGGTTTTGCTTAGGCTACTTTAGAAAGCAATAAGGAGAACCTAGTATCTAAGGACTATAATACTAAGTTACTTTGTAAACATTAGTTAGGTGTAAAGCTATTTAGAGTTACTATTTAGGCTTAAATAGGGTTTTAAAAAGAATAGGTTTTTAAGTTTAAACTAGGATAGGCTATAGCTAACTAAGGAGCTAAGATTAATATTATATCTTAGGCCTTTATCTTGCATAAGAACATACTAGTATATAACTTAGGATCTATAGGGTTTTAAGGACTTTAGATAGTTAATGCTAATAGTTAGGAGAATATAGTCACTTATTTTATATTAATAAAGGTAACATACTATAGAGTTACCTATTTAGTGTAAGCAGTTATTACACCTAATTATTAACCTAAAAACCAAACTATCTTAATCTTAGGACTGCTATAGCTCTATAATATAGGAGCTAAATTTAATATTTAGAATTCTAATTTAATAATTAGGGTAAAGGAGCGTAGTAATAAGGTTATATTTATTAAAGGACTACTAGTAGCCTTGTCTAAGCAATAGAAAGTTATGCTTTGCCTAGCTAAGCCTTTAATCCTTAAAAAGTATATAGGTTAGGATAACGTAGATATATCCCCTAATAATACTTTATCTAGTTCTAATAATAAGGATAACTCTAATAATTTAGAAAACTAAGTTACCTAGCGTAACCTAGTTAAGTTATAAAACTAAATCTAACAGCCTAGAATAAATCTCTAATTAAACGTTATTAAGAGCTTCTATTCTTTTATTTCTAGGTTAAACCCATAGTGTGGTTTGCTAGCTATACGCTATAGATTACCTGCCTAGTCTTAGTGCGTAAGGAATATTAACTTACAAATTAGCTTAGTCTCTATGCATACTTATTAGAAGTGAATTTGCTAAAGGAAGATAGATACCCCATAGGGGTTAGGACCTATAATAGTAAGAATGTGGTTTAATAGATAAAAGATAATTAGCCTAGACTAATTACCTAAGAACCTCTAGCTTTTCCTTTTCCTACTAATTAGAGAGTATAGAGAAGAGAGGTTAATTAGGAGGCCTCTATTAAAATAGTGTTAGTATAGTTTAAGGGCTATAGCATAACCTTAGGCCCTTTAGTTCTAAGCTTTATAGTAGAGAAAGTTATAAGGACTTTTTATACTTATAGAGACTTAAATGCTTTATCTATTACTAATATCCCTACTATAGACCTATATATGCACGTACCTTAGCTAAAGGATAATGTGAAACCTTAGGCTTAATCCCCTAGGAAAAGGTAGTTAGAACCTTAGAAGTACTAGCTAAATTAGTTAGTAACCAAAGGGATTAAATTAGGAATGTATAAGTATATAATAGCTATAAATAGCAAAATATCTAACTAGTGCGTGGAACTAGTCCTAGTTCCTAAGGATAAGTCTAACCTATAGGCTAAGTAGTAACTTACTATTAACTATTCTTATATTAAGGAGGATATGCCTAGAAGTTAGTTACCTTTGCTAGCTAAAGTTTATAATTAGCTCTTAGATCCATGAATTAAGTCTTATAGTGTGTTTAACCTTAAACACGCATACTAGTTAATACCTATAGCTACTAGGCTAAGGCATGTATTTGCTTTTAATATTCCTAGATTTAGTTAGCTATAACTATCTTATATGCTATAAGGGTTTTAATTAGTGGGGTTTACTATAACTAAGGTAATAAGGATTACACTTAGACCTATACTATTACCTTATCTAGAGCTATCCTTAACCACGCCTTAGGTACTAGGTAACTTAAGCGCATTAGCTATATATATAGATAATATCTTTTGTAAGCATGCCTTATTTAAGGAGTAATAGTTTTTTATTAAAGATCACTTATTACCTAGGCTATTATAGACCCTCTTAAAGTTAAGTTTTAAGAAAGTGTCCCTTAGAATAAGCTTAATTATTGTAGTTAGCTAGGTTTATAAAATTAATAGGAAGATATATATTAAACCTAATTAGGCTATAAAGCTAAGGGAGTAGCCTATACCCTAGGATTAGAGGGATACTTATTTATTCTTAGGAGCTATTAGACCCTATAGATAGTGAATTAAGAATTATGCTAAGATTGCTTAACCACTTAATTAACTAACTAGAGATATAGATTAGCAATAGGGGGATTTAGAAGCCTTATCTTTTTTAGTACTAAGGGAAAAAGCTATAACTGCTATAAGCATACATAGATATATCTTTAACTTACTTACCTAGATATATTCTAATGCTAGTGGATTTAGTGGAGGATATGTAGTAATGTAAGTTTAAGACTAAATCCCTTATCCTATTCTATATAACTCCTTCTTATTCACTAAGACTTAGAGAAACTATAGGATATATAAATAAGAACTATATGCTATTATTAAATTCTGCTATAAGCATAAGTATTTCTTTAAGTTAAGGCTAAAGTTAACTATCTTTATAGATTATAAGCCACTTACTATATTTATAACTACTACTAGATATAAGGGTATTTATACTAGATAGGTTATAGAGTTAAGACTACTAAATATAGAGATCTAGTTTATTTAGGGAAAATAGAATGCTACTACTAATAGGTTATCCTATATAATCTTCCCCTTAGATAACTATGTAGATAATTTAACTAAGTTTAGATTATAGGATATAAGCTAGAATTAGTAAGTGTAAAAAGATAGAGTTAGAGAATATAAGGAGATATTATAAACCCTAAAAGCTACTAAGGATTAGAAGAAGTTAGAGCTTATTAAGGGTCTAAGCTAAAGCGTAAGATAGTTAGAAGTTTCCTTAGGAGTTAAGGCTCTATAGAGGAAATATTTAAATAAACTATAGTATACTAAACTAGTAAAGTTCTTAACCACTAGGCTATGTGGTAATAGAGTCTATAATTACTATATAATTTAGAGAATAGTAATAAAAGCATAGTAATATAAGCTAGAGAATAGGATCCTCTAGTATAAAGGATAACATAGCTAATAACATTATTTAGTATAGGAAGAAGTAGCTAATACCCTTTAGAGTGCTTATAATAAGTCTAGGCATTTTAGGGCAAACCTAACTTAGTAATAACTAACTTAAACAGTGTTTTAGCCTAAAATAGAAGCTAATATTATAAACTATATCTTAGGATACATACTATATGCTTAGCATGCTCCTAGGAAGAAGAAGGCACCTAATTAGCCTATAATAGTAGATAAGCTATTTTAGGTTATAGGAATAGACTATGTTAGGCCGTTTCCTAAATTAGAATAAAAGATTAAGTATATATTAGTTATAGTGGATTATTTTTCTTAATTTATATAGCTCTTTCCCTGCAAGTTAACTAGTGCTATAAAGGTTATAAACTATCTAAGAGCTTAGATAATAGGGTTATCACTAGCTCTAGAAGGATTTTACACTAATCTAGGGCTAGCGTTTATATTTGCTAAACTATTAGCTTTTCTAAAGAAAAAGGGGGTAAACTTAATAAATGCCCTAAGATAGTCCTATAAGAGTGTTAGATTAGTGGAAGTTATAAATTAGATCTTTTAAGGAGTACTAAATAAGATAATAAGAGATAGGAAAAACTAGGATCTATAACTTCTAACTATCTCTAAGGTGTTAAATCACTAATATATTAGGGCTATAGGTTACTCCCCTACTAAGGTATTATATAAGTTAACCTAATATTTAAAGAAGGGGATAGGGTCCCCTTTAACCTAAATGTCTCTTAATTAAACTAAGGAGTTTTATAGAAGCCTAAACTAGCCTTTAGAGAAGTCTTTAGAAGGGGATATAGTGGTATATTAGATAGGTTATATTAAATTACGTTAGGAATTAGTTATAGTTAATAATAAGTTAAAAGCTACTACTTAAAGAAGTTACTATAAGTAGCAAAGGGTTAAACCCTTTAAGTTAGGTAAGATAGTTATAGTAGTAACTAAGGGGAAGCCCCCTAAATTACAACCATAGTGGCAAGGGCTATTTTAGGTTAAATATTAAACTAGTTATGCTTCCTATTAGCTTGTTAACTTAGATAGATTAAAACTAAGAGAAGGCTATGGATTAGACTTCTATAAGGATACGTTAAAAGCCTACATTCCCTAGACTAGCTATTTAAAAACACTGTGGGATTAGCTACTACTAGGGAGGGCTAAATTAAGATAGAGAGGATAAGGAGGGAAGATGCATATGCTTAGGAATTAAAGTTATAATAAAAAAAAAAGGAAGAGAAAGAAAGGAAAGAAAAAAATAAGAGAGGAAAAAGAAAGGATAAGATTAACAGGTAATTATAAAGGGAAGAAGTAGGAGAAAGTAAACGAAAAGTGAAGTTAGGCTAAAAACTTAGAGGATCGCGTAGGTTCTTTGTCTTTTAATTAGGTTCTAACACTCTAGGCGTTCTTATTCTTCACTCTAATAGCATTAATTATAGTATCTTTAACCTTCTTTATTATCTAAAGCATAGCTTTAACCTATATCGTTAAGACGTTATATTATCTTATTTCTTACATTAAACTTTGATTATATTTGTTTTACTTCCTTTGCCTTATTCTAATAGTATTATCTTTAGCATTTACAAACTTTATTTATTATTACGCTTTTATTCCTTGCCCTAATAACATTAGCTTTATAAACCTTCTTTATTATTTAGAATATAGCTTACTTTAACCTATATTATTAAAACCTTAAATTATCTTATATATTATATTAAACCTTAATTATTACACATAATTATAAACTTAATTTTAGTTTCCTCTATCCTACTTTTACACTACTATCTTATTTAAGAATTTATCTTTACCTCTTTCTAAAATAAGTATAGAAACTAGAAGCGTAAGTAGGAGTTCCCTTTCTCTATCTTAGTAAGTGGCTTTATTTACTAAATAAGACATAAGGTAAATAGAGAATGCTCCTAAGGAGATTACCTTATTTAAGAGCTTAGGCTTCTAAAGCATAGGGGTAATATTTACTTATGCCTATACTTACTAGAAGAATAGGGTTAGAGCTTAGAAACGCTAGAAAGTGTAAGGAATAACTATAAGGTTACTTAAGGACTTACTAGTTATTAAGTATAGGGGTAAGGTGCTAGCTAAAATCCTAAGTAAAATAGAGAGGGAGGATCTGTTTTTAGGAGGAAGGCCTTAACTAGGCAAGTAGTGTATATTTAACCTAATTAACTAATGCCTATAGCTCTATAATATTAGATATATATTAATAGTTATAAGGGAAACTATATAGGACTCCTTACTAGTAAGAATAACTAGTAAAGGAAAAGATATAGTAATTAAAGGACCTAAGCAAATCTTTATAGGATATAGCGCTAACATAATGCACCTAGTTACTATATAAGTCCTAAACTAAAACCAAAGTACTAGATTTAATAGGGATAATAACTATATAGTAGGGATATTTTATAACTTAGTAAATAGATTATATATAAGCCCTAGCCTAGTTATACTATATTAGGATCTGCTAGTATAAGGAAATATACAAGCTATTAAAGGCTTAATTCTTCTAATATCTAATAAGCTATTAAAGAGTTAAGTTCCTAAAGAGCTAAGGAGATTAGGATTTTAATAGAGATCCCCTATAGAATAGGGAACTCTTATGCTTAATAAGCTATTAATATAGTGTATAAAGATATCCCACTAGTTAATAAGGGGGGAGACTATTACGCTATTATACGCTAACAAAAATCTAACTATTAATCTAGCGAGTTTAAGCAAAGGCATACCTAGCTAAGTAGGGGAGATACCCCTAATAGTTTAGCCTGCTATATATAATAATAACACTCTAGGAATCTATATATATATATTTTCGCTTATAGCTACTTTAAAATTTCTAAGCACTTTTCTAAAGATAGTGGCTAAATTTATAAAGGTATACCTAAAGGATATTTTCTATATAACTAGACTGCTTATAGTATTAGTGGTTTAGGGGGATTTAATAGATTCGCTATCTTACTAGTTAGAGTAGTTTTACCCTATTACTAAAAAGAACCTACCTCTAGATATCTTACCTATAGAGGCTAAGGAGTTCTGTCTGTATTTCTAACATTAGCTAAGGCTCTATTACAATTTATAGCTATCCTAATTTCCTTATCTATTCTAAATTATACCTTTATTATTAGTAAAAGTTACTAGGCTAAATAGTGTAAATAAAGCCCTAAGACCTCTAGACTTAGTATAGAAGGATAATGTAGTGTAAGCTAAGCTAAAGTAAGTAACCTTAAGGGTAGATACCTTACCTACTAGTTTTCGCTTACCTATAACGCTAATATATCTCTAGGACACCCTTTATAGGATACTAACTAGGCTAACTATCCTAGATAGTGCTACTTACCTTAGTCTATCCCTAATTATTTAAGGGTTACTAGCACTTAGGTTATTTTATCTAGTAGGGTTACCCTTAGTTATAATATTAGGCTTATTACAGAGGATAGTAGTGCTAGAGAAGTTTGTTTAGCATTACTATCTAACTAGGGCCCTAATAGTTACCCTAGTGCTAGATTGCTATTAGGACTACTACTTAGAGGTAGATGTAATAAGGTTAAATAGGGGGGATAAGCCTTATTACCTATAGAAGGTAACTTAGCCTTTGCGAATAAAGATACTAAATAATTCTAGTGAAAGTGGGAAGGTCTTAATTATTAAGACTAATACTAAGGGCCTTCCTAGGACTAGGAATAGTAATAATAAGAATCTAATTCCTTCTCTAAGTTAGAATAGTAGACCTACTAAGACTAGAAATAATAATGTTAGGGACCTAACCCCTTCTCCGAATTATAAGGGCAAACGCCCTAAGAATAAAGAAGTAACTAAAGGTAAAGGTAACACTAGGCCTAGGAACACTCCTCTAGGTAATAATAAGGCTAGACACCCTAAGGGTAGAGGGGCGAATAGTAATAGGGGCAATACTAGCCCTAGAGACTAAACTAATAGTAATTAAGAAACAGATAAAATAGGGTAGAATAGTAAGGGTAAACCCCTAAATAGTAAAGGGAGTGGTTAAGAGTTAAATAGGGATCCTAATTAAAAACCTAGAGAAAATAGAAAGAAGCTAGCTAAGGATAAAGATAAATCTAATAATAATATTAAGATAGGTAATCCCCCTAGGTTATCTAGCGTGGATAATAGCAAATAAAAAGGGAAGAAGTAAAAGAGAGTATCTAATAATAACAAACCTCTATAACTATATCCTCTGCTACCTCTAGTACTATAGCTAACTACTTTATTACCTTTTATAGCTAGGATATTAACACTTAAAGCCACCTCTATTTATACTAAAAGATTAGGGGAGGGAGAATATTAATGCTATATTTATAATATATTTCTAGTTATAGGTGTCTATAGTCTAGCAAAGGAGATAGTTACGTTAAGCTTAAGGCCCTTACTATTATGCTATATATTCCGTGCTAATAATTAGAACGCAAAGCTAATCCTAACTTACCTTAGTAATTTAGTAGGGATAGCTACTAAACGTTACTTAATCTAAGATCTAAGGGACCTAATAAGGGTAGTAATTAATTATAAAATTACTATTTATCTAAATATATTTAATTTTAATAAGCATAGTAATATCTAGCTAAGGGGCATACCTTATCTCTCTAAAATCTAATTAATAAGCACTAAGGAATATTATAGTATAGTAAGTGATTTTAAGTTAAGGAGGGAGAAAGAGATATATCCTTTACTACCTCTAGCTCCTACCCCTTCTCTAAGAGTTAAAGTAATAAAGAGTTAGCTAGAGTGTTTATTAAGAAAAGGTTCCCTTAGTTAAACTAAGGAGTTACCTATTCTATAGTCTTTAGAAATAAAAACCCTAAAGTTATAGCTTATTAATAATTAGTAAAAGTGCCTAAGTAAGGAGGTTAAAGCTATTAAGGTATTAACTACTATCTTAAATATATACTAACCACTTTATACTACCTTACTAGAGATTAATAAGTTAGTTAATCTTTATAAGAATAGGATTAAGGAGGTTAGGACTAGGGGATTAAACCCTACTAAGCTAAAGAATATAGGCAAAACCTTAGGCATAGCTCTTAATAGAGAAATAGGTATTACTATATTTAAAGAAGCTTTTAGCCTACTATATCCTAAGTAAAGCAAGAGAAGTAATAAGAAAACTAGCTATCTAAGTATCTAGGCTAATGCCTTAGGAAATAACTAGTTAACTAATGCTAACTTTATAAAGGTAGTGGCTAAAGTAGTATATAGCATTAAGGGTAGAATCTAGAAGGTAACTAGATTAGGATAAGTAAAAGGCCTAATCTAGCTAAAGAATAACTTAAAGGGAATAAGAGATATCTTAAGGAGTAATTATCTCTCTATAATAGTTAGGGAGGTTTATATAGAGTTACTTTTAGAGGTTAATAGACTAAATAGGCTAATAACCCCTAAGGAAATAAATATATTAAAGGAGGTAGCTATTAGGGTTTAGGACTAATTCCCCTAAACCTTAGATAGATTAGGTTATATTAGGAATAGCTTTATATTACTATTATTACTATATTGCTTAGTAGTTAGGGTGACTATCTTATTAGTAGTAGAGATATTAGGGGAAGGTGCTACCTAACACCTGCTACCGCTTACTTTGCTATAGCCTTAGGCACTAAAGTAGGATTTATCTATCCTAACTAAAGTTAATTTTTCCTAACCTTTCTAGCTAGCTATACTACCTCTCTTAAAGCTTAATACATTTTATTAATCAAAGCCTCGTTTTCTTCTAATTCTCTCGTTCCTGATCGTTGCAACATCTTCCCCCTGGATCCCCTCGGATGGACATCGGATGGACAAAGATGCTTCACCAAGCCCCGCACCCAGTATCAACTGGCAAAGCGGACTTTCAACCCTTCATTCCATTACATCACAACAAGTCAAGTTGACAATTTGACACGGCTATGCTATCGTGCAGCGAAACACGCTCGTGGAATGCTGCGGCGCGGTTTAATGCCGGGCAGTCTGCCAGTATAAGCGATCTCTAATAAACACACAGCCTTCCGCAAACTTGCAAAGGACCCAGACTTCCTTAAAGACCTCTACCCCTGTATCTATCCCCAAAAAGCACAACAAGAGTCTCTGAAGCCCGCTTCATCGGATCCTGATGAAGACTACCGCTCGCAGTGGATAAAACCCCCTCCTCGAGCACAAGAAGCTCTCCTCCCCCGCGCGCTTATGTAAGACATTCCTCCCCCTCGACCACAAAGTACCGCTTGAAAAAGTGGCCCCACGTCACGTGGCCGCCCGCAACCGCACTAGGCGCCCTTCTTTTCTAGTTATTAGCTTTCCCTTTCCTGGACAGACCACAATAGAAGCATAAGCATTCTCCCTCTCCGTCCCTGTGTGTGAAGAAACCCGAAGGACCCGGCTCTGCGCATGGCAACACTACTTATTCCTTTCTAATGCAATACGTCCCCGCGAACTTGCATAGATACACTCCAGTGCAAAATCTATTAATAGAACGAGGAGATCAGCTCGACCCGAATGGAGATAATACCCCTGAAGCAATCGCAGCGTATGTCTTCACACAAGTCGCAGCATACGAAGTTGGAGGGATGGTAGGCCGTGGCCCATGGTCCGCTTTCATCACTGACTTTGAAGGATGGAGCGAAGAGACCTTCCAGGGAAGTTATCACGAACCCGTTTTCGGTGCTTGCGTATACTTCGGAGTACTGAGCAAGCACTGTGTTAACACCGGGTGAATAAGGATAGCTATGTTTGTTTAATGGACAGCAACAGCGAGCATTTGCTTTCAAACAATGATACTATTTACCCACTACTCTCGAGCATCCTATTGATGCTGAATGAGGTAATGGACAAATCCTCGTAGAATTGTCCTGAATATTTCAGGCCTTCGAGCCCTGCCTGCGACGAGAACACCCCTCTACCGGGGTTCCATTTGCCAAGCCGAATTATTGAAATGTCACAGTCGGGATACCTCACCTGAACTGCTGATGCTACATGATACTTTTCCATGCAACCATCTTGTTGGCAATTTGGCGCTGTTCAAAATAACCACATGGCATCTCGGAGTGAAATTGGGTATCGTTGAAAGCAATTTGAGAACAAGAAGCAGCAAATCACCAATACATGTATCCCGTCCCAGTAAAACAGTGCCCTTTCCTTTGTTTTCTTTCTTTCTTCCGAAATGGACAAACTTGTTCGATCCGCCAATTTCTTTAACTGGTTAGTACGCATTCAAATGTCCCTACCTTTGGGATGTGAGCTTGTTGCAGCTCATTGGGTGTCACTGCCGGTGTTGTGACGAGGCTGCTATCTGGAGTGGCCCTTTGTGTGTTAGAATAGCACTTGCCATGGCCGTGACTGGGTGATTGCTTGGCAACTCATTTGCCAAATCTGAAGGGAGGGTAAATTGGGCTAATGGAATCTAGGAAGAACCACGGAATGGATGTTAGTATCACAAGGTGCTTGTCAGGGCCGGCGACGCTTGGCATCTACAGTGTCACGGTTAGCCTTGTCATGCATCTAGGAGCTGAGGTAGGACTAACTTTGATCATCTTCAGCACCGTTGTCATCGTCACCACGTGCTCGTTTTGCTGTGTTGGGTGATGTGTCTTCACTAACACCATCATGGAGGGTCTCTGGGTCGTCGTCCCTCCAATCGATCTCACCATCAACTTCTTCTTCATCGGCTTCGCTTTTAAAGATGAGCTCATCTGCACCGCCATCGATGGTATCAAGTTCTGCAGGGACATATGGAATCTGCCCTTCGTTCTCAGATGTCGTGTTCATGGTACTTGTAACGTTCACGCCAACATGTGGGTATTCATTTTGGGTGTCGTCCTGTCCGACTTCTTCTTCCTCAATGGCGCCATTGATGGACGTAACTTCCACTGGCTCGTCAAAGTCAGTCCCCAGGACATCATGCGCTTCGGTTCGTTCAGGCTCATTTGCTGATGGTGCTACTGCTGCAATGCCGTCTGATTCTTCGGCTGTGGCAGCGTTGTCGTTGGTGTCATTAACGGGTATTGTTAAGTGGGAATCCGCAAACACCGCCTCTTCGTTGACTTCTTCCCCATCACCCACGTCATCTTCGGCAGCGAGAGCGCCCGATACCATAACGTCCTCTTCCAAATGGTGACTTTCAGCCGTGCCTTCTGGGTCATTCTCCGCAACGAACTCTTGCTGATCTGGTATCTCATGTTTATCTATATTCAACTCGTTGACTTGGCTAGTAGGTTCCAGATTCTGAGGAGCCTGGCCACTTTCTGTCGTGTCTTCGTCATCAGCACTTTCGTCTTCGTCGAAAGGCGCCTCAGGATCCTCAACAGCGGAGACGTCTCCGGTGTCTGCGCCATGTGTGTACGGCGCCGGCGACTGAAACAGATGGATGACTTCGTCTAGTCCCTTACCCTCAGTGGCACTTTCCATCAGAAAATCGAACCGTTTACTGGTACTTGGTCGGGTGAAAAGATAAGTGTAGAGAGGCCTGGTGTTATCTGGATCTTGGTTTTTGACTAGAATATCAAAGATTTCCATGACCTGTCTGAAGGTGATATTTGCGAGCAGATCTGGCGAAGATGACTTTTGATTTGGTCAGCCTGTCATGTCATTTTCAGTCTGAAACAATAACCAGAGCACTTACTTCTGAAAATTCAAGACCAAGCTCGTCAACCTGGAAGACGAGCTCGTCCTCGGCAAGCAGCTCATTTGCGAGTTCTTCTCGAAACCCGTCTAGCAACGATTTTATGTTCTCATCCAAAATGGACAGCTGGGAGAAGAAGCCGTCTGATTTAGCGGAGAAGCACGGAAATTCATCTCCCTTGTATTGTACCGTAATTGCAGGAAACTGCGGAGACTCGGTATCGGATTCTTCTTGATGGGTAGCCTCGGCTCCCAAATTCTCGTCCAAGTTCGGGCCGCTGTTGTCTACACCCTCATCGTGCACCTCCGCAGACCTAGATTCCTTGGCAATGTCTGTTTGGGCCTCATGTTGCTGCTCGATATATTCTTGATCCATGGTTTCAAAAGCGGCGGAGGCGGTTGGCAGGGTCTTATCATCATGAGCATCAGCCGCTGACATGTCACTCTCTTCGATGATTGGCTCCAGAGTTTGTTCATGCTCGTGTTCCCAGCTAATTTCGTGATCTTCCGCTCGGCCTCCGATTTCTCCTTGATCCCCAGTTTCTTTGTTGTACGAATCGTCATCTGTCTCGTGCTCTCCTGCAGCTTGACTCTCAATCTCAGATGCATCGCCTGCTGCGTGGAGATTGGAGGAATCTTCGATGTCATAATCTATCTCATGAGGTGATTCAAGGGCTTGATCGGTTTCTTTGAGGCTCTCATGGTCGACCTGAGCATACATTGCTTCTCCTTGGTCAACTCCCTCGAGATAGTTCACATCTTCGTCATGGTGTTGCTCAACATTAGTGTTCTCGTCCATTGGAAGGCGTTTGCTATCGATGGACTTCGGATCATCCACATGATGTGGCTCCTTCTCTACCTCGGTGTCGTAGTCAATCAAATCATCATCTAGATGGGCCACTATTCCAAATTGCGGCGCAGTATCGACTTCCATCTGGATTTCCGCCATGGTCGCGACCGCAGCGACAGCCTCCTGTTGAGTCGAAATCGCGTGGAGCGACGTTCAGAATGTGCCAGGAAACGGCTTAAGCATATTCTTTTGATTCAATACGGAGCTGCGTGGCGATGCCGCAAGTCGCGTTGCGTCGTGATGATCAGATTCGTGATGCTGGCGGAATTCAAGGCTAGGCACACGCGAAACGGACAACGAGGAAAATATTTTTTTTTTGAGAACTGTAGCAGAGTAAATCGATAGGTTCATAGATGCCCAGTTTACAGTCAATGAGGACGCGATGCCAAGCAGATTGCCTTGATGGGTAGAGATGACCTCAGGGCAAGCTCTGAAATGTGTCACGAGGATGTAGATGAGGTTTTCGGAGCGACCTGACCTAACTTGAGCCCGACCTGAGTGCACTGTGGGTCTTGGTGGCGTAAATTAGTGTATTCTAATTGGCCCATAAATCCCCTATGTGTATGTAAGAACGATTTTAACAGCGATTTCAGCAGCGATTTTGACAGCAAATTTGTTAGGGAATGAATTAGCCAATTAAAATACGAGCATTACTCCTCCAAGACCCCCAGTGTACATAGGTCAGGTCAGGTCGTGTTTGTTGGCGGAAATGATGACTGAAATGAAGGTGGTGGAGTTGTGACCGAAAGGGGAGGGAGGGACCAGTACGTATCCTTTGCCTGCAGCCCCCGCCTTTAGTGAAGTACCAAGCACGGGGCGAAAGGCCAGCAACACCCAAACCAAGATGCCCCGCTGTCCGTCCACACCTGACTTGGCCTGAACTGGGAATATTGGCTATTAGCTAGCTCCTGGATGTGGCCGACTTGTTGTCAAACGATCCATCGACGTATTGACGCCGCCCGCACAGCAAGGCACCTCGAGATATCCGGTTTGCCAAAGACTAACTTTCACAATGGTTTGCACATTGCTACGAAGCCTAGCTTCCAGAGCACAATTGCTGACTGGCCGCAGGTTGTTCTGGCGGCTTCAATCTGTACCCGCGGGGGGAAAGCTGTTCTCTCTCGCCAATTTCGAGAGATGCCACGGTCGCGGATAGAAGCTCTCCTCGCCTCGTTCCCCAAACTTGCAGACAGCGGCACCCAGCATACGACTGTCGAGCAAGACAATGTCCGATTCGTCTATCAGCCACTCGATGAGCTCTACATGGTGCTCATCACGAATAAGCAGTCCAACATTCTCCAAGACATCGATTCTCTACATCTATTCGCTCAGGTTGTCACCAGCGCATGCCGCACCCTTGACGAGAGGGAAATTGTTCGAAATGCCTACGAGCTTCTTAGCGCCTTTGACGAGTTGGTCACTCTGGGCTACCGAGAAAACCTCACCATGAGCCAGATCAAGACCTTCTTGGAGATGGAAAGCCACGAAGAGCGCATTCAGGAGATCATCGCCAGAGTACGCCAGTTACCCTGGCACTTCGTTGCTCCTCCAATCATCATTTATGGATGCTAATCATCTCTGTAGAACAAAGAGCTTGAGGCTACTGAAGAACGAAAGCGAAAGGCCAAGCAGCTCGAAATGCAGCGCAAGGAGTCTGCCCGCGGTGGACGTGGCATGCCACGAGCACCCGTTTATCCTACATACTCAGCTCCTTCGAGACCTAGCGGTACCGATTCTTACGACTCATACGAAGCCGAGAAGAAGAAGGCTTATAACAAGTACGATGTTTCCCTACGCGTGGCTATGTAAAATATGGACTGGGCTAACATGATTGACAGACCGCTTGCGCCTAAAGGAAAGGGCATGCAATTGGGCAAGAAATCCAAGACCACCGACATGTTTGAGAGAGTTCGCGGGGACATGGGTGGCGATATTGACGACTCCCCTCTTGTCACTCCTGCGCCTGTTGCGGCTGCTGAATCAGCTGAGCCACGGATTTCATCAACCTTTGACCGCGACGCCGTTCATGTCACCATCTCCGAGTCTATCAGCGCTAATCTCTCTCGGGAGGGTGCCGTCAACTCGTTGTCCATTAGCGGTGACCTGGCGCTTCGAATCTCAGACCCCAACCTGACCAATATCAAACTTGGACTGCAAGCCATTGCATCCCATGGCGCTCAGTTCCGAACGCACCCCAACGTTGATCGTAACCTATTCAATAGTTCAAAAACTATCCAGATGAGCAATGCTGCTCGTGGCTTTCCTGTCAACAATGCCGTCGCTGTGCTGCGGTGGAGGGCTTCGCCAAAGGTCGAGGATAACAGCGCCTGCCCAATCACTTTCACGGTGTGGATCAACAACAACGATGGCAAGTTCAACGTCACGGTTGAATATGAGCTTACCGGCGGCGATACTTTGAGGGATGTCAGTGTCGTCATTCCTTACTCGGGAAGTGAACCTGTCGTCTCCAGTTTCGATGCTGCGTACAAGGTGTCGGGAGATATACTGGAGTGGAACGTTGGCTCGGTCGACGACGAGAATCCCAATGGTTCATTCGAGTTTGAAGCTGAGAGCAGTGATGAGAACGACTTCTTCCCCATGACCGTTAGATTCAGCAAGACGACACCATATATTAACGTTGATGTGAGTAGCCGTGCACCACCAGCCCGGGAAATTACGTTTAGGCAACAAGCTAATGATGGTTGGTTTAGGTTACCACTGTATCTCTTTTGGAAGAGGACGAAGAGATTACATTCTCGAAGGAGGTCAAGTCCAACGCGGACAACTACTCAGTCGAGTAGAGTAGTAGCTAGGAGTAGAGGAGGGTACAACGTGTAATTGTTGTGAAGCAGGGCTTTCAGGTAGTGCAATGGAACAAGGACGACAAAGTGTAGAGACCCGTTTCCAGGAATGATAACGCTATGTGAAAATTCAGTAAAAAAGGGAAACGTCGCGATATTACACTACCAGCTGGTGGCCATGTCGAAACAAATTGTGCTTCGGACATTAGACGTTGTTCAATTCAACCAACCTCTTTCAAAAACTAGAGGAAATGATGAAATTAGTTCATGCAGGCTCGTGAATGGGCAACAGCACCCGTGCAGCCAAAAAAAAAAAAAGAAGAAGAAGAAGAAAAGGGTGTTCTGATCTGGAGTGCGAAGTCAAGATGATTCTGACTTTTGACAACTGAATTGGAAGGAAGGTGGTGGGGTTCGTCATAACAACATGATGGCTTTCAACCTCAAATTTGGAAGCTAAACCAACCACAACTCCAGCCACGAAACGTGTACTTGACGCACCCCAACGGCAAATGGCCTAATACTCGGGCGTCACGCACCTCTTCGTCACTCTAAGCTCGCTTTTCGAACGGTCGACACCATGTCGACTGAGCCAAAGCGACTCGTCCTCTATAGCGAGACCATCTTTGAGTCCAAGGCCCCAAGCAACTTCCCTTTGAGCTGCCCTTCGCTCGATCTGTCAACCACATGGGATGCTGCTGGCAGGAATTTATTCATTTACCGGCCACCAGCACAGGCTGTGTCCAAAATTCACCAGGTCGGAGTCCCAGGGTCAAAGGCTCCCGAAGCGGTGACTGTAACATGGAAACCAGATGGTATGGCCGCCAGACTTTATCTGCAAAGACCCAAGCATGTCTCGCTCCAAGCTCTTGCTGATTTAAATTTGATTGTTGTATAGGCCAATACCTGGCGGTAGGCTGGAGCGATGGCATCGTTCGCCTCATGGGCTTGGAAAACAACAAGGCTGCTCACCATATATCCGTGTGTCCAGATGACAACACCAGGATATCTCACATTGGCTGGGCTAGCTGTAATATCGCAAACAAGTCGGCTGGATTTCCGTCGCGCGTCAAAGACGGCATTGTGAAGGAGTTGACCGCTTCTGATGACAACATGCCTCTAAACCTACCTCAAGAGCTCACTTTCCTTGAAATCGACACGGCTTTACCCAAAATCAGTCCTCTACCAACCGGTAGTGCCGGTGCAGAGTATGTCCATGCCTTTATGGTCCCAAACACCTTCATATTCCTCTTATTGATTTGCTAATTTCTCTTGTTCTTGTTCTTTCTCAGTGATGACGCAACCGTTTTCACCCTTCGAACAGGCATCGAGTTTTTGTTCCAACCGCCTAAACGGGAAGAATATGAGCAGGTGAATGTCATGGTTGTAGGGACAAGCGATGGCAGACTCCAGCTCAACATATATGACTCGTTCCTAGTCGGAACGTTTCCCAGTCCGGTGCCGAATGCACCGACCGCTTCCCGTATGATTTCTCATGCGGCGCATTCCCAATTATCCACACACGCACTCCTCTTTGCGGAATCACAGTCGGAGACTGCGCATATACACTTGATCCCGATGGACCTGCCATTTATCTCATCATCGCCCGTTAATCTATCCCTCTTGGGGACCAAACTGACTACATTACAGAAGCTGCTGAGATACGTCAAACAAACGCAGCTTCATATGCAAGTGGAGTGGAAAAATACGCGAGAGCTTCCCAGTCGATTTCTGCGCAGCGTCCAGGATGACCTCGAAGAGCTTCCAAGCGGCCCTCGAAGCATTGTCTCTGCTCTATATCACACTGTCGTCACGGGACATGCCTACAGACCTGTCAGAGACAGAGAGTGGCTAGTTGACAGTCTAGCAGAGGGTAAGCCATGATTGTATCTATTTTCAATTTGACATGATCTATACATACACAGTTGCTGTAATAACACATTCCGAATCAGGGACACAAGCGCTGGGACAAGGCTGTGGTGTCTGGACTAGAGAACCTACGCAGTTTGGTCCACGAGAACTTCTTACCCGCACTAGAGCGTTGCGCCGTGATACTCAGCCGATTACGTGGGTTGTCTCGATTTTACGACGATAGGGACGACATCGGCTTTTCCACCGCACAAATCAGTCGACTCCTCGACATTGTAGGCTGCCTCAGTCTCGTCGGCCACAAAATCCTGTCCAACGTAATGGACGAGCTAGGGTATTTCAACGCCTTTTCGAGCTGGCTGCGCTTTCAAATTGATCTCTTCGTTTCCTCCTCTACAGCTACAGACGAGCTCACTGAGAAGGAAGCAACAATGAATACTTCAAAAGTCCTTACGTACATCGAAAGGTACCTGACCCGAAGTCCTCTGGACGTCTTTTTTGACGAAATCTCCAAAGACGACTGGCAGGCAGATTGGGATCACATTGAAGATGGACTCGTCCTGCTGCCTCTTCTCGACGCCCAACTCAAGAATCAGGAGGCTGGACAGGCGTCAAGAAGGGCCCTCCAGCATGTCGAGTTTCTCGTATCGTATCTTGGCACGTGGTCGAATAGGGTCTTCAACGGCATAGCCGAGGCAAAGAAGCGAAGTGTTCGGTTCGGAACCCCCGTCAAGCTATCCATCGGTCTATCCATTGCGTCAATGGACGTAAGGATGTGCCAAACAGGCGTAAATGCGAGTCTTGCCACTTCTCCACTTCATCATTCCCAGAATGCGCAAACGTGACTAACTACAGAGCAGCAGGGAACTGTCTACACGGCCCTCGCGTCCAAAGCAACAAATAACAAACGTACGTCTCTGTGTCTCTAGCCACTCACAGCCGAATCCAAGACTGGGCTGAAAAATGGGTACGCTTACTCGTCTCACAAACAGTGCACGTATTTCGATCTGGCATCGATATAATGAACGGCATCAGCACCAGCAAGCCTACTACAAAGGCTTGCATAGACCTCGGAACAAGAAACCTCATTGACGTCAAGTTTCTCAACGATGAGACTCTTGTCCTCGTCTGTGATAAAGGTGAGGGGGTTACTGCGGATTCTCAGTCCTACACAGTTCTTGCTAGACCATGGTTTTCTAACGTGAGCTCTTAGATGGTGAACCTGCTATTCTATTCATCCCCATGGAGTCCCCCGAACTTGTATACACAGCTTACGACGAGACGGAACCGCAGAGTGCCCCTGCCGTGGTGTGGAGGAGTAGCTCGCTAGAGTATCTTCTCCCTCCGGAGTACACAATGCGTCCCATCCGGATGGAGGTTCACGATAGAATGGACCTCCGAGGCGAGATCCCTGAGAGAATATGTCTGTTGGCAAATGACGGGATCACTTGGCGCGCATTCACACTGCCTGGGCGTAAAATATAGGGAGACGTATGAGCCGTATTAAGATGTTACAACCAATATATACATAGAACTGCTGCAGAATATGATACACGAAGTTTTATGGAGCACCCACCCTGAGCCTTTTTTCGTTGAAATAGAAACTTGAGGGGGAAGAAATATAAGATAAAATAAAAAGAAACAAAGAAACAAAGCCGGGCTAATTCTCTGTGGGTGTTTGCCTCCAATTTCGTAAGGCATTCAAATCAAGTCCCAGCCTCGAGCGTATGTGTTTAGAAATCACGTAGCACTGCCTACTTGCGAGCCTTGGTGATGTTGAAAAACTCGGTGAGTCCTTCTACCACGGCTTCCACATTCATATTGACCAACGACATTCGATCGTAAGAGTCATCCCTCATGATTGCCACCAATGCGAGGTAGCGATCTACTTCACGCAGCATAATGGGCTTGTTGCTGTCGTGCAGCACAAGACAGCTCTCTGCTGTCGGGCAACCAATCTGCTCATCGAGCTTGGTGTTCCATGGCTCACCCTCCAGCTTCTTGCGACTTTCATCGCTCCGCTGCCATGTGCCATATACTTCTGTGATGTCGATGATGACGTCAATGTAGTCGCTGCAGATTTCGTAGCTGGCCATGTCTGCTGTTGCGCTGTCCGTAGCAATGTAAATCTTTGAGAGCACATCGAAAAGATATGCCTTCTCAAACCGACAGGTTCGACATAAATTTGTCAACATGGACTCCAAGGTCCCGAGTCGGGGAATTAGTTTCTGGATGACTTTGCTGAAGGCCTCGAAGATGGAGTGATTGTAAATGGATGTGAGGTGGAATGTGACAGGTGCATTTTCGAATCCATGGTCTGAAAGCTCATCCTGGATACGTATTGTGATATCACGCTGGATGTCGAGTTTGTAATCGTCAGAAAGGCCGTCTACTTTGTGGATGAAAACCTCAATGTTGATGTTGGGATAGCTGCGCTGAAGTGAGAGGATGGTGGCGTTCAGCCTAGATACGGCTTCGAGATAGTCGTCTTGCGCATCAATTACCCAGATCAAGGCTCCTATTTCGCCAAATATAGCGTCCATATCGAAATTGGCGTCATCGAATACGTCAATCTGACCTGGGAAGTCCCAGACTTGGAAGTCCATGAAGGATCTATGCATCATGTCAGCTCTTGGACGTTGACTGGGCAGAGTTTCCAAAGGTGAGAAGGAATCCCAACGTACGCCATAGAGTCCTTCTGTATCCGTGCTGTCGACTCCAGGAATAGCGTCTCATTCGGAGGTAGTTTGTGGAAGACAACATTTGATATCGATGATTTCCCACTTCTGTTGTGACGTCAGTATTGCTGTGTATGTGCCTTGAGGCCAGGACAAGCAAGAATCACCTTCTTTGACCCATCAGTAGCAGACGAGGCTTGTCCTTTGGAGGGAGACCCGAGGCTAGGTCTCTGAGTTGGGCTGCATCCTTACTCTGCGCGCTGGACGTAGCCTGCATTTGAATACGTTGCAATGTCAGTTCAGCTGGGCTCATTATATCCGAGGACGAGCGCGCGGTGAAGTCGTTCTCATCCCCCATCTCTGCCAAGAAAACTTCGCGGAGGGGGGGGTTGAACGTCATTGTGGCACAACTTTGTAGGTGGTGTTGTGGTGATTTGGTGTATAGCAGCGTCTCGACAAAGATTGATTCACTAGTACTCGCTGATCTTTGTAAAAGAGAAAAGAAGATCTTGGTGAGAGCAAAGGTGTAGAGGGGCCCAAACTTCCACTCGAAAGTGCACAAGGCCCAGCTATCCGACCAAGATGGTGATCAAAACAGACCCTGAACAAGGTAATTGCCATGACACGAGGTCGGCGGATGGTTGCTACCCAAACGACCAGGCAATATAGATTTTGCCGTCGCTCAAAGCCGCCGCCACAGTCTCACGAGAAACAGTAGACTCGGAGTTCTTGGGTCGACCAAGCTTTGGAATGGGGAAGGTCTTTGTAGGACACCCGGCGGTATGTTTTTTTTTTTTTTTTGGCTTCTTGGGGAGCAACTGAAATGATGCCTCTCCCAATCTTAACGCCAACTCAACGAGTCATTGAGTCCCGTTTGACAGTAACGGTGAAGTGATAACTCGCGGCGGAGGGAGCATGTCATCGAGACATCGAGACTCAGCCCATGCCGGGACAATGCGGGTGGCGCATTACATTTACATAGTACACTGTACTTGATGAGCATGTAAATGGCGTAACAGGGTCTATGACAGAAGTCTCCATTCTGCCCAAAGACCCTGTCGACGTGGTGAGCAACGGGTGAGGATGCTATGCGGCCTCGATATCACAGCATTGATGTGGGCACGAGCTGCATGGATTAGCCCAAGCGCGAACAAAGGGAGAAGAACATGGCCGCGTTCGGCCCAACACGACAAGAAAGGCGAACGAGCGAAGCCAAGTTGCTTGGCTGTGTAACCCATGCATGACCGCCGCCACTCGACAAGGCGGGAAAGGGGAAAGGGGGGGGGGGGCCCATGGGTCATTTCGGCCTAGAAGCTGTTTGGGGGGGAAAGCACAGCTCAGTAGGAGTCCTCGACTCTGGCCTGCTCGGTGAGAAGGACACGAGGAATCCGTCTCTCAAACAAATCAAACAAAGGCGGGCCGAGAGACTCTTTCGAGCAGGGCGGGCATGATGACGGAAACGAAACATGGGGGGCCTCCATCGATACGGATTCACTCACCTCCATTCCATCAGCCATGGTCTGGCGGGTAAAGATTTTGCACAAGATCTATTATGTAGGCTCGTCGGAGCAAGCGATGCGAGATGGAGAGGAAATTTGTACCGAGGAAAGAACCCGAGGTTGTAAACGGTTGACGAGAAAAGGATATGATATGACCCGGGGTTTTAATC
Organism: Epichloe amarillans; assembly: GCA_024072835.1. Lineage (NCBI taxonomy): Eukaryota > Fungi > Ascomycota > Sordariomycetes > Hypocreales > Clavicipitaceae > Epichloe > Epichloe amarillans. The sequence goes on along the minus strand of CP099637.1, from coordinate 1,434,903 downwards.
TTGCCTGCACTGCAGTCACTGCAGTCAACAACGGGCTGCCAGAGATTGGCCCGATTGACGTCTGGGAACCCAAATGCGACTTGGAACCGGATCTCTGGGGATGCAAAGCTCGGTCGAAGACGAGGGGAAGACGATCAATGTAACCAGATTGGATGCAAAGTGGCAAAGTGGCGAGTGGTTCGAGTGGTTCGAGCTGGAGTTCAGTTCTTGGACCCAATGCATGCAACCACCAGACGGGAGGTGGATCCTTTGTTGGGTGGATCCTTTGCTGGGTGGATCCTTTGTTGGGTGGATCCTTTGTTGGGTGGATGGGGTGGAGGAGGCCGAGGAGGGAGGAGGAATGAGAAATTTATTTTTACGCCCGCTGCTTCTACCTACCCTAGAAAGGAAAAGGAATAGATTATAATCCGTAATCCGTATGTATTAGAGAGCTCCCACCGCCTTGTTGTTCTCCATCATCACTTTATCATCGTGTGAATAGGCTGTACATGAATCCTTTCCTTCTCTTCGTTGCTTGCGTATACACAGCGTGAGTAGCATCATCACCGACTTTCTGTTTCATCGCCAACGGTAACACTTTGCTGCCCTCCTCCACCGATTGCGTGCTTTTGTGAGTGTCGGATCTTATGGAAGGCGCCGCAGCCGGTTTTCTCGGAGACGGTGACTAGTCATATTAGAAGACCTCCACCAATATGTTTCCTTTCTTTCGCGGGGGGGGGGGGGGGGGGTTTTGAAAGGAGGAAAACAGAGGTTTGCACATCTCCATACCTTGACTTGCCTCAACTCTGACCCCCTCATGTCAGCTGTCGAGGGTGGTCGGGCTAATAATGACAATGGTCGTGTCATGTGGTCCTCGACAATGGGCACGAATTGAACAAGACCTCTGGCAGGCGGGACTCTGATCGCTTGCTGCAAGTGTCCCTGAAACACTGACGCGTTGCCTCTGTTCACGCTGGCCATGACCTGATCCGGTAGGCCGGTAATGGTAAGAATGTATGCTGGATCAAAAGAGCCACCGTAGAGCAGGCATATGCCGTGCTGAAGAGACACGACGATGGAACTCAACGGCCGGTCATACCGCAGTGACAGGTGATATGAAAGCTCATTCATGAAAAGATACTCATTTGTGATCTTGGCTCTCGTCAGTTCTTCCGCCAACACCCAGACAAAACATTCACCCGGGGCTCTCTTTTCCTGACAGACGGAGCTTACCACTACATTGGTCTTCACCTCGGCCGAGAGAATAGGTTCATCGCGCATTTGCACACTCCGGCGAGAATGGCTCGACGCTCGATGGTTTGGCCTGGCCGAGCCTGGGGCTCTCGGCTTGGCCAAATTCGGCTTCGGCTGCGGACTGGCAGCACTGGCAGCACTGTGACTCATCGAGTGACGCTGGTTGTCCAGCGTCTTGATTTCACCTTCAAACACGGGCTCAAGGCTGCGTCTCCGAACATGTTGGCTGTTCCGCCTGTCCGAGAAAGCAAACTGAGGTGACGGCGTGCGACGAGAAGCATCGTTGAAAGCGTGGGCTGCGTGGAAGAGAGCTTCGGCTGGAGATTCCGGCCGCCGAGAGGGGACATGATAGTTGTCTGCCATCATATGATAGATATCACACTGTTGGTTGGTCCCATGGCACCCTGCCTCGTGGGAATGAGGGTTGGTTCACGGGAGATTTTCACCTCTTGGAGAGGAAACGGAGCAGACGAGCCTTTTTTGTCTTGTTTGATTCCTTCCATGCTTTTTTGTTCTGAATCCTTCCATGGCGATTCCGAGGCCATTCTCGTATATATTCGTGCCTAGGAAATGCTGTGGCACGATGGAACGCTATGCAGCCCAAGTAGAGTAACGTCGTAAACTTCTTCTCCATCGAGCCGGAGAAGCAGCTAATTACTATTCCAGATAACTTCAGTGGTGAGAGGGACCCGTAGCCCCAACCGGGAGCTCGATTTATTATTATCCTGCACACTTTGAGGACTTGTTTTAGTTACTGGGTCCGCAGGATTTGAAACCGTGTGTAACTATACGCATACCGCGTCGCCTGGATTTATCGAGTCAGCGCACTACCGACTCAATCATTGAATCACAATCTTCAAGAGCTCCCTGATGGTACATACTGAGGAGGAGCAGGCGCGAAACACGGAAAACAAAAGACGAGCCATGTGAGCAATCTTTGCCGTGGATAACTGTCCGAGTCCGCAAATAAATCCCCCATTTTAGCAGACGGTTACATGAGTAATTACGAGATGACTCGCATCAATTCTGCTGTTGTGCTACCCGTCCTTGAACCTTTTGGTGCTACGAGGTTGTGGGCTACGTGAGGTCGAAAATGATGCTGAGACCACCACTGAGGTAAGAACAGCATGTGGAAAATGAAGAAGGAAAACATAGCTCATTACCATTCACATGCCTGGCTGACTGCAGAATCACAAGCAAAAAGTAGTATACATTGAATTGCCCCAGACAATTCATTCCCATCCGTAGTCCAAACCCTCCCCCCCCCCCCTCATCCCCCTCTCATTACCTACACCCCTTCAGCTAGCGTGATAAAAGAAGCAGAAGAAGAAGAAGAAGAAGAAGAAGAAGAAGAGGAAGAAGAAGAAAACGGCCTTGCGTCAGTTGTATTCTTACTTCATGACGGAGAAGAACCGCCGCGGGGTCGTGCCATCCCGCCAGTCTTCCTCTCCAGGACAGCTTGAAAGCAAGCCGTGGCCAGAACAATCAACTCGAGTGGAACGAGCACAACAGCAAGGGCCAAAGCGGCCTGGCTCTCTTTGCACAAGGTGCCGAAACGAGGACGAGTTGACATGGGAACATTCCTCCAGCGGCAAACCCAGCTCTGATATGTTTCGTCAATGGTCGAGGTGTTGATGGCGTAGAACAGCACCATGGCAACGAGCGAGGCAATAAAGGCGACGACGGGAGCAATCACGCTGACTGAGGAATGCGCCACAGGTCGGCCTCGGATCTATGCGGAGTTTATGTTCGTTAGTAAAAACTGTATGACGTCTTCTCGTATCGTCATCTTGAAGAGCCGACGAACCGACCGAGTCTTGCTTGCCAAGAGGGACACTGCATTCATGACAGTGACAATGGCGCTCCCGGCTACGAGAGCCTTCGTTGGTCCAAGATCAAAGTTCTCGGGCCAGAGAGGCAGGAGGTACTCGGCGGGTAGGTGAGTGGCATTGTATACAGCCAAAGTGTCCGCGGAAAGGCCCAAGATGACGACACCGGCGATGAGTGCCAACGTGGTCATGGCCACACAAATGCTGTGAAGCACATTTGCCAAGCGAGCATTCGAGTGAGTCGGCAGCTCACGGTGATCGACCTCGAAGTCGGACGAGAAGATCTCGTTCTTGAGACTTGATGGCATGTTTTTCCCTGGTTCGTGTTTTGTTTGAGAACGGGGGAACCCCCAAAACGCAGCTATCAAACCTGCGAAGAAAGAGGTGACGAAACACAGAAAGGGGACAAGTATTACACCAAGAAAGGGAATTTGATTCCACCAGGGTTTACGTTCTCATCGCGAGTACTCCGCATGTACGTACGTGTGAGAGGCGAAGTCGTTGGATGTTATAGATTGATCGACCATGCCTGGGTGCCGCCAGCTCTGAAGCCGCCCAGCATGCAGGTGGCCTTCTGGCGAGATATGACAACGGCCGGATCCAATGGAACTGCAGGATTCATCATCGCGATTCGCAACCACAGAGTATGTATGTACACACTGTACATGTATCTGATGCAACTCACCTGCTCAGGTCGAAGCTGCTCGGCCTGGCATTGGCTGCCCCCGATGTGGGTACTGGGCAGTGGGGCACCACAGAGAGGCTACAATGTTAAGATGCCATGGCGCCTACAGCAGGCCAACGACCAATCACGACTCACACGACACCAGCAAGCGCCAGGATGGGGAAAGGGGGGCGATCGAAAATAGAATCACCTCGGTGACCTCGCGTTGTCCTATTATGTATGCTATTATGACTGGACGGCTCTGCAAATGACGGGTGGGCCTCATCCTCATTTCGCAATGACTCCCAAGACGAAGACAGAGCAAGGAGGTAGGCCCAGCCAGATTCACGGTCGGAGCCAAGGGCCCAGAACTGAGGTGTCAGCAAGCCTTCCTAGTTTCTTCACCACATGAGAGAAGCACGACGACGACGTCTGTGATGATTCTGCAATCGGAAGTCGTGCGTCACGGCATTTCCGGCGACGGCGTCACAGGGAACCCATGCGGCATGAGGGTAGAGATGGAGCGGAACGTGCCCGTCGCGTTTCGCGTCGCAGACCGCAAAGAGATGATGTGCCCGGGAGCAAGTCTCCTCGGCCGGTAGGCAAGCCTGGCAGACAGCCCGAAACAGGATCACTGAATGCAATTCTCCGGGAACACAGTAGAGAGCGACTGTACATGCGCACGATTGCGTCGACGGGACGCCAGGTTCGGATGCTGAACATGGGTTTCGGTATGTAGACAAGAATGGCCTTACTAAAGCTGGTAGAGCCGAGTTCCAGTTCGGCAAGAAGACGGTTGACACGGTACGGCCGGATGCCATCTTCGAGACGAACTCGAGAAGACTGTCCATTCGAGAGGACTACAGCTTGTTGCGTATGCGCATTTCGAAACAATATCGAACTTGCGGAAAAGGTACAGCCGGGGCAAGGCCAAGAAGCTGCAACGAAATTGAGCCGGCAGATGCGCGGGAAGACCCGTACATCGCCAACATGTTGATCGTGCTAGCGCAGCATCAGCAACGACTTGGCTAGCAGCCGAGAAGAGCGTGTAGGAGGACAGAGAGTGACGGCGCTTGGGATTCCCGGGCGAGCGGCAAGGGAGCTTTACGTCTATACGACCAGGATACCGGAAGAGTTCCTCGTCAAGCTGGAGAGGCCGTCACAGAGCAGCGACTGACTGTGATGGGGTAGTAATCTGCCATCATTCGATTAGTTGAAAAGGGAACCGCAAATTAGTAAGGGCGGCAGGCCGCCTGTGGCTGGCGCTGCGCAGAAGCTCGCCAATCCCGGAAGATCCTCATCAAACAAAGCAGTTGATGCGCGAGAACTGATGAGCGGCGTCTACGTCTTCATTGGCATACATCAGACTGCCGTCAAACATCCTGTCAGGGTATGATGCCTTTTGCGCGCGGGCTCTCAGATATAGCTCTTACCAAGTACACGGTACGCCAAATCATGTGTGTGTCACACATGTGAGCAGCTATAGTCGAATCTTCCAACGGAAATAAGTCGTTGGATTCTGGCTTATTCACAAGGTGAATGAGACCTTTTCTTGCATATGTAGAAGCCTGTTGTTGATTCTAGTTCATCATAAGCATCATCGTCTAGAGTCGCATAAACATGGCCTTCCCCAAAGATAGTAGTACGAGCCGCTGGCCCTAAATGTGCTAACCCGTGTGGACCGAAATGTGCGACCTTGCATCCAGTCACTTTACGGAGTACTTCTCTGTGCAATGCCGATGCTTTTCGGCCGCCGCATCCTTCATGTATTCTTTTGGGCTGTCTCTGGCGCAAGACAAACACGCATGTTATTAGGAAGCCAGGCAATAGCATGACCTGTCACGTTGGACAAGTCGTTGCTTGTGCTTCGGATAAGGGGATCCTTCAGGAACCACTTCGTCACGGCAACCGCCCAAGTCCACAATCGTCAGGGATCTCTCCAACTCCCCAAAGTTCCCCAAATGTTCGGCGACTTGGTCACTGGCCGAGGTATCACTGCGTATTATCATCTCGATTTTGCGGGTCTGTTCGGCTCATCTATTCAATACTTACCCCCCGTATACGGAGCATGTGCGAAGATGGTCTTGGGCGAGGCCACCCAAGTGTCGTTGCTGCGCCGGGCTGGACGTGGATCATTAATCTTTGCCAGTGTCTTGTCGAACGAACCCTTTTGGGACCCCAAACACTGACAGCGGAAGCTATTACGACGTTACGACGTTACGACGTTACGCAGGTGCCTTTGCCTGTCCAAAACTTAGTCTGTGCTGCGTACATGCTGCTAATGACACTAATAATAAAGTCGGGACTTAACTCGGCCAGCATGGGCCCCGGAGAAGCGCACAACTTCGAGGCGACCGAAGCGTTGTCAGAATGGACCGAGGTTGATTCCATCAACCACATGGTTCAAGCGCATTAGGATTTGGTTCACATGACTGACTTGGCCTCAGGGGAAAACGGTGACTATGCTGACGTTGCACGAATTCCCAGGGGCCGGTAAAGAACTCTGACAGCAAACACGATTCACGTGTCCTTACGAAAAGCCCTGTTGATTGAATATCAGAACGACGCCACACCGCATCTCTCCTAACTTGCTTGGTCCACCGATGTCTGAATAGAGCCACGGAAGTACGCGGTTCGGCGATTTCTGGAGACCATGATGGCTGCTGTGAAGGCATTCGACCCTGTAGGCATTCCATGAACGGAGTAGACTAGTCAACCCAACCCTGTATTTGGTGTCTGTCGCACAGGTCGGCGCCCGACACCCAGGTTCCTGGGACTCGATAGCTACGCGGGCACCCGGGGGATGAAAGCGCCGATGCTTTAGTGGTGTAGTTAGCGGCCTCGCGTAACGCCGGCCCCTTACCTTTTCCCGTTTCCTAACTATTTTCTCCGTCGCGAAAGGGGTGGTGACCCTGGCAAACATGCCCGCGCCGTTGAACGTGTCTAGTTTATCTTTTCCCTTGGGTAGCCAGCGAGCGCCCTGTCGTTGGCTGCTGAAAATACCGACAATCTTCGCAAGGGCTAGAAGATGGCGTGGCAGTAGCTGCGACCTACGCATCACTTGCTTGGAGGAGGAGGAGGAGGAGGAGCCCCGGAAGATGCGTTGAGATCCCCCGTCGACTCTGTACGGTCTTGTTGGCAAGATTATTCTGTCTAAATTGTTAATTAATGGTCTTTACGGGGGTACTCCGTACAGCAATGAACAAGTCGTTGACAAGACGGTCGCATTGGAACTGGAGCGTCCGGCCGAATGACAATGTCTCACCCGCAGGAGGTTCCCCCCCCATTCGTCTGGATACGAGACGGGTGGGAGCAGGCCAAGCCGCCAGCGCCCCCATGCACAACGAAGCCGACGGTAAATTAAGTCGCACCTGGCCGGTCCCAGAGATGCCAATTATAACCGGCTCCGTGCCTTGTCAGCTGTGTCGCGTCTTGTTGCCAATGACATGAACGATGGCGTCGATGCTAAACCCCGGACCGCCTGGGCAGACGGACGGGTGCACTGCTAATATGATGATGATGATGATGATGATGAATGATGATGATGAATGATGATGACGGTTTTGCGGATGCAGCGATCCTTCGGACGTACGGAGTATGTACCTAGGAGCCTGCCAGACTGCTGTTTCTGTGGCCCTCATGCAACAACTACCAGCCCAGCTCGTTAGGATCCGAAGCATCAACCTTGTTGAACTGCACCCATGCAGCATCGTTCTTTGGGCATCGGCCTTGGCCCAAATGGACCGACGATGATGGGATCTTCGCCGTGTTTGCCCATCGCAAATTGGGACGACCGCCGGTGAGAGGGAGTGAGAGGTGCAATTTAGAATTCAGACATGGGCTAGGGTTGGAAGCTAAGTTGACTTCCAGATGGATGTCCCCAGCAGAGAGAGGTAGGTCCTTGGACATTCCTCAAACTGGTACCTTCCTTCTTTGATGGCCTCCTTCGTGCCTCCTCCGTGCCTCCTTCGTCTCCTTCGTGCCTCCCCAAGTTCAAGTACTCTGCGTGCCTTCCTTGCCTCATTTCGCTGCTCACCCTTGATCCTTTATGAAAATAATATAATATTAATAGCTGCTCCCCACTCTCGCTGCTCCCCAGCACTTTCATACTGGACGAGCGAGCAGCAAGAGACGAGGGGATCAGATGGAAACAAGTCAGTGAGCAGGTTCATCAGATTCGTTTTTCGTCACGTTATTGTTTTGTTTTGTTTTGTGTTGTTTTGTGTTGTTTTGTTTTTTTCATCATGATGCCCACTTGACTCGGCTTACATTTTCCCGCCAGATTGTGGTATAGTCTCAACATTTATCATTGATATCCCCGTCAACCAACCCAACACCTGCCTGCCTGCCTGCCGTCTGCCGTCTGCCGTCTGCCGTCTGCCGTCTGCCATCTGCCATCTGCCATCTGCCGCCTGCCGCCTGCCGCCTGCCTGCTCGGCTGCCACACCCCAACCAACATCCAACGACACACCACCGGCTGCAACCGACCTTTCCCATTGTGCCCTGAGCTCGTGAGTCCCGACTCAGCATTATGGGAGCATTCTGCCAAGGTCCCCGGCTTGCTGCATTTCGTGCACCTGAGATGGCTCTCAAGCCAACGGATTTACGGAAATCTCCTCTACCTGAGCAAGCAACGGCGTCGTCGCCTACTTTGTTTGTGAGTTTGCTCTGCTTCAGTCGCCCTACAAGGCCACACCATTCGCCGGTCTTTTTCCCCCTTCAAGGAAGCCTTCAAGGAAGAGGCTAACACAAATGCCAACCTTTTTCAGCCATCATTCCCCCAGCTCCCCCCAGAGCTTCGTCTCAAAATTTGGAATCTGAACTTGCCGACGACCAGATTAGTGTCGATGAGATGTGGCGCCAGATCCCCGTCTCTACATGATGCGCAGCTGTGTACAACCAACATGTCCTTTATGGGTTGCACGTCGAATGCTTCGGTTCCCATCAACCTACACGTGTGCGCCGAATCTCGAGCAGACACACTCAAAAGCTTCCGGCGCGCCTTTGGATTTGCCAGAATGCCCGGGCAAATGTTCTTCAACCCGGCAAGCGACATTCTATATTTCGGCCCTCAAGATGGGTACATGGCTGCCGACGCTCAGTTCCACACCTGCATGTCCATGTGCGACCCGTCTCAATTGGCTTCGGTGCGCAGGATCGCCATCAGCGACGCCCTGTTCTGGGTCGAAGGATCATACAACTCGATGACGGCGGCTAGCCTCACAGTCGAGGTCCTTAGGCAACTATCCCTGCGTATGCCCGCTCTGGAGCAGGTCATCTTCGTGCCCCGGGAACAGGACGAGGCCACGAAGCCCATCTTAACAGAAGAGCGAATGGCCCGTCAGATACAAATGGCAATGCGGACAGTATGCCAGCAAACACCCTGCTGGCGGCCACCACCCTGGGTCATTGTGTCCCTTCGCACCTTATCAGCGGCCTGTGGATGAAGAGATGGAGAGAACTACGAACATGAGATCGTGGCCCTCTTCCCCTCCCCAGAATGAACACCAAGACTTTCGATTCTCCGGTTGAGTCAGATCGGCGGCGGATGAGGTTGCAGGCCTGACTTGGCGCTCTTTGTTTGTGGCTAACGCCATCATTTCTCCGCGAATTGATGACGGGGTGAGATCCCCACTGTACCCCTGCAGTTTAACACAAGGCCCAGACTTGCACACTGGCATGTCTCTGATTCTACGGATCACAGGCATATGGAACATTGCTCTGCACGCCGATGAACTCGTCACCTACTAGTAAGGTGGGGCGTGGTACGGTACGGCCGCACGAGTAAACGAATTCGACAAACCCACTCACTCCTTCAAAAGGACAGCGACTGCGGCCCCCGTGGAATTGACACGCGTACGCAATACGTCGAGGAAAGAGGAAAGAAGAATGACAACATTCATGACCTAATCCCTCTGGCCTCTGGGGCCTCTGGAAGGAGAGACAAAAGGCAAAGAGTGCGTCTTTGCGATTTACATGAACATGGGAATTTCTCCCGATAACCCCGAGGCATGGTGGTGTTCAGTGACGAACAAACAGCTTTCAGGCTGGCCCGTGCCGCTCCCTCCACCTGCCACTCAGATTCTGTTGTTTTTCTTTTGAAAAAAAAAAAAACTATTTCTTGTATATTACATCCATGATGATCCCTCCGTGCCTATAGCACGACGTTGCCGATACGACGGGAAAACGCACGGGCAGATAGATTAGATGTGCAACGGAAATGGTATGGCAGCGCATCAAGCAGAGATGGGTAGTTCAACAGGTGGCAACTGACGGTGTTGTATGATGATGCAGTGTATGTACTCGGTGCGTATTCTAGATGCACAGGGCTCGTTTGGAAAGGTTGGCGTGATGGATGGTGACACTGCCAAGTTCTAACGAGGAGACAATGTTGGCGAAAGAAGGAAAGAGAGATGAACAAGTAAATAAAGAGCATGTCTCACATTCCTCCGTCTGCAGCTTTGATTACTACATTAGTATCCTGATACGGACTACATGCATTCATGTCACACTCAAGCTGAGGGACTCATATCCTGTCGTGGGGGCCCCGTCGTTTGATACGTTCGTGTGCACTGTGTCGAGTTTATTATCGCTTGTATCACGGTACTTTTGTCTCCAATCACTCATTCTCACATGTCACCGGGAGGATCCCTTCCGTAGACTTTACTCTTCTCCTTTTCTGTTTGGGATTCCCCATCTTGGACGGGGGTTTTTTCTATTTCTCACCATCTATTGGTGAGTGAATTCTGCGTGTTGTCCCGTCCTCGCGTCCTCGCGTCCTCGCGTCCCCATTCCGATGCCCCTCTGCCGGCCCCAGAGCAGAGCCTCGAGCGCCCTTGCTACGGCCGCAAGGTCTCCCAGCATGGTGAGATGACCTCGTTCCGTGCTGACTCTGCCGGAGCGCACGACGGCGTAGCCCTCTGGCAGCATGGCTTCTCGCGCGAGCACGACGCCGTCGCCGGGTCTGAAGACCAGGTCGTCGTATGCGTCGGCGTAGGCAATGGCTTCTCGACACGCCACCTGCGCTGCGTAGACTGTTGGGATCGTCTTGCCGTAGAGGACTGCGTGCGGCGGATAGGCATTGGCCGACTCGAGGTCCTTGGAGTGGGCGAGCTCGGAGCGAAACTGGCGGGTGGCCGCGAGGGTGCGCCTCAAGTAGCTCATGTACCGTTCGTGGTCCGACGCAGTGGCCCCGGATGATGATGATGGTGGTGGTGGTGGTGGAGATTGAGGCGGGGATGGCAACGGAGCGGTTCCGTGATGATGGTGGTCCTCCGAGGGCGCGGGAGCAGCAGCAGCAGCAGCAGCACTGGACTGAATGTCAGGATCGATGGGCTTCTTATTCTTGAGCAGTGAGTTGGGGAACAAGGATGAGAGAGGCGAGGATGAGTTTTGTTGCTTGTCGCGGCTGTGGTATGGCGGCAGAAGCGGTGCCACGCAAGGACTGAGACGCCATCTGGCCCAGTCATGGGCATTGAAAAAGTCGACGGGATATGACTCCCCCGTCTGCTTGTCGATGAAACAGAAGCCGTCGTCTGGGAGAAGCACGAAAGAGGTGCGGATCGAGAAGTTGACTTGGGCCGTGAGAAGCTTCTCGTTGAACAACACGGCATCGCCATTCCGGAACGGTCCCAGAATGTTGATGCAGCGCTGCGGCACTCCGGCATACAGCACTCCGGCGAATAGTTCGGGGCGGCGGCCCACGGCATGCCTCGTGATCAGGCCTCCCAGGCTGTGTGCAATGACAAGTGCCCCGGCAGACTCGGGCCGTGTTCCGGGTCGGTTCGACGGCAGCTCGGACAGAAACTCCTGCAGCTTCCTCGAAGACCGGGCGGGACTGAGTCGCCAGTCGTAGCCGAAATCCCATATCCGGAGTGAACCGTTTCGAGCGTTGGGTGATGAGCGGAGCCTCTTGAAGAGCTTCCTTGACACGTCGACCGGGCCAACGTGTTTGAGCATGCCGGAAGGGATGATGCGCTCCTCCATGGTCTCCTCGTCCTCGTCCTCCAAGCCAACTTCCAAGTTTGCCTTGCGCATGTTGAATCCCAGCTTGACAGGGGCCCATAGCTGTTGGTGAGGCGGTTCGGCCGAGCGCAGCACAGAACCTCGATATCCGCCGAGAATCACCAAGTCACCGGTGAGCTTCTCCACGACTCGGTCGAAGTCCGTCGCGGCGGCGGTGCTCGGCTTCGGAGAACTTGAACTTGGGCTGGGTGATGAGCCGGGCGTTTGTCGGCCGACACCTGGGCTTTGCCTGCTGAGCGCTTGGTCGTCGTTGGAGCTCGAGAAGAGGCCGTTGAGCGCCATCGAGGACATGCGAGAAGCAGCTTGCAGTCGTGCTAGGCTCGGCATCCTGAAGTTGGGCACATCTGGGAGACTGTCCTTGATGGCCATGAAACGGATGTTCACCATCTCCCTGACATCGTCGAACTTGTTGTCGTCGCCGAGTGAGGACTGCCGGGAAAGACTGTGGTAGAGCATGCTTTCATCCGAAGTTACTCGCCGCAGTGTCGAAGGTCTGGGTCGAGACATGGCCGTGTGCTTGTCCGGCCGCTCTGATGCAGGCGGCGAATTTCCAGACGACGAGGAGGAATCATTGTCCGCGGTGGTGGTGGTGGTGGTGGTGGCGGTGGTCGATTGCTGCGCCAACGGAAGAGACCTTGGGCGTGCCGAGTCCCCCCCCAATTTGGATGCTGCATTGGAACCATGTTTGTGATCACCAGTGAAGTTGGACAAGAACGAAGCTGGAAGCGAAGGGAACAGGCCGGCATGCCCACTGAACGAAGGAAAGGCCCTTTGAAGCTTCTTGAGTGCCTCCTGACCTGCAGATCGGGAACGATGCTGTCTCGTTGGACCGAATGCGGATCCAAGCAAGCCCTTGGTCTGCCGGGTTCGGGGCGAGTCCTTGTTGACAAGGAAAGACTTGGGGCCGGATGTCCAAGGGGATGGCATGGGCAACCGGTCCGGCACCTGACGAAGAGGGCGGGCGCCATTGGGGCTTGAACGACTGTCGTCGTCGTCGTCGTCGTCGTCGTTGCCGTTGCCGTTGCCGTTGCCGTTGCCGTTGCCGTTGCCGTTGCCGTTACCGTCATTACCGTCGTCATCTTCCTCCTCACCTTGGACGAGTGCGTCGTGAAAGTAACCGTCGCCAGGCACCCGCTCCAACGCCGCCGCCTTTTCCGCAGCCGGGGTCTGTGCCGACGTCAAATGGCTGGCGGCGGCGCTGATGGCAGGTTGAAGAGCGGCCTGGGCCTCATCTTGATCCTCGACGGAAGCTTCGTCGGAGAAACCGGTTTCCTCGCCGCCACCGCCTTCCAAGGCGGGATTTATTACTCGCTCCTCCGCATGCGCGGGCGAAGTTGCCGGGGTCGGCAAGCCAGGCTGGTTTGGGATGTTGTTCATGGCAGCCGAGGGAGGGAAATTGCTTGTTGTCGACGGCAGCATTCTGGTTCCGCTGAAATAGAAGAAAGAGATGGAGTGAGAGAAAGAAGGAAGAAGGGGGGGGAAAAAAAAAGAAAAGAAAGAAAAGAAAGCCAGCCAGCCCAGTCAGCCAAGCCCAGCCCGCAAAAAGATGACGAACTGGGGATTACCACTTCAAGATTTTGCATCTGCAACTTGCAAGGCGAAGTGAAGTGGTAAGCTGACGTCGCGGGGCGGTCGCGGGGGGCGAGCTGAGCCAATCAGAAGCCGTTGCGCGCTGACACGTCGGGCGGCCCGGAACTTGGGAAAATTGACGTACTTGTCATTGGTCAGTCAATATCCTGTATGCCTCGAATTTGGGCCGGCAGCCGCGGGCAGCTGGGACTTGATCAACGACTAGTCAATCTTCAATCTTCAATCAATCAATCAATCAATCAATCAATCAATCAATCAATCAATCTTCAATCTTCAATCAATCAATCAATCAATCAATCAATCAATCAATCAATCAATCAATCAATCAATCAATCAATCAATCAATCAATCAATCAATCAATCAATCAATCAATCAATCAATCAATCAATCAATCAATCAATCAGTCGGTCGGTCGGTCCACCGGCTGTGCCGGCTAGGAAGCGGACTTTTGCCCTCCCATCGACCCCCAGCCACGCCGTCCGTTGGCGCCAACAAAGCATGTTCCGACGTCAAGATCAACCCGAACAACGGGCCAATCTTTTTTCTTCTCATCTTGACCCCGATTTATTGATTTGGAGGGCTGACTTTCGATAAAGACTTGTCAAAGGGAAGATGGCTGCAAAAAGCAAAAAAAAAAAAAAAAAAAAAACCCCGATTCGAACAACGAATATTAGTAACTCATGATGCAATGTTCATCACGTATCGTATTTGTGCTGCCGCATCCGGCCTCGGAGCCCGGACGGCCCTGCCACGCGCCAACCTCGCTTCTCCGTCTCCAGCAAGTCCAGATCCTGCTCCGTCCCTTGCTCAATTCAATAATCACCCAGGACAGATAAAGTCAAAGCCATCGTATTTTTCGATTTAGCACTATCGCCGCTGATACCCGCTCATCCATGCTCGTTTCCTCCACACGTGCCGTGCCACCTTTGTTCCCTCGGACCTGGGACCTCGGACCTGGGACCTGGGACCTGGGACCCCAGGGTCCTACGACATCCACAACCATGGGATATTATTACTGACTGTCCATCTTCATTTCTAAAAGACACGTCAAAGGTCCCCTCACCCAGGCTTTCCTTCTGCGTCAGTTGCTTGCCTGCTTAACTTTACGCCTTCTACTTCCACCTTTTCCATAGGCTGCAGAGCCCTCTCACTCCGCTTGACGAGAACATGGCCGAAATCCAGAAAAGAAAGATTCAAAGCATCATACACTGAAGGAGATGATTGTGATGAAATAATAAGAAAATAAGGAATGAGAACGCGCAAGCCTTTTGACAATAAAGTAGTGTGCAGAAATAGCTCAGCCACGGGGAGCATGAAAATGAAGAGAATGAGCCCCCAGACCGAGCGATTCAAAACAAGTAAGCAAAAAATAAAAATAAAAATAAAAAAAATTCCCATCTCTTCAGAGTGTTATTGGCTTGGCAGGAACAGAGACGTCGCATCTTTCGTCAATTTTCCACCCAGTAAATTAGTTGGCCACTTCCTCCTCAACCCATCCGTTCAGACCACTCTGAATGGCCAGGCCGAAGCCCGCGCCCCCCAACCCACCGAAACTAGACTGGTACTGGTGACCACGCCTTTCACCATCACTGCCGTTACTGCCAGAAAGGCTATGAGGGCTGTGGCCGCCGTTCTCAAAACCAGGGGCAAAGACGGGGAGACTGAGGGCTCGGCTATGAGAGCCTCGACCATTTCCGGGAGCCAGCAGACCACCGATTGTTGTGGCTCCAGACGTTGCAACATTGGAGCCATAGCCATTGGAGATGCTCGCTGACTGACCGTGCCCACCATAGGATCCTTGCTGAGGAACATCCAACCCCGATTCGTTGGGAGAAGATTGAGCTGCGCTAAACATAACATTTTGTTGCATGGCCAAGTGCTGGTGCTGCTGAGCTTGCTGTGACAGCTGGCTCAAGTACATGGTGAGAGGGTTGCTCTGTGCGTTGAATAGAGCGGCCGACTGCTGAGGAGTCGAGCCGTTCTGGGGAGAGCCACTGTTCTGGGAACCGGTGGGAGGAGGCGAAGACACTCCATCTCCGCGAGGAGACTGACCCTGCTGCTGCTGCTGCTGCTGCTGCATTTGTCGAGGGGCATTGCCGCACCGATCTTTGCCAAAATTCACCTTGAACTTCTTGTAATCTTCTCTGCCGCGAATGGCCTCGATAGCCTTGATGGCATTGGCGATATTGGTGAAATTGACAAATGCACAACTCTTTTCACGGAGGGTGTTGACCAACTCAATTTCGCCGTATTCGGAAAAGTCTTGACGAAGGCGCTCCTCGGTCCAGGTTTCGTCCAAATTACCCACGTATACGTTCCGCGAGGCACCTCCGCTGACGGCGAGTGCGATCGCTGGAGGCAAGGCACCAGAGTGTTTGCCCCATCCGATCTTGAGTCTGCGATTGTGGATCATGAGGCCTTGGATGTTGCTGAGGGCGTAGAACGAGGCAGCCGCCGTGGGGTCGATAAACGTAACAAAGCAAATGTGTTTGTCGGGGATATATCGAATGTGGTGGAGCAGACCGCCGCGAACGACATTGCAAATCTCCTCGATGGATGTCTCAGGATGGATGTTGCCCAGGTAAATGGTTCTGTTTCCGAGATTGTTAATTCCACCAGCGGTTGTGGCAACGGCGGCAGCTGCCACAGACTGCTGCGCGAGAGCATTTGAGATGAGATCGCGATCGGCTCCGGTCAGCATATGAGCGTATCCGGGTGCGATGCCGAGATACTGAGCTGCATTCTGCTGCTGAGTCTTGGAGACGTAGGCACACCTGTCCTTGCCATAGTATACCCGGCGCGGGGCCTGCCATTTGGCTTCCTGGGGGAGCTGAGAAACAGCCTTGATGGCGTTCGCAATCGAGAGATAGTGAACAAACGCAATGCTCTTTTCCCGAACAATCTTGACGGTATCGATGGCACCAAACTTGCCCAAATCTTCACGCAACTCTTCATCGGAAATCTCTTCCGGTAAATTGCCCAGATATACGTTTCGTGATGCGCCAGACTGCTGAACAGCCAGAGCCACGGAGGTAGGGACTTGAGATGGCTTGCCCCATCCGACTTTGATGTCTTGGCCCTTGATGCAGAGCTTCTTCAAGATTGCATCCGAGTGAAAGTGAGTGGCAGAACTGGCATCGAGGAAGGAAATGAACGCGCAGTTCTTGTCAGGGAGGAGGCGAACAGATTCAATTTGACCACTTCGAACGTGCCCGAGGATTTCCTCAGCGGCGGTGTCCTGAGGAATGTTTCCCAGGTATACCGTTCGGCTCGTACCATTCACAGCACTGGAGCCCAAGACGGGAGAGGCAGGCTGCATGCCTGACTGCATGTTGAAGCCACCAGTTGGCGATTGTGGTGGGTAGAATTGAGGGGCTCCATATGCAGAAGGCGACACCATTGTTTGATATTGAGGGGAAATATTTTGCTGAACAGGGCTAGACATTCCGCCGCCGTGCTGCTGCTGCTGCTGCTGCTGGTGGTGGTTGCTGCCCTGCTGCTGATGCTGATGCTGTTGGAAACTCGGCAGGTTTTGGAACTGAGGACTCCCAAAGGCGGCAGGACTACCTGGTTGAAAGGGGCTACCAAGGAGAAGCTGTGAAGGCAGAAGAGGGGTGAATTGCATGTCGAATGCGGTTCCAGGGGTAGCCATGTCGTTTGCGTTGGGAGACGTGTGCTGATTTTGGCGCATGGACTGTGTATTCAGTGAAGGAATATTGCCTCGGCGAGGGTGACGATCGGCAAACCCCGAAAAGTTTGATGTGAAGGCACCATGGGAGAAGCCAGTGTCGCTGTTGGATGGCTTAGACGCGTGGCCCTGGAAGCGACCGTGAGAATTGCCATTGGCACCTTGGCCAACAGCACCATTCAGATCCTGCATGCCGAGAAGATGAGGGGGGACAAGCGAGTCCCGCCCGAGGTGCGATGAAACAGCCGTTTT
This sequence comes from Epichloe amarillans, assembly GCA_024072835.1. Classification (NCBI taxonomy): domain Eukaryota; kingdom Fungi; phylum Ascomycota; class Sordariomycetes; order Hypocreales; family Clavicipitaceae; genus Epichloe; species Epichloe amarillans. The sequence continues at coordinate 1,417,621 of CP099637.1, read as the reverse complement.
GAAGTACGTACGTGCCCTTGGAGAGGCACGAGAAGAACCGTGAGGACTCGGAGCGTCAAGCACTGACTGCAGGCCGGAAGATGGCAAAACCACAGGTTGCTAATGGATCCGCTGTTGCTGAAATACGAGATGGAATAACAGAAAGTCGGCCCTGGGAAAAAGACAGCAAGGTGTATTCAACTGAAGTGTAGACAAGTGGTGGTGAGACCAATCGTCTGCAGGAGAGGCGTATCTATGCAAAATAGTCCTGTCCTGTTCGATACAGAGAGTATAGACCGTGAAAGGTAGGCCGAGTCTATTGGCTCAGTTTGGTATGCTACCAAAGGTGGGCAGTTGAAAAGTGTCGACGCAAAGCTCTGTCGACGCCAAAGACTCGTCGAGCAGATTGAATAAGTAAAGAGTGTCAAGTATGGCAAGCAACCCGTGTGCCGCGGCCCAACCCGTCCGAAACAGCAATGTGAATTGTATAGTAGTCCGAAAGTACGCAGATTGTCCAAAAAAAAAAAGAATCGGCCGTGATTTGAAGCGAAGCTAGAGGAATTGGGCTCGTGGTGGGCAACGGAACGGAGACTACTAGTGAAGTGTTTGTTCGGGGTCGAGAAGAGGTGACTTGGGGAGGTCGAGAATATTGAAGGACAGCGAACCAAGAAGTAGATTAAAATTTTCGAATTAGGAGAAACGAGTGTCGATAAGATGAAGAAGACGGTGTCTCAAAAGAAGGATTGCAAGAAGAGCGGCATCTGGAGCAGTATAGCCCACAGGCAGACCAACTATGAGGGATCAAGGACGAGAAAAAGGTGCACAGAAACGACCAGAGGCGCGTAGTCGAGGAGGACGAAGGAAGGCGGCCAGACGGAAGACGAAGTGGAGGAGGTCTCAGTGGCTTGGCCGGCCTGAGGCTCAGGATGGGCTTAGGGAAGGGGGCAGGCAGGCCCCGTGAAGAATGGCAGCACCAACAACAACTCAGCACTCAAGCACTCAGGAAGCGAGAGTGATGGATGGAAAGTTGGTGGAGCAAGGAGCAAGCCGGGGGGGAAGGGAAAAAAAAGGTTGTACTCAGTACGGATTACAGGGCGTCCCGTTGTACCGTTGTACTCCGAAGGAATGGCTGCAACCAGGGGGGGCAAAGCGCAACAGCACACTTGTCGACTGAGAGATGTCGGAAGATTGAGCAATCAAGAAAAACGGGGAAAGAGTCTAGGCATGAAAATAATGATGATAAGAATCCAGGACGAATGCGCACTCGTACGTCCGTAGAGAATAGGAGAAAGCAGAACAATGAGGATGATGGACGACGGCTGGACGGGGAGACTTCCGTAAGTACCCCCCCTGCCGTTTTCACATAACTGACTGTAGCTCGAGGAAGTAGATACTCGGTACTTGGTACTCGGTACTCGGTACTTGAGGTCCCTGGCCCGTTCCCTGGCCCGTTTGCCTGAATCAGGGGCATGGACTTTCTATGAACCTACGACGGCCGTGGTTGGTTGTAACTGTATTACATAATAATAAACGAAAGCAAGATGGGACTGACAACGGGTTGACAAGGGGTAAAGGGGAAGCAAAAGCCAGAATAGGGCCGCTAGGTTGCAGCGCTTTGGTCTAATTACATATCACACATATGTAGGGACATCAACGAATAGACTGACCAAACCAGACCGCATCGTCGCTGGCTTTGATCAATCGAACTGGTATTTTGGTCTTTGTGTTTGTGTTCTAGTGGCCTCCACAGAGAGCAAGCACATCGAGAGCACCTTGGCCATTGTCGCCATGTTGCCACGACTACACGGAGCAAGCACAGAGTATCATGTTGCGTCGGGGATCCGTGATGGATCCAAACGCGAAGACATGCGACCTCTACGGAGTTGTGCAGAGCAACTTTTCCGCGTCCGCAGCCACTGTGCGTACAGCAATCCACGTCCAGAGGCTCTTTGTGAGATTGAATCCAAGGTGGTCAACAAAGACGTCAAAGACGGGATTGGATGGGGCGAGCGAAAAGGCTGGAGTCAGATGAAACCCCCCCCCCCCCTCTCTGGCAGGGATCGGCCGGGGGAACAGATTGACAGTACATACATACATCGAATGCAGGCTGCCACACTGCCAGGTATCGGTAATCGCAAACAACTTGCCGCCTCGTTTCGTTGCGAGCGCCCCATTTTTCAAATTGTTGTTGGCATGGCTGTGGTTGCATGGGCGGATAATGGGGGGGGGGGGGGGGTCACACCTCTCAAAAGGGGGAGGGGGATGGTCCTGGACTGCAATGACGACCTTCCTCAGAAACCCTGATGATGAATTAATTCCCTTGGACAGCCCGTTGTCGACATTTCCATCGAGGGGGATCAACATGTCCCGTCCCCGCAATCATCTGATTGATGACTTCAGAGACATGACGCAGATATGCATAGGGAGAGAGAGGGATGGATAACTCCGTGCTGTGCTGTTATGTACCCCGACGGCTAACTCGACCCATCAACCAAGGGATGACCACGGAGTAATAGAATTGTTAATTGTTTCGCTTTATTCCCCGGATCTTGCGTGCTTTGTTATTTTGTCCTTCATTTTACATACGGATTACACGGGCCTTGTTCCGTTGAGCCATCTCGTGAGGCACCACGGTTTCCGTTCATCCTGAGTTTAGGCACAACGAGCTCTGTTTATCCGCCTGAATGCCCACCAGAAGAGACAAGATGGATTCCGATCCCATCCCAGCACTGCAATGCAATTCGTCATTCATCCTCCCGTTGCCCCCAATGAATACAAGCCCAACGCGGCTCCTATTACATACAATTCGGCAACGCAGTCAGTCAGGCCTACAAATCAAATGTCACCCTTCAAACATGTTAACATGACAAGGCACGACTACATCAAAGCAGCATTGATTGGCATCAAAAGGTCATACCCAAAAAGAAAAATGAGCCATTGATATAATTGCACTCCAATCGCCAAACTGTCCTATCAACGCACCCCATCTTGCATGCATGGAAAGAATAATCCGTAGAAACGTATGATTCATGAGAAGGGATGACAGAAATGATAATAACGAGAAAGAACAAAGCACAAGAAGATACTGCCCAGTACCGCTAAAGACAAAAAGAGGCAGGAACGACGAGATAAAATGCAAAAGGGTTTCATAACGGACAGCACGGAGATCTGGTCCTTGTTGAACAACGTCATCCCGGATGGCTGGAAGCCTCGCGTTGTCCAGCCATCTGGCCATGTCCATTCAAAATAGAGAAAGAACGTATCTGTCACCAATGCGGGCCGTGAGCAGTCCTTGAGCCAATATAATAATGGCTCTTTGCAAAGTGCACCTCTAACCAAAAAAAAAAAAAAAAAAAAAAAAAAAAAAAAAAAAAAAACCTCCGAAAAACAAAACCAGAGTACCAAACCGAATGTGGTATTCTCTACCGTCTTCTTCTCCAACTTGTTCGGGACGGACGGATTTCCTTGGAGCTCATGTTCCCTGGTCCAAATGCCTCGTTTTCCATGCCTCCTCTCTCACAACCGTCACCGTGCATTTCCCAATTCCCTGGTGCTTCAAAGGCCCATCTCGTCAACAAGATTCCGTCTTCTTCTAGTCATGCGTCAACAGTATATGCAGCGGGACTCGTCTCGTCCATTGTAGTAGTAGTAGTGGTTTCAAGTGCGCCTCTCTTCGTTCTCTTCGTTCTTGGTTGTTCCCATGGTTTTTGTTCCTTTTCTCTCCTTTCTCTGTCTTCGCTTGCGATTTTCGCTTTACAGGACCAGACACTTGTGGGACTTCTTTTTGGGCATCGGTGGTTCTAATGCGGCAACAATTGCCTGCCATTCGCTGTGTTAATCGACAGACATCTTGGAAACAAGAGACAAGATAACAAGGAGAGTAAGGAAGAGAAAAACGATGGATAGTGGTTCTCTTACCTCATCAAAAACGTCCTTCAATCTGAATTGCGTGAGCGCGCTGCACTCGACGTACTTGACAGCGCCAAGCTCCCGAGCCATCCTGTCACCGTCTTCTTTTTTGACCGGTGCCATTTTCTGTTTCGCAAGCTTGTCCTTAACACTTGGATCCTCTCTTAAATCAACTTGGGTGCCAACGATGAGGCAAGGGACTCCCGGGCAGTGGTGATGAACCTCGGGGAACCATTTTTCACGAACGTTTTCGAATGATGCGGGTGATGTGACGCTGAAGCAGACGAGGAAAACATCGGTTTGTGGATACGAAAGAGGGCGCAGTCTATCGTAATCCTCCTGTCCGGCCGTATCGAATAATCCAAGGGTATAAGGCTCATCACCAATCCTGTCGTCGCGTAATTAGACCAACTCGCTGGCATTTGCCCCCAGAAGCCCACTGTGAAAAGATCCCAGAATCCCACACATACATTACCGTGACGGCATAGTTATCGAAGACGGTCGGGACGTATTCGGAGGGGAACTTGTTTGTCGTGTAGCTGATGAGGAGGCAGGTTTTGCCGACGGCACCGTCGCCGACAACAACGCATCTATTAAGGGGGAAAGTTACACGCGGTTAGCTGAAGAAACATGGATAGCTCAGCCATATCGGGACGAGGAAGGGTTGTGAGCTGGCAGTACGCCCATCCATCGACCCAGACAAAAAGCGAACAGGTAACGATTGAGAAAGCAAGCAGGTTTGTGAGAAAAAAAAATATCGGCAAAGGTCGAGGGGGAAACGACGACGTCGCTGGCGTCGCGCGTGGGCGGTGCAGCAAAAGTGCGGCAGCAGAAGAAGAAGCATGTGGGCTGGGCTGGGCTGGGCTGGGCTGGGCTGGGCTGGGCTGGCGGGTGGCAGAACAGCGACACATACTTGATGGTTGCGACGACCGCCATATTAATGGTGGTGTGGTGGTCAGCGGTGGTCAGCGGTGGTCAGCGGTAGTCAGCGGTGGCAGTTCGTGACCAAGGGTTGGAAGTCGCAAAAATCGAGGGCAAAGTCGTGGGCGCAAATGGCCAGAATCGCGAGGCGCGGGTGGAGGTGGAAGTTGATGCAAGTGCGGGAGCGTAGTTTGTTTGGGGGATGGCGGCGATGGGAGGATGATGAATGAAGACAAAGACGAACACGGTGAGGAGGGTCTGGTGGACATGGATTGTGAGGCGGTGGAGCGAGGTCGAGGTAGCAGCACAGTGGCACGGGAGTGAGCCGACTAACAAGCTGGCGTCCAGACGGGCAGGGCAGCGTGCAGGCCCAGACGCATGCACTAGACCAGGGTCCAGTCTGCGTCAACAATGTTCTGATACTACGGACTAGTAGCGCTGCATGTGCATGTGCTTTTATTATTACGGTCAGGTCGCTTTCTCCATTTGCAGCTCCAGCTCCATTTTCATCTTGTTCTGTATCTCTATTTCCATTTCCATTTCCATTTCCATTTCCATCTCCATTTCCATCTCCATCTCCATCTCCATCTCCATCTCCATCTCCATCTCCATCTCCATCTCCATCTCCATCTCCATCTCCCTGTGGACACTACGGACTACGGAGTAGTAGAGCCAATCGACTGTCCTGCTGCATCACCTCACCCTCATGTCTAGCTTTGGAGGCTGACCAGGTGCAGATCGGTCCTGTAAGGCGTCCTCCGTGTCGAGCGTCTTTGCGGCGGCGAAGCACAAAGGACTTGGGAGGAGTGCGAATAGGCATCAAGGCTGGGCCGGTATCGAGTTGGGCTAGAGTCACTCACTGGACTGGGCTGTGCTAGTGTGACAAGGACAAACATTGAAACATGAAAGCGAATGGTTGGACATGGCAGCGTTTGTCGTCTGATTGGGGCTCGAGTCTGAACACCAGATTCGACTCGTGAGTCGGAAGATTGAAGAGCCAGGCTTGTGTCATCATACCAGCCAGCGACTGATATCGCAAACCATACCAGGTCATGTTTGACGCTACTCTGCTCACCATCAGAGTCCGGATTCCACACCTTGCTGTCCATGTATCTTGCATAATAAAGTGCTGCAGCTATGGTCTTGGTAAACGTTCGAGTGGTATCACGGCTGGGCTGGGCGGCTGGGCTGGGCGGCTGGGCTCTCTCGATTCTCCGCAAATGGCAAGATTGGCATCTCATGTTACTCAGATTTGGCTCCAGGAGGGAGTCCAGGACCAAAACGCCCATTACAATCCCGCACTTTTCCATATTCGGGGCCTCCTCTCCCGGATGTTCCTTGGTCGTTTCATCTGGGGGGAAGTGTTTGCAGCGACTGCCCAAGTTGTCAAGCACAGTGGAACATGAGATAAGAGGTATTGGTCATGCTAATCGTTGAAACACCAACGCCAAAAGGTCGAAAATGATTCGTGCCCGCAACGCATGCGATCCTAGTGTTCATCACGCCTCGTGAACCCTCGGTACAAGAAGGGTGTCGTACAGCAAGCATCCCAGACCATGCGCCAAGTCTTGTCTTTACACATGTCTTGTCGGAACATAACCTTGACTTGGCGTGCGAAGCGCCATGTTTGTTGAAATCGATCGAGGAAACCCTGTGACTTGGCGCTTTTCATGAAATGCTACTGGCTGACTTTGGCTGTTTGGTAGATCTTCAGAAGGTTGACGGATTAGTAACAGAATACAATTATGTGGAAGGCAAGCAAGTTGCTTGTTGGTTGGGACCGCAACCTCATAAAGAAGCAAGCGAGATGATTCCAAGTCATTTCCTCATCACGTGACCGAACCTCTCCGAGGCGGAAGCCCCAAGTGCCGTGCCGGCTCGGCATTCTGGAGATATGTTTAGTCCGTAGATGTCGGGTATGCGCGGTGGCTGACTAGTTGAAGAAGTGGTGAACCTAGTTTGGCGGGATCTGGGAAAAGGGAAAAGGGAAAAGGGAAAAGGCTGGGACAAAAGCTTAATAAAAGGGTGCCGGATTTCCGAGAGCAGCCCACTCGGACATGCTCGAACCTCTCCTTGCTCGATCCTGAGACACCCGACGCCATGCTAGTTGAAGAAGGCCACCATATGAGAACATACGAGAACATACGAGAGTCCCATTCGACTCCGTCTTCTCACCTTCTCACTCCGCACAGGCCTATCGTTGCTCGACTTTCTCAGTCACGTCCCGGAAACACGGCATTGATCATTGATCATTGATCATTGATGCTAGTGTCGATTCGAGCCTCGACTCCCATATGTAATAGCCTGTGCTGGCAAACCATCGTTCTCCACATCAATCCATTACGTATTTGCAGATCCACAACCAGGGGCGGACTAGCTTTGTAGATTTCCGATCGGGAGAATAAGTCCGTGTTTGTCTGAGGCGGTTTGAAGGTTCGGCCACGCAGCATTCTACGCCCACTTGTAGCAACATGGCTCCGAGGTCCGCGGGTTTTTTGGATGCCGTAGGTTTTTTTTTTTTTGGGGGGGAGGGGGGGGTTCTGTCCTGTTCTTAGTCATCTCTAGTTGCAACAAATTCATCGTTGATCTATAAACCTTCCTCTGTACTTTGACTACTCACTCACCCATACACCTACTCGCCCTGGCACACTCCGCTGCATCGCCGTGACTTTCCGAATGGAAGTTCTATTGATGTGCTCAAGATCAACTGAAGCTTTTCAACAGCTTTCCCAGAATGAAAAAGACTCTCCTGTCTTCCTTTTCGTTCTCCCTTTTGACAACATACTCGGATTAAAAAGGGGCTTAAAAAGCCTCGTTCGCGCGTGGGAAAGCTCATCATGGCTGGCAAGGATATCTGGGCAACGATTGTGAGAAAGGGGAAGCGCCCCGTGCTCTTGGAATTTCGTTCATCCACAAAGCTCATCATGCTGATGGTGTCGACCGCTGTTTTCACCGTAAGAAATAAAATGACGTCGGATTTCTTCTTCTACCAGGACCGCGTACGCTGATTCTACATCATCAACCTTAGGACATCTTCCCTTACGCTGTCATTGTTCCTGTGTTGCCATTTGCCTTGATCGACCAGGCCGGCGTCTCTGAGGATAAAGGTAACCCGCCCCCCCCCCCCCGGGTACTCCTGGTGCTCCCCAAGTTGCGACCTTGACCTCGTATACTGAACAACAAGTTGTATCCAGTGCAATTATGGACATCCGTCTCCTTGGCGGCATTTGGTGCAGCCATCCTGGTATCTGCTCGTGAGTTGAAACCCCCCAAAGCAATTTTGGCCACCAATACCTGATGCTGCCTTGATGACAATTCATTCTTGAACCAATTAACTGAACGTGTTTTGTTTCGAAAAGCAATATGGGGCATCCTCGCCGACAAGACCAACGATCGACGCACACCCATGCTGGCTGGACTCGTCCTGCTGGTCTCGGCCACCGTTCTCCTATGTTTCATGAAGAACGTGGCCATGCTGATACTCGGCCGAATATTCCAAGGCATGACCAGCGCTCTGACTTGGTCCGTCGGCCTGGCTCTGGTCGTCGATACCGTCTCGAGCGAGCGAGTCGGTCAGGCCATGGGCTGGGTCGGAATAGCTCTCAGCCTGGGCACTCTGACATCCCCCTTACTAGGAGGCATAGTCTACGGCAAGGGAGGATATTACGAGGTCTGGGTCATGTGTTTCGCCATAATCGTCGTGGACGTCGTCTTCCGGTTGCTGGTCATCGAGAAGAAGGATGCCGCAAAGTGGCGGCTCAACCGCACGGATACGACGGCGTCGCAAATGACGCACGCCAGCGACAGCACCGATACTACCACTACTGCCACACGGGTGCCACCGACAACGGCTCCTCGACGAGCCGGCGCGGCCGACAAAACCCCTGGGCTGCTCCCTTCCTATGACGGCGAAAGCCTCATGGGCAAGAAGCCGCAGCCCTTGTCACCCGGGGAGATGCTGGGACTGTTCAGAAGCCCTCGCCTCGTCGCCGCGCTCGCGGCAACCGTGGCCGAGGCCATCGTGCTGTCGGCCTTTGACGGCACCCTGCCCATCTTCGTCGAGGGTCTATTCGGATGGAACTCCATCGGGGCCGGGCTCATCTTCCTGCCTCTCGTCGTCCCCACGTGCCTCGGACCACTTGTGGGATATCTCTGCGACCGACATGGGCCGCGGTGGCTGTCCGCCTTTGGATTCGCCCTGTACACCCCCTTCCTGGTCTGCCTGCGGTTCGTGGCCGAGGACACCTTTTCCCACAAGGCCCTGCTGTGCGGGCTGCTGGCCGGCGTCGGGGTCGGCGTCTCCTTCACTTTCGGCCCCGTCACGGCCGAGATCACCTACGCGGTGGAGGAGAGGTTCCGCGGCCGGGGGGCGGCCAAGCCCATCGCACTCGCGTACGCGCTGTACAACATCGCCTTCTCCCTTGGAACCGTGACTGGTCCCCTGCTGGGCGGTTTCGTCCGCGAGTCGGCGGGCTGGCCGACCGTGGGCTGGAGCCTGGCCATCATCTCTGCCACGACGTCGGTTTCGTGCGCGACCTTCATCGGAGGAGCCCCGTTGTGGAAGAAGCGCCCGGAACCTGCGGTGGGTGAAGGCACCGAATCCTCGTCGAATAGCGGCTAGATATCATGGGAAAGATGTATGTGACGAATACGTTGTCCACGATGATTTGAGAACGAACCGTTGCAAGTTGGCAGATGTTTAGGTAGTACATGCCCTTCAATTTCGTTGCCCGCTCGTTATTATTCCCTGCTAGTTTCGCACAGCCAAGCCAACAACCCAGAGACAGACTCCTTGTGGCCGCCCCACCCTCGTTAGGCCCACCCCATCCCCTCTCGACAACTTGACATCCTCCATTTCACCCGGCCACCACCACCACCACCACCAGCACCAGCCTATCTTGCCCCAAAATTCACCCAACTGGTGGTCCCCCAACAGCATCCAGCATGGCCTCCATCCAACAAACCATAGACCACCTTCTAGAGCGCTACCTCGCCCTCCTAGACGAGTACACCCATCTGCGGCAGCAGCTCTCTCATCTCCAAGCCTCCATCTTCCATGACATTGCTCGGGCCAACTTCTCAGGAGAGCGCGGCCAGAGATTCGGCCAAGACCACTACGATCAGAGGATGCAAGCTTCGCGAAGGCTGGAGATACGTTGTCGGGGCGGGGACCACGCCGACTTCTCCGTCAGACGGACGCGCGCAGGCGACGAGGAAGGGCAAGGGGAACCATCATCCGCGGACAGCCGGACGCCCGATGACGGAGACGGAGACGGAGACGGAGACGGAGACGAGAAGCCAGCGGGGCAGGGCGGGGATCCTCTGCGCTGGTTCGGCATTCTCACGCCCTTGCCGCTGCGTACCGCTCAGCTTCATTCCGTGAGGTCCGTGGAAGAGGTCATTCCGCGGCTGGTCTCGGTGGCGGCGGAGATGCGGCATGTCGAGATTGAGGTGCGGAGGGCGAGGAAGAGGAGGGCTAAGGCGGAGGGGGGGGGGTTCTGAAACCTGCATTGGGACGGTTGAAGATGTGCACAGTGGTTTTCAACAAGTTGACAAGTAGATGGATGGTATGGATGACAGCGTTGTGTTGTGTATTTTTAGATGACAGTTCTATAGCTCCTCCAGCACATTGTCCATCGTGCTCTTGATATCATTCATATCCTCATTGAGGAATCCATTCCCAGTGATTGTGATGCTCTTACTTAGCTGCCCGACGATGCCGTTAACGGCGCCTATGGACTGCTTATATCGATTTCTCATTCCGCGGCTCGCACTGACGAGCAAGGCACAGCACAACTGCAGTACTGAAACGTGAAATTCTGCAACGGTGGAAGATTGAGCCTGTGCAGAGGCGTCCCATGCTGCTACGGCTGTGATGAGATCCATCCACTCTTCCGGTGTGCCCGATGATTCTGCCTCTGCTACCGAGAGCAGGATGCGAACAATCTCGATGCCCCGAGATGCATCAGCGTCGGAAGCATCTTTTCCAGAGGGGTCCAAAAGGCTGGCCAAGTCCTTGCTCAGAATATTCCAGCCATCATTGCGGAGGAAGATTTCTTGGCCTTCTTGCATGGTGATCAGGGCTTCTAGCCCAACTAAAGTTGCTAATCTAAAGTCCAGCTTGTCCGATGAGCTGCTCTGATATAGCTCCAGGAGCATGTCCATGAGACCCGTGGCTTCTTTGCGTAATGTCTCGTTATCCTCTTCCCTTAGCCAAAGTGCTAGTGCTCGAACAGCAGAGAGGATCAGGGGGTCTTCGTCGGCAGAATGGGCCAGGGAGTCCCAGGCTAGAGTTTGGCGTGAGCCAGTCCATGTTTCTGTATTGGATGCTCGGGCATCGGGATGTAAGCCCATGGCACCGGCAAAGGTTGCATCCCATCTATCACGAAGATACTCGACAGTAACAGACATGGTTTCCGAAATGCCGTTGCGTAACTTCAGTAAACTATCGGGTGACATGGTGAATGTCTCCATGGAATCGTCTTCCAAGCATCGCACGAGATGTCCGATGAAGATGGAAATAACATCAAAAGCCGAGGCTAATCTTCGCGAAAGTGCAGCATAGTCTGGCTGGTTAAGCTGTTGCAGAAGCGTGGGAATCGAAGACCGGATATCGATCAGCAACAAGTTGATCAAGAGGTAGGCAAAGGGCTTGTCGTCCTTCATGTTTTCGGTGAAGAGTAATTTTGAGGCTTGCGCCGTGTATGCCTGGAGTACTGAAGCTGCTGCATTGGTGTAAGCAGACCTGGCGGCGAGGTTCGGACGACTTGTCACTAGATTTTGGATGAATCCGACAATTGTCTCGAGCCACTGCGGTTGATGCGGTAGTATCTACAGAAGTAGGTTAGACAACGCTTGCGCACATCAAGCTCCAACTGTGACCGAAATGTACTCACAGCTGGATCTACTTGGCGAAGAAAGTTCCCCAAAAACTCGAGGAGCGTCACCCCGTCAGTGCCTGTAAATGAAGCAACCAACGATTGCATCGTGTCGGCAACCTGACTGATCAAGACATGCTTCTCGACAATGGAAGCCATGCCATTCAGCCAAGCAAACGAGAAGATCTCTAATACAGTAGCATGTGTCGGGGCAATTTCTGCCAAAGAGCTTACATCGCCCACTTCAACGAACGATTTTGCTCCTTCCGGCGTGCTGACGAGGGTATGAAGCAATTTCAGCAGCAGTTCAGTAGTTTCACCAGAACTACGGTCCGTTAGCACGTCGAGACTTTGAAAGGGCCACCAGGCGTCTCCGTGCTTCTCACCTGTACAAAACTGAGCTTATAAGCCCAGGTATTCTATCCGTGAACTCGTCTTCCGCCCTCAGAGCCTCCGGCAGCAGTGCTGCGAAAGTGTGAATGACGGAAACGGCAAGATCCAGCATTTCCTTGACATCCTTGCCCGACGGCTGCGAGCCAGTCTTCATCAGCCTGTCCAGGAATCTGGGAGACACGCTGGCCCATAGATCTTGGACAACTTGTTCATCTTGACGAAGCTCTGGTGTGTTGTCGAGAACGGATTTGAGGAGGGCTAGGCCCACAAAGCGCTGCGTATCGTCTTTTGCCTCTAGTAGGGATTTTATCTTGGCTACACTGGCAGCATGGGGGTTATTTGTGTTGGTATTTGGTGACGTTTGGCTGCTGTTTCCAGGGCCCGTGTCCATGTCCTGCGAAACTCGAAACTCGAAACTCGAAACTCGAAACTCGATGTGAAAGTCTTTCCGATGGCTGGGCTTCTCAAGATTTGGTGTCTCGCAGCGAGTGAAGAACTTGCCTCATGCAGGGCCCCTGGTACCGTGACATCTGTGAGCAAGACTCGGAAAACCGCCGTACGGATGGGGAGTTGCAGTCGTGTATCTCAAAACGAGGTTCTCGAGGTTTGCAGTGGGACGCTGCTCAATGAGCCAATCAACGGGAGCTCGCCAGTCTCGGTACACACTGTACAATCGTCGCCTCAGTGGATCACGGCTCGCTGATGGCCCCGGCTGCAGGCCGTGACCAGCAGAAGCTCCCACTGTCCATCCAGTGCCAGTGGCTCTCCACACCCACTGATGACGGAGCCAAGCCACAAATATATGAATCCACCGAACTCAGTTCAAGCAACTTACATATGCGAGATGGGATGAGTCCCATCATGTCTGGAGCCGCCCAGAACGACCCCTTCGCATCTGCCTCATCCTCGTCGTATTCACCTCCGACAGGCCATACGCCCCCGTCCGCCGACGACCGCGACGAGATCGACTTCCTTGCCCAAGACAACGATGACGACGATGGCGACGACGACGATGGCGACGATGACGATGCTGACCACGGCCACGTTCTCGATGACGACCCTTCTCCAGACAATTCGAGCTCGCCTCTGTCATTCAAGCGTAAGCAAAGGCCCTCCGCGCTCTCTGGGCCGTCTCGCTTCTCCTCCGCCTTGTCAGGGTCGCCGTCACGACAAGATGCGCACAATCCCCCTCGGAGACCACATCGGAGACCCCATCGCCAGGCGAACATTTCAGTGATGACGACAGACTCGCCGATTGGAAACCGGAACAGTAATGTCAATCCGTCTGCCAAATATGGCTCACCACCCCCCAACGATTGGTACACCGAAGGGCCGGGGCGACGAGTCGGATACGAGGACATGACGGCCATTGACTGGATCTTTGAATACACGAAAGAGCGGCAGCGCCTTCGCGTCCTGTCGTCTAGCGCAAGCGGACTCTTGGGATACCTCCAAATTCTCATAGACGCCAGTGAAATTTGGATAATACTGGTGTTGACAGGCCTCTTGGTTGGCGCAATCGCCGCCGGCATAAATGTCACGAGTGACTGGCTGGGCGACTTGAAGCTCGGCTTCTGTTCTAGTGGTCCAGAGGGCGGCCATTTCTACCTCAACAAGGGCTTCTGCTGTTATGGATACGATCAGGGCTCCAATTGCGCGGGTTGGAAGTATTGGAGTGATGCTTTCGGTGTACATGCCGCTGGCGGGAAGTGGTTCATCGAATACTTCTTCTATCTCCTCTTCTCCGTAAGTCTTCACCTCATCGGCCAAGCCCTCACTCATGGGTTGTCTCTCAGTTACTTTGATACACGTCCAACTTTATTTTCCTAGATAACGCTGGCATGCTGCGCTGCGCTGCTCGTGCAGGAGTACGCCATCTATGCCAAACATAGCGGTATCCCAGAGATCAAGACAGTCCTTGGCGGCTTTGTCATGAGGAGATTTTTAGGCACTTGGACGCTTACCACGAAATCAATGGGACTGGTAAGTTGAACTCGTCCAAAATTCCTACCGTCGACATGCATACTCAACGGCGTGTACAGGTGCTTGCAGTAGCCTCTGGCATGTGGCTCGGGAAGGAAGGTCCTTTGGTGCACGTCGCATGCTGCTGCGCCAATTTATTCATCAAGTTGTTTTCCAATATCAGAAACAACGAAGGTATGAGAAGGTCCAAATCACAACCCCTTGCAGACGCGTCAAAGTCGCTGACAAGGTATGGATGGCAAGCTCGAAAACGAGAGGTTCTTTCAGCAGCTGCTGCATCCGGCATCTCGGTGGCTTTCGGCTCGCCCATCGGAGGTGTGTTATTTAGTCTCGAGGTAATGGTTCTCATGTTCCTCATCACAGAAGCAAAAGCAACTCACACTGATCAAAATACGACAGCAACTTTCGTATTACTTCCCCGACAAGACCATGTGGCAGAGCTTCGTGTGTGCAATGACAGCCGCCGTCTGCTTGCAGGCCTTTGACCCCTTTCGGTCCGGCAAGCTGGTTTTGTATCAGACCAAATATAGCGTGGACTGGCACGGGTTTGAAATCATCCCCTATGCTGTCCTTGGCATCTTTGGTGTAAGTGAAGTAGTCCCTTTTGCAAACCTTGGATCGCCATCCTTTTCGACGTCGTCTCGACGCATGCCGCAAAGCCGTCTTGCAAGTTGTACAACAAATAAATTGCTGACCCATCGACTGGAAATTTCCCAGGGAGTCTACGGTGGCCTCTTCATCCGAGCCAACATGGCCGTCGCTCGATGGAAGAAATCACAGTCCTGGCTTCCCGGCCCCATCATCCAAGTCCTTGCCGTGGCTCTCCTCACAGCCCTCATCAACTACCCCAACTTCTACATGAAGGTTCAATCCACCGAGCTTGTATCCAGCTTGTTTTCCGAGTGCTCACGCGTCCTCGACGACCCCATCGGACTGTGCCGCACCGGCACGGCCTCGGCCAAAACCATTGTCCTCCTCATCTTCGCCGCCGTGCTGGGCTTCCTCCTCGCCACCATCACGTTCGGGCTGCAGATCCCGGCAGGTATCATCCTGCCGTCCATGGCGATTGGCGCGCTGACCGGCCGGGCGGTTGGCATCGTCATGGAGATTTGGGTACACAACCACCCCGGTTTCTTCGTCTTCTCCTCCTGCGCCCCCGACGTGCCATGCATCACGCCCGGCACGTACGCCATCATCGGGGCCTCGGCCGCCCTCGCCGGCGTAACGCGCATGACGGTATCCATCGTCGTCATCATGTTCGAGCTCACGGGCGCGCTGACGTATGTGCTGCCCATCATGGTCGCCGTCATGATCTCCAAATGGGTCGGCGACGCCTTCTCGCGCCGCGGCATCTACGAGTCATGGATCCATTTCAACGAATACCCGTTTCTCGATAACAGCGAGGAATCGCTCATCATTCCCGACGTGCCCGCCTCCCAAATCATGACCCGCATAGAAGACCTCGTCGTCCTCACCGCCACGGGACACACGATTGCCTCGCTGGGCGCTATCCTGGACATGCACGCGTACCGCGGCTTCCCCGTCATTTCCGACCCCCGCGACGCCATCCTCCTCGGATACATATCCCGCGCCGAACTCAGCTACAACCTCCGCACGGCCGCTCAGCCCCCGCGGTCCCTGCCGCCCGAGGCAGAAGCCTTCTTCTCCCACCAACCGCTTGCTGATCCTTGGTCCACGCTCGATCTGCGTCCGTGGATGGACCAAACCCCGTTGACACTGCCGTCCCGCACAAACCTGCATCTCGTCGTCACGTACTTCCAGAAACTCGGTCTCCGTTATGTCCTCTTCACAGACCGTGGAGCCCTCCAGGGCGTCCTCACCAAGAAGGACGTCTGGTACGTGCTCAACGGGGCAGACGAGACCAGACGCACCGGCGCCGCGCCATCCATGGGCACCCCTCGACGCGGTGGTCTGGATAGCACTTTGGCAGGGGACGGTGAGGGTGAGGGTGAGGGAGACGAGCACGGATTGTTAAGGACCGAGGACAACGACGATGGAGCAAGCATATTATAGACATGGAAGGGGCATGTATGGGGGGGGGGGGGGGGACAAAGCTGCCGGCCAGACCAGCTGGAGTGGCGTTGGGAGACGAAAAGATGCGATATTATCACACTTGAAACTATTTTAGTTTCGATTCCTGCCTCTTCATGCATGTACGGACTACTGACCGTTGACATGCGCACATACATTAGACGGAGTGAGTTCAGCAAAGATGGCAAGATATACATGTGCGCCCCAATTCATGCCCATTAATATTCGAAATCATCATCCACAGACGGGCCCTTGTTCTTCGTCACACTCTCCTGCTTGCGATACATCTCCGCCACCTGCCTGCTGCTCGTCGCCTCAGCAGGCTTCTTGTCGTCGCGCATCTTGATGAACCTCGGGAAGCGAAGACTGATGCCCTTCTCGCCCGCAGGGTCGACACCCTCCTTGCAGCCCGCCTTGTAGCGCGGACTGAGCGTCAAGTCGGCTGTCTTGACTTCCCATACGTAGCGGGGCTCGAACCACACGTCTGGCTGGTGCTGGCCGCCCGGGGAGTGCGAGTAGAAGGGTTTGGGACGGTCAATGACAATCTGGGATAGCTGGGCGTGCAGCTCCTCGAGCGCCTGTTCCGAGAAGCCTGTTCCGATATTGCAGACGGTTTCGTAGCTTTCCGTCGCGGGGTTGTAGCAGGCCAGGAGAAAGGCGCCGTAGACAGACGTGCGTTTTCCGCGGCCGTGGTACGCGCCGAGCACGACAAGATCAAGCGAGTCGCCCACGCCGGCTAAGTAGTCCTTCTTGACCTAGACGGGGGGGGGGCAAGGGGGTAAAATCATATGTTAGACAAGTGGAAATGCGAAATGGACAAACGAGAAGAGGAGAAGGAAAGCTATTGTTCGTGAACAGCTGCTTCCTCGAGAATCAAAAAAAAAAAAAACGTACCTTGAGCCAGTTTCGACTGCGCTTGCTGGGCTCATATCCACTTTCCTTTCCATCAAGCATCTTCACCATCAACCCTTCGCAGGACGCCTTGACACTCTCGTCGAGGAACACTTGGATCTCGTCAAGTTCCTGGCCATCCATGCACGTTGCGAAAGCAAACTCCCCCTCGATCGGCGCAAAAGATTGGTGAAGAAGTTGGCGACGCTCCCGTAATGACTTTTCAACAACCGGCTTGCCGTTCAGGTACAGCAAGTCAAATGCAAACACGCACACTTTGACCTTGACGTCCTCGAGCTTGACGTCCTTCTTCTTCCGCGTCATGAGTTGCTGGAAAGGCAGCACTTTCTTTTCGTTGACATCCCATGCTACCGTCTCGCAATCTAGCACGAAGCTCTTGGTGTCGTCGTTGACCCAGGTGTGCAGTTTGGCCAGAATATCGGGATACTTCTTGGACAGGTCCTCCGAGTTTCTGGAGAAGATGCTGGCCACTCCATCAGCTGCCGCCCTGGCAGCCCCGGCGGTCTCCTGGCTCAATTCTTGCGGCGCATCCTTGGCCACGTAGTGAATCTGCGCTCGCTCGCCGTCGTACTTGTACTCGCAGGTGAATTTCTGGCCGTCGAAACGGTCCAACACCTCCGTGATGGCTTTCGTGGGCTTTGCCAACATGGGCTTCAATGGAACACCAGGCCGCAACTTGCAGTTCTCTCTCAACCTGGCGATGCCATGCTCGAGCACAGCAGGGATGATGGCATCATAGCTAGGTAGCTCACTGGCAACAAAAAATGTCAATTTTGGGCTATCACAACCTCGGATCCCTATTTCCCCCCTTGGCCAAGACATACCTGTACACTGTCTTGAGAATTGACTCCCCATTCTCCATCTCCGTCGTGCTCGGAATCTTGCCCTGTTGATCAGCTTCGTGACAGACAATGGCCTGGGCCAGTGAGACAAGCACAGTCCTGTCCGCGAGACCCAATCGCAGCTTACCCTCGAGAAATCTAATAATGAACTTGGCCTCACTTGGCCCGCCCTTGTCCTTGATAATGTCAGCTTTAGCCGTGGAGTGCGCATCCGCCGCAGACAAGAGCTTCTTGATGCCATCAACTTTTCTGCCTTGGGCACCGTTTCCAGTCACGGTCGCAATGCCCATCAAGCCCTGATGGACGCCTCGGACAGTCAAGGGTTTCGGCTTGAACATGGTCGGTTGGGTTGATCTACTCTTGACTGCGACCAAGCCCAGATCGCCAATCTCCTTTTGGTCTGCCTTGATGACCTGCAAGCTGCGACCAGTCGTCTCGCCGATAGCCTTCATGATGAGAGATTCGCCAATGCCAAGCTCGATGCCTGCATAGTCGGGGGCAAGCTTATTGATCATTAACAAAACCGTAGGGAGCAAATCATCGGGGGTGAGCCGCATGACCTGTCGTAGGAACAACGAGCAGTGCTCCATGATGATCAATCGCTTGGTAGTCATCTCAATCAACGAAAAGGTCTCACACAATGCGGCATAGGGCACAGGGCTCCCAGCCTTCCAATCGGGATAAGGGTGCTTGCTCTTCGTCTTGAGCTGCGTCTGCGCTTTTTCTCGGGCCTTGGCGGCAACTTCTGGCTTCTCGTCGAGTCCAGCGTCCTCGTCGGCGTCGGAAGCCGACTCTGAAGCCGTTTCCTCCTCTTCCTTGACTTTGTCATTGTTGATATCTGTAGGTGTTTGTTCCTTCTTGGCAACTGCATCAACAACTTCGTCAGCCTCCTTTTCCTCCTCCTCCTCCTCCTCCTCCTCCTCCTCCTCAACCTTGACCCGGCTCCGCCTCGCCCTCTTAACCACCGGACCCTCATCCTCATCCTCAATCTTGACCTCAGCTCGCTTCTTCTTCAAGCCCCGTCCGCGCTTTTTGGACTCCCCGCCTCCCTGTTCCGGATCCGTATTCTCCTTCGCACTCGCATCTTCCTCATCGCCCGTCCTCACAGGTGGTGTACTCTTCGTCGCAAACGCGAGCTTCGTCTGTTGTTGTGGCGGGGGGTTCTTTGCACCAAAGAACTTCCTACAAGGGGTGGGAAAAAAAAAGGCAAAAAACCCGTTAGCCAAGTCGCTTTCCTCATCCTTGGATCTCTTTTTCATTCTGGTCTCACGCACCCCAGCGTGCTCTGCCCTTTCACATACCCCAAAGTCGCCTGTTTCGGCGGCGCCATGGTCGAGTGTGTCCTCCTCACTAGCAGTGGCAGTTGAATCGGTGATGGACGCAGGTGCAGAAGAGTCCCGATGCTTCTCCTCGAAGCCTGCGCAATGACAGATGCGAAAACGAGAATTGGTCGATGGGAACACGGGGCACCTTTTAATACAATTGGTACTGCACCGTGCAGTGATGCTGCCATTTGGTGTGGAAAGCAAATGCGTGGGAGAGCTGATAGTGAAACTCGCGAGCGCTCATGACCGCGCCAAGGGCTCAGACTGGTGGGCAGAAGCGCGTTAATCGGTTTCGCGACTTGCAGAACACACACACAGGCAGTCACGTGGCAGGGGTGCGTTTGCCTGGCATGCCCCCCCCACCTGCATCGATTTGGTGACGAATTGCTGCTTGGCGGCGGCCCTGAATCAAAGTGACTATTTTACAACAACAAAGAAACACCATGCTTAATAAGTATTTGATCTTTCCGGTCCTCTCTATCAAAAGGGCTATAGTACAAAAAGCGAAAAGTTCAAGGAATCATTATAGATAGGCTAACTGTCCATCACCAAAGAAACTTTTCCCAACTTCCCTCGTGTAGGTCAATTGAGGTACTTGTAGGTCTAATTTCCGTGTCCAAGCAGGTTTGAAGGGGAGGGCTTCGAAATGTTTAGGCAAAGTAGTAGGTCTCATCAAGGGTACGGCCACGGATGTAGCTGGGCTCAGAGCCGGGCACGTAGATATCCTCGAACAGAATAGAAGGCTTGGCCTCAGGAACAGCCATGGCCTCGGCAATAGCAACCTCCTCGTTGACGTGGCTTCGGGCCTCCTTGTCAAGCTTCTTCAGTTCGTCCTCGGTGGTGACCTCCCAGTCGAGAATCTTCTGCTTCAGTCCGGCAATAGGGTCGTTGGTGGAACGCATGCGCTGAATCTCCTCACGGGTACGGTAGGTGGTGCCGGGGTCGGACATGGAGTGACCTCCATAGCGGTAGGTGACGTATTCGAGAACCATGGGGCCCTTATCAGCGCCAGTCCACTCCTTTCCGTGCTTGACAGCAGCCTTGACAGCCAAGACATCCATGCCATTAACCTTGAGACCTGGGATGTATTGCCCGCGCTTGTAGTAGTCGGTCAAAGCAGACGAACGAGCAGCAGAGGTACCCATACCATACTTGTTGTCTAATCATCAAGGTCAGCCTTCGGACCTTCATTCGAGCTTCTTGCAACAGCTACACCGTTACACAAAGACTCACTCTCGCAGCCGAAAAGGGCAGGCAGATTCCACAGCTTAGCCATGTTGAAAGCCTCAAACACTTGGCCCTGGTTGCTTGCACCATCACCGTACAAGATGATACTGGCCGTCTTGCTGTCTTTGTACTTGTGGGCAAAAGCCAGACCAGCACCGACGGGGACTTGAGCACCAACGATACCGTTACCGCCGTAAAAGCCCTTCGAGAACATGTGCATGGAGCCGCCCTTGCCGTAGGCAATACCCTCGCGACGGCCAAGAAGCTCCCCAATGATGGATCGGACGGTACCACCACGCATCAGAGCGAAACCGTGGCATCGGTAGGCGGTGATGACATCGTCGGCCTTGGTGATGGCGTGTTCGATACCGGCCGCGACGGCTTCCTGTCCGGTAGACAAGTGGCAGAAACCACGGATCTTCTTCTCCTTGTACAAACGGTCGGCGGCCATTTCCATCTGTCTGCGGGATTATCAGCATCTAGTTCCTCCAGTGTGCCAGAGATCCACGCGCAGCGTTTCCAAGATGTGAACGAGGGCCCGATCGTACCTAATGACGACCATGTCGGAGTAAATCTGCTTGAGTTCCCTCTTGGTCACCTCGATGGTGTAAGAAGGGGGGTCCAGCTCGTAGGTCTCGAAACTCTCATCGCTCAGAGTGACCTGAAAAGGCTCGTCGTCGGACTGTAATTGCATAAGGAAATGTATTAGCAATCAAAAAGTCACACATATTGGATCTCCTCTCTATAGATTGTCACATGTCCAGCCTCGTCGCCAAAAGCCAACAACGATATGGCGGCGCAACAAAAGAAAAGAGAGAGCCTCCTCACCTGAGGAACGCCATTGTGTAAAGACGCAGAGGCAGCGTCGGTTGTGACGGATCGCTTGGCCAGTACAACGGGAGCCTGGGCCCTGGCGCGCAAAGGCAGCGCCCTGGGAACTCGGAGAGCTCTGGAAAACATGGCGCAGGCTATGTGGTAATGGCTGTAATGGCCTCTGCTCAATGAGAAAATGAAAGGATGATGATCTGGGAGGGAAAGAAACCCTATGCGCGACCCGCCGACAAAGGAGCCCCGAAATTTCACAGTGTTGAGGTGTTGAGAGCCGTTGTTGGATTGCGCTAGCCCCAAAGTGTCTCGGGCTTCCATCTCACGTGACGTGGCATCGGGCGCTAGAGGTACGGGCGGGAGATATTACGTAAGAACTTCTTTCTGCTGGAGGTTGCCTATGCCTGCATAGCATGTTGGATCCATCGCCAGTCACACGCCCGACGTCCATCTGCCAAACCGGCAAGCAAGATCGCTTTGGAATAGTTCATATCATGGTGTTTTGGCTAACAATGGTATGACCCAGCCCATGAATAGACGTCCGAGCACCAACTCCAGGCTAGGCTCCCCCACAATTGAGTCCCTCTCATTCCAACCGCTGACGTCCTCACTCCGAGAAAGGCCTTCACCCATATTCTCATCCCAAAAGCTCTGCCATATCCTTATGTGTAGTTCGGGTGTAATGCAAATTTCTCCAACCCAAGCGAAAGCTATGCCCGTGTCAAAAATAATATCGCAACGCGCAACGCCTATCATGATATGCTTCCCGCAGACCCTCGCCAAAGTTCTATCATCGGTGTGCTGTTTGTTGTAAAGCATGTAGACATTATGTAAAGCACCGGTCATGTCAGACCCCATGCGTATCAATTTGGTTGTTTTTTTTTTTCTTTTCTTTTTGGTATCCGACGTCTTCGGCACCCACCAGAGCCATCAAGTACGACATCATATCTCATTCCTCATGAAAGAAGGTCTTGTTTCCCCCCTGGAGCGGGGCCGTCGATGGACCAGCTGCTGCTGATGCTCCTGCGTCTTGCATGTCGACGTCCCAGAGTTCGCGGCTTGGGCCAGCAATGGCTGAATCGCTAGCTCTATAGTCCAGTGCCATGGCACTCAACGGCCTCTGAGGGTGCTCCTGCAACTCGCGTTCTCGAAGTGAGAGGGTCCGGTCGTACAGTGGCTCCTCGGGTGGTGAAAATGACCAAACCTAAGACATGATCATGTGAGTGTTTGCTACAAGAAAAAAAAAATACACAAGGGATCATAGTTTGGCGTCTGTGAACTTGCCTCCATTACCGTGCGGCCTTGCCTCAGTGCCAGTGCCACACACTTTTCTTCTGCAAACGCAACACGCCACACTGCTTCTCCTTGGGCAATGAGTTCTCGAACAAGATGCCCGGTCTTGAGGTCCCATATTTTAACGCGGCCATCGCTCCCCCCGCTGACAACCCTGGTGTCGTCAAACTGCAAGCTCGTCACACTGTTATCGTGGGCAGCAAGGCGGTGAATTGGACACATCTTTTCCAAAGACCAGACTCTCACTGATCCATCGGATCCGCCGGTGACCAGCGTATCACCGCGCATCTGTAATTGCCCAACGAGCGAAGTATGGCCTTGCAAGATCGCAAGACACTCACTAGTACGATTTGTTAGGACTTGTGTGACAAAAGGATTACGAGTAGAGGGGTGTCGGCCAAGTGTTGGGAGACCTCACCCTGAAATCGGGTCCCACACTCTAACATTGGTATCCAGGCTGCCTGTGACTACCCTCTTTCCATCAAAGGCAATAGCGTAGATCTGGCTGAAGTGACCTTGCAAGGTCTGGAGGCATCGCCCTTCTGATATGCTCCACACTCTAGCAAATGTGTCGTAACTTCCAGAGACTACAATGTCACCCTTGATCTCCAAGCAACGCACGCTTGACTGATGTCCGACGAGTACATTGCGGCACAAGCCTGTCCTGATATCCCAGATTCGTAGCGTTGTGTCGCGAGAACCAGAAATGGCGGTATTCGAGTCGGCCATCTTGAGGCACCTTACTGTCGATGTGTGGCCACGCAGGGTGTGTAGGCATGCACTGTGAAAGTTAAATTGCCTAGTTAGCAGCTTGCCTTGCCGAGGGCGTAGGGATGATATTGGGGGGGGGGCGTAAGTGGGATGAAGAACATGAATTTTACATACCCGGTTTGCAAGTCCCAGACACGGACGTCTCGGTCACAACCGCCGCTCACCATGGTATCCTCCCACGGAACCATGGCCCAAACCCCCATGACATGTCCTTGCAATGTGCGCTGGTTATCCCCATTAATATCAAAGACGTGGATCTTGGCATTATCCAGAGCCACAATGATATATTTGGGAGTCAAATGCAAGCTGGTCACAACACCGCCTTCTTGTGTAATGTTCCTGTGGACGCTAGTTCCTCCGGACCGCCATGCAGCCTCGACCAAGTATCGTTGCTTGAAGTGAGACTTGTACGAGCGTAGAACAGGTCGACCGGTGGCGCCATCAAAACTGCGGAAGCCTAAGTTGTGGCCTGACAACGGATGCGAGCCAGGAAAACTGTTGCTGGTCACCATGTCGTAATCAACATTGGCCAGAGTAGTCGCTGCGGATCGCATTGGCAAGACGGGGGAAGGCGAATTGATTTCCGATAATCGTCGTCCATAGTCGTGTTTCACGCAGAGATTCTTCCACGTCATGTCGTCGCTGAGGAGATCTCGCCATCTCTTCGATACTTGGGATGCTCGGGCCAGAACTTTGGGATCGTCAATAAAAGACAGTATCTATGGGCAATGAATAATTAGCAAGACAAGATGCCGACCGGTCGTTACAGATGATTCGGGGCACGTGGGTGGGCCTATTTACCCTTAGGCACAATTCGTCTGGCAAGCTTGTGAAGGGATCTTTCTTCAGAAGCGGGCCGACGAATTGGTGGACAAAGCTGAGCTG
Source organism: Epichloe amarillans (assembly GCA_024072835.1). NCBI lineage: Eukaryota > Fungi > Ascomycota > Sordariomycetes > Hypocreales > Clavicipitaceae > Epichloe > Epichloe amarillans. Next base: position 1,393,426 of record CP099637.1, on the reverse strand, counting down.
CTGACTCGTACACAGGTTGAGCAAATCGGCCAGGACTCTGGTCCGCTGGGGCCCTGAGCAATTCTTAAAGTGCTGACGGACTTTGGAGAGGAAGAAGTCCTCATCATCGGCGGCATCGCTCCAATCTGGCTGGCAATGCGCGGGACCGGGCGAGGCGGCGGGCGTTGGAGGTGGCGGCGGTGAACCCGTCAACTGTTGGTCATAGTCTGTCGCGGGCGTCGGTATACTGGGAGTCGGTGGCCCTCTCATATTTCGGGCATGCTGTTGCGGCAGCTTCTCGATCCTCGGGTTACTCAAGGCTGCGTTCCCAGTGCCAAGAGCCAGCTCCTCGGTCAAGACGCTCCCTCTCCGCTCCGAGAAGCCCAAGGGTCGTTTATAGCCGTCCATGATGGTGAATCGCCTTGTCCACGCGCCGAGGCTACCACCTCAGTCAGGCAACACAGCCTGGCTATGTGTCGAGAATTTTGATGGAAGGGGACGAAGTCGAGGTGGACGTCTTTCGGTGTAGACGGGGTCGCGCGGCAAGGAATGAAAGCCCCAGGGCGAATTTGAAGTTCGCTTAAGCCAAAAGCCGGGCTATCTTAGCCTGGCACGGATCATGTCAGCTCCTGCAGCAACTTGGATCATGCAAGTACGAGGCCGTAAAGAGAGTCCTAGACGTAACGAGAGATGTGATGCGAGAGGAGCGAGTGCTGTCATCAATGTGCCCCTGTTGTATGGGAGATGGGATATCGAAGGATGGTGTGATGGCAGACAGCGATGGGAGGTGATGGATGTCGTCGTCGCTCATCTTCCATCCATCGAGACCAGCCCTTTTCACCCACAGCGGCATCAACTGGAAGAGGGGGGGGAGGAGCGCTTGGGAGGCTTGTTGGGGTGCTTTTGGGGGGAGAGGGGGGGGGAGGGGGGAGGGGGGGGAGATTTGCTCAGCAAGGACGGGGCCGCTAACAGGGGGACACTTGGGTTACCTTTTCAGATGTCTTCCGGGTCTGCAGGCTGGTTGCAGCCGTCAACGGCGCAGAATGGCTTCGGCCAGCAACGACACGACGAACGCCCGAACGGCCGCTTAGAACATGGACAGCCCGACCGACAACCTGGCCGCAAGAATAGCGCAAAGAGCAAAGGCGAGGGGCGAGGGGGAGGGGGAAGGCCGCCAGTGAAGCAAAAAAGGCTGAAGAAACGGGAGAAAAAGGAAGAAATCCAAAAGGGCAAACAGCAGAAGTAGCACCACAGCGGCAAAGTCGCGCCCACGTACCCAACTTCAAGACACCCCAAGACGATGCAGCAGGTCACACACACACACGGCAAACAACCAGGATTCAGATGGAAGGACTGGGCGGCTGGGCCGACTTTGGACTCGGATGGGGGGCCGGGCGGGCGATGGGGATGGGGAAGGATCGAGACGCCAAGGACGACACGATATTTGCATGTTCTGGCAGCCATTCTCGTATCACAATCTGGGCACGGTAAACTAATACGGAACGTGGCATCGCATCAGGACATTATCCAAGGTTGGCAAGTACTCCGTGATAATGGGAGGGCTCAGTGCTTCCCTTCCCGGTTAGGAACCCATGAGCCCATGAGCCCATGAGCCCATGAGCCCATGAGCCCATGAACCCATGAACCCATGAACCCGCGAACCCATCATGGGCACGCTGAAGTGGAAGTGGGACCAGCAAGCAGATTGGCGAAACCTCGAATGGAGAATGGAGGGTGCGTGCGATCACACAACGGATTCTATTGACTCTAATCCGTGATCCATACGGAGTATTATTATTTGTAAAGGGGCGACGGGGTGGTAATATGCTTCACAAATTACGTCCGTACTACCGTCCGTTATGTCTCCGGCCAATGAGTCGAGCCACGGATCGTTCATCGTTCATCGTTCATTCATCAGAGTCAATCTACGGAGTACGGACTATTAATAACAAGAGATGCGAACTGACTCGGTCAACTTTTCTTCCCAGGCTGCAGGGGGAGCTGGGGGGCGTGCCGCTCCTGTGATGCGGATGATGCGCCTGGGGTTTTGGGCGTTTGGGATGACGGACTAGCGCCGGCAACTTGTATCCAACCTCACGATTACGATTCGCAAGCTGAGACGGATCAGTTGAACGACTTGTGACAGACCTTGATTACGGATTGTATGTACTGTACTCCGTTGAGTCCGCTGGTCCGTGCGGCCAAGCCATCTGGGCAACAATAACTCCCTCCGTGCGGGTTACGAAGTACATACTATGTAGACGGACGGCTCGCTTGTTTCCCATGCAGCCTACTCCGTACTCCGTACTCCGTACTCAATAAATTGATTCTCTCTGTGCGTGTGCGACATGCGCGACTTGTGCGCCTTTTCCCGCCTCTTGTCCATGTGTTATTAGGTATGGTATGTGTTACTCCGCACACACTTTGTTTCCGGAAGGGATGCGCCAACGAAGGGGCGATGGGCTCGACCAGGGCGGCTCCCTCCAGTGCTGGGTGTGGCCAGGGCGTCAACGGGTCAATCAATGGGCCCTTTGTCGGCACTTACAATAATAATAATACATAGAGTATTACATGATTGCAGGAGTGTCTGTCTCCACCTGCAATGCAAATCTTGACACCTGCAAGCAGTCATGTGGTGTGCAAGCATCACGACAACTCATGTCGCAGCCCCCTCACCTTCCTAAACCACGGCCAAAAGTCATATCATTACTGAAATAATAATAGCCATGTTTCGTCTTTTCGCCGCCAACAAACACCACGAAAAGATATGATGGCTCCAACGACGCATCATCCAGCGCGTCTGCTGGCTAGTTGCTTTGCATGCCTCCAGGCCCCCTCCGAGGTGATTAGCTGGCCTCTTGCCTGCAACTTAATGTATCCATTTTGGACGAGGTTTGTAGATGAACCCCAGGGTAGGTAGCCTCGCATGCAACAATGCAACATGCAAAAGAGGTGGCGTGCCTCACAATAAATGAAGCACACTCCGTAAAATCAATTCCATCTACCAAAACCACCATGCCATGCACAATCATCATCAATCCATCCCTGAACTGTAATCTCGATGCCAACTTCCCAGATGAGGGCAGGCATGATTCAAAATACTGGGCTGCCCTCGTCCGCCATCCCTTGTTGTCGCGGGATACAGCATGGCAGTTTCATAAAACGTCCCATCGTGAATCCATATCCGCGAGGACTTCCCTCTGGATCAATCCAAGCGGAAGAGGTGCTCGGGTCGTTGGCATCAGTGATTTGCCGCGTCCTCAGTCGAGGACTCCTGGACAAAGGGGCTGTTGCCAACAATTCCAGAATCTGCATCTTGAAGAGCAGTCTTCATGGACCGGAAAGCGCCCCCTCTTTGCCAAACAGCCGTCCGTTCACGAAGAGGAAGAAGGGAAAAACCATGGATAGCAGGCCGGTTCTCCCACTGTCTGTATCGCGAATAGCCCCTTCGGCAAGCAGCGACGAATTCTCATACTCTCTTGGTCTATGAAGGAGAAGTAACCGAGGGAGAGTCTCAGGCTGTGTTTTTTTTAATCTTGAACGGTCTCGAGAAGATGACCACCACTCTTGTATTTTCGAAATTTATTTTTGACGTGGTCAATTTCCCATCCGGCCCCCATTGACGGGCTTATCTCACCCCCCCCCCAATACGTTATTGGCGCTCTCGTGCAATCTCGAGGCTGTCTTCGAGTACATGTTGCGTCTCCATGAGGCAGACTTGTGGTGAGAGCACTTTTGTTTGTGGGTGAGTAATCCCCTCTTTGACGGTATACGTGGGAACTCAACTACGTGCACCACTGTGAGATGGAAAACCTTCAAGAACAAGCAGAAAGAAAGAAAGATTTTCTTCTTGTAACTTACAACGCTGTTGGTCTAATTACTGGCACAATTATCTTCCCATTTGCATTACATCGTCATGAAGACCAATTTTGTAAAACTGCTTCCGCTCAACTAAGCTGCATGGCTTGGTTTCGCGACTACTTCGATAACGGTATTGAGATGAAATGGAAAGTGCATCCGTTATCCGCTCCAAATCACACCCTACCCTACTCAATGATGGTGTCCAAACTGTGTAAGTAGCGGCAGCAGCATGCCCGCCACCGTGGCAAGGGTGTCCCGAATCTCGGGGCCCTTGGGCTTACGTTGCGACGTCGGCGTGGCATCCGAGTAGCCGTTTGCTCCGGATGGTCCTTCGTGGTTATGGGGCGAGCTGTCTTCCTGCATGGCATGCATGGCGACGTACCTGGGTGCGAGGTGCATAGTCAGTGGATTATCGCCTGCGAATTTCTTCTACATCATCAAAGGGAAAGGGATGAACAATGGGAAGGGGGAGCTGAAAGGGGGAAAAAGTCTTACAGGAATGTACCCCCAGAAAAGAGAAGCAACATGCCGGTCCACCAAGTGCCGGTATCACCATCTAGGTTATCACCACCGAGGATCTTGATCAGGAGCCATGTAGATATGGCCCCGACGGGAGCAGCCAAGCTGAAGACAACCAAATGTCCTCGCGCTGCACGTTTCGATAGCCCCTGTCTGAGCAGGACCGATGTCAGGCCAAACGCGGCGGGAGCTTTGTGAAGCATGACGGCAATGAATATGACGAAGCCGAGCTTCGTGTTGGATGTGGCTGACGACGCGCCCATTGCGATTCCGTCCGCTGCGGCATGGATGACAAGGCCGATTGTCGTAGCAAGGGTCCTGGTATGTTTCGGGGTCGGGGCCAATGAGCCCAGAAAGCCTTCTTCTTCGTCGCTTGATGCTCTCTCAGTATTGGCTCCACCCAGGTTGTCTAGACTGAAGTGTTGAGGTTGCGGACCGGACCGCAGACTCTCCGATGCGTGCTTGGGCAGCCTGTCGACGAGGAACATAAGGATGAAACCAAGGATCATGGAGAAGCCCACCTCAAAGGCGGCTGGAATCTCCACGTGGTGCTCGTCGTCCTTGTGTTCTTCTCCTTCATGCTTTGTTTGGTACTTTTCGCCATCGGTTGGTGTCTCCTTGGCCGGTTCGTCGGCGCGTTTCACTACCCCTGATGTCGTGGACCCCCCAGGCACGATGATGTGCAAAGTCCTATCTTGTGATGGGGAATTGTCTCGTGGTGCGATGCCTGTCATGACAGCTGTAACTTGCTCAATGATGTCCCTCTCCTGTACTCCGAAGCTCCAAGGACTCCTTCGGGCGAGGCTGCGAACTTTGTGGGCGTGCGAGCCGATTGGCGACGAGGCCGCGGCCTCAATTCCCTCGGGAATGATGACTATTAGCGATGTTCCTACTAGTATGCCGACGCCGATACTAGATATGAGCCGCAACTGTGATTGCGATAGTGACATGGACAGCGGGAGGGCTCCGGCAAAAAATGACCTGTACGAGGAAGTGTTAGTTACCCTTCGATTTCGAATGCGACCCGAGGTGGACAGGAGAGCAGAATTTGTGCATTGTCGTACGTAATTGCCATTACGGCCTGAGGAGAGAGAGAGAGACGCGTTATTATTAGTTGTATTTCGGTGAGATTGCCCGATATTGATGGGATTGACTAACGCATAGGCCTAAAAGCAGGAAGATGCCCGCCATGGGGAGCTGAAGACGGTGTCGCAAAAAAAGGCTACTGGTCGTGATTCAATGATGGAGCGAAACGGAAACAGCAACAAGTCGTCTCCGTAAAGCCGTAAAGCTTGCTCACGAATGCATCATGGTCGTTTAAGAAGCGGTAGTCGATTGGGGAGTGGCCGCGCCCACGGATGGACAGAGAGAAAGAGGCGGTCCGACTCAAGGACAGAATTTGATGGCAGAAGGTCGGGATCAAGCTTGGTCTTTAGCCAGGTGTCTACTCCGTAGATTGTATGGATGGATTCGTCTGGTCGTTGCGATGTGAACCGTGCGCCCCTACGGATCCGTACGCCTTCTCAACTTTTAATTGACGGGCAGGTCTCAAATCTGCCCCACGTCTTACGGACGGACGTACGGACGTATAATTGTACCACAACCTCGTCTTCCTTACATCTTTTTTTTTTCCAATAACGAACGAAAACCCGTTGAAAACAGTCACGACCCAACAGCTGGGCGCTTCGATTCCGACTCCCCCGGCCCCCAAACATGGGCTACCCGTCATGACAGATTCCGCGCCGTCTCCAAAAAGACGCCACATTCTGTCCTCCATCAACCCCCACGCCCACAAAGATGCAGTCTCGCAACCTCCTCCCAAGAATCCCACCCATGGCGATGGCGGCGAAACAAACCTTAACGATGGCCATGTCGGCTCTCGTAACAGTTCTCGAGAACCAGTCACTCCAGATCTGAACTCAAAGGGGGATTTGCACCCTGGTGAGAGCCAAACCCTCCCGCGACGCTCACGGTTAAAACTCAAGTCAGAGAAGTCACGGCGTCACAGGACATGTCGAGACCGACACAGCCGACACAGCCGCCGCAGCCACGACGACAACGAGGCCTTCTCCAAACCCCACAGCAGCTCGAGCAGGCACCATCATCACCATCGTCGACGTGGACACCGAGAGCGCTCCCCAACACCGCCCAACGCCCATGATCCGCCACCGCTCGACCCGGAAGCCGCCTTCCGCGAATCGCTCTTTGATGCCATGGCCGATGACGAAGGTGCCTCATACTGGGAGTCTGTCTACGGGCAACCCATCCACGTATACTCCAACGAAAAGGTCAGCCCAACAGGCGAGCTCGAGCAAATGACGGAAGAAGAATACGCAGCCCACGTACGGCAAAAGATGTGGGAAAAGACGCACGCGGGCTTACTCGAAGAACGAGCCAAGCGCGAGGAGAGGCGGAAGCAGGAACAGGAAGAAGAGGAAAGGACGCGCAAATTACAGCGAGAAATGGAACAGAGTCTTCGTCGCGGGGAAGAGCGACGTCAAAAGAGACGATGGATTGCGCAATGGGAAGAGTACTCTCGCGCTTGGGCAACGTGGGACGGCACGATGGAGACACTGGCGTGGCCCGTTGACGGGAACAGTCGCGAGGGCATCAGCATCAGTGAGAAGGACGTGCGGTCGTTCTATGTACGTGGTCTCGAGCTGGAGAGCATCGGCGAGCGCGAGCTTGTGAGCAAGCTCAAGGAGGAGAGGGTACGATGGCATCCGGACAAGATGCAGCAGAGGCTGGGTGGCAAGGTAGACGACAAGGTGATGAGGGATGTGACGGCTGTGTTTCAGATCATTGATAAGCTGTGAGCGGATTTGCGGCCCCGGACATAGCATGGACGGCGTTGTATGAACTTGGATACCCTTTTTTTGCTTAGATGCCACTCTTTCCCTGCAGGATTCGGAATGAATTGTGACGAAGATACACACACAAGTGTCGCTGATTTTGGAGTAAACGTCTGCTTGTGTAGTCGTGCGTAATATTTCCACTGATGTCGTTGTATGTGACTTGCTACGATCATCGAAATAGCATCATCCTCGTGCTTGCAGACAACTCTCGTCTGACGCCAGGGTTGGCAGCCGGATTTGACAACGCAAATTAACTACACACTATCTAGAACGAAACACCATGGAACGGGAGCGCAGATGTAATTGTTTTTCAATGAAGGCTATCGGCGACGATTTTATTAACATCCAGTCACGTGTGCTTGTCCAGGAACCCATCCCCGCGCCGTGGGGGGTCGCAGAAGCAGCTCTGCTCCTCCACCAACGTAACAAGATCCATTATTACAAATATTTCGCAGACCTGGCCTCCCCATGAAGTGGAAATAATAACCCATTCTGTGATCTTTCCACGTTTGACCATGCCGATACGATGTTTACACTCAACCCGAGCAACTGGCTGCTCACCAGTTGGCCATGGCAACAGCAGCACCACCCATGAGAGCGCCCATGGCCATGGCGGCAGTCTGGGCGGGAGCAGCGGCGCCAGCGCTGGACGTGACCTTTGCCAGCTCAGACTGGGCGCTCGACTTGGCGGAGCCGGTCGCGGTGGCGATGAAGCTGTTCAGGCTGGAGGCCTTTGAGCCGGCCTCGCTGGTGGCCTTTGCGACGCTGCTGGAGACGCCGGCGGCGAAGCTGGAGGCCTTTGACCTGGCGTCGTCGGCGGCAGTAGAGGCCTGGGACTTGACGCCGTCGATCTTGGTGGACGCGCTCGAGACGATGCCTCCGATGGCCGTGGATGCGCCCGAGACGATGCCTCCCACGCCGGTGGACGCGCCCGAGACAATGCCCGCTACGCCGGTGGAGATGTCGCGGATGACGTCGGGCTGCGGCTCAGGCGTGGCCTGGACGGCGGCAGCCAGGGCGAGGATGATGGCGTTGGTGAACTTCATTTTGGGACGATTTTTTGGGGGGGCGGGGGGGGGGAAACGTGTGTTGGAAGGTTGATTGTATATGGGGTAGATTGCTGTGGTGCGGAGGGGGAGAGAAGGGCATGAGGAGGGCAGGAAGCAGCAAGTAGGAAGGATACTTTTATATCCCCCGTTCTGTACGGATTACTCCGTAAACATTTTCTTTTCTTTTCCCCTTCTCAGGGGGCCTTCTCAGGTTCTGGTCAGGTTGACAGGGAGACTTGGGGGGGGGGCGTGAGACAACAACCGACGCTACGACAGACGGGCCCTTGATTCGTCGCCCCCAGAGTCGCGTCAATTGGCAAATCGTCGTCATTTCTAAAATGATCCCGAGTGTGGCTTGGGCTCTTCGCTAGATGAATCCCGCCACATTGTGCTGTGACTAACTGGCGTTATCCGTGCGCTGACTGAACATGACATGCGTGCACGGGCTGCTATCATTGCCAGCCGCCTTTACGGAGTACTACATGTATGTACTCCGTACTTACTTCTTATTTCTTATTCTCCGATAGGAAGGAGCGAGGGGGAGGGGCCGTGGGGGCCATGTACTTGAAACGTCGACATGACGCCTGCCGTGCCGTGCCTTGCCTTGCCTTGCCTTGCCTTGCCTTGCCTTGCCTTGCCTTGCCGGGCTTCTCTTCTTTGGTGCCGTCTGCCGTCTGAATGAGATGGGAAATGGCAGGAATACGGACGGAGTATTTCTCCCCAGTTCCCAGTTCCCAGTTCCCAGATCTCATTCTGGTGGCGCTGGATAAGCAGTCTCCACTTCCCAGTTCAGCATCAGATCGGGGCTCTGCTGAATGCGTTGCCATCGCCATCGTCCCCCACAGCCCCGTCCCAGCAGTCCCAACAGTCTCATCAGCCACATCAGACCGTTCTTCGTTGCTGCTCAGCGTTGCGTCATGGTGGGCCTGTCCCCACAATAAGCTCGTTGCGAGCAGCATCCCTCATTACATGTGTGCTACGAGACCGTCTGACGTACTCGGACGCGTGCATGCAGGAGGTTGACATGACAATGGCGGAAATGTTCGCCAAAACCTGTGCTTTGTCATCCAGGAATCGCTCAAAACCGTGGAAATAAGAACATGGTGCGAATGCGAATGGGGCACTGATCCTCGCACCCGGCTCATGACGTCATATACTCGAGAGAGTTTACTTATGATATCACGCAACTTTATTCATTGGGCTGCTGATGAACTGACCAGTCAGAGCCTCATTGTTGAGTTGGGTGGCCGGCTCGCTCTGCCAAGTTCCCTACATATTGACGTGGACAGCTAGCTGGGCGTCACTGCCTGGTTCCAATCAATCGCCGCCGACGATCGCAGAAAGGGAATTGGTTCAACGTCCTTGGACTCAGCAGCAACTCGGCCTGGCTGATGCCCTGCTCCGTACCGAGTACTCAGCTACGCCATGCATGGCCCCGTGAACGCATGCAGCAAGCACGTAAAAGAGTGCGTGTGGTGGTTTCACAGTCGCATGGCGAGAGGACACAACGCTTCACACCTCTCTATACGGCGAAATACCCTTCTTCAGCTCTGCCACAATCTCTGCCGCCTCATCCGCCCCACGGGCCTCGAAATCGTAGCGTTTACTCTCCGTGGCTCGGTAGATGACGAGCTGTTTTCAGACCACATGTTAGCCTCGTGCTCATCAAAGTGAATGAGAAGTACTGTACTCGTTGCGAAACAACGGTCGTCAATTGCACAAGATTGAAAGATGAAGAAGGAGAAGAAGAAGAGAAAGAGAAACAGACAAACCTTAATATTCGTGGGGTGCTTCCTCGGAACCTTGCACCCAACGACGTTGCTGAAATGAACCGTCGTCGTCTTGCCAGACCCGTCGTGTACGGCTTTGCCCCCCGACGCAGGCACGATATGGATATACTCGCCGTCAATCACGAGGATCCTCTCGCTCATGCCGACCAGCCGCATGGGCTGTTTCCGCCAGACAGCATACTTCTTGTAGTTGGCATTGCCTAGCTCATCCTGCTTGAGGGCCTCCCGAGCCAGCGGGTGCGGTCCAAGCATCTGTCCCTTCTTATTGTCTCTCCTCTGCGCGACACCCATGCTGCTCGGCAGGCCCATCGTCTTGGGCGACGAACTGCTCGGCGAGCCCGTCATGCTCAGCGGCCCGTCTGTCGCGAACCGGCGGCGGCAGAGCTCCAGGTCGGAAACGTTGCCGATGGACGACACCGGCCGGTCTATCATGACGACGGCGCCGGACCGCGGCAGTTTCAGAACGTGGTTTGCCTTGTCTAGCTGCCTCTTACGGCAGACAATGTCTAGGACTTCGGCGAGGTACGTGTCTGTGGTTACGTCTAGTGTTACCATTTGTCCCGGCGCCACGTCCGACGACAAGATGTACACGCGCAGGAGTTTCTGCTGTCCGCGGGCTGTGTTGGGGACCGTGACGGGGATCTGGGGCGAGTCGGCCAGCGGAGTGTTGGGCCGATAGGTGGTCGTGATGATGGGGTTCTGTCGTGGCCGGCTCGTGTCAACCAGGGGATTACGCGGCGGCGCAGACGTGTTTTTAGGTACAGGGTCCTCGTCCCGGCTTTCCGTTCGTTGCAGAGGCGGCATCGTCGTAGTCGTCGTCATTTTCGGAGGGGCAGGAGGAGGAGCAGGAGGAGGATGAGGCGGCAGCGGCATGGTTTCCTGTCTCTGCTCAGGAGGAGCGGCGTTCTCGTGCTCGTCCTGCTGGGGGGTAAGGCTCTTGTTCTCCTCGTGCTCTTCTTCTGAAGCTGGCACAAGAGCAAAGTCATCGTAGGCTGTGGAATTGGACCGCATCCTGCCGCCGCCTCTGGCACTGGCATTGTTGACGGTGGTGAATGCCGACAAGGGTTTTGTCCTGTCGAAGGGGGGGAAATCATCGTCAACCTCGCCGCCCTCCTCCACCATTCTCAGCGTCCACCAGTTGACGCTGTGCTTGCGCGGAGGAATCTGCGGCTCCTTCTTCTCTTGATTGTACCTGTAGAGGCCCAGACCAATCAGATCTGTGACTGTGACGACGCGTTCTGCGCCTTGGCCATCCTGGACCCGGGGCCTGATAATTACTTCCAACGGCTTGGTGGGCGTCTTGCAGAACGGAGCGTAGATTCGCACGGCAATGGAGCCCTGTGTGCCCTGGCCACTGAAATGAGCAAATTTTTGAAATGGAACAGATGCTTTGTGCTCCTTTGCCTTGAGTGCAGCGGAAAGCAAGCTCTTGGGCTGGACCATGCTCATCGGCCGAATCATGCTCATGGGACGGGGCGGTGGAAGAGCTTCGAGAACGGCGTTCTTGGCTGGAAGCTGTGACTTTCGTAGCAGCATGGACTGTCTGGGAAAGTTTCTCGGCGGTGTCCCCACGACCTGCTGTGTCGGTGAGGGATTGATTGGGTTCTCCACGCCATCCAGGATAGAGGCAGAGTCCATGCTCCCAACGTAGTCGGCGGACATGTCAGAACCCTCGTCCGAGTCGTCGTCCTCTTCCTCGGGTAGAAGATCCGTCCCTGCCCTTTTGATCCCAAGCTGCTGCGGAGGTTCCTCATTGATCTTCTCCTGCAACCGCACAACCCTGGCCGCCGCGCGAGCAGCCCCCCGATGCCGATGGGCGGCTGGCACATCGAATTCGTTCTCCGACGATATCTCACTGCTGGTGACCGTGTCCCTACGCGGTCTCTCCCGCACCGTCTCCAAGGCCGACTGCGAGCCCCTCCTCGGAGGTCGCGGCGACTGCGGCTTGACTGGCGACACTTGCGACGGAGACGATCCTGCTCGCTGCCTCACCGGCATCTTGGAGAACTTGATCTGCTGCGCGGCTCGTTGTTCGTGTTCCTCGTCACTCTCGTCCGTCAGGTCGCTGCTGTCATCCTCCTCCATCTGCTCCCGGCGCCTGCGCCTCTTAGTTGCCATCCCGGGACCAATGGTATCAGCCCCGCCGCCCGTGAGCATGCCACCGTCTTCTTCTCCATCCTCGAGCGTGAGGCCGACCTGCCGCGGTGCTTGAAAGTACTCGGACGCAATGGCAGTCGGTATCGGCGGAGAATGCGTTCGCTTGACATGGGACGAGTTGGGGCGCCATCCGGCAGCTTTGAACGGCGCTGAGTTTAGAAAGCTGTCGTTGACGGTGAGCAGACGCTCGCCAACACCGTCGGCGATTTCATCGAGGTAGCTCGTCCGCAGCTGGTAGGATACAAGTCTAGAGCGAGGAGAGACGGCATCAGTTTGGAGAGTCTAGGGGCCCGGGGGGGAGGCCGGGCCCATCATGTTTGCAAGATATCGTTGCTGATCTCTGGGCATGGCAGAGCTTACTCTTCGAGCTGAATGACAGACATGGCGATCTCGCAAGAGACTCGCAAGAGAGTCAGTCGAGATATGCGACAGCCCTTGTCTGCATACCGTCCGTGAAGGTTGGATTCACGAGGTGAGGCTTGTAGCTGGACGCGGGGGTTCAACGGGGTTCAACCTACAGAGTTATGTTGTACGGACGTAATAGATCGAGGTCGACTTCCGACTTGTCCGATGGGGCGAGGTGGGGCGAGGTGGGGGGTGGGGCGAGTCAGGCAACATCGGGCAACACAATTAAACACCCTTTGTTCGTTCACCATTCTGCCGACCTTTTTGCCCACCCACCTCCTCTTGCACCATGGGCCTCGTCGACTATGATTCAGACTCCGCCTCCGAAGTCGAGCCTGCCGCAGAACCCACCCCCAAACCCTCCTCCCAAGCTTCGTCGAAAAAACCATTTCAGAAAGTCGTCCATCGCTCCAACCCGGGCAAGATTGTCGTCAGCCTGCCGACACAAGCATCGTCTACCAGCAACAGCAACAGCAACAGCAACAGCAATGGCGATGAGCCTCCTGCGAAACGCGCTCGCACAACAGGCGGCGGACTGTTCTCAGGCTTCAACTCGTTTCTGCCTGCGCCAAAGAATACCGGCAAGCAGGTCATCAAGCCGTCGACCAGCAACACCACAAGACCGGGGGTGAAGCTGAAGACGAGCGCGGCGCCAGGGTTCAGCCGCGATGTTGACGAAGACGATACTATGCAACAGTTCGCAGTTCCGACATCAAAATCAGACTCACCGTCGCGGGGGCTGAGCCTGCCGCCGCCCAAGAGACAAGAATCCGCCCCGTCAATACCAGAGGGTCAAACGCCAGCAGAGGAGGTGAAGCTGGTCGGGAAGCAGCCGCTCATGTTCCGCCCCTTATCAGTGGGCATGAATGCGAAGAAGAAGAAGAACAAGAACAAGCCAGGCCCGGCCTCTACAACACAACCACCAGCTTCAAACGCTACACCTGCCCTGTCTACTCCAGCAGTTCCCTCCGAGCCAGCACCCGAGACGAAGGTGTCCCTCTTCTCCATGCACACCGAAGAGCCGTCAGACCCTGCCCCCACGACGTCATCAGCCAACGGCGCATACGAGCCTCTCTTCGAAACGGCCTATGAAGCAGACCCTGCGAGCGCTGGATCCTCGGTCCCGGTCGAGAAACAGTACGACACTCTTCTGCCCACCAACGCAGCGGGAGCGTCTGAGTCTCTCGACAACATGGCCGACGACCTGAACCTCTCCGCCGCAGCGAGAAGAGAGCTATTCGGCCGCGATGGCAGCAACTTTGCCGCCAAAAAAGTCGTCAACTTCAACATGGACAGGGAATACCGGCACAACGAGGACGTGCGCGCCTCGGGCGACCAGCAGACTCACAATCCCGTTCGTGCCCTGCAGAGCGGCAAACACAGCCTCAAGCAGCTGGTGCAGAATGTGCAGAACCAAAAGGATGCATTGGAGGACAGCTTTGCCAAGGGGAGGAGCAATCGGAAGGAGGCGAGCAGTCGATATGGCTGGTGATGCATCGACCTCGACTTGTTGTGTCTTCTTGTATTGTACATGTTTGAGTTACCCCGAACTAAACGCCTATAAATTCCAACCCAAACCATGCAGACTCCCAGACTCCCGCATCGACTTGATCCAATCATTTTTACTTTTTGACTACATGCCCGAACTGCTCAACACGTTTCCACCGCCACAGTCCTCTCCCCCCTGAACGCATCGTCCCCCATCAGAAACCCCCATTCGCCCCTCGTGACAGGCGATATGTCCTCGTACCCGTTCGGCGTCATGGGTCCATCGCGCACGGAACTCCCATCTGGACTTGCCACGCCCGCGCCGAGCACCTGATCTATGGAGGTGCTGTTGGTCCAGGAGACGAACCCAACCGGCAGCGAGTCCAGTGGCCGAGCGGTGCGATCGCCGTCGTTATCCTCGTCGCCCCCATTCCCGTCACCACCACCACCACCACCGTCGTCGTCGTCGTCGTCGTCGTCTTCATAGTCCCATTTACTCCGCAGCACCAACGGCCTCGACACAAACATGGTCTGGAGCGTGAGGGCAGGCCCCCTCGGAGAAGCAGGCTTGCTGGTCTCGGACGTCGTGACGGCGAGCCCGATCTGCGAGGGGCTCAAATCTCCGACGTCCGACTCGAGCGCGAGCGCGAACCCATCTTGGTCTGGGCGGATCGAGGGCTCGCCCATTCGGGCGTGTGGTGCTGCGTGCGATCTGCCCTTGTGGTGGTGGTGTGGTGCTTCCCCGGATGGAGGAGGAGGAGGAGGAGGAGGAGGAGGAGCGCGCTTGACGCCCGATATGGCGCCTGCTTCGTCTGGGCCGCCATATGCCCTTCTGTACATGCGATCCAGGTCCGACACGGCAGCTGGGCTGATGTTCAGCCAGTCGTATGATCGGCAGAGGTCCGACTTGGTGACTTTGGCGCCGTTGCTGGACAGGATGTACCGGCGGAGTTCGTCGACGGCGTCTTCCAGGCGCAGGGGGGACTTGGTCTTGGAGTAGCTCGACAGCGCCGTCTTGAGGCTGTACACCCTGTCGAGGGAGAGGATGGTGAGTCCGTCGGAGGAGAAGAGGACCTCGTTCTGGATCAGGGAGTTGGTGAAGAGTTGGCTGCTTAGGCCGTAGGCCGTGGGGCTGACGGCGGGTGTGAGTGAGGACCTGTGTCATTTTTAGCCACCCCCAAACCCAAAGTCAGCGGGAGATTCGCATTGGAACATGGCGTGGATCTGTGGGGAAAAAAAAAAAAAAAAATGAGGGAGATCAAAAGGGGAATTATTTCACATCTACAAGTGAGACATACCCGAGGCTGAACTTCTGCGCCGTCCTCGTGAACACGGCTCGTTGGATCTTCTGGTCCCTGGCCGACAATTCAGGAGCATGGAGG
This sequence comes from Epichloe amarillans, assembly GCA_024072835.1. Classification (NCBI taxonomy): domain Eukaryota; kingdom Fungi; phylum Ascomycota; class Sordariomycetes; order Hypocreales; family Clavicipitaceae; genus Epichloe; species Epichloe amarillans. The sequence continues at coordinate 1,377,941 of CP099637.1, read as the reverse complement.
AGCCGCAGCCAAGAAGCACCACCTGGTGTCATGGGCCCAGGGCAGTCCGTCGCCACAGCAGAAGATGGCGTACACGGAGTCATGGGAGGCGTAGAGAGGGGGGGCGTCGTCGTCGTCGTCGTCGGCGACGAGAGTGGCCATCGGAGTCTCAGACCCGGGGACTCGAGGCCGGGACTTTTCACGGGCGTGTTCGACGAGGTATTGCTCCCGAGGTCGATTCGACGATCCGTGTTGGACTCGCATGCCTGTCGAGAGCTGCTGCGAACGAGCTGCTTTAGTGCTGTGACGGGGCCTGTGGCGAAGCCGAACTTGGAAAAGGACGACGAGGCAGACGACGAGGATGACGACGACGACGACGACGGAGGAGGCGTCGCCGGTGTCATGGGCGTATACACGCCCGGCGATGGTGATGGCTGTGACGGAATCTTCACCGACGGAACATGGTAGTCCCTCCTGACCACGACGAGCGTGAGATGAAGCGACTTTCTTGCCAACCGGGACGAGGCATGCTCAAGAGCAGGCGTCAAGTGAGGCGGCAGATGGTGGCCGTCGAGGACAGACGGGCCGGCCTCGAGAGGCGACGAGATACGTCCCTTGAGAGACATTGGGTACCGGTACCGAGCGAACGCGTGCTTGTCCCGAAGAGCCAAACAAGCCTCGAAGAGAAGACTCTTTCCGCGCAAAAGCCCAGTATAATTAAATACCCGTGGCAAACAATGGATCACGAGGCCGTTTCCAACAAGACCCTTGCATGACCCGACCAACAAATCCCCCCTACCCAAAATATGCCCGGCCGCAGCAACCCACCGGAAACCCCCAAGAATGACGAAAAGAAAGAAAGTACGGCAAACAGTGAGAAAAAGATGTTCAAAAGTGATGAGACGTCGTGTCCCGCAATCAGGCGAACGCAGTTCAAAAGGCACGGCCGACCTACAACATGAGAGGTAGAAGCACCGTACGTATATGGAGATTTACGCGCACCCACGGGCAATTCACTTCGAGTGCAAGCAAAGAAATTTCAATGAGCTGGGGGAGGGGAGTTTTTATTTTTATTTTTGAAAGAATAAATACAGATTACTCCAAACAAACCGAACCAATCTTTTTTTTATCCAATGATCACGCGGGAAAGAAGAACATGGGGGCCCTCTTGAAACAGCCTAGCTTGAAAACGCAGGGCAGTCAACGCGTCGAACCCCGGTTCAACCGAGGTTCTGTGGGCCAGGGGGGTCCAGTCATGAACACATGGTGCGCGGTGCAAGAAGGTTTGCTGGCAGCTACTAAAGCTATTAGGGATATTATAGACGTAGAAAGGTACTAAATAATCCTAGTAAATACACGTAATATAAGGTCCCTTCCACCCCACCTAGTAATTTGTTATTGGCCTGCTGCCCCCGGTCATGTACCTCGTGTAAAACCATACAGGGGATTGGATTAGACTGTATCTGGCTTGCCGCCGTGGCAGCCAATCAGGACCCCCGCTCCCTCTCACAGAAACTCTCGGTCGGACGGCGGACGGCGGGCGGCGGGCGGCGGGCGGCTAACGCTGCTATTTTCGGCCGTGGGCGGGCACCAATGATTCGTCTGGCCCCGGCGGCTAACAGGAAGGAAACGAACAAAAAATAGCCTCCAGCTCTGCTCTGGGAAAATTTCCGAGACAAGAACAGCAACCCCTGTAATTATGACATAGCTACTCCGTACTACATACGCGAGGCGTATCCATCCTGTCAAACACCACCCCACACCACAACATGACGATCGGCGCCGTCTTCGTGACTTGCACACCTTGTTATCAAAGCATCAGGGAATCTTCTGGAAATGCAAGTAGACGGTTATGCATATCCCAGAAGGCTCATGCTTTCTGTCTTGGTTTCTATTTCAATTTCCGTACTTCGCAACGTCATGCCTCCAACATTGGCCCCGAATTTGACCATCGCTAGTCGCCTCGGACCTGTCGGGTTTCACCATCCGCCGCCAGTCATAAATGTATTCAAGGAGCGTTCATTTCTTTCATTGCAATCTATAAACAGGCCCTCTTGTTCGTCTCGTCCAAACTACGCCCTGTCTAGCTACATTGCATTATGGTGCTTAGACAGTCGTGTTTCCACGGAAGACGGAGCAAAAGAAACCTCCCCCCTCAAATAAAAAAACTTGAGGGGGTAAAGACAGCTGTGTTATCATCGAGTATGCATATTCCTCGCTTCCCTTCCCTGCGCCTGAACTCCGCTGCTGAAGTGCTTCGAGGACCAAAAGACCGAGCACTGTCCTTCTAAAGAAAAACCTTGCTCGTACATCCGAGCTGACCTCTTCGTATCACTGCAAATGCCTGTACTGAATGCAATGAATAGGCCATCATCAAATCGCGTTAAGCCGAGATCATATCAACAAAAATGAAGCCAAAAAAAAAGAAAGGGCCACCCAACCTCTGTGGTCACTGCCCTTGAACGCCATGTACGTCCGAGTTGATGATTCAACTCACAAATCGTAACGTGCAGAATTTCAATCGTTCGTATCGAGACCAGGCTGCATTGATATGCCCACATCATCTATCAATTCTGATGAGCCACAGGATCCATCCCAGTCTGTATTAAGTCAGCTTCCTGATCGCTTCTACTTATTGCGCAGAAAAAAAAAAACCAGTTCCACTCACCGGAACCATCGTCGTCCACCTCGTCCACCAAGAGTCGCTGCATTGGGCTCCTTATTTCTATGATCACAGAGCAAGGTCAGCTTGCGAACCCAGCTACGCACGTCTGCGCACGTCTGCTTCGGAAAATAGACTTACCGGCTTGTATGGCTGCGAACTCGACGCTTTCCGTGTCAAGGTCATTCGCACCGTCTGTCGGTCCGTAGAACTGGGCGCATTTACTTATCACGCGCGAAATGTTACTCGCAGCATTGCGTTCCAGCTGAACTCCCCTCTTTACATGCACTTCCCGCAGATACAACAGACACTTTATCCCAACTTGTCGGATCACGGCCAACAGAGATCTTTTTTCTCCATTGGCGTCATCGTCGCCGTCGCCGTCGTCATCGTCGTTGTCGTCAGTCTGGTCGGGAGTCGTGCGCAAAAGAGGCTGAAACAAGGCATCGTTGATGACCAGTTCGGCACTGATCCTCGTCTGCTCATCATTGTAGACGAGCAAGTAGGGTGCCCAGAGAGGAATCGCCTGCGTTGCAAAGTTGCGTCTTTCACGGCCCGCGTTCTCGCCGGGTCCTTGAGACACCAGAACCGCTTCGATAAATTCCACAAACGCAGAGCCCTCGCTGTGTTGTAGACTTCGTGCCTGAACACAAACATGTCGGATGAGCAACTGTGCCCTCTCGGTAGACTCACTGCGTTCCACGTAGTGCGCAGCAGCACGAACGGATGAGTCCATCGGCTTCGTTGACGTATCTCCCTGGATTTGTTTCCTCAGCGTGGCAAAGACCTTCATGTCCAACTCCTCTCCACTTTCAACCATTCTACCCAGGATGGAACTCGTCGACTCAGGAGCTTGATCCAAATCCAGCAGCTTCTCAACGAAGAAGCTGGTCATCTGCCGTTCTGGGTGATGATGGATGGCTTGAACCTCATCTGATGTCCACGCAAAGGGTCGTCGTGATCCACGACGGTCCCCAGCCTCTTCCACAATGACTTCCGCGCTCAGGATCGGCTCGAGTTGAGACATGAAGTAGTCAATCAGTGCCAGTATTGACACATAAGATGCAGGCTTGGAGGCGAATCGTCTCAAGAGATTGGTGACCATTCGCTGGTAATTAACCGGCTGATCAATCATCGGATCTGCATTTATGATGCGCAAAAGTTTCAACAGGTAGTTTTCTCCCAAGAGGTACCCAACTTCAAGGTCCCCAAGCTTCGCAAACCCCAACACAATTGCGAAGTATTCATCCCATGATCGAATGTGGACATGGAAAAATCGCCATAAATGGTTAAAGAGGTCAATGGTGCCTTGCACCACTGACGTGGGCACATCGGTTTCTGCCCAGTCCTCATCGTCTTCTTCGACTTCTGCACCAAACGGTGTGCTGGTTGGGCGTGGGTGGTAATAGAGACGGGGAAGGCCGGTGCGAATCTTTTCTACCGCCTGAAGTAGAGCCTTCCCGGCAAATCTTCTGGTTTCCAGGTCTGGATTGCGCTGAACCAAGGCGCGGAAGGCAGAATGACGCATGCTAAAGTAGTCGTGAAACGCAAACGCGCAATCATAACATTTCGTAATGGCGTTCTCCAAGAGGGAAGAAAAAGTGCCCACGAACGGCAGATCCTTGGTTCGCGTCACCACCTGGTCATAATGAGAGAGTGCCAGCTCCATGGCCAAGTTCTGCAACTGATGTGGAGACTCATCCGTATCCGCATCGGCTTCGCCTTCATGATCTGATGGCTGTGAACATCTCGGCTGAGTCTCTCCAAGATGAATTGCATGTCCAAAACATTTTTGTACAAAAAGCGTGTAGCTGGGGTCGAAGAGGCAGTGTCGTCGGAGGAGCATCCTGTTCTCATTCGAGATATGCTCCCTCATGGGAGGAGGTATCTTGGGGGAGAATCGGTGCTCGGAGCTCGCGGCCACTTTGGCTGGTAACCCGGCGCGAAGTGACGACGCTCGCTGGTAGAAAAGCATGTAAGCGCTATATGTTCTATCAAAAAGAAGACCATTCGCAGCCTCGTGGATCGGCTGACGATCTGTACCTCCAAACGTCGAGCTCTCCATCAAAGACGGATCCCATGGAGTGACCATGTCATCATTAAACTCGACCCAAGTTGACGGTTCCGACGGCCCTCGCTCTCGAATATAGGAATAATAATGACCAGACTCGGCAGTTCCTGAGTGTACGAGGATCCCAACAAGTTCGAACACATCGCTCTGTGAAGGAGCATCACCGTTTGCGTTGAGGTACTCCACCGTGTATGGCGAGATGTCTAGTGACAATGGAAATGAGAAGTAGTCATTGATCTTGTTTCTTTGCATGGTTCGCAGGTTGAAGTCGAAGCGTTTCAGGTGGCAGATGAGATTGTCGGGCACATCCTTCAAGCATGCTCTAGAGAATGTGTCAGCAATACGGAGGAGGTTGATGAAAATGGGGCACAATTCTTGACATACCTCTTGACGGCATCGACGTGACGATCACATGTCGAACACTTGTACTTGTTCTCTGCGTTGTCCTCGTTAGTTTAGTCATTTTCAAACACCAAGGGGAGGCTGAGGAAACGTACCGCCTTCCATTACCTCGCCATCAACGTAAGCCTGCAGACTTTCCTGAAGTGTGCTCTTCCCTTTGATATCACACTGAATGGCGGAAAACGGCTCTATGCGCTCGGAAATGTGCTCGCATTCCTTGGATTTGACCTGTTGAACTAATTGGCCGCCGAAGAATGAGCGCAATTTCTTCTTTTCGTCGTTTCCGAGCAACTGTCCCTCCCACCGATCGAAAAGAAGGTTGTAAAACTCATCAACGTCCATTTGACTATGGATATCAATTGGAGTATCATCATAGGTCCTTATAGAGGTAATCACGGCGGACGGATCAACGTATCGCTGACAACTTTCCTGCATGTACCCGAACAGCTTTTGTGTGCGAAAAAGTAGCTGCTGACTGTCTCCTTGATCCCCGACTTCTATTGACAGAATAAAACTTCGAAATTGAATATTCATGAACAGTTGAGTGAGCAAAGAGTTCAGGTAGCAAGTGTTGGAGAGATTTCTGAGCCCAACGTAACCGCACGGTGCTCGAACAGCTTTTGATCGCTCAAACGAAAACGGCAGCTCGTACATGTATGGGTCATCTGCGTCGCGTTATTAGCGTGTTCAGGCACTCCGAACAAAATCATCGCTCTGGGGAAATCACAAACCGGGCTCTTCGCTGTAAAAAGGCACAAGCCCATTCATTGTCTCGAGTACCTGACGAAATGTAGTGCGTTTACACTCAATAAAGAGGAAAACAATCTCGAGTAGCTTCATCCTTGTAGTCATATTGTGAACTACGCGGGGCACTGTACCCCTATCGCCACGGCGCTTCCGTGGGAAAAGATGTCTCCAAAAAAGATGGGTAGCGATATTACTAACTCAATGTCAGTATGTAATTCTGCAAAATGAACAAGGGGTTCTGTCCATATGACGCCTTACTCGTCAAAGGCTGCACAAGTCACCAGCCTCTCGTCCAGTTGTAAGCATGTGTGCAGTAATGCTGTCAGCCCTGTGGCGACCGGGTCAATCATATCTGGCTGATCAATTGTCTGCAAAAGTTTGTAATTTGTGTCAGCCTACGCTCCTCATATCCCGTATGATCCTCAACGTACCTCAATAGAGGTATGCCTCATCAAGAGATCGAGGGTCGTGACAGCAAGAGCTTCAACATTGGTAGCCGATGGCCATCTCGCATTGGTCTGCTCCAACAGATAAAGCAGTGATCTGAAATACTCCTCGGGATCTGACGGATAATCCAAACAGTCGCACAGAATGTCAGTCATGGCTGAATATAAAAGGACGACCATTTGGAGTGGCTTCTGCTTGCTACTTGCTACAAGCGAGGTACTCGGAGGAGCCCTCGTCGCGTCTTCGATGAGCTCAACCACAGATTGCTTTACGGATTTTCGGGGGTCTTTGAGAACAAGGTTGGCAACTGTCTCCAAAAAGTTTGTTTCCGAGACTGTTGTTTCCCAGAAATCAGGGCTTGCGGATCCTATACGAAGAATCGCCGCACAAGTACGATCGATCAATGTCAAGCTCGGGTCACCGTCATGTCCCTCCGCCAGGCACAAGATTTCGTAAAGACGGGTCGCTGAGGGTAGGAGACTGCTTTTGAGCTCAATTTGTGGAGTACAATCGGTGGCAACTGTGATCTTTGATCAGTATTTCGAAACCAATAAAATATAGTTCAAGTATCGCGCTCGCTCACTGTTGAACAGCTTCACATAGACTTGTACTAAAGATCCTGCAATTCGTAGTCGTAATGCCGAAGAAACGCCATCGAGAACTTCAGGGTCAGAAATAGCATCAACAACTAAGCGTAGGGATCTTTCGAGCGGCTTCTGGGAGGATCCAAGTCCCTCAGAGGCGACGGTGCCCGGATGAACTTGCAGTCTCTGGTATCGGGCAGCTTCCACATAGTCACTGATAGCGTGAATTGCGTATAAAGTTTTGAAAGGATATCCCTTGAGGAAGATGTCGACATGTGATACATTATCCGTTTCAAACCGCGCTGTGAATTCACCATCAGCAGGAAGCTGCACAAGAAAATCATAAATCTAATCGCGTCAGCTGCAAGGCGTATACGGGGGCCGGAAGAAAGGGGCGTACATCTTCTGCAAGCTTCTCTTCCATTCCCAAGTACTCCCATAATTCCTTGAAGTGAGACAAAATCTCAATTTCCAGTTGTGACGACCCAGGTCTGGCACATGAGGCCGTGCTTGAGATTTCTTCATCTCTTTTCACCAAAATCATGTCATCTTGAATGTGCAGTTCGTGTAGTGCAAGACCGATCTGGTGCTCTGAAGGAAACCACTGCTGTCCACGGTAGTATATTCGATAATTGTCGAATCCCGTCTCTCTTTTTATGTAAGCTAAAAGACAGGCAACTGTGTTATCGCGGCCAATGTGTAAAGGTTTGATGCTGCTTTGTTCGCAACCATCGAAGGATTGATATTTTAGCTCTGCAGAGCTTCCTGCCATCTGATCTGCAGCACTGACCATGAGAGGTCTGAGGTCAGCAACAGCGAACTTGGGGTGAGCTTGGTGTTTCTCGAGAAAAAACCTCAACAACTGTAGCGAGCGCCTGAAGAAAAGTTCTTGCTGCTGTAACTCTTCATCAGTTGGCACGATAACCATAGATTCATCGTCATCGCTGGAGCCCTTCATCTTTGTCGCTGCCGCTCTCATTTGACTCAAACATCGAGTCACGAGTGAAGAATGAACTTTCCGTGCGCGGGTGATAGAGTAGCGCCGCATGGTGTTGCTATGGAGATACAAATCAATGGCAAGAGTGGAAATAGCACGAGCAACTAGATGAGAATCATGTGCTTCCAGGATGATCCTCCACAGCTGCTCGATACCACTGTTGGACAAGGTTTCGGAGTCATCCAAGGCAAAATCACTGTCCTCTCCAGCAAGCGATAGAACGCGTTCACGAACAAATTCTAGCATTCCATCTGAGAAACAGGACGCAGGAAGATCAGGCAAATATGTGGAGAAACAGGTCTGAAGAAAGGTGTTCTTCAATGATGCCTTTTTCATCACGTTGATGATGACAAGCCAGCCCGCTGCTCTGTCCTCTGCGCACGGGGACTCTGGTCCAACAAGAATATCCAAAAGTTTGATGCCGAGTTCATCGTTGACAGCTGAAGGCTGGAAGTGGATTATGCTTGAAATCATGTCTCTTCTTGGTATATTTGAATCGCCGGACAGGACAGTAGCTGCTCCCGCTTGATGACCAGCGCGAACTGCGTGTGCTAGCTCTTCAATTACGAGCCTCGCAAGGTCATGCTGCCCAGTCAACACTTGGAGATCTCTGGGCATTGTACCTCTAATGGCCATGGACAGGCACCACAAACTCCCGCGAGTTGTTGCTGATAGTTGGGCGATATCATCAATACAGCTCGAGTAGAGTGTTTTCCGATCCTCGGGGCTGGGACCGAAGGCGAAGAACTCTTTCAACTTTTGCATGGCCGCGAGTTGTAGCTCAGGGTCCGCCGTCTGGCATGCCGTGGTGCAAATTGAAGCCTCTCTCAAGAGCCTCAGGCAAAGCTTGTACGGATGGAAAGACGGTGGGTGCTGCTCCGTTTGGCAGCGTGATAACATACCTTCCATGATGTTATCCCACAGCGTGCGCATTGCAAGAGAAAATTCTTCCAATGGAAGCGTCTGGAACTTCTCACACCAGACCAGAAGACCGTCGTAATCAAGCAAATTGGTAACGTGTGAGATCATACGAGCCAACGCCTCCGCAACCCGTGGATCTTGGCTTAGTGTCAAGCCCTGCCACAACCGATCGGTGTGCTCCTGCTTGTACATCTTGGTGACAATGAGGAACCCAAGGATATTGGCGCTCTCTACGATGATCTCCGGGTGGCAATTCAAGCCAAAAATATAGTCGACCAGGTGCGTTTGAAGCAGGTGAGTACCGAGGTGCTCGAGAAATCGAGCATTGTCTTCGTCGGAAGAACTCGCGGCGCTTTTCCAGACTAACACAAGATCTCCGCACAATTTGGTGATGGCCATGACACGTAGTTGCATCTGGCTGGAACGTATCAAACGTTCCAACACTCTGACTCTCCATTTCCATGCGATAGCTTCAATAGTATGCGCAATCGGCAGACCGGGAAAATCGTGTATATGTTGTTGCAAAACACCTGTTGCTTGTTGGTGGCTCCCTCGTAAAGCGCATTTGAGCATATCGGACAAGGCATGCAGAAGAACTGTCGCGGTATCGGCAGATAATTGGGTTACATGCTTTTCAATCACCAATTCCAAGCAGTTGAAGAGATGAGGCCAAGCCTGATTCCCAGTCTGCAGTTGCGCATTTGCTTGCCTCACACGGCTGCCGCTCTGGTTATTGCTGATCGTGAATGCCGCCTCTCGCATACAAGCCCCGAGCATCTGTGCTACAGGCGCCAGTGCATCCATCAGTCTGGGAAACTGAGGAACGAGCGAAATTATTGAAGACGCTAATTGCGACAGGTCATTCACACTACCCCCTTGGCTGGATTGGAGTTTGACGATGAGATGAGATCCAACGTCATGTTGTGACGATTCCGGGGCGGGCCGTGCCTCATCTCTGACGTTCGCCAAACAAGCATCAGAAGCAAGCACTTCATAAAGCTGATGTAGGAACCTCGCGGAAAATATCTCAGGGCACTGTTGATTATCCGCGCCGCGGTTAGACTGTGTGTGTCTGATGGCCGCCACATCCAGGGCAACCATTCGCGCCGTGAGGCAAGTAAAGATTGAATAAAGATCAATGACGCTGTTGCGAAGCTCATGTATTTTGGATAATTCTGGGCTGTGTGGTCAATTAGTACTCGAAAATTGAAAAGCTAGGTTACGCCGCCTGTGCATTGATAGTTGTTCCACAAGAGCTTGTTAAACCAGGCGAACAACGGGGCTGTCATACCTTCTTGCTGATAGTTGGAAAATGACACTTGGAAACGATAGCCAAAAACTTTTGTAAGTCTCTCGAGAGTCTAGAACAACAGACTGCTCGGATGATGCAGCAAAAGTGAGGTGATCCTCGATCCAGGCTTGCACTTGGGCGACGATCTTGCTGTCAATGGGCGAGTCTTGTTCACATTAGTTGCGACAATTCACATGGCAATGACCGACAGTAGAAGAAGTGAGATGCGCACGTACGTGTGGATAAATATTCGAGCAAGCGATGCAGTGGTGTAGCGGGATCGTCTTCAGGCTCTGAATAAGGAAACTGTAGAATAGGGTCGAAGGATGGCAGGTCATGACCGACAATGGCTGCAGCTTTGTCGTCAACTGAAAACACCATCTTGTCGTCGCCTTCCTCAGAGGACCTGTCGGATACGGATATCAGTTCCACAGGTGGACTGGTGGAGTTCGACCTGGACTTTGGGCATGTTCCCACGTTTGTCTTTGGTAGCTGCTCATTCTTCGTGTACACAAGACTCCCTCCAGCATGACTTCCGTTGTCTGTGATGGTGGGGCTAGTCAGTTGCTTGGATGTAGGTGACGATGGCTCCGAGGCATCAAGTGCAAGACCATTGGAATTTCTAAGATTAATGGTGACCTTGCTGGAGGATAGAGGCGTTGAGCTGTTCGGAGCAATGAACGTGGGCGCTTGCGGCGTATGCAAGAGCTCTGGGATTTCGGTGGCCGTCACAAGCTCATCCTGGACTTGTTGACCAAAGGCGGTGTGGTTTGCGCCAGTGGCCTCGGGGCTGATGCGGTTGCTCAGAGGCGTCTTGTCTTGCGTGGAGGGCGTGGAGGGCGTGGAGGCAGATGGTGGGGGTGATGCCGAACCGGATGTTCGACGTCTTTTGCGAGCCAAAAGGTCGCTGTCGTCGAAAGGGTTTGGACGAGTGGAAGGTGGATCAAGGGAGGGAACATAATCCTTATCGTCTGGCGAAATCCTCGCTGCCGCCGCGTCTGTAGGAGTCGAGGGCCGGTCCATCTGGTTGTCTGACGTGTTGTCCATCTGCTTGGTGGGATGACGGGCAACGATGGCACGGGGCGGCCAGATCGGGCAAAGACGTCACAGCGTCGTGAGAGCCGGCTGGGCGGCAGCTGTAGAAAATTAACATGTGTAACAAGGGAGGCAACGGCAGCAGATCTGCCAGGTAGATGGGCCAGCAGAGGCCGGGACAGGCTTCGTTATATGCTAAAAAAAAGAATAAAGGTAAAATAGACGGCAGCTGGCGCCGTGAATGTGATTTGGAGAGGATGGAGAAAAAGTAAAAGTCGAGCTGTGAAAGTCAGTGTGAGTGGTGAGGGAGGTGTAGACGTGTAGACGATGGCAGCAGCGGATTGGCTGATGGGACGCGGTGCTTGTGTGTGGAACCGTGACGAGCCAACTGAGGGAACCCAGAGGGAACTGAGAGGGAACTGATGAGGGGCGAGGGGCAGCTCCAGAGTCCAGACGGGCACCATTTGACCATTTGAGAGCACCTAATACCTACCTAATAAGCATCCCCTACCCCTACTTTACGCGGGCTCGTGCAGTGTCAGAGTGTGTAGTGTGTACCAAGCAGGCGGCCTGCGCTAAAGTTCCACCAGATTGACGCGCGTGGATGACAGATGACATCAAGTGGGCTGCTTGCCTGCAAGAGACAACGCTGAAGAATAAAAAGCTTGACGGGACATCGGCCATAGACGTCTGGTACATTCCACTGCCCTGTACCAAATGACGTCTCCATTGGCGTGACTGACTTTGGAGATAATGAGATCGGTTATACAGCAACGCCGTACATTTAAAAAGGGGAGTAAATGACTTCTTTTCCTTATTATTTCAAACTTCGTCTCTAACAATTCTTCATCTTTGTGTCGTCTTTGTGTCGTCTTTGCCCTGGCGGTGACATATCATCTGCCCCACTTCTGCCCGCGTGGTTCCACTATTTCAATTTCAATTTGTTTCTGCTTTTCCTTCATCAATCCATCGTGTTAATATCTAATATCTCATCTCTCAAATGGCTTGTATGCCGCATAATATCACTACCACGGCGGAGTTATTCTTCTTGTTGATAGAATCGTGAAAACAAAGAGGTGTCGAGAAAAAGAGGGTTAAATCTCGTGTTGCTGGCCGGTAGCAAATATGACGACTACATCTCAAGCGGCTGGACGCAAACGCCTGATGCATCATTTGGACACACCATTCTCAACAGTCCCTTGGTAAGGTCTAGATTGAAGAGCCTAACTGGCATGCCTTAACAGTGCTGACCTCATTCCAGGCCGGAAATATCGCTAGGAAACCAGGACACTATCCTGGAACTGCTGTGCAAGTAGGTCTGCGCTTTGAACTTCCGTGAATAAATTCTCTAACAAATGCGCTCAGCCTGTTAAACCCCATAGGACAGTATAGAACAACGCATGTAAAGGCGTCGAAAGGAAAACGTGCAGCTAAAAGAGAGGCTTCGGCAACAGAGGTGAAATCAGAGGCTACCGTGCCCAAGCCCGCCAAACCTGAGCTTGTCGACCATATCGTAGTCGGATTCAATGCCATCAGTAGAGGGCTGGAAATGATGTCGAGCGACAGTGAGACCATTCAAAACAAAGACAGCTCGGATCACCCTTACAGTATGATATTCGTGGCTCGGGGGAATCAGCCAGCCGCATTCAATTGCCATTTCCCCAAGATGGTTGGTGCTGCGTCAAGGAAGGGCGACTCAACGAAAAACATCAAGCTGATAGGACTATCTAAGCCCTGCTCCAATAGACTGGCTGCTTGTTTGGGAATTGCGCGAGTGTCATCCTTAGCTATCAAGAAGAATGCTCCAGGCGTGGAAGCACTATGGGCATTTGTTGACGGCCATGTTGCTTCTGTGGATATAGCTTGGTTGAATAACCCGGGGAGCATTCAATACAAGCCAACTCACATAGCTGTGGTGGAGACCACAGTAGGGCCTAAAAGGATTAAGACGAGCAAAAACTAATGGTTCAAGTTGACTGATCATTCGAAAATTCGTTAGAAACTCTTTCAGTCAAGACTTTCTCTGGCTAGTATGCTGGCTACATTGGCAGCTATATTCACGTACCAGCGCCAAATTCGTTTGGATGTGGAATCAAGGAGCAATGGAATGACTTGAAACTAACGGGTTCGATTTGGATCTCTTGCTTCTCCTGAAGCTGACCCAAAGCCAAAGCCAAGCCAAAGCCAAGCCAAAGCCAAGCCAAAGCGAAAGTCAGGAAAAAAAAACCCATTCGCCCCTTAAAGCGCGACGGACTGTCTGGCAGTCTGGCAGTCTGGCAGGAGTTGGCAGGTGCCATGCAGCTGTTACGCTCCGCGGCCAGAAGAGGAGTACATTATCACAAATCACAAATTGCGTCCTCACTTTTGTTCTCTATAGCTTCATCTGGTAAGCAAGCAACTCCTGTGGCCTCAACAGATTGTCCAAAATTAACGCCAGATCCCCCTGAGACAATTCTTCGCGATGAATGTTACCGGGTTCAACGACCCGCAAAAGCTAGCTGACGCAAGAGCCCTTGCCCAAAGCTTCAAGACAGGAGAGCAAAATTATCCCCCGAATAAAAGTAGCTGCTCTTCTCGGCAGGGGCGTAGTGCGGGTATGTATGATAACATGACGGGAAGCCTTCTCTTCTCCTGCGTATGAATCACTAACAAGATAATTTTGCAGATGCTGATGCTGTACGATTCGTAGATGTCAGGGAACCAGTTCCACCCTCAAAAAGACACTATGATGGAAAAGCACTGGAAACAGGATGGCAGATTCGAAGTGTCAGTGCAAATACTCCAATCATGACGAAGGCCCTCGATTTCTTGCGTCGAGCGGACCAGGCGTCAGCTGCGTCTGTTGAGCCAAAATCTGATTTGCCTGACGCAAACTCTCGACTGGTGAGCACGTCTTTCAATAGCTCATGTTCATTCAAGACCACAGATATCGGCACACCACCGCCCGTCGGTTCACAAGATCGCAAGGGCGATGGAATTCGTGTAGCAGGAAATGATGAGAAGAACAATGATGATGCAAATGCGGAAAAACTCGCCGAACTCTTGAAGTCGTTTTCATTCAAGGAAACGGATGCACGAGGAAGTACTTCTGGTTCCATCCTTGAAACGTTTCTGGCGTTACTGGCAGAGAATTCAGACCTACCACCCGAGTTGGAAGATGCTAAAGACTCGTGCATCAAAAGAAGCACCACCATCGATGGAGATAATGAGCCTGACGATGGTGGTTCAACACCACCACCTCACAGAAATACGCAGTTAAGGCCCAAGGCACCTGCTTTCGTTCCATCTGCATCCAAAGTTGAAAGAAGCGAGAATGAATGTAAGAGTATATCATACATTTCTTAAGCCCAATACTGATGAATTTCAAGCTGAAAAAGAGTTTCCATTCACCGGACAGTTCAACAAGCCAAGCGACGACGGTTCACGTGGCTTCTGGCCTCCTATGCCACACATTGTGTCAACAGTCCCTGTGAACTACACAGTCTGTGTGCCAGGTCAGCCAGTAGCGACTAGTTGCCCATTGAGTAAGACAAATATGGCCTCAGTTCCAGCCAAGCCGATACAGGGGCTCTCTGCCTCAAGGTGGGCAGCTCACCCACCAGCGCAGATGGATTAAGCTAAGTGCGTGCCGACATTGAAGAATATTCAAGTTTTGGAGGGCATAGATTGGCAATTTATCACTGTCAGACAGGCATACCCTCAAGCCAAAATGGAACCCAAGTCTTACCTGAATTATGGCATGAGACTGTACAATATTGCGCCGAATGTAGGATCATGTAGCGAGGTCACTGCACGAGAGTTGCTTTGATACAGGCACACATAATAAACAGATTCAAGTTGGTTTCAAAACGCCCGGAGGCTTCCAAGCAAAAAAGTTCGTTCTGCAAAATCTTGACATATTCTTCATTCCACTACAACGTAAAGCAAGATTTCTCTTCCCTAATTGCATGGATTTGATCTACCCCGACATACACTTCTCCAACATCCTGGCGCCTTCTCTAACCTTGGGCGAGAAGTGCTTTCTCAACAATTCACCTTCCCAGATGGTTGTCGCCAACGGGTTGCTTCCCTCCACAGATTCACTTAAAGCATTGAAACGTCCATTCCCTTTACGTTCCTCGGTATTCCAAAGGCTACTAATTTTTTTGCCATGAGCATTAGCAATGTCGTTGAGAAGAGCGAGCACAGCTTGAGAAGACTTTTCTGGAAGTTGTAGAGACGTAGTCATGAGCTGTTTTGTGAAAGCGGCAAGCCGTAACGGGGCTACCTGGCGGATATTGTATTGAGGTAGCAGAATGCCAGTTAGAGAGCGAAGCAACAATACGGTGGTAGTTTGAACATTAATCTTGGAGGAGTTGACTGATGATGATGATTGAGTAGTGAGGCGGGTGTTTTCGAGATCGGGTTGGACGGAGAGCGGCAGAAGAGAGCGGAAGAGGTGCGTTGTAAAGTAGGACAGATCCAGATGTAGATCGTTGCGAGACTTGTGGGCATCTTGACCTGCTAACAAGGCGTATGCAGTAACAGTGCAAAGTAGGGCTTCTCTTGTCAAGTTTCGTATTGACTCTTCGTCATCAACTTGCTCAGTATTCTCATCCTCTGCAGGGCCATCCTCTGCATCCTCATCGCTGTGGCGAATAAGATCCTTCAGAGCTTCTAATAAATCACCGAAAAAATCTTGATTAATGAGATGGGCATATTTCGCCAGACCTTCCAGCACAGCACCCATGAGGTGTGGTGAGCGTTTTTTGAGAATGCGGAAATATGTGGCGAAGACGAGCTTCAACGTCTCCGACTGCATTCGCTCGAACTCTTCATGACTGACGAGCGCATCTGCTAGGTCCATATCCTTCTGAAGGCCTTTCTGCTCCTTCATATTCTTTCGTTCCCTCTTTGTGCGGAACTCGCGCTTGTTCTTCTTGGCTTTGGGAGCTGTTTGCTCGACCGTGTCTTGAGACGCTTTCCCTGAGAACTCGGATAGAAGACGAAGGCTGAGGAACAGGTTGAGTACCCTTTCATTGACAGCGAACTCTTTCGCCTTCATCATCTTGGTGACGAGTGACACGGCTTCCAGCGTAGGACGTCCCTCTTCGTCGTCACGAAAGAGGGTCTCAAGGGCTTCAATTGCCTTTGCACCGTCTTTGCCTAAACTCTTTCGACTCAGTTTACCAACAATAATTCGTAGCAAGTCAGTGCGGAAGTTGAAGTGAGGAACTGAGGTGAGCAGAGTACATGCACAGGTGACTGCGACATTGGAGAGGCTCTGCCCATTACGGATCGGCGTTGTTTGTGATCTCGCGTACTGCGCTAACTCTTTGATGTAGGCTTGGTATCCTGCCACCAATGATTGTTCAAATTGTCTCAAACCACGAACTTCCTTTGAAAGCTTCTCCTTTGCTGCATCCTCAGTTTGCGGGCGTATTCTGTATCCAGGAATAATGTCCCTGTATACAGCCATTTGGGTAATGAGAGCCAACATGCGGATGGTGGGTATTCTGGACTCGCCAATCTTGGCGAGCGTCTTCAAGCCGCTGGAATTCTCTTCTGGATTTTCATTGAGCGATGCAGCCACTTTTGCGAGCTCCTCTTGAGCCTCCAATATTTGTTGGGACTCGGGGATTTGCGCCTCAAGTTCCTTCTCTTGCTCGAAATCGGGTTCGGAATCGACCTCGTTGTCTTGTCCCTCAAGCCATTCCGTATCACTCTCGATAGTCGCCGTGTCATCTTCGGGATCCAGACCCTTGAGGAGCTCTAGTCGGCCATCTGCCGTCTTCATAGGAAGCCTGCTGCTCTCCTTTTCGGCCTTCTTCCCTTTTCGTGGTCGATTCTCATAGTCCTGCTCGAGGTTCCAATTGGCGGCTTGCTTGAAGAAGTCCTTCTGTGCCCTTCTTGATTGCGGTTGGCCGTCTGATGAGTCATGACCCAGCTTTCTTTTTTTCGCGCCGCTGGCCCCCATCGTGCCAAACTTTCCTGTGCTCGACAGCGCGATTGAAGACGGTGAGGTCGATTTGAGAAGAAGAAAAAGTCCTTGACAAGCGCAAGCAATATTACGTGCCGCACTGCAACCCAATCCCCTACCAGTTGCGACTCGAAAATTTTGGTCCCACCAATCAGCTATCGAGCCTTGTCGCTCACCGCCAAAATTTCTGGACTTTTCTGCCGGCCTTTTAGCATTTGTTTCCCGTGCCCCTCCTAAAAATTCCCACCTGCCACACCTCCTGGAACCACAGAGAAGTGAACAAATCGATCGACATGGGGTTCACGAAGCCGCCTGTTCAGGCGCTGAAAGCAGCGAACAAGACCAAACGACAGGAACTCTACATCCAACACAAGAAGGCATCTGGCAAGGAGCGAAGAGAAGCACGACACCGTCGCAGAAAAGCCGAAAATCTAGAACCTGCCCTCAAGGAAGCACGCCTCAGCAAAAACAAGACTCTTACGTTAGATCAAAAGCGAGTATGGGATCAAGGTGACGATGATACTCTGGGAGCTCAGGTCGATTTGGACCAACTGAGGAGGCGGCAGATAGGGGAGGCTGAGGCTGAAGAGCGATCAGCCCTCGACGCGGAAATGAAAGATGACAAGGATGATGAAGACGACAATGACAGTATGCTGGAGTCAGAAGATGAAGAAGACGAGTTAATCAAGCAGGCTGCCATGGAGAAGCAAAGGGACAAGCGTGCGAAACAAGATAACAGCATTGCCCCTTCAACAACAAGCACAAACCTCGACTTGACACCAGCTGCCCTGGCATTGAAGTTTCCAACACTATATAGCGACGTTCCTACACCAGACCCGAAGGTCCTCGTCACCACGTCTCTTAACTCCACCATCCACTCCGAGGCTCAACTGTTAAGTACACTCTTCCCCAACAGCACCTACATTCCTCGATCAGCACATCGCTACGGACACAAGTATTCCCTGAGGGAGATATGCAAATATGCCATCAATAGAGAGTACACTGCCGTTCTCCTCATCAAAGAAGATTTGAAGAAACCCACTGGGATGTCGGTTGTTCATTTGCCCGCTGGGCCAACTTTTCATTTCTCAATATCGAATTGGATGGAAGGCAGGAAGCTGCCTGGACATGGAAATCCAACCAACCACTATCCGGAGCTCCTGCTCAGCAACTTCAAGACGCCACTTGGCCTCCTCACTGCGAAGATTTTCCAAACATTATTCCCGCCTCGTCCCGAGTTTCAGGGACGTCAGGTCATTACCCTTCACAATCAACGAGATTACATCTTCGTGCGCCGTCATCGATACGTCTTCCGCGAGAAACGTGCTTCGGAGAAGAGTATTGTCGGGGCTGATGGTATAGAGGTCAAAGGAGTAGAGGGCATTCGCGCTGGATTACAAGAGCTCGGGCCCAGATTTACATTGAAGCTGAGAAGAGTAGATAAGGGGATTGGACGTGCAGGCAGCGAGGGCGAGGACGCTACTCAGTGGGAGTGGAAAGCCAAGATGGAGAAGGACCGCAAGAGGTTCAACTTGTAAATAACTGCGTGTTTGGTTAGCTGCGGCAGTTCATGACTATTACCGAATTAATGGAGTGTCAGAGATGAAGCTGATTTGTCCATGATCTTTTGCTTTCTCCTCCCATTTTTCCCTTTCGCTTTCGGATTCACCGAGAAACCGCTTATTTTGTTTTCATGTTCAATTTCGTTAAACTATGGATTGGCCTTTTTTTCCCTGACCGGATGCAGCATCCCGTTAAGCATCGCCCCAGTCCTCTTTGGAAGGGAAGTTCTGACGGTTTGGTGGTACTTGGCGGTGCACTGAAGGTGACCCAACCAGCCAACCAAAAAAAGCCCCGAAAAGCCGCTATGTACAGTGAGGGTCTGGCCGATTGGCTCCGTCTCCACAAGTTGCTGCGCTGGATTTCCTTAAAAGTTCATTGGAGCGCGCAGAGACATGGAAAGTGACAGCAGTCAACCCTCGTGTTGTCAACGCCAACTTGCACCATTTCGGCCTGCGTGCATTGCTGCGTGCACTCTTCATACCAGCTTCGAGCATTGCATGATCACATACATCAGACTGTGAATGATAAAAGCAGGCAGACTGCGCCAAATTTTCCATGGCTGAGAGAAGCATGCCATGGTGATGCCACAGCGGAGCGTCCGAGGTCCATCGCACCTTCCATCATGACACGCCGGCTGTTGAAGAAGCTGCAGTTGAGCGTGTCCCGCAAGTCACGCAGACAAGAAAAGGCTACCTCCTCAGTCTTGTCCTCGTCGCCAGAAACTGTGCCATCAATCCCCCACGATGTCGCCAACGGTGAGGCCAGTCTGTCCTGGTTGGGCAGGGGCAAACCTGACCTGTTTTCTGCGCCGCTAACAATGACATCACAGGCAACGCGGCCGATGGCTCGCCCAAACATCTTCAAATTCTCGACGTATGGAAACAAGCACCCGTACTCAAGGGATCCACGAGTTTTGAACCGCTGCCCGATGTGAAGAACATCATGGTGACTGGTGGCGCAGGCTTCATGTGAGTGAGTGGACGGCGACAAACATGAAAGTTTTCTTCAGTTGTCCGCGGCCAAAAAAAAAAAAAAGAACCCCTGAATGACTGACTTCTGGATTTCTAATGGAGCAGAGCATCATGGGTTGTGCGCCACTTGACTCTTACGTATCCTAAAGCATACAACATCGTGTCTTTCGATAAGCTGGACTACTGTTCATCTCTCAACAACACGCGTGTGCTTAACGATAGACGCAACTTCACATTTTACCATGGAGACCTCACAAACCCAACCGAAGTCTTGGATTGCATGGAGCGCTACAATATCGACACGGTCTTGCATTTTGCTGCGCAGTCTCATGTGGACTTGAGTTTTGGAAACTCGTACAGTTTTACCCACGCCAATGTGTATGGGACGCACGTTTTGCTGGAAAGTGCCAAGAAGGTTCGAATCAGACGCTTCATACACGTTTCTACGGATGAGGTGTACGGAGAAGTGAAGGAGGATGACGATGACTTGGTCGAATCCAGTATTTTGTCCCCAACGAACCCATACGCAGCGAGCAAAGCAGCGGCTGAAATGCTTGTCCAATCTTACAACAAGAGCTTCAAGCTCCCAACCATCATTGTCCGAAGCAACAACGTGTACGGGCCGCACCAGTATCCCGAGAGTCAGCCAGCACTTTTCTTCCTTTTCTCAAACAAGGCTCCTGCAGATGAGTCTCTTCCAGATTGACACTAACTTCTGTGTGCAGAAATCATACCAAAATTTACATGCCTTCTTCATCGAGGGCGGCCTGTTGTGCTGCATGGTGACGGCAGTCCGACGCGACGATATCTCTACGCTGGAGACGCTGCTGATGCATTTGACACGATTCTTCACAAGGGCCAGGTTGGTCATATTTACAATGTTGGCTCATCTGACGAGACATCCAATCTAGATCTATGCGCCAAGCTGCTGGACACGATGGGGATAGGACATGAGACGCCAGACGAATTTCGCAAATGGATCAAGTATACGCACGACCGGCCTTTCAACGACCGTCGGTATGCTGTCGATGGCACAAAATTACGAATGCTAGGATGGAATCAGATGACGAATCTTGAAGACGGCTTGAAAACGACTGCGGATTGGTATGGCAAATATGGAGAATCATGGTGGGGAGACATAAGCCATGTTTTGACCCCATTCCCTATTGTGAGCGAAGGTCACATAATGCCAGACATTGAGCATCTGATGAAAGACGAACCCATGGGCCGTGCGGATGACTGTCTAGGCGTCGATGCAGTCAGGAAATCAAATACAAGTGGCCGAGTCTTGTAGCATTCGGCGGAAGACGGATATATAGACGATTCATTGTTCAATCTACAGTCAGAAGAACGAACTAGTAGTCATGTTGCCAAGATTCAGGCGCACAGTGTGGGACGATGTGCCTGAGCGACACGGGAAAATGCTTGCCTAGAATAATGAACAGCATAGCAACAAATTTGAAACAACGACAACATGAGCTTGGCCGGATCAGGTGCGCCCATCACCTCAAACTTGTGTGTTTGTATTACTCCGTAGGTCGTCGTATAGCTAGCTAGTAAGGCGCAGCGCACGTACAACGCACGGGCAGTGAAGCTTATCATTTACCCGGGCATACCGGGAAAAGATTTAACAGGATTGTAGCATGCTAGTTCTTGTGTTTCATGAAAACAAGGCAAAAGAAAGTAAGATTTCTCAAGCTGCGATATTCTTTTGAGGCGAAGAAAGCCTCGACATTGCCACTTCGCTTACCGGGTATTGTTAGACCAAAGAGCGGTCGAAAAACGATAATAGATGATAGCCCCCATCAGGGCGCCCCATCAGGGCCAGAACCGAACCAAGGGGTTGATTTGCACCGAGGGCGCGGGACAGCTCCGTAATGCACGATACCGAAGAATTGGCCAAGACCTGCACGAGTAAAAGCAAGCAGCCAAACGGACGCACATGGGTTGTCCGGTCACTCGGTACGGGCCAGAATCAGCCATGTCACACACACAACTTGTTCTTCAATCCTTGACGCAATCATGTTACTGGGATTATTATGATATTACTGATCAAAACGGCAAGGGATCCCGGGTGCCTTGTTCTATGTATCTCCTTAACTGTTGTCCACCTTGTGGAGTCACGTTAACTAGGGTCTGTATGTATCCAATAAGATAAAAGTAAACTAGCGATACATATGATTTGCGGGCCTAGCTGACCCACAGGGTGGACAACAGCTAAGGAGATGTATAGCAGCGCGTTGTCGGCATGCCCGTGCCCCCCCCATGTCGTCATCCTGGATGGCTCTCGGCACTCGGTCGGAGTTCGGGATGGCCTGGTAACAGGGTGGCTTGTCCCAAAGCTTTGTTGAAGAGAAGCAGCCGAATCTCAATTGGCATGCAGTTCCCAGTTCCTCGTGCGAACAGCTGAGCGCATCCCACGTTGCCGTCGTGCGTTGGAGCGACCGCCGGTGACGAAGCGCGCGCAATGGAATGAATACAACAACCGGTAGCCTGGAATTGGGCATGTGTGGGGGCCGTTATACATGTATGTATTATGATCGAAATATTGAAGAGAGCAAGGACTGAAGGCACTCTGAGCTAGGGCCCCTGCCCGCCCCGCTCCGCCCCGCCCTGCCCTATACCAGGTCCGTGCTCAAAAAAAAAAAAAAAAAAAAAAAAGAGGTCCCTGCAGCAGCCATCCGGTGCCGCACACCGTCTAGACGCACCAGACACACCAGACACCAGACATCTCGCTTCTTGCCGCTTCTCGCTCGCTTCTTACCTTTTGATCCCGGCTTTCGTTCCACCACCTCATTCGGGTAAATCACGCGTGTCCCTGGCAGCTGGCGTCAACCTGCGTCAACCTGCGTCAAACCTGCGTTAAACCTGCGTCAAACCTGCGTTAAACCTGCGTCAAACCTGCGTCAAACCTGCGTCGAGAAGTCCAGACCCCGTCGCCGAGTGCCCCGAGCTGAACCCGTCTTAGTCCGTACATGCTCGGCACGTCTTTCAATTGCTGGCTGCTCGCAAAAAAGGACCATTTACGTGTTTCGCTGACGATTCAACGGTGGCCCCCCCTGCATAAACCAACTACAACATCAAGGCTCAGGCTGCCCTCCTCGTCCGCCATCATTTCAACACCTGCTACTTGCTTTTAGCTGGTGCACCTAAAGTTCTTGACTGCCGACGTTGATCGCGTTGGGGACATGGAAGGCGCACGCCTGCACCCAACTCGACAAGCCAGTGGAGGCACATCCAAGGACGGCGGCGTGGGTGCAAACCAAGGAATCCAGCCAACCATGGCGAGCATCTCCAGCAGTCACAACGACGTGCCCAGTTCTGATGATTGCTCCGATGAAGATGAAGACGAAGATGATGCGGGAAGTGAAGAGTGTCATGGTTCGGACCGAGATTGTGAGACAAGGACATTGTATCCCCAGCGAGGTTATTATCGGCCGCCAAGTGAATGTGGGACAGCCTACACATCTTATTGCGAGAGAGCATTTTCAGACAGGTAAGCCAACAGGGCTACTATTATATCTCCGGTAGACCATCATCATACCGATCGATCTCCATGGTGAATTTTGGTCAACGATGAAGTGACTAACCCAATCATCTCACTCTCTTCAGAGGCTCTTCAACACGGTCTCTGTGGGCGCGGGACCTTGATTATCGCGAAATCAATGGCAGAAGCTATTGCAGAAACTATCACATGCCCAACGATGAGACTGAACAGCTTCGCCTCACAATTCAACACCAGGTAATCTTGCATGCCTTCGACGGGGAGCTCACATTGGCTCCCATCGACAATCCGTCGATTGTGCTCGATGTGGGGACCGGGACTGGCGAATGGGCGATACGCTTCGCAGAGCTCCATCCCGACTGCGAGGTTGTGGGAACAGACATATCGGCGATACAAGAAACTCGTGGTGTTCCGATGAATGTCTTCTTCGAGATCGAGGACGCAGAAGAGTGGGATCGACCTACAGAGCACTACGATCTCGTTCATGTCCGAATGTTGGAGGGATCCTTCCGTGACTGGTGTTCCTTCTATGAAAACATCTATAACTCTCTCAAGCCCGGCGGCTGGTTTCAGATTTCGGACATGGATGGGAAGGACGGCTCGTATCAATTTTTCTCAAGCTTCCCCCCCGACGCCCCCATCTTCCGCATCATGAAGGATCTCTTCGATGGAGCAGAGAAAGCCGGCCGCCCACGAGGCATCCACCACCTTGATCCAGATCGTTTCAGGCAGGCCGGGTTTGTTGATGTCCAGGTCATAGAAAAGCATTTCCCCATGGCCATTCACGAAGACATGGTGGGCAAGCTATGGCTCATGGCATGGCTAGATGGCTTGGAGGCATACGCCCTGCGGACACTAACGGAAGAAGGGGGCTGGGATCCAGACGTTGCTCTGAGGGACCTTCGCGAAACGGCTCGGGAGCTTGCAAACCGTGCGCAGAATGAAGAAACGTGCAAGACCATGTCGCTCACGATGCGTGTTGTTGTGGCAAGAAAACCAGTCGCCGCCGCCGCTGAATCCCCGGCGTCTTCGAAGTCCTCGAGTTAATATAACTCACTACACAGAGCGAGTATGAAAATCACTCGGCCGCCCTGAGCGACAAAAATTTTTTTTGGGATAGCTAAACATGGGGAGGGGGATCCTTCTATTCTCTTTCCGTCATGACAGCTCGGGATCGCGTATATGTAAGGAGTGTATCTTGGCGTTGTGGCGTGTGTCCTACGTGTAAAAAAAGACCAAAGCGTCGCGGCGGAGACCTTGTTATTTATGGCGCCTAGGTATAGTGTTAGATCTTTGAAAGAGGAATCGACTCGGCCAGCAGTGGCTTCAATTTTGTGCTTGATCAATTAGCAATTCTGCTGCGCGCTCAATGAATGGCAATATCGTAAGTTATGAGCGATGATGTAATGACTCGGCTTCTGTCGCACACCCCACACACACACACAACACACCCCATTGACTTGGCCCCAACGCTGCTGCGTCTGCGTCTGCGTCTGCGTCTGCGTCGGCGTCTGCGTGGGGGTGCGTTTTGGTTCGTCCACACACATGCATTAAGTGTGGGGACTCGGGAGCTACTCCAACGCCAACGACGACGACATCATCCATTCCTTTCAAAGCGCGGACGTGATCAATACTGAGAGCGTGAGCAGCTCGGCGAGACTGCCGCAGACTGCCACCGATGTCCTTCAGTCCCAAAGACGGCTTCGCAGCCTTCCCGACCGACGATGGCGCCGGCGTCGATGAGCTCCCCATCTTCAACGTGGAGCGCGTTGAGATGAACTTTTCCGTGACGGCCGAGTTTGTGTCTGCACAGGTAGCGAACAATGTCATGATACTGGCCTTGTCCAACGGTCGCATCCTCCGGATCGATCTCAGGAGACCCGAAGATATTGATGGTAGGCGCCTGGAGTCGAGACCTGGACAAGGAGGCAGCCCCCCCAATCGCAGGGGCATTGGGAAATCATCTGCTTACCTGCTTACCTGCTTACCTGCTTACCTGCTTGACAGATATTGATCTACCAAAACGAGCATCCGAAATCGGTGTTATCCGGCGCATGTTTCTCGACCCGACCGCTTCACATCTGCTCATTTGCACTGCGCTTGGCGAAAACTACTACCTCCATTCACAATCCAGACAGCCGCGGCCGCTGAGTCAGTTACGGGGGGTTACAATCGAGAGCGTGGCATGGAACCCGTCCCTTCCGACGGCGTCCACCAGGGAAATACTCATCGGTGCCGCCGATGGCAACATTTACGAAGCATTCATCGAGACGTCGACCGAGTTTTACAAGAGAGAGGTCAAACATCTCAAGAACCTCCATAAGCTTCCTGATGGCTCCATCACTGGACTTTGGGTCGACGATATCAAGGGCAAATCGGATGTCCGGAGGGTCATGATTGGCACGCAGAGCAGACTGTTCCACTTGGTCGGCAAGATCGGCCGCAGTCACGACGGCAGTGGCTCTGTTTATACCAGATTGTTCGAGTCGGAGCAGCCCGTGATTCATGAGCTGCCGAGGACCCCCCTGGGAGGGAATTCTGCCGTCGTGGTTTCTCCTGATCCTGCGAGGCCAAACGCTCACGGCGCGGATGTACCAGACAGGGCTTACGCCTGGCTGTCGTCACAGGGCGTGTTCCACGGAGCATTGTCCAACACACCACCAGACAACAGTCTCGGATCGAAGATCTTTTCCGAGTCGAAAGCAGTGTCCAAGTCTCAGATCATTGCGTCCGAGTCAAGTGGTCGACGTAAGCCTGATACTACGGAGTCTATTGACGCCATTCTCCTCTCTCAATGGCATGTCATAAGTCTCGTTGGAAGCCGCGTCGTTGTTACGAACCGTCTGACCGGCCATGCCGTTTCGGAACATGATGTTTTAGCAGCTGGTCAAAGGGCGATCGCCTTCACCATGGACATGCAGGAGAGAACGTTTTGGCTCATCACGTCCGAGGACATCTTTGAGATTGTCGCTCGGGACGAAGAGAGGAACATTTGGCAGATAATGATGGGCAACAGGCAGTTTGACTCGGCGTTGCAGTACGCCCGCACACGAAATCAAAAGGAGACCGTCGCAGCAGCATATGGAGACCATCTTGCCAAGAGGGGACACTGGTCCGAGGCGGCCACTCTCTACGGCCGCAGTAACAAGCCGTTCGAGGATATTGCTCTCAGCATCATCGACAACAACCAGCCTGACGCATTGAGACAGTTCTTGCTGACTAAGGTGGCCAACACGAAAAAAACCGCCATCATTCAGAGAGTCATTGTTGCTAGCTGGCTGGTGGAAGTCTTCATGGCCAAACTCAACTCCCTTGACGATACCATTCTTACGCAGGCTGAACTTTCCGAGAATCTGAATCCCGCGGAATCAAGGCAGTTGGCGGAATCGGTCAGGGCCGAGTACCACGACTTTGTCAAAAAGTACAAGAATGAACTCGACCGCAAGACGGTATATGACATTATCAGCAGCCACGGCAGAGAGGGCGAGCTTTTGTACTTTGCCAATGCCGTGAACGATTACAACTACGTCTTGTCATACTGGGTTCAGAGAGAGCGCTGGTCAGAGGTCCTTGCCGTACTGAAGAAGCAAACCGATGCCGACGTGTTTTACCGCTACAGCAGCGTGCTGATGACCCATGTGGCGCAGGAGGTTGTGGACATTTTGATGAGATTCCCCGACCTCGAGCCTCGCCGCTTGATCCCAGCACTGCTCGAGTACAACCGGCGTTTTTCTGGCGAAGCCGACTCGCACAACCAGGCAGTACGCTACTTGAACTACGTCATCTTCCAGCTCGGCTCAAAAGACGCCGCCATTCACAACACTCTGGTGTCCATCTACGCCTCGCACCCCTCCAAGGACGAATCCGGGCTGCTCTCCTATCTGCAGGCTCAGGGCGACGAACCAAGATACGACCCCGACTTTGCGCTGCGGCTGTGCATTCAGCATCATCGCACACTCTCATGCGTCCACATCTACACCAGCATGGGCCAATATCTGCAAGCCGTTGATCTGGCCCTGTCCCACGACGAGGTCGAGCTGGCGGCCGTCATCGCGGACAGACCGATGGCCAACCCCCCACTCAGAAAGAAGCTCTGGCTGGCCGTGGCCCGCAAAGTCATTTCCAAATCGGACGGCATCAAAGCCGCGATTGAGTTCCTCAAGCGATGCGACCTGCTCAAGATTGAGGACCTGATCCCCTTCTTCCCCGATTTCGTCGTCATTGACGATTTCAAGAAGGAGATCTGCGAAGCACTCGAGGACTACAGCCGGAACATTGACAGCCTGAGGAAGGAGATGGACGAGTCCTCGCAGACGGCGAGCAACATCAAGATGGACATTGCGGCCCTGGACCACCGGTATGCGATTGTCGAGCCGGGGGAGAAGTGCTACGTGTGCGGCCTGCCGCTGCTCAGCAGGCAGTTCTTTGTGTTCCCCTGCCAGCACTCGTTTCACTCAGACTGCATGGCGAAGAGGGTCCTGGAGCAGTCTGGGTATGGGAACTCGAAAAAGATACGGTCGTTGCAGACGCAGATACACAAGGGGGTGGTGAGTGGGGCGAAGCGCGATGCGGTGGTTGCGGAACTTGATGCGCTTGTTGCGTCAGCATGGTATGTCTCATCTTGTCTTTTTTTTTTCTTTTTTTTTTCTTTTTTTTCCCCCCCTCCCAAGTCAAAAGGGCATTCATTCATCATCGAGTACACGATATGATGCTAACCCAAGTTTCTCCAGTCTTCTATGCAGTGACTTTGCCATCAAGCGAATAGACGAGCCGTTCATCACAGCCGACGACGACCCCGATGAATGGGCCGTGTGAGCTCTCATTGCAGCCGGCGGGCGTAGGGCGTAGTCAGCGAGCGGGCTTGTTGTTATTGTAATCATGGAAGGAGACACTTAGCAGCGGATACCCCCTCGATTCTCGATTCTCGATTCTACGGACTAATTGAACCATTCATCTACCACGCGTGCCAGTCCAGTAGTCATTGCGTATTCCCGTCACAGACATGGCGTGCTTGTTCCCATCCTTGGACCTCGTGATTTATAGAATAGTTACCAGAGACCCATCCAAGTAACTCGTCGTTCGTCTCCCGCATCGCCAATGATCTAGGACCGACGCCCGCATGAAGCCATAAAGCGCATGCTACCGCCGTTGAGCACCACATTTGCAAACCATGGGTTTCAGACGACTTGAGATGGAAGGCACGGAAGCATTCCCGTGGCAATGCCGGTTCAACGCATTTGTCATCGTGTGTACATTGTACGTATGTGCGTCATCCGTCGCTGACCCACCATGGTGCATTCATGGTGCCTCCTCCAACGTTTTGGGCCGCGCGTCACATTTGTTTGGGGTTCCACGAATCCACATCATCAACCCCGTCGAACTTCCCGCTCGTCCCCTCCCCCCTCCCCCCGCGGCCGCCCAACGAGAAGGCGAGAAGGCGAGAAGGCGAGAAGGCGAGAAGGCGAGAAGGCGGGTTACGCGTTGCCTCCACGTTTCTTTGCTAAAAGCATCAATGCGTGTCAATTTGCCTGGGCGAGTTTAGCTCAACGGACCATGGTCCGTCACTCCTCTGAGTCCTCCTCTCCCTCGAGATGGGGCGGGTACTGCATGTTATTATCGTGCGCGTCATGGAGTCGAGTCGAGTCGAGTCAAGTCCCAAGCTTTCATGGGACGCAACCGGCTTCTACCATCTTGGAAAGATGGGTGTTTCCTTCCCCCTTCACTCTTACCTGAACCAGCCACACGACCTGGAAGCATTGGAAGCATAGGAAGCATACATACTTGTTGGTTAGAGTATGGGTGACGACGCCATCGTCGACTAAGAGCCGCCGCCCCATTGCCCCGACTTCGCCGTCCTGTTTGGAACAACTCCTACACTTGCATCGCTACTCTTCCGCCTCAAAGCAACTACTCAAATCGTGGCGTTCGCTGACAAGACGTGGACACGAATCCCCTGAGCCGCATTTGCCGTCAGCTGCTGCCATCGCCTCGCTTCCCTTCCCTTTTGACGACGACTATTCCGGGACCTTGAATTGTTCATTGGCGCGCGCCCGCGCATTAAAGCACTCGCTTTGCCTTGTCTCGTCAGCCTCTAGTTTTTCCACCGGATAGAAGTTCGATTTACTCATTCAGCATGAAGTCATTGTCAAATTTGGTCATTTTCTCTACCCTCCTCCAAATAGCCGATAGTCTGTCAACACTGGAGCAGCAACAACAACAACAACCACGAGGACAAGGCCAAGATGCACAGCCTCGCGTGGTAGGCTTGCCGGTTCACCGATCCAAGGTGCGGGATCCTATATCGCATGACAGAAGCAGGATGCGGAAGAGAGATGGGCCCGTCACGGGAACTCTGGACAACTTGGTATGCCCTTTCATTTGCTCTCTTTCCCCTCGAATGAGTCAACACAACTGATAATTGGTAGCAAACCTTGTATTTCCTCAACATATCGCTGGGAACGCCCCCTCAAGATGTGCGCCTTCATGTCGACACGGGAAGCAGTGACATGTGGGTGAATACACCTGCCTCGCGGCTCTGCGCCTTGACGCAGCAGCCCTGCTCTTATGCCCAGGCTTATTCAGCCAACGCTTCGTCGACGTACAGCTATGTTGGAGGCTACTTCAACATTTCCTATCTTGACGGCACTGGTGCCGCGGGCGACTATGCCACCGATGTTATGCGGTTTTCGGGTCAAACAATCTCGTCCTTCCAGTTCGGAGTCGGCTACGAAAGTACCTCGGCGCAGAATGTATTGGGAATAGGGTACCCGAGTAACGAGGTGCAAGTCGCACGGGCTGGGCGAAAGCCGTATCAAAATCTTCCAGCCAAGATGCATGCGGATGGCATCATATCCTCGAACTCTTTTAGTCTTTGGTTAAACGATGTCCACGCCGAGACCGGTAGCATTCTCTTTGGGGGTCTGGATACCAGCAAATTCCAAGGAAATCTCGTCAGTGTGCCCATTCAGAAGGTCAACAACGCCTACAGCCAGTTTTTAATCACCATGACCGGACTTGACGTCGGGCCCACAAAGGTTGCGAGCGACATGGCCCTCGGCGTGCTCCTCGACTCGGGTTCTTCACTGACCTATCTTCCCAAGGACTTGACGAAAAAGATATACGGGCTCGTCAACGCGGCATATCAGGAAGAAGACGGCGCTGCATTGATTCCCTGTTCTTCCCGCGAGCAGAATGCCGCCATGACGTTCAGGTTCAGCTCTCCCGCCAGCATCACGGTGTCTCTCTCGGAAATGATTCTCGACTTGATGGCTCCCACGGGCGAGAAGCTCAAATTTGGCAACGGCGCCGAGGCATGCTTGTTTGGTATTGTTCCCGCAGAAGACTCAAGCAGCGTTCTCGGTGACACATTTTTGCGAAGCGCCTACGTGGTGTACGACATGGACAACAACGAGATCTCCCTGGCAAACGCCAAATCCAACGTCACTGAATCGAACATTGTGGAAATCAAGAGCGGTGGCGGTGCAGTGCCATCCTCCACGAAAGCCAGAAACCCCGTCGTAGCCACCACGGGAATACCACGCGGCAGCGGCACCAACATAATAAATACATCCCAGGACGACAGCGGCGCAGCGAGGCTTGGCCTTGCAACAACGCCAGCTGCTGTGGGCGCCGTGGCGGTCGCAGCCGCTCTCATGCTCTGAAAGAAGTACGGACAGCCACTCTTTGGAAGCGATTTACATTGCATCGAGGCTTTACACCTATACATGGGTTTCGACTGGACTTTATTTTGTTTTTATTTTTTATTCCATCTTTTTCGTTTCGGCAAGCCAATTGATTTGCATTGCGATGGCGTCGTGGTCTTTCAGGATAAGAAAGACAGCATGGCTGGATAGGATGGATGGCTATTGCATGACTAGACGCGAGTAAAGTAAGAAATGCCATGTTGTGAAATTTTCATCTGCCTTTCCTTTGAACAAGGTGATGTGTGATGAGGCGAGCCAGTGTGCAGCGGCAGGAACTCAAACATGAGACTGGACCGATATCACGCAGAACCGTATGGTCAAGTTTGACTAGGCCTCGCCTCTGGTCGGGCCGATGGACAGATAAATACACGACGGACACTCTGCCGGTGAGGCAACATGATGCCCGATGGAAATACCTGTATTCTTTGCAAATGTACAGTGATGTCCATGAGATGTACCTGGACACCAGGGTTGCAAATGCAAGTGCACTTGGACTAGAGAACCGGATCCGGACCCCGCGGGCGAGGGGTTTGCATGTCCGGCCGATTGCTGATATAAAAGGCCACAAGTCTTTCTCATGTAAAAGGTTTATACGTGTTTATTGTATTAGGGCGTTGTAGTGTTTTTTTATAATCCTGTTCGTCTGGCGCTTGCCAGGCCGAGGATCCGGCATGGAATTTCATGCTTTTGTTGACTGACGTCCCTTTGATTGTTCTGGGATCGGTCCCGGGCCGTGAGGTTCATTGCTGGTTTTCTTGACCATAGTGGCTACTGCTTGCAATGGAGCACGGGGCTCTAAGGAGGTTCTGGACTTGCAGATACGTCCGGGACGGCAGATACTCGTTCCTTTATCGTGCTTGCTGGCAGGTTGTGCGGTTCCATCTTCTGGGGCGGCATGTGGTGTTACCGGCGGCGTGTAAGTTGGCACCGCCCCTGGAAGCAGGAACTTGTTGGTGGAGAGGAGAGCTTGTACTCACGTCATGGGCGGAATCAACGTAGGCCGGCCTGTCGACGTGCTAGCCGAGTCGATGGCGAAGGGAGGCAGAGCGAGTCGGGGGGGGGGGGGGGGGTCTCACCTCAAGAAGCAGGATGGCTGCCTCACCGTTGGAAATCAAAGTCCACGGAAGTTTTGCATGGGCTGCATCAAAAGCTCTTCAACTACACGGGCTCGCAACCTTGGGAATATGGTGGTTGCTCGTTGTGCGGTCTCTATTTCCAATTCATGTCTCCTTTGCGCTCCATCATTATGTCCTCGTCTCTCTTTGTTTTTTATTTTTCCTATCCTCTTGACAGGGGAACTTCCGTCAGACACATGCGCTAACCACCGTTGCGCCTCCGAGAAAGGGGTTGATAGATACTACCTAAGTGACATGTCATTCGGAAAGGCGTGTCGATTGCCAACCGTGACTTTTGGCCGCCGATGTCGTGAAAGCTTCCAACGTCTCACAGTAGCGTCATGTCATCCAGATGTTTTCATATGAAATTAATGTTCAGAACCATGTAGTGGCAAATGATTTCCCTGGTTTTTTTTTTTTTTTTTTTCAAAAGTA
The DNA here is from genome assembly GCA_024072835.1 of Epichloe amarillans. Lineage (NCBI taxonomy): Eukaryota > Fungi > Ascomycota > Sordariomycetes > Hypocreales > Clavicipitaceae > Epichloe > Epichloe amarillans. The sequence goes on along the minus strand of CP099637.1, from coordinate 1,345,554 downwards.
ATGTGCTCGGACATGAGTATTGGTTAGCGTCTCAATTCGTCTTCATCGGCTCCTTGAACAATGCCCGAGCTTGTTGCCACAACCAGGGGATCCGTACATTAGTACAAGCTCGGAAACGGCCATGCCGAGGATTCACGGGAGAGCCTGTCACATCTACGTTCCATGACGGCCGGTGGATAGATCTTTATATAGAAGCCGGACGAGAAGCCGAGACAGAGACCGGCTCCCCTGCAGGCGGTGTGGTCTAAGGTGACGGGTTTGCAGGATTACGGTGGCATCTTCTTGATGAAAGACAAGGCGACAAGGCGCTGGCTGACACGCATGGCTACTAGGCCTTTCCTAGCTTGGATGGACGGACGGGTCAACGGAATTGACGACGCGGCCTTCTTCCCGCTGAACGTCGGGTTCGGCAGGCGGCAGGATGGGGGTTGGATTGCATGGTCGGATGGTTGGCACGTTGGCTAGTTGATGTGAGCTAGCATAGCTGTAGCTGTCCGCCCAGCCAGCCGCTCTCGTCAGATTGATTGTCCAACCATTGCCATCATTTGCTGGACCTCTGGCAGAAGACGCGGCTGGCTTGTCGCTGAGGAAGTCGTTGGAGCGGGACAGAGGTTCGATGTTCAGGGTGTCTGCGGAGTACTCGGTACCACCCACTGCAGAGCAGAGTAGCAAGCCGAGGGAGGAAGGAAATTAAGCTTTTTTCAACATGAAACTGGCCGGGATGACGACGGTATTTACCGCGGAGAATACTTGAACTGGGCTTGCCTGGGCTTGCCTGGGCTTGCCGGGGGGTGGGTGATGGCACAATCGGTCGGCATTGGGTTGGATAGGGGGTCACGTGCCTCCGTACTCCGCATCGTGGGCCCCCAACAGGGGCCGAGACCCGTTGGTTCGCGGCGGGTTGGTTCGAAGCAAGCAAGCAAGCAAGCATTACTGGAATCGTCAGTCGCCCTTCTCAGCATCTACCAGCATCTACCAGCATCTACGCATTACCACCAGTCCACATTCCGATGTCACCCAGCGCCGTATTATGGACCTGGCAGGGAGGGCCAAGGCTCCATCCCTCTCCTCCCCTCTCCTCCCCTCTCCTCCCCCTGTCGCGGGACTCTCCTGCGTGCGTGCGTGCGTGCGTGTCGTCTTGCCAATTGGGGGCCAAATGCAACGAGGCAAGCAAGTCTCGCCCACCGAGTCATATATGGACATGGACATACGGAACGTCCGTACATACAAAAAACATACAACTGAGACCCGAGACAAGACATGCCGGCGTCGGGCTGGCTGGAATCCATCCTGAAGAGGCAGCCCTGTAGTGTTGTCTCGGTCTAAAGAAATAAAAAAAATCGACAGGCATTCATCACTGCATCGTGCAGTGCAGTGCAGGCAGCAGATTATCAATCAATGCGCCCGCCCCGCAGACATCTGGCTTGTCTTGTTGTTGGCCGACGCCAAAATTCTCTCTCGTCGTCGCCTTGTTGCTTGCTTGCTTGCTTGCTAGCTGCTTGGACCTTCCTCATCCGTCCACAAACGGCGGGGCCCGCTAATAATGCTCCTCTCTCTCTCTCTCTCTGCTTATTATTAGCACAGAATATTTGTTACCGCCACGGGTGTGTGTATGTGTGTCTGCCTGGTCTCGCCACTGCTACGGAGTCCTGATATTGACACTCGACACGTCGAGCAAGCAAAAAAAGCATGCGGAACATTCCGAGCCGAGATATGAACCCCCCCACCCCTCGTCCTCGTCCCGGGCGAAGTAGCGAGCGCATGGTTGTTTGAATTTCATGCCACCATCCAAGGAGACCACAGTCCCATAATTTGAAGGCACGCTCTTGGACATGGCCGCGATTGGGCATCATATGTGCCTGGTTATTGCGGTCCATCTGCACAATCTCAAACAATCTACAGAAAAGTGGCTTCCCCCCCCCCCCCCCCCCTGTGTCAACTGCCTTCCTTTACATGCACCTCGAATGACTGCCGGGGAACCATAAAAGTGCGGAAATAGAAAATACGTACGTGGCTTGCAATGAATGCTACCTCGGATGCCTTGGATTGTCCAGGGACGGACGGGATAGAGAGCCAGAAGCCTAGTATACTAGTCTTGATCTGCTCGACAGGCACTCCTTGATTCACACGTTGTCGTTGCAACACACCGAGCAGAGAGGAGGGCCGCGAAATATGCATGTCAGTTTGCCCTTCTCTGGCATTCAATTTCTCCACACAAACCAGTTATACTGACTGTTGAACACCGCGCGCGTTCAAGAAAAAGGATGACGGGTCCGGCCCACAACCCTTGAAATTCCCTGGTTTAATTGAAGGAGCCACAACTATCGCGCATTTGAAACAAGCATGTGATGGAATTGGATGGGAGGCTATACAGGGTGGTGGTGGCTTGAAGTAGCTAGCTCATAGTATCATCATCATTAGAATCACGCTTCAAATGTGATAGTTGTGGCTTCTTCAATTAACAAGGGAATTTCAAGGGTTATGGGCCGGACCCCTCCTTTTCTTGACCCGCGTCAACACCCCAATCCATCAATGGCATTCGTCTTGTAGTACATGATAAGAACCGTGTCGTTAGACTACTCCCGAATCTGGTACCATGTTCAATGAGCAGACTAATGCAGAAAAGGGGCACGACAGGAAGATTTATCATGAATACAAAGATTATGGCCTAAACGAGATCCACTTTTTTGAAGAAAATAGACAAAATCACGGCAATTGGTATCTTCAACGCTGTCCGTGATATGAAGAGAGAGAGAGATGCTGGGAGGCTGATGCTCATGCTCATGCTCATGCTCATGCTCATGCTGATGCTCATGGCCGCACCACCGCTGGCAGCCCTGGGCCCTGAGTAGCGGGCAAGAACGCCCTGCCCACGATGAATTCCGTAAATGGAAGAAAACCGGCGTCAGCTATACGCTTTCCCGTTCCAAGTTTCCGCCTATTCGTCGACGAAGGGTGTCAATGTCTTCGTCGTATGCGCCGCCCTCGCTGTCACTCAATGGAAGGCCATCATCACGCTTGCCACCGTAATCAGATGCGTGTTCTGTCGAGGTCAGCACGCTGCCATCGCCATTGTTGCTGCCGTTGGATCGGCTGTTCATGACTTCCGACTCAGCTCGGGCGTTGCTGATCATTGTGGGAAGTGAGCGGCGTCGGGCGTTGATGAACCAGTTGGAGATTTGATCTTGGATGGATTTGTCAGCACTGACCCGGGTTTTGTGTAGATCAGCAGGTGGGGGGGGAGGGGGGGGCAACTTACTCATCTGCAGACCAGTTTGTCGCATCAAGTCTTGCTTTTCGTCCTCAGTAGGGTAAGGATGTTGTAGGTGCGCTATAAACCAGGCTCGAAGCTTGTCGGTCGTCTCTTTGGGCAGGTTGCCTCGACGCTTTCGCTGTTTCGCATCTCCGCCCATGCCAGCATTCCCATATCGTCCCATGTCCTGGTAATGAAATCCGTAGGCAGCACCGGCTGAGAATGGAGCCCGGTCGTGAGGTCGGATGGAGCTCGTGGGCAAAGACTGGAAGCGCGAGGGGTGGTGGTAGGAGTAGCCATGCTCTTGACTTTGGCTGTGCAATGGCGGTCTTTCCATTACTGCTGGCGTCCCATGGTTTGATGCAGTTGCTCTAGGTACGTTGACGAGCTCAACCATATGCTCGCCGGGCCTGGGCATGGCTGAATTGTCTCTGCCAAACTGGAGTGTCGGTGACAGGCTTGATGGGCCGGGACGCTGTCCATAGTGGCTGTTCGTCTCGATGGGGGGAGGCAACTCGGCAATGCCAGCACCGTAGCCGTTGCTCCTGATTGGGCCCCCTGGCCAGTGTTCCTTGGCTGCTAATGGTGGTGGTTGATCTTGGTGAGGAGAGATCGGTCGGCGCTGAGACACCTCGGGGCTGCGATAGAGTCGAGGAATCTGTTTGGCCCTTGAGAATTCTTCCTCATCCTCATCGTTGGAAATACGTCTCTTCTTGTTGGCACTTGGCGAATGGACATATTCTGGTGATGCTAGAGATCCAGCGTTTGTGGGTGGCGATGGCTTAAAATATGATGGGTGGTCAGAAGCCACATTTACCAGCGATCCTTCGAGGTAAAGGTCAGGAAATGTCTTTGTTTCCCGGGAAGTTAGTTCATGCTGAAGCTTCCTGGTGTCCTTCTTGTAGAATTGGAGTACAACTTTGACGCTTACCTGGCGGATGGAAGGAAGGGCAATGTGTTTGGACTCTGTCCGAGGGCGGGAGGCGTCAGAGGACGGCCGAGGCATATCCCAACGTAGGTCGTGGTTGAAGATATGGTATGGGGACGGCGTAGCCATCGTAAGAATGGACATGTTGGTTTGACGACGAGATTGTTGTTGCCTGGAACTTGTGCGGAAGTCGATGTGCTGTGAAGGGCTATACTCCATGCCCGAGCCGGCTGTATGAAGAAGAACGGCAAAAAGTCCCGTGGACAACTTCACGCACGGCTGAACGGGTAGCTGAGATCGTTTTACAATATCACAAACCCGACCCTTGGACTTGCCCGTACTTTATTCTGCTAGGTTGTTGACTTGGGTGGTGGCGAGAGTACAACTGACTGGTGAAGGCCAAGGTGCTTGCTTGCTTCTGGTGACCCCTATGAAGGCGTCTAGGACCACGATGGAATCAGCCTGTATATCACCGGTACAGTTGGCAGATTGGTGTATTGTTTGGCTGCTGATGGTGGAGTTGTATGTCGTAAGTACAAGCGGGAGTTGTCGAATGTCCAGGACTAATTGGAAGAAGTTCGCTCGGCGGGACAAGATGGTGGGATGGACAGTATCTTTTGTATATTCCAAGGTATAAAGTGCCGGGGTTACAGGACAAAGTAGACAGAGGGCCTGAGAAGCTGGCAGTTCAGTGGACAAGAAACTAAGATGAACGGACAGGGGCCCGGATGGAATGTCCAAAAAGGGGAATGGGTTGAGAGGCATCGGCTCCATAACGAGCAGCATGTCCCTTGGGGGGAAACGTCAGTTCTCCCGGTTCTTCTTTTGTGAACAGCCGACATGCAAAACCCGATTGCTAGACAACCCACCGTACTAACTTTAAGTGGGATGCCCCATGCCCATGCACCATACCCATGCCCATATGCCCATACCCATGAACAAGTCCCTCCCCACGGTGGATGACGGCCGAGGACGGGACTGACCAAGGAACCAGTGGATCTGGCAGGATGGGGAAGGGAATTGGGCCATGACCTCTTCTTCCCTGGCGCTATGTAGACGGACGAGGGAAGAGGGGGTGGAGGGGGTGGGCTTGGGAGCAAGAATAGTGGCACTGTTGCTGGTGTTGCTGGTGGTGCTATTCATTGCTGGTCGCTAGCCACGACTTGATGTAGATTTGCGAGTGAAAGCATTGTGTGGCTGGCCCTGCGCAGACAAACAAAGCACCAGGCTTTGTGGCTTCAAGTTGCCAATTGCCTTTACGACGTCTCATTTTCAGCTTGGAGCTGGGCACATGCGCCATCAAGCGCGGAGTGCTGTGAGTAACAGGCCGAAATGGTCTCCACGACACACTTGCTACACAGGCAGGTAGGTTCGTGTCTTGCGGCATGTCCAGATGAGCAGTCCCATAGTACCATACTATGACCCCCTCGGCTCGGAAGTCCCAGCTGGATTCCATTCTCGTTTCAGGAAGTCAGATGGAAAGAAAGAAGCGCCAGCAAGCCACTATTAACGGACGGGCTAAACGAGCTGGCAAGGGCTTGTACTGTGCATGTGCACTGTGCACTGTCGACGTCGCTCTGGTCGGGGTGGTCGGGGTGGTCGGGGTGCGGATATAATTCAAAGGGTGGCCCCAATCGAAGAGGGAGTGAGCACTGAGACGTCAAGTCTGCATTCAAAGGGAAGTTTATCCCAAGGCAGCTTCTTTTGTGGGACTTTGGCGTGCGCCCCAAACCCAGGTTGGCCACGGCGATGGGTGAGAAGACTCTTAATATCGACTTGTAAAGAAGCCATCAGATAGATATCCGTCGGTCCGTCAGTCCGTCAGTCCGTCAGGGGATGTCGATTTCGCGCGCCCAAGGCACAGTGAGCCTTGTACGGCCTGCCGCCCGGTTGATTCCTTCGAGGAGCAAATCCAACGACCCAAGTGATTTTAGGCTCAAGGCGTCGCGGGGCACGAGCACGAGCAGATGCCAAACCTGCATCCAGGCGCTCTGCAACGCAACAAAGCGGCCCTGCCTGCCACTGTGGCCGTGCTGTGGCCTGTCATGGCACCCCTGCTGGTCGTCGATGCGCCGAGGCATGTCCAAAGAGCGGAACGAGTGGTTCCGGACTTATATTTGACAAGTACACCGGAGCTCACGTATTTGCTCACGTGTTGGCGCGATGTTCATCGTGCGTGTGCGTGCACGTGCTCCCAGCAGAACGAGATATGGCTCCTGAGCTCGAGGAATGGCCAATCTATCGATGAAGGTATCCCATCGGCTCAACCCTTTCCGCGGGGGAGGGTGCTTGTTGCACATGCTGTATCACGTTTCCTTCCCAATACCCCGTGGTGTTCTGTGCACAATTGATCCAAGTTTTTGGAATAATGTCATGGTCAAGGCCGCCACGAGAAGGTCATCTGATTGGGTCGTGTCTCATTTGCACGCCCCCTCCTCCCGGGTATTTCCCACATCAACGCCACGCCGTGCGCGCGTCACCATTTAGCAACAACGGTGTGAGCGACCTTGTCCAATTGTTTGCTTTCTCCCCAGCCAGCTCTAAAATGCATCAACGTCGAGCCTAGACACCGAAACCGACACTGACAAGTTTGGCCCCCAGTATCGGCCAAGTGCACACATGCTTGTGTTCGTCCTCCACTCCTATCCCTGGCTGGTGGTGTGCGAGACCATGCTAGAGGACGTACGTTTGTGATAACAGACGAAGCACATCTCGTGAATTAATTTCATCACTGATAGGCATACCCGACCCCTTTCGGACGAACGCAGCGTGTTGCGCGGTCTCGCTCACCTTCACCATGAGCCGACATTGGAGATTTCCGCTAGTGGAGTGACATCCAAGGTGGTGAGCCGTCTTCGAGTGCTGTGCTGTAGAAGTCGACCACGACTTGGAAAGTGTACTAATAACTAGCGCATTGAAGTCGAGGCTGAGGCCCCTGTCAACCTGCATTAGTTGACAGTCGGTCCAGGATCCAGCCAGCCGAACCGAATGACGTGTCAGCAGGACGTGAAATGCGACTGGCTAACAGGACATGGCCAGGATGAGTCGGTGATCGCTTGGTCGAGATCCGGGGATGGAGATGGTCGAATGGTGCGAGTGGGGGAATATCACTTGTCAAGTGCCAGTGTGTTTGTGTTTCATTAATCCGTCCAGCCGTCATTGGTCGTCGGGCTTGGGTTGGCAGGTTGGCAGGTTGCGTGGCTGGCGGGCTGGCGGGCAGCATGGACATCCGTCACAGGGGATATCCGCCGAAGTGGATGGGTCGGGATTGAAGACGAATGAATGGGGGGGACAAAGAGACAAAGAGGGGGGGGGGGGGCGCAGAGCTGGCACAACCGACGCTGCCAACGATGATAAGCTCCCTGCCGATGTTGAGTTTGATGATGATGGCGACCACGCGGTCCATGACGCACCATACATGCGTACTGTCTCGTGTAGTGCGAAATGCGAAATGCGAATTGCGAATTGCGAGGTGCGAGAATCAAGAACCGAAGCTTTCCCCGTGTCGGGATGTCATAACAACAAACGAGTGCGAAGGAAGTACTCCATAGCGCCGTTTAAAACGTGGAAGGAACGACCTGCACTGCTGCAGACTCTGCAGTCACGTAGTCACGCGTCGTCTGTGCTGGCACGCCTCAATCTCAAACCTACCTCCTTTCTTTGACGGTTACCGAGACATACGACCAGCTGCAGGAGAGCACGCTGACCGAATCATCCAGGCAGAAGATGATGGTGTCTGACTCAATTCATCGTTTCTACGATTTTCCGTCGCCACTGCTTCAGCTCTCGGCGACTACGCCTGCATATATGTTGATCATACAAGGGGAACTTGCTCAGCTTCCTTCCACGTTGCGGGCCATTTACTATATTGATCCGTGCCTTGAGGTTTAATAGAAGGTACAAAGTGTCACCTCGCAGTACGCTGGCTATAGGCCAAAACAGTGCCAGAGTTGGACGTTGAGCCTGAGCATAAAAGCAAAAAAAAAAAAGGGAATCAACGCGAAGGCAAAGGGTGGTATGGTACCCCTTCTTAAACCTGACAGAAATATCCCGGATATGCCACACCGATTTTTAGATGCTGATAAGAAGTATTATTAGTGGTCTAGCACAAGCTGTCCGTCATCAGAGACCCCCAATTGTTAAATCTTAGGCATTCCGACACGGGGGGTCCGAGGCGAACCGACGTCTCTCGGGATGTCTTACAGGCACACGGCAGACCGTCGGCCATCTGCGGGTGGTGGCGCCAATCGCACTAGCTGTCTACCACTCGGGAGCCACGGTCTATACTGTAAGGAGAAGACGGACAAGAGAAACGTACGTAAAAACGGAGTGTCCCGTCTGAGTGGTTCGATCAGTAATGGTGAAACAACAAACCCTTGGCGAAGATATGGTGGAGCCAGTATTGCTTCCGATACGGAGTACGGAGTACAGACTCGGGCAGATTGGCTTGCGGCATCACTGAAAACCAGGCTTCACAGCGCGAATTTCCCTTGCCAATTGGCAGGCAGCCCGCTGTTATGCTGTCGTTGTCCAGTATTGGACTTGTGCATATCGATCGACAATCTTCAGCCCCCATATCGGCCGAGCGTCAGCTTCATATGGGCACAGATATAGGACGGTTTTCCGCGCACAAAATCATTCCGAACCCTTCAACTGTACTTTCTGGAATCGCCAGTATTGTTTGGGCGCATCAGCCGTCGCAATATTCAAGGCACATGTCAGCCTGGTTCTCGAGCTAATACTAATGCTTCAGCTTCGACTGGAGGCCAATGTCGATACCCGCTATACCGTGTCTTGCAGCTTCTGGCTTCGGAACAGCTACCGTTATTGTCACATATTACTAGCGAGTATCACAATGAACGGGCGTTGGGTATGATTGACACCGACGTCAGTAATGAGTCGCACATGCATCCCACATGTGGTTGACATCACCTCACCACTGGATGTGAGCTCTCTAGCTCCTCATTGCTTGACTGACTGGCGGCGGGAGCAGCGGGAGGATACGCAGGAATAGTATACACGGGAACTTGGAAGAACAGTGCTTTGTGTAATGCTTTGTGCTTTGTGGCTTTACCCTGTTTATTGCAAGCGTCGCCGGACTAACTGCTTATAATTAGTAGCAATCCGCACTTTTGCACTGTCACATCTTCGACTTTTCCAACGACGGCAACAAGGGACCCGATGCACCCGCAAATCCCCACTCATGTCTGTTTGGCAGGTCAGAGAGGCGCTCGCAAGGTCGACTGAAGTGGGCAAGAGGGGGTCTCTCTGTCTCTGTTGTCTCTGTTGTCTCTGCTGTTTCTGTTGTCTCTCTGTTGCCTCTCTGCTGCCTCTCTGTTGCCTCTCTGTTGTTCTCTCTGTTACGGGGCCTTGGCCCTCTGGCTATTACCCTCGCGGGCAAAAGCTAGCCTACGGATTACTGGGTTAATTGATCCGAAATTTTCGGATAGATGCCCCGCAACTTGGCCATGTTTTGCTCTGTTCTGCATCAATTGCACAGCCATGATGAATGAAATGACGACGGGGAGCGGTCGGGCAAGGAAGCAAGGGTTCACTCTTTACTTTCACGACCAGCAGTGAGACAAGTACGATATGTGACCCGCTCCAGTGTGGTCATCTCTACGTGAAGTTCATGTCCGTGTAATTGAGGGCGGCGGTGACGGCCCATTTATTGCGACTCGAAGCAAGATTGCGGGATGCGGCTTCTCGACTCGTTGCAGATGCCACGCACCGGATGGCGACGGTTCGTACAGGCCAAATGCCATTTTATCAAACCCGCTTGATTCCTTGATTCGATTTATCATGGTTACGTGCAGCACAGCCTGGCTGAAACATTCAACTTTTCCAACGTGAGTGAACGGATGGATCGTTTGGGCAGCAGGACGGGACACGTCGGCTTCGTCCTGTCGCTTACAAAAATTCATCTCGTCCGTTCCAAAGGAAACAACGTGTTTTAGCTTTGCTATCCCGCCGGTAACTAACGAACCACGGTACAGAATATATGTTCTAGACATGAACGTCGTAGGCAAACTCTAAACCCAAGAGGTTCGGTTTATTTAGGCTGGAATTCGCACGTCCCTGCAAGGCAGCTTAGACCCGTCATGCAAGAAAAGATGACCTCGGGAACGCCTTCAACAGCGCGATGCCTCATCCCACTTTCTGAGGCAACACAGAAGAAGCTTCTAAACGAGATCAGAAGCAGAGACTCTAGACAGCAAGCCACCCAATTGAACAAGAAACTCGAAACGTCAATACGAGGCCAGGATCCCTCCCGAAATCTCGAACCCGAAACATACTCGGAACATCAGAGCTATATCTACGGCTCCACCCTCTGTCATGCTCGATCCCTCCAAGACCAGTGACCTCAATTCAGTCAGGGAGCACCTCCTGTCGTTAATGACACGGAGGCGCGTTAGAAGAAGGAGAAAACGAGCAAAGGGGCAAGGCGCGGCTCGCTAATCCCGGCATTTACCCCGTAGTACATGTAACTGTATGATGTCTTACCAGGGACACAAGCCGCGAGACATCGGCAACTTATCGAAAGGCCGGCCCTGCTCGAGAATGGGCATTGTTCTGTGGCACCACAGATCACGGACACGAGTTCACGTGTATCGGGGCCACAAGAAATATGTACGACCGCTCCTTGTTGCCAGCGGAACACCAAGGCCACATGGGCGGCGTGGGAGCATGTTTCTGATTACAGCAGATACGGGATGCAGGTAAACGATGGCTTGTGTTCTTGGAGCAACGAGCTCGAAGCGGCCACAGGCTATTTCGACAACGAGAAAGCCTGACGTCCGATTGCTTCTCAAAGCCAGTAGCCCTGATTTTCCAGAGTAGACCCATTCCATTCCTTCCGGTGTGCTTGGATGAGTCTTCCCTTCCTTGCCAGCAAATAGCTCCTGTATAGCCAACCCACCCACCCACTCACGATACTTTGCATTTTCCACGAGCGAAACTGCCAATAACGCATACACACACGCAAATCCTGCTCGACAATTAAATGGGAATCGAGGTACCCCCATCCAGTCAAGCCAAGAGCCCCATCATCCAGTACTGTGCCTTTCAGCACGAAGATGTCAGTTTCAAAGTTCCAGACCCTACCCATCTATACGAGCATAACTCCTGTTGATTTCCCACGCCCATCTCCCCGCCCACCCGATACCAATTTTCGTGCAACCCCGTGCGCTCCCAGTACGACTCCAATCCCGACCGCATGTGCACTGCATGTCTTGAAAATAAACAGAGCGGTTCTTGCAGAGGGTAGTTGAACGCCGGACCTTGTCCCTCGTCCTGCTGGGCGGAATCCAATAGCATTTTTTTGGGTTTTCAACTTTGCGGTGAGACGAGGTGACCAACCGACTCTTGTTGTGCAGGTCTACTGTCTATTGATTCAAGGATGGATGGATCCGCTTGATGCGTAGAGTTAGAGTCTCCGAGTCCGTGGAATCAAGTTGTGCTAGTTGACGCGTAGGGTAGGTGTAGTACGGCGGCGGTGTGCGTGAGAATCGTGACCGAAATATATTTTTTGCTTTTTTTTCCCGGCGTGAACATTGAGGTCTCGTCTGATGCTAGGTTTCAGCTTGTCTCGTCTTCATAACACGGCGCCGCGTGAGCTTTGTAAGAATCCCCGTGTCCCTACGTTCAGTGTTGTCCTGCTTGCTCTTGAACGCCGCGCACGTCTGTAATCTGCACGACCCGTCATGAGGTGATGAGAGGAATAATCTTGGTCCAAGTAGATGACGCGGGGGAAAAGGAAAATGGCCTCCTATCGACGAAAAATCTTGTTCAAAAGACTTGCTCCGCCGCCGCCGCCGCCGCCGCCGCCGCCACGCCCGCCTGCTCTATCAGATGTGACGTTGCCGTCAGACCTCATTGCGGGAGTTAAAGGGGCTGGCCCATCTGACCTGCTGACCTCGACGTACTCGGCGTCCACATCCTGTTCCCGAGAGGCCTTGCCATCGCCAGAGGCCAACCTGGTGTGTCCGGGGGCAAACGCGGCAGTAGGTGCGTGGGCGTGGGCGTGGGCGTGGGCGTGGGCCGCGCCTCGCATCTTGTCGAGGCCGCGATCCAAATGCTCCACCATGCCGAGATTGTCGCAGCCATGACTGCTCATGTGCATGTCCATTACTTTGCCGAACAGTGGTCCGCAACGAGCTCTGAACTCGGCCTCCAAGTCTTTCTCCTGCGTCTCAATGGCCTCGTGATGCCGGTCTTGTGCTCGCCCGGGAGACGTGGATGGCGGCCACGCTCCATCTTCGCCCACGGCGCAATCTGGCCACGGGGCGTGTTGGTCTTCAACCAGGGCGCCGTCTGTCTCCGCCGTCAACGCCGTCGCCTGCGCCTGGCTGCTGCTGTTCCAGTCTTTGGCAGCCTGCGTCGTCTTTGCCCCTACAATGAACTTGTCGAAGGACTGGCTGAACTCCCTGTAGTGACCGCGTAGAATGAAGCAGTGGCCCGTCCATCCCTGTGCGCGCAGTTTCTGCGTGATGAGCTCCGCTGCTGGGGGTTCCCTCGAGGACTCAAGTCCGCGGCCGTAGAAGACGAGAAACTTGGCCGCGTTCCATTGGGATAACTGCCTTCTGCCCTGTTCGTCGGGGATGGCGCGTTCAATCAGGTCAAGCGGTGCGGCTTGGAGGAAACTCTTCGGGATCCGCAGGTTGATTGCCCCGTGGACATGCGACCGTTCATACTCAGCCGCGGATCTGAGGTCGAAGAGAAGAGAGTCACCGGGCAGTGAAAGCTCAAGAAGGCGGTTCAGGTCTGCGGGCAGAATCATTCGGCGCTCGTGGCTGTTGGACTCGAGCACAACGTCTTTGAGCTTCATGGTAGCTAGCTTGCTGGAGATTGAGTCTCTGTCCCGGCGGTGATGGAACCAAACCTTGAGATGCCATAGCTCTATGCCTAGATTGGATGCTATGAAGGCACTGTGGGCGTCATCGGGCGCCGGCTCTTGTTGATAATACTCCTCGAGCCGGCGCTCGACGTGTGCCGAGAACTTCTTCGGCTCGGGGGCATTCTCTTCAAACGTTGTGCGTCTCATTGATTGTTGCTGGTTCAAGACCATCTGTCTAGACAGCATCCCGCTGCTTCCCACGACAGGAACCGTGGCCTGCCGCTGTGATGTGTTGAGAGACGTGGCAGAGGCAACTGGTCGCATGGGTCGAGCATAACCTCTTGGTGATGATGTGGATGGTGACGCTGATCTTCCAGGAGTGGGAGGCTGACTGGAAGATGGGACTCGCGATGATACATCGCTCGAAGCATTTTCCACGGCAGTATTTCCGTACGAAGGAGATGCCCTGACGTTCTGCTGCTGGAAAGACACGTCTTCTGTCGGGGCAAACGTCGTTCCAGACACGGCACTTGCAATAGATTGGTTATCGAAGTTATTGACATCCCTTTGCTGCTGATGAGATGCGACGGGAACCGCGACTCGTTGCTGGGTTTGCTTTCTTTGCGTAGCCAAGTTGTTCGAGCGGATGAATGCGACGAAAGAGACTGCAGGGTCCTCTGGCAGGAGATCCCAGACCATGACAGGCATGGAGACGAGCATCAATGTTGAATGGCTCTTGAATACACCTTGAACTTTGACGTATTTTGCCATGGAGGGGAATGCATTGAGCCACTGTTCCCATGCGTTTATGTCTAATCGTTGATCGTCCTCCAATGCGAGCGAGATCATGACGTGTGGAGTATCTTCATTTGGCTCATTCGAGGCCAAGCCATTGGAGATGGGATCTCCCGAGTTTGCGGCTCGTCCTGTCAGTAGTGGCGTTGTGTGGTGGGGAGAGGACGCTGATTCTGTGACTTTCTCGGGTGGGAGTACGCGCGACAGCTCGATACTCGGGGCTTTGTGGTTGGCCGTCATCATGAAATGAACGGGAGTAGATCGCGCCTCGAAATGTTTGCCGTTGATGGTAATGGGACGAGGGTGCTTCAAGCGCGCCAATACTTCGGCGTGCAGCATGGCCGCAGAAAAAGTGCGCAGGCGCCATTCTTGAAGGACCTCGATGAGGGCGTTGGTAAAGGAGTACCGTCCGGGATCAGGAGCGATGGCATCCCAACTGGACGCTGATATCGTTTCGGTGATGCTGTTCCCGTTGGGGAATGTGGCGCTGGCGGCTCCTGCGCAGCAGTCCAGCAGGATGAGAACGTCTGATTTGGACCTTTCGAGAAGAGTTTGGATGGCAGACCATCTGGAACAGCGTTAGGGTGACATTCCGACGAGCGAAGAACCAGAACCAGCTCCAACTTACTGCAACCAGGGAGAGGATTGATCACGAGTTCTAGTACACGACACGTACATCAGTCCAGATTCATCACCACCACACACACGCGTGTCCGTTTGGGGATACTTACGCGCACCAAGTGCTCTGTCGCGATTCATCGATTCTAGCATGCCCTCCATAGTATAAGAACAGTGTGTCTTGTGACTCGCATTCCTTGATGAGTTGGCCAACGCGCATCATCAACTCCAAATGGGAGTTTTCCGAGGGTATGGCGAAGATGTCGGTTCCAAAGGCAAAATCTTCGCGCAGGCATTTCTCCAAATCCTCCAACTCGGGCAGGACGAAGAGATCATCTGAGCCCCAATGCAAAAGGAGCGCCTGAACCTTTTTATACCTCTGCGACGTACGGCCTCTATTGGGAAAGGCCCGCGCCGCCGACTGGGAGCCATGTCAGCTGTTGATCACCGAAGCGATCACCAAAGCGATCACCAAAGCGATCACCAAAGCGGGAGGCTTCCGATTGAGATGAACCTACATCTTCCAGTCTTCGGGCGAACGCTCCGATATGCTTTATATGAAAACTGGCACGACTGGTGTCGTGAGTCGCTGATCGTGCAAAGACATCACCAACTCCATTCACTCCCTGAAACATGATGAGATGTTAGTCTTGGGGTTTTCGACTCCCGCATCTTGGTTCACAACTTCACCAGCCTTGCGCAACGAAACGGGACATACGGGTGCATCGGTGTGCAATGCGCCATTCCCGTCTGCGGGTCTCCGGGAGCGAATGGTGAAGTATGGCTGTTGGTCACCCATACTGCTGAGATGTCTTGTCCAATTTATGAAACTAGATGTGATGAATAGCAAGGAGACGTTGAGTTGGGTGAAGCGAGTCGACGTCGTCTATGCGATGGGCGAGGGTCGTCCAGATGGGTTATCGGAAGAGACAACTGCGTCGGGAAAGGCACCCGTTCGTCATCATTATGCCGGATCTCGGCGTTCGAATGGTCAAATGTAGACTGCGCGGGCCAGGTTCGGTCTCAATCTTGGTCTGTGATCACACATGGTTCTGAAGAAAGGGAAGGAATTGTAGAACATGTCGATGAGGCGCCGTTCTGGTTCTGCGTGAGATGAGATGGACATGTCATTCCCTCAAAACGTCAAAACGAGGACTCACGCGTTTTGTGTCTTCGGTCCCCAAAGCGGTTAGGCTGGTTATACCGATCCCCTACCGCAAGTTGGATCAGCGGCTCTTCAAACCCACTGGGGGGCCACAGAGGGCCACAGAAGGCCACCGAAGGCCACAGAAGGCCACCGAAGGCCACCGGGCCAGCCAACCAAACGCGTCTATTCATTCACCATATGCCACCACACCACTGCTCATGCTACTCATGCTGCTCACGCACGCAGTGACGTGACAGTGACACAGCGAAACCTACGAAACCCACGAAACCCCCATTCGGCCAGTTGCGCCCCATCGTCTTCCATCTCGGCGTCGTGGCGCTCTCTCTGCATTTCGGAACCCGAGGACCCTCGCTCTTCATCCGGACGTTGCTGAGCTTCTCTGACCGAGTCCTACCAACACGTGCTGGCACAGCATGCGAGAAAGAATCACCTTTGTACATCCTCAGGGGGCCGATGTAGATCCCAAATCTTTGCAAATCAGCCAATACGAACTGCATGGGCCCTCGCTAGAAACATCCCTCGAGGACCGATTGACCATTGCCCTCGATGAGCTACCGATAGGTTTTGCCAAGCTGCTTCCTCGTTTCCGAGAACTGAGTTTTAGGTGGGCGAGCCCGTTAGCCTATGATACAATAGAACCCTTTGCATCAAGGATATCGCCAGGATTGCATATCTCATATACGCTTGCCAACAGCAAGGACACAGAAGCCGGGTGAGTTTAGATACCGATTGCCCGGATGCGGAAAAGAATGAATAGGAAAATTGACAGTGAGTGACCAGACGAAACCTGTGTACTGCTTTGCTAGCGTTTCGTTCAAGAGACTGCGCATCAAATGAGGTATGGGAAGAAAATGGATCTTGAAAAGCTCAGGTTGACCAGCGTATGATTCCTGACATGGCACGCCCCCAGGCCTTTACTACGCGAGGCGAAGGGCAATCTGTGAACCCCTCAGGCGCAACTCTCTATGAGCAGCTAGAAAACCTCTCGCCCTTGACATCTTGGGCTGCTAGTGCGCTCTGCGTGGACGATGATGTGGATTGCCAGGCTCGTTTAGGGGGACTGTCTACCGCCTCAGGCTTTGACCTGTCGTGGGATGCGGCGGCTCAAACCCTGCGGGTCGGCGCAGTATTCTCACTCGACCGGCGGGACATACACGCTTCCAGTATTGCACAGAGACGTACTGAAGTTGGCATTCTGTCCAAGGACACGCCGCCGAGGCAAAAGCCCCATGAGCTGGCAGTTTCTGGCTTGCTCACTGTCCTGGGAGAGAAGAAGGAACCGTCAGGCACCATGTTCTCATTTCCTTCCAGACACCGCTCAAGCCAAACGTCGTTCACCTCGCGATTTGTTGAGCCTGCAGGATTACACCCTGTCCTGCAGCTGAAATTGAGCTCCAATGAAGCTCCGGTGGCAGACGAGCACTGCGCTCCCTACGCCTACTTGACGCTCCCCAACATGATTTTCGCCGACAGGTATCAGCTTACCGACAGGCTGTTTTTGGCATCGAAGAATCTCACAGCTTCGCGGTACACCAGCCTACCTGTTGACTTGGAGGCACCAGCTTACACCACCAAAACCTGGGGTTCTAGTGTTCTGCTAGAACTTGCAGCTCCCAATTCCGACGGCCCTGTGGCTTGGACGGCCGAGGTGCCACTCCACCTGCGGTACCTCGAACCATCTCAGACGGGATTCGTCGACATTGAAATACCTTGTCCAGCCGTGTTCTGGGCATGTGATTCAGCCGCGAGTGCAGATTTCGCGAACAACCCCTTTGACAGATTACACCTAGGCTACGATGAACTCTTCAGCGGCTCAACAGTCTTCTGGCATGCCAAGCCAGAGCCGGCAAGCGGAAATAGGTTGATGTTGCCCATCTCTGTGCCAGTGCTGAAAGATCAGGCTGCTGCTTGGGTAGGCCTTGGGACAGCTGCTGTCGTAGCGGCCGGTTTTGCTTGGGTATTGTGGACACTCGTTGCCGTGCTGTCGCGGTCTGGATACGGGCGCCATGCAGATGGGGAGAAAAGGGAGAAAAGGGAGGAAAGGGAGAGCGCGGAGAGCAAGAAGAGCAAGTAGATGGGAAAGCACAACGCGTCATGGGCAATAAGGATACACTTTGGGAAGACGAGTTGGACTTGATAGCGAAACATGCTCGGGCATCTGCCGAACCCATCTACAGATTACCTGCCTTCTTACCAGCTTTCTCTTCTGCCCTCATATTCAGCATCCGTTGCGGAGACGATGATGTGGAGCCACGTGACTGGGAACTTGTCAAGTCGTGCAGTGCAGTGCAGTGCAGCCAGTCAGCAAGTCATCAAGTCCAGCGAGATCTTACGTCGTACCGGGTTTAGCGGCGATAAAACCAAGCCATCCAGCCAGCAAGATCAACAGTTGGCTTACGATGTCTGGTTTCTTTGACTTCACTTTCCCTGACCTGACCTGACCCGACCTGACCCGACCTGACCCGACCTGACCCGACCCGACTTCTATTGCTTCGAGGTCACCCCCGGCTGCACCACTGCCAGGGCACCTTTCGGCCATCCCAGCCATCCCAGCCATTTCGGATCGCCAACACACCCATGGTATGGTCCTGGTCCGTCCATCCGCAGCCGAGGAGGAATTGGCCCTTTGCTGGGGTCGAATGTCGGATGTCGGATGCCTTGCCTGTCCTATGAGGAGCGAGAATGTCTCCCACATCATCATCGTCGGTGGCAGATGCGTCTGCTTCAACACCACGTGCAGAATCGGGCAATGACGACAGGACGCGGCCGCGGCGCAACGTAGCGTGCGTCAACTGTCGCAATTCAAAAGTGAGAACTTGTCCCCGGGCGATCCTTGGTTGATTCCTTTGCCTTTTCGAGTCACCAGTACGGATCCGTAGAGTGCTCCAGGCTTTTTCCCGCTTGGGCTGCCGTGCTTGCTCTTTGGTCGTGCATCATCAATAAGCAGCAGCCATTCATGATGCTGACGATTGCCTCGTCTCCCGCGCGCAGGTCCGTTGCAGAGCGAGTCAAGTCCCCGGCCAGCCCTGCCAGCGATGTGCCAAACTGCAGATTCCATGCGTCGTGGACAAGGCTCACAAAAGAGTCGCCAAAAGAAGGTACAGACCAGAGCTCCCTATACATGTCTCTTGAGTATCACGGCTAATCCTTCTTCTTCTTCCTCTTCTTCCTCTTCGCCACAGCAAACTGGAACAGCTGGAACAAGAGCTGAAAAGCATCAAGCAAGTTGTGCGACCAGCAACCAACGGCGCCGCACCCCGATGGACACCGCCAAGCCCCCGTGCTGCCATCGTATCTTTTCCAGATCATCGGTCCGCGCCGATTGTTGGAATCGCGGCAACACCTCAGATACCAACTCCTCAGCCCGAATCGTCGAGCAGTCATCCCTTGGCGCAGAGCTCTGAGCGTCGCTCGAAAACGTCGCCGACCGAGGCCCGTATTTTGGAAAACCACATCGTCTCCGGGGAAGATATTGACTGGTATTTCAAAAAGTGAGTTGCGCAGATTCAAACTTCAGTCCCATCTCGTCTCAAATCATGTGTCAGTATATCTATCTATCCTTCCTTTTTCCTACTGACACTGTATAGATACCTGCAACACTTTCATCAATTCGTTCCAGTCCTCCGCAAGAAGGACCCGGATGAATGCTACGAAGCCAATCCAACCCTTTTCTGGCTCGTCATCTACGTAGCTTGCCGGCGCTATCCCAGAGATACAGCACTATTCCCACTTCTAGCAGATCACCTCGAAAAGAACATATGGACCATGGCTGCAGCGCCAGCAACGGATTTCGATGCCGTCCACGCCTTGTTGATCATATGCGCCTGGCCAATGCCAACTATACGCTTCGTCACCGATCCGTCGCCAACTTTTGCCGCAATGGCAATGACTGCCGCCTTGGGCCTCGGTTGCCACACAGGACAGGGCAAGAATGCGCATTTCCTGGTTGGTCTGCGACAGCACCTTCACGCCACTGGTGAGGAAGCCTCGTCAACCTGGCTGGCATGCTGCATGCTTGCTCAGAGGTACGCCAAAGCTGTGCTTCTTCTTCTTTTTTTTTTTTTTCTAAATAAATGAAAAAACGTGTAGATGATCCTGCAAGAAGAAGAGTCTACTTGGACTGACACTTCGTGCACAACAGAACCACCGCAGCAGTGGGCATTCCACCGCTCTTTATCCAGCACAGCGACGCCAAAGCCAAGGCCGCTCTTGAATCACCCATGTGGACAGATCTCATCGTCATGCACGATGTGCAGCGATTCCTCAATCGTTTCATCATGGCAATGAGCACGCTTCTCACGGCCCATGGCGCCGTTCACGAGTCCGAAATAGCCATGTGGGAGACGGAATTCCAATCTCTGAAGCCTCTCTTGGGCCGACATGACTCTGGTATGAGTATCCCTCTTCCAAGTCCCCTTTCCTAGTATCTTACCATGGCATCGTGTAAAGACATGTGTCGATTCTGCCTTCTAGCCGCCCAGCTCGAAGTCCAGCTCGGCTACTTCGCGTCACCCCCAGATACCCCCGTGCCATCCATCAAAGCCCACGCCGTACGCGTCTTCAACACAGCCCGCTCCATCATCGCCCACTCCCTCGACCTCGAATCCCGCGCGCAGTTCCTCACTCACGCGCCGCAATGGGTCACGCGCACCAACGTCGACGCCGCAAGCATCATCATCAGCATCCTCCACTCGGAATGCTCCCCCGACATGAGCGAGCCAGATGCCGACCTTCTCGTCCAGCAAGCCTGCGGGTGCGTGTTGCGAGGATCCGTCCGCGACGCAGACCTGGCCCATAGGGCGAGCATCATCATGGACACGTTCTGGTCCATCCGCCACCTGGTGCCTAGTTTCGGGCCGCGTCCGGCCTCCCGCCCCGATCGGCTAGCGGCCGGCGTGACATTCTGGTGCCTGGCCATGTTCCGAACGTCGTTGAAGAACGCTCAAAGCAAAACGGATAAAGTGAACAAGGCTCTGGCTCTCGAACTGACGCGTACGTACAATGCCTCGTGGCCCCTTCCTGACCATGGAACTTGGTGGCATTCCGAGGAAACCCCCCCCCCCTCCCCCAATGCGCTGTGCGCTGACAAGTCGTCCAACAGAAGCCCGCACATGTCCCACTGCGCAAACGCAGCCTCCTGCAAAACCACAACCAGGAGCTCTTCACTCGGACCCCATCCAGGATATAGACTGGTCCATGTTTATGGATGACTTTGGCTGGGCAGGCGACGATGCCGTCTTTATGGCCCCGCCTTGATGGGGTCTCCCCGTGCAATCATTGCATTTCCATTACTCTGCCAGACGACCAGATGTGTTCATCTTATTTTCATGGGACTGCATTCCTGGTCGATTGACAAGAGCGTCAGTTATACTTTAGTATTACGAGCTTCGTATGGCGTAACCAGTTCTGTCAATTGTACATGGCATTTGTAAAGGCGTCTATTCTGGCGTTCGTGTCGTTTTTTCCCCAGTTTCCCAGAGTAACCAACGGTTCCGCAATCACTATTAGTCAGCTTTGGCTGGATTCGACGCAGCGAGTTGTGATTCAACCTCAACCCTGGAATAAAGGTTCTCACTTCAGAGTTGAACGTCATAGTATGGTCCACCAACACTACAATTTAGTTTCAATACGTCTTGTTCTGAACTGATCCCAAGTTATCAGTATCTACATCTACCATGTTTGATAATCGCATGCTATGCTTTTCGTCCGCTGAATTCTCACAAGTCATACTCTTTATGCCCCAGACGCCCGATGCAATCATTTCATAACTTCTGCTCATGCTCCTCCCCCTTTTTTTAAAAAAAGGATGGCGTTTTATTTGTGCAAGCAAATCGTGTGTTCGTCTTAATCATAAATGTCTTGATCCATATCATCTCCCACCAACTCATCAGCAGCATCTTCCGAATCATCCACCATCTCGCTATCTTCACTCATCTCGCTGTCAGCATGGTTTGACAGCACGGTGATCTTATCATTGATCAGTTCCACTCTGGCTGTCTCGCCATCCTGGATGTTATTTCGCAGAATGAGAATGGCCAGCTTGTTCAAGACCTCCTTCTCGATCAGGCGGGCGAGGGGACGGGCACCATAGGCAGGGGAGTAACCTGCATTTCCGAGGTAGTCCTTGGCTTCGTCCGAGACGACGATCCTCACTTTTCGCCCATTGTCCTCGAGACGCTTTTGGATCTCGCCTATGCGGATGTCGACAATCTTGCGGACTTCTTTGCGGGTCAGTCTGTTGAAGATGACGACTGAGTTGATTCGGTTGAGGAACTCGGGGAGGAAGTAGTTGCGGAGGGCGCCCATGACGAGGTCCCGGGTTGGTGCGTCAACCTTGCCTTCCCTGGCGCCAGGCCGTGTGAGGAATTCTGCACCCAGGTTGGATGTCATGACGACGATGCAGTTTTTGGCGTCGACGACTCGGCCTTGGCCGTCGGTGATTCGACCGTCATCCATGAGCTGCAAGAGCACCGTCAATACTTCCCTGGCGGCCTTTTCGACTTCGTCGAATAGGAGAATGGAAAATGGTCTTCGACGAAGAGCCTCAGTTAGCTGACCTCCGGCGTCGTGGCCGACGTAGCCGGGGGGGGCGCCGATCATACGACTGAGCGCATGGCGTTCTTGGTATTCTGACATGTCGAAACGAATCATGGC
Source organism: Epichloe amarillans (assembly GCA_024072835.1). Taxonomy (NCBI): domain Eukaryota; kingdom Fungi; phylum Ascomycota; class Sordariomycetes; order Hypocreales; family Clavicipitaceae; genus Epichloe; species Epichloe amarillans. The sequence continues at coordinate 1,323,302 of CP099637.1, read as the reverse complement.
CTTGGGGTCGTCAAAGAGGAACTCGGCGAGCGCCTTGGTGAGCAACGTTTTACCGGTACCCGATGGGCCACAGAAGAGGAAGCTGGGGGGTTGGTTGGGGTTGCTGAGGCCAGATCGTTGCAGACGGATGGCATTGGCAACCGAGTTGACGGCCTCCCTTTGTCCTACCACGACCTTTCCGAGAACCTTTTCCATGTTGACGAGCTTCTCCTTTTCTGACGTGCGGAGCCGGGTGACTGGGATTCCGGTCCAGCGAGCCACGATTTCGGTAATGTGGTCGGCTGTGACAATGTCCGTCACCATGGTGGCGCCATGATCGGCACCCGAAGCATTCAGCGCGGCATCAGCGGAAGCCTTTCGAGCTTCGAGCTCTTTGATGACTCCAAGTTGCTCAGGAATAGCACCGTATTTGAGATCGGCTGCCTTGGCAGTGTTGTTCATGTTGATGGCATCTTCCAGGCGCTTTTCTAATTCGTCGAGTTTTACCTTTGCCAGGTGAATCTCCTCGCTTCGCTTGATCTCGCTCTGGTATTTTTCCCGCAGAGGTGCAAGCTCTTCTTCAACATTCTTCGCATCCTTCCTCGCCTGCAACAGACGGGCCTGCGAGGCTTCGTCGTGTTCCTTCTCCAAAGCAGCAATCTCAATTAGCAATTGCCTGTGTTTTCGCTCCAGAGAATCAATAACTTCAGGTTGAGACTCGCGGGCGACGCGAACAGCGGCGGCAGCTTCGTCGACCAAATCGATGGCTGAGTCGGGCATTCTTCGACTGGTCAGATATCGAGCTGCGAGGTTGGCGGCGGCCACCAGAGCACTATCGAGAATCGTCACTCGGTGGTGCCTGTCATATCTTTCCTTCAATCCTCGGAGGATGGAAATTGTCTCCGAGATGGTAGGTTCCTTGACCATGACTTGCTGGAATCGTCGCTCGAAAGCGGCGTCCTTCTCGACATACTTTCGGTACTCGGCCAACGTCGTAGCACCGATACAGTGCAGTTGACCTCGGGCAAGCATGGGCTTCAACAGATTGGCAGCATCCATGCCACCCTCACCGGAAGAGCCAGCTCCCATCAGCAGGTGGATCTCATCGACGAATAGGACGATCATCTCCTTCGAGTCCTCAATCTCCTTCAGGACACCCTTCATACGCTCTTCAAATTCACCGCGGAATTTGCTACCTGCAACGAGCGCACCAACATCCAGTGAAAGAAGCTTGCACTGCTTGAGGTTGTCAGGCACATCACGGTTGACGATGCGCTGAGCCAAGCCCTCCACTACTGTGGTCTTGCCTACTCCTGGCTCGCCGATAAGAACTGGATTATTCTTGGTTCTTCGAGACAAAATTCGAACGACTCGTCTAATTTCCTCTTCTCGGCCAATCACAGGGTCAATTTTCTTGTCCTTGGCCATGGCGGTCATGTCGATGGTGAACTTGGCCAAGTTCTCGTTTTCCTGGTCTGTATCGGCCGTCTTGCTGTCGACTCGTTTTGTGCCTCGAATAGCTTGGACAGCATCTGAGATGAGCTTTGCCTTGGGGATGCTGGCCTCCCGCAGCGCCGCCTGCATTACGCTATCCTCGGCGAGTGCCGTGATAAGATGGTCAACACCGATGTAAGAGTCCTTCTGCACCTTCTGCAGTTCCATAGCTTTTCTAAGGACAGCATGAAAGGAGGGTGCTAGAGAAACCTGCTCTGGCGGGGGATCTTGAGTCGGTAATCGCGCAAGTGTCTTCTTCAGGGTGCGGTCGAAGAGTTGAGGGTCACCATGAGCCCTCTCGATGACTTGTCGGAAAAGTGTGACGGTGGTGTTTTGGGGACCATTCTGTTGATCCTTGGATAGATCGACTGGTGGTTCCAGTAATGAGACAGCCAGGTGCACTGGGAGAAGTTGTGAGTGACCGTACTGTTCAGCCAGGGCCATAGCATCTTGGACGGCCTTCTGCGCCCTGTCTGTGAAATCCATTCGTGAATTCATTTTTTTTTTAATTTTATGATGTCAAGACTTGGTGCGTGTGGGAAAGAAGTTTGATGTGGTTCGGTGTGTTGGGAAGATCAGATGATGTGCGTGCATGAAATTGGGCAGCAGTGATGCCAAATCTTCACAGGGGTATATATAGTAAGAGTGCGTGTTTCTTTGTGCGTGGAAAATGAAGATGAGAAACGACTCTGCGGCAGTACAGAAGAACAGGAATATATTATATGTTGAAGGTGAGTGGAGTCCAGGGAAAGAGGCAGACAGCTTTGGAGCTTGCGTGAAGCTGGTGGTGAGACCCGGAAACTACCAGGATGGCCTAGAAACTGCACAGAAGCCACCAGAAGCAACGAGGTGAGGAGCTGCTGAGTTGATTGGACGGTATCATCTCGCCATCACATGATGGTGGGGCAGACTATGTCATGGTGACAAAAGTCTGACTTGACTTGTTCCTTCCCTTTTCTGGCCCTGCCAGCCTTCACCACTGTGGATCACATGACTGCGCCAGACTAAGGAGTTTTTGGTATTGGCGGAAGTTCGATTGATTTTCCAAGATTGGGTACGCAGGTCGCTCCTCCTGACCACAGCAGGCCGACGATGAACGCAGCACCGCGACCCCAGATGGGCCGATGGTCAAGAATACTGCGCACATGTGTGCGTCAGGTCCATGCGACTGCACGCCAAGCTCCCGAAGGTCACGGCGAGAAGATCTGGGTCTTCAGTCACAGGAGATCAGATCAAATAGTCTACTCGTTTGAGAACAAGCTCGATGTGAGACGCCACCTGATATATTCCTGGTCGAAAAAGAATGAAATATGCTCAATGGGAGTGACTAACTTGTGCTCCAATTCTATAGGGATTCCACGCCTTGAAGCAATTGCCGTTCAATGGCAAGAAGACCAAACCCGCCAAGATTCGAAAGGACTACTGGTCACCAATGGCTATGATTCGATTTCCCAAGGGACGAGGCGACGTCGGGCGCTCCGTTTACCAGAAACTGCGCGAGTTGAAACACCTGCACGAGGTTGCGTGGACAGACGAATTTCGCTACAAGCGCCCTGAAGAGTTTACAGTCGCAGACAAGAAGAAAATTGCCGAGGAGAAGGCCAATGGCAAAGAATACAGACCTGTTCGAAGCAAAGTCGAGAGGGGCATTGCCCTCAACGCGCAACGGACTAACTCGATCGCGGACATGGCTGCAGTTCTCAGCGGCAGTGGAAGTGGTAATAAGGTCAGAGCCTTGTCCACCAAGAATGCAGAGACGGAGCTGGTTCCAGTGTCTATCAGCTGGGCGAATGATCACGACAGAGACTACGCGGAGGCCTGGTCGAAGAATGTTACGCACGGGCTATTTGAACAACTGGCTTACGGATCTGGGAGGGAAGCCGAGCCTGCAGCATAACATACAGGCACTTGCAACATGCATCACTGGGGTCCGGAGTGGAGAGAAAATTCTAGGACGATGAGAGATCCAAGAGGAGGAAGTCATACCCGACCCGTCGTCGGCCCGAAGAAGGGGAGAGAGTCATGATCGTCAAGCGACCTGAAATGAACGGCGAGCCATGGAACTACTAGGCTCGGGAACAAACAATATGAGGCCACTAGCCTTTCTTGTACCATACTGTGAAATAAAAAAAAATTAAGAAAGAATCGAGCCTTCCGGACGGGACTTGGACCAGAATTGGCAGGTCAAGCATCATGTCCCAAACAAAACATAAGCAGAGTCATTATGCCCTTGTGTTCCCTTTGTTTCCTTTGTTTCCCGTGTTTTAATTGTTTGGGCGCCCCCCGTTGCTTGCGGCCCAAAGCCAGCATCAATATTTCGGTTAGACCTTGATACAGTACTGCTTTAAGTGCTCGTAAAGAGGGATATTTTCGTCAACGCAGCGTCGAATCTTCTTCTGACCATCTGCGCCATACTTTTCTTCCCACTCTTTGTTCTCAGCCTCAACGGTAGGGGTTTTCTGGGTAGACCGTGTGTTAGCTTCCATGTTCTGCTTCCGTTGTGAGCACCCTCTGCATGTGACCTACTTGGGCGTGTGTTCTGCCCTTGAGCTCCCTGGTCCCCAGAACATCATCATGGAAGCCGTTCCACTTGGCGAATAGCTTCTCGGCATGTTCCTGATCGCTATCATTCCATTTGAGCATGCTGGGGTGGAAATCAATCCCTGTTCGCTCGCAGAACTTTTGAATCATAGGCTCCGGATTGTCCAGCAAGTCATCAGCATCCACGACTGTCAAGTGGCTCTTGTCAACAAGGCCCGTGCTCATTGCGTAGTCGAAGAACTTGACGAGTTCTTTGTAGCCCATCTCGCTGGGCCAGAATTCTTTGAAGCCGCTGATCTCGTCTAGCGGGGGGATGCAGCATCGCCAGTAGGAGGGAACAGAGCGTCGTGGGTGACGGATGAGAAAGGTGAAGTGGAATTTTTCCAATTCCTCTCTTGGAATGACGGTAGGATTGTTGTCTTCATGGCCGCCGCCGAGGGATGGGGCGATCTTGGGGTCACTTTGGTCTTCTGGGCTCGGGAAGAGGTAGTAGGCCATGTCCTTGATGAAGACACGTTTACCCTTGATGAGTGTTAGTGTGTGGACGCTATGTGAGCGATTGAGCAATTCGCTCGTTTCGACGATGTCGGTAAAGATGGCTTTGACGGTATGGCAGCCATGGTTTTCACGATGCGCCAAACTAACTAAGTCCGAGTCCGTGACAATGCCAGTTTCTTGCTATCCCCCGCGACATGGAAATTACCTCACTTGAGGCAAGTCTCTGTCCCTTGAGGCAAGAGAAACCAAGTTCTGGTGAGGCCGCACATCCCGCGCAAAGCTTGTACAGAGCCAAAGTACTGGCGGAGCATATATACATATGAACAAGGAGATTGTGAAAGTTGCGAACCTGTTTTTGAACGTCATCAAGCGCTTGCAACGTGTTTCGATAAGTCGCACCCGAAACACCACTGGCCTCTCTGCGGGCAGGATCATCTTTGAACCGGGGGCTCACACATTCGGGGCCAAAGTAGAAGGCATCACCGAAAGGCTCGTGTTGGCTGGCGAGGGTATCTCTGCGGGTCATGAACACCTGGCAAATCCGTTAATTCATGCACTTCCACCCGAGTCTCCGGACCCCTGTTGCGCATCGCAACTATTACGCCATGGGCACTTGAGGTTATTGACACGAAGATGCCAGGAAATCACTTACTCGCTCAAAGGCAGTAGAGCATGCACGAGGATGCGTCATGCAGAAAATAGGTCTGGGAGCCATGATGAGAGGAGGTATATGCTGTTTTCGTACGGGAAAATTGTGTATGCGTTGAGTGAAGTTGTACGGAGTGTTGTTATTTTTTTTCCCCCCAGAATTGAGATGAACGAGGTGCTGGGGGAAAGGGCTACTTTATCCACGAGCGACGGGCGGCACCGAATCTCAGGAACAGGAGGAACCTCTGAGAGGTCTGGGTCCAGGCCATCGTTCCATCGCTCCCCAAGTCGGTCCAAAGCATGGCAAGTTATCGAGCGGTCGTGACGCAAGACGCAGAGATATAAACGAGGCCTTGCTGGGATAAATAACTGGATCGATCTGCAAGCCACCGTCAATGGTGGAGGAGGTGCGTGTTCCTGTCAATGGCTGAGGACGAGGTCTGGTGGTGTGGCACCGTGTGGGTGGCGCGGCTGCCCCTGCCCCTTCTGTGACGGAGTGACGGAGCCGACGAACCAGTTGGAGGGGGGGATTTTGGAATTTTGGGACTGTGCGCCCCAGCAGTTGGAAGGTTACACTTCCTCGGGTTCCTTTAGCCGAGCTTGGAGGTTCTTCTCGGTCGCGAACGCTGGCCTGGCCCGGCCACAGGTACCTACCTATACATGTATACGTACTCATATACTCCGTACATATGTACACCCCACTGCATGTACTCATCTCATGGAGGGGCACAAGTGGCACCCCGCTCTCGCGGATGCCGCGCAGCCTGGAAAAAAGCTAATCGATCTCTACGGACAGTCGCCCGAGCCAGCCCGAGCCAGCTTTCGACCTGCCTCTCTTTGCAGACGTTGGGTGGGAGGAATTCCAGGAAATCCCATATGCTGCCATCTCGACAACTCGGCATGCCTGGGCTTAACGATAACGATGGTGCTTTGTTTCAAGTGGACGGAGCACTCGCATCGTCGCATCGAGAGGGATTTTCAGTGACTTTCAACCCTTATCACAGCATGGTGGTCTGGTGCGGCATCATACATATGTACATAATACATCTTTATGCCTAGCAATGGAAGGCAAGTCTTGAGTCATTTAAATTCCAATTCAAAAGGTCCACCAAAAGCCAAAAGAAAAGTGGACCTGGACCCATCCGCCACCATCCTCACCGTCGCGCGAATTCGAACGGGGCTTGACCATTTATCAGCAGTGCCAGGCCTGCTTTTGCAAAGTCAGGTTTTATTTTATTCATCGTTCCCGATGCAATTAGCGGTGCATCTTTCGAGAAAGTCTTTCTATAATATCTAGACCTGTTTCCTGTCTCCTTATGCGCCTCCGGCGTCATGCTAACCTATAGCCTGACCGAGAGGTTCTTTGAAATTTGTTCTTGTCTTCTGTTACTTGATATTGCTGGTTGAATTTAGTTTGGAGGGGAAATGATGTTGTCACGACTGAACGTAAATCCGTCTTGAATATTCCAGTTACTCGCCAATCTGTCTCACGCTGGCAGTCCCCCTTCCGCACTGCGGCTCATGTTCAACTTCAGGGTTCTGCTTGTGCACCCGAGTACACCGTGGATCCCTCATCACTCTTCTGATTTTCCTCGCTTGACATAGAGACTCGTCAGGCTTCGAAACACTTTATTGTCTATCATCTTGCGTTAGCAGTTGACCGCAGAACATGATGCACTCACGACAAGGGACAAAGAAAAAAAGACAATGAGAGATGAAGACACAACGGCAGATGGGTTGGAAACGACAGAGGTCTGTCTGGCTGCACTGACCTTTTGGTTTCGGCCGGAACTTATTCAGCCTTCTGAGCTGGTAGAGCCCCTTTTCGAGCAATGCCATTTTTTCCTTCAACTTTGTGCGCTCTTGTGTCGCCGTTGGGTTCTCGGCAGCTAGATCCTGCAGTTGTGCATCGGGCATGTTGTAGATGTGCGATGGCTCGAACACATCGCGCAACTTTTGAACGAGGCAACATTCGACGCCGAGCGTGCTGATGTCGTCAATGTACTTCTCAATGGATACCTGTGGAGCCAGCGTCAGCCGACGATACTTGTCATTCAACAAGCGGCACTCTCGGGGACTTGATAATACGCACGTTGTAGTAAGCTTCCATGTAGTCAACGGCCAGAGCGCTGCCGTAAGACGTCATGTCTGTGTCCGTTTCTGCAGTGAGTAATTCCAGAAGTGCGCCTGGCCCTATCCGCAATGCATTGCCATCTCGTATATCAGCAGCGTAGAGAGTTGAGATCCTGGCCGAAGCCTTTCTCCTCCTTCTCTCTGCTTGCGCTTTCTGCACATTTCCGGTGAGGGCATGATTATAGGTGATGGGGTGCAGGGATTGATGAGGCAGGAGCAGGTGCGCGAATGATGCCTTCAGACTCTCTCCGAGGTCGCGTATGGAAGCGGAGACAATGTCGTCTAGTTTGTCGGCTGTCTCCTCAATAGCGGCGTAGTGCATCATTGCGTGGCTTATGTTTTGAACAGCTTCGAGCAAATCGCTGGCTAGTTTCTGGGTGATTGCCTCCCATGGCTTACACTGCTCTGTGAAAAGCTCACCCACGATGAGAGGATTGAACGTCCCCGGCAACTCGCAGCCGCGGTTTCGATTGATGCGGAAGGCCACCTCCTCGACAAATGTCGACCTGAGAACTTCGTTCTCGCCCAGACATACATCGTTTTCATCGACATCATCGGCCAAGTCGACGATTCGCTTGCTGCATCCCTCTTTGTGCATCTCATCCTTGAACGCTGTCAATAGGGACTGCACCATGGCTCGAAGGCGTCGCTCGAAGCCTTGATCCGACTTGGAACTGCCAAAGAATGGATCGCTGTAGTTGCCGTCAATAGCACCTTTCATGAGGTCGGAGAATTTCAGCGAAATTTGAACAAGGTACTGCCTGTGTTCGGCGATGGTCTCGCGGGCATTGCCAAGCTTTTTCAGTTTCCTCTTACACTTGGAAATGCCTCCTTCAACGTCTCTTATCAAATGGGGAAGTTGAGCCACGATCTGATTCTTCAGCACATTGCTGAGGCGAGCCCTGAGTGTGACCACGCCAACTGTCGCAGGGTCCAGCGTTGCCCATATCCCCTGGCTAAAGAAAGCGGCCTCGGCCTCGTCTCGTTCTTGAGAAGTAGCATTAGCTGATGCCATTTTGTAGTCGCGGTTTTTCAGGACGTGCCAGCCCAGATTGAGATGCACATCCTCATTTTGAGCCAGCCGGATGTACGCGGTTTCACTTTCAGACCCCTCGTCCAGCGTATCTGGCTTCGTGATGAGGCCCAGAGTTCGAGCGCCTTGAGGATCGTACTCTCTGGCGAGACGAGTCACCTTCTGCAAAGCAAAGTCGCTCTTCGCTGAGACAACTGCTAAAATAATACTTCGCTGTTGTGATATGTACCTGAGCACCATGTTTGCAACAGTCTCCGAGTCTTGGTCTGACTGGGCGCTGTTACCAGCCTGGAAAAGGCCCGGAAGGTCAACCATCGTGAGATGTGGTTGTTGAGGACCCGAGACCTCGATGCGAAGTATATCATCACTAAAGGTCTGGAGCTTGGACGTGATACCCATTGCCTCCTTGGCAAGCTCAATGACGTTGGTCAGGTCAAGGTCACCTTCCTCAAGTTTGGGAGAAAATTTTTCCAGTTTCTTCTTCTGGCGTTCAGAGCAATTTTTCCCCGGGATGATGGATACTTTGACCCCAACCAATGGTGATCGCCGAAGTGACAGCTCAGTGGCAAACCGAGTGCACAAGTTGTCTTTGGTAGGAAATGTTATGCCTGATATAGCTTCCAGTACGGAACTTTTGCCGGAAGACTGGTCGCCTGAGACGACGATTTCGGGAAGCGCCACATGGCGGCTGATACCCTGCGCACGCAGTCTGTCAATCGCATCAAGAAGGTCTCTGTGCTCAGTCGATTGTATATCGACAGCAGCTTCCATTTTACACCTCGATGTCCGCGATTCAGCGCAAAGACGTTTGAAAGACAGATAACACAGAGGTGCTAGTGCTTGTCACGAAAAAAAACAAGACGGGAGTCATCAACAAGTGAAGGTGAAGAAGGGAAGCAAAAAGACCAGGAGCTCTGTTGGATGATGATGATGATGATGATGATGATAAAGATGATGAAGATGATGAAGATGAAGATGAAGATGAAGATGATGATGATGATGAGGAGGAGGAGGAGGAGGAGGTGGTGGAGGAGGAGGAGAGAATAAGAAGAAGAGAAGTGTCAAGTAGGCGGGTAAAGTCATGAGGATATACATTGTAACGAGACCGGGCTGCCAGGTGATCGCAGTGGCAGCGGTCGACACTTGACTTGAGCAATTGCCAGCTGCAACGGCGGAACAGCCTCAGTGAAACAAGCATGAACTGGTCTAGGGCGAGCAGTCACCAGTCACCAAGTCACCAGTCACATGGGAGAAGATCATCTTGAGTGTCATTTTGACTTGACTTCGGTTGTGACGCTTTTCATCATTTTTAAAGGATTTGCCCGTCATCGATACCTCTCCCAACTGCCCAGCCATCGCCAACTTTGGGCAACTTGGCTGATTCTATCCAGGGCCCCCTTCACTCTTCCATCCGGATCATCATATTTGTGTCCCTCGAACTCGACAAAGAATATGTACTGGAATGGTGTTAGCAGGCTAGGTCGACTATTGATGCTCGTCATGTTGAGATTGAACTCCCGGAAACAGCTCAGAACGTCGGCCAATGCACCGGGCGCCGTGTGCGGCACCGCAAAGGATACAAGTGACTTGCTGCCAGACTTGGCGATCGACTGCCTCTGTAGGTCCCAGTCCTCGGGAACGGCGGGGTTGGTGCCAATAATGAGGAAGCGCGTCGTGTTGTCTTCCCGGTCCTCAATATTCTTTCCCAGTAGGTCCAAGCCGTATAGACTCGAGGCCAGTTGGTTTGATATAGCAGCCCACGTCCCCGTTTCGTCATGGCTGACAATTTCGGCAGCTCTGCTCGTTGAACTGACTTCGAATATCTCAACGCCTCTGAGATGTGTCGAGATGAAGGCATTGCACTGGCCAAACGCTTGAGGGTGAGAGTACAACCGCTTAATGTGACCAAGACTGCTCAGTGGTGCTGATTTGGGTCTCGATGGACTCGGATCTGTCGCTGTTGGGGTGCAAGTTCCTGATCCCTCGTTTGGCTCGTCGCATTTTCCGTCGGGGCCCTTTCGACCAAGGAGACAGTGATGTACGTCAACGAAAATCTCGCCATCGACGGTAATGGTCCTTGTATCGGCCATCTCGGTCGGCCAGATTATCCAAGGTGAAGACTACAGATCCGTTGGTAGAGTTTTCAAATGGCACAACGCCCGCTGTGACCTGGCGGTCCTGAGTTTCGTCGAAGACATCTAAAATCCATGTTAGAGAAGTTGCAACACTTTCTCCCAAGAAGCAAATGTCAAAGTTTCTCGATTTCGCCCAGTCTAACGGATGAATCTACAAACCATCTATGGTGGCAACCGGCCTTAATTCCCACTTCTCCTCGAGGAAAACCTGCCGAACAGCCTGTACTAAGAGTCAGGGGTCGTCCGCACACACGCACACACACATCAGTTGCGAGAAATTCTCCAGCCAAAGCGAACCCCGAGACACTCACCTGATGCGAGTACGACGCAATGGGCCCAAGAAAGCTCACGATTGGTTTGCAATTGGATGTCATGATGATACAATGCCAAACGCAACTCTGGCGGCAATGAGCTCGGCAGTCAAGTCAACGGTGGTTTCAAAAGTTTGCCGTCCGATTTTAGCCGTCGGAAACCTTCCGAAAACAAGCCTAGCCGTTTGTTGGAGGTGATACGCTTGTCGGTTGAGCAGATGTGAAAGAACGGGAGGGATGGTGCATGGTGCATGGTGCATCATTTCTGGAAGAGTAGATTGCTAGCAAAACTCGGGCCGAAGTCGGGGCAAGCCCGTTAGCAATGTACGCGACACCGTCCCGAGCGTTTTAGTGGGGCACCTGGAGAGCTTGCCAATTGTAAACAGCGCACGACTTCGTGTGGAGTCGGTGCATCCACGGAGTAGTCTAGTCCGTATGTATGTATATGTATGTATGTACGGAGGGGGAAGAACCCTTTGATGACGAAACTGGTTCTCTGCAGTCTGTACATATGCGGGCGGATGCCGCTTCCCAAAGCGTGTGATGTTGCTTCAGCATGAACCTCCCGATGCTCCATGTAGTTGCATCGACAACCGGACATGGGAAAGAATGGTGGTTGCAGCGGCACCGACAACCGACTTCAGACTTCAGACCAGCCTTTGCCGTTACAAGACCCAAGACAAGGAAGCAGACTGACTATACATGTATACATGTAATGATAGATAGAGCACCCCTCAGACGTCGATGGTCATGCAAAACTTGGCCAGCATGATGATGCGACGGTACCTCGAAGACCTTGCTTCCCATCACAAGGACCCGGGTACCGGCAGTCTTGTTGTCTTTTGCCGTACGGACCGTACGGACCGTACGGTGCGCGCGTTTCAGATGTTGTTGAGAAGCAGAACGATAGTCGCCCGCTCCGGTCCGTCCGTGTATGGGAACATTATCTTGACCAGTTCTAGGCGGCAGTGCACCTAGTAGTTATTGCAAACGTCAGTACAGACGATCTATGTAGTGACATTCTCTACTTGCCGTGCTGAACATTTTGAAACACGGCGCCAAGCACCAGCGAACAGTGCGGGCGCATGGATAAAGTAGTGACGAGCCTTTTCTAAATTTGGTACGATACGATACGATACCCCGCACATACTTATGAGAGTGACTAACTACGGAGTAAGTCCGAGGCAGATGGTCGGGTGAACAGATTGCCGAACGGCAGGCAATACCCAGGTAACCCAGCCCACTGCCTGCCCACTGCCTGCCTGCCCGACTTGCCTGCCTACCTACGGACGTACATATTGGCGAAACATCATCACGGCGTCGTGGCCGAATGTTAGTTCTGGAAGCTTTTTGTCCCGACAACGTTGGAACCTTGACTACTCAATAGAACGTTACATTTACATCATCACGACCATGCCACCATGTACGATACGGGACATGATATGAAGCAATGCACGCAATAGGACTCCTGCTTACGGAGTACGTACACGTCACGTAACGCACGTACATAACGGTGCCACACTGCACCCATCACACCACGTTTCTCCTCTACACAACAGGAAACATTTCCCGCCTTGCCGTGCACCTGGGTACGTCATCCCGGTGCAGTCATTAACCGTGCACAATAGTTGCCCGTCACAAGTTTGTCTGCTAAGCCAACCTCTTACTTCCCGTACAATACGAAGGAGCTATCGGAGATGACCAGTTTCAGGAACAAAGTCTAAAAAATAGACTTTTTTTTTGTGTGTGGGTGGGGCGTTGGCTGGCGTGGAGACCTGACGACACTCACTGGGACCAGTTGACTCATCAATTTATGAAGTTGGACAACAGGAAAAATGGAGGCGGGATGCGGACAGTGGGAGTGGGGTCCTAGTAATTCCGAAGAATGGGCAATTGGAAAAAAGCTTGGGATCAATGCACAACCGCGGTGAGTTCGTTCGTTGCTATCCCCTTTCCTTTTGTCGTCTTTCATCACGAGCCCTCAGCCCGTCCAGATCGCCCACGATGTCGAAACACTGCCCGTTTCACCTTGTGCCTGCTGGCGACCTATCAGGGAGCAGGGAGCAGGGAGCGGGGAGTGGGGAAGGGGGGGGGGGGCCAGACCAGCGACAATGCTTGGAGACGGGGGCTCTTTGGTGTCAAAAGGCGGTGGCTCGAATGACGACGCTATTGGCTGATGGAACTAACTCGGGATGGACACCGAATTTCCGTACGGAGTAAAGTAAACAAACAGTGTGGAGGAATCGTGCTGCGCAAACAAGGCTTGGTCGATAAGTCGAGAGAAGATGAAGCAATCACGAGAGGCGCCGGCCACTGCGCCGGTCAGACGGCATCGCACAGCTTGAAACATGGGCCCCGTGCCCATGGTCACTGGACATTCTAATATTGTCAGGGAGAGCTCCCTTGAAGCTTAGGATACATAAAATCCGGAATAATGCATGGACTGCGAAACGAGACATACGAGCTTTTCCCGTTGGCGCCTGGCATCGCCATTTTACAGTACACGGTTGAGAAAGCGAAGAAACCGGAAACTCACGCGAAAGCGATGCCTAACCAACCGGGACAAAAAAGCATCGAGAGAAAGAATTATCCTTTTGAAACCATGTAGGAATGTGGCAACGAAGGATTTTTCGCAGTTCGCCTACACGATGGCGGTGCTGTTTGCAATTATAATAAGTGATGGTGGGGGGGGGGGTTTAAATTGTCCAAGCATCCTGCGTCCGTACGGATTACATGACGCGCTTGTTGTTGCCGACTCCACCCTTGAATGAGATTGATGCAAGGCATTAATTACTATAGCCACGATAGTAATAACAACTACTCCGTACATTACGCGGGCAGACATTTCCCACCAGCACCTGCTGCAGCGGTTGGAAAAAGAAGAGATTGGGCTCGACTTGGAGTATGTAATTATGTACACGTACTCGACAACCCTTCTGCATTCGCTGCAAGCATGGGCAGCCAATTCTGGTGACGTCGCCGACTGGGATGTCGACCGGGCCCGCCCTGCCCGCATTCAAAGCATTCAAAGTTGAATGGCTGTTGGATGACGGAGTAATCCGTAATAAGTGCGGCACCCAGGAGATGGAAAATAAGTGGTGCTCGTCCGCGTTGGCGAGTTTCAACTTTCCGGCCAGGCGGCAGCATGGACTGCTGAGCCGCAGCCACCGAAGCAACTGCGACGACGGGACTACAGGGATGCCCCCGGCCAAGACCCCGCCTCAACCCTTCGTTGGCACAAGCACGCCAGAACATGTCGAGACTTGTCGGGGCCGTCAGGTTTCGGTGCTCGGCTGGATGGGATGCGGGCGATGCGGGCGATGCGGGCGAAGGGTCTCGGCTGAATTGTCGAGATGCTGATCAGTGTGTACATAATATCGAATTCCCTACCTGCCTGCCTGCCTGCCTGCCTGCACCTGCACCTGCACTTGCACCTGCAGTCTGGTGTTGCAACCCGAAGGGGGGCTCGTGCCCGGCAGCGGCTGGGTGTGCGCCTGACCTGGGACGAACTGAAGTATTCAAATGCTGAAACTTGCCCAGTGCACACAACACCTGAGCGGGGAGGGAGGGGGGGCGGCGATTGGGGGCACCGGACGGGGCCCTGGACGCGCTGTGGCTTTTGTAGTCAACGGGTCAATAATTAATGCTAGCTGGGAGGACAGGACTGCTTTCAGATGGACCCCTTCTCAGCCGGAACGCACCCCTGCAGTCACCTCGTGTTGGCTTGGCTTGTGTGTGTGTGCCAGGTGCTGTCCCCCCAAGTCCCCCCAAAGAAGGACTGACGGACGGAGATGAGAGCCACTTGAGGAAAGCTCCTTGTCACTTTTAATATTCACCCGTCCCCCCCCCCCCCCTCCGCTGACGACACGACACGTCTCAACGTCGCTTTTGCGTCGCAGCTTCAAGCGTCGACTTGCAGTTCTGGGCAATACTGATTCTGCGCGCACTGTCCCACCAGCATCTCACTCTGCTTCATGCTGAAGTGTAGTGTCCTCGCGTTTTGAAGCTCGGGTACGGCATCGCTCCAGTGCTGGGCCATCAACACCTTATCGCGCACCACATAGTAGCCTCTCGACCGTTTTAATCGTTTCCGTCCATCACCCAGTCTCGAGCTCTCATCAACAACTAGTCGCATAGATCTTTTTTTTTCTCGAGGCGAACTTCGATCACAATATCTATCCATCACATCATATCATGGCCATGCTTTCATCAAAATCGCCGTTTCCTGCGGCTCTAAATACGCCATCCACCGCTTCACCCAGCAGCAATCTCTCTTCCGCCCTGCCAACATCGAGAAGAGCTCCAACCATGCCCAGTGCCGCTCAAAGCTATGCCAGTCCTACCGAGTCCGAATTCTCAGATAGTGACGGGCCTGATTCGGTCAGGCACTGGGGCGAAGAACGAGTATGCGAGTATCTTCGGAGCGTCAAGTGTGGTGACTATGAGAAGATCTTCCGCAAGAACCATATCAATGGCGAGAATCTTTTGGAGATGGACAAGGAAGTCTTGAAGGACATGGGCATTGATAAGGTGGGGGATCGAGTACGCTTGTTCTTGTGCATCAAGAAACTGCGGACGAAAACATATGCAAACCAGAAAAAACGCCACAGGGTGAGTGGGAAGTGAACCAGCAGGCAATGTTGGGCCCCAACCCCCGTCACCTGCCATGCAACTGACCGTTTGCAGGATTCTTTGTCGGGCCTCGACGCCTATTCATCTTTTGCACAATCGAGCACAATGTCGCCGCAGTCCCTCTCAATGCCACGATCAGCGCCAGCTACGTCCGCGAACCGTCGATACTCACGACAAATTGACGTTCCTGCTCCTCTAGAAACAGGTAAGCTCCGCCCCAAGCCCAAGATGTTTCTTATTTCTTTCTCTACGCTACTCCATGATTGGACACAATGATGGCGTCTAACACGAATATTTATGTCTCCAGCACGCCAAGCTCGATTTCCTACAGGCGTAGGCTATGTGAGCAGCGTTGGCCAAAGTCAACCATCGAGACCCCAAGGTTCACCTTCGAATTTTCCCGCCAGCCGACTTGTCCATGCTCATACGCGAAATAATTCTAGCATGGATGGCTCACTCATGGCCACACTGCCCCAAGGCCAGGACATCATCCGAGTAATTTCTACCGGGGGCGTCACCAAGGTCGTCAAAATCGCGGATTGCAAAACCTGTGAAGACGTCATGCGAGTTACCCTTCGGAAATTTGCGCTCCGAGAAGATCACGAGAGGAACTACTGCTTTTGGGTTCTGGCGGGCATTGATCCCGACCCTTCTCAGTGTAGACGTTTGGGTGACACAGAGCTATGGCGCATCATCAAGGATCAAAGGCGACCTGAACGCAATCGTCTCATTTTGCGACGGGTGCCGGCAGGAGAGCCGGGCGAGTCCGAATTGCAACGGGCAGCCGCCATCGCCATGGAGGAGGAGCAACAAAAACATACCAAGGCTCTGGAGTCGGTCGACAAGCGAAGTCAGCTCAAGGTCCAGAAGGTCCTGGGAGAGAACTGGGATGACCAGCTACAGCAGCCACTTTCTCCAGTATTCTTTCAGCACAGGGAACGACCCGGTGCGGAGGTGTCGTCGAGAGACATGGACCGGACCCCATTGGCCGATGTCCGCGGCGCTCAGCGGCGGAAGCTCCGTCAATTTGGTGGTCTTCGACCCCCTAGCGAGTTGATCGCGTCCGATTTGACGTCGTATTTCCCCGACCACCGCCGAGAGGACATTGATCGCACCGCGCGTCTCTCCATGAGACGCTCGACGCGCTTGAGCAAAGTCAACAGTCGACTCAGCGTAGCCAGCAGCATCAGTCTTGCATCCAGCACTCAAGATGCCCCCCCTATCCCTACCATTGCCGACTCATGGCTGAGCGGCGCATCGCATATTGCCAAGGTCCGAAGTCGCGACTCCCATGGCCGAATCCCCGCCATTTATAACAGAGATTCGATTGCTTCTTCTTCGCTTGGCACCCTTCAAGAAGAATCCCCGCTGGAACCCGACCGGAAGTCGTACGTCTCTTTTACGACGGAGAGCGGTGACGACAGTACTGCTGTAGACTCTGCCGCTGTAAGCATTACCGATCCCGACGGCAACACCACGAATACAAGCTACTTCGATGGCGACGGTTCCACAGGATCAGGTTCTCTCAATGAGATCCGCCAGGCTCTTACAAACGACGGGGACGAGGTCGACGAGGAGCTCGAGAGCTTCCTGGCGGGTGAGTCTTGGGATGACAACAAGTGGATGAAGGGTGCTTTGATCGGCCAAGGTTCCTTCGGGTCTGTCTATCTGGCTCTGCACGCCGTGACCGGTGAGCTTCTCGCCGTCAAGCAAGTTCAGGCTCCAGCACCAGGCGCCACTGGACAAAGCGAGACGCGCAAACGTGGCATGATTGAAGCTCTCAAGCGCGAGATGGGCTTGCTACGGGATCTGCGCCACCCCAACATTGTGCAATATCTTGGCTGCAGCTCCTCCGCAGACTACCTCAATATTTTCCTCGAATACGTTCCTGGCGGCTCGGTCCAGACGATGCTGAATTCGTATGGCGCGCTGCCCGAACCGCTCGTGCGCAGCTTTGTCCGACAAATCTTGATGGGCCTGTCCTATCTCCATGGTCGCGACATTATTCACCGCGACATCAAGGGCGCCAACATTCTCGTGGACAACAAGGGGACCATCAAGATTTCCGATTTCGGTATTTCCAAGAAGCTGGAGCAGTCAAATATACTAGGCAACGCCACGAACAACAGGCATCGACCGTCGCTCCAGGGCTCTGTATTTTGGATGGCCCCTGAAGTTGTCAAACAAACTGAATACACTCTGAAGGCGGATATCTGGTCTCTTGGCTGCTTGGTGGTTGAGATGATGACGGGCAATCATCCCTTCCCCGACTGCAGCCAGCTGCAAGCGATTTTCAAGATTGGCGGGGGCACAGCATCTCCCACGATTCCCGAGCATGCCAGTGAAGAAGCGCAGAGCTTTCTTCGCCAAACGTTTGAACTCAACCACGATTTGCGACCTAGTGCGGACGAGCTGATGCTCAGCTCCTTTTTATCTCACTTGACGTAGCGTAGGGTGTTGGCGGTTTCCAACATTCCTTTCTCCTTTCTCCTTTTTCTTTCTTCTTTCTTTCCTTTTTTTTTCGAGATATTTCACTGCCCGTGGCATAACAAGAGTTGGGCGGGTACCAACGCAGGGCGCTTGACCCTCGATGGAGCAAGAGAGTCGACGGAGGCTGTAGCGGACGGCACAGGGAGTCCAGGTTATCAGCACATTTGGAGGAAACAAGTCATCAGCAAGGGGCCATTTGACCTAAATAAACTGTGAATGGTGGAGGATGCTGATGATGTAAAGAGTGTATATAAGAAGACTACGGACGTAGAGGCAAATGAATAATGAACGCCTCCCGAGATATGAGACCCACTCCGGCCTTGCTCTCTTGAGTTCAAACTGTCGCATACTAGTGATTCGTTGCCATTCTGTAAGGCAGAGGACGGACGGCACGGCGCGATGTAGTAGTTCGTTCCATGCGATTGGGCTCTGGGAATTGCGTTGCATATTATTGATGCCTCGGAAGAAGGAAATTCATGCACTTCTTGCGCAGTGTGACGTGAAAGCCAGTCGAGTGACTGATTTTGTCCGAGTCATCGTCGTCCCACATGCATGGGTTGTTGTAACTTGTTGCTGCTGCCTATCAACCGTGCGCCTCACTCTTGCTTTTTCCCCCGTTCTGGTTCCAGCACGATTCTATTCCCCCCATCGCTTTTTTTGCCAAACGATACGCTTCCCTCGCAAGTTGAGCTTCTGATCCTTTGTCGCTGATTGAGTTGCCCCCCCCCCCCCCCCAGAATTGAAGGGCATTTTTCCCACTCGTCGGGATTTTCTTCGCCTACTTGCTCTCTAGTGTTCACCAAAGCAGCCCCATTGTCCACTCCGCCATGACGCCAAAGCGGGAAGACAGCAATTTGTCCCAGGACAGTACCATGACGGTGACGCAGGACCGAAGCGAGGTATTGTACTTTGCGTTTGGAAGCAATCTGTCCACGGAACAGATGAGAAGCCGGTGTCCGTTCTCGACGCCCGTCGGGCTAGGATACATGGAGGGGTGGAAATGGATCATCAACGAGAGAGGGTATGCCAACGTGGTGAGAGTCCCGGGGCCTAATACTGCGCAGAGAGAATCGGAATCGGAATCAGGTGGGGACGGGGACGGGGACGGGAAGGGCAAAGGGTGCGTTTGCGGCACAGGGCAGGGCGGCGTTTACGGTCTGCTGTATCTGCTGCCGAGCAGGGACGAGGAAGAACTGGACTTAAGTGAGGGCGTGCCGTGGGCGTACGAGAAGAGGTACTGCGATGTGCGGATGGTGAGGGACAATCGGGGCGGGCAGGTGGATGAGCCGGTCAGGGCGCTGGTGTATGTTGACGAGAAGAGGGTCGGGGAAGGCGTGCCGGGGGCGGAATACGTGGGGAGGATGGAGAGGGGGATCGAGGATGCGGTGAGGCATTGGGGGATGGATGGCGAGTACGCCGAGAGGGTGATGAGGAGGTTTTGGAAGAGCTGATGTACATGTATACTTCTGCATATCGGAACAAAATACCATCCCCCCCCCCATCCCATCCCATTAGCCTACGCCAGCAGCCCAAACGCCTTCTTGGCCCTCTCGAAATACACCCTCCTCTCTTTCGTGACACTGACTCCCACGCACTGCATGTACGCCTCAAACCCTTGATCCACGTTCTCGTCCAGCTTCTCCCTCACGTGGCTCCCGCACTGCGTCTTCAGAAACCACGCCCCGCTGCCAAAGTTGTGCTCGTCCGGCTGCAGCAGCGACAGGATGTAGTTAAGCGTCTGGTTGCTCTGTCCTTCCACGGCGGGGATGCCGGCCACCTTGCACGAGACGCCCTCGATCTGCTTCGCGTACAGGAGGTTGTATCTGGCCGTCTGCATGTTGGCGGTGCCCTGGCCCGCTCGCCCGGGGTGCACGTTGTGCTTGTACTTGAAGTCGACGGACTCGAAGGCCAGGAGGGCGACGACGGCAGCCATCTGGGCGGGGGAGTAGATGCCGTACTGCTGCATGGACTGGGCGATGAAGGGGGCTGCCTGCTCGGCGGTGCGGCATTCTTTGTTGGGGTCTTTGCTGGGGTCGGGACATGATGTCGCGCCGGGGGCGATTTGCTGGACGATCTTGAGGGCGTCGAGGTCTGCGGTGGCGGTGGCTGCGAGGGCGGCGAGGATGAGCGAGAGGTGCATGTTTGTGCGATAATCTGCTCTTTCATGGGGTAATGATCGGGTGTTGAGTTTTGTCTATCTGTTTTGGCGACTTGTTGTCGCCGTTGTGCGGAGGGGGGAGGGGGGGGGGGAGAGTATTTGTACAACTTTTACGATCTGTGGAAGGATGCAGGCGATGTCAAGGAGTGGGCAGAGGAGAAGATGATGATGGATTTACTATCTAGGAATTCGGAATCGAACAGAGGGAGAGGGAGAAAGGAAGCTTATTATAAGCTTTAAATCTATCAACAAGTGAATCTAGGTCTTCCAACAAAGCCTACGATGAACACGATCCCCTTTGAGTGCGGCAAGGCAACAGCCAGGTTCAGGTCTGACCAATCACAACCAGGGTGGCTGCGAGGTACTTGAATTTAGGTGGGAATATCACTACAATATAAGTCCTGACAAGGTCGGTCGGTCGGTCGGTACACAAAGAGCTACATTGCACACACCGGAGCCCCATCCAAAGGGGCTATAACAAACGCGATGCGGCAAATCTGCACAGGTTTGAGGCTGCGATAACCTCAAGACTCTCTGACTCTTTGCTCAAACCAGAGCTCTTCTTTGGCTCGTTTTTGAAGCTCTTCAAGTGAGACATGATGGGAAGGCGGGACGCTGTGGGCCAATCAATGGAGGGCCGGAAAGGCTCAACGGCTCAACGGGGGTGGGCAGTTGAAACGCAGTTAATACGGATTACCCCACTTGTGCAACATTCAATTCGCGCTTACTAATCCAGTTACGTGTGTGCCGGCCCAACCCCATGGTCGAATCTGCCAGATCCTCCGTCATAATCTTCAATCGCTATGGCCCCTTGGGACGGACCCCTATTTCCTTGCCGTTCCCCGACCTCGGCAATCCGATCCCGTTTCTGGTGTCCGCGGTTCGCTTTTTTTTTTTTTTTTTTTTTTTTAATTGCCTTGCGTTTGTATTTCGCTGGACGTGGCGCTGTGGGCTGCGCAACGAAGCTGTTGCATTCGACGGGCAAGGGCGAAATCACGAACGTGAAACAGCCATTTGTCGAGGAACTCGTCCAACGTGGCACGCAAGCCAGGATGGTTTGGGGTTCGAGAAATGGCCTGGTCGGCATCCTGTCGTTGGCCTTGGTCTGCCCCGCCGACGCTTTCTACATTCCAGGTAATACTAGACTCGCACCAATGCAGGCAATGCTGTAGCATCTTTCGGTTGACACGTATACAGGCTGGTCGATCAAAAGTTACAGGCCGGAGCAGCAGATTCCTCTCATGGTCAACAAAGTCTACTCCGACAATACGCAGCTCCAATACGCCTACTACGATCTGCCATTTGTCTGCCCACCCACTGGCCAACACAAGGCAGGGACGGGGCTGTTGAGCGGGCAAAGTATCTCGCTCAATCTGGGCGAAGTCCTCCGAGGAGACCGGATAATGGCATCGGATATCGAGCTTGCCATGACTAAAGACAAGCCTTGTAGTTTTCTCTGCAACAAGGAAATGTCGACGAGCGACTTGAGACGAACTAGGGAACTGGTTCGAGACGGGTACGTGGCCGAGTGGATTGTGGACAACCTCCCCGGCGCTACCAGCTTCGTGACGGTGGACAAGACCAAGAAGTATTATGCGGCTGGTTTCAAGCTCGGGTATACGGAAGTGTCCCCTGGCACCGGAAAAGAGCGCTACTACCTTCACAATCACCACACCATTGTCATTCGCTATCGCTCGGCTGCCGGTCGTTCCGGGGAGCGTGGCGAAAAGATCATTGTTGGGTTTGAGGTTTACCCGAAAAGCATTGGCAGCGGCAACCGACGAGACAGCCAAGGATGTCCCATAGACTTGCAAAACACGAGCGGCGCATTTGAGCTACGTTTTGCGGCCAACAAGACAAGCGACCCGGCGCCCAGATATGCGGATCCGTCTTACCACCCAGCTTCTCTAGACGAGGACGAGGACGAGGACGAGGACGAGGACGACGATGCAGCCGAGGGAGCAATGAAAATCCCTTTTACGTACTCGGTTTACTTCCGAGAGGACACCAGCATCGAATGGGCGCGCCGCTGGGACCTCTACTTTGTCAACCAAGAAGAAGGGTCTCGCATTCATTGGCTTGCTATTGTCAACTCGCTCATCATCTGTGGCTTGCTCACGGGTATCGTCATGGTCATCTTGGCCAAGACGATTCGCTCTGATATCAAGGGATACAGAGAATCGTTGGCCGAGGACGGCAAATTACGATCGAAACGTAAGCGTCGATCTGGTATTCGCTGCTCGACAAAGGAGAAGAGGCCAGGCCTGCTTGACCAAGGTGACGATGCGAACGATGCCGACATCTCGTCCTCGTCGGACGAGGAGGCACTCGAGGATGGGACTGGATGGAAACTGCTCCACGCAGATGTTTTCAGAACTCCCCGATTCGGTGGCCTGCTGGCTCCTCTTGCTGGCTCCGGCATGCAACTCATGTTCATGGCGGCAGGCCTCGTGCTTCTGAGCGCACTGGGAGTTTTGAATCCGAGCTTCCGTGGCGGATTCATCAGCGTTGGCGTGGGCCTATTCGTATTCGCAGGAGTCCTGTCTGGCTACTTTTCCGCCCGAGTCTTCAAGAGCTTCGATGGCAAGGACTACAAAGCGAATGCGCTGATCACAGCCCTTTTATTCCCCGGGCTGACATTTGGTCTCGTCTTCGTGCTGAACCTGTTTGTCTGGGCCCAGGCGTCCAGCACGGCCATCCCGTTCGGCACCCTGCTTGCCATGACGTTTCTGTGGCTTTGCGTCCAGGTGCCTCTCGTTCTGGCAGGTTCGTACTACGGGTTTAACAAGGCTGGCGCATGGGAGCACCCGACGCGAACAGCGGCCATTGCGCGCCAGGTGCCCCGGCAGGCATGGTACATCAAGTCGATCCAATCCATCCTCCTGGCAGGCTTGATTCCGTTCGCCGTCATCTTTATCGAGCTGCTCTTCGTGTTCCAGTCCGTGTGGCAGGACAAGAGCGGCTACTACTACGTATTCGGCTTCTTGACCGTCGTATCCGCCATCCTGGCCGCGACAATCGCCGAGGTGACGGTTGTGACCATTTACATCCAGCTTTGCTCCGAGAACTACCATTGGTGGTGGCAGTCGTTCTTTGTTGGTGGCGGTAGCGCCTTGTGGGTGTTTGGTTATAGCATCTGGTATTATTTCTTCAAGCTTCACATCACCGGCTTCGTTGGCAGTATGTTGTTCTTCAGCTATAGCTTCATGGCTTGCTGTGTATATGGCCTTTTGACGGGAACGATTGGTTTTCTAAGCGCGTATGCTTTCGTGAGAAGGATTTATGGGTTCGCATCCCCCCCCCCCCCCCCTTCCCCCTCCTTTTTTTTTCTTTTCTCCTCCCCGAACGTATTTGTGTCACCCTATGGTGATGTTTGCGATACTAATGAGGGTGCAGGGCTATCAAAGTCGATTAATGGGCTTTCTTTATATTGGATGAAGATGCTCCGCGAAGTGATTATTTTTTATTTTTTATTTTTTAATCTCCAACAACAGCCTCTTCCGGGATTATTCTTCTTAATTAGTCTGGGCAGAGACTTGAGTTGACTAAATTGTCCCTTTTGAACAGGCGTCTTGATTGGGGAGCATGTAGAATTGGGTCTAAGAGGCCGGAGACGGCGTTTTATTTGTATACACTCGTTTGAGATGAGGTTTGACCAAAAGCAGTCATGAGCAAGCATTTCACAAAGAACTAGCGGGAAAGTGTTGGGAGCAGCAATTGAGCATTAAACCCCCAAGCGAAATTGGTTACAATCTCATTATTCGCCTACCAAGTCTGACACCGCCAGCGTCTTTATCGGACTGTCCGATGCTTCGCCTTCTCCTTGCCCACAGGGATCTTGTACATCGGGTTCGTATTTGACACCCCGGATTTCTTGCATGGTTGAGCAAACTCTGTTGTAAAGCTCCTGGATCTGTTCCTTCAACGGACACTTGGAGCCGCCATCACATTTGTGCTCAGTGTCCCTTGTTAGAGCCTCGAACCTAGCCGCGATCTCGGTGATGGAACACTCCTCGAACGGCTCCCTCGCCGGCCACAGATTGCCCCTGCGAAGTATGCTGAAGTAATCGGCGACGCGCCTTTCAGGAGTGCACATTTCAGGGAACAGCGACTTGTTCCGACAGTGGCGACATTGCATAACGCCCGGGGAGTACGATCTCCCGCAGCGCGGGCACCTCCCTCGGTGTATCGTGTGACTGGCTAATTGATCTCGTAGAAGCCCTCCCATTGATTCAATCTCGTCGCGAAAGACTTCAAGCGTGTGCATGATTCGAGTCTCGATTTCACCTGCACCTCCCGTCAGCATTTTCTCTCGTCTTGCTTTGGTCGCAGAGCGACGCGCGACACGTAACTTTGCATTGCCTGCGGAAGAAGTTGAATAATGTCACACGCTCCCCACATGAACGGAAAATCGATTGGGACGTTGCGTACGGCTGCGACGGAAGCTGTCTCGACGTGCCTGGGGATGCGGAACAAATACGCGGCAATGAGCACGAGTCCAGAGGCATCCGGCATGGTTTGCATCCATTGGGAGATCCACGGCCGAAGGGACCGTGGTACACTGGTATTTGTCGCCGTGCAGAGCCACCTTTGCGAGAAGATGAGGATCCAGCGTCCAGTGCGAATCGAGGAAGCGATAGTGCAGGATTGATAGGACCATCTCCATGGCTTCAGGGTCATCTTCCTTCAGGACTACTTGGGGGCATCCACCTCCTCGCGCGGCTTGGCCCTCCGCGAAAGACGATCCGAAGAGGGCAGCGAAGTACTTGGATGCGAGACAGGGTTCGGCTTGAAACGAGGAATCTTGGACTCGCGTCAGCCTGGACGAGTAGCACTGCGTCACCACTTGGATCAAGACGTATCGTGCCATTGTCAACCTCCTCGGAGGAGACATCCTTGTGATCAGAATCCGTCATCATGAGCAAAAGCGCCGGTCTCTATGATTTCTACATGGGATTTTTTGTTGAAAAATAAAAAAAAAACCTTGGCCTGTCCATGTCGTCGCAAGGACGTGCTGTTAACAAGCTGGGGTCGGCACAGATGGAATGTATTTTTCTTAGTCAGCGCGGATAAAACTAGAGCCCATGCATGCCCAGCGTGCCAGCCAGACAATTGCGCTGGCTCGCATGTTCAGTAAGACAACTGGGCATGGAACTTTTTCGTCGAGACAACGCATGAGGCGTCTTTGACCCAGGACTCGACTCGGAAGAAGATTTCGTTGGGCTGCTTGTTGGACAGAGAGGCGGCTTGGGAGACGCGCAGGCCGGGATGCGTCGTTGTGCCCATCTTGATGATGAATGTTCATGATGATGCTGCACACTCGGAGCATCAATGAGCTGCTGTGGTGTGGTTGGGGGATGCATCATGGATGCATGTCAGTCACTATCATGGGGGGGGGGGGGGTCAGCTCTGTTCAATTGAAATAAAAAAACACATGACTGATTTAAAGCACGAACTCTGGTGCAGATTTTGATACACTGTATCGCATGCAAGCAACTACAAGAACAAAGGGAAGTTGAAAAAAAAAAGAGAAGAAAGGCGAGTCAATGTTCACATAATAGATCAGAAATCCCTGTGCGGTCCGTAACGCCATCGCTTGCCGTTGTCCTCAACCCACCATCGGGCTATAAATGCAGCTTCTTCCGCCCACTTGGCTGATTCTATGCCGTGGGCTCCCTCCACCTCTTTCAAAAATGCGTCAAAGTCAAATCCCTGCACCGGCCTCTCCTCTGTCGGGTCCAGCGCGAGATCGGCAAAGCTCCATTCGCTGTTGTCGATGACGGGAACGACTAACCGCAGCTGCGGTTGTCGAGCGTCGCGCACGCTAATCATGGCCCGGCCTGGGTTGATGACGGTGAATTGCCAATCTCCCTGACCCGTCTCGGATGACTTTTGCAGCTTACGGATCATGGTCTGCCCCTCGTAGTTTCGCGAGCCCAGGCTTCTGGCCAGTCGTGCGTGTTCCGGAGCCAGGGACCCCGTTTCCACGAGTAAGTCCAGGATGGTCGGGAGAATCTGTATCGACGTGACCGCATCGTCGACATCGATGATGGGCAGCTTTGGGTGCGAAAGCACCAGGGGAACGTGCAGATTGCCGACGTTCGGGTTGTAATACGCCGAGGACATGTCGTTTTCGGGCATGGATAGGCCATGGTCTCCAACCATGACGACGAGTGTTTCCTCCGCCACTTCCTGCTCGTCCAGTACACCCAGCACCTTGCCCAGCCATTTGTCGTCGAATCCAATGCTGTTGATGTACTTGGAAAGGTCCTCCAAACCTTGACCTACGGGGCCGTACGTCTCATCTTCGGGTAAGCCAAACGGATGGTGGCTCGTGCTGGTGAGGTGCGTGAGAAAAACACGCTCGCTCTTCTTCTTGGCCGACACGAAGACGTCCCGCAGATAGTCCTCCAGTGGAGTTTCCGGTATGCTGAAGTAGTTGACGTCGGGCAAGTCAGATACGCCATGTTTGGGAACGTGATCTTTCTCGCCCTTGAGGTATTCTTTCGATATGAGATTTTCCCCCGGATATCCCATGTGTTCCAACAAGCGATTTTGGCCATCAAAGTCCATGGTCGCAGACTGCATAAACCAACTTCGCCATTTGTCCGAGTGGAAACTCGAGCCCCCTGCTGTTCTATGCCTGTCGCCTCGGGGCACGTCGATATGGTTCATTGCATCAAATATATGTGGCATGCAGGGCGCAGGCAGCTTATGAACGACTTCGAGATTGAAATCCGCGACCAATGGGGGCGAGCCGCAAAGTGTCCCCACAAGACTCTTCAGCGTGTATGTAGCCGGTGTATAGGCGTTGTTGAAGTTGATGCCTCCTCGTCGTCTGCTCGCTCCCCGGGCATGCGGGAAGCTGTCGTTGTAGTCGCCGGTGATGTAGTTTGCATTGGGCGTCAACGATGCCAACTTTTCCTGCGCGTCTTCCGGCAACGTCCCGTTCTCGTACGATTCGACAAGTCTGCGCCAGATAAGCCCGTCCTTCTTGATTGGAAATACATCTTTCCTGGTGCTCTCGAGGAAAATGATGACAAGGTGGCGGATGGGCACGCTGGCTAGTTTGCGGCGAAGATCGGAGAGAACGTCTTCCTCGGCATTCGATATTCTCAAGGGATCATGGGCTGCGCTGTAGTGACGGTCGGGGACATAGCGCTGCCAGAAGCCCATGGTTCGAGCCAGTGACCAGGGAAGTCCGGCCGGTGATGAGATGTTGTGGACGGCTGTGAGATTATCCCATCGGCGGCCAATCCCGGAATTATATACGGGCTTCATGTTTTTCAGATTTGGAGACGAGTCGGAAAAGTCCACGAATGGCAGAAGTGCCGATGTCCAGGACATGAAGATCAGAGAGCTCTCGTGGGGTCGAATAGCGAAGCAAACCACCTGGCCGGCCAATGCGCAAGCAATAAACAGGTGAAACAGTAGCTTCATTCCTTGTCTGAGGCTGACCTTTTGTGGCTCAGACTTTGCTGGCGAGGTGCCGGATAGCGACCCGTCATCGCTGTAGTCATAGTCGCCCTTCCTGCCGTATTCGACATCATGCTGGGGGATCTGGCCGTAGCTGGTTTCGTGGACGGCGGCCAGGCGATCCGCCACGGGAGTTCTTCGTAGTACAGCTGCTACGGGCCACTTGACCAGATCGCATCCAAAGCCAAACAGAGCAAAGGAGGCGTCCTGCAGCACCCAGCTAGCCGCCAAGCCCAAAAGAGCGACCAGCACCAGGGAAAAGATGCCGGAAAGGAACATGGACCATGATGAGGGATCGCCAACCAGGCCAATGTTGCGCCAGTGGATTTCCGATCCGGACACGACAAAGAAAGAAACGTTGAAGACGCCGAGTGCAACGACAATGGACAAGAGGACGCTCGCGCCAAAGGTGGCAAGCGACCTGATGGGGCGCACAACGGCCAAGATCCAACTGTCCAGTAACAAACGTATCAAAAGAAGCAGGAATAGATCCTGGGCAAAGAACGAGTAGCCCCAGCGAAGCAAGTGCACCCTCGACAGTGCAGTGGCATGCGTACGAATGTGTACAGCCTTGGCGCCTAGCACCGACACGACAGCAAGCGCAAAAGCGAATCGTCGATTGGCGAAGCGGGAAGCAATGTTGGCAGCAGTTCTTCGGCTCACGAGTCGACTAGCGAGAACTTGTGCGCCGTTTCGTACATGGCACCATCCATGAGAATGTTCTGGAGGAGCATCGCGACGCTGACTCGGAGCCATCGTGCAGGCGATCCGGATGCTTCAGTGGCAGTTGGCCACGATGCGAGATGGTCGACGAGTATCGTATCGTATCGTATCGTATCGTATCGTATCGTATCGTATCGTGTGTAGTGCGAGGTTGCCGTCGAGGGCCTCATCGAAGACGGCTTGCTCTGCAATTGGATTGGACCGCCGTGACTGGAATCAGACATTGATGCAGGGGAGACGATTATCCATGAAAGTCTTCCCTTTCATGGACGTTTCTAAGCGATTGCGCCTGGACCATATACCATATACCATATACCATATACCATATACCATATCCACTGGTGTGGTACTCGGTAATACAATTCTTCAGTCTCTCGCCCAGGTCAGGTGGAGTTGGCTTGGCGTTGGTTGAGAGTCGAGACTGAGACGGCTCCGTGCGATTGCGATTCATTGTTCGGTTCGGCCGCGTCCAGGCACCAGCCAGCCAGGGTGCCAGCTGCCAGCCAGCCAGCCAGGGTGCCAGGCTCAAGCAGCGTTGATCGTCATGGAGGTGGCTGGTGCTGATCCTGTGTACTCACTCGGAGGAAGCAACAATAGCTTGGCATCTGGCAGCTGGCAGCTGGCAGCTGGGGGCAGGTGTAACAACGTCAACCAGCCGGTCCGTGGCCCGTGGCACGAGTGGATGTTGGTTGGTGGTTGCTTGCTTGGAGCAAGTGCGGGTGGGCCTGGCGGAACACAGCCTGCGCGCCTTCCGCTAATACAAGTTGTCCATGACCGTGTACTCCGCACTGTGCGTACTGTGCATCAAAAGAGGAAGCTCACGATGGAGACTGACTGACTGACTGACTCATGCACGCACGTTCTCCAGAGCATGACATGATGAGAAAACTGTATGACATGAATATGCAGCACAGCACGTGCATATGTACAGTCTAACCCCTGAATGATTTTACAGATCTACATGACAGGGCATGACAGGGGGGGTTAAGCGAATTAGGCACTAGAAAGAAAATAAGAGAGACAGGGACTAGGATGAGTAAGTACCTGAATTCCCTCACACTTTCTACAGAAAATTAATTATACATCTTCTACGGATCCGTACTAGCGTAATATACCCTACATATTTCCCTTGTAGCTCTCTAAAACAATACAGGGGTTATACTACACTACTACACTTACAGCTACTTGGACTCCGTAGCTGTTAGAGAGAAACAAAAGGTGGGGCATGTGGGTTTGTAAATTAATTTGTAAATTAATTAAGGGATCGACCTGGTGAAGTTCGCTGAAGGCAGATAGATCCCTGGCTACCTGGCTACCTGGCATAGATCCAACTCGGCGTCAAAGTCATGTCTTTGGCTGGGGTGCGTTGGTAGGTAACAATGCTACGCTCCCCCCCTTCCCCTTTCGCCATAGCGAGAACAGGAACAGGTATTTACAAGTGTGTTGGACCGGCTATGCATGAAGAAGAATGGGTCACTAATCGCGACATGATGCGCGTTTAGTTGCCCGAGAAAGATCATGCTTAGTCCGCAGGAGAGGTGACAAACTTGACATCGCTTGTTGGCCTGTATTCGTCCACGCCCTACATAAGCCATCTGTGGGCTTGCCCGCGAACCGATCAGCGATCCAATCGAGCCATTCTGCAGCTGCGCCCTTCAACACCGTCGTATGATCCAGATTCATGTATTGGCTCAGATGTACCTCGCTGTTACCTTCGACGCAGGTCCTCGCCCAGGATTCATGAGTGATGGCTGGCGCGACGATCCTGTCTTTCAGACCCTGCACAACCAGAAGAGGCCCCGTCGAACGGGTTCCGGAAGCCGGGGCCGTCTCGTTTTGCCATTTCATGAGCAGTGGGAGGTCGGCTTGGAGGCCTTCTGGAGAAAAGATCTGGCCTGGCGAAAGCCCGGCTATAAGGGCCTTGTGAGCCTCCAAGCACGGCTGCGCCGCTTCAAGAATGGGGAGTCGCTCGCGCAACGGATCCGCGAGCATCGTGAGATTGTAGGAGGGATAGACGTTCTTGAGTGCTCTTGCGAGAACAGTGACGTAGCCGGAGTTGATCAGGTTCTCGGCATAACGTTGGAGCGTGTCAATGAGCTTGGTCGGGGGAGCCAGCGCAACGGCACCCAGGTAAGTCTTGTCATTCTTGACAAGATGGCTCTCTGATAGCTTCCAGACGGCACCGCCGCCCTCAGAGTGTCCCGCGGCGACCCATTGGCTGGATAAGTTTTTGAACGCCTTCTTGGCAGCCTGTACGGAGTAGTACACATCTTTGGCGAGGGCAGAGAAGCTGCACAACTTGTTTGTTGTGTAGTTGTTCCCCAGGCCGGGATAGTCTGGGGCGACGACAGCGTATCCTTTATCAACGACGAGTTGCCAGGTGTCATAGTCATAGAGACGCGGTCCGTTGGATGGCGCGCACCCGCGGTACATGCCGCTCGTGCCGTGAGCCCATGCCACTAGCGAATAGTTGCGATCTCTTTGTGCCCATCGCACGGCGATGAAGCCGGTGGCGGGGACAGGCGAGTCGTCGAGGTCTTGAGAGGTGTACTGGATGCGGTATGCTTGGACGTTTTTTTGGTATGCTTTTCGTCTTGTATTAATTTGCAAGGTTCCCGGATCTATGGGGTGAATTTCCAAGAGATCGCCTGGTTTGGAGCCGGCGAACTTGCGGGAGGTTTCGTAGAATTTCAAGTTGAAATCATGACCAAAGTCGGCTAGATCTGCCTCGTTTGCCTCGTGTAGGGCAGCCTGACATTTTTGGTTGCAGCCGTGGGAGTTTGCGAATTCAGGGGTGATGTCGAAGTTGGAGCCTTGTAGGGCGTTTGAGAGCCCGACAAGGGCGAGGATGGAAGCTTGTACAATCCTCATGGTAACGAGCCGGCACAAACCAGGAGTGATGGCAGAGAAAAGAGCTTGGCCTATGGCAGAAGTTGAGACAAATCCCGAGTCGTAGCTTGGAAGAGTGTGAGGGGACCGCCTCGCTTAATATAGCAGGTTCCTTTCATGTGAACTATAGAGGTGCCTGGTATATAACATGTTCTCGAACCATTTGTCTGTGGACATGTGTATGCATGTGCGGCAGGGAGAAACAGCTCATACATATGTACGTACTGTACTATGATTCCATGTTGCCCATGAGGCCCATGACCCATCCCAGCGTTGTCGGTATACATGTTCATAATGCCCACTGCTTGGCATGGACACGGCGTCAATAGAAGCGGAGTTTCAAGGAGTCCTAGAAAAAATCTCTCCGCCATTGACTCTGTTCCACCGATGGAAGATGAGAACGTTTCTCCAGCTCTCGTCTAACCGTCCCGCTTGATGTGGCGACACTCGGCATTGCCAAGCGTGCTCTGCGGATCGCCCCCGTCCAAGTACGACGTGAATGGCAGCGTAACCGATACCAGATCCACAAATGTAGCTGGAAGTCTATCGTCTTTTTTTTGTTTTTTTTTTGTTTTTTTTTTCCTTCCCTCTTTCCCACTCTCCCGACAAACCAGCCAATCCAATAGCACCAATGCTGCCCGAGATATCTTGTGTCACGGTACATGTTCACGAGCTGCCCCTCTTTATGCTTCTTCGCGACCCAGTCGTGAAATGATGAAATACACTCGGAAAGTCAAAACCTCGGGGTTGTTGGCCTTTGAGAAACTGTAGAGTGACATGCTCGTCGGCTGCGTGGACTCTCGAGACGGAGGGTGAATCGTCTGTGAGGGGGCTTGGAAGGCGGAAGAGACTCAGTCAGGTGCGGTGGCTTTTTCCAGCTTCTTATAGAGGGAGCCACTGTCGTACTCGGTACTGCCAGCAATGATCGGTCAGGTTAATATGGGCTCGATTGGCAGGTGAGGAGGGGCCGAATCCGTTGGGTCAGAAAACAAAGTGAACAACTTACAAGTGGTACCAAGCAAATTCATGATCTGAAAGCTCGGATTCTGACCCCGAGTCCTCCACAACCAGCTTGCCATCTCCGTCCCACGCCGTATCGTCATCCAGTACCATGGTCCTACCGGTCAATACATCCAAGGATTGTATTTCGAGCTGTGGAAGTGAATGGGTCAAGATCCTCACGGTCTTGGAAGATGTCATTTGATTTGCAAGCACTTCTGCCTGCTCCAGGATATCGGCTTTTAGCTGTACGACCCCCTGAGAACCACATCGTTTGGAGTGGGCAGCCGAAGTTATGCCTGGGAGGCTGGGAATCAGACTGAGATTGATTGCCACGGGGCTCAAGCTGAGGCTCCCGCTCCCGCTGGGGCCGCAGGGCTTTAGAGCATCAGGGCAGATACTGCGCATGCGCAGATGGAGAGTTTCAAGTTTGTGAAGAAGAGCGCCGATGGCCGGACAGATGTGGTGGCAGCCATCTCCTTGCTCTCCCGGTGCTTTGAGGAAGCCGACGGATAGATCCAACACCAGGACTCTCAGACTCTCCACTGACAGTAGGTAACGTATCGTGGGGATCGACAGGAGGATTTCGGAGCTGTCGAGAGGCCCAAGAGACGGAGAGCCCCAAGCTCGCAGATTTCACGGGCGCACGAACGAACGTTGATTGGTTCATGTCTCCATCACGACTTTCCCCGCATTACTCCGCAGTGTTCCCGAATCCCAACCCCTTCAACCCCTTTGGCCAAAGAATCCCTGTGGTTGCAAAGCTCGTGTACGGCGAAAGCGTCACATGGGAACAGTTGAGGGAGGTGTACGGGACCATGCCACTTTTCTAGACGGCTTGCGAATGCTCGCAACCCTATTTATTTATTGACTCACAACAGCAACAACAACAACAATCTTCTCATACTACCGCACTAAGCATCAAGTTGGCCGTTCCTCCCTGTTACAGCATACTCCTTCGTTCAGATCTCCTCCAAAGCACAAAATACTCAAGAAACCCTTTTCGAATGCAGATTCAAAACCACCGCATATGTAAATACCTCTCATCCCACCTTCGTCAACACCCTCCGCCTCCATCACCCCCACCGCATCCGCCTCCATCACCTCCACCGCATCCGCCTCCATCACCTCCACCGCCAATAAACCCCCCGCCGCCTCCTCCGCCATCATAGTAGTTGTTCCGTCTCCTCCGCGGCTGAGACTTGCGAACTCGTTTCCGTAGACTATCTTGGTCCATGGCCACGGGACGGGCATTGGGGTCGAAGACCATGGCGTCGCCGTGTGCATGCGAGTTATCCTGGTTGCTTCTTGGCTGGGAGCGGGAGCCGAAGCATAGTGTTGGGAAGCACATTATCGGTGGAAATGTGAATGAATAGTGCGCCCGCTTAACAGAATCGTAGGATTACGAAATTGTATGCTTGTCGGGAATGGTTCGATTTAGCAGTTGATTTTGGACGGTTCAAGATCAAGCTGGATGTGCCATCACTTATACAACTCGAGTCAAGGGCGTCGCCTCGGCGCTTGAAGTCGCTGCCCAGGTCTCGCCCGAATGGGGCTGAGTGAGGCGGATTTTTGGAACGTGACGTGGAAACTCGCTAAATTACTACCTTTTCTGTCTTGGGGGGTGGTGAGGCTGAACTTCTTACCCACCCCTCCTCCAAGGGATTCCTATATCCAGGCGTCATTCTTGCCCTATGCGCTGACCATCGTCAGCCAGAATGACTGACACGGGCTATTTTCGGATTTGTGTTGCATTTTGTTTTGCGCATCCATCGGGGTATTGGGGTCTAAATACACGTTGTACAAGGGCTGACAAATGGAGTACTTAGTTGTGCCATCTATAATCCTGAAAGAGTCTTGTGACCTGCATACAGCTGCTCGCTTGGGTGGGCAGGCAGGCAGGCTGCCTGCCTGCCAAGTAAAAGCGGCTGAATGGCATTGAGCAGGCTTGCCTTGGGCCAGTTCGTGTAGGAGATGCCGCAGACTCGTTTGGCGCGCCAGATGGGAGGGAGACTTGAGGCGACAGTGATCGTGCTGCGCCACTATGACAAAATGAATTCCTCGCAAAGGTGTCCGTCCATTTTGCCACTGGTTTTCGTGCCAGATACCACTTCTCCAGTGGGATCACTGTGCTCTCTGCGCCCTCCCCCCCCTCCCACCGAGATGATTGCTTCGCATAGTTCCATGCCGCGTGACACCAGAGAACGGCTTACAGTACAACCCAGAGAAGCCTGTGATCTCGACGAATTCGAACAGCCGTCGAAACGGCCTTCGATGTGTCGCTGCCACTTGGAAGGGCTACCCGACACGAGTTTCAGAGCGGCGAGAAGTACACGCCGCCGTGACGAGCATGTTTGGGCCTTTTGCACAGAGGCTCGGAGCGAGCAAGCGGATGGATTCCTTCCCTACGGAGCTCTAAGTTGTCATGGCCATGGCTCCTTTCCAAAAGCGCCTTACGTTCCATTTGCCGCGCAGAGATTGCGAGCACGGCATAGAAAGAACGGCGGCCATCGTTGGGCCATCACGGGTACATGAACTCCGAAATGACGCCCATCGTCAACTTTGTCCAGGCATTGTGCGCACTCTATATGCGAGTTTTCGAAAAGGAACGAATGAGCTTGATCTTGAGAATGGCTATCCTAGGAAGAATCGAGACATGGTTTGAAGGATTGGGCCTCGTCTGGCGCGACTCGTCGTTTGCCGGCTCTCGAGCGTCAGGTGCTTGCTTGCTTGCTTGCTTGCTTGCTGGGTCATGGTTGGAAAACACCGGCGAATAGGACACACCGAAGCTATTTCTTGAAGTTCGATAACACGCGGGTTGGCTGAGTACTTGTCGTCTGAGGTGGATGTTGATCCGGGAGAGGGGTCAAAGACAAAGACTCATGTGTGGTCGGCCGTCTTGCTCTCTGGCGAGGGGCCTTCAGGCACGGCACCCGACTTGGTGAGCCGACATGGCACTCTGTGCACACTTGCTCCCATGGCAACGCCGTGCAAGTCGACAGAAGTTCTTGAGCAAAAAGTGGCCAGCAATTGTTCAGTATGCAAATTGCGTCGATACGACAAATGGGTTGACCCCCCACGTGGGACACGAGGAACTCTGTGTATGATTTTATCGACTGAGTGGGGTGGTATTGCCCGCACACATTTGGCATCGTCTGCTCCTTCCTCGCGTCAGCAGACCTCATCCATCGCCCCACCATATCTGTGCCGATTCCTTCGTCTCTCAATTGAACCGC
This sequence comes from Epichloe amarillans, assembly GCA_024072835.1. Taxonomy (NCBI): domain Eukaryota; kingdom Fungi; phylum Ascomycota; class Sordariomycetes; order Hypocreales; family Clavicipitaceae; genus Epichloe; species Epichloe amarillans. The sequence continues at coordinate 1,287,927 of CP099637.1, read as the reverse complement.
CAGATACTGGGGAGGCGGGAGGCGGGAGGCGGGAGGATTCAAGTAATGCACGAAAGAAGAGAGGCGCAGCCGACTGGCCGCTATTAATTTGCGCGTATATATACGGACTATGCCTTGCGACACCAACAAGGTGAACTCGCCAGCGGGGTCCAAAAGCGCCAATTATGAACACGACGCGCCGCGACTTGCAAGTTGGATCACGGCCCTGGTCACGAAACAAATGGCGTCGCCCGGTTCAGTAACTAACTCAAAAGACAGGGGATTGATTCTTCGGGGTGGGAAATAAAGGAGGAAAAAAGAAAATCAAGTCGGTGATGACAAGACAGCAAGCAGTTGCATATATTAAGAGGTTGCAATGCGGCCCCAATTACTTGAAGACAAAGCTTGCAGAAAGTGTAAAAAAAAAAGTACGGCCATGGCCATGACTTCAGATGCAGACCGCGTTGTTGCAGGCAAGAAGAGCATCTGGAATTCCATTCGATCAAACCCCAAGCTTGTGTTCATCGCCTTCTTCGCATCGTATGCCTTGCCCCCCTCCCTGCCCGATTGATATTTATGAGGCATTCAGTTCAATTGACGAAATCATTTCCAGGCTCGGCGGCTTTGAGTATGGCTATCAACAGGGCGTTCTCGGTCAATCGCTCGTCATGGCCCGCTTCGTCAACAACTTCCCTTCGGTTGTTCAGTCGTCGTCGGCTACCGGATGGCTCACGTCCATCCTACAGCTGGGGGGAATCATCGGGTCCCTGTCCGCCGGCGTACTGGGTGAGCTCATCTCTAGAAAGCACACCATGTTCTTTGCTTGCTGCTGGGTCGTCTTGGGAAGCTACGTGTACGTTGGGGCGCGTGAGGGCCTGCCCGCCTTGCTGTACGCCGGCCGATTCCTCACTGGCATCGGTGTCGGCTTGTTCAGCGGCGTTGGGCCCCTCTATAATGCTGAGCTCTCCTCCCCTGAGATGAGAGGCTTCTTGGTGTCGTTCTACCAGTTCGCAACCATCTTGGGCATCATGCTGTCCTTTTGGGTTGGCTACGGAAGCAACTACTTTGGAGGAACCGGTGACTCCCAGTCGGATCTCGCCTGGCAGCTGCCATCAATCGTTCAAGGAATTCCAGCGGCTATTCTAGCTGTTGGGATCTGGTTCATGCCCTTCTCGCCCCGATGGCTCGTCAAGGTTGGGCGTGATGAGGAGGCCAGATCGACGCTTGCCTGGATGAGGAAGTTCCCCGCCGACCACGAACTCGTTCAAGCGGAATTCCTCGAGATCAAGGCCGAATCGGTCTTTGAGAAGAGGGCGTTTGCTCGAGACTTCCCCCGCATGGCCGACGAGGGAAGCAAAAGTGCCCTCCGCGAACAGGTTGCACAGTACTTGAACTGCGTGCGCACAAAGGACAACCTGAAAAGAGTCGCAACTGGTTGGCTCGCCATGTTTTGGCAACAGTGGAGTGGCATAGACGCCAGTATGCGCTCGCTTCACGTCAATCCGAGGTCAAAACTAACAACGTTTCTCAGTCATTTATTACGCTGCCAACATCTTCCAGAGTCTTGGTTTGACCGGAGGCACCATCGCACTACTTGCGACAGGTGTGACAGGTGTGGTGTTCCTGATAAGCACGGTCCCCGCAATGGTGAGTCGGTGAATTGTGTACTTTAACTAATGTCTTGGGGAAAACGAATAAAAAATACTGACACGATGTACGTAGTTGATCATCGACCGAGTCGGGCGAAAGCCGATGCTCCTCGTGGGATCCGTGGTAATGGGTATAAGCATGGTCATTGTGGGCATCATTGTGGGCAGGTTCCGCCACGACTGGCCAAGTCATGTGGCTGCAGGCTGGACCGCAGTGGGTAAGTCTATTGATTGAATATATTGTGTTCTCACGCAAACGACAAATGGCCAGAACTAATGCTTTGTTCATAGCACTCATCTGGGTGTACATTGCCGCCTTCGGGGCGACGTGGGGCCCAGTCTCGTGGACTATCATCTCCGAAATCTTCCCATTGTCGATTCGTGCAAAGGGGGCCTCTATCGGGGCGTCAAGTAACTGGGTCAGCAATTTTGCCATTGCATTCTTCGTCCCGCCCATGCTGGAAGCGTGGGCATGGGGCACATACATCTTCTTTGCCGTATTTCTGACGGCTGGCCTATCTTGGGTGTGGTTCTATTTGCCCGAGACCAAGAACGCGACACTCGAGGAGATGGACCGAGTCTTCAAGAGCAACACGGGTGAGAGAGACGCGCAGTTGCTGCATGAGGCGCAACGCGAAGTTGGGCTGGCGGCCTTGTTGGAGGGTCGTCGTGGTGCGGTTGACCAGGCGGATATGGATTTGGCGGAGAGGAACGTGGAGAAGATGTAAAACCGACGAGCAGGAGGTGGATGGTCTCGGCCGGTCTGGTCATCTACGCGTATCTGTGAGTAGTAAAGCGAGTGAATGTTTCGCCCTCGCCCTGAGAACAGGAGACGCGATATCTGGCAGGAGGAGAGGGACAGGGAACCCCGCTTGCGTTGTAACAGGGCGAAACATCAGGTTGAACAGGTATACGGCATCATCACGACGAGACGAGTTTGCACTCCACACTGATGTGCATTGTTTCCATCAAGTCGTCTATATGTACACATGAGAGAGAGGGCTCGTCGGACATCTACGTTCTCCCAAGCACAAAGGCCCCTTTCATCGCCAGGTGTCAGAAAAGGTCCCGCTGCTACCACATCCGGTGGACGAAGTACCACTCAAGTTGGGATCACTCAGCCACACGAGTTTTCCGCTCGTCGTCTTCTTGATGTACTTGTACTCAAACTGTGTGGCAGCGGGGAGCTTGACCTGGGCTGTCCACAAGGGGTTGCTGGAGGTGTACTGCAAAGCACTCAGGGGAATGGCATCGGCCGGAGACCAGTTCTTGAGCTCGGTGAGGGATCCGGTGACGTAGATGCTCTCGCCGTGCTGAGTCTGCACCTTGACGTTGAAAGTCATGGTAGAGTCGCAAGACGGCGCGGCAGAGCAAACAGCGGGGACGGCGGAAGAGGTAGGCTCGCCCCAGGAGGGAGGAACGACGCCGGATCGTCGTTCGGCCATGGCGACGAATGCGGCATAGGACCAAGTCAAGTGGACAGCCGACAGGGGACTGCCCGAGTCTCTGTCGAACTGTTCGGCGAGGGATCCGTCCGAGGGCGTGTATTGCTGCACAACAGCAACGAAGCCGTCAGCGTAGGCGGAAACGGCCCTGATGATGGACTTGAAGGTAGCAGAGCCGTTGGTGTAGTTGCCCGTTGTCACGTCCGGTACAACATCTTTGAAGAAGGCGAGCGAGACGCTGTCGACGGAGATGGAGCCGATCTTGTTCCACTGATGGATGGCCGCATAGAGTTGCTCGGCTGCAGCAAGGGTAGCCAGGTACCATGGGTTGCCCTTGTAGTAAACGTCCTCGGCGTAGCGGCCGACGGCGGCAGCCTTGCCGGCGCTTCTTCCTTGATTGACACGATATATAGTTCGGAAGGAGTCGACAACGGCCTTGTGGTTGGCGAGAGCCCGAGAAGAGCATGGCTGGAAAGTAGCGTCTGAGCAGCCCGCGGCGGGATCAAAAGTGTGGATGGATGAGATCAAAGAGTTGGCATCCTTGCCAGTGCGACCATCGTTTACGTTGATGTTGGAGTCGATGTAACCGTCTGACCAAAAGCTCTGGGCGAAGCAAAGGGCTTGAGAGGCAGTGCCCTCGCAATCGGGACAAACCTTACCGAGGGCTCTGGCAAGGGCGCCGCCTTCGACGAGGGCGCGGTGGGTGGCCGCAACGGTGAAGAAGGAAGACCCGTTGGTCTCCTCCCAGAGGTCGTAGCCTGTGTGGTTCCAGTACTGGACTGCGTAGCCGAGATCCTTGGAAATGACGGGCCAGACGGTGCTGGCGGCTTCAGTCTTGCCACCATTTGCAAGCAGCCAGTTGGCGTAGATGGTGAGGGCAGTAGCTCGCAACGGGGGACCATCGCGCTGAGGCCTGCCCCAAGCACCAGTGAACTGTGTGAGATTGATGTGAAACTTGGGTTCGCCGAGTCCACCGGAGTCTGGACCACCAGAAGGGTTGGAAACGCCTTGGAGCTTTGCCTGTGAGGCAACGTATTGCTGGATCTTGGGCCGGAGAGACTTATCTCCAGCGATGAAGTGCTCCACGAGGACCTTGAGGGTCAAGGCCGAGTCTCGGGTCCAGGTGTACCAATCTATTTGAAGAATCTGTCAGCCGTCTATGATCTCAAAGTCAATTGCTTCACCATCTACGAGGGCGGCTTGACTCACAATCAGGATCCTGCTTGCTGGGACTGGCCACGACAACACCGGAGGCAGCTCCGCTGACCCTTGATCCATCGGAGCCGATGTTTGCCAAGACACCCTTGAGCGAAATGCCACTTTGCTTCGTGACGAAGTCGTTGACGTCTCGGCCGCGCAGACGGCTCTGTGAGGCAGACGAGTTATCGAGCCACAGGCCGGCAACAGCCAGGGTGGTAAGCAGGTTCTTCATGATGTTGCTGCCGAGCGATAGCAGCGGCGACTGGTTGTGATGCGAGTTTTCCTGGCTGTGCTGATGCAGATAATGCTCATCACGACAGGAAGCCGGGCCGTAAAGAGCTTTTATGTCAAAATAGTCGGCCATGATGGCACATGGTGATGTCTGTATGACACTATGACACCGTCTCGGGCACGACGAGGTCTACGACGAGGTCAGCTGGCGGGTGCCAAAGTAATGTTGACGCACGGCGGCCCCGCATCTCGCAAGCCGCTTGGAAGGTTGCAGAAGGTACTCGGTACAAACAAGGTTGTACCAGACTTGGTTGGGCAGATCGGTCCGTTTGGCAAGCCCACTCAGCCCGCCCCATGTACATCGCAACCGCCTTTTCCTTTTCCCCATCTTCTCCATGTCCTCCTGCCTCCAACCAAACCACCAAACCCAGCCCCCAGCCCGACCACGCCAGCCTCGGTCGGCCAGGACGACCGTATGTAGCGCAGTCACTCCAGCATTTCCCACCCCTCGAATCTCGAATCTCGAATCTCGAATCGCCAATCGCCAATCGCCAGTCGCCGGTCAAAGGCCTGACGCGTCGGGCCTATGCAGAAAAGCGATCGTCATAACCCGCGCACAAACCGCCGATCTGGAGATGCTAGCAAGTCCCCACCCGAGGAAGTCCATCAACTTGCCGGTTCGACAAGTGCCATGGCCAACCACAAAGCCTCATAATGGCAGCCTCCTTCCCCTTTTGGGCAACCTTCGTCTGAAGTCTCCACGTACTGTAGCAATCATGCTTGCAGGGGCTGTCAGACCGACACATCCCTGTCATCCAGCCAAGCTTTGTCTATCCCCCCCATGTGCAGTGCGGAGTGGAGGTGGCTCTCTAAGCCATGTCTACAGTCTCATTTGTCTTCACTGATGCGTCGATTGCAGTCTGGTGCCGCCTCTTTTTGATGATGCTTCCGAATCAAGATGCGGGGTGAATGAGACAAGATCAAACGTTTGAGGTATGTACGGGGCTTGTGGAAGGAGAAGGATTGATTGTAAGGGCTAATTGAAGACGCCGATTGGCCAAGACCAAGTGCAGCTAGCAAATGTGGAGCGGAGATGGAACTGTGAGACAACTCAACTCGAGATGCCGCTAGCCAGCCGTTGGATTGGATGGATATTATTGTATGCAACATGGACTGACTTTACAAGATGAACCCGAACAACTCTGCAACTTGAACCAACTAGCCATGGCGCCTACACCAAGATACCAAGATACCAAGATACGTATGAAACAGTCCCCTAATGCCAAACTGGACCTCCTTCAGTCACGACAGCTACTGTCCCCCACAAGCTACGCGACCGATGACTGTTCTGTACAGGGTCGTGTTTCCAGACGACAAGAATGATACAATTCATTTTACATGGAGTTACTGCCAGCCTGATCTTTCGTTGGCGTTGTTTTGAACATACTCCATCAAGCGATCGTACGCCTTCTGATCGTCCGTTTCCTGATGGAGCAGCGTACTAATTGCCTCGACCTCGTAAAAAGTCCATGCTGGACATCGAGATAAGAATAGCTGAATGAGTGAGTGTTTCTTCCTCCTCCGAGCACTTGAGCAATTATTTCATCAAGCACTTCATCCAGCCCTGCATCGCCTGCGTACCAAGCATAGTATGGGTCAACCGCCCCGGCGCCCCCCATTCCCCTGCTATACGGGACCACGTTACGCCCGGCAAGAAGTTTGGTAAGGGAAGGCTTTGCTTTGCGCACTTGATCAAAGAATTCGGCCCATGACATGGCGTTTGTCGCACCGCCGAGGCCGTGTACACCCCCGCTTGTACAATGCTCCAAGTCGAGATGTCGGAGCCCCTCGGCATGACCCTGTATGAACTCGACCAACTCTGGCCCCACGAAGCAGTTCTCCAGCCGTAACGTGTCCAGCTCCGGAAGATGCTCGGGTTTCAGCGCGAGCGGAATATGACGAGTCCCCGCCAGACCAAGCGGTGCCGAGTGCGACGCCCGGATATCCAAGTGGCTCAAGGCCGTCATGTAGCGAAAAAGAGTGTCATCGAGCGCAGACAGAAACTCAACATAGCCAGATTTCGTGTTAGGCTGCATGTGCGTATTCCAATAGTACTCCGCGCCCCAAATATCGATAGTGACCCATGTGAGCCGAGACAGAAATTGCCGGAACTCATCGGTGAAGAAGGCGGATGTTGCCTTGGGCACAAGCCCGGAGATGTAGAGTTGCCTCACTCGCGCATTGACGGCCAATGCCTGCCAAGTCTCGTTCATCAGCGCCCTCCAGTGCCAACTCTGTTCTTGGGCCGCGACATCATCCTTCATTTCGGACTTCTCAAAGACATCGATGCCCCTTGCCCCGTTGTCGTCCCAGCCCGCCCAATCTTCCAAGTCAAACTTGAATAACACAAAGATGGCGGCAAGATTCGGTGTTGCATGTCCCTCGAGGACACGACGCGCGGCAGGTTTCAGAGCGGGCGTAGAGTTTTCATAGCCCGGGGTGGCGAAGCAATCAAAGGTGATCCATTTTACGAACTGACCGTAGGCATGGACGGCCTCTAGGGCCGAGGAGGCTGACGCATGGCTGTTGTGGAAGCGTATTGATTTGAAAATTCGGGGTACTAAATGGACTCTTTGCGCTCTGCAGGTCATGCTCAGGCGGACAATGTCTCCTAGATCAAGGTGGTCGTACACCTCATAATATAACTCGAGGGGGACTGTGGAAAAGAAATTCATCTTCATGAAGATATGCTTTGTAGAGGAACTATTCTTTTTTTCTTTCTCTTCAGAGGCAGGTAAGCTCTTCGATTGCGATTCAAGCGTCTGCTTTATATGGTAAACGAAGATGTGTCGAGCAGTCAATGGTGCAAGTCAATGGAAGAACAAGTTGGGGGGGGCTCAGTTTAATTTAAAAACTCGCGAATTAAGCCATGAGTCACGGGGATGAACCAAGATTTTAATTTTGAAATTCTTGCAAACTCAAAGTGAGTTTGAATTTGACTATGCGGTTGCGAGTGAACACTATCACCTTCTACCTACAACCTAAAAGCTTCAAGTAGGCTCTGGCCCGGCATTTCGGCACCATGTGGCCCTGAACCTTGTTCCTTATCAGATCACCCTCCCGCGTTATACTTTGCACTAATTGCGTAATGGTATCGTCGTGGAAAAGGAATTGGCGCCCCTTGTTACCCGTGATGATTGAAGCGGTAAATGGAATGAAACGTGGTTCTATACAAGATACGCCCGCTATACCAACTTACACAAACATGAGCCAACTTTGCGACTTGAGATCCGCACAGCAAGCAAAGCACTCCCGTCGTGTTCGCGTGATGCGAGCTCGGGAAACAGAGTTGAGAGCCGCAGAAAACTGCATAAATGTAGAACTCGCAGGGACACCTATGCATCTTCCCTAACGAACTCAAATCAAATCTAAAGTTCGTTGCAATACGTATTAAGAAACCTATTCGTGCGGGGCCATTCGTGTAGAAGAGGTCCACAGAGTCATTATCAAGGCCGAGACGGCGAGGATCATCCGGTTGGACATTTGCCAGGTCATGATGCAGGGCCGCCTGGGGCGTTGTTGCCGTGGCGTTGTTGGTTGACCCGCCCAATTTCCAATGTCACTTGCCGTTGTGCATTATCCGTATGTATTCGACTTGGCTTTGAACGTGAGGCCTGCAAGTCGTAGCCACTGTTGGGAGAACAGGGGTCCTTTTCTCAGTTTACGGGAATGAGAAGGAGGAAGATGGGGGTATTTTGGGGTAGAACTGCACCGAGGCTTGATCCACGGCGATTCATGTCAACACCGCGGGACTTTTCTTCCGCAGGGAGCCAAAGACTATACGGATTACAGGGTACTGATCTGAGATTGTGACGTACGTTTTGACTATCTCGCGCAAACCCGCCATTGACCAGTGACATAAAGACGCATCATGAGTGCTCCGGCTGCAAAGACCGAGGGAAGGTATCGCGAAGAGAGTTACGCCAAAGATGTAAGGCTGTAATATCCAACAGGCAGAGGGACTTGTTGAAGGTCCATCCAGGCCATCCGCTTACTCATCAGCCGGCAATCGGGGGTTTAACCGAGATACTTACGGAGTACTCATCCTCTTGCCCTTCGCGTCATGTTCCCGTCTTTGCATCATTTTTCCCCTTCCGAATGCTTTCCACAATATGGCGTTTTATTTTGGTTCAGTGGGCATGGTGCGCCACAGGCGTCTGGGCCGCCTTCTTACGCATTTTCAGAAATGACCCGTCTTACCTCAATCCGTTGACACCTGAGCAATACGACAGCCTCGAAACAGAATACGCCAATGCCATAGACAGAGATGCTGTTTGCGCTCTGGCCTCCAGCTACAACAACGGACTACCATGTCGTGTCGCCAAGACAGACAAAGGGAGTTATAACGTCTGTTTTTTTGTTCTCTTTTATACTGTTGACCAGATGTGGGTTGTCAGAGTCCCCATTCAACCGGCCGTCCACAATGTCTGGGAGAAGTTCAAGAGTGAAGTGTGCACGATGCGGTAAAGTCCCAGCGTTTTCCCAGTACGATGAGCCAGTTCTGATCTTGTCCTTCACCAGGTATGTTCGAGAGAAAACGAGCATTCCGATTCCGCAAATTTTCGCGACCGGTTTCAGCCGATTGCTCTTGAACAACCCAACAAAGCAGGCTTTTATGATCATAGAGCACATCAAAGGTCAATCCATATCCATGGACCGCTTATTACGCAGCCCAGAAGAGCACCGAAAACAGTTCTATTCAGATCTCATCGATATTTTGGCCGAATTGCGAAAATTAGAGTTCGCCACAGGAGGCTCGTTGATGCCGGCCTCGACTGAAGCGCTGGAACCACGTGTCGTCAGTGCTTTCTCCATTCCTGATAATACCCTTCAAATCAACGGATGGTCAGCATCCCATTCGCTTTGCACGTCCACAGCTGAATATATCCATGAGCAATTACGACTGCTTTGGAACACTTTCTTGTTACCTGCCGAGGATCTGGATCAGGCAACCGCAGAGCTTGAGCTCTTTGCCCTTAATGCTATGAATCTCAACATGAATGATATCACCCCGATTGCCAACGGCAGCACATGCGCTTCGTTCGTTTTGGCACACGCAGATCTTCGATGTCCCAATATTATTGTTGATGAAGATCTCCACATTCGGGCCGTTATCGACTGGGAATGGGCAAGCACAGTTCCGCCCGAGTTTTTTACGCCGCCATCATGGATAACGAGCTCGGAAGATGTATTTCCCGAGTTTGTCGCCGTGTTAGAATTAAAGAGCACCTCTTCTTCCCGACACCAGCAGCTTGTGCAACAATGGAAGTATGGCGATGAGATGTTATTGCACATGGGCCAGATTTTTCGAGTACCATCCGAGCTTCTGAACGTGTTTTACAATTTCATTTACCCAACACTTTTCGAGGGCTCGTACGAGAGTGTGGTTTCTGACTTTTTCCGTTGCGATGAAAATAGGACGTGTTGGGCGGAACTAAAACGACGTCTGCATAGCTCTGAGCGATACACTAGGTATCTCAAGGCTAACGGTCTCTATGTGGAGGATGAAGAGAACCAGAAAATTAAGGATTGGTTGGCTAAGGCAAAAGAATTGCGTTTGGGTCAATGAGAATCGAGGGGGCCCTTGACATTGCGTCTGCCACCGTTACTTATTCTGCTCTTCATTCATGGTCAACCACATTTGTTCGATCATAGCACGCTTGTTTGCGGCGTCTTCCTTGTACTTTCTGAGCTCCTGATCGGCCCCGAGCGATGTAGCACCATCTTTTCTCCGACTCCTGGATTTGGAGCCGCTGTTGGACATTTGCTGTTTGCTTTCATGAGGCAATCCGTGGATAAATCGTTCAAGCTCTTCTAACTTGAGCTGCTCTTCATGGGCCTCTGCGATCAATGCATCCAGCATCTCCTCATGTCGTTTGGAATATTCTGGGTCCATGTTAAGCCTCGGCCCCGAGTATATGCTGCTGAACCTCTATAGACGAAAATGTCGGATACCATTCGAGGGGATAGTAGCAAGTTGTCACGCACATGTGGTGATTTGGACGTTGAATAATTGTACCAAAGGAACGGAAGCGCCAAGGTGCGGAAGCGCCAAGGTGCAAGACATGGCTCTCCTCACTGGTAAAGAGGGGTGCGGCCAATCAGAGCTCACTGGACGCTGATGTGGTGGTGTCTTGGAAGGAGTAGTCAAGTTCCTTCTCCACCCATGCACTCTTGTGACTTGGCTGCGAGCAATCATAAATAGTGAGAATAGCGCACACATTCCAGGTGCTCCTCTTGTCCACAGAATATGTGTGCCCCGCCAATGAGATGAGAAACTTGGGCAAAAAGAGGGAGCTCAACCCCTGGAAAATGTCAGTTGACAGCTCGAACCAGCGGGGATGCGACGTTGCCATCCACCTGCCGCCGTGATTTTCCATCTCGCCATTCATACCTACTCTCACTCCAACATTGAATGCTTCCATTATTTTCGCGATTGTCCAATCGAGAGCAACGACTTCAATGTCAGGCCAAGCACTAGTGTCTCCGGCAAACAGTCGTGTCGTCTCGAGCCCACGCAAGTCCACACCCAAGCGCCGAGTAGGTGCTCCGAAGCTTGATAATAAACTTCCGCGATTTCGCGATGTCTGTTTCAATGAGCGCCAGCAGCTCTTCCTCGAGAAGGTCCAGCAATGCAACGTAATCTATAACTTTACCGAGTCAGGCCTAGATAGGCAATCAAAAGAGGCCAAACTGCTGACGCTCAACGAACTACAACGATATGTCGAGGACAGCGGACTCTGGGTCGACGAGACCATGTGGCGCGCGCTCGTGGAAATGTTCGCAAACAACGCATTTCGACGCACACCGCATTGTGTGTACAGCTCCGGCGAGATGTACGACGCGATAGGCAATAGCGACGAGGAGCCTACACCTGAGATCGCGTGGCCCCATGTCGGCGCCGTGTATCAGCTCTTCATCGCCGCCCTGGAGAGCAAGTACCTCATTGCAGAGCTTGCCGATGAGTCGCACGTTGACCAGGAGTTCGTGACCTGTCTCTTGAAACTCTTCGAATCTGAAGATCCCCGCGAGCGCGACTTCACCAAGAAGATACTGCATTGCATATACCGCGTTTGTCACCACCTCCGGCCGTTTATCCGGCAGTCGATCAACAACATCTTCTTAAAAGTCACGTACGAGACAGGCACATGCACCGGTATAGCCGAGCTTCTCGAGATGGTCAGCTCCATCATCACCGGTCTGTCCGTGCCGCTAGAGGGCGAATACATCGTCACTCTGCACCGGGTCTTGCTACCGTTGCACAAGGCTGCGGCATTTGGAAAATACCACCTGCCGCTTGCCTATTGCATGACCAGATTTATCGAAAAGAGGGCATCTCTCTCCAACGAGGTATGCATCACCGCTCGAAAATCGCGCGACAAAAAAAATATTCTGGACGACAAGAAGCAGACTAATCAAAGTATGAGGGCAGGTGATTGCGGCGTTACTGCGCTACTGGCCCAGAACCAGCAGCGAGAAAGAATGCATGTTCCTGGACGAGATTGGGGACATCCTGGATGCCAGTGGCCCTACCGAATTCACGCACACCCAAGAAAAGCTGTTCATGCAGTTGGCAAAGTGTACCGTCAGTCCCCATGTGCTGGTCGCCAGACGCGCGCTGTTCTTCTGGAGCAACGAGAAGTTCTGCGACTTTGTCGAAGCGCATGTCGAGTCGATATTGCCCATCATGTTCACGTCTGTATATGAGAGCTCTGATTCCCACTGGAATAGGTGACCAGACTTCCGTTCCTGCTTGACAAGTCATGTGCGCCACCCCGTCGCTAACACGTCCCAATGTAGACTTGTTCGAAGCACGACGTACGACGTCATGATGTTCTTTGTCAATTCGAATCCCCATCTGTTTGACGACTGTCTGTACAGTTACCATGAGCGAAAACTGTACAAGGCGACGGAACAGGCGACGCGGGATGGGCATTGGGAAGCGGTACGCAAGAGGGCGGACGGGTCAGCATGGCACGGTTTGGGAACGAACATGGGATAAGGCGATAATAGCCAGCTTTTTCTTTTTTCTTGTAGATGATTGTCTTTTGGGGACTTTGCTTTTTCTTCTTCTTTTCTTTGTAATTTGCGGCTTCTTTGTGATTTTTGAAAAGTGCAGCGAGGGAGACTGGAACTTGAAAGGGTATACCAAATGTTTAGTATGATAGATAGCTGACGCAGTATGCCGAATCATGCTTCATCCCGAGAAAAAAGGCTCTTTTATAATCTCTTTCTGAATCCTCGCACTGAAGTCTGCATTTCGCTTCGAGACGAGAATGACCCTGACTGCATATGCAGACCCGATCTGCCGATGCCGACCGTGGTGGGTCGGTCGCTTGATTCGAGCGATTTGAGGGTCTCGCCCCCCCCCCCCCCCCCCGGTAAGACGAAGAACTCGAGCGGAAATAACGCGGACATGGGGGCGACGAGGTGGGGATAGCAGGCCGGGAATGTTTTCCAGAAAGTCGGATGGGACAGCTTCTGACGTTGAGAAAGCCGCGTGCGGGGGGGGAGGGGGGGGGGGTTCTGCTGGCTGTCTGCTTCGTCATCGGGCACATGCTCCGGAGCTTGTAGGCCGGCCGGCGCAGCCACAAGGGGCTCTACATAATTAGTAAGAGATCAGACGCTAGGGCCTGGAGGGGGGCGCTGTTGCTAGCGGGGGGGGGGGGGCGCTAGCGACAGCGCCCCGACCAGCTTCGGCCAGTTCTTTTGCTTTTGATCCAGGTCCAAACACCGAAATTGCGGAAATTGGGCATCGGTAAAATGGGCAATGGCATTTATAGAAGGGGTGTTTGCCCATGTCCACCGTCCCACTCACCCGTTTTTTTTGCCATGGCCAGAACTCGGCACAAAAAAAAAAAAAACCAAAGACCACAACTCGCGCTCTCAATAAAAAACTTGGTCCATCAACGAACCCCGTAACGTGCCCACGCTCAGCAGACTTGTTCCGCTTTCACATCTTGGACGCCGCCAAAACCTCCAATTCGCCATGGAGAACCAATTTCACTCCGTCGAGACGTGGCAAGGCCATGTTCTCGTCTCTGCGTCCCTGCTGCCGCCCTCGGTCGAGGAGAAGGAGAGAATCTATCCGGACCGCAGCACGTACGCACTCTCCTCGCCGCAGCTGCCCCTCATGAACGGACGCCACGGCCTGCACATGGCGCACGCATCGCTGCCGCCAGTGCCCGATTACTGGAACCACGAACATCGCGGCCAGGTCGAGCCCGTCGTCGATGCCACGTGCGGCTCGCATCTTTGGCTGCTGACGGCCCCGATGATGAACGTGATGCCATCGAGGTAAATTGCGCGCGTTGGCCCCAACTCTCGCTTCCTGGCTTTCAGTTTTACACCCGGTCAAGTATACTGACTGACTGAGCTCCTCTGCAGCACCAACTTTCGAGAAGCTTGCAGCTCAACGTATCCCCCGCCAGTACACAGCGACCCAATGTCAGCAGCGGAAGACGGCTGCTCAATATCGCCCTGCTGGACACCGAACAGCTATAGTACGGACTGCACGCCCCCGACTGACTGGGACGATGCCGCCACCGTCACCAGCTCAGCCAGCGCCTCGGCGGAACCATGGTCAAGACCCTCTACGCCCTCGCCCGATCGGTACTTTGGCGGGCAGCAACAGGCGCTGTTCTTCACAGCTGGGTTTCAGTTTCAGCCTCCTCTGTCGCCCGAAGATGAGCAGCCGCCGAAGCGAAGGAGGGTGAGCCCCGAGACGCCACCAACTCACAATCTATACGACTCTGATGGCAACGTGTGGTTTTGACGATGCGACGAATAATGTATACTTGACGATGTTGTTGTTTTTTTTTCTTTATATATATGAAAGGATACCAGTTCTAGTTAAAGGGGGGAAGGGAGGGGAGGGAGGTTCAGGCTAACCTGAACTGCATGCGTGAAAGTGCTGGAACACGAACGCATATGGATCGAAAAAAGAGTTTGCTTCCCAGTGTAATATCATAGTGTAGGCGCAAAGGCTACTTGGACACAGGAAACGTGAGGCGGCAAATACTATGGCCGCGCAGCTGTTTTGAATACATACGAGACGATTGATGAAACTAGGCTCGAAACAGTGTTCACCACTGATGATGAATTTTCGGAATGAACCTTTAGTTCCTTTTATTTTTCTTTTTTCGCCCGTGAAAAAGATGTCTGTAGTTCTTCTTTTTTTTTTGCCCCCATCCTCAACCAGAGGGCCGAAATTTCTCGCCACATCCACGTCTGCAGTCCCGGCGAAATGACGTCGGCCAGGGCAAAGCGGGGCAGAGTCGGCGAATGAAAAACTCGATTCAAACAGGGGTTCAGTAGCACTGCATACATTATGTACAAGCATATGTATGATCAACAGGGTCGAGCTCACTTCTATTGCCGACGGCTGCGGTAACGGCGTGTTTTTGCCACTGGCCGGGCCTGGTGCGGGCGGGCGTCCCAGCATCGAAATGTCTGGTGATTTCGAAATGTCTGGTGACTTCGATTCAATTTCGTGTTCCGTCGGCAAGTTCATCGATGACCCAGTTGCTGGTGCGGGGTCCACACTGCCAGCGGCGTAGCACAGCAGCCACAACGACAGCATTTCGTGTTCATGACATATCTCATTCCTGACATCTCCAGTTCATTGCTCCTTCCAAGATTCAGGAGTTTTACAACTGGGCTTTTCCCATTTCCATTTCCACTTACACAGTCTCGTCATGCCCAAACACACTCGCAGCCGGAGACCTGCCGCCGCAGCACGATCCGTGGCTTACGACCACCACACCACGGCCACGAAACCGTGGGAAGCCAGCAGCAGCTCACACGATATGGAGCACCAACACTCGTACGGAATGACGAGGTACGCAATCGACAACACGGACGACACTTGTTCCGCGTGGAGAACAAGCTCGAGCGGCCTCGCCCGATACAACGATATGAATCGCCTCTTTGCCACACGCTTCCCAGAAACGGCGGACGAGCTAGTCAGACGGAGTGAGAGAAAGCTAGATTCGGTTCTTGCCGAGGAGGAAGATTACATGACCGCGCGGGATATGAGTGCCATGACCACCGGTGATGAGATTGACGACCACAGCACGGAGAGCAGCGCCGGCAGCAGCAGCGAGGCTTTCAGCTTCATGAACAATGCGCTCACGCCATTCTCATTTGAACATGGCCAAACGGCTTTGTCGGATAGCCTGGACGACTTCCTGGCCGCCAATCTCAATCTGCCGCTGCTAAGCCCGTTCCCAGGAGGAGAAGTCGGAGCGTCGTGTCCGGAGCTCAACGAGACGGGCATGTTGGACGTGTCACTGGGCTTCGGCGACATGCCCGAGTTGGGCATCTCATCTGGAGAGTGGGATACCAGCTGGGACGCGAATACGGTAAGCGATGTACGGGCTGAGCCGGACCCGGCAGGGCAGCAAAGAAGTGCCCTGGGGATGGAGGGGGGACACGGTCGTCAAGGTGGCGAGGCTGGACACGAGAAGGAGGACATTTCCACTTCTGTCAGCCATGTTCGCCAAAGGCTGACTGATCTGGAGGGCTCTCTGCAGGCTCATGTGAAGGACCAACTGCTCCAATTGGGAGGGAAGGGGGGGGCGAGACCGCCGTCATGGTCAGTCATGTTTCAGGACCAAGGACAAGTCTCAGAAATGAACTAGACGCAAATCGAAGCGGCCGAAGACGGGATTGCTCGAGGATGAACAGGACCAGGGAAACAAGTTCCCGAGAACCGACCAGCGGGCGTGGGACGTGGGTATGTGTAAAAAAAAAAAAAAAAAAAATTGTATGGTAATGATGGAGTCGATTGGCTTTGTAACTTAACGAATGATCAAGTTTAGGCCCTTTCACACGGTGTCTTGGTCATTGATAACTTGTGGCCATGTTTCTGCGCAGCACGATGACTTGCGATGCAATATTGTGCAAACCTCCTTTTTTCCTCTTGTCTCGTTGATCTGTGTCTCCTCGGACTTCAACCTGGCTCTTTACCGAAAGGACTGCCTGCCGTACGGGGCTTGGCCAGACGACGCACAGGATATCTTGCTCCTCGGTGCGTGAGCTCATGACCTGCGACTCGTTGAATTCGCTCGTTGGCGCTATTCTTGGGACATGCATTGCGCGTCGCGATGGGGATATGGCTTGTGTGGGGATTTACTTGTTTCGAGCGCGTGCCTGTTTTGTAGGTGAGATGGTCCTTTGCGTCGTCTTCGATGACACCAGGGTAGGTTGCGGATGAAGGTAACGTGTCACCGAGTAGGCTGTATTGGAAGGGGAACATGGATGAAAACACATGGCCGCTTTATGGATGGCGGCTCAGGCTGCTCAGGCTTGCCTCAGTCATCTATGGCGACCCACCCGCGCAAGCGTGGATAACTCGAAATCATCACCCTCCAACTCCACTTGAGAGCGCACAGTCATCAGCCAACGGAGAAGAACAAGTGCGCCTCGCATGCACTTTGTAGATAAAAGCCTAGCCACGAAGCTCTGAATGTATTACCACCCTTTAAGGCCTTATCTCCCTTTGATTCAATTAGTACCCTATAGCCTACTAAAAAGAGCTATGCCTAATCTAAGGCCGCTGCCCTGTCACTACTTATAGCAAAGACTTGTTTAAGTAAGAAAGCTATCTATTATAAGTTTATAACTACTATTTACTAATCTCTATCAGCGTTAGGCAGGATCCTGCAAAGCAAGAGGCATTAGGGTTTTCGGGACGTACGGCATCGCGAATAGCAACACCATTGCAGGCCGGGCAAGGAGTCACTTTGACTAAGCCAACGGACAAGGGTACGCCATGCCGAGCATGACAACGTGCAGGCTACTGAGTAACTTCCAAGGTATTAATAAGCAGGACCGGCTAACCTTTAATCCGCAGGTCCTGCTCTTTCTTTTCTCACGTTGCCGTATTATCCTGCGATGCTCCACCACTTCACCTTTCTGCAACTTGGTCACAGAATGCTCCTGCCTCAAAGTCCACTCAAGCTTCGGGCGTCCCTTCGCCGCGTAAAAAAGTGCTCGCATCGCCGTAACATTTTGTTCAGACTATTGTGTCCAATCCCCTGGTATTTTTCACTCCCACCCCCAAAAACGCCTACCGAGCTGGCAGCAGGCCAAGGTCGAATCCCCATTCAACCCAATATACTACAGCTCCACAGTATTCCCCTTTTCCGCATACGCGACACGCCGCTTTGCTCTCTCTACCGACTTTACGAGAACCTTTGCTTGGGAAATATCGTCATGATAAGCTATGAATCCGACTACTTCTTCTCCCATACTGAAGCGCCCTGGAAACTATCCGAAATCCCCGATCCTCAAGACCCCGATCCCGTTCGATACGCCCTGCTAGCAAGTTTCGCTGAGGCACTTGTTGCTGCGTTCAATTGGAAGCTGGAGCAGGGACTTGGGCGAGGCGGAGCACAGAACGCCGGCTCTGACGACGGCAGGCTTGAATCATCACCCGGATGGACCGGGAGCGTCAAGCCTTTGCCGGAGAGACTCAATCTGCGACCGAACGATAACGAAAGTGCGGATCCAAATTTCTTGAAGAGAAACATCGAAGCGCCCATGGGCTATCTGTACTGCGTCTGAGCTTGGGAGTTGAACTCGACGAGAAAAACCAACTGAGCCACTGTACTCAACTGGTGATCCCAGGCGACCCCCATCGTTCCATGTATGCCTTCGCAACGCGCCTGTCTATGTGGCCGAAGATCACCGTGGTATAAGAAGACTGATATGGACTGAATCTGAAGAGCCTCCAAGTATTGGTTGTACACCTGGTGTGTTCTGGAAAGGATTGCCGATTCGAAACTCGAAGGGGCTCATGGAGTTTTACAATAATGTAAGAAGTCCTTCCCCCTCCCAGGAATGTATGAGTAGAGCAGAGTGGCTGAATAGCACAAAAAAAAGGGTGCCTTGTTGCGTTATTTATCATGTCGCGATAGTTGTCGAGAATGGAGCACCCGCAACTTGGATTCGTTTGCCATTCCGCACCATCCTCTAAAGCACGCCCGGGGCGTGAACTTTTACGGGACTAACGACAAGGCACCACGGCGAATGTCCATATTCCAATACAATCGGCCCGAAATCACGGGCTTCTCAGTCTGTTGCAACCCTGCCTCTATCGCCCTCCATGCTCACACACCAGGAGATGATCTGTCCTTCTACCAGTCAACGCCCACCGATTCATCTTGGGTCTATGTGCCGCTTGAGCACGATGAGCATATTACAAGCACTTGGATGCGTCATCCTTCCCCCTTGAAGAAAGCATTGGCATTGGCGTTTGGGACAGATAAGGGACGTTTTCACTTGCTGGGGGCCCAGACAACACCGACTCTATCAAATTACACCTGGGAGACAACCCAGAACTTTGAATGCTCCGGAGCCCGCATCTCCACATCCGGATCGGCGTTCCTGTGAGGACTTTCACTGGTCCCAAGCCTCTGTTGAGAATGTCGTCGCAGTGATTCCGTGTCGTCGAATGACCAAAGAATCGCCAGAATTCATACGTCTTTTGCTGCATTACTCAGATGGAAAAAGAGCGTGTGTAGGACAGGTTCGCTTGGACTGTCTTGGCCCTCTTCTCGCTGTTGAGTCCTCCCCAAGACTTTACCTCGGCTTTAGAACGACTGACGAAAATCGTCCTTACATAGCTGGGATCGAGATGTCCGCCGCGCACTTGGATAGAACCGTGGCCATGTAGTTCGAAGTGTCCTGGAATGGTACAATCGAATGGTGGTATTCATACCGACAATGCCAGGCAGGAGTATGGACGGCAATCTTCACTTGCCCGTTTGATGCGCCTGCTTCGCCACTAAACAACTTTACCGGCGGCCGCAATACACTCTTTGGTCTTGTACCTGGCATTCGCGAGACGGGTCGAAACAAGTCCATGGCCACTCCATGGCCACTCTCTCCAAGGTTTTCAGCGGAGTATTGCACTATATTCTGTGGTCTAGTGTCGGACGTGACACTATATTGTACTGTACTGTGTTCCCTTTGGTTCGCATGTTCATTGTCACACTGATCCTAGTGTCTCCCTCTTCTTACCTTGAAGAAAGATGGGAAATTTTCTGTTGTTTCTGGCTGGCTGACTTGCCCGCACTGGAGCTAGTAGTCTTGCTACATCGACCCGGAGCGAGATGAAATAAATGCACGTGCGCGGGTCCAGCGGCGGCGGGCGTTATCACGACCCTGGTCCTTGTTCCTTGATGATGTCGGCCCGGGAAGGCGGGTCGGGGGCGGGACCGAAGCGGGACGGCAAGCAAGTTCGCCGACCGTATAATTATATATCATGATAACATGTAATAACATGTAAACATAGATCACGCAATCTTGCGGGCGTGCATACATATATCGGTCCCCCCACCCCCCCCTTGTCCCGTCACGGCCAGACCACGCTCGGCAAGGGTTCGCTCCTTATGGATCGGCGATCTAATCCGTGCCGTTGGCGCCACAAGGCCAGGCCAGGCCAGGCCAGGCCAGACCAGGATGTCCAACCAGCGTTTTATTCTGCCTGTCTTCGCTTGATGTTAACACGGCGCTACAAATCGTCTGAAGTCGAGGTTTGGCCAGAGTGCTAGTGAATAGCATGGAACGCAAGGGTTTCTCTTTTCTTCTTTCTTCTTCCTCTTCTTCATGTCTCGGCCCGGCCGAGCCAGTCAGTTCTCCCGCGTGAGAGTGAATGAATATGCCAAGCAACGGCCCAGCGGCGCGGGTTCACGGGAAGTGTTTCCAGTTCCCAGCCGTCGTTTGGCTCAAGTTTCTTTTGCCTTGGCCCGAGGGACTGGTCGACCCCGCATATTGTGGGATTAAACCCTTCTTCGTCGCGGGCGGGGCAGGGGGGTGTGCTTGGGCAAGCGAGCGCGTCGCCGGATGATGGATTTCATTTCCACGACCCGAAGAGAATAGAGACGGGAAAATACAATGCGTCATGTCATTCTCTCCTCCAACCGAGACTCCAAGTTGTCCCGTTCTCTGAAGATTGCCCACGGTAAGAGCGCATCGTCCAGTGCTGCCCCCCCCCCCGGTCTTTACCATGTTTGAAAAAGTAGTCAAGCCAGAATGGTATGGTATGCGAGCCTCATGGGTATAAAATTCGTCTGTGTAGCTATATGGGATTACAGATATAACACCGACCATCCAACTTTGATTGAATGAATATACAGGGGGTAGAACGGCCCCCGTCACAAACCCGCCACGCCGCCAAGAAGTACGCCAAGAAGTATAACAAGACGAAAAGATAAGAAGAAGAGAAGAAATAAAAGACGCTTATTTCCCATTTTATCCCTTGATCCCCAGTACGCCGTACCAAGACACGCAAAAAAAAAATAGAAAAAAAAAAGAATGGACCAAGGGGAACTCGTGAGCCCGGTCAGCACCTCGCTCCACCATTGGAACAAGCTTGATCCCCATCGTCGACAGAACAACTGGCGTGAGAGTCTTCATGTAGGTAAACGCATTTACTGCCTTTGCAGGTAAGACTATTGATGTCTGCGGACATGGAACATCCCAACTTGGAAGGAACGAAGCAGTCCTGGAGGAAGTGATCATTAGCATGGTGCGAGAAACGTTGCGTCGTGTCGTGTTTCGCACAAGACGCAAGACGCAAGACGCAAGACACAAGGAAGGGTTAAAGAAGTTTGGCTTACTGCGTCGCTTGAGCACCGCTGACAGTGCAACTTGGCTGCGGCTGGGCATGGTTTGCCGGGCGGCGGGAAAGCGACATGGACGGCTCCGGCGAGTTCAGCCGCCATCAAGGACAAGAGAAGGACAAAGATGTTCATTCTGGGTATTATTTCGAGGAGGTACGTGTATGTGGCTGTGGTGTGTGAGTCGTGTATTGCGTATTGTGTGTTCTTTTTTTTTTTTGGGGGGGGGGGGGGTCGTGTAGGAAATCGTTGATGGAAAGCCGAAGGGATTACGCCACGGCGACCTCTTTTATATCCAGGACCCCCAAAGAAGAGTAAACAGTAGAAAATAAATAGAAAGGGGTTCTTTCAGGATTTTCAACCCCCCCGCTTGGCGTGAGGCATTGACAGGATTCGGACTCCTGCAATCTGCGCTTTCATCAAGTTTGATACGTGGCGAATCATGCTCCCCCAAAACGGTCCTCTGGGTCCTGACTCGTTCGTGGGCCGCTCTTCTCCATGACTTGCGGTTCGTGGCGAAGTTGAAACTTGGTGACGACCCGGGCCCGCCCCCCCCTTGTTAACCCACGCAACCCAGAAACGAGGCCCGACGGCGGCTCAATCAAAATCTCTCCTGCCGCCCGAATACACTTTTGCTTGGAGACCAGGGTTTCGGATGCAAGCTGTCCATGATGGTGATGCATTCACGATGCCGCATCTCCTATCTCCTTCAGCGGTCCCCGGCCCCGGCGTGCGTTGGACTGAACTTGAACTTGTCGACGAGTCACCCCCCCCCCCCCCCCGTCCCCGTCCCTGAAGTCGTCTTCGTCCGATCCGATCTGATCCGACGTCGAGCCAAGCAACTTGGAGAAACGGCAAGACGGCGGCAACTTGCTGCGCCAAATCGAGCCGGCCCCGTAGTTAGCTGCTCGGGGCCGAAGAGAAAAGGGCGAAAGGGCACAACTGCGCTAGTCCCAAGTCAGTTTGGTTGGGAGGGGGGTTTTTTTTTTTTTTTTTTAATCGACGTGGAAGGGAAGGGGGAGGGCAGGCGCTACGGAGCGGAGTTCAAGACCCGCAATAGACACGGACACGGAGCGTAGGCCCAACTTGTTGGCTGTTGCACCCACAAGGGCATAATTGATCCCTACCGCACGATAGTCTCACTATTTAACTAGCTAAGACAGGAATCCACCCGCGCAAGTTATTTTCCAAGGCCTCTGTAGTTTCATAGTACGTTTTATCGTTATACTAGTACCCCACTAATAGTACAGGTACTTAGGTATTTAGACTATAGTCCGCACCCTCTTATAGGGTTAGATAACTTAATAGAGGTTATCACATTAAACCCTAGCTTCGCGGCCTAATATAGTAGCAATTACGTAGTGTTTATAATAATTATACCTTTCTTCTAAATTAGTACTCTTCTCTTTAAATTAACCTATTATTTAATCTTTAAATAATTAGTATGTGAGGCCCCACTCATAACAACAACACCCGGAACGCTAACGCGCACCCCGCGACAGGTCGGGCCCTAGGGCTAGGTCCACGTGACACTGGCAAGCCACTAGCTATAAGCTCCTAGCTTGCACATATAACACACTTAGACCTAGTAAGCTTTAGTAAATATACAAAAGCCCCTATACCTCTTGCCTAGCTACTATTATTCTTATAATTCTAAAGCTTTACCCACTAGCTACCTAAGAGTAATATAGGGGGGTTTTGAAAATAGAAGGGAATCTAGCTAGAGGGATAGGAAGACCTCCCTAGTAGATTCTAATGCGGCGGCTTCTAGATTCACTAGATTACAGCAGTATTCTTTAAGATAGAGAGCTTTAATAGGTAAATATAGTTAATTCCTAGCTAACAAATAGTCTAACAAGTAATAAGAGGATTTCTAGTCCCCTTATAGACTTACTAACTATATTAGAGAATCTAGGTCGCTAGAGAGGTCTTAGGAGCTACTTTTTATTTTCCGCAAAACCTATTTATATAGGAAAAATAAAAAATTAACTCATAGCTATATAAACTAGCTGCCTAGGTGGCCTAACTAAGCACTTTAATAAACAACCCTATTAATAAAATATACTATTAAATCCAGAAAAATTTAAGGATTCGAATAGTATACGTTAGCCTTTTATATAACTACTAGTTGCCTAGTTATAGTTAATTTTAGCTTCCCTATAGGGTAACCTAGTTAGCTTAGTTATATAAGCCTATAGGTTAGTTATAGGAACGTAGGTTATAACAAACAACGCTACAAGCAACGCTTGTAACTAACGTTATAACAACGCAATAAGGCAACTAGTGGGCTTATAAAATAGTGCTATAAATAGCATTATTTTAACACTCCCTCTAGAAAAGTATAAGGTAACTAATTTAATACCTAGACTTAGCTCTTTAATAGATATCTAAGTTAACTATAAATTTAATAATAAATCTAATAACTTTTAAACTAAAAATAGTAACCCTTTTTAAATTAATAACTTTTAGGCGTAATTCTAGTGTTTTTGTTAATCTTTTTTCGGTTTTTCGACTTTTTAGTTAATTTTGTTAGTTTAGATTAAGCCTTTATATTTGTAAGGCCTAATAGTTAGATAAATTATTAAAATTTATTATTAGGCAGGGGTTTAGTTAAACTATCTACAGGCATCTCTTTAGTGTTAATGTAAATAACCTTAGCTATACCCTTCTATACCTTTTCTCTAGTATAGTTAAATTTTAGCAAGGTATGCTTTGTTTTACTATAGAGAGCAGGGTTATTAGCGGTTATAATAGCGCCTTAGTTATTACTAAAAATTAGTACTAGAGGTGCTATAGGTAGCTTTATCTCTTTAAAGAGACTATAAAGCCACTCTAGCTCCCTAATAGCTTCACATAAGGCATTAGATTTAGCCTCTAATATAGATAAAGCTATTGTAGTTGCTTTCTTTAATTTCTAGCTAATAGGTCCTTTAGCTAGCTTATAGAGATAAGCATAGGTTAATTTAGAGGACTTATTACCTGCAAAGTCACTATTATAGAAGCTAATAAGGGTTACAGAAGCTATAATAGTAGATTTAGACCTTCTATAAGTTATAGAATAACCTATAGAGCCTAAAAGGTACCTAAGTAGGTGTTTAGAAGCATTAAGGTGCTCTATAAACAGCTTAGATAGCGCTATAGAAAGCCACTAAACTAGAAAGGTAATATTAGGTCTTATAAGGAGCATTAGGTATATAATAGTCCCTATAATACTCTAATATAGCTTATGATTAGGGGGGGAAAGAGGTTTAGTTAAGTAGTCTACCTATTTTATAATTCTAGGTTATAGAGGAATTTTAATAGGTCTAGCATCCTTTATATTAAATCTTTCTAGGGCTTTAGAAATATACTAGGACTAGTGGATAGTTAGGGTCCCTTTCTTTTAATTTCTAGTAATTTAAACGCCTAGGAAAAATTCGGCTAGCCTATGGTTTTCTATAGGATAAGCTTTATAAAGCAGCTTCTTTAGCCTATTAATATAAGCTAGATTTAGTCCTATTAGAAGACAGTTATTCATATAAGTCACTATATATATAGATATAGTTAGGTTAAAGAAGACAGCTAGGTTAGATATAAGGGGTTAAAAGCCTAGCTTTTAAAGAAAGTCCTTTAAAACCTACTACCACTCTCTAGAGCTCTGTTTTAATCTATATAAAGCTTTTTGTAGGAATATAACCTGCTTTTAAGAGGGTTTATAGCTATACTTCTTAAGTAACTTAGCTACTTTAGGTGTAAACTTAGCAAATTTAGTAAATCTATTAGGAATTTGCATATAGATAGCTTCCTTTAGTAGACTATTTAGAAAGGCCCCTATAAAATTAACCTGTTTAACTTCCTAGTTATTACAAGCCACTAGGGCTAGTAAAATCCGCTAACTAGGGGGAATGCTAGTTATAGCGTAGGTTTTAATATAATCTTAACCTTCTATCTGCATAAACCCTTTAGCAATAAGTTAGGCCTTATACTTTAGAGGATTATTTTCTTTATCCTTTTTAAGCTTATAAACAAGCCTATTCTTTAAAACCCTCTAGCCCTTAGGAATTTAGTCTATCCCTATAAATTTAAAGGTTCTAGTAGCTAGAAGCTATTTAAATTCATTAAAAGTTACATCTATCCATTTTTAACTATCCTTACTTTTTAAAGCTTATTTCTAGGTCTTAGGGGTATCTAAATTATTATTAGTAAATAATTTAGCCCTTTATTATACCTTAAAGCATATCTCCTTAACGTATAAAGATATATTAAAATCATTAATATCCATAGAATCAGAATTAATTAAAAAATCCAAATCTAAAAACGGTTTTTTAATAGCACCCTTATTAGGGGCGCTAGAGCTAGGGCTCTCTAGGGGTAGCGCTAGAGGCATTGCAGGCACTAACATGGGCGCTATAGGCGCTAGGCTTTTAGGAGGCTTTAGGTAACTATCCTAAACTTCTAGATTATCTCGTGAGATATTAGCTTCTCCCTCTAAAGGATTAGTCCCTAAAGGCTTAGGGGACCCTATAGAGCCTATATCCTCTATAATTTTAATAAAGCTAGTCTTTATAACTAACCTTTTAGAGGGAATATAAACAAGATAAATAGTAAAACCTAGAGTAGCTAGTAACTAACTAGGGATAGTCCTAGGGGCTAGCTTTTAAAGCTTAGATCTTTGCTCTAAAGGTATTAAAACCTTATAATAAGACCCTATAGCCCTAATTTTCGAGAAATTAGGCTTATAGGAGGTCTTAGGCTCTAAATTAGCTAGAAATAGCTACTTAGGGGTTAAAGGTTTAGTTATATTAGCTATGATATTAACTAATTCCACTATAGCTAGAAGGATATAAGACTATAGATATAAGGGTAGCTTAGACCACTAAAGTATAGCCCTAAGCTAGTCTAGGATAACCCTAATAGCCCTCTTAACTAGCCTATTCTATTCGTAAATATAGGGGCAAGAGGTGCTAAAGCAAATTCCCTTAGAAGATAACTATAACTAAAGTTTATTATTAATTTTAGTACCTCCGTTAAAGTAAAGGTGCCTAGGATACGCGTTATATTGGTTTTTTAGGGCCCTAAAGAAGCCCTTAATAGCTAAAGAAAGGGTTAAACCTTCCTTATTAGCTAATAAAAAGCACTATTTATACCGGGATTTTCGATTAATAAGGATAAGGACTATAGCCTTCTTATTATGTAGTATAGGTTTAATTTTAACTATATCTCCCTCTAGAATATCTAAAACTCTAGGGGGGTCCTAAATAGGTTATTTAGTTAGTCTTCTAATAGCTTTAGATTACATATAGGCTATGCAGTTAAAATCCTTTTCTTTAATAGCGGAAAAATTAGGGATCCCTTTAGCTAATTTTAATAACTTCTTTAGTAAAGGGAGGCCTATATAGCCTAGTTAAATATGCTAAAGAAGGGCTAGATCTAGTAGCTTCTTGTAACTAGGATTTAGGTTAGATTTAGGGCTATTATCCCCTAGCTCCCTCTATTGCTAGGCCTCTTAAGAATCATAGGCCTCTAGGGGTAATAGATAGCCACTATTATCACCTAAGTTATTAGGGTATAGACCTTCTAAACCCCCTATAGAAGGTGCCTAACTAGGAGGAGCTTTAGTAGGATATAGGGCTAAATCATTGTCTTCTAGCTCTTTAATTCGTTAATATTCCTTAGGATTAAAAGCTAGTTACGGAATTTGCACCTCTATAGGGTAGGAAAACCCTAACTTATTCTTATAAGCTCTTTATTATTATTACTGTTATTAGTTGCAATATTAAGAGCCTATAAAGGAGAGGTAGGTTAAATGCTTATAGATTATAGGAGTAAGTTGCCCCTTAATCTATAGAAAGAAGCTATGTTTAGTAGGTTCTAATAACCTATAGGGGCTTTTATTAGCTAGGAATAGCTAGTCTTTAGCTAGATAACCTCCCTTTAGATAGTGAGATAACCCACTAATTAGGTTAGTATCTATGCCTAGGAAATATAGAGCATCTAGCAAAGCTAAGGGCCTATATTCTAGTGGATTTTTCTTAACTAGAATATTAAAAACAGCTATACCTCTTCCTTTAGGAGAAATAGGTCCTCCTACTGTAATTATAGCGCTAGTTTTACCTTTCTTTAGAGGTTTAAAGTCTCTAAAAGAAGCTCTATTATTATAAATATAATAGGAAGAACCTGTATTATATAAAAGGGAGTTCTTAACTATATCATTAGAGTAGCTAAAAGTAGGCTTGCTAGTAGTGTTACTAGTGGTAGAGGCACTAGAACTATCTAAATTAGAATTAGAATCACTACTATTATTGCTACTAGATTTATTAGAATCTAATTCTTTAACGTATCCTATAGCTAGGGTGTAGCCTAAAGCAAAAGCAGCTTCTTTTCCTTTCTATTTTTCCCTATTACTACTCTTCTTTTTCTTTTGCTTCTTTTTAGAGGCCTTAGAAGGGTTTAAATCCTTCTTATCTTACTCTTTAGTAGCATTAGAGTCCTTCTTAGGGTTAGAATTAGAAGACTTCTTTTCCTAGTCCTTAGAATTTCCCTTATTATTATTAGAAGCCTTATAGCTAAGGGCTTTAGCTATAGGGGAGGTCTTATCCCTCTATTCTTCTAATAAATCCGCTATAAGGAACTATAAATTTAGGGTATTTATAGGTAGTCCTTATGCCCTAGAAGCTCTAATAGTAAATCTTTATCTCTTAGCCTAACTAGGAAAGGTCTGCTTTAATGCATTAATATAATAATTTACTTAATTAATAGGGGCAATCTTTACACTATAAAGCTATAGTCTAGCTAGTAAATTATTAAAATTAGTATTAAAAGCCTCTAAAGATCCCTTATAACTTAAAAAGTTTAGGGAGTAGTAGCTAGCGTATAGTGTACTACGCTGGATTTTAGCACTCTATAAATATTACCTAATAAGGACTTTATAGGCTTCTTTAGGGGATTTTTGCTAATATATAGTAGCCTATAGTCTAGGTTAGTAGCTATCTCTTAATATTATTAAAAGAATAGCTTAGTTATAGTTAGCTAGATAGCTTGCTAGGCTTAGATTATCTATAAACTTAGGTAATCCTAAGGCTTTAAATTATATGCTTAGGGCTTGCTTCTACTAATTATAGTTTTTAGGGCCTTTTAGCTTAGCTCCCTCTAAAATAAAGTAAACCTTCTTATTTAGTTCCTTTATAGCACCTATATTAAAGGTAGCTTATAAGTTACTAGAAGGTACGCTTATAGAAGTAGTAGCTATTAGGTCTTCTTCTAAAACCTTAGTATTTTTTTCCTTAGGTCTATTAGAAGCCTAAAGGCCTTATATAATAGTTATAGTTTGCGTTAATTTCTCTAGAAGATTATTAATACTAGCCTTATTTTTAATATAATTATCCTCGCTATACCTAATAAAATTAGATAAGGTCTTGCCTTATTATTTAATTTGGCTTTTTATCTATAGTTATAAAGCACTAGCCTAAACGGCTAGTTAACCTTCTATATCTATCTTACTAGGGTCCCTAGGGGGGCTAGAAGGACCTATGGTAGGTGCCTTACCCTTATAACTAGGTGGTGCTATCCTCTAAATCTTAAAAAGAATCCCTATATAAAAGCTCTAAATTCGTTCCTATTGTAAATAACGCACGCTAGAAATTACTTATGTTGCAATCTAGTTATGTACGCAAATTATGTGGCGGAGCTATTTAAAAGGGCAGCCCTTAAGTCTAAAAAGTGGGTCTTTAGTATGCGTAGGCAGAAAAATAGCGGAGAGGGGTCTCTAAGAAAATTTTCTTAATACTAAGGATAGGAATTATAGATAATAGGTATTACAGAAGCTATAACGTAACGCAACGTAATGTATAGTGCATGCAATGTAGTGTAATAGGTTAAAAAGCCTAGTATATAATATACTAGATGTCTAATGATTTTAAAGGGTGTAGCGTATTTACTATTGTAAATAATATTAAATATAACAGTCGTAGTAGTGAATAGAATCACTAAAAGTGGTTGTGGTTGTAACTAGATAGTTATAGGTTATGGCTGTAGATGATTTTTAACACTAAGGGTCTAATGTTACAATGCGTGGCGCTAGTAAATAAAGAGCTTTAAATTCTAGTGGTTTCCTTTGTAATCTTAAGAGCCTATAGGTATAGTAGGTAATAACTAGTACCTAAGATTAAGTAGTAATCGTAGTAGAATAACGCAGTAATGTAGTAATCTATAGGCCTTCCAGGCTTATAACCTTTTGAAAATAGAAGGGAATCTAGCTAGAGGGATAGGAAGACCTCCCTAGTAGATTCTAATGCAGCGGCTTCTAGATTCACTAGATTATAGTAGTATTCTTTAAGATAGAGAGCTTTAATAGGTAAATATAGTTAATTCCTAGCTAACGGACAGTCTAATAAGCAATAAGAGGATTTCTAGTCCCCTTATAGACCTACTAACTATATTAGAGGATCTAGGTCACTAGAGAGGTCTTAGGAGCTACTTTTTATTTTCCGCAAAACCTATTTATATAGGAAAAATAAAAAATCAACTCATAGCCATACAAACTAGCTACCTAGGTGGCCTAACTAAGCACTTTAATAAACAACCCTATTAATAAAATATACCATTAAATCCAGAAAAATTCAAGGATTCGAACAGTATACGTTAGCCTTTTATATAACTACTAGTTGCCTAGTTACAGTCAATTTTAGCTTCCCTATAGGGTAACCTAGTTGGCTTAGTTATATAAGCCCGTGGGTTAGTTATGGGAACGTAGGTCACAACAAACAACGCTGCAAGCAACGCTCGTAACTAACGTTACAACAACGCAACAAGGCAACTAGTGGGCCTATAAAATAGTGCTATAAATAGCATTATTTTAACATAACCCTTAAGAGGTTTTGCTTAATAGTCTTATTAAAATTAACTTTAGTGTAATACTTAATAGTCTTACTTAAAGGCATTATATTCCTTATAAGCTCCTTAAGCTTATTATAAAGGGATATATACCTTAAGGTTATTTACTTATATTTAAGACTAAGCGTTATTATAAACTAAGTGTAATACTCTTATAGGGCCTTTATAAGGCTCTAGAATTAGCTATTAAATACCTAATAATAACCACTAAGGACTATGAACTAAGCGCTATCTTTAGCATTATTAGGTTATTAAGGGTACTAAAAATAACTCTCTCTAGCTATATTATAACCTTTAGAAGAGCTTTCCTAGGGTTACCACGCGCTACTAACTACTATTCTACTGCTTTGCGAGCGTGTCTAAACTCCTATAGTATCTATTATAGATAATTAATTCTATATAGCCTTTGCTACCCTTCTCTTTACTAGAGTTCTATTTCCTATAAGAATTAGAGGCTTAGGAGGGTAATCTAGCTATATAATTAAATTAGGATTAATAAAGACCTAGATTCTATCTTTAATAGCTCTTGCCTTAACTATCTTATACTATAGGTCCTAGTAGTAAGGCTTCTATAGCTTAATAGCTAGCTTATTGCTCTTAGAAGACTCCTTAGATATTGTGAGGATGCCTATAGTGTTATTGTTATTAAACTAATAGATAGTGATATTAATCCTAGCGTGCTAGGGTTGCCTAATTATAATATTAATGAATTAGGCCTCTCTTTTGCCGTGTTTATACTATGTGAGAATAATAGTAGCTAGGCAAGAGGTATAGGGGCTTTCGTATATTTACTAAAGCTTGCTAGGTCTAAGTGTGTTATGTGTGCGAGCTAGGAGCTTATAGCTAGTGGCTCGCTAGTGTCACGTAGACCTAGCCCTAGGGCCTAACCTATCGCGGGGTGCGCGTTAGCGTTCTAGGTGTTATTATTATAAGTAAGGCCTTATAATTATCCCCTTACTTTTAGCTAGGCTTTTAAATAGCTTTCACTAGCTATCCTATAGCTATTTACTAAGTAGTAAATATATTAAAATAATAATAAATAATAAGTAGCGCTTAGGTATAAATTTATCTATAACTCTCCCCTTTATTATAGGCTTTTCCTCCCCTTAACACTAGTAATTATTTTTCTAAATATTATTACACCTTCTATTACCCTAACTTTTACCTTATTATTTATTACACTCTTACTATAGATAAGGAAACTATTCCCTTTAAGCGCTACTCCTATATATACTATTTACACACTAGGTATACTAACTTTAAGAAACACTTACTAGCTAAGCTATAATTACTATAGATAAACTATTAATTCCCTTGCTATCTATTTACTATTACTTTATAAATAAAGCATTCTAAGTGCTATATCTAATGCTATAAGCGTAGTAATACTTATAACACTATAACTATACTACTTTTCCTTAGTCTCTTAGTAGCTTATTACTAACGCTCTTATATAGGCAATGCCTATAATATAGGGAGATTTTCGTAATCTCCTAGCTTATCTTAACTAGGTTTAGGCACTTATAAATACCTATAGTAATAAGGATCTAGAGAACCCTAAGGATCCTATGTTTTTAGAGGTAACTTACTATTATTTTAGCACTTACTACCTCTATCTAATAATAGGTTTTAACTATACTAATATAGCTTATTATATTATATTTAGTTTAATAGGGGCTATAAAGGTCTATTAAGTTTATATTTTTACTACCTAATTACTAGCTTCTTACTTATGTTTCTAGGTAGGATGCCTTTATATTATACTAGTAGTATATGGTTTCTTACTAATAATTATTAGTGTTTATATTCCTAGCTCTAGTTCCTAGGGTAGTAAGTTACATTCTAGTCTAGTTTTACTATCTATTTACTAACATTTTAGTAGCTAAACTACTTATAGCTTATGTCCGCGTAGAACACACATATAGTTTTGCGTTTACGTTTAACTAACCTAGGTTTTATGCCTTAGGCTATAGTAGTCTATTGCTTTTTCCTAGTAATAGAGAGGGCAGTTACAGAGGATAAGAGTATAGCTAAGTACCTTATTTTAAATAGGGAAATTTTCACTTATAATAGGGCTATAATAAAGGGGTTTCCCCTAACTCTCCCCTAGTTATAGATATGTTTTCTTTTATTATTTAGTAAATAGTTTAAGTTGCTTTTTTTATAGAGTGTAATAGTAGCTAATAAGGCTAGGCCTTTTCTATAGGAACCTTATGTCTCTTTGCTTATAACTTGCTTATATCTTACTACCTTTTTTCCTTAGGTTCTAATACCTCCGGAGCAGAGATCTAAGCTTCAAAAGCTAGCCCCTAGGACTATCCCTAGTTAGTTACTAGCTACTCTAGGTTCTACTGTTTATCTTGTTTATATTCCCTCTAAAAGGTTAGTTATAAAGACTAGCTTTATTAAAATTATAGAGGATATAGGCTCTATAGGGTCCCCTAAGCCTTTAGGGACTAATCCTTTAGAGGGAGAAGCTAATATCTCACGAGATAATCTAGAAGTTTAGGATAGTTACCTAAAGCCTCCTAAAAGCCTAGCGCCTACAGCGCCCACGTTAGCGCCTATAACGCCTCTAGCGCTACCCCTAGAGAGCCCTAGCTCTAGCGCCCCTAATAAGGGTGCTATTAAAAAACCATTTTTAGATTTAGATTCTTTAATTAATTCTAATTCTATAGATATTAATGATTTTAATATATCTTTATACGTTAAGGAGATATGTGTTAGGGTTGTGGAGGCTACGGAGCGACACAGGTAATAGAGGCGATAGCATTATGTATAGTAGGACCCACTTAGGGCTCGTAGCGCCCTAGCTGCAAGGTTACTATAAGCTAGTTATATAAGCGCAAAGGGGGTATTTAGGTAAAGGTTACATATATAGAATATAGGAGGCTAGAGATTAAAACCCTTAAGCATTACTACTTATCTTTAGCTATTTAGCTACTACTTATTTATACTATTACCTTATTCTATCTATTTTAGCCTAGAAGCCTTAATAAGTTAATCTCTCTTTCCTATTAGGGTAATAGGCTATTAGTAAGGTAAGAATATTAGCACTATAGAGAATAAACACTTACTTAAGGGATACTAATAACTCTAAAGTAAACACGCTATATAAAGGTATACCTATAGATTAGAACTTACTTCTAAAATATAAGTCTTCTTATCTAATTACACTAAAGAATTCCTATATATTAGAACCTATTATTAATAGTAAGGAAGCTATATTAAACTATAGCCTTATATAAGTAAAGACATAGCTATAAATTACTTAAAAAAGGCAAAAACTTAAATAGCTATAGAAAAATTTATAGGAAGTAAATACCTCTCCCTAATTAGTTAATGCTAATAAAGGCCTTACTCCTACCCTATAAACACCTTTTACCTAAGACACTACCCCTATTCCTTAGGAAGCATTACCCTTACTTAGACTTTATAAATATAGTATAGTAAAGATATAGCTAAAAGCTTCTATATATAAGGGGGATACCTATAAAAACCTATAGATATTCTTAGCGAATTTAAATATAACCTTTACTATAAATTAAAATATATTTACTAATAACATAATAAAAGTTATATACACTAGTAGCTACCTAGTAAATAAGGCAAAGTAATAGTAAATATACTTTACTACTATAAATAGTTATATAAATTACTAAAGCTATACTTAGGTAAAGTTTATCTAATAGCTAAAAACTAAAGAAATAGATAAAGATAGTTACTACCTAAAAGCTATAGAAATACTACTAACCCTTTATTAAGGTAAGGATTAGTTATTCTAGACTTTTATTAAAGTCTAGGGGAAGGCAAAGGTAGAATTACCTAAGCCTATACCTAAACCTCTAAGAATTACTTAGTTTATATAGTGCCTAAATAGCACTATAAAGAAGTAAGTATTTAGCTAAGAGTACCCTATAAGTTAAAACTACCTTATTAGCTAAGGAAAGAAAGCAAAAGTAGTGACTAAGAAAAAGAAAGGGATTTCTTATAAAGGCTACTAAGGAGGTAACTAAGAAGGTAACTAATAAAAGAGAAAAAACTACTTAGTATCCCTAGAAAAAGAGCTATAGAAAGGATACTATATAGGAGTAAGGGGCTTACTAGTCTATTATAAGTATAGGAAACTAGGCTACCTATTAACTAGGTGCACTAAACTAGACTATAGTATTTACTAGAAAAACACTTACACTACTAAGATACACTAAGCTAGCACTAAGTAGGCTAGGAGTTACTTAAATATAAATAAGACCCTAATTAGCATAGTAAAACCCTAGGAAGACGCTTTTAATATAACTTAACTTAATAAGAGTAGTCTTCTAGACCTATAAATTTATATAGATATTAAGTTATATTAAGATAACTACTAGGTAGTAGTGCTAACGCTATTTAACCCTAGCGCTACACATTCCTTAATCCACCCTAATATGCTAATAGACTTTAATTAGTTAAAAGTATAACCTTATAATAATACACTTAAGAGTATATTAGGTAATATTATACTATATTAAGGGATTTTAAAGAAAATAGTGTTAGTTAGGGATAGCATAGGCTATATAAAGATATACTAACTTAGCTACTATATTACTAATAGTAGCAAAAAATTAGTTTTAGGAGTTAATTAGGTAAGAGAGTATAAGCCTATAATAATATCTTAGAAAGATAGACTTTAGAGATACCCTATAATAAAGGAATATATCTTATTAGTAATAGGGTTATAGGATAGTTAGAAAGTAGCGAAATATATATCTATTATAGTAGTACTTAACCTATAGGCAATGTATATAATTAGGCATATAGCTACTATTAGACCTATAGTAAATAAGAAGAAAGGAAGTAGTGTTAATATAGTAATAGAACTAACTAATAAACCTAAGAAAGTAAAACTTCTAGAAGCTTATAAGGAGTTTAAAGATATGTTTTTAAATAAAAAGGCTAGTACCCTTCCTAGCTTAGGTAGCTATATATATACTATTAAATTAGAAAAAGGAAAAGCACTACTATAGGGTCTAATATATAACCTAGCTAAGAAAGAGTTATAGGTGCTTTATAAGTACCTAGTAACTACATAGGAACGCGAATAGATCTAAAGATTAGTTAGCCTAGCAAGCGCCCTAATCCTTTTTATGCTAAAAAAAGGGGGAAAGCTATAACTATGCGTGGATTATAGGGGCCTTAATAAGATTATAGTTAAAGATAAGGCCCCTTTGCCCCTAATATTAGAAATCTTAGATTAACTAGGGGGTGTAAAGATTTTCACGAAGTTAGACCTTAAAGATATATACTATTAGCTACGTATTCACAAGGGTAATAAGTAAAAAATAGCCTTCTAGTGTAGATATAGTTACTTTAAGTATCTTATAATGCTATTTAGGCTTATTAACGCGCTAGTATCCTTCTAAGAGTATATTAACAAAGCTTTAGAAGGCCTTAATAATCTTATTTGCATTATTTACCTTAATAACACCCTAATATTTAGCTATAAGATCTTAGAGTATAAGGGTAATATTAAAAAGATCCTTAAGAGATTTTAGAAGGCTAACCTTTTTATTAATTTAGATAAGTGCTAATTCTCTATTAAGGAGGTTAAATTCCTTAGTTATATAATCTTACTAAAAGGAATCTTAATAGACCTAAGTAAGGTAAAGGTAATAGTAACGTAGCTAATACCTATCTATGTGTTTAATATCTAATCTTTCCTTAGGTTTACTAGATTCTATAGGCGTTTTATTAAGTTATATAGCAAAATAGTTATTCTATTAATAAACCACTTATAAGGTAACTAACTAGCGAAGTTTAAGCTAGATAATAGTAAGCTAGTAGTGTTTAAGGAACTATAAAAGCTATTTTAGGAGGCTCTAATTTTAGTCTACTTTAACCTAATATTACTACTATAAGTAAAGACTAATGCCTCTAGATATGTAATTAGAGCTATCCTTATAATATTAGTGCTAGGTTACTAGCACCCTATAGCGTTTATGTTAAGAAAGTTAAAGGACGCTAAATTACGCTATATAACACTAGATATAAAGCTACTAGCGATTTAGGAGGCTTTTTAGACTTAGAGACACTACCTTACTTACTTAGCGTACTTAGTTACTATAATTATAGATTACCTAAACTATAA
The DNA here is from genome assembly GCA_024072835.1 of Epichloe amarillans. NCBI lineage: Eukaryota > Fungi > Ascomycota > Sordariomycetes > Hypocreales > Clavicipitaceae > Epichloe > Epichloe amarillans. Next base: position 1,251,737 of record CP099637.1, on the reverse strand, counting down.
GTACCTTATAATAAAGCCTAAGCTAACTAGTTACTAGGTTACTATATTAGATAAGCTATGCCTATTTAACTTTACTATTAAACACTAGGTAAGGAAGCTAAATCCTACTAATCCTTTATTATAAAGGTTAGACTATATTAGTAAGGAAAGGAAGGCTAAGGCTTTTATGTCTTAGTTACTAACCTTCCTTACTAAGTTTACTACTATTAGGCTATAGGGGCATTACGTTAGTAATAGCTTAACTACTAGTTAGGCATATCTATAGTGTGTTAGGTTTATAGTTAAGGAGTAGTGTAAAAGCAATAGTAACTTAGTAAGCACCTTATATCTACGCTTACTACCCCTTAATAGTAAAGTAATAACCCTAATAGTAAGTAAGAGAACCTCTTCTATATTAATCTTTACTAGGCTAAGTAAAAGGCCTAAGCATGCAATAATAGAGCTATAGGATTATAGCAATTAAACCCTACTAGCTAGTTTAAGAACCTCTTTTATATTAATCTCCGCTAGGCTTATAGAAGTAATAGTAAGTAAGTTAACCTTTACTATATTAACCTTTACTATACTAGTTAAAAAGTCTAAGAGCGCTACTAAGGAGCTATATACTTATAGTAGTATTAAGGCAAATTACCTAATAGTAAGTAGGAGAACCTTTTCTATATTAATCTTTACTATGTTTATAAAAGTAATAGTAGGTAGGAGAACCTTTACTATATTAATCTTTACTAGGTTAGTTAATTTATCTAAGAGCGCTACTAAAGAGCCACTAGGCTATAGTAGTGTTATAATAAGAATCTTAGTAGTTTAAAGAACCTTTTCTAAGTTTAACTCTAACATTAGGAGCAAGGCAGCGGAATTAGAAGCCCTAATTTAAGTCTTATTATTAGAAGCGTAGTAAGGGGATGCCTTTATTACGTAGTAAAAGTTATTACTAATAAGTAGTAACTCTAGTGCGTTAGGACTATAGTTAATTAGTCCCTCTAAGCTAGAGGCTAGAGAGCTATAGATATAGACTATAAGATCCTCTAAGTTACTAATGTATAAAAATCATGTTTTTATTTCACTAGGATTACAAAAAGAAATTTTGCTATTAACCTATAATAATCCTATAGTAAGTTATTAGGGGGTTAGTAGGACCCTTTATTATATTATAGGCTAATATTACTAGCTATTAATAAAGAAAGATATTAAGGCATATATCTAGTCTTACGTTAATTATTAAGTTTTAAAGCTAAGGTTATATAAGCCTTATAGCAAGTTAGCTATGTTACTAGTGCCTAATTACCCCTTCTAAGAATTATTAATAGACTTTATTATAGGCTTACTACTAGTAAAGGATTAGAAGTTTTAGTTATATAACGCGATTTTAGTTATTATAAACTAATTCTTAAAGTATAGTATTTATATACTAGTGTCTATATAACTAACTAGTAATAGCCTTACTATAGTGTTTCTTAAGAACATTTTTAAAGACTATAGCGCCCTAGAAGGTATTATTATAGACTATAGGTTAATATTTACTAGTGGATTCTAAAGGACTTTCTACTACCTTATTATAATAAAGCGGTAACTAAGCACTGTATTTTACCCCTAGATAGATAGGCAAATAGAGTAATTAAACTAGGTTCTTAAGCATTATCTAAGAGCCTATGCGTGCACTAAATAGGATAATTAGGTAAAATATTTGCTAATAGCATAGTTTACCTATAATATAAGCAAGCATAGTAGTTATAGCCTAACGCTAGCGAAGGCGCTATAAGGGTATAACCTAAGGGGACTATATTAGGCTATCCTAATGCCTAACTTAGTAAATAACTAGGTAGAAAATAAAGTCTTAGAATTAAAATAAAGATACTTAGAGATTAAGTGGCTACTTTATAATATATAAGTATAGTAAAAGAAGTATTATAATTATAAGAGAATGCTAATAGAGTTTAAGGTTAAGGACTATATTTTGCTATCTACTAAGAATATTAACCTAAGATAACTAAGCTAAAAGCTTATAGCTAAGTACCTAGGGCCCTATAAAATTAAGAAGGTAGTTAGTAATTATAGCTTAGCCTATTAATTATAATTACTAGCTAGCTTAAGACTTTATAATGTGTTTAATATTACAAGCCTTAAACTATTTAAAGGGGATCCCACTAGCTATATAGATATATCCTTACTATAAGATAATATTAAGGATAATAAAGAAGAGTTTAAGGTTAAGAGAATTATCTTATATTAGTATAATAGAAAATAGTAGAAATTCTTAGTGAAATAAAAGGGCTATAATAGCTTAGAGAATTTATAGGTATTAAAAAGAGATTTTGTTATAAGGGATATTATAAACAATTACAAGTAGTAATTAAGTAACTAGTTTGTAAAGATATTATTACTTTAGCAATTTAATATATAAAATTTTATAATATAAAAAGTTATATTCTCTTAAAGCAAACTACTATATAGCTACTAAGTACCTATTACTCTATTATTATATTTACTATTACATTTTCCTCTATAGTAGCTATAGGAGCTTTATTATTAAAGGACCCCTCCTTATCCCTATAAATAAAGAAATAAAGCTCTTTAGGGAGCTTAGAGAGGCTAATATAAGCAAGGAGCTATAAAGCATAGGCTATAAACTAGCTATAAGTTAGCAAAGTAAAAGCTATACTAGAGATAATAGGACTTACTATAGGAGCATTTTAAGCTATAAAGCGTAGGCTATTAGCAATATTAATCTAGACCTTAAGGTTAGTAGCATTAAATAGCTATAATATTACTACGCGCTTATTAGCGTTTGCCTTATAAGTAGCTTTTATAGTTAAATAGGCCTAATAAACTCTCCTATAGTAATTCGCATTCTTTATAGTAAGGAGTATATTATATAATTTACATTTTACACACACTAAAGCCTAGCAATAAGTTAGCTTTAATTAAGTTACTAGAATTAATAATCTTACTAGACACTTATAGTAATAGCTACCTTTAGAAATCTCCTTTATAATCTTAAAGAACTTATAATAGAGAATTATAATTCTTATAGGACACTAGTAATAGGTTAGCTAGCTAAAAGCAGTGGCCTTAAAGGGGCACTTACACTAGCATATATTTTGTTATTTTTTGCATAGTAAGCGCATTTTAAGGAATTACCTAACCTAAGTTAGTATTATAAGAGTAAGAGGGGAGTAGCTTAGTTATACTAGGGGAATAATAACACTTATTAGGAATTAGCTTTCTATCTATAATATACTAAGGTTTAGCTCTATTATCTTTAGGGGTAATTTACTAGATTACTACCTACTAACTATAGCGAAGGCAAGGAATTTTAATTATATTGCTTAGTAAGTTAGTAGCTATAACACTATAAATAAGAGGTAAACTTATGCAAATGTTTTTAAAGCCTATAAAGCCCTCTTATAAGGGGATTTCTCTAGGGTAAGCACTAAGGGTCCTAGAGTTATTAGGCAAATAGAAAATATTATAACCTAGCTATAAGTTAGTAGTAAGTAAGTAGGAAGTAAAGCAGTGAGATACTAACTATAATACTAACTATAAGAGCAAATAGAAAATAAGATAATAAAAAGAAACTCTAGATAACGTTAGTAACTACTAGGCAGTAGTAGTAAGAACGCTACTATAGGGCTAGTAAGGCTAACTTATAAATTTAATATTAAAAAGTAAGAGGGATAAGGAGGAAAGGAAAAGAAGAAGGAGGGGAAATTTAGTCTTTTTTATATTAACTGCAAACCCCTTAAGTAATTTACGCAGGTAGTAAAAGTAAGCTATAGGTTAAAAAGCTAGCGTTATAGCTATTAATAGCTAAAGTTATAGCTAACTACACACACCTAGTGAGCTTATAGTAACTTCACTAGAACTTATAATTAAATACACCCTAATATATAGTATCTAATACCCTATCCCTTTTAGCTAATAAGAAAATATAACATAGGGTATTTACTTTTGCAAAACTAGTAGGAATAAGAATATAAGCATTTATAAAGTAACTCTATAGCTATAACTATATTATAACTAAGAGCTTATAGGTAAGGTAGGGAATAATAGCTAAACCCGTTATTAATAGGGCTATTATCTCCTCACGCCTTATATTAGGACACGTAAGGTAAGAGTTACGTAGGAAGTTTAGAATAGTAAGTTTACACTAACTAGGCAGCGAGTATAATTAAGGGTAATTATAAAGTAAAGGGGGTACTATATTAGGGTTATAGAGGCTACGGAGTAATATAGGTAATAGAGGCAATAGCATTATATATAGTGGGACTTACTTAGGGCTTATAGCGCCTTAGCTATAAGGTTACTATAAGCTAGTTATGTAAGCGTAAAGGGGGTATTTAGGCGAAGGTTACACATATAGAATATAAGAGGCTAGAGATTAAAACCCTTAAGCATCACTACTTACCTTTAGCTATTTAGCTGCTACTTATCTATACTATCACCCTATTCTATCCATTTCGGCCCAGAAGCCTTGACAATATGCTTTAAGGCATAATAAAGGGCTAAATCATCTACTAACAATAATTCGGATACCCCTAAGACCTAGAAACAAGCTTTAAAAAGTAAGGATAGTTAAAAATGGATAGATGTAACTTTTAACGAATTTAAATAGCTTCTAGCTACTAGAACCTTTAAATTTATAGGGATAGACTAAATTCCTAAGGGCCAGAGGGTTTTAAAGAATAGGCTTGTTTATAAGCTTAAAAAGGATAAAGAAAATAATCCTCTAAAGTATAAGGCCTAACTCATTGCTAAAGGGTTTATATAGATAGAAGGTTAAGATTATATCGAAACCTACGCTATAACTAGCATTCCCCCTAGTTAGCGGATTTTACTAGCCCTAGCGGCTTGTAATAACTAGGAAGTTAAACAGGTTAATTTTATAGGGGCCTTTCTAAATAGTCTACTAAAGGAAGCTATCTATATGCAAATTCCTAATAGATTTACTAAATTTGCTAAGTCTACACCTAAAGTAGCTAAGTTACTTAAGAAGTATAGCTATAAACCCTCTTAAAAGCAGGTTATATTCCTATAAAAAGCTTTATATAAATTAAAACAAAGCTCTAGAGAGTGGCAGTAGGTTTTAAAGGACCTTCTTTAAAAGCTAGGCTTTTAACCCCTTATATCTAACCTAGCTGTCTTCTTTAACCTAACTATATCTATATATATAGCGACTTATATGGATAACTATCTTCTAATAGGACTAAATCTAGCTTATATTAATAGGCTAAAGAAGCTACTTTATAAAGCTTATCCTATAGAAGACCATAGGCTAGCTAAATTTTTCCTAGGCGTTTAAATCACTAGAAATCAAAAGAAAGGGACCCTAACTATCCACTAGTCCTAGTATATTTCTAAAGCCCTAGAAAGATTTAATATAAAGGATACTAAACCTATTAAAATTCCTCTATAACCTAGAATTATAAAATAGGTAGACTACCTAACTAAACCTCTTTCCCCCCCTAATCACAAGCTATATTAGAGTATTATAGGGACTATTATATACCTAATGCTCCTTATAAGACCTAATATTGCCTTTCTAGTTTAGTGGCTTTCCATAGCGCTATCTAAGCTATTTATAGAGCACCTTAATGCTTCTAAACACCTACTTAGGTACCTTTTAGGCTCTATAGGTTATTCTATAACTTATAGAAGGTCTAAATCTGCTATTATAGCTTTTATAACCCTTATTAGCTTCTGTAATAGTGACTTCGCGGGTAATAAGTCCTCTAAATTAACCTATGCTTATCTCTATAAGCTAGCTAAAGGACCTATTAGCTAGAAATTAAAGAAAGCAACTATAATAGCTTTATTTACATTAGAGGCTAAATCTAATGCCTTATGTAAAGCTATTAGGGAGCTAGAGTGGCTTTATAGTCTCTTTAAAGAGATAAAGCTACCTATAGTACCTCTAGTACTAATTTTTAGTAATAACTAAGGCGCTATTACAACCGCTAATAACCCTACTCTCTATAGCAAAACAAAGCATACCCTACTAAAATTCAACTATACTAGAGAAAAGGTACAGAAGGGTATAGCTAAGGTTATTTACATTAACACTAAAGAGATGCCTGCAAATAGTTTAACTAAACCCCTACCTAATAATAAATTTTAATAATTTATCTAACTATTAGGCCTTATAAATACAAAGGCTTAATCTAAACTAATAAAATCAACTAAAAAGTTAAAAAACCGAAAAAAGATTAACAAAAACACTAGAATTACGCCTAAAAGTTATTAATTTAAAAAGGGTTACTGTTTTTAGTTTAAAAGTTATTGGATTTATTATTAAATTTATGGTTAACTTAGATATCTATTAAAGAGCTAAGTCTAGGTATTAAATTAGTTACCTTATACTTTTCTAGAGGGAGTGTTAAAATAATACTATTTATAGCACTATTTTATAGGCCTACTAGTTGCCTTATTACGTTATTGTAACGTTAGTTACAAGCGTTGCTTGCAGCGTTATTTGTTATGACCTACGTTCCTATAACTAACCCACAGGCTTATATAACCAAGCTAACTAGGTTACCCTATAGGGAAGCTAAAATTAACTATAACTAGGCAACTAGTAGTTATATAAAAGGCTAACGTATACTATTTAAATCCTTGAATTTTTCTGGATTTAATGGTATATTTTATTAATAGGGTTATTTATTAAAGTGCTTAGTTAGGCCACCTAGGCAGCTAGTTTGTATGGCTATAAGTTAATTTTTTATTTTTCCCATATAAATAGGTTTTGCAAAAAATAAAAAGTAGCTCCTAAGACCTCTCTAGCGACCTAGATCCTCCGATATAGTTAGTAGGTCTATAAGGGGACTAGAAATCCTCTTATTGCTTGTTAGACTGTCCGTTAGCTAGGAATTAACTATATTCACCTATTAAAGCTCTCTATCTTAAAGAATACTGCTATAATCTAGTGAATCTAGAAGCCGCCGCATTAGAATCTACTAGGGAGGTCTTCCTATCCCTCTAGCTAGATTCCCTTCCATTTTCAAAAAACACTAAAGAGATGCCTGCAGATGGTTTAACTAAACCCCTGCCCAATAATAAATTTCAACAATTTATCTAACTATTAGGCCTTACGAATACAAAGGCTTAATCTAAACTAACAAAATCAACTAAAAAGTCGAAAAACCGAAAAAAGATTAACAAAAACACTGGAATTACGCCTAAAAGTTATTGATTTAAAAAGGGTTACTGTTTTTAGTTTAAAAGTTATTGGATTTATTATTGAATTTATGGTTAACTTAGATATCTATTAAAGAGCTAAGTCTAGGTATTGAATTAGTTACCTTATACTTTTCTAGAGGGAGTGTTAAAATAATGCTATTTATAGCACTATTTTATAGGCCCACTAGTTGCCTTATTACGTTGTTATAACGTTAGTTATAAGCGTTGCTTGTAGCGTTATTTGTTATAACCTACGTTCCTATAACTAACCCACAGGCTTGTATGACTAAGCTAACTAGGTTACCCTATAGGGAAGCTAAAATTAACTATAACTAGGCAACTAGTAGTTATATAAAAGGCTAACGTATACTATTTAAATCCTTGAATTTTTCTGGATTTAATAGTATATTTTATTAATAGGGTTATTTATTAAAGTGCTTAGTTAGGCCACCTAGGTAGCTAGTTTATATAGCCGTGAGTCGATTTTTTATTTTTCCTATACAAATAGGTTTTGCGGAAAATAAAAAGTAGCTCCTAAGACCTCTCTAGTAACCTAGATCCTCTGATATAGTTAGTAGGTCTATAAGGGGACTAGAAATCCTCTTATTACTTATTAGACTGTCCGTTAGCTAGGAATTAACTATATTCACCTATTAAAGCTCTCTATCTTAAAGAATACTGCTGTAATCTAGTGAATCTAGAAGCCACCGCATTAGAATCTACTAGGGAGGTCTTCCTATCTCTCTAGCTAGATTCCCTTCCATTTTCAAAAGGTTAATATTAATAAGTAGCTTATAAATGCTTTAATTAGCTATAAGAGATACTTCTAAGCAAACTACCCTATTGCTAAAGGTAACTTACTTATAAAGATAATTAATAACGCTATTAAGGCATAATTCCCTGCTATCTTAGCTTAAGTTAACTTATTAATTTATATAGTAAAGAGTAAGGGAAAGGTCCTAGATTTCTATAGTATTATAAGTAGAATTAGGTATCTAATTAAAGCTTAAGGGAGATCTTAGGTAAAGTCTAATAATACCTTTAGAGCTAAGCTAACTCTTAATAGCAAAGCAAAGGATAAAGCAAAGAAGTTAGTAAAGAAAGACTATATTTACTATAAGAAGCATAAGGTAAAGAAGTTAAGAGACTTATAAAAGGTCTATAAGGCGCTTTGCTTAATAAAGGACTAGAAAGTTAATAAAAAGCTATTAAAGAAAGCGAAAGAAGTAATAAATTATTAGCCTAATAATGTAAAGAAGGTATATAACGCGTAGTTAAAGGATAATAGCGTAAAGGAACCTAAGGATAATAGCGTAAAGGAACCTAAAGAAGTTAATATAGTGTTTTTAGCTATAAAAGAGTTAGAGTCTTTAGAGGCTTTCCTTGCCTAGGGTAAATCATAAGTTATACTTAATAGTAGCACTTTAATCTATATCTTTAATAATAAACGCTAGTTTATAGACCTTAATTATAGTTAATAACCTAGAATTTAAGCTAGTTATAGTGTTACTAAGGCTTATAGCATTAGCATAGCTTGGATTATCTTAACAGATAGCTAGACCCTTACCTTATTAAAGGCCTAGTACTAACTATTATTCTTTATAAACCTTATATCTCTTTAGTTACTTATAAAGAAGGGAATAAGGTAGGATAACCTTACTAGAAGGGTTACTAACCTAGCGAGAGGTAATTAGGAGATATTTTAAACTTAGATTATTAGTACATAGCTATATATAAAGGGCTTAAGCCTATTAGATATCTTTATGGTTAAGGGAGATTTAAGAGACCTAAAGGCTATAATAATAATGCTTACGGACCTGTGGCATACTAGATTAGCGTATCTAGGTAAGGATGTGATAGATTAAGTGCTTAAAAAGCTTTAAATCCCTTTAAAGGAAAGGAGCGTAGGGAAATGTAAGGTCTGTTAAATAGCTAAGGCGCAGAGGCAAATATCGCAAGCGTTATAGGTAGGGTTATTACCTTTAGGGCCGCTCTAAGTAATCTCTTTTAATCTTTTTGCTTAATTATTAGGGTATAATAAAAACTAATATATTACTCTTTTTACCTATAAAGCTATAGGATTACGCTATATTTTTACAATCCTATTAAAAATAGATATTACGCTTTGCTTTAATTAGTTAGAAGCTATGTATATAAGGGTATATAGCATTCACATCGCGGTTATAATAACTAACAGAGAGACTGCCTTCTAGACTAAAAAACAGGAAGAAAAGGTTGTAAATAAAGGCATTATTGTTAGGAAGTCTAGCCTAGCTTACTTATATTAAAACAGGCACGCTAAACGGTCTAGGGGGGTGATAATAAGGGTTATAATAACTCTTATAATATAATTAGGCTTCCTAGAAGATCTCTAGCCTATAGCTACTAAAGCAGCTATTTATATCTTAAACTATATGCCTTAAAAGCTACTTAACTAGCAATCCCCTTAATAAGTGTTAAATAAGTAGTTAAGAGAGAATAAGCTTTAATGGAGTTACTTACTAGAGAATCTAGAGGCCTCTATAACTTACCTATAAGCCTTTAGTTATAAAGCATTTATAATAATATAAAGTAGACTTTATAAGGTAGGCCTAAAGCTCGCATAGAGAGCTTATATTAGATACCTAGCTAGTTACGTCTCCTCCACGTAATACCTAATTTAGGTGCTAATAATAAAGAGAAGCTACTAGTTCTTATTAAGTTATATTACCTTTAATAAGTTAATCTTCTATGCTTAAGAAAGAGGCCTATTACTAATTGTAAAAGAGGTTAAAAAACGCTTCCTTAAAGAGCTAGTTAATAATAATAAGGATAAAAGCTTTAATATAGGGCTTTTATAGATAGCGTACTTACTGTTACTATAATACCACTTAATTAGCTTTAATAGGATAAAACTCTTAATAGTTATAATTAATTAGACTATAAAAAAAAGCAAAAACAGAGTTAAGAAACAAATCTACTAACTCCTCTAAATTTACCTAAATAATTTCTAGGTTTAATAGATTACACACTGTTAAGTATTAATAATTTGCTTAACCTACCTAATAGTAGCAATAGTTATAATATGTTAATAAATCCATAAGATTATAATAATCTTAAAGCATTTACTATAGCCTTTAATCTAGGACCTAAGAGCAAAGAAAAGCCTTATATATTAAGGCTTCCCCTTCCTCTAGCTTATTATAATAACTTAGCTAGTTATCTAAAGGAAAAGGAATTCTAAAAAGCATAAGATAAAGAATATAATAAGATTATTAATAGAAAGGTAGCTATAAAGGTATCTAGAGATAAAGTTCCTTTATATATAAAGCCTCTAGGCCTTACTTAAGTCTTTACTTATAAATTAGATAAGTAAGGCTACCTCCTATAATATAAAGCTTATCTCTATGTTCTTAGGAATTATTAACTAAAGAGTTATCTATTAACTTAAGTAATAACTCTAGCTACTAACATATTTAGGCTATTTATAGCTATTATATGCTACTTTAACCTAGAAGCACACTAGTATAACTTTATTATAGCTTTCCTAAATTTAGACCTTAATAAAGAGGTTTACTATAAGATACCTCTAGGCTATAAAGATAAATAAGCCTATCTAAAGCTCCTTAGAGTAGTTTATAGGCTATAGAGAGCGCCTCTCTTATAAATAAAAGAGCTAATTAGCTAGCTAATTAGTAAAGGCTTTGTATAACTCTTTAAAGATATCTATGTGTTTATTAAAGATAGGTTAATTATCTTCTTCTATATAAATAACCTTATTACCTAGTTTGCTAAAGGGAAAGCATATCTATATAATAAATTTAAAGCAAGACTCTTTGCAAAGTATAATGTTAAGGACCTTAGAGAGCTTTAATAGTTCCTAGGCGTTAAAATTATTAGAGATTATGCTAATAGGAAGGTATAGCTTAATTAGAAGTCCTATTAGAATAAAGCTACTACTAAATTTAATATAAAGATCCCTTAATAAAGGCTAATAGCCCTAATAACTATTACACTACTAGAACCTTTTAAGGAAGAGGTTAACACTTAAGATCTTAAGTAATACTAATTCTTAATTAGAACCTTACTATACCTAATAATAGTTTTAAGACCTAATATTGCTTTTATAGCTTTATAACTCTTATAATACTTATAAAACCTAGGGCTATAGTATATAGAAGTAGCTAAAAAAGCCCTTAAATATAGGTATATATAAGCAAATCTAGTAATTAAATATAGTAGTAATAACCCTAAATTAGAGGTATATAGCAATGCCTCCTTTGCTAATAATCCTATAATAAGAAAGAGCTTATAAAGCTATATTATAAAGCTCTTTAAAGGACTTATACTCTTTAAGGTAAGAAGGCAAGCTACTATAATAATATTATTAACTAAAGCAAAGCTTCTAGCGCTTTTATATTATAGCAAAGAGCTTATAGCCTTTAGATAACTATATTAAGAGGTTAGGCTATGCCTAAGTAATAACACACTTAAGATTAAATATAATAATATATAGATAATTTGCCTCCTTAAGGAAGAGTTTATTAAGCTTATTATAAAGCTTTAGAATATAGATATTTATTACTACTAGCTTTATTAAGAGATTATAAAAGGAACCTTTAATATTACCTAAATTACTACTAAAGAGATAATTACTAATAGCCTTATAAAGCCTCTTATAGGGAATGCTTTTATAAGCTTCTATAAGGCATTAGGGCTTATATAACTACCTACTAGTATACTTAGTAAAGAACCTAAAGAATAAGTATTATATAATAACCTTAATTTAGATAGGATTATAACTAATTAACTGCTTTTTTACACTATAGACTTAATTTTAAACGTTATAATATTAATTTAACTAATTTAATTAATTTAGAATTATTATAGGGAACCTTAAATAAGGTCCCCTAGGGGGGTGTGTTACACCTATAAGGGCATAATTAATCCCTACTGCATAATAGTCTTACTATTTAACTAGCTAAGATAGGAATCCACCTGCGTAAGTTATTTTCCAAGGCCTCTGTAGTTTTATAGTACGTTTTATTATTATACTAGTACCCCACCGATGGTATAGGTACTTAGGTATTTAGACCGTAGTCCGCACCCTCTTACAGGGTCGGACAACTCAATAGAGGTCATCACATTGAACCCTAGCTTCGCGGTCCAACATTGGCTTTGTTGAGGAAAAGCCCGACCGACCGTGTCCTCGGGCCAACAGCGGGGGTTCATTTCTCGGACCCCAGCGGCGCTTTTTTCCCTTTCTTTTCTCGGGGACAGTTGTGAATACCGTTGGCAATGGATTCGGCGCACCCCCCCCCCCCCCCCCCTTGACGAACAGGCCGCCGCGGGACTCGAGGCTCCCATCCCCGGATACGGAGTCCAGGAACTCGCCTGGCAGCTATGGTATTTGTGTTTATCATGTTTATCATGAGATGAGTCTCGTCATTCTTCTTCCTGGCTCCTTCCGTTCATACTGCGTCTGCCCCACTTATTGCGGGTCGTCCAAGCATCCGTAATCCGTACAAATTACAAATTGATAAAAAAAAAGTCACCTCACACAAGTCCCAAGTCCTCACTCAACCCCCCCATTTACCCATTAGCTCCCACATACGCAACCTGACTCACTGCCTGCCCATCATATCTTCCATGCTCGCCCTTCCTAGCTCCTACGATAGTCTAGAACGGTATACCGACCACCTCTGCGGATTCATTGCCACGCCTCTTGTCCGCCAGATCACGGGGGGCATCCACGTCAATGATGCCCTGATCCATGACGCCTGGCAGAAGTTGCCGCAAGAATGGACCGCCTGGTGGTCCTCGTGGCCGGACCATCGTCTGGCGCAGCAAGACCTCATAGACGGTGTTGACCAAGATGCTGGGCCAGAGACAGACGCGCGGGACGGGGAGCCACGGCTGATTGCGAACCGACCAGAGTCTCTGACCGAGTGGCTCAACACGATGAGATCGCTCGCGCTCCCACGAGCCCGCCGTCGAGGACCGACGATTCATCTTCCGGAAAACCTGTCCCGACGCATGAAGACCAAGAAAAGCGCCGAGGTGTCCAGAGCAGCGGCGTATGTCCACGGCATCTGCCGGCGAAAAGGCATCACTCGAATCATCGACATGGGCTCCGGACGGGGCTACCTCTCCCTCAGCCTCGCCTACTTATTTCCGCACCTGCGCATCCTGTCCATCGACGGCAGCCAGTCGCAGATCGCGGGCTCACGGTCCCTTGCCGCCTCGCTGGGCATACCGGAGAGCAGGTTGGGGACCATGGTCCGCTGGATAGACGGTTCCCCGGCCCTGGCGACGGAAATCGAGGAATGGGCTGGCGGAGAGAAGTGCATGCTCGTCGGCCTGCACGCCTGCGGGAGCCTCACGGAGAACATGCTGCGTTACTTTGCGGGGGTTGCCTGCATCGATGCCGTCGCGGTCGTGGGCTGCTGCTACAACCACATGGTGCCCAGATCACCAAGTCACCCTGCCGGGTTCCCCATCAGCTCGGCGCTGAGACGGCGCGGCGTCATGCTCAGTCCCACGGCGCTGATGGCAGCGTGTCAATGCCCGAGCAACTGGAAGAGACCAGGCATGCGAACCGGCCCCGGCTCCGGCCCCGGCTCCGGCCCCGGCTCCGGCGAGGGGGAGGAGTCTTCCGTCTTCAGCAAACGCCGCCTGTACCGGGTCATTCTCGAGAAGATGTTCGACGACAAGGGCGTCCGGGTTGGCACCTTGGACGGCGACAGGCCAGTCTGGGGCACGCGAAAGGGGGACGTGGCCAGTTTCACCGCGTTTGCGCAGCGAGCCATGGACCGCCTGGGCGTTGAGCGGGACAAGATCACGACGGCGGAATTGGCTGCCTATGAAAGGCGCTACGGACACTGTCAGGGCCAGATTGCTATTCTGTGGACACTGAGCGTGCTTTGCTGCAACGTCGTCGAGAGTGTGATTGCCATGGATCGGTTCTGGTTCCTCGGGGAAGAGGGGGCGCAAGGGGTGGACATTGTGCCCATTTTTGACGGGAAAGTTTCGCCCAGGAATTTGATGCTCGTTGGCGAGAAGAAGGTCACCGGAAGTGCAGCGCACATTTCTGTAGAATTGTAATGACCTTTTTTTTTTTTTTTTCCCTAATCGGTTAATGGCTGGACGGCTAAGCCAGTTTGTGGCGGAGGAATTCCATCACTTCGTTTGTGCCAAGGTGAACCATCCACATCCGGCCAAGCATTCTCAATCCATCAGATCCCCCCACATTTCTCTTCCCCCAGGCCAGGTTCCTGTCGCGCGTCGTCGCGACCCAGCTTTTTTTTTTTTTTTTTTTTCTTTTTCACCTCTTACAAAACTCCCCCCCTGGACTGCTCCCTATACTCAAGTCACCGCGTGTTTGCCCCCCCTCATCCGCCAATCTCGCGCATCCATCGTCCATTCACCTCGTCCCAGTCCCCAGTGTCCTTCGCGACCGCGCGACGTTCATCCCAGGGAGTGTGAGCGAATCGAATCCATCAAGGAGACAGACGCGACGCGAGAAGAAGCCAAGCATGGCGGGAGAATGGGCGAAACTCAAGGTGGTGGATCTCAAGGCCGAGCTCAAGCGACGGGGCCTCCCGCAAGCAGGATTGAAGACGGAGCTCGTCGCGCGACTCGAGGAGTCTGACGCGAGGGAGCGGGCGGAGCGGGCGGAGCAGGCGGAGCCTCGAGCCGACGAGACGGACGAGACTGACGCGCCAGCGCGGGAAGACGTGTCCCGGACTGTCAGCAACGGCGATGATGTCGACGCGGTGCAGGAGCAGGAGCAGGAGCAGGAGCCGGAACAACGAGATGTTGCTGACGGGGCGAGTCCCACCGAACACGAGGCAGGGCCTGTTCCGGTAGAGCTGGAGCAGCAGCAGGAGCAGAAGAAGAAGCACGACCCCGAGCCAGAGCCAGAGCCAGAATCAGAGCAGCCAGAGCCAGAGCAGCCAGAGCCAGAGCCGGAGCAGCCAGAATCAGAGCCAGAGCCAGAGTCAGAGTCAAAGCAGCCAGAGCCAGAGCAGCCAGAGCCAGAGCTGGAACCAAGACCAACAGCCGATGAAGCGCCAGCTCCAGCCACCACCTCCACCACCACAGCACCAGACGTCACGATGGAAAACTCCGGATCGCGCCCCGGACCCCAATCCCACGACGCCGAGGCACAGAAGCGCAAACGCCGGTCTGCCAGTCCCGTCCCCGAAGAACAAGACGCGGCCAGGAAACGAGCCCGCGCCGAGTGCCCCCCAGACACGGACGCAGACACGGACGCGGACACGGACACAGTCATGGACACCGTCACGGACACCGTCATGGACCACGACCGCGACCACGACCGCGACCGCGACCGCGACCGACACGTCGAGCCGTCCACCCACCCCGCCACAACAGCCCTCTACATCAACAACCTCATGCGGCCCCTCCGCCCGGCCCATCTCCGCGCGCACATCGTCGCCCTCGCCGCCCCCCCCCGGCACGCGCCCCGCCGACGAGTCCGTCACAAAGTTCCACCTCGACGTCATCCGCACCCACGCCTTGGTCGACCTCTGCTCCGTCTCGGCCGCCTCCCGCGTGCGCCAGCGCCTCCACGGCCGCGTCTGGCCCAACGAGAGCAACCGCAAGGCCCTCCACATCGACTTCATCCCCCCCGACAAGATGGACGCCTGGATCGACGCCGAAGACGCATCATCCGGCCGCCGGCCCTCCACCCGCTGGGAAGTCGCCTACGCGCCGTCCCCCGACGGCAGCACCGTCCGCGCAGACCTCGTCTCGACCTCTCTCCTCTCCTCGTCGAGCAGCAGCAGCAGCAGCCGCCCCCCCGCCGCCGCGCCCTCATCCAGGCCACCCCCCCCCCGATGGCGTCAACTCGGCGCCCCTCGGCCCCCGGGGCTCCTACTACGCTGCTGACACGGGCGCCGCGCCGCCGACCGGTCCTCGCGGTCCCCGAAGGCAGCCACAACCACCACCACCACCACCACCACCACCACCACCCCACGCCATCCCCATGCCATCCAGCGAGCAGCTACGCCACACGCACGCCAGGCCCGTCATCTCCTACACCCTCGCCGCCAAAGACCTGGTCGACGAGCGCATCTCCAGCATGCGCTCCTACTACGTCCGCGACACGAGGCCCCTCGGCCGCGAGATAAACAGGTACTCCTTTGAAGACGGCGGCTCCTTTGTCGACCGCGGTCGCGAAATATTCGAGGGCATCCGTCCTCCTCACAGGGAGAGGGGGGGCGGTCGTGGAGGCGGCAGAGGAGGAGGTCGCGGTAGACGTGGAGGAGGAGGAGGAAGTGGTCGTGGTCATGGTCGTGGCATGGCCGTGGCCGTGGCCGGAGGAGGAGGAGGAGGAGGAGGAGGAGGGTTCCGGCCCCGAAATGATCGGTACGTTCCACGTGGGATTCCAGGCGGGGGGACCTGGTGACGCTCATCGAAGGACATGTTCATGCATGGGGCATGCATGTGCATGCATGACTTTCACTGACCTTGGGAGAGGGTGATTGGCATGATTGGGATTGATGCAGGGACGTACGTGGGAGCGCCTCCGACGGCACAGATTCACTCGGTTTCGGGCGCGAGCTATGACAGCAGTACGGGCGGAAGATGCGAAATCACAGTGTGTACGGCGAGTGTGTACGGCGTTGGGGATCAATCGGAATGTGTAGCTGTATCCCATGATTTTTGTGCCATGGAAAAAAAAAAAAAGAACATGACATAGTAGGAAAGGGTGAAAGAGACTGACTTGCACGGAATTGTACGTGGTGCATGGGTGGCATCCTGCCATTCCATTTGGTCCGCTTGAGAAACTGCTTCGCATGGATCTTCAGAGACAGCAACGTCGCTCTTGTATATATCGCACGACAGAGACACGCCAACCTTGTATGAACACTTCAATTTTTTTTATTTTTGGCTTCCTGGACGTGACGCGTCACGTCTGGTTTGGCCATTCATCTTGCAACTATGACGACCAATCACATTGAACCAACCACAAAACACAATAAACGCCTAGCCCTCCTCCCCTCGTGTCGCCTGCAAAGCACCCACCGGTGCAGTGTCTACGCAGCACTAGCCAAAGGCGTGGGCTCAACACCAATACGCTCCTTGCTAAGGACGTTGAGCATGAACTGCGTGGGAGTATTGTCCTTGTAGACCTTGGCCGTGCTCTTGGCAAATCGGACTTGATCCATATACTTGTCGAAGAGGAAAGCGCTGTCCATGGGACCACCCTTGGCTTCGGGGTGGAACTGGGTGGAGAAGATGGGTCGCGTCTTGTGCATCATGCCCTCGTTGCTACCGTCGTTCAAGTTGACAAAGTACTCCTTGAAGTCGCTGGGCAGGGTGCTCGCATCAATGGCGTAGCCATGGTTCTGGCTGGTAATGTGGCATTGGCCAGTGGTCAAATCCAGGGCGGGGATGTTGTGAGCTCGGTTACCATACTTGAGCTTGATGGTGCGGGCGCCAACGGCCAGGGCCAGAAGTTGGTGGCCGAGGCAGATTCCCATGATGGGCATGGAAGAGGACTCCATCAGACGAGCGAGGTTGTAGACCGTGTCCTGACAGTGAGTTGGGTCACCGGGACCGTTGGAAATGAAGACGCCGTCGTAGTAATCGGCAACCTTGTGAATGGGGTAGTTAAAAGGGAAGACGGTGACGGAGGCGCCACGGCTGACCAAGCTGCGGATGATGTTCTCCTTGACACCACAGTCGATCAGAGCGACGTGCAAGTTGGCTCCCGGGGACTCGACAACGAAGGGGGCCTTGGTGCTCACGCGCTTAACGAGATTAATTTGGCCCGGATCGGTGAAGCCCTCGTCCTCGTCGGCGTCATACTCCTCACCGATGGAGATTCTGGCGAGCGAGGAACCCTGCTCACGAAGAAATGTGACAATCTCGCGCGTGTCCACGCCAGAGATGGCAGGCACGCCCTCACGAGCGCACCATTGACCGAGACTTTCCACGGCAGTCCAATGGCTGTATTGCAGAGCCACATCGGACACGACGACCCCGGCACACTGAAGGTGCGGGGACTCGAAATACTTGAGAAGGTTGTACTCGTCACGCTCGGTCGAAGGCACGCCGTAGTTGCCAATCAGCGGCTGGGTGAAGACCAGGATCTGTCCACGGTAGGACGGATCAGACATGGATTCGCTGTATCCCACGAGAGAGGTGGTGAAGACCGCTTCGCCCGAAATGTTGGCATTGGCACCAAAGGCCGTGCCATTGAAGACGGGGCCGTCTCGAATAGTCAATGTGGCTGGGACCGATTCGGCAGGGGTGGTAGCCCGGGACGAGTTGAAAGGAATCTTCCTGCCAGTGCTTCCGGCGGTCTTCTGAGAAACAAATCGAGCCTGGCTGCGGAGGGCGGCGGGCTTAGCAGCCGGCTTGGCCAGATTGATTGCCAGTCGAGAGAACATGGCAACCGAGTCGGGATTGGTGGTTGGTAACAGATGATGATAGAAAAGAGGCAATTGGGTGTCTAGATCTAGGAAGGCAATCTATGATGATTGAGACTTCCAGAGGTGGTCTGCACAAGAGTGAGAGAGTAAGGTTAGAAGTTGATCATAGTAGTGAGGGCCAAATTTTACATTGGCGAATGGCGGTGAGTCAATGCAAACGAACCAGAGAGATAATCCTGTAGGAACGAACGCGTCAGTACATGTACTAGTCCTCGCGAAGCGAATTGAACGCGAATATCGATTGGGAAACCAAAGTCAGAGCCAATGAGGGACAGTGCCCATTGTTCTGTCTGGAGTTATGAAAAGTGAACAAGGGGAATCGAGGAAGAGAGTCCAGCGTGTTGAGATTTCCCGCCTCGGAAGCAATAGTCCACCTTGCTGGTAGCGAGCGAAACGTATGTGGGAGAGCAGGGGAGAGGGGGAGTAAAAAAAAAAAGCCACGGGACCAGCCGATTGCGGCACATACCTGAGAGGTGAAGACTGACGGGCGCCCGTTCATAAGGGCGGATTTAAAGCAAGCGTGGTCAACGTGACGGAAGAGTCGAGGTGCCAAAGAGCACTCTGTGGAGATGGAGTTGATCAAGAAGTTGTAATTCCTGGTTTGCTTGCGTGTTAATACGTGAGGATTCTGTCTGGATTGACGATGGGGGGGAGGAAGAGGAAGAAGGAAACTGGAGGAGCCGGTGACGGGGAAAGAAGGAGAAAAGTGTGACCTGGGCGGGACCGGGGCACACTAAATAGGAAACTCTGTGACAGACAAACGACGCGAGCTGATTGGCCCATCAGGCGCCCCGACGCCTGCTGCCATTGTCACTGGAGATGGCGCTGTATTGTCTGTTAGCCGATATCGTCGGTACGTACCGCAGTCCGCCTCGTCCTAAAAGAGGAGCCACGCCACTGCATGGGCTTCACCACGTGTAATCTGTAATCCGTATGTTGTAATCCGTATGTTGTAATCCGTATGTTGTTGCACAATACCGAGTAAGCCTGCCACAAATGCACACAGCAGCCAATCCACCACTATTTGGCAGTGTAACCCTGTGACCAAATCATCAACTCTGACGACATCTAGCCATCCCTCCACAGTGAATCAAAAAGCAGTCCTCACTCCTGCGCCATCTGATCTAGTGTATTCAAGCGATGGATCATGCGTTCCAATTCATTCCAGTCCATCAGTCCCATGTCTTTTTTTTTTCTTTTTTTTTCTTTTTTTTTTCTTTCTGTTTATTTTATTTTATTTTATTTTATTTTTACATACGTTCCCATGTCCAGCCCACTGCACACCTACAACGCACCCAGCTCCTTCAACTTGCTAATCAAGCCGTCCACATCTTCCACCTTGCCACCGCCCTCTCTCGGCGCAGGTTCTGCACACATAATTAGCATAATAACAATGTGCAGCGACAAGCAAAAGACGACAGTCCCCCCCCCCCCCCCCCAAAAAAAAAGAGCCAAACTCCAGAGTAGTAATAGCATCATGACAAAACTCGAAACTCACCCGTAACCTTGAGAACCTTCAAGCGCTTCTCATTTTCCAATCCAAAGTCCTGCAACGTCTTCTTCTCCAGCTTCTTCTTCTTGGCCTTCATGATGTTAGGCAAGCTAGCGTACCTCGGCTCGTTCAGTCGCAAATCCGTCGTGATAACCATGGGCAGCCTCGCGCGAATCGTCTCCACGCCACCATCCACCTCCTTGGTCACCGTCACCGAGTCGCCCTCGCCGAACTCGACCTTGCTCGCCTGCGTGGCCTGCGGCCAGCCCAGCAGACCGGCGAGCATCTGGCCGGTCTGGGCGGCGTCGTCGTCGATGCTCTGCTTGCCCAGGATGACGAGGTTGCTCTTCTGCTCCTCGGCAGCCTTCTTGAGGAGCTTGGCCACGGTGAGGGGCTCGAGGTCGTCGCCCTCCTTGACTTCGACGTGGATGCCACGGTCGGCGCCCATGGCCATTGCGGTTCGCAGGATGTCTTGGGCCTTGGCGGGACCCGCGGAGATGGCGCAGATGTCTTCGACGCCGCCGGGCGCTCGCTTCTTCTCGCGGATGCGGACCGACTCTTCGACGGAGAGCTCGTCGAACGGGTTCATGGAGTGCTTGACGCCCGCGGTTTCAACCGCAGTTTGGGCTTTGTTGACCCTGGGCTTGACCTGGATGGTGGCGTTCGTTGTTAGTTTTCTGAGCCTTTGAAGACAGGCACCGTTTGGTAGATTGCAGAGTCCTTCATACAGCATAGTCTATGACCCTTTTGATGGGTACGAGGATCCTGAGAGCAGACATGGCGACGGCAGAGATCAATGGCTCCTTGTGCAGAACAGTTGGATGGCTGCCCCGTCATGAAAGTGCCCGAGTGCTCCCCCGTCTAAGACCGGCTGGATCCTCGGCCATCCGAGTCACGTGATCGCGAATACCAGACTTTTTGTGGAGCTTGACTCGGAGCTCGGGCGGGAATGACAGCAGTAAGGTATATTTTGAATGCTGTTCAGGACAATGCAGACAAGGAGAGATATTTTGATTGAAAATTGCATCTCGAGGCAGGGTTGTAAAAGTGCTTCTTACACGTAGTCGGACCCTATTCACACCTACAAGACACCATGACAAGCCCGTATACATCCTTCGCAACAACTGTCCGCATTACTTGTGGCTCGACAACATCCCCGTTGATATTCCACGGAGGCAGCAAAACACCGTTCATCTAGGCCTCTCTTATATATTTTATAAGGGCTTTGATTATAGTTTTTATTAATTTATTTATGAACGACTTACTGAAATCCCCCCACCCCGAGTAGATATATCTCATCGTCGACCTGTCAACTCCAAATCCCCCATCATGTACTTGCGTTTTCTTCTTCACCAATCATCCCAACCATCCTGCTTCTTAGCCGCTGGCCCTCCCCCTCCCCCTCTTTTACCCATGCCCATCGCACTGGTCCCAATCGAGCTATTGGCCTGCTTCTTCTGTTCTGCCAAGCTCGAGAAGTCGTCCCAAAAGTCCTTGCGGCTCTCGTCGAGCGGTGCATTCCTCTTGTGACCCTCGTTACCTTCCACGAAGCGGCTGAAGCCATCTTGGGCAGATTTGCCCGCCATTTGGGCCTGTTTGGCGAGTTGCGCAGCTGTCAGTTGGGCTTGCTTGGCAAAATCACCGTCCGCAATCTATTCAAGAAAGATGTTAGCCGTATTTCAGGAAAAGTCCGGGAGAGTGGCGAAGCCGCTGAGGAAGGACATGGTAGTATAAGCTCATACCTGCTTCGCAGTGGGCTGAATATAGTCGTCATTGACTGTCTTGGCCGTCTTGGTCACCGTCGATGCGAACCATCCGAAGCCTTTGGTCAATGCCGCCACGGGGTCCTTCTGAAGATCCTCAAGATTTGGAATCCCACCCTGACTTGTCGGCGTAGGGGCAGGTGTGTTTCCGAAACCAGCGTACTTTCCGCCCTGACTAGGAGGAAGGGCTTCCGATCTAGAAGCGTTTTCGGCACCCAATTTCGAAAAATACCTGTCGTCCACCTTGACTTTGCCTCCAGGTCCACCACCACCTGTTCTTCCAGGACTCTGGCTTCGACTTGTCGAGTGGTGCATCAGAGGTGTTCCAGTTCTCGACCCTGATCTTTGGGCTCCGGGAGCAGGTGAGCATGCAGCCTTGATCGCTGGGGTCGCTGCGACCGGCCTCTTCTCCCCCGGAACATAGTCCCTCCCCTCGACCTTGCAAGACAACCTCTCCTTCCACTCCTCGCCAACCTCTCCACTATAGCGCTCGGCAATGGTTGCATCGTCCCAGGCAATGCCTCGCATCTCTGTATCCTCGTGCTCCTCGAAGAACTTCTTCCAGCCCTCGTTGCCTCCCAGTCGCATACGTTCAATCTCGCTCGCCTTGAAAGCGTCCATGGAGATACTGCGAACAAAGGAAATATGGACACCGAGGCCACGATGTACGCCCGCGCATGAGAGGCAGATGAAGATGCCGAACTTGGGGGACGCCCATTGCGGTGAGGGTGCACCGCAATCACAGCAAATGTTGTTTCTCGATTCTTTTTGGAGAGCGGCGAGCTAGCCACAGGCAGTCATTAGCATACGCCAAGAAGGCCGAAGGGAGAGCGGCAAGTTATGACGGACATGGCCTCCCGGTGACGGGCCCTGGAGAAGACATAGCGGGAACATGTCGAGTGCATACCTTGGACCTAGTCTCGGGATCAACCTCCCACATGGCCTTGGACGTCATCGTGTTGTTCCCGGCCTTGCGCCCCAGAGGCTGGTGGGAGAAATGAGTGAAAATCGGTGGAGGATGCAGTTTGGTCAGGACGGCGTCTTTTGGGCGTTATGGATTCAGGAACAGAGATGATTGCCACGCTGTTTGGAAAAGACTGGAAGCTGTGGCATGCGCAGCTCGGCGCCCTCCTTCCAGGGAGGATGCATGGGTCGGTCAGTGACTCAGTGACTGACTTTCCATGCACGAAACCACGCTGGCTTGTGGGCGGGGCAATACCAGCCTCAAACCCCGGAGTACATAGGTACAGTGTACGTACAGTGGGGGGGGAGGGGGGGTGTATTATGTGCTTGCTGTCTTGGCTGGTGCTCATTTTCAGCAACATGTGAAGCATGCTCACCGTCACGACGACAAAGACTACACATTTTTCTTTTCCCCAAGATTTGGCATAAAAAGAATTAAGACTAAAAAGACTATCTGTCCCAGTGACCACAGCCAGAACCACATCGACCAAGATAGCTTTTAGAATAGCGATACGTGTGCAGTTCTTCCTCGATAATAGGCCTTGAGTGGTTTTCTTCCCAGTAATGAAAATATCGAGGACTCATCAAAAAAAGAAATGCCACCTAGAGAGTCCTGCTGTGCAATGTCCACCACGTCAAGCCTCAACTCATAAACTATGCGATGCTATCCGCCAGGTACATGGCGCATTACCCATAATTACTTGCCCGCCAAAATAGAGAGTTGACGAAAAATCTACCATAAGTAATATGGATTGAAAGGAAAAAAAAGGTGAAAAAACGTCGTAATAAATCTCATTCAGGCAGGGAAACGTCCCTAGTCATCTAGCGTAACCTCTGCCTAGAAAAGAAGACATGCCAAGCACCTAGGCAGCGGTAGTGGCAGGGGCGGCCTCAGCCTCCTTGTTCTCCTCCAAAGGAGCGTTGGCCTCCTCATCAGTCTTGTCGGGGCTGTCAATAGCAACCTTGACAGCGATTTCACGGCCCTCAATCTCCTTGCCGTTCATCTCGTCGACAGCCTTCTGCTGCAGTTCCTCGGACGCAAGGGTAACGAATCCGAAACCGCGGCCCTTGCGGGCCTCACCACGGGCCTGAAGCTTCTTGATCATAAATCGGGGAATAGGTCGGAGGGCAATCTTGGCAGAGGAAGGCTCGTATGCCTTGAATAGCTCAACAAGCTGGACGTGGGACATTTTAGCATCTGTGCGGTGCAAGCGTTATGGGCATGAACACGACTCACCTTCTCCTCGGTCAGGTCGTAGGGGAGGTTGGCAACCATGACCTTGGTCTTGGAAGGAACTCCATCGGCAGGGGGGCCGCGCTCGCGGCGTTCGCGCTGGAGACGAGCCTGGTTCTTGGTCTTTGTATTCGAGTCAGTCTTGTTCTGGATTTGATTTGTGATGTCCTTCAATGGTTGAACCTCAGAGTTGCCCTCAGCATCGGCTGGGGCAGTGGCGGCCTCAGTGGCGGCGGTTGTAGTGGCAGCAGGTTCGCCTTCCTTCTTCTCCTCGCCGGCGTCCTGTTTGAGAAGATTCGTTACTGTATGCACGCGCCAATTTGATACGACACCAAAATTGAGGAGTTACTCACGCCAGCACGGCCACCTCGAGCTCCACGTCCTCCGCGGCCGCGGCCGCGGCCACGGCCACGGCCAGAAGCACGACGGCGAGAGCCCTCAGCACCAAAACCCTCACCATTGGCACCTTCGCTCTTCTCAGCAGAAGTTTCAGGCTTGCGGGCAAGCTGGACAGAGACCTTGCGCTCGAGGATCTCCTGGCCAGAGAGCTCAGCAATAGCACGCTCAGCCTCCGAGGGAGTGGACAGATCTACGAAGGCGTAGCCAACGGGGCGGTCGGTGCGAGGGTTCTTAGGGATCGAAACAGACTCACTGCAAGGGGAGAGCGGTGGTCAGCAACGCGTCGTAGACATAGAGTAAATGGGGAAAAGGTCAGAATGGGGCACGTGGCCTGTGGTGATGCTGACGGTAGCACTCAGTGGACTAGGCCGACGACGATGACAGCGGCCGTGACAACTCTGGTGCAAGTGTATGCAAACTATTGAAAGTACTTACACAAGATAACTCTTGAAGAAGTCCTTCAACTCCCCCTCAGTTGTCGCGTAGGCCAAGTTGCCAATGTAAAGGCGGCGGCCTTCCGCAGCGCTAGCCGAGGCGGCCTCGTTGGCGGCGGCCTTGTCATCGGCAGGGCTGATTGAAGTATTGCTCAGAGCGTTTGCAACGTCATTGACAGCAGCGTCAGTGGGCTTCTCCACGTTGGTAGCAGACATTTTGATGGTTGGATGGAGGATTATTGACTGTGAGAGTCTTTTGGGGGATATGACGTTTCGAACGTTGGGCTTGTGCGAAAAGCGACGTCCGAAAGAGCAAGATGGGTTGAGGATAAAGCTCGTGGATTGAACTCTGTTGCAATGAGGGAGGAGATTGGTCAGGGTAGCTTCGTGCCCTAGATGGAGATTGAAATAGACAGACGGCGGTGCGTTGCGCGGAGTCACAAATTTGGCTGATGTTTATGTGATGGAGAAGAAGGGAAAGGGGCGAAAGCGAAAGGTCAGGAGTCGCGAATCTGAAATATTTTTTCGGGGCAAGTCGTTTGCTTGCTGCAGCTGCAGTGGGCAGGGGGGGGGTAGAAGGCAGGTGCGAGCAGGGGGGGGCGGGGAGTGACTGATGGAGTTAGTGGGTGCATTCAATGTTCAATGTTCATTCAGTGTTCAATGTTATTATCCAAATACATGTAGCGCAGGAGCTCCAGCCGCCTGGCAGCAGCACACCTGCGTGCCTGCCCGCGCCGCCGTCTTGCCAGCACTGGCACTGCACTGGCACTGCACTGGCACTGCACTGGCACTGCACTGGCACTGCACTGGCACTGCACTGGCACTGCACTGGCACTGCACTGGCACTGCACTGGCGCTCGCACCCGCAGCAGCGAGGATTCTGAAGGAACAAGTCCACGTCGACAGGCCATTGCGGGGGAAGGTGAGCCGCCGATGGCCTTTTAGGTCCTTCTGCGTCCTTCTGCGTCTTTCTGCGCCCTTCTGCGTCCTTCTGCGTGCAGCAACTGCTGAGAGACACGAGGTGACATGCATATTAAATCGTTGTTTGAGCAAGCTGGTCTTTTTTTCGGCAGGCATCAAGCAATATTTTTGGTGGAACCGAGGTGATGTGTATGGCGCTCTGTCCAGCATCACGCAGGCCTGATCTCCCCGTTGAATCATGCGGCGTGCAGCCTTCTTTCATGCAGCCCCATGATTCAGCACATTCGAGGGCTCTGCCCTGACTTGACCCAAGTCGTCGTCATCGTCACCTCACTGGTCAGTCTTGCACGTGCATGCGCAGTCGAACGCCATCGCCTTCGAAAGACGGATTCTCTCCGCCGTTCCAGGGAAGATGAAAAAATTCGATGGCCTGGTTTTGGCATTATCCTCAGGGCAGGGAGCACGGAGTATTACTGAATCACACACACACACATAGCCTTGGACAGCCTTGGACATCCTTTTACGGAGATCAGAGGGGAGCACAACCCTTTCAACCCTTTCAACCCTTGCCTGTCCCGCCGATCCACTCGTCCCGAGCCTTGGTCAAGCTATTAATAAGCCAGAAGCTCCGTTATTATTGCTTACGTTATTAACTTATAATCGTCGGGAGTGAGAATTCATACATTTGCACGAGTCAACAAGGGCAATCGGCATCCACAACCCCGAATGACTACGAGCTACGAGCTTTTAAAAAGTCGACAACGGAGAGCCCAGCTGCAGCTTTGCCAACAGAGGAAATTTGGAGCCATCTTCGTGTTAGTCAGCAACTTGCGTGCACGAATCTGCGCCATCGACAAGATGTCTGGCGCCCGTCTGTCCGTCAACGCCACACAGCCCGGCATCGGCCCCGTTCCCACTTTCACTTTGACTTTTTAGCCAGCCGTCCGTCGCTCATTCAAGCATCAAAGTCAAAAGACATTTACGCCGACTGTCGCTGTTTCATTGCACGCTGACGTTCAACCGCAGCATCCCCTCAAAGATGAGCCGTCGCGACAGGACCGTTCTGGTCTTGTACGGTTCCGAGACGGGCAATGCACAAGACATGGCTGAGGAACTCGGCAAGCTCTGCCAAAGACTACACTTCACAAGTACCGTAAAGGAACTCGGAACTGTAGACCTGGTAGGTCAAACGAACGACTCCTCGGGAATTAAGAGACAGAGGAAGAGGCTCAACTCATTCAACTCACTCATGCCTCTAGAGCGAACTCCTCCAACATGAACTGGTCCTCTTTGTCATATCAACCACGGGGCAAGGCGATATGCCCCATAATGCAGTCTCATTCTGGAAGAGATTGCTTCGCAAGAAGTTGCTGGCGGGGTGCTTGAGCCAAATGAGGTACACATGCTGTGGGCTCGGCGACAGCACCTATCTCAAGTGAGCTTTTTATCCTCGTACCTGCGCAACGTGCATTGCATAAATCGATGGATATCGGAAACTGACTTTTGTAACAAGATTCAACTGGGCTGCGCGGAAGCTCATCCGTCGTCTAGACCAACTTGGTGCCAGTACATTCTTTGAGCCATGTGAAGCCGACGAGCAATTCCCAGAGGGGTAGGTCATCATACCGCCATTCATTCCTCCTCTCATTCATCGTCCACTTCTTTTGCTGTCGTTGTGCAGGAGGCTTGTTGACGCATGCCAAAAACAGCATCGACGGGAGCTTTGTTCGTTGGGCCGATGATCTCCGCAAGCACCTCATTGAACACCATCCCGACCCTCAAGGCCGAGATCCAGTCCCAGAAAACGAGATGCTGCCTCCGAATTTCTCTCTCGCCCCTGCCATGAGCCGTACTCGCCTTGACACAACCAACAAGACCCATGCCGACGCCCATGCCGACGCCCATGCCGACGAGCTGCTCTGCGCGCCACCAGTAGTAAACCTCCTCCCTCTTCCGAATAGCCATCATGCCACTCTTGTCGAGAACAAGAGGATGACACCCTCGACCCACTGGCAAGACGTCCGCCTCGTATCCTTGGACGTCCCCGAGGCCGTCCAGATCAACCCGGGCGACTGCGTCACCATCTACCCCAAGAACTTCCCCCAGGACGTCCAAAAGGTCATATCCCTCATGGACTGGGACGCACTCGCCGACAAACCTCTCGACCTGTCGCTGTGTTCCGTCCCGGCCGGCCTTGACACCCCATCGCCATGCACTCTGCGCAACATCCTCCTCCACAACATCGACATCAACGCCGTGCCAAGACGCTCGTTCCTGAAGAATCTCTCCTACTTTGCCGACAACCAGGACCACAAGGACCGGCTCTTGGAGTTCACCATGACGGAGTACCTCGACGAGTACTTCGACTACGCCACCCGCTCGCGAAGGACCATCGTCGAAGTGCTCGAGGAGTTCCACTCCGTCCGCGTACCAGCAGACCGGATCCTCGACGTATTTCCCCTCATACGCGGGCGCGATTTCAGCATCGCCAACCACAACCAATTCTCCGCAGCCTCGCTCGCTGGCCCCACGAGGATACAACTCCTCATCGCGCTCGTCCAATACCGCACCATCCTGCGCAAGCCCCGCCAAGGCCTCTGCTCGCGCTACATCTCATCCCTCCCGCCCTCCTCGGCCCTCTCCGTCACCATGAACATCACCATCAAGCCCGTCCTATCCCCCATCCACGGCGCCGTCAACGCCAAGCGACCGCTCATCGCCTTCGCCACCGGCACCGGCATCGCCCCGGTCCGATGCCTCATCCAAGAACGCCTTTCCCACGCTTCAACGCCCCAGGCCCCAACCCTCCTCTTCTTCGGGAACCGCAACAAACTGGCAGACTATTTCTTCGGCGACGAATGGCACGCCCTCTCCCAGAAGACCAACCTCGTCGTCTTCGCCGCATTCTCGAGAGACCAGCCTCGGAAAATATACGTCCAGGACCTCATCAGGCAGGAGGCGGAGACGCTGGCAGAGCTCATTCCCCAACGACCCATCTTTGCCGTCTGCGGGGGTTCCTCCAAGATGGCAGACGCGTGCAGACATGCCGTGTTTGATGCCTTCATCAAGCGTGGCGAGGAGCATGTTCAAAGGAAACTGCTGGATGACATTACCTGGTGGCAGGAGATTTGGTAATGTCCATTCTTGGAACAAGAAAAAGATGGTACAAACATTACAAGACGGACAAGACGGAGTATTCTGCAAGATGTATACATCGAGTAGACAGACGTTAGACGTCCCTCCATGCCACGACGTGCAATACAAGCGTGTCTATTTTTCCCGGTACACAGGCGTTGACATGGAAAGTTGTCCTGCGAGTCTGAGCACAATGTCATTAATGCATGTACCACCACCCAGGTACGTCAGCACGGAGTATCCATGCATGCATGCATGCATGCGTCTTTCTCGCCCGACAGGCGACCCGACCCGACCCGACCCGACGTCTTAAAACAGCCTTCCCTGTCATTCGTCTTCAGAATCCAATCAACGCGTACGCTGTCAATCAAACGAGCCTGGAAAATTGGTACACCTTCCATCTATTCAACTACGTAATGGCATTCGGCCAAAACTACATGTCCCGTGCCCCCCATGCCCATGTCCAAGTCGCTCTTCATGCCTAGCTCGCTGGGAGAACTGTAGGACATCCGGCATCGCCCACAAACATTCTCCTGAGCCTGAGCGAGCCCCATTTCCGCCCCAACAAACTTCGTGACACATAAAGACTGTTGAAATCCGCAGCAAAAAGGCATCTTTCTCCCATGCTTCCGAGATCCCCGTCTGTCTGACTTGACTGGTGGTTGATTGTCCAATAAGAAGAAAACACCGTCTATAAAAAGGAAAATAGAGGAAAATATTAGTCACAGCGTCGGCTAGACGACCAATTTATAAACCTGCAGAAACAAGGTCGCGCAGCCCATAATTGTTCCATGTGTCAGATACCATCTCTTGCACGTGCAAAAAAGTTACCACAACTTTGCAACGTCTATCTGTCAACTGACTATATAAATGCCCTAAACTCCTTCGCTATTGTTTATTTTGCGCTGCCGGGGAAAAGCAAATGAAATGAAATGCAAAATGATTGCCTGGTATAGAACGTTAGAAGAAAGGTAGAAATGAATGTCAAGTACGTCAGAGGCTCGTCATGAACCTTCATATATTGTTGTCGTCACACATCTTCCCAGCTGTAGCGTTTCTCGGCCACTTGCGGCACGTGTACGAGATCGCGCCCTGGGTCTATGCGACCACTTTCGGATGAATCGTCCGAGTTAGCTTTGGGATCCAACGAGTCATCATCTTCTTCCCGTTCCTCTGATTGCGTCGGTAGAGGCGGACGCTCGCTCGTCATTCGGCTTGCCACCGTATGATTGAAGCTCTTGCTATAAAGGTTACTACCGTGGTGCGACATTTCTTCTGCTATTCGGCCTTCTTCTTCTTCTTCTTCCGTAAAATTACTGCCCAGACTGCCCACAGATGCGCGGGACCCCGCAGTGGTCATGCCCGCTGGCAGGCCTTGCCTGGCTGTTGTCACGATCCGCAATCCAGTGCCGGCGCCTGGGCCAGGTAATTGAACGTTTCCTGGCAATGGCCCCAGGCATACAACTCTGGAGGGGTCGATCGGGGTTCTCTGAAAGGAGGCGGGGGCCGGCGGCATGGCGTCAGTGGCTGAGAGCTGTAGAGCATCGGGATTCACGGACAAGGATCGACTGGTCGTTGAATGTGCCCTACTTCTAGTTCCTGATGGAGTCGAATTTGATTGGGGTGACATTGAAGCTGTACCTGGTGATGGAAACTCTGTCGAGCTCCAGTCTCCCCGAGGTGACACCGGTGACGGTTCGGAGGCGAGGAAAGTATTGTTGGTAGAGTCAGCACTACGGGATCGTGTTGGTGAGACGGGTGAGGGATGTTGGTCAACACTTTGCGTTTGTTCCAAAGGTCCCGCGTCAGGGATGGAAATCTTCTCGGGGGGCATGATTGAGCCATCCGCTGGTGGTGTATATTCAGGGACAGGCCCCTGCAGCTGGCGAACGAGTTTTCTTCGTGCAAGTTCGTACGCCGTCAGATGTTGCGTGCTGTCAGTACCAATATCTGTGTCGTCCAAAATAGAGTGATCGTCGCCGCCTCCTGCATCCAGTTCGGCTGGAGGGATGGGGGCAGGCAATTCATAAATCTGGCAGTCCGGTGCCTCGTACGCGTTTACTCGGCCGGCTGTCGTGCCAGAGGCTATCCGTCGTGATCGCCATCGACCGAAGATGCGTGAAAACATTCGGGAAACGGAACTCTGAGGAGAATCCGGTGTCAAGGTGGAGCTCGTGTCCTTGCCGTCGTCAAGCTCGTCTCTCGCCCTCTGCCTTCGCTGTCGTCTGTGTCGCCTGTAGTAGAAGAGGGCCAGTACCAGGACCGAACAAAAGGCCACAGCGCCTACGGCCATGCCAACCATCTCCCCTGATGACAGACCCTTTCCAGCGTTGGGGTCGACCGGTGGCGGAAACGGGCTGCCGGGCGGTTGTTTTATTTCTTGTAGTTGAGCACCACCGATGGGGTCGCTCGGGAATTTGGCTTGGTGTATAGAGAAGGTACCAGAGTCATATTTTGTGATGAGGTAAGACTCCTGCATAAATGCGTTACCGATGATGAAGGTCTCTTTGGCTGCCTTGCGGAGAGTGAAGTACGGCACAGCTGAATCGCCTTGGCGTATGGTCGCATTCATGAAAGGGTACTCCAACAGGCTGACAAATGATCGGATGGGGAGCGTGATATTCACGACGCCGGGGACATCGAGGGGGAGCCCGAAGTTGTCGTTATTATCCTTGCTAGATAAGCTGAATGTAAATGAGAGGGGGTTGTTACTAGCCGAGTACTGGCGATATTGCTCATTGGTCAGGGTATATAGACCAAAGGTGGAATTATACGTCAGGTTCAGGGCTTTGGCAAACTCATCGCAAACTGCCGGTGGAAGCCACAGATACGGCGTTGTGGTGTCGATGACAGCCGTAAAAGTCTTGTCGTAACTCATCAAAAGTCGGGCCGCAGAATCCCATCCTGCTGGCGAGCTACCATTTTTGGCGGAAAGCTCGATGCCGCGCACACGAGGTCGGGGAACACCTTCAGCCTGGTTCATGGCAAACGTGTTGTCGTGTTGAACAAACCGAGCAGCATCATAACCTCCCAGAGTTGCCGATCCGACAATGCCTCCTAGTATGCTACGTCAGTGCCATGTCCAATTTGACGTACAGTGGTGATCGCAAACGAGCGATGAGAGGAGGAAAGTGGGAAAGCGCACTGTATGATGCTCCAGCCGTGTAGCCATAGCTATAACTTGGAATCCAGCCGTATGATGAAACAGCTTGCCGTAGAGGAGGTGCAGCAACAACATCGCCGAAACTGCCTGACCGAAGACCAACACCGATGTAGCCAAGGTAATAATCTGTCGATGAGATGGCTGAGATTAAAACGTCGGACATGCCGAATCCAATGTTGGTCAAGGGACTGTAGGCAGCAATCGTGTCAAAGCCGTATTGTCCGCTTCCTCCAGTGCCTAGATCCGGTAAGCCGAGCTGCCATGTGCCCAGCCCCGACCAGTGTTTCGAATCAGATGGATTGTATATGCCTCCACGATTTGAAGTGCATTGAGGATCATCTGCACAAAAAAAAAAAAAAAAAGGAGTCATCAGTCGCCCGTTTATTGAAATGGTGAGATGAAGCCGTCTTACTTTTCTGATTTGGGCAACCCCGTGGGCCGACAGCCCAGAATTCTGATATCGATGTGCTGAAAAGGACATTGACGGGATTATTGTTTCCTACAAGGAAGGCATATGTAGACCAATTGCCATCAATTCCCAACCTGAGTCCTTGTTGTTAGCAAGGATGTTCCACGCACGCTTGGCCTGGCCATGTCTGTAGCTGTCTTGTGCAGTTCAAAGATGTAGGTCAAGCCGGGTAGTCAAGGAGAGGTGAAAGACGGACCAGTCTGATGCATTGAAAGCTACGGGTTGCGGAACGACGGGCTTGGCCACAGGAGCAACCGAGGCGGCAGCGGCGGCGGCTGCAGTCGCAACTGGGTCCGACCTCATCTCGGACGAGTTCGACTCTATTCGCACCCGGACACTCGGTTCGCGTGGCTCGTAAGAATTGATTCAATTTCTGTGGGAAAAGCCCCCAGGCTACCGTCGACTCGTCACGATATTATCGGGGTGCATTGAAAGCAAAGGCGGACAGAGGGCGCTCTACGCGGCCGTTCGCAACGACAGGCGATCAACGGACATCTAGTCGCGGTGGGTGCCGGTTTTGTCAGGCGAGAGAGCTGTGCCTGCCTGGGGGGGGGGGGATGTAATGGTTATTAACTCGCAGTCGAATCCAAGGCGGCGGCGGCGGCGGCGGCGGCAGTCGCGGAAACGTCGGGCGTCGTGATCCGATTGAAGTCGTCAAAAGACGAACAGCAAGTGAGAGCAAGTGAGAGCAAGTGAGAGGAGGGAAGGGGATCCGAGTGTGGGAAAGCGGAAGGGACGACGATGGGACGACGATGGGACGACGATGGGACGGGGTAGAGTAGGTAGGGCAGACCGGTCTGGTCTGGTCTGTCTGGTCTGTCTGCCTGTCTGCCTGTCTGCCTGTCTGCCCGTCGGGGCACTCGGACCAGCACTTGTCAGACCCCCCCCCATCTCTGGTCTCTGTCAACGACGGGTCCGCTCCCTCTTCGCCTCGCATCGCCTCGCATCGCCTCGCATCCAGCCATCGATATGTAGTCACTTGCCGTGCTTCGACTCCCTTCAATGGTCGGTCCTTTGCAAGGTTTCATTATTTGGCCTGCCTAGACCCAACCCAACCCGTGGCTGGTTGTGTTTCCTTTCCTTTCCTTTCCCTTGCAATCTGTACGGATTACCGATTGCGGACTACGGACTACGGACTACGGACTACGGACTACGGACTACGGACTACGGAGTAGGCATCTATCTGTCTGCTACATTGCTACATCATGACGTCCACCTCCCTCCACAAGAGAACAGAGAACAAGAGAAGAAAGAGTCTCCGCAAAGGCCGGCACAGCAAAGAGACGGAACATGATATGCCCGCCCGCCGAACACTTGACGTGTGGACTTGGACTGTGCTACTACACTACTACTGACTGTCTGCCCAATGCCCCACTGGCTCGGCTTGATTGGCCCTCCCGGCAGAACTGAGACCCGGGACAAGAAGGAATGCAGGAAGCATCATCAAGTGAATCAAAACCCGCATAAGCTCCCTGCTCCCCAATTTCCACCGTTTCAACCCACCGACTGACCCAGAGTGACCATCATTCCTCAACACAATTGCGGAGTACTGATGCCCGAATTGCCAGCGCATCATGGCACCGGTCAGGCCCCCCATGCAGCCAAGTACATATGCAATCCGTAAGTAGCTTGGGCATGATGAGCTCGTTTTGGACGGGCTCTCTGCTGGTCGCTGATTGCAACAGGGCAACAGGCACAGTTTCAAACGGACAGAAAGAGGACAAACAGGCTTTTCGTGGAAATAGATCAACGTCGGGAATGCAATAGTGATAAGTGGCGTCATAACCCTCCTCTGATGGGCAAGACAGCAAGCCTTCTCCGCCGTTTGTGAACCGGCCCAGTCGATTTAATAAGGTTGAAGCTAGCACAAGTCTTGGGGAGCATACGGAGTATTCCGTACATAATACGACGAAACATGGTGAACTTGCACTAGAGCCCCTTCAGGCCAGGATCGCCCCCAGCCACCACCATTCTGTGAGCCACCCATCGGTCCGTCTACGGCATTCCTGCAAGATGGGTAAAAGCTTCAAAACATTTTTCATTCTAGTCCGTACGGAGTACATCCGCAGAACTTGGTCAACGTCGCCTAGAATAATACCCTATTAAAATAAGCGAGGCTCAGATACTACCTGGTGGTGGTGGCTGCGAATGGTAATGTCTGAGTTGAGCGTCTATTACGGTGGCGTGTGGCGCTTGCTTGCCCGTCGTTGCTCCTTGACATCTTGACTCCCTTTCATGTCTTATGGGATGCAGTGCTCCAAGATTTGGTCTTGTCTCGGCGTGAATTGGAAAGGAGAGCCGAAATACGTGTCAGGTTATTACCGACTGTATCGCGGCGAGTCGCCTGGTGGAAAAGTCTCTCTCTCAGCCATGCCATCACTGTTCCTCACTAGCGTTGTCTGCTCTAGAATCGGCGTTCACTATTATTGATAATAGTATGAACGGGGCTCCTTTAGGAAGCACTGCTATTCCATAATTCCATAATTAGTGTAAAATAATGAATACCTGTGCTCCAAGCTGTCTCATACGATGCGGAGGAGACCAGCTTCGTTTGGCTCATATTAGTTCGTTACCACATTTCGAGTGGCGGATTGAAACAAAGCCAGACGTACTTCGTACTCCGTACATCATTCTTCATGACTCTAGACTGCTTGTTTGGTTTGTCGAGATTATAAGGGGTTTTGCGATAACAGAATTGCAGGTATCTGTCTAATATAAATATAAATTGTTATCTAACTGTTATTTCTGCTTACTTAGCGCACTAAGCGCTAGTAATAGCAAGTTTATTAGATAATCTAGATTAAAAGGCCTAGAGACGTGCTTGGGTGCAAGAAATGAATTTAGTTATATATGATTATGCGATAGCCGCCGCACAAACAAAGGAAGCGACTACTAGAGGCAAAGCACGAGTCTAGTTTTCTGCGACCGAAGAATCTAGCGAGTTTAACACGCCATGTCAGGGTCGTGGAGGCTACAGAGCGCCACAGGCAATAGAGGCAATGGCATTATATATAGTAGGACTCACTTAGGGCTTATAGCACCCTAGCTATAAGGCTACTATAGGTAAGTTATATATATATAAAAAGGATATTTAGGTAAAGGTTATATATTGTTATGGACTCAAGCTACGAGCTCGGGTCTTTAGCGGAGGAAAGGGGGATCTAAAGAGGCTCTGTAAAGTAAGCAAGCTACACGCAAAAGAATACTAGTTAGTGTATGCTTCACGCATAGACTAGGTATAACCCCTATAAAGGGGGATACTATATAACCCTAAGCTTAGTTTTTTTTTTCTTTTATAAGAATATTAATTATACTCTAAATACTTATATATAGTAGCTATAAGGCTAGTTTATAATATTTAATATTCTTTACTATAAGTATATAAATACTAGTAAATATACTATTACCCCTAGAGATAGAAATAGATAAAGTATTAGGACTATATAAGGTAATTACTGAGTAAACTATATAGATAAATTACTTACTTAAGTAGCTAGAGGTATTACTATATATAGCTTAACTAAAATAAAAACTAATCCTTATAGGTTTTCTATTTAATAGGGATAAGGTGCTATTCTTAGTATAGAGAGGTCTTATAGTATATAAGCTAGTTTCTAACTAGGACTTTATTAGTATTATATAGGACTAGTAGTTTTATATTTTCTAAAATCTATTTTCTAAGGTTTAGGTATATATAGCTTCCTTTTTTAAAAAGGGTTACTTACTTAACTACTATTTAAAATAGTTTCTTAAGTACCTTAGGGAAATATTTAATAACCCTTTGTTAAAATAATGCTATTTATAGCACTATTTTATAGGCCCACTAGTTGCCTTGTTGCGTTGTTGCAACGTTGGTTATAGGCGTTGCTTGCAGCGTTCTGTTATAACCTGCGTTATTCCCATAACTAACCTACGGGCTTGTATAACTAAGCTAACTAGGTTACCCTATAGGGAAGCTAAAATCGACTGTA
Source organism: Epichloe amarillans (assembly GCA_024072835.1). Taxonomy (NCBI): domain Eukaryota; kingdom Fungi; phylum Ascomycota; class Sordariomycetes; order Hypocreales; family Clavicipitaceae; genus Epichloe; species Epichloe amarillans. The sequence continues at coordinate 1,215,179 of CP099637.1, read as the reverse complement.
ACTAGGCAACTAGTAGTTGTATAAAAGGCTAACGTATACTATTCAAATCCTTAAATTTTTCTAGATTTAATAGTATATTTTATTAATAGGGTTATATATTAAAGTGCTTAGTTAGGCTACCTAGGCAGCTAGTTTGTATGGCTATAAGTTAATTTTTTATTTTTCCTATATAAATAAGTTTTATAAAAAATAAAAAGTAGCTTCTAAGACCTCTCTAGTGACCTAGATTCTCTAATATAGTTAGTAGGTCTATAAGGGGACTAGAAATCCTCTTATTACTTATTAGACTATTTGTTAGCTAGGAATTAACTATATTTAACTATTAAAAGCTCCTAATCTTAAAGAATACGCTGTAATCTAGTGAATCTAGAAGCCGCCGCATTAGAATCTAGTAAGGAGGTCTTCCTATCCCTCTAGCTAAATTCCCTTCTATTTTTAATAGGTTATAAGCCTAGAAGGCCTATAGATTACTACATTACTGCGTTATTCTACTGTAATTACTGCTTGATTTTAGGTACTAGTTATTACTTACTATACCTATAGGCTCTTAAGATTATAAAGGAAACCACTAGAATTTAAAGCTCTTTATTTACTAGCGCCACGCATCGCAATATCAGACCCTTAGTGTTAAGAATTATCTACAGCCGCAACCCGTAACTATCTAGTTATAACCACAACCACTTTTAGTGATTCTATTTACTACTGCAACTGTCATATTTGATATTATTTACAATAGTAAATACGCTGCACTGCACCCTTTAAAATCATTAGATATCTAGTATATCTATACTAGGCTTTTTAACCTATTACACTACGTTGCACGCACTATACATTACGTTACGTTACGTTATAACTACTGTAATACCTATTATCTATAATTCCTATTACTTAGTGTTAAGAAAATTTCTTGCTTAGAGATTCTTCTCCACTATTTTTCTGCCTGTGTATACTAAAGACTTACTTTTTAGACCTAAGGGCTACCCTCTTAAATAGCCTTGCCACACAATTTACGTACGTGACTAGATTATAACACAAGCAATTTCTAGCGTGCGTTATTTGTAATAGGAATAAATTTAGAGATTTAACATAAGTAACTAGAAGATAGCACTACTTAGTTATAAGGGTAAGGCACTTGCTATAGGTCCTTCTAGCCCCCCTAGGGACCCTAGTAGGATAAATATAGAAGGTTAACTAGCTATTTAGGCTAGTGCTTTATAGCTATAAATGCAGAGCTAAATTAAATAATAAGGCAAGACCTTAACTAATTTTATTAGGCATAGCGAGGATAATTATATTAAAAATAAGGCTAGTATTAATAATCTTCTAGAGAAATTAACGTAAACTATAACTATTATATAAGGTCTTTAGGCTTCTAATAAACCTAAGGAAGAAAATACTAAGGTTTTAGAAGAAGACCTAATAGCTACTACTTCTATAAGTATACCTTTTAGTAACTTATAAGCTACCTTTAATATAAGTGCTATAAAGGAACTAAATAAAAAGGTTTACTTTATTCTAGAGGGAGCTAAGCTAAAAGGCCCTAAAAACTATAATTAGTAAAAGCAAGCCGTAAGCATATAATTTAGAGCCCTAGGATTACCTAAATTTATAGATAATCTAAGCCTAGCAAGCTATCTAGCTAACTATAACTAAGCTATTCTTTTAATAATATTAAGAGATAGTTATTAACTAGGACTATAGGCTGCTATATATTAGTAAAAATCCCCTAAAGAAGCCTATAAAGTCCTTATTAGGCAGTATTTGTAAAGTGCTAAAATCTAGTGTAGTACGCTATATGCTAGCTACTATTACCTAAACTTTTTAAGTTATAAGGGATCTTTAGAGGCTTTTAATACTAATTTTAATAATTTACTAGCTAGACTATAACTTTGTAGTGTAAAGATTACCCTTATTAATTAAGTAAATTATTATATTAATGCATTAAAGCAAACCTTTCCTAGTTAGGCTAAGAGATAAAGATTTACTATTAGAGCTTCTAGGGCATAAGGACTGCCTATAAATACCCTAAATTTACAGTTCCTTATAGCGGATTTATTAGAAGAATAGAGGGATAAGACCTCCCCTATAGCTAAAGCCCTTAGCTATAAGGCTTCTAATAATAAGGGAAATTCTAAGGACTAGGAAAAGAAATCTTCTAATCCTAACCCTAAGAAGGACTCTAATGCCACTAAAGAGTAGGATAAGAAGGATTTAAACCCTTCTAAAGCCTCTAAAAAGAAGCAGAAGAAAAAGAAGAGTAGTAATAGGGAAAAACAAAAAGGAAAAGAAGCTACTTTTGCTTTAGGCTACACTTTAGCTATAGGATACGTTAAAGAATTAGATTCTAATAAATCTAGCAATAATAATAGTAGTGATTCTAATTCTAATTTAGATAGTTCTAGTGCCTCTACCACTAGTAACACTAGTAGTAAGCCTACTTTTAGCTACTCTAATAATATAGTTAAAAACTCCCTTTTATATAATACAGGTTCTTCCTATTACATTTGTAATAATAGGGCTTCTTTTAGGGACTTTAAACCTCTAAAGAAAGGTGAAACTAGCGCTATAATTATAGTGTCAAGGCTTCTAGGCCGGATATAAATAGAACAGGGTGATGGTATAGATAAGTAGTAGCTAGATTACTAAAGGTAGGTAGTAATGCTTAAGGGTTTTAATCTCTAGCCTCCCACATTCTATGTGTGTGACCTTTGCCTAAATACCCCCTTTACGCTTATATGACTAGCTTATAGCAACCTTATAGCTAGGGCGCTACAAGCCCTAAGTAAGTCCCACTATATATAATGCTATTGCCTCTATTGCCTATATTACTCCATAGCCTCTATAACCCTAATATAGTACCCCCTTTACTTTATAATTACCCTTAATTATACTTATTACCTAGTTAGTGTAAACTCGCTATTTTAAACTTCCTATATAATTCTTACCTTACGTATCCTAATGCAAGACGCGGGGAGATAATAGCCCTATTAATAATAGGTCTAGCTATTATTCCCTACCTTACCTATAAGCTCCTAGTTATAATACGGTTATAGCTATAGAGTTACTTTGTAAATGCTTATATTCTTATTCCCACTAGTCTTACAAAAGTAAATACCCTATGTTATATTTCCTTATTAGCTAAAAAGGATAGGGTATTAGACACTATATATTAGGGTGTATTTAATTATAAGTTCTAGTAAAGTTACTATAAGCTCGCTAGGTATGCGTAGTTAGCTATAACTTTAGCTATTAATAGCTATAACGCTAGCTTTTTAACCTATAGCTTACTTTCGCTACCTATATAAATTACTTAAGGGGTCCGTGGTTAATATAAAAAAGACTAAATTTCCCCTTCTTTTTCTCTTCCTTTTCTCCTTATCCCTCTTACTTTTTAATATTAAATTTATAAGTTAGCCTTACTAGCCCTATAGTAGCGTTCTTACTGCTACTACCTAGTAGTTACTAATATTATCTAGAGTCTTCCTCCTTATTATCTTATTATCTCTTTGCTTCTTATAGTTAGTATTATAGTTAGTATCTTACTGCTTTGCTTCCTACTTACTTACTACTAACTTATAGATAGGTTATAATGTCTTCTATTTGCCTAATAACTCTAGGACCCTTAGTGCCTGCCCTAGAAAAATCCCCTTATAAGAGGGCTTTATATGCTTTAAAAACATTTACGTAAGTTTACCTCTTATTTATAGTGTTATAGCTACTAACTTACTAAGTAGTATAATTAAAATTCCTTACCTTTACTATAGTTAGTAGGTAGTAATCTAGCAAATTACCCCTAAAGATAATAGAGCTAAACCTTAGTATATTATAAATAGGAAGCTAATTCCTAATAAATGCTATTATTCCCCTAGTATAACTAAGCTACTCCTCCCTTACTCTTATAATACTAACTTAGAATAGGTAATTCCTTAAAGTGCACTTATTATATAAAAAATAATAAAATATATACTAGTATAAGTGCCTCTTTAAGGCCACTGCTTTTCGCTAGCTAACCTATTATTAGTGTCCTATAAGAATTATAATACTTTATTATAAGTTCTTTAAGGTTATAAAGGAGGTTCCTAATAGCACCTATTACTATCTATCCCTAGTAAGATTATTAATTCTAGTAACTTAGTTAGAGCTAACTTATTGCTAGGCTCTAGTGTATATAAAATATAAATTATATAATGCTCTCCTTACTATAAAGAATATAAATCACTATAGGAGAGTTTATTAGGCCTATCTAACTATAGAAGCTACTTATAAGGCAAACGCTAATAAGCGCGTAGTAATATTATAGCTATTTAATATTACTAACCTTAAGGTCTAGATTAATATTGCTAATAGCCTACGCTTTATAGCTTAAAATGCTCCTATAGTAAGTCCTATTATCTCTAGTGTGGCTTTTACTTTGCTAACTTATAGCTAGTTTATAGCCTACGCTTTATAGCTCCTTGCTTATATTAGCCCCTTTAAGCTCCCTAAAGAGCTTTATTCCTTTATTTATAGGGATAAGGAGAGGTCCTCTAATAATAAAGCTCCTATAGCTACTATAGAGGAAAATACAGTAGTAAATATAATAATAGAGTAATAGGTGCTTAGTAGCTATATAGTAGTTTGCTTTAAGAGAATATAACTTTTTATGCTATAAAATTTCATATATTAAATTACTAAAGTAATAATATCTCTATAAACTAGCTACTTAATTACTGCTTATAATTATTTATAATATCCCTTATAATAAAATCTCTTTTTAATACCTATAAATTCTCTAAGCTATTATAGCCCTTCTATTTTACTAAGAATTTCCGCTGTTTTCTATTATACTAATATAAGATAATTCTCTTAACCTTAAACTCTTCTTTATTATCCTTAATATTATCTTATAGTAAGAATATATCTATATAGCTAGTAGGATCCCCTCTAAATAGTTTAAGGCTTATAATATTAAACACATTATAAAGTCTTAAGCTAGCTAGTAATTATAATTAATAGGCTAAGCTATAATTACTAACTACCTTCTTAATTTTATAGGGCCCTAGGTACTTAGCTATAAGCTTTTAGCTTAGTTATCTTAGGTTAATATTCTTAGTAAATAGTAAAATATAGTCCCTAACCTTAAACTCTATTAGTATTCTCTTATAATTATAATACTTCTTTTACTATACTTATGTATTATAAAGTAGCCACTTAATCTCTAAGTGTCTTTATCTTAATTCTAAGACTTTGTTTTCTACCTAGTTATTTACTAAGTTAGGCATTAAGATAGCCTAATATAGTCCCCTTAGGTTATACCTTTATAGCGCCTTTGCTAGCGTTAGGCTATAACTACTATACTTACTTATATTATAGGCAAACTATACTATTAGTAAATATTTTACCTAATTATCCTATTTAGCGCATATATAGGCTCTTAGATAATGCTTAAGAACCTAGTTTAATTGCTTTATTTACCTATTTATTTAGGGGTAAAATGCAGTGCTTAGTTACTGCTTTATTATAATAAGGTAGTAAAAAGTCCTTTAGAATCCACTAGTAAATATTAACCTATAGTTTATAATAATACCTTCTAAGGCGCTATAGTCTTTAAAAATATTCTTAAGGAACACTATAGTAAGGCTATTACTAGTTAGTTATGTAAACACTAGTATATAAATACTATACTTTAAGAATTAGTCTATAATAACTAAAATCGCGTTATATAACTAAAACTTCTAATCCTTTACTAGTAGTAAGCCTATAATAAAGTCTATTAATAATTCTTAGAAGGGGTAATTAAGCACTAGTAATATAGCTAACTTACTATAAGGCTTATGTAACCTTAGCTTTAAAACTTAATAATTAACGTAAGACTAGATATATGCCTTAATGTCTTTCTTTATTAATAGCTAGTAATATTAGCCTATAATATAATAGAGGGTCTTGCTAACCCCCTAATAACTTACTATAGGATTATTATAGGTTAATAGCAAAATTTCTTTTTGTAATCCTAGCAGGATAAAAACCTGATTTTTATATATTAGTAACTTAGAGAATCTTATAGTTTATATCTATAGCTCTCTAGCCTCTAGCTTAGAGGGACTAATTAACTATAGTCCTAACGCACTAGAGTCACTACTTATTAGTAATAACTTCTACTATATAATAAAGGCATCCCCTTACTATGCTTCTAATAATAAGACTTAAATTAGGGCTTCTAATTCCGCTGCCTTACTCCTAATGTTAGAGTTAAACTTAGAAGAGGTTCTCTAAACCACTAAGATTCTTATTATAACACTACTATAGCCTAGTAGCTCTCTAGTAGCGCTCTTAGATAAATTAACTAACCTAGTAAAGATTAATATAGTAAAGGTTCTCTTACTTACTATTACTTCTATAAATATAGTAGAGATTAATATAGAAGAGGTTCTCCTACTTACTATTAGGTAATTTGCCTTAATACTACTATAAGCATATAGCTCCCTAGTAGCGCTCTTAGACTTTTTAACTAGCGTAGTAAAGGTTAATATAGTAAAGGTTAACTTACCTACTATTGCTTCTATAGGCCTAGTAAAGATTAATATAAAAGAGGTTCTTAAACTAGCTAGTAAGGTTTAATTACTATAATCCTATAGCTTTATTACTATGCGCTTAGGCCTTTTACCTAGCCTAGTAAAGATTAATATAGAAGAGGTTCTCTTACTTACTATTAGGGTTATTACTTTACTATTAAGGGGTAGTAAGCGTAAATATAGGGTACTTACTAAGTCACTATTGCTCTTATGCTACTCCTTAACTATAAACCTAATATACTATAGATATACCTAACTAGTAGTTAAGCTATTACTAATATAGCGCCCCTATAGCCTAATAGTAGTAAACTTAGTAAGGAAGGTTAGTAACTAAGATATAAAAGCCTTAGCCTTCCTTTCCTTACTAATATAGTCTAACCTTTATAACAAAGGATTAGTAGGATTTAGCTTCCTTACCCTAGTGTTTAATAGTAAAGTTAAATAAGCATAGCTTATCTAACATAGTAACCTAGTGACTAGTTAGCTTAGGCTTTGTTATAAGGTACTTATAGTTTAGGTAATCTATAATTATAGTAACTAGGTACGCTAAGTAAGTAAGGTAGTGCCTCTAAGTCTAAAAAGCCTCCTAAATTGCTAGTAGCTTTGCGTCTAGTGTTATATAGCGTAATTTAGCGTCCTTTAACTTTCTTAACATAAACACTATAGGGTGCTAGTAACCTAGCACTAATATTATAAGGATAGCTCTAATTACATATCTAGAGGTATTAGTCTTTACTTATAGTAGTAATATTAGATTAAAGTAGACTAAAATTAGAGCCTTTTAAAATAGCTTTTATAGTTCCCTAAACGCTACTAGCTTACTATTATTTAGCTTAAACTTCACTAGTTAGTTCCCTTATAGGTAGTTTATTAATAGGATAACTATTTTGCTATATAACTTAATAAAATACCTATAGAATCTAGTAAACCTAAGGAAAGATTAGATATTAAACACGCAAATAGGTATTAGCTATATTACTATTACCTTTACCTTACTTAGGTCTATTAAGATTCCTTTTAGTAAGATTACATAACTAAGGAATTTAACCTTCTTAATAAAGAATTAGCACTTATCTAAATTAATAAAAAGGTTAGCTTTCTAAAATCTCTTAAGGATCTTTTTAATATTGCCCTTATGCTCTAAAATCTTATAGCTAAATATTAGGGTGTTATTAAGGTAGATAATATAAATAAGATTATTAAGGCTTTCTAAAGCTTTATTAATATACTCTTAGAAGGATGCTAGCGCGTTAATAAGCCTAAATAGCATTATAAGATACTTAAAGTAACTATATTTACACTAGAAGGCTATTTTCTACTTATTACCCTTATAAATATATAGCTAATAGTACGTATCTTTAAGGTCTAACTTTATAAAAATCTTTACACCCCCTAGTTAATCTAAGATTTCTAATATTAGGGGCAAAGGGGCCTTATCTTTAACTATAATCTTATTAAGGCCCCTATAATTTACATATAGTTATAGCTTTCCCCCTTTTTTTAGCATAAAAAGGATTAGGGCGCTTACTAGGCTAACTAATCTTTAGATTTATTTGCATTCCTATGTAGTTACTAGGTACTTATAAAGCACCTATAACTCTTTCTTAGCTAGGTTATATATTAGACCTTATAGTAATGCTTTTCCTTCTTCTAATTTAATAGTATATATATAGCTACCTAAGCTAGGAAAGGTACTAGCCTCTTTATTTAAAAATATATCTTTAAACTCCTTATAAGCTTCTAGAAGTTTTACTTTCTTAGGTTTATTAGCTAGTTTTATTATTATACTATTACTACTTCCTTTCTCTTTATTTGCTATAGGTCTAATAATAGCTATATATCTAATTATATACATTACCTATAGGTTAAGTACTACTATAATAGATATATATTTTACTACTTTCTAACTATCCTATAACCCTACTACTAATAAGATATATTCCTTTATTATAGGGTGTCTCTAAAGTCTATCTTTCTAAGATATTATTATAGGCTTATACTCTCTTACCTAATTAACTCCTAAAACTAATTTTTCGCTACTATTAGTAATATAGTAGCTAAGTTAGTATATCTTTATATAGCCTATACTATCCCTAACTAACACTATTTTCTTTAAAATCCCTTAATATAATATAATATTACCTAATGCACTCTTAAGCGTATTACTATAAGGTTATACTTTTAACTAATTAAGGTTTATTAGTATATTAGGGTAAATTAAGGAATATATAGTGCTAGGGTTAAATAGCATTAGTACTACTACCTAGCGGTTATCTTAATATAACTTAATATCTATACAAATTTATAGGTCTAGAAAACTATTCTTATTAAGTTAAGTTATATTAAGAGCGTTTTCCTAGGGTTTTACTACGCTAATTAGGGTCTTATTTACATTTAAGTAACTCCTAGCTTACTTAGTGCTAGCTTAGTGTGTCTTAGTAATATAGGTATTTTTCTAGTAAATGCTATAGTCTAGTTTAGTGCACCTAGTTAATAGGTAGCCTAGTTTTTCACACTTATAATAGACTAGCAAGCCCCTTACTCCTACATAGCATCTTTCCTATAGCTCTTTTTTTAGGGACACTAAGTGGTTCCTTCTTTTCTATTAGTTACCTCCTTAGTTACCTTCTTAGTAGCCTCTATAAGGGATCCCTTTCTTTTCCCTAGTTACTGCTTTTGCTTTCTTTCCTTAGCTAATAAGGTAGTTTTAACTTATAGGGTACTCTTAGCTAAATACCTACTTCTTTATAGTGCTATTTAGGTACTATATAAACTAAGTAATTCTTAGAGGTTTAGGCATAGGCTTAGGTAATTCTACCTTTACCTTTCCCTAGACTTTAATAAAAGTCTAGAATAACTAATCCTTGCCTTAATAGAGGGTTAGTAGCATTCCTATAGCTTCTAGGTAGTAACTATCTTTATCTATTCCTCTAGTTTTTAGCTATTAAATAAACTTTGCCTAAGTATAGCTTTACTAATCTATATAACTATCTATAGTAGTAAAGCGTATTCACTATTGCTTTACCTTATTTACTAGGTAGCTACTAGTATATATAACTTTTATTATATTATTAGTAAATGTATTTTAATCTATAGTAAAGGTTATGTTTAAATCCACTAAGAATATCTATAAGTTCTTATAGGTATCCCCCTTATATATAGAAGCTTTTAGCTATATCTTTGCTATACTATATTTATAAAGTCTAAGTAAAGGTAGTGCTTTCTAGGGAATAGGGGTAGTGTCTTAGGTAAAAGGTGTTTATAGGGTAGGAGTAAGGCCTTTATTAGCGTTAACTAATTAGGGAGGGGTATCTATTTCCTATAAATTTTTCTATAGCTATTTAAGTTTTTATCTCTTTTAAGTAATTTATAGCTATATCTTTGCTTATATAAGGCTATGGTTTAATATAGCTTCCTTGCTATTAATAATAGGTTCTAATATATAGGAATTCTCTAGTGTGGTTAGATAAGAGGACTTATATTCTAGAAGCAGGTTCTAATCTATAGGTATACCTTTATATAGCGTGTTTACTCTAAAGTTATTAGTACCCCTTAAGTAAGTGTTTATTCTTTATAGTACTAATATTCTTACCTTACTAATAGCTTATTACCCTAATAGGAAAGAGAGATTAACTTATTAAGGCTTTTAGGCTAGATATAAATAAAATAGGGTAATAGTATAAATAAGTAGTAGCTAGATTACTAAAGGTAGGTAGTAATGCTTAAGGGTTTTAATCTCTAGCCTCCCACATTCTATGTGTGTAACCTTCGCTTAAATACCCCCTCTGCGCTTACGTAACTAGCTTGTGGTAACCTTGTAGCTAGGGCGCTACGAGCCCTAAGTAAGTCCTACTATATATAATGCTATTGCCTCTATCGCCTGTGTCGCTCCGTAGCCTCCACGACCCTGACATATAGCAAGAGGACCTATTTATCCTAAAGGAAGAGGCATAGCTATTTTTAACGTTCTAGTTAAGAAAAATCCACTAGAATATAGGCCCTTAGCTCTGCTAGATGCTTTATATTTCCTAGGCATAGATACTAACCTAGTTAGTGGGTTATCTTACTATTTTGTCAAGCGGAAAACAACACCCCAAAAGACACAATGCTAGCCCACGGTCATAAGTAGCGCTATAGCCTACATATAACAAGAGGGGTTAATTATCTTGTTAATATTAATTATAATAATAGCTAAAGATATCTTATTATATAAAGATTGTTAGGGTCGTGGAGGCTTTGGAGCGACATAGGCAATAGAGGCGATAGCATTATGTATAGTAGGACCCACTTAGGGCTTGTAGCGCCCTAGCTACAAGGCTACTATAAGCTAGTTATATGCGTGTAAAGGGGGTATTTAGGCAAAGGTTACACACATAGAATATAGGAGGCTAGAGATTAAAACCCTTAAGCATTACTACTTACCTTTAGCTATTTAGCTACTACTTATCTATACTATTACCCTATTCTATTTATTCTAGCCTAGAAGCCTTAATAAGTTAATCTCTCTTTCCTATTAGGGTAATAGGCTATTAGTAAGTTAAGAATATTAGCACTATAAAGAATAAATACTTACTTAAGGGGTACTAATAACTCTAGAGTAAACACACTATATAAAGGTATACCTATAGATTAGAACTTACTTCTAAAGCGTAAGTCTTCTTATTTAACCACACTAGAGAATTCCTATATATTAAAGCCTATTATTAATAATAAAGAAGCTATATTAAACTATAGCCTTATATAAGTAAAGATATAGCTATAAATTACTTAAAAGAGGTAAAAACTTAAATAGCTATAGAAAAATTTATAGGAAGTAAATACCCCTCCCTAATTAGTTAATACTAATAAAGGCCTTACTCCTACCCTATAAATACCTTTTACTTAGGATTTTACCCTTATTCCCTAGGAAGCACTACCCTTACTAGGACTTTATAGATATAGTATAGTAAAGACATAGCTTAAAGCTTTTATATATAAGGGGGATACCTATAAAAACCTATAGATATTTCTAGTAGATTTAAATATAACCTTTACTATAGATTAAAACACGTTTACTAATAATATAATAAAAGTTATATATACTAGTAGCTACCTAGTAAGTAAGGCAAAGCAATATAGTAAATAAGGCAAAGCAATAGTAAATATGCTTTGCTACTATAGATAGTTATATAGATTACTAGAGCTACACTTAGGCAAAGTTTATCTAATAGCTAAAAACTAGAGAAATAAATAAAGATAGTTATTACTTAGAAGCTATAGGAATGGCTACTAACCCTTTATTAAGGCAAGGATTAGTTATTCTAGGTATTTATTAAAATCTAGGGGAAGGCAAAAGTAAAATTACCTAAACCTATACCTAAACCTCTAAGAATTACTTAGTTTATATAATACCTAAATAGCACTATAAAGAAGCAAGTATTTAGCTAAGAGTACCTTATAAGTTAAAACTACCTTATTAGCTAAGGAAAGAAGGTAAAAGTAATAACTAGGGAAAAGAAAGGGATCCCTTATAAAGGCTACTAAGGAGGCTACTAAGGAGGTAACTAATAAAAGAGAAGAAATTACTTAGTATCCCTAGAAAAAGAGCTATAGGAAGGACACTATATAGGAGTAAGGGGCTTACTAGTCTATTATAAGTATAGAAAACTAGGCTACCCCTTAACTAAGTACACTAAACTAAACTATAGTATTTACTAGAAAAATACCTATACTACTAAGACACACTAAGCTAGTACTAAGCAAGCTAGGAGTTACTTAAACCTAAATAAGGCCCTAATTAGCTTAGTAAAACCCTAGGAAAACGCTCCTAATATAACTTAACTTAATAAGAATAGTCTTTTAGACCTATAAATTTATATAGATATTAAGTTATATTAAGATAACCACTAGGTAGTAGTGCTAATGCTATTTAACCCTAGCGCTATATATTCCTTAATTTACCCTAATATACTAATAAACCTTAATTAGTTAAAAGTATAACCTTATAATAATACACTTAAGAGTATATATTAGGTAATATTATACTATATTAAGGGATTTTAAAGAAAATAGTATTAGTTAGGGATAGTATAGGCTATATAAAGATATACTAACTTAGCTACTATATTACTAATAGTAGTAAAAAATTAGTTTTAGGAGTTAATTAAGTAAAAGAGTATAAGCCTATAATAATATTATAGAAAGATAGACTTTAGAGATACCTTATAATAAAGGAATATATCTTATTAGTAGTAGGGTTATAGGATAGTTAGAAAGTAATAAAATATATATCTATTATAGTAGTACTTAACCTATAGGTAATATATATAATTAGGTATATAGCTACTATTAGACCTATAGTAAATAAGGAGAAAGGAAGTAGTAATAATATAGTAATAAAACTAACTAATAAACCTAAGAAAGTAAAACTTCTAGAAGCTTATAAGGAGTTTAAAGATATATTTTTAAATAAAAAGGCAAGTACCCTTCCTAGCTTAGGTAGTTAGACCTATACTATTAAATTAGAAAAAGGAAAAGCACTACTATAGGGTCTAATATATAACCTAGCTAAGAAAGAGTTATAGGTGCTTTATAAGTACCTAGTAACTACATAGGAATATAAATAGATCTAAAGATTTATTAGCCTAGTAAGCGCCCTAATCCTTTTTATACTAAAAAAAGGGGGAAAGCTATAACTATATATAGATTATAAGGGCCTTAATAAGATTATAGTTAAAGATAAGGCCCCTTTACCCCTAATATTAGAAATCTTAGATTAACTAGGGGGTGTAAAGATTTTTATAAAGTTAGACCTTAAAGATATATACTATTAGCTATGTATTTATAAGGGTAATAAGTAGAAAATAGCCTTCTAGTGTAAATATAGTTACTTTAAGTATCTTATAATGCTATTTAGGCTTATTAATACGCTAGTATCCTTCTAAGAGTATATTAATAAAGCTTTAGAAGGCCTTAATAATCTTATTTATATTATCTACCTTAATAATACCCTAATATTTAGCTATAAGATCTTAGAGTATAAGGGTAATATTAAAAAGATCCTTAAGAGATTTTAGAAGGCTAACCTTTTTATTAATTTAGATAAGTGCTAATTCTCTATTAAGGAGGTTAAATTCCTTAGTTATGTAATCTCACTAAAAGGAATCTTAATAGACCTAAGCAAGGTAAAGGTAATTATAACGTAGCTAATACCTATCTATATGTTTAATATCTAATCTTTCCTTAGGTTTACTAGATTCTATAGGCGTTTTATTAAGTTATATAGTAAAATAGTTATCCTATTAATAAACCACTTATAAGGGAACTAACTAGTGAAGTTTAAGCTAGATAATAATAAGCTAGTAGTGTTTAGGAAACTATAAAAGCTATTTTAGAAGGCTTTAATTTTAGTTTACTTTAACCTAAAGTTACTACTATAAGTAAAGACTAATACCTCTAGATATATAATTAGAGCTATCCTTATAATATTAGTGCTATGTTACTAGCACCCTATAGTATTTATATTAAGAAAGTTAAAGAATACTAAATTACACTATATAACACTAGACATAAAGCTACTAGTAATTTAGAAGGCCTTTTAGACTTAGAGGCACTACCTTACTTACTTAGTGTACTTAGTTACTATAATTATAGATTACTTAAACTATAAGTACCTTATAATAAAGCCTAAGCTAACTAGTTACTAGGTTACTATATTAGATAAGCTATACCTATTTAACTTTACTATTAAACACTAAGTAAGGAAGCTAAATCTTACTAACCCTTTATTATAAAGACTAGACTATATTAGTAAGGAAAGGAAGGCTAAGGCTTTTATATCTTAGTTACTAACCTTCCTTACTAAGTTTACTACTATTAGGCTATAGGGGTGTTATATTAGTAATAGCTTAACTACTAGTTAGGCATATTTATAGTATATTAGGTTTATAGTTAAGGAGTAGTATAAGAATAATAGTAACTTAGTAAGTACCCTATATCTATATTTACTACCCCTTAATAGTAAAGTAAAAACCCTAATAGTAAGTAAGAGAACCTTTTCTATATTAATCTTTACTAGGCTAAGTAAAAGGCCTAAGCATATAGTAATAAAGCTATAGGTTTATAGTAATTAAACCCTACTAGCTAGTTTAAGAACCTTTTCTATATTAATCTTTGCTAGGCCTATAGAAGTAATAGTAAGTAAGTTAACCTTTACTATATTAACCTTTACTATACTAGTTAAAAAGTCTAAGAGCACTACTAAGGAGCTATATACTTATAATAGTATTAAGGTAAATTACCTAATAGTAAGTAAGAAAACCTTTTCTATATTAATCTCTACTATATTTGCAAAAGTAATAGTAAGTAGGAGAACCTCTTTTATATTAATCTCTACTAGGTTAGTTAATTTATCTAAGAGCGCTACTAGAGAGCTACTAGGCTATAGTAGTGTTATAATAAAAATCTTAGTGGTTTAGAGAACCTTTTCTAAGTTTAACTCTAATATTAAAAGCAAGGCAGTGGAATTAGAAGCCTTAATTTAAGTCTTATTATTAGAAGTATAATAAGGGGATACCTTTATTATATAGCAAAAGTTATTACTAATAAGTAGTAACTCTAGTGTATTAGGACTATAGTTAATTAGTCCCTCTAAGCTAGAGGCTAGAGAGCTATAGATATAGACTATAAAATCCTTTAAGTTACTAATGTATAAAAATCATGTTTTTATCCTACTAGGATTATAAAAAGAAATTTTGCTATTAACCTATAATAATCCTATAGTAAGTTATTAGGGGGTTAGTAGGACTCTCTATTATATTATAGGCTAATATTACTAGCTATTAATAAAGAAAGATATTAAGGCATATATCTAGTCTTATATTAATTATTAAGTTTTAAAGCTAAGGTTATATAAACCTTATAGTAAGTTAGCTATATTACTAGTGCCTAATCACCCCTTTTAAGAATTATTAATAGACTTTATTATAGGCTTACTACTAGTAAAGGATTAGAAGTTTTAGTTATATAATATGATTTTAGTTATTATAGACTAATTCTTAAAGTATAGTATATATATACTAGTGTTTATATACTTAACTAGTAATAGCCTTACTATAGTATTCCTTAAGAATATTTTTAAAGACTATAGCGCCCTAGAGAGTATTATTATAAACTATAGGTTAATATTTACTAGTGAATTCTAGAGGACTTTCTACTACCTTATTATAATAAAGTAGTAACTAAGCACTGTATTTTACCCCTAGATAAATAGGTAAATAAAGTAATTAAACTAGGTTCTTAAGCATTATCTAAGAGCCTATATATACGCTAAATAGGATAATTAGGTAGAATATTTGCTAATAGTATAGTTTGCTTATAATATAAGTAAGTATAGTAGTTATAGCCTAACGCTAGTAAAGGCACTATAAGGGTATAACCTAAGGGGACTATATTAGGCTATCCTAATGCCTAACTTAGTAAATAACTAGGTAGAAAATAGAGTCTTAGAATTAAGATAAAGACACTTAGAGATTAAGTAGCTACTTTATAATATATAAGTATAGTAAAAGAAGTATTATAATTATAAAAGAATGCTAATAGAGTTTAAGGTTAGGGACTATGTTTTACTATTTACTAAGAATATTAACCTAAGATAACTAAGCTAGAAGCTTATAGCTAAGTACCTAGGGCCCTATAAAATTAAGAAGGTAGTTAGTAATTATAGCTTAGCCTATTAATTATAATTACTAGCTAGCTTAAGACTTTATAATATATTTAATATTATAAGCCTTAAACTATTTAGAGGGGATCCTACTAGCTATATAGATATATCCTTGCTATAAGATAATATTAAAGATAATAAAGAGAAGTTTAAAGTTAAGAGAATTATCTTATATTAGTATAATAGAAAACAGCGGAAATTCTTAGTGAAATAGAAGGGCTATAATAGCTTAGAGAATTTATAAGTATTAAAAAGAGATTTTATTATAAGGGATATTATAAATAATTATAAGTAGTAATTAAGTAGCTAGTTTATAGAGATATTATTACTTTAGTAATTTAATATATAAAATTTTATAATATAAAAAGTTATATTTTCTTAAAGCAAACTACTATATAGCTACTAAGTACCTATTACTCTATTATTATATCTATAGCTATATTTTCCTTTATAGTAGCTATAGGAGCTTTATTATTAGAGAACCCCTCCTTATCCTTATAAATAAAGGAATAAAGCTTTTTAAGGAGCTTAGAGAGGCTAATATAAGTAGGAAGCTAGGTAGTATAATCTATAAACTAGCTATAAGTTAGTAGATTAAAAGCTATGCTAGAGATAATAGGACTTACTATAGAGGTATATTAAGCTATAAAGCGTAGGCTATTAGTAATATTAATCTATACCTTAAGGTTAGTAGCGTTAAAAAGCTATAATATTATAGCGCGCTTATTAGCGTTAGCCTTATAAGTAGCTTCTATAGTTAGATAGGCCTAATAAACTCTCCTATAGTAATTTATATTCTTTATAGTAAGGAGCGTATTATATAATTTATATTTTACGCGCACTAGAGCCTAGTAATAAGTTAGCTCTAACTAAGTTACTAGAATTAATAATCTTACTAGATACTAATAGTAAGGGCTATTTTTAGAAACCTTCTTTATAATCTTAAAGAACTTATAATAAAGGATTATAATTCTTATAGGATACTAGTAATAGGTTAGCTATCTAAAAGTAATAGCCTTTAAAGGGATACTTATACTAATATATATTTTATTGTTTTTTATATAGTAAGTGCACTTTAAGGAATTACCTAACCTAAGTTAGTATTATAAGAGTAAGAGAGAAGTAGCTTAGTTATACTAGGGGAATAGTAACACTTATTAGGGACTAGTTTCCTATCTATAATATATTAAGGTTTAGCTCTATTATCTTTAGGAGCAATCTACTAGATTACCACTTACTAACTATAGCAAAGGTAGGGAATTTTAATTATACTATTTAGTAAGTTAGTAGCTATAACACTATAAATAAAAGGTAAACTTATATAGAGGTTTTTAAAGCCTATAAAGCCCTTTTATAAGGGGATTTCTCTAGGGTAGGCGCTAAGGGTCTAGGAGTTATTAGGCAAATAGATAATATTATAACCTAGCTATAAGTTAGTAGTAAGTAAGTAGGAAGTAAAGCAATAAGATACTAACTATAAAAGCAAATAAAATATAAGATAATAAGAAGAAGACTCTAGATAAGGTTAGTAACTACTAAATAGTAGTAGTAAGAACACTACTATAAGGCTAGTAAGGCTAACTTATAAATTTAATATTAAAAATTAAGAGGGATAAGGAGAAAAGGAAGAGAAAAAGAAGGGGAAATTAAGTCTTTTTTATATTAACTATAGACCCCTTAAGTAATTTACATAGGTAGTAAAAGTAAGCTATAGGTTAAAAAGCTAGTGTTATAGCTATTAATAGCTAAGGTTATAGCTAACTACATACACCTAGTAAGCTTATAGTAACTTTGCTAAAACTTATAATTAAATACACCCTAATATATAGTGTCTAATACTCTATCCCTTTTAGCTAATAAGAAAATATAATATAGGGTGTTTACTTTTGTAGAACTAGTAGGAATAAGGATATAAGTATTTATAAAGTAACTCTATAGCTATAACTATATTATAACTAAAAGCTTATAGGTAAGGTAGGAAATAATAGCTAAACCTATTATTAATAGGGCTATTATCTCCTTATGCCTTACGTTAGGACACGTAGGGTAAGAGTTACATAGGAAAACTAGAATAGTAAGTTTATATTAACTAGGCAGTAAGTATAATTAAGGGTAATTATAAAGTAAAGGGGGTACTATATTAGGGTTATAGAGGCTACGGAGCAATATAGGCAATAGAGGTAATAGCATTATATATAGTAGGACTTACTTAGGGCTTATAGCGCCCTAGCTATAAGGCTACTATAAGCTAGTTATATATACGCAAAGGGGGTATTTAGGCAAAGGTCGCACACATAGAATATAGGAGGCTAGAGATTAAAACCCTTAAGTATTACCACTTACCTTTAGCTATCTAGCTACTACTTATCCATACTATCACCCTATTCTATCCATTCCGGCCTAGAAGTCTTAACAAAGATACTCTAGATTAAATAGTCTATTAGATTAGAAGTGCTATCTTAATTAAATAAGGGGAAATAATCTTAGTTTATCTTATTATAAGCTTAGGTATTTTCTTAGTAAAACTTAGTAAAACTTAAGGGTTAAATTAAGAATCTTATAGTGTATGTCTATTAAAAGAATCTAGCTATAGGCAGTCTCTTTATAGATTAAATAGTCCCCTTACTTAGATAACTAATATTATTATCCTTTATTATGTTATTTATCTTAATAATCCCTAGCGCTTGTTATTATAATTATGTGTTTTCTAGGCGCGTATCTTATAGCATATAATACCTCCCTAGGTGTGTATTAGTTATCCCTAACTAAGCGTGCATACTAATAACTAAAGTGCCCTATAAGTGTAGTTAGTAACTAATACCTAATGCTAAAGGAGGGTATTATTTAATTTAGTATACTTAAGTAAAGGGAGGGGTAAATAAGGAAGGAAAAAGGGAAAAAGAGTAAAAGAAAAGAAAGAGAAAGAAAGCAAAAGGGAAGAAAAAAGAGAAAGAAAAAAAAAATCTATATAATACCTCCCTAGCTAAAGACCTAAGTTCCTTATCTCCTAAGAGAGTTTTAGTGTCTTTAGCGTTTAAGGTTATATAGTTAGTAACACTAGCGAGGGAGTGTAAATTATAGGTTACTTAGCTTCTTATTAAGTTACTCTCTTTTTATAGTTTTTACGCTAATTAATTAATCCTTAAGCATGCTTCCCTTCTTACTAATAAGCTTTAATAATCTTAGCCTATATTCTATAAGGCACTAAACTAGGTAGTACTATAGATATATATATAGATAATATTAGTAAGTATGTAATAGTTTCTCTTTACGCTACTCCCTATGCTCTAAGGAATAGGAGAAGATTAATTATTATAGCTTAACCTATGTCTTTAAAAGGCTATTAGATTATCCTTTCTTTTGCCTATCTAAGTAAGGTCTTATAGTTATATTCTTACTTCTATCTAATAACTTTATAGATCCTTAGTAATCTTAGCTATTCCCTAATATCTGCCTAAAAAAGTACGTTTATTATTACCTACTATGCTTAAAGAGCTTTCCTTATAGTAGTAGTTATTTAATTTTCCTTACTATATTAAAGTGCTTTAAGCTTTATAGTTAAAGATAGTAGTATTACCTTATATCTAATAATAGATAATAATATAGATAAAGATATAAGTAATATCTAATAACTTTTTCTTTTACTTAATCTCTATTTTTCTATATTAATTAAGGGTAGTTTATCTTTAGCTTCCTATTATATTTATCTTTCTTAATCTTATAGTACCTCTTATATGCTAATATTAAAGACCTTAGGGTTATTAGTAAAAACGCAGGCTATAGACTACTAAAAGTCCTAAACATAGAGATTATTATTTTATACTATATTAGTATACTATTTAATTAGGCAATTCCTATTAGTAATCCAAAGTTTCTAGGGCATTACCACTATGCTAATAGGTAACCCTCCACTAACTATCTAGGTTATAAAGCGTAGCATTAAGCACTTTATTATGTTTTATACTAGATATTAAAGGTTAAAATCTTTCTAGTACCCTAATTCCCTTAGTAACTAATCTCCTATTATAAGCTTATTTATAGCTATATTTTATAGTACCCTAATAGTTCTCTCAAGTGCTTTGCTATAGCTATATTTTAGGTCTAGGATATTATTAGATATTAACTAATCCTTAAGATATAACTTAAACTATTAACTAATAATAAAATCCTTACTAAAAGTATGTAATTATTTAAGCTTAATATTATACTTATTTAGTGTGTTCTAGTCCTCTATAATTAGATTAAGTGCTTAGTAACTAACTTAGTAGCGAATTATTTAGAGAAAAAACCCTAGGTATATATATTCGTATTCCTAGTTTCCTTTCTATTTTATTACTAGAACTATAATTACCTTAAAATCATAGGGATAGTTTATAAGTTATATAATCTATCCCTACCTACCTATAAAGTCTATAAAATAGGTTATTCTTCCTTTATCTATGCTATTAAAATAGTATAGGTATCCTTACTTTCTATTAAATATAAAGGTAGTCTAGTAATTTATAAAGTAAGTAAACCCTATAATAAGGCACTAATTACTTATATCTAAGTAAAGGTTAATAGGGTTATACTTAATACTATACTTAATATTAATAGGCTAATAGGTAGTATAAAGCCTTCTAGCCTTTAAACTAATTAATCTTTATAGTGTTTTTACATTAAAGTCTTCTATATTATTAATTTTAAATACTTATAGTAGTACTACTACTATTGCTTTAAGACCTTATTTTATAATCTTCCCTATTGCTATTAGCTTAAACTAATTAAGCTAGTCTTTGCTTAGTGTTTTATAAGCCTTTTTTAGGAATTTATAAATATCTATTAGATAACTACGCTATTGTGTGGTAGTCTAGCCTAGCTTAATTAGTATTACTAGAATAAAATTATTACTATCTTAATAGACTTTAAACCTTAATAAAGGCTATAGCTAGTCTCTTTATAGGTAAAATAAAGGTAGCTACTATCTATAAAGATTAGCTAGGTTAACCTTAACAGTGTTACCCTCTCCCTTCCTAAAAAAGGAGTTTTCTATCCTATATATTAAAATATAAATATAGTATATAGTAAGATATTTACTATAAAGGAAGTAAGTAATAGTGTTACTATTAACCTTAGTGTAATTTCCTTTGCTTATAATAGACTACTTATATTACTTTATTTTCTAGGTAAGATTAAATAGTGTTTATTAGTTTTAGCTTAATATAGCTAGAGAAAAGAGAGAAATAAGAGAAAATAGGTAAGGGATAGTAAGGTTAAAGATTTTAAGAGTTAGGAAAATATATGCTAGTATAAGAAGTAAGTATGCTAGTGTAAGAATTAGGTTAGATTAAATAGTTTCTATAGTCCTAACCTCTTTTTTTATGCTTTTCCTAGATCTAGGGGTAGTTATTAGTAGGTAGCACTAGTTACCCTTATAAGGTAGCTATCTATTAGGATTAAGTAACTCCTATAATTTAGACTTTTAGTATTATAAGTTACTTATAGGTAGCTACTTACTTATTAGTTATTAATGCCTATTATAGGTGTTATCTTATAACTTAAGACTTTTTAACTCTCTTTTGCTCCTTCTCTTTATATACCTAACCCTACTATCTCTTACTTTATCTCCTAATTAATTAATTATAGCTAAATTTCTTAATATAACTTATTAAAAGCTCCCTAATATTACTACTATTATAAGGGTAAGTATCCCTAAAGGTAAGCTTTTAGTAATAAAGACTATAAACTAGTCTAATTACACTAAGTTTTTCCTATCTTTCTTTAGAAAAGACTATATTAGTCTTATATAAATTATTTAATCTTATTTTTAAGTTAATGCTAATAGCTTTTATTTTATAGTATAAGTTCCTTTTTACCTTCTAGGTTTAAAGTAGGATTAATATTAGCACTAGTAGCGTTCTATTATATATAGAGATTTCTCTTTATTTATCTAAGAATTTACTAGAGGGAGTACCTCCCTATTTTATTAAGACTATAAAAGGGACTAAATTATTAAAGAAATTTATATAAAGCTATATTAAATTAGATAGTGCCTTAGCCCTTACTATTAAAAATAATTATTATTCTCTAGTTCTTATACTTACTAAGATAGCTTATTCTAATAAGTACTTTTTATACACCCTCTTATAATATCCTAAATGCTATTAAGCTTTACTAGTGTCTATGTTTAGTAAATTAAATAGTATATTCTATACCTATTACTTAAACTTATATATATAGTATATTACCTTCTTTAATAAGCATATATACTTCCCTTTTTATAGATATATCTTACTCTCTAGGGTTAGCAATAGCGTATATAACAATTATATCTAGAATAAATCTTATATAGTAAGCTATAAATAGTGTTTTACGTTAGGGTATTACACTAGATTTTCCTAAGAGTAAGCTCTTACTCCTTTCTTAGGAAAAGAGTGGTTTACTAAGGTAATAAAAGCTCTTTTACTTAACTTAAACACTATTAACCTTAAAAACTCTCCTTACTTAGTAATTAATATACTACCTCCTTTTCTAAACTATTTATAAATACTAGGGGGGGTAGAAAGGGAAATAAGCTAGGTATATAGTGTAAAATTAGATTTATGCCTTAATTACTTAATCTTTAGTATATAAAAAGAAAAAAAAATAGAATAGTAAGAGAATAAAGGGAATATTCTTTTAATTTATGCGTATATTAGTGTGTCTAAGGGTATACCTTATACTCTTATTTTTGCTTAGCTATAAGAAGGGGTAGTTAGACCTTAATCCCTTAGTATAGACTTCTCTAAGGTAGAAGTTTAATCTCTTTATTATTAACTATTTAATCTAATATATTATGCTAGGATACTACTAGCATAATTATTAAGACTTCTTAGTTATAATTACTACCCTCTTCCCTTATTTAGCTTTATTATAAAGCATATAGCTATCTATCTATAGTTAAAGTCTACTAACCTTCCAAATCTAGGATAAACTTCTTAATATAGTCCCCTAAGATTGTTTTTATAAGGTAGACTCTATCTAGTGTCTATAGATAGTAAGCCCTAGAGATTAGCGCTTGCTTGTGAATTTAGAAGGGCTTATTCTATCTTATTATAAGCTTCTTTATTGTGAATATATTAATGTTTTGTTAGGGTCGTGGAGGCTACGGAGCGACATAGGCAATAGAGGCAATAGCATTATATATAGTAGGACCTACTTAGGGCTTGTAGCGCCTTAGCTATAAGGCTACTATAAGCTAGTTATATGCGTGTAAAGGGGGTATTTAGGCAAAGGTTATATATATAGAATATAGGAGGCTAAAGATTAAAACCCTTAAGTATTACTACTTACCTTTAGCTATCTAGCTACTACTTATTTATACTATTACCCTATTCTATTTATTTTAGCCTAGAAGCCTTAATAAGTTAATCTCTCTTTTCTATTAGGGTAATAGGCTATTAGTAAGTTAAGAATATTAGTATTATAAAGAATAAATACTTACTTAAAGGGTACTAATAACTCTAAAGTAAACACACTATATAAAGGTATACCTATAGATTAGAACCTACTTCTAAAGCGTAAGTCTTCTTATCTAATTACACTAGAGAATTCCTATATATTAAAGCCTATTATTAATAATAAAGAAGCTATATTAAACTATAGCTTTATATAAGTAAAGATATAGCTATAAATCGCTTAAAAAAGGTAAAAACTTAAATAACTATAGAAAAATTTATAGGAAGTAAATACCCTTTCTTAATTAGTTAACACTAATAAAGGCCTTACTCTTACCTTATAAATACCTTTTACTTAGGATTTTACCCCTATTCCCTAGGAAGTATTACCCTTACTAGGACTTTATAAATATAGCATAGTAAAGATATAGCTTAAAGCTCCTATATATAAGGGGGATACTTATAAGAACTTATAAATATTTTTAGTAGATTTAAATATAACCTTTACTATAAATTAAAATATATTTACTAATAATATAATAAAAGTTATATATACTAGTAGCTACCTAGTAAAGAAGGTAAAGTAATAGTAAATATACTTTACTACTATAGATAGTTATATAGATTACTAGAGCTACACTTAGGTAAAGTTTATCTAATAGCTAAAGACTAAAGGAATAAATAAAGATAGTTACTACCTAGAAGCTATAGGAATACTACTAACCCTTTATTAAGGTAAGGATTAGTTATTTTAGATATTTATTAAAATCTAGGGGAAGGTAAAAGTAAAATTACCTAAACCTATACCTAAACCTCTAAGAATTACTTAGTTTATATAGTGCCTAAATAGCACTATAAAGAAGTAGGTATTTAGCTAAGAGTACCCTATAAGTTAGAACTACCTTATTAGCTAAGGAAAGAAAGTAAAAGTAATAACTAGGGAAGAGAAAGGGATCCCCTATAAAGGCTACTAAGAGGGCTACTAAGGAGGTAACTAATAAAAGAGAAGGAATTACTTAGTATCCCTAGAAAAAGAGCTATAGGAAAAATGCTATATAGGAGTAAGAGGCTTACTAGTTTATTATAAGTGTAGGAGACTAGGCTACCCCTTAACTAGGTATACTAAACTAGACTATAGTATTTACTAGAAAAACACTTACACTACTAAGTAGCACTAAGCTAGCACTAAGTAAGCTAGGAGCTACTTAAACCTAAATAAGGCCCTAATTAGCTTAGTTTAACCCTAGGAAAACACTCTTAATATAACTTAACTTAATAAGAATAGTCTTTTAGACTTATAAATTTATATAAATATTAAGTTATATTAAGATAACTACTAGGTAGTAATGCTAACGCTATTTAACCCTAGTGCTATATATTCCTTAATTTACCCTAATATACTAATAGACCTTAATTAGTTAAAAGTGTAACCTTATAATAATATACTTAAGAGTGTATTAGGTAATATTATACTATATTAAGGGATTTTAAAGAAAATAGTATTAGTTAGGGATAGCATAGGCTATATAAAAATATACTAACTTAGCTACTATATTACTAATAGTAGTAAAAAATTAGTTTTAGGAGTTAATTAGGTAAGAGAGTATAAGCCTATAATAATATTATAAAAAGATAGACTTTAGAAATACCCTATAATAAAGGAATATATCTTATTAGTAATAGGGTTATAGAATAGTTAGAAAGTAGTAAAATATATATCTATTATAATAGTACTTAACCTATAGGTAATATATATAATTAGATATATAGCTATTATTAGACCTATAGTAAATAAGAAGGAAGGAAGTAGTAATAATATAGTAATAGAACTAACTAATAAACCTAAGAAAGTAAAACTTTTAGAAGCTTATAAGGAGTTTAAAGATATATTTTTAAATAAAGAGGCTAGCACCCTTCCTAGCTTAGGTAGCTAAACCTATGCTATTAAATTAGAAGAAGGAAAAGCATTACTATAGGGTCTAATATATAACCTAGCTAAGAAAGAGTTATAGGTGCTTTATAAGTACCTAGTAACTATATAAGAATATAAATAGATCTAAAGATCTATTAGCCTAGTAAGCGCCCTAATTCTTTTTATACTAAAAAAGGGGGAAAGCTATAACTATATATAAATTATAGGGGCCTTAATAAGATTATAGTTAAAGATAAGGCCCCTTTGCCCCTAATATTAGAAATCTTAGATTAACTAGGGGGTGTAAAGATTTTTATAAAGTTAGACCTTAAAGATATATACTATTAGCTATGTATTTATAAGGGTAATAAGTAGAAAATAGCCTTTTAGTATAAATATAGTTACTTTAAGTATCTTATAATGCTATTTAGGCTTATTAATATACTAGTATTCTTCTAAGAGTATATTAATAAAGCTTTAGAAGGCCTTAATAATCTTATTTGCATTTATTTTATTTTATTTAATTACGCTAGTTAGCCTTCCTAGGCTATTTCTAGTACTCCTACAGATTAGTTAAAGAGAAAAACCTTTAGAAGGACAAAAAACCCCCTTGCGTCTTTGTTTAGTTTAGCGCTAGCCCTAGGCTAGGTTAGCGCTACTATTAATATAGCTATTCGTAGTTATTTATTACTAGCTTACGCTAGCCTTATCCCTTTATCTAAGTTTTTTAAAGTTAGAAGGACTGCTAACTCTCTTCCTCCGCCTAGGTCCTAGTCTAACTCTAAGCCAGTGCTAACCCAATTAATATCGCCGCCCGCAAAGTGAATCTTATTTGCATTATTTACCTTAATAACACCCTAATATTTAGCTATAAGCTCTTAGAGCATAAGGGTAATATTAAAAAGATCCTTAAGAGATTTTAGAAGGCTAACCTTTTTATTAATTTAGATAAGTGCTAATTCTTTATTAAGGAGGTTAAATTCCTTAGTTATATAATCTTACTAAAAGGAATCTTAATAGACCTAAGCAAGGTAAAGGCAATTATAATGTAGCTAATACCTATTTATATATTTAATATCTAATCTTTCCTTAGGTTTACTAGATTTTATAGGCGCTTTATTAAGTTATATAGTAAAATAGTTATTTTATTAATAAACTACCTATAAGGGAACTAACTAGTGAAGTTTAAGCTAGATAATAGTAAGCTAGCAGTGTTTAGGGAACTATAAAAGCTATTTTAGAAGGCTTTAATTTTAGTTTATTCTAACCTAAAGTTACTACTATAAGTAAAGACTAATGCCTTTAGATACGCAATTAGAGCTATCCTTATAATATTAGTGCTAGGTTACTAGTACCCTATAGCGTTTATATTAAGAAAGTTAAAGGATACTAAATTATGCTATATAACACTAGACGTAGAGCTACTAGTAATTTAGGAGGCCTTTTAGACTTAGAGGCATTACCTTACTTACTTAGTATACTTAGTTACTATAATTATAGATTACCTAAACTATAAGTACTTTATAATAAAGCCTAAGCTAACTAGTTACTAGGTTACTATATTAGATAAGCTATGCCTATTTAACTTTACTATTAAACACTAAGTAAGAAAGCTAAATCTTACTAACCCTTTATTATAAAGACTAGACTATATTAGTAAGGAAAGGAAGGCTAAGGCTTTTATATCTTAGTTACTAACCTTCCTTACTAAGTTTACTACTATTAGGCTATAGGGGCACTATATTAGTAATAGCTTAACTACTAGTTAGATATATCTATAGTATATTAGGTTTATAGTTAAGGAGTAGTGTAAGAGTAATAATAACTTAGTAAGTACCCTATATCTATATTTACTACCCCTTAATAGTAAAGCAAGAACCTTAATAGTAGTTAGGAAAACCTTTTCTATATTAATCTTTACTAGGCTAAGTAAAAGGCCTAAATATATAGTAATAAAGCTATAGGTTTATAGTAATTAAACCCTACTAGCTAGTTTAAGAATCTCTTCTAGATTAATCTTTGCTAGGCCTATAGAAGTAATAGTAAGTAAGTTAACCTTTTCTATATTAATCTTTACTACACTAGTTAAAAAGTCTAAGAGCATTACTAGGGAGCTATATACTTATAGTAGTATTAAGGTAAATCCCCTAATAGTAAGTAAGAGAACCTCTTCTATATTAATCTTTACTATATCTATAAAAGCAATAATAAGTAAGAGAACCTTTCCTATATTAATCTCTACTAGGTTAGTTAATTTATCTAAGAGCACTACTAGAGAGTTACTAGGCTATAGTAGTATTATAATAAGAATCTTAGTGGTTTAGAAAACCTCTTCTAAGTTTAACTCTAATATTAGGAGCGAGGTAGTAGAATTAGAAGCCCTAATTTAAGTCTTATTATTAGAAGCGTAGTAAGGGGATACCTTTATTATATAGCGGAAGTTATTACTAATAAGTAGTAACTTTAGTGTATTAGAACTATAGTTAATTAGTCCCTCTAAGCTAGAGGCTAGAGAGCTATAGATATAAACTATAAAATCCTCTAAGTTACTAATATATAAAAATTATATTTTTATCCCACTAGGATTATAGAAAGAAATTTTACTATTAACCTATAATAATCCTATAGTAAGTTATTAGGGGGTTAGTAAGACCCTCTATTATATTATAGGCTAATATTACTAGCTATTAATAAAGAAAGACATTAAGGTATATATCTAGTCTTACGTTAATTATTAAGTTTTAAAGCTAAGGTTATATAAACCTTATAGTAAGTTAGCTATATTACTAGTGCCTAATTGCCCCTTCTAAGAATTATTAATAAACTTTATTATAGGCTTACTACTAGTAAAGAATTAGAAGTTTTAGTTATATAATATAATTTTAGTTATTATAGACTAATTTTTAAAGTATAGTATTTATATACTAGTGTTTACATACCTAACTAGTAATAGCCTTACTATAGTATTCCTTAAGAATATTTTTAAAGACTATAGCGCCCTAGAAGGTATTATTATAAACTATAGGTTAATATTTACTAGTAAATTCTAAAGGACTTTTTACTACCTTATTATAATAAAGTAATAACTAAGTACTGCGTTTTACCCCTAAATAAATAGGTAAATAAAGTAATTAAACTAAGTTCTTAAGTATTATCTAAGAGCCTATGCGTGCGCTAAATAGGATAATTAGGTAAAATATTTGCTAATAGTATAGTTTACTTATAATATAAGTAAGTATAGTAGTTATAGCCTAATGCTAGTAAAGGCACTATAAGGGTATAACCTAAGGGGACTATATTAGGCTATTCTAATGCCTAACTTAGTAAATAACTAGGTAGAAAATAAAGTCTTAGAATTAAGATAAAAATATATAGAGATTAAGTAGCTACTTTATAATATATAAGTATAGTAAAAGAAGTCTTATAATTATAAGAGAATGCTAATAGAGTTTAAGATTAGGGACTATATTTTGCTATTTACTAAGAATATTAACCTAAGATAACTAAGCTAAAAGCTTATAGCTAAGTACCTAAGGCCCTATAAAATTAAGAAAGTAATTAGTAATTATAGCTTAGCCTATTAATTATAATTACTAGCTAGCTTAAGACTTTATAATATATTTAATATTATAAGCCTTAAACTATTTAGAGAGAATCCTACTAGCTATATAAATATATGCTTACTATAAGATAATATTAAAGATAATAAAGAAGAGTTTAAAGTTAAGAGAATTATCTTATATTAGTATAATAGAAAATAGCGGAAATTCTTAGTAAAATAGAAAGGCTATAATAGCTTAGAGAATTTATAGGTATTAAAAAGAGATTTTATTATAAGGGATATTATAAATAATTATAAGTGGTAGTTAAGTAGCTAGTTTATAAAGATATTATTACTTTAGTAATTTAATATATAAAATTTTATAATATAAAAGTTATATTTTCTTAAAGCAAACTACTATATAGCTACTAAGCACCTATTACTCTATTATTATATCTATAGCTATATTCTCCTTTATAGTAGCTATAAAAGCTTTATTATTAAAGAACCCTTTCTTATCCCTATAGATAAAGAAATAAAGCTCTTTAGGGAGCTTAGAGAGGCTAATATAAGTAAGAAGCTAGGTAGTGTAGTTTATAAACTAGCTATAAGTTAGTAAATTAGAAGCTATACTAGAGATAATAGGACTTACTATAAGGATATATTAAGCTATAAAGCATAGGCTATTAGTAATATTAATCTATACCTTAAGGTTAGTAGTGTTAAAGAGCTATAATATTATAGTATGTTTATTAGCATTAGCCTTATAAGTAGCTTTTATAGTTAGATAGGCCTAATAAACTCTCCTATAGTAATTTATATTCTTTATAGTAAGGAGCGTATTATATAATTTACGTTTTACACGCACTAGAGCCTAGTAATAAGTTAGCTCTAACTAAGTTACTAAAATTAATAATCTTACTAGATACTAATAGTAAGGGCTATCTTTAGGAACCTCCTTTATAATCTTAAAGAACTTATAATAGAGGATTATAATTTTTATAGGATACTAGTAATAAGTTAGCTAGCTAAAAGTAGTAGCCTTTAAAGGGATACTTATGCTAATATATATTTTATTATTTTTTATATAGTAAGCGTACTTTAAGGAATTACTTAACCTAAGTTAGTATTATAAGAGTAAGACAGAAGTAGCTTAGTTACACTAGGGGAATAGTAATACTTATTAGGGATTAGTTTCCTATCTATAATATATTCAGGTTAAGCTTTATTATCTTTAGAAGTAATTTACTAGATTACTACTTACTAACTATAGTAAAGGTAAGGAATTTTTATAATACTATTTAGTAAGTTAGTAGCTATAATACTATAAGTAAGAGGTAAACTTATATAAAGGTTTTTAAAGCCTATAAAGCCCTCTTATAAGGGGATTTCTTTAGGGTAGGCACTATAGGTCTAGGAGTTATTAGGTAAATAGAAAATATTATAACCTAGCTATAAGTTAGTAGTAAGTAAGTAGGAAGTAAAGTAGTAAAATACTAACTATAAGAGTAAATAAGATATAAGATAATAAGAAGGAGACTTTAGATAAGGTTAGTAATTACTAAGTAATAGTAGTAAGAACACTACTATAAGGCTAGTAAGGCTAACTTATAAATTTAATATTAAAAATTAAGAGGGATAAGGAGAAAAGGAAGAGAAAAAGAAGGGGAAATTTAGTCTTTTTTATATTAACTATAAACCCCTTAAGTAATTTATATAAGTAGTAAAAGTAAGCTATAGGTTAAAAAGCTAGCGTTATAGCTATTAATAGCTAAGGTTATAGCTAACTATATATACCTAGTAAGCTTATAGTAACTTTACTAAAACTTATAATTAAATACACCCTAATATATAGTGTCTAATACCCTATCCCTTTTAGCTAATAAGAAAATATAATATAGGGTATTTACTTTTATAAAACTAGTAGAAATAAGGATATAAGTATTTATAAAGTGACTTTTTAGCTATAACTATATTATAACTAAGAGCTTATAGGTAAGGTAAGGAATAATAGCTAAACCTATTATTAATAGGGCTATTATCTCCTTATGCCTTATATTAGGACGCGTAGGGTAAGAGTTATATAGGAAAATTAGAATAGTAAGTTTACACTAACTAGGCAGTAAGTATAATTAAGGGTAATTATAAAGTAAAGGGGGTACTATATTAGGGTTATAGAGGCTATAGAGTAATATAGGTAATAGAGGTAATAGCATTATATATAGTTAGACTTACTTAGGGCTTATAGCGCCTTAGCTATAAGGCCACTATAAGCTAGTTATATACGCGTAAAGGGGGTATTTAGGCGAAGGTTATATATATGGAATGTGGGAGGCTAGAGATTAAAACCCTTAAGCATCACTACCTACCTTTAGCTATCTAGCTGTTACTTATCTATACTATCACCCTGTTCTATCCATTCCGGCCCAGAAGCCTTGACATGTTTCTTCTAATATTATATACTAGCATAAGGTCTCCTAGTTTTAATTAATCCTTCCTTAGAGAGGTAGCCTAACTCTTATTAGTTTATCCTATAAGTTACTTCCTAAAGTTAAATCCTTTTTTCTTTGCCTTCTTAATATCCTTTGCCTTCCTTTTAAGCATTTGGCACTCTTACTTTAAATAGGTCCTAGCTAGTAGTAACTATATCCTAGTTAATTAGCCTCTAGGTTAGGAATTTAACTTCTAGTAGTAAGATTAGCTTCTATCTATAGATTAAATAGAAGGTAGACTTCCTATATAATTTGCAAATAGTAGTGTAGTCTATAAGAAGGGCTTTATTAAGGTACTTTACCTATTAACTATTTAATCCCCCTAACTTTACTAAAGTAAACGCAAGAGACTAGTGTCTAGCTTTAATAGGGGAGTTTGCTTTTAGGTTATACCTAGACATTTAGATGCCTATGATTCTAATATTTGCTAGTGCTTCTTTAAGATTTCCTTATATTTTAGGTCCTTTATTATAGACTATAAATTAGAAAAGGCTAAACCTACTAATTAGGGATAAGAGAAACTTCCTAATTGCTACTATAGTTATGTTTTAGACTAGCATAGCCTTTACCTAGCCTATTAGGTTATATCTTACTTCTAAGAAATACTTATATCCGTGATTAATTAGAAGGTGCTAAGTGTTAATGTAAATCTTACTTATTAGGTTCCCTAGCGTAACTAGCACTAATAGTTCTTAAGGCCACTAGGGCGTAAACTTCTAGTATGTCTTATAGTAAGTTAATATCTCTTAAGTTATGTTCTAAAGTCCTTTTCACTAATATCACTACTTTATTGCTTAGAACACTACCTTAATGCCTTTATAGCTAAGCTTCTTTTAAATTACCTTAACTATTACGTGTTATTGCTTAGGTATATTAATAACTAACGCTAGTCCCTTTATAATTCCTATTAGTCTTTTCTAAAGGTAACTATTTTCTAGAAAGAACTTTTTAGCTTTATTTTATAGCTTCCTATAGTCTCCTATGCTAAGATTAATTAGTCTCTAGAGGGTTAATAAGAAATTAATTACTTAGCGTATCTTACCTAAGTAATCTTTCTTACTACCTTCTTTAATCTTAATGCTATTTAGGTATAGATTAATAAAGTCTTTAATATTCCCTTTAACCTCTTAATCTAATTAATCTAATAGTTTAGGACCTTTTCTAGATAAAGTATCTGTAATTTAGTTCTTTTTGCTAAGAATATATTATATAGAAAAATTAAAGAGTAGTATATAACTAATTTACTATATAATAAGGGCTCTAGGTATATTATTAATAGCGCTATTAAGCTAGTGTATAAGGACCTATAAATCTATCTCTAGTATAAAAGGGACTTTATAAAGATAAATTTGTAGCCTTTATAACGTGTAGATAACTGCCTAGCATTCTTGCTTAGTTATATTATACTTAGCTTTAGCAATAGTCTAGGTGCTGCTTTTATATTAAATAGGGTAGCATTTACCCTTAACTATTTACAGTAGTATAGCTCCCTATCTAAGCAGGCTTATGTTAACTATAAGGATAATTTCCCTAAAACCTAGTCCTAGATTAAGTAAAATAAGGATTAGGGCTATAGTTATTGCCTTTTTTAAGATATCTATAGCTTCTTACTATTCTAGCCCCTATACCTATTCTATTTTCTTCCTAAGTAAAATTACTAGTAGCTTTGCCTTCTATATATAGTGCTTTACCTAGATATAGTAAACTCCTATTAGTCTAATAAAGGAATATACCTTAGATAGGTCCTAGTAAACTATCTATTCTAGGATTTTTATTATTTTTGCTTTAGTTAGTTTCTATTTGTTTATCCTGTATATAAACCCTATAATTTCTGCTAACTTCTAGCAAAACTTTAATTTTAATGCTAAAGCTATATAACTAGAGAGTTTAATATTAACTAGAACTTTATTAATATTAATTAAATACTCTAGCATATATCTACGCACTCTAGGCATAACTTCCTCCTTATTATATGTTATAGTTAGGCCTTTAACTATAATATTATCTAGGAATAGCGCGCAAATTTTAGGGATTAAGTTAAATAGGATTTGCCCTATAATTCTAATAAATTAAGCTCCTAAATTAGTAGCTCCTTATAGTAAGCGATAAAGTTATAAAAGCCTAATTATAGTAGAGATTATAGTTATATCCCTACTCCTTTCTACTAGTTTTACTTAGTTATATCCTAATAGTAAATTAATAATAGATAAAATTTTACATATTACAAAGCTCTCACTAAATGCCTCCGCTCCTTAGGGAATTAAAGTGTCTTATATTATTACTTTATTATATTTAGTGGCTAATACGATTAGGCAAATCCCTTTATCCTTCTTTATAATAAGGAAATATAGATTCCTATAGAAGCTATAGCTTTCCTTTAGGTATTTATATTTTAGCTTCTTCTTTAGTAAATTAACTAGTCTTCCTTATAACCTAAGAGGTATTAGGATAGAACTAGCTTACTATGCCTTATACTTAATAACCTTTATAACCTATAGTAGTGTAACTAGTAGGTTAACTTTCCTACATTCTAATAAGTCCTATGCTAGCGCTGCTTCTTAGTTATAAAGGATTTCTTTAAAAACATTAACTTCTTCTTATATTAGATATTCTTATACCCCTTTAACTATCTAATCTAATTATTCCTAGGTTATTCTAAAACCTTAAGGGTTTTCGCTAAACTACCTAGTAATAAACTCGCTGTACTTTCTAGATATATTTAAACATAACTTTACTTCTTTCTATTTCTTTGTCTTTTACTTTAGGTCTCCTTCTAGGGTTAATCTATTAGAAGGTATATTATTACGTGAATAAATCTTATTAGCTTTGCGTTTATATATTATGTTTATTATAAGATTAGGTGGTTTTAGTTACTATAAGGGTTAGAAATCCTCTATAACCGCTTTAAGTTATTAGGAGTGGTTTATTATTATATCCTAAACCACTTCCTATAGGATACCTATTCCCTCCCTAGTTATAATAAGGACTAGCTACTTATCCTTATCTAGTTTTACTTCTAGTCCTTTATAAACTATTTAATCCTTCTTTTCCTTAACTATAGGATAGCTAAATATAATAATATTAATTATAGGTTACTAGGCTAGTTAACTACTAGTGTATTACCACTAAATGCTCCCTATAACCCTTAAGATAATAACTATATCCCTAAAGTAATACTAAGCAAAGGGTTTGCTACTTCTTAAGTAGTTAAATTATATCTATAATAGCTAAAGAATATTATCCCTAGAATTAGGCTTATATTAACTAAATCTAGACTAATATAGAAGTTAGTAGGTATCTAGACATTCCCTAAATAAAGCTTTATTTAGACCTCCCTAATTATCTTAATCCTATGCAATAAAAATAATATAGTGTTTGTTATATCTATACGATAGATCTTAAGCCCTAAGTGCCTAGCAGTGCTCTTAGTAATTACATTCCCTTAAGAACCTATATTAATAAGTCTAGGGAAAAGCTTCCCTTTAGGGTTATTTAGGTAAACCTATAAGTATAGCAAATCCTATAATTAATTAACTATAGCTTATAGCTCTATAATTATATTTAGTATAAAGCTTGCTTTAGAAAGCTTACTTTAAACTTATTATAGCTCTTCCTATTAAATTTAGGCCCTTAGTTATTCCTAGATCTATTCCTATAAGGTAGCGTTAATCTTAGGTAGCTAAGCTAAGGCTATCTTTAGCGGTTTTTTCTTAGCCTTTGCCTTATTTTTCTTATTCTCTTAAAGGGCCTTCTTTATTATTTAGATAATAGAATTAATCTAGTGCTGTTATGGACTAGCCCCTAGGCTGCTGCGATAGGGCGTCGATATAGTATTAAGAAACTTAAGGAGAGGAAAGAGAAAGGTAGGAAACCTATCCTCACTAGGGCTCCTTATACCCCCTAACTACCTTATATAAGCCCCCTTTTCTGCGTCCTTACCTATATAGGACTATCCCTACCTACGTGCACTATATAAATGCTTAGGCAAAGCCTAAGCCCTTATATATACCCTTACTCCTCCCTTTCTTTTTCCCTTACCTATAGTTAATATAGGTATTTACCCTTTATAACGCGTTATAGGTGCTTGTTATTTTAACCTAGGTCTAGGTAGGACACGTAACATATTCTTCTAGCCCTATGTTATTATTATAATAACACTAGCCTTACCCCTACTTATTTATCCCCTTACTTACTACTTACTATTTATTTTTATCCTATAACCTTAACTTCCTTATACTAGAAATATTTTTTAAATATTATAACCCTATTACTCCTTCCTATCCTATTATTCTAAATAATTATTATTCCCCTATTAGACTTATAATAAATATGCCTTATTATAAAATAAATACTTATAGGTCCACTTAAGCTCTAGCTACTATTACTATATCCCCTACTGCTGCTACTGTATCCCCTACTACCCTTATTATACTAATAGCTAGGTCTATTAGTAAGTTCCTTATAGAGGGGGACTTAGATAATAATAAGCATACTACCCTTTTACGCGCTTTTTTAGCCCTATAGGCCTTATATTAAATAATGCCTTACTATAGGTATATTAAACTATTACCCCCCTAAAACTAGTAAGTCCTATCCCTTATATTAGTAGTAATATATAACCTATATTTAGTTAACTAGGTACTTATTTACTAACCTATAGCTTTATTATTGCCTTAAGGATCTTAAGGCTATAATTACTATAAGTATGTATATTATTATACCTAGGGTTAAAAGGACTCTAACCACTAAAAAGAAAATACTAGTTCTTTCCTAATAGTTTTGCGCCCTTATAAGCTAATAGAATACGCTCCTAAATTAGGCTTAATTTAATCTAGTACCTATTTGCTTTGCCCTTAGGCCCCCCCCCTTTTATAATACTCCTGCTATAAATATAACTAGGCTTAAGGTTATCCCCCTTAGTAGTAGTAGTCTTACTAGTAGCTATAGTATAGGTAGCTTTATATAGTAAGTTACTAGTGTTTTATTCTAATAAAACTAATAGATTATTAGCGGACTAAATTCTATATAATAAGAATTTTATAATTAATCTATATACCTCCTTAAGGCACTCTCCCCCTATTACTATAGTAGTACCTAGGGCCACTAGTAGCTTATTAAAGCTAGTAATAATTTGCCCTTATATTAGCGCTAGGAGCGCTCCTAACCTAGGTCTATCCTAGGTCTAACTAATTACTATGCTAATTACACTATAGGTAGTAGCTATCCCTCTATAACTATTATTATTTACTAGTCCTCCCCTAATAAAAGTTAATCTAATAATATGCTACCCCTAGCCTATACTTACTTCACGCTCCCTAACTACTATTTCGCTCTTACTATCTAGAACTATAGTAGTAGCTATAGTAGCTATAGTGCTAGCTATAGTAGCTATAGCACCTAATATAGTATAGGTTATATCCCTATTAGACATAAGGTAACACTAGTTACTATCTTATCTAATAATAATAGCCTTACTAATAGCCTAACTAACCCCTAGTCTAAGTAACCCCTACGCTATAGGGGGCAAGGGGATTTAAATATATTTTAGTAACTATAAGGAATTAGCTAGGTTTAGGATAGGTATGCCTTATACGCTAGAAAATATCTCCTTTAATAGATATATAGTCTATAATTAATTTAGTCTATTATTATAATATATATCTCCTTACTTCGCTTTAAACTTATTAAGGGCTTATATCTATGTTATACTTTCTAGTAGTTCCTATATTAGCTATATATAACCTACCTACTTAACTAGGATATTACGCCTCCTACCTTAGCCTAAGGCATTTTAAGCCGCTAAGATCCGTTTAACTTAGTATTTCTTTATAAGTTTATTATTATTCTTTACTAGGACCTATTCTAGCCCTAGATAGGAGTCCTAAAGCTTTTAACTAGGAAAAGGGTCCTCTATAGCCTATTTAATAAGATTTACGTAAAAAACTAGGTAAATGCCCCTTAGAATATCTAACTATACTATAAGTGGCGTTAGTATATTAATAACTATATACTTTACTATAACCTAGTTAAGTTTCTATAAGGGGTAGTTTATCTTAATATTCTTAAGTAAAAGCTATACCTTATCTCTAACCTAAAACCGTTTTACTAGACATTAAGAAGCTAAGGTTATATCCTACTACCTTTATTAAATATAGGCTATTATAGCTTATACTAAAAGGGTACTCTCTTATAGGTACTTTAGGAAATATATAGCCTGCCCCTTAGGTAATATTATAAAAGCAAAATAGTCTAGTTATAACTAAATTAGTTTTAAGTTATATCTATATAGTAATTTATTTAGGCTTACCCCTATTACTAAAGAAGACTTATTATTAATTATAAGCTAGCAAGTAGCTAGATATTCTAGCTAATTAAACTATAAGAAGGAAACTATTATATATAATATTGCTTACACTTCCTAGTTTACTTGCTCTATGCCACTATTAGTCTATAGGTAATATAATGTGGAAAGTAACTAATTAATCCTAACTAGGGAGCATAATATTATCTAGAATTTCCCTAGCTAGTCTAACCCCTAGTCTATAATAATAGATTAGGGAAATCCTTAGAACCTTTACTAGACTATTTTAAATTATTTCGCGCACTTCTTAGCCCTAATAGAGGTTATAGCTTCTAGCTATATAAACTTTAAGAGTCTATTAGTAATAACTATAAGGTATTATAGCTTCTCTAGGGACGCTACTAGTAAGTCTATTATAAAGTTAATAGAAATTTAAGACTAGAACTAATTAGGGATTAGTAAGGGTTTTAGTAAGCCTTACTGCTATTAGTAGCTCTTATAGCTACTAAAGCAGTAATAGTTATAAATAAACTAAGTAATGTCCTATAATATCCTATCCTAATAGAACTACTATTATAAAATCTAAAACATAGTGTTATAGCCTAGGTATCCTGCTACTAGCGAGTTATAGCATTATTATATAAGGGTTATTATAAGGGGTTCCTAAGCTAGGATCTAAGTATAGCCCTAAAACTAAAGCACCCTATATGCGCTTATAAAGTAATCTATAACCTACTCCCTTATTAGTGTATTAGGGGGAAACTTCTAAGCCCCTTCTTACATAGCTTTTAATTAAATACTATATATAGGGTCTAATATAATAGCCTAGTCCTATAGAGTCTAAAGGTGTTTTAAGGCAAAGAGGGCCTCTCCTACTAGTAGTAGCATATATAGTGCTAGTTTAGAGCTATCCCCTTATATAACTAGTAATAGTAAGAGTTATGTAATAGTAATAAGTTATAAGATTTGCCTTATCCTTAAAGCTAACTTACTTTAATCCTATTCCCTTTAGGAAAGGGTATCTAGGTATTAAGCTTATATACTAGGCCTATAGCAAAGGTAAAAGTTAAATAGCATAAGTGTATCTGCCTATTAGGCTTACCTCTCTAATATAAGTTAAGGAGTTATAAAGTATTCTAGGTTCTTATAATTAGTGTAGATTATAAATAGATAGGATACACCCTAAAGCTTTGCTAACTATACCTTAAGACATAAGATAATAGCTAATAGTTCCTTATTATAAATTATATAGTTTTTCTATAAGGGCGTAAGACTAGCGGAATAGTAAGCAACTAGATATAAGACATTATTAGGGCCTTATTACAAGAGGTATTTACTAAGAGCTATGCCTAAGTAGTTAGCTTTTACTACTATAGGGCAGTCTAGGTCCTATTATACTAGCACTAGATACATAATAAACGTGGCTTTTAGCCTCTTAAAGGCCTTATCCTCTTCTAGTCCCTATTAGAAAGGGATATTCTTCTTTATAAGCTATATAAGTAAGGCAGCTAGCTTAGAGAAGTCCCTAATAAAGTTATAGTAAAAATTTATAAATCCTAAGAAGCTATAGACCCCTTATAATTTTATAGGTGCTACTTATTCCCTTATAGCTATAACCTTTATAGGATCTAGGCAAACT
This sequence comes from Epichloe amarillans, assembly GCA_024072835.1. Taxonomy (NCBI): domain Eukaryota; kingdom Fungi; phylum Ascomycota; class Sordariomycetes; order Hypocreales; family Clavicipitaceae; genus Epichloe; species Epichloe amarillans. Next base: position 1,175,628 of record CP099637.1, on the reverse strand, counting down.
AAGCGTCCCACTATAATAATGTATCCTAGGTACTAGACCTCCTTTATAGCAAATATTAACTTATTAAGATCTAGGTATAAGCCTATAGCCCTTAGGTAGCCTAGAACTAACTAAACCTTAGCTATATAGTCTTTTCTTAACCCCCCTAAGTAAACTAAGATATTATTAAGGTAAGCTCTAATAAAGTCCCCTAACGCATCCCCTAAGGATTAATTAATATAGCGCTAAAAGGTTACTAGGGCGCTAGCTAGGCTAAAGGGGTAAACTAGCTACTTAAATAGGCTAAACCTTATATAAAACGCTATAAGGTACTCCTTACCCTTAGCTATCTATAGTTTATAAAACACTATATAAATATTTACTTTAGTAAACTAACGCGCCTAGGATAGGGATTATAGTGTCTTCTTAATTAGTAAGAGAGGGTAATAATCCTATGCTATTATCTTATTAAGAGCGTAGTAGTCTATGTAAAAACGCTAACCCCTATTAGCCTTTTTAATAAGAAGGATAAGGGCTATAGCTAATAAGGAGCTAGCATAAATCTAGTCCTTATCTATTAAGTCTATAATCTAGCGCTAGACCTCTAGGAGCTAGTCCTATAGCATATTATATAATAGTCCCTATAGGAGTGCTAGCTTAGAGCTATCTAGGTTCTTATATAGGCATATATAGTAATTAAGAGAGCCCTTATAAGGGGGCAGTCTATTAGCCTTAGCCTTATTAAAGAGATCTGTAAAGTCTAATAACTCCTTAGGCAATGTTAATATATTAGGACTAGCTAGATCTATCTTAGGTGCTATAATCTATAGCATTATTATTATCTCTCTTAGGCTTATAGCAATAAACCTTATAGTAGTATCCTTATTCTATTATGCCTTATAAGCCTTAGTAGCGTAGAGGGATCTAATAATTCCCTATATAAGTGCCTTTACCTTATAAGTAGTAGCCTTAGAGATATAAAGGCCCTTTGCTACTCTAATAACTAGTTATTGTTTTGCTACGTAAATTACTACATTGCATTGCTTTAACTAAGGCATTCTAAATATTATATCCTAGGTAAGACCTAGGATAACATATAAGTATATAAATAACTCCTAGCTATCTATATTAATTCTAGTGCGTATTATATAGGTAATAGAAGAGGAGTCTTCCTTAACCCACTTCCCTCTCTATTTTACTTCTACTATAATATAGATATGCCTCTATTTTAGTAACTATATAAGCTCTAGGCTAAGCTATCTTACTACTAATTTACTTACTATACTATAGTAATTATAACCACAATTAATCTAGATATTAATATAATAATATATATTAAAGAGTATAGGAATTAAGAAAGGTAGTTAGTCTATGTATTATACTATATCCTATTCTATCTCTATATAGTAGTTATAATTATCTTATAGTATAGTAGTTAGCTAGCCTCTTTGCCCTTATGCAAGACTTTGCTTAGGGGCTACTTATTTTCTATAGGGGGAATATTTACTTCCTTATTTACGCTTTCCTTATTTACCCTATGTAAGTTAATACTAACCTTTAGGTAGTAAGCTAGGAGGGTAGTGCACTCCTAGATAAAGTGGTCCTTAGACATACACTATAGGTAGCGTCCCTCTTAGTAGCGTTTAGCTAATTCTGTCTCTAATACCTATTTTACTTATTCTATATTTATAGTAGCCTTTATCCCCTTCTCCTTCTTAGCTAACTTATTTAGCTACCCTAGGTAGGTCCTAGCTATATAAACCCTAGTTATTAGTGTGTTACCCTTATAGTTAATCTAAGCTACTAGTTTTACTAGTTAGGGTTTATAATAGGTCTAGTACTTATCCTCTAAGGCAAGGGCTTCTATATTAACTGTAATCTTATGATATTACCTAATAGCTATATACTAATTACTCTAGCTAATACCCTATCCTACACTAATCTCTCTTAAATGCTTATTAAGCGTATATTAGAGCTTTGCTAGCTTTACCTTGCCTATCTAGCGCTCCCCTCCTACTAGTAAGAGCTTCTTAGAAAAGCAAATAAAAAACATAGAAAATATCTCCCCTAGACCTTACTCTATCTAGTTAAGCTTTATAAGGGCTATCTCCTATCTATAGGGGTTAGAGAATATAGTCCCTAGGTAATCTAGAAAGTAAGTAAGATTAAATCTAATAGCACTGCCTTATTTAAAGTAAGTAGCTACCTAGGACTAGACCTTAGAAGAAAGGTTTTAATAAATAAGTATCTATCTATCCTTATTAGAACTAATAAAGCCCTAGTCTACCTATAACTTATATTCTATTAAGAGCCTCTATGTAGTAAATAAGGCTTTATTACTATTATATAGGTTACCTAAGGGGATTAGCTTTTATTTTATTCTAGGTATAGGAAGGACTAGGTTAGGGGCGCTAGGCTAAGCTAGAGGGGGTAGCTAGGCTAAGGGCCCTAAGGCATTTGCATGCACGTGCTCCTAAAGGCATTTAAGCTCTGCTACTTATTTATATAGCATAAGTTAAAGCGTCTTAAATTAGGCTTATTAGGCTACCTATAGTACTATAGCATTAGATAGGGGTGTTACTATCCCCTAGCTAGGTTAGTCTTATAGGTAAAGCGTGTCTATTATATCTATTAATATATCTATTAGTATATCTATTATAAATTTTAGTAGCTATTATAAAGGACTAAAGGAAGTTTCTTAATTATTATAGACTAGCCCCTAGGCTACTATAATAGGGCATTAATATAGTATTAAGAAACTTAAGGAGAGGAAAGAGAAAGGTAGGAAACCTATCCTTACTAGGGCTTCTTATACCCCCTAACTACCTTATGTAAGCCCCCTTTTCTACGTCCTTGCCTATGCGGGACTATCCCTACCCGCGTGCACTATGTGAATGCTTAGGCAAAGCCCAAGCCCTTACAAGTGCTTATAATTAATTAGTCTTAAGCTTATTTTTACTCTAAATATCTTTAAAGGGGGTATAGGCCCTAGTGTGTCCTTATTATAATAATAGATATCCTCTACGCCCTTTGCTTATAGAAGACATTTATTACTAACTACCTTTACTAGCGTTAGTATAATATAATAAATATCCCTAAAGGGTACCCTAAGCTTCTTCTAGAAGACCTTATTATATAGTTAGTCTAGAATTCTCTAGCCTACCTTACCTAATAAGTCCTTCTTCCCCTTTGCTAAGGTCTCTTTATCTTTATTAGGCTACTCTTAAACCTAATAATCCTATTTATTACCTTCTATAATTTATTTAATATATACTTATTTTATTACCCTTTCCCTAAGGGTTATAACCTTTATAATATAAGCATTTACCTCTTTATTCTCTATACTTAATTTCTTAAACTTAATAGCTAAGATTACTCCTAATAAACTCTTTAAGATTAAGATTACTTAGTTTACCCTTTCTAGGTAGTATTTAGTAGGATTAAACTAGTTTTCTATTTAATTAAAGATATCCTACTTCTCTAGAGTTATATCCTAATTCTTTTCTCTATAGGGTTTATATTCCTTAATCTAAGGTATTATATAGGTAATTCTACTATTTAGGAAGTATTTAACCTAAAATATAGCTAGCCTTTATATATAGCTACTAATAGTAAGAAACTTTAAAAGTAAAATAGGCAGTATTATCTAATATTTTATATTATTTTTAATTACTAAAATGCAAATAGCTAGGTTATAGATAGCGAATTTTAATATTTTATTAAATCCTAGTGTGTTACACTTTATAGCTATATAAAAGTTAGCATTGTAATAATAATATTAGTTTAACTATTATCCCCTCCTAGCTATTATATTAATATTAAAGACACGCTTATTATCCTAATTAAATAATCTAATACTATTTAGCTAGTAAGTATATTATTATAGGTTAATATTATACTTTTGCTTAAGCTACTTTATAATATTAATCTCCTTACTTACCTAAGCTATAACTATAATTTTTAACTTAGCTAATTATTTTATTAAATTATCTATTTAATCTTAGTATTTTACTAGTCTAGGAGTTTTATCTTTCTTTATTTTATTATAAGAAGTATTAGTTTCCCTTTTTTATTTAGAAGGCTTTGCTACTACTATATAGTTTCTCTAGTTAGCCTAGTAAACACTAAGCGCTACTTAATTAAGTAGTCTCTAGCTTCTTAGGTTTAGTTTAGTATTATCTAGATAATACCCTCTTAAGTTAGAGATCTTAGGGTCTTTATTTTTAAGCTTTAGTTACGTTTAAATATATATATTAAGTGCTATCTAAAGTGTTTTATATTATATAACTAGAACTTCCTTACGTATATACCCTTTTTAATCTATAAAGCTTAAGATTAAATAGTTAGGGAGGGCCTTATAAATATAGTTTAACTAGGTTATTATTATTTACTATCCTATTAGGTTTACATTAGATATTAAAGCTTAATACTTCTATAGCTAGTAGTAAGTATCTTTAATAGATTTTAGTTATATAAGATTAAGGTCCTTAAGTTATCCCCTAGCGCTTTCTATTTAGTCCTAACTTATAGCATTAAACTAAAGGAGTATTTCTTCCTTTAATTTTGCCTAAGTGCGTAATGCTATTAATATCTTAACTACTTATTAAAGCTAGGGGTTAATATTACGCTTAAGTATCTTACGCTAATCCTTCTTAGGAATATACATTACCTTTATCTTAGCCTTAAAGTCTTTAATAAAATTAGTAATATTTTCTCCTATAAACTACTAAATATTATACCTATTTTACATAGTAATAAGGGATAATTAGCAAGCTATTATTTCCCTAAGGATATTTATAAAGGTCTTTATATTAAGCCCTTTAAGGGGTCTAGAGGCTTTCTCTTTAATATTAGGGTCCTTTGTAAGGGCTTGGGCTTTGCCCAAGCATTCACATAGCGCACGCGGGTAGGGATAGTCCCGCACAGGCAAGGACGCAGAAAAGGGGGCTTACATAAGGTAGTTAGGGGGTATAAGGGGCCCTAGTGAGGACAGGTTTCCTACCTTTCTCTTTCCTCTCCTTAAGTTTCTTAATACTATATTAACGCCCTATTACAGTAGCCTAGGGGCTAGTCTATAATAATTAAGAAACTTCCTTTAGTCCTTTATAATAGCTACTGAAATTCATAATAGATACACTAATGGATATATTAATGGACACAATAGACACGCTTTACCTGCAAGACTAACCTAGCCATAGGACAGTAATACCCCTATCTAACGCCACAGTACTACAGGCAGCCTAACAAGCCTAATTCAAGACGCTTTGACTTATGCTATGTAAGCAAGTAGCGGAGCTTAAATGCCTTCGGGAGCACGTGCACGCAAATGCCTTAGGACCCTTAGCCTAGGCACCCCCTCTAGCTTAGCCTAGCGCCCCTAACTAGCCTAGTGCCTCTAACCTAGTCCTTCCTATACCTAGAATAAAACAAAAGCTAATCCCCTTAGGCAACCTATATAATAGCAATAAAGCCTTATTCGCTATGTAAAGGCTCCTAATAAAACATAAGTTATAGGTAAACTAGGGCTTTATTAGTTCTAATAAGGATAGATAGATACTTATTTATTAAAACCTTTCTTCTAAGGTCTAGTCCTAGGTAGCTACTTACTTTAAATAGGGCAGTGCTATTAGATTTAACCCTACTTACTTTCTAGATTACCTAGGGACTATATTCTCTAATCCCTATAGATAGGAGATAGCCCTTATAGAGCTTAACTAGATAAAGCAGGGTCTAGGGGAGATATTTTTTACGTTCTTTATTTGCTTTTCTAAGAAGCTCTTACTAGCAGGAGGGGAACGCTAGATAGGCAAGGTAAAGCTAGTAAAGCTCTAACATACGCTTAATAAGCGTCTAAGAGAGATTAGCGTGGGACAGGGTATTAGCTAGAGCAATTAGTATATAGCTATTAGGCAATATCGTAAGATCGCAGTTAATATAAAAGCCCTTGCCCTAGAGGATAAGTACTAGACCTGTTGCAGACCCTAACTAGTGAAACCAGTAGCCTAGGTTAACCACAAGGGTAACACACTAATAACCAGGGTTCGCGCGGCCAGGACCCGCCTAGGGTAGCTAAATAAGTTAGCTAAGAAGGAGAAGGGGATAAAGGCTACCTTAAACATAAAACAAGCGAAATAGGTATTAGAGGTGGAATTAGCTAAACGCCGCTAAGAGGGACGCTGCCTATAGTATGCGTCTAAGGACCACTTTATCTAGGAGTGCACTACCCTCCTAGCCCGCTGCCTAAAGGTTAGTATTAACTTACATAAGGCAGACAAGGAAAGCGCGGATAAGGAAGTAAACGTTCCCCCTATAGAAAATAAGTAGCCCCTAAGCAAAGTCTTGCACAGGGGCAAAGAGGCTAGCTAACTACCACACTATAAGATAATTATAACCGCTATATAGAGATAGAACAGGACATAGTATAATATATAGACTAACTACCTTTCTTAATTCCTATACTCTTTAATACATATTATTACATTAATATCTAGATTAATTATAGTTACGATTGCTATAGTGTAGTAAGCGAATTAGTAGCAAGATAGCTTAGCCTAGAGCTTATATAGTTACTAAAACGGAGGCGTGTTTACACTATGGTAAAAGTAAAACAGAGGGGGAAGCAGGTTAGGGAAGACTCCTCTTCTATTACCTATATAATACACACTAGAATTAACATAGATAGCTAGGAGTTATTTATATACTTATACGTTATCCCAGGTCTTACCTAGGATGTGATATTTAGAATGCCTTAGTTAGAGTAACGCAACGTGGTAATTCACGTAGCAAAACAATAATTAGTTATTAGAGCGGCGGAGGGCCTTTGTGTCTCTAAGGCCGCTACTCATGAGGTGGAGGCACCTACATAGGGAATTATTAGATCCCTCTACGCTACTAAGGCTCACAGGGTATAATAGAATAAGGATACTACCACAAGGTTTATTACTACAAGCCTAAGAGAGATAATAATAGTGCTACAGATTACAGTACCTAAGACAGATCCGGCCAGTCCTAACACATTAACGTTACCTAAGGAGTTATTAGACTTCACGGACCTCTTTAATAAGGCTAAGGCTAATAGACTACCCCCCTATAGGGGCTCTCTTAATTACTATATATGCCTTTGTAAGAACCCGGATAGCTCTAAGCTAGCACTCCTATAGGGACTATTATATAATATGCCACAGGACTAGCTCCTAGAGGTCTAGCGCTAGATCATAGACTTAATGGATAAGGGCTAGATTTATGCTAGCTCCTTATTAGCTATAGCCCCTGTCCTCCTTATTAAAAAGGCTAACGGGGGTTAGCGTTTTTACGTGGACTACCGCGCTCTTAATAAGATAATAGCATAGGATTATTACCCTCTCCCACTAATTAAGGAGACACTACAATCCCTATCCTAGGCGCGCTAGTTTACTAAAGTAAATGTTTACGTAGCGTTTTATAAACTATAGATAGCTAAGGGAGAGGAGCACCTTATAGCGTTTTGTACAAGGTTTAGCCTATTTAAGTAGCTAGTTTGCCCCTTTAGCCTAGCTAGCACCCTAGCAATCTTTTAGCGCTATATTAACTAATCCTTAGGGGATGCGTTAGGGGACTTTGTTATAGCTTACCTTAATAATATCTTAGTTTACTTAGGGGGGTTAAGAAAAGACTATATAGCTAAGGTTTAGTTAGTTCTAGGCTACCTAAGGGCTACAGGCTTGTACCTAGATCTTAATAAGTTAATGTTTGCTATAAAAGAAGTCTAGTACCTAGGATATATTATTACAGTGGGACGCTTAGTCTGCCTAGATCCCGCGAAGGTTATAGCTATAAGGGAATAGGCAGCACCCACAAAATTACGAGGGGTCCGTAGCTTCTTAGGATTTGCAAACTTTTACCGCGACTTTATCAGGGACTTCTCTAAGCTAGCCACCCTACTTATATAGCTTACAAAGAAGAATGTCCCTTTCTAATAGGGACTAGAAGAGAATAAGGCCTTTAAGAGGCTAAAAGCCGCGTTTATTATGTATCTAGTGCTAGCACAATAGGACTTAGACTGCCCCACGGTAGTAGAAGCTAATTGCTTAGGCATAGCTCTAGGTGGATGCCTCTCGTAACAAGGCCCTAATAACGTCTTATATCTAGTTGCTTACCATTCCGCTAGTCTTACGCCCTCGCAGAAGAACTATATAATTTACAATAAGGAACTATTAGCTATTGTCTTGTGCCTTAAGGCATGGTTAGCAGAGCTTTAGGGTGTATCCTGTCCGTTTATAATCTACACTAATTATAAGAACCTAGAATACTTTACAACTCCTTAACTTATATTAGAGAGGTAGGCCTAATGGGCGGATACACTCACGCTATTTAACTTTTACCTTCGCTATAGGCCTAGTACGTAAGCTTAACGCCTAGATGCCCTTTCCTAAAGGGAATAGGATTAAAGTAAGTTAGCTTTAAGGATAGGGCAAATCTTATAACCTATTACTGTCGCATAACTCTTACTATCGCTAGTCACACAAGAGGACAGCCCCAAACTAGCACCGCATAGGCCACTACTAGTAGGAGAGGCCCTCTTTGCCTTAAAATACCTCTAGACCCTATAGGACTAGGCTATTGCATTAGACCTTACGTATAGTATTTAATTAAAAGCTATGTAAGAAGGGGCTTAGAAGTTTCCCCCTAATGCACTAATAAGGGAGTAGGTCGCGGATTGCTTTATAAGCGCATACAGGGCGCTTTAGTTTTAGGGTTATACTTAGATCCTAGCTTAGGAACCCTTTACAACAACCCTTATATAACAATGCCACAACTCGCTAGTAGCAGGACACCTAGGCCATAACACTATGTTTTAGATTCTATAACAGCAGTTCCATTAGGATAGGATATTATAGGACATTGCTTAGTTTGTTTGTAACTATCACTGCTTTAGTAGCTATAAGAGCCACTAATAGCGGTAAGGCTTACTAAAACCCCTACTAATCCCTAATTAGTTCTAGTCTTAGATTTCTATTAACTTTATAACAGACTTACTAGCAGCATCCCTAGAGAAGCCATAATACCTTATGGTTATTACTAATAGACTCTCGAAGTTTATATAGCTAGAAGCCATAACCTCTATTAGGGCTAAGGAGTGCGCGGAACGATTCAAAATAGTCTAGTGAAGGTTCTAAGGATTTCCCTAATCCATTATTATAGACTAGGGGTTAGACTAGCTAGGGAAATTCTAGACAATGTTATGCTCCCTAGTTAGGATCAATTAGTTACTTTCCACTTCTTATTACCTATAGACTAATAGTGGCACGGAGCAGGCAAACTAGGAAGTGTAGGCAATCTTACGTGTAATGGTTTCCTTCTCGCAGTTTGATTAGCCGGAATATCTAGCTGCTTGCTAGCTTGCAATTAATAATAGGTCTTCTTTAGTAATAGGGGTAAGTCCAAACAAATTGCTGCATAGATACGACTTAGAACTAATTTAGTTATAACTAGACTATTCTGCTTTTATGACATTACCTAAAGGGCAGGCTATACGTTTCCTAGAGCACCTATAAGAGGGTACCCTTCTAGCATAAGCCGCAATAGCCTACGTTTAATAAAGGCAGTAAGACACTACCTTAGCTTCTTAACGTCTAGCGGAACAGTTTTAGGTTAGAGATAAGGTGTGGCTTTCACTTAAGAATATTAAGACAAACCACCCCTTACAGAAACTTAACTAGGTTGTAGCAAAGTACATAGTTATTAACGTACTAACGCCACTTATAGTACAGTTAGACATCCTAAGGGGCATCCACCTAGTTTTCCACGTAGACCTTATTAAACAGGCTATAGAGGACCCTCTTCCTAGTTAGAAGCTCTAGGACTCTTATCTAGGGCTAGAATAGGTCCTAGCAGAGGATAATAACAAACTCGTGGAGGAATACTAAGTTAAACGGATCTTAGTGGCTTAAAATGCCCTAGGCTAAGGCAGGAGGCGTAATATCCTAGTTAAGTAGGCGGGTTACGTGTAGCTAATATAGGAACCGCTAGAAAGTATAACACAGACACAAGCCCTTAATAAGTTTAAAGCGGAGTAAGGAGATACACGTTATAATAATAGACTAAATTAATTACAGACTACATGTCTATTAAAGGAGATATCTTCTAGCGCATAAGGCGCACCTATCCTAAACTTAGCTAATTCCTTATAGCTACTAAAATGTATTTAGTCCCTCTTATCCCCTATAGCATAGGGGTTACTTAGACTAGGGGTTAGTTAGGCCATTAGTAAGGCTATTGTTATTAGACAAGATAGTAACTAGTGTTGCCTCGCGTCCGACAGGGACGCGACCTATGTCACGTTAGGTGCCATAGCCACTATAGCTAGCACTATAGCCACCACAGCTACTACTATAGTTCTAGATAGCAGGAGCGGAATAGCAGTTAGGGAGCGCAAAGCAAGTGTAGCGTAGGGGTGGCTTGTTATTAGATTAACTTTTGTTAGGGGAGGACTAGCAAATAACAATAGTTATAAAGGGACAGCTACTACCTATAGTGCGATTAGCATAGTAATTAGTTAGACCTAGGACAGACCTAGGTTAGGAGCGCTCCTAGCGCTAACGTAAGGGCAAATTATTACTAGCTTTAATAAGCCGCTAGCAGCCCTAGGTGCCGCTATAGTAACAGAGGGAGAGCGCCTTAAGGAGGCGCGTGAATTAATCGCGGAATTCTTATCGCATGGAATTTAGTCTACTAATAATCTATTAGTTCTATTAGAATAGAACACTAGTAACTTACTACATAGAGCTACCTATACTATAGCCACTAGTAGGACTACCACTACTAAGGGGGATAACCTTAAGCCTAGTTATATTTAAGGCAGGAGTATTATAGGAGGGGGGGGGCCTAAGGGCAGAGCAAATAGGTACTAGATTAAATTAAGCCTAGTTTAGGAGCGTATTCTATTAGCTTACTAGGGCGCGGAACTATTAGGAGAGAACTAGCATTTTCTTTTTAGTGGTTAGAGTCCTTTTAACCCTAGGCATAATAATATACGTACCTATAGCAATTAGAGCCTTAAGATCCTTAAGGCAACAACAAAGCCATAGGTTAGCGGACAGGTACCTAGTTAACTAGACATAGGTTGCGTGTCGCTGCTAACATAGGGGATAGGACTTACCACTTTTAGGGGGGTAATAGTTTAACATGCCTATAGTGAGGCATTATTTAATATAAGGCCTATAGGGCTAAAAAAGCGCGCAAGGGGCGGTATGCTTATTATTATCTAAGTCCCCCTCTACAAGGAACTCGCTAATAGACCTAGCTATTAGCGTAATAAGGGCGGTGGGGGATGTAGCAGCGGCGGCGGGGGACATAGCAGCAGTGGCTAGAGCTTAAGTAAACCTATAAGTATTTATTCCATAATAAGGCATATTTATTATAAGTCTAATAAGGGAATAATAATTATTTAGAATAATAGGATAGGAAGGAGTAATAGGGTTATAATATTTAAAAAATGTTTTTAGTGTAAGGAAGTTAAGACTATAGGATAAAAACAAATAGTAGGTGGTAGGTAAGGGGATAAACAAGTGGGGGCAGGGCTAGTGTTATTACAATAACAACGCAGTGGCTAGAAGCACGCGTCACGCGTCCTACCTAGACCTAGGTTAAAACAATAAGCACCTATAACGCGTCGCAAAGGGTAAGCACTTGCATTAACCATAGGCAAGGGAAAAAGAAGGGGAGGAGTAAGGGCATATGTAAGGGCTTAGGCTTTGCCTAAGCATTCACATAGCGCACGCAGGTAGGGATAGTCCCGCATAGGCAAGGACGTAGAAAAGGGGGCTTATATAAGGTAGTTAGGGGGTATAAGAGGCCCTAGTGAGGACAGGTTTCCTACCTTCCTCTTTCCTCTCCTTAAGTTTCTTAATACCATATCGACGCCCTATCGCAGCAGCCTAGGGGCCAGTCCATAACATCCTTCCCTAATAGCCTATTAGTGTAAGTATAAGTTAGTGTTAAAACTATCTCTAGATTAGATAGTTCCTTACCTATAATTAGGGTGCTTAGTAATAGCAAATCTTATAACTCTTTTAGATAGCTTAGCTACTTAATAAACCCTGCTTTACTTAACTAGTAGAAATAAGATAAGGTAAAATAATTAGATATAGAGTTAAATAATAGTGCTTTTAATTAATCTTATAAGAGAGTAACTATCTAACTAAAAGCTTTAATTCTAGAGAGAACTTTATAGGAAAGAGTTTTTTATAAGGTAGTATCTATAGTTATAAATAATCCATAAGTAAGGACTACTAATATAATCACATAGCTCTTTATAATTACCTATAAGATCCTAATATATAGCTAAATTATTACAAAATTAGCTATAAGTCCTAAGATTAAATAGTTTATAATGCTAAATAGTGGTTTTTGTTTTATATCCTTATATTTAGAGAGTCTTAGCAAGGGCTTAATAGCTTAGCTAGTATTCGCAAGGTATTTTCCTAAGCTAGTTAGCCTTATATCTAATATCTCCTTATAACGCAATTTCCTTTCCTTATCCTAGCTTAGTTCCTCTAGATTAGCTAGCCTCTAACTATTGCCTTAGCTCCTCTAGGGCCTAGGGTTAGGTTTTTGATTTATATTTGTTGAAAATGGGAAGGGAATCTAGCTAGAGGGATAGGAAGACCTCCCTACTAGATTCTAATGCGGCGGCTTCTAGATTCACTAGATTATAGCGTATTCTACAAGATAGAGAGCTTTGATGGTTGAATATAGTTAATTCCTAGCTAGTACGGACAGTCTGACAAGCAATGAGAGGATTTCTAGTCCCCTCATAGACCTACTGACCGTATCGAAGGATCTAGGTTGCTAGAGAGGTCTTAGGAGCTACTTTTTATTTTTCGCAAAACTCATTTGTATAGGAAAAAATAAAAAATCGACTCATGGCTATATAAACTAGCTACCTAGGTGGTCTAACTAAGCATTTTTAATAGACAACCCTATTAACAAAATATACCATTAAATCCAGAAAAATTTAAGGATTCGAACAGTATACGTCAGCCTTTTATACGACTACTAGTTGCCTAGTTACAGTCGATTTTAGCTTCCCTATAGGGTAACCTAGTCGGCTTAGTCATACAAGCCCGCGGGTTAGTTGTGGAACAACGCAGGTCACAACAGAACAACGCTGCAAGCAACGCTCGTAACCAACGTTGCAACAACGCAACAAGGCAACTAGTGGGCCTATAAAATAGTGCTATAAATAGCATTATTTTAACAATATTATAGTGTAGGGAAAATAAAATAAAGAGGTCTTTGCGTAATCTAGTTTAGTGTTAGCTAAGAACTATAGCTAAAAGCGTGCTTCTAATTAATCTTAGTCTGTAGTAAATTAAATAGAAAGTAAAAGTCCTAGGGGTTGAAGACTGTGTTTCTTTACTAGTTTTATTAAGTAAAAAACAATACCCTAAAAGACATAATACTAGCCTATAGTTATAAGTAGCGCTATAGCTTATATATAATAAGAGAGGTTAATTATCTTGTTAATATTAATTATAATAATAGCTAGAGATATCTTATTATGTAGAGATACTCTAGATTAAATAGTCTATTAGATTAGAAGTGCTATCTTAATTAAATAAGGGGAAATAATCTTAGTTTATCTTATTATAAGCTTAGGTATTTTCTTAGTAAAACTTAGTAAAACTTAAGGGTTAAATTAAGAATCTTATAGTGTATGTCTATTAAAAAAATCTAGCTATAGGCAGTCTCTTTATAGATTAAATAGTCCCCTTGCTTAGATAACTAATATTATTATCCCTTATTATGTCATCTATCTTAATGATCCCTAGCGCTTGTCATCGTGATCGCGTGTTTTCTAGGCGCGCATCTTATGGCACACACTATCTAAAGGGAGGTTATCTAGCTAAAGACTAGCTATTCCTAGCTAATAAAAGCCCCTGTGGGTTACTATAACCTGCTAAACACGGCTTTTTTCTATAGATTAAGGGGCAACCTACTCCTATAATCTATAAGCATTTAACCCACCTCTCCTTTATAGGCTCTTAGTATTGCAACTAATAACGGCAATAATAACCAAGAGCTTATAAGACTAAATTAGGGTTTTCCTACCCTATAGAGGTTTAAATTCCGCAACTAGCTTTTAATCCTAAGGAATATTAACAAATTAAAGAGCTAGAAGACAATGATTTAACTGATTTAGCCCTATGTCCTACTAAAGCTTCTCCTAGTTAGGCATCTTCTATAGGGGGTTTAGAAGGTCTATACCCTAATAACTTAGGTGACAATAGTGGCTGTCTACTGCCCCTAGAGGCCTGTGATTCTTAAGAAGCCTAGTAACAGAGGGAGCTAGGGGATAATAGCCCTAAAAAGCTAGATTCTAGTTACAAGAAGTTACTAGATTTAGCCCTTCTTTAGCATATTTAACTAGGCTATATAGGCCTTCCTTTACTAAAGAAGTTATTAAAATTAGCTAAAGGGATCCCTAATTTTTCCGCCGTTAAAGAAAAGGATTTTAACTGCATAGCCTATATGCAATCTAAAGCTATTAGAAGACTAACTAAATAACCTATTTAGGACCCCCCTAGAGTTCTAGATATTCTAGAGGGAGATATGGTTAAAATTAAACCTATACTATATAATAAGAAGGCAGTAGTCCTTATCCTTATTAATTAAAAATCCTAGTATAAATAGTGCTTTTTATTAGCTAATAAAGAAGGTTTAACCCTTTCTTTAGCTATTAAGGGCTTCTTTAGGGCCCTAAAAAACTAATATAACGCGTATCCTAGGTACCTTTACTTTAACAAAGGTACTGAAATTAATAATGAACTTTAGTTATAGTTATCTTCTAAAGGAATCTGTTTTAGCACCTCTTACCCCTATATTTACAAATAAAATAGGCTAGTTAAGAGGGCTATTAGGGTTATCCTAGACTAGCTTAGGGCTACACTTTAGTGGTCTAAGCTACCCTTATATCTATAGTCTTATATCCTTCTAGCTATAGTGGAATTAGTTAATATTATAGCTAATATAACTAAACCTTTAACCCCTAAGTAGCTATTTCTAGCTAATTTAAAGCCTAAGACTTCCTATAAGCTATTTTAAAAATTAGGGCTATAGGTCTTATTGGAGGTCCTAATACTCGGAGCATCTAAGCTTTAAAAGCTAGCCTAGGACTATTCTAGTTAGTTACTAGCTACTCTAGGTTTTACTATTTTATTTATATTCCCTCTAAAGGTTAGTTATAAAGACTAGCTTTATTAAATTATAGAGAATATAGGCTTTGTAAGGTCCCTAAGCCTTTAGGGACTATCCTTTAGAGAGAGAAGCTATATCTCACGAGATAATCTAGAAGTTTAGGATAGTTATCTAAAGCTAAAAGTCTAGCGCCCGCAGGCTAGCGCCTATACTAATAGCCCTAGGGAAACTAATATAGCGCTATAATAGCGCCTATAATGCCTCTAGCGCCCTAGAGAGCCTAGCTTAGCGCCCTAATAGGGTGCTATTAAAAAACTGTTTTTAGATTTAGATTCTTTAATTAATTTTAATTCTATGGATATTAATAATTTTAATATATCTTTATACGTTAAGGAGATATGCTTTAAGGCATATAAAGGGCTAAATTATCCACTAATAATAAAATTTGGATACCTAAGATAGAAACAAGCTTTAAAAGTAAGGATAGTTAAAAATGATAGATGTACCTTTAATAAATTTAAATAGCTTCTAGCTGCTAGAACCTTTAAATTTATAGGGATAGACTAGATTCCTAAGGGCTAGAGGGTTCTAAAGAATAGGCTTATTTATAAGCTTAAAAAGGATAAAGAAAATAATCCTCTAAAATATAAGGCCTAACTTATTACTAAAGGGTTTATGCAGATAGAAGGTTAATATTATATTGAAACCTACGCTATAACTAGCATTCCCCCTAGTTAGTGGATTTTACTAGCCCTAGTGGCTTATAATAACTAGGAAGTTAAATAGGTTAATGTTAAAATAATGCTATTTATAGCACTATTTTATAGGCCCACTAGTTGCCTTGTTGCGTTGTTGCAACGTTAGTTACGGGCGTTGCTTGCAGCGTTCTGTTGTGACCTGCGTTGTTCCTATAACTAACCCACAGGCTTGTATGACTAAGCTAACTAGGTTACCCTATAGGGAAGCTAAAATCGACTGTAACTAGGTAACTAGTAGTCGTATAAAAGGCTAACGTATACTGTTCGAATCCTTGAACTTTTCTGGATTTAATGGTATATTTTATTAATAGGGTTGTTTATTAAAGTGCTTAGTTAGGCCACCTAGGCAGCTAGTTTATATAGCCGTGAGTCGATTTTTTATTTTTCCTATATAAATGAGTTTTACGAAAAATAAAAAGTAGCTCCTAAGACCTCTCTAGTAACCTAGATCCTCCGATATAGTTAGTAGGTCTATGAGGGGACTAGAAATCCTCTTATTGCTTATTAGATCGTCCGTATTAGCTAGGAATTAACTATATTCAACTATCAAAGCTCTCTATCTTACAGAATACGCTATAATCTAGTGAATCTAGAAGCTATTGCACTAGAATCTACTAGGGAGGTCTTCCTATCCCTTTAGTTAGATTCCCTTCTATTTTTAAAAGGTTATAAGCCTAGAAGGCCTATAGATTACTACATTACTGCGTTATTCTACTGCGATTACTGCTTGATTTTAGGTACTAGTTACCACTTACTATACCTATAGGCTCTTAAGATTACAAAGGAAACCACTAGAATTTGAAGCTCTTTATTTACTAGCGCCACGCATTGTAACATCAGACCCTTAGTGTTAAAAATCATCTATAGCCGCAACCTATAACTACCTAGTTACTTTGTCAAGCGGAAAACAACACCCCAAAAGACACAATGCTAGCCCACGGTTACAAGTAGCGCTATAGCCTACACATAATAAGAGGGGTCAATTGTCTTGACAATATTAATTATAATAATGGCTAGAGATATCTTATTATATAGAGATACTCTAGATTAAATAGTCTATTAGATTAGAAGTGCTATCTTAATTAAATAAGGGGAAATAATCTTAGTTTATCTTATTATAAGCTTAGGTATTTTCTTAGTAAAACTTAGTAAAACTTAAGGGTAGAATTAAGAATCTTATAGTATATATCCTTTAAAAGAATCTAGCTATAGGCAGTCTCTTTATAGATTAAATAGTCCCCTTACTTAGATAACTAATATTATTATCCCTTATTGTATTATCTATCTTAATAATCCCTAGCGCTTATTATCGCAATCGCGTGTTTTCTAGGCGCGTATCTTATAGTATATAACACCTCCCTAGGTATGCACTAGTTATCCCTAACTAAGCGTGCACACTAATAACTAAAGTGCCCTTTAAGTGTGGTTAGTAACTAATACCTAATAGTAAAGGAGGGTATTATTTAATCTAGTATATTTAAGTAAAGGGAGGGGTAAATAAGTAAGGAAAGAAGGGAAAAAAAGCAAAAGAAAAGAAAGAGAAAGGAAGCAAAAGGGGAGAAAAAGAGAGAAAAAAAAAAAATTTTATATAATACCTCCCTAGCTAGAGACCTAAGTTCCTTATCTCCTAAGTGTCAGGGTCGTGGAGGCTACGGAGCGACACAGGCGATAGAGGCGATAGCATTATGTATAGTGGGACCCACTTAGGGCTCGCAGCGCCCTAGCTGCGAGGTCACCACGAGCTAGTCACGTGAGCGCAAAGGGGGTATTTAGGCAAAGGTTGCACACATGGAATGTGGGAGGCTAGAGATTAAAACCCTTAAGCATCACTACCTACCTTTAGCGATTTAGCTACTACTTATCCATACTATCACCTTGTTCTATCTATTTCGGCCCAGAAGCCTTGACACTAAGAGAGTTTTAGCGTCTTTAGCGTTTAAGGTTATATAGTTAGTGACATTAGTAAGGGAGTACGGATTATAGGTTACTTAGCTTCTCGTTAAGTTACTCTCTTTTTATAGTTCTTATGCTAATTAATTAATCCTTAAGCGCGCTTCCCTTCTTACTAATAAGCTTTAATAATCTTAGCCTATATTCTATAAGGCACTAAACTAAGTAGTACTATAGACACGTATATAGATAACGTTAGTAAGTGTGCAATAGTTTCTCTTTACGCTACTCCCTATGCTCTAAGGAATAGAAGGAGATTAATTATTATAGCTTAACCTATATCTCTAAGAGGCTATTAGATTATCCTTTCCTCTGCCTATCTAAGCAAGGTCTTATAGTTATATTCTTACTCCTATCTAATAACTCTATAGATCCTTAGTAATCTTAGCCATTCCCTAATATTCGCCTAAAAAAGTGTGTTTATTGCTACCTGCTATGCTTAAAGAGCCTTCCCTATAGTAGTGATTATTTAATCTTCCTTACTATATTAAAGTGCTTTAAACTTAGTAGTTAAAGATAGCAGCATAACCTTATGTCTAATAACAGATAATAACACAAATAAAGACATAAGTAATATCTAATAACTTTTCCTTTTACTTAATCTCTATTCTTCTATATTAATTAAGGGCGGTTTATCTTTATCTTCCTATTATATTTATCTTTCTTAGTCTTATAGTACCTCTTATATACTAATATTAAAGACCTTAGGGTTATTAGTAAAAACGTAGGCTATAGACTACTAAAAGTCCTAAACACAAAGATTATTATTTCATGCTATATTAGTATACTATTTAATTAGGTAATTCCTATTAGTAATCCAAAGTTTCTAGGGCATTACCGCTATGCTAATAGGTAACCCTCCACTAACTATCTAGGTTATAAAGCGTGGCATTAAGCACTTTGTCGTGTTTTATACTAGATAATAAAGGTTAAAATCTTTCTAGTACCCTAATTCCCTTAGTAACTAATCTCCTATTATAAGCTTATTTATAGCTATGTCTTATAGCACCCTAATAGTTCTCTTAAGTGCTTTACTATAGCTATATTTTAGGTCTAGGATATTATTAGATATTAACTAATCCTTAAGATATAACTTAAACCATTAACTAATAATAGAATCCCTACCAAAAGTATATAATTATTTAAGCTTAATGTTATACTTATTTAGTGTGTTCTAGTCCTTTGCGATTAGATTAAGTGCTTAGTTACTAACTTAGTAGTAAATTATCTAGAGAAGAAACCCTAGGTATATATATCCGCATTTCTAGTTTCCTTTCTGCTTTGTTACTAGAACTATAATTACCTTAAAATTATAGGGATAGTTTATAAGTTACATAATCTATCCTTACTTACCTATAAAGTCTATAAAATAAGTTATTCTTTCTTTATCTATACTATTAAAATAGTATAGGTATCCTTGCTTTCTATTAAATATAAAGGCAGTCTAGTAATTTATAAAGTAAGCAAACCTTATAATAAGGCGCTAATTGCTTATATCTAAGTAAAGGTTAATAGGGTTATACTTAATGCTATACTTAATATTAATAGGTTAATAGGCAGTATAAAGCCTTCTAGCCTTTAAACTAATTAATCTTTATAGTGTTTTCACATTAAAGTCTTCTATATTATTGATTTTAAATACTTATAGTAGCACTGCTACTATTGCTTTAAGACCTTGTTTTATAATCTTCCCTATTGCTATTCGCTTAAACTAATTAAGCTAGTCTTTGCTTAGTGTTTTATAAGCCTTCTTTAGGAATTCATAAATATCTATTAAATAACCGCGCTATTATGCGGCAGTCTAGCCTAGCCTAATTAGTGTTACTAGATTAAAATCATTGCTATCTTAATAGACTTTAAACCTTAATAAAGGCTATAGCTAGTCTCTCTATAGGTAAAATAGAGGTAGCTGCTATCTATAAAGATTAGCTAGGTTAACCTTAATAGTGTTACTCTCTCCCTCCCTATAAAAGGAGTTCTTTATCCTATGTATTAAAATATAAATATAATATATAGTAAGGCATTTGCTATAGGGAAAGTAGGCAATAGTGTTACTATTAACCTTAGTGTAATCCCCTTTGCTTATAATAGACTGCTTATACTACTCTATCTTCTAGATAAGATTAAATGGTTTTTATTAGTTTTAGCTTAATATAGCTAGAGAGGAGGGGAAATAAGAGAAGTTAGGTAAGGGATAGTAGGGTTAAAGATTTTAAGAGTTAGGAAGATATATGCTAGTATAAGAAGTAAGTATGCTAGTGTAAGAAGCAAGTTAGATTAAATAGTTCCTATAGTCCTAACCTCTTTTTTTATGCTTTTCCTAGATCTAGGGGTAGTTATTAGCAGGCAGCACTAGTTACCCTTACAAGGTAGCTATCTATTAGGATTAAGTAGCTCCTATGATTTAGACTTTTAGTATTATAAGTTACTTATAGGCAGCTACTTGCTTATTAGTTATTAACGCCTATTATAGGTGTTATCTTATAACTTAAGACTTTTTAACTCTCTTTCGCTCCTTCTCTTTATATACCTAGCCTTATTATCTCTTACTTTATCTCCTAACTAATTAATTATAGCTAAATTTCTTAATATAACTTATTAAAAGCTTCCTAACGTTACTACTATTATAAGGGTAAGTGTCCTTAAAGGCAAGCTTTTAGTAATAAAGACTATAGACTAGTCTAACTATGCTAAGTTTTTCCTATCTTTCTTTAGAAGAGACTATATTAGTCTTATGTAAATTATTTAATCTTATTTTTAAGTTAACGCTAATAACTTCTATTTTATAGTATAAGTTCCTTTTTGCCTTCTAGGTTTAAAGCGGGATTAATATTAGCACTAGTGGTATTCTATTATACATAGAGATTTCTCTTTATTTATCTAAGAATCCCCTAGAGGGAGCACCTCCCTATCTTATTAAGACTATAAAAGGGACTAAATTATTAAAGGAATTTATATAAAGCTATATTAAATTAGATAGTGCCTTAGCCCTTACTATTAAAAACAATTATTATTCTCTAGTTCTTATACTTACTAAGATAGCTTATCCTAATAGGTACTTTTTGCATGCCCTCTTATAATGTCCTAAACACTATTAAGCTTTGCTAGTATCTATGTTTAGTAGATTAAATAGTATATTCTATACCCACTACTTAAACTTATATATATAGTATATTACCTTCTTTAATAAGCATATATGCTTCCCTTTTTATAAATATATCTCGCTCTCTAGGGTTAGCGATAGTGCATATAGCAATTGCATCTAGAATAGATCTTATATAGCAAGCTATAAATAGCGTTTTGCGTTAGGGTATTGCACTAGATCTTCCTAAGAGCAAGCTCTTACTACTTTCTTAGGAAAAGAGTGGTTTACTAAGGTAGCAAAAGCTCTTTTACTTAACTTAAACACTATTAACCTTAAAAACTCTCCTTACTTAGCAATTAATATGCCACCTCCTTTTCTAAACTATTTATAAATACTAGGGGGGTAGAAAGAAAAAAAAAAAAAAGAAATAAGCTAGGTATATAGTGTGAAATTAGATTTATGCCTTAATTATTTAATCTTTAGCATGTAGAAAGGAAAAAAACAGAATAGTAAGAGAATAAAGGGAATGTTATTTTAATCTATAGGCATATTAGTGCGTCTAAGGGTATTCCTTATATTCTTGTTTTTATTTAGCTATAAGGAGGGGTAGTTAGACCTTAATCCCTTAATATAGACTTCTCTAAGGTGGAAGTTTAACCTCTTTATTATTAACTATTTAATCTAATATATTATGCTAAGATACTACTAGCATAATTATTAAGACTTCTTAGTTATAATCACTGCCCTCTTCCCTTATTTTGCTTTATTATAGAGCATATAGCTATCTATCTATAGTTAAAGTTCACTAACCTTCTAAATCTAGGACAAACTTCTTAATATAGTCCCCTAAGATTGTTTTTATAAGGTAGACTCTATCTAGTGTTTGCAAATAGTAAGCCCTAGAGATTAGCGCTTGCTTATAAATTCGGAAGGGCCTATTCTATCTTATTATAAGCTTCTTTATCATGGATATATTAATGCTTCTCCTAACATTATATACTAGCATAAGGTCTCCTAGTTTTAATTAATCCTTCCTTAGAGAAGTAGCCTAATCCTTATTAGTTTATCCTATAAGTTGCTTCCTAAAGTTAAATACCTTTTTCTTTGCCTTCTTAATATCCTTTGCCTTTCTTTTAAGCATTTGCACTCTTACTTTAAATAGGTCCTAGCTAGTGGTAACCGCATCCTAGTTAATTAGCCTCTAGGTTAGGAATTTAACTTCTAGTGGTAAGATTAGCTCCTATCTATAGATTAAATAGAAGGCAGACTTCCTATGCAATTTGCGAACAGTAGTGCAGTCTATAAGAAAGGCTTTATTAAGGTACTTTACCTATTAACTATTTAATCCCCCTAACTTTACTAAAGCGAATATAAGAGACTAGTGTCTAGCTTTAATAAGGGAGTTTGCTTTTAGGTTATACCTAGACATTTAGATGCCTATAATTCTAATATTTGCTAGTGCTTCTTTAAGATTTCCTTACATTTTAGGTTCTCTATTATAGACTATAAATTAGAAAAGGCTAAACCTACTAATTAGGGATAAAAGGAACTTCCTAATTGCTACTATAGTTACGTTTTAGACTAGCGTAGCCTTTACCTAGCCTATTAGGTTATATCTTGCTTCTAAGAGATACTTGTATTTATAATTAATTAGAAGGTGCTAAGTGTTAATATAAATCTTACTTATTAGGTTCCCTAGCGTGACTAGCACTAATAGTTCTTAAGGCCACTAGGGCGCAAACTTCTAGCATATCTCGTAGTAAGTTAATATCTCTTAAGTTATATTTTAAAGTCCTTTTCACTAATATTACTGCTTTATTACTTAGAACACTACCTTAACGCCTTTATAGCTAAGCTCCTTATAAATTGCCTTAACTATTATGCATTATTACTTAGGTATATTAATAACTAACGCTAGCCCCTTTATAATTCCTATTAGTCTTTTCTAAAGGTAACTATTTTCTAGAAAGAACTTTTTAGCTTTATTTTATAGCTTCCTATAGTCTCCTACGCTAAGATTAATTAGTCTCTAGAGGGTTAATAAGAAATTAATTACTTAGCGTATCTTACCTAAGTAATCTTTCTTACTACTTTCTTTAATCTTAACGCTATTTAGGTGTAGATTAATAAAGTCTTTAATATCCCCTTTAACCTCTTAATCTAATTAATCTAATAGTCTAGGACCCTTTCTAGATAAAGTATCTATAATTTAGTTCTTTTTACTAGGAATATATTATATAGAAAAATCAAAGAGTAGTATATAGCTAATCCACTATATAATAAGGGCTCTAGGTATATTATTAACGGCGCCGTTAAGCTAGTGTATAAGGACTTATAAATCTATCTCTAGTGTAAAAGGGACTCTATAAAGATAAATTCGTAGCCTTCTTAACGCATAGATAACTGCCTAGCATTCTCGCTTAGTTACATTATACTTAGCTTTAGTAATAGTCTAGGTGCTGCTTTTATATTAAATAAGGTAGCGTTTACCCTTAACTATTTGCAGTAGTGTAGCCCCTTATCTAAGTAGGCTCGCGTTAACTATAAGGATAATTTCCCTAAAACCTAGTCCTAGATTAAGTGAAATAAGAATTAGGGCTATAGTTATTACCTTTTTTAGGATATCTATAGCTTCTTGCTATTCTAAACCCTATACCTATTCTATCTTCTTCCTAAGTAAAATCACTAGTAGCTTTGCCTTTCACGCATAGTGCTTTACCTAAATATAGTAAACTCCTATTAGTCTAATAAAGGAACATACCTTAGATAGGTCCTAGTAAACTATCTATTCTAGGATCTTTATTATTTTTGCTTTAGTTAGTTTCTGTCTGTTTATCCTATATATAAACCCTATAATTTCTACTAACTTCTAGCAGAACTTTAATTTTAACGCTAAAGCTATGTAACTAGAGAGTGTAATATTAACTAGAACTTTATTAATATTAATTAAATACTCTAGCATATATCTACGCACTCTAGGCATAACTTCCTCCTTATTATATGTTATAGTTAGGCCTTTAACCGCAATATTATCTAGGAATAGCGCGTAAGTTTTAGGGATTAAGTTAAATAGGATTTGCCCTATAATTCTAATAAATTAAGCTACTAAATTAGTAGCTCCTTATAGTAGGCAGTAAAGTCACAAAAGCCTAATTATAGTAGAGATTATAGTTATATCCCTACTCCTTTCCGCTAGTTTCACTTAGTTATATCCTAATAGCAGATTAATAATAGATAAAATTTTGCATATTACAAAGCTCTTACTAAATGCCTTCGCTTCTTAGGGAATTAGAGCGTCTTGTATTATTACTTTATTATATTTAGTAGCTAATAGGATTAGGCAAATCCCCCTATCCTTCTTTATAATAAGGAAATACGGATTCCTATAGGAGCTATAGCTTTCCTCTAGATGTCTATATTTTAGCTTCTTTTTTAGTAGATTAACTAGTCTTCCTTATAACCTAAGAGGTATTAGGATAGAACTAGCTTACTATACCTTATGCTTAATAACCTTTATAACCTATAGTGGTGCGACTAGTGGGTTAACTTTCCTACATTCTAATAAGTCCCACGCTAGCGCTACTTCTTAGTTACAAAGGATTTCTTTAAAAACATTAACTTCTTCTTATATTAGATATTCTTATACCCCTTTAACTATCTAATCTAATTATTCCTAGGTTATTCTAAAACCTTAAGGGTTTTTACTAAACTGCCTAGTAATAAACTCGCTATACTTTCCAGATATATCTAAACGTAACTTTACTTCTTCCTATTTCTTTGTCTTTTATTTTAGGTCTCCTTCTAGGGTTAACCTATTAGAAGGTATATTATTACGTGGATAAATCTTATTAGCTTTGCGTTTATATATCGTATTTATTATAAGATTAGGTGGTTTTAGTTGCTATAGGGGTTAGAAATCCTTTGTAACCGCTTTAAGTTATTAGGAGTGGTTTATTATTATATCCTAAACCACTTCCTATAGGATGCCTATTCCCTCCCTAGTTATAATAGGGACTAGCTACTTATCCTTATCTAGTTTTGCTTCTAGTCCTTTGCGAACTATTTAATCCTCCTCTTCCTTAACTATAGGATAGCTAAATATAATAATATTAATTATAGGTTGCTAGGCTAGTTAACTACTAGTGTACTACTACTAAATGCTCCCTATAACTCTTAAGACAATAACCACATCCCTAAAGCGGCACTAAGTAAAGAGCTTGCTGCTTCTTAGAAAGTTAAACTATATTTGTAATAGCCTAAAGAATAGCATCCCTAGAATTAAGCTTATATTAACTAAATCTAGACTAATATAGAAGTTAGTAGGTATCTAAACATTCCCTAGATAGAGCTTTATTTAGACCTCCCTAATTATCTTAATCCTATGTAATAAAAATAATATAGTGTTTATTATATCTATAGGATAGATCTTAAGCCTTAAGCGCCTAGTAGTGCTCTTAGTAATTATATTCCCTTAAGAACCTATATTAATAAGTCTAGGGAGGAGCTCCCCTTTAGGGTTATCTAAGTAAACCTATAAGTATAGTAAATCCTATAATTAATTAACTATAGCCTATAGCTTTATAATTATATTTAGCATAAAGCTTGCTTTAGAAGGCTTGCTCTAAACTTATTATAGCTCTTCCTATTAAACTTAGGCTCCTAGTTATTCCTAGATCTATTCCTATAAGGCAGCGTTAATCTTAGGTAGCTAAGCTAAAGCTATCTTTAGCGGTTTCTTCTTAGCCTCTACCTTATTCTTCTTATCCTCTTAAAGGGCCTCCTTTATTATTTAAATAATAGAATTAATCTAGTGGTTATAATTAATTAGTCTTAAGCTTGTTTTTACTCTAAACATCTTCAAAGGGGGTATAGGTCCTAGTGTGTCCCTATTGTAATAATAGATATCCTCCACGCCCTTTGCTTGTAAAAGGCATTTATTACTAACTGCCTTTGCTAGCATTAGTATAATATAATAAATATCCCTAAAGGGTACCCTAAGCTTCTTCTAGAAAACCTTATTATATAGTTAGTCTAGAATTCTCTAGCCTACCTTGCCTAATAAGTCCTTCTTCCCCTTTACTAAGGTCTCTTTATCTTTATTAAGCTACTCTTAAACCTAATAATCCTATTTATTACCTTCTATAATTTCTTTAATACGCGCTTGCTTTGCTACCCTTTCCCTAAGGCTTATAACTTTTATAACATAAGTGTCTACCTCTTTATTCTCTAAGCTTAATTTCTTAAACTTAATAGCTAAGACTACTTCTAACGGATTCTTTAGAATTAAGGTTACCTAGTTTACCCTTTCTAGATAGTATTTAGCAGGATTAAACTAGTTTTCTATTTAATTAAAAATATCCTATTTATCTAGAGTTATGTCCTAATCCTTTTCTCCATAGGGTCTATGTTCCTTAATCTAAGGTATTATATAGGTAATTTTGCTATCTAGGAAGTATTTAACCTAAAACATAGCTAGTCTTTGTGCGTAGCTACTAATAGTAAGAAACTTTAAAAGTAAGATAGGTAGTATTATCTAATGTTTTATATTATCTCTAATTACTAAAATGCAAATAGCTAGGTTATAGATAGCGAATTTTAACATTTTATTAAATCCTAGTGTGTTACACTTTATAGCTAAGTAAGAGTTATTATTATAATAATAACATTAGTTTAACTATTATTCCCTCCTAGCTATTACATTAATATTAAAGATACGCTTATTATCTTAATTAAATAATCTAATGCTATTTAGCTAGTAAGTACGTTATTATAGGTTAACATTATACTTTTACTTAAGCTACTTCGCAATGTTAATTTCCTTACCTGCCTAAGCTATAACTATGATTTTTAACTTAGCTAATTATTTTGTTAAGTTATCTATTTAATCTTAGTATTTCGCTAGTCTAGGAGTTTTATCCTTCTTTATTTTATTATAAGAAGTATTAGTTCCCCTTTTTTATTTAGCGGGCTCTACTACTACTACGCGGTTCCCCTAGTTAGCCTAGTAAACACTAAGCGCTACTTAATTAAATAGTCTCTAGCTTCTTAGGTTTAGTTTAGCATTATCTAGATAATACCCTCTTAAGTTAGAGATCTTAGGGTCCTTGTTTTTAAGCTCTAGTTATATTTAAACGTGTGTGTTAAGTGCTATCTAAAGTGTTTTATATTACATAACTAGAACTTCCTTACGCATATACCCTTTTTAATCTATAAAGCTTAAGATTAAATAGTTAGGAAGGGCCTTATAGATATAGTTTAACTAGGTTATTATTATTTACTATCCCTTTTAGGTTTACATTAGATATTAAAGCTTAATACTTCTATAGCTAGTAGTAAGTGTCTTTAATAGATTTTAGTTACATAAGATTAAGGTCCTTAAGTTATCCCCTAGCGCTTTCTATTTAGTCCTAACTTATAGTATTAAACTAAAGAAGCATTTCTTCCTTTAATTCCACCTAAGTGTGTAATACTATTAACATCTTAACCACTTATTAAAGCTAGGGGTTAACGTTACGCTTAAGCATCTTACGCTAATCCTTTTTAGGGATGCATATTACCTTTATTTTAGCCTTAAAGTCTTTAATAAAATCAGCGATATTTTCTCCTATAAACTACTAAATATTATACCTATTCTACATAGTAATAAGGGATAATTAGCAAGCTATTATTTCCCTAAGGATCTTTATAAAGGTCTCTATGTTAAGCCCTTTAAGGGGTCTAGAGGCTTTCTCCTTAACATTAGGGTCCTTCCCTAATAGCCTATTAGCGTGGCTATAAGTTAGTGTTAAAACTATCTCTAGATTAGATAGTTCCTTAGTTATAATTAGGGTACTTAGCAATAGTAAATCCTATAACTCTTTTAGATAGCTTAGCTGCTTAGTAAACCTTGCTTTACTTAATTAGTAGGAATAAGATAAGGTAAAACAATTAAACATAGAGTTAGATAATAGTGCTTTTAATTAATCTTATAAGAGAGTAACTATTTAACTAAAAGCTTTAATTCTAGAGAGAACTTTATAGGAAAAAGTTTTCTATAAGGTAGTATCTATAGTTATAAATAATCCATAAGCAAGGACTGCTAACGTGATTACATAGCTCTTTGTGATTACCTATAAGATCCTAACACATAGCTAAATTATTGCAAAATTAGCTATAGGTCCTAAGATTAAATAGTTTGTAATGCTAAACAGCGGTTTTTGTTTTAAATCCTTGTGTTTAGAGAGTCTTAGCAAGGGCTTAATAGCTTAGCTAGTATTCGCAAGGTATTTTCCTAAGCTAGTTAGCCTTATATCTAATGTCTCCTTATAACGCAATTTCCTTTCCTTGCACTAGCTTAGTTTCTCTAGATTAGCTAGCCTCTAACTTATGCCTTAGCTTCTCTAGGGCCTAGGGTTAGGTTTTTAATTTATATTATAGTGTAAGGAAAACAAAATAAAGGGGTCTTTATGTAATCTAGTTTAGTATTAGCTAAGAATTATAGCTAAAAGCGCGCTTCTAATTAATCTTAGTCTATAGTAAATTAAACAGAAAGCGGAAGTCCTAGGGGTTTAAGACCGCGTTTCTCCACTAGTTTTATTAAGTAGAAAACAACACCCTAAAAGACATAATACTAGCCTATGGTTATAAGTAGCGCTATAGCTTACACATAATAAGAGGGGTTAATTATCTTAACAATATTAATCACAATAATGGCTAGAGATATCTCGTTGTATAGAGATACTCTAGATCAAATAGTCTATTAGATTAGAAGTGCTATCTTAATTAAATAAGGGGAAATAATCTTAGTTTATCTTATTATAAGCTTAGGTATCTTCTTAGTAAAACTTAGTAAAACTCAAGGGTGGAATTAAGAATCTCGTGGTGTGTGTCCTTTAAAAGAATCTAGCTATAGGCAGTCTCTTTATAGATTAAATAGTCCCCTTGCTTAGATAACTAATATCATTATCCCTTGTTATGTTATCTATCTTAATAATCCCTAGCGCTTGTCATCGCGATCGCGTGTTTTCTAGGCGCGCATCTTATGGCACACATTACAACCATAACCACTTTTAGTGATTTTATTTACTACTGCGACTGTTATATTTAATATTATCTATAATAGTAAATACGCTACACCCTTTAAAATCATTGGACATTTAGTATATCTATACTAGGCTTTTTAACCTATTACATTACGTTGCACGCACTATACATTACGTTACGCTGCGTTATAGCTTTCTATAATACCTATTATCTATAATTCCTATCCTTAGTGTTAAGAAAATTTTCTTAGAGACCTCTCTCCGCTATTTTTTTGCCCGCGCATACCAAAGACCTACTTTTTAGACCTAAGGGCTGCCCTCTTAAACGGCCCCGCCACACAATTTACGTACGTGACTAGATTGCAACATAAGTAATTTCTAGCGTGCGTTATTTATAATAGGAACAAATTTGGAGCTTTTACATAGGGATTCTTTCCTTTTTTTAGGGACTTTTAGAAGATAGCACTACCTAGTTATAAGGGTAAGGCCCCTGCTATAGGGTCTTCTAGCCCCCCTAGGGACCCTAGTAGGATAGATATAGAAGGTTAACTAGTGTGTGGCTAGGAATATGACCCCTTGAGACCTCTTTTCTCACAAGACCTCTAGCCCCTTAGACCTCGGATCCCTCGGCTTGTCAGATCAAACCGGCCACATCGGATCCCTAGTCATGTGGCCTAGCCTCTGACCCCTTAGCTAGATAAAAGCCCTAGATTCCCTCCCTTTTCATAGAAAATCAACTCTCCCTTCGTTGCCTTTGGCACGGATTATTCAAATTGTGGTGTTTTTACCTGCCTTCCCCTTTGAGATTATGAGATTATTTGAGAAGATTATCTAGCTGCCTAGCTAGGCTACTCTAGCTTAGATCCTCGCGATAGATCGCAAATATCGCAGACCTAGATCCCAATATCTAGGTTTAGTCGCTAAAATCGTTAACATCGTTAATATCGTCATTTTGATTATTTTCATTGGCATTATCATTATCGTTAGGTCCCTCTTTTCCGTTGTTTTAGGGTGGTTGTTTTTCCCTGACAAACTAGCTGTTTAGGCTAGTACTTTGCACCTATAAAGTTAAATTAAATAATAAGGCAAGACCTTATCTAATTTTATTAGGTATAGCGAGGATAATTATATTAAAAACAAGGCTAGTATTAATAATCTTCTAGAGAAATTAACGCAAACTATAACTATTATATAAGGTCTTTAGGCTTCTAATAGACGTAAGGAAGAAAATACTAAGGTTCTAGAAGAAGACCTAATAGCTACTACTTCTACAAGTGTACCTTCTAGTAACTTATAAGCTGCCTTTAATATAGGTACTATAAAGAAACTAAATAAGAAGGTTTACTCTATTCTAGAGGGAGCTAAGCTAAAAGGCCCTAAAAACTATAATTAGTGGAAGCAAGCCCTAAGCATATAATTTAGAGCCCTAGGATTACCTAAATTTATAGATAATCTAAGCCTAGCAAGCTATCTAGCTAACTGTGATTAAGCTATTCTTTTAATAATATTAAGAGATAGTTATTAACTAGGACTATAGGCTACTATATATTAGTAAAAATCCCCTAAAGAAGCCTATAAAGTCCTTATTAGGCAGTATTCGCAGAGTGCTAAAATCCAGCGTGGTACGCTATACGCTAGCTACTATTCCCTAAACTTTTCAAGTTATAAGGGATCTTTAGAGGCTTTTAATGCTAATTTTAATAATTTACTAGCTAGACTATAGCTTTGTAGTGTAGAGATTGCCGCTATTAATTAAGTAAACTATTATATTAATGCATTAAAGCAGACCTTCCCTAGTTAGGCTAAGAGATAAAGATTTACTATTAGATCTTCTAGGGCATAAGGACTGCCTGTAAATACCCTAAATTTACAGTTCCTTATAGCGGATTTATTAGAAAAACAGAGGGATAAGACCTCCCCTATAGCTAAAGCCCTTAGCTATAAGGCTTCTAATAATAACAAGGGAAATTCTAAGGATTAGGAGAAGAAATCATCTAATCCTACCCCTAAGAAGGACTCTAACGCTACTAAAGAGCAGGATAAGAAGGATTTAAACCCTTCTAAGGCCTCTAAAAAGAAGCAAAAGAAGAAGAGTAGTAATAAGGAAAAACAGAAAGGAAAAGAAGCTGCTTTTGCTTTAGGCTACACCCTAGCCATGGGATACGTTAAAGAATTAGATTCTAATGAATCTAGCAGCGATAATAGTAGTGATTCTAATTCTAATTTAGATAGTTCTAGTGCCTCTACCACTAGTAATACTACTAGCAAGCCTACTTTTAGCTACTCTAACAATGTGGTTAAAAACTCCCTTTTATATAATACGGGTTTTTCCTATTACATTTGTAATAATAGGGCTTCCTTTAGGGACTTTAAACCTCTAAAGAAAGGTAAAACTAGCGCTATAATTACAGTAGGAGGACCTATATTTCCTAAAGGAAGAGGCATAGCTGTTTTTAACGTTCTAGTTAAGAAAAATCCACTAGAATATAGGCCCTTAGCCTTGCTAGATACTCTATATTTCCTAGGCATAGATACTAACCTAGTTAGTGGGTTATCTCACTATCTAAAGGGAGGTTATCTAGCTAAAGACTAGCTATTCCTAGCTAATAAAAGCCCCTATGGGTTACTAGAACCTGCTAAACACGGCTTTTTTCTATAGATTAAGGGGTAACCTACTCCTATAATCTATAAGCATTTAACTTACCTCTCCTTTATAGGCTCTTAATATTGCAACTAATAACGGCAATAACAACTAAGAGCTTATAAGACTAAATTAGGGTTTTCCTACCCTATAGAGGTTTAAATTCTATAACTAGCTTTTAATCCTAAGGAATATTAACGAATCGAAGAGCTAGAAGATAATGATTTAGCCCTATGTCCTACCGAAGCTCCTAGTTAGGCATCTTTTACAGGGGGTTTAGAAGGTCTATACCCTAATGACTTAGGTGACAATAGTGGCTGTCTATTGCCCCTAGAGGCCTGTGATTCTTAAGAAGCCTAGTAACAGAGGGAGCTAGGGGATAATAGCCCTAAAAAGCTAGATTCTAGTTACAAGAAGTTACTAGATTTAGCCCTTCTTTGGCACATTTGATTAGGCCATATAGGCCTCCCTTTACTAAAGAAGTTATTGAAATTAGCTAAAGGGATTCCTAATTTTTCCGCTGTTAAAGAAAAGGATTTTAACTGCATAGCCTATATGCAATCTAAAGCTATTAGAAGACTAACTAAATAACCTATTTAGGACCCCCCTAGAGTTCTAGATATTCTAGAGGGAGATACGGTTAAAATCGAACCTATACTGTATAATAAGAAGGCTACAGTCCTTATTCTTATTAATCGAAAATCCTAGTATAAATGGTGCTTTTTATTAGCTAATAAAGAAGGTTTAACCCTTTCTTTAGCTATTAAGGGCTTCTTTAGGGCCCTAAAAAACCGATATAACGCGTATCCTAGGTACCTTTACTTTAACGGAGGTACTGAAATTAATAACAAACTTTAGTTATAGTTATCTTCTAAAGGAATTTGCTTTAGCACCTCTTGCCCTTATATTTACAAATGGAATAGGCTAGTTAAGAGGGCTATTAGGGTTATCCTAGACTGGCTTAGGGCTACACTTTAGTGGTCTAAGCTGCCCTTATATCTATAGTCTTATATCCTTCTAGCTATAGTGGAATTAGTTAATATCATAGCTAATACAACTAAACCTTTAACCCCTAAGTAGCTATTTCTAGCTGATTTAGAGCCTAAGACTTCCTATAAGCCTAACTTCTTAAAAATTAGGGCTATAGGGTCTTATTGTAAGGTCCTAATACCTCTAGAGCAGAGATCTAAGCTTTAAAAGCTAGCCCCTAGGACTATCCCTAGCTAGTTGCTAGCTACTCTAGGTTTTACTATCTATCTTGTTTATATTCCCTCTAAAAGGTTAGTTATAAAGACTAGCTTTGTTAAAATTATAGAGGATATATACATTAGGGTATATTTAATTATAAGTTTTAGTAAAGTTACTATAAGCTTGCTAGGTGTGCGTAGTTAGCTATAACCTTAGCTATTAATAGCTATAACACTAGCTTTTTAACCTATAGCTTACTTTCGCTACCTATGTAAATTACTTAAGGGGTTTGTAGTTAATATAAAAAAGACTAAATTTCCCCTCCTTTTTCTTTTCCTTTTCTCCTTATCCCTCTTAATTTTTAATATTAAATTTATAAGTTAGCCTTACTAGCCTTATAGTAGCGTTCTTGCTACTACTACTTAGTAGTTACTAACCTTATCTAGAGTCTTTTTCTTATTATCTTATATTTTATTTGCTCTTATAGTTAGTATTTCACTACTTTACTTCTTACTTGCTTACTACTAACTTGCGGCTAGGTTATAATATTATCTATTTACCTAATAACTCCTAGACCCTTAGCGCCTACCCTAGAGAAATCCCCTTATAAGAGGGCTTTATAGGCTTTAAAAACTTCTATGTAAGTTTACCTCTTATTTATAGTATTATAGCTACTAACTTACTAAATAGTATAATTAAAATTCCCTGCCTTTGCTATAGTTAGTAAGTAGTAATCTAGTAAATTACTCCTAAAGATAATAAAGCTAAACCTTAATATATTATAGATAGGAAACTAGTCCCTAATAAGTATTACTATTCCCCTAGTATAACTAAGCTACTTCTCTCTTACTTTTATAATACTAACTTAGGTTAGGTAATTCCTTAAAGTGTGCTTAGTAGCTAGGCAAGAGGTATGGGGGCTTTCGTATATTTACTAAAGCTTGCTAGGTCTAAGTGTGTTATGTGTGCAAGCTAGGAGCTTATAGCTAGTGGCTCGCTAGTGTCACGTGGACCTAGCCCTAGGGCCTAACCTATTATAGGGTGCGCGTTAGCGTTCTAGGTGTTATTATTATAAGTAAGGCCTTATAATTATCCCCTCACTTTTAGCTAGGCTTTTAAATAGCTTTTACTAGCTATTCTATAGCTATTTGCTAAGTAGTAAATATATTAAAATAATAATAAATAATAAGTAGCGCTTAAGTATAAATTTATCTATAACTCTTCTCTTTATTATAGCCTTTTCCTCCCCTTAACACTAGTAATTATTTTTCTAAATATTATTATACCTTCTATTACCCTAACTTTTGCCTTATTATTTACTATACTCTTACTATAGATAAGGAGATAATTCCCTTTAAGCGCTACTCCTATATACACTATTTACATACTAGGTGCGCTAACTTTAAGAAGCACTTACTAGCTAAGCTATAATTACTATAGATAAACTATTAATTCCCTTACTATTTATTTACTATTATTTTATAGATAAAGCATTTTAAGCGCTATATCTAATACTATAAGCATAGTAATACTTATAACACTATAACTATACTACTTTTCCTTAGTCTCTTAGTAGCTTATTACTAACGCTCTTATATAAGCAATACCTATAATATAGGGAGATTTTTATAATCTCCTAGCTTATTTTAACTAGGTTTAGGCGCTTATAGACACCTATAGTAATAAGGATCTAGAGAACCCTAAGGATCCTATATTTTTAGAGGTAACTTACTATTATTTTAGCACTTACTACCTCTATCTAATAATAGGTTTTAACTATGCTAATATAGCCTATTACATTGCGTTTAGTTTAATAGGGGCTATAAAGGTCTATTAAGTTTATATTTTCACTACCTAATTACTAGCTTCTTGCTTATATTTCTAGGTAGGATACCTCTATATTATACTAGTAGTATATAGTTTCCTACTAATAATTATTAGTGTCTATATTCCTAGCTCTAGTTCCTAGGGTAGTAAGTTACGTTTTAGTCTAGTTTTACTATCTATTTACTAATATTTTAGTAGCTAAACTACTTATAGCTTATATTTGCGTAAAACACGCGTATAGTTTTGCATTTATATTTAACTAACCTAGGTTTTATGCCTTAGGCTATAGTAGTCTATTGCTTTTTCTTAGTAATAGAGAGAGTAGTTATAAAGGATAAGAGTATAGCTAAGTACCTTATTTTAAATAGGGAAATTTTTACTTATAATAAGGCTATAATAGAGGGGTTTCCCCTAACTCTCCCCTAGTTATAGGCGTGTTTTCTTTTATTATTTAGTAAATAGTCTAAGTTACTTTTTTTATAGAGTGTAATAGTAGCTAATAAGGCTAGGCCTTTTCTATAGGAACCTTATATCTCTTTGCTTATAACTTACTTATGCCTTACTACCTTTCTTCCTTAATTTGCTTTAGTAAAATTTTTAAATTATATATTAAGCGCTTTCTATGTCTTTTACTAGGATCCACTAGTTATATTTACTAGGCTAACCCTTCTATTTCACTAGGTATTTATTGCCTTTATAGGTTTTCCTATAGTCCTTAACTTCCTTAACTTTATACTTATTATCTTTATCCTTAAGGTCTAGCATTAGTATATCTTTTTCTATAGCCTCTTTATAATAGTTCTATAGCTCTAGTAGGCTAATATAAAATACATTATATAATTAACTATACTTTTTAGGTAATGTAAGTTAATACGCTTGTTTGCCTATAGTGTTAAGTATTTAAAATAGCCTAATAAACCTAGGGGTTAGCTTTTATTTTACCTCCTTAAGCCTAATGTTTTTTATTAATAGTAGTACTAGGTTACCTCTTTATAGGGTTAGTAGCTAGTAATATTTATTATAGTACTTTACCTATGTTTTAGTGGCTTTTGCCTAGTTTTGCTTTAGTTACTCTCTAACTTTATATAGCTTTATAATATAGGTATAAGCCTCTAGCACCTCCCCTTCTATAGTCTTATCTCTAAGAGCTAGGTAAAACTTAGAGGAATAGCCTATAAGAGAGTAGTTTAAAGAGTAGCCTATAGTTTTATTTACTATATTATTATAGGTAAATTACACTATTAGGAGTAGCTTAGGCTATATTTGCTAATTTTCTGTAATAAAGCATTGTAAATAATGCTTAAGTACTTAGTTTATCCTCTCTATTTGCCTATTAGTTTAGGGGTAAAACGCTATAAAAAGCCTGCGTTTTATATAGGATAGGTAGTATAAGTCTAACTAGAATTAGCTTATAAAGACAAATCCCCTATTAGATATAATGCCTATAGGTGCCCTAAATTATAGTTTAATTTCTTTATAGAAAAGCTTTGCTAATTTAGCTATGTTAATTATAGTAGTTACTAGTAGGAAGATAAAGTACTTAGTAAATTAGTCTATAATTACTAAGATTACGTTAGCTTCTTGCTTGCCTATCTATATAATAGGTAGCCTTATAATAAAATCTATTAAGATTTTTGCCTATAGTTACCCTAGTATTAGCAAGGATTTAAGGCTTCTATATAGGTAATGCCTTCTAGCTACTACCTATTAGTAAGTTACATAGCTTATAACATAGTCTAATATAGACTTACTTATAGCTAGCCACTAGAAGTAACGCTTTAATAGCTTAAGAGTGCGCTTAGTCCTAAAGTAACTTACTAGTAGATTATTATAGTGTAGCTATAGAAGCTCCTATTATAAGATAAGCTCTTAGGGAATAACTACCTAGTCTTAGTATATTAGAAGACCCCTTACGCTACATAACTATAGACTAGCTTTTCCCTTCCCTTTTGCTAGGGAGTTAATCTTATTGCTTTATCTCTGCAAATCTAGGTCTTAATCCTATGCCTTCTATAGTAGTTACACTAATGGTTTATTTAGCCTAGATTAGTAGGGATTTAGTAATGTAATAGCCCCCTAGATCTCTTATGCTATGCTAGCGTCCTAGATATACACTACCTTCTCCTAGAAATCCCCTTTATTTAGCTAACCTTTTACTAGATCTATAGTAGCTAACTAGCCTTCTAACTAAGCTACTTAAGCCTTTACTATAGGGGCTAGGATATTTTCCTTCCCTAAAGGCATTTTACTATACCTCTTTACTAAGACTAAGGCATTTTCCTCCCCTAAAGGCATCTTACTATATCTTCTTTAATATATTAGTATCTTTACTTTTACTAGTTCTTTAGTAGCTACTATCTTTTTCTTAAGTTCTAGTAGTAGTGCCTTATTTATTAGGGGTTTGCTCTTATAATTAAACCTTCTTAATAGCGTATTTACAAGGTTACTCTTCCCTAGTCTATACTTAATTATAAAGTAAAAGGGGCAAAGGAATATATACTATCTAGCCTGCCTTCTATTTAACTTCTGCTGCCTTATAAAGGTCTATAAATTATAGTAGTCTAATAGGACATTTACTAGGGTTACTATACCTTTAATGTAATATTGCTAGTGTTTAAATAACTTTACTATAGCAAGTAACTCTTAATTAGCTATGCTATAGTTATGTTTAGTATTTATAAACTTCCTTAACTAAAAGGCTATAGAATACTAGTAACCCTTATTATCCTATTAAGATAAGATTCCTACTATTATAAAGACTAAAGTATCTATCTTAATACGCACTAGCTAACTTAGGTTATAATAATAGAGGAGAGGTGCCTACTAAAAGGCATCTTTTAGCTAGCGAAACGCTAGCTATTCCTTTGCTTTAAATATAAACTTCCTAGTCTAGATACTATTTTAACTGCCTTTTATTAACGCGTGTAAGGGTGCTATAATCCTAGAGTATCTATAGATAAATTATTAGTAAAAGTTATAGAACTCTAGGAAGGATTATATATCCTTAAAGCTTATTAGCTCCTTCTAGTCCTAGATTATAGTAACCCTCTATATATCTATTAAAATCCTATTAACTAATAGGATAAACCCTAGGAATTCTACTAATTCCTAGTAAAATAAGCACTTTAAGGGCTTTATGTATAACTTTACTAACCTTATATATTCTAGAACTTCCTTAATATATATAGTGTGCTTCTCCTATGTTTTAGAAAAGATAAGGATATTATCTAAATACACTACGCAAATAGTATTAACTAGCCTATAAAGCGCTTTATAGATATAGTTTTAGAAAGTAGCTAGGGTATTAGTTAGCCTAAAAGGCATTATAAGGTATTTATAGTGTCTATATTATATATAAAAAGCAGTCTTTTACTTATTACCCCCTTTAATTTAAATTTAATAGTAAGTATCCTTAATATTAATCTTTAAGAAGAAATAGGCCCCTTAGCACTAGTCTAGGATCTCTAAAATTAGGGGGAGGGCATAGCGATTTTTCTATATTACCTTATTAAGTCCCCTATAGTCTATATATAGCTAAAGTATCCTATCCTTCTTTAGTATAAATAGGATAGGTATGCCTATAAGGCTTTTAGAGAGTCTTATCTAGCCTTTCTATAGGTTTTTATTAATGTATTTATAGAGTTCCTTTAGCTTGCCTTAGGAGAGGGGGTAAATTAGCCTATATAGAGGCATAGCCCCTAGTATTAGGTTAATTATATAGTTAGTTATTTTTCTAGAAGGTAAGCTCCCTACCTTATCTAATATAAATATATCTTTAAACTTATATAGTTCCTTAGGGATATCTTTAATAGTTTTATATGCTTTTGCTTTCTCTTTATCTTTAAGGGTAATAAACTTATCTTCTATAACCCCTATAATAGTGTATATAATAGTCTTATTATACATTACCCTTATAAACTTATAGGGAGTTATAAGTAAAAAGGCTATTTTCTATTTCTTAAACTACTACTCTTTAGAGTGTAAAT
Organism: Epichloe amarillans; assembly: GCA_024072835.1. NCBI lineage: Eukaryota > Fungi > Ascomycota > Sordariomycetes > Hypocreales > Clavicipitaceae > Epichloe > Epichloe amarillans. Next base: position 1,137,016 of record CP099637.1, on the reverse strand, counting down.
AAAGATATACGCGCTCTTCTATAAGTGTATGTATTCTAATTAATATAGGGCTTCCCCCTAGTCTTAGGTCTTTATCTATAGCTATATATAGTAGCTTAAGGTTCTTTTCTTCTTCTCTAGAGTCTTTAATAGTAATAGGTACCTTATAGACACTATATTAAGGGACTATAAGGGCCCCTACTACCTTAATAATAGGTGCTATAGCCTTAGCCTAATTAAGCTTATAGGTCTAGGCAAACTTAGCGCTAATAATATTAATCTTAGCGTAACTATTAAGATTTGCTACTATTTTAATATCTTTTTGCCTATAAATAGTAACTAGTATATAAAATTAATACCCTATTAGTACCTTAGTATTAGAGGCAAAGGTAAGGGCATTTACTTTTGCCTTAGGAAGTTTTCCTAGCCCCTTTAGTATTCTTTCTTTAGCTTATTATAACTATTTATAAGGTACTCTATGCTATTATAATTAAAACATTACCTTTTATACCTAGGTTTGCTATTATTTAGGTAAGTAGCTAGTGTTTTCTCCTAGTCTTTATTCCTCTAATCTTTATAAGGTCTATAGCCTTATAGGAAGTTATATCTTTAGTGCTAGGAGCCTTATATAAGCCTTTATCTTCTAAGTACTTAGGCCTTTGCTTACTCTTTAGTATTACCTCCTAAAATCGCTAGGTAAGTTATATAACCTCTTCTTAAGTCTTTCTAGTAATAAAGGCATATAAGTTAATATAGTCCTATAATTTAGGGAGTAGTTTTATAAAGAATATAAGAGCATATAACTTTTTAGTGGCTCTTTCTAGGTATTTCTTAAGCGAATCTAGGAAAATACTAAATTTAATAGGACTTAAGCCTTTATATTATTTTGCGTTTTCTAGCTATATAGCTATTTAAGCGTTATAGTTAGTAGTGTCTTAGAGTAGCGTAAGTGTCTAGGTCTTAAATTTATCCTAGTTATCTTTAAGGTTATCCTAGCTATTAGCCTATTATTCCTTAAGGTATTAGTTCTATCTTACCCTATAGTTACTATATATATAGTTAAGTGTAAATAGGATCTTTTAGTAGTTATACTAATACTTTCGCTTTGCCCTATTAAAGGCATAGTTTAGGTTATTAATCTAGATCTTATACTTCTATAGGTTTATAAGGTAGTAGAGGTTAGTAATATTCTAGACTTTTACCTCTTAGCTACTATAGCTTAAGGAGGTGCTAGCTTTTTGCTACCTTTTTGCCTTATCTTCCCCTATGTTTAGTTATAGTAAGCTAATAAGCTTTTATTCCCTCTCCTATAGCTTTTAGAGTTTCTTAAGCTAAGTAATTTGCTTAGTTATTGCTATAGTTTTAGCCCTAAGGTTAGAGGGTACTAGTTTAGTTTTAGTCTTAGTAAAGTATAGTGTATTATTAGCTATAGTGCTACCCTTATTTAATTAGGTCTAGTTATTATCTAATATTACTCTAGCGGATTAGGTGGTTCTCCCCCTTATATTACTCTTAGGTAGCTAGTGGGAGAAGCTTTAGAATTATAAGAATAATAGTAGCTAGGTAAGAGATATAGGGGCTTTTGTATATTTACTAAAGCTTACTAGGTCTAAGTGTGTTATGTATGCAAGCTAGGAGCTTATAGCTAGTGGCTCGCTAGTGTCACGTGGACCTAGCCCTAGGGCCTAACCTGTCGCAGGGTGCGCGTTAGCGTTCCGGGTGTTATTGTTATGAGTGGGGCCTCACAGCTTACTATATAAAAAATAATAAAATATATATTAGTATAAGTATCCCTTTAAAGGCTATTGCTTTTAGCTAGCTAACCTATTACTAGTGTCTTATAAGAATTATAATCCTTTATTATAAGTTCTTTAAGATTATAAAGGAGGTTCCTAAAGGTAGCCCTTACTATTAGTGTCTAGTAAGAATATTAATTCTAGTAACTTAGTTAGAGCTAACTTATTGCTAGGCTCTAGTGCGCGCGAAACGCAAATTATATAATACGCTTCTTACTATAAAGAACGTGGATTACCGCGGGAGAGTTTATTAGGCCTATCTAACCGTAAAAGCTACTTATAAGGCTAATGCTAATAAGCGCGCTATAATATTATAGCTCTTTAACATTACTAACCTTAAGGTATAGATTAATATTGCTAATAGCCTGCGCTTTATAGCTTAATATACCCTAATAGTAAGTCCTATTATCTCTAGTATAGCTTCTAATTTACTAACTTATAGCTAGTTTATAAATTACACTACCTAGCTTCCTACTTATATTAGCCTCTCTAAGCTCCCTAAAGAGCTTTATTCCTTTATCTATAGGGATAAGAAGGGGTTCTCTAATAATAAAGCTTCTATAGCTACTATAGAGGAAAATATAGCTATGGATATAATAATAGAGTAATAGGTGCTTAGTAGCTATATAGTAGTTTGCTTTAAGAAAATATAACTTTTTATATTTGTTAAAATAATGCTATTTATAGCACTATTTTATAGGCCCACTAGTTGCCTTATTGCGTTGTTACAACGTTGGTTACAAGCGTTGCTTGCAGCGTCTGTTATGACCTACGTTCCCACAACCAACCCACGGGCTTGTATGACTAAGCTAACTAGGTTACCCTATAGGGAAGCTAAAATTGACTGTAACTAGGTAACTAGTAGTCGTATAAAAGGCTGACGTATACTGTTCGAATCCTTGAATTTTTCTGGATTTAATGGTATATTTTATTAATAGGGTTATATATTAAAGTGCTTAGTTAGGCCACCTAGGTAGCTAGTTTATATAGCCGTGAGTTGGTTTTTTATTTTTCCTATATAAATAGGTTTTGCGGAAAATAAAAAGTAGCTCCTAAGACCTCTCTAGCAATCTAGATCCTCTAATATAGTTAGTAGGTCTATAAGGGGACTAGAAATCCTCTTATTACTCGTTAGATTATCTATACTAGCTAGGAATTAACTATATTTAACCATTAAAGCTCTTTATCTTATAGAATACACTATAATCCAGTGAATCTAGAAGCCGCCGCATTAGAATCTAGTAGGGAGGTTTTCCTATCTCTCTAGCTAGATTCCCTTCTATTTTTAATAGGTTATAAGCCTAGAAGGCCTATAGATTACTACATTACTGCGTTATTCTACTGCAATTACTGCTTAATTTTAGGTACTAGTTATTACTTACTATACCTATAGGCTCTTAAGATTACAAAGGAAACCACTAGAATTTAAAGCTCTTTATTTACTAGCGCCACGCATTATAATATTAGACCCTTAGTGTTAAAAATTAACTATAGCCACACCCGCAACCACTATATTACAACTAGTAACTATCTAGTTATAACTATAACCTCTTTTTAGTAATTCTATTCACTATTATAACTATTATATTTAATATTATCTATAATAGTAAATACACTATATCCTTTAAAATCATTAGATATCTAGTATATTTATACTAGGCTTTTTAACCTATTACACTACATTGCACGCACTATACATTACGTTGCGTTGCGTTATAGCTTTTATAATACTTATTATCTACAATTCCTATTCTTAGTGTTAAGAAATTTTCTTAGAGATTTTTCTCCGCTATTTTTCTGCCTACGTATACTAAAGACCCACTTTTTAGACCTAAGGGCTACCCTCTTAAACAGTCCTACTATATAATTTGCGTACGCAACTAGATTGTAATACAAGCAATTTCTAGCACGCGTTATTTGCAATAGAAATGAATTTAGAGCTTTTATATAGGGACTCTTTTTAAGATTTAGAGGATAGCACTACCTAATTATAAGGGTAAGGCCCCTACTATAGGGTCTTCTAGCCCCCCTAGGGACCCTAGTAAGATAGATATAAAAGGTTAACTAGCTATTTAGGCTAGTGCTTTATAGCTATAAATGCAAAGCTAAATTAAATAATAAGGCAAGACCTTAACTAATTTTATTAGGCATAGCGAGGATAATTATATTAAAAATAAGGCTAGCATTAATAATCTTCTAGAGAAATTAACGTAAACTATAACTGCTATGCAAGGTCTTTAGGCTTCTAATAGACCTAAGGAAGAAAATACTAAGGTTCTAGAAGAAGACCTAGCTACTACTTTTACGAGCGTACCTTCTAGTAACTTATAAGCTGCCTTTAATATAGGTGCTATAAAGAAACTAAATAAGAAGGTTCACTCTATTCCAGAGGGAGCTAAGCTAAAAGGCCCTAAAAATTATAATTAGTGGAAGCAAGCCCTAAGCATTTAATTTAGAGCCCTAGGATTACCTAAATTTATAAATAATCTAAGCCTAGCAAGCTATCTAGCTAACTATAACTAAGCTATTCTTTTAATAATATTAAGAGATAGTTACTAACTAGGACCACAGGCTACTATATGTTAGCAAAAATCCCCTAAAGAAGCCTATAAAGTCCTTATTAGGCAGTATTTACAGAGTGCTAAAATCCAGCGTAGTACACTATACACTAGCTACCACTCCCTAAACTTTTTAAGTTATAAGGGATCTTTAGAGGCTTTTAATGCTAATTTTAATAATTTACTAGCTAGACTATAACTTTGTAGTGTAAAGATCGCCCCTATTAATCAAGTAAATTATTATATTAATGTATTAAAGCAGACCTTTCCTAGTTAGGCTAAGAGACAAAGATTTACTATTAGAGCTTCTAGGGCATAAGGACTGCCTATAAATACCCTAAATTTACAGTTCCTTATGGCGGACTTATTAGAAAAACAGAGGGACAAGACCTCCCCTATAGCTAAAGCCCTTAGTTATAAGGCTTCTAATAATAAGGGGAATTCTAAGGACTAGGAAAAGAAGTCTTCTAATCCTAACCCTAAGAAGGACTCTAACGCCACTAAAGAGCAGGATAAGAAGGATTTAAACCCTTCTAAGGCCTCTAAAAAGAAGAAGAAGAAGAAGAGTAGTAACAGGGAAAAACAGAAAGGAAAAGAAGCTGCTTTTGCTTTAGGCTACACCCTAGCCATAGGATACGTTAAAGAATTAGATTCTAATAAATCTAGTAGCAGTGATAATAGTAGTAATTCTAATTCTAATTTAGATAGTTCTAGTGCCTCTACCACTAGTAACACTACTAGCAAGCCTACTTTTAGCTACTCTAATAATATAGTTAAAAACTCCCTTTTGTATAATACGGGTTTTTCCTGTTATATTTGTAATAATAGGGCTTCTTTTAGGGACTTTAAACCTCTAAAGAAAGGTAAAACTAGCGCTATAATTATAGTAGGAGGACCTATTTATCCTAAAGGAAGAGGCATAGCTATTTTTAACGTTCTAGTCAAGAAAAATCCACTAGAATATAGGCCTTTAGCTCTGTTAGATGCCCTATATTTCCTAGGCATAGATACTAACCTAGTTAGTGGGTTATCTCACTATCTAAAGGGAGGTTATCTAGCTAAAAACTAGCTATTCCTAGCCAATAAAAGCCCCTATAGGTTACTAGAACCTGCTAAACATGGCTTTTTTCTATAGATTAAGGGGTAACTTACTCCTACAATCTATAAGCATTTAACCTACCTCTCCTTTATAGGCTCTTAATATTGCAACTAATAACAGTAACAATAACTAAGAGCTTATAAGACTAAATTAGGGTTTTCCTACCCTATAGAGGTTTAAATTCTATAACTAGCTTTTAATCCTAAGGAATATTAACAAATCAAAGAACTAGAAGACGATAATTTAGATAATTTAGCCCTATGTCCCACTAAAGCTCCTCCTAGTTAGGCATCTTCTATAGGGGGTTTAGAAGGTCTATACCCTAATAACTTAGGTGACAATAGTGGCCGTCTACTGCCCCCAAAGGCCTATGATTCTTAAGAGGCCTAGCAATAGAGGGAGCTAGGGGATAATAGCCCTAAAAAGCTAGATTCTAGTTACAAGAAGTTACTAGATTTAGCCCTTCTTTAGCATATTTAATTAGGCTATATAGGCCTCCCTTTACTAAAGAAGTCATTAAAATTAGCTAAAGGGATCCCTGATTTTTCCGCTATTAAAGACAAGGATTTTAACTGCGTAGCCTGTATGCAATCTAAAGCTATTAGAAAACTAACTAAACGACCTATTTAGGACCCCCCTAGAGTTCTAGATATTCTAGAGGGAGATATGGTTAAAATCGAACCTATACCACATAATAAGAAGGCAATAGTCCTTATCCTTATTAATTAAAAATCCCGGTATAAATGGTGCTTTTTATTAGCTAATAAAGAAGGTTTAACTCTTTCTTTAGCTATTAAGGGCTTCTTTAGGGCCCTAAAAAACCGATATAACGCGTATCCTAGGCACCTTCACTTTAACGGAGGTACTAAAATTAATAATAAACTTTAGTTATAGTTATCTTCTAAAGGAATCTATTTTAGCACCTCTTGCCCCTATATTCACAAATAGAATAGGCTAGTTAAGAGGGCTATTAGGGTTATCCTAGACTAGCTTAGAGCCACACTTTAGTGGTCTAAGCTACCCTTATATCTATAGTCTTATATCCTTCTAGCTATAGTGGAATTAGTTAATATTATAGCTAATATAACTAAACCTTTAACCCCTAAGCAGCTATTTCTAGCTAATTTAGAGCCTAAGACTTTCTATAAGCCTAACTTCTTAAAGATTAGGGCTATAGGGTCTTATTATAAGGTCCTAATACCTCTAGAGCAAAGATCTAAGCTTTAAAAGCTAGCCCCTAGGACTATTCCTAGTTAGTTACTAGCTACTCTAGGTTCTACTATTTATCTTATTTATATTCCCTCTAAAAGGTTAGTTATAAAGACTAGCTTTATTAAAATTATAGAGGATATAGGCTCTGTAAGGTCCCCTAAGCCTTTAGGGACTAATCCTTTAGAGGGAGAAGCTAATATCTCATGAGATAATCTAGAAATTTAGGATAGTTACCTAAAGCCTCCTAAAAGCCTAGCGCCCGCAGCGCCTGCAGCGCCTGTACTAACAGCCCCTAGGGCAACTGATATAGCGCCTATAACAGCGCCTGCAACGCCTCTAGCGCTACCCCTAGAGAGCCCTAGCTCTAGCGCCCCTAATAAGGGTACTATTAAAAAACCGTTTTTAGATTTAGATTCTTTAATTAATTCTAATTCTATGGATATTAATGATTTTAATATATCTTCATACGTTAAGGAGATATGCTTTAAAGCATAACAAAGGGCGAAATCATCCACTAATAATAATTTGGATACCCCTAAGACCTAGAAACAAGCTTTAAAAAGTAAGGATAGTTAAAAATAGATAGATATAACTTTTAACGAATTTAAATAGCTTCTAGCTGCTAGAACCTTTAAATTTATAGGGATAGACTAAATTCCTAAGGGCTAGAGGGTTCTAAAGAATAGGCTTGTTTACAAGCTTAAAAAGGATAAAGAAAATAATCCTTTAAAGTATAAGGCCTAACTAGTTACTAAAGGGTTTATGCAGATAGAAGGTTAAGATTATATTAAAACCTACGCTATAACTAGCATTCCCCCTAGTTAGCGAATTTTACTAGCCCTAGCGGCTTGTAATAACTAGGAAGTTAAATAGGTTAATTTTATAGGGGCCTTCTTAAATAGTCCACTAAAGGAATCTATCTATATGTAAATACCTAATGGATTTACTAAATTTGCTAAGTCTTCTATACCTAAAGTAGCTAAGTTACTTAAGAAGTATAGCTATAAATCCTCTTAAAAGCAGGTTATTTTCCTACAAAAGGCTTTATATAGATTAAAACAGAGCTCTAGAGAGTGGCAACAGGTTTTAAAGGACCTTCTTTAGAAGCTAGGCTTTTAACCCCTTATATCCAACCTAGCTGTCTTCTTTAACCTAACTACATCTACATATATAGTGACTTATGTGGATGACTGTCTTCTAATAGGACTGGATCTAGCTTATATTAATAGGCTTAAGAAGCTGCTTTATAAAGCTTATCCTATAGAAGATCGTAGGCTAGCAGAATTTTTCCTAGGCATTTAAATCACTAGAAATTGAAAGAAAGGGACCCTAACTATCCACTAGTCCTAGTACATTTCTAAAGCCCTAGAAAGATTTAACATAAAGGATACTAGACCTATTAAAATTCCTCTATAACCTAGAATTATAAAGCAGGTAGACTACCTAACTAAACCTCTTTCCCCCCCTAATCACAAGCTATATCAGAGTATTATAGGGACTATTATGTACCTAATGCTCCTTATAAGACCTAATATTACTTTTCTAGTTTAGTGGCTTTCCACAGCGCTATCTAAGCTATTTATAGAGTATCTTAATGCTTCTAAACATTTGCTTAGGTACCTTTTAGGCTCTATGAGTTATTCTATAACTTATAGAAGGTCTAAATCTACTATTATAGCTTCTACAACCCTTATTAGCTTCTATAATAGTGACTTCGCGGGTGATAAGTCCTCTAAATTAACCTATGCTTATCTCTATAAGCTAGCTAAAGGACCTGTTAGCTAGAAATTAAAGAAAGTAACTATAATAGCTTTATTTACATTAGAGGCTAGATCTAATGCCTTATGTGAAGCTATTAGGGAGCTAGAGTGGCTTTATAGTCTCTTTAAAGAGATAACGCTACCTATAGCACCTCTAGTACTAATTTTTAGTGATAACTAAGGCGCTATTATAACCGCTAATAACCCTACTCTTTATAGCAGAATAAAGCATACCCTGCTAAAATTTAACTATACTAGAGAAAAGGTACAGAAGGGTATAGCTAAGGTTATTTACATTAACACTAAGGAGATGCCTGCAGATAGTTTAACTAAGCCCCTGCCTAATAATAAATTTTAACAATTTATCTAACTATTAGGCCTTACGAATACAAAGGCTTAATCTAAACTAACAAAATCAACTAAAAAGTCGAAAAACCGAAAATTAACAAAAACACTGGAATTACGCCTAAAAGTTATTGATTTTGCTGTTTAAAAGTTATTGGATTTATTATTGAATTTATGGTTAACTTAGATATCTATTAAAGAGCTAAGTCTAGGTATTAAATTAGTTACCTCATACTTTTCTAGAGGGAGTGTTAAAATAATGCTATTTATAGCACTATTTTATAGGCCTACTAGTTGCCTTATTGCGTTGTTGTAACGTTAGTTATAAGCGTTGCTTGCAGCGTCTGTTGTGACCTACGTTCCCACAACTAACCCACGGGCTTGTATAACTAAGCTAACTAGGTTACCCTATAGGGAAGCTAAAATTAACTGTAACTAGGTAACTAGTAGTTGTATAAAAGGCTGACGTATACTGTTTAAATCCTTAAATTTTTCTGGATTTAATGGTATATTTTATTAATAGGGTTATATATTAAAGTGCTTAGTTAGGCCACCTAGGTAGCTAGTTTATATAGCCGTGAGTTAATTTTTTATTTTTCCTATATAAATAGGTTTTGCGGAAAATAAAAAGTAACTCCTAAGACCTCTCTAGTAATCTAGATCCTCTAATACAGTTAGTAAGTCTATAAGGGGACTAGAAATCCTCTTATTGCTTATTAAATCGTCTGTACTAGCTAGGAATTAACTATATTTAACTATTAAAGCTCTCTATCTTGCAGAATACGCTATAATCTAGTGAATCTAGAAGCCACCGCATTAGAATCTAGTAGGGAGGTCTTCCTATCCCTCTAGCTAGATTCCCTTCTATTTTTAATAGGTTATAAGCCTAGAAGGCCTATAGATTACTACATTACTGCGTTATTCTACTGCGATTACTACTTAATTTTAGGTACTAGTTACTACCTACTATACCTATAGGCTCTTAAGATTACAAAGGAAACCACTAGAATTTAAAGCTCTTTATTTACTAGCGCCACGCATTACAATATTAGACCCTTAGTGTTAAAAATTAACTACAGCCACACCCGCAACCACTATATTATAACTAGTAACTATCTAGTTATAACCATAACCTCTTTTTAGTAATTCTATTCACTATTACAACTATTATATTTAATATTATTTATAATAGTAGATACACTATATCCTTTAAAATTATTAGATATCTAGTATATTTATACTAGGCTTTTTAACCTATTACACTACATTGCACGCACTATACATTACGTTATGTTACGTTGTAGCTTCTATAATACCTATTATCTATAATTCCTATTCTTAGTGTTAAGAAATTTTCTTAGAGATTCTTCTTCACTATTTTTCTGCCTACGCATACTAAAGACCTACTTTTTAGACCTAAGGGCTACCCTCTTAAATAGTCCTACCACACAATTTGCGTACGCAATTAGATTATAACACAAGCAATTTCTAGTACGCGTTATTTATAATAGGAACGAATTTAGAGCTTTTACATAGGGACTCTTTTTAAGATTTAGAGAATAGCACTACCTAATTATAAGGGTAAGGCCCCTACTATAGGGTCTTCTAGCCCCCCTAGGGACCCTAGTAGGATAGATATAGAAGGTTAACTAGCTATTTAGGCTAGTGCTCTATAGCTATAGATACAGAGCTAAATTAAATAATAAGGCAAGACCTTAACTAATTTTATTAGGTATAGCGAGAATAATTATATTAAAAATAAGGCTAGTATTAATAATCTTCTAGAGAAATTAACATAAACTATAACTACTATATAAGGTCTTTAGGCTTCTAATAGACCTAAGGAAGAAAATACTAAGGTTCTAGAAAAAGACCTAGCTACTACTTTTACAAGCATACCTTCTAGTAACTTATAAGCTACCTTTAATATAGGTACTATAAAGGAACTAAATAAGAAGGTTTACTCTATTCTAGAGGGAGCTAAGCTAAAAGGCCCTAAAAATTATAATTAGTGGAAGCAAGCCCTAAGCATTTAATTTAGAGCCCTAGGATTACCTAAATTTATAGATAATCCAAGCCTAGCAAGCTATCTAGCTAACTGTGACTAAGCTATTCTTTTAATAATATTAAGAGATAGTTACTAACTAGGACTATAGGCTACTATATATTAGCAAAAATCCCCTAAAGAAGCCTATAAAGTCCTTATTAGGCAGTATTTGCAGAGTGCTAAAATCCAGCGTAGTACACTATACGCTAGCTACTACTCCCTAAACTTTTTAAGTTATAAGGGATCTTTAAAGGCTTTTAATGCTAATTTTAATAATTTACTAGCTAGACTATAACTTTGTAGTGTAGAGATCGCCCCTATTAATCAAGTAAATCATTATATTAATGCATTAAAGCAGACCTTTCCTAGTTAGGCTAAGAGACAAAGATTTACTATTAGAGCTTCTAGGGCATAAGGACTGCCTATAAATACCCTAAATTTACAGTTCCTTATAGCAAACTTATTAGAAGAATAGAGAGACAAGACCTCCCCTATAGCTAAAGCCCTTAGTTATAAGGCTTCTAATAATAAGGGGAATTCTAAGGACTAGGAAAAGAAGTCTTCTAATCCTAACCCTAAGAAGGACTCTAACGCCACTAAAGAGTAGGATAAGAAGGATTTAAACGATTTAAACCCTTCTAAGGCCTCTAAAAAGAAGAAGAAGAAGAAGAGTAGTAATAGGGAAAAATAGAAAGGAAAAGAAGCTGCTTTTGCTTTAGGCTACACCCTAGCCATAGGATATGTTAAAGAATTAGATTCTAATAAATCTAGTAGCAGTGATAATAGTAGTGATTCTAATTCTAATTTAGATAGTTCTAGTGCCTCTACCACTAGTAACACTACTAGCAAGCCTACTTTTAGCTACTCTAACGATGTGGTTAAAAACTCCCTTTTATATAATACAGGTTCTTCCTGTTATATTTGTAATAATAGGGCTTCTTTTAGGGACTTTAAACCTCTAAAGAAAGGTGAAACTAGCGCTATAATTACAGTAGGAGGACCTATTTATCCTAAAGGAAGAGGCATAGCTATTTTCAACGTTCTAGTTAAGAAAAATCCACTAGAATATAGGCCTTTAGCTCTGTTAGATGCCCTATATTTCCTAGGCATAAATACTAACCTAGTTAGTGGGTTATCTCACTATCTAAAGGGAGGTTATCTAGCTAAAGACTAGCTATTTCTAGCTAATAAAAGCCCCTATAGGTTACTAGAACCTGCTAAACATAGCTTTTTTCTACAGATTAAGGGGCAACTTACTCCTACAATCTGTAAGCATTTAACCTACCTCTCCTTTATAGGCTCTTAATATTGTAACTAATAATGGCAATAATAACTAAGAGCTTATAAGACTAAATTAGGGTTTTCCTACCCTATAGAGGTTTAAATTCCATAACTAGCTTTTAATCCTAAGGAATATTAACGAATTAAAGAACTAGAAGATAATAATTTAGATAATTTAGCCCTATGTCCTACTAAAGCTCCTCCTAGTTAGGCATCTTCTATAGGGGGTTTAGAAGGTCTATACCCTAATAACTTAGGTAACAATAGTGGCCATCTACTGCCCCTAGAGGCCTGTGATTCTTAAGAGGCCTAGTAATAGAGGGAGCTAGGGGATAATAGCCCTAAAAAGCTAGATTCTAGTTATAAGAAGTTACTAGATTTAGCCCTTCTTTGGCATATTTAATTAGGCTATATAGGCCTCCCTTTACTAAAGAAGTCATTAAAATTAGCTAAAGGGATCCCTGATTTTTCCGCTATTAAAGACAAGGATTTTAACTGCATAGCTTGTATGCAATCTAAAGCTATTAGAAGACTAACTAAACAACCTATTTAGGACCCCCCTAGAGTTCTAGATATTCTAGAGGGAGATATAGTTAAAATTAAACCTATACTATATAATAAGAAGGCAATAGTCCTTATCCTTATTGATCGAAAATCCCGGTATAAATGGTGCTTTTTATTAGCTAATAAAGAAGGTTTAACTCTTTCTTTAGCTATTAAGGGCTTCTTTAGGGCCCTAAAAAACCGATATAACGCGTATCCTAGGCACCTTTACTTTAACGGAGGTACTAAAATTAATAATAAACTTTAGTTATAGTTATCTTCTAAAGGAATCTATTTTAGCACCTCTTGCCCCTATATTCACAAATAGAATAGGCTAGTTAAGAGGGCTATTAGGGTTATCCTAGACTAGCTTAGGGCCACACTTTAGTGGTCTAAGCTGCCCTTATATCTATAGTCTTATATCCTTCTAGCTATAGTGGAATTAGTTAATATTATAGCTAATATAACTAAACCTTTAACCCCTAAGCAGCTATTTCTAGCTGATTTAGAGCCTAAGACTTCCTATAAGCCTAACTTCTTAAAGGTTAGGGCTATAGGGTCTTATTGTGAGGTCCTAATACCTCTGGAGCAGAGATCTAAGCTTTAAAAGCTAGCCCCTAGGACTATTCCTAGTTAGTTACTAGCTACTCTAGGTTCTACTGTTTATCTTATTTATATTCCCTCTAAAAGATTAGTTATAAAGACTAGCTTTATTAAAATTATAGAGAATATAGGCTCTGTAAGGTCCCCTAAGCCTTTAGGGACTAATCCTATAGAGGGAGAAGCTAATATCTTATGAGATAATCTAGAAATTTAGGATAGTTACCTAAAGCCTCCTAAAAGCCTAGCGCCCGCAGCGCTCGCAGTGCCTATACTAATAGCCCCTAGGGCGACTAATATAGCGCCTATAACAGCGCCTGCAATGCCTCTAGCGCTACCCCTAGAGAGCCCTAGCTCTAGCGCCCCTAATAAGGGTACTATTAAAAAACCGTTTTTAGATTTAGATTCTTTAATTAATTCTAATTCTATGGATATTAACAATCTTAATATATCTTCATACGTTAAGGAGATATGCTTTAAAGCATAATAAAGGGCTAAATTATCCACTAATAACAATTCGGATACCCCTAAGACCTAGAAATAAGCTTTAAAAAGTAAGGATAGTTAAAAATAGATAGATGTAACTTTTAACGAATTTAAACAGCTTCTAGCTGCTAGAACCTTTAAATTTATAGGGATAGACTAAATTCCTAAGGGCTAGAGGGTTCTAAAGAATAGGCTTGTTTATAAGCTTAAAAAGGATAAAGAAAATAATCCTTTAAAGTATAAGGCCTGACTTGTTGCTAAAGGGTTTATGTAAATAGAAGGTTAAGATTATATTGAAACCTACGCTATAACTAGCATTCCCCCTAGTTAGCGGATTTTACTAGCCCTAGCGGCTTGTAATGACTAGGAAGTTAAATAGGTTGATTTTATAGGGGCCTTTTTAAATAGTCCACTAAAGGAATCTATCTATATGCAAATACCTAATGGATTTACTAAATTTGCCGAGTCTTCTACACCTAAAGTAGCTAAGTTACTTAAGAAGTATAGCTACAAACCCTCTTAAAAGCAGGTTATTTTCCTATAAAAAGCTTTATATAGATTAAAACAAAGCTCTAGAGAGTGGCAGTAGGTTTTAAAGGACCTTCTTTGGAAGCTAGGCTTTTAACCCCTTATATCTGACCTAGCCGTCTTCTTTAACCTAACTATATCTACATATATAGCGACTTATGTGGATAACTGCCTTCTAATAGGACTAGATCTAGCTTATATTAATAAGCTAAAGAAGCTACTTCATAAAGCTTATCCTATAGAAGACTGTGGGCTAGCCGAATTTTTCCTAGGCGTTTAAATCACTAGAAATCGAAAGAAAGGGACCCTAACTATCCACTAGTCCTAGTACATTTCTAAAGCCCTAGAAAGATTTAACATAAAGGATGCTAGACCTATTAAAATTCCTCTCTAACTAGGAATTATAAAACAGGTAAACCACCTAACTAAACCTCTTTCCCCCCCTAATCACAAGCTATATCAGAGTATTATAGGGACTATTATGTACCTAATGCTCCTTACAAGACCTAATATTGCCTTTCCGGTTTAGTGGCTTTCTACAGCGCTATCTAAGCCGTTTATAGAGCACCTTAATGCTTCTAAATATCTGCTTAGGTACCTTTTAGGCTCTATGGGTTATTCTATAACTTATAGAAGGTCTAAATCTGCTATTACAGCTTCTATAACCCTTATTAGCTTCTATGATAGTGACTTCGCGGGTGATAAGTTCTCTAAATTAACCTATGCTTATCTCTATAAGCTAGCTAAAGGACTTATTAGCTAGAAATCAAAGAAAGCAACTACGATAGCTTTATTCACACTAGAGGCTAAATCTGATGCCTTATGTGAAGCTATTAGGGAGCTAGAGTGGCTTTACAGTCTCTTTAAAGAGATAAAGCTACCTATAGCACCTCTAGTACTAATTTTTAGTGATAACTAAGGCGCTATTATAACCGCTAATAACCCTGCTCTTTATAGCAGAACAAAGCATACCCTGCTAAAATTTAACTATACTAGAGAAAAGGTATAGAAGGGTATAGCTAAGGTTATCTACATTAACACTAAGGAGATGCCTGCAGATGGTTTAACTAAGCCCCTGCCTAATGATAAATTTCAATAATTTATCCAACTATTAGGTCTTACGAATTTAAAGGCCTAGTTTAAAACCAACTAAAAAGTCGAAAAACCGAAAAATTAACAAAAAACACTGGAATTACGCCTAAAAGTTATCGATTTTACTGTTGTTTTTAGTTTAAAAGTTATTGGATTTATTATTGAATTTATAGTTAACTTAGATATCTATTAAAGAGCTAAGTCTAGGTATCGAATTAGTTACCTTATACTTTTCTAGAGGGAGTGTTAAAATAATGCTATTTATAGCACTATTTTATAGGCCCACTAGTTGCCTTATTGCGTTGTTACAACGTTAGTTACGGGCGTTGCTTGCAGCGTTCTGTTGTGACTCGCGTTGTTCCCACAACTAACCCACGGGCTTGTATGACTAAGCCAACTAGGTTACCCTATAGGGAAGCTAAAATCGACTGTAACTAGGTAACTAGTAGTCGTATAAAAGGCTGACGTATACTGTTCGAATCCTTGAATTTTTCTGGATTTAATGGTATATTTTATAAATAGGGTTGTTTATTAAAGTGCTTAGTTAGGGCACCTAGGCAGCTAGTTTGTATGGCCGTGAGTCGATTTTTTATTTTTCCCATACAAATAGGTTTTGCGGAAAATAAAAAGTAGCTCCTAAGACCTCTCTAGCGGTCTAGATCCTCCGATATGGTTGGTAGGTCTATGAGGGGACTAGAAATCCTCTCATTGCTCGTTAGATCGTCTGTACTAGTTAGGAATTAACTGTATTCAACTATTAAAGCTCTCTATCTTGCAGAATACGCTATAATCTAGTGAATCTAGAAGCCATCGCACTAGAATCTACTAGGGAGGTCTTCCTATCCCTCTAGTTAGATTCCCTTCCCATTTTTAATACTAACTAATACTATTTTCTTTAAAATCCCTTAATATAGCATAATATTACCTAATACACTCTTAAGCGTATTATTATAAGGTTATACTTTTAACTAATTAAGGTCTATTAGTATATTAGGGTAGATTAAGGAATGTGTAGCACTAGGGTTAAATAGCGTTTACACTACTACCTAGTAGTTATCTTAATATAACTTAATATCTATGCGAATTTATAGGTCTAGAAGACTATTCTTATTAAGTTAAGTTATATTAAGAGCGTTTTCCTAGGGTTTTACTACGCTAATTAGGGCCTTATTTAGGTTTAAGTAACTCCTAGCCTGCTTAGTGCTAGCTTAGTATGTCTTAGTAGTGTAAGTGTTTTTCTAGTAAATGCTATAGTCTAGTTTAATACACCTAGTTAAGGGGTAGCCTAGTTTCCCACACTTATAATAGACTAGTAAGCCCCTTACTCTTATATAGCGTTCTTCCTATAGCTCTTTTTCTAGGGATACTAAGCGGTTCCTTCTCTTTTACTAGTTACCTTCTTAGTAGCCTCCTTAGTGGCCTTTATAAGGGATCCCTTTCTCTTCCCTAGTTACTGCTTTTACTTTCTTTCCTTAGCTAATAAGGTAGTTCTAACTTATAGGGTACTCTTAGCTAAATACCTACTTCTTTATAGTGTTATTTAGGCACTATATAAACTAAGTAATTCTTAGAGGTTTAGGCATAGGTTTAGGTAATTCTACTTTTACCTTCCCCTAGATTTTAATAAATATCTAAAATAACTAATCCTTGCCTTAATAAAGGGTTAGTAATGTTCCTATAGCTTCTAGGTAATAACTATCTTTATCTATTCCTCTAGTTTTTAGCTATTAGATAAACTCCGCCTAAGTGTAGCTCTAATAATTTACATAACTATTTGTAGTAGCAAAGTATATCCACTATTACTTTGCCTTATTTGCTAGGTAGCTACTAGCATATATAACTTTTATTATGTTATTAGTAAACATGTTTTAATCTATAGTAAAGGTTATATTTAAATCTACTAGAAACATCTATAGGTTCTTATAAGTATCCCCCTTATATATAAGAGCTTTAAGCTATGTCTTTACTATACTATATTTATAAAGTCCTAGTAAGGGTAGTGCTTTATAGGAAATAGGGATAGAATCCTAAGTAAAAGGTGTTTATAGGGTAGGAGTAAGGCCTTTATTAGCGTTAACTAATTAGGGAGAGGTATTTACTTCCTATAAATTTTTCTATAACTATTTAAGTTTTTGCCTCTTTTAAGTAATTTATAGCTATGTCTTTGCTTATATAAGGCTATAGTTTAATATAGCTTCTTTATTATTAATAATAGGCTCTAATACATAGGAATTCTCTAGTGTAGTTAGATAAGAAGACTTATGCTTTAGAAGTAGGTTTTAATCTATAGGTATACCTTTATATAGTGTGTTTACTCTAGAGTTATTAGTACCTCTTAAGTAAGTGTTTATTTTTTATAATGCTAATATTCTTAACCTACTAATAGCCTATTACCCTAATAGGAAAGAGAGATTAACTTATTAAGGCTTCTAGGCTAAAATAGATAGAATAGGGTAATAGTATAGATAAGTAGTAGCTAGATAGCTAAAGGTAGGTAGTAATGCTTAAGGGTTTTAATCTCTAGCCTCTTATATTCTATATGTATAACCTTTGCCTAAATACCCCCTTTGCACACACATAACTAGCTTATGGTAGCCTTGTAGCTAGGGCACTACAAGCCCTAAGTGGGTCTTACTATACATAATGCTATTGCCTCTATCGCCTGTGTCACTCCGTAGCCTCCATGACCCTGACAATTATAATCTTTTTATAGCTAGAAACCATTTTGCTATAACTTTTGCCTGCTAGGGATTATTTAGGGCTAGCCTTGCTTCCTATGCGTCTATAGGCTAACGTTATTAGGGTTATATATAACTATATTTACGGTAATTAACTATTATATAGTACTAGTCTTCTTTTACTTAGCTATAGCTATATAGAGGTAAAGCTACCCTAGGAACATTCTAGAGAAAAAGGAACTTATTAAGGCTAATCTTACCTGTTTGTAATTATATAATTATAGAGAAGACATGCTTATCTAGGTTATTATAGAATCTTTAGATATCTTTTAGGTAGCTTAGTGGTTAGTCCTTAGCTAGTTCTTTAATGCGCTAGTCCTAACCTAGTCTTTCTTTATTATACTATGCTTTCTAGTGGCTTTTTTATTTATTATATAGGTTTATATTAGGTTTATTCTCCTTATTATTATGTCTTCTCTATAGCCTTCTCTAGGGTAGGATAGTTACTACTAACCTAGCTATAGTTTTAATTACCTTTGCTATCTTACTATTAATAGTTTTATTCTTAAACCTCTTTTTTAGGTGGTTTAGGTATAGGTTAAGTAGTAGGACTTTAGTTTTAGCTTCTAGCTATGTAATTAGGGTAGCCTTAAATGCCCTTATAATAACTTAGAGGTAGGCTAACTAGTTAGTTATAAAGCTCTTAACTATGCCTTTTAGTTTTTCTTCTTTTTTAGTTAGTATATAGTAAGCGCTTACTCTATAGGTAATTATAGGTTAGACTACCTATGTGTATAGAAGGCACGCGTCCCTAAAGCTATAACCCTATGCTAATGCTACTAGTAAGGTAAGTGTAAGTTACTACTAAGCTAATTTCCCTTTAATAATCTTCTTATAAGCGCCCTATATAAGTTTCCTATTAACCTAAATTCTAAGGAAATAGTAAGCCTTTATAGGCGCTATCTCCTTTACTTTAAGCTAGACTTTAGTCTAGGGGGGTTAATAGGATTTGCTAAAGTGTATAAGTTTTATCTTAGCTAGGTTAAACTTTACTCCTACTTCCTTAGCCTAGTCCTTATAAATCTTCTATATAGCCTTAAGTCTTCTCTAGGTCTAAGCTATATTCTTTCTAAATGTTATGGACTAGCCCCTAGGCGGCTGCAATAGGGCGTTAATATAGTATTAAGAAACTTAAGGAGAGGAAAGAGAAAGGTAGGAAACCTATCCTTATTAGGGCCCCTTATACCCCCTAACTACCTTATGTAAGCCCCCTTTTCTATGTCCTTACCTATGCAAGACTATCCCTACCCGCGTGCACTATATAAATACTTAGGCAAAGCCTAAGCCCTTACATATGCCCTTACTCCTCCCCTTATTTTTCCCTTACCTATAGTTAATATAAGTGCTTACCCTTTATAACGCGTTATAAGTGCTTATTATTTTAACCTAAGTCTAGGTAGGATATATAACACGTTCTTCTAGCCCTATATTATTATTATAATAACACTAGCCTTACCCTTACTTATTTATCCCCTTACTTATTACCTACTATTTGTTTTTATCCTATAACCTTAACTTCCTTACACTAGAAATATTTTTTAAATATTATAACCCTATTACTCCTTCCTATCCTATTATTCTAAATAATTATTATTCCCCTATTAGACTTATAATAAATATACCTTATTATAAAATAAATACTTATAGGTTTACTTAAGCTCTAGCCACTGCTACCACATCCCTTACTATTACTACTATATCCCCTACTACCCCTATTACGCTAATAGCTAGGTCTATTAGCAAGTTCCTTATAAAGGGGGACTTAGATAATAATAAGCATGCTACCTCTTACGCGCTTTTTTAGCCCTATAGGCCTTATATTAAATAATGCCTTACTATAGGTATATTAAACTATTACCCCCCTAAAAGTAGTAAGTCCTATCCCCTATATTAGTAGTAATATATAACTTATATTTAGTTAACTAGGTACTTATTTACTAACCTATAGCTTTATTATTACCTTAAGGATCTTAAGGCTATAATTACTATAAGTATATATATTATTATACCTAGGGTTAAAAGGACTCTAACTACTAAAAAGAAAATACTAGTTCTTTCCTAATAGTTTCGCGCCCTTATAAGCTAATAGAATACGCTCCTAAATTAGGCTTAATTTAATCTAGCACCTATTTGCTTTGCCCTTAGGCCCCCCCCCTTCTATAACACTCTTGCTATAAATATAACTAGGCTTAAGGTTATCCCCTTTAGTAGCAATAGTCCTACTAGTAGCTATAGCATAGGTAGCTTTATATAGTAAGTTACTAGTGTTTTATTCTAATAGAACTAATAGATTATTAGTAAACTAAATTCTATATAATAAGAATTCTATAATTAATTCACACACCTCCTTAAGGCGCTCTCCCCCTATTACTATAGTAACACCTAGGGCTACTAGTAGCTTATTAAAGCTAGTAATAATTCGCCCTTATATTAGCGCTAGGAGCGCTCCTAACCTAGGTCTATCCTAGGTCTAACTAATTACTATGCTAATTACACTATAGGTAGTAGCTATCCCTCTATAACTATTATTATTTACTAGTCCTCCCCTAATAAAAGTTAATCTAATAATATACTACCCCTAGCCTACACTTACTTCGCGCTCTCTAACTGCTATTTCGCTCTTACTATCTAGAACTATAGTAGTAGCTATAGTGGCTATAGTGCTAGCTATAGTAGCTATAGCACCTAACATAGCATAGGTTATATCCCTATTAGACATAAGGCAACACTAGTTACTATCTTATCTAATAATAATAGCCTTACTAATAGCCTAACTAACCCCTAGTCTAAGTAACCCTTACACTATAGGGGGTAAGGGAATCTAAATATATTTTAGTAACTATAAGGAATTAGCTAGGTTTAGGATAGGTGCGCCTTATATGCTAGAAGATATCTCCTTTAATAGATATATAGTCTATAATTAATTTAGTCTATTATTATAATATATATCTCCTTACTTTACTTTAAACTTATTAAGGGCTTATATCTATATTATACTTTCTAGTAGTTCCTATATTAGCTATATATAACCCGCTTACTTAACTAGGATATTACGCCTCTTGCCTTAGCCTAGGGTATTTTAAGCTACTAAGATCTATTTAACTTAGTATTTCTCTATAAGTTTATTATTATCCTTTGCTAGGACTTATTCTAGCCTTAGATAGGAGTCCTAGAGCTTCTAACTAGGAAGAGAGTTCTCTATAGCCTATTTAATAAGGTCTATATAGAAAACTAAGTAAATACCCCTTAGGATATCTAACTATACTATAAGTAGCATTAGTATATTAATAACTATATACTTTACTATAACCTAGTTAAGTTTCTATAAGGGGTGGTTTGTCTTAATATTCTTAAGTAAAAGCTATACCTTATCTCTAACCTAAAACTATTTCGCTAGATATTAAGAAGCTAAGGTTATGTCCTATTACCTTTATTAAACATAGGCTATTATAGCTTATGCTAGAAGGGTACCCTCTTATAAGTGCTCTAGGAAATATATAGCCTACCCCTTAGGTAATGTTATAGAAGCAAAATAGTCTAGTTATAACTAAATTAGTTCTAAGTTATATCTATGTAGCAATTTGTTTAGGCTTACCCCTATTACTAAAGAAGACTTATTATTAATTACAAGCTAGTAAGTAGCTAGATATTCTAGCTAATTAAACTATAAGAAGGAAACTATTATATATAATATTACTTACACTTCCTAGTTTACCTGCTTTATGCTACTATTAGTCTATAGGTAATATAATATAGAAAGTAACTAATTAATCCTAACTAGGGAGCATAACATTATTTAGAATTTCCCTAGCTAGTCTAACCCCTAGTCTATAATAATAGATTAGGGAAATCCTTAGAACCTTTACTAGACTATTTTAAATTATTCCGCGCACTCCTTAGCCCTAATAGAGGTTATAGCTTCTAGCTATATAAACTTTAAGAGTCTATTAGTAATAACTATAAGGTATTATAGCTTCTCTAGGGACGCTACTAGCAAGTCTATTATAAAGTTAATAGAAATCTAAGACTAGAACTAATTAGGGATTAGTAAGGGTTTTAGTAAGCCCTACTACTATTAATAGCTCTTATAGCTACTAAAGTAATAATAGTTATAAATAAACTAAGCAATGTCCTATAATATCCTATCCTAATAGAACTGCTATTATAGAATCTAAAACGTAGTGTTATAGCCTAGGTGTCCTGCTACTAGTAAGTTATAGCATTATTATATAAGGGTTATTATAAGGGGTTCCTAAGCTAGGATCTAAGTATAGCCCTAAAACTAAAGCGCCCTATATACGCTTATAAAGTAATCTATAACTTAATCCCTTATTAGAGTATTAGGGGGAAACTTCTAAGCCCTTTCTTATATAGCTTTTAATTAAATACTATATATAGGGTCTAATACAATAGCCTAGTCCTATAGGGTCTATAGGTGTCTTAAGGCAAAGAGGGCCTCTCTTACTAGTAGTAGCATATATAGTGCTAGTTTAAAGCTATCCCCTTATGTAACTAGTAATAGTAAGAGTTATATAATAGTAATAGGTTATAAGATCTACCCTATCCTTAAAGCTAACTTACTTTAATCCTATTCCCTTTAGGAAAGGGTATTTAGGCATTAAGCTTATATATTAGGTCTATAGCAAAGGTAAAAGTTAAATAGCGTAAGTGTATTTGCCTACTAGGCCTACCTTTCTAATATAAGTTAAGGAGTTATAAAGTATTCTAGGTTCTTATAATTAGTGTAGATTATAAACAGATAGGATATACCCTAAAGCTTTGCTAACTATGCCTTAAGACATAAGATAATAGCTAATAGTTCCTTATTATAAATTATATAGTTCTTTTACAAGGATATAAGACTAGCGGAATAGTAAGTAACTAGATATAAGATATTATTAGGGCCTTATTACAAGAGGCATTTACTAAGAGCTATGCCTAAATAATTAGCTTCTACTACTATAAGGCAGTCTAGGTCCTATTATACTAGCACTAGATATGTAATAAGCATGGCTTTTAGCCTCTTAAAGGCCTTATTCTCTTCTAGTCCCTATTAGAAAGGGATATTCTTCTTTATAAGCTATATAAGTGGAGTAGCTAGCTTAGAGAAGTCCCTAATAAAGTTATAGTAAAAATTTGTAAACCCTAAGAAGCTACAAACCCCTTGTAATTTTATAGGTGCTACCTATTCCCTTATAGCTATAACCTTTGCGAGATCTAGGTAAACTAAGCGTCCTACTATAATAATATATCCTAGGTACTAGACCTCTTTTATAGTAAACATTAACTTATTAAGATTTAGGTATAAACCTACAGCCCTTAAGTGGCCTAGAACTAACTAAACCTTAGCTATATAGTCTTTTCTTAACCCCCCTAAGTAAACTAAGATATTATTAAGGTAAGCTATAATAAAGTCCCCTAATATATCCCCTAAGGATTAATTAATATAGCGCTAAAAGGTTACTAGGGCGCTAGCTAGGCTAAAGGGGCAAACTAGCTACTTAAATAGGCTAAACCTTATATAAAACGCTATAAGGTGCTCCTTACCCTTAGCTATCTATAGTTTATAAAACACTACGCAAATATTTACTTTAGTAAACTAGTGCGCCTAGGATAGGGATTATAGTATCTCCTTAATTAGTAAGAGAGAGTAATAATCCTATACTATTATCTTATTAAGAGCGTAGTAGTCTATATAAAAACGCTAACCCCTGTTAGCCTTTTTAATAAGGAGGATAGGGGCTATGGCTAATAAGGAGCTAGCATAAATCTAGCCCTTATTTATTAAGTCTATAATCTAGCGCTAGACCTCTAAGAGCTAGTCCTATAGCATATTATATAATAGTCCCTATAGGAGTGCTAGCTTAGAGCTATCTAGGTTCTTACATAGGCATATATAGTAATTAAGAGAGCCCCTATAGGGGGGCAGTCTATTAGCCTTAGCCTTATTAAAGAGGTCCGCAAAGTCTAATAACTCCTTAGGCAATGTTAACGTATTAGGACTAGCTAGATCTATCTTAGGTGCTATAATCTATAGCACTATTATTATCTCTCTTAGGCTTATAGTAATAAACCTTATAGTAGTATCCTTATTCTATTATGCCCTATAAGCCTTAGTAGCGTAAAGGGATCTAATAATTCCCTATATAGGTGCCTTTACCTTATAAGTAGTAGCCTTAGAGACATAAAGGCCCTCCGCCACTCTAATAACTAGTTATTATTTTGCTATGTAAATTACTATGTTATATTACTTTAACTAAGGCATTCTAAATATCATGTCCTAGGTAAGACCTAGAATAACATATAAGTACATAAATAACTCCTAGCTATCTATATTAATTCTAGTGTGTATTATATAGGTAATAGAAGAGAAGTCTTCCTTAACCTACTTCCCCCTTTATTTTACTTTTACTATAATGCAGACACGCCTTTGTTTTAGTAACTATATAAGCTTTAGGCTAAGCTATCTTGCTGCTAATTCACTTACTACACTATAGCAATTATAACTATAATTAATCTAGATATTAATATAATAATATATATTAAAGAGTATAGGAATTAAGAAAGGTAGTTAGTCTATATATTATGCTATATCCTGTTTTATCTCTATATAGCGGTTATAATTATTTTATAGTGTAGTAGTTAGCTAGCCTCTTTGCCCCTATATAAGACTTTACTTAGGGGCTACTTATTTTCTATAGGGGGAATATTTACTTCCTTATCCACGCTTTCCTTATCCGCCCTATATAAGTTAATACTAACCTTTAGATAGTAAGCTAGGAGAGTAGTGCACTCCTAGATAAAGTAGTTCTTAGACACACACTATAAGTAGCGTCCCTCTTAGTAGCGTTTAGCTAATTCCACCTCTAATACCTATTTCGCTTATTTTATATTTATAGTAGCCTTTATCCCCTTTTCCTTCTTAGCTAACTTATTTAGCTACCCTAGGCAGGTCCTAGCTATACAAACCCTAGTTATTAGTGTATTGCCCTTATAGTTAATCTAGGCTACTAGTTTTACTAGTTAGGGTCTGTGATAAGTCTAGTACTTATCCTCTAAGGTAAGGGCTTCTATATTAACCGTAATCTCGTAATATTACCTAATAGCCACATACTAATTGCTTTAGCTAACACCCTGTCCCACGCTAATCTCTCTTAAACGCTTATTAAGCGCATATTAGAGCTTTGCTAGCTTTACCTTGCCTATCTAGTATTCCCCTCCTACTAGCAAAAGCTTCTTAGAAAAGCAAATAAAGAACGCAGAAAATATCTCCCCTAGACCTTACTTTATCTAATTAAGCTCTATAAGGGCTATCTCTTATCTATAAGGGTTAGAGAATATAGTCCCTAAGTATTCTAGAAAGTAAGTAAGGTTAAATCTAATAGCACTGCCTTATTTAAAGAAAGTAGCTACCTAGGACTAGACCTTAGAAGAAAGGTTTTAATAAATAAGTATTTATCTATCCTTATTAGAACTAATAAAGGCCTAGTCTACCTATAACTTATACTCTATTAGGAGCCTCCATGTAGTAAATAAGGCCTTATTACTATTATATAGGTTACCTAAAGGGATTGGTTTTTGTTTTATTTTAGGTATAGGAAAAACTAGGTTAGGGGCGCTAGGCTAAGCTAGAGGGAGTGGCTAGGTAAGTAGCTAGGCTAAGGGCCCTAAGGCATTTACATGCACGTGCTCCTAAAGGCGTTTAAGCTCTACTACTTGCTTACGTAGCATAAGTTAAAGCGTTTTAAATTAGGCTTATTAGGCTACCTATAGTACTATAGCGTTAGATAGGGGTGTTACCATTCCCTAGCTAGGTTAATCTTATAAGTGAAGCGTGTCTATTGTATCTATTAATATATCTATTAGTGTATCTATTATGAATTTTAGTAGCTATTATAAAGGACTAAAGGAAGTTTCTTAATTATTATAAACTAGCCCCTAGGTAGCTATAATAGGGTGTTAATATAGTATTAAGAAACTTAAGGAGAGGAAAGAGAAAGGTAGGAAACCTATTCTCACTAGGGCCCCTTATACCCCCTAACTACCTTATGTAAGCCCCCTTTTCTACGTCCTTGCCTATGCGGGACTATCCCTACCCGCGTGCACTATGTGAATGCTTAGGCAAAGCCCAAGCCCTTACACTAAAAGCTATAATATTTATATTATTAGTAAAGCCTATTACTACTATACCTAGTATAGCTCTAAGATAGATATAGAGTTTTACTAAGTATAGGAGAAAAAAAATAAGGAAGAGAGAGGATCCCTATAGGGTACTAGCCTTAATTTTAAAGGGTTTTAAGAGTTCTCTATTAAAGCTAAGCTAGCTAATTCTCCTTATAAGGAAGCTATGTATTATTACTACTAGCTATTATAGGATACCTATCTTAATAAGAAAAGCTATAAGGTATAGGTAGCTAACCCTATTAAATGCTAATGAAATATCTATTTATGTAAGCAAGGCTAATTTTCCCCTCCCCTAGGCCTCTCTAACGCACTTTATTAGGGCTCTTATTATAGTCTTTATTAATCTATTAACCCTATTTCCTATTTAAAGCTTAGGGAGGAGGCTATTTATCTTAGCGTAGGTTATAAGCTACCTTACTATTGCTACTTCTATAACCTTTCCTACTATATTAAGCAGTAAGATTAGTCTTTAGGCATTAGTATGTCTTATTTCTTTAGTTATTTTTCCTAGTTTCCTAATTACTATTACTTTAGTAGTGTAAAAGTAGGCTAGGAAATAGCTAACTATAATAGCTGCGTTTAGTAGCCTAGTTATTATAAGATAGGCTAGATTGCTATAAGCCTTAATAAATCCTATAGGGAGTTTATTATTACCTAGGGCTTTCTAATTACTTATATCTAAGAGAATATTACTAATCTCCTAGGGGGCAAATAGGTCTAGGTCTAGGGCTAGTATATTATTAAGCTTAGGGAAAGATAGGTCTAGGATATAGGATAGGTTTGCTATAGGTTTAGGGAAGAATCTTTATATAAGCACGCTTGCCTTATCTTTATGTGTAGTAGCTAGGTTAGGGTTATTATTAGACCTCTCTAGCTCTAGTAGCCTAAGGAGCTCTAGGGGAGCCTAGCTTTAAAGTCTAGCCTATCTTTCTAGTCTTTATACTTCTCTATCCTTGCCTTTAGTGTTAGCTTGCCTTAGCGTATCCCTTTATATGTTTTTTCTCTTTTCTCTAATAACTTTTTCCTAGTTCTTATTTACATTTACATATGCTTGCTAATTTACTTTAGTTCTCTAGTGCCTCTATTATCTCTTAGCCTAGTTAGCTTTAGTAACTAACTCTTTAGCCTTTCTAGACTACTACGCTTCTAGTCTAGGTAAGCCCCTAGGTTTTTAGGGGGCTACTATCTTAGCTATTTCCTTAAGATTTATAATTAACTATATAGTGTAAGTATTAATACCTTCCTTATTACATAAGTCTAGGGCGTTTTCTAGTTATAGTTAGTTAATTACCTTTGCTTCTATAGTTCCTTTATTTATAGCGCTTTAAGTGTATCTAAGGGTTAGGGGGGTAGCCTCCTAGGGGTTAGTAAAAATACAAATTAGTTATAGTATATAGTTAGACCCTATTAGGTTATTAGCTCTATTATAATATACTTAGATATTAGGAGTTACCTAAGCTAAATTTATAATGCTATCTCTATTGCCTTTATTCTATCTAGTAGGTTTACCCTATAGTATTACTAGTCTAAGCCTTTACTAGCCTATAAACTCTAGTAGTTCTTTTGCTTTATTACTAGTCCTATTAAATCTATCTTATAATAGATACTTCTAGTTAAAGTCCCTAATAAATACGCTTTAGTTATAGGGCTTTTCTATATTAATAGTGTGGATAGGGGTATTCTAATTATTACTATAATTTTTAGAGTAAAGAGAGTAAATATTTACGCTATATATTTCCACTAGGGATTAGTTAGTTCCTCCCTAGGCTACCTATAACCCTATAGCATGCTTTTTATTAATATATATAGCGTTATATCTATTATAATATATAAGTTAGAAGTAAGTAAGGCTTAGGGCTAGGGGCTAAGGGTTTTTTATATATTCCTATTCTTAGATTGCTATTATATTTATATTAGTGTGGTGTTAGAGCACTATATGTATAAGATTATCCTTTTTATTTATATTCTAATAGAGAACTTATAATATTACTATATTAGTTAGGGGGGTTAGGGGTCTTTTCTATCTTACGCTAGTTTTATATTAGCCCTAATTTGCTTTGCGTATTATCTAATGCTATTTGCCCTTATAGCTCTAGGCTATTTTGCGCTTTGCTTTGCTAGGGTTAGGTAGCCTCTTTTCTTTCCTATTATAGTAGCTAGCGCCTAGGCTATAGTAAGTCTTTTCTAACTTAGGAATAGGCTTTTATTTAAGGGGTAGGTAGTAAAGTATACTAGCTACTCTAGGTATCTTGCTTTTACTATGTTTTATTTCTCTTTTAGGACTAGGTAGTCCCTAAACTAGGCTAGGTAAGGGCTAGAATATAGGATGTATTTCTCCTATACTTAACTATTAGTAGTTAGGTAAGTTATTTCTTTACCCTTATAATAGCTAGCTTTATATCTCTTACACTTTAGGGCTGCCTTATAGTACTTTATAATATATTCTATTTAGAAGTAGTTATAGTATTATTAGGGTTATAAGGTCTTGTTATATAGTTTAGTATAAAATAGCTTTACTTTAAAGACTATTTTATCTTTATAAATCTTATTAGTATCTTTAACTTTAGCTAGTCTAAGGATAAGGGTAATTCTTAGGGCTTCTTTGCGTTAGGGGCGCCTTACTATTACCTTAATTATATTAACTTTATTTACTTTACCTAGCTTTACTACTAGGTTCTTAATAGAGGTATGCTTTATAAGGAAGCCCTTAACTATAATACTAAGGATATAGTAGTAAAGGGTTATCTCTAGTCTAAAGGCAGTAGGAATCTATTTCTAGTTATTTCTATACTAAGTAGTAGTTCCTTTAAACATAATAATTATATCTTTACTTAGGAGTCTTCTAGCTATAATTACTATAGCTTAGCCTATAGCCTTATTTACTACTATTACTATATCTTTAGTAGTCCTAGACTAAATTAATTCCTATATAGTATTCCCCTTAATAAGGACTTCTTTATCCTATTTACCTAGGATTTATAGGGGGGTTGGGGTAGTGTTAAGTTATTTTAGTAAAGTAAATCCTATAGTAACGCTTACCTAGGTTAGAGTAATGCTACCCTTAGTTACTTCCTTAATTACCTTCTTAAGGACTTAAGAGAGTGTTTCTTTAGTTATATAAATATTGCTATTATTATTATTTTTCTATTCTAGTTTAGCTTAGATATAGTTTGCTATTAGAAAGGTTATAGCCTTAGTAATATGCTAGACTTTAGCTACCTTATTACTAGGGATAAGACTAGCTATCTCTTTATAGAATTTCTTTTCTTTAGGATAATTAAATTAAATCTATCCTACTATAAGTTTATTATTGCTCCTATAGATATTAAACTATCCTATACTAGCGTTAGGGTAGTAGTAGCTCTATGCTAGCCCCCTTTCTCCTTTATTAATAACTATTAGCACCTTATTCTTACACTTACCTCTAGATCTGTTATAATGCGATATTATAAAAGGGGGTAATTAATAACGAGGAATTTAAATATTAGCTTAGTTTGTATTTTAGAGGCGATTCCGTACCTTTGGGTTAGTGCGGAAAAGTATGCAAAGGTTTAATAAAAGGTCCTATAATTAATTAACTATAGCCTATAGCTTTATAATTATATTTAGCATAAAGCTTACTCTAGAAAGCTTACTCTAAACTTATTATAGCTTTTCCTATTAAACTTAGGCCCCTAGTTATTCCTAGATCTATTCCTATAAGGTAATATTAATCTTAGGTAGCTAAGCTAAGGCTATCTTTAGTAGTTTTTTCTTAGCCTTTGCCTTATTTTTCTTATTCTCTTAAAGGGCCTTCTTTAATATTTAGATAATAGAATTAATCTAGTGCTTAGGATTAATTAGTCTTAAGCTTATTTTTACTCTAAATATCTTTAAAGGAGGTATAGGCCTTAGTGTGTCCCTATTATAATAATAGATATTCTCTATACCCTTTGCTTATTAAAGGTACTTATTACTAACTACCTTTACTAGCGTTAGTATAATATAATAAATATCCCTAAAGGGCACCCTAAGCTTCTTCTAGAAGACCTTATTATATAGTTAGTCTAGAATTCTCTAGCTTACCTTACCTAATAGGTCCTTTTTCCCCTTTACTAAGGTCTCTTTATCTTTATTAAGCTACTCTTAAACCTAATAATCCTATTTATTATCTTCTATAATTTATTTAATATATACTTATTTTATTACCCTTTCCCTAAGGGTTATAACCTTTATAATATAAGCATTTACCTCTTTATTCTCTATACTTAATTTCTTAAACTTAATAGCTAAGATTACTCCTAATAAACTCTTTAAGATTAAGATTACTTAGTTTACCCTTTCTAGGTAGTATTTAGTAGGATTAAACTAGTTTTCTATTTAATTAAAGATATCCTACTTCTCTAGAGTTATATCCTAATTCTTTTCTCTATAGGGTTTATATTCCTTAATCTAAGGTATTATATAGGTAATTCTACTATTTAGGAAGTATTTAACCTAAAATATAGCTAGCCTTTATATATAGCTACTAATAGTAAGAAACTTTAAAAGTAAAATAGGCAGTATTATCTAATATTTTATATTATTTTTAATTACTAAAATGCAAATAGCTAGGTTATAGATAGCGAATTTTAATATTTTATTAAATCCTAGTGTGTTACACTTTATAGCTATATAAGAGTTAGCATTGTAATAATAATATTAGTTTAACTATTATCCCCTCCTAGCTATTATATTAATATTAAAGACACGCTTATTATCCTAATTAAATAATCTAATACTATTTAGCTAGTAAGTATATTATTATAGGTTAATATTATACTTTTGCTTAAGCTACTTTATAATATTAATCTCCTTACTTACCTAAGCTATAACTATAATTTTAACTTAGCTAATTATTTTATTAAATTATCTATTTAATCTTAGTATTTTACTAGTCTAGGAGTTTTATCTTTCTTTATTTTATTATAAGAAGTATTAGTTTCCCTTTTTTATTTAGAAGGCTTTGCTACTACTATATAGTTTCTCTAGTTAGCCTAGTAAACACTAAGCGCTACTTAATTAAGTAGTCTCTAGCTTCTTAGGTTTAGTTTAGTATTATCTAGATAATACCCTCTTAAGTTAGAGATCTTAGGGTCTTTATTTTTAAGCTTTAGTTACGTTTAAATATATATATTAAGTGCTATCTAAAGTGTTTTATATTATATAACTAAAACTTCCTTATATATATACCCTTTTTAATCTATAAAGCTTAAGATTAAATAGTTAGGGAGGGCCTTATAGATATAGTTTAACTAGGCTATTATTATTATTAAAATAATGCTATTTATAGCACTATTTTATAGGCCTACTAGTTGCCTTATTGCGTTATTGCAACGTTAGTTACAAGCGTTACTTATAGCGTTGTTTATTATAACCTACGTTCCTATAACTAACCCATAGGCTTATATATGTATTTACGCTAGATAGCAATTTTATGCTATTTACTAGTACTCCTGCGATGGTATTTGCTTTGTAGTAGGAAAACCGTACTAGGTTGCTAGTTATCTAGATACCTAGATATCTAGATACCTAGATATCTAGATACCTAGATATCTAGATAACTAGTTAGTTGCCTAGTTAGGTGAAAAACCTACTAACGATATGTTATAACTACGTACATGGTTCCGACTCGTGTATGTTTGTTACCTAAGCCTACTGCTTACAACGATATTCTTCCAATTATCCCCGTCTTCTACAATCTGGTTCCCAAACCCTAATTATGCAATATAGTTGCAAGCCCTAGCTCAAATTGAAACCCTAGAGCTCTGGGTATCCTAGCTAATTTATATAGCGAAGTAGCTTGTTTAATTCGCTTGCAAAGTAAGGAAATGTGGGGCCCCGGCTAGACCCACTTTTCCTCGCCCTGCGATTGGTTCAATCTTAGAGGCGTGACCAAGACCTCTAAAATTGTGCCCCGTGTGGGATTCGAACCCACAACCTGCGACCTAGAACAGGTCTCCACAGCGTGTAACCACCACGCCACGGGGTCATAGGCTTATATAACTAAGCTAACTAGGTTACCCTATAGGGAAGCTAAAATTAACTATAACTAGGTAACTAGTAGCTATATAAAAGGCTAACATATACTATTCAAATCCTTGAATTTTTCTAGATTTAATGGTTGTGAGGCCCCACTTATAACAATAACACCCGGAACGCTAACGCGCACCCCGCAACGGGTTAGGCCCTAGGGCTAGGTCCACGTGACACTAGCAAGCCACTAGCTATAAGCTCCTAGCTTACATATATAACACACTTAGACTTAGCAAGCTTTAGTAAATATATAAAAGCCCCTATACCTCTTACCTAGCTACTATTATTCTTATAATTCTAAAGCTTTACCTACTAGCTACCTAAGAGCAATATAGGGAGAAAAACCACCTAATTTACTAAAGTAATGTTAGATAATAACTAGACCTAATTAAATAAGGGTAGCACTATAGCTAATAATATACTATATTTTACTAAGACTAAAACTAAACTAGTACCCTCTAATCTTAGGGCTAAAACTATAGTAATAACTAAGTGAATTACTTAGCTTAAGAAACTCTAGAAGCTATAGAAGAGGGAATAAGAGCTTATTAGCTTACTATAACTAAACATAAGGGAAGATAAGATAAAAAGATAGCAAAGAGCTAGCACCCCCTTAAGCTATAGTAACTAAGAGGTAAAAGTCTAGAATATTACTAACCTTTACTACCCTATAAACCTATAGAAGCATAAGATCTAGATTAATAACCTAAACTATGCCTTTAATAAGGCAAAGCAAAAGTATTAGTGTAATTACTAAAAGATCCTATTTACACTTAACTACATATATAGTAACTATAGGGCAAGATAGAACTAATACCTTAAGGAATAATAGGCTAATAGCTAGGATAACCTTAAAGATAACTAGGATAAATTTAAGACTTAGACACTTACGCTACTCTAAGACACTGCTAATTATAACGCTTAAATAGCTACATAGCTAGAAAACGCAAAATAACGCAAAGGCTAGAGTCCTATTAAATTTAGTATCTTCCTAGATTTACTTAAGAAACACCTAGAAAGAGCCACTAAAAAGTCACGTGCTCTTACATTCTTTATAAAACTACTCCCTAAATTATAAAACTATATTAACCTATATACCTCTATTACTAGAAAGACTTAAGAAGAGGTTATATAACTTACCTAGTGATTTTAGGAGGTAATGCTAAAGAGTAAGCAAAGGCCTAAGTACTTAGAAAATAAAGGCCTATATAAGGCTCCCTAATACTAAAGATATAACTCCCTATAAGGCTATAAACCTTATAAAGATTAGAGAAATAAAGACTAGGAGAAGACACTAGCTACTTACCTAAATAATAGTAAACCTAGGTATAAAAGGTAATATTTTAATTATAATAGTATAGAGTACCTTATAAATAATTATAATAAGCTAAAGAAAGAATACTAAAGGGGCTAGGAAAACTTCCTAAGGCAAAAGTAAATGCCCTTACCTTTACCTCTAATGCTAAGGTACTAATAGGGTGTTAATTTTATACACTAGTTACTATTTATAGGCAAAAAGACATTAAAATAGCAGCGAATCTTAATAGTTACGCTAAGATTAATATTATTAGCGCTAAGTTTACCTAGACCTATAAGCTTAATTAGGCTAAGGCTATAGTACCTATTATTAAGGTAGTAGGGGCCCTTATAGTCCCTTAATATAGTGTCTATAAGGTACCTATTACTATTAAAGACTTTAAAGAAAAAGAAAAGGACCTTAAGCTACTATATATAGCTATAGATAAAGACCTAAGACTAGGGGGAAGCCCTATATTAATTAGAATACATACACTTATAGAAAAGCATATATATCTTTATTTACACTTTAGAGAGTAGTAGTTTAAGAAATAGAAAATAGCCTTTTTACTTATAACTCCTTATAAGTTTATAAGGGTAATATATAATAAGACTATTATATATGCTATTATAGGGGTTATAGAAGATAAGTTTATTGCCCTTAAAGATAAAGAGAAAGCAAAAGCATATAAAACTATTAAAGATATCCCTAAGGAACTATATAAGTTTAAAGATATATTTGCATTAGATAAGGCAAGGAGCCTGCCTTCTAGAAAAATAACTAACTATGTAATTAACCTAATACTAGGGGCTATGCCTCTATATAGGCTAATTTACCCCCTCTCCTAAGGCAAGCTAAAGGAACTCTATAAATACATTAATAAAAACCTATAGAAAGGCTAGATAAAACCCTTTAAGAGCCCTATAGGCATACCTATCCTATTTATACTAAAGAAGGATAGGATACTTTAGCTATATATAAACTATAGGGGACTTAATAAGGTAATACAAAAGAATCACTACGCCCTCCCCCTAATTTTAGAGATCCTAAACTAGTGCTAAGGGGCTTATTTTTTCTTAAAGATTAATATTAAGAATACTTACTATTAAATCTAAATTAAAGGGGGTAATAAGTAAAAGACTACTTTTTATATATAATATAGACACTATAAATACCTTATAATGCCTTTTAGGCTAACTAATACCCTAGCTACTTTCTAGAACTATATCTATAAAGCGCTTTATAGGCTAGTTAACACTATTTGCGTGGTGTATTTAGATAATATCCTTATCTTTTCTAAAACGCAGGAGAAGCATATTGCATATATTAAGGAAGTTCTAGAATATATAAGGTTAGTAAAGTTATATATAAAGCCCTTAAAGTATTTATTTTACTAGGAATTAGTGGAATTCCTAGGGTTTATCCTATTAGTTAATAGGATTTTAATAGATATATAGAGGGTTACTATAATCTAAGACTAAAAGGAGCTAATAAGCTTTAAGGATATCTAATCCTTCCTAGGGTTTTATAACTTTTACTAATGATTTATCTATAGATACTCTAGGATTATAGCACCCTTACACGCGTTAATAAAGGGTAGTTAAAATAGCATCTAGACTAGGAAGTTTATATTTAAAGTAAAGAAATAGCTAGCGTTTTACTAGCTAAAAGATGCCTTTTAGCAGGCACCTCTTCTCTATTATTATAACCTAAGTTAGCTAGTGTGTATTAAGATAGATGCTTTAGTCTTTATAATAGCGGGAATCTTATCTTAATAGGATAATAAGGGTTACTAGTATTCTATAGCCTTTTAGTTAAGGAAGTTTATAGACACTAAATATAACTATAGCATAGCTAATTAAGAGTTACTTACTATAGTAAAGTTATTTAAACACTAGTAATATTACATTAAAGGCATAGTAACCCTAGTAGAGGTTCTATTAGACTACTATAATCTACAGACCTTTATAAGGTAGCAAAAGTTAAATAGAAGGTAGGCTAGATAGTGTATATTTCTTTGCCTCTTTTACTTTATAATTAAGCATAGACTAGGGAAGAGTAACCCTATAAATACGCTATTAAGAAGGTCTAATTATAAGAGCAAACCCCTAATAAATAAGGTACTACTACTAGAACTTAAGAAAAAGATAGTAGCTACTAAAGAACTAGTAGAAGTAAAGATACTAATATATTAAAGAAGATATAGTAAGATACCTTTAGGGGAGGAAAATACCCTAGTCTTAGTAAAGAGGCATAGTAAGATGCCTTTAGGGAAGGAAAATGTCCTAGCCCCTATAGTAAAGGCTTGCGTAGCCTAGTTAGAAGGCTAGTTAGCTACTATAAATCTAGTAAAAGGTTAGCTAAATAAAGGGGATTTCTAAAAGAAGGTAGCGTGTGTCTAGGACACTAGTATAGTATAAGAGATCTAGGGGGCTATTGCATTACTAGATTCCTACTAATCTAGGCTAAATAAACTATTAGTATAACTACTATAGAAAGCATAGGATTAAGACCTAGATCTATAGAGATAAAGTAGTAAGATTAACTCCCTAGTAAAAGGGAAGGGAAAAGCTAGTCTATAGTTATATAGTATAAGGGGTCTCCTAATATACTAAGACTAGGTAGTTATTCCCTAAGAGCCTATCTTATAATAGAAGCTTTTATAGCTACACTATAATAATCCACTAGTAAGTTACTTTAGGACTAAGCACACTCTTAAGCTATTAAAGCGCTACTTCTAGTAGCTAGCTATAAGTAAGTCTATATTAGACTATGTTATAAGCTATATAACTTACTAATAGGTAGTAGCTAGAAGGCATTGCCTATATAGAAGCCTTAAATCCTTGCTAATACTAGGGTAACTATAGGCAGAAATCTTAATAGATTTTATTATAGGGCTACCTATTATATAGATAGGCAAGTAAGAAGCTAACGCAATCCTAGTAATTATAGACTAATTTACTAAGTACTCTGTCTTCCTACTAGTAACTACTATAATTAACGTAGCTAAATTAGTAAAGCTTTTCTATAAAGAAATTAAACTATAATTTAGGGCACTAATAGGCATTATATCTAATAGGGGATCTGTCTTTATAAGCTAATTCTAGTTAGACTTATGCTACCTATCCTATGTAAAATATAGGCTTTCTATAGCGTTTTACCCCTAAACTAATAGGTAAATAAAGAGGATAAACTAGGTACTTAAGCATTATTTATAATACTTTATTATAGAAAATTAGCAAATATAGCCTAAGCTACTCCTAATAGTGTAATTTACCTGTAATAATATAGTAAATAAAACTATAGGCTACTCTTTAAACTACTCTCTTATAGGCTATTCCCCTAAGTTTTACCTAGCTCTTAGGGATAAGACTATAGAAGGGGAGGTGCTAGAGGCCTATGCCTATATTATAAAGCTATATAAAGTTAGAGAGTAACTAAAGTAAAACTAGGTAAAAGCCACTAAAACGCAGGCAAAGTACTATAATAAATATTACTAGCTACTAACCTTATAAAGAGGTAACCTAGTATTACTATTAATAAAAAACATTAGGCTTAAGGAGGCAAAATAGAAGCTAACCCCTAGGTTTATTAGGCTATTTTAAATACTTAACACTATAGGCAAATAAGCGTATTAACTTATATTACCTAAAAAGTATAGTTAATTATATAATGTATTTCACATTAGCTTACTAGAGCTATAGAATAGTTATAAAGAGGCTATAAATAAAGATATACTAATGCTAGACCTTAAGGATAAAGATAATAAGTATAAAGTTAAGGAAGTTAAGGACTATAGGAAGACCTATAAAGGTAATAAATACCTAGTGAAATAAAAGGGTTAGCCTAGCAAATATAACTAGTGGATTCTAGTAGAAGACATAGAAGGCACTTAACGCGTAATTTAAAAATTTTACTAAAGCAAATTAAGGAAGAAAGATAGTAAGACATAAGTAAGTTATAAGCAAAGAGATATAAGGTTCCTATAGAAAAGGCCTAGCCTTATTAGCCACTATTACACTCTATAAAAAAAGTAACTTAGACTATTTACTAAATAATAAAAGAAAACATACCTATAACTAGGGAAGAGTTAGGGGAAACCCCTCTATTATAGCCTTATTATAAGTTAAAATTTCCCTATTTAAAATAAGGTACTTAGCCTTACTCTTATCCTCTAAGACTACCCTCTCTATTACTAGGTAAAAGTAATAGACTACTATAGCCTAAGGCATAAAACCTAGGTTAGTTAAATGCAAACGTAAAACTATACGCGTGTTTTATATAAATATAAGCTATAAGTAGTTTAGCTACTAAAATGTTAGTAAATAGATAGCAAAACTAGACTAAAACGTAACTTACTACCCTAGGAACTAGAGCTAGGAATATAAACACTAATAATTATTAGCAAGAAACCATATATT
Organism: Epichloe amarillans; assembly: GCA_024072835.1. Lineage (NCBI taxonomy): Eukaryota > Fungi > Ascomycota > Sordariomycetes > Hypocreales > Clavicipitaceae > Epichloe > Epichloe amarillans. The sequence goes on along the minus strand of CP099637.1, from coordinate 1,098,996 downwards.
ACTAGTATAATATAGAGGCATCCTACTTAGAAATATAAGCAAAAAGCTAGTAATTAGGTAGTAAAAATATAAACTTAATAGACCTTTATAGCCCCTATTAAACTAAATATAATGTAGTAAGCTATATTAGTATAGTTAAAACCTATTATTAGATAAAGGCAGTAAGTGCTAAAATAACAGTAAGTTACCTCTAAAAATATAGGATCCTTAGAGTTCTCTAGATCCTTATTACTATAGGTATCTATAAGCACCTAAACCTAGTTAAAATAAGCTAGGAGATTATAAAAATCTCCTTATATTATAGGCATTGCTTATATAAAAGCATTAGCAATAAGCTACTAAGAGACTAAGGAAGAGTAATATAGTTATAGTGTTATAAGTATTACCACGCTTATAGCATTAGATATAGTACTTAGAATGCTTTATCTATAAAGCAATAGTAAATAAATAGCAGGGGAATTAATAGTTTATTTATAGTAATTATAGCTTAGCTAGCGGGTATTTCTTAAAGTTAGCGCACCTAGTGTGTAAATAGTATATATAGGAGTAGCGCTTAAAGGGAATAGTCTCCTTATCTATAGTAAGAGTATAGTAAATTATAAGGTAAAAGTTAAGGTAATAGAAGGTGTAATAATATTTAGAAAAATAATTACTAGTGTTAAAGGGAGGAAAAGCCTATAATAAAAAGGAGAGTTATAGATAAATTTATACCTAAGCACTACTTATTATTTATTATTATTTTAATATGTTTACTACTTAGTAAATAGCTATAGGATAGCTAGCGAAAGCTATTTAGGAGCCTAGCTAAAAGTAGGGGGATAATTATAAGGCCTTACTTATAATAATAACACCTAGAATGCTAACGCGCACCTTGCGATAGGTTAGGCCCTAGGGCTAGGTCCACGTGACACTAGCAAGCTACTAGCTATAAGCTCCTAGCTTGCACATATAACACACTTAGACCTAGCAAGCTTTAGTAAATATACGAAAGCCCCTATACCTCTTGCCTAGCTACTATTGTTCTCACAATGGTTTATTTTATTAATAGGGTTATATATTAAAGTGCTTAGTTAGGCCACCTAGGCAGCTAGTTTATATGGCCATAAGTTAATTTTTTATTTTTCCTATACAAATAAGTTTTACGGAAAATAAAAAGTAGCTCCTAAGACCTCTCTAGTAACCTAGATTCTCTAATATACTTAGTAGGTCTATAAGGGGACTAGAAATCCTCTTATTGCTTATTAGACTATCTATTAGCTAGGAATTAACTATATTTAACAATTAAAGCTCTCTATCTTAAAGAATACACTATAATCTAGTGAATCTAGAAGTCACCGCATTAGAATCTACTAGGGAGGTCTTCCTATCCCTCTAGCTAGATTCCCTTCTATTTTTAATAGGTTATAAGCCTAGAAGGCCTATAGATTACTATATTACTACGTTATTCTACTGCAATTACTACTTAATTTTAGGTACTAGTTACTACCTACTATACCTATAGGCTCTTAATATTACAAAGGAAACCACTAGAATTTAAAGCTCTTTATTTACTAGCGCCACATATTGTAATATTAGACCCTTAGTATTAAAAATTAACTATAGCCGCACCTATAACCACTATATTATAACTATAACTATCTGGTTATAACTATAACCTCTTATAGTAATCCTATTTACTACTATAACCATTATATTTAATATTATTTACAATAGTAAATACACTATATCCTTTAAAATTATTAGATATCTAGTATATTTATACTAGGCTTTTTAACCTATTACATTACGTTACACACACTATACATTACGTTGCATTGCGTTATAGCTTCTATAATGCTTATTATTTACGATTCCTATCCTTAGTGTTAAGAAATCTCTCAGAGATTTTTCTTTGCTATTTTTCTGCCTATGCATACTAAAGACTTACTTTTTAGACCTAAGGGCTACCCTCTTAAATAGCCCTGCCACATAATTTACGTACATAACTAGATTATAATATAAGAAATTTCTAGCGTGCGTTATTTATAATAGAAACAAATTTAGAGCTTTTATATAGGGATTCTTTTCTTTTTTAGGGACTTTTAGAAGATAGCACTACCTAGTTATAAGGGTAAGGCCCTTGCTATAGGCTTTTCTAGCCCCCCTAGGGACCCTAGTAGGATAGATATAGAAGGTTAACTAGCTATTTAGGCTAGTACTTTGCACCTATAAAGTTAAATTAAATAATAAGGCAAGACCTTAGCTAATTTTATTAGGCATAGCAAGGATAATCATATTAAAAATAAGGCTAGTATTAATAATCTACTAGAGAAATTAACGCAAACTATAACTATTATATAAGGTCTTTAGGCTTTTAATAGACCTAAGGAAAAAAATACTAAGGTTCTAGAAGAAGACCTAGCTACTACTTTTACGAGCGTACCTTCTAGTAACTTATAAGCTAGAAGATCTATATATAAGTAAACTAATAGTATTAATAGTATACTTAGCTTTAACACTAATAGGTTATGCCTTTAAGAAAGGGATATTAAGTGTAAGTATATAACTAGTTATAGTAGCAAAAAGCATATAGATAGGGGATAATTCTAGTTATAATGCAGACTTGCCTAAGGGCGTAGTAATGTTTATAAATAGCTACCTATAGTTACTTTAGGACTAAGCTATAGTTTAGGATAAAATATATAGGGCATAGCTAAATATAGTAAAGTTAGAAAAATAAAAGTTCCTAAAAGCAGTAAGTATAAGAGAATAGATTATAAACTACTAGATTAGCATAAGAGAGGCGCTTTAATTTTAGGGCTAGACCTAAGTCCTAAAGTAAGAGCCTTTAACTATAACTCTTATTTAATAGGCTTATAACTCTCCCTTACTAGGTTTTCTAGGGTAGAACACTACTTTTAAAGCGCTTTATAAGGACTTTTATTAGGATAGTATTGTGTGCTATAAGATGCGCGCCTAGAAAACACGCGATCACGATAACAAGCGCTAGGGATTATTAAGATAGATAACACAACAAGGGATAATAATATTAGTTATCTAAGCAAGGGGACTATTTAATCTATAAAGAGACTGCCTATAGCTAGATTCTTTTTGCATTATTCACACACCACGAGATTCTTAAGTTAACCCTTAAGTTTTACTAAGTTTTATTAAGAAGATACCTAAGCTTATAATAAGATAAACTAAGATTATTTCCCCTTATTTAATTAAGATAGCACTTCTAATCTAATAGACTATTTAATCTGTTAAAATAATGCTATTTATAGCACTGTTATAGACTCGAGCTACGAGCTTGGGTCTTTAGCGGAGGAAAGGGGGATCTAAAGAGGCTCCGTAAAGTAAGCAAGCTACACGCGAAAGAACACTAGTTAGTGCGCGCTTTGCGTATAGACTAGGTGTAACCCCTATAAAGGGGGATACTATATAACTCTAAGCTTAGTCTTCTTTTTCTTTTATAAGAATATTAATTATACTCTAAACGCTTATATATAGTAGCTATAAGGCTAGTTTATAATATTTAATATTCTTTACTATAAGCACTTAGATACTAGTAAATATACTATTACCCCTAGAAATAGAAATAAATAAAGTATTAGGACTATATAAATAGTTACTAAGTAAATAGTATAGATAAATTAACTTATTAAGTAGCTAGAGGCATTACTATATATAGCTTAACTAAAACAAAAACTAATCCCTATAGGTCCCCTATTTAATAGGGATAAGGTGCTATTTTTAGTATAAAGAGGTTTTATAATATATAAGCTAGTCTTAGACTAAGACTTTATTAGTATTATATAGGACTAATAGTTTTATATTTTCTAAAACCTATCTTCTAAGGTCTAGGTATATATAGCTTCTTACTTTAAGAAAGGTTACTTACTTAATTACTATTTAGACTAGTTTCTTAAGTACCTTAGGGAAATATTTAATAACCCTTATTAATAGGAAATAGCTATTATAAAACTTAACTAGCTTATATAATAATAGAATAAGTATTTTAGTAACTTCTATATTTAATTTAAATAAAAATTAGCTCTTATAGGGAGGTTAGAATAGGCTAATACTATAAAGCTAGCTAAGTTATATATAGTACTTAATAAGTAAATAAGGGACTATAGTGTAGGTAAGGATATGCCTTATATAGATTACGCATTAGTAGTAGCTTAATATTATGCTATTACCCTAGATATTAAGTCCTATTAATTAGAGGAAAAGCATTAGGCTAGAAAATTTCCCTTACCTATAGCTAGCGTAGCTAAACAATAGGCATGTAATAAAGACACACTAATAATAAACATATAATCCATAGGTATAGCTAGTACCTAAAAGAAATCTAAATAGTCCCTAGGATAGTCCTCTTAGCTAAAGAAATAGGCTAAGTAGGTCTTAGAAGTAGTACTAGTAGCATAATAAAAGGAGGGCAAATGCATGCGTTATAGATTTACTAAGCACTTTATCTTAGGATATATATTATATGCTACTATTCCCTTATAGGGAAAATTATCTATTAATATATATAATTTAGTAAAGACTAAGCCTAAAGATTTAGGGAGTAATTCTAATAAGTAGTTAGGAAAAGAATAACCCCTTTATTAAGTTATTTAAGAGGGGTTAAGAGAAAGGAGTAGGAGAAGGTATAATAGTATATAGTTATTATAGATAAGGACTTTTAATAGATTTAGGATAATATAGATTTAATACCCTTTTTAGTTCTAGTATTAATTAATAAGACTACCTTTATAGATACTTAGATTAATATAGGTTATAACTACTACACTACTATAAGTAAGTGCCTTATCTAAAAGCTTTAACTAGAACGCATTCCCTTACTATCTAGGAGGTTAGTATACACTATAGTTAGTGTAAAAAAAGGGGGAAAGAAAAGATAGAAAAAGCATTTATTTATATTATATATTATATGCTTTTAGATAGATATAGATAGATAGGAGACACTAACTATAGCATACTTAATCCTAGGATTAACTAAAGAGTTAATCCTAGGGACACTATAGATAATATATTATAATATAACCCTATAGATAAAATAATATTAGCTAAGCATTAGTTTAGTAAATAACCTAATTATATAGGCTTCTATAGATAGAAAGATAGAATAACCTATAGTAGTAGTCCTTAGATTAATATTTATAGGGATAGTATATAGGGCAAAGTAATAGAAGTAATATATCTAGCTTTTAGCTATAAGTCTACGAGAAATAATATCTATCTTATAGATTAATGCCACGCTAGAGGCAATGGAATAAGAGCTCTTAGCTTCCTTACTAAAAACATTATAGGACTTTAAGGACCTATTCCTAGAGAGTAAGGCAAACGCTTTACCCCTATATTAGGGGAAGTTAGATTACTATATTTACCTTAAAAAGGATGTAAAAGGAAACACACTAGACTTGCTATAGGCACTATTATATAGCATGCCTTACTAATACCTACTTAAGATTAGGAAGTAAGTTACTAACCTTATAGATAAGGGTTAGATTTAGGCAAGCTTATTATTAGTAGTAGCACTAGTGCTATTAGTTAAGAAGCTAGGGGGCGAATAGAGATTCTATATAAACTATTATGCGTTAAATAAGATTATAAAATAGGACTATTACCTATTACTACTAGTTAAGGAAATATTATAGTTATTATTAGAGGTAAAGTAGTTTACTAAACTAGATATAAGAGTAGCGTTTCACTATATATAGATTATAGAAGGTAAGGAACACTAGATAGCATTCTATATATAATTTAGATTATTTAAGTGGCTTATTTGCCTATTTAGTTTAGTAAGCGCCTTTATAACCTTTTAGAGGTATATTAATAGGGCACTTAGTGGGATTCTTAGAGACTATATAATAGCATATCTTAATAATATATTAGTTTACTTAGGGGGTTTATAAAAGACTATATAAAGAAAGTCTAGGGGGTGCTAGCTAGGCTACGCTAGGCTAGCTTAAATCTAGATATTAAGAAGTGTGTGTTTGTAATAAAAGAAGTTAAATATCTTAGGTTTATTATTTATATAGGAAAAGAGATTTATCTAGACCCTAAGAAGATTATAGTAATTAGGGACTATAAGGCATTAATAAGGATATAGGGAGTACGCGGGTTTCTAGGCTTTACTAACTTCTATTATAACTTTATACCCTAATTTTTAGAAGTTATAGGACCCCTATTAGACTTAATAAAGAAGGGCATACTATTCTATTAGATAGAGGAGTGTAAAAAGGCATTTAAAGCCTTAAAGCTAGCTTTTATATTATATCCTATTCTTATGTAATAGGATCCTAAGAAGGATATAGTGGTTAAGGCAAATTGCTTTAGGATAGTATTAGGTAGTTATCTCTTATAGGCTAGTAATAGTAGCATATTATATCTAGTGGTGTATTACTTAGCTTACTTATAGCTAGCGGAAAGGAACTATATAATCTATAATAAGGAGTTACTTATAATTATCTCCTGCCTTAAAGCGTAGTTAGCTAAGCTATAGAGTGTTAGCAAACCATTTATAATCCTAATAGACTATAAGAACCTAAAATACTTTACTATACTAAGGGAGATATTAGAACGCTAGGCTAAATAAGCAAAGACTCTTACACTCTTTAACTTTTATTTACATTATAGACCTAGTATATAAGCGAGATAACTAGATATGCTATTAAGGTAATATTAAGAAGACTTATAAGTAAGTAAACTAATAGCATTAATAGTATAATTAGCTTTAACACTAATAGGTTATACCTTTAGGAAGGGGACGCTAAGCGTAAGCATATAGCTAGTTATAGTAGCAGAAAGCATATAAATAGGGGATAATTCTAGTTATAATGCAAACTTGCCTAAGGGCGTAGTAATGTTTATAAATACCTACCTATAGTTACTTTAGGACTAAGCTATAGTTTAAGATAAAATATATAGGGTATAGCTAAATATAGTAAAGTTAGGAGAATAAAAGTTCCTAGAAGTAGTAAGTATAAGAGAATAAATTATAGACTACTAGATTAGCGTAGGAGAAGCGCTTTAATTTTAGGGCTAAATATAAGTCCTAAAGTAAAAGCCTTTAACTATAACTCTTATTTAACAAGTATATAACTCTCCCTTACTAGGTTATCTAGGGTAGAACACTACTTTTAAGGCGCTTTATAAGGACTTTTATTAGGATAGCATATTATAGGATATAGCATAGGTAGTCTATAACTATTACTACTATAGAGAATAAAAAAGCCACTAGCTAAGGCAAGGCTTATTAAAACTAATACTACTACCTAATAGATATTAGTTATAAATCTTAATAGACTTTATAACTAACCTTCTAGTAGAGAAGCTAGATAACCTATAGTTTCTTATAGTTATTATAGACTAACTCTCTAAATATATATAGCTTAAAGCTATAACATTAATAGGGGCTAAAGCGTGCGCAAAATAGTTTAAATACTGCTAGTAGTGTTTCTATAGTTTCCTAAATTCAATTATTATAGATTAAGGATTAGACTAGTTAAGTAGCTTCTAAATAAAGCTTTACTAGAAGGTAGGCATAGAATAACTCCTATTAATATTATATTATTCGCAAACTAATAGCAAAATAAAACAAGCTAACTAGGAGGTGCTTATAGTTTTATAGGTATTACTATCCTTCTCTTAGTTTAACTAGCTAGACTATTTACTAGCTTATTAACTAGCGTTAAATAATAAGGACTTATTAGTAATAGGAGTAAGCGCAAATATAATATTATATAGATTTAATATACTAACTATCTAGGAAGCGTTATATATAGGCACCTTAGTAACTTTAGCAAAGGGGAGGGCCTAGGTATTCTTAAAATATTTAAAAGATAGCATAGACTTAATATAGGCTACTATAGCTTTTATCTAATAATAGTAATAGGAAAACATAAATAGCAGGCATAGGCTAGCAAAATAGTTCTAAGTAGGAGACTATATGTAGCTAAGTCTTTAAAATATTAAGATAAACTACCTATATAAGAAACTAGATTAGGTAATAGTAAAGTATAAGGTACTTAAGGTCCTAATACTACTAATAGTTAAATTAGATATGCTAAGAGGGATATACCCTATATTTTATATTAACTTAATATAGAGAGTAGTAAATAATCTATTACTAAGCTAAAAGTTAGCTAATAAACGCCTACCCCTAGAGCTAATTATAATAGATACTAATAATAACCTTACTAAGTACTAGGTTAAGGAGATTCTTATAGCTAAGAACACATAAGGTTAGGGGTTAAATCATAATATATTAGTAAAATAAAAAGGTTATATATAGCTAATATAGAAACTATTAGAAAGCATTTTAGATATAAAGGCACTAAATAGATTTAAGTTATAATAAGGGGATATATAGATAAATAATAGTTTGCAAAGGGTATAATTTAATTTAGCTACTAAAAACTAATAATATAGCTATCCTCTAGCTTACGCGTAACATAGCGCTACTATTTTATAATAAAGGAAAAGATAGAAAATAAAAAAATAAAATTAAGGAAAAGAAGAAGAGTAAGGGTAAGGGTAATAGTCTTAAGTAACCTTTTTAGTTAACTATATAATAGCTATAGTTAGGTTATAGGATTCCTCTATAGCCTACTCCTAGGCTTAGATAGATTACTAGAGGGTCTTATTTATATTAGATATACTATAGAAAAATTTAGTAATAAGAGAGTTAGAGCCCTATTAAGTAGGTGTAGTTTAAGTAAGCATAAGGGCTTACGCTTTAGTTATGCCTTAGGCATAGGCTATACCTATAAAGGAAGTAGCTAAAGGTATAGCTTTAGTAGGATTAATTTAGGTAGTAGTAAGTATACTATTAAAACATTTTTAGTAGTAAATAAAGGTTTTAGTAAGAATAGTATAACGCCCCTTTTTAGAGGTAGTTTACTTTATAGCTAAAGTCTTAATAGCTTTATTAGTACTTATAAGGGTATTAAGGTGCTTAAAGGTATAATATAATTTTAAGTCTACGTAGTATAAGTATATCTCCTAGATATATAAATAATAGGTAATATAGTAAGGGCTATAGGCCTAGTTTATGCCTAGCATATAGGTATATATACCCTTAGTGTAAAGGTAATTAATATATAGTATATAAGAGAACTTATACTTCTCTTTATTAAAGAGGGCTTTATTACTAAAGTTACCCTTAAGGATATACTTACTAAGGTATATACCCTTTAGTAAACTAGAAGGAGGAGAAGAAGGGGGCAAAGGTAGTGTAAATATAACACTAGTAGGGGTAGTAGTAATATTAGATATAATAGTAGCGAAATAGGGGCTAATAGTAAGATAAAAGGATTTAAAAAGAAAATAATAAGGGATTTTAAGGGAAAGTAATAATATTATAAAGAGAAAGGATTAGATTTTTAGGGGGAAAGAAAGGGAGTATTTATATTCCTTATAGAATACTTATAGGCTTTAACTAAAGACTAAAATAAATATATAGCTAAAGGAGGGCTAGTATTAGATAGGGGTAATATATTATAATAATAGGGTTATAGTAGTTAGAGTTAAGGGGATAGCTAAAGTAAAGTTAGTATTTAGGTAGTAATAGGTAAAAGGTAAGAAATAGGTAATAATATAAAGCATTAAAAGTAATTAGTAATAAACTAAAAAAAGAATAGGCTAGTGTTTTTTATAAGTAAAGTTAGTATATATAGGGTAGTGGTGTAATAGAGATAGTTAGGAGTAGGGTAGGTTTATAGTAAAAATTAGGATATATAAGGTAGTAGTATAATAGAGATAGTTAGGGGTAGGGTAAGTCTATAGTAAAAATTTTTTAACTTTACTTAGTTAAGTCTAGGATTTACCTTAGACCTATGCATAGTAAGGTAAGCTTTATACACACTAAAGCTATACCCTATAAGGGGATAATATATATTTATATTTAGTTTAGCTAGATAGGGAGAGGATAGAAAGGGATAAGTAAGGGGGTATATTATAGACTTAAGCTATAAGCTTAGGTCTTTAGTAAAGGAAAGGGGGATCTAAAGAGGCTTTATAAAGTAAGCAAGCTATACGCAAAAGAACACTAGTTAGTATACGCTTCGCGCATAGACTAGGTGTAACCCCTATAAAGGGGGATGCTATGTAACCCTAAGCTTAGTCTTTTTCTTCTTCTGTAAGAATATTAATCACACTCTAAACGCTTATGTGTAGCAGCCATAAGGCTAGTTCATAACAGCACTATTTTATAGGCCTACTAGTTGCCTTGTTGCGTTGTTGCAACGTTAGTTACGAGCGTTGCTTGCAGCGTTGTCTGTTGTGACCTGCGTTCCTATAACTAACCCACGGGCTTGTATGACTAAGCTGACTAGGTTACCCTATAGGGAAGCTAAAATCGACTGTAACTAGGCAACTAGTAGTTGTATAAAAGGCTAACGTATACTGTTTAAATCCTTGAATCTTTCTGGATTTAATAGTATATTTTATTAATAGGGTTGTATATTAAAGTGCTTAGTTAGGCCACCTAGGTAGCTAGTTTGTATAGCTATGAGTTGATTTTTTATTTTTCCTATATAAATAGGTTTTGCGGAAAATAAAAAGTAGCTCCGAAGACCTCTCTAGTGATCTAGATCCTCTAATATAGTTGGTAGGTCTATAAGGGGACTAGAAATCCTCTTATTGCTTGTTAAACTATCTGTTAGTTAGGAATTAACTATATTTAACTATTAAAAGCTCCTAATCTTAAAGAATACGCTATAATCTAGTGAATCTAGAAGCCGCCGCATTAGAATCTAGTAGGGAGGTCTTCCTATCCCTCTAGCTAGATTCTCTTCTATTTTTAATAAGTTATAAGCCTAGAAGGCCTATAGATTATTACATTACTACGTTATTCTACTATAATGACTGCTTGATTTTAGGTACTAGTTACTACCTACTATACCTGTGGGCTCTTAAGATTACAAAGGAAACCACTAGAATTTGAAGCTCTTTATTTACTAGCGCCACGCATCGCAACATTAGACCCTTAGTGTTAAAAATTAACTATAGCCACACCTATAACCACCACATTATAACCTATAACTATCTAGTTATAACTATAACCTTTTTAGTGATCCTATTTACTACTATAACTATTATATTTAATATTATCTATAATAGTAAATACGCTATATCCTTTAAAATCATTAGACATCTAGTATATCTATACTAGGCTTTTTAACCTATTACACTACGTTGCACATACTATACATTACGTTGCGTTACGTTATAGCTTTTGTAATACCTATTATCTATGATTCCTGTTAAAATAATGCTATTTATAGCACTATTTTATAGGCCCACTAGTTGCCTTGTTGCGTTGTTGTAACGTTAGTTACGAGCGTTGCTTGCAGCGTTGTTTGTTATAACCTGCGTTCCCACAACTAACCCATGGGCTTGTATGACTAAGCTGACTAGGTTACCCTATAGGGAAGCTAAAATCGACTGTAACTAGGCAACTAGTAGTCGTATAAAAGGCTAACGTATACTGTTCGAATCCTTGAATTTTTCTGGATTTAATAGTATATTTTATTAATAGGGTTGCATATTAAAGTGCTTAGTTAGGCCACCTAGGTAGCTAGTTTATATGGCCGTGAGTTGATTTTTTATTTTTCCTATATAAATAGGTTTTGCGGAAAATAAAAAGTAGCTCCTAAGACCTCTCTAGTGGTCTAAATCCTCCGATATAGTTAGTAGGTCTATGAGGGGACTAGAAATCCTCTTATTGCTTGTTAGACCGTCCGTTAGTTAGGAATTAACTATATTTAACTATTAAAAGCTCCTAATCTTAAAGAATACGCTATAATCTAGTGAATCTAGAAGCCGCCGCATTAGAATCTAGTAGGGAGGTCTTCCTATCCCTCTAGCTAGATTCCCTTCCATTTTCAATAATTCCTATCCTTAGTGTTAAGAAATTTTCTCGGAGATTTCACTCCGCTATTTTTCTGCCTGCATATACTAAAGACCTACTTTTTAGACCTAAGGGCTGCCCTCTTAAACAGCTCCGCTATATAATCTACGTACGTGACTAGATTGTAATATAAGTAATTTCTAGCGCGCGTTATTTGCAACAGAAATAAATTTAGAGCTTTTGCATAGGGATTCTTTTCCTTTTTTTTAGGGACTTTTAGAAGATAGCACTACCTAGTTATAAGGGTAAGGCACCTGCTATAGGTCCTTCTAGCCCCCCTAGGGACCCTAGTAAGATAGATATAAAAGGTTAACTAGCTATTTAGGCTAGTGCTTTATAGCTATAGATATAAAGCTAAATTAAATAACAAGGCAAGACCTTAACTAATTTTATTAGGCATAGCAAGGATAATTATATTAAAAACAAGGCTAGTATTAATAATCTTCTAGAGAAATTAATGCAAACTATAACTATTATATAAGGTCTTTAGGCTTCTAATAGACCTAAGGAAGAAAATACTAAGGTTCTAGAAGAAGACCTAGCTACTACTTTTATAAGCGTACCTTCTAGTAACTTATAAGCTACCTTAAATATAGGTGCTATAAAGGAACTAAATAAGAAGGTTCACTCTATTCTAGAGGGAGCTAAGCTAAAAGGCCCTAAAAACTATAATTAGTAAAAGCAAGCCCTAAGCATATAATTTAAAGCCCTAGGATTACCTAAATTTATAGATAATCTAAGCCTAGCAAGCTATCTAGCTAACTATAACTAAGCTATTCTTTTAATAATATTAAGAGATAGTTATTAACTAGGACTATAGGCTACTATATATTAGCAAAAATCCCCTAAAGAAGCCTATAAAGTCCTTATTAGGCAGTATTTATAGAGTGCTAAAATCTAGCGTGGTACGCTATATGCTAGCTACTATTCCCTAAACTTTTTAAGTTATAAGGGATCTTTAGAGGCTTTTAATGCTAATTTTAATAATTTACTAGCTAGACTATAACTTTGTAGTTGTTATGGACTCGAGCTACGAGCTTGGGTCTTTGGCGGAGGAAAGGGGGACCTAAAGAGGCTCCGTAAAGGAAGCGGGCTACACGCGGAAGAACACTAGTTAGTGCGCGCCCCGCGCACAGACTAGGTGTAACCCCTATAAAGGGGGATGCTATGTAACCCTAAGCTTAGTTTTCTTTTTCTTCTATAAGAATATTAATCACACTCTAAACGCTTATGTGCAGCAGCCATAAGGCCAGTTTATAACAGTAGTGTAGAGATCGCCCCTATTAATTAAGTAAATTATTATATTAATGCATTAAAGCAGACCTTTCCTAGTTAGGCTAAGAGATAAAGATTTACTATTAGAGCTTCTAGGGCATAAGGACTGCCTATAAATACACTAAATTTACAGTTCCTTATAGCGGATTTATTAGAAGAACAGAGGGATAAGACCTCCCCTATAGCTAAAGCCCTTAGCTATAAGGCTTCTAATAATAAGGGAAATTCTAAGGACTAGGAAAAGAAATCTTCTAATTCTAACCCTAAGAAGGACTCTAACGCCACTAAAGAGTAGGATAAGAAGGATTTAAACCCTTCTAAAGCCTCTAAAAAGAAGAAGAAGAAAAAGAGTAGTAACAAGGAAAAACAGAAAGGAAAAGAAGCTGCTTTTACCTTAGGCTATACTCTAGCCACGGGATACGTTAAAGAATTAGATTCTAATAAATCTAGTAGCAGTGATAATAGTAGTGATTCTAAGTCTAACTTAGATGCCTCTAGTACCACTAGTAACACTACTAGCAAGCCTACTTTTAGCTACTCTAACGATGTAGTTAAAAACTCCCTTCTATATAATACAGGTTCTTCCTATTATATTTCTAATAATAAGGCTTCTTTTAGGGACTTTAAACCTCTAAAGAAAGGTAAAACTAGCGCTATAATTACAGCAGGAGGACTTATTTATCCTAAAGGAAGAGGCATAGCTATTTTTAACGTTCTAGTTAAGAAAAATCCACTAGAATATAGGCCCTTAGCTTTGCTAGATGCTCTATATTTCCTAGGCATAGATACTAACCTAGTTAGTGGGTTATCTCACTATCTAAAGGGAGGTTATCTAGCTAAAGACTAGCTATTCCTAGCTAATAAAAGCCCCTATGGGTTATTAGAACCTGCTAAACACGGCTTCTTTTTATAGATTAAGGGGCAACCTACTCCTATAATCTATAAGCATTTAACCTACCTCTCCTTTATGGGCTCTTAGTATTATAACTAACAATAATAACTAAGAGCTTATAAGAAGAAATTAGGGTTTTCCTACCCTATAGAGGTTTAAATTCCGTAACTAGCTTTTAATCCTAAGGAATATTAACAAATTAAAGAACTAGAAGATAATAATTTAACTAATTTAGCCCTATGTCCCACTAAAGCTCCTCCTAGTTAGGTATCTTCTATAGGGGGTTTAGAAAGTCTATACCCTAATAACTTAGGTAATAATAGTGGCTGTCTACTGCCCCTAGAGGCCTGTGATTCTTAAGAGGCCTAGCAACAGAGGGAGCTAGGGGATAATAGCCCTAAAAAGCTAGATTCTAGTTACAAGAAGTTACTAGATTTAGCCCTTCTTTAGCACATTTAATTAGGCTATATAGGCCTCCCTTTACTAAAGAAGTCATTAAAATTAGCTAAAGGGATCCCTGATTTTTCCGCTATTAAAGAAAAGGATTTTAATTACATAGCCTATATGCAATCTAAAGCTATTAGAAGACTAACTAAATAACCTATTTAGGACCCCCCTAGAGTTCTAGATATTCTAGAGGGAGACATGGTTAAAATCAAACCTATACCACATAATAAGAAGGCAATAGTCCTTATCCTTATTAATCGAAAATCCTAGTATAAATAGTGCTTTTTATTAGTTAATAAAGAGGGTTTAACCCTTTCTTTAGCTATTAAGGGCTTCTTTAGAGCCCTAAAAAACCAATATAACGCGTATCCTAGGCACCTTTACTTTGACGGAGGTACTGAAATTAATAACGAACTTTAGTTATAGTTATCTTCTAAAGGAATTTGCTTTAGCACCTCTTGCCCTTATATTCATAAACAGAATAGGCTAGTTAAGAGGGCTATTAGGGTTATCCTAGACTAGCTTAGGGCTACACTTTAGTGGTCTAAGCTGCCCTTATATCTATAGTCTTATATCCTTCTAGCTATAGTGGAATTAGTTAATATCATAGCTAATACGACTAAACCTTTAACCCCTAAGCAGCTATTTCTAGCTGATTTAGAGCCTAAGACTTCCTATAAGCCTGACATCTTGAAAATTAGGGCTATAGGGTCTTATTGTGAGGTCCTAATACCTCCGGAGCAAAGATCTAAGCTTTAAAAGCTAGCCCCTAGGACTATCCCTAGCCGGTTGCTAGCTACTCTAGGTTTTACTATCTATCTTGTTTATATTCCCTCTAAAAGGTTAGTTATAAAGACTAGCTTTATTAAAATTATTAAGGATATAGGCTCTATAGGGTCCCCTAAGCCTTTAGGGACTAATCCTTTAGAGGGAGAAGCCAATATCTCACGAGATAATCTAGAAGTTTAGGATAGTTACCTAAAGCCTCCTGAAAGCTTAGCGCCCGCAGCGCCCGCAGCGCCTGTACTAACAGCCCCTAGGGCGACTAACACAGCGCCTGCAACCCCTACAACGCCTGCAACCCCTACAACGCCTGCAACCCCTACAACGCCTGCAACGCCTCTAGCGCTACCCCTAGAGAGCCCTAGCTCTAGCGCCCCTAATAAGGGTGCTATTAAAAAACCGTTTTTAGATTTAGATTCTTTAATTAATTCTAATTCTATGGGTATTAATGATTTCAATATATCTTTATACGTTAAGGAGATATGCTTTAAGGCATAACAAAGGGCTAAATCATCCACTAATAACAACGATTCAGATACCCCTAAGACCTAGAAACAAGCTTTAAAAAGCAAGGATAGTTAAAAATAGATAAATACAACTTTTAACGAATTTAAGCAGCTTCTAGCTACCAGAACCTTCAAATTTATAGGGATAGACTAAATTCCTAAGGGCCAGAGGGTTCTAAAGAATAGGCTTGTTTATAAGCTTAAAAAGGATAAAGAAAATAATCCTTTAAAGTATAAGGCCTAACTCGTTGCTAAAGGGTTTATACAAATAGAAGGTTAAGATTATATTAAAACCTACGCTATAACTAGCATTCCCCCTAGTTAGCGGATTTTACTAGCCCTAGCGGCTTGTAATAACTAGGAAGTTAAATAGGTTAATTGTATAGGGGCCTTTTTAAATAGTCCACTAAAGGAATCTATTTATATGCAAATTCCTAATGGATTTACTAAATTTGCTAAGTCTTTTACACCTAAAGTAGCTAAGTTACTTAAGAAGTATAGCTACAAACCCTCTTAAAAGCAGGTTATTTTCCTACAAAAAGCTTTATATGGATTAAAACAAAGCTCTAGAGAGTGGTAGCAGGTTTTAAAGGACCTTCTTTAAAAGCTAGGCTTTTAACCCCTTATATCCAACCTAGCTGTCTTCTTTAACCTAACTATATCTACATATATAGCGACTTATGTGGTTAACTGCCTTCTAATAGGACTAGATCTAGCTTATATTAATAAGCTAAAGAAGCTACTTTATAAAGCTTATCCTATAGAAGACCGTAGGCTAGTAGAATTTTTCCTAGGCGTTTAAATCACTAGAAATCGAAAGAAAGGGACCTTAACTATTTACTAGTCCTAGTATATTTCTAAAGCCCTAGAAAGATTTAATATAAAGGATGCTAGACCTATTAAAATTCCTCTATAACCTGGAATTATAAAATAGGTAGACCACCTAACTAAACCTCTTTCCCCCCCTAATCACAAGCTATATTAAAGTATTATAGGGACTATTATGTACCTAATGCTCCTTACAAGACCTAATATTGCCTTTCTAGTTTAGTGGCTTTCTATAGCGCTATCTAAGCTGTTTATAGAGCATCTTAATGCTTCTAAACATTTACTTAGGTACCTTTTAGGCTCTATAGGTTATTCTATAACTTATAGAAGGTCTAAAGCTACTATAGCTTCTGTAACCCTTATTAGCTTCTATAATAGCGACTTCGCGGGTAATAAGTCCTCTAAATTAACCTATGCTTATCTCTATAAGCTAGCTAAAGGACCTATTAGCTAGAAATCAAAGAAAGTAACTATAATAGCTTTATCTACATTAGAGGCTAAATCTAACGCCTTATGTGAAGCTATTAGGGAGCTAGAGTGGCTTTATAGTCTCTTTAAAGAGATAAAGCTACCTATAGCACCTCTAGTACTAATTTTTAGTAATAACTAAGGCGCTATTACAACCGCTAATAACCCTACTCTTCATAGCAAAACAAAGCATACCCTGCTAAAATTCAACTATACTAGAGAAAAGGTACAGAAGGGTATAGCTAAGGTTATCTACATTAACACTAAAGAGATGCCTATAGATAGTTTAACTAAGCCCCTGCCTAATAATAAATTTTAACAATTTATCTAACTGTTAGGTCTTACAAATACAAAGGCCTAGTTTAAAAACCAACTAAAAAGTCAAAAAAACCAAAAAATCAACAAAAACACTGGAATTACGCCTAAAAGTTATCGATTTTACTGTTTTTAGTCTTTAAAAAGTTATTGGATTTATTATTGGATTTATGGTTGACTTAGATATCTATTAAAGAGCTAAGTCTAGGTATCGAATTAGTTACCTCATACTTTTCTAGAGGGAGTGTTAAAATAATGCTATTTATAGCACTATTTTATAGGCCCACTAGTTGCCTTGTTGCGTTGTTGTAACGTTAGTTACGAGCGTTGCTTGCAGCGTTGTTTGTTATAACCTGCGTTCCCACAACTAACCCACAGGCTTGTATAACTAAGCTAACTAGGTTACCCTATAGGGAAGCTAAAATTAACTGTAACTAGGCAACTAGTAGTCATATAAAAGGCTAACGTATACTGTTTGAATCCTTGAATTTTTCTGGATTTAATGGTATATTTTATTAATAGGGTTGTTTATTAAAGTGCTTAGTTAGGCCACCTAGGTAGCTAGTTTATATAGCTATAAGTCGATTTTTTATTTTTCCTATACAAATAGGTTTTGCGGAAAATAAAAAGTAGCTCCTAAGACCTCTCTAGCGGTCTAGATCCTCCGATACGGTTAGTAGGTCTATAAGAGGACTAGAAATCCTCTTATTGCTTATTAGATTGTCCGTACTAGCTAGGGATTAACTATATTTAACCATCAAAGCTCTCTATCTTGCAGAATACGCTATAATCTAGTGAATCTAGAAGCCGCCGCACTAGAATCTACTAGGGAGGTCTTCCTATCCCTCTAGTTAGATTCCCTTCCATTTTCAATAGGAACAAATTTAGAGCTTTTGCATAGGGATTCTTTCTAAGATTTAGAGGATAGCACTACCTAATTATAAGGGTAAGGCACTTGCTATAGGTCCTTCTAGCCCCCCTAGGGACCCTAGTAGGATAGATATAGAAGGTTAACTAGCTATTTAGGCTAGTACTTTGCACCTATAAAGTCAAATTAAATAATAAGGCAAGACCTTAGCTAATTTTATTAGGCATAGCGAGGATAATTGTATTAAAAACGAGGCTAGCATTAATAATCTTCTAGAGAAATTAACGCAAACTATAACTATTATGCAAGGTCTTTAGGCTTCTAATAGACCTAAGGAAGAAAATACTAAGGTTCTAGAAGAAGACCTAATAGCTACTACTTCTATAAGCATACCTTCTAGTAACTTATAAGCTGCCTTTAATACAGGTGCTATAAAGGAACTAAATAAGAAGGTTCACTCTATTCCAGAGGGAGCTAAGCTAAAAGGCCCTAAAAACTATGATTAGTGGAAGCAAGCCCTAAGCATTTAATTTAGAGCCCTAGTGTTATGAACTAGCCTTATGGCTGCTGCACATAAGCGTTTAGAGTGTGATTAATATTCTTATAGAAGAAGAAAAAGACTAAGCTTAGGGTTATATAGCATCCCCCTTTATAGGGGTTATACCTATTGAAAATGGAAGAGAATCTAGCTAGAGGGATAGGAAGACCTCCTGTCAAGGCTTCTAGGCCGGATTGGATAGAATAGGGTGATAGTATAGATAAGTAGCAGCTAGATAGCTAAAGGTAGGTGGTAATGCTTAAGGGTTTTAATCTCTAGCCTCCCACATTCTATATGTGTGACCTTTGCCTAAATACCCCCTTTACGCATATATAACTAGCTTATAGTAGCCTTATAGCTAGGGCGCTATAAGCCCTAAGTAGGTCTTACTATATATAATGCTATTGCCTCTATTGCCTATATCACTCTATAGCCTCTATAACCCTAATATAGTACCCCCTTTACTTTATAATTTCCCTTAATTATACTTACTACCTAGTTAGTGTAAACTTACTATTCTAATTTTCCTATATAACTCTTATCCTATATGTCCTAATGCAAGGCATAAGGAGATAATAGCCCTATTAATAATAGGTTTAGCTATTATTTCCTACCTTACCTATAAGCTCTTAGTTATAATATAGTTATAGCTATAGAGTTACTTTATAAATGCTTATATCCTTATTCTTACTAGTTTTATAAAAGTAAATACCCTATATTATATTTTCTTATTAGCTAAAAGGGATAGGGTATTAGACACTATATATTAGGGTGTATTTAATTATAAGTTCTAGTGAAGTTACTATAAGCTTACTAGGTATATGTAGTTAGCTATAACCTTAGCTATTAATAGCTATAACGCTAGCTTTTTAACCTATAGCTTACTTTCGCTACCTATATAAATTACTTAAGGGGTCTATAGTTAATATAAAAAAGACTAAATTTCCCCTCCTTTTTCTCTTCCTTTTCTCCTTATCCCTCTTAATTTTTAATATTAAATTTATAAGTTAGCCCTACTAGCCTTATAGTAGCGTTCTTACTACTATTACTTAGTAGTTACTAACCTTATCTAGAGTCTCCTTCTTATTATCTTATATTTTATTTGCTTTTATAGTTAGTATCTTACTACTTTACTTTCTACTTACTTGCTACTAACTTATAGCTAGGTTATAATATCTTCTATCTACCTAATAACTCCTAGACCTATAGCGCCTACCCTAGAGAAATCCCCTTATAAGAGGGCTTTATAGGCTTTAAAGACTTCTATATAAGTTTACCTCTTATTTACTATATTATAGCTACTAACTTACTAAATTAGTATAATAAAAATTCCTTGCCTTTACTATAGTTAGTAGGTAGTAATGTAGTAAATTACTCCTAAAGATAATAGAGCTAAACCTTAATATATTATAGATAGGAAACTAGTCCCTAATAAGTGTTACTATTCCCCTAGTATAACTAAGCTACTTCTCTCCTACTCTTATATTACTAACTTAGGTTAGGTAATTCCTTAAAGTGCGCTTACTATATAAAAAATAATAAAATATATGTTAGCGTAAGTATCCCTTTAAAGGCTATTACTTTTAGCTAGCTAACCTATTACTAGTGTCCTATAAGAATTATAATCCTTTATTATAAGTTCTTTAAGATTATAAAGAAGGTTCCTAAAGGTAGCCCTTACTATTAGTATTTAGTAAGATTATTAATTCTAGTAACTTAGTTAGAGCTAACTTATTACTAGGCTCTAGTGCGTATAAAATATAAATTATATAATATGCTCTTTACTATAAAGAACGCGAATTACTATAGGAGAGTTTATTAGGCCTATCTAACTATAAAGGCTACTTATAAGGCTAATGCTAATAAACGCGCTATAATATTATAGCTTTTTAACACTACTAACCTTAAGGTGTAAATTAATATTACTAATAGCCTACGCTTTATAGCTTAATATGCCCTTATAGTAAGTCCTATTATCTTTAGTGTGGCTTCTAATTTGCTAACTTATAGCTAGTTTATAGACTACACTACTGTTAAAATAATGCTATTTATAGCACTATTTTATAGGCCCACTAGTTGCCTTGTTGCGTTGTTGTAACGTTGGTTACGAGCGTTGCTTGCAGCGTCTGTTATGACTTGCGTTCCCACAACCAACCCACGGGCTTGTATGACTAAGCCAACTAGGCTGCCCTATAGGGAAGCTAAAATCGACTATAACTAGGCAACTAGTAGTCGTATAAAAGGCTGACGTATACTGTTCGAATCCTTGAATTTTTCTGGATTTAATGGTATATTTTGTTAATAGGGTTGTCTATTAAAATACTTAGTTAGACTACCTAGGCAGCTAGTTTGTATGGCTGTGAGTTGATTTTTTATTTTTCCTATATAAATGAGTTTTGCGGAAAATAAAAAGTAGCTCCTAAGACCTCTCTAGCGACCTAGATCCTCTAATACGGTTAGTTAGTCTATAAGGGGACTAGAAATCCTCTTATTGCTTGTTAGACTGTCCGTACTAGCTAGGAATCAACTATATTTAACTATTAAAGCTCTCTATCTTGCAGAATACGCTATAATCTAGTGAATCTAGAAGCCGCCGCATTAGAATCTAGTAGGGAGGTCTTCCTATCCCTCTAGCTAGATTCCCTTCCTATTTTCAAAAGGTTATAAGCCCAGAAGGCCTATAGATTACTACATTACTGCGTTATTCTACTGCGATTACTGCTTGATTTTAGGTACTAGTTACCACCTACTATACCTATGGGCTCTTAAGATTACGAAGGAAATCACTAGAAGTTAAAGCTAAAGCTTTTTATCTACTAGCGCCACGCATCGCAATATCAGACCCTTAGTGTTAAAAATCAACTACAGCTGCACCCGCAACCACCACATTGCAACCTGTAACTATCTAGTTACAACCATAACCCTTTTAGTGATTCTATTCACTATTGCGACCGTTATATTTAATATTATCTATAATAGTAGATACGCTGTATCCTTCTGAAATTATTGGATATCTAGTATATCTATACTAGGCTTTTTGACCTATTACACTACGTTGCATGCACTATACATTACGTTACGTTGCGTTGTAACTTCTGTAATACCTATTATCTATGATTCCTTTACTTAGTGTTAAGAAAATTTTCTTAGAGACCCCTCTCCGCCATTTTTCTGCCTATGCATACTAAAGACCCACTTTTTAGACCTAAGGGCTGCCCTCTTAAACGGTCCTGCCATATAATTTATGTGCGTAACTAGATTGCAACATAAGCAATTTCTAGCGCGCGTTATTTACAATAGGAACAAATTTGGAGCTTCTATATAGGGATTCTTTTCCTTTTTAGGGGATTTTTTAGAAGATAGCACTACCTAGTTATAAGGGTAAGGCCCTTGCTATAGGGTTTTCTAGCCCCCCTAGGGACCCTAGTAGGATGGATATAGAAGGTTAACTAGCTGTTTAGGCTAGTACTTTGCACCTATAAAGTTAAATTAAATAATAAGGCAAGACCTTATCTAATTTTATTAGGCATAGCGAAGAAAATCGTATTAAAAACGAGGCTAGCATTAATAATCTTCTAGAGAAATTAACGCAAACTATAACTATTATGCAAGGTCTTTAGGCTTCTAATAGACCTAAGGAAGAAAATACTAAGGTTTTAGAAGAAGACCTAGCTACTACTTCTGCGAGCGTACCTTCTAGTAACTTATAAGCTACCTTTAATACAGGTGCTATAAAGGAACTAAATAAAAAGGTTTACTCTATTCTAGAGGGAGCTAAGCTAAAAGGCCCTAAAAACTATAATTAGTGAAAGCAAGCCCTAAGTATACAATTTAGAGCCCTAGGATTACCTAAATTTATAGATAATCTAAGCCTAGCAGGCTATCTAGCTAACTGTAACTAAGCTATTCTTTTAATAATATTAAGAGATAGTTATTAACCTAGACTATAGGCTGCTATATGTTAGCAAAAATCCCCTAAAGAAGCCTATAAAGTCCTTATTAGGTAGTATTCGCAGAGTGCTAAAATCTAGCGTGGTACACTATATGCTAGCTACTACTCCCTAAACTTTTTAAGTTATAAGGGATCTTTAGAGGCTTTTAATGCTAATTTTAATAATTTACTAGCTAGACTATAGCTTTGTAGTGTAGAGATTGCCCCTATTAATTAAGTAAATTATTATATTAATGCATTAAAGCAGACCTTTCCTAGTTAGGCTAAGAGACAAAGATTTACTATTAGAGCTTCTAGGGCATAAGGACTGCCTGTAAATACCCTAAATTTACAGTTCCTTATGGCGGACTTATTAGAAGAATAGAGGGATAAAACCTCCCCTATAGCTAAAGCCCTTAGTTATAAGGCTTCTAATAATAATAAGGGAAATTCTAAGGACTAGGAAAAGAAGTCTTCTAATCCTAACCCTAAGAAGGACTCTAACGCTACTAAAGAGCAGGATAAGAAGGATTTAAACCCTTCTAAGGCCTCTAAAAAGAAGTAGAAGAAGAAAAAGAGTAGTAATAGGGAAAAACAGAAAGGAAAAGAAGCTACTTTTGCTTTAGGCTATACCCTAGCCACAGGATACGTTAAAGAATTAGATTCTAATGAATCTAGCAGTAATAATAGTAGTGATTCTAATTCTGATTTAGATAGTTCTAGTGCCTCTACCACTAGTAACACTACTAGTAAGCTTACTTTTAGCTACTCTAACGATGTGGTTAAAAACTCCCTTTTGTATAATATGGGTTTTTCCTATTATATTTGTAATAATAGGGCTTCTTTTAGGGACTTTAAACCTCTAAAGAAAGGTAAAACTAGCGGTATAATTACAGCAGGAGGACCTATTTTTCCTAAAGGAAGAGGCATAGCTGTTTTTAACGTTCTAGTCAAGAAAAATCCACTAGAATATAGGCCTTTAGCTCTACTAGATGCCCTATATTTCCTAGGTATTGATACTAACCTAGTTAGTGGGTTATCCCACTATCTAAAGGGAGGTTATCTAGCTAAAGACTAGCTATTCCTAGCTAATAAAAGCCCCTGTGGGTTATTAGAACCTGCTAAACACGGCTTCTTTTTATAGATTATAGGGCAACCTACTCCTACAATCTGTAAGCATTTAACCTACCTCTCCTTTATAGGCTCTTAGTATTGCAACTAACAAGGATAACTAAGAGCTTATAAGACTAAATTAGGGTTCTCCTACCCTATAGAGGTTTAAATTCCGCAACTAGCTTTTAATCCTAAGGAATATTAACAAATCAAAGAGCTAGAAGACAATGATTTAGAAGATTTAGCCCTATGTCCCACTAAAGCTCCTCCTAGTTAGGCATCTTCTATAGGGGGTTTAGAAGGTCCATACCCTAATGACTTAGGTGACGATAGTGGCCGTCTACTGCCCCTAGAGGCCTATAATTCTTA
The DNA here is from genome assembly GCA_024072835.1 of Epichloe amarillans. Taxonomy (NCBI): domain Eukaryota; kingdom Fungi; phylum Ascomycota; class Sordariomycetes; order Hypocreales; family Clavicipitaceae; genus Epichloe; species Epichloe amarillans. The sequence continues at coordinate 1,074,758 of CP099637.1, read as the reverse complement.
AGAGGCCTAGCAACAGAGGGAGCTAGGGGATAATAGCCCTAAAAAGCTAGATTCTAGTTACAAGAAGTTACTAGATTTAGCCCTTCTTTGGCACATTTGATTAGGCCATATAGGCCTCCCTTTACTAAAGAAGTCAATGAAATTAGCTAAAGGGATCCCTGATTTTTCCGCTATTAAAGATAAGGATTTTAACTGCATAGCCTATATGCAATCTAAAGCTATTAGAAGACTAACTAAACAACCTATTTAGGACCCCCCTAGAGTTTTAGATATTCTAGAGGGAGATACGGTTAAAATCGAACCTATACTGCATAATAAGAAGGCTATAGTCCTTATACTTATTGATTAAAAATCCTGGTATAAATAGTGCTTTTTATTAGCTAATAAAGAAGGTTTAACCCTTTCTTTAGCTATTAAGGGCTTCTTTAGGGCCCTGAAAACCCGATATAACGCGTATCCTAGGCACCTTCACTTTAACGGAGGTACTGAAATTAATAATAAACTTTAGTTATAGTTATCTTCTAAAGGAATTTGTTTTAGCACCTCTTGCCCCTATATTCACGAACAGAATAGGCTAGTTAAGAGGGCTATTAGGGTTATCCTAGACTAGCTTAGGGCTACACTTTAGTGGTCTAAGCTGCCCTTATATCTATAGTCTTATATCCTTCTAGCTATAGTGGAATTAGTTAATATCACAGCTAATACAACTAAACCTTTGACCCCTAAGTAGCTATTTCTAGCTAATTTAGAGCCTAAGACTTCCTATAAGCCTAACTTCTTGAAAATTAGGGCTATAGGGTCTTATTATAAGGTCCTAATACCTCTGGAGCAGAGATCTAAGCTTTAAAAGCTAGCCCCTAGGACTATTCCTAGTCGGTTGCTAGCTACTCTAGGTTCTACTATCTATCTTGTTTATATTCCCTCTAAAAGGTTAGTTATAAAGACTAGCTTTGTTAAAATTATAGAGAATATAGGCTCTGTAGGGTCCCCTTAGCCTTTAGGGACTAATCCTTTAGAGGGAGAAGCCAATATCTCACGAGATAATCTAGAAATTTAGGATAGTTACCTAAAGCCTCCTAAAAGCCTAGCGCCCGCAGCGCCCGCAGCGCCTGTGCTAACAGCCCCTGGGGCGACTGATATAGCGCCCGCGACAACGCCTACAGCGCCTGCAATGCCTCTAGCGCTACCCCTAGAGAGCCCTAGCTCTAGCGCCCCTAATAAGGGTGCTATCGAAAAACCGTTTTCAGATTTGGATTCTTTAATCAATTCTAATTCTATGGATATTAATGATTTCAATATATCTTCATACGTTAAGGAGATATGCTTTAAGGCACAACAAAGATGTAAATCATCCACTAATAACGATTCGGATACCCCTAAGACCTGGAAACAAGCTTTAAAAAGTAAGGATAGTCGAAAATAGATGGATGCAACATTTAACGAATTTAAATAGCTTCTAGCTGCTAGAACCTTCAAATTTATAGGGATAGACCAAATTCCTAAGGGCTAGAGGGTTCTAAAGAATAGGCTTGTTTACAAGCTTAAAAAGGATAAAGAAAATAATCCTCTAAAATACAAGGCCTGACTCATTACTAAAGGGTTTATGTAGATAGAAGGTTAAGATTATATCGAAACCTACGCTATAACTAGCATTCCCCCTAGTTAGCGGATTTTACTAGCCCTAGCGGCTTGTAATGACTAGGAAGTTAAATAGGTTGATTTTATAGGGGCCTTTCTAAATAGTCCACTAAAGGAATCTATTTATATGTAAATACCTAATAGATTTACTAAGTTTGCTAAGTCTTCTACACCTAAAGTAGCTAAGTTACTTAAGAAGTATAGCTACAAACCCTCTTAAAAGCAGGTTATTTTCCTACAAAAGGCTTTATATGGATTAAAACAAAGCTCTAGAGAGTGGCAGCAGGTTTTAAAGGACCTTCTTTGGAAGCTAGGCTTTTAACCCCTTATATCCGACCTAGCTGTCTTCTTTAACCCAACTACATCTACATATATAGCGACTTATGTGGATAACTGTCTTCTAATAGGACTGTATCTAGCTTATATTAATAGTGTTAAAATAATGCTATTTATAGCACTATTTTATAGGCCCACTAGTTGCCTTGTTGCGTTGTTGCAACGTTAGTTACGGGCGTTGCTTGCAGCGTTCTGTTGTGACTTGCGTTGTTCCCACAACCAACCCACGGGCTTGTATGACTAAGCCGACTAGGTTACCCTATAGGGAAGCTAAAATCGACTGTAACTAGGCAACTAGTAGTCATATAAAAGGCTGACGTATACTGTTCGAATCCTTGAATTTTTCTGGATTTAATGGTATATTTTATTAATAGGGTTGTATACTAAAATGCTTAGTTAGGGCACCTAGGCAGCTAGTTTGTATGGCTGTGAGTCGATTTTTTATTTTTCCCATACAAATGAGTTTTGCGGAAAATAAAAAGTAGCTCCTAAGACCTCTCTAGCGACCTAGATCCTTTAATACGGTTGGTAGGTCTATGAGGGGACTAGAAATCCTCTCATTGCTTGTTAGACCGTCCGTTAGCTAGGAATCAACTGTATTTAACTATCAAAAGCTCCTAATCTTGAAGAATAAGCTATAATCTAGTGAATCTAGAAGCCGCCGCGTTAGAATCTACTAGGGAGGTCTTCCTATCCCTCTAGTTAGATTCCCTCCCTATTTTCAATAAATAGGCTAAAGAAGCTACTTTATAAAGCTTATCCTATAGAAGACCGTGGGCCAGCCGAATTTTTCCTAGGCGTTTAAATCACTAGAAATCGAAAGAAAGGGACCCTAACTATCCACCAGTCCTAGTACATTTCTAAAGCCCTAGAAAGATTCAATATAAAAGATGCTAGACCTATTAAAATTCCCCTATAACCTGGAATTATAAAACAGGTAGACCACCTAACTAAACCTCTTTCCCCCCCTAATCACAAGCTATATCAGAGTATTATAGGGACTATTATGTACCTAATGCTCCTTACAAGACCTGATATTGCCTTTCCGGTTCAGTGGCTTTCCACAGCGCTAGCTAAGCCGTTTATAGAGCATCTTAATGCTTCTAAACATTTGCTTAGGTACCTTTTAGGCTCTATGGGTTATTCTATAACTTATAGAAGGTCTAAAGCTACTACAGCTTTTGCAACCCTTATTAGCTTCTGTGATAGCGACTTCGTGGGTGATAAGTCCTCTAAATTAACCTATGCTTATCTCTATAAGCTAGCTAAAGGACCTATTAGCTAGAAATCGAAGAAAGCAACTATAATAGCTTTATTTACATTAGAGGCTAAATCTAATGCCTTATGTGAAGCTATTAGGGAGCTAGAGTGGCTTTATAGTCTCTTTAAAGAGATAAAGCTGCCTATAGCACCTCTAGTACTAATTTTTAGTAATAACTAAGGCGCTATTACAACCGCTAATAACCCTGCTCTTTATAGCAGAATAAAGCATACCCTGCTAAAATTTAACTATACTAGAGAAAAGGTACAGAAGGGTATAGCTAAGGTTATGTTATGGACTCGAGCTACAAGCTCGGGTCTTTGGCGGAGAAAAGGGGGATCCGAAGAGGCTCCGTAAAGAAAGCAGGCTACACGCGGAAGAACACTAGTCTATGCGCGCCCTGCGCACGGACTAGGTGCGACCCCTATAAAGGGGGATACTATGTAACCCTAAGCTTAGTCTTCTTCTTCTTTTATAAGAATATTAATCACACTCTAAACGCTTATATATAGTAGCTATAAGGCTAGTTTATAATATTTAATATTCTTTACTATAAGCACTTAGATACTAGTAAATATACTATTACCCCTAGAAATAGAAATAAATAAAGTATTAGGACTATATAAGGTAGTTACTAAGCAAACTATATAGATAAATTAACTTATTAAGTAGCTAGAGGTATATCTATATATAGCTTAACTAAAATAAAAACTAATCCTTATAGGTCCCCTATTTAATAGGGATAAGGTACTATTCTTAGCATAGAAAGGTTTTATAACATATAAGCTAGTCTTAGACTAGGACTTTATTAGCACTATATAGGACTAGTAATTCTATATTTTCTAGAACCTATCTCTAAAGGTCTAGGCATATATAGCTCCTTACTTTAAAAAGGGTTACTTACTTAAATACTATTTAGACTAGTTTCTTAACTACCTTAGGGAAATATTTAATAACCCTTATTAATAGGAAATAGCTATTATAGAAATTAACTAGCTTATATAATAATAGAATAAGCGTTTTAGTGACTTTTATATTTAATTTAAATAAAAATTAGCTTTTATAGGAGGGTTAGGATAGGCTAACGCTATAAAGCTAGCTAAGTTATGTATAGCACTTAATAAGCAAATAAGGGACTATAGTATAGGTAAGGATATGCCTTGTATAGACTACTTATTAGCAGTGGCTTAATACCGCGCTATTACGCTAGACATTAAGTCCTATTAATTAGAGGAAAAACATTAGGTTTAAAAGTTTACTTTACCTACGGCTAGCGTGGCTAAATAACACGCATGTAACAAGGACACACTAATAATAGACATATAATCCATAGGTATAGCTAGCACCTAAAAAAAATCTAGCTAGTCCCTAGGATAGTCCTCTTAGCTAAAGAAGCAGGCTAAATAGGTCTTAGAAGTAGTGCTAGTAGTATACTAAGAGGAGGGTAAGTGCATGTGTTATAGATCTACTAAGCACTTTATCTTAGGATACATATTACATGCCACTATTCCCTCACGGGGAAAATTATCTATTAATATATATAATTTAGCAAAGACTAAGCCTAAAGAGCTAGGGAGTAATTCTAAGGAGTAGTTAGGAAAAGAATAACCCCTTTATTAAGTTATTTAAGAGGGGTTAAGAGAAGGGAGTAGGAGGAGGCATTATAGCATATAGTTATTATAGATAAGGACTTTTAATAGATTTAGGATAATATAGATTTAATACCCTTTTTAGTCCTAGTATTAATTAATAAGACTACCTTTACAGATGCTTAGATTAATATAGGTTATAACTACTACGCTGCTATAAGTAAGCGCCTTATCTAAAAGCTTTAACTAGAACGCATTCCCTTACTATCTAGGAGGTTAGTATGCACTATAGTTAGTGTGAAAAAAGAGGGAAAGGAGAGATAGGAAAAGCATTTATTTATATTATATATTATACGCTTTTAGATAGATATAGATAGATAGGAGACACTAATTATAGCATATTTAATCCTAGGATTAACTAAAGAGTTAATCCTAGGGACACTATAAATAACGCGTTATAACATAACCCTGTGGATAAAATAACGTTAACTAAGCATTAGTTTAGCAAACAACCTAATTATATAGGCTTCTATAGATAGAAAGATAGAATACCTTATAGTAGCAGTCCTTAGATTAACGTTCGTAGGGATAGTACGTAAGGCAAAGCAATAGAAGCAATATATCTAGCTTTTAGCCATAAGTCTGCGAGAAATAATATCTGTCTTACAGATTAATGTAACACTAGAGGCGTTAGAATAGGAGCTCTTAGCTTTCTTACTAGAAACGTTATAGGACTTTAAGGACCTATTCCTAGAGAGTAAGGTAAATGTTTTACCCCTATATTAGGGGAAGTTAGATTACTATATTTGTCTTAAGAAGGATACAGAAGGGAATATATTAGACTTGCTATAGGCACTATTATATAGCATGCCTTGCTAACACTTACTTAAGATTAGGAAGCAAGTTACTAACCTTATAGATAAGGGTTAGATCTAGGTAAGTTTATTATTAGCGGTAGCACTAGTTCTATTAGTTAAGAAGCTAGGGGGTGGATAGAGGTTCTATATAGACTATTACGCGTTAAATAAGATCACAGAATAGGACTATTATCCCTTACTACTAGTTAAGGAAATATTACGGTTATTATTAGAGGCAAAGTGGTTTACTAAGCTAGACATAAGAGTAGCGTTTCACTATATACGGATTACAAAAGGTAAGGAACACTAGATAGCATTCTATATATAATTTGGATTATTTAAGTGGCTTATTTACCTGTTTAGTCTAGCAGGCGCCCCTATAACCTTTTAGAGGTATATTAATAGGGCACTTAGTAGGATTCTTAGAGACTATGTAATAGCATATCTTAATAATATATTAGTTTACTTAGGGGGTTTATAAAAAGACTATATAGAGAAAGTCTAGGGGGTGCTAGCTAGGCTACGCTAGGCTAGCTTAAACCTAGACATTAAGAAGTGTGTGTTTGTAACAAAAGAAGTTAAATATCTTAGGTTTATTATCCACGTAGGAAAAGAGATTTGTCTAGACCCTAAGAAGATTATAGTAATTAGGGACTAGGAGGCACTAATAAGGATATAGGGAGTACGCGGGTTTCTAGGCTTTACTAACTTCTATTATAACTTTATATCCTAATTTTTAGAAGTTATAGGACCCCTATTAGACTTAATAAAGAAAGGCATACTATTTTACTAGATAGAGGAGTGTGAAAAAGCATTTAAAGCTTTAAAGCTAGCTTTTATATTATATCCTATCCTTATACAATAGGATCCTAAGAAAGATATAGTGGTTAAGGCAGACTACTCTAGGATAGCATTAGGTAGTTATCTCTTATAGGCTAGTGAAGGCAGCATATTATATCTAGTAGCGTATTACTTAGCTTGCTTATAGCTAGCGGAAAGGAACTATATAATCTATAATAAGGAGTTACTTATAATTATCTCCTACCTTAAAGCGTAGTTAGTAAAGCTATAGAGTGTTAGCAAGCCGTTTATAATCCTAACGGACTATAAGAACCTAGAGTACTTTACTACACTAAGGGAGATGTTAGAATAGTAGGCTAGATAGGCAAAGACTCTTACACTCTTTAACTTCTATTTATGTTATAAACCTAGCACATAAGCGGGATAGCTAGATACGCTATTAAGATAATATTAAGAAGATCTATAAGCGGGTAAACTAATGGCATTAATAGTGTAATTAGCTTTAACACTAATAGGTTATACCTTTAAGAAGGGTATGTTAAGCGTAAGCATATAACTAGTTAGGGTAGTAGAAAGCATATAGATAAGGGAGGATCCTAGTTATAATACAAACTTACCTAAGGGCGTAGTAATGTTTGCAAATACCTACCTATAGTTACTTTAGGACTAAGCTATAGTGTAAGATAAAACATATAGGGCATAGCTAAATATAGTGAAGTTAGGAGAATAAAAGTTCCTAGAAGCAGCAAGCATAAGAGAATAGATTGCAAACTACTAGATTAGCGCAGGAGAAGTGCTTTAATTTTAGGGCTAGATATAGGTCCTAAAGTAAGAGCCTTTAACTATAACTCTAATTTAACAGGCCTATAACTCTCCCTTACTAGGCTATCTAGGGCAGAACACTACTTTTAAGGCGCTTTATAGGGACTTTTATTAGGATAGTATGTTATAGGATATAGCATAGGTAGTCTATAATTATTACTGCTATAAGGAAAGGAAAAGCCACTAACTAAGGCAAGGCTTGTTAAAACTAATACCACTGCCTAATAGATATTAGTTACAAATTTTAATAGACTTTATAACTAACCTTCTAGTAGAGAAGCTAGATAACCTATGGTTCCTTATAGTTATTACGGACTAACTCTCTAAGTATATATAGCTTAAAGCTATAACATTAATAGGGGCTAAAGCGTGTGCGAAATAGTTTAAACACTGCTAGTAGTGTTTCTATAGTTTCCTAAATTAAATTATTACAGATTAAGGATTAGACTAGTTAAGTAGCTTTTAGATAGAGCTCTGCTAGAAGGTAGGCATAGAATAGCTCCTATTAACATTATATTATCCCTAAACTAATAGCGAAATAGAATAAGCTAACTAGGAGGTGCTTATAGTTTTATAGGTATTACTATCCTTCTCTTAGTTTAACTAGCTAGACTATTTACTAGCTTATTAACTAGCGTTAAATAATAGGGACTTATTAGTAATAGAAGTAAGCGTAAATATAGCACTACATAGATTTAATATGCTAACTATCTAGGAAGCATTGTATATAGGCACCTTAGTAACTTTAGTAAAAGGGAGGGCCTAGGCATTCTTAAAACATTTAAAGGATAGCATAGACCTAACATAGGCTACTATAGCTTTTATCTAATAATAGCAGTAGGAGAACACAAATAGTAGGCATAGACTAGCGGAATAGTTCTAAGTAGGAGACTATATATAGCTAAGTCTCCGAAATATTAAGACAAACCGCCTATGCAAGAAACTAGATTAGGTAATAGCAAAGTATAAGGTACTTAAGGTTCTAATGCTACTAATAGTTAAATTAGATATGCTAAGGGGGATATACCCTGTATTTTATATTAACTTAATATAAAGGGTAGTAAATAATCTATTACTAAGCTAAAAGTTAGCTAATAAACGCCTACCCCTAGAGCTAATTATAATAGATACTAATAATAACCTTACTAAGTACTAGGTTAAGGAGATTCTTATAGCTAAAAACGCATAAGGTTAGGGGTTAAATTGTAATATATTAGTAAAATAGAAAGGTTACATATAGCTAACATAGGAACTATTAGAAAGCGTTTTAGACACAGAGGCACTAGATAGGTTTAAGTTATAATAGGGGGATATATAAATAAATAATAGTTCGCAAAGGGTATAATTTAATTTAACTACTAAGAACTATTAATACAGCTATCCTCTAGCTTATACGTAATATAGCGCCACTGTTTTATAACAAAGGAAAAAGATAAAAACTAAAAAAAAAAAATTAAGGAGAAGGAGAAGAGTAAGGGCAGGGGTAATGTTCTTAAGTAACCTTTTTAGTTAACTATATAATAGCCGCGGTTAGGTTATGGGATTTCTTTGTAGCCTGCTCCTAGGCCTAGATAGACTGCTAAAGGGTCTTATTTATATTAGATATGCTATGAAAAAATTCGGTGGTAAGAGAGTTAGAGCCCTGTTAAGTGGGCGTGGTTTAAGTAAGCATAAGGGCTTACGCTTTAGTTATGCCTTAGGCGTAGGTTATACCTATAGGGGAAGTAGCTAAAGGTATAGCTTTAGTAGGATTAATTTAGGTAGTGGTAAGCATACTATTAAAACGTTTTTAGTAGTGGATAAAAGTTTTAGTAAGGATAGCGTAATGCCCTTTTTTAGAGGTAGTTTGCTTTATAGCTAGAGTCTTAATAGCTTTATTAGCACCTATAAGGGTATTAAGGTGCTTAAAGGCATAATGTAATTTTAGGTCTGCGTAGTATAAGTATATCTCCTAGATATATAAATAATAGGTAGTATAGCAAGGGGCATAGGCCTAGTTCGCGCCTAGCATATAGGCATGCGTACCCTTAGTATAAAGATTATTAATATAGGGCGCGTAAGGAAACTTATGCTTCTCTCTATTAGAGAGGGCTTTATTACTAGAGTTACCCTTAAGGATATATTTACTAAGGTATATGCCCTTAGGTAAGCTAGAAAGAGAAGGAGGAGAAGGTAAAGGTAGCGTAAATATAGCACTAGTAAGGGTAGTAGTAATATTAAATATAATAGTAGTGAAACATAGGCTAATAGAAAGATAAAAGGATTTAAAAAGAAAGTAATAAGGATTTTTAAGGAGGAATAGTAATGTTATAAAGAGAAAGGATTAGATTTTAGGGGGAAAAGAAAGAGAGTATTTATATTCCTTAGAGAATGCTTATAGTCTCTAGTTAAAGGCTAGAGTAAATGCGTGGCTAGAAGATAGCTAGTATTAGATAGGGGTAATATATTATAATAATAGGGTTATAGTAGTTAGAGTTAAGGTGAAAGCTAATGTGAAGTTAGCATTTAGGTAGTAATAGGCAAAAGGTAAGAAATAGGTAATAATACAAAGTATTAAAAGTAGTTAGTAATAGACTAGAAAAAGGATAGGCTAGTGTTTTCTATAAGCGAAGTTAGCATACGTAGGGTAGCGGCGTAATAGAGATAGTTAGGAGTAAGGCAGGTCTATAGTAAAAATTTTTTAACTTTACTTAGTTAAGTCTAGGATTTACCTTAGACCTACGCGCAGTGAGGTAGGCTTTACACACACTAAAGCTATACCCTATAAGTTAATAACACGCATTTATATTTAGTTTAGCTAGATAAGAAGAGAATAGAAGGGGATAAGTAAGGGGGTATATTATAGACTTAAGCTATAAGCTTAGGTCTTTAGCAGAGGAAAGGGGGATCTAAAGAGGCTTTATAAAGAAAGCAGGCTACACATAGAAGAACACTAGTCTATGCGCGCCTCGCGCATAGACTAGGTGCAACCCCTATAAAGGGGGATGCTATGTAACCCTAAGCTTAGTCTTCTTCTTCTTCTGTAAGAATATTAATCACACTCTAAACGCTTATGTGCAGCAGCCATAAGGCTAGTTCATAACAGGTTATCTATATTAACACTAAAGAGATGCCTGCAGATGGTTTAACTAAACCCCTGCCTAATAATAAATTTTAATAATTTATCCAACTATTAGGCCTCACGAATACAAAGGCTTAATCTAAACCAACAAAATCAACTAAAAAGTCAAAAAACCGAAAAAGATTAACAAAAATACTGGAATTACGCCTAAAAGTTATTGATTTTGCTGTTTTTAGTTTAAAAGTTATTAGATTTATTATTGAATTTATGGTTAACTTAGATATCTATTAAAGAGCTAAGTCTAGGTATCGAATTAGTTACCTTATACTTTTCTAGAGGGAGTGTTAAAATAATGCTATTTATAGCACTATTTTATAGGCCCACTAGTTGCCTTGTTGCGTTGTTACAACGTTAGTTACAAGCGTTGCTTGCAGCGTCTGTTATGACTTGCGTTCCCACAACTAACCCACGGGCTTGTATAACTAAGCTAACTAGGTTACCCTATAGGGAAGCTAAAATCGACTATAACTAGGCAACTAGTAGTTGTATAAAAGGCTAACGTATACTGTTCGAATTCTTGAATTTTTCTGGATTTAATAGTATATTTTATTAATAGGGTTATATGTTAAAGTGCTTAGTTAGGCCACCTAGGCAGCTAGTTTATATGGCTATGAGTTGATTTTTTATTTTTCCTATATAAATAGGTTTTGCGGAAAATAAAAAGTAGCTCCTAAGACCTCTCTAGCGGTCTAGATCCTCTAATACAGTTAGTAGGTCTATGAGGGGACTAGAAATCCTCTCATTGCTCGTTAGTTTGTCCGTACTAGCTAGGAATTAACTATATTTAACTATTAAAGCTCTCTATCTTACAGAATACGCTATAATCTAGTGAATCTAGAAGCCGCCGCATTAGAATCTAGTAGGGAGGTCTTCCTATCCCTCTAGCTAGATTCCCTTCCATTTTCAATAAAAATGTTTTTAGTAGTAGATAAAGTTTTTAGTAAGGATAGCGTAACGCCCCTTTTTAAAGGTAGTCCGCTTTATAGCTAGAGTCTTAATAGCTTTATTAGCACCTATAAGGGTATTAAGGTGCTTAAAGGCATAATGTAATTTTAGGTCTATATAGTATAAGTATATCTCCTAGATATATAAATAATAGGTAGTATAGCAAGGGGCATAGGCCTAGTTTACACCTAGCATGTAAGCGTGTGCACCCTTAGTGTAAAGGTTATTAATACATAGCGCATAAGGGAACTTATACTTCTCTCTATTAGAGAGGGCTTTATTACTAGAGTTACCCTTAAGGATATACTTACTAAGGTATATACCCTTAGGTAAGCTAAAAGGAGAAGGAGGAGAAGGTAAAGGTAATGTAAATATAGTACTAGTAAGGGTAGTAGTAATATTAGATATAATAGTAGTAAAACGTAGGCTAATAAAAAGATAAAAGGATTTAGAAAGAAAGTAATAAGGACTTTTAAGGGGGAATAGTAATATTATAAAGAGAAAGAATTAGATTTTAGGGAGGAAAGAAAGGGAGTATTTATATTCCTTAGAGAACGCTTATAGTCTCTAGTTAGAGACTAGAATAAACGCATAGCTAGAGGATAGCTAGTATTAGATAGAGGCAATATATTATAATAATAGGGTTATAGTAGTTAGAGTTAAGGGGAGGGCTAAAGTAAAGTTAGTATTTAGGTAGTAATAGGCAAAAGGTAAGAAATAGGTAATAATATAAAGTATTAAAAGTGGTTAGTAATAAACTAGAAAAAGGATAGGCTAGTGTTTTTTATAAGCAAAGTTAGCATATATAAGGCAGTAGCGTAATAGAGATAGTTAGGAGTAGGGTAAGTCTATAGTAAAAATTTTTTAACCTTACTTAGTTAAGTCTAGGGATTTACCTTAGACTAACGCGTAGTAAGGCAAGCTTTACATATACTAAAGCTATACCCTATAAGTTAATAACATGTATTTATATTTAGTTTAGCTAGATAAGGAGAGAATAGGAGGGGATAAGTAAGGGGGTATATTATAGACTTAAGCTATAAGCTTAGGTCTTTAGCAAAGGAAAGGGGGATCTAAAGAGGCTTTGTAAAGTAAGCAAGCTACACGCGGAAAAACACTAGTTAGTGCCCGCCCTGCGCATAGACTAGGTGTGACCCCTATAAAGGGGGATGCTATGTAACCCTAAGCTTAGTCTTCTTCTTCTTCTATAAGAATATTAATCACACTCTAAACGCTTATGTGCAGCAGCCATAAGGCTAGTTTATAACAGTATCCCCCTTATATATAGAAGCTTTAAGCTATATCTTTACTATACTATATCTATAAAGTCCTAGTAAGGGTAGTGCTTTATAGGGAATAGGGGTAAAATCTTAAGTAAAAGGTGTTTATAGGGTAGGAGTAAGGCCTTTATTAGTGTTAACTAATTAGGGAGAGGTATTTACTTCCTATAAATTTTTCTATAGCTATTTAAGTTTTTACCTCTTTTAAGTAATTTATAGCTATATCTTTGCTTATATAAGGCTATAGTTTAATATAGCTTTTTTATTATTAATAATAGGCTCTAATATATAGGAATTCTCTAGTGTAGTTAGATAAGAAAACTTATGCTTTAGAAGTAAGTTCTAATCTATAGGTATACCTTTATATAGTGCGTTTACTCTAGAGTTATTAGTACCCCTTAAGTAAGTATTTATTCTTTATAGTGCTAATATTCTTAACTTACTAATAGCCTATTACCCTAATAGAAAAGAGAGATTAACTTATTAAGGCTTTTAGGCTAGAATAAATAGAATAAGGTAATAGTATAGATAAGTAGTAGCTAGATAGCTAAAGGTAAGTAGTAATACTTAAGGGTTTTAATCTCTAGCCTCCTATATTCTATATGTGTAACCTTTGCCTAAATACCCCCTTTGCACGTATATAACTAGCTTATAGTAGCCTTGTAGCTAGGGCGCTGCGAGCCCTAAGTGGGTCCCACTATATATAATGCTATCGCCTCTAACGCCTATGTCGCTCCGTAGCCTCCACGACCCTAACAAGAGGTTATAGAAGATAAGTTTATTACCCTTAAAGATAAAGAGAAAGTAAAAGCATATAAAACTATTAAAGATATCCCTAAGGAACTATATAAGTTTAAAGACATATTTATATTAGATAAGGCAAGGAGCCTGCCTTCTAGAAAAATAACTAACCACTTAATTAACCTAATACTAGGGGCTATGCCTCTATATAGGCTAATTTACCCCCTCTCCTAAGGTAAGCTAAAGGAACTTTATAAATATATTAATAAAAACCTATAGAAAGGCTAGATAAAACCCTCTAAGAGCCCTATAGGCATACCTATCCTATTTATACTAAAGAAGGATAGGACACTTTAGCTATATATAAACTATAGGGAACTTAATAGGGTAATATAGAAGAATTACTATGCCCTCCCTCTAATTTTAAAGATCCTAGACTAGTGCTAAGGGGCCTATTTTTTCTTAAAGATTAATATTAAGGATACTTACTATTAAATTTAAATTAAAGGGGGTAATAAGTAAAAGACTGCTTTTTATATATAATATAGACACTATAAATACCTTATAATGCCTTTTAGGCTAAGTAATGCCCTAGCTACTTTCTTGAACTATATTTATAAAGCGCTTTATAGGCTAGTTAATACTATTTACATAGTGTATCTAAATAATATCCTTATCTTTTCTAAAATATAGGAGAAGCACACTATATATATTAAGGAAGTTCTAGAATATATAAAGTTAGTAAAGTTATATATAAAGCCCTTAAAGTGCTTATTTTACTAGGAATTAGTGAAATTCCTAGGGTTTATTCTATTAATTAATAGGATTTTAATAGATATATAGAGGGTTACTATAATCTAGGACTAAAAGGAGCTAATAAGCTTTAAGGATATATAATCCTTCCTAGGGTTCTATAACTTTTACTAATAATTTATCTATAAATACTCTAGGATTATAGCACCCCTATACGTATTAATAAAAGGTAGTTAAAATAGCATCTAAACTAGGAAGTTTATATTTAGAGTAAAGGAATAGCTAGCGTTTCGCTAGCTAAAAGACACCTTTTAGTAAGCACCTTTTCTCTATTATTATAACCTAAGTTAGCTAGTGCGCGTTAAGACAGATGCTTTAGTCTTTATAATAGTAGGAATCTTATCTTAATAGGATAATAAGGGTTGCTAGTATCCTATAGCCTTTTAGTTAAGGAAGTTTACAGACGCTAAACATAACTATAGCATAGCTAATTAAGAGTTACTTGCTATAGTAAAGTCATTTAAACACTAGTAATATTATATTAAAGGCATAGTAACCCTAGTAAAGGTCCTATTAGACTACTATAATTTACAAACCTTTATAAGGTAGTAGAAGTTAAATAGAAGGCAGGCTAGATAGTATATATTCCTTTACCCCTTTTACTTTATAATTAAGCATAGACTAAGGAAGAGTAACCCCGCGAATACGCTATTAAGAAGGTCTAATTATAAGAGCAAACCCCTAATAAATAGGGCACTACTGCTAGAACTTAAGAAAAAGATAGTAGCTACTAAAGAACTAGTAAAAGTAAAGATACTAATATATTAAAGAAGACATAGTAAGACGCCTTTAGGGGAGGAAAATGCCCTAGTCTTAGTAAAGAGATATAGTAAGATACCTTTAGGGAAGGAAAATATCCTAGCCCCTATAGTAAAGGCTTACATAGCCTAGTTAGAAGGCTAGTTAGCCACTATAAATCTAGTGAAAGGTTAGCTAAATAAAGGGGATTTCTAGGAGAAGGTAGCGTGTGTCTAGGATGCTAGCATAGTATAAGAGATCTAGGGGGCTATTATATTACTAAATCCCTACTAATCTAGGCTAAATAAACTATTAGCATAACTACTATAAAAGGCATAGGATTAAGACCTAGATTTATAAAGATAAAGCAGTAAGATTAACTCCCTAGCAAAAGGGAAGGGAAAAGCTAGTCTATAGTTACATAGCATAAGGGGTCTCCTAATATACTAAGACTAGGTAGTTATTCCCTAAGAGCCTATCTTATAATAGAAGCTTTTATAGCTACACTATAATAATCCGCTAGTAAGTTACTTTAGGACTAAGCGCACTCTTAAGCTATTAAAGCGCCACTTCTAGTGGCTAGCTATAAGTAAGTCTATATTAGACTATATTATAAGCTATATAACTTACTAATAGGTAGTAGCTAGAAGGCATTGCCTATATAGAAGCCTTAAATCCTTGCTAATACTAGGGTAACTATAGGCAGAAATCTTAATAGATTTTATTATAGGGCTACCTATTATATAGATAGGCAAGTAAGAAGCTAACATAATCCTAGTAATTATAGACTAATTCACTAAGTACTCTGTCTTCCTACTAGTAACTACTATAATTAATATAGCTAAATTAGCAAAGCTTTTCTATAAAGAAATTAAACTATAATTTAGGGCACCTATAGGCATTATATCTAATAGGGGATTTGTCTTTATAAGCTAATTCTAGTTAGACTTATGCTACCTATTCTATGTAAAACGTAGGCTTTTTATAGCGTTTTACCCCTAAACTAATAGGTAAATAGAGAGGATAAACTAGGTGCTTAAGCATTATTTATAATGCTTTATTATAGAAAATTAGCAAATATAGCCTAAGCTACTCCTAATAGCGTAATTTACCTATAATAATATAGTAAATAAAACTATAGGCTACTCTTTAAACTACTCTCTTATAGGCTATTCCCTTAAGTTTTGCCTAGCTCTTAGGGATAAAACTATAGAAGGGGAGGTGCTAAAGGCTTATGCCTACATTATAAAGCTATATAAAGTTAGAGAGTAACTAAAGCAAAACTAGGCAAAAGCCACTAAAATACAGGCAAAGTACTATAATAAATATTACTAGCTACTAACCCTATAAAGAGGTAACCTAGTACTACTATTAATAAAAAACATTAGGCTTAAGGAGGCAAAATAGAAGCTAACCCCTAGGTTTATTAGGCTATTTTAAATACTTAACACTATAGGTAAATAAGCGTATTAACTTGCGTTACCTAAAAAGTATAGTTAATTATATAATATATTTTATATTAGCCTACTAGAGCTATAGAACTATTATAAAGAGGCTATAGAAAAAGATATACTAATGCTAGACCTTAAGGATAAAGATAATAAGTATAAAGTTAAGGAAGTTAAGGATTATAAAAAGACTTATAAAGGTAATAAATACCTAGTAAAATAAAAGGGTTAGCCTAGTAAATATAACTAGTAAATCCTAGTAAAAGACATAGAAGGCGCTTAATATATAATTTAAAAATTTCACTAAAGTAAATTAAGGAAAAAAGGTAGTAAGGCATAAGTAAGTTATAAGTAAAGAGATATAAGGTTCCTATAGAAAAGGCCTAGCCTTATTAGCTACTATTACACTCTATAAAAAAAGTAAGTTAGACTATTTACTAAATAATAAAAGAAAACACGCCTATAACTAGGGGAGAGTTAAGGGAAACCCCTTTATTATAGCCCTATTATAAGTGAAAATTTCCCTATTTAAAATAAGGTACTTAGCCACACTCTTATCCTCTATAACTACCCTCTCTATTACTAGGAAAAAGTAATAGACTACTATAGCCTAAGGCATAAAACCTAGGTTAGTTAAACGCAGATATAAAACTATACGTATGTTCTATGTAAACATAAGCTATAAGTAATTTAGCTACTAAAATATTAGTAAATAGATAGCAAAACTAGACTAAAACATAACTTACTACCCTAGGAACTAGAGCTAGGAATATAGATACTAATAATTATTAGTAAGAAACCATATACTACTAGTATAATATAGAGGCATCTTACCTAGAAATATAAGCAAGAAGCTAGTAATTAGGTAGTAAAAATATAAACTTAATAGACCTTTATAGCCCCTATTAAACTAAACGTAACATAATAGGCTATATTAGCATAGTTAAAACCTATTATTAGATAGAGATAGTAAGTGCTAAAATAATAGTAAGTTACCTCTAAAAACATAGGATCCTTAGGGTTCTCTAGATCCTTATTACTATAGGTATCTATAAGCGCCTAAACCTAGTTAAGATAAGCTAGGAGATTATAAAAATCTCCCTATATTATAGGCATTACCTATATAAGAGCGTTAGTAATAAGCTACTAAGAGACTAAGGAAAAGTAGTATAGTTATAGTGTTATAAGTATTACTACACTTATAGTATTAGATATAGCGCTTAGAATGCTTTATTTATAAAGTAATAGTAAATAAATAGTAAGGGAATTAATAGTTTATTTATAGTAATTATAGATTAGCTAGTAAGTGCTTCTTAAAGTTAGCGCACCTAGTATGTAAATAGTGTATATAGGAGTGGCGCTTAAAGGGAATTATCTCCTTATCTATAGTAAGAGTATAGTAAATAATAAGGCAAAAGTTAGGGTAATAGAAAGTGTAATAATATTTAGAAAAATAATTACTAGTGTTAAGGGGAGGAAAAGGCTATAATAAAGAGAAGAGTTATAGATAAATTTATACCTAAGCGCTACTTATTATTTATTATTATTTTAATATATTTAATACTTAGCAAATAGCTATAGAATAGCTAGTAAAAGCCATTTAGGAGCCTAGCTAAAGGTAGGGGGATAATTATAAGGCCTTACTTATAATAATAATACCTAGAACGCTAACGCGCACCTCGCGATAGGTTAGGCCCTAGGGCTAGGTTCACGTGACACTAGCAAGCCACTAGCTATAAGCTCCTAGCTCGCACATATAACACACTTAGACCTAGCAAGCTTTAGTAAATATACGAAAGCCCCTATACCTCTTGCCAAGCTACTATTGTTCTTACACATTAGATTTAGCCTCTAATGTAGATAAAGCTATTGTAGTTACTTTCTTTGATTTCTAGCTAATAGGTCCTTTAGCTAGCTTATAGAGATAAGCATAGGTTAATTTAGAGGACTTATTACCCACGAAGTCACTATTACAGAAGCTAATAAGGGTTACAGAAGCTATAGTAGCTTTAGACCTTCTATAAGTTATAGAATAACCTATAGAGCCTAAAAGGTACCTAAGCAAATGTTTAGAAGCATTAAGATACTCTATAAATAGCTTAGCTAGCGCTATAGAAAGCCACTAAACTAGAAAGGCAATATTAGGTCTTATAAGAAGCATTAGGTATATAATAATCCCTATAATACTCTAATATAGCTTGTAATTAGGGGGGGAAAGAGGTTTAGTTAGGTAGTTTACTTGCTTTATAATTCTAGGTTATAGAGGAATTTTAATAGGTCTAGTATCCTTTATGTTAAATCTTTCTAGGGCTTTAGAAATATACTAGGACTAGTGGATAGTTAGGGTCCCTTTCTTTCAATTTCTAGTGATTTAAACGCCTAGGAAAAATTCAGCTAGCCTATGGTCTTCTATAGGATAAGCTTTATAAAGTAGCTTCTTTAGCCTATTAATATAAGCTAGATCCGGTCCTATTAGAAGGCAGTTATTCACATAAGTTACTATATATGTAGATATAGTTAGGTTAAAGAAGACAGCTAGGTTAGATATAAGGGGTTAAAAGCCTAGCTTCCAAAGAAGGTCCTTTAAAACCTATTGCCACTCTCTAGAGCTCTATTTTAATCTATATAAAGCTTTTTGTAGGAAGATAACCTGCTTTTAAGAGGGTTTATAGCTATACTTCTTAAGTAACTTAGCTACTTTAGGTGTAAAAGACTTAGCAAATTTAGTAAATCCATTAGGTATTTGCATATAGATAGATTCCTTTAGTGGACTATTTAAGAAGGCCCCTATAAAATTAACCTGTTTAACTTCCTAGTTATTATAAGCCGCTAGGGCTAGTAAAATTCGCTAACTAGGGGGAATGCTAGTTATAGCGTAGGTTTTGATATAATCTTAACCTTCTATCTGCATAAACCCTTTAGCAATGAGTTAGGCCTTATAATTTAAAGGATTATTTTCTTTATCCTTTTTAAGCTTATAAATAAGCCTATTCTTTAGAACCCTCTAGCCCTTAGGAATTTGGTCTATCCCTATAAATTTAAAGGTTCTAGTAGCTAGAAGCTATTTAAATTCATTAAAAGTTACATCTATCTATTTTTAACTATCCTTGCTTTTTAAAGCTTGTTTCTAGGTCTTAGGGGTATCTAAATTGTTGTTTTTAGTGAATAATTTAGCCCTTTGTTATGCCTTAAAGCATATCTCCTTAATGTATAAAGATATATTAAAATCATTAATATCTATAGAATCAGAATTAATTAAAGAATCTAAATCTAAAAATAGGTTTTTAATAGCACCCTTATTAGGGGCGCTAGAGCTAGGGCTCTCTAGGGGTAGCGCTAGAGGCGTTGCAGGCGCTAGAGGCGTTGCAGGCGCTATCGCGGGCGCTGTATTGGTTGCCCTAGGGACTATTAGTATAGGCACTGCGGGCGCTGCGGGCGCTAGACTTTTAGGCTTTAGATAACTATCCTAAACTTCTAGATTATCTTATGAGATATTAGCTTCTCCCTCTAAAGGATTAGTCCCTAAAGGCTTAGGGGACCTTATAAAGCCTATATTCTCTATAATTTTAATAAAGCTAGTCTTTATAACTAACCTTTTAGAGGGAATATAAATAAGATAAACATTAGAACCTAGAGTAGCTAGTAACTAACTAGGAATAGTCCTAGGGGCTAGCTTTTAAAGCTTAGATCTTTGCTCTAGAGGTATTAGAACCTTATAATAAGACCCTATAGCCCTAATTTTTAAGAAATCAGGCTTATAGGAAGTCTTAGGCTCTAAATTAGCTAGAAATAGCTGCTTAGGGGTTAAAGGTTTAGTTATATTAGCTATAATATTAACTAATTTCACTATGGCTAGAAGGATATAAGACTATAGATATAAGGGCAGCTTAGACTACTAAAGTGTAGCTCTAAGCTAGTCTAGGATAACCCTAATAGCCCTCTTAACTAGCCTATTCTATTTGTGAATATAAGGGCAAGAGGTGCTAAAGCAAATTCCTTTAGAAGATAACTATAACTAAAGTTCGTTATTAATTTCAGTACCTCCGTTGAAGTGAAGGTGCCTAGGATACGCGTTATATTGATTTTTTAAGGCCCTAAAGAAGCCCTTAATAGCTAAAGAAAGGGTTAAACCTTCTTTATTAGCTAATAAAAAGCACCATTTATACTGGGATTTTCGATTAATAAGGATAAGGACTACTACCTTCTTATTATATAGTATAGGTTTGATTTTAACCGTATCTCCCTCTAGAATATCTAGAACTCTAGGGGGGTCCTAAATAGGTCATTTAGTTAGTCTTCTAATAGCTTTAGATTGCATATAGGCTATGCAGTTAAAATCCTTTTCTTTAACGGCGAAAAAATTAGGGATCCCTTTAGCTAATTTTAATAACTTCTTTAGTAAAGGGAGGCCTATGTAGCCTAATCAAATATGCTAAAGAAGGGCTAAATCTAGTAACTTCTTGTAACTAGAATCTAGCTTTTTAGGGCTATTATCCCCTAGCTCCCTCTATTGCTAGGCCTCTTAAGAATTACAGGCCTCTAGGGGCAGTAGATAGCCACTATTGTTACCTAAGTCATTAGGGTATAGACCTTCTAAACCCCCTGTAGAAGATGCCTAACTAGGAGGAGCTATAGTAGGACATAGGGCTAAATTATCTAAATCATTATCTTCTAGCTCTTTAATTCGTTAATATTCCTTAGGATTAAAAGCTAGTTATAGAATTTAAACCTCTATAGGGTAGGAAAACCCTAATTTAGTCTTATAAGCTCTTAGTTATTATTATTAGTTACAATATTAAGAGCCTATAAAGGAGAGGTGGGTTAAATGCTTATAGATTATAGGAGTAGGTTACCCCTTAATCTGTAAAAAGAAGCTGTGTTTAGTAGGTTCTAATAACCTATAGGGGCTTTTATTAGCTAGAAATAGCTAGTCTTTAGCTAGATAACCTCCCTTTAGATAGTGAGATAACCCACTAACTAGGTTAGTATCTATGCCTAGGAAATATAGGGCATCTAGCAAAGCTAAAGGCCTATATTCTAGTGGATTTTTCTTAACCAGAACGTTAAAAACAGCTATGCCTCTTCCTTTAGGATAAATAGGTCCTCCTACTGTAATTATAGCGCTAGTTCCACCTTTCTTTAGAGGTTTAAAGTCCCTAAAAGAAGCCCTATTATTACAAATGTAACAGGAAGAACCCATATTATATAAAAGGGAGTTTTTAACCATATTATTAGAGTAGCTAAAAGTAGGCTTACTAGTAGTATTACTAGTGGTAGAGGCACTAGAACTATCTAAATTAGAATCAAAATCACTACTATTATCACTGCTACTAGATTTATTAGAATCTAATTCTTTAACGTATCCCGTGGCTAGAGTATAGCCTAAAGCAAAAGCAGCTTCTTTTCCTTTCTGTTTTTCCCTATTACTACTCTTTTTCTTCTTTTGCTTCTTTTTAGAGGCTTTAGAAGGGTTTAAATCCTTCTTATCCTACTCTTTAGTGGCGTTAGAGTCCTTCTTAGGGTTAGAATTAGAAGACTTCTTTTCCTAGTCCTTAGAATTTCCCTTATTATTAGAAGCCTTATAGCTAAGGGCTTTAGCTATAGGGGAGGTCTTATCCCTCTATTCTTCTAATAAATTCGCTATAAGGAACTGTAAATTTAGGGTATTTACAGGCAGTCCTTATGCCCTAGAAGCTCTGATAGTAAATCTTTGTCTCTTAGCCTAACTAGGAAAGGTCTGCTTTAATGCATTAATATAATGATTTACTTAATCAATAGGGGCGATCTTTACACTACAAAGCTATAGTCTAGCTAGTAAATTATTAAAATTAGCATTAAAAGCCTCTAAAGATCCCTTATAACTTAAAAAGTTTAGGGAGTAGTAGCTAGCGTATAGTGTACCACGCTAGATTTTAGCACTCTGCGAATACTACTTAATAAGGACTTTATAGGCTTCTTTAGGGGATTTTTGCTAACATATAGCAGCCTGTGGTCTAGGTTAGCAGCTATCTCTTAATATTATTAAAAGAATAGCTTAGTTACAGTTAGCTAGATAGCCTGCTAGGCTTAGATTATCTATAAATTTAGGTAATCCTAGGGCTCTAAATTGTATGCTTAGGGCTTGCTTCCACTAATTATAGTTTTTAGGGCCTTTTAGCTTAGCTCCCTCTAGAATAGAGTGAACCTTCTTATTTAGTTCCTTTATAGCACCTATGTTAAAGGCAGCTTATAAGTTACTAGAAGGTACGCTCGTAGAAGTAGTAGCTACTAGGTCTTCTTCTAGAACCTTAGTATTTTCTTCCTTAGGTCTATTAGAAGCCTAAAGACCTTGTATAATAGTTATAGTTTGCGTTAATTTCTCTAGAAGATTATTAATGCTAGCCTTGTTTTTAATACAATTATCCTCGCTATGCCTAATAAAATTAGCTAAGGTCTTGCCTTATTGTTTAATTTAACTTTATAGGTGCAAAGTACTAGCCTAAACAGCTAGTTAACCTTCTATATCTATCCTACTAGGGTCCCTAGGGGGGCTAGAAGAGCCTGTAGTAGGACTCTTACCCTTATAACTAGGTAATGCTATCTTCTAAAAAGAATCCCTGTGTAGAAGCTCTAAATTTATTCCTATTGCAAATAACGCGCGCTAGAAATTGCTTATGTTGCAATCTAGTTACGTACGTAAATTGTGTGGCGGGGCCGTTTAAGAGGGTAGCCCTTAGGTCTAAAAAGTGGGTCTTTAGTATGCGCGGGCAGAAAAATGGCGGAGAGGGGTCTCTAAGAAAATTTTCTTAACACTAAGTAATAGGAATTATAGATAATAGGTATTATAGAAGTTATAACGCAACGCAACGTAATGTATAGTGCGTGCAACGTAATATAGTAGGTTAAAAAGCCTAGTATAGATATACTAGATATCTAATGATTTCAAAGGGTGCAGTGCAGCGTATTTACTATTGTAAATAATATTAAATATAACGGTCGTAGTAGTGAATAGAATTACTAAAAGTGGTTGTGGTTATAACTAGGTAGTTACGGGTTACGGCTATAGGTGATTTTTAACACTAAGGGTCTAATATTGCGATGCGTGGCGCTAGTAAATAAAGAGCTTTAAATTCTAGTGGTTTCCTTTATAATCTTAAGAGCCTATAGGTATAGTAGGTGGTAACTAGTACCTAAAATCAAGCAGTAATCGCAGTAGAATAACGCAGTAATGTAGTAATCTATAGGCCTTCCGGGCTTATAACCTATTAAAAATAGAAGGGAATCTAACTAGAGGGATAGGAAGACCTCCCTAGTAGATTCTAGTGCGGCGGCTTCTAGATTCACTAGATTATAGCGTATTCTGCAAGATAGAGAGCATTAATAGTTAAATATAGTTAATTCCTAGCTAATACAGACAATCTAATAAGCAATAAGAGGATTTCTAGTCCCCTTATAGACCTACTAACCGTATTAGAGGATCTAGATCGCTAGAGAGGTCTTAGGAGCTACTTTTTATTTTCCGCAAAACCTATTTGTATGGGAAAAATAAAAAATCGACTTATGGCTATACAAACTAGCTACCTAGGTGGCCTAACTAAGCACTTTAATATATAACCCTATTAATAAAATATACCATTAAATCCAGAAAAATTCAAGGATTCGAATAGTATACGTTAGCCTTTTATACGAATACTAGTTGCCTAGTTACAGTCGATTTTAGCTTCCCTATAGGGTAACCTAGTTGGCTTAGTTATACAAGCCCGTGGGTTAGTTGTGGGAACGCAGGTCACAACTAACAACGCTGCAAGCAACGCTCGTAACCAACGTTGCAACAACGCAACAAGGCAACTAGTGGGCCTATAAAATAGTGCTATAAATAGCATTATTTTAACACTAACCTTATCTAAAGTCTTCTTCTTATTATCTTATGTTTTATTTGCTCTTATAGTTAGTATCTTACTACTTTACTTCCTACTTACTTACTACTAACTTATAGCTAGGTTATAATATCTTCTATCTGTTATGGACTAGCCCCTAGGCGGCTGCGATAGGGCGTTAATATAGTATTAAGAAACTTAAGGAGAGGAAAGAGAAAGGTAGGAAACCTATCCTCACTAGGGCCCCTTATACCCCCTAACTACCTTATATAAGCCCCCTTTTCTACGTCCTTGCCTATATAGGACTATCCTTACCTATATACACTATATAAATGCTTAGGCAAAGCCTAAGCCCTTATATATTCCCTTACTCCTCCCCTTTTTCCTCCCTTACCTATAGTTAATATAAGTGTTTACCCCCTCTAACGCATTATAGGTGCCTATTATTTTAACTATAGGTCTAGGTAGGACATATAACGCGTTCTTCTAGCCCTGCGTTATTATTATAATAATACTAGCCCTGCCCCCACTTATTTATAACTTAATCCTATATTAGTGTAATCCCCTTACCTGCTACCTACTACTTGTTTTTATTTTATAACCTTAACTTCCTTATACCTAAAACGTTTTTTAAATATTATAATACTATTACTCCTTCCTATCCTATTATTCTAAATAACTATTATATTCCCCTATTAAACTTATAATAAATATACTTTATTACAGTATAAATACTTATAGGTCTAGTTAAGCTCTAGCTACCACTACCCTATTAACCGCCACCACTACCACGTCCCTTACTACCCCTATTACGCTAATAGCTAGGTCTATTAGTAAGTTCCTTATTAAGGGGAACTTAGATAATAAGGAGCATACTACCTCTTACGCGCTTTTTTAGCCCTATAGGCCTTATATTAAATAATACCTTACTATAGGTGTGTTAAACTATTACTCCCCTAAAAGTGGTAAGTTTTATTCTCTATGTTAGTAGCAATATATAACCTATATCTAGTTAACTAGGTTCCTATTTGCTAACCTATAGCTTTATTATTACCTTAAGGATCTTAAAGCTATAATTACTATAGGCACTTATATTATTATGCCTAGAGTTAAAAGGACTATAATAACTAAAAAGAAGATACTAGTTCTCTTCTAAGAGTTTCGCGCCTTTATAAGCTAATAGAATGCGCTCTTAAACTAGGCTTAATTTAATCTAGTACCTATCTATTTTGCCCTTAGGCCCCCCCCTTTTAACAATACTCTAGCTATAAATATAACTAGGCTTAAGGTTATTCCCCTTAGTAATAGTAGTCTAGCTAGTAGCTATAGTATAGGTAGCTTTATATAGTAAGTCACTAGCGTTTTATTCTAATAGAACTAGTAGATTATTAGCAGGCTAAACTCTATGCGCTAAGAATTTTGTAATTAGTTTACGCGCCTCCTTAAGGCACTCTCCCCCTATTACTATAGTAGCACCTAGGGCTACTAGTAACTTATTAAAGCTAGTGATAATTTACCCTTATATTAGCGCTAAGAGTGCTCCTAACTTAGACTTATGCTAGGTCTAACTAATTATTATACTAATTATACTATAGGTAGTGGCTATCCCTCCTTAACTATTATTACTTACTAGTTCTCCCCTAATAAAAGTTAACCTAAGGATATACTACCCCTAGTTTACACTTACTTTACGCTCCCTAACTGCTATTTTGCTCTTACTATCTAGAACTATAGTGGTAGCTATAGTAGCTATAGTAGTAGCTATAGTAGCTATAGCACTTAATGTAGCATAGGTCACGTCCCTATTAGACATAAGGTAACACTAGTTACTATCTTATCTAATAATAAGGGCCTTACTAATAGCCTAACTAACCCCTAGTCTAAGTGACCCCTATGCTATAGGGGATAAGGGGATTTAAATATATTTTAGTAGCTATAAGGAATTAGTTAGGTTTAGGTTAGGCACTCCTTATACACTAGAAGAAGTCTCCTTTAATAGATATATAGTTTATAATTAATTTAGTCTATTATTATAATATATATCTCCTTACTTTGCTTTAAACTTATTAAGGGCTTATATCTATGTTATACTTTCTAGCGGTTCTTATGTTAGCTATATGTAACTTACTTAACTAGGATATTACGCCTCCTGCCTTAGCCTAGGGTATTTAAAGCCGCTAAGATCCGTTTAACTTAGTATTTTTCTATAAGTTTGTTATTATTCTTTGCTAGGACCTATTCTAGCCCTAGATAGGAGTCCTAGAGCTTCTAACTAGGAAGAGGGTTCTCTATAGCCTATTTAATAAGGTTTACGTAGAAAACTAGGTAAATGCCCCTTAGGATATCTAACTATACTATAAGTAGCGTTAGTACATTAATAACTATATACTTTACTATAACCTAATTAAGTTTCTATAAGGGGCGGTTTATCTTAATATTCTTAAGTAAAAGCTATACCTTATCTCTAACCTAAAACCGTTTCGCTAGCTATTAAGAAGCTAAGGTTATGTCCTATTGCCTTTATTAAATATAGGCTATTATAGCTTATACTAGAATAGTACCCTCTTATAGGTGCTTAAGGAAACATATAGCCTATCCTTTAGGTAATATTATAAAAGCAAAATAGTCTAGTTATAACTAGATTAGTTCTAAGTTATATCTATATAGTAATTTATTTAGGCTTACCCCTATTACTAAAGAAAGCCTATTATTAATTATAAGCTAGTAAGTAGCTAGATATTCTAGCTAATTAAACTATAAGAAGGAGACTATTATATGTAATATTGCTTACACTTCCTAGTTTACTTACTCTATGCTACTATTAGTCTATAGGTAATATAATATGGAAAGTAACTAATTAATCCTAACTAGGGAGCATAACATTATCTAAAATTTCCCTAGCTAGTCTAACCCTTAGTCTATAATAATGGATTAGGGAAATCCTTAGAACCTTTACTAGACTATTTTAAATTATTTTACACACTCCTTAGCCCCTATAGAGGTTATAGCTTCTAACTATATAAACTTTAAGAGTCTATTAGTAATAACTATAAGGTATTATAGCTTCTCTAGGGACGCTACTAGTAGGTCTATTATAAAGTTAATAGAAATCTAAGACTAAAACTAATTAGGGATTAGTAGGGGTTTTAGTAAGCCTTACTGCTATTAATAGCTCTTATAGCTACTAAAGTAGTAATAGTTATAAATAAACTAAGTAATGTCCTATAATATCCTATCCTAATAAAACTGCTATTATAAAATCTAAAACATAGTGTTATAGCCTAGGTGTCCTGCTACTAGTGAGTTATAGTATTATTATATAAGGGTTATTATAAGGGGTTCCTAAGCTAGGATCTAAGTATAGCCCTAAAACTAAAGCGCCCTATATACGCTTATAGAGTAATTTATAACCTATTCCCTTATTAGTGTATTAGGGGGAAACTTCTAAGCCCTTTCTTACATAGCTTTTAATTAAATACTATATATAGGGTCTAATATAATAGCCTAGTCCTATAGGGTCTAGAGGTATTTTAAGGCAAAGAGGGCCTCTCCTACTAGTAGTGGCATATATAGTACTAGTTTAGGGCTATCCCCTTACGTAACTAGTAATAGTAAGAGTTATATAATAGTAATAGGTTATAAGATTTACCCTATCCTTAAAGCTAACTCACTTTAATCCTATTCCCTTTAGGAAAGGGCATCTAGGCATTAAGCTTATATACTAAGCTTATAGCAAAGGTAAAAGTTAAATAGCGTAAGTGTATTTGCTTACTAGGCCTACCTCTCTAACATAAGTTAAGGAGTTATAAAGTATTCTAGGTTTTTATAATTAGTGTAAATTATAAATAAATAGGATACACCCTAAAGCTTTGCTAACTATGCCTTAAGGTATAAGATAATAGCTAATAGTTCCTTATTATAAATTATATAGTTCTTTTGCAAGGCTATAAGGCTAGTGGAATAGTAAGCAACTAGATATAAGATATTATTAGGGCCTTATTACAAAAGGCATTTACTAAGAGCTATGCCTAAATAATTAGCTTCTATTACTATAAGGCGATCTAGGTCCTATTGTGCTAGCACTAGATACGTAATAAACGTGGCTTTTAACCTCTTAAAGGCCTTATCCTTTTCTAGTCCCTATTAGAAAGGGATATTCCTTTTTATAAGCTATATTAGTAGGGTAGCTAGTTTAGAGAAGTCCCTAATAAAGTTATAGTAAAAATTTATAAATCCTAAGAAGCTATAGACCCCTTATAGTTTTATAGGTGCTACCTATTCCCTTATAGCTATAACCTTCGCGGGATCTAGGCGGACTAAGCGTCCTGCTATAATAATATATCCTAGATACTAGACCTCTTTTATAGCAAATATTAACTTATTAAAATCTAGGTATAAGCCTATAGCCCTTAGGTAGCCTAGAACTAACTAAACCTTAGCTATATAGTCTTTTCTTAACCCCCCTAAGTAAACTAAGATATTATTAAGGTAAGCTATAATAAAGTCCCCTAACGTATCCCCTAAGGATTAATTAATATAGCGCTAAAAGGTTACTAGGGCGCTAGCTAGGCTAAAGGGGCAAACTAGCTACTTAAATAGGCTAAACCTTATATAAAACGCTATAAGGTGCTTCTTACCCTTAGCTATCTATAGTTTATAAAACACTATATAAATATTTACTTTAGTAAACTAGCGTGCTTAGGATAGGGATTATAGTGTCTTCTTAATTAGTAAGAGAGGGTAATAATCCTATGCTATTATCTTATTAAGAGTGTGGTAGTCTATGTAAAAACGCTAACCCTTATTAGCCTTTTTAATAAGGAGGATAGGGGCTATAGCTAATAAGAAGCTAGCATAAATCTAGCCCTTATCTATTAAGTCTATAATCTAGCGTTAGACCTCTAGGAGCTAGTCTTATAGCATATTATATAATAGTCCCTATAGGAGTGCTAGCTTAGAGCTATCTAGGTTCTTATATAAGCGTATGTGGTAATTAAGAAAGCCCTTATAGGGGGGCAGTCTATTAGCTTTAGCCTTATTAAAGAGGTTTGCAAAGTCTAATAACTCCTTAGGTAATATTAATATATTAGGACTAGCTAGATCTATCTTAGGTACTATAATTTATAGCACTATTATTATCTCTCTTAGGCTTATAGCAATAAACCTTATAGTAGTATTCTTATTCTATTATGCCCTATAAGCCTTAGTAGCATAGAGGGATCTAATAATTCCCTATATAGGTGCCTTTACTTTATAAGTAATAGCCTTAGAGATATAAAGGCCCTTTGCTACTCTAATAACTAGTTATTATTTTGCTACGTGAATTACTATATTATATTGCTTTAACTAAGGCATTCTAAATATTATATCCTAGGTAAGACTTAGAATAACGTATAAGTATATAAATAACTCCTAGCTATCTATATTAATTCTAGTGTATACTATATAGGTAATAGAAAAGAAGTCTTCCTTAACCTACTTCCCTCTCTGTTTTATTTCTATTATAGTGCAAATATGCCTTTATTTTAGTAACTATATAAGCTCTAAGCTAAGCTATCTTACTGCTAATTTGCTTACTACACTATAGCAATTATAACTATAATTAATTTAGATATTAATATAATAATATATATTAAAGAGTATAGGAATTAAGAAAGGTAGTTAGTTTATATATTATACTATATCCTATTCTATCTCTATATAGTAGTTATAATTATTTTATAGTGTGGTAGTTAGCTAGCCTCTTTACCCCTATATAAGACTTTGCTTAGGGGCTACTTATTTTCTATAGGGGGAATATTTACTTCCTTATTTACGCTTTCCTTATTTACCTTATATAAGTTAATGCTAACCTTTAGGTAGTAGGCTAGGAGAGTAATACACTCCTAGATAAAGTAGTCCTAAGATATATACCTTAGGTAGCATCCCTCTTAGTAGCGTTTAGCTAATTTTGCCTTTAATACCTATTTCACTTATTATATATTTATGGTAGCCTTTATCCCCTTCTCCTTCTTAGCTAACTTATTTAGCTACCCTAGGCAAGTCCTAGCTATACAAACCCTAGTTATTAGTGTATTACCCTTATAGTTAATCTAAGCTACTAGTTTTGCTAGTTAGGGTTTGTAATAAGTCTAGTACTTATTCTCTAAGGCAAGGGCTTCTATATTAACTATAATCTTGTGATATTACCTAATAGCTATATACTAATTGCTCTAGCTAACACCTTATTCTATGCTAATCTCTCTTAAATGCTTATTAAGTATATATTAGAGCTTTGCTAGCTTTACCTTACTTATCTAGCGTTCCCCTCCTACTAGTAAGAGCTTCTTAGAAAAGCAAATAAAGAACGTAGAAAATATCTCCCCTAGACCTTGCTTTATCTAGTTAAGCTTTATAAGGGCTATTTCCTATCTATAAGGGTTAGAGAACATAGTCCCTAGGTATTCTAGAAAGTAAGCAGGGTTAAATCTAATAGCACTGCCTTATTTAAAGAAAGTAGCTACCTAGGACTAGACCTTAGAAAAAAGGTTTTAATAAATAAGTATCTATCTATTCTTTTTAGAACTAATAAAGGCCTAGTTTACCTATAACTTATGCTCTATTAGGAGCCTCTACGTAATAAATAAGGCCTTATTACTATAATATAGGTTACCTAAAGGGATTAGTTTTTGTTTTATTTTAGGTATAAGAAAAACTAGGTTAGGGGCGCTAGGCTAAGCTAGAGGGGGTGGCTAGGTAGGTAGCTAGGCTAAGGGCCCTAAGGTATTTGCGTGTATATGCTCCTAAAGGCATTTAAGCTTTACTACTTGCTTATATAGTATAAGTTAAAGCGTCTTAAATTAGGCTTATTAGGCTACCTATAGTACTATAGCGTTAGATAGGGGTATTACTATTCCCTAGCTAGGTTAATCTTATAAGTAAAGTGTGTCTATTATGTCTATTAATGTATCTATTAGTGTATCTATTGTGAATTTTAGTAGCTATTATAAAGGACTAAAGGAAGTTTCTTAATTATTATAAACTAGCCCCTAGGTAGCTATAATAGGGCGTTAATATAGTATTAAGAAACTTAAGGAAAGGAAAGAGGAAGGTAGGAAACCTATCCTTACTAGGGCCCCTTATACCCCCTAACTACCTTATATAAGCCCCCTTTTCTGCGTCCTTGCCTATGTGGGACTATCCCTACCCGTGTGCACTATGTGAATGCTTGGGCAAAGCCCAAGCCCTTACACTATCTGCCTAATAACTCCTAGACCTATAGTGCCTACCCTAGAGAAATCCCCTTATAAGAGGGCTTTATAGGCTTTAAAAACTTCCGCGTAAGTTTACCTCTTATTTATAGTGTTATAGCTACTAACTTACTAAATAGTATAATTAAAATTCCCTACCTCCGCTATAGTTAGTAGGTAGTAATCTAGTAGATTGCTCCTAAAGATAATAAAGCTAAACCTTAATACATTATAGATAGGAAGCTAGTCCCTAATAAGTATTACTATTCCCCTAGTATAACTAAGCTACTTCTCTCCTACTCTTATAATGCTAACTTAGGTTAGGTAATTCCTTAAAGTGCGCTTACTATATAAAAAACAATAAAACATATATTAGTATAAGTATTCCTTTAAAGGCTATTGCTTTTAGCTAGCTAACCTATTACTAGTGTTTTATAAGAATTATAATCCTCTATTATAAGTTCTTTAAGATTATAAAGGAGATTCCTAAAAATAGCCCTTACTATTAGTGTCTAGTAAGATTATTAATTCTAGTAACTTAGTTAGAGCTAACTTATTACTAGGCTCTAGTGCACGTAAAACATAAATTATATAATGCGCTCCTTACTATAAAGAACGCGAATTACTATAGGAGAGTTTATTAGGCCTATCTAACTATAAAAGCTACTTATAAGGCTAATGCTAATAAACGCGCTATAATATTATAGCTTTTTAACGCTACTAACCTTAAGGTGTAAATTAATATTACTAATAGCTTACGCTTTATAGCTTAAAATACCCCTATAGTAAGTTCTATTATCTCTAGCGTAGCTTATTTACTAACTTATAGCTAGTTTAAATACACTATAGCTCCTTACTTATATTAGCCTCTCTAAGCTCCCTAAAGAGCTTTATTCCTTTATTTATAGGGATAAGAGGTTCTCTAATAATAAAGCTCCTATAGCTACTATAGAGGAAAATATAGCTATAGATATAATAATAAAGTAATAGGTGCTTAGTAGCTATATAGTAGTTTGCTTTAAGAAATATAACTTTTTATATTATAAAATTTTATATATTAAATTACTAAAGTAATAATATCTTTATAAACTAGCTACTTAATTACTTATAATTATTTATAATATCCCTTATATAAAATCTCTTTTTAACACCTATAAATTCTCTAAGCTATTATAGCCCTTCTATTTTACTAAGAATTTCCGCTGTTTTCTATTATACTAATATAAGATAATTCTCTTAACTTTAAACTCTTCATTATCTTTAATGTTATCTTATAGTAAGGACGCATTTACGTAGCTAGTGAGATTCCCTTTAAATAGTTTAAGGCTTATAATATTAAACACGTTATAAAGTCTTAAGCTAGCTAGTAATTGCAATTAATAGGCTAAGCTATAATTACTAACCACCTTCTTAATTTTATAGGGCCCTAGGTACTTAGCTATAAGCTTCTAGCTTAGTTATCTTAGGTTAATATTCTTAGTAAATAGTAAAACATAGTCCCTAACCTTAAACTCTATTAGCATTCTCTTATAATTATAATACTTCTTTTACTATACTTATATATTATAAAGTAGTTACTTAATCTCTAAGTGTCTTTATCTTAATTCTAAGACTTTATTTTCTACCTAGTTATTTACTAAGTTAGGCATTAGGATAGCCTAATATAGTCCCCTTAGGTTATACCCTTATAGTGCCTTTACTAGCATTAGGCTATAACTACTATGCTTGCTTATATTATAGGCAAACTATGCTATTAGCAAATATTCTACCTAATTATCCTATTTAGCGCATATATAAGCTCTTAGATAATGCTTAAGAACCTAGTTTAATTGCTTTATTTACCTATTTATTTAGGGGTAAAATATAGTACTTAGTTATTACTTTATTATAATAAGGTAGTAAAAAGTCCTCTAGAATCCACTAGTAAATATTAACCTATAGTCTATAATAATACCTTTTAGGGCACTATAGTCTTTAAAAACATTCTTAAGAAACACTATAGTAAGGCTATTGCTAGTTAGGCATATAAACACTAGTATATAAATACTATACTTTAAGAATTAGTCTATAATAACTAAAATCATATTATATAACTAAAACTTCTAATCCTTTACTAGTAGTAAGCCTATAATAAAGTCTATTAATAATTCTTAGAAAGGGTAATTAGGCACTAGTAATATAGCTAACTTGCTATAAGGTTTATATAACCTTAGCTTTAAAACTTAATAATTAATATAAGACTAGATATATGCCTTAATATCTTTCTTTATTAATAGCTAGTAATATTAGCTTATAATATAATAGAGGGTCCTACTAACCCCCTAATAACCCGCTATAGGATTATTATAGGTTAATAGTAAAATTTCTTTTTATAATCCTAGTGGGATAAAAACATAATTTTTATATATTAGTATCTTAGAGGATCTTATAGTCTATATCTATAGCTCTCTAGCCTCTAGCTTAGAGGGACTAATTAACTATAGTCCTAATGCACTAGAGTTACTACTTATTAGTAATAACTTTTACTATGTAATAAAGGCATCCCCTTACTACGCTTCTAATAATAAGACTTAAATTAGGGCTTCTAATTTCGCTACCTTACTCCTAATATTAGAGTTAAACTTAGAAAAGGTTCTCTAAACCACTAAGATTCTTATTATAACACTACTATAGCCTAGTGGCTCTCTAGTAGCGCTATTAGATAAATTAACTAACCTAGTAGAGATTAATATAAAAGAGGTTCTCTTACTTACTATTACTTCCATAAATATAGTAAAGATTAATATAGAAGAGGTTCTCTTACCTACTATTAGGTAATTTGCCTTAATGCTATTATAAGTATATAGCTTCTTAGTAGCGCTCTTAGACTTTTTAACTAGCATAGTAAAGGTTAATATAGTAAAGGTTAACTTACCTACTATTGCTTCTATAGGCCTAGTAAAGATTAATATAGAAAAGGTTCTTAAACTAGCTAGTAGGGTTTAATTACTATAAACCTATAGCTTTATTACTACATGCTTAGGCCTTTTACTTAGCCTAGTAGAGATTAATATAAAAAAGGTTCTCTTACTTACTATTAGGGTTTTTACTTTACTATTAAGGGGTAGTAAACATAGATATAGGGTACTTACTAAGTTACTATTACTCTTATGCTACTTCTTAACTATAAACCTAATACACTATAGATATGCCTAACTAGTAGTTAAGCTATTACTAATATAGTGCCCTTATAGCCTAATAGTAGTAAACTTAGTAAGGAAGGTTAGTAACTAAGATATAAAAGCCTTAGCCTTCTTGTCCTTACTAATATAGTTTAGTCTTTATAATAAAGGGTTAGTAGGATTTAGCTTTCTTACCTAGTGTTTAATAGTAAAGTTAAATAAGCATAGCTTATCTAATATAGTAACCTAGTAACTAGTTAGCTTAGGCTTTATTATAAAGTACTTATAGTTTAGGTAATCTATAATTATAGTAACTAGGTATGCTAAGTAAGTAAGGTAGTACCTCTAAGTCTAAAAGGCCTCCTAAATTACTAGTAGCTTTGCGTCTAGTGTTACGTAACGTAATTTAGCGTCCTTTAACTTACTTAATATAAACGCTATAGGGTGCTAGTAACCTAGCACTAATATTATAAGGATAGCTCTAATTACGTATCTAGAGGCATTAGTCTTCACTTATAGTAGTAACTTTAGGTTAAAATAAACTAAAATTAGAGCCTCTTAAAATAGCTTTTATAGTTCCCTAAATACTACTAGCTTACTATTATCTAGCTTAAACTTCGCTAGTTAGTTCCCTTATAGGCAGTTTATTAATAGGATAACTATTTTACTATATAACTTAATAAAACGCCTATAGAATCTAGTAAACCTAAGGAAAGATTAGATATTAAACACATAGATAAGTATTAGCTATGTTATAATTACCTTTACCTTACTTAGGTCTATTAAGATTCCTTTTAGTAAGATTATATAACTAAGGAATTTAACCTCCTTAATAGAGAATTAGCACTTATCTAAATTAATAAAAAGGTTAGCCTTCCCAAAATCTCTTAAGGATTTTTTTAATATTACCCTTATGCTCTAAGATCTTATAGCTAAATATTAGGGTATTATTAAAGTAAATAATATAAATAAGATTATTAAGGCCTTCTAAAGCTTTATTAATATACTCTTAGAAAGATACTAGCGTGTTAATAAGCCTAAATAGCATTATAAGATACTTAAAGTAACTATATTTACACTAAAAGGCTATTTTTTACTTATTACCCTTATAGATACATAGCTAATAGTATATATCTTTAAGGTCTAACTTTATAAAAATCTTTGCACCCCCTAGTTAATCTAAGATTTCTAATATTAGGGGCAAAGGGGCCTTATCTTTAACTATAATCTTATTAAGGCCCCTATAATCCACGCATAGTTATAGCTTTCCCCCTTTTTTTAGTATAAAAAGGATTAGGGCGCTTACTAGGCTAATAGATCTTTAGATTTATTTGCATTCTTATGTAGTTACTAGGTACTTATAAAGCACTTATAACTCTTTCTTAGCTAGGTTATATATTAGACCTTATAGTAGTGCTTTTCCTTTTTCTAATTTAATAGCATAGGTCTAACTACCTAAGCTAGGAAGGGTGCTAGCCTTTTTATTTAAAAATATATCTTTAAACTCCTTATAAGCTTCTAGAAGTTTTACTTTCTTAGGTTTATTAGTTAGTTTTATTACTATATTATTACTACTTCCTTCCTCCTTATTTACTATAGGTTTAATAGTAGCTATATGCCTAATTATATATATTACCTATAGGTTAAGTATTACTATAATAGATATATATTTTACTACTTTCTAACTATCCTATAACCTTATTACTAATAAGATATATTCCTTTATTATAGGGTATCTCTAAAGTCTATCTTTCTATAATATTATTATAGGCTTATACTCTCTTACCTAATTAACTCCTAAAACTAATTTTTCACTACTATTAGTAACATAGTAGCTAAGTTAGTATATCTTTATATAGCCTATACTATTCCTAACTAATACTATTTTCTTTAAAATCCCTTAATATAGCATAATATTACTTAATACACTCTTAAGCGTATTATTATAAGGTTACACTTTTAACTAATTAAAGTCTATTAGTATATTAGGGTAAATTAAGGAATATATAGCGCTAGGGTTAAATAGCGTTAGCACTACTACCTAGCGGTTATCTTAATGTAACTTAATATCTATATAAATTCGTAGGTCTAGAAGACTATTCTTATTAAGTTAAGTTATATTAAGAGCGTTTTCCTAGGGTTTTACTACGCTAATTAGGGCCTTATTTAGGTTTAAGTAACTCCTAGCTTGCTTAGTGCTAGCTTAGTATATCTTAGTAGTATAGGTATTTTTCTAGTAAATACTATAGTTTAGTTTAGTGCACCTAGTTAAGGGGTAGCCTAGTTTCCTATACTTATAATAGACTAGTAAGCCCCTTACTCCTATATAGTGTCCTTCCTATAGCTCTTTTTCTAGGGATACTAAGCGGTTTCTTCTCTTTTACTAGTTACCTTCTTAGTAGCCTCCTTAGTAGCCTTTATAGGGGATCCCTTTCTCTTCCCTAGTTACTACTTCTACCTTCTTTCCTTAGCTAATAAGGTAGTTCTAACTTATAGGGTACTCTTAGCTAAATACTTACTTTTTTATAGTGCTATTTAGGTATTATATAAACTAAGTAATTCTTAGAGGTTTAGGCATAGGTTTAGGTAATTTTGCTTTTGCCTTCCCCTAGATTTTAATAAATACCTAGAATAACTAATCCTTGCCTTAATAGAGGGTTAGTAGTATTCCTATAGCTTCTAGGTAATAACTATCTTTATCTATTTCTCTAGTTTTTAGCTATTAGATAAACTTTACCTAAGTATAGCTTTAGTAATCTATATAACTATTTATAGTAGTAAAGCGTATTTACTATTGCTTTGCCTTATTTACTAGGTAGCTACTAGTATATATAACTTTTATTATATTATTAGTAAATATGTTTTAATCTATAGTAAAGGTTACGTTTAAATCTACTAGAAATATCTATAGGTTCTTATAAGTATCCCCCTTATATATAAGAGCTTTAAGCTATATCTTTACTATACTATATTTATAAAGTCCTAGTAAGGGTAGTGCTTTATAAGGAATAGGGGTAGAATCCTAAGTAAAAGGTATTTATAGGGTAGGAGTAAGGCCTTTATTAGTATTAACTAATTAGGGAGGGGTATTTACTTCTTATAAATTTTTCTATAGCTATTTAAGTTTTTACCTCTTTTAAGTAATTTATAGCTATGTCTTTACTTATATAAGGCTATAGTTTAATATAGCTTCTTTATTATTAATAATAGGCTCTAACACATAGGAATTCTTTAGTATAGTTAGATAAGAAAACTTACGCTTTAGAAGTAAGTTCTAATCTATAGGTATACCCTTATATAGCGTATTTACTCTAGAGTTATTAGTACCCCTTAAGTAAGTGTTTATTCTTTATAGTACTAATATTCTTAACCTACTAATAGCCTATTACCCTAATAGGAAAGAGAGATTAACTTATTAAGGCTTCTAGGCTAGAATAAATAGAATAGGGTAATAGTATAGATAAGTAGTAGCTAGATAGCTAAGGTAAGTAGTAATGCTTAAGGGTTTTAATCTCTAGCCTCCTATATTCTATGTGTGTAACCTTCGCCTAAATACCCCCTTTACACGCATATAACTAGCTTATAGCAGCCTTATAGCTAGGGCGCTGCGAGCCCTAAGTGGGTCCCACTATATATAATGCTATTGCCTCTATTGCCTATGTCGCTCCGTAGCCTCCACGACCCTAACATTACTACACTAGTTAAAAAGTCTAAGAGCACTACTAGGGAGCTATATACTTATAGTAGTATTAAGGTAAGTCCTCTAATAGTAAGTAAGAGAACCTTTTCTATATTAATCTTTACTATATTCGTAGAAGTAATAGTAAGTAAGAGAACCTCTTCTATATTAATCTTTACTAGGTTAGTTAATTTATCTAATAGCGCTACTAGAGAGCCACTAGGCTATAGTAGTGTTATAATAAGAATCTTAGTGGTTTAGAAAACCTTTTCTAAGTTTAACTCTAATATTAGGAGCAAGGTAGCGAAATTAAAAGCCCTAATTTAAGTCTTATTATTAGAAGCGTAGTAAGAGGATGCCTTTATTACATAGTAAAAGTTATTACTAATAAGTGGTAACTCTAGTGTGTTAGAACTATAGTTAATTAGTCCCTCTAAGCTAGAGGCTAGAGAGCTATAGATATAGACTATAAGATTCTCTAAGTTACTAATATATAAAAATTATGTTTTTATCCCACTAGGATTATAAAAAGAAATTTTACTATTAACCTATAATAATCCTATAGTAAGTTATTAGGGGGTTAGTAAGACTCTCTATTATATTATAGGCTAATATTACTAGCTATTAATAAAGAAAGATATCAAGGTATATATTTAGTCTTATGTTAATTATTAAGTTTTAAAGCTAAGGTTATATAAACCTTATAGTAAGTTAGCTATATTAGTGCCTAATTACCCCTTCTAAGAATTATTAATAGACTTTATTATAAGCTTACTACTAGTAAAGGATTAGAAGTTTTAGTTATATAATGTAATTTTAGTTATTATAGACTAATTTTTAAAGTATAGTATTTATATACTAGTATCTATATGCCTAACTAGCAATAGCCTTACTATAGTGTTCCTTAAGAATATTTTTAAAGACTATAGCGCCCTAGAAAGTATTATTATAGACTATAGGTTAATATTTACTAGTGGATTTTAGAGGACTTTTTACTACCTTATTATAATAAAGTAGTGACTAAGCACTATGTTTTACCCCTAAATAAATAGGCAAATAAAGCAATTAAACTAGGTTCTTAAGCATTATTTAAGAGCCTATATATGCGCTAAATAGGATAATTAGGTAAAATATTTGCTAATAGCATAGTTTGCCTATAATATAAGTAAGCATAGTAGTTATAGCCTTATTGAAAATGGAAGGGAATCTAGCTAGAGGGATAGGAAGACCTCCCTACTAGATTCTAATGCGGCGGCTTCTAGATTCACTAGATTATAGCGTATTCTGCAAGATAGAGAGCTTTAATGGTTAAATATAGTTAATTCCTAGCTAGTACGGACAAACTAACGAGCAATGAGAGGATTTCTAGTCCCCTTATAGACCTACTAACTATATTGGAGGATTTAGACCGCTAGAGAGGTCTTAGGAGCTACTTTTTATTTTCCGCAAAACCTATTTATATAGGAAAAATAAAAAATCGACTTATAGCCATACAAACTAGCTACGTAGGTGGCCTAACTAAGCACTTTAATATACAACCCTATTAATAAAATATACTATTAAATCCAGAAAAATTTAAGGATTCAAACAGTCCACGTTAGCCTTTTATACGACTACTAGTTGCCTAGTTACAGTCGATTTTAGCTTCCCTATAGGGTAACCTAGTTAGCTTAGTTATACAAGCCCGCGGGTTAGTTATGGGAATAACGCAGGTCACAACAGAACGCTGCAAGCAACGCCCGTAACTAACGTTGCAATAACGTAATAAGGCAACTAGTGGGCCTATAAAATAGTGCTATAAATAGCATTATTTTAACACTCCCTCTAGAAAAGTATAAGGTAACTAATTCAATACCTAGACTTAGCTCTTTAATAGATATCTAAGTTAACTATAAATTCAATAATAAATCCAATAACTTTTAGAATAAAAACAGTAAAATCGATAACTTTTAGGCGTAATTCCAGTGTTTTTGTTGATTTTTCGGTTTTTTCGACTTTTTAGTTGGTTTTTAAACTAGGCCTTTGTATTTGTAAGACCTAATAGTTAGATAAATTGTTAAAATTTATCATTAGGCAAGGGCTTAGTTAAACCATTTGCAGGCATCTCTTTAGTGTTAATGTAAATAACCTTAGCTATACCCTTCTGTACCTTTTCTCTAGTATAGTTAAATTTTAGCAGGGTATGCTTTATTCTGCTATAAAGAGCAAGGTTATTAGCGGTTATAATAGCGCCTTAGTTATTACTAAAAATCGGTACTAGAGGTGCTATAGGTAGCTTTATCTCTTTAAAGAGACTGTAAAGCCACTCTAGCTCCCTAATAGCTTTATATAAGGCATTAGATTTAGCCTCTAATGTAAATAAAGCTATCGTAGTTACTTTCTTTGATTTCTAGCTAATAGGTCCTTTAGCTAGCTTATAGAGATAAGTATAGGTTAATTTAGAGGACTTATCACCCGCGAAGTCACTATCACAGAAGCCAATAAGGGTTGCAAAAGCTGTAACAGTAGATTTAGACCTTCTATAAGTTATAGAATAACCCATAGAACCTAAAAGGTACCTAAGCAAATGTTTAGAAGCATTAAGGTGCTCTATAAATAGCTTAGATAGCGCTATGGAAAGCCACTAAACCGGAAAGGCAATATTAGGTCTTGTAAGGAGCATTAGGTATATAATAGTCCCTATAATACTCTGATATAGCTTATGATTAGGGGGGGAAAGAGGTTTGGTTAGGTAGTCTACCTGTTTTATAATTCCTAGTTATAGAGGAATTTTAATAGGTCTAGCATCTTTTATATTAAATTTTTCTAGGGCTTCAGAAATGTACTAGGACTAGTGGATAGTTAGGGTCCCTTTCTTTTGATTTCTAGTGATTTAAACGCCTAGGAAAAATTCGGCTAGCCCACGGTCTTCTATAGGATAAGCTTTATAAAGTAGCTTCTTTAGCCTATTAATATAAGCTAGATCTAGTCCTATTAGAAGGCAGTTATCCACATAAGTCGCTATATATGTAAATGTAGTTAGGTTAAAAAAGACAGCTAGGTCGGATATAAGAGGTTAAAAGCCTAGCTTCCGAAGAAGATCCTTTAAAACCTATTGCTACTCTCTAGAGCTCTGTTTTAATCTATATAAAGCTTTTTATAGGAAAATAACTTGCTTTTAAGAAGGTTTGTAGCCATACTTCTTAAGTAACTTAGCT
This sequence comes from Epichloe amarillans, assembly GCA_024072835.1. Taxonomy (NCBI): domain Eukaryota; kingdom Fungi; phylum Ascomycota; class Sordariomycetes; order Hypocreales; family Clavicipitaceae; genus Epichloe; species Epichloe amarillans. The sequence continues at coordinate 1,033,246 of CP099637.1, read as the reverse complement.
ACTTTAGGTGTAAAAGACTTAGCAAACTTAGTGAATCCATTAGGAATTTGCATATAGATAGCTTCCTTTAGTGGACTATTTAGAAAGGCCCCTATAAAATCAACCTATTTAACTTCCTAGTTATTACAAGCCGCTAAGGCTAGTAAAATCCGCTAACTAGGGGGAATGCTAGTTGCAGCGTAGGTTTTGATATAATCTTAACCTTCTATTTACATAAACCCTTTAGCAACGAGTTAGGCCTTATACTTTAAAGGATTATTTTCTTTATCCTTTTTAAGCTTGTAAACAAGCCTATTCTTTAGAACCCTCTAGCCCTTAGGAATTTAGTCTATCCCTATAAATTTAAAGGTTCCAGTAGCTAGAAGCTGTTTAAATTCGTTAAAAGTTACATCTATCTATTTTTAACTATCCTTGCTTTTTAAAGCTTGTTTCTAGGTCTTAGGGGTATTTGAATCGTTGTTTTTAGTGAATAATTTAGCCCTTTGTTGTGCGTTAAAGCATATCTCCTTAACGTATAAAGATATATTAAAATCATTAATATCTATAGAATTAGAATTAATTAAAGAATCTAAATCTACAAACGGTTTTTCGATAGCACCCTTATTAGGGGCGCTAGAGCTAGGGCTCTCTAGGGGTAGCGCTAGAGGCATTGCAGGCGCTGTCACGGGCGCTGTATTAGTTACCCTAGGGACTGTTAGTATAGGCGCTGCAGGCGCTGCAGGCGCTAGACTTTTAGGCTTTAGATAACTATCCTAAACTTCTAGATTATCTCGTGAGATATCGGCTTCTCCCTCTAAAGGATTAGTCCCTAAAGGCTTAGGGGACCCTACAAAGCCTATATCCTCTATAATTTTAATAAAGCTAGTCTTTATAACTAACCTTTTAGAGGGAATATAAACAAGATAAACGTTAGAACCTAGAGTAGCTAGTAACTAACTAGGAATAGTCCTAGGGGCTAGCTTTTGAAGCTTAGATCTCTACTCCGGAGGTATTAGAACCTTATAATAAGACCCTATAGCCCTAATTTTTAAGAAATTAGGCTTATAGGAAGTCTTAGGCTCTAAATTAGCTAGAAATAGCTACTTAGGGGTTAAAGGTTTAGTTATATTAGCTATAATGTTAACTAATTCCACTATGGCTAGAAGGATATAAGACTATAGATATAAGGGTAGCTTAGACCACTAAAGTGTAGCTCTAAGCTAGTCTAGGATAACCCTAATAGCCCTCTTAACTAGCCTATTCTATTCGTGAATATAAGGGCAAGAGGTGCTAAAGCAAATTCCTTTAGAAGATAACTATAACTAAAGTTCGTTATTAATTTTAGTACCTCCGTTGAAGTAAAGGTGCCTAGGATACGCGTTATATTGATTTTTTAGGGCCCTAAAGAAGCCCTTAATAGCTAAAGAAAGGGTTAAACCTTCTTTATTAGCTAATAAAAAGCACTATTTATACTAGGATTTTTAATTAATAAGGATAAGGACTACTGCCTTCTTATTATGTGGTATAGGTTTGATTTTAACCGTATTTCCCTCTAGAATATCTAGAACTCTAGGGGGGTCCTAAATAGGTTGTTTAGTTAGTCTTCTAATAGCTTTAGATTGCATATAGGCTATGCAGTTAAAATCCTTTTCTTTAATAGCGGAAAAATTAGGGATCCCTTTAGCTAATTTCGATAACTTCTTTAGTAAAGGGAGGCCTATGTGGCCTAATCGAATGTGCTAAAAAAGGGCTAAATCTAGTAACTTCTTATAACTAGAATCTAGCTTTTTAGGGCTATTATCCCCTAGCTCCCTTTGTTACTAGGCCTCTTAAGAATCACAGGCCTCTAGGGGTAGTAGACGGCCACTATTGTCACCTAAGTTATTAGGGTATAGACCTTCTAAACCCCCTGTAGAAGATGCCTAACTAGGAGGAGCTTTGGTGGGACATAGGGCTAAATCATCTAAATCATTGTCTTCTAGCTCTTTGATTTGTTAATATTCCTTAGGATTAAAAGCTAGTTGTGGAATTTGAACCTCTATAGGGTAGGAAAACCCTAATTTAGTCTTATAAGCTCTTGGTTATTATTATTAGTTACAATATTAAGAGCCTATAAAGGAGAGGTGGGTTAAATGCTTACAGATTATAGGAGTAGGTTGCCCCTTAATCTGTAAAAAGAAGCCGTGTTTAGCAGGTTCTAATAACCCACAGGGGCTTTTATTGGCTAGAAATAGCTAGTCTTTAGCTAGATAACCTCCCTTTAGATAGTGAGATAACCCACTAACTAGGTTAGTATCTATGCCTGGGAAATATAGGGCATCTAGCAGAGCTAAAGGCCTATATTCTAGTGGATTTTTCTTAACTAGAACGTTAAAAACAGCTATGCCTCTTCCTTTAGGATAAATAGGTCCTCCTACTGTAATTATAGCGCTAGTTTTACCTTTCTTTAGAGGTTTAAAGTCCCTAAAAGAAGCCCTATTATTACAAATGTAATAGGAAAAACCTGTATTATACAAAAGGGAGTTTTTAACCACATCGTTAGAGTAGCTAAAAGTAGGCTTGCTAGTAGTGTTACTAGTGGTAGAGGCACTAGAACTATCTAAATTAGAATTAGAATCACTACTATTATTACTGCTAGATTCATTAGAATCTAATTCTTTAACGTATCCCGTAGCTAGAGTATAGCCTAAATTAAAAGCAGCTTCTTTTCCTTTCTGTTTTTCCCTATTGCTACTCTTCTTCTTCTTCTGCTTCTTTTTAGAGGCTTTAGAAGGGTTTAAATCCTTCTTATCCTACTCTTTAGTGGCGTTAGAGTCCTTCTTAGGGTTAGGATTAGAAGAATTCTTTTCCTAGTCCTTTAGAATTTCCCTTGTTATTATTAGAAGCCTTATAGCTAAGGGCTTTAGCTATAGGGGAGGTCTTATCCCTTTGTTCTTCTAATAAATCCGCTATAAGGAACTGTAAATTTAGGGTATTTATAGGCAGTCCTTATGCCCTAGAAGCTCTAATAGTAAATCTTTGTCTCTTAGCCTAACTAGGGAAGGTCTGCTTTAATGCATTAATATAATAATTTACTTAATTAATAGCAGTGATCTCTACACTATAAAGTTATAGTCTAGCTAGTAAATTATTAAAATTAGCATTAAAAGCCTCTAAAGATCCCTTATAACTTAAAAAGTTTAGGGAGTGGTAGCTAGCATATAGTGTACCACGCTAGATTTTAGCACTTTGCGAATACTGCCTAATAAGGACTTTATAGGCTTCTTCGGGGGATTTTTGCTAACATATAGTAGCCTGTGGTCTAGGTTAGTAGCTATCTCTTAATATTATTAAAAGAATAGCTTAGTCACAGTTAGCTAGATAGCCTGCTAGGCTTGGATTATCTATAAATTTAGGTAATCCTAGGGCTCTAAATTATATGCTTAGGGCTTGCTTCCACTAATTATAGTTTTTAGGGCCTTTTAGCTTAGCTCCCTTTGGAATAGAGTGAACCTTCTTATTTAGTTCCTTTATAGCACCTATATTAAAGGCAGCTTATAAGTTACTAGAAGGTACGCTTGTAGAAGTAGTAGCTAGGTCTTTTTCTAAAACCTTAGTATTTTCTTCCTTAGGTCTATTAGAAGCCTAAAGACCTTGCATAATAGTTATAGTTTGCGTTAATTTCTCTAGAAGATTATTAATGCTAGCCTTGTTTTTAATATAATTATCCTCGCTATGCCTAATAAAATTAGCTAAGGTCTTGCCTTATTATTTAATTTAACTTTGTAGGTGCAAAGTACTAGCCTAAATAGCTAGTTAACCTTCTATATCTATCCTACTAGGGTCCCTAGGGGGGCTAGAAGACCCTATAGCAAGGGCCTTACCCTTATAACTAGGTGGTGCTATCTTCTAGTCGCTGTGTTAAATCTCTAAATTTATTCCTATTGCAAATAACGCACGCTAGAAATTGCTTGTATTGCAATCTAGTCGCGTACGCAAATTATGTGGTAAAGCCGTTTGAAAGGGTAGCCCTTAGGTCTAAAAAGTGGGTCTTTAGTATACGCAGGCAGAAAAATGGCAGAGAAGAATCTCCGCGAGGAAAATTTTTTAACACTAAGGATAGGAATCGTAGATAATAGATATTACAAAAGCTATAATATAACGCAATGTAGTGTATAGTGTATGTAACGTAATGTAATAGGTTAAAAAGCCTAGTATAGATATACTAGATATCTAATGATTTTAAAGGATATAGCGTATTTACTATTATAGATAATATTAAATATAACGGTTGTAATAGTGAATAGAATCACTAAAAAGAGGTTATAGTTGTAACTAGATAGTTATAAGTGTAATGTAGTGGTTACGGGTGTGGCTATAGATGATTTTTAACACTAAGGGTCTAATGTTATAATGCGTGACGCTAGTAAATAAAGAGCTTTAAATTCTAGTGGTTTCCTTTGTAATCTTAAGAGCCTATAGGTATAGTAGGTGGTAACTAGTACCTAAAATCAAGCAGTAATCGCAGTAGAATAACGCAGTAATGTAGTAATCTATAGGCCTTCTAGGCTTATAACCTATTGAAAATAGAAGGGAATCTAGCTAGAGGGATAGGAAAACCTCCCTACTAGATTCTAATGCGGTGGCTTCTAGATTCACTAGATTATAGCGTATTCTGTAAGATAGAGAGCTTTAATAGTTAAATATAGTTAATTCCTAGCTAGTATAGATAATCTAACAAGCAATAAGAGGATTTCTAGTCCCCTTATAGACTACTAACTATATTGGAGGATCTAGACGCTAGAGAGGTCTTAGGAGCTACTTTTTATTTTCCGCAAAACCTATTTGTATAGGAAAATAAAAATCGACTTATAGCTATACAAACTAGCTACTAGGTAGCCTAATAAGCACTTTAATATACAACCTATTAATAAAATATACTATTAAATCCAGAAAAATTCAAGGATTTGAATAGTATACGTTAGCCTTTTATACGACTACTAGTTGCTAGTTACAGTCGATTTTAGCTTCCCTATAGGGTAACCTAGTTGGCTTAGTCATACAAGCCCGTGGGTTAGTTGTGGGAACGCAAGTCACAACAGACGCTGCAAGCAACGCTCGTAACTAACGTTGTAACAACGCAACAAGGCAACTAGTGGGCCTATAAAATAGTGCTATAAATAGCATTATTTTAACATTAGTAGATTTAAATATAACCTTTACTATAGATTAAAATATATTTACTAATAATATAATAAAAGTTATATATACTAGTAGCTACCTAGTAAATAAGGCAAAGTAATAGTAAATACACTTTACTACTATAAATAGTTATATAAATTACTAGAGCTATACTTAGGTAGAGTTTATCTAATAGCTAAAAACTAGAGAAATAAATAAAGATAGTTATTACCTAGAAGCTATAGGAACACTACTAACCCTCTATTAAGGCAAGGATTAGTTATTTTAGATATTTATTAAAATCTAGGGGAAGGTAAAAGTAAAATTACCTAAACTATACCTAAACTCTAGAATTTTAGTTTATATAGTGCTAAATAGCACTATAAAGAAGTAGGTATTTAGCTAAGAGTACCCTATAAGTTAGAACTACCTTTTTAGCTAAGGAAAGAAAGCAAAAGTAATAACTAAGGAAAAGAAAGGGATTCCTTATAAGGGCTACTAAGGAGGCTACTAAGGAGGTAACTAGTAAAAGAGAAGGAATTACTTAGTATCCCTAGAAAAAGAGCTATAGGAAAAACACTATACTAGAGTAAGGGGCTTACTAGTCTATTATAAGTATAGGAAACTAGGCTACCCCTTAACTAGGTACACTAAACTAGACTATAGTATTTACTAGAAAAACACTTATATTACTAAGACACACTAAGCTAGCACTAAGAGGGCTAGGAGTTACTTAAACCTAAATAAGGCCCTAATTAGCTTAGTTTAACCCTAGGAAAACGCTCTTAATATAACTTAACTTAATAAAAATAGTCTTTTAGACCTATAAATTTGCATAGATATTAAGTTATATTAAGATAACTACTAGGTAGTAGTGCTAATACTATTTAACCCTAGCGCTATATATTCCTTAATTTACCCTAATATACTAATAGACCTTAATTAGTTAAAAGTATAACCTTATAATAATATGCTTAAAAGTGCATTAAGTAATATTATACTATATTAAGGGATTTTAAAGAAAATAGTATTAGTTAGGAATAGTATAAGCTATATAAAGATATACTAACTTAGCTACTATGTTACTAATAGTAGCGAAAAATTAGTTTTAGGAGTTAATTAGGTAAGAGAGTATAAGCCTATAATAATATTATAGAAAGATAGACTTTAGAGATACCCTATAATAAAGGAATATATCTTATTAGTAATAAGGTTATAGGATAGTTAGAAAGTAGTAAATATATATCTATTATAGTAGTACTTAACCTATAGGTATATATATAATTAGGCATATAGTACTATTAAACCTATAGTAAATAAGGAGGAAGGAAGTAGTAATAATATAGTAATAAAACTATAACTAAGAAGTAAAACTTTAGAAGCTTATAAGGAGTTTAAGATATATTTTTAAATAAAAAGGCTAGCACCCTTCCTAGCTTAGGTAGTTAGACCTATGCTATTAAATTAGAAAAAGGAAAAGCACTACTATAAGGTCTAATATATAACCTAGCTAAGAAAGAGTTATAAGTGCTTTATAAGTACCTAGTAACTACATAAGAACGCAAATAAATCTAAAGATCTATTAGCCTAGTAAGCGCCCTAATCCTTTTTATGCTAAAAAAAGGGGGAAAGCTATAACTATACGTAGATTATAGGGGCCTTAATAAGATTATAATTAAAGATAAGGCCCCTTTACCCCTAATATTAGAAATCTTAGATTAACTAGGGGGTGCAAAGATTTTCATAAAGTTAGACCTTAAAGATACATACTATTAGCTACGTATCTATAAGGGTAATAAGTAAAAAATAGCCTTCTAGTGTAAATATAGTTACTTTAAGTATCTTATAATGCTATTTAGGCTTATTAACACGCTAGTATCTTTCTAAGAGTATATTAATAAAGCTTTAGAAGGCCTTAATAATCTTATTTATATTATTTACTTTAATAACACCCTAATATTTAGCTATAAGATCTTAGAGCATAAGGGCAATATTAAAAAATTCCTTAAGAGATTTCGGAAGGCTAACCTTTTTATTAATTTAGATAAGTGCTAATTCTCTATTAAGAAGGTTAAATTCCTTAGTTATATAATCTTACTAAAAGGAATCTTAATAGACCTAAGTAAGGTAAAGGTAATTATAACGTAGCTAATACTTATCTATATGTTTAATATCTAATCTTTCCTTAGGTTTACTAGATTCTATAGGCGTTTTATTAAGTTATATAGTAAAATAGTTATCCTATTAATAAACTACCTACAAGGGAACTAACTAGCGAAGTTTAAGCTAGATAATAGCAAGCTAGTAGTATTTAGGGAACTATAAAAGCTATTTTAAGAGGCTCTAATTTTAGTTTATTTTAACCTAAAGTTACTACTATAAGTAAAGACTAATGCCTCTAGATACGTAATTAGAGCTATCCTTATAATATTAGTGCTAGGTTACTAGCACCCTATAGCGTTTATATTAAGCAAGTTAAAGGACACTAAATTACGCTACGTAACACTAAACATAAAGCTACTAGCAATTTAGGAGGCCTTTTAGACTTAGAGGCATTACCTTACTTACTTAGTATACTTAGTTACTATAATTATAGATTAATTAAACTATAAGTATTTTATAATAAAGCCTAAGCTAACTAGTTACTAGGTTACTATATTAGATAAGCTATGCCTATTTAACTTCACTATTAAACACTAGGTAAGGAAGCTAAATCCTACTAACCCTTTATTATAAAGACTAGACTATATTAGTAAGAAAAGGAAGGCTAAGGCTTTTATATCTTAGTTACTAACCTTCCTTACTAAGTTTACTACTATTAGGCTATAGGGGTGCTACGTTAGTAATAGCTTAACTACTAGTTAGGCATATCTATAGTATATTAGGTTTATAGTTAAGGAGTAGCGTAAGAGTAATAGTAACTTAGTAAGTACTCTATATCTATATTTACCACCCCTTAATAGTAAAGTAAGAACCCTAATAGTAAGTAAGAGAACCTCTTCTATATTAATCTTTACTAGGCTAGGTAAAAGGCTTAAGCGCATAGTAATAGAGCTATAGGTTTATAGCAATTAAACCTTACTAGCTAGTTTAAGAACCTTTTCTATATTAATCTTTACTAGGCCTATAGAAGTAATAGTAAGTAAGTTAACCTCTTCTATATTAACCTCTACTATACTAGTTAAAAAGTCTAAGAGCGTTACTAAGGAGCTATATACTTATAGTAGTATTAAGGCAAATCCCCTAATAGCAAGTAAGAGAACCTTTTCTATGTTAATCTTTACTATATTTATAGAAGCAATAGTAAGTAGGAGAACCTCTTCTATATTAATCTTTACTAGGTTAGTTAATAAGTCTAAGAGCGCTACTAGGAAGCTATATGCTTATAGTAGTATTAAGGTAAGTCCCCTAATAGTAAGTAAGAGAACCTCTTCTATATTAATCTTTGCTATGTTTGCGGAAGTAATAGTAGGTAGGAGAACCTCTTCTATATTAATCTTTACTAGGTTAGTTAATTTATCTAAGAGCGCTACTAGAGAGCTACTAGGCTATAGTAGTGTTATAATAAGAATCTTAGTAGTTTAAAGAACCTTTTCTAAGTTTAACTCTAATATTAGGAGTAAGGCAGCGAAATTAAAAGCCCTAATTTAAGTCTTATTATTAGAAGTGTAGTAAGGGGATGCCTTTATTATATAGCAAAAGTTATTACTAATAAGTAGTAACTTTAGTGTATTAGGACTATAGTTAATTAGTCCCTCTAAGCTAGAGGCTAGAGAGCTATAGATATAAACTATAAGATTCTCTAAGTTACTAATATATAAAAATTATATTTTTATCCTACTAGGATTATAAAAAGAAATTTTGCTATTAACCTATAATAATCCTATAGCGAGTTATTAGGGGGTTAGTAAGACCCTTTATTATATTATAGGCTAATATTACTAGCTATTAATAAAGAAAGACATTAAGGTATATATCTAGTCTTACATTAATTATTAAGTTTTAAAGCTAAGGTTATATAAACCTTATAGCAAGTTAGCTATATTACTAGTGCCTAATTACCCCTTCTAAGAATTATTAATAGACTTTATTATAGGCTTACTACTAGTAAAGAATTAGAAGTTTTAGTTATATAATATAATTTTAGTTATTATAGACTAATTTTTAAAGTATAGTATTTATATACTAGTGTCTATATACCTAACTAGTAATAGCCTTACTATAGTGTTCTTTAAGAATATTTTTAAAGACTATAGTGCCCTAGAAGGTATTATTATAGACTATAGGTTAATATTTACTAGTAAATTCTAGAGGACTTTTTGCTACCTTATTATAATAAAGTAATAACTAAGCATTACATTTTACCCCTAGATAAATAGGTAAATAAAGCAATTAAACTAGGTTCTTAAGCATTATCTAAGAGCCTATATATGCGCTAAATAGGATAATTAGGTAGAATATTTACTAATAGTATAGTTTGCCTATAATATAAGTAAGTATAGTAGTTATAGCCTAACGCTAGCAAAGGCGCTATAAGGGTATAACCTAAGGGGACTATATTAGGCTATCCTAATGCCTAACTTAGTAAATAACTAGGTAGAAAATAAAGTTATAGAATTAAGATAAAGACACTTAGAGATTAAATAGCTACTCTATAATATATAAGCATAGTAAAAGAAGTATTATAATTTTAAGAGAATACTAATAGAGTTTAAGGTTAGGGATTATATTTTACTATTTACTAAGAATATTAACCTAAGATAACTAAGCTAGAAGCTTATAGCTAAGTACTTAGGGCCCTATAAAATTAAGAAGGTAATTAGTAATTATAGCTTAGCCTATTAATTATAATTACTAGCTAGCTTAAGACTTTATAATGTGTTTAATATTATAAGCCTTAAACTATTTAGAGGGAATCCCACTAGCTATATAAATATATTCTTACTATAAGATAATATTAAAGATAATAAAAAGGAGTTTAAAGTTAAGAGAATTATCTTATATTAGTATAATAGAAAACAGCGGAAATTCTTAGTAAAATAGAAAGGCTATAATAGCTTAGAGAATTTATAGGTATTAAAAAGAGATTTTATTATAAGGGATATTATAAATAATTATAAGCGGTAATTAAGTAGCTAGTTTATAGAGATATTATTACTTTAGTAATTTAATATATAAGATTTTATAATATAAAAAGTTATATTTTCTTAAAGTAAACTACTATATAGCTACTAAGCACCTATTACTTTATTATTATATCTATAGCTATATTTTTCTTTATAGTAGCTATAGAAGCTTTATTATTAAAGGACCCCTTCTTATCCTTATAAATAAAGGAATAAAGCTCTTTAGGGAGCTTAGAGAGGCTAATATAAGTAGGAAGCTAGGTAGTGTAATTCGTAAACTAGCTATAAGTTAGCAAATTAGAAGCCACGCTAGAGATAATAGGACTTACTATAGGGGCATATTAAGCTATAAAGCGTAGGCTATTAGCAATATTAATCTATACCTTAAGGTTAGTAGCGTTAAAGAGCTATAACATTATAGCGCGTTTATTAGCATTAGCCTTATAAGTAGTTTCTATTGAAAATGGAAGGGAATCTAACTAGAGGGATAGGAAGACCTCCCTAGTAGATTCTAGTGCGGCGGCTTCTAGATTCACTAGATTATAGCGTATTCTGCAAGATAGAGAGCTTTAATGGTTAAATATAGTTAATTCCTAGCTAATACGGACAATCTAATAAGCAATAAGAGGATTTCTAGTCCCCTTATAGACCTACTAACTATATTAGAGGATCTAGATTGCTAGAGAGGTCTTAGGAGCTACTTTTTATTTTCCGCAAAACCGATTTATATGGGAAAAATAAAAAATCGACTCACGGCTATATAAACTAGCTACCTAGGTGGCCTAACTAAGCACTTTAATATACAACCCTATTAATAAAATATACTATTAAATCCAGAAAAATTTAAGGATTCGAATAGTATACGTTAGCCTTTTATATAACTACTAGTTGCCTAGTTACAGTCGATTTTAGCTTCCCTATAGGGTAACCTAGTTGGCTTAGTCATACAAGCCCGTGGGTTAGTTATGGGAACGCAGGTCACAACTAACAACGCTGCAAGCAACGCTCGTAACCAACGTTGCAACAACGCAACAAGGCAACTAGTGGGCCTATAAAATAGTGCTATAAATAGCATTATTTTAACAGTTTCTATAGTTAGATAGGCCTAATAAACTCTCCTATAGTAATTCGCGTTTTTTATAGTAAGGAGCGTATTATATAATTTACGTTTTATATATATTAGAGCCTAGTAATAAGTTAGCTTTAACTAAGTTACTAGAATTAATAATCTTACTAAATACTAATAGTAAGGGCTACTTTTAGAAACCTCCTTTATAATCTTAAAGAACTTATAATAGAGGATTATAATTCTTATAGAACACTAGTAATAGGTTAGCTAGCTAAAAGCAGTGGCCTTTAAAGGGACACTTACACTAATATATATTTTATTGTTTTTTACGTAGTAAGCGCACTTTAAGGAATTACTTAACCTAAGTTAGTATTATAAAAGTAGGAGAGAAGTAGCTTAGTTATACTAGGAGAATAGTAATACTTATTAGGGACTAGTTTCCTATCTATAATATATTAAGGTTTAGCTTTATTATCTTTAGGAGTAATTTACTAGATTACTACTTACTAACTATAGCAAAGGTAGGGAATTTTTATTATACTATTTAGTAAGTTAGTAGCTATAACACTATAAATAAGAGGTAAACTTACGTAAATATTTTTAAAGCCTATAAAGCCCTCTTATAAGGGGATTTCTCTAGGGTAGGCGCTAAGGGTCTAGGAGTTATTAGGCAAATAGATAATATTATAACCTAGCTATAAGTTAGTAGTAAGTAAGTAGGAAGCAAAGTAATAAAATACTAACTATAAGAGTAAATAAAATATAAGATAATAAGAGAAAGACTTTAGATAAGGTTAGTAATTACTAAGCAGTAGTAGTAAGAACACTACTATAAGGCTAGTAAGGCTAACTTATAAATTTAATATTAAAAATTAAGAGGGATAAGGAGGAAAGGAAAAGAAGAAGGAGGGGAAATTTAGTCTTTTTTATATTAACTATAAACCCCTTAAGTAATTTATATAGGTAGCGAAAGTAAGCTATAGGTTAAAAAGCTAGTGTTATAGCTATTAATAGCTAAGGTTTTAGCTAACTACGCATACCTAGTAAGCTTATAATAACTTTGCTAGAACTTATAATTAAATACACCCTAATATATAGTGTCTAAAACCCTATCCCTTTTAGCTAATAAGAAAATATAATATAGGGTGTTTACTTTTATAAAACTAGTGGGAATAAGGATATAAGTATTTATAAAGCAACTTTATAGCTATAATTACATTATAACTAAGAGCTTCTAGGTAAGGTAGGAAATAATAGCTAAACCTATTATTAATAAGGCTATTATTTCCTTACGCCTTACGTTAGGATATATAGGGTAAGAGTTACATAGGGAAATTAGAATAGCAAGTTTACACTAACTAGGCAGCAAGTATAATTAAGGGCGATTATAAAATAAAGGGGGTACTATATTAGGGTTATAAAGGCTATAGAGTAACATAGGCGTTAGAGGCAATAGCATTATGTATAGTAGGACCTACTTAGGGCTTATAGCGCCCTTGCTATAAGGCTACTATAAGCTAGTTATATACGCGCAAAGGGGGTATTTAGGCGAAGGTTACACACATAGAATGTGAGAGGCTAGAGATTAAAACCCTTAAGTATCACTACCTACCTTTAGCTATCTAGCTACTACTTATCTATACTATCACCCTATTCTATCCATTCCGGCCTAGAAGCCTTAACACCTCTATAATAGCGTATATAATAGTCTTATTACGCATTACCCTCACAAACTTATAGGGAGTTATAAGTAAAAAGGCTATTTTCTATTTCTTAAACTACTACTCTCTAGAGTGTAAATAAAGATATATATACTCTTCTATAAGTGTATGCATTCTAATTAATATAGGGCTTCCCCCTAGTCTTAGGTCTTTATCTATAGCTATATATAGTAGCTTAAGGTCCTTTTTTTCTCCTCTAGAGTCTTTAATAGTAATAGGTACCTTATAGATACTATATTAAGGGACTATAAGGGCCCTTACTACCTTAATAATAGGTACTATAGCCTTAGCCTAATTAAGCTTATAGGTCTAAGCAAACTTAGTGCTAATAATATTAATCTTAGCGTAACTATTAAGATTCGCTGCTATTTTAATATCTTTATGCCTATAAATAGTAACTAGTGTATAAAATTAACACCCTATTAGTACCTTAGTATTAGAGGCAAAGGTAAGGGCATTTACTTTACCTTTGCATACTTTTCCGCACTAACCCAAAGGTACGGAATCGCCTCTAAAATATAAACTAAGCTAATATTTAAATTCCTTATTATTAATAACCCCCTTTTATAATGTCGCATTATAATAGATCTAGAGGCAAGTGTAAAAATAAGGTGCTAATAGTTATTAATAAAGGAGAAAGGGGGCTAGTATAAAGCTACCACTACCCTAATGCTAGTATAAGATAGTTTAATGTCTATAGAAGTAATAATAAACCTATAGTAAGATAGATTTAATTTAACTACCCTAAAGAAAAGAAATTCTATAAAGAAATAGCTAGTCTTATCCCTAGTAATAAGGTTACTAAAGTCTAGCGTATTACTAAGGCTATAACCCTCCTAATAGCAAACTATATCTAAGCTAAACTAGAATAGAAAAATAATAATAATAGTAATATTTATATAACTAAAGAAATACTTTTATAAGTCCTTAAGGAGGTAATTAAGGAAGTAACTAAGGGTAGCATTACTCTAACCTAGGTAAGCATTACTATAAGACTTACTTTACTAAAATAACTTAATATTACTTTACCCCCCCTATAAATCCTAGGTAAATAGAATAGAGAAGTCCTTATTAAGAGAAATACTATATAGGAATTGCTTTAGTCTAGGATTACTAAAGATATAGTAATAGTAGTAAATAAGGCTATAGGCTAAGCTATAGTAGTTATAGCTAGAAGACTCCTAAGCAAAGATATAATTATTATATTTAAAGGGACTACTACTTAGTATAAAGATAACTAGAAATAGATTCCTACTACCTTTAGACTAAAGGTAGCCTTTTACTACTATATCCTTAGTATTATAGTTAAGGGCTTTCTTATAAAGTATATCTTTATTAAAAACCTAGTAATAAAGCTAGGTAAAGTAAATAAAGTTAATGTAATTAAGGTAATAGTAAGGCGCCCCTAATATAAAGGAGCCCTAAGAACTACTCTTATTCTTAGACTAGCTAAAGTTAAAGATACTAATAAGATCTATAGAGATAGAATAGTCTTTAAGGTAAAGCTATTTTACACTAAACTATATAATAAGACCCTATAGCCCTAATAATACTATAACTACTTCTAAATAGGATATATTATAAAGTACTATAAGGTAGCCCTAAAGTATAAGAGATATAAAGCTAGCTATTATAAGGGCAGAGAAATAACTTGCCTAACTACTAAGAAAAGAGTATAGGAGAAATATATCCTATATTCTAGCCCTTACCTAGCCTAGTCTAGGGACTACCTAGTCCTAAAAGAGAAATAAAATATAGTAAAGGTAAAATACTTAGAGTAACTAGTATACTTTATTACTTACCCCTTAAATAAAAGCCTATCCTTAAGCTAGGAAAGACTTACTATAGCCTAGGCGCTAACTACTATAGTAGGAAAGAAAAGAGGCTACTTAACCCTAGCTAAGTAAAGCGTAAAATAGCCTAGAGTTATAAGGGCAAATAGCATTAGATAATACGCAAAGTAAATTAAGGCTAGTATAGAACTAGTATAAGATAGAGAAAACCCCTAACCCCCTTAACTAATATAGTAATATTATAAGTTCTCTATTAGAATGTAAATAAGAAGGATAACCTTATATATATAGCGCTCTAGTATTACACTAATATAGATATAATAGTAATCTAAGAATAAAAACATATAAAAAACCCCTAGCCCTTAGCTCTAAGCCTTACTTACTTCTAACTTATATACTATAATAAATATAATATAGTATATATTAATAAGAAGCACGCTATAGGGTTATAGGTAGCCTAGGGAGAAACTAACTAGTCCTTAGTAGAAATATATAGTGTAAATATTTACTCTCTTTACTTAGAAAACTATAGTAATAATTAGAATACCCCTATTTACACTATTAATATAAAAGAGCCCTATAACTAAAGCGTATTTATTAGGGACTTTAACTAGAAATATTTACTATAGGATAGATTTAATAGGACTAGTAATTAGGCAGAAGAACTACTAGAGTTTATAGGCTAGTAAAAGCTTAGACTAGTAACACTATAAGGTAAACTTACTAGATAGAATAAAGGTAATAGAGATAGCACTATAGATTTAGCATAGGTAACTCCTAATATCTAAGTATATTATAATAAAGCTAATAACCTAATAGGGTCTAACTATATACTATAACTAATTTATATCTTTACTAACCCTTAGGAGGCTACTCCCCTAACCCTTAGACACACTTAAAGCGCTATAAATAAAGGAGCTATAAAAGTAAAGGTAATTAACTAGCTACTACTAGAAAACGCCCTAGACTTATATAATAAGGAAGGTATTAATGCTTATACTATATAGTTAATTATAAATCTCTAGGAAATAGCTAAGATAGTAGCCCCCTAAAAACCTAGGGGCTTACCTAGACTAGAAGCATAGTAGTCTAAAAAGGCTAAAGAGTTAGTTACTAAAGCTAATTAGGCTAAGAGATAATAAAGGCACTAAAGGACTAAAGCAAATTAGTAAGCGTACACTAATGCAAATAAGAACTAGGAAAGAATTATTAAAGAAAAGAGAAAAAACGCGTAGAGGGATACGCTAAGGCAGGCTAATACTAATAGTAAGGAGGGAGTAGTTTAGAGGCTAGAAAGATAGGCTAGGCTTTAAAGCTAGGCTCCCCTAGAGCTCCCTAGGCTACTAAAGCTAGAGAGGTCTAATAATAACCCTAACCTAGTGACTATATATAAAGATAAGGCAAGCGTGCTTACATAAAGATTCTTCCCTAAACCTATAGTAAACCTATCCTATATCCTAGATCTATCTTTCCCTAAGCTTAATAATATACTAGCCCTAGACCTAGACCTATTTGCCCCCTAGGAGATTAGCAATATTCTCTTAGACATAAGTAATTAGAAGGCCCTAGGTAATAATAAACTCCCTATAGGATTTATTAAGGCTTATAGTAATCTAGCCTATCTCACAATAACTAGGTTACTAAACATAGCTATTATAGTTAGCTATTTCCTAGCCTGCTTTCGCACTGCTAGAGTAGTAGTAATTAGAAAGCTAGGAAAAATAACTAAAGAAATAAGACACGCTAATGCCTAAAGACTAATCTTGTGCGTGGCGCTAGTAAATAAAGAGCTTTAAATTCTAGTGGTTTCCTTTGTAATCTTAAGAGCCTATAGGTATAGTAGGTAGTAACTAGTACCTAAAATCAAGCAGTAATCGCAGTAGAATAACGCAGTAATATAGTAATCTATAGGCCTTCTAGGCTTATAACCTATTAAAAATAGAAGGGAATCTAGCTAGAGGGATAGGAAGACCTCCCTACTAGATTTTAATGCAGCGGCTTTTAGATTCACTAGATTATAGCGTATTCTTTAAGATTAGGAGCTTTTAATAGTTAAATATAGTTAATTCCTAGCTAACAGATAGTCTAATAAGTAATAAGAGGATTTCTAGTCCCCTTATAGACTTACTAACTATATTAGAGAATCTAGACCACTAGAGAGGTCTTAGGAGCTACTTTTTGTTTTCCGCAAAACCTATTTATATAGGAAAAATAAAAAATTAACTTTTAGCTATATAAACTAGCTACCTAGGTAGCCTAACTAAGCACTTTAATATACAACCTTATTAATAAAATATACTATTAAATCCAAAAAAATTCAAGGATTTAAATAGTATACGTTAGCCTTTTATACGACTACTAGTTACCTAGTTACAGTCGATTTTAGCTTCCCTATAGGGTAACCTAGTTAGCTTAGTCATACAAGCCTGTGGGTTAGTTGTGGGAACGCAGGTCACAACAAACAACGCTGCAAGCAACGCTCGTAACCAACGTTGCAACAACGCAACAAGGCAACTAGTGGGCCTATAAAATAGTGCTATAAATAGCATTATTTTAACACCTTACTATTACTACTTCTATAACTTTTCCTACTATATTAAGTAGTAAGATAGGTCTCTAGGTATTAGTATGTCTTATTTCTTTAGTTATTTTTCTAGGTTTCCTAATTACTACTACTTTAGCAGTGCGAAAGTAGGCTAGGAAATAGCTAACTATAATAGCTGCGTTTAGTAGCCTAGTTATTATAAGATAGGCTAGTTTGCTATAAGCCTTAATAAATCCTATAGGGAGTTTATTATTACCTAAGGCCTTCTAATTACTTATATTTATAAGGATATTCCTAATCTCCTAGGGAGAGAATAAGTCTAGGTTTAGGACTAGTGTGTTATTAAGCTTAGGGAAAGATAAGTCTAGGATATAGGATAGGTTTACTATAGGTTTAGGGAAGAATCTTTATGCTAGCACGCTTACTTTATCTTTATATATAGTAGCTAGGTTAGGGTTATTATTAGTTCTCTTAAGCTTTAGTAGCCTAGGGAGCTTTAGGGAAGCCTAGCTCTAAAGCCTAGCCTATCTTTCTAGCCTCTATACTTCTCTATCCTTACTATTAGTATTAGCTTGCCTTAGTATATCTCTTTATGTATTTCTTCTTTTTTCTTTAATAACTCTTTCCTAGTTTTTATTTATATTAGCGTATGCTTACTAATTTGCTTTAGTTCTCTAGTATTTCTATTATCTCTTAGCCTATTTAGCTTTAGTAACTAACTCTTTAGCCTATCTAGACTACTATGCCTTTAGCCTAGGTAAGCCCTAAGGTTTTTAGGGGGCTACTATCTTAGCTATCTCCTAGAGATTTATAATTAGCTATATAGTGTATATATTAATGCCTTCCTTATTATATAGATCTAGGGTGTTTTTAGGTTATAATTAGTTAAATACCTTTACTTCTATGGTTTCTTTATCTATAGTAGTCTAAGTGTGCCTAAGGGTTAGGGGAGTAGCTTCCTAAGGGTTAGTAAAGATATAAATTAGTTATAGTATATAATTAGACCCTATTAGGTTATTAGCTTTTTTATAGTGTACTTAAATATTAGGAGTTCCCTATGCTAGGTTTATAGTACTATCTCTATTACCTTTATTCTATTTAGTAGGTTTACCCTATAGTGTTACTAATCTTAGCCTTTACTAGCCTATAAACTCTAATAGTTCTTTTGCCCTATTACTAGTCCTATTAAATCTATCCTAAAGTAAATATTTCTAGTTAAAGTCCCTAATAAATACGCTTTAGTTATAGGGCTCTTTTATATTTATAGCGTAAATAGGGGTATTCTAATTATTACTATAGTTTTCTAAGTAAAGAGAGTAAATATTTATACTATATATTTCCACTAGGGACTAGTTAGTTTCCCTCTAGGCTATCTATAACCCTATAGTGTGTTTCTTATTAATATATATAGCGTTATATTTATTATAGTATATAAGCTAGAAGTAAGTAAGGCTTAGGGCTAGGGGCTAAGGGTTTTTTATATATTCCTATTCTTAAATTACTATTATATCTATATTAGTGTAATACTAGAGCGCTATATATATAAGATTATCTTTCTTATTTATATTCTAATAGAGGACTTGTTAAAATAATGCTATTTATAGCACTATTTTATAGGCCCACTAGTTGCCTTGTTGCGTTATTGCAACGTTAGTTATAGGCGTTGCTTGCAGCGTTCTGTTGTGACCTGCGTTATTCCCACAACCAACCCACAGGCTTGTATGACTAAGCCGACTAGGTTACCCTATAGGGAAGCTAAAATCGACTGTAACTAGGTAACTAGTAGTCATATAAAAGGCTAACGTATACTGTTTGAATCCTTGAATTTTTCTGGATTTAATAGTATATTTTATTAATAGGGTTGTTTATTAAAGTGCTTAGTTAGGCCACCTAGGCAGCTAGTTTATATAGCCATGAGTTAATATTTTATTTTTCCTATACAAATGAGTTTTGCGGAAAATAAAAAGTAGCTCCTAAGACCTCTCTAGTAACCTAGATCCTCTGATATAGTTAGTAAGTCTATAAGGGGACTAGAAATCCTCTCATTGCTTATTAGATTATCTGTATTAGCTAGGAATTAACTATATTTAACTATTAAAGCTCTCTATCTTGCAAAATACGCTATAATCTAGTGAATCTAGAAGCCGCCACACTAGAATCTACTAGGGAGGTCTTCCTATCCCTCTAGTTAGATTCCCTTCTATTTTCAAAAGGTTATAAGCCTAGAAGGCCTATAGATTACTACATTACTACGTTATTCTACTGCGATTACTACTTGATTTTAGGTACTAGTTACCACTTACTATACCTATAGGCTCTTAAGATTACAAAGGAAACCACTAGAATTTAAAGCTCTTTATTTACTAGCGCTACGTATTGTAATATCAGACCCTTAGTGTTAAAAATCATCTATAGCCGTAACCCGTAACTACCTAGTTATAACCACAACCACTTTTAGTGATTCTATTCACTACTGCGACCATTATATTTAATATTATTTACAATAGTAGATACGCTACACCCTTTAAAATTATTAGACATCTAGTATATCTATACTAGGCTTTTTAACCTATTACATTACGTTGCATGCACTATACATTACATTACGCTACGTTATAGCTTTCTATAATACCTATTATCTATAATTCCTATCCTTAGTGTTAAGAAAATTTTCTTAGAGACCCCTCTTCGCTATTTTTCTGCCTACGCATACTAAAGACCCACTTTTTAGACCTAAGGGCTGCCCTCTTAAACAGCCCCGCCACATAATTTACGTACGTAACTAGATTGTAACATAAGCAATTTCTAGCGTGCGTTATTTACAATAGGAACAAATTTAGAGCTTTTACATAGGGATTCTTTCCTTTTTTTAGGGACTTTTAGAAGATAGCACTACCTAGTTATAAGGGTAAGGCCCCTGCTATAGGGTCTTCTAGCCCCCCTAGGGACCCTAGTAGGATAGATATAGAAGGTTAACTAGCTATTTAGGCTAGTACTTTGCACCTATAAAGTCAAATTAAACAATAAGGCAAGACCTTAGCTAATTTTATTAGGCATAGCAAGGATAATCGTATTAAAAACAAGGCTAGCATTAATAATCTTCTAGAGAAATTAACGCAAACTATAACTATTATATAAGGTCTTTAGGCTTCTAATAGATATAAGGAAGAAAATACTAAGGTTCTAGAAGAAGACCTAATAGCTACTACTTCTATAAGCGTACCTTCTAGTAACTTATAAGCTACCTTTAATATAGGTGCTATAAAGGAACTAAATAAGAAGGTTTACTTTATTCTAGAGGGAGCTAAGCTAAAAGGCCCTAAAAACTATAATTAGTGAAAGCAAGCCCTAAGCATACAATTTAGAGCCCTAGGATTACCTAAATTTATAGATAATCCAAGCCTAGCAGGCTATCTAGCTAACTATAATTAAGCTATTCTTTTAATAATATTAAGAGATAGTTATTAACTAGGACCATAGGCTACTATATGTTAGCAAAAATCCCCTAAAGAAGCCTATAAAGTCCTTATTAGGCAGTATTCGCAGAGTGCTAAAATCTAGCGTGGTACGCTATACGCTAGCTACTATTCCCTAAACTTTTCAAGTTATAAGGGATCTTTAGAGGCTTTTAATGCTAATTTTAATAATTTACTAGCTAGACTATAGCTTTGTAGTGTAAAGATCGCCGCTATTAATTAAGTAAACTATTATATTAATACATTAAAGCAGACCTTCCCTAGTTAGGCTAAGAGACAAAGATTTACTATTAGAGCTTCTAGGGCACAAGGACTGCCTGTAAATACCCTAAATTTACAGTTCCTTATAGCGGATTTATTAGAAAAACAGAGGGATAAGACCTCCCCTATAGCTAAAGCCCTTAGCTATAAGGCTTCTAATAATAACAAGGGAAATTCTAAGGATTAGGAGAAGAAATTATCTAATCCTACCCCTAAGAAGGACTCTAACGCCACTAAAGAGTAGGATAAGAAGGATTTAAACCCTTCTAAGGCCTCTAAAAAGAAGCAAAAGAAGAAGAGTAGCAACAGGGAAAAACAGAAAGGAAAAGAAGCTGCTTTTGCTTTAGGCTACACCCTAGCCACAGGATATATTAAAGAATTAGATTCTAATGAATCTAGTAGCAATAATAGTAGTGATTCTAATTCTAATTTAGATAGTTCTAGTGCCTCTACCACTAGTAACACTACTAGCAAGCCTACTTTTAGCTACTCTAACGATATGGTTAAAAACTCCCTTTTATATAATACGGGTTCTTCCTATCACATTTGTAATAATAGGGCTTTCTTTAGGGACTTTAAACCTCTAAAGAAAGGTAAAACTAGCGCTATAATTACAGCAGAAGGACCTATATTTCCTAAAGGAAGAGGCATAGCTATTTTTAACATTCTAGTTAAGAAAAATCCACTAGAATATAGGCCCTTAGCCTTGCTAGATACTCTATATTTCCTAGGCATAGATACTAACCTAGTTAATGGGTTATCTCACTATCTAAAGGGAGGTTATCTAGCTAAAGACTAGCTATTCCTAGCTAATAAAAGCCCCTATAGGTTACTAGAACCTGCTAAACACAGCTTTTTTCTATAGATTAAGGGGCAACCTACTCCTACAATCTATAAGCATTTAACCCACCTCTCCTTTATAGGCTCTTAATATTGCAACTAACAATAGCAACGATAACCAAGAGCTTATAAGACTAAATTAGGGTTTTCCTACCCTATAGAGGTTTAAATTCTGTAACTAGCTTTTAATCCTAAGGAATATTAACGAATCAAAGAGCTAGAAGACAATGATTTAGCCCTATGTCCCACCGAAGCTCCTAGTTAGGCATCTTCTATAGGGGGTTTAGAAGGTCTATACCCTAATGACTTAGGTGACGATAGTGGCCATCTATTGCCCCTAGAGGCCTGTGATTCTTAAGAAGCCTAGCAACAGAGGGAGCTAGGGGATAATAGCCCTAAAAAGCTAGATTCTAGTTATAAGAAGTTACTAGATTTAGCCCTTCTTTAGCATATTTAATTAGGCTATATAGGCCTCCCTTTACTAAAGAAGTCATTGAAATTAGCTAAAGGGATTCCTAATTTTTCCGCCGTTAAAGAAAAGGATTTTAACTGCATAGCCTATATGCAATCTAAAGCTATTAGAAGACTAACCAAATAACCTATTTAGGACCCCCCTAGAGTTCTAGATATTCTAGAGGGAGATATAGTTAAAATTAAACCTATACTATATAATAAGAAGGCTACAGTCCTTATTCTTATTAATCGAAAATCCTAGTATAAATAGTGCTTTTTATTAGCTAATAAAGAAGGTTTAACCCTTTCTTTAGCTATTAAGGGCTTCTTTAGGGCCCTAAAAAACCGATATAACGCGTATCCTAGGTACCTTTACTTTAACAGAGGTACTAAAATTAATAACGAACTTTAGTTATAGTTATCTTCTAAAGGAATTTGCTTTAGTACCTCTTGCCCTTATATTCACAAACAGAATAGGCTAGTTAAGAGGGCTATTAGGGTTATCCTAGACTAGCTTAGGGCTACACTTTAGTGGTCTAAGCTACCCTTATATTTATAGTCTTATATCCTTCTAGCTATAGTGGAATTAGTTAATATCATAGCTAATACAACTAAACCTTTAACCCCTAAGCAGCTATTTCTAGCTAATTTAGAGCCTAAGACTTCCTATAAGCCTAACTTCTTAAAAATTAGGGCTATAGGGTCTTATTGTAAGGTCCTAATACCTCTAGAGTAGAGATCTAAGCTTTAAAAGCTAGCCCCTAGGACTATCCCTAGCTAGTTACTAGCTACTTTAGGTTCTACTGTCTATCTTATTTATATTCCCTCTAAAAGGTTAGTTATAAAGACTAGCTTTGTTAAAATTATAGAGGATATAGGCTCTATAGGGTCCCCTAAGCCTTTAGGGACTAATGCTTTAGAGGGAGAAGCTAATATCTTACGAGATAATCTAGAAGTTTAGGATAGTTACCTAAAGCCTCCTAAAAGCTTAGCGCCCGCAGCGCCCGCAGCGCCTATACTAACAGCCCCCGGGGCGACTGACACAGCGCCTGCAACCCCTATAACGCCTGCAACCCCTACAACGCCTGTAACGCCTCCAGCGCTACCCCTAGAGAGCCCTAGCTCTAGCGCCCCTAATAAGGGTGCTATTAAAAAACCGTTTTTAGATTTAGATTCTTTAATTAATTCTGATTCTATAGATATTAATGATTTTAATATATCTTTATACATTAAGGAGATATGCTTTAAGGCATAATAAAGGGCTAAATTATCCACTAATAATAATAATTCGGATACCCCTAAGACCTAGAAACAAGCTTTAAAAAGCAAGGATAGTTAAAAATGGATAAATGTAACTTTTAACGAATTTAAGCAGCTTCTAGCTACTAAAACCTTTAAATTTATAGGGATAGACTAAATTCCTAAGGGCTAGAGGGTTCTAAAGAATAGGCTTATTTATAAGCTTAAAAAGGATAAAGAAAATAATCCTTTAAAGTATAAGGCCTGACTCGTTGCTAAAGGGTTTATGCAGATAGAAGGTTAAGATTATATTAAAACCTACGCTACAACTAGCATTCCCCCTAGTTAGCGGATTTTACTAGCCCTAGCGGCTTGTAATAACTAGGAAGTTAAACAGGTTAATTTTATAGGGGCCTTTTTAAATAGTCCACTAAAGGAATCTATTTATATGCAAATTCCTAATGGATTTACTAAATTTGCTAAGTCTTCTACACCTAAAGTAGCTAAGTTACTTAAGAAGTATAGCTATAAACCCTCTTAAAAGCAGGTTATTTTCCTACAAAAAGCTTTATATAGATTAAAACAAAGCTCTAGAGAGTGGCAGCAGGTTTTAAAGGACCTTCTTTAGAAGTTAGGCTTTTAACCCCTTATATCTAACCTAGCTATCTTCTTTAACCTAACTATATCTATATATATAGCGACTTATGTGGATGACTGCCTTCTAATAGGACTGGATCTAGCTTATATTAATAGGCTAAAGAAGCTACTTTATAAGGCTTATCCTATAGAAGATCGTGGGCTAGCAGAATTTTTCCTAGGCGTTTAAATCACTAGAAATCAAAAGAAAGGGACCCTAACTATTCACTAGTCCTAGTACATTTCTAAAGCCTTAGAAAGATTTAATATAAAAGATACTAGACCTATTAAAATTCCCCTATAACCTAGAATTATAAAACAGGTAAACCACCTAACTAAACCTCTTTCCCCCCCTAATCACAAGCTATATCAGAGTATTATAGGGACTATTATATACCTAATGCTCCTTACAAGACCTAATATTGCCTTTCCGGTTTAGTGGCTTTCTATAGCGCTAGCTAAGCCGTTTATAGAGCATCTTAATGCTTCTAAACACTTGCTTAGGTACCTTTTAGGCTCTATAGGTTATTCTATAACTTATAGAAGGTCTAAAGCTACTACAGCTTCTACAACCCTTATTGGCTTCTGTGATAGCGACTTCGCGGGTAATAAGTCCTCTAAGTTAACCTATGCTTATCTCTATAAGCTAGCTAAAGGACCTATTAGCTAGAAATCAAAGAAAGTAACTATAATAGCTTTATCTACATTAGAGGCTAAATCTAACGCCTTATATAAAGCTATTAGGGAGCTAGAGTGGCTTTACAGTCTCTTTAAAGAGATAAAGCTACCTATAGCACCTTTAGTACTAATTTTTAGTGATAACTAAGGCGCTATTATAACCGCTAATAACCTTGCTTTTTATAGTAGAATAAAGCATACCCTGCTAAAATTTAACTATACTAGAGAAAAGGTATAGAAGGGTATAGCTAAGGTTATTTACATTAACACTAAAGAGATGCCTGCAGATGGTTTAACTAAGCCCCTGCCTAATAATAAATTTTAACAATTTATCTAACTATTAGGTCTTATGAATACAAAGGCCTAGTTTAAAACAACTAAAAAGTCGAAAAACCGAAGAATCAATAAAAACACTGGAATTACGTCTAAAAGTTATCGATTTTACTGTTTTTAGTTTAAAAGTTATTGGATTTATTATTGAATTTATGGTTGACTTAGATATCTATTAAAGAGCTAAGTCTAGGTATCGAATTAGTTACCTTATATTTTTCTAGAGGGAGTGTTAAAATAATGCTATTTATAGCACTATTTTATAGGCCCACTAGTTGCCTTATTGCGTTATTGCAACGTTAGTTACAGGCGTTGCTTGCAGCGTTCTGTTGTGACCTACGTTGTTCCCATAACTAACCCACAGGCTTGTATGACTAAGCTAACTAGGTTACCCTATAGGGAAGCTAAAATTAACTGTAACTAGGCAACTAGTAGTCGTATAAAAGGCTAACGTATACTGTTCGAATCCTTGAATTTTTCTGGATTTAATGGTATATTTTATTAATAGGGTTATTTATTAAAGTGCTTAGTTAGGCCACCTAGGCAGCTAGTTTGTATGGCCGTGAGTTGATTTTTTATTTTTCCTATACAAATGAGTTTTGCGGAAAATAAAAAGTAGCTCCTAAGACCTCTCTAGCAACCTAGATCCTCCGATATAGTTAGTAGGTCTATAAGGGGACTAGAAATCCTCTCATTGCTTGTTAGATTATCTATATTAGCTAGGAATTAACTATATTTAACTATCAAAGCTCTCTATCTTGCAGAATACGCTATAATCTAGTGAATCTAGAAGCCGCCGCACTAGAATCTACTAGGGAGGTCTTCCTATCCCTCTAGTTAGATTCCCTTCCATTTTCAAAAGGACTTATAGCATTACTATATTAGTTAGGGGGGTTAGGGGTCTTCTCTATCTTACGCTAGCTTTATACTAGCTTTAATCCGTTTTGCGTATTATCTAATACTATTTACTCTTATAGCTCTAGGCTATTTTACGCTTTGCTTTGCTAAGGTTAGATAGCCTCTTTTCTTTCCTACTATACTAGTTAGTGCCTAGGCTACTATAGGTCTCTCCTAGCTAGGGGATAAGCTTTTATTTAAGGGGTAAGTAGTAAAGTATACTAGTTACTCTAAGTATCTTACTTTTACTATATTTTATTTCTCCTTTAGGACTAGGTAGTCCTTAGACTAGGCTAGGTAAGGGCTAGAATATAGAATATATATTTCTCTTATACTTAACTATTAGTAGTTAGGTAGGTTATTTTACTACCCTTATAATAACTAGCTTTACACCTTTTACACTTTAGGGCTAACTTATAGTACTTTATAATATATTCTATTTAGAAGTAGTTATAGTATTATTAGGGTTATAGGGTCTTATTATATAGTTTAGTATAGAATAGCTTTACTTTAAAGACTATTCTATCTTTATAAATCTTATTAGTATCTTTAACTTTAGCTAATCTAAGGATTAGGGTAGTTCTTAGGGCTCCCTTATATTAGGGGTGCCTTACTATTACCTTAATTATATTAACTTTATTTACTTTACCTAGCTTTATTACTAGGTTCTTAATAAAGGTATACTTTATAGAGAAGCCCTTAACTATAACACTAAGAATATAGTAGTAAAGGGCTACCTTTAGACTAAAGGTAGTAGGAATTTATTTCTAGTTATCTTTATACTAGGTAGTAGTTTCTTTAAATATAATAATTATATTTTTACTTAGGAGTCTTCTAGCTATAACTACTATAGCTTAGCCTATAGCCTTATTTACTACTATTATTATATCTTTAGTAGTCCTAGACTAAAGTAATTCCTATATAGTATTCCCCTTAATTAGGACTTCTTTATCCTATTTACCTAGGATTTATAAAGGGGGTAAAGTAATATTAAGTTATTTTAGTAAAGTAAGTCCTATAGTAATGCTTACCTAGGTTAGAGTAGTGTTACCCTTAGTTACTTCCTTAATTACCTCTTTAAGGACTTATAAGAGTGCTTTTTTAGTTATATAGATATTACTATTATTATTATTTTTCTATTCTAGTTTAGCTTAGATATAGTTTACTATTAGGAGGGTTATAGCCTTAGTAATATACTAGACTTTAGCTACCTTATTACTAGGGATAAGACTAGCTATCTCTTTATAAAATTTCTCTTCTTTAAGGTAGTTAAATTAAATCTATCTTACTATAGGTTTATTATTACTCCTATAAATATTAAACTATCCTATACTAGCATTAGGGTAGTGGTAGCTTTATGCTAGCCTTTTTTTTCCTTTATTAATAACTATTAGCACCTTATTTTTACACTTACCTCTAGATCTATTATAATATAATATTATAAAAGGTGGTAATTAATAATAAGGAATTTAAATATTAGCTTAGTTTGTATTTTAGAGGCGATTCCGTACCTTTGGGTTAGTGCGGAAAAGTATGCAAAGGTTCCTAGGGAGGTATTATATGCTATAAGATACGCGCCTAGAAAACATGTAATTATAATAATAAGCGCTAGGGATTATTAAGATAGATAATATAATAAGGGATAATAATATTAGTTATCTAAGTAAGGGGACTATTTAATCTATAAAGAGACTGCCTATAGCTAGATTCTTTTTGCGTTATTCACGCACTATAAGATTCTTAAGTTAACCCTTAAGTTTTACTAAGTTTTATTAAGAAAATACCTAAGCTTATAATAAAATAAACTAAGATTATTTCCCCTTATTTAATTAAGATAGCACTTCTAATCTAATAGACTATTTAATCTAGAGTATCTTTATATAACGAGATATCTCTAGCTATTATTATAATTAATATTATTAAGATAATTAACCCCTCTTATTATGTGTAGGCTATAGCGCTACTTGTAACCGTGGGCTAGCATCGTGTCTTTTAGGGTGTTGTTTTCCGCTTAACAAAGTATATTATAGGATATAGTATAGGTAGTCTATAACTATTACTACTATAGGGGATAAAAAAGCCACTAGCTAAGGTAAGGCTTATTAAAACTAATACTACTACCTAATAGATATTAGTTATAAATCTTAATAGACTTTATAACTAACCTTCTAGTAGAGAAGCTAAATAACCTATAGTTTCTTATAGTTATTATAGATTAATTCTCTAAATATATATACCTTAAAGCTATATTTATTTAATTACGCTAGTTAGCCTTCCCTGGCTATTTCTAGTACTCCTACAGATAGCTTAAAGCTATAATATTAATAAGGGCTAAAGTATATGTAAAATGTTTTAAGCACTACTAGTAGCGTTTCTATAGTTTCCTAAATTAAATTATTATAGATTAAGGATGAGACTAGTTAAGTAGCTTTTAGATAAAGCTTTATTAGAAAGTAAGCATAGAATAACTCCTATTAATATTATATTATTTATAAACTAATAGCAAAATAGAATAGGCTAACTAGAAGGTGCTTATAGTTTTATAGGTATTACTATCCTTTTCTTAGTTTAACTAGCTAGACTACTTACTAGCTTATTAATTAGCGTTAAATAATAAGGACTTATTAGTAATAGGAGTAAGCGTAAATATAGCATTATATAGATTTAATATGCTAACTATCTAGGAGGCGTTATATATATATACCTTAGTAACTTTAGTAAAGGGGAGGGCCTAGGTATTCTTAAAATATTTAAAAGATAGTATAGACCTAATATAAGCTATTATAGCTTTTATCTAATAATAGCAATAGGAAAATATAAATAGTAGGCATAGGCTAGCAAAATGGGTTTAAGTAAGAGACTATATATAGCTAAGTCTCTAAAATATTAAGATAAACTACCTATATAAGAAACTAGATTAAGTAATAGTAAAGTATAAAGTACTAGAGGTCCTAATATTACTAATACTTAAATTAGATATGCTAAGGGGGATATACCCTATATTTTATATTAATTTAGTATAGAGAGTAGTAAATAATCTATTACTAAGCTAAAAGCTAGCTAATAAATGCCTACCCCTAGAGCTAATTATAATAGATATTAATAATAACCTTACTAAATACTAGGTTAAGGAGATTCTTATAGCTAAAAACATATAAGGTTAGGGGTTAAATTAGAATATATTAGTAAAATAGAAAGGGTATATATAGCTAATATAGGAACCACTAGAAAGTGTTTTAAATATAAAGGCACTAGATAGGTTTAAGTAATAATAAGGGGATATATAGATAAATAATAGTTTATAAAGGGTATAATTTAATTTAACTACTAAAAACTAATAATATAGCTAACCTTTAGCCTATATATAATATAGCATTACTATAGCACTCTAAACCTTTGCTTACTTTTCCGCACCGACCCAAAGGTACGGAATCGCCTCTAAAATACAAACCAAGTTAATATTTGAATTCCTTATTATTAATTACCCCCTTCCATAATGTCACATTGCAACAGATCCAGAGGCAGGTGTAAGAATAAGGTGCTAATAGTTATTAATAAAGGAGAAAGGGGGCTAGCATAGAGCTACCACTACCCTAACGCTAGCATAGGATAGTTTAACGTCCGTAGAAGCAATAACAGACCTATAGCGAAACGGATTTAATTTAATTATCCTAAAGAAAAG
The DNA here is from genome assembly GCA_024072835.1 of Epichloe amarillans. Classification (NCBI taxonomy): domain Eukaryota; kingdom Fungi; phylum Ascomycota; class Sordariomycetes; order Hypocreales; family Clavicipitaceae; genus Epichloe; species Epichloe amarillans. The sequence goes on along the minus strand of CP099637.1, from coordinate 1,003,361 downwards.
AAATTCTACAAAGAGATAGCTAGCCTTATCCCTAGTAATAAGGTAGCTAAAGTCTAGCGCATTACTAAGGCTATAACCCTCCTAATAGCAAACCATATTTAAGCTAAACTAGAATAGAAAAATAATAATAATAGTAATATCTATATAACTAAAGAAGCACTTTTATAAGTCCTTAAGAAGGTAATTAAGAAAGTAACTAAGGGTAGCACTGCCCTAACCTAGGTAAGCGTTACTATAGGACTTACTTTGCTAAAATAACTTAACACTACTCCTCCCCCCCTATAAATCCTAGGTAAATAGGATAGAGAAGTCCTTATTAAGGGGAATACTATATAGGAATTACTCTAGTCTAGGATTGCTAAAGATATAGTAATAGCAGTAAATAGGGCTATAGGCTAAGCTATAGTAGTTATAGCTAGAAGACTTCTAAGCAAAGATATAATTATTATATTTAAAGGGACTGCTACCTAGTATAAAGATAATTAGAAATGGATTCCCGCTGCCTTTAGGCTAGAGGTAGCCCTTTACTATTATATCCTTAGTGTTATAGTTAAGGGCTTCCCTATAAAGCATACCTCTATTAAGAACCTAGTAGTAAAGCTAGGTAAGTTAAATAAAGTTAACGTAATTAAGGCAATAGCAAGGCGCCCCTAACGCAAAGAAGCCCTAAGAACTACCCTTATCCTTAGATTAGCTAAAGTTAAAGACACTAATAAGATTTACAAAGATAGAATAGTCTTTAAAGCAAAGCTATTTCGCACTAAACTATATAATAAGACCCTATAGCCCTAATAATACTATAACTACTTCTAAATAGGATATATTATAAAGTACTATAAGGCAGCCCTAAAGTGTAGGAGATGTGAAGCTAGCTATTATAAGGGTAAAGAAATAACCTACTTAATTACTAATAGAAGAGTATAGGAGAAATATATCCTATATTCTAGCCCTTACCTAGCCTAGTCTAGGGACTACCTAGTCCTAAAAGAGAAATAGAATATAGTAAAAGCAGGATACTTAGAGTAACTAGTATACTTTACTACCTATAGCCTATCCCTAAACTAGGAGAGACCCGCTATAGCCTAGGCGCTAACTACTATAGTAGGAAAGAAGAGAGGCTATCTAACCCTAGCAGAGTAAAGCGCAAAACAGCCTAGAGCTATAAGGGCGGATAGCATTAGATAATATACAGAGTAAGTTAGGGCTAGTATAAAACTAGCGTAAGATAGAGGAGACCCCTAACCCCCCTAACTAACGCAGTAATATTATATATTCTCTATTAGAACGTAAACAAGAAGGATAACCTTATATATATAGCGCTCTAGCACTACACTAATATAGACGTAATAGTAATCTAAGAATAGGAACACATAAAAAACCCTTAGCCCCTAGCTCTAAGCCTTACCTGCTTCTAACTCGCACACTATAATAGATATAACACTATATATATTAATAAAAAGCACGCTATAGGGTTATAGGTAGCCTAGGGGGGAACTAACTAGTCCCTAGTGGAAATATATAGCGTAAATATTTACTCTCTCTACTTAGAAAATTATAGTAATAATTAGAATACCCCTATTTGCACTATTAACGCAGAAAAGCCCTATAATTAAAGCGTATTTATTAGGGACTTTAACTAGAAGCATTCACTATAGGATAGATTTAATAGGTCTAGTAATAAAGCAAAAGAACTACTAGAGTTTGCGAGCTAGTGAAGGCTTAGATTAGTAACGCTATAGGGTAAACCTACTAGATAGAATAAAGGTAATAGAGATAGCACTATAGACTTAGCGTGGGTAACTCCTAACATCTAAGTATATTATAATAGAGCTAATAACCTAATAGGGTCTAACTATATACTATAACTAATTCGCATCTTTACTAACCCCTAGGATGCCACCCCCCTAACCCTAAGACATACTTAGAGCTTTATAGATAAAGGAACTATAGAGGCAAAGGTAATTAATTAACTATAACTAGAAAACGCCCTAGACCTATGCAATAAGGAAGGCATTAACGCTTACACTATATAGTTAATCACAAATCTCTAGGAAATAGCTAAGATAGTTACCCCCTAAAAACCTAGGGGCTTACCTAGCCTAGAAGCGTAGTGGTCTAGAAGGGCTAAAGAGTTAGTTACTAAAGCTAATTAGGCTAAGAGATAATAGAGGCACTAGAGGACTAAAGCAAATTAGCAAGCGTATGCAAATGCGAATAAGAGCTAGGAAAGAGTTATTAGAGAAAAGAGAAGAAACGCATAGAGGGATACGCTAAGATAAGCTAACACTAAAGGCAAGGAAGGAGCAGTATAGAGACTAGAAAGATAGGCTAGGCTTTAAAGCTAGGCTCCCCTAGAGCTCCCTAGGCTACTAGAGCTAGAGAGGTCTAATAATAACCCTAACCTAGCTACCATATATAAAGACAAGGCAAGCGTACTTGCATAAAGATTCTTCCCTAAACCTATAGCAAACCTATCCTATATCCTAGACCTATCTTTCCCTAAGCTTAATAACGTACTAGCCCTAGATCTAGACCTATTCGCCCCCTAGGAGATTAGTAATATCCTCTTAGATATAAGCAATTAGAAGGCCCTAGGCAATAATAAACTCCCTATAGGATTTATTAAGGCCTGCAAAGAACTAGCCTGCCTTACAATAACTAGGCTACTAAACGTAGCTATTATAGTTAGCTATTTCCTAGCCTACTTCTACACCGCTAGAGTAGTGGTAATTAGGAAACTAAGGAAAATAACTAAAGAAATAAGACGCGCTAACGCCTAGAGACTAATCTTGCTACTTAATATAGTAGGAAAGGTTATAGAAGTAGCAATAGCAAGGTAGCTTATAACCTACGCTAAGACAAACAGTCTCCTCCCTAAGCTCTAAATAGGAAATAGGGTTAATAGATTAATAGAGACTATGATAGTAGCCCTAATAGAGTGCATTAGAGAGGCCTAGGGGAGGGGCAGATTAGCCTCACTTACGCAGATAGATATCTTATTAGCATTTAATAGGGTTAGCTACCTATACCTTATAGCTCTCCTTATTAAGATAGGCATCCTATAATAGCTAGTAGCAATAATACGTAGCTTCCTTGCAGGGAGAATAAGCTAGCTTAGCTTTAATAGAGGGCTCTTAAGACCCTTTAAAATTAGGGCTAGCACCCTATAGGGATCCCCCCTATTCCCTATTCTCTTTCTCCTATACTTAGTAAAGCTCTATATCTATCTTAGAGCTATACTAGGCATAGTAGTAATAGGCTTTGCTAATAATATAAATATTATAGCTTTTAGAAAGAATATAGCTTAGACCTAGAGAAGACTTAAGGTAGCGTGGAAGATCTATAAGGAATAGGCTAAGGAAGCAGGAGTAAAGTTTAACCTAGCTAAGATAGAACTTATACACTTTAGTAAGTCCTATTAGCTACCCTAGACTAGAGTCTAGCTTAGAGTAAAGGAAATAGCGCCTATAGAGGCTTGCTAGTTCCTTAGAATTTAGATTAATAGGAAACTTACCTAGGGCGCTTATAGAAAGATTATTAAAGGAAAACTAGCCTAGTAATAACTCACACTTACCTCGCTAGTAGCGTTAGCATAGGGCTATAGCTTTAGAGACACGCGCCTCCTATACACATAGGTAGTCTGCCCTATAATTACCTATAGAGCAAGTGCCTACTATATACTAACTAAGAAGGGAGGGAAACTAAAAGGCATAGTTAAGAGCTTTATAACTAACTAGTTAGCCTGCCTCTAAGTTATTATAGGGGCGTTTAAGGCTACCCTAATTACATAGCTAGAAGCTAAAACTAAAGTCCTACCACTTAACCTATACCTAAACTACCTAAAAAAGAGGTTTAAGGAAAGAACTATTAACAGCGGGATAGCAAAGGTAATTAGGACTATAGCTAGGTTAGTGGTAACTATCCTACCCTAAAGGAGGCTATAGAGGAGACGTAATAAGGAAGACAAACCTAACGCAAACCTATATAATAAGTAGAAAAGCTACTAGGAAGCATAGTATAATAGAGAAAGACTAGGTTAGGACTAGCGTGTTAGAGAACTAGCTAAGGACTAACTACTAAGCTACCTAAAAGATATCTAAAGATTCTATAATAACCTTAATAAGCATATCTCCTCTATAATTATATAATTATAAATAGGTAAGATTAGCCTTAATAAGTTTCTTTTTCTCTAGAATGTCTTTAGGGTAGCTTTGCCTCTATGTAGCTACAGCTAAGCGAAAGAAGACTAGTACCACGTAATAGTTAATTGCCATAGATATAGTTATATATAACCCTAATAACGTTAGCCCGCAAACGCATAGGAAGCAAGGCTAGCCCTAAACAATCCCTAGCGGGCGAAAATTATAGCTAAATGGTTTCTAGCTATAAAGAGACTATAATATTATATACTAGTATATAACCTAGCCGCTAAGTTAAGAGCTCTAGAGCTAGAACTAGAGCGCGTTAGACATAGGAGATAAGAATTAAGGGCTATAGAAATAATAACTAGTAGGGATAGCGGAAACTAAGATTTAGCGCAAATAACTTAGGGGCAAAAGCAAACTAAAGGCAAGGCTACTATAACACACATAAGGAAAGAAATACGCTCTAGAACTTTTTATTAGATTAAAAAGACTAACTACTAAACGCTAGGTATATTAGCCCCCCCCTTAGGTTACCTCTAAACTAATTACACCCCTACACTAACGCGAAATAAAAAGATAAACTTATTCCTCCTTAGGAATAGGAACCATATCCTTTATGATTTTAGCCTGCCTCTTAGTAAGTAAGGAAGTAACTAGAAGCTAGTTTATTTCCGCTATTTATGCGTCTAGGTAATATAGCTAAAAGATAGTTTTATTATATTAGTCCCTAGTAGACCTAGAGCCGCCCTAGTTAAGGCCTGCCGCAAACACAGACTATTTCTTCTTACTTTAATTTTTAGCGTATAACTTCTTTATATACGCATTAAAGTCCTTAGGGACCTAGGGAAATAGATAAATTAGCACTAATTTAGAGCTAGAATTAACCCACTAGAGAAGCTCTTACCTTAGCACTGCTAGCGATCTTAGCTAATATTTTAGTTAGCTACTAATGCTCCGCCTAATGCCTAGTGATTTTAACCTATTAACTAGATTAGTAGCAGCGCTAGACTAGGAGTAACTATATTAAACCTTCTTACACTTGCTATTCCTAACCTAATAATTAAAGCAAGCATTAGTTATAGCCCCTAACTAAATAGATTAGCCTTGCTACCGTAATAGAACTAAAGAGAAAACAAACTAATAATATTATAGCACTAATAGCCTAGAGTCTTTACGGATTACGCATAGTAGGAAATACACTAAAATTATTAAGGCTTGCCTAACTAAACTAAATTAGTATTAAAACAGGCCTAGCGTAGGAGCGAAAGAGACTTACCTAAAGCTTGCATTTAAGAGCTTACTATAGTTACTTTAGGGTAAGTAGCTTCTTTAGATAATATAGTAAAAGCATAGGCTCCTAGGCGGATTAGCACCTATATTACATAGAAATAGAGGCAAACCTACTAGCAATAGAGAGCAAGAGGGAGACATTTTTGTAACTATAGTAATAAGCGCATAAAACTATAGCAATTGTTAGCTTCTAGACTAGCACTAACCTAGGATAGGGCCTAAGGGTTCTTAAAAGAAGAAGAGAAAAAGAACCTATAAGAAAGTGTAATATAGGAGAAAGGAAAAAGGTTAGGATTCTAAGGGGGGAAGAACTCTTCTTATAATCCCTAGGGGGGGGGGGGGCTATAAGTTATTATTATAAATATAAAGATAATACACTAATATTACAAACAAATAAAAACTTTAATAATAGAAGAGCGCTAACACTAAGGTAACTATAGACTAGCCCTGCCCTCCCCCTCTAGAAGTTCTATAAAACTAGGTGCTCTAAGTTTATAAATAACCTAGGTTAGAGGAGAGGCAGATTTAGCTAAAAAGTAGGGTAATAAAAGAGTTAGTAATACTATAAGAGAAAAGTGAATTATTATTATAAACTTAAATTCGCTTTACAGGTAATAATATTAATTAGGCTAGCACTGGCTTAGAGGAGAGCTAGGACCTAGGCAGAGGAGGAGAGTTAGTAGTCCTTCTAACTTAAAATAAACTTAGATAAAGGGATAAGGCTAGCGTAAGCTAGCAATAAATAACTATAAATAGCCACACTAATAGTGGCGCTAACCTAGTCTAGGGCTAGCGCTAGACTAAACAAAGACGTAAGGGGGTTTTTTGTCCTTCTAAAGGTTTTCCTCTTTAACTAATCTATAGGAGTACTAGAAATAGCTAGGGAAGGCTAACTAGCGTATTTAAATAATAATAATAATAATATAGCATTACTATTTTATAATAAAGGAAAAGATAAAAAATATAAAGATAGAATTAAGGAGAAGGAGAAAAGTAAGGGTAAGGGTAATAGTCTTAAGTAACCTTTTTAGTTAACTATATAATAGCTATAGTTAGGTTATAGAATTTCTCTATAGCTTACTCCTAGGCTTAGATAGACTACTAAAGAGTCTTATTTATATTAGATATATTATAAAAACATTTAGTAATAAGGGAGTTAAAGCCTTATTAAGTAAGTATAGTTTAAGTAAGTATAAGGGCTTATGCTTTAGTTATATCTTAGGCATAGGCTATACCTATAGGGGAAGTAGCTAAAGGTATAGCTTTAGTAAGATTAATTTAGGTAGTAGTAAGTATATTATTAAAATATTTTTAGTAGTAAATAAAGTTTTTAGTAAGAATAGTATAATATCTCTTTTTATAGGTAGTTTGCTTTATAGCTAAAGTCTTAATAGCTTTATTAGTACTTATAAGGGTATTAAGGTACTTAAGGGTATAATATAATTTTAAGTCTATATAGTATAGGTATATCTCCTAGATATATAAATAATAGGTAATATAGTAAGGGCTATAGGCCTAGTTTATACCTAGTATATAGGTATATATACTCTTAGTATAAAGGTTATTAATATATAATATATAAGGGAACTTATACTTCTTTTTATTAAAGAGGGCTTTATTATTAGAGTTACCCTTAAGGATATACTTACTAAGGTAAGTGCCCTTAGGTAAGCTAAAAGAAAAAGAAAAAGGGGGTAAAGATAGTGTAAATATAGCACTAGTAAAGGTAATAGTAATATTAGATATAATAGTAGTAAAATAAGGGCTAATAATAAGATAAAAGAATTTAAGAAAAAAATAATAAGGAATTTTAAGAGAAAGTAATAATATTATAAAGAGAAAGAATTAGATTTTTAAGGAGAGAGAAAGGGAGTATTTATATTCCTTAGAGAATACTTATAAGCTCTAACTAAAGGCTAAAATAAATATATAGCTAAAGGAGGGCTAGTATTAGATAGGGGTAATATATTATAATAATAGGGTTATAATAGTTAGAGTTAAGGGGAGGGCTAAAGTAAAGTTAGTATTTAGGTAGTATTGAAAATGGGAAGGGAATCTAACTAGAGGGATAGGAAGACCTCCCTAGTAGATTCTAACGCAGCGGCTTCTAGATTCACTAGATTATAGCTTATTCTTCAAGATTAGGAGCTTTTGATAGTTAAATACAGTTAATTCCTAGCTAACGGACAGTCTGACAAGCAATAAGAGGATTTCTAGTCCCCTCATAGACCTACCGACCGTATTGGAGGATCTAGACCGCTAGAGAGGTCTTAGGAGCTACTTTTTATTTTCCGCAAAACCTATTTGTATAGGAAAAATAAAAAATTGACTCATGGCCATACAAACTAGCTACCTAGGTGGCCTAACTAAGCACTTTAGTATATAACCCTATTAATAAAATATACTATTAAATCTAGAAAAATTCAAGGATTCGAATAGTATACGTTAGCCTTTTATACGACTACTAGTTGCCTAGTTACAGTTGATTTTAGCTTCCCTATAGGGTAACCTAGTCGGCTTAGTTATACAAGCCCGCGGGTTAGTTGTGGGAACAACGCAGGTCACAGCAAACAACGCTGCAAGCAACGCTTGTAACTAACGTTGCAACAACGTAACAAGGCAACTAGTGGGCCTATAAAATAGTGCTATAAATAGCATTATTTTAACACTCCCTCTAGAAAAGTATGAGGTAACTAATTCGATACCTAGACTTAGCTCTTTAATAGATATCTAAGTTAATCATAAATCCAATAATAAATCCAATAACTTTTAGACTAAAAACAGTAAAATCAATAACTTTTAGGCGTAATTCCAGTGTTTTTATTGATTTTTCGGTTTTTCGACTTTTTAGTTGATTTTAAACTAGGCCTTTGTATTCGTAAGACCTAATAGTTAGATAAATTGTTGAAATTTATTATTAGGCAGGGGCTTAGTTAAACTATCTGCAGGCATCTCTTTAGTGTTAATGTAGATAACCTTAGCTATACCCTTCTGTACCTTTTCTCTAGTATAGTTAAATTTTAGCAGGGTATACTTTGTTTTGCTATGAAGAGCAGGGTTATTAGCGGTTATAATAGCGCCTTAGTTATCACTAAAAATTAGTACTAGAGGTGCTATAGGTAGCTTTATCTCTTTAAAGAGACTATAAAGCCACTCTAGCTCCCTAATAGCTTCACATAAGGCATTAGATTTAGCCTCTAATGTGGATAAAGCTATTGTAGTTACTTTCTTTGATTTCTAGCTAATAGGTCCTTTAGCTAGCTTATAGAGATAAGCATAGGTTAATTTAGAGGACTTATTACCCGCGAAGTCGCTATCACAGAAGCTAATAAGGGTTGCAGAAGCTGTAATAGTAGATTTAGACCTTCTATAGGTTATAGAATAACCTATAGAGCCTAAAAGGTACCTAAGCAGGTGTTTAGAAGCATTAAGATGCTCTATAAATAGCTTAGCTAGCGCTATGGAAAGCCACTAAACCGGAAAGGCAATATTAGGTCTTGTAAGGAGCATTAGGTACATAATAGTCCCTATAATACTCTGATATAGCTTGTGATTAGGGGGGGAAAGAGGTTTAGTTAGGTAGTCTACCTGCTTTATAATTCCTAGTTATAGAGGAATTTTAATAGGTCTAGCATCCTTTATGTTAAATCTTTCTAGGGCTTTAGAAATGTACTAGGACTAGTGGATAGTTAGGGTCCCTTTCTTTTGATTTCTAGTGATTTAAATGCCTAGGAAAAATTCTGCTAGCCTATGGTCTTCTATAGGATAAGCTTTATAAAGTAGCTTCTTTAGCCTATTAATATAAGCTAGATCTAGTCCTATTAGAAGGCAGTTATTCATATAAGTTGCTATATATGTAAATGTAGTTAGGTTAAAGAAGATAGCTAGGTCAGATATAAGGGGTTAAAAGCCTAGCTTCTGAAGAAGGTCTTTTAAAACCTGCTGCCACTCTCTAGAGCTTTGTTTTAATCTATATAAAGCTTTTTATAGGAAAATAACTTGCTTTTAAGAGGGTTTATAGCTATACTTCTTAAGTAACTTAGCTACTTTAGGTGTAGAAGACTTAGCAAACTTAGTAAATCCATTAGGTATTTGCATATAGATAGATTCCTTTAGTGGACTATTTAGAAAGGCCCCTATAAAATTAACCTATTTAACTTCCTAGTCATTACAAGCCGCTAGGGCTAGTAAAATCCGCTAACTAGGGGGAATGCTAGTTATAGCGTAGGTTTTAATATAATCTTAACCTTCTATTTGCATAAAACCCTTAGCAACGAGTTAGGCCTTGTATTTTAGAGGATTATTTTCTTTATCCTTTTTAATCTTGTAAACAAGCCTATTCTTTAGAACCCTCTAGCCCTTAGGAATTTAGTCTATCCCTATAAATTTAAAGGTTCTAGCAGCTAGAAGCTATTTAAATTTGTTAAAAGTTGCATCTATCTATTTTTAACTATCCTTGCTTTTTAAAGCTTGTTTCTAGGTCTTAGGGGTATCCGAATTGTTGTTTTTAGTGGATAATTTAGCCCTTTATTATGCCTTAAAGCATATCTCCTTAACGTATAAAGATATATTAAAATTATCGATGTCCATAGAATTAGCATTAATTAAAGAATCTAAATCTAAAAACGGTTTTTTAATAGCACCCTTATTAGGGGCGCTAGAGCTAGGGCTCTCTAGGGGTAGCGCTAGAGGCGTTGCAGGCGCTGTAGGCGTTATCGCGGGCGCTGTATTAGTCGCCCCAGGGGCTGTTATTACAGGCGCTGCGGGCGCTGCGGGCGCTGCGGGCGCTAGACTTTTAGGCTTTAGGTAACTATCCTAAACTTCTAGATTATCTCGTGAGATATTAGTTTCTCCCTCTAAAGGATTAGTCCCTAAAGGCTTAGGGGACCCTATAGAGCCTATATCCTCTATAATTTTAACAAAGCTAGTCTTTATAACTAACCTTTTAGAGGGAATATAAACAAGATAAATAGTAGAACCTAGAGTAGCTAGTAACTAACTAGGAATAGTCCTAGGGGCTAGCTTTTAAAGCTTAGATCTCTGCTCCGGAGGTATTAGGACCTTATAATAAGACCCTATAGCCCTAATTTTTAAGAAATTAGGCTTATAGGAAGTCTTAGGCTCTAAATTAGCTAGAAATAGCTGCTTAGGGGTTAAAGGTTTAGTTATATTAGCTATAATATTAACTAATTCCACTATAGCTAGAAGGATATAAGACTATAGATATAAGGGTAGCTTAGACCACTAAAGTGTAGCCCTAAGCTAGTCTAGGATAACCCTAATAGCCCTCTTAACTAGCCTATTCTGTTTGTGAATATAGGGGCAAGAGGTGCTAAAGCAAATTCCCTTAGAAGATAACTATAACTAAAGTTCGTTATTAATTTTAGTACCTCCGTTGAAGTGAAGGTGCCTAGGATACGCGTTATATTGATTTTTTAGGGCCCTAAAGAAGCCCTTAATAGCTAAAGAAAGGGTTAAACCTTCTTTATTAGCTAATAAAAAGCACTATTTATACTAGGATTTTCGATCAATAAGTATGAGGACTATGGCCTTCTTATTATGCGGTATAGGTTTGATTTTAACCATATCTCCCTCTAAAATATCTAGAACTCTAGGGGGGTCCTAAATAGGTTGTTTAGTTAGTCTTCTAATAGCTTTAGATTGCATATAGGCTATGCAGTTGAAATCCTTTTCTTTAATAGCGGAAAAATCAGGGATCCCTTTAGCTAATTTCAATGATTTCTTTAGTAAAGGGAGGCCTATGTGGTCTAATTGAATATGCTAAAGAAGGGCTAAATCTAGTAACTTCTTGTAACTAGAATCTAGCTTTTTAGGGCTATTATCCCCTAGCTCCCTCTGTTGCTAGGCCTCTTAAGAATCACAGGCCTCTAGGGGTAGTAGACAGCCACTATCGTCACCTAAGTCATTAGGGTATGGACCTTCTAAACCCCCTGTAGAAGATACCTGGCTAGGAGCTTTGGTGGGATATAGGGCTAAATCATCGTCTTCTAGCTCTTTGATTCGTTAATATTCCTCGGGATTAAAAGCTAGTTACGGAATTTGAACCTCTATAGGGTAGGAAAACCCTAATTTAGTCTTATAAGCTCTTAGTTATTGTTGTTAGTTGTAATACTAAGAGCCCATAAAGGAGAGGTAAGTTAAATGCTTACAGATTGTAGGAGTAGGTTACCCCTTAATCTGTAGAAAAAAGCTGTGTTTAGCAGGTTCTAGTAACCCACAGGGGCTTTTATTGGCTAGGAATAGCTAGTCTTTAGCTAGATAACCTCCCTTTAGATAGTGAGATAACCCACTAACTAGGTTAGTATCTATGCCTAGGAAATATAGGGCATCTAGCAGAGCTAAAGGCTTATATTCTAGTGGATTTTTCTTAACTAGAACATTAAAAACAGCTATGCCTCTTCCTTTAGGATAAATAGGTCCTCCTACTATAATTATAGCGCTAGTTTCACCTTTCTTTAGAGGTTTAAAGTCCCTAAAAGAAGCCCTATTATTACAAATATAATAGGAAGAACCCGTATTATATAAAAGGGAGTTTTTAACCACATTATTAGAGTAGCTAAAAGTAGGCTTACTAGTAGTGTTACTAGTGGTACTAGAGGTATCTAAGTTAGACTTAGAATTACTACTATTATCACTACTAGATTTATTAGAATCTAATTCTTTAACATATCCTATGGCTAGGGTGTAGCCTAAAGTAAAAGCAGCTTCTTTTCCTTTCTGTTTTTCCCTATTGCTACTCTTTTTCTTCTTTTACTTCTTTTTAGAGGCTTTAGAAGGGTTTAAATCCTTCTTATCCTGCTCTTTAGTGGCGTTAGAGTCCTTCTTAGGGTTAGGGTTAGAAGACTTCTTTTCCTAGTCCTTAGAATTTCCCTTATTATTAGAAGCCTTATAACTAAGTGCTTTAGCTATAGGGGAGGTTTTGTCCCTCTGTTCTTCTAATAAATCCGCTATAAGGAACTGTAAATTTAGGGTATTTACAGGCAGTCCTTATACCCTAGAAGCTCTAATAGTAAATCTTTATCTCTTAGCCTAACTAGGAAAGGTCTGCTTTAATGCATTAATATAGTGATTTACTTAATTAATAGGGGCGATCTCTACACTACAAAGTTATAGTCTAGCTAGTAAATTATTAAAATTAGCATTAAAAGCCTCTAAAGATCCCTTATAACTTAAAAAGTTTAGGGAGTAGTAGCTAGCGTATAGTGTACCACGCTAGATTTTAGCACTCTACAAATACTGCCTAATAAGGACTTTATAGGCTTCTTTAGGGGATTTTTGCTAACATATAGTAGCCTATAGTCTAGGTTAGTAGCTATCTCTTAATATTATTAAAAGAATAGCTTAGTCACAGTTAGCTAGATAGCCTGCTAGGCTTAGATTATCTATAAATTTAGGTAATCCTAGGGCTCTAAATTGTATGCTTAGGGCTTGCTTCCACTAATTATAATTTTCAGGGCCTTTTAGCTTAGCTCCCTCTAGAATAGAGTGAACCTTCTTATTTAGTTCCTTTATAGCACCTATATTAAAGGCAGCTTATAAGTTACTAGAAGGTACGCTTATAGAAGTAGTAGCTATTAGGTTTTCTTCTAAAACCTTAGTATTTTCTTCCTTAGGTCTATTAGAAGCCTAAAGACCTTATATAATAGTCATAGTTTGCGTTAATTTCTCTAGTAAATCATTAATGCTAGCCTTGTTTTTAATACGATTTTCCTCGCTATGCCTAATAAAATCAAATAAGGTCTTGCCTTATTATTCAATTTAGCTCTACATCTATAGCTATAGAGCACTAGCCTAAATAGCTAGTTAACCTTCTATATCTATCTTACTAGGGTCCCTAGGGGGGCTAGAAGACCCTATAGCAAGGGCCTTACCCTTATAACTAGGTGGTGCTATCTTCTAAAAGTCCCTAAAAAAGGAAAAGAATCCCTATGTAAAAGCTCTAAATTTGTTCCTATTGCAAATAACGCGCGCTAGAAATTGCTTATATTGTAATCTAGTTGCGTACGTAAATTATGTGGCGGGGCCGTTTAAGAGGGTAGCCCTTAGGTCTAAAAAGTGGGTCTTTAGTATATGTGGGCAGAAAAATGGCAGAGAGGGGTCTCCGAGAAAATTTTCTTAACACTAAGGATAGGAATTGTAAATAATAGGTATTACAGAAGCCATAACGCAACGCAATGTAATATATAGTGCGTGTAACGTAATGTAATAGGTTAAAAAGCCTAGTATAGATATACTAGATATCTAATGATTTCAAAGGATATAGTGTATCTACTATTATAGATAATATTAAATATAACAGTCATAGTAGTGAATAGGATTACTAAAAAGGTTATGGTTGTAACTAGGTAGTTATAGGTTGCAATGTGGTGGTTACGGGTTGCGGCTGTAGTTGATTTTTAACACTAAAGGTCTGATGTTGCGATGCGTGGCGCTAGTAAATAAAGAGCTTTAAATTCTAGTGGTTTCCTTCGTAATCTTAAGAGCCCACAGGTATAGTAGGTAGTAACTATACCTAAAATCAAGTAGTAATCGCAGTAGAATAACGCAGTAATGTAGTAATCTATAGGCCTTCTAGGCTTATAACCTATTGAAAATAGGAAGGGAATCTAACTAAAGGGATAGGAAGACCTCCCTAGTAGATTCTAACGCAGCGGCTTCTAGATTCACTAGATTATAGCTTATTCTTTAAGATTAGGAGCTTTTAATAGTTAAATACAGTTAATTCCTAGCTAACGGATAGTCTAACAAGCAATGAGAGGATTTCTAGTCCCCTTATAGACCTACTAACCGTATCAGAGGATCTAGACCGCTAGAGAGGTCTTAGAAGCTACTTTTTATTTTCCGCAAAACCTATTTATATGGGAAAAATAAAAAATTGACTCACGGCCATACAAACTAGCTACCTAGGTGGCCTAACTAAGCACTTTAGTATACAACCCTATTAATAAAATATACCATTAAATCCAGAAAAATTCAAGGATTTAAACAGTATACGTCAGCCTTTTATACAACTACTAGTTGCCTAGTTACAGTCGATTTTAGCTTCCCTATAGGGTAACCTAGTCGGCTTAGTCATACAAGCCCGCGGGTTGGTTGTGGGAACAACGTAGGTCATAGCAAACAACGCTGTAAGCAACGCTCGTAACTAACGTTGCAACAACGCAACAAGGCAACTAGTGGGCCTATAAAATAGTGCTATAAATAGCATTATTTTAACAGGTAGTAATAAGTAAAAGGTAAGAAATAGGTAATAATATAAAGCATTAAAAGTAGTTAGTAATAGACTAAAAAAAGGATAAGCTAGTGTTTTTTATAAGTAAAGTTAGTATATATAAGGTAGTAGTGTAATAGAGATAGTTAGAGGTAAGGTAAGTCTATAGTAAAAAGTTTTTAACTTTACTTAGTTAAGTCTAGGATTTACCTTAGACTTATATATAGTAAGGTAGGCTTAATACACACTAAAGCTATACCCTATAAGGGGATAATATATATTTATATTTAGTTTAGCTAGATATAGATAGAATAGGAGAGGATAAGTAAGGGGGGATATTATAGACTTAAGCTATAAGCTTAGGTCTTTAGTAAAGGAAAGGGGGATTTAAAGAGGCTTTATAAAGTAAGTAAGCTATATGTAAAAGAATACTAGTTAGTGCACGCTTTACGCATAGACTAGGTATAACCCCTATAAAGGGGGATACTATGTAACCCTAAGCTTAGTCTTCTTCTTCTTTTGTAAGAATATTAATCACACTCTAAACGCTTATGTGCAGCAGCTATAAGGCTAGTTTATAACAAGTATATATATTTTAATTAATATAGGGCTTCCCCTAGGTCTTAGGTCTTTATCTATAGCTATATATAGTAGCTTAAGGTTCTTTTCTTTTTCTCTAAAGTCTTTAATAGTAATAAGTACCTTATTATTGAAAATGGGAAGGGAATCTAGCTAGAGGGATAGGAAGACCTCCCTGCTAGATTCTAATGCGGCGGCTTCTAGATTCACTAGATTATAGCTTATTCTTTAAGATTAGGAGCTTTTAATAGTTAAATACAGTTGATTCCTAGCTAACGGACGGTCTGACAAGCAATGAGAGGATTTCTAGTCCCCTCATAGACCTACCGACTATATCGGAGGATCTAGGTTGCTAGAGAGGTCTTAGGAGCTACTTTTTATTTTCCGCAAAACTTATTTATATAGGAAAAATAAAAAATCAACTCACGGCCATACAAACTAGCTACCTAGGTAGTCTAACTAAGTATTTTAATAGACAACCCTATTAACAAAATATACCATTAAATCCAGAAAAATTCAAGGATTCGAACAGTATACGTCAGCCTTTTATACAACTACTAGTTGCCTAGTTACAGTCAATTTTAGCTTCCCTATAGGGTAGCCTAGTCGGCTTAGTCATACAAGCCCGTGGGTTAGTTGTGGGAACGCAAGTCACAACAGACGCTGCAAGCAACGCTTGTAACCAACGTTGCAATAACGCAACAAGGCAACTAGTAGGCCTATAAAATAGTGCTATAAATAGCATTATTTTAACACTCCCTCTAGAAAAGTATAAGGTAACTAATTCAATACCTAGACTTAGCTCTTTAATAGATATCTAAGTTAACTATAAATCCAATAATAAATCCAATAACTTTTAGACTAAAAACAGTAAAATCAATAACTTTTAGGCGTAATTCCAGTGTTTTTATTGATTTTTCGGGTTTTTCGACTTTTTAGTTGATTTTGTTAGTTTAGATTAAGCCTTTGTATTTGTAAGGCCTAATAGTTGGATAAATTGTTGAAATTTATCATTAGGCAGGGGCTTAGTTAAACCATCTGCAGGCATCTCTTTAGTGTTAATGTAAATAACCTTAGCTATACCCTTCTATACCTTTTCTCTAGTATAGTTGAATTTTAGCAGGTATGCTTTGTTCTACTATAAAGAGCAGGGTTATTAGCGGTTATAATAGCGCCTTAGTTATTACTAAAAATCAGTACTAGAGGTGCTATAGGTAGCTTTATCTCTTTAAAGAGACCATAAAGCCACTCTAGCTCCCTAATAGCTTCACATAAGGCATTAGATTTAGCCTCTAATGTTAATAAAGCTATTGTAGTTGCTTTCTTTGATTTCTAGCTAATAGGTCCTTTAGCTAGCTTATAGAGATAAGCATAGGTTAATTTAGAGGACTTATCACCCGCGAAGTCACTATCACAGAAGCTAATAAGGGATGCAGAAGCTGTAATAGCAGATTTAGACCTTCTATAAGTTATAGAATAACCTATAGAGCCTAAAAGGTACCTAAGCAGATGTTTAGAAGCATTAAGATGCTCTATAAACGGCTTAGCTAGCGCTATGGAAAGCCACTAAACCAGAAAGGCAATATTAGGTCTTATAAGGAGCATTAGGTATATAATAGTCCCTATAATACTCTAATATAGCTTATGATTAGGGGGGGAAAGAGGTTTAGTTAGGTAGTCTACCTATTTTATAATTCCTAGTTATAGAGGAATTTTAATAAGTCTAGCATCTTTTATATTAAATCTTTCTAGGGCTTTAGAAATATACTAGGACTAGTGGATAGTTAGGGTCCCTTTCTTTCGATTTCTAGTGATTTAAATGCCTAGGAAAAATTCTGCTAGCCCATAATCTTCTATAGGATAAGCTTTATAAAGTAGCTTCTTTAGCCTATTAATATAAGCTAGATCCAGTCCTATTAGAAGACAGTCATTCACATAAGTCGCTATATATGTAAATATAGTTAGGTTAAAGAAGACAGCTAGGTTGGATATAAGGGGTTAAAAGCCTAGCTTCTAAAGAAGGTCTTTTAAAACCTACTGCCACTCTCTAGAGCTTTGTTTTAATCCATATAAAGCCTTTTATAGGAAAATAACCTGCTTTTAAGAGGGTTTATAGCTATACTTCTTAAGTAACTTAGCTACTTTAGGTGTAGAAGACTTAGCAAACTTAGTAAATCCATTAGGAATTTGCATATAGATAGCTTCCTTTAGTAGACTGTTTAGAAAGGCCCCTATAAAATCAACCTGTTTAACTTCCTAGTTATTACAAGCCGCTAGGGCTAGTAAAATCCGCTAACTAGGGGGAATGCTAGTTATAGCGTAGGTTTCGATATAATCTTAACCTTTTATCTACATAAACCCTTTAGCAACGAGTCAGGCCTTGTATTTTAGAGGATTATTTTCTTTATCCTTTTTAAGCTTATAAACAAGCCTATTCTTTAGAACCCTCTAGCCCTTAGGAATTTAGTCTATCCCTATAAATTTGAAGGTTCTGGCAGCTAGAAGCTGTTTAAATTCGTTAAATATTGCATCCATGCATTTTCGACTATCCTTACTTTTTAAAGCTTGTTTCTAGGTCTTAGGGGTATCCAAATCGTTGTTTTTAGTGGATAATTTAGCCCTTTGTTATGCCTTAAAGCATATCTCCTTGACGTATAAAGATATATTAAAATTATCGATATCCATAGAATCAGAATTAATTAAAGAATCTAAATCTAAAAACGGTTTTTCAATAGCACCCTTATTAGGGGCGCTAGAGCTAGGGCTCTCTAGGGGTAGCGCTGGAGGCGTTGCAGGCGCTGTCGTGGGCGCTATAGGCGCTGCGGGCGCTAAGCTTTCAGGAGGCTTTAGGTAACTATCCTAAATTTCTAGATTATCTCGTGAGATATCGGCTTCTCCCTCTAAAGGATTGGTCCCTAAAGGCTTAGGGGACCCTATAGAGCCTATATCCTCTATAATTTTAACAAAGCTAGTCTTTATAACTAACCTTTTAGAGGGAATATAAATAAGATAGACAGTAGAACCTAGAGTAGCTAGCAACTAACTAGGAATAGTCCTAGGGGCTAGCTTTTAAAGCTTAGATCTTTGCTCTGGAGGTATTAGGACCTTATAATAAGACCCTATAGCCCTAATTTTTAAGAAGTTAGGCTTATAGGAAGTCTTAGGCTCTAAATCAGCTAGAAATAGCTGCTTAGGGGTTAAAGGTTTAGTTGTATTAGCTATGATGTTAACTAATTCCACTATGGCTAGAAGGATATAAGACTATAGATATAAGGGCAGCTTAGACCACTAAAGTGTAGCCCTAAGCTAGTCTAGGATAACCCTAATAGCCCTCTTAACTAGCCTATTCTGTTCATAAATATAGGGGCAAGAGGTGCTAAAACAAATTCCTTTAGAAGATAACTATAACTAAAGTTTGTTATTAATTTTAGTACCTCTGTTAAAGTGAAGGTGCCTAGGATACGCGTTATATTGGTTTTTTAGGGCCCTAAAGAAGCCCTTAATAGCTAAAGAAAGGGTTAAACCTTCTTTATTAGCTAATAAAAAGCACTATTTATACTAGGATTTTCAATTAATAAGTATAAGGACTATAGCCTTCTTATTATGCGGTATAGGTTTAATTTTAACTGTATCTCCCTCTAGAATATCTAAAACTCTAGGGGGGTCCTAAATAGGTTGTTTAGTTAGTCTTCTAATAGCTTTAGATTATATATAGGCTATGTAGTTAAAATCCTTTTCTTTAACAGCGGAAAAATCAGGGATCCCTTTAGCTAATTTCGATGATTTCTTTAGTAAAGGGAGGCCTATGTGGCCTAATCGAATGTGCTAAAGAAGGGCTAAATCTAGTAACTTCTTATAACTAGAATCTAGCTTTTTAGGGCTATTATCCCCTAGCTCCCTTTGTTGCTAGGCCTCTTAAGAATTACAGGCCTCTAGGGGCAGTAGATAGCCACTATTGTCACCTAAGTCATTAGGGTATGGACTTTCTAAACCCCCTGTAGAAGATGCCTAACTAGGAGAAGCTTTGGTGGGACATAGGGCTAAATCTTCTAAATCATTGTCTTCTAGCTCTTCGATTCGTTAATATTCCTTGGGATTAAAAGCTAGTTACGGAATTTGAACCTCTATAGGGTAAGAAAACCCTAATTTAGTCTTATAAGCTCTTAGTTGTCGTTGCTATTGTTAGTTACAATATTAAGAGCCTATAAAGGAGAGGTGGGTTAAATGCTTACAGATTATAGGAGTAGGTTGCCCCTTAATCTGTAGGAAAAAGCCGTGTTTAGCAGGTTCTAGTAACCTATAGGGGCTTTTATTGGCTAGGAATAGCTAGTCTTTAGCTAGATAACCTCCTTTTAGATAGTGAGATAACCCACTAACTAGGTTAGTATCTATACCTAGGAAATATAGAGTATCTAGCAGAGCTAAGGGCCTATATTCTAGTGGATTTTTCTTGACTAGAATGTTAAAAACAGCTATGCCTCTTCCTTTAGGAAAAATAGGTCCTCCTGCTGTAATTATAGCGCTAGTTTTACCTTTCTTTAGAGGTTTAAAGTCCTTAAAAGAAGCCCTATTATTACAAATGTGATAGGAAGAACCCGTATTATACAAAAGGGAGTTTTTAACCACATTGTTAGAGTAGCTAAAAGTAGGCTTACTAGTAGTGTTACTAGTGGTAGAGGCACTAGAACTATCTAAATCAGAATTAGAATCACTACTATTATTACTGCTAGATTTATTAGAATCTAATTCTTTAACGTATCCCGTGGCTAGGGTATAGCCTAAAGCAAAAGCAGCTTCTTTTCCTTTCTGTTTTTCCCTATTACTACTCTTTTTCTTCTTCTGCTTTTTTTTAGAGGCCTTAGAAGGGTTTAAATCCTTCTTATCCTGCTCTTTAGTGGCGTTAGAGTCCTTCTTAGGGTTAGGATTAGAAGACTTCTTTTCCTAGTCCTTAGAATTTCCCTTATTATTAGAAGCCTTATAACTAAGGGCTTTAGCTATAGGGGAGGTTTTGTCCCTCTGTTCTTCTAATAAGTCCGCTATAAGGAACTGTAAATTTAGGGTATTTACAGGCAGTCCTTATGCCCTAGAAGCTCTAATAGTAAATCTTTGTCTCTTAGCCTAACTAGGAAAGGTCTGCTTTAATGCATTAATATAATGATTTACTTAATTAATAGGGGCGATCTTTACACTATAAAGCTATAGTCTAGCTAGTAAATTATTAAAATTAGCATTAAAAGCCTCTAAAGATCCCTTATAACTTAAAAAGTTTAGGGAGTGGTAGCTAGCGTATAGTGTACCACGCTAGATTTTAGCACTCTGCGAATACTGCCTAATAAGGACTTTATAGGCTTCTTTGGGGGATTTTTGCTAACATATAGCAGCCTATGGTCTAGGTTAGTAGCTATCTCTTAATATCATTAAAAGAATAGCTTAGTTATAGTTAGCTAGATAGCCTGCTAGGCTTAGATTATCTATAAATTTAGGTAATCCTAGGGCTCTAAATTATATGCTTAGGGCTTGCTTCCACTAATTATAGTTTTTAGGGCCTTTTAGCTTAGCTCCCTCTAGAATAAAGTGAACCTTCTTATTTAGTTCCTTTATAGCACCTATGTTAAAGGTAGCTTATAAGTTACTAGAAGGTATGCTCGCAGAAGTAGTAGCTAGGTCTTCTTCTAGAACCTTAGTATTTTCTTCCTTAGGTCTATTAGAAGCCTAAAGACCTTGCATAATAGTTATAGTTTGCGTTAACTTCTCTAGAAGATTATTAATGCTAGCCTTGTTTTTAATACGATTTTCCTTGCTATGCCTAATAAAATTAGATAAGGTCTTGCCTTGTTGTTTAATTTAGCTCTGTATCTGTAGCTATAGAGCACTAGCCTAAATAGCTAGTTAACCTTCTATATCTATCCTACTAGGGTCCCTAGGGGGGCTAGAAGACCCTATAGTAAGGGCCTTACCCTTATAACTAGGTGGTGCTATCTTCTAAAAAATCCCCTAAAAAGGAAAAGAATCCCCATGCAAAAGCTTTAAATTTGTTCCTATTATAGATAACGCGCGCTAGAAATTGCTTGTGTTACAATCTAGTTACGCACGTAAATTGTGTGGCGGGACCGTTTAAGAGGGTAGCCCTTAGGTCTAAAAAGTAAGTCTTTAGTATGCGTAGGCAGAAAAATAGCGGAGAGAGGTCTCTAAGAAAATTTTCTTAATACTAAGTAAAGGAATTGTAGATAATAGGTATTACAGAAGTTACAAAGCAACGCAACGTAATGTATAGTGTATGTAACGTAGTGTAATAGGTTAAAAAGCCTAGTATAGATATACTAGATGTCTAATGATTTTAGAAGAATATAGCGTATCTACTATTATAGATAATATTAAATATAATAGTTATAGTAGTGAATAGAATCACAAGAGGTTATGGTTGTAACTAGATAGTTACGGTTATAATGTGGTGGTTGCGGGTGTGGCTGTAGTTGATTTTTAACACCAAAGGTCTGATATTGCAATGCGTGGCGCTAGTAAATAAAGAGCTTTAAATTCTAGTGGTTTCCTTTGTAATCTTAAGAGCCTATAGGTATAGTAGGTGATAACTAGTACCTAAAATTAAGCAGTAATCGCAGTAAAATAACGCAGTAATGTAGTAATCTATAGGCCTTCTAGGCTTATAACCTATTGAAAATAGGAAGGGAATCTAGCTAGAGGGATAGGAAGACCTCCCTGCTAGATTCTAATGCGGCGGCTTCTAGATTTACTAGATTATAGCTTATTCTTTAAGATTAGGAGCTTTTAATAGTTAAATACAGTTGATTCCTAGCTAATAGACGGTCTAATAAGTAATAAGAGGATTTCTAGTCCCCTTATAGACCTACTAACCGTATCGGAGGATCTAGGTCGCTAGAGAGGTCTTAGGAGCTACTTTTTATTTTCCGCAAAACTCATTTGTATAGGAAAAATAAAAAATCGACTCACGGCCATACAAACTAGCTGCCTAGGTAGTCTAACTAAGTATTTTAATAGACAACCCTATTAACAAAATATACCATTAAATCCAGAAAAATTCAAGGATTCGAACAGTATACGTTAGCCTTTTATACGACTACTAGTTGCCTAGTTACAGTCGATTTTAGCTTCCCTATAGGGTAGCCTAGTCGGCTTAGTCATACAAGCCCGTGGGTTGGTTGTGGGAACGTAAGTCACAACAGACGCTGCAAGCAACGCTCGTAACTAACGTTGCAACAACGCAACAAGGCAACTAGTGGGCCTATAAAATAGTGCTATAAATAGCATTATTTTAACACTTATAGATACTATATTAAGAAACTATAAGGGCCCTTACTACCTTAATAATAGGTGCTATAGCGTTAGCCTAATTAAGCTTATAGGTCTAAGTAAACTTAGCGCTAATAATATTAATCTTAGCGTAACTATTAAGATTTACTACTATTTTAATATCTTTATGCCTATAAATAGTAACTAGTATATAAAATTAACACCCTATTAGTACCTTAGTATTAAAGGCAAAGGTAAGGGCATTTACTTTTGCCTTAGGAAGTTTTCCTAGCCCTTTTAGTATTCTTTCTTTAGCTTATTATAATTATATATAAGGTGCTCTAGGCTATTATAATTATAATATTACCTTTTATACCTAGGTTTGCTATTATTTAGATAAGTAGCTAGCGTTTTCTCTTAGTCTTTATTTCTCTAATCTTTATAAGGTCTATAGCCTTATAAGAAGTTATATCTTTAGTATTAGGGAGCCTTATATAGGCCTTTATTTTCTAAATACTTAGGCTTTTACTTACTTTTTAGTATTACCTCTTAAAATTACTAGGCTAGTTATATAACCTTTTCTTAAGTATTTTTAGTAATAAAGGTATATAGGTTAATATAGTTTTATAATTTAAGGAGTAGTTTTATAAAGAATATAAAAGTATATAACTTTTTAGTAGCTTTTTCTAGGTATTTCTTAAGTAAATCTAGGAAGATACTAAATTTAATAGGACTCTAGCCTTTATATTATTTTATATTTTCTATCTATATAGCTATTTAAGTATTATAGTTAGTAGTATCTTAGAGTAATATAAGTATCTAAGTCTTAAATTTATCTTAGTTATCTTTAAGGTTATTCTAGCTATTAGCCTACTATTCCTTAAGGTATTAGTCCTATCTTACCCTATAGTTACTATATATATAGTTAAGTGTAAATAGGATCTTTTAGTAATTATACTAATACTTTTGCTTTACCTTATTAAAGGTATAGTTTAGGTTATTAATCTAGATCTTATACTTCTATAGGTTTATAAGGTATTAGAAATTAGTAATATTTTAGACTTTTACCTCTTAGTTACTATAGCTTAAGAAAGTACTAGCTTTTTACTACCTTTTTATCTTATTTTCCCTTATATTTAGTTATAGTAAGCTAATAAGCTCTTATTCTCTTTTCTATAGCTTCTAGAGTTTTTTAAGCTAAGTAATTTACTTAGTTATTACTATAGTTTTAGCCCTAAGGTTAAAGAGTACTAGTTTAGTTTTAGTCTTAGTAAAATATAGTATATTATTAGCTATAGTACTACCCTTATTTAATTAGGTTTAGTTATTATCTAATATTACTTTAGCGAATTAAGTAGTTCTCCCCCCTATATTACTCTTAGGTAGCTAGTAAGTAAAGCTTTAGAATTATAAGAATAATAGTAGCTAGGCAAGAAGTATAGGGGCACTTATATATTAACTAAAGCTTACTAGGTCTAAGTATATTATATATATAAGCTAGGAGCTTATAGCTAGTGGCTTGCTAGTGTTACCTAGACCTAGCCCTAGGGCCTAACCTATCGCATAGTGCGTGTTAGCGTTCTAGGTGTTGTTATTGTGAGTGGGGCCTCACAGGTACATGCTATAAAAACACTAACTAAATATAGGAAGGCCTTGATTTTTATGTAGTTATAGGTCTAAAAATAATGAATTTTAAACAACTACCTGTACGTGGATCACACCCTAAATGTTAAAGCCCTCTTTGACCGACGATTCCTCTGACTTTTGAAGAGGAATCTAACTGACAGAAGGTCTTCTGAAGAGGTCTCTAGCCGCTGACGAACCCTCTGACCATTGAAGACCTCTTCTGACTAACGATCCCTCTGAGTATTGAAGAGGTCTCTGACTATCAGAAAGGTCTTCCGTTACGGATTAATAAATTGGACTGTCTGACGATGCCTTTGACTGACCGCTGACAACCCCTCCGACCGTTGAAGGTCCGTCTTACTGACGATTCCTCTAACTATTGAAGAGGTCTCTGACTGTCAGAAAGGTCTTCTGTCACAAATTGATTGATCGGACCGTTGACAAGGTCTCTGATGACCCCTTGATATAACACCTTTGATTGAGTGATTGATGGATATTAGGGGAGGGGCCTGAAAATCACGAATTTTTTTCCCATATATTTATGATTTCCCTCCCTTTTTATTTTCTTTGGTTACTGTTTTTTTCTCCCTAGGGACTAGGAAGGGAAAACAGTTAGGGAGGTGTTATGTGGCTACGATTGTGACCTCTTAAGACCTCTCATAAGACCTCTAGCCTCTAGACCTCAGTTCTATTGGCTTTGTTAGATTAATTTGGCCACATTGGATCCCTAGTTAATATGTGTCCTCTTAGCTAGTTAAAACCCCTAGATTCCCTCCCTTTTCATAGAAAATTAACTCTCCCTTTAGTGCCTTTAGCTTAGATTATTTAATTAAGAAGATAACCTAATATTAATAAAAGACCTTCTAGCTTAGATCCTAGACGTGGATTGCAAACCTTTGCTATCATAATATTAGGCTTTTAATATAGATAGATCACCCTCTCTTTTGGGTTGGATCCTTGCGATAGATTGAAAACCTCGCAGACCTAGGTCCCGATATCTAGGTTCTTTTGCTATCGTTAACATCGTTAACATTAACATCGTTAGCATTATAGTCAAATCCGTTGTTTTCGGGTGATTGTTTTCGCCTGACAAATTACTATCTTGAAATAGGCTAGCCTATCAAGGTACAGAATACCTTTCGTTAATGAGAGGTAGTATTATTAGAGAACACCGTAGCTAAAGCACTTAACAACATAACTATCATTAACCACCTAATCTTTCGGTACTGTTTCAATGATCTACACACACTGACATTTGTTTCCAACCTTGAACCCTATTAACGGTATCTGTCCATTAACACATTCTTGCATAAATTGACGAAAACGTTGTCTAGCCATACAGGAATCAACACGGGCTTGTTGGCTCTGGTCGCATTGAAACACAAAGGTCTGACGAGAATGGCCCATCTGTACCGTAACCCCGGGATCAACAAATTTAGCATCATGAAAATCGAAGGTAGTTCCATCGTTACATTTAGCCATACGGTACGGGAGATTGCAGTGAATATAATTGAAATCGCTGGTAGATTCTTTAGATGCGTAACAAGGCGACCAACGCGGCAGGTTTTTGGTGAGAACAGCAGTGGCTAGCATTGCTAATACAAGGGCTTTCATAGCGGCTGGTGGGGAGAAAAGGGGTCTAGTCTAGGTAAGTTAAATTTTAGTTTAGTTATAATGTCATGTACATAGCCATATATGTACATGGCTTGTGTGTGAAAAGCTTATGTGTGAAAACTTGTGTGTGAAAAGCTTATGTGTGAAAAAACTTAACTTACCTTTTTTGTTTTGTTTAATATAAAAAAAATAACATATATTATTTTTGTCTTAGATTTTAAACACAAACATACGCAGGAATGTTAGGTCATATATATAAAAAAAACCCTATCTATTCTCTACGCTTACATAAGATACTAGTAAAGCCTAATAGCTATATAAAGAATCTTATGCTACCTTGACTTCCGTTAATACTAAGGCCCCTGTCTTGCGATATTACTAGTAAAGCTAACGAGGGCGGATAATATGCTATTAAGGATAAAACAGTAGCCTAGTAAGAGTGCTAGTATACTATGTATAGAGTACGGAGTACGGAGTATGGAGTAGTAGCACTAAATTCTCTCACTATATTTTCTTTATTTTAATTTTTCCTTAATCATATTATAAGTATTTACTATCTTTATTTTTATAAAGTAACTAACTACTAGCTATAGAATTATAAAGCTATAAACTTAGGTTTAGCTCTTACTTTCAAAAATAAAATACTATTTATATGTGGTTAATATCGTGCTATCAATGTCAGACCACGTATAATAGACATGTTGTACTGCTAACTAGTCATGATATAATTGCCGAGGCCGGACGAGACAGGTAATCAATCCCCCCCAGTCAAGGAGCGAGCTGACGGGTAGCTCAATCTCCTTACCTACATAGACGTGCTAAGGCTTGTGGAGTCACGTCAAATCAGGGGTTGTATCCAATTAGACATTAGATAAAAGTGGACTCGAGGTACATATCCGTAAACAGGCTAATACATAATGAATATGGCCGACGCGACAACATTCGATCAGAGCCTGCGCCTGTTGGTTCTTGGCACGCCGCCTTTTCCGTCTTTTGAGATCGGCGGCGTTCCGAGACTGCCGAGAACCTACTTGGATGTTGATTTCGCCTTGGCGATTTTTTTTACCACGCTTGACGAGACGATTGGGCGTGGCCGCTGCCGCTGCCGCTGCCGCTGCCGCCATTTGCAAAATGCGAGAGAGAAAACTTCTGCCGACGAACCTGTTGGCAAGGCTTCAAAGACAACGGAACCGTTCACATCCGCTATAGGGGGGAACTATTCACTGTGTACTCCGTGCGGACGTATGTATGTACATGTCGGGCTGCGACCTACATATGCACGTCTCGAAGACCTTTGACACACGGTAGCATCGGCCAGTCGGCAGCATGGCAGCTACCCCTTTACTTTGACAGGGTAAATTGAGCTAATTAATTGTTAGAGACAGGGACTGGGATTAGTAAGTACCTAATACGGAGTACCTAGCTGCGATTGCCAGCGAGCATTACCCAAGGGTGTGTGGAGGAGGATTTGCAACCATGAACATCTACAACATGGCGAGCCCGGGGCATTCTGCGGCGCCACGTTGCAAGTCACTTCGTATCCATGTAGTCCGTAGCCAACGGCAGTTACCCCGAGCCCTTGTCCTAATTATGCATATAGTTGGCTGGTCGTCGGCTGGTCGTCGTCATGGAGAACGGCAAGACAGGGGCCACAGGCAGGGCACAGCTGTTATGTTACTTCTCCCTGTTGGACGGCGAAACTGACTGGCAAGAAGAGAGACACAAACTGTATGTACGGAGTATCACGGAGTAAACAAGCACCCAGCAGAGAAGACTCGGATGAGACGCGAGAGCCGGCTGGCTGTCCTTGCCCCCAGTTTATCGCTTGCATTTTGCCTGCCCTGCTCCTACATAGGAGTTGAACGCCTCCGCCCGCTTCGCCCACGTCGGTGCCTAGCAATTCCTGCGTCTTTCTCCAACGTACGGAGTATTACGGTCGGTCCGTGTTCCATACAAGCTCGGTGTATCATAGTGGCTTGTTGTTTGGTTTGCAAGCGCCCCGTGCTGTTCGTTCTGTCGTCATGCTAGGATTCGTCTCTCCACAACCCGGGCCTGCTTACTTCACAGGTGTGATGTCTTGTTGTTGAGGTCATCGCGTGTTGGAGTCGTCCCTCACGACCCCTGCTGGCTGGCGGTTTGGCTCGATTTCCGGCCTCACACAATCCGCGTTCGACAGCAGCGATGAAAGTCGCAAAGGCTGCCCTGCTATGCGCAGGCCTCTTTGGATGCTCCCCGTGCGCAGCAGTTGTCGATGCAGATGGTACGTTGGCGTCGGGGGGGGCCACATGCCTGCTGCCCACGTCGAAGCCAACTTGAGATTATCGAGAGAGCACGAGCTAACTTTTCAGTCGTCTCTTCAGGCCCATTATCTGATGATCGTCACCTTCTGCGCGGGCGGCGCTTTGCGTCCAACGTTTCATCAGAAGCTTTCACTACAACTTCAGCATCAACGTCGTCGTCACAAACACCCACGTCGACTTCGCCCTCGTCTTCGATATCCAGCTCGAGCTCGGCTCTCCCATTCACATCCCCATCATCTGTGGCCGGGCTCACAGATATCATCGTTCCCTCAACCACCGTGATATCATCCACCGCCGCACACGATGGTTCTCCATCGCAAGACACCCCAATTCCCCCATTCGCATCAACATTCTCAACCCTGCCGTCCCAGCAGGGGCCATTGTCAACTTCCACTGTCCCGTCGTCGTCTTATTCCACCCCCGATGGACCAATCTCAAACACAGAATCTCGAGGCGAGGCCTCATCTAGCAGTTACGGGCCTCCTATCACCGACGACACCCTGGGCTCAAATACCTTTCGAACATCAACCAGGTGTCCTCGTCCCACCACCACTACCGGCACTGGTGGAACCTCTCGAAAGCTGCTGACTCGCTGCACTCGACCTCCTCCAACCAGCACCGTCAGGCTGGATTGCCCGGTTGATGGACGCCCATGCTATGTCGCCTACAGCCCAAAGAAGGCTTATGGACGCCAATGCTCTGCCGCCGGCGTGACAGCTGTCCCGACAGTCACGGTGACCAAGGATTGCACGCCGTTTGCGAACGAGTGGCAGCCCATTACCGTCTACTCGATTGTTCACACGTCCACCGTTACTTTTCGCGGCAACTTCAGCGCATACACGGCCCCGTATCCGGCCATTCAAACCCCAGTATACTGTCCACCAAGCGCACGGCACCTGAACTCGACGTCCGCAAAGGGGAGCTGCAGCCCTCCATGCACCACAGATGCGGCACCTACCCTCGGCTTGATTCTACCAAGTCCAGAGCCAAAGAGAAGGCAAACCATTACATTCGTCACCACGGACAAGAATCCCGCGGTCGTGTTTGACTGGGGCCGACCGTCATCTTCATCTGAAGCCGCGACCGATCCATACCCGGATGCATTCACGCACGAACCCGCGGGGGCCGCGGGAGCCGCGGGAACCGCCGAACCCGCCGAACCCGCGGGCCCCATCGGCGTCGGGCACACTACTACCACCACCAACCCGAACGGGCCCACTACCACCACCCCGAATGCCGCCGACTACTCGGCTCGGCCCCCGCCGACCTTCCGCGTCACCGCCAGGGGAAACCAAGTCGTCATCAACGGGCGGGTGTTCCCGGTCGGGCCCGGGCTCACGACGGTCGTCGCCGTCGACGGCGGGCACTTCACCATCCACCCGCTCTCCGTCGTCGGCGAAGGCGCAGTCATCCCCAAGCCGCCTCCCGCGCCCGAGGGCTGGAGCGTGCCGACGCCAGTGAGCGCCGTCGTGGGCGGTCTCGACGTGTCCCTGTCCGGCACGCAGATGGTCATCGGCGGCGAGACCCTGACGATGCCGCTGTACGGGACCAAGACGGTCGTCATCCGCGGCCAGAGCGTGACCATCTCGTGGGACAAGATCACCGTCGGCACCGACGTGCTCGCCCTCACCCCCTCTCAGCCGCCGCCCGAGTCCAACGTGGTCGTCGCCGGCGGCGAGATGCTCACGGCCGTGGGCAAGAACGTCGTCGTCCTGCGCGGCACGTACATGACGTACGGCACCGGCGTGCCCACCCGGACGGAACACGTCGGCGGCGACGGCGTCGTCATCGGGCCCTCGGGCGTCCTCGTCCACGGCATCGTCATGGGCGGCCCGGCCGCCCGCGACAACGACACGCGCCTCGAGATCGTCGGCGGCGCAACCATCACCCAGATCGGCCCCAACGTCGCCCTCATCAACGGCCGGGCCTTCACCGTCGGCCCCGGCTCCCCGCTCGAGACCACCCACATCGCCGGCCAGCTCTTCACCCTCGGGCCCCAGGGCCTCGTCGATTCCTCGCTGAACCTGTCGTACCCGTTCGGCGAAGCCGTCATCACCACCATCGTCCCCACGGGCACGTGGCTGAGCGACTTCCCCAGGGAAACAAACCGGACCGGTGACGAGGATAACTTGGCCTCTACTCCACGATCGAGCATGTCGCGCGGCGGCATGGCTCTATGCATAGCCATTGGCGTCTTGCTTCTTACATAAACTTGGTTTTCTTTTTCTTTATTTTTCTTTTTTTTTAATAAAACCCGTCCTCTTCCATATTACTAGCAGAGGTGGGTCAGATATGAGTGCACATGCATTCCATTCTCATGCTTCTTCAATTCTCATGTATTTACATCCTCACATCCCGTCATTGCCGCGGTGTTCAGGACATGCAGCGATTTCCCCGATACTTTGATTGTACAACTGTTAATGAAGTAGTGAAAAACATGACATTGCAGTAACTCCGTGTGCAGTCATCTTCAAAGTCCCAGGCGTTGTTATAATTTACACTGCTGTACGATTAAAAGGCAAGTTCCAACCATACATAGGCCAAAGAAAATAATAACAAACGGCATAATGTTGAATTGAGCAACGAAGTGATGTGAGCTAACGAAATCAAGTAAAAAAAAAAAAAAAAAAACAGTCCAATCCGAATCAAATGAAGCCAAGAACTGATCGCAAAGACAAGCTCAGAATCTATCAGCGTCGCACACCCTTCCCCTTGCCAGGCCCTTCGGTCTTCAGTGGCGGGAAATCATCCCGCTGCACTCCAAGTCCTACAGCACTTGATTGAACCCCAGTCTCTTGCGCCTGCATGCTGATGCTCAGAGCGAGGGCAAAGTCCTCGTCGTCTGCCGTCTCCGGAAAATTCTGGGAGCCTCCGTCGCCGTTGGGCATCATGAATGGCGCCTGGTGTGTCGAGCCAGGCGAGCTAGATGCCGAGCCTGACACCTTGCCCTTTCTGCTCATGGCCTTGATCGTAATGGGGAATTCAAAATCGCCCGAACCGTTTCCACTAGGTGACTGTCCCATGTCGTTGACGCCCTCGAGCAGGGACAGGCGTATGGCTTGCTGAACTTGCAGCTCAAACTCGCTCTCCTCGTCGTTGTCCGTGGTCGATGAGTTCGCACTTGGCCGGACCATTGGAGGGGGGCTCATGTCCATGACACTGGGCTCCGGCGTCATGGTATCCGCGGCTGTTTCGCTGAGCGACGATGCCGTGTCCAGCCCAGCAGCGTCGACTGCAGAGTCGCTTGCACGCCGCTGCTCGTCTTCGAGATAGGCCTCCTCGGAGATCATTTGGGCGTACCGTAGCGCCTCTTCCTCGGTGAGGTCGCCCAAGGCACCCACTCCGAATCTCTTGCGTAGATGAGCCTGTTCTCTTGCCCGCGCTTCATTCTCCCTGCGCAGCTCAGCTTCCTCCGCAGCAATGTGCCCGGAAACAGTTCCGCCAAGCCTACGGCTGGCAATACGTCCATGTATATCTGAGTGGCGGGTGCGACGCTTCCTGCCGGTGGGATGACCCGAAGAACTGTAGGTCCAGTATCGAAGAAATGCGCCGCAAGACAAAACACCGCGCAGAACCGTAGGGTCCGGGTCAAGGAAAATGGCACCAACGGCTTTGTAGTTGCCATCGCGGAGAGTTGGATTCATGGCCATCATGTGGCGGGGAACTCGGCCGTTGGAGCGAGCGTTGAGCGTTCGAGTGGGCCCCAAAGTAGAAGCCAGAGGATCCCAAGCCTGTACCAAACCGTCGCTGCCTCCATGTACCAGATACAGGGCAGAGGTAGCCAGACAAGAAATCTCGGGTGAATCCGTCTGTAGGATGCGGACAGGCTGCGCAGATCCTTGTCTAGACCGATCGCGGGCGTCCCACACGATGACGGCACCCGTGTTGGTTCCCATGGCAAGAAGTCGAGCTCGACGACCAGGAATTTCAGGAGCTACATGGTCAGATTTGCCGACAAGCGGCGCGGATGGTGCTCTTGACGCGGCTGTGGCCGGGCCCTCAACAGTGCCATTGGCCGTGTGCAGCGGATCTTCACCCAGGGTCAGAAGTGAAGGGGACGAGCAGTCTAAGCAGCTGGCGGTTATTTGTGCCGTCGGTGGAAGTCCCTTCAACTCAAACGCCACAAGATCCCAATCATGTACACTCGGCATGCCATGAGAAACTGCCCGTGGCGGCATGGGCGTAGGAGGAGGTGAATCTGGTAAATGCGGTTGAGGGGTGTGACACTCGCTTTCTACAACCACCCCTGCAGACCCAAACAATGATGAATGCGGTTTTGCGAGAGTGCTCGTGGCGGAGGCAGTCTTTTGTGACGACTGACGTTGCTGAGAACCCCGTGATGGAAGACTTGTGGCTAGCAATCGCGAAAATCGCCGGACACGACCAGGCACACCATCGAAGAGTCCACAGTCAATAACGAATATGCTCTCTCCTGCACCTTGTCCATCGTCAGCTGCAAAGTCGACTTCCATCCTCCGTCGCATATCCCAGCCCTCGCAGACCTGACGAAAATGAGAGGGCTTGTAGAGCAGGAACTTCTCAATTTCACGAGCTTCGGCTGCGAGTTGTTCCTTGCTCAGCCTCATGGCATTCGATGGCGACCGTGGCGTGTAGGCTCCGCGGAGGACGTTCTTGTCCAACTCATCAGGACGCGCAGCGCGTCTCGTAGACTCGACGAGATGCCAGTACGCTGTTCTGCCGGCGAGCCAAGCATGCCTGATAATATCATTGCCATTGCTGCGGTCAAGAGTTGCCACGGGGGTTTCTGTTAGATAAAAGACCTCGCCCAGCGCGTTCAAGGCCACAGCCCACACTCTCGACGATGACTTCCGCTTCATGCCGTAGTTATCATCCACCTTGAGTGAAATGATGGGAACACCGGGGCTGACGACCCAGCGAGCGGTCATGTCGCCATGGGCAAATCGTGGTCCATCGGGATCCCAACCAAGTGCGTATGCTGTGACCACGCCAAGAGCAGAACCTGTGAGCATGCCGCACATGGACTTTGTGCTGGCTGGTACAGCAGAGGACTTCGCGATCCACACGCTGCAAATAGAGTCGGACATTTCTGGGATTTTTGGAACATCGGGATAGGTATCGACAACCCCTGTGTCACCACCTAGGTATCGGCCGCAGGCTTCGTTGATGGCTCGGAAATAGGCACGCCCGCCGGGGAAGCCTTCACCAGCAATGATTCCATGAGGCTGACTAACATCCATGATGTTTGGAACTGCAGCTGGGCCATCACCAAGTCCAAAGGGGACAAGATTAGGCACAACTTCTTCCAATTGGGCACAAGAGAACGGATCTTCGAGGCCCCATTTCTCAATCCTGCCAGTTGTAGGGTCACTCATGGTGGCGACGCCAAGATCACCCGCACCTTGGATGGCTCGAGGGGGCTTCTTGCCGTTGGAAAAAACTGAATGGATGTTGGTCACGAGCCATGGCAGCTTTGAATTGTACGTCAAAACAGCATTTTTCCGCTTGGCCGATTTGCCAGTACCTCCTGAGCTACTTCCCGGTTTGCCTCGGGTCAAACTGCGCATAAGACGCGTTCTGAACAGATACTCGCTCCGCCAGGTTGCTAGCACCGTCAAGCGGCCAAAGTACCGGATGTCGGATCGCACAATGTCAGATGTCGATCCAGCCCAGAGATCTGCCTTGTTCTTGGCACTCCTGGTATCTAGGCATGTGTGTCCGGGGAAGTATCGCATGAAAGCCATGCGCCACGCGTGCGGTGTGGTCACTAGCGCGTAAAAGCGCTTCGATACCAGGGCAACAGCAGCATGAGAATCAGGATGCAGGTGGGACAAGATGTGCGTGAGAATCTCTGTAAAAAAGAAAATTGTTAGACTTTGAGTATCGCGCCATTGGCGGCTTGAAGAGGCCACAGAAATCCCGCAAAGGCAAGAGGCACTGACCATTTGGAAAATCTGTAAGCTGTGCCCCGTTGGATGAGTCACTGCGTCGGATGACTTTGAACCCATGAGCTTGTCTCAGAGTGGGTGGCGTCAAAGCATTTTCATGTTCAGAGACTCGCTGACCAGCGACTGGCCGACGACGCGCAGCGCTCGTCTTCCCGCCAAGACTCAATCCGCGTAAATCCTCGTCGAGTTGATCGGCGTCGACGGCATCGAGAGAGTCGGCGGGCTGGTCAGAGACGGAGCGGGGGGGGCCACTTCGAGAGCCACTGCTGAAATCTGCAGAACGGACTCGACGAATGCCGCCGAGTTCATGGTGAAGAAGGCCATACTGAGAAGCGGAGGGCGAGGCTGACGGGTGGTCGTCTTGATGAGGCTGTTCTGAAGACTCGGAGGGCTCTCGTTGCATATAGCTAAACAAGGAGGTAGACAGGTCTGGTAGCTTTGACTGTGCACAAGGGGTTTGCACAGTCCGGAGGAGGAAGACAGGGAAGCGCTTGAGGGGTAGAAGCGTCTCGTCCGAAAAGGCCTAAGAAAGGGAAGTAATTGCAGATGTTGTGGGCAGCAAAGACGTGTTATGACAGGAAATGGCGGGTTTGTGGAAGGTGAGGATTTTCCTCGGGGGGTGACAACGTGAACACTTTACCACTTCACTCCGTAGTGCACTAGTGCGCACACCAGAGACAGGACAGGTACCGCGATTTGAACATTCTGCCACGGCCCACTGGCCAATGGCCTGGCCACTCACTCACTGGCAGCTGCCGGACACGGGCAAAGAGTGGGACGCGGCGATAAAGCGATACATAAGGCGATGAGGCGGCCATAATGGCTGCTGTGCTTACTTGTGCTTGTGCTTGTGCTTGTGCTTGTGCTTGTGCTTCTTGTACGTACAGACGTACGTGTCTTGCGTTGACTGCCACCAGCCGCTCACGCTTGTCAACCTGGACCGGACGGGGACATCTTTACTCCGCACGTTCCTCAGCCCGGTTCCTCCGAGGTCTGAAACATACATACATAGCCCCCAACCAAGTTAGTTGTACGGGAGAAGTGTCCCGCTTCCGAAAGGTTCAGGACTTGTCGAATTTTAGGGAGGGTTTATCCTTGCAAGGTTCCTTCTATAATTTTCCTGGTAAGCACATGCTCCATGACCGAATGGGAAAAATGGTCATGGTGTGTTGCATCTTTACTCCATGGACCCTGCTGAGCCCCAGCTCTGGGAGCCGAATCAGTGGCACCCTGCACCCTGCATCATGAGTTCTTCCAAAAGAGTGCCTGTGCATGATTGCATGATTGCAAGATTGCATGATTGCATGATTGCATGATGGCCTGGTTGATTGAGAGGGGTGCTTGTCGTCCAGGCCGAACAAGTGTCCCATCATATCCGACTGAGAGACGTGGGTGGGGGAGGAGGGAGAACAAGAAAGATCAGCGAGCTCCCAACGCAGCTGGGCCGTGATCCCCTATCAGCTCCTCAAGAAAAGCAGGCTTGTGCACATGTCGGAGATTGAAGCTTGTGCCACTTTATTTCCATGGCGTCAAATACCTACAGTACAAGAGACGATGAGCACGATCCACGTGTCGCACCCAGCGTAGTGAGTACGGTACATGATAATGTGGTTGCAACTCGAAACAGCCGCGGCAAGCTCGAGTGGCTTGTCCGTTTCTCGGGCCGCTGGGGTACAGGTACAATTAGGAATACGGATTACTAGCGGCTCTCTTCAACAAACAGCCAGTCAGTACATAATACATAATACGCGTTCGATGGGAGAAGCCGACGGGGAATGTGCCACGAAATTAGGAGGGAAGGGTCCAGGAATTGATGTATCAGATTTCGCGCAGTGAAATCAATGCCAGGTTCCAACGCGTCGCGTGGGTGAGCAACGTTGTTGGTGACCGCTCCGTTTTACTATTAGTCTATTAGTGACGGGTCACACCCATGCAGCCATGCAGCCATGCAGCCATGCCATGAAATCCCATTAAATGATACCATCAACTCGGGTCACACAGGCACACAGGCACACAGGCACACAGGACTTGGCAAGATGTCATTGCAAGGTCTGTCGCGGTGATGTGATTGCCAAGAGTTAGCCAGGCTGGTCCAGGAAACGCCGTGGAAGCATGCGGTGTAACAGATACATAGCACCCAGCGCAGCGTGTCCACTATGATGACTCAATAATAATGCAGGGCAGCAGGGCAGGACGGCATGTAATGTTATTAATGTCATTACATAACTGTAGTTATCGACGCCGTCTCATCGGCACGGGAATAGTCCGTAAACCGCATCAAACTTGGGTTGCTCCTGCCGCCCGCAACCTCAAGATTAGATTGCTCGTAGCTTCTGGTGGCGCTGACCTGTCCTCAGTCCTCAGTCCTCAGTTGGAAACTGCGGCTGACACCCGCTCCTGTCTGTCTGTCTGTCCATTGAGCGGAGTATGGCATCGCATCATCTTGCTTTTTGCAGGTATCTACTCCGTAGCCCGTAATGTATGATGTATGTAGCCTACATACATGTATGTACACATGT
The DNA here is from genome assembly GCA_024072835.1 of Epichloe amarillans. Taxonomy (NCBI): domain Eukaryota; kingdom Fungi; phylum Ascomycota; class Sordariomycetes; order Hypocreales; family Clavicipitaceae; genus Epichloe; species Epichloe amarillans. The sequence goes on along the minus strand of CP099637.1, from coordinate 966,860 downwards.
ATGTACATACATAGGTGCTAGGTCCGTCGCTTGAGGCAAGTCCCACCAAACCCACCAAACCCACCAAACCGTCTCCAGCCTGCTGCTGCTGCTCTCCTTGCAGGCAGGACATGCACGATGGCGGGTTGAGCGGGTTGGGCCTGCAATGGCTATTGGCACCAGACTGTCGGATGCCCATGTACGGATTACGGATTATACCACCAGTCCTCGTGACCTCGCCGTCCCCTCATCTTCCTTCCTCGGACAACGCGCCGACAGCCTGCTTAGCGCCTGTTAAGAATCCCAGGATCTCGGGCCCAGGCACGCACGCACGCACGCACGCACGCAGGCGGAGGCGAGAAGCTCCACCCACATGAGGCCATCCTTGCTTATCCAGGAGTCCAGGACGATCCGAGTGGGAGCGAATGGACGCCACGGCCATCTCTACCCGCTGACAAGGACCAAGCTAGGATGGCGACGTGCTGGCCTCTCAGCTAGCCTTCCAGCTTTGTTATCAGGGACCAAGTCTCGGAATACATATGTGCATACGGATTACAATGGATTGCTATCCTCATATATGTACGGAACTTGAGCCTTGTTTGGCATGCTGTTTGTTGCACGGGACGACGACTTGTTCTCCTCGTCCTCCTCTCCTCGTCCTCCTCTCCTCGTCCTCCTCTGCTCCCCCTCCCCGCCACCCTACAACCCTACATAATTCCCCCCGCCCCCCCCCTCGCGCTATTACTGGTCATCTCGCCGGTGCTACTCGCCATTGAGCGACCAACTGACAGAAGAAGAAAAGCCACCAAGCCGGTCAGCCAGAGAGTTGGGTCGCCAATAATACATGTATCCACTCAAACCCGCCCATCGGTATCTCTGCAGCGTTCTGGAGCCGGCGGGTCGAACCTGGGTTTGGGCGTCGCCATCATCCATCACAGGACAAGGCCATAGCTCCCCTCCCAATCCGTACATGCATGTTACCGCCAAGTACTCCGTACTTACTACATACCTAGGCACGGACGCGCTACGAGTACGGACAGAGTACGGACCGGGTACGGACCGACCCCCAGTTCCGCTTCTGGTGGGAATTTCTTGCCAGGGTCATCGTCACTCCACGGACTGCTCCTCCTCATATTCCTCCTCCTCCTTCATTTATTTCCCTGGTTTCCTTTCGTCGGGCTCCCTTCCTCGCTTTGTCCATGAAAGCGTCCCGTCCCGAGTCGAGAATAGTTCCCGAATTGATATCCCCGTCATCGGACGCCTTTCAGCATCTACTCTTACAGTGCTACCAGACAAGCGACGGGAAGCTTCACTGGTCTAGCTCCAACTCTACTTTCCGTGCTGGGCTTACAATCATCCTTTTCACCCTTTTCACCGCAAGACCGCACCCTCGCAAGAGACAGGAATCCAGCCATCCTGCATGGTTCACTGCGAACGAAAGCCCACTTTCAGCATCGTCAAGGAAGACGAAGAAAAAGAAACGAAGAAACGAAAATAAATGAGAGGGAGAGGAAGACGAAGCTCTTGGAGCGCCTGGACTCGTTCGTCGAGGACATCCATCCCCACGCTGCATGAATCATCTCTATTCGGGAGCTGGAATTTCCCCACCTGCACGTCTCTGAACGCCAAACTTTCAGATATATGGTCATGAGCCATTTGGCAAAAACAATAGCGCCTGGTTCAGCAAGCGTCGCCGGAGACAAAGAGATTGAGAGAAACAGCTCGAAAACCAAGCCAGCAAGTATGCCTTTATCTAAACGAGAAGCAGCAGCGTCGAGTACATGTCGACACTCGTATTCGACGGACGAGGCTTGCCAAGGCCAAGGCGCGAGCTGTAATGGGACTGACACAGTGTCAAGCATCTCGAAAATGAAAATCTTTGAAGAGCGAGCCAGAAAGATGGACGAGAGGTATGGGTTAGTCATGGAAGCATCCGACTTCTTAAACATGGCCCCGAGCGAGACGGTCTACCGCGTGGACAAGCCCATCAGGATGCGGGCACGGCGTGTCTGTCACAAATGCAACACAATATTCGCCGTCAAGAATGAATGTCCCAAATGCCGGCACACTCGATGCGATAAATGTCCGCGCTACCCATCAAAGGAGAGCGAGGCTGACTTCCTGATCAATCTCGAAGAAATGGAGGCCGTGGTCAAAGCGAACTGTGAGAAGAACCCGGCCATCTTGGCAGATTTCTTCTGGGGCGATCAACAAATTGAATTAAAACGTCCCAGCAAGACAGGCGGTCAGGACTTGGTTCATCGAAGACCTCGGCAACGGGTCAGGAGGACCTGTCACGAATGCGAGACGCTCTTTGCGCCCGGAAGCAGGAATTGCGAGTACTGTGGTCATGTTCGGTGCACTGACTGTCCGAGAGACCCGTTAGTATTCCCTACCCCCTTTTTCCTCCTCAATCTCCCTGCCCCTTTCCTTTCTCTGCTCCACAAGTTCCAATCACTGACGGCTTGTTCAAAACAGTCCTAAAAAGGACAAGTACCCCTTCGGTTATCCTGGAGACGTGTTTGGCCCGGAAACTGGCGCTCGTTTCGAGTGCCTTTCCTGTGAGACATTGTATCCGCCCGAGGTTGAGGACGGCACACCATGTCAGGCATGTGGCTTGGAGAAGTCGGGGGAGTCGCCACGGACTGTACCGCGCAAAGTCCAGCCCATTCCGGATCCCGACGTCCTGAATAAGTTGCAGGCCACTTTGGCCGAGCTCGTATCCTCGTCGACGTCATGACGAAAAAAACTACTACATTATTCGCAGTCGTCGACAGAAATAATGACAAAGCCGGCCCATTGCAGCCGGTCAGTGTGGCATGCCCACCAGCTTGATATGAACCTTGTTGTTTAATATTCTTGCCCCGTCTATCTGTCAGCCCATGCTGTTACGATACAAACATGTCTAGATTCTGCTTGAGCATAGTACAGCGACCAAGCGGACCAACTTGCCCTTTTTTTTTTCCCCCCTTTCTTTCGACACCCATCTCTTTTTTTCGTTTATTGCAAACCCAGTCAAGTGCTGAGATTCAGACCCTTGGCAATATCACGACCATTCTAGTCAGTAACAGGAATTCGAGGCATTGGCGTTGCTGCAACAAAGAGGCGAGGGGAAACTTGTTGGGAACATGAAATCATGGATATATCAAAAAGCGGATTTATTTCATTTCAAGTGTGGAGCAAGCAGATTTTCACAGTTGATGACGAAATAGTCACGGAATACTGATACACACATGTATATAAAGTCGGATTATTCTATGACTTTTCGGCCAGTATTCAAGCGAGCGTCATTTGTCCCGTCCCGCGTGTGTCTGCCTGCCTGCCTGCCTGCCTCGCCTGCACATCTTGTTCGTAGTCTCAAGACCAGAGCACGTCTTATCACGCAAGGGGTTTTTTTTTTTTCTTCATCAAGCCTTGGTCCCTTTTTCCCTGATAAGTGGTTCCAAGGCTATCCGCGAGCCCGGCGGCACCGCCATGCCCATGCTATCCAACCTGTTGAGTCTTCTGCCGTTGTAGTCGCCCGCGCTGCCATCCATGCGGTTATTCAGGTACGGAACCTGGTCGTCCACCCTGCCCTGAGCCAAGGCCGCGTTGAAGGCATCAGGGTTCAGGATCGGCATCAACCGATGCGCGGGGTAGAATCTCCCCTTGACGAATTGTTCGTTCAAAGTGGCGTTTTCTTTCACGAGGATCCACCGCCATGGTTTCGAGGGATTCATCTGATTCCGCCAGGTGGTTTCGTCGCGTAGCGCAATGGGCAGCTTTTCCTCTGATACGAAGGGGGTGGACTCGTTGGTGGCAAACTGGTAGACGTTTCCGCGGAAGAAGACTGCGCCGGGGTACTCTTTTCGGGTGAAGATGTAGCGGAGACCCATGACGAGAGAGTCCTGGGTGAGGGCTGGTTCCGAGGGAACGGGCTTGATGCGCAGACAGTCGCCGATTTCGATGCGTTCTGCGCCGAAGAAGCAGCCGTAGTAGGGGGATGGGTCGGCGTTGGGGTGGTCCTCGTGGAGGGGACACCAGAGGGAGTAGGAGGCGTCGATGCGGGAGGCGGCTAGTTTGGAGGCGTCGAGGGCGAGGAGTTCGCGCTTTGAGGGGTCGTTGGCGGTGGAGTGGAAGAGAGCATCCCAGGGTACCTGGTCAAAGCTTTTGCCCTTGAGATCCTGCACGGCGACGGGGGGCACGGAGAAGGCGTGGAAGGGTCGTAGGTCGGCGGTGGTCTTGGGGACGGGCTGCTGGGGGACCAGGGCATGGCCGATGGGGAGCATGTTGAGTTGGTTGGTGTTGGGGGTTATGGCGGATACGACGCCCAGGCGCCAGGTATTGCCGTTTTGATACCATGTTAGTTCGCCGGCGCGGAAGAGGAGTGAGCCTTGAAGCGACCAGCGGACAGGCTGAGACTGCTGGGTTGGAGGTTGCGCTTGAGGTTGCGCTTGAGGTTGCGCTTGAGGTTGCGCTTGAGGTTGAGGTTGAGGTTGAGGTTGTGGTTGTGGTTGAGGTTGTGGTTGTGGTTGTGGTTGTGGCTGCGGCTGCGGCTGCGGTTGCGGTTGTGGCTGCGGTTGTGGCTGCGGTTGTGGCTGTGGCATTGGTGTATTCGTTAATTTTGGAGTTGGTGATTTGATGACTGGCACAGCAGCAGTCACGGGCGGCGTGCCTCTCTGTCCAGGCATCGGCGGCAATGGCACTGGCGTCACCTTTTGGGACACTGCTGCGGCAGACACAGAAGTTGGTGTATTGGATGCTGACTTGGTCATCGGGAAAGATGCCGACGCCGACGTTGGGACAGGCATGGTCGTCTCGCTCGGGGTGATGATGAGCTCGTCAATCGACGAAGCGAATTTCCCGGGGTTGGGCAGGTTGCAGTGCACACAACAACAGTCCTTGTAGTCCTTTGATGCAGACAGAAGCCAGATCAAGTGGACGCCAAACTCTTGCGGGCTCTTGTACAGCTTGGTCTTGATGGGGTATCCTGATACCCAGAGGTGCTTGGACTTTTCGTACAGCCAGTATCCGCGGGGGAACTGGACGTACCAAGCGTTTCCTTCTATACACGAAGATTGTCAGCATCAAAGGTACGTGTTATGTTATAGAGAAAGAGGGAGGAAGCAGGCTGGTTGATCAACTGGAGCTGTGTGGTGGCCCTACCTTCAGGGTTCGGGGACAGCTCTTGTTTGAGCAAGATGCCAAGCTTGATGCGCCATTCGACGAACCGGGAATCGTCCTCGGACAGACGTGTCATTTGCGGCTTCACTCTAGGAGTCTTTTCTGACAGCGCCATCTCTTTGCCAGCAGTCTTCCTAGCCGCCGTGGATGTAGTCGGCCAGTAACCCGGGCCCGTGTCTGCGCCATCACTGCGGGCGACGCGAATGACATCGAATTCTTTGGTGTCAGACATGGCGATGGAGAAGAGGATGTCGTGCGAACAAGGACCGAACCGGATCTGTCTGACCGGATCTGTCTGGTGGTCTGGTAGTCCTTTTCTATTGCATTCGGGATACACGAGTCCTCCTCTCCTTATGGCCCTTGCGGTCTTCAGACCTTGTAGAATGGCACTTTTCGTGCCCACGCCAAGGGACTCGGTGTTGTGTCCTGATGCATCAAACTGACAATTGCTGTGAATAAAAGCGTGATGATTGAGTGACAAGAGACGCGATTGGTGACAACAAGGATTTGATTGCAAGAAGTAGCCGTGTTGTGTGTATATAGAGGTCGTGTAGATTGATTCTCTCGACGTTGTCGGAGAGTATTGATATGACTGGGTGGTGTTGTGCCAAATTTACAAAAATCGATGTCGGAATTGATGAAGTCAGAGAGAGAGCTTGTCGGGGTGCTGAGAGAGAGAGGTCTTGTTGGAGAATGATGAGTCAGCCAGCGGCTGGCTACCCTGCATCTTCCCCGTGATCAACAAACTATGTTGCTGGGTGTGTTGGACAACGTCGCGACGACTTCGTCTCCTACGGAATAGGAGATCCAACGTTTCTGGGTCTGTGGCACGCCAGCAACTTGTAATTCCGGAATCAAAGGACAAAAATGTGAACTTGCCAATGATATCCGTAAGTTCCCTTGACCAAGGTTTCGTCATGATTTCTACATTTGACACTTCAAGCCTTCAAAAGGCTTGCCTGAAACATGGGACCCACCGGAAACAAAATGTTGCACGAAAGAAAAAAAAGAGGCGCAGCCGATCCGTGTGCCTTTCAACAAAAAAGTGATCGACCTACACACCCGGCATTCAACGTTGAAATGTAGATCTGGGATCTCAACGAAACAAGATCATTTCTCAAACGAACTTCGGGTCCGGCTGATTCGCAACGGGCAATGGACTTGAACCTAATTCCAGACTACGACAACAGCCATCGAGCATTCCTCCAAGCTCTTCTCGCCCGAGCCACGCTCACATTTGAGGAAGCCCAGCCCATCCTGGCCGCCATCTTCAACGCTGATGGCACTCATGAGTCAGAGGTGCGACCGGAGCAGATCACAGAGGATGATTTCCAAAGATACATCGAGGTAGCGTCCGACGCGGCATCCTTCTTCGACTACGAGATCCGCAGCATCATGAACCAAGTCACCAAAGAGCGCATCCATGCGCTCGTCAATACCCAATCCGACCCTCAAACGCAACTCGCCACCGTTTACAACCCTGAAGAGCTCGCCTTCATCAAAAGGGTCCTAGACGGCATGTTTGACAAATACAACACTCCACGTATGGAGGTGCTCGCCATTACGGAAATGCAAGCAATCAAGCTGGCGAGACCACCGCATCGCCGACAAAGCCGGATGAATGACGACGACGACGAAGCGGCGGACCCAGACACACCGTCGACGCAATCAACAGACAAGGGACTCAAGCACAGCGAGGTGGAAACGGTGCTGGGCAGCCTCGTGGACGGGGGGTGGTTCAGCAAGAGCCGAGATGGATTCTACGCGCTGACGCCGCGAGCGCTGATGGAGCTGCGGCCGTGGCTGGTCGAGACGTACAATGAGGCGGCGGCCGCGGATGAGTGGCAGAGGATCAAGTTCTGCGAGGCCTGCAAGGACATTTTGACGATTGGGATGAGGTGCTCTGAGCCACATTGCGTCTTGAGACTACATGACATCTGCCAGGATGCATTTTGGCGCGCGAGGCGGTCGAGCAAATGTCCCAAGTGCCAGACTGAGTGGACGGGCGATCGGTATGTGGGCGAGAGGGCTGTGACGATGACGGAGGCATATCGGAAGGGGAGGAGACGAAGTGGTGGACGACGAAGTACGTTGGCCGATGATGTTATTCGACAGGTGGCCATGGAGGTAGGGGCAGATGATGAGGATGAACATGAGCATGATGTATGAAGTTGATTCTGGATGAGACGAGAGGCCATCACCAGCCAGTGGACAATAACGCTACGTCCATGTTCTGCTTTACTACCATTGTGAAATTTCCTCATAATGGTATATGTGCGCTTTCTGTGTTTTACGGCCCTCGAATATCCTATTACTCTCCGATTGGCAAGTCACTGCAGTCACGCACGGAGCAGCGGCTCTCCTGCAAGATGCGCGAGAGCTGGGAGACTAGAAGACAAGTCCTGGGTTGCATATGCAGTGAGACAAGACGCGTGGACAATTCTGGGTTGCATATGGATTACCGCACGGATTTCGGATTTCGGATTTCGGATTTCGGATTTCGGATTTCGGATTACGGATTATGCAGTGGGACAAGAGGCGTGGAGCGTGGAGCGTGGAGCGTGAAGCGTTATTTCTACGAGCAGTGAGCACGAACTCGCTGCTTTTTTTTTTGCTTGGCTTTAAAAAGCGGGACCACACCACTCTCAGTGCTCACACAGTGAGTGGCTCATGACATCATGGGCCCGTCCCGTGGCGGTGCAACAATCGGCCGCCCACGCCCACGTCGGCTTGATTTGTCTGGCGTTGTTGCCCTTTACTAGTTTTTACGCGCGCGCTCAACGAGAAGGAAACGAGGAAGACTGGGGGGCCAGACAAAGCGCCAGACCAGACACGCAATGCAACAAACAAGTTTTTGTTTCGGAGAGGCAAATAAAAATTGTCCATCGTCCATGTGCATAGCCCACACCGTACTAAAACCAGTCACCCCTGATCCGTCCATCTCCATCTCTCCTCTCTCCAGGACTCAACTTCTTCTAGCCACCATCCCAAGATAAGAAACCCCCCCCCCTCCCCCCCTAATTGCCCACCATGATAGAATACTTCACCTACAAAAAGGCCAAGAAGCACAAGGCCGAAAAAGCAGCCAAGGAGGGCGCCAGAAAGGAAGCCGAAGCGTCTCGTCTCTCCGAAACAGGGCCCATCGACGTCGCTGATGCTTCCCGCGCCGAGAAGCATCGCCGCCACACCCACACCCACGACAACGACAACGACAATGACCCAGCCGTCATCCGTCCCGGCGACGAAAGCTTCCTGGAAGAACTCATCGCAAGTGACGATGCGCAAGGTCCGCCGCTCCCACCGCGCCTCTACTCGCGCGACCTAGACTGGCCCTCGGACAATGAGGACGCCTCCGCCAGACCATCCATCCAAACCACCACCACCATCACCACCACCACCACCACCACCGACACATGTTCCAAAGACAAGGAAGCCAAGAAGCAAGGCCGCCTCTCCTCCCTCTTCTCCCGCAAGAAACAACCCCCCAACACCCCCGCCGAACAAGAGAAGGAGGAGAAGGACCTGTCCAAAGTCCTCGACCGGCTGAACCTTTCCGTCAAGAACAACAAGGTCATCTCCACGGACTCCTCGGCCGCCATAACGAGCTTCACAAACGTCTTCAAGGACCTCGTCAACGGCGTGCCCACCGCCTACGACGACCTCATGAGCATCATCGAGGACAAGGACGGCGCTCTGGCAAAGGGCTTCGACAAGCTGCCCAACTCGCTCAAGAAGCTCGTCACCCAGCTCCCCGAGAAGATCACGTCCACGCTCGGCCCGGAGCTGCTCGCCGCGGCGGCCGCAAGCCAGGGCATCAAGGCCGAGACGAGCGGTGGGCTGAAGGGCACGGCCAAGAACGTCTTCATGCCCGCGAACCTGACGCAGCTCGTTACCAAGCCCGGTGCCATCGTGGGGATGCTCAAGGCGATTGTGGGGGTGCTGCGCACGAGGTGGCCTGCTTTCATCGGGTTGAATGTCATCTGGGGCGTAGCCCTATCACGTAAGTTGCATTTTTCACACATTTCTCTTCCCTGCTGTTTCAATGGCTTCTGGAAACGGGGGGGGGGGGGATTTGCTCCGAGAAAAAAAAAAAAAGGATGTACCCGTTACTTGGGAGAAGAAGAAGAAAGGGGGGGGGATATATATATACTAATCTCGCGATTTCCACGACAGTACTCCTCTTTGTCCTCTGGTACTGCCACAAACGCGGTCGCGAGGTCCGCCTCGAAAGCGAGCGCTCCATCGACGGCAGCGATCGCATCGAGGAACTCCCTGATGATTTGGCCCTGCCTGCGCCAGAGGACCCGCGACGTGTGGAAACGCTGCTTGATGAGGTCGAGACGCCGGGGGAGGCGCGTAGGTAAAAGGGCAAGGCGCGGGCAGAGGCGTGCCAGGTGTGAGACGCGTGCACTTGGGTGGTTTTTTTTTTAATGAATCAATGACTTGGGTTATCATGATTGTTGGGTTGCGGCTGAGGGGGGTGAGGGGTTGAGGACGGAATTATTGGGATATCTGGAGGGGCCTTTTATATATAAATATATATATGTATCTGATTGATGAGTTCTTCTGAAATAGAATGGGTATCTTGTATAGAACAACTTAGTGGCCCCGTCTCTGTTCCACTGCACAAAAACGTGAACTTTTTTTTTTTTTTTTTTTTGCAAGGACGATCAATCGTCCTGTACCAATTCCTTAATCTCCTCCCTTCCTGGCGCAGCTGCTACAGCTTCACTCTTCTCCTGGACGCCCGCCTTATCCGTGGCGCCCCCACCATCTTGCATCCAAAAGTCCACTTCGTCAATGATGTCGTACACAATGTCCTCTGCAATCTGCTCCTTGTACCGCTCGTGTATCCCGCGAAGCCTCCTTCTCTGCGACGACGTCGTTGCGCCATCAGCGCTGCTGGCGCTCGCCTCTTCGTCGGGAGGAGGGTACCAGAAGTCAGGGCCGAAGTTGACCTCGGCTGCTCCCCCGCGGAATATGCTCACCGCTGGGTAGTATCCTAGCATGCCATCGTCGAGGCCTTGCCTCGCGCCAACCTGTGGTTGGGGTTTCGAAGCCGGCGGCAGGAACCCCAGGAGGTTTTCAAACGCGATGCCAATCGGTTTGCCGTTCTTGTACGCCTTGATGTACGAGTTTGGTAGGGTTCTCAGCGCGGGGATGGTGTGGAGCGGGTTGGGGGTTTCTGACGATGAAGAGGAGCTCGAGCCCCCTGCTGGAGACGGGTTCATCAGATCTTCCAGCTCCTTGGTGGTGTGGTACTCGATTTTCTCAAAGTACGTGTGTGCTCTGAATCGGATGGGGACCCTGTCGCGAACAATGTTGCCGGCTTCGGTGGCGCATGCGGCGGGGTCGGCATCGTCCGAGGCGTCAATCGCTGGGTTGTAAGTGCTGCTCATGATTTTCCGCTGCAAGGTTTCCGACGGTAGCTGGATTTCCAAACCAATGACGTCGCCTTCGCGGATGCCCTCTCCTGCGGGGAAGAATTCCTTGGGTCGCGACATGAACACCTTCTCGCCGGCGACATCGCGAATGCCATAGCTATATGCGTCGAACCCGACTGGAGCGTCTAGCGATGCTTCTCGTCTCGCCCATCCCACCCGCACATGCCTGCCCATTTCTGGTTTCGCACCCGGCTCCTTGGTTTCTTGGACACCCTGGGTGATCTTGCACTCCCAGTACCATCGCCCTTCCCTCACAGCTACATTGGCTCGGGCCATGCGGAAGCCTTTGTCGGTGGTGACACCTCGGCCTGTTTTATCGAAGAAGACGCTGGTCGCGGCGTCCTCGTAGCTCATGCGTGGACCAAATGGCTCGGGCTCGGTCTGACGATAGTATAGAGTAGAAGGGAACAGAGGATCGGCGATGCAATGAGTGTAACGAAAGTTCTTTTTATTGAAGACGCTGTAATTGAATCATGGCAAGTAAGCATCGCGGAGCATTGCAGGGGGTGGAACAATTTCCAAAATCAAACGAGGCGACCGACGTGGCGCGCGTGCCGATGTACCTACTGATCAGAGGTTTCGAAGAATTCTATTTCCTGTCCGCCATGACCTTTAATCTCGTGATGCAAGGTCATGACGGGACCACGGGGTAGGTCGAAGTCGGAGGGCTTTGGTGGCGCCAGCTTGTAGCGCAATGGAGAGTCGACATTGTCGGGTTCTCTGGACGATGCATGGTCTGGCATTACGGGGGAGCTATCGCGCCCCCCTCCCTTGGCCTCTCGCTTCTTCAGGCTGTCCTTCTTGAACCGGGTAGGCTTGAAGCCCTTTGATTGCGACGCATCGTCGTGAGGGGGCAGCTCGGACGTGTTCACGTCTGGATTGAGGGGTGAGGGCACTGCAGGGCTGTGATCATCGTCGAAAGCGCGCTTTTGCGGGATGGAGCCAAGTGATGTGCTGGGAGTGGGCTCGCGTTTAGGACTGCCATTGCCTGGCGCCGTTCCGGCCTCCGTAGTCATGATGGAGGGAGAGAAAAGTGGGAAGAGTATGAGTCTCGAAGGCGTCGCGGTGATTAGAAGAGAGAAGATTGATAGCTCCACCTGTGCGTCGGGCATAATAGTTGGTAGTGGGTGGGTTGTGGGTGGGTTGTGGGTGGTGGGGAGCGCCAGATTGATAAAATCGATAAGATAACATGAGGCCAGAGGGAACAGACAAGGAGGCGGCCAACCAATCCCATGCGTGGCATTGTCTTGTTATCTGAAACAGGTCTCGACCTTCCGACAGCCGATGCTTTGGTCCCCTGCGAGACTTGCCCCGCCACGAACCAATCAGACAGTGGGGAATATAATCAGACGACGCTGAAAGGCTTTTTGCTCAGAGCCGCAAACGCTAGTGACGCTAGTGACGCTCAGGAGGGGGTCGGGGAGGACGGAAGACGCGCTTTTTGCTTCGAGTTGTGGATTTCCCAGGTTGGCCGTGGCCTTGTCAGCATCGCATCGCGGCGACTTTCTCTTGTGGGTGGATGTCGGACCCATCTGCCGGGACGGGGCATTTCCTAGACATTTCTATCTTCACGTAGTACGGACTAGAATTGGCGGAATCCCTCGAATGTCAACTCAACCGGCGTGTCTTTTCCCTTTTGGCTGGCACGTTTTGGCCCTGCCTGACCGACTGCTGCCCCGTGCTGCCTCGTGCTGCCTCGTGCTGCCTCGTGCATCGTTGAGTTGTATTCCGGTGCTGCAGTGCCTCGCTCGGGTGCAGGACGCAGTCGCACCCACGGCAATTGCAGATATAGACGATCAGACTGGCAAACAAGACAGGGGAGCCCAGGGCCAGCACATGCAGACCGCTTCTGCTTAGGCATAATCCGCAGCTTGTCTGTCTCGTCTGTCTCGTCTGTCTTGTCTCGTCTGTCTCGTCTGTCTTGTCTCGTCTTGGCTCGTCTTGGCTCATCTCGCCATCGTTGATCCGTCAAGTCGCCCCGCGTGCGCAAGGGTCTGGCTCTTCGACAAGGCAAGTCGTCGTCACGTACCTGGGTTATGATACCTGTCCATCTTGGTTATCTTGGTTATCTTGGTCATCCTGGTCATCTTGGGTCGTCTTGGTACGTCAATAAACTCCTGTCTCCCACGTCCCCTTGTTGCTGGCAATTCGCCATGGCCAATTCCCTTCCACCCCTGCGATGACCATATTGCTCGTCTTAGGTCCGGGGTAGTTCGCGTTTCGTCGTTACTCCGTTCGTTCCTTCCCTCGTCCCAGTTTCCCAGTCTGCTTGCTGCAAAGTCACCAACCCGCTGCTCCTGCCGCTCCTGCTGCTCCTGCTGCTCCTGCCATCTCACCAAAACCTCACCCAAACCTCACCTACGGATTATTTCGCAAGTCAACCGCATTTGGCTTCGGCCGGGACTCGGCACATCCGATTTGTTTCAGTGCACTGCGACCTTTGTCCAGATCAAGGCCTGCTTACACATCGGCTTTGTTCAGCTCCCTGCTCCCTGCTCCATGCTCCATGCTCCATGGCTCGATGCTCAACTCATCCTTGCCTGCCTTTTTGTTTTCATCAACCTTGACTTGTGTCACGTCACACCAAGTCGCCGTCATCTGCCACACAATTGTTCGGTCTTTTCGAAACTAACGCCGGATCCCAGTATCGGTGCATGTGGTGTTAATTGTCCGACTCGGAGTATCTAACTCACCGGCATCAATCTTATCTGATCTCTATTCTGCAATCCAGCCATCCATCCCGCTACCATCATCACTCGGATATATCACAACATCCATCACTTTTTTTTTTTTTTTTTTTGCCCCGTCACAAACCGATCCCTTTTCTGTTGGGCTGTTGCATGCCGATGAGCGAGGTATCGCATCCGGCGATGCACCCACTGATTCATCAGCGTGAAGCCGGCTCCATGAGGACAGCGTTGCCTTCGAGGCCCATGTCGTCCAAGCATCGCGACCCAACAACAGATCGAGCGTCATCGCGGCAAGACAACCGAGCGCGACAACGACATGATGGTAGCACATCTCCCAGATCAAGAGCGAGCCTAAGCGATGACGGAGCCACGTCTACTAGAGGGCCTAGCCCCAGCTCAACTACCGGAGAGCCCAACGCAAAGTCCAAGTCTGGTGGCGGTGCTGCTGGCCAAGGTGGTCAGGTTTGCAGGTTTGCAATGTTGTTTCAGAACGCTGCATATGACCATGTTTTGGCTGACTTGGATAAGCAACTGCGGCACCACCCGAACACCGTTATGGAGGAGATCACCTCAAGGTGCCACGATATGCAACGCTTGTGGCCTTTACCAAAAAGCGAGAAATACCGCCAGACCGACAAGTTTGAAAAAACCGCCCAATGTAGTGGCTGCTGGATCTTCTCGACCGACGCCACCCAAACCGATAACATCAGGGTCCAAACCAGGACCAGGTACTAGCTCTTCAAACTACGTCTCTGCCGATCAAATGTCAACTGGGACATGTCCTGGCGGCGGAAGATGCAATGGAACCGGCGGTGCCGAAGGTTGCAACGGCTGCCCTGCATTCAACAATCGTGTGTCGAAAACTGCTCAGCTCAACATGACGCAAAAGCAAAAGGGCGGCGGCTGCGGAAGCCGAGCTGCAAGCTCCAGACCTGACCTTGTTCCAATCGATGTGAATTCGCTTCAGCAGTCACAGAACCAAGACTCTTCTATGGTTATTGCTTGCCAAAATTGTGGTACCACGATTACCCCTTTGTGGAGGAGGGATGAGAGCGGCCACACGATCTGCAATGCTTGCGGTGAGTAGATGGTTTTTTAATCTCTTGCTTCTTACTTTTTATTGCCCCTGTTTCAAGGTTTCAACTTGGTGGCCACCTTGTACACTTTGAATGACTGACGAACATCCTCGATTGACAGGCCTTTATTACAAACTGCACGGAGTTCATAGACCAATGACCATGAAGAAGGCAACGATTAAGCGGCGAAAACGTGTTATTCCGGCTGCGCAAGATGAAGAGATGGAAGATGTGGTAGATTCGTCAGAGGCGCAACAGACGGAAGGGACTCCCGAAAGAGGCACGGAAAATGATGATGGATCCATCAACCTGGGACTTCGGCGTCAATTAGAGCAACGCGTCGTGGCTATCGAACCTGGACCGCCAGGGAACCGAAGCAGTGGGCAGGCTTCTTCTGCCTTGTCTTCGGCCTCGGATCTCGCCGCATACCATCATGGAGGCGGATACTCGCACGGTGTGTCCGGTCATGGCAGCGAGGAGAATCGCTTGCCGCCAATGTCATCAATGGCTGCTGTCTCCGATAGGCAGTCTTCCATGTCTCCGGCATCATTCCTTTCCCAGCGAAGAAAACGATCATTCTCCGCAACGGACACGGAGGCGGGCAGTAGCGCAGATCTTGGACCAGAGAGCGCAAAGCGAATCTCGTCCATCAAATCTATTCTCAACCCACCTGGTGACAGCATCAACAGACCCGGAAGTGCCGACATGGATGACTACACGTTGCCGCCGCTCCGGTCCGCAGGTGGATTCCTGGGTCCACGAATGCAGTCCGTTTCCCCTGGTGGTGTGGGGACGTCAAAAGACGGACAAGAACTAATAGGGGACCGAGCTGACAACGACCGTATCAAGGCAGAGCGCCGATCAGCTTTGCAAAAAGAAGCGGATCGTATGAGAGAGGAGCTTGCTGCGAAGGAGCGGGAGCTTATGGAACTGTGAAATTACTAATGCTTAATGCTCAGACACCTCTGCATGATGTATGGGAGTAAAAGACTGAAAAATTGAGCGATTTTGGAATTACATGATCCTATGTGGTGCAGGAATCACGTGGATTTTTTTTTTCAATCACCTGTGAGGCGTCCTGGCTCTTTTTTTTTTTTTTTTTTTTTCAAGAGCTTGGCATGGGTAACGGCGTCGCATCAAATCCTGCCCCCCCCCGCGCGAGTGAGAGGAGACGGGAAGTTGAAATATCTGATCAATAGATGATCTAGCTGAGGGCCGTCACGGCGAAATGAAAAGACGGAACAAGCATGGTTGATTGTGAGTGGAGGTTTACGTGAACAAGACAATATGTGTGTGTTGTCGTGTCTCTCTTTTCGGCCAGGTGATCAGATCTCTGGACGACAGTATGCGCGTTGCTCACAGTGGCATATTTACAAATACAGCTGCCCCTTGGTGACAGTCCCGGACAATCAATCCATTCTGATAATGATACGGCGGCAAAACCTGGAGGAGCCTTCTCTCCATCTGAATTGCCAGACGCACCACAACAAGACAATCAAAGTGTGCAAGGCAACTGGTAGTGCCGGCTTGCCGCCCTTTTATTCCTCGTCAACCTAACTTATAAATCCCGGATATGACGGGAAAAAAGGCCGTCGTCAAACTACTGGGGCTGCTTCTAGGTTTTTAACCGTTTCTCGACTTGTTGCACCAGGGTCCAGTCCAGCTGCTGCTGGGACGTCCACCTGTTGTACGGAGTACATGATAATCCGTACCATCTTCATCTTGTCCATCCCCTTCGCCCCATGTTCCCCCCCCCTTTTTCCCTCGACAACGAGCATCACCAACCCTCCTCCCTCTTTTTTTGTCCCCAGAGTCATGGCCCTCGCCTCCCCGTCGTTTGCCCGAACCGCCGGAAGCGCCGAATTCACAATCGACGATAGCGATGAGGAGGCCGTGGAGGACTCCGTGGAGGAGGACTACGAGCTGGGCTCCGACGCGGGCGGCCCGGAGACGCACGAGATGAGAGGACGAGCAGATGCACGAGCAGATGCACGCGCAGATGCACGCGCCGATGGGCGGTTGAGCGTCAGCACCGTGGCCAGTGTCCAGCTGTATACGCCCGACGAGGAGGCGGCCGTGAAGAGGAAGTTTGATCGGAAGCTGGTGCTGTTTCTCGCTCTCCTGTTCATGCTGAGCTTCTTGGACCGATCGAGTAGGTTTCTCGTGTCTCTCGTGTCTCTCGTGCTTCTCGTGCCTCTCCTCCTCCTTCTCCCCGCATCTACTTCTTCCTACTTGCCATAAAATAATAACCCCGCGTTCTCGCCGCCAACAAAACAGACATCGGCAATGCCAGAATCGCCGGCATGGACCAGGACCTCCAGACCACGCCGCCCCGATCAGACTGGTACGAATGGGCTCTCACGGCCTTCTACATGAGCTACATGGCCTTTGAATGGATGTCCCTGCTGTTCAAGCTCGTGCCCGCGCACGTCGTCGTGTCCCTCACCGTCCTGACCTGGGGTCTCGCGGCCTCGCTGCAGGCCGTCGCGCCGTCGTACCCGGTCCTGATGGCGCCGCGCGTGCTCCTGGGCATAGGAGAGGCCGGGTTCGCCGGCATCCCCTTCTACCTCAGCTTCTTCTTCCGCCGCGAGGAGCTGGCCTTCCGCATCGCCATCTTCGTCTCGGCCGCCCCGCTGGCCACCAGCTTCGCCTCGACGCTCGCCTACGTCATCGTCAGGCTCGCCGACGGCCTCTCCTCGCCCATCGCCCCCTGGCGCCTCCTCTTCCTGATCGAGGGCCTGCCCTCGGTGCTCGCCTCCGTCGTCGCCTGGTCGGCCATCCCCGACGGGCCCGGCTCGGCTCGCTATCTCACCCGGCGCGAGAAGAAGGTGGCCCTTTTGCGTCTGCGCCCGCGCCAGCACCACCACCACCACCACCACCACCATCATCATCATCATCATCTCCGACCCCTCGAGCTCCTCGCCGTGCTCATCGACCCCGTCGCGTGGATCACGTCGGCCATGCTCTTCCTCACAAACATGGCCTACTCTTCCCTCCCCGTCTTCCTCCCCACCATCATGACGGACATGGGCCACGACGCACTCACCTCCCAGGCGCTCAGCGCGCCGCCCTACCTCGTCGCCTTCGTCGCCGTCCTCTTCACAGCCCACATGTCCGACCGGCTCCGGGCGCGCACCGTGCCCATCGTCCTCCACGCCCTCTCCTCGTCAGCCGGCTACGCCGTCCTCGCCCTCCCCCAGCCCCTCCGCCTCCCCAACCTGGTGCGCTACGCCGCCGTCTACCCCGCCGCAGTGGGCTTCTTCAACGTCGCCACCCTCATCATCGCCTGGACAATCAACAACCAGGCCAGCCAGACGAGGCAGGGCGGCGGCTTCGCCATCCTGCAGTTCGTGGGCCAGTGCGGCCCGCTCGTCGGCACGAGGCTGTATCCCGACGGGGACGCGCCCTACTACGCGCGCGGCATGACGGCTTGCGCCGCCGCCATGTTCGCCGTGGCTGCGCTGGCCGTCGTGCTGAGGACATACCTGCGGCACAGGAATCGGAGGATGGACGAGGCCGACATGGAGCAGCGTCGGGGGGAGGGGGCCGTCGTCGAGGAGGAGCAGGGCTTGGTGGGAGAGGGGGAGGGAGAGGGAGAGGGAGAGGGAGAGGGAGAGGGGACTGGGAGAGAGAAGACGGAGCTGGCGCAGTCCTTTCGGTACATGCTGTGACAGAAATCACCATGGAAGCAAAGACAAAAGACAAAAAAAAAAAAAAATCTTCACTCACAAGGTCCATCTTTTAGCTCAGCCAGCTAGCGCAGCGTTCACCACACATGTAGCGTAGCATCAGTAGCGATTTTGTATTTCTGTGCCATTCAATCACCCACTATCCATCCTTTTCCTTTCTCAAAGCTACCGCATAAAAAGAATACTGAAGGCCTCTTCATCCGTTCCCTGCTTCTGGCTGATGCTCCTCTTTCAAGGCAGATGTAGCTGCTCTACACACGACTTGTTTTGAAAACCTCTCATGTCCTCACTTCGCAAACATGCCCGAGGGGGCTCGATACCGACTTACGCCGTCCTTCCACCAATCCTCGCTCCGACGCCGCCTCTCGAATTCAAACACGGCATTGCTGCCTTTCGGCTCACGATTCGCACTCTGCGCGGGAGCGGGAGCTTCTCCCCGCGCTGGATGACCATGATCCCACGGCCCATTGGCCCCTGGACGCACCTGGTGGTGCTGCTTCTTGAACCTGCGATACGCCTCTGCGAGACGACGGCTGCTCGTGTGGTAGACTCTGCTGGCCCATTGACGGATGGCGGCCAGCCGTCGGCGTTTGGTCAAGGACCGTGTCAGGCTACGCAGGGAAAACGTCGAAGCCTTGCGTTTGG
The DNA here is from genome assembly GCA_024072835.1 of Epichloe amarillans. Lineage (NCBI taxonomy): Eukaryota > Fungi > Ascomycota > Sordariomycetes > Hypocreales > Clavicipitaceae > Epichloe > Epichloe amarillans. The sequence continues at coordinate 948,174 of CP099637.1, read as the reverse complement.
ACGGGTGAGAGGGGCGCGAGGAGCCGTCCAAAGCAGGCGCGGGTCTATCTTTGACGTCAGGGCTCCCATTGCGACGTGCGTCGAGTGTGCCGTCGTATTGGTGGCCGAGGTTGTTCAACGCATCCGAGTCGTGGCTCGATGTGCAAGATGCTGCTGCTGCTGCTGCTGCTGCTGCTGCTGTGGGATCCATCGCAGGAGAAGGGGGAGTGGATGGCGACAGTGAAAAGTCATCTTCCTGCTGCTGCGAAAGCGAATCCGACGGAAACAACTCTGAGCTATCCGCGAGCGCGTAGTTGTTGTACGTGACCTTTCTGAGCGGCTCGCCCGCATCCTGCCATTCCGTGATGGCCGCCGCCGTATCGGCAACTAGTTCATGATGACTTGTGTCGGCCACGCCCTCTCTTCCGGTTTCGGAACAAGCAGAAGCAGGCGAGTTCGACCTCAGGTTCGACAAATCATCGTTGGCGCGGCCGAATTTTGACAGCCCAGAAAAGCTGAGCCGATTCCCTTGGCGGTACTCCGAGACAGGGGACTGAACCCTAGGCGTATTGTGCCCAGCCGACGGATACGCCGACGACGAACTTCGAACGGGTCTCGTCTTGCAAGGAAGAGCAGCCGCCAAGCCGGCATCGTCAATACGCAATACCTGCTCAATGCGCGCGAGAAAGTCGGGTGTCTCGGGGGCCGTATGGCATTCTGGTGGCACGGCGGGCCATTTGAACGCGTCCGACGTGATTTCCCCGGCCGCCGATGTTGAACTCCAAATGTTGGCGTCGGCCGGGTTCTACTCCGACCATGCGTCTTCTCCATTTTCATCCAGAACTGGCGCCGCCGAGAATGAGAAATTTTCTGGCTCTGTCGCATTCTCCTTTTCGTCTGAAAGTCGCGCAGAAGGCAAAATAGTGGAGCGGGTAGGGCCATGATGCTTTTGAGGAGAGAAAGAAGAAGAAGAAGAAGAAAAAGAAGAAGGGACGTTGATGCCTCTCACGGAGTTGCGGTGAAGACCTTGCAGGTAGGTGCCGTGCTCGGCAGTGAGACTAAGTGTATTTGCCATGATGACGGTGGTGTGTCATTTAAAGCTGCTGAAGTAGCTGATAAGGACTTTGCTTTGAGAGAGGGAAAAAGAAAAAAAAACAAGTGTAAAGTCGGTACGAAGCAATTGCATCATGTCGCGTTGTGGCATGGCTTGGTTTGCGCTTTCCGTATCGGAAATCTTTTGGACAACAACTCGACTCGTGGCGCGGAACTTGCCGAAATCATGTCTCAACATTGGATTGGTGCCTAGATGTCGCTCAATTGGCGGGCACAGAATCATCATTGGGGCGAGTAGTACTATCTCGCGGATTGAGAACGGCGTTGCGTGGTCCAAAAGGGCCTCCTTGGGGCCTGATGAACTTGATAAGCGCCACCATTTTACCAAGGACTCCATGCAAAGGTGTGAGGGAGGGTTTATTAGTTCCGGCAGGAAGCCTAGAACCTCTTGAACAGTTCATTATACGTCTTCATGGCCCCTCTCACCTCGTACATGGCACGTCACTCATCATCATTGAGGTCAGCTTCCCCAACAGTTACCTTATGCCCGTCCAAAGAACTGGCGCGTGTAGCGGATCGACTTGAAAAGGTCAGTCGTGGAGCTTTATTTCTCTGTCGCCCTTTAAACAAGGGATCGCGACAATCCAATCAACTTCTCGCGGCGTGGCAAGTTCTGATACCCCTTCACCCACACTATTCGACTTCTCGCCCTGGCCCAGTGTCAGGGACAACATTCTCACGCTGCCAGACAACGCTAGACCCCCGAGTGCCTGGCCTACGGTGCCTGGCCTACGGTGCCAGGAAGACAGCGTATCGGATGAGGGACCCGTGATGTTCATCCACCTCAATGCAACAACTGGGCCAGAAAATGTGATGTGGTGCACGCACAGTCGCCAGATTGCTGGCCAAGTCGAAACACCAGGGAGAAAACAATGTGGCATTGACGTTGTGCAATCTTGCCATCCGTCTGATCTCGCTCGAGTGATGCCGACCCAGCCGGATTGGTCTCCATTGCGATGGGCCCCAACTGCATCGACCCTTGAAAACAGTCAATGAACTGCCCAGTACAGAGCCACGAGCATGTAGCGGGCGCCAAATGACTGTTACAATGAGGCTTTCCGATCTCTGGGTCTCCTTGAAACCGCTTTGACATTGACGTGGGGCTGGTTCAGGGACCAAGCGACAAGCCCAGCCCAGTGAAGAAAGGCATGCACGCTTTGGACGACGTCTGAGAGTGCAAGTATCACTTGCTCTTGCACTCGAAAAGAATTGATGAAGAATATAAATGTCTCAACTTGCAGTAATGCGCCAAAAAATGGGATTGCAAGACTTCCCCCCTCTTGCAACTTGGCTCGCTTATTTTCGTTTCAAGAAGCAATTGCGACGTCAATCCCAGGTCGAATTTCTAGACCCTCAGAAAAAGCGAGGGGGAAAAAATGGCAAAAAGCAATGGAGATGCCTGCAATACAAATGGCGTGGGAATTCGAGAATATTTGGTGTCGCGGGTTACATCTTTGAAGCCCCCGATGGACAAGGCTGTCAATCCGATCAAGGCCATGCGACTGCTGACCAAGGAGCAATGGAACTTTTTCGGGGTAAGTCGTTCAATGATATGTCCATATATCATGTGCCCAGGCTGTCTTTTTCTTGAGCTGACTGAGCGTGTGTAGTGCGCCTGGAGCGGCTGGATAATAGATTCATTTGATTTCTTCACCGTCAGCTTGACTCTCCCATACCTGGCAAGAGATTTCAACAAAAGAGATTCAGATATCACCTGGGGCATCTTTCTGACCCTCATGCTCCGGCCAATTGGTTCCTTGCTCTTTGGCTACTTGTCGGATCGATACGGCCGCCGATGGCCTTTCATAATCAACAACTTGATGTTAATTGTCCTGGAGCTTGGAACGGGATTCTGCGAGACTTTTGAGGAATTCTTGATTTGTCGGGCGTTTTTCGGCGTGGCCATGGGCGGAATATACGGCAACAGCGTGGCGACAGCCTTGGAAGACTGCCCTAATCCCTCCCGCGGCATCATGTCTGGCCTGTTTCAGTCTGGCTACTCGCTAGGCTATCTTTTTGCCACGGTGATGTCTCGGGCGCTGGTTGACACAACGGAACATGGCTGGAGACCGCTGTTTTGGTTCAGTGCTTGCCCTCCTGTCTTGATCATTCTATGGAGATTCATGCTACCCGAAACGAGAGCTTTCCGGGAGCGCCAGCTGGCGTCCAAAACGTCGGGGACTGCGGCGGCCAGCTTTGCCCATAAGACGTGGATCGCAGTGAAAGGGTACTGGATCACGATTGTCTACATGGTGTTCCTGATGAGTGGGTTTCAATTCATCGTGAGTAATGAATGACCTGGACTGAGAATACGCTGCGTGCATGGATTAAACAAGCCTGACACTCGACAAATAGTCCCATGGAGCCCTGGATCTGTATCCGACAATGCTCAGCGAGGAGTTCGAGTTCACTCCGAACCAGTTGACGGCTACGCAAGTAGTGGCCAATATTGGAGGATTCCTCGGGGCCATCTGCATAGGCAACTTGTCCGACATTTTCGGACGACGCCTGGCCATCATCACATCCTGTGCCGTGGCTGCGTCGGTGCTTTATCCATACACAAGAGTGCAAACACCGGCTGTGACGGCAGCAGCCTTCTTCCTGCAGTTTGCCGCACAGGGAGCCTTTGGAGTGCTTCCAAGCCATCTCATGGAGCTGTCCCCGGCAGACATTCGCTCCATTGTGGTCGGGACAGCGTATCAGTTAGGCACCATGGCATCCAGTGGCTCAGCGACGATCCAATCCGAGATAGGAGAGAAGTACTTCCCGCTGCCTCCAAGCCCGGCCGGGCAGAAGCGATATGACTATGGGCTGGTGATATGTGCGTTTCTTGGAGCTGCTATTGCCTTGGTCATGATGATGACATTTGTTGGGCCCGAAAACAAGGGGTGCGAATTTGGGCTGGACGTGGACGAAGCTACAGAAAGCAGCGAGACGAGGAAGGAAGCTCGATCGGGATTCAAATCAGAGAATGAATCCATTGAGACAGGGTCTGTGTAACACGCTGGAATGAATGAGATACTCAAACTTGTACTCAAACTTGCAGCCGACAGCTGGAATGGCGCCGGTCAGATGCAGCCGGTGAAGAAGTTCGAAGCAAAGGCTCAAAGGCTCAAAGGCTCAAAGGCTCAAAGGCTCAAAGGCTCAACCTCAACCATTGCTTCATGGTTGGCCAGGCGCTTTGCAGGAGCATCCACTGCAGGGGAAGGAGCTCCCGCCGGCACTTGTCTCTCGAAAGCCGATGACCATGGAACACGAATACGACCTGCCAATCAGATGCAAGTATGCGTTGGAGCAGTCCAGAGACGGTTTAAATGTCGCTTGTTAGTAAATGGCGGGGCAATTGAAAAAAAAAGGGTACATAGAATGTGTACAGTATCGTATCAGGGACAGAGCCGTATTACCTTAAAGTCTTGTTGTCCCATATTATTTTGTATGGCCTCAAGTTGGCAAGTGCTGTCACTTGTCTCGTTCCGCCGTCGGCCCAGCTGGCGGCCGTCTCAATCACTAACCACCCCCCCCCCCTGGGGTGTTGGGGTACCTTGAACCCCGTTCTCGCTCAGTCGACCTTTTTCGACCTTTTTCGAGCTTCCCTTTCTTCCAACCTGTATTTCTTATTGCTTCTGACCCTACTCGCCAGGGCATTTCCTCACGCACCATCGCCGGTAACATACCTGCATCCATCCGTTGGTCCATTTGCCTGCATACCCTCCTGTCGCTGGCTGACTGGGCGACTCATTTCTCTCTCGCTGCCACATTGGTTTGTGGTTGTAACCGGGGGCTCTGGTCCGTCTGATGGCCTGCGAAACACCTCGGATCTGTCCAAATCGTGTCATTTTCGCATCAAAAGTTGCCCGAAACGCTGTACCCAAAATTCCCCGCTGTCATTGACCACTTCCAGAGACACTGAAACCTCGCAATTCTCACAAGCACCGCCAAGATGCACATCAAGGATATGCTACTCGAGGCGGAGAAGGATGGTCAGCCGTCCTTCTCCTTCGAATACTTCCCTCCCAAAACGGCACAGGGTGTGCAGAATCTGTACGACCGTATCGACCGCATGTACAATTTGGGCCCCAAGTTTATCGACATCACCTGGGGCGCTGGCGGCCGAATCGCCGAGCTTACTTGCGAGATGGTGCTCCAGGCTCAGTCCGTCTATGGCCTCGAGACGTGTATGCACCTGACTTGCACAGACATGGCCATGGAAAAGGTCGACGATGCTCTCCAGAGAGCCTACAAAGCCGGGTGCACAAACATCCTCGCCCTGCGCGGCGACCCTCCCCGAGCACAAGAAAAATGGACTGCTACCGAAGGCGGCTTCCAGTACGCCCGAGATTTGGTCAAGCACATTCGGGCTACTTACGGAGACCACTTTGACATTGGTGTTGCTGGCTATCCTGAGGGATGTGACGACAACAAGGACGAGGACCAATTGCTGCATCATCTGAAGGAAAAGGTCGACATGGGTGCCTCATTTATCGTAACGCAAATGTTCTACGACGCAGAAAACTTTATTCGCTGGGTTGGCAAAGTCCGTGAGCGTGGCATCGCGATTCCCATCCTTCCTGGAATCATGCCCATTGCCACCTATGCCAGCTTTATGCGGAGAGCCAAGCACATGCAGTGCAAGGTTCCGGAGGCCTGGATGGCCGCTCTGGAACCCGTCAAGAACGATGATGTGGCCGTCCGTGAGATCGGCATGACTCTCGTGGCGGAAATGTGCCGTAAGCTCCTCGCCAACGGTATTCACCACCTGCACTTCTACACCATGAACCTGGCTCAGGCCACACGCATGGTTTTGGAGGAACTACATTGGGCACCATGTGCGGAGCGGCCCCTGCAGCATGCCCTGCCGTGGAAGCAGTCCAAGGCCCTAGGTCGACGAGACGAAGACGTTCGACCCATCTTCTGGCGTAACCGCAATAAGTCGTACGTTTTGCGCACCCAGGACTGGGATGAGTTCCCCAACGGTCGATGGGGTGACTCTCGATCCCCCGCCTTTGGTGAGCTGGATGCTTATGGTATCGGTCTGACGGGCACCAACGAGGCGAACCGCAAAAAATGGGGTGAGCCGACCACGGTGCAGGAAATCGCCGATATCTTTGTCCGCTACCTGAACCAGGAGATCGACTGTCTTCCCTGGAGTGAAGCGCCCCTCACCAGCGAAGCCGACGCCATCAAGGACAGACTCATTGCCCTCAACAAACGCGGTCTTCTGACGATCAACTCGCAGCCTGCAGTCGACGGCGTCAAGTCGTCTGACTCAGTTCACGGATGGGGCCCTTCCAATGGTTATGTCTACCAAAAGGCATACCTGGAGTTGCTTGTACCGCCTTCAATTTTCACCCAGATGGTCAAGCGAATTGAGTCTAAGCCCACTCTGACTTACTATGCGGTCACAAAGGACGGCGAACTCAAGACTAACGCTCCATCGGACGGGCCCAATGCCGTGACCTGGGGTGTTTTCCCCGGCAAGGAAATCGTCCAGCCCACTATTGTTGAGAGCGTCAGTTTCCTAGCCTGGAGAGACGAGGCGTTCAGACTGGGAGACGACTGGGCACACTGCTTCGAGTCCAGCACGGCCAGCCGTATTTTGCTTGATCAAGTGATGAATGAGTGGTATCTCATTAACGTCGGTAAGCAATCACTAACCACTCATGGACCCGTGGGATCACTGCGCGGACGGGCATGAAGCTAACGGCATACAGTCAACAATGACTTCCACGAGAACGAAACCATTTTTGATCTCTTCGAGGGCCTCGAAGTCAAGGGGCTCGACGAACCTGTCTCCACGTCGTAACCCGGAACCACCATTTGGTCATATCCTTCAATTATTTCTTTTGATCGGGCTTTCCTGCTCCACCAGGACGGCTTTGCATTGGCAGCGGTTGCAGTCAGCCGAGACGTACATTTATTTAAATGACGTTTCGTCGATCTAGTCGCATTGTGACGCGAAACGCATCATTGTCTTTCTCTGTATCTCTTTTCCTAGCTTTTCATTCCCAACTCATTTCGGGCTCGAGCAACATGCATGATGAAACGGCGTTTAAACACCAAAAAAATGCGGCAAACAGGCGGGGGCAAAGGCGTGACTTTTTCAACAAAAAGCTACACAGACGCAATGACATGGGGTGTCCATGTGAGAAGGACGTTTTGGTTTTGGTTCTGAAATGGGAAACGAAAAAGGCGACAACGGCCCTTGAACAGTACAACGCGCCACGACGATTGAAGCAAAGGGGGTCAAAGGGGGTCCTTGACCCTCTTTTGCATGGTTATCATTTTCTTCTTCTTCTTTTTTTTTTGCATCATGAATGCATAGCCTATATACATATAAATCTCAACGATACCCCGCCTTTGCACAGCCAGAGGTGTTTAGACAAGCAGAGAGGATGATGAGCCGTGGAATTTGGGGTTGCGGATGTGGACTGGAGGACTTGATGGAAGGGGAACGGGGCTGTCGATAGAAGCGAATTCGAAGGTCCCTTGAAGATGCAACAATGGAATGGGATAGTGACGTGTTTTCTAGGATGCTGAATGCCTCAGCCTGCTGCCCCATCAGCCGCTCCATCAGCCGCTCCATCCAGCAATCATTGGGCCCTCTCTCTCCTCTTCCTTATTCTCCGCCTATCATGTTCGCCTTCGCAATCGAGGTTATCACCGCCCTGGGCAGGCATGCATGCATGATGAAGGGGAAATCTGAAACGTCGTGCCATCATCACAAGGGTTTAGTTGTCCGACAGCCTTGAAAAAGGATCTTTGCAATGCTGATATGAGGACGGGTCATAGTTGTCATAGTTGTTGTACACACTCATGTCATCTTACAGCGCCAACTCACCCCTCCCATCCGTAATCATCGCCAGCCTCATAATCCATATTCACCGCCCTGCTCTCCTCCGCGTCAGCGTCCGTGCCCTCTTTTTCATCGTCCATGCCTGCCATGGCGTCGCCACCGGCGGCTCCATTCTCCTCCTGCGTCAAAGTCTTCGTGTTGACGTGAGGCAGGGGGCTGTTCACCCATGCCAGGTCCAGCTTGCCTTGCACACCGGGCAATTCCTTCCCGTGGAGGCTAAAGTAGACCTTTTCGGCCGTCTTGCGATCTCGGAATGATACGTGCGTGACCGCGGGAGATGTGGCGACGGACTCGAATTCACCCATATTCTGGTAGGAAACATGAGTGTGTCAGTGTGGGCGGGAGATAGAAAGGGGGTGGAAGAAATGTATGTACCAGCAAAAAGTGTCGGAGTTGCTCATCCTTTTCAGATGGGGTGAAGTCGACGCCCGTGAAAGCAAGCTTCTTGGGACGGTTGTCGATGGAGAACTGGGCATACGCGGCATGTCGACCGGCTTGACCTCTGAAAGAACCCCGTCCTCTTGGTGCGAGCCCTCTTGCGCGATAGCCTCCTCGAAAGCCCCCACGACCCCAGTGCCCACCTCGAGGAGGGTACTCGCCCGCTTGATCTACAGCATCGGGATCGATTCCTAACATCTTGGCCTCTTGCTCTAGAGCGGCAAGCTTGGCTCGAAGCATATCGGCACCCGACGATGACCCCGACGAAGCTTCAGCGCCACTATCCTTTTCTGCCAACTTGGCCCGCAAACGTTCTGTTTCCGCCTGGTGCTTGGCCAACAATTCCTGTTGTTGCTTTTCCAACTGTTCGCGTTGTTTCTGAAGCTCCGTCCTTTTATCCTGGCGCTCCTGGTATAGCTTCTGTGCCTCTTCCTGTTTCCGCTGGAACTCTTCCACGTCTATTGGCGGTACCGTATCCATTTCGTCCGAGCCAAGACCCGGCTTGGAGCCTGATCCATTCGGTACTGACGGTAGCATCTTTTCCTTTTCCTTTTCGTCCTTGTACCAGAACACCTTGACGAACCTGTTGTCGAATATGACTTTGGGGGAGCGATAGGCCTCGTTTGCCGATGACCAGTTGTCGAATTTAACAATGGCCAAGCGTTTGTACGGCTGCATGGATACATCGAGAACGTCTCCAAACTGGGAGAAAAAGCCCCGTACTTGGTCCTCGCCAAAGTGATCCTCGGGAATGTTTTCAACCACGATAGCTGTCTTTGACTGGTCGCTTACAGGGCCCTCGGCCGAGAATGATGCACGGGCGCCTCCTTTGCGTCCCCCTCGTTGTCCTCCTTTGCGACCACGCCCTCGGCCCACGTCCATGTTTATATCAGGAGGGGGAAACGGCAGCACCATGGCGTTGCTAGGGTCGTATTCTATGTGAACGTTAGCGGCTTGACCAGGAAATCAGGAGAAAATACCATCATGGTATCCCTCAAGCGCAGTAGCACCTGGACCACCGACTGACCATCTTGATTTGAAACCTCTCCGCCCCCGTGGTCGTAAACGCATGTACTCCCTCTCGAGCAATAGCCCTTCATATCAAAGTCTCTGCACCTCTTCCTCCTCTGCCCACCACCCCTTCCGCTTCTTCCAGCCCCAAACCATCCCGATGAGTCTCCCATGCCTGGGAACGGCATGCCCATGGCCTGCATCCTCATCATTGCCTCCATTGGATTATTGGGATCAAAGAGCGGCGGCATCATCAAACCCATGGGATACTGCTGCCCATGAAACTGACTCTGAATATCTCCATGACCCTGTCTATCTTCTGTTCGACCGCCCCTCCGCCCCCGTCTAGCCTGCTTCAACGCCCTCCCATGGGCACCATGTTTCTCGTGACCCTCATCTTGTCCCCCCGTCTCATCGATTCGTCGCTTCCGTGACGGCCCAGGACTCGCAGACGCAGCAGCGGGCCCAGCAGGAACCTTCTTCGGTGGCGGCGGCGGCGCACCAGGCATATACGATCGATAGGTAATCGCCCGAAAGACATCATCGAGGAACTGTTTCGGATCTAAAGCCAATCAGCAACCTTCATAATTTTCGGCGACAAAAGCGACGAGCACTATGGGCACCAAGAGAGATGGGAGCAGCGCAAACCCTCTGTCAAAAAGTCCGGAATTTCCTGCTCGCACAAGGTCCTCACGCTCTCCTTATTCCCATCGTGTTTCAGCAAGGCAATCACGTATTCTGCCAAGACATCCGCGTCGGCATCCGACCTGCGATTCAATCATGTCGATTAGTGTCATTTCTCGAGAAAATCCAGATCAGAGGCTTGCAAACGCACGTGTTTTCAATGCGCTTCACGATCCAGGCCTTCAAAAGCGGCGCATCTTCTTCGGAAAATAACATGGTGATTTGTCGCGTAAGCAGGTGCGCTGTGCTGCTCTCCGTGAGCTGAGGAGGGAAAAGTAAGTTTTCAGACCATTCAGTGGATAGTTCTCCTGCTCGAGTTTTGGGAACGAGAAGATTGCGGCTGTGTCGACTTTGGACTGAAAAAAAAAAAAAAAAGGTCGGCGGTTGAGCTGTTGACGACTTGGGACTCTTGGGTTGGAAGCTAGACAGTCGGCAGGATGCTATTGGTTGGTTTGTGCGGGAGGATAGACGTTGGCGCGCGACGAGGGAAGGGACCTACAGCTACCCCATTGTACCTAATCGGGAGCCGTGCCGTGCCGTATATTTTAGAAGCAGCGTCGTGCGACAATTTCCTCCCGAATTCTATTGTCTTGTCAGATTCAAGTCACTTGAGTATTTGTGCCTGTAAACCACGTATAGTCTGTGAATTTAAGAGACCTTGAATCACGCGAGTCACTCAAAGCACAGTTTATTCTAAAACTTTCAATTGATCCGACACGACATAACTACATGCATCAAAAGCTGAACCTTGCTTCCCTTGATTATAGCCTCAACCTTGCATTCGGTTGCTTTTTGTTTGTTTATATTTTTTCCGCGATCGGCTTGCCCGTAGACTACCCTACGCTTTCGATATCCGCTGGAGTTGCCACGGCTGGAGTTCCGCGAGGAAAGCACCCCAGCCAAACCTTTGCTAGCAGCCTATCGACGAGATGTGCCCATTCTGTTGGCACTACACACGTTTCTATCGGCATTTGGAAAAGCTATTTACAGCTTGTCATAGTACTGTGTAGGCAGTTAGCACATGTTCGATGTGAGCTAGGAAAGTGAAAATGCAGTCAACTTACGTTCTCAACGCCAGGAACTTCAACCTTGATACCCTTGCGCTTACGCATTTCGGTGACAATGCCCCCGACCTTAGAGGTGGGATCAAGAGGGGAGCCACCGGGCAGGACCTGCCAGTGGTCGAAGACGGACTGAGGGAAGGCCTGGCCAGAGGTGGCCTGTCGCAGGTCACCGTTGAAGCCGAAAGACTCCAAGACAGGCAGGTAAGCCTTGATGTTGAAGAGAGGAGTACCAGGACGCTGCTCCTCGTTGAAGACGTGACCACGACGGCGCGTAAGAACACCGTAGACACCACCCATGGCCTGCTCGGGAACCTGGATTTCGACCAGGTAGACGGGCTCAAGCAAAGCGGGCTCGGCCATCAGAGCGGAGGCGTACAGGACACGACGGGCAGTGGGGATGATCTGACCGCCACCACGGTGAATCGCATCAGCGTGCAGGGTAACATCGAGGACGTTGAAGCGGATGGATCGCATGGGCTCCTCAGCAACGGGACCCTCACGGGAAGCCCACTGGAAACCGGAGACAACGGAGTCCTTGATTTCGTTCAGGTACTGAACAGCCTTGGTCTGGTCAACCAACAAGTTGGCACCAGTACCGTCAGGGCCGAAGCACCAAATCTTACGGGCGTCAGTGACGTCCCAGCCGAAGTCGTCAGCCAGGATACGGGCACGAGCCTTGAAATCGTCACGGGCAGAGACCTTGCCGCTCTCGATAGCCAGGGACAGTTCCTCGTCCATGGGCTCGGCAACCATGTACAGACGGTTGTGCTTGTTGGGGGACTTGGACAGGGCGGTCATGCTGGACTTGCTCTGGACGGTCTCACGGTACTGGACGACAGGGTCGGAGATGATGAGTGGAACACCAGCGTGGTCTTCCTCGAGATCCTTCAAGCAAATTTCGAGATGCAGCTCACCGGCACCGGCGACAATATGCTCACCAGATTCGGAGTGCATGGTTAGAACGCAAGGGTCAGACTTGGACAGACGCTTGAGACCTTCGACTAGCTTGGGAAGATCCTGGGCGTTCTTGACCTGGACGGAACGTTGGACGACGGGGGAGACGGAGAACTTCATGACCTTGAGGTTGTGGGCAGTTTCGGAGGTGGTAAGAGTGCCAGACTTGAGCAAGAACTGATCGATACCAACGAGGCCCACAATGTTGCCGGCAGGCATGTCATCGATGGGCTCGACCTTGCCGCCCATCATGAGAACGGTTCGCTGGATAGCCTTGATGAAGAGATCTTCCTTCCTGCCAGGGGTGTAATTGGGGCCCTGAATGCGGACCTTGAGACCAGAGCGGACAGTACCGGAGAAGACACGACCGAAGGCGAAGAATCGGCCCTTGTCGAGGGTGGGAACCATCTTGGAGACGTACAGCATGAGAGGACCCTTGGGGTCGCAGTCACGGATACCAATGGCGGCTTCGTCGTCCATGGGACCTTCGTACAAAGTCTCGACACGGTAGGTCTGGGCAGTGACGGGGGAAGGAAGGTGAAGGATCATCATCTCCAGCAAGGAGTCGGCAGCAGGCAAGAAAGTTCGCATGACAACCTTGAGTAGCTGCTTGCCCTCCTTGGCACGGTCATCAACGCTAAGCTTAAGGGACAGCTTCTCGAGGAGGTTGGTGATCTCGTCGTTCTTGAAGTTCATGACGGCATTGAAGATCTTGAAAATGGGGTCCAGGATGAACTGATTGAAAGCACGCTCGAGCTGCTTACCCTCGTACGTGCCGTTTTTGGTCCACTTCTTGGTGTGAGGGTTGAAGTAGTTGTCACCCTAGAATGGACCATGTTAGCCAATTTTGATCTGTATATCCTGAACACAGCCGCTCCACCTCGTAGAGAAGTTGAAGGATCGAACGAAATACGTACCCAGAGACGCTCCATCATCTTGTTCTTGTCGACACCAAACTTCTTGGCGTATCGGACAGCGAACTGACGAATAGTGAAGGCCCAGCCGTGCAGACCGGAACCAAAAGCAATGGTGCCCTTGTCAGGGTAGACCTGAACGTCACCCAGAGCCTTGTCCAGATAGGTGGAGATGATGACGTTGACAGACTCGATGGTTCGAGAGAAAGATTGGTACAGATCCTCCTTGGAGACCTGAAGTTCGAGAAGAGCACGGTCGACCTTGTTGATAATAATGACGGGCTTGATACGCTCACCAAGAGCCTGTCGGAGCACAGTCTCGGTCTGGACGCACACGCCTTCGACGGTGTCGACGACGACGAGAGCACCGTCAGTGACACGGAGAGCGGCAGTAACTTCAGAAGAGAAATCAACATGACCGGGGGAGTCAATCAAGTTGATCAAGAAGTCCTGACCATCAGTCTTCTGGCCGACAATGTCTTTGACGTCCTCGGGGTCGTCAAGACGACCATACAGGGAGATGGCCGTCGACTTGATTGTGATACCACGCTCCTGCTCATCTGCACGAGTATCCGTTGCTCGAGCATCACCAGCCTTTGCAGAGGAGATGATACCGGCCTTGGCCAGAAGAGAGTCGGTCAGGGTAGACTTGCCGTGATCGACGTGGGCAATAACGGACATGTTACGGACATTGCTAGGCTTGTCCATAAGCTGGCGGATCTCATCGATGGTGAAGCTACATTGCGAGGAAGACTGGTTGTTAGCCTCATACTCCTTAAGTTGCCAATTTCAGTCAAGTCCATCATGTCATGTTGTCCAACTTCCTTTGTCCCGTGGGCCTCTCTCTGATCGCCACCGAGCTTGGTGCAGGATTGGGAACAACCCTCCCAAACCTTGGCAGGGAGGGAGTTTTGGCCCTGAGAGGGTAGCTGAACTCCGGGCGGGGTCAAATGGACCACATCATCAACCCAGACAGGGAAAAATTTTGTGTCTCCCCATCCCGCAGCTTGCTGAACGATTGAAGTGGGAACAGAAAGCACAATCAAAGTGATGCACTCGTGTCGGATTTCATGCGACCAGAGCAGACTCCTGCGGAGAATTGCACTTACTTGACCATTTTGGCGGTGGTGTTGAGGGCGACCTCGTAACGTGGAAGATGTTGTAGGAAGAAAACTTGTTGTCGCTGAGCAAAGCGGGGTTGAAGATTGTCGCCCCGCGCTCAGGATTTATATGCTTAGGCAGCAAAGAAGAGAGTTGGCCACCAGGAAAAGATGACTCAACGACACAAGAAAAGAGTCAAATGTGACGAAATGCAAAAAGAGAGACAGCAGCAGTGACTGTCACTCTTTCAAAATTCGTCCACTTGGGGGTATTGGCGGTGGGTGGGAGGAGGGAGGGGAGAGTGGGAAAGGGAACGGGTCGAGGGAAGTGGAAAATATGGTGTGAAAAAAACTTGCGGTTCAAGCACCTTGATGCAGCCAGCAGACTGGGTACTTGTGGCGAAGGTCCTTGTCTGATTCCACGGCTCGCAGCTTGCAGCCAGCAGCCCGTGTCGTTATTTAGCCTCTGTAAGATCTCTCTGTCCCTCCAACAAGCACCACACAGCCCCCTGCCCAGTGAGAGCCGGCGCATGCGGGAAAAAATATCGGGCAGGTGGGGCAGCGCTGGCGAAACAAGACCCCGCCATGCGCATGCGCCCATCTATTATGTATGCCCAGCGACTCAGTCGCCTTGTGCCCATCAAGCAACATTTGATTTGATAGCAGTTGAGAGGGCAACAGCCCTCCACCGCCACCATTTTCCTTCCTGCCTTTCAAATGCAAGTACCCCGAGTTATCTCCATTCCCATCTGCGCCATATTCGATACTATCGAGATGAAACCTACTTTCAACATGAACCATCTCTACCTAATACAATGCTACACTCGAAGACCCCCACTGCTTTTCTACACCGCCAATGAGGACCTATGCCATCGCTCTGACTTTGATGTGGCGCGGCGAGAGCAGCTCGTGACTTTTCAAAGCAAACATCCCGCACAGCCACACTTGTCCCAATGCAGCTGTGAACAAAGTTTGTGTATTGTATTACTGTACTTTCGACTTCATACATATACACGTATGTTGGTAATCGTAGTATACATTCAATGCCCCAACAGTCCATGTATTTGCCTTCTTCACCCATTGTCGTCTCGGGTTGAAAAAGGGAACCTTGACACCCTAAAAAAAAACTGAAAATATATGACTCACGCCGACATAGTCATCATGATCCCAAAATCCGCGAGTATGCATCTTCCACCTCGCCTGCTAGCTCCAATAGAGAAACAATCACGATCTGATGAACCAAGTTCGGGAGTCTCTCTCGATGCAGGCCGATCCATTCAAGAGGTGGCGTTGCCTCGCCCATATCACGGAGCTGCGGTGTCTCGATCACGGGTGGTTGCAGTGCGAGATAGTCATACTTGGATTGCGGTACGTTGACTTCGGCCGTGATCTTTTGCTGTTCACCCTCTGCTGCAGGGACCCCCGTGATCTTGACGGCCGTCATGGGGAGTTGTCGACCCCAAACTTGTTCGAGCGATTTGGAATGATTAGCCCACATGCCCCGGATGTAGCTGATGCGGGAATAGTTCCATCCAACCTCCACTTTACCCTCGAATGCACTCTTGAAGACGTAGTCGATGTGATTGCTTGTTGGCTTCTGCCATGTCTCCATCACGACTTCAACCCGAGGGACCTTGAGGATAGTGCCGCCCCGAGAGCCTGTCGATCGTTTGACAACATCCTCCACCGTCATTTCGCCCATCGTTTTTGGTGCCTCAGCGTCTCGCACCCCAGCTAGACCAATTCGTAGCTGGCCTAGCGTCATTCGCAGAATACTGTGAATTCGCCGCTGCTCGATACTGGCGGAAAATCGAGCATATGCGTTCAAGGCTTCCATCTTGAAAACTTGGTGATCCGAAAAGGTGCTGGGGAAGACGCCCAGATTCAGAGCTTTCAAAGTCACCACAACGTCCGTGTCCAGAGAAATGGGGGACTTGGACAAGGTATCGTCCACTGGGATTCTTGGCACGGCTGCAGACTGCTGCAGCAATGGTCCGCGTGAGTTGATGGATCTTCGTTTCATAAACTTTTCAATCTCCCTCAGTGATGATTTGAAATTCTCACGCCGTTCTTGGACGAGCTTATGCAAGGCTTGATAAAGTGCAACGGATTGAGCCACTGAAGTTGTTGTCCCAAAAACCTGCACTGCTTCACCATCTAATATGGCCACGAGACGATCGGCGCTTCCTTCTTTCTGCTCTCGCACGTTGTACATGAGGAATTCTAGAGACGTAACATCGGCTACCAGGAAAGCCTGATAATCAAAAGCTGCCTTGACTCGCAGCGCGTTGAACGCTAGAGATGCTTGCACAAGTGGCGTTTCGTTGAGAGCTTCCTCCCGACGAGGCCAATGAATTGACGACCGTAGTCTGAAGTCCTGCAGGGCAACGAATCCACTCAAACGGCCTGTGCAGTCAATGCCGACCTTTTTGAAGCCTAAGCAAAGATTCTGCTCCCAATCGGATGTTTTCTTCGATGATATCCAGAATTCATTGATCTGGAATATTGATTTGCCGATGGCCTGCCCAAGATCGACGCTGACGTCGAGCGCTGCGATGGATATCGTAGCAGTCCATGGAAACGCGGCTGTGGCTGCAACCTCTTGGTATCGCTGCACAAGATGGGCCTGAGAGGTTTCAATTGGCATCTTGGGAGCTTGCACTGGCGGCTTCTGTCGCAGCTCTTCTGGATACCAAATCTCACGAAACAATAAAAAGTCTTGAACCTGCTTGGCATTGACAGACACCTTCATGGGACTGACATTAAGAATGGCAGACACGCCGCTCGTTCCACTGAAGTGCTTGCTATTCATGAACGAGATAGTCACGTAGTCAAGCTCGAAACTGGCGGTGGAATCACGAGAGTACACGTGCTGTACCGACGCTTGCGGTTTAGTGACCACCCCGGAGATGGCAAAGAAGTTACCATGTTCCTGAGATGTAACAGTGTTCAGAGTGAAGTACATATTGTCGAAGCAAGTTGTGGCGGATACCCGGGCAATGGGCTGACAGCTGAGGGAGAACTCCTGTTTTGAGATTCGTAGACCAAGATTCACTCGTAAGCGTCCTAAAACAGTGCTAGGGTCTGCAGTGAGGAAATTATCTTCATCTGCTGCAGACTTGGCCGACTTGAATTTTGGCGGCTCCGACTGCTGTTTCAACTGATTCTCTGACCATTCCCGCTGACGATTCACCTCATCGTCACTGACGACTTTCTTGACGGAAGAAAGAATATCGAGTACAAGCGGAACCACAGATGGGTATAGAATATTGCTGGAAGCATTGATCTTGATCTCTCCGTACAGAGACGGGTCCTCTTTTCCATTGTCACAATACTCGGCTTTCCATGCGAGACCTGGAGTGCGCAAAACAGCACCAGAGCCGGAATCATCGGCGCTGAACTGGCCATATTTCCCTGCCAGGGATGGCTGGCTATACTTGGACTCTGCTGCACCGCTGGTTGTATTTCTTTTGGTTGACACATAAACAACAGCACCGGCAAAGTCCGCATCAACGAGGAGGCTCTCTAACCTCTTTTTGCCAAACATGCTGCGTTGTCGCGGCGGTGATGGCGGTGCCGGGCTTTCGGGCTTTTTAGGTGCCGCCGTCTCGTTTGTCGCGGGATTTTCTATTGTCCACTGTGCCGATGCTTTCTGGACATTCTTCATGGACAAGGATATAGATTCGATGAGATTCGCTGCAGGGACAATGAAGGCAGAAGTTAACCGAAGGTCTAAAGAGTCTCCGACGGCTTGAAATGCCATTCGGCGGGCGTCAGGTGTCGAGACGTAGGCAACATTGAATATAACTTCTGGTAGCAGGGCCGAGTGTAGGGATCGGACAGCTTTGTCTTGCTCCGGAGGCACGGTTTGGAGTAGGAAGTCCTCAATCGTTAGACGTGCGGATTTTCGAGTTCGAGTACCAAATTCGATGAGCTTAATTGACAAAATCAAGTCCTCTTTTGCACTTTCCTCGTCCATGGACTTCTCCGCGACGTCCCAAGAGAAACTCATGTTTCGAAGTTCAAATCTGTACGTGATGGATGAGAGTACCGACTCTAAAAGATCCGCGTCTTCGGTCCACTCGTCCTCATCATCAGTGGGTTTGATCTTGGGCTTAGCTTTTCTTAGCTTTCGAAGATACTCCAATTCTCGCGATGTATCCAGATCCCGAATCTTGGATCCCATGTAACCGATGACATCAATTACTGTCGAGACTGTCTCAGGCGATAATTGCATCGCGAGGTTGTCATTGCGGAAGTGAAGAGACCAGTCCTCTTTTCCGTTGTCTCCACGGCGAGAACTTGCCGAAATATTAATGCCCGTAGAGAAGTTTCCACAAGACCGCATCGCATCTGGCTTTCCACGACGAATGTCGAGGCTGATCTGGCGCAGGTTGATACGCAAGTCCGGATATTTGAGTGGCAATACCTTTGGATCATTCTGATTGGAGGCTTGCAATGTAACTTTGTCCAAAGCAAACAGGATTTGAGCAATCGGTTCGTCAACAGACTTCACGGATGTCTTGGCTAATATCCTGACCCCAGCCAATGCAAGATGGCTATTATATGCCAGGCTACTGGATTTCAAGGACGATGCGGGTGTACTGGTGTGTTCTGTTGCTTTGGCTGATCCGAATGTTTCCGTATAATGATTTTGAATTACTTTGATTTGCTGTTGGACCTCTTCTACGGCTCCAGATATCTGTGGACGATTCAGCGCTGAAAGCAGGCTATATATCGCAGAAGCGTCCAATCGAATCACCTCCATAGACGCGAGGACATTTACCACGTTGCCAGTCGATTGGGTGTGACTAGTGATCCGTCCGTTTGCAGGCGGAATTTGCAGCAATGAGATACTCCGTGGCTCATCCTTGACATTTATTTGCATCTCGTGAGAGTTCTCTTTGATGTCGAAATCGAAGATAACCTCTTTGCCAAAGTCTGCTGCGCAAGACGCTCTAGCGACAGAGCCACAAATTTTATACGTCAAGGACTGTACTAGCGGCGTACTGATGGTGTAGCCGTCCAGAAACATGGCTATATCGACAGTGAAAGTAGACATGCGCTTTTTCGTCTTCTCTCGTTTCTTGTCTCCTTCGGGTGAGGATGGTAGCAGGTCTTTCAGCTTGTTCAACCGGGCAACTTCATCCACGATTAGCAAATCGAGAACTTCCAACAAGCCAACAGGATCTTGTCTTATTTTCAAGGACAGCTCCCTCGAGCTCGCAGAGGCCTTGACGGTGTGGGCCACGTTGCCAGAAGTCTGCTGAATCTCGTGAGCGCCGAAAACGCTGGGCTCTTGCAGCTCAAACAGACCAAGGACATGCCCATGACTCTGCATCTTTGACGTGACCAACTTGCAGTTCAATAAGGCAGTCGCCACCCTCAGCTCTTGTCCAGTATTGCAAAGCACAATTGATGTTTTGAAGTCTTCGGCTGTTGTTTTCGCCGTCAGGTTGATAGTTTCTGCTTCAACAGATCCCTTGGCCACCTCAAACGCTACATGATATGCTCCCGGTGGTTGGGAAGCTTGGACAGTCGGTTCCGGGGTATGTGTGGTTTCGTGGGGTGCCGAAGGCCGAGCTCTATTGTAGAGACGTAAAACATCTTCTGCTAGTTCACATAGCTCCCAATTCAGGTGGATAGCCGCTTCTCCACAACGCAGGTTGATAGTAGTCAACGGTCCATGGAAGTATTGTATTTCTGGAAGTGCATCAGTTGGAGCGGTGGGCCTCTTGTCTACCCTCACTTTAAGGTCGAGAAGTTCGATACTGTTCTGCTTAGGGCCAGGGTCTAGCACAAATTGCAGCTCAGAAAGATGGCAAGCGCCAAGAATAGGGTACTCTCGTGACGACGGTCTGTTCTGTGTCCCCATTTTCCCGAAAATGTTCTTCAACAAGACTGATCTTGAAGGGTCTTCCAAGTCCCAGCTGCGCCAATTTTGGAATGCGGCAACTACTGAGGCGATAGCGTCAGGGGGTGGTCTGACAGATTGGTCTCGACACTTCCCCAGAATATCTGCACGCTTATCTTGGTCCAAGGTAGACCATATTTGTCGCAGTCGCATGATGAGCTTCCACGAGTCAACAGTTCTCATGTGCTCATGAGCAGATCGCAGTACAGCAGAAGGGCGGATGAGAAACGGCGGATCGTTCGCTGCTCCGCCCTCTTCTAACAATCTGTGTGCCAAGTACTGGATACAATTCTCCCGGCGAGAAGAGGTCTCTGACAGCAAATTACTAAGCTCAGAAGCAATGCTACCGGTTCGGTGGATCAGAGAGGCCAGATACTCGATTTTCCCAGAGGCAGTACTGCCCATAACGGAGCCAACGTCGGCATCAAAGTGGGTAATGTCTTTTGCGCCGAGTGACAAGTGGATGTTGTTGACATTGACCATGACCGCAGCCTGTGGGGGTTCGATCGGAGAGATTCTTTCCGATGCAGATAATTCAGCTGATACAAGGCGAAAGTGAGCCGATGTTCGAGATGTCGGATCATCAGATGCGCGGTCTTTGACCGTGCGTGTAATCAACAAGGTTTTCGAGATTCGTATGTCATACTGATCTTGTTCAGCCGAAGCTGTGTTCCATGACTGGGGCGTTGAGGAATTCAGAAAGCGAATATTGGCTTTCGGCAACTTGACCAAGAATTCTTGCACGGAGCCTGTAATATGGCTTTGCTTCTTCTCCGAGGATATTTGGCCAATTGAATCGACTTGAAGCATGTCCAGGATATCCTCTGGCTCACCTGGCTGCAAAGCGGCCAACAGGTTGTTTACCTGTCGGATGGCCTCCGGGTTGAAAAATGCGGTAATGCCTGTAGGAAACTCAATCATTGCGCTCGCTTGCGCGTGATCTTCACTCAGGTCATCAGGATTGATGTCGTCCAAGGAGGCATTACTAGCCATGAACTCGTCATCATCTTCATCTGCTGCATCTTCGAACGTAGCCTCACGTCCATCGGGCCTGACAGTTTTCAAGGGAAAGTGAGGAGCAAAGTACTGGCTAGAGAAGGCAACGGATGAATGCTCATTGTGGTCGCCAGAGGGCTGATCTCGATTGGGTTGTTTTATAGAAGTGATGGTAAGTTCTGAGGGCAATATCACTTTCTTTTGCCCTGGAGCGCGTTTCTCCTTTTCAGTGCCGCTTGAATGGCCCGATAGTCCCGAGGTTTGTCTTGACCTTGTGCGACTGCGTGGTTGGCTTGGTGGAATGTGAAAGCTACCGGCGCTGGAACTTGACAATGACCAAAACGAATTCTGACGTTGTAAACGATTTGAGAATTGAGATGTCTCCACCCCTTTGAAGGACCCTTTGTCATCTGCCTCGTCATTTGTTACAGGATAGGCTGGCGGTGGCACACACTGTGCCGGAGGATCGAATGGTTCTGGTATGAAATCATGTTCAACGCCTTCACGTAGAAGAAAAGGCGTTCGCTCCGTACGTTGGTCCTCTCTGCGCAGCAAAGCTTGTTGGATTTTGAGCTCTTCTCGGAAATGAAATTTTCGGCCGATTGTCGCGAGGCGAACATCAGTTTTCAAGTAGGCCATAGTCTCAACTGGGTGATGCCGCCGTGAAGTGTGTCTAGCCGCAGATTCTGCGTTGACACAAGACACTTCAATATGGGGAATGTTGATGTTTGCACAATTAGAATAATGAGACCCTGCCCAATCATTGCTTCGTACCTCGATTGCTCCTGTAGACATCAGAAACGCTGCGTCGTCCACATGAAGCCACAAATGAACCAATGCCACATCTATGCGAACAAATGTCACATCGTGGAAGACGAGAGAGGAGTACGGTACCAGAGCATTCTCAACGTCATCAAACGTAAATCCAAACGCAGTACCACCTTTCGCCAGAGCAGACATGAAGTCGGCTGTGCACTCTCCTTCGACCATGCCAACTGAAACATCCCAATTGCAGAGGTAGGTAGGCTCAGAAGGAGGTAGACCAAATGCACGGTGGCCATAGACGCGTACACCATCAATGAACAGCTGTGTGTTGGCAGACGAAGCATTTGTGCTGTCGGGCGAGAGGATCAAGTTGCCCAATGACAGGCTAAGTGGACTGAGCAAGAGCTCCATATCCATGTAGTAATTTGTGAACCTGAGATCAATCGACAGGTCGTCCAACTCGCATTCGACATACCGATTAGCTGAGTAGAGGTTCACCGGTAGTAGGATGCGTGGGCTGTGTGTTTTGACGGACAGAATAACGTCGAGGTCGTTGGACTTTTTCAGGGGCGCACGCAGAACAGTCTCGGCTTCAGGTCTCCGAGATTCCAGCTGAAGTTGTTCTTGGTATTCGTCGAGGGTTTTGAAATGAACGTGGTCGCCGAAATAGTTATCCTTGAGGACAAGCATGTAGCGAATGATGAATCCGTACAAATACACATGGGGAGAGTCAATATGAACATCCAGAATCAGGGTATCGGTGTTTGCCGGCGTTGTCGTAGCATTGTACTGATAGCTTCCAGTCACTGATATGCCTTCCCCATGTCCAAGGTCGTTGGAGCTCAAAAAGGCTGCCTGTGTGTCAGTTTGCGGTGCATGCAGAGAGAGGTTCAACGTGTCTGTTCTAATGTCAAAGGGTATCGCGTTTTTGTTTGGCCGAAATTTGTCTAGGGATATTGAGGTTTCTGCCTTGAGAAGAGGGCTTGAAATTATCAAGAAGCAATTGTCGTCGAGTGCAGTGGCCTTGTCGATGATATTTTCGTCGTTAACATTGAGATAAAGTTGCAGATTATGAAGGTCGAGTTTCAAGCGGTATATGTATGGCGTGAACACGAGATATTCGGACGGTGGGCCACTAGCCCAGTCATCTACGAGGTCAATAAGCAGGAATATGTGGTCGCGCAGTAAATATAGCTTCATATCGTCGCAGGCAATATTGAAATACCAGGTACGCAGGGTGTTCCATCCCAGAGGGTTAGAGAGGTCGCATTTGATGCGTTGCGCTCCGGAGGTCCAGAGCAAATCGTGGTTGACACTACTCCATAGCTCGGTGCTCGGGAGGTCAATGTCTAATTGATTTTGATACCCGATCTGCTGTGCGAACATATCCATAGAATAAGAAATGGTAGAGTTCGAAGGTGCTTTGATTTCCAACCAACCGCCGGGTCGAACTGGTTGGGCATCTCCCTTGTTGCTCTTTTTGTTTTTGTTGCGTCGTTTTTTTGGGCCTGTCTGCCGTCCGATGGGCGGTTCCTTACCGCGCCATCGCCAGTTCTTGCTCTCTTCTCGAATGGGTATTCGAAATGTTACTGCATCCTCGAATTCTATATAGATTTTGAATTTTGTAGGCACCCTCCACGAACCAGCAGTCAAGGGTTCCGCCGCGATGGCATCTTTCGATAATGATGGGTAGAAGACACACTGTAAATCGGCCCTCATTCTGTCAGCCCATGGTCCGTAGTTCAGCGTTCCACCTTTGATCGAAAGTTTCATCCCCCCAGGCTGGGGGCTCGGAGCCATTCATGTTTATGTGGAAGCTCGAGCTAGTTTGTCGTCGAGCCGCATCTGTAACCTTGGTCACCACATCCCAGTAGATAGTGAAATTTGCAGAGGGAGAGTCGAGAATGGTCGACACAGCAGCATATTCAACTGATGACCATCTTGATTTATCGTCCTGATATCTGTCGTCTAAGTATCGAGACAGACCTTGCCATTGACTAGACCCCGGAATATGAGAGACTCCTGTGCCCAGAGCCCCTCTCGAATCGGTCGAGAATGACTCGACTGAACGACGCCAATACGGGACCATATTGCGCAGTGAATGCAGCACTTTGCGTCGGGGAAGACGAAAAAATAACCATTGGGAGGGAGGTTCGTGATTTGAAGCATCTTCTCGTTGGCTAGTGGCTCGAGAAATCTGGTCCTCCTTGAACTCGTCATTTTCTCTCATCTCAACCACAGGACGATCAAATTGAATCTTGAATAACTGGCGATACAGGTCACATGTCTTGGTATTTGAAGCATCTACAATCGTAGATGCAGAATTAGCCTTGACAATAAGGATAGCTTTTGTATTGTCATTACCGATGACCACGGCAGGTTTTTGGCACTCAACGTGGATTGGAAATAGCTGCAAAAAAAAGGGCAGTCTATTCACAGTATCTTCGCTTGTATCATCGAGACTCTCAGAGATAGCAGACGAGCGGTCTGGAGGCGAAAGTTGTGGTGGTGAGAGAGGTTGTTTCTCAGATGTTATACCGTTTGTTTCTTGGGGTAAGTCATCTTCTTCTGCCGAATCCCTCCGTTGGCGGGGTCTAGGTCGTAAATGCGACTCGTCCTTTTCATCGAATACTTTGCTGGGCCTTGATCCAACAGGGTGGTTATCCGACAATCCGGCGAGGACGCTGTCGTAAGCCGGACTACGATTGTAAACGAACCATTCAATGCCAACAAGTTTGACATGAATCCGGCATGGAAGTGTAGAGTTCTTTTGCTTTTCAGACGCAGACGCTTCTCCATGAGAGGTCAATGTAAGAAAATCTGCCTCACGCACCCGACGTAGCCAGTAACGCCAAGCGATATCACCGTGCTGAACCAAGAAGGTCTCGTTCGGTCCATGATACCGCAATCCCGTGAAGAAAATTCGACCGCCGAGAAGGGATATTTGGATCGCTTTGACATCGATGTAGACTCGGTATGCGCGCCAGGTGTATGTTCGAATGGCAAAGGAGGCAATTGAAGCAAATAGCCGATTGAAGTAGAGAAGGAAGAAGATTGCTAGCAGGCCGCTGATGATCAAGAAGATGAGAAACTCGCTGCAGCAACAAAATGCGAGATGGGATTAGCTACTCGGCGCGTACTCAAGGGAAAGATTTGACCTCATACAAATTGAACGCGGGACCAGCGTCTCGGCCTTCGAGATGCAACTCTGTTGGTGTCATTGCGTCGACTCGGAGTTCAACTCGGCAGCTCCCCTGGCACGCGTGCCTTTGAGAAGCATTATCCAACGCTGCTTGTGGCACCCATGCAATGATGCAATGATGCAATGATGCAATGCACTAGCGTTATGACACGAGGGAAAGGATTGTCCGCGTGGCAAAGAGCATTGTCGCTGCAGTAGCCGGTGTGGTGCTTGTATTGCTCTGAGGTGTATCTAGAGAAGGTGACGAGTGGCGACGAGATCCAAACTGGGATCGAGGCTGAAGTGCCAGCTGAATGCCACTGATACATCCACTGTATGTATTGGATGCTGCTTCACCTCCCCTGAGCCGCCCTGCATGAGTCCGCTGTAATAGGTTAATAGGCCAGAGAGCCGGTTAGCCAATGCGCATCAGTCCACTCCATCGCTGGGTCGTTGGCGGACATTTGTACTTGCGGCCCGGATTGACAACCCCCCTTCCCCAGACCCCCTGGCAAACGGGGGGGGGACATGAAGAAGTCCACTTTTAGAACGTTTTGTCATGTAAATTTTGTCATGCAATGATTGCATCGTCATCACACCCGCGGCTCGTACCCGATCACTCGTCATCGAGCGAGAAGAAATACCCCATTCGAAGCCCTTCGCACGACAGCGTCTTTGGCATTCTGCAAATCGCTTCCTTTTTCTCTGTACAGTTGTTGACGGTCCAACTTGCTCAGTCATGACCTAGCTTCACACGTCATCGTTCCCAGCAAGCTTCCTATAGCTTGTCTTGGTCCTCCGGCACTTGAGCATTGGCTTGGCCTTTACAGGCATCATGTCGTTCAACGTCACCTCCATGAGCTCTAGCTCATTGTCTGGAGGCGGCACAGGACAAAAATTCACATATGCCACTACTGTAGTAGCGGGTTTCGCGTCTCTTGCAGCAACTTCTTTGTCCATCGTGTTCGTATAACGCTACGCTGAATCTCAATGTCGTCACTTGGGCAGCATCTAATTATACCATTCCCGTAGGTCAATATGGCTACAGGCAAAAAACTACCGGAAGCCTCTTCTCCAACGATATGTCATACGTATCTTGCTCATGGTTCCCATTTACTCCATCGCATCGTTCACGAGCATGGTTTCTTTGACTGCGGCCGCATTCATCGATCCGATCCGAGATATATACGAAGCATTCACCATCTACACCTTTTTTCAACTCTTAATCAACTACCTGGGCGGTGAGCGGGCCCTCATCATCATGGCACATGGCCGAGCTCCTGTTGAACACTTATGGCCCCTTAATCATGTGCTGCGCAAAGTCGATATATCTGATCCTCACACATTTCTGTCCATCAAGCGGGGAATTCTACAGTATGCTTGGCTGAAGCCCATTCTTTCCATTGCCGCGATCATCATGAAAGCTACTGGTACTTACCAAGAAGGCTATATCGGTGCCAAGTCTGGCTACTTATGGAGTGGTATCATCTACAACATCAGCGTCACCGTCAGTTTGTACTCGCTGGGTCTTTTCTGGGTCTGCATGCATAATGACTTGACACCGTTTCGGCCTGTACCCAAATTTCTCTGCATCAAGCTCATCATTTTCGCGTCATACTGGCAAGGCTTTTTCCTCTCGATTCTTGTATGGCTGGGCGCCATCCCTGACGACGTTCAGGGTTACACAAGAGATAATCTGGCAGCCGCCATACAAGATGCCTTGATTTGCGTCGAGATGCCGGGCTTTGCTGTTGCCCATTGGTATGCCTTTTCATGGTACGATTTCGCCGATAATAGCATATCAAGTGCTCGCATGACCTTGACCCATGCCTTGAAAGATTCCTTTGGCACCAAGGACCTCGTACAAGATTCCAGAGAAACCTTTCGGGGTAACAAATACGGTTACAGAGCATTTGACTCGGGCGACAAGGTCATGGCACACGAAGATTCCGAGTCGCGCTTCAATCGATTGAAAGATGGTATGCGTTACGAGCGGGGAGGGAAAGGCAAATACTGGTTGCCTAAACCGGGCGAGATCAATGCGACTTCACCAAGTGAAATTCATGTCGCGTCCCCCTTGCTCGGTAAACCCAGCTCCAGTCGAGGGAACACATTTGGTGATCAGACCAATGGTACATTCGATGAGCCCGAGCTGGATGATGATGAAGAGCGTCTTTACAGCTCCGCGCGGGAGCTAGAATACGGCGATTGGAATGTAAGTACCGCCATACTTCCTGAATGGCGTTGAAACAACACATATATCTAACGACTTCCACAGTATCCTGTCATCACAGCCAGCGAGCCGCTTGCTTCACGTTGGAGACCGTCAGTCAGCAGTGGAGGAGGCAGATCTCCAGCATGGACGAGCGGCCCGACAGGACCGCCTGCTGGTTCTAGAGTAAACAGCCAGGCTCACTTGTCACCGCCGCCTCAAGCAGACGAACCGCAACCGGTGGCGGTAGTGGTCAAGAGGAAGAAGAAGTCCAAGAAAGTCGTCAAACATCCAGACCCTGTGCCGGCAGATCTGGGCCTCGGCCAAGGACCTCCTGGATCGCCTCCTGCGGCTGCAGCGTCTGCCAGCGTGCACGAACCAGCGCCAGAGGAGGCGAGACTGTGGGGCGATTCAGCTGTAGTTGAGCAGCTGGTGACGACACCCAGCTATCATGTAGATGACAGCGAGGAGTTTCGCAATGTGTGGGACGGTAACAAGTGATCAAAGGTGTTTGTGTGTAATGTGCGAACCTTGAGGCCAGTAGGTGATTTGTCTTTGACAGTTGACAATCAAAATTAGTTGGCCATTTACAAAGCGAGGAGTTATGGAACTGTATTTTGACCTCTGCAAATGTTCCTGCATTTTGACAAAGCCACTCAAGTGACCACTAGTGTTCTTTTTTTTTTTCCAATTAACTCAGTGTTTCAGCCAGTCGGGCAAGGCGCTGCGGCCCTCGGCCGTACCGCCCGTTAGATCGCGGGAGTCATGGTTGTTGGGCGGTTCGACCTCGGCGTTCTTGAGCATCGCTGCGAATGCGTCGTTCCGGTTCGTCGTTCCAGTTAACTTTGTCTCCGACACCCTTCACGTAGGCGTCGGCGAAGACGTTGTCTCCGTTGGTGCCGCCTTGCACGGTGCCGGTGGAGAAGGAGGAGCGGGCATCCGAGACCCACCAGCCTTGGTGGCAGAAGATGTCGATCATGGAGCGAAGGAGCTCCTCGTAGTACGTTGGGTGTAGAATGTGGAGGAGGGCCGTGGTACAGCGATACTGTGTAGACATGGTCAAAAGTGAAGCTGCGTGAGGGTCGTAGCACCTCGTGTGAGGATGGCGAAAAGAAAGAACACCATGAGGAAAGAACAGGTGAGACATACGATATCCCAGAATGTAAATATGTCGTCGTAATAAGGCTCACTCGACTGCCATGACGGATTCTCTCCCGTCTTATTCGTAGGCAGCAAATGCATAAAGTACAATGCTGAATATAGCTGTTTCAACTTGGTCACGTCTTGGTCACGTTATTTTCTGAAGTAGTCACTTTGCTAAGGACTTCTGCATTCCAAGCCTGGCGCGTCTGGAGTCTCACATCATCGAACGGAGTAGCTTTGGGGGTTTCCTATTCGACAGGGTTTCCTATTCGACATTTGCACATGCTTGGTCTGCGGAGATGAAGGAAACGCCCACGCGGGACGTCACGCTCGTTTGGTTAAAGGTGAAGAGGGCGCCGAGGCGGGCTGTCTTAGACTCATAGTTGGACTTGTATACTCGAAGAGCCTACCGGTGGTTTTTCCCTTGCCTATAAAAGTTTTGTGAGAGGTGGGAGCGTCGAAGTGGCCGCAGAAATAGTAGCCCACCTCTGCAACGTCTGGCTTCGCGCGGGTGTCGTTCATGGCATCACTCAAGGGGGTGCCGACTTCTCCGACGACGGACATCTGTGAGACGGCGCCGTATTAGGGCGCACCGCCGGCGCCAATCTCGTGGAGCATAGTGAATCCTGTAAAGTTGCCCTTTTGCTGGTACCCGGAGTAGGAATCACTGCCGGTGTACAGATCTGGGCCGAGCTTGACCATGCCCAGGGGCCGAGAGACGCCGGGAAATGTGTTGCCGCTATTGATGGAGCCGGTCCGCGGTGGGCCGTTAGCTGCTGCGATGTTTTGTACTGTGGATGATGATGATGATGAAGAGATGGTTGTTGCTGTGATGGGTTGCTGTGGATGTCTGTAGGCTTACGTTTGTCAATGCATACTTTGCCAGGTCAACACCGACAGTCACAGCCAGCACCGTCTAGACTTCAAAGGCACTCATTGCCCATACTAATGCCAAAAATGATGCAGATGATATTCCACGCGGCGCACCACAAACGGCGCGGCTGCGATGAGGCCCTGCTAATACGGCTTGTACTAGTGCCCTCAGCGCAACAGCATTAGACACGATTTAAGATGATCTGTAAGATGCAAGAAACGAAAATAGTACCAGCATTTGACTATGCTAGCTTGGGCTGATGGCTTAATGAAAAAAACTCATAGACTGACTGGTCAAGACGTGTACAGAAGAACTCGCCAAAAGTAACAACCACGTTGAATCGTCTTACGTTTCCCCGCGTCATTTGTCGAACTTGGGATCAATTGTATTTTGCTTTGCGCCTCCGTCTCATTCGAATCACCGTCACGTCTCGGGGACTCTGACATGCAGTCCATACGCCACTATGCCAATGGCGAGAGGCTTGAATCTAGACTCTACGTAGCAAAGTAAAGATAATCAAAGTGATGCAGTCTTTCGGAGACAGTGATCATCATCATTACCGCAGAAAGCGGTTTCCTGCTGTAGGGTAGGTAAGCTTACTGTGATTACTCGCACGGTCAAATTGCGATGTGATGAACTTGCCAATGACGTGTTTTTTTTTCTGGTTAGTCCAGTGAATGACTTAGCTTGGGATATGATAGTCCACAAGTGAGGAGCTCTGGCTGCAAAAACATGGACGAAATGTTCCCGTGACGGAGTTTGAGCCAGACACAAACTCTCGAAAAGTCGTCGTCGGCTGGGATTGAAAGTGGAGTTCATTACGTGCAAAAATGGAATATGGTTTGCAAGGTGTCACACCATATCGGCTCCACTGAATAGAAATGGTGATCCGGATCCAATCGTCCCCCGGATTTTTGTGGATCCGACACAGTGCAGGCGGTGTGAGAAATTTTGTCGGTCAACAAAGGCAGAATCTGTCCCGCCATACTTCCATCACCATCATGCAGAAACGCGTGCTGAAATCTACCAATCGACTCTTTTAAAGAGTATTTGTACCGTTGATCTGGTCAAAGTTGATCAGAAGGCTACAATCACCGTGAGAGTCGCGTTCTGGCTGCATAGATCGGTGTGCCAAACAGAAAGCCGGAGCCCCTCGACGCCAATGGGACGCAGACCGAATCCGCTGATCCTCGAATACTTCGAGCGCGGTCCAAAACTAAACGACAATAGCAATCGATACCCCCATACTTGCAAGCAATGTGGAGAAAACTTCCCCAAGGGTCGTATCGACAGCTTGACCACGCATATTACCAAACGATGTCCCGCCATCTCGGACTCGGAACGCATGCGAGCATGTCTCGAGCTTCATGGTATCACACATGCTAGGTCCGCCGCCGAACGACACCATCAGGCTCAGGCTGCTCAGGCTTCTTCTCAGGCCAATGGGCAACAAAAGTCTCCGAGCGCTCTCCCACAAGGGTGGAGCGCATTGGAAACGTTGGCCGAAGCCTCTCGTCAGGTTGATCTCAACGAGAACAGCCGCGGGAACAAAGCCCAGCAGCAGCCTAATCATCAAGCTCAAGCCCTGGCCCAAGTCGAGGATAGCAGTGCCCAGAATGCTGAACGATTTGAACTACAAGAACAATACACATTGGACAATCCACCCGCTAGCTACGAGACTTCTAGGTCGCAAATCAATGGCAAAAGGAGTGAGTCCTGCCATCCTAGTTAGTTCGCTTTGTCTGGTTACTGTAGCTGACATGAATCACACATAGGTTCAGTAGCTTTCCAGACCCCGCCCCCGACCGTCACGGAACTTTCTCCCGAAGAAAGACTTCAAGCACTTCTACCAGCTAGCGAAACTTCGCCCGATGCCGCGAATATTTCTGTGGCAGTGGCTGCTGCTGCTCGTCTCAATCCCTCGTTGCTTGATCCACAGCTCGTCGATGGCGATACGACACCTACATCACCGTCCGTTGCGGACAGTACTGTTGCTGTTGCGGCAAATGAAGGCACTCCTAATATGGCTGTCGACAACAGTGCCAGCCAACCTTGGGGCGAAATGACCTACTTAACCTCAACTTCACCGGCTCCTCTTCTTGACGAGAATCCGCCTCTACCTCCCCTGCCCATGAATAGGGGCGGAGTCCGAATGGACACAAGTGCTGACGTACTGAACGGCCGCACGCGACATTTCCGATCCAAGTTCACGCCAGCCAGACGCCAGGAGGTCAAAGAAGTTCGCAAGCTAGGAGCCTGTATTCGTTGCCGCATCCTACGCAAAATCTGCAGTAAAGGCACACCATGCGATACCTGTCGCAAGGTTCTTTCTCCACGTGTTTGGATGACTGGATGCGTCAGGTCCAGGCTTCATGAACAGCTTGATCTGTACTCTGCTGGTGTGCAGGTTGTTTTGTCGCAAAATCGAATCAACCTTTTGAAAGAGCAACTCAAGTTGATTAATAACGGCTCTGTTGTCGAAGTCTCCCACTTTGCGGAGGCTGGCAAAAACATTGTGCTGGCAGCCGTGGTAGCTGTGTTGCAACCTCTCCAGCAAGCCGATACAGTCAGTACCGAAAGCCAAGGGGCCCTTCACCAAGTCATCATGATTGACCAGGATAAGGACGATGTGCCTGGAAAGATCGAAATGTACATGCGTGATGTCCTTGATCTCTTTATCGAACGGGAACCGTCCAAGTTCATGAGAATCACGCTCGAAACCGCCAAGGAACAACTAGCCGAATCAGAAAATGAGATACTCCGGAAAGCATTGGAGTTATGGGGTCTAGTGGAGAGCATAGATCGCGAGAGACAATGGAGCATTGTTGAAAAACCAAGTGCCGACGCGGAGCAAGGGAGACCCATCAAGGAGGCGGAAAATGAGAATGACGCCGACACCTACACCATGATGTGCATGCAATTAAACGCCGCGGCGGAGCGCAAAGCCAACAACACTTCCAAAGCCCTCTTGAACCTCATGGACCGACAGCTCGCCGATAGCAAAACCAAGGTCGGCTTCCACATCTACCTCACGGCGCTCATCTTTTTAAACTGCGTGGAAAAGTCCACCTGGGCTTTCAAAGCATGGGAACAAGACCATCTACGACCGGGGTGGCCTCTCGAGCGGGACCCCAGTGTTTTCACCCAGCAGGGCGGTAACCTCGCCGGCCTGATCAAGATGCTCCTTGGGATTCGAAAGGCGCTGCCGCAAACCTGTCGTGACGCACAAGGCAGGTTGTCGACGCAGGATCAAGACCCCGTTGTTGTCAAGTATTTTCTGAGTCTTGACATGGAGTGTACGTGTACCCACCATGGTAAACCTCACACCTGCCCACCCATCCACTAACATAACATGTTCTCTTGCTAGACGATACAATCGAAGCCCGTCAACGCGGCTCCCAATTCTCGCCTGCTGACTCGCGCTCTCTCGAGCTCATGTTTTGCTCGCACCTACTGCTTCCGAATGCCCCGGGTTAAATATCCGGGGTATCGGCATTCACGCATAATGGATAACGATGGGGACGGGAATGATACCTCGGAGTTTGATGCGTTTTTTTTTCTTTTTCCCAGTTGTCCTTTTCTTGTGAGATTTAGGCGTTGGTATTGAAAAGACTAGGTTGGGGGAATAATGTTGTTTTGACTAGTGCTGATAGCATGATACATTGCGCAAGCCAAATACGTGATTGATAGGAGAATTGGGTAGACCAACTTGTCAAGAAGCAAGTACAGAATCAGAGACTGTCAGGCATCGCATTCAATTCATGCTAGCAAATACACTTCATACCATCATGACCATTCTCCATTCTCCACCGCCTATCCCGACACATCCACCTTGGGAGCACTCTGCCCCGACCTCTTCGGCTTCTTGAAACACGCAAACTCGTTCTTACTAGCCTCTCTCAACTTCTTCAATACGCTTCTCATCTCGGGTAATTCGCTTTGCAGCCTAGCACGAGCGTCATTATCCGTTCGTCCATCTAGGTCCTGGTAAATTTGGCTTTGTAGTTCCGACGCCCTATCTGTGGTGTAGTGGCTGAGAGTTTGGGCGATAAACTCCACGTCGAGAGTAGCCTGCATGAGGGCCTCGAGGGAATAGCGCGGGCGGCGACGGAACGCGTCTAGGAGTTGAAGAGAGGTTTGCTCGAGCAGGAACGAGAGGACCTGGGGGGTGAGAGACGGCGCGGTGGTGGATAGTTGGGAGTGGACGAGGACGAGAGCGAGGAGGGCTTCGTAGACGTAGGGCTTTGCGGTGGAGGGACGGGTGTACGGCTCGGGGGCCCAGTCTGGGGCGGACAGGCCTGCTTTGATGATCTCGCTGAGCTTCTCGATGGATTGTTTAGTGTATGATTGGAAGAGGCGAGCGTCGATTTGGCCAAGGACATCGCGAATAGTCTTGGACTCGTCGGTGAGCTTGACGGAGAATGCGTTCTCGAACTGTGAGTTCAGGCTGGGGACGACTTGGGACCGGAGGGCTTGCAGGTTGCTTAGGGTGAGCAGCATGCGGATGTTCTTTTTTTTTAAAAAAAAAAAACGAATTGAGGTTAGTTTTGGAGCGAGGGAATGAAGAAACTGGTGGTAATTGCTGTGGAAATGGGACACTTACCCGGTCGCCTGCATCGAGAGTGCTCTTGCGCATGATGGTGCTCGGGACATATGTGGGAAGTAAGTCTTGTGAAACAGCCCATTCGTCTTCGTTCTTCTTGAGCGATCGCTCCGCATTCTCAACCATACCACTCAGTGCCTTATACAGCGTGGTGACGTATTGGCTGCGAACCATCTGTAGCAGCTTCGCAGGCGGGGGAAGCACGATGTTGCCTGCCCCCGGCTTATCCATGGCGTCGGGGATATAGAGAATCTTCTGCATGCCTGACAGTAGCGCCCCTTCAAAGGCAGAAAAAGTGGCCGGCATTCGGGTGACATCGCCTGAATCGGCGGGACGCTGCCAGTCCTCTACAAATTTCATGTTCTCTGCATCGCGGTTCCAGGCAGCGCAGAGAGCTGCCACACAGCGTTCCCTGGATGCTCCGACCAGAGACCTGAGCTGTTCAGTTACCCGGGTGTCCCCCGAGGCGACAGGGCCGAGGCTGGCCATTTCAGATGCGCCAGAACCTACAAGAGCCAGCATCTTGGACAGAAATTCCACGCCGGCGATGGAGTTGGACCACGGCGGCCAGAACGCCAATTTTTCCCACGATTCACCTCTCGTGGGTGATGGAGGCGGCGGGTTGTTGGAGTCAAAGTTGAACCTGGGATCTCGGAGTGATGTGGGTGTGGCAGCAGAGCCAGGAGAATGAGGTGATGGCGGCAGAGGTGAGAACAGCAACGAGATATCCTCTGGGGGCGCTTCGACGAAGAAAGCGTGAACATGGTCGCGTAAAATATCGACTAATTCCACCATGCCCTTCTCCAAGTCCCGCACAGACTGCGCAGAAAGCTTATGGTGACTCCGTGACTCCCTATTGTAACCCGAGGGAAGAGATTGTTGCGTGTTGCCATCAATGAATCCTTGGGCAGTTTGCCAAAATTCGAGAAGCTCGCCCAATATTCCTTGAGGGGAGATGAGACTCATCAGGAAAGCGAGCATTTTACCCCATAATTCAATGACTTCAACAGAGTCTGATGATGAGACACTTCCTTTGCTAGACTGGCGTCCCAATGCTCTAAGGTACGACGCCAAGATTCGAGACTCCGGTTTCTCACTATTAGCAAGCCTGCGCCGGAGGACTTCAATTTCAACCTTGTTGCGATCTGCCGTAGACTGAATCTTGCTCTTTAAATGGTCATACCTGCTAAGCAGCCACACCCAGACGGGATTGTCCTCAACGCCCAGCTCGAGCAGCAGGGCGATGAGCTCCATGTGTTGATCTCGCTGTCGCCCACCTACATTTTCGGCCCTGGACGAGTGAAGTGAAACCAGCTTCTTCCACATATCCTTTTTGAAGCCTTGTATCTGCTGGTCGACATCATTCCACATGCGCGCAGCAAGTATCAGCTTGTACAGTTGCGAATCATCGGGTGTTCGCTCACTGAGGTCCTTGGACAGCCCGCCGGGCTTCGTCAGCATACTTTCTCGCCCGGTTGTAACTGTCCACGAGGGATTCATAGTCTTTTCGTTTAATACTGTCAGCCACAATAGCACTGAGTTCCACGTAGTCCTTGAATTCGTTCAAGTGGCGTGACACGTTGCGTAAATGCTTTTCCTTCTCGCGTCCGCTCAACGCCGGGCCCCCAAACATCTTCGGCTTTTGCAGATACGTCTAGTAGAGGTGCTTTGATGCCCATCACGCCGTATTCACTCTCCTTGACCAAGGCATTCTTTTTTCGGCTGTCGGACATGGGAAGTGTCAATGGATTGTTGAGGCCGAAGCTGGTGCGACTAGCGTGCCGTGAATGCCGACCCGAGGCCCGTTGTTGAGCGGGGTCTATACCACGATACTTCATTTCCTTGTAAACGTTGTCGATGGTGGCCTTGGCTTTGACGAAACGCTCGAAATTGCTTTCGACGAGGACTTTGAGCGACGCTGACTTTTGGTCAATCGAGTGCGAAAGCACGTCGAGACCATGCAGTAGAGTCTGGGTATCAGCCGTCGAGTGCATCTGAGATAAGAATAACGCAGGAGAGAAGGCCGTCGAGGAGAGCAAAAAGCGGTTCCCTGAGAAAGTGGACTGTTTAGAGTTCATGCTTCAGGGTTGTGAATAAGTTCATGTCTGAGAAAAGCAACTTACTTAATCGCGTATCTTCTTGTACTGGCAAACCGAGCTGCTTCAGTGATCGTACAACGCTCTCCGAAGTTCCCAAAGGGTCTGCCTCGTCTTTTTGCACAAGACTGCCTAGACCTCCCGGCCCATCGACGAAGCTTGTCCTTCCACTAATAGCGGATCCAAGGGCCTCATATCGCGATCGACGTCTTCCTTGCTTGGTATCTCGCTCGTCAGCCAAATCCTCATCGATATCCTTCTCCGCAGGCCATTCCGAAGGGTATGCAGAGGGAAGCTGGTAGAATTCGAGAATGGTCCGCTCGTCGTCGGCCATGATGAAGGATTGATATAGGTGGTGTTTTAATCATGAATATACGGCATGCCACCAGCTGCGCGCCCCAGGCCGCCAGGTCGCGCATCAAGGTGTCGTGATGATAGCCTCACGCCGGGCGGCAAGTTGGCTGAGGTAAGGTCGATGCGGGTCGTGGACATCAAATAATGGTATTTGTGATGCTTCAATGGATAGAGAGCTACTCCATTGGTTGCGTTTGAGTTGGTTCATGCAACGCGAGGTAGGTGGACCATTTGATGATGCTGGAGTCGTAATATCCCAGCCACATTAGGCTGGAGCTGAGCGGGCACCTGAGCAGGTTGGCGCCACACTCAAGCTCTTGGGCTTCAGCCTCGTGCAGTTCACATTGGCGGCCCAACGTCGGCTCGGTGATTGAGTGAAGTGCTCGCGAATCTCCGACGGCTCCGACAGTGGCCGACGGGAAAAAAAAAAAAAGGGATGTCCCCATTATTAGAGAGACAGCGTCTTTCTATTTGCCAGAAATGACAGCACGCTTAAACTTATCTAGGGATTGAAGCTCGTACTTGCGGCTCTGGTGGTGCATTCTACGGAGTTATCTGTGTCTTGATTAGCAGACCGAGCATGCAAAGTCGAGCCTGAAGTGTCTGGTGAGAGACTGGACCGGGACAAGTTCACGCGCAAGCCACACGCTTCCCTTGCCGCTGCTGCATACCGACGGCTTTCACAGGCCGCTCGACTCGACCTCGACTCGACACCTTTCTTCCTCTCCATCCTGCCTTGCACTTAGCGTCTCTTTGCTGCTGAATTCAACTACAATCCAATCTATTCACATCAAGATGCTGGCCATCCGAGCCATCTATCGCCCTGCCGTGTCCAGGCAATGCATGCGCGTCTGTCCCCGCGCTGCTTGGGCTGTTGCTGTACGGCGACCCCGAAGCTTCATTCTGGAAATTCTTGACTGATTTTTTTGATGGCAACAGCGTAGCTACTCGACTGCTGGTGAGCGTGTCGCCAAGTATGATGGAACCAAGGATGCAAAGGTTTGTTTCTTGCCTTGTACTGTACTCATCTATGTCGTCGTTGCTGGACAATTGCTCGTTCCGGGTGCATCTGGTCCCGCGACAAAGGCGCTTATCGTGGACTCAAGGGCATCTCGGCAAAATCACGCAGCTCGATAACGACATGCCTCACCGCTCTCGCGAAGACAAATCAAACGCTAACATTGTTCCTTGTAGGGCAACTACCTGGTCAGCTTGATCGAGGGTGACGGTATTGGTCCCGAGATTGCCGTGTCCGTCAGGGACATCTTCGCCGCCGCCAAGGTTCGCAAACACCTTTCCTCAAGAGGTCTACAACGCGCATACTTTTACGCGCTTAGCTACAAACTGCTCAAGGCTTACCGAGATATTCCAAACAGACCCCTATCGCTTGGGAATCTTGCGACGTCACCCCCATCCTCAAGGATGGCAAGACTGCTATTCCTGATGCTGCCATCGAGAGCATCAAGGAGAACAAGGTTGCCCTTAAGGGACCTTTGGCAGTAAGTTTGCGCCATGCACTCGATTGGTTGTTAGCACTCAACGAAAGAAATCCTGACAACCGGCTTCCAGACTCCTGTTGGCAGTGGCCACGTCTCCCTCAACCTCACTCTTCGCCGAACTTTCAACCTCTTCGCCAACTTGCGACCTTGCCGATCCGTCGCTGGTTTCAAGACCCCTTACGACAACGTCGACACTGTTTTGATCCGAGAAAACACCGAGGGCGAATACTCTGGCATTGAGCACGTCGTTGTTGACGGTGTTGTTCAGTCCATCAAGCTCATCACCCGTGAGGCGTCTGAGCGTGTGCTCCGATTTGCCTTCCAGCAGGCCCAGGCCATCGGCCGAACCAAGGTCCGAGTTGTCCACAAGGCCACCATCATGAAGATGTCCGACGGTCTTTTCCTCAATGTCGGCCGTGAGGTTGCCAAGGACTTTCCTGGCATCGAGTTCGATGACGAGCTTCTCGACAACACCTGCTTGAAGATGGTCACCGACCCTCTCCCTTACAACGACAAGGTCCTGGTCATGCCTAACCTGTACGGTGACATTTTGTCCGACATGTGCGCTGGCCTGATTGGTGGTCTCGGTCTCACTCCCTCCGGCAACATAGGTGACGAGTGCTCCATCTTCGAGGCTGTCCACGGTTCTGCTCCCGATATTGCTGGAAAGGGTCTTGCCAACCCCACTGCCCTCTTGCTCAGCTCCATCATGATGTTGCGGCACATGGGCCTCAACGAGCACGCTGGTCGCATTGAGAAGGCCATTTTTGACACCATGGCCGAGGGCAAGGCCCTGACCGGTGACTTGGGCGGCAAGGCCAAGACTCACGAGTTCACCGCTGCCATCATTGAGAAGCTGTAAATAGCTCTCATCTCGCACTGTGTCTGCACCAAACTATCTTTATACGAATACTAGATACCTCACATACTCCCTCGGCAACATGACATTTTTATGGCCATGGATCTCTCTGATCCTGGCTAACCGCACCAATCATCAGTATCTACCTACGCCCACTGCCTCGCTACATGTGAAGAATTTCTAGGTAGTGTTTATGCTAGAGTGTACCAAGAAAAATAGCCGGAGCGTCATCAAGAAGCAACGGCGCTGTG
The DNA here is from genome assembly GCA_024072835.1 of Epichloe amarillans. Lineage (NCBI taxonomy): Eukaryota > Fungi > Ascomycota > Sordariomycetes > Hypocreales > Clavicipitaceae > Epichloe > Epichloe amarillans. The sequence continues at coordinate 909,317 of CP099637.1, read as the reverse complement.
GATTGACTTTTTTTGAGTTTAGACTTTGCTTTACACGAATTATTTGAGTGATGCCGTGATTGATCAGCCATGTTGCTGTCGATCAGGCTGTGTGGAGTGCTCCATATTTTCACTTTCTGGGTGCTGTGATTGTTTGTCGGCGCTTATTAAGGCGTCTACAGCCTGAACGTCAGACGAGACGAGGAATTATCACTTGAACACAATGCTTAAAAGTCCCGGGTTCTTGAAAAATTTCTCTGGCCCTAGGTTAGGGTAAACCAGCGAGGCTGGTAGGACGTGCCAAGAGTCACGCCGTTCCCGAGAACTGGGAAAGTTCGTCTCAGCCGACAAGATGACAACCCGGCATTCGGTTGAATGTTTCTTGGACCATGGATTGATACACCTCACATACACGGCTATTGGTATCACAGGATACCTACTAGCTAGCGAGGTGGAAACGAGTAGACTAAAGAATAGGTATCAATTATTAATTCTAGTCTACTAAAGAAGGAAAGAAGGGGCTATGGGTGCCACGTGATAAGAGGCCACGCTGCCCGCGCAGGTGGGCCCATAATTGATCTAACCACGGCTCACCTAATTTTTTGCTAAATCCAGCTTTTTCGTTTCTTTCTAGAACAAACCATGACACTGATTAGGGAAAGCGGAGCTTTGCCTGCGTTTAGCGTCATAGCAAGGCGGAGGCAAGGGGCAGTCAAATCGTCATTCAATCAGTCAATCAGTCAAATCGTCGGTTAGTAAACGAAACGGAAGTCATTTTTGCCACGAAGGATTGACAAATCCTTCACAGAGCGATCGTCATAATCGAGAGATAGCAATGACCGCCATCACAATCCTTACCCGACCGGTCAGTACGAATTACGTGGCGGAGCTGCTACATGTAGATTACCCGCATGGCTAAGAGATGGATGCACGTGGCGGTCTACTACGTGCATTGGCGGTAAAAAAAAAGGCTAAATACAAGTTTTGACCGGCATTGGAGCAGATCCTGGCAACTGTTCGTGTGGGGTTGATAAGGCGTTTGCTCGAAGCGAGATCTGAAGTCTTTCCTTGCCACCTTGAGACCGAAATCCTCTTCGATGCCCAGAATCTGGGAAAATCTGGGGACTCATTTCTGATGTCTATCACGTCGAACCACAAATGAAAGAGTTATCGCCGTTGTGGCTGATGAATCCTGCCGCAGACGGGATTGTGGAGAGAGTCTGGAGACGATGGTTGCACTTACATCTTCATCTTCATACAGACTGACCGGTGACCAATCTTAATTCATCCGCGTGTCGTGTATGCCCGGGTAAAACGGATGTATTACGCAAGAAAAAAAAGGAAAAAAAAAAAAAGAGTTCATGACTCTCACCTAAAATCATGCTTATCTTTAATACCGGGGCCAAGACCAGACTGTTGGAAAAGTGGTGGTGTGTGTGGTTGCTCTTCGACCATAAAGAGGAACGGTCGGTCCTCACCAAGGTGATGTCTACTTCTCATCAAACCAAGCAAAAAAGTCCCATCTACGCCCACATACCCCATACCTGCAAAGAATTCTCAACGACAAACTTGCAGCTAACACAATGTCCATATCGGCGGCACTCGAGGTCTTTGGTGTCTTCACCGGCATTTTGGGTATCTATTCCTTCTCAGAGAAAGAATTCCACGAGGCCAATGATCGAGGCGCGGGATTCAGGTTCGCAGTTGGACTTGACGGAGCCGGCCCGCGTGGCAAAGGCCTGACCAACGCAGGGGGTAACCTGCCCGACATTCGTGTCTTCAACGAACATGGCGACTTCCTCGGCATTAAGGTCAACGACCAGACAAAGTGCGCGAGCGGAAATACCGATTGCGACTCTTTCCTCGCGAATGTGCGCAATCAGCCAACTTATACTCTGTTCACGGCCAACGACGACGCCATCTGCTTGGCATACGTGACCGTTACTTTCACAGAGGGCAAAAAGTCTGCCTGGACTGGCAACTGGGCGAAGCAGTGCGGTGCGCCATGGTGAGAGACGCTCTCTGCTGCCTTACACCACAACTCCTCTCTCACGCTTGTACCATGTCCAGTCCAGGACTTGCTCACACCGGTCATCTAGGTATTACTCGGACATTTTTGTTCAGAACAACAGGGGCAGCGACAAGATCCTGTGCGCCTGGCTGGATGCGGATGGTAACCAGCCAACGACTGGACTCCAGGTTCACTGGCCCTCATACATGGCGACCTTCAAGGGAAACGGCAACCAGGCCAACTAGTAAGACATGTTCCCCGATGCCCAACGGCCCAACATGCTTGCCCCCGTTTACACGAGAGCCTGGCCAGCTCGACGGCCACTGCGACTACGTGCTAGCTAACACGCTCGCAACTTTATAGCTACTGCACGCATCCCACTGTTCAGACCTTCCACAGGGACAAGAACCCAAGGTCCATCAAGGTCCCGCGACGCAAGCCCAACATGTTTGCGTCAAACCCTTCGGTTGAGACCAGACGTATCGAGGAGACGTCTGGGAAGGATATCACGCCAAGGGGCTCGAGTCTCCACGAGCGCATGGCCAAAGATACCCGACTTGTCAAGTCAAAGGCTTCCTCCCACCTGGCTTCCGACCTCTGCAACAGCCCCAGCTCCGTCGGACCCAGCCTCGTTTCGTATCACGAGCGCAAGTTCTGCCACATGGCTAACAAGAAGCTCTACCCATTCTGCGCGAGTGTCAAGAGCGGTGATTGCTGGGACGACGAGAAGCACGAGATTGTGAGCAAGGCCGCGGGTGGGCCTGTCAAGAGGGCTGCCAACCCAGCTGTTGCTTTCACAGAGATTCTGTTCTGGGGACAAAAGTGATGAGTTCGGAGAGGATTTTCGATGCGCCGGAACGCAGAGAGGACTTTGGCCGGTCGGATTCTCATGACTGCGGATACATGAAACATGAAATGTATCACAAATTCTCTCCGTCTCTAATTGATACCCGCTCAGAGAGGTAATTGAGTTGCAGGCCGTTCATATTTTGACTTGTTTGTATTGCGTTCCGACTTCATCACGTAGCTGCTGCATTAAACGAGACCCCACATACTCAACCCAAGTCGTGCTTGAAAAACTTCCTTTTCCTTCACAGGCTCTGGCACACGGTGCAGAATGCTTGTTGAAATACGGAAAAGGGAAAATAACATGTATGGACCAGTCCCTGACGGCCCGTGCGAAGGAAGCCGCCCCGGCGCAACGTTTGCAGTCGCCGTTGTAGCGGCCGCGCCTCGTTGATCCCACAAAGCCACGTTCGCCACCAATTACTTCCATGGCTCTATCGTTGCTCTCTGCGTTTATCCAAAGTGAAGTAAGTGCCCAATTCTAGGTAATACCTAGTAGACATCTGGCCAGACTTTGGTTCTCGATGCGTGTGGCGGAATTGGGAGGGGAGACTTGCCCCCAACCTTGCTCCTAACAATCTTGATTCTTGCAGAGATGGCGCCTGGCCTGCAAACTAACTACGAGCTGGAAGGGGGCATGATACGGGGGGCACGTCTGTCTTCAACAATACCTTGTCAAGTCCATCCTTGTATTCATCGGGATGCACCTTGTTCACGGCCACTTCCAACTTGATCAAGGCAACGTCGTGCTCGGCACTGCCTTGACGTCACTTTGGTAGTCCCCACGGTCACAGTGTAGCTGAATGTCCCCTGTATCTGCACAGGGTTGGCCTGCCCGTCCGCATGAGCCTGGGCGAAATCATGGCACTGCTGCCTCGTCGCGCGAGTGTTTGATTCGGAGAAGAAGCGGAGTGCGTCGTCGAGGCAGTGGTAAGCAACCATTGTGGTGGAGAATTGTGAGGCCGAATGATGCTTGCATAATTGCATTAGAACGAACTGGGGCCAGCTCAGGTATACAACTATGCAACTATGTCGAGCATGATCGACCCCGAGATTGCGGGGCTCGCCTAGAATAACTTGTCCCCAGACGATGCCACCCCACCCATGGCGCCGAAGTGCTGCCGTAGCATTGTAATATGCCCGATATCGAGGGGCCATCGCCAAGGGCCCATCGCCAACGTGCCACTCACTCTGTTGAGAGCATCGCAGCCTCACATCGCAGCCTCACATCGCAGCCTCGTCATCCCCTCTTTATTTAACAATGCAGCTTCCCGCATCGCGTTTATTATTACATTTTATTATAAGCTTTATGTAAAGACTTATATTTATTAATTAATAGATACAAAGCTTATAATAGCTTTCTTTTTCCCTCTGTAAAATTCCTAGCTAGTAATTCCATATTATCTTCTCTTCTAATTACTCTTTGCCTCCGTCTGCATATCCTCCACACACTTAAATAGCAGCCGTCAAACACAGCTGGCGGCAGTAATTTCCGCGTCTAAAAGCTTGAGTAATACTTTTTGGGAAAAAACACGTAGTATCACGTTTCAAGAAACCACATAAATTTGGCATTTGGCTGGAAGAGGGCCCTCCTTAAGCGAGCCCGGGAACGTAATTCTCCCAGAGCTCCTCATCAATGATTGTCACAACGAACAGTAGAGGCAGTAGCACTCGATGCATGATGCCAAGTGGACAGCACCAGAAAGAGTTGGAAAATCCAGTCATTCAGTGAAATAGAATTCTGGGCTGAAGAGTAGTAAATGGTGGAAAGCAACAGGCCAAAGCGCTGAAAAATGACACTCGTTTGGGAAGCGGTCTGCTTTGGGACGAGCCCATCTTATCGCCCAGGCAAATCCGGAATGCGCCACAGAGTCCATCAGTCATGTGCTCAAGTTCAGAATCGGACTGTATTTTCGAAAGGCATCTAAATTTAAGAGGTCCTAGGTAGCGTCGTTGTAGTTTTGAATCAGGATTCGCGACCGCCATGAGCGCGTCTGGATGTTCCCAATCAGACGTCCTCCATGCTGCACCTAGTTGGCGTCTCCTTTCGGAGGTAATTTGTCGCCAATAAAGGCCTCAACATCGTTCAATTCCTCTAGACAGGCGGAGTGCTGCATTCCTCTACAGAAAGTGTCAGAAATACTCTTCAGAGAGTCAAAAGGCTCAAAGCCCGCGGCCCCTCTCTCCATCCAGACGGCGTTTAAGCCGTCGTCGAGCGGGGTCGAAAAGGAGCGGGTGGAATAACGCACCTGTACGTCTTGAACGTGACGTCGTAGCCCATATCCTTCAGGGCCTTTTCGCTTTCTTTTGCAAGATCATAGAGAACCAGTGGATCTCGATCGCCGTGTCCCATGAAGATGGGCGTAGCTTTGTTGGCATTTCCCTCTGGGACGTGCTCTTTGAACGTTTGCTTGAGAAGAAGCCAGGAAGAGAGGCCAACAATGCCCCCGATCTTGAAAGGAGCAGTCAAGCCAGCAAAAATGCTCATGGCACCACCTTGTGAGAAGCCCCCGAGAACAATGCGTTCTGCCGGAATGCCATCTTTGATCTCCTGCTGGATCAGGCCATGGAAGTATTCCCGAGATTGCAAAACACCGGGACCATCTTCGTCCTCGCCCTTTTGCAGCGATTTCTGCAGGGAAAGAAAGGTTAGTAGACCGTTCTATGGAGGGGCTGATATGGTTGGCCTCGATTTTATCCCGTGACCACGTGGCTTGCTTGACGTACAATATCGAACCACCCTGGCATCCGGAGACCAGCATTCTGTGCAAATGTCGAAAAGTCAGTGCAGTTCGATACAAGAAGAAAGAGGCAGGGTAGGCTGCAAGAGCCATGGAAGCTCAAATCGTCTGACCATGGAGATTGGGATGTGCGGCGCGTGCGGCAAGATGAACTTGATCTCATTCAACCGCTGTCGCTTCCTCCAAAGCTCGACGGCGTCGGACCACCCATGGCCAGTATCGCCCAAGCCATGGACGAAGATGACCGTGGCTGTGTGGCGTCCAATGGCTGGGAATACCAACGGAGCCATTCTACGGATGGACGAAGAGGATGAAGCGGCACTCATTGCGGCTGTGGCTGTGATGGGTGAAGCGGTATCTGCTGAGCGCTGAGATTCGACCTCGGTTTGTGGATTGCTCGATGGTGCGGTGTTTGATCGCAGATCAAGACCCAGGGAGAACCATGCACTGCGAAGCAAGGGGAGAACAAATGCGATGACTGGAAGTAGAAGGCCGAAAGCAATGACGTGCCTGGGATGGAGCATCAGCCAGTAGGTTGATGCAGATGAGGCATTGGCATTCCGTTCGATGGGAGATGAATTGGTGGCGCTTGCAGATTGCGTTTTGCCGGTCAAGGGTCAAGGGTCAAGGGTCAAGGGTCAAAAGGAACAAGTGGAGACGCCAACTCGTCACCAGTCACAGTCTCAATTCCACGTGCCTTCATCTCACAATGAGAAATTAGAGTTCGATACAAGATGCAACCTGTGATGTCTTTCCGCACAAAGCACTTAATGATTAAGTCTTGGCTAGCACAAATTTATCCTCCAATTGACATGTGTTCCACAGGATAAGACTTTATTCATTACAAGAATAAACTTGAAGCAAAATACATGAACGCAAAGGATATAAACCCAACATGTTGCGAATCTCGCTTGCCCACCTAGAACATGTAAACTGATCCATGGCAAGCTTGTCGAGTCATGGGGCACCATAGATTGTTTCTCTAGCACATGCATAAAGGTGAGAGCTCGCAACAGCAACGACTGTTCTGAATAACATTTTTTCACCCGTCCGCATTCTTAGCACATGGCGGATTGCCAGTTCTGTCTCAAATTTTCTAATACGTTCGCATCACCGGCGGACCCTGGCCGTCGTGGTATATATAGCCTACACTGGCTGTGTGAAGACCACCACTCGAGCTGGCCGCGCCACGTAATTGCAAAATACTCGTGCAAATCGACAGTAGGGGTGTTGGCCATGATTTTCGTGACCCGAGAGCACCTGTAGGAAAAAAATGATACGAGAACCCATAGGCCGTCGGGACATACTTCTTGTAGATAGCCTAAGCGATCTGCACGCACCCAACCTAAGCTTTTTTCGGTATTATTGGAATAACGCAGAACCACGCCAGTGATTGCCCCCCCTTCTTGACAAGTCCTTAACCCTGTTACACTCTCAAGTGATGTACTGGAAAAGAAAAACATGTCATCGTTGAAAGATTGAGGACAGTCTGATCTCGGCGTCGGAAGGTTTGGAGCAAAACCCGTCCCACGCTGTCTCTCGGGTTGGCCTATCGCTATCCACTGCAAGTCACGACTGACGTCGAAACCTAACGAATCTGGCCGCCATGGCCATGGTGGCGACGTTCATCAGGTGGAAATGTAGGGCCGGTGATGATACCCGAAGAGCAACTTACTTGTCCATCGATGGAGTAAGAAAGCTGGCTTGCTTGTCTGTTTTGGGACGCCGTGTTTTTTGCACATTCTGCGGAGGAGGTGCGTCCACGGGTGGCGACGCATGAGATGTATGGATGATTCGTGGGTGAGTAGCGGTGTCTACGGGTCTCTTGCGGTTGTGTCGTCCCGGACCGTGTTGGGGTCAATATATGCCTGAGGGAAAATGCCCCAATTGCTCTTTGAATTCATCCCACACCAGCACCAGTGATCCGGATGCACCCCTACCTCTCCTCCTCGTATTAGCCCAAGATACCCCTTCCCTTAGTCATCCGAGAAAGGGCATACACCAAGACTCACATCCGATATTCGTAATTGTATCGCCCCTGTCGAACTTCAGCCAAGGGGAATCCTTTCCCGACTTGACGGAGAATTTCCATTTTGCGCGGCCCGAAATTCGACTGGTCACGGCCTTGAGGAGCCTGGCATTTTCCGGCGGCAGCAGCATGATGTTGTCGGACGGCACGGACGCAAAGACGCCGTCGTGCCAGGCGAATATCTTTCGACCTTTGTACTGGGGCGGCCATTTGATGCCTACGATTCGAGCACCGATTGCGAGTTGCAGCTCCTCGGGGCGGTCGCGCTCTACTAGGTTCCTCTGCGGCTCGACTTTCCTCATCTCCTTGATGGCGATGCCGGTGGGTCTGTCGGCGATCTCCGCGCTCTCCCGGTGCACAGGATGAGTCTTGGGTGGCATTTTGAAGTGAAGGTCATGGTTGTTCTGTAGGTTGGACGGCACGTCGATGCCGTACAAGACAGTGATTCCGCGGACGAGCGGCAAGGGTCGTGGATGGCGCGACAAGTGGAGGAAGAGATCTTCCGCCGAGAAAAACACCGTGGCATCACTCTCTTCGATGGTGTAGCCGTTCGAGATGCAGAATATGCATCCGTATAGCGTATCAGTGGCCCGCTTTACGGGCAGGTGGCTTTTCTGGAGGAAGCGAATTCGATAGACAACATCTTTCTTGACCAGGTTGCCGGCCTCTGGAACAAGATGAGTGGTTAGCCGACGACACCCTCAACCCATTGTTTCAAGATTCATCGTCACCTTTATTAGCCAGGTCTGTTTCGATACCGTCGTAGTCCAGTTCCATGGAGCAACCGGTGCACTTGGCGACAACGCGAGACAGAGTTCGTTGCACCGGCTTCTGCTTTTGCTTGACGCCGTCCTTTCCCAGCAGTACTTCCTGCGCACCGGGGCAGAAGCCCTTGTATCGGCGGAAAGAACTGGCGTCGGTAATGATGCAGTGCTTGGAGGGAAGCCTCAAAGGCATTGCGGCGGCATGCTCAAAGGTGTCGCGGCTTCGTAGATGGTCGGATGCATAGTCGCCGTATACTCCTTGAGACGCAGCGTCGTTTGAGGACACGTCCTGCGGTGGCGGCCATGACTGTGATGGCAATCGGGGTCGCTCTTCTCCTGCACGAATCGGTATGATTGACCGAGGTGCGAACCCATGACCTGACCGACTACCCGACGACGGCGAAGAATACCCACTACTGTATGATTGCCGCGTCATGCTGGCCTGTGCCATGTCAAGACTCGGCGCAGGCGTGGGGTACATTTTTTCATGAGTTCCGAAGCCGGCTATTCGCAGCAGCGATGGATCGCGTTCAATGTTTCTTTGCGATGGACATGGATGCCATGCCTCGGCGGAGGGCGACGAATAGGAGATGGATGATGTCGGCGGTGATTCGGGCACAATGTGAAGCGGTGTCTCCTCCGTCGATTTCTGGGCGAGCAGCTCAAGGTTGATTGTCACGAGGACGTTGTACATCCTGGGCGCGACGTTACGACAGAGTGATTGGATTTGGGCATATTTGCTTTCGTCGAAGGTCTCGACCGAGATGTAGTCGTCAAACTCCCAAAGCACGTCGGTGAGCTCCCAATGGAAATGGCTAATGTCATCTGAGAGCGAGTGGATTTGTATTTAGCCACTGCGGAGCGAGGCAAATCGATTAAATGAAATCGAGAGCCCAATCACTGTCATGTGTGCTACACGTACCGTTCCTCTTGATGGCATCGACGAACTCAGGGCCGTGCTGGCTGACCATGTTCCTGCAAAGCGGATGCAGACGATTCAACGCGCGCTGGCCTTCTCGTTGCAGCGACTCGGCGGCTTTGTACATGGGCGCGTCTTGAGCGGCCGCGCTGCCTGCCGCGCTGCCTGCCGCACTCCTAGCCTTGGCCACAATGTCGTGGAATGGCGTGAGGACAAGCGCGACTGCCTCTGCAGCCTCGACGGCGGCGCCCATTCTCGGTGCAGCCAGATGGGAGGGGGCCAGGTGAACCGGTGAGGCGGATGACCAGGAGTTGTTGCGTGTGTGTGAATGGGCAATGCCGACACCAAGAGAGATGATGAGATGCTGCGCAAAGCAGATCGGTTCAAGAGAAGAGTGGGCGAGCCCAAGAAATCATATACGCCGCCAATAACACATGATGGCGTCGAATGGATCGTGTTTTGTTGGGAACGACCAGAGTCAAGTTACGTTGGCCGCTTGTCGCCGGCGATGTAACCCGCTTTCCTCCATCCCTTTGACTGATGGCTAGCTTGCGATGGTATCATTTTGCCGACGTCAATTGGTCGAGCCGGATGAGCAGGGTGTTGAGAAAGGGGGTTTTGCTATGCCGCGTCTCCCGGGTGCAAAAGTACGTAGACGGTAGACGTACTCCGTAAGTCTCCAACCAATGGATTGATAAATAAATAAGAGGGGAAACAGGATTCCATCGCTTTACGGGCTTTACGGAGTAGATGGCCACACGAAACAAACGCCTCGGCGACGGACCAATCAACTGCTACTCTGCGCTATCTGCTCTGCGCTATCTGCTCTGCGCTATCTGCGCGTTGTCATTGGATCACCCCGCGCAGCAGGAGCTGCCCAGTTCGTGAGACGAACTCTATTTCTGCTAATAATGCTAATAATCGGCAATGCGTACTCCGTGCGTTTCCATATCATCCCTTTTCGTGTATTTTCGTGTACATCTTCGTGAGAGCTCAACCCGGCTCAATCATGCACTTTCCCGCCGCTCATCTGTATCATCCCATGCAAGATTCGTCAGCCGCACAAAGGTCTGCCGAGGCTCCCTCAATGCCCTCGGGGCGCTGCGCATGCTATTCAGGTGCCCGGGAATCGATTCGAAGCGAAACTTCGTCACCAAAACTGCCAGCATGATTCGCAACTCCTGCATCGCAAACCTCTTGCCTTTGGAATCCCCAGTCAGCATCGCTGCGACCAAAATATGCCACTTTTACAATACGTACCAAAACACCCCCTTGGTCCTCCACTGAATGCCATTCTGCGCAATGCTCGCGGATTGAACGCGCCTGCGTGGTTCAGCCACCGCTCAGGAGAAAAGAGATGCATGTTCTCCCGGGAATCAGTCTCGGAAGCAGGCTGCTTTTTATCTTCTTGATGGCTGTTGGTTCCCCCACGCCTGCACTCCCCGAGAGTGTTTGCCGACACAGAGGTCGTACACATGATTTGCGCCCCCTTTGGGACATCATGTCCCAGAATCTCGGTGTCATCAAGAGCGACTCGCAAGACGCGGGGTACAACATCTGCAAGACGAATGCACTCTTCCAGAGTTGCCTCAAGATAGGGCATGTCGGTGTTGAGTATGTCTTCCAGAGTGGGAGCATTTTCGCGAGGGAGTGCCGTCCTTAGTGATTCGCGAAGTTTCGCCTGCGCCGCGGGATTGTTCGTGAGGAACTTGGCGCACCAGCAAAGTGTGGTCGCTGTTGTCTCGTGACCCTAATTCAATAGCAATATCAGCACGACGTGGTTTCTAATCGGCATGAACGGCGACAAGGGCGCGAATACCGCAATGAGTAACATGAAGAGCTCGTCGTGGATCTCCAGGTCAGTTGGTGGAATGACAAAGGCCGACGCCTTCGGTCTTGTGATTGCCGACTGCTCTCTTTGAAGGACCATGTCGATGGCACATGGTCTTGTGCCGTCGGTCTGACAGGAACGGTTGAAACGCGCCCTCGCACTCTGAATCAGGCCATTGATAGTTTTCTCCTTCAGCGCCCAGCATCGTCTGTATCTGGGCAATTGGCGAAGCAGCCAGTTGTACCACCCGGGAAGAGGTGAGGCCAAGTTGATCTGAAGAGTGTTGCTCAGATACTCGATGGCCTGGTACAGCTCTCCCTTGACGACAGACGGCATCGCCGCAGGGCAATCTTTGGAGACAGGCTGCTGGATGGATCCGTCGTGGTTCCGCATCCCGCAGATTTCGTCCCGAATCCCGTGCAACTCCGAGCCCAGAAAAGCGGCCCATATAACATCCAATGCGGAAAGATTAAAGTCTGTGCGAACGGAGAAAGGTCTGCCGCTTCCTATTCTGATTTTCAGCTGGAACAAATCAACCAGCTGCATCGCTGTTTCGTACATCTGCGGTGCGGCTACGCGACGGAGAAAGTCGTTACTCATGGTGTCTTTCCAAAGTCGCCTCTGAGCCCGCCACTCGGGGGTGGTTCGCTTGAGAATGCTCGAGAAGGGGAAGAGCGGGAGAAACGTGTTGATTGTTATAGGAGCGCGATCCAGCCGTTTGGTATGATTGAAGACAATGTTCTCCACCTCGCCAACATCGTCTACAAAGATCAACGGGCTGGAAAAGGGCGCCAAGAACATCTGGATGATGGGGGAGTTGAGTTGCCGGCATCTATGGGGAATGAATTGATCGGGATCATTGCCCTCTTTCGCGAACTTTATCATGTCGGGGATATCTCCAAAAAGTCGACTTGCAGACTGCTTGTCGTAGGGAACATCTTTGTATGGCCGAGGATACGCACGACGCCATACGTGCATGGCCAGGATCGACAAGGCAACCAGAATGGCAAGTACATTGATCATCTTTGAGTAGGTATTCGTGTAATTCGGAGAAAACAGAAGGTACATTGAACGGGGAGAACGAAGTATCTGGTGTCAAAAACCCTTCCGCCCTCATGTGCGAGAATTCATATAAACCGAGTTGATTTTGCCAAGTATCCACCCAACTTGTCTGAAGCCACAAAGTGCTCAATGCATGTTTGATCAAGGACAATTCATCAATTCGTATTCATGGCAAGGCAGATGCCATTTCTGCAGGCAATTGGCTTCAACAAGGTGGGCCAGTGAATTTCCCCATGGAGCTTTTCAAGCCAGATCATATCTGTAAAGGTCGCCCTGTGGCTGTGGCCCTGAATCAAAGGGATCAAGCCGATTGAAGACCTGCTTCCAAGTCTGGGATCCGATTCCAGATCGGCCGTTGGCTCGAATCCTCAGTACGCCAAGGCTTGGACGTTCCGCGCCATCTACCACGCCTGTGATGTGATTGGACAGCGAGCATGATGTCATCTTTGTTTTGGGCTTGTTTAGAGTTTCAACGACTTTGAATGGGGTTTGGATTCGTATTGTCTCGGGGGCCCTCGGGCGTGGATGTGGCGTCGCTCAGCTGGGCCGGGTGGAGTTACTTCATCACGATATGGCTCGATGACGGAGCAAGGCGGCCGAAAGGTTCGAGGTGAAATCGCCACCATGCCGTACGTCTATACCTTCTCCTTGTCAACGGACAGCACGAAACTGAACGATGCGGATATGTTGTTTGCAGCGGGAGACGTCGATCCCGAATCCACACGTACAACGCCCATGGAGAGAGCACAATTCTCGTCAAAGGAAGCACAATCCCTTTGATGATTGCCTCTCGGGCATCCATCATCTGAAAATTGGAAGGAAAGCTCCGCGAACTTCGAAGCAGGTTCTGCCCGACCGGACAAATCGGGTATCGCAAAACCGTCGTCCGGGGTGTACGATTCAGCCCAGTTTCAAATTCGACAGCAGCCTAAACAACCCGCTGGCATCACATGGCTCTGCGCATCGGAAAAGATGCTCCAATGTATAGTTGGCGGTCTCACACTTGAGCAATCATAAGTTCCTTCCCAATACAGTCATGTGTGCTGCGGATCAAGGCTCCAGGAAGAGGTTACAAGAAGGCCTTGGAAGAAGCGGAGCAGGTTGGCGACTTGGACGCATACAATGTTGACGCGTTGGCAAAACGAATCTGCTCTTGATCATGGCGTTTGAGGCCTGTTGAATGTTGCACCCCCCTGAACCCGTTTCAGCTCTCAAGAAGGAACGTAGCGAATGAAAAGAAGGGGCAAATAGAGATGACACGACTTCAACGCTCCCTCAGCTTGTCCATGTTGGGGAACTCGCATATACTCCTTCTCCATCTCCCCAAGTGGCCCGTCCAAAGTCACCACCAGCTCTCTCCTCCAACCGCCTGCTATTCCCGGAGCCCAAGCTCCTTGCTAGATCCCGTTCATTGTTATCCGCGCTTCTTCTCATCGCAAAACTTGGTCTTCGACCCTGCAGTTGGCCAAGACACGTTTCTCTTGAGCACTGTATTGAGCAGCGCGTGATGTGCTCTTCATCTTTCGTTGGACTTGTGCGCGTTAAGGTGTTGAAGTGGTGGATGGTCATGTCGGGACTATATCAGTATCTAACGGAATTGAATGTCTTCCACATGCACATGATTTTAACCCTCAATCGCCTTCTTCACCGCCTTCCCTGCTTTCATCGCCGCGCTCTTCTTCGCCTTCATCACCTTCCTCTTCCTTGGCTTTTTTCACCTCATCGCCACCAAATATCTTCTGCCACTCTTCAGCCCTCTCTGGCTTGATGCGGCTGAACAAGTGCTTGGACTCGCCAATTTCACGACCGGGCTGGATGGAATTTTCGGTCCAATGGTCAGTAATGGGCAGCATAGCTACGCCTGAGACAATGAGACTTTACCATGGGAGCATGCTGGGTGATGAAGCGCAGGCTGTTCGCAATGTCGATCTGCACCTCAAGGTTGGCAGCGTCGAATAGCTGCGACATCACAGCGCGTTCGTCGGCGTCGGCCTCACAAGCAGCCTCCGCGGTCAGACGGGCGCGACGAACACGTCCACGGCGGTCCGCGTTCTTCATGGCGAGGAGGGCGTCATGTAATTTGCGCTTGGCGCGCACGAGGGCCTAGCAACAAGTTAGCTTCGACTGAGTTGCTGGAATTAATGGTCTTAAACCACCTTCTCAATCTTGTAGGGTCCCAGGTACTTCGCAGCGAGCTTTCGGCTTAGGCGTCTTAGGTTAATATTCTTTGTTAACAGTAACACATAGTCCTCGACCTTGAACTCCATTGGCATCCTCTTACGATTGTAGTACTTTTTCTGCTATGCTTGTGCGTCGCTTAGCAGCTGCTTGATCTCCGAGTGTCTCTGTCTTAATTCTAAGACTCTGTTTTCTGCCTGGTCATTCACTAAATTGGGCATCGGGACGGCCTGATGTGGTCCCCTTGGGTTGTACCCTCGCAGCGCCTCCGCTGGCGTCAGGCCGTGACTGCGCCAATGGAGTTCAAGGTCAGGGACTATGTGTTACAGTCAACAAAGAACATTAACCTAAGACGCCTAAGCCGAAAGCTCGCTGCGAAGTACCTGGGACCCTACAAGATCGAGCAGCATATCCGTATGTAGCTGCTCGTTGATGGCTTTCGCGGTGTCAGGCATATAAGGCGCAATAAGAGAGGCGAGAAGATGGACCAAATTGATAGCCAGGCCGATAACGGCCGCGCATTTTGAAGGCTCACTCTCGGCAAGATTGTTGTCGAGTTTTTTTGCTTGCAGAAAGCCGTTGCCCTGTTAGACATGACGAGAACCGTGGAGAGAGCTGAGCGTATCTTGACCGCATCAAGTTCTTGGATATACTGCGTGAGAAGCTTGTTGATTTCTCCTTTCCAAGCGTCGAAAGACTCTTCGTGATACTCACTCCAGTTTGGCACAATACTGTTATAGTGTCGGGACTTGACAAATTTCACAGTCCGGCTGACAAAATTGCCCAGGTTCTTTAGCAACAGGTTGTTGTTGCAACTGATGAACTCGTCTCAAGTAAACTCGCTATCGCCAGTCTCTGGTCGATGGGAGAGCAAGAAATACCGCCAAATGTCAGCGCCGACGCCAGTCTTTTGTGCCGAGTCACCGAAGACGCCAACGCCGCGGGACTTGGAGAATTTCCCGCCCTCGTAGGTCAGATAGTCTGTCGTAGAGAGGTGGTGCAGCTTGGTCCAGGTACCACGAGTACCGATCTGGGAGCTGGGGAATATCACAGAGTGAAACACGACGTTGTCTTTGCCGATGAACTGATAAAGTTGGACATCTGGGTTCCGCCACCAATTTATCGGTATACGTTGCAGTGATGGACACGTAGCCTATACAAGCGTCGAACCACGAGTAGATGACCTTTTGCCCGTACCCCGGCAGGGGAACTGCGGTTCCCCATTTCAGATCCCGTGTTATACTTCGTGGTTTCAGTCCTTGCTTTAGCCAAGAAGAGGTTATAACTTTGCTATTGCTGGACCAGTGCCCCTTTGCGGCAGACTTTTGAAAGAATGCTTCCACTTCGGGTTGCAGCTTGTCTAATTCCAGGAAGATGTGTTTTGTATCTTCTGTGATCGGCCTGGAGCCATCAACTTTGCATCGAGGATTCTTGAGCTCAAGAGATTCCAGAAGCTGGCCACAAAGGTCGCATTGATCGCCACAAGCATCCACATAACCACAGACTGGGCACTCGCCTTCAACGAAGCGGTCTGCGAGGAATGAATGATGCTCCTCACAGTACAGCTGCGTTGTCATTCGTTCTTCGAGGAACCCATTCTCTTGCAGCTTTAGAAAGATATCTTGGGTAATCTCGGTCTGCAGTTGGGTCGTGGTGCGGCCAAAGATGTCGAAGCTGATGTTGAACCACTTGTATATATCCGCATGGATGACGTGATACTTGTCGCAAAGCGCTTGTGGCGTGCACCCCTCCGCAAGGGCCTTTGCCTCTGCTGTGGTTCCGTACTCATTGGTCCCTAAGTCAGGGGAAATTTAGATTGCGTGTCCCATCGACAGATCAGAGACCGTATTGATTGCGTACCACCGACGTAGAGAGTGTTGATTCCACGTGCTCTGCAGCATCTGGCGAAGACATCACCCTATGATGTTTCCAAGGTGCGGGACGTTGTTCACAAACGGCAGAGCGCTGGTGATGAGCACATTCCGTTCGCCTGACACGGGAAGGATGGTGATGCGGTCACGTACCATGTTCGCAGAGGGAGGGAGGCTTACGTGGCTGAGTGAGACCTGAGGATCGTCGGATCTGGTGAGAGCTTCCCTCTTTTGAATCTCTTTCTGTGGGAGATATTTGTTGGAAGGAGGGTAGGCTAAGTTCATCGCGGGAAATACTTATTCCGAATCGAGGATGACTCACCACACGAGTGAGTCTTGGTAGGTCCACAACGAGCGTTGCTATTTGGAACTAAGGCCTCACAGTAACATTACAAAACTAGTGGCAGCAGGCCAATAACAGATCTTTCCGTGACACTAAGTGGGGTAAGAGGTACCTTGGGCTACATGCATTTTACTAGGACTATCTCCACTCACTATTTCCTTATAATCTCCTTAGCTCCATAGGGCGGGCCCCCACAGACCCCCTGGCATAGGCCAGTGACCGCGCAGGTAATCCGTACGCGTTGCTTATCTAAGATAATTGATAAGTGTGACATGGCAACTACTATGGAAAATCACTACGGATCACTACATTTATCATTGGCTAGTTTACACATAGACAAATGTACCTCTAGTCTACTTTTCTCCGATTAGGCACAGACCCTTGTTAACGTGACTCCACAAGGCTTATATTATAACCTTTAAGGAGATACATTGTGATAGTCTAGGGCTCTGGCCCTAGATCCTAGTAATATAGGTGTCAATTGTACAAGTAAATGACGACTTGTACAATGCGTATTCTTTTTTTGTTCTGGCGCAACGGAAGGATTGGGGTCAAACCCACGTGGTGGCGCAGGCACCCGCGATTAGCCCTTTGGGCTAGACCATGACATACATGTACAAAATGCCCTAGAATCTCCTTAAGCGTGGGTTACCTTACGGAGTCACGTTAACTAGGGTCTATATGTATCCAATCAGATAAAAGTAGACTAGAGACGCATACAATTCGCGGGCCCTACTGACCCACAAGGTGAGACACGCTTCAGGAGAAAGGCAGCGAGATCAGATTTTTTGTTTCTCCAATGGAGCTCCGCATTCGTATTTAAAAGCGCAGAGCTCCCAAGTTCCAACACCCAGGAAAGGCTGGAGTTGCCTATTCAGACGAGTCCCCGTGGGCCTTCATCTTCACGTTATCGAGCTCCCCCAATGAACCCTCCATTCACGGCGGCCGAAAAGGCTCTCTTGCTGCTCCGCCTGGTCTTTCTAAGTAAGATGGAATGATTCAACCGACATGTTTATGCACTGATATCGTGACACTAGCACCATGGACGCTGGCCTATTTCCTATGCAGATCGTCCTCCATTGCTCTGTACAGAGGGCTCCCGCTGTGGCGATACCTCGTTTGCGCCTTTCTGAAAGTCGTCCTCGCCACCTTTTCCAGTCGTGAACTCCAGTACTTGTCCACCCCTACCAGAAAGGTGTACGACTCATGGGTTCGCCGGAAGCTCTCCGAAGCACGTGGACCGGATGCCTCGGACGTGAGAGACAGACTACAGCACGATGTCGAGACCCTTGATGACGGCCGCTCCGCACTTCTCTGGATTGGAAACCGCCACGCGGCCAAGAAGTTCGTTCTTTTCTTCCATGGAGGCGGATACATGGTGCCTATGCTCCCTGCCCACCTGGAGTGGTGTTGGCGCGCATACGTCACGGCCGGCATGGAAACGGGAACGGAAACAGCCGTTGCTGTTCTCGAGTACACCCTTGGCCCGGAGGCGCAATATCCAGCTCAGTTCAACCAAGCTCTCGCCGGCCTTTCCCATATGCTGGCATCGGGGATACAAGCTCGCGACATCTTCATTGGCGGAGATTCGGTCGGAGGACAACTCACGTCCCAGCTGCTCAGTCATCTATGTGAGACTACTATTACTACTACTACTGCTACTACTACTTCGGCGTCGACCGCAGTCAAGCTCGAGGAACCGCTAGCGGGCGCTTTCCTTGTCTCGCCATTGGTGAGCAACAAGTTCACCCATGCGTCGTATACACAAAACGTCGTGCTTGACATGCTCTCCGTTGAGACGGTCAAGAAACTCAGGGTCCACTTCCTGGGTTTACCTTCCACGGAGCACGTGGCGAACGAAGCGCAGACCATGGCATATCCTCTGGACCGTGACCTGTCACACATGAAGAAAATGTCTCAGGTGGTGAAGGATCTGTACATCACTGTGGGGGACGAGGAAGTCCTCCGAGATCAAGGAGTCGTGTATGCGGCCGTGATTCGAAGAATGAACCCCGACTTGAAGATCAGGTTGGATGCTCAGAAGGGCATGGCGCACGACTTTATTCTTCTCGAATGCCTTGACGGGGTGGACGGGCCATGTGTGCGCGACATGAGGGAGTGGGCGGCAACAATACTCGGTGCAGACTGAGTACGAAAATCTTTACCCTTTACGACGACTTGTCTGTCATCAAGGACGACGAACAAGGCAGAATTAGCCATACTTTCCTGTTCAACTGTCGATGGACAAATTCGGTTCCAGATCTGTTACACTCCGTAGGCAATGAAAGAAAAACGGTCGGGCCCCACCCACCCCCCCCCCGCATCCCCGCATCCCCGCATCCCCGCATCCCCGCCTCACCCTCGCTCGTGTTCGTATTCGCAATTAACCTTGTTCTCCATTTTCCGTCGCCGCCAAATCACGTTACACCTATGTATTAGACCCGTCACTTTTCTTACTCCCCGAACCCCAGATTCGGAAGATGGTATTGACGTTCACTTGTGCATGCCTCGCATTCGTATGCGGCAAGTATTGTTGCTAAACTTGCGGCTCCCCTCATCTTCGTTTCGTTGCCTCCGACCCCCCCCCCTCATGCCGAGGCCCGACAAGTTTCTGAATCCCCTGCGCCGACCTATCGGCACATTGTTGTGTCATATGATTCCAGATAGTATGACGAGGAGACCAGTTTTTGCAACAGTTCCTTCCCCGAGGCCGTAGGGTGGCATCTACCGAGCGGGGAAATGGCAAGTAGCAATCTCACCGAAAAGTCCGCCTCGAAAGAATTATAAAGGTCATATGAAAAAGACTCGAGCCTAAATGCATTCCTCGTGAACCAAGAACCACAAAAGGCACAGAATAGAACCACCATGACTATTTGGACATCATTGCGGGCTGCGCTTCTCAGTAGCTGTGCCGATTCATGGTCACCGCATGGCACCCTCTCATGGTTGACAGCATGTTTGTTCATAACGCTCATTTACGTTGCGACATGTTTTCTGCTCCGGTTCAGAAGCCTGTCGAAAGTGCAGTCCCGATTTAACTTCACTGATCGAGCGTCCCTCTCCCGTATGACGGGGGCAGACGCACAGGCCATCATCGAACACGCCTACACTTATGAGTTCCCTCTCTTTTTCGGCCTGTCGTTGACTTATGCTCTTACAAAGGTTTTATAGACAGATGCTTCGGCATACCATCGCCAAGGCAAGGGGATATGACTAACTTTGTTCTACCAGACTTTTGCCATACAAAACATTGCAAAGCTGCTGGTCACTAGTGACTTTGGTCGAGGGAGCAAAGTATCAAAGAGGCAAGCGAGGTGGCATGTAACATGTTGTCGCGCCGCAGTGACTAACGGTTTCGTTGGGGCTTCTAGATTCGAAGACACGGCGCTGATATTCGCGTGGTAAGCCAGCTAGCGGGAGGGGGGGGGGGGGGGTCTTTGAGAAGCTTCCGTGATTTTAATACCAATAGTGACTTTTTTTTGTTCAAAGTTTCATGCTGTTCCCCCCCGACTCTCCGCAGCTCCACGGCGCCGTTGCGAGAATGAATTACCTTCACGCCCCGTACATCCGGTCGGGCAAGATTCAAAACGGAGACCTGCTGTACGTTCTTTACGCCGCCATGACGGAGCCGGTGAGATTCATAAGACTCTATGAGTGGAGAGAACTGGCGCAATTCGAAGTCGCAGCCCAGGGAACCCTCTGGAAGATCGTCGGGGATATGATGGGAATCGACTACGCAAAGGAGCTGGGAAGAAACAACTTCAGAGATGGCATCGAGTTCATGGAAGAGGTGGAGAAATGGTCGCTCCATTACGAGGTTGATCGCCTGCGCCCGTCGCTGCCCAGTCGGCAGCTCGCCAATGCCCAGTTGGACCTCTTGACGTGGGTGTTTCCCGGGTTCATGAGACCGCTCATGCGCCAAATGGGACTCGTCATGATGGGCGACAAGATTCGCTCTTCCTTCGGGTACGTCATCGTCACGGACTACTTGTCAGCCAGCAAACAAACATGGCTCTTCCTGATCGTGCCAACTAATCCCCGGACTAGATTTCCAGAACCGAGCACGGCACTATCGGCACTGACGCTGACCCTGCTTTGGCTGCGGCAGATTCTTATGCGTTTCTTCATGCTGCCTCGCCTGACGAACCGACGTTACGTCACGTACCCGGACCCCAGAACCGGCCGCATGTTCAGCACGCACTACGTCAAAGAGCCGTGGTATAATCGACCTACGCTGTGGAAGCGCTGGGGCCCTGCCGCCTGGGCGGTTTGGGCGTTTGGCGGGATGCTTCCCGGCGATGGGGGTGCCGAGATGAGGCCCGAGGGGTTTCTGTTCGAAGATATCGGCCCCAAGAGCAAAATGGGGCTCGGCGTAGAAGAGACCAGGAACATACAGGAGATGGTTCATGCAACTGCTATGTCTTCCGGTCGTTGCCCCTTCACATCCAAGGAGTGACGGCGGGCGCTGCAAACCGTTGTGCTAAGGGCAAAGATTTTTTTTTTTTCGAAAAGGAAAAAAAAAGGAGTCTATTGAAATACTTCACTCTCTGGCAGGGGTCGTTTCGGTGTCGCGATAATGTGAGTCTTGGTCGTTTTCATGTTCTCACGGTCAAACGCCCCCCCGTATATTTTGCGAACACGCCAACCTAGTACTGGATTATCTTGTGGTCAATAAGTCATCCGCCAATTCATCCGTGTCTAGAGTAATGGAATTTGAACTTTTCTTCTCAAAACCTGCTACCAGTCGCTTTGATCAGCATCAAGTTTGTTGGTAGCGAATTTCAAGGATTTCAACAACACTTTGAAGCTGTTGAAGAACGCCAAAGGCCACGATAATGTCGCGTCAATTTTTTTTTTGGATTATGATCTCTGGAATTTGCAGGTGGACCTTGTTTTTATAGTACTTCCATACTCTGGAGAATACCCAGACATGATGGGACTTGGGCAACACATGACTTTCCAGCCGAGCTTGAATTGAGTTCTTGACCACGCCCCTCCTTGTCTGTCGCGAAAATTTGCTCCCCTCGTGCTGCGGTGTATATGTTGCCATCAAAAGAATGAGCTGGAAGTCCTGCACCATTCCCCTCATTGCGTGCTCGAAGTGCAGTGATGCGTCTTTCGGGTAGAGCGAGTACTGGGTACTCCACGACTTGAAGATACTACAAGCCATGGCAACAGGGTTGTCGCGGTAGGCTTCAATTCTCAGATCATCGATCAATGCATGTATTCTGGCCGCGGCGTCGCCACTCAGCAGGGTTCCGTTTTCGAAGGACCGTCCGTGGTGAACGATGTTGCGCTGGGTTGACTATAGGTAAGATGAGCCGATGTATGCAGCAGCGCCATCAGCAACTATGACATTGAAATGCGGACATGGCTCCCACCAGCTCGTGTCCTCAAGTCTCAAGTTTGGGTACCTGGCCATGGCATCTGTCAGCAGTCTCGCCGAGACGGCATCGAGTTCGGGGACCTGAATCTTGACGTCAACGCCTCTCGCAGCGCGATGAATCAAGGTTTGGGTTGAGAAGGGGTCGATCAACTCGGACAGGCTGAACGTCAGATTCAGACGAGCACCGCGTATCAAAGCGTCTTGTGCAGGTCTTACATATGTCAGACCAGCGACAGGCTCATTGATGGTTACTCCAAGACGCGCAAGCTCGGCGGTCAGCTCGGCTCGACGCTCGTGGGTGGCATCGCCATGAACGGCCCCATTCACATATGACTGGAAGATCTTCGCGGCTTGATTCGGGAGTTCAATCGAGAAGCCGGCTGTGGTAATGGGCTTGGTGTCCATGACAGCGCCAGTGCTGAAGAGGACTTGATCGTCGACGACTATACCCTTTGCATGCATCACTTGGCGGGTTGATCCGTTGGCACCCAAGAAAGAGTCAACTCGAATGCGACTTTCGGCTAACATTTCGAGATATTCAAGAAACTCCGGTGACTCCTAGAAATCCGTCGGGCCGAGCTTCGACGCGACGATGCAAATGTCGGCCGTGGGGTTGTGGGATCGGATGTCGACGAGCGCATTGACTACACTGAGAGCGTCACCTTGATTGCTCACTGACAGGTTGAATACGTCAGGCGACGTTTACAAGAGCTCGCGACTGGTCGAGTATGGTCGCATATGAACTTGTCGAGAACCGCCAGATGCTCCGCCCCGGATGTCAGTTTCGGCATGTCGGTCCTCGTTAAACTTCCAAGAAGCGAATCCTGGATCGGCCCGCCGTCCGGGCCCGCGCCGATATTGGTCGCGTGATTTCGAAGTTGATCTTCACGAAGGACAAACAAGTCGACGTTGAAGCCGGCGCCGGAATCCGGGGACACCGCCTTTCCGTAACGGGGTGCGACGTCGTGCGGCTTGATGCTAATGCGCTGTGGAGTCCCGTCATGGCTTGGGCCTGTTGCAATGAGCTCGCCGCCTTCCGACATTTCAACTGCATATGGTCCTTCGAGTTCGCGATGCCACAGTCGAGCTTCGAAGCGGAAGCCAGAGCGAAACTTGAGTTGCTTCTTGCTTCGCGACACAGTCGGCAACATGCGCATGATGCCGTGTTTGACAGGTCCGATTTTGTATTCGCCGTCGGTGGTCGGGAAGCGAATTCGTCTCATGTCGGCCGTGGAGACGTTTTTCTTCCAGCAGGAGGATTCATCAGAATCCCTCAGAAGACTCGGTTTCAAGCCCGACAGTGTCGGCTTCGGTCCTGGCTTGACTTGAAGAGATGCAACGTTCCAGCGAACGCTGTCCAGCATAACCGGACGATCGACGAGGCCCTTAACCCGCACATCGCGCTGAATTGAAAGTCGATCGCGCAAGAATGAATTTCCCCCCACATCGACTCCCATGTCGTCGTGGAGTTGTCCATTGTGATGAATAGGCTTTGGGGCCCGCGCTAGCCTGTCGCGCAGTCGCATATGAGACGGCAGCATTGGGTCCAAAGATTTTGTCGTTTTTGTCGTCGTTGGCGGAGTTCCATGGTGCTCGAGCGATGTCAAACTGCGGACAGCAGCCATTTGGACGTCTGCTGTTCTCCTCGGCGAATCTCGCACTGTGTTTGGAGTCAATCGGGCGGATGCTGTTCGATCGCAAGAGACACTGCTGATTGATCAATCATACAATATGGATCATAATCGTTGCGCTAAAACACGGTCTCCGACTGTGTGGAACACTGCCATATAAGCCAGCGCTTACTTTGAACCGAGAACGAAGTCTAAAACATGTCTCGGCATGCAGCGCCACGCCAATGACAACTTGATTCCATCGCCCGGACGCGATGATCGCCTCGCTTAGAGCTCAATGTTGGGCCCGGGCTGCCTGAAGATGCTTCGAATCAACTCAACCCATGCCTGGATCTCCGAGTGACTGAGAAGCCCGAGAATGGAAGTTTTCGGGAGCTTTTGTAGACTTGTAGGCCGTCAATTGTGCTTATATCCCTGCTATTCGACCTAATAACGGACGAATTCAGCATCAAGTGGGTTCTTTGGTCTTCTCAAAGGAAAACGTTTGCATAAATTCTGTCATCTGATTTAGCAATGACCATAGGTTTCATCAGTCAACAGGCTGTGGCTTGCCGTACTACCTAGCTGGTTCCAACAAAACGAAGAACGTCATGATTGTGGTAAGTGAGCACGCGAACATATTCATCTCCGGGATTGCAGCTGAGATGTGCATAAAAAACGAGTCGTAAACAGGCAGACCAGCCAGCCACTGTAGAGGGACAGCCTTTTCTTCCCCTTTTTTTCTTTTTTCCTTTTCGAATAAAGGCGGCCAATGATCGGTCTCCGCCGATTTACTCTCAGGACTCAGCTCTCAGCCGAGATTTTAGCAGCCAACAGCCAACCGGCCCCAGCCACGATGGCGTTGATGCGATCAACATGAAGGACTGACTAGTCGCACCGAAAGTCTGGAGTCGCCGGGCCGTCCCTGGCTGAAATTCTGTCTCAGTTTGCGCAATGCTTAGGCCGAAGCAACACTCGGTAAGCTATGAGCCGATATTTTGTTCAAGTTAGAAGCACTGCCAAGTGCCCGAAAGTACATAAGGAAACTTTTCTTGTTCGGCAGGCACGTGATCTAGGGCCACATATTTCCAGGTTTCCACCAAAGATAAAAAGTACACTAAGATTGGGGCCCGCATTGATCTGCCGAGTAAGATCTGGGGTGCCACGCTGCTGGCTCCTTCTAGCTGCTGCGTTATGGCAGGCGGCCTCAAAAAGTGACGCCAATTTAGCGCAGCAGCCAACAGACTCCAGAGGCTCCAGAGGCTCCATCCCAGTCGTCTGAAGGACAAGCAACCTAATTTGGCATTCTCCGACATTGTGGCAGCGATCCATGATTCGTGGCGCCATAATCCGCAAGGCGACATCTTCAAAAGAGCGTGGCCCCGCTTTCCTCAAATCATTAAGAGCATCACTGTAAAAGTAGGCAATGGCCTAGTGTCGTAATATTCTTCCTCTATCCTCGTCAAGTAATTAAGCGTGTCGCTTGCGACACGCTCCTTATGCCTCTAAACAGTGAAAGTATGCAAACCCAGTTTATGCAACCTAGGAGGTCCCACAAGAAAAGGGATCACGCGAAACTCGCAGCGGGTGAGAGTGGGGATACGTCGAATTCCAATCCTGGATTTGAAAGCTATTGTTGAACGCCTAACCCTGAGCAAAAGCTGGTCGAGATGAATTTCTTTCAAAGAGATACCTTGAATGCGACTGCTGATGGAATAACGACCTCGCTCACCGAGTACGTCTCGCAAGGTTGGAAAAGCCCATTTCGAGACGCTGCTAATTGGATTTGGCGATATTCAAGGAAATTTCACCGCTGGATAGCTGGCCAATTTCACCAAGCGGAAGCCGCTCTATGGGATTTTCTTGAACTGATAGGCCTTGGAATCTATCATGCGATAGCCGCTGTATTGTATTTCATTCTACTGACAGCCCTTCGAATTCTTAAGTGGTGCGCCATTGCTTTCGCAATTTTAATCGGCCTCCGAATTACTGTGTACGTCGGATATTGGGGTATGCGTAAGCTGTTGCAGGTTTACGCCGAGAAACGAAAAAGAAGTCTTGAGGAAAGACTACTAGCTGAGGCGAGAGAGCAACAAGCGGCGCACATACGTGAAGTCCATGCCAGGCGGGCCGCGGAAGCTGATGCTAAATTACGCCAAGTCCGAGAACAACAGGCTCGGGAGAACCAGCGGAAAAGAGATGAAGAACAAAGGCAAATAGAAGACAGAGAAAGGTACATGAAGTGGGAACAGGAGTGCGACGTTGCCTTTTGCGACAAGGTCTCGATGACCCAGTTCCCATTTCCACCACTCCGACGGTGTACAGATCCGACCTGCCAGGAGTTTGCTAAAACCCCTGCGTCAGCATGCCAACACAATGTCAAACAGTTCTTGGTAGGATCTGGCAAGTTCTCGTTGCAACTTCTGAAGAGTCTGAGACAACTTTGGCATGAGGATCGTTTCATGTCCTGCAGAGCCGATCTACAACCGGAATTTAGACGACTTGCAAATTCCCTGTTTGTGGTAGTGGACCCAATGTACAAAGAACTGAAGGCGAAACAAGCAAATTCTTCAGGAATCGAATAGAGCGAAGAGGTCAGGCAGAGTTTCAAGACGATATCCATGTGCACCATCGTTAGCTCCCAGCCAACAGAGAACCTCAACACTATCATCTACATGTTTCGCCCTTGATATATAGGATATGATTGCGCAGATCCCACGCTCTTTTTATGCCAACAACAAACCAACAACAAAATGATGGAATGGCTCGGCCAGAGGCATCACGAGCTACGTTGTTGTACATGAATTACCAAAAAGTGAGTCCAATAATGCCCTGATCACACACGTACGCAGGACGATAACATGATAGGTATATATATTTTCGAGGCAATAGTGCGTAGTACGCCATGGTGCCATTCTGAGAGAGCCCTATTGTTGCTTGATGCAGTCAGGTTCGATCATGCTGGCCACAAGAGGTTATTCAAAGTGTAACGGGACCAGCCTGGGTACCCACTCGGACATTTAAGACGCGTCGCATCTCTCCCGGCCCTGTCTTCATCTCTTCCCGCTTCACTGTAGAATGACTCGAGCATTCGTCAGGCTAGCTGTCAATATACTTGCTTGGAGCGTCACATGAAGCGCCAATATAAATATTGTAACGCATCTAAATCCATGAATCTCGCGCGATACTGAACCCGCTGGGCCTTGCTAAAGACTTTGCTCATGCCGCGGGAAACTTGTCAGCAGACAGGCATCAACGCCAACGATGTCTTGTGAGAACAGGTGCAAGCGGTGACTTGGTGAGCATGGTAATTCGACGTGTGTCCATTGCTGTGGCTAGGCTCAAGGGTTCTTGATAATACTTGAGGCACGTTTGGACTCACTTTTGTGGTGCCATTTTGCCTGGCTATCGCTGCGAGACTCAATTATTTAAGCTCTTTACAGTAATACACTGCATCACATCAGCAGCTCCGCTCCCCAGAAAGTGTGAGGTCAACATGCCAAACAAGCAGCCGAATGCTAGGGGCGTTATTTAGGGGTAATACGGAGTACATGTCTCCCTCAGAATGTCTCCCTCAGAAATAGCTTTGGCGCCGTTTGTGGAGGATGCAAGGTTCAAGCTTGCGACGCCAAGGGCGCATCGCCAACCTAACGCCCAAAACCAGGGCCACACTAAAGTCAGGTGTGTGGACCGTTGATCCGGATTAGGACTAACGCGGTATGCGCATTCGATAAACGTATTACGCGTTGTGGTTAGCCTAGATCGCAAAATGTGATTTCGGTGTGGCAGCATTTTGCCAAATCTCTCCATGTACCGTGCCACCGTTTTTTTGAGCCCCGAACGTTCCGAGGTTCCTCATGAATGGTGATTGTTTCTTTGCACTGGCCCTGGAACGTTGCTTGTAACTCTCACTCCGAGGCGCCCGGTGCCCCTGTACGGAGGGGGTAAATCTGTATTCTATTTCCAATACAAAGTGGCGGCGAAAGGGGGCTTTGTAAGCTAAGGAAACAGGAAACAAGTATAAGTTCACACAATATTCCTCTCTAGAGTTTTATTTGGATTATTACTATTCTCTGCGTAGCCCTCAGTCTCTTACCTTGGTCTTACCTCCGACTTCTTGTTCACACACTTTAATTATGAAGTGTATTACAGTCATCGTGGCCACTCTTGTAGGCGTTAGCCTCGCATCGCCAACGAAGACTGATCCGCGTTGCAAGGTGAGTACAGCATCTAGCTCGGCAGTCAACACTACTTCACTGTGTTATTACATACTTTGTGGAGGACTAACCACTCTATAGGCTGCTGCATGTCCGCCTAACACTAGTTGTTGGATTAATGAGGTGGATCAGAAGGCCTACTGCCCTGGTACTTCGCAATTCGGTTAGGTGTGGTGAAGAACAGAGTAAACTGGATTCTTAGTTACTACTGTGTGACTAGGATCGTGACCTCTCGAGACCTCTCTTGGGAGCTCCCTAGCTAGCTTCTAGGCCTCGGTTCTATCGGCTTTGTCGGATCAAATCGGCCACATCGGATCCCTAGTCATGTGGCCTAGCCTCCCTAGTCACATGACTCTTAGCTAGATAAAAACCCTGGATCCCCTCCCTGATCATAGAAAATTAACTCTCTCTTCGTTGCCTTTGGCTTGGATTGTTCAATTGAGGTTATTACGAGATGATTTGAAAAGATACGAGGTTTTTGCCTAGCCATCTAGCTATGGCTATCCCTATTGACCGCTTGGATCTTGGTGATGGACCGAAAACCTCACTGACATTGATTTCAATATCCGACCCCTTTGATAATGTGCGCCGATATCATCATCATCATCATCATCATCATTATCGTCAAATTCTTCATTTTCGACATTTTCGGGTGGTTGATTTCGCCTGACAAATTACTAGAATAAGGCTACCTAGGGGGGAGTGTATAAAGGTTCCAAACTCTGTTGACCTTCTCTTATATACTACAAGTAATATTTACTATATACCCTACCTTATATATGGATAGCTGTTTAGTAGGCTATTACTTTCTTTATAATACCTTCTTATATTATGCCTAACTGAGGCTATGTAAGGTCATAGCATTTTATAAAGACCCAGAGTAAGACCCTTTTCTACCCTTATTTATATAGCTTTCTTATGTGCTGTATAGATAGTCCAGACAGCTAGATAGACATCACTATCACTACCCACACCGTCTCACAGTTCCCACAGCTTCAAGCATTCATTGGATTTTTATGGGAGCCCAAGTGACAGATGTTGCTTATTTGGAGCTTAGTAGTAATAGCCTTAACTATCTACACCAGTGCCAGTAGCCAGGGTCTGCGTGCTTCCCCTGGGTTGTAAGTGCGAGTGCGAGGTGCTCTCCACCCAATCGTTAGCAGCAACTGGAGGGGGTTGAATTCATGTATATTCAAGATGATGCATGTTCTGCGTTGCGACCCCTCCCTCCCCTTCCCTTCTCCCCTTCCCTCAATTCTCTGGGATATTCCTTCCTTTTCATCTTTGACCTTGCCCCTCATTTTCGACGTCTTTCCTCGTGCTTCCGAACCCCTCCAAACCCCCCCCAGGCCTCTGTTTTTATCCAACACCTCTCTCTTTGATGCTGAGTGTCTGGCCCTGTGCAGCTTCGGGAGGAAAAGGCAGGTGCTCACTATTGTGTCCTTCTGGATTGGCTCAATACCGCAAACAGCGCCCTCAGCCAGTCTTCCACGCGCTAGTGATACGTTGACCTTTCTTCCTGCTCGATGGTTCATCGCAGAGATGACAGAGACTACTCGGAAGTCTCGAGTGTCCCATTGCCGAGCGGCTCTCCTGGGGCAAACGCAAGCAAGGCAGCTGGTATCTTGAGGCCTGCCAGCCTTGGATGTTGCGCTTTCCCAACTTTGTGACAAGCTCGCCTAGCGCCATGCCTACCCTTTTGGTCAGCTACATTCATTCTTTCCCTTGATGTGCCTCGCATAACACTCACGAGTGGGAAATAATAAGCGAGCACGTGCTTTCTGATTGAATAAATTCGCGTCCTTCTTATGTTTGGTTTTGCTCTCTTTTCTTTTCTTTTCTTCCACGAACGCGTGGGAGGAACCCTTCCATCGCCGCTTATTACTGACGCTTAAGAGGTTAGGTTAGGTGTTGAGATTGCCAGGACCCTGCGTGAGGCTACTAACACCTGGCATGATTAGCAGGTCCGGTAAGTACCCGGCATAATTTTTGGGTTCTCTTTTTGTGTCCCTGGTATTGCACTACCTCTAGGTAACACACCCTTTTTTTTCATTGCATTCGGGGGCTTGTCTGTCGATGTGAAGAAGAAACTCACCTTCCTGTCTCTTATGTTTGGTTTTGCTTTCTTTTCTTTTCTTTTCTTCCACAAACGCGTGGGAGGAACCCTTCCATAGCCGCTTATTACTAACGCTTAAGAGGTTAGGTTAGGTGTTAAGATTGCTAGGACCCTGCGTGAGGCTACTAACACCTAGGATAATTAGCAGATCTGGTAAGTACTTAGCATAATTTTTGATTCCTCTTTTTTTTTCATGTCCCTAGTATTGATTTTTTTTTCTTTCGTTCCATTACACAGAGGGAGTCCGAGTCGTCGGCCTCAGCCGCTTATCACTGACGCTTAAGGAGATCGCGCGGGCAGATGAGCAACGCTCGACAGACCAGATTGGGTGCCCAGATTGGGTGCCCAGATTGTGTTTGATGGAAAGGGGTTTGCTGACATGAAGTTATTGTGCAGTGGGAGATTGAACAGCTATTGCAAAGAAGATGAGGGATGCTTTGGAAGAGAAAAGTCGATGCTGATGGGAGGGAAAAGAGGAACAAAGGGGGCATTTTATAGCAGGGATCAGAGGGACTAGCCAGCGTGCCAATGCATATCATATGAAAGCCTTTTCAAGCTCTTGTTTGATTTTTTTTTTAAGCTCGTACGCCACAGAGTGGAGAATTGCATGTACATTGTAGTCTCCGGGATGCAGATGAGTCACGCTCTAACAAACTTGGCCTCGCAGTTGCTTCGTCGTGAAGAGCCTGGATGCACGCCATTACGCAGGATTAGGTTTGATGCGCAGGGCCCTGCTATTGTTGGAAATAAAGTTGAGGAGGGCGCCTTGAGGAGGAGTTTATTCCCGTCCGCATAATGCTCGCTGGGTTCACAAATGTCATCATCGCCAAGGGATTGGCTTATTTTACGGACTAGTTAGAAAGGCTATTACTCGCCACACACCCACACGTGAATCGCACTCATAGTTATAGCACATTTCCCCTGTATAGCGGCATAGATGACAAAGTTAATGTGGCTTTAGGGCTGATATTAATAATGATCCTTGTGTTATTCATGAATTTGATAATGTTGATAATATTAAAGGAGGAAGAAATTCACCCAAGATGCACAAGGCTACCTTATACTACTAAGTGCAGCCTTGCAGTATCACGTCTATTTTCAATGCCCGGGATGCGAAATGTGGCTACATTAGAGTTGTGGGACAAGACAGCTACTTACGGAACGTTGACCATAGCGAGAAATAGGAGAACACTGCCTATGATAGACTCAACTATTCAAGCAATGTAGGTAATCTCTCAGCGTCGTGTTTCCTAAAGACGACCGAGAATACAGGACGAATAGTTCTGTGAAAAAAAAAGAACCGGATTATTCTATTCTACAAAACAAGGTCCTCACGTTGATTTTCTCAGATAGCCAGTGTCACTCCAGAACTTCCCTAATCAACGACTTCAAGCTGACTAATGTCAATCACCAAGTCAATTATGCTTGGTATAAAAGCTACGTCATTCTTGTTATTCTGCAGTCAGGGATTTTTTTTGCACAAAGTCCACAAGTCGAAGATATCCTGTCCATCCACGAGTACTCGGGCTCAATTATTCCGCTACGACAGTGGACAAAATCCGAGAGAAGATGCGTTTGTCGAACCGCTCATGTTCAGTCACGGGAATTAAGGCGCTACGAGATGTAAGCAGTATACATGACGTAGGTAGTCACTCGCATGACAACTTGAATTGAAGAGGCTTGAGAAAACTTCTAGGATGACTTAATCCAATCTACTGAAAGTAAACCAATAGCCAGTAAAACGACCAGCTGTTTAATGATACGATATAATGGTGCGGTGTTGTCCATTTAACCCAAAAGATCAAACTTGACTAGTCAATTTTTTTTTTTACTCTGTCTTCTTGGCCTGATTGCCCAC
The DNA here is from genome assembly GCA_024072835.1 of Epichloe amarillans. Lineage (NCBI taxonomy): Eukaryota > Fungi > Ascomycota > Sordariomycetes > Hypocreales > Clavicipitaceae > Epichloe > Epichloe amarillans. The sequence goes on along the minus strand of CP099637.1, from coordinate 877,556 downwards.
AATGGTGACGAACTCGCATCCATCCAGCTGAGCGGGCGTGCCATCGGACCAAAAATAAGTCAAGTCGTACCATGGACCAGAGTCAAGGTCGAAATTGGCTTTACACAATGCGAACCCGCCCTTCGACCCGGCCGGCTGATTGTGGTGCAGTTCAAGACCCCGGGAGGACGGGTTCAGCGTCCAGTCCGAATCAGCGGCACGCGGGTATCGAGTACAGTTCCCAAAGGAGAACAGAAACTGCAGCGTCTGACCGCCTCCGAATCCTCTTTGAAAGTCAATGTATCCGCCGTGGTTGAGCGTCTCGCCTGTGGTGCTGAAAAGTGTTCCGCCCATCATGCGCGCAAGCAGCTGCGGGCTGGTTTTGTCCAAACCGACGTAGTATAAAGTTCTGGCCGGGAACCCAAGAGCCTTCTCGTTTGGGTTTGGCCGCAAGGATAGCTTCCGATTGTTTGTCGCGGGGTTGGTTGAGCGGACATGAAATTTGAGTTCCCCCCGCGTCCCTCACCCATTTGGCGCAGGCGGCGGGCTGAATGAGTGCCACGATGGCGTAGAGAGAGAGTCCGAAAGCTGTGAACAACATTGTTGGTCGAGATGGGGAAGATTGTTGGAGCAATGGGATGAGATGAGATTGTGGATGATTTTCCAGCATGAACAATCATTACGGCAGGTCCTTTATGTAATGGCGATTTACGGACGTAGAAGCGAAATTCACGACGTTTACTCCGTACATCCCCAATTAAGATAGTCAAGTCAGCATGCTCATCGATATGGCTGGGATCCGTACAGACCCTAGCGTCTCTTGGTGCGCAAAAGAAAAAGAAAAAGAATACGAGTAAATGCTACGTTAATGTACTAGGGGCGTGATCCTGATGATCCAAGCCGCAGTCTTGTAGACGGGGCTAGGTATAAGTCAGCTGTTGATTGTGAATACGGACTATTATTACTCCGTACAGGTGGAGAGTTCGTATAAGTCAGCTGTTAATTGTGAATACTGTTGGACCGCGAAGCTAGGGTTCAATGTGGTGACCTCTATTGAGTTGTCTAACCCTATAAGAGGGTGCGGACTACGGTCTAAATACCTAAGTACCTGTACTATTAGTGGGGTACTAGTATAATAATAAAACATACTATAAAACTACAAAGGTCTTAGAAAATAACTTACGTAAGGTGAATTCCTATCTTAGCTAGTTAAATAGTAAGACTATTATATAGTAGGGTTAATTATGCCCTTAATACACCCCCCTAGGGGACCTTATTTAAGGTTCCCTATAATAATTCTAAATTAATTAAATTAGTTAAATTAATATTATAACATTTAAAATTAATTCTATAGTGTAAAAAACATAGTTAATTAGTTATAATCCTATCTAAATTAAGGTTATTATATAATACTTATTCTTTAGGTTCTTTACTAAGTATACTAGTAGGTAGTTATATAAGCCCTAGTGCCTTATAGAAGCTTATAAAAGCAGTCTTTATAAGAGGCTTTATAAGGCTATTAGTAATTATCTCTTTAGTAATAATCTAAGTAATATTAAAGGTTTCTTTTATAATCTCTTAATAAAGCTAGTGGTAATAAATATTAATATACTAAAGCTTTATAATAAGCTTAATAAACTCTTCCTTAAGGAGGTAAATAGTTTATATATTATTATATTTAATCTTAAGTGTGTTATTACCTAGGTATAGCCTAACCTCTTAATATAATTATCTAAAGGCTATAAGCTCTTTACTATAATAAGAGAGTGCTAGGAGCTTTATTTTAGTTAATAATATTATTATAGTAGCTTACTTTCTTACCTTAAAGAGTATAGGTCCTTTAAAGAGCTATATAATATTGTGAGGCCTCACTCACAACAACAACACCCGGAACGCTAACGCGCACCACGCGGCGGGTTAGGCCCTAGGGCTAGGTCCACGTGACGCTAGCAAGCCACTAGCTATAAGCTCCTAGCTCGCACACATAACACACTTAGACCTAGCAAGCTTTAGTAAATATACAAAAGCCCCTATACCTCTTGCCTAGCTATTATTATTATTATAATTCTAAAGCTTTACCCACTAGCTACCTAAGAGTAATATAGGGGGGAGAACTACCTAATCCGCTAGAGTAATGTTAGATAATAACTAGACCTAATTAAATAAGGGTAGCACTATAGCTAATAATACACCACGCTTTACTAAGACTAGAACTAAATTAGTACCCTCTAACCTTAGGGCTAAAACTATAGTAATAACTAAGCAAATTACTTAGCTTAAGAAACTCTAGAAGCTATAGAAGAGGGAATAAAAGCTTATTAGCTTGCTATAACTAAACACAAGGGAAGATAAAATAAAAAGATAGCAAAGAGCTAGCATACCCTTAAGCTATAGTAGCTAAGAGGTAAAAGTCTAGAATATTACTAACCTCTAATACCCTATAAACCTATAGAAGCATAAGATCTAGATTAATAACCTAAACTATGCCTTTAATAGGGCAAAGCAAAAGTATTAGCATAACTACTAAAAGATCCTATTTACACTTAACTATATATATAGTAACTATAGGGTAAGATAGGACTAATACCTTAAGAAATAATAGGCTAATAGCTAGGATAACCTTAAAGATAACTAGGATAAATTTAAGACCTAGACACTTATACTACTCTAAGACATTACTAACTATAACGCTTAAATAGCTACGTAGCTAGAAAACGCAAAACAACGCAAAGGCTAGAGCCCTATTAAATTTAGTATCTTCCTAGATTTGCTTAAGAAACACCTAGAAAGAGCCACTAAAAAGTTATATGCTTTTATATTCTTTGCAAAACTACTCCTTAAATTACAGAACTATATTAACCTATATGCCTCTATTACTAGAAAAACTTAAGAAAAGGTTATATAACTTGCCTAGTGATTTTAGGAGGCAATGCTAAAGAGTAAGCGAAGGCCTAAGTACTTAGAAGATAAAGGCCTATATAAGGCTCCCTAGCACTAAAGACATAACTCCTTATAAGGCTATAAACCTTATGAAAATCAGAGGAACAAAGACTAGGAGAAAACGCTAGCTACTTACCTAAATAATAGCAAACCTAGGTATAAAAGGCAATATTTTAATTATAATAGCATAGAGCACCTTACAAATAGATGTAATAAGCTAAAGAAAGAATACTAAAGGGGCTAGGAAAACTTCCTAAGGCAGAAGTAAATGCCCTTACCTTTGCCTCTAATACTAAGGTACTAATAGGGTGTTAATTCTATACACTAGTTACTATTCATAGGCATAAAGACATTAAAACAGCGGCGGATCTTAATAGTGTTAAAATAATGCTATTTATAGCACTATTTTATAGGCCCACTAGTTGCCTTGTTGCGTTGTTACAACGTTAGTTACAGGCGTTGCTTGCAGCGTTCTGTTGTGACCCGCGTTGTTCCCACAACCAACCCGCGGGCTTGTATGACTAAGCTAACTAGGTTACCCTATAGGGAAGCTAAAATTGACTGTAACTAGGCAACTAGTAGTTGTATAAAAGGCTAATGTATACTATTCGAATCCTTGAATTTTTCTGGATTTAATAGTATATTTTGTTAATAGGGTTGTCTATTAAAAATGCTTAGTTAGACCACCTAGGCAGCTAGTTTATATAGCCGTGAGTTAATTTTTTATTTTTCCTATACAAATGAGTTTTGCGGAAAATAAAAAGTAGCTCCTAAGACCTCTCTAGCAACCTAGATCCTCTAATACAGTTAGTAGGTCTATGAGGGGACTAGAAATCCTCTTATTGCTTGTTAGACTATCTATACTAGCTAGGAATTAACTATATTTAACTATTAAAGCTCTCTATCTTATAGAATACGCTATAATCTAGTGAATCTAGAAGCCACCGCATTAGAATCTAGTAGGGAGGTTTTCCTATCCCTCTAGCTAGATTCCCTTCCTATTTTTAATAGGTTATAAGCCTAGAAGGCCTATAGATTACTACATTACTGCGTTATTTTACTGCGATTACTGCTTGATTTTAGGTATAGTTACTACCTACTATACCTATAGGCTCTTAAGATTACAAAGGAAACCACTAGAAGTTAAAGCTTTTTATTTACTAGCGCCACGCATTGCAACATTAGACCCTTAGTGTTAAATTAACTACAGCCACAACCCGTAACCACTATATTGCAATCTGTAACTATCTAGTTATAACTATAACCTCTTTTAGTGATCCTATTCACTACTGCGACTGTTATATTTGACATTATTTACAATAGTAAATACGCTGTATCCTTTAAAATCATTAGATATCTAGTATACCTATACTAGGCTTTTTAACCTATTACATTACGTTGCACGCACTATACATTACGTTGCGTTGCGTTGTGGCTTCTGTAATACCTATTATCTACGATTCCTATCCTTAGTGTTAAGAAATTTTCCTCGCGGAGATTCTTCTCTGCTATTTTTCTGCCCGCGCATACTAAAGACCTACTTTTTAGACCTAAGGGCTGCCCTCTTAAACGGCCCCCCCACACATTTTACGTACGCAACTAGATTGTAACATAAGCAATTTCTAGCGCGCGTTATTTGCAATAGGAATAAATTTAGAGATTTAACACAGGGACTTTTAGAAGATAGCACTACCTAGTTATAAGGGTAAGGCCCTTGCTATAGGGTCTTCTAGCCCCCCTAGGGACCCTAGTAGGATAGATATAGAAGGTTAACTAGCTATTTAGGCCAGTGCTCTATAGCTATAGATATAGAGCCAAATTAAATAACAAGGCAAGACCTTATCTAATTTTATTAGGCATAGCGAGGAAAATCATATTAAAAATAAGGCTAGCATTAATAATCTTCTAGAGAAATTAACGCAAACCATAACTATTATATAAGGTCTTTAGGCTTCTAATAGACCTAAGGAAGAAAATACTAAGGTTTTAGAAGAAGACCTAGCTATTACTTCTGCGAGCGTACCTTCTAGTAACTTATAAGCTACCTTTAATATAGGTGCTATAAAGGAACTAAATAAGAAGGTTTACTCTATTCCAGAGGGAGCTAAGCTAAAAGGCCCTAAAAATTATAATTAGTGGAAGCAAGCCCTAAGCATATAATTTAGAGCTCTAGGATTACCTAAATTTATAGATAATCTAAGCCTAGCAAGCTATCTAGCTAACTATAACTAAGCTATTCTTTTAATAATATTAAGAGATAGTTATTAACTAGGACCATAGGCTGCTATATATTAGCAAAAATCCCCCGAAGAAGCCTATAAAGTCCTTATTAGGTAGTATTCGCAGAGTGCTAAAATCTAGCGTGGTACGCTATACACTAGCTACTATTCCCTAAACTTTTTAAGTTATAAGGGATCTTTAGAGGCTTTTAATGCTAATTTTAATAATTTACTAGCTAGACTATAACTTTGTAGTGTAGAGATCGCCCCTATTAATTAAGTAAATCATTATATTAATGCATTAAAGCAGACCTTTCCTAGTTAGGCTAAGAGACAAAGATTTACTATTAGAGCTTCTAGGGCATAAGGACTGCCTGTAAATACCCTAAATTTACAGTTCCTTATGGCAGACTTATTAGAAGAACAGAGGGACAAAACCTCCCCTATAGCTAAAGCCCTTAGTTATAAGGCTTCTAATAATAAGGGAAATTCTAAGGACTAGGAGAAGAAATCTTCTAATCCTAACCCTAAGAAGGACTCTAACGCCACTAAAGAGTAGGATAAGAAGGATTCAAACCCTTCTAAGGCCTCTAAAAAGAAGCAAAAGAAGAAAAAGAGTAGTAATAGGGAAAAACAGAAAGGAAAAGAAGCTGCTTTTGCTTTAGGCTATACCCTAGCCACAGGATACGTTAAAGAATTAGATTCTAATGAATCTAGCAGTAATAATAGTAGTGATTCTAATTCTAATTTAGATAGTTCTAGTGCCTCTACCACTAGTAACACTACTAGCAAGCCTACTTTTAGCTACTCTAACGATGTGGTTAAAAACTCCCTTTTGTATAATACGGGTTCTTCCTGTCACATTTGTAATAATAGGGCTTCTTTTAGGGACTTTAAACCTCTAAAGAAAGGTAAAACTAGCGCTATAATTACAGTAGGAGGACCTATTTTTCCTAAAGGAAGAGGCACAGCTGTTTTCAACGTTCTAGTCAAGAAAAATCCACTAGAATATAGGCCTTTAGCTCTGCTAGATGCCCTATATTTCCTAGGTATAGATACTAACCTAGTTAGTGAGTTATCCCACTATCTAAAGGGAGGTTATCTAGCTAAGGACTAGCTATTCCTAGCCAATAAAAGCCCCTATAGGTTATTAGAACCTGCTAAACACGGCTTCTTTTTATAGATTAAGGGGCAACTTACTCCCACAATCTATAAGCATTTAACCCACCTCTCCTTTATAGGCTCTCAATATTGCAACTAATAACAGCAACGACAACCAAGAGCTTATAAGACTAAATTAGGGTTTTCCTACCCTATAGAGGTTTAAATTCCGTAACTAGCTTTTAATCCCAAGGAATATTAACGAATTAAAGAGCTAGAAGATAATAATTTAGAAGATTCAGCCCTATGTCCCACCGAAGCTCCTCCTAGTTAGGCATCTTCTACAGGGGGTTTAGAAGGTCCATACCCTAATGACTTAGGTAACAATAGTGGCCGTCTATTGCCCCTAGAGGCCTGTGATTCTTAAGAGGCCTAGTAACAGAGGGAGCTAGGGGATAATAGCCCTAAAAAGCTAGATTCTAGTTATAAGAAGTTACTAGATTTAGCCCTTCTTTAGCATATTCAATTAGGCCACATAGGCCTCCCTTTACTAAAGAAATCATCGAAATTAGCTAAAGGGATCCCTAATTTTTCCGCCATTAAAGAAAAGGATTTTAACTGCATAGCCTGTATACAATCTAAAGCTATTAGAAGACTAACTAAACAACCTATTTAGGACCCCCCTAGAGTTCTAGATATTTTAGAGGGAGATATAGTTAAAATTAAACCTATACCGCATAATAAGAAGGCCATAGTCCTTATACTTATTAATCGAAAATCCTAGTATAAATGGTGCTTTTCATTAGCTAATAAAGAAGGTTTAACCCTTTCTTTAGCTATTAAGGGCTTCTTTAGGGCCTTGAAAAATCGATATAACGCGTATCCTAGGCACCTTCACTTTGACGGAGGTACTGAAATTAATAACGAACTTTAGTTATAGTTATCTTCTAAGGGAATTTGCTTTAGTACCTCTTGCCCCTATATTCACGAACAGAATGGGCTAGTTAAGAGGGCTATTAGGGTTATCCTTAACTAGCTTAGGGCTACACTTTAGTGGTCTAAGCTACCCTTATATCTATAGTCTTATATCCTTCTAGCTATAGTGGAATTAGTTAATATTATAGCTAATACAACTAAACCTTTAACCCCTAAGTAGCTATTTCTAGCTAACTTAGAGCCTAAGACTTCCTATGAGCCTAATTTCTTAAAAATTAGGGCTATAGGTTCTTATTGTGAGGTTCTAATACCTCCGGAGCAGAGATCTAAGCTTTAAAAGCTAGCCCCTAGGACTATCCCTAGCTAGTTACTAGCTACTCTAGGTTCTACTATTTATCTTGTTTATATTCCCTCTAAAAGGTTAGTTATAAAGACTAGCTTTGTTAAAATTATAGAGGATATAGGCTCTGTAGGGTCCCCTAAGCCTTTAGGGACTAATCCTTTAGAGGGAGAAGCTAATATCTTATAAGATAATCTAGAAGTTTAGGATAGTTACCTAAAGCCTCCTAAAAGCTTAGCGCCCGCAGCGCCCGCAGCGCCTATACTAACAGCCCCTAGGGCAACTAATACAGCGCCTATAACAGCGCCTGCAACGCCTCTAGCGCTACCCCTAGAGAGCCCTAGCTCTAGCGCCCCTAATAAGGGTGCTATCAAAAAACCGTTTTTAGATTTAGATTCTTTAATTAATTCTGATTCTATGGATATTGATAATTTTAATATATCTTTATACGTTAAGGAGATATGCTTCAAGGCATAACAAAGGGCTAAATTATCCACTAATAACGATTCGGATACCCCTAAGACCTAGAAACAAGCTTTAAAAAGTAAGGATAGTTAAAAATAGATAGATGCAACATTTAACGAATTTAAACAGCTTCTAGCTGCTAGAACCTTCAAATTTATAGGGATAGACCAAATTCCTAAGGGCTAGAGAGTTCTAAAGAATAGGCTTGTTTACAAGCTTAAAAAGGATAAAGAAAATAATCCTCTAAAGTACAAGGCCTAACTCATTGCTAAAGGGTTTATGCAAATAGAAGGTTAAGATTATATTGAAACCTACGCTGCAACTAGCATTCCCCCTAGTTAGCGGATTTTACTAGCCCTAGCGGCTTATAATAACTAGGAAGTTAAACAGGTTAATTTTATAGGGGCCTTTCTAAACAGTCCACTAAAGGAAGCTATCTATATGCAAATTCCTAATGGATTTACTAAATTTGCTAAGTCTACACCTAAAGTAGCTAAGTTACTTAAGAAGTATAGCTATAAACCCTCTTAAAAGCAGGTTATCTTCCTATAAAAAGCTTTATATGGATTAAAACAAAGCTCTAGAGAGTGGCAATAGGTTTTAAAGGACCTTCTTTAGAAGCTAGGCTTTTAACCCCTTATATCTAACCTAGCTGTCTTCTTTAACCTAACTACATCTACATATATAGCAACTTATGTGGATAACTGCCTTCTAATAGGACTAGATCTAGCTTATATTAATAGGCTAAAGAAGCTACTTTATAAAGCTTATCCTATAGAAGACCGTGGGCTAGCTAAATTTTTCCTAGGCATTTAAATCACTAGAAATCAAAAGAAAGGGACCCTAACTATCCACTAGTCCTAGTACATTTCTAAAGCCCTAGAAAGATTTAATATAAAAGATGCTAGACCTATTAAAATTCCTCTATAACTAGGAATTATAAAATAGGTAGACTACCTAACTAAACCTCTTTCCCCCCTTAATTACAAGCTATATTAGAGTATTATAGGGACTATTATGTACCTAATGCTCCTTATAAGACCTAATATTGCCTTTCTAGTTTAGTGGCTTTCCACAGCGCTAGCTAAGCCATTTATAGAGCATCTTAATGCTTCTAAACATCTGCTTAGGTACCTTTTAGGCTCTATAGGTTATTCTATAACTTATAGAAGGTCTAAATCTACTGTTACAGCTTTTGCAACCCTTATTGGCTTCTGTGATAGCGACTTCGCGGGTGATAAGTCCTCTAAATTAACCTATGCTTATCTCTATAAGCTAGCTAAAGGACCTATTAGCTAGAAATTAAAGAAAGCAACTACAATAGCTTTATCCACATTAGAGGCTAAATCTAATGCCTTATGTGAAGCTATTAGGGAGCTAGAGTGGCTTTACGGTCTCTTTAAAGAGATAAAGCTACCTATAGCACCTCTAGTACTGATTTTTAGTGATAACTAAGGCGCTATTACAACCGCTAATAACCCTGCTCTTTATAGCAGAACAAAGCATACCTTGCTAAAATTTAACTATACTAGAGAAAAGGTATAGAAGGGTATAGCTAAGGTTATTTATATTAATACTAAAGAGATGCTTGTAGATGGTTTAACTAAGCCCTTGCCCTATGATAAACTTTAACAATTTATCTAACTATTAGGTCTTACGAATACAAAGGCCTAGTTTAAAACCAACTAAAAAGTTAAAAAACCCGAAAAATCAACAAAAAACACTAGAATTACGCCTAAAAGTTATTGATTTTACTGTTTTTAGTCTAAAAGTTATTGGATTTATTATTGAATTTATAGTTAACTTAGATATCTATTAAAGAGCTAAGTCTAGGTATTGAATTAGTTACCTTATACTTTTCTAGAGGGAGTGTTAAAATAATGCTATTTATAGCACTATTTTATAGGCCCACTAGTTGCCTTATTGCGTTGTTACAACGTTAGTTACAGGCGTTGCTTGCAGCGTTCTGTTGTGACCCGCGTTGTTCCCACAACTAACCCGCGGGCTTGTATAACTAAGCTAACTAGGTTACCCTATAGGGAAGCTAAAATCAACTATAACTAGGCAACTAGTCGTTGTATAAAAGGCTAATGTATACTGTTCGAATCCTTGAATTTTTCTGGATTTAATGGTATATTTTGTTAATAGGGTTGTCTATTAAAAATGCTTAGTTAGACCACCTAGGCAGCTAGTTTGTATAGCTATAAGTCGATTTTTTATTTTTCCTATATAAATGAGTTTTGCGGAAAATAAAAAGTAGCTCCTAAGACCTCTCTAGCGACCTAGATCCTCCGATATAGTTAGTAGGTCTATGAGGGGACTAGAAATCCTCTCATTGCTTGTTAGACTATTTATACTAGCTAGGAATTAACTATATTTAACTATCAAAGCTCTCTATCTTGCAGAATACGCTATAATCTAGTGAATCTAGAAGCCGCCGCATTAGAATCTAGTAGGGAGGTCTTCCTATCCCTCTAGCTAGATTCCCTTCCTATTTTCAATAAATAGTTACGCTAAGATTAATATTATTAGCGCTAAGTTTACCTAGACCTATAAGCTTAATTAGGCTAAGGCTATAGCACCTATTATTAAGGCAGTAGGGGCGCTTATAGTCCCTTAATATAGTGTCTATAAGGTACCTATTACTATTAAAGACTCTAGAGAAGAAAAAAAGGACCTTAAGCTACTATATGTAGCTATAGATAAGGACCTAAGACCTAGGGGAAGCCTTATATTAATTAGAATACATACACTTATAGAAAAGCATGTATATCTTTATTTACACTCTAGAGAGTAGTGGTTTAAGAAGCGAAAAATAGCCTTTTTACTTATAACTCCTTATAAGTTTATGAGGGTAACGCGTAATAAGACTATTATATACGCTATTATAAGGGTTATAGAAGATAAGTTTATTACCCTTAAAGATAAAGAGGAAGCAAAAGCATATAGAACTATTAAAAATATCCCTAAGAAACTACATAAGTTTAAAGATATATTTGCATTAGATAAGGCAGGGAGCCTGCCCTCTAGAAAAATAACTAACCACGTAATTAACCTAATACTAGGGGCTATGCCTCTATATAGGCTAATTTACCCCCTCTCCTAGGGCAAGCTAAAGGAGCTTCGCAAATATATTAATAAAAACCTATAGAAGGGCTAGATAAGACCCTCTAAGAGCCTTGCAAGCGCGCCTATCCTATTTATACTAAAGAAGGATAGGACGCTTTAGCTATATATAAACTATAGGGGACTTAATAAGGTAATATAGAAGAATTACTATGCCCTCCCCCTAATTTTAGAGATCCTAGACTAGTGCTAAGGGGCTTGTTTTTTCTTAAAGATTAATATTAAGAATGCTTACTATTAAATTTAAATTAAAGGGGGTAATAAGTAAAAGACTGCTTTTCGCATATATTATAGACACTATAAATACCTTATAATGCCTTTTAGGCTAACTAATGCCCTAGCTACTTTCTAGAACTATATTTACAAAGCGCTTTATAGGCTAGTTAACACTATTTACGTAGTGTATCTAGATAATATCCTTATTTTCTTTAAAACGTAGGAAAAGCACACTATATATATTAAGGAAGTTCTAGAATATATAAGGTTAGCAGAGTTATATATAAAGCCCTTAAAGTGTTTATTTTACTAGGAATTAGTAAAATTCCTAGGGTTTATCCTATTAGTTAATAGGATTTTAATAGATATATAGAGGGTTACTATAATCTAAGACTAGAAGGAGCTAATAAGCTTTAAGGATATCTAATCCTTCCTAGGGTTTTATAACTTCTACTAATAATTTATCTATAAATACTCTAGGATTATAGCACCCCTATATGCGTTAATAAAAGGCAGTTAAAATAGCATCTAGACTAGGAAGTTTATATTTAAAGCAAAGGAATAGCTAGCATTTTGCTAGCTAAAAGACGCCTTTTAGCAGGCACCTCTCCTCTATTATTATAACCTAAGTTAGCTAGTATATATTAAGATAAATACTTTAGTCTTTATAATAGTAGGAATCTTATCTTAATAGGATAATAAGGGTTGCTAGTATCCTATAGCCTTTTAGTTAAGGAAGTTTATAGACGCTAAACATAACTATAGCATAGCTAATTAAGAGTTACTTACTATAGTAAAGTTATTTAAACACTAGCAATATTACATTAAAGGCATAGTAACCCTAGTAAAGGTCCTATTAGACTACTATAATTTATAAACCTTTATAAGGTAGTAGAAGTTAAATAGAAGGCAGGCTAGATAATGCATATTCCTTTGCCCCTTTCACTTTATAATTAAGCATAGACTAGGAAAGAGTAACCCTATAAATACGCTATTAAAAAGGTCTAATTACAAGAGCAAACCCCTAATAAATAGGGTACTCCTACTAGAACTTAAAAAAAAGATAGTAGCTACTAAAGAACTAGTAAAAGTAAAGATACTAATATATTAAAGAAGATATAGTAAGATGCCTTTAGGGGAGGAAAATGCCCTAGTCTTAGTAAAGAGGTATAGTAAGATGCCTTTAGGGAAGGAAAATATCCTAGCCCTTATAGTAAAGGCTTGCGTAGCCTAGTTAGAAAGCTAGATAGCTACTATAGATCTAGTAAAAGGTTAGCTAAATAAAGGTAATTTCTAGGAGAAGGTAGTGTATATCTAGGACGCTAGCATAGCATAAGAGATCTAGGGGGCTATTACATTACTAGATCCCTACTAATCTAGACTAAATAAACCATTAGCGTAATTACTATAGAAGGCATAGGATTAAGACCTAGATTTATAAAGATAAAGCAGTAAGATTAACTCCCTAGTAAAAGGGAAGGGAAAAGCTAGTCTATAGTTATGTAGCGTAAGGGGTCTCCTAATATACTAAGACTAAGTAGTTATTCCCTAAGAGCTTATCTTATAATAGGAGCTTCTATAGCTACACTATAATAATTTGCTAGTAAGTTACTTTAGGACTAAGCGCACTCTTAAGCTATTAAAGCGCTACTTCTAGTGGCTAGCTATAAGTAAGTCTATATTAGACTATGTTATAAGCTATGTAACTTACTAATAGGTAGTAGCTAGAAAGCATTGCCTATATAGAAGCCTTAAATCCCTACTAATACTAGGGTAACTATAGGCAGAAATCTTAATAGATTTTGTTATAGGGCTACCTATTGCGCGGATAGGTAAGCAAGAAGCTAACGCAATCCTAGTGATTATAGACTAATTCACTAAGTACTCTGTCTTCCTACTAGTAACTACTATAATTAACATAGCTAAATTAGCAAAGCTTTTCTATAAAGAAATCAAACTATAATTTAGGGCACTAATAGGCATTATATCTAATAGGGGATCTGTCTTTATAAGCTAATTCTAGTTAGACTTATGCTACCTATTTTGCGTAAAACGCAGGCTTTCTATAGCGTTTTACCCCTAAACTAATAGGCAAACAGAGAGAATAAACTAGGTGCTTAAGCATTATTTGCAATGCTTTATTACAGAAAATTAGTAAATATAGCCTAAGCTACTCCCTATAGCGTAATTTGCCTATAATAATATAGTAAATAAAACTATAGGCTACTCTCTAAACTACTCCCTTATAGGCTATTCCCCTAAGTTTTGCCTTACTCTTAGGGATAAGATTATAGAAGGGGAGGTGCTAGAGGCCTATGCTTATATTACAAAGCTATATAAAGTTAGGGAGTGACTAAAGCAAAACTAGGCAAAAGCCACTAAAACATAGGTAAAGTACTATAATAAATATTACTAGCTACTAACCCTATAAAGGGGCAACCTAGTACTACTATTAACAAAAAACATTAGGCTTAAGGAGGCAAAACAAAAGCTAACCCCTAGGTTTATTAGGCTGTTTTAAATACTTAACACTGTAGGCAAATAAGCGTATTAACTTACATTACCTAAAAAGTATAGTTAATTACATAATATATTTTATATTAGCTTACTAGAGCTATAGAATAGTTATAAAGAGGCTATAAATAAAGATATACTAATACTAGACCTTAAGGATAAAGATAATAAGTATAAAGTTAAGGAAGTTAAGGACTATAGGAAGACCTATAAAGGTAATAAATACTTAGTAAAATAGAAGGGTTAGCCTAGCGAATATAACTAGTGGATTTTAGTAAAAGACATAGAAGGCGCTTAATATATAATTTAAAAATTTTACTAAAGCAAATTAAGGAAGAAAGGTAGTAAGACATAAGTAAGTTATAAGCAAAGAGATATAAGGTTCCTATAGAAAAGGCTTAGCCTTATTAGCCACTATGATACTCTATAAAAAAAGTAACTTAGACTATCTACTAAATAATAAAGGAAAACGCGCCTATAACTAGGGGAGAGTTAGGGGAAACCCCTCTATTATAGCCCTATTATAAGTTAAGATCTCGCTATCTAAAATAAGGTACTTAGCCTTACTCTTATTCTTTATAACCACTATCTCTATTACTAGGTAAAAGCAATAGACTACTATAGCCTAGGGTATAAAACCTAGATTAGTTAAATGCAAACATAAAACTATCTTTGTGTTTTATATAGATATAAGCTATAAGTAGTTTAGCTACTAAAATATTAGCAAATAGATAGCAAAACTAGACTAAAACATAACTTACTACCCTAGGAACTAGAGCTAGGAATATAAACACTAATAATTATTAGCAGGAAATAATATACTACTAGTATAAAATAGAGGCATCCTGCCTAGAAATATAAGCAATAAGCTAGCAAATAAGTAATAAAAATACAAACTTAATAGACCTTAGTGGCCCCTATTAAACTAAATATAACATAGTGCGCTATATTAGCATAGTTAAAACCTATTATTAGATAGAGGTAATAGGTGCTAAAATAGTAATAAGTTACCTTTAAAAACATAGGATTATTAGGGTTTTCTAGATCCTTATTACTATAGGTATTTATAAGCGCCTAGACCTAGTTAAGATAAGCTAAGAGATTACGAAAATCTCCCTATATAGTAGGCATAGCCTATATTAAATATTAGCAATAAGCTACTAAGAAACTAAGGAAAAGTAGTATAGTTATAGTATTATAAGTATTGCTGCGTTTATAGCATTAGATATAGCGCTTAGAATGCTTTATTTATAAAGTAGTAATAAATAGATAGTAGGGGAATTAATAGTTTATTTATAGTAATTATAGCTTAGCTAGCGGGTATTTCTTAAAGTTAGCGTACCTAGTGTGTAAATAATGCATATAAGAGTAGCGCTTAAAGGGAATAGTCTCCTTATCTATAGTAAGAGAGTGGTAAGTAATAAGGCAAAAGTTAGGGTAGCGTAAGGTATAATAGTATTTATAAGAATAAATTACTAGTATTAAGGGGAGGAAAAGGCTATAATAAAGGGGAGAGTTATAGATAAATTTATACCTAAGCGCTACTTATTATTTATTATTATTTTAATATATTTACTACTTAGCAAATAGCTATAGGATAGCTAGCGAAAGCTATTTAGAAGCCTAGCTAAAAGTAAGGGGATAATTATAAGGCCTTACTTACAATAATAACACCTAGAATGCTAACGCGCACCACGTAGTGGGTTAGGCCCTAGGGCTAGGTCCACGTGACGCTAGCAAGCCACTAGCTATAAGCTCCTAGCTCGCACACATAACATACTTAGACCTAGCAAGCTTTAGTAAATATACGAAAGCCCCCATACCTCTTGCCTAGCTACTATTGTCCTCACAAATATAGCCTTATAAGCTCTTTCTTATTATAGGATTATTAGTAAAGGAAGCGTTACTATATGCCTCTAATAGGGTTATTACTACTATATTTAATTGCTAGGTTTGCCTATATATACCTATACTTAAGGGCTTTTTTAGCTACTTTTATATGCTATAGCCCTAGGTTTTATAAGTATTATAAGAGTTATAAAGCTATAAAAGCGATATTAGGTCTTAAAACTATTATTAGGTATAGTAGGGTTCTAATTAAGGATTAGTATTACTTAAGATCTTAAGCGCTAACCTCTCCTTTAAAAGGTTTTAGTAGTGTAATAGTTATTAGGGCTATTAGCCTTTATTAAGGGATCTTTATATTAAATTTAGTAGTAGCTTTATTCTAATAGGACTTCTAATTAAGCTATACCTTTCTATTAGTATAATCTCTAATAATTTTAATGCCTAGGAACTATTAGAGCTCTCTAAGGTCCTTAATATTATACTTTATAAAGAGTCTTACTTTAAATTTATTATATAAATATAATTTCCCCTTAGTAAATAGGGTAATAAGGTTATTTACGTAAAACAAAATAATTAACCTATCCTTAATAAATATATAGATATCTTTAAAGAGTTATTTATTTATTATTTATTTAAATACGCTAGTTAGCCTTCCCTAGCTATTTCTAGTACTCCTATAGATTAGTTAAAGAGGAAAACCTTTAGAAGGATAAAAAAACCCCCTTATGTCTTTATTTAGTCTAACGCTAGCCCTAGACTAAGTTAGCGCCGCTATTAGTGTAACTATTTGTAGTTATTTATTACTAGCTTACGCTAGCCTTATCCCTTTATCTAAGTTTTTTTAAGTTAGAAAGACTACTAACTCTCCTCCTTTACCTAGGTCCTAGCTTTTCTCTAAGCTAGTGCTAGCCTAATTAATATTACTACTTATAAAGCGAATTTAAGGTTATAATAATAATTTACTTTTCTCTTATAGTATTACTAACTCTTTTATTACCCCACTTTTTAGCTAAATCTGCCTCTCCTCTAACCTAGGTTATTTATAAACTTAAAGCACTTAGTTTTATAAAACTTTTAGAGGGGGAGGGTAAGGCTAGTCTATAGTTGCCTTAGTGTTAGCGCTCTTCCGTTATTAAAGTTTTTGTTTATTTATAATATTAGTGTATTATCTTTATATTTATAATAATAACTTATAGCCCCCCCCTCCCTAGGGATTATAAGAAGAGTTCCTCCCCCCTTAGAATCCTAACCTTTTTCCTTCCTCCTATATTACACTTTCTTATAAGTTCTTTTTCCTTTCTTCTTTTAAGAACCTATAGGCCCTATCCTAGGTTAGAGCTAGTTTAGAAGCTAATAATCGCAGTAGTTTTATATATATATTCTTACTATTGCAAAAATATCCCTTTCTTAATCCGCGTTACTAGTAAGTCCGCTTCTATTTCTATGCGGACTAAGTGCTAATCTATCTAGGAACCTAAGTTATCTCTTTATTATCTAAAGAAGCTGCTTACCCTAAAGTAGTTATAGTAAGCGCTTAAACGCAAGCTTTAAGTAAGTTACTTTAGCTCTAGCTCTAAGCCTTTTTTATTACTAATTTAGTGTAGTTATATTGAAAATGGGAAGGGAATCTAGCTAGAGGGATAGGAAGACCTCCCTACTAGATTCTGATGCGGCGGCTTCTAGATTCACTAGATTATAGCGTATTCTGCAAGATAGAGAGCTTTGATAGTGAAATACAGTTAATTCCTAGCTAAACGGACAATCTAACAAGCAATAAGAGGATTTCTAGTCCCCTTATAGACCTACTAACCGTATCGGAGGATCTAGACCGCTAGAGAGGTCTTAGGAGCTACTTTTTATTTTCCGCAAAACCTATTTATATAGGAAAAATAAAAAATCAACTCATAGCCATATAAACTAGCTGCCTAGGTGCACTAACTAAGCATTTTTAATAGACAACCCTATTAACAAAATATACCATTAAATCCAGAAAAATTCAAGGATTTAAACAGTATACGTTAGCCTTTTATACGACTACTAGTTGCCTAGTTACAGTCGATTTTAGCTTCCCTATAGGGTAACCTAGTTGGCTTAGTCATACAAGCCCGCGGGTTAGTTGTGGAATAACGCAGGTTATAACAGAACAACGCTGCAAGCAACGCTCGTAACCAACGTTGCAATAACGCAATAAGGCAACTAGTGGGCCTATAAAATAGTGCTATAAATAGCATTATTTTAACACTCCCTCTAGAAAAGTATAAGGTAACTAATTCAATACCTAGACTTAGCTCTTTAATAGATATCTAAGTTAACTATAAATCCAATAATAAATCCAATAATAAATCCAATAACTTTTAGACTAAAAACAGTAAAATCGATAACTTTTAGGCGTAATTCCAGTGTTTTTGTTGATTTTTCGGTTTTTCGACTTTTTAGTTAATTTTGTTAGTTTAGATTAAGCCTTTGTATTTGTAAGGCCTAATAGTTAGATAAATTGTTGAAATTTATCATTAGGCAGGGGCTTAGTTAAACCATCTGCAGGCATCTCTTTAGTATTAATGTAGATAACCTTAGCTATACCCTTCTGTACCTTTTCTCTAGTATAGTTAAATTTTAGCAGGGTATGCTTTATTCTGCTATAAAGAGCAGGGTTATTAGCGGTTGTAATAGCGCCTTAGTTATCGCTAAAAATTAGTACTAGAGGTGCTATAGGCAGATTTATCTCTTTAAAGAGACCATAAAGCCACTCTAGCTCCCTAATAGCTTCACATAAGGCGTCAGATTTAGCCTCTAATGTTAATAAAGCTATTGTAGTTGCTTTCTTTGATTTCTAGCTAATAGGTCCTTTAGCTAGCTTATAGAGATAAGCATAGGTTAATTTAGAGGACTTATCACCCGCGAAGTCGCTATCACAGAAGCTAATAAGGGTTGCAAAAGCTATAGTAGCTTTAGACCTTCTATAAGTTATAGAATAACCCATAGAGCCTAAAAGGTACCTAAGCAAATGTTTAGAAGCATTAAGATGCTCTATAAACGGCTTAGCTAGCGCTATAGAAAGCCACTAAACCGGAAAGGCAATATTAGGTCTTGTAAGGAGCATTAGGTACATAATAGTCCCTATAATACTCTAATATAGCTTGTGATTAGGGGGGAAAGAGGTTTAGTTAGGTAGTCTACCTATTTTATAATTCCCGGTTATAGAGGAATTTTAATAGGTCTAGCATCTTTTATATTAAATCTTTCTAGGGCTTTAGAAATGTACTAGGACTAGTGGATAGTTAGGGTCCCTTTCTTTCGATTTCTAGTGATTTGAACGCCTAGGAAAAATTCTGCTAGCCCACGGTCTTCTATAGGATAAGCTTTATGAAGTAGCTTCTTTAGCCTATTAATATAAGCTAGATCCAGTCCTATTAGAAGGCAGTCATCCACATAAGTCGCTATATATGTAGATGTAGTTAGGTTGAAGAAGATAGCTAGGTCGGATATAAGGGGTTAAAAGCCTAGCTTCTAAAGAAGGTCCTTTAAAACCTATTGCCACTCTCTAGAGCTCTGTTTTAATCTATATAAAGCCTTTTATAGGAAAATAACCTGCTTTTAAGAGGGTTTGTAGCTATACTTCTTAAGTAACTTAGCTACTTTAGGTGTAGAAGACTTGGCAAATTTAGTAAATCCATTAGGTATTTGCATATAGATGGATTCCTTTAGTGGACTATTTAAAAAGGCCCCTATAAAATCAACCTGTTTAACTTCCTAGTTATTACAAGCCGCTAGGGCTAGTAAAATCCGCTAACTAGGTGGAATGCTAGTTATAGCGTAGGTTTCGATATAATCTTGACCTTCTATCTGCATAAACCCTTTAGCAATAAGTTAGGCCTTATACTTTAAAGGATTATTTTCTTTATCCTTTTTAAGCTTATAAACAAGCCTATTCTTTAGAACCCTCTAGCCCTTAGGAATTTAGTCTATCCCTATAAATTTAAAGGTTCTAGCAGCTAGAAGCTGTTTAAATTCGTTAAAAGTTGCATCTATCCATTTTTGACTATCCTTGCTTTTTAAAGCTTGTTTCTAGGTCTTAGGGGTATCCGAATTGTTGTTAGTGGATGATTTACACCTTTGTTATGCCTTAAAGCATATCTCCTTAACGTATGAAGATATATTAAAATCATTAATATCCATAGAATCAGAATTAATTAAAGAATCCAAATCTAAAAATGGTTTTTCGATAGGACCCTTATTAGGGGCGCTAGAGCTAGGGCTCTCTAGGGGTAGCGCTGGAGGCGTTGCAGGCGCTGTCGTGGGCGCTGTAGGCGCTGTCGCAGGCGTTGTGTTAGTCGCCCCGGGGGCTGTTGGTACAGGCGCTGCGGGCGCTGCGGGCGCTAGACCTTTAGGCTTTAGGTAACTATCCTGAACTTCTAGATTATCTCGTGAGATATTGGCTTCTCCCTCTAAAGGATTAGTCCCTAAAGGCTTAGGGGACCCTACAGAGCCTATATCCTCTATAATTTTAACAAAGCTAGTCTTTATGACTAACCTTTTAGAGGGAATATAAACAAGATAAACAGTAGAACCTAGAGTAGCTAGCAACTGACTAGGAATAGTCCTAGGGGCTAGCTTTTAAAGCTTAGATCTCTGCTCCGGAGGTATTAGGACCTTATAATAAGACCCTATAGCCCTAATTTTCGAGAAGTTAGGCTTATAGGAAGTCTTAGGCTCTAAATTAGCTAGAAATAGCTGCTTAGGGGTTAAAGGTTTAGTTGTATTAGCTATGATATTAACTAATTCCACTATGGCTAGAAGGATGTAAGACTATAGATATAAGGGTAGCTTAGACTACTAAAGTGTAGCCCTAAGCCGGTTAAGGATAACCCTAATAGCCCTCTTAACTAGCCTATTCTGTTTGTGAATATAGGGGCAAGAGGTACTAAAACAGATCCCTTTAGAAGATAACTATAACTAAAGTTTATTATTAATTTCAGTACCTCCGTCAAAGTGAAGGTGCCTAGGATACGCGTTATATTGATTTTTCAGGGCTCTAAAGAAGCCCTTAATAGCTAAAGAAAGGGTTAAACCTTCTTTATTAGCTAATGAAAAGCACCATTTATACTGGGATTTTCGATCAATAAGGATAAGGACCGTAGCCTTCTTATTATGCGGTATAGGTTCGATTTTAACCATATCTCCCTCTAGAATATCTAGAACTCTAGGGGGGTCCTAAATAGGTCGTTTAGTTAGTCTTCTAATAGCTTTAGATTGCATATAGGCTATGCAGTTAAAATCCTTTTCTTTAATAGCGGAAAAATCAGGGATCCCTTTAGCTAATTTCAATGATTTCTTAAGTAAAGGGAGGCCTATATAGCCTAATTAAATATGCTAAAGAAGGGCTAAATCTAGTAACTTCTTGTAACTAGAATCTAGCTTTTTAGGGCTATTATCCCCTAGCTCCCTCTGTTGCCAGGCCTCTTAAGAATCACAGGCCTCTAGGGGCAATAGACGGCCACTATCGTCACCTAAGTCATTAGGGTATAGACCTTCTAAACCCCCTATAGAAGGTGCCTGACTAGGAGGAGCTTCGGTGGGACATAGGGCTAAATCTTCTAAATCATTGTCTTCTAGCTCTTTGATTCGTTGATATTCCTTGGGATTAAAAGCTGGTTGCGGAATTTAAACCTCTATAGGGTAGGAAAACCCTAATTTGTTCTTATAAGCTCTTAGTTGTTGTTATTGGTTGCAATACTAAGAGCCCATAAAGGAGAGGTGGGTTAAATGCTTACAGATCGTAGGAGTAGGTTGCCCCTTAATCTATAAAAAGAAGCCGTGTTTAGCAGGTTCTAATAACCCACAGGGGCTTTTATTGGCTAGGAATAGCTAGTCTTTAGCTAGATAACCTCCCTTTAGATAGTGAGATAACCCACTAACTAGGTTAGTATCTATGCCCAGAAAATATAGGGCATCTAGCAAAGCTAAGGGCCTATATTCTAGTGGATTTTTCTTAACTAGAACGTTAAAAACAGCTATGCCTCTTCCTTTAGGATAAATAGGTCCTCCTACTGTAATTATAGCGCCGGTTTCACCTTTCTTTAGAGGTTTAAAGTCCCTAAAAGAAGCCCTATTATTACAAATGTGACAGGAAAAACCCGTATCATACAAAAGGGAGTTTTTAACTACATCATTAGAGTAGCTAAAAGTAGGCTTGCTAGTAGTGTTACTAGTGGTACTAGAGGTATCCGAGTCAGACTTAGAATCACTACTATTATTACTGCTAGATTCATTAGAATCTAATTCTTTAACGTATCCCATAGCTAGGGTATAGCCTAAAGCAAAAGCAGCTTCTTTTCCTTTCTATTTTTCCCTATTACTACTCTTTTTCTTCTTCTGCTTCTTTTTAGAGGCCTTAGAAGGGTTTAAATCCTTCTTATCCTGCTCTTTAGTGGCATTAGAGTCCTTCTTAGGGTTAGGATTAGAAGACTTCTTTTCCTAGTCCTTAGAATTTCCCTTATTATTATTAGAAGCCTTATAACTAAGGGCTTTAGCTATAGGGGAGGTTTTGTCCCTCTGTTCTTCTAATAAGTCCGCCATAAGGAACTGTAAATTTAGGGTCTTTATAGGCAGTCCTTATGCCCTAGAAGCTCTAATAGTAAATCTTTGTCTCTTAGCCTAACTAGGAAAGGTTTGCTTTAATGCATTAATATAATGGTTTACTTAATTAATAGGGGCAATCTCTACACTATAAAGCTATAGTCTAGCTAGTAAATTATTAAAATTAGCATTAAAAGCCTCTAAAGATCCCTTATAACTTAAAAAGTTTAGGGAGTGGTAGCTAGCGTATAGTGTACCACGCTGGATTTTAGCACTCTGCGAATACTGCCTAATAAGGACTTTATAGGCTTCTTTAGGGGATTTTTGCTAACATATAGCAGCCTATAGTCCTAGTTAATAACTATCTCTTAATATTATTAAAAGAATAGCTTAGTCACAGTTAGCTAGATAGCTTGCTAGGCTTGGATTATCTATAAATTTAGGTAATCCTAGGGCTCTAAATTATATGCTTAGGGCTTGCTTCCACTGATTATAGTTTTTAGGGCCTTTTAGCTTAGCTCCCTCTGGAATAGAGTGAACCTTCTTATTTAGTTCCTTTATAGCACCTGTATTAAAGGCAGCTTATAAGTTACTAGAAGGTACGCTCGTAGAAGTAGTAGCTATTAGGTCTTCTTCTAAAACCTTAGTATTTTCTTCCTTAGGTCTATTAGAAGCCTAAAGACCTTATATAATAGTTATGGTTTGCGTTAACTTCTCTAGAAGATTATTAATGCTAGCCTTGTTTTTAATACGATTTTCCTCGCTATGCCTAATAAAATCAGATAAGGTCTTGCCTTATTGTTTAATTTAGCTCTGCATCTGTAGCTATAGAGCACTAGCCTAAACAGCTAGTTAACCTTCTATATCTATCCTACTAGGGTCCCTAGGGGGGCTAGAAGACCCTATGGTAAGGGCCTTACCCTTATAACTAGGTGGTGCTATCTTCTGGTTGCTATGTTAAATCTCTAAATTTATTCCTATTGCAAATAACGCGCGCTAGAAATTGCTTATGTTACAATCTAATTGCGTACGTAAATTGTGTGGCGGGGCCGTTTAAGAGGAAAGCCCTTAGGTCTAAAAAGTGAGTCTTTAGTATGCGTAGGCAGAAAAATGGCAGAGAAGAATCTCCGCGAGGAAAATTTCTTAACACTAAGGATAGGAATTGTAGATAATAGGTATTATAGAAGCCACAACGCAACGTAACGTAATGTATAGTGCATGCAACGTAATGTAATAGGTTAAAAAGCCTAGTATATAATATACTAGATGTCTAATGATTTTAGAAGGATATAGCGTATTTACTATTGTAGATAATATCAAATATAATAGTCATAGTAGTGAATAGAATCACTAAAAAAGGTTATGGTTATAACTAGATAGTTACAGGGTTGCAATGTGGTGGTTGTGGGTGCGGCTGTAGTTGATTTTTAACACTAAAGGTCTGATGTTGCGATGCGTAGTACTAGTAAATAAAGAGCTTCAAATTCTAGTGGTTTCCTTTGTAATCTTAAGAGCCCATAGGTATAGTAGGTAGTAACTATACCTAAAATCAAGCAGTAATCGCAGTAGAATAGCGCAGTAATGTAGTAATCTATAGGCCTTCTAGGCTTATAACCTATTGAAAATAGGAAGGGAATCTAGCTAGAGGGATAGGAAGACCTCCCTACTAGATTCTAATGCAGCGGCTTCTAGATTCACTAGATTATAGCGTATTCTGCAAGATAGAGAGCTTTAATAGTTAAATACAGTTGATTCCTAGCTAAACAGACAATCTGACAAGCAATAAGAGGATTTCTAGTCCCCTTATAGACCTACTGACCGTATTGGAGGATCTAGACCGCTAGAGAGGTCTTAGGAGCTACTTTTTATTTTCCGTAAAACCTATTTGTATAGGAAAAATAAAAAATCGACTCATAGCCATATAAACTAGCTGCCTAGGTGCACTAACTAAGCATTTTTAATAGACAACCCTATTAACAAAATATACCATTAAATCCAGAAAAATTCAAGGATTCGAACAGTATACGTTAGCCTTTTATACGACTACTAGTTGCCTAGTTACAGTTGATTTCAGCTTCCCTATAGGGTAACCTAGTCGGCTTAGTCATACAAGCCCGCGGGTTGGTTGTGGAACAACGCAGGTTATAACAGAACAACGCTGCAAGCAACGCTCGTAACCAACGTTGCAACAACGCAACAAGGCAACTAGTGGGCCTATAAAATAGTGCTATAAATAGCATTATTTTAACATTATTAAGGGGATTACTAGTTAAGTAACTTTTAAGGCATATAGTTTAAGATATAAATAGCTGCTTTAGTAGCTATAGGCTAGAGATCTTCTAGGAAGCCTAATTAAGTTATAAGAGTTATTATTGTTAAAATAATGCTATTTATAGCACTATTTTATAGGCCCACTAGTTGCCTTGTTGCGTTGTTGCAACGTTAGTTACGGGCGTTGCTTACAGCGTTCTGTTGTGACCTGCGTTGTTCCTACAACCAACCCGCGGGCTTATATAACTAAGCTAACTAGGTTACCCTATAGGGAAGCTAAAATCGACTGTAACTAGGTAACTAGTAGTTATATAAAAGGCTAACGTATACTGTTCAAATCCTTGAATTTTTCTGGATTTAATAGTATATTTTGTTCATAGGGTTGTCTATTAAAATGCTTAGTTAGACTACCTAGGCAGCTAGTTTTATTGAAAATGGGAAGGGAATCTAGCTAGAGGGATAGGAAGACCTCCCTACTAGATTCTAATGCGACGGCTTCTAGATTCACTAGATTATAGCTTATTCTTTAAGATTAGGAGCTTTTGATAGTTAAATACAGTTGATTCCTAGCTAACGGATAGTCTAACGAGCAATGAGAGGATTTCTAGTCCCCTCATAGACCTACTAACTATATCGGAGGATCTAGGTTGCTAGAGAGGTCTTAGGAGCTACTTTTTATTTTTCGCAAAACTCATTTGTATGGGAAAAATAAAAAATTAACTCATAGCCATACAAACTAGCTGCCTAGGTAGTCTAACTAAGTATTTTAATAGACAACCCTATTAACAAAATATACTATTAAATCCAGAAAAATTTAAGGATTCAAATAGTATACGTTAGCCTTTTATACGACTACTAGTTGCCTAGTTATAGTCGATTTTAGCTTCCCTATAGGGTAGCCTAGTTGGCTTAGTCATACAAGCCCGTGGGTTGGTTGTGGGAACGCAAGTCACAACAGACGCTGCAAGCAACGCTCGTAACTAACGTTGCAACAACGCAACAAGGCAACTAGTGGGCCTATAAAATAGTGCTATAAATAGCATTATTTTAACAAGTTTGTATAGCTATGAGTTAATTTTTTATTTTTCCTATATAAATAAGTTTTGCAGAAAATAAAAAGTAGCTCCTAAGACCTCTCTAGTGACCTAGATCCTCTAATATAGTTAGTAGGTCTATAAGGGGACTAGAAATCCTCTTATTACTTATTAGATTATCTATACTAGTTAGGAATTAACTATATTTAACTATTAAAGCTCCTAATCTTAAAGAATAAGCTATAATCTAGTGAATCTAGAAGCCGCCGCGTTAGAATCTAGCAGGGAGGTCTTCCTATCCCTCTAGCTAGATTCCCTTCCTATTTTTAATAGGTTATAAGCCTAGAAGGCCTATAGATTACTACATTACTGTGTTATTCTACTGCGATTACTGCTTAATTTTAGGTATAGTTACTACCTACTATACCTGTAGGCTCTTAAGATTACAAAGGAAACCACTAGAATTTGAAGCTCTTTATTTACTAGCGCCACGCATTGCAATATCAGACCTTTGGTGTTAAAAATTAACTACAGCCGCACCTATAACCACTACATTGCAACCCGTAACCACCACATTGTAACCGTAACTATCTAGTTATAACCACAATCTCTTGTGATTCTATTCACTACTGTGACTATTATATTTAATATTATCTATAATAATAGATACGCTACACCCTTTAAAATCATTAGATATTTAGTATATCTATACTAGGCTTTTTAACCTATTACACTACATTACATACACTATACATTACGTTACGTTGCGTTATAACTTCTATAATACCTATTTCCTACGATTCCTATCCTTAGTATTAAGAAAATTTTCTTAGAGACCTCTCTTCGCTATTTTTCTGCCCGCGTATACTAAAGATTCACTTTTTAGACCTAAGGGCTGCTCTCTTAAACAGCCTTGCTACACATTTTACGTACGTAACTAGATTGTAACACAAGCAATTTCTAGCGCGCGTTATTTATAATAGGAACAAATTTAGAGCTTTTATATAGGGATTCTTTTTAAGATTTAGAAGATAGCACCACCTAGTTATAAGGGTAAGGCCCCTACTATAGGGTCTTCTAGCCCCCCTAGGGACCCTAGTAGGATAGATATAGAAGGTTAACTAGCTATTTAAGCTAGTACTTTACACCTATAAAGTTAAATTAAATAATAAGGCAAGACCTTATCTAATTTTATTAGGCATAGCAAGGAAAATCGTATTAAAAATAAGGCTAGTATTAATAATCTTCTAGAGAAATTAACGCAAACTATAACTATTATATAAGGTCTTTAGGCTTCTAATAGACCTAAGGAAGAAAATACTAAGGTTCTAGAAAAAGACTTAGCTACTACTTCTATAAGCATACCTTCTAGTAACTTATAAGCTACCTTTAATATAGGTACTATAAAGGGACTAAATAAGAAGGTTTACTTTATTCTAGAGGGAGCTAAGCTAAAAGGCCCTAAAAACTATAACTAGTGGAAGTAAGCCTTAAGTATATAATTTAAAGCCCTAGGATTACCTAAATTTATAGATAATCCAAGCCTAGCAAGCTATCTAGCTAACTATAACTAAGCTATTCTTTTAATAATATTAAGAGATAGTTATTAACTAGGACTATAGGCTACTATATATTAGCAAAAATCCCCTAAAGAAGCCTATAAAGTCCTTATTAGGCAGTATTTATAGAGTGCTAAAATCCAGCGAGGTACACTATATACTAGCTACCACTCCCTAAACTTTTTAAGTTATAAGGGATCTTTAGAGGCTTTTAATGCTAATTTTAATAATTTACTAGCTAGACTATAGCTTTGTAGTGTAGAGATTGCCCCTATTAATTAAGTAAATTATTATATTAATGCATTAAAGCAGACCTTCCCTAGTTAGGCTAAGAGATAAAGATTTACTATTAGAGCTTCTAGGGCATAAGGACTGCCTATAAATACCCTAAATTTATAGTTCCTTATAGCAGACTTATTAAAAGAATAGAGGGATAAAACCTCCCCTATAGCTAAAGCCCTTAGTTATAAGGCTTCTAATAATAATAAGGGAAATTCTAAGGACTAGGAAAAGAAGTCTTCTAATCCTAACCCTAAGAAGGACTTTAACGCCACTAAAGAGTAGGATAAGAAGGATTTAAACCCTTCTAAGGCCTTTAAAAAGAAGCAGAAGAAGAAAAAGAGTAGTAACAGGGAAAAACAGAAAGGAAAAGAAGCTGCTTTTACTTTAGGCTACACCCTAGCCACGGGATACATTAAAGAATTAGATTCTAATAAATCTAGCAGTGATAATAGTAGTGATTCTAAGTCTAACTCAGATACCTCTAGTACCACTAGTAACACTACTAGCAAGCCTACTTTTAGCTACTCTAATAATATGGTTAAAAACTCCCTTTTATATAATACAGGTTCTTCCTATTACATTTGTAATAATAGGGCTTCTTTTAGGGACTTTAAACCTCTAAAAAAAGGTAAAACTAGCGCTATAATTACAGCAGGAGAACCTATTTATCCTAAAGGAAGAGGCATAGCTATTTTTAACGTTCTAGTTAAGAAAAATCCACTAGAATATAGGCCCTTAGCTTTGCTAGATACTCTATATTTCCTAGGCATAGATACTAACCTAGTTAGTAGGTTATCTTACTATCTAAAGGGAGGTTATCTAGCTAAAGACTAGCTATTCCTAGCCAATAAAAGCCCCTGTGGGTTACTAGAACCTGCTAAACACGGCTTTTTTCTATAGATTAAGGGGCAACCCACGCCTATAATCTATAAGCATTTAACCCACCTCTCCTTTATAGGCTCTTAATATTACAACTAACAACAGTAACAATAACTAAGAGCTTATAAGAACAAGTTAGGGTTTTCCTACCCTATAGAGGTTCAAATTCCGCAACTAGCTTTTGTTAAAATAATGCTATTTATAGCACTATTTTATAGGCCCACTAGTTGCCTTGTTGCGTTGTTACAACGTTGGTTACGGGCGTTGCTTGCAGCGTTTTCTGTTGTAACCTGCGTTGTTCCCACAACCAACCCGCGGGCTTGTATGACTAAGCCGACTAGGTTACCCTATAGGGAAGCTGAAATCGACTGTAACTAGGTAACTAGTAGTCGTATAAAAGGCTAACGTATACTGTTCGAATCCTTGAATTTTTCTGGATTTAATGGTATATTTTATTAATAGGGTTGTATACTAAAGTGCTTAGTTAGGCTACCTAGGTAGCTAGTTTGTATGGCTATAAGTCGATTTTTTATTTTTCCTATATAAATAGGTTTTACGGAAAATAAAAAGTAGCTCCTAAGACCTCTCTAGTGGTCTAGATCCTCTAATACGGTTAGTAGGTCTATGAGGGGGACTAGAAATCCTCTCATTGCTTGTTAGACTGTCCGCTAGCTAGGAATCAACTGTATTTAACTATTAAAAGCTCCTAATCTTAAAGAATAAGCTATAATCTAGTGAATCTAGAAGCCGCCGCGTCAGAATCTAGCAGGGAGGTTTTCCTATCCCTCTAGCTAGATTCCCTTCCCATTTTCAATAGCTTTTAATCCCAAGGAATATTAACAAACTAAAGAGCTAGAAGACAATGATTTAGCCCTATGTCCCACCAAAGCTCCTCCTAGTTAGGCACCTTCTATAGGGGGTTTAGAAGGTCTATACCCTAATGACTTAGGTGACGATAGTAGCTATCTATTGCCCCTAGAGGCCTATGATTCTTAAGAGGCCTAGCAACAGAGGGAGCTAGGGGATAATAGCCCTAAAAAGCTAGATTCTAGTTACAAGAAGTTACTAGATTTAACC
Source organism: Epichloe amarillans (assembly GCA_024072835.1). Taxonomy (NCBI): domain Eukaryota; kingdom Fungi; phylum Ascomycota; class Sordariomycetes; order Hypocreales; family Clavicipitaceae; genus Epichloe; species Epichloe amarillans. The sequence goes on along the minus strand of CP099637.1, from coordinate 848,194 downwards.
CTTCTTTAGCACATTCGATTAGGCCACATAGGCCTCCCTTTACTAAAGAAGTCATCGAAATTAGCTAAAGGGATCCCTGATTTTTCCGCTGTTAAAGAAAAGGATTTTAACTGCATAGCCTATATATAATCTAAAGCTATTAGAAGACTAACTAAACAACCTATTTAGGACCCCCCTAGAGTTCTAGATATTCTAGAGGGAGATACAGTTAAAATCAAACCTATACCGCATAATAAGAAGGCTATAGTCCTTATCCTTATTAATCGAAAATCCTAGTATAAGTGGTGCTTTTTATTAGCTAATAAAGAAGGTTTAACCCTTTCTTTAGCTATTAAGGGCTTCTTTAGGGCCCTAAAAAATCAATATCACGCGTATCCTAGGCACCTTTACTTTAACAAAGGTACTGAAATTAATAACAAACTTTAGTTATAGTTATCTTCTAAAGGAATCTGTTTTAGCACCTCTTGCCCCTATATTCACAAATAGAATAGGCTAGTTAAGAGGGCTATTAGGGTTATCCTTAACTAGCTTAGGGCTACACTTTAGTGGTCTAAGCTACCCTTATATCTATAGTCTTATATCCTTCTAGCTATAGTAGAATTAGTTAATATTATAGCTAATATAACTAAACCTTTAACCCCTAAGCAGCTATTTCTAGCTAATTTAGAGCCTAAGACTTCCTATAAGCCTAACTTCTCGAAAATTAGGGCTATAGGGTCTTATTATAAGGTCCTAATACCTCTAGAGCAGAGATCTAAGCTTTAAAAGCTAGCCCCTAGGACTATCCCTAGTTAGTTACTAGCTACTCTAGGTTTTACTATCTATCTTATTTATATTCCCTCTAAAAGGTTAGTTATAAAGACTAGCTTTATTAAAATTATAGAGGATATAGGCTTTATAGGGTCCCCTAAGCCTTTAGGGACTAATCCTTTAGAGGGAGAAGCTAATATCTCACGAGATAATCTAGAAATTTAGGATAGTTACCTAAAGCCTCCTAAAAGCCTAGCGCCCGCAGCGCCCGCAGCGCCTGTACTAACAGCCCCTAGGGCGACTAATACAGCGCCTATAACAGCGCCTGCAATGCCTCTAGCGCTACCCCTAGAGAGCCCTAGCTCTAGCGCCCCTAATAAGGGTGCTATTAAAAAACCGTTTTTAGATTTAGATTCTTTAATTAATTCTAATTCTATGGATATCAATAATTTCAATATATCTTCATACGTCAAGGAGATATGCTTTAAGGCATAACAAAGGGCTAAATTATCTACTAACAACGATTCAGATACCCCTAAGACCTAGAAACAAGCTTTAAAAAGTAAGGATAGTTAAAAATAGATAGATGCAATATTTAACGAATTTAAACAGCTTCTAGCTACTAGAACCTTTAAATTTATAGGGATAGACTAAATTCCTAAGGGCTAGAGGGTTCTAAAGAATAGGCTTGTTTACAAGCTTAAAAAGGATAAAGAAAATAATCCTCTAAAGTACAAGGCCTAACTCATTACTAAAGGGTTTATGCAAATAGAAGGTTAAGATTATATTAAAACCTACGCTATAACTAGCATTCCCCCTAGTTAGCGGATTTTACTAGCCCTAGCGGCTTATAATAACTAGGAAGTTAAATAGGTTAATTTTATAGGGGCTTTTCTAAACAGTCCACTAAAGGAATCTATCTATATGCAAATACCTAATGGATTTACTAAGTTTACTAAGTCTTTTACACCTAAAGTAGCTAAGTTACTTAAGAAGTATAGCTACAAACCCTCTTAAAAGCAGGTTATATTCCTACAAAAAGCATTATATAGATTAAAACAAAGCTCTAGAGAGTAGTAGCAGGTTTTAAAGAACCTTCTTTAGAAGCTAGGCTTTTAACCCCTTACATCTAACCTAGCTATCTTCTTTAACCTAACTATATCTATATATATAGCGACTTATATAAATAACTGCCTTCTAATAGGACTAGATCTAGCTTATATTAATAGGCTAAAGAAGCTACTTTATAAAGCTTATCCTATAGAAAACCATAGGCTAGCCGAATTTTTCCTAGGCGTTTAAATCACTAGAAATCAAAAGAAAGGGACCCTAACTATCCACTAGTCCTAGTATATTTCTAAAGCCCTAGAAAGATTTAATATAAAGGATGCTAGACCTATTAAAATTCCCCTATAACCTAGAATTATAAAATAGGTAGACTACCTAACTAAACCTCTTTCCCCCCCTAATCACAAGCTATATTAGAGTATTATAGGGACTATTATATACCTAATGCTCCTTATAAGACCTAATATTACCTTTCTAGTTTAGTAGCTTTCTATAGCGCTAGCTAAGCTATTTATAGAGTACCTTAATGCTTCTAAATACCTACTTAGGTACCTTTTAGGCTCTATGGGTTATTCTATAACTTATAGAAGGTCTAAATCTACTACTATAGCTTCTATAACCCTTATTAGCTTCTATGATAGTGACTTCGCGGGTAATAAGTCCTCTAAATTAACCTATGCTTATCTCTATAAGCTAGCTAAAGGACTTATTAGCTAGAAATCAAAGAAAGCAACTACGATAGCTTTATTTACATTAGAGGCTAAATCCAATGCCTTATGTGAAGCTATTAGGGAGCTAGAGTGGCTTTATAGTCTCTTTAAAGAGATAAAGCTACCTATAGCACCTCTAGTACTAATTTTTAGTAATAACTAAGGCGCGATTACAACCACTAATAACCCTGCTCTTTATAGTAAAATAAAGCATACCCTACTAAAATTTAACTATACTAGAGAAAAGGTATAGAAGGGTATAGCTAAGGTTATCTACATTAATACTAAAGAGATACCTACAGACAGTTTAACTAAACCCCTGCCTAATAATAAATTTTAATAATTTATCTAACTATTAGGCCTTACGAATACAAAGGCTTAATCTAAACCAATAAAATCAACTAAAAAGTCGAAAAACCGAAAAAGATTAACAAAAACACTAGAATTACGCCTAAAAGTTATTAATTTAAAAGGGGTTACTGTTTTTTAGTTTAAAAGTTATTAGATTTATTATTGAATTTATAGTTAACTTAGATATCTATTAAAGAGCTAAGTCTAGGTATTAAATTAGTTACCTTATACTTTTCTAGAGGGAGTGTTAAAATAATGCTATTTATAGCACTATTTTATAGGCCCACTAGTTGCCTTATTACGTTATTACAACGTTAGTTACAGGCGTTGCTTGCAGCGTTCTGTTGTAACCTGCGTTATTCCCACAACCAACCCGCGGGCTTATATAACTAAGCTAACTAGGTTACCTTATAGGGAAGCTAAAATCAACTATAACTAGGTAACTAGTAGTTATATAAAAGGCTAACGTATACTATTCAAATCCTTAAATTTTTCTGGATTTAATAGTATATTTTGTTAATAGGGTTATCTATTAAAATGCTTAGTTAGACTACCTAGGCAGCTAGTTTATATAGCTATAAGTTAATTTTTTATTTTTCCTATACAAATGAGTTTTACGGAAAATAAAAAGTAGCTCCTAAAACCTCTCTAGTAACCTAGATCCTCCGATACAGTTAGTAGGTCTATGAGGGGACTAGAAATCCTCTCATTGCTTGTTAGATTGTCCGTACTAGTTAGGAATTAACTGTATTTAACTATCAAAGCTCCTAATCTTGAAGAATAAGCTATAATCTAGTGAATCTAGAAGCCGCCGCGTTAGAATCTAGCAGGGAGGTCTTCCTATCCCTCTAGCTAGATTCCCTTCCCATTTTCAATAAGTTCTCTTTAGAATTAAAGCTTTTAGTTAAATAGTTACTCTCTTGCAAGATTAATTAAAAGCACTATTATCTAACTCTATGTCTCATTGTTTTACCTTATCTCACTCCTGCTAATTAAGTAAAGCAGGGTCTACTAAGCAGCTAAGCTATCTAAACGAGTTATAGGATTCGCTATTACTAAGTACCCTAATTATAACTAAGGAACTATCTAATCTAGAGATAGTTTTAATACTAACTTATAGCCACGCTAATAGGCTATTAGGGAAGGACCCTAATATTAAAGAGAAAGCCTCTAGACCCCTTAAAGGGCTTAACGCGAAGACCTTTGCGAAGATCCTTAGGGAAATAATAGCTTACTAATTATCCCTTATTACTATGCAAAATAGGTATAATATTTAGTAGTTTATAGGAGAAAATGTCACTGATTTTATTAAAGACTTTAAGGCTAAGATAAAGGTAATATACATTCCTAAAAAGGATTAGCGTAAGATACTTAAGCGTAACGTTAACCCCTAGCTTTAATAAGTAGTTAAGATATTAATAGCATTACGCACTTAGGCAAAATTAAAGGAAGAAATGCTTCTTTAGTTTAATACTATAAGTTAGGACTAGATAGAAAGCGCTAGGGGATAACTTAAGGACCTTAATCTTATGTAACTAAAATCTATTAAAAACACTTACTACTAGCTATAGAAGCATTAAGCTTTAATATCTAATGCAAACCTAAAGGGATAGTAAATAATAATAACCTAGTTAAACTATATTTATAAGGCCCTCCCTAACTATTTAATCTTAAGCTTTATGGATTAAAAAGGGTATATATATAAGGAAGTCCTAGTTATATAATATAAAACACTTTAGATAGCACTTAACGCGCATATTTAAACATAACTAAAGCTTAAAAATAAGGACCCTAAGATCTCTAACTTAAGAGGGTATTATCTAGATAATGCTAAACTAAACCTAAGAAGCTAGAGACTATTTAATTAAGTAGCGCTTAGTGTTTACTAGGCTAACTAAGGGAACCGCGTAGTAGTAGTAAAGCCTGCTAAGCAAAAAAGGGGAACTAACACTTCTTATAATAAAATAAAGAAGGATAAAACTCCTAGACTAGTGAAATACTAAGATTAAATAGATAATTTAATAAAATAATTAGCTAAGTTAAAAATTATAGTTATAGCTTAGGTAAGTAAGGAGATTAATATTATAAAGCAGCTTAAACGAAAATATAACATTAACCTATAATAACGTACTTACTAGCTAAATAGCATTAGATTATTTAATTAGGATAATAAGCGTATCTTTAATATTAATGTAATAGCTAGGAGGGGATAATAGTTAAACTAATGTTATTATTGTAATAATAACTCTTACTTAGCTATAAAGTGTAACACACTAGGATTTAATAAAATATTAAAATTTACTATCTATAACCTAGCTGTTTGCATTTTAGTAATTAGAGATAATACAAAACGTTAGATAATACTACCTATCTTACTTTTAAAGTTTCTTACTATTAGTAGCTACACACAAAGACTAGCTATATTTTAGGTTAAATACTTCCTAAATAGTAGAATTACCTATATAATACCTTAGATTAAGGAACATAGACCCTATAGAGGAAAGGATTAGGATATAACTCTAGATAAATAGGATATCTTTAATTAAATAGAAAACTAGTTTAATCCTACTAAATACCGTTTAGAAAGGGTAAACTAGGTAACCTTAATCCTAAAGAATCTATTAGAAGTGGTCTTAGCTATTAAGTTTAAGAAATTAAGCTTAGAGAATAAAGAGGTAGACGCTTATATTATAAAGGTTATAAGCCTTAGGGAAAGGGTAGTAAAGCAAGTGTATGTTAAAGAAATTATAGAAGGTAATAAATAGGATTATTAGGTTTAAGAGTAGCTTAATAAAGATAAAGAGACCTTAGTAAAGAGGAATAAGGACTTATTAGGTAAGGTAGGCTAGAGAATTCTAGACTAACTATATAATAAGGTCTTCTAGAAGAAGCTTAGGGTGCCCTTTAGGGATATTTATTATATTATACTAACGCTAGTAAAGGTAGTTAGCAATAAATGTTTTCTATAAGTAAAGGGCGTAGAGGATATTTGTTATTATAATAGGGACACACTAGGACTTATACCCCCTTTAAAGATATTTAGAGTAAAAATAAGCTTAAGACTAATTAATTATAACCACTAGATTAATTCTATTATCTAAATAATAAAGAAGGCCCTTTAAAAGGATAAGAAAAATAAGGCAAAGGCTAAGAAGAAACCACTAAAGATAGCTTTAGCTTAGCCCCTTAAGATTAACGCTACCTTATAGGAATAAATCTAGGAATAACTAGGAGCCTAAGTTTAATAGGAAGAGCTATAATAAGTTTAGAGCAAGCCTTCTAAAGTAAGCTTTATACTAAATATGATTATAAAGCTATAGGCTATAGTTAATTAATTATAGGATTTGCTATACTTATAGGTTTACCTAGATAACCCTAAAGGAGAGCTCTTCCCTAGACTTATTAATATAGGTTCTTAAGGGAATGTAATTACTAAGAGCACTGCTAGGCGCTTAGGGCTTAAGATCTATCCTATAAATATAATAAATACTATATTATTTTCGTTATATAGGATTAAGATAATTAGGGAGGTCTAAATAAAGCTCTATCTAGGGAATGTCTAGATACCTACTAACTTCTATGTTAGTCTGGATTTAGTTAATATAAGCTTAATTCTAGGGATACTATTCTTTAGGCTATTATAGATATAGTTTAACTATTTAAGAAGTAGTAAGCTCTTTGCTTAGTGTTGCTTTAGGGATATAGTTATTGTCTTAAGGGTTATAAGGAGCATTTAGTAGTAATACACTAGTAGTTAACTAGCCTAGTAACCTATAATTAATATTATTATGTTTAGCTATCCTATAGTTAAGGAAGAGAAGGATTAAATAGTTTATAAAGGGCTAGAAGTAAAACTAGATAAGGATAAGTAGCTAGTCCCTATTATAACTAGGGAGGGAATAAGTATCCTATAGGAAGTGGTTTAGGATACGATAATAAACCACTCCTAATAACTTAAGGCAGTTACAGAGGATTTCTAACCCCTATAGTAACTAAAACCACCTAATCTTATAATAAATATAATATATAAACGCAAAGCTAATAAGATTTATCCACGCGATAATATACTATCTAATAGGTTAACCCTAGAAGGAGACCTAAAATAGAAGACAAAGAAATAGGAAGAAGTAAAGTTACATTTAGATATAACTAGAAAGTATAGCGAGTTTATTACTAGGTGGTTTAGCGAAAACCCTAGAGGTTTTAGAATAACCTAGGAATAATTAGATTAGATAGTTAAAGGGGTATAAGAATATCTAACACAAGAAGAAGTTAATATTTTTAAAGAAATCCTTTGTAACTAAGAAGCAGCGCTAGCGTAGGACTTATTAGAATGTAGGAAAGTTAACCTACTAGTTACACTACTATAGGTTATAAAGGTTATTAAGCATAAGGCATAGCAAGCTAGTTCTATCCTAATACCTCTTAGGTTATAAGGAAGACTAGTTAATTTACTAAAAAAGAAGCTAAAATATAGATATCTAGAGGAAAGCCATAGCTCCTATAGGAATCCGTATTTCCTTGTTATAAAGAAGGATAGGGGGATTTGCCTAATCCTATTAGCCACTAAATATAATAAAGTAATAATATAAAACGCTCTAATTCCCTAAGGAGCGAAGGCATTTAGTGAGAGCTTTGTGATATATAAAATTTTATCTATTGTTAATCTACTATTAGGATATAACTAAGTAAAACTAGCGGAAAGGAGTAGGGATATAACTAGAATCTTTACTATAATTAGGCTTTTATGGCTTTGCTGCCTACTATAAGGAGCTACTAATTTAGTAGCTTAATTTATTAGAATTATAGGGCAAATTCTATTTAACTTAATCCCTAAAACTTACGCGCTATTCCTAGATAATATTATAGTTAAAGGACTAACTATAACATATAATAAGGAGGAAGTTATACCTAGAGTGCGTAGATATATACTAGAACATTTGATTAATATTAATAAAGTTCTAGTTAATATTAAACTCTCTAGTTACATAGCTTTAGCATTAAAATTAAAGTTCTGCTAGAAGTTAGTAAAAATTATAGGGTTTATATATAGGATAAACAGATAGAAACTAACTAAAGCAAAAATAATAAAGATCCTAGAATAGATAGTTTGCTAGGACCTATCTAAGGTACGTTCCTTTATTAGACTAATAGGAGTTTACTATATCTAGGTAAAGCACTATATGTAAAAGGCAAAGCCACTAGTGATTTTACTTAGGAAGAAGATAGAATAGGTATAGGGTTTAGAATAGTAAGAAGCTATAGATACCCTAAAAAAGGCAATAACTATAGCCCTAATTCTTATTTTACTTAATCTAGGACTAGGTTTTAGGGAAATTATCCTTATAGTTAACGCAAGCTTGCTTAGATAGGGGGCTATACTACTGCAAATAGTTAAGGGTAAATGCTACCCTATTTAATATAAAAGCAGCACCTAGACTATTACTAAAGCTAAGTATAATATAACTAAGCGAGAATACTAGGTAGTTATCTATGTGTTAAGAAGGCTATGAATTTATCTCTATAAAGTCCCTTTTATACTAAAGACAGATTCGTAAGTCCTTATGCACTAGCTTAATAGCGCTGTTAATAATATACCTAGAGCCCTTATTACATAGTGAATTAGCTATATACTACTCTTTGATTTTTCTATATAATATATTCCTAGTAAAAAGAACTAAATTACAGACACTTTATCTAGAAAGGGTCCTAGACTATTAGATTAATTAGATTAAGAGGTTAAAGGGGACATTAAAGACTTTATTAACCTATACCTAAATAGCATTAAGATTAAAGAAGGTAGTAAGAAAGATTACTTAGGTAAGATACGCTAAGTAATTAATTTCTTATTAACCCTCTAGAGACTAATTAATCTTAGTGTAGGAGACTATAGGAAGCTATAAAATAAAGCTAAAAAGTTCTTTCTAGAAAATAGTTACCTTTAGAAAAGACTAATAGGAATTATAAAGGGACTAGCGTTAGTTATTAACATACCTAAGTAATAACGCGTAATAGTTAAGGCAATTTATAAGGAGCTTAGCTATAAAGGTATTAAGGTAGTGTTCTAAGCAATAAAGTAGCAATATTAGTAGAAAGGACTCTAGAATATAACTTAAGAGATATTAACTTACTATAAGATATACTAAAAGTTCGCGCCCTAGTAGCCTTAAGAACTATTAGTACTAGTTACGCTAGGGAACCTAATAAGTAAGATTTATATTAACACTTAGCACCTTCTAATTAATTATAGATATAAGTATCTCTTAGAAGCAAGATATAACCTAATAGGCTAGGTAAAGGCTACGCTAGTCTAAAACGTAACTATAGTAGCAATTAGGAAGTTTCTCTTATCCCTAATTAGCAGGTTTAGCCTTTTCTAATTTATAGTCTATAATAGAGAACCTAAAATGCAAGGAAATCTTAAAGAAGCACTAGCAAATATTAGAATTATAGGTATCTAAATGTCTAGGTATAACCTAAAAGCAAACTCCCCTATTAAAGCTAGACACTAGTCTCTTACGTTTGCTTTAGTAAAGTTAGGGGGATTAAATAGTTAATAGGTAAAGCACCTTAATAAAGCCCTTCTTATAAACTACACTACTGTTTGTAAATTACATAGGAAGTCTGCCTTCTATTTAATCTATAGATAGGAGCTAATCTTGCTACTAGAAGTTAAATTCCTAACCTAGAGGCTAATTAACTAGGATACGGTTACTACTAGCTAGGACCTATTTAAAGTAAGAGTGTAAATGCTTAAAAGGAAGGCAAAGGATATTAAGAAGGTAAAGAAAAAGGTGTTTAACTTTAGGAAGTAACTTATAGAATAAACTAATAAGAATTAGGCTACCTCTCTAAGGAAGGATTAATTAAAACTAGGAGACCTTATGCTAGTATATAATATTAGGAGAAGTGTTAATATATCTATAATAAAGAATCTTATAATAAGATAGAATAGGCCCTTCTAAATTTATAAGTAAGCGCTAATCTCTAGGGCTTACTATTTACAAACACTAGATAGAGTCTACCTTATAAAAACAATCTTAGGGGACTATATTAAGAAGTTTATCCTAGATTTAGAAGGTTAGTAGACTTTAACTATAGATAGATAGCTACATGCTCTTTAATAAAGCTAAGTAAGGGAAGAGGGTAGTAATTATAACTAAGAAGTCTTAATAATTATGCTAGTAGTATTCTAGTATAATATGTTAGATTAAATGGTTAATAATAAAGAGGTTAAACTTCTACCTTAGAGAAGTCTATACTAAGGGATTAAGGTCTAACTACCCCTCCTTATAGCTAAATAAAAACAAGAATATAAGGAATACCCTTAGACGCACTAATATGCGCATAGATTAAACAAATATTCCCTTTATTCTCTTACTATTCTGTTTTTTTTTTCTTTCTGTATGCTAAAGATTAAATAATTAAGGCATAAATCTAATTTCACACTACATACCTAGCTTATTTCTTTTTTTTTTCTCTACCCCCCCTTAGTATTTATAAATAGTTTAGAAAAGGAGGTAGTATATTAATTACTAAGTAAGGAGAGTTTTTAAGGTTAATAGTGTTTAGGTTAAGTAAAAGAGCTTTTACTACCTTAGTAAACTACTCTTTTCCTAAGAAAGAAGTAAGAGCTTACTCTTAGGAAGATCTAGTGTAATACCCTAACGCAAAACGCTATTTATAGCTTACCACATAAGATCTATTTTAGATATAATTGCTACATACGCTATTACTAACCCTAGAGAGCGAGATATATCTATAAAAAGGGAAGTATATATGCTTATTAAAGAAGGTAATATGCTATATATATAAGTTTAAGCAGTGGGTATAGAATATACTATTTAATTTGCTAAATATAAATACTAGTAAAGCTTAATAGCGTTTAGGATATTATAAGAGAGTGTGTAAAAAGTACCTATTAGGATAAGCTATCTTAGTAAGTATAAGAACTAGAGAATAATAATTATTTTTAATAGTAAGGGCTAAGGCACTATCTAATTTAATATAGCTTTGCATAAATTCCTTTAATAATTTAGTCCCTTTTATAGTCTTAATAAGATAGGGAGGTGCTCCCTCTAGGGGACTCTTAGATAGACAAAGAGAAATCTCTATATATAATAGAATGCTACTAGTACTAATATTAATCCTGCTTTAAACCTAGAAGGCAAAAAGGAATTTATACTATAAAACAGAGGTTATTAGTGTTAACTTAAAAATAAGATTAAATAATCTATATAAGACTAATATAGTCTCTTCTAAAGAAAGATAGGAAAAACTTAGCGTGGTTAGACTAGTCTATAGTCTTTATTACTAAAAGCTTGCCTTTAGGGACACTTGCCCTTATAATAGTAGTAACGTTAGGGAGCTTTTAATAAGTTATATTAAGAAATTTAGCTATAATTAATTAGTTAGGAGATAAAGTGAGAGATAGTAAGGCTAGGTATGCAAAGAGAAGGAGCGAAAGAGGGTTAAAAAGTCTTAAATTATAAGATAATACCTATAATAGGCATTAATAACTAATAAGCAAGTGGCTACCTATAAGTAAATTATAATACTAAAAGTCTAAATTATAGAAGCCACTTAATCCTAATAGATAGCTACCTTATAAGGGTAACTAGTGCTACCTAATAATAACCGCCCCTAGATCTAGGAAAAGCATAAAAAGAGAGGTTAGGACTATAGGAACTATTTAATCTAACTTGCTTCTTATACTAGCATACTTACTTCTTATACTAGCATATATCTTCCTAACTCTTAAAATCTTTAACCTTACTATCCCTTACCTATCTTCTCTTATTTCCCCTTCTCTCTAGCTATAATTAAGCTAAAACTAATAAAAATTATTTAATCTTACCTAGAAGATAAAGTAGTAGAAGTAGTCTATTATAAGTAAAGGGGATTACACTAAGGTTAATAGTAACACTATTACTTACTTTCCCTATAGCTAATGCCTTACTATATATTATGTTTATGTTTTAATATATAGGATAGAGAACTCCTTTTATAAGGAGGGAGAGAGTAACACTATTAAGGTTAACCTAGCTAATCTTTATAGATAGTAGCTACCTCTATTTTACCTATAAAGAGACTAGCCGCAGCCTCTATTAAGGTTTAAAGTCTATTAGGATAGTAATAATTTTAATCTAGTAATACTAATTAGGCTAGGCTAGACTACTATATAATAGCGTGGTTATCTAATGGATATTTATAAATTCCTAAAAAAGGCTTATAAAACACTAAGCAAAGACTAGCTTAATTAGTTTAAGCTAATAGTAATAGGGAAAATCATAGAATAAGGTCTTAAAGTAATAGTAGTAGTACTACTATAAGTATTTAAAATTAATAATATAGAAGACTTTAATATAGAAACACTATAAAGATTAATTAGTTTAAAGACTAGAAGGCTTTATACCTCCTATTAGCCTATTAATATTAAGTATAGTATTAAGCATAACCCTATTAACCTTCACTTAGACATAAGTAATTAGCGCCTTATTATAGGGTTTGCTTACTTTATAAATCACTAAACTACCTTTATATTTAATAGAGAGTAAGAACGCTTATACTATTTTAATAGCATAGATAAAGGAAGAATAACCTATTTTATAGACTTTATAGGTAGGTAGGGATAGATTATATAACTTATAAACTATCCCTATAATTTTAAGGTAATTGCAGTTCTAGCAATAAAGCAAAAAGGAAACTAGGAATACAGATATACATACCTAGGGTTTTTTCTCTAGATGATTTGCTACTAAGTTAGTTACTAAGCACTTAATCTAATCGCAGAAGACTAGAACACACTAAATAAGTATAATATTAAGCTTAAATAATTACATACTTTTAGTAAGGATTCTATTATTAGTTAATAGTTTAAGTTATATCTTAAGGATTAGTTAATATCTAATAACATCCTAGACCTAAAATATAGCTATAGCAAAGCACTTAAGAGAACTATTAGGGTGCTATAAGATATAGCTATAAATAAGCTTATAATAGGAGATTAGTTACTAAGGGAATTAGGGTACTAGAAAGATTTTAACCTTTATTATCTAGTACAAAACACAATAAAGTGCTTAATGCTACGCTTTATAACCTAGATAGTTAGTAAAGGGTTGCCTATTAGCATAGTAGTAATGCCCTAGAAACTTTGGATTACTAATAGGAATTACCTAATTAAATAGTATACTAATATAGCTGTTAGAACAACACGATATCAATCGCGCTTAACAGCCGCAATTGCGACCGGAAGAGGGTTAGTCCGCGCGCGCGCGCGCGGGCCCCACTTTTGGCCCCGCAAGCGGGCCCTGTGATAGGGCAAGGCTAGCGTCACGTAACCCACAACAGGCAGCTATTATCCCTTGCGAAAGCCCTCTCTTTTGCTTCCTTTCTCTTCTTAGGTTATATAGAATAACAAGCCTAAAATAGATTATTAACAATAATACTATTCTTAAGGCTTTGCGTACGCGTAATTAATCCCTGCAAAACTAACACTAATTAGTAGTTAACCCCTAGGTAACCACTTTTAATTTGCAAGTGCTAACCACTCTCTTACAAATTGCAATAACTATAATCTAACTTATAAGTGCTAACCACTCTCTTATAGATTATGCTAACCGCAGATTAGCAAGGTCTTTTATAGAAGAGATTCTCACGGAAGCAATATATATATTACTATAAGATCCCTAAGAGTGCTAAGGAAAAAGCCTATTATCTTAAAAGAAAAGTTTAACTCTAGTAGCTTGCCTATCCTATTATTCTTCTTAACATAATAGATAGAAGCCTAAACCTTAAAGAAGAGTTTAACTCTAGTAGCTTATCCTATCCTATTATTCTTCTCCTTAGTGCGTTCTATTATATAACAAAGCTAACCGCTAAGCTTATAATCCTTTACACACCTCCTTACCTAAAATTTATTATCCCTCTTTCCTATTCTATCTCCTCTAAAGCCTATAAGTTATAATAGTTAATAAGAAGGAGCAAACATAAGTCCTAGCGAGTTATAATAGCTTATAAGTAGGAGATACCTTCTTAGAAGCTTATAAAGGGTAACTAGAGAGAAAACCTAGCATAATTCCCTTCCTCTATATCCCTTAGACCTTACACTATTACGTTATAGAGGAATTACTCTATAAGACTAAAGGATTTAATATTAATAAGGATAACACGCTAGAAACGCTTATAGCCTATATCCTTACTAAAGTAAAGGATTATAAAGCAAGAAAGGTAACTAGAAGAACCCTCTTTATAGAGTTTACTAAAGACTTCTATAAGTAAACACTATAAACACTTTAAAGAGCACTAGCCCTAGTAATAAAGCACCTCTATAACTACCTTATAACTAACGGGGTATATATAATAATTAACTAGACTATAACTATTATTATAAACCTTTAAGAAGTCCTTAAGCAAGAGGAATTCCACTTCTAGTTATAAGAAGAAGTGAATAATACCTGTAAGAAGTATATAGACTTCTAAAGAAAGATTATAGCAAGCAAAGACTTCCTTAATAACCTCTTTAATAAAGGTAGCTTTTAGTAACCCTAAACCATAAGGACTACTTTCCCTCTTTATTAAGCCTTGCGTTAACCTTCCCTAGCCATTACGCTAGCAATTTAGTAGTAACTGCCTTTTCTATAGCCCCCTCCCCTGCCTTAAGAACTAGGACTAGCTTAATAGCACTAGTTTCCCCCTCCCTAAGAAAGGATAATACCTATTAATAACACACTCACCCCCTTATAACCTATGGCAAAGCAGATCGTAGATCTTATAAAGATATACACGTGTAAGGGCTTAGGCTTTGCCTAAGCATTCACATAGTGCACGTGGGTAAGGATAGTCCCACATAGGCAAGGACGCAGAAAAGGGGGCTTACATAAGGTAGTTAGGGGTTATAAGGGGCCTTAGTAAGAATAGGTTTCTTACCTTTCTCTTTCCTTTCCTTAAGTTTCTTAATACTATATTAACGCCCTATTATAGTAGCCTAGGGGCTAGTCTATAATAATTAAGAAACTTCCTTTAGTCCTTTATAATAGCTACTAAAATTTATAATAGATACACTAATAGATATATTAATAGATATAATAGACACGCTTTACCTATAAGACTAACCTAGCTAGGGGATAGTAACACCCTTATCTAACGCTATAGTACTATAGGTAGCCTAATAAGCCTAATTTAAGACGCTTTAACTTATGCTATATAAATAAGTAGTAAAGCTTAAATACCTTTAGAAGTATATGCATGTAAATGCCTTAGGGCCCTTAGCCTAGCCACCCCCTCTAGCTTAGCCTAGCGCCCCTAACCTAGTCCTTCCTATACCTAGAATAAAATAAAAGCTAATCCCCTTAGGTAACCTATATAATAGTAATAAAGCCTTATTTACTATATAAAGGCTTCTAATAGAATATAAGTTATAGGTAAACTAAGGCTTTATTAGTTTTAATAAGGATAGATAAATACTTATTTATTAAAACCTTTTCTCTAAGGTCTAGTCCTAGGTAGCCACTTACTTTAAATAAGGCAGTGCTATTAGATTTAACCTTACTTACTTTCTAGATTACCTAGGGACTATATTCTCTAACCCCTATAGATAGGAGATAGCCCTTATAAAGCTTAACTAGATAGAGTAAGGTCTAGGGGAGATATTTTCTATATTCTTTATTTGCTTTTCTAAGAAGCTCTTACTAGTAGGAGAGAAGCGCTAGATAGGTAAGGTAAAGCTAGTAAAGCTTTAACATGCGCTTAATAAGTGTTTAAGAGAGATTAGCGTAAGATAGGGTATTAGCTAGAGTAATTAGTATATAGCTATTAGGTAATATTATAAGATTATAGTTAATATAGAAGCCCTTACCCTAGAGGATAAGTACTAGACCTATCGCAAACCCTAACTAGTAAAACTAGTAGCCTAGATTAACTATAAGGGTAATACACTAATAACTAGGGTTTGCATAGCTAGGACCTGCCTAGGGTAGCTAAATAAGTTAGCTAAGAAGGAGAAGGGGATAAAGGCTACTATAAACATAAAATAAGCAAAATAGGTATTAGAGGCGAAATTAGCTAAACGCTACTAAGAGAGACACTGCTTATAGTGTGTGTCTAAGGACTACTTTATCTAGGAGTGCACTACCCTCCTAGCCTACTACCTAAAGATTAGCATTAACTTATATAAGGTAAATAAGGAAAGCGTAAATAAGGAAGTAAATATTCCCTCTATAGAAAATAAGTAGCCCCTAAGCAAAGTCTTATATAGGGGCAAAGAGGCTAGCTAACTACCACACTATAAGATAATTATAACTACTATATAGAGATAGAATAGGATATAGCATAATATATAGACTAACTACCTTTCTTAATTCCTATACTCTTTAATATATATTATTACATTAATATCTAGATTAATTATAGTTATAATTACTATAGTGTAATAAGCAAATTAGCAGTAAGATAGCTTAGCCTAGAGCTTATATAGTTACTAAAATAAAGGCATGTTTACACTATAGTAAAAGTAAAACAGAGGGGGAAGTAGGTTAAGAAAGACTTCTTTTCTATTACCTATATAATATACACTAGAATTAATATAGATAGCTAGGAGTTATTTATATACTTATATATTATCCTAGGTCTTACCTAGGATATAATATTTAGAATGCCTTAGTTAGAGTAACGCAATATAGTAATTTACATAGCAAAATAATAACTAGTTATTAGAGTAGCAAAGGGCCTTTATATCTCTAAGGCTACTACTTATAAGGTAAAGGCACCTATATAAGGAATTATTAGATCTATCTACGCCGCTAAGGCTTATAAGGCATAATAAAATAAGGATACTACTATAAGGTTTATTACTATAAGCCTAAGAGAGATAATAATAGTGCTATAGATTATAGCACCTAAGATAGATCTAGCTAGTCCTAACATATTAACATTGCCTAAGGAGTTATTAGACTTTGCAAACCTCTTTAATAAGGCTAAGGCTAATAAACTACCCCCCTATAAGGGCTCTCTTAATTACTATATATGCTTATATAAGAACCTAGATAGCTCTAAGCTAGCACTCCTATAAGGACTATTATATAATATACTATAGGACTAGCTCCTAGAGGTCTAGCGCTAGATTATAGACTTAATAGATAAGGGCTAGATTTATACTAGCTCCTTATTAGCTATAGCCCCTATCCTCCTTATTAAAAAGGCTAACAGGGGTTAGCGTTTTTATATAGACTACTACGCTCTTAATAAGATAATAGCATAGGATTATTACTCTCTCCTACTAATTAAGAAAACACTATAATCCCTATCCTAGGCGCGCTAGTTTACTAAGGTAAATATTTATATAGTGTTTTATAAACTATAGATAGCTAAGGGTAAGGAGTACCTTATAGTATTTTATATAAGGTTTAGCCTATTTAAGTGGCTAGTTTACCTCTTTAGCCTAGCTAGCGCCTTAGTAACCTTTTAGCGCTATATTAATTAATCCTTAGGGAATGCGTTAGGGGACTTTATTATAGCTTACCTTAATAATATCTTAGTTTACTTAGGGGGGTTAAGAAAAGACTATATAGCTAAGGTTTAGTTAGTTTTAGGCTACCTAAGGGCTATAGGCTTATACCTAGATCTTAATAAGTTAATGTTTGCTATAAAGGAGGTCTAGTACCTAGGATATATTATTACGGCGGGACGCTTAGTCTACCTAGATCTCACAAAGGTTATAGCTATAAGGGAATAGGTAGCACCTATAAAATTACAAGGGGTCTATAGCTTCTTAGGATTCGCAAATTTTTACTATAACTTTATTAGGGACTTCTCTAAGCTAGCTACCTTACTTATATAGCTTACTAAGAAGAATATCCCTTTCTAATAGGGACTAGAAGAGGATAAGGCCTTTAAGAGGCTAAAAGCCGCGTTTATTATGTATCTAGTGCTAGTATAATAGGACCTAGACTGCCCTATAGTAGTAGAAGCTAATTGCTTAGGCATAGCTCTTAGTAAATGCCTCTTGTAATAAGGCCCTAATAATGTCTTATATCTAGTTGCTTACTATTCCGCTAGTCTTACGCCCTTATAGAAGAACTATATAATTTATAATAAGGAACTATTAGCTATTATCTTATATCTTAAGGCGTGGTTAGCAGAGCTTTAGGGTATATTCTATCTATTTATAATTTACACTAATTATAAGAACCTAGAATACTTTATAACTCCTTAACTTATATTAGAGAGGCAGGCCTAATAGGTAAATATACTTATGCTATTTAACTTTTACCTTTACTATAGGCCTAGTACATAAGCTTAACGCCTAGATACCCTTTCCTAAAGGGAATAGGATTAAAGTAAGTTAGCTTTAAGGATAGGGTAGATCTTATAACCTATTACTATTACATAACTCTTACTATTACTAGTTACATAAGGGGATAGCTCTAAACTAGCACTATATATGCTACTGCTAGTAGGAGAGGCCCTCTTTGCCTTAAAACACCTCTAGACCCTATAGGACTAGGCTATTACATTAAACCCTATATATAGTATTTAATTAAAAGCTATATAAGAAGGGGCTTAGAAGTTTCCCCCTAATGCACTAATAAGGGAGTAGGTTATAAATTACTCTATAAGCGCATATAGGGCGCTTTAGTTTTAGGGTTATACTTAGATCCTAGCTTAGGAACCCCTTATAATAACCCTTATATAACAATACTATAACTTACTAGTGGTAGGACACCTAGGCTATAATACTACGTTTTAGATTCTATAATAGTAGTTTTATTAGGATAGGATATTATAAGACATTGCTTAGTTTATTTATAACTATTACTGCTTTAGTAGCTATAAGAGCTACTAATAGCAGCAGGGCTTACTAAAACCCTTACTAATCCCTAATTAGTTCTAGTTTTAGATTTCTATTAACTTTATAATAGACTTACTAGCAGTGTCCCTAGAGAAGCTATAATACCTTATAGTTATTACTAATAGACTCTTAAAGTTTATATAGCTAGAAGCTATAACCTCTATTAAGGCTAAGGAGTGCGCGAAATAATTTAAAATAGTCTAGTAAAGGTTCTAAGGATTTCCCTAATCCATTATTATAGACTAGGGGTTAGACTAGCTAGGGAAATTCTAGATAATGTTATGCTCCCTAGTTAGGATTAATTAGTTACTTTCCACTTTATATTACCTATAGACTAATAGTGGTATAAAGTAAGCGAACTAGGAAGTGTAAGCAATCTTATATGTAATGGTTTCCTTCTTATAGTTTAATTAGCTAGAATATCTAGCTACTTGCTAGCTTGTAATTAATAATAGGTTTTCTTTAGTAATAGGGGTAAGTCTAAATAAATTGCTATATAAATATAACTTAGAACTAATTTAGTTATAACTAGACTATTTTACTTTTGTAATATTACCTAAGGGGTAGGCTATACATTTCCTAGAGCACCTATAAGAGAGTACCCTTCTAGCATAAGCTATAATAGCCTATGTTTAATAAAGGCAATAGGACGCTACCTTAGCTTCTTAATGTCTAGCGAAATGATTTTAGGTTAGAGATAAGGTATAGCTTTTACTTAAGAATATTAAGATAAACTGCCCCTTATAGAAACTTAACTAGGTTATAGCAAAGTATATAGTTATTAATATACTAACGCTACTTATAGTATAGTTAGATATCCTAAGGGGCATCTACCTAGTTTTTTATATAAACCTTATTAAATAGGCCATAGAGGACCCTCTTCCTAGTTAGAAGCTCTAGGACTCCTATTTAGGGCTAGAATAGGTCCTAGTAGAAAATAATAATAAACTTATAGAGAAATACTAAGTTAAATAAATCTTAGTAGCTTAAAATGCCCTAGGCTAAGGCAGGAGGCGTAATATCCTAGTTAAGTAAGTAGGTTATATATAGCTAATATAGGAACTACTAGAAAGTATAACATAGATATAAGCCCTTAATAAGTTTAAAGTAAAGTAAGGAGATACATATTATAATAATAGACTAAATTAATTATAGACTATATATCTATTAAAGGAGATATCTTCTAGCGCATAAGGCATACCTATCCTAAACCTAGCTAATTCCTTATAGTTACTAAAATGTATTTAAATCCCCTTACCCCCTATAGCATAGGGGTTACTTAGACTAGGGGTTAGTTAGGCTATTAGTAAGGCTATTATTATTAGATAAGATAGTGACTAGTGTTACCTTATGTCTAATAGGGATGTAACCTATGCCACGTTAGGTGCTATAGCTACTATAGCTAGCACTATAGCCACTATAGCTACCACTATAGTTTTAGATAGTAAGAGTAAAATAATAGTTAGGGAGCGTAAAGCAAGTGTAGGGTAGGGGTGGTATATTATTAGATTAATTTTTATTAGGGGAGGACTAGCGAATAATAATAGTTATAGAGGGATAGCTACTACCTATAGTGTAATTAGCATAGTAATTAGTTAGACCTAGGATAGACCTAGGTTAGGAGCGCTTCTAGCGCTAATATAAGGGCGAATTATTACTAGCTTTAATAAGCCACTAGTAGCCCTAGGTATTACTATAGCAATAGGGGGAGAGTGCCTTAAGAAAGCATGTAAACTAATTATAGAATTCTTATTATATAGAATTTAGTTCGCTAATAATCTATTAGTTCTATTAGAATAGAACGCTAGTAACTTGCTATATAAAGCTACCTATGCTATAGCTACTAGTAAGACTACTACTACTAAGGGGGATAACCTTAAGCTTAGTTATATTTATAGTAGGAGTATTATAGAAGGGGGGGGGCCTAAGGGCAAAGTAAATAGGTGCTAGATTAAATTAAGCCTAATTTAGGAGCGTATTTTATTAGCTTATAAGGGCGCGAAACTATTAGGAGAGAACTAGCATTTTCTTTTTAGTAGTTAGAGTCCTTTTAACCCTAGGTATAATAATATGCGTACCTATAGTAATTAGAGCCTTAAGATCCTTAAGGTAATAATAAAGCTATAGGTTAGTAAATAGGTACTTAGTTAACTAAATATAGGTTACGTGTTACTACTAATATAGGGGATAGAACTCACTACTTTTAGGGGGGTAATAGTTTAATATACCTATAGTAAGGTATTATTTAATATAAGGCCTATAGGGCTAAAAAAGCGTGTAAGAGGTAGTATACTTATTATTATCTAAGTCCCCCTCTATAAGGAACTTACTAATAGACTTAGCTATTAGCATAATAGGGGTAGTAAGGGATATAGCAATAGTAGCAAGGGATATAGTAGTAGTAGTAAGAGCTTAAGTAAACCTATAAGTATTTGTTTTATAATAAGGTATATTTATTATAAGTCTAATAGGGGAATAATAATTATTTAGAATAATAGGATAGGAAGGAGTAATAAGGTTATAATATTTAAAAAATGTTTTTAGTGTAAGAAAGTTAAGGCTATAGGATAAAAACAAATAGTAAGTAGTAAGTAAGGGGGTAAATAAGTGGGGGTAAGGCTAGTGTTATTATAATAATAACGTAGTAGCTAGAAGCATGCGTTACGTGTCTTACTTAGACCTAGGTTAAAATAATAAGCACCTATAACGCGTTATAAAGGGTAAGCACCTATATTAACTATAGGCAAAGGAAAAGAAAGGGGAGGAGTAAGGGCATATATAAGGGCTTAGGCTTTGCCTAAGCATTTATATAGTGCACGTAGGTAAGGATAGTCCTATATAGGCAAGGACGTAGAAAAGGGGGCTTACATAAGGTAGTTAGGGGTTATAAGGGGCCCTAGTGAGGATAGGTTTCCTACCTTTCTCTTTCCTCTCCTTAAGTTTCTTAATACTATATTAACGCCCTATCGTAGCAGCCTAGGGGCTAGTCCATAACAACACGCTAGAAAAGCAATATAGCGCTAAGGACTATAATGTCTTTAAATTAAAGCTCCTAGTGTTTAGGAGGAAGTGTAAGCTCTTAGACATTAAGCAAGAGTAATTAGGTTACACACTAGAAGTAATGCTAAAAGGGAAAGCCCTTAGGTATTACTTAGACTACCTCTTATAGCTAGGGAATCCTTAGGACCTTATAACCTTAGTAGTAAAGATAAAGCAAAGGTTTAAGATAGAGGATATAAGGCAGAAATATCTCCTTAAGTGGCATAACGCATCCCTCCGGAAGACAATCCATAATAACCCTAATAAGTTAAGGGTGAAATGCTTTAATAAGATTATAGAGAAGCTCTTTACATTACAAAGAGCTATCCCTAATATAGGTTAATTAGAGCAAGCCCTTTAAAATTAAATTATAACTACTTATAATAGAATCCCTAAGTGTAGAAGCTACCTTACTAACCCCCCTAATAGCCTTTAATAATTCTATAAGCGGGTTTAGATAACTATTTGCCTAATTATAGAAGAATCTAATAGTTAAAGTTAATTCCCTACTAATGCTAAACCCTAGGAGTAGTTCTAGACTAATAGAAAGTATAATAGCAAGGGCAAAGAGTTATAATACCCTCCCTAGAGGTATAAAGGTACTAAGAGAGCCCCTTGCTTAAAGAAGTGCTACGTATATAGTAAGGAAGGATACTAGTTAATAAAGCATCCTAAAGAGAAGCAAAAGAAGGCATACTAATATTATAAGAGCCACTACTTAGTTAACTCTTCCCTATCCTCTAAAGCTTTATATAAGTTATTCCTTGCTTAGTATAAAGAAACCCCTAGTTAAGACCCTTTCTCCCACCCTTCCAAAGATAACAATATTGCCTAATATATAGTAAGCATAGGGTTTAATAATAAAACTAGCGGGAAAGATAGCCTAGTGCCTATAAGCTTTTTTACATAAGGAGTAATGCTTAATAGCAAGAAAATAGTTAAAATCCTTACTAACTAAGCAACGTGGCATAGGCTAAGTAAGAAGAGCCCCTTTAGCAATAAAGCTTCTAATAAAGCTCTGCACATATTTATGCTTAAAGACTATTACTTAGCAAAGGTCTTCTAAGGCATTATGCCTAACACTAGAGTAGCTAAGTACTTAATAGTAAGTTACTTATAATTCCTTATACTATAAGGCAAGATGCCTTAACTTTAACTTAATAAGGCAAGAGCAAGCGAGGTAATAATTAGGTTTAGAGGTAGCATAGAAATTATCTCCCTTAGAATAGTTAATGTCCCTACCCCCTTTAGCAATATTACCTTTCACGTAATCCCTATAAACACTCCTTTCTTACTATGCCTTAAGGATATAGTTATATTAAAGATTAACTTTATTACTACTAAGAATATCCTCTAGTAAGGTAGTGTTAAGGTCCCCCTAGCACGTAAATAGGGGCACGCGTGGATGCTATTACTATAGAATAAAGCGTTAATTATAAGCAACCACCTAATAGAGGTGGAACTATAACAATTACATTATTAATTTAGCCACCCGTTAGTCTAAAGGCTCTATAACCTATTATGCAATTTAGGGCACGAGATTAACATTAAAGCTATTAAAGAGATAATAAAGGTATGCCACTAATGTTAGATAAACGCTAATAGCCCCTATTGCTTTAAGTTTACCCTTAAGGATAACTATACCTTTAACTTTAAAGTAATAGTAGATATTATGTATCTTAACGGAAATTAACCTACGCTTTATGCTATAGATATAGCCACAGCCTTTAATGCGGCAAGATTCCTTAAGGATATCTTAGCTAAAATAATATAGGAAGCTCTAAGAGTATGCTAGATTAATGCGTACCTTAGACCCCTAGATTAGGTTATTACTAATGCTAGTACTAACTTTCGTGGCGAAGAATTCCGTTAATTTATAGCGTTAATATTAATTTTAGTTAAGGAGGTCCTAATTAAAGCATATTATAGCATTAGAAAGGTTAAGAGATATTATAAGCCGCTTTATAAAGCCTATAATATTATATAATAGGAATGCCTAATAACCCCTAAGCCTATAGCCCTATAGATAGCTATAAAAGCTCTAAATAACATAGCAGGACTAAATAGCCTTGTCCTAACCCTTCTAGTCTTTAGGGCATATCCACGTATAATAAGCAAATCCCCTCCTTTACTAGAGATATTATAGCGTGTGATTACTATGCAAAAGGTAATAAAGGAAGTTAAGCGCCTCTATGCTATCTAAAAAATTAATAAAGCCTTTATAATAAGAAATAGCCTAGATATAGCATTAACTCTTAACTTACTACTTAGATTACTAGTATAAGTGTGGCAAGAAGGTAACAGTTAGCAAGGCCTATATAACCTCCTTTTAATTAATAGAGAGACCTATATGCTTAACCTTCTAAGAGGCCTAAAGGCCTTCTAGTTAACCTTTATTAGGCCCTACTAGGAGAACCTAAACGCAAAGGCCCTCCTACCTTAGCTAGCTAAAGAAAAGAGAGAGGCCTAAGAAAGGCTAGTAGCTAGACCCCTAGAGGTTCCCCTAAAGAGATAGCTAGGCAAACCACGCAAGAACCCTCTAGTAATTATTAATAAGACTAATATGTTTATCTTAGCTAAGGAGCAAGCTAACCTTGCCCTCGCAATTAGACTGCGTAAGGAAGGCGTAATTATAACCCTAGGAGAGCCCTTTAAGCTCTCTACTAAGGCTAAGATTAATGCCTTAATTAACTAAGGCATGTTTAAATTTATAGTCTTTAATAAAAGGGAGCATAGTAGCGTAAGGATCTTTAACTCCTGCATTATTAATAAGGTTAAAGGGAAGATAGGCTAGCCATACAAGAAATCGCAGCTTGTAATCTAAGGCTTTAGCAACGAGGTAAAGCAAGATATCTTAACATAAGCCCTAACAATCTAATAGGCTAGTTAACGCCTTATCCTCGTAATTACTCCCTTGCTAATAAAGAAAGACTTTATCCTATGGATTTGCGATATTACGTAAGCCTATGTTTAATTAAGAACGCTATTAAATAGAGTTATCCTAGCTAGACTTCTAGTTTAGATTCGCAACTAACACCCTAAAGGAACAATTATAAGGGTTATTAAGCCTCTTTATAATATCGTGGAGGCTAGAATACACTAGTAGGTAATGTATTATAAGCATCACAGAGAGAAGCTCTAGATAGAGACTTTTATATACAATCCTTACTTACTTATAATAACAGAAAAGAGCCCTTAATTCGCATGTGTAGGCATGCAAACTAATAACACGCTAGGGCTATTAAACAAGGAGTTCTCTAAGAAGGAAGAAAAGAAGCTAGCTACTATAGCCTTTATAGCAAAGCTAAAGCAATTCCTTCTTAAGAGCAATCCCCTTACCTTTAACAGGGGAATTATTATAATAGTGGCTAACGTGGCTATTACCCTTTAGCAAAAGGGGCAGAGTAGTAAACTCAAAGTAATTTCGCTTATAGACTTAAAGCAAAAGTACGTTAAGCAATAGGCTTAAGGCGCTTACATTGCCTTAATCTGCTAACTAGAAGCCTGCTATAACCTATCTATTACTACATAACACTAAGAACTAATAGTTAAGAATGTTAAAGCCCTTAATTATTGGATTTAGTAGTAGATAGACTACCTAGAGAGAGGCCTTACGTTCGTTCTAATTAACCTTACTAAAGCAAAGCTCTATGCCTTTATAGATAGGTCCTTCGCAAATAACTAAGACCTTACTTTATAGCTTAGTTATATACTAATCCTAGCTAATAAAGACTATAAGGATAGCAAGTTTATAATTACAGGTAATATTATACACTTTAGCTTAACAAAAAGCAAGAGAGTCACACAAAGCGTGCTAGCCTCTAAAGTCTATAGCATAGTCGCTAGTGTTAACATAGCTTACGTAATTACTATAACGCTAGGATTAATTACAAACTAATTAAATACCCCTCTAACCCTAGTTATAGTCTATATAGACTTATACTCCCTATATAAATGCCTTATTAAACTAAGCATAACTAAAGAGAAGCGCCTAATAATTAACATTATAGCCCTATAATAATTATACAAGCGCCACGAGCTCTGCGAGATCTAATGGATTAACGAAGCTAATAACCTAGCTAATACCTTTACAAAGGCATCGCTAAATAAGGCCCTAGAGCAATTTATCTCTAGCAACAGGATAACAATCCAGATAGAGGGGTAGGTAACCTATGCGGGTGATAGGGATAGTCACTGTAGGTCATAGTATTAGGGCTAAGGTCCTTAGCCCTAACTAACCTAGAGAAAGTCCACTAGGAGGAGGAAGGGGAGGATATCTCCCTAGGTAAAGGCACGGAGGATAGTTACCGCGGGTAATGGTATTAGGGCTAAGGCCCTAACTAACCTAGGTAATAAGAAAAGGCAAAAGAAGGAGGCAGAATAGTAACTCCTATAGGGTAGTTCCTATAAGAGCTACCCTTAGTGTAGCTCTTAGCCTTATAGAAGTCACTAGGAGCCTCCTAGTTATCTAGAGATTGTCTCTAACACTACGTAACGCCCTTAAGGCCCTTAGAAGCTATTCTTCGCCTTTGCGTGGTAGTTATTACCTCTGTGTTATCTATACGGAGCATAGAGGTGTAAAACTATTATAGTGAATAACTAGGAGGGCAATAGAGAGCTAGATAGATTATAGGAGGGGACAGAGAGCTAAAAGAATCACAGGGGGCGGAAAACAGTTATAGTAGATAACTAGGGGGGGGGGGGTCACTAGAGCACAGAGGTGCAAAGACTGTAATAGTAGATAATAAGGGGAGGAGGGGAGGAATTTAGAAGGTAGCTATGCAAATATTATTAATAATATTAAGAGGTAAAAGGGATTAGGGGGAGGCCTGCTTATCCCTTTAAAAGGTTATTAGAGGTAGACTAGTCTTTTCCCTCTTTTCTTACTACTATAGGCATATATAGCCCTTATTTTTCCTTTCCTTATTTATATTAATGTATAAGCTATATTATTATTGTTTTCTTTTCCTTCTTTTAATTAATATTATGCATTAATAGTTATGTTAAAGAGAGAGTTTCTAGTGTTAGAATAACACAATATTAATCGCGCTTAACAGCCGCAATTACGACTAGAAGAGGGTTAGTCCGCGCGCGCGCGCGCGGGCCCTACTTTTAGCCCCGTAAGCAGGCCCTGTGATAGGGTAAGGCTAGCGTTATGTGACCCATAACGGGCAGCTATTATCCCTCGCGAAAGCCCTCTCTTTTGCTTCCTTTCTCTTCTTAGGTTATATAGAATAACAAGCCTAGAATAGATTATTAATAACGATACTATTCTCAAGGCTTCGCGTACGCGTAATCAATCCCTGCGGAACCAACAATAGCATAAAATAATAATCTTTACGTTTAGGACTTTTAGTAGTCTATAGCCTGTGTTTTTACTAATAACCCTAAGGTCTTTAATATTAGTATATAAGAGATGCTATAGGACTAAGAAAGATAAATATAATAGGAAGCTAAAGATAAACCGCCCTTAATTAATATAGAAGAATAGAGATTAAGTGGAAGGAAAAGTTATTAGACATTACTTATATCTTTATCTATATTATTATCTGTTATTAGACATAAGGTTATGCTACTATCTTAAACTATAAAGCTTAAAGCACTTTAACGTAGTAAGGAAGATTAAATAACTACTACTATAGGGAAGGCTTTTTAAGTATAGTAGGTAGTAATAAACGCACTTTTTTAGGCGGATATTAGGGAATAGCTAAGATTACTAAGGATCTATAGAGTTATTAGATAGGAGCAAGAATATAACTATAAGACCTTACTTAGATAAGTAAAAGAAAGGATAATCTAATAGCCTCTTAGAGATATAGGTTAAGCTATAATAATTAATCTCCTCCTATTCCTTAGAGCATAGGGAGTAGTGTAAAGAGAAACTATTATACACTTACTAATATTATCTATATACATGTCTATAGTATTACCTAGTTTAGTGCCTTATAAAACATAGGCTAAGATTATTAAAGCTTATTAGTAAGAAAGGAAGCGCGCTTAAGGATTAATTAATTAGCGTGAGAACTATAAAAAGAGAGTAACTTAATAAGAAGCTAAGTGACTTGCAATTCGCACTCCCTTATTAGCGTTACTAACCACGCGACCTTAAATGCTAAAGACGCTAAAACTCTCTTAGGAGATAAGGAACTTAGGTCTCTAGCTAGGGAGGTGTTATATAGATTTTTTTTTTCCTCTCTTTTCTTCCCTTTTTGCTTTCTTTCTCTTTCTTTTCTTTTACTCTTTTTCCCTTCTTTCCTTGCTTATTTACCCCTCCCTTTACTTAAATATACTAGATTAAATAATACCCTCCTTTACTATTAGGCATTAGTTACTAACCGCACTTAAAGGGCACTTTAGTTATTAGTGTGCACGCTTAGTTAGGGATAACTAGTGCATACCTAGGGAGGTGTTATATGCTATAAGATACGCGCCTAGAAAACACGTGATTATGATAATAAGCGCTAGGGATTATTAAGATAGATAATTATTGAAAATGGGAAGGGAATCTAGCTAGAGGGATAGGAAGACCTCCCTGCTAGATTCTGACGCGGCGGCTTCTAGATTCACTAGATTATAGCTTATTCTTTAAGATTAGGAGCTTTTAATAGTTAAATACAGTTGATTCCTAGCTAACGGACAGTCTAACAAGCAATGAGAGGATTTCTAGTCCCCTTATAGACTTACTAACTGTATTAGAGGATCTAGACTACTAGAGAGGTCTTAGGAGCTACTTTTTATTTTCCGCAAAACTCATTTGTATAGGAAAAATAAAAAATCGACTCATAGCTATACAAACTAGCTACCTAGGTAGTCTAACTAAGCATTTTAATAGATAACCCTATTAACGAAATATACTATTAAATCCAGAAAAATTCAAGGATTCAAACAGTATACGTTAGCCTTTTATATAACTACTAGTTACCTAGTTACAGTCGATTTCAGCTTCCCTATAGGGTAACCTAGTTAGCTTAGTTATACAAGCCTGTGGGTTAGTTGTGGGAACAACGTAGGTCAGTAACAGAACGCTACAAGCAACGCCTGTAACTAACGTTGCAACAACGCAACAAGGCAACTAGTGGGCCTATAAAATAGTGCTATAAATAGCATTATTTTAACACTCCCTCTAGAAAAGTATAAGGTAACTAATTCAATACCTAGACTTAGCTCTTTAATAGATATCTAAGTTAACCATAAATTTAATAATAAATCTAATAACTTTTAAACTAAAAAACAGTAACCCTTTTTAAATTAATAACTTTTAGGCGTAATTCCAGTGTTTTTTGTTAATCTTTTTCGGTTTTTCGACTTTTTTAGTTAATTTTATTGGTTTAGATTAAGCCTTTATATTCGTAAGGCCTAATAGTTAGATAAATTGTTAAAATTTATTATTAGGCAGGGGCTTGGTTAAACTATCTGCAAGCATCTCTTTAGTGTTAATGTAAATAACCTTAGCTATACCCTTCTATACCTTTTCTCTAGACCCAAAGGTACGGAATCGCCTCTAAAATACAAACCAAGCTAATATTTGAATTCCTCGTTATTAATTACCCCCTTCCACGATGTCGCATCGCGACAGATCTAGAGGTAAGTGTAAGGATAAGGTGCTAATAGTTATTAACAAAGGAGAAAGGGGGCTAGCATAGAGCTACCACTACCCTAACGCTAGCATAGGATAGTTTAACGTCCATAGGAGCGATAACAGACCTGTAGCAAAACGGATTTAATTTGATTATCCTAAAGAAGAGAAATTCTATAAAGAGATAGCTAGTCTTATCCCTAGCGATAAGGTGGCCGAAGTCTAGCGCATTACTAAGGCTGTGACCCTCCTAATAGCGAACCGCATCCGAGCCGAACTAGAACGGAAAAACAACGATAACAGTAATATGCGCACGACTAAAGGATTGGGCCGGCACCGGCTCGGAGGAGAGCCGGGACCCAGGCGGAGGTGAAGAGTCAGTAGTCCTTCTGACTTTGAAAAAAAAAAAAAAAGCTTGGACAAAGGGATAAGGCTAGCGTAAGCTAGCAACAAACAACTACAAATGGCCACACTAACAGCGGCGCCGACCTAGTCTAGGGCTAGCGCTAGACTAAACAAAGACGCAAGGGGGTTTTTTGTCCTTCTAAAGGTTTTCCTCTTTAACTAATCTGTAGGAGTACTAGAAATAGCCAGGGAAGGCTAACTAGCGTATTTAAATAATAATAATAATATACCTTTTCTCTAGTATAGTTAAATTTTAGTAGGGTATGCTTTGTTTTGCTATAAAGAGCAGGGTTATTAGCGGTTGTAATAGCGCCTTAGTTATCACTAAAAATCAGTACTAGAGGTGCTATAGGTAGCTTTATCTCTTTAAAGAGACTATAAAGCTACTCTAGCTCCCTAATAGCTTTATATAAGGCGTTAGATTTAGCCTCTAATATTAATAAAGCTATTGTAGTTACTTTCTTTGATTTCTAGCTAATAGGTCCTTTAGCTAGTTTATAGAGATAAGCATAGGTTAATTTAGAGGACTTATCACCCGCGAAGTCGCTATCACAGAAGCTAATAAGGGTTGCAGAAGCTATAATAGTAGATTTAGACCTTCTATAAGTTATAGAATAACCCATAGAGCCTAAAAGGTACCTAAGCAGATGTTTAGAAGCATTAAGATGCTCTATAAACGGCTTAGCTAGCGCTGTAGAAAGCCACTAAACCGGAAAGGCAATATTAGGTCTTGTAAGGAGCATTAGGTACATAATAGTCCCTATAATACTCTGATATAGCTTATGATTAGGGGGGGAAAGAGGTTTAGTTAGGTAGTCTACCTATTTTATAATTCCTAGTTGTAGAGGAATTTTAACAGGTCTAGTATCTTTCATATTAAATCTTTCTAGGGCTTTAGAAATGTACTAGGACTGGTGGATAGTTAGGGTCCCTTTCTTTTAATTTCTAGTGATTTAAACGCCTAGGAAAAATTCTGCTGGCCCACGGTCTTCTATAGGATAAGCTTTATGAAGTAGCTTCTTTAGCCTATTAATATAAGCTAGATCCGGTCCTATTAGAAGGCAGTCATCCACATAAGTCGCTATATATGTAGATGTAGTTAGGTTAAAGAAGACAGCTAGGTCGGATATAAGGGGTTAAAAGCCTAGCTTCCAAAGAAGGTCCTTTAAAACCTGTTACCACTCTCTAGAGCTCTGTTTTAATCCATATAAAGCCTTTTGTAGGAAAATAACCTGCTTTTAAGAGGGTTTGTAGCTATACTTCTTAAGTAACTTAGCTACTTTAGGTGTAGAAGACTTAGCAAATTCAGTAAATCCATTAGGTATTTGCATATAGATGGATTCCTTTAGTGGACTATTTAAAAAGGCCCCTATAAAATTAACCTATTTAACTTCCTAGTCATTACAAGCCGCTAGGGCTAGTAAAATCCGCTAACTAGGTGGAATGCTAGTTGCAGCGTAGGTTTTGATATAATCTTGACCTTCTATCTGCATAAACCCTTTAGCAACGAGTCAGGCCTTATACTTTAAAGGATTATTTTCTTTATCCTTTTTAAGCTTATAAACAAGCCTATTCTTTAGAACCCTCTAGCCCTTAGGAATTTAGTCTATCCCTATAAATTTGAAGGTTCTAGCAGCTAGAAGCTGTTTAAATTCGTTAAAAGTTGCATCTATCCATTTTCGACTATCCTTGCTTTTTAAAGCTTGTTTCTAGGTCTTAGGGGTATCCGAATCGTTGTTAGTGGATAATTTACACCTTTGTTATGCCTTAAAGCATATCTCCTTAACGTATGAAGATATATTGAAATTATTAATATCTATAGAATTAGAATTAATTAAAGAATCTAAATCTAAAAACGGTTTTTTGATAGCACCCTTATTAGGGGCGCTAGAGCTAGGGCTCTCTAGGGGTAGCGCTAGAGGCGTTGCAGGCGCTGTCGTGGGCGCTGTATTAGTTGCCCTAGGGGCTGTTATTATAGGCGCTGCGGGCGCTGCGGGCGCTAGACTTTTAGGCTTTAGGTAACTATCCTAAACTTCTAGATTATCTCATGAGATATTAGCTTCTCCCTCTAAAGGATTAGTCCCTAAAGGCTTAGGGGACCTTATAGAGCCTATATCCTCTATAATTTTAACAAAGCTAGTCTTTATAACTAACCTTTTAGAGGGAATATAAATAAGATAAATAGTAGAACCTAGAGTAGCTAGCAACTAACTAGGAATAGTCCTAGGGGCTAGCTTTTAAAGCTTAGATCTCTGCTCCGGAGGTATTAGGACCTTATAATAAGACCCTATAGCCCTAATTTTTGAGAAATTAGGCTTATAGGAAGTCTTAGGCTCTAAGTTAGCTAGAAATAGCTGCTTAGGGGTTAAAGGTTTAGTTATATTAGCTATTATTGAAAATGGGAAGGGAATCTAGCTAGAGGGATAGGAAGACCTCCCTACTAGATTCTAATGCGGCGGCTTCTAGATTCACTAGATTATAGCGTATTCTGCAAGATTAGGAGCTTTTGATAGTTAAATACAGTTGATTCCTAGCTAACGGACGGTCTAACAAGCAATGAGAGGATTTCTAGTCCCCTCATAGACCTACTGACCGTATCGAAGGATCTAGGTCGCTAGAGAGGTCTTAGGAGCTACTTTTTATTTTCCGCAAAACTCATTTATATGGGAAAAATAAAAAATCGACTCATAGCCATACAAACTAGCTGCCTAGGTGCCCTAACTAAGCACTTTAATAAACAACCCTATTTATAAAATATACCATTAAATCTAGAAAAATTCAAGGATTCGAACAGTATACATTAGCCTTTTTTACGACTACTAGTTATCTAGTTACAGTCGATTTTAGCTTCCCTATAGGGTAACCTAGTCGGCTTAGTCATACAAGCCCGTGGGTTGGTTGTGGGAACGTAGGTCACAACAAATAACGCTGCAAGCAACGCTCGTAACCAACGTTGCAACAACGCAACAAGGCAACTAGTGGGCCTATAAAATAGTGCTATAAATAGCATTATTTTAACAGCTATGATATTAACTAATTCCACTATGGCTAGAAGGATGTAAGACTATAGATATAAGGGTAGCTTAGACCACTAAAGTGTAGCCCTAAGCCAGTCTAGGATAACCCTAATAGCCCTCTTAACTAGCCCATTCTGTTTGTAAATATAAGTGCAAGAGGTGCTAAAGCAAATTCCCTTAGAAGATAACTATGACTAAAGTTCGTTGTTAATTTTAGTACCTCTGTCAAAGTGAAGGTGCCTAGGATACGCGTTATATTGATTTTTTAGGGCTCTAAAGAAGCCCTTAATAGCTAAAGAAAGGGTTAAACCTTCTTTATTAGCTAATAAAAAGCACTATTTATACCGGGATTTTTGATTAATAAGGATAAGGACTGTTGCCTTCTTATTGTGTGGTATAGGTTTGATTTTAACCGTATCTCCCTCTAGAATATCTAGAACTCTAGGGGGGTCCTAAATAGGTCGTTTAGTTAGTCTTCTAACAGCTTTAGATTGCATAGAGGCTATGTAGTTAAAATCCTTTTCTTTAATAGCGGAAAAATTAGGGATCCCTTTAGCTAATTTCGATGATTTCTTTAGTAAAGGGAGGCCTATATGGCCTAGTCAAATGTGCCAAAGAAGGGCTAGATCTAGTAGCTTCTTATAACTAGGATCTAGGTTAGATTTAGGGCTATTATCCCCTAGCTCCCTCTGTTGCTAGGCCTCTTAAGAATCACAGGCCTCTAGGGGCAGTAGACGGCCACTATTGTCACCTAAGTCATTAGGGTATAGACCTTCTAAACCCCCTATAGAAGATACCTAACTAGGAGCTTTAGTGGGACAAAGGGCTAAATCATCGTCTTCTAGCTCTTTGATTCGTTAATATTCCTTGGGATTAAAAGCTAGTTGCGGAATTTGAACCTCTATAGGGTAGGAGAACCCTAATTTGGTCTTATAAGCTCTTGGTTGTCGTTGCCGTTGTTAGTTGCAATATTGAGAGCCTATAAAGGAGAGGTGGGTTAAATGCTTACAGATTGTAGGCGTGGGTTGCCCCTTAATCTATAGAAAAAAGCCGTGTTTAGTAGGTTCTAGTAACCCATAGGGGCTTTTATTAGCTAGGAATAGCTAGTCTTTAGCTAGATAACCTCCCTTTAGATAGTGAGATAACCCACTAACTAGGTTAGTATCTATGCCTAGGAAATATAGGGCATCTAGCAAAGCTAAAGGCCTATATTCTAGTGGATTTTTCTTGACTAGAACGTTGAAAACAGCTATGCCTCTTCCTTTAGGATAAATAGGTCCTCCTACTGTAATTATAGCGCTAGTTTTACCTTTCTTTAGAGGTTTGAAGTCCCTAAAAGAAGCCCTATTATTATAGGTGTGATAGGAAGAACCTGTATTATATAAAAGGGAGTTTTTAACTACATTATTAAAGTAGCTAAAAGTAGGCTTGCTAGTAGTGTTACTAGTGGTAGAGGCACTAGAACTATCTAAATTAGAATTAGAATCACTACTATTATCACTGCTAGATTCATTAGAATCTAATTCTTTAACGTATCCTATGGCTAGGGTATAGCCTAAAGCAAAAGCAGCTTCTTTTCCTTTCTATTTTTCCCTATTACTACTCTTTTTCTTCTTCTGCTTCTTTTTAGAGGCCTTAGAAGGGTTTAAATCCTTCTTATCCTGCTCTTTAGTGGCGTTAGAGTCCTTCTTAGGGTTAGGATTAGAAGACTTCTTTTCCTAGTCCTTAGAATTTCCCTTATTATTAGAAGCCTTATAACTAAGGGCTTTAGCTATAGGGGAGGTTTTGTCCCTTTATTCTTCTAATAAGTCTGCTATAAGGAACTGTAAATTTAGGGTATTTATAGGCAGTCCTTGTGCCCTAGAAGCTCTAATAGTAAATCTTTGTCTCTTAGCCTAACTAGGGAAGGTCTGCTTTAATGCATTAATATAATGATTTACTTAATTAATAGGGGCAATCTTTACACTATAAAGTTATAGTCTAGCTAGTAAATTATTAAAATTAGCATTAAAGGCCTCTAAAGATCCCTTATAACTTAAAAAGTTTAGGGAATAGTAGCTAGCGTATAGCGTACTACGCTAGATTTTAGCACTCTATAAATACTGCCTAATAAGGACTTTATAGGCTTCTTTAGGGGATTTTTGCTAATATATAGCAGCCTATAGTCCTATTTAATAACTATCTCTTAATATTATTAAAAGAATAGCTTAGTTACAGTTAGCTAGATAGCTTGCTAGGCTTAGATTATCTATAAATTTAGGTAATCCTAGGGCTCTAAATTGTATGCTTAGGGCTTGCTTCCACTAATTATAGTTTTTAGGGCCTTTTAGCTTAGCTCCCTCTGGAATAGAGTAAACCTTCTTATTTAGTTCCTTTATAGCACCTATGTTAAAGGTAGCTTATAAGTTACTAGAAGGTACGCTCGCAGAAGTAGTAGCTAGGTCTTTTTCTAGAACCTTAGTATTTTCTTCCTTAGGTCTATTAGAAGCCTAAAGACCTTATATAATAGTTATAGTTTACGTTAATTTCTCTAGAAGATTATTAATGCTAGCCTTGTTTTTAATACGATTTTCCTCGCTATGCCTAATAAAATTAGATAAGGTCTTGCCTTGTTATTTAATTTGACTTTATAGGTGCAAAGTGCTAGCCTAAACAGCTAGTTAACCTTTTATATCTATCTTACTAAGGTCCCTAGGGGGGCTAGAAGACCCCATGGCAGGGGCCTTACCCTTATAACTAGGTGGTGCTATCTTCTAAAAGTCCCCTAAAAAAGGAAAAGAATCCCCGTGCAAAAGTTCTAAATTTGTTTCTATTACAAATAACGCGCGCTAGAAATTGCTTGTGTTACAATCTAGTCACGTACGCAAATTATGTAGCGAAGCCGTTTAAAAGGGTAGCCCTTAGGTCTAAAAAGTAGGTCTTTAGTATACGCAGGCAGAAAAATAGCGAAGAGGGGTCTCCAAGAAAATTTTCTTAACACAAAGGATAGGAATCGTAGATAATAGATGTTAAAATAATGCTATTTATAGCACTATTTTATAGGCCCACTAGTTGCCTTGTTGCGTTGTTGTAACGTTAGTTACGAGCGTTGCTTGCAGCGTTGTTTGTTGTGACCTGCATTCCCACAACTAACCCATAGGCTTGTATGACTAAGCCAACTAGGTTACCCTATAGGGAAGCTAAAATCGACTGTAACTAAGCAACTAGTAGTCGTATAAAAGGCTGATGTATACTTTTCGAATCCTTGAATTTTTCTGGATTTAATGGTATATTTTATTAATAGGGTTGTATACTAAAGTGCTTAGTTAGGCCACCTAGGTAGCTAGTTTATATAGCTATAAGTTAATTTTTTATTTTTCCTATACAAATAGGTTTTGCGAAAAATAAAAAGTAGCTCCTAAGACCTCTCTAGTAGTCTAGATCCTCCGATACAGTTAGTAGGTCTATAAGGGGACTAGAAATCCTCTTATTGCTTGTTAGACTATCCGTTAGTTAGGAATTAACTGTATTTAACTATCAAAAGCTCCTAATCTTAAAGAATAAGCTATAATCTAGTGAATCTAGAAGCCGCCGCGTCAGAATCTAGCAGGGAGGTCTTCCTATCCCTCTAGCTAGATTCCCTTCCCATTTTCAATAATAGATATTACAGAAGCTATAACGCAACGTAACATAATGTATAGTGCGTGCAACGTAATGTAATAGGTTAAACAGCCTAGTATATAATATACTAGATATCCAATGATTTCAGAAGAATATAGCGTATCTACTGTTGTAGATAATATCAAATATAACGGTCGCAATAGTGAATAGAATCACTAAAAGGGTTGTGGTTGTAACTAGATAGTTACAGGTTGCAATGTGGTGGTTGCGGGTTGCAATGTGGTGGTTACGGGTGCGGCTATAGTTAATTTTTAACACTAAGGGTCTGATGTTACAATGCGTGGTACTAGTAAATAAAGAGCTTCAAATTCTAGTGGTTTCCTTCTTAATCTTAAGAGCCCATAGGTATAGTAGGTAATAACTAGTACCTAAAATCAAGCAGTAATCGCAGTAGAATAAACGCAGTAATGTAGTAATCTATAGGCCTTCTAGGCTTATAACCTATTAAAAATAGGAAGGGAATCTAGCTAGAGGGATAGGAAGACCTCCCTACTAGATTCTAACGCGGCGGCTTCTATTTTCACTAGATTATAGCTTATTCTTTAAGATTAGGAGCTTTTAATAGTTAAATACAGTTAATTCCTAGCTAACAAATAGTCTACTAAGCAATAAGAGGATTTCTAGTCCCCTTATAGACCTACTAACTATATTAGAGAATCTAGGTCACTAGAGAGGTCTTAGGAGCTACTTTTTATTTTCCGTAAAACTCATTTGTATAGGAAAAATAAAAAATCGACTTATAGCTATACAAACTAGCTGCCTAGGTAGTCTAACTAAGTATTTTAATAGACAACCCTATTAATAAAATATACCATTAAATCCAGAAAAATTCACGGATTCGAATAGTATACGTTAGCCTTTTATACGACTACTAGTTACCTAGTTACAGTCGATTTCAGCTTCCCTATAGGGTAACCTAGTTGGCTTAGTCATATAAGCCCGCGGGTTAGTTATGGGAACAACGCAGGTCACAACAGAACGCTGTAAGCAACGCCCGTAACCAACGTTGCAACAACGCAACAAGGCAACTAGTGGGCCTATAAAATAGTGCTATAAATAGCATTATTTTAACAATAGCGAAAGTTATTACTAATAAGTGGTAACTCTAGTGCATTAGGACTATATTTAATTAGTCCCTCTAAGCTAAAGGCTAGAGAGCTATAGATATAGACTATAAGATTCTCTAAGTTACTAATATATAAAAATCGTGTTTTTATCCTACTAGGATTATAAAAAGAAATTTTGCTATTAACCTATAATAATCCTATAGTAGGTTATTAGGGGGTTAGTAAGACTCTCTATTATATTATAGGCTAGTATTACTAGCTATTAATAAAGAAAGATATTAAGGTATATATTTAGTCTTACGTTAATTATTAAGTTTTAAAGCTAAGGTTATATAAACCTTATAGTAAGTTAGCTATATTACTAGTGCCTAATTGCCCTTTCTAAGAATTATTAATAGACTTTATTATAGGCTTACTACTAGTAAAGGATTAGAAGTTTTAGTTATATAATGTAATTTTAGTTATTATAAACTAATTCTTAAAGTATAGTATTTATATACTAGTGTTTATATACCTAACTAGTAATAGCCTTACTATAGTGTTTCTTAAGAATGTTTTTAAAGACTATAGCGCCTTAGAAAGTATTATTATAGACTATAGGTTAATATTTACTAGTGGATTCTAGAGGACTTTTTGCTACCTTATTATAATAAAGTAGTAACTAAGTACTATATTTTACCCCTAAATAAATAGGTAAATAAAGCAATTAAACTAGGTTCTTAAGCATTATCTAAGAGCTTACGCGTGCGCTAAATAGGATAATTAGGTAGAATATTTACTAATAGCATAGTTTACTTATAATATAAGTAAGCATAGTAGTTATAGCCTAACGCTAGCAAAGGCACTATAAGGGTATAACCTAAGGGAACTATATTAGGCTATTCTAATACCTAATTTAGTAAATAACTAGGTAGAAAATAAAGTCTTAGAATTAAGATAAAGACACTTAGAGATTAAGTAGCTACTTTATAATATATAAGTATAGCAAAAGAAGTATTATAATTATAAGAGAATGCTAATAGAGTTTAAGGTTAGGGACTATATTTTGCTATTTACTAAGAATATTAACCTAAGATAACTTAGCTAGAAGCTTATAGCTAAGTACCTAGGGCCCTATAAAATTAAAAAGGTAGTAATTATAGCTTAGCCTATTAATTATAATTACTAGCTAGCTTAAGACTTTATAATGTGTTTAATATTATAAGCCTTAAACCGTTTAGAGAGGATCCTACTAGCTATATAAATACGTCCTTACTATAAGATAATATTAAAGATAATAAAGAGGAGTTTAAAGTTAAGAGAATTATCTTATATTAGTATAATAGAAAACAGCGGAAATTCTTAGTAAAATAGAAGGGCTATAATAGCTTAGAGAATTTATAGGTATTATTATTATTTTATTATTATTTAAATACGCTAGTTAGCCTTCCCTAGCTATTTCTAGTACTCCTACAGATTAGTTAAAGAGGAAAACCTTTAAAAGGACAA
The DNA here is from genome assembly GCA_024072835.1 of Epichloe amarillans. Classification (NCBI taxonomy): domain Eukaryota; kingdom Fungi; phylum Ascomycota; class Sordariomycetes; order Hypocreales; family Clavicipitaceae; genus Epichloe; species Epichloe amarillans. The sequence goes on along the minus strand of CP099637.1, from coordinate 809,216 downwards.
AAAACCCCCTTATATCTTTGTTTAGTCTAGCGCTAGCCCTAGACTAGGTTAGCGCCGCTATTAGTGTGGCTATTTGTAGTTATTTGTTACTAGCTTACGCTAGCCTTATCCCTTTGTCTAAGTTTTTTTTTAAGTTAGAAAGACTACTAACTCTCCTCCTTTGCCTAGGTCCTAGCTCTCCTCTAAGCTAGTGCTAGCCTAATTAATATTACTACTTGCAAAGTGAATTTAAGTTTATAATAATAATTCACTTTTCTCTTATAGTATTGCTAACTCTTTTATTACCTCACTTTTTAGCTAAATCTACCTCTCCTCTAACCTAGGTTATTTATAAACTTAGAGCACCTAGTTTTATAAAACTTCTAGAGAGAGAGGGCAAGGCTAGTCTATAGTTACCTTAGTGTTAACGCTTTTCTATTATTAAAGTTTTTGTTTGTTTATAATATTTATTGAAAATGGGAAGGGAATCTAACTAGAGGGATAGGAAGACCTCCCTAGTAGATTCTAACGCGGCGGCTTCTAGATTCACTAGATTATAGCTTATTCTTTAAGATTAGGAGCTTTTGATAGTTAAATACAGTTAATTCCTAGCTAACGGACGGTCTAACAAGCAATGAGAGGATTTCTAGTCCCCTCATAGACCTACTAACCATATCGAAGGATCTAGGTTGCTAGAGAGGTCTTAGGAGCTACTTTTTATTTTCCGCAAAACTTATTTGTATAGGAAAAATAAAAAATCAACTCACGGCCATATAAACTAGCTGCCTAGGTGGTCTAACTAAGCATTTTTAATAGACAACCCTATTAACAAAATATACCATTAAATCCAGAAAAATTTAAGGATTCGAACAGTATACGTTAGCCTTTTATACAACTACTAGTTGCCTAGTTATAGTTAATTTTAGCTTCCCTATAGGGTAACCTAGTTAGCTTAGTTATACAAGCCCGCGGGTTAGTTATGGAATAACGCAGGTCACAACAGAACAACGCTGCAAGCAACGCTCGTAACCAACGTTGTAATAACGCAACAAGGCAACTAGTGGGCCTATAAAATAGTGCTATAAATAGCATTATTTTAACATTCCCTCTAGAAAAGTATAAGGTAACTAATTCAATACCTAGACTTAGCTCTTTAATAGATATCTAAGTTAACTATAAATTTAACAATAAATCCAATAACTTTTAACTAAAAACAGTAACTTTTTAAAATTAATAACTTTTAGGCGTAATTCCAATGTTTTTGTTAATTTTTCAGTTTTTTGACTTTTTAGTTAATTTTGTTAGTTTAGATTAAGCCTTTGTATTTGTAAGGCCTAATAGTTAGATAAATTATTAAAATTTATCATTAGGCAGGGGCTTAGTTAAACTATCTGTAAGCATCTCTTTAGTGTTAATATAGATAACCTTAGCTATACCCTTCTATACCTTTTCTCTAGTATAGTTAAATTTTAGCAGGGTATGCTTTGTTCTGCTATAAAGAGCAGGGTTATTAGTAGTTATAATAGCGCCTTAGTTATTACTAAAAATTAGTACTAGAGGTGCTATAGGTAGCTTTATCTCTTTAAAGAGACTATAAAGCCACTCTAGCTCCCTAATAGCTTCACATAAGGCATTAGATTTAGCCTCTAATGTTAATAAAGCTATTGTAGTTGCTTTCTTTAATTTCTAGCTAATAGGTCCTTTAGCTAGCTTATAGAGATAAGCATAGGTTAATTTAGAGGACTTATCACCCGCGAAGTCACTATTACAGAAGCTAATAAGGGTTGCAGAAGCTATAATAGCAGATTTAGACCTTCTATAAGTTATAGAATAACCTATAGAGCCTAAAAGGTACCTAAGCAGATGTTTAGAAGCATTAAGATACTCTATAAATAGCTTAGCTAGCGCTATAGAAAGCCACTAAACTAGAAAGGCAATATTAGGTCTTATAAGGAGCATTAGGTATATAATAGTCCCTATAATACTCTGATATAGCTTATAATTAGGGGGGGAAAGAGGTTTAGTTAGGTGGTCTACCTATTTTATAATTCCTAGTTATAGAGGAATTTTAATAGGTCTAGTATCTTTTATATTAAATCTTTCTAGGGCTTTAGAAATATACTAGGACTAGTGGATAGTTAGGGTCCCTTTCTTTCGATTTCTAGTGATTTAAACGCCTAGGAAAAATTTAGCTAGCCTATGGTCTTCTATAGGATAAGCTTTATGAAGTAGCTTCTTTAGCCTATTAATATAAGCTAGATCTAGTCCTATTAGAAGGTAGTTATTCACATAAGTCGCTATATATGTAGATGTAGTTAGGTTAAAGAAGACAGCTAGGTTAGATATAAGGGGTTAAAAGCCTAGCTTCCGAAGAAGGTCTTTTAAAACCTGCTGCCACTCTCTAGAGCTTTTTTAATCTATATAAAGCTTTTTATAGGAAAATAACTTGCTTTTAAGAGGGTTTGTAGCTATACTTCTTAAGTAACTTAGCTACTTTAGGTGTAGAAGACTTAGTAAACTTAGTAAATCTATTAGGAATTTGCATATAGATAGATTCCTTTAGTGGACTATTTAGAAAGGCCCCTATAAAATTAACCTATTTAACTTCCTAGTCATTACAAGCCACTAGGGCTAGTAAAATCCGCTAACTAGGGGGAATGCTAGTTATAGCGTAGGTTTTAATATAATCTTAACCTTCTATCTATATAAACCCTTTAGCAACGAGTTAGGCCTTATACTTTAGAGGATTATTTTCTTTATCCTTTTTAAGCTTATAAACAAGCCTATTCTTTAGAACCCTCTAGCCCTTAGGAATTTAGTCTATCCCTATAAATTTAAAGGTTCTAGTAGCTAGAAGCTATTTAAATTCGTTAAAAGTTATATCTATCCATTTTTAACTATCCTTGCTTTTTAAAGCTTGTTTCTAGGTCTTAGGGGTATCTAAATTGTTGTTTTTAGTGGATAATTTAGCCCTTTATTATGCCTTAAAGCATATCTCCTTAACGTATAAAGATATATTAAAATCATTAATATCTATAGAATTAGAATTAATTAAAGAATCTAAATCTGAAAACGGTTTTTTGATAGCACCCTTATTAGGGGCGCTAGAGCTAGGGCTCTCTAGGGGTAGCGCTAGAGGTGTTACAGGCGCTGTTATAGGCGCTGTATTAGTTGCCCTAGGGGCTGTTAGTATAGGCGCTGCGGGCGCTGCGGGTGCTAGGCTTTTAGGCTTTAGGTAACTATCCTAAACTCCTAGATTATCTTATAAGATATTGGCTTCTCCCTCTAAAGGATTAGTCCCTAAAGGCTTAGGGGACCTTATAGAGCCTATATCCTCTATAATTTTAACAAAGCTAGTCTTTATAACTAACCTTTTAGAGGGAATATAAATAAGATAAACAGTAGAACCTAGAGTAGCTAGCAACTAACTAGGAATAGTCCTAGGGGCTAGCTTTTAAAGCTTAGATCTCTGCTCTAGAGGTATTAGGACCTTATAATAAGACCCTATAGCCCTAATTTTTGAGAAATTAGGCTTATAGGAAGTCTTAGGCTCTAAATTAGCTAGAAATAGCTGCTTAGGGGTTAAAGGTTTAGTTATATTAGCTATAATATTAACTAATTCCACTATAGCTAGAAGGATATAAGACTATAGAAATAGGGGTAGCTTAGACCACTAAAGTGTAGCCCTAAGCTAGTTAAGAATAACCCTAATAGCCCTCTTAACTAGCCTATTCTGTTCGTGAATATAGGGGCAAGAGGTGCTAAAATAGATTCCTTTAGAAGATAACTATAACTAAAGTTTGTTGTTAATTTTAGTACCTCCGTTAAAGTGAAGGTGCCTAGGATACGCGTTATATCGATTTTTTAAGGCTCTAAAGAAGCCCTTAATAGCTAAAGAAAGGGTTAAACCTTCTTTATTAGCTAATGAAAAACACTATTTATACTAGGATTTTCAATCAATAAGAATAAGGACTGTAGCCTTCTTATTATGTAGTATAGGTTTAATTTTAACTATATCTCCCTCTAGAATATCTAGAACTCTAGGGGGGGTCCTAAATAGGTTGTTTAGTTAGTCTTCTAATAGCTTTAGATTGCATATAGGCTATGCAGTTAAAATCCTTTTCTTTAACGGCGGAAAAATTAGGGATCCCTTGTCAAGGCTTCTAGGCTAAAATGGATAGAATAGGGTGATAGTATAGATAAGTAGCAGCTAAATAGCTAAAGGTAGGTAGTGATGCTTAAGGGTTTTAATCTCTAGCCTCCTACATTCTATGTGTGTGACCTTCGCCTAAATACCCCCTCTGCGCTTATATAACTAGCTTGTGGCAACCTTGTAGCTAGGGCGCTATAAGCCCTAAGTGGGTCCTACTATATATAATGCTACTACCTCTATTACCTATATTACTTTATAGCCTCTATAACCCTAATATAGTACCCCCTTTACTTTATAATTGCCCTTAATTATACTTACTACCTAGTTAGTGTAAACTCGCTATTCTAAACTTCCTATGTAACTCTTACCTTACGCGTCCTAACGCGGGGCGTGAGGGGATAATAGCCCTATTAATAATGGGTTTAGCTATTATTCCTTACCTTGCCTATAAGCTCTTAGTTACAATGTAGTTATAGCTATAGAGTTGCTTTGTGAATACTTATATCCTTATTCCTGCTAGTTTTGCGAAAGTGAATACCCTATATTATATTTTCTTATTAGCTAAAAGGGATAGTATATTAGACACTATACGTTAGGGTGTATTTAATTATAAGTTCTAGCGAAGTTACTATAAGCTTGCTAGGTATGCATAGTTAGCTATAACTTTAGCTATTAATAGCTATAATACTAGCTTTTTAACCTATAGCTTACTTTTGCTACCTACGTAGATTACTTAAGGGGTCTGTAGTTAATATAAAAAAGACTAAATTTCCCCTCCTTCTTCTCTTCCTTTCCTCCTTATCCCTCTTACTTTTTAATATTAAATTTATAAGTTAGCCTTACTAGCCCTATAGTAGCATTCTCGCTGCTACTGCCTAGTAGTTACTAATATTATTTAGAGTCTTCCTCCTTATTATCTTATTATCTTTTTGCTTCTTATAGTTAGTATTATAGTTTATATCTTACTACTTTACTTCCTACTTACTTGCTGCTAACTTATAGATAGATTATAATATCTTCTATTTGCCTAATAACTCTAAGACCCTTAGCGCCTGCCCTAGAAAAATCCCCTTATAAGAGGGCTTTATGTGCTTTAAAAATATCCGCGTAAGTTTACCTCTTATTTATAGTGTTATAGCTGCTAACTTACTAAGTAGTATAATTAAAATTCCTTGCCTTTACTATAGTTAGTAGGTAGTAATCTAGTAGATTGCCCCTAAAGATAATAAAGCTAAACCTTAGTATATTATAAATAGGAAGCTAATTCCTAATAAGTGCTATTATTCCCCTAGTATAACTAAGCTACTCCTCCCTTACTCTTATAATACTAACTTAGGATAGGTAATTCCTTAAAGTGCGCTTACTACGTAAAAAATAATAAAATATATACTAGCGTAAGTGCCCCTTTAAGGCCACTACTCTTAGCTAGCTAACCTATTATTAGTGTCCTATAAGAATTATAATACTCTATTATAAGTTCTTTAAGGTTATAAAGGAGGTTCCTAATAGCACCTATTACTATCTATCCCTAGTAAGATTATTAATTCTAGTAACTTAGTTAGAGCTAACTTATTACTAGGCTTTAGTGCGCGCAAAATGTAAATTATATAATGCTCTCCTTACTATAAAGAATGCGAATTACTATAGGAGAGTTTATTAGGCCTATCTAACTGCAGAAGCTACTTATAAGGCAAACGCTAATAAGCGCGTAGTAATATTATAGCTATTTAATGCTACTAACCTTAAGGTCTAGATTAATATTGCTAATAGCCTACGCTTTATAGCTTAAAATGCTCCTATAGTAAGTCCTATTATCCCTAGCGTAGCTTTTACTTTGCTAACTTATAGCTAGTTTATAGCTTACGCTTTATAGCTCCTTACTTATATTAGCCCCTCTAAGCTCCCTAAAGAGCTTTATTCCTTTATTTATAGGGATAAGGAGGGGTTCTCTAATAATAAAGCTCCTATAGCTACTATAGAGGAAAATATAGTAGCGGATGTAATAATAGAGTAATAGGTGCTTAGTAGCTGCATAGTAGTTTGCTTTAAGAGAATATAACTTTTTATGCTATGAAATTTCGTGTGTTAAATTACTAAAGTAATAATGTCTTTGCAAACTAGCTGCTTAATTACCACTTGTAATTATTTATAATATCCCTTGTAACAAAATCTCTTTTTAATACCTATAAATTCTCTAAGCTATTATAGCCCTTCTATTTCACTAAGAATTTCCGCTATTTTCTATTATACTAATATAAGATAATTCTCTTAACCTTAAACTCTTCTTTATTATCCTTAATATTATCTTATAGTAAGGACGCATTTACGTAGCTAGTGGGATCCCCTTTAAACGGTTTAAGGCTTGTAATATTAAATATGTTATAAAGTCTTAAGCTAGCTAGTAATTATAATTAATAGGCTAAGCTATAATTGCTAACTACCTTCTTAATTTTATAGGGCCCTAGGTACTTAGCTACAAGCTTTTAGCTTAGTTATCTTAGGTTAATATTCTTAGTAAATAGCAAAATATAGTCCCTAACCTTAAACTCTATTAGCATTCTCTTATAATTATAATACTTCTTTTACTATGCTTATGCGTTATAGAGTAGCTACTTAATCTCTAAGTATCTTTGTCTTAATTCTAAGACTCTGTTTTTTACCTAGTTATTTACTAAGTTAGGTATTAGGATAGCCTAATATAGTCCCCTTAGGTTATACCCTTATAGCGCCTTCGCTAGCGTTAGGCTATAACTACTATGCTTACTTATATTATAGGCAAACTATGCTATTAGCAGATATTTTACCTAATTATCCTATTTAGCGCACGCATAGGCTCTTAGATAATGTTTAAGAACCTAGTTTAATTGCTCTATTTGCCTATCTATCTAAGGGTAAAATACAGTGCTTAGTTACTACTTTATTATAATAAGGTAGTAGAAAGTCCTCTAGAATCCACTAGTAAATATTAACCTATAGTCTATAATAATACCTTCTAGGGCGCTATAGTCTTTAAAAACATTCTTAAGGAACACTATAGTAAGGCTATTGCTAGTTAGTTATGTAAACACTAGTATATAAATACTATACTTTAAGAATTAGTCTATAATAACTAAAATCGCGTTATATAACTAAAACTTCTAATCCTTTACTAGCAGCAAGCCTATAATAAAGTCTATTAATAATTCTTAGAAGGGGTAATTAAGCACTAGTAACATAGCTAACTTGCTATAAGGCTTATGTAACCTTAGCTTTAAAACTTAATAATTAACGTAAGACTAGATATATGCCTTAATGTCTTTCTTTATTAATAGCTAGTAATATTAGCCTATAATATAATAGAGGGTCTTACTAACCCCCTAATAACCTACTACGGGATTATTATAGGTTAATAGCAAAATTTCTTTTTGTAATCCTAGTGGAATAAAAACACGATTTTTATATATTAGTAACTTAGAGGATCTTACAATCTATATCTATAGCTCTCTAGCCTCTAGCTTAGAGGGACTAATTAACTATAGTCCTAACGCACTAGAGTTATTACTTATTAGCAATAACTTTTGCTACGTAATAAAGGCGTCCCCTTACTACGCTTCTAATAATAAGACTTAAATTAGGGCTTCTAATTCCGCTGCCTTACTCCTAATGTTAGAGTTAAACTTAGAAGAGGTTCTCTAAACCACTAAGATTCTTATTATAATACTACTATAGCCTAGTGGCTCTCTAGTAGCGCTCTTAGATAAATTAACTAACCTAGTAAAGATTAATATAGCAAAGGTTCTCTTACTTACTATTACTTCTATAGATATAGTAGAGATTAATATAGAAGAGGTTCTTCTACTTACTATTAGGTAATTTACCTTAATACTACTATAAGCATATAGCTCCCTAGTAGCGCTCTTAGACTTTTTAACTAGCGTGGTAAAGGTTAATATAGCAGAGGTTAACTTGCCCGCTATTGCTTCTATAGGCCTAGCGGAGATTAATATAGAAGAGGTTCTTAAACTAGCTAGTAAGGTTTAATTACTATAATCCTATAGCTCTATTACTACGCGCTTAGGCCTTTTACCTAGCCTAGTAGAGATTAATATAGAAGAGGTTCTCCTACCTACTATTAAGGTTATTGCTTTGCTATTAAGGGGTAGTAAGCATAGACATAGGGTACTTACTAAGTTACTATTGCTCTTATACTACTCCTTAACTACAAACCTAACACACTATAGACACGCCTAACTAGTAGTTAAGCTATTACTAACGTAGCGCCCCTATAGCCTAATAGCAGTAAACTTAGTAAGGAAGGTTAGTAACTAAGATATAAAAGCCTTAGCCTTCCTTTCCTTACTAATATAGTCTAACCTTTATAATAAAGGATTAGTAAGATTTAGCTTCCCTACCTAGTGTTTAATAGTGAAGTTAAATAGGCATAGCTTATCTAATATAGTAACCTAGTGACTAGTTAGCTTAGGCTTTATTATAAGGTACTTATAGTTTAGGTAATCTATAACTATAGTAACTAGGTGCGCTAAGTAAGCGAGGTAATGCCTCTAAGTCTAAAAAGCCTCCTAAATTGCTAGTAGCTCTGTGTCTAGTGTTACGTAGCGTAATTTAGCGTCCTTTAACTTTCTTAATATAAACGCTATAGGGTGCTAGCAACCTAGCACTAATATTATAAGGATAGCTCTAATTGCGTATCTAGAGGCATTAGTCTTTACTTATAGTGGTAATATTAGGTTAAAGTGGACTAAAATTAGAGCCTCTTAAAATAACTTTTGTAGTTCCCTAAACACTACTAGCTTACTATTATTTAGCTTAAACTTTACTAGTTAGTTCCTATATAAGTGGTTTATTAATAGGATAACTATTTTGCTATATAACTTAATAAAACGCCTATAGAATCTAGTAAACCTAAGGAAAGATTAGATATTAAACACGTAGATAGGTATTAGCCACGTTATAATTGCCTTTACCCTGCTTAGGTCTATTAAGATTCCTTTTAGTAAGATTATATAACTAAGGAATTTAACCTCCTTAACAGAGAATTAGCACTTATCTAAATTAATAAAAAGGTTAGCTTTCTAAAATCTCTTAAGGATCTTTTTAATATTGCCTTTATGCTCTAAGATCTTATAGCTAAATATTAGGGTATTATTAAGGTAAATAATATAAATAAGATTGTTAAGGCCTTCTAAAGCTTTGTTAATATACTCTTAGAAGGATACTAGCGCATTAATAAGCCTAAATAGTATTATAAGATACTTAAAGTAACTATATCTACACTAGAAAGCCGTTTTCTACTTATTGCCCTTACGGATATGTAGCTAATAGTACGTATCTTTAAGGTCTAACTTTGTGAAAATCTTTGCACCCCCTAGTTAATCTAAGATTTCTAATATTAGGGGCAAAGGGGCCTTATCTTTAACTATAATCTTATTAAGGCCCCTATAATTCACGCATAGTTATAGCTTTCCCCCTTTTTTTAGCATAAAAAGGATTAGGGCGCTTACTAGGCTAACTAATCTTTAGATCTATTTGCGTTCCTGCATAGTTACTAGGTACTTATAAAGCACCTATAACTCTTTCTTAGCTAGGTTATATATTAAACCCTATAGCAGTGCTTTTCCTTCTTCTAATTTAATAGCATGCGTACAGCTACCTAAGCTAGGAAGGGTGCTAGCCTCTTTATTTAAAAATATATCTTTAAACTCCTTATAAGCTTCTAGAAGTTCCACTTTCTTAGGTTTATTAGCTACTTCTATTATTACGCTATTGCTACTTCCTTTCTCTTTATTTACTATAGGTCTAATAGTGGCCACGCGTCTAATCGTGTGTATTGCCTATAGGTTAAGTACTACTATAATAGATATATATTTTGCCACTTTCTAACTATCCTATAACCTCACTACTAATAAGATACGTTCCTTTATTATAGGGTATCTCTAAAGTCTGTCTTTCTAAGACATTATTATAGGCTTATACTCTCTTACCTAATTAACTCCTAAAACTAATTTTTTGCTACTATTAGTAATATAGTAGCTAAGTTAGCATATCTTTATATAGCCTATGCTATCCCTAACTAATACTATTTTCTTTAAAATCCCTTAATATAGCATAATATTACCTAATGCACTCTTAAGCGTATTATTATAAGGTTACACTTTTAACTAATTAAGGTCTATTAGCATATTAGGGTGGATTAAGGAATATGTAGCGCTAGGGTTAAATAGCGTTAGCACTGCTACCTAGTGATTATCTTAATATAACTTAATATCTATGCAAATTTATAGGTCTAGAAAACTATTCTTATTAAGTTAAGTTATATTAAGAGCGTCTTCCTAGGGTTTTACTACGCTAATTAGGGTCTTATTTATATTTAAGTAACTCCTAGCTTACTTAGTGCTAGCTTAGTGTATCTTAGTAATATAGGTGTTTTTCTAGTAAATGCTATAGTCTAGTTTAGTGCACTTAGTTAATAGGTGGCTTAGTTTTCCACACTTATAATAGACTAATAAGCCCCTTACTCTTATATAGCATCCTTTCTATAGCTCTTTTTCTAGGGACACTAAGTAATTCCTTCTCTTCTATTAGTTACCTCCTTAGTTACCTCCTTAGTAGCCTTTATAGGGGATCCCTTTCTCTTCCCTAGTTATTACTTCTGCCTTCTTTCCTTAGCTAATAAGGTAGTTCTAACTTATAGGGTACTCTTAGCTAAATACTTACTTCTTTATAGTGCTATTTAGGCACTATATAAACTAAGTAATTCTTAGAGGTTTAGGCATAGGCTTAGGTAATTCTACCTTTGCCTTCCCCTAGACTTTAATAAAAGTCTAGAATAACTAATCCTTACCTTAATAAAGGGTTAGTAGCGTTCCTATAGCTTCTAGGTAGTAACTATCTTTATCTATTTCTCTAGTTTTTAGCTATTAGATAAACTCTGCCTAAGTGTAGCTTTAGTAATTTACATAACTATCTATAGTAGCAAAGCATATTTACTATTGCTTTACCTTATTTACTAGGTAGCTACTAGCGTATGTAACTTTTATTATGTTATTAGTAAATATATTTTAATCTATAGTAAAGGTTATATTTAAATCCACTAAGAATATCTATAGGTTCTTATAGGTATCCCCCTTATATATAGGAGCTTTTAGCTATGTCTTTACTATACTATATTTATAAAGTCTAAGTAAGGGTAATGCTTCCTAGGGAATAGGGGTAGTGTCTTAGGTAAAGGGTGTTTATAGGGTAGGAGTAAGGCCTTTATTAGCGTTAACTAATTAGGGAGGGGTATTTACTTCCTATAAATTTTTTTATAGCTATTTAAGTTTTTGCCTCTTTTAAGCAATTTATAGCTATGTCTTTACTTATATAAGGCTATAATTTAATATAGCTTCCTTACTATTAATAATAGGTTCTAATACATAGGAATTCTCTAGTGTAGTTAGATAAGAGGACTTATGTTTTAGAAGCAGGTTCTAATCTATAGGTATACCTTTACGTAGTATATTTGCTTTAGAGTTATTAGTACCCCTTAAGCAAGTGTTTATTCTTTATAGTGCTAACATTCTTACCCTACTAATAGCCTATTACCCTAATAGGAAAGAGAGATTAACTTATTAAGGCTTCTAGGCTAAAATAGATAGAATAGGGTAATAGTATAGATAAGTAGTAGCTAAATAGCTAAAGGTAAGTAGTAATGCTTAAGGGTTTTAATCTCTAGCCTCCTATATTCTATGTGTGTAACCTTTGCCTAAATACCCCCTTTACGCTTACGTGACTAGCTTGTGGTAACCTCGTAGCTAGGGCGCTGCGAGCCCTAAGTGGGTCCCACTGTACATAATGCTATTGCCTCTATCGCCTATGTCGCTCCGTAGCCTCCACGACCCTAACATCCCTTTAGCTAATTTTAATAACTTCTTTAGTAAAGGGAGGCCTATATAGCCTAATTAAATGTGCTAAAGAAGGGCTAAATCTAGTAACTTCTTGTAACTAGAATCTAGCTTTTTAGGGCTATTATCCCCTAGCTCCCTCTGTTGCTAGGCCTCTTAAGAATCACAGGCCTCTAGGGGCAGTAGATAGCCACTATTGTCACCTAAGTTATTAGGCTATAGACCTTCTAAACCCCCTGTAGAAGATGCCTAACTAGGAGGAGCTTTGGTAGGACATAGGGCTAAATCTTCTAAATTATTGTCTTCTAGCTCTTTGATTTGTTAATATTCCTTGGGATTAAAAGCTAGTTACGGAATTTGAACCTCTATAGGGTAGGAAAACCCTAATTCATTCTTATAAGCTCTTAGTTGTTATTGTTAGTTGCAAAATTAAGAGCCTATAAAGGAGAGGTGGGTTAAATGCTTATAGATTGTGGGAGTAGGTTGCCCCTTAATCTATAAAAAGAAGCTGTGTTTAGCAGGTTCTAATAACCCACAGGGGCTTTTATTAGCTAGGAATAGCTAGTCTTTAGCTAGATAACCTCCCTTTAGATAGTGGGATAACCCACTAACTAGGTTAGTATCTATACCTAGGAAATATAAGGCATCTAGCAGAGCTAAAGGCCTATATTCTAGTGGATTTTTCTTAACTAGAACGTTAAAAACAGCTGTGCCTCTTCCTTTAGGAAAAATAGGTCCTCCTGCTGTAATTATAGCGCTAGTTTTACCTTTCTTTAGAGGTTTAAAGTCCCTAAAAGAAGCCCTATTATTACAAATGTGACAGGAAGAACCCGTATTATACAAAAGGGAGTTTTTAACCACATTATTAGAGTAGCTAAAAGTAGGCTTACTAGTAGTGTTACTAAAAGAGGTACTAGAGGTATCCAAGTCAGACTTAGAATCACTACTATCATCACTACTAGATTCATCAGAATCTAATTCTTTAACGTATCCCGTGGCTAGGGTATAGCCTAAAGCAAAAGCAGCTTCTTTTCCTTTCTGTTTTTCCCTATTGCTACTCTTCTTCTTCTTCTTTTTAGAGGCCTTAGAAGGGTTTAAATCCTTCTTATCCTGCTCTTTAGTGGCGTTAGAGTCCTTCTTAGGGGTAGGATTAGTTGATTTCTTCTCCTAATCCTTAGAATTTCCCTTATTATTAGAAGCCTTATAACTAAGGGCTTTAGCTATAGGGGAGGTCTTATCCCTCTATTCTTCTAATAAATCTGCCATAAGGAACTGTAAATTTAGGGTATTTATAGGCAGTCCTTATGCCCTAGAAGCTCTAATAGTAAATCTTTGTCTCTTAGCCTAACTAGGAAAGGTCTGCTTTAATGCATTAATATAATGATTTACTTAATTAATAGGGGCGATCTCTACACTATAGAGCTATAGTCTAGCTAGTAAATTATTAAAATCAGCATTAAAAGCCTCTAAAGATCCCTTATAACTTAAAAAGTTTAGGGAATAGTAGCTAGCGTATAGCGTACTATGCTAGATTTTAGCACTCTGCGAATACTACCTAATAAGGACTTTATAGGCTTTTTTAGGGGATTTTTGCTAACATATAGCAGCCTGTGATCTAGGTTAGTAGCTATCTCTTAATATCATTAAAAGAATAGCTTAGTTATAGTTAGCTAGATAGCCTACTAGGCTTGGATTATCTATAAATTTAGGTAATCCTAGGGCTCTAAATTATATGCTTAGGGCTTGCTTCCACTAATCATAGTTTTTAGGGCCTTTTAGCTTAGCTCCCTTTGGAATAGAGTGAACCTTCTTATTTAGTTCCTTTATAGCACCTATATTAAAGGTAGCTTATAAGTTACTAGAAGGTACGCTCGCAGAAGTAGTAGCTAGGTCTTCTTCTAGAACCTTAGTATTTTCTTCCTTAGGTCTATTAGAAGCCTAAAGACCTTGCATAACAGTCATAGTTTGCGTTAATTTCTCTAGTAGATTATTAATGCTAGCCTCGTTTTTAATATGATTTTCCTTGCTATGCCTAATAAAATTAGATAAGGTCTTGCCTTATTGTTTAATTTGGCTCTGTATTTGTAGCTATAGAGCACTAGCCTAAACAGCTAGTTAACCTTCTATATCTATCCTACTAGGGTCCCTAGGGGGGCTAGAAGACCCTATAGCAGGGGCCTTACCCTTATAACTAGGTGGTGCTATCTTCTAAATCTTAAAAAGAATCCCTGTGTAAAAGCTCTAAATTCGTTTCTATTGCAAATAACGCGTGCTAGAAATTGCTTGTGTTATAATCTAGTCGCGTACGTAAAATGTGTGGCAGGGCCGTTTGAGAGGGTAGCCCTTAGGTCTAAAAAGTGGGTCTTTAGTATGCGTAGGCAGAAAAATGGCGGAGAGGGGTCTCTAAGAAAATTTTCTTAACACTAAGTAATAGGAATCGTAGATAATAGATTATAGAAGCTACAACGCAACGTAACGTAATGTATAGTGCGTGTAACGTAATGTAATAGGTCAAAAAGCCTAGTATATAATATACTAGATATCCAATGATTTCAGAAGGATATAGCGTATTTACTGTTGTAAATAATATCAAATATAACGGTCGCAGTAGTGAATAGGATCACAAGAGGTTGTGGTTATAACTAGATAGTTACAGGTTACAATGTGGTGGTTGCGGGTTGCGGCTGTAGTTAATTTTCAACACCAAGGGTCTGATGTTGCGATGCGTGGTACTAGTAAATAAAGAGCTTTAAATTCTAGTGGTTTCCTTTGTAATCTTAAGAGCCTACAGGTATAGTAGGTAGTAACTATACCTAAAATCAAGCAGTAATCGCAGTAGAATAGCGCAGTAATGTAGTAATCTATAGGCCTTCCAGGCTTATAACCTATTGAAAATAGGAAGGGAATCTAACTAGAGGGATAGGAAGACCTCCCTAGTAGATTCTAACGCAGCGGCTTCTAGATTCACTAGATTATAGCTTATTCTTTAAGATTAGGAGCTTTTAATAGTTAAATATAGTTAATTCCTAGCTAACGGATAGTCTAACGAGCAATGAGAGGATTTCTAGTCCCCTTATAGACCTACTAACCGTATCGAAGGATCTAGGTTACTAGAGAGGTCTTAGGAGCTACTTTTTATTTTCCGCAAAACTCATTTGTATAGGAAAAATAAAAAATCGACTCACGGCTATACAAACTAGCTGCCTAGGTGGTCTAACTAAGCATTTTTAATAGACAACCCTATTAACAAAATATTCCATTAAATCCAGAAAAATTCAAGGATTCGAACAGTATACATTAGCCTTTTATACGACTACTAGTTACCTAGTTACAGTCGATTTTAGCTTCCCTATAGGGTAAGCTAGTCGGCTTAGTTATACAAGCCCGCGGGTTAGTTATGGAACAACGCAGGTCACAACAGAACAACGCTGCAAGCAACGCTCGTAACCAACGTTGCAACAACGCAACAAGGCAACTAGTGGGCCTATAAAATAGTGCTATAAATAGCATTATTTTAACAATATTAGTGTATTATCTTTATATTTATAATAATAACTTATAGCCCCCCCCCCCCTAGGGATTATAAGAAGAGTTCTTCCCCCCCTTAGAATCCTAACCTTTTTCCTTCCTCCTATATTACACTTTCTTATAGGTTTTTTTTCTCTTTTTCTTTTAAGAACCTATAGGCTCTATCCTAGGTTAGTGCTAGTCTAGAAGCTAATGATTACTATAGTTTTATATGCTTATTACTATAGTTATAAAAATATCTCCCTCTTACTCCTCATTACTAGTAGGTCTACCTCTATTTCTATGTGATTTAGGTGCTAATTTGCCTAGGAGCCTATGCTTTCGCTATATTATCTAAAAAAGCTACTTACCCTAAAGTAGCTATAGCAAGCTCTTAATTACAAGCTTTAGGTAGGTCTCTTTTGCTCTAGCGCTAGGCCTATTTTAATGCTAATTTAGTTTAGTTAGGTAAGCCTTAATAATTTTAGTGTATTTCCTATTATACGTAATCTATAAAGACTCTAGGCTATTAGTGCTATAACATTATTAGTTTGTTTTCTCTTTAGTTTTTTTTTAGTGTGTGGAAAACCCAAATTTTTCTCTATTTTTATATTAACTATAGGGTATATAGTTTGTTTTATTTATTAAATTGTTTCTTGGTATATATTTTTTGTACTAGGTTTTAATCTTTTTTTTTTTAAAGCTAAATTTAGCTATATAACCCCCCTTATACTTTTCTATTTATTTCCCTAGATTAGAGTTATAGTTATAACTAGTAAATGGTAGTTACTAGTATAAATAATTAGTTTTTTAATGATATATATCTAGTTTAGCTTGCTTTATAAATATGCTAAACCTTTACAGAAATTATGTTTCTATTTTATAATATAACAACAAAAAACAATTTTTTTCTTCCTTTATATCCAAGATTAAATATCTTAATAATTAAGGATTAATTACTATTAAAGATAATACTTTAACTTTTGGATTTTCTACTTAGAAATTTATTAATAAAGATTATTTCTGTAGTACTATTACACAGTTTATAGATTATAATAATGATTATTTTATGCTTATTAAAGTTAATTATAGGAATGGTTTATTTAAAATGGCGGGTAAATAATTTGTTTTTACTTATAAAAAAGAGAATACTAATTTATTATTTAATCTTTATAATAGTATTTTAAGTAAAATTGCTATTCTTTTAGAAGATTATAATATTAAGAATAATCATGTTTTAGGTGTTTTTATTATTATTAAAAGGTTTTCTAAAAGAATTTTAACTGATATTAAACAAGACAAGAATTTTATTCATAGTTTACCCTTAGATATCAAAAAAATTTTAGCTATAGCTCCTTTTAAACCTGTTAAAGATTATAGTTTAATTAGTAATAGTATTACTAATGTTCATTTTAATCTAGATAATAATGTTATTATTATTTCTTTTAAATATAATAACTAAAATTATCCTAATTTTGTGTTAAGATGTCCTATTAATACTTTTAATATCATTAAAAATGGGAATTATTAATTTTATCTTAGAGATGTTGTGAAACCTATATATATTTTTGTTATTGTTTATGTAAATGATTAAACACATAAAATATCTTTTGATTTATTAGGTAATTTACTTTCTTATGTTGTAGATTAATAATCTAACGATCTTATTATTAGAAAAGATAATTCTAATAATAACCTTATTAATTTTAATACTACTAATAAACATATTGTCTCTATTACTAGAGATTTAAATGTTAAGAATATTAGTAAAAACTTATTTAAACTTAATAATACTAGTATTAAAAATACTAAATTAGGTATTATTGATTTAGAGGTTGCTAAACCCACTAATTATAAAAACATTGAATTTGTATATGCTACAGGAGTATATACATATAATCATAAAACTCCTGATATTTTTTATATAGATCCTGAAACTAAAAATAGCGATTAAGTAATCTGTAATATGTTAGATGTTATGTTTAAATATGATGTTAATACATATTATTGTCATAATTTAGGTAATTATAATATCTTTTATATAATTAAAACCTTAACTAAATATCCTAATATTTATACTTTCTATCCTACTTTTAAAGATAATATTCTTAAAATTAGAATTAGTAAAGTTATAAATAAAAAGAAAATTTATATTACTATAGCTAATAGTTATACTATATTATCTTATTCTTTAGCTAAACTAGGTAAAATTTTCGATATTAAAGTTATAAAAACCCACTTTCCTTATGATTTTACTAATGAAAATACTTTATTTTATATTAGTAATACACCATCTATTAATTATTATAAAGATATTAATTCTAATACTTATAAAAGTTTATATTCTACTAGATAAAATCTTAAAGAGGAATATTATAAATATCTTACTAATGATTTAATTTCACTATATTAAGTCATTAAGACTTTTAATTATGAATTATTTATTAATTTTAATATTAGTATTACTAATAGGTTAACTATATCTTCTTTAGCTAGTCGTATTTTCTTTTTGAAATATTATAAAGGTAATATACCTTTAATTAATAAACTTAATATTTATAATGATATTAAAGCTAGTTATTTTGGTGGTTGTACTAAAGTGTATAAACCTTATAGTAAGAATTTATACTATTATGACGTTAATAGTCTATATCCTCACATAGCTATAAATAATATGCCCACTACAAAGGTTTAATATAAAGAATTTTATAATTAGGATAAATATAAGCTATCTAATCTATTTGGTTTTTATAAATGTGAGATATTTGTGGATAAAGATAGATATATAGGTGTATTACCTTTTAGACATCCTAAATTAGGTTTAATTTTCCTAACAGGAAGTTAAAAAAGCTAATACTTTAGTGAAGAACTAAAATTCGCGGCTTCTTAAGGTTATAAAATTAAAGTTCTTAGAGGTTATAAATTTAATTATACATAAGATGTATTTACTAATTATGTAAACGATTTATATCTATTAAAATCTAGTTAGAAAAAGTTACCTTTAAAATCTGTTACTAAAATGTTATTAAATAGTTTATTAGGTAGATTTAGACTTAATATTAATAGATTAGTAACTAAAATAGTTAATAAGGAAACTTATGAAGAAATTATAGCTACTAGAGAAGTTTTTAATAAGTTATTTATTAATAATAATAATATTATCATTACTTATAATAAGGACGTTAATAATGAATTGTTAAAAAATCTTAATCTTGATTCAGATAAAATTCATTCTAAATTTAAAGGTTTGCGAGAAGATAAAAATAGTTATAAATAAGAATCTATAGTAATAAGTTTAGCTATCACTAGCTATGCTAGAATCTATATGGCTAAGATTAAGTTAGGTATTTTAAGACAGGGTAGTGAAATTTACTATTTAGATACTAATAGTATTGTTACTAATATTAAATTAGATAACTGTTTAGTTAATAAAGATAGAGGGTATTTTAAATTAGAGTATTCTAATATTAAAGAAGCATACTTTATTTTAAATAAAACTTATTGTTTAGTATTACAAGATAGTATGGTTATTAAAAAAGCTAAAGGTATTAATTCTAAAAGTATAATATTACAAGATTATAGAACTTTATATTTAAATAAAGAATTTATATTAGGTGTTAGAACTCAAAGTTATAAAAATTATTAAGAAGGATATGTATCTATCTATAACAAAAAAATAGAGATAAGTCCCTATAGTTATACAAAAAGAGAAAAAATATATAAAAATAATATTTAAGATAATACTAAACCTATATATTTAGATAATAATAATAATAATACTACCACAAACCTACAAACACCATAAACAAATAAAGATTTAAGTTCTAAGATAAAACATCTACAAACCGATAATACTATAAAACTTTCATCGAATATAAATACATTAAAAGGTACTCTACTCTTACGAATGTATAATATTAGAAAAGAAATAATACCACTTATTGTTTAGTATTACAAGATGGTACGGTTATTAAAAAAGCTAAAGGTATTAATTCTAAAAGTATAACATTACAAGATTATAGAACTTTATATTTAAATGAAGAATTTATATCAGGTGTTAGAACTCAAAGTTATAAAAATTATCAAGAAGGGTATGTATCTATCTATGACAAAAAATAGAGATAAGTCCCCATAGTTATACAAAAAGAGAAAAAATATATAAAAATAATATTTGAGATGATACTAAACCTATACATTTAGATGATAACAACAATAATACTACCACGAACCTACAAACACCACAAACGAATAAAGATTTAAGTTCTGAGATAAAACATCTACAAACCGATAATACTATAAAACTTTCATCGAATATAAATACATTAAAAGATACTCTACTCTTACGAATGTATAATATTAGAAAAGAAATAATACCACAACTTCTTAGCTTTAGTTTCCCTCTTTTTATATGTTTATTGTTATACTTATTAAGTATACTTTTTATTGAGGAGGAGATATTTACTGATATTGATGATAGATCAACACCTATAGATATTGAGCCAAAGGACTATAATGAGGATTTGGATAGAGATAACTTCCCCCTACCTTCCAACAGTAACACCAATACGGTTGTAGCTACACAAGATAACGTAAAAGATCAAATAGAATTTGATGTTGAGGACGAAGATGGTTATGATGTTGAGGGAGAAGATGATTATGATTATTATTATAATAGTGATAACAAAAAATCTAATGAGGATATATTCGATAGTGATCCATATATAGGTAAAGATATACATAAATTATTTAATAAAGATCTTAATGAAAAAGTCCTTGTACCATCTTCGGAGTCATGCTGTAAAGAAAACACTCATCAAAAAGAACACTGTACACAAATAGGTAGTGTGAAAAAAAAGGTTCGTTTTGCTGACCAACCTGAATAATTTTACTATGAAGATCCTAAGGTTACAAAAGAAGAAGAGACTACAAGAATTTCTAAAGATCGTAATATTCAGAAGTTAAATATTGATACAGATGTAACTAAAGATAATAGTAAAGTAACTTCCTATGGTAATGAAGATTTCTCACCTTTTACACCTAAAACTTATGATACGTTGGTACAAGAGTTAAATGAGGTTGATAAAAAAATCAAAGATATGGTGGATACTCATGAAAATAAAATGAGACTATCTAAAGAGATTAAAGCTGAAGCTAAAGATTTGCTTGAAACCTATAAATATCTTACAGAACAGAAGACTAAACATGAGAGAGCTCAAGCTTGAGTAAAATCTCTAAAATAATCTTATACTAAAGATTTAAGAACTGAAAAGCTTCTTAAAAGGTTATAACAAATATAAGACTAAAACCGACAAAAAAAAGTCTTATAACAAATATAAGACTAAAAAAAAATAAAAATAAAACTAACTAGCTTTTTTTCTTATTACTACTTTACTGTCTTGACAGTATGTCCAATAAAGTGAAAACTAAGAAGTAAACTGGTAAGATATATATTTTTTTTCGTTCTATCCTTAAATGGGTAGAACGTTTTTTTTTTATTTAAGAATGTATTGACTATTGATAGTATTAATAATAGTATCATTTAATACTTTATTAGCTAATACTCAATCAATATCATGTAAAAGTATCTCCTCATTACTGCTTAATATAGTAATTTTTCTTGTTTTATTATCATACTTAACTTTATTTCCTTGAAGTGTTAAGATATTATCAATAACACATTTATCAAAAGTTACTATGTATTGATCATCAATATATAATGAGGTGTAAACTGATTTTATTACTTCAATTAAACTATGAACTTTATCAGCTGATACACCAAAACAATCATGAATACTATAAAAATTACAATAATTAGGATAGAGTGTCTTTAATCTATCTCAAACAGATAATAATGAATAACTATCTAAAGAATGGATAAGATTAGGCATCAAAGCTAGTTTTTGTTTTCTGAAATTATATTCTTTCTTTGGTACAGTTAAACTAATAGAAGTATTTGAAGTACGTAATGGTTTTAATATAATTTTTCTTTGTTCTAAATAGCTTTGTTTAACCGTTAAACCATGAGGTAAAGATCAAATAATAGGAATATTTAATCTAACACAAACTTTACTAATATTATATAAATAATCTCTTAAATTAGATATTTTTATACTATCTTTTAAAATCAGTTTATGTATTATTTTACCTAAAACCATAATATCATAATTATTAATATAAGGTGGATTTAAATTTTTATGACCTGAGAATCATATTAACTCTTTTTTATTGATAAATTCTTCACCTAAAGATCTACCTATAATAGTTTTATCCTCAACATAATAAAGTTCATCTTGAATGTATTCAATTATAGTATGTAAAGTAGCATTATAAGGAATAGTCATAATAGCTTTTTTAATATGACTTCTATTTAGAGAAAACCCAGATAATCTTTTATATATTTCAGGACAATCAATGTTATTTAAATCATTATCTAACTGTTTAGTTAAAAGTTGTATGATATGATCATAGAAATCTTGAGGTATATCATCACTATTATTAGTTGTACTACTAAGATTTAAAGTATTATACAGTCTATCTTCCTTAGTTAATAAAGCTAAATGTTGATAACCATTACAAGTAGCATCTAATTGTATAGGTAAATAAGTTTTAAAAGGATTATTATCACCAGAAATATTATAATCTAAAAATCTTTTAAACTCGAAAGCAAAAGCTAAAAATAAAATAGGTTCTTTAGCTATTCTCAATAAATCATAAGAATTATTATTAACAATATCAACAATACCATTAATATTATCATCGACTCATTTTAATCTAAATTTCTTAGATTTCTTATCAAGTCCAAAACAATTAGCACCATAAAGTTTTAAATACTCTATAGCTATATCATCATCTCTATCTATAAAACCAGGGTTAGAAAAAGATAATAAAGCTTTACTCAAGCTATTACTTTGATAATGAAAATAGCTAGGTTCACAATAAATTCTACCTCTCTGATCTAGTCTAAGAGGAAAATAAATTTCAGGGACATTTCTATAAGTATAAGCTATATTTAAAATATTAAATTCTAAAAAAGTTTTAGATTGTTCACTTTTAACAATCTTCTTCTGATAAGAAGAAAGTTTCTCAAAATCATCAAATCTATTATCATCAGGATTAGAGATCAAGCCTAAATCAATACCATTTAATAAAATAAAATCCAGAACATTAGTATTAACCTTAAAACCACAACTCATCATAGAGTTAATAATATTATAAAAATTATTATTAGATATAACACTATCAGTAGAATAGTTAACTTTAGGAATGATTAAAGTATTAACATCATATTCATAATTCAATAAATATCCTCCTTTATTCTCAGAACTATAATCTAAAGGCTTTGTAACCATGGGTAATTTAATATTTAAATCTAACATTTTAAATTTAGGTATGAGTTTAATAATATTTTCATGAACTTTAACATAGTTTATTTTATGAAATTTCTTATCTACCTTTACGCTAGCTAGTTCTAACTGAACTAACTCTAAAGTTTTAAGATAATCAAAGAATATACCACCTAACTGTAATATAGATTGATCAGAAAATTCATAGATATTTTGCTTCTTTCACTCACGATAGTTATAAGTCTTTTGTTGTTTATATAAAAGAAAGAAATGTTCAAAAATAACAGCTTTACCTAAATCTAAACAGAAAGTAACTAAATTATAACGATTCTCAGGATCATCCTTCTTAGAGATTAATCTTAAATAAACACCTAAAATAACCTCTGCAATTAAATGAATATTCTTATTATCAAAAACACTTAATACTTTATATTCAACAGAATTATTCTTCATAATATTAATATGTTTTTTAATATATATAATAATATAGTCATGAGAATGTATAAGTATTTTGTTAAGCTCAGGTATAATATTATATAGTTTAAACTTGTCAAGTTGAATATTCTTAGAATTAACACCTTTTAAATGTTTAAAAATGAAGTCCTCGACCACTCTTTGTTTCTCAATATTTGACAAATCGACATTATTCAAGATCAGAGTGATTTGATTCAAAACAGAGTTATTGTTATCTATAACAAATCTTTTGGAAGAAAAACTAGAATAAAAAGTACGAGAAAAAAATTGTTTTTTGTTGTTGTAAAATGGAAACACAATTTATGTAAAGGTTTAGCATATTTGTAAAGCAAGCCAAACTAGATATATATCATTAAAAAACTAAGTATTTATACCGGTAACTACCATTCACTAGTCATAACCATAACTCTGATCTAGGGAAATGAATAGTAAAGTATAAGGGGGGTTATACAGCTAAATTTAGCTTTATAAAAAAAAAGATCAAAACCTGGTATAAAAAAATAAACCAAGAAACAATTTAATAAATAAAACAAACTATATACCCTATAGTTGATATAAAAATAGAGAAAAATTTGGGTTTTCCACACACTGCTATAGTAGTAAGGCTAATCTATTTAGTTAGGGGCTATAACTAATGCCTATTTTAATTATTAGGTTAGGAATAGCGGGTATAAGAAGGTTTAATATAGCTACTTCTAGTCTAGCGCCACTGCTAATCTAGTTAATAGGTTAAAATCGCTAGGCATTAGGTAAAGCATTAGTAGCTAACTAAAATATTAGCTAAGATTGCTAGTAGTGCTAAGGTAAGAGCTTCTCTAGCGGGTTAATTCTAGCTCTAAATTAGTGCTAATTTATCTATTTCCCTAAGTCCCTAAGGACTTTAATATATATATAAAGAAGTTATATACTAAAAATTAAATTAAGAAGAAATAGTTTGCGTTAGTAATAGGCCTTAACTAAGGTAGTTCTAGGTCTACTAGGGACTAATATAATAAGACTATCTTTTAGCTACGTTAACTAGATATATAAATAGCGGAGATAAACTATCTCCTAGGCGCCTCCCTCCCTATTAAAAGGTAAGCTAAAATCCTAGAGAATACTATTCCTATCCCTAAAGAGAAGTAGTTTCTTTATATTATTTTATATTAGTATAGGGGCGTAATTAGATTAGAAGTAGCCTAGAAGGGGGGTTAGTATACCTAGCGTTTAGTAGTTAGTTTATATAAATCTAATAATAAGTTTTAGAGCATATTTCTTTCCTTATGTGCATTATAGTTACTTCGCCTCTGGCCTGTTTCCGCCCCTAAATTGTCTGCGTTAGTTCCTAGTTTCTAACATCTCCGTTAGTTGTCGTTTCTGCAGTCCTTGGTTCTAGTCTTTCGCGTCGGACGCGCCTCGGTTCCGGCTCTAGGGCTCAATTTATAGGTATTAAAAAGAGATTTTATTATAAGGGATATTATAAATAATTATAAGTAGTAATTAAGTAGCTAGCTTATAGAGATATTATTACTTTAGTAATTTAATATATAAAATTTTTTAATATAAAAAGTTATATTCTCTTAAAGCAAACTACTATATAGCTACTAAGCACCTATTACTCTATTATTATATCTATAGCTATATTTTCCTCTATAGTAGCTATAGGAGCTTTATTATTAGAGAACCCTTTCTTATCCCTATAGATAAAGGAATAAAGCTCTTTAGGGAGCTTAGAGAGGCTAATATAAGTAAGGAGCTAAGAAGTATAGTCTATAAACTAGCTATAAGTTAGTAAAGTAAAAGCCATGCTAGAGATAATAGGACTTACTATAGGGGCATTTTAAGCTATAAAGCATAGGCTATTAGTAATATTAATCTATACCTTAAGGTTAGTAGTGTTAAAAAGCTATAATATTATAGCGCATTTATTAGCGTTAGCCTTATAAGTAGCTTCTATAGTTAGATAGGCCTAATAAACTCTCCTATAGTAATTTGCATTCTTTATAGTAAGGAGCATATTATATAATTTATGTTTTATATATACTAAAGCCTAGTAATAAGTTAGCTCTAACTAAGTTACTAGAATTAATAATCTTACTAAATACTAATAGTAATAGCTACCTTTAGGAACCTCCTTTATAATCTTAAAAAACTTATAATAAAGAATTATAATTCTTATAGAATACTAGTAATAAGTTAGCTCCCTAAAAGCAGTAGCCTTAAAGGGATAGTTACACTAGCATATATTTTATTATTTTTTATATAGTAAGCGCACTTTAAGGAATTACCTAACCTAAGTTAGTATTATAAAAGTAAGAGAGAAGTAGCTTAGTTATACTAGGGGAATAATAATACTTATTAGGGATTAGCTTCCTATCTATAATATACTAAGGTTTAGCTTTATTATCTTTAGGGGTAATTTGCTAAATTACCACTTACTAACTATAGTAAAGGTAAGGAATTTTAATTATACTATTCTATAAGTTAGTAGCTATAATACTATAAATAAGAGGTAAACTTATATAAAGGTTTTTAAAGCTTATGAAGCCCTCTTATAAGGGGATTTCTCTAAGGTAGGCACTAAGGGTCTAGGAGTTATTAGGCAAATAAAAGATATTATAACCTAGCTATAAGTTAGTAGTAAGTAAGTAGGAAGCAAAGCAATAAGATACTAACTATAAGAGTAAATAGAAGATAAGATAATAAGGAGAAAACTCTAGATAATATTAGTAACTACTAGGTAGTAGTAGTAAGAACGCTACTATAGGGCTAGTAAGGCTAACTTATAAATTTAATATTAAAAAGTAAGAGAGATAAGAAGGAAAGGAAAAGAAAAAGGAGGGGAAATTTAGTCTTTTTTATATTAACTACAAACCCCTTAAGTGATTTATATAGGTAGTGAAAGTAAGCTATAGGTTAAAAAGCTAGCGTTATAGCTATTAATAGCTAAAGTTATAGCTAACTATATACACCTAGCAAGCTTATAGTAACTTCACTAGAACTTATAATTAAATACACCCTAATGTATAGTGTTTAATACCCTATTCTTTTTAGCTAATAAGAAAATATAACATAGGGTATTTACTTTTATAGAACTAGTAGGAATAAGGATATAAGCATTTATAAAGTAACTCTATAGCTATAATTATATTATAACTAAGAGCTTATAGGTAAGGTAAGGAATAATAGCTAAACCTATTATTAATAGGGCTATTATCTTCTTATACCTTGCATTAGGATGCGTAAGGTAAGAGTTACATAGGAAATTTAGAATAGCAAGTTTATACTAACTAGGCAGTAAGTATAATTAAGGGTAATTATAAAGTAAAGGGGGTACTATGTTAGGGTTATAGAGGCTATAAAGTAATATAGGTAATAGAGGTAATAGCATTATATATAGTAGGACTCACTTAGGGCTTATAGCGCCCTAGCTATAAGGTTACTATAAGCTAGTTATATAAGCGTAGAGGGGGTATTTAGGCAAAGGTTATATATATAGAGTGTGGGAGGCTAGAGATTAAAACCCTTAAGCATTACTACCTACCTTTAGCTATCTAGCTACTACTTATCTATACTATCACCTTGTTCTATCCATTCCGGCCTAGAAGCCTTAACACTTTAATAGATAGTAAAGTAGTGCTATAAGGCGCTATAACTTTAACTAGAACTTATTATAAAGCTAGATTCTATTTATAATAAGGTTAATTCTAGTGTTAGGGCTAATGTTACTATTAGGGGCATATTAGTAGTAAATAAAGAGAAGGTAACTATAGTAATAGCCTATCTTAAGGAGGTTATTTGCCTCCTTATATAAGTTCTATGCTTATCTTTTTAGAATAGCGTTTATATATATGTTTTTATATAATAGCGTTTTAGCGTTTATATTCTTATATTCCTATTTGCCTTAATAGCGCTTTGCTTATTAAGGAGGGGGTCTTTATATATTTCTAGGATAATTAATTTTATAAATTTTATACCCTCTCTTAGACACTCCCTTTGCTATAATATAAGCTTTATATAATATCCTAAGTACGTAGATTAACTAGACTAAGCATAGATCTAAAGCATTTAAAGCTCTAATAATCTAGTGGTTTAGTAAAACTATTTATAGGTATATTTACTATAGGTAAGTATATAACTTTAAAGCTTTCTCTCTTAAATTCTTACTTTAACTATATGTTATATATATTAATATAGCGTAAATAAGTATTTAATTACTTACTCTTATTAAGTATAAGTTATCTTATTTATTAATTATTATAGTTAATAACCTAGTCTTTATAAGCATTAAATTTAATATCTTTAAATAAGTATTATAGACTAATAGTTTCCTTTACTATTTATTATAAAGCAAGTAATTTAGCCTTTATTATAAATATAGTTACTATAGATTAGCGCGTAGCTTTCTAGATAATTAGTCCTCTAAAGAGAGTAATTAAGTAACTTTATAATAACCTATGTGTTTTAGGGTTATTAGTAAATAATGTGTTACTTACTATCTAAAGAGCCTAGAGTTTAGTTATACTACTAAAGCATATAGTAAGTTTACTTATAATAACTAAATAGTAAATAGCTTAGTCTACTACTTTTATATGCTTTAGTCCTAGGTTTATTAGATATTATAATAGCTTTGCTACTATAAAGGCTATATCTAGCCTAACTATAATTATAGTATTTTGTCGGGGAAAAACAACCACCCCAAAACAACGGAAAAGAGGGACCCGACGATAATGATCAAAATGACGATATTAATGATTTTAACGATATTAATGACCAAACCTAGATAACGGGATCTAGGTCTGCGATATTTTCGATCCATCGCGAGGATCTAAGCTAGAGCGGCCTAGCTAGGTAGCTAGATAATCTTCTTAAATAATCTCATAATCTTAAAGGGGAAGGCAGGTAAAAACACCACAATTAGAATAATCCGTGCTAAAGGCAACGAAGGGAGAGTTAATTTTCTATAAAAAGGGAGGGAATCTAGGGCTTTTATCTAGCTAAGGGGTTAGAGGCTAGGCCACATAACTAGGGATCTAATGTGGCTAGTTTAATCTAATAAGCTAAGGGATCCGAGGTCTAAGGGGCTAGAGGTCTTGTGAGAGAAGAGGTCTTAAGCCAATAGATCTAGCAAGCCAAGGTCTAAGGGGCTAGAGGTCTTATAAGAGGTCTTAAGGGGTTATACTCCTAGCCACATAACACCTCCCTAACTGTTTTCCCTTCCTAGTCCCTAGGAAAGGGAAAACAGTAACTAAAAGAAAAACAATAAGAAGGGAAATAAGTAGTATAATTATTAGATAAAAAAAAATCGTGATTTTTAGGCCCCCCCCCTTTATCTATTATTAGAGATCTCTTTAGAAGACCCTCTGTACATTAGATTCCTCGTTAATTATTAGAGAAATCATTAGTTAGAGAGGTCTTTAACGGTCAGAGGTCTTGTTAGACAATAGATTAATTAATCTAATAAAAAGTGACCTTTTAATTAGTTAGAGACCTCTTCAGAAGACCTTCTAACATTAGATTCCTCTTTAATTATTAGAGAAATCGTTAGTTAGAGAGGTCTGCAACGGTCAGAGGCCTCGTCAGACAATAGATTAATCAATCCGATAAAAAGGGACTCTTTTAATCAGTCAGAGACCTCTTTAGAAGACCCTCTGTACATTAGATTCCTCGTTAATTATCAGAGAAATCATTAGTTAGAGAGGTCTTTAACGGTCAGAGGTCTTGTCAGACAATAGATCAATTAATCTAATGAAAAGTAACCTTTCAATCAGTTAGAGACCTCTTTAGAAGTGTGAGGCCCCACTCACAACAACAACACCTAGAACGCTAACGCGCACCACGCGGCGGGTTAGGCCCTAGGGCTAGGTCTACATAACACTAGCAAGCTACTAGCTATAAGCTCCTAGCTCGCACTATAACACACTTAGACCTAGCAAGCTTTAGTTAATATATAAAAGCCCCTATACCTCTTACCTAGCTACTATTATTCTTATAATTCTAAAGCTTCTCTTACTAGCTACCTAAGAGTAATAAAAGGGGGAGAATTACCTAATCCGCTAGAGTAATATTAGATAATAACTAGATATAATTAAATAAGGGTAGCACTATACCTAATAACACACTATATTTTACTAAGACTAGAACTAAACTAGTACTCTCTAACCTTAGGGCTAAAACTATAGTAATAAATAAGCAAATTACTTAGCTTAAGAAACTCTAGAAGCTATAAGAGAGGGAATAAGAGCTTATTAGCTTACTATAACTAAACGTAAGGGAAGATAAGACAAAAAGCTAGTAAAAAGCTAGCACCTCCTTAAGCTATAGTAGCTAAGAGGTAAAAGTCTAGAATATTACTAACCTCTAACACCCTATAAACCTATAGAAGCATAAGATCTAGATTAATAACCTAAACTATACCTTTAATAAGGTAAAGCGAAAGTATTAGTATAACTACTAAAAGATCCTATTTATACTTAGCTATATATATAGTAACTATAGGGTAAGATAAAACTAATACCTTAAGGAATAATAGGCTAATAGCTAGGATAACCTTAAAGATAACTAGGATAAATTTAAGACCTAAATACTTATGCTACTCTAAGACACTACTAACTATAACGCGTAAATAGCTATATAGCTAGAAAACGCAAAATAATGCAAAGGCTAAAGTCCTATTAAATTTAGTATTTTGCTAGATTTGCTTAAGAAACACCTAGAAAAAGCTACTAAAAGGTTACGTGCTCTTATATTCTTTATAAAACTACTCCCTAAATTATAGGACTATATTAACCTATATATCTCTATTACTAGAAAGACTTAAGAAGAGGTTATATAACTTACCTAGCGATTTTAGGAGGTAATACTAAAGAGTAAGCAAAGGCCTAAGTACTTAGAAGATAAAGGCCTATATAAGGCTCCCTAGCACTAAAGATATAACTCCTTATAAGGCTATAGACCTTATAAAAATTAGAGAAATAAAGACTATAAGAAAACACTAGCTACCTACCTAAATAATAGTAAACCTAGGTATAAAAGGCAATGTTTTAATTATAATAGCATAGAGTACCTTATAAATAAATATAATAAGCTAAAGAAAGAATACTAAAGGGGCTAGGAAAACTTCCTAAGGCAAAAGTAAATGCCCTTACCTTTGCCTCTAACACTAAGGTACTAATAAGGTATTAATTCTATACACTAGTTACTATTTATAAGCATAAAGATATTAAAATAGCAGTAGATCTTAATAGTTACACTAAGATTAATATTATTAGCGCTAAGTTTGCCTAGACCTATAAGCTTAATTAGGCTAAGGCTATAGCACCTATTATTAAGGTAGTAAGGGCGCTTATAGTCCCTTAATATAGTGTCTATAAGGTACCTATTACTATTAAAGACTTTAGAGAAGAAGAAAAGGACCTTAAGCTACTATATATAGCTATAGATAAGGACCTAAGACCTAGGGAAAGCCCTATATTAATTAGGATGCATATACTTATAGAAAAGCGTATATATCTTTATTTATACTCTAGAGAGTAGTGGTTTAAGAAATAAAAAATAGCCTTTTTACTTATAACTCCCTATAAGTTTATAAGGGTAACTGTCATGGTCTAGCCCACAGGGCTAATCGCGGGTGTCTGCGCCACCATGTGGGT
Source organism: Epichloe amarillans (assembly GCA_024072835.1). Classification (NCBI taxonomy): domain Eukaryota; kingdom Fungi; phylum Ascomycota; class Sordariomycetes; order Hypocreales; family Clavicipitaceae; genus Epichloe; species Epichloe amarillans. The sequence goes on along the minus strand of CP099637.1, from coordinate 778,246 downwards.
GATGTACCCAATCCAACTACGCCATAGGCAAAAGGATACGCATTGCACAAGTCCCTATGACTTACGCAATTGACACCTATATTACTAGGATCTAGGCTTTGCCTAGATCATCACAGTAACGCATAATAAGACTATTATATATACTATTATAAGGGTTATAGAAGATAAGTTTATTGCCCTTAAAGATAAAGAGAAAGCAAAAGTATATAGAACTATTAAAGATATCCCTAAGAAACTATATAAGTTTAAAGATATATTTATATTAGATTAGGTAAGGAGCCTACCTTCTAGAAAAATAACTAACTACGTAATTAACCTAATACTAGGGGCTACGCCTCTATATAGGCTAATTTACCCCCTCTCCTAAGGTAAGCTAAAGGAGCTTTACAAATATATTAATAAAAACCTATAGAAAGGCTAGATAAGACCCTCTAAGAGCCCTATAGGCATACCTATCCTATTTATGCTAAAGAAAGATAGGACGCTTTAGCTATATATAGATTATAGGGGACTTAATAGAGTAATATAGAAGAATTACTACACCCTCCCCCTAATTTTAGAGATTCTAAACTAGTGCTAAGGGGCTTGCTTCTTCTTAAAGATTAATATTAAGGATGCTTACTATTAAATTTAAATTAAGGGGGGTAATAAGTAGAAGACTGCTTTTTATATATAATATAGACACTATAAATACCTTATAATGCCTTTTAGGTTAACTAATGCCTTAGCTACTTTCTAGAACTATATCTATAAAGCGCTTTATAGGCTAGTTAATACTATTTGCGTAGTATATCTAGATAATATCCTTATCTTTTCTAAAACCTAGGAGAAGTATACTATATATATTAAAGAAGTCCTAGAACACATAAGGTTAGCAAAGTTATATATAAAGCCCTTAAAGTGTTTATTTTACTAGGAATTAGTGGAATTCCTAGGGTTTATCCTATTAGTTAATAGTATTTTAATAGATATATAGAGGGTTACTATAATCTAGGACTAGAAGAAGCTAACTAGCTTTAAGGATATATAATCCTTCCTAGGGTTCTATAACTTCTACTAATAATTTATTTATAAATACTCTAGGATTATAGTACCCTTATATATATTAATAAAAGGCAGTTAAAATAGCATCTAGACTAGGAAGTTTATATTTAAAGTAAAGGAATAGCTAGCGTTTTACTAGCTAAAAGATACCTTTTAGTAAGTACCTCTTCTCTATTATTATAACCTAAGTTAGCTAGTGCGCATTAAGATAAATGCTTTAGTCTTTATAATAGCAGGAATCTTGTCTTAATAGGATAATAAGGGCCGCTAGTATTCTATAGCCTTTTAGTTAAGGAAGTTTATAGACACTAAATATAACTATAGCATAGCTAATTAAGAGTTACTTACTATAGTAAAGTTATTTAAACACTAGTAATATTACATTAAAGGCATAGCGACCCTAGTGAAGGTCCTATTAGACTACTATAATCTATAAACCTTTATAAGGCAGCAAAAGTTAAACAAAAGGTAGGCTAGATAGTATATATTCCTTTGCCCCTTTTACTTTATAATTAAGTATAAACTAGGGAAGAGTAACCTTGCAAATACGCTATTAAGAAGGTCTAATTATAAGAGCAAACCCCTAATAAATAGGGCACTACTACTAGAACTTAAGAAAAAGATAGTAGCTACTAAAGAACTAGTAGAAGTAAAGATACTAATATATTAAAGAAGACATAGTAAGACGCCTTTAGGGGAGGAAAATGCCCTAGTCTTAGTAAAGAGGCGTAGTAAGATGCCTTTAGGGAAGGAAAATATCCTAGCCCCTATAGTAAAGGCTTATATAGCCTAGTTAGAAGGCTAGATAGCCACTATAGATCTAGTAAAAGGTTAGCTAAATAAAGGTAATTTCTAGGAGAAAGTAATGTGTATCTAGGACGCTAGTATAGCATAAGAGATCTAGGGGGCTATTGCATTACTAGATCCCTACTAATCTAGGCTAAATAAACTATTAGCGTAACTACTATAGAAGGCATAGGATTAAGACCTAGATTTATAAAGATAGAGTAATAAGATTAACTCCCTAGTAAAAGGGAAGGGAAAAGCTAGTCTATAGTTATGTAGCGTAAGGGGTCTCCTAATATACTAAGACTAAGTAGTTATTCCCTAAGAGCCTATCTTATAATAGGAGCTTTTATAGCTACACTATAATAATCCACTAGTGAGTTACTTTAGGACTAAGCATACTCTTAAGCTATTAAAGCACTACTTCTAGTGGCTAGCTATAAGTAAGTCTATATTAGACTATATTATAAGCTATATAACTTACTAATAAGTAGTAGCTAGAAAACATTGCTTATATAGAAGCCTTAAATCCCTGCTAATACTAGGGTAACTATAGGCGAAAATCTTAATGGATTTTATTATAGGGCTACCTATTACGCAAATAGGTAAGCAAGAAGCTAACGCAATCCTAGTAATTATAGACTAATTTACTAAGTACTCTATCTTCTTACTAGTAACTACTATAATTAATATAGCTAAATTAGCAAAGCTTTTCTATAAAGAAATTAAACTATAATTTAGGGCACTAATAGGTATTATATCTGTTAAAATAATGCTATTTATAGCACTATTTTATAGGCCCACTAGTTGCCTTATTACGTTATTGTAACGTTAGTTACGAGCGTTGCTTGCAGCGTCTGTTGTGACTTGCGTTCCCACAACCAACCCACGGGCTTGTATGACTAAGCCGACTAGGCTACCCTATAGGGAAGCTAAAATCGACTGTAACTAGGCAACTAGTAGTCGTATAAAAGGCTAACGTATACTGTTCGAATCCTTGATTTTTTCTGGATTTAATGGTATATTTTATTAATAGGGTTGTCTATTAAAATACTTAGTTAGACTACCTAGGCAGCTAGTTTGTATGGCTATGAGTTGATTTTTTATTTTTCCTATATAAATAAGTTTTGCGGAAAATAAAAAGTAGCTCCTAAGACCTCTCTAGCGACCTAGATCCTCCGATACGGTTAGTAGGTCTATAAGGGGACTAGAAATCCTCTCATTGCTTGTCAGACTGTCCGTTAGCTAGGAATCAACTGTATTTAACTATCAAAAGCTCCTAATCTTGAAGAATAAGCTATAATCTAGTGAATCTAGAAGCCGTCGCATTAGAATCTAGTAGGGAGGTCTTCCTATCCCTCTAGCTAGATTCCCTTCCCATTTTCAATAATATCTAATAGGGGATCTATCTTTATAAGCTAATTCTAGTTAGACTTATGCTACCTATCCTATGTAAAACATAGGCTTTCTATAGTGTTTTACCCCTAAACTAATAGGTAAATAAAGAGAATAAACTAGGTGCTTAAGCATTATTTGCAATGCTTTATTATAGAAAATTAGCAAATATAGCCTAAGCTACTCCCTATAGTGTAATTTGCCTATAATAATATAGTAAATAAAACTATAGGCTACTCTCAAACTACTCCCTTTATTGAAAATGGGAAGGGAATCTAGCTAGAGGGATAGGAAGACCTCCCTACTAGATTCTAATGCGGCGGCTTCTAGATTCACTAGATTATAGCGTATTCTGCAAGATAGAGAGCTTTAATAGTTAAATATAGTTAATTCCTAGCTAGTACGGACAGTCTAACGAGCAATGAGAGGATTTCTAGTCCCCTCATAGACCTACTAACCGTATTAAAGGATCTAGGTCGCTAGAGAGGTCTTAGGAGCTACTTTTTATTTTCCGCAAAACTCATTTGTATAGGAAAAATAAAAAATCGACTCATAGCCATACAAACTAGCTGCCTAGGTGCCCTAACTAAGCACTTTAATAAATAACCCTATTTATAAAATATACCATTAAATCCAGAAAAATTCAAGGATTCGAACAGTATACATCAGCCTTTTATACGACTACTAGTTGCCTAGTTACAGTCGATTTCAGCTTCCCTATAGGGTAACCTAGTCGGCTTAGTCATACAAGCCCGTGGGTTGGTTGTGGGAACGCAGGTCACAACAAATAACGCTGCAAGCAACGCTCGTAACCAACGTTGCAACAACGCAACAAGGCAACTAGTGGGCCTATAAAATAGTGCTATAAATAGCATTATTTTAACACCCTTATAGGCTATTCCCCTAGGTTTTGCCTTACTCTTAGGGATAAGATTATAGAAAGGGAGGTGCTAGAGGCCTATACTTATATTATAAAGCTATATAAAGTTAGGGAGTAACTAAAGTAAAACTAGGTAAAAGCCACTAAAATATAGGCAAAGTACTATAATAAATATTACTAGCTACTAACCCTATAAAGGGGTAACCTAGTACTACTATTAATAAAAAACATTAGGCTTAAGGAGGCAAAATAAAGGCTAACCCCTAGGTTTATTAGGCTATTTTAAATACTTAACACTATAGGTAAATAAGCGTATTAACTTGCGTTACCTAAAAAGTATAGTTAATTATATAATATATTTTATATTAGCTTGCTAAAGCTATAGAATAGTTATAAAGAGGCTATAGATAAAGATATACTAATACTAGACCTTAAGGATAAAGATAATAAGTATAAAGTTAAGGAAGTTAAGGACTATAGGAAGACCTATAAAGGTAATAAATACCTAGTGAAATAGAAGGGTTAGCCTAGTAAATATAACTAGTGGATTCTAGTAGAAGATATAGAAGGCGCTTAATATATAATTTAAAAATTTCACTAAAGTAAATTAAGGAAGAAAGGTAGTAAGATATAAGTAAGTTATAAGTAAAAAGATATAAGGTTCCTATAGAAAAGGCCTAGCCTTATTAGCTATTATTATACTCTATAAAAAAAGTAACTTAAACTATTTACTAAATAATAAAGGAAAACGCGCTTATAACTAGGGGAGAGTTAGGGGAAACCCCTCTATTATAGCCTTATTATAAGTTAAGATCTTGCTATCTAAAATAAGGTACTTAGCCTTACTCTTATTCTCTATAACTACTATCTCTATTACTAGGTAAAAGTAATAGACTACTATAGCCTAGGGCATAAAACCTAGATTAGTTAAACGTAGATATAAAACTATCTTTATGTTTTTGTTGGTTCCGCAGGGATTGATTACGCGTACGCGAAGCCTCGAGAATAGTATTGTTATTAATAATCTATTCTAGGCTTATTATTCTATATATTCTAAGAAGAGAAAAGGGAAGCAAAAGAGAGGGCTTTCGTGAGGGATAACAGCTGCCTGTTGTGGGTCACGTGACCCTACGTGACGCTAACCCTGCCCTATCACAAGGCCCGCTTGCGGGGCGGAAGTAGGGCCTGCGCGCGCGCGCGTGGGCTAACCCTCTTCTAGTCGTAATTGCGGCTGCCTAAGCGCGATTAATATCGTGTTTGTTTTAACACTAGGAACTCTCTCTTTAATATAACTATTAACGCATAATATTAATCAAAAGAAGAAAAAGAAAATAATAATAATATAGCTTGTATATTAATATGAAAGCTATTGAAAAAGGGAAGGGAATCTAGCTAGAGGGATAGGAAAACCTCCCTACTAGATTCTAATGCGGCGGCTTCTAGATTCACTAGATTATAGCGTATTCTGCAAGATAGAGAGCTTTGATAGTTAAATATAGTTAATTCCTAGCTAGTACAGACAGTCTAACAAGCAATGAGAGGATTTCTAGTCCCCTCATAGACCTACTAACTGTATCAAAGGATCTAGGTCGCTAGAGAGGTCTTAGGAGCTACTTTTTATTTTCCGCAAAACTCATTTGTATAGGAAAAATAAAAAATCGACTCACGGCCATACAAACTAGCTGCCTAGGTGCCCTAACTAAGCACTTTAATAAATAACCCTATTTATAGAATATACTATTAAATCCAGAAAAATTCAAGGATTCGAACAGTATACATTAGCCTTTTATACGACTACTAGTTGCCTAGTTACAGTCGATTTCAGCTTCCCTATAGGGTAACCTAGTCGGCTTAGTCATACAAGCCCGTGGGTTAGTTGTGGGAACGCAGGTCACAACAAACAACGCTGCAAGCAACGCTCGTAACCAACGTTGCAACAACGTAACAAGGCAACTAGTGGGCCTATAAAATAGTGCTATAAATAGCATTATTTTAACAAAAGCAAAAAGGAAAAATAAGGGCTATATATACCCGTAGTAGTAAGAAAAGAAGGAAAAGACTAGTTTGCCTCTAACAACCTTTTAAAAGGATAAGCGGGCCTCTCCTAAATTCTCTTGCCTCTTAATATTATTAATAATATCTGCGCGGCTACCTTCTAATTCCCTCCCCTCCTCCCCTTATTATCTACTATTACTGTCTTTACACCTCTATGCTCTAGTGACCTCCCCCCCCCCCTAGTTATTTACTATGACTGTTTTCTACCCCCCCTGTAATTCTTCTAGCTCTCTGTCGCCCCCCCTGTGATCCTTCTAGCTCTCTATCGCCCCCCCTGTAATCTGTCTAGCTCTCTGTTATCCTCCTAGTTATTTACTATAACGGTTTTCTACCTCTATGCTTTATATATATTACATAGAGGCAAAGACCGCCACGCAAAGGCAAAGAATTGCTTCTAAGGGCCTTAAGGGCGTTATATAACGTTAGAAACACTCTCTGGATAACTAGGAGGCTCCTATTAACTCCTATAAGGCTAAGAGCTACACTAAGGGTAGCTCTTATAGGAACTACCCTATAGGAGTTACTATTCCGCCTCCTTCTTTTGCCTCTTCTTATTACCTAGGGAGACATCCTCCCCTTCCTTCTCCTAGGGGACTTTCTCTAGGTTAGTTAGGGCTAAGGACCTTAGCCCTAATACTATTACCCATAGTAACTATCCCTGTCACCTATAGTAACAATCCCCGTTACCTATAGTAACTATCCCTATTACCCACGGTGACTATCCCTATTACCTACATAGGTTACCTACCCCTCTATTTAGATTATTATCCTATTGCTAGAGATAAATTACTCTAGTGCCTTATTTAGCAATGCCTTTGTAAAGGCATTAGCTAGGTTATTAGCTCCGTTAATCTATTAGATCTTATAGAGCTTACAGTGCTTATATAATTATTATAGGGCTATAATGTTAATTATTAGGCGCTTCTCTTTAGTTATACTAAGCTTAATAAGGTATTTATATAGGGAGTATAAGTCTATATAGACTATAACTAGGGTTAGAGAGGTATTTAATTAGTTTGTAATTAATCCTAGTGTTATAGTAATTACATAAGCTATATTAACGCTAGTGACTATACTATAGACTTTAGAGGCTAGTACACTTTATATAACTCTCTTACTCTTTATTAAGCTAAAGTGTATAATATTACCTATAATTATAAACTCGCTATCCTTATAGTCTTTATTAGCTAGGATTAGTATATAACTAAGCTATAAAGTAAGGTCTTAGTTATTTATAAAGGACCTATCTATAAAGGCATAGAGCTTTGCTTTAGTAAGGTTAATTAGAATAAACATAAGGCCTCTCTCTAGGTAGTCTATCTGCTACTAAATCTAACAATTAAGGGCTTTAAAGTTCTTAACTATTAGTTCTTAGTGTTATATAGCAATAGATAGGTTATAGCAGGCTTCTAGTTAGCAAATTAAGGCAATATAAGCGCCTTAAGCTTATTACTTAATATACTTCTACTTTAAGTCTATAAGCAAAATTACTTTAAGTTTACTACTCTACCCCTTTTACTAAAGGGTAATAGCCATGTTAGTAGCTATTATAATAATTCCCTTATTAAAAGTAAGGGGACTGCTCTTAAGAAGGAATTACTTTAGCTTTACTATAAAGGCTATAGTAGCTAGCTCCTTTTTTTCTTTCTTAGAGAACTCCTTATCTAATAGCCCTAGTGTGTTATTAGTCTATATACCTATATATATAAATTAAGGGCTCTTTTCTATTATTATAAGTAAGTAGGGATTATACGTAAAGGTCTCTATCTAAAGCTTCTCTTTATAATACTTATAATATATTACTTACTAGTGCGTTCTAGCCTCTGTAATACTATAGAGAGGCTTAATAACCCTTATAATCATTTCTTTAGGGTATTAGTTATAGATCTAAACTAGAAGTCTAGCTAGAATAACTTTATTTAATAGCGTTCTTAATTAAATATAGGCTTGCGTAATATTACAAATTTATAGGATAAAGTCTTTCTTTATTAGTAAGGGAGTAATCGCAAGGATAAGGCGTTAACTAGCCTATTAGATCGTTAGGGCTTGTGTTAAGATATCTTGTTTTGCCTTGTTGCTAAAGCCTTAGACTATAAGCTACGATTTCTTATATAGCTAGCCTGTCTTCCCTTTAACCTTATTAATAATATAGGAGTTAAAGATTCTTATGCTACTATGCTCTCTTTTATTAAAGACTGTGAATTTAAACACGCCTTAGTTAATTAAGGCATTAATTTTAGCCTTAGTAAAGAGCTTAAAGGGCTTTCCTAGGGTTATAATTACGCCTTCCTTACGTAGTCTAATTACAAGGGTAAGGTTAGCTTTCTCCTTAGCTAAGATAAACATATTAGTCTTATTAATAATTACTAGAGGGTTCTTATATAGTTTGCCTAGCTATCTCTTTAGGGGGGCCTTTAGGGGTCTAGCTACTAGCCTTTCTTAGGCCTCTCTCTTTTCTTTAGCTAGCTAAGGTAGGAGGGCCTTTGTGTTTAGGTCCTCCTAGTAGGGCCTAATAGAGGTTAACTAGAAGGCCTTTAGGCCTCTTAGAAGGTTAAGTATATAGGTCTCTCTATTAATTAAAAGGAGGTTATATAGGCCTTACTAACTATTACCTTCTTACTACACTTATACTAGTAATTTAAGCAGTAGGCTAAGGGTTAATGCTATATCTAGGCTATTCCTTGTTATAAGGGCTTTATTAATCTTCTAGATAGCATAAAGGCGTTTGATTTCTTTTATTACCTTTTGCATAGCAATCACACGCTATAATATCTTTAGTAAAGGAGGGGATTTGCTTATTATTGTTATGAACTAGCCTTATGGCTGCTGCACATAAGCGTTTAGAGTGTGATTAATATTCTTACAGAAGAAGAAGAAGACTAAGCTTAGGGTTACATAGCATCCCCCTTTATAGGGGTCGCACCTAGTCTATGCGCGAGGCATGCCTAGACTAGTGTTCTTCTGCGTGTAGCCCGCTTACTTTATAAAGCCTCTTTAGATCTACCTTTCCTCCGCTAAAGACCTAAGCTTATAGCTTAAGTCTATAATATACCCCCTTACTTATCCCCCCCTATTCTCTTCTTATCTAGCTAAACTAAATATAAATATATATTATCCCCTTATAGGGTATGGTTTTAGTGTGTGTAAAGCCTGCCTTACTATGCGTAAGTCTAAGGTAAAACCTAGGCTTAACTAAGTAAAGTTAGAAAATTTTCACTATAGACCTACCCTACTCCTAACTATCTCTATTTCGCTGCTGCCCTATATATCCTAATTTTCGCTATAGGCCTACCCTACTCCTAACTATCTTTATTACACTACTACCCTATATATACTAACTTTACTCTTAGAAAACACTAGCCTATTCTTTTTTTAGTCTATTACTAACCACTTTTAATGCTTTATATTATTACCTATTTCTTACCTTCTGCCTATTACTACCTAAATACTAACTTTACTTTAGCTTTCCCCTTAACTCTAACTACTATAACCCTATTATTATAATATATTGCCCCTATCTAATGCTAGCTATTCTCTAGCTATGTGTTTATTCTAGCCTTTAACTAGAGACTATAAGTATCCTCTAAGGAATATAAATACTCCTTTTCTTTCCCCTTAAAATCTAATTCTTTCTCTTTATAACACTATTATTCCCCCCTTAAAAGCCCTTATTGCTTTTTTTCTAAATCCTTTTATCCTTCTATTAGCCTATATTTCACTACTATTATATCTAATATTACTACTGCCCTTACTAGTGCTATATCCACGCTACCTTTACCTCCTTCTCCTTCTCCTTCTAGCCTACCTAAGGGCATATACCTTAGTAAGTATATCCTTAAGGGTAACTCTAGTAATAAAGCCCTCTCTAATAGAGAGGAGTATAAGTTCCCTTACACACTATATATTAATAATCTTTACACTAAGGGTGCACACGCTTATATGCTAGGCGTAAACTAAGCCTATGCCCCCTGCTATACCGCCTATTATTTATATGTCTAGGAGACACACTTATACTATATAGACCTAAAATTACATTATACCTTTAAGCACCTTAATACCCTTATAGGTGCTAATAAAGCTATTAAGACTCTAGCTATAAAGCAAACTACCTCTAAAAAGGGGCATTATGCTATTCTCACTAAAACTTTTATCTGCTACTAAAAATGTTTTAATAGTATGCTTACCACTGCCTAAATTAATCCTACTAAAGCTATACCTTTAGCTACTTCCCCTATAGGTATAGCCCACGCCTAAGGCGTAACTAAAGCGCAAGCCCTTATACTTACTTAAACCACGCCTACTTAATAGGGCTCTAACTCTCTTACTACTAAATTTTTTTATAGTATATCTAATATAAATAAGACCCTCTAGCGGTTTATCTAGGCCTAGGAGTAGGCTGCGGAGGAATCCTATAACCTAACTATAGCTATTACATAGTTAACTAAAAAGGTTACTTAAGACTATTACACCCGCCCCTGCTCCCCTTCTCCTCCTTAATTTTTTTTTTTTTTTTTTTTTTTTTTTTTTTTTTAGTTTTTGTCTTTTTCCTTTATTATAGAATAGTAGCGCTGTGTTACGCGTAAGCTAGAGGATAGCCGCATTAATAGTTTTTAGTAGTTAAATTAAATCATACCCTTTATGGACTATTATTTATCTATATATCCCCCTATTATGACTTAAACCTATCTAGTGCCTCTGTGTCTAAAACGCTTTCTAATGGTTCCTATGTTAGCTATACGTAACCTTTCTATTTCACTAATACATTGCGATTTAACCCCTAACCTTATGCGTTTTTAGCTATAAGAATCTCCTTAACCTAGTACTTAGCGAGGTTATTATTAGTGTCTGTTATAATTAGCTCTAGGGGTAGGCATTTATTAGCTAACTTTTAGCTTAGTAATAGATTATTTGCTACCCTCTGTATTAAGTTAACATAAAATACAGGGTATATCCCCCTAGGCATATCTAATTTAACTATTAGTGGCATTAGGACCTTAAGCACCTTATACTTTGTTATTACCTAATCTAGTTTCTTGCATAGGCGGTTTGTCTTAATGTTTTAGAGATTTAGCTATATGTAGTCTCCTACCTAGAACTATTCCGCTAGCCTACGCCTGCTATTTGTGTTCTCCTACTACTATTGTTAGACAAAAGCTATAGCAGCCTATATTAGGTTTATGCTATCTTTTAAATGTTTTAAGAATGCCTAGGCCCTCCCCTTTGCTAAAGTTACTAAGGTGCCTATATGCAACGCTTCCTAGATAGTTAGTATATTAAATCCATATAGTGCTATATTCGCGCTTACTCCTATTACTAATAAGTCCCTGTTATTTAACGCTAGTTAATAAGCTAGTAAATAGTCTAGCTAGTTAAACTAAGAGAAGGATAGCAATACCTATAAAACCGCAAGTACCTCCTAGTTAGCTTATTCTATTCTGCTATTAGTTTAGGGATAATATAATGTTAATAGGAGTTGTTCCGTGCCTACCTTCTAGCAGAGCTCTGTCTAGAAGCTACTTAACTAGTCTAATCCTTAATCCGTGATAATTTAATTTAGGAAACCATAGAAACGCTACTAGCAGTGTTTAAACCGTTTTACACACGCTTTAGCCCCTATTAATATTATAGCTTTAAGCTATATATATTTAGAAAGTTAGTCTATAATAACCATAAGGAACCGTGGGTTATCTAGCTTCTCCACTAGGAGGTTAGTTATAAAGTCTATTAAAATTTGCGACTAATATCTATTAGGCAGCGGTATTGGTTTTAATAAGCCTTGCCTTAGTTAGTGGCTTTTCCTTCCCCTATAGTAGTAATAATTACAGACTACCTACGCTATATCCTGCGATATGCTATCCTAATAAAAGTCCCTATAAAGCGCCTTAAAAGTAGTGTTTCGCCCTAGATAACTTAGTAAGGGAGAGTTATAGGCCTATTAAATTAGAGTTATAGTTAAAGGCTCTTACTTTAGGACCTATATCTAGCCCTAAAATTAAAGCACTTCTCCTATGCTAATCTAGCAGTCCGTGATCTATTCTTTTATGCTTATTACTTCTAGGAACTTTTATTCTCCTACCTTTACTATATTTAGCTATGCCCTATATGTTTTATCTTAAACCATAGCTTAGTCCTAAAGCAACTATAGGTAGGTATTTGCAAACATTACCACGCCCTTAGGCAAGTCTGCATTATAACTAGGATTCTCCCCTATTTATATACTTTCTGCTATCTTAACTAGCTATAAGCTTATACTTAATGTCCCCTTCTTAAAGGTATAACCTATTAGTGTTAAAGCTAAATACACTATTAATGCCATTAGTCTACCCGCTTATAGATCTTCTTAATATTATCTTAATAGCGCATCTAGCTATCCTACTTGCGTGCTAGGTCTATAATATAAATAGAAGTTAAAGAGTGTAAGAGTCTTTGCCTATCTAGCCTAGCGTTCTAATATCTCCCTTAGTGTAGTAAAGTACTCTAGGTTCTTATAGTCTATTAGGATTATAAATAGTTTGCTAACACTCTGTAGCTTCGCTAACCACGCTTTAAGGCAGGAGATAATTACAAGTAACTCCTTATTATAGATTATATAGTTCCTTTCCGCTAGCTATAATTAGGCTAAGTAATACGCCACTGGATGTAATATGCCGCTATTACTAGCCTATGAGAGATAACTACCTAATGCTATCCTAGAGTAGTCTGCCTTAACTAATGTATCTTTCTTAGGATCCTATTGCATAAGGATAGGATATAATATAAAAGCTAGCTTTAAAGCTTTAAACGCTTTTTCACACTCCTCTGTCTAATAAAATAGTACGCCCTTCTTTATTAAGTCTAATAGGGGTCCTATAACTTCTAAAAATTAGGATATAAAGTCATAATAGAAGTTAGCAAAGCCTAGAAACCCGCATACTCTCTGTATCCTTATTAGTGCCTCCTAGTCCCTAATTGCTATAATCTTCTTAGGGTCTAGATAAATCTCTTTCCCTGCGTGAATAATAAATCTAAGATATTTAACTTCTTTCGTTACAAACACGCACTTCTTAATGTCTAGGTTTAAGCTAGCCTAGCGTAACCTAGCTAGCACCCCCTAGACTTTCTCTATATAGTCTTTTTATAAACCCCCTAAGTAAACTAATATGTTATTAAGATATACTATTATATAGTCTCTAAGAATCCCACTAAGTGCCCTATTAATATACCTCTAAAAGGTTACAGGGGCGCCTACTAGACTAAACAGGCAAATAAGCTACTTAAATAATCTAAATCATGTGCAAAATGCTATCTAGTGTTCCTTACCTTCTGTAATCTATATATAGTGGAACGCTGCTCTTATATCTAGTTTAGTAAACCACTTCGCCTCTAATAATAACTATAATATTTCCTTAACTAGCAGTAAGGGGTAATAGTCCTATTCTATAATCTTATTTAACGTGTAATAGTCCACATAGAACCTCTATCCGCCCCCTAGCTTCTTAACTAATAGCACTAGTGCCACTGCTAATAATAAGCTTGCCTAAATCTAACCCTTATCTATAAGGTTAGTAACTTGCTTCCTAATCTTAAGTAGGTGTTAGCGGGGCATGCTATATAATAGTGCCTATAGCAAGTCTAGCGTATTCCCTTCCGTATCCTTTTTAAGATAAATATAGTAATCTAACTTCCCCTAATATAGGGGCAAAATATTTACCTTACTCTCTAGGAATAGGTCCTTAAAGTCCTATAACGTTTCTAGTAAGGAGGCTAAGAGCTCTTATTCTAACGCCTTTAGCGTTACATTAATCTGTAAGATAGATATTATTTCTCGCAGACTTATAGCTAAAAGCTAGATATATTACTTCTGTCGCTTCGCCCTACGTACTATCCCTGCGAATATTAATCTAAGGACCGCTACTATAGGGTGTTCTGTCTTTCTATCTATAGAAGCCTATATAATTAGGTTATTTGCTAAACCAATGCTTAGTTAACGTTATTTTATCTATAGGGTTATGTTACAACGCGTTATCTATAGTATCCCTAGGATTAACTCTTTAGTTAATCCTAGGATTAAGTATGCTATAATTAGTGTCTCCTATCTATCTATATCTATCTAAAAGCGTATAATATATAATATAAATAAATGCTTTTCCTATCTCTCTTTTCCCCCTTTTTTCACACTAACTACAGTGCGTACTAACCTCCTAGATAGTAAGGGAATGCGTTCTAGTTAAAGCTTTTAGATAAGGCACTTACTTATAGCAGTGTAGTAGTTATAACCTATATTAATCTAAGCATCTGTAAAGGTAGTCTTATTAATTAATACTAGGACTAAAAAGGGTGTTAAATCTATATTATTCTAAATCTGTTAAAAGTCCTTATCTATAATAACTATATGCTATAATGCCTCCTCCTACTCCCTTCTCTTAACCCCTCTTAAATAACTTAATAAAGGGGTTATTCTTTTCCTAACTACTCCTTAGAATCACTCCCTAGCTCTTTAGGCTTAGTCTCTGCTAAATTGCATGTGTTAATAGATAATTTTCCCTGCGGGGGGATAGCGGCACGCAATATATATCCTAAGATAAAGTGCTTAGCAAATCTATAACATATGCACTTACCCTCCTCTTATTATGCTACTAGCATTGCTTCTAAGACCTACTTAGCCTACTTCTTTAGCTAAGAGAAATGCCCTAGAGACTAGCTAGATTTTTTTTAGGTGCTAGCTATACCTGTGGATTACATGTCTATTATTAGTATATCCTTATTACATGCCTATTATTTAGCCACGCTAGCTATAGGTAGGGCAAATTTTTAAACCTAATGTTTTTCCTCTAATTAATAGGACTTAATATCTAGCGTAATAGCGTAGTATTAAGCCACCGCTAACGCGTAATCTATATAAGGCATATCCCTACTTACACTATAGTCCCTTATTTGCTTATTAAGTGCTATGCGTAACTTAGCTAGCTTTATAGCATTAGCCTATCCTAACCCTCCTATAAGAGCTAATTTTTATTTAAATTAAATATAAAAGTCACTAAAACGCTTATTCTATTATTATGCAAGCTAGTTAAGTTCTATAATAGCTATTTCCTATTAATAAAGGTTATTAAATATTTCCCTAAGGTAGTTAAGAAACTATTCTAGATAGTAGTTAAGCAAGTAACCCTATTTAAAGAAGGGAGCTATATATATTTAGACCTTTAGAGATAGGTTCTAGAAAATATAGAACTACTAGTCCTATATAGTGCTAATAAAGTCCTAGTCTAAAACTAGCTTATGTGTTATAAGACCTTTCTATGCTAAGAATAGTACCTTATCCCTATTAAATAGAGGACCTATAGGGATTAGTTTTTGTTTTAGTTAAGCTATGTATAGATATGCCTCTAGCTACTTAATAAGTTAATTTATCTATATAGTTTGCTTAGTAACTACCTTATGTAGTCCTAATACTTTATTTGTTTCTATTTCTAGGGGTAATGGAATGTTTACTAGTGTCTAAGTGCTTATAGTAAAGAATATTAAATATTATAAACTAGCCTTATAGCTACTGTATATAAGCGTTTAGAGTGTAATTAATATTCTTATAGAAGAAGAAGAAGACTAAGCTTAGGGTTATATAGCATCCCCCTTTATAGGGGTCGCACCTAGTCTATGCGCGAGGCACGCCTAGACTAGTGTTCTTCCGCGTGTAGCCTGCTTACTTTACGGAGCCTCTTCGGATCCGCCTTTCCTCCGCCAAAGACCCAAGCTCGTAGCTCGAGTCCATAACAATTATACATAGATATACCTTAAAGACTAAAAGGGTTAGAATAAGGCTATTTAGTCTTACTATATTATTAAGAGCTTTTATAGCTATCTATAGGGCTATAGGCTTAGGGGTTATTAGGCATTCCTATTATATAATATTATAGGCTTTATAGAGTAGCCTATAATATCTCTTAACCTTTCTAATGCTATAATATGCTTTAATTAGGACCTCCTGAACAGAAATTAACATTAATGCCACGAATTAATGGAATTCTTTGCTATAGAAGTTAGTGCTAGTATTAGTAATAACCTAATCTAGGGGTCTAAGGTACGCATTAATCTAGCATACTCTTAGAGCTTCCTATGTTATTTTAGCTAAGATATCCTTAAGGAATCTTACTATATTAAAAGCTATTGTTATGGACTAGCCCCTAGGCTGCTGCGATAGGGCGTTAATATAGTATTAAGAAACTTAAGGAAAGGAAAGAGGAAGGTAAGAAACCTATCCTCACTAGGGCCCCTTATACCCCCTAACTACCTTATATAAGCCCCCTTTTCTGCGTCCTTGCCTATGCGGGACTATCCTTACCTATGTGCACTATGTGAATGCTTAGGCAAAGCCTAAGCCCTTATATATACCCTTACTCCTCCCCTTCTTTTTCCCTTACCTATAGTTAATATAGGTGCTTACCCTTTATAATGCATTATAGGTGCTTGTTATTTTAACCTAGGTCTAGGTAGGATACGTGACATATTCTTCTAGCCTTGCGTTATTATTATAATAACACTAGCCCTACCCTTACTTATTTATCCCCTTACTTACTACCTACTATTTGTTTTTATCCTATAACCCTAACTTCCTTATACTAAAAATATTTTTTAAATATTATAACCTTATTACTCCTTCCTATCCTACTATTCTAAATAATTATTATTCCCTTATTAGACTTATAATAAACATACCTTATTATAGAATAAATACTTATAGGTTTACTTAAGCTCTAGCTACTGCTACTATATCCCTTACTGCTACTACTATATCCTCTACTGCCCTTATTACACTAATAGCTAGGTCTATTAGTAAGTTCCTTATAAAGAGGGACTTAGATAATAATAAGCATGCTACCCCTTACGCGCTTTTTTAGCCTTATAGGCCTTATATTAAATAATACCTTACTATAGGTATATTAAACTATTAACCCCCTAAAAGTAGTAAGTCCTATCCCCTATATTAGTAGTAATATATAACCTATATCTAGTTAACTAAGTACTTATTCACTAACCTATAGCTTTATTATTACCTTAAGGATCTTAAGGCTATAATTACTATAGGTATGCATATTATTATGCCTAGGGTTAAAAGGACTCTAACTACTAAAAAGAAAATGCTAGTTCTCTCCTAATAGTTCTATGCCCTTATAAGCTAATAAAATACGCTCCTAAATTAGGCTTAATTTAATCTAGTACTTATTTGCTTTACCCTTAGGCCCCCCCCCTCCTATAACACTCCTACTATAAATATAACTAGGCTTAAGGTTATCCCCCTTAGTAGTAGTAGTCCTACTAGTAGCTATAGTATAGGTAGCTTTATATAGTAAGTTACTAGCGTTCTATTCTAATAGAAGTAATAGATTATTAGCGGACTAAATTCTATGTAATAAGAATTCTATAATTAATTCACGCGCCTCCTTAAGGCGCTCTCCCCCTATTACTATAGTAGTACCTAGGGCTACTAGTGGCTTATTAAAGCTAGTAATAATTTGCCCTTATATTAGTGCTAGGAGCGCTCCTAACCTAGGTCTATCCTAGGTCTAACTAATTACTATGCTAATTACACTATAAGTAGTAGCTATCCCTTTATAACTATTATTATTTGCTAGTCCTCCCCTAATAAAAGTTAATCTAATAATATACTGCCCCTAGCTTACACTTACTTTATACTCCCTAACTGCTATTTTGCTTTTACTATCTAGAACTATAGTAGTAGCTATAGTAGCTATAGTGCTAGCTATAGTAGCTATAGCACCTAACGTGGCATAGGTTATGTCCTTATTAGATATAAGGCAACACTAGTCACTATCTTATCTAATAATAATAGCCTTACTAATAGCCTAACTAACCCCTAGTCTAAGTAACCCTTACGCTATAGGGGGTAAGGGGATTTAAATATATTTTAGTAACTATAAGGAATTAGCTAGGTTTAGGATAGGTATGCCTTATACGCTAGAAGATATCTCCTTTAATAGATATATAGTCTATAATTAATTTAGTCTATTATTATAATATGTATCTCCTTACTTTGCTTTAAACTTATTAAGGGCTTATATCTATGTTATACTTTCTAGTAGTTCCTATGTTAGCTATATGTAACCCACCTACTTAACTAGGATATTACGCCTCCTACCTTAGCCTAAGGCATTTTAAGCTACTAAGATCTATTTAACTTAGTATTCCTCTATAAGTTTATTATTATCCTTTGCTAGAACTTATTCTAGCCTTAGATAGGAGTCCTAGAGCTTCTAACTAGAAAGAGGGTCCTCTATAGCCTATTTAATAAGGTTTATGTGGAAAACTAAGTAAATACCCCTTAGGATATCTAACTATACTATAAGTAGCGTTAGTATATTAATAACTATATACTTTACTATAACCTAGTTAAGTTTCTATAAGAGGTAGTTTATCTTAATATTCTTAAGTAAAAGCTATACCTTATCTCTAACCTAAAACTATTTCGCTAGATATTAAGAAGCTAAGGTTATGTCCTACTACCTTTATTAAATGTAAGCTATTGTAGCTTATACTAGAAGGGTACCCTTTTATAGGTGCTCTAGGAAATATATAGCCCACCCCTTAGGTAATGTTATAGAAGCAAAATAGTCTAGTTATAACTAAATTAGTTCTAAGTTATATCTATATAGTAATTTATTTAGGCTTACCCCTATTACTAAAGAAAACCTATTATTAATTATAAGCTAGCAAGTAGCTAGATATTCTAGCTAATTAAACTGCAAGAAGGAAACTATTATATATAATATTACCTATACTTCCTAGTTTGCTTGCTTTATGCTACTATTAGTCTATAGGTAATATAATATGAAAAGTAACTAATTAATCCTAACTAGGGAGTATAACATTATCTAGAATTTCCCTAGCTAGTCTAACCCCTAGTCTATAATAATAGATTAGGGAAATCCTTAGAACCTTTACTAGACTATTTTAAATTATTTCGCGCACTCCTTAGCCCTAATAGAGGTTATAGCTTCTAGCTATATAAACTTTAAGAGTCTATTAGTAATAACTATAAGGTATTATAGCTTCTCTAGGGACACTACTAGTAAGTTTATTATAAAGTTAATAGAAATCTAAGACTAGAACTAATTAGGGATTAGTAGGGGTTTTAGTAAGCCTTACTACTATTAGTAGCTCTTATAGCTACTAAAGCAGTAATAGTTATAAATAAACTAAGTAATGTCCTATAATATCCTATCCTAATAAAACTACTATTATAAAATCTAAAATATAGTATTATAGCCTAGGTGTCTTATTACTAGTAAGTTATAGCATTGTTATATAAGGGTTATTATAAGAGGTTCCTAAGCTAGGATCTAAGTATAGCCCTAAAACTAAAGCGCTCTATGTGTGCTTATAGAGTAATTTATAACCTACTCCCTTATTAGTGTATTAGGGGGAAACTTCTAAGCCCTTTCCTATATAGCTTTTAATTAAATACTATACGTAGGGTCTAATGCAATAGCCTAGTCCTATAGGGTTTAGAGGTGTTTTAAGGTAAAGAGAGCCTCTCTTACTAGTAGTGGCATATATAGTGCTAGTTTAAAGCTATCCCCTTATATAACTAGTAATAGTAAGAGTTATATAATAGTAATAGGTTATAAGATCTACCTTATCCTTAAAGCTAACTTACTTTAATTCTATTCCCTTTAGAAAAGGGTATCTAGGTGTTAAGCTTATATACTAGGCCTATAGCAAAGGTAAAAGTTAAATAGCGTAAGTATATTTACCTATTAGGCCTGCCTCTCTAATATAAGTTAAGGAGTTATAAAGTATTCTAAGTTCTTATAATTAGTGTAGATTATAAATAGATAGGATATACCCTAAAGCTTTACTAACTATGCCTTAAGATATAAGATAATAGCTAATAGTTCCTTATTATAAATTATATAGTTCTTCTATAAGGGTATAAGACTAGCGGAATAGTAAGTGACTAGATATAAGATATTATTAGGGCCTTATTATAAGAGGTATTTACTAAGAGCTATGCCTAAGTAATTAGCTTTTACTACTATAGGGCAGTCTAGGTCCTATTATACTAGCACTAGATATATAATAAACGTGGCTTTTAGCCTCTTAAAGGCCTTATTCTCTTCTAGTCCCTATTAGAAAGGGATATTTTTCTTTATAAGCTATATAAGTAAGGTAGCTAGCTTAGAGAAGTCCCTAATAAAATTATAGTAAAAATTTATAAATCCTAAGAAGCTACAGACCCCTTGTAATTTTATAGGTACTACTTATTCCCTTATAGCTATAACCTTCGCAGGATCTAGGCAGACTAAGCGTCTTACTATAATAATATATCCTAGGTACTAGACCTCCTTTATAGTAAATATTAACTTATTAAGATCTAGGTATAAGCCTATAGCCCTTAGGCAGCCTAAAACTAACTAAACCTTAGCTATATAGTCTTTTCTTAACCCCCCTAAGTAAACTAAGATATTATTAAGGTAAGCTATAATAAAGTCCCCTAATATATCCCCTAAGGATTAATTAATATAGCGCTAAAAGGTTACTAGGGCGCTAGCTAGGCTAAAGGGGTAAACTAGCTACTTAAATAGGCTAAACCTTATATAAAACACTATAAGGTGCTCCTTACCCTTAGCTATCTATAGTTTATAAAACGCTATATAAATATTTACTTTAGTAAACTAGTATGCCTAGGATAGGGATTATAGTATCTCCTTAATTAGTAGGAGAGGGTAATAATCCTATGCTATTATCTTATTAAGAGCGTAGTAGTCTATGTAAAAACGCTAACCCCTATTAGCCTTTTTAATAAGGAGGATAGGGGCTATAGCTAATAAGAAGCTAGTATAAATCTAGCCCTTATCTATTAAGTCTATAATCTAGCACTAGACCTCTAGGAGCTAGTCCTATAGCATATTATATAATAGTCCTTATAGGAGTGCTAGCTTAGAGCTATCTAGGTTCTTACGTAGGCATATATAGTAATTAAGAGAGCCCCTATAAGGGGGCAGTCTATTAGCCTTAGCCTTATTAAAGAGGTCTATAAAGTCTAATAACTCCTTAGGTAATGTTAATGTGTTAGGACTAGCTAGATCTATCTTAGGTGCTATAATCTATAGCACTATTATTATCTCTCTTAGGCTTATAGTAATAAACCTTATAGTAGTATCCTTATTCTATTATACCCTATAAGCCTTAGTAGCATAGAGGGATCTAATAATTCCCTATATAAGTGCCTCCACCTTATAAGTAGTAGCCTTAAAGATATAAAGGCCCTTTGCCGCTCTAATAACTAGTTATTATTTTACTGCGTAAATTACTACATTATGTTACTTTAACTAAGGCATTCTAAATATTATATCCTAGGTAAGACCTAGGATAATATATAAGTATATAAATAACTCCTAGCTATCTATATTAATTCTAGTGCGTATTATATAGGTAATAGAAGAGGAGTCTTCCTTAACCTACTTCCCCCTTTGTTTTACTTTTACTATAGTGTAAATATGCCTCTGTTTTAGTAACTATATAAGCTCTAGGCTAAGCTATCTTACTGCTAATTTGCTTATTACACTATAGTAATTATAACTATAATTAATCTAGATATTAATATAATAATATATATTAAAGAGTATAGGAATTAAGAAAGGTAGTTAGTCTATATATTATACTATATCCTATTCTATCTCTATATAGCGGTTATAATTATCTTATAGTGTAGTAGTTAGCTAGCCTCTTTGCCCCTATGTAAGACTTTGCTTAGGGGCTACTTATTTTTTATAGGGGGAATGTTTATTTCCTTATTTACGCTTTCCTTATCTACCTTATATAAGTTAATGCTAACCTTTAGGTAGTGGGCTAGGAAGGTAGTGCACTCCTAGATAAAGTAGTCCTTAGATATATACTATAGGTAGCGTCCCTCTTAGTAGTGTTTAGCTAATTCCGCCTCTAATACCTATTTTGCTTATTTTACGTTTATAGTAGCCTTTATCCCCTTCTCCTTCTTAGCTAACTTATTTAGCTACCCTAGGCAGGTCCTAGCTATATAAACCCTAGTTATTAGTGTGTTACCCTTATAGTTAATCTAGGCTACTAGTTTTACTAGTTAGGGTTTGTAATAGGTTTAGTACTTATCCTCTAGGGCAAGGGCTTCTATATTAACCACGATCTTACGATATTACCTAATAGCTATATACTAATTACTCTAGCTAATACCCTATCCTACGCTAATCTCTCTTAAACGCTTATTAAGCGTATATTAGAGCTTTACTAGCTTTACCTTACCTATCTAGCGCTCCCCTCCTACTAGTAAGAGCTTCTTAAAAAAGTAAATAAAGAATATAGAAAATATCTCCCTTAGACCTTACTCTATCTAGTTAAGCTTTATAAAGGCTATCTCTTATCTATAGGGGTTAGAGAATATAGTCCCTAGGTAATCTAAAAAGTAAGTAAGGTTAAATCTAATAGCACTGCCTTATTTAAAGTAAGTAGCTACCTAGGACTAGACCTTAGAAAAAAGGTTTTAATAAATAAGTATTTATCTATCCTTATTAGAACTAATAAAGCCTTAGTTTACCTATAGCTTATATTCTATTAAGAGCTTTTACATAGTAAATAAGGCTTTATTACTATTATATAGGTTACCTAAGGGGATTAGCTTTTATTTTATTCTAGGTATAGGAAGGACTAAGTTAGGGGCACTAGGATAAGCTAGAGGGGGTAGCTAGGCTAAGGGCCCTAAGGCATTTACATACATATGCTCCTAAAGGCGTTTAAGCTCTGCTACTTATTTATATAGTATAAGTTAAAGCGTCTTAAATTAGGCTTATTAGGCTACCTATAGTACTATAGCGTTAGATAAGGGTATTACTATCCCCTAGCTAGGTTAGTCTTATAGGTAAAGCGTGTCTATTATATCTATTAATATATCTATTAGTATATCTATTATAAATTTTAGTAGCTATTATAAAGAACTAAAGGAAGTTTCTTAATTATTATAGACTAGCCCCTAGGCTACTATAATAGGGCATTAATATAGTATTAAGAAACTTAAGGAGAGGAAAGAGAAAGGTAGGAAACCTATCCTTACTAGGGCCCCTTATACCCCCTAACTACCTTATGTAAGCCCCCTTTTCTACGTCCTTGCCTGTGCGGGACTATCCCTACCCACGTGCACTATGTGAATGCTTAGGCAAAGCCCAAGCCCTTACAGCTATAGCTATATCTATAGTATAAAGCGTAGGTTAATTTCTGTTAAGATATATAATATTTACTATTACTTTAAAGTTAAAGGTATAGTTATCCTTAAGGGTAAACTTAAAGCAATAGGGGCTATTAGCGTTTATCTAACACTAGTAGCATACCTTTATTATCTCTTTAATAGCTTTAATATTAATCTTATGCCCTAAATTACACAATAGGTTATAGAGCCTTTAGACTAATAGGTAGCTAAATTAATAATGTAATTATTATAGTTCTACCTCTGTTAGGTAGTTACTTGTAATTAACGCCTTATTCTATAGTAATAGTATTTACACGTGCCCCTATTTACATACTAGGGGGACCTTAACACTACCTTACTAAAGGATATTCTTAGTAGTAATAAAGTTAATCTTTAATATAACTATATCCTTAAGGCATAGAAGAAGGGAGTGTTTATAAGTATTATATAAAAGGTAATATTACTAAAGGGGGTAGGGATATTAACTATTCTAAGGGAGGTGATTTCTATGCTACCTCTAAACCTAATTATTACCTTACTTACTCTTGCCTTATTAAGTTAAATTTAAGGCATCTTGCCTTATAGCATAAGGAATTATAAGTAACCTACTATTAAGTACTTAGCTACTCTAGTGTTAGGTATAATGCCTTAGAAGACCTTAGCTAAGTAATAGTCTTTAAGCATAAACATATATAAAGCTTTATTAGAAGCTTTATTACTAAAGGGGCTCTTCTTACTTAGCCTATGCTATATTACTTAGTTAGTGAGGATTTTAACTATTTTCTTGCTATTAAGCATTGCTTCTTATATAAAGAAGCTTATAGGCACTAGGCTATCTTTCCCGCTAGTTTTATTATTAAACCCTATGCTTACTATATATTAGGTAATATTATTATCTTTAGAAGGCTAGGAGGAAGGGTCTTAACTAGGGGTTCCTTTATACTAGGTAAGGAATAACTTATAGAAAGCTTTAGGGGATAAGGAAAAGTTAACTATATAGTAGCTCTTATAATATTAGTATGCTTTCTTTTACTTCTCTTTAGGATACTTTATTAACTAGCATCCTTCCTTACTATATATATAGTATTTCTTTAAGTAAGAAGCTCCCTTAGTACCTTTATACCTCTAGGGAGAGTATTATAACTCTTTGCCCTTACTATTATACCTTTTATTAGTCTAGAACTACTCCTAGGGTTTAGTGTTAGTAGGGAATTAACTTTAACCACTAGATTTTTCTATAATTAGGCAGATAGTTATCTAAACCCGCTTATAGAATTATTAGAGGCTATTAGGGGGGTTAGTAAGGTAGCTCCTACACTTAGGGATTTTGTTATAGGTAGTTATAATTTAATTTTAGAGGGCTTGCTCTAATTAACCTATATTAGGGATAGCTCTTTATAATATAAAAAGTCTCTTTATAATCTTATTAAAGCATTCTACCTTTAACTTATTAGGGTTATTATAGATTATCTTCTAGAGGGATATATTATACCACTTAAGGAGGTATTTCTGCCTTATATTCTCTATCTTAAACCTTTACTTTATCTTAGCCACTAAGGTTATAAGGTCCTAGGGATTCCTTAGCTATAAGAGGTAGTCTAAGTAATACCTAAGGGCTTTCCCTTTTAGCATTACTTCTAGTGTGTAACCTAACTACTCTTACTTAATATCTAAGAGCTTATACTTCCTTCTAAACACTAGGAGCTTTAATTTAAAGATATTATAGTCCTTAGCGCTATATTGCTTTTCTAGCGTGTATATCTTTATAAGATCTATAATTTGCTTTACTATAGGTTATATAGGGGTAAGTATATTATTAATAGGTATTATCCTCTCTTAAGAAGGGGGAAACTAGTGCTATTAAGCTAGTTTTAGTTCTTAAGGTAAGGGAGGGGGCTATAAAAGAGGTAGTTACTACTAAACTACTAGTATAATAGCTAGGGAAGGTTAATATAAGGCTTAATAAAGAGGGAAGGCAGTCCTTATAGGTTATAGTTACTAGAAGCTACCTTTATTAAAGAGGTTATTAAGGAAGTCTTTACTTACTATAATCTTTCTTTAGAAGTCTATATACTTCTTATAGGTATTATCCACTTCTTCTTATAACTAGAAGTGGAATTCCTCTTGCTTAAGGACTTCTTAAAGGTTTATAATAATAGTTATAGTCTAGTTAATTATTATATATACCCTATTAGTTATAAGATAGTTACAGAGGTGCTTTACTACTAGGGCTAGTGCTCTTTAAAGTGTTTAGGGTATTTATATATAGAAGTCTTTAGTAAACTCTATAAAGAGCGTTCTTCTAGTTACCTTTCTTACTTTATATTCCTTTACTTTAGTAAGGATATAGGCTATAAGGGTTTCTAGCGTGTTATTCTTATTAATATTAAATCCTTTAATCTTATAAAGTGATTTCTCTATAATATAATAGTATAAGGTCTAAGGGATGTAAAGGAAGGGAATTATACTAGGTTTTCTCTCTAGTTACCCTTTATAAGCTTCTAAGAAGGTATCTCCTACTGATAAGCTATTATAACTTATTAGGACTTATGTTTGCTCCTTCTTATTAACTATTATAACTTATAGGCTTTAGAGGAGATAGAATAGGAAAGAGGGATAATAAATCTTAGGTAAGGAGATATATAAAGGACTATAAGCTTAGTGGTTAGCTTTATTACGTAATAAAATGCACTAAGAAGAAGAATAATAGGATAGGTAAGCTACTAGAGTTAAACTCGTCTTTAAGGTTAGGCTTCTGTCTATTATGTTAAGAAAAATAATAGGATAGGTAAGCTACTAGAGTTAAACTCTTCTTTAAGATAATAGGCTTCTTCCTTAGCACTCTTAGGGATCTTATAGTAATATATACACTGCTTCTATAAGAATCTTTTCTATAAAAGACCTTGCTAATCTGCGGTTAGCATAATCTATAAGAGAGTAGTTAGCACTTATAAGTTAGATTGTAGTTATCGTAATTCGTAAGAAAGTGGTTACCTAGGGGTTAACCACTAATTAGTGTTAGTTCCGCAGGGATTAATTACGCGTACGCGAAGCCTTAAGAATAGTATTATTATTAATAATCTATTCTAGGCTTGTTATTTTGTATATTCTAAGAAGAGAAAAGGGAAGCAAAAGAGAGGGCTTTCGCGAGGGATAATAGCTGCCCGTTGTGGGTCACGTGACCCTACGTGATGCTAACCCTGCCCTATCACAGGGCCCGCTTGCGGGGCGGAAGTGGGGCCCGCGCGCGCGCGCGGGCTAACCCTCTTCTGGTCGCAATTGCGGCTGCCTAAGCGCGATTGATATCGTGTTTGTTCTAACAGTTTTATATAGATATAAGCTATAAGTAGTTTAGCCACTAAAATATTAGCAAATAAATAGCAAAACTAAACTAGAATGTAACTTACTACCCTAGGAACTAGAGCTAGGAATATAGACACTAATAATTATTAGTAAGAAACTATATACTACTAGTATAAGATAGAAGTATCCTGCCTAGAAATATAAGTAAGAAGCTAGTAAATAGGGAATAAAAATATAAACTTAATAGACCTTTATAGCCCCTATTAAACTAAATATAATATAGTAAGCTATATTAGTATAGTTAAAACCTATTATTAGATAGAGGTAGTAAGTGCTAAAATAGTAATAAGTTACCTCTAAAAACATATGATTATTAGGATTTTCTAGATCCTTATTACTATAGGCATTTATAAGCACCTAGACCTAGTTAAGATAAGCTAGGAGATTATAAAAATCTCCTTATATAGTAGGTATAGCCTATACTAAATATTAGTAATAAGCTACTAAGAAACTAAGGAAAAGTAGTATAGTTATAGTGTTATAAGTATTACTATGTTTATAGTATTAGATATAGCGCTTAGAATGCTTTATCTATAAAGTAATAGTAAATAAATACTAAGGGAATTAATAGTTTATCTATAGTAATTATAGCTTAGCTAGTAAGTGTTTCTTAAAGTTAGCGTACTTAGTGTGTAAATAATGTATATAGGAGTAGCGCTTAAAGGGAATAGTTTTCTTATTTATAGTAAGAGAGTAGTAAGTAATAAGGTAAAAGTTAAGGTAATAGAAGGTATAATAGTATTTAGAAAAATAATTACTAGTATTAAGGGGAGGAAAAGGCTATAATAAGAAGGAGAGTTATAGATAAATTTATACCTAAGCGCTACTTATTATTTATTATTATTTTAATATATTTACTACTTAGTAAATAGCTATAGAATAGCTAGCAAAAGCTATTTAAAAGCCTAGCTAAAAGTGGGGGGATAATTATAAGGCCTTACTTATAATAATAACACCTAAAACGCTAACGCGCACTACGCGGTAGGTTAGGCCCTAAGGCTAGGTCCACGTAACACTAGCGAGCCACTAGCTATAAGCTCCTAGCTTGCACTATAACACACTTAGACCTAGCAAGCTTTAGTTAATATATGAAAGCCCCTATACCTCTTGCCTAGCTACTATTGTTCTTACAAGAAGACCTTCTAACATTAGATTCCTCTTTAATTGTCAGAGAAATCGTTAGTTAGAGAGGTCTGCAATAGTTAGAGGCCTTGTTAGACAATAGATTAATTAATCCGATAAAAAGGGACTCTTTTAATCGGTCAGAGACCTCTTTAGAAGACCCTCTATACATTAGATTCCTCGTTAATTGTTAGAGGAATTATTAGTTAGAGAGGTCTTTAACGGTTAAAGGTCTTGTTAGACTATAGATTAATTGATATAATAAAAAGGGACCTTTCAATTAGTTAGAGACCTCTTTAGAAGACCTTCTAACATTAGATTCCTCTTTAATCGTTAGAGAAATCGTTAGTTAGAGAGGTCTATAACGGTTAGAGGCCTTGTTAGACGATAGATCAATCAATCTAATAAAAAGGGACTCTTTCAATCGGTCAGAGACCTCTTTAGAAGACCCTCTATATATTAGATTCCTCTTCAATTGTTAGAGAAATCGTTAGTTAGAAAGGTCTTTAATGGTTAGAGGCCTCGTTCGACGATAGATTAATTGATCTAATGATAAAAGACCTAATTTATTTAGATCGATTTCAAAGGTCTAGCTGCTTACCTCCCTAACGGATAGCTAAGCAAAACTAGGGTATTAAATCGATTTAGGCTAGCTAGCGAGCTAGCTAGGGCAGGTTAGAAGGTTAAAAATCAGAAGGTAAGGTCGAAAATAGAAAGGAAGGTCGAAATCGGAAGAAAAGGTCAAAGATAAAAAGGAAGGTTAAAATCGGAAGAAAAGGTCGAAGATAAAAAGGAAGCGTTTAACCTAGCTAACCTAGGCTAAGAGGAAAAAGGTCATAGCGGTCGCGATTAATTAGTCTGACTAATCCGATGATTTTGACGATATTAGACTAGTTAGATAACCTAGATTAATTGATTAGGATGAAGGAATTTAATCTAGCTGCCCGGATTAAAGGGGAAAAAGGTTATAGTAGTCTTAATTAATTTATCCTAACTATCTAACGATTTTGACAATATTAAACTAGTTAGATAGCCTAGATTAATTAATCGGAACGAAGGGATCTAGTCTAGCTAACCTAGATTAAAAGGAAAAGAGGTAAAAAGCTGCTAATAATTATAATAATTATACGAGGGGATAACTAGAGGCAATAAAAGAGGCAATGTTAGGAGGGTATTATTAAATTTAACGGAAGGTCTAATAGGACTATTCCCTATTTCTCCACCATTTTTGTTAGGGAAAAATAACCACCCTAAAACAATGGAAAAGAGAGACCTAACAATAATAATAATACTAATAAAAATGATTGAAATGACAATATTAATGATTTCAATAATATTAATAACTAAACCTAGATAACGGGATCTAGGTCTGCGATATTTTCGATCCATCGCAAGGATCTAAGCTAGAGCGGCCTAGCTAGGTAGCTAGATAATCTTCTTGAATAATCTTATAATCTCAAAGGGGAAGGCAAGTAAAAACACCATAATTAGAACAATCCATGCTAAAGGCAACGAAGGGAGAGTTAATTTTCTATGAAAAGGGAGGGAATCTAGGGCTTTTATCTAGCTAAGGGGTTAGAGGCTAGGCCATATAACTAGGGATCCGATGTAGCTAGTTTGATCTAATAAGCCGAGGGATCCGAGGTCTAAGGGGCTAGAGGTCTTATAAGAGAAGAGGTCTTAAGCCGATAGATCCGGCAAGCCAAGGTCTAAGGGGCTAGAGGTCTTGTGAGAGGTCTCAAGGGGTCATACTCCTAGCCACACAGTATATAGGATTAACCTAATCTTCTCTTAGTATACCTTTATTACTTACTTATTAGCTTTACCCTTAAACTTATAATACTTTATTACTAGGATTAGTATAGTAAGGAAAGTGCCTTTTCTTACTTATCTAAACTTTTTGCTAATTTTATTAATATAAGCCTTATAGCTAAGATATATAATTTATTATTTCCTATCCCTAATAATCTAAATTCCTAGGAAAAAGCATGCTTTTCCTTTTTTATCTAAATTATACACTTCCTTTAGTCCTTAAGAGATATAGTCTATAGTTTTAGTGTGTGAGGCCCCACTTATAACAATAACACCTAGAACGCTAACACGCACCACGCAGCGGGTTAGGCCCTAGGGCTAGGTCTATGTAATACTAGTAAGCTACTAGCTATAAGCTCCTAGCTTATATATATAACACACTTAGACCTAGTAAGCTTTAGTTAATATATAAAAGCCCCTATACCTCTTACCTAGCTACTATTATTCTTATAATTCTAAAGCTTCTCCTACTAGCTACCTAAGAGTAATATAGGGGGGAGAACTACCTAATTTACTAGAGTAATATTAGATAATAACTAGATATAATTAAATAAGGGTAATACTATACCTAATAATATACTATATTTTACTAAGACTAGAACTAAACTAGTACCCTCTAACCTTAGGGCTAAAACTATAGTAATAAATAAGCGAATTACTTAGCTTAAGAAACTCTAGAAGCTATAGGAGAGGGAATAAGAGCTTATTAGCTTACTATAACTAAACATAAGGGAAGATAAGATAAAAAGGTAGTAAAGAGCTAGCACCTCCTTAAGCTATAGTAGCTAAGAGGTAAAAGTCTAGAATATTACTAACCTTTAATACCTTATAAACCTATAGAAGCATAAGATCTAGATTAATAACCTAAACTATGCCTTTAATAGGGCAAAGCAAAAGTATTAGTATAACTACTAAAAGATCCTATTTACACTTAACTATATATATAGTAACTATAGGGT
Source organism: Epichloe amarillans (assembly GCA_024072835.1). Classification (NCBI taxonomy): domain Eukaryota; kingdom Fungi; phylum Ascomycota; class Sordariomycetes; order Hypocreales; family Clavicipitaceae; genus Epichloe; species Epichloe amarillans. Next base: position 747,621 of record CP099637.1, on the reverse strand, counting down.
AAGATAGGACTAATACCTTAAGGAATAATAGGCTAATAGCTAGGATAACCTTAAAGATAACTAGGATAAATTTAAGACCTAGATACTTATATTACTTTAAGACACTACTAACTATAACGCTTAAAATAGCTATATAGCTAGAAAACGTAAAATAATATAAAGGCTAGAGTCCTATTAAATTTAGTATTTTCCTAGATTTGCTTAAGAAATACCTAGAAAAAGCCACTAAAAAGTTATTTACTCTTATATTCTTTATAAAACTACTCCCTAAATTATAAGACTATATTAACCTATATACCTTTATTACTAGAAAGACTTAAGAAGAGGTTATATAACTTACCTAGCGATTTTAGGAGGTAATGCTAAAGAGTAAGCAAAGGCCTAAGTACTTAGAAAATAAAGGCCTATATAAGGCTCCCTAGCACTAAAGATATAACTCCTTATAAGGCTATAGACCTTATAAAGATTAGAGAAATAAAGACTAGGAGAAAACACTAGCTACTTACCTAAATAATAGTAAACCTAGGTATAAAAGGTAATGTTTTAATTATAATAGTATAGAGTACCTTATAAATAAATATAATAAGCTAAAGAAAGAATACTAAAGAAGCTAGGAAAACTTCCTAAGGTAAAAGTAAATGCCCTTACCTTTACCTCTAACACTAAGGTACTAATAGGGTGTTAATTCTATACACTAGTTACTATTTATAGGCATAAAGATATTAAAATAGTAGCGAATCTTAATAGTTACGCTAAGATTAATATTATTAGCACTAAGTTTACCTAGACTTATAAGCTTAATTAGGCTAAGGCTATAGCACCTATTATTAAGGTAGTAGGGGCGCTTATAGTCCTTTAATATAGTATTTATAAGGTACTTATTACTATTAAAGACTCTAGAGAAGAAAAAAAAAACCTTAAGCTACTATATATAGCTATAGATAGGGACCTAAGACCTAGGGGAAGCCCTATATTAATTAGAATATATACACTTATAAAAGAGCGTGTATATCTTTATTTATACTCTAGAGAGTAATAGTTTAAGAAATAGAAAATAGCCTTTTTACTTATAACTCCCTATAAGTTTATAAGGGTAATATATAATAAGACTATTATATATACTATTATAAGGGTTATAGAAGATAAGTTTATTACCCTTAAAGATAAAGAGAAAGCAAAAGCATATAGAACTATTAAAGATATCCCTAAGGAACTATATAAGTTTAAAGATATATTTATATTAGATAAGGTAAGGAGCCTACTTTCTAGAAAAATAACTAACTATATAATTAACCTAATACTAGGGGCTATGCCTTTATATAGGCTAATTTACCCCCTCTCCTAAGGCAAGCTAAAGGAGCTTTATAAATATATTAATAAAATCCTATAGAAAGGCTAGATAAGACCCTCTAAGAGCCCTATAGGCATACCTATCCTATTTATGCTAAAGAAGGATAGGACGCTCTAGCTATATATAAATTATAGGGGACTTAATAAGGTAATATAGAAGAATTACTACGCCCTCCCCCTAATTTTAGAGATTCTAGACTAGTGCTAAGGGGCTTGCTTTTTCTTAAAGATTAATATTAAGGATACTTACTATTAAATTTAAATTAAGGGGGGTAATAAATAAAAGACTGCTTTTTATATATAATATAAACACTATAAATACCTTATAATGCCTTTTAGGTTAACTAATACCTTAGCTACTTTCTAGAACTATATCTATAAAGCGCTTTATAGGCTAGTTAACACTATTTGCGTAGTGTATCTAGATAATATCCTTATCTTTTCTAAAACATAGGAGAAGCACACTGTCAAGGCTTCTGGGCCGGAATGGATAGAACAGGGTGATAGTATAGATAAGTAGCAGCTAGATAGCTAAAAGCTAGGTGGTAATGCTTAAGGGTTTTAATCTCTAGCCTCCCGCATTCTATGTGTGCGACCTTCGCCTATATACCCCCTTTGCACTTACGTGACTAGCCTGTGGCAACCTTGTAGCTAGGGCGCTGCGAGCCCTAAGTGGGTCCTACTATATATAATACTATTGCCTCTATTGCCTATGTCACTCCGTAGCCTTTATAACCCTAATATAGTACCCCCTTTACTTTATAATTACCCTTAATTATACTTACTACCTAGTTAGTGTAAACTTGCTATTCTAAACTTCCTATATAACTCTTACCTTACGCGTCCTAACGTAAGGCATAAGGAGATAATAGCCCTATTAATAATAGGTTTAGCTATTATTCCCTACCTTACCTATAAGCTCTTAGTTATAATATAGTTATAGCTATAGAGTTACTTTGTAAATGCTTATATCCTTATTCCTACTAGTTCTATAAAAGTAAATACCCTATGTTATATTTTCTTATTAGCTAAAAGGAATAGGGTATTAGACACTATACATTAGGGTGTATTTAATTATAAGTTCTAGCGAAGTTACTACAAGCTCGCTAGGTGTGCGTAGTTACCTATAACTTTAGCTATTAATAGCTATAACACTAGCTTTTTAACCTATAGCTTACTTTTACTGCCTATGTAAATTACTTAAGGGGTCTGTGGTTAATATAAAAAAGACTAAATTTTCCCTCCTTTTTCTCTTCCTTTTCTCCTTATTTCTCTTACTTTTTGATGTTAAATTCGTAAGTTAGCCTTACTAGCCTTATAGTAGCGTTCTTACTACTACTGCCTAGTAGTTACTAATATTATATAAAGTTTTCTCTTTATTATCTTATCTTCTCTTCGCTCTTATAGTTAGTATTATAATTAGTATCTTACTACTTTGCTTCCTACTTACTTACTACTAACTTATAGCTAGGTTATAATATCTTCTATTTACCTAATAACTCTAGAACCCTTAGCGCCTGCCCTAGAGAAATCCCCTTATAAGAGGGCTTTATATGCTTTAAAAATATCTATGTAAGTTTACCTCTTATTTATAGTGTTATAGCTACTAACTTACTAAGTAGTATAATTAAAATTCCTTACCTTTGCTATAGTTAGTAAGTAGTAATCTAGTAAATTGCCCCTAAAGATAATAAAGCTAAGCCTTAGTATATTATAAATAGGAAGCTAATTCCTAATAAGTATTATTATTCCCCTAGTATAACTAAGCTACTTCTCTCCTACTCTTATAATACTAACTTAGGTTAGGTAATTCCTTAAAGTGCGCTTACTACACGAAAAATAATAAAACATATGCTAGCGTAAGTGCCCCTTTAAGGCTATTGCTTTTAGCTAGCTAACTTATTACTAGTGTCCTATAAGAATTATAATCCTTTATTATAAGTTCTTTAAGATTATAAAGGAGGTTCCTAATAGTAGCTATTACTATCTATATCTAGTAAGATTATTAATTCTAGTAACTTAGTTAGAGCTAACTTATTACTAGGCCCTAGTGCGCGCGAAATGTAAATTATATAATACGCTCCTTACTATAAAGAATATAGATTACTATAGGAGAGTTTATTAAGCCTATCTAACTATAAAAGCCACTTATAAGGCAAATACTAATAAGCATGTAGTTATATTATAGCTATTTAATACTACTAACCTTAAGGTCTAGATTAATATCGCTAATAGCTTATGCTTTATAGCTTAAAATGCTCCTATAGTAAGTCCTATTATCTCTAGCGTAGCTTTTACTTTACTAACTTATAGCTAGTTTATAGCTTATACTTTATAGCTCCCTACTTATATTAGCCCCTCTAAGCTCCCTAAAGAGCTTTATTCCTTTATTTATAGGGATAAGGAGGGGTTCTCTAATAATAAAGCTCCTATAGCTACTGCAAAGGAAAATATAGTAGCAAATATAATAATAAAGTAATAGGTGCTTAGTAGCTATATAGTAGTTTGCTTTAAGAGAATATAACTTTTTATATTATAAAATTTTATATATTAAATTACTAAAGTAATAATATCTCTATAAACTAGCTACTTAATTGCTGCTTATAATTATTTATAATATCCCTTATAATAAAATCTCTTTTTAACACCTACAAATTCTCTAAGCTATTATAGCCTTTCTATTTTACTAAGAATTTCCGCTGTTTTCTATTATATTAATATAAGATAATTCTCTTAATCTTAAACTTTTCTTTGTTTTCTTTAATATTATCTTATAGTAAGGATATATCTATGTAGCTAGTGGGATCCCCTCTAAATAGTTTAAGGCTTGTAATATTAAACATATTATAAAGTCTTAAGCTAGCTAGTAATTATAATTAATAGGCTAAGCTATAATTACTAATTACTTTCTTAATTTTATAGGGCCCTAGGTACTTAGCTATAAGCTTCTAGCTTAGTTATCTTAGGTTAATATTCTTAGTAAATAGTAAAACATAGTCCCTAACCTTAAACTCTATTAGCATTCTCTTATAATTATAATACTTCTTTTGCTATGCTTATATGTTATAAAGTAACTACTTAATCTCTAAGTGTTTTTATCTTAATTCTAAGACTCTATTTTCTACCTAGTTATTTACTAAGTTAGGCATTAGGATAGCCTAATATAGTTCCCTTAGGTTATACCCTTATAGTGCCTTCGCTAGCGTTAGGCTATAACTACTATGCTTACTTATATTATAGGCAAACTATGCTATTAGTAGATATTCTACCTAATTATCCTATTTAGCGTATATATAGGCTCTTAGATAATGCTTAAGAACCTAGTTTAATTGCTTTATTTACCTATCTATTTAGGGATAAAATGCGATGCTTAGTTACTGCTTTATTGCAATAAGGTAGCAAAAAGTCCTCTAGAATTTACTAGTAAATATTAACCTATAGTCTATAATAATACCTTCTAGGGCACTATAGTCTTTAAAAATATTCTTAAGGAACACTATAGCAAGGCTATTGCTAGTTAGGCATGTAAACACTAGTATATAAATACTATACTTTAAGAATTAATCTATAATAACTAAAATCATATTATATAGCTAAAACTTCTAATCCTTTACTAGTAGTAAGCCTATAATAAAGTCTATTAATAATTCTTAGAAGGGGTAATTAGGCACTAGTAATATAGCTAACTCACTATAAGGTTTATATAACCTTAGCTTTAAAACTTAATAATTAACATAAGACTAGATATATACCTTAATATCTTTCTTTATTAATAGCTAGTAATACTAGCCTATAATATAATAGAGGGTCTTACTAACCCCCTAATAACCTACTATAGGATTATTATAGGTTAATAGCAAAATTTCTTTCTGTAATCCTAGTAGGATAAAAACACGATTTTTATACATTAGTAACTTAGAGGATCTTGCAGTCTATGTCTATAGCTCTCTAGCCTCTAGCTTAGAGGGACTAATTAACTATAGTCCTAACACACTAGAGTTACTACTTATTAGTAATAACTTTCGCTATGTAATAAAGGTATCCCCTTACTATGCTTCTAATAATAAGACTTAAATTAGGGCTTCTAATTCCGCTGCCTTGCTCCTAATGTTAGAGTTAAACTTAGAAGAGGTTCTCTAAACCACTAAGATTCTTATTATAATACTACTATAGCTTAGTGGCTCTTTAGTAGCGCTCTTAGATAAATTAACTAACCTAGTAGAGATTAATATAGTAGAGGTTCTTCTACTTGCTATTACTTCTATAAATATAGTAAAGATTAATATAGAAGAGGTTCTCCTACCTACTATTAGGTAATTTGCCTTAATGCCACTATAAGCACGTAGCTTCTTAGTAGCGCTCTTAGACTTTTTAACTAGTATAGTAAAGGTTAATATAGTAGAGGTTAACTTACCTGCTATTACTTCTATAGGCCTAGTAAAGATTAATATAGAAAAGGTTCTTAAACTAGCTAGTAGGGTTTAATTACTATAATCTTATAGCTTTATTACTATATACTTAGGCCTTTTACCTAGCCTAGTAGAGATTAATATAGAAGAGGTTCTCTTACTTACTATTAGGGTTATTACTTTGCTATTAAGAGGTAGTAAGCGTAGATATAGGGTACTTACTAAGTTACTATTACTCTTACGCTACTTCTTAACTATAAACCTAACACACTATAGACATACCTAACTAGTAGTTAAGCTATTACTAATATAGTGCCTCTATAGCCTAATAGTAGTGAACTTAGTAAGGAAGGTTAGTAACTAAGACATAAAAGCCTTAGCCTTCCTCTCCTTACTAATATAGTCTAACCTTTATAATAAAGGATTAGTAGGATTTAGCTTCCTTACCTAGTGTTTAATAGTAAAGTTAAATAGGTATAGCTTATCTAACGTAGTAACCTAGTAACTAGTTAGCTTAGGCTTTATTATAAGGTACTTATAGTTTAGGTAATCTATAATTATAGTAACTAAGTGCGCTAAGTAAGTAAAGTAGTGCCTTTAAGTCTAAAAGGCCTCCTAAATTACTAGTAGCTTTGCGTCTAGTGTTACGTAGTATAATTTAGTGTCCTTTAACTTCCTTAATATAAACGCTATAGGGTGCTAGTAACCTAGCACTAATATTATAAGAATAGCTTTAATTACGTATCTAGAGGCATTAGTCTTCACTTATAGTGGTAATATTAGGTTAAAGTAGACTAAAATTAAAGCCTCCTAAAATAGCTTTTATAGTTCCCTAAACGCTGCTAGCTTACTATTATCTAGCTTAAACTACGCTAGCTAGTTCCCTTATAGGCGGTTTGTTAATAGGATAACTATTTATTGAAAATGGGAAGGGAATCTAGCTAGAGGGATAGGAAGACCTCCCTACTAGATTCTAATGCGGCGGCTTCTAGATTCACTAGATTATAGCGTATTCTGCAAGATAGAGAGCTTTAATAGTTAAATATAGTTAATTCCTAGCTAGTACGGATAGTCTAACAAGTAATAAGAGGATTTCTAGTCCCCTCATAGACCTACTAACCGTATCGAAGGATCTAGGTTACTAGAGAGGTCTTAGGAGCTACTTTTTATTTTCCGCAAAACTCATTTGTATAGGAAAAATAAAAAATCGACTCACGGCTATATAAACTAGCTGCCTAGGTAGTCTAACTAAGCATTTTTAATAGATAACCCTATTAACAAAATATACCATTAAATCCAGAAAAATTCAAGGATTCGAACAGTATACGTTAGCCTTTTATACGACTACTAGTTGCCTAGTTACAGTCGATTTTAGCTTCCCTATAGGGTAACCTAGTTAGCTTAGTTATACAAGCCCGCGGGTTGGTTGTGGAACAACGCAGGTCACAACAGAACAACGCTGCAAGCAACGCTTGTAACTAACGTTGCAACAACGCAACAAGGCAACTAGTGGGCCTATAAAATAGTGCTATAAATAGCATTATTTTAACACTATTTTACTATATAACTTAATAAAGCGCTTATAAAATCTAGTAAACCTAAGGAAAGATTAAATATTAAATACGTAGATAGGTATTAGTTACATTATAATTACCTTTACCTTGCTTAGGTCTATTAAGATTCCTTTTAGTAAGATTATATAACTAAGGAATTTAACCTCCTTAATAGAGAATTAGCACTTATCTAAATTAATAAAAAGGTTAGCCTTTTAGAATCTCTTAAGGATCTTTCTAACATTGCCCTTATACTCTAAGATCTTATAGCTAAATATTAGGGTGTTATTAAGGTAGATAATATAGATAAGATTATTAAGGCCTTCTAAAGCTTTATTAATATACTCTTAGAAGGATGCTAGCGCGTTAATAAGCCTAAATAGCATTATAAGATACTTAAAGTAACTATATTTACACTAGAAGGCTATTTTTCACTTATTACCCTTGCGAATATATAGCTAATAGTATATATCTTTAAAGTCTAACTTTATAAAAATCTTTACACCCCCTAGTTAATCTAAGATTTCTAATATTAGGGGCAAAGGGGCCTTGTCTTTAACTATAATCTTATTAAGGCCCCTATAATTCACATATAGTTATAGCTTTCCCCCTTTTTTTAGCATAAAAAGGATTAGGGCGCCTACTAGGCTAACGGATCTTTAGATCTATTTACGTTCCTATGTAGTTACTAGGTACTTATAAAGTACCTATAACTCTTTCTTAGCTAGGTTATATATTAGACCTTATAGTAGTGCTTTTCCTTCTTCTAATTTAATAGTATAAGTTTAGCTACTTAAGCTAGGAAGGGTGCTAGCCTCTTTATTTAAAAATATATCTTTAAACTCCTTATAAGCTTCTAGAAGTTTTACTTTCTTAGGTTTATTAGCTAGTTTTATTATTATACTATTACTACTTCCTTTCTCTTTATTTACTATAGGTCTAATAGTAGCTATATGTCTAATTATATGCATTACCTATAGGTTAAGTATTACTATAATAGATATATATTTTGCTACTTTCTAACTATCCTATAACCCTACTACTAATAAGATATATTCCTTTATTATAGGGTATCTTTAAAGTTTATCTTTCTAAGATATTATTATAGGCTTATACTCTCTTACTTAATTAACTCCTAAAACTAATTTTTCACTACTATTAGTAATATAGTAGCTAAGTTAGTATATCTTTATATAGCCTATGCTATCCCTAACTAACACTATTTTCTTTAAAATCCCTTAATATAATATAATATTACCTAATGCACTCTTAAGTGTATTATTATAAGGTTATACTTTTAACTAATTAAGGTCTATTAGTATATTAGGGTAAATTAAGGAATATATAGCGCTAGGGTTAAATAGCGTTAGCATTACTACCTAGTAGTTATCTTAATATAACTTAATATCTATATGAATTTATAGGTCTAGAAAACTATTCTTATTAAGTTAAGTTATATTAAGAGTGTCTTCCTAGGGTTTTACTACACTAATTAGGGTCTTATTTACATTTAAGTAACTCCTAGCCTACTTAGTGCTAGCTTAGTGTGTCTTAGTGGTGTAGGTGTTTTTCTAGTAAATACTATAGTCTAGTTTAGTGTACCTAGTTAGTAGGTAGCCTAGTTTCCTACACTTATAATAAACTAGCAAGCCCCTTACTCCTATGTAGTGTCCTTCCTATAGCTCTTTTTCTAGGGACACTAAGTAATTCCTCCTTTTCTACTAGTTATTTCCTTAGTTACTTCCTTAGTAGCCTTTATAGGGGATTTCTTTCTTTTCCCTAGTTATTGCTTTTACCTTCTTTCCTTAGCTAATAAGGTAGTTCTAACTTATAGGGTACTCTTAGCTAAATACTTACTTCTTTATAGTGCTATTTAGGTACTATATAAACTAAGTAATTCTTAGAGGTTTAGGCATAGGTTTAGGTAATTTTACTTTTACCTTCCCCTAGACTTTAATAAAAGTCTAGAATAACTAATCCTTACCTTAATAGAGGGTTAGTAGCGTTCCTATAGCTTCTAGGTAGTAACTATCTTTATTTATTCCTCTGGTTTTTAGCTATTAGATAAACTCTGCCTAAGTGTAGCTTTAGTAATCTATATAACTATCTATAGTAGCAAAGCGTATTAACTATTACTTTGCCTTATTTACTAGGTAGCTACTAGTATATATAACTTTTATTATATTATTAGTAAATATGTTTTAATCTATAGTAAAGGTTATATTTAAATTCGCTAAGAATATCTATAAGTTCTTATAGGTATCCCCCTTATATATAGGAGCTTTTAGCTATATCTTTACTATACTATATCTATAAAGTCTTAGTAAGGGTAGTGCTTCCTAGGGAATAGGGGTAGTGTCTTAAGTAAAAGGTATTTATAGGGTAGGAGTAAGGCCTTTATTAGTGTTAACTAATTAGGGAGGGGTATTTACTTCCTATAAATTTTTCTATAGCTATTTAAGTTTTTACCTCTTTTAAGTAATTTATAGCTATATTTTTACTTATATAAGGCTATGATTTAATATAGCTTCTTTGCTATTAATAATAGGCTCTAATATATAAGAATTCTCTAGTGTAGTTAGATAAGAAGACTTATATTCTAGAAGCGGGTTTTAATCTATAGGTATACTTTCACATAGTGTGTTTGCTTTAGAGTTATTAGTACCTCTTAAGTAAGTGTTTATTCTTTATAGTGCTAATATTCTTACCCTACTAATAGCCTATTACCCTAATAGGAAAGAGAGATTAACTTATTAAGGCTTCTAGGCTAGAATAGATAAAATAGGGTAATAGTATAGATAAGTAGTAGCTAAATAGCTAAAAGCTAGGTAGTAATGCTTAAGGGTTTTAATCTCTAGCCTCCTATATTCTATATATGTGACCTTTGCCTATATACCCCCTTTGCACTCACATAACTAGCCTGTGGCAACCTCGTAGCTAGGGCACTACAAGCCCTAAGTGGGTCCCACTGTACATAATGCTATCGCCTCTATTGCCTGTGTCGCTCCGTAGCCTCCACGACCCTGACACACACTATATATATTAAAGAAGTCCTAGAATATATAAGGTTAGTAAAGTTATATATAAAGCCCTTAAAGTGTTTATTTTACTAGGAATTAGTGGAATTCCTAGCGTTTATCCTATTAGTTAATAGGATTTTAATAGATACATAGAGGGTTACTATAATCTAGGACTAGAAGGAGCTAACTAGCTTTAAGGATATATAATCCTTCCTAGGGTTCTATAACTTCTACTAATAATTTATTTATAGATACTCTAGGATTATAGCACCCTTATATATATTAATAAAAGGTAGTTAAAATAGTATCTAGACTAGGAAGTTTATATTTAGAGTAAAGGAATAGCTAGCGTTTTACTAGCTAAAAGATGCCTTTTAGTAAGCACCTCTCCTCTATTATTATAACCTAAGTTAGCTAGTGCGCATTAAGATAGATGCTTTAGTCTTTATAATAGTAGGAATCTTATCTTAATAGGATAATAAGGGTTACTAGTATTCTATAGCCTTTTAGTTAAGGAAGTTTATAAACGCTAAACATAACTATAGCATAGCTAATTAAGAGTTACTTACTATAGTAAAGTTATTTAAACACTAGTAATGTTACATTAAAGGTATAGTAACCCTAGTAAAGGTCCTATTAGACTTATTGAAAATGGGAAGGGAATCTAGCTAGAGGGATAGGAAGACCTCCCTACTAGATTCTAATGCGGCGGCTTCTAGATTCACTAGATTATAGCGTATTCTGCAAGATAGAGAGCTTTGATAGTTAAATACAGTTAATTCCTAGCTAAACGGACGATCTGACAAGCAATGAGAGGATTTCTAGTCCCCTTATAGACCTACTAACCGTATCGGAGGATCTAGACCGCTAGAGAGGTCTTAGGAGCTACTTTTTATTTTCCGCAAAACCTATTTGTATAGGAAAAATAAAAAATCGACTCATAGCTATATAAACTAGCTGCCTAGGTGCACTAACTAAGCATTTTTAATAGACAACCCTATTAACAAAATATACCATTAAATCCAGGAAAATTCAAGGATTCGAACAGTATACGTTAGCCTTTTATACGACTACTAGTTGCCTAGTTATAGTCGATTCTAGCTTCCCTATAGGGTAACCTAGTTGGCTTAGTCATACAAGCCCGCGGGTTGGTTATGGAACAACGCAGGTCACAACAGAACAACGCTACAAGCAACGCTTGTAACTAACGTTGCAATAACGCAACAAGGCAACTAGTGGGCCTATAAAATAGTGCTATAAATAGCATTATTTTAACACTCCCTCTAGAAAAGTATAAGGTAACTAATTCAATACCTAGACTTAGCTCTTTAATAGATATCTAAGTTAACTATAAATCCAATAATAAATCCAATAATAAATCCAATAACTTTTAGACTAAAAACAGTAAAATCGATAACTTTTAGGCGTAATTCCAGTGTTTTTGTTGATTTTTCGGTTTTTCGACTTTTTAGTTAATTTTGTTAGTTTAGATTAAGCCTTTGTATTTGTAAGGCCTAATAGTTAGATAAATTGTTGAAATTTATCATTAGGCAGGGGCTTAGTTAAACCATCTGCAGGCATCTCTTTAGTATTAATGTAGATAACCTTAGCTATACCCTTCTGTACCTTTTCTCTAGTATAGTTAAATTTTAGCAGGGTATGCTTTATTCTGCTATAAAGAGCAGGGTTATTAGCGGTTGTAATAGCGCCTTAGTTATCGCTAAAAATTAGTACTAGAGGTGCTATAGGCAGATTTATCTCTTTAAAGAGACCATAAAGCCACTCTAGCTCCCTAATAGCTTCACATAAGGCGTCAGATTTAGCCTCTAATGTTAATAAAGCTATTGTAGTTGCTTTCTTTGATTTCTAGCTAATAGGTCCTTTAGCTAGCTTATAGAGATAAGCATAGGTTAATTTAGAGGACTTATCACCCGCGAAGTCGCTATCACAGAAGCTAATAAGGGTTGCAAAAGCTATAGTAGCTTTAGACCTTCTATAAGTTATAGAATAACCCATAGAGCCTAAAAGGTACCTAAGCAAATGTTTAGAAGCATTAAGATGCTCTATAAACGGCTTAGCTAGCGCTATAGAAAGCCACTAAACCGGAAAGGCAATATTAGGTCTTGTAAGGAGCATTAGGTACATAATAGTCCCTATAATACTCTAATATAGCTTGTGATTAGGGGGGGAAAGAGGTTTAGTTAGGTAGTCTACCTATTTTATAATTCCCGGTTATAGAGGAATTTTAATAGGTCTAGCATCTTTTATATTAAATCTTTCTAGGGCTTTAGAAATGTACTAGGACTAGTGGATAGTTAGGGTCCCTTTCTTTCGATTTCTAGTGATTTGAACGCCTAGGAAAAATTCTGCTAGCCCACGGTCTTCTATAGGATAAGCTTTATGAAGTAGCTTCTTTAGCCTATTAATATAAGCTAGATCCAGTCCTATTAGAAGGCAGTCATCCACATAAGTCGCTATATATGTAGATGTAGTTAGGTTGAAGAAGATAGCTAGGTCGGATATAAGGGGTTAAAAGCCTAGCTTCTAAAGAAGGTCCTTTAAAACCTATTGCCACTCTCTAGAGCTCTGTTTTAATCTATATAAAGCCTTTTATAGGAAAATAACCTGCTTTTAAGAGGGTTTGTAGCTATACTTCTTAAGTAACTTAGCTACTTTAGGTGTAGAAGACTTGGCAAATTTAGTAAATCCATTAGGTATTTGCATATAGATGGATTCCTTTAGTGGACTATTTAAAAAGGCCCCTATAAAATCAACCTGTTTAACTTCCTAGTTATTACAAGCCGCTAGGGCTAGTAAAATCCGCTAACTAGGTGGAATGCTAGTTATAGCGTAGGTTTCGATATAATCTTGACCTTCTATCTGCATAAACCCTTTAGCAATGAGTCAGGCCTTATACTTTAAAGGATTATTTTCTTTATCCTTTTTAAGCTTATAAACAAGCCTATTCTTTAGAACCCTCTAGCCCTTAGGAATTTAGTCTATCCCTATAAATTTAAAGGTTCTAGCAGCTAGAAGCTGTTTAAATTCGTTAAAAGTTGCATCTATCTATTTTCGACTATCCTTGCTTTTTAAAGCTTGTTTCTAGGTCTTAGGGGTATCCGAATCGTTGTTAGTGGATAATTTACACCTTTATTATGCCTTAAAGCATATCTCCTTAACGTATAAAGATATATTAAAATCATTAATATCCATAGAATTAGAATTAATTAAAGAATCCAAATCTGAAAACGGTTTTTCGATAGCACCCTTATTAGGGGCGCTAGAGCTAGGGCTCTCTAGGGGTAGCGCTAGAGGCGTTGCAGGCGCTGTCGTGGGCGCTGTAGGCGCTGTCGCAGGCGTTGTGTCAGTCGCCCTAGGGGCTGTTGGTATAGGCGCTGCGGGCGCTGCGGGCGCTAGACCTTTAGGCTTTGGGTAACTATCCTAAACTTCTAGATTATCTCGTGAGATATCGGCTTCTCCCTCTAAAGGATTAGTCCCTAAAGGCTTAGGGGACCCTACAGAGCCTATATTCTCTATAATTTTAATAAAGCTAGTCTTTATAACTAACCTTTTAGAGGGAATATAAATAAGATAAATAGTAGAACCTAGAGTAGCTAGTAACTAACTAGGAATAGTCCTAGGGGCTAGCTTTTAAAGCTTAGATCTTTGCTCCAGAGGTATTAGGACCTTATAATAAGACCCTATAGCCCTAATTTTTAAGAAGTTAGGCTTATAGGAAGTCTTAGGCTCTAAATCAGCTAGAAATAGCTGCTTAGGGGTTAAAGGTTTAGTTATATTAGCTATAATGTTAACTAATTCCACTATAGCTAGAAGGATATAAGACTATAGATATAAGGGTAGCTTAGACCACTAAAGTGTAGCCCTAAGCCGGTTAAGGATAACCCTAATAGCCCTCTTAACTAGCCTATTCTATTCGTGAATATAGGGGCAAGAGGTACTAAAACAGATCCCTTTAGAAGATAACTATGACTAAAGTTCGTTATTAATTTTAGTACCTCCGTCGAAGTGAAGGTGCCTAGGATACGCGTTATATTAATTTTTTAGGGCTCTAAAGAAGCCCTTAATAGCTAAAGAAAGGGTTAAACCTTCTTTATTAGCTAATAAAAAGCACCATTTATACTAGGATTTTCGATCAATAAGGATAAGGACTATAGCCTTCTTATTATGCGGTATAGGTTCGATTTTAACTATATCTCCCTCTAGAATATCTAGAACTCTAGGGGGGTCCTGAATAGGTTATTTAGTTAGTCTTCTAATAGCTTTAGATTGCATACAGGCTATGCAGTTAAAATCCTTTTCTTTAATAGCGGAAAAATCAGGGATCCCTTTAGCTAATTTTAATGATTTCTTAAGTAAAGGGAGGCCTATATAGCCTAATCAAATGTGCCAAAGAAGGGCTAAATCTAGTAACTTCTTGTAACTAGAATCTAGCTTTTTAGGGCTATTATCCCCTAGCTCCCTCTGTTGCTAGGCCTCTTAAGAATCACAGGCCTCTGGGGGCAATAGACAGCCACTATTATCACCCAAGTCATTAGGGTATAGACCTTCTAAACCCCCTATAGAAGGTGCCTAACTAGGAGGAGCTTCGGTAGGACATAGGGCTAAATCTTCTAAATCATTATCTTCTAGCTCTTCGATTTATTAATATTCCTCGGGATTAAAAGCTAGTTGCGGAATTTAAACCTCTATAGGGTAGGAAAACCCTAATTTATTCTTATAAGCTCTTAGTTATTATTATTAGTTGCAATACTAAGAGCCCATAAAGGAGAGGTGGGTTAAATGCTTACAGATCGTAGGAGTAGGTTGCCCCTTAATCTGTAAAAAGAAGCCATGTTTAGCAGGTTCTAATAACCCACAGGGGCTTTTATCGGCTAGGAATAGCTAGTCTTTAGCTAGATAACCTCCCTTTAGATAGTGAGATAACCCACTAACTAGGTTAGTATCTATGCCCGGAAAATATAGGGCATCTAGCAGAGCTAAGGGCCTATATTCTAGTGGATTTTTCTTAACTAGAACGTTAAAAACAGCTATGCCTCTTCCTTTAGGATAAATAGGTCCTCCTGCTGTAATTATAGCGCCGGTTTTACCTTTCTTTAGAGGTTTAAAGTCCCTAAAAGAAGCCCTATTATTACAAATATGACAGGAAGAACCTGTATCATACAAAAGGGAGTTTTTAACTACATCATTAGAGTAGCTAAAAGTAGGCTTGCTAGTAGTATTACTAGTGGTACTAGAGGTATCCAAGTTAGACTTAGAATCACTACTATTATCACTGCTAGATTCATTAGAATCTAATTCTTTAACGTATCCCGTGGCTAGGGTATAGCCTAAAGCAAAAGCAGCTTCTTTTCCTTTCTGTTTTTCCCTATTACTACTCTTTTTCTTCTTTTGCTTCTTTTTAGAGGCCTTAGAAGGGTTTAAATCCTTCTTATCCTGCTCTTTAGTGGCGTTAGAGTCCTTCTTAGGGTTAGGATTAGAAGACTTCTTTTCCTAGTCCTTAGAATTTCCCTTGTTATTATTAGAAGCCTTATAACTAAGGGCTTTAGCTATAGGGGAGGTTTTGTCCCTCTGTTCTTCTAATAAGTCCGCCATAAGGAACTGTAAATTTAGGGTATTTACAGGCAGTCCTTGTGCCCTAGAAGCTCTAATAGTAAATCTTTGTCTCTTAGCCTAACTAGGAAAGGTCTGCTTTAATGCATTAATATAATGGTTTACTTGATTAATAGGGGCGATCTCTACACTACAAAGCTATAGTCTAGCTAGTAAATTATTAAAATCAGCATTAAAAGCCTCTAAAGATCCCTTATAACTTAAAAAGTTTAGGGAGTGGTAGCTAGCGTATAGTGTACCACGCTAGATTTTAGCACTCTGCGAATACTGCCTAATAAGGACTTTATAGGCTTCTTCAGGGGATTTTTCCTAACATATAGTAGCCTATGGTCCTAGTTAATAACTATCTCTTAATATTATTAAAAGAATAGCTTGGTCACAGTTAGCTAGATAGCTTGCTAGGCTTGGATTATCTATAAATTTAGGTAATCCTAGGGCTCTAAATTGTATGCTTAGGGCTTGCTTCCACTAATTATAGTTTTCAGGGCCTTTTAGCTTAGCTCCCTCTGGAATAGAGTGAACCTTCTTGTTTAGTTCCTTTATAGCACCTGTATTAAAGGCAGCTTATAAGTTACTAGAAGGTACGCTCATAGAAGTAGTAGCTATTAGGTCTTCTTCTAGAACCTTAGTATTTTCTTCCTTAGGTCTATTAGAAGCCTAAAGACCTTGCATAACAGTCATGGTTTGCATTAACTTCTCTAGAAGATCATTAATACTAGCCTTATTTTTAATACGATTTTCCTCGCTATGCCTAATAAAATTAGATAAGGTCTTGCCTTATTGTTTAATTTGGCTCTGCATTTATAGCTATAGAGCACTAGCCTAAATAGCTAGTTAACCTTCTATATCTATCCTACTAGGGTCCCTAGGGGGGCTAGAAGACCCTATGGCAGGGGCCTTACCCTTATAACTAGGTGGTGCTATCTTCTAGTCGCTGTGTTAAATCTCCAAATTTATTCCTATTGCAAATAACGCGCGCTAGAAATTGCTTGTGTTACAATCTAATTGCGTACGTAAATTGTGTGGCGGGGCTGTTTAAGAGGAAAGCCCTTAGGTCTAAAAAGTGGGTCTTTGGTATGCGCGGGCAGAAAAATGGCAGAGAAGAATCTCCGCGAGGAAAATTTCTTAACACTAAGGATAGGAATCGTAGATAATAGGTATTACAGAAGCCACAACGCAACGCAACGTAATGTATAGTGCATGTAACGTAATGTAATAGGTCAAAAAGCCTAGTATGTAATATACTAGATGTCTAATGATTTTAGAAGGATGTAGCGTATTTACTGTTGTAGATAATATCAAATATAATAGTCGCAGTAGTGAATAGAATCACTAAAAAAGGTTGTGGTTATAACTAGATAGTTATAGGGTTGCAATGTGGTGGTTGCGGGTGCGGCTGTAGTTGATTTTTAACACCAAAGGTCTGATATTGCAATGCGTGGTACTAGTAAATGAAGAGCTTTAAATTCTAGTGGTTTCCTTTGTAATCTTAAGAGCCTATAGGTATAGTAGGTAGTAACTATACCCAAAATCAAGCAGTAATCGCAGTAGAATAGCGCAGTAATGTAGTAATCTATAGGCCTTCTAGGCTTATAACCTATTAAAAATGGGAAGGGAATCTAGCTAGAGGGATAGGAAGACCTCCCTACTAGATTCTAATGCGGCGGCTTCTAGATTCACTAGATTATAGCGTATTCTGCAAGATAGAGAGCTTTGATAGTTAAATACAGTTAATTCCTAGCTAAACGGATAATCTAACAAGCAATAAGAGGATTTCTAGTCCCCTCATAGACCTACCAACTATATCGGAGGATCTAGACCGCTAGAGAGGTCTTAGGAGCTACTTTTTATTTTCCGCAAAACCTATTTATATAGGAAAAATAAAAAATCGACTCATAGCTATATAAACTAGCTGCCTAGGTGCACTAACTAAGCATTTTTAATAGACAACCCTATTAACAAAATATACTATTAAATCCAGAAAAATTCAAGGATTCGAACAGTATACGTTAGCCTTTTATATGACTACTAGTTGCCTAGTTACAGTCGATTTCAGCTTCCCTATAGGGTAACCTAGTTGGCTTAGTCATACAAGCCCGCGGGTTAGTTGTGGAACAACGTAGGTCACAACAGAACAACGCTGCAAGCAACGCTCGTAACCAACGTTGCAACAACGCAACAAGGCAACTAGTGGGCCTATAAAATAGTGCTATAAATAGCATTATTTTAACAAGACTACTATAATTTATAGACTTTTATAAGGTAGTAAAAGTTAAATAGAAAGTAGGCTAAATAGTATATATTACTTTACCCCTTTTACTTTATAACTAAGCATAGACTAGGGAAAAGTAACCCTATAGATACGCTATTAAGAAGGTCTAATTATAAGAGCAAACCTCTAATAAATAGGGCACTACTACTAGAACTTAAGAAAAAGATAGTAGCTACTAAAGAACTAGTAAAAGTAAAGATACTAATGCATTAAAGAAAATATAGTTTGTTAAGCGGGAAACAATACCCTAAAAGACATAATGCTAGCCTATAGTTATAAGTAGTGCTATAGCCTATTGTTAAAATAATGCTATTTATAGCACTATTTTATAGGCCCACTAGTTGCCTTGTTGCGTTGTTGCAACGTTAGTTACGAGCGTTGCTTGCAGCGTTGTTCTGTTATGACCTGCGTTGTTCCACAACCAACCCGCGGGCTTGTATGACTAAGCCGACTAGGTTACCCTATAGGGAAGCTAAAATCGACTGTAACTAGGCAACTAGTAGTCGTATAAAAGGCTGACGTATACTATTCGAATCCTTGAATTTTTCTGGATTTAATGGTATATTTTGTTAATAGGGTTATCTATTAAAAATGCTTAGTTAGACCACCTAGGCAGCTAGTTTGTATAGCTATAAGTCGATTTTTTATTTTTCCCATACAAATGAGTTTTGCGGAAAATAAAAAGTAGCTCCTAAGACCTCTCTAGCAACCTAGATCCTTCGATACGGTTAGTAGGTCTATAAGGGGACTAGAAATCCTCTCATTGCTTGTCAGACTGTCTGTACTAGCTAGGAATCAACTATATTTAACCATTAAAGCTCTCTATCTTGCAGAATACGCTATAATCTAGTGAATCTAGAAGCCGCCGCATTAGAATCTAGTAGGGAGGTCTTCCTATCCCTCTAGCTAGATTCCCTTCCCATTTTCAATACCTATATATAACAAGAGGGGTTAATTGTCTTGTTAATATTGATTATAATAATAGCTAGAGATATCTTGTTATATAGAGATACTCTAGATTAAATAGTCTATTAGATTAGAAGTGCTATCTTAATTAAATAAGGGGAAATAATCTTAGTTTATCTTATTATAAGCTTAGGTATTTTCTTAGTAAAACTTAGTAAAACTTAAGGGTGGAATTAAGAATCTTATAGTGTGTGTGCTTTAAAAGAATCTAGCTATAGGTAGTCTCTTTATAGATTAAATAGTCCCCTTGCTTAGATAACTAATATTATTATCCCTTATTATGTTATCTATCTTAATAATCCCTAGCGCTTGTCATTGTGATCGCGTGTTTTCTAGGCGCGTATCTTATAGCATATAATAGTAAGATACCTTTAAGGGAGGAAAATACCTTAGTTTTAGTAAAGAGGCATAGTAAGATACCTTTAGGGAAGGAAAATATCCTAGCCCTTATAGTAAAGGCTTATATAGCCTAGTTAAAAGGCTAGATAGTTACTATAGATTTAGTAAAAGGTTAGCTCAATAAAGGTAATTTCTAGGAGAAGGTAGTATATGTCTAGGATACTAGTATAGTATAAGAGATCTAGGGGGCTATTATATTACTAAATCCTTACTAATCTAGGCTAAATAAACTATTAGCGTAACTACTATAAAAAGCATAGGATTAAGACCTAGATTTATAGAGATAAAGTAATAAGATTAACTCTCTAGTAAAAGGAAAGGGAAAAGCTAGTCTATAGTTATATAGTATAAGGGGTCTCCTAATATACTAAGACTAGGTAGTTATTCCCTAAGAGCTTATCTTATAATAGGAGCTTCTATAGTTACACTATAATAATCTACTAGTAAGTTACTTTAGGACTAAGTGTACTCTTAAGCTATTAAAGTGCTACTTCTAGTAGCTAGCTATAAGTAAGTCTATATTAAACTATATTATAAGCTATATAACTTACTAATAGGTAGTAGCTAAAAGGCATTGCTTATATAGAAGCCTTAAATCCTTACTAATACTAGGGTAACTATAGGCAGAAATCTTAATAGATTTTATTATAAGGCTACCTATTACGCAAATAGGTAAGCAAGAAGCTAACGTAATCCTAGTAATTATAGACTAATTTATTAAGTACTCTATCTTCCTACTAGTAACTACTATAATTAATATAGCTAAATTAGCAAAGCTTTTCTATAAAGAAATTAAACTATAATTTAGGGCACTAATAGGTATTATATCTAATAGGGGATCTATCTTTATAAGCTAATTCTAGTTAGACTTATACTACCTATCCTACATAAAACGTAGGCTTTCTATAGCGTTTTACCCCTAAACTAATAGGTAAATAAAGAGAATAAACTAGGTACTTAAGTATTATTTATAATACTTTATTATAGAAAATTAGTAAATATAGCCTAAGCTACTCCTTATAGCGTAATTTGCCTATAATAATATAGTAAATAAAACTATAGGCTACTCTCTAAACTACTCCCTTATAGGCTATTCCCCTAAGTTTTACCTTACTTTTAGGGATAAGATTATAAAAGGGGAGGTGCTAGAGGCCTATGCTTATATTATAAAGCTATATAAAGTTAAGGAGTAACTAAAGCAAAACTAGGTAAAAGCCACTAAAACATAGGCAAAGTACTATAATAAATATTACTAGCTACTAACCTTATAAAGAGGTAACTAAGTACTACTATTAATAAAAAATATTAGGCTTAAGGAGGCAAAATAGAAGCTAACCCCTAGGTTTATTAGGCTATTTTAAATACTTAATACTATAGGCAAATAAGCGTATTAACTTACGTTACCTAAAAAGTATAGTTAATTATATAATATATTTTATATTAGCTTACTAGAGCTATAGAATAGTTACAAAAAGGCTATAGATAAAGATATACTAATGCTAGACCTTAAGGATAAAGATAATAAGTATAAAGTTAAGAAAGTTAAGGAATATAGGAAAACCTATAAAGGTAATAAATACCTAGTAAAATAGAAGGGTTAGCCTAGCAAATATAACTAGTGGATTCTAGTAAAAGATATAGAAAGCGCTTAATATATAATTTAAAAATTTCACTAAAGTAAATTAAGGAAAAAAGGTAGTAAGATATAAGTAAGTTATAAGTAAAGGGATATTAGGTTCCTATAGAAAAGGCCTAGCCTTATTAGGTACTATTACACTCTATAAAAAAAGTAACTTAGACTATTTACTAAATAATAAAGGAAAACGTGCCTATAACTAAGGGAGAGTTAGGGGAAACCCCTTTATTATAGCCCTATTATAAGTTAAGATCTCGCTATCTAAAATAAAGTACTTAGCCTTACTCTTATCCTCTATAACCACTATCTCTATTACTAGGTAAAAGTAATAGATTACTATAGCCTAGGGCATGAAACCTAGATTAGTTAAATATAAACACAAAACCATTTTTGTGTTTTATGTGAATATAAGCTATAAGTAGTTTAGCTACTAAAATATTAGTAAATAGATAGCAAAACTAAACTAAAATATAACTTACTACCCTAGGAACTAAAGCTAGGAATATAGACACTAATAATTATTAGTAGGAAACTATATACTATTAGTATAAGATAAAAGTATCCTACCTAGAAATATAAGTAAGAAGCTAGTAAATAGGTAATAAAAATATAAACTTAATAGACCTTTATAGCCCCTATTAAACTAAACGCAATATAGTAAGCTATATTAGTATAGTTAAAACCTATTATTAGATAGAGATAGTAGGTGCTAAAATAGTAATAAGTTACCTCTAAAAACATAGGATTATTAGGGTTTTCTAGATCCTTATTACTATAGGTGTCTATAAGCGCCTAGACTTAGTTAAGATAAGCTAGGAGATTATAAAAATCTCCCTATATAGTAAGCATAGCCTATATTAAATATTAGTAATAAGCTACTAAAAAACTAAGGAAAAGCAGTATAGTTATAGTATTATAAGTATTACTATATTTATAGTATTAGATATAGCGCTTAGAATACTTTCTCTATAAAGTAGTAGTAAATAAATACTAGGGGAATTAATAGTTTATCTATAGTAATTATAGCTTAGCTAGTAAGTGTTTCTTAAAGTTAGCGCACTTAGTGTGTAAATAATATATATAGGAGTAGCGCTTAAAGGGAATAGTCTCCTTATTTATAGTAAGAGAGTAGTAAGTAATAAGGTAAAGGTTAAGGTAATAGAAGGTATAATAGTATTTAGAAAAATAATTACTAGTGTTAAGAGGAGGAAAAGGCTATAATAAAAAGAAAAGTTATAGATAAATTTATACCTAAGCATTACTTATTATTTATTATTATTTTAATATATTTATTACTTAGTAAATAGCCATAGGATAGCTAGCGAAAGCTATTTAGGAGCCTAGCTAAAAGTAGGGGGATAATTATAAGGCCTTACTTATAATAATAACGCCTAAAATACTAACGCGCATTACGTGGCAGGTTAGGCCCTAGGGCTAGGTTTACGTAACACTAGCAAGCCACTAGCTATAAGCTCCTAGCTCGCATATATAACACACTTAGACCTAGCAAGCTTTAGTCAATATACGAGAGCCCCTATACCTCTTGCCTAGCTACCATTGTTCTCACATAGTGTTATCCTTATAGAAAGCTATAAGGATATTATTTATAAAGAATATAAGGAAAATATCCTAAGCTTTAGTATAAAATAAGCAAGGCTCCTTATTACTTGCTTTAAGCCTAAGTTCCTTAAGTTACTTACTTAATTCTTTAAACTAAAGCTATGATAAGTCCCTAAGTCTATAGAGAGCTTTAAGTAGTTTTATATATTCTCTAATTATTGAAAATGGGAAGGGAATCTAGCTAGAGGGATAGGAAGACCTCCCTGCTAGATTCTAATGCAGCGGCTTCTAGATTCACTAGATTATAGCTTATTCTTTAAGATTAGGAGCTTTTGATAGTTAAATATAGTTAATTCCTAGCTAACGGACAGTCTAATAAGTAATGAGAGGATTTCTAGTCCCCTTATAGACCTACTAACTGTATTAGAGGATCTAGGTTGCTAGAGAGGTCTTAGGAGCTACTTTTTATTTTCCGCAAAACTTATTTATATAGGAAAAATAAAAAATCAACTTAAAGCCATACAAACTAGCTGCCTAGGTGGCCTAACTAAGCATTTTAGTATACAACCCTATTAATAAAATATACTATTAAATCTAGAAAAATTCAAGGATTCGAACAGTATACATTAGCCTTTTATACGACTACTAGTTGCCTAGTTACAGTTGATTTTAGCTTCCCTATAGGGTAACCTAGTTAGCTTAGTTATACAAGCCCGCGGGTTGGTTGTGGGAACAACGTAAGTCATAACAGACCGCTATAAGCAACGCCTGTAACTAACGTTATAACAACGCAACAAGGTAACTAGTAGGCCTATAAAATAGTGCTATAAATAGCATTATTTTAACACTCCCTGTAGAAAAGTATGAGGTAACTAATTCAATACCTAGACTTAGCTCTTTAATAGATATCTAAGTTAACCATAAATTTAATAATAAATCCAATAACTTTTTAAATAGCAAAATCAATAACTTTTAGGCGTAATTCCAGTGTTTTTGTTAATTTTTCGGTTTTTTGACTTTTTAGTTAATTTTGTTAGTTTAGATTAAGCCTTTGTATTCGTAAGGCCTAATAGTTAGATAAATTATTGAAATTTATTATTAGGCAGGGGCTTAGTTAAACTATCTGTAAGTATCTCTTTAGTATTAATATAGATAACCTTAGCTATACCCTTCTATACCTTTTCTCTAGTATAGTTAAATTTTAGTAGGGTATGCTTTGTTTTGCTATAAAGAGCAGGGTTATTAGCGGTTATAATAGCGCCTTAGTTATCACTAAAAATTAGTACTAGAGGTGCTATAGGTAGCTTTATCTCTTTAAAGAGACTATAAAGCCACTCTAGCTCCCTAATAGCTTCACATAAGGCATTAGATTTAGCCTCTAATATGGATAAAGCTATTGTAGTTGCTTTCTTTAATTTCTAGCTAATAGGTCCTTTAGCTAGCTTATAGAGATAAGCATAGGTTAATTTAGAGGACTTATCACCCGCGAAGTCACTATCACAGAAGCTAATAAGGGTTGCAGAAGCTATAGCATTAGATTTAGACCTTCTATAAGTTATAGAATAACCTATAGCACTTAAAAGGTACCTAAGCAAATATTTAGAAGCATTAAGATGCTCTATAAACGGCTTAGCTAGCGCTATGGAAAGCCACTAAACCAGAAAGGCAATATTAGGTCTTATAAGGAGCATTAGGTATATAATAGTCCCTATAATACTCTAATATAGCTTATGATTAGGGGGGGAAAGAGGTTTAGTTAGGTAGTCTACCTGTTTTATAATTCTAGGTTATAGGGGAATTTTAATAAGTCTAGCATCCTTTATATTAAATCTTTCTAGGGCTTTAGAAATATACTAGGACTAGTGGATAGTTAGGGTCCCTTTCTTTTAATTGCTAGTGATTTAAACGCCTAGGAAAAATTCAGCTAGCCTATAATCTTCTATAGGATAAGCTTTATAAAGTAGCTTCTTTAGCCTATTAATATAAGCTAGATCTAGTCCTATTAGAAGACAGTTATCCACATAAGTCACTATATATGTAAATGTAGTTAGGTTAAAGAAGATAGCTAGGTTAGATATAAGGGGTTAAAAGCCTAGCTTCTAAAGAAAGTCCTTTAAAACCTGCTACCACTCTCTAGAGCTTTGTTTTAATCTATATAAAGCTTTTTATAGGAAGATAACCTGCTTTTAAGAGGGTTTGTAGCTATACTTCTTAAGTAACTTAGCTACTTTAGGTGTAGAAGACTTAGCAAATTTAGTAAATCCATTAGGTATTTGCATATAGATAGATTCCTTTAGTAGACTATTTAAAAAGGCCCCTATAAAATTAACCTATTTAACTTCCTAGTTATTATAAGCCGCTAGGGCTAGTAAAATCCGCTAACTAGGGGGAATGCTAGTTATAGCATAGGTTTCAATATAATCTTAACCTTCTATCTGCATAAACCCTTTAGCAACGAGTTAGGCCTTATACTTTAAAGGATTATTTTCTTTATCCTTTTTAAGCTTGTAAACAAGCCTATTCTTTAGAACCCTCTAGCCCTTAGGAATTTAGTCTATCCCTATAAATTTAAAGGTTCTAGTAGCTAGAAGCTGTTTAAATTCGTTAAATGTTATATCTATCTATTTTTAACTATCCTTACTTTTTAAAGCTTGTTTCTAGGTCTTAGGGGTATCCAAATCGTTATTAGTGGATAATTTACACCTTTGTTATGCCTTAAAGCATATCTCCTTAACGTATGAAGATATATTGGAATCATTAATATCCATAGAATCAGAATTAATTAAAGAATCTAAATCTGAAAACGGTTTTTTAATAGCACCCTTATTAGGGGCGCTAGAGCTAGGGCTCTCTAGGGGTAGCGCTAGAGGCATTGCAGGCGCTGTATTAGTCACTGTATCGGTCGCCGCGGGGGCTGTTAGTACGGGCGCTACGGGCGCTGCGGGCGCTAGGCTTTTAGGAGGCTTTAGGTAACTATCCTAAACTTCTAGATTATCTCGTGAGATATTAGCTTCTCCCTCTAAAGGATTAGTCCCTAAAGGCTTAGAGGACCTTATAGAGCCTATATCCTCTATAATTTTAATAAAGCTAGTCTTTATAACTAACCTTTTAGAGGGAATATAAACAAGATAGATAGTAAAACCTAGAGTAGCTAGTAACTAGCTAGGGATAGTCCTAGGGGCTAGCTTTTAAAGCTTAGATCTCTGCTCCAAAGGTATTAGGACCTTATAATAAGACCCTATAGCCCTAATTTTCGAAAAGTTAGGCTTATAGGAAGTCTTAGGCTCTAAATTAGCTAGAAATAGCTGCTTAGGGGTTAAAGGTTTAGTTATATTAGCTGTGATATTAACTAATTCCACTATAGCTAGAAGGATATAAGACTATAGATATAAGGGCAGCTTAGACTACTAAAGTGTAGCCCTAAGCCAGTCTAGGATAACCCTAATAGCCCTCTTAACTAGCCTATTCTATTTGTAAATATAGGGGCAAGAGGTGCTAAAGCAAATTCCCTTTGAAGATAACTATAACTAAAGTTCGTTATTAATTTTAGTACTTCCGTTAAAGTGAAGGTGCCTAGGATACGCATTATATTAATTTTTTAGGGCTCTAAAGAAGCCCTTAATAGCTAAAGAAAGGGTTAAACCTTCTTTATTAGCTAATAAAAAGCACTATTTATACTAGGATTTTTAATTAATAAGGATAAGGACTATAGCCTTCTTATTATGTAGTATAGGTTCGATTTTAACCATATCTCCCTCTAGAATATCTAGAACTCTAGGGGGGTCCTAAATAGGTTATTTAGTTAGTCTTCTAATAGCTTTAAATTGCATACAGGCTATGCAGTTAAAATCCTTTTCTTTAATAGCGGAAAAATCAGGGATCCCTTTAGCTAATTTTAATGATTTCTTTAGTAAAGGGAGGCCTATGTGGCCTAGTCAAATGTGCCAAAGAAGGGCTAAATCTAGTAGCTTCTTGTAACTAGGATCTAGTTTAGATTTAGGGCTATTATCCCCTAGCTCCCTCTGTTGCTAGGCCTCTTAAGAATCACAGGCCTCTAGGGGCAATAGACAGCTACTATCGTCACCTAAGTTATTAGGGTATAGACCTTCTAAACCCCCTATAGAAGATGCCTAACTAGGAGGAGCTTTGGTGGGACATAGGGCTAAATCATCATTGTTTTCTAGCTCTTTGATTCGTCTCTGGATTAAAAGCTAGTTGCGGAATTTAAACCTCTATAGGGTAGGAAAACCCTAATTTGTTCTTATAAGCTCTTAGTTATCGTTGCTCTTAGTTATAATATTGAGAGCCCATAAAGGAGAGGTGGGTTAAATGCTTATAGATTATATGAGTAAGTTGCCCCTTAATCTATAGAAAAAAGCCGTGTTTAGTAGGTTCTAATAACTCACAGGGGCTTTTATCGGCTAGGAATAGCTAGTCTTTAGCTAGATAACCTCCCTTTAGATAGTGAGATAACCCACTAACTAGGTTAGTATCTATGCCTAGAAAATATAGAGCATCTAGCAAAGCTAAGGGCCTATATTCTAGTGGATTTTTCTTAACTAGAACGTTAAAAACAGCTATGCCTCTTCCTTTAGGATAAATAGGTCCTCCTACTGTAATTATAGCGCTAGTTTTACCTTTCTTTAGAGGTTTAAAGTCCCTAAAAGAAGCCCTATTATTACAAATATAATAGGAAGAACCTGTATTATATAAAAGGGAGTTTTTAACCACATTATTAGAGTAGCTAAAAGTAGGCTTACTAGTAGTGTTACTAGTGGTAGAGGCACTAGAACTATCTAAATTAGAATTAGAATTACTACTATTATCACTGCTAGATTTATTAGAATCTAATTCTTTAACGTATCCCGTGGCTAGGGTGTAGCCTAAAGCAAAAGCAGCTTCTTTTCCTTTCTGTTTTTCCCTATTACTACTCTTCTTCTTCTTCTGCTTCTTTTTAGAGGCCTTAGAAGGGTTTAAATCCTTCTTATCCTGCTCTTTAGTGGCGTTAGAGTCCTTCTTAGGTTTAGGATTAGAAGACTTCTTTTCCTAGTCCTTAGAATTTCCCTTATTATTAGAAGCCTTATAACTAAGGGCTTTAGCTATAGGGGAGGTTTTGTCCCTCTGTTCTTCTAATAAGTCCGCTATAAGGAACTGTAAATTTAGGGTATTTACAGGCAGTCCTTATGCCCTAGAAGCTCTAATAGTAAATCTTTGCCTCTTAGCCTAACTAGGAAAGGTTTGCTTTAATGCATTAATATAATGATTTACTTAATCAATAGGGGCAATCTCTACACTACAAAGCTATAGTCTAGCTAGTAAATTATTAAAATTAGCATTAAAAGCCTCTAAAGATCCCTTATAACTTAAAAAGTTTAGGGAGTGGTAGCTAGCGTATAGTGTACCACGCTGGATTTTAGCACTCTGCGAATACTGCCTAATAAGGACTTTATAGGCTTTGTTAGAATAACACGATATCAATCGCGCTTGACAGCCGCAATTGCGACCGGAAGAGGGTTAGCCCGCGCGCGCGCGCGCGGGCCCCACTTCCGCCCTGTAAGCAAGCCCTGTGATAGGGCAGGGCTAGCGTCACGTGGGGTCACGTGACTCATAACAGGCAGCTGTTATCCCTCGCGAAAGCCCTCTCTTTTGCTTCCCTTTTCTCTTCTAAGATATATAGAATAATAAGCCTAGAATAGATTATTAATAACAATACTATTCTTAAGGCTTCGCGTACGCGTTATTAATCCCTGTAGAACTAACACTAATTAGTGGTTAACCCCTAGGTAACCACTTTTAATTTATAAGTGCTAACCACTCTCTTACAAATTATAATAACTATAATCTAACTTATAAGTAAAGAATCACTCTGTTATAGATTATACTAACCACAGATTAGTAAGGTCTTTTTATAGAAGAGATTCTTATAGAAGCAGTGTATATATTACTATAAGATCCCTAAGAGTGCTAAGGAAAAAGCCTATTGCCTTAAAGAAGAGTTTAACTCTAGTAGCTTACCTATCCTATTATTCTTCTTAATATAATAAATAGAAGCCTAAACCTTAAAGAAGAGTTTAACTCTAGTAGCTTATCCTATCCTATTATTTTTCTCCTTAGTGCGTTCTATTACGTAATAAAGCTAACCACTAAGCTTACAATCCTTTATATATCTCCTTACCTAAAATTCATTATCCCTCTTTCCTATTCTATTTTCTTTAAAGCCTATAAGTTATAATAGTTAATAAGAAAAAGCAAATATAAGTCCTAGTGAGTTATAATAGCTTATAAGTAAGAGATACCTTCTTAGAAGCTTATAAAGGGTAACTAGAGAGAAAACCTAGTATAATTCCCTTCCTCTATATCCCTTAGACCTTACACTATTATATTATAAAGGAATTACTCTATAAGATTAAAGGATTTAATATTAATAAGGATAACACACTAGAAACCCTTATAGCCTATATCCTTACTAAAGTAGAGGATTATAAAGTAAGAAAGGTAACTAGAAAAACCCTCTTTATAGAGTTTATTAAAGACTTCTATAAGTAAATACCCTAAATACTTTAAAGAGCACTAGCCTTAGTAGTAAAGTATCTCTATAACTATCTTATAACTAATAGGGTGTATATAATAATTAACTAGACTATAACTATTATTATAAACCTATAAGAAGCCCTTAAGCAAGAGGAATTCTACTTCTAGTTATAAGAAAAAGTAAATAATACCTATAAGAAGTATATAGACTTCTAAAGAAAGATTATAGTAAGTAAAGACTTCCTTAATAACCTCTTTAATAAAGGTAGCTTTTAGTAACCCTAACCTAAAAGGACTACCTTCCCTCTTTATTAAGCCTTATATTAACCTTCCCTAGCTATTACACTAGTAGTTTAGTAGTAACTACCTTTTCTATAGCCCCCTCCCTTACCTTAAGAACTAGAACTAGCTTAATAGCACTAGTTTCCCTCTCCTTAAGAAAGGATAATACCTATTAGTAACACTCTTACCCCCTTATAACCTATAGTAAAGCAAATTATAGATTTTATAAAGATATATATACTAGAAAAGTAATATAGCGCTAAGAACTATAATATCTTTAAATTAAAGCTCCTAGTATTTAGGAGGAAGTGTAAGCTCTTAGATATTAAGTAAGAGTAATTAGGCTATACACTAGAAGTAATGCTAAAAGGGAAAGCCCTTAGGTATTACTTAGACTACCTCTTATAGCTAGGGAATCCCTAAGACCTTATAACCTTAGTAGCGAAAATAAAGCAAAGGTTTAAGACTAAGGATATAAGGTAAAAATACCTCCTTAAGTGGTATAATATATCCCTCTAGAAGATAATCTATAATAACCCTAATAAGTTAAAGGTAAAATACTTTAATAAAATTATAGAGAGGCTCTCTATATTATAAAGAGCTATCCCTAATATAGGTTAATTAGAGTAAGCCCTCTAAAATCAAATTATAACTACTTATAACAAAATCCTAAAGTATAGAAGCTACCTTACTAACCCCCCTAATAGCCTTTAATAATTCTATAAGCGGGTTTAGATAACTATTTGCCTAATTATAGAAGAATCTAGTAGTTAAAGTTAATTCCTTACTAACACTAAACCCTAGGAGTAGTTCTAGAATAATAGAAGGTATAATAGTAAGGGCAAAGAGTTATAATACCCTCCCTAGAGGTATAAAGGTACTAAGGAAGCCCCTTACTTAAAGAAATACTATATATATAGTAAGGAAGGATACTAGTTAATAAAGCATCCTAAAGAGAAGTAAAAGAAGGCATACTAATATTATAAGAGCTACTACTTAGTTAACTCTTCCCTATCCCCTAAAGCTTTATATAAGTTATTCCTTGCCTAGTATAAAGAAACCCCTAGTTAAGACCCTTTCTCCTAGCCTTCTAAAGATAATAATATTACCTAATATATAGTAAGCATAGGGTTTAATAATAAAACTAGTAGGAAAGACAGCCTAGTGCCTATAAGCTTCTTTATATAAGAAGCAATGCTTAATAGCAAGAAAACAGTTAAAATCCTTACTAACTAAGTAACATAGCATAGGCTAAGTAAGAAGAGCCCCTTTAGCAATAAAGCTTCTAACAAAGCTGTTGGTTCCGTAGGGATTGATAGCGCGTACGCGAAGCCTCGAGAATAGTATCGTTATTAATAATCTATTCTAGGCTTATTATTCTGTAAAATCTATGAAAAGAAAAGGGAAGCAAAAGAGAGGGCTTTTGTGAGGGATAACAGCTGCCCGTTATAGGTCACGTGACGCTAGCCCTGCCCTATCATAGGGCCCGCTTATAGGGCGGAAGTGGGGCCCACGCGCGGGCGCGCAGGCTAACTCTCTTCTAGTCGTAATTGCGGCTGCCTAAGCGCGATTAATATTGTGTTTGTTCTAACACTAGGAACTCTCTCTTTAATATAACTATTAACGCACGATATTAATTAAAAGAAGAAAAAGAAAATAATAATAATATAGCTTATGCATTAATGTAAAAGAGGAAAGGAAAAATAAGGGCTATATATGCCTATAGTAGTAAGAAAAGAAAGGAAAAGACTAGTTCACTTCTAATAACCTTTTAAAAGGATAAGCAAGCCTTTTCTAAGTCCTCTTGCCTCTTAATATTATTAATAATATTTGCGTAGCTACCCTCTAAATTCCTCCCCTCCTCCCCTTATTATCTACTATTACTATCTTTACACCTCTATACTCTAGTAACTCCCTTCCCCCCCTAGTTATTTACTATAACTATTTTCCGCCCCCCCTATAATTCTTCTAGCTCTCTATTGCCCCCCCCTATAATCTATCTTACTCTCTATTACCCTCCTAGTTATTCACTATAATAGTTTTTCCACCTCTATGCTCTATATATATTACATAGAGGCGAAAACCGCTATGTAAAGGCAAAGAATAGCTTCTAAGGGCCTTAAGGGCGTTACGTAACGTTAGAAATAATCTCTAGATAACTAGGAGGCTTTTAGTAACTCCTATAAGGCTAAGAGCTATAATAAGGGTAGCTCTTGTAGGAACTACCCTATAGGAGTTACTATTCCTCCTCCTTCTTCTGCCTCTTCTTATTACCTAGGGAGATATCCTCCCTTTCCTCCTCCTAGTAGACTTTTATCCTAGTTAGTTAGGGCTAAGGCCCTAACCCTATTACCTATAGTAACTATCCCTATTACCTATAGTAACTATACCTATTACCTATAGTAACTATCCCTATTACCTAGGTAGGTTACCTACCCCTCTATCTAGATTATTATCCTATTACTAGAGATAAATTGCTCTAAGGCCTTATTTAGTAATGCCTTTATAAAGGCATTAGCTAGATTATTAGCTCTATTAATCTATTAGATCTTGCAGAGCTCGCGGCGCTTATATAATTATTATAGGGCTATGATATTAATTATTAGGCACTTCTCTTTAGTTATACTAAGCTTAATAAGGTATTTATATAAGGAGTATAAGTCTATATAAACTATAACTAGGGTTAGAGGGGTATTTAATTAGTTTGTAATTAATCCTAGCGTTATAGTAATTACATAAGCTATGTTAACGCTAGTGACTATACTATAGACTTTAGAGGCTAGTACACTTTATGTAACTCTCTTACTCTTTATTAAGCTAAAGTGCACAATATTACCTATAATTATAAACTCGCTATCCTTATAGTCTTTATTAGCTAGGATTAGTATATAACTAAGCTATAAAGTAAGGTCTTAGTTATTTACAAAGGACCTATCTATAAAGGCATAGAGCTTTGCTTTAGTAAGGTTAATTAGAACAAACATAAGGCCTCTCTCTAGGTAGTCTATCTGCCACTAAATCCAATAATTAAGGGCTTTAATGTTCTTAACTATTAGTTCTTAGTGTTATATAGTAATAGATAGTATAGTAGGCTTCTAGTTAGTAGATTAAGGCAATATAAGCGCCTTAAGCTTATTGCTTAATATACTTTTACTTTAAGTCTATAAGCGAAATTACTTTAAGTTTACTGCTTTGCCCCTTTTACTAAAGGGTAATAGCTATATTAGTAGCTATTATAATAATTCCCCTATTAAAGGTAAGGGGACTACTCTTAAGAAGGAATTACTTTAGCTTTACTATAAAGGCTATAGTAGCTAGCTCCTTTTTCTCCTTCTTAGAGAACTCCTTATCTAATAGCCCTAGCATATTATTAGTTTACATGCCTATATATGTAAATTAGGGGCTCTTTTCTGTTATTATAAGTAAGCAGGGATTATACATAGAGGTCTCTATCTAGAGCTTCTCTCTATAATGCTTATAATACATTACCTACTAGTGCGTTCTAGCCTCCGCAATGCTATAGAGAGGCTTAATAACCCTTATAATTATTCCTTTAGGGTGTTAGTTATAGATCTAAACTAGAAGTCTAGCTAGGATAACTCTATTTAATAGCGTTCTTAATTAAATATAGGCTTGCGTAATATTACAAATCCATAGGATAAAGTCTTTCTTTATTAGTAAGGGAGTAATTATAAGGATAAGGCGTTAACTAGCCTATTAGATTATTAGGGCTTGTGTTAAGATGTCTTATTTTGCCTTATTGCTAAAGCCTTAGACTACAAGCTACGATTTCTTATATAGCTAGCCTGTCTTCCCTTTAACCTTATTAACAATATAGGAGTTAAAGATCCTTACGCTACTATGCTCCCTTTCGTTAAAGACTGTGAATTTAAACACGCCTTAGTTAATTAAGGCATTAATTAAGGCATTAATTTTAGCCTTAGTGGAGAGCTTAAAGGGCTCTCCTAGGGTTATAATCACGCCTTCCTTACGCAGTCTAATTATAAGGGTAAGGTTAGCTTCCTCCTTAGCTAAGATAAACACATTAGTCTTGTTAATAATTACTAGAGAGTTCTTATATAATCTACCTAGCTATCTCTTTAGGGGGACCTCTAGGGGTCTAGCCACTAGCCCTTCTTAGGCCTCTCTCTTTTCTTTAGCTAGCTAAGGTAAGAGGGCCTCTATGTTTAGGTCCTCCTAGTAAGGCCTAACAGAGGTTAACTAGAAGGCCTTTAGGCCTCTTAGAAAGTATTGAAAATTGGAAGGGAATCTAGCTAGAGGGATAGGAAGACCTCCCTACTAGATTCTAATGCGGCGGCTTCTAGATTCACTAGATTATAACGTATTCTGCAAGATAGAGAGCTTTGATAGTTGAATATAGTTGATTCCTAGCTAGTACGGATAGTCTAACAAGCAATGAGAGGATTTCTAGTCCCCTCATAGACCTACTGACCGTATCGAAGGATCTAGGTCGCTAGAGAGGTCTTAGGAGCTACTTTTTATTTTCCGCAAAACTCATTTGTATGGGAAAAATAAAAAATTAACTCACGGCCATACAAACTAGCTGCCTAGGTGGTCTAACTAAGCATTTTTAATAGACAACCCTATTAACAAAATATACCATTAAATCCAGAAAAATTTAAGGATTCAAACAGTATACATTAGCCTTTTATACAACTACTAGTTGCCTAGTTACAGTCGATTTTAGCTTCCCTATAGGGTAACCTAGTCGGCTTAGTCATATAAGCCCGTGGGTTAGTTGTGGGAACGCAGGTCACAACAAACAACGCTACAAGCAACGCTTGTAACTAACGTTGCAATAACGCAATAAGGCAACTAGTAGGCCTATAAAATAGTGCTATAAATAGCATTATTTTAACACTCCCTCTAGAAAAGTATAAGGTAACTAATTCAATACCTAGACTTAGCTCTTTAATAGATATCTAAGTTAACCATAAATTCAATAATAATCCAATAACTTTTAGACTAAAAACAGTAAAATCAATAACTTTTAGGCGTAATTCCAGTGTTTTTGTTGATTTTTCGGGTTTTTCGACTTTTTTAGTTGATTTTAAACTAGGCCTTTGTATTCGTAAGACCTAATAGTTGGATAAATTGTTAAAATTTATCATAGGGCAGGGGCTTAGTTAAACCATCTGCAAGCATCTCTTTAGTGTTAATATAGATAACCTTAGCTATACCCTTCTGTACCTTTTCTCTAGTATAGTTGAATTTTAGCAGGGTATGCTTTGTTCTGCTATGAAGAGCAGGGTTATTAGCGGTTGTAATAGCGCCTTAGTTATTACTAAAAATCAGTACTAGAGGTGCTATAGGCAGCTTTATCTCTTTAAAGAGACTATAAAGCCACTCTAGCTCCCTAATAGCTTCACATAAGGCATTAGATTTAGCCTCTAATGTTAATAAAGCTATTGTAGTTGCTTTCTTCAATTTCTAGCTAATAGGTCCTTTAGCTAGCTTATAGAGATAAGCATAGGTTAATTTAGAGGACTTATCACCCGCGAAGTCGCTATCATAGAAGCTAATAAGGGTTGTAGAAGCTGTAACAGCAGATTTAGACCTTCTATAAGTTATAGAATAACCCATAGAGCCTAAAAGGTACCTAAGCAAATGTTTAGAAGCATTAAGATGCTCTATAAATGGCTTAGCTAGCGCTATGGAAAGCCACTAAACTAGAAAGGCAATATTAGGTCTTGTAAGGAGCATTAGGTATATAATAGTCCCTATAATACTCTGATATAGCTTGTGATTAGGGGGGGAAAGAGGTTTAGTTAGGTAGTCTACCTGTTTTATAATTCCTAGTTATAAAGGAATTTTAACAGGTCTAGCATCTTTTATATTAAATCTTTCTAGGGCTTTAGAAATATACTAGGACTAGTGGATAGTTAGGGTCCCTTTCTTTCGATTTCTAGTGATTTAAACGCCTAGGAAAAATTCGGCTAGCCCACGGTCTTCTATAGGATAAGCTTTATAAAGTAGCTTCTTTAGCCTATTAATATAAGCTAGATCCGGTCCTATTAGAAGGCAGTTATCCACATAAGTCGCTATATATGTAGATGTAGTTAGGTTAAAGAAGACAGCTAGGTTAGATATAAGGGGTTAAAAGCCTAGCTTCTAAAGAAGGTCTTTTAAAACCTGTTGCCACTCTCTAGAGCTCTGTTTTAATCTATATAGAGCTTTTTATAGGAAGATAACCTGCTTTTAAGAGGGTTTGTAGCTATACTTCTTAAGTAACTTAGCTACTTCAGGTATAGACTCGGCAAATTCAGTAAATCCATTAGGAATTTGCATATAGATAGCTTCCTTTAGTAGACTGTTTAGAAAGGCCTCTATAAAATCAACCTGTTTAACTTCCTAGTCATTACAAGCCGCTAGGGCTAGTAAAATCCGCCAACTAGGGGGAATGCTAGTTATAGCGTAGGTTTTAATATAATCTTAACCTTCTATCTACATAAACCCTTTAGCAACGAGTCGGGCCTTGTATTTTAGAGGATTATTTTCTTTATCCTTTTTAAGCTTGTAAACAAGCCTATTCTTTAGAACCCTCCGGCCCTTAGGAATTTAGTCTATCCCTATAAATTTAAAGGTTCTGGCAGCTAGAAGCTATTTAAATTCATTAAATGTTGCATCTATCTATTTTTAACTATCCTTACTTTTTAAAGCTTGTTTCCAGGTCTTAGGGGTATCCGAATTGTTATTAGTGGATGATTTAGCCCTTTGTTATGCCTTAAAGCATATCTCCTTAACGTATAAAGATATATTGAAATCATCGATATCCATAGAATCAGAATTAATTAAAGAATCCAAATCTGAAAACGGTTTTTCGATAGCACCCTTATTAGGGGCGCTAGAGCTAGGGCTCTCTAGGGGTAGCGCTAGAGGCGTTGCAGGCATTGTAGGGGTTGCAGGCGCTGTGTTAGTCGCCCCGGGGGCTATTAGTACAGGCGCTACGGGCGCTGCGGGCGCTAAGCTTTTAGGAGGCTTTAGGTAACTATCCTAAACTTCTAGATTATCTCGTGAGATATTGGCTTCTCCCTCTAAAGGATTAGTCCCTAAAGGCTTAGGGGACCCTACAGAGCCTATATCCTCTATAATTTTAACAAAGCTAGTCTTTATAACTAACCTTTTAGAGGGAATATAAATAAGATAAACAGTAGAACCTAGAGTAGCTAGTAACTAACTAGGAATAGTCCTAGGGGCTAGCTTTTAAAGCTTAGATCTTTGCTCCGGAGGTATTAGGACCTTATAATAAGACCCTATAGCCCTAATTTTCGAAAAGTTAGGCTTATAGGAAGTCTTAGGCTCTAAATCAGCTAGAAATAGCTGCTTAGGGGTTAAAGGTTTAGTTGTATTAGCTGTGATATTAACTAATTCCACTATAGCTAGAAGGATATAAGACTATAGATATAAGGGTAGCTTAGACCACTAAAGTGTAGCCCTAAGCCAGTCTAGGATAACCCTAATAGCCCTCTTAACTAGCCTATTCTGTTTGTGAATATAAGGGCAAGAGGTGCTAAAGCAAATTCCCTTAGAAGATAACTATGACTAAAGTTCGTTATTAATTTTAGTACCTCCGTTAAAGTGAAGGTGCCTAGGATACGCGTTATATCGGTTTTTTAGGGCTCTAAAGAAGCCCTTAATAGCTAAAGAAAGGGTTAAACCTTCTTTATTAGCTAATAAAAAGCACTATTTATACCGGGATTTTTAATTAATAAGAATAAGGACTATAGCCTTCTTATTGTATAGTATAGGTTTGATTTTAACTGTATCTCCCTCTAGAATATCTAGAACTCTAGGGGGGTCCTAAATAGGTTGTTTAGTTAGTCTTCTAATAGCTTTAGATTGCATATAGGCTATGCAGTTAAAATCCTTTTCTTTAACAGCGGAAAAATCAGGGATCCCTTTAGCTAATTTTGATAATTTCTTTAGTAAAGGGAGGCCTATATGGCCTAATTGGATGTGCTAAAGAAGGGCTAGATCTAGTAACTTCTTGTAACTAGGATCTAGGTTAGATTTAGGGCTATTATCCCCTAGCTCCCTCTGTTGCTAGGCCTCTTAAGAATCACAGGCCTCTGGGGGCAGTAGATAGCCACTATCGTTACCTAAGTTATTAGGGTATAGACCTTCTAAACCCCCTGTAGAAGATGCCTAACTAGAAGGAGCTTTAGTGGGACATAGGGCTAAATTATCTAAATCATTGTCTTCTAGCTCTTTAATTCGTTAATATTCCTTAGGATTAAAAGCTAGTTACGGAATTTGAACCTCTATAGGGTAGGAAAACCCTAATTTAGTCTTATAAGCTCTTAGTTATTGTTGCTGTTGTTAGTTGCAATATTAAGAGCCTATAAAGGAGAGGTGGGTTAAATGCTTATAGATTATAGGCATGGGTTGCCCCTTAATCTATAGGAAAAAGCTATGTTTAGCAGGTTCTAGTAACCCACAGGGGCTTTTATTAGCTAGGAATAGCTAGTCTTTAGCTAGATAACCTCCCTTTAGATAGTGAGATAACCCACTAACTAGGTTAGTATCTATGCTAGAAAAATAGGGCATCTAGCAGAGCTAAAGGCCTATATTTTCTAGTGGATTTTTCTTAACTAGAACGTTA
Organism: Epichloe amarillans; assembly: GCA_024072835.1. Classification (NCBI taxonomy): domain Eukaryota; kingdom Fungi; phylum Ascomycota; class Sordariomycetes; order Hypocreales; family Clavicipitaceae; genus Epichloe; species Epichloe amarillans. The sequence continues at coordinate 709,389 of CP099637.1, read as the reverse complement.
AAAACAGCTATGCCTCTTCCTTTAGGAAAAATAGGTCCTCCTGCTGTAATTATAGCGCTAGTTTTACCTTTCTTTAGAGGTTTAAAGTCCCTAAAAGAAGCCTTATTATTACAAATATAACAGGAAGAACCCGTATTATACAAAAGGGAGTTTTTAACCACATCGTTAGAGTAGCTAAAAGTAGGCTTGCTAGTAGTGTTACTAGTAGTAGAGGCACTAGAACTATCTAAATTAGAATTAGAATTACTACTATTATCACTACTAGATTTATTAGAATCTAATTCTTTAACGTATCCTATGGCTAGGGTATAGCCTAAAGCAAAAGCAGCTTCTTTTCCTTTCTGTTTTTCCCTATTACTACTCTTTTTCTTCTTCTGCTTCTTTTTAGAGGCCTTAGAAGGGTTTAAATCCTTCTTATCTTGCTCTTTAGTGGCGTTAGAGTCCTTCTTAGGGTTAGGATTAGAAGACTTCTTTTCCTAGTCCTTAGAATTTCCCTTGTTATTATTAGAAGCCTTATAACTAAGGGCTTTAGCTATAGGGGAGGTTTTGTCCCTCTACTTTTCTAATAAATCCGCTATAAGGAACTGTAAATTTAGGGTATTTATAGGCAGTCCTTATGCCCTAGAAGCTCTAATAGTAAATCTTTGTCTCTTAGCCTAACTAGGAAAGGTTTGCTTTAATGCATTAATATAATGATTTACTTAATTAATAGGGGCGATCTCTACACTACAAAGTTATAGTCTAGCTAGTAAATTATTAAAATTAGCATTAAAAGCCTCTAAAGATCCCTTATAACTTAAAAAGTTTAGGGAGTGGTAGCTAGCGTATAGTGTACTACGCTAGATTTTAGCACTCTACAAATACTACCTAATAAGGACTTTATAGGCTTTTTTAGGGGATTTTTGCTAACATATAGTAGCCTATAGTCTAGGTTAGTAGCTATCTCTTAATATTATTAAAAGAATAGCTTAGTCACAGTTAGCTAGATAGCTTGCTAAGCTTAGATTATCTATAAATTTAGGTAATCCTAGGGCTCTAAATTATATGCTTAGGGCTTGCTTCCACTAATTATAGTTTTCAGGGCCTTTTAGCTTAGCTCCCTCTAGAATAGAGTGAACCTTCTTATTTAGTTCCTTTATAGCACCTATGTTAAAGGTAGCTTATAAGTTACTAGAAGGTACGCTCGCAGAAGTAGTAGCTAGGTCTTCTTCTAGAACCTTAGTATTTTCTTCCTTAGGTCTATTAGAAGCCTAAAGACCTTACATAACAGTTATAGTTTGCGTTAACTTCTCTAGAAGATCATTAATGCTAGCCTTATTTTTAATACGATTTTCTTCGCTATGCCTAATAAAATCAGATAAGGTCTTGCCTTGTTATTTAATTTAACTTTATAGGTGCAAAGTACTGGCCTAAATAGCCAGTTAACCTTCTATATCTATCCTACTAGGGTCCCTAGGGGGGCTAGAAGACCCTAGGGCAGGGGCCTTACCCTTATAACTAGATAATGCTATCTTCTAAAAGTCCCTGTGTTAAATCTCTAAATTTATTCCTATTGCAAATAACGCGTGCTAGAAATTGCTTGTGTTGCAATCTAGTCGCGTACGTAAAATGTGTGGCGGGGCCGTTTAAGAGGGCAGCCCTTAGGTCTAAAAAGTGGGTCTTTGGTATGCGCGGGCAGAAAAATAGCAGAGAAGAATCTCTAAGAAAATTTCTTAACACCAAGGATAGGAATCGTAGATAATAGGTATTACAGAAGCCACAACGCAACGCAACGTAATGTATAGTGCGTGTAACGTAATGTAATAGGTCAAAAAGCCTAGTATATAATATACTAGATGTCCAATGATTTTAGAAGGATGTAGCGTATCTACTATTGTAGATAATATCAAATATAACGGTCGTAATAGTGAATAGAATCACTAAAAAAGAGGTTATGGTTGTAACTAGATAGTTACAGGTTGCAATGTGTTAGTTGCGGGTGCGGCTGTAGTTAATTTTCAACACCAAAGGTCTGATGTTGCGATGCGTGGCGCTAGTAAATGAAGAGCTTCAAATTCTAGTGGTTTCCTTCGTAATCTTAAGAGCCCATAGGTATAGTAGGTAGTAACTAGTACCTAAAAATCAAGCAGTAATCGCAGTAGGATAACGCAGTAATGTAGTAATCTATAGGCCTTCCAGGCTCATAACCTATTGAAAATTAGAAGGGAATCTAGCTAGAGGGATAGGAAGACCTCCCTACTAGATTCTAATGCGGCGGCTTCTAGATTCACTAGATTATAACGTATTCTGCAAGATAGAGAGCTTTAATAGTTAAATATAGTTAATTCCTAGCTAGTACGGACAGTCTGACAAGCAATGAGAGGATTTCTAGTCCCCTTATAGACCTACTAACCATATCAAAGGATCTAGGTCGCTAGAGAGGTCTTAGGAGCTACTTTTTATTTTCCGCAAAACTTATTTATATAGGAAAAATAAAAAATCGACTCACGGCCATACAAACTAGCTGCCTAGGTGGTCTAACTAAGCATTTTTAATAGACAACCCTATTAACAAAATATACCATTAAATCCAGAAAAATTCAAGAATTCGAACAGTATACGTCAGCCTTTTATACGACTACTAGTTGCCTAGTTACAGTTGATTTTAGCTTCCCTATAGGGTAACCTAGTCGGCTTAGTCATACAAGCCCGTGGGTTGGTTGTGGGAACGCAGGTCACAACAAACAACGCTGCAAGCAACGCTCGTAACTAACGTTGCAACAACGCAACAAGGCAACTAGTGGGCCTATAAAATAGTGCTATAAATAGCATTATTTTAACAGAAAGTTAAGCACATAGGTCTCTCTATTAATTAAAAGGAGGTTATATAGGCCTTACTAACTATTACTTTCTTACTATACTTATACTAGTAATCTAAGTAGTAAGCTAAGGGTTAATGCTATATCTAGGCTATTCCTTATTATAAGGGCCTTATTAATCTTCTAAATAGCATAGAGGCGTTTAATCTCCTTTATTACCTTCTAGATAGTAATCACATGCTATAATATCTCTAGTAAAGGAGAGGATTTGCTTATTATACATAGATATACCCTAAAGATAAAAAGGGTTAGAATAAGGCTATTTAGTCCTACTATATTATTAAGAGCTTTTATAGCTATCTAGAGGGCTATAGGCTTAGGGGTTATTAGGCATTCCTATTATATAATATTATAGGCTTTATAAAGTAGCCTATAATATCTCTTAACCTTTCTAATACTATAATATACTTTAATTAGAACCTCCTTAACAGAAATTAACATTAATGCTATAAATTAATGGAATTCTTTGCTATAGAAGTTAGTGCTAGTATTAGTAATAACCTAATCTAAGGGTCTAAGGTACACATTAATCTAGCATACTCTTAGAGCTTCCTATGTTATTTTAGCTAAGATATCCTTAAGGAATCTCACTATGTTAAAAGCTATAGCTATATTTATAGCATAAAGCGTGGGTTAATTTCTATTAAGATATATAATATTTACTATTACTTTAAAGTTAAAGGTATAGTTATCCTTAAGGGTAAACTTAAAGCAATAGGGGCTATTAGCGTTTATCTAACACTAGTGGCATACCTTTATTATCTCTTTAATAGCTTTAATATTAATCTTATGCCCTAAATTACATAATAGGTTATAGAGCCTTTAGACTAATAGGTGGCTAAATTAATAATGTAATTATTATAGTTTTACCTCTATTAGGTAGTTGCTTGTAATTAACGCCTTATTCTATAGCAATAGCATCTACGCGTGCCCCTATTTGCATGCTAGGGGGACCTTAACACTACCTTACTAGAGGATATTCTTAGTAGTAATAAAGTTAATCTTTAATATAGCTATATCCTTAAGGCATAGCAAGAAGGGAGTGTTTATAGGTATTATATAGAAGGTAATATTACTAAAGGGGGTAGGGACATTAACTATTCTAAGGGAGGTGATTTCTATGCCACCTCTAAACCTAATTATTACCTTACTTACTCTTGCCTTATTAAGTTAAATTTAAGGCATCTTACCTTATAGCGTAAGGAATTATAAGTAACCTACTATTAAGTACTTAGCTACTCTAGTGTTAGGTATAATGCCCTAGAAAACCTTAGTTAAGTAATAGTCCTTAAGCATAAACATATGCGAAGCTTTATTAGAAGCTTTATTACTAAAGGGGCTTTTCTTACTTAGCCTATGCTATATTACTTAGTTAGTAAGGATTTTAACTGTTTTCTTACTATTAAGTATTACTCCTTATATAAAGAAGCTTATAGGCACTAGGCTATCTTTCCTACTAGTTTTATTATTAAACCCTATGCTTGCTATATATTAGGCAATATTATTATTCTTAGAAGACTAGGAGGAAGGGTCTTAACTAGGGGTTCCTTTATACTAGGTAAGGAATAACTTATATAAAGCTTTAGGGGATAGGGAAGAGTTAACTATATAGTAGCTCTTATAATATTAGTATGCCTTTTTCTACTTCTCTTTAGGATACTTTATTAACTAGTATCCTTCCTTACTACATATATAGCACTTCTTTAAGCAAGGAGCTCCCTTAGTACCTTTGTACCTCTAGGGAGAATATTATAACTCTTTGCCCTTACTATTATACCTTCTATTAGTCTAAAACTACTCCTAGGGTTTAGCATTAGTAAGGAATTAGCTCTAACCACTAGATTCCTCTGTAATTAGGTAGATAGTTATCTAAACCCGCTTATAGAATTATTAAAGGCTATTAGGGGGGTTAGTAAGGTAGCTCCTATACTTAGGGATTCTATTATAGGTAATTATAATTTAATTTTAAAGGGCTTACTCTAATTAACCTATATTAGGGATAGCTCTTTATAATATAAAGAGCCTCTTTATAATCTTATTAAAGCATTCTACCTTTAACTTATTAGGGTTATTATAGATTATCTTCTAGAGGGATATATTATACCACTTAAGGAAGTATTTTTGCCTTATATCCTCTATCTTAAACCTTTACTTTATCTTAGCCACTAAGGTTATAAGGTCCTAGGGATTTCCTAGCTATAAGAGGTAGTCTAAGTAATACCTAAGGGCTTTCCCTTTTAGCATTACTTTTAGTGCGTAACCTAATTACTCTTACTTAATATCTAAGAGCTTACACTTCCTTCTAAATACTAGGAGCTTTAATTTAAAGATATTATAGTCCTTAGCGCTATATTGCTTTTCTAGTGTATATATCTTTATAAGATCTATAATTTACTTTACTATAGGTTATAAGGGGGTAAGTATATTATTAATAGGCATTATCCTTTCTTAAGGAGGGGGAAACTAGTGCTATTAAGCTAGTCCTAGCTTTTAAGGCAAGGGAGGGGGCTATAGAAAAGGTAGTTACTACTAAATTACTAGTGTAATAGCTAGGGAAGGTTAATATAAGGCTTAATAAAGAGGGAAGGCAGTCCTTATAGTTTAGGGTTACTAGAAGCTACCTTTATTAAAGAGGTTATTAAGGAAGTCTTTACTTACTATAATTTTCCTTTAAAAGTCTATATACTTCTTATAGGCATTATTTACTTTTTCTTATAACTAGAAGTAAAATTTCTCTTACTTAAGGACTTCTTAAAGGTTTATAATAATAGTTATAGTCTAGTTAATTATTATATACACCCCGTTAGTTATAAGGTAATTACAGAGATGCCTTATTACTAGGGCTAGTGCTCTTTAAATTATTTAGGGTGTTTACTTATAGAAGTCTTTAGTAAACTCTATAAAGAGGGTTTTTCTAGTTACCTTTCTTGCTTTATAATCCTTTACTTTAGTAAGGATATAGGCTATAAGGGTTTCTAGCGTGTTATCCTTATTAATATTAAATCCTTTAATCTTATAGAGCGATTTCTCTATAACATAATAGTGTAAGGTCTAAGGGATATAGAGAAAGGGAATTATACTAGGTTTTCTCTTTAGTTACCCTTTATAAGCTTCTAAGAAGGTGTCTCCTACTTATAAGCTATTATAACTTATTAGGACTTATATTTACTTCTTCTTATTAACTATTATAACTTATAGGCTTTAGAGAAAATAAAATAGGAAAGAGGGATAATAAATTTTAGGTAAGGAGATATATAAAGGATTATAAGCTTAGTAATTAGCTTTATTACGTAATAGAACACACTAAGGAGAAGAATAATAGGATAGGATAAGCTACTAGAGTTAAACTCTTCTTTAAGGTTTAGGCTTCTATTTATTATATTAAGAAAAATAATAGGATAGATAAGCTACTAGAGTTAAACTCTTCTTTTAAGATAATAGGCTTCTTCCTTAGTACTCTTAGGGATCTTATAGTAATATATGCACTACTTCTATAAGAATCTCTTCTATAAAAAGACCTTGCTAATCTATAGTTAGTATAATCTATAAGAGAGTGGTTAGCACTCGCAAGTTAGATTGTGGTTATTATAATTTATAAGAGAGTGGTTAGCACTTGCAAATTAAAAGTGGTTACCTAGGGGTTAACCACTAATTAGTGTTAGTTTTATAGGGATTAATAGCGTGTACGCAAAGCCTTAAGAATAGTATTATTATTAATAATCTATTCTAGGCTTATTATTCTATATAATCTATAAAGAGAAAAGGGAAGTAAAAGAGAGGGCTTTCGTGAGGGATAATAGCTGCCTGTTGTGGGTCACGTGACGCTAGCCCTGCCCTATCATAGGGCCCGCTTGCGGGGCGGAAGTGAGGCCCACGCGCGGGCGCGCGGGCTAACCCTCTTCCGGTCGCAATTGCGGCTGCCCAAGCGCGATTGATATCGTGTTTGTTCCAACAAAAGCTTTGTATATATTTATGCTTAAAGACTATTACTTAGCTAAGGTCTTCTAAGGCATTATGCCTAACACTAGAGTAGCTAAGTACTTAATAGTAGGTTACTTATAATTCCTTACACTATAAGGCAAGATACCTTAAATTTAACTTAATAAGGCAAGAGCAAGTAAGGTAATAATTAGGTTTAAAGGTAGCATAGAAATCACCTCCCTTAGAATAGTTAATATCCTTACCCCCTTTAGTAATATTACCTTTTATATAATACTTATAAACACTCCCTTCTTACTATACCTTAAGGATATAGTTATATTAAAGATTAACTTTATTACTACTAAGAATATCCTCTAGTAAGGTAGTATTAAGGTCCCCCTAGCATGTAAATAGGGGCATGCGTAAATGCTATTACTATAGAATAAGGCGTTAATTATAAGCAACCACTTAATAAAGGTAAAACTATAATAATTACATTATTAATTTAGCCACCTATTAGTCTAAAGGCTCTATAACCTATTATGCAATTTAGGGCATAAGATTAACATTAAAGCTATTAAAGAGATAATAAAAGTGTGTTACTAATATTAGATAAATGCTAATAGCCCCTATTACTTTAAGTTTACCCTTAAGAATAACTATACCTTTAACTTTAAAGTAATAGTGGATATTATATATCTTAATAGAAATTAACCTACGCTTTATACTATAGATATAGCTATAGCTTTTAATATAGTGAGATTCCTTAAGGATATCTTAGCTAAAATAACATAGGAAGCTCTAAGAGTATGCTAGATTAACGCGTACCTTAGACCCCTAGATTAGGTTATTACTAATACTAGTACTAACTTCTATAGTAAAGAATTCTATTAATTTATAGCATTAATATTAATTTCTGTTAAGGAGGTCCTAATTAAAGCATATTATAGCATTAGAAAGGTTAAGAGATATTATAGGCTACTCTATAAAGCCTATAATATTATATAATAGGAATGCCTAATAACCCCTAAGCCTATAGCCCTATAGATAGCTATAAAAGCTCTTAATAATATAGTAGGACTAAATAGCCTTATTCTAACCCTTCTTATCTTTAGGGCATATTTACGTATAATAAGCAAATCCCCTCCTTTACTAGAGATATTATAGCGTGTAATTACTATATAGAAGGTAATAAAGAAGGTTAAACGCCTCTATGCTATCTAGAAGATTAATAAAGCCCTTATAATAAGGAATAGCCTAGATATAGCATTAACCCTTAGCCTATTACTTAGATTACTAGTATAAGTGTAATAAGAAGGTAATAGTTAGCAAGGCCTATATAACCTCCTTTTAATTAATAGAGAGACCTATATGCTTAACCTTCTAAGAGGCCTAAAGGCCTTCTAGTTAACCTCTATTAGACCTTACTAGGAGGACCTAAACGCAGAGGCTCTCTTACCTTAGCTAGCTAAAGAAGAGAGAGAGGCCTAAGAAAGGCTAGTAGCTAGACCCCTAGAGGTCCCCCTAAAGAGATAGCTAGGCAAACCACGTAAGAACCCTCTAGTAATTATTAATAAGACTAATATGTTTATCTTAGCTAAGAAGGAAGCTAACCTTACCCTTATAATTAGACTACGTAAGGAAGGCGTAATTATAACCTTAGGAGAGCCCTTTAAGCTCTTTACTAAGGCTAAAATTAATACCTTAATTAACTAAGGTATGTTTAAATTTATAGTCTTTAATAAAAAGGAGTATAGTAGCGTAAGGATCTTTAACTCTTATATTATTAATAAGGTTAAAGGGAAGACAAGCTAGCTATATAAGAAATCGTGGCTTATAATCTAAGGCTTTAGCAACAAGGTAAAGCAAGATATTTTAACACAAGCCCTAACGATCTAATAGGCTAGTTAACGCCTTATTCTTATAATTACTCCCTTGCTAATAAAGAAAGACTTTATCCTATAGATTTATAATATTACGTAAGCCTATGTTTAATTAAAAAATAATTACTCCCTTGCTAATAAAGAAAGACTTTATCCTATAGATTTATAATATTACGTAAGCCTATGTTTAATTAAAAACGCTATTAAACAGAGTTATCCTAGCTAGACTTCTAGTTTAGATCTGTAACTAATACCCTAAAGGAATAATTATAAGGGTTATTAAGCCTCTCTATAGCATTATAAAGGCTAGAATACATTAGTAGGTAACGTATTATAAGCATTATAGAGAGAAGCTCTAGATAGAGACTTCTATGTATAATCCTTGCTTACTTATAATAATAGAAAAGAGCCCTTAATTCGTATATATAGGCATATAGACTAATAACACGCTAGGGCTATTAGATAAGGAGTTCTCTAAGAAGGAGGAAAAAGAGCTAGCTACTATAGCCTTTATAGCAAAGCTAAAGTAATTCCTTCTTAAGAGTAGTCCCTTTACCTTTAATAAGGGAATTATAATAATAGTAGTAAATATAGCTATTACCCTTTAGTAAAAGAGGCAAAGCAATAAACTTAAAGTAATTTCACTTATAGACTTAAAGCAAAAGTACATTAAGTAATAAGCTTAAGGCACCTATATTGCCTTAATTTACTAACTAAAAGCCTACTATAACCTATCTATTACTATATAACACTAAGAACTAACAGTTAAGAATGTTAAAGCCCTTAATTATTAGATTTAGTAGTAGATAGACTACCTAGAGAGAGGCCTTACGTTTGTTTTAATTAACCTTACTAAAGCAAAGCTCTATGCCTTTATAGATAGGTCCTTTATAAATAATTAAGACCTTACTTTATAACTTAGCTATATACTAATCCTAGCTAATAAAGGCTATAAAGATAGCGAGTTTATAATTATAGGCAATATTATACACTTTAGCTTAACAAAGAGTAAGAGAGTTATATAAAGTATGCTAGCCTCTAAAGTCTACGGCATAGTTACTAGCGTTAACATAGCTTACGTAATTACTATAACGCTAGGATTAATTACAAACTAATTAAATACCCCTCTAACCCTAGTTATAGTCTATATAGACTTATACTCCTTATATAAATGCCTTATTAAGCTTAGTATAACTAAAGAGAAGCGCCTAATAATTAACATTATAGCCCTATAATAATTATATAAGCGCTGTAAGCTTTGCGAGACCTAATGGATTAACAAAGCTAATAATCTAGCTAATGCCTTTATAAAGGCATTGCTAAATAAGGCCCTAGAGTAATTTATCTCTAGTAATAGGATAACAATCCAAATAGAGGGGTAGGTAACCTACATAGGTGATAGGGATAGTTACTATAGGTAATAGGGATAGTTACTATAGGTAATAGGGATAGTCACTATAGGTAATAGGGATAGTCACCGCAGGTAATAGTGTTAGGGCTAAGGCCCTAACTAACCTAGATAAAAGTCCACTAGGAGGAGAAAGGGGAGGATATCTCCCTAGGTAATAAGAAGAGGTAAAAGAAGGAGGAAGAATAGTAACTCCTATAGGGTAGTTCCTATAAGAGCTACCCTTATTATAGCTCTTAGCCTTATAGGAGTTACTAGGAGCCTCCTAGTTATCTAGAGATTGTTTCTAATATTATATAACGCCTTTAAGGCCCTTAGAAGCTATTCTTTGCCTTTACATAGCGGTTTTCGCCTCTATGTAATATATATAGAGCATAGAGGTAGAAAAACTATTACAGTAAATAACTAGGAGGGCGACAGAGAGCTAGATAGATTATAGGGGGGGTGATAGAGAGCTAGAAGGATTATAGGGGGGGAGAGGGGAAGTTACTAGAGCATAGAGGTGTAAAGATAGTAATAGTAAATAATAAGGGGAGAAGGGGAGGAATTTAGAAGGTAGCCGCATAGATATTATTAATAATGTTAAGAGGTAAGAGGATTTAGGAGAGGCTTACTTATCCTTTTAAAAAGTTATTAGAGGTAAACTAGTCTTTTCCTTCTTTTCTTACTACTATAGGTATATATAGCCCTTATTTTTCCTTTCCTCTTTTACATTAATATATAAGCTATATTATTATTGTTTTCTTTTTCTTCTTTTAATTAATATTATACGTTAATAGTTATATTAAAGAGAGAGTTCCTAGTGTTAGAATAACATAATATTAATCACGCTTAACAGCCGTAATTGCGACTAGAAGAGGGTTAGCCTACGCGCGCGCGCGCGGGCCTTACTTTCGCCCCGTAAGCAGGCCCTATAATAGGGCAGGGCTAGCGTCACATAGGGTCACGTAACCTATAACAGGCAGCTGTTATCCCTCGCGAAAGCCCTCTCTTTTGCTTCCCTTTTCTCTTCTAAGATATACAGAATAACAAGCCTAGAATAGATTATTAACAACGATACTATTCTCGAGGCTTCGCGTACGCGTTATTAATCCCTGCGGAACTAACAGGCTTCTTTAGGGGATTTTTGCTAACATATAGCAGCCTATGGTCCTATTTAACAACTACCTCTTAATATTATTAAAAGAATAGCTTAGTTACAGTTAGCTAGATAGCTTGCTAGGCTTAGATTATCTATAAATTCAGGTAATCCTAGGGCTCTAAATTGTATGCTTAGGGCTTGCTTCCACTAGTTATAGTTTTTAGGGCCTTTTAGCTTAGCTCCCTCTAGGATAGAGTAAACCTTCTTATTTAGTTCCTTTATAGCACTTATATTAAAGGTAGCTTATAAGTTACTAGAAGGTACGCTTATAGAAGTAGTAGCTAGGTCTTCTTCTAAAACCTTAGTATTTTCTTCCTTAGGTCTATTAGAAGCCTAAAGACCTTATATAATAGTTATAGTTTACGTTAATTTCTTAAGAAGATTATTAATACTAGCCTTGTTTTTAATACGATTTTCCTTGCTATGCCTAATAAAATTAGATAAGGTCTTGCCTTATTATTTAATTTAGCTTTGTATCTATAGCTATAGAGCACTAGCCTAAATAGCTAGTTAACTTTCTATATCTATCCTACTAGGGTCCCTAGGGGGGCTAGAAGACCCTATAGCAAGGGCCTTACCCTTATAACTAGGTAGTGCTATCTTCTAAAAAGAATCCCTATGCAAAAGCTCTAAATTTGTTCCTATTATAAATAACGCGCGCTAAAAATTGCTTGTGTTATAATTTAGTTGCGTACGTAAATTGTGTGGCAGGGCCGTTTAAGAGGGCAGCCCTTAGGTTTAAAAAGTGGGTCTTTAGTATGCATAGGCAGAAAAATAGCAGAGAAGAATCTCCGCGAGGAAAATTTCTTAACACTAAGGATAGGAATTATAGATAATAGGTATTACAAAAGCTATAACGCAACGCAACGTAATGTATAGTGTGTGTAACGTAATATAATAGGTTAAAAAGCCTAGTATATAATATACTAGATATCTAATGATTTCAAAAGGATATAGCGTATTTACTATTATAGATAATATTAAATATAACGGTTATAATAGTGAATAGAATCACTAAAAAGAGGTTATAGTTATAACTAGATAGTTACAGTTATAATATAGTGGTTGTGGGTGCGGCTGTAGTTAATTTTTAACACTAAGGGTCTAATATTGCGATGCGTAGCGCTAGTAAATAAAAAGCTTTAACTTCTAGTGGTTTCCTTTATAATCTTAAGAGCCTATAGGTATAGTAAGTAATAACTAGTACCTAAAATCAAGCAGTAATCACAGTAAAATAACGTAGTAATGTAGTAATTTATAGGCCTTCTAGGCTTATAACCTATTAAAAATAGGAAGGGAATCTAGCTAGAGGGATAAGAAGACCTCCCTGCTAGATTCTAACGCAGTAGCTTCTAGATTCACTAGATTATAGCTTATTCTTTAAGATTAGGAGCTTTTAATAGTTAAATATAGTTAATTCCTAGCTAATAGATAGTCTAATAAGCAATAAGAGGATTTCTAGTCCCCTTATAGACCTACTAACTATATTAGGGGATCTAGGTTGCTAGAGAGGTCTTAGGAGCTACTTTTTATTTTCCGCAAAACTTATTTATATTAGAAAAATAAAAAATCAACTCACGGCTATACAAACTAGCTACCTAGGTAGTCTAACTAAGCATTTTAATAGAAAACCCTACTAATAAAATATACTATTAAATCCAGAAAAATTCAAGGATTTAAACAGTATACGTTAGCCTTTTATACAACTACTAGTTGCCTAGTTACAGTCGATTTTAGCTTCCCTATAGGGTAACCTAGTTAGCTTAGTCATACAAGCCCGCGGGTTAGTTGTGGGAACAACGCAGGTTATAATAGAACGCTGTAAGCAACGCTTGTAACCAACGTTACAACAACGCAACAAGGCAACTAGTGGGCCTATAAAATAGTGCTATAAATAGCATTATTTTAACACTTAGGTTTATTAAGATTCCTTTTAGTAAGATTATATAACTAAGGAATTTAACCTCCTTAATAAAGAATTAGTACTTATCTAAATTAATAAAAAGGTTAGCCTTTTAAAATCTCTTAAGGATCTTTTTAATATTACCCTTATACTCTAAGATCTTATAGCTAAATATTAGGATATTATTAAGGTAAATAATATAGATAAGATTATTAAGGCTTTCTAAAGCTTTATTAATATACTCTTAGAAGGATACTAGTGTATTAATAAGCCTAAATAGCATTATAAGATACTTAAAGTAACTATATTTATACTAGAAGGCTATTTTCTACTTATTACCCTTATAGATATATAGCTAATAGTATATATTCTTAAGGTCTAACTTTATAAAAATCTTTACACCCCCTAGTTAATCTAAGATTTCTAATATTAGGGGTAAAGGGGCCTTATCTTTAACTATAATCTTATTAAGGCCCCTATAATCTATATATAGTTATAGCTTTCTCTCTTTTTTTAGTATAAAAAGGATTAGGGTGCTTACTAGGCTAATAGATCTTTAGATCTATTTATATTCCTATGTAATTACTAGGTACTTATAAAGCACCTATAACTCTTTCTTAGCTAGGTTATATATTAGACCCTATAGTAATACTTTTCTTTTTTCTAATTTAATAGTATAGGTTTAGCTACCTAAGCTAGGAAGGGTGCTAGCCTCTTTATTTAAAAATATATCTTTAAACTCCTTATAAGCTTCTAGAAGTTTTACTTTCTTAGGTTTATTAGTTAGTTTTATTACTATATTATTATTACTTCCTTTCTCCTTATTTACTATAGGTCTAATAGTAGCTATATATCTAATTATATATATTACCTATAGTTTAAGTATTACTATAATAGATATATATTTTACTACTTTCTAATTATCCTATAACCCTATTACTAATAAGATATATTTCTTTATTATAAGGTATCTCTAAAGTTTATTTTTCTATAATATTATTATAAGCTTATACTCTCTTACCTAATTAACTCCTAAAACTAATTTTTTATTACTATTAGTAATATAGTAGCTAAGTTAGTATATCTTTATATAGCTTATACTATCCCTAACTAATACTATTTTCTTTAAAATCCCTTAATATAGTATAATATTACCTAATACACTCTTAAGTGTATTATTATAAGGTTATACTTTTAACTAATTAAGGTCTATTAGTATATTAAGGTAAATTAAGGAATATATAGCGCTAGGGTTAAATAGCGTTAGCACTACTACCTAGTAGTTATCTTAATATAACTTATTATCTATATAAATTTATAAGTCTAGAAGACTATTCTTTTATTAAGTTAAGTTATATTAAGAGTGTTTTCCTAGGGTTTTACTATGCTAATTAAGGCCTTATTTAGGTTTAAGTAACTCCTAGCTTACTTAGTGCTAGCTTAGTGTGTCTTAGTAGTATAGGTATTTTTCTAGTAAATACTATAGTCTAGTTTAGTATACCTAGTTAAGGGGTAGCCTAGTTTCCTATACTTATAATAAACTAGTAAGCCCCTTACTTCTATATAGTGTCCTTCCTATAGCTCTTTTTCTAGGGACACTAAGCAGTTCCTTCTCTTTTACTAGTTACCTCCTTAGTAGCCTCCTTAGTAGCCTTTATAGGGGATTCCTTTCTCTTCCCTAGTTACTACTTTTACTATGTGGCTAGGAATATAACCCCTCGAGACCTCTTTTCTCACGAGACCTCTAGCCCCTTAGACCTTGGCTTGTCGGATCCCTTGGCTTGTTAGATCAAACCAGCCATATCGGATCCCTAGTTATGTGGCCTAGCCTCTAACCCCTTAGCTAGATAAAAGCCCTAGATTCCCTCCCTTTTCATAGAAAATTAACTCTCCCTTCGTTGCCTTTAGCACGGATTGTTCTAATTGTGGTGTTTTTTTTTACCTGCCTTCACTTGAGATTATGAGATTATTTGAGATTATCTAGCTGCCTAGCTAGGCTGCTTTTCTAGCTTAGATCCTCGCGATGGATTGCAAATATCGCAGACCTAGATCCTAATATCTAGGTTTAGTCGCTAATATCGTTGAAATTATCAATATCGTTATTTTAATCATTTTCATCGGTATTATTATTATCGTTAGGTCCCTCTTTTCTATTGTTTTAGGGTGGTTGTTGTTCCCTAACAAAAATGGTGGAGAAATAGGGAATAGTCCTATTAGACCTTCTGCCATTGATTTTAACAATAACCTCCTAACATTGCCTCTTCTATTATCCCCTCTAGTTATCCCCTCGTACGATTATTATAATCGTTAGCAGCTTCTTACCTCTTTTCCCTTTAATCTAGGTTAGCTAGACTAGATCCCTTCGTTCCGATTAACTACTACAACCTTTTTCCCCTTTAATCTAGGCAGCTAGATTAAATTCCTTCATTCTAATCAATTAATCTAGGTTATCTAACTAGTCTAATATCGTCAAAATCATCGGATTAGTTAGACTAATTAATCGCGACTACTACGACCTTTTTCCTCTTAGCCTAGGTTAGCTAGGTTAAACGCTTCCTTTCTAACCGTTTGACCTCTTAACCTTCCTTTCTATCTCCGACCTTTTCTTCTGATTTTCGACCTTCCTTTCTATCTTTAACCTTACCTTCTGATTTTTAACCTTCTAACCTACCCTAGCTAGCTCGCTAGCTAGCCTAAATCGATTTAATACCCTAGTTTTACTTAGCTATCCGTTAGGGAGGCAAGTAGCTAGACCTTTAAATTCGATCTTAAATAAATCAGGTCTTTTTTTTTTCATTAGATTAATTAATCTATTATCTAACGAGGCCTCCGACCGTTAAAGACCTCTCTAACTAATAATTCCTCTGACTTTTAAAGGGGAATCTAATGTTAGAAGGTCTACTAAAGAGGTCTCTAACTAATTAAAAAGGTCCCTTTTTATTAGATTAATTGATCTATTGTCTGACAAGGCCTCTAACCATTAAAGACCTCTCTAACTAATGATTCCTCTAATGATTGACAAGGAATCTAATGTATAAAGGGTCTTCTAAAGAGGTCTCTAACTAATTAAAAGAGTCCCTTTTCATTGGATTAATTAATCTATTGTCTAACGAGGCCTCTAACTATTAAAGACCTCTCTAACTAATAATTCCTCTGACGATTGACGAGGAATCTAATGTACAGAGGGTCTTCTAAAGAGGTCTCTGATAATTGAAAGGGTCCCTTATTATTAGATTGATTGATCTATTGTCTTTAGTCTAACGAGGCCTCTAACCGTTAAAGACCTCTCTAACTGATAATTCCTCTGACAATTAACGAGGAATCTAATATATAGAGAGTCTTCTAAAGAGGTCTCTAACCAATTGAAAGAGTCCCTTTTCATCGGATTAATTAATCTATTATCTAACGAGGCCTCCGACCGTTAAAGACCTTTCTAACTAACGATTTCTCTAACAATTAAAGAGGAATCTAATGTTAGAAGGTCTGCTAAGGGGGTCTCTAACGATTGAAAAGGTCCCTTTTCATTGGATTAGTCTGACAAGACCTCTAACTATTAAAGACCTCTCTAACTAATGATTCCTCTAACGATTGACAAGGAATCTAATGTACAGAGGGTCTTCTAAAGAGGTCTCTGATGATTAAAAGGGTCCCTTATTATCAGATTAATTAATCTATTGTCTTTAGTCTAACAAGACCTCTGACCGTTAAAGACCTTTCTAACTGACAATTTCTCTAACAATTAAAGAGGAATCTAATGTTAGAAGGTCTGCTAAAGGGGTCTTTAATGATTAAAAAGGTCCCTTTTCGTTAGATTAATTAATCTATTGTCTAACAAGGCCTCTGACTATTAAAGACCTCTCTAACTAACGATTTCTCTAACGATTAAAGAGGAATCTAATGTTAGAAGGTCTTCTAAAGAGGTCTCTAACCAATTAAAAGAGTCCCTTTTTATTAGATTAATTAATCTATTATCTAACGAGGCCTCTAACCATTAAAGACCTTTCTGACTAACGATTTCTCTAACGATTAACAAGGAATCTAATGTACAGAGGGTCTTCTAAAGAGGTCTCTGACCGATTGAAAGGAGCCCTTATTATCGGATTGACTGATCTATCGTCTGACAAGACCTCTAACCGTTAAAGACCTCTCTGACTGATGATTCCTCTGACGATTGACGAGGAATCTAATGTACAGAGGGTCTTCTAAAGAGGTCTCTAATAATAGATAAAGGGGGGGGGCCTGAAAATCACGATTTTTTTTTATCTAATAATTGTATTACTTATTTCCTTTCTTATTGTTTTCTTTTAGTTACTGTTTTCCCTTTCCTAGGGACTAGGAAGGGAAAACAGTTAGGGAGGTGTTATGTGGCTAGGAATATGACCCCTCAAGACCTCTTTTCTCACGAGACCTCTAGCCCCTTAGACCTCGGCTTGTCGGATCCCTCGGCTTGTCAGATCAAACTAGCCACATCGGATCCCTAGTTATGTGGCCTAGCCTCTAACCCCTTATCTAGATAAAAGCCCTAGATTCCCTCCCTTTTCATAGAAAATTAACTTTGCCTTCGTTGCCTTTAGCATGGATTGTTCTAATTGTGGTGTTTTTTTTTACCTGCCTTCACTCGAGATTATAAGATTATTTAAGATTATCTAGCTGCCTAGCTAGGCTACTTTTCTGGCTTGGATCCTCGCGATAGATTGCAAATATCGCAGACCTAGATCCCGATATCTAGGTTCGGTCGCTAATATCGTTAAAATCATCAATATCGTCATTTTGATCATTTTCATTAGTATTATCATTATCGTCAGGTCCCTCTTTTCCGTTGTTTTAGGGTGGTTGTTTTTTCCTAACAAATTACCTTCTTTCCTTAGCTAATAAGGTAGTTCTAACTTATAGGGTACTCTTAGCTAAATACTTACTTCTTTATAGTGCTATTTAGGCACTATATAAACTAAGTAATTCTTAGAGGTTTAGGTATAGGTTTAGGTATAGGTTTAGGTAATTAGACTTTAATAAATATCTAGAATAACTAATCCTTACCTTAATAAAGGGTTAGTAATATACCTATAGCTTTTAGGTAATAACTATCTTTATTTATTCCTCTAGTTTTTAGCTATTAAATAAACTCTACCTAAGTATAGCTCTAGTAATCTATATAACTATCTATAGTAGTAAAGCATATTTACTATTACTTTGCCTTATTTACTAGGTAGCTACTAGTATATATAACTTTTATTATATTATTAGTAAATATATTTTAATCTATAATAAAGGTTATATTTAAATCTACTAAGAATATCTATAGGTTCTTATAGGTATCCCCCTTATATATAGGAGCTTTTAGCTATATCTTTACTATACTATATTTATAAAGTCCTAGTAAGAGTAATACTTCCTAGGGAATAAGGGTAAAGTCTTAAGTAAAAGGTATTTATAAGGTAAAAGTAAGGCTTTTATTAGTATTGTTAAAATAATGCTATTTATAGCACTATTTTATAGGCCCACTAGTTGCCTTGTTGCGTTGTTGCAACGTTAGTTACGAGCGTTGCTTGCAGCGTTATTCTGTTGTGACCTGCGTTGTTCCATAACCAACCCGCGGGCTTGTATGACTAAGCCAACTAGGTTGCCCTATAGGGAAGCTAAAATCGACTGTAACTAGGCAACTAGTAGTCGTATAAAAGGCTAACGTATACTGTTCAAATCCTTGAATTTTTCTGGATTTAATAGTATATTTTGTTAATAGGGTTGTCTGTTAAAAATGCTTAGTTAGACCACCTAGGCAGCTAGTTTGTATGGCCGTGAGTTAATTTTTTATTTTTCCTATATAAATAAGTTTTACGGAAAATAAAAAGTAGCTCCTAAGACCTCTCTAGCAACCTAGATCCTTTAATATAGTTAGTAGGTCTATAAGGGGACTAGAAATCCTCTTATTGCTTGTTAGACTGTCTATACTAGCTAGGAATTAACTATATTTAACTATTAAAGCTCTTTATCTTATAGAATACGCTATAATCTAGTGAATCTAGAAGCCGCCGCATTAGAATCTAGTAGGGAGGTCTTCCTATCCCTCTAGCTAGATTCCCTTCCTATTTTTAATAGGTTATAAGCCTAGAAGGCCTATAGATTACTACATTACTACGTTATTCTACTGCGATTACTGCTTGATTTTAGGTACTATTACTACCTACTATACCTATAGGCTCTTAAGATTACAAAGGAAACCACTAGAATTTAAAGCTCTTTATTTACTAGCACCACGCATCGCAATATCAGGCTCTTAGTGTTGAAAATTAACTATAGCCGCACCCGTAACCACCACATTGTAACTATAACTATCTAGTTATAACCATAACCTCTTGTGATTCTATTTACTACTGCGACTGTTATATTTAATATTATTTACAACAGTAGATACGCTGCATCCTTCTAAAATCATTAGATATCTAGTATATTATATACTAGGCTTTTTAACCTATTACATTACGTTGCACGCACTATACATTACGTTGCGTTGCGTTATGGCTTCTGTAATACCTATTATCTACGATTCCTATTACTTAGTGTTAAGAAAAAATTTTCCTTGCGGAGATTCTTCTCCGCTATTTTTCTGCCTGCGCATACTAAAGACTTACTTTTTAGACCTAAGGGCTACCCTTTTAAACAGCCCCGCCATATAATTTACGTACGCAACTAGATTGTAACACAAGCAATTTCTAGCGCGCGTTATTTGCAATAGGAATAAATTTAGAGATTTAACATAGCGACTAGAAGATAGCACCACCTAGTTATAAGGGTAAGGCCCCTACTATAGGGTCTTCTAGCCCCCCTAGGGACCCTAGTAGGATAGATATAGAAGGTTAACTAGCTATTTAGGCTAGTACTTTGCACCTACAAAGTCAAATTAAACAATAAGGCAAGACCTTATCTAATTTTATTAGGCATAGCGAAAAAATCGTATTAAAAACAAGGCTAGCATTAATGATTTTCTAGAGAAGTTAACGCAAACTATAACTATTATGCAAGGTCTTTAGGCTTCTAATAGACCTAAGGAAGAAAATACTAAGGTTCTAGAAGAAGACCTAGCTACTACTTCTCCAAGCGTACCTTCTAGTAACTTATAAGCTGCCTTTAACATAGGTGCTATAAAGGAACTAAATAAGAAGGTTTACTCTATTCTAAAGGGAGCTAAGCTAAAAGGCCCTAAAAATTATAATTAGTGGAAGCAAGCCCTAAGCATATAATTTAGAGCCCTAGGATTACCTAAATTTATAGATAATCTAAGCCTAGCAAGCTATCTAGCTAACTATAACTAAGCTATTCTTTTAATAATATTAAGAGATAGTTATTAACTAGGACTATAGGCTGCTATATGTTAGCAAAAATCCCCTAAAGAAGCCTATAAAGTCCTTATTAGGCAGTATTTGCAGAGTGCTAAAATCTAGCGTAGTACACTATATGCTAGCTACCACTCCCTAAACTTTTTAAGTTATAAGGGATCTTTAGAGGCTTTTAATACTAATTTTAATAATTTACTAGCTAGACTATAACTTTATAGTGTAAAGATCGCCCCTATTAATTAAGTAAATTATTATATTAATGCATTAAAGCAAACCTTTCCTAGTTAGGCTAAGAGACAAAGATTTACTATTAGAGCTTCTAGGGCATAAGGACTGCCTATAAATACCCTAAATTTACAGTTCCTTATGGCGGACTTATTAGAAGAACAGAGGGACAAAACCTCCCCTATAGCTAAAGCCCTTAGTTATAAGGCTTCTAATAATAAGGGAAATTCTAAGGACTAGGAAAAGAAGTCTTCTAATCCTAACCCTAAGAAGGACTCTAACGCCACTAAAGAGCAGGATAAGAAGGATTTAAACCCTTCTAAGGCCTCTAAAAAGAAGCAGAAGAAGAAAAAGAGTAGTAATAGGGAAAAATAGAAAGGAAAAGAAGCTGCTTTTGCTTTAGGCTATACCCTAGCCATAGGATACGTTAAAGAATTAGATTCTAATGAATCTAGCAGTGATAATAGTAGTGATTCTAATTCTAATTTAGATAGTTCTAGTGCCTCTACCACTAGTAACACTACTAGCAAGCCTACTTTTAGCTACTCTAACGATGTGGTTAAAAACTCCCTTTTGTATAATACAGGTTCTTCCTATTACATTTATAATAATAGGGCTTCTTTTAGGGACTTTAAACCTCTAAAGAAAGGTGAAACTAGCGCTATAATTATAGCAGGAGGACCTATTTTTCCTAAAGGAAGAGGCATAGCTGTTTTTAACGTTCTGGTCAAGAAAAATCCACCAGAATATAGGCCTTTAGCTTTGCTAGATGCCCTATATTTCCTAGGTATAGATACTAACCTAGTTAGTGGGTTATCCTACTATCTAAAGGGAGGTTATCTAGCTAAAGACTAGCTATTCCTAGCTAATAAAAGCCCCTGTGGGTTATTAGAACCTGCTAAACACAGCTTCTTTTTACAGATTAAGGGGCAACCTACTCCTATAATCTGTAAGCATTTAACCTACCTCTCCTTTATAGGCTCTTAATTTTGTAACTAACAATAGCAACGACAACTAAGAGCTTATAAGAACAAGTTAGGGTTTTCCTACCCTATAGAGGTTCAAATTCCGTAACTAGCTTTTAATCCTAAGGAATATTAACGAATTAAAGAGATAGAAGACGATAATTTAGAAGATTTAGCCCTATGTCCCACTAAAGCTCCTCCTAGTTAGGCATCTTCTATAGGGGGTTTAGAAGGTCCATACCCTAGTGACTTAGGTGATAATAGTGGCTGTCTACTGCCCCCAAAGGCCTGTGATTCTTAAGAGGCCTAGCAACAGAGGGAGCTAGGGGATAATAGCCCTAAAAAGCTAGATTCTAGTTATAAGAAGTTACTAGATTTAGCCCTTCTTTAGCACATTTAATTAGGCCATATAGGCCTCCCTTTACTAAAGAAATCATTGAAATTAGCTAAAGGGATCCCTAATTTTTCCGCTGTTAAAGAAAAGGATTTTAACTACATAGCCTATATGCAATCTAAAGCTATTAGAAGACTGACTAAACGACCTATTTAGGACCCCCCTAGAGTTCTAGATATTCTAGAGGGAGATATAGTTAAAATCAAACCTATACCATATAATAAGAAGGCTATAGTCCTTATTCTTATTAATCGAAAATCCTGGTATAAATGGTGCTTTTTATTAGCTAATAAAGAAGGTTTAACCCTTTCTTTAGCTATTAAGGGCTTCTTTAGAGCCCTAAAAAATCGATATAACGCGTATCCTAGGCACCTTCACTTTGACAGAGGTACTGAAATTAACAACGAACTTTAGTCATGGTTATCTTCTAAGGGAATTTGCTTTAGCACCTCTTGCCCCTATATTCACGAATAGAATGGGCTAGTTAAGAGGGCTATTAGGGTTATCTTAGACTAGCTTAGGGCTACACTTTAGTGGTCTAAGCTACCCTTATATCTATAGTCTTATATCCTTCTAGCTATAGTGAAATTAGTTAATATTATAGCTAATACGACTAAACCTTTAACCCCTAAGTAGCTATTTCTAGCTAATTTAGAGCCTAAGACTTCCTATAAGCCTAATTTCTCGAAAATTAGGGCTATAGGGTCTTATTGTGAGGTCCTAATACCTCTAGAGCAGAGATCGAAGCTTTAAAAGCTAGCCCCTAGGACTATTCCTAGTTAGTTGCTAGCTACTCTAGGTTTTACTATTTATCTTGTTTATATTCCCTCTAAAAGGTTAGTTATAAAGACTAGCTTTATTAAAATTATAGAGAATATAGGCTTTGTAAAGTTCCCTAAGCCTTTAGGGACTAATCCTTTAGAGGGAGAAGCTAATATCTTATGAGATAATCTAGAAGTTTAGGATAGTTACTTAAAGCCTCCTAAAAGCTTAGCGCCCGCAGCGCCCGCAGCGCCTATACTAATAGCCCCTAGGGCGACTAACACAGCGCCTGCAACCCCTACAACGCCTGCAACGCCTCTAGCGCTACCCCTAGAGAGCCCTAGCTCTAGCGCCCCTAATAAGGGTGCTATTAAGAAACCGTTTTTAGATTTGGGATTCTTTAATCAATTCTAATTCTATGGATATTAATAATTTCAATATATCTTTATACGTTAAGGAGATATGCTTTAAGGCATAATAAAGGGCTAAATTATCTACTAAAAACAACGATTTAGATACCCCTAAGACCTAGAAACAAGCTTTAAAAAGCAAGGATAGTTAAAAATAGATAGATGCAACTTTTAACGAATTTAAACAGCTTCTAGCTACTAGAACCTTTAAATTTATAGGGATAGACCAAATTCCTAAGGGCTAGAGGGTTCTAAAGAATAGGCTTGTTTACAAGCTTAAAAAGGATAAAGAAAATAATCCTCTAAAGTATAAGGCCTGACTTATTGCTAAAGGGTTTATGCAAATAGAAGGTTAAGATTATATTAAAACCTACGCTGTAACTAGCATTCCCCCTAGTTAGCGAATTTTACTAGCCCTAGCGGCTTGTAATAACTAGGAAGTTAAATAGGTTAATTTTATAGGGGCCTTTCTAAATAGTCCACTAAAGGAAGCTATCTATATGCAAATTCCTAATAGATTTACTAAGTTTGCTAAGTCTTCTACACCTAAAGTAGCTAAGTTACTTAAGAAGTATAGCTATAAACCCTCTTAAAAGCAGGTTATTTTCCTATAAAAAGCTTTATATAGATTAAAACAAAGCTCTAGAGAGTGGTAGCAGGTTTTAAAAGACCTTCTTTAGAAGCTAGGCTTTTAACCCCTTATATCTAACCTAGCTGTCTTCTTTAACCTAACTATATCTACATATATAGCGACTTATGTGAATAACTGCCTTCTAATAGGACCGGATCTAGCTTATATTAATAGGCTAAAGAAGCTACTTTATAAAGCTTATCCTATAGAAGACCGTGGGCTAGCCAAATTTTTCCTAGGCGTTTAAATCACTAGAAATCGAAAGAAAGGGACCCTAACTATTCACTAGTCCTAGTATATTTCTAAAGCCCTAGAAAGATTTAATATAAAAGATGCTAGACCTATTAAAATTCCTCTATAACTAGGAATTATAAAATAGGTAGACCACCTAACTAAACCTCTTTCCCCCCCTAATCATAAGCTATATTAGAGTATTATAGGGACTATTATATACCTAATGCTCCTTATAAGACCTAATATTGCCTTTCTGGTTTAGTGGCTTTCCATAGCGCTAGCTAAGCCGTTTATAGAGTATCTTAATGCTTCTAAACATCTGCTTAGGTACCTTTTAGGCTCTATAGGTTATTCTATAACTTATAGAAGGTCTAAATCTGCTATTATAGCTTCTGCAACCCTTATTAGCTTCTATAATAGCGACTTCGCGGGTGATAAGTCCTCTAAATTAACCTATGCTTATCTCTATAAGCTAGCTAAAGGACCTATTAGCTAGAAATTAAAGAAAGCAACTACGATAGCTTTATTAACATTAGAGGCTAAATCTAATGCCTTATGTAAAGCTATTAGGGAGCTAGAGTGGCTTTATAGTCTCTTTAAAGAGATAAAGCTACCTATAGCACCTCTAGTACTAATTTTTAGTAATAACTAAGGCGCTATTACAACTGCTAATAACCCTACTCTTTATAGCAAAACAAAGCATACCCTGCTAAAATTTAACTATACTAGAGAAAAGGTACAGAAGGGTATAGCTAAGGTTATCTACATTAACACTAAAGAGATGCCTACAGATGGTTTAACTAAGCCCCTGCCTAATGATAAATTTTAACAATTTATCTAACTATTAGGCCTTACGAATACAAAGGCTTAATCTAAACCAATAAAATTAACTAAAAAGTCGAAAAACCGAAAAATCAACAAAAACATTGGAATTACGCCTAAAAGTTATCGATTTTAAAAAAAAGTTACTGTTTTTAGTTAAAAGTTATTGGATTTATTATTAAATTTATGGTTAACTTAGATATCTATTAAAGAGCTAAGTCTAGGTATTAAATTAGTTACCTCATACTTTTCTAGAGGGAGTGTTAAAATAATGCTATTTATAGCACTATTTTATAGGCCCACTAGTTGCCTTATTGCGTTGTTGCAACGTTAGTTACAAGCGTTGCTTGCAGCGTTATTCTGTTATAACCTGCGTTGTTTCACAACTAACCCGCGGGCTTGTATGACTAAGCCAACTAGGTTACCCTATAGGGAAGCTAAAATCAACTGTAACTAGGTAACTAGTAGTCGTATAAAAGGCTAACGTATACTGTTCGAATCCTTGAATTCTTCTGGATTTAATGGTATATTTTGTTAATAGGGTTGTCTGTTAAAAATGCTTAGTTAGACCACCTAGGCAGCTAGTTTGTATGGCCGTGAGTTGATTTTTTATTTTTCCTATATAAATGAGTTTTGCGGAAAATAAAAAGTAGCTCCTAAGACCTCTCTAGCGACCTAGATCCTTCGATACGGTTAGTAGGTCTATAAGGGGACTAGAAATCCTCTCATTGCTTATTAGACTGTCCGTACTAGCTAGGAATTAACTATATTTAACTATTAAAGCTCTCTATCTTGCAGAATACGCTATAATCTAGTGAATCTAGAAGCCGCCGCATTAGAATCTAGTAGGGAGGTCTTCCTATCCCTCTAGCTAGATTCCCTTCCTATTTTCAATACTTACTACTACCTAAATTAATCCCACTAAAGCTATACCTTTAGCTACTTCCCCTATAGGTGTAGCCTATACCTAAGGCATAACTAAAGCATAAGCCCTTATACTTACTTAAACCACACTTACTTGATAAGGCTCTAACTCTCTTACTACTAAATTTTTCTATAGTATATCTAATATAAATAAGACCCTCTAGTAGTCTATCTAGGCCTAGGAGTAGGCTATAGAGAAATCCTATAACCTAACTATAGCTATTATATAGTTAACTAAAAAGGTTACTTAAGACTATTACCTTTACCCTTACTTTTCTCCTCCTCCTTAATTTTATTTTTTTAGTTTTTATCTTTTTCCTTTATTATAGAATAGTAGCGCTATATTACGCGTAAGCTAGAGGATAGCTATATTAATAGTTTTTAGTAGTTAAATTAAATTATACCCTTTATAGACTATTATTTATTTATATATCCCCCTATTATAACTTAAACCTATTTAGTGCCTCTGTATTTAAAACGCTTTCTAATAGTTCCTATATTAACTATATATAACCTTTCTATTTTACTAATATATTATAGTTTAACCCCTAACCTTATGTGTTTTTAGCTATAAGAATCTCCTTAACCTAGTACTTAGTAAGGTTATTATTAGCGTTTATTATAATTAGCTCTAGGGGTGGGCGTTTATTAGCTAACTTTTAGCTTAGTAATAGATTATTTACTACCCTCTGTATTAAGTTAATACAAAATATAGGGTATATCCCCCTTAGTATATCTAATTTAACTATTAGTAGCATTAGGACCTTAAGTACCTTATACTTTACTATTACCTAATTTAGTTTCTTATATAGGCAGTTTATCTTAATGTTTTAGAGACTTAGCTATATATAGTCTCCTACTTAGAACCATTCTGCTAGCCTATGCCTACTATTTATATTCTCCTACTACTATTATTAGATAAAAGCTATAGTAGCCTATGTTAGGTCTATACTATCTTTTAAATATTTTAAGAATACCTAGGCCCTTCCCTTTACTAAAGTTACTAAGGTGCCTATATACAACGCTTCCTAGATAGTTAGCATATTAAATCTATATAATACTATATTAGCGCTTACTCCTATTACTAATAAGTTCCTATTATTTAACGCTAGTTAATAAGCTAGTAAATAGTCTAGCTAGTTAAACTAAGAGAAGGATAGTAATACCTATAAAACTATAAGTACCTCCTAGTTAGCTTATTCTGTTTCGCTATTAGTTTAGGGATAATATAATATTAATAGAAGTTATTCTATGCCTACCTTCTAGCAAAGCTTTATCTAGAAGCTACTTAACTAGTCTAATCCTTAATCTGTAATAATTTAATTTAGGAAACCATAGAAACGCTACTAAGAGTGTTTAAACTATTCTGCGTACACTTTAGCCCCTATTAATATTATAGCTTTAAGCTATATGTATTTAGAGAGTTAGTCTATAATAACTATAAGGAACTATAGGTTATCTAGCTTCTTTACTAGCAGGTTAGTTATAAAGTTTATTAAGATTTATAACTAATATCTATTAGGCAGTGGTATTAGTTTTAATAAGCCTTGCCTTAGCTAGTGGCTTTTTTATCCCCTATAGTAGTAATAGTTATAGACTACCTACGCTATATCCTATAACATACTATCCTAATAAAAGTCCCTATAAAGCGCCTTAAAAGTGGTGTTCTACCTTAGATAACTTAGTAAGGGAGAGTTATAGGCCTATTAAATAAGAGTTATAGTTAAAGGCTCTTACTTTAGGACTTATATCTAGCCCTAAAATTAAAGCGCTTCTCCTATACTAATCTAGTAGTCTATAATCTATTCTCTTATACTTACTACTTCTAGGAACTTTTATTCTCCTAACTTTACTATATTTAGCTATGCCCTATATATTTTATCTTAAACTATAGCTTAGTCCTAAAGTAACTATAGGTAGGTATTTATAAATATTACTATGCCCTTAGGTAAGTCTACGTTATAACTAGGATCCTCCCCTAACTATATATTTTCCGCTACCTTAACTAGTTATATGCTTATACTTAATATCCCCTTCTTAAAGGTATAACCTATTAGTATTAAAGCTAATTATACTATTAATGCTATTAGTTTACTTACTTATAGATTTTCTTAATATTGTCTTAATAGCGTGTCTAGTTATCCTGCTTATATACTAGGTCTATAATATAAATAGAAGTTAAAGAGTATAAGAGTCTTTACCTATCTAGCCTAGCGTTCTAATATCTCCCTTAGTGTAGTAAAGTACTCTAGGTTTTTATAGTCTATTAGGATTATAAATAGTTTGCTAATACTCTATAGCTTTACTAACCACACTTTAAGGTAGGAGATAATTATAAGTAACTCCTTATTATAGATTATATAGTTCCTTTTCACTAGCTATAGGTAGGCTAAGTAATACACTACTAAATATAATATGCCACTATTACTAGCCTATAAGAGATAACTACCTAATGCTATCCTAGAGTAGTCTACCTTAACTACTATGTCTTCCTTAGGATCCTATTATATAAGGATAGGATATAATATAAAAGCTAGCTTTAAAGCTTTAAACGCCTTTTCACACTCCTTTATCTAATAGAATAGTACTCCCTTCTTTATTAAGTCTAATAGGGGTCCTATAACTTCTAAAAATTAGGATATAAAGTTATAATAGAAGTTAGTAAAGCCTAGAAACCCGCGTACTCCCTGTATCCTTATTAGTGCCTCTTAGTCCCTAATTACTATAATCTTCTTAGGGTCTAGATAAATCTCTTTTCTTACGTAGATAATAAACCTAAGATATTTAACTTCTTTTATTATAAATACACACTTCTTAATGTCTAGGTTTAAGCTAGCCTAGCGTAGCCTAGCTAGCACTCCCTAGACTTTCTCTATATAGTCTTTTTATAAACCCCCTAAGTAAACTAATACATTATTAAGATATGTTATTATGTAGTCTCTAAGAATCCTACTAAGTGCCCTATTAATATACCTCTAAAAGGTTATAGGGGCACTTACTAAGCTAAATAGGCAAATAAGCTACTTAAATAATCTAAATTATATATAGAATGCTATCTAGTGTTCCTTACTTTCTGTAATCCATATATAGTAAAACACTACTCTTATATCTAGTTTAGTAAACCACTTTACCTCTAATAATAACTATAATATTTCCTTAACTAGTAGTAAGGGGTAATAGTCCTATTCTATAATCTTATTAAACGCGTGATAGTCTATATAGAACCTCTATCTGCCCCCTAGCTTCTTAACTAATAGTACTAGTGCAACCGCTAATAATAAACTTACCTAAATCTAACCCTTATCTATAAGGTTAGTGACTTACTTCCTAATCTTAAGTAAGTGTTAGTAGGCTATGCTATATAATAGTGCCTATAGTAAGTCTAGTGTGTTCCTTTCTATATCTTTCTTAAGATAAATATAGTGATCTAACTTCCCCTAATATAAGGGTAAAATATTTGCCTTACTCTCTAGGAATAGGTCCTTAAAGTCCTATAATATTTCTAGTAAGGAAGCTAAGAGCTTTAGTTCTAACGCCTCTAGTGTTATATTAATCTATAAGATAGACATTATTTCTTATAGACTTATAGCTAAAAGCTAGATATATTACTTCTATTACTTCGCCCTATATACTATCCTTGCAAACATTAATCTAAGGACCGCTACTATAGGGTGTTTTATCTTTCTATCTATAGAAGCCTATATAATTAGGTTGTTTGCTAAACTAATACTTAGTTAATATTATTTTATTTATAGGGTTATATTATAATGCATTATCTATAGTATCCCTAGGATTAACTCTTTAGTTAATCCTAGGATTAAATATACTATAATTAGTGTCTCCTATCTATCTATATCTATCTAAAAGCGTATAATATATAATATAAATAAATGCTTTTCCTATCTCTCCTTTCCCCCTTTTTTTACACTAACTATAGTATATACTAACCTCCTAGATAGTAAGGGAATGCGTTCTAGTTAAAGCTTTTAGATAAGGCGCTTACTTATAGTAGCATAGTAGTTATAACCTATATTAATCTAAGTATCTGTAAAGGTAGTCTTATTAATTAATACTAGGACTAAGAAGGGTATTAAATCTATATTATCCTAAATCTATTAAAAGTCCTTATCTATAATAACTATATGCTATAATACCTTCTCCTACTCCCTTCTCTTAACCCCTCTTAAATAACTTAATAGAGGGGTTATTCTTTTTCTAACTACTCCTTAGAATTACTCCCTAGCTCTTTAGGCTTAGTCTTTGCTAAATTACATATATTAATAGATAATTTTCCCTATAAGGGAATAGCAGTATATAATATATATCCTAAGATAAAGTGCTTAGTAAATCTATAATATATATACTTACCCTTCTCTTATTATACTACTAGCACTACTTCTAAGACTTATTTAGCCTACTTCTTTAGCTAAGAGAACTATCCTAGGGACTAGCTAGATTTTTTTTAGGTACTAGCTATACCTATAGATTATATATTTTATTATTAGTGTGTCCTTATTATATATATGTTATTTAGCTACGCTAGCTATAGGTAAAGCAAATTTTTAAACCTAATGTTTTTTCTCTAATTAATAGGACTTAATATCTAGTGTAATAGTGTAGTATTAAGCCACTGCTAATAAGTAATCTATATAAGGCATATCCCTACTTACACTATAGTCTCTTATTTACTTATTAAGTACTATATATAACTTAGCTAGCTTTATAGCGTTAGCCTATCCTAACCCTCCTATAAAAGCTAATTTTTATTTAAATTAAATATAGAAGTTACTAAAATGCTTATTCTATTATTATATAAGCTAGTTAAGTTCTATAATAGCTATTTCCTATTAATAAGGGTTATTAAATATTTCTTTAAGGTAGTTAAGAAACTAGTCTAAATAGTAGTTAAGTAAGTAACCCTTTTTAAAGTAAGGAGCTATATATACCTAGACCTTTAGAGATAGGTTTTAGAAAATATAGAATTACTAGTCCTATATAATGCTAATAAAATCCTAGTCTAAAACTAGCTTATATATTATAAAACCTTTCTATACTAAGAATAGTACCTTATCCTTATTAAATAAGGGACCTATAGGGATTAGTTTTTGTTTTAGTTAAGCTATATATAGATATACCTCTAGCTACTTAATAAGTTAATTTATCTATATAGTTTACTTAGTAACTACCTTATATAGTCCTAATACTTTATTTATTTCTATTTCTAAGGGTAATAGTATATTTACTAGTGTCTAAGTGCTTATAGTAAAGAATATTAAATATTATAAACTAGCCTTATAGCTACTATATATAAGCGTTTAAAGTGTAATTAATATTCTTATAGAAGAAGAAAAAGACTAAGCTTAGGGTTATATAGTATCCCCCTTTATAGGGGTTACACCTAGTCTATGCGTGGGGCGCGCATAGACTAGTGTTCTTCTGCGTGTAGCCCGCTTACTTTACAGAGCCTCTTTAGATCCCCCTTTCCTCCGCTAAAGACCTAAGCTTATAGCTTAAGTCTATAATAAAGACTTATATTTTAGAAGTAAGTTCTAATTTATAAGTATACCTTTATATAGTATATTTACTTTAGAGTTATTAGTACCCCTTAAGTAAGTATTTATCCTTAATAATACTAATATTCTTACCTTACTAATAGCCTATTACCCTAATAAAAAAGAGAGATTAACTTATTAAGGCTTTTAGGCTAAAATAGATAGAATAAGGTAATAGTATAGATAAGTAATAGCTAGATAGCTAAAGGTAAGTAGTAATACTTAAGGGTTTTAATCTCTAGCCTCCTATATTCTATATATATAACCTTTACCTAAATACCCCCTTTATGCTTATATAACTAGCTTATAGTAACCTTATAGCTAGGGCGCTGTAAGCCCTAAGTAAGTCCTACTGTATATAATGCTATTGCCTCTATTGCCTATGTTGCTCCGTAGCCTCCATAACCCTAATAAATAAGCCTAGAATAGATTATTAATAACAATACTATTCTCAAGGCTTCGCGTACGCGTTATTAATCCCTGCGGAACTAACATTATTAGTGTTAAAATAATGCTATTTATAGCACTATTTTATAGGCCCACTAGTTGCCTTGTTGCGTTGTTGTAACGTTAGTTACGAACGTTGCTTGTAGCGTCTGTTGTGACTTGCGTTCCTATAACTAACCCACGGGCTTGTATGACTAAGCTAACTAGGTTACCCTATAGGGAAGCTAAAATCGACTGTAACTAGGTAACTAGTAGTTATATAAAAGGCTAACGTATACTGTTTAAATCCTTGAATTTTCTGGATTTTATAGTTTATTTTATTAGTAGGGTTGTCTATTAAAATGCTTAGTTAGACTACCTAGGTAGCTAGTTTGTATGGCCGTGAGTTAATTTTTTATTTTTCCTATATAAATAAGTTTTATGGGGGATAAAAAGTAGCTCCTAAGACCTCTCTAGTAACCTAGATCCTCTAATATAGTTAGTAGGTCTATAAGGGGACTAGAAATCCTCTTATTGCTTATTAGACTATCTGTTAGCTAGGAATTAACTGTATTTAACTATTAAAAGCTCCTAATCTTAAAGAATAAGCTATAATCTAGTGAATTTAGAAGCCGCCGCATTAGAATCTAGTAGGGAGGTCTTCCTATCCCTCTAGCTAGATTCCCTTCCTATTTTTAATAGGTTATAAGCCTAGAAGGCCTATAGATTACTACATTACTGCGTTATTCTACTGTGATTACTGCTTGATTTTAGGTACTAGTTACTACTTACTATACCTATAGGCTCTTAAGATTACAAAGGAAACCACTAGAATTTAAAGCTCTTTATTTACTAGCACTACACATTATAACATTAGACCTTTAGTGTTAAAAATTAACTATAGCTATAACCTATAACCACCACATTGTAACCTATAACTATCTAGTTATAACCACAACCTCTTGTGATTCTATTTACTACTGCGACTATTATATTTAATATTATCTATAATAGTAAATACGCTATATCCTTCTAAAATCATTAGATATCTAGTATATTATATACTAGGCTTTTTAACCTATTACATTACGTTGCACGCACTATACATTACGTTGCGTTGCGTTATAGCTTCTGTAACCTATTATCTACGATTCCTATCCTTAGTGTTAAGAAAATTTTCTTAGAGACCCCTCTTCGCTATTTTTCTGCCTATGTATACTAAAGACTTACTTTTTAGACCTAAGGGCTGCCCTCTTAAACAGCCCTGCCACATATTTTACGTACATAACTAGATTGCAACACAAGTAATTTCTAGCGTGCGTTATTTACAATAGGAACGAATTTAGAGATTTAATATAGGGCTTTTAGAAAATAGCACCACCTAGTTATAAGGGTAAGGCCCTTGCTATAGGGTCTTCTAGCCCCCCTAGGGACCCTAGTAGGATAGATATAAAAGGTTAACTAGCTATTTAGGCTAGTGCTCTATAGCTATAGATACAAAGCTAAATTAAATAACAAGGCAAGACCTTATCTAATTTTATTAGGCATAGCAAGGAAAATTATATTAAAAATAAGGCTAGTATTAATAATCTTCTAGAGAAATTAACATAAACTATAACTATTATGTAAGGTCTTTAGGCTTCTAATAGACCTAAGGAAGAAAATACTAAGGTTCTAGAAGAAGACCTAGCTACTACTTTTATAAGCGTACCTTCTAGTAACTTATAAGCTACCTTTAATATAGGTACTATAAAGAAACTAAATAAGAAGGTTTACTCTATTCTAGAGGGAGCTAAGCTAAAAGGCCCTAAAAACTATAACTAGTGAAAGCAAGCCCTAAGCATATAATTTAGAGCCCTAGGATTACCTAAATTTATAGATAATCTAAGCCTAGTAAGCTATCTAGCTAACTATAACTAAGCTATTCTTTTAATAATATTAAGAGATAATTATTAACTAGGACTATAGGCTGCTATATATTAGCAAAAATCCCCTAAAGAAGCCTATAAAGTCCTTATTAGGTAGTATTCGCAGAGTGCTAAAATCTAGCGTAGTATACTATACGCTAGCTACCACTCCCTAAACTTTTTAAGTTATAAGGGATCTTTAGAGGCTTTTAATGCTAATTTTAATAATTTACTAGCTAGACTATAGCTTTATAGTGTAAAGATCGCCCCTATTAATTAAGTAAATTATTATATTAATACATTAAAGCAGACCTTCCCTAGTTAGGCTAAGAGACAAAGATTTACTATTAGAGCTTCTAGGGCATAAGGACTGCCTATAAATACCCTAAATTTACAGTTCCTTAAAGCGGACTTATTAGAAGAACAGAGGGATAAAACCTCCCCTATAGCTAAAGCCCTTAGTTATAAGGCTTCTAATAATAAGGGAAATTCTAAGGACTAGGAAAAGAAGTCTTCTAATCCTAACCCTAAGAAGGACTCTAACGCCACTAAAGAGTAGGATAAGAAGGATTTAAACCCTTCTAAGGCCTCTAAAAAGAAGCAGAAGAAGAAAAAGAGTAGTAACAGGGAAAAATAGAAAGGAAAAGAAGCTACTTTTACTTTAGGCTATACCCTAGCTATAGGATATGTTAAAGAATTAGATTCTAATAAATCTAGTAGTAATAATAGTAGTGATTCTAAGTCTAACTTAGATACCTCTAGTACCACTAGTAACACTACTAGTAAGCCTACTTTTAGCTACTCTAATAATGTAGTTAAAAACTCCCTTTTATATAATA
Organism: Epichloe amarillans; assembly: GCA_024072835.1. NCBI lineage: Eukaryota > Fungi > Ascomycota > Sordariomycetes > Hypocreales > Clavicipitaceae > Epichloe > Epichloe amarillans. The sequence goes on along the minus strand of CP099637.1, from coordinate 674,851 downwards.
CAGGTTCTTCCTATTACATTTGTAATAATAGGGCTTCTTTTAGGGACTTTAAACCTCTAAAGAAAGGTAAAACTAGCGCTATAATTACAGCAGGAGGACCTATTTATCCTAAAGGAAGAGGTATAGCTATTTTTAATGTTCTAGTTAAGAAAAATCCACTAGAATATAGGCCCTTAGCTTTACTAGATGCTCTATATTTCCTAGGCATAGATACTAACCTAGTTAGTGGGTTATCTTACTATCTAAAGGGAGGTTATCTAGCTAAAGACTAGCTATTCCTAGCTAATAAAAGCCCCTGTGGGTTACTAGAACCTGCTAAACATAGCTTTTTTCTATAGATTAAGGGGTAACCTACTCCTATAATCTATAAGCATTTAACTTACCTTTCCTTTATAGGCTCTTAATATTACAACTAATAACGATAACTAAGAGCTTATAAGACTAAATTAGGGTTTTCCTACCCTATAGAGGTTCAAATTCTATAACTAGCTTTTAATCCTAAGGAATATTAACGAATTAAAGAGCTAGAAGACAATAATTTAGAAGATTTAGCCCTATGTCCCACTAAAGCTTCTCCTAGTTAGGTATCTTCTATAGGGGGTTTAGAAGGTCTATACCCTAATAACTTAGGTGACAATAGTGGCTGTCTACTGCCCCTAGAGGCCTGTGATTCTTAAGAGGCCTAGCAATAGAGGGAGCTAGGGGATAATAGCCCTAAAAAGCTAGATTCTAGTTATAAGAAGTTACTAGATTTAGCCCTTCTTTAGCATATTTGATTAGGCTATATAGGCCTCCCTTTACTAAAGAAATCATTAAAATTAGCTAAAGGGATCCTTGATTTTTCCGCTATTAAAGAAAAGGATTTTAACTGCATAGCCTATATGTAATCTAAAGCTATTAGAAGACTAACTAAATAACCTATTTAGGACCCCCCTAGAGTTCTAGATATTCTAGAGGGAGATATAGTTAAAATTAAACCTATACCACACAATAAGAAGGCAATAGTCCTTATTCTTATTAATTAAAAATCCTAGTATGAATAGTTGTTAAAATAATGCTATTTATAGCACTATTTTATAGGCCCACTAGTTGCCTTGTTGCGTTGTTGCAACGTTAGTTACGAGCGTTGCTTGCAGCGTTGTTTGTTGTGACCTGCGTTCCCACAACTAACCCACGGGCTTGTATGACTAAGCCGACTAGGTTACCCTATAGGGAAGCTGAAATTAACTGTAACTAGGCAACTAGTAGTCATATAAAAGGCTAATATATACTGTTCAAATCCTTGAATTTTTCTGGATTTAATGGTATATTTTATAAATAGGGTTGTTTATTAAAGTGCTTAGTTAGGGCACCTAGGCAGCTAGTTTGTATGGCTATGAGTCGATTTTTTATTTTTCCTATATAAATAAGTTTTGCGGAAAATAAAAAGTAGCTCCTAAGACCTCTCTAGCGACCTAGATCCTTTAATACGGTTAGTAGGTCTATGAGGGGACTAGAAATCCTCTTATTGCTCGTTAGACTATCCGTACTAGCTAGGAATTAACTATATTTAACTATTAAAGCTCTCTATCTTGCAGAATACGCTATAATCTAGTGAATCTAGAAGCCACCGCATTAGAATCTAGTAGGGAGGTCTTCCTATCCCTCTAGCTAGATTCCCTTCCTATTTTCAATAGGTTATAAGCCCGGAAGGCCTATAGATTACTACATTACTACGTTATTCTACTGCAATTACTGCTTGATTTTAGGTACTGTTACTACCTACTATACCTATAGGCTCTTAAGATTACAAAGGAAACCACTAGAATTTAAAGCTCTTTATTTACTAGTACTACGCATCGCAACATCAGACCCTTAGTGTTAAAAATCATTTATAGCCGCAACCGCAACCACCACATTGCACCCGCAACCACCACATTGCAACCGTAACTATCTAGTTACAACTATAACCACTTTTAGTGATTCTATTCACTACTACAACCGTTATATTTAATATTATCTACAATAGTAAATATGCTACACCCTTTGAAATCATTAGACATCTAGTATATTATATACTAGGCTTTTTGACCTATTACATTACGTTACACGCACTATACATTACGTTGCGTTGCGTTATGGCTTCTGTAATACCTATTATCTACGATTCCTATCCTTAGTGTTAAGAAATTTTCTTAGAGATTCTTCTCCGCCATTTTTCTGCCCGCGTATACTAAAGACCCACTTTTTAGACCTAAGGGCTACCCTCTTAAACGGCCCTGCTACACAAATTACGTACGCAACTAGATTGTAACATAATTAATTTCTAGCGCGCGTTATTTGCAATAGGAATAAATTTAGAGATTTAACACAGGGACTTTTAGAAGATAGCACCACCTAGTTATAAGGGTAAGGCCCCTGCTATAGGGTCTTCTAGCCCCCCTAGGGACCCTAGTAGGATAGATATAGAAGGTTAACTAGCTATTTAGGCTAGTACTTTATACCTATAAAGTTAAATTAAACAATAAGGCAAGACCTTATCTAATTTTATTAGGCATAGCGAGGAAAATTATATTAAAAACGAGGCTAGCATTAATAATCTTCTAGAGAAATTAACGCAAACTATAACTATTATGCAAGGTCTTTAGGCTTCTAATAAACCTAAGGAAGAAAATACTAAGGTTCTAGAAGAAAACCTAGCTACTACTTTGACAAGCATACCTTCTAGTAACTTATAAGCTACCTTTAACATAGGTGCTATAAAGAAACTAAATAAGAAGGTTCACTCTATTCTAGAGGGAGCTAAGCTAAAAGGCCCTAAAAATTATAATTAGTGGAAGCAAGCCCTAAGCATATAATTTAGAGCCCTAGGATTACCTAAATTTATAGATAATCTAAGCTTAGTAGGCTATCTAGCTAACTGTGACTAAGCTATTCTTTTAATAATATTAAGAGATAGCTACTAACTAGACTATAGGCTACTATATGTTAGCAAAAATCCCCTAAAGAAGCCTATAAAGTCCTTATTAGGCAGTATTGTAGAGTGCTAAAATCTAGCGTGGTACACTATACGCTAGCTACCACTCCCTAAACTTTTTAAGTTATAAGGGATCTTTAGAGGCTTTTAATGCTAATTTTAATAATTTACTAGCTAGACTATAACTTTGTAGTGTAGAGATCGCCCCTATTAATTAAGTAAATCATTATATTAATGCATTAAAGCAGACCTTTCCTAGTTAGGCTAAGAGACAAAGATTTACTATTAGAGCTTCTAGGGCATAAGGACTGCCTATAAATACCCTAAATTTACAGTTCCTTATAGCGGATTTATTAGAAAAGTAGAGGGACAAAACCTCCCCTATAGCTAAAGCCCTTAGTTATAAGGCTTCTAATAATAACAAGGGAAATTCTAAGGACTAGGAAAAGAAGTCTTCTAATCCTAACCCTAAGAAGGACTCTAACGCCACTAAAGAGCAAGATAAGAAGGATTTAAACCCTTCTAAGGCCTCTAAAAAGAAGCAGAAGAAGAAAAAGAGTAGTAATAGGGAAAAACAGAAAGGAAAAGAAGCTGCTTTTGCTTTAGGCTATACCCTAGCCATAGGATACGTTAAAGAATTAGATTCTAATAAATCTAGTAGTAATAATAGTAGTAATTCTAATTCTAATTTAGATAGTTCTAGTGCCTCTACCACTAGTAACACTACTAGCAAGCCTACTTTTAGCTACTCTAACGATGTAGTTAAAAACTCCCTTTTGTATAATACGGGTTCTTCCTATTATATTTGTAATAATAGGGCTTCTTTTAGGGACTTTAAACCTCTAAAGAAAGGTAAAACTAGCGCTATAATTACAGTAGGAGGACCTATTTTTCCTAAAGGAAGAGGCATAGCTGTTTTTAACGTTCTAGTTAAGAAAAATCCACTAGAATATAGGCCTTTAGCTTTGCTAGATGCCCTATATTTCCTAGGCATAGATACTAACCTAGTTAGTGGGTTATCTCACTATCTAAAGGGAGGTTATCTAGCTAAAGACTAGCTATTCCTAGCTAATAAAAGCCCCTGTGGGTTACTAGAACCTGCTAAACATGGCTTTTTCCTATAGATTAAGGGGCAACCCACGCCTATAATCTGTAAGTATTTAACCTACCTCTCCTTTATAGGCTCTTAATATTACAACCAACAACAGCAACAACAACTAAGAGCTTATAAGACTAAATTAGGGTTTTCCTACCCTATAGAGGTTCAAATTCCGTAACTAGCTTTTAATCCTAAGGAATATTAACGAATTAAAGAGCTAGAAGACAATGATTTAGATAATTTAGCCCTATGTCCTACTAAAGCTCCTCCTAGTTAGGCATCTTCTACAGGGGGTTTAGAAGGTCTATACCCTAATAACTTAGGTAACAATAGTGGCTGTCTACTGCCCCTAGAGGCCTGTGATTCTTAAGAGGCCTAGCAACAGAGGGAGCTAGGGGATAATAGCCCTAAATCTAACCTAGATCCTAGTTATAAGAAGTTACTAGATCTAGCCCTTCTTTAGCACATCCGATTAGGCCATATAGGCCTCCCTTTACTAAAGAAATCATTGAAATTAGCTAAAGGGATCCCTGATTTTTCCGCTGTTAAAGAAAAGGATTTTAACTGCATAGCCTATATACAATCTAAAGCTATTAGAAGACTAACTAAACAACCTATTTAGGACCCCCCTAGAGTTCTAGATATTCTAGAGGGAGATACAGTTAAAATCGAACCTATACTATACAATAAGAAGGCTATAGTCCTTATTCTTATTAATTAAAAATCCCGGTATAAATAGTGCTTTTTATTAGCTAATAAAGAAGGTTTAACCCTTTCTTTAGCTATTAAGGGCTTCTTTAGAGCCCTAAAAAACCGATATAACGCGTATCCTAGGCACCTTCACTTTAACGGAGGTACTAAAATTAATAACGAACTTTAGTTATAGTTATCTTCTAAGGGAATTTGCTTTAGCACCTCTTGCCCTTATATTCACAAACAGAATAGGCTAGTTAAGAGGGCTATTAGGGTTATCCTAGACTAGCTTAGGGCTACACTTTAGTGGTCTAAGCTACCCTTATATCTATAGTCTTATATCCTTCTAGCTATAGTGGAATTAGTTAATATCACAGCTAATACAACTAAACCTTTAACCCCTAAGTAGCTATTTCTAGCTAATTTAGAGCCTAAGACTTCCTATAAGCCTAACTTTTCGAAAATTAGGGCTATAGGGTCTTATTATAAGGTCCTAATACCTCCGGAGCAAAGATCTAAGCTTTAAAAGCTAGCCCCTAGGACTATTCCTAGTTAGTTACTAGCTACTCTAGGTTCTACTGTTTATCTTATTTATATTCCCTCTAAAAGGTTAGTTATAAAGACTAGCTTTATTAAAATTATAGAGGATATAGGCTTTATAAGGTCCCCTAAGCCTTTAGGGACTAATCCTTTAGAGGGAGAAGCTAATATCTCACGAGATAATCTAGAAGTTTAGGATAGTTACCTAAAGCCTCCTAAAAGCTTAGTGCCCGCAGCGCCCGCAGCGCCTATACTAATAGCCCCTAGGGCAACTAACACAGCGCCTGCAACCCCTACAACGCCTGCAACGCCTCTAGCGCTACCCCTAGAGAGCCCTAGCTCTAGCGCCCCTAATAAGGGTGCTATTAAAAACCCGTTTTTAGATTTGGATTCTTTAATCAATTCTGATTCTATGGATATCAATGATTTTAATATATCTTCATACGTTAAGGAGATATGCTTTAAGGCATAACAAAGGTGTAAATTATCCACTAATAACGATTTGGATACCCCTAAGACCTAGAAATAAGCTTTAAAAAGTAAGGATAGTTAAAAATGGATAGATGTAACTTTTAACAAATTTAAACAGCTTCTAGCTACTAGAACCTTTAAATTTATAGGGATAGACTAAATTCCTAAGGGCTAGAGGGTTCTAAAGAATAGGCTTGTTTATAAGCTTAAAAAGGATAAAGAAAATAATCCTCTAAAGTACAAGGCCTAACTCGTTGCTAAAGGGTTTATGCAGATAGAAGGTTAAGATTAGATTAAAACCTACGCTATAACTAGCATTCCCCCTAGTTAGCGGATTTTACTAGCCCTAGCGGCTTGTAATAACTAGGAAGTTAAATAGGTTGATTTTATAGGGGCCTTTCTAAACAGTCTACTAAAGGAAGCTATCTATATGCAAATTCCTAATGGATTTACTAAGTTTGCTAAGTCTTTTACACCTAAAGTAGCTAAGTTACTTAAAAAGTATGGCTATAAACCCTCTTAAAAGCAGGTTATTTTCCTATAAAAGGCTTTATATAGATTAAAACAAAGCTCTAGAGAGTGGTAGCAGGTTTTAAAGGACCTTCTTTGGAAGCTAGGCTTTTAACCCCTTATATCTAACTTAGCTGTCTTCTTTAACCTAACTATATCTATATATATAGCGACTTATATAAATAACTGTCTTCTAATAGGACTAGATCTAGCTTATATTAATAGGCTAAAGAAGCTACTTTATAAAGCTTATCCTATAGAAGATCGTGGGCTAGTAGAATTTTTCCTAGGCGTTTAAATCACTAGAAATTAAAAGAAAGGGACCCTAACTATCCACTAGTCCTAGTATATTTCTGAAGCCCTAGAAAGATTTAATATAAAAGATGCTAGACCTATTAAAATTCCTCTATAACCTAGAATTATAAAACAGGTAGACCACCTAACTAAACCTCTTTCCCCCCTTAATTACAAGCTATATTAGAGTATTATAGGGACTATTATATACCTAATGCTTCTTACAAGACCTAATATTGCCTTTCTAGTTTAGTGGCTTTCTATAGCGCTAGCTAAGCCGTTTATAGAGTATCTTAATGCTTCTAAACATTTGCTTAGGTACCTTTTAGGCTCTATAGGTTATTCTATAACTTATAGAAGGTCTAAAGCTGCTATAGCTTTTGCAACCCTTATTGGCTTCTATAATAGCAACTTCGCGGGTGATAAGTCCTCTAAATTAACCTATGCTTATCTCTATAAGCTAGCTAAAGGACCTATTAGCTAGAAATCAAAGAAAGCAACTATAATAGCTTTATCTATATTAGAGGCTAAATCTAACGCCTTATGTGAAGCTATTAGGGAGCTAGAGTGGCTTTATAGTCTCTTTAAAGAGATAAAGCTACCTATAGCACCTCTAGTACTAATTTTTAGTAATAACTAAGGCGCTATTATAACCGCTAATAACCCTGCTCTTTATAGTAAAACAAAGCATACCCTGCTAAAATTTAACTATACTAGAGAAAAGGTACAGAAGGGTATAGCTAAGGTTATTTACATTAACACTAAAGAGATGCTTGCAAATGGTTTAACTAAGCCCCTGCCTAATAATAAATTTCAACAATTTATCTAACTATTAGGCCTTACGAATACAAAGGCTTAATCTAAACTAATAAAATCAACTAAAAAGTCGAAAAACCAAAAAATTAACAAAAACATTGGAATTACGCCTAAAAGTTATCAATTTTAAAAAAAAAAGTTACTGTTTTTAGTTAAAAGTTATTGGATTTATTGTTAAATTTATAGTTAACTTAGATATCTATTAAAGAGCTAAGTCTAGGTATTGAATTAGTTACCTTATACTTTTCTAGAGGGAGTGTTAAAATAATGCTATTTATAGCACTATTTTATAGGCCTACTAGTTGCCTTGTTGCGTTGTTGCAACGTTGGTTACGAGCGTTGCTTGCAGCGTTGTTTGTTATGACCTGCGTTCCCACAACTAACCCACAGGCTTGTATAACTAAGCCAACTAGGTTACCCTATAGGGAAGCTGAAATCGACTGTAACTAGGTAACTAGTAGTCGTATAAAAGGCTAATGTATACTGTTTGAATCCTTGAATTTTTCTGGATTTAATGGTATATTTTATAAATAGGGTTGTTTATTAAAGTGCTTAGTTAGGGCACCTAGGCAGCTAGTTTATATAGCTATGAGTTAATTTTTTATTTTTCCCATACAAATGAGTTTTGCGGAAAATAAAAAGTAGCTCCTAAGACCTCTCTAGCGACCTAGATCCTTTAATACGGTTAGTAGGTCTATAAGGGGACTAGAAATCCTCTTATTACTTGTTAGACTGTCTGTACTAGCTAGGAATTAACTATATTTAACTATTAAAGCTCTCTATCTTGCAGAATACGCTATAATCTAGTGAATCTAGAAGCCGCCGCATTAGAATCTAGTAGGGAGGTCTTCCTATCCCTCTAGCTAGATTCCCTTCCCATTTTCAATAATAGTGCTTTTTATTAGCTAATAAAGAAGGTTTAACCCTTTCTTTAGCTATTAAGGGCTTCTTTAGGGCCCCCAAAAACCAATATAACGCGTATCCTAGGCACCTTTACTTTAACGAAGGTACTAAAATTAATAACGAACTTTAGTTATAGTTATCTTCTAAGGGAATTTGCTTTAGCACCTCTTGCCCCTATATTTACAAATAGAATGGGCTAGTTAAGAGGGCTATTAGGGTTATCCTAGACTAGCTTAGGGCTACACTTTAGTGGTCTAAGCTGCCCTTATATCTATAGTCTTATATCCTTCTAGCTATAGTGGAATTAGTTAATATTATAGCTAATATAACTAAACCTTTAACCCCTAAGCAGCTATTTCTAGCTAATTTAGAGCCTAAGACTTCCTATAAGCCTAACTTCTTGAAAATTAGGGCTATAGGGTCTTATTGTGAGGTCCTAATACCTCTAGAGCAAAGATCTAAGCTTTAAAAGCTAGCCCCTAGGACTATCCCTAGTTAGTTACTAGCTACTCTAGGTTTTACTATCTATCTTGTTTATATTCCCTCTAAAAGGTTAGTTATAAAGACTAGCTTTGTTAAAATTATAGAGGATATAGGCTTTATAGGGTCCCCTAAGCCTTTAGGGACTAATCCTTTAGAGGGAGAAGCTAATATCTTATAAGATAATCTAGAAGTTTAGGATAGTTACCTAAAGCCTCCTAAAAGCTTAGCGCCCGCAGCGCCCGTAATGCCTATAATAATAGCCCCTAGGGCGACTGATATAGCGCCTACGACAGCGCCTGTAACGCCTCTAGCGCTACCCCTAGAGAGCCATAGCTCTAGCGCCCCTAATAAGGGTGCTATTAAAGAACCGTTTTGAGATTTGGATTCTTTAATTAATTCTAATTCTATGGATATTAATGATTTTAATATATCTTCATATATTAAGGAGATATGCTTTAAGGCATAATAAAGGGCTAAATTATCCACTAAAAACAACGATTTAGATACCCCTAAGACCTAGAAACAAGCTTTAAAAAGCAAGGATAGTTAAAAATAGATAGATGTAATATTAAACGAATTTAAATAGCTTCTAGCTGCCAGAACCTTTAAATTTATAGGGATAGACTAAATTCCTAAGGGCTAGAGGGTTTTAAAAAATAGGCTTGTTTATAAGCTTAAAAAGGATAAAGAAAATAATCCTCTAAAGTATAAGGCCTAACTCGTTGCTAAAGGGTTTATGCAGATAGAAGGTTAAGATTATATTAAAACCTACGCTATAACTAGCATTCCCCCTAGTTAGCGGATTTTACTAGCCCTAGTGGCTTGTAATAACTAGGAAGTTAAATAGGTTAATTTTATAGGGGCCTTTCTAAATAGTCTACTAAAGGAAGCTATCTATATGCAAATTCCTAATGGATTCACTAAATTTGCTAAGTCTACACCTAAAGTAGCTAAGTTACTTAAGAAGTATAGCTATAAACCCTCTTAAAAGCAGGTTATTTTCCTATAAAAAGCTTTATATAAATTAAAACAAAGCTCTAGAGAGTGGCAATAGGTTTTAAAGGACCTTCTTTAGAAGCTAGGCTTTTAACCCCTTATATCTGACCTAGCTATCTTCTTTAACCTAACTATATCTACATATATAGTGACTTATGTGAATAACTGCCTTCTAATAGGACTAGACCTAGCTTATATTAATAGGCTAAAGAAGCTACTTTATAAAGCTTATCCTATAGAAGACCATAGGCTAGCTAAATTTTTCCTAGGCGTTTAAATCACTAGAAATTAAAAGAAAGGGACCCTAACTATTCACTAGTCCTAGTATATTTCTAAAGCTCTAGAAAGATTTAATATAAAGGATACTAGACCTATTAAAATTCCTCTATAACTAGGAATTATAAAATAGGTAGACTACCTAACTAAACCTCTTTCCCCCCCTAATCACAAGCTATATTAGAGTATTATAGGGACTATTATATACCTAATGCTCCTTATAAGACCTAATATTGCCTTTCTAGTTTAGTGGCTTTTCACAGCGCTAGCTAAGCTATTTATAGAGTATCTTAATGCTTCTAAACATTTGCTTAGGACCTTTTAGGCTCTATAGGTTATTCTATAACTTATAGAAGGTCTAAAGCTACTATAGCTTTTGCAACCCTTATTAGCTTCTGTGATAGTGACTTCGCAGGTGACAAGTCCTCTAAATTAACCTATGCTTATCTCTATAAGCTAGCTAAAGGACCTATTAGCTAGAAATTAAAGAAAGCAACTATAATAGCTTTATTTACATTAGAGGCTAAATCTAACGCCTTATGTGAAGCTATTAGGGAGCTAGAGTGGCTTTATAGTCTCTTTAAAGAGATAAAGCTACCTATAGCACCTCTAGTACTAATTTTTAGTGATAACTAAGGCGCTATTATAACCACTAATAACCCTGCTCTTTATAGCAAAATAAAGCATACCCTACTAAAATTTAACTATACTAGAGAAAAGGTATAGAAGGGTATAGCTAAGGTTATTTATATTAACACTAAAGAGATACCTGCAGATAGTTTAACTAAGCCCCTGCCTAATGATAAATTTTAACAATTTATCTAACTATTAGGTCTTATAAATACAAAGGCCTAGTTTAAAACTAACTAAAAAGTTGAAAAACTGAAAAATCAACAAAAACACTGGAATTACGCCTAAAAGTTATCGATTTTACTGTTTTTAGTTTTCAAAAGTTATTAGATTTATTATTGAATTTATGGTTAACTTAGATATCTATTAAAGAGCTAAGTCTAGGTATTGAATTAGTTACCTTATACTTTTCTAGAGGGAGTGTTAAAATAATGCTATTTATAGCACTATTTTATAGGCCCACTAGTTGCCTTGTTATGTTATTGCAACGTTAGTTACAAACGTTGCTTGCAGCGTCTGTTATGACTTGCGTTCCTATAACTAACCCATGGGCTTGTATGACTAAGCTAACTAGGTTACCCTATAGGGAAGCTAAAATTAACTGTAACTAGGCAACTAGTAGTTATATAAAAGGCTAACGTATACTATTTAAATCCTTAAATTTTTCTGGATTTAATAGTATATTTTATTAGTAGGGTTATCTATTAAAATGCTTAGTTAGACTACCTAGGCAGCTAGTTTATATAGCTATAAGTCGATTTTTTATTTTTCCTATATAAATAAGTTTTACGGAAAATAAAAAGTAGCTCCTAAGACCTCTCTAGTGACCTAGATCCTCCGATATAGTTAGTAGGTCTATAAGGGGACTAGAAATCCTCTTATTGCTTGTTAGACTATTTGTTAGCTAGGAATTAACTGTATTTAACTATTAAAAGCTCCTAATCTTAAAGAATAAGCTATAATCTAGTGAATCTAGAAGCCGCCGCGTTAGAATCTAGTAGTGAGGTCTTCCTATCCCTCCAGCTAGATTCCCTTCCCATTTTCAACAATTAGATTATTTATTTAGCTAGGAATTAACTATACTTAACTATCTATGCTCTGTATCTTAAATTATTAAGTGTAATCTCGTTATCTAGAAGCCACTGCGAAGGAATCTACTAGGGAGGTCTTCCTATCCCTCTAGCTAGATTCCCCTTCCATTTCTAATAATAAGCCTTACCTAAATTAGCCTTTTTCGCACTGGAGGGGGTGGTCGCAAACTTTTGGCCTGTCACTGTAGTTAGTAAACAGCTATATCTTAGCTAGTAAATCTAAAGCTATTTAAAAGCCTAGCTAAAAATAGGGAGATAATTATAGGCATTACTTATAATATATAGTATACTAGCGCACCCTATATATATAGGCTATGCCTTAGGGCTAGGTTTACATAACACTAGTAAGCGACTAGCTATAAGCTAGTGACTCGTATGCATAACACTAGTCAAATACCAGAGCCCCTATACCTCTTGCCTAGCTATCGTTGTTCTCACATTATCACAGCTAGCTTCCGAACGCTCACTTCTTTTTCTCCCTGCGCTTCTTCTGAGAAGATAGGGCTGATGAAGTCAGCGCGCCCATGTTAGGGTTATTGGCTATTCTTTGTGAGAGCAATTGACCTCCCGTGACCCCTCGAACCTGCTGGGCCTCACGCCCCGACGACTCAGCCAACCTTTCAGCCTTCTCTCGATTCTCCATGGCCTCGGCTCTTCAAATAACAAGAGGACGGCTTAGCATTGCTCTGAAGAGGCTTCGGTGAATTTGTATGGCTTACCGCTCATTTGCCGTAAAGTTGGCTGGCAAATCCTGTCTGCTTGTGTGCAAGGTATAAAACACCGCACCGCCTTTAGCCGTAAACCGGGTATAGTTCTGGTTAATGATAACATCGTTGATCTCCCATAGCTGTAGTTGATCAATCTGAGATATGTTACTAGAACTATTACCGTGGTTGTTACCCTTCTCGTCGTCTTTTCCCATAACGGCGGCAACTTAATAATGCTTGAATGTAGAGATGTATAAAGAGTGGGCGAGCTTAGTGAAGAAAATGGAATAGAAGGAGGGGCAGGCAGAATAAGAGGGCCTCTGTACCTCTTTTTTTGAATGCGCATTTCCTTAACTCGTACATGTACTGTTAGGAGCATAGAGGTCAGAGACAGCGTGATCACATGGTGGAACCTCGGTTTCCTCGGTTGACTATGTACTATCGCAAGGCATATGTATAGGGAGTACTCCGTAATTCACGCACAAATTAGTGGCCAGTCGGCTGCGCCTCTTTTTTTCGTGCGATAACTACTCCGTACTCCGTAAGGTTCTCGTAAGCCACCACGCTGATTGGCCTCCCGTCCCGCCAAGTCATGTCATCTTGCATGTATCCCGTATATTCAGTAATGCGGTTTCCCGCTCTAAACCCTTGTGCTCGGCTCTTCATTAATCACATCCCTCGAATGGATCTGCCGACATCAAACCCCTTATCACCCTCATAATGCAGCAAAGGATCCTTTTTGCCTTTCTGTGCTCGCGCCATGCCAGCCTTGACCATCGAACAAGATCGAACGGATCAGCCTCATCAGGCACAACCACAACCACACACCCTTAATTCAGTATCCGACTCGGGATCGCTGGCAAAAGCACTTGACGATGACGACAATGTTCTGGTGCCGATGCGCTATCCGCTTCTAAGGGAGGCATTCCTCGCGTCCCTCGAGAGCAAGAGAGATGACATCGAGGCAGCAGTTCGGCTCCACCTAGGAGTTCAGCACTGTCACTTGGGCGTCCGTGAGGTCTGGAGTTCGGGCTCTTTCAACGTCGCCCTTCCGATCTTTATATCCCAGAACCGAACTGTATATATGCGCATCCCTTTGCCGTATCGCGTTGGCGAAGCCCATTGTCCGGGCAACGTGGAAGAGAAGCTCCAGACCGAAATTGCCACCTATATGTGGCTGCGTCAAAATTGCCCCGACGTCCAAATTCCCACATTGCATGCGTTTGGGCTGCCTGACGGGTCAACGGTAAACTCTGATCATTTCGCGTTCCTGGCCGACCCTGTTAACATGAGATATAGTTCACACATCCACTCCACACTCCTTTCTGGGAAAGGACCTGGTGGGCGCTCAAACGCTTCTTTTGCTTCCTGCTCGGGCGTCCGGTACCCGCTCATCATGTCAAACGTACCATTCGTCATTCAATCGACCCTGGCTTTCTACTCCTCAGCAAGGCACGCGGCCGAAGTCTCGCCTGTTCGTGGCTAGATCACTGCCACGACAGGGCCTACCGAGAGCGGCTGTTCCGCAGCCTTGCACGTATATCACTCTCACTCAATGCTGTTCCCTTATCTCGCATTGGGGCATTGAGGCTCCAGCCGGATGCATCTTTCGCCCTGTGCAATCGGCCGCTTAGCTGCTATTTTCAAATGTCAGAGAACGAGGGCATTCCAACGGATATTCCGCGCCATCGCACATACACCCAGGTCGAATCCTACCTCTCGGATCTTCTGACTTTCCAAGATAATAAGATCCGTCATCAGCCCAACGCAGTACAAAGCGAGGCAGACGGCAAGATGCAGCTCGCCGCGCTGGTCGCCCTACGGGCCACAATGCACCACTTTATCCGCCCAGAGTGTCGCGACGGACCGTTCTTCCTCCGCCTGACAGACTTGCACCAGAACAATATTTTCGTGGATGAAGACTGGAACATTGTGACGGTTATCGATCTCGAGTGGGCGCATGCTGTGCCTCGGGAAATGCATCTTCCCCCATTCTGGCTTTCATCAAGGAAAGCATTGGACTGTTTTGAAGACGAGGCTGCCATCACTGATTACGAGGCGATACTAGAGGAATACTGGACAATTTACGAGACCGAGGAGAGGAAACGCAATGGTACCGTCGTCCAAGCACCACTACAACGTGACGTGTGGGCCAGAGGGAGCTTCTGGTACTTCGAAGCTCTCAGGGTACCAAGGGGCATGTATACGCTGTTTAATAGGCATATCCAGCCGCTATACAATAAGGAGCATCCCGATCGGAAGATTTTTGACGATGTCTTCTATTGGTATTGGGGATTTGGCGCACAGGATCTGATCGACAAGAAGCTAAGGGATAAGGAAAAGTACGTAGCTAGTGTGCGAGAGGCGTTTACGGAAGGCTCGTCAAAGAACTGAAGACAATCTACTTTCATGTGGCCTCGGATGTGAACCTAGAAGAAGATAAATGGCCATGGAGCGCATTCTCGGCCGGCCTGTCACAGTACGTACCCTGGTATTGTGTGTCGGAACGTGGCCTGTGGATGAATGCTGACAACTAACAGGTCCTCTATCCTCTACATTCACGTACACAAGACGTGGAGACATGGCTAGTTGTTGAAAGAAACGTGTTCGCGAGAATTCCCACCCGACAAGTCACAGGGAGTAATGCTACCAGGAGGTTGAGGTGCCGATTGTGAGCTCGGATGGTTGGTTAGGCGAGGCGCCTGAAACTCGGTGCAGATTCCCAAACCGACTCGCTTTTGTAAAGTACTCATTCTGCTTCGAAAAATTCATTCTCTCTCATTGCTCTCGTTGCTCTCCGTGCTTTCATTGGCCGTTTCCTGGGAAAAAAAAGCGCGAACCTCAAAGTTGAACCCGAGCAATTTCCCGAATGCGAAAAAAAAAAGCATCAATCCATGCAAACCTCTGGACGCACAACCACCTGCTTCCTCACAACTACCATGCGCAAGACAGGCTCATCTTCATACTTAGTCTTGTCATCTCCTTGTTCTTGTTTGCATTGCCGTCCGCATCTTCTCGGGTCGCCCCTATGCACAGATATTTCTCTAGGGCAGACATACACTTTTTGCCTACCCCATGTTGGATAGAAGTCCACCGCAGTGCCAGAATTTGACGTAAAGTTTTTCGAGCTACAATGCTCATCCGTTTCAATTGCGTACGACACATGAATCGCCTCCAAATAGCGCTTGTTCTTCAGCCACTCGTGCAGTCGAAGTATGCCAAAGTACGTTGCCTCGGCCTGAAGAGCAAGGTAGAGGCCGAAGTCATGGCCTCGCACCTGATCATAGAAGATCGGGCAGATGGAGTGGCGGAGGTAGCGAAGGATGTGCTCGAACAGGGAGGGATCCGAGTCGATGAAGTACGACCCGTCATCGAGCGTGCTGGCCCATCTCCCGGAGAGGAGGGATGTGAAGTAGGCGCTCTCAGCGACCAAGGTTTGTTCGGTAGTGGTGAACAAGCGCTCGCCGACACGAAGTTTGATGCGCACGTCGGTGGCAGTGGCACGAGGCTGCTGAAATGATACCTCGCTGGACCCTTCGGCGGAGGGACTTGTAGGTGAGAGATTGTCGCGAAAAGAGCTCATGATTGAACGCAAAGTCGATTTTTTTTTCGAGCTAGCTTGGTCTGCAATACTGAAGAGATTGAGCCGGGATGTGAGATGGTGATGATGTGGTGGTGTAAATATGCGAATGAGAACAGCGAAGATGTTTTGAAGAAAATACTTCACAGGTGTTTTTGCACGAGGCTGTGAGAAACTTTTTCGTTTTCTTTCAAACAAAAGTGTGGGACGGGCGGCTGCCTGCGAGACGAAGCAAGGGGCAGTCAGTGAATGATGAAAGTCCACCGCCAACACTTTGTTTTCGTGCGGGATGGATGCGGTTCGTGGTGAATGAATACCGGGGATTCCATGTCGGATACTTGCAGACGTCGTTTGATGACGGGCCCGTGGTCTGATGACACAACGTTCCATCCATGGATTGGATCCATCCATGGGTCATTACTGCAAGTGATTCGTTGTTTTGTTTTTTTTTTCGGAGCGACGTTTATTATCCCTTCCTTACCATTCTAATCTATCGTCGCACACCAGCTCAACGTCAAATCTCTCCTGCCTCTTCCACACCCTGCCCGGCACGTTCAGCCCGGCCACGATGCCTCGCAGGTCCGTGATCATGCCGCCCGGTCCGCTCGCAAATACGACCGTCCTGCCCGAGACCGTCGACTCGACAAAGTCGCCCACCAGCCTCCTCAGGTCGGGATGGCGGCCTTTGTCGGCTGATCCGTCGCCAATCTTGTCGACCGAGAGGCCGGCCGGTTCGCAGACGACGTTGACGTCGCAGGGACAAATGTCCTCGGAAGAGGATGAGGATGAGGATGACCCGACATCGGCGACTCGACCTCCGCCACCAGTCTTGCCGCAATTGTTGGCAAGCTTTTCACTCGAACCACCTGCGGCATCTCTGGTTGCGAAGAGCGAGATTGTCAGACCCAGCTCCTTTTGGAATCTGCGCAGAATCGCCATTTCCTCCTCCACCCACTCGACATTGTTGGAGTGTCGCATGGCCCAGACGAGCGCGATTCTGCGATCGGTCGGTGCGCGGGTGCGGGTGCGGGTGCGAGTCCGGGCGAGGTCCAGTAGAATGGGGAGAACGAATGTGATGCCCGTGCCGCCGGCGACGCAGACAATGTTGGTGTCCCCGTCGACCTTGTCCGTGAGGTCTTCGCCATAGCCGCCGGTCAAGAGGACGGGTGTGGTGGAAACGGCGGCATGGTCGTCTGCCGTGCCGGCGATTTTCTTGAGTGCCAGCTCCGCGACCTTTCTGGTCTCGCCGGACTTGGCGCGCACAATGTACGAGTGCTTGACGACGCCGTTTTCGACCGCGGGCGCGTTCAGCGGGGTGAACGGGTGAGACTGCCAGATGCTCGACTCGGTGAAGCACAGGTAGTAGTGCTGGCCAATCTTCCACGGGTCCTGCTCGTTTTCCAGGTCCAACCGCAGCACGTCGCCGTGCTCCGGGTCCGGGAACCGCGTAATGGTCGCCGGGGCCGGCCTGAACACGGCGTAGCCGGAGCTCGTCGGACGGTAGTGCAGCATGGCGGTGCGCACGAGACGGGCACCGCGGTCGATCCCCCATAGAACGAAAGCAGGGACCAGGAAGCACTCGAGCTTGCTCCAGTGTGCCCAGCAGGCACCGATGTACACCATGGCCAGGACATAGTGCGCCTTGCGAAAGAAGTCGTAGCCCGTGGCCCGGGTTCCCCACGGCGTGCTCAGCACCAAGAGGAGAAGCAGCAGGATCATGGCGACGATGCCCCAGATGATGTAGGGCTGCACGACCCATTCGCGGGCAACCTCGGGCTGGGGCTGGTAGAGCCTGACCTCGACGATGCACCAGCCAATGGTGTGGAGGGCCGACTGGACGACGATGATGTAGCCCAGCCACCGGTGCAGGAAGTTGAAGCTTTGGTAGGGCACGCCGGTCAGGATGGTCAGCAGCGACTCTCGACTGCTGAGCATGATGGACAGCGGCGTCAGCGCATACGCGAGCACGCCCACTCGGTCGGCCCAGGGCCCCAGGCTCACTCGGGTGTTGTACACGCCCGGGAGCTTCTTGACTGGCGTCACCCAGGTGCTGTACGTGATGCCGACGAAGCTCCAGATCAAGAGGTACGCCGCCAGCAGCGCCAGAACGACCACCTGGAAGCGCGTTGTCCGCCCGAACAAGAAGTGGTTCGCGTCCCTGAGCAGGAGCCGTCTCGAGGCAGCGGCAGCAGTCTTCCAGAGCTTGGTGAGGGCGCCATGGTCGGATCTGGTGCTTCTCTGCCATGTTCCCTGGACAGCAGGACGACTCGCGCGTCTCAGGAGCGCCCATGACAGCAAGACGGCGAGAATGGTCGCCCACAGGATTCCCGTGTAGACCAGTCCCAAGTCATGCGCCGAGTAGACAACATCGAGATAGGTACACGTGCCAGCGTCATTCTTGCACGGGATGATCCTGTCGGGATAGCCCCAATGAGTCTGGACGTCACCCCCCTGGGAAGGGTCCTGAATATGACGTGGGTCCAACATTGCGAATGGAAAAGTCGGGCTTCTCTGCCTGCGCAATTTACTCGCTGTGGGTGAGGGGGGGGTGAGAGCGGAATAAAGAGAAACGGAAAAAAAAAAAACAATGGAACGTGTGCGGTAGAGCAAATGCAACGGAAACACGGGAAGAAGATGTCTTAAAGCAAGCGATGATGGGTCGCACAGACTTGGCTTCTGCAGCCATGCGAGCCGAAGACATGGGCTTTTTGTTTGATGAAAGAAAGAAGCGAATACGAGGGAAGAAAAAGAGATGGAAAAACTGCATCAAACTTGCTCACCCTGCATCCAATCGCAGGCCTGGTCATTCCATCATTTTTCGAGGGGGGGGGGTTCCGACGGATTGGGTGTTGGCAAAGTCGTGGTCGAAACCGATCCATTGTGAAAGCGTGAAAGCGTGAAAGCGTGAAAGCGTGAAAGCGTGAAAGCACCCGCAAACAAACGCACGATCTGTTGTCGACGGAATCGCCCCAACCCGGATGGCCCTAACCCGGATGGCAACGAACGCAAGGACCCGTCATCGCGGTCGGATCGTGAGCTTATTTCGGGGGGGGGGGGGGGGGGGGGGGCCGCGGTTGAGCATGAATGAGCAAGTTTTGCGGAGCCCGTGGTGGTCGCGCCGGCCGGGGGTGTCGGCGAATCACGAGGCGGCGTCGGATCAGATTGAGTAGTTCCAAGACTTGTTGCCTTTTCTGAGTCTCTTGGCTTTGGCCGTTCCCGGACTTGGCGTTGGCGCAACCAGCCTTAAACTTGGGGGCGCACGGGCGATATCTGGACGCAACGGACAAGGTTGCATTGTTTGTATAAGTGTGAAACGGGCCCGATTTCAGACGGCGGAGGGGTTTAGTCTTTTTTTTTTTTCCCGGTGGTTTTGCGTTTCGTTTTATTCGTTGTCCTGCTTGGGCCTGTGAGACGATCGAGAACCAGCTCAACTCTCTGCATGCGACCGGACCGGTGAGCGCGTTTCTTGATTGCCACTTTCCATGCCCTGGATTGGAAACTTGTCGCGAATATTCAATAGTTCCCATCGGCCCGAGCGACAGAAAAATAAACCCCCCCCCCCCCCCGAAAACAAAAAAGGCACGCTGCCTTGCGACAAGCGACCGCTTCCCCTCTCTCCCCAGCCCAGTCTTCTCGGACATTGCACGCAAGTCTTCGTTTTGTCGTCGCGCGCTTTGTTTCTCAAGAATGGATATGCACAGCCACGTCGGCCCCGAGGGCGCAGGTTGCAAGATTTCTGTAAGATCAAGCCTCCACTCATGGGGGGGGGGGGAACAAAGGCTAATCTTGCAAAAAACTCGGTCTCGCCAATGATCAATTAGATGCTCTGGAACTGGTACACCATCGACGCATGCTTCCTCACGCCAGACTGGCACATCACCAACAATGGCATGTTCGCCGCCACCTGCGTCGGCGTCATCCTGCTCGTCATGCTCGTCGAGCTCTTCCGGCGCCTCGGAAAAGAATACGACGCCTTTTTGCTGCGGCAGTTCCGGCGCGGGTCGTCGTCGTCGTCGTCGTCGTCGAGACGATGCGTCGACGACGACGGCGGCAGCAGCAGCTTCGTCGTCACGTTCCGCGCCACGTTTCTGCAGCAGTTGACGCGGTCGGTTCTGCATGCCCTGACGTTTGGCGCCGCGTACATCGTCATGCTGCTGGCCATGTACTTCAACGGCTACGTCATCATCTGCATCTTCATCGGCGCCGGCCTGGGCAAGTTCTTCTGCGACTGGTTGGAGGTCAAGATGGATGTTGAGGCGAGGCACGGAGAGGACACGGGCGTCAAGGGCATCGAGGAGCCGAGCGTGTGCTGCGGGTGAGAGGTGAGAGGTGAGAGGTGAGAGGTGAGAGGTGCGAGGTGTAGACTCACATTTTTGCAGCCATGATATATATATATATATATATATATGTGTGTGTGTGTGTGTGTGTGTGTGTATAGTATGCATACACAATTATGAAAACACGCCACGAAACGCAAGCCATGCCAAGAGCGTCAGCTCCGAGCGTAGGCGTGCGTGTCCACCAACTGGTCAACACAATGGCGCAGTGCATCTCGACGTTGTTCATCCAGCAGAGAGGATTCCTTGTGGGAGACACCACTTGTGGTTGTTTATGGTGTTTTCTTGTTTTTTTTTTTTAGTTTCACCAGGGTGGAACTCGGGGCGGTTCTCACCCCGTGTGGTTGCGCAGCAAATGCATGTCTTTTGTGTTCTTCATGGGACAAATGGAGCATCTATTGGTGAGGCGACGTCACGCCGCGGTCGATCGCATGGAAATTCACGGCAGTGGGTTTCACCAGGGCTGTCCTGTTACGTAGGTTGATGACCGGGAATCTCGACTACCTCTGTATCGGGCAATGGTCGTTCTACATCTCAAGTCTGTCTAATTTCAAAAATCTCAATTCTGTCTGCATCTCAAGTCTGTCTAATCTCAAAAATCTCAAATCCGTCAGCATCTCAAAAATCTTAAATCTGTCAGCATCTCGAAAATCTCAAAAATCTCCATTCCGTCAGCATCTCAAAAATCTCAAAAATTCCAATTGCGTCAGCATCTCAAACATCACAATCCGTCAGCATCTCAAAAATCTCAATTCCGTCAGCATCTCAAACATCACAATCCGTCTACATCTCAACCGATTTCCACCATGCAGTGACATGACCTAAGCTTTCTGATCGAACCAGCTTCCACTTTTTCGATCCTGTCATCATTTCACTCGCTCGTATTGTCGGATGACTGATCCCAGCGGGCTTAGGTACGGCATGGAGAACATTCGTGTTGACGCCTTTCAGACGCGATCAGATCGATTGCCGTTGCCGTTCGCCTGGGATCGATGGCCATTGCCGTTCACCTGCGATCGAGTACCGTTGCCGTTCACCGGGGATCGAGTACCGTTGCCGTTCACCTGCGATCGAGTGCCGTTGCCGTTCACCTGCGATCGAGTGCCGTTGCCGTTCACCGGGGATCCGGTGCCATTGCCGTTCACCTGGGATCGAGTGCCGTTGCCGTTCACCGGGGATCGAGTGCCATTGCCGTTCACCTGGGTACGGGGGGAATCAGCCCGCACACGAGCGGGGTTATACACCCGCGTACCACCAGGCTCCCTACTGTTCATAAGGGTGGTCATCTCGGCACGATGTGCAAGTCGTTCTCTGTCGGTGTTTGGATCAACCGGGCCACGCGCGGGCCAGTGCAGACTGAGGCGTGTGAGCCCTCGGATTACTTCAGCGCGGAAATCATCCGATTCTTGATAGACTCCATAGACTCCATTCGTCTGTTGATGCACTCCATTGGCTCCATTCGTCTGTCGATGCACTCCATTGACTCCATTGGTCTCTTGACGCGCTCCATTGATGCCATTCGTCTGTTGACGCACTTCAATGACTCCATTCGTCTGCTGATGCACTCCATTGGCTCCATTCGTCTGTCGATGCACTCCATTGACTCCATTGGTCTCTTGACGCGCTCCATTGACTCCATTCGTCATGGAATTCTGACTGCTTGCCGAGGACCAGGCTCCGCTCACACTACCGACTGCTGAGAGCGGTGGACGAACTGGTCCGCCTCTCGCGGCGTTGGCAGGCGCGCTGCGTTCGTCAAACCGGGTTACCAGTGGATCCAGAGGAGGTCGTGTCGAGCCCCGATCAGCACGGCGACGGGCGTTGTTTCGGTCAGTGGGCTCCATCCTGGCAGAGCGTGATGGAAGGCTGGCGAGGACAAGATGACAAGGGGTCGATGTTGGCGATTTGCGCTGTGAACGATTCTGTCGAGATGCTCCGTGCTCGGCTTCTGATGTTGCGTTGGCCAACCGAAAGACGTCGAATGTTGAATGCCTGGCCTCGTCTATATATGCCACTTGCACGAACAACGGTGGTTGCTTCCGTTCCTTGTTCACGGAATGAGTTTGAACAACAAGCTCCATCTTGTTCCATCGCGCAGTGTCAATCGTCACAAGAAATGATCCCACGATCGGGTGACTGGCGCGCTATGGATCAATGGACCAAGACAAGAAGAAAACGAAAATTGCCATGTTCCCACCATGCGCCGGTGGGAGACGATGAGCGTGAACGGCGTTGTTCTTTGTTGCTCTTCATTGTTCAACACCTGGCTTTCTTTCCTCGAATTCTTGTTCACCGTTCACGATGAAGTCCGACGGGGACCCTGTTCCATGGTACGTAGGTCTGTTCGCAATCATTCGGCGCCGTATCGTCACTGAAGTCATGGTGTGTGATTTCAGAAATGCTTGTTCCGTGAACAATCGCCCTCCCCCGTTGAGCGTTCACGTCGAGAGAAATCGAGTCAGTTCACATTTCGGATCGCTGTGAGCTCGCTTCCCACGGAGTACGCCAGGCAGACAGTGAGTAGATTGATGACTTTCGGCAAGGGCAATGCCAACAATGGACCGCGTTGGACAAAGACCGTGAACACCCCGACTCGGGTTGTGCATCGTGGCCGCAATGAATAGCAAATGTATGTTTGTTAACCAAGTAAAAGAGCAAGCTATACGAGCAAGCCATACTTGTCGTTGGACTTGAACCCTGCCGCAATATCGATAATGATAATGATAACGGGTTGAAACAGAACCTACCGGATCCGGCGTTGAACGCTACATAATCTGTAATGGTAATGGCTGCTCTTAACACGAGCCCGGTTAGCTTAGTGGTAGAGCGTTGCACTTGGTACGTCGCATCCCAGACCCACGCCCTTGACCCACAACTAATCCAATCCAGTAATCCAAGCCATGCAAAGGTCATTCGTTCGACTCGGATACGGGGCAGTTCTTTTTTTTGGCTCACTTAATTCACATTTTCCTCTTGGCCTCGCATTCAATCTGCCACGTTTTATCATGACTATTCTTTTTTTCTTTTGTCTCATATGACTAACCACATGGACAGCACAGCAGTTACCGGACGAGGGTGGTCGATTCTGCAAAACGGCAGTCAATTAGGGCAGGTGGCACTCTGACTTTCAGCAACACAGGCGGCAGATTTCACCTTTACAGACCAATTCAAAGTCATGTTTGTTGTTGTTGATCATCCGATACTTATTAGCATTCGGTATTCGCTACATGGAAATCTCGCCAGGACACAACACACAGAGCACGCTGCGGAGGTAAAATAAAGTCAACTTACCGTGTGGGTGTTTACCATGCAATTTAATCTAGAATAGAAAGACCTCGTAGGAAAGTACTTTACTAGCAGTAGCTATTTCTTTACACTTCTGAAGCGGAGAGAAAGAAGAAGAAAAGAAAGCGGAAGCGGAAGCGGAAGCCAAAGGGTCTTGACCCTGCCTGGCGGTGCCTGGCGGTGCCTGCCGAGAATGACTCTAATTCGCTACCCTACATCAATATATCACGTCCTGGTCGATCTTTTAGTCACGGTGCTTTGTTCGATCCTCCTTCCACGTCATTTGGCCGTCACGCGGGTCAAGAGCAGTCGCGACAACTCCTGACGCCAAATAGATCTGCAATCGTGTCAACGTACTTCTCGCGCAACGACACCGCTCATGCAAGAAATTAAGCCCAAATCGCCTCATGGTAAGTCCTTACACCTTACAGGCCCTACTTCAATGACGCATGGTACTTGACTCCAAGATGTGCCAGCAGCCCCAACACCGGAACAGCGACGGCGACCAGCGTCAACGTAGCCGCCCGTATCCTGGGGCTTAGCAAACCGCTGACGACTCTCTTGAAGTCTTCCGGCACATAGGCGTCGGGAAATGGCTCGTCGGGTATAGGGACGTCCAGAAAAGAACAGATTTGCTCCCAGCCAAGGCCGTCTTCCAGCCGGAAGCAGCAGAGACGATCAGCGGGCAGGACGCGCTTAGCCATGTCGATGCTGCAGTCGCAATGTTTAGGATCCGACTCCTGCCTGGGCCGATGGGACTTGAGGAGCCAAACTTACTACGAAACATAGTTGCGTCGCATGGCCTCGGCATTGTTCTCATCTCCAGGGACGGTGCCGTCGGCAAGCGCCCCATACAGTGAGAGGTGTAAATTGAAGAACCAATACAGGTAGCTGTTGAAATACTTGAGAATGTTCATGGGAAAGCTGATGGCCCTCTTGAAAATGCCGCCAATCGTGTTGTTGACCGAGGTGACCCATTTGTCCGGGTCGCGTTCTGTAAGGATAAACTTGATGCTCGGGTCATCGGCGTAGGCCTTTAGGATTTCAGGACCCAAGAAGAAGGGAATCTCGACGATGCACTTCGGAAAAAAAAACAAAGGGGGCCAAGGAAAAGAAAATAAGTGACTGTCCTGGAGGTTTGTGTCAAGAAAGCAAGAGAGGACATACATCGTATTCGGCGAACCATTTGTCAAAGTCTTGTCTCGTGTATCGCTTTATGCCGGAGTATCGATCGTACTGCGCGCGGATAGCCTCGTTGAGAAACTGCATGTGCGATTCGTCCCTCTGGCGAAGGCACTCGGCCATGTGGTAGGTCTTGAAGCCCAAGGTTTTCATGGCCGAGTAGACGCTCCGCGTTCCTGTCCTGATTTGTCGTCCGTCAGAGTACGGTCTGGCTCTTCCGTGGGCTTGGCACAGAATATCGTAGAATGGACGTGACAAACCTGCTGGCGGTGGCGACAATGACCTTGACCGGCCTCTTC
Organism: Epichloe amarillans; assembly: GCA_024072835.1. Lineage (NCBI taxonomy): Eukaryota > Fungi > Ascomycota > Sordariomycetes > Hypocreales > Clavicipitaceae > Epichloe > Epichloe amarillans. Next base: position 649,703 of record CP099637.1, on the reverse strand, counting down.
TTCGCCGGCTCAGGCAGCCTATCGATATATCGTGACATGGTGATGGTGTGTAGACTATAATATCAACTCCGTAGTCTTTCGGGATTTCATACACCATCCGTACCAGAACGGGCAGTCAAGCAGAACTGCTTTTATGTATCGTGGCCCATGGTATGGCGGCGGGGCGGCTGTCTTTGCCGAGTGAAGCATCTCACATCAGCTTTACCAGGCGGGGGGGGGGCCTTGGTGGTTCGGCCATGTGTGTACGCCGTGCATTGTGTGATCCACGAGAACTCCATTGGGTCCCGGTAATTCCGAAGCAGCAGCACCGAGTTACGGATGTCCGGATCAAAAGTCGTGTCCACTCCACAAGACCCCGGACAAAGGATCAAATAAGCCAGCGGGGTTAGAGAGGTCAGAGACAGGGTGATAATCACATGGTGGAACCTCGGATCTGAGATAACTATGTAAGAGCTTAGAGCTGTCACCTAATACCTGCTACATGTAGATAGCCACGTGCACGCAAGGCAGGGTATATAGTAAAGACTGCCTATTACAGGAGAGGTTAGAGTTTAAGACCTTTACACACCGCCCCTAGGTCTTTGGTGGAGCAAGTGAGCACCTGAAGAGGTTCCGGAAAGGGGGCTGCACGCGGGAAAACACAGGTTAGTGCGCGTTTCGCGCACAGACTAGGTATAACCCCTATAAAGTAAGATACTATGTAACCCTAAGCTTAGTTCTCTTTTTCTCCTACAATGATATTGATTAAATTCTAAACGCTTATATGCAGCAGCCATAAGGCCAGTTTCTAACCTCTTATAACCTTAGTTATAATAATTTAAGCTTTTGTCGAAGTTGTCCACTCGACGACAGACCCAATCCATCCCTTTGACAGTCATAAGGCTCCAGCTAGGTCACGAATAGGCTAGTTGACCAATCACGACAAAGGTCAATTGAAGGTACTTGGTTTTACGTGAAAACCTTACTATAATAGAAGTCCTGGCAATTTCCCAAAAGGTACAAAGAGGTACACCACATATATCGCGGCCATGGGCGCTCAGAGGTACCAGCGAGGTATCGGAGTCTAGATGGGTTCCGTGACCTTAGCTAGTGCCTTATGACTGTCAAAGGGATCTCTCCGAGTCCGAGTTTTTTCCATCGCTGGGCTAGTTGGAGCTGAAGTTGAAGAAGGCCGAACAGCAACAGACAAAGGCGCCATGCGATCCTCGTCAGCCGTCATCTGTTGTGTGCTCGGGCTCGTCCCATGGGCATCTTGCCACGAACCCCAACGCCGATTGCACGCAGCCCATCAAGGTGCATCTCTACAGAGCCCACACAATGGAGCCCCCCCCCTCACTGCGCGACGAGCTGCTTCACCTGCACAAGGAGCTCGTCTCCATCCCATCCACCTCTGGTGACGAGAATGCCGTCGGCAGCTTCCTCGTCGAGTACCTCACAGAGCGCGGCTACAATGCCGAACGACAGTTTGTCGAAGCAAGGGACGCCACCCCCAACGGCAAGGAGCGCTTCAACGTGCTGGCCTGGAAAGGCGAAGGGGCAGCATCGCCCAAGGTCGTGGTCACGAGCCACATGGACGTGGTGCCTCCTCATATCCCCTACGGCATCGAAAGTGGCAAGGTGTCCGGGGACACCATGATCAGGGGCCGAGGATCAGTCGACGCCAAAGGCAGCGTCGCATCCATGATTGTCGCCCCTCAACCAGCTGCACGGCACGAGCAGCGTCGGCGCCGGCGATGTCATGCTGCTCTTCGTCGTGGGCGAGGAGGTGTCCGGCGACGGCATGCGGGCCTTTGGCGACTCTCTCGCCAGGCGGAAAAAACACCCTGCTCAATTCAACGCCGTCATATTCGGCGAGCCCACTGAGAATAAACTCGCGTGCGGCCACAAGGGCGGCCTGTTCTGCGACGTCGTTGCAACGGGCGTGCCCGGCCACAGCGGATACCCCTGGCTTGGCAAGTCGGCAAACGAGCTCATGGCGCGCGCCATGGTCAAGATTCTTGACGCAGACCTCGGTAGCTCAGAATTGTTCGGAGACACCACCTTTAATGTTGGCCGTTTCCAAGGTGGTGTCGCCAGCAATGTCATTCCCGAGACTGCCCAAGTCAAGTTTGCTGCGAGAGTCGCCATCGGCCCCGAAAGCTCCGGGCACTTGGTTGTCAAGGAAAAGGTGGAAAAGATCTTGGACGAGGTGGACGAGGAGGCGTTTGAGCTGACTTGTACGCATGGATATGGATCTGTCGAGTCCAACTGCGACGTTGATGGTGAGTTTTTTCTTGCCTCTTTCTTTATTCAAAAAAGAAAAAAGGAAAAATTTAAACGAATCGGAAGAGGCGAGTACTAACATCGGATGCAGGATTCGAAAAAATTACAGTCAATTACGGCACAGATATTCCCAATTTGGCGGGCAACCACACGAGATACCTGTATGGCCCTGGAAATATCTTGGTAGCCCACGGCGCGAGGGAAAACTTGACTGTCGCAGACTTGGAAGAAGCTGTTGAGGGATATCAGAAGCTAATTGTGCATGCGCTTCAGCAGTAGCGCATTGCTAGATCTAAGTGGTATATACAGGTTCATCAATCTATCATTACCTCGGTCAAAACCGGTGTGCATTTGCATCGTCGAGTGCTGAAACATTAAACGTCCTCGGGTTGATCGTGGAAGAGTCTCTACTGGCCAACCACCTGGGCCCATCGCTCCGGCATAATGTTGCCAAAGTCGAATTTTCCATCTGCACACTTCTCCACGGCACCCTTTTCCGTCACAACTGCATCAATCAACTCAGCAGGTGTAACGTCAAACGCAGGGTTCCACACATCAATCCTCTGGTCCGCCGTAGCAACGCGAACCTTGGAGCTCTCGTCCACACTGCCATCGGCTTTGATGGCCGCGCCAGTGACCTGCGTCAACTCTTCTCGCCTCCTCTCTTCAATCTTGATGCCGTCACCAGTCTCCGTCTCTAAGTCAATGCTGGTCGTTGGTGCCGCAACCATGAACTTGATGCCGTGATGCTTGGCCAGCACTGCAAGCTGGTAGGTTCCGATCTTGTTGGCGGTATCACCGTTACGGACGACTCGATCAGCACCGACGATGACGGCAGTAATGTTCTTCTCCTCCTTCTTGGTTCGGAACAGTGACGCCGCCATGGAATCCGCAATGAGCGTGCTGGGAATTCCCTCGTGCACCAACTCAAAGGCTGTGAGACGACTACCCTGGTTGTAGGGTCTAGTTTCTGTGCAAAAGGCCTGGCGAAGTTGCCCGTTTGCCTGCAGCGTGCGGATGATTCCCAGTGCGGTGCCGTGGCCGGATGTAGCCAGAGACCCGGTGTTGCAATGTGTGACTACCGAGACGGTGTTTTCTGAAGTAGCGCCCACCTGGGCTTTGAGCCACTCAGCGCCGTGGTCACCGATGGCGAGGTTCGTCTCGAGGTCCCTTTCGAAAATCTTCTCTGCCTCTGCGATGAAGGCCTCGACAATGGCTCCCTTGTCATTGCCCACAGATCGGATATGCGTCTTGAGCTGGTTAATCGCATTGGTGAGATCAACCGCTGTCGGACGGCTCTGCTTCAGGTAGTCGAGGGCCTCGTCAATGTGATGAATGACTTCTTGAGCGGTGTTCCCAGCCACGGGTCCGTTGAAAAGCTCAACAGCAAGCCCCAAGCTGGCAACAATGGCAATGGCCGGCGCGCCACGAACCCGCATAGTGGCGATACTGTCAAAGGCTTCCTGACGGGTTGACACATCGTCATAATGGAATTCGTGGGGGAGGCGAAGCTGGTCGAGGACTTCGAGTTTGCCTCTAGAGTAGCGGACTGCTTGGAGAGTAGACATGGGGGGGGATCCTGCGGAGGCAAGACTGAGGGGAAGGAAGAATTGAGAAATGAACCCATATAGTATGTGTACGGAGTACGGTGTCTGGCATCTGATGTCTAACGCTGGTGGTCGGGTCTGCCTGCCCCTCCAAATCTTCGGAAAGTCGCGCGATTCTGCCGCCACCCCGCCATGGGTGTCAGTGCTGCGCATGTACGGATTACGGATCCGTATAGCTGCGTGGGCTGCGGTTGGCCAATCACAGGGGCATGGGGAGCTTCCCTGCTCCTCACGTACACACCCCACTGTACCTCACCGCTTTGTTTAGCCTCGCGGTGCAACGTGTGAGACGGCGTGGAAAGAGATGATAATGTATTCAGCTATCTAGGCTATTCACATATATAGTATAATAAGGCTATATATATAAGGGCAAAAGAGGGTCTTTACCCTAGGTACTAAGGTCTCGTAATCAGCCTCGAAGAGGGAAGGTATCGTAAGTGATGCCTAAGATGTGAGGCTGCTATGTCCAACACCACGCAACGGGGGCCAAGATGGCTGGAACCCAGGCTCGAGAGAGCTTGTTGGTGTCACGGTGTCCGACCACGACGATCCCGCACACCACTCGGCATACGATGCCAACGGCAACAGCGACTGATTGGCCATGGAACAACAGTCATCGACGTCAAAAGTGACAGGTACATCGATTTGCAGTCACGCAGTCATCATCGCCTTCTACTAACACTGGCATGCAGTCGAGTACTTCGATCCTCATCATGTCTACAAGCTCTTGGCCCCAGGCCTGATTCCTCGATTGCCCCTGCGCAACTTACATTGGCAGTCTCACGCCGGACCGCTGCGATCAATTGATGCTTTGCATGTCAATTTGGTGCAAGGCGATGCCACAGAAGCGCCTGAGCAGAGCAGCTCCAAGCAAAGGCGGTCAACGAGTGCCTCGCAGGACGATGGCTTTCAAACTCAGCAGGTAGGCGGACATGATGGCTCCTCCGAAGATGTCGACAAGCAGACTCCCACTCCCACAACGAGACCTGCGCCGGGCAGCCAGCGGCGCCATCAGATTCCGGGCCTTCGAAGCACACCATATCTCAAGGTTCTGCTTGTGCGGTGTGACGACAACGACTCGTATAAGAGTGCGGTGAGAAGCGAAATACGCGAGTGGATCAAAGTGCAGACACCGCCATCGAGCAGCGGCAGCAGCAGCACCTCCAAAAAAGCCAGCAATCAAGAGAAGCACGATGCTTTTGAGTGGCTTGTCTTGCACGTGGTCATCCCCAACACCGTGGCCGCGACACAACCCCGGACCAGCGGCAGTAAAGCAGATGGCGCATCGGCTGACAAAACCTCGAGCTCGTCGCGTTGGAGAACTGGATCGACTCCATTGCTTGAAAAGCTTCGATCCGACTTCAACTCGTCAAGCAAGGGTGCGCCCGACCGTGTCGCGCAGATCCGAATTGGCATCAATGATGTACCATATGATCTTTTGCCGAGGGTGGTCCCTGCCGTACCTTCTGGGTACTCTGAGACAGAGCAAGATGCTGAGAATGCGTGGAACGACTTGATGGGCAAGTTCAAGAGCCTGATCCTCACATCCTTTGACATGCGCGTTACGCAGTACGAGGAGGACATCAAGGAAAAAGATGGTCAGCGTAGCTTGCCTGGCTGGAATTTCTGTACATTCTTTATCCTCAAGGAAGGCTTGGCTCGCGGATTTGAAAATGTCGGGCTTGTTGAGGATGCTCTCGTCGGCTACGACGAACTTGGTGTTGGCCTCGACACCGTTATTCGAGAACAAGCAGAGAGTGGATCTCCCGAGAAGCACGGAGGCGCCATGCTGCCATACACGGAAGACCTGAGAAAGGCGGCCAAGCGAGCACTAGCGGAGCTGTCAGGAGACGCGAGCGATGATGAAGCCGAAGACCTGCAGAAGCAGCAGACGTCCAAAGTCCATGTCGACGACATTCCGATCAGTTCCTCGAAAAAGGCATATCGTGACATGATTCTCGCCAACCAGGTCTCTGTCTTTGATTTTCGATGCTACTTATTCTCGAGACAAGTCGCATTGCTGCTTCGACTCGGAAATGCGTCCGCCACCAGAGGGGAACTTTTGGCCAAGCTGGAAGACCAGCACCAATCGATACTTCACGGAGTGGCGCCATTGATACCACCAATGAATCATGACGAAGGGACGGAAAATCTAGGCATGCTTTCAGAGGTGTGCCGGCGCACGTTGGAGTTTATTCCTTCCGTCTCTCAGGTGATGCGGGAGGACGTCACCGTCTCCTTACTGATGGACGCAAACGAGGGCCGCGGAGCTGCCGCACAAGTAACGGAGCTGGACCCTTTGCTCTTGCAAATCGTGAATCATCAGTCAGCGTCATTTGCGTTCACAGTGGCTCAACAAATCCTGGCCCAGACCTCGACAAAGGCCCTTCCTATCCCGCCGACCACGTTGAGCGGCGGAGATGGGGCTGAACCCAAGTCATCGATCCCTGAGCCCAAGACAATGATGCATCCAGCAAGGGCATCCTCGCGCCACGCACAGACATCTCCGCGGCCTCCGAGTACACCCGGCTTTCCGGGGCCTGGCCGACAGCCGAATGTGGCTCAGCAGGAATCACAAAGCTCATCATTTCTCAAGGTTGGCCTCGAAGAACTGGCCGCGCAGCGTGCCGAGCTGTACTTGGTGTCTAGGAGCATTCTGGATGGGTTAGGAAAGACGCGAGGATGGTCTAACGGATGGGATGAAGCGCCGCTGGCCGGCGAGCCTGGGTTTGATGATTTGGAGGAGGTTAATCTTGATGACGACGATGATGCACCAACTACAAAGAGCCAGCCCGACGAAAAGGCCACCACTTCCTTCCTGCCCGCGGGAATCGAGAATCAAATATTGAAAACAGCCCTCGACGATGCGGCAGACTACTATCGGCTGTATGAAATCCTTACAGACAAGGCATGGCGTCACTTTGTAGTTGCCAGCCACAGTCATGCCGTCCATGAATGCCGGGCCGATATGGCTGTTCTAAACGTACACCTGAAAGAGTACAGCATCGCCGCTTCCTTGTTCGAGGACGCAGCTCGCTTTTTCGGCAAAAATGGATGGAGTCACCTGGAGTTGTCGATGCTGGTGATGTACTGTAGATGTCTGGCAGAGCTTAAATCAAATAACGAGTACATTAGCGCAGCTCTGACACTTCTCATCAAATCCTGTTCAAGCGAAAGAGAAAGACAGCTGCAGAAGCCGGCGTTGACCTTCTTGACGCGGAATCCAGTCTTTTCTGAATTGTCGCCGATTCGGGACATCGCGCAGAAGCTATTTTCGCTGACCAGGGAGCTCTCCTCGGAGTTCCAGACGGCGCTGTCACACTTCTTCATGGACGTTGAATTGGTTGGTTCGCCAGAGTATCGCGATTGGAGCGACAGCTGCTCTCTGACCATATGCTTGCGAAGCTTGCTGCCGGAGGAAATCGCACTAGATGCCGCCAAGCTGAGGATTACATGCATAGACGGCGGGCCTTGCAGAGAAATCAACTTTGAGGCAACCGGTGATATGATCATTGTGCCTGGCAAGAACAAGATTCCCTTGAAGACGAATGTAAGTTGCCTCCCGGCCCCCTCCCCCTCTTTATCTCTTTTCTATCGCTGGGCTAGTTGGATGAGCACCAGGAAAAAAAGCTAATGGAGAGCAGTCCGTCACACCAGGGAGCTACCGTGTCAGCCGGCTCATCCTAGCTTCAAGCAACCTCATCTTTCATCACGAACAGGATGCTAATCAGTTGCCGCCACGGACGAGTGACATCTTCAGAGATCCAGACGTGACTTTGTTCCAGCGCACGAACGGCCTCAAGGTTCAATTAACCTCCAGCAAGCACATTAGCCTCGGCAAAGACAACGCACTTGATCTCACTGTGACGCCTGGGTGGAATACACTGAAGAGCTGCGAGGTGCGCACTCGCCCGGCAACTGGGGGCCTGCGCCTTTTGACGACAGAGGCCAGACTGGTGGATGAGTCGCCGACCTCGTTCGCCAAACCACCAGAGCCGGGGGCCGTCTTCTTCAGTTCAATGGCACCCAACGTCAACGTCACGGTGCGGTTTCCGTACTCGATAGAGCAGGACTTGGGCGATGTTTCAGTACGAGTGGAAGTAACGTATGTCACGGAGGCGGGCGAATCGTTCCATCTCGCAAAGTCCATCATCATCCCGGTATCCCTCGCGGTGGGAGTCAACGTGCAAGACGTGTTCAAGCACAACGCTCTGTTTTCGCGCTTCAATGTGGAAACGGCATCATCGAGCCCTCTACGACTACTGAAGAGCGAGCTAGTGGAATCGGAGCTGTTTGAGTCCTCCTACGGGTTTGCCCCCGCAAACACCGTCACGGTCTTCCCCAAGCAGCAAGCCACGTTGCTCTACAAAATCACAAGAAAACCAGGTGCCAGAGCAAGCGCGAGAGCCAGCAAAACGTTGCAACTCCAGCTCCACTATAGCGTTGTACAAGGCGAAATTGAGGAGCTGATTCAGCAATCCGTCGTGGAAGGGTTGAAAAATACGCCCCTCGAACTATATTCCATGGTCGCGGCCGCCCGGGTTCTGGCAGAAACCAAAAAGGGCCTGCAGGTCCATGATCTGGAGCGCGCAGCACTCACCGGCCAAGTCACCACGGCGTATCTGGAGGGCATCCCGTGGGCGCATCATCTCCGAGGGATGGGACTCGTCCCCGGCACCAAAGACGATGCGGCGGAGAAACTAGCCGAGTTCCTCGACTCGTGGCAGAAGCGGAATCCTCACATGGCACTTGTCCGGGCATCGGAGCCGCCAGAGCAACCATGCTCCATCACCATACCCGTCGAGATCCCGTCTCTGCTCGTGGTGCACACGGCCGACATTCGCATCGACTCCTCCGTCCTGGACCACTTTGAAGGGCCGTCTGCCGGCGCGCCAGCAGCCATTGTCGGGCAGATACTCCCTGCCACTCTGCACCTCAAATGGACGCGGATCTGGGACACGGACGGCTTACCTCGCGAGGACGAAGAGTTCAGCTACGAGGTGGCAGCCCCGTCAGACTTGTGGCTCCTGGGCGGTCGCCGCAAGGGACATTTCGTCATCCCAGGGGGCAACTCACCCGACGACACCAACATGTTGTCCTCGACGGCCGAAACAGAAGCCGAGATCCCGCTGGTTCTCATCCCCCAGAGAGAAGGGCACCTGCCGTACCCGACCGTCGAGATCAAAGAGGTGCCGCCGACGGAGGGCAGGGGCACAGCCGGGACACCGCCCCCGTGCGAGGTGGATTGGAAGAACGTAGGGGAGACGGTCCGGGTCGTGAGCGAGAAGAGGAGCGTGACGGTCAGTCTGGATGCCAGCGGTCCTGGCGGAGGGCCGCTAGTATTCGAGAGCGAAGGGATGAAAAGACACAAGGGAAGAATTGTAGCATGAGTTTTTTTTTTTTATATATACGAAACTGCAGCGCGCGTCGTCCGCCCGCCGTCTTGTCTGAACTTTATTTCCTTTCCACGATGCCGACTTGCAAACCATGAAAATAAAAATAGAATCCGATTCATCCCTCCCTCTTCCCTCTTCCATGCAACGCACGATCCAGCAGTGTTGCAAAGCGGAACGTGGAAAACACAACGTAGGACGACGTCACGCTTGTGCTGGTGAAGACGCACCGTCGCAGAAGCAAGTGTCTTCGGACCACACGCGAGCAACTCTCCCCCCCGCGACAAAAGCGGACGGACGCAGGGTCCCATCCAGATCATCTCATCTTTCCCTGCCGCGCCTTATCCGATGCATGCAGCCCAGCCCAACCGGCCCCCCATCGACAACAAGCCCGCCCGTGGGCCGGGAATTCTGCACGACGACTTGGTGTCCATTCACCGACGTGGCAATTCGTGCACACGACACGACACCACACCACACCACACGACACGTGCACTGCGCTGCGCTGCGCTGCGCTGCACGGGACGGAGTGGGTTGGACTGGACCGACATGAACTACTATTATTTCTCTTTTCCATGTCGTATCTTTCCGATTCCCCATCTCCTCAAACTCCGTGCCTCAGTCCCCGATCCCGGCTTGCCCCGTCTCGACTTGCCTGCCACTTGATGCAACGTCCGCACCTTGGCCTGCAAGTTCAAGTCATTGTGGCCGGCCGCTTCGCCAGACGCATGCCTTGTTCACCGTCACGGATTTCTCCAAGGCAGAGCACAGCACATGACTCAGTCGCTTACAGATTGTCTGGTCAATGATTGATATTGATAGTGGTGAATCAATCATTCATTGCATGCGAACCCATCACTCGACCAAGCCCAGGGGTCACTGTCACTGCTGCTGCCCGCTGCTAGTCGGCTGGATAAATCAAACAAGAATAAAAACATGAGGCAAAACAACAACAACAAGACAAAGAAAACATTTACCCCTTCTACACCAGTTCCTGATACGACGCAGTGACACGCAAATGCCCATTCTCCCTCGGGTCCTCGATCCTGTGCTCTCGCATGCGCCTCTCCGTCTTCACCTTCTAACGCTTCCTGATGCTGGGTAAAAACAATAAAAAAACTTTCATACTAAATCTGCGATACCAGTTGTTCCGGTGCGCCTGCATGTCCCTCTAACGCCTAGAACATGTGCTCCCATACGTCTCATCCTGAAGCCAGGGCCTCCGTTGATGTAAGGGTTTGACTGGGGGGGGGGTTGGAAAAAAAAGCATAGATAAAAAGAAAACAAAGACAAAAACAAAAAACAGGTTGTTGCTCCACTCGGGCGCAGGTGCATCGTTCATGATTGGTTTTTGTTTCTTTCGAAGAAAAGATTGGCAGAAAAGCAGGTGCTAAGGGAAGGCACGGTCTGCGTCGCACCGACGTTGAGAAACTCATGTCCACTCAGACCGCATGCTATTCGTGTCAAGTGCTTTACCATGCCGTAGCTAATGTACAATGGAGAACCTGGTACAAGTCGATTTTGGTATTGCCTGGGAAGCGTGCCCTTTGCAACATGAAACCAGATGTTGGGATCAAACCCGACGCTTCAAAATGAGAAAAAAAGAGGGTGATTTTTTTGTGTGCGCCCGTAGGCTCCGGGTATCTTGCCCGCAAAAGGCCGGTCTGTGGAAGCCGAGATGCAAAATGCCGGCATCAATAAATGCCAAGCCATTCATGATTCGTGGTATGCCTGGGTTTCATGAGACTTTTGTTTGTTTGCAGAACGCAATGCCTGTTTCTTCAAAGAATTGCGCCAGAAATCGAAAAATGTTCAGAAGAAAATTAGAAACCGGTGGAGATGATGGGAAAGTATCACCAAAACTCCATGCCGAAATTGTCGTTCGAAGCGGTCAGGCTGATTCGTTTTCAACACTGGCGATGACGAGGGAAACCGTCGATTGAATCGGCCCTCATTTCTTTCCGCGGCTACCGGTCGCGGTGATTTTGGTCGTGCTCATGAGGTCGCCAATGTATTTTTGAAGGAACTTGTTGTTGCTGTCAAGTTTGTCGTGCTCTTCACGAACTGCCTCAATGCGATTGAAAATAGTGATGAGAGATTCTTGCAAAAGTTTGGCATGTCTAAGTCCCAGTCAACTACGTTGTCCAATACGCAATGCCTCTGCCGATTCTTACCTTCGCATTTCTTCCCTGGCTTCTTTGCCCATCTTATCAATGTCCTCACCGGTTCGTCGGGGACTCATGGCTCGGACATCGTCGGGACCAAATTGCGCGTCAACTGGACCAACGGCAGAGCTGTCGCGGGGAACCGCCAGGGGGCCGCTGCTTTTTCGGCTGGGCAATCGCGGTCGAGTAGGCATTGGATGGTGTATCACAGGTCGAGGTGCATTGTTCCCGACGTCATTGTTCTCAGAAGTATCTGATGATACGGAGGAATCGGATCGCTCGATGGGGTGGGAGTGGCTGTTGTAGCCCTTTGGCTGTAGGTCGTGGTCGTCTGACATGGCCAACTAGATGGGAGATGTGCTTCCGAATGCTTAAAGCAAACAGCCTCGATCACGAGTAGGGGAGGTATGGACAGCGGCACGGGAAAATGGAAAGTTCTCGTATCGGTCGAACGAGTTCAGAGTGTCCAACGCGAGCGACGTGATCAAAGAAGCTGAGCAAAAACGAGGGAAGAAGTAAATCGATAGATCGAGATGACAGAAGCGATGGTCGACGTTGGAAAAATTTCGCTCGGTCGACGACGAGCCGCTGGAGAAAAGGGTGTCAGAAGTGGTGGCAGGTGGCAGGTGGCAGGTGGCAGGTGGGAGGTGGGGAGGAGGAACGAGGGTCGTTTCTACGGCAGTGGGCAACGAGGAAGGGAGGGAAGGCGGTGGATGAATGGGCCCATGACGGGGGCATGCAGCACTTTACTGGGAGATGTAGGTGGTCAGTGTGGTCAGTGTGATCAGTGAACTGACGTCTTGTTAATAGGTTGCGCTGGTTGCACAGCACAGCAGGCAGGCGGCAGGCGGCAGGCGGCAGGTGGCAGAGAGCGAGGTTGGGGCCCCACGCCTGCTCCTCAACAACGGGCATCTGCCCTGTCATCAGCCCTGTCATCAGCCCCGTCTGTCAACAAACAGTGCGCTGGAGGAAATGACGAGACGTCAGAGTGGCCTGTGGAAGCTCATGGACCCCCTTTTCCCAGAGCCTCCAGAGCCTAGGATTAGAGCCTAGGATTAGAGCCTAGGATTAGAGCCTAGGATTGTGGTGTGGGTGGAGGCAACAGACGACCTTCAAATCCTTCTACTGGCCAGCCCATCTCATCATCACCATCACACCGAGTTCCATCTTTGCTCTATGTAATAGCTCCAGCCTAGGTTTCAGTGACGACTTGGCCACTGGTTGATCGACATTCGACATCAGCGTTGGGAGTGCCGTCTTGAATGCACGGGGATAAAAAAGGAAAAGATGTGCTGCGGATCGGCAACTGTCGCTCTGCCGGGCAAGACCTATGATTGATTTCCTTCGACGTACAACGGACTATTAGAAGAGAGGGGGGACTCAGGGGGAGGGCTCGCGAATGACTCGGGGGTGGGTGAGAGAGATGCAGCATCATGCTCAGGTTGCCATGGCGCCCTCGGTCACAAGAACGTCGTGCGAATCAAAGGCACCAAAAATCCCCAGACGTGAATGATGCTGCAAAGAATGTTCCAATCCCGATGATAACAATAAGTCGCGTGGAGACGTACATGTAAATTCCGAAGATGCCCGGGATGGGCGATTTGGCGAAATCACAGTTGACCGCAAAGAAGAGGATCAGCGGGGAGTGACGCCATGAGACGCCCCCTGAGGAGGTGCGTGCTAATACAAAGCCAGGGGGGTCGTTGAGAGCGGTCGAGGTTCAAGAGCAGAAGAAGGAAGCCTCGAAGGTGTGCGGCGTCGATTTGATCGTCATTGACTATGTAATGCAGTCAGTCCGTGCGGAGTACGGAGTACGGATCACCGAGTCTCTCCCACCAGGCAGGATGCAGGATGCAGGATGCAGGATGCAGGATGGCAGGATGCAGGATGCAGGTTGCAGGTTGCACTTTCCTCAAAGGGCACATAATAGTCCATACAACATGTAAAATTTCCAACGGACTAGCCGAATCGAGAGGAGTCTCCACACAGCCATTTTCAGTGCGGAAGTAATCCGTACGGAGTATCTTAGGGTTTTTTTCCTGGATAAGCCCATACCCGCCTGTGCCGGAAAAAGGAACGGAGAAAGGCCTGCTGGCATGCGCATGTTTCTTAGTATTACTCCGCACTCCGTAGATACCTCATGACAAACCGTGTCACGAAGATTTCTGATGGCATGACTGCAGACAGAGTCAGCCTTCTTGTTTGCGAATAGCCGCCAGGTACGGAGTGCGGAGTAGCATTCGCGTCATAATGAGGCATCGTATGTAGTTTCTCGGCCGCCACCGGGCTCACAAGGTCCAACCAAGCGTCTTTGTCTTCATCCCCCAGATTCAGAGTCCTCCGGTTCGTCCATGGCGTCACACACACACACACACACACGCACACGCACACACACACACGTCATGCACATGACCCTCGCGACGACAACGTCCAGTGGTCCGTCCGTCTGCCCTGGACACAGAGGGAAATTAAAAAACTGCTCCAGCACATGGCGAACTGGAACACGGACTCGCTCCTACGGTTCATCAACGACGCCATGAGGGATAGCCGAAAGGAAAGGTCGGTCGTGGAAAACGTCATCTTCATCGCAGAGGTTTCCCCCCAGGCCAGGGTTGTGAGTCAACACAGTGGGCATTCCAGATGCGGCAGATTACATCCATGAAGCAACTGATTGCGCAAGGACTCCCGCCCCGTCCGGCCGACACGTGTCGTGTCAACCATGGGATGATCAGCATTGCGCCAACTGGCAGAGTCGAAGAATGCTTGATGGAGAGGAGAAACCGGGCGGAAGAGTGGTTTTGAAGAAAACGGACAAATGCTGCTTTTTTTTTTTTGGCTTGCTTTCCGAAGCAGTTGCTTTGCCACTGTCTCTGTCCCGAAGTGTCTTATTGACGGATCAATGTCATGAAACAGCGTCAGCCTTCATGGAGAAGTCTTGTTTGGGCACCTCGTTCCGAACCCGAGTGACGCAATCGGGCCTCTTGTGCCGATCACGATCACAGCCATCCGTACTAGTGTGGATCCATGCTCTTCAAAGGGCAAGTATCTACGCCAAACACAACACACCGGTGATAGTTGGAAACTCACCGGTCCGGAAAACGGTCGGGCTTCCCCGCGAGACACGCCCACGGTGTTTCAAATGCACGTGTACATTCTCTGATCTGAATACATGCTGGACGTGCGCTGCAGCACACCTTCCTACGCTGATTGACAGGAAAGTGTCATAACATCACTCACGCTTTGTTCTCAGCGGTCGATTATGGTCAACTGAGAGTCTGGCCCTGACCCTGCGAATTGCCCATCACCCACGAATTGATCATGTTTATACTTTCTACATGACCATCTCACTATATACATATATATGCGTGTATATATATATATACATATATACATCTGAGCACAAAGAAAAGCCATACCGGTTCCAGGTTCGGTGTAGGAAACGTATGTGCGAAAGATTTCACAAATAATCGTCTGTCCAGAGTCACGGCGCATTGAAACTGCAGAAATGGAGGCATTTTCATGTAAACGAGTTGCACATACTCGGCCATGTTAATTTGTCGATAGTCTGCCGGTAGGACGTGAATCCACTGAACATGCGGACTGTTGAAAATGAATTTCCCAGCGGCAGACAACCAGTCGTATCCCATACAAGCATTCGTCAGAGCAAGTACGCCCAGCGATAAATGTCGCCGTGTCGAATGACCTCTGCGCTTCGTCTCCGCCAACGCCCCTCCTTGGACGGCGAAAGGCCGTGCGGTTCGCGGGAGAAAGCAGGAGCAGGTTATCGATGTGGTCGGGAGCTTGCATTCACCAGGCACGTCTGCCATCAATGAGAAGAAGAAAAAAAAAATCATCAGTACGTTCGGGTTGCTGAAGCACAGGGTAGGTCCACAGGTCGAAGCTCGGCATCGAACTGCAACGAGACGGCGACGTCATCGCCTCTGATGCGCGAAACAGAGTAGCCCCGATCGACTTGTTTGCCAGGATGAAAAATGGAAAGCTGTCGTCGAGGGTCAAAGGTCGCCGGGAATCATCGCTGCTGCGCTGCCGGGGGTGAAAGTCCTGCCTGGGATGGAGAGTCGGAGAGGGCTTGAGCGTGCGAGCTGAGACTCATCATGATAAATTACTGTTTCAGGTTTTATTTATCACTGCGGTTATAATTATTTGTAAGTTAATTGTTATACTGGCTGGGTATTGCCAGCAATAACTGCGTTCTAATAAATTAGATCAATTGACCACAACCGACGACGCAAAAAAAAGAATTATAAAAATCAATATAAATTACTGTTTCAATATATTAGAGGGGGATACAAGATTTCGGAAACAAGTCTCACTTGTTCTTTGGCATTATCCCTTGCTGCTGATGCAAGAGCCATGCAGGAAACGAGGTTCATGACGAGCATATTCTGTCATGTTGGGTGTTGTCGAGCCGCTGCTCTGATCGGAGGAAGCATTTGACAGCGAGCGATGTCGTCCAGCAGAATGAATGCGTAATGCGTGCTGTTGCAGAAAATAAATTCAATGTACGAATTCTACGGAGTACGTGCAGATGAATCGTGTTTTGAACCTGTTCCTCCCATGTGTTCATGCCAGAAATCATGTCGAGTTTCCCATTTTGGAGCGAAACCCATTTCAATTGTTTAGACAGGGAGACGAGACAAGAGAGATATCTGTATCGCGTCGCGCCGTTTCCCACAGAACGAGGATGCAGAGTCTGGGGGTCAACTCCTCGGGCGCGGCTACTGATTCCTTATTAGTGCCCCTGGACTGAGGATGGAATGCCGAGAACACATGTTTTGTTTTCGGTTTCGGCAATTGGATGACAGACAGGGTGGTGCGACACCTCGAGTTCACGTGGAAAATATCAACTACATCTCCAATAGCCCGCGCGCTCATCTGACCTGCTTTTAAGCCGCCATTCTTTCGAGCCATGCCACCCGGTCAATGACATGGCGTTACAAGAAGGGAATTATTCATGGCGCGAGCAACCCCTTCTCGTTACGACATTGTGGACGTAAAAACTAATCATGCTCGGCTCTTATAAAACATGTTTAATCTCAAAGTTGACCAAAATGGAACACTTTGTCTCCCTGCCCTTCATGTCCAACATCCGGATGAAGCTCCATCCCGGTACTACGTACGCGAGCCGAATCGCAGCCACCGCAATCATCGGGTTCATAGCCCAGGAATCGTCGCTCTTGATCAGCATACGCAGAAAGACAAGCTCATTGTCATCATACGTCCATTCAAGAGACTCGTCCCAGATGGGCTCCGTTGCAGGGGGGTTGTCGCCGCTGTGCAGGATCCCCAACTTGTGATGCCTGTACGCCGACGTTTTCCTCTTGTGCGTGTCTCCTTCGATGCCGCCCGGGCTGTAGAGGTTGCACGTGAGATACGGCCTGAGGGAATCCGGTTGGCGATCCTCCTCCCCGACGGGGATGTCGGTGGCGCCGGCGACGCGCAGACGGAGCCTCTTCTTGCCGCCTGTGAAAATGTTTCCATCGCCGCCTTCTCGCAGAGCCGCCGGCTTGAGGATGTACCCCTCTGACCCGCTGAACAGTGCATCGTTCAGCTGGTTGCTCGTTCCGAACGTCTGCCAGTTGAGGGCGCAGATTTGGGCACCGATGCCCCAGAACTTGAGTGGCTTCAGGTTGGACGACGAGATTCGGGTGCCCTTTGGATACACGCGCATGAGATGCCGGGCGTTGTGAGCTGCAATCGGAATCGCCTCGGCGGGCAGATGTGACGACAGACCCGACTCGGAGACGTTGATGAGATGATGGTGCGGCCCGTTGGCCAGCGTGCCCGGGCTGTACCACGAATTGTCGACTGGCTTGACGGATTGTGCGTAGACGCCCAGGTCGGCAAGCTCGGGGATGACGCCCCCGGTCAAGGTCTCCTCCTTGTTCACCTTGTACTCCTTTCGCGCATCCTTTGCCTCGGCCGTCTCCTGCTCGTCACCAGTCGGCGAGTCACTGTCCGACTCGTCACCCGCCTCGTCACCGCCGAGGTCGTATTCCACAATCACAGCGATGCAAGCGCCAAGATCGGCAAGCGACACATGCACATCGTCGAATTCCTGCTCGCGATGTCCCTTTTGTCGAATGGGTTCCGACAGGAGGCGGTGACCGAAAACCTCCCTCATAATCTCCACGAGACGTCTCTGACCGTGATCTTTGCAGTGGTTCTCAAGCGACAGCAGAATGGGCGCCGCGGCGAAACCGGCTTCTTCCGCAGCCAGGGCAGCCTCTTGGTCAAAGACATCCCGGATGGTCTCGCAGACAGCCCGGAAGGAAATGTGCGACACCAGAGTGAAGCCGTGAGTGACTTTGGGCTCGTCGGGTTCAGCGCTGTTGTCCCACGCGTCAATCTCCACGCATCGCGAACCCGTCTTCAGTGCCGTCTCATACGCCGCGGCTGAAGAAGAGCCGTACAGCTGGTGAGCCATCAGGTACGTGTTGTGGCTGGAGCTGATGTAGTATTCTGGAAGGGGGCGCGACCGGTCCAGCAGCGACTCTGGGACATCAAAGTGCGACTTGCTGAGCATGTTGCGCAGCGCGGGCGTCGACTCATCCACATGGACGCCGGCATCGACCTCGGACAGGATCTTGTTCTTGGCCAGGAAGTTACGCAATGATTTGCTCACTCGGAGCTGCTGCTTGTCGAGCTGGGCCTTGCGCGTGCTGCGATTTCTGCTGCCCACGCTATCGACTCCAATGTCTCCGCCCTGGTCCTCATCGTCTTCGCCGGACTTGAAGGGATTCAGGCGGGCAAGCTTCTGCGAAAGGCGAATGTCCGACATGATGCAGGCAGCAGAATGGCGTGACGGACGAAGAGCAAGGCGACTGCCGAGGTGCCGGATCTTGGCCGAGAGGTGGCTTTGTGGTACGTGGGCGGAATTGATAGAGGACGCCGTCTCCGGAGAACGAAGCCAGACGCGATGAGTATGTTATATATCTTTCCAGAGTACGGAGGAAGACCAACCAGACTCTCCTTGCATGTAAATGTCGAGGCTGTGAGCTCAGCCTGCTGCTCAAATGACAAAGACCATGTGCATGTGGGCCAAGGCCAGTTGCAGCTGTGCCAGTTGCAGCTGTGCCAGTTGCAGCTGCAGCGGGGTATCACAGCATCGCCACACTCCGATCTCGACTCGACCTCTCCTTCCCAAGTCAGTCAATGAATGTGAGCGGGAGGACACTGCGGCCGTTGTTATGTGGTGCTATGGGATGCAAAGAACGAATAGCAACGCCATCTACATACAGGTCGTACAGGATCCAATTCTCCATGCACCGAACAGAATATGGCTGGTACTCTTCCAACAAGCAATGCTACACGTGCTTCATGTCTTCGAACCCTAACCTAGCCTTATCTCATCCAGTACCCAGTATGATGAAACCTAGGCCTGTCTACAAGCGAGCAGCCTACCCAAGGCACCAATATGAAATTCGGTCGGAAACTCGCCTTTGCCTGTCCACACCCTGAAAGCATCGTGGGGTGTGTGGCCAAGCCGACATGTGTTTTGAGATGGCTGGACCTGATGCCTGATGTCCCGGCCGCCCAGGTCTTGGAGGAGCCTCTCCATGTCCCTTGTCTCGGTCTGTAGCCGTCAAAAGTCTCATGACCACCGTAATCTGTCATCTGCCAATCAATATACCAGTTGCAATGCGTGTTCTGGCCACCCTCAAGAGCTTCAGATAGTGTATGGCCATAGACTAGGTCCAAATGGAGAACTCGATTTCCCAAATGCCTCCATCAGGATCATGTGACGAATCTCGGCTGGAAATTTATGTGAAATAGCGGACTTTTTTCAACTGCAGCAATGGGATCAGGTCACGGCATATTGGCCAGATGGACTTGGGGTGACAGGGCGAGTTCGCTCAACGGGAAGTGCCTCATTTTGAACAAGGTTCTAGAAGGAACCCTCAGGACTAGCAATGATTCAGAAGCAATGGCTGAGATGATACTGCCACCATCCATGCTCGAAGATTTCGAGCGATGAAATGAGTTGATTCATTGTTACATAAAGTGAGTGCTGTGAGCAAGACAACACAAGCCCCGTCATGAAGATTGGCCGAAGTCGGGGGCGCAGGTGCGGGTTTATGCCTGAATTTTGCGGCCGGACTCCCACCAACAATCAGGCCCAAATTGGCGCCCCACTACAGCCCGCCTACCAAAAAGTGGTCTGAAAATCCTTTTGTGCGCGCTTCTCTTCTCCCCTTTCTCCTTCATACAAATTGAACAACGCAAAAAAAAACGTTCAAGTTCCTCCTCTATGCTGGCCCGAGGTGCGCTTTACGGCTGCGCCCAAGACTGCTGTTGAATGAGGGACAGAAACGGAGATCAAAACGAACAATCTTGGGTGCGGTGCTTCCCGGCGAATGCCAGATGGGGAGGATCGCAATGATTGAGCGTACATGTCGAACATGATTTTAATCCTTTCGATTTGCCCGACGTCGGCTGCGACCACACGCGAGGACGACCAGGAACAAGGTGCCGTTGTGCGATTGGGGCGTCATCAATCCACGCCCATGACGATGGGCTGCGTGATTGACATTGTTTCGCAAATGGAAGCAGTTTTCCACTGCAATCAACGAAATTAGTGTTGCGGACCTTGGCGGTCTCCAAACGACGGTCTGTAGTTGTAGATGAAATGGCACACCGGAATCTGTATGAGGAATTTTTTTGCCCGTAGTTACTTATGCTGATCATCTCATGCCTTTGCTTGACCAGGATCTCCGAACTCCTCGACAAAAATGCAGACCATTCAGCAAGATTCCATATCCTCGGCCAGTCACGTATCATCATCTGTGCAGCGACAACTGCTACGTGTCCCACATTGGTATTTGTCACGGCAAGACGGAAGCGTCATTAAATTGCATTTATCTCATTCTAATCAAGTATACAAGGCGATTGCTTCATCTGAACCACTCCTCCTTTTCGTCCGTACACCATCTGAACACCAGGCCAAGCTGGCGACTGCCAGAGGGCTTTCTTTCTGATGGGACTATGTATTCTTTCTAAATCATGGCGCTCGCGCTTTCAACTGCGCGGCGAGCCGGACACTCGTGAGCATTTATTTCCGTATCGCGTGTTTTTCCCGGCGTCATTCTCATACCCTGCCCAATCGTTTGTTTTGACGTTTGTGATACCCAAAAAATCGAGTCGGCTTCTTTCCTTCGCTGCCCCCCCTTTTTTTTTCCAGTTTTTCCAGTTTTTCCAGTTTTTTTTTTTAGAGTAATGGACTTGATGATAGACCCTGAAATTTAGACCGCTGATCCTCCCAAACGAGTTGCAAAAAGAATCGTGAAGCATAAATGAGCAGCTTGAACAAGGTATCGAGGCGTGGAGAAAGACAGAGAAACAAGCTCGAGCTGACGACACCTAGCTCTCGTCCACGATGCTGCGGGCAGCGACTTCAAGGGCATGAAGATCACGCTTGGCCATCCAGCATGGCTGGCCGGGACGCCAGCACCAAGGAGCTGGGTTGGCCTCGGGAGAAGCCTCACGCTTCTTCCAACATAAGATCCTGTCGCCGTTGCACTCGGGTGGGAAGGCACTGGGCTTGAAGGGGAAATCGTGTGCGTCCTTGGCGGCCCCTTCTCCATCCTCGCCGCGAATCGCCTTCAGGACGGCGGCGGCGGCTCTCTTGGACTTCCAGCACGCCCGTCCGGGACCATCACACCAACTCTTATCCTTGGTGGCAACGTCATCCTGGCTCGTGTCCCTCTTCTCGATGGGCCCTTGTTGGTCGGATTCGAACTCCTTGTCGAGCCCCAGTGCGTTGTAGTAGTCCTCGGGGCTTCTTGCCGTCAACGCCGCAAGATGGGCGAGCTCGTTGAGAGAACGCTTCGTCTTGTACGCCGCACCTCCGGGGGCGTTGCTGTACGAAGCCTCTGGGGCGGCACGCTCCTCGAGGCCGCCCGACGTCTGCACCGCTTCAGCAAAGGCATCGGCCGCTCTCTTGACCATCCAGCACGGCTGGCCAGGGCGCCAGCACCAAGGTTGGGGCTCAGGAGCTGGAGCTGGAGCTGCGTGAGCACCTGCTGCCACGAGGGCAAGAACAAAAGAGGTAACGTGCATGTTGGACCTTGCAGTACCAAATTCAGCTAATAAAATGCGTGGTATCGTGAGAAATTGAATATGAGAAAAGCGAGTATGGGCATGGACCAAGTCAGTACGATGATGAGTTCACGGCAACGGATTACCTCGGGCGGCTGTGCTGCTGTTCTTAAACTTTTTTGCTCTAGGCCGTCTCTCACCCATTCGCAAACGATTTCCCCGAGAACAGTGAGGGAAGACTGGCGCAGAAGGCTCACGGGAAAGCTTTGATCAATCTGGGTCTCGGCTTTGGCTTGCGTCGGTGCTCGCCCATGGGAGACTTATTGATCCATCCTGTCAATAGACACGGCTATGAAGGTGCGGCGTCAGGTGGTTTCGGTTCTATTGTAATAGCAGCTGTGAGGGCCGCAAGAGGAAAAGCGTGCTTCCCCATTCGAACGTCAAAACCCCCCTCGTCTCAATTGTCTACAATGGATGGATGAATGCTCTCTCAGAGCCCTGATTGCCACCATACTTCAAAGTGGCTTCCTCTCTGGATCAAGGATGGGATGGGCCGTGGCGCCTTGTTGATGATGCCCACCTGGAGTAGTTTTGAGGCAAATCATGGCACCGCGTATCCATGTCCAAGTCGTGATGATGGCCAGATGACATCAAGAGCGAGGCACAGCTGGATAGGTATGTTCCCCTTGCCGGGCGACGTGTTCATTGTCTGATCACCCTGGGTACAGGGAAGAGACACGCAGCGGCCAGAACAACAGAATCAAGCGTGCCTCGATGATAGAGCCAACCTGCTCCCAGACCATATCGCCCCTCAAAGGCGGCCTTGCCCTTCAGTGAAACGACTTTCGTTGTCAATGGAGCCAGCTATCCTCCAGTGGCTGGAGACCAAAAGTCCAGACCATTGCGGCAAGGTGGCGACGAAGCACACTTGCCGAAAATGCGAGGCAAAAAAAGACTCGAGTTTGCTAACCCAGGTCTATTGAGGAAAGGCTGGGGACTTCTATTGAGGTTCTATTCAACCCCCAAAAGGGAAAGTGGGCCAGCAACCACCGCGAACCACCGCGAACCACCGCGCAACCACCAGGGATTCAGGAAAGGTTGTGCTTATGTACATGCTGCTCGCGCGCTTCCGATGGAGACTGGGGGCGAGCCGCACGAGGAACGATTGGTCCCTGGATTTGAGGATGCTCGAATTTGTGTGATTACATACATGTGATTGCACGGATTTACGGACTAGAGCATACCAATCACTCACTGGGTGCACCGCGTCATTGTCAGCTTGCTCGAATAGTCAACATCAATTGCACCCCAAAACTCTCCGAGCTGTTCATTTCCCGCCCAACGGCCTTATCCAAGGCTTGCTCGCAACGTTGGGTACCTGAGCAGCCCACGTGGCAGCCACGCTGGTGACAGAGATGCACAACCTATCCTCACGATGAGAAGACCTGCAAGGCGCTACTTTCGCACCCCCTGGTCGAACCCTGTCTCTCCGAGAAACGTCTCCGAGAATAACTTCTGCCTGACATGCTGTCGTGCATGCCAAGCCATCCGGACGAGGAAACCTGGTGAGGGTTCCCAATATGGCCGTTCTCGACTACTTTCTGCATGTGGAGCAATGCAATGCAATGGCGAAGCAACTCGATCCGGGAGGGGCATGATTTTGTTGCCATTGGGCTGTGGCCTGTTCCAGGCCCTTTCTTCCCTTGATGAGTGTTGTTATTGGCGAGGGAGATGAGATGCAGAAAATCTGTCCATCCTCAGTAGAATATACTCACCAATACGCCCATGTTCTGGTTGAGCCATGATCTAATCAACTTGTCTCTCGTCTAGCTAGAGCCACCGCGTATTCCACAAACTAGAAGACAATGCTTTTGACATTTTCACTCTGCTGAAGGATCCTTTGCTTCGAAATGCCCAGGAGGAAGAAACCAAGGCCTCTCCCACGGATGAACCAGACTGGACGCCAGCCTGCCCCGCCGACGGATCACTCCAAAAAGCGATACTACAAGTCGCAGGAGACCATGTTTGGTTTTCACAATGGCAATCATGTATCGTCCGGCACAGAACTTGCTTGGCGATGGCTAGGCTAGACGAACAACGGTAAACTGGGAGAAGTGGACAGGGTTGTGAACATGCCACGCCCGGACGTCGTTCCAGAATAATACGTCCAGGCGTCGCACGAACCTAGAACCTATTAAGGGATATGGCCCAATTCGGCAGGCAGCACGTTTGCTCGATCGATTGATGTGCTGTTGGGGGCCAAGGCGGGCAGGGCAGGCAGGCCGCCGTGACATAACCGCCCAACGCCTGCTGAGAAGGCAGCATTCGAACGCAAACGCGCGAAAAACATCTGTCCCCTTGGAATCAGAACCAGCGACACGTGAAAGAAGGAGCTTGCCTCGCTCATCACAACAAGTCTCCACCATGACGACGCAAGAAGCCTTCAGAACAACCCACCCTGCAACGGTTGGTGAAATGCGCACTCCCTGAGAAAAAAAATAGATGACGTCAACTCCACGTCCGCAAGTGGACTACGTCACAAGCCCAAGAAGCCCCCTCAAATCCATCCCATCCCGTAAAATAAAAAACCATTTTTTTGCAAAAAAAGACTCACTCCGTCACGACAGCACAGCACAGCACAGCACAGCAAACCTCCAAACAGATACAATGCCCAGCCGCCATCTCAACCCCTTGCGCATCGCCATCGCCACCCGCGCCTACCGCGCCTCCCCGCCCGCCCGCCTCCCGTACAAGGACGCGCAGGACCGCGACTCGCTCAAGCCCCGGAGCGCAGAGCAGCTCACGTCCGGGCGCGACGACGACGCCGCGGCCGCGCCAAAGACGGCCTTCCGCAAGGGCGGCAACGCCCCGGAGGAGGCCCGCGACGCGGCGTCGACCGAGGAGGGCGGAGACCCCCTCGAGGTCAGCGGCGCGAATCAGGAGCTGAGCAAGCCGCAGGGGGACGAGGGTGGGAAGAATCACGGCGCTGGGAAAGAGGTGAGGAAGGGGGGAAGGAGTGGTGGCAGTCGGTCGAATAAGAGGTAATTAGGGGGATTGGTTGGTCGGTTGGTTGGTTGAGGGGGGGCCTAGATTTTTTTGGATGGGACGGGGAGTCGAGGCTGGGTCACGGATGTCTACCATTATGTTGATTGCCCGGTGCTGAACAACAGAGCTGGCTATGCTTGTTCAAGCTGGCCGTTACCCCATCGTTCAAGGTGGATGTGGATGTGGATGGATGGCTTTGCTCGGAATCTGCGCCTGTCTGCTTACAACTTTGTTGTAGTCATGGACCACCCACCCGTCGACGATGAAGAGAACCTGGCCTAGGCATGGGCCTTTGGGCTTGAGAAAACCAAACACCCCATGTCAAAACAAAGTAGATTTACAATATATCTGCATGACTGCTATTGGTTCTAAAGTTCCGGTATGCATGCCCGCCTTTAATAAGCCACCTGGCTAGCTAACCCGTCCAACTCTCGCTCCCAGCATCGATGCTGGCTGATTGACCAGAGGACCTGGTCCAGGAAGTGCTTCGCGTTCTTGGTGGCCTGGATGACTTGTTTGAGCCCCTCTGGCTTTGGGTGCCTTAATGTGGTTACGCCATAACTCAGCACCGCCTCACTATTCGTTGACAGCCGAATCTCGTCTAGCTGAACGGCACGCTCTACCAAACCGACAGCTTCGCCAGTGGCAGCGATGGTCTTGAGATGGCCGAAAGCTTCTCTGACGTAGTGCGTGACTCGGCCCATCTTGATGAGCGTATCAATCGACCCTTGACCGCCAGGGATGAAGACGGCATCAAACAATGTGCTTCGTTGTCCCTCGAAATGGTGGTCGGGGATGAGTCCCTTGGCCGACGACTTGTCCTCTCCCGCGGCGAAGATGGCCGAGCGTCGTGGGCCAAGAACGACGGGAACGGCCTGCGCAGCTTTGAGGGCTGCGACAACGGCAGTGTAGGCGATGGGGTCGTACCCATCGGCAATGAGAATGGCGACTTTGCGTGAGGCCACTGTGACGCGTTCGGGCATGTACTCCAACTGACTTAGTCCCGCAGCTTTGTTGCCGTGCGCTTTTCGTGCGGATGGGGCAGGGCTGGGGCCGCCAACCATGGTGGCAACCGATCGCGCGAGATCGAGGTTTATTTCGGCCAGACGCTTGGTTAGACGCTCATAAACAATTGGTTCCTCGCAGTGATCCAATTCGAAGGACAGAGCCGCCTTGATGTGACTCTTCTCCACGTCAGACATGGAGTTGTAGAATAGCTCTGCTTGAGAGAAGTGCTCCTTGAACTTCTCGCTCTTGCCCCGAACCTTGATGCCCTGGACTTTTTGCGGGTGGTCGACATATCCGCCTTCTTTCTCGGTGGCCGCAGGCTGCACTTCGTATCTGTTGGGCCAGTAGTTGACTTTCCCCTTGGCAATGGTATGACGCATGGCGCCGTCACGATTGAAGTTCATGACTGGACACACGGGTTTGTTGATGGGCAGCTCTTGCCAATTGATTCCCAGTCGGCTGAGTTGTGTGTCAAAGTACGAGAAGTTTCTTCCCTGGAGCAGCGGATCGTCGGAGAAGCCAATGCCGGGCACAATGTGACTGGTGCAGAAGGCGACTTGCTCAGTCTCTGTGAAGTACTCATCCACGTTGCGGTTGAGCTCCAGCTCACCAATGTATCGGATTGGCACAAGCTCTTCTGGCCACACCTTGGTCGCGTCGAGGATGTCAAATTCGAAACCGTCCTCTTTGCCCTCAGGAATCACTTGGATGCCAAACTTCCACTTGGGAAACACGCCGCTCTCAATCGCCTCCATCAAGTCTTTTCGGTGGAAATCAGGATCTTGCCCGGCGATCTTCAGAGCCTCGTCCCAGACTAGTGAGTGCACTCCCAGCTCAGGTGTGAAATGGAACTTGACAAAATGACGCTCGCCCTTTGCGTTTTGGAGAGTGAACGTGTTGACGCCGAAGCCCTGCATCATTCTGTATGAGCGGGGAATTGTTCTGTCAGACATGGCCCACATGTACATGTGCGTCGCCTCGGAATGCATGTACATGAAGTCCCAGAAATTATTGTGCGCAGATTGGGCCTGGGGGATCTCGTTGTCGGGCTCAGGCTTCCCGGCGTGGATCAGATCGGGAAATTTCATGGCGTCCTGGATGAAGAAAACGGGGATGTTGTTGCCGACAATGTCCCAGTTACCCTCCTGCGTGTACATTTTCAGCGCGAATCCGCGAACATCTCGAACAGTGTCTGCGGAACCACGGCTGCCGAGGACCGTGGAAAAACGCAGAAAGACGGGCGTCTCCCGAGACGTGTCTGTGAGTACGCCGGCGTGTGTGACATCTTGGGCAGATTCGAAGAGTCGAAAGGTGCCGAAAGCACCAGCACCTCGGGCATGAACCACTCGCTCAGGAATTCTCTCGTGATCGAATCGATGAAGCTAAGTGTTGTGTGTAAGCTGGGGACGGGCCATCCATGCACATGCTCGTCTCAAGTTCGCACCTTTTCTCGACCAAACGTGTCTTCCAGCAGCATCGGCCCCGTCTTGTCATTGGTACTGATGCGCAGCCAGTCATCGGTGTTGGACTGCTTTGTTCCAAAGTCTGCTGTTATTCTGTCATTTTTGGTAGGCTGTACCATGGAGGCTTCGAGCTGGTCCGCTTTGGCTGCCTTGGTAGTCATTCTCGCGGTATTGGGGACAGTGACGGCTTCGAAATATATGTCTGACTATTGGGCGCTGCAGAAAATGAGAAAAAAAAAATTTTCACATGCTGGTCGCCCGCCCAACAGAACCGGTGAAGTCGATTAAATACCATCTGCGTGTGCTGCTAGCGTGCGATTCGGGTCAAGCTCAACATGTTGACTGATGTAGGTACGGATTGCGATCATGACATCAACCATCTCGGGTAGGCCAATGAATCCAGTCTAATTGGATATGAATCCAGTCTAATTGGATATGAATCCAGTCTAATTGGATATGAATCCAGTCTAATTGGATATGCAGCCATTGCTTGTGGGCCATCGTGATGGCTGCGTCGCGAAGGTCGATTATGATGGATTATGATGGATTGATGACGGTGTCCATTGCGCCATGCTGATGTAATGATGCAAACTCGCAAAGTGCGTTTTTTGATCCTGCATCCGCGGCCGGAACAAAAACTCCGCGCGGACGTATGTACCTTCCAGCTCCAGCAATATCCGCCGCCACTCAACGGCCGCAGTTCATGGAAATTCATGGAATCGCCAATCGGGCGATCGGAAATTGGAACTCGTCTGTAAGCTCCGATATGACGCGTTTCGGGCCGGACTCTCGAGGTCATGGCCCTTTCTCTTTCCCTTTCCCTTTCCCTTTCCGCCCCCACCTGGATGGCAACTGGATGGCGACTGGATGGCGACTCGGCTGATGACGATGCACCGCATCGCG
The DNA here is from genome assembly GCA_024072835.1 of Epichloe amarillans. NCBI lineage: Eukaryota > Fungi > Ascomycota > Sordariomycetes > Hypocreales > Clavicipitaceae > Epichloe > Epichloe amarillans. The sequence continues at coordinate 621,798 of CP099637.1, read as the reverse complement.
ATCTGCCATCTACAAATAGCCATCATGTTCAATTCTACAGCTGTCTTCCATGCACATAGCTATTGTACCGTTCAACGCGGGACTTAAAAGAGGTGATGGAGAGGGCAAGCTCGGACTCAACCTCAACGGATGCTCAAGTTTCTCAAGGCAAGGTAGGTAGCATCCGAGAACATGACAAAAAGACAATACAATACCATGCAATCCGTACACGGCAATAATATCTCGCAAGGTGCCCAAATAAGAACTACTTGCCGGGGGAAAAAAAAGCACGTGTCTGATGAAACTGATGTCTGCCCGTTGGTGGAGCAAACCAAATCTTGCCCCCCCCCCCGGACGGCAGCGGAGAGTACATTTTACTTTGCACACGGCCGAGGGATTAGACGACAACAAAGTCTAGACAGAAACGACAGAAACTAGTCCAAAGTCCCACTTCGCCCCTCATGGAGCCTACTTTTCACCCGTTCCCCCGCCTGCCTTTTGAACTTCGCGCCCGCATATGGGTACTGAGTGCTGGATCGGGCATCGACGGGCAAATGAGGTCAACCGCTTCCCAGACGTCTGTCATTGGCGCGTCGACTTGAACATAGAGGCCATGAAGCCAGGCTTGTTGGCCAAGCACTATGCCAGCACCCTTCCTCTGGTCCTATACGCGGCGTCGCCGATCAAGCCAGGCATCATTCACGCCTGTCGGTGAGAGCCGGTCGCCGGCGCTGGACCTGAAGCTGTATGAGAAACTCATCTTGGAGCCGGGAAGCACGGCGTCGTACGCTTGGGTCAACTTCGACATGGACACCATTGACATTGGCGAAGACGAATTCTACGAACGCTTCATTCACTGCGCGAATAAGATCCGTCGCCTCAAGTTCAAGGCCAATATCCGCAGCACAGAATGGTTTTATTTCGAATTGCAGAATTTGTCACACTTTGATAACCTTCTTGAGTGCTTCGTGGTCACCGAGCATAGTATTTTCGATTGGGCGGGAGCCAAGTTTTACCGCCCGCGGTGCAACCCGGAGGGCGTCTTCATCATCAAGGAGCAGACGGGCCAAATGATGTGTTTGGCGGAGTTGGATCAGTGGTGGGAGGATATAGAGCGGCCTTGGTCGGCCGAGGCTTACGAATCAGACAGTTCTGACATGTAGTGACGCAGAGCCAGTGAGGAATGAACCCTAAACTTTCTCTATCCGTATACTTGCTGAAGCCTATGCCGCCATCGCTGGTGTAGAATCCTCTTTGGATGCTGAGCTTTGCTGATTGCAATTTCCATTGCCTCAGATCCCTCGTCAACGTTGCCGCTCATTCGAAACGGAGTCTGCTGGCTGCGATGGCCCCGGTACAGAGCGACGAATTCATTCTGAACATGGTCCTCGCCATCCTCTTCCTGGTCGGCCCCCTGTGCCGCTTGCTTCATCATGACTGTCCGAGACCCAAGGATACCTTGAACACGATTTTCGGATATATGCTGAGCAAGGGACTGGATCGTGCCGCCGTCGCTAAGGCGGCCAGAGCCACGGCGAGACATGAAGGGAAGTGAGTTGGACGGTCTTGGCGGCATGAAGACGAAGATGGGCCGTTTTGGAACATGTCCGTTCGAGTTTCTGATGGCAGTTTTCGTCGTCTAATCCCCAAACAATTCCGAGTCCTCCTGTGGCCTAGATGCAGCCTGGTCAGGCGTGTGGACGGGGCTGGGAGCGACTGCATTGACTCTGATTCCTCGGCTCATGAGCTGCTTTTGCCAGGCGACTGGGTGAATGAGTTGATGGCACCCTTTCCCTTTGCTGATGCGTCAAGTCAAATGTGGTTCGAATGAGACCGTGAGGGCTTGTCGCCGGGTGGTCCGCAGTGTGCACTGCAAGACCTTGTGGCGGGGAAGGAGCTTCTCTTCTCCTTTGAGTTTCGGTCCCCATTTTAATTCAACATTTGGATGGCCAACCTTGATGGAGGGGGGAGGGGTAAATCCGTAGACGTCACTGTCAACTGACAGACATGCGGAAGCAAGAGAGCGATGAATAATATAAGACTGCAAGTTTCCCGGCCTGAAGAAAACCCCATCCTCCATCCCTCATCCGTCCTCCATCCTTCATCCTTCATCCTTCATCCTCCACCCTCCAATCCATACCTCGACCCACAGGCAGCTCGTTTCCCGAAACCCCAGATACACTACCCGCCGATTCGCCATGGATTTCGTCAAGAAGGCAGCCGACGGTCTCAAGGGCAACTCTGCCCAGAATGACCCCAACGCGCAGGGCGGCGAGAAGCAGGACTACGTTGACAAGGGTAACGTCTCAACTCCAATTTCCAATAATTGGTGACCAAACATGACCACCGAGGGGGCTAACTGTCTCGCAGCATTCGGCATGGCGGCCAAGAAGTCCGGACATGAGATGGACCGCAACACCCAGGAGAAGATCACCGATGCTGGCCGCAGTGCATATGAAAAGGCAACTGGGTAAGCCGCCGTGACTGACACCAGAGCTACCAAGCTGGTTATGGCTGACTATCAAACTTAGCTCCAAGGTCGATCCCAAGATCTCCAACTAAGTGTTCCATGATGGATCGGATCACATGGTAGCGGAATGACATGTTGATGTAATAATACATATTTGAGTGCGCGACATTTTTGCCAACCCGTATATGTGCATAATAATAAAACCAGCCAAATGATTGCTAGAGACAAGAGTGGCACTCGGGAAAAGATGCGTTTACGCGGACCCATGCACACAGCCGACTTCCGTACATCGGTAATAGCCTACCTAATAGGCACCCAACCAACGGTGCCCGCACAACTCATTCGTCGCAGCCGCAGCTCGTACAATACCCGCGTACAACGACTTGGCACAATCGGAATAAGCACAGGCAACAGCCATGTCCAGATTCGTTCTCACCAAGGACGTCATTCGCAGCGCATTTGCCCACCTGGGCGAAACCAAAAACGCCGAATACCGCAAGAGATTCCTCACCGACTACCTCGTCCCCGACGTGATCTGGACCTGCACCGGGAACGCGCATTCCCTGGCAGGCACCCGATACAGCATCAAAGATCACGACGAAGCGACTTTCCAACGGCTGGGGAAGAAGCTCCAGGCCCCGATCAAGTTTGATGTCACGAGGATCATCGTCGACGCGGAACGCGAGGCCGACGGATGGTGGTGCTCGGTGGAAACGCGGGGCCAGGCGACGAGAACGACGGGGGAGCCCTACAACAATGAGTACTTGTGGCTTATGCGATGGAACGAGGACGGGAAAGTGGTCGAGATCAGAAGCTACTTTGACACAATGCTGTCCGAACAGGTGTTGCTTGCTCCCGACCGGGCAGTGACGGCTGCGGAGTCGACTCATTGATTGAGGAGCAACGGCATCAGGCGAGGACTCATTGGACCCGTGGCTTGTTGTCGATGGCGCTATTGAAATCAAAACGGGGAGCTTCTCATGGCATCCGTGCCATCCGTGCCATCCTGCACACCTGTTGACAAACGAACCATACGTCGAATTAGCATCGCTGGAATAACGGCTGGAGGTGAGCATTTGCGTTGCGGTTGTTGATTTATTAATTCATTCTTCTACGCTCATTGGTTGTGGTTGTGGCCAATACATTGGATTTGTCTCCTTCCTCTGCGACCCTAGCAGCGGTACTGATGACGTGGAATCCGTGGACAAATCATTATTATGAAGGCTCTTATTCCTTCATCTTTCATCTCTTGAAATCAACATACAATAGGAAAAAGGAGAAAAAATCCCATGTTAATTAATCCGTTCTGTTGCCCCGCCTCTGAGAATTTCTTTGAAGCTGCTGCTGCCTCCCCACACCAAGCCTACTACTGAGATGCACGATTGGAGACAGAAATGATGTTATTCCATTGGTCGATTGATCCGAGTTCCTTGACAGCAGGAAGCAGCCGGGTGCAATGGCAGAAGACGTGCAGTGCAGCTCGTGGCGATGAAAAAAAAAAACAAAAAAAAAGCAACGCGAGATGAGTGGGAGTGAGACGGATCATGAGCAAACGAGCCGTCACCGACTAGCCGGCCCATGATCAGCTCGGCAGAGTTGCTAGCAACACAGGAGCTAGTTTCTCGCATGCTTTGCCTAGAACGCACAACTAATGACTAACGTGGATGCAACAGTGTCAAGCCCAGATATTACCCCGGATTCCTTCCCTCACTCCCCCGCCCCCTGCCCGGCTTGATTCAGCGACCCACCCGCCAGCCAAGCCTCGACGTGCCAAAGTAAATTGGTCATCATCGACTCGACTTAAACGAGATTAACACCCAACCCAGCCGCTGGGGAGGCAACGGAAAGACGAGCTGAGGCGTCATTGTTCGACATGACTCGGGTCTTTGCATCCATCACCAAGCTTTCCTCAGGCCTTATTGGGGCAGTGGCAGCCTGAAGGAAGAAAAAAAGGGGACATGCACAACATGAAGACAGTCATGAAGACAGTATTACTCACGCGGGGCCTCGGGGTCATTGCCCATTCAATCTGTCTCTCCGGACAAAAGAGGGGGGGGGGTGGTGGAAATCCTGATTTGGACAAGGCAGGTAGCATCGCGTGGCGAGGGCCCCCGGGGATAAAGGAAAGAAAAAGGGAAAAAAAAAAAAGCTACAGCGTCGTATTCCTAGCGATGCCGATTTCTCACCATGTTCCCTGCATCTGCATCCCCGACAACCCACACCCACCCCGGGGGGCCTTTCTCCTCGAACCATGGGCATAATAAGCAGACGCGGGAGAAGAAGCATGCTAGCCCGTGAGGAGTTCTTCTTCCCAATGCCTCTTTGGCATTTTATAAAAAGTCCACGCTGGTCCGCCCCCTCTTCCCCCCTTTCAATGTGATGTCCTTTTTTTTTTTTTTTCCCAAACCCAGCTTCACTTTATTTTCCCTTTCCCCCGCGGCCCCACTGCCCCACCACCCCGCAATAATCTCCGTAGCCAACAACCCCCCCCCCCGCGCCCCCTTCGCAAATCCCTTCACGATGCAACTCCCGCGCCTCCTCCTCCTCGTCGTCCTCCCCGTCATGGCCCTCGCCGGCCCCGTCCCCGCCGACGTGCCGGGCAAAGAAGCCATCACGCACGCCCTCGGCCTCATCAAGACCCAGACGGCCGACCTGGGCTCCGCCGTCGCCAACTGGAAGGGCGACCTGCCCGGCGCGCTCCCCATCACCACCAAGTCGGCCGCGCTCCTCCAGCAGCTCCGGCGCTCCAGGAGGACGGCCGAGGCGTCGCGGCCCCTCTCCACCGACGAGGCCCTCGCCGTCGCCGTCGCAACCGGCGACCTCTCCCAGGTCGTGCAGGCCACGCTCAAGACCATCGTCGACAACAAGCCCCGCTTCGACAAGCTGCTCATCCTGTCGCCCGTCGTGCTGCTCAACCTCGAGCTCCAGCGCGGTGCCACGGCCGACTTTAGCGACGCCGTCGTCTGCAAGGTCCCTGAGGATCTCAAGACCATTGCCCAGGGCCTGATTAAGCCCATTGATGACGCCTTTGCTGCCGCCATTGACAAGTATAAGCTTTTCTGGAGTTGAAAAAAAAAAAGAAAGAAACATGTATACGCTTTAAAAAGTGTTTTGCAGGAGCTGGTTTCTGCTCTGCAAGGTGTAGATATGATGGGAGAAGGCGTGAAACACGTCGAGGATGATGTATAACTTGGAAGAAACACGTCGAGGACGATGTATAACTTGGAATATAGCGAGAGCCCGCCCACCACATGTACATATTTATTTATTCTTTCGGACAATTTTTTTTTCTCTCCACGCAAATACACGTGTTGATACGGACTGTTCTTGGGCGGGATTTTCTGGACTCGTGCGTTGCTTTGCCACTTTTGATAAGGCTTAGAAGTACTATCTTACAGTGTGATGAGAACCAATTTTTGAGTGACGGCTTCATTACCCCCCCCCTCCCCCCCCTCATTTCATTGCATCTTCCGCACCGTCCACATTCAGGTCCCCCTCGCTCACCTCGCATCTCCATCCAAACTCATCAGTCGTCTTGCCCAGTTGTATCGCCTTCAGATACGTCAGCAACTTCAGGCAGATGGGGCCCGCATCGGCCTGCTCTTCGGGGATGTAGGTGACGAGCTCGGCATCGCCCGTCGAGCTCACCCGCGGGCCCGCGGGCAAGGCCCCGGTGATAGCAGGACCTTTGCGGCGAGTGATGCTTCGGATGGGTACCAGCGCGGCAGCGGTGCCGGCGGCGAAGACTTCTGTGAATGACGGCAGTTCGCTGTACTTGACGGACCGCTTTTCCACCTTCCACCCCCAGCTGCGGGCGATTTGCTGAACGCTGTCGCTGGTGACACTGTCAATGACACATTTGGAGTCGGGCACGACAAGTGTGACATCCCTGTCGCCATTGGCAGTCACGCCAATGAAGCCCGACGTGCTGAACTCGTCAATGTCCTCGTGTCTTGCGCTGTCGAGATGCAGAGTGATTCCGTAGCCGTCCTGCTTGGCTTTGCCACTCCACTTGAGCACGGGGGCATAGTTGCCGCCTACCTTGGCGTGGCCGGTGCCATGGGGAGCCGCACGGTCGAATTCGTCCAAGATGAGTGCCTTGACCGGGTGCGTGCCGTGATACACGCCCGTGGGAATCACAAACACACAGAAGGTATATTCCTCGGGAGGATCCAGTCCGAGCTGGGCACTTGATCCGTACAGCTGGGGACGGACGTACAGCGCCGCGCCCGTCTCGTGGGGAGGCACGAAGTCGGCGTTCAGCGCCACGGCTGCACGACAAGCCTGCTGGAACAGTTCGACGGGGACTGCAGGCATCGATGCTACCTCCGCAGAGTGTTGCAGACGTACGGCGTTTCGATCCGGTCGGAAAATGGTAATGGCCTCATCGCCGGGGCTGCGGAATGCCTTGAGACCTTCGTACGCTTGCTGGCCGTAGTTCAAGGCCGGTGCCATGCCATGGATGCGCATAAACGGGTCGGCGACGAAGCGGAGAGGCGTCCATTGCCCCGTGGATTTTGCGTAGGTGGACTCGATGTGGCCGTTGACTAGACAGGCAAGAAAGGGTCAGTATTGAGTCTGGTACGCCATCTCTCGAGGACAACGTACCCTCGCGCACCTTGAAGCCCACGTTGGACCAATCGATGGTGTTCACCGGTGGAGGAGGGAATGCGCCCATTGCGCTTTGTTTCGTAAGCCGATGTTTAGAACCCGGAAAGATGGATGTATTTCGATGCTGTCGGAGGGGGGATACGGAGCTGATGGTCGTGCAATGCGAGTAGGAGGGCGATTGATTCAGCTACGTGGCACAGCAGCGTGAGGCAATAAACGCTGGGATTTCGGCCTGTCCAACAGAGAGTTCTCAGAGCGGGATAGGATAGGATGGGAAGACAGAGTTGACATGAATCGTTCGTCTTTCTCGAAAGCCCACCCCACCCCACCAGTCATGCCCCGACATCGGGCCGCGGGGTTCCTTCGGCGCCTCGTGTTTCTATACAAGTTCCTGCAGCCCACCAACGTCGAATCTAAAGCCCAGTGACCGTTGCATGAAATGAAATTGGACTTGTACAAATTCACAAGTCTTTAGGAAAGCTTAAGCTTTGGTCAATCGATGGATCACGTATTGGCCTCATTCATCTGGACCCCGTGCATGTACTTTTTACCTTTTGGAAGGCAAGTTCTGGTAAAAGAATGTGAGTACTCAATCTACGTTCCCAGCTATTCTGGCATCCCGCCCCGAGTTCCGAATACACTCTATGTGACGTGGCATATCCCTTCGCCTAATGCCGCGAGGCTGCCCTCTGGAGCTCTTTGCGACCTTTCGTCTTCACGTCGGCATCACTCGGCCCGTTCATGCCCTTTTCTTTTTAGTCCGTGTTTTATCCCATCTTGGTTTTCTTTTAAGAAATTCTTACCCAAGAAAAAAAAAAAATACTTCAGTCATCGTTGGCGTCATATATCTCATCCCATGCCAGAACGCCGTACAAAGATACAACAGTTTTATAACAAAGAGTGGCGCATGCATCTTGTACTCATCATGTGCAAGCAGCGAGTCGCTGGAGGCAGCTAAGGACACCTGTCATGAAAGAGCCGTCAGCATACGTAAGCATCGGGAGTTGAGTCATTGGGATTGTACACCTGCAAGTCCACTTACCGCTCACACCCTGCGTCAAGGTAGACGTTGCTTCAGTACTTCGGTTGCCCAGGCTAGCAGTCACCACGTTCTCAACCGTACGTCGCTCCTCTAGCTTGTTGGCCCACTTGAAGACTTTCTCGTCTTCCCGACCATCACCAACCACCAACAGGAAGTCCACCGGCTTATGCGTTTCTCCATCTGAACTGGCTCGGGTGTTAAGCTTCTCAAAAACCTTTTGCGCCGCCGTGCTCTTCGTCCAGTCCATGGACTCCACGGCGATCGTCCCATCAAGAACAATCGCGTGAACTCTGAGTGACTCGCATGCGTCATTTACGTGACTCGCACAGTCAGCTGCGAGGCGAGCGGCAGCTTCTTGATCTTCGGCCGCGCCGAAATGGAATAATATGCTGCAGCGGCGCTCCTCCACTTCGGCGCCTGGTGTTCGCTCCAGGTAATAGCGAAGAATTTCCTTGACAGACTTCTTCCAATTGTCAATATGCCTACCATCCGACATTTCAACCCATTTCTCTGAACCGCAATCCTTGATGTAGCCACCGTTTTCAGCAATCAGACCCAGGCCAGGCACTCGGCGGAACACTTGATCAACTTCCTCAGGCTGACGACCAGATGTGATGTAGACAATATTGCGCTCGTCCAAGAGCAGGTCATTCAGGACATCTAGAGTGCGCTGCGGACTGACTGGAATGATCTTGTTAACGGGACCCCAGCTGACCAACGTGCCCTCATAATCCAGCATGAACAGGCGACGATTGGACTTTTTGTACATTCGACTGATTTCTTGAACGGAGAGACGGGGAACAGATGTTTGGTCTCGCTTGTGCTGTTCGTCATACGCGCGGTCGAGATGAGACAGAAGCTCGCCGAACCAATGAGACCCCGTGTGGCGAGCGGCTAATTCATGTAGTATTTCCCAGCGACGCATCTTTTCGTCTTGACCCATTTCCAAAGCTTGTTTGATAGCATCGGCGCACTGACGGTAGTCCCAGGGGTTGACAGAAAGTTCACTTTGGCCAAAAAGCGAGGATGTGCCAGTAAACTCGGACAAAATTAGCGAACCATGCTTGCGGTGGGGGAAGATTTTGCCATCTTGGCAAAAGATGTACTCATGCGACGTCAGGTTCATGCCCTCGCGCTGGCTTGTAATCATGAGTGCATCCGCAATGGTGAGCAGGGCCAGGTACTGAGCGTAATCGATGTCCTGTTTGAGATAGACAACGGGCTGGTAAGCCAAGTTGGCCCATGACGAGTTGACACGGGTGACAATATCTGACACCGTCGCATCGAGATGGCTGTTTTGGCTCGATGACAGAGCAACCTGGATCAGCACAGTGTGCTCGCGCCATTGTGGATTCTTGTTCAAGAACAGCTCATAGGCGAGAAGCTTTTGTCGAACGCCGCGGACATGGTCGAGCTTGTCTCGGGCGACGATGAGCTTCTTGCCCTTGTATCTCTCTTGTAAAATTTGGAACCAACGGAGCACGCCCTGCTCGCCACGGTTCTTGTTCAGGCTGATGGGGTCGATTCCGATTGCAGTGTTGATGACGTCGACGAAACGATTCTCCAGTTCGATGCCTTCTGGGGTGGCTTCGATGCTAAGAATCCTGCTGCAGGTTTGCAAGAAATGTCTGCTATACTCTTGAATCTGGAACCCGACTAGGTTTGCTCCGAGCATACCCTCAAGTAGCTCCTTGCGGACTGCGAGGCAGCGGAAGACCTCGGACGAAGGAAAAGCAACATGCAAGAAGAAGCCAATCTTGGCATCAGGCAGCTTCTTGCGAACCATGCCTGGGACCAAGAGCAAATGGTAGTCGTGCACCCAAATGACATCTCCACGTTTCCAATTCTGGACAATCTTGTCGGCAAAGGCCTGGTTCACATGGACGTAGTACTTCCAGGAATGATCCTCGTAGGCTTTGCTCTTGGGATTGTCCGGAATCTGATAGTGGAAAACTGGCCAGAGAATCTGCTTGCAGAAGTGCGTGTAATGGCCATCGAAATCCTTGTCTGAACAGAAGACTGTCAGCATGTCGTACTCGTTTGCCAAGTGATTCTCAATGTCCTCTCTTTGCTGTGTTCCTTCGAGTGCATCAGTAGGCATGCCCAAGGTCCCCACCCAAGTATAATCACCGAGCTTTCCATCCCGGGCGGCAGCTTCAGCTGCGTTTCGCAGTCCTCCATTGCCTTGGTCGGCATTTACCACACTCCAGGGAGCTGAAGAAAAGACTCGGTCGTGGCTATCACTGCGCAAGCGCGCCTTTGGCTGGATTAGTCCACGGCGACCAAGCTCTCGGGCCTTCTCCATGGTTCTGTCGCGCTCAAAAAGTGCCGCCGGGGGGGGTGAGTTGGCTCGAGACAGTGGCTGGTTGGCGCGGGCTCCCCAGCGTGATGCTGTTTCGTCTGTAGACCCGAGTTCATGAGGAAACTGGATGCGGAACCCATCCTCGTTGGAGAAGGGATCTGGAGACTCCGGCTCATCGGTGGGAGTGTGAGGTGGGGTGATGACAGGTCGCGGGTCGAAGAGGCTAGGTTGGGCCTCGGACACAAGAGCAGTCGGAGGTGGCTGTGGAGGTGGTATCGTTGTCTTTGGTCTTCTTCGTAGTGTATTTCTCGGTGGAGGAGTGCCGGGCAGATTGAAACGGATGGTTTTGGGTAAGAAGCTACACAAATTCCAAGAGGTCAGCGGCAGAAGTCACAGAGCAGTCCGGCACGGCATTGGAACTTACAGCGAGCACACAAAGACGGTCATGGTGTCTCGTGATTATGACGCCAAACGGCGGCCTGCTCAGATTAGAAACAGTTGAAGCAAAAGCGGCCAGAACGTGGTTGCGAGGTAAATCTCAGCAGTGCATGTGGAAGGAGCAACTGATGTAATGACGGTTGGTGACGGTTGGTGACGGTTGGTGACGGTTGGCCTGGGAGGGGCAATGGAAAGAAATTATCTAGGACATACCCTTAAGAAAGAGATATACTGCAACAACGACGATAATTGAAGAATGGCTGTATGGAGAAAGGCGGGGATAAAAGATGACTGATGGTACTCTTGCTCTTGACCTCTTGCGGGTTTAAAATCTGGGCGGGTGGCCGTTGGGCGCGGCGTAAGTAAAATCAAGGTCTAACGCTGGCAACTGTCTGCCTCGTTTCTGCTTGGAGGCGTGGGGGCCACTGAATGGTGCAGTGGTGCATGCGGGGCTACCTCAGTGCGGATTGGTGGACCGCCGCCGCCAAGTGTCTACAAGTGACATTGGCATGATGCAAGATCGGGCAGGAGCAAGAACAACGGGTGCGGCTGTGATTGCCTGTGATGCTTCCTCTGTTGCAGTCCTTGACGTCCTTGACCCGACTTGGGCATTTCGATGCCCGTGGAATGTACGGAGTGCACGACAATACAACATATTCTAACGGGGCTTGCCAGCCAGCCAGGGTAGTAGCCTGCGCCGGGGAGCCACTTCCTTCACTGTGCAGGTGTGCAGCAAATAGTGTGGCTGGCGAAGCTTCTAGCCGTCCGTCGACCTTCCTCAAAGCCCCTCTTCATGCAACCGTGACGTACTCCAGATCTAGGTCAATCAGGCAATTTCGCCAATTTCGCCATTCTCGCTCTACAAATCTATATACACAGGTTCAGGGGGAATGAGACGGTTTCCGATGCCACCGATGCGGAATCCTGGCCTACATACACCACTGTACGTGCTGCCGGGGCTGGAAGATTTGTTCCGTTGGGGTCGAAGGCAGCCATGGCCAAAGGCCGAACATCATGTTCCTCTGTAACACGACGGATACCCGGCAGCGTTCCCCAGCAACATATCAACTCCCAGCCAGTCAACCAGTCGGGATGGATGTTGTGGTGGTGGCACACCAGTCACCAGCACCGACCCGTCAAGATGTGGTGATGAGATGGATCCGAGTAGCTGGAACATGTGGTGACTCGTACGGTCGTACCAAAAGCAGCCACCGGGATGGGATACTTGACTCTGCTGGACGCTCAATGCAATGTGTCACCAGTTCTGCTGCCGAGACCCCCCGTCACATTGGGGTTGGGACTTGAGGCGCAGGCTGCACACAGTTAATAGTCCGACTTCTTCACTCGCCCGGGGGCCCGAAGGAAAGGACACGCGTTTTGCGTTTTCATGTTCATGCCTGAAGCTTTGATTGTATTCTTTTGCGCAGATGTGATTCCCGTATGAGGTCACCTGGTCAGATACATTCCAACTTCCAAGATTCGTGGACGCCAAGATGCCATGCCCGATCGGCGGTGGTTCCCTTACCCTGGCATACCAGATTCGAATGTTCTCGACGTCCGCAGTTGGGAGTCGGGCACTTTAGCCGCAAACGGTCTTTCCGGATTATTTTCACAACCAAAACGAGCGAGTACGTAAACGCGCAGCACGGATTCTTAATGTGTATTAATCCGTACAGGCATTTTACTGGGAAAGTACCTACCAGCCCTTATGTATCTGATGTAAAGGCCTTTCACTCGCAACCTTCTTTAATGAAGCCCTTCCTTCGTCAACCAAGACCTTTGTCAATTACAGAGTACATACGGAGTAAGACTTGTAACAATCAATCGGGGGACCTTTGCCTTTGAATCCTTCTAACCCCTTGTCGAAAACCCACCTAGCTATACCTCTTCGGGCTTAGTTACTGCTACGCGCATTCAAGAACCCGTTGCTGCACGTTTACGTACATACATGGTACATCCGAGCGATTTTTCGAGGACCATGACCTCCTTCGTGGCAGCGGTCGAAGTGCGCCAGCGGAACTTGCTCCCGTGTGGCAGAGGAGAGGAATCTCGTTCGCCGGTTGAGCCCCATTTATTATCTTTTTGTGACGATCCTGCGTATTGGGTTGCTACATGTATGTACCCCGTTCTCGGTGCTGTAATGGGTTTTTTTCCCCAGCATGTCTCGATTCTGCTTCCACCTTGGCCCTCATATCTTTTTTGACCGGGTAAGCCAAAGCCCTCCCTTTCAAATCAAGTTTTGGGCCGCACTGAGACTCTGGACTTCGCGAGCCCTCGGGTAGCATCTTTGATTAGGTTTGACCTGACCAATGTTGGGCAACGTCCGACGGATCGGGTGTGAGTCTTGTCTCACAACACTCATCGATGCACGTCTGGCTTCTCACGGGAACGGCCATGGGAACGGCCATGGTGTGTGGCTGAGATGAAGCGAAGCCCTGCCGAATTACTGATTTGATGAGTAATCAGCCGTAACGCCCTGTTCTGTTCTTGTTTACTCATTTTTTAGAGCCTCCCTCATGATTGACGTCTGTGGCTGTATGTATACTTGATTGCTACATCAGCTATACGTCCACGTAGGGCGGACACGAAGCAAGATTTGCCGCGCTGGAAGAGATGCATTCCTATCTTTATGAATCCGTCGCCAGTATCCTCCAGCACGCATGGCGGAATCCATCGCGATATGCGGGGTCGCACCACCAACCCACAATAGCCTGGGGGCTTCAAGGTGACACCGCGTTGGACTGCTCTAGCCTGGGAAGTCGAGCAATCTAGTGGCTGTGTACATAGTCCGGCTTTTCCATGATTCTGGCCATCTTCAGCAGTTTCGTCCATTCAGCCGGGTTGCCCTGTTGTGACACCTGGGCTGGATGACCGCTGCATGACGCTTCGTCAGCGACAGATCGAGGTGGTTGTGATTTGATTGTCGAGCACTCGATGTTTCCGAGATGACGAGACCCGAGATGAAGAGCACGGGGAGCTAAACGGTAGTGGAGGGACTTTCTCATCTAGCATTTCGCCGCTATCTTACACTATGTTTGATGATGGATGTCAGGCAGCTGAGGTGCCGTCCCTCGCAAGGTGGATCGCGCCTCGGACCGCCTCGGACCGCCTCGGACCGCTCCTCGAGCCTGAGCTTTACATACGGATTACTCCCCCCTTACTCCGTAGTCTGCCACGAGTCACGACAACAAGTCTCAAGGGCGACGACCGACGACGACGACTCACCCGCCCGCCCGATTGACGCCATCGAAGCCTGACTGTGTCCCTGGTAATGCTAGACGGACCCCGACGCGCCTTGGCCACTTCAAATCCCGCCTGGGATGTTTCGCTCGCAAACGCAGACGCATCAAGCAAGTGCAGCGAGCTACGCACGCCGTGTTCGCAATATCACCACCGTCTGGGACTAGAATGCGTCTAACCATCGACTCCCCCACTTCTGCCTCTGCCTCTTCCAGGTGATGCGTAATGGCAGCAAATGGCAGCCATGTCCCACAGTGTGAGCGAATCCGACGCTCCCACCTCATGAGGTCCACATACTAACTACTACTACATAGCTTGAGCTTATTCGTGAAGTCGATTGTCAGACCGGCTTGGAGCCTCCCATCCTTCTCAGCTCGAGGGCAGATTTTCTCCTCAGGCTCTTCGGCATCGAACCATCACCATCCGGCTCTTCAAGGAGCAGTTGAGTCGCGAGCCTGAAGCGGCCGTCAATGCAAGACATTTTCTTTGCCACCATCGGTTGTCTGCTCATGCTCGCCGACTTTCACTCCGCGCATTCTTTCTTCAAAGGTGCGTCCACTGATGCTGATCTGCGTGTTATTTCGCTTCGTGTCCAGCGGAATGCATCGTAAAGCCATCCGTGTGGTTCACGAACTGCTGGTAATCGGGCACGTTATGCATGGAGAGCGACCAAAACTGCGACCCGATCGCCAAGGTCTCCAATGGAGTAGTGGCACTGGCTACCTTGCCGGGGCGTACGTCATTTTTGCCTGCGACGAGGCTGATACCCCTTTGCGATTGGGTGAGATATTCCACTTCCCTGAAGGTCAAATGGCTCTTATTTATGCCGTACGTACCGTCAATAATGAGCGCGCTTGGCGCAAGAGCCTTGACACATCGTTACGCCCAGTCTTCGCATCGAGTACGAATATCCGAAGGAGGGCCTCGGAAGTAGGTCTTGTCTTGGTCCAATTCCAGCACCTCGCTGACGCTTTCAAGCTCATCACAAACTTACACTTTGCCGTCTCCATTCTCACCACTAATGTTGATGCCTTGGAAGCGACAAAAGTCAAATATTCCGCCGTGGTAGTATTCCTCGACGGGGATCCATCATCATTTCTTCTCTTGTGCAGTATCGGAGCGGCACCCGCCCACATAGTTGTCCACCAGCGGCACCTGCACCCAGATGCCATGCTTGCCAGCCTCTAAATTTTTTAAGCGGAGGATTTGAATGCTACGATCGCGTTTGCCACATCTACTGATGTTGATTGACAACACGGACCTCGCAGCTATCGAGGATAAGCAGGCAAGGCGTAGCTGTTGGTTGGCGAGAAATTGTGCCTTCTAGATTTTATTCAACGCTTATTCAGTCCAAATGTGTCATCCTTCTGGCACTACTCTCCCTTCCCTCGACTTCGCGCTGAAATGAGTTCTAGTTCTGCCACAGTCTGACAGCTTTGTCTTTTCCTCCACTGGCAACGCGCTTGCCGTCAGGTGCCCAATCTACGGCGTACACCTCGTCATTGTGCCCGGGCAAGTCGACTGCAAGCTTGAATGATGCCATTGACCATACCTTGAGGGTTGTGTCCTTTGATGCCGTAACGAGCAATCGGGAGTCTGCAGAGAAGGCGCACTGGTATACGGTAGCGACGTGACCACGAAGAGTGTTGATGAACTTCCCATCCCTTTTGCGCCCATGTCAGGTCAATGCCCCAAATGATTTCGATTGAGATAACCGGGTGACACGTACCTTGCGCTCCAAATCTTTGTGTGGTTGTCCCAGCCTGCACTAGCAATCAGGGTGTTGTCGGGCGAGAACGTAACATGGTTGATTTGTTTCTGATGACCAACCATCCTGGCGACCGGTTTGCTTCCTTGGGACGGCTCCCACAGATACATGGTGAAGTCATCACTGGCTGAGACCAACCTCTCGGATATTCTTCCTTGGACTTTGGCTGCCTTTTCAAACCTCTCCTTTGCCTTTGCCCTTCTCGCCTCATCAGTAGTCGGGGTGGGCTGGTGATCATGGTATGCTGTTCGCAGTGCAAAATCTGTGGAAAGCGCCAGGTGGTTGATCCAGTGAGCATGTGATGATAAGGTGTGGACCAAGGTGCCTTTCTCGGCGTCCCATACGCGAATGGTCTTATCGTGGCTCCCTGTGTAAATGAGCCCGGTCCCGCCCCAACGAACGCAGCTGACGGAGCTCTTGTGCCCCGAGAGGACATGCTCGGTGCGACCTGTGTTCGCGACCCAGATACGAACTGTTGCGTCTTTACTTGCGCTGGCCAACCGAGGAGTGCCATCCCGCCACAAATGGTACGGTTCCCAGGCGATATTTGTGATCCATTTCGCGTGGCCGGTCAGGGGAGATCCAGTTGGCTTTCCTGTTTCTGGGTTCCAAAGTCTGACAGACTTGTCCATGCTGCCCGTGGCTAGGCGCTGACCATCAGGAGACCATGCCACACACAGGACCCAATGAGAATGGCCACTTAAAGTGTGTTTCGGGGTTCCAGTTTCTGTGTTCCATATCCTAGCACTCTTGTCACCAGAGCCGGTGGCAAGACGGGTATTCGTGGCTGGACTAAACTGCGCTGCTAAAATGGCCTCGCCGTGACCGGGTATTCTATGTGACATTCGTGTAACAGCCTGCACCTTGAATACAGACTGTGGCTCGGCAGTTAATGTGACAGTCGTCTCAAAAGGATTCTCAATTCCATGACTTCTCAACAATTCCAGAAGATCTGTCGGGTACTGGTCGACGATTATGTCGGAATCTGGAATATGGATACGAAATCGGTAAGGAAGATATTCTTCCCGATCCTGTGGGGGAGGGAGAGGTCAGTGGCGAAAAAAAGAAAACATGTTGTCTACAGACCGAGCAAGCAACTGACTCTTGCTAACAATGTGTTCAGCAGAAGGGACAGGTTCTTCTCCGATGCATCTACCGAGGGCACCTCGATCACGTCGCAGACTTGGTTGCCGTCGCCGTCCAGAAACCGAGCTTTGAAGGAGCCGGCTGGCACGGCCATGGCTGTGGTTACATCTTGTTGTAACCTTGATCGTTCAAGATCTTCGCGGCGCTGGCGTTTTGAAGGTGGGGGAACGATAGTCGCCATTGTGCTAATTTGCCAAAGTTCGTGCTGAAACAGAAGTAATGGAAGAGGAACCCCCAAACATTTTTTTTTTTGTTTGCCCATTACACCCACTTCTTCGCAGCGGGATGGCGGGGCGGCAAAACTCTGATAAAATTTAGGCGGTGAACGATATCCTGGCCCACTAAGAAAAGTGCATTAACATCCAGACCTCGATGTTACGGCTTCTTCCCGTTTAAATGCCACGTATTTTGTGGCTGTACCCTACCCAAGTCTTATGCAGGATTCAATCGATCAGCCCTCGTCCTCCTCGGTTGGTAGGGAAATTGTTGGGACTGCCGCAAGTCTAGACCAGGAATGTCCCCAGCCGGGTCTGCCAGCTGAAAATGTGGTTCTTGCCAGTTCTCACGTCAAGGAGATTATCAGGATAAAAATGATTGGCTTGACGGCTCTGGAATAATCCATCTACAGCGGAAGGAGCCCTCTACCACGGAAGGAGCCCTCTACCACGGAAGGAGCCCTCTACCACGACTGCCTGGCATTTACTCGACTGCAATCATATTTTTTCGCCTTGAACGATAGATTCTGCTCTTGTGAAATACTTCCATGTAGTCAAACTTGAACCCCCAATCAATCCACTAGCCCAAACCGCCCTTTACTCATTAGTTGTCCTTCTGTCAATCTACAATAACTCCGTCTTCTTCGAACAAGGAATTAGCCGGACTGAGCAACTTGAGCACCCCTGATAATGAAACGCTCTTCAAGGTCTGCTTTGGAGACGGCGTCGAGTCACTTCAAAAACCATGCCGAACTTCATAATGGACGTCCCCAGCAACGGGGTTCAACGGACGGGAGAAGTACTGCTCGGACAGTTCAATTGTTTGTCAGCACAGGGCCGCGAACATCCACATCGAATGCCCGCGGTTCTGTCTCGCGGCCTTCGACCTCAGCGTCTGGTCGCAAGTCTCGACCCGGGACTTTGTCTACGATTTTGGGAACAAATGATGATCAAACCGTAGTTTGTGCTATAGGAGAGGCGCGGGGCGTCTTACCTTTGGTTGGAGTTGCCCTCGTGAATATCACACTTGGCGAAGCCACTCTGAGCCAGATATGCGACAACCAGTCTTACGTCAAGACGATCCATAAGCTTCAAATGGCGAACCCTTCTCGAATGGTCTTCATGTCTACCGCCTGCCCTCCCATCAGAGACAATGTTCTGTTCACTCTTGTTGACGAATTGATTCCCGACGCTCGAATCGAATTAATGGACCGGTCGGCATGGTCTGAAAAAGATGGATTGGAGTACCTACACAACTTGGCTTTTGAAAGTGATATAGATCCAATCAAAGTGGCCGTGGATGGAAAATACTACAGCGTCAGCTCTTTTGCAGCGGTAAGGGTATCCAAAGGGCGCATAACCACCTTGACACTGACTTTCCTTATGCCATGAAATACATTGAACAAACCTTTACAGTGACATTCGCTCCACATTCGCTGCGCATTCGATATCGCCCATCGGAGGACACGATGATGATTGACATTTCCGCACTACAGTCCCTGGAGATAGTGCAAAACATCAGGAATCCCAAATCCAAGGATTGCCTGTTCGGGATACTCAACCAGACATTGACGCCCATGGGAAGCCGCATGCTGAGAAGTAACATCCTACAACCACCAACCAAGTATGATACTTTCATTGGGCCTCGGTATGATGCCGTGGAAGAGCTCACTGGAGAGGAAGAGATTTTCCACAGCGTACGAGCGGGTTTGTTATTCATGTCAGACAAGTTTTGGCTGGTGCATGACTAATCGTGACCAGCTTTGGGAAACTTTACAGACGTCGAAAGGGTTCTCACAAAGGCATGAAGCAGCCCGTTCAAGCCGTGCGCAAGCCCATTGCTGATTAGATATAGATGATCACGCTGACCAAAAAGGCCACGATAGCTCAAGTCGAAGAACACATCAATCGCATCCTGGTGACCAAGTCATTTCTCGAGTCAATCCCACAGCTCCACCAGGCACTTTCTGGATGTAATAGCCCATTGTTGCTCAAAATCCGTGACATTTGCGATCCCAGCGTATCCGACCCAATTCTACTGAGCATCCAAACGATAATAGAAGCAAATGTTACCGTTATGTCAACTCCACTCGATATGCGCAACGCCAGAATATTCGCGGTCAAGGCTGGCATTAGTGGCTTGCTCGACGTCGCGCGCCAAACCTACAAAGAGCTCACGGAGGAGATCCACCTTCATGTGCAAGAGGTTGAGAGTTCGTCGTCCCCCCAAAGAGCTATGCAGAAGTTATGTATCTGACTTGAATGTCGCAGGAGAAATTGGGCTACAAATAACCTTGAAGTTCGACAATGGGCGAAAGTATTGGCTCAGGCTTAAAAGCATGGATCGCGACGCTGGAGAGATACCTGCCGTTTTCATCAACGTTGTTAGAAAACGGACTGGCATCGAGTGCCAGACAATGCAGCTTATCAAACTGAATGGCCGACTTTCCGATATCTCCAACGAAATAATCGCACGCAGTGACGCTATCATTCAAGACTTGATCATTATGCTCAGAGCGTCGGCACCTCAGCTATTTAGACTGTGTGAGTCCGTGGCGCTTCTTGACATGGTGGCGTCTTTTGCACACCTCACGATTATGAGGGACTACACTAGGCCAGAGTTCAGGGGAGCGTTTGCCATGAAGGCGGCGAGGCATCCTGTGCTGGACAAGGTATTTCCTCATGCATTAAAGCCCCCGCAGTTTACAGCAGAACTAATCGTTTAGATCCTATATGAGGATTTTGTACCGAATGACTATTATGCCACCGAGCAGAACGGGTTCCAGATTGTGACAGGATGCAATATGGGAGGAAAGAGTACATACATCAAGGCCGCGGCGTTGTTACAGATCATGGCACAGGTCGGATGTTTTGTGCCCGCAGCCTATGCATCTTTTTCGCTCATTCACAATATATTTGCCCGCGTTTCTCTCTCTGATAATTTGGAAGCGAACCTTTCTACCTTTTCTGTAGAGATGAGGGAAATGGCCTTTATTCTCAGAAATGTGGACGATAAAAGCCTGGTGATCATAGACGAGCTAGGGAGAGGAACCAGCACGCGGGACGGTCTGGCCATTGCCATTGCCATGTCGGAGGCCTTGATTCAATCAAAAGCGTTTGTATGGTTTGCCACGCACTTCGTCGACCTTGTTCATGTACTCGAGAAACGTCCGGGTGTGGTGTGTCTTCACCTGGCATCCAAAAAAACAATGTCGGATGATGGCGTGCCGCGGCTGGCAATGCTGTACAAGGCCACTCAGGGCACTGTTGACACCACCGAGCACTATGGAATCGAATTAGCAAGATCTCTTGGGTTTCCGGAAGACTTCACTCGACGTGCAGAACAGGTGGCGAGCGAGATCAGGCGGCGTAGACAGCAGAATCAGCAGAATCCAGAGGCTCGGAATGTCTTGGCTCGTCGCAAATTGGTTCTCAATCTTTACGAAACTCTTCAACAAGCGGCAGAGCATGGCGACGACGAAATCCTGCCAGGCTATTTGAAGCGCCTACAAGAGGAGTTTATCCTGCGAATGAATGAGTTGAGCGTGTCAGCATCCACTTGAAAAGCGCGTGGGAGGACAGATCCAAGAGATGGCTTGGGCAAATCCAACGTACTTGCTTTGCTTTGCCACTTGACAATCCAAAAAGAACGGTGGCATGTATGTAGTCGCACGACGGGGCCTAATTCTGTTCAAAGGGTCGCTTGTATTCTAATGCGTCAACTCGTTGCCATACCTCTCGAACCACGCAATGCTGTGCCCCCCCAAGAGTCGCCTGCTGGTCTATGGACAAGTTAGCGGACGTTCGGATTCCCTCATGTCCCAGGTGGCAGACAATTGCCGTATAGCGAGACATAGTCTGCCGCCCAACTTTGCCTTGGGTATTGGCGCGGTGGCGGGGTCTGCTGGCGGGTTTGCCATGGTGACCATGGTGATGAGGCCGCCCGCTTCTTCCAGAATGGCGATTCCAGCCGCTACGTGCCTTTGGTACAATGTCAGCGACTGGGGGTGGTGGTCTCGAAGAGAACTGTACATACAGCATCGGCTGCACTCTCTCCAAGCGACTCACTCTCCGTCGCCAGCCCTAAGTCGTCCATCAGCCTCGCTGAAGATGCGCGAGACGTCGAGCTTGTGTTCGAGGGTGTGGCCGGCTGCGGCACGGCCGAGGGAGATGGTGCATAGGCTTGTGGACCATTGTGTCTGCTTTGGTTTGGGATTGTTCAGAGACCGACCAGACAAATTCCCACGATAATAAACCCAGATCAAGGACGCACACGCCCCCCCCTCCCCCCCCCCCCACCCCTCCATGCGTGTGCCACACGTCAGATGACCTTGGATCGGGAAAGAATGTTACACACACCATGGCTAAGGCTTTATCCAGGGTTCGAATTCGACGTCCAAAGCGAAGATCCCGATGTGGGGCCGCGTCTCGCGCAAGGCTTCCGAACGGCGAGGGGACGAGAATCGCTCTTTTGTGTCAGAGATCTGGGGCGCGGGCGCGGAATGCATCCCCCCTTTTTCCAGGTCGATCGATACCCTGCTATCTTGCGGCATCAGAGTGCAGGAGTCAGGGGTCAGGAGTCAGGACATAACATATCGTATCATCCGGACTTGAGTACCTCGTCTTCCTCCTTGGCGCTCTGTCTTCACATCTCGGGATACTTTTCTGTTAATACTTTTTATTCTTTTTTTTCTTTCTTGTTTCATAATTCTGTCCTCTGCCTCTACAATCCCCAACACAAAATGGAAACACAATCACAGCTCTTTCAATTGTCGTCAATAGAGGACCAAAAAGCGCGACTGGACCGCCACGGCTTCCTCTTTGGCCAAAAGATTGCACATTCGCTGTCGCCGTACCTGCACCAGTTGGTATACGACCACCTGGGCATGAAATGGGGTCAGATACGCCTCGACTCGGCCGATATGCAGCAGTTCCTGCAACTCGTCCGGCATCCCTCCTTCTACGGCGCATCCGTCACGATGCCCAACAAGGTGGCCGTCCTGTCTCACCTCGACGAGATGACGCCCGAGTGTCGCGATGTCGGCGCCTGCAACACCCTCTTCCTCAGGGAACGCCATGGCAAGCGCATCCTCTGCGGCACCAACACCGACGTCGTCGGCATCCGGGACTCTTTCCAGCACAACGTCTCCGACCCGTCGGCTGCGTTGCACAACCGCCCTGCTCTCGTCATCGGCGGAGGCGGCGCCGCCAGGAGCGCCATCTACGCGCTGCGGAAATGGATGAACGTCACCGACATCTATCTCGTCAACCGCGACAGGACCGAGGTCGACGCCGTCATGGCCCACTGCGTCTCGAGGGGGTTCGGCCGCGCTCTCCGCCACGTGGCGACCGTCGAGGAGGCCCAGGCGGCCGAGGGACCCGGCGCCGTCGTCGCCTGCGTCCCGGACCTTGATCCCCAGACCGAGGAGGAGAAGCGGGCGCGACGGGTGACCGAGGTGCTGCTGGACAAGGGGCACAGGGGGCACAGGGGGGCACAAGGGGGCCATGCTGGACATGTGCTACAACCCCACGCCGTTTACGAGACTGGGCGCCATTGCCGAGGACAAGGGCTGGCAGGTCATCTTGGGGACGGAAGCGCTGATATGGCAGGGTCTGGAGCAGGACAAGTACTGGACGGGCCTGGGGCTGGATGAGCTGCCGGTGAGAAAGGTGCAGGAGGCGATTGGGGACAAGGTGGCGCAGAGATCGCAGTCGAGGCTGTGATGCTGTGATATGGGGGGGGGATGGGATTGCGCTTATTAGTTGAAGATTTAATAAGGATAGGGAATGGCTAGTGGTTGTATATAATAATTCAGGGCCAAGCAGATTCTACTACCTACCCACCTCTACCATGGTTGGAGCAAAGGAATTTCCCTTCTTCACCGAAGCCTCAATCTGCTCAGCCTCGACCTTTTCAACCTCCAGCCGCATCCCATCATTTGCGTTCCGGCGAAAGGCATGGTCCTCGGCGGCCAGCTCGTGCATGAGGATCTTGTTGGCGCGCCACGAGGGCGCGATGCCGAACAGACGGTCCATGGCCTCGAGCGGCACGCCCTTGGTCTCGGGCACGAAGAAGAAGACGAACAGGGCGGAGAGGATCATGAGCGACGCGAAGAAGAAGTAGACGGCGTGGCCCCACGCGCCGAACATCTGCTCGGTAAAGCGGGCGACGATGAAGTTCCAGAACCAGTTGTTGGCGGCGGCGTTGGCCTGCCCGAGCGAGCGCGTCTTCTGGTCAAACATTTCCGAGTTGACGACCCAGGGGGTGCCGTTCCACGAGGGCGTGTAGAAGGCCGTCCAGAGGTAGAAGAAGAAGACGGCGGCGACGCCTCCCGACGTCAGGCCCCCGCCGCCGCCGCCGCCGGAGCCGGAGCCGGAGCCGACGACGCCGGCCGCCCTGATGTACGCCCCGATGAACCACATGCAGAGGGAGCCGCCGGCGGCCCCGATCATGAGGAGGTTGCGGCGGCCCACGTGGTCGATGAGGACGAGGATCCATACGACGGTGAGTACGGTCTTGACGACGCCGAAGATGCCGGTGGTGAGGAAGCTGGTGTTTGTTCCCGTGATGCCGATGCTGCGGAAGACGGTGGGGCTGTAGTAGTTGATGGCGTTGATGCCGGAGCCTTTGCCGAGGAGAGAAAAGTGGGGGGAAGTTGGGCCCCAAGTCTTGGGTCAGCCTATTGCAGCTCTTTTTTTTTTTTTTTTTTTTTTTTTTTTTTCCTTTTTGTGCTTCGCTTTTCAAGTTTTGGAAGAGTCGGGAGACTGACCATTTTGGAAGACGAACAACATGGCGCCGAGGAAGAATCTCCACTGGACCCGCCTCTCCTTGAGAGCCAGGAAGGGCTTCCAGAAGCCGGGGCCGACCTCGCGGCGGTACCGGGCGAAGTCGTCGTCGATGTGCGACACCTCCTCGACGACGTACGTGTCCGACGCGTCCAGCTGGCGGATCCAGCACAGGTTCTCGACGGCCTCGCGCCGCCTGCCCTTGGAGAACAGCCAGCGCGGCGACTCGGGGATGAACAGGCCGCCGACGAGCAGCATGCCCGCGGGGATGAGCTGGACGGCAAAGGGGATGATCCACTGGGCGCGGCCCGGCGCCACGGTCGTGCTGACGCCGTAGTTGATCCAGAAGCCGACGAGGCCGCCGACCTGCCAGCTCCGAGATGTACACGGGCGTCATGTTGGAGCAGCCGCCGACGCCGAAGCCGGCGAGGACCCTGCCCCCGACGATGAGGCCCGTGCCGCGGTCGCCGCTCGCGCCGAGCATCATGCCGGCGCCGGCGACGAAGACCAGCGTGAACAGGAGGAGGGACCTGCGCCGGCCCAGGAAGTGGCTCGTCGCGTAGGCTGCCAGGCTGCCGAAGAAGGCCCCGGCCTGGTACACGGACACGATGTTTTGCTTGAGCAGCGCGAGCGACGCCGGGGAGTGGGACGCGAAGCCGAACTCGTTGACGAACGACGGCAGCGCGAGCGTCGTGCCGATAAATGCCGAATCGTAGCCGAGCATGCACGATGCGAAGGAGGCGAGCGCCGCGCAGGCGTACACGCGCCAGTTGTAGACGGCCTTGGGCGTCGGCCTGTCCTCTTTCAACGAGAGGATGCTCATCGTGGTGTGGTGGTCCGACGTTGGTGTGGTGGGTTTCGTTGCCGAGTTTGCTGAAGTTGAGGCCAACCTGGCTTATGACTCGGAAATGACTTCGAGTTTGAGGAGGAAAAATCGTCTCTTTTTTCTTTTTTTCCCGGCGGTTTCGGTTTCTATATGTCGTGCTTTGCTCCGTACTGCTCGCCAACAAGTGGTCGTCGACACGGACAATAATACATCCACGTGGCCTGGGTCTTCGATAGCCTGGGGAAAGAAAGAAAAGAAAAAGAAAAAAAGAAAAAAAAAAGAAAAAAACCGTCGGCAAGTGGAGACTGCCAGACCCCCTTGTCGACGCCACAAAAGTCTGGGGTGGGCACGCGGAGGTACGGAAAATGGAAAATGGCGTTCGTTAGGGCGCCACTGCTCGGGAAAAGGAAATATCCTGATATCCTGTAGCATTTGCACCCAGGGGGGGAGGGGGGGGGTGGCAACCTTTTAGAATGCGTTCAACGGGAAGCTGCAAGTACGTTTTGATTGCCTAACAAACAACTCTAGGCCCCTGTTCATAAGCAACTCGGAAACTCATTCATCAGCAAGCTCATGTCGCCAAAACCTAACGTGCTTGGTGGTGGCAACCAAACCGACATCATCGACACAATCAGTTTGTTGGTGACCTGGGTCTGACAGTTCCACCATTTGCCCCTCTGGAACTTATTTGCCTACCGTTCCCCAGCTTTCCCATGTACACATACTCCGTAGATACCCGCAATTGCCAAAAAAAAAAAAAAAAAAAACCTGTTGCACTGCGCGCCGACAGTCCGAGACGACTCGCGCGGACATCCATGGATCGATTACAAGGGGTAGGTCGAATGCATCCTTAAACTGCTGTGACCAGAGCATAGCTTTGCAAAGTATCACATTCTTGATGTGATTATTCTTATTGCTACCCCTGAGTGAGTATGGTGACGTGCGCTGGGAGCCTCTCCCGAGAACAGACTGGGACTCGACATGATATACTCCGTGCGGGCTTGGGGAAGCTTCGTTTTTTTTTTTTTTTTCGTCGTCGTGTTCATCCATGCGGCTTCAACAGGTTGTATCATTGGGCGGGACAAAGCTGCGAGATGGTGGAGTTTGACATTGGCGCTCTCAAAAGTGTCTGCGTAGCACACGCTGTACAGCGGTATCAGACTCCCAGGTCCCCCTGAAAGATCTCAGCGAGATCACAACCCGGTGCGAATCCTAGATTCGTCATGAACCGCGTATCCATTTCCACGGTGTCTGTGTAACCGATAGAGCCAAGATCCTCAAACAGGGCGTCATAGTCAAAGCTTTGGTTTATCTGGTAACCACCAGGGAAAGCGGGCTGGGTATCTTCTCTACCGTCGCCAGGGTGTGCGGCCAAGGAGGCCTCGTGGACCGCGTAGCCAGGATTCGGAACTGCTGGTTGATATCCGAAGCGAGGTCGGGCTTCGTGTTTATCCCCAGCTAAATCGTCCAGCCCGAAGCCCCCACCCTGCGGGCGGCCGGGTCGAGCATGGGTATCGAACTTCTGGCCGCCTAATGCCACTGTTTGCATCGGGGTAAACGTTTTCTGTGGTAATAGATGTTGCCGCTGGGGTAATAGCTCGTCCGCGCGCACCGCCGGCGCCGCAGCAGGGGTAAAGCTGTTTGCCGCACTATCCTGCCATATGTTGTGCAGCTTACCTACTGCCGAATGCCAATTACTCTGCTCGGCTTCGCTCATTTCATCCACCCTTGCGCGCCTTTGCACAATATGAAGAAGCAGGGAGACCACGGGTGGCGTTCGACTTGCACCGAAATTAACAAAGCACGATTCCACCATCTCTAGGAAGCCGGAGAGAAGCGATGATCGGAGACGCGAGTCCAGTTCAATGGTTGCTGTCAAGAAAAGCAACTTGACGAGGAATGCCGAGGGAATCATCGGGGTCGAGCTGCTGGAGACCAACGAGTTGCAGTAGTGGAAGCGGGGGTCGAGCTTCTGCACCAGGTCTTCGGGGCCGACTGGTCTTGCTTGCCCGTCGGTGTGCAGTCTTGGATGCAGGATACTGCCTAGAACAGTCGTCAAGGCGTGCAACTGGATCAGAGTTCGTATCGGCTCCATTGTCAGAAGTGTAGTTGGCTGCGAATGTTCTGGCAAGTCTGCGTTCGGCACTGACTGCCACGCCTGATCGAAACCGGAAAATTCGGCGGTTGATGGGGAAAAGGTGCTTGCTGTATCACAGACCTCTGTCACGGCGTGCTGATTGAGAGACAGAGAAGTCAATATGTCGAGTAAAGAACATGCGATGCCCGCTGTATCGAGTTGTATCTTGTCTGAGTTGTATGGATCGAGTGGCATTGACGAAGCAATGAGTTGGAGTCGTTTGAGGAGCCGCGCGGCTTTGCCGAGTAGCAACGACGCCGAGAAAAAATTCCCTCTTCCAATAAAGACGGCCGAGTGTAAGATGATGGCACTGATTTTGTGAATGTCGTATGTTTCGTCGTCTCCGGGTATGAGATTGCGGGCAACGCGAAAGATGTGTGATGGGCTGAGCTCCGTCAAGTGCCTGTACTCTGCATGTGAGACATCCTGGAAGGACGCGATTGCTAGTGCAGCCCATAGCTCAGAATGATGCGAAAATGCCGAGCGGTCCCCATCGAGATCTACGTGTACGCCGTTGGCTCCGTACGATGCAGCGAGCGAGCGCAGCTCGTCTGGTCGCACGATGGGCAACCAGCAGTGGGTATAGGATATGTAAACATTCAGCAAGCGCTTCCAATGAGATGGCAGCGTCAGAACGGCGCCTATGCCTCTATCTGAGACGGGTGAATTCGTCGATTCATGCATCGTCAGTGTCCTAGCTGTCCGATTTGCGGTGAGTCTCGAGTTGGAAGTGTCACCTCGTCCTCCATCGTGGGGAACAACTGCGAGTCGATTACCTCCAGCATTTGATTCATCATCAGAGTTGTCCGAGGGTATATTGTGCGAGTCGGATAGGATGCTGTCGATTGCTTTGCGAACCCGGGTCTCGTTCCAGACTTTCTGCAAGTGATGGCCGGCACTGCCCTTGCCAAGCAATGCGCGAGTCTTGCGACCCGAGGCTGGCTGGACCAGTAGCTGGTGAAGAGCCCGTTCAGATTCGGGCATCTGGTCGAATAGCCAGGCCAGGGACAGCTCGATTGTTCGCAGGTAGCCGGTTTGTACACCCCTCTTCTTGGTGGCGGGCGTGTATTGACAAGCGCGATCCAGAGCTACGCAAGTCCCGCATTGAGGTCTCGCCCCATCACATTTCTCCCGAGCCGCTCGGCAGGCATCGCAAGCAAGCGAGACGCGACGCTTTTTGGCTTTCCCATCGTCGCCCTGATCATTTGAGGATGCCGGTGTGCCCCCAGCGCGCCGTTTTTGCGGCATGGCGGGCTTGCAAGGGCTTCCAAGGGCTTCCAAGGGCTTCCGGGGACGAGACATGAAGTCCTTCGCCGACAAGCCTTCAGGTCAGCGTGAACCTGAACCCGTCAATGTGAGGCTGGCCGGGGTTGAGAGCGCCTGTGCGGTCCCACGACATGGCAGGTGTTAGCAGTCGACGTTGACACGATGCTGAACGACTGACTGAGTCGAGAAAGTCTTGAAGTCTTGAGACTCTTGACCGCGTGGTCCCAAACCCGACCGACTAGTCGGTACAAGCAAAATGAATGATGCTATTGGCTGTGGGCAGCGCGGATAAATGCTTGTCCAGGGATGGAGGGGCAGTGGGGTCGGGGGGGGGGGGGCAACTCAACTCCTCCAACTTGGTAAATCACCTCACCTCGTGCGAACAAGACATGCGCAGTTGCTTCAACAGGACATGGCACGGTACGGCACGATACGGCACGATACGGCATGAATCGAGCCACGGCTGCAATTCCCGCTCTTTGTATGAATGCCATGGAATGGCTCCTCACCAGATCCTCCCGGCTTCCTCATTGAACACACTGCCCGCGTCTTTCTCCCGCCCTCCGCCCGAACGCAATCATGGCAGGTGTCAAACGGTCATTAGCCACGATGATGGCCGCCGAACGGTCGCCCTCGCTGGTGACTCGTCACGACGAACCCGCTCACGACGAACCCGCGTCAACATGTCGCTCCCAGAACAGCTCTGCGAATTCAAGCGACGACCCTTCCAGAGCTCCATCACCCGGCCTTCCATATTTCAACGGCCAGATGCCAAAGTTTACCGCCGATGCATCCATTGTCATGGTTGGGGTTCGCGCCGCCGGAAAGACTACCTTGGCAATCATGGCTGCCTCGGCGTTGAAGAAGAAGATTATTGACATGGAAGCCTCCTTTCAACGGGCCACCAATCTCTCCAGCCATGCGTACAGAAAAATCCACGGCACCGCCCAATGCCAGAGAAGACAGGGCCATGTCCTGGAAAACGTTCTACAGAACAACCCTCGTGACAGTATCATTGTATGCTCATGGATGGAGCGCCGCGTTCAAGGTCTCTTGCGCCAGTTTGCCACCACAAATCCAGTTGTCCATGTCATGCGAAGCCAAGAGGCAATACGCGATTGCCTCAGGATAGTATGCGAGACCAAGTTGCATACCTTTTGGCGTACTAGCAATGCCTTCTTCCGCACATGCTCCAATCTCGAGTTTTTCAACGTCTCGGAAGCTGTTGCGACAGAGCCCGAGCAGACAACCAACGGGGTCTCGGCGCCAGGAGGCTTGCCCCCGTACCTGGCATTGAAGCAAGCAGAACGACATCTCCTTAGATTTCTCTCGCAGATATACCCGCCCGGCACGATTCCGTTCTTTGAATCTGCATACCCCCTTGCCAGCGTCCCGACGGAGCACCGCAGCTACACATACGCCTTGTCTGTTTCACTTGGAGACATACTTGACGGTCGTGTCGACATCGATGATGGGTCCGCTGGAGCTGATGCTTTCCAGATTCTCGTCGATGGCATCGGCGTTGAGTGGAACAACAACCCGAATTACCTGGACGAATACACCCGAATGGCCAACCGAATCACTGAGGCTGTGGGTTTGGTACGCCGGATCAGTGTGTTGCCAATCATTATCCATGTCCATCTTCCTGATCCTTCATCCGCAACAACGACCTTTTTTTATCTCGACCTACTATCGCACGCATTATCACTGGTTCCCGATATGATGACCATCGATCTGAGGCTCGAAGATTCAGCCATTTCCAAATTATCTACGCTGAAGAGGGGCTCGAAGCTCATTGCAGAATATTCCGCATCGCCGGCTACCGGCTTCTCGGACCACTCAGACTGGATCGCTCGGTACCAACGGGCAGTTCAATTGAAATGCGATCTTGTGCGCTTGACCCGCCCTGCCTCATCTGTCGAGGACAATTTCGATGTGGCTCGGCTCCGGTCAGCCCTCGAGGCACTGCCAGGTCCTCACATTCCCATCACCGCATACAACTCAGGACCATTGGGAAGACACTCGGCATTCCTGAACCCAGTGCTCACACCGGTATCAGCCAGATCAGGCTCTTCCGACTCGGCGAGTCAGGCACCTTGGCAACTCACAGCACAAAGCGCAACCGGCGCCCTGTACGCAAGCTTTCTGTTCGACCCGATGAAGCTTTACGTTTTTGGTGCAAATGTCGGATACAGCATGTCCCCGGCAATGCACAACGCCGCCTTGGAAGCATGCGGCATCCCGCATAGATACGAGCCACGCTCGACAAACTCGCTGAACCAGGTCAAGCATCTCATCCAGGATTGCAACTTTGGCGGCGCATCTATTGGACTGCCATTCAAGGTTGAATTCATCACGTTGACCGACTCGCTGAGTCCTCACGCCCAGGCAATTGGAGCCATCAACACTCTGATCCCCATCCGCAAGCTCAAGGAGGACGGGTCAGTCCCCACGGGTGCTGACTTCTTCCGCGGCGTGAGCCGGGCGGGACCTGTCAAGGCACTGTACGGGGAGAACACGGACTGGATTGGCATCCGAGCTTGCATCCGCCGAGGATTGTCTCCAGCCAATGCTGTCCGACCAGCAACATGTGCGCTGATTATCGGCGCGGGAGGCATGGCCCGAGCCGCCGTATACGCACTGTTGCAGGTTGGCGTTAGCAACATTGCCATCTACAACCGGACCTTGAAGAACGGACACAAGCTAGCAGAGCACTTCCGACTGCTACTGAACAAGGCCGAATTCCAGGGGCTCGGCGCAGGAAAGAACACCAAGTTCGAAGTTCTCACTGAACTGAGCGAGTCGTGGCAGTCGCAGTTCCGGCTGCCGTCGATTGTCATCTCTTGTATTCCCACGCATCCCATAGGCGATGCGCCGTCGCCAGAGTTCAAGCTGCCAACGTCGTGGCTTGCGAATCAGACGGGCGGGGTCATTGTTGAACTTGGCTACAAGAACCTGAACACACCACTGCTGCGGCAAGCCATGGAGAATGCAAGCCGTGGGTGGATCGCCATGGATGGATTAGACCTCCTCCCCGATCAAGGATTTGCCCAGTTTGAGCTTTTCACCGGGAGGCGTGCGCCAAGAAGGGTGATGAGGAGGGCAATCTTCGAGAACTACCCAGACCAGTATGGGCGATCCAATCCCGAGGAACTGCGTCGCAGGCTGCAGACCATGACGGAGTAAACGAAGGAAACTGGTTAAAAAAAAAAAAAATCGAGAGAAGAAGTGGGTCCTTTTTTTTTTCTCGCGCTGCAGTCATATTGCTCCGAGTCTACAACTGTACTGCATGTCACCAAGCCTAGCACAACCAATATTGACATTATTTTCTCGTGGTACCACTTCGGAATCCTCTTGCCATGTCCGGTTCGCTCGTGACGGGGGCGGTATGTTGAGCTACTTTCTTTATTCATCTCGTACTCATTCTGCAAAGAGTTACATGGAAGTGTACTTGCCCTATATAGTCCTGGGACCTTCTTTCCAATTCCCTCCAACTTACTTGCTTCCTACCCAAAGTTCCACGCATCGCCAAGGTCCAGCCCTGCGTGACCTGCATCATGGCTAGCAGACCTGCACCGCCACAATAGCTGCGCCAAACGTGGCCTTTGATAACTCCGGCCGGCCGCTTGGACGACGCAGACGCACTATCAGGGCTTGCATTTACGGATTACTCGGTCACCGGGCCGACAGTCAAGCGCCGCTCCCTATTAGCAACAATTTGGCCAAGGGAAGAGCTGCCGGAATAAGTAGAAAAGCCATCGGCCCAAGTCCCACCTCACCTAGGCCGGCCCAGGCAGCAAAGACGGCATGACGTGTGGCAAATTTCTTGCTTGTTCCTTTATCGTGCACAGCCACACACACACACACCCGTCTCACCGTTGCGCGTTCCGTGGCCGCCGCGTAATTCCTGCCCCGCCAACTCGTGGCCAGCGGTGCCGTGGGTGGCCAGCCCACGTCATGCATATAAAACAGGTCTGACGAACGCTCCTCTCGACACCGAGCGCTTCGTCCCTCGGTCTATCTTGGGGCTAAATATGGGCTCTTTGGACACTGAATCCTCACCTACGAACTGATCGAGACATCATCCCACATCATCGTCGACTCATACTGACACAAACCTCAACGACGTCAACGACAGCAACAGAAACAACAACAACAACAACACACCGGCGTCAAGAGACACGGGCGCCGCGAGATGCCTCACTCTATAGAGTCTTCGTTGGAAACGCAGGGTTTGGCCAACGAACAGCGTGGATTGCTCGATCTCATCGACCAGCTGCAGTTTGCCCAGCTCGACAATGTCAAACTTCCACAGATTGTCGTCGTCGGCGACCAGTCCGCGGGGAAGAGTTCCGTCCTGGAAGCCATTTCTGGCACGCCGTTCCCCCGAGACGCAGGAGCTTGCACGCGCTTCGCCACAGAAATCCGACTTCGGAGAAGCAAAGAGTCGGGCCTGAAGGTGTCCATCATTCCGGACAAGAACCGACCGTACAATGAACAGAACAACTTGCTTCGGTACGGCGGCAACGTCACGGGCGACATGTCGTTTGAGGGCATGATGCGAGATGCCACTGGGCTCATTGCCCCGCGCGACATGCCCGGACGCTTTGCCGCCCGCGATATCCTCGTCGTGGAGAAGAGCGGACCCGACATGCCGCTTCTCACGCTAGTCGACTTGCCTGGTCTCGTGCGAGTCGCCAACAGAGACCAGTCCGAAGCGGACATCCAGACTATCGAGGCGCTCTCGGATCGATACATGAAAAACCCGCGCACCATTATCCTTGCCGTCATCGGCGGCAACAATGACTACGTTCAAGCACCGATCCTGAAGAAAGCTCGACATTTTGATCCAAGGGGTTCGCGAACAATTGGTGTGCTTACCAAGCCTGACATGACGGAGCGAATCGGCCTCGAGGAAAAATTCATCGAGGTTGTGATGAATAAGGATCCCGAGAACCACTTCAAGCTCGGGTGGTATGTGCTACTGAACCCTGGCCCTGGTGAAGAATGGTTCACTCCCCAGGATCGCGCTCGCAGAGAAGCCGAGTTCTTCACCCGGGGACGGTGGTCTGCTCTCCCGCCGCAAATGTGGGGGATTGCGGCTTTGCGTGCAAAGCTGAGCATGCAGCTGCAGAAACACATTGGAAAGCATGTCAAGTCCCTCCGGAGGCAGATTCAGCAGGCATTAGAGCGGTGCGACGGTCAACTCAAAGCCATGGGCTCCGCCAAGGACACCATTGAGGAGATGCGATTTGAGATGGGCGAGCTCTTCACAGCGTCGAACAATCTCGTCACCCCCGCCGTCAACGGCAACTACAAGAACCCGTTTGGCGAAAAATTCTTTTCCAGGCAATCCAGCCCCAAGGGAACACCGCCTCAGAAGCTGCGCGCCCGCGCCCGCGAGGAGAGCGAGCGCTTCTCAAGGCTTTTCAGACAGCAGGGCCGGAAGGTCAACTTTGCAGCGTCAACCGTCAATGGGCAGCAGTTGCCTGCCGCAGGCGTCGTGGGCGACCAGTCCAAGAAGGACTTTGCCCAGCGAGAAGTTGAGCCGCTGCTGAGGCAGATTCGTGGCAACGAGTTGCCGCTGGACTCGAACCCGCGTGCGCCCTACATCTTGTTTCAGGATTACTCTCGCAACTGGCCTGTTCTGGCGCAGGAATACAAGGACAATCTGGGTGTCATCTGCAACGAGTTCCTCGCCGAGGTCATCGACCACGTGTGGCCCACCCGAATGCGCAACCCCCTCCGCCACCACTTCCTCGAAGTGAAGATGAAGGACCTCATGGAAGAAGCCGAGAAGGAGCTGAACCGCCTGACGGACGACATGGAGCTCGAAGTGCAGCCGTACGATCCCGAGTACGAGGACCGCCTCCGTACGTGGCGCGCGGAATCTACCGAGAACGGCGGCACGTACTCGGAGGCAGAGGAGGTTCTGGAGAAGATGCTCATCTACTACGACCTTACGGCCAGGATATTCACACGAAACGTCATCACGCAGGTCGTAGAGCGGCACCTGCTCCTCGGCATGCTTCGCCTCTTCAACCCGATTGAGATTCTGAGAATGCCTGACGGCACTATCGAGTCCATCTCGGCAGAGAACAAGGAAACGCGCGATCGAAGAATTGCCCTCGAGGCGCAGAAGAAGGCGATTGAGGAGGCGCGCAACATTTGCGCGAGTCTTGCCATGAGAAGCGACCTGAGGTCGTACGAAGATGAGGAGGAAGAGGATGCAGACAGCGACGAGGAAGATGCGCGACAGCCGAAGCGACAGCCGTCCGTCCGTCAGTCGCAGTCTCATCAACAGCCTCGACAGACGCAAGAATCCCGTCGTTCGATCCAAGAAGAGCGTGTCCGCCCACCAGCCCACAGTGAGGTGCGACCCAGAGTCCCGGCCACGCAGGAGACGCATCAGAATGCCAATGGTACACTTGGTCACCAGTCCGGACAGAGCTGGGACCAACAGCTGTATATGACGGCGCGGGAGCGGGAGCAAACCCGTCTCACGCACCGCCGCCACCGCCGCCACCGCCGCCCCCTCGACCTCAGAAGGTGGGCATGGAGGATTCCGAGAGACACTATGACCCTTCGTCGAGGGCAGACTCGCCTAGTAGCGTCAGGGAGAAGGAGAGTGCCAGGCAGAGGTTGGCGAGTGCTATGAGGATGGGTACTCATAACAGGTGGTAGATGCTATCGCCAGGAGAGAGTCACTGTGGTGTCATGTCGGGAACTAGGTATGCAAGCGTTTGTATTTGAACTGCAAAAAGGGGAGACTAGAGGCGCGGGGCATGATTGGGCAAAAAACTTGACGTGCTTTATGGTGTCAGCAGTGTCAGCAAGCATATATAGATATATAGATATACAAACCGATACAACAGATGACTTGTGACGAATCGTGTCGGCAAGCCGGGGGGTTGTCTGGCCGATCTTCATCCAGGGTATTGGTGTCCGAAGGTCCGAAGGGGTCTGCTGGCCCAGGCAGGTTTTACCTGCTCTCACAGGTGCTGCTTGCTTAGAATCCGTCGGGTTGCGTGGATGAACTCTTGGGGAAGATCTGATGTTGGAAACGTTGTTGGGAAAAGTCCGTGCCACGATGCGACTCAGCCTGAAACGGTCTATCAGATGAACCACCTGCGAAGCGGGCGAAGTCACCCCCCCCTCCCCCCCCCCCCCGAGTGGCAGACTTTACTTTGTAGAAAGGACGGAGGGGAAGAGGCAGGCGGGGGGCATCACTGCAACTCACAACTTTGCATCCACCACACCAACTTCACTTCTCCTTCCTCCTCTTAAAAAAAAAAAATTTAACCCACATTGACTGGAATACAATTCCACTCGTGTTTTTTGCTTCTCAGCACCGCGCGCACTCAACAGATAGCATCGGATTACTCGCCCATCCTCACACCACAATCACAATCACAACCACAACCACACACCCATACCGTCCATGATCGCCATGGAAACTACCGTTGCCAAGCACCCCAACCCTCTCGTGTCGAGCCAGTCCAAGAGCTCCCGGCTCCAGGCTGTGCTGCACCCGCTTGTTCTGCTCAGCATCTCCGATTACCTTACGAGGCACTCCCTTCGAGAGCAAAAAGGCCCCGTCATTGGTGCCATCCTTGGCCAGCAAAATGGCCGCGAAATCACCATGGAGGCTGCGTTTGACTGCCACGTGAGCTGGGCTCCCGGGGTGGAAGGTGGCTACCTGCTGGATGTAGAGAGATTTAGCTCCAGACTAGAGCAAAGTACGTCCGTTCCATCTTCCCTTGCGCAGACCAAGACCAGCAACTAACGTCCTCTCACAGTGATTGCTGTACACAAGGACCGAAATCTAGAATTGGTCGGCTGGTACACCCTAACGCCCCCAACCGGCCCAACACCCGCCCAGCTCCCTATCCACCATCAAATTCTCGACAACTGGAACGATTCAGCCGCCCTTCTGGCTTTCGATTGTGACCCCAAAACCATAAACACCATTGGCGGGAAACTGCCCCTCACCATCTACGAAACAATTTACGAAGTCGACGGCCGAAAGTCTGGCGGGCAAGATGGCGGGGATAGAAAAATGCACGACGGCGAACCAACACACCACCTCCGATTTCGCGAAGTGCCCTACGTTGTCGAAACCGACGAGACCGAAATGATCAGCATGAATGACGTGGCCGCCTGGGCAGGTACCGCCTCATCCGCTTCCAAAAGCTCCAAGGAGGACCGTCCATCGAGATCAATAGAGTCTACTGGCAAGGGCAAACGGCGTCTGGTAGAAGCTGAAGGTGACGGATCTAAGACCACCGTCACCGATGATGCGAGCGTGGACCTGGACCTCACGGGGGAAGAAGATGCCATGATTGCTTCCCTGACGGCCAAGGCAAACGCCATTAAGATGCTGCACTGCCGCATCCGCCTCATCACCACGTACCTGGAATGCCTCCCCCCATCCTATACAAATGGCCACAAAAGATCTCCTGTCACGGGACGAATGGACTTGGACCACACCTCACCCTCGCTACCCATTCTCCGCCAGATTCGGGCGCTCATTAACAGGCTCGGCCTTGTCGTCCCCTTCAACGTGGACGATTTCCAAGAAGAGATGCGGAGAGAAGCCAACAATGCCAATCTCACCAATCTACTGAACACTGTCATGCAAAGCATCAGCGGGGCCAGAGAAGTTGGCAAGAAATTCAGCATCGTGGAGGCCACAAAGGCATCATCTGGGAGGGACATGCTTGAGAAAGGATGCTTGGCATCTCCAGGGTTCAACATGCCTGGCGCCGGGGATATTATGATATAGGGAGATCAGTGTCGGCCCGAGAACGGGTATAGCCATGACGAGCGCACGGAAGTAGATCTGTACCACAGAAAGAAGCGGCGCGTAGAAGCTGCATCTTCAGGCCATCGACGGGCAAGTGTGGGGAGAGCTCCAGCATGTCCTCCTTTTGCGTTTCCCTTTCTTTTCATCTTCTATTTTTTCTTTTTTCTCTTTCTTTATTTTTTCTTCTTATCCGTCTTTTTCTTCTCTTTTCTCTTTTAATGACATCAAGACACTGAACGACTTTTTACGTGTCAACGGTAGACAGGTATACACTTAATGACGCATCAACACAACGACGGGGGACAAGAGGTTTCAAAAATGCACAAGTTTTGGTAGAATCGCTTCGAATTTGTTTGTTTTTGTTCCTCAAGCAAAGATATGTACAAATGCTCTTCTACCAGATGAATGATGGAAACGCAAGACCTTCCCTCCCTCACTTGACTAAAGTCCGATCCCGATCGGTTCCATCTAAAACGTACTGGTTGCCAAACGACTCGCCGCATTCCTGGCATCAATTCTGTCATCATCATCCTCTTCATTCGCACCACCAAGTGATGTTCTCCCCACGTAACGATCCCTCGTCTCCTCGTTTACTCCTTCATTCTCCTCGGGGACTTTGCCCATGAAACTGCCAGATGTGCTCCGCGTGGCGTCCGAACGACGGGGGGCGCCACTCCACGCATCACCCTTGGGACCCTGGCTGGAGGCGAGGCTTGATCTGCGCGCAGTAGGGTGGGCTTCGCGACCGAGACGGCTCAGCCCGCCTGAGGCGTCGATGGAGCGGATATCGGGACGGACAGTCTCCAGGAGAGCCAGGGTTCGACGCTCGGCCTCGATTTCGCGAAGCACGTATTCGCGGATGCTGGCGCGGAGATCAGTTGCCGTCCTGGCGAACCACTTGCGGCGCTCCCGGATGAGGTTGTGCGTCACGCGATGCGTCTTGCTGTGCAGATTGGACTCGGCCTGTCGGGCGTCGTCGAGGGCCGTGATGGCCTCGTCGACCTTCTCGCGGCGCACGCTGGAACTTGCTTTGAGGCGGTCCGCGGCGTTGAGCTTGCTCCGTGTGGTTTCTTGGGATTGGAGGAAGTCGCGGATGAGGATCTGGCGGTTCGTGAGGGATTCTTTGACGATGAAGGCGTCTTGGGAGTGGTATTGGAAGGGGTCGCCGACGGTGGCGGCCTGCGCGGTGGCCTGCGCGGCGTGGTAGTCGCCCATGGTTTGGATGACTCGGCCGAGTTTTTTATAGGCGTTTGCCAGACCGGGATGGGGTTCCTGGACGTGCATGCTGCTTAGCTTGACGCCGTAGTCCGACTCTGAAAGACCGAGACCTATTGGGGGTCGAAGGGGTGATTAGGACTCGAGCGTTTTGTGACTGAATTGTGGTGGTGGTGGGATGATGATGTATTCTTACCTCTTCGTGCTTTCACCATCTTGTCTACCTTGTGGCCTGCATCCATGGTGCCCAGGTAGAATAGCTTGACGGTTGGACGGGCATCGGCGAGCTCGGGGGTGTCGTCAGGCGGCGGAGCAAATTGCTTCAAAATCTTTCTGCGCACACCCGTAGCTGGCTGCTTCATCTTGACCAGCGGGCTGTAGCCGAAGTCGCTTTCTACAAAGAGTACCATTTCGTCGTCTCTCATCAGAGTCTCGTTACTGCAGGTGTAGTTGAGCCATCGCTGCATCAAGGCCTTGACTCGGCTGTCGTCTTCGTCTGTGCCCGCGCCGGCAGCTGTCACGGGAGGCGGCACGGCGGGGACCAAGGCTTCGGGATTGGCGGACACGAGGTGTTCTCCGAGTTTGACAAACTCCGAGTGAAGGCGTCTGACATCTCGATACTGGCTTGTTCTGAAGGAGGGAAGGTTCGTCTTTCAAGAGTCAGTATATGTTACGCGGGTATAAGAAGAGACTTGGGACAATGTGTGGACCCTACATGGACGTCGAATCGGAGCACCGGGTCCTTCTTCCCGGTTCTTTCCAGGCCTGTGATCTTGGCTTGTAGCTTCAATTGAGATCGCGGCTGGGGAGGAGGCTGTTGCTGCTGGGCATGCGGCGCTTGTCTATGGGCATGGCTGGCTTGCTCGGGGGGGTGGGATGATCCTTGGGAAGCGCCGAGGTGAGATTCTTCCACAGACTCGGCTACAGACGAGCCCTGTGTGGTGGTGGACTGCTCAGCATCGCCAGCTTCTGTTCCTGGATCCGAAGTTGCTGTGCTAGGTCTTGGGAATACTTCTTGGCCTCCAGAGTGCTCGAGGCCAGCAGCCAGCGGGTTGTATGGGAATGGTGAGCTCGATGCTTCACCCGCAATGCCAGTGAGCCCGGCGCGCGTTTGCTGGGGCGATGAGCTTGGGCTGTCTCCCCACGGGGATGCCGCTGGGTCGTCGGCTTCGTCAATTGAGGCGCTATAGTCCATGGTATCGGGTATGACGAGGGATCGTGGGTGTCGTGCTCGTGGCTCGTGGCTCGTGGCTCGGGGATGTGATGGTCGTGGTGGTGGTGAGTCGGTGACGTCTCTGTCAGACCACTCGTGAAAGTTCAAAAAATGCGGGGTGGGAGACGGTGAAGGATTGCTTTATCCAGGAAGCATTGCGTGCCAGCTGCTATGCCCAACAGCTTGTTGTCCACGACCTCGTTACACTGAAGCTCGGTGGTGACGCAAGTACCTGGCAGGCTGTGGATTGACTGGAAGGATGGCTGGTTGGGCCAACCGTCATGTTATTATTACTGTACATACTTTATGAGTCCTTGACTCCTTGTGATGACCCGCTCCGGGGAAGTGGCCACCGAGCCTTTTATTTTTTTTTACTTACCTACTCTCTCTGTTACTCTGTTTGTCTTCAGCGTCACGCTCAACCACAAACAAACTGGGGCTAGTGCGGGGCTACATGCAAGTCACTGGGTTCGAAATTTCAAGCTTTCTGTCCGGCTGTCTCTTTGCCTTTGCTTCCGCCTGAGGCGCTGGGATCGCTGTTTCTTAAGAATTATTTCAGTCGGAATTTCGTTTCTGACATACACACCATCAAAATGGGCAAAAAGCGACCAAGAGAGGACGGCAAAGACGCCTCGGCAGCCAATGCCGACGCCGACAGGGTAGATGAGGATGTCGACGAGGAGGAGGTGGGTTTTGCGCGCCTAAATTTGTGCGCCGCAGACTCAAGTTGCTGACTTGTCGTCGGATATAGGACTTTGACGTCCTCCAAGTAGAGTTCGAATGGTTCAACTTCGACCCCGAGATCGACTTCCACGGCGTCAAGTCACTTATGCGGCAACTATTCGATGTTGACCACAGTTTTATCAACACATCTGCTCTGGCAGACCTCATTCTCTCTCAGCCAACGATCGGGTCGACCGTCAAGGTGGACGGCAAAGAGTATGACGCATACGTGGTGCTCACCGTGCTCAACACATTTGTCCACCGAGAGAAGGAGCCCATGAAACAAATGTTGAAGTACCTCACGGAGAAGGCGCAGACCAATGAATCGTTGGCTATGGTTGTCGATCTTCTCAACTCCGACAAGCACATTGGTCTGGTGCTCTCGGAGCGACTCATCAACATTCCCTCGGAAATTGCTTCCCCATTGTACTCAATGCTTATTGACGAGA
The DNA here is from genome assembly GCA_024072835.1 of Epichloe amarillans. NCBI lineage: Eukaryota > Fungi > Ascomycota > Sordariomycetes > Hypocreales > Clavicipitaceae > Epichloe > Epichloe amarillans. Next base: position 581,166 of record CP099637.1, on the reverse strand, counting down.
TCGAGGCAGCGGTGGAGGACAAGGAGCCCTACGAGTTCTCGCATTATCTGATCCTCTCAAAAGCATATCTGGAAGTCGAGTCAACACTTGATGTAGAGAAACGCAAGAAGAAGAAGCCCAGAGAAGAGGGCACGACATTCTTCTTCCATCTGGAGGATGAAATTCTTCACAAGTTTGCGTTGGCATATGGCAACTTTACATACACCAATGAGGATGAAGCTGTGTCAGATAGTAAGCGAGCATTCCAGGAGGTTGGAATCAAGACGGCCGGACATATGATTCTGATGGAAGCTGGCAAGTTGAGGGCCGCGCAAAGGGCCATTGCTGAGCACTTCAAAGTACCGGATCGCCAGAGTAGTCTCACAAGACATGACAAAGACTAAAGAGTCGAGCCGTGGGTGAGCGAATAGGAAGCTGTTTATTCGTTCCATTTCCGAGTCTAAATTGATCACATACACCTCTTCGCGGATCATTTCCTCGTCACTCCTCTAGTCTTTGCATCAAGTATTCCACCTCGACCTCTTTAGTCAGGGGAATCACAAAATCCTCATACATGGCCACCACGGCATCCACGTTGATCTTGACATGTTCCTCGGCCCCGTCCGAGATTGAAGGGTCTTTGCCATACGTCAGTGCCTTCAATCGCAACCTCGCCAACACGGACTTCTCAACCGCCTTGTTGGTGATGCTCTCTTCGATGCCCGCGCGATCATTTGCCTTGATCAGACGCTTGTACTTTTCCGGATCAGACTGGTACTTTGACTCGGCGACAAACTTGCCGTAGTGAATTCTTCGTGACAAGGCCTGCAAGCACGCAAAGTCCGACGTGGCGGCTGAGCCGTAGTTTTCTTGCGCTTCGCCGCGGTCCCCGCGACCAAAGTCGGGGCACAAGGCGGGGAGGAACTTTTCAATGTAGATTTTCTTGATCTTGTCGTTCACGTTGACAGTGTTGGGGTGCAGGATCTTGGGGTAATTGAGCGGTTTGAGAATCGGCGTCTGGACGGCGTCTGGGAAGAAGGGGTATTCGTCGGGGGATTCGTAGCGACGGATGAGAGATTGGAGCTTTTCCTGCTCGTAGAAGTACCAATCGAAGAAGGAGAGGTTGCTATTCGGGATTTTGAGAGCACCGGGAGTATAAATGGTCTGTGTTCTGTTGTGTTAGCCGTGTTCTTGTTGTGTTAGGTCTTGGGTGGTCGGGGACGACTTGGTGTGAGTCGGTGTGAGTCGGTGTGAGTCGGTGTGCTCTCGGAGAAGTTGGGAGATTGCGGACCTGGTTGAGAGCGAACTGAACTCGCTCAATGAGGTGGAAAGTGATTGTGTCTTCTAGACGACTTTTGACGAGTTAGTTAGTTGGCGCTCGAGAACGGGGTTTTGAACAGAAGCACATGGCATGGTCGGTGACTCACATTAATTGGAAGCGGATGCGGGACAGGTCCAATGCCTTTGAGACATCGTTCATGTCAACCACGGAATCCATGGTGGGCAATCTGTGAAAACATGAGTAGATTGAACTTGTTTGTACTCGGGTAGGACGAGCGGCATTTCCGAGCCCGGCAGAATCAGAAACCACGCACTGGACCGACCCCGGGGCATCAGTGGAGGGGCACCGCCGGCCAAAGAGGAAGAGAAGAGGTTTGGTGGCTCGCTCTGGAGATAAGGTGAAGGAGATTTCGTTCGGGCGGCCAATGACAGGCAATGACAGGCAATGACAGGCCCACACGAGCTCGCACCAGCAGAAGAAGCAGAAGAAGCAGAAGAAGGGAGAAGAGGTCTGTGGAGGGTCTGTCTGATGTCTGATTGGACTGGGCTCGCGCATCCACGGCTGGAAGCTCCGGTCACATCCATCGCCGCCTCATGAGGCCATTGTGCTGCCAAACAACGCGCGTTTTGATTCCCCGGACCGTCCGGTCGGCCACCTAGCCATGGCTGATCACGACAATAGCCACTATGACTTCCTCGACGACGCCGATGAAGAGCAGTCGATCATATCGGTACGTTTTATCGTCTCCATCGACGGCGGCTGCAACCTCCCTGTCCTGTCTTCTCCAGCATGACCTTGCAGCAAGATCCATCGGGTCGCCGTGTGACAGCCGCACTCGCACTCGCACTCGGCCGCGTTTGCATCTGCCTGCACAACGAAGAAGTCGTCCTCCTGTTCCTCCATCGACCGACCGACTTCGCCGCGGCCATCAACGCCGCATCGTCCAAGATTGCGGCTTTGCTAACATGGTGATTGACGTTGCGCAGACCCGTGGCTTGGAGGCATTCGGCCGCAAGGTCACCACGACGGCCTCCCATCTCATGGCGCCAAATCATGATGCCACCGCGCATCACTACCAAACAGCAATGGCTCAGGTGCACCGGCAGTTGACACGTCCGTCTGTGCAACGCAGCGTCTTTGCCCTGGCAAGAAGAACTCCGTCCGAAATTGTGCGCTCCAAGCTGTCCACGGCCGAGATTCAGCACCGCGCCGTCAGCTTCCTCTCCGACGACCTGCTGTCCAAAATCCCCGAGGATGACAACCCTTTCTCGCTTTTCCAGGGTTTCCAGGCCAGCTTCCCCGAGATGACGGATGAGGGCAAGAAGCACCGCCGGCGTGTGTCAAGAGGAAGAAGATTATTGGACGAAAGGGAGTCGGCAACATCTGTGGATCCCGCAGCCAGCCTTTCTCATGTGCAGAAGGAGAAGGCGGCCATGTTGCACGAGTTTGAGCTCCTGGGCATCCGGAAGGGCATGGCTAGTAGTGAAATCCGCGAGATCGACAACAAGATGGCCAACCTGCAGGGGATGCGCAAAATCATTCTTGAGAGACTGGCCGGACTGGAGCAGGAAGAGGCCTTGCTAGAACATGATAGTCGGTTTCACTCATCTGCCCCCTCTGATATCACAGGTCCACGGGAGCACGCAAAGAAGCTGACCACCAAGATTCTAGTCATCGATGTCGAAGGGCGCCTAGAAGTCGCGCAAGCGCTAGCAGACGAGGCAGAGGCCATTGCGCGAAACTCCCCTACCAGAGATGAGGTTGATCTCGTAGGCGATGCAGACGATCACGACCCCGAATTCATGTCACAATCCGTGTATGAAAAGATACCAAGCTCCACCAACAGGGCCACCCCGACCAAAAGACCGAAGAAGGTTCATCGCCGCAAGTCGATGCCTATCCTGCACGAACACTTCGAGGCTGGCTCCAGCATACGGCAAATTCGGGCTCACAAGGACACGGTGACTGCATTGGATTTCGACGCGCCATTCGGTACCATGGTGTCTGCTGCGCTGGACGATACGATCAAAGTATGGGACTTGAATGCCGGGAGATGCATTGGAACTCTGGGGGGTCACACTGCGTCGGTGAGAACGTTGCAGGTTGAAGATAATATTCTCGCTACTGGCGCTGCGGACGCTACCATTCGATTGTGGGATCTGAGTCGATCAAGCTATGACCCGCACGGCAACAGCTACGGCAAGGGCGAGGAGGAAGACGAGGACGCCATCGCCTTTGGAAACCCCGACGATCAGCCCATCGACCCCCCAGAAGGCAGCATGAACGAGTGCGAGCTGTATACGCTGGAGGCTCACGTGGATGAGGTTACTGCATTGCATTTCAGGGGCGATGTTCTCGTCTCGGGCTCTGCAGACAAGACGATTCGCCACTGGGATCTTGAGAAGGGACGCTGTGTCCAAACCTTGGACGTCATGTGGGCCGCTGCTCAGGCTTCGGCGAGCCCGGGCGCCTCTGAGGGCACCTGGAGAGCAACTGGTCGATCTTTATCAAGTTCGGCAGGTTTCGTGGGAGCTCTGCAGGTGTTCGAGACTGCCTTGGCGTGCGGAACGGCAGACGGCATGGTGCGATTGTGGGATCTTCGAAGCGGCCAGGTGCATCGCAGCCTCGTCGGACATACGGGCGCAGTCACCTGTCTGCAATTCGACGACATTCACCTCGTGACTGGTAGTTTGGATAGGAGCATCAGAGTATGTACATGCCGAACAGGCCGCACCCATATTCAGTTTCCCTCCCTCTCCTCACGTTTCGGTGGCTAACCCGCTCGTCCAGATATGGGACCTCCGGACAGGCGCCATCTATGACGCATACGCGTACGACAACCCCATCACAAGCATGATGTTTGACGCAAGAAGAATAGTTAGCGCAGCGGGCGAGGACGTGGTCAAAGTGTACGACAAGGTTGAGGGCAGACAATGGGACTGCGGCGCGGGAATCGTCGAGGCAGATGAGGGCAAGACGCCGGCTGTGGTGGAGCATGTACGTGTACGGGATGGCTACATGGTGGAAGGTAGACGTGATGGGATCGTAGGGGTATGGACATGCTGATGGACGGGTTTGGGTGTAAGTAAAAAAAAAAAAACATCTGTTGAACCTCATATCCCTTTTGCCTCTGTTGCCGTCTTTGATGTGTACTTCCGCGCCGTCAATTCGGCCATCAAGGAAGACCAAATAATTTGTGGAGACTCCGTCACTCACCCCCCGTTCACTCGCTCACTCATTCACTCACTCACCAACCTCTCAAACGTTCTCTTCTCCGATGCCCGATGCCCGAAGAGAGCCTGCGCCGTCATCATCATGTGTAGACCAATGATCCGTTGTATAAAATCATGACATCGGCACGCGAATCGCTGTTATCATGGTACTACGACGCCACGCAAGAGCTCATCAACTCGGCTCCCGGGTCAACGGACGGGGGACTACTACTACTCGACGGCGAGGGGGCTGCCATGAACCATCTTCTCAGGCGACAAGCCGCATCGCTTCTGAGACTCCACGACTCGGTCGCGAAGAAGAAGAAGGACCCCCCGGATGGTGGCGGCCCCGTCGTCAACGTCAACGTCAACGCGCAGCTCCTGCGGCAGCGTCTCGAGGACCTCGCCTCCATCAGCACGTCCAAGTTCTACGCGTACCGGTACGACCTGGTGCCGCACCACTGGCGACAAATCTACACGGACACGCTCATCCTGACCACCTTTGACGACATCCTCGGCTCCTCCCTCCTCGCGCGGCAAAACACGGGCTGGCTCACGCGTCGTGCTCTCGACGGGGTCGTGGAGAAGCTGGACCGCGCCATCATCACGGCGGGCGGGGCCGGCGTCCTCGGCGGCCCGTGGATCGAGAAGACTATCGAGCTGCTGGAGAAGCTCGATTCCCGCGCTTCTGCTGAATACGAGGAGGAGGAGGAACCGTCGCCGCCGCCGCCGCCGCCCAAACGAGTCAAGATCAAGATGGGGTCATCCCCCGAGCCAGTGCCCTCGGAAGAGGATGATACCAGGTTGTCGTTGAACTCGTTGTTCCCCGCCGACGAACCACACGGTCGACCGGCCCTCGCAAAGGACAGGTGGTCCAGGTCCTGTCCCCGCCACAACGGCTGGTCGCTGGCCGCGTTCGAGACATACATGGGCGGAGGGGGGGGCGCGGCGCGATCCCCCCCCCCCCGCCCCGTCATATTCACGGACCTGGCATCCTCCTGGCCCGCGCTGACGCACCGTCCGTGGAAGTCACGCCGATACCTCCTCAGCCGGACGTTCGGAGGGAGGAGGCTCGTCCCCGTCGAGGTAGGCCGCAGCTACGTCGACGACGGATGGGGCCAGGAGATGATGCCGTTTGGGGAATTCCTCTCCCGGTACGTCGACGCCGCCGCCGCCCAGACGGGCTACCTCGCGCAGCACAACCTGTTCCGCCAGGTTCCCGCGCTGAGGAACGACATTTGCGTCCCTGACTTCTGCTGGTCCCTTGTTCCGGGGCATCCCACTGACGAGAAGAGGAACCGGCCGGCTCTCGAGGTGCCCCTGCTGAATGCGTGGTTTGGGCCGGCTCGGACCATCACGCCGCTCCACACGGACGGCTATCATAACTTGCTGGTGCAGGTCGTGGGCACAAAGTACGTGCGGCTGTATCCTCCGTGGGCGGAGGGGATGAGGCCGCGTGGGGTCGAGCACGGCGTGGACATGAGCAACACGAGTGCGTTGGATCTAGGGGTCATGGAGGGCTGGGATGAGGCCGGGGAGGGGGATGCGACGGCCGAGGATATGCGGCAGGCGAAGAGGGACTTGGAGGGGACCGAGTACTGGGAATGTATCTTGGGCGAGGGCGATACCTTGTTGATTCCAATGGGCTGGTGGCATTACGTGAGGAGTTTGAGTGTTAGCTTTAGCGTGAGCTTCTGGTGGAATTGAGCCTGTTGGGAGGGATAATCACTGATGGACACCGCGTCGCAAGCAACAATAACAACAACAACAACAACAACAACAGCGTGAGACGAGAGGAATGAGATGTCCTTGAGCCCTCGACTTTTTTTTTATCATCAGTATTTCTCACGCGTCCTCTGCACTCTCCTGCGCTTCCCGCCTCGCCTTGGCACCGGCCTTGAGGACTTCCCATTTCTCCCTGTATTTTTCCAACGTTTTCTGCATTTTGCGATTATCCTTCTCTAGACGCTCCATCTGTGTCGTCGCAGCAGCCAGTTGCTCCTCCATGTCCTGCGTCTTCTGCTTCAGGCCTTCTTCGTTTGGACCGCTTTTCGCCGGATGGGGCACCGCGCCGGGTGAGCCGGGCCTCATGACGCGGAAGCTCTCGGCGAGGGCCATGGCGGAATGCTGGGAACTTGCCTCGAAGGCGTGGAGGCGCTTGGATACGTTGTCCAGCATGTCCTTGAGGGATTTGTTCTCGAGAGACAGCTCTTCAATCGTGTTGCGGAGATCCCTTTCCGTCTTGGAGAGCGCCATTTTGCGCCTTGCGTCTGGCGACATGGGCACGGGTGTTTCGCGAGCATCTACAAAGTCGTCGTCTTCATCTTCTGGGTAGTGGCGTAGGTCCATGTCGCTGTGGTGGGAGGCGGTGAGCCGACGCTTCTCCTTCTCCGCGTAGCTGAGGATATTGGCATACGACATGGTGTGACCGGACGTGGGGACGACATAAAAGGAATCGGTAGCGCTACCGTGGCCTTCGCGGGCGAGGGCACGCATCGTGGCTTTGGAGTAGATCTTGGAGAGGTCCGGATCCAGGCTGAGCGAGGTGGGCGCCGGATGAGACGGCTTGCGCCTAGGGGGCGGCGATGGTTCGGCGGGCTGCTCGGCAGGCTGGCTGGACGAGGTCGATTCTTCCTGTATGAGAGGAAGCCCGGCAAATGCGAGAGGAGCCGATATCTTGTTGATGATGCTGCCGAAAGTGCTGTAGAAGCGAGCATAGCCGACATCCTCTGCCTCCGTTCCCTTTGCTGCTGCGGCAGCAGAGGCGGTGATCTGGTCTACGCGCGGTGAGGACGCAGCGCTTTTGTTGTTGCGAGACTCCGTCTTTGGAGATGATGCGGATGTCGGTGGCACCCATGTCGGCTTGCCAGGCTGTGTGTCGATGATGCTCTGCATTTTAGATTTGGGCCCGTCTCTCCGAAGGTGCGGCTCGACGTTCCCGGGCGCCTGGTCGTTGGAAACGCTGGGACTGAGAGGCTGCCCCCGGTACCTGGACCGGATTCCCCTCGCTGAAGCCAGGTTGCTCGCAATCGAGGATGACATGTCCCGACCAGAGTATCCTCGCTGTGTCAAGCTTGGCAACTTCTTGGAGTGCATGTTCTCTGGAGACATTGCACCCTTTTCGCTAAGCGACGATTTCTCGTTGACGTCCTCCTCACTGTTCTGCGAAGCCTGATCGGGGGGCAGCTTCAGGAGCTCGGCGAGTCGGCGGTGGTGCTCCTCGAGCAACTTGAGTGTGCGTAGGGCCTCGACGCTCGTCGTGCTTCGAGCGGCGTTGGCAAACTCGCCGGCGGCAAGGGTATGCTCGTTAATGGCGACGGTTGTATCGGCCGACTGGCGAGTTGCTACGGCGGCGGCGGCCGCGTGGTCGTGGGCTTTCACGATGGGCGATGAATCCATCTTGTCTGTGGGAGATGGCGGAGATGTGAGATGTGAGCGCTCTGCACTCTGCAAAGCTGTCAAGAGCAAATTATAGCCAAGCATATCAGCTACCGCCCCGTCACGTGAGACTTCACGTGGGACTAAGGAGGGGGGGTACATACGTCCGTACTGCAATGAATATACACATATTTTCGACTGCAAGACTAACCACTAATAGCTAATACCATCAGCTCTGAAGGTTAGAGCTGTTTGGGAAAATCTCATATTAGGGCACTACTACTAGTCAAAATGCTATCGCGCTCTTATTCTTATTAAGTACTTGTACACGCTTAGAATAAAGTAGTCGGCCCATATCAAGACGATGCGAAGATGCATCCCGAAGCAGTGGGTGGTGGTGTGTCGGCTCCAATGCACCCAATGCAATGCTGACAGGTGGCGTCTGGCGTGTGATTGGTTCATGAGACACGGAGGAGGCAGGGGGGGGCCATTATTGCCATCATTTCACCTCGGAACTGCTGCCATTAGCTCTTGAAATCATTCTCGTCTTGTTTCGACCTTGTTTCGACACCCGCGCCGCATTTCCGTTTCGAAGTGCACAAGTCCACGAGCTGACTGACTGACTGGCTGTGCACGTCAACACGTCAACCACCGCCACGGCCCAGGGGTCAGGTCCCCAGCCATGGAAGGCGGCACCACTGGCAGTAATGGCCTCGGAAAGCTTTTCCCGAAATCGATAACGTCGAAAAGAAGACGCAGGAAGGAGAAGAATGGGCGAGATCCAGAAGCATCAGGCCAGGACGAGGACACCACGCGCAGCACGAGTGCGAGCAGCAGCACGCGGCGATTCAACCGCGAGCCGACTCTAGAAAGCGATGACACAAATTCGACCAACAACGTGGCTGACGACGACGTGGACGACCGTAGCCTTGCCTCGAACGAGTTCGGGCCAGACCGAGAGCCAGCAGACCCGTTGTAAGTCGTTCGGTTGTTTCCCTTGGTCTTGCTTCCCCTACCATGATTGTTGATTGGGGTGATCGATCCTCCCTGATTCAGCCGTTCAGCCTCGTGACACAAGTCCACCGAAGTTGAACCAACTTGCTCAATCGCGGAATCACAGATGGCCCCGCAGGAGCCATCGCCGCAGCGCTAGTCTCAGCCCTTCATGTTTGTACCATGTACATATACATATACATACCATACCATACCGGCCCTGGTCTGGGTCCGTCTGTCTGTCTGAGTCTGTCTGAGTCTGTCTGAGTCCGTCTGAGTCCGTCTGAGTCCGTCTGGCCAAACGACCAAACACCCTTACGCTTCCCCATTCTCCACATCATCAAACCCCTCGCTGCTCGCCTGCCGGAAGGAAAGTCCAGTTGATCATCTCACATATTTCGAGGCAGCTCTTGCTTTACCGAGCGTATTGTTTGCTTGACAAGCTAAGCTGACTCTCCACTGGAAAAAGACCCGCCATAATATCTGCACACCCGTCCCTGATCGGCTATCTGACGACGTCGACGTCATCCCCCGTTGTCCAGGCCCAACACCTCGACTCTCAATCCCATTTGCAACCTTCGGCCGAGACCTGCGGCTCTGCAGGGAGCAGAAGTGACAAATCCTCGTCGCCGAAGAAAGCTTCACAGTCCAGCGGATTCCCGGGCTTCCAGAAACAAATCCCCGAGCCCCCCCGCGCAGCCGCCAAGATAGCTTCCGTCGATCGAAAGGGCCGGGCTCCCACGCCCAAGATACAGACTGTGCCCCCTAGAACACCTCCGAGGGACGAAAACTCTGCTCCCGTCATTGTGAATACTCCGCCGACCCCTATAGACCGAATCGATCGCTCCCAGCTTGGGGGCCCCCCCACTGGAAAGTCGTCAACTAATGGCAGTAGTCCGAGGGGGGGAAGCGTGGATGGCAACCAAGGTGCTGCACCGAATATGAACATCCATCGTAGAAGCAAATCGGGCTCTGCGGCAGTTGGCCCTAGCAAACTGTCTCATATCACAATCGCACCACTGACTCCCACCGATGAGACTGGTGGCGAGGCGACTCCCAGCGGCACTGGCTTTTTCTCGTCCATGCTATCTGCCGCTCAAAACGCTGCCAACTCGATAAGCAACACCATTCCCAACACTGGACTTGGCATCGGGAGCAATAAGAGCCGAACCAGTATCCACAAATCCCAAGCTTCTCCAGCTACGAGCCAGTCCGCATTGGTAAACAACGTCGACACGGAACCGGAGCGTCGGATCGACGACACGATGGACCGAAAAGAGTCAGCCATTCAAACCCTTGGCTCGGGAGACTTGAGCCTGAGCCACCTCGGTCTGGCTGAGCCTTCTGCCCCATCACCGGCGGCTGCAAGGTTTCCCGATGCTGTGGACACAAGGACGAGATCTGAATCTGCCCCGGCTGATCCCCAGACAATCAATGGAGATTCTTTACCCACGGAATCCTCCAGTCGCCCCCGGTCGCTAGTCGAGTCCGCCAGCGGCGATCGAACACCTCCCCTGATGGAACTAGCCGATATGAAGGCTTCAGTCCAAAGAACGTCCAGTCTGAGAAGCGCCATGAAACCTCACAGAAAGCGAGGCAGCTCCGTGACGACGAGTGGGACGATCGCCGCGGCCGTCGCATCTGCCAATTCCGCCGCTTTGCATCCCAACGGCAATGCTGCGGCCCCTAAACTGACCGGGTTCGCCATTGCCAGCAAGAAGCGAAATCGGGACTTTCACAGCCTTTTCAAGAGTGTACCAGACGATGATTATCTTATTGAAGATTACAGCTGCGCCCTCCAGCGAGAGATTCTCGCACATGGGCGACTATACGTTTCTGAAGGTCACCTCTGCTTCAGCAGCAATATTCTGGGTTGGACGACGACGCTGGTCATGAGCTTTGACGAGATTGTGTCTGTCGAAAAGCGGAGCACTGCACTCTTGTTCAAGAACGGGCTCATGGTCTCTACACTCCACGCGAAACACGTATTCGCTAGCTTTACAAGCAGAGATGCCACGTATGATTTGATTGTGAACATCTGGAAATTGGGCCACCCGACCTTGAGAAGCACTTTAAACGGTGTCCAGCTGGAAGGAACCGGCGGCGACAAGACCGAAAAGGTCGTCTCAGATCAGGAGGCGGACGAGACGGAGCCCCAAGAGGCATCCGGGTCCGAACAGTCATCCGATGAAGACGAAGACGCAGACGATGACGATGACGACGAGGAGTTCTACGACGAAGAAGAGCACGATGAGCGCCTGGAGACACAGTCAACGGGCATGACGGCTATGGAACCCAACGCTGATAAGTCGGTGTCACGAAAAGTCTCAGCCATGACTACCACACACGGGGCAACGGCAGATGTACCGCCCAAGGAAGCTGCGACATCACCTCTTGGCGGCTCTGTCGACTTCCCCGGACCTGCTGCTCATGGACCGACCGATTGCGGCGACTCCGCAGCGCATCACGATAAGATTCTAGCCGATGAGACCATTCCTGCCCCCCTGGGCAAAGTATACAATATTGTGTTCGGCCCAGGCTCTGTCGTCTGGATGAACAAGTGGCTGTCCAGTGAACAAAAATGCACCGATATCCAGATGGAAGATAAAAAAGGTCTTACTGGCGACAACAAAACCCGAACCTTCTCCTATATCAAGCCGCTAAACGGGTCCATCGGGCCGAGACAGACCAAATGCGTCGTTACTGAAACCCTCGATCAGATTGATTTGGAAAAAGCTGTCAACTTGAGCGTCTCCACGCAGACGCCCGAGGTCCCATATGGCAATCTCTTTACCACCAAAACAAAATACTGCTTGTCCTGGGCTGAGAACAACGCCACCCGAGTTCAAATCAATTGTACTGTGGAGTGGGCTGGCAAGTGTTGGCTTAAAGGTGAGGAGTGGGCAGCCTTTCCCCCTGCTCGTGCTAAAGTCCAATCTTGAAGACCCTCGGGCATGCTAACCGAAAGAATAACAAAAAAAAAAAAAAACCAGGCACGATCGAGAAGAATGTAAACGACGGCCAAGGACAATACTGCAAGGAGCTGTTCGCCTCACTCAAGTCTGCTGTTTCATCGCGCGCCCGGTCTGGCACGGGAAGCAACGGAAACTTGAAGGGTAAGAAAAGGCTGAAGAGAAGCAAGGCTCTGCAGTCAGTTCACGACATGGAGAATGGAAATTCGAGCACGTCAGATGTTCGAAAGCAGGACTGGGGTCCGCTGGAGCCGTTGCGGAGCGTTCTGGGGCCATTCGTTGATGTCCTGCAGCCACTGCTTACTGGAAACGTCATGTACGGATTGCTCGTGGGTCTCATCGTTGCCATGTGGTTTGGTTTTGGTACCACTCCAAAGCTCAATTCGACGTACGGACCAGACATTGGCTGTGGGTACTATAGCCCAAACCGACAGGCAGCGTACGAGGAAATGTGGAGGAGACAGGACTCCGAGTTGTGGGAGTGGCTGGAAGAGCGAGTTGGCATGGACCGCTTGAACCGCGACCAGCCGAGCGGACGAAAACGAGCGCTTGAGCACCGCACCGTCGAGGAAAAGCTGCGAGAGGAGCGAATGGATGCACGAGAGGTTCAGGAGGCCATCCGCGTCACCGAGGAAAAATTACGCGTGCTGAGGGAAGTGATTGAAAAGGGGAACATGAGCTGAAGCTGAAGGGGAAGGGGGGAAGCAATTGTATACATGGGAAGACTTTTCGAGGGGGGGGGGGGGTGAGAGGCATGCATGCCGCCACTACAGAAAGAACAATGACATTTGTACATTACTACCAACTACAGCACATTAGCTAGCCAGGCGCATTTCTATTTGTGAAACATTACTTTGCCGTGCTACGACGTTGCTCATGTGAAGCAGGCCAGATCGGGCTGAGGCAAAGAAATGGATGGAGTCGGACTAGTATTACCGATGTTGCACGGGAATGCATAGGAAAGAGAAGGAACATGTTTAAGATATTTTATTTACTGACTATGTGATGTCTTTATTATGTTTTTTTTCGTGGTTGTACATCCACGGGTGTTATTTTAACGTGATTTGTCCCCCTATTCAACACGTGTTGCCATCACGGCCGGCGGTGGCGGCGGGCGCGGGCTGCTGCGCGAGCGGCTGTATGTGAGCCTAGCTCAACAGACGCTCTGGCAGCAGCCCGCGTGGCGGGGCGGCGGGCGGCGGGCGGTGGTGGTGGTGGTGGTGGCGATGGCGGCGATGGCGAGGCCGTGCGCCATTGAGCGTCGAAGCGCTCCTCCTCTATTAAAAGAATGTGTTACTAACGTAAGTCAACGGTAAGGGCGGGCTATACATACCCCGCTTCTGCCGTTCCTCGTCTGTCCAAGGTTAGTATAAACGTGCGACGCAGGGAAACAGGGGCTTGACATACCTCGCTTTTCGAGGGCCATCTGGTGGGATTTCTAATCCAACCACATTTTCAAACCCCCATAAGTAACCGCGACGAGCGCGGTAACAAGGGTCGATGCGACCCATATAATATTGCAGGTCTCGTCCAACGAGCCTGCCTTAGCAGCAGCTACCGCCCCCGTGACGGTAACTGCTGCCACTGCTACCACTGCTGCTGCTGCTAGTGCCGCCAGGCAAGTCCCATCTCTCAGCGGAATAGCGGGCATTGTTGTTGTCGTTGTTGTTGTTGTTATTGTTGTTGTTATTGTTGTTGCTGCTATTGCTGCTGCTGCTAGTGGTGGTAGTGGTGGTGGTGGTAGTGGTGGTGGTGGTGGTAGTGGTGATGTGGTTGTGTTGTTGGAGTTGTGGTTGTGTTGTTGGAGTTGTTGCGTTTCCAAGTCCAAGTGGGAGAAATTTATAGGCAAATGCCAGGACTTGGAAATGCAATGAGCGCTCCTCTTTCCGCCAAAAATCGTGCCTGCCAAGAACTTGTGTAGCGGGATATGAGGAAGGAAGGGGAGGAAGAGAGGAAGGAACGGGGACCCGTCCCCACGAAAATCAAACTTCCTACATGGGCAGCAAAGCAAATTCAATGTTGTTGCTCTGACATTGAGAGTTTTTCGAATCCCATTAGTTGCCTGCTTGGAGATTGGCAGGTTTGACGAAATCATTCCATCCATCAACCAACATCTTGGCGTGGGTGTCCAACTCCCGCGAGAATTCAAAAACCGCCCGACATGAGCAGCTAAATTACGGACACCTTCCAATGTAGCAATGCTGCTTCCGCTACTGCATGCCGGGCGACCTTGGCAGTTGCCTCGTCCGCCGCTTCCTTCCCCTATTGAGTGTTATCAATGTGGTCATCTCGTAGGCAGGAGCTGCACATACACACGGATGGAACTTGGGGGAAAAAAAAAAAGAAACAGACATACTACGCGTCTCAATCTCTTCGACTGTCAAGTTGACAACGCCTACTTCCTTAGCTTCCCACTGTTCATATAATGCAATAATATATAATTGGTTTTTGCGGCTGTCCGACCGGGCAGTGCCGCGAAGCTACCATCTGCTGGATAATGGCTGAACGCCTCCACGTCAGAATGCATGCCAGAACGCGGTGATACCGCCCGCACGTATAGATGGACAAGAATAGGCTCCGGCTTAGCGTCTTAGCAGGCGATCTCTCCGCGGCGCAGGAAGCGCGTCGTGGTATTTCGCGTATTGTGATTTCAACACGAGCGAGACCAGTATCGTTGTTGATTATCTATTCTAGGCTTGTTGTGTTGTGTGATCTAAAGAGAGGCCAAATTGAAGGCAGACTCGTGAGAGGAAAAAGGGCAGCTGACAGTTGAGGGCCACGTGATCCAGGTCCTGCCCTACCACATACGCGCGGGCCGACCTTCTTCCGGCCACAATTGCGGCTGCCAAGCGTGATTGATATCATGCTTGTTCCAACATTAACCTACTGCGTCTAAGTTAGGCGTTCTAGTGGGCGTTCAAATCCCACAAGAATTTGAAGACGTCGGAAATGTCTAGTGGTATTTGAACGCCGGAAATGACCAGCAACGTTTTGTTACGGGTCTCCTCCCACGACCACCCTTCTGCTTCTGTTGCATGCAGTTCTGCCAGTTTGAGAAACGAATCCATGGACCAAAGCCTTGCCTCAGAGTACCAGGGCAACAGAGATTGAAGCCAGGAATCTCATTAAAAAAAATTTAAAAAAAAAACAAAAAAAAAAGTGTTGTTCTCAAGGTGGTGCTTAGTGTCCATGTGAGGAATAATTTGACTGGCACGGCGTGGCTACAGCGACGCTCGTGGGTTTACACTAGGCAGATCAAAACCTATTACAGCCCGGTCATCGTCAATGACCCTTGCGTACCTGAGCACTGCTGTCAATCGGTCGAGCACCAAGAGCTGATGGGAGGGGAGGGGAAGGGGACAGAACGCACTCGAGAAGTAATCGAAAGAACCATGCTTCCATGTCAACTTTCCTAACAGCTTTTCCAGCCCAGCTTGTACTAGCCTTTGCCATGCCCTCGGCCTTTTCACCAGATGTACTGTAGTAGCGCACGAGCTCCAACCAGTCATCGCCTCGCATGCTCATGGGCACATAATGTACCCAGGGTCTGAGCCATTCCCGATGCCACTCTTGGAACAAAGCCTGCTTGAACACCAGACTGCGACTCCTCAAAAAGGCATAGAAGCGCCCGCTGAAGGCGTTGCCGTCCATGTCAAGAAGGAACTTGTAACCCCAAGCATCTTGCATATCGACCATGTCCTTGACCCCGAAATACTCGATCTGAGATTGACAATCACTCGGTTCGCATTGGCCGACGTGGGAGAAGCGCACGTCGGCGAGTCCGTCAAAGTCGCTGCGATTGACCTCACTGACACCCCAATCGGGCCTGTCGACACGCCCGCGATTCACAACAACCTTGGCTCGAGCGCCATGGTTGATCTTTCGGACGAGATGCTGGCGGTGATGATGTTTCCAGTTGCCGTCGCGGCTGAATCCGCCTGTAGTAGAACCCCTCCAGTATAATCGGTCTTGCTTGTCGGCCCACGGAGGATCCCTGGTTTCGTTGTAGGTCACCTTTTCGGCCCAGTACCACGGCGACGGGTAGATGATGTCGCTGTAGGAGGAGATTTTGGACTGGGAAAATACCGGGAACAGGTCGTGCGCGACGACATAGCCGTTGGGCATGTCGAAGAAGCCGAATGTCGTGCTGAGAGAGGGGCTCAGACATATATCGGCCATGGCAGACGAGTTGTAGACGAAACCGGCGTCCGTGGCGGCGTATTTCTCGACGTCGTCGCCCAGACCATCATCTTCCAGTATTCGCGCCGCGCTGTCTGGCGGGCAGGACATCCTCGAGGTCGTCCACGTAGGCTGGTGGGCGGCGGACCGGAACCGGGTGCGCCTTGTTTCCTCGAATCGCTCGCCGCCTCCCAGGTCTGGAACATCAGTGGAAAAACGGTTGATCGGTCGTGGATTGGCGTGAGACGCCGACATATCCCCCGTATTTGCTCTGTGGACCAGCCTCGCGAGGTCATCGTGCTGGAGCACGACTCGCGGCTCGTCGTGTATGTTGAAGGCCAGGTCCATGTCCGGCAGATGCTGAATGAACTTTCCCATCATGTCGATTGTCGCGAGATGCTGCCACTCGGCGCCGCTGGGGTTCTCGACGAAGGCTACCTTGTGCCCTCGGATGGCGATGCCAATGAGACCGTTGCTGTGGCCCAGCGCCTCTCTCGCGCGACCTCGTATCGTCTTCGGGCTCAGGCCCCAAAACGGCGTCATCAAGTCATGGATCGTGTCAAACTCGTCAATCATTCGAACATCGTTCTCTTGCGCGAACTCGAACCATTTGTCGAAGTGCGGAGGCGGGGGGAGTCCATATCGGCTGCGATATTCCCTGACTGCCTGTTCCAGGGTCTTCGATTGTCGACGGAGGGTATCAATGAACTCCTGGCGTGCCTCTTCCGAAATGTACTCGACGGGATGTGTGTCGGTGGTGGGAATGGTTCGTGGCCTCGTGAGGTATCCGATGCCATGGAAATTCTCGCTTGGCTGTTCCGTCGGCGCCGCCCAACTCGACGGGGGCTCTGGCGAGTCCAGGCGGGGAGCATTTCTACCCCATGTTTGATGGAGACGATGTAAGATGACAACGATGACAAAAAGCACGAATAGTAGGAACAGGGTGAGCGGGCGCCGTCTTGCGAAGATTCGACCCATCGCGAGTTGGCGCGTGCGAGTTTCTCACACCAGACGACGACCCAGACGACGACCCAGACGACCCAGACGACCCAGACAACCAGACAACCCGGCGAGGGAATCTTTGCCAGAACGACCAACAAGTCCAGCACGTCCAGCACCCCCCCTGATGTGCTCGGAGGCAGTGTAAGATTTGCCCGGTACGATGACGCTTTGACGCTTTGACGCTTTGACCAAACAGTAACAGGGATTCACTTGTGCGTTCGGAGTAATAAAGCCCCACCATAATGAGACCGTTGCAACGGTACAAGTCCACGGGGCAGGCAAGTGCGGGCAGCTCCCGCTCGATTCGGGTAGGTGCATTCTGCACGCATCTCCATCTGCTTAGCAGGCTTCGAGAATCTTCATTTGCCGCCACGACTTGCTCACATTTGATATACAAGTTCCTCCGTGTGCGAGATATCCATCTCGTTCTCTGCTCCTTCCGCTATAGTCACGGCCAAGACGAAGACATCCGCCACATCTTCAGCTAACTCCCATGACTCAATACAGTTTCGGGTATTTTTGGTCTAAAGCAAAACTCGAGGTAGCTAAAAAATGCATCCAGAAACCCCGATTTGGACTTGAAAGCCTTATCGAGGCGGACGGGTTATACATTATACATAACGCAATTAGCCTAAATGAACAATGTGGGGGTTTTCCGATTTTCCAATGCCGCAGCGTTTTGCCAAACTATCTACTGTGCCACCGCAATAGTCTGCCCCTAAACACTGATACTGATGACTTGGCTAGAGTCTCGTCTCCATGAGTCTCGTCTCCATCGCATATCTATCGGTCGGCACTGGCTCGCTCATAGCAAACGACAAAGTCCATCGGGTCGCCCCATAACAACCCACAAGTCGAAATCCCATCAAACCACATGGCCAGCCTTGGCGACGCCGCAACTCACTACTCAGCCACCCGACAGAATGCTATCGAAGATGCGAATAAGATGCAGGCATCGGTCCTGTCAGAGTGCGCTGCTTCGGGAAAAGAACCGCCGCCTTACCAATTCTCGGAACTCATTGGCAAAGGCAGCTTCGGCCGCGTCTACAAAGCCCGGCACCCCCCCTCGGGGAAACTTGTCGCGATCAAAGTCATCAATATCGAGATTGGAGATGCCGAGTCGGGCACCAACACGCTCGGTGACATACTGAAGGAGATCGAGACGTTAAAGCTTCTCGGTGACACGGGCGCCAGGAACATCAACACCGTGCTAGATGCTCTTCTCCTCGGCCACCGGGTGTGGATGATCACGGAACACTGCGCTGGCGGCAGTGTCTCGACGCTCATGAGACCAAAGGGTCATCTACCCGAGCAGTGGATCATCCCGATCCTTCGCGAGGTCGCCGAGGCTATCTACTGGACCCACAAGCAGGGCGTCATTCATCGAGACATCAAGTGCGCCAACGTCCTCGTCACGGAGGAGGGAGGCGTGCGACTGTGCGACTTTGGCGTGGCTGCCATCGTCACGACCAAGTTTGACAAGCGGAGCACTTTCACGGGGTCCCTTCACTGGATGGCGCCTGAGCTCTTCAACCCCGGTGTGCAATATGGTACCGAGGTGGACATTTGGGCTTTTGGCTCCATGGCTTTCGAGGTCGCTTCGGGGCTGCCGCCCAATGCTGGATTCCGAGACATAAACCGGTTCGGAACCTACCTGAAGTGCCATCAACCCAAACTCCAGGGCGAAGAGTACTCGGCCGGTCTGAGGGACTTGATCGGGTACTGTGTCGTAGAAGATCCGGCGCAACGCCCTGCCATTGAGATGGTCCAGCTGCACCCGTACATCTACGACACCGGTGCGCAGTATCCGACCGTGTCGCTGTCGAAGCTTGTGCAGGCGTACAAGCTTTGGGAGGCTCAAGGCGGCAGCAGGCTGTCCCTCTTCTCTGCTGGTGGCGCGCAGAGGGAAGAAGCTGATTCTTCAAGCCAAGTAGATGCCGGAAACGACTGGATTTTCAGCACCATGGATGATCTTGATCAGCTTCCGGGGCAAGACGGGCAAGACTCTTTGCAGTTCGTTGCGGACGCTTATGATGCAACTATCGGTCCGCCATCGAATCAGCCACGAACACGTCGCCGGCGCATGCCACCGTCTAATAAGCCACCCGTTGCGCCATTGGAGAAGCTTTTTGACCCAAACACGCTAACGGACTATCAAAGCAATTCACGACAGTTTTACAGTGAATTTGGGTCCCCGTTGGCTTCTGATCTACCTCTCCGCGACAATTCATCAACGGTTCGTGTTCGAGAGTCATTGATTGACCTGAATGCTGCGCTTGGAGTCGATGAGTCTTCGCACATGAAGGGCCGTGGGATTCCAGCAAGTCAGGCGACAGATGGTGCGCCGTCTGCCAACCGCCGTAGGACACTGGAGTGGAAATTTCCAACGCTTCTCCAGAACCCCGACTTTGAACCTCAATCGAGTGCATCCCCGAATCTGGCAACAGGGGTAAGTGATGTCACTGATGTGCCTTGGGGGTTCTCTACCGACAACCGCGCTTCGACCTCAGCAAGCCTGATTGACCTTGATGCCAGTCTACCTCAGCAATATGAGCAGGCTTCGCGTAGTCCGGTCATAGCTCAACCCGAGGCTCAAGAAGCCAATGGTCGTGATTCCACATTCAGTCTTATTGACCTCGATGTTGGCTCACCAACGGGACTGATTGTTGACTCGCGCCCATCAACGGCGGGTTCAAATTGTGCATCATCATTCTCGGAGCAAATGCCCTTTGGCCTCGAGCGTCATGCCCTTGGCCCAGGCTTGCTACAGCCCACCTATCCCGTCACGGCATCCGTTTATAGTGGTGACCACGACGGCAAAGCAGAGCCTAGACTCGATTCGCCTAAGCAGCAGCGTGATAACTTGGAGCCTGAAGAAGGTAGTTCGACAGCGCTGGCAACGTCGTATCTAAATAGTCCTCTGGATATGAACCACGATTTACCGCCTCCTCCCGCACCGCCTGGATCCAATGTACTGGACGGCCATGCCTCAGGAAACGATGTGAAGGGGGAGCTGTCGCGTTTGATCGCTAGTTTGAGAGACCATTTGAACTTCGTTAGCAAAGCAATGGATGATCACTTTGGACAGTAGCGAATGTGACTTTCTAGCACTGTGAGTGGTACACGAATATTTTCGTGCCGTAGGTCAGGCACGCCACGGTGGGGTACACAGAGCTTCATGGTGGAGTCTGTTGGGGCAGGTGGCCCTGGCCCCACCACACCTAATACCTCCCTCGACCAGAGGTGCAGAATTTTTTCACGACGCTTGTTAGTTCAAAGCTTGATAATTTGATTCAAAGTCTTGTTTCAGTTGGTATACCTGTCGTTGTCTCCTCTATCGAATCAGCTATCTTGAGTCGTGACTTCCATTAAACCATGGCCAAAATCACGCCAAAGGAAAAAGTGCGCCTCGGGCTTGGAGCCTCGCTCGTACCTAGAGTTACGGAAGAAGCTGTTGTTGCTTGTAATGAGGAAGGAGGGAAGCTGTGACTAATGGTTCGCTAAGGCAAGAGACCAAGGCTCCTGTCACCTGTGCTCCTGTGTTACCCCACCACGCTAAAGCCGGCCATTTGTTTGTTTGTTTTGCCATGTCTGTCAATCACGTGCGATATCCCTGTGTAGGTAGGCAGTAAGGTGTTTGTGCGAGAAGCCAACTTGCAACAAGCTCAGCTGCCTTCTGCCTTTTCGCGAGGGCCACCGGGTTTTCCGGAGCGTTGCTATTCGGAGCTGTGTTTTCTTGGGCACGGTGGGCCCCCGTATAGACTCACGTCACTGTCTCGTCATGATGAATGGGAACTAATCGCCTCGGAGCTTTGAAGCACAAGTGAGAAGGTGCGAGAAGATGGAAGAGATAGAGAGGGGGAACAAACACACACGGTCGCAGAGGAAGGGAGAATCACGTCAATTCATGCTGTGAGCAACGTCAATCCATCCTGTGAGTAAAACTCGAACGGATTCGAGTTTGACTGCGGTCACGAACTATGGCTCTTGCGCTAACGCAGCCACAAAGTTAATCGCTAACTTTGCTCTTACCTCGCAGCCCTCTGTATATATAACCTTAAAGCTTATTCCTATATTAGGTTCTATCTATTCCTGCGGTCCCTATGGCTTATATGTTCATTATTACACTGGCTAGATATCGCTAGTAATCCTTGTGTCTCTCTTAAATTAGATGAATCGGCCACGCCAACGAATACCAATTTTTTTTAAAAAAAAAATTATATGTGAGTGGGAACAGAAACACCAGACCAACGGCCGTTTGTTTCCCCTTCATTCATCAGTTGTTCAACCCGTCGTCATGTCGCCTTAGCCGGTCTTGGTATTTACCGCGCAAGGAATGCTCATGGCTGTGGCTGTTTTGCTGCAATATGATACTAAGAGCGAAGAGATGTTAGTGTGTGAAGATTAAGGTGATATAGCCTTTGAGCCAATTTAGGTAGGTTTGCGCCCGCGTAAAAGAGACAAACCTATTATTTAGTTTAACCTTAAAGTGAGTTTTTCTCGTGGCTATATAAAGCTCCAGTCACCAAGGATCAGGTCCCGTTCCATCTACAGGAATCGTTGGATAGTAATTTCGATTCTATTCTAAGACATCAGTGCTTTCTTTTTTTTTGTTTCTAAAAGTCGCTTTTCGGAAAGCCGCACAAACATCCTAGGTTCCAGAGAATAGGCAGACAACTTCCAAGACTACGAATTCGGCTATCTGGCGCACCTCTTACATCGACAAGTAGCCAGTCGCCTCTTGTATCAAGGGGCCCATCAGATATGGCGGAGGTACCATATTTGCTCAGACAGAATAAGGAGTTTGAAATACAATCTGGCTTCGTTCAAGTTGTTCCTTCTAATCACCCGCGTCACGGAACTAATATACCAGCGGTGCCAGTTCTAAGAGCAACACCATCTAACATCTTAGAGCACTTAGCTAGTGTTCTGACATCAGCAACATCCGTCCATACCAAGCACCTATGTGAACGAACGCGACTAATTTTCAGCAAAATCAGGGGCAAGTTTCTCAGCGCAGGATCCATGTTATCGCGGCGGAACGCACCTGGTAGTGATGTTCCAGAGCCATCTGCTACGATGTCTGGCACATCTGCGGGGCGAGGCATCACGAGCCATGAGACTTCACATTGCGCATTTCCTCTCATGTCTTTGCCCAATGAGATTATACTAGAAGTAATGTGTTTCTTACCTCCAAGTTCTTTATACTGCCTCCGTCAGACTTCGCCCATCTTTATGACGTTTTTTGATTTGAAATTGTTCAAAGCGTACCACCAACAATCTACATCACTTCTCAACCGCATGACTTTTGATCTACAGATGCTATGCGACGCGGAAAAGAACGTCATTGCCGACAATTTACACCGCAATATGTATTGCAACTCGTGTCTCGCGGCTGCAGAGACTGGAATTGTTGAAGAGAGATTAAAGGCGCTGCGCCTGTTGCGATACTGTCGCGGATGCCAACGAGAACACTTAAACGCACTTTTCTTCCCCGAGGATGGCGAAGAACATGGTGGCACATCTAATAGACGAACATGTATGGGACGACTCGGACATATTACGGCGTGCGATCATCATTCATGCAAGCCCCTCACATGGCATGATGTCAAATGGCGCCTCGGGAAATTCGGACTTTGCCTATCTGCATGCACAGACCGGTCACATGAACCCGAGTCAAAATATAGACATCAGTTCTACAAGGGTGGATGTGCCTTCCCAAGGCTCGTGGTATCTCCTAGAAGGGAGCTTGGCCAGGTATTTAGCATACTCGAACTAGGATATGGGTGGGATTTGCCTCTCCTTACACTCGAATTTTTAACTGCGCCCCCTCTAGCCGTCATCAAAAACAAGATTTCCAACTTGCTTGAGAATGCCTTCCAAAACCACAGGCTATGCCAGCACATCTCCATCAACAAAGAGATCCGGGATTTTGTTGAGTCTGGCATTTGCAATTGCTTCAGGAAGCCTAAAACTATCGCAAGAGATGAGCTTTTCAAAGGCTGTCAGTGTGGAAGGCGACCGACTCTACAGTGCCGAGTTTGTGGTGCTGTATACATGTGGCTTTACTTTTCCGAACGGGTGATTCTATCGATGCGGTATGCTTGGTCTATTAAGAGGCCGACTAGTCTAGGATGGCTGGGCTTGATCAACAAAGAAAAATACTTCACCGCATATAACAAGCATGTTCTTTGGTGCGATACACCAGAATGTCGTACAAACAAACAGGGACGATGGGAAACACTAGTGAAAGAGAATGCCAAGAGGGAGGCATACCAAGTTCTAGGTGGGAGTCGTAGGGAAGGTCTCGACGTTGAAGAGGCATGGGCCGTGTCCCAGGGCGACCCCGAGAGTGTCTGGTTTGACGTTTCTAATGAAGATGACACCAGCGAATGGGATTGTCGAGAGGTGTGGAAAGCGTCCCAGCTAGGGTCTCTCCAGAGCTGGTGAAGGAATCGAGGGACACCAAGATGTCGGCTGGTGAATGGAATGTTTTCATGAAACCTGGTAGACTGTCAGCAGGCAAGATTGCAAACTGCAAAACTATCAAGATCACAACAATCACCGCGTTCGACTCACCGCAATGAACTATTTCTCAAAGCAGAAAAGAACAAGATAGGTCACTTCAGGACAATGGCACGACATAGCATATGGGAGGTCGTGGAATCGTGAAAAGATGCTATGCTGAAGTATACTCCAGCAATAGCAATGTTATGAATGGTACTCATGCTCTAGAATTTGGAAGCCGTCAAGATTGAGCGAAAAGGTGTTTGGGATTAAAATTGGGTCCTGCAAACCGCAAACCCGTCCTTTACTTTGACAACTGTCCTGGCACTCGCGTCCTGCTTTACAGCTGGCACACACTGTCAACTACGGAGCACATATTCTTCCTGCAGAAATTTTCACATAAACGAGCAATAAGCGACAGCAGCAACAACAACAATAGCAACCAAAACAACCAAAACAACAACAACAACAACAACAACAACAACAATAACAACGACAACGACAACGGCAAAGTTTGAAGATTCACTGGCTGAGGCCAGGGGATATTCTACCGTCCGCATAACGGCAACGCCCGTGCGCCCATCCGCTAGTATATACCTCCCACCCTTCCCCTCCCACCCTCCCCTCCTCTCGCCAGCCGCCCCAGTCTCGTGGAGACCCTGACGCTGGGGGAAATCGAGGCGAAGGACGGCTTACCCTCAGGTATCGTTGTTCCCGCGTTTCGTGCTGGTCTTGCTTGTTTTGGGACCTGGTGGGCCTAGAAGGCGCACACGCGCAACGAAGCCAAACGGGGTAAGTGTGACGCTTTGACAAGAAGTATATTCACCATTGCTCCATTAGTTCTAACCTCGGATAGCGGAAGAAGAAGAAGAGGCATGGTGTACCTAGTCTTTGTGTCCCAGGTACTTTACAATACTAACCTTGAATAGTTTAGGATATGCTTAATCGCGGTATGTTTCAATGTATCTTTCTCTGTTGTGCGCTTTTAACATCAAACAGATGAGGGAGTCGCGAAGCGTGGTATGTGAAAACCATGTCTCTTTGGTATTTTTCAACTACTAATAACAGGTAGCCGAGGAGGTGATTAAGCGCGGTATGTGTACGTTTCCATTCCCTTATATCACAGTATTAACATCAGACATTGGAGGAAGCAGCGAAGCGCGGTATGTAAATACCACAGGTCTCCGGTCTCTTTGCACTGCTAATATAAGGTAGCCAAGGAGAAGGAGAAGCGTGGTACGTGTGAATCACTCTTACTCTCTATAACACTACTAATATTAGATAGGGGAGGAGGAGGAGAAGCGCGGTATGTGTAGACTGCTATTGCTCTCTATGACACTACTAATATTAGGTAGCCGAGGAGAAGGAGAAGCGCGGTATGTGTAAACTGCTATTGCTCTCTATGACAGTACTAATATTAGGTAGCCGAGGAGAAGGAGAAGCGTGGTACGTGTGAATTATTATTGCTCTCTATAACACTACTAATATTAGGTAGAGGAGGAAAAGGCAAAGCGTGGTACGTGTAAACTGCTATTGCTCTCTATGACACTACTAATATCAGGTAGCCGAGGAGGTCGAAAAGCGCGGTATGTATATATTTCTACTCCTCTCCGATGAGCATGTTGCTTATTGAATATTAGCGGAGGAGCGATGGGATTTCCGGCAGAGGAAGGCGGCAGCGGAGGCGGCAGCAGCCAGCGCCGCATTACTGACGGCCGAGGAGGTCGAAAAGCGCGGTATGTATATAATTCTACTCCTCTCCGATGAGCATGTTGCTTATTGAATATTAGCGGAGGAGCGATGGGATTTCCGGCAGAGGAAGGCGGCAGCGGAGGCGGCAGCAGCCAGCGCCGCATTACTGACGGCCGAGGAGGTCGAAAAGCGCGGTATGTATATAATTCTACTCCTCTCCGATGAGCATGTTGCTTATTGAATATTAGCGGAGGAGCGATGGGATTTCCGGCAGAGGAAGGCGGCAGCGGAGGCGGCAGCAGCCAGCGCCGCATTACTGACGGCCGAGGCAACAGCAGCACCGTTGCCCCCGTCGCCCCCGCCGCCAACGCCATCAACGCCATCAACACTGGCCGGAGCTGGAGCTGTCGTCCCTGCGACGCCTTCCTCTTCCGCCCTGACCACCTCCCGCGCGACTGGCCGCGGCCGGGGGCGTTCGGCGTCCGGGATACCGAGACCAGCCTCGCGCTATTAGACGATGGACGTGTTGAATAGGGAGACAAATCACGCTAAAAAAACACCCGGGGAGAAGAGGCAGACCAATCCACGATAAAAATAACGCCACAGACGTGTTGAACAGGCAGACAAATCACGCTAAAAAAAACACCCGGGGAGAAGAGGCAGACCAATCCACGATAAAAATAACGCCATAGACGTGTTGAACAGGCAGACAAATCACGCTAAAAAAACACCCGGGGAGAAGAGGCAGGCCAATCCACGATAAAAATGACGCCCGTGGATGTACAACCACGAAAAAAACGCTACAGCCAAGACCGAAGACGATCTTGCTAGTGGGGGAGGTTGCGAAAGGTCGCCCCTGTAGCGGAGCTCAGTCACACTCTGTTCTCATGTATTTCAAACTCAAAACCTACTGCTTTCTTCTACAATGGTGAGAACTATCCAATCTCTTACAGCTAGTTCTGTCACTAACGTTGCAAATCAAAGCCGTATACTTCCTCGGTGCAATTCGATACCGATTCAGGCGCCCGGCAGGTAACTGCGCTGGACGAGCATGGCAAGAAAGAGCATAACAGGTCCCATGAGTACACAATAGGACATTTCATTGGGAAGTCTTCGTGGAAGGATGCATTTTTGTCTTCGCGACGTGTTAAACGAAGATAATATAAGAAGTAGCTATGGAAGGAGGCAGATATGGGAGGAAGCAATTCGATTAAGCTAGAACGCGAACGCAAAATAACAAGTTACTATTGTGTGGCTAGGATTGAGACCCCTTGAGACCTCTCACAAGACCTCTAGCCTCTAGACCTTCGGTCTATTGGCTTCGTCGGATCAATTCGGCCACGTCAGATCCCTAGTCATGTGGTCTAGCCTTAGCTACATCGGATCCCTAGGATAAAAACCCCTAGAATTCCCCCCTTCACAATTCCGGTGATATTCATGGCGAAGAAGTGTCTTGGGGGGCGTTGTTGACCATCTGGCGATGTGTGAGGACAATGGGTAGAAAGCTAGGCAAGAGGTACGGGGGCACTCGTATATTGACTGAAGCTTGCTAGGTTTAAGTGTGTGTTGTGCGTGCGAGTCGCTTGCTTATAGCTAGTGGCTCGCTGGCGTCACGTGCCGGTACCCCTAGGGCAGAGATGAAAAACATTTGCCCATAAATATCTTCCACTTTAGACACGCAACAACTGCAACAACACAACCAAACTATCATCACCGCCGCCGCCGCTACCACCACCATCAGCAACGGCAACACGGGAGTGCCCTGCGGTCAGGGACACTGTCATGAAGACAGCGGATGCAGCTGCTGAACCCATGACTGAAAGAACGCCGCCAACCAATCAGTCTCCCTGATGTCATGAATCATGTCAATTCTTCGTGTATCCTGCTTTCATGATGGTTCTACATCGTACTCGATATCTGTTCTTATGATGTATTTGGCTCCTTTTCTGACACTCGTGCCCTCATGTAACAATGCGCCTCTGCTCTCTCCGTGGGGAAACACAGCAACAGCGCCCATCACGGGCCGGACGGGATACGCGTTGAGCGTTCCCTCCCGCGTGGCGGGCATGTAGAAAGTCGTTTCGCCCCCTTCAAACTCATCATTGAGATATAATAAAAAAGTGAACAGGGAACTTTGCTTCCTCTCAGTTGGTGATGAGTCGTACACGTAGGTGCCGTCTGGACGGATGCCCGATGGCGGCCAAGCTCCGTCAATGTGACAACGGTATTCAGCACCGGAAACATATCGATATACGCGGAATCGTCGGTTCAGTCCACGAGACGAGCGGCCGTTCAAGGACGCGGGAACGAAGGGGGCCATGCGTGCCCAAAGCTTGTCGTGGAAGGCGGTATCGCAAATCCAGTAAAAGTTGTGTGCTAGGACACTGGTGTCTTCGCCCTCGCGAAGCGGAGCGTCGGGGAGAAATCCGACACTCTCTCCAGCGGCAATGACGGCCTTGCATTCTTCGGGGGAAAGGACATTCGTGGCCAGGCTGAGATTTGGGACATTGGGGTGTTTATGAAGTGTGATCGGCCCGTGGTCCAGTGACAGATGGACCGTGTTCGGCTCCGAGGTGTACAGAATAGCAGGGTGATGATTTGGTGGTCTGCGAAGGTGTCCGGGCGTCGTTTCGATCACTCGAAGGGATGATGGTGGAGAGATTGGCCCGGAAGACAAGATCGACTTGTCCAAGACGGATTCGTAGATCTGCAGAGGTTCCGTGTGCGGGCGCAAATCCCACGTCGTCTGTAAAGCGATGTGCAGTGATGACTCGGCTGGAAGTTTGGCGGTGTTACTGTAGTCGATGGGGCAGCTGACCCGAAGAACGGCATCAAGCACCTCGAGAAGCTCCTTTTCTTTGGCTGGCCTGTCGGGGTTGACAATGCTGGCACCTTTTGGCTGTGTGACCACATCGAGATCACGTACCCATCGGCACAGTGCGCCGAGCTTCGGTTCCTCGCCTCGCAATCTCATCTCGGCGAGTAGAATCTTGGCCTCGAGATACTTTTCGTCCGCAAGCGCGGCTGTGACGCGGGCCGTGAGATTGGCGCCCTCTGCAGCATTGAGCCCCGTATTGCACGACTGACGAAAGTCGTAGACGGCCACTCGGAGTTTTTTGCATATTTTTGATTTGGTGAGGCTGGGATGTCGTGCCAGCTCCGTCAGGGTCTCGATGGTGATGTCGAGCTCTTCGTCGGAGATGACGGTTTGGAGATTCTTCGGCTCGAATTGTGCGCCGTCCGGCGGCGGAGTGACGATGGACGATGTCCTGGCGACTTTCTTTGAGGCTTCGGCCTGTACCTGCGCCTTTCTCTTTCGTTTGGCTGCCTTGGATTGTGTCATGGCTGGGTCTGCCTCTCGTACGGAGTGACGACGGTGCTCGTTGAGTTTTTCCAGACAGAAAGGAGAGAGAGCGAGAGCTAACTGGCTGGGCTGGCATCGTTTGGGGACAATTTTGCCCCACTTTAATACAACCACATGATGAAATCTTCCCAGTCCTTGACGCCACGTTCTTCCATCAATCTTTGTTTGTATTGTTTGCATCCGCCAGCCCAAGCCTCTGAAGGACGAGTAATACGGATCCGTAGAGGCGATGGATACAATCGGTGCTGGTCGTCGGTATTAGGCTGAAGGTTCCATCAGGACTCAGCTGCATGCAGGCGCCTCTGATTTGCTGCGAATGGGGCCTGACATCAGCTAACAAATCTCCAAAGTGGCGTGCTCAGACGGATTGGAAGCGCCACGGAAGCGACACCAAAAAGCTTGGAATCGTGTTGGCTGTGATTCTGCGCTGCAGCCAAAGGTATCTGCAGCTCCCGTGGCATGTGGATCAACACGAGCTTCCCCTCCCCCCCCGTGGCAAGGGCCTGCTTATCACAGGAAACCCGGGAAACCACCAATAGCACAAGACAGACGTTGTATTGCGACATCGCGGCTATTGCCAAACATGCATGATGGCGGTGGTTTAGTACGACGTGGCGTCGGGTGCGACCTCCGCGCGGAATGCTTGAAATACCCCGTCGAGAAAGGGCTTTTGAGCTTTGAACTGAATGATGGGTAGCAATTGAAATCTCGTCTTCGTCTGGCTCTTTTGCACTCCCGAATCATGGGTACTGACAATGTCGTCCTCGGAGGCCTTGATGCCATCGAGGGCAAGGCTGTCACTCTTCCAAGCCATGAAGTTGAAGTTGTCAACGACAAGATCGACAAGTCTCACAACGGCACTGTGGCCGCCGACGATGATATCCTGGAACAAGACGCCAAAACAGGCCGGGGTTTGTCCTACAGTGTCGAGAAGAAGGGGGACCCGGACAATGAGGATGCAATTATTGTTACCGGCTACGATGCAGCGCAGCACCTGTTACCCTTGAGAGACGATTTCGAGCCTGCTTTGACATTTCGGAGTATCGTAATCGCCTCATGTCTGTCTGCCTTCCAGGCTGTGATGAGTCAGATCTATACAGTAAGTGTGGTCGACTTTCGAGAAAGATAGTGTGGCTGGGCCTCGATCCTAACCTTCTTCTGCACGTAGTTCAAACCGACCCAGGTCTCTATTTCCGGAACGTTCATAGTGCTCATCGCCTACTTTGTCGGCAAAGCATGGGCGTCTGTCCTTCCCCGAGGTGACCTCCAAGAGGCTCGATGGAGACAACAAGGCGGCCAGGGCAAACTACCTCGCTGGATCTGGCTTGTCCGCTTGATCAATCCCGGTCCATGGAACCTCAAAGAGCACGCAGTCTGTTCCATCACCGCTACGTCTGCCTCGAATGCGGCCGCAAGCATTTTTGTTTTCACCGCACAGGACCTGTTCTACGACTTGCCGCTGAGCGCGACTACCGTTGTCTTGAGTGTCATCTCAATCGGTCTATTTGGCTATGGCATTTGCGGCATCGTTCGCCCGATTTGCGTCTGGCATGTCGAATCCGTATACTGGAGCAATCTTCCCACGGTCAAGACCCTCCAGGGATTGCACTGGCAAGACCTGAAGAGTTCCAAGCCACTACGTGTCTTTTGGTACAGCTTCGTCGGCATGGCTGTCTATGAAGTCTTCCCCGCCTACATTTTCCCGTGGCTCAATTCCATCTCAATTCCTTGCTTGGCTTCCATGAATGCGACGGGAGACAAGGCGTCCACCCTTACAAACTTGTTTGGCGGCGCCACCAATAACGAAGGGCTAGGCCTTTTTACTGTGTCTCTTGATTGGCAATACGTAAGGAACCTCCATGGACCATCGTGATCTTCCGTTCCTCGCGAGACTGCTGAAACTGACTGAGGCATTCGTATAGATTACCTCCTCCCAGACATCGCTGCCCCTCAAGCTGCAAGTCCACCAGGCTCTTGGCTTCCTGATATGCATTTTGGCGATGCTCGGCGTTTATTATACGAATGTATGGGATGCCAAATCACAGCCTTTCATGTCTACACGACTCCGAACTGCCAGCGGCAAGTCATACCCCACCGCACAGGTCTTTGCTGGGGGTGTTCTCGATAAGACTATATTTGCCAAGCTCGGTGTTCCCCGTTTGACAGGTACTTTTGCCTATGCCATGGTCATGGCGAATGCTGCTGTACGTTTCATGTTCTTTGACTGAATCTCGCTCAAAGAAGTGCTAAACAATTGACAGATTGGTGCTTTGATTGCCCACTGTGCCCTGTTCTGGGGCGGTGATTTCGTAAAGGCATATAAGAGCGCCAAGGCTGGACAATATGACGATCGACATCATTCGCATATGTTGAAGCACTACAAAGAGGCACCTTGGTGGTGGTATATCATCGTTCTGGTGCTCAGCTTCATTCTCGGCCTCGTTGTTGTCATCCGAGAGAACATCACGCTCCCTGCTTGGGCGTACATTGTGGCTCTATTGATTGGAATAATCTTAGCCCCTCTCGTGAGTCTGCCTTACAGAATGCAAAAACATTGGTGACAAAGTACCTCCTGCTGAATTAAAGGGGAAAAAAAAACTCCCCCGCTTCGATAGAGTGCCATTCTCTATGCTCGCTATGGCAATGGTATTGCCACGAATAATTTGTCCAAGATGTTGGCGGGCCTGATGATCCCTGGGCGGCCGATTGGTAACATGTATTTCTCTGCTTGGTCGCATAACGTGATTAGCAATTGCATCAACCTCTGCGCGGACTTGAAGATGGGAGAATATCGTACGTCCTTCCCGACTCCTCGAGTGCGCGCATGTGAGTAGCGTGCGGTGCTGATCACGGACAATAGTCAAAATCCCTCCTCGCGTCATGTTTCTCACCCAGATCTATGGCACCATCCTTGGTGGGTTTATCAACTACGCCGTCATGATTTCCATTGTCGAAACCAATAGAGATCTCCTCGCCAATTCGAACGGTAGCGCTGCTTGGAGCGGTGCGACTATCCAATCCTACAACACCAACGCGACGTCATGGGCATTGGCCAAGTACCTTTACGGCTCTGGAGGCAAGTACTATATGGTGCCAGTAGGCTTAGCCGTAGGTGCTGGTATTGTAACTGTTCACCGGATTGTCGCATACGTAGGTGGAATCATTGGCCACTGGATTTCTCACTTCTTATGCTGACTCTGCACTCGCCAAGTTCATCCCCAGAATAAAGGGCCTCGCTCTTACGGAAATCAATATGCCCCAGTTACTTCAATACTCCGGCTACATTCCCTACAATCAGTCACAAACCTGTGTCATTCTCAGCTGGATCTTGACGGGTTTCTTCACGCAGTTATACCTGCGCAACTATAAGCCGCGTATCTTCAGGAATTACATGTACCTGGTCACGGGTGCTTTCGACGGTGCCAGTCTCTTTGTGCTCTTTTTCTTATCCTTTTCTGTATTTGGTGCTGGAGGAAGGACTGTGCCGTTCCCTCAATGGTGGGGGAACAACGCCGATGGGAACCTGGACCACTGTCCGACCAACGAGTAAAAACGCACAGGGAGGAGAACACAAGATATAGGGGCTTCGACGAGGGTATTGACGTTCACTTGTCGACATCCTCGAAGTAGGCCTTGGGCAGTAGTTCGCCGCATAGCCACCGGCATAAGGCGGCAGGGACAGCCTATGAATTTGAGAGAGAAAGAAAGAAAGAAAAGCAAGCTGCCATGAAAACCAGCGGCAGTAGATGATGTAGCCGCCCATAGGCAAGTATTTGTACACGCATCGTGGTGACCTAGCGGCCTTCATCATTCCTTGGGAGCCTGGCCTGTCGGAGGCCGGGGAACTATGTCGAATCGCTTCTCTGGAGTCTTGGTGAAATATACCCCATGGCCTACCAGTAACTTCGTAATCACCTCCCGGTGAGGGGACGGCCCGTCAACCGAGGCGAAAGTCCATGTCGAGATGCCCGAATTGGACAGCAGGGCGATGGTTTCGCTGCATGCGCAAAGGTAGTGTGTGTGGACGTGGACTTGGCCTTGCTAGAGAGAAAAAAGCACTATTGTTATTACTCCGTGCTTCGTACAACCTTGTCGTGATGCTCCTTCCCTTTCCCTTTCGGATAAGCCCGCCCCGCCCTCCCACGCTCGTTGGGCCAACAAGTCGCCCCGGTCGCCCCAGTCGCGTTGTGCTGTACGTCCGTAGCCTGTATACACATAATTAGTAAGTGGGAGGCGCGTCTTTCGGTGCTTGACATCGCGTTGGGCCCACAAACACCACAACCACTTTGAACATTCCTGCGTGACCGGCCATATGCTCATATGTTGCATTGCTGCATGTCCATTCGTATACTTCGAATAACAACTCTTCCAGGCATTATTTACGCGGCCCAGCACTACAGGATCGTGCTGCCTTTCCTTTCTACGACTGAACATATACATGAATCCTCACCATCGCTGCCACCGTCGTCGTCTTTGATAGAGCTGCCCACCCTGGGCAATCAACGCCTTTTCCGAGGCGCACGTCTTAATACTCTCGACGACATCATCGCCATCGACCTCGACTTTACTTCACCTCAAGCTCCATGAATCGACAAGCGCTTCGACATCCTTCTCTCCATAGACCCTTGCAGCCATGTATCTGCCACGCTCGCTGATATCGAAGCTATACACGCACCTTCAGAGCACTTGCCATCCTCTGTCACCGCCTGTCCTGATTCTTGTCGCCCTCGAACCCGATGCTCTCTGTGGGTGCCGGATTCTCACCCGCCTGCTCAAGCATGACTACATTCCGCACAAAATACAGCCTGTTGCTGGATACAGTGACCTCGAAAAGGCTGGGAAGGAGCTCGTTGTTCCCATGATGGAGAGTCAAGGCGGCAGCGGAGGCGTCGTAATATGCCTGGGTGTTGGCGGCATGGTAGATCTAGGACCACTCTTGGGACTCGAGCCTGAAGGTGAGGAGTCTGCATACAATGGTGTTGAGGTCTGGGTCATCGACGCTCACCGGCCTTGGAATCTTGGCAACGTATTTGGTGGGTTCCCTTTGGAAGGCTCTTCGGAAGCAGGCAATTCGTACCAATCACGCACTCCGGTCGGTATTGCCGGTGGCCAAATTGGCCGCGCCTACAAGTCTGGCAGAGGGGGCATCGTGGCATTTGACGATGGTGATATTGAAGAACAACTCGAGAAGGAACGCGACGCGTACATGACATTGGTGGATATGCCAGATATTGATGAAGAGCAGGATGATTTGGGAATATTAGGGGATGAGGAAGACGATGACTCATTCGAATCCGCGCCATCTCGCGCTGGTCAAAAACGAAAAAGCTGGTCAGATGACCACGAGGACGATTCGAGCGATGATGAGCATCGGCCACATCAAAGACGCCGAAGCAACTCTGTAAGAACCCAAGGTTGATCACTGTGTGACCAAGCTAACGTCGCAATCATCAGTCAAGTCCAATTGATTCCCCCACAAGACCTACACATAGAGGACTCGTGTCCCTGCGAGGCCCCAATACTGGTCTTTCCAGTGACCCAATCGAGCCCCCATCAGCCGCACAGGAACCTCCGACTCCATCGGCGAGGACTCTGCGACGGCGACTTTTACAATTACGCCAAGAGAAAGAATCCGTCTTGCACAAGTATTACAAGATGGGCTCTTCATTCGCAGAACCGATTTCTTCCATGATGTATTCCCTGGCTTCTGAACTCGGCAGAGAAGACAATGACGTCCTCTGGCTGACTATTGTTGGAGTCACATCCATGGAGCTCTACGGGCGTTCATCAGCAGGTGTGGCAGCGCCTGTCCGAGCCAGTGATACTAGCAGACCGTCAGGCTGGATGGGCGTCCGTGGATCAAGGCTGCGACAACTATTGCGTGACGAAGTGCGGCGCCTCAATCCGCCTGAGATTACCAATGGCCGCGTCGCCCAAGAAAACACCGGTGTCATTCCCACTACGGCTAGAAACCCAGAGGATACCAGCATCAGGCTGTCTCCTGAGCCCAGGTTCCTGTTGATCCGACACTGGAGCTTGTATGACAGCATGCTACACTCGCCGTATCTGTTCTCGCGGCTCAAAACCTGGAGTGAGACGGGGATCAAGCGACTTCACAAGCTGCTAGCCAAGATGGGCGTGAGCTTGGCGCAATGCAAGCAAAGCTACACTCACATGGACATGATGCTCAAGCGCGAGCTCAGAGCCAAACTCCTCAAATACGGTTCACTATACAATCTTGACGAGATGGTCCCGGCCGTAGATACAGATGACAAGGACCGGGCTGGCGCAAAGGATGGCTGGGGTTTTGTGCGAAGCTGGGGTTGGCGAGCGACACTGAGCGCTCAAGATGTCGGGGTCGTGATTGGCGCTTTACTCGAGGTCGGTAGGCATGTTCACACAACTGATGCGCCGATGGCG
Organism: Epichloe amarillans; assembly: GCA_024072835.1. Taxonomy (NCBI): domain Eukaryota; kingdom Fungi; phylum Ascomycota; class Sordariomycetes; order Hypocreales; family Clavicipitaceae; genus Epichloe; species Epichloe amarillans. The sequence goes on along the minus strand of CP099637.1, from coordinate 546,186 downwards.
ACCAGTCAACAAGCTCGGGAAGTCGAAGAGGACATCGAATTCGGTGCCCAAACCGAGGAATGGGTCAGTCGTTTCTGGGAAGCCTACGACGCGTTAGAAAAGTATGTTCAACCTGTTGTTGAAGCAAATGTGGCTTGACTAATTTCTCAACTCTTTTTTTTTTTTTTTCGCAGCATCGACTGTCTCAAAGCCGGCTTACCTACAGCACAATTTCTGCATCGAGCCATCTACCGCACAGGCACTTCACTGATCAACAAGAAACAAATCAAACACCTCCGGGCATTCCGAATGTGTGTTGTCAAAGATGGGCCAGACGTTGGACTCTTCACTCATCCTGCTGCTCTCACAAAGCTCTCTCTATGGATTGGAGAAGCACTTTCGGAACAAGAACGAGATTCTCATGGGAAGCTCTCCCATGGTGGCCGTGGCACGCCGCTCGTGGTAGCCAGCCTGAACGAGAAACGTGGCGTCTACGTTGTCGTTGGCACGGGGGGTGGTGGTGGACCGGACACGACATTTCTCAATCGGGAGGCAGCAAAACGGCGGAAGGTGGAGAGGGACGCCAAAGCGAAAGACAAGGAGGCCGCACGACTGGCTAAAGAGAAAATCAAAAGAGAAAAGCGTGCGGCGAAGCGCGCAGCCGGTCAAGAGGTTGCAGACGACGATGAAGAAGTCGAGACCGAGTCAGAGGGCTCGGACTCGGACTCGGACTCGGATGAAGAGTCGGATGATGAGGGCGCTGAACCTGACAAGGGATATGGGCTGAACAAGTTCGGCAGCGCTTTCCAGGAAGTCGTCTCCGAGACGAATGCCAGGGTACGAATCGACAGTTTTGAGCATTGCGTTGTCGAGGTCAAGAAGGAGGACTTGGGAGGCTTTCTGGAGAGCTTGAGCATGAAGGCCGTGGTGGGATAAGGGAAGAGTCGCAGCGGGAGTGACTACTTGTCTTGCGCAGCGTATCTTTTTCTTTTTCTTTTTCTTTTTCTTTTTTTTTTTTGTTCTTCATTCGGATCATGATGACCATTTTGCAAAGGAGTGCAGGTACCGCGGTTCGATATGCATGGGACTATATTTTCCGTTTCCTCTTTTCTTAATTTCTTGTCTAGGCATGGGCGGGGCAGGCATTACTGACTGCAATTAGGTATTGAATCAAGGCATGATTGTCAAGACAGAATGGAGTGTATGTGTAGGACGGATTAGTGTAGTCCGTATTATGTAGTTCCTTGCTCTGCAGAGCACATCAGGAACAGGAAGGAGAGAAGGACGTCATGTCAAGCCGGGCAGAGAGATCTCGGCGGCTGACCGCCTCGACGAAAGAGAGATGCATCGCTCTCGTCTGAGACATGCGCATTTCCTAATTATTATTAGCCGCGACAACATGATCGATGGCCACTTGGATCTGAAACACTGAAACACCTGCGTGGTGCTGCGCCACATGTCGACAAGACGGGCCGGAGGAATTGGTTTGATTGGTGGTCAACGGGGCCGGGGCGGCTTGGGCTTGGGCTTGGCTCTCTTTGTCTGTGCAGGCATGGCTGGCCCGCTTCTCCACAATGGCGCATCTGCGTCCCTTGCAGGCCTTGCAGGCCTTGCAGGCCTTGCAGGCACATTCCAGCCAATTCCAGCCGCCGAGCCGAGCCCACTGCGCTGGCACTGGCACTGGCACTGGCACTGGCACTGGCACTGGCACTGGCAGCCACCGAATCCCACGTTTTAGCCGGTGCTGTGCTGTGCCAGGGCACTGATCCAGGGCACTGATCCAGGGTACTGATCCACCTGGCTAAAGTCAAGTTCGAGCCTTTCCACGTCTGCCGAGTCTCTCTGTCACCATTCTTCTCCATCTCATCTCTCATCATCCATCACATCACATCACATCAGCCTTGTGCTCAATCGTCCAACCTCGACTCAATCTATTCCCTCTGCCATTGTCTGCCATTGTTTCTGTTTTTGAAGCGGGCCACGACAACAACACGACGCATGACAACGCATTCTCTCCCTCCATACTTAAGCCCCGCAGCCCCTCACTCATCCTGCCGACGACGTTATCTATCTCATCCATCATTCCATCGTCGTTCCCCCCCGCCGCGCACGCCGCCCTGTTCTGATTCCCAAGCGCCCAACAACCGCCGACCAACGCCATCATTGACTTGGCGCGTGCCAGTGCAGGGAACACATCGTCCATCATCTCTCTGCCTTGATCGAGCCAGTCTTCACGCTGGTCTGTCTCAACTGCCGCGCGCCCCCATCTCGTCTGCGCGGAATACCATCGACCGAGATAAAATACGCCACCAACTCACCGCACGGGAGAAAAGATGGGGAAATCGTAAGCTCAGAGACCCTGATGTCAGGGGCCCATCACCCACACGCTTCAAGAACAAGAATGTGTCCTTCTGCTCTGCTTGGACTTGGGTGCTTATCTTGATGCGACAACGCGGCGCTAACCTCTTGATGCAATATGCAGGCAGTCCAAGCTCTCCCAGGACCAGCTGGCCGAGCTGCAAAAGTCAACTCACTTTGACAAGAAGGAGCTTCAGCAATGGTACAAGGGTGCGTTGACACCTCCCCCCCCCCTCCCCCAAAGTGTCACCATCCGCCTCCCCCACGTGTCCTCGGCATTTACTCTTGTGCAAAGACATGGCAGCACAGCCTTGGACACGAAAGAAAGCCATTTGGAAAGACGATTATCGGTCGAGTCTGAATGCAATGCGCTGCGCTGCGCTGCGCTGCGCTGCGCTTCTCCACGGGAATGATGCGTCAATTGTCAAGAGGCTGACCCAATCATAGGCTTCCTCAAAGACTGTCCCTCGGGCATGCTGAGTAAAGACGAGTTCCAGAAAATCTACCGACAATTTTTCCCATTTGGTGATCCGAGCTCATTCGCCGACTATGTGTTCAATGTATTCGACACGGATAAGTCTGGTAGCATCGATTTTAAAGAGTTCATTTGCGCCTTGAGCGTTACGAGCCGGGGCAAGATGGAAGACAAGCTCGACTGGGCCTTCCAGCTTTACGACATTGACGGCGACGGCAAGATCAGTTATGACGAAATGCTGCAAATCGTTGAAGCAATCTACAAGATGGTAAGCCGGTGGTGCTGGCACTTCCTCCTCGTCTCGTTATTGGATCGACAGACTGTTTTTGATTCCTAACACGCATGGGCTGCCAGGTCGGGTCCATGGTAAAACTGCCGGAAGATGAAGATACCCCTGAGAAGCGCGTGCGCAAGATTTTCCGCATGATGGACAAGGACGAGAACGGGTCGCTCGACTTGGAAGAGTTCAAAGAGGGCAGCAAGCGCGACGAGACTATTGTGTCGGCCTTGTCTTTGTACGACGGGTTGGTGTAGGGAAAAAAGGGCTGGGAGGGCGGAATGGTCATAGCTCATCGGATGAGCCTGAACAATCACGGGGAAAGGAACGGGGGTAAAAAAAAGAAAAAAAAAACAGGTGCAAATGTTTACAGAAGCATGTTTTCTTTTGTATTGTTATGCGGCTTAAAACACGACAATGTTTATTTCTTAAAAAGAACCAACCGCCTTCTATCCACTTGCCCTACCCTATTGCGAAGTCTTCCTCTTTCCACCCCCCCATGACCTCACCTCACGTGGTGGGGCCGCTCACATGCATGTACGCACGCACGTACTCTACATGCCATCTTCCATCAATCGAAATCGAAATCTCCACAATCACTCCAACCTCATTCCCAGCTTGCCCAAGCCGCAGATGACGCAAAAATATTCATCCCAACCCGGGTAGCAATGCCCCTGCAAGACCTCCTCCCCTACTTAGAAGATGAGATCCAAGATGCCGACCAAGGTGGCGCGCCTCGTTCCCCCCCCCCCCGACATCATGTTCCTAGCCCAAACAACTAACAAATGCCACGGCCACAGAAACCTTCCTCTTATACTCGAGTCCGCTCCCCTCCCAGAACCTAGGCTTCATTGACCCCAAGGCACGGAGTGTGGAAGTCGTCCTCGCGGGAAGACAAGTCACTATCTACCAGAGTCCAGCGGTGCTGGGATCCACGAGAGCAGGCGGGACAACCGGAGCAGGCGAGTTCTTCCCCCCCCCCCCCCTTCTTCAATCAAGCAAGTACCCGAATTTCAGTGCCCGTCGTCAAACTAACATGGCGCAGTGCTATGGAAAGTAGCCCCCCCTTTCGCAGAATGGCTTTCCTCCCCTGGGAATCCCCTCTTCCGCGCCATGCTCACCCCTTCATCTGCGGTGCTCGAACTGGGGTGCGGCATCTCGTCGCTGAATGCCCTGGCCGCGGCGCCTCGCGTAGCGCACTACGTGCTCTCCGACCAGAGCTATGTCCGGAGGCTCGTCTCCCGGAACGTCGTCGAGAACCAGAACCAGAACCAGGCTTGTGCGGGGCAGCGCACGGGGAGCATCGCCTTCCGCGCTCTGGACTGGGAGCAGGACGAGGTCACGCCCGGGTTGGCTGCGCCGGCGCGCTGGTTTGACGCGGTGATTGCGACGGATTGCGTGTACAACTATGCGTTGGTGGACCCGTTTGTGCGGACGTGCGTGGATGCGTGTCTCTTGTCGGTGAGGGGGCGGCGGGGTGGTGACGGTGACGGTGACGGTGACGGCGCCTGCGTCTGCGTCTGCGTCTGCGTGATCGCGCAGCAGCTGAGGGATCATGATGTGTTTAGGGCGTGGCTGGGTGCGTTTCTGGAGAGGTTTCGGGTGTGGAGGGTGAAGGGGGAGGTGCTGGCGGCGGAGGGGTTGACGGCGCGGGATGGGTTCGTGGTGCATGTGGGTGTGTTGAGGCAACAAAGTTGAGCGTCGAGGGGCGAGTAGGAGGACATATTCCTTGCCAAGAATCTCGTCGATGCTGCACCCAGTCAGCCAATAGATAGGGAACTTCCGGCATTTCGACCGGCGTCGCGCAAATCCATTCCAAGTCAATCAGACCTTGAACGTTCCAATCGTCGTCGACGAAAATGGTACTCGGGTTGACGTCAGTACGCTTGAGAAGATATGGCCCGTTGCGGTGTTCCCGTTTAATGTAGCGATGCGAGATTGCTCGCAGCAACGACATCACAGCCATCTGCCCACGGCAGTCATTCTCGCTGAAAGCCTCGCTGAAAGCCTCGCTGAAAGCGGCATTTGGTTGAGCGAGGAATCTTCCATCATGAAAGGTTTGCAAATCGGAAACGAAAGAGTCCGTGCTAGTCACGCTGTATACATCTTGGTGCACGACAGGAGAAGGAGAAGGCTCCGGATGAATGGATAATCCGTGACCGACCGCGACAAATACCTTTGCCATTTATACGACCGGCAGTTGGCGCAGTCAGGCAGTCAGGAGTCATGGCACTCTAAAACGCCGCCTCTGTACTTACTGTACTTACTGGCACGCCAAGGTCGACGAGGATGGATATGCACGTTCCGCCTCAGTTGCTCCCACTATATTCACAGTCCTTTGCCGTGCACCGTACTTTCTTCGTGTGAATATCGGCTCCCGGGATGCGAAAAGCTCAATTATTGCTTGGGCTCCGATCCTGTTGTTGGGACTTGCGTTTCTTTCCTTTCAGGGAACCTTTCAGGGAACCTTTCAGGGAACCTTTCAGGCAAGGCCGAAATCGGGGTGGATGGTGCCGAATGTGCCGACGGGGTTCATCTTCACCATGCCAGGTACGGTACGTACATGTAGTGTCCCCCCCCCCACCCCCATCCGTTTCCATCGTGTCAAGATGCCTGCCGCGCAACTGGAGTGGGAATGATGATGCTTGTCCGGATTATTGTTCTGTGTTCTACGGACTGCACTCCACTCCGACAGGGCATCACCGGATAGTATAAATGTGTCGTGATTTCCTTCCGAAAGAACCCCCAGCTTCTACTATGGATGGATAGGTGATAGGTGGTGGGGCCTGATAAACCTCATTGCTCACACACATTAGCATCATTAGCATGCACTTTCATTGTGCGGTACATTCATGTAGTTTGCGGATTGCAAAAAAAAACACCGCCATTACTTGTCCCCCAGTGACCATTGATCCCGCGATAAGCCAACCTCACCACTCCAGAGGCTCCTTCTTCTCCTCCCCCCTGTTCGTCTGCGGCACCGGCACCGCCTTGGCCGCCAGCCGACCGCCCCGTCCCGGCCTCTTCAGGTACGCCGATCCGTCCAGCCAGGGTGTGTTCAGCGTCATCTTCTTCTCAAACTCGGCGATCTTGTCCTCCATCTGCATCGTCTGGCCAATGTCGTCCAGGCCGTTGACGAGACAGTGCTTGCGAAACTTCTCCACCTCAAAGGAGCAGATGGGCGCGCCGGCCGAGTTCTTGATCTGCTGGCTGGGCAGGTCGACCTCGATTTCGCGGCCGGCACGGGCCTCTTCGGCAATGGCATCCATGTCGGCCTTGTTCTCGATGCGGATGGGCAGCATGCCGTTCTTGAAGGTGTTGTTGAAGAAGATGTCGGCAAAGGAGGGCGCGAGGACGCACTTGATGCCGAAGTCCAGGAGGGCCCAGGGGGCGTGCTCGCGGGAGGAGCCGCAGCCAAAGTTGTCGCCGGTGCATACCAGAATCTTGGCATTGCGATAGGGCTCCCTGTTCAGCACGAAGCCGGGATTTTCAGAGCCGTCTTCGTTGGTGCGCAGCGCATGGAAGAGGGCGTTGCCGAGACCGGTTCGCTTGATCGTCTTGAGGAACTGCTTGGGGATGATGGCATCGGTGTCGACGTTGGCCATGTCCAGGGGAGCGGCGACGCCCTTGAGGCTGAGGAATTTCGGCAACCCGGCAGAGGCGCCGCCGCCGCCCGCGACAGACGTGTTGGTGTGTGGTTGCGAGTCTTCGGGTTCGTCGCCAATGAGTTCGCGCTCGTGGGCACCGTTGCTCACCCGTTCGTCGACATGGGCCTGTTTTGATGCGCTTGGCGTGATGCCGGCCTCGATGTGCGGGCTGGCCGTGTAGTTGAACAGCTTGCGCACATCAGCGAGCTTGCCGACAATGGCAGCCGCCGCAGCCATGACGGGCGACATGAGATGGGTTCGGCCACCGGCACCTTGACGTCCCTCGAAGTTACGGTTCGACGTACTGGCGCACCGCTCCTGGGGGGACAGGATGTCTGGGTTCATGCCCAGACACATGCTGCAGCCGGCCTCGCGCCACTCAAATCCAGCGTCAATAAAGACCTGGTCGATGCCCTCCGCCTCGGCCTGTGTCTTGACGAGGCCGGACCCTGGGACCACCATGGCGCGCTTGATGTTGGCAGCAATCTTCCTGCCCTTGACAACATGGGCGGCGGCGCGGAGATCCTCGATTCGAGAGTTGGTGCAGGACCCTATGAACACCTTGTCGACGACAATGTCTTCCATGGGCGTGCCGGACGCCAAGCCCATGTATTCGAGCATTCTACGCCCGGAAATCTTCTTGGCCTCGGTAGCGAACGTCTCCGGGTCGGGCACAGCACCAGTGATGGGGACCACGTCCTCGGGGGATGTTCCCCAAGTGACAGTGGGGACAATGTCCTTGCCATCGATGAAGACATCCATGTCGTACTTGGCACCGAGGTCGGATCGCAGCGACCTCCAATAAGCAATAGCCTTGTTCCACTCGTCGGAGCCGTACTTGGGCGCCAGGGGACGTCCCTTGAGGTACTCAAAGGTGGTCTCATCCGGGGCAACCATGCCTGCGCGAGCGCCACCCTCGATGGACATGTTGCAGATGGACATGCGAGCCTCCATGCTGAGACTGCGGATGACAGAACCACAGAACTCAATGACAGCTCCAGTACCACCGGCGGTGCCAATCTTTCCAATGACGTGCAGTATGATATCCTTGGAGCTGACACCAGGGGCAAGCTCGCCGTCAACCTGGATCCTCATGTTTTTGCTGCGCTTGGTAATGAGGCATTGTGTGGCCAAGACATGCTCAACCTCGCTGGTACCGATACCAAAGGCCAGCGATCCAAATGCGCCGTGGGTCGAGGTATGGCTGTCGCCGCAGACCAAGGTGGTTCCGGGCAGAGTAAAGCCCTGCTCGGGTCCCATGACGTGGCAGATGCCCTGGCGCTTGTCACAGAGACCGAAGTACGTAAGACGAAAAATCTTGACATTTTCTTCCAGAGTCACACACTGAGTTCTCGAGTCCTCCTCCTCGATAAAGGAAGCAATGTCCTTCATGCCCTTTCTTGATGCAGTAGGGACATTCTAACATCGCCCGGGTTAGTACGATGTGGACGAAGGACCATGCTGCCGAGGCCCTCCAATCTGGAAACAACTTACGTGATCGGTGGTAGCAAGAGTGCAGTCTGGCCGACGCACTTTTCTGCCCGCGTTTTTCAACCCTTCAAACGCTTGCTGCGAGCAAGCAAGTTAGCACTCCAATTGGATTGGGGCACGTCGCAGGCCGTGTGCCTAATAGTGCGTAGTAGTGCGTGTACTCACAGGTGATGTGACTTCGTGCACCAAATGTCTGTCTGGAAGCGAGGAGCACCGTTGGTAAGCATCATCTTATCGTTGCCATGCGGGTTCGCTGCGTAACCGTTTCACATACCAATGTACAGCAGAACCGTGCCATCAAGCTTCTCATCCACAATATGACTTGACAGCACCTTGTCGTACAAGGTCTGTGGGTTGTTCGCTGTGCTAGGCATTGTGAGGTTTGGCCTTGTAGGATCGTGATATCGAGTTGTTCAGGATAGGTTCGGTTCAATTCGGTCCGTCAAAGGCCCCGGTGCGTTTGGTTTTTTTTTTTTTTTGGGGGGGGGGGGCAAAGCGGGCGACGAGGAAGAGAATAAAGAGGGGGAGTTGTGGTGGTGACGTCTAGATGTTTTGTTGCGTCCAGGATTCCCGTCAATCGAACACCAAAGAGGTAGGATTGAGCTGCAAAAGAATCAGAACGAGGCGGCCCACATGGAGGTTTTATTATCGAGGCAATACGGAGTAGGCACGCACATAAACTACGAAGAAGTGCCTGTTCGCGAGGACCGGCATCGGAGGGTCCGATGATCGGATAACGCTGCAGAGGTGCGCTCCGATGCGGAGGAGGGGCAGAGGAGGGGCAGAGGAGAGGGGCAGGGATGGGGCAGGGGGCCAGTGAGAGCAGGCTATTTGGGAATCGAAGCTGGCCAACTGGCCGGGGGGTGAAATGAAATGAAATGCTTGTTTTGTTTCAAACTTCAACCCCGCGCCACCCGCCCGAAGAACAAGTTTGTATTTGACAGTATTTTTAGGCCCTCGTCCGGCAAAGCCGCCATCAGCACATTTTGCCGGAGGCCGGAGGGAGGAGCGTCCACGGACTTTGGACCCCTCGCCCGTGATGGCCGCCGGTCACTCACAGCATCGCAAGTCTGCATGCAACGTAACCGACTATTCTCTCTCTATTGATGCTGATATCGTGTCACGTCTAACAATACTACTCTGTCACGTACAGCACAGCAACCCCTGCTATTCCATCACATACCAGTAGACATCATCAACCCACTCCCTCACGGCCTTGAAATTCTCTACACACAACAGCCCCAGCCTGAGTGCCACAATGTAACCAGCAATGAGTAAAAGAGACACCGGAACGGCCAGCACTACTGTCAGGCAATCCGTCAATGTGCCCTCGTCTCTATCTTGCCTTGACCAGTATTCCGACTTGAAAGTGAACAACGGCCCAACCCGTTCCCAGTACATCTGCCATAGGGGCAGCATGTAGCACCACATGACACCCAGGAAATCTCCTACCGTGTCCAGCATCGAGCTAGATGAGCCATCTGGTTGTGCAACACCGTCTACGTTCCATCCAGCGATTCTACAGTCACCCGAAGAGCTTCGGCAACCACAAGTCATGCCGCCGCTTCCTGCATTGGGACATGGAAAGCGTCCCGGAGCTCGAACCAACGCCGTCAAGTCGTCCTCGACCGACACGTCGACGTGGGTGCATGTGTCTTCGTGAGGTACGCCGCCGCCCGCATCTACCGGCCTCTCCGCATCTTCTGCGCGCACGTCGTCGTCGATGTCTTTGTCTTTCGAGTCTGGATTGGGTTGATCTGCCAGCACGTTGTCCGGCTGTCTCAAACTCCAGTCTGCCGCCTTCATGGCCTTGATGCCTTGCTCTACTGCCCCGGGAATGTCTGCCTTGCGCACCGCAGCGCGGTGCATGTCTAGGAAAGGCTTCATGTTCTTCTTCATGAACCAGTCTACTGGCCTTGGGTTGAGCTTCAACGTAGTACCGATCTCGTCGCGGTCTTTTGCCAGCTTGACCCTCGACGATGGCTTCTGTAAGGGTTTCATTACAGAGCTTCCCAAGCTGCTTTCGGACGTGACAATCGGAGGCAGGCTGTATATAGCTGCGCCGCTTTGCCAATCTACTGGCTGAGCTCGACCGCTGTTGGTCTCTTGGCTTGGGTCGGCTCGAAAGCTCTTCTTTGAACGACGTTGGTCGCAACCAGTAGTGGTGGTGGTGTGTGTGGAGGCACACTTTGCTGTTGGTTCGAAATTGCTTTCCATGGTAATGTCCTTTGCGGTCTCCATCTGACTGCTTCCCCGGGCGAGTTGCGCTTCGGGACCCGTGTTCGTTGCTGCCGGGTTTCGTACATCCGCCCTTGTTCGCTGCTTTGGCTCCTGGCCTGGGCTCATGTACTTCGTATGCATGCCCAACGTCAACATTGACCGGCTTGAAGCCGCATGCCGGGCAGGTCGTGAAATGGGCTCGATTGCACCATCTCTCGAGGGGTTTGGACCTGGCCCTAGAATCAAGACCGAATGTTCCTTTTGCTGCCGAGAGTTTGTCTTCACCAGTCTGCTCAGCATGCGAGGGCTGCTTGTCTTGGAATTTGGTGAGAAGCCTCTTCTTCCTCCCATCCAGTGACCCCAGTTGGGCACAATCTTTTTGCGGCAGGCTGCAGTTTGCGATGGACGTTCCTTGGTTCGAGCCCCCTGCTTCTCGGTCCCATTTGTCGGAAATCTTCTCTTCAGCAACTTGGTGTTTCCGTGATCCATCGTGTCGACTCTGGAGCGTAGACTCGGGTGCCTTAGAGGTAGCGTATTTCTGCTGCTGCGTCTGGGCTGAACATCCACTCGGGAGGTTTCTTTTTCTGAGGCGTGGCTCTTCTTGTTTGGTAGCAAGGCCACCTGTGCTTTCGTCCCTCCAGGATCGTCTACTTTCTCTGAATCCTTGTCTAAAAAAGATCCCGCCCGTGCTTGGGCCTGTTCGTGGTTTGAAATCATGTTTCCTTCTGTTCGAAGAGATTCGCCCTGCCCATGTGCCTTATTCGAACATTCCTGCTCACCGACATTTATTGACTTGTTCTCTTGCAGCTCCTCCGTGTCACCAGAAGTATCAAAACTTATCCCGTTCACAAAGAGCTCCCAAGCTGATGGCCCCATCTCTGCAAGGTCAGCAAAGCTTTGCCGGTGTGGTGTCCGAACCACAGTCGCCGTAGAATCCGGACTCTTTGCCAGTGCTCGCTCTGTCTGTTGTGTGGCATAGTTCAGTTCAGGTTCTTTGTCGAGGTGGTTGAGATCAATGAGGCTCGAGTTCGAACCGCGCTTGGCCACTGGCACATCACAAGCTTTCGATTGTCTTCCTGTCAAGTCATTGTTGTCAGTGGGATTGCATCTGAAAATGGCGGACAAGTACTCACGAGAGGCTGGCGTTGTTTCCACAATTGACTGTGCAATGGGACTGAGATTTGGCTCTTGCGCCGATGACCATTGCCGTGCGTGGCGTTTCCACGTCACCGTCTTATTGATTTCCTGAATCTTGTCTTTGCCCTTGTTCAGACGACGATCCTTTTCTTCCTCATTCCTTAGCAGTATTTTCTTTGCCTCCTGCTCACTCTTTTCTTTTGTACTCTTGTAGTAATGTCTGGCATCTTTCAGGGCGTTCTTCAAGACATGAAGTTTCTGCTGAGTCTCTTGGCTAAGGCTGCTCCTCTCACTGTTTGATGGAGTAATAACATCAAGCTTTCCAGTTTCGGGATTGAACCCCTGGACCCCTAGATAATCTCCGCTCTCTTTGAGATTTCGTCGGAGCCTTCGAGCCTCTTGCTTTGCTTGGATTGATTGGAGGTTCGGCGTAGGCGTCGAAAGGGAGCCTGAACCGCCCGAATTAAGAACGTTCAATCGACTTTCGTTAGTGCCATGTAGTGCTTGTCGCGGCCCCTTACTTGAATGCTCTCTGCCACGGCGTTCCACATCATCACCAGGTGCCCAGCTCCATTTCCGGTCCTCATCCATGGCAGGGTCCAGTTGGATGTGACTTCGAAAGCTTCCTCCATCAGACGTGTTCCGAGGCAGATTCCATTCAGTAATCTGGTCTGATCCGACGGTATCACCTCTGCGATTCCGGCGAGTTTGTGACGCTGGGCGCCGGGGCTTGTTTTTACTTTGGTGCTTGAGATCGTCCTGCACTTGAAGATCTGGTTGGCGAAGCGTGCCCCCACGCTCTGGTCGATTACTGGGTAGTATTTGTTTGAACCAAGAGCCGATTGACGAAGCTCTGTGAAGTTCAGCAGAAGGATTTTCTTGTTTTGTAGTCTTCTTGGATATTTTATGAATTGACTGGGCTGAAACAGACAAGGGGACAGAGACTTTTGGTGGCATAAAAGGCGACATGATCCTCGACGAGACTGTGAGCTTGCTAGGACCACCAAAGTGCTTTCATTGGTTGACCAGTGAGTATACAGCTGTGGCCGGCTGGTTGCTTAGCCTGGCCGCTGGTAGCAGAAGACTTCTTGCATGAAAGCAAGGGCATGGGGCGGATGGAGATAAAGATGAACGAGAGCTTGGTAGTTGGGCATACAAAGGCCAGGATTGAATCATTGTTCATCTTCAAGGAGCCAGGTCCTTTTTCTCGTGGGGCAGAAGGACCTGGCGAGGAATTGTCATCTTTAGAATCGGAAAGAGTGACCAAGCTTCACGACGGGCCTGGCCATGTGCATCTCTATCAGCACACGTCATCTGCACCATCTTGTTGCAAGCCAAATGCATCAAGTCCATACTTGATCAAGTAATGAGCATGAGTAATCACCTTTCAATTGTTAGGTCTGCGCATTGAACTGCACGTGTGTGCAGATAAATATAATCCCCAGGAGCAAATAATACTACCTACATATACACAAGACGCCAACAAATGCCTTTCCAAACATCCATGTCCGTAAACTCCCTCAATCTTTGTTGAGCCAGAAAAGTAAAGCGTATCTAGCCTCGCCATCTTTTAGGGAAGCGTTCAGTGGCGCCATGCTTTCCCATATTGGCAAATGGATGCGGAGAACTATTCAAGTTGGAGCTAGCAAACCGCCTAGGTTCGAACTGTCTTGTTGGACTGCTCGGGAGCTCGTGGCTCCGCTGTTCAGGTGCAGCCGCCTCCTTTGAAAATGGTGGAGAGCTAGTAGAACCGTCCTGGTTAATATCACCCATGCTGATGGCCTTTTTAAGAGGCGACCTGTTTTGCGAGTATGTTCCCATGTTGCCCCTGTATGTAGATTGAGTCCCTGTAGAGGTCCGTATGCTCGCAGTGAAGGGCGGAGCCGCTGGCGTGTGTGCAACTGATGTATTCTGATTAGGAGTATAGCCAGCTGGTAGGCTGTGCCTCAGTCCAGACGAACGAATGCTATTGATTGCTGGTGTAAACATCTCGGACCGCCGGCTAGTAGTGGCAGGGGTGAACATTTGCGGCTTCAAGAGATTCCCAGAGCTGGCACCGGGACTATTGAATCTGTAACTCGGCGTGGGCTCCTCAGAGTCAACATGAGGGTTGCCTTGACTGATGAAGGACCGTCTAATAAGCGTGGTGGGCGTTCCAACTTGCACAAACTCCCTCGAAAGGGCCGGCTGCTCCTCCGACATCTGCGTTCCGACATCTCGAACAATCGGATGAATGCGCGGCTGAACAAATTTGGTGTCGTATTCATGAAATACTTCCCTCTGGATGATTGCGCCATCCCTAGCTTGTTGGGAATATCTCGATGACAGCAGGATCATCTGGACCGACAAGACAATCTGCATGATCAAGGTATTGAAGACTGTGACGCTTGGCCGGGGGTCCAGGGGTGCTAGCGGCAGGTGAATCAAGTACACCAAGACATGGCCGGGGCTGAACAAGCAGAGAAGCCGAATGCACACAGGCAGGGGATCCCAGATAGAGAGCTCCCACACATCACGGTTCTTCTCGGGATGGGCGCGGGATTCGGCAGAATCGGGTGAAATCATATCCGCAATGAACCGCAAGGGCGAGGACGCTACAGGAGAAGACTGTACTCGGACTCTCCTGGCAGATGTTGTGTTTGGCTTGACATCGATATCAGCCTCGAATAGTCTGTACTTTCTCGTTCGCGAGACGGCGTAAACTGCGTTGGTGATTGAGAATGCGACAAGACCCCAGCACAGGGGGAAAATCTACGAGCCCATGTCAGTAGACGAAGAGTCTCATGGCATGACAGATGGATGACTCACAAGTATCGACGACCAGCTCGTTGATGAGCTCTCATCTCCAAATATGTCATCACTTGCCTTTTTGATCCCCGAGTTCGCTCGAACGATGAGGAACAGAAAGTTGAGTGCCAATCCAAGCTGCGTCCCGACCAGCCCCGAGTCCCAGTCCCTTGTCTCGATCTCCTCCGAAAGCCAGAGAATAAAATCCATTGGGTTGAGCATCGAGGTAATGCGATCCCAGAGGGGGCGTCGGCGCACCAGTCGGGGCATTGTGGCGATTGTTTGCACGTTGGGCGAAAAGTCAATTGACAAGCTTTCCCAACGTTTTGCACAATGTTTGAACACGTTCTTGGTTTCTTGGTACACAGAACTCTCCTGGCCGGCCGTGTCTCACCAAATAAAGGAGACAAAGGCGATGTGTGCCTGCCTGCCAGACTCTTCTCTTCTCTTGGAAGCGTGAACTGGACAAGATTGTTTACAGATGGAAGCTCTTCGGGCCAAATCTCCCAGCTAGAAGCTGCGTGCCCGGCAACATGGGCCAATCAGCGGGGTGCTCGTTTTAGCGCCACCAGACCAGGCCAGTCACTCTTTCTCTCTTTCTGCCGCCGTTCAATGATGCTGCGAGCGACAGCGTCTCAATTGATCCACCAACAAGCACCGTCAACAACGGGTCGCGGGGCAGCAGCACTTGCAGTCACCTACATAATATTAAGCTGTTCCACCGCCTGCCTGGTGGAGAAGCATCAACCTCACCTCCAGCCCTCGAGCCTCGAGCCTCGAACCTACCCTGTCGCACGGCATTCCCTCACCAACGGTCGTCGTCCCAGAGTCAAGATGGCTAACCAAGCGGATTTCAAGAACCGCGAGTTTCTCGCTGTCATCGGCGATGAGGCAAGTTCACTTCACCCGCTACACATCAGACCGGCCCGTGACAGCATGAAGGGCCGTGGTTCATGCCAAACCACGGTAGCTGACATGGACACAGGATTCGGTGACTGGCCTGCTCCTTGCTGGCATCGGCGTAAGTTCCATCTGTCTCCGAGTACTTGCCTCCAAACAGAGCAAATCGTAACCGGTCCCTCTAGCACGTTACGACAGGCGCCGAAGCCCAGAAGAACTTCCTAGTCGTAGATAGCAAGACCGACACTGCGGCCATTGAATCTGCCTTTGATCGATTTACACAGGATAGGAAGGACATTGGCATCGTCTTGATCAATCAGCATGTTCGTGCGACCAAAGTCCCCTCACGAGGGAATCCTGTTGGATGAGGTTGCTGACATCATGTGTCGACAGATCGCGGACAAGATACGGCATCGAGTTGATTCCTACACAGCAGCTTTCCCCACTGTTATGGAAATACCAAGCAAGGACCATCCATACGACCCTGAAAAAGACAGTGTATTAAGAAGGGTGCGTCGACTGTTTGGGGAGTAAGCTGGTGGTTATGTCAAGAAGAACAGGTTGGAGGATGCATCCAAGCGAGCCACGAAAGCGCCCAAGTACATTTACAACACGCAGATAGACTACTAGGGGTTACAGATGGTGGATTCATTGAATGCAAGGCCTGTATGATGAAACGAAAAGAAGAAGGCCTTGTTATTAATCTAAACCCCACGGCAAACTCTGTTTGGGCATGACGTCGCCTTGATGCTTTGAAAGACTGTCGAAACAAAGCTGAATCCCTCCCCAAAACCTTGTAATATCGCCGTTGCAAATTTTGAATTGCAGTCCAAAGCAGAAAAATGGAGAGAGGGAAGGTCCCAATACAAGCCAGACACAATGTCTGTCAAATGCTATACGTGTACGTAATATCGCGTAACAATACAATCTCCGCCATAATGACCAATCTTCCGTGCCTCATTACAACTCATTGCCAGTAGAGTCTCCGAAACCGCCGAAACCGCCGAGGCTAAATTCAACACTGGCAGTCAGGCAGGTAATTCGCTTGCCATTGGCAGTCAAGACATCAGCCTCGACATTGTATTTCCCCTAGTTAATGCACGTCAGCAATCAGCCAGACAAGGTGGGGGCTCAGTATGAGCAATGACATACGGGGGGGATTTTTTCGGGAAGTTCCACTGTCTTGGTGATGACTCTGTCGCCAGGCTCAACGGGGCATTCGAGGTCGACTTCGCCCATTTGTTCGCACAAATCGGCTTTGGTCTTGAAGAGCTTAACCAGGCCTTGATAAACAACAGTCAGGTCGATATAAGCTCCTTCTTCGATGGTCTTCTTAACGGTGCCGTTGGCTTTGATGACTAGCTCCCTGCCGCTATCGACGCAACGCCAGTTAGCATGTGTCATGTTTTCAAAACAAACGCTGAGAGAGGCATCCAATCGCTGTGAGTGAGTCGACCGTGCAAAGAAAACAGTACATACGCAGAAGGTGGGTTGGGGGACAAGTCAATACTGTTGATTTCGAGATATCCATCAGTCTTCTTGCCGGCACAGTGTTCCAGAGGGGACTCTCCTGGGATCTTCAAATCCTCGTTTGGAGAGATGCCTTTCTGAGCATCGCCGCTCCAGAGGCTCAGTGCAGTGGAGGGAGCCACGAGGGCGGACAGAATGGCGGCAGACACTCTCATTGTCGGTCGCAGGCTTTGCCGACAAATGCGTATACTTTTCGAACCTCAGTTGAGTGGATGGAGATGGAGATGGAGATGGTGTTTCGCTAGTGGACGATAACAGACGCGATGAGGCGAAGGATGACGGCAGCGAAGGTCGGACGTGAGTGGGCAGGGCAGCAACTGGCGAACCGGGGGCTTGGGCCGGTTGGGGCGAGACTTGGCTTACTGGGGCAAGACGGATGCGTCATGGGACCTCCAAGAGGGAGATCCACTATGACCGGCGCAGATGATTGGTTGCTTCCTTCATGGGAGATAGCAAAGTAATTGGCAGAGCTGGTCTGCAGATCCTTGTGCCATGAGAAAATCCCAGGATGACTAGATCGAGACATGAATAGCAGATCGTGCTCGTACAAAACGACTTGACCAAAGGTTTTTCTACCCACCAACATGGTTACTTTTAGACTGAGAACCTGATATCCTCCGTTCGTGAAGAATAGCAAGTCGAAATGCAAGGAGTGAGGTGCGAATTCTATTTACCAAGCGAGCACTCGCAGAGTTTGAGGGACGAACATCCCTGACACTAATAATTCCTAGGGTCCTCAACTTGCGGATGAACTCTGATTGAAACTGAATTGGGGGTCTTTACAGGAAAAAGAATCAAGAAAAATATAAACCAAGCCCAGCAAGCGAAACTCACCGTCACGGGTAGCCTTGCATGAGAAATGAGCAAGCTGGCACGGCACGGTTAGTCTGGTCTTGCGTTGTCACTGTAACAAAGTGGATGCCAATTAGGCAGCAACCAGGCAGCTGTTCTCAGCCGTCCTCTGCGTCAGTCAAGACGCACGGACCATCCATTAGGTAGTATATAAGTTCGCACACCCTCGCAATCTTTCAATCCTTTTTCTTCCTTCCTTCTTCATACTTACCTTGTTCCAGTATCCCGAGATCATGAAAACGGGATACTAGTAGAGGATACCTGCATTGCACATCGCGGAGTCGTCCTGTGCTCAATTGTCCTTCGGGGCCATTGGGGGCGGAATTTTTGATTTCTCACTTTCTACTTTCCATTGTGAGCATGGTTTTGTACCGTGGCATGAGGGAGAAACTTCTTGAGTGAATGCAAAGCCTGGTCGGTGGTGCTCTACAGACCCCGGTGTCTAATCACGCGAAAGCAATTGCTTGTATTAATCAACGCAATCTTTTGCCATCTTTCCTAGTGTTGTGATATGTATGCAATGGCTTCCGTAAGGTGCTAGACGCACATTGCTCACCTTGAAAACGCCCGTTTCTATGAAGTTCTATGGAGGAGCAAAACATGCCGTCCGTCTTACTATACGGATTGTAGTGAACAGATTTTTCGGCCAAAAATTCATGAGGTTATATGTACTCCTTTTATGAAGAAATTCAGATTATTGTGACCGCTCAGTGGTTCCAGCCAAGGCATCTACGCCATCTTTCAACGAGACACTCGGCCGATCACGGGAGAATTTAAGCGTGGCTGTTTTCGAGGCATGCAAGCAATGTACGCGTGGCAGGAGCGAGAGGGATCGCATGGCTGAGTCGTTTTCAAATTTGAGTAAAGCTCAGAGTGCACGGAGTATGATAGGGGACGTAAAATGTTCGAAAGCGGGCATCTCGTTCACTTTCTACATTTCCCCGAATGCGCAAAATGTTTGACTTCTTGCAATGATTCTTGACTAGACTAGTGGTTCGGTGGTCTTCGTCGATTGAAGTCGTGGAGCGTCTCGCCAGGATGCAAGGTTCGTGGGTACTCCGTACTGCGCCGTCACCTGCTCGACATAAGAAGATGAAATACAAACATCAAGGAACTGGCCTTGTATGAAGTGATGGAGAGCGTATCTCTGTGTTGCATGCCAATCGAGAAACATGTTCAGGAGCTCGGGAGGCGGCGGGATGTTAATGGTGTGAGCAAGCAGGAGGATACAGACGTGGACGAGGAGGGGGACACGGGGGCAAGTGCAAGTGCTTGATTGTCGGGCACAGACCACCTGCAGTTTCTTCTATCCCGGTCACAGATAACAGATATCGTTTGCTGCACTTTCCACACCAGGCACACACACACACGGTGGTGCATTCGGACTCCACCTTGAAGTGGCCAAGTGGTGGATACAGGTGCCAGGCAGCAAGGGTTGCTTCTGGGCTGACAAGTTGTAATATTTGCTCGTTGGCCAAATTGGCCCTTTTTTGTCCTGCTTGTCGTTGTCGATGGCTCTGGCCACAGACAGAGCCTGTTCGACACGACAAGGCCCACTAAACACGCATGGGAAATGGGCATGACTGGCTGCACGCCAAAAGCCGCTCTTCAAAAAGCAGCAAAGGAGCATTTCCTCCTCCCTCAAAACGTGCTCGCTGATGTTCCACGACAATGTCGGGAAGAGCGTAATTACATGGAGGCCCAGGCACCTGCTAAATATGACAGCCTCAGGCAGCAGCGCGATGCCAGCGTGCATCCACTCAGAGTAAGCCAACAGGCCCACCGCCAATTTGTGGTTTGGGCTTAGCGCCAATCAGCGCGCGACGCCTTTCTTTTTTCGCCTCTGGGGCGGCTGAAGAGAAGTCGTCCCACCGCCCGCCAGTGACGCTTTCGCACTCGATGGTGATTCCGTACCCTGCGGCCCTACGGGCACCAGCTAGAAGACAGAGAGAGAGTAGAGATTGATTGCCTGGTGTGGTGTGCGTTGGTGCAAAATGGTCGGACTTGATTCGAATCGTCGCCATCGACACCAAAACCATCTCCGACGTTACCATGGTTCAATCTATCTCATCAGTCTTCGCCGTCCCCGTCGCCGTCGCTCGCTCTCAATCCTTGATGCAATTTTGCTGCGGGCTGCGAGCCGCGACCTAATGTACGCACGAGGCGGAGGCTGTTGCTTGTCTGCTGTAATGGGGAAATCGGGAAACGACCTGCCGCCTCCCTACGCTTGACACATTTTTCGCAGGTTTTCGCATCACAACTATCTTTCCCATGCTCGAGTCGAATGTTCATCACCACGCATCGGATCCTAGGCCACGTTGGTCCCGTTGGCTGCGGCACCCACCACTGACTGTTGCGAGTGGGAATGGCACCCTCCCTGTATGTACTTGGTACTCCGAGGCAGGAAAATGCGTCGAGTCGAGAGGAGAGGGCATGATTACGAGCCAGACGAGAGAGCCAGACGAGAGAGCCAGACGAGAGAGCCAGACGAGAGAGCCAGACGAGAGAGCCAGACGAGAGCCAGACGAGAGCCAGACGAGAGCGGCCGTGGTGCTGACAGAGGGTGAAGGCTTTGTAATATGGAGTAAAAGAAAGTCTCACATCTTGGGTGGTCGCTTGCAAGCGTCCGTCAATCAGACTCACTGATCAGCAAGCCCCACCGAACCGACTAGTCGTCTAGAAGTTTGGTTTGGCAGACATCGAAACGTGCCACTTCCCAACCTGCCGCCCATTCGCACCCCTACCCCCCCCCCTACCCCCCTACCCCCCTAACTTTTACCCCCCCATCTTCATCTGCTAACTTTAATAAGGGTCAACTGGTGCTGTTTTCTGTTTTGCCTTGGTTGTCGCCCGCCCGGTGTCTTTGCCTGTCGCTTGTCGCCTGCCTCCCAACCTCCCAGGTAGTCCTACAGCCAAAGTCCAGTGTCCATGTGCTCCAAAGTGTCTGTGTCTGTCGCGCTTTCCCCATTATTACGCCGCCCATTCCGCCGCCGCCCATCCCCGTCCGTCCTTGGTACAGTGCAGCCCACGATTTGTCTCTCCCTCCTCCTCCTCACTCACCAATCCTCGTCGTCCTCTCGTTTCCCGTACTCTTGAACACTCTACGCGAACCCCAATTCCAGTCTGAAGCCGTTCGATTTCCTGGCCCATTCTGATTCTGTTTATAATCTTTGGGTTTCTTTTGTGGCTAAGCAGGGGCGCAACCTTCCAACTCTACGCGCTGAACAACCGCGCTCGACTCTTGACCTCCAGAGATCTGTCGTAACGAAATCCTCCACGACTTCTCGTGCAACCAGTCTGGACCGTCTACTCCCACAACCACCACTCGGTACCTGTTGCAGACTTCATTTTCTAGCTGAGAAAGGCTGGTGATTGCTTCAGCTCTCTCAGTTTTTCGTCTCGACCAGCTGTTGCATTGCTACTCTAGTGGCGTCTCGTCCACGGTCGACACCTCGAAACTCGTTTCAATCCTGCATTCGTCGCCGACACTTTCTTGATTTGTCGGCAGCCGGGTCGCAAGGCAAGAACACACTCATAGCTGTAGAGGGCGGCAAGCTGGATAAACCTTGTTGTTGCGGCTTTTTCACTCTGCAACACCTCGGGCGCGCGTCTTCGTCGAGGCGTCGTCATGCCCCCAAGATCGCGACGTTAATTTCCATATGCGACTCACGCCCTTCACCGCCAACTATCTCGTGAGGCTCTCTCAGATTATGATTGACAAGCCCGCTCCGCCGTCGACGCAGGCAATCCCTCCCAGTCCGACCGCTGTCGCTGCGCCCGGGGCCGTGGTTGTCAAAGATGACCCATCCGTTGACCCGGTCGTAGAGCAGGCGGAAGAAGAGCCATACACCATTAAGTGTATCTGTAACTTCTCTGACGACGACGGAAATACCATCTACTGCGAGACGTGCGATACCTGGCAGCATATCGACTGCTTCTATCCCAACAATCGGGATGAGGCAATCCGAGAGGATTTTGCTCACTCCTGCGCCGAATGCAAACCTCGACCGCTCGACCGACAAAAAGCCATCGAACGAACGCTTCGATTACGAAACGCGAATGCTATACTGGCGACACGACCAGAATCGTTGGACAAGAAGCCCAAACGACCGCCGACCAAGGGCACAAAGAAGAAACCCAAGTCGAACGATCTGCAATTAAATGGCCATCCAGAGAATGGCAAGCTTGGCGGCAGCCCTCCCCCGCCCTCATCCAAGAAAGCCAAAACCTCACACCGACCTTCACACTCTTTCAGCTCCCTGCCAACGAAGCGAAGCCCTTCTTATGGCAGCAACTCACGCGCCAACCCTGGTCATCCTCCCAGCCCTGCTACCACCCCCCCTGATTTACCTGATGACTTCCAAATCCACCACTACTCAGCGGGCTTCTACTCCCTCTACAACGAACAAGGGGAAGTACCCGATGCGCACAACAACGCATTCGCGAGTCTAGCCATTCCCACAGCACTCTCACGATGGCTCCGTGAGCCTGACACGATGAAGCAGGAGGTTGGCAGGACGCGCGCAGAAGTCTTCCAAGATGAGCCGCCCAACTTGGAGCAAAGGAAGCCCAAGCTCGAGGTCAGGAATACGACGCGGTCGCCCGAACCGGGCACCACTCTTCGCTGGCGCTTCGTGAAATCAACAGCACCCATCGAGAAGGACGTGCCCCTGATCGAGTTGAACGGGGAGATCGGGTTCCAGAAAGATTATTGTGCTGATCCAGGAAATTTGTGGGCAGACCTATCATCGCCATTGCCGTTCGTGTTTCTTCATCCCGTCCTGCCACTCTACATTGACACCAGAAAAGAGGGGTCCTTGGCCAGGTATGTTCGGAGGAGTTGCAAGCCGAATGCCCAGCTGGACACATATCTCTCTGGAGGCTCCGAATATCATTTCTGGCTCGTCAGTGATCGATACATTCCTGCCGACGAACAAATCACCTTGCCTTGGGACTTTAGGCTAGAGAAGAGCGTCCGAGACCGATGGCTTCATCTGCTGGGTCTCAGTGACGAAGACCCAAATTCGACCCCAGAAGAGCCAGAGTTGGAGCCCGCCGAATACACCGCGATTTCCAACTGGATCGATCGGATACTCTCAGAGTACGGTGGCTGCGCTTGCGATCTCGAGAACAACTGCGCATTTGCGCGATTTCACCGGCACTACCTCTTTGGTAAAGGCCAAAGTCGGAACGGCAAGAAGAAATCGCGGAAGGCTCGCAATCACGCAATTTCCCCAACAAGCACAGGACATGCTACCAACAGCAGGGCCGCTAGCGAAGGCCACATTGATGAGAGCATGGATGTCGAGAACGGTTTGCGGAGCAAAACCCCGAGTCGCGACCGTACACCTCTCCAAGGGTCCTTCGACCAACTTGGCATATTGACAGAGCCGACCGACCGGGACAAGAGGAAGGTCGCCATGGTTGAGGATTCATTTCGCAGAATGGAGCAGCAGCAACCGCCGAGGAAGAAGAAGCGGGTATCTGATGGTACGGGTACATCTTCAAAGCCAAAGTCAAGAAATGGATCCGCTGGTCCTACTGGTCCTGGCCACTACGTTGATTCGGGGACCCGGCGTAGCAAATCCAGATCGCCGTCCAGCGCCCGCTCACCGAGCATCGGACGTGTCAGGTCCAACGGCGGGCAGACTTCGTCGGCATCTCAATCACGGCAGACGTCCACCGGACCTCGCCCGATGTACTGTGATGTCGCTGTTCAAACCGATCCCGTCGAGGGGCAGTGGTTTAGTGAATCCTGCAATTCGACTCCCGTCAAGAAGAGAGTCATATCGCTGTCGAAGCGGCTGATGAACAGCCGGCATCGGTGTCGAGTTGGTGGGGAGGACCGAAGGAAGTTTTCGCTCGGCGATCAGCCAATACATATCAGTGCCATGGAGTCAGACTCACCACCTAGCGAGCATAAACCTCCCATTGCCCGCCGAGGCTCGGATGCTCCCTCCCCAACTTCCCAGGCAACGGATAGCAACATGGCGGATAGCCAGCTGTCAATGACCAATGACCGCCCGGTTGAGTCATCGAGCAAGATGAAGACGCCGGATTTGCGGGTGCAATTACCGCCGGTGCCAGCCTTCGACAACACCGGTCTGAACGGGTCAGCCAATGCGGCCCCTCTATCTGCTTCAAGCTCGACAGCGTTGTCGCCCTTGTCAAATCCGTTTGGTGCAGGATCGCTGAACGGCGTCGTTGTGAACCCCAGTCCAATAAAGAAGAAGCTGAGCCTCAGCGACTACAAGAGTCGTCTCAACAAGGCAGCGGGCAAGGTTGCCGGAGGATCAGCGTATTCGAAGCCCGGCCTTTCCAGTCCTGAAGATGTCAAGGTTGAAATGACCATGGAGCCGCAACCACTCGACAAGGCTGATGAGTCGATGAATGCCACTGCGGCGCCTCCCACGGTCAGCGGCGCTTGAATCTGTCATCTACATGATGTAGACGATGTATATTGCTGCATCACGCCCCACGTGTTTGTGACGGACTGGTGGGTTTCTTAGGATGGAGCCAATGGTGTCCCCCCAAGCGTTGCACGAACGGGCATTCTCGGCCATAAATATGCTGCGATTGCCCAAAAGTGCTTTTTACTATTTTTTTTTTTTTCCCCCTTCTTCTTTTATTCCTGACGATTCGAAAAGGGGAGCAATTTGGCGTTACAGAGGGGAGAGAGAGGGAAATGAAATCCGGCGTTTATTTGGACAAGAGGAGAACGGAGCGGACCATCTGGACTTTGATTTTGATGACATTTGGAAGGAACCTCGAGGGGGGGGGAACAACATTTTTGGCTTTCTTCCGACCCTTCTTTGTTGAAAAGGCGTTGTGAAGAACAAAAACAACCCAGGGAAACGAGGAGCCGATTCCCCGTGCACGAGGGTGGAGCACTGTATTTGGCAGATATTCGCGGGTTTTTTTTTCCCCGAATGAAAAACCCCTGTTGACAGCACGGGTCGGATTTTGTTCAAAAGAGAAGGGGGCGCGTTGTTTTACTATGGGACTCACATGAACTGGCTCTGGCTCTGGCTCGGCTCTGGCTCGTCGTTCGACTCGTGTTTTCTTTATAACATCTTGTCTTGTTTTCAACGTGTTACGCCGTGTATTTGTAAGGGGTTATATAGTCGATTGGGAGGAGGGGGGGGGGGGGTCCGGTCTCAACGTCTCTTCTCTCGGACAAGAGAACTTGAATGTGATTTACAATGCGGGTTCTCGGAGAACATGCACTCCAACTTGGGTATTTTGAAAAACCGTACGTGCTTGGGTGTGTAGTGTATGTGACGACCCCGCTCATGAGTAGTCATCATCAGCATGTCTGTCAACGGGAGTGGGTGGGTGGTTTGTATCAATTCTGTTCTCCTTGATGCACGCTAGCTACTTTTCACATTGTCCCATGTTGGCGAGCGAAGTTGGTCCTCCCGAAATCGTATGAAATGGAAGCCCTGATTTTTTGTTCTTCTTCTTCTTTTCATGCACGTCTACTGAGCCACGGTCCCCCAGTTGTCCTCCTTAAAGACCAACAAGGCCAACTTGTGTCTTGCAAAGAGGCCGAAAAGACCAACGAATAACTGCAGCAGGGTGATTTCCCGGGCCAGACCATCTTCTCGCAGGGGACCTCGCCAGACGAGCCACAGGTTCAGAATGGTCAAGTTGCTGGTCTCGACAACGTTGCCCCCTTCGTCCGTCGTGACTCGCAAGAGGTGCAGTTTCGCCAAAAGATGCAGGACCTGGGCGACCAAGGGGTGGGGCTGACGGTCGGGAGACCACGGGGTGACGGAGGGTTCGAGAAGACCGGTGCGGGCGTTGAACCTGGGGAGCCTGTGGCGAGGGCAAGGCACGAGCCCAAAGATCTGGGGGCACGAGTAGAGGAAGTTGAAGATTTGGGGCACGAGGAGGAGGCCGAGGGTTTTGGAGAAGTGGCCGAGGATGCCCACGACGGCAAAGACCATGCCCGAGAAGTAGCAGTATGTGTCGCCGACAAAGACGCGAGCCGGGTACCAGTTGTGGTGGAGGAGGGCGCAGGAGACGCCGATCCAGGGGAGCAGCAAGTACAGCGAGAAGAGATGCGAGTCGGTTGCCGGGTGCGGGTAGGGCGTCAAGAGGTACAGGCAGTCGTTGAAGGCGATGAGGAGGGCGACGACGACACACTGGGATACTTCGATGCCGTTGATGCCGGCGAGCATGTTGATGCTCTGCGGGCAGAACATGGCGACGCAGGCCATGTAGACGTAGTAGAGGGGGCCGAGGTCAAACAGCTCTCCGAGGTAGGGCTGGAGCTGGAGGGGCATCACAATGGACGTGACGCCAAAGTCGACAAAGTAGACGACCAGGATGGGGATGCTGGCCAGTCCAGGGATCCACCACTTGTGTCGCCAGCGAATGTCGAAGAGGTCGTCGCCGATGCCGAGCAGGGCGATGGTCTGCAGGGAGATGATGGCGCCGAGGTACGAGGCGAGCTTGTTATGGGGGAACTTGTGGAGGAATCTGCCCCCACCGGCGTTGCTGGGGTGCATCTCGAGCACGACATCGCGATTGCCTCCGCCAGACGTGGCTGCCACGATGTCCTTGTAGAAGGGGAAGGGGATGAAGACGATGACGGTGAGGAGGTAGACGGCGGCGCAGACGGCGCCCATGCATTCGGGGATCTCCACGCGCGTCGTCTTGCCGAGGTCGCGGCCGCGGAAGCCTGCGCGCATGAAAGTTGGGCCGAGCCAGCGGATCATGGCATAGCAGAGGCAGAAGGCGGCGAGGGAGAGGGCGAGAGAGGCGATGAGGGGCTCGCCGTCGCCTCGAAACGTGTTGGCCAGGACGGCGAGAGACGAGCCTGAGAGGAGAAGGAGCGTCGTGGTCTCTTGGCGGGAGAGGGAGGGGGCGATGGCGGCGGACGAAGACGGAGAGACAGTCATGGAGACAGTCATGATGGGCGAGCGAGGTCAAATCGATTGAGCTCGGGAATATGACGAGGTTGTGTTATCGACGGGATCGCATGGTTCGCGAGCGAGATGGCGTGGTTCGGACAAGGACTGCAGATGGGTGCGCGTGGTTCAAGGGACTGGCTGTGGTGGTGAATGCAGAGAGGAGCAAACCCTCGCACGAAAAAGGCAGAATGGAAGCGCGAGGACAAATGAATGGATGCAGCTGAAGTGAAACGTCAAGTGTAGATAAGATGATTATGATTGATGATGATGATGAATTCATGCAGCTTGCCCACAAATGATATTGCCAGCTAAAAGCATGTGGGGTCGCCGGCGGTCGGAGTGGAGATGCATGGATTCATTTGATTTGGGGTGGCACAACGACTTGGCCTGCATTCTTATCTACCTGCGTCGTGGCTTCACCTCACCTACCCTAGATTGACTTGGCACATCGGACCAATTACATGTACATTCGTTCAACAAGCTCTATATCATATTATCATATCAGCGCATGTTGACCCAATCAAGAAGACATCGTGGAAAACATGCCATGATTGCCCACCTGGAGAATGCAGTCATGACTTATCTTATGAAACCAAGTTCCACTTGGCGATATAAGACCACGACATACCCACCCTGCCCCTCTTCGATAGGAATTCTTTCCCCGTGACCCCACGGCCGTCATCATCACCCATCGTTTCTAGCTTTAGTATTTCCACTGATTGCCCTGGAGCACCCAGGTCTCGAGCATGGACGTCCACCCAGTGCCAGTATCCGTTCGTCTCGACGGGAACCTGCTCGTCCTTGCGCCCGCCGAGCCCGTGGATACTGAGCAGGAACAGGGCGGGCTTGCCCAGTCCGGCCTTCTCTGATGTCCAATGTTCGCAGACATTGGAGAACTGAAATCGAACAGTTTGCCCGCTGGATACGGAAATGTCCTGGTTCTTGGGCTCCACCGAATCCTCGGACAGGCCCTCTTGGTCTCCGGTACCAAACCACTGGAATCCCTCGCCGTCAACCCCTCCCGTGTAGTACTCCTCCCATGATATCGGCCGGCCGTCGGCCCGAAACTGATGATTTGGGTCCTTTGGGAAATGACGCCGCCCAAACTGTTCATTCGACAACGTGAACTGTCGCGGGGAGAACTCCTGCTTGTACAGGTTGGCCGCCGAGCAGATGTGCCCAGCCCCCCAGCAAGCATCAACGAGCTTCCACGCGCCGCCATCCACGCGCACCGCGTTCCAAGCATGCCCGTCTGGCTTGGCCGGAGGAGGCCGCTCGCCCTTCTTCAGAGCAGTGTGTCCGAAACCCTTGCCGTGGCCGCCGACGACGATGCATTCTAGGCCTGCACGCTTGGCAACCGCCATGTAAACCTCGGCATAACCTTGGCAGACAGCCATTCCGCTGAAGATTGTGTCTTGGACAGAATGATGTCGCACGTCATTGTTGAAGAATGAAACGGTGTCATAGAAAATGTTGTGGTGGCACCAGGTAAAGATGGCCCGCGCTTTGTCGTCGTACGAGGGAAATGCATCACACAGCCCCCGGGCAAGATGGCCCACTGGGTCAGTTCGAGGCAATGAATGACGGGGAAATTGTGCTGCCACCGCGTCGGGTCCGCTCCAATCTCGGCATACCCAGCAATTGCTGCTTTGCTCACCACCGCCACTCACTCCGTCGGACTGCTGCGCCGCACTTCGGGTAGACGCAGCTTCGATCTGAGCAACAGAGGGCCTGGACGTGAGAGGCACGGGCGGCGGCGTGTCACCAGGGGCCCCGCTGGCTGGTCTCGACGAACTCTGTCTTCTCTGTGTAGGAAGAGCAGTTGCTGCTGTTACGGCCTGACCACTCCCGAAGCCTCTGATTGCACCGAACGGTAACTTTCGTGGGGAAAGCTTCGCCTCGTCAGCTTGCGACGTGTGGGGTGGTGCGGGTGACGGCGTCGTATTGGGAGACTTTGCTGGCCTCGACGGCAATCTTGGTGGAAGATTGGGGCGCGAAGCTGGCATCGGCGAGGATGAAGTGTTGGTAGCGGTCCCGGGGTCTTGTGGTTTGGCAGCTTGTCTCGCCCGTATTTCGTTTCCGCGCGCCTCTCTTACTACGGCCTCTTGCGCGGCCGCTTCCTTGGACCTAGCCTCCAGCTCCCGTTTGGAGGGAGGCAGTGCAGGCAGACTGGCTGCGTCGTATGTGGCAGGCGCCATGTTACGGGTCGCACCCCCGATAGACGTGTAGCTTGACGATGTAGTTCGGCCTATCGAGGAGGTTGAAACAGTAGAAGGCTGAGAGATTTCCGACGACGCTGAGCTCCGTCGAGCGGACAGATGTGTTGCGGATTGCGTTGACGTTCGTCGGGGCACCGCGGGCGGGGTTTGCGCAGGCAATGACGGCGTTCTTCCCGGCAGCGGGGGAGGAGCGGTCTTGACAACTGTCGATGAAGTTCCGTTCTTCGACGTCTCTCTTCGAGGTAGTGGCGGGGGCGCATTTGCCCTCGCGGGTGTTGCGGGTGTTGCGGTCATCGTAGGATTCGACGATCCATTGATGGCTGCAGGTACGGTTTCGCTTCTCTTGGGGTTCGCTGGCCGGACAGGAGGGGCGGGAGGAGGCGGTCTCCTGCGCGGCGGTCCAGAAGCGCTGGGGACGCCGTTGGAGAGCGAGTTGAAGTTTTTTTGGTTGTTGAGGGCGGCTATTCTCTCGGCGAGCGTGTTGAACTGAGGCTCTTGCGCATCCGTCATTGTCATAGACGATGGGGCCGCAGGTGTATGTATCACAAGGAGGGAAGAGAAGAGTGAAGAGAGAAAGGAGGGAAAAGGCGAGGGCCTTGGCTCTGCGCGGTTTGGTTTGCCACCACTAATCCGTAACGATGGGTGAGTTGAGGTGAAGTGGGAATCGCGGTCCCGCGGTCCTACCCTGAGGCTACTCGTGCCCCGTCCCACGGTGTAATCTGTAATCCGTACATGTACCTGCCACATATAGGCTTGTTCTGTTCTGTTATCGCGGCGGCCATCCGTGCACAGCCGCAGAGCTGCTGGTGGAACCAAGAACCAATTTGATGAGGGGGAGTGCCTCTGAGAGTCCAGACTGACCAGACTGCGGTAATAATAATGTGAATTTGCCAGGTGAAGCTGCCTTGTTGCCGTCTGGTGCATGTTTACTAAGCCTTGTGCTGTGCATATTCAAAGCATATAGTGCCGGGGGTGGGTGGGGCGCTTCGCCATGTACATGGTACATACCTCGCCGTTGACCACTCACATGCACCCACTCACCTCTCACCTCTCACCTCTCACCGAACTCTGCCGTCCTTCTTCAGCTGCCCACCACAATGTCATCTGCCATCTGCCTCACGTCAACAACCTCCGTCCCGTCAGACGTCTCAGGACTTTGATATTCCGCCCTGCCGACTGCTGGCGTTGCCACGACTGTTATCTCGCCCTCATCATTAGGCCCCGGTGGCCTGGGTTCAAAGTCGGGTGGCCCAAGCTTGTCGCCGTCCTCGCCGTCCTCGCCGTCCTCGCCAGCCTCGCGCAGCTGCCCCTCCCCTCCCTCACACCGTAGGTAGGTTCGCAGGTTTCGTCACCTCTCATCGTCTTCAACCGAGATATCAGAGAAGGATGGCGACGCCTTTAACCGGCGGCGAGGTGGCAGCGGCCACGGCGCATCTTTCTTCTCTCAAGCCCTCCACTTCTTTTCTCGATCTGCCTGCTGAGACTCAGCGCGAGATTGTTGGCCATGTAAGGCTTCCGCGGCTATCCATCATCATCTACCTCCACATCTGCCACTTCGTCGCATTTATTTACTTCATGTCAGCTCTTTCACTTTGGGGTTGCCATAGTCACACCACAGAAATCTTGCTGACCATCTATCTGACTTATCCGCCGGCGCGAGAAAAAAGTGTTCGCAAAGCGACCTGATATGTCTTGCTCTCGTATGTAAACGATTCCATGAACTGGCCTCTGCCCAGCTGTACCGCAACTTTCACATAATATTTCCCGACGACGACGATGCCAACTTCGACTCGCCCGTTGACGGCCTGGCTGGTGGCCTCGACACTTTCACAACGAGTGAATACAACTATGCTAAACACCTCAAGGACCTCTCAATGGACACCTTGAGTCCTGGTGTCAAGGGTGAACAGTCGTACCAACCGTACTTGTACAGTGCCAGCTGCGGCAAGTTTCTCAACACCTTGCTGCATCTGACTCTGAAGCGAGCACATTCTTTGGAATCCTTTCGGTAAGCACGGCTATTGACACCACCTTGAGCACACCGTCGAGTGGGTTTGCATGTCATGTACCGCGGCAATGCTGATTCTTCGTGGGAACGCATCCACAGATGGAACATTCGAGTTGAACTCAGTCGACCCGTGTATGCGCAGCTCCATCGCATCAGATCGCTCAAGAAGCTACACATTCGGTTGCAGGCCGGAGACTCTTACTACACACCACCCCCTCCGCTTCCCGTGACGGCTGATCTGGATCCGCACCCTCAACCAAATGGCCACTGGCCGGACACGATCCCGCCTGTGCAGTCGTCGATTCCCATCAGTGGCATTCCGCCTCTTGGACCACCACCGTCATTGTTACCGCCCTCGTCGAGGCCCATGCAAAAGAGCAGAAGTGGCCAAAAATGCGCCAAAAATGCCGAACCGTCTACCCTGTCCGGCTTCAAGGGCCTGCAAAGTCTGTCCGTCCTGGACATTGATAACCTGGAAATCGTCGGCGAATTGCGAACCTGTGTCAAGAATTCCTTTTCCACGCTCAAGGAGCTTCAGCTGTCCTTATCCAATACCCTGGCTCAACAGGCTCGAAAGCCACCACAAGACTCCGATGCCGATGACTCCGACATTGAGGAGGACTTCCAAACGGTTCCTCAGCCAGAAAATGCTGTCGACTACAATGGCACTGGCCCTGCGAAAGTGTTCCGCGCACAAGAAGAGCGAAAACTCCAAGAATTGATTCTCGCGAGGATTTTTGACATCCAAGACCACCATCTGGTGAAGAAAGCTCCCTTACAACTGAACACCTCACTCAAGCTCAATAGCAACAGGAATCTGGAGGCCACTACTACAGACTCCGCACATCGCTCAGGAGACCCGCGCAGCGAGTTTGTGGAATCTTTAACAACAGTCTCGACTCGGTTGATGAATACCCTGAACGGATCTCGACACTTTACAATTTCGCAGTATGAAACTCTTGCAATCATCGAGAAGGCGGCCCGGAAATACGTGGATAGCGGCTCCAAGCCCGCCCTCTCAAAGTGCGATACCAACGACACAGTGGCAAACGAGGGAGAGGCATCCAACAACAATAGCCTTCACGAAGAGACTCACGAAGAGACCCACGAAGAGACTCACGAAGAGACTTACGAAGAGACTCACGAAGAGACTCACGAAGAGACACACAATGACGAAACGATGCTCATCAAAGAAGACGGCCATCTACCGGATGAAGCGGCGCTCACTGATACTGCTCCTGGTTCGCAAAGTTCGGATCACCCAGGCAAAATGTCGACTAACTACCGCAAGCCCCATTACCTGTTCGAGCCTGGGTCAGATGCCTCGCCAGATGACATCGACATTGAACATCTGGAGACGATACAAGACCACCTAGATGATTTCCATGATCCGCAATCCGCAGACCCAGCGAGATCTCGGAGTCCTCTGACACTGCGGCAAGGCCCGAATGACGCGGCTCTTCCGCGTGACGAGGATCACGGCGCTGCAGAAAGTCCAGGCTCCCTAGCCAATAAACCCAGCCCTGAAGACGGCAAACCCGAGTTTGAGATTGCCAAGGTTGATCGTGCCGCCATTACCAAAAAGCTGGTGCAGCTCCATCGACTGGTCCGCGGGGTTGGACAGCGAGTTTTGGAGATCCGTGACGAGAGGATCAGTGAAGGTGGTTCCAACATCGCGAGCCATCTTGATATTGAGCTGGAGCTGCTCAACAGAAGCGCTATAGAGGTATCCAATGAGATCCGCATACTCGAGTCTGAAATCGAGGACCTCATGGAGATGCCAATGAAGCGCTCAGGCGAAAGCACGAAACAGAGTATAGACGCGTACAAGCGAAAGACGAGAGGAATGTCCATCGAGACGCTCAGGATTTGCCTGATTCCAGTAAAGGCCTCTGTATTGTCACAAGCAATCGACATGACCTGCATCAAGGACTTGACGCTCATCAACGTCGGTAATCAGGCACCGATCTGGTCAATGCTGGCCAAGGAGCAAAAGAACCGACCGCTGGCTCTTCGAAGCGTCTTCACCGATCACGTGTCAGCTTCGTTCTTGACATGCATGGCGCAGCTACCGGTACTCGACGATCTTTTCATGCTGGAGCGGGGTCTCAAGCATAAGCCAGAGAGCTTCGCTCCTCGATCGGCGACGTCAATCGACCAGATCCGCCGACTGGTGCTCAAGAAGCATATGCCCACATTGAAGCGGCTCATGATCAAGGATGATTCCAACGGTCCCAATTGGGATGCCAACGAGAAAACCATGATTCTCATATGTACTCGAGGTGTTCAACTTGAGGAGCTCGCCTTGAGCATGAACATCCATGCAGTAGTGAGTTTTTATCCGTCGCCTCCCCCCCCCCCTTTTTTTATTTTATTTTTTTTTTTGACGAAATCCATTTGCCATCATGTACCACGGGCCCCGTCACTGACTCAACGGATCATTACATAGCACGCTTTCATGCAGTACTTTTCTGGTCTAGTCAACCTCCGGGCCATCAACATCCTCCACTTCAAGAACAACGACACATGCATCTGGGTCATGAGAGAGATCTTGCGATTCATTGTCGACAACCTATCGCACCACCCCGAGCTGAAGCTGGAATGGATCGCCACCGAGGACGACCGCGTCGATAGAGTCATCAGACCATCCGAGGCATCTTCAGAGTCCCGCTCGCAGGTGCCACTGAAGCGGACCAAGGACAAAGGCAAGGACAAAGCGCACGTGTCCCCGAGCAGCCCTGGATCTGCAGAGTACCCCCTGTTACCGATGGAAGCTCTCGACTCTGACTCGGAAAGCGACGACGATAGTGTGGACAGTGGCTCTCGCCTCAGGTTCAAGACGATTGGCCCGCTGCAGTTTTATGATGTCTGGGGCGTCAAGATTTTCGACAAGGAGATTCGCAGCGGCAAGCTGTGAGGCGCGAGGCGCGAGGCGCGAGGCGTGAAAAGGGGGGGGGGGGCGCCGTGAAAGTGACTGACTGCTTGGTCGATATCATCACATTGGCGCCGGCCGCGTGCAAAGAATGCGGTCGGTGGCGCTGCGCTGCTCACGATCTACCAAGGGCGAGATGATGTATGAACAGGTTTCCGAGACGGCTGGTTCGGTGCGGAAATGGGCGCCTGGAGCAAGTAGTTACACGTGTACATGGGAGCGGGCGCTCGGTGTTCTGGACAAGCGAGTTCAAGAAATGCAATTTTCCTGTCCTTCCTCGGATTCACCTTTTTCACTGCTTTCCACCTGAATCGATGCTTCTTCTTCCATCGTGACGCTCAGACGCGGTAGTGACGTCGTCGGCTGAATTCAGCCCGTCTCTCAAGTTCATCCCATCCCGCCTCCTCCACTTCCTCCTCTCCTGCCTGCCCAGCCCATCAGGAAGAGGAGCCGCCTCGGATGCGCGCTTCCTCCCGCAAGTTAGTTGGTGCCAGCGTTGGCGGAGAAGAACCCGATCGGATCGTCCCTCTCATGCGCGTACCCGGGCCAATCACAATCAGAGCGGGGTTTTGCGTCGGATTGGGGAACAAAACCTCCCTGAAGAGTGCTTCCGTAAGCAGTTCCACTTGATTGCCAAACTGCCACGTACGGATTACGGACGTACAACAACAAATGCAAGGCCCGCCTCTGCAGTGGAAGAACGAAGCCGTGGCCGAGGAAACATGTCCCACGGAGAATGACATACAGTATGACAGTGTAGCGTAATGTAATGTCGGATTGCTCGCAAGAGCTTGTCAGACATTGTCATCAATCGGGGCGTCCAGGTGTGGGCCGCAACCTTGGCGTCGCAGTAATCGGCACGGACGGCATCTTGGCAAGGGGGGAAGGGGGGGGGGGGGTGTGGGCTGGATTCCCGTCAGCCTTTGGTGGCGCCGTAAGCAGGCACCAATATGCACATGTACTTAGTTTAGTAAGCTAGGACATGTACTTAGTTTAGTAAGCTAGGGGTGCGGTGCGGTGCGGTGCGGTGCGGTGCGACCTGACGATCTGACGTCTCGAGACGTTGAAATTGATTTCCGCTGAAGAAAACAAGGAGAAACACCGTCGCCTACTCTTCAGCCGGGCGCAGCTGCAGTCCTCCGATGTCCGCGTTTCGTCACCGGGTACGAGCAATTAGGAGAGTGGGAAAATAGGAAAAAAAAAAAAAAAAAGTAACAACTTAGCCCCCCCCCCCCCCCCCCCCATCCCCCGGTGGGTCAATCAAGATGAGGCGCAGCGCCAGGTTCAATTTCAATTTCGTGTTCAAACCCGGAAAAGAAAATCAATCCCAATGGGAAAAAAAAAAGGAAATCAAAACGCCGTTATGCGGGACGGCATCAATCATGTAGAGGGGGGGTCGTTCCGCTTATGCTTCGCTTACGCGCGTGGCATGACGATATAACACGCACGGAACCGCCCCTATTCGTGATTCGAAAAAAAAAAAAAAAAAAAAAAAAGATTCCAATCGAAGTCTCCTTCTCGCGTTATCGTATCGTATCGTGCAGCATCTGAGCTGACGGGCCAAGAGCTGCGAGGAACAGTGAAATCCTGCATTCCTCCGGCAACGTCATGGGAAACACGGCGCTGTTCCTGGCCACGCTGGGAGCCGCGTCGATTGCCCGGGCGGCGACGAGCAATCTCCCCATTGACCTCCAAGTGCGGACCGAGCTGACGACGAGGTTGGCAAATGTCCATGTCTCGACGTCGTCAAGACAGGTTGCCGGCCCCGTCACCTTCACCCACGGCTCGTGCGCCGCGCAGTCCCGGCAGGACGGTCACCACGTAGTCTCCTCGGCGGAATCCGGCCTCGTCGACTCGAGACTCGTGTGGATCATCCCCGAAGATGCCCCCGACGGCGGATGCATATCGGCGTGGGACGACAAGGGAGCTCTGGTCGGCCGGAGCGCGCCCCAGAACCTGGAGCGGGCTGTTATCGCCAGGCGAGCGACGAGTAAGTTTTCGACTTGACGCGCCAAGGTGCGGAAATCACCCTCGCTGACTCACGTGCATTTCCAGAGCCCATCGGAATGACAGAAGCCAACGGCTTCGACGCCCTGGGCCAATGGTTCGACGGCGTCAAGTTCCTCAAGCAGAAAGAACCCGGCGCAGTAGATGTCAAGGACGCCAAAAGCAAGAGCATCGGCATCGTCGGCGCGGGACTGTCCGGTTTGACGACATATCTCCTCCTGAACCAGGCGGGCTTCGCCAACTTGCGCATCCTCGAGGCGAGCAACCGCCTCGGCGGCCGAGTTCACACGCAGTACCTGACCGGCGGGCCGGATGATTACTCGTATCAGGAGCTCGGCGCCATGCGACTCCCCGTCGACTACGTCGATCCAGACAGCAAGCGGAAGTACAACATCTCCGACACGCAGCTCGTCTTCGAGCTAATCAACGAGGTCAACAGGATCAACAAGGGCAGGCCGGACCTCAGGGTGGAGCTCATCGACTGGATCGAGCACAGCGACAACGGTCTGCGGTACATTGGCGGCATCCGGACGGCCAACGGTCTCCCGCCAACCAAGAAACAGGTCAAGGACGAC
Source organism: Epichloe amarillans (assembly GCA_024072835.1). Classification (NCBI taxonomy): domain Eukaryota; kingdom Fungi; phylum Ascomycota; class Sordariomycetes; order Hypocreales; family Clavicipitaceae; genus Epichloe; species Epichloe amarillans. The sequence continues at coordinate 509,874 of CP099637.1, read as the reverse complement.
CCGCGGCTCTCCCCGCCGCCGGTCGAGAACGATGCCGAAACAGAGGCCACGAGCAAGAAGCTCGAGGACAGTCTGCCCGGCAACGACTTCATGGTCCGAATGGCCAGGAGCATGTACGAGGCGCACAGGGAGTGGACGGACAAGGGCCTCGACGGCGAGCCAGGCGATCGATGGTCCGAGTTCGCCTTCATCTCGCAGTACCTCAAGGGCAGCCTCAACAGCACCGACGTCCTCGTGGGCGGCAAGCAGGATCCCCAGGGCAGTTTCTGGGAGGACCTGTACGATCAGCTCTACGAGAGCGCCGACTCGTGGGCCACCGTCGACGGGGGTCTGAGCCGCCTCCCCGAGGCGTTCCAGCCCCTGGTCAAGGACAGCATCCGCTTCAACACCAGGATCGAGCGCGTCAGGTACGCCGACGGAAAGGTCACGCTGCAGTACAAGAACAGCTTCAGGGACGCCGGGTTCCAGGAATCCACGCACGACTACGCCATCATCTCGGCCCCCTTCAGCGTCGTCCGCCAGTGGCGCTTGCCCGACATCGGCGTCACCATCAGGAACGCCATCAAGAATCTGGTCTACGACAGCAACTGCAAGGTCGGGCTGGAGTACTCGGAGCGGTTCTGGGAAAAGATGGAGAACCCCATCGTCGGCAGCTGCAGCACTCTCACAGACATCCCCGGCATCGCCCAGGTCTGCTACCCCTCGTACAATCTCAACGCGAGCGGTCCGGCTACCATCATGGGCACCTACATCGACGGGTCGTCCAACCATGAAATTTCGAGGATGCAAACCATGTCTGACGAGGAGCACGTCCAGTATGTGCTGGACGCCATGTCCGAGATACACGGAGAGGAGACCCGGAAGCTATATACTGGCAAATGGGCCAGAAAGTGCTGGGCTCTGGATCCCTTCGCCGCCGGCGCTTTTGCCAACCCTTCGGCCGGACAGCACGAACTGTACATGCCTCAGTATCTTCAGGTCCACAAGAACGTGAGTAGACAGACGACTTTTGCTAACCTGAACGGTGTTTTTTCCCCCATTGTGTACTAATTTTGTCGGTACCGACCTTGTGAGACAGATGATCTTTGTCGGCGAACACACGTCCTACACGCACGGCTGGATGTCATCTGCCATAGACTCTGGTATCCGTGGCGCAGTGCAAATGATGCTCGGTAAGTTGATGCAAGGACGAAGCAAAAACGTTTTGACTAACAAGCCTCTGTATCAGAACTCGGCCTTGTGGACGAAGCAAAGGCAGCCGTCAAGAAGTGGATGGTGCCATGGATCAAAATCTGAAGAATTGTTCCCAGAAAAAAAAAATCAGCAAGTGTTCATTACTCATGGGGGGTTTTTTTTTTCTCTTGTCTTCATGGATAATCTGACTTTGCTTGAAAAATTCTTATGTTGTTAGAGTTGTTAGAGTGTACATACTTTCTTTGTATTTGAAACTCACTGTGGGTATATTCGTCGCCTTTCGTCAAGTAGAGACGCCATTCTTTTCCAATCTGTCCCAATTACCGCGCAGTCCTTGCCTCCATGAGTACTGATCGAAAGTCATTTTTCAAGTAAAACTTGGCAAGACAGGTAAAAGGTGAACTGCAGAGTCAGTAGCACTCTCTCTCATCTGGAATTCAGATTCGCAGACTCTCCAGTTGCAAGCAAAGTAAACCGTTGCGTTTCGCGGACGTAGTGCGGCTTATCTTCCAGGTCCTTCCGCACTCCATCGTTCACGGGTCCCTGGCTACACCAACACCAATGCTGACCATCTTCATCAACTGGGGGTGATGGGAACTCGCTTGGTCCTGCAGTCTGCTTTTCACCGTCATCTACATATTTGAACGCAGCTCGGCACGAGCATGAGCTGCGATTTTGTTTTGCTGTGACAAAGCGTTCTCGTGATTTTCGACATTGGCCCGGTACAGTCCAACAAGGACACTGAACTTGAAGGACCTCGGCTCGCCTCTTCGTTTTCGAAATTATGAAACTTCATGGCGCGCGGCACGCAGCGCCCATGTCCAATCGACGACCTGGTTTTTTTTTTTTTTTTTTTTTTTTTTTTTTTCATTTGTACCGGCGGAGCACACAAGGTTCCCGGTAGTGACTAGTCCACTAGAAAACTGATATATTCGGGAGTTGTTATTGACACCATCGACGGAATATGGTCCGCGGACTCTGGGAGACCCTCAAAGGAACGAGTGGGACATATCGAGGGGGAAAGACGAGCAGACCAGAAGTGGAGGGAGCAACAGCACGCCAGCAAGAATGAGAAAGGGCCATCCATTCAGTACGGAGTATGCCCATGGGCTGGGCCATTTGTCAGTCCGCCCCGTGGAGCCATGATGAACTGACTACCTTGACGATAACTCGGCAGAGAGTGCGTGATGGGTATCGCTCCATCAATGCCGAGGATCAGCTGGATGAAGGATCCTGAATCCATTCCGAACTTGTACAAAAGGCGTCGAAGGCGTTGAGCTTGCGGGAAATGCATCGGGGCATTTTCATGCATGGGTCCCTGGAGCTTCATCGATCCTGACAATGAGAGCATTTCGGCACGTCTCAAAACATGCTCTATCACGGAGATCACGGAGTACACATGGACACCGAGGCCTCTGTGGTCTTCCTGTTGCATGAAGGACGTCGCAGTTTTGGCAGTTGAGACCAGAAGTGGGGGCAGTCAGGCAAAAGAAAAAGTGGCTGGCTGAATGGCTGAATGGCTGATGGCAGCGGGCCGGGCCGGGTCTGCCGGGTCTGGAAAGCTTTTTTGCACCATTCAACGACCAGCGTGGCGAGACGTGCTGTCGTCTGCTCCTTCCTGCTGTTTAATAATAACACGCCAACCCAACTGGTGGGCTTTCTCGTCCCTGCTTATTATTACATGCATGTGTACGGATTACGGAGTATGTACTGTATGTACTCCGCACTTCGTATGTAAGCTCAGCTCCTGGCCAGGTGGCAGTGGCCGGCCCCATGTAAGAAGCAAATTCTGTTCAATCCTTCCCTTCATCAACAAGTTGTCCCCGACACACACCCGAGGCAGAGTGCGGTGCTGTTGGTGCAACCTGGCCTGGAGCAACGTTGATCGAGGACTCGAACCAACCAAACTGACCGGTACCGATGCTGCTATGCTGCCTGTGGCGTGCTGAAAAGCCCTTCTTCGTGTTTGTGCAACGATTGATGTCCTCGACGACATCGCCGTCACGTCACACATCAAAGTCGCCCACCTGATTTCCGAACGACTCAGAGCTGACCGACCTGACCTGACCGTACGGGACCAACAGGACCAACAGGGCCAACAGGGCCAACAGGACTCCAGTCTCGTTGTGCATTCATCTACGGAGTATTTCCGACAGAGATCCCCGTCCAGTCTGCCTTCCCCCAATTCCAACATGCCACTGCACCCTCCGCCATGGGCTACTCAGGCAACCCAAGCACCGGCGTCACGGATGCCAGCAAGCAAACCCGCGCCATAGTCGCATTTGTAGCGCTGGCGCTCTACAACGCTCTCGAGCTCAACGTCATCGTCTTTTCTACCTTTCGGCGCTTCAGAGGTCTGTACTTCTGGAGCTTTCTCGCCGCCGCCAACGGCATCATACCACACTCGATCGGCTTTCTTCTCAAAAACGTCGTCGGTTCCCAGGACTACGGGCTGTACATCACCCTCGTCGCCATCGGATGGGTGCCCATGGTGACGGGACAATCCCTCGTGCTCTACTCGCGACTGCATCTCATATTCTGGAATGACTCCTGGCTCCGCATGATCTTGGGCATGATTGTTGCCAACGTCTTCGTACTTCACGTCCCCATCATAATTCTCATGTACGGGGCCAACAGCTCCCAACGCAATTCGTGGGTCCAGCCTTACATTGCCTACGAAAAAGTCCAAGTCACCTTGTTTTTCCTGCAGGAGCTCATCATCTCCGCCGTCTACATCAAGTCATGTTTTTCCTTTTTCGACACCCGGGACAGCTTATACGGCGATGCTGTGCCCAAGATGCGCCGTCACCTGCTCCTGGTCAATGTCTTCGTCATTCTTCTCGATGTTCCCATATTGTGCTTGGAGTATACGGATTTCTACGACGTGCAGACTGCCTACAAGGCCCTCGTGTACAGTGTAAAGTTGAAAATGGAGTTCAGGATACTGAATCGGTTGGTGGAGATGACGAACGAAAGGCATGCCGTCGATCCTTTTCGCGATAACTCGACGTCGAGCAGTCAGAGACCATGCCGATGACGAGTGTATATTACGTACGATATGAGAAAATTGAAAACATTTTTCGCGGCATGCTAATTTTTTTTTTTTTTGACTGCGTAACTGGCATATTTCCCATGTTGGCTCTTGCTGCGATGGGACAGTATTTGAGGTTGACTGTGAGCTACGCTTTTCGGAGATTGCCCTGGGATATCGACTCACCCACCATATTCCGTCGTCGTCGTTGGGGGAGCTGGCCGGTCTTGGTCGCCAATGATTCTTGTCTCACGTCACTCTGGTGATGACCTCTGCATGTATGTCGACTCCCCGACTTTCTCCAAGACGGGACGATCACCCGTTGACGACAAATTTCTGCGGTGGAGACGGACGCAGGGGGTCGCTCGCTGGTCGGTGCGGGTCCTGAGACCCGTCATGTCATTATAATAAGAGGCAGAGAGGCAGATGCATCTGCGCCAGAACCAGAACCATAGGGTAGCTCGTGATACCACGTGTGGCAGCTCGCATTTGTTGCGGAGTCCTCCTTCGCTCCCTAGCCTAGCCTACAATACGTAGCCCGCCATGGCACGGCGCTGTGTAATCAATCACATCAATCACTCGTGGGCAAACCATCATCATGTCGCTCGGCAACCCGCTGTCTCCGAGGGTTGCAGCACAACGTAAGGTCACTACTGGTGTGGCCTGTACCTGGCCCGTTCCGTTCCATCGCGACTGCATCTGCATACAAAATTCTGACGATTCTGACGGAGATAATTCGTACGGAGTACTCCCTGTTAGATGGCGAGGAAATGGGACCAAACAGAGCCCGATTCCGGAGTTTCGTTTTCGTTCTTTGGTTTTGATGCCGTACATGCATCGCACACCAACTCGAGGAAATGGTCACACGAATGAATGAATGACGGCCACCCATAATATCAATTAATCAACCTACCTCATCACCTCCCATCACGCAACACACGGCGTGTTTTTTTTTACGTAGACACCTGACACGCTCCAACTGGAAGAATGCTCCGTCCCGAGCCACGACAAGACGCGAGCCACTGCAGCCAACATCAGAGACGAGCTTTTTTTCAGCAATGTCGCGGTCCAGTCAACGCTAAAAAAAAAACTTGGGCAGAGCACGATGCACGATGCACGGGATTCCAACAGTTGACATTGGTGATTGCAACACCGGCGGGAGTGATGACGGACACTCAATCAGCTGGAGAACGAGGTGGGTGACATGCATGTCTGGAGGCGAACGCGAACGCAGTCAGTCAGTGTCAGTCGGGCCCATTTTCCCCATTTTCCCCATTTTCCCCATTTTCCCCGTGCCCTTGGGGCCTGCCCTATGTACGTAGTGCATTCTGATGGGTCAATTGTTGGGCACTTGAGCAGCCGGGGCCGTGCCAGACGCTAATTACAGCGCCCAGTGCCAGCGCCCAGTGCCAGCGCCCGCCCCAGTGCTGCCGCAGCTCAGCAGACTGCCCCCGTGTCATCCCCAGATCTGCGCACCGTACGCACGCGGCTGCTTCGCTGTCGGCCCAAAACTATCGATTCCCGGGCCACAGCACAGTGCGCCTGCACCTCTCGCTCGTCGTTCTTCTTTTCCCCATCGTCGACAAACCCCATCGTCGACAAACCACAAACCACTTCCGTCCTGGTCCGTCATCCATCATCTGCCTGCGACAACAACTCCAAACCCAGCGACGATCCTATCAATATACCGGTTGCTCAACAATCTCGCCGTCCCCCGACTGCTGGGGAAAAGCGCCTGAAAGGCATGTCGACGCCCACGACGGCCGTGGCCTCGCTCCCTCACTACCACCACGCACACGCTCATCATACTCACGCCGGTCACGCTCACGGCCACCACTCGCACCACCCGCACCACCCGCACCACCCGCACCACCCGCACCACCCGCACCACTTGCACCACCACCACTCGACGCCGTCGTCCGCAGCCGCAAATTATCGCTCGACGGCTGCCAACTCTCTATTGCACCCGTCCAACCCGTCCAACCCCTCTGTGCCAACATCTTCGTCTTCGTCAGGCACGGCACGTCTCTTGCCCTTTTACCAGCCCGTGAGCCACACTGCCAGCCATACTGCCAGCCATACTGCCAGCCATTCCTCGTCGGATGGCATTCCCCAGAACCACAACCTCCAACCACCGCCGGTCCCCCCTCCCCACGGCCACTATCTACATCGCGATCACGTCGAGCCCTCGACTCCGACAACACCCCGCCACCACATCGACCACAACTACTCGTCTGCAATGGCCAGCGGAACGGCCACAGCTACTACAACGGCCGCTGCCGCTGCCGCTGCCGCTGCCGGAGCCGGGGCCGTAACCGACGATCCCCCCTCACGGAAACGCCGTCGCTCCCGCGAACCCGACTGGAACACTTTTTATCGAAATGGTTTGCCCAAAGAAATCATCGTCATCGATGACACCCCCGAGCCGGAGGCCAAAGCCAAAACCGGTCGAATGTTGCCATCGTCAAACACAAACAGCGTCGCCCCGACGGGTGCTGCTCCCTGCGATACCAATTCTACCACTGCTGTTCGCCAGCCCGTGAAGCGAAGACGGCGAGACGAGGCTGCTCCTGGCTACCACGTACAATATGTGGGCTCCCACACAAATCCGCCGTTGCAAAACGCAAAATCTACCGTCTCTACTCTCTCGAGTGACCGCACAAATTCCATTCACAACACCACTGCGCCCACGTCACTATCGTCCAACAGTCAATATGGGGAGGCTCCTGCTCCTCTCAAGCGCAAGCGGACCACCCGCCAGCAGACCGCCAACGATGCAAAACGCCGGGATATTGACGGTCTAGGTGGCCCATTTCTCACATACAAACCGCCACCGCTGCCGCCGAAAAAGGTTTCCGATGTTCACGTTCGAGTCGTACATGACGTGAGTTGCTCCAGATTCTTCCCCCCTTCCCCTTCCCCTGCCAGCCCAACAGCCTCTCGGCACTTGGGCTTCCGTTTCCAGCCAGGCACCACCAAGTACGACGGAATGCCATTCCTCGTGAAACATGATGCTAATGCAGGCCGCTTCACGTAGCAGCAATATTCGAAAAATGTCGAAGTTGATGATGAGCATGGTCACTACATTGTCGTTCCTGATGCGGAGCTGACAGACAAATGTATGTTCCTCCACGGTTGCCACGTTTCCCCCCCCCCCCCCCCCCCCCGTGTCCCACAACGCCAACTCTTCAAACGCTCATGCATCTTTTAGACAAAATCAGTCGCCTTCTTGGCCAAGGAACCTTTGGCAAAGTAGTCCAGGCCCGCGATCGGAAGCGAAACGAGGCCGTCGCAGTAAAAATCATCCGGTCGGTGCAGAAATACCGCGATGCATCGAGGATTGAACTGCGAGTCCTGGCCACCCTGAAAGCCAACGACAATGAAAACAGGAACAGATGCATACACTTGAGGGATTGCTTCGACTACCGCGGCCACATCTGCATCGTCATGGATCTCCTTGGCCAAAGTGTCTTTGACTTTCTGAAAGGCAATGGTTTTGTACCTTTTCCTAACAGCCAGATTCAAAACTTTGCTCGTCAGTTATTCACGAGCGTAGCCTGTGAGTACAAGCACCCGTGCCGGCCATGTCGTTGACAAAAATAAACTAATGGTCATGATGAACGACAGTCCTGCATGATCTCAATTTGATACACACCGACCTCAAACCTGAAAACATCCTCCTGGCAGACGACACCTACCAGACCTTCACATACAACCGGAAAATACCCTCCTCCTCCACCACCATCAACAGACAAGCTTCGCAGCGTCGAGTCTTGCTCAATACTGAAATCCGGCTGATCGATTTCGGGTCCGCCACTTTTCAAGATGAGTATCATTCGTCTGTGGTGTCGACTCGGCACTACCGAGCGCCCGAGATCATCCTGGGACTGGGGTGGTCGTTCCCTTGCGATATCTGGAGCATTGGCTGCATTCTGGTTGAATTCTTCACCGGCGATGCGCTGTTCCAAACGCACGAGAATCTGGAGCATCTGGCCATGATGGAGGCCGTCGTTGGCTCGAGGATAGACAGCCATCTCGTACAAACGGTGAACAAGATGTCTGCGAGGAGTGGTGGGAACCCGGCGTCCAAGTAAGCACAGAGTTGTCCACCTACCTTCCGGCAATTGAACAACAAACCAGCCTTTGCTAACCCTGTTCAGGTACTTCAAACGCCTCAAGCTGGACTATCCCGCTCCGGATACAACGCGGGGATCAAGGAGATTTGTCAAGGCCATGAAGCACCTCAATGTACGTACGCCTCTTTGTACTGGTGGATCACGTCCAACCCGGCAGCCTGCTAACAAATGGATCAGGACATTATTCCGTCAAATAATCAATTCTTCAAACAGTTCCTTGATTTGCTTCGAAAAATCTTCGTTTACGACCCTGCGCAGCGTATCACTGCGAAACAAGCCTTGAACCACCCGTGGTTCAAAGAAGTCGCCCAACCGGATGATGGTACCGAAGCGGCCAAAATTCGACTGGAAAGAAAACGACTCGAACAGGAACATGCTCGCTACCAACACTATGTGAGCTAAATGGAATTCTTTGCCTTTGATGAGGATAAAAAAGACCAGAAGAGAGAGAGAGAGAGAGAGAGAGAGAGAGAGAGAGAGCCATGGCAATCACAGCTCCCCTTTGCACGGGTTCCCTATGTACTTTCCTTTATTCCACAATGACTATCTATGAGCATGAAAATGGGAGTTTTGACGGCCGTCTTTCCGTTGCGTTTCATCCGAGGAGGGGAGCATTGTCTACTTGGACCGCGTCGTTCTTGTTATACTTGTTGATTTTGGTATCCCATTTCTCGGGCCGGACGAAGGGACAGCATGGATTTCCAGGAAGCAGCAGTTTGGCTTCTATCGTGGCACTACGTACCGGTACACCACAGCATGTTGTTCGATTGTATGTTCGTCTTTCAAACAGGGACCATGTCAAATGTCGGCGCGCACGTCTTTGACATGATATATGCGAGGGAGTCCTGGGGTGCCGAGCAATGAATGCATGGCTAGACGCAGCTATGTTGCGGATGGCAAACAGAAGGTGACTTGGGGCGAGTTGCATCTCATTGAGCATGAGGGTGTAGTCTTGTTTTTGTCTCGTCGCGTACAAATGCGTCTGCTCGTCAATCCCTTCCTTCGTATTGTGAAGTTGCGCGAGGCGTCGACATGTGAATGACAGAGGGCCGGCCGTGTCCGGCATGTTCTGCAGAGCCATCTTTGGCGAGGATGCCGACGGACTCGGTCTGCGTGGGAGGACCAGAGGATCGGCTGGCAGCTGGGGCGAGGCGCAGACTTTTGTCTAAGGCGGGGTTTTTTTTTTTTTTTTTTTTTTTTATACCGTGGTTGAATCGTTGAACAATGTCCAGGTGGGGAGGAGCCGAAAGACTCGGATCGTCTGTGCGTGTCGATGCTCTGGGGGACATTCCACAGGCTTCGGGGAATGGCACTGTTGAGACTGGGGCAGCCTCCGACGAGGTCGTGATTGGCAAAGCTGTCGATGTGCTGATACAAGTCCCGTGGAAATATACAATGTTTGACAGGTTTTCCCGCCCAGAGTGCCCGCCTCCGCTCAACTAGGCAGCCCCCGTTCAAAAAAAAAAAGTCTGACGGTACCAAGCGTTCCCCAAAAACCCCAGTAGAAAGTGTCCAAGAGTCCGATTGTTTCCCCCCCCCCTTATCGACGTGAGAGACGCCATCGATGACAAACCCCGTTTGCTTCACCAGGTGCCTTGGGCCCCCAGCCACGGATGGACCCGATTAATAAACTTATTTGTGTGCCGAGTACGAAACTACTCCGTAATAAGGTTTTCGCCTCTCAAGCCTTTTTGTGGATGGGTGCCGGATTCGGCAAATCTCCCGGCGGCTCGGGCCGGACGTTAGACAAGCCGGTGGACAGCCGGTGGACAGCCGGTTCGTGAAGAAACAGCCGTCCCTCTCCCTCACCATGCATGTACGGAGTAATACGGTATACCACGCGAATGGACAGGAAGCCCAGTCTTCACCGGCCGCGTTGCCTTGCGCATGACTCATTCATCAATTGGCAAAGCGGACAGCACCATGGGTCGTTCAACCCGGAAGGAACGGATCATGTCCCGACGGGGTGGGACCCATGGGAACAAGGGTTATTTCTTGCACACTGCATCCAAGGCAACATGAGGACTCGTTTCACGGCATTCTTCTTCAAACATTTCATTCATTAATAATAACCTCTATGGACCCCATCCCATGTCCACAAGCCAAGCAAATGCATCTTGTTGTTCGGCCCCCAACAAAAGGTCCGCCCACCCTGCAAATTAGGTTTCACACGTCAGCACCGTTCCATGCAATGCATCGCATCCCCCCTTGGGCATCATGTCGCATTGTCTTACACAGTCCGTACGGAGTACTCGGCGTACTGCGGATTTAATACCTGCAATCCGCCTTGTTATTCCTTCTGCTTCCCTGCACCCTCGGGCTCCCACCCGGGTTTTGCCATCTCAAAGCTCTTGAAATCGAAGCCGGGCGCGACAGAGCAGCCGACTAGTGTCCAGTCGCCCAAGGACAGGGCGTGCTGCCACTCCCCGCGCTCCACGATGACCTGTGGCCTCTGACCTTTCCAGAGATCAGGGCCGAGAACTACATCACGCACAGGCTCGCCATCGTCCCGGGATAGCGAGAGCTGCAGGGGCGCGCCGGCGTAGTAATGCCAGACCTCGACGGCGTCGAGGACGCGATGCCAATGCGATGAGCCTGCCTCGCCCTCGAGAAGGTAGTAGATGTAGGTGCTTGCTGCGCGGCCGTCCGCTGAGGCTGCTGGGTCTCGAAATGTCTCGACAAAGAAGCCTTTCTCTGGATGGGGTACGAGGTTAAGCGCGGCGATGACGTCCTTGGCCGTGCGTGTCGTGGCCATGGCGGACGGGTTTGAAAGGGGATGTTGTGCTCGGTACTGGGAGGTCAGGGTAATTACGAGCTTGTAGTAGGAAGAGTTGCTACGTTTTGCGGATGAAGTCGCTCGAGGCTCTTGCCATTTGATGTAAATCCTGACTGCGAGAGGGGGGGGGGGTCAAGCAGAAAGAAAGTCGTGACCAACCGGGCAGTCAAGTCAGTCTGACTAGTCATCAGATGAGGCAGGAGCCACCAGACCAAACCTGCCCTGTGACGACGATGCATCACATCACAAGAAAGAAAGGTGACGAGACATTTTGAACCATGTCTACCTGCAAAGACCCAAGTAAACCTTGCGAGGAGGGGCAGCCTTGCATGAAGCGTGCGGAACAGAACGGGACGGTAATTATTTATATTTACTACGGAGTACGGAGTACAGTAAGACGGTGGAAGACGAAAGTCAGTGAGTCGCATTCGGGGCGAGCCGGTGACGAGCTGACCAGAAGTGAGACCAGGCAGATACGATACACGATATTATTACGGAGTATGTACGCCATGAGGGTTTCCATCTCTCCATCTCTTCCCAAATTAGAAACCGAAACCTGACCGCGACCTAGACAACCCGCCTAGCCACATCGCGCAGCATCGCCGTCCAATCAATGCTACCTCGACGTGGCGCTGGTTTGGAGCCGCCGCCATCATATCACAGCCATATAATACCTATTTCACTCGCCGGCGCTGCCGCTGCATGATGCATCTGGCTCGGTCTGGTGGTGTTGCGTGTTGCGTGCTGACGGCCGCGACGATCAGTTTTAGCCAACCGGCATTCATGGACCAGATTCCCGGTCGAGTCCCGGCACCCTTGCCTAACCCCCCCCCCCCCCCCCCCCCCCCCCCCCCCCCCCCCCCCCCCCCCCCCCCCCCCCCCCCCCCCCCCCCCCAAAGATAGACATACCAAATCGCCGACCGCATCTCCTCCTGCTCCGGATCTCAAACATATCTAGAAAAAGATAAAGACAGTCTGGTGCGTTCAACTGTCGCGTGTGTGCCATCATTCGTCGCACAACATACCAAACCTCATCCAACGGTGCGGTGCGTAGGCAGGTAGGCAGACAGCATGAGAGCTGGTATTGACTGCAATAACAAATAGCCGTGGCCTCTCCGCGCTGGCTTGCTTGTTTCATATTCGACCCGTTCTCACTCGATCCCTTCCTCCAAACTTTCACTTCTCCCATTTGCCAACAACTCGAGAGTATATACTCTGTATAACCAGTACAGCAAGTTCTGCCTTGATAATCACGAGTATAACGCCATACATATGTGGCTCTGTCGGCGCAAAAGCTAGAAGATGAACAACATCAAGGAGGACTTGCCCATGTCCATGATGATGGCCGCCTTCATCGGCATCGCATGGTACATCGGGGTGGAGATCAACATATCCTTATTCCTCCTCTTCAAGCGACGCCAAGGGTTGTACTTTTGGTCATGCGCTCTCACCTCGTGGGGCGTCATTCTACAGCCGCTGTTCATCATTCTCGCCGACTTTGGTGTGTGGAAGGATGCGGTGCCATCCATCACCATGATTTATCTGACATGGTTGATCATGGTCATCCCCCAGAGCTGGGTCCTCTACTCACGGTTGCATCTGCTGATGCGCACGGCATCGGCCCTGAGAGCCATCAAGTTCGTCTTGATCTTCAATTCGATTGTGTTTTCACTGTCGACCATTGTAATCGGCATATTGGCTGTACGTGCTCCATTACTTTTGTCTTTTGAAAACAAGGGGGCGTGAGTGAGATTTGCTGACAATTGCTCCTTGGCGTAGCAATCGACGAATGTAAACCCGGACCTTTCTTCCTTCAACCTCGTCTGGGATCGTGTCCAGCTCTTCGTCTTCTTCGCCCAGGAAACAAGCCTGAGCATCCTGTACATATTTCAGACACGCACATACTTGCGCGGGCGATCTCCACTGCGAGAGCGGTCATGGTCTGCGCCATCTTCCATGGCTGGCCACGAGCACCGGTCGCAAGCGAAGGAACAGAAAGCGGTGCTGTGGCAGCTCATTTACGCCAACACTCTGATCATCGTGCTTGACATTGTACTTGTTGGCATCCAATGTGCCAACCTCTTCCACTTGCAAGGGGCTTTCAAGCCGTGCGTGTATGGCATCAAGCTCAAAGTCGAATTCGTCATTCTGAACCGCCTCATCAATATCATCCAACAGCCTGCAAGTGGGGGAATCTACATCAGAAGCGAGCCCGAGATCAATGGTGGCCCGAGAGGGAGCGCCAGTCATGGTGCGAGAGACAACAGCAAGAAGTCGAGCGTGGACCCTGCGGAAGACATTGATGGTTTCCAACTGGCAGAAGGGGGGCATGGCCATGGCCAGAGGTCTCGAAGTCTCGAGAGCCAGACTCCAATCTACCACCAGAATACGAGGCAAGAATGCCGTCGGTGAAAAATAATAAGAACGGTGACAAAAGACGACTGTGCAGGAAGTGGATGAAGAAAGTCAGGATACCCCCACGGAATAAGACCAGGAAGCAAAAAAAAAAAAACAAGAGAGAGAGACAAACGAATAAACAAACAAATGACGACGAAAGGATTGAGGAACAGTCATGTGCAAGGATAGGTATTTTCATATAAGACTCGCAACTATTTACTTGATTTATAGTTTCATGTACCAGACTTTGTGTACACCAATATACCCGCACCGCTTCCACATCAACTGGTGCATCAGCAGGATCCTCTGGGCTTCCAACCCGGGGGCGCCAGCTCAAACCCGCCCACAGTAAACCCCGGCGCAACTAGAGAAGGAGACTCTACGTCAGTCATTGAATGCAGAAAGAAACCCCCTCAAGGAAGAGGGGCCATCATCTTTCATCGCGACTCACCCGTGGTGCCGACCAACGTCCACGGCCCAGCAGACCGTGCCCGCTGCCACACATGCCCGGGAACCACGACCTGCGGCGCCTGTCCATGGAAGATATCCGGGCCAAGCACATGCTCCGCGACGGGCGCGCCATCATCCCGCGACAGCGACAGCGTAAGCGGTGCCCCGGCATAGTAATGCCATACCTCTGCGGCGTCGACGCGGTGCCATTTGGAATGCCCTTCTGCCCCCTCGAGGAGGTAGTAGATGAGGGTGCTGACGGAGCGGTTCCCCCCGCCAACCACTCTGCTCGGATCCTCGAACGTCTGCGCGTAGTAGCCCCCTTCGACGTTGGGCGCGAGCCGCAGGCGGTCGATGACTTCCTTGGCGGAGCGCCCGTCAATCGGTCCGGCGACTGCGACTCCGAGGGGGAGAGCGAGCGCTGCGATGTAGCGCAGCGTTGGCAGGAGCATGATGGGCGGTGCGTTTTGCGTTTTGCGTTTTGCGTCTGCGATGGATTTTTGGCTTAAGGAGTTTTTTTTTAATAGAATAATTGTTGTTAGAAGCTTGAAGTCCCGAATCATCACCGTACTGTGTTTGAACAAGCATGGCGTTAACCGGCTGCGCGCTATCAATTGCGGCGCGGGCCGACCCGTTCGGGCCGACGGCGGCGCGGGCAGCGTGGGCCCCTATCACGTGGTACCCTTGGGCCCTCGTGTAAATCGCGCACTAACTAGTCCGTATGTAGGCGCGTTCCCTATGCCTTCTTTCTTTTCCTAAAGTAGACTAGAATATGAATAATACCTATTTGGTCGACCCCCCGACAACCCTACTAGTAGGCTATCTGTGATACCAACTAAAGCATTACTACTCTTAGAGAGCTACGAAAATACAGGGTATCAAGCGCTTCTTGAAGAAATATTATTTTCCATGTAAATTATTCGCAACTGGTACTTACTCATCCTAGCCCCTGTCCCTGTCTCCTTCATCTCCTAGCGAACATCCGACTCCCCCCTGTTCTGTACGGAGTAATCCGCACGTAGATTTGTAGAATAAGGGGTATATCGTACTTGGGACGAGGATGGGGGCCCACTGTCTGCACCTAAATCCCCCCACTTTAATCGTCTTCTAAGCCGATCAACATGCAACGACGAACTCCAGCCGGCCCGCTCAAACACAATGTTCTCTTCCACCACCCACGGGCCACTGACGCGCGGACAAGCTAGAGATGAGAGAACGGCTGGGGCTCGCCTTGTCGCCGCGAATACCCCAGTGAATATGACGACCCCCTGTGATAGCGGCTGGGGCCGGGGTCTTCCGCGGCCTCTACCGATCGGTACCCAGCCAAGATCAACTTTTGAAATTGGCTTCTCTGCCTTGCCGCCGTGCCGTCTTATTGCCAGGCCACGCAATCCCCATGTTGCTCCTACCGCGTGAGATCCGGGCCAACGTACGTGGAAAGCCTCGAAATGTCGGAATACAGGGGGGCAAACTCACGACGAACGAATGAGGGCACCACACGGATTGGGGGGGGGGAAAGGAAAGTCATGACATTCTTCTGCATCATGCTATGGGGTAGATAGATCCGGGACAGTCTGAGGAGGTGCACAAACGCGGAATGGAACGATGCAATGGGCCAGCAGAACGACGGACTTGCCGCGCCGTGCAACAGAAGCCCGATGATGCTCTTGCTCATTTCCCACAAGCAATTGTCTTTCAAAGGCTGAGGCTGAGTGGGATCAGTCATGGCCAGTCATCGCTGCAGGCAGGCTTATTTACAGGGTCATCTTTCCCAGCAGACGGTGCAGATGGCGCGCCACTGACCACACTCGAGTCAACTCGTCGTGAAGCGAAGCTGACAAGAGAAAGAAGCACCTGTTTCGACCTGAAATCATGTCATTTGTGTAGCGACGGGAGAGAGAGAGAGAGAGAGGTGGTTGACCACCCTCTGTTCCTACGCAGTCAAAAGCTGCTCAAAAAACCCGCCGAATCGGCCATCCGGGTCCCGCAGATGTATCTCCAAGATCCAGTGGCGCCTCAGACCATCCGCCCCAGAGCACTCCATCGACCTGTCGTTCCCCCTCGTGATGTAGAGCGCAATCCTGTCGCGAGGAATCCGCTCGTGCGGAAAAGACCCCACGATATGACCCGCGATGGGCGCGCCGAACCCCCAGCCATCAGCCTCGGCAGACTGCACAGCGATATCGTACAGCTCCTCTCCCGACATGCCGGGATTCGCGTCGTAGGCCCCCTTCACCTTGTTCCACATTGGCTCCAGGGCGTCGCGAAGCTTCGTCTTGGCAGCGTCGTTTCCCAGGACAAAGGTCCGCCCGAAATCAGCCTCCCATGCCTCGAACACGGGGCCGAGGTCGACCACCAGGATATCGTCTGCCTGGATGACGCGGTCGGGGGGGTTCTCTTCAAACGGACACAGGGTGTTTGGCCCGCTTCTGACGACTCTCTTGTGCCAGTGAGTCTTGATGCCGAAGAGATGGAAGCCCAGATCGTATATTTCTTTGCTGACGTCTTTTTCGCTCATCCCTGGCCGAACAAGTTGCTCCTCAATCGCCTTGAATAGCTGGACAGCTTTGCTTTCCGCGTCCCGGAGATACGACGCTCGCGCCGCCTCGTCAGAGATGACGGAACTAGGTCCCGACATTGTTCTTGTAGGGAGGGAGGGAGGGAGGGGGGGTTACTAAGAGAGCGCACTCGGCGGCAGTAATTGCCAACAACTACTCGTACGTTTCAATGAAACCTCTCGACGAGTCGCGACAAACCTGCCTGCCTCGTGCCGCATGGCGAAACGGTGGAGCTTGTGACTCTAAATTTAATCACCTGATCAAAAAGGGCATATCGCCCAAACACGTAGCCTTGACCAATTGCCTTGAAGCTTGATGGGGTCGGTCAGCTGCCATTTCTCAACGCGTTTCCCACGTTGAGAGTCAGTGAGTTGTTCGTGTCGCTTATTATTAATACCCCCCATGTTGCTCTATGCAATGTCTTCAAAACAACAAAACAACCGTAGACTCACCATCGATGTGAACACAGAACGCTGGCCTTGTTTTTCTTCTCTTCTTCCTCTAGAGCATAAAGCAAGCAAGTGCACAATCAAAGAGAAAGAAACTGGCAGCATAATTGTATCAAAACTATAAAACGCTGCAACTCTATAGAAGATGTATATGTAGTATACTACAAGAACCAGTGAGCTTTCAACAATGAATGAAAGCTACTACTGGGGTCAATTCAGGTAAATATGCGCCTGGCTGGAACGTATTAGCGGGTTGGCAGTCAAGCAACGCTGGTAGAAGTGAGTTCGTCCTCCACCAAAGGTGTCAAGCGAATCCTTGGGCTAGCTCTGCGTGGTTCGTCTTCGTCATCTTTGACCCTTGACGAAGCAGGTGTGAAATTACGGCTTCTTTTCATACCCTTGTCCGACATTATCCTGGCCGTCTCGTTGCCTCCCTCGGTATTAGAGCACATCTTGGTGACGTTACTTTTGTTGGACATCATAGACGCTGAACATTGTGCAGTTCCATCGCATCGATCTAGGTCTGCTTTCTGTGCGTCGACATTCCCAATAGGCAGGCTAGATCCGGATGGTATAATCATTTGCTGTGACACACGTCGCATCTCCTGGTGCTCATGATAATTGACTGCTGCTGGATTCCCTGTGGCTGAGGCGGGCACGGTATGCGTCTGACCGCGGTTTTCTTTCCGGGATTTCACATCTGCACATGGCCCTCGAGAAGCCGCGCGCAAATGGGAATGAATCGGCATTGGTTGATTCAGCAAAGAATTTGTCAACATATCTGCAAAATCTGGCAACGACGTGTTGTGCGTGATAATGGGATACCCCACAGCTAAAGTTGTTTTGTCAGCCTCTGTATTCAATGACTCCCATCGAAGAGCACGTACCTTCTTTCTCGCAACCCCCCATGTCTGCTGCGGTTGGTGTGTTGGTGGGCACTTTCAGGTTTGCTGTTTGTTTCTCTCCGTCGTGGGGTAAGTTGCCTGTAATCTGTTCGTCTAGAAACTGACTTCCCGGTCCAACAGGGATGTAGTCCGGCATGCTTGTATCACTGCTTGATATTCTATCAATCCTAGACGTAATGCCGTTGCGCATGAGATTGCCAGCCATGCCCAACCCCATGTTGTTCCAGTAATCAAAATAAGGAGCACTTGTAAACAGATCGGGATTCCTAAAGCCGGGATACGTGACTGTGCCACAGTTTGGATGCGTGGCCCGCCTGTTCCCAATGATCGTCGTTGCATTTGCCAAGTTTCCAAAATGATTCATAGGCTGCCCACTAGCGCTTGATTGACGTCGAGGAGAATGAGCATGTGATTCAGAGTCGTCGCCCTGCAACGTCGGAACTTCCATTTGTGCTGTATAAGGTGCTCTGCGCCACATGGAAGCGTTGGGCCATGCGATGGCTGACGATTCCAGTATATCTGCGGATATTGTAAGCGCCACGAGTTGCATGGCAGTACAGCCTACTGCTGTATGTATATCAGTGCTGTCTGGGGCGGTCAACATACCTTGAGGGGCATGCTGGAACGAAAAGGCAACAATGTTCTTTATCCTTTCGAACGGTGTGGTAACGGAATCGCGGGGGAAGCCCTCGCTCAGCACTACCTTGATGCGACCCAGGTCATCTGCCGGAACCCACCAATCCTGCTGAAGGAGCTCTTCTCTGAAGCCTGGAAATTTGAGAGGTTCGAGCTCGGTAGTCGCAGAAAACGCTTTTACGGTCAGCACGTGAAAAGGCCCTTTGCTTATAACGAGGTTGGCTTACCCCATGCTTGTGCGATGATATGTGGCCACGCACTCTTTGTACCTAGAGTCGTAGACCTTGGACAGTGTAAGCAATTCGATGCCGTGTATGTTTACATCTGCTACGCAAGCCTACTTACGCCACAAGCCTTCCATCTATCAACAGCCGAGCCTCAAACTTCATGCTCTCTGGGAATTGGCTGTATGCCTGTGCAGCCTGGCTCACGACTGGCGCTGTCCAAGAGTGAATCGAGACCTGAAATGGTGACCCGGGAGGTAGGCTTGGAACAAAGCAGCAAAGTGTCGGTAAAGCAGAGGGGCAGCCGAGTTGACGAGACTCTGGATTCGAAAAGTAAATTAGGGACTGCCCAGTTGAAGGATTCAGGGAGATGGACAGCGGTACCTGGATCGGGGACGACGTGACAGGCAACTTTGAACTCCTTGAGGGGAACTTTGCAGTCGTGCGGGAACAGCAATATGTCCCAATCTTCATATCGCATCTTGTTCAACAGAATAGAATATGCGTTTGACTTTTCGATTCACTGCCCTGTGATGCTCGACGTTGACGAATGGCTCGCCGTTGTTGATGATGAAAGCAGCCCCGGGTAACTCGTTGTAATAAGGTCAGAGACTACCAGATGCTGGACCATTGTGGATTTCCCGGCAAAAAGTGTCAGCGCAGAGGAAGCAAACGGGCTAAGATTGGCTACCTGGACAACAGCATGGCGTTCTTGCCGGCCCAAGGCCAAAGGGCTGCTCAAAGTAGCAGCGATAAGCGAGAATCAGACTGGATTTTGGGAGAGAAATTGCCGTTCAAGTGCAGTCGTGTGCCAACTGGTCGGTTTTGTGGGTTGCGGCCGCCACTACAGTGCTTTACACCTGTCAGTCACGTCTGGTCAGTCAAAGCTGCTGCGTGGGAATGGGATGCACCAGTCTGGCTGGGCCCATCGACTGGAGCAGCCCAACTTCCAAGATTCATGAAGCAGCTAGGAGATCCCACGTCGTTGCGTGCAGGCCGAAGCCGAAGGTTGCCCGTGGAACTTTCCGCGATTATTGTGGTATGGCAAACACCAAGGGGGCCATGACTCATGACAAAGAAAAGCTAGTTCGCGAATTGAGCTACTTGGCCCGAGAAAAAACATGCCGTAAGTTCGGAGGCCTCAATCAGAGTGTGCCTGACAACAGTAAGAGGCCGTTGTTTTACAGTTGCTCCCCTATTCCACGCCTCGACTATGTACAATCAACCTCAAACGCATTGTCAGCCCTCCGTATTTCAAGGCTCCTCGTCGCCCTCCTGTCGTGCCTGTGACACAGATTGTTAGCTGCTGCAATGTGATCTTGGCCGGGCTCTTAAGTCTCAAGTACTATACATACCCGCACAGCCCCAGGTCCGCCCAGCTCTCGCTCTAAACCGGCCTCGAATTCTCGAGGGTAGGCAGGCTGATCCGGGTACTTCAAGTATACCAGTCCTGAGACCCCCAGAAAAACCGCAACAAAAGCCCCAATCATTACCAATCCTGGGCCTGGCTTTGTCCAAGTGTACTCATGGGGTGAAAATATGCCCAGTACGTCATTGTCTTCGTGAATAGGTTCGCCAAAATTTCGACGTTCCTGAGGGTCCCACCAATTGGCATATGGATCTCTGAATTGACGCTTGATTCGAGGAGGGTTGATGTAGCCGCCGTTCTATTGTCGCTTGGTTAGCCATTACGTGAAGCTTGCGGCGCGGGGAGAGATGGTGGTGGCGAGCATGATAAGGTACGAACCATGCCAGGGTCGTCGGTCTCGGCCATCGTCTGGCGTTCTGGATACTTCGCATCAATGATCTTGCGGTCAGAGAGCGAGGCGGGTAGAAAGCCTCGGCGCTGAATCGTGGGAAGGCATCGAGTCGCCGCAATGTTTGAGCGGAAAGTGGATGACCGGACAATGCGTTGGGTGAGCATCTTGAGAGCGAAATCAGTGAAGATATCGGCGAAAGAGCAGTCAAATTCGCAGTTTTTAAGGGTCAGCTGAGTTTGGTGCGCACCTTGGGCGAATAGATAATGTCGTCGGTGCCCAATTGCAGGTCGTGACGTGACAGTCCGTGCATGACAGACAGCTTTCCGTCTCTCGTGAAGTTGAGCTGCGTTCGATGCTGCTGTTGATGCCTGAGGCGACATGTCGCTCATTGAAAATACAAACGTTGATTCGCGCACTAGATGATGACTAAGGCCAGCTTCTTCCGAAGATAAAGTGGGTCTGAGCCAGGAAGCAAGTGGCAGGGTGGGTTGGCAGACAATAGGGAGGAAAATCAGCTGTGGCTATGACAGCACAGCCAAGCCAAGGTGCTTTGTGACTGGCGAAAGGGAAGGTTGAGCGCAACCATGTCATCCGCGTTTCGATTTTCTCCCCATCTCAAAAGTTTTGCTAGGAAGCCGGCATTTGCTCACGAATTCTGCCGCAGCTCGCGCCACAGGTCTCTGATCATGTGCAAAACCTGTATGAATATCCGCTGAGACGCTACGCATCCGTAGACTATAATTTCTACCCTTCAAATGCTGGCCTCGCTGAGCTCACGCCTACTTGCGTTTCCGGGCTCTACGTTGCCATGATGCCCGAGACCGCGTCTCCCAACAACCATGTGGCCATCGAGGAATCCCAGAACCACGAAACAATCATCGCGACAGCAATTTCGCATCAAAATGACGTGGCATCCACCCAGACCATAGCAGACGACATTTTGGATGCATCGGAAGCGGATGCGCAAGCCGCTACAGACGCGCCGCTGCATACAAACGGCCACGTGCCGATGCAAACAAATGGTGACAACCTCGATCATGGAGCACAAGACGAGCGACCTGCCAAGAGGCGTCGTACGCAGGACAGCACTCCTCCTCCGACACCGTCTTCGGCGCGAAAACCTAAGCCTATATCCCCTCCTTGGAAAAAGATCGTTGCCGATGGCCCTACCAGATTTCAAGAAAATGG
The DNA here is from genome assembly GCA_024072835.1 of Epichloe amarillans. Classification (NCBI taxonomy): domain Eukaryota; kingdom Fungi; phylum Ascomycota; class Sordariomycetes; order Hypocreales; family Clavicipitaceae; genus Epichloe; species Epichloe amarillans. The sequence continues at coordinate 488,170 of CP099637.1, read as the reverse complement.
CCGCCGCAAGTCGGGTCGAATCAACACGTTGCCACTCGAACTGCAGCCACCAAGCACGAAACGATTGACACGAGGGGCCCTAGGAGCCAAGAGCTCATCATCACAAGCGAAGAAGCCTAGCACGACGCCGAACAAAATCCCGAGCAGCAAGCCGGTATCCGTCAAGAAAGAAACGCCCACAGCGAAGTCAGCCACAAGAAAATCTCATCCTGCACCTTCTGGCCCGAGAAGCACCCACCCGCGAACTCTACGCCGCCGTACGCCATCTCCATCCTCTCAGCCCACCAGGCAATCTACAAGAACTCGACGCTCATCCCGCTGGGAGGCAGCGCCAGACGCACACACCGAAACACTTGATTACGATTCAACGTACATATCACAAGATGACAGCGTGCAGCCACCTCAAACAAAGTTACGCGTCGGTTGCTCTGACATCGTTCCTTTGGTTCATCCGCATCAAGTCCGCAAGCGAGCCAAAATTGGTAGCGATTTTGATGATTTCTGGACCAGAGCTGGGACCATTGCAGTGGAGGATGGTGGACTCTTCGCCTCAGAGGATGGCCCTGTCTTTACTGATGAAATCGCCCATCGGGAGGCCCGCATGATCATGCGGATCGAACAAGAGGTTGAACACGGAGGGATTCTCTCCATTGGACGGTGTTCCCTCTTTGCTCCCGAGGGCGAGGAGGAAGTACCCAGACAATGGGCTCGGCAAGATCACTTGGTCAAGGCCATGGCCAACTTTCGTAAACTTCTACTGGCAGAGCAACAACGGCATCGTGCTGCAGCAAAGAAGCTCGCTGAGGCGTGTCGGGATGAATGGATGCGCAGGCAGCCTAAATCAGCAGAGCAATTGGAAGCAGAAATCAGAGAGAAATGGATAATACGGTATCGACTTGTTACTCGCGCCGTGTTCGGCCTTTGGGAGAATGTTCGAGCCCATGTCAATCGCCAACGTCTAGAGCAGTGGGAGGCAGAAGAACAGAAGCGAGTCAAGGCAGCTCTCAATGAGGCGGTCAACTTGTCTGAACAGAAGCTGCAAGCTCGAAGGAGCGGGCTCGACTCAGAACAACCGTCAGACGAAGACGGTGATGGTATTGATGATGATGACGACGATGACGATGACGATGATGATGGGTCTGATGATCTGAGCGTCAGCGCAGCCACCGAAGATGAAATTGATGGAACAAATTTGGCATCTGACGCCAGTGATGCTGACAGTGATGCTGACAGTGATGGTGGTGATGAGCTCGATAGCGATAACATGTCAAGCTCGGACGAAGACGACGAGGACGATGGTGGCGAGGGCGACGCAAAAGGTATTGCAGACGAAGGTCTGACACAAGAAGAGTTGAAGGCCAAATACGCTCATCTTCCGGACCTCAACTCAGACCTCAACTCAGGGCTCAACCCACGGACAAATATCAATGTTGACGCAAGTGACATAGGGGTCGACGCTACTGCTGGTGGTGGAGAAACAAGCGACGAATCAGTGGACATGGATGATGACATGTCCTCAAGCGACATGAACAGCGACGATGAGGACGGCGACGGACTTGGTGACGATGAGGCTGATGATGAATCAGACGACAATGAAACTGGTGGTCTTCTTGGTTTGTTCTTTGACAAATCAGAGCTCAAGCAAATAAAGCGGGAGGCTATTGACGAACCCGACACGAGCATCACAGAACACAGGAATGCAGACACTGTAATGGAAGACGCTACTGAGGAGACTCATACAGTGGCTGCAGATGCTGGCATTGATCATGAAGCGAATGCTACTCTCCAGAACAAGGACAAAAAATACATCACGACGACACAACAACCCTTAACCAACGGCCACGAGGGGAGAGAAAACCTTGCTGCCGACACATCCATCGGGGACTCCGTAGCGATTAACGGCGTCAACAAAGAAAAGCCAGATGGGGGCGAGATATTCGTGGAAAAGGATGTCAAGAATAAAAGCAGTGGTTTGCTGAATGGTGATCTGTCAATTCCCAAGTCGCACGGCGATCGCACATCTCGCTCACCATATGGCGAGGAAAATGCTGGGAAAGAGCCACATACTTCCAACCCGGAAACAGCCTCAGCTACGAGTGCAACAAGCCCTCGACGAAGCCACTCACCTCCAAGGTCGGAAGACAATCTTTCGGATGTCGAGATGCGGGCCTCATCCGAACTCGTCAGCACGAAGCAGTCAAGTAGCGGAGCTGATACACCACATTCATCTTCGTCACCTCACAAGACTGAAATTCCGTTCCTTCTTCGCGGCAATCTACGTGAGTATCAACATGATGGCTTAGATTGGCTAGCCGGCCTTTACGCGAACAATACCAATGGCATTTTAGCCGACGAAATGGGTCTGGGTAAAACCATTCAAACAATTGCACTTTTGGCTCACTTGGCTTGCCATCATCATGTTTGGGGCCCTCACTTGGTCGTCGTCCCGACAAGTGTCATGCTGAACTGGGAGATGGAATTCAAGAAGTGGTGCCCGGGGTTCAAAATCTTGGCCTACTACGGTTCACAAGAAGAGCGAAAAAGGAAGCGTCAGGGCTGGAATAACGATGACATTTGGAACGTTTGCATTACATCTTACCAGCTGGTGCTCCAGGATCAGCAAGTGTTCAAGCGCCGACGTTGGCATTTCATGGTGCTCGATGAAGCTCACAATATCAAGAATTTCAAGTCGCAAAGGTGGCAAACGCTTCTCGGATTCAACACTCGGGCTCGTCTGCTCCTTACCGGCACACCATTGCAAAACAATCTCACGGAGCTTTGGTCACTACTCTTCTTCTTGATGCCTGCTGAAAATGGTGTAGGTGGTTTCGCGGACCTGCAGGAATTCCAGGACTGGTTCCATAGACCCGAATCTCAAATTTTGGAAAGTGGCAGGGACCAGATGGACGAAGAAGCAAGGGCCATCATATCCAAGCTTCACAAAGTTCTACGGCCATATTTGCTTCGGCGGCTCAAAGCCGACGTGGAGAAGCAGATGCCAGCCAAGTATGAGCATGTCGAGTTTTGTCGTCTCTCAAAACGGCAACGTGAGCTGTACGATGGTTTTCTTTCAAGATCTGAAACCAAGGATACTTTGTCATCCGGGAATTACTTGTCCATTATCAACTGCCTGATGCAACTTCGCAAAGTTTGCAATCACCCAGACTTATTCATCGATCGTCCCATTATGACATCTTTCCGCATGTCGAGATCTATCGCCAGCGAGTACAAGTTCACGGAGCAGAGGCTACGATCTCTTCTAGGAGATGCACCAATGAGCACCGTCAACTTGGGGTTCCTCAATCTCATTCCCACACAGCATGAGCCATTGTCGAGTGTCGTTGCTGAGCGTGTGGCGCAACTGAGTTCGCACCGGCCACTAATGGACCTGCGAGAAGCACAAAAAAGCAGGGCTCAAGCAGCATACACAATACTCGATCCGTCGTCAGTAGAGTCCAGCATCTCATATCTAGAGAGTGCCTCACGCTGGGGTCGTTTTGAGGAATTGCAACATTGCGTCTACCTCAATGCTCTGCGCCGACAGCAGCGTCCCATCTACGGCAAAAACGTCATCGATCTGGTTTCTATTGACGCATACAAGCGTCCTTGCCGGCCGAAGCCGCGCCTTCCGCAGAAGCTCATGTCTTGGTTGGAGGGTGACTTGGCATCCATTCGCGCACTTATCCCAACACTCGTTGAGCGAGCCGAGAACCTGAAGTCCACGATTTCCAAATTTTCCTGCGTCACACCTCGTGTGGTAACACGGGATTTAGAGGAAGTCCTTCTTGGTCGCAGGGCAGTACAAGCATTCACAGACGAAGACCTCAAGCTCTCCGCACCAGTACGATGGGCTCCGTTCCTTCCGAAACAGCCTCCCGCAGACCCCTGGCATGAGGCTCGTATGACGCATAGCATCCAATTTCCTGACAGACAACTTCTCCAATACGACTGCGGTAAACTTCAAGTTTTGGACAAGCTGCTCCGCAAATTGCAATCCGGCGGTCATCGTGCTCTCATCTTTACCCAAATGACCAAAGTTCTGGACATTCTAGAGCAGTTCCTGAACATTCATGGACACAAGTACCTACGGCTGGACGGTGCAACCAAAGTGGAACAGCGGCAGATATTGACTGACAGATTCAACAACGATACGAGAATTCTGTGTTTCATACTATCGACGCGCTCTGGTGGCCTAGGCATCAATTTGACAGGGGCGGACACAGTGATATTCTATGACCAAGATTGGAATCCAGCCATGGATAAGCAGTGTCAGGATCGATGCCACCGCATCGGCCAGACCCGCGACGTTCACATATATCGCCTCGTCAGCGAACACACAATTGAAGCCAACATCTTACGCAAAGCATCGCAAAAGCAGATGCTGGATGACGTCGTGATACAAGAAGGAGAGTTCACAACAGATTACTTCAACAGAGTCTCGGCCAGAGACGCGTTGGAAGACAAGGTAGATTTTACCAGCGAGGGCGTTGCCGCCGCTGATGCTGCCCTGGACAGAGTTCTTGGTGGACCAGACACAAGCAGGGACCAGCGAACAGTTGGTCGAGCACTCGAGCAAGCTGAGGACAGGGAAGATGTTGCTGCCGCACGTATAGCTGAAAGAGAGATTCAAGCCGACGACGCCGACTTTACGGAGAAAGCCGGTGGCCCAGCCTCTGGAGCCTCGACGACGAGACAAGGAACGCCAGCTGGAAAGTCGGTGCTGGGTGGAGATCTGGACATGGAGGAAACGCCACCCGTCGACGATGGCGAATATGAATGCAACGCGTGGGGAGAACGCATGGGCAGCATCGACCAATACATGCTTGACGTCATGACCGAAGAACTGAAGTACACCAAACTGGAGCTGCCAAAGGACAAGAAGAAGAGCAAGAAGAAGGGGAGAGACACGAGAAAACGATGAGCTCACTGTGCTCGATGATGCTGAATTCTTAGTATGCATTCATCTACTCTGCGTACCTAACACGCTTTCGACCTGTACTATGTACCATGTTTTTCATTTATTTTTGGATCAGTGTACCTACCTGTACTACATAGTTGAAGCTTTCAAAGAGTGGTGTCTGGCGTGAGCAAAACAAAATTGGGTAAAGGGCATGCATTATTAATCACTGCCTCGCTTATAGGCGAGGCTTGCATGGGCGAGGAGTTTTGGTTTTGATAAGGGGACTTGTATGATATCGCGGTATGATAGGGATTGATTGTGATGATAATCCCAGCCATCCCTGACCTGTTTGCGAAGTGGAATTGTGAGGTTTTGAGGCGTACCCTAATCCATTGTTTACTCCTTTCCATCTGGCTTGTGTTCCTTCCACCAGCACACTTGCGTCCCTGACTTCGTCTATCTAATTGGCTCAACTCATTGTTCATTGTGCAATTCTCCACGGTTCGAGTGGCTCCGGTTCGAGTGGCTCCGGTTCGAGTGGCTCCACCCCTTTCATCCGCCTCGAAAACCGCCCCCGCCCCACTCCTGATTGTTCTCTGATCTGTTCAGCTGAAAACCCCCAACCCATTCCGAGGCGCCGCAACTCGCAGCTTCGTCACCGCATCAAGCACCATATATTAGACCGACGGAGGCCACACCCCACCGCATACTTTACGGACACAGTCGTCTCTTTTCTGCTCCTCCGATGCAAATGACGGATTTATCCCGATTGACTTGACGACTGCTGCTCTGTTCGCGCAGTGTCGGTGCGCACCGAAGGCATGCAGTCAGCAAAGGGGAAGGCTGACGTGCATGGGCGCAAGGCAAAGGTATCGTCATTCACCCTCGCGAGCTTGAAGTCGTGTCGTATCGTTCCCTAACCTTTGGTCTTTCTGTCGCCTTGCAGCTCGCCAATTCCTATCAGCAGTTGTTGGAGTACGTTTGCCCTCCCCTTCCGCCTCTTCGACTCTCCCACTGACCCACGACTCTGCAGCGAGTTTTCGAGCAGCGACCTGAAATCTGTGGGAAATTACACCCTTGGTCGATTGATAGGGAAAGGCTCGTTTGGAAAAGTCTATCTCGCAACACACAAACTCACCAATGGCTCCAAAGTACGAGCATGTCCGACGCTTTTCTTTTTTCCCCCCACAAGCCGACAACAACGGTCGCGCATGCGCTGTTGAGTCTGAACTGACTTCCTCCCCTTTTCCAACAGGTTGTACTCAAGTCAGCACACAAAGACGATGCCAATTTAGCCCGCGAAATACATCATCACCGACAGTTTGTTCATCCTCATATTGCGAGATTGTACGAAGTCATCATTACAGAGAGTTTGGTCTGGCTAGTGTTGGAGTACTGTTCAGGTAAGATGCTGCACCACGATGGCGTGACTCTCATTGCTTGGGGGCCATGTACTGACGGAACGCGGAAAAGGCGACGAGCTCTACAATCATTTGCTCGAACGCGGCCCTCTACCTGTCGCCAAGGTCCAGAAAATATTCGCCCAGCTGGTTGGTGCCGTTTCATATGTCCATCTACAGTCATGTGTGCACCGCGATTTGAAATTGGAAAATATACTGCTCGACAAAAACGAGAATGTCAAGCTCGTCGACTTTGGTTTTACGCGGGAGTATGAAGGCCGGACCAACTACTTGCAGACTTTCTGTGGGACAATATGCTATGCCGCCCCCGAGATGTTGAAAGGGGAGAAGTACGCGGGTGAAAAGGTCGACGTTTGGAGTTTAGGCATTATTCTGTACGCGTTGCTCTGCGGAGAGCTACCCTTTGACGACGATGACGACAATGTAACGCGAACAAGGATCTTATCCGAAGAACCCAAGTACCCTGACCACTTGACTCCTGATGCAACGTCACTGCTCAAGTCCCTGCTGTCAAAACGACCCCTGCCACGACCTGCCCTCGCGGACATCTTGGCTCATCCTTTCCTCGCTGAACACGCCCCGGCCCAGCAAGCGATTCTTGATGTAAAGGCGCATTCGCCCTTTGTCTCGGCCTTGGAAAGGGACTGTCTTCATCGGATGAAAAGCGCTGGGGTGGATATTGACGCAGTAATTGAGAGTGTCGTGGCCCAAAAGTGCGATGCACTGGCTGGCTGGTGGACACTGCTTCTGGAGAGAGAGCAGCGAAAGATGCATAGGAGAGAGCGGAAGCAAAAGGAAAAGGAGCTCGAGAAGAGCCTTCGAAGACTATCAACTGCTTCTAGCCGACTTGACCGCAGGGCCTCTGTGCTTCAGGATGTGGATGAAGACGGTGGTCTGACCAGCCAATTTATAAGGCTCAGGGAACATGGCTCGAGGCGCGGGCGTTCAGAACGGCGAAGCGCCAATTACTATGGAGATTATACGGTTTCAGATTTGCCATTGCTCCCAGAGTCGGGAAGGTCTCGCGATGACATCCCCCCGACCCCGATCGATAAAGACTCCATCCGATCCGCCTCGACTTCCCGACATCGTCGACCGATCCCACCACCCAAGGAGGGGGTGATCCGTAGTGCTCGATCCCGTGGATCGACGTTGCATTTGATAACAACCTCGGACACCATTGGAGTCAGGAGCGATGATGGCGCAGCGCAGAATACTCAGCAAAATGGACAACACAAGGCGAGAAAGAAGCCTAGTCAGGCCATCTTGGCTCATTGGAAGACGTTGTCGCATTGGTTTTTGGAGAACACCACAAAGCGAAGAAAGGGCCACCAGCGACAGACTAGTCGGAGCACCCCCAACTTGCATCACAAAGACTCTCAAAATGGAAATGAAAAGGACGTTAGCCCCCGGCCACAAACGAGCAAATACCCGACGACCAGTTCGGACAATAGCGCCCAGCTCACGGTGCCTCTGCCAAAAGGAGTGGTCTCCAATGGTCGAGCCAAGGCGCCAGCTATCGGACAAAGTGGCATACCAGGCAGAACTCCCTCTGGCTCCTCTTTACGCGCCCCCTTTAATTCGAAACCTCTGCGACCCAGGGTTGCAACATCATCCTCTTATAAGAGACAATCTCTATCTCCAGCACCCCTGACTCCTCGATCGACTATGCGAAGATCTTCTGCCGGTCTGCGCGGTAGGAAATCAACATCATCATCAGTTTCTTCCGTACGATCAATGCACCACCATGGCCATTCGCACTCGAAAGCATCTTCAACCAGCTCGACAGGGTCTGTTTCTACGTGCAAAACGCCGCTCGGACGTGGGCAGTCACCGCATCATTCAGTCAAGGTGTTGCCGGCTACACCGACGACGGTGACCTCGTTCCCGTCCAACATTCGGCTTGTTCGAGGGTCGCCAGCTCCCGCGCCGCTGCGCTTGTACGATGAAGGCATGCCGAGCGAAAATAAGCGACCTCCTGGCTCACCCAATCCCTTTGCATCAGGGGTCTTATTTGCCAAGCGGAAGAGAAATATCTTCAAGGGTCCGTCATTGAATCTTGGCAGCTCAGGCCACCATGGCAGCCGGCATGCCAGCTCTGGCTCTCATTCAAGAAGCGGAAGCGGATCGGCACTCGGCCGACGATCTGGCGAAATTCCTGGCATACAAGAGGAAGACGAAGAAGCCGCGGTCGAAGAAGTTGAGGCAGAAGGTGATGAAGAAGTTGAAGAAGTCGACTCGTTCCAACCCGTTGTGGGCAGACCAGATGAATGGATTGAGGAGCAGATTTTGGAAGCCGAACCACCTCGGACGCCTGCACCAGGAACTAGAGACGGCAACAGCTGCGGTTGTTGGTCAAGAAAGCAAGGCTGACTGACGCCTGACATTCACCGTGGTCTAGAATCAGACTTTGGTTTCGTCATGCGTCCAGGGTTCTTGGGCCGAAATCGAGCTAAGGAACCCAGTATTTGACGCACATTTACGAGGTAGTAGCATTTCTTCATCCCCATGTCCATCTTTCTTCCATATGCGAATGTACATATACTTTTGTGGGAGGCACTGAGTGCCACCGCTGCAGGCAGACCGTACCTCTGTGTTGTTTTGCTCCCATTTTTTCTTTTGTAACACGGAAATACACCAGGCAGGTGGACGAGGACTGCAGGATTGGGAGGAATATACCCGCGCAAGGATGTTGATACTGTTCAGTAGGACTTGGAGGAAATACACCAGTTGCATCATGTGGCCGACCTTGTACACCAACAGTTCATCCCTTCCAAAGCATCGCGATGATGGTCTTGCGTCCGAGTTTCCAATATCGATCCATAAGCCCATGACAACAACGACAACAACGACAACAACAACAGCATAAAGGGTATATCTTCCAAAACACGCCACACAGCCCGCCTAGATGTGTATGCAACCCAACCCAAACCAACCCAAACGTTGACGCGAACAAACAGCCCTTTATAGCTAGCCAGCCATTTCATTACTCATCGCGGTCATGCCTCGCGCTTTCTCGTCTCGCGTTCCGTCTCATTCTGTCCACAACACCCCGATCTCTCTTCCCTCAACGTGACCCAGACCCAGAACCAAGCAATCATCTCAATAAAGGCGAATGTGAAGAACACGCGGTTCTTCAACCCATCGCCTCCCCATCCCGCAGCCTGGTAAGACGGGTTGTACCCACCTCTAGTACGGTATCCGGCACCGCCATAGATGGGCGAAGACGGGCCAAACGCGTAAATGTAAAACGTCAAGAGAATCGAGAACAAGGCCCTGACCGGCGCTGCAATGTATTAGCACCGCAGGAGCTTCCCATGACCAGATGATCTGTTCGAATGCGCAGAGGGGGGGGGGAGAGAGAGAGAGAGAAGAGAGAGAGAGACATACCCTGTGTCCCCCAGTAGTAAAGCGATCCCAACTCCTCGGGCATAGAAAAGCTCAACAGGTCGCTGAAGCCGAAGAAGGCGAGGACGGAGCCCAGGAAGGCGAGGGCGTGGCTTTGGGCGTCGAAGCCGCGGCCGTGGGGCTGGGTTCCGTCAGAAAGAGGGTTTTGGGGGTCTTGGATGTGAGGATGGGAGCGAGCAGGAATTTTACTCACTATGCCCATGCTCTGGCCGAGAACCTGCACGAGAATCTGGTCGGGTATGCGGCGGGGGTTGGTGATGAAGATGAAGCCGAGGGTTATGTGGAAGAGGGATATGGATGTGATGAGGGTTTTGGAGGTGATTATTGCCATGGTTGCTTGGGTTTGGGCTTCTTGGGGGGGCGGCGTGATGCGGTGTGTGGTATTTTTATGGAAGAGGTCTGGGCGGATATGTTACTTTGATTAAGGGACCGTGGTTCGAACGAGGTCGCGGTCGGTGGGAGCGAGGTAGTTCGGATGGACGAAGCTGTCACACGATAGAATTGAATGTACAAGGTGTACAAGGTGTGTTTGCAGGCGACAACGACAGGGGGTTTCTCGAAATGTGGCCAGGCGGGTTTGGAGCTGCTGTGGTGGGGGTGGAGCAGCGGCCATTGTTAGTGGCATGCTTCATGCTTTCTTTCAGACGGCCCGTCACAATATCGTGCACAATTTGAAATCAGATCATCGAAACCACAAACACCAAAAACGGCTCACTGTACGGCTCCGTATTATAGACGAATTTTTTTTTTTTTTTTCCCCGGGCATGAAACCTAGGTCGTGAGAAAAACCCATCCCGCTCGCCAACCATGGCTACTTCCATAGACAGGGCCAAACACATCAAGTACTGGCAGCGATGCTTCACGTCGTATCTTCCGTCGCCCTACACGGCCAACGACTCTACCCGCCTCACGTTTGCCTACTTCATCGTCTCGGCCTTGGATCTCCTCTCCGCACCGCTTACGCCCCGGGACCGCTCATCCATCCGCTCATGGGTTCTGAGCCTCCAGCACCCACAAGGCGGCTTCTGCGGCAGCCCGACTCACATGCTGGCGGGCCAACACTCGACAAAGGCCTCGGCTAATTTGGCTGCCACCTTTTTTGCGCTGCTTCTCCTGGGCGTGGCGGCAGAGACGGACGACGAGGCCGCCGCAGCGTTTGCTGGCGTAGAGCGGAGGAAGCTGCTTCGCTGGATGAAGAAGCTGCAGAGGGAGGATGGAAGTTTCGGCCAAGTACTGTGGGATGGCGAAGCCGTGGGAGGCAGAGACATGAGGCATACCTACCTGGCGAGTTGCATTCGCTGGATGCTGAGAGGAGACGCGAAGGAGGGGGACAGTGCCCGGAAGGAGGAGGAGGAGGAGGAGGAGGAGGAGGAGGAGGAGGACATTGATGTGGACGGCATCATCCATCATGTTCGCCATACACAGGTAGGCCGGCAGGCTGAAGGCGGCGAGATGCACGTTCTGACAATGCTAACATCACAAGACGTACGATGGCGGTGTGGCAGAGGCCTCGGACCACGAGTCTCACGGTACGTAACTACGCCGAGGGAGGAAGGGAGGAACCCGGATCAACAAGATTGACGCTGACGCATTGACCGACACAATGAACTGATCAGCTGGCTATGCGTACTGCGCCATTGGTGCTCTATACATGCTTGATCGCCCGCCGTGCTCGACGTCCTCCTCGCACAGCAGCTCTGCTGTCGACAAGGGCGTGCCGGACCGGGCAGCTCTCGTTCGGTTCCTTGTCCACAGACAGTTCAATTATCTCGCCAAAGAAGAAGAAGAAGACGACGACGAGAACAACGAGAACTTTGTTGAAACCAGGTTGGGCGATTCGTCGTCCTTGGAAAACGGCTGCACGCACGTGGGATGGAACGGACGATGGAACAAGAAGGCCGACACGTGCTATTGCTGGTGGGTTGCCGGCACGCTCTCGGTAAGGTTGGCGCTGGCTCCGAAAGGAAAAGCAAAGAAGCATGCTCATCGGTGATAAAAAAAAAAAAAACACTTTTTAGATGATGGGCTCATTTCACGCCGTCAACATACCGCCGTCACGGGCGTATCTGCTGGACATTACGCAGCAGCGCATCGGCGGCTTCTCCAAGTACGCGGGCGGACACCCGGATCTGTATCATTCGTATCTGGGCCTGGCTGCGCTGGCCCTCACGGGCGACGAGGACTTGAAGGACCTGGATGTTGGGCTGTGCTGCAGCAGGGAGACTGTTCGGAAGATTCAATTGGCGCGAGAGGGATTGCTGCGAGAATGTGCGGATGGAAGGGCAGAGCGCGGGAGGGGAGAGTTCTGGGGGAGCATTCAACAGCAGGCATGAAGCCATGGCATCCTAGATTTTTTTTTTTTTTTATAATGGCCGAGTTTGCTTCACAGAGCAAAAGGACGCGCACAAGAGTGACGGCAAGCTTTTTGATTCTTCTGATTACGCGCTGTTTCGTGAAAGCGGGTGAGCTGCTTGACTGAGTGAGTTCACCTTGGGCTTCTTCGGCAATGCCAACGATTTGCCGAGATTCTCCCGCGAACCACAACGAACGACATGAAACCCTCATTGTTCAACAAACAACGCACACCACCACACAACACAAGCCATGTCCTCCTCGTCGCAACAAGAATCCGGGAAGGACCCGTGGGACAGCGAAGCCAAAGAAAAGTTTGAAACGTGCGCCATGCTCGGTCGCATTTGCCCGCACCGTCCGCTAACTGTGTTTCAGAAAATCCAAAAGCAAGTTCTACGATCCTTGCCAGGAAGCAGCGCAGCGAAGCTACAGATGTCTATATCGCAACCGAGGGGATAAGGCCATGTGCGGCGAGTATTTTCAGTACGTGAGCCTCTCCGGTCATGTTCCGTGACGGGGTCATTTGTGATGCACGGTGGACGCTGATCTGATGGGATGGGATGGGGGGGAGCAGGGCGTATAGGGATTGCAAGGCTGCGTGGGTGAGTTTGCCACGATTCACATACAGCATGGAAGCGATTCTTGTCTGACTCGCATTCTGCAGACGGAGCGACGAAAGAAGGAGAAGGGCGGCTTCTTTGGGATGAACCGCGAGTGACGCGGAACACAAGAACTTGGACTGGAATTGGGGTTTGTGTGCGTGGATGTGACGTCGAGGGAGAGTTGTTGTGATGTACTGTGACGCACGGCTTGTACAGGGCCCTACGTGCGTGGCTGGTGTAGTGTAGGATTTCGTGTACAAAAAGGCATATATAATAATGGTGATGCCCCATTGCCAAGGAATGTGGCATGGCATGGCGATGGAAGCTTCAAAGGTTGCGGTCGAAAGTCAGGTTCAATTGGGGAAGTGCACTATTTATTCCCACCACTGCCTGATCAAATAGCAAACAACTTTCAAGTGCTGGTTCGCATCCAGACATGGCCAAAAGGTGAAGAGTGTTCCAATCCGACCTTGGTATCAAATTGTGATTTGGCGTACAGTGTCCGAAACACTGTCCAATGTTCCAGACAAGCAGCCCCCCTCCAGGCAGCCCCTCGAGCGCAGCCCCTCGAGGCATGGCCACAAATGTCTGCCCCGCCAAAAGGGTGCAGATGTCAAACTGCAACTGCAGAATTCAACGTGAATCCCGCCCGTCTTTGGCCGCATCAACCAACGCCTCTCACATGTCATGAGCCGCCAACGCCCCCGTCTCAGAAACGGGACCGATCTCCAGCTCCAGTCTGCTTTTCAAGATGGGAACTGGGCTGCGGCGATGCGGCTTGCCCAGCAGCGGGCGCGGACGTTCAACGACCAGTACTTTGAGGTGAGCACGTTCTACGAGATGGATGCAGTCGGTCAGTCTGAAATGCTTCGCATGGCCCGCTGACATTGGAGATTCCAGATTGTCAAGCTCTGCGCTGAAAGCCAGTTGGATGACCCCCACTCCAAGTTCGTCGCTGTTGCTGCCATTGGCAAGTTTGTCAAGGATGGCACCGTGGTCAAGGACGTCGATGCCATTGACTTGTTGGAGTGGTCTACTGTCGAATTGATGCCCGAAGAATCCTTTTCAGAGACGATAGGCCAGCTGAGGGTGAGAGCCGTCAAGGCTGCGCCCAAGGACAAGATCGCTGGTACGAGGTGTTTGCAGTCGTGTCTGTTGCACTGGGACTTGAATGCCGCTCAGCAAGTGCGTATATACTGGCCCTAGTTGTAGGAAAAGGGAAAAGAAAAGAAAAAAAAAAAAAAGGGGGGGGGAAGAAAAGGAATGGAAAGGAAAAGTCACCATTTTCATACTGATGGACTGCATAGATTGCTGCGATCATCGATAGATCTTTCCCTCAGGATAGGGACTTCATGTTCTGGAACATTGTCATTACTCACATGTTGGCGGTATGTCCCCACGCCCGAATTGAATGGCGGTCGCGGCCTTGGGCTGACGTTGAACCAAGAAAAGCAGCCAGGCGCCGCCTGACAAGAAGAAACTGTATGCAATGCTCGCACAAAAGCAAATAGAGCGGGCAGCGCAACTTACCGAGCAGGCACACGCATCGCAAGCGGAAGAGGGGATGCCCGCGCGAGGCGTCAAGTCTGAGCAGGAAATGCTGTTGCTTTACGACATTGTAGAAACTCACGGAACTCCCGAGGATTTCAGGAAGCTCGTTGATAGTCCCGTGTTCTCGCCAGTGGCGCAGTTCCGAATGGGGAGAAAAGAGCTGTTCCGACGGGCTGCGTCCAAGTACAGGAAGTCGCAACAATGGGGAGCGCTGTGCGATCTGTGTCACGAGTGTCTTTCTGACACGGGAGAGGATGGAGAACTGACGCTGTTGGCTTGCGACTGGTCGACATGGAGACAATTCCTTGAGGCTGCTGCCCATCTGAAGGGCACCGACGCAGGGTATGTGGTTTTTTTTTTTTTTTTTTTTTTTTTAGGTGACTGTGAACTAGCCAGCTGACAAGTGTGTAGAATTAGAATGGCTGCAAAACTCCAAGATTTGCTGATGAGAATGGCCAAGTCGAAAAGTCTCAAACCAATCTACAAGAGGAACGTACTCCTGGCCAAAGTCTCGGCGGCCTTCACACTCGAGACTAATGACCAAGCGGACGTGGTCAACGACAAGCCGTCATCTTCGCGCTTGCAAGAGCTGCTCCTCTATATTGACAGCCAAAAGACAAGCATTGCGTGTTTCGACGACGTCAAAGAGTTGGTGGAGAGGTTGGACGCCAGTGGCCTGAAGCACGTTGCTTACACCTACGTGCCGGAACTGGCAAGGACTGCCAAAGACCCGGTGGCTTCTGCTAGGATCCATCTTCTTTCTCTTAAACTACAATACCTTCTATCGACCTGCCCTATTTCACAAGCTCAAGTCGCCGCCGACCTCCCAGCGTCCAAATGCGTCGTCTGCCACTCCGAGTTTGAGTCGGAATCATGCGACTCGTGCCTTTCAAAGACATCTTCGGCTGCTTTGAAGACGTACAAATCGGCAACAGAAGAGTTCAGGGGCCATGCAGAGGTTGAAAATGAAATCCTGCCGGAGCTGGCCCTGGTTGTGGCGCTGTGCCACGTTCAACTGGCTTTCCGTGGCCGACCAGGATACGTTGCCGCTGAAGCCAAGTCAGAATATCTCGTCCGGGCTCTCCTCATGCTAGAACATCAGGCCTTCATGACCCCGAAACACAGTCAGATCTGCCTGCTCCTCGTACGATTACATGTCCTCCTCGGATCAGCCCACCGATGTCGCGAGATCTGGCAAGGGCTGGGCGTGAAGCGGACCATTGTTGACTCGCTTGCGCCCATCTTTTACGATAGGCTGTCAACCGTTGCACCGATTGTTCTTGACCCTTCAGATAACTGGGGCTGGGATCTGGTTGAGACGTTGCGCGGCCATTTTGCGAATTGCTTGAAATTGAGAATGCCGAGGAAGCTGATCGACGCATTCGAGGCGGGTAGCTACGGCAGCATCATTGACATGCCAAGATACACTGACAACCTGAGGTCGGGCTGCACCAGGGCCATGAGTTTAGTGGAAGAGGTGAGGGCGGATAGGTTACTGGGCGAGCCTTGCGGCGAGTTCTTGAATGATGCTCGCTTTTGTAAGTTGTTCTGCCCGAGAAGATACACGCGAGCAAGCGCTGACGACTATCCCAGACGAGGTGCCCGACGATCTCGAGTTGAGAGTCGCAGTCGATTACGGATCATTTCCGTCCTGGGCGTCGAGTGCATCGATGGCACTGCATGAGCGCCTGAGTCTTGGACCAGGGCTTTCTGTAAGTCATGCGTCCCGTAAAAGCCTGGGACGCAGGGAGACTGACGGCGAGGGAGACAGAGCACACGCGTTCATCTGTCACTGCTCAGCGAGGCCTTCCAAAACATTCTCGCCTACAGGCCGCCGACCGTATACAAGACGACGGCTGCGGTCATGGGCATCGACAGCACCTTTGTCATGGAGACGATGAGCCGGCTCAGCAACTCCATGTCCAAGTTTCTCGGTAACGCCTCGAGACACTGCACGCCGAGCGAAATGTTGTACTACGACTCGGTGCATCTGCTAGCGACCTTTATCTCCCTGTGCGTCAGCATTGACCGGTCCGCGCCGCTTCCCAGCGCCTTTGGCCAGATGGCCGAGGCGATCAAGGCCTCCATGGCCGGCCAACTCGATGGGCTGCCCAGCCCAGCCGAGTCCACCGAGAAGATGGTTTCCACGCTCCGCTCCCTGCACCAAATCACCATGCTCCGCGACACAGCCATGGCGACGAAGCTCGCCACGGCATGGATCCTGACATTCAACGAGCGCGAGAAGGAACGCGATCGTTCGGGAAGTAGCAGTTTGCCCAAAGACGTGGTCGTCCAGGCCAAGAGTCTACAGGCTTGCGCGGAATCAGCTCTCAAGGAGGGCAAGGCAGTCATGTCGTGGTTGAAGAAGGAGGTTGGAAACGGGGTCGATCTAGGTCGGAACCTGAGAAGCTGGGCGTTTGAGGACGGGGGCAACGAGCTGAATGATTTGGTCGAGGACGGGACGGTCAAGGAGCTGGTCGAGAGCTGGAGGCTCAACGCAGGAGGATGGGGACAGGTAAAATGGGAATAGACGAAAAAAGTAAAGACCACGTCAATGTTGGAACCTGTTGAAGTATTCCCCCTCTAGTTATGGCTGCCGGCATGCTCTCTCACATCTCTTTGGGAAACAACAAGGCCTCGCAAAGTCACTCACTAGATACCAAGTAGTAGGTACTTGCAGCTGCATAGACGGCACACTTGTATAAAATGGACCTTTGAATAGGGGATGTCGAACGCACACAAGCCCAATGTAGTGACCGCAGCACCGCAGCACCGCAGCACCGCAGCGAGTGCCTCATCTTTAGACTCGGGGGAAAAAAAAAAAAACCCTAGCCACTTCATGACGTGCCATGATGAATTGGAAAAAAAAAAAAAAGTTCCCAAGATTGCAACATGCGCATACGCAACCCAGTATTCTTGTGAAACTCGCAATGCCAGACATGACCCGTCTACGCCACCTTGACCGCATCGCTGCGCTCAGCCTTCTCAATGAGTGGCGGAGGGCGAGGCACCTTCCTCATAAAGACGTATCGCTTGATGAACCACGGAAGCCACACGGTCAATTCGTAATGTATAAACGTCTTGGTCGGCACCGAAAACACCTCTGTGAGCCACGTTAGGAATAATGCGCTTCGCGGAACAAAGGACTGACGGGCGGCTTACGGTCCAGCTCTTCCAGAGTGAGCTGCTTCGTCTCTCTGACGAAGCAGAAGATCATGACCCAGGCGATGAGGTTGAGGCCGGCGTAGAAGCCGACTACGACGACGATTATTAGCGATTCCATAAGGGACCGAACACATCCGTCTATAGATGGGGGGGCACGTCGACTCACAAGCACCGGTCGAGGTCATGACCGTCTTCATGCGCGGGAACGTCAAGCCGAGAATACCAGCTGCGATGAAAGGGGGGGGGGGGGTTAGTTATTATTATTGTTGTTTCCAGTGAAAGCGGTGACATGATCAAGGTTCGAGTCGAGCACAACTTACCAAATGTGTTGTTGATGCAGACGGCCCAGGCCATGCCTTGCTCACGCTGGATCGTGGGGAAAACCTCGGCCGAGTATTGGAAGGCAACGGGCCCTTCACCCAACGAGTAACAGATGGTGAATAGATAGACGAACCTGGTCGTTCGTATCGCGGTCAGAGACTTGCTCGTGTTGATACATTGTTTGTTGTTTTGGGGCGAAGAGGGGGAAAAAAAAAAAAACATCCATCAGCTCGTCTACTCACAGAACCACCGGCCCAATTCTTGCCCCGCGCGGTCGGAAGTCGCCAGCAGGATTCTGGTTCTCATCTGTCGGAGCGATATGGTAGGCCCCGTTTGGAAGAAGGGAAAGTCCGGCGGCGAGTAAGAAGATGCACATTAGAGGGAAGGTCTTTTTTTTAAAAAAAAAAAAAAAAAAATAAGAGAATTAGCGTTTCTTCAAGACAAGAGAATCTTGGCCCATTCTTGAACAAGCACGTACAATCATGGTCAGCGTTCTTCGACCCTTGGTATCAATGAGGAACAGCGTCGGAATAGTCGACACGACCTGAACGGCCCCGTAGCCCAGTGACGCGTACAACGCCTCCGTCTTGCTGTACCCGACGCTCTCGAAGATGGATGAGCTGTAGAAAGAAATGACTGTCGATATTTTTTTTTTTCCCCCAGAATCAGCTCACGCGAAAGAAGAGAGAGGGGTTGACGGGGAAAGAATGACGCGCAATAAACTCACTGTTGATGCCGCACATTTGCTGAGCAATCATGACGGTCGAGGCACCATAGTTTGCTCGTCTGATTCGGGGCACGGCGAAGCAATCCCACAAGCGAGAGAAGTAGCCCGAATCGCCCGTTTCCCTCTTCTCCACCTCGTAAATGACGTGGGAGTAGTAGAAGTCTCGGGCCGCAATGATGGGGTGCGCCCTCAGACGCAGCATGGACTGGAACCCCTCGGCATGCCTGTCGTGCTTCATGAGCCAGCGGGGGGACTCGGGACAGAAGAAGATGCCGATCAGGAGAAGGAAGGAGGGAATGAAGGCGGAGCCGAACTGGAGTCGCCAGGCTATTTTGCCAGTGTCCTTGACAATCACGTTGGCGGCGAAACCCAAGAAGATGCCTGCGACAACCCACAGCTGCCAGAACATGACCAAGGCCCCTCGCGTCCTGGCAGGAGCCATCTCGGCCGAGTAGATGGGAACCGTGGCGTTCTTGGCGCCGATGCCGATGCCCATGACGAATCGTGCGGCAAAGAGGCCTTGCCACGACTGGGCACAGGCTGAGCCGATGGGAGTTGCGGTGAGACACGCTGCAGTGAGGAAGATTTCACCCCTTCGACCCAAGTAGTGGTTGAGCGGATCGACGATGAATGCGCCGCTGAGATATAAAAAAAAAAAAAAAAAAAAAAAAAAGAGAAAGTGAGTCAAGGGTTGCGATCCTCTTCACTTGGCCATCCGCGCGTGTTCAAGGGGGAGGGGGGGGGGAGGCATACATACATGAGACCGGCAGTGAGGAAAATAATGGAGTTGATCAAGCCGACGATCCACTCATTCCTGCCCTCACCCGTGAGACCGAACTCCTCGGGAAACGACAAGTTCGCGCCGTTGGCTCCCGTTTGATCCCATCCTTGGGTGGCCGCACCGATGGCACAAAGACTGATGGAGTACCACAGCATGACTGGGCCGTGCCACTTGTGGTCTCTCTCGTACATGAGTGCGCTGCGCTCATCGTCGTCGAGAGCCGAGACCATCTCGAACCTCTCCGGGTCGCGAGCAACGAGGGCCGCTTTGCCAAAGAGCTCTGCGTGCTCGGGCATGCCGTGGGCTTCGGCAAATCCGAGGGCTTCACGGACGGCTTCCTCTTCTGAGCGGCGCTGCACATTGTAGCACGTCAGTCACACGATTGCCCTGATCCATGAGCCATGAGCCATGGCAGGCTGAACCGGTACCTCTTATCCTACCTTGAGGGGATTCTCGACAATGTTGAGCGCGACGGACTCGCGACGGCCGTTTCCGCCGGCCAAGTGCGGGTCTCCCCCGGACGGGAGAAGGTCTTCGTCGCGGCGCGATGTCTCGGGGAGATGCTCATTCTTGGACCCCTCCTTCTTCATGGCGTGTGTAGCGCGGAATGTCTCGCAGATTGACAATGGGTCGCAATCAGAGAGCAAAGACAAGAAACGAATACTATGAGGGGAATCCGGGGAGAAAGGGGGGGGGGGGGGGGGGGGAATCGGGCAGATAAATGAGAAATCCGGAGGACGATGAACCATATTACGGATCCATGCATGGGAAACCATGGGAAAGCATGGGTTTGCAGACAGGCAGCAGGATTCCCGGCCATTCCAAGCATTGGATTGGTGTGATTCCGCCCATCATGCACAACGTCGCACAACGTCGCGAACAAACGTCGTCAGCCGCACCCCCCGCGGGCCACAGCCGAGCGATCCGAAAGGCACGAGACGCGCTGCTGACTAAGCGACATGCAGCGACATGCAGCGACATGCAGTAGCGCCCTTGTCAGCTGGCTGTGCATCCCTTTCTGTGCATCCCTTTCCCCGGCAAACCCCATGTGGCCAATCAGACGTAGTCAATCCGTATGTAATCCGTATTACATATTACAGGGCCATGCGCCAAGCTCTGCAGACAGCCACAAGCGTCAGCGGGGGTCAGCGGCATGGCGCGCGGGGATAGACGCGTCGGCAGTTGGTGTAGTTGGTGTAGTTGGTGTACATGGCGACTTGTCAAGCGGGCACCGTGTCACCATCTGCGCATCGTCCAAGGTGTTGTCGCAGATGTTTTGCTTGCTTCGTATAATCCGTAATACGTCGTAAAATCGGGCAGATCAGTGTGTGCTTTCTCCATCGCGTAGTATTACGCTTTGGTTGTGCAAAAGAGCCTGGGTCTTGGCGGGTAGCCATCGTAGGTAGCACCGACATCGATTCAGTCTTCCCTCCCCACGCCTCTCAAAAAGAAAAAAAAAATAGAAGCGTTCGAAAAGAAAAAAAGGGCAAAAAAATGTTTAGCTTCTCTTTGATTGAGCGTGTCATCCTTAGTGCAGGGGCCATGCTAATCTTCTCTGAAGAATGGGTTAGTATAGGATTCGAATGAGAGACCTTGGGTAAGAGTGGAGACCAACCTGTATCGTTTCAAATAAACCAAATGCCCGAAGGCGAAAGCTGTTGAGAAATTATGTAGTATATACCCACACTTCTGTGAGGGCAAGTGGAACCACGCCACGTTCCACTTCTTTTGGTTCGCGATTCGCGCGTAACCACCAGAGATTGTATGTCCAAGAACTAGAAACTAGAACTTGCTTGTCCATCTTCAGGTGCATCCATGCTGATTTTTCCCCACTCATAAGACGCTGAAACGCAGCAAAACTACGGAGTACCTGGTTGTTCTGTACCAGGAGAACAGCCCAGGGACGTTCCCTGGACGAAGCCGTCGACAATCTCGTGGCTCAGCGGGACACATCCATCGACACCTTCAACCGGGCTGCTCAGGCTCTGATCAAAGGGAAACCCCCAGCATGATGAGGTTATCGTCATCCCGCTGTTTGAGCAACGGATGCATTCTCGATTAAGCCCGTTCTACTCTCACTCTTCACCGTCAGCACAAAACATCAGTAATTCGATGGAAGGGTTTCCGATTCAAAGACGCGTTTTGAAAAAAAAAAAAAAGATGCCGCATGTACTCCGTATAACCACATCGTATCATCGCCAGCAAGGCTCATCGGCGTAATAAGTCTCTCCCTTCCCATCCATCCCCCCAAGACGGGGGGGCCATCTAAGCATCAACAACACCAGGGGCATCAAAAGAGCTCGTCACCCGAGGCGCAGCCGCATCCTTAGTCTTGCCACCCTTGGCGTTGTTCTTCTTCTTCCCCCTTCCGTTCCTTTTCCCCTTGCCCTTTCCTCTTCCCTTGCCCTTGCCAGCAGCCTTGGCCTTTCCCTTGCCCTTTCTCCTCTTGCCCTTGCCTCTCCCCTTGCCCTTGCCTCTCCCCTTGCCCTTTGCCTGCGCCTTCGCCTTCTTGGCCCCTCGGGCCTCGAGCGCCGCGTCGTCGTCCTCTACATCGAGGGCTTCCACGGAGACGGCATCCCGCTCGGTAAGGAGCACGTCCGTCTTGACTTCTCCCGCGTCGAGAGCCTCCGCCAGCGCGTCCTGGAAGTCTCTGGCCGCGAGGACGCCGCGCTCCTCTGAATCAGCGTCTACTGCCCGTGGCGCGGCCAGCGCACCAGTGAGGAGGGTGAGGACGAAAGTAGTCGAGACCTTCATTGTGATGGGATTCGTGTGTTTTTTTTTTTTTTTTTTTTTGGTTCGTAGGTGGTTTGGGGGGGGTTTGATTAAACTTTGTAGTACAGACAGGAGATTTCAGCGAGGCCTAGCACGCCAGGGAATTGAAAAGAAGGGGTGTGCTAAGAAGAAGCCTGGGTTTGGGAAATGAGATGCTGAAATTCCAGAACAGGACAGACAGCTCAGCAGAGCATCTCGAGTATATATATATACATATACATATATACATATATTCATGAACATGACAAGCTTCCTTCTTTTTTTCAGAACGAATCTGCCAGCCATGCTCCATCTGATCTGTAACGTAGCGCTCCTCAGCCACGTTTGGTTCCCTACTCCGTACAGTTCAAGCAATGCGGGGAGTAAGTTGGGCTTGTGGCCCAAAGAGGCAAGCGACGTCGAGGTCGTGCAAGATGAAACTTCAGACTGAATAAGGCTCGCCGTAGTTCAGGCAGGCCGCGTGTGATTGGTGCGGGAAGCTTGGCCCGCATTACAAGGCGATTCCGATTCCGATTCCGATTCCGATTCTCAAGCTCCGGTGGTGGCGACCGTGTTTGGCGAGTGGATGGGCAATCTGATGTCGAGGGCTTGTGGCGGGAAAATAACGAGCGGAAGGACGTTGCGATCGGCGGACTTTGGATTTCGCGACTGCGAACAAACCAACCGGGCGCTTTGGGAGAACCGGGTGTATTTTGTTTCTCTCATGCTTGCCAGTTTCTGTTTCATCGTAAAATTTCGCCTGTTTGGCATGGTCATCGTCGTCCCCGGGCGTGATCGTCGTCCCCGGGCGTGATCGTCGTCCCCGGGCGTGATCCGGCGATTGTTTCTCAAATCGCCTTGACTTCTTGTGTTCTCGGCCACCAAGTACGATGGGAGAGAAGTTGCATGCAATGACTCTCTCAAGTCCATTCCACGCCATCTTTTCCAGAACAAAAAAGACCATGGCTGATCTCGCACATCCGAAACACCCCGTCGTGTGTCAGCCAGCTCCTCGGCGTAGACCCGGTTTCGCGCCCTATACCGGGCATCGATTGTGAAACGCGACAATCAGATGACGGCTGCCAAAAAAAAGAAGAGAAGAAAAAAATCCCAACCTGATGGTTACGACTCTCAATTCATGCACATTACTCAACTGTAACATGGCCATGTCCATTCCTTGTCAGAGAGTGGTCCAAAGGTGGCCCAAATGGTATGTCGTATGCATACTATGGAAATGCAAATTCCTAAAACAAAAAAAAAACAAAAAAAAAAAAAGTGGGAAACAAATCCCAGTCCACGCTATACGCCGAAGGAATGTCCAAATCCAGTATGCTGTGTGCTCCGTCAAATATTAACTACACATTTCAATCCGTAGATGCGCCACTTGGTCACCCTCTCTTCGCTGTGCTATTTCCTCCTCATCACTTCCAGTCCCACCAAAGCTCAATCACCTCATCTTTGGGCGCGTTTTCAAGGCTTACTTCGCGTCCAGCTTCAGGCTGCGGTGCTCGGTGAACATAGACTTGTCGCAAGTGGTCGCCCACCAACTCGGCATCGATAAGGAGGTAGCTCTTCTTCTCGCCTTCCGGTGTTCGATCTCGCATCGGACCCAGACTCCACTCCCAATCGTCACCTTTTCCAGACTCGGTGAATGTGCTTTCCGTGCGGTCCAGCTGCAGGTTCGCGGTGCCCTTTTTATACGTTGCAATGCTGTATCCGTTGGCGAACAGGGTATCGGGCCCGAATCGCCACCGCTGAAACAGACATCCACCACAGAAGTGGGCAATCTTGGCAATCTTGTCGACTGGCGCTTTATGCCACGTTTTCCAATGGTGCAGGCTGAGGTGCCATTTGCCTGACTCGTAGAAGCCGCCCATGTCACCGCCAAAATCCAACTGATGCAGGCCCTTGATCTCGGTGAAATTCGTGCCCGTCTTCTCCTCCACGCAGTATTTGATCAAGCCATCACCCTCGCGAATTCTGCTCTCATCCAGGCAGCTCTCGACATGTGGTTCCAGGAGTTTCAACAACGGCATGGAGAGAAAAACTCCTCCGCCACCATACGCCATGTGTCCGTGGTAGCTCACTGCATCTTTGTTCTCGGACAGGCCACCGACGTAGGCCGGAACGGAGGCATTCTGCTTGTCCAGCATTTCGGCCACTGGGTAGAGGGAAGGGAAAAAAGTGTCGTCGTCGATGATGACGCCCCATTTGGTGCTGGGGTCGGCACGCTGCACAAGGTCGCGAACGGCAACAAAATGTTGCTCGTTCACGCCGACGGACATGTTCTGGGCTCGGACGCCGATGAAATGGATTCCAGATTGGTTGAAATGCGATTCTAGCTTCTTCATTTGCCGCTCCGAAAAGCCATGGTCGGTGACAATGGCGAGCAGCCGAGCTTTGGTGCCTCGCAACCAATGCTTGAATTGTGGAATCGACGTCTCTAGCCTTTCCGCAGAAGAGGCAACTCCGAATATGAACTCTGCGCAGTCTCGCTGAGGAAATGGAAGGGGTACCTGTACGGTAATTGGATCACACGGGGCATCTACCGGCAGCGAACCATTGCAAGCGCTTTTCAAATCCAGTATCCTGCTAGCGCCATCTTCAATCAACGGCTCCGGCTTGTGGCCGATTACTTCTCTTGAAGTTGCAGCGTTTCTCACGCCGCGAAAGCACCGCTTCTGGTAAATAATTTGTCTTGTCAAATTGTATTCAGCTCGCCGCAGATAATCGAGGTCGGAACGACAGGGTTTCGCAACGCGCAGGCGTTGTGGAAGAGCAGCTTCTAGCCCGAGCGGAAGGGCATACTGCAGTCGAGACTCTGATCGTTCGAATGCTCCCAAGCCAAGTAGGACAAGGAAAGCGGTGCAGATGAGAACGACTGCGGGTGTTCGCCTGCGAACGGACACGGTAAAAGGTCGAACGGCAACTCCCATCCTGGGCTGAACCAATTCAAAGACTTGGTTGAGGGGGGAGATGCTGACGTTGAGGAGAAGAGTATGATTATCGTATCCAATTGAGCCTATACGAGAGGCTAAGTAACGAGTGAAAGTGAACTGTGTTGACCATTGGAAAGCTGGACGTGTTTCAGATTGCCGTCGGCATTATCGTGTAGATAATTGGCAATCTGGATCCCATGTGTAAGATGAGATGCGCTTGAAGGGCAGAAATTGGAGGGAATGAAAAAAGGGAGCGAAGAAAGCCTCTTTGCGGATAAACTAAGTTTGGGACCTAATCATAAGAGCGGCAGTGGCGTCGAGAATCCAGAAAAGCATCTCCCCTGCTTCTGGCCAACTGGCGAAGGGTCTGTCTGGTCTGGTTCTTGAAGAGCGGCGTGGCAAAAAAAAAAAGAAAAAAAAAAAGGCAAAGCAACTTGACTGGTGGCCCATTGGTGGGTGGGTGGCGAGCGGGATGGAGCGGCCATCATGGGATGATGGGTTGAATGATTGGATGGGCTGGATGGGCCAGGCGGCCAGGATGCAGCATGGGACAAACGCAGAGCTGTTATTGTTGACCCTGGCGTCCAAGGCGTCAAGGCGTCAAGGCGTGGGTCTCCGCTGGCCTCGTCCAACCAGAGCGTCTGCTTCTCCGATGGCGCCTGATTGTGATTTCGTGTTGCGTGCTGCGTGTTGCGTGCTGCGTGTTGCGTGCCAGTAGAATTTGTCTTCTCCTTTCTTCTTCATACTTCTCAGTCCTGTGCGACCATCGCAATTCTCCCGCAGGTCTGTCTCACACTTGCGCCAGAAACTATCAAGACATGGCCTGCAGCTATTGTTTCAGGAGCTAGGAAATGAATACGGCATGTTGAATTTCCACCTATTTTTGTCACAGATAGTCCGTACATGTACATATGTACTCCCAATGTCTGGGGGATGACAAGCCTCTTTTCCAATGGCAAACGAAGTAAATTCCATTAATCAATGGCTCAATGGCTCAATGGCTCACTACCCTTCCCCCACACCAATCACTCACCCTTGAGTCCGTACAGTGAGTGCAGGAAAACTCCAAATCCCCCTTTCCATGCATACATCCTGAACCGTGGCTTTTTCTAAATTCAAATCCATTGGAGGCTGCCGCTGCCAATGCCAAGGCCTTCTTCCGTCAAGAGCCAGGGTTGTAGTAAACGGGATAGTTCCGGTCAGCGACGACTGCACCATTGCTGACCTCGGCATCCGAGTACGATGGGAAGGCAATGAGATGATTCTTGTTGTCAACGGTCGAGAAGGTCGTGAATCCCTTGTCTTTGCCGTACTGCCCACTCCAGCCGGAAGTAACGGTGAAGAAGTCGCCAAATGTTGTAGGGCCCCCGTTGGCAGTGGTCTATCCAAATCCATGATGAACTGTACTCACTAGGCAATCACACTCACGATGAGACGGTGGAAGTAGTCCCGGATGACAGCTTAGATCCAAGCAAGGTACGATACGATTGTTCAAATCGTCTTTGACGAGCCTCGGGGACTGATTCTCTTTCTTTGGTTTCAGACTTTTTTTTTCCGAGTTGAGCTTCAGACCTTGACCCGACTCCCAAAGACTCAAGCTGTCTTGTTCTCTTTCAAGACGTATTTGTACAGTGTCCGACAGATCAAAGAGGATGGATGGCTCAGGGCCAGAGTTGGCAGATGCCATAGATGGGCTAAAGTCGGGAAACGCTCCTGCCATGTGGCGGTACAAGTCAGCTGTGCGCTGGGGCAAGCTCGTCTGCGAGTTATCTGCGAGTTATCTGCGATCATGATAAAAGAGTCATCTCGGCTCAAAATCCATCAAATTCACGATGAACAATCATGACTATTCATCCGAATAGAGAGTGTTGGCGGCATTGTCAGACGCATCGTCGTTCGAAATGTGAAATACCCAGAGGTCAGACTTTCTTTGGCAGTTTGGCAGAATCTTTCGCGTACTTTACGGGATACTCCAACAGCACGTGACGAGGCTGTAGAGTGAAGCTCTTAATTCGAGTCGTCCATTGGCTG
The DNA here is from genome assembly GCA_024072835.1 of Epichloe amarillans. NCBI lineage: Eukaryota > Fungi > Ascomycota > Sordariomycetes > Hypocreales > Clavicipitaceae > Epichloe > Epichloe amarillans. Next base: position 461,221 of record CP099637.1, on the reverse strand, counting down.
AAACGATTCAAGATGTGGCGCCCATCTCGGTCTTGCCGCCAGCTCGGTGCCGCCAGCTCGGTGCAGCCACCAGCCAGCCTCACGCACCTCTCCAGCCACATAAGGATTACATACATACATACGGACTATGACTGCATCACATTGGCTTTTTTTTCATCCTTGCTCGGCAGACCAGACCGCGCGACCTCCGCCGGGTCCGCCCTCGTCGTCGACAGCCGCTTCCACTCACACGACGACCACGACGCACACGACGCACACGACGCACGCTCCGCAGCCAACATCGCTTGCCCATCCACGGGACGCACCGCTTCATCCCATCCTGGCATCGTCCCGAGGAGCTCATCGGTTTCATCCCATCTGTATCTGTAGTCTGTCGTTGACATTCCCGTATCTTGCACTACCATACTGCAAGCTACAAGCTCGACTGGCTGCGCATCACGATACCCAACCAACGCTTTTGGCGTCGCCACTGCCGAGGATTGTTTTCATCGCGGAATCTCTTTCTCTTGTCGACCGGTGACTCTCGTTGATTGGAAACCTTGCAAGCAGTTGTTGCGATTCGCTTCCTCTACCTACCCTGGTCGCTCTCTACGTTATCTCGGCTTGGGTCTACGTCGCGATCGCGGCCGTTCGGCGAAGCTAACCAAGTGGACCAAGGCGCTTCTAGAAACCACAAGTTATGCTCTAGGACGTTGGTGCTTGCTTGTTTGCCTTTTGTTCTTGTCTGTCCATCACATATCCCGCGAGAATTTCTGTATTGTTCAAGCCCAAATTCTCTCCCCCAGTCATATTCTTGAGCCTGTACTCGTTCGTTGGCACCATGTCTGCCCCTTGTACGTACAAACCATTCCGTACCGTGTGGCGATGGGCAGTGGCTAATCTCGAACAACAAAAAAAGTGGCTTCCGACGAGCGACAGCGCTATACAGAGATTATTGACAATATACTGGCAACCGCCGATCTCGAAACCATCTCCCGCAAAAAGGTTCGACAAGGATTGGAAACCCGTCTCGGCGGCAAGGATTTGAGTTTACAAAAAGTATGGCCCAGAAAAAATGGTAGATGCGTGGAAGCATGTTGTTGCCGTCGCCCTTTTCTTTCTGCTTTCGTTTTTCAGATCATGTTCCAAGTTCTATCATTACTGTTCGTGGGTGTACTGATGGGGCCATACATAGGATGCCATCAAACGACTAATCGAGGCACGCTTCGACGCGGTCTCTGGCGCAAGCCCTGGTGAGACGACTACATCATCCGTCCCAGACAAAAGCAATCACAAACGCTCCAATGGAGTCTCCGACTACGACGAGACTGACCCGGACCCGTCTGCCTCCCCCGAGCCGGCGAAGAAAAAGGCCAAGCGTTCATCACCGTCCGAGGATGCGGATGCGCGACTGGCTGCACAACTTCAAGCCCAGGAAAATAGCCTGGCCCGTAGTCGCACCACCCGCGGAGGTGGAGACCGGGCAACAAAGAAGCGCAAGGCACCTCGAAAAAAGAGCGCCAAGAAGGTTAGGGATGATGATAACAGTGAGGTCGATGAAAGCGCAGACTCGGGCGTCAAGAAGCGCAAAGCTGGTGGTGGCTTTCAAAAGCCCTTCAACCTGAGCTCAACACTGTCGGAGCTCTGTGGAGAGACTCAAGTAAGTATCTAATCTGTGTAACAGTTGTGACAGTTGGTAGGCCAGCGTTCACTGACCAATCCGTAGCTCTCGCGTCCACAAGTCGTCAAGCGTCTATGGGAGCACATCAAAGCCAATAACCTCCAGGACCCGTCCGACAAGCGCCAAATTCTTTGCGATGCGAAAATGCAGGCTGTGTTCAAGCAAGCCAGAGTTGACATGTTCAAGATGAACAAGGACATCGGCGCCCATCTGTACCCCGTAGAGGAAGCGTAGACTCGATCTTCGAAGGGGTCATCATTTACGTTGCCCGTTACAGATAACCCAATGACAAGACTTTACGATTTTGGCGCCCGAGGGAGTATTTGGAATAAATTGGCTATAGTCAACGAGTCTGCACTTTTCATTTTCGTATTTTCCTTCGGTGGGGTTTTTTTTTTTCCTTGTTCCATTGGAATTAGTCCTTCGATGTATTGTTTTCGTATATATCGTATGGGTCGGCAGCATGGGATGGCGAAGGAAATGAAGATGTGGATTTTATTCTGCGCGTCGGTTTCTATCAGGGATCTTTTCCCAGCATGTTCTCTGGTAAGGGATGCTATTCGGGTTGGAGAATGCATGAATGCATACGACGGACGGACATGGGCAAGGCTGGTTCCAGGCAAGGTAGTAAGTGAGTGAGTGACATGATGCGTGGATCGAGAATGACGAGGGATTGCATTCGAGGATAGCCGTGAGAGACGAATTGTCGCTTTCGAGACAGCTTAGCAGTGGCTAAATCAAGGAGAAGACATCAATGACTAAGGCGTTATTGCGTGTGCATCAACTACTCCGTATTACTACTGGCTACGTTGTGGACGAGGTGGGTTGTGAAGTGGTCGACACATCTTCCACTACCCTACACGAAGTTTCATGGTGGAAGAGTCCTTGCCGTCGAGATGTTGTATTTTCTTTATTTAGTGCAACCTTGCTTCATTTTCTCACGTCTAGATATAGTGGCAATCACGATGGTTTCACCTTCTGATGTCTGCCTCATTCTTGTATTGTTAATAAACTGCTTCTTCCACCACAAACGCTGAGTATGGAACAAGACACCGTTGCGCAAGTCGAAAGCCGCAACAACCCTTGTCTACGTGGTGACCGATGCTTTTCTACGGGACAAGTCTATGAAAAAGAACAAGATAAGGAATGATAGGCGACCGTTCCGCACAATTCGGGATAAGACCACGAAAAAAAAGATGCTCGTGTGCCACAGCGAGGACTCGAACCTCGGTTTCCAGTGCTTCTACTCTGATTTGACCACAAACTGGTGTCCTTACCCCTAGACGACTGCAGCTAATTGTACGGGTGTTGTCGGAATCTGCAGCTTCAATTGCATTATAAGCCTCTTGAACGCGGCAGGGCACTTCATCTGACTCCTACACCGCGCTTGGTGACTCCAAAGCAAGCCCCGCTGTCCTCGTTTGGCCTGGCCTTGGAGCAAACGGAGCTGACCTGGAACCTTCCGGCAATGGCAACAAAATTGACGCGTCCGACTTTGGTCCAAAAATTACAAAATTACCAAGCACTTTTTGCGAACAGGAATACATTCCGCAAATACGACCCCCGCCACGGCGTAGTCTCTCGCATCCTGGCCCGTCTTATCCCAGCCGAACTTGCATCACCCGAGACAACGCAAGACTGATCGAGAGGAACAAGGCACTCCCTACATACCCACCAAACCAATCTCCCATAAACTGGGAGCAACTTCGATCGCCATAGTGGCCATGCCGGAGGGAGCATCCCAAGCCGGCCGAGGAGGCGAGGGCCCAAGAGGACGTGGGCGTGGTCGTGGCCGAGGAAATTCTGGAGGTCGAGGCCGACGAGGAGGCAAAACTGGTGGAGGAAATGCCCGTGTCCCATCAAACCCAGCTGCTCAACAAGACGTCGCCGCTACCTCTGCTCGGGCAACCATGCTGAAGCAGCAAACTCAAGCTGCCGCCGCGGCCGCGGCTGCTGCGGCTGCTGCGGATGAAGAAGATGACGACGCTGGGGTGTGCTTCATCTGCGCCAACCCTGTTGCGCACCATTCCATTGCTCCGTGTAACCACGCTACCTGCCATATTTGTGGTTTGCGTATGAGGGCACTGTACAAGACAAAGGACTGTGCGCATTGTCGAGTAAGTCGGCCAACTGACAAAAAGCTTATCGTGTGTTGATCGATGACGCGCACCAGCTAGCTGTACGGAACTGATGGTGAAATTTTTTTTTTTTGGCATAGACCCCTGCACCGTTCGTCGTCTTCACCGACAACGCTGACAAGCGTTTCGAGGAGTTTTCCGGCAAGGACATCACCACAACCGACTCCAACATCGGGATCAAGTACACGAACGAAGACATCGTTGGCGATACCGTCCTGCTGCTCAGATACAACTGCCCCGATGACGACTGCGACTTCTGCGGCTTGGGATGGCCAGATCTCCACCGACACGTCAAGACCGTACATCGCAAACGCATGTGCGACCTTTGCACCAGGAACAAGAAGGTCTTCACACACGAGCACGAACTCTTCTCGGATAAGGAACTGGAGAAACACATGAGACACGGCGACGACAAGCCTGGCGCCGCGGACCAGACAGGCTTCAAAGGACATCCTCTGTGTGGTTTCTGTGGCGAACGATTCTACGACGATGACAAGCTCTACGAACATTGTCGAATGAAGCACGAGCGCTGCTTCATCTGTGACCGCCGAGACTCCCGGCATCCGCACTATTATCAGGATTACAATGCTCTGGAACAGCATTTCCGCAAGGACCACTATCTGTGCTCCAACAGCGAATGCATGGAGAAGAAGTTTGTCGTATTCGAATCCGAGCTGGATCTTCAGGCCCATAATATCAGCGAACACGCAGGTAGAACCGTCGGCAGAGACGCCCGACTGGTAGACATGTCTTCATTCGACCTCCGACAATCATACCAGAACGAAAGACGCGGCCAGCGAGATGGCGAGGGGCGAGGCAGAGATCGCAGAGGAGGAGGTGGCCGAGGCAGAGACCCTAACCAGGACACTGTTCCGCCAACTTCTGCTCAGCCGCTACGCCGGGATGAGCTCGCCCTGCAGCGCCAAATGGCCATTCACTCGGCCCAATCCGTATCCAACAGAAGTTTTGGCGGACAGCTCTCAGCTCCATCGCCGTCCGGTACCGGTGCCCGCCCGACATCGTCATCGGGCACATCAACACCCACACGGGATGCATACACGACGACGAACTCGCGCACCATGGCGGATACTTCGAATCTCTCGCCCGAAGACCGAGCCCGCCTCGTCCGTCACAGTTCTGTCGTCGAACGAGCAGCCAACCTCCTCGGCAACGACGCCAACAAGATCAACACTTTCCGCAACCACATCTCGACCTACCGCCAAGGCGCCTTCACCGCTCCCCAACTTGTCGATGCGCTCTTCACCCTCTTCGCCGATGTTGAACCCAACGCCCTCGGCACTCTGGTCCGGGAAGTAGCAGACTTGTTCGAGGACAAGACCAAGGCAGACAACGTCCGCAAGGCCTGGCAAGACTGGCGCGCCATCAACGAAGACTATCCCAGCCTGCCCGGCCTGAGTGGCATGCAGGGCGCCACGTCCAGCTCCAGCGGATGGGCCAACGCCGCGACCGCAAATCCAGGACTGCCCAACGCCGCGCCGGCCCAGAAACACTCCCACCGAGTTCTGAAACTCAAGAACAGCACCCGTCTCGGAGGTCCAACGCCCGCCACAATCAGGAAGCCTCCCAACTGGACCGCTTCCTCCTCCTCCTCCTCCTCCTTCTCCTCTTCCTCCTCCACCGCAGCAGCAGCAGCAGCAGCAGCAGCACAAGCCCGGGGGCCCGCATCATCCTCATCCTCATCCTCATCCGCCTTCCCCTCCTTACCGTCATCATCCTCCACCCCCGCCACATCTTCCCGCTCAACATGGGCGTCCTCTCAGCAGCAGCGACAGCGACAGCCCCAACAACAGGCAGTAGTAGTAGCAGCTCGCTCGCAAGACGCCTTCCCCGCCCTCCCCGCGGCACCCAAACCCACCACCACCATCTTTGGCTACGGCTCCGGCAGAGGCGTTCGTCGGGGCTACGGTCACGCAGAGTCCAGCTTCCAATGGGGAGGCACAGCCACCTCTGCCGAGAGCTCGGCGCCCCTCGAAGAGGCAGAGGCGGAGGCCGCGGATGAAGGCAAGGGCAAGAAGGGCAAGAAGGGCAAAAAGGTCCTCGTTCAGTGGGGATAGTATAGTATAGACAGCGGAAGTGGAAAAAAAAAGTCTGTGATATAGAGTAGTAAATGTGAAATGCAAGTGACATGACATGACATGTAAATGAACGATGAGGCCCCTTGCGGTCAGTCAGTTTCCACGCCCAGCGTGACCACAAGGAACTTTTTAAATCCAGCACTGGTTTCGCGAGAAATTGGCCGCGCCAGTCTGCCGTTGAGACAGAAATCCGGATAATCGGTGATGAAATTCTAGCCAGACTGGAGACTGGGTGGGTAAAACTATCTTTTACGAATTCCGCTTCGAGCAACGTACGTCGAGAAATATATTCCATGACACCTCTTTTTTTTTTTTTTTTTTTTTTTTTTTTTTTTTTTTCCCGCGTTAATTTACACATGCATATGACGAGATACACATTGAAAGATGACGCTACAGACCGGCCGGCTCGTAGTATTCTCTGAAACGGTCCGTCTCGTCCCACCGAACATTGTAGACAACGTTCCAACAGACGAGGAGAAGATCGGGAAATCGGACAGTCCAGAAACTCAGGTAGCCGTCAGGAAGAGGCCCAACCTGTCGCTTCAAGGTATCCGTCATGTCTTCGTAGTGGTTGCGCTTGTTACGAAGTGCCCTCAGCAGGTCCAGCAATCGAGAACCCGTGTATTTGCGCTGCTTCCCCAACGAGTCGACAAACTCTCGAGGAAGGACGCGCAGGAAGTCACTCTTCGTGACTTGCGCGGCGCATCGTTCCAGTTCCGACAACGCCGGCGAAGGTGGGTCCCGAGGTTCCTTTTCGAAATGATCAGAGACATCACACAAGAACGACAGCCTCTTCTTGGCTGACCAGAAGAAGGGGTGAGACATGACCTCTGTTGCAATGGGTCGGCGTTTGGGATCCGCATCAAGCATAGAGGCAATGAGGTCTTTGGCTTCGCAGGCAAAGTCGCCCAGCGCATCCAGGGGTCGCAGGTTGTAGCTGCCCTTGCGGATATTGACTTCTCGCATATATCTACCACCACTGTCGAAAGGGTGAGAACCATTCGTCAACACATAGAAGAACACCAGTCCGAGAGAGAAGATGTCAATGGCACGCGTAGCTCTCCGGTTGTGCGGCATGGTGCCGTCTTGAACCAGAACCGACCCCGATCCGCTGTGCGTGCTGGTGTCCGCGAGGCTCAAATCGCGCCCGTCATCGTCCAGCAGCAGCTCTGGGGCCCGCCATCCCGACGTTCCGGCCGCTCGACCGGTAGTGGCTCCGAATGATGATTGTCCGCCTTCCAACTTCTTGCAAAGACCGAAATCGGACACCAACAATCGAGGCCTACCGTCCTTGCCCATATTGACAAGGATATTCTGCGGCTTGAGGTCTCGGTGAACAATTCGAAGACTGTGCAAATGGCTGATACCGTTCGTGATCTGGTACAACACGCCAGGTAGGTCCATCTTGCCCGCATTGGCAAGTTCACGGAACGCATGATGTCCTTCCACGATTTCAGCCAGTGATGCCGCACAACGTTCCAAGGCAATGTACAAAAACCCATCACGGATTTGCTGAGAGTAGTAGCGAATAACTGTGCAAGGGTTAGCAACCTGAAATATGGAGAGAAGAAAATTCTTCTTGTCCGCGTACCATTCGGGTGATCGTCACTCTCTCGCAAGAGTCTTGTTTCTTGCGACGCTATGTCGTAAAATTGGATCAACATGCGCTTGACGGCGACCTCGCGGCCATCGAATCTGCCGGCAAAGACGAGAGTACCATTGCTGCCAGTTCCCAGTTGCTCGTCGGTGTTGACTTCAATGTTGCCCATACGAATGACAGACCCACTGACCGCTTGCATATCATTGGCAACCGTCATGACATCCGGTTCCAAGCTGGGACGGTCGCCGAGCCGCTTGGCGTTGTTGACTGCCTCCTCCACGGTGGCGTTAGGCGCCTCATCGTCTCGAGATTGTGAGTTTTCTCGAGGCCGACCCTTTCGGTGCTTCACACCGCCGCGGCGACCACGGCGTGCCTTCTTCTTATCGGGCGCAGGACTGGTGGCCGCGGTGGCATGGTCTCCCACCTCGCTCGGTTTGCCTTGTTCAGTTTTCACTTCGTCAGAAACCGGTTCATTAGACTGTGGAAGTTTGATCCCGCTGTCGTCTGAATCGTCTTTGCCGTTTGGTTTTGGAGGCATTTCGTTATCCGCTTTCGCGATGACTTCCCTCGCTTGATTCACGCCTGGCACGTCTAGCCGATCAGCTGATTCCTCGTTCTTTGAGACGAGCCCGTGTTCAGGAAGGTCCTTGGTCTCCGTATCACTAGAATCGCGGACTTCCCAGGAACCTCCCTTGCTGTCTGTGCCGATGTCAGACGTCAAATACACGAGGGCGTCCCTGAATCCTCCTCCGTCACGGAAACGATGGTATGATCTTCTGAGCTTTTTCTCGTTGTATGCAAGAACAACGAAGAATAGAATGATCAGTATGGGGTTCCGAACAAACTCTACAACACTATTGGCCGCGCTTTGTGGTAGGCTCTTGACTTTGTCCACAATTGTAGGCTCCTCTAGCTCGCTCTGCTTCCCAATCGGCGACACAAAACCGTTGTCGGAATCCCCAGGCTCGTTTGAGAAGGCCTCGGCCCCGTCAGAGAGTGTTGGGATATGCCCACGCCTCGGGCGGAAGGATCCCAGCGAATGTGTGCCAACCAGGTCTTTTGAAACCTTCGCTTCCGTCAAGCTGTCCCAGGATGTCGTTTCGTCCCACCAACTTGGCTTGGACGCCTTGGCTGGGGGTGCGCCAATGATGAGAGGGTAAGCGCGGCCAGAGAGGGCGTACCAGCTACCCTCTTCTGTGCGGTTCAGAAAGATGCTAGTACTGCGTTTTTGGGCCATGTCCTCGTTTTGGGATGGCATGGCGGGCTGCGGCAGGACGACCAGATCAGGGTTGCTCTCTGCGGCAGCATCCCATGGGCGACAGACATCAAATACACGTGCAACAGGAACGTTGAATTTTTGGCTGAAGAAGGGACCAACGCTATCGGTTCGTGTATAGTCAAAGGCGTATACTTTGCCGTCGTGCTGGCTTGTAATGTACCGGCTGTCCTTGGACAAATGGTACTGATGGAAAAGGTCGCTGTCGCGGGTGTTGGGCGTCCACTCAGAATACTTCAATGTCGCAATTGTCTTGCCATCCCTTCTGTTGATTGATACAGAGTACTCAGTTCTGCCCAATGTGATCGTTCCCGTGGAGCTGCATTCTTCGCTGTCCCTGTTGAATAATGCATTTGGTCGCAGACAGCTTTCAGCTTCATTAATGTGAGAGCCGTCCGGGCCGAAATACTTGAGTATACGGCCTGTGGCAGCGTCGAGAGTGATCATTGTCGTCTTCTTGTTGCCAACGTAGAGAATAGAAGTTTCTTCTTCCGCATATGGTGAGATCTCGACTAGCTCCTTCATGGAAAAGCCTGTTGCACGCGGGCTCGAGTCAGGCTCGGGAACCCATACGTAGACGCCGCCATCGCGGGTAGGTTCAATGGCCCATATGTAATGATCTACGGGGCTGTAGTCTTCATCCACAATGGACTTGCTCGCCCGATGGTGGATTGTTTCGACCATGGGTTGATCGACCTGTAGTTGCCAAAGAACTTGACCCGTCTGGCGGTTGTTGGCAAAGAGATCTCCATCGACGGTCGCCAGAAGAACGAAGTCTTCTACTTCCCAGTCCTCTAGACTCCGCGCATGTTGCGGCGAGGCTAGCCCAGAAGCAGGGGAGCCGCTGGGCCGTTGGCGTAAAGGAGTTGGTGCTCGAACGGCCGAGGCCAGAGCGGAAGTTGCGAGGGCGCTCGCATCATCGGGAATAAGGATATGGTCGGTAGGGGTTTTCTTTTTGTTGTTGTTGGTTGTCGGATCCTTGTCCAGGCTGCTTCGAGCCTGGTGCTGGATCTGCTCCTGCTCTTGCTGCTGATGGTATTGATATTGTTCTCTCAGTGTCGATCTCTTGCCGTCGTTGTTGGGTGTCTCGGCCGTCACCGGCCCAAGCTCAACAGCCGTGGATTCCCAGTAGACGGCATCAGCGCTGACGTCCTCTCCGGCGAGGCGAGCCCAAGGGATCGCTGAACGCGTGCCATGTTGCTTCTGCTGCTGCTGAGCATCTGCAATCTGGAGCCACGGAAGAAGGATGAAAGCAAGGGCGAGCAGTAATTTTTTCTGCTGTTGCGAGGAGCCCCGCTCGTCACTCGAGGTCCGTCGTAGCATTGCGAGAGGATTGCAGCAACTATGCCCAATTGCATGGAGGTTGTCGAGGCTCGGTCAGCCGTGGCGATGCTGTCCTCGGTTGCTTTTTGGTGGAGGAAAGCATTCAAGCCAGCGTCGATAGGGAGGCCATTACCTCTGGTGGATTCTTAGTTTGGTCTCTGTGATGTTCGTTTGTGAAGCAAAGCAGGAAGCAAGACAGGCACGAAAAGATTCGTAGTCGGGAAACAAGGTCTCGCGGCTGTGCTCGGCGCTTCTGCGAGGAAACGAGGAGGGAACGAGGAGGAAACGAGGAGGAAACGGGGTTGGTCGGGCTGTTCAGGCTGTTCGGAGCGGGATCCTCAACGAATGCCGTAAATTTGAGGATGCGCAGTGGGTTGGCCTGCCCGGGTTGAACGTCGTACTGAGCGCACAACCTTGTTTCCAGAGATCAGTAATGGCTGGGCGATGTAATATGTATGGATGACTCGGCCTACGTAAGGCTAGTTGTTGATGATGAGCATCCCATGATGGAGGGAGGGACAAGACAGAGTCTGTTGGGTGAAACGAGCAGCTGGAAAGACCAGCTCTGAGCAGTATTATTATGTACGAGCAGTATTACATGTAAGCTGGGCGTGGGCTGATGGGGCACGTACCCAGCACAGCATCGCCAAGTAATATTAGCCAATGAATGACCAGGACTCCTCCCCTCCAGTCCCCTCCCACCTCCCTGCCACCTCCCTGCCACCTCCCTGCCACCTCCCCTCCCATCGTCAAATCCCCCCCCAACCGCTCAGCCCTCCAACCCGGGCCTACCGAGTGCTCCGGAATCCGTACGGCCGTCCTCATTCCCCGCGCTACGGGCTGGCTACGCGAGCTTTGATGAAGACAGACTACTTGTGGCATGTTTCTCTCAACAGGAGACGACAGGAGACGCAAACTTTGCCGATTCCCAATGGTTGCATTGCTCTCCAACGAGTGACCAAGATTAGACCATCCCCTTTTTGCGCTGGAGTGACGGTTGAACCCAAGACATGCCCTGACAATGAGAATCCTTCGTATCACGTCCTCTTGTGACAATACCTGCATGAACGGTATTAGCAGGCCTGTCATAATACTGACTAACGAGTGCATATGTAATTAAGTGCACGGCACTTTCTCCCCTGTCTGTTGCCCATCTTCTTGTGCCCATCTTCTTGTGCCTATCTTCTTCTGTCCTTGACATCAGTGGCAGGATTCGTTTGGTTTCAAGGGCATCCTTGTCAAGCCGACTGTCAGCAGCCAACCTGTTCCATCCCGAGGCCCTCAGATTAGACTCCAGACACCAGAATCTGGGGCGCGGCTCAACGATGGCGGCGTGAGTCTGCTTATCTCGTTCCGGCTGAAAGCAATATCCAGGAATGAATGAACAAACGCTGTACGGAATAGCCTCGAAAGTCCTGTAGAAAGAGCCGCTCCTCACGGCACAGTGTGTGCTTTCTATCCATGTGACTGGTTCGCTTCCTCCCGCTCCCCCACCACAGCTAGCCACGAAAAAAACAATCTTCTTTTTTGGGTGCACACACATGACTTCCGAGGGCTGTGTCAACTTTGGCGTCAGGTATACAGAGAACTAAGATAAGCACGAGTTGATGTTGCCTGCTGCCCCGTACAATGAATGCAGTCATTCTACGGATTACTGCTCTCCTCGATCAAAAGCCGTATCACCTTCACGCGAGACACAATATTCACTGGTACTAAAAAACGTTATTGTCAACATATTGAACTAATAAAAAAGTCATTACATATGCCCCGAATGTGAACCGATATTTTAGTTTACCAGTACAAGCAAATGCACCTGCTCCGTCTTTGCAAGCTGATAGGACAAAATAAACCTGTTCCCTCTTGACAGAACATCAGCATTCCCTTCGACATCATCTTATGCCAGAACCTCTTCGCTCTCCTCCAAGACATCTTCCACAATCTCCTCAATGACCTGATCCTGCTCGTCGCTACTTCCCTCGATCGATTTGGTCTTGGCCGCCAATAAGGCGGTGTGGGGATCTTGTGGTAATCCAAGCACGGCACGATCCTCCTGAACTTCCTCCTCCACATCGGCACGCCACCTGTACCATTCTTCCAGCATGTTGCGACGTGCTTCAACAACAGCCAAGTCGGCAGAGGCACCACGATCGGCATCTTCCTGCTCAAAGACGCGGCTGTACTCACGCAAGTTCTTACGAACTAGCTTCTGCTCCTCCTTGGTTAACAGTGTTGGGGGTCGAGGTCGCCATTGGAACTGCTTGAATTTTTCAATGGGCTCCTCCCGTAATGCCTCGCCCTTGAAGTCATAAATGTGATAACCGTTTTCCATCTGAATGCATTGTTAGCTTTGTTCAATCTTGCACGCTGTTCAACATCTCTGCAAACTTACCGCATGCTTCCACACTGATGCCCAGGTGGCGACAAATCGACCAGAAGGATCCCACTCGACATCAGTAACGCCATAGTGGTCAGCCGTGTTCATCAGTTGCAGGTTGGCAGTCATATCCTTGTCTGACTCGGGCTTGTCGCCTTCAAAGTCAAGGTCGAAGAAGTCCAGGTCAGAGCTCTGCTGGTTGGCAATGGTAGCAATGACGACGAAACGTCCTCTAGGTGACCAGTAAATAGCGTTGCTATTCTTCTTCTCCAGAGTACGCAAATGCTTGAAGTTGCCAGCAATGGGACCTTTGACCTTTTCGGGGCAGAAGAATGACACTGCGGTCTTGGGCGGCACAGCAGTGACGCCGACGGGCTCTGTGGTAGTGATGATGGCAAATCTGTCGCCCTTTGGCTCCCAGGCAAAGTTGATCACAGTGTCCTTAATGGTGTCAACAACTTCCACGGGCACGCCCTTCTCCTTGATTCGGAATATCTCCAACGTAGTGGCTTGTGATTTCTTCGACTTGGAGTGACGGTCGACCTTGACACAAAGGTAGGCGGCTTCTGACTGCCAGTGCAACTTCGCGTCACTAACGCTGAAGAGATTGAGCGATCGCACGATCTCCTTGGAAGGAATGCTCATCAAACCGACCTTGGCAGGGTTGCTGCCAATTTCGGGTGTCCAGTAACAGAAAAGCTGCTCGTAGGTCTTGATGCCGTCACGCTGAGGAGTAGCAGGAGCCCAGTCAAAGTCCATGACGCCCTCGATCTTGATGCTAGTCTTGTCCAGAAGATTCATGCGTGGCAGCTCGTAGACTGAGATAGATTGGCCCTGGGTTAAACGAGCAACATACTTGTCATCTGCGGACCACTTGAATGCGGGCCACTGCTGCTTTGGCGGAGGGTTTCCCTCCTCGCCCTTGGGCGCATCCAAGTTGGCGAAAGATCGCAATGGGGAACCAGTGGCAATATCCCAAATGACATAGTTCTTGCCATCGTCGTCGATGGAGAGTGCAGGGTGGCCACTGTCGGGAATGGAAATTGGTCTGTTAGACCACGTTACCAGGTATTTCTCGGTGGGTGAGAACGCAACAAGATTAACATAAGGATGAGCGAATCTAGCCTGTCGAGACCACGAAGGCCCACCCCAAAGTTGAACACCTTGCGCGTGAATTGACGTCAGGTAGGTGCCGAGGGGCGACCATTGTAAGAAAGTTTCGGTCCAGTGCAGACGATCAACGATATTCTCAGCCTGATCCTTCTCGTTGTTCCAGAAAACTCCAACGCTTTCACCCCGATACATGACAAACTGGTCACGGCCACGGCCTGAGGGGTCTTTCATGAACCATCGGAGATGCTCCTTCTCGGTAAACTCGTCGATGTGAGGGGGGTGATACTTTTCGTCAATGCGACCTTCACCGCCGAAACGTTCGATGTCGGTAATCTTGTTCACACGCATGGTGTGCTTCTTATCAAGGGGAACCATGTCTAACTGTCGGGTGGCAGCGGCCGCTTCAGCAGGTGACGAGTATTCAACAAAGGCGAACCTATTCCCCCCCCCCCCCCAATTATTAGCAAAACAACATGCAAAAGCAAGCAATTTCAAGGATGCGCAAGATCAAACCTCATGGAATCGCCGTTGTCATCCATCGGCATGTGAATCAAATCCTCCCTTGTTCTTCCAACAGAGTTGAGCTTCTTCAGCAAGAACTTGACCAACTTGGGCTTCTGTTCCTCGTTGACTTTGGGAAGGCCGTCAACAACCACGAAGGCGTCATAACCTTGCTCTAACTGAACCTCAAATTTCTCGCGAAGATCCGAGATGTCAATTTCCTCCTCATTGAACTCATCATCGTCGAGGTCGGCCTCGCGCAGGTGGTCGAAGGACGGAGCCATGCTGGGCGATTTTCTCCGTCGAGGGAGGGGTGCAGAGAGATGCCCCGCTCGGGTGAGGGCGAAAGGTTCTGTAAGAACAAGCTTGTTTATGTGTTTTCCTGGCAGAGGGAGCCAAATTTTCCGAAGCACAGAATCGATGCTTCAGTTGGAGAAGACTATTGGTCACCGGAGTCCTCGCAGCTCACAGAGGCTCTTACGCTGGCACAAATTTGGTGTTCGTCAGTTTCCACAAAGTGTGCGGCGGAGAAGCGATATTCCTTCACCGCGAGTTGGGCGAGGGGCAAGTCACGTGTAGCATTGGCCATGGTGGGGTTAACGGGTTTGCAGGGCTGTGAAACAAGGACTAGTTTGTCAGTTTATCCTTACCTGCGGCCCTTGGGAATATTAGGGAGCTCCAGGAAAAAGATTGTTGTCTTGCTGTAGAAAGCGGTCACAGAGAAACTTCCACGTCAAACGACAACGACCAGGCCAATTATCTCACTTCGTGCTTCATCGCCGAACCGCCTGTCATGGTATGTCACACATCATAATAGATGTTATAGTCAAGTTTGGCGGCATTGCGAGAACCATCTGTGAGCGAGCGTCAGCTGATACTCTGCCTGTGCTAACCCCGCCATGTAGTCTTTTTTGCCAACACAGATTTTCGAGGAGGGCACCACAGAGGAGAAGGGCGAGAATGCGCGTCTCGCCGCCTTTGTGGGAGCTATTGCTGTTGGTGACCTGGTGAAGAGCACTCTGGGACCCAAAGGAATGGACAAGATCCTGCAATCAGCGTACGTTATGGACGCCCCTTGCCCCCTGTGTCGCACACTTGAGCTTCCTTAAAGCATATCCTGATGTCCGACAGCTCTACTGGCGAAATTATGGTCACAAACGATGGTGCCACGATTCTCAAGTCCATCGCCCTCGACAACGCTGCTGCCAAAGTTCTGGTAAATCTTTCGAAGGTCCAAGACGATGAAGTCGGTGACGGAACAACTTCAGTCGCTGTTTTAGCAGCCGAGCTGCTAAGAGAGGCTGAGAAGCTGGTGGACAAGAAGATTCATCCACAGACTATCATTGAAGGCTATCGGATAGCCAGCCAAGCCGCTCTCAAGGCCCTTGAAGAATCAGCAGTTGATCACAGCAAAAGCCCAGAAGCGTTTCGCAAAGATCTTGTCTCAATCGCCCGAACAACTCTCAGCTCCAAGGTCCTGGCTCAAGATCGGGATCACTTTGCCACCCTCGCCTGCGATGCGGTACTCCGATTAAAGAAATCGTCAGATTTGAGTCACATTCAGATCATCAAGAAGGCTGGAGGAAAGCTCTCGGAGTCCTACCTTGACGAAGGCTTCATTCTGGATAAGAAGATTGGTGTCAACCAGCCCAAGAGATTAGAAAAAGCCAAGATCCTGGTCGCCAACACATCCATGGACACAGACAAGGTCAAGATCTTTGGAGCCAGAATGAAGGTGGGCGCCACGAGCAAGCTAGCGGAGCTCGAAAAGGCTGAAAAAGACAAGATGAAGGCGAAGGTTGACAAAATCAAGGCACATGGCATCAACTGCTTTATCAACCGTCAGCTCATTTACAATTGGCCAGAACAGCTGTTTACCGATGCTGGCATCATGTCTATCGAGCACGCCGACTTTGACGGAATCGAGCGACTGGCCTTAGTTACCGGCGGTGAGATTACTTCTACATTCGATCACCCCGAGCAGGTTAAATTGGGGCAGTGTGACGTTATTGAGGAGGTGATTATCGGCGAAGACACATTGATCAAGTTCTCTGGCGTAGCTGCGGGTGAAGCTTGCACCATTGTCTTGCGAGGTGCCACTGATCAGCTGCTGGATGAGGCAGAGAGGAGCCTGCACGATGCCCTGGCTGTCCTTTCGCAGACTGTCATCGAGCCGAGAACGACGCTCGGCGGTGGATGCGCTGAGATGGTCATGGCCAAGGCTGTTGAGGCTGCCGCTACGCGTGTCGAAGGCAAGAAGCAGCTGGCAGTGTCTAGTTTCGCCATCGCCCTGCGTCAACTCCCGACTATCCTTGCTGACAACGCTGGCCTGGATTCTGGAGATCTTGTGTCGAGACTTCGAAAGACCATCTACGATGGCCTGAACACCTATGGGCTCGATCTGATGACACCCGGTGGCAACGTGACTGATATGCGAGACTTGGGTGTCATTGAAAGTTACAAACTTAAGAGAGCGGTGGTTTCATCCGCCAGCGAAGCAGCTGAGGTAGGCATCGCGACCTATATCTACCGATACAATTTTTGTACTAACCTCTTCTTCAGCTTCTCCTCAGGGTCGACGATATCATCCGAGCCGCCCCTCGACGACGCGAGCGGATGTGAAAAGAAACTTGCCAATTCTGGCGTGCGGTAGATAGGGCCTGGATGGGTTTTTTTTTCATGAGTGCAAAAAAAAAAAAAAAGTGGAAATTATAAAAGCGTGTAATGATACCAGACGAAAGATGAAACTATGAAATGGTAACGCACGAGGTTGGTTGGCGGCAACAAGTCTTCCAAACAACCACTGTACCTCGCCATAGCGGCCCATTGTTCAGTGCATGTCGACCATGTCCCCGAACATTACCGCTTCGAGTGGGCATGGAGGGAAACCAACAAGTTTCGCAGATGGCAAACCTCTTGTTAGGATGATGACGGAGCCATGAAGCTCTTTACTAAATTGGTCTGGTCTTCATGTCACAGTGACGCACTTTCGAGACGACATGTTCTGCACGGCAGGATATGCCCCATGAAAATCATCACTCAGTACATGTAGAAGAGGAGAGTCATTTTTGCGATGCATACATACCGTGACCATGCTGTGAAGAACTGTATCTACTCGCCTCCTTACTGGATCGCGTTACTTGACTTCAGCGTTCTTTCACATGATGCACAGCCCTTGCTCAAATCCATGTTTCTGTAGCCACTGCGCAAGCTGCCTATCTTGCCCGAGTTCGTATTTCTCGTCAGAGCACTCATCTGGGCCCAGAGGCGTGAAGTCGCCCGATAGCGTGGAACTTGATCAACGCCACTATCCAGGGGAGCACTTATTTGGCACAGCGATAGCTGGTTGAATCGCGACTACCATTTCGTGGTTTCGGCATTTTCGATGTGAGTTGACGTTGGAAAAATGGAATCCTTGAACGCGGTCCGAGAAAGAAAGCCTTCCAATGCTTATTGTAGCCGCTATTATCATTCTTTCCAGGCCAACTTCATCTTGTATTTAAGATTTTATGTGGGCCATGGATTGTTCCTAGGATCGGAATGCACCGAATGTTGCCTGACGTTTCAGCTTATTGGCCAGGGTTTTCATGAGCCTGCCTTGCCCAACGAGCAAACGTCTCGTCAATGTTGATCGGCAAGGACAGGGTTCACACAGCACTGTTTTCTGCCTTCTATTCACTGCGGATGTGTAACTGAATGTATGTAATCCGTCCGTGGACGGGGAAGATGGCGTTCATCCCCCCGCGCCACCCGGGAAGCAGTTGCAGTGAACTGGCTTTATCAAGGGCTGTGGTGGACCAGGACGTTGCGTACGGAGTACGGATTACCACAACCTGCATCTCGTCCGGATGAAGAGCGTCGGGCGTTGCAATTGAGAAGCGTGCCCGGAAAGGCCCAGTCAGATGAAACAGCCCTGACTGAGAGGTTTCTCGTCGTCCTCTTTTTGAAGACGCGCCTGATTGCGCATTGGTACTCCGTACCGGAGTACCAATGCATATTAATATGGAGCTTCCCCCGCCCGGGCCACCCCTCACGCCCCCCTTCTCATGGGGTGCTAATCAAAGCATGTACTGTACTCCGTAGTGTGCCATTCATCTTCTTGGCAACCAACCCAACGGCTTGATTATCTTGACGCATGCTTGCGCACCGGCCGAGGGCCATGGAGGCTTCTGACTGGCTCCTGGTACACCTAGCCTGAGAGAATTGGCTTCAGACTAAAATAAAACGGGGCACACATAGCAGCACCAACCGTCATGGCCGGACTGAGAAGAACAACATCGGACGTGGGGAGAAGGGAGAGAAATGTGATGGTGAGGGCCCAGGGGACAAACTGGTATTACTGGGCACGTACGGCGTGAGTGCAAGCATGTAGAGGTACAGCATGTACTGCGGGCTCACTGCGGGCTCACTGCGGGCTCACTGCGAAGCGCTGAGTACCGCTACCGCGTGCCCAACGACTCGTGCTAGAACAAGGCACGGCTGGTGAGCTGGTGAGCGGTTCAGCTTGCAAGTTGCCGACAACGAACCGGCAAACCCCCTGACCCCCGGCTGCAGGGCAAGTACAGCCTTTCATCTGAGCAACGCCGACGCCGTTGGTGCTCCTCCCATGTACTCCGTACTGCCTCCGTACTGCCTCCTACCGCCTCCTACTGCCTCCCTCTCGTCATCGATTTTCTTCGTCTTGCAGATCATGCGCTGGCTTCTTCTCTCTTTATTCGACTGAACTAATCACTCTCCTTGTTATCGCTTTCCCTTGCTCTCTTTTCCGTCATACCGAGCCCCCAACGTCACTCGCTTACTCCTTGCTTTTATCATCATTATCACCGCTCCACCACCACGGCCCTTCCTCCGTCCTCCGTACCCTCGTCTGACACGCCCATCGCCGCCTCCGTGACTCCGACCCGTCTCGAGACACGAACTCTGATTGTTCCCCTCCTCTGCAACAGACGTCACGAATCTTGACTGCGCCAGGTTCACCCGGATACGATAGTACCGCGCGGCAGCCGACGTGGCCCTGTTCTGCTGGACCGAGTCTAGTCGGACGTTGAGAGATGCAGCCATGATCCGCGAACAAGTGGTCAGCAACGCCGTTCCCAGCCCCGAATCTCCTCCCGGAATGACGGTATCCAAAAGCTCGAAATCTTCATCCTTTCAGTCACTCACCAGCGACGATGGCAGCGTCCTGGCTGATGTGAATCACTTCGAGGACATCGGCCTAGATGATGACAATATTACTCTGAAAAACAATGCCCGCCCCGGACCAACACCATTGGCAACGGCCATGGGTCGTCATCTAGCCGGCGGGAAACGTGCCCCAAAGCCACGACGGTCTTTTCCAAATCTTCACGCCAATATATATTCATCAAACCCCAGAAGCACAAGTCTCGCTGGCCTTTCCGATCCGCGCCCCTCGGCTCTCAATCGAGGGCATTCCACAACTTCATTACCAATTTCGCAGCCAAATCGCGGTGTCAGTCCTGGCTTGACGCTGAGCGTCCGAGATATTAACCCGTCGGCCAAGCCTCGGCCACGACGGGAGAGTTGGCAGTCAACCAGTCGGCGCAAAAGTTCGCAGGAACTTGAACACGAATGCGATGAGGATGATGAGGACGACATCCCCGACGACATAGTTCTCGACAATGTCCCCATATCTCCTCGCCCTGCCCATGAGCGTCCTCTGAGTCGCGCTCCGTCGGTTTCACCTTCGCCTGACCGGGGCCCTAAAGAACGAGTCCGAAGCGTTGGAAATGGCACGCCCCCAGTCGCTCAAGCACAAGGGTCACTTCGGTCCCCGTCGTGGAAATCAGACACTGGAGAGCGACCGCCCCCAAGCCCACTGAAACTACGGGCAAATAGTTGGAATTTGGCCCTCGCCGATCTCAACGCAGAGGCCAAGGCACTGACCGAGAAGCTGGAGGAGCACGCCGACGAAGCTGTCGAGATCCAGTCAAGGAGGCCGTCAGGATCCGTCCGACCCAATACCTGGAACGCGAGTCAGATGTCCTACGATCAGACCTATGACAGAAAGGAGCGCGTCAAGTCATCCACGCCTGAACTACCGCCCTTGCGACGAACAAACATCATGGTGGACCCTCTCCCCATCTCCAAAGAAAAGGAGGCTGTACTGAGCCGCACGCGGCCATCGTGGCTCCCACCGAAAGACCCCAGCGAAGAAAGACGTCACCTACGGGAATACCAGAAAATGATGGCCGCAAGTGCCAAGGCAGACGAGCGGCGCGAGGCTGCTAGGAGAAGCAGAACCTTGTCCAAGGACAACAATGCCGACACTCTGATGCACATATGGGAAAACGACATCATCCCCCGATGGAACGATGCAATCAGTGAAAGACGAACGAGAGACATGTGGTGGCGTGGTGTCGCATCTAGAAGCCGTGGTGTTGTCTGGGCTCGTGCCATAGGCAACGAGCTTGGTCTTTCAGGGGCCACCTTTCGAACTGCGTTGACACGGGCTCAGGAGCTCGAGGAACGTGTCCGTACGGATAGAGCAGACGCAGAAGATGTGAGACGTGCCAAGTGGTTTGATCACATTCGCCGAGATGCAAGCGAGAAGACGTGGAAGGATCTGCGCATTTTTGAAGCCACAGGCCCTCTTCATCGCGCACTAGTCGATGTTCTTGGTGCATACGCCATGTACAGGAACGACATTGGCTACATTTCAGGCTGCAACGTACGTTTACTCGGGCATGCCGACTCGAACCTTGCCATGCCGCCATTCCCCCCCCCCAGTTCGATCTTCTCTCTTCTCTTTCGTCGCACTGACACATTGACCAGACTATTGCGGCCCTGCTTCTTTTGAACTTGCCCAACGCCGAATCAGCATTCATTGCTCTCGCCAACATGCTCAACCGGCCACTTCCGCTATCATTCTATACCGCTGATGAAACCGCTCAGATGTCTGCATACAACTTGGTCATGCAGACGTTGAGTCACAAGTCTGCTCCTCTGTATGAACATTTGACCAGAAAATTGGCGCACGTCCGGCCCGAGCTTTACTTGAACGATGTATTCCTCAGCTTATTTACGGGCCACCTAGCGATTGACGAAGCTGCAAGACTCTGGGACGTCTATGTTTTCGAGGGCGATGCGCTCCTAGTCCGTGCGGCTGTGGCACTGCTCTTATCTCGAGAAATGGCACTTCTCGGAAGCAAGAGTGGGCGTGAAGTGAAAGCAGTCATGGCGCAACCCAATTTGAAACCGTCGTCTGTTGGCGCCGTGGGCGAAGCTGGAGCCGAAGAGCGCTTTATGAAGGCGATTCGCGAAGCTGGCAAAGCGTAAAAAAAAAAAAAAAAAAAAAAAAACCCTCCGCGACTAATTCTTGAACGGTTTCGCCCCTTTTATCTAAGGGTCCGACCTATGACGTCGTTTTTTTTTTCTTCTTCTCTGGGCCATAATATTTTCTTCTATTGATTTCAAAGCGGTAATGTATATCAAGATCTATAGACGGATGGGACACGTGCATTGGGCCGTGTCCAGGCGTTGTCAATTACGCTCGACACCGAGAGAGCAAAGGGAGCCTGGAGAACAGCAAGCTTGCAAACACATTTTACTGGGGCAAAATCATCCACCAGGTATTATTAGCTAATGAGCTGAACAGCCTGAGATGGATCGAGGAGCAACTAAAAATCGGTCCTCTGGAAGCAAGACCGATACTGACCTGAAACAAGTCGAGTGCATCGGCTATACTTTCTACTTTCTGCGCCGAGCCTGGGGTATATATGTATATTCCATCCTTAGCGGGCAACCCTTCATATACTGTACTGAACGGACCTTGGACACTTCCGTTGGATAATTCAATGATTAATTTTTCCATGACAAGCTAGAAATCATTGGGGGGGGGGGGGGTTTCTCCCTTTAGAAATAATCTGCGCAGAATTGACAACTTACAGATGCTCCGAGCGAGAAAGATGTAAGATGTGCCAGTTATATGACATATGACACTGGGGTCGCGCAACACGCGTTGGTGTGACGATTCGCGTGTGTCGTCGAACCGTCCCCACCGTGTTAGTGTAGCACGTTCCTCCGCTCGGTTGCTATTGACCATGGCATCAAGTCACGTGATTGCATCCCACCAAGCACTGTACATACATGTTATGGGGACCTCTAGCTCGTATATTGTGCAACTTGCTCGGCTGTGGCGGCGGCTCTCGGGTTTTTACTCTTGTCGGTAAACTCACACTCATAGAGGCCTTGACCATACGGACTACATAGGGAGATTGCATAGCCAAATCGTCACCATCTCTTTCGCGACGAGTTTCGCAACGAGTTTCGCGACGGCATCACTCCGTAAGTCGTCAATGTAGCCATCATTGATGTGGTGAACGGTGATTGGCTACACCGCATTGCTGTCGCCGATACGGGATTCCGTTGCATTCATTATTATGCGGCAGCAGAAAAAAAAAAAAAAAAAAAAGAATGCGGGCCGCGGGCCCCGCGCCCGGTGTCTTGTTGGCTCAACAATTTTCCCAACAGAAAAGGCGATGGCATCACCGCGCCACGCAAGGCTTGTGGTAAATATATAAAATACATGGTGCTAGCACTCCGCTCTGCCGCTCTGCCGCTCTGCCGCTCTGCATGCTCCAATACAGTATCAGTTGCATTGGGCTGGCTGGAAAAGGTGGTTTGATCGCCGCGAGCCTCGAGTTTCATCTGTTGTGGCCGCTCTTCGAAGTTGCATCCATGACTCATGACTACTACTGTTTGAGGCCTGATTGGCAGCACACTTTGACCACAAGACAAAGCTACTCGCACAACGCAACACCTGAATGTCCAGCAAATTGTCAATGGAGAGCCCCAGCCCGCCACAATATTCTTCCTGTCCGCTTGAATATCATCGCAGGTGGGCCGTTGCCAAAATTCCTGCGAGGGAGATCGGCGTGACCAGAACAAAACAAAAAAAAAAAAAAAAAAAAAAAGGGTTCGCGAGTGGGTGTGGGCAAGGTTGCGGCAGGAGCCAATAGGAAGGCACGTGTCCCTCGTCCAAAGCTCTTTGAGGAAAGGGGGGAGGAGGGCCCTGCCGCAACCGAGGCGGTGAATCTGTCTACGCATCCACCCATTTGAATTTTCATGTGCAAGTCTGAGAGCCGGCTGCTGTCGCAAAATTTGCGTCAAACCACGGCCGTGATGGCTTTCGCCACTTGGCAGAGTCAGTCCCTCGCTGGCCGAGCCCCTCGTCCCGCCGCTAGCCCCGCTAGCCTCACAGGCCCTACCCCTGACACCCTGACACCCACCACCCTGACGCCCACCACCCTAACACTAACACTGCACACCTGCCCTGCTGCTGTAATACGCCGCCGCCCACGTTTCTCCCAACAAAACCGGCCCACAAAGGATATTCTGTGCAGAGTACATAATCTGTATTGCCTCAACTCCTGTGACAGCCAGCTTCCCTCACAAGCCGTCCTGGGCGAATTTCTCTTTTCTTTCCATCCCACCTCCGATATCTTACGTGTCTGCCTCGAGATTGTCTTTTTTGTTCGTTCTCGTTCATCGGGTCAACGAGTTGCAGGCTTGCTCAGTTCCAGTTCGGATTCGGATTCGGATTCAAATTCCAACGCGAACATGTCTGCCGCTACTTCTGCCATGCCAAAGAACCCCGTTCTGCGGCGCACTGCAACCTCGACGGATGCCAACGACTCCGAGTCTTCTTCAGCCGCCGTCAGTCCTGCCGACTCTCCCAGACCCTCAGCCTCGTCCACGTCCCTCTCGTCACTTTCTTCTCTCGATGTGAACGACAAGAGCGACAAGTACGCTGGCCTGCTCGACACCTACGGAAACCCTTTCACACCTCCTGATTTCACCATCAAGGATATCCGCGATGCCATCCCCAAGCATTGTTTCGAGCGCTCTGCCATCAAGGGCTACGCATACATACTCCGCGACATCGCCTGCCTTGCCACCACCTTCTACCTGTTCCACAACTTGGTGACGCCCGAGAACATACCCTCAACTCCCCTTCGATTTATGCTCTGGGGCATTTACACTGCCCTCCAAGGTCTATTCGGAACCGGTCTGTGGGTTATTGCCCACGAATGTGGCCACGGCGCCTTCTCTCCGTCCACACTTATCAACGACCTCACCGGCTGGGTCATCCACTCGGCTCTTCTTGTTCCCTACTTCAGCTGGAAATTTTCCCACAGCGCCCACCACAAGGCCACCGGACATATCGAGCGTGACATGGTTTTCCTTCCCCGAACACGCGAGCAGCAAGCCACACGACTCGGGCGCATGGTCGAGGAACTGGGTGAGCTCTGTGAAGAGACCCCCATCTACACGGCACTGCACCTGTTCTTCCAACAACTCATCGGCTGGCCCAACTACCTCATGTCCAACGTCACCGGACACAATTTCCACGAGCGCCAGCGCGAGGGTCGTGGCAAGGGTAAGAAGAACGGTTTCGGGGGTGGCGTAAACCATTTTGATCCCAGCAGCCCCATCTTCGACGCCAAACACGCCAAGTATATCGTTCTCTCTGATATCGGCCTCGCTCTTGCCATTGGTGCCCTCGCCTACCTTGGTAACCGCTTCGGCTGGGCCAACATGGCTGTCTGGTACTTTATCCCCTACTTTTGGGTGAACCACTGGCTCGGTAAGTCTTGTCACATGGATGTGTGTCCTGTCAGAGCACGCACACTAACACGAACCTCGTCAAGTTGCCATCACGTTCCTTCAGCACACCGACCCTTCTCTTCCTCACTACACTGCTGAGGAGTGGAACTTTGTTCGTGGAGCCGCCGCTACCATTGACCGTGAGATGGGCTTCATTGGCCGTCATCTTCTCCACGGCATCATCGAGACCCATGTTCTCCACCACTATATCAGCTCCATTCCTTTCTATAACGCCGACGAAGCTTCTGAGGCCATCAAGCCTGTCATGGGCAAACACTATCGATCCGACACCAGAGACGGGCCAGTGGGTTTCATCCGCGCTCTCTGGAAGAGTGCTCGCTGGTGCCAGTGGGTCGAGCCCAGCGCTGATGCTCAGGGTGCTGGCAAGGGCGTGTTGTTTTTCCGCAACCAGAACGGTCTCGGCACCAAGCCCATGTCTATGAAGACTCAGTAGAGAGCTGAGTTTCTCTTGGGTGTTCAAGATGCCAACAATGGCACTTCGCGGTCGGCGTTGATTACATTTCCGTTTTCCCCCTTATTGTCCCCCTATTGGTTTAAAGCAAGAAAAACCCCTCCGCTGCTGCAACGGAAGCAATTGCAACGACTGCATCATGATACAATATGCACTTGGAAACGTCGTCTTTCGTCGCTCAGATACATTAGATTGCCCGCTGCTAGTTCAAGTACATGAGAGAACTGGTTGTCGACGAAGATATAGACGTCGGGGTAAACGCGCCCAGCTAGACAGTATAGACTAAATTGTAAACTACGTGTAGACTTGCATCTGGTTTCACGCCGTGATCTCAGTCTTGTGTGTTATATTCAGTTGCTGTTCAAGACGGGGATGTGTCAATGAGCATTCAGAATTCAGAGAGGAGTGGTCGACAAGCTATAGGGTAGGACTTGGAGACTGGGGAACTGATCTCGTACCCATGATATTACGGGTTGACACGGACCTCTCAGTTGACCTTTGCATTGTCAATGTCCGTGCAGTCGCGGGGCCGCTCGTGATCAAGTCTCTATTGGGACAACGTAATGACGAAAATAGGAATAGGGTCACTACATAATGAATGCGCATACGTTTCGGCTTGTGAGCGAGCTTGCCAATTAGGTGCTCCGGGCGGGGGTGCTCCGAGTGCCGTGAACATGCGGCGGCGGATTTTCTTTCATGCAGCAGCAAGTACACTTGCACACGTTTTACCCGGGAAGAGACTTGAAGATTAAAGGCATCAGTCAAGAACTCGAGTTCTAATCCGTACTCCACTCATTTCTAGGCTTATTATAATAGTCAGTTGCTGCTGCCAAAAATAACGTTGGGCTGCCTACCTGTTCACGTACTCGGGTGCTCCGGTCAGCGTGTCGAGACAAGGAATAATTCTATATGGAAGCTGCACTTGGCAGAGTTATCAATGGGGGAACATATGATGATATGGAGACCTGCGGCCCGCGGGCGATTCGGAAGCAGTAGTGTGACGTGACGGATGGCCTGACTCCTGCATGGGTCATTATTTAAAGCCTTGCGATGGGCCTTGCGATGGGCCTTGCGTTGGGGCTGTGCTTCAATTCCCTGTCCTTATTGGAGGGTAAAAGTAATTTATAGATACATTACAGACCCTGGTTGACGTGACTCCACTATCCTTAGGACAGGACCTCTAAGGAGATGTACAGGAACTGATAACGGCAGGAGCGTCTGGGTTTCGCTCACAACCGGCAAATGTGCTTCCTTCCATGTTGAACCCACCACTCACCGCCCACCACGGATCCGTAATGTAATCTCTGAAAATTGAATTGAGCCGGCTATCCCGGACGCTGCAACAAGGGCTTCCCCCTCCCACACCACCCGCCATGAAAATTGGGATGAACGTGACCGACCGGGTGCGTGGGTGCGTCAGGATTGACGATGAGACCTCGACTAAACCCCATCATCCGAGATGGGATGGACGGACTATGGGATTGTCGTCTGCCACGCATTGACACCTGCCTTGCGGATTACGGATTAGCGGGCCGCCAAATCCCCACGCTGACAACGGTTTGTTGTGCTCGAGGCCATCCATCATCCCACCTGTAGTCAAACTTCCTAACAAACGCACACGCACAGATGCAGTCATATCCACGCCCGAATTCCACTTTTCCTTATGACTTGGGGCGTCTTTGCGCGTCTTATCCGATGACCACTGGTCGATGACAAAAGGAACGAATCCTGGGCGACAAAGAGAGTGCAAGGGGCAGAAGGGCTGGGAAAAAGAAAGGATGCATGTCCTTCCCTCACTGCTCCGGCTGTCATGCTTTTTTTGCACTCATCCACTCGGCCTAGTCATGGTCAATCTTTTCATCTGATCAGCATCCGAGAGGACTTGTTGGTGCTATGCAGCGGCTGGTCACATTGGGAACCTCGTATTGGGCATGACCGACCCCATGTACCCCGCGTACCCCCGGATGGCAGGCTCAGGCCGCCGGGCCAAATGAGGAATAAAAAGAAACCGGATTGTCGTGTTATTATGCATGGTGGCCTGGAGGTGCCGAGTGGTTTGGTGTGCTTCGGCAGCGACGGCTTGGACAATGACAGGCAGCTACCGAGTATTACATGCAAAAACAATCCATATTAAAGTACAGCCTGGCTGGCTAGCTAATCCACCTCCGGGATAGTCGGGTGTTCTCTGCCCGTCCATCTGGTCGGGGGTGGTGGTCAGGGGGTGGTGCTGACAAGCAGGTGATTCTTTCTCTCGAAGTGGTTTCCGGGAATGACCAAACGGGCAAGGAGTTGGCAAAAGGAAGAAACGTTTATAAATACGTGCGGACACAACAGTCGTGCACGGCTAATATGGGAACGTCATGGCCTATGATGCTCGGACTCCCATCTACATAAGACCCATCTATATAAGATAGGCCTGCCCGTTTCGAAGTACATACGCACATAGTATTGCCTCGGATGCAGTATCAAGGAACACCAGCATCTCCGATTCGGTCTTCTTCTGCCTTGGCAACGGGCCACTGTCAATATCCATCGTCGAGATGAAGGTTGAGGCTTGTTTCCTCTTGGCCATTGCCGCCAAACTGGCCCATTCGGCAGCCGTCGACCCTAACGCACTCAAGCATTATACCGAGGGCCTGACCTCTGCCAAGCTGTTTGCTGCTCCCCCAGATGGTAATGAGATCATCAGTGCCGGATGGAAGGTCACTTGCGACAGTTTCGAGCCTGGCAACGAATGCTTGAATGCCATTGATGGCAAAAATGGTTCTTTCTGGCACACTGCGTTCAATAACGCAAACCTGCCGCATCAGATCGTCGTTGATCTTGGATTGATAAAGAACGTCAACGGGATAACGGCCCTTCCGCGACAGGACGGCAACAACCACGGACAGATAACCACGCATGAGGTGGCAGTGAGTGCCGACAACAAAAACTGGGAAACCGTTGCATTGGGCACCTGGCACGGAGGTGACGATACCACCAAATCCGCCAACTTCGAGACCAGGTCTATCCGATACCTGCGACTTCGAGCCACCGGCGAGGCAGGCGGCAACCAATGGACCAGCCTTGCCGAGCTCAAGGTGTACGAAGCCAAGGCCGGCCCTATAGCATACAACGGCAAAGGTCGATGGGGACCAACAATCAACTTCCCCACGGTCCCTGTGGCAGGGGCCGTTGATCCGTTATCGGGCACCATCACCATCTGGTCATCGTACGCCTACGACAACTTCCAAGGATCACCGAACGACCGAGTCTTCACTGCATTGTGGGATCCGGCCACCAACATTGTCACGCCGAAGCTCGTCGACAACACCGACCATGACATGTTCTGCCCCGGTATCTCGATTGACGGAACAGGCCAGCTGGTTGTCACCGGCGGCAACTCGGCCTCCAAAACGACCCTCTACGATTTTGGAAGCCAGACTTGGATCCCCACCGCTGACATGAACGTTGCTCGCGGCTATCAATCGTCTGCAACACTATCGGACGGCCACGTCTTCACCATCGGAGGAAGCTGGGCCGGAGGTCAGTTCAAAAAGAACGGCGAAGTATACGACCCAAGAACCAAGAAGTGGACGCTGTTGAAAGGCGCCGACGTGACACCCATGCTCACCAATGATGCACGAGGCATTTACCGTTCTGACAACCACGGCTGGCTCTTCGGCTGGAAGAGCGGCAGCGTGTTCCAAGCCGGTCCCAGCACGGCCATGAACTGGTACACGACTTCTGGAGCCGGCGGCGTCACACCTGCCGGGAAAAGGAGTTCCAGCCGAGGCGCCGACCCCGACTCGATGAACGGCAACGCCGTCATGTACGATGCTGTCCAGGGCAAGATCTTGACCGTTGGCGGCTCCCCATCGTACGACAACAGCCCCGCGACCGCCAATGCACACATCATCACCATCGACAACGTTGGCGCGCAGGCCCAGGTCAAGTTTGCCAGCAATGGCATGTACAGTGCGCGGGCTTTCCACTCGTCCGTCATCCTACCAGACGGCACCACCTTCATCACCGGCGGGCAGAGCTACGCCGTTCCCTTCTCGGACGAAAACGCCCAACTAACACCCGAGCTTTACGACCCGGCCGCCGATGCGTTCACCCAGCAACAGCCCAACAGCATCGTCCGTGTCTACCACAGCATCGCTCTTCTCATGCATGATGGGCGCGTCTTCAGTGCGGGTGGTGGTCTCTGCGGCGGAGGCTGCACGGTCAACCACTTTGACGGACAGATCTTCACACCACAATATCTCCTCACAAGCTCCGGCCAGCCTGCCACGCGGCCCGTCATCCAATCCGTCACGCAATCCGGCCGCAGCATCACAATAGCCACCGACTCGGCCGTGGAGAGTGCGTCACTGGTCCGCTTCGGAACGGCCACCCACGCCGTGAATACGGACCAGCGACGTATCCCACTCACGCTGCATGGAAATGGGACAGCTCAGTACACCACCGTCGTGCCTTCAGATCCAGGCGTCCTGACACCTGGTTACTACATGTTATTTGTGATGAACTCGAAGGGGGTTCCGAGCGTGTCTAAGACGGTACAATTTCTCATTTAGTGTACTGTACATTGGCGGGTTTTTTCTTTATCAACACAATCCTCACTTGTCGTGCCGCCGAGCCCTCGAAGGACATTCTTTACATGAGAAGTGGCTAGTATATAATGCGGTGATAGGGAGACAAGGTTTATAGGGTGTGATCCAAGTTAGCGTGGTCTTGTGAAAGCTAGCGCACTTGAGACAAGGCCAGGTATAGTTATCCATAGATATAAGTTAGAGCGTCTACTGCATTATTTATAATACTATTTTATATAAGGGGGTGAAGAGAGATCTCCACCTTGACCTATTGCTTTGCACGATGGGGCCGATTTCGTTAGAGCGGCCAACCGATATTCACGCGTACGTACGTGCGCACTTGCACTCAACTTCCCTGCTTTCAATAGCCTCCCAGGTATTACGGCCGTTGAACCCCTCCGACGGAAACCTCGTGCAAAGCTCGTGAGAACCTCTTACCATCCTGGATATCAAGGGGTTTGTTTAGATGTAGGGCGCTAGCGAGTCTGGAAATAAACGAATTTTACGACTTGGATGCACCATCTTCATAGGCCAGCTGTCGGGAACTGAATCACGGAGCCTGCTACCTAGTCTTTTTTGAAATACCAAAACTTTAAATAACCCATCGTATTCTCTGTAGCCAAGGTATATGGCTCTGAAAGGGGCTTCTTACAAGCAACGTCGTCTTCATACCGAGAGCAAATTTGATTCAACAACCGCAACAGACTTGGGATGCAACTAGTTCTGGTCCACCAAGTTTGCACGAGGTAAAACCATGTATAGGCGGGGAACGCAAGCAAGAAGGAAGGAAGCCAGGCGGCATCCATGACACCCACCCGTTTCTGCCCGTGGGCTTCCCTGCTGTCCGTCAGCGAAGACACTAACGCGCCGCGCCGTTGAATGCCAGCAGATTGACCGTGCCTGGCACCATGTTTTTGATGACGTTTTTCGTGGCCAGCTTCTGTATGTCCTGGCACAACTTGGGACCAGCGCGCTTGCCGTGCAGAGCAGCGAGGTACGCGCCCAGTCCCGCAATGTGCGGAGTCGCCATGGACGTTCCCGTCATGCGGCCCTGCCATCATGGTCAGTTCCTTCATCTTTGCTCGGCAAACGGGGGTTTTTTTATAAAAACAAGAAAGGAAAAAAAAAAAAAAAAACATACAGTCCGGCCGTTGGGGAGAGTGGACAGGACATCGACGCCGGGACCGTTGATGTCGAGGGCAGGCCCCCAGTTCGAATCGGCATACCGATTGTCGAACTTGTCCGTGCCGCCGACAGTGCAGACGGATGGTTCCGAGGCGGGCGAGACGTTCCGGGCGTCTCGGTTGTCGTTGCCCGCGGCCACGGCGACGAAGAAGCCGGCTCTGACGAGGCGGGCGGCGGCTTGGTTTTCGGCCTTGGAGTAGTCTCCGCCGAGGGACATGTTGACGACGACGCCGTTGGGGCATCGACGCTGCCGGGCATCGCTGTGCACGAAATCCATGCCCTTGATGATGCCGGAATTGGGACCCTTGCTGTTGGCAGCGAGGACCTTGACGCCGAAGATGGTCACCCGCTTGGCTACGCCGTAGGTGAGGCTGCCGATTGTGCCGGCGACGTGGGTGCCGTGGCCGTTGTCATCGATGTTGGATCCGGGGATGTAGGACTTGAGCTGGTGGGCCCGGTTTTGGAACTCCTAGATGGCAGTTCAGTTCCTGCGCTCGGGTCAAGCGGGCCGAGCGAGTTGTGGGAAAAAGGGACAAGGAAGGGGATTTCTCACCGGGTGGCGAGCATCTACGCCCGTGTCGATGACATAGACGCAAACACCTGTGCCGCCACTATTGTCGTAGACGTACTGGGTCGAGCCGCGTCGTCGGTGGGATATACGGGTTAGGCCCCATGGGGCTGTCTGCTGCACGACCAGGCCAGACGCTGCAGCCTCCTGGTCGGGCTCAATGTAGTCAACCTTGAAAGAAAAGGGGGGGGGGGGAATGTCAGTTTGCGCGTTTGAACATGAACATGACCATCATAATGACATGGGGCGGATCGGCATACATCAGGATGCTCTTGGAGAGCCTTGAGGCCCGCCTCATCGAGCTCGGTGGCGAAGCCCCTGAAGATGCTGTCATAGGTGAGATGGGGTTCAGCAGCCAACGACTTGACGACGTCGCTGAAAGCCGAAGCGCCTACACTATCCTTCATCTTGACAATGTACTTGCCCGGTATCACGGTGGAATTGTCGCTCGGGATGAGCAGCTCCGCAGGTTCATCCCTAAGGGCCGGCGCGGCAGCCGCAAGAGCGAGCAGTGGCAAGAGACGAGCAAGGTGCATCATGGCGACGATGGATGAATATATATATATATAGAGAGAGAGAGAGAGAGAAAGTTGTCGTGTATCTGTTCTTGGCGTGTTTGGAAACGGAGCCTGTGTGGAAATTTCTGCTCGAGTTCAAAGTATTGCAACGTCCTATTTATATTGGCTTTCGCCGCAGCCAAGATGCTGAGTTTTCTTCTTCTTCTTTTTTTGCGTCGGCACCATGTCTTGACTTTGTTCTCGTAATATTCTCCCGCACGATGTCCGGCGCGAGCTGCAGCTTACGATATGAGAGACCTGCAGTCAGCGTTGTTTGCATCGAGGACGTAATCGGGCAGAAACACAGGTTTATGGTAACTTATACTAATACCGATGGCACGTCGAATTACGAGAGTAGGCTGTCCATTGGCAATCGACCACATGAAGAATGGGCATGGACATTTTTTCGAATTGTCTTGGCTACCTCGGAAAGTAGAGAGCCAGACTGCCATCGAAAAGTGCAAATGCTCTAGTAGTACTCCGTGATGGCTTGCGAATAGCCGCATGGCAACACATCCCCGAGGTCGTCGAGATGTGCAGTGCAGTGCAGTGAAGCAAGGCTGCTGCCTCTGCTGTCGACAAAGCTCGCGAGGTCAATTGCCGAGACATCAGCATCGTAATAAGGCGCCAGTCGTCATGAGACATACATTGCGAGACCGACTTGGTTCGTCTACGCCTGGCGGTTGAAAAAAAGGGTCGTCACGTCGGGAAACACCCGACTTGCGTGATGCATTCTGAGACAGCGGTGACCACGCCATGTCGTCCTTTTGGACCCGACGTGTTGGATGTCGATGCAGAGAGCTTTGTTGTCTGTTGTGCGTCTGTTGTACGTCTGTTGTACGGCTGAGCTCCAACGAAATGTTGCCCGGGGTTATTAGCGGGGATAATGCGGATTATTAAGAGCACCCTATCTGTGGCGTTGGCCACGCCCCAATAAATAAATCCTGTGCAACACAAAACTGACCCACAGTCAACCCCGAATAGATAATGCAACTCCGCACAGCCAGGTCAAGCACAGTCAAGCACTCACTTCCTCTAAATGTTTTCATTTTATTCTAGTCGTCTGCCGAGAGTACTTCGTAGGTAAAACTACAGTTGAGAGGCCCCTGTGCATCAAATCTGCCAATTGAAAAGCAATCGACTTCGCGCAAACCTCATCGTCGTTTGTCATTCCTCAGTAGCTCTTTCTTTCCCTTGTTTCCCCTTGTTGCTCCATGCACTACATTGACTACACGTGGTGGATGGACAGAATATGCTGGTTGAAGGACCTTTTTCTTCACGGCTTGCAGCGACCCATGTAACGAGGGTACAGGCAGCAGTCTCTGACTGTGTGCTGCTTGCACAGCCAGGCGAGAAGACGCTCGAGGCCGATGCCATAGCCACCGTGGGGAGAGCTACCATACCTGTTTGATGAAGAGGGAAAAAAAAAAAGAAAAAAAAAAATCATTAGCTTGTTGGTGACCAAGGCCAAGTTGATAAAAGGACGTGGTGGACCTACTTGCGCTGGTCGAAATACCAGTAGTAAGCCTCGGGATCAAGACCCTCACGCTGGCACGCCGCGAGCAGCTCGTCGTAGTCGTCTATTCTCATGGAACCTCCGACAATTTCACCGACACCAGGCATGAGGCAGTCTACACTCTCGGTGACTCTGCTGTCTTGGGGATCCTTCTTCATGTAGAACGCCTTGATGTGCGCAGGGAAGTGGGTCAGGAAGATGGGCTTGTTGATTATGTCCGTCATTCTTCGCTCCGCAGCCTCGGCAATGTCGTCGCCAAAGTTGTGCGGGTTGCCTTCTTCGTTGGGGATGTCGTGATCGATGAGCCACTGAATGGCGTCGGTGTACCTCATGCGCATAAAGGGCCGCTCGGGCATCTTGAACTCGGGGTTGAGGGTCTTGACGTATCCGGCAATGGCTGGGTCGGCCATGGTGAGCTCGATGACGCGGCAGATGAGAAATTCGACATGGTCGAGGAGATGGCTGAAGTCGATAAAGTCTAGCTCGGCTTCAACGTGGGTGAATTCAGACAGGTGACGACGAGTCAGAGACTTTTCGGCACGGAATGACTTTTCGATGCAGTAGACGCTGCCCATGGATGGCAAGCAGGTCTCCAGGTAGAGCTGGGACGATTGGGTAAGGAAGGCGTCGGCACCGTAGTAGTCGAATTTGAAGAGAGTAGCACCGCCTTCAACCTGGGTCTGCACCAGGGCGGGAGGGCTGACCTTTCGGATGCGGGCTTCGTGGTAGGCCTGGTTGAATGCGAACTCGAGGGCGTCGCGCACAACGAGGACAGAGGAGGCATTCTCGCCACGAAGTGTCAGGTGTCGCAGATCAAGCAAGGTGGCGTGCTCGGCAGAAGCCTGGACTCTGTTCGTGATGGCATCCTCTCCGCCGGCGGCTCTCCAGTGCTTGGGTATCTTGTAGAAGTCGGCGTGCAGCTCGCGGTTGAGAGGGGCCCGGGCGCCAGCAGGAACCTCGCGCATCTCGCCGAGAATCTCCATCGACGTCTCGCGGGTCAGGGTCAGAGCCTCGTAGGTTTTTGAGAGCTTACCAGAGATGACAACCTGCATGAGGCCATATCCGTCTCTTAACGTGACAAAAAGCACATCCTTTTGTTTCCTCTCGCGGTGGACGCGGCCTAGAACGCGAACACGGGTTCCCTTGCCATCAGCATCGCCCGTCTTGCGAAGCTTGATGTGGTGGCCGGCATCGTCGAGCTTGATTGTGATGGGCTCAGGCAGACTGGAATCCTCCTCTAGCACAATCTTCTTAGCCTCCTCCAGGACCCTGCTGCGCTCGTCCTCCTCACCCTTGCGGCGGAGAGCGAGTTCCTGTTCGCGAGAGGCCTTCTTCTTTTGTTGTTCGTGGTAGTTGACAGCCTTCTTCAGGGCAGATTTGGCCGCAGGCTTCCATTCTTTGGCGGTTTCATCATCGGCGCTCGCTGATTTTCTCGTCAGATATTGGGCCTCGGCGGGGTGTTGGAGATAAGCGAACTGCAGCGTCTTGAAGGGCGATGCTTCAGTGCCTTGCTGGGCAGGCTCATCCTTGCCAATATCCTCGTCAATGTAGATGGTCGCCATTTTGAGGTAGTATCCGGGTATGGGGGAGGGTTTTTTTTTTCTGGGAATAGAAGTCGTGTGTTGCAATTCGAGCCGACCGAAAGAGGGTGGTGACTTTGTGACTCTTTGTGACTTTGTGACTCATTGGGACTTGTGTGGCTGTGCGCTTATCTTTATCTTATCGGCCTCAACCCCGCGGTGGCTGATGGCAACGCGTGCTGTTGTGGCGTTGAGGGGCTAGGCCGCCCTGCCCCGTGGCTCTTTCTGTGTGGCACTCGGTGGATCAGCAAATATTCTAGACCCTTGAACTCTTTTGGCGCCGAGATTGATTCCCGCCGTGTGCCCCGTTTTCACCGAAATCCACTTGAAAAACCTTTATCCCCTTTCAAAGATGCATCCACCCGCCTCTCTCCCGCGGGGGAATTATAAAAGGGACTTGTGTGTAAAGTTTTAAAATCAGTCGATTCCCCGTCTCCCATACGCACCCGTCACCATCATCTACCATTTCATCACCACCATCATTTCGAACAACATGAGACTGACTGCACTCGTCGGACTGGCCCTCACTTGCTCGTGTCTAGCAAGCCCCTTGGCAGCTAAATATGCCGATAGACCAGTGGCAGCTAAATATGACGATAGAGCAGCACAGGTGGAGGCGATTTTCGCAGAGGTCATGTACATATTGAGGAACGGGGAGGCAGCTGTTCTAGCAGCAGAGGTGGTAGCAGATATCGAAGACGCCTTTCACAAATCGAGGCAAGGCAAGGCATCTGGATATAACGGTCTATCAGCAGCAGAGGTGGGAGCAATTGTCAGAGAGATCATACAAAAATCGAAGGACGGCAAGTTCCCAGACGACATAGAATGCGTGAGTGGCCGGCCATCTGCCCCTCTGCCCCCTACGTTCGAGCCCCAACCCCCGGGATGGATCGCTGATGCGTCGTTGTCACAGATGAAGAAATGCTTGAAGTCAAGGGTCCTCCCGTTCTGCTCGGGAGCGGGAGGCCGGCCACTGAACTGCCCCGGGGAGAATCTGGCATGACATTGTGGAATCGAGTGTGATGCCTCTGATGAGGCAAGGGCGAGACCGAGGACTGTTCTTACAGTACAGTACTCCGTAATTCGACGCCCCATCCTGGCTGCCCGTGCGGCTTAGGATAGCTATTATTAATAATTAATAAATGGATAATATTATAGAACGCCAAGCAGCTATTATCCCATCAAGGCCCGCCCTCGTTACCCGCACCACATAATAAGAGTCCACCCACGTCTTTTTATTAGTGTGGCTCGCGGCCATGAATTTTCGCAGCTATGCTGAGAGTTAATTGCGACGCGTTCATTGCAGCTTCTGCAGTAAAATAAAATAGCCGTATCTTAGGGAATAACAAGACATTACATTACGCCTTCTTCTGCACCAATCCTGACTAATAAAGGCAAAGGTATTCTAAAGATCTGCTCAACGTCGACTATTTATCGACCTCAATCTTGATCAGCAGGGTGGAGAAACCAAACACGATATTACTTGCTGCGAGTCATGGCATCGCGGGAATACGAGGGGTCCGTGGATTTCGTGTTCAAGGCCTGGTAGCCCGCCGTGATGTCGCCGAGGCTCTTCCCGGCCCTCAGGTCGGCCAGGATGGTCTCGGCCCTGTCGACGCTGGTGAACAAGAAGGCGACATCCAGCGTCATTCTGTCAACCTGGCCGGCCAGCCCCCGTTTGCGCTCCTCCTCGGCTATGGCCCGGTCCAGGTCCTGCAGGACTTTCCATCCGGCGAGAACCTCTTCCTGCACTGCCGCGGACCCTTCTGCCGCCTCGATGCATCTGACCTCGTCTTCGCCCTGGGCTATCCTCGCGCGGCGGACGAAGCTTTGCGGGCTGCGGCGTCGCTGTGCCTGCTTCAGCACGCCCTGCATGCTGTAGCCGATGGGGCCCAGCACGGCCGAGACGGGCTTCAGGACCAGCCCCGTGATGGCCATGCCGGTCCCCTTCAGGAACCCCGTCGCGCCCTCGTTCTTGGCGCCTCGAGCGGGGAGGCGGACGAGGCCGGTGACGCCGTCGTAGATGCCGTAGACGAACTCTCTCCGCGAGGCGACCAGCCCCGAGCGGATGCCGCTGACTCTGGTCGGTCTCCTCACCGTGTCGTCGCCGTACAACCGGGGGGCGTTGTGGAAGCCCTGGGCAAGGGCGACCAGGATTCTTGTCGGGGCCCTCGCAATGGCGAGGCCCGTCTTGGCCAAGCTGGTGGAAATGTCCCGGCCGTATTGGTCCGGCCCGGGCACCTTGGAGACCTGACGCGTCAACTTGTCCCCGTCCCCGTCCCCGTCCCCGTCCCCGTCCCCGTCCCCGTCCTTGCCGGCAGAGCCACCTTCTTCCTTCTTTTCTCTGGACTTGGTCCTCCTGTGTTTGATCCTCCGCTTGGCCGTCTTGCCAATGCGATACGGAGCGCTGCCGATCCCGCCAAAGATGTCTCGCACCGTGTTCTTGATCGACTCGGCGACCGCCGTGACCGGTTCGCCCGGTCCCTCAAAGTCCAGCCATTCGGTGTGACGAAGTAGCCGGAGATTCTTCCACGTCAACTGCCCGCTGCTCACCAGGATGTGTGCCGCCGCCACGCTGAGCCTGATGTGCGTGCCCTTGACCTCCCACACCGCCACCCGTGACTTCAAAATCGCGCAGCTCAGGGAAGGCGGGCCGTAGATGCGCATGTGTTTCTGGAACGTCGTGACCGTGTTTTTCGCCCCGTCTCCGTCCTTCTCGATCGACTCGGCGATCTTGCCGGCGGCGGATCTCGCTTCCTCTGTGAGGAGGTACTTGATTCCCTCGGCCAGCTTGTCGGACGTCAGATGCTTGTAGGGGACGGGATCCGGACCAGCTCCGGACTTGCCCATCATGCTGCCCCAGAAGTACTGGTCTCCGAAGAAGGGCACAATCATGGTGGGGAGGCCGCACTTCAGGCCGATGGCCGTGGTGCCGGCGCCGCCGTGGTGGACGCAGGCCTTGATCTGAGGGAACAGCCAATCATGGGGCGTGTTGTCGAGCATGAAGATGTTGTCGGG
Source organism: Epichloe amarillans (assembly GCA_024072835.1). Lineage (NCBI taxonomy): Eukaryota > Fungi > Ascomycota > Sordariomycetes > Hypocreales > Clavicipitaceae > Epichloe > Epichloe amarillans. The sequence continues at coordinate 423,044 of CP099637.1, read as the reverse complement.
CACATCGTCTCGGCCGAATCCCCCCCAGCCTCTGGACACCAACGCGCGCACGCCGGCTTTCTCGACGGCCTCAAAGATTAGCTCGGTAAACCTGTCCGCGTCGTCGACCACGATGGACCCGAACCCTATGTAGACAGGTGGCTCTCCGGCGGCGAGAAAGTCGACCAATGGTTTCGGGGGCTCAAACGATGAAGCCAGGTCCAGGAACACGAAGCCAGACACATCAATCTCCTCGCCCCAGTCTTGGGGCTTTGGGACCAGACCGGGCGACCACAGATATGTGACGGGCACGTGCATTCGGTAGGTCGCGCAGGGAGCCCAGAAGGTAGAGACGGGATCGAGAACAAGGGTCTGCACTCGGAAGTCGTTGATCAGGTCGCCCAAGCCCTGCCAGATCATCATCTCGACGAGCGGGTATGAGATGAAGTTGGTGTAGCCCTGATCGACATTGGTCTGCTTGACGCTGGCCAGGGGGTGCGGAAACGCCTGGGTAGGGGTGTAAGGGAAGGTGAAGACCAGGTGAAGGGGGATGCCGAGAGCCTCAGCACAGTGAACATGGGCGAAGCTCGGCGGGTTCGCGATGATGGCATCCGCAATGAAGACGCCGCTCCCGGACGCGCCCCCGGACGGCTTGTGGTCTGCTCTCTCGTCCTCGGTGGCATGAATGCATGATCTCCAGAAGCCGTCAAACATTTCGGCCATGGCGGCCCGGCGCTTTCCGATCTCGCCAGCCTTGACACTCTCCAGCGTGGGAATCATGCCGGGGTTCTTGACCATGAATGCCATGAGCTCTGCGGGATCGCCTCCCACGGAGAAGAATTCCAGGCCCGTGTCCTTCTCGACCAGTTCTCGGAAAGTAGGGTGCGTTGCGAGTCTGACGCGATGTCCGGACTCTTCCTTGAGATACTTGCCAATCTTCAGGAACGGCTGGACGTCGCCCCGCGATCCCACAACCATGATGACGATGTTGAGACGAGGCTGGGGCTGGGGCGTGGGAGGCGGCGGTATCGTCCTCGGCCTCGGCCCCTGCGCCCTCTTTGGCCGCATGCTGTGGGCGACGGCGCCGAGGGCGTTGGCAATGTACCCAGTATGTGCCGTTTCGTGGACCGTGATCCGCAGTCGGCCGTCGCTTCTCGTTCTCCCGGTGCTCTCACAGTGCTCATCTTTCATCAGGATATTGCGCATCGGACTCCTTCTCGGCGTCTCTGCGCCGTGCACGCTCTCTGCGTCGGAGGTCATCTTGGACGCCTCGCCGTCGAGAGTGTCCTCGTCGGACGAAGAAGAAGCATCCGGTGCGTCTCCGTGTCGGTTTCCGTCTCCTGCCATGTTTCCGCCCAATGGTATCCAAGCCCTGCTGGGAATGGATTCGGCGTGCTCTCGGCCGTCAGTGTACGTCGCCGTCTGCCACCTCTCGAGGGCGGAGGGACGGCGCAGCAGACAGCCACGCGTCGAGGCCGCGGGGGCAGATAGTTTTCTCGGATTGGCGTGGCGATGATCTGCAGACGGCGTCGATGCATCGCCGACATGCTGTCGTGCTTCCAAAGCCTCGGCGCTCGCCGGCTTCGCCTTCGCCTGGATGACCGAGGGCATCATCGCGTTGCAGCTTGGTGGGGGTTTTCTCCCTCAGTCAGTCGCCTGGCGCAGAGCAGAGTTGATTAAATGCTGGGAAAGAAGCACGCGCACGCGCACTCGCACAAAAAGAACGAGCCCAGTGTTGACAAATGCCGGACGTGCCGCAACCGGATGACGCGGTGTCGGAAGCGACGGGATCACACCAGGAATTCTTCCTCGTCATCGTGAAGTGTGCCGCCCCCAGTTTTTGGGAAGCCCCCAGCAAGAGCAGCAGAAGCAGCTCCACATTGCAGGCTAGGCGAGGACGAGGGAAACAAAAAAAAAAAAAAAACGTGACACAATTGATTTCTTCATCGATCTCTCTTGCTCTCTTGCTTGTTTGTTTGACAGCTGTGTCACGTGCCATGGGACACACGACGAGTTGTACCCACACCGCAACTTGCAAGATGCTTACATATGATATGTAGGTGGAATTACGGAGGACGGAGTACTTTCTTTAGAACTCGTCCCATTCCCGTCCGAGCATCAGCATCATGAACCATCCCGCGCCCGCGCAGCCTCTTCCTTTTCCCACCTGTACTCCCTGCCCAGGCCCCTCCGCCGCCGCGCCGTGTCGCACAGCTCCTCGTCGCCGCACGCGCAGGCCGCCCCCTCGCGCAGCCATCGGTACGTGATGCTCCAGCGATGGCGCCGCGGCCGCACCGTGCCGTCGGCCAGCGTGTCCGTCTTCCTCGCCCTGATGCCGTGCGTCCAGTGCAGCCTCGCGCCGCCGCCCATCCGCAGCATGCTCCTGGCGGGGAGGTCCACGTCGGCCCGCGCCCCGGACCGGCCGTCGCGGAACTGCATCACCACCGGGCTCCCCAGCGACAGCGCGTACAGCTCGTCGCCGTACGCGCCGTGCGTGTCGACGTGCGGCGGGATGCCCGCGCCGGGCGGGTAGTGCTGCACGCAGACCTGGTCGGGGTCGCGCCGCTCGTGCCGCGCCCGCGGCAGAAGCCCCGTCAGCCAGTCCGGGAACGGCCTGAACGGCACGTCCTCGTCGATGCCGAACGTCTTGTAGCTGAAGCTGTATCCGTAGTGTAGGGACCGTCGCCCCGGGAGCGCCGCCGGCCAGTCGAGCCTGTTGGAGAGCATGTCGACGAGCTCCTCCTCCTGCTGGGCCGTCAGGAATTCCGTCTGCATGGAAAGCCCCGAGGGTTCCATCTCGAGGTCCTCCTGCATTGCCTGCATTGCGTGTGTCCGTGCCTCTTGTTCCGCGCGAGCAGACCAATTTTTTTGGCGCGTCTTCTTTTTTTTTTTTTTTTTTTTTTTTTCTTCTTGTTCCGCGCGAGCAGCAAACAAAACTCAAAAAAGACGGCGTGTTTGACAGCCGAGACCAGGTGGCAATGCCGGCGGTCGTGTCCAGAGAAATGGTCCAGACAGCCACGTGACCATGACCGACTTTGCCCTCTGACGTAATGATCCGTACGGACTACTGCTACTCCTCCCATTTACGTAATCCATTCTCCACTACGGATTACCGGGTCGTACTCCGTAGTGGCAGGCGTTGGCAAGGCGTTGGTTGTATCGAGTCTAGCATCGCATCATCGCATCCAGATAGTTTAGCCTTTTGGAAGAACTTGTAGACTTTGCTATTAAATAACCTAACATGAAAAGCAATAAAGATGAAAAAAAAAACTAAAAAAAAAACTAGACATTTCCACCATCGCCGACATGTTGTCCCTTCTCCTGGCTAGCTAGCAAACAACCACTTGTTCTTCCCATCTTATGAACATTTCGCCCATCAAGCTACCTCCTCCGCACTGGTTGATTAATTACTAGCACTTGCTCGTGACAAGTAACAGCTCAAACCAAGTCGGCTTCTCAAAAACGTCCTCGATTCTAATCCCGTAGCCCTGGCGCTGCATGTGCGCGGCCAATTGCCCGGCATTGTTGGCGTCGCCGCCCAGTTCGAAAAATGTCGCTGCAGAATCGTCATCAGGCACCGTCCGCAGGCCAAGCACGTCTTTCCACGCGGCGCCCAGAGCACGTCTTGTCTCGTCGGGACATTGACGAATTGCCGCCATCTGCTCGCTGGTCGGACCTCCCGCGGTCACGGCATCGTCGGCGGGAAGGGGTAGCAGAGCAGGGAGGCTCCGCATGTCGCGCGGTGACATGATCCTCGCGTCCATGTCGTTGTAGAATCGCTTGATGGTGTCGGCCAGATCGGACGCGAGTCGATGCGCCAGGTCACATGAGATGACATTGTCCGTGAAGCCCAGCTGGATTTCCGTGCCGTCCGCGCCCGGTGTAGACGTTATGTACACCTCGACACTGTCGACATCGCCCGTTGACAGGTCGGCAGTGTCCAAGTCTACTACGGCGGGCTCTTCCTCCGCCGAGTTCGGGCCGCCCGCGGGGCTGGCGGCTTCGTAGTTTTGGTGCACGATGACTGAGCTGAGGAAGGCCCAGTTTGGCCAGCTTGTGCAGTTTCGAATCATGTCTCTGGAGCCCAATGTCTCGAATGGTATCCCGGCCACCTGCTGGCCGTGGACTGCGGCGATTAGATCCCTGGCCGACCAGCCGTCTTGGAAGATGACGCGGGCCGGTATGATGTTGACGCACGCGCCAAACGTGTCTTGCGTGCCGGGCTGATTTCGACCATGTGTGAGGCTGCCGAACACGACATCGTGTGTCGCGGAATATCGCGCGAGGACGTACGACCATGCAGCCTTGAGAACGGTGGCAAAAGTAAACTCCTCGGACCGCAGGTCAGATGCTGGGACAGTCTTCACAATTGTCGGGCCCAGACCGTATCCCAGGCGGTGGGTGGTCTGGCGCTTGATGGTGGTTCGGACACTCCCTCGCAGCATGTTCTGCCAGTACTCAATCGCCTTCTGCTTATCCGTCAGGGACAAGGCATGAATGTATCGCGGGAAGCTCAAGTCTGCATTGTCGAGAGGAGCCGGGTCGTCGTCGTCGTCGTTGTTGTTGTTGTTGTAGGCGTCTTCAAAGGCAGCCCACATCTTCGCAAGCGCCGTGCCGTCATACTGGGCGTGGGAAAGGCGGATTACGAGGCGGTGCTTCTTCTCCCGTGTCTGGCGAATGAGGGACATCTTCGAGACCGGGGTTCCGAATGACAGATTGCAGAGCAGGTCCTGCTTCTTCAACTTCAAGGTATACTCATCCAAGGTGTCCGTCGCGGTTTCAAACACACCAATGTTCAGGTCCATGTGCGTGAGCACTGCCTGGAGAAACATGTCCTTGTATGCGATGAAAACAGCTCTCATCATGTCGAGACGCCTGACAAGGCTGGCGCAGGCGTGCTTTATCCGGTCCAGGTCGCCATCGCCGTCGCGGTCCCGCGTGTGGTAGTAGACGGCGCTGCGGGCCGTTGTGTAAGTTCCAAGAAGATATCTGGCCTGCTGGTCGGTGACGGGGAGAATATCCTCCACGTTGTCTGCTGAGATGCCGTGTTCAACCAGCATCTTCTCCACCTCTGGTTGACTGCCCGGCGGCAAGAGCGAGAATCGTTGATATTCGACCGCGTGTGCAGGCACACCGCCGGACTCGGCGTCCAGCGTCCCGAGCCGGAGCGCCATCTGCGACAGTTTCGGGAAGACCAGGACATCAGCCACGGCAAGATGGAGACCCTGGTCACGGGCTCGTTTCGCGAGTTTCATGGCCTGAATGGAATCTCCACCAAGGTGGAGGAAGCTGTCATCCGCACATATCGAATCGGAATCAGTGCCGAGGACGGAAGCCCAAAGTCCCTGCAGGCAGAGCTCCATGGGTGTTGATGGCAATCGGCGCTCCGTCTGGGACAGGCTCGAGCTCATGAGCTCCGACAGGGTGAGTTTTGCGCCCATCGCGCGTAGCTGCTTGCGATCTAGCTTCCCGGAGGCGGAAAGTGGCATTCTTTCAACCATTATGTAGGCCGAGGGGATCATGTGGCTCGGAACCTTGGAGGCAAGGCGATCGTTGAGGCCGGCTGTCAGCGAGCGCAGGTCCGAGTAGTTGACATCACCTGGCTGTTGTTTTTGTCTGGATGACGGCTGTATGAAAGCCACCAGCATTGCTTTGCTGCTGTCCAGAGGTGTTATAACCTCTGCTGCGAGCCGGACCTCGGAACCGGTGTCGGTGTCGGTGTCGGTGTCGGTGTCGGTGTCGATGTCGAGGCTCGAGGCAACGTTGGCTTCCACATCGCCGAGTTCCAGACGCTGGCCGTTGATCTTGACCTGGCTATCCTTTCGGCCGATAAACGTCAGACTACCGTCCGCATCGTATTGGACAAGGTCGCCGGTTTTATATACGCGACCGTGGCGGCCTCGGTGGCCAGGCCCACCACCGCGGAGCAGCCAAGCTGGATCCTGAACAAATGCGGCTGCAGTCTTCTCGGCATCGCCAAGATAACCAGACCCGACGATCGGCCCCTCCAGCACCAATTCGCCCACTGTGCCGATTGGGACGAGGTTGTCGTGATTTGACGGATCCACAACCCAAGTACACGCGGCGACTCCGCGACCAATGCTGGCTGTCGATTGCGCAGTGGCTTTTCCGTCGAGCTCGGCCAATGTAGCCTTCGGTGTGCATTCGGCCGGACCATACATGTTGAGCACCCGGGCTTGCTTCGACCATTGGGCAGCTTGTTGATTGGTGAGTGCCTCACCAGCGAACACGACAGTTTCGACGCTGCTCAAATCCGATGGTCGTAGGGTGCTTGCAACAGACGGCGTCATGTCTATGAAGTTTGCGTTGTAAGCCTGCACCGTACTCGTGATATCCTCGAGGGCCTCGTGCTGTGAGGGGATGCAGAGACAGCCCCCAGCAGCCATGGTGTGGATGAAATTAGACCAGCTGATGTCAAAAGCATATCTGGCGAGGTCGTATACGCGGGAAGACTTGCGGAACCCGGTGATAGCCTGTTGGTGGTGGATGGCGCTGCTAAAGTTAGAGTGGGTGACCATCACACCCTTTGGAACGCCCGTGCTGCCCGATGTGAATACGACATAAAGCTTGTTCCATGGCATGACTCTGGGGAGTGCTCGAGGGGGCTCATGGTCAAACTCGCTCTGTTCTCCCTCGCCTAAGACGATGACCGGCTGGTCAGTCAATGCCTCTGCGAGGCTGCGGCTTAACGAGGACGACAGGACAAGCGATGGGTTAACCTGCTGCACAATGCTGCGTAATCTGTCTTGCGGCAACGTGGTATCCAAGGCAACCGATGCTCCTCCAGCCTTCATCACGGCCAGCATCGCTGCAGGCATCCAGCGTGACTTCTCGAAGCAGACGGGCACAATGACATCAGGACCTACACCCAGGCTGACAAGGCGATAGGCAATGCGGGTAGCAACAGAATCAAGTTGTTCATATGTCCAGTTGCCGTCCCACGCGCAGACGGCGTTAGAACTAGGCTGATCATGAGCGTTTTCGGCAATCAGGTCGTGCACGGCTTGGTCGATGGTCTCGGGCACGATCGCGTTCCAGCCCCAAATCTCCGCCAAGTCTCCGGGGCTGACCATGTCAAGTTCGGAAATCCTCAGCTGTGACCTGTCCGGGTCGCAAAGCTGGCGCAGTACCAGGTCAAGCAGGGACGCGAGCCTTTCCACTTGAGCTTTTCTGATGACTTGAGAGTCGAACCTGAAGCGAAGCAAGGCGCCCGTGTTCTCAAGATCGCACTCAATCGTGAGAGCATGTGTATCAAAACCAGCATCGAGGCTTTCCTCTGCATCCGTCATACCGCCCCCTCCATCATCTGTGTAGTCAAAGAGGAGGCTTGACGAGTCGCCAGATTCTTCAACTGGATGAATGAGCAACAGCGTTTGAAAGTCGCAGGCTTGCTTGGCGGAGTCGCTGAATCTGCGAATTTGCTGCAGACCTGTTTGCTCGAATGCCGTCATATCAACGACTTGCGCCTGGACCCGCTCCAACAATTGATTGATGGTTTGTTCTCTGTCAAGAATCACCCGGACTGGTACTGTAGCAATGGTCGGACCCGTCATGTTCTCGACTCCAGGAACTGGTGCCTGCCGACCGGTAACTGTCGCACCGAAGAGTGCGTCAGGGGAATCAGAATACACTGCAATGAGGATTGACAGTGCCGCGCGTATAGCGGTAGACGGGGTCGTATCCGTCTTTGGCCATGCCAGGTGTTCGATATGGTGCGAAATCCCAGTGTCTGACCGCGGCTGGTATGCCGGTGAGGGGAGCGCCGGGAACGCTTGGGCATGGAGCTTGTCGAATTGCGAGGTCCAGAACGCTTTGGCGCGACCTTGATCAACGTGGCCAATGAACTTCACGAAGTCTTGGAACGGTGGTGGCGTGCGTAAAGTATTTCCCTTGTATGCCATCTCCAGCCTCTCAAGAACCAGCGGCATCGACCACCCGTCGTACAGGGCATGATGCACTGTCCAGACGAAGGAATGCTGGTTATGAGAATCCCGAGTAATGGCATGTCGCGTGAGAGGTGTGCCTGGGCCCATGCCCAGCGCCCTGTCTGCTTCTTGATAGAGCGTGGTGCTGGTGGGTTCCGGCCATGCTGCTGGCTCTTCTGCAAGAATCGACTGAACCAATCCTTGGGTGTCGACGTCGACGATCCGTGTTCGCAGAATCGGCGTTGTTGCAACGACGTGGTCCCAAGCGCGTCGGAAGCGGGCGATGTCGACGGTAGGCTGCAGCTGGAACGTGTTCTGGGCCACATAATCACCAGATCGTCTCAAAGTGAGTGCCAAAAGACCTTCCTGCAACGGTGTGCACGGAAATGCGTCTTCTACGAGCGCTGCGCTGACGTCGCAGACCTGGGCGATCCGGGCACGTGCATCTGACACGTCCAGCTTGCCAGGAAGCAACGAGAATGGCGGTGCGGCTTGTTGTTGATCGCCGAGTGGCTTGCAAGTGACTTTGGCGAGATCTTTGAGGCACGGATGACGAAAGACATCGGTGACGGTGAGGGCAAGGCCGTTGTCACGGGCCAAGGCAGCGAGCTTCATGGCACCGATGGAATCCCCCCCGACGCGCAGGAAGCTATCATCAGAGGCAATGGCCTCTCGCGGGATCCCGAGCACATCGGACCACAGTCCCTGAAGCCGAATCTCCTCTGGCGTCTTTGGTGCTAGTCTTTCCGCTCGTGCCGGGCCGTGAGCCATGAGTTCGACCCTCGTGAGTCGCTCGGCCATGGCTCGTAGCTTTCGCCGATCTGTCTTGCCTGAGGGGGTCATCGGTATGCTCGGAAGCAGCATGTAGGCAGAAGGTATCATGTATGCAGGCACCTGGGCGGCGAGTCTGTCAGCCAGACCGTCGATGATCTTGTCCAGGCCTGTTGATGTGTCCTCCACAGCCAAGAAAGCCACCAGAGCGCGCCTTTCACCATCTTGAGGCTTGACCACTTCCGCAACAACCCGAACATTACAGTCGGTCGTTACGTTGGAGCTGACGTAATATTCGACGTCGCCCAGCTCGAGACGTTGGCCGTTGATTTTGACCTGGTCATCTTTCCGCCCAACAAAAGTTATGCTGCCATCAGGCTGATAGCGCACAAGATCGCCAGTCTTGTACAAGCGACCTTGACGTCCAGCATGAGTTGCCGAGCCACGGAGCAACCAGGAAGGATTTTTAATAAAAGACGCCGCTGTCCTGTCTGCATCATCGAGATAACCAGGACCAACCAGTGGCCCTTCGAAAAGCAGCTCACCAATACTGCCTATAGGGACAAGAGAATCACCGGCAGTGCTCACGATCCACGTGTTTACACCAATTCCATGGCCGATACTGGCGACTTGTGCATTCTCTGGGTCGATGGATGCCACGGTTGTCGTCGGAGTGCACTCACATGGGCCGTACGAGTTTTTGACGTTTACCATGCCGGCCCAATGCTGGGCAAGTGCAGGTGAGAGAGCCTCACCACCGAGAATCAATGTGTCTAATCTCTTGAGCGTGCTAGCAGGTAGAAGTTGAGCGGCGGATGGGGTCATTTCCGCGTGGGTGACCTTGAACCTTTCTATCGAGCCAGCTAAATCGTTCTGGCGTTCAGTGTTTGATGGTATACAGAGACAGGCACCGCACTCGAGAGCACTGAGCAAATTCTGCCACGACGTGTCGAACGTGTATGATGCAAAGTCATAAACGCGCGCACCCGCCCTGAAGTTGTGGGCACCGCGTTGATGGCGAAGGGAACTGGCAAAATTAGAGTGACTGATCATGACGCCCTTCGGAATGCCTGTACTGCCAGAGGTGAAGACGATATACAGCGTATTAGAAGGGGTGACATGGGAAATGACCGCGGGCGAAGCAGGTGGCGATTCCAGGCAACCAATGTTGGCTTCATTGACCAAGAAGATGGGGCCGGTCGTTGAGCGATTCACGATATCTGCATTGGACGACGAAGAGAGAATAATCGTTGGCTTCACCTGCTGTAGAATAGTGCGTAACCGCTCCTCTGGGAGGGAAGAATCCAGAGCAACACTCGTACCTCCAGCCTTCATGACTGCGAGCACTGCCAAAGGCATCCATCGACTCTTTTCGAAGCAAAGGGGGACTATCTTTTCAGGGCCGACACCAAGCATGACTAATTTGTAAGCGAGTTTCGAGGAGAGGCTGTCCAACTGCTGATAGGTCCAAGAGCCATCCCAGGCACAGATGGCCGGTGAAGTGGGAAATCTATGTGCTGTTTCTGTTATCACATCGTGCACTAGGGCTTCCACTGTCTCTGGAACGACAGCGTTCCAGTCCCAGATTTGCTCGAGATCGTCTTCACCCACCGTGTCAATAGCGGCCAAGCTATTTGACAATGTCTTGTCACCGACCATTGACATGATGATTGTCCTCAACAGTGAAATGACACGCTCAGCTTGGTCAGGTGTGATACATGACATGCGGTAATCAAGAGAAATCGTTGATTGAGTCTTGCCGTAACTGATGTCGAAAGCAACATCGTACTGTATCAAGTGATCAGTAAAAGAAAACAACAACACGCAACTTTCCAAGATGGTGGTTGGGGGGGGGGGGGGGAGTGGGGTGGCTTCAGTCTTACTTCGGTGGGATCTTCATGGTCCATGTCAATGAAAATTAAATCTCCGACATTGACATCGTTTGCCATGTCAGCATCGTCCTTCTGGAAAGACACAATCGTATTGAACAATGAATTTTCAGAAGAGAGTTGAAGGTTATGCTGTATATCGGCTAGAGAGCAGTGCTGAAAGTCAAGATCCTCCAATACCTGATCGTGAAGCCGCTGGACGAACTGCTGTGGAGTCAACGCGCGCGACACATCCGCTCTGCAAATTATCATATTGGCATAAGCATTGACAGAATCTTCAATGCCGTCGATGGGCAGATCGCGACCCGATGCGATGTATCCAAAGCAGACCGAATCATTGCTAGTGTAAGTGGACAGCAATAGCGCCCAGGCGCTCTGGAATATGCTCGCAGGGGTAACCGATTGAGATTCACAAAAGTGCTGAATCATCTTGAAGTCGTCACCGTCAAGGTCTGCGCTGGCCGTGCCGAAACCATCTGCGGCAGTGGGCGCTCCGGCGAGATGTGGAAAGTGGCAGGGTTCTACACCAGCCAGCTTGTTCTTCCAATATGCCATCTTGCTGGCCAAAGGGCTGGCCTTGAGAGCCCGGACAAAGTTGCGACTTGTTTCGAGAAGGGTCTCTGTGCCCAGTCTTCCACTATAGGCTTTCGACCAGTCATTCAGCATGATTGCGGTGGACGCACCATCGACAATAGTGTGGTTCATCTCAATCTGGCAGATAATGGTGTCGTCCTCTCCGTTTCGGCACAGGACCAGGCGATGAGCTGGTTTGAGCTGCTGATAATTAACTGCAGGTAGCTGTCGAATCAAAGCCACAGCCGCCGTCTTGGTTTGAGCCTCTAGTACAATGACTTCTCCCTTGTATGACTTGAGCACAGCTTGTGTAAATGCCGTGTTCTTGTCGACGCCTTCGACAAACACGCTGCGAAGGGCTGGATGGCGCAAAATGACTCCTTGCCACGCCTCGGCCAATTTCTTGATATCAAGCGGGCGTTGGCCCCCGTTGTGTTTCATCTCGTACGTGAGCAAGGTCTTGTAAGCCTCTGGAGCCATGATCTGGCTGAGTAGAATACCATCCACCATGGGTGAGCAAGGGTAGATGTCAATGATTGTGGATCCAGTTTCGGACAAAATGGCGGGAATGATACGATTCTGCAGCTCATCCAAGCCCCCGTAGTCTAAATCCAGAAACTCGTAATCCACGATTGTGTGAGAGGGCTTGGAGACTGATAGTGAGGTACAAAGGGCTTGCATCGACGGCCCAACTTGCGCCATCCAGTCTCTGATGAGGTTCTGGTGGCTGATGTGTCTGTTCCATGAGAATGTGAACTTGGTTTGGCCGCCTTCGATGGAAACGTTGATGCTAAAGAGTGCCGATGTAGGCAGGTCAGAGCCAACATCAAATATGTCGTCGAGTGCGATGTTTTCGAACAAGGATTCGTCAGACTCCAGCTGTTGGAACTGGCCGTGGTAATTGAAGAGCACCTCCATGACGCAGTCGTGAGACTCAAAGGCCTTGATGCCCTCATCGCTGAGATAGCGTGAGGTGAAGTATGCCCAGCCATTTGAAGGTAGCTGTCTTCTGATATCCTTGACAACTCTTGCAATGTCGCTCGTCGTGTGGCCGCGTGATATGTGCATCGGCGTCATCGTGGTAAACCAGCCGACAGTTCGGGAAAGATCAATTTCGGGTGCCCAAGGCTCGCGACCGTGTCCCTCGTTGAATACAGTGAGACCATCGCGCGTCTTAAAAGTATGGAAGAACGCATGCCAAACTGACGCAAGAATCAGATCAACTGGCTCGGTATTAAACGCCCTGTTGGCCTCCTTGAGCAAAACGGCCGTTGTCACATGGTCAACTTCAAAGGAATGCTCGTTGTGGTCATCAAACGTGTTCGGTGTGCTTGACGTATAGTTCCAGAAGCTGAGCTCGTTCTGGATCTCGCTAGACAGCACCTTATCAGGCAAGTACATCGGTGACTTGGCCTCTTTTGTCTGAAGATTTTGCCAAACCTGAAAAGGCAGCCCTGGAAGGATGGTCCCTCCCTGCAGGAGGGTCTCCAAATCGTCCAATATGATGCGCCAAGACACCAAATCGACAACTAGGTGATGAGCTATTGCAGCGAGGTATTGCTCGCCAGATGGAAGCGTAAACATGTCTGCGCTGAAGACCAAACCTCGCTCAATGTCCAGCTGTTGGTGTCGCTGAGCGATGATTGATTTGACGTTGGCAAGCGAGTCAGCATGCGAGGAGGTGAAATTGTAGACGGCATCTTCGGGCTTGGGAACCAGCTGTTTCCACGTGTTTGTTGCCTTGTGCAGCTGAAACCGTGCCCTTAGCATGGAATGCTGCTGCACAATCTTGCTGATGGCAGTAGCCACTTCCCCCGGACGTGTCTGACGTTTGATTCGTACATAGAACGCCTGATTGCAATAATAGCTCGTGGTGGTCACCTTGTCAGATGGCGATTGGGCAAAAAACCACTGTTGGATTGGTGACAGGCTGAAAGGCTTGCCAAAGTCTTCCTCCAGAGGCAGCGTCGGACCCTTGGCAATGGTGGCCGAAGCAGCGACATGGACCAGTTTTTTGGCTTTGAGCAATGACGCGACCGTGACCGTAACGCCAGCCGCGCGGCAATACGGGCTGATTCGCATGGCGGAGATAGAGTCGCCACCATTGGCGATGAACGATCGCTGCATATTGATATGGTTGGGTGGGACGTTGAGAGTGTGGCTGCACGCGTCCCGGATCACCCTTTCTGATACGGTAACCGGACCGCATGATGACGACCCAGCGTTGGATATCCTGCTGTACGTTTCTTCGTCGAGGTTGCAGAGCCAATCCTCGATCCGCTTGCGGTCCGACTTGCCAGAATGGGCTACGGGGATGTTCTTCAGCACTACCCAGACAACTGGTACCATGTACGCGGGTACCGAGTTATCGAGCCCAGCTTGTAACGACTGAATGCAATCTCTCACTTCTTCGGCCCTGTCACTCGCGATGAGCTGCAACGCATCGTCGCTCTCAAGATCTCCATCACTCTCCAAGGCTCCTCCTCCAAGACTGAAGACACCGACGAGTTTGTTGGCGTAGCGACCAGACTTCGGAAGTAAGCAGGCGGCTTGACGTATTGAAGATGTGAGCACCATATGCTTCTCGACTTCCCCCAGTTCCACATGCCGACCGTGGATCTTCACCTGGGCCTCTTTGCGGGCAACGAAGGTCAATGTGCCATCTTTGTTGTAGCGGGCGAGGTCGCCAGTCTTGAACAACCGGCCTGTGCGGCCTGGATATTTCGCATCTCCACTACCGCGAACGAGCCATGGTGGGTTGTTCACGAGAGCTGCTGTGTTGGCTTTCTCCGCATCGCCGAGGTAACCGCCCCCGATTAGAGGTCCCTCCAAGACAAGCTCACCAATGCTGCCGATGGGCAACAGGGTTGTACCATCTCGCGCATCAGTTATCCACGTATTCATACCGGCGCCTCTTCCGATTCTGGGCTCATCGGCTTCTTCGGCGCGAATAGTACCCACGGTAGCTATCGGGGTGCACTCGCAGGAGCCATATGTAAACTTCAGGTCCACCAACGGAGCCCAGTGCCTGGCGTCATCGGGGGACAGACGTTCGCCGCCTAATATCAGAGTCTGTAATGACTGGACGACGTCATCATGCAGAATGGCGGCTGCTGAGGGGGTAATGTCTAGGATGGTGGGTTGCCAGCGGCGTATGGATTTCGCAAGGTCCTGTTGATGCTCATATTCCGAAGGTACACAGAGGCAGCTGCCACTGGTAAAAGTGTGTATAAACACTTTCCAGCTTATCGTGGAGGCATATCGCATAAAGTCATAGACTCTTGATCCAGGCTGGTACCCCTGGGGATCCTGCTGGTGTTTGGCAACGCCGCTGAGATTGGCATGTGTCAGAACAACGCCTTTCGGTGGGCCGGCAGACCCCGAGGAAAATACAAGGCACGCCTTGTTCGACGACTGCAAATTGGGCAGGGGTGAAGGGTTTGTTTTGGACAACGCCCCGAGAAGAGCATCATCGACAACCACAATGGGTCGATCCGTAAGCTTGGCCACAACTGGTTTCGCTGAACAAGACGAGAGTAGCAAAGTTGGCTGAGAATACCCCAAAGTACTACGAAGGCCATCTTCTGACTGGGAACAATCCATCAAAGTGGAAACTCCCCCAACCTTCAGCGCTGCAAGCATAGCCACCGATACCCAGCGCGACTTCTCAAAGTACACGGCGACCACATCACCAGGCCTGACGCCGAGTTGGGCCAGATTTTGAGCCAGTAGAGTCGCATTTCGCTCCAGTTCGCTGTATGTCCAATCACCATCCCAAGCGTTCACAGCGTGAGCTTCGGGTTGCTCTCGTGCCACCTCCGCTATAAGATCATGAAGACATGTAGCCGCATTATCGGGAACTTCCGAGTTCCACGACCAAATGTCTTGCAAATCCTCGTTGGTTATCGTGTCAAGGCCACGTAGGGTGCTCGCCTCGCTCTGCGGACTTTCTTCACTAACGAGCGAAGTGACAATGGTCTTGAGCAGTGACAGAATGCGGTGACACTGGCCATTCGTAAATCGCGAAGGCAGACAGTTGATGAACAACCTCGCTAAACTGACGCCTGATGTAATGCTAATTGCGACGTCGTACTCGGTGGGATCATCTCCATCTTCATCGATAAAGTCAAATTCTTGACTACCATCCCCTTCTACAGACTCTCCGATATCTTTTTGAAACGATACAATTGTATTGAACAATTGCTGTCCGGAGGCAATACCCAGATCGTGCTGGATATCGGCCAGCGAGCAATGCTGGTGTCCCATGTCCTCTAGAACTTGGTGATGGAGGTATTGCACGAACCGGTGCTTATCCCAATCTCGAGAGATCTCAGCGCGGCAAACCATCATATTGGCGTACGCGCCAACAGCTTCTCCAATGCCAGGAACAGGGAGGTCTCTGCCCGAAGCAATATAGCCAAAACAAACACTTTCAGTGCCAGTATATGATGCCAGTGTCAGTGCCCACGCGGCGTGGAATAGACTGGCAGGGGTAATTGAATAAGACTCGCAGAATTTCTGCATAGAGGCAAAGACCGCGCCGTCAATGTCCACAGCTGACCAAGAAACCACTTCAGACGGTTCTGGAATCTTGTCCAAGTGGGGAAAAAGGCAAGGCTGGATGCCAGCCAGCTTCCTCTTCCAATAAGCCTTTTTGCTCTCGGCAACGTCCACCTTCATGATTCGCGCAAATCCTCGGCATGTTTCAGTTAGACTGTCTTTGCTCAAAACTCCCATGTAGGCATTGGCCCAATCTTCGATGAGAATCGCTGTGGATGCGCCGTCGGTAATGGTGTGGCTCATCTCAATCTGACAAAGAATGCTTCCCGTAGGCTGAATCTTACAAAGCGCAATACGGTGAGGGGGCTTGAGTTGCTTATAGTTAATCTTTGGAAGATTTTGAAGCAATGCATGCGCAGAGTGCAGGCTGTCACTCTCCAGCAGCACAACATCACCACGAGGTGCTTCAAGAACGACTTGGTTGAAAGCCATGTTTGGGTCCAGACTTTCGATAAAGATGCTTCGCAGCGATGGCTGACGGGACATCACATCTTGCCAAGCCGCTGCTAGCTTTCCCAAGTGGATAGTGTGGCTTCCACGCGGCCTAATCTCATAAATTTGAGACGTTTCATAGAGTCCGCTCTCTTTCAACTGGCTTAGTAGAATGCCTTCTACCATTGGAGAGCAAGGATAAATATCCCGTACCGTCGTCTCGTTCAGGTTTTCAATTTCAGGGATGATGCGGCCTTGGAGATCGCCCAGAGCCGTATAGTCAAGACTCAGAAATTCGTAGTCAACGAGCGTCTTCTCAGCGGACTTGGATGCAAGAGTCTCACAAATCCACTGCAAAGAGGGTCCTATCTGGTCAATCCATTGGTGAATGCGATCTTGGTAGGAGATGTGACGGTTCCAAGAAAAGGATACATGAGTCTGTCCTCCCTCAATAGACATATTGATGTTGAACAAGGAGGAGGTGGGCAAATTTGGCCCTACATCAGAAACGTTCTGAAGCTCGATGCTGCTGAAAAAAGAATCATCGCGCTCGAGCTGCTGGAATTGGCCATGATAGTTAAAACTCATCTCCATGACTGAGTTGTGGGAACCGAAAGCATCGATACCCTCGCTGTTGAGATACCGGGAAGCAAAGTACATCCATCCGTTGGCGGGCAGCTTCCTCCTCGCATCCTTGATATACCTTGCAACGCTGATGCGATTACTATCAATACCGCGCGACACATTTATTGGGCTCATTGTGGTAAACCAGCCAACTGTCCGGGATAAGTCAATCTGGTCGTTCCAGGGCTCACGACCATGACTCTCGTTGAAGATTGTGAGGCTGTCTCGTGATGGGAAGGTGCGGAAGAATGCATCCCACACTGCCGATAGTAACAAGTCAACTGGCTCGGTGTTGAAGGCATTGTTTGCGTCCTTCAAGGCAAGTGACGTGGTTTTCTGATCAATCGTAAATGACTTGTTGATATGGTCATGTGTTGCATTCGGCGTCCCTGATTCGAAATTCCAGAAAGCCAAGTCATTGCTCACGCCCTGTGTGGATAAGACGTACTCGGGCTTGAACTTTGAAGTCTTGGCCTCCTGGTGCTGAAGGTTGTTCCAAATTTGAAAAGGCAGACTTTCCGTCAAGGTTCCGCCTGTGAGAACAGTTTCAAGGTCATCCAAGATAATTCTCCACGAGACGAGGTCAATGACCAAATGGTGTGCAATGAGTATGAGGTACTGCTTGCCCGAGGGGACTTCGCATAGATCAGCAGAAAAGACAAGACCACGTTCGAAATCGAGACTCTGTTGACGCAAGGCTGCAAGAGCTTGTAATTTCTGCATAGATTCAAGTTTGAGAGACTCAAAGTTGTACACGGCCTTCGTGGGTTTCGGTACGCTTTGGGTCCAGACGCCATCTTGCTGTTGAAACTGGACGCGGAGCATTGAGTGTTTCTCGACAACACTTGCAACAGCGGTACGAACTTTCTCCACAGGAACCTTTTGGTTGATCCGGATGTAGAACGATTGATTGCAATAATAGCCTGCCGATTTGACAAGGTGACTGGGTGACTGGTCAAAGAACCATTGCTGGATTGGGGAAAGAGGGAATGGTCTGTCGAAGTCCTCAGTTTGAGGAAGAATCGAATTCGACACTGCAGAAGAGATCATAGCAACCTCTGCTAGGGACTTTGCCTTGAGTAAGGTGGCAACGGAGAAGATGACATTCTCGGCACGGCACTGCGGGCTCAATCGCATGGCGGAGATGGAATCACCACCGTTGGCAACGAAGGAGCGCTCGATGTTAACTTGTGAGACCGGAACGTTTAAAACTCGACTACAAGCATCTCGGAGGACGCTCTCATTCTCTGTTTGCGGTTCCCGACAGACAGAGCTGTTGTCGAGGACGGAGAGTCTCGCATACATCTCCTCATCCATGTCAGTGAGCCACCCTTCAACCAGCTTGCGATTTAGCTTGCCAGATGGATTGAGTGGGATCTCCTTGACTGCGATCCACCTGGTCGGGACCATGTAGGCAGGTAAAGAGATCTCAAGGGTGCTCTTCATGGCTTCGACGTAGGTCTGGATAGTAGCAGTGAGGACATCAGGTATGATGTCCATGCTGATGATCTGCGATGCCGGGGTTCTCGAATCTTCTACTGAACTCCAAGTGCTAGCGACGTCGGTATCAGACGATGCGGAGCTGGAAGTGCAGGTGGCAGGGTGTGCGTTCTGATCCAAAGCGGTGCCGACATCATCGAGTCCCTGCTGGATGCTGTGGACACTAAAGACGCTGACGAGCGTATTAGCCCACGGCCCAGACTTGGGAAGCAGACATGCTGATTGTTTTGTCAAATGGTGGCGCATAATGTGACTTTCTATATCGCCCAACTCAACTCGTTGCCCATGAATCTTGATCTGGGCATCCTTGCGGCCGATATACGTTAAGGTTCCATCCTCATTATAGCAGACTAGGTCGCCGGTCTTGTACAATCGCCCCTCACGGCCAGAATGTCCTGGAGCACCCCGTGTAAGCCAAGTCGGGTTCTTAACAAACACCGAAGCAGTCCGGTCGGGGTCTCCAAGATATCCAGGTCCCACAAGTGGCCCCTCGAGCATCAACTCGCCTACACTTCCTACCGGCACGAGAGAGTCGCCAGTCGTTGCGTCCACGACCCATGTGTTGACACCTCTGCCCCTGCCGATGTTTGCCCCATTGAACTTTTCGGGGTCAACGTCGCCGACGGTGGAGGTTGGGGTGCATTCGCAGGGACCGTATGAATTCTTGACATTGACCACCGAAGCCCATTTCTTGGCATATTCCTCCTGTAGCCTCTCGCCGCCGAGAATCAGGGTGTCTAGTTTCTGGAGCGTTGACAGAGGCAGCACCATGGCTGCAGAAGGCGTGAGTTCGCTGTGGGTGATTCCAAAACGTTCGATAGATCCGGCAAGGTCATCGCGGCGCTCGGTTTCTGACGGAATGCACAAACAAGCACCACAGTCAAAAGCGGCAAACATGTTTTGCCACGACGTGTCGAATGCACATGATGCAAAGTCATAGACTCTCGCATCGGCCGTGTTGTCGAAATTGTGAGCACTGTGTTGGTGCAGCAACGCGCTGCTGAAGTTGGAGTGCGTGATCCGTACGCCCTTTGGTGTGCCGGTACTGCCAGAGGTGAAAACAATGTAGAGCGTGTTGGAGGGTTGCACTTTCGGTAGAGAGTCGTTCTCGTCCGCTGGCTTGTCCAGCGACAGGAACAGCTTCTCGTCTATGACTACCACGGGCTTACCTGCTGATAACTGAGTAGTCAGGTTCTCGTTTGCCAAAGACGACAGGATCAGCGCTGGTTTGACCTGCTGTACGATGCTGAAAAGACGATCCTCTGGTAAGTTCGCCTCGATGGTCACACACGCCCCGCCAGCCTTCATAATGCCCAAAATTGCAATTGCAGTCCATCTGGATTTCTCAAAGCATAGAGGAACTATAACTTCGGGGCCAACTCCAAGATGCCTTAGGTGGTGGGCCAAGCGCGAGGATAGATCATCGAGTTGTCCATAATTCCAGTTGCCATCCCACGCGCAAATGGCAGGAGCCTTGGGCTTTTTCCGACACATGGAGACGACAATCTCATGCACTGGCGTCTCCACTGTCTTGGGGACTGTAGCATTCCAGTCCCAGATGTCTTTCAGGTCGTCCATGCTGACCGTCTCGACATCTCGAAGACGTTTTGTTCCTTGTTCTTGATCGCATAGCAACCGCAGAATATGCTCCATCTGTCCAGCCAGCTTTCGAATTTGGTATCTACTGAGGATGCTGTTATCGAATTCGAATCTCATGCTCAGACCGTCGTGCGCCAGGTCGCATTCAATTGTCAGGGCATGTGTGTCAAACTGGGCAATCTGGACATCCGCTTCGTCTTCACTGTCGTCTTGCCCCGTCCGCGAGAAGATCTGCGTGTCGAAATGCCCAGCCTCTCCGGCAGGATGTATTAGCAACAGGGTCTGAAAGTTACAGGCTTGTTTAGCCTTGACGCCTGTCTGTCGAATTTTCTGCAAGCCCGTCTGCTCAAAAGCTGTCATATCCACAAGCTGCCTCTGAATTTGGTCGAGACAATTTTCAACAGTTTGCTCCCATTCAATGGCCACCCGAACAGGCACGGTTGCAAGCGTAGGACCGGTCATCTCGTCCACACCATGCACAGCGGCCTGTCGACCACTCACAGTGACACCAAAAATCACATCGTCCGAATTCGTGTATCTGGCAGTCACGATGGACAATGCCGCGCGGATCGCCGTTGACGCAGTAATGTCAGTCTTGGGCCAAATCAGATTGTCAATGCTGTGGTTGATGCATGAGTTTGCAGTTGGCTGATATGTGGGTGATGGTAGCTGCGGAAAAACTGGCGCTTCGGAGCCCTCGAACTGCTTTTGCCAGAATTGCCTGGCCTGCTCTTCGCTGATGTTCATGATGTATTTGACGAAGCGCTGAAATGGGGGAGCCTGCTGAAGAACCGCCTCGCCCTCGTACGCCAACTCTAACCGATTCATGATACGTGGCATAGACCATCCATCGTAGAGCGCGTGATGCACAGTCCAAATAAAGACGAATCGCTGCTTGTGGTCAGGCACTTCGGTGACGGCGTATCGCACGAGGGGTTCGCCCATGCCCATGACCAGCTTCTTGTCTTTTTCTTGATACTCGCCCACATCCAAGCACTGCAACCAGCTTGGCTTCTCATCAAGAACAGCCTGTACCAGCCCTTGGCCCGGTAGGTCCACGATGCGGGTGCGCAAAATTGGAGTCATCTGCAGCACCTGTTCCCAAGCTCTCCGAAAACGAGTCACATCGGTCGCGCTCTGAAGGGGCAGTATGTACTGAGCGACATAATCACCGGCTCTTTTAGCTGTCAGAGCAAGAAGGCCTTCCTGTAATGGTGTGCAGGGGAAAATATCTTCTATTTGACCGGCATCAACCTGACAATACTTGGCAACTTGGTCCCGCGCCTCCTGAGGATCGATGTCAGGCTTCAGCAGGGAGAGCGGCTGGATAGCTTCATAGTCGGCACTGGACACGTGACCAACGACGTGTGCCATATCGCTCAGTTTAGGGTGCTGGAAGATGTCGGTAACGGAAAGGGCAAGTCCGTCCTCGCGGGCGACGCCCACCAGCTTCATCGCTCCTATGGAGTCGCCTCCGATCCTCAAGAAACTATCGTTTGCACTGATGGATTCTGCTTTAACGTCCAGGACGGATGCCCAGAGGGTCTGTAGACGTTTTTCTGTGACGGTGCTTGGGGGTTTGTGCTCTCCGCTGTGAGAGTTGAGCGCCATGACTTCCTCAAACGTCAATCGCTGGCCGATTTGTCGCAAACGACGACGGTCTGTCTTTCCAGTCGCTGTCATGGGTACCTCTTCCAACGACATATACGCGGCTGGGATCATGTAGCCCGGGATCCGCGTGGCGAGTCTCTCATTAAGGCCGGCTGTTATCTTGCCCATCTTCTCGGGCACTTGATCAGCAGCGAGTGCGATCTCGTCCCCAACATGAATAAATGCCACAAGTATAGACTTTCTGGACCCATGTGGATTTATCACTTCGGCAAACACCTGAACCGGAGCATCAAACACGATATTGGTGCGAACGTGGTGCTCAACATCCCCCAACTCCAATCTCTGCCCGTTGATCTTGACTTGGGCATCCTTGCGGCCGATGAATGTCATGCTCCCATCAACATTGTACCGTACCAAATCTCCCGTCCTGTACAGTTTTGCTCTGCGGCCGACATAGCCCTGTGCCCCGCGAATAAGCCAGTCCGGATCCTCAATGAAGGCCGCGTTGGTTTTTGCAGCATCATCCAGGTAGCCGGCACCGACAAGAGGTCCCTCAAGTAGAAGTTCGCCAACAACGCCAATCGGCACAAGCTTGTTAGGGTTGGTGGGTTGCACAATCCAGGTGCACAACCCGAATCCTGGGCCTATACTAGCAGCAGATGCGTCGGATTTGCCAACCTTTGCGAACGTTGCTTTGACACTGCACTCGGCAGGGCCGTAAGTATTTAACACGGTCGCATTTTCAGCCCACTGCGCTGCAAGATTGGTCGTTAATGCCTCACCACTGAATAACAATTGTTCAAGCGTGGTAAGATCGGCGGGACGCAGAGTGCTGGCAACCGATGGGGTTAAATCAGCAAAATTTGCCTTGAAGTCGTTCAGAGACTGAGTGATATTGTTGGACGTCTCGGCTTCTGACGGGACGCACAGGCAAGCTCCAGCAGTCATCGTATGCAAAAAGTTGGACCATGTAACATCAAAAGCGTACTTAACGAAATCGTATACGCGCGAGGTGGGCTTGAATCCTAACGCCGCTTGTTGATAGCGAATAGCACTACTGAAATTAGAGTGCGTGATAATAACGCCTTTAGGGACTCCAGTGCTTCCAGAAGTAAAGACAACATAAAGCATGTCAGACGGCTTGACGCTCGGTAGAGTCCCGGACGCCATGTCTAGTTCTTCGAGATGGCAATCGCTAAGAGGCACTGTAACACAGTCCGTGAGACGCTTTGCCATGACTTCATTTGCTGAAGATGTGAGAACGACTCGAGCATCAACCTGCCGAATAATGCTACGGAGACGCTCCTCTGGCAGAGTGCTGTCTAGAGCCACTGATGCAGCGCCTGCTTTCATAACGGCTAGCATAGCCACGGGCATCCACTTTGATTTCTCAAAGCACAAAGGCACAATGAGGCCGGGTCGAACGCCCAGTGTAACCAGATGATGGGCGAACTTTGTGGCTATAGCATCCAACTCCGCGTAAGTAAAATTACCGTCCCAGGCGCAGACGGCGGGCGCACCAGGAGTTCTTTGGGCTACTTGAGCTATAACATCGTGAACTAGCTCATCAACAGCTTCAGGCACCATCTTGTTCCGCTTCCAAATGTCTTGTACGTCTTTCTCGCTAATTTGGTCCATAAGTGACAGCTGCTTTAAGGACTTGTCAACGACTGAGGAGAGATCCGTGCCAGTCAGAGAGGTGACAACCTTCTCTAGAAGCGAAACAACACTCTGCGCCTGGTCGTTAGACATGCACGCTAGTCGATAGTCTACAGTGAAGCAGACTGAAGCGTTGGTGTGTCTAATGCTAATTGTGATGTCATACTCGGTCGGGTCTTCCCAGTCGAGATCAGTAAACACGAGGTGTTTTGTCTCCATGCCTTCACTCAAACTATCGTTATCCTTCTGGAAGGAAAGAATAGAGTTGAAGAGACTTTGACCAAACGGCAGACCAAGCTCGTGCTGGACATCGGCGATTGAGCAGTGTTGAAAGTTCAAGTCCTCTAAGACTTGGGCGTGCACGTGGTCAATCAAGTCATTGCTGTCCCATTCTTTAGAGATATCGACATGACAGATCATGACATTAGCAAATGCACCAATAGCATCCATTATACCCTCCATAGGAAAATCTCTTCCGGAGGCAAGGTATCCGAAGCAGACAGAGTCGGACCCAGTGTAGGCCGACAGGGTGAGAGCCCAGGCACTTTGAAACAAGCTAGCAGGAGTGACCGAGTGAACCTCGCAGAATCGTTGAATCTGGTGCAGAGTTCTGTTCTCAAGCTCCAAAGTAACCACTCCGGTATCGTGTCCATTAGTTGGCATCGTCTCAGCTAGGCGTGGGAAGTGGCAAGGCTCCACAGCAGACAGCTTGTTTTTCCAGTAGGCCATCTTTTCAGCTTTAGATATGACCGCAAGGGCTCGAGCGAATTCTTGGCTCGTGTCTCTGAGTTGCTCAATGTCAAGCTCCCCGGAATAGGCTTTGGCCCAGTCCTGTATAGTGATAGCCGTTGAAGCACCGTCAGAAATGGCATGACTCATTTCGATCTTGCAGACAACGCGATCATCGCCTGATATAGTACAAAGTACCAGTCGGTGAGCAGGCTTGGCTTGTGAGTAGTTGACCCGAGGCACGTTCTTCAGATTGAGAATCGCAGATTCGAAGGTATCGCTCTCCATGAGCACGACTTCGCCGAGGCATGCCTTGAGAACGACCGAGTTGAATGCAACCGACGAATCCACGCTATGGATGAAAACGGTTCGTAATGAGGGATGCCGAGCGATAACGGCCTGCCAAGCATCAACTAGATTGTTGGTATCAATCTTGTGACCTTCCTGGGGGCGTATTTCCCAAGTTTGAGAAGTTTCGTAAGACCCTGTTCCCTTCATCCGACTGAGGAGAATACCATCGACCATGGGGGATGATGGATAGACAGCTTCAACTTGCGTGTTGTTAAGTTTTTCGATGTGGTGCAGACTATTTCGGTGCAACTCATCAAGTACATTGTAATCAAGGTTGAGGAACTCATAATCACAAAGAGTGCGTTCAGTCTGTTTGTTGCAGAGCTCAGAGCAGATGGATTGTAGCGAAGGATTGATTTGCGCGATCCATGCCTGGATCAAATCTTGATGGGACAGGTGCCTGTTCCAGGAAAAAGATACTTTGGTCACTCCAGCTTCAATGACAACATTGATGTCGAATAGAACTGATGTCGGCAAGCATGGTCCAACTGCAGATACGCTGTCGTCGAAATTCACGACCTCGAAAAGAGAATCAGAACGCTCCAATTGTTGGAATTGGCCGTGATAGTTAAATTGCACTTCCATAGTGGAGGAATGAGAGGCGAAGGCTGCGATGCCTTGGTCATTCAGATGTCTCGACACCCAGTAGGCCCATCCATTGGAGGGCAGCTGCCTCCGAGCATCCTTGACCTGCCTCACGATGTGAGCAGCACGATTTCCCTCGCTACGAGAGACATGAATAGGGCTCAATGTCGTGAACCAGCCAACAGTGCGAGATAAATCAAGGTCTGAAGACCACGGTTCTCGGCCATGGCCTTCGTTGAAAATAGTAAGCCCCTCTCGCATGGGGAATACACGGAGAAAAGCGTCCCAGATGGAGGAAAGAATCAGATCCACGGGTTCAGTGTTGTATGCTGTGTTGGCATCCTTGAGCAGTCGTGACGTTGTAGCCTTGTCCAGTTCGATATTCTTTTCAACGTGGTCACTGGTAGTGTTGGGGGTATTCTCTGTAAAGTTCCAGAACCTGTGGTTATTATGCACATTTTGGGTGGACAGCACCTTGTCTGGGGCAAATACAGCAGATTGAGCCCGTTCAGTTTGTAGCATATTCCAGCGTTGGAAGGAGAGACCGTTGAGCAACTTCTTTCCAATAAGCGCAGACTCAAGGTCATCTAGTATAATACGCCACGAAACAAGGTCAACGACCAAATGGTGCGCGATAAGGATCAAATACTGATCTCTTGACGGCAGGGTGTACAGGTCTGCAGAAAACACCAACCCCCTCTCAATGTCTAAGCCCTGGTGTCTTTTGGACGCGTTGGCCTTGATTTCATCCACAGACAGAGCATCTGCGGACCCGACATGGTAAACAGCATCAGCCAGCTTGGGGACCTTTTGCACCCAGCCGGATTCGGTTTTTCTGAATTGAGCTCGAAGCATGGAATGCCGTTCAACAATCTTGTGTATTGCTAATGAGGCATCTTCGTTCGAAATGCGGCGATTGAGCTTCACGTAGAAACCCTGATTGCAATAGCAATCCTTCCTAGCGATGGTTTCTGTAGAAGCTTGAGCAAAATACCATTTCTGGATGGGTGACAAGCTAAAATCCTTGCCAGAATTCTCGCAGGGGTGCTCGACAGGATGGGTGGTAGAATCTGCCGCAACGGTAGAAGATTGCGCCACGTTTGCGAGCGATTTGCTTTTCAGCAGCATTCCCACCGAGAAGATGAGGTTGACGGCGCGGCAGTAGGAAGAGAGACGCATAGCGGAGATCGAGTCGCCGCCATTGCTAACGAAGGAGGTTTGGAGATTGACCTCGGCAAGAGGGACGTTCAGGATAACGCTACAAGCGTCACAAAGTATACGCTCGGCGTCAGTCTTGGGCTTACGTGCTGCAGGTGCAGATCCCGCGTTGTTGATTCTCGCAAGCACTTTCGGGTCCATCCGCAGTAGCCAGTCTTCGACTAAGCGACGATTGAGCTTGCCGGAAGGGTTCAACGGGATGTTTTTGACGGCGACCCAGACTGTGGGAACCATGTACGATGGCAGAGCCTCGCCCAAGAGAGATTGTAACGCGTGAATATGGTCTTGGGCTCTACTGTGATCCTCCGCGTCAACGATCTCAGTGAGAGCTTCATTCGAAGTCTGGCGAACGCCGCTCAGGCTAAATATTCCCACAAGCTTCTTAGCACAGGGGCCAGATTGGGGGTATAGCGAAACAGACTGTCGCGTGGTCGGGTGACGAGCCATATGGTTCTCAACTTCACCAAGCTCAACACGCTGACCATTGATCTTGATCTGCGCGTCCTTTCGGCCAACAAATTCAAGGGTACCATCCGGGTTGTACCTCACGAGGTCACCGGTCTTATAAAGTCGGCCCTCGCGTCCAGACTTAGCCGCCATTCCCCGTAATAGCCATGGAGGGTTTTGAATAAAAGCTGCATTCGTCTTTGCTTCGTCGCCCAGATAGCCTTGGCCAACAAGAGGGCCTTCAAGAACAAGCTCACCGGTGGCGCCGACCGGAACGAGAGCATCACAATTGATTGGGTCAACAATCCAAGTAAGCATACCGATACCACGTCCAATACTGGGTTCGCAATTGATCTGCGGATTGATAGTGGCAACGGTTGTCGTAGGTGTGCACTCGCAAGGTCCATAGCAGAGCTTGAGGTCGACGAGAGTTCCCCATCTCTCAGCCTGTTGAGCAGAGAGTCTCTCGCCACCCAAGATCAATGTGCGCAGAGACTGAATGGTGCTTGATCGCAGGGCTGTGGCGGCAGATGGCGTGATGTCAAGGATGGTGGGCTTGAATCGCTCGATGGACCCATCAAGGTCGTCTCTACGTTCTTCTTCCGAGGGTATGCACAAGCAAGCACCAACAGTAAACGTATGCATGAAGTTATTCCAGGCTGTATCGAAAGCATACGACGTAAAGTCGTATACCCGAGCATCGGGGGTGTATCCCTGAGCGTGCTGTTGGTGGTGCA
This sequence comes from Epichloe amarillans, assembly GCA_024072835.1. Classification (NCBI taxonomy): domain Eukaryota; kingdom Fungi; phylum Ascomycota; class Sordariomycetes; order Hypocreales; family Clavicipitaceae; genus Epichloe; species Epichloe amarillans. The sequence goes on along the minus strand of CP099637.1, from coordinate 395,834 downwards.
CGGCGCTGCACACATTTGCATGCGTCAATACTGCACCCTTTGGTGTGCCGGTGCTGCCTGACGTGAACATCAGGTACGCCATGTTCCATGGCTGAACCAAGGGAAGCTTTTCCTGAGGTTCGCGATCGCGTATTATTTCCAAAAGGTCCCCGCTCACAGGAATAACTGGTGTATTGGTAAGTTTACTTGCCAACTTCGCGTTACGCGATGAGGTCACCACCACAACAGGCTCGATCTGGTCGATGATGGCTTGGAGACGATCGTGCGGCTGACGTGAGTCCATCATAACCGATGCGCCGCCTGCTTTCATAACAGCCAGCATTGCAACAGGAGTCCACTTTGACTTTTCAAAATAGAGGGGCACAATAGTTTGGGTCCCTACACCGGCGTGCGCAAGATAGTGTGCCAAGCGCGTAGAAATGGCATCAAACTCCCGATAGGAAAAATCGCCGTCCCAGGCATTGACCGCCAAAGCATCAGGCTGCATTTGAGCAGTTGAAGAAACCATAGCGTGCAGGCAAGTGTTGAGAGCTTCCGGGCAGGTATCGTTCCATCTCCAAGTATCCTGCATGTCTTGCTCACTGACCATTTCTATGCTGGACAGAGTCTTGCTGGCATTTTCTGGCATGCATATTTGCCGGAGAGTGTGCTCGAGCTGGGTGGCCAGCCTTTTGACCTGTTGGACACCAAGAAGGTCGGAATCGTAGGCGACACGAAGCCTCAGACCATGTCGTTCTAGAGTACACTCGATCGTCAGAGTGTGCGTGTCGTGCTCAGTCACGTTGGTGTCGTCCTCTCCATCCTCATCTCGTCCGCTAATAAACCACCGGCTGCTAGTCTCATGCTCCTCTCCATCCTGTGCGGGATGCACAACGAGCAACGTCTGGAAACCACACGCTCTTTCGGCCTCAGCACTAACGCGTCGAATGCGTTGCAAACCCGTCTGCTCAAACGCCGTCATTTCCACTGCTTGGGTCTGCACTTGACGTAGGAGATCTTCCAGAGTCATCTGAGTCCAGTCGAGAGCAACTCTCACGGGAATCGTGGCGATTGTGGGTCCAACAATTTGCTCGACGTCGGGTACGGCAGCCTGCCGTCCAGAGACAGTGACACCGAAAAGGGCATCCGGCTGGTCAGTATACTTGGCGGCCAGAAGGGACCATGCCGCCCGTACCATCATTGACGGCGTTATGTCAGTCTTTGGCCAGTGCAAGTCTGGGATACGATGCTTGATGAAGGCGTTAGACATGGGCTGGTAAGTGTTTGAAGGCAGGCTCGGGAATACTTGAGCTTCAGAGCCCCGAAATTGCTTGTCCCAATACGTCTCGGCCATACTCTGATCAAGATCAATGACGTGCTTGATGAAGGTCTGTATGGGTGGTGAGGAGGGTAGAGCGCCGCCTTGATTCACATGATGCGCGGCTTCCAGTTTGTTTAGCATCAGAGAAATGGACCAGCCATCGTAAAGAGCATGATGAATGGTCCAGACGAAGAAGCGACCGCCGTTGGCCGGGTCTCGGATTACAGCGAATCGTACCATAGGCGTTCCTAGACCGGTATTGATTCGTCTATCAGCTGTGTCGTAGTCTTCGAGGCTCATTGACTCGTCCTTGCGCGACCATATCGTCGGCCCATTGACGACAGCTTGAACCAAGCGAGCCTCGCCGAGATCGATGATTCGCGTTCGCAAGATGGGTGTCGCGGAAACCACAGCCTCCCATGCGCTGATGAACTGTTCAGAATCGACACTAGGCTGCAGAGGGTAGACGAATCGCGCAACATAGTCGCCAGGTCGCTTTGCGGTCAGGGCCAGCAAGCCTTCTTGCAGTGGCGTGCAGGGGAAGGCGTCGTCAATTTGCCTGGCATCAACATTGCATTGAGTCGCAATCTTTTGTTTGAGGCTCTCGAGGCTCTCGAGGCTCTCCTCTCCTGGATTTAACAAGGCGAAGGGTTCATGTTGATGAGATCTGATCTCTTTCCTGGAGCTGACAGTCGCTTCCCCAACTGCAGTGGCTAGATCGCTCAGTAGTGGGTATTGAAACACTTGCGCGACGGAGAGAGTAATGTTCTCCTTGCGAGCTGCGGCAACAAGCCTCATGGCCGCAATGGAGTCACCCCCAATTCGCAGGAAGCTATCTTCTGCGCTGATATCATTGGCTGCAACACCGAGCACGCCCGCCCAGAGACCCTGTAAAGCCTTCTCTATGGCGCTAGATGGTTGCCGTCGCTCAGATGATGAGGGTGATTTGGTTCCCATGAGGCTCTCAAAATCCAGCTGCTGTCCCATGGCGCGGAGCTTGCGGCGGTCAATCTTGCCGGTGGCAGTGACCGGGATGTCTCTGAGGGGAATGTAAGCGGACGGGATCATGTACGCCGGTACCTGAGCAAGGAGCCTGTCCCGGAGGCCAGTTAAAATAGTTCCGAGTTCGTTCTTCATGGCATCTTCCTCATCGCCAGGCCCGGAAGCAGTTGCAGTTGAGAATTGGATAAAGGCGATTAGCGTCACATTGCTACTTCCTCTTGGCGTCACAACCTCTGCAACGACGTTCACATCTCGATGATATGAAATATTGGACTGGACGTGATGTTCAATGTCTCCCAGCTCAACACGCTGCCCATTTATCTTGATTTGCGAGTCCTTTCTTCCCAGGAAAAACAGACTTCCGTCCGCGTTATACCGTGCAAGATCGCCAGTCTTGTATAGGCGTCCGTGGCGACCGACATGGTGGGAAGTTCCCTGCACAAGCCAGGCCGGATCGTTAAGGAAGGCAGCCGCCGTTTTCTCCTCGTCGCCCAGGTAGCCGGCCGCCACGAGCGGGCCTTCCAGCAGAAGCTCGCCAACACATCCCAGAGGAACGAGCTTGGAATGATCGGATGGCTTCACCAGCCATGTGCGCAGACCGCGGCCTGCACCAATGCCGATACGTTTGTTGGACGATCCATCGACGATGACGCGTTGCGCGGTGCTGAATGTTGTACACTCTGTGGGGCCGTACAAGTTGGTCACGACGGTGTTTGTGTGCAAGCCGCCAACGTCGTCGGCTGAGAGAGGCTCTCCGATGAAGAGAACGTGGCGTAGGCCCCGAGTGTGCTGCAGGTCGAGTCCGCGGATGGTCGAGGGCGTGAAGATGGCTGTGTTGGCACCGAGGCGAGCGATGGCCCCAAGCGGGTCGTTGCGTCGATCATGGTTGCTTGGAATACAGATGCAGCCCCCGGCAGAGAGGCCCTGGAGAAGATTGCACCAGACCACATCGAACATGTACGAGGAGAAGTCGTAGACTCGCGTGTGCTTGGTGAACCCGAGCGTCTCGCGCTGATGCAGAATGGCGCTGGCTATGTTTGCGTGAGTGATGACGACGCCTTTGGGGGCGCCGGTGCTGCCAGATGTAAAGACGAGATAAAGCCTGCTGGAGGGGTCGACAGCCGGCAGCCTGTTCGCCCCTCTGCGCGCTGTTGTTGGCGCTGTTGTTGGCGCTGTTGGCTCCGGCGGCTGGCTGGCCAGGTGCTGTTCTCGTTCGCCGACCACCACAACCGCTGATCCCTGGGGAACCAGGCGGCGAGCAAGATCCTGATTGGCTACCGAAGTTAGTATTACAACCGGGCTTACCTGATGCACGATACTTCGGAGGCGATCCTCAGGCTGCGCGTAATCGACCGCGACAGACGCTGCACCAGCCTTCATCACGGCCATCATGGCCACCGGCATCCATCTCGATTTCTCAATGCATAGCGGCACGATGACTTCGCTGCCGACCCCCAAATCCACGAGGCGGTGGGCCAGACGGTTCGAAAGCTCGTCAAGCTCGCCGTACGTCCAGTTGCCGTCCCACGCGCACACGGCTTGCGCCTCTGGCTGCCGCCTCGTCGTCGTTGCAATCAATTCATGCACGACACCATCGGCAGTCTCGGGTGCAGCGGAATTCCAACTCCACATCTGCTCAAGATCCTCATCACCAACCAACTCGACGTCTTCCACCTTGGTCTGATACGACTCGGCGTCGCATAGCCGCCGAACAACATGTTCGAACTGCCTCATAATGATGGCCACCTGCCCATCATCAAGCACGGCCGAGTCGAACCTGGTTGACACAACGACTCCGTCATCATGTAGGTGGCACTCCAGGGACAGCGAATACGTGCGGAATTCCGCCATTTGGTCTCCAACCTGAGTTGGAGACCACTGCTCGCCATGACTGTCGGGCACGAAAAGACCTTCGTATGCGACCTTCTCCTTCTCATCGGCAACCGGCTGGATGACAAGCAGTGTCTGGAAGTCGCAAGCTCTCTCGGCTTCGGGGCTGACTCGCCGGATCCGTTGTAGACCAGTTTGCTCAAACGCTGTCATGTCGATAATCTGTGTCTGAACTTGCAGAAGCAGCTCCTCGATGGTCTTGCGCTTGTCCAGGACGATTCGCACAGGCACCGTGGCAATGGTAGGGCCCGTCATCTGGTCTACACCTTGCACAGCCGCCTGCCTGCCACTCACTGTGACACCAAAAACGGTGTCGTTCGCGTCGGCATAACAGGATGTGAGGAGGGACCAGGCAGCTCGTAATGTAGTTGACGCAGTCACACCCATCACTTTTGGCCACTGCAGATCTCGAATGCTGTGCGTTGTCATTTTATCAGATCTTGGCTCATAGAACGGTGACGGCAGTGTTGGGAATATCTGCGCCTCGAAATCTCGGAATTGGGCAGACCAGAACTCCGACGCGTCGTCCTCTTGGATGTCCAAGATGTGCTTCACGAAGCTCTGGAACTGAGCCGGTCTTTCTGATGATGTTGCCCCACCAGCATAGGCTTTGGCAATCCGCTCCAGGAGAAGCGACTTGGACCATCCATCGTAAAGCGCATGATGAATGGTCCACACAAAGAAGCGCGTTGTGTGCTCATCATGCGACTCCTCGAATAGTCCAAATTGGACCAAAGGGGTACCCAGGCCAGTGGTGAGCTTCCCGTTCTCCTGATTATGATTGGCAAGGTTCATGTTCATGTCCCCGTCCTTGGCGGCCCACGTTGGTGGTCGGTTGATTACCACCTGCACCAGTCCTTGTTGACCGAGGTCGACGATGCGTGTTCTGAGAATAGGAGTCGACGAGACCACTCGATCCCATGCTTTCTGAAGACGGCCCATGTCCACCGCAGGTTGCAGCTGGAAAGTATGCCGAGAAACGTAATCACCTGGATGCTTGGCTGTCAGGGCGATCAACCCTTCTTGGAGAGGTGTGCAGGGAAAGATGTCCTCGATCTCAGCGATATCGACCTCGCAGGCATGAGCAGCTTCGTGTCGCGCCGATGATGCATCAATGCCGTCCCTGAGCAACGAAAACTGCTCGATGGAGCTATTTTCTCCTGAAAGTTGGCCAACAATGGCTGACATGTCGGAAAGTATCGAGTTGTTGAAGATGTCGGCGACAGTAAGCGACAGCCCGTGCTCCCGCGCGATCCCAACCAGTTTCATGGCTGCGAGGGAGTCTCCTCCGAGGCGCAAAAAACTATCGTCAATTCCAATGTCATCGATACGGAGGCCAAGAACAGACGCCCAGAGGCCTCGTAGACGTAGCTCCATGGCCGTGGTCGGATCTTTCTTCTTCGGTAAAGGCGGGCCTCGGGCGATGAATTCCTGTATGGAGGACGTCTCACATGATTCCCTCAGTCTACGTCTATCCAACTTGCCACTGGTCGTCTTGGGGAAGACTTCTAATGGGATGTACGCAGAAGGGATCATGTATGCCGGCACATGCGCGGCCAATCGATCGTCGAGTCCGTCAATGACTCTATTCAGCTCTGCTTCTAGCCCTCCATTGCCTTGACTGGCAGCTGGAGTCGATATTTGCAAGAAAGCTACGAGTAACGGCTTATCACTGTCACACGGGGTCACAAGCTCGGCAGCTACCTGCACATCATCTGTGCCACCAGCGGCGTGCTCTCGCACATGGTTCTCGACGTCGCCTAGTTCTACGCGCTGGCCGTTAATCTTGACCTGCAAGTCTTTGCGGCCGACAAAGGCGAGTTGTCCGTCTGCCTCGTATCGCACAAGATCGCCTGTCTTGTACAGCCGGGCTGAGCGGCCTGGGCGACCGCCAGGCGGTCCGGCAACCAGCCATGTCGGATTCTCGATAAACGCTGCCGCTGTTTTCTCGGCGTCTCCAAGATATCCGGCTCCCACAATCGGACCTTCCAACAGCAACTCGCCAACTTCTCCTATAGGCATCAGCCTGTCATGACAGAACGGATCAACAATCCAGGTGCACGAGCCCACCCCGCGACCGATGCTGGCACCGAAGGCGTTTGTGTTGGCGGCGTCGTCGACCACGGCCAGAGTGGCCCCAAGCGTGCATTCGGCCGGGCCGTACAAGTTCACGACGCGGGTGTACTGTGCCCACTGCGAAGCCAGGCGGTTCGTCAAAGCCTCGCCGGCGAAAATCACCTGCTTCAGTGTACCACCCAAGTCTGATGGTCGCACCATGCTGCCGACAGACGGCGTGATATTTATACAGTTTGCGCCATACTCTCTTACAGAACTGACAAGATTGTTGATTGCCTCGTGTTGCAATGGAATGCAGAGGCAGCCACCAGCAGTAATGGCGTAGATAAAATTAGACCAAGCGATATCGAAGGAGTACTTGGCAAAGTCGTACACTCGCGAGGAGCTAGAGTAGCCGGAAACGGCCCGCTGGTGATGAATTGCGCTGCAAACGTTGGAATGGGTAATTGTGGTGCCCTTGGGGGTCCCAGTACTGCCAGATGTGAAGATGATGTAGAGCTTGTTCCACGGCTGTACTTCTGGCAGTATGCTCATCGTGGTGTCGGGCGTCGTGGTGTCCTCGCTGACCACTACGACGGGTCGTGTGGTGAGCCGGCCGGCAAGCTCGGTGGTGAGGGAAGAGGAGAGTATCAAAATCGGATCGACCTGCCGGACGATGCTACGTAGCCGGTCGTGAGGCAGCGAAGACTCGAGGGCGAGTGATGCGCCTCCTGCCTTCATGACAGCGAGCATGGCGACGGGGGTCCATTTCGACTTCTGGAAGCACAGGGGAACAATGGTATCAGGGCCGACGCCCATGTGGACGAGTCGATGGGCCAGATTGGTCGACAACTCGTCGAGCTGGCGATAGCTCCAGTTTCCGTCCCAGGCGCAGATGGCTTGGGCGTCGGGTTGCGAACGCGCCCTGTGGGTGATGAGGTCGTGGACGAGGCCATGGACGGCTGCCGGGGCCGACTCGTTCCATTTCCAAATGAGTTGAAGATGGTGGTCTGTAACGCCCGCAGTTCCAGCATGGTGAGGAAAGTCGTGGCGCGGTGATGAGCCGCCCTGCACTTCTGTTTGTGCATGAGCAGGCATTTTGGGGTGTCGGGAATGTATCATGTATTCTCGTCTTGTACAGGATATATCGATAATCGTGGGAGAGAGGCAGGGTATGAGTACTACTACAGTACTGCTGGGAGAGTGCTATGTTGATGAGCAACAAGTAGGGGGTTTTGGTTTTCTGTACCAGTCACTCTGGGTTTCTCTGTGTCATTTTCCGAAGAAATACTTTGCAATGCGTATTCACAAGATGGGGATGGGAATGCGAATGGGGTTGACGTTGAGATGCCAGCTTTCCAATTTTCGCCGTCTAGTGCGTTGTGCGGACTACTCGCTCTACTGGGACTGGGACTGGGTGGTCGGTACGGGGAAACCGGTACCAACTGCCGACCTTTGCATGATGGCTAGTTTCATTCCCTTACGACTTACGGCTTACGGCTCACGGCTCATACAAATCTCCGAGATGCCCGGGGCCCAGTCGGCCCATGTCGGGTCGCACTGTCATGTTGATCGTAATTGAATGGATGCGGAGTAGTCTGCGGACCAGCAGACCAAAACCAGCAGACCAGCCGGGCAGGGACAGACGGTGGATACATTTCAGATCGACACCGCCGTCCCTGGCCCGCGCCCCCCCCCCCCCCCGCCCCTTCCCTTCCCGAACCTGAGCTTTTCGGCGGCGGCCCGCTGGGTGGAGCCGCTCAAGCTGGGCCGGGGGTGCTGGATGTCAAGGGCATAATTGACCCTACCGCACGATAGTCTCACTACTTAACTAGCTAAGACAGGAATCCACCTGCGCAAGTCATTTTCCATGGCCTCCGTAGTTTTATAGTATGTTTTATTGTTATACTAGTTGTTAAAATAATGCTATTTATAGCACTATTTTATAGGCCCACTAGTTGCCTTGTTGCGTTGTTGCAACGTTGGTTACGAGCGTTGCTTGCAGCGTTGTTTGTTGTGACCTGCGTTCCCACAACCAACCCACGGGCTTGTATGACTAAGCCGACTAGGTTACCCTATAGGGAAGCTGAAATCGACTGTAACTAGGCAACTAGTAGTCGTATAAAAGGCTGACGTATACTATTCGAATCCTTGAATTTTTCTGGATTTAATGGTATATTTTGTTAATAGGGTTGCCTATTAAAAATGCTTAGTTAGTGCACCTAGGCAGCTAGTTTGTATGGCCGTGAGTTGATTTTTTATTTTTCCCATACAAATAGGTTTTGCGGAAAATAAAAAGTAGCTCCTAAGACCTCTCTAGCGGTCTAGATCCTCCGATACGGTTGGTAGGTCTATGAGGGGACTAGAAATCCTCTCATTGCTCGTTAGACTGTCTGTACTAGCTAGGAATCAACTATATTTAACTATTAAAGCTCTCTATCTTATAGAATACGTTATAATCTAGTGAATCTAGAAGCCGCCGCGTCAGAATCTACTAGGGAGGTCTTCCTATCCCTCTAGTTAGATTCCCTCCCTATTTTCAATAGGTTATGAGCCCGGAAGGCCTATAGATTACTACATTACTGCGTTATTCTACTGCGATTACTGCTTGATTTTAGGTATAGTTACTACCTACTATACCTGTGGGCTCTTAAGATTACGAAGGAAACCACTAGAATTTGAAGCTCTTTATTTACTAGCGCCACGCATCGCAACATTAGACCTTTGGTGTTAAAAATCAACTACAGCCGCAACCCGCAACCACCACATTGCAACCCGTAACTACCTAGTTATAACCATAACCTTTTTAGTGATCCTATTCACTACTATGACCGTTATATTTGATATTATCTATAATAGTAGATACGCTGCATCCTTTGAAATCATTGGACATCTAGTATATCTATACTAGGCTTTTTGACCTATTACATTACGTTGCACGCACTATACATTACGTTGCGTTGCGTTGTGGCTTCTGTAATACCTATTATCTACAATTCCTATCCTTAGTGTTAAGAAATTTTCTCGGAGATTCTTCTCCGCCATTTTTCTGCCCGCGCATACCGAAGACCCACTTTTTAGACCTAAGGGCTGCCCTCTCAAACGGCCCCGCCACACATTTTACGTACGCGACTAGATTGCAACACAAGCAATTTCTAGCACGCGTTATTTGCAATAGGAATAAATTTGGAGCTTTTACACGGGGATTCTTTTCAAGATTTAGAAGATGGCACCACCTAGTTATAAGGGTAAGGCCCCTATGGGGTCTTCTAGCCCCCCTGGGGACCCTAGTAGGATGGATATAGAAGGTTAACTGGCTGTTTAGGCCAGTGCCCTACAGTTACAGATGCAGGGCCAAATTGAACAACAAGGCAAGACCTTAACTGATTTTATTAGGCATAGCGAGGAAAATCGTATTAAAAACGAGGCTAGCATTAATGATCTTCTAGAGAAGTTAACGCAAACCATGACTGTTATGCAAGGTCTTCAGGCTTCTAATAGACCTAAGGAAGAAAATACTAAGGTTCTAGAAGAAGACCTAGCTACTACTTCTGCGAGCGTACCTTCTAGTAACTTACAAGCTGCCTTTAACACAGGTGCTATAAAGGAACTAAATAAGAAGGTTCAATCTATTCCAGAGGGAGCTAAGCTAAAAGGCCCTGAAAACTATGATTAGTGGAAGCAAGCCCTGAGCATACAATTTAGAGCCCTAGGATTACCTAAATTTATAGATAATCCAAGCTTAGCAAGCCATCTAGCTGACTGTGACCAAGCTATTCTTTTGATGATATTAAGAGATAGCTGCTAACCTAGACCATAGGCTGCTATATGTTAGCAAAAATCCCCCGAAGAAGCCTATAAAGTCCTTATTAGGCAGTATTCGCAGAGTGCTAAAATCCAGCGTGGTACACTATACGCTAGCTACCACTCCCTAAACTTTTCAAGTTATAAGGGATCTTTAGAGGCTTTTAATGCTAATTTTAATAATTTACTAGCTAGACTACAACTTTGTAGTGTAGAGATCGCCCCTATTAATTAAGTAAATCATTATATTAATGCATTAAAGCAGACCTTCCCTAGTTAGGCTGAGAGACAAAGATTTACTATTAGAGCTTCTAGGGCACAAGGACTGCCTGTAAATACCCTAAATTTACAGTTCCTTATGGCGGACTTATTAGAAGAACAGAGGGACAAAACCTCCCCTATAGCTAAAGCCCTTAGTTATAAGGCTTCTAATAATAAGGGAAATTCTAAGGATCAGGAGAAGAAATCATCTAATCCTACCCCTAAGAAGGACTCTAACGCCACTAAAGAGCAGGATAAGAAGGATTCAAACCCTTCTAAGGCCTCTAAAAAGAAGCAGAAGAAAAAGAGTAGCAACGGGGAAAAACAGAAAGGAAAAGAAGCTGCTTTTGCTTTAGGCTATACCCTAGCCACGGGATACGTTAAAGAATTAGATTCTGATAAATCTAGCAGTGATGATAGTAGTGATTCTGAGTCTGACTTGGATACCTCTAGTACCACTAGTAACACTACTAGCAAGCCTACTTTTAGCTACTCTAATAATGTAGTTAAAAACTCCCTTTTGTATAATACGGGTTCTTCCTGTCATATTTGTAATAATAGGGCTTCTTTTAGGGACTTTAAACCTCTAAAGAAAGGTGAAACCGGCGCTATAATTACAGCAGGAGGACCTATTTATCCTAAAGGAAGAGGCACAGCTATTTTCAACGTTCTAGTTAAGAAAAATCCACTAGAATATAGGCCCTTAGCTTTGCTAGATGCTCTATATTTCCCGGGCATAGATACTAACCTAGTTAGTGGGTTATCTCACTATCTAAAGGGAGGTTATCTAGCTAAAGACTAGCTATTCCTAGCCGATAAAAGCCCCTGTGGGTTACTAGAACCTGCTAAACACGGCTTCTTTTTACAGATTAAGGGGTAACCTACTCCTACAATCTGTAAGCATTTAACCCACCTCTCCTTTATAGGCTCTTGATATTGCAACCAACAACGACAACCAAGAGCTTATAAGAATAAATCAGGGTTTTCCTACCCTATAGAGGTTCAAATTCCGCAACTAGCTTTTAATCCCGAGGAATATCAACGAATCGAAGAGCTAGAAGACGATGATGATTTAGCCCTATATCCCACCGAAGCTCCTCCTAGTCAGGCATCTTCTACAGGGGGTTTAGAAGGTCCATACCCTAATGACTTGGGTGACGATAGTGGCCGTCTACTGCCCCCAGAGGCCTGTGATTCTCAAGAGGCCTGGCAACAGAGGGAGCTAGGGGATAATAGCCCTAAATCTAACCTAGATCCTAGTTACAAGAAGCTACTAGATCTAGCCCTTCTTTGGCACATTCGATTAGGCTATATAGGCCTCCCTTTACTAAAGAAGTCATCGAAATTAGCTAAAGGGATCCCTGATTTTTCCGCCGTTAAAGAAAAGGATTTTAACTGCATAGCCTATATGCAATCTAAAGCTATTAGAAGACTAACTAAACGACCTATTCAGGACCCCCCTAGAGTTCTAGATATTCTAGAGGGAGATACGGTTAAAATCGAACCTATACCGCATAATAAGAAGGCTACAGTCCTTATCCTTATTGATCGAAAATCCCGGTATAAATGGTGCTTTTCATTAGCTAATAAAGAAGGTTTAACCCTTTCTTTAGCTATTAAGGGCTTCTTTAGAGCCCTGAAAAACCAATATAACGCGTATCCTAGGCACCTTCACTTCGACGGAGGTACTAAAATTAATAACGAACTTCAGTCATGGTTATCTTCTAAAGGAATCTGTTTTAGTACCTCTTGCCCCTATATTCACGAACAGAATGGGCTAGTTAAGAGGGCTATTAGGGTTATCCTTGACTGGCTTAGGGCTACACTTTAGTGGTCTAAGCTACCCTTATATCTATGGTCTTATATCCTTCCAGCCATAGTGGAATTAGTTAACATCACAGCTAATACGACTAAACCTTTGACCCCTAAGCAGCTATTTCTAGCTGATTTAGAGCCTAAGACTTCCTATAAACCTGACTTCTCGAAGATTAGGGCTATAGGGTCTTATTGTGAGGTCCTAATACCTCTGGAGCAGAGATCTAAGCTTCAAAAGCTAGCCCCTAGGACTATTCCTAGTCGGTTGCTAGCTACTCTAGGTTCTACTGTTTATCTTGTTTATATTCCCTCTAAAAGGTTAGTCATAAAGACTAGCTTTGTTAAAATTATAGAGGATATAGGCTCTGTAGGGTCCCCTAAGTCTTTAGGGAGCAATCCTTTAGAGGGAGAAGCTGATATCTCACGAGATAATCTAGAAATTCAGGATAGTTACCTAAAGCCTCCTGAAAGCTTAGCGCCCGCAGCGCCCGTAGCGCCTGTACTAACAGCCCCCGGGGCGACCGACATAGCGCCTGCAACCCCTACAACGCCTGCAACGCCTCCAGCGCTACCCCTAGAGAGCCCTAGCTCTAGCGCCCCTAATAAGGGTGCTATTGAAAAACCGTTTTCAGATTTGGATTCTTTAATCAATTCTGATTCTATGGATATCGATGATTTCAATATATCTTCATACGTTAAGGAGATATGCTTCAAGGCACAACAAAGGGCTAAATCATCCACTAACAACGATTCGGATACCCCTAAGACCTAGAAACAAGCTTTAAAAAGCAAGGATAGTCAAAAATGGATGGATGCAACATTTAACGAATTTAAATAGCTTCTAGCTGCCGGAACCTTTAAATTTATAGGGATAGACTAAATTCCTAAGGGCCAGAGGGTTCTAAAGAATAGGCTTGTTTACAAGCTTAAAAAGGATAAAGAAAATAATCCTCTAAAGTACAAGGCCCGACTCGTTGCTAAAGGGTTTATGCAGATAGAAGGTTAAGATTATATCGAAACCTACGCTGCAACTAGCATTCCCCCTAGTTGGCGGATCTTACTAGCCCTAGCGGCTTGTAATGACTAGGAAGTTAAACAGGTTGATTTTATAGGGGCCTTTCTAAACAGTCCACTAAAGGAATCTATCTATATGCAAATACCTGATGGATTTACTGAGTTTGCTGAGTCTTCTACACCTGAAGTAGCTAAGTTACTTAAGAAGTATGGCTACAAACCCTCTCAAAAGCAGGTTATTTTCCTACAAAAGGCTTTATATGGATTAAAACAGAGCTCTAGAGAGTGGCAACAGGTTTTAAAAGACCTTCTTCGGAAGCTAGGCTTTCAACCCCTTATATCCGACCTAGCTATCTTCTTTAACCTAACTACATCTACATATATAGCGACTTATGTGGATGACTGCCTTCTAATAGGACCGGATCTAGCTTATATTAATAGGCTAAAGAAGCTACTTCATAAAGCTTATCCTATAGAAGACCGTGGGCCAGCCGAATTTTTCCTAGGCGTTTAAATCACTAGAAATCGAAAGAAAGGGACCCTAACTATCCACCAGTCCTAGTACATTTCTGAAGCCCTAGAAAGATTTAACATGAAGGATGCTAGACCTGTTAAAATTCCTCTACAACCTGGAATTATAAAACAGGTAGACCACCTAACTAAACCTCTTTCCCCCCCTAATCACAAGCTATATCAGAGTATTATAGGGACTATTATGTACCTAATGCTCCTTACAAGACCTGATATTGCCTTTCTGGTTCAGTGGCTTTCCATAGCGCTAGCTAAGCCGTTTATAGAGCATCTTAATGCTTCTAAACATTTGCTTAGGTACCTTTTAGGCTCTATTGGTTATTCTATAACTTATAGAAGGTCTAAATCTGCTGTTATAGCTTCTGCAACCCTTATTAGCTTTTGTGATAGCGACTTCGCGGGTGATAAGTCCTCTAAATTAACCTATGCTTATCTCTATAAGCTAGCTGAAGGACCTATTAGCTAGAAATCGAAGAAAGTAACTACAATAGCTTTATCCACATTAGAGGCTAAATCTGATGCCTTATGTGAAGCTATTAGGGAGCTAGAGTGGCTTTACAGTCTCTTTAAAGAGATAAAGCTGCCTATATCACCTCTAGTACCGATTTTTAGTGATAACTAAGGCGCTATTACAACCGCTAATAACCCTGCTCTCCATAGCAGAACAAAGCATACCCTGCTAAAATTCAACTATACCAGAGAAAAGGTACAGAAGGGTATAGCTAAGGTTATCTACATTAATACTAAAGAGATGCCTGCAGATGGTTTAACTAAGCCCCTGCCTAATGATAAATTTCAACAATTTATCTAACTATTAGGCCTTACGAATACAAAGGCTTAATCTAAACTAACAAAATTAACTAAAAAGTCGAAAAACCCCAAAAATCAACAAAAACACTGGAATTACGCCTAAAAGTTATTAATTTTACTGTTTTTAGTCTAAAAGTTATTGGATTTATTATTGGATTTATTATTGGATTTATAGTTGACTTAGATATCTATTAAAGAGCTAAGTCTAGGTATTGAATTAGTTACCTTATACTTTTCTAGAGGGAGTGTTAAAATAATGCTATTTATAGCACTATTTTATAGGCCCACTAGTTGCCTTGTTGCGTTGTTGTAACGTTGGTTACAAGCGTTGCTTGCAGCGTTGTTTGTTGTGACCTGCGTTCCCACAACTAACCCACGGGCTTGTATAACTAAGCCAACTAGGTTACCCTATAGGGAAGCTGAAATCGACTGTAACTAGGCAACTAGTAGTCGTATAAAAGGCTGACGTATACTGTTCGAATCCTTGAATTTTTCTGGATTTAATGGTATATTTTGTTAATAGGGTTGCCTATTAAAAATGCTTAGTTAGTGCACCTAGGCAGCTAGTTTGTATGGCTATGAGTCGATTTTTTATTTTTCCTATATAAATAGGTTTTGCGGAAAATAAAAAGTAGCTCCTAAGACCTCTCTAGCGGTCTAGATCCTCCGATACGGTTGGTAGGTCTATGAGGGGACTAGAAATCCTCTCATTGCTCGTCAGACTGTCTGTACTAGCTAGGAATCAACTATATTCAACTATCAAAGCTCTCTATCTTGCAGAATACGTTATAATCTAGTGAATCTAGAAGCCGCTGCGTCAGAATCTACTAGGGAGGTCTTCCTATCCCTCTAGTTAGATTCCCTCCCCATTTTCAATACTAGTACCCCACTAATAGTATAGGTACTTAGGTATTTAGACTATAGTCTACACCCTCTTATAGGGTTAGATAACTTAATAGAGGCAATTATATTAAACCCTAGCTACGTAGTCTAATATAGTAGTAATTACGTAGTGTTTATAATAATTATACCTTTCTTCTAAATTAGTACTCTTCTCTTTAAATTAACCTATTATTTAATCTTTAAATAATTAGTATAAATATAGTAAAAGAGAGGCCTAATTTATTAATATTATAATTAGGCAACCCTAGCACGCTAGGATTAATATTAATATCTATTAGTTTAATAATAGTAATAACATAAAAACACTATAGGCATCCTTATAATGTCTAAGGAGTCTTCTAAAAATAGTAAGCTAGCTATTAAGCTATAGAAGCCTTATTATTAGGACCTATAGTATAAGATAGTTAAGGTAAGAGCTATAAAGGATAGAATCTAGGTCTTTATTAATCCTAATTTAATTATATAGCTAGATTGCCCTCCTAAGCCTCTAATTCTTATAGGAAATAGGACTCTAGCGAAAAGAAAGGTAGTAAAGGCTATATAGAGTTAACTATCTATAATAGAAACTATAGGAGTTTAAATACGCTTATAGAGTAGTAAAATAGTAGTTAGTAGCGCGTAGTAACCCTAGGAAAGCTCTCCTAAAGGCTATAATATGCCTAGAGAGAGTTATTTTTAGTACCCTTAATAACCTAATAATACTAAAGATAGTGCTTAGTTTGTGGTCCTTAGTGGTTATTATTAGGTATTTAATAGCTAATTCCAAAGCCTTATAAAGGCCCTATAAGAATATTACACTTAGTTTATAATAATGCTTAGTCCTAAGTATAAGTAAATAACCTTAAGGCATATATCCCTTTATAATAAGATTAAGGAGCTTATAAGGAATGTAATACCTTTAAGTAAGACTATTAAGTATTACGCTAAGGTTAATTTTAATAAGACTATTAAGCAAAACCTTACAAAGGCAAATATTAATAAGTAGCTTACTAACGCTTTAATTAGCTATAAGAGATACTTCTAAGTAAACTATCCTATCTCTAAGGGTAACTTACTAGTTAAAATAATTAATAACGCTATTAAGGCATAATTCCTAGCTATCTTAGCTTAAGTTAACTTATTAATTTATATAGTAAAGAGCAAGGGAAAGGTCCTAGATTTCTATAGCATTATAAGTAGAATTAGGCACCTAATTAAAGCCTAAGGGAGATTATAGGTAAAGACTAATAATACCTTTAGAGCTAAGCTAACTCTTAATAGTAAAATAAAGAATAAAGCAAAGAAGTTAGTAAAGAAAGACTATATATACTATAAGAAATACAAAGTAAAGAAGTTATAAGACTTATAGAAGGCCTATAGGGCACTCTACCTAATAAAGGACTAGAAAGTTAATAAAGAGCTATTAAAAAAAGCAAAGGAAGTAATAAATTATTAGCCTAATAATATAAAGAAGGCATATAACGCGTGGTTAAAGGATAATAGCGTAAAGGAACCTAAAGAAGTTAATATAGCGTTTTTAGTAATAGAAGAGATAGAGTCTTTAGAGGCTTTCCTTGCCTAAGGCAAATCACGAGTTATACTTAATAGCAGCACTTTAATCTATATCTTTAATAATAAACGCTAGTTTATAGACCTTAATTATAGTTAATAACCTAGAATTTAAGCTAGTTATAGTGTTACTAAGGCTTATAGCGTTAGCATAGCTTGGATTGTCTTAACAGATAGCTAGACCCTTACCTTATTAAAGGCCTAGTATTAACTATTATTCTTTATAAACCTTATATCTCTTTAGCTACTTATATAAAAGGGAATAAGGTAGGATAACCTCACTAGAAGGGTCATAGACCTAGCAAGAGGTAATTAGGAGATATTTTAAACTTAGATTATTAGTACGTAGCTATATATAAAGGGCTTAAGCCTATTAGATATCTTTGCTATTAAGGGGGATTTAAGAGACCTAAAGGCTATAATAGTAATACCTATAGACCTATAGCATACTAGATTAGCGTATCTAGGCAAGGATATAATAGATTAAGTGCTTAAAAAGCTTTAAATTCTATTAAAGGAAAGGAGCGCAGGGAAATGTAAGGTCTATTAGATAGCTAAGGCGCAGAGGCAGATATTACAAGTCTTATAGATAGGGTTATTACCTTCTAGGCTACTTTAGGTAATCTCTTTTAATCTCTTTGCTTAATTATTAGGGTATAATAAAGACTAATACATTGCTCTTTTTACCTATAGAGCTATAGGATTACGCTATATCTTCACAATCCTATTAAAGATAGATATTGCGCTTTGCTTTAATTAGTTAGAAGCTATATACGTAAGGGTATATAGTATTCACATTGCGGTTATAATAACTAATAGAGAGACTACCTTTTAAACTAAAAAATAGGAAGAAGAGGTTATAAATAGAGGCATTATTATTAGGAAGTCTAGCCTAGCTTACCTATATTAAAACAGGCACGCTAAACGGTCTAGGGGGGTGATAATAAGGGTTATAACGACCCTTATAACTTAATTAGGCTTCCTAGAAGACCTCTAGCCTATAGCTGCTAAAGCAGCTATTTATATCTTAAACTATACGCCTTAAAAGCTACTTAACTAGTAATCCCCTTAATAAGCGTTAAATAGGTGGTTAAGAGAGAATAAGCTTTAATAGAGTTACTTACTAGAGAATCTAGAAGCCTCTATAACTTACTTATAAGCCTTTAGTTATAAAGCATTTATAATAATATAAAGTAGGCTTTGTAAGGCAAGTCTAAAGCTTACACAAAGAGCTTATATTAGATACCTTACTAGATATATCTCCTCCACGTAATACCTAATTTAGGTGCTAACGATAAAGAGAAGCTACTAGTTCTTATTAAGTTATGTTACCTTTAATAAGTTAATCTTCTATGCTTAAGAAAGAGGCCTATTACTAAGTGTAAAAGAGGTTAAAAAACGCTTCCTTAAAGAGCTAGTTAATAATAATAAGGATAAAAACTCTAATATAAGGTGTTAAGGCTTCGGGGCCGAAATGGATAGAACAGGGTGATAGTATGGATAAGTAGCAGCTAAATAGCTAAAGGTAGGTAGTGATGCTTAAGGGTTTTAATCTCTAGCCTCCCACATTCTATGTGTGCAACCTTTGCCTAAATACCCCCTCTACGCTCACGTGACTAGCTTATAGCGACCTTATAGCTAGGGCGCTATAAGCCCTAAGTAGGTCCTACTATACATAATACTATTACCTCTATTACCTATATCGCTCTATAGCCTCTATAACCTTAATATAGTACCCCCTTTACTTTATAATTACCCTTAATTATACTTACTACCTAGTTAGTGTAAACTTGCTATTTTAAACTTCCTATATAATTCTTACCTTATGTCTTCTAACGCAAGACATAGGGAGATAATAGCCCTATTAATAATAGGTCTAGCTATTATTCCCTACCTTACCTATAAGCTCTTAGTTATAATATAGTTATAGCTATAGAGTTGCTTTGTAAATGCTTATATCCTTATTCCCACTAGTTCTATAAAAGTGAACACCTTATGTTATATTTTCTTATTAGCTAAAAGGGATAGGGTATTAGACACTATACATTAGGGTGCATTTAATTATAAGTTTTAGCGAAGTTACTATAAGCTTACTAGGTGTGCGTAGTTAGCTATAACTTTAGCTATTAATAGCTATAACGCTAGCTTTTTAACCTATAGCTTACTTTCGCTGCCTGCGTAAATCACTTAAGGGGTCCGCGGTTAATATAAAAAAGACTAAATTTCCCCTCCTTCTTCTCTTCCTTTCCTTCTTATCCCTCTTACTTTTTAATATTAAATTCGTAAGTTAGCCTTACTAGCCCTATAGTAGCGTTCTTGCTACTACTGCCTAGTAGTTACTAATGTTATTTAGAGTCTTTCTCCTTATTATCTTATTATCTCTTTGCTTCTTATAGTTAGTATTATAGTTTATATCTTACTGCTTTGCTTCCTACTTGCTTACTACTAACTTACAGATAGGTTATAATATCTTCTATTTGCCTAATAACTCTAGGACCCTTAGCGCTTGCCCTAGAAAAATCCCCTTATAAGAGGGCTTTGCGTGCTTTAAAAACATCTATGTAAGTTTACCTCTTATTTATAGTGTTATAGCTACTAACTTACTAAGCAGTATAATTAAAATTCCTTGCCTTCGCTATAGTTAGTAGGTGGTAATCTAGTAAATTGCCCCTAAAGATAATAGAGCTAAACCTTAGTATATTATAGATAGGAAGCTAATTCCTAATAAGTGTTATTATTCCCCTAGTATAACTAAGCTACTCCCTTCTTCCTTTTATAATGCTAACTTAGGTTAGGTAATTCCTTAAAGTGCGCTTACTACGTAAAAAACAATAAAACATATACTAGTGTAAGTGCCCCTTTAAGGCTATTGCTTTTAGCTAGCTAACCTATTATTAGTGTTCTATAAGAATTATAATACTTTATTATAAGTTTTTTAAGGTTATAAAGGAGGTTCCTAATAGTATCTATTACTATCTATCCCTAGTAAGATTATTAATTCTAGTAACTTAGTTAGAGCTAACTTATTGCTAGGCTCTAGTGCGCGTGAAATATAAATTATATAATGCTCTCCTTACTATAAAGAATGCGAATTACTATAGGAGAGTTTATTAGGCCTATCTAACCACAGAAGCCACTTATAAGGCAAACGCTAATAAGTGCGTAGTAATGTTATAGCTATTTAATGCTACTAACCTTAAGGTCTAGATTAATATTGCTAATAGCCTGCGCTTTATAGCTTAAAATGCTCCTATAGTAAGTCCTATTATCCCTAGCGTGGCTTTTACTTTGCTAACTTATAGCTAGTTTATAGCCTATGCTTTATAGCTTCTTGCTTATATTAGCCCCTCTAAGCTCCCTAAAGAGCTTTATTCCTTTATTTATAGGGATAAGGAGGGGTTCTCTAATAACAAAGCTCCTATAGCTACTATAAAGGAAAATGTGGTAGTGGATGTAATAATAGAGTAATAGGTGCTTAGTAGCTATATAGTAGTTTGCTTTAAGAGAATATAACTTTTTATGCTATGAAATTTTATATATTAAATTGCTAAAGTAATAATGTCTTTGTAAACTAGCTACTTAATTACGCTTATAATTATTTATAATATCCCTTATAAAAATCTCTTTTTAATACCTATAAATTCTCTAAGCTATTATAGCCCTTCTATTTCTAAGAATTTCCGCTGTTTTCTATTATACTAATATAAGATAATTCTCTTAACCTTAAACTCTTCTTTATTATCCTTAATATTATCTTATAGTAAGGACGCATTTATAGCTAGTGGATCCCCTCTAAATAGTTTAAGGCTTATAATATTAAACACATTATAAAGTCTTAAGCTAGCTAGTAATTATAATTAATAGGCTAAGCTATAATTACTAACTACCTTCTTAATTTTATAGGGCCCTAGGTACTTAGCTATAAGCTTTTAGCTTAGTTATCTTAGGTTAATATTCTTAGTAAATAGTAAAACATAGTCCCTAACCTTAAACTCTATTAGCATTCTCTTATAATTATAATACTTCTTTTACTATACTTATACGTTATAAAGTAGCCGCTTAATCTCTAAGTGTCTTTATCTTAATTCTAAGACTCTGTTTTTTACCTAGTTATTTACTAAGTTAGGCATTAGAATAGCCTAATATAGTCCCCTTAGGTTATACCCTTATAGCGCCTTCGCTAGTATTAGGCTATAACTACTATACTTGCTTATGTTATAGGCAAACTATGCTATTAGCAAATGTTCTACCTAATTATCCTATTTAGCGTATATATAGGCTCTTAGATAATGCTTAAGAACCTAGTTTAATTACTCTATTTGCCTATCTATCTAGGGGTAAAATGTGGTACTTAGTTACTACTTTGTTATAATAAGGTGGCAGAAAGTCCTCTAGAATCCACTAGTAAATATTAACCTATAGTCTGTAATAATACCTTCTAGGGCACTATAGTCTTTAAAAACGTTCTTAAGGAATACTATAGTAAGGCTATTGCTAGTTAGTTATGTAAACACTAGTATATAGATACTATACTTTAAGAATTAGTCTATAATAACTAAAATCGCGTTATATAACTAAAACTTCTAATCCTTTACTAGTAGTAAGCCTATAATAAAGTCTATTAATAATTCTTAGAAAAGGTAATTAAGCACTAGTAACATAGCTAACTCACTATAAGGTTTATATAACCTTAGCTTTAAAACTTAATAATTAACATAAGACTAGATATATGCCTTAATGTCTTTCTTTATTAATAGCTAGTAATACTAGCCTATAATACAATAGAGAGTCTTGCTAACCCCCTAATAACCTGCTATAGGATTATTATAGGTTAATAGCAAAATTTCTTTTCGCAATCCTAGCAGGATAAAAACACGATTTTTATATATTAGTAACTTAGAGGATCTTATAGTCTATGTCTATAGCTCTCTAGCCTTTAGCTTAGAGAGACTAATTAACTATAGTCCTAACGCACTAGAGTTACCACTTATTAGCAATAACTTTCGCTACGTAATAAAGGCATCCCCTTACTACGCTTCTAATAATAAGACTTAAATTAGGGCTTCTAATTTTACTGCCTTACTCCTAACATTAGAGTTAAACTTAGAAGAGGTTCTCTAAACCGCTAAGATTCTTATTATAACACTGCTATAGCCTAGTGGCTCTCTAGCAGCGCTCTTAGATAAATTAACTAACCTAGTAGAGATTAATATAGTAAAGGTTTTCCTACTTGCTATTACTTCTATAAATATAGTAAAGATTAATATAAAAGAGGTTCTCCTACTTACTATTAGGTAATTTGCCTTAATACCACTATAAGCACATAGCTCCCTAGTAGCGCTCTTAGACTTTTTAACTAGCATAGTAAAGGTTAATATAGTAAAGGTTAACTTACCTACTATTACTTCTATAGGCCTAGCGAAGATTAATATAGAAAAGATTCTTAAACTAGCTAGTAGGGTTTAATTGCTATAATCCTATAGCTTTATTACTATACGCTTAGGCCTTTTACCTAGCCTAGTAAAGATTAATATAGTAAAGGTTTTCTTACTTACTATTAGGGTTATTGCTTTACTATTAAGGGGTAGTAAGCGTAGACCATAGGGTACTTACTAAGTCACTATTACTCTTACGCTACTCCTTAACTATAAACCTAACACGCTATAGACATGCCTAACTAGTAGTTAAGCTATTACTAACATAGCGCCCTTATAGCCTAATAGTAATAAACTTAGTAAGGAAGGTTAGTAACTAAGATATAAAAGCCTTAGCCTTCCTTTCCTTACTAATATAGTCTAACCTTTATAATAAAGGATTAGTAGGATTTAGCTTCCTTGCCTAGTGTTTAATAGTGAAGTTAAATAGGCATAGCTTATCTAACGCAGTAACCTAGTAACTAGTTAGCTTAGGCTTTGTTATAAGGTACTTATAGTTTAGGTAATTTGTAATTATAGTAACTAGGTGCGCTAAGTAAGTAAGGTAGTGCCTCTAAGTCTAAAAAGCCTCCTAAATTACTAGTAGCTCTATGTCTAGTGTTACATAGCGTAATTTAGCGTCCTTTAACTTTCTTAACATAAACGCTATAGGATGCTAGTAACCTAGCACTAACATTATAAGGATAGCTCTAATTGCGTATCTAGAGGCATTAGTCTCTACTTATAGTAGTAATATTAGGTTAAAGTGGACTAAAATTAAAGCCTCTTAAAATAACTTTTATAGTTCCCTAAACACTACTAGCTTACTATTATTTAGCTTAAACCTTACTAGTTAGTTCCTATGTAAGCGGTTTGTTAATAAGATAACTATTTTGCTATATAACTTAATAAAAACGCCTATAAAATCTAGTAAACCTAAGGAAAGATTAGATATTAAACACATAAATAGGTATTAGCTATATTGCAATTACCTCTACCTTGCTTAGGTCTATTAAGATTCCTTTTAGTAAGATTATATAACTAAGGAATTTAACCTCCTTAACGGAGAATTAGCACTTATCTAAATTAATAAAAAGGTTAGCCTTCTAAAATCTCTTAAGGATCTTTTTAATATTGCCCTTATGCTCTAAGATCTCGTAGCTAAATATTAGGGTATTATTAAGGTAAATAATGCAAATAAGATTATTAAGGCTTTCTAAAGCTTTATTAATATACTCTTAGAAGGATGCTAGCGTGTTAATAAGCCTAAATAGCATTATAAGATACTTAAAGTGACTATATCTACACTAGAAAGCTATTTTCTACTTATTGCCCTTGCGAATATATAGCTAATAGTATATATCTTTAAGGTCTAACTTCATGAAAATCTTTACACCCCCTAGTTAATCTAAGATTTCTAATATTAGGGGCAAAGGGGCCTTATCTTTAACTATAATCTTATTAAGGCCCCCTATAATCCACGTATAGTTATAGCTTTCCCCCCTTTTTTTAGCATAAAAAGGATTAGGGCGCTTGCTAGGCTAATGGATCTTTAGATTCACCTGCGTTCTTGCGTAGTTACTAGGTACTTGCGAAGCACCTATAACTCTTTCTTAGCTAGGTTATATATTAGACCCTATAGCAGTGCTTTTCCTTCTTTTAATTTAATAGTATATATATAGCTACCTAAGCTAGGAAGGGTGCTAGCCTCTTTATTTAAAAACATGTCTTTAAACTCCTTATAAGCTTCTAGAAGTTCTACTTTCTTAGGTTTATTAGCTAGTTCTATTATTATGCTATTACTACTTCCTTTATCTTTATTTACTATAGGTCTAATAGTAGCCACGCGTCTAATTATATACATTACCTATAGGTTAAGTACTACTATAATAGACGCATATTTCGCTACTTTTTAACTATCCTATAACCCTACTGCTAATAAGATATATTCCTTTATTATAGGGTGTCTCTAAAGTCTATCTTTCTAAGATATTATTATAGGCTTATACTCTCTTACCTAATTAACTCCTAAAACTAATTTTTCGCTACTATTAGTAATATAGTAGCTAAGTTAGCATATCTTTGCATAGCCTATGCTATCCCTAACTAACACTATTTTCTTTAAAATCCCTTAATATAGCATAATATTACCTAATACACTCTTAAGCGTATTATTATAAGGTTACACTTTTAACTAATTAAGGTCTATTAGTATATTAGGGTGGATTAGGGAATATGTAGCACTAGGGTTAAATAGCGTTAGCACTACTACCTAGCGGTTATCTTAATATAACTTAATATCTATATAAATTTATAGGTCTAGAAGACTATTCTTATTAAGTTAAGTTATATTAAGAGCGTCTTCCTAGGGTTTTACTACGCTAATTAGGGTCTTATTTACGTTTAAGTAACTCCTAGCCTATTTAGTGCTAGCTTAGTGTGTCTTAGTAGTGTAGGTGTTTTTCTTGCAAATACTATAGTTTAGTTTAGTGCACCTAGTTAATAGGTAGCCTAGTTTCCTACACTTATAATAGACTAGTAAGCCCCTTGCTCTTACGTAGTGTCTTTCTTATAGCTCTTTTTCTAGGGACGCTAAGCAGTTCCTCCTCTTCTATTAGTATTGAAAATGGGAAGGGAATCTAGCTAGAGGGATAGGAAGACCTCCCTACTAGATTCTGATGCGGCGGCTTCTAGATTCACTAGATTATAGCGTATTCTGCAAGATAGAGAGCTTTGATAGTTAAATACAGTTAATTCCTAGCTAAACGGACAGTCTAACAAGCAATAAGAGGATTTCTAGTCCCCTCATAGACCTACCGACTATATCGGAGGATCTAGACCGCTAGAGAGGTCTTAGGAGCTACTTTTTATTTTCCGCAAAACCTATTTATATAGGAAAAATAAAAAATCAACTCACGGCTATACAAACTAGCTGCCTAGGTGCACTAACTAAGCATTTTTAATAGGCAACCCTATTAAAAAATATACCATTAAATCCAGAAAAATTCAAGGATTCGAACAGTATACGTTAGCCTTTTATACGACTACTAGTTGCCTAGTTACAGTCGATTTAGCTTCCCTATAGGGTAACCTAGTCGGCTTAGTCATACAAGCCCGTGGGTTGGTTGTGGGAACGCAGGTCACAACAACAACGCTGCAAGCAACGCTCGTAACTAACGTTGCAACAACGCAACAAGGCAACTAGTGGGCCTATAAAATAGTGCTATAAATAGCATTATTTTAACACTCCCTCTAGAAAAGTATGAGGTAACTAATTCGATACCTAGACTTAGCTCTTTAATAGATATCTAAGTAACTATAAATCCAATAATAAATCCAATAATAAATCTAATAACTTTTAGACTAAAAACAGTAAAATTGATAACTTTTAGGCGTAATTCCAGTGTTTTTGTTGATTTTTAGGGTTTTTCGACTTTTTAGTTGATTTTGTTGGTTTAGATTAAGCCTTTGTATTCGTAAGGCCTAATAGTTGGATAAATTGTTAAAATTTATCATTAGGCAGGGGCTTGGTTAAACCATCTGCAGGCATCTCTTTAGTGTTAATGTAGATAACCTTAGCTATACCCTTCTGTACCTTTTCTCTAGTATAGTTAAATTTTAGCAGGGTATGCTTTGTTCTGCTATAGAGAGTAGGGTTATTAGCGGTTGTAATAGCGCCTTAGTTATTACTAAAAATTGGTACTAGAGGTGATATAGGCAGCTTTATCTCTTTAAAGAGACCGTAAAGCCACTCTAGCTCCCTAATAGCTTCACATAAGGCGTCAGATTTAGCCTCTAATATAGATAAAGCTATCGTAGTTGCTTTCTTCGATTTCCAGCTAATAGGTCCTTTAGCTAGCTTATAGAGATAAGCATAGGTTGATTTAGAGGACTTATCACCCGCGAAGTCGCTATCACAGAAGCTAATAAGGGTTGCAGAAGCTGTAATAGCAGATTTAGACCTTCTATAAGTTATAGAATAACCCATAGAGCCTAAAAGGTACCTAAGCAGATGTTTAGAAGCATTAAGATGCTCTATAAATAGCTTAGCTAGCGCTGTGGAAAGCCACTGAACTAGAAAGGCAATATTAGGTCTTGTAAGGAGCATTAGGTACATAATAGTCCCTATAATACTCTGATATAGCTTGTGATAGGGGGGAAAGAGGTTTAGTTAGGTGGTCTACCTGTTTTATAATTCCGGTTGTAGAGGAATTTTAACAGGTCTAGCATCCTTTATGTTAAATCTTTCTAGGGCTTCAGAAATGTACTAGGACTGGTGGATAGTTAGGGTCCCTTTCTTTCGATTTCTAGTGATTTAAACGCCTAGGAAAAATTCGGCTGGCCCACGGTCTTCTATAGGATAAGCTTTATGAAGTAGCTTCTTTAGCCTATTAATATAAGCTAGATCCGGTCCTATTAGAAGGCAGTCATCCACATAAGTCGCTATATATGTAGATGTAGTTAGGTTAAAGAAGACAGCTGGGTCGGATATAAGGGGTTGAAAGCCTAGCTTCCGAAGAAGGTCTTTTAAAACCTGCTGCCACTCTCTAGAGCTTTGTTTTAATCCATATAAAGCTTTTTGTAGGAAAATAACCTGCTTTTGAGAGGGTTTGTAGCTATACTTCTTAAGTAACTTAGCTACTTCAGGTGTAGAAGACTTAGCAAATTCAGTAAATCCATCAGGTATTTGCATATAGATAGATTCCTTTAGTGGACTGTTTAGAAAGGCCCCTATAAAATCAACCTGTTTAACTTCCTAGTCATTACAAGCCGCTAGGGCTAGTAAAATCCGCTAACTAGGGGGAATGCTAGTTGCAGCGTAGGTTTCGATATAATCTTGACCTTCTATCTGCATAAACCCTTTAGCAACGAGTCAGGCCTTGTACTTTAGAGGATTATTTTCTTTATCCTTTTTAAGCTTGTAAACAAGCCTATTCTTTAGAACCCTCTGGCCCTTAGGAATTTGGTCTATCCCTATAAATTTGAAGGTTCTAGCAGCTAGAAGCTGTTTAAATTCGTTAAATGTTGCATCCATCCATTTTCGACTATCCTTGCTTTTTACAGCTTGTTTCCAGGTCTTAGGGGTGTCCGAATCGTTGTTATTAGTGGATGATTTAGCCCTTTGTTGTGCCTTGAAGCATATCTCCTTGACGTATGAAGATATATTGAAATCATCGATATCCATAGAATCAGAATTGATTAAAGAATCCAAATCTAAAAACGGTTTTTTAATAGCACCCTTATTAGGGGCGCTAGAGCTAGGGCTCTCTAGGGGTAGCGCTGGAGGCGTTGCAGGGGTTACAGGCGCTGTGTTAGTTGCCCCGGGGGCTGTTGGTACAGGCGCTGCGGGCGCTGCGGGCGCTAAGCTTTTAGGAGGCTTTAGGTAACTATCCTGAATTTCTAGATTATCTCGTGAGATATCGGCTTCTCCCTCTGAAGGATTGGTCCCTAAAGGCTTAGGGGACCCTACAGAGCCTATATCCTCTATAATTTTAATAAAGCTAGTCTTTATGACTGACCTTTTAGAGGGAATATAAACAAGATAAACAGTAGAACCTAGAGTAGCTAGCAACCGACTAGGAATAGTCCTAGGGGCTAGCTTTTAAAGCTTAGATCTCTGCTCCAGAGGTATTAGGACCTCACAATAAGACCCTATAGCCCTAATCTTTAAGAAGTCAGGTTTATAGGAAGTCTTAGGCTCTAAATCAGCTAGAAATAGCTACTTAGGGGTTAAAGGTTTAGTCGTATTAGCTGTGATGTTAACTAATTCCACTATGGCTGGAAGGATATAAGACTATAGATATAAGGGTAGCTTAGACCACTGAAGTGTAGCCCTAAGCTAGTCAAGGATAACCCTAATAGCCCTCTTAACTAACCCATTCTGTTCGTGAATATAGGGGCAAGAGGTACTAAAGCAAATTCCCTTAGAAGATAACTATAACTAAAGTTCGTTATTGATTTCAGTACCTCCGTCGAAGTGAAGGTGCCTAGGATACGCGTTATATCGATTTTTTAGGGCTCTAAAGAAACCCTTAATAGCTAAAGAAAGGGTTAAACCTTCTTTATTAGCTAATGAAAAGCACCATTTATACCAGGATTTTTGATTAATAAGAATAAGGACTATTGCCTTCTTATTATGTGGTATAGGTTCGATTTTAACCGTATCTCCCTCTAGAATATCTAGAACTCTAGGGGGGTCCTAAATAGGTCGTTTGGTTGGTCTTCTAATAGCTTTAGATTGCATATAGGCTATGCAGTTGAAATCCTTTTCTTTGATAGCGGAAAAATCAGGGATCCCTTTAGCTAATTTCGATGATTTCTTAAGTAAAGGGAGGCCTATGTGGCCTAATCGAATATGCCAAAGAAGGGCTAAATCTAGTAACTTCTTGTAACTAGAATCTAGCTTTTTAGGGCTATTATCCCCTAGCTCCCTCTGTTGCTAGGCCTCTTGAGAATCACAGGCCTCTGGGGGCAGTAGACGGCCACTATCGTCACCTAAGTCATTAGGGTATGGACCTTCTAAACCCCCTGTAGAAGATACCTGACTAGGAGGAGCTTCGGTGGGACATAGGGCTAAATCATTATCGTCTTCTAGCTCTTCGATTCGTTAATATTCCTCGGGATTAAAAGCTAGTTGCGGAATTTGAACCTCTATAGGGTAGGAAAACCCTGATTTGTTCTTATAAGCTCTTGGTTATCGTTGTTAGTTACAATATCGAGAGCCCATAAAGGAGAGGTGGGTTAAATGCTTACAGATTATAGGAGTAGGTTGCCCCTTAATCTGTAAAAAGAAGCCATGTTTAGCAGGTTCTAGTAACCCACAGGGGCTTTTATTAGCTAGGAATAGCTAGTCTTTAGCTAGATAACCTCCCTTTAGATAGTGAGATAACCCACTAACTAGGTTAGTATCTATGCCCAGGAAATATAGGGCATCTAGCAGAGCTAAAGGCCTATATTCTGGTGGATTTTTCTTGACTAGAACGTTAAAAACAGCTGTGCCTCTTCCTTTAGGAAAAATAGGTCCTCCTGCTGTAATTATAGCGCCGGTTTCACCTTTCTTTAGAGGTTTGAAGTCCCTAAAAGAAGCCCTATTATTACAAATGTGACAGGAAGAACCTGTATTATACAAAAGGGAGTTTTTAACCACATCGTTAGAGTAGCTAAAAGTAGGCTTGCTAGTAGTGTTACTAGTAGTAGAGGCACTAGAACTATCTGAATCAGAATCAGAATCACTACTATCATCACTATTAGATTCATTAGAATCTAATTCTTTAACGTATCCCGTGGCTAGGGTATAGCCTAAAGCAAAAGCAGCTTCTTTTCCTTTCTGTTTTTCCCCGTTGCTACTCTTTTTCTTCTTCTGCTTCTTTTTAGAGGCCTTAGAAGGGTTTAAATCCTTCTTATCCTGCTCTTTAGTAGCGTTAGAGTCCTTCTTAGGGTTAGGATTAGAAGACTTCTTTTCCTAGTCCTTAGAATTTCCCTTGTTATTATTAGAAGCCTTATAGCTAAGGGCTTTAGCTATAGGGGAGGTTTTGTCCCTCTGTTCTTCTAATAAATCCGCCATAAGGAACTGTAAATTTAGGGTATTTACAGGCAGTCCTTGTGCCCTAGAAGCTCTAATAGTAAATCTTTGTCTCTCAGCCCAACTAGGAAAGGTCTGCTTTAATGCATTAATATAGTGATTTACTTAATCAATAGGGGCGATCTCTACACTACAAAGTTGTAGTCTAGCTAGTAAATTATTAAAATTAGCATTAAAAGCCTCTAAAGATCCCTTATAACTTGAAAAGTTTAGGGAGTGGTAGCTAGCGTATAGTGTACCACGCTGGATTTCAGCACTCTGCAAATACTGCCTAATAAGGACTTTATAGGCTTCTTTAGGGGATTTTTGCTAATATATAGCAGCCTGTGGTCCAGGTTAGCAGCTATCTCTTAATATCATTAAAAGAATAGCTTAGTCACAGTTAGCTAGATAGCCTACTAGGCTTGGATTATCTATAAATTCAGGTAATCCTAGGGCTCTAAATTGTATGCTTAGGGCTTGCTTCCACTGATTATAATTTTCAGGGCCTTTTAGCTTAGCTCCCTTTAGAATAGAGTAAACCTTCTTGTTTAGTTCCTTTATAGCACCTATATTAAAGGCAGCTTATAAGTTACTAGAAGGTATGCTCGCAGAAGTAGTAGCTATTAGGTCTTCTTCTAGAACCTTAGTATTTTCTTCCTTAGGTCTATTAGAAGCCTAAAGACCTTGCATAACAGTCATGGTTTGCGTTAATTTCTCTAGTAGATCATTAATGCTAGCCTCGTTTTTAATACGATTTTCCTCGCTATGCCTAATAAAATCAGATAAGGTCTTGCCTTATTGTTTAATTTGGCTTTGCATCTGTAGCTATAGAGCACTAGCCTGAACAGCCGGTTGACCTTCTATATCCATCCTACTAGGGTCCCTAGGGGGGCTAGAAGACCCCATAGCAAGGGCCTTACCCTTATAACTAGGTGGTGCCATCTTCTAAAAGTCCCTAAAAAAGGAAAAGAATCCCTATGTAAAAGCTCCAAATTTGTTCCTGTTGCAAATAACGCGCGCTAGAAATTGCTTGTGTTGCAATCTAGTCGCGTACGTAAATTGTGTGGCGGGACCGTTTAAGAGGGCAGCCCTTAGGTCTAAAAAGTGGGTCTTCGGTATGCGCGGGCAGAAAAATGGCAGAGAGGGGTCTCTAAGAAAATTTTCTTAACACCAAGGATAGGAATCATAGATAATAGGTATTACAGAAGCCACAACGCAACGTAACGTAATGTATAGTGCGTGCAACGTAATGTAAT
Source organism: Epichloe amarillans (assembly GCA_024072835.1). NCBI lineage: Eukaryota > Fungi > Ascomycota > Sordariomycetes > Hypocreales > Clavicipitaceae > Epichloe > Epichloe amarillans. The sequence goes on along the minus strand of CP099637.1, from coordinate 364,667 downwards.
AGGTTAAAAAGCCTAGTATAGATATACTAGATATCTAATGATTTCAAAGGATGTAGCGTATCTACTATTATAGATAATATTAAATATAACGGTCGCAGTAGTGAATAGGATTACTAAAAAGGTTGTGGTTATAACTAGGTAGTTACGGGTTGCAATGTGGTGGTTGCGGGTTGCGGCTGTAGTTGATTTTCAACACCAAAGGTCTGATGTTGCGATGCGTGGCGCTAGTAAATAAAGAGCTTCAAATTCTAGTGGTTTCCTTTGTAATCTTAAGAGCCCACAGGTATAGTAGGTAGTAACTATACCTAAAATCAAGCAGTAATCGCAGTAGAATAACGCAGTAATGTAGTAATCTATAGGCCTTCCGGGCTTATAACCTATTGAAAATAGGAAGGGAATCTAGCTAGAGGGATAGGAAGACCTCCCTACTAGATTCTAATGCGGCGGCTTCTAGATTCACTAGATTATAGCGTATTCTGCAAGATAGAGAGCTTTAATAGTTAAATATAGTTAATTCCTAGCTAAACGGACAGTCTAACGAGCAATGAGAGGATTTCTAGTCCCCTCATAGACCTACTAACTGTATTGGAGGATCTAGACCGCTAGAGAGGTCTTAGGAGCTACTTTTTATTTTCCGCAAAACCTATTTGTATAGGAAAAATAAAAAATCGACTCATAGCCATACAAACTAGCTGCCCAGGTGCACTAACTAAGCATTTTTAATAGGTAACCCTATTAACAAAATATACTATTAAATCCAGAAAAATCCAAGGATTCGAACAGTATACGTCAGCCTTTTATACGACTACTAGTTGCCTAGTTACAGTCGATTTCAGCTTCCCTATAGGGTAACCTAGTCGGCTTAGTCATATAAGCCCGTGGGTTGGTTGTGGGAACGCAGGTCACAACAAACAACGCTGCAAGCAACGCTCGTAACCAACGTTGCAACAACGCAGCAAGGCAACTAGTGGGCCTATAAAATAGTGCTATAAATAGCATTATTTTAACAATTAGTTACCTCCTTAGTTACCTCCTTAGTAGCCTTTATAAGGGATCCCTTTCTTTTCCCTAGTTACTACTTCTACCTTCTTTCCTTAGCTAATAAGGTAGTTCTAACTTATAGGGTACTCTTAGCTAAATACTTACTTCTTTATAGTGCTATTTAGGCACTATATAAACTAAGTAATTCTTAGAGGTTTAGGTATAGGCTTAGGTAATTTTACCTTTACCTTCCCCTAGACTTTAATAAAAGTCTAGAATAACTAATCCTTACCTTAATAAAGGGTTAGTAGTGTTCCTATAGCTTCTAGGTAGTAACTATCTTTATTTATTCCTCTAGTTTTTAGCTATTAGATAAACTTTGCCTAAGTATAGCTCTAGTAATCTATATAACTATCTATAGTAGTAAAGTGTATTTACTATTACTTTGCCTTATTTGCTAGGTAGCTACTAGTATATATAACTTTTATTACGTTATTAGTAAACGTGTTTTAATCTATAGTAAAGGTTATATTTAAATTCGCTAAAAATATCTATAGGTTCTTATAGGTATCCCCCTTATATATAGGAGCTTTTAGCTATATCTTTGCTATACTATATTTATAAAGTCTAAGTAAGGGTAGTGCTTCCTAGGGAATAGGGGTAGTATCTTAGGCAAAGGGTGTTTATAGGGTAGGAGTAAGGCCTTTATTAGTGTTAACTAATTAAGGAGGGGTATTTACTTCTTGCAAATTTTTCTATAGCTATTTAAGTTTTTACCTCTTTTAAGTGATTTATAGCTATGTCTTTGCTTATATAAGGCTATAGTTTAATATAGCTTCCTTACTATTAATAATAGGTTTTAACACATAGGAATTCTCTAGTATAGTTAGATAAAAGAACTTATATTCTAGAAATAGGTTCTAATTTATAGGTATACCTTTATATAGCGTGTTTGCTCTAGAGTTATTAGTACCCCTTAAGCAAGTGTTTATTCTTTATAGTGCTAATATTCTTACCCTACTAATAGCCTATTACCCTAATAGAAAGAGAGATTAACTTATTAAGGCTTTAGGGCTAAAATAGATAGAATAGGGTAATAGTATAGATAAGTAGTAGCTAAATAGCTAAAGGTAAGTAGTAATGCTTAAGGGTTTTAATCTCTAGCCTCCTATATTCTATGTGTGTAACCTTTACCTAAATACCCCCTCTGCGCTTATGTAACTAGCTTATAGTAACCTCGTAGCTAGGGCGCTGTAAGCCCTAAGTGGGTCCCACTGTACATAATGCTATTGCCTCTATTGCCTGTGTCGCTCCGTAGCCTCCATGACCCTGACATAAGGCTTCTATAGATAGCGTACTTACTATTACTATAATAACCACTTAATTAGCTTTAATAGGATAAAACTCTTAATAGTTATAATTAATTAGATTATAAAGAAAAGGAAAAAGAGAGTTAAGAAACAAATCTTCTAACTTCTCTAAATTTACCTAAATATTTTCTAGGTTTAATAGATTATATATTATTAAGTATTAATAATTTACTTAACCTACCTAATAGTAGTAATAGTTATAATATGTTAATAAATCCATAAGATTATAATAATCTTAAAGCATTTGCTATAGCCTTTAATCTAGGCCCTAAGAGCAAAGAAAAGCCTTATATATTAAGGCTTTTGCCTTCTCTAGCCTATTATAATAACTTAGCTAGTTATCTAAAGGAAAAGGAATTCTAAAAAGTATAAGATAAAGAATATAATAAGATTATTAATAGAAAGGTAGCTATAAAAGTATTTAGAGATAAAGTTCCTTTATATATAAAGCCTCTAGGCCTTACTTAGGTCTTTGCTTATAAATTAGATAAGCAAGGCTACCTTTAATAATATAAAGCTTATCTTTATATTCTTAGGAATTATTAACTAAAGAGTTATCTATTAACTTAAGTAGTAACTCTAGCTACTAACATATTTAGGCTATTTATAGCTATTATATGCTACTTTAACCTAGAAGCACACTAGTATAACTTTATTATAGCTTTCCTAAATTTAGACCTTAATAAAGAGGTCTACTATAAGATACCTCTAGGCTATAAAGATAAATAAGCCTATTTAAAGCTCCTTAGAGTAGTCTATAGGCTATAGAGAGCTTCTCTCTTATAGATAAAAGAGCTAATTAGCTAGCTAATTAGTAAAGGCTTTATATAACTCTTTAAAGATATCTATATGTTTATTAAGGATAGGTTAATTATCTTCTTCTATATAGATAACCTTATTGCCTTATTCGCTAAAGGGAAATCATATTTATATAATAAATTTAGAGTAAGACTCTTTGCAAAGTATAATATTAAGGACCTTAAAGAGCTCTAATGGTTTCTAGGCGTTAAAATTATTAGAGATTATACTAATAGGAAGGTGTGGCTTAATTAGAAGTCCTATTAGAATAAAGCTACCACTAAATTTAATATAAAAATCCCTTAATAAAGGCTAATAGCCCTAATAACTATTATACCTCTAAAGCCTTTTAAAGGAGAGGTTAGCGCTTAAGATCTTAAGTAATACTAATCCTTAATTAGAACCTTACTATACCTAATAATAGTTTTAAGACCTAACATTGCTTTTATAGCGTTATAACTCTTATAATACCTATAAAACCTAAGGCTATAGTATATAGAAGTAGCTAAAAAAGCCCTTAAGTATAGGTATATATAGGCAAACCTAGCAATTAAATACAGTAGTAATAACCCTAAATTAGAGGCATATAGCAATGCTTCCTTTGCTAATAATTATATAATAAGAAAGAGCTTATAAGGCTATATTATAAAGCTCTTTAAAGGACCTATACTCTTTAAGGTAAGAAGGCAAGCTATTATAATAATATTATTAACTAAAGCAAAGCTCCTAGCGCTTTCTTATTATAGTAAAGAGCTTATTACCTTTAGATAATTATATTAAGAGGTTAGGCTATGCCTAGGTAATAACACACTTAAGATTAAATATAATAATATATAGACTATTTACCTTCTTAAGGAAGAGTTTATTAAGCTTATAATAAAGCTTTAGCATATTAATATTTATTACCACTAGCTTTATTAAGAGGTTATAAAGGGAACCTTTAATATTTCCTAGATTATAACTAAAGAAATAATTACTAATAGCCTTATAAAGCTACTTATAGGGACTGCTTTTATAAGCTTTTATAAGGCATTAGGGCTTATATAACTACCTACTAGTATGCTTAGTAAAGAACCTAAAGAATAAGTATTATATAATAACCTTAATTTAGATAGGATTATAACTAATTAACTACTTTTTTACACTATAGAATTAATTTTAAATATTATTATATTAATTTAACTAATTTAATTAATTTAGAATTATTATAGGGAACCTTAAAATAAGGTCCCCTAGGGGGGTGTGTTAAGGGCATAATTAACCCTACTGCATAATAGTCTTACTACTTAACTAGCTAAGATAGGAATCCACCTACATAAGTTATTTTCCACGGCCTCTGTAGTTTTATAGTATGTTTTATTATTATACTAGTACCCTACTAATAGTACAGGTACTTAGGTATTTAGACCGTAGTCCGCACCCTCTTATAGGGTCGGACAACTCAATAGAGGCGATCACATTAAACCCTAGCTACGCGGTCCAACACTGGACGATCTGCATCAAATCAAATCAACAACCAACTTCGTTGGAGTGCGACATGGGGCCCCATCCGAGCGCAAAGCTAAGCCAGCCTTGCCTTGATCGCAGCTTTCAGCTCAATGTTAGCGCCATGGCTCTCTGCTGCGCTTCCTGGCAGGATCCGTTGACCCGGTATTGCAATTGAGTCACGGAGAGTTCTGTCATAGATGACTGACGCATCGAGGGCAATTGATCCATTTCTTTGGTTCCGAGGCTCCATGATGAACGCCGCATCACAATGCCTCATGTTTTACATGTACATCCTCGTGGGTCCCATCAGAGAGGGCACAGGACTCTGCTCCGTACATGTACATCTCTATGCCCTAGTAGCATGTTGGACCGCGTAGCTAGGGTTCAATGTGATCGCCTCTATTGAGTTGTCTGACCCTGTAAGAGGGTGCGGACTACGGTCTAAATACCTAAGTACTTGTACCATCGGTGGGGTACTGGTACAACGATAAAATATACTATGAAACTACGGAGGCCGTGGAAAATGACTTGTGCAGGTGGATTCCTGTCTTAGCTAGTTAAGTAGTGAGACTATTGTGCGGTAGGGTTAATTATGCCCTTAACACACCCCCCTAGGGGACCTTGTTTGAGGTTCCCTGTGATAATTCTAAATTAATCTAATTAGTTAAATTAATGTAATGACATTTAAAATCAATTCTATAGTGCAAAAAAGCAGTTAATTGGTTGTAATCCTGTCCAAATTGAGGTTGTTGTGTGATGCTCGTTCTTTAGGTTCTTTACCGAGCATACTGGCGGGCAGTTGTACGAGCCCTAATGCCTTACGGAAGCTTGTAAAAGCAGTCCCTGTGAGTGGCTTTGTGAGGCTGTTGGCGATTATCTCTTTAGTTGTAATCTAGGAAATGTTAAAGGTTCCCTTTGTAATTTCTTAGTGAAGCTAGTGGTAATGAATGTTAATGTGCCGAAGCTTCGTAATAAGCTTGATAAACTCTTCCTTAAGGAGGCGGATGGTTTGTATGTTATTACATTTGATCTTAAGCGTGTTATTGCCTAGGCATAGCCTAACCTCTTGATACAATTGTCTAAAGGCGATGAGCTCTTTGCTGCAATAAGAAAGCGCTAGGAGCTCTGCTTTGGTTAACGATGTTATTACGGTGGCTTGCCTTCCTGCCTTAAAGAGTACAGGTCCTCTGAAGAGCTTTATAACGTAGCCTTATAAGCTTTTTCTTGTTGTATGATTGTTGGCAAAGGAGGCGTCGCTGTATGCCTCTAATTCGGGGTTATCGCTGCTATATTTAATTGCTAGGTTTGCCCACGCATACCCGTACTCGAGGGCTCTTTCGGCTGCTTCCATGTGCTGTGGCCCCGGGTTTTGTAGGTATTGTGAGAGTTGTGAAGCTGCGAAAGCGATGTTAGGTCTTGAAACTATTGTTAGGTATAGCAGGGTTCCGATTAAGGATTGGTATCGCTTGAGATCTTGAGCGCTAACCTCTCCTTTGAAAGGCTCTAGAGGTGTAACGGTTATTGGGGCTGTTGGCCTTTGTTAAGGGATCTTTACGTTGAATTTAGTGGTAGCTTTATTCTAATAGGACTTCTGATTAAGCTAAACCTTCCTGTTAGCACGATCTCTGATGATTTTAACGCCTAGGAACCATTGAAGCTCTCCGAGGTCCTTAACGTTGTACTTCGCAAAGAGTCTTGTTCTGAATTTGTTGTGTAGATGTGATTTCCCTTTGGCAAACAGGGCGACGAGGTTATTTACGTAGAAGAAGATGATTAACCTGTCCTTAATGAACACACAAACGTCTTCAAAGAGTTGTGTAAAGCCCTCTCTGATTAGCTAGCTAATTAGCTCTTTTATCTATAAGAGAGGCGCTCTCCGCAGCCTGTAGACTGCTCTGAGGAGCTTTAGATAGGCTTGTTTATCTTTGTAGCCCGGAGGCATCTTACAGTAGACCTCTTTATTAAGGTCTGAATTTAGAAAAGCCGTGATAAAGTCGTACTGGTGTGCTTCTAGGTTAAAGTAGCACATAATGGCTATAAACAGCCTGAATGTGTTGGCAGCTAGAGTTGCTGCTTGAGTCGATAGATGACTCTTCGGTTGATGATTCCTAAGAACGTAGAGACGAGCTTTGTATTGTTAAAGGTAGCCTTGCTTGTCTAATTTATAAGCAAAGACCTAAGTAAGGCCTAGAGGCTTTACATATGAAGGAACTTTATCTCTAGATACTTTTATAGCTACATTTCCGTTGATAATCTTGTTATATTCTTTGTCTCGTGCTTTTTGGAATTCCTTTTCCTTTGGATAACTAGCTAAGTTATTATGATAGGCTGGAGGAGGCGGAAGCCTTGATATATGAGGCTTTTCTTCGCTCTTAGGGCCTGGATTGAAGGCTGCAGCGAATGCTTTGAGATTGTCGTGATCTTGTGGATTTGTTAACACATTGTGACCATCGCTGCTATTAGGTGGGTTAAGCAAATTATTAATACTTAACGGTGTGTGATCCGTTAAACCTAGAAAATGTTCGGGTGAATTCGGAGGAGTCGGAAGATTCGTTTCTTAACTCTCTTTTTCCTTTTCTTCGTGATCTGATTGATCGCGACCGTCAAGAGTTTCATCCTGTTAAAGCTAATCAAGTGGTTGTTGCGGCAATAGTGGGTACGCTATCTGTGGAAGCCCCACATCAGAGCTTTTATCCTTGTTATTGTTAACTAGCTCTTTAAGGAAGCGTTTTTTAACCTCTTTTGCACTTAGCAACAGGCCTCTTTCTTGAGCATAGAAGATCGACTTATCGAAGGTAACATGACTCGATGAGAACCAGCAGCTTCTCTTTAACGTTAGCACCTAAATCAGGTATTGCGTGGAGGAGACGTATCCAGCAAGATATCTAATATGAGCTCTCTGTGCGAGCTTTGGACCTGCCTTACGAAGCCTACTTCGTGTTATTACGAATGCTTTATAACTAAAGGCTTGTAGGTGAGTTATAGAGGCTTCTGGATTCTCTGGTAAGTGACTTCATTAAAGCTTGTTCTCTCTTAACCACCTATTTAACGCTTGTTAAGGGGATTGCTAGTTAAGCAGCTTTCGAGGCGTATGGTTTAAGATGTGAATAGCTGCTTTGGCAGCTACAGGCCAGAGATCTTCTAGGAAGCCTGATTGTGTTATAAGAGTCGTCATAACCCTTATCATCACCCCCCTAGACCGTTCAGCGTGCCCGTTTTGATATAGGTAAGCTGGGCTGGACTTCCTGACGATAATGCCTCTGTTTATGACCTCTTCTTCCTGTTTTTTGGTCTAAAAGGCAGTCTCTCCGTTAGTTATCACAACCGCGATGTGGATGCCGTACACCCTCGCGTACATAGCTTCTAACTGATTAAAGCAAAGCGCGATATCTGTCTTTAATGGGATCGTGAAGATGTGGCGTAATCCTGTAGCTCTACAGGTAAAAAGAGCGATGTATCGGTCTTTATTGTACCCTAATGATTAAGCAAAGAGATTAAAAGAGATTACCTGAAGCGGCCCGGAAGGTAATGACCCTGTCTGTGACGCTCGCGATATCTGCCTCTGCGCCTTAGCTGTCTGATAGACCTTATATTTCCTTGCGCTCCTTTCCTTTAAAGGGATTTGAAGCTTTTTAAGCACTTAATCTATCATATCCTTGCCTGGATGCGCTAATCTAGTATGCCACAGGTCCGCAGGTGTTACTATTACGGCTTTTGGGTCTCTTGAATCCCCCTTAATAGCGAAGATGTCCGATGGGCTTGAGCCCTCTATAAACGGCTGCGTACCGATAATCCGAGTTTGAAATATCTCCTAATTACCTCTCGCTGGGTCTGTGACCCTTCTAGTTAGGTTATCCTACCTTATTCCCTTCTGCGTAAGCAGCTGAAGAGATATAAGGTTTGCGAAGAACGATGGTTAATACTGGGCCTTTAATAAGGTGAGGGTCTGGCTGTCTGTTAACACGATCCGAGCTATGCTAACGCTGTGAGCCTTAGTGACACCGTAACCGGCTTGAATTCCAGGTTATTGACTGTAATTAAGGTCTATAAACTAGCGTTTATTATTGAAGATGTGGATTGAAGTGCCGCTGTTAAGTATAACTTGCGATTTGCCCTAGGCAAGGAAAGCCTCTGAAGACTCTGTCTCTTCTGTTGCCGAAAACGCTGTATTGACTTCTTTGGGCTCCTTTGCGCTGTTATCTTTAGGTTCCTTTGCGCTGTTATCCTTTAACCACGCGTTGTATGCCTTCTTTACATTGTTAGGCTAATGATTTATCACTTCCTTTGCTTTCTTTAATAGCTCTTCGTTAACTTTCTAGTCCTTTGTTAGGTAGAGTGCCCTACAGACCTTCCATAAGTCTTGTGACTTCTTTACTTTGTGTTTCTTGTAGTACATGCAGTCTTTCTTTACTGACTTCTTTGCTTTATCCTTTGTTTTGCCGTTGAGAGTTGGCTTAGCTCTAAAGGCATTATTGGTCTTTACCTGTGATCTCCCTTGGGCTTTAATTAGGTGCCTAATTTTACTTATAATGCTATAGAAATCTAGGACCTTTCCCTCGCTCTCTGCTGTGTAAATTAACGAGTTAACTTAAGCTAAGATAGTAGGGAATCGTGCCCTAATGGCGTTATTAATTATTTTGACCGGTGAGTTGCCCTTAGAGATAGGACAATCTGCTTGGAAGCATCTCTCGTAGCTAATTGAAGCATCTGCAAGCCACTTGTTGATGTTTGCCTTTGCAAGGTTCTGCTTGATAGTTTTGTTGAAATTAACCTTAGCGTGATGCTTAATAGTCCCGCTTGAAGGCATTACGTTCCTTGTAAGCTCCTTGATCTTGTTACGAAGGGATACGTGCCTTAAGGTTATCTGCTTATACTTAGGACTAAGCGTTGTTATAAACTAAGTGTGATACTCTTGTAGGGCCTTTGTGAGGCTCTGGAATTGGCTGTTAAATACCTGATAACGACCACTAAGGACCGCGAACTAAGCGCTGTCTTTAGCATTGTTAGGTTGTTAAGGGTACTGAAAATAACTCTCTCTAGGCTTATCGTGGCCTTTAGAAGAGCATTCCTGGGGTTGCTGCGCGCTGCTAACTGCTATTCTGCTGCTCTGCGAGCGCGTTTGAACTCCCGTGGTCTCTGTTGCAGATAGTTAACTCTGTGTAGCCTCTGCTGCCCTTCTTTTCGCTAGTGTTCTGTTTCCTACGAGGATTAGAGGCTTAGGAGGGCAATCTAGCTGTATAATTAAGTTAGGATCGATGAAGACCTAGATTCTGTCCTCCATGGCTCTTGCCTTGACTATCTTATACCACAGGTCCTAATGGTAGGGCTCCTGTAGCTTGATAGCTGGCTCACTGTTTTTGGAAGACTCCTTAGACATCGTGAGGATGCCTGTGGTGTTGTTGTTGCTGTTGAACTAATAGATGTTGATATTGATCCTAGCGTGCTGGGGTCGCCCGATCACGATGTTGATGAATTGGGCCTCTCTTTTGCCGTGTTTGTACTGATTGTTCAAAGATTAAATGATAGGTTGATTTAAAGAGAAGAGTACTGATTCGGAAGAAAGGTATGATTATTATGAACACCACGCAATTGCTACTATGTTGGACCGCGTAGCTAGGGTTTAATGTGATCGCCTCTATTGAGTTGTCTGACCCTGTAAGAGGGTGCGGACTACGGTCTAAATACCTAAGTACCTGTACTATTGGTGGGGTACTGGTACAACGATAAAACATACTATGAAACTACGGAGGCCGTGGAAAATGACTTGTGCAGGTGGATTCCTGTCTCAGCTAGTTGAGTAGTGAGACTATCGTGCGGTAGGGTTAATTATGCCCTTGACATAGCACCACGGGGCAAAGAAACGAAAATGGTGAAAGAGACATGCATGTCCTACATGGGCCCACCCCCTGGTGCGACAAGAAAGAAATAAAAATGTACCGAAGAACATAGGAGCCCCCCCCCCCCCCCCTGGCTTCGATCATGACGGCATGACAGCATGACAGCTTGTCCGACGAGAAAGTTTCTGTTTCTTGGGACGGGCCCAAAGTTTCCCATATGGTTCCATACTATGTACTGACCGCCAAACGGACCATTGTCCTTCTCCATACGGATGTACGGTCCGTACTTGCAGGAAGTTCCCGGTGTGAACTCAGCTTAGACTTTTGCATGGACCAATACAAGGGGGGGTTTGGTTGAACGGCAGGATACTGGCCGGACCGGTCATGCATCATGCAATCCCCATCACTCCAATGATTGATTACTTTCTTGTCTGTCTGTCTGTCTGTCTGGATTGTGCCAGCCAGAACCTCTGGGCCAATTCTGGCTTGGTTGCTCTATTTCCCCGTAATTCCAGCCATCTTTTATAGCTGGAGCCAAGTCCTTGTCTTCCCTGCCAAAGCATATCATTGCTTAAATTCACTCTTCTGCTTATTCCGGTCGAGCAGTGACTGGGTCGTTCAGACAATCACACCATCGGAGAAAGAAAAAAGCACCCAGCATGACCCTCTGCGCCCTTACTGGTCTACTATTTGCCCTGCTGCTGGGCCTCGCTGCCGGTAGAGTCGTCTACGCCCTATTCTTGTCGCCGTACAAACATGTTCCGGGGCCGAGGCTGTGCAAGATTACCCGCTACTGGGCCGTCTACCATGATATGTGGCTGCGCCGCATCGACAAAATCCACGAGTGGCATCGCAAGTACGGCGACGTTGTGCTCGTTGCTCCTGGCGAGGTTTCCTTCTCCGGCGCGGCCCTGACGAGGGAGATATACGGCTCCACCGGGCGGCACCCCAAGAGTAAATACTTTGACAACTTCGTCATGTATGGCCAGCGGCCAATCTTCTGCACCCTCGATGTTCGAGAGCATCGCCACGTGCTCAAGCGAACGTTTGCCTTCTACCAGCCAACCTCGCTCTACAAGTCGGCCATGCTGCAGCCCATGTGGACCAATGTCAGCAAGTTCCTCGACCAGTTGAAGAAGGAAGTTGAGGTGCGGCCGACGGTCGACGTCCTGCTCTACTGCAACTTCTACTCGTTCGACAACATCACCAGCCTGGTATACGGTCCCGCGCTGTGCGCCCGCACCATCGAGGATACGGAGTGCGAGGAGCGCGCGATCCTGGAAGGCTGGAAGGAGGTCGAGGTCTGGAACAATTTTTCCTACAACTTTCCCCTGGCGCACAAGGTGACCAGGGCTGCCCTGTCCTACGCCAGGAACGACCCGACTTTCCTGTCAGCCGAGGAGAGGTTGACCGACTGGAACATGGAAAAGGTCTTGTCTGCGAGAACGAATCCAGACAAGATGGTCGCCGGCTCCCTGGTCCACCAGCTGAGCAACGCGAAGACGCCGGATGGAGAGCCCTACCCCATGTCGTGGATCGCGGCCGAGATTCTGGATAACCTCCACGCGGCCCAGACCACCGTGGCTCTCGCGCTGACCTACGCGCTTTGGAATCTGGCCTGTCACACAGCGTGGCAGGACCGCATCCGAGCAGAGCTTCTTGCCCTGCCCAGCGGAGCTGCAGCCGACGGCGGCTTGCCCAGCTTCGACGACATCATGACGGCACCAATCTTGGATGCTTGCATCCGAGAATCCAGCCGCCTGAACCCGCTGTCGAGCGGAAGGGCCGAAAGGGTTGTGCCTGCTACCAAGGCGTACAACAACATCGTGCTCCCTGCTGGGGTGAGTGCCACTGAGTGGTGTCCCTTCGTCTCCCCAGCCCTTGAAACAAGCATCTTTGGAAGGCTAACAGCAGAGCGGCCATCCAGACCATCGTGTCGACGTCGACTTTGTCGATACATCACAGGCCAGACGTCTTCGCAGACGCGCACGCGTACAGGCCCGAACGCTGGCTGGAGGCCGACGAGGCGACCCTGCGCGCCATGGAGTCTTGCTACATGCCTTTCGGCTATGGCGCGCGTCTTTGTCTGGGTAAAGCGTTCGCCGTGGCAGAGATCAAGCTCTTGATCGCGGGCATCGTGTTGGAGTTCGCGCTTTGCGAAGATACCCAGTCAACAACAACGGACAGGAACATGGAACAGCTCGGGACGCAGAATGCCATGCCGCGCGGCCGGCGATGTGACCTCCGCTTCAGGCGAGTGGGAGGCGGGGCGAGTGCGCAGCAGCAGCAACCGCACGCAATCATGACTGTCTGAGTCGGCAAACTAAGAAATGTGTGATGCGTTTGCGTTTTGGATCGAATCCTGCCATCCCACGAGCCAATTCGAGATGGTGCGACTTGATCGATGCTTGGCGCCTGAAGCGGTACCAAACCAAATAATGGAGCTACTGTTACCTAAGGCATTCTCCACCCTTACACGCCGTATCACACTTATCACGTGCCCTGTGCCGCCGCTACCCTGTAGTAACTCGGACCAAATGTCAATAGAGAAAGTCGAGAGCGCTAGCTACTCCGTGTTCTGAGGTGTGTAGATAGGTGCACTCGTATGGATAGAATACCGGCTACAGATTACTATACGTACGATCAATTCCCAAGTGCAGATCATTTGTCGACTACTTTGTCATTTATATTCATTTAGCGCCGTCACGGTGGTTGTGTCTAAGCTAGTCAAGATCAGGTTGAGACACTGGGGAGTGTGTCTATATAAAGCGAATTAGAAGTGGGGCAGTCGCGCGCCCATCTTGAAAAGTCGATCCACATCTGCAGGGGGGGGGTGGCATGGTGGGATTATCTGGACGGGACGGAAACGTGAAAGTGGGCCCACGGCTGATAAAAATAATTTTGTGAAGATGAAATTTCGATGAAGCTTGAGGGCACGATACTCCCGCAATCTCTTGTCTGGGCTCTTTTCCCTCCTTCTCTTCATCGCCGATTCTAATCGGTGAATTTGACTCTCCATGTCAGCCCGGAAGCTCCATCCCCCCCTGAGTCCCCCGACTCCTCAATGACTTGTCGACGTCGCAATTCGGCTCGCCAACTCCCCAGAGCCAACCTGAACCCTCCCTCCCTGCGAGCATCACCACGAAGCACGCCGCGCATTACCAGTCAGCACGCTCGCCTAGTATGGCCAGGAAGTCCTGTTCAATAGACCTTCACGATGTTTTTGGTCCCACTGTGGCATACTCTTGCCTCAATGGCTTCGATTTCACGCTTCTCTTCGAAGAGAGCATTCTCACTCTTTTGCCTCTTCTGCTCACGGGTACGGCCAATGGCAATTTACTTCCTCTGTCTGCATCGCCGTCCTGCTAAGACAGTGTATAGTTCTCGTTCTCATACCCCGAGTCAGGTTTCTGTGCAAGACTAGTACTAAAGTCAAGCGATCGTGGCTCTTTGCTCTGAAAATTGTACTTCACTCCTCCCTCGACTCTGGTTTCATCGCACTAGAAGCTACTATTTAACACGGTGTGATGCTTAGGCGACCTTTGCTATTTACGTAGTCCTCCAGATTGTCTTGCTGGTGCTTCGGGCTGACCCGAATACTCCTACTACTAGACTCACCTTGCCCGCGACAGTCATCGTCATCGCCAGTTTTACCTGGCTTCTCTATGTTTCATGCCTGGAGCACGTCCAATCTGTTCGACCCTCAACTGTCCTGTGCCTCTATCTTGGAGTGTCTAGCTTGTTGGACCTGGCCAGCTCGCGCACCGTTTTCTTCATACCCGGCTATCATCTCGTGGCTCCAATCCAACTCACCAGCTACTTTGTCAAATTGGTAATTTTGGCCGCGGAAGTAACTGAGAAGCGCAGACTCCTCATGATACAATGGACAGACACATCCCCAGAAGCCGCGGCCTCGATCTACAACAGAGTGTTGTTTGTCTGGCTAGACCGTTTGCTCCTCAAAGGGTATACAACACGTTTGACCGTGGACACCTTGACGCCACTCGACCAAGATATTCTCGACGCTTCTCGACCTACTAGCCTTTTAGAAAGATGGGACAAAGGTAGCTGCTGCCAAGAAAGTTGTACCAATGGACGCTTGACCCCTTCACTAACGTTCTACTTGCTCCAGCCAACAAGTCTGGCAAAACGGCTTTGCTTCGGGTCTTCATGGTTCATTATAAATGGGATCTACTTGCTGGTTGCTTGCCCCGCCTTGCCTACATTGGCTTCACCTTCGCCGAGCCGTTCCTTGTACAACGAGTCCTTGATTTTACTGCCGAGCCAGACGGCCCAAATACCCGAAACATTGGTTACGGCCTCATTGGAGCGTATGCTCTCGTTCACATTGGCAAAGCGGTACGATGGACTTCTCCTGGCCCGAACCCTCGTTCTTGATCTAATTGCGTCCTGTATAGATGTGTCTCGCCTGCTACGAGCACATGACTTATCGTGTTTTGACAATGTTCCGCGGCAGTTTGATCACCCTGATATTCGGCAAAACTCTTCGCCTTAGCGCCAGTGCTGTCAAGGATGCCGAAGCCATCACGCTCATGAGCGCTGATATTGATCGTATTGGGCTGTGTATGCAAATTCTGCATGATGCTTATGCCAGCCTCGTGGAGCTTGCCCTATCCTTGTGGTTTCTTTCCAGGTTCCTTGGCATGGCTGTCGTTCCTCCTACAGTCTTCATCGCCTGTGAGTGCAGCCTAATGCTTAGCGCTAAGCTGCCACGGATACGAATTGCTAAAAAATCTCACAGTGTGTCTCGTGATCGGTATTCCTATTGCCACGGCAGCCGGAAATGCGCAAGTGCCATGGCTTGAGGCTATCGAGAAACGTTTGGCTGTAACCTCCAAGACTTTGGGAACGATGAAAGCAATCAGAATGGCTGGCTTAACAAACACTATTCACAAGATCATCTCGAGTCTCAGAACCAAAGAGATCAGAGCCTCGCGTCTTTTCCGTCTCTTATCTGTGTTGGAGACTGGCGCCGGTGAGCCCATCCCCCGCGCGTTCCGTGACCCCCCTTCCTCAAGTATAGTCCTTGCTGATTTGGGTACCTCTGATAGCAAACTGCACGTTCACTTTCGCTCCCGTCTTGGGTCTTGGGACTTATGTCATTTTGGCCAAGGTCAACAACACAGAGACCTTGACAGAAGGGGCTGCGTTTGCAGTTTTGAGTCTTTTTCAGTTGCAGGATAAGCCTGTGATGTCCCTCTTACACGGCTTCGAGGACTTCCAAACTATTGCGAACGCCTTCTCTCGCGTACAAACATATGTCTTGTCTGGTGAGAGAGAAGACTATAGAACAATACCCGCTATTGAACATGCTCGCATTTCAGGACCTCGGGAGTTGCCGCAAAAGTCAGACTCGGTGAATGTCGAGAATGCTGTTCAACCGAATCTTGTCGATGCGGCTGAACTTTCTCCCAATATTAGAAGCAGTGCAGTTAGCTTCAAACACGCCGCGGGAGGGTACTCATCCGAGAAAATGATTATCAAGGACTTAAATCTGGACATCACCCGCGGCCAGACCACCATGGTTGTTGGGCCCGTGGGCTCAGGTAAATCGACATTGCTGCGGCTCCTCTTGGGCGAATTGCCCGAGGTTTCGGGCTCCGTTGTTTCCCACCATTCCACGTGTGCATTTGCTCCCCAGTCGCCATGGATCACATGGGGTACGGTGCGAAGCAACATCCTGGGAATGTCTGCGTGGGACACTGAGTGGTACAATACCGTCGTTCGTGCGTGTTCGCTAAATACTGACTTTGAAGACCTGCCTGATGGAGATCAAACAAGAACCGGCACTCGGGGCTCGCGTCTAAGTGGCGGCCAGCAAATGCGTGTGGTGAGTTTTTTTTTCAGTCTTTTTAAATTTTTTTTTTAAAATCTTTCTCTTTGTCTTTCAAGACGCCAGTCTGTTTGTTTCTGTATTCTCAACTCACAAAAAGCTTTAGTCATTAGCTCGCGCTCTTTACTCTAGAAAACCTCTCATCATCTTGGACGATGTCCTCACAGGACTCGATCGTGCAACCGAGGCCAGCATTCTCGAGGCTGTCTTCGATGCTGGGGGTATTCTCAAAAAATTGAAATCAACAGTTGTTGCTGCCACAAATTCAGGTACTGTGATCTAGCTACTCTGTTGATGCCGCGCCAACTCGCTGAACAATTGCAGCTGGTCATCTTCGTTTTGCCGACCACATCATCGTCCTCAACAAGGATGGTAGTATAGCCGAGCAAGGCACTCTTGAACAAGTCTCAAGGTCTGGTGGCTATGTGCAGCGCCTGGCGAGTCTACCAACAGCTGAGACATCACGCCACGAGGTGTTGGAGCTGACAGAGGACATGTACCGAGAACTCGGCCTGGCCGACGAAGACGACGAACAAGGTTCTGGCCGCGAGACGAGCGACTTGCAGGTTTACACCTACTACATCAAAGTCGCCGGTGGATGGACCTTCTCCATATATCTCTTCATCTGCGCTGCCTACACCTTTGGTCTCAGCTTCCCTTGTAGGTGTTCGTGGAGCTCTCCCCCTTCGCCCACCTACTAAACCTTGATCCTTTCCAGCAATCTGGCTGCAGTGGTGGACCGACTACAACACAAAGCACCCTAATGAGAACATCGAATACTGGCTGGGCGTGTACTTCGGCCTCGCGGCTTTGGCCGTGTTGGGCTGCATGGGATCTGACTGGTATGGTTTGCCGGCTCAACTACAACACACCATACGCCGCGAAGAAGCCTAACCCGTCTATATCTACAGGGCTTTCCGGATGTTGCTAGTTCCAAAGACGTCGCACAAATTCCATCAACTTCTACTCGATACTACTATGCGGTACGCAGTCAGACGTGTTCTCTCCTTGGACTAGGCGGTTCAATATTAATTGCTACTACAGCGCATCTACCTCTTTCTTGACGTCGACCAATGCCGGATCAACTACAAACAGATTCAGCCAGGATCTACAGCTGATCGACAGCGATCTTCCGCAGTCTCTTGATGAGACCGTCATGAATTTTCTCGGCGTCATCGTCTCAGCGGTGCTGGTGTTCACTGGGTCCGGCTATGTTGCTGCTGCTATTCCTGTTTGTGTAGTCCTCATCTCCCTTATCCAAACATTCTATCTGCGCACTTCCCGCCAGCTGCGCTTGCTTGACATCGAAACCAAGGCGCCTCTGTTTTCTCATTTCATCGAAACATTAGGCGGTGTCTCCTGTATACGTGCCTATGGATGGTCCTCAGAGTACATGGAGCGAAGCTACGAGGTTCTTGACGCCTCGCAGAAACCATACTACCTGCTATGGTGCATCCAACGATGGCTCACCATCGTACTGGATCTGCTGGCAGGTGGTATTGCCGTGATGCTGGTTGCATTCGCGACCCAGGTGCGCAATGGATCGACGGGATTCCTTGGCGTGGCTCTGTTCAATGTCATCAATTTCAGCGGCGTTCTCCAGGCATTCGTCACCCAGTGGACGCAACTAGAGACGGCGCTTGGTGCCATCAGCCGCGTTAAAGCCTTTGTCGAGGATACTGCGCCAGAATCCTCGGGTTCGGAGGTGGAGGACTTGCCAGACAATTGGCCGTCTGCCGGTGTCATTGTCTTTGAAAATATTTCGGCCTCCTACGAAACATCTGTTAAGCCTGTTTTGGACGGATTTGATCTGGCAATACGACCGGGAGAAAAGGTTGCCCTTTGCGGGCGAACTGGGAGGTGAGCATCCGGCGGTGCAAAGTTGCAGATTCCATGGCATGAGCTGACATCTCAACTTGATATTTTTTTTTCTCTCTCTCTCTCTTACAGCGGCAAATCATCACTCCTCCTAACCATTCTTCGCATGCTTGAGCTTGACACTGGAAGAATCGTCATTGACGGCCAAGATATCAGCCAAGTACCGCGTGAGGAACTGCGGAAGCGTCTCAACACATTGCCCCAGGAACCATTTTTCCTGCAGGGAAGCGTGCGTGAAAACGTTGACCCCCTGGGCCTCACGACTGACGAGCGCATGATTGACACGCTGCGCACTGTTCAACTTTGGGATATGCTAGTTAGCCGCGGCGGGCTCGACGCGCCGATGAGCGAGGACGTCCTGTCTCACGGCCAGCGCCAGCTATTCTGTCTGGCCCGTGCGATTGCGCGCCCAGGCAACATTGTCATCATCGATGAGGCAACAAGCAGGTATGAATCAAAAAAAAAAAAAACACTGCACACACCCCGGCTTCCTGTCGTCGTCTTGAGAAGCTCCATGTGGCTGACTAGGAAAACAGTGTTGATTCGGAAACGGACGAACTCATGCAGCGGATACTACGGGAGGAGCTTGAAGGCCGCACCTTGATAGCCGTTGCTCACAAGCTACACACGGTGCTCGACTACGACCGCATCGTTCTCATCGACAAGGGGAAGATTGTGGAATCCGGAAATCCACGGGAACTTGTTGCTGACCCGACTTCACCGTTCTACAAGCTATACGCGGCTACAGCCAGCACCGCGGATTGAACTTGCGGGCTGGGACATTTCGTCCTAGCCATGTCATATTTTCCAATATCAACATCAACATCAATATCAATATCAATACAAAACCGAATCGAGTCCGTAATAAACCGTGCATTCTCCAACGTAACCTCTCTCCACCCATTCCGCACACTCGGACGTGGGTCGATTGCCTACATACGCGCCGCAGCATCGTTGTTCCATCATGGGTCTATCACGAAGCCACCCACGCCCCCTCTGCAGTATTTAAGCCAAGTGGTGATTAATCCTAGGATTATATCTAAGCCTCTAAAGCTGCCAAGCTTCCCGCCCTAGCTAATGATGCTGCAAACTTGCCCGTCCTCGACTCGTATCGTGGCTGAAGACGCAGAGTTCCACGAGTTGAATAAGCTTTCCCAATGGTGCCACCCCGGCTGGATGGGTCTATCTATCTATTCTCCACCGCCGCCCTTGTTGGCAGGGGATTCCCGGCTCAAGCCGTGTGTAACTGCCGTGTGCAACTTCTTCACGCCCCCTGCATTGGAATTAGCCGGACGGGTCGG
Organism: Epichloe amarillans; assembly: GCA_024072835.1. NCBI lineage: Eukaryota > Fungi > Ascomycota > Sordariomycetes > Hypocreales > Clavicipitaceae > Epichloe > Epichloe amarillans. Next base: position 345,160 of record CP099637.1, on the reverse strand, counting down.
GATCGACTTTTGTCTCATCCTGCTGTGGGAGAGCAAGCTGAAGAGGGGGGTTTCTGGTGCGACCTATTTATTGCACCAAAGCGGCTGAACTGAGTGTGAGACACAAGTCATGGGTCATGGGGTTTATTTTTATTTATTTATTTTTTTTGTATCGACAATAGGAACAGACCTAGCGTGGTCCGTAGGTGGCGTGCCGTCGTATGCTTTAGACCTTGCACGCGCATTTGTTCTCTTTTAGCGCAATAAGAAGGACGGCGACCATTTTCAGCTCGGCCGGCGGCCAACTTCTTCGAGTTCCGAGACTTGCACAACGCCTACGGAGGTACTTGCTGCCTTGGGTTTCTCAGTCAGCAATGGTCCCCGGATTTTGTCGATGAATCAATTTCTCTCCGGCCATTGACACCTCGGCAATGGCGATCCGCACACGCTCACTCCGAAAAACATGCATTATATCATGGCCACGTTGGGGACACAATTCACACGTGTGGCACCATTGGGCATGTAAACTATGTAATGTTCAATCATCTCCTCTGTCTTTACTCGCGCACAAGATCGACCGTGGCACAGTGGAAGGACCCCCCCAGGCAGTTGACGTGCTGGAACGGCAGCATGATGGGCTCCATGCCGAACTCCTCCCTGAGCCAGTTTGCGAACTCTGTGTCCTGTTCCTCGACGAAGATGCGCTTCTCGTCGAGGGACAGCGCGTTGAGAACCAGCCACGGCGAGCACATGTACATGGGGGGGCTCGGCGGCCCCCTCGGCTTCGGCTTGAGGGGGCAAGCGCGCAGATCCCAATTCGCGAAGACGGCGTGCCTCCGCAGCTCCTGCTCCGTCACGCGCTCCGGGTTGTAGACGGCCAGGCCGCGCCGCAGCGGGAGGATGGTCGTGTCAATGTGCATGGCGTGGTCGTCGGTCGTGTGCAGCACCTCGACCGAGTAGCCGTCCGGGACCTGGGCCCGCAGGTATTCGACGCCCTTCATGTTGGTGACGTGGCTCAGCTGCCCCACGAGTGTCTTGCCCAGTCTCATAAAGTCTGCCACGTCGAATGCCGGACGCGTGTTGTTGATGGACCAGCCTCCTCCTCCTCGCGTGCCGTCGATGAAGGACTCGTCGTAGATGGTGTCCTTGCCGAGAATGGTCGGCGCGCGGCAGATGCGGGCCGGTCCGCCGCCCGACGACAGCTCGCGCAGGATGGTTGAGTATCCCAGCGCCACCTCGTCGCGACGACAGGCCCAGGCAAAGGGAGACTCGATCAGGGTGTTGCCCACCGTCATGAGCGTGTCTCGGGGCATGGAGCCCGTGTACCCGCCGACCTTGAGCCAATCCACCTCGTCAGGGCGGTAGACCTTGACGCCGTGCTGCTGCAAGACCGAGGCGAAGTGATCAAGCTCAACCTGTGCCTTGGCCACGATGTCGGCGGGGAATGGATTTCCGGGCCTGAACTCGTCCACATGCTCGGCTGGCATGCTCGCCTCGAACACGGCCCGGGGTTCCGAGGGGAAGGCCGAGTGCTCTGCTCTGCCGACGATGGCCGCCTTGAGCGGAGACCACTCGTTGTCTGCTGAGATGAGGGGAGACATGGATTCGATAGTAGGTTGAAGGTGAAAAAAAAAAAAATAACGTAGGACGTATGTCTGAGACCCCCTTTATCAAACTAGACCTGGCCTGGCGTGACTATTAAGTGTCGAGCGGGCTTGAACCCCCCCCCCCCTCTCCCTTCTCTCGCCGACCTCGGTACCAAGAAATGCTGAGCCCAACCTCTTAGTCATAGTATGTCGACGTGACTTTTGGCGTTTTCATGTTCGGCTGGGCGGGGGGTTGGGGTGGTGATGCCAAGTTTTACCCAGCCTCGAACCCCTTGTGCGCTGCAACACCACACAGACCAAAAAAGCAAATCACTCCAGCGGCATGTGAGACATACAGGGACCAGGAGCAAGTCCAAGAGACACGACGGCGGATCAAACCTGGTTCAGACAATGTCTCATCCCGGGCCCGCCACTGAAGGAAGCGGCTCGGCGTCCGCACCTATTGCCCATGGTTACCGAAGCGAAAGTCAAGCCTGGCAATGGTGACGTGTACGTAGCACGGCGTAGTTAGCATTGATGCTTATACATCCGTAGTCAGCTCCCCGAAGGCCCGCGCGCAGATTACCGCCATTCACACACGCCTGTGGTGTCTGGTGTCTGGTGTCTGGTGTGTGCAAAACATTGACGAGCGTCCGACGTCCCCCGCCCTCCACCAAGCTTGACGTCCCGCGATGGACCGCCGTCAAATGTAACTAGCCAGGGACTAGTCGAAAAGCAGTTCTGACGCCGGGAGATTTATTGCCTTGGCTTCATGGGCAATGGCTGATTTATGGGTATACACGGAATCTCGATCCGAAGGGACATACACCCCGAGGCTAAGCATTCGAGAGAGGACCTGATTGGCTTGTTGTGCGCGGACGTCCTTTTGCCTCTTGGGCCGCGTTCCGGCTCGGTTAGAAATGGTCAACATCGAAAGTATCAAAGTCAAACCAAATGTCACGATGCGAGAAGGATGGTCACATATTTCATTCCAATTCACTCGATTTGATTGCGTTCTATCTCGGCACCTCGCACACGGAGGAATCGTGTTCTGGCACATTTCCAAGCACAGTGCGATCGGGAAGCGCGACTATGGACCATTGTTCACGGAAAGCGGACGCATGGGCATCTTTCATTGACATGTGCGTCGCGGCACTGGATGTGCTCTCTATGGGATTTGCCGCCGAACGAGACAGCCTTTCGTTAGTGAACCGAGGTGATGACTGGCAAATTTCTACGTTGACGTTCGATTCGAAACTACGCTATTCCCGCCTGCCTTGAAGTTCGCATCGTTTGTTAGCAGCCTGCTCCGTCAAACATGGCGTCTCGTGCGAAGGAGGGAGAATGTAGGAAGGATAAAGTCAGGAAAATAGTTGTTTTGTAGTTCGTAATCAGGCCACTCTTGCGAGTTGTCATAAGCCGCGGTAATTTCACAAGGGAAAATTCATCATGATGGTTCGAGAGAATGGCAAAGACAATGAATGCATCACTTACCAGTTCTCAGAAGTCGTTGGGAGCTACGTTGACGATTCAACAGCGGCGCGGCGTCGTGTGCGAGTTTTTTTGAGTTTTTTTGAGTTGAGGGAGAGAAAATTTGCGAAGCGGAAAGCAGGTAGGTGAGATTGGGGTGGGGTGCATGTTTTATGAGTTGGCATTGTGCAGATCACGTGAGATGCGGCGGGCCAACTCTTTCGTGTCGAAATCCACCAAAAAAAAAAAAAAAGAAAAAAACTCTCGGGTAGGCATGAAGAAGCTCTTGGCAGCCCCCAGCCACAGGGGGAAAGGGGGGGGTGAGTAAGCCGCGATTGTTAACACGACTAACCCCCGGAGACCCGTAAGCGAAATCATGGAAACGTGATATTCCTATGTGGTGTTCAAGATACAACTCCAAATCTCGAGTAGTCGCAGCAGCCATCATGTCCTCTGCCCTCACCATCAATGGCAACAGCCCTGTCAATGGCGCCGCCGTCCTCGGCGAAAATGGCATCGTCAGACCCGGGGAGAAAGCACAAGTCATCAGCGAATCCGGCCTAGATCGGGCAGGCGAGCTCGAGGACCTTCTGGATGCTGTCAAATCGCTCATAATTCCCTTCGTGAGAGCGGCTGACTCGGAGGCCGCTGTCAAGCCCACAGGTCGTCTGCGGCGCGACGGACCGAATGTTCTTGTTGATGCGCAACCACCACACGCAGTCCGTGAGAGCATGAACTTCTCGCTGCCCGCAGGTCCTGGGCGAGGTCGAGAGGGCTTGCTGGAGACGATTGACAACGTGTTGCGGCATAGTGTCAACACCTGGGATCAAGGCTTCATGGACAAGCTCACCGCGAGCACAAACCCTGTCGGGGTCATCTCCGAAATCGTTCTCGGCGTGCTGAATACCAATGTTCACGTCTTTCACGTAGCACCTGCTCTGACCATCATCGAGAAGATGACCGCTCGCACATTGGCATCGTACTTCGGTTTCGAGGGGCCACGAGCCGGTGGCATAACTTGCCAAGGAGGCAGCGCGTCCAATTTCACGTCACTTGTCATTGCGCGCAATGCCTTGTACCCGGCCGTCAAGGTGAACGGCGGTGAGGGCTACCGTTTCGCCGTTTTCACCAGTCGTCATGGACACTTTTCCATGCAAAAGGCCGCGGTGGCGGCTGGCATGGGCACGTCCAGCATCACTCGTGTCCCTGTCGACGACGAGGGCTGCATGCTACCTTCGGCCTTGCGCCGTCTTGTGGCCGAGGCGAAAGCTCGGAAAGAGATACCTCTCTATGTCAATGCGACGGCCGGCACCACAGTGCTGGGTGCATTTGATCCCATCCGAGAGATCAAGACCATCTGCGACGAGTTTGGCATGTGGCTCCACGTCGACGGTTCCTGGGGCGCGTCCGTCGCCTTCTCGTCAAAGCATCGACACAAGCTCGATGGGTGCGGGCTGGCCGACTCTCTAACCATCAATCCTCAGAAGATGCTCAATGTCCCCATGACCTGCTCATTCCTGCTGACCAACGACCTGAAGCGTTTCCACAACGCAAATTCGCTACGAGCAGAGTACCTGTTCCATGACCCGGAAGATGATGACGAAGTCTGGGACCTGGCTGACCTCACGTTGCAGTGCGGCCGCCGAGCGGACAGCTTCAAGATGGCATTGGCGTGGATTTACTACGGAGCGGAAGGCTTTGAGCAAGGCATCAACCATGCCTTCGATATGGCTGCGCACCTTGCCACGCTAGTGCAAGAAAGTGAAGACTTTGAGTTACTCTCCCCAAACCCACCCCCCTGCCTACAAGTGTGCTTCTACTACGCCCCAGACGGGGGAAAGGCCTCGGATCGCAAAGACGAGAACACGGAGAGAACCCGGTCCATGGTCAGGAAGATGTTGGGGCGGGGCTTCATGTTTGACTTTGCACCAGGACCAAGAGGCTATTTCTTCCGAGTTGTGACAAATTGTCAGACTCTGCGAGGGACTGTAGACGGTCTCTTCAAAGCACTACGCGAGGTGGGCCAGGAGCTATCATAGTCATGTCGGACTTGGGGGTTTTTTTTTTTTTTTTAGCATTTTATCAGACAACAAAGAAAATCCGCAGAGTTTGGTTGTTAGAACACCAAATCGTCGTCGCGAACAGGCGCTTGCTGTTTACTGTGGACACATTGGCACAAAACACATGCTATCGGCCATTATCTGTGTTCTTGTTAGGCCTAAACCGCACGGCTCGCCTGGTTAAACTTGAGCGAAATGGTTTCATTTTGTGAATTGAGCCTCTTCTTCCCCTCTTCTTCCCCGCATATACATGTACATACATGTACTACTTCAGGGGTTGATTTTAGGCAGAACATCATGGGCTCGAGAAGGTGAGGTCGGGGTCGATGGACGTAAGTCGGGTGCCGTCTGCACCTCTGATTGATTGAATGGAACGCTTTTTACCAACCATCTACACCCCTGCCTTTGACACCATGCGAATTGACGACGTTGGCCGCGGACATCGGGAGTCCGGGGAGACCAGTAGCCTGCCTGCCAATCATTTCATCAGCCGTGGATGCCGTGATCCGAAGTGAAACGTTTCCCCTCTATTGAACAGCCATCACATCACATTCTACATTCTTTATAAATAGGAACTGTCATGACTTGCTCCATGAACCTGCCGCAGCTTGATTCCCTCCTGTACAAAGCGTGACAAAGTAGCTCAGTCTTCCATCATGTTTCATCAGCATTGGCTGCCGATATTGGCTGCTGTCTTCGTCTGGGTATGCCGAGGCGACACTCGTAGTTGCCTGCCAGCCTATGACGCCAAAGCAGATCACGTTGGCTGTTTCCATGATCAAACCTCCTCGCGCGACCTGAAAGGGCCGCTATTGACCCTGAAACAAGAGAATTCTCCTCAGTACTGTGCCAATGCGTGCGGGTCAGCCGGCTTCTCCTATAGTGGCGTGGAGTCCGGAACGTGAGGATTTTTTTTTTTTTTTTTTTTTACAAGAATATCTTGGTGAATCTCATCTTTTTTTGATATCATGGACTCATCAGATTCGAATCAGTCAGTGTTTCTGTGGACATCAGATCGAGGCCAATGCAGCAAAGTCTGACGAAACTTCCTGCAATGCGGCATGTCCCGGCAAAGCTGGCGAAAAATGCGGTGGCGCGTACATGTGCGTGTGTCTAATGAATTGGTATCTTGAAGACAAAGACAGCGCTAATGATCTGGAAGGATTAACATCTATAAAATACGAAACCCCGTGGAAAAAGGCGGTCGGTCCGTGGCAGGTATCCCCGCTTGCAATAGAGAGCCGCTCTGCTCCAACAAGATCTGCGACAGGTCGCTGAAGATGTCTGAAAGAGCCAGTGCCTTGGTAAGTGCAATGACACTGGAGGAGAAGATTTCAAATGTAGGTAATTTCGCTTCTGGATCCGCCAGGCTCGGCCTGCCACCTTACCAATGGTGGAATGAAGCACTTCATGGTCCTGCACATAGTCCGGGAGTTCAGTTCCAGCTTCCTCTGGGGGCCAAGTACAGCGCGGCCACGAGCTTTCCGATGCCAATATCGATGAGCGCAGCTTTTGACGACTCCTTGATTCATCAAGTAGCTTCGGTCATTGGCACCGAGTCGCGCGCGTTCGGAAATGCTGGATTAGCCGGCCTTAACTTCTGGACCCCAAACATCAACCCATTTAGGGATCCGAGATGGGGAAGAGGGATGGAAACACCGGGTGAAGATGCGCATCGCATTCAGGGATATGTCTACAGCCTCATCACGGGCTTCGAAGGCGACCAGAGCCGCGAACACAAGAGAGCCATGGCTACGTGCAAGCATTATGCAGCCTATGATGTCGAAGACGGACGCGAAGCCAACGACCTGAAGCCAACGCCACAGGACATGGCTGACTACTACTTGCCCATGTTCCAAACCTGCGTCCGCGACGCAAAGGTCAGCTCCGTAATGTGCGCCTACAACTCGGTGTATGGCGTCCCTTCCTGTGCGAGCACCTACCTGCTCCAGGATATCCTGCGCCATCACTGGAACTTCACCGAGCCCTACAACTACGTCGTGTCGGATTGCGATGCCATCAAGAACGTGTACGATCCTCACCACTTCGCCCCCAGCCTGGCCGCGGCAGCGGCGGAGTCGCTCAATGCCGGGACTGATCTTGACTGTGGGAACACCTACGCTCATTTGAACGATGCCATGGCGTCTCATTTGACCTCGGAAGCAACGCTGGACAAGTCACTCATCCGATTATACTCTGCGCTGATCAAGGCCGGCTACTTTGACGCAGTTCCAGAGTATACTTCCCTCTCGTGGGCTGATGTAAACACGGCACACGCCCAGAAGCTGGCGTACCAAGCGGCTGTGGACGGCATGACTCTCCTGAAAAACGACGGGACTTTGCCACTGGAGAAGGGCATCAGAAAAGTCGCCCTTGTTGGACCCTGGGCTAATGCAACCACGCAAATGCAAGGAAACTACCAGGGAACCGCCCCATTCTTGACCAGTCCGCTCAGCACCTTCCGACGGTATTGGCCCCAGCTGCAGTTTGAACCAGGAACAAACATCAGTTCCCAGAGCACGACGAGCGGATTCGCTGCCGCATTGTCCATTGCCAAGACGGCGGACTGCATCATCTTCATGGGGGGCATAGACGCAACGGTGGAGCGCGAGGGTCACGACCGAACGGCCATTGCCTGGCCCGGCAACCAACTGGATCTGATCTCGCAGCTTTCTAGCCTCGGGAAGCCTCTGGTCGTTGTTCAGTTCGGCGGTGGCCAAGTCGATGATGCCCCTCTGCTGAGAAACAATCGTGTCGGCTCCGTTTTATGGGCAGGATACCCCGGCCAAGATGGTGGCAAAGCCGTTCTTGACGTGCTGAATGGCGATGCGTCGCCGGCTGGTCGGCTGCCCATCACGCAATATCCAGCAAGCTACGTGGAGGGCAACGATATCAAGGACATGACTTTGCGGCCCTCGTCCAGTTCCCCCGGCCGAACATATATGTGGTACACGGGGAAAGCAACGCTACCGTTTGGCCACGGCTTGCATTACACGAGATTTTCCGTCACCTGGAACCGGGTTCCGGACAAGCCCTCCTTCGAGATCGCGTCGTTGATGTCCTCTGCCACGGGACAGCACAAAGATCTCGGTCGCTTTGAGACCTTTTCCATCAATGTCAAGAACGAAGGTGGACCGGCGAAACTGGCATCTGACTACGTCGGCCTCTTGTTTCTGTCGTCGAACAATGCCGGGCCCGCGCCGTATCCCAGAAAACGGCTTGTGGCATACGGTCGCTTGCGCCAGATCGAGGTTGGGACGAGCAAAAAGCTGCATCTGACAATACGCATCGGCTCCCTTGCGAGGGCTGATGGCCATGGCGACAAGTACATATATCCTGGAGACTATGTCCTTGCAGTGAACAATAGTGAAGAAGCCAAGTTCAAGTTTGAGCTGACTGGCGATGCTGCACTGGTGGATTCTCTGCCGAGGAACAAGTAATCTAGGAACGAATAGAAGGCTCGTTCGTCACCATGTGTTCAATATTGCTCATTTATTTGACTTGTCAACCAAGTTTTCTCCACTGTTCATTGTGGTCAATTGGCTAGATAGCTGTTCTCCATCGGCCAACATTTCCAGCGGAAACGGAACAGGTGATTAGTTTTACACCTCATCACCTTTCTGGGTGGAATCCATGTTTTCCGATTTGTTGCCGTGCAGGTGAGTCTCTACTGAACGTCCACAAGGTGCCAGAAAAGAAGCTGCTGATTCTGTGGTCGACGTGGGAAATGGCGAAATTGGCTGAATAACCGGCCAGGTCAATCCGTCTGTCGTCTGTCGTCTGTCGTATGTCCAGATAGTCCCAGTCCAGATCAGATGTCTATAGAAGCTTGTTTAGGATTTCGGCCTTTACTACTCAAAATGGTTAGCGCGTCCTTTATGCAAAGTTGTGCACTCTGCCAACTTTGCAGAGTTCTCGTGGATCAGGGATCACACCCTTGATGGCGCCTTCCTTGTCAGACTTATTCTTACATTCTCGCCAGGCTGTCCACATTGCGTCTCTCGACTTTCAGATGTTCGGATGTCCGATGTCCAATGTCCAATGTCTAGCGGAAAGGGTCACTTCATCTTCAAGGGTCATCAAGCATGCGCTTGCTCATACATACCACAAGGCGCGAAGCATACAGCCTCGCGCGTCACGGCTGCGCGTCATGGCTGCGGCTGGTTGTCTTGATCTGTTTCCTTTTATGCGATGAGAGTGTGCAAGGACCTCACTCGGGCCTGTCGTCACTGAAATCATGGAAACATGGTATTCCAGTGCCCCATTGCTCTTCTTGCGAATCTGAGCCGTTCTGTTATTCTGGGCAAGTACTTTACGACTTTGCTTGGTGGAGAGAAAAGTCGGGTGGATTGCGCCACCATTCCAGGCAATCCGAATGTTCATGTTATGAACTCATCGCGCATCATCGCGCATCATCGCGCGTGAGTTCGTCTGAACCCATCGTAGATGGGTCTGACTGACCGATCTCACAACCACAAATCAAGTTGCAACCATGGCCATGCCGCTGTACGAGCAAGGATCAACAACTGCTTCGCCGGGCGACCGAAGCTCTTCTAGTAGAGATGACGCCAACACAGGGGAAATACCTATGCGTTCGCTACATGGCGGAGCGACGCCTGGCAGCTCACCTTCAAGCACATGGGCTGAATTCTCGTCCTTTCGCCACGACCCCGACCATGTTCACCTTACCGCCAGCGACTCCGTTTGGTCGATTCGTCGAAATCGGAAGAAAGGACCTCATGGACGATGCTCTCATGCCCATGTCATATCTGTTAAAGAACATAACATTCGGATATGTAGACATAGCGCTGATTATTGATACGAACAAGCCACTTGCCAGGCGGGTGCTTCACGACGTTGCGACTCTGTTGGCGCAGGGCCACATCAATCCAGTCATGCTCACATCAATGCCGATATCTGACATCGAAGCGGCGTTCAGGTTGATCCAGGCCGGTAAGCACACTGGAAAGATTATTCTTCGCGTTGAAGAAAAGCAGGAGATCAAGGTACGGTCAAATCAAGAGTCGACACTGTCCGATATAAGCAATTGAGGCTAACAGAAAAAAAAAAAAAATTAGGCGATTCCCGCGGTTCCTGCTACAGCCAAGTTCCGACCTGATGCTTCATACGCAGTAGTTGGTGGATTTGGTGGCATTGGACATGCCGTGATCGAATGGATGGCAGACAACGGCGCAAAGCACATTGTTTGCATAAGTCGTTCCGGTGCCAAGAGTCAGAAAAACATGGAATTCATGGAGAACATCAAGGCCAAGGGGGTCAGCCTGATCGCCGCGAGATGCGACATAACTTCCGAATCAGAAGTCTCCAGCCTTGCTCGCCAGTTCAAAGAGACGACAGGACTGTACCCCATTCGTGGTGTGATACAATCGTCAGCGGTATTCGATGACGGCTTGTTTGAACAGATGACGGCAGAACGCTGGTGGAACGTACTCGGCCCCAAGGTTGAGGGCACCAAGAACTTGGACAACGCTTTCAAAAGACGCTGATTTCTTCGTCGTCATGTCTTCCATCGTCAGCCTCTGTGGAAATGACGGCCAGGCCAACTACGCAGCCGCATGCTGCTTCCAGGACGAGCTTGTACGACAACGTGCTGCATCTGGATCACATGCCTTCTCGATGAACATTGGCCCCGTCGACGACGTAGGCTGGCTGAGCGAGAACCTGGACGTGGCCAAGGAGGTTGAGCGTCGCGGTTTCGCGTCCGTGTCCATCAAACAGGTTCTCTCCATGCTCAATTACGCCATCATGCACCAGCCCGACAGGAACGACCCGAACAGTAGTGTCTGTGCCATTTCCCCTCGACCCTACGCCTCAGACTCGGATGAACAAGCACGAAAGCGCGAGAAACGTGTCGCCCACATTGTCAACGTGGGCACCGATGCGCGTGTGACATCATCGGGAGATGGCCATGATGCCTTGTCTCAACTTGACAAGGCGGGCACATTCAACGACGCGGTGGATCTTGTTTGCGGCGCCTTGCTCAAACAGCTTGGAAAGTTGATTGCCACGCCTGAAGATATGTTGAGTCCGGCCAACAGTCTAGACTACTATGGCGTGGACTCGCTGATCGCGGTGGAAATGAGGAATTGGATTGTGGCATATCTCAAGGCTGATCTGCGGTTGATGATGATTAGGGGCACGGGAAGTATTTTAGAGTTGGCCAAGCTGATATCAAATGAGTCGCCGTTGGTAGGGTCATATTAATGCTTGATACAAAATGAGGAGCATAGCTATTACCAGTCATTATAAGTAATTTTTCAAAAAAGGGCAAAATAACACACCCGAAAGCATCAATATCACCTCGGGCGACGGTCTCTTGTCGCTGTGATTGGGCTTTTGGTTAAACTCGAGAGACGCTGGCGCTGGCGATAGCATTTGCGGTGAATGTAGTAAGCTTGAATGCAAGAAAGTTATCGGGCGTTGCGACGCACATAGTGCGCAGCTGCTTTTGCGGGCGCGAGCCTTCTTTTCTTCCATTATGTCAGGGTCGTGGAGGCTACGGAGCGACACAGGCAATAGAGGTAATAGCATTATGTGCAGTGGGACTTACTTAGGACTTATAGCGCCCTAGCTATAAGGTTACTATAAGCTAGTTATATAAGTATAGAGAGGGTATTTAGGTAAAGGTTATATATAGAGAATATAGGAGGCTAGAGATTAAAACCCTTAAGTATTATTACCTAGCTTTAGCTATCTAACTACTACTTATTTATACTATTACCTAATTTTATTTATATCTAGCCTAAAAGCCTTAATAAGTTAATCTCTCTTTTTTATTAGGGTAATAAGCTATTAGTAAGGTAAGAATATTAGCACTATAAAGAATAAATACTTACTTAAGGGGTACTAATAACTCTAAAGTAAATATACTATATAAAGGTATACTTATAAATTAAAACTTATTTCTAAAATATAAGTCTTTTTATTTAACTATACTAGAGAATTCCTATATATTAAAGCCTATTATTAATAGTAAGAAAGCTATATTAAACTATAGCCTTATATAAGTAAAGATATAGCTATAAATTACTTAAAAAAGGTAAAAACTTAAATAGCTATAGAAAAATTTATAAAAAGTAAATACCTCTCCCTAATTAGTTAATACTAATAAAGGCCTTACTCCTACCCTATAAATACCTTTTACCTAAGACACTACCCTTATTCTTTAGAAAATACTATCCTTACTAAGTCTTTATAAATATAGTATAGTAAAGATATAGTTAAAAGCTTCTATATATAAGGGTAATACCTATAAGAACCTATAGATATTCTTAGTAAATTTAAATATAACCTTTACTATAGATTAAAATATATTTACTAATAATATAATAAAGGTTATATATACTAGTAGCTACCTAGTAAATAAGGTAAAGTAATAGTAAATATGCTTTACTACTATAAATAGTTATATAGATTACTAAAGCTATACTTAGGTAAAGTTTATCTAATAGCTAAAAACTAGAGAAATAGATAAAAATAGTTACTACCTAGAAGCTATAGGAATACTACTAACCCTTTACTAAGGTAAGGATTAGTTATTCTAGACTTTTATTAAAGTCTAGGGGAAGGTAAAGGTAAAATTACCTAAGCCTATACCTAAACCTTTAAGAATTACTTAGTTTATATAGTGCCTAAATAATACTATAAAGAAGTAGGTATTTAGCTAAGAGTACCCTATAAGTTAGAACTACCTTATTAGCTAAGGAAAGAAAGTAAAAGTAGTAACTAAGGAAGAGAAAGGGACCCCCTATAAAGGCTACTAAGGAGGTAACTAAGGAGGTAACTAATAAAAGAGAAAAAACTACTTAGTATCTCTAGAAAAAAAGCTATAGGAAGGATACTATATAGAAGTAAGAGGCTTACTAGTCTATTATAAGTATAGGAAACTAGGCTACCTATTAACTAGGTGCACTAAACTAGACTATAGTATTTACTAAAAAATACCTATATTACTAAAATACACTAAGCTAGCACTAACTACACTAGGAGTTACTTAAATGTAAATAAGACCCTAATTAGTATAGTAAAACCCTAGGAAAACGCTCTTAATATAACTTAACTTAATAAGAATAGTCTCCTAGACTTATAAATTTATATAAATATTAAGTTATATTAAGATAACTACTAGGTAGTAGTGCTAATGCTATTTAACCCTAGCGCTATATATTCCTTAATTTACCCTAATATACTAATAAACCTTAATTAGTTAAAAGTGTAACCTTATAATAATATACTTAAGAGTATATTAGGTAATATTATACTATATTAAGGGATTTTAAAGAAAATAGTGTTAGTTAGGGATAGTATAGGCTATATAAAGATATACTAACTTAGCTACTATATTACTAATAGTAGTAAAAAATTAGTTTTAAAAGTTAATTAGGTAAGAGAGTATAAGCCTATAATAATATCTTAGAAAAATAGACTTTAAAGATACCTTATAATAAGGGAATATATTTTATTAGTAATAGGGTTATAGGATAGTTAAAGAGTAGTAAAATATATATCTATTATAGTAGTACTTAACCTATAGGTAATATATATAATTAGATATATAGCTACTATTAGGCCTATAGTAAATAAAGATAAAGGAAGTAGTAATAGTATAATAATAAAACTAGCTAATAAACCTAAGAAAGTAAAACTTCTAGAAGTATATAAGGAGTTTAAAGATATATTTTTAAATAAAGAGGCTAGCACCCTTCCTAGCTTAGGTAGCTATATATATACTATTAAATTAGAAGAAGGAAAAGCATTACTATAAGGTCTAATATATAACCTAGCTAAGAAAGAGTTATAGGTGCTTTATAAGTACCTAGTAACTATATAGGAATATAAGTAAATCTAAAGATTTATTAGCCTAGTAAGCGCCCTAATTCTTTTTATACTAAAAAAAAGGGGAAAGCTATAACTATATATAGATTATAGGGGCCTTAATAAGATTATAGTTAAAGATAAGGCCCTTTTACCTCTAATATTAGAAATCTTAGATTAACTAGGGGGTGTAAAGATTTTTATAAAGTTAGACCTTAAAGATACATACTATTAGCTATATATCTATAAGGGTAATAAGTAGAAAATAGCCTTCTAGTGTAAATATAGTTACTTTAAGTATTTTATAATGCTATTTAGGCTTATTAATACGCTAGTATCTTTCTAAGAGTATATTAATAAAGCTTTCGAAGGCCTTAATAACCTTATTTATATTATTTACCTTAATAATACCCTAATATTTAGCTATAAGATCCTAGAGTATAAGGGCAATATTAAAAAGATCCTTAAGAGATTTTAAAGAGCTAACCTTTTTATTAATTTAAATAAGTACTAATTCTCTATTAAGGAGGTTAAATTCCTTAGTTATATAATCTTACTAAAAGGAATCTTAATAAACCTAAGTAAGGTAAAGGTAATTATAATATAGCTAATACCTATTTACATATTTAATATCTAATCTTTCCTTAGGTTTACTAGATTTTATAGGTGCTTTATTAAGTTATATAGTAAAATAGTTATCCTATTAATAAACTACCTATAAGGGAACTAACTAGCGAATTTTAAGCTAGATAATAGTAAGCTAGTAGTGTTTAGGGAACTATAAAAGCTATTTTAAAAGGCTCTAATTTTAGTTTACTTTAATCTAATATTACTACTATAAGTAAAGACTAATGCCTTTAGATATGTAATTAAAGCTATCCTTATAATATTAGTGCTAGGTAGCTAGCACCCTATAGCGTTTATATTAAGGAAATTAAAGAACGCTAAATTACGCTATATAACACTAGATATAAAGCTACTAGTAATTTAGGAGGCTTTTTAGACTTAGAGGCACTACCTTGCTTACTTAGCGCACCTAGTTACTATAATTATAAATTACCTAAATTACAAGTACCTTATAATAAAGCCTAAGCTAACTAGTTACTAGGTTACTATATTAGATAAGCTATGCCTATTTAACTTTACTATTAAACACTAGGTAAGAAAGCTAAATCTTACTAATCCTTTATTATAAAGATTAGACTATATTAGTAAGGAAAGGAAGGCTAAGGCTTTTATATCTTAGTTACTAACCTTCCTTACTAAGTTTACTACTATTAGGCTATAGAGGCACTATATTAGTAATAGCTTAACTACTAGTTAGGCATATCTATAGTATATTAAGTTTATAGTTAAGGAGTAGCGTAAGAGTAATAGTAACTTAGTAAGTGCCTTATATCTATACTTACTACCCCTTAATAGTAAAGTAATAACCCTAATAGTAAGTAAGAGAACCTTTTCTATATTAATCTTTACTAGGCTAGGTAAAAGGCTAGAGCGTATAGTAATAAAGCTATAGGATTATAGTAATTAAACCTTACTAGCTAGTTTAAGAATCTCTTTTATATTAATCTTTACTAGGCCTATAGAAGTAATAGTAAGTAAGTTAACCTTTACTATATTAACCTTTACTATACTAGTTAAAAAGTCTAAGAGCGCTACTAGGGAGCTATATACTTATAGTAGTATTAAGGCAAACTACTTAATAGTAAGTAAGAGAATCTCTTTTATATTAATCTTTACTATATTTATAGAAGTAATAGTAAGTAAGAGAACCTCTACTATATTAATCTTTACTAGGTTAGTTAATTTATCTAAGAGCACTACTAAAGAGCTACTAGGCTATAGTAGTATTATAATAAGAATCTTAGTGGTTTAGAGAACCTCTTCTAAGTTTAACTCTAACATTAGGAGTAAGGCAGCAAAATTAGAAGCCCTAATTTAAGTCTTATTATTAGAAGCGTAGTAAGGGGATACCTTTATTATATAGTAAAAGTTATTACTAATAAGTGGTAACTCTAGTGCGTTAGGACTATAGTTAATTAGTCCCTCTAAGCTAGAGGCTAGAGAGCTATAGATATAGACTATAAAATCCTCTAAGTTACTAATATATAAAAATTATATTTTTATCCTACTAGGATTATAAAAAGAAATTTTACTATTAACCTATAATAATCCTATAGCGGGTTATTAAGGGGTTAGTAAGACTCTCTATTATATTATAGGCTAGTATTACTAGCTATTAATAAAGAAAGACATTAAGGCATATATCTAGTCTTATATTAATTATTAAGTTTTAAAGCTAAGGTTATATAAACCTTATAGTAAGTTAGCTATATTACTAGTGCCTAATTGCCCTTTCTAAGAATTATTAATAGACTTTATTATAGGCTTACTACTAGTAAAGGATTAGAAGTTTTAGTTATATAATATGATTTTAGTTATTATAGACTAATTCTTAAAGTATAGTATTTATATACTAGTGTCTATATACCTAACTAGTAATAGCCTTGCTATAGTATTCCTTAAGAATGTTTTTAAAGACTATAGCACCCTAAAAGGTATTATTATAGACTATAAGTTAATATTTACTAGTAGATTCTAGAGGACCTTTTACTACCTTATTATAATAAAGCAGTAACTAAGCATTGCTTTTTATCCCTAAATAGATAAGTAAATAAAGTAATTAAACTAGGTTCTTAAGCATTATCTAAGAGCCTATATATATACTAAATAGGATAATTAGGTAGAATATTTGCTAATAGTATAGTTTACCTATAATATAAGCAAGCATAGTAGTTATAGCCTAACGCTAGTAGAGGCGCTATAAGGGTATAACCTAAGGGGACTATATTAGGCCTAATCCTAATATAAATAAAACAAAAAATAGAGTCTTAGAATTAAGATAAAGATACTTAGAGATTAAGTAGCTACTTTATAATATATAAGTATAGTAAAAGAAGTATTATAATTATAAGAGAATACTAATAGAGTTTAAGGTTAAGGACTATGTTTTGCTATTTACTAAGAATATTAACCTAAGATAACTAAGCTAAGCTTATAGCTAAGTACCTAGGCCCTATAAAATTAAGAAGGTAGTTAGTAATTATAGCTTAGCCTATTAATTATAATTACTAGCTAGCTTAAGCTTTATAATATGTTTAATATTATAAGCCTTAAACTATTTAAGGGGATCCTACTAGCTATATAAATATCCTTACTATAAGATAATATTAAAGAAAACAAAGAAAAGTTTAAGGTTAAGAGAATTATCTTATATTAGTATAACAAAAAATAGCGGAAATTCTTAGTAAAATAGAAAGGCTATAATAGCTTAAAGAATTTATAGGTATTAAAAAGAGATTTTATTATAAGGGATATTATAAATAATTATAAGTAGTAATTAAGTAGCTAGTTTATAAAGATATTATTACTTTAGTAATTTAATATAAAATTTCATAATATAAAAAAGTTATATTCTCTTAAAGCAAACTACTATATAGCTACTAAGCACCTATTACTTTATTATTATATTAACCCCTATATTTTCCTCTATAGTAGCTATAGGAGCTTTATTATTAGAGAACCTCTCCTTATCCCTATAAATAAAGGAATAGAGCTCCTTAGGGAGCTTAGAGAGGCTAATATATATAAGGAGCTATAAAGCATATGCTATAAACTTATAGTAAGTTAGTAAAGTAAAAGCTATGCTAGAGATAATAGGACTTATTATAGGGGCATTTTAAGCTATAATGCGTAAGCTATTAGTAATATTAATTTAGACCTTAAGGTTAGTAGTATTAAATAGCTATAATATTACTACTCTCTTATTAGCATTTGCCTTATAAGTAGCCTTTATAGTTAGATAGGCCTAATAAACTCTCCTATAGTAATTAGCATTCTTTATAGTAAGGAGAGTATTATATAATTTATATTTTATATACACTAGAGCCTAGCAATAAGTTAGCTCTAACTAAGCTACTAAAATAGATAATCTTACTAGGGATAGATAGTAATAGGTGCTATTAGGAACCTTCTTTATAACTTTAAAGAACTTATAATAAAGTATTATAATTCTTATAAGATACTAATAATAGGTTAGCTAGCTAAGAGCAGTGGCCTTAAAGGAGCACTTACACTAGTATATATTTTATTATTTTTTATATAATAAGCGCACTTTAAGGAATTACCTATCCTAAGTTAGTATTATAAAAGTAGGAGAGAAGTAGCTTAGTTATACTAGGGGAATAATAGCACTTATTAGGAATTAGCTTCCTTTCTATAATATACTAAGGTTTAGCTTTATTATCTTTAGGGGTAATTTACTAAATTACTACTTACTAACTATAGCAAAGGCAGGGAATTTTAATTATACTACTTAGTAAGTTAGTAGCTATAATATTATAAATAAGAGGTAAACTTATATAGATGTTTTTAAGGCATATAAAGCCCTCTTATAAGGGGATTTTTCTAGGGTAGGCACTAAGGGTCCTAGAGTTATTAGGTAAATAGAAGATATTATAACCTATCTATACGTTAGTAGTAAGTAAGTAAGAAGTAAAATAGTAAAATACTAACTATAATACTAACTATAAGAAGTAAAGAGATAATAAGATAATAAGGAAGAAGACTCTAAATAATATTAGTAACTATAAAGCAGTAGTAGTAAGAACACTACTATAGGGCTAGTAAGGCTAACTTATAAATTTAATATTAAAAAGTAAGAGGGATAAGGAGGAAAGGAAGAGAAAAAAAAGGGGAAATTTAGTCTTTTTTATATTAACTATAGACCCCTTAAGTAATCTATATAGGTAGTGAAAGTAAGCTATAGGTTAAAAAGCTAGCGTTATAGCTATTAATAGCTAAAGTTATAGCTAACTATATATACCTAGTAAGCTTATAGTAACTTTACTAGAACTTATAATTAAATACACCCTAATATATAGTGTCTAATACCCTATCCTTTTTAGCTAATAAGGAAATATAATATAGGGTGTTTACTTTTATAGGACTAGTAGGAATA
Organism: Epichloe amarillans; assembly: GCA_024072835.1. Lineage (NCBI taxonomy): Eukaryota > Fungi > Ascomycota > Sordariomycetes > Hypocreales > Clavicipitaceae > Epichloe > Epichloe amarillans. Next base: position 326,207 of record CP099637.1, on the reverse strand, counting down.
AGGATATATATATTTATAAAGTAACTCTATAGCTATAACTATATTATAACTAGGAGCTTATAGGTAAGGTAGGGAATAATAGCTAGACTTATTATTAATAGGGCTATTATCTCCCTATGTCTTGCATTAGGACGTATAAGGTAAGAATTATATAGGAAGTTTAAAATAGTAAGTTTATACTAACTAAGTAGCAAGTATAATTAAAGGTAATTATAAAGTAAAGGGGGTACTATATTAGGGTTATAAAGGCTATAAAGTAATATAGGTAATAGAGGTAATAGCATTATATATAGTAGGACTTACTTAGGACTTATAGCGCCCTAGCTATAAGGTTACTATAAGCTAGTTACGTAAGCATAGAGGGGGTATTTAGGCGAAGGTTATATATAGAGAATGTGGGAGGCTAGAGATTAAAACCCTTAAGCATCACTACCTAGCTTTAGCTATCTAGCTGCTACTTATCTATACTATTACCCTATTCTATTCACATCCGGCCTAGAAGCCTTAACACATTAATGCTTATGTTAAGGGTATTCACAGCCTCACATCGCAGCCTCAGGCATTAGCCTCGTCATCCGACGATACAGCCTCCCGTGCCGCGTTTATTACCGCGATTAATACGATTTATCGCAACCTCTGTTCAGAGGCTTTGTTTAGATATCTAGATTTATCGGATTAGTAGATTTAAAGCTTATAAGCTTCTCTTTTCTCTGCTAGATTCCGAATTCCTAGATAGCAATTTTACATTATTATCTTCTCTTCTAATCTCTTTTCCTTCCATCCTTCCATAGGTTATAAGCCTAGCGCTCACAATCGCGCCCTTTCTTTTATTTTCTTTTTTATCTAACTATCGCATTATTATATGCAATTACACATGTTTTCCTAATAACTAGTTAAAGCAAAGTTACTTAACTAGTGGGTGTTAAGGCTTCTGGGCCGGATATAAATAGAACAGGGTGATAGTATAGATAAGTAGTAGCTAGATAGCTAAAGCTAGGTAGTAATGCTTAAGGGTTTTAATCTCTAGCCTCTTATATTCTCTATATATAACCTTTACCTAAATACCCCCTTTACGCTTATATAACTAGCTTATAGTAACCTTATAGCTAGGGCGCTATAAGTCCTAAATAAGTCCTACTATATATAATACTATTGCCCCTATTACCTATATTACTCCGTAGCCTTTATAACCCTAATATAGTACCCCCTTTACTTTATAATTACCCTTAATTATACTTACTACCTAGTTAGTGTAAACTTACTATTTTAAACTTCCTATATAATTCTTACCTTACGTATTCTAATGTAAGATATAGGGAGATAATAGCCCTATTAATAATAGGTCTAGCTATTATTCCCTACCTTACCTATAAGCTCCTAGTTATAATATAGTTATAGCTATAAAGTTACTTTATAAATACTTATATCCTTATTCCTACTAGTCCTATAAAAGTAAATACCCTATATTATATTTCCTTATTAGCTAAAAGGATAGGGTATTAGACACTATATATTAGGGTATTTAATTATAAGTTCTAGCGAAGTTACTATAAGCTTACTAGGTATGTGTAGTTAGCTATAACTTTAGCTATTAATAGCTATAACGCTAGCTTTTTAACCTATAGCTTACTTTCACTACCTATATAAATTACTTAAGGGGTCTATAATATAATAAAAAGACTAAATTTCCCCTCCTTTTTCTTTCCTTTCTCCTTATCCTCTTACTTTTTAATATTAAATTTATAAGTTAGCCTTACTAGCCCTATAGTAGTTCTTACTACTACTACCTAGTAGTTACTAATATTATCTAGAGTCTTTCCTTATTATCTTATTATCTCTTTGCTTCTTATAGTTAGTATTATAGTTAGTATCTTACTACTTTACTTCCTACTTACTTACTACTAACTTATAATAGGTTATAATATCTTCTATTTGCCTAATAACTCTAGGACCCTTAGCGCTACCCTAGAAAAATCCCCTTATAAGAGGGCTTTATATGCTTTAAAAACATTATATAAGTTTACCTCTTATTTATAGTGTTATAGCTACTAACTTACTAAGTAGTATAATTAAAATTCCTTACCTTTACTATAGTTAGTAAGTAGTAATCTAGTAAATTACCCCTAAAGATAATAAAGCTAAACCTTAGTATATAAATAGGAAGCTAATTCCTAATAAGTCTATTATTCCCCTAGTATAACTAAGCTACTCCTCCTACTCTTATAATACTAACTTAGGATAGGTAATTCCTTAAAATACGCTTACTATATAAAAAATAATAAAATATATACTAGTATAAGTGCTCCTTTAAGGCTACTACTCTTAGCTAGCTAACCTATTATTAGTGTCCTATAAGAATTATAATACTTTATTATAAGTTTTTTAAAGTTATAAAGGAGGTTCCTAATAGCACCTATTACTATCTATCCTAGTAAGATTATTAATTCTAGTAACTTAGTTAGAGCTAACTTATTACTAGGCTCTAGTGTAAAATATAAATTATATAATACTCTCCTTACTATAAAGAATGCTAATTACTATAGGAGAGTTTATTAGGCCTATCTAACTATAAGCTACTTATAAGGCAAATGCTAATAAGCGCGTAGTAATATTATAGCTATTTAATACTACTAACCTTAAGGTCTAGATTAATATTGCTAATAGCCTACGCTTTATAGCTTAAAATGCTCCTATAGTAAGTCCTATTATCTCTAGCGTAGCTTTTACTTTACTAACTTATAGCTAGTTTATAGCCTGCTTTATAGCTTCCTACTTATATTAGCCTCTTTAAGCTCCCTAAAGAGCTCTATTCCTTTATTTATAGGGATAAAGAGGGGTTTTCTAATAATAAAGCTTTTATAGCTACTATAAAGGAAAATATAAGGGTAAATATAATAATAGAGTAATAGGTGCTTAGTAGCTATATAGTAGTTTGCTTTAAGAGAATATAACTTTTTATATTATAAAATTTTATATATTAAATTACTAAAGTAATAATATCTTATAAACTAGCTACTTAATTACTACTTATAATTATTTATAATATCCCTTATAATAAAATCTCTTTTTAATACCTATAAATTCTCTAAGCTATTATAGCCTTCTATTTTACTAAGAATTTCCGCTGTTTTCTATTATACTAATATAAGATAATTCTCTTAACCTTAAACTCTTCTTTATTATCCTTAATATTATCTTATAGTAAGGATATATTATATAGCTAGTAGGATCCCCTTTAAATAGTTTAAGGCTTATAATATTAAACACATTATAAAGCCTTAAGCTAGCTAGTAATTATAATTAATAGGCTAAGCTATAACTACTAACTACCTTCTTAATTTTATAAGGCCCTAGGTACTTAGCTATAAGCTTTTAGCTTAGTTATCTTAGGTTAATATTCTTAGTAAATAGTAAAACATAGTCCCTAACCTTAAACTCTATTAGTATTCTCTTATAATTATAATACTTCTTTTACTATACTTATATATTATAAAGTAGTTACTTAATCTCTAAGTATCTTTATCTTAATTCTAAGACTTTATTTTCTACCTAGTTATTTACTAAGCTAGGCATTAGGATAGCCTAATGTAATCCCCTTAGGTTATACCCTTATAGTGCCTTTACTAGCGTTAGGCTATAACTACTATGCTTACTTATATTATAGGTAAACTATACTATTAGCAAATGTTTTACCTAGTTATCCTATTTAGCGTATGAGTAAGCTCTTAGATAATGCTTAAGAACCTAGTTTAATTGCTTTATTTACTTATCTATCTAGGGATAAAATACAGTACTTAGTTACTACTTTATTATAATAAGGTAGCAAAAGGTCCTCTAGAATCCACTAGTAAATATTAACCTATAGTCTATAATAATACCTTCTAGGGCGCTATAGTCTTTAAAAATATTCTTAAGGAATACTATAGTAAGGCTATTACTAGTTAGGTATGTGAATACTAGTATATAAATACTATACTTTAAGAATTAGTTTATAATAACTAAAATCGCGTTATATAACTAAAACTTCTAATTCTTTACTAGTAGTAAGCCTATAATAAAGTCTATTAATAATTCTTAGAAGGGGTAATTAGGCACTAGTAACGTAGCTAACTTACTATAAGGTTTATATAACCTTAGCTTTAAAACTTAATAATTAATATAAGACTAGATATATGCCTTAATGTCTTTCTTTATTAATAGCTAGTAATACTAGCCTATAATATAATAGAGAGTCTTACTAACCCCCTAATAACCTGCTATAGGATTATTATAGGTTAATAGTAAAATTTCTTTCTATAGTCCTAGTAGGATAAAAACATAATTTTTATATATTAGTAACTTAGAGGATCTTATAGTCTATATCTATAGCTCTCTAGCCTCTAGCTTAGAGGGACTAATTAACTATAGTCCTAACGCACTAGAGTTACTACTTATTAGTAATAACTTTTGCTATGTAATAAAGGCATCCCCTTACTACGCTTCTAATAATAAGACTTAAATTAGGGCTTCTAATTTCGCTGCCTTACTCCTAATATTAGAGTTAAACTTAGAAAAGGTTCTCTAAACCACTAAGATTCTTATTATAACACTACTATAGCCTAGTAGCTCTTTAGTAGCGCTCTTAGATAAATTAACTAACCTAGTAAAGATTAATATAGTAAAGGTTCTCTTACTTACTATTACTTCTATAAATATAGTAAAGATTAATATAGAAGAGGTTCTCTTACTTACTATTAGGTAATTTGCCTTAATACTACTATAAGTATATAGCTCCCTAGTAGCGCTCTTAGACTTTTTAACTAGTATAGTAAAGGTTAATATAGTAAAGGTTAACTTACTTACTATTACTTCTATAGGCCTAGTAAAGATTAATATAGAAGAGGTTCTTAAACTAGCTAGTAAGGTTTAATTACTATAATCCTATAGCTTTATTACTATATACTTAGGCCTTTTACCTAGCCTAGTAAAGATTAATATAGAAAAGGTTCTCTTACTTACTATTAGGGTTATTACTTTACTATTAAGGGGTAGTAAGTGTAAATATAGGGCACTTACTAAGTTACTATTACTCTTATACTACTTCTTAACTATAAACCTAATATACTATAGATATGCCTAACTAGTAGTTAAGCTATTACTAATATAGTACCCCTATAGCCTAATAGTAGTAAACTTAGTAAGGAAGGTTAGTAACTAAGATATAAAAGCCTTAGCTTTCCTTTCCTTACTAATATAGTCTAACCTTTATAATAAAGGATTAGTAGGATTTAGCTTCCTTACCTAGTGTTTAATAGTAAAGTTAAATAGGTATAGCTTATCTAATATAGTAACTTAGTAACTAGTTAGCTTAGGCTTTATTATAAGGTACTTATAGTTTAGGTAATCTATAATTATAGTAACTAGGTGCTAAGTAAGTAAGGTAGTGCCTCTAAGTCTAAAAAGCCTCCTAAATTACTAGTAGCTTATATCTAGTGTTATATAGCGTAATTTAGCGTCCTTTAACTTTCTTAATATAAACGCTATAGGGTGCTAGTAACCTAGCACTAATATTATAAGGATAGCTCTAATTACATATCTAGAGGCATTAGTCTTTACTTATAGTAGTAATATTAGGTTAAAGTAGACTAAAATTAGAGCCTTTAAAATAGCTTTTATAGTTCCCTAAACACTACTAGCTTACTATTATCTAGCTTAAATTCGCTAGTTAGTTCCCTTATAGGTAGTTTATTAATAGGATAACTATTTTGCTATATAACTTAATAAAACGCCTATAGAATCTAGTAAACCTAAGGAAAGATTAGATATTAAACACATAAGATAGGTATTAGCTATATTATAATTACCTTTACCTTACTTAGGTCTTTAAGATTCCTTTTAGTAAGATTATATAACTAAGGAATTTAACCTCCTTAATAGAGAATTAGCACTTATCTAAATTAATAAAAAGGTTAGCCTTCTAAAATCTCTTAAGAATCTTTTTAATATTACCCTTATGCTCTAGGATCTTATAGCTAAATATTAGGGTGTTATTAAGGTAAATAATGTAAATAAGGTTATTAAGGCCTTCTAAAGCTTTATTAATATACTCTTAGAAGGATACTAGCGTATTAATAAGCCTAAATAGCATTATAAGATACTTAAAGTAACTGTATTTACACTAGAAGGCTATTTTCCACTTATTACCCTTATAGATATATAGCTAATAGTATATCTTTAAGGTCTAACTTTATAAAAATCTTTACACCCCCTAGTTAATCTAAGATTTCTAATATTAGGGGTAAAGGGGCCTTGTCTTTAACTATAATCTTATTAAGGCCCTATAATCTATATATAGTTATAGCTTTCCCCCTTTTTTTAGCATAAAAAGGATTAGGGCGCTTACTAGGCTAATAGATCTTTAGATTACCTACGTTCCTATATAGTTACTAGGTACTTATAAGCACCTATAACTCTTTCTTAGCTAGGTTATATATTAGACCCTATAGTAATGCTTTTCCTTTTCTAATTTAATAGTATATATATAGCTACCTAAGCTAGGAAGGGTGCTAGCCTCTTTATTTAAAAATATATCTTTAAACTCCTTATAAGCTTCTAGAAGTTTTACTTTCTTAGGTTTATTAGCTAGTTTTATTATTATCTATTACTACTTCCTTTATCTTTATTTACTATAGGTCTAATAGTAGCATATCTAATTATATGTATTACCTATAGGTTAAGTACTACTATAATAGATATATATTTACTACTTTTTAACTATCCTATAACCCTATTACTAATAAGATATATTCCTTTATTATAGGGTATCTCTAAAGTCTATCTTTCTAAGATATTATTATAGGCTTATACTCTCTTACCTAATTAACTCCTAAAACTAATTTTTTACTACTATTTATAACATAGTAGCTAAGTTAGTATATTTTTATATAGCTTATACTATCCCTAACTAACACTATTTTCTTTAAAATCCCTTAATATAGCATAACATTACCTAATATACTTTTAAGTATATTATTATAAGGTTATACTTTTAACTAATTAAGGTCTATTAGTATATTAGGGTAAATTTAGGAATATATAGCACTAGGGTTAAATAGTATTAGCACTACTACCTAGTAGTTATCTTAATATAACTTAATATCTATATAAATTTATAGGTTTAGAAAACTATTCTTATTAAGTTAAGTTATATTAAGAGCGTTTTCCTAGGGTTTTACTACGCTAATTAGGGTCTTATTTACGTTTAAGTAACTCCTAGCCTACTTAGTGCTAGCTTAGTGTGTCTTAGTAGTATAGGTGTTTTTCTAGCAAATACTATAGTTTAGTTTAGTATACCTAGTTAATAGGTAGCTTAGTTTCCTACACTTATAATAAACTAGCAAGCCCCTTACTCTTATATAGTATCCTTCCTATAGCTTTTTTTCTAGAGATACTAAGTAGTTCCTCCTTTTTTATTAGTTACCTCCTTAGTTACCTCCTTAGTAGCCTTTATAAGGGATCCCTTTCTCTTCCCTAGTTACTACTTTTACTTTCTTTCCTTAGCTAATAAGGTAGTTTTAACTTATAGGGTACTCTTAGCTAAATACCTGCTTTTTTATAGTGCTATTTAAGCACTATATAAACTAAGTAATTCTTAGAGGTTTAGGCATAGGTTTAGGTAATTTTGCTTTTACCTTCCCCTAGACTTTAATAAAAGTCTAAAATAACTAATCCTTACCTTAATAGAGGGTTAGTAGTATTCCTATAGCTTCTAGGTAGTAACTATCTTTATCTATTCCTCTAGTTTTTAGCTATTAGATAAACTTTGCCTAAGTATAGCTTTAGTAATTTATATAACTATCTATAGTAGTAAAGTATTTACTATTACTTTACCTTATTTACTAGGTAACTACTAGTGTATATAACCTTTATTATATTATTAGTAAATATATTTTAATCTATAGTAAAGGTTATATTTAAATTTACTAAGAATATCTATAGGTTCTTATAGGTATCCCCCTTATATATAAGAGCTTTTAGCTATATCTTTACTATACTATATTTATAAAGTCCTAGTAAGAGTAGTGTTTCTTAGGGAATAAGGGTAGTATCTTAGGTAAAAGGTATTTATAGGGTAGGAGTAAGGCCTTTATTAGTATTAACTAATTAGGGAGGGGTATTTACTTTCTATAAATTTTTCTATAGCTATTTAAGTTTTTACCTCTTTTAAGTAATTTATAGCTATATCTTTACTTATATAAGGCTATAGTTTAATATAGCTTCCTTACTATTAATAATAGGCTCTAATATATAGGAATTCTCTAGTGTAGTTAGATAAGAAGACTTATATTCTAGAAGTAGGTTTTAATCTATAGGTATACCTTTATATAGTGTGTTTACTCTAGAGTTATTAGTACCCCTTAAGTAAGTGTTTATTCTTTATAGTGCTAATATTCTTACCTTACTAATAGCCTATTACCTTAATAGGAAAGAGAGATTAACTTATTAAGGCTTCTAGGCTAGATATAAATAAAATAGGGTAATAGTATAAATAAGTAGTAGCTAGATAGCTAAAGCTAGGTAGTAATACTTAAGGGTTTTAATCTCTAGCCTCCTATATTCTCTATATATAACCTTTGCCTAAATACCCCCTTTATGCTTATATAACTAGCTTATAGTAACCTTATAGCTAGGGCACTATAAGTCCTAAGTAGGTCCCACTGTATATAATGCTATTGCCCCTATTGCCTATGTCGCTCCGTAGCCTCCACGACCCTAACAGTGGGGCAGCACAAAGACCTTTTCCCTTACACAAAACTAACAACGGTAATGTTATATAAGTTAAGGTTAAATTAATCACAAAATTGTCTTACGCGTACTATATAAAACTAAAAATTACACATTAGGGAATTAAACGCATAACCTCTATTATATTATTTCCTATTTTATAGTTATAGTAACCTTATTATAACATTATAAACTTTAAAACACTATAAGTTTCTATAATATATATAAAAAGTTAATCCCTTCTAGGTAAATCTTAGTAAATAGTAGGCTAGGATAAGACATTCCTTATAAAACTACCTTAGGCACCTAAAACTAATAATCTAGATCTATAGCTATTTAGGTAAAGTAGGTATTATAGGTATAATAATATAAGGTAAAGCAAGTAAAGTAAGTATAATAGTTACCCTCTAACTAGGCTTAAGGTAAAACTCTAAGGGAGCGCTTAAGAACGCTTATTACTCTTAACTTTATAACTCTATGCGTTAGTGGCTATATAGTAATTTAATTAACTAAGAGCTACTGCTATAACTCCTACTTAACTAAACTAATGTTAATTAGTATTAAGTTATAGTAATAGGTATACGCGAATTTTAATATATAACCCTACCCCCTTTTTTATTATAAGCAATAACCCTAGGGGTGCTTCTAGTACTATTCTAGCTACCTAACCTAACTTAACTAAACTTAATAATATTATAAAAGCATAGTATACTAGAATAGTAGTTATTATGCCTTTTAAGGGAGCAAAGAACTTTAAAGAATAGGAGATTTCTATATAAATATAAGTCTGTATTATATAGCTTATATAATATTTAACTAGCGAAATCGCTTAGTTATAGGAAATGGATAAGTATTATGCTATCCTTTTATTTATTATTTAGCAAAGCCTTTCTTCATAAATCTAAAAGAATTTAATATATATAGGATAGACTAACACAATGCTAGTCACTAAAATAATATAGTTAATTAAAAGCGATTATGGTTTTAAGGCTAATTTAGCTATTATTAAGCTACTTTAATAGTTCTCTAAATTAAGAAAAGCTAATTTCTTAATAACCTAAGCCTAGCTAGATTACTACTAAAACCTTTAGAACTAAATCTACAAGATTAAAAGGATTCCTAATATTATCTAGGTATTACAGATAATCAAAGCTATTAAAGGCTTAATACCTAAGATTTATAACGCATAGAAGATTAAGGGATTCTCTAAGGCTAAATTAAAAAAGGAAGATATGCTTACATACCTAACGTATAAAGCTAATAAGCTATAGAAAGACTAAAAGGTTAACTTTAACACTTAACAAAAGAATAATAATAAGGATAATTCTAACGCGAAAGCTAAGGGTAAGGCGCTAAAGAATGAGATATCTAACACTATAAAGCTTAACTACGGTTGTTTAATTCCACTAGGAAGAATAATCTATATAAAGGACAACTACTAGAAGCTTTATCCCAAAAAGAAGCCTAACTTAATAAAGAAAAAAGGCAAACAAACTATAACAAAAACAACTGCTTCTCCTAATATTATGTTAGCTAGAAGCAATCTTGCTTTAATAGCAATTAATAGGGACTATTTGTTCTAAACCCTTACAAACTAGCTTATAAAGGAAGATTACATTCTTAATACTAGTTATAACACACACACCTTTAATTTAACTAGATAGTTCACTTATTTAAACAATAATGTTAACGCAAAGCTAATAATAGCTAGTAACGGAGAAGAACTCTATATTAAAGGGATTAGCAACGTTAAAATCCCTATTAGACAAGGATATCTAGAACTTCTAAACGCTTAATACGCACTAAAGGCTAAAGCTAATATGATTTCTGTTAAAATAATGCTATTTATAGCACTATTTTATAGGCCCACTAGTTGCCTTGTTGCGTTGTTGCAACGTTGGTTACGAGCGTTGCTTGCAGCGTCTGTTGTGACTTGCGTTCCCACAACTAACCCACGGGCTTGTATGACTAAGCCGACTAGGTTACCCTATAGGGAAGCTAAAATCGACTGTAACTAGGCAACTAGTAGTTGTATAAAAGGCTAACGTATACTGTTCGAATCCTTGAATTTTTCTGGATTTAATGGTATATTTTATTAATAGGGTTGTATACTAAAGTGCTTAGTTAGGCCACCTAGGTAGCTAGTTTATATAGCTATGAGTTGATTTTTTATTTTTCCTATACAAATGAGTTTTGCGGAAAATAAAAAGTAGCTCCTAAGACCTCTCTAGCAACCTAGATCCTTTGATACGGTTAGTAGGTCTATAAGGGGACTAGAAATCCTCTTATTGCTTGTTAGACTATCTGTTAGCTAGGAATTAACTGTATTTAACTATTAAAAGCTCCTAATCTTAAAGAATAAGCTATAATCTAGTGAATCTAGAAGCCATCGCATTAGAATCTAGTAGGGAGGTCTTCCTATCCCTCTAGCTAGATTCCCTTCCTATTTTTAATAGGTTATAAGCCCGGAAGGCCTATAGATTACTATATTACTGCGTTATTCTACTGCAATTACTGCTTGATTTTAGGTATAGTTACTACCTACTATACCTATAGGCTCTTAAGATTACAAAGGAAACCACTAGAATTTAAAGCTCTTTATTTACTAGCGCCACGCATCGTAACATTAGACCTTTGGTGTTGAAAATTAACTACAGCCGCAACCACCACATTGCAACCCGTAACTATCTAGTTATAACCACAACCTCTTGTGATTCTATTTACTACTGTGACCGTTATATTTAATATTATCTATAATAGTAGATACGCTACATCCTTTAAAATCATTAGACATCTAGTATATCTATACTAGGCTTTTTAACCTATTACACTACGTTACACGCACTATACATTATGTTGCGTTGCGTTATGGCTTTTATAATACCTATTATTTATAATTCCTATCCTTAGTGTTAAGAAAATTTTCTTAGAGACCCCTCTCTGCTATTTTTCTGCCCGCGTATACTAAAGACCCACTTTTTAGACCTAAGGGCTGCCCTCTTAAACGGCCCTGCCACGCAATTTACATACGTAACTAGATTATAACACAAGCAATTTCTAGCGCGCATTATTTGCAATAGGAACGAATTTAGAGCTTTTACATAGGGATTCTTTTTAAGATTTAGAGGATAGCACCACCTAGTTATAAGGGTAAGGCCCCTGCTATAGGGTTTTCTAGCCCCCTTAGGGACCCTAGTAGGATAGATATAGAAGGTTAACTAGCTATTTAGGCTAGTGCCCTATAGCTATAGATGTAGGGCTAAATTAAATAACAAGGCAAGACCTTAACTAATTTTATTAGGCATAGCAAGGAAAATTGTATTAAAAATAAGGCTAGCATTAATAATCTTCTAGAGAAGTTAACATAAACTATAACTATTATGCAAGGTCTTTAGGCTTCTAATAGACCTAAGGAAGAAAATACTAAGGTTTTAGAAGAAGACCTAATAGCTACTACTTCTGCAAGCATACCTTCTAGTAACTTATAAGCTACCTTTAATATAAGTGCTATAAAGAAACTAAATAAGAAGGTTTACTTTATTCTAGAGGGAGCTAAGCTAAAAGGCCCTAAAAACTATAATTAGTGGAAGCAAGCCCTAAGTATATAATTTAGAGCCCTAGGATTACCTAAATTTATAGATAATCTAAGCCTAGTAGGCTATCTAGCTAACTGTGACTAAGCTATTCTTTTAATAATATTAAGAGATAGCTGCTAACCTAGACTATAGGCTACTATATATTAGCAAAAATCCCCTAAAGAAGCCTATAAAGTCCTTATTAGGCAGTATTCGTAGAGTGCTAAAATCCAGTGTAGTACACTATATGCTAGCTACTACTCCCTAAACTTTTTAAGTTATAAGGGATCTTTAGAGGCTTTTAATGCTAATTTTAATAATTTACTAGCTAGACTATAACTTTATAGTGTAGAGATCGCCCCTATTAATTAAGTAAATTATTATATTAATGCATTAAAGCAGACCTTTCCTAGTTAGGCTAAGAGACAAAGATTTACTATCAGAGCTTCTAGGGCATAAGGACTACCTATAAATACCCTAAATTTACAGTTCCTTATAGCAGACTTATTAGAAGAATAGAGGGATAAAACCTCCCCTATAGCTAAAGCCCTTAGTTATAAGGCTTCTAATAATAATAAGGGAAATTCTAAGGACTAGGAAAAGAAGTCTTCTAATCCTAACCCTAAGAAGGACTCTAACGCTACTAAAGAGCAGGATAAGAAGGATTTAAACCCTTCTAAAGCCTCTAAAAAGAAGCAGAAGAAGAAAAAGAGTAGCAATAGGGAAAAATAGAAAGGAAAAGAAGCTGCTTTTGCTTTAGGCTACACCCTAGCCATAGGATATGTTAAAGAATTAGATTCTAATAAATCTAGCAATGATAATAGTAGTGATTCTAAGTCTAACTTAGATACCTCTAGTACCACTAGTAACACTACTAGTAAGCCTACTTTTAGCTACTCTAATAATGTAGTTAAAAACTCCCTTTTATATAATATAGGTTCTTCCTGTTATATTTGTAATAATAGGGCTTCTTTTAGGGACTTTAAACCTCTAAAGAAAGGTAAAACTAGCGCTATAATTACAGCAGGAGGACCTATTTTTCCTAAAGGAAGAGGCATAGCTATTTTTAACGTTCTAGTTAAGAAAAATCCACTAGAATATAGGCCTTTAGCTCTGCTAGATGCCCTATATTTCCTAGGTATAGATACTAACCTAGTTAGTGGGTTATCCCACTATCTAAAGGGAGGTTATCTAGCTAAAGACTAGCTATTCCTAGCCAATAAAAGCCCCTATAGGTTACTAGAACCTGCTAAACACGGCTTTTTCCTATAGATTAAGGGGCAACCTACTCCTACAATCTATAAGCATTTAACACACCTCTCCTTTATAGGCTCTTAGTATTGCAACCAACAACGATAACCAAGAGCTTATAAGACTAAATTAGGGTTCTCCTACTCTATAGAGGTTTAAATTCCGTAACCAGCTTTTAATCCTAAGGAATATCAATAAATTAAAGAGCTAGAAGATAATGATTTAGCCCTATGTCCCACCGAAGCTCCTCCTAGTTAGGCATCTTCTACAGGGGGTTTAGAAGGTCTATACCCTAATGACTTAGGTAATAATAGTGGCTGTCTATTGCCCCCAGAGGCCTGTGATTCTTAAGAGGCCTAGCAACAGAGGGAGCTAGGGGATAATAGCCCTAAATCTAACCTAGATTCTAGTTATAAGAAGTTACTAGATCTAGCCCTTCTTTAGCACATTTATTTAGGCTATATAGGCCTCCCTTTACTAAAGAAATCATCGAAATTAGCTAAAGGGATCCCTGATTTTTCCGCTATTAAAGAAAAGGATTTCAACTGCATAGCCTATATGCAATCTAAAGCTATTAGAAGACTAACTAAATAACCTATTTAGGACCCCCCTAGAGTTCTAGATATTTTAGAGGGAGATATGGTTAAAATCAAACCTATACCGTATAATAAGAAGGCCATAGTCCTTATACTTATTGATCGAAAATCCCGGTATAAATAGTGCTTTTTATTAGCTAATAAAGAAGGTTTAACCCTTTCTTTAGCTATTAAGGGCTTCTTTAGGGCCCTGAAAAATCGATATAACGCGTATCCTAGGCACCTTCACTTTGACGGAGGTACTGAAATTAACAACGAACTTTAGTTATAGTTATCTTCTAAGGGAATTTGCTTTAGTACCTCCTGCCCCTATATTTACGAACAGAATAGGCTAGTTAAGAGGGCTATTAGGGTTATCCTTAACTGGCTTAGGGCTACGCTTTAGTGGTCTAAGCTACCCTTACATCTATAGTCTTATATCCTTCTAGCTATAGTGAAATTAGTTAACATTATAGCTAATATAACTAAACCTTTAACCCCTAAGCAGCTATTTCTAGCTAATTTAGAGCCTAAGACTTCCTATAAGCCTAACTTCTTAAAAATTAGGGCTATAGGGTCTTATTATAAGGTCCTAATACCTCCGGAGCAGAGATCTAAGCTTTAAAAGCTAGCCCCTAGGACTATTCCTAGTCGGTTGCTAGCTACTCTAGGTTCTACTGTTTATCTTGTTTATATTCCCTCTAAAAGGTTAGTTATAAAGACTAGCTTTATTAAAATTATAGAGGATATAGGCTCTATAGGGTCCCCTAAGCCTTTAGGGACCAATCCTTTAGAGGGAGAAACCAATATCTCACGAGATAATCTAGAAGTTTAGGATAGTTACCTAAAGCCTGAAAGTCTAGCGCCCGCAACGCCTATAGCGCCTGTAACGCCTCTAGCGCTACCCCTAGAGAGCCCTAGCTCTAGCGCCCCTAATAAGGGTGCTATTGAAAAACTGTTTTCAGATTTAGATTCTTTAATTAATTCTGATTCTATGGATATTAATGATTTTAATATATCTTTATACGTTAAGGAGATATGCTTTAAGGCATAACAAAGGGCTAAATTATCTACTAAAAACAACGATTTGGATACCCCTAAGACCTAGAAATAAGCTTTAAAAAGCAAGGATAGTTAAAAATAGATAGATGTAACTTTTAACGAATTTAAATAGCTTCTAGCTGCTAGAACCTTTAAATTTATAGGGATAGACCAAATTCCTAAGGGCTAGAGGGTTCTAAAGAATAGGCTTGTTTATAAGCTTAAAAAGGATAAAGAAAATAATCCTCTAAAATACAAGGCCTGACTCGTTGCTAAAGGGTTTATGCAAATAGAAGGTTAAGATTATATTGAAACCTACGCTATAACTAGTATTCCCCCTAGTTAGCGGATTTTACTAGCCCTAGCGGCTTGTAATAACTAGGAAGTTAAATAGGTTGATTTTATAGGGGCCTTTCTAAACAGTCTACTAAAGGAAGCTATCTATATGCAAATTCCTAATGGATTTACTAAGTTTGCTAAGTCTTCTACACCTAAAGTAGCTAAGTTACTTAAGAAGTATAGCTACAAACCCTCTTAAAAGCAGGTTATTTTCCTACAAAAAGCTTTATATAGATTAAAACAAAGCTCTAGAGAGTGGCAGTAGGTTTTAAAAGACCTTCTTTAGAAGCTAGGCTTTTAACCCCTTATATCCGACCTAGCTATCTTCTTTAACCTAACTACATCTACATATATAGCGACTTATGTGGATAACTGCCTTCTAATAGGACTGGATCTAGCTTATATTAATAGGCTAAAGAAGCTACTTTATAAAGCTTATCCTATAGAAGACCGTGGGCTAGCCGAATTTTTCCTAGGCGTTTAAATCACTAGAAATCGAAAGAAAGGGACCCTAACTATCCACTAGTCCTAGTATATTTCTAAAGCCCTAGAAAGATTTAATATAAAGGATACTAGACTTATTAAAATTCCTCTATAACTAGGAATTATAAAGCAGGTAAACTACCTAACTAAACCTCTTTCCCCCCCTAATCACAAGCTATATTAGAGTATTATAGGGACTATTATGTACCTAATACTCCTTACAAGACCTAATATTGCCTTTCTAGTTTAGTGGCTTTCCATAGCGCTAGCTAAGCCGTTTATAGAGCATCTTAATGCTTCTAAACATCTGCTTAGGTACCTTTTAGGCTCTATAGGTTATTCTATAACTTATAGAAGGTCTAAATCTACTGTTATAGCTTCTGTAACCCTTATTAGCTTCTGTGATAGCGACTTCGTGGGTGATAAGTCCTTTAAATTAACCTATGCTTATCTCTATAAGCTAGCTAAAGGACCTATTAGCTAGAAATCAAAGAAAGCAACTACAATAGCTTTATCTACATTAGAGGCTAAATCTAACGCCTTATGTAAAGCTATTAGGGAGCTAGAGTAGCTTTATAGTCTCTTTAAAGAGATAAAGCTACCTATAGCACCTCTAGTACTGATTTTTAGTGATAACTAAGGCGCTATTATAACCGCTAATAACCCTGCTCTTTATAGCAAAATAAAGCATACCCTGCTAAAATTTAACTATACTAGAGAAAAGGTACAGAAGGGTATAGCTAAGGTTATCTACATTAACACTAAAGAGATGCCTGCAGATAGTTTAGCTAAGCCCCTGCCTAATAATAAATTTTAATAATTTATCTAACTATTAGGCCTTACAAATACAAAGGCTTAATCTAAACCAACAAAATCAACTAAAAAGTCGAAAAACCGAAAAATCAACAAAAACACTAGAATTACGCCTAAAAGTTATTGATTTTGCTATTTAAAAGTTATTGGATTTATTATTAAATTTATAGTTGACTTAGATATCTATTAAAGAGCTAAGTCTAGGTATTGAATTAGTTACCTTATACTTTTCTAGAGGGAGTGTTAAAATAATGCTATTTATAGCACTATTTTATAGGCCCACTAGTTGCCTTGTTGCGTTGTTGCAACGTTAGTTACAAGCGTTGCTTGCAGCGTCTGTTATGACTTGCGTTCCCACAACTAACCCACGGGCTTGTATGACTAAGCTAACTAGGTTACCCTATAGGGAAGCTAAAATCAACTATAACTAGGCAACTAGTAGTTGTATAAAAGGCTGACATGAACTGTTTGAATCCTTGAATTTTTCTGGATTTAATGGTATATTTTATTAATAGGGTTGTATACTAAAGTGCTTAGTTAGGCCACCTAGGTAGCTAGTTTGTATAGCTATAAGTCGATTTTTTATTTTTCCTATACAAATGAGTTTTGTGGAAAATAAAAAGTAGCTCCTAAGACCTCTCTAGCAACCTAGATCCTTCGATACGGTTAGTAGGTCTATGAGGGGACTAGAAATCCTCTCATTGCTTGTTAGACTATCCGTTAGCTAGGAATTAACTGTATTTAACTATTAAAAGCTCCTAATCTTAAAGAATAAGCTATAATCTAGTGAATCTAGAAGCCGTCGCATTAGAATCTAGTAGGGAGGTCTTCCTATCCCTCTAGCTAGATTCCCTTCCCATTTTCAATAATTTCACTAGGACTTCTTAAGTAAGGGGGAGTTATTATAGATAGTTTTAAGGACTAATTAATCTTATTACCTTTAGGCAAGGTAATTAGTGATTACACCTAGAAAGCTAATGTTTCCACACTAAATCTTTAAGATAAAGAGCCTTAATATAACTTTATAGCCTTAATAAGTAAGTCTATCACTAAGAAGGTTAAATTTAGACTTTTACATAAGAGACTTAGCTACATAGGGAAGGAACGAATCCTACTTGCATATAAAGAAGTAGGAATTGTAGTTAACCCTGCCTCTATAGCTAATTTTCACTGCTTAGCATACCTCTTATTAAAGGCTCCCTAGATAATTTATTAGGAGGAATCTAATAATATAATAAACTTCCTTTCTTATGTCTTCTAGGACTATATTAAATATTTTGTCAAGCGGAAAACAACACCCCAAAAGACACGATGCTAGCCTACGGTTGCAAGTAGCGCTATAGCCTACATATAACAAGAGGGGTTAATTATCTTGTTAATATTAATTATAACAATAGCTAGAGATATCTCGTTATATAAAGATACTCTAGATTAAATAGTCTATTAGATTAGAAGTGCTATCTTAATTAAATAAGGGGAAATAATCTTAGTTTATCTTATTATAAGCTTAGGTATTTTCTTAGTAAAACTTAGTAAAACTTAAGGGTAAAATTAAGAATCTTATAGTGTGTGTCCTTAAAAAGAATCTAGCTATAGGCAGTCTCTTTATAGATTAAATAGTCCCCTTACTTAGATAACTAATATTATTATCCCTTATTGTGTTATCTATCTTAATAATCCCTAGCGCTTATTATTATAATTACGTGTTTTCTAGGCGCGTATCTTATAGCATATAACACCTCCCTAGGTATGCACTAGTTATCCCTAACTAAGCATACACACTAATAACTAAAATGCCCTTTAAGTGCGGTTAGTAACTAATACCTAATAGCAAAGGAGGGTATTATTTAATCTAGTATATTTAAGTAAAGGGAGGGGTAAATAAGGAAGGAAAAAGGGAAAAAGAGTAAATAAAAAGAAAGAGAAAGAAAGTAAAAGGGGGAGAAAAAGAGAGGAAAAAAAAAATCTATATAACACCTCCCTAGCTAGAGACCTAAGTTCCTTATCTCCTAAGAGAGTTTTAGTGTCTTTAGCGTTTAAGGTTATGTGGTTAGTAACATTAGTAAGGGAGTATGGATTATAAGTCGCTTAGCTTCTTATTAAGTTACTCTCTTTTCTTAGTTCTTACGCTAATTAATTAATCCTTAAGCACGCTTCCCTTTTTACTAATAAGCTTTAATAATCTTAGCCTATGTTCTATAAGGCACTAAACTAAGTAATACTACAGACATATATGTGAATAACGTTAGTAAGTATATAATAGTTTCTCTTTGCGCTACTCCCTATGCTCTAAGGAATAGAAGGAGATTAATTATTATAGCTTATCTTATATCTTTAAGAGGCTATTAGATTATCCTTTCCTTTGCCTATCTAAGCAAGGTCTTATAGTTATATTCTTACTCCTATCTAATAACTCTATAGATCCTTAGTAATCTTAGCTATTCCCTAATATTTGCCTAAAAAAGTGCGTTTATTACTACTTACTATGCTTAAAAAGCCTTCCTTATAGTAGTGGTTATTTAATCTTCCTTACTACGTTAAAGTGCTTTAAGCTTTATAGTTAAAGATAGTAGCATAACCTTATATCTAATAATAGATAATAATATAGATAAAGATATAAGTAATATCTAATAACTTTTCCTTTCACTTAATCTCTATTCTTCTATATTAATTAAGGGCGGTTTATCTTTATCTTCCTATTATATTTATCTTTCTTAGTCTTATAGCACCTCTTATATGCTAATATTAAAGACCTTAGGGTTATTAGTAAAAACGCGGGCTATAGACTGCTAAAAGTCCTAAACGCAGAGATTGTTGTTTTATGCTATATTAGTATACTATTTAATTAGTTAATTCCTATTAGTAATCCGAAGTTTCTAGGGCATTACTGCTATACTAACAGGCAACCCTTCACTAACTATCTAGGTTATAAAGCGTGGCATTAAGCACTTTATTGTGTTTTATACTAGATAATAAAGGTTAAAATCTTTCTAGTAGCCTAATTCCCTTAGTAACTAATCTCCTATTATAAGCTTATTTATAGCTATGTCTTATAGCACCCTAATAGTTCTCTTAAGTGCTTTGCTATAGCTATATTTTAAGTCTAGGATATTATTAGATATTAACTAATCCTTAAGATATAACTTAAACCGTTAACTAATAATAGAATCCTTACTAAAAGTATATAATTATTTAAGCTTAATATTATACTTATTTAGTGTGTTTTAGTCCTTTGTAATTAGATTAAGTGCTTAGTAACTAACTTAGCAGTGAATTATCTAGAGAAGAAAACCTAGGTATATATATTCGCATTCCTAGTTTCCTTTCTACTCTGTTGCTAGAACTGTAATTACCTTAAAATTATAGGGATAGTTTATAAGTTATATAATCTATCCTTACCTACCTATAAAGTCTATAAAATAAGTTATTCTTCCTTTATCTATGCTATTAAAATAGTATAGGCATCCCTGCTTTCTATTAAATACAAAGGCAGTCTAGTAATTTGTAAAGTAAACAAACCCTATAATAAGGCGCTAATTACTTATGTCTAAGTGAAGGTTAATAGGGTTATACTTAATGCTATACTTAATATTAATAGGTTAATACGCAGTATAAAGCCTTCTAGCCTTTAAACTAATTAATCTTTGTAGTGTTTCTATGTTAAAGTCTTCTATGTTATTAATTTCAAATACTTATAGTAACACTACTACTATTGCTTTAAGACCTTGTTTTATAATCTTCCCTATTGCTATTAGCTTAAACTAATTAAGCTAGTCTTTGCTTAGTATTTTATAAGCCTTCTTTAGGAATTTATAAATATCCATTAGATAACCACGCTATTATGTAGCAGTCTAGCCTAGCCTAATTAGTATTACTAGATTAAAATTATTACTATCCTAATAGACTTTAAACCTTAACAAAGGCTATAGCTAGTCTCTCCGTAGGTAAAATAGAGGTAGCTACTATCTATAAAGATTAGCTAGGTTAACCTTAATAGTGTTACTCTCTCCCTCCCTATAAAAGGAGTTTTTTATCCTATATATTAAAACATAAATATAATACATAGTAAGGCATTTGCTATAGGGAAAGTAAGTAATAGTATTGCTATTAACCTTAGTGTAATCCCCTTTACTTATAATAGATTACTTATACTACTCTATCTTCTAGGTAAGATTAAATAGTTTTTATTAGTTTTAGCTTACTATAACTAAAGGGGAGGGGAAATAAGAGAAGTTAGGTAAGAGATAGTAAGGTTAAAGATTTTAAGAGTTAGGAAGATATATGCTAGTGTAAGAAGTAAGTATGCTAGTGTAAGAAGCAGGTTAGATTAAATAGTTCCTATAGTTCTAACCTCTCTTTTTATGCTTTTCCTAGATCTAGGGATAGTTATTAGTAGGTAGCACTAGTTACTCTTATAAGGTAGCTATCTATTAGGATTAAGTGGCTCCTATAATTTAGACTTTTAGTATTATAAGTTACTTATAGGTAGCCGCTTGCTTATTAGTTATTAACGCCTATTATAGGTGTTATCTTATGACTTAAGACTTTTTAACCCTCTTTTGCTCCTTCTCTTTGCATACCTAACCCTACTATCTCTTACTTTATTTCCTAACTAATTAATTATAGCTAAATTCCTTAATATAACTTATTAAAAGCTCCCTAACGTTACTACTATTATAAGGGCAAGTGTCCCTAAAGGTAAGCTTTTAGTAATAAAGACTATAGACTAGTCTAACTATGCTAAGTTTTTCCTATCTTTCTTTAGAAAAGACTATATTAGTCTTTATTGAAAATGGGAAGGGAATCTAGCTAGAGGGATAGGAAGACCTCCCTACTAGATTCTGATGCGGCGGCTTCTAGATTCACTAGATTATAGCGTATTCTGCAAGATAGAGAGCTTTGATAGTTGAATACAGTTGATTCCTAGCTAAACGGACGATCTGACGAGCAATGAGAGGATTTCTAGTCCCCTCATAGACCTACCGACCGTATCGGAGGATCTAGACCGCTAGAGAGGTCTTAAGAGCTACTTTTTATTTTCCGCAAAACCTATTTGTATAGGAAAAATAAAAAATCAACTCACAGCCATACAAACTAGCTACCTAGGTGCACTAACTAAGCATTTTTAATAGGCAACCCTATTAACAAAATATACCATTAAATCCAGAAAAATTCAAGGATTCGAATAGTATACGTTAGCCTTTTATACGACTACTAGTTGCCTAGTTACAGTCGATTTCAGTTTCCCTATAGGGTAACCTAGTTAGCTTAGTCATACAAGCCCGTGGGTTGGTTGTGGGAACGCAGGCCACAACAAACAACGCTGCAAGCAACGCTTGTAACTAACGTTACAACAACGCAACAAGGCAACTAGTGGGCCTATAAAATAGTGCTATAAATAGCATTATTTTAACACTCCCTCTAGAAAAGTATGAGGTAACTAATTCGATACCTAGACTTAGCTCTTTAATAGATATCTAAGTTAACTATAAATCCAATAATAAATCCAATAATAAATCCAATAACTTTTAGACTAAAAACAGTAAAATCGATAACTTTTAGGCGTAATTCCAGTGTTTTTGTTGATTTTGGGGTTTTTCGACTTTTTAGTTGATTTTGTTAGTTTAGATTAAGCCTTTGTATTCGTAAGGCCTAATAGTTAGATAAATTGTTGAAATTTATCATTGGGCAGGGGCTTAGTTAAACCATCTGCAGGCATCTCTTTAGTATTAATGTAGATAACCTTAGCTATACCCTTCTGTACCTTTTCTCTAGTATAGTTAAATTTTAGCAGGGTATGCTTTATTCTGCTATAAAGAGTAGGGTTATTAGCGGTTGTAATAGCGCCTTAGTTATCACTAAAAATCGGTACTAGAGGTGCTATAGGCAGCTTTATCTCTTTAAAGAGACCGTAAAGCCACTCTAGCTCCCTAATAGCTTCACATAAGGCGTTAGATTTAGCCTCTAATGTTAATAAAGCTATTGTAGTTGCTTTCTTTGATTTCTAGCTAATAGGTCCTTTAGCTAGCTTATAGAGATAAGCATAGGTTGATTTAGAGGACTTATCACCCGCGAAGTCGCTATCACAGAAGCCAATAAGGGTTGCAGAAGCTGTAGTAGCTTTAGACCTTCTATAAGTTATAGAATAACCCATAGAACCTAAAAGGTACCTAAGCAGATGTTTAGAAGCATTAAGGTGCTCTATAAACGGCTTAGATAGCGCTGTGGAAAGCCACTAAACCGGAAAGGCAATATTAGGTCTTGTAAGGAGCATTAGGTACATAATAGTCCCTATAATACTCTGATATAGCTTGTGATTAGGGGGGGAAAGAGGTTTAGTTAGGTAGTCTACCTGTTTTATAATTCCAGGTTATAGAGGAATTTTAACAGGTCTAGCATCTTTCATGTTAAATCTTTCTAGGGCTTCAGAAATATACTAGGACTGGTGGATAGTTAGGGTCCCTTTCTTTCGATTTCTAGTGATTTAAACGCCTAGGAAAAATTCGGCTAGCCCACGGTCTTCTATAGGATAAGCTTTATAAAGTAGCTTCTTTAGCCTATTAATATAAGCTAGATCCAGTCCTATTAGAAGGCAGTCATCCACATAAGTCGCTATATATATAGATATAGTTAGGTTAAAGAAGACAGCTAGGTCGGATATAAGGGGTTAAAAACCTAGCTTCCGAAGAAGGTCCTTTAAAACCTGCTGCCACTCTCTAGAGCTTTGTTTTAATCCATATAACGCTTTTTATAGGAAAATAACCTGCTTTTGAGAGGGTTTATAGCTATACTTCTTAAGTAACTTAGCTACTTTAGGTGTAGAAGACTTGGCAAATTCAGTAAATCCATCAGGTATTTGCATGTAGATAGATTCCTTTAGTGGACTGTTTAAAAAGGCCCCTATAAAATCAACCTATTTAACTTCCCAGTCATTACAAGCCGCTAGGGCTAGTAAAATCCGCCAACTAGGGGGAATGCTAGTTGTAGCGTAGGTTTCGATATAATCTTAACCTTCTATCTGCATAAAACCCTTAGCAACGAGTCAGGCCTTGTACTTTAGAGGATTATTTTCTTTATCCTTTTTAAGCTTGTAAACAAGCCTATTCTTTAGAACCCTCCGGCCCTTAGGAATTTAGTCTATCCCTATAAATTTAAAGGTTCCAGCAGCTAGAAGCTGTTTAAATTCGTTAAAAGTTACATCCATCCATTTTCGACTATCCTTGCTTTTTAAAGCTTGTTTCTAGGTCTTAGGGGTATCCAAATCGTTGTTTTTAGTGGATAATTTAGCTCTTTGTTATGCCTTAAAGCATATCTCCTTAACGTATAAAGATATATTAAAATCATCAATATCCATAGAATCAGAATTAATTAAAGAATCCAAATCTAAAAACGGTTTTTTAATAGCACCCTTATTAGGGGCGCTAGAGCTAGGGCTCTCTAGGGGTAGCGCTAGAGGCATTGCAGGGGTTACAGGCGCTGTGTCAGTCGCCCCAGGGGCTGTTAGTACAGGCGCTGCGGGCGCTGCGGGCGCTAAGCTTTCAGGAGGCTTTAGGTAACTATCCTAAACTTCTAGATTATCTCGTAAGATATCGGCTTCTCCCTCTAAAGGATTAGTCCCTAAAGGCTTAGGGGACCCTACAGAGCCTATATCCTCTATAATTTTAACAAAGCTAGTCTTTATGACTAACCTTTTAGAGGGAATATAAACAAGATAAACAGTAAAACCTAGAGTAGCTAGCAACCAGCCAGGGATAGTCCTAGGGGCTAGCTTTTAAAGCTTAGATCTCTGCTCTGGAGGTATTAGGACCTTACAATAAGACCCTATAGCCCTAATTTTCGAGAAGTCAGGCTTATAGGAAGTCTTAGGCTCTAAATCAGCTAGAAATAGCTACTTAGGGGTTAAAGGTTTAGTTATATTAGCTATGATATTAACTAATTCCACTATGGCTAGAAGGATATAAGACTATAGATATAAGGGTAGCTTAGACCACTAAAGTGTAGCCCTAAGCCAGTCAAGGATAACCCTAATAGCCCTCTCAACTAGCCCATTCTATTCGTGAATATAGGGGCAAGAGGTACTAAAGCAAATTCCCTTAGAAAATAACTATAACTAAAGTTTATTATTGATTTCAGTACCTCCGTCGAAGTGAAGGTGCCTAGGATACGCATTATATCGATTTTTCAGGGCCCTAAAGAAGCCCTTAATAGCTAAAGAAAGGGTTAAACCTTCTTTATTAGCTAATAAAAAGCACCATTTATACCGGGATTTTCGATCAATAAGTATAAGGACTATGGCCTTCTTATTATGCGGTATAGGTTCGATTTTAACCGTATCTCCCTCTAAAATATCTAGAACTCTAGGGGGGTCCTAAATAGGTCGTTTAGTTAGTCTTCTAACAGCTTTAGATTGCATATAGGCTATGCAGTTAAAATCCTTTTCTTTAACGGCGGAAAAATCAGGGATCCCTTTAGCTAATTTCGATGACTTCTTTAGTAAAGGGAGGCCTATATAGCCTAGTCGAATGTGCCAAAGAAGGGCTAAATCTAGTAACTTCTTGTAACTAGAATCTAGCTTTTTAGGGCTATTATCCCCTAGCTCCCTCTGTTGCCAGGCCTCTTGAGAATCACAGGCCTCTGGGGGCAGTAGACGGCCACTATCGTCACCCAAGTCATTAGGGTATAGACCTTCTAAACCCCCTGTAGAAGATGCCTAACTAGGAGCTTCGGTGGGACATAGGGCTAAATCATCGTCTTCTAGCTCTTCGATTCGTTAATATTCCTTAGGATTAAAAGCTAGTTGTGGAATTTAAACCTCTATAGGGTAGGAAAACCCTAATTTAGTCTTATAAGCTCTTAGTTATCATTGCCGTTGTTAGTTACAATATTGAGAGCCCATAAAGGAGAGGTGGGTTAAATGCTTACAGATTGTAGGAGTAGGTTACCCCTTAATCTGTAAAAAGAAGCCGTGTTTAGCAGGTTCTAATAACCCACAGGGGCTTTTATTGGCTAGGAATAGCTAGTCTTTAGCTAGATAACCTCCCTTTAGATAGTGAGATAACCCACTAACTAGGTTAGTATCTATGCCTAGGAAATATAGGGCATCTAGCAGAGCTAAAGGCCTATATTCTAGTGGATTTTTCTTAACTAGAACGTTAAAAATAGCTATGCCTCTTCCTTTAGGATAAATAGGTCCTCCTGCTATAATTATAGCGCTAGTTTCACCTTTCTTTAGAGGTTTAAAGTCCCTAAAAGAAGCCCTATTATTATAAATATGACAGGAAGAACCTGTATTATACAAAAGGGAGTTTTTAACCACATTGTTAGAGTAGCTAAAAGTAGGCTTACTAGTAGTGTTACTAGAAGAGGTACTAGAGGTATCCAAGTCAGACTTAGAATCACTACTATTATCACTGCTAGATTCATCAGAATCTAATTCTTTAACGTATCCCGTGGCTAGGGTATAGCCTAAAGCAAAAGCAGCTTCTTTTCCTTTCTGTTTTTCCCTATTGCTACTCTTTTTCTTCTTTTGCTTCTTTTTAGAGGCCTTAGAAGGGTTTGAATCCTTCTTATCCTGCTCTTTAGTGGCGTTAGAGTCCTTCTTAGGGTTAGGATTAGAAGACTTCTTTTCCTAGTCCTTAGAATTTCCCTTATTATTAGAAGCCTTATAACTAAGGGCTTTAGCTATAGGGGAGGTTTTGTCCCTCTGTTCTTCTAATAAATCCGCCATAAGGAACTGTAAATTTAGGGTATTTATAGGCAGTCCTTATGCCCTAGAAGCTCTGATAGTAAATCTTTGTCTCTTAGCCTAACTAGGAAAGGTCTGCTTTAATGCATTAATATAGTGATTTACTTGATTAATGGGGGCGATCTCTACACTACAAAGTTATAGTCTAGCTAGTAAATTATTAAAATTAGCATTAAAAGCCTCTAAAGATCCCTTATAACTTAAAAAGTTTAGGGAGTGGTAGCTAGCATATAGCGTACCACGCTGGATTTTAGCACTCTGCGAATACTGCCTAATAAGGACTTTATAGGCTTCTTTAGGGGATTTTTGCTAACATATAGCAGCCTGTGGTCCTAGTTAGCAGCTATCTCTTAATATTATTAAAAGAATAGCTTGGTTATAGTTAGCTAGATAGCCTGCTAGGCTTGGATTATCTATAAATTTAGGTAATCCTAGGGCTCTAAATTGTATGCTTAGGGCTTGCTTTCACTAATTATAGTTTTCAGGGCCTTTTAGCTTAGCTCCCTCTGGAATAGAGTGAACCTTCTTATTTAGTTCCTTTATAGCACCTATGTTAAAGGCAGCTTGTAAGTTACTAGAAGGTACGCTCGCAGAAGTAGTAGCTAGGTCTTCTTCTAGAACCTTAGTATTTTCTTCCTTAGGTCTATTAGAAGCCTAAAGACCTTATATAACAGTTATAGTTTGCGTTAATTTCTCTAGAAGATTATTAATGCTAGCCTTGTTTTTAATACGATTTTCCTTGCTATGCCTAATAAAATCAGATAAGGTCTTGCCTTATTATTTAATTTAGCTCTGCATCTATAGCTATAAAGCACTGGCCTAAACAGCTAGTTAACCTTCTATATCTATCCTACTAGGGTCCCTAGGGGGGCTAGAAGACCCTATAGCAGGGGCCTTACCCTTATAACTAGGTGGTGCTATCTTCTAAAAGTCCCTAAAAAGGAAAAGAATCCCTATGTAAAAGCTCTAAATTTGTTCCTATTGCAAATAATACGCGCTAGAAATTGCTTGTGTTACAATCTAGTCGCGTACGTAAATTGTGTGGCAGGGCCGTTTAAGAGGGCAGCCCTTAGGTCTAAAAAGTGGGTCTTTAGTATACGCGGGCAGAAAAATAGCAGAGAGGGGTCTCTAAGAAAATTTTCTTAACACTAAGGATAGGAATCGTAGATAATAGGTATTATAGAAGCCATAACGCAACGCAACGTAATGTATAGTGCGTGCAACGTAATGTAATAGGTTAAAAAGCCTAGTATAAATATACTAGATATCCAATAATTTTAAAGGATGCAGCGTATCTACTATTGTAGATAATATTAAATATAATAGTTATAGTAGTAAATAGGATTACTAAAAAGGTTATGGTTATAACTAGGTAGTTACGGGTTATAATGTGGTGGTTGCGGGTTACGGCTATAGTTGATTTTTAACACCAAAGGTCTGATATTGCAATGCGTGGTACTAGTAAATAAAGAGCTTTAAATTCTAGTGGTTTCCTTTGTAATCTTAAGAGCCCACAGGTATAGTAGGTAGTAACTATACCTAAAATCAAGCAGTAATTATAGTAGAATAACGCAGTAATGTAGTAATCTATAGGCCTTCCGGGCTTATAACCTATTGAAAATAGGAAGGGAATCTAGCTAGAGGGATAGGAAGACCTCCCTACTAGATTCTAATGCGGCGGCTTCTAGATTCACTAGATTATAGCATATTCTGCAAGATAGAGAGCTTTAATAGTTAAATATAGTTAATTCCTAGCTAAACGGACAATCTAACAAGCAATAAGAGGATTTCTAGTCCCCTTATAGACTTACTAACCGTATTAGAGGATCTAGACCGCTAGAGAGGTCTTAAGAGCTACTTTTTATTTTCCGCAAAACCTATTTATATAGGAAAAATAAAAAATCAACTCATAGCCATACAAACTAGCTGCCTAGGTGCACTAACTAAGCATTTTTAATAGGCAACCCTATTAACAAAATATACCATTAAATCCAGAAAAATTCAAGGATTCGAACAGTATACGTTAGTCTTTTATACGACTACTAGTTGCCTAGTTACAGTCGATTTCAGTTTCCCTATAGGGTAACCTAGTTGGCTTAGTCATACAAGCCCGTGGGTTGGTTGTGGGAACGCAGGCCATAACAAACAACGCTGCAAGCAACGCTCGTAACTAACGTTACAACAACGCAACAAGGCAACTAGTGGGCCTATAAAATAGTGCTATAAATAGCATTATTTTAACAGTCTTATATAGATTATTTAATCTTATCTTTAAGTTAATGCTAATAACTTCTATTTTATAGTATAAGTTCCTTTTTGCCTTCTAGGTTTAAAGCAGGATTAATATTAGCACTAGTAGCGTTCTATTATACACTAAGATTTCCCTTTATCTATCTAAGAGTCCCCTAGAGGGAGTACCTCCCTATCTTATTAAGACTATAAAAGGGACTAAATTATTAAAGGAATTTATGCGAAGCTATATTAAATTAGATAGTGCCTTAGCCTTTACTATTAAAAATAATTATTATTCTCTAGTTCTTATACCTACTAAGATAGCTTATCCTAATAGGTACTTTTTGCACGCTCTCTTATAACGTCCTAAACGCTATTAAGCTTTGCTAGTGTCTATGTTTAGTAGATTAAATAGTATATTCTATACCTACTACTTAAACTTATATATATAGTATATTACCTTCTTTAATAAGCATATATGCTTCCTTTTTTATAGATATGTCTTACTCTCTAGGGTTAGTAATAGCGCATATAGCAATTATATCTAGAATAGATCTTATATAGTAAGCTATAAATAGCGTTTTGCGTTAGGGTATTACACTAGATCTTCCTAAGAGTAAGCTCTTGCTTCTTTCTTAG
Organism: Epichloe amarillans; assembly: GCA_024072835.1. Lineage (NCBI taxonomy): Eukaryota > Fungi > Ascomycota > Sordariomycetes > Hypocreales > Clavicipitaceae > Epichloe > Epichloe amarillans. The sequence continues at coordinate 296,751 of CP099637.1, read as the reverse complement.
GAAAAGAGTGGTTTACTAAGGTAGTGGAAGCTCTTTTACTTAACCTAAACACTATTAACCTTAAAAACTCTCCTTACTTAGCAATTAATATACTACCTCCTTTTCTAAACTATTTATAAATACTAGGGGGGGTAGAAAAAAAAGAAATAAGCTAGGTATGTAGTGTGAAATTAGATTTATGCCTTAATTATTTAATCTTTAGTATGCGGAAAGGAAAAAAAAAACAGAATAGTAAGAGAATAAAGGGAATGTTTGTTTAATCTATGCATATATTAGTGTGTCTAAGGGTATTCCTTATATTCTTATGTTTATTTAGCTATAAGGAGGGGTAGTTAGACCTTAATCCCTTAGTATAGACTTCTCTAAGGTGGAAGTTTAACCTCTTTATTGTTAACTATTTAATCTAATATATTATACTAGGATACTGCTAGCATAATTATTAAGACTTCTTAGTTATAATCGCTGCCCTCTTCCCTTGCTTAGCTTTATTAAAGGGCATATAGCTATCTATCTATAGTTAAAGTCTACTAACCTTCTAAATCCGGGATAAACTTCTTAATATAGTCCCTTAAGATTGTTTTTATAAGGTAAACTCTATCTAGTGTCTGTAGATAGTAGGCCCTAGAGATTAGCGCTTGCTTATGAATTTAGAAGGGCCTATTCTATCTTATTACAAGCTTCTTTATTGTAAACATATTAACACTTCTCCTAACGTTATATACTAGCATAAGGTCTCCTAGTTTTAATTAATCCTTCCTTAGAGAGGTAGCCTAATTCTTATTAGTTTATCCTATGAGTTACTTCCTGTTAGGGTTGTGGAGGCTACGGAGCGACATAGGCAATAGAGGCAATAGCATTATGTGTAGTAGGACTTACTTAGGACTTATAGCACCCTAGCTATAAGGTTACTATAAGCTAGTTATATAAGCATAAAGGGGGTATTTAGGCAAAGGTTATATATAGAGAATATAGGAGGCTAGAGATTAAAACCCTTAAGTATTACTACCTAGCTTTAGCTATCTAGCTACTACTTATTTATACTATTACCCTATTCTATTTATATCTAGCCTAGAAGCCTTAATAAGTTAATCTCTCTTTCTTATTAGGGTAATAGGCTATTAGTAAGGTAAGAATATTAGTACTATAAAGAATAAATACTTGCTTAAGGGGTACTAATAACTCTAGAGTAAATATACTATATAAAGGTATACCTATAAATTAAAACTTGCTTCTAAAACGTAAGTCTTCTTATCTAATTACACTAGAGAATTCCTATATATTAAAGCCTATTATTAATAGCAAGGAAGCTATATTAAACTATAGCCTTATATAAGCAAAGATATAGCTATAAATTACTTAAAAGAGGCAAAAACTTAAATAGCTATAGAAAAATTTATAGGAAGTAAATACCTCTCTCTAATTAGTTAATACTAATAAAGGCCTTACTCCTACCCTATAAATACCTTTTACTTAAGACATTACCTCTATTCCCTAGGAAGCACTACCTTTACTAGGACTTTATAAATATAGTATAGTAAAGATATAGCTAAAAGCTCCTATATATAAGGGGGATACCTATAAGAACCTATAGATATTCTTAGCGAATTTAAATATAACCTTTACTATAAATTAAAACATATTTACTAATAATATAACTAAAGTTATATATACTAGTAACTACCTAGTAAATAAGGTAAAGTAATAGTAAATACGCTTTACTACTATAAATAGTTATATAGATTACTAAAGCTATACTTAGGTAGAGTTTATCTAATAGCTAAAAACTAGAGAAATAGATAAAAATAGTTACTACCTAAAAGCTATAGGAACACTACTAACCCTTTACTAAGGTAAGGATTAGTTATTCTAGACTTTTATTAAAGTCTAGGGGAAGGTAAAGGTAAAATTACCTAAGCCTATACCTAAACCTCTAAGAATTACTTAGTTTATATAATGCCTAAATAGCACTATAAAGAAGCAGGTATTTAGCTAAGAGTACCCTATAAGTTAGAATTACCTTATTAGCTAAGAAAAGAAAGTAAAAGTAATAACTAGGGAAAAGAAAGGGATCCCTTATAAAGGCTACTAAGGAGGTAACTAAGGAGGTAACTAATAGAAAAAAAGGAACTACTTAGTATCTCTAGAAAAAGAGCTATAGAAAGGACACTATATAGGAGTAAGGGGCTTACTAGTCTATTATAAGTGTAGGAAACTAAGCTACCTATTAACTAAGTATACTAAACTAGACTATAGCATTTACTAAAAAAACACCTACACTACTAAGATATACTAAGCTAGCACTAAGTAAGCTAGGAGCTACTTAAACGTAAATAAGACCCTAATTAGCGTAGTAAAACCCTAGGAAAACGCTCTTAATATAACTTAACTTAATAAGAATAGTCTCCTAGACCTATAAATTTATATAGATATTAAGTTATATTAAGATAACCACTAGGTAGTAGTGCTAACGCTATTTAACCCTAGTACTACATATTCCTTAATTTACCCTAATATACTAATAGACCTTAATTAGTTAAAAGTATAACCTTATAATAATACGCTTAAGAGTGTATTAGGTAATATTATACTATATTAAGGGATTTTAAAGAAAATAGTGTTAGTTAGGGATAGCATAGGCTATATAAAAAATATACTAACTTAGCTACTATATTATAAATAGTAGCAAAAAATTAGTTTTAGGAGTTAATTAGGTAAGAGAGTATAAGCCTATAATAATATCTTAGAAAGATAGACTTTAGAGATACCCTATAACAAGGGGATATATCTTATTAGTAGTAAGGTTATAGGATAGTTAAAAAGTAGTAAAATATATATCTATTATAGTAGTACTTAACCTATAGGTAATGCATATAATTAGATATATAGCTACTATTAGACCTATAGCAAACAAAGATAAAGGAAGTAGTAATAGTGTAATAATAAAACTAGCTAATAAACCTAAGAAAGTAAAACTTCTAGAAGCTTATAAGGAGTTTAAAGATATGTTTTTAAATAAAGAGGCTAGCACCCTTCCTAGCTTAGGTAGCTATATACATGCTATTAAATTAGAAGAAGGAAAAGCATTACTATAGGGGCTAATATATAACCTAGCTAAGAAAGAGTTATAGGTGCTTTATAAGTACCTAGTGACTGCGTAGGAATATAAGTAAATCTAAAGATCTATTAGCCTAGTAAGCGCCCTAATCCTTTTTATGCTAAAAAAAGGGGGAAAGCTATAACTATATGTAAATTATAGGGGCCTTAATAAGATTATAGTTAAAGATAAGGCCCCTTTACCCCTAATATTAGAAATCTTAGATTAACTAGGGGGTGTAAAGATTTTCATAAAGTTAGACCTTAAAGATATATACTATTAGCTATATATTCGTAAGGGTAATAAGTGGAAAATAGCCTTCTAGTGTAAATATAGTTACTTTAAGTATCTTATAATACTATTTAGGCTTATTAACGCGCTAGCATCCTTCTAAGAGTATATTAACAAAGCTTTAGAAAGCCTTAATAACCTTATTTGTATTATTTACCTTAATAATACCCTAATATTTAGCTATAAGATCTTAGAGTATAAAGGTAATATTAAGAAGATCCTTAAGAGATTTTAGAAGGCTAACCTTTTTATTAATTTAGATAAGTGCTAATTCTCTATTAAGGAGGTTAAATTCCTTAGTTACGTAATCTTACTAAAAGGAATCTTAATAGACCTAAGTAAGGTAAAGGTAATTACAATATAGCTAATACCTATCTACGTGTTTAATATCTAATCTTTCCTTAGCTTTACTAGGTTCTATAGGTATTTTATTAAGTTATATAGTAAAATAGTTATCCTATTAATAAACTGCCTATAAGGGAACTAACTAGCGAATTTTAAGCTAGATAATAGTAAGCTAGTAGCGTTTAGGGAACTATAAAAGCTATTCTAGGAGACTCTGATTTTAGTCCACTTTAATCTAATATTACTACTATAAGTAAAGACTAATGCCTTTAGATACGTAATTAAAGCTATCCTTATAATATTAGTGCTAGGTAGCTAGCACCCTATAGCGTTTATATTAAGGAAATTAAAGGACGCTAAATTACGCTATATAACACTAGATATAGAGCTACTAGTAATTTAGGAGGCTTTTTAGACTTAGAGGCACTAACTTGCTTACTTAGCGTACCTAGTTACTATAATTACAAATTACCTAAATTATAAGTACCTTATAACAAAGCCTAAGCTAACTAGTTACTAGGTTACTGCGTTAGATAAGCTATGCCTATTTAACTTTACTATTAAACACTAAGTAAGGAAGCTAAATCCTACTAATCCTTTATTATAAAGGTTAGACTATATTAGTAAGAAAAGGAAAGCTAAGGCTTTTATATCTTAGTTACTAACCTTTCTTGCTAAGTTTACTACTATTAGGCTATAGGGGCGCCATATTAGTAATAGCTTAACTACTAGTTAGGTATATCTATAGTGTGTTAGGTTTATAGTTAAGAAGCAGTGTAAGAGTAATAGTAACTTAGTAAGTACCCTATATCTACGCTTACTACCCCTTAATAGTAAAGCAATAACCCTAATAGTAGGTAGGAGAACCTCTTTTATATTAATCTTTACTAGGCTAGGTAAAAGGCCTAAGCGCGCGGTAATAGAGCTACAAGATTATATGCGAGATTATAGCAATTAAACCCTACTAGCTAGTTTAAGAACCTTTGCTATGTTAATCTCTACTAGGTTAGTTAATTTATCTAAGAGCGCTACTAAGGAGCTACTAGGCTATAGTAGTATTATAATAAGAATCTTAGTGGTTTAGAGAACCTCTTCTAAGTTTAACTCTAACGTTAGGAGTAAGGCAGCGGAATTAGAAGCCCTAATTTAAGTCTTATTATTAGAAGCGTAGTAAGGGGATGCCTTTATTACGTAGCAGAAGTTATTGCTAATAAGTAGTGACTTTAGTGTGTTAGGACTATAGTTAATTAGTCTCTCTAAGCTAGAGGCTAGAGAGCTATAGATATAGACTATAAGATTCTCTAAGTTACTAATGTATAAAAATCATGTTTTTATCCCACTAGGATTATAAAAAGAAATTTTACTATTAACCTATAATAATCCTATAGTAAGTTATTAGGGGGTTAGTAGGACTCTCTATTATATTATAGGCTAGTATTACTAGCTATTAATAAAGAAAGATATTAAGGTATATATTTAGTCTTATATTAATTATTAAGTTTTAAAGCTAAGGTTATATAAACCTTACAGTAAGTTAGCTATGTTACTAGTGCCTAATTACCCTTTCTAAGAATTATTAATAGACTTTATTATAGGCTTACTACTAGTAAAGGATTAGAAGTTTTAGTTATATAACGCGATTTTAGTTATTATAGACTAATTCTTAAAGTATAGTATTTATATACTAGTGTCTATATGCCTAACTAGTAATAGCCTTACTATAGTGTTCCTTAAGAATGTTTTTAAAGACTATAGCGCCCTAGAAGGTATTATTATAGACTATAGGTTAATATTTACTAGTGAATTCTAGAGGACTTTCTGCTACCTTATTATAATAAAGTGGTAACTAAGCACTGTATTTTATCCCTAGATAGATAGGCAAATAAAGTAATTAAACTAGGTTCTTAAGTATTATTTAAGAGCCTATGCGTGCGCTAAATAGGATAATTAGGTAGAATATTTACTAATAGCATAGTTTACCTATAATATAAGTAAGTATAGCAGTTATAGCCTAACGCTAGTAAAGGCACTATAAGGGTATAACCTAAGGGGACTATATTAGGCTATCCTAATGCCTAACTTAGTAAATAACTAGGTAGAAAATAAAGTCTTAGAATTAAGATAAAGATACTTAGAGATTAAGTAGCTACTTTATAATATATAAGTATAGTAAAAGAAGTATTATAATTATAAGAGAATACTAATAGAGTTTAAGGTTAGAGACTATGTTTTACTATTTACTAAGAATATTAACCTAAGATAACTAAGCTAGAAGCTTATAGCTAAGTACCTAAGTCCCTATAAAATTAAGAAGGTAGTTAGAAATTATAGCTTAGCCTATTAATTATAATTACTAGCTAGCTTAAGGCTTTATAATATATTTAATATTATAAGCCTTAAACTATTTAGAGGGGATCTTACTAGCTATATAAATATGTCCTTACTATAAGATAATATTAAAGAAAATAAAGAAAAGTTTAAGGTTAAGAGAATTATCTTATATTAGTATAATAGAAAATAGCGGAAATTCTTAGTAAAATAGAAAGGCTATAATAGCTTAGAGAATTTATAAGTGTTAAAAAGAGATTTTGTTATAAGGGATATTATAAATAATTATAAGTAGTAATTAAGTAGCTAGTTTGCAAAGATATTATTACTTTAGTAATTTAATATATAAAATTTTATAATATAAAAAAGTTATATTCTCTTAAAGCAAACTACCACGTAGCTACTAAGCACCTATTACTCTATTATTATATTTACCCCTATATTTTCCTTTATAATAGCTATAGGAGCTTTATTATTAGAGAACCTCTCCTTATCCCTATAAATAAAGGAATAAAGCTTCTTAGGGAGCTTAGAGGGGCTAATACATATAGGGAGCTATAAAGCGTATGCTATAAACTAGCTATAAGTTAGTAAAGTAAAAGCTACGCTAGAGATAATAGGACTTACTATAGGGGTATTTTAAGCTATAAAGCGTAAGCTATTAGCAATATTAATTTAGACCTTAAGGTTAGTAGTATTAAATAACTATAATATTACTGCTTACTTATTAGTATTTGCCTTATAAGTAGCCTCTGTAGTTAAATAAGCCTAACAAACTCTCCTATAGTAATTAGCATTCTTTATAGTAAGAAGAGTATTATGTAATTTACGTTTTGCATACACTAAAGCCTAGTAATAAGTTAGCTCTAACTAAGCTACTAGAATTAATAATCTTACTAGGGATAGATAGTAATAGGTGCTATTAGGAACCTCCTTTATAACTTTAAAAAACTTATAATAAAGTATTGTAATTCTTATAGGACACTAATAATAGGTTAGCTAGCTAAGAGCAGTGGCCTTAAAGGGGCACTTATACTAGCATATGTTTTGTTGTTTTTTATATAGTAAGCACACTTTAAGGAATTACCTATCCTAAGTTAGTATTATAAAAGTAGGAGAGGAGTAGCTTAGTTATACTAGGGGAATAATAGCACTTATTAGGAATTAGCTTCCTTTTTATAATATACTAAGGTTTAGCTTTATTATCTTTAGGGGTAATTTGCTAAATCGCTACTTACTAACTATAGTAAAGGCAGGGAATTTTAATTATACTGCTTAGCAAGTTAGTAGCTATAACACTATAAATAAGAGGTAAACTTACACGGATATTTTTAAGGCACACAAAGCCCTCTTATAAGGGGATTTATCTAGGGTAGGCACTAAGGGTCCTAGAGTTATTAGGCAAATAGAAGATATTATAACCTATCTATAAGTTAGTAGTAAGTAAGTAAGAAGCAAAGCAGTAAGATACTAACTATAACACTAACTATAAGAAGCAAAGAGATAATAAGATAATAAGGAGGAAAACTCTAGATAATATTAGTAACTACTAGGTAGTAGTAGTAAGAACGCTGCTATAGGACTAGTAAGGCTAACTTATAAATTTAATATTAAAAAGTAAGAGGGATAAGGAGGAAAGGAAGAGAAAAAGGAGGGGAAATTTAGTCTTTTTTATATTAACCATAGACCCCTTAAGTAATCTACGCGGGCAGTGAAAGTAAGCTATAGGTTAAAAAGCTAGCGTTATAGCTATTAATAGCTAAAGTTATAGCTAACTACGTATACCTAGCAAGCTTGTAGTAACTTTGCTAGAACTTATAATTAAATACACCCTAATATATAGTGTCTAATACCCTATCCTTTTTAGCTAATAAGGAAATATAATATAGGGTATTCACTTTTATAGGACTAGTAGGAATAAGGATATAGGCATTTATAAAGTAACTCTATAGCTATAACTATATTATAACTAGAAGCTTATAGGTAAGGTAAGGAACAATAGCTAGACCTATTATTAATAAGGCTATTATCTCCCTATGTCTTACGTTAGGATATGTAAGGTAAGAATCATATAGGAAGTTTAAAATAGCGAGTTTATACTAATTAGGTAGTAAGTATAATTAAGGGTAATTATAAAGTAAAGGGGGTACTATATTAGGGTTGTGGAGGCTATGGAGCAATATAGGCAATAGAGGTAATAGCATTATATATAGTGGGACTCACTTAGGACTTATAGTGCCCTAGCTATGAGGTTACTATAAGCTAGTCACGTAAGCATAGAGGGGGTATTTAGGCAAAGGTTACACATAGAGAATATAGGAGGCTAGAGATTAAAACCCTTAAGCATTACTACCTAGCTTTAGCTATCTAGCTGCTACTTATCTATACTATCACCCTATTCTATTCACATCCGGCCTAGAAGCCTTAACACTTAAGTTATATTCTAGAGTCCTTTTTACTAATATTGCTACTTTATTGCTTAGAACACTACCTTAATGCCTTTATAGCTAAGCTTCTTATAAATTGCCTTAACTATTACGCGTTATTGCTTAGGTATGTTAATAACTAACGCTAGTCCCTTTATAATTCCTATTAGTCTTTTCTAAAGGCAACTGTTTTCTAGAAAGAACTTTTTAGCTTTATTTCGTAGCTTCCTATAGTCTCCTACGCTAAGATTAATTAGTCTCTAGAGGGTTAATAAGAAATCGATTACTTAGCGTATCTTGCCTAAGTAATCTTTCTTACTGCCTTCTTTAATCTTAATGCTATTTAGGTGTAGATTAATAAAGTCTTTAATATCCCCTTTAACCTCTTAATCTAATTAATCTAATAGTTTAGGACCCTTTCTAGATAAAGCGTTTGTAATTTAGTTCTTTTTGCTAGGAATATATTATATAGAAAAATCAAAGAGTAGTATATAGCTAATCCACTATGTAATAAGGGCTCTAGGTATATTATTAACGGTGCTATTAAGCTAGTGCATAAGGACTTATAAATCTGTCTCTAGTATAAAAGGGACTCTATAGAGATAAATTCATAGCCTTCTTAACGCGTAGATAACTGCCTAGCATTCTCGCTTAGTTATATTATACTTAGCTTTAGTAATAGTCTAGGTGCTGCTTTTGTATTAAATAGGGTGGCATTTACCCTTAACTATTTACAGCAGTGCAGCCCCCTATTTAAGCAGGCTTGCGTTAACTATAAGGATAATTTCCCTAAAACCTAGTCCTAGATTAAGTGAAATAAGAATTAGGGCTATAGTTATTACCTTTTTTAGGATATCTATAGCTTCTTACTATTCTAGACCCTATACCTATTCTATCTTCTTCCTAAGTAAAATTACTAGTGGCTTTGCCTTTTATATATAGTGCTCTACCTAGATATAGTAAACTCCTATTAGTCTAACAAAAGAACATACCTTAGATAGGTCCTAGCAAACTATCTATTCTAGGATCTTTGTTATTTTTGCTTTAGTTAGTTTCTGTCCGTTTATCTTACATATAAACCCTATAATTTTTGCTAACTTCTAGTAAAACTTTGATTTTAATGCTAAAGCTATGTAACTAGAGAGTTTAATATTAACTAGAACTTTATTAATATTAATTAAATATTCTAGCATATATCTACGCACTCTAGGCATAACTTCCTCCTTATTATATATTATAGTTAGGCCTTTAACTATAATGTTATCTAGGAATAGTGCGTAAGTTTTAGGGATTAAGTTAAATAGGATTCGCCCTATAATTCTAATAAATTAAGCTACTAAATTAGTAGCTCCTTAAGGTAGGCAGTAAAGTTATAAAAGCCTAACTATAGTAGAGATTATAGTTATATCCCTACTCCTTTCTACTAGTTCTACTTAGTTATATCCTAATAGCAGATTAATAATAGATAAAATTTTATATATCGCAAAGCTCTTACTAAATGCCTTCGCTCCTTAGGGGATTAGAGCGTCTTATATTATTACTTTGTTATATTTAGTGGCTAATAGGATTAGGCAAATCCCCCTATCCTTCTTTATAACAAGGAAATACAGATTCCTATAGGAGCTATAGCTTTCCTCTAGATATCTATATTTTAGCTTCTTTTTTAGTAGATTAACTAGTCTTCCTTATAACCTAAGAGGTATTAGGATAGAACTAGCTTGCTATGCCTTATGCTTAATAACCTTTATAACCTAAAGTGGTGCGATTAGTAGGTTAACTTTCCTATATTCTAATAAGTCCCACGCTAGCGCTGCTTCTTAGTTATAAAGGATTTCTTTAAAAACATTAACTTCTTCTTATATTAGATATTCTTATACCCCTTTAACTATCTAATCTAATTGTTCCTAGGTTATTCTAAAACCTTAAGGGTTTTCGCTAAACTACCTAGTAATAAACTTGCTATACTTTCTAGATATATCTAAACGTGACTTTGCTTCTTCCTATTTCTTTGTCTTCTATTTTAGGTCTCCTTCTAGGGTTAACCTATTAGAAGGTATATTATCGCATGGATAAATCTTATTAGCTTTGCATTTATACATTATGTTTATTATAAGATTAGGTGGTTTTAGTTGCTATAGGGGTTAGAAATCCTTTGTAATTGCTTTAAGTTATTAGGAGTGGTTTATTATTATATTCTAAACCACTTCCTATAGGATACCTATTCCCTCCCTAGTTATAATAGGGACTAGCTACTTATCTTAATTTAGTTTTACTTCTAGTCCTTTGTGAACTATTTAATCCTTCTCTTCCTTAACTATAGGATAGCTAAATATAATAATATTAATTATAGGTTACTAGGCTAGTTAACTACTAGTGTATTGCTACTAAATACTCCCTATAACCCTTAAGACAATAACCATATCCCTAAAGTAATACTAAGTAAAGAGCTTACTGCTTCTTAAATAGTTAAACTATATTTATAATAGCCTAAAGAATAGTATCCCTAGAATTAAGCTTACATTAACTAAATTCGGACTAATATAGAAGTTAGTAGGTATCTAGATATTCCCTAGATAGAGCTTTATTTAGACCTCCCTAATTATCTTAATCCTATGCAACGAAAATATGTGGTGTTTGTTATATCTATAGGATAGATCTTAAGCCCTAAGTGCCTAGCAATGCTCTTAGTAATTACATTCCCTTAAGAACCTATATTAATAAGTCTAGGGAGAAGCTCCCCTTTAGGGTTATTTAAGCGGACCTATAAGTATAGTAAATCCTATAATTAATTAACTATAGCCCGTGGCTTTATGATTGCATTTAGCATAAAGCTTGCCTTAGAAGGCTTACTCTAAACTTATTATAGCTTTTCCTATTAAACTTAGGCTTCTAGTTATTCCTAGATCCGTTTCTATAAGGTAGCGTTAATCTTAGGTGGCTAAGCTAAAGCTATCTTTAGTGGTTTTTTCTTAGCCTTTACCTTATTTTTCTTATTCTCTTAAAGGGCCTCCTTTATTGTTTAGATAATGGAATTAATCTAGTGGTTATAATTAATTAGTCTTAAGCTTGTTTTTGCTCTAAATATCTTTAAAGGGGGTATAGGTCCTAGTATATCCCTGTTGTAATAATAGATATTCTCTATGCCCTTTGCTTGCAAAAGGCATTTATTGCTAACTGCCTTTGCTAGCGTTAGCATAATATAATAAATGTCCCTAAAGGGCACCCTAAGCTTCTTCTAGAAGACCTTATTATATAGTTAGTCTAGAATTCTCTAGCCTACCTTACCTAATAGGTCTTTCTTCCCCTTTGCTAAGGTCTCTTTATCTTTATTAAGCTGCTCTTAAACCTAATAATCCTATTTGTTGCTTTTTATAATTTCTTTAATACATGCTTGCTTTACTGCCCTTTCCCTAAGGCTTATGACTTTTGTAATATAAGCATTTACCTCTTTATTCTCTAAGCTTAATTTCTTAAACTTAATAGCTAAGACTACTCCTAATAGACTCTTTAGGATTAAGGTTACCTAGTTTACCCTTTCTAAATAGTATTTAGCAGGATTAAACTAGTTTTCTATTTAATTAAAGATATTCTATTTATCTAGAGTTATATCCTAATCCTTTCCTCTATAGGGTTTATATTCCTTAATCTAAGGTATTATATAGGTAATTCTACTGTCTAGGAAGTATTTAACCTAAAATATAGCTAGTCTTTGTGTATAACTGCTAATAGTAAGAAACTTTAAAAGTAAGATAGGCGGTATTATCTAACGTTTTGTATTATCTCTAATTGCTAAAATACAAATAGCTAGGTTATAGATAGCGAATTTTGATATTTTATTAAACCCTAGTGTGTTACACTTTATAGCTAAGTAAGAGTTATTATTGTAATAATAACATTAGTTTAACTATTATCCTCTCCTAGCTATTATATTAATGTTAAAGATACGCTTATTATCCTAATTAAATAATCTAATGCTATTTAGCTAGTAATTACGTTATTATAGGTTAATATTATACTTTCGCTTAAGCTATTTTGTAATATTAATCTCCTTACTTACCTAAGCTATAACTATAATTTTTAACTTAGCTAATTATTTTGTTAAGTTATCTATTTAATCTTAGTATTTCGCTAGTCTAGGAGTTCTATCCTTCTTTATTTTATTATAAGAAGTGTTAGTTTCTCTCTTTTATTTAGTGGGCTTTAATACTACTATATAGTTCCCCTAGTTAGCCTAGCGAACACTAAGCGCTACTTAATTAAATAGTCTCTAGCTTCTTAGGTTTAGTTTAGCATTATCTAAATAATGCCCTCTTAAGTTAGAGATCTTAGGGTCCCTATTTCTAAGCTCTAATTATATTTAAATATGCGCGTTAAGTGCTATCTAAAGCGTTTTTATATTATATAACTAGGACTTCCTTATGTATATACCCTTTTTAATCTATAAAGCTTAAGATTAAATAGTTAGGGAGGGCCTTATAGATATAGTTTAACTAGGTTATTATTATTTGCTATCCCTTTAGGTTTGCATTAGATATTAAAGCTTAATGCTTCTATAGCTAGTAGTAAGTGTCTTTAATGGATTTTAGTTATATAAGATTAAGGTCCTTAAGTTATCCCCTAGCGCTTTCTATCTAGTCCTAACTTATAGTATTAAACTAAAGGAGTATTTCTTCCTTTAATTCTGCCTAAGTGCGTAACGCTATTAATATCTTAACTACTTATTAAAGCTAGGGGTTAACGTCACGCTTAAGTATCTTACACTAATTCTTTTTAGGGATGTATATTGCCTTTATCTTAGCCTTAAAGTCTTTAATAAAATTAGCAATATTTTCTCCTATAAACTACTAAATATTATACCTATTTTATATAGTAATAAGGGATAATTAGCAAGCTATTGTTTCCCTAAGGATCTTCGTAAAGGTCTTTGCGTTAAGCCCTTTAAGGGGTTTAGAGGCTTTCTCCTTAATATTAGGGTCCTTCCCTAATGGCCTATTAGCGTGGCCACGAGTTAGTGTTAAAACTATCTCTAGATTAGATAGTTCCTTAGTTGTAATTAAGGTACTTAGTAATAGCGAATCCTATAACTCTTTTAGATAGCTTAGCTACTTAGTAAACCTTACTTTACTTAATTAGCGGGAATAAGATAAGGTAAGATAATTAGACATAGAGTTAGATAATAGTGCTTTTAATTAATCTTATAAGAGAGTAACTATTTAACTAAAAGCTTTAATTCTAGAGAGAACTTTATAGGAAAAAGGTTTCTATAAGGTAGTATCTATAGTTATAAATAATCTATAAGCAAGGACTACTAATATAATTACATAGCTCTTTGTGATTACCTATAAGATCCTAACGCATAGCTAAATTATTACAAAATTAGCTATAGGTCCTAAGATTAAATAGTTTGTAACGCTAAACAGCGGTTTTTATTTTAAATCCTTATATTTAGAGAGTCTTAGTAAGGGCTTAATAGCTTAGCTAGTATTTATAAGGTATTTTCCTAAGCTAGTTAGCCTTGTATCTAATGTCTCCTTATAACGCAATTTCCTTTCCTTACACTAGCTTAGTTCCTTTGGATTAGCTAGCCTCTAACTTATGCCTTAGCTTCTCTAAGGCCTAGGGTTAGGTTTTTAATTTATATTATAGTATAGGGAAAAACAAAATAAAGGGGTCTTTGCGTAATCTAGTTTAGTGTTAGCTAAGAACTATAGCTAAAAGCACGCTTCTAATTAATCTTAGTCTGTAGCAAATTAAATAGAAAACGAAAGTCCTAGGGGTTTAAGACTACGTTTCTCTACTAGTTTTGTTAAGCGGAAAACAATACCCTAAAAGACATAATGCTAGCCTATGGTTATAAGTAGCGCTATAGCCTACATATAATAAGAGGGGTTAATTGTCTTGTTAATATTGATTATAATAATAGCTAGAGATATCTTATTATATAGAGATACTCTAGATTAAATAGTCTATTAGATTAGAAGTGCTATCTTAATTAAATAAGGGGAAATAATCTTAGTTTATCTTATTATAAGCTTAGGTATTTTCTTAGTAAAACTTAGTAAAACTTAAGGGTGGAATTAAGAATCTTATAGTGTGTGTCCTTAAAAAGAATCTAGCTATAGGCAGTCTCTTTATAGATCAAATAGTCCCCTTACTTAGATAACTAATATCATTATCCCTTGTTATGTTATCTATCTTAATGATCCCTAGCGCTTGTCATCGTGATCGCGTGTTTTCTAGGCGCGCATCTTATGGCACACAATATAAACCTAAAGGCTTTAGGGGGAAGAAGCATATGCTACACGCTATTAATGTTTATACACGATTTCACTAGGTAATCCTAACTATTAATAAGTCTAGCGTAGTTAAAGCTATATAGGCTTAGAAGGCTACTATTAAAAACGCAAGCAATAGATTTACTATTAAATGCTTCTATATAGACAATATAACTAAATTCCTTAGAGAGAAGTTTAAGACCTTCTATTAGAAAGAAGGCATTATCTATTAGACTAGCGCTCCTTACGTTCTAGCTTATTAGGGTATTATAGAACGCGCTAGCTAAACCCTTATAAAGACAGCAAGAGCCTTAATAATTAAAGCGAAATTACTAGAGCTTCTTTAGCTATATATAATAAAGCATGTAGCTAAAATCACTAATTTATTGCCTACACATAGTAATAAGAATAACTAGTTACCTTAGCAGGCTTTATTTAACGCTTTAGGCCTTAATAACACCGCATTAATCTAACACTTACGCACCTAGGGATGTATTATATACGTATAAATTCCTAACAAACGTTATATTTAATCTTAGAAGATAGCACTAAGGGCTAAGAAAGGTTAACTCGTGGGCATAGATAGTCCTAAATATCACCTATATAAGGTCTAGATCCCTAAGGAGCAGAGAGTTATTTAAGTATAAGATATTTACTTTAATAAGACTAACTTACCTATACCTCTTAAAGATAACAAAGTTATTTATATCGCGGATCTAATTAATCCTTCCTTTGCTAAAGAAGGCCGCTAAATTATTAACATTCTAACTACTAGTTAGGAGAAACCTTAACTATAGGAGAAAGTAACTCTAGGTAAGAAAGCAGTTTGCTTTAAGGAAAGCTTATTAAGTATCTTAGAAATAGATAAGAATTACTACTCTTTTAAGGAAGAGAATAATTCTCCCCTCTTAGAGAAACCTAAAACCCACCTTCTAACGCTATCTAAGAGTCCTCTATAATAATAGGAATGGCGTTAACCTAGGGCCTTCCTAGATAAGGAAGCTAAAGATAATAATAACTAGGAGGTCTATTAATAACTTAAATCTAAAGCCACGCTAAGATAATCGCTCTAAAAAGATATGCGATAAGACTATCTTAAAATTTAGACCTTAGGAAAGAAGAAAGCTCTTCCTAAGGGCTCTTATTAATTAAACTGTTAGGGTTGTGGAGGCTACGGAGCGACATAGGCAATAGAGGCAATAGCATTATGTAAAGTAGGACCCACTTAGGACTTATAGCGCCCTAGCTATAAGGTTACTATAAGCTAGTTATATAAGCGTAAAGGGGGTATTTAGGCAAAGGTTACATATAGAGAATATAGGAGGCTAGAGATTAAAACCCTTAAGTATTACTACCTAGCTTTTGCTATCTAGCTACTACTTATCTATACTATTACCCTATTCTATTTATATCTAGCCTAAAAGCCTTAATAAGTTAATCTCTTTTTTCTATTAGAGTAATAGGCTATTAGTAAGGTAAGAATATTAGCACTATAAAGAATAAATACTTACTTAAGGGGTACTAATAACTCTAGAGTAAACACGCTATATAAAGGTATACCTATAGATTAGAACTTACTTTTAGAATATAAGTTTTCTTATCTAACTACACTAAAGAATTCCTATGTGTTAGAGCTTATTATTAATAGTAAGGAAGCTATATTAAACTATAGCCTTATATAAGCAAAGATATAGCTATAAATTACTTAAAAGAGATAAAAACTTAAATAGCTATAGAAAAATTTATAGGAAGTAAATACCCCTCCCTAATTAGTTAACACTAATAAAGGCCTTACTCCTACCTTATAAATACCTTTTACCTAAGACACTACCCCTATTCCCTAGGAAGCATTACTCTTACTAGGACTTTATAAATATAGTATAGTAAAGATATAGCTAAAAGCTCTTATATATAAGGGGGATACCTATAAGAACCTATAGATATTCTTAGTAGATTTAAATACAACCTTTACTATAGATTAAAATATATTTACTAATAATATAATAAAGGTTATATATACTAGTAGCTACCTAGTAAATAAGGTAAAGTAATAGTAAATATGCTTTACTACTATAGATAGTTATGTAAATTACTAAAGCTATACTTAGGTAGAGTTTATCTAATAGCTAAAAACTAAAGGAATAAATAAAGATAGTTATTACCTAGAAGCTATAGAAATGCTACTAACCCTTTGCTAAGGTAAGGATTAGTTATTCTAGACTTTTATTAAAGTCTAGGGGAAGGTAAAAGTAAAATTACCTAAGCCTATGCCTAAACCTTTAAGAATTGCTTAGTTTATATAATACCTAAATAGCACTATAAAGAAGTAAGTATTTAGCTAAGAGTACCCTATAAGTTAGAACTACCTTATTAGCTAAGGAAAGAAGGTAAAAGCAATAACTAGGGAAAAGAAAGGGATTCCTTATAAAGGCTACTAAGAAAGTAACTAAGGAGGTAACTAATAAAAGAGAAGAAACTACTTAGTATCTCTAGAAAAAAAGCTATAGAAAAGACACTATATAAGAGTAAGGGGCTTGCTAGTCTATTATAAGTGTAGGAAACTAAGCTACTTATTAACTAGGTATACTAAACTAGACTATAGTATTTACTAGAAAAACACTTACACTACTAAGATACACTAAGCTAGCACTAAGTAAGCTAGGAGTTACTTAAATGTAAATAAGACCCTAATTAGTGTAGTAAAACCCTAGGAAGACACTCTTAATATAACTTAACTTAATAAAAATAGTTTTCTAGACTTATAAATTTATATAGATATTAAGTTATATTAAGATAACCACTAGGTAGTAGTGCTAATACTATTTAACCCTAGTGCTATATATTCCTTAATTTACTCTAATATACTAATAGACCTTAATTAGTTAAAAGTGTAACCTTATAATAATACGCTTAAGAGTATATTAGGTAATATTATACTATATTAAGGGATTTTAAAGAAAATAGTGTTAGTTAGGGATAGCATAGGCTATATAAAGATATACTAACTTAGCTACTATATTACTAATAGTAGCGAAAAATTAGTTTTAGAAGTTAATTAGGTAAGAGAGTATAAGCCTATAATAATATCTTAGAAAGATAAACTTTAAAGACACTCTATAATAAGGGGATATATCTTATTAGTAGTAGGGTTATAGGATAGTTAAAGAGTAGCGAAATATATATCTATTATAGTAATACTTAACCTATAGGTAATGTATATAATTAGACATATAGCTACTATTAGACCTATAGTAAATAAAAATAAAGGAAGTAGTAATAGTATAATAATAGAACTAGCTAATAAACCTAAGAAAGTAAAACTTTTAGAAGCTTATAAGGAGTTTAAAGATATATTTTTAAATAAAGAGGCTAGCACCCTTCCTAGCTTAGGTAGCTATATATATACTATTAAATTAAAAGAAGGAAAAGCATTACTATAGGGTCTAATATATAACCTAGCTAAGAAAGAGTTATAGGTGCTTTATAAGTACCTAGTAATAGCGTAGGAACGCAGGTAGATCTAAAGATCTGTTAGCCTAGTAAGCGCCCTAATCCTTTTTATGCTAAAAAAAGGGGGAAAGCTATAACTATATGTAAATTATAGGGGCCTTAATAAGATTATAGTTAAAGATAAGGCCCCTTTACCCCTAATATTAGAAATCTTAGAGTAACTAGGGGGTGTAAAGAGTTTTATAAAGTTAGACCTTAAAGATATATACTATTAGCTATATATCTATAAGGGTAATAAGTGGAAAATAGCCTTCTAGTGTAAATATAGTTACTTTAAGTATTTTATAATGCTATTTAGGCTTATTAACGCGCTAGTATCCTTCTAAGAGTATATTAATAAAGCTTTAGAAAGCCTTAATAACCTTATCTATATTATCTACCTTAATAATACCCTAATATTTAGCTATAAGATCTTAGAGTATAAGGGTAATATTAAAAAGATTCTTAAGAGATTTTAGAAGGCTAACCTTTTTGTTAATTTAGATAAGTGCTAATTCTTTATTAAGGAGGTTAAATTCCTTAGTTATGTAATCTTACTAAAAGGAATCTTAATAGACCTAAGTAAGGTAAAGGTAATTATAATATAGCTAATACCTATCTATGTGTTTAATATCTAATCTTTCCTTAGCTTTACTAGGTTTTACAGGCGTTTTATTAAGTTATATAGCAAAATAGTTATTCTATTAATAAACTACCTATAAGGGAACTAACTAGCGAATTTTAAGCTAGATAATAGCAAGCTAGTAGTGTTTAGGGAACTATAAAAGCTATTCTAGGAGGCTCTAATTTTAGTTTACTTTAATCTAATGTTACTACTATAAGTAAAGACTAATACCTCTAAATATATAATTAGAGCTATCCTTATAATATTAGTGCTAGGTAGCTAGCACCCTATAGCGTTTATATTAAGGAAATTAAAGGACGCTAAATTACGCTATATAACACTAGATATAAAGCTACTAGTAATTTAGGAGGCTTTTTAGACTTAGAGGCATTACCTTACTTACTTAGCGCACCTAGTTACTATAATTATAAATTACCTAAATTACAAGTACCTTATAATAAAGCCTAAGCTAACTAGTTACTAGGTTACTATATTAGATAAGCTATGCCTATTTAACTTTACTATTAAACACTAGGTAAGGAAGCTAAATCCTACTAATCCTTTATTATAAAGGTTAGACTATATTAGTAAGAAAAGGAAGGCTAAGGCTTTTATATCTTAGTTACTAACCTTCCTTACTAAGTTTACTATTATTAGGCTATAAGGGCGCTATATTAGTAATAGCTTAACTACTAGTTAGGCATATCTATAGTGTGTTAGGTTTATAGTTAAGGAGTAGCGTAAGAGTAATAGTAACTTAGTAAGTGCCTTATATCTATGCTTACTACCCCTTAATAGTAAAGCAATAACCCTAATAGTAAGTAAGAGAACCTTTTCTATATTAATCTTTACTAGGCTAGGTAAAAGGCTAGAGTATATAGTAATAAAGCTATAGGATTATAGTAATTAAACCCTACTAGCTAGTTTAAGAACCTTTTCTATATTAATCTCCGCTAGGCCTATAGAAGTAATAGTAAGTAAGTTAATCTCTACTATATTAACCTTTACTACACTAGTTAAAAAGTCTAAGAGCGCTACTAGGGAGCTATATACTTATAGTAGCATTAAGGCAAACTACCTAATAGTAAGTAAGAAAACCTTTTCTATATTAATCTTTACTATATCTATAAAAGTAATAGTAAGTAAGAGAACCTTTACTATATTAATCTTTACTAGGTTAGTTAATTTATCTAAGAGCGCTACTAAAGAGCTACTAGGCTATAGTAATATTATAATAAGAATCTTAGTAGTTTAGAGAACCTTTTCTAAGTTTAACTCTAATATTAGGAGCGAGGTAGCGGAATTAGAAGCCCTAATTTAAGTCTTATTATTAGAAGCGTAGTAAGGGGATGCCTTTATTACATAGCGGAAGTTATTACTAATAAGTAGTAACTCTAGTGCGTTAGGACTATAGTTAATTAGTCCCTCTAAGCTAGAGGCTAGAGAGCTATAGATATAAACTATAAGATTCTCTAAGTTACTAATATATAAAAATTATGTTTTTATCCTACTAGGATTATAAAAAGAAATTTTACTATTAACCTATAATAATCCTATAGTAGGTTATTAGGGGGTTAGTAGAACCCTTTATTATATTATAGGCTAGTATTACTAGCTATTAATAAAGAAAGACATTAAGGCATATGTCTAGTCTTATATTAATTATTAAGTTTTAAAGCTAAGGTTATATAAACCTTATAGTAAGTTAGCTATATTACTAGTGCCTAATCGCCCCTTCTAAGAATTATTAATAGACTTTATTATAGGCTTGCTACTAGTAAAGGATTAGAAGTTTTAGTTATATAATATGATTTTAGTTATTATAGACTAATTATTAAAGTATAGTATTTATATACTAGTGTTTACACGCTTAACTAGCAATAGCCTTGCTATAGTGTTCCTTAAGAATATTTTTAAAGACTATAGCGCCCTAGAAAGTATTATTATAGACTATAGGTTAATATTTACTAGCGAATTCTAGAGAACCTTTTGCTACCTTATTGCAATAAAGCGGTAACTAAGTACTATATTTTATCCCTAAATAGATAGGCAAATAAAGTAATTAAACTAGGTTCTTAAGCATTATCTAAGAGCCTATATGTATGCTAAATAGGATAATTAGGTAAAATATTTACTAATAGCATAGTTTGCCTATAATATAAGTAAGCATAGTAGTTATAGCCTAATGCTAGTAAAGGCATTATAAGAGTATAACCTAAGGGGACTATATTAGGCTATCCTAATGCCTAACTTAGTAAATAACTAGGTAGAAAATAGAGTCTTAGAATTAAGATAAAGATACTTAGAGATTAAGTAATTACTTTATAATATATAAGTATAGTAAAAGAAGTATTATAATTATAAGAGAATACTAATAGAGTTTAAGGTTAGGGACTATATTTTACTATTTACTAAGAATATTAACCTAAGATAACTAAGCTAAAAGCTTATAGCTAAGTACCTAAGGCCCTATAAAATTAAGAAAGTAGTTAGAAATTATAGCTTAGCCTATTAATTATAATTACTAGCTAGCTTAAGGCTTTATAATATGTTTAATATTATAAGCCTTAAGCTATTTAGAGGGGATCCTACTAGCTATGTAAATATATCCTTACTATAAGATAATATTAAAGAAAATAAAGAAGAATTTAAGGTTAAGAGAATTATCTTATATTAGTATAATAGAAAACAGCGGAAATTCTTAGTAAAATAGAAAGGCTATAATAGCTTAGAGAATTTATAGGTATTAAAAAGAGATTTTATTATAAGGGATATTATAAATAATTATAAGCGGTAATTAAGTAGCTAGTTTATAGAGATATTATTACTTTAGTAATTTAATATATAAAATTTTATAATATAAAAAAGTTATATTCTCTTAAAGCAAACTACTATATAGCTACTAAGCACCTATTACTCTATTATTACATTTGCCCCTATATTTTCCTTTATAGTAGCTATAGGAGCTTTATTATTAGAGAACCCCTCCTTATCCTTATAAATAAAGGAATAGAGCTCTTTAGGGAGCTTAGAGAGGCTAATGCATGTAAGAAGCTATAAAGCATATATAGTAAACTAGCTATAAGTTAGTAAAGTAAAAGCTATACTAGAGATAATAGGACTTACTATTAGGGCATTTTAAGCTATAAAGCGTAAGCTATTAGCAATATTAATTTAGACCTTAAGGTTAGTAGCATTAAATAGCTATAATATTACTACTTACTTATTAGTATTTGCCTTATGTTAGGGTCGTGGAGGCTACGGAGCGACACAGGCAATAGAGGCAATAGCATTATATGCAGTAGGACTTACTTAGGACTTATAGCACCCTAGCTATAAGGTTACTATAAGCTAGTTATATAAGCGTAAAGGGGGTATTTAGGTAAAGGTTATATATAGAGAATATAGGAGGCTAGAGATTAAAACCCTTAAGCATTACTACCTAGCTTTAGCTATCTAGCTACTACTTATTTATACTATTACCCTATTTTATTTATATCTAGCTTAAAAGCCTTAATAAGTTAATCTCTCTTTCCTATTAAGGTAATAGGCTATTAGTAAGGTAAGAATATTAGCACTATAAAGAATAAACACTTACTTAAGGGGTACTAATAACTCTAGAGTAAACACGCTATATAAAGGTATACCTATAGATTAGAACTTGCTTCTAGAATATAAGTCTTCTTATCTAACTATACTAGAGAATTCCTATGTGTTAAAGCCTATTATTAATAGTAAGGAAGCTATATTAAACTATAGCCTTATATAAGTAAAGATATAGCTATAAATTACTTAAAAGAGGTAAAAACTTAAATAGCTATAGAAAAATTTATAGGAAGTAAATACCTTTCCCTAATTAGTTAACACTAATAAAGGCCTTACTTTTACCCTATATATACCTTTTGCCTAAGACACTACCCCTATTCCCTAGGAAGCACTACACTTACTAGGACTTTATAGATATAGTATAGTAAAGATATAGCTAAAAGCTCCTATATATAAAGGGGATACCTATAAGAACCTATAGATATTCTTAGTAGATTTAAATGTAACCTTTACTATAGATTAAAATATATTTACTAATAATATAATAAAGGTTATATACACTAGTAGCTACCTAGTAAATAAGGCAAAGTAATAGTAAATACGCTTTACTACTATAAATAGTTATATAAATTACTAGAGCTATACTTAGGCGGAGTTTATCTAATAGCTAAAAACTAGAGAAATAGATAAAGATAGTTATTACCTAGAAGCTATAGGAATACTACTAACCCTTTACTAAGGTAAGAATTAGTTATTCTAAACTTTTATTAAAGTCTAAGGGAAGGTAAAGGTAGAGTTACCTAAGCCTATACCTAAACCTTTAAGAATTACTTAGTTTATATAGTGCCTAAATAGCACTATAAAGAAGTAAGTATTTAGCTAAGAGTACCCTATAAGTTAGAACTACCTTATTAGCTAAGGAAAGAAAGTAAAAGCAATAACTAGGGAAAAGAAAGGGACCCCTTATAAAGGCTACTAAGGAGGTAACTAAGGAGGTAACTAATAGAAGAGAAAGAACTACTTAGTGTCTTTAGAAAAAGAGCTATAGAAAGGACACTATATAGGAGTAAGGGGCTTACTAGTCTATTATAAGTGTAAGAAACTAGGCTACCTATTAACTAGGTGCACTAAACTAGACTATAGTATTTACTAAAAAAACACTTACACTACTAAGACACACTAAGCTAGCACTAACCACGCTAGGAGTTACTTAAATATAAATAAGACCCTAATTAGCGTAGTAAAACCCTAGGAAAATACTCTTAATATAACTTAACTTAATAAAAATAGTCTCCTAGACCTATAAATTTATATAGATATTAAGTTATATTAAGATAACCACTAGGTAGCAATACTAATGCTATTTAACCCTAGCGCTATATATTGCTTAATCTACCCTAATATACTAATAGACCTTAATTAGTTAAAGGTATAACCTTATAATAATACACTTAAAAGTGCATTAGGTAATGTTATGCTATATTAAGGGATTTTAAAGAAAATAGTATTAGTTAGGGATAGCATAGGCTATATAAAGATATACTAACTTAGCTACTATATTACTAATAGTAGTAAAAAATTAGTTTTAGGAGTTAATTAGGTAAGAGAGTATAAGCCTATAATAATATCTTAGAAAGATAGACTTTAAAGATACCTTATAATAAGGGGATATATCTTATTAGTAGTAGGGTTATAGAATAGTTAAAAAGTAGCAAAATATATATCTATTATAGTAGTACTTAACCTATAGGTAATGTATATAATTAGATATATAGCTGCTATTAGACCTATAGTAAATAAAGATAAAGGAAGTAGTAATAGCGTAATAATAGAACTAACTAATAAACCTAAGAAAGTGAAACTTTTAAAAGCTTATAAGGAGTTTAAAGATATATTTTTAAATAAAGAGGCTAGCACCCTTCCTAGCTTAGGTAGCTATATATATACTATTAAATTAGAAAAAGGAAAAGTATTACTATAAGGTCTAATATATAACCTAGCTAAGAAAGAGTTATAGGTGCTTTATAAGTACTTAGTAACTACATAGGAACGTAGATAGATCTAAAGATCCGTTAGCCTAGTAAGCGCCCTAATCCTTTTTATGCTAAAAAAAGGGGGAAAGCTATAACTATATATAGATTATAGGGGCCTTAATAAGATTATAGTTAAAGACAAAGCCTCTTTGCCCCTAATATTAGAAATCTTAGATTAACTAGGGGGTGTAAAGATTTTTATAAAGTTAGACCTTAAAGATATATACTATTAGCTATATATTTATAAGGGTAATAAGTAGAAAATAGCCTTCTAATGTAAATATAGTTACTTTAAGTATCTTATAATGCTATTTAGGCTTATTAACGCGCTAGCATCCTTCTAAGAGTACATTAATAAAGCTTTAGAAAGCCTTAATAACCTTATCTACATTATCTACCTTAATAACACCCTAATATTTAGCTATAAGATCTTAGAGTATAAAGGTAATATTAAAAAGATCCTTAAGAGATTTTAGAAGGCTAACCTTTTTATTAATTTAGATAAGTACTAATTCTCTGTTAAGGAGGTTAAATTCCTTAGTTATATAATCTCACTAAAAGGAATCTTAATAAACCTAAGTAAGGTAAAGGTAATTATAATATAGCTAATACCTATCTATGTATTTAATATCTAATCTTTCCTTAGCTTTACTAGGTTCTATAGGTATTTTATTAAGTTATATAGCAAAATAGTTATCCTATTAATAAACCACCTATAAGGGAACTAACTAGTAAATTTTAAGCTAGATAATAGCAAGCTAGTAGCGTTTAGGGAACTACAAAAGCTATTCTAGGAGGCTTTAATTTTAGTCCACTTTAATCTAATATTACCACTATAAGTAAAGACTAATACCTCTAGATACGCAATTAAAGCTATCCTTATAATATTAGTGCTAGGTAGCTAGCACCCTATAGCGTTTATGTTAAGGAAATTAAAGGACACTAAATTACGCTATATAACACTAGACGCAAAGCTACTAGTAATTTAGGAGGCTTTTTAGACTTAGAGGCACTACCTCGCTTACTTAGCGCACCTAGTTACTATAATTATAGATTACCTAAATTATAAGTACCTTATAATAAAGCCTAAGCTAACTAGTTACTAGGTTACTATGTTAGATAAGCTATGCCTATTTAACTTTACTATTAAACACTAGGTAAGGAAGCTAAATCCTACTAATTCTTTATTATAAAGGTTAGACTATATTAGTAAGGAAAGGAAGGCTAAGGCTTTTATATCTTAGTTACTAACTTTCCTTACTAAGTTTACTACTATTAGGCTATAGGGGCATTACATTAGTAATAGCTTAACTACTAGTTAGGCATGTCTATAGTATATTAGGTTTGTAGTTAAGGAGTAGTATAAAAGCAATAGTAACTTAGTAAGTACCTTGCGTTTACGCTTGCTACCCCTTAATAGCAAAGCAATAACCCTAATAATAGGTAGGAGAACCTCTTCTATATTAATCTTTACTAGGCTAGGTAAAAGGCCTAAGCGCGTAGTAATAAAGCTATAAGATTATATGCGAGATTATAGCAATTAAACCCTACTAGCTAGTTTAAGAACCTTTGCTATATTAATCTCTACTAGGTTAGTTAATTTATCTAAGAGCGCTACTAAAAAGCCACTAGGCTATAGCAGTGTTATAATAAGAATCTTAGTGGTTTAAAGAACCTCTTCTAAGTTTAACTCTAACATTAGGAGTAAGGCAGCGGAATTAGAAGCCCTAATTTAAGTCTTATTATTAGAAGCGTAGTAAGGGGATGCCTTTATTACATAGCGAAAGTTATTACTAATAAGTAGTAACTCTAGTGCGTTAGGACTATAGTTAATTAGTCCCTTTAAGCTAAAGGCTAGAGAGCTATAGATATAAACTATAAGATCCTCTAAGTTACTAATATATAAAAATTGTATTTTTATCCCGCTAAGATTATAAAAAGAAATTTTGCTATTAACCTATAATAATCCTATAGTGGGTTATTAAGGGGTTAGTAAGACTCTCTATTATATTATAGGCTAGTATTACTAGCTATTAATAAAGAAA
This sequence comes from Epichloe amarillans, assembly GCA_024072835.1. Lineage (NCBI taxonomy): Eukaryota > Fungi > Ascomycota > Sordariomycetes > Hypocreales > Clavicipitaceae > Epichloe > Epichloe amarillans. The sequence continues at coordinate 270,254 of CP099637.1, read as the reverse complement.
GATATTAAGGTATATATCTAGTCTTATATTAATTATTAAGTTTTAAAGCTAAGGTTATATAAACCTTATAGCAAGTTAGCTATATTACTAGTGCCTAATTGCCCCTTCTAAGAATTATTAATAGACTTTATTATAGGCTTACTACTAGTAAAGGATTAGAAGTTTTAGCTATATAACATGATTTTAGTTATTATAGACTAATTCTTAAAGTATAGTATTTATATACTAGTGTCTATATACCTAACTAGCAATAGCCTTACTATAGTGTTCCTTAAGAATATTTTTAAAGACTATAGCGCCCTAGAAGGTATTATTATAGACTATAGGTTAATATTTATTAGTAGATTTTAGAGAACCTTTTACTACCTTATTATAATAAAGTAGTAACTAAGTACTGCATTTTATCCCTAAATAGATAGGCAAATAAAGCAATTAAACTAGGTTCTTAAGCATTATCTAAGAGCCTATGCATACGCTAAATAGGATAATTAGGTAAAACATTTGCTAATAGTATAGTTTGCCTATAATATAAGCAAGCATAGTAGTTATAGCCTAACACTAGTAAAGGCGCTATAAGGGTATAACCTAAGGGGACTATATTAGGCTATCCTAATGCCTAACTTAGTAAATAACTAGGTAGAAAATAGAGTCTTAGAATTAAGATAAAGATACTTAGAGATTAAGTAGTTACTTAGTAATATATAAGCATAGTAAAAGAAGTATTATAATTATAAGAGAATGCTAATAGAGTTTAAGGTTAGGGACTATGTTTTACTATTTACTAAGAATATTAACCTAAGATAACTAAGCTAAAAGCTTATAGCTAAGTACCTAGGTCCTTATAAAATTAAGAAAGTAGTTAGAAATTATAGTTTAGCCTATTAATTATAATTACTAGCTAGCTTAAGGCTTTATAATATGTTTAATATTATAAGCCTTAAACTATTTAGAGGGGATCCTACTAGCTACGTAAATATATCCTTACTATAAGATAATATTAAAGAAAACAAAGAAGAGTTTAAGGTTAAGAGAATTATCTTATATTAGTATAATAGAAAACAGCGGAAATTCTTAGTAAAATAAAAAGGCTATAATAGCTTAGAGAATTTATAGGTATTAAAAAGAGATTTTGTTATAAGGGATATTATAAATAATTATAAGTAGTAATTAAGTAGCTAGTTTATAAAAATATTATTACTTTAGTAATTTAATATATGAAATTTTATAATATAAAAAGTTATATTCTCTTAAAGCAAACTACTATATAGCTACTAAGCACTTATTACTCTATTATTATATTCTCCACTATATTTTTCTCTATAGTAGCTATAGGAGCTTTATTATTAGAGAACCCCTTCTTATCCCTATAAATAAAGGAATAGAGCTCCTTAGGGAGCTTAAAGGGGCTAACGCGCGTAAGGAGTTATAAAGCGCACGCTATAAACTAGCTATAAGTTAGCAAAGTAAAAGCTATGCTAGAGATAATAGGACTTACTATAGGGGCATTTTAAGCTATAAAGCGTAAGCTATTAGCAATATTAATTTAGACCTTAAGGTTAGTAGCATTAAATAGCTATAATATCACTACTCTCTTATTAGTATTTACCTTATAAGTAGCCTTTATAGTTAAATAGGCCTAATAAACTCTCCTATAGTAATTAGTATTCTTTATAGTAAGAAAAGTATTATATAATTTACATTTTATGCGCACTAAAGCCTAGTAATAAGTTAGCTCTAACTAAGTTACTAGAATTAATAATCTTACTAGGGATAGATAGTAATAGGTGCTATTAGGAACCTCCTTTATAACTTTAAAAAACTTATAATAGAGTATTATAATTCTTATAGGACACTAATAATAAGTTAGCTAGCTAAGAGTAGTAGCCTTAAAGAGGCACTTATACTAGTATATATTTTATTATTTTTTACGTAGTAAGCGCACTTTAAGGAATTACCTATCCTAAGTTAGTATTATAAGAGTAGGAGAGAAGTAGCTTAGTTATACTAGGGGAATAATAGCACTTATTAGGAATTAGCTTCCTTTTTATAATATACTAAGGTTTAGCTCTATTATCTTTAGGGGTAATTTACTAAATTACTACTTACTAACTATAGTAAAGGTAGGGAATTTTAATTATACTACTTAGTAAGTTAGTAGCTATAACACTATAAATAAGAGGTAAACTTATATAAATGTTTTTAAGGCACGCAAAGCCCTTTTATAAGGGGATTTATCTAGGGTAGGCACTAAGGGTCCTAGAGTTATTAGGCAAATAGAAGATATTATAACCTATTTATAAGTTAGTAGTAAGCAAGCAAGAAGTAAAGTAGTAAGATACTAACTATAATACTAATAGCAAGAAGTAGAGAGATAATAAGATAATAAGGAGGAAGACTCTAGATAATGTTAGTAACTACTAGGTAGTAGCAGTAAGAACACTGCTATAGGGCTAGTAAGGCTAACTTATAAATTTAATATTAAAAAGTAAGAGAGATAAGGAGAAAAGGAAGAGAAAAAGGAGGGGAAATTTAGTCTTTTTTATATTAACTATAGACCCCTTAAGTGATTTATATAGGTAGCGAAAGTAAGCTATAGGTTAGAAAGCTAGCGTTATAGCTATTAATAGCTAAAGTTATAGCTAACTATATATACTTAGTAAGCTTATAGTAACTTCGCTAGAACTTATAATTAAATATACCTTAACGTATAGTGTCTAATACCCTATCCTTTTTAGCTAATAAGGAAATATAATATAGGGTATTTACTTTTATAGGACTAGTAGGAATAAGGATATATATATTTATAAAGTAACTCTATAGCTATAACTATATTATAACTAGAAGCTTATAGGTAAGGTAAGGAATAATAGCTAGACCTATTATTAATAAGGCTATTATCTCCCTATGTCTTGCGTTAGGATATATAAGGTAAGAATTACATAGGAAGTTTAAAATAGTAAGTTTATACTAATAAGGCAGTAAGTATAATTAAGGGTAATTATAAAGTAAAGGGGGTACTATATTAGGGTTATAGAGGCTATAGAGTAATATAGGTAATAGAGGCAATAGCATTATATGCAGTAGGACCTACTTAGGACTTATAGCGCCCTAGCTATAAGGTTACTATAAGCTAGTTATATAAGCGTAAAGGGGGTATTTAGGCAAAGGTTACACACAGAGAATGTAGGAGGCTAGAGATTAAAACCCTTAAGCATTACTACCTAGCTTTAGCTATCTAGCTGCTACTTATCCATACCATCACCCTGTTCTATTCACATCCGGCCTAGAAGCCTTAACACCTTATAAGTAGCCTTTATAGTTAGATAGGCCTAACAAACTCTCCTATAGTAATTAGCATTCTTTATAGCAAGGAGAGTATTATATAATTTACGTTTTATATACACTAAAGCCTAGTAATAAGTTAGCTCTAACTAAGTTACTAGAATTAATAATCTTACTAGGGATAGATAGTAATAGGTACTATTAGGAACCTCCTTTATAACTTTAAAGAACTTATAATAGAGTATTATAATTCTTATAGGACACTAATAATAGGTTAGCTAGCTAAGAGTAGTGGCCTTAAAGGGGCACTTATACTAGTATATATTTTGTTATTTTTTATATAGTAAGCGCACTTTAAGGAATTACCTATCCTAAGTTAGTATCTTAAGAGTAGGAGAGAAGTAGCTTAGTTATACTAGGGGAATAATAGCACTTATTAGGAATTAGCTTCCTATTTATAATATACTAAGGTTTAGCTTTGTTATCTTTAGGGGTAATTTACTAAATTACTACCTACTAACTATAGTAAAGGTAAGGAATTTTAATTATACTACTTAGTAAGTTAGTAGCTATAATACTATAAATAAGAGGTAAACTTATATAGATGTTTTTAAGGTATATAAAGCCCTCTTATAAGGGGATTTTTCTAGGGTAGGCGCTAAGGGTCCTAGAGTTATTAGGCAAATAGAAGATATTATAACCTATTTATAAGTTAGTAGCAAGCAAGTAGGAAGTAAAATAGTAAGATACTAACTATAATACTAACTATAAGAAGCAAAGAGATAATAAGATAATAAGGAAGAAGACTCTAGATAATATTAGTAACTATAAAGCAATAGTAGTAAGAACGCTACTATAGGGCTAGTAAGACTAACTTACAAATTTAATATTAAAAAGTAAGAGGGATAAGGAGGAAAGGAAGAGAAGAAGGAGGGGAAATTTAGTCTTTTTTATATTAACTATAGACCCCTTAAGTAATTTACGCAGGCAGTGAAAGTAAGCTATAGGTTAAAAAGCTAGCGTTATAGCTATTAATAGCTAAAGTTATAGCTAACTATATATACCTAGTAAGCTTATAGTAACTTTGCTAGAACTTATAATTAAATACACCCTAATGTATAGTGTCTAATACCCTATCCTTTTTAGCTAATAAGGAAATATAATATAGGGTGTTTACTTTTGTAAGACTAGTAGGAATAAGGATATAAGCATTTATAAAGTAACTCTATAGCTATAACTATATTATAACTAAAAGCTTATAGGTAAGGTAAGGAATAATAGCTAGACCTATTATTAATAAGGCTATTATCTCCCTATATCTTGCGTTAGGATACGTAAGGTAAGAATTACATTAGAAGTTTAAAATAGCAAGTTTACACTAACTAAGTAGTAAGTATAATTAAGGGTAATTATAAAGTAAAGGGGGTACTATATTAGGGTTATAGAGGCTATAGAGCAATATAGGTAATAGAGGCAATAGCATTATGTATAGTAGGACTTACTTAGGACTTATAGCGCCCTAGCTATAAGGTTACTATAAGCTAGTTATATAAGCGCAAAGGGGGTATTTAGGTAAAGGTTACACACAGAGAATGTGGGAGGCTAGAGATTAAAACCCTTAAGCATTACTACCTAGCTTTAGCTATCTAGCTACTACTTATCTATACTATTACCCTATTCTATTCACATCCGGCCTAGAAGCCTTGACATAAACCTAGCGATTTATTACTATAACGATAACCTAGATAATAACGAAGTGAAGGAAATTCACTAATTATACGCCTTTCTAATAATAGAAGTAGCTAATATAGCTAACACAAAGATTAATATTCTGTCTAATTAGTATAAGGCAAAAGCTATGAATAACTACTATATATTCTAGAGACTTACTAAGAAGAAGGAACTCCTTAAGATCTATAAAAAGGACTGCTAGGATCTTATTTTTCCTATAAAAGATATAAAGGTCTTTAATAGTTAGTGGGTTTATACTATAAAGCATCTAATTAATTAAGAACCCTATGCTAAAGTAAGGTAAGTTACTTAAGGGGATTAAAATCCAGAAATTTTTAATAACAAAGACCTTTACGTAGCAGTGGCTTACTTAGTTTCGCTATAAGTGTTCTATACGCTTATCGTAGCCTTTAACTACAAATAGCAGCAGTGTGATATTATAAATACCTTCCTTAATGCTAAAGCGCAAGGAGATATCTACGTTAAATAACCATATAGCTATACTAATAGTACTAGTAGGGTTTGCAAGCTTAAAAGAGCTCTCTATAGTCTACCTATTTCTCCTCTTTAGTGGTTAGAAGATATCACTAAGGAACTTAAAAAGCAGGGCTTTTATTAATTAATAAGCGAACTCTATATCTTTTAACGTAATAATGTTATACTTCTCCTTTATATAAATAACATAATTATCGTAGGAAAGACCCTAGCAATTATTAAAGATATTATTAAGTGACTAGAGAAATACTATAAATTAAAGCGACTAGGCAAGGTTAAGCTATTCCTTAGCATTAAATTTATACGCAATCATGCTAACTAAACTATTCTTCTTTACTAAAAGCTCTATGTTTAAAGTATTATAAAGAAATTTAATATTAAGAATATTAACGCTTTAAACATTCTATAGCTTCTAAAGACTATAATCCTATTAGACTAAAAAGAGCTTAATATAGCCTTTAATCTCTCTAACTAGGCAAAACGCATAGGAAGCTTTAACTAGCTCTCTGTATTTACAAGACCTAACATTACGTTTATAACAAATTAACTTTACAGTGCGAATTCTACACTAAAGTAAGTTTACATAGATCTATAGAAGCACCTTTAGAGATACCTTTATAGCTTAGAGGATTTAGGGATTATTCTTAGAGGAAGAGACCTTTTAGACCCTAAAGCAGTCCTCTAAGTTAAGGGATTTAGTAATACTTTACTAGCTAATAACTTAGATATAAGACGTTTAATTATAGGGCATATTGTAATGCTAGCTAGAGGATTAATCCTTTAGTAATTAAAGAAGCAAACTCTTATAGCCCTTAGCTTAACTAAAGCAAAATTCATTAACCTTACGCTAACTAGGTTATCTATGCTCTAGGTAGCATATTTACTTAAGGACTTTAGGATTAAGCAATTACGCCTATTACTATTGTTTACTAATAGCTAGAACGCAAAAGCTAATGTACTTAATAAGAAGCATAAGGGATATTGTTAGGGTCGTGGAGGCTACGGAGTGACACAGGCAACAGAGGCAATAGCATTATGTATAGTGGGACTTACTTAGGACTTATAGCGCCCTAGCTATAAGGTTACTATAAGCTAGTTATATAAGCGTAAAGGGGGTATTTAGGCAAAGGTTATATATAGAGAATATAGGAGGCTAGAGATTAAAACCCTTAAGCATTACTACCTAGCTTTAGCTATCTAGCTATTACTTATCTATACTATTACCCTATTTTATTTATATCTAGCCTAGAAGCCTTAATAAGTTAATCTCTCTTTCCTATTAGGGTAATAGGCTATTAGTAAGGTAAGAATATTAGCACTATAAAGAATAAACACTTACTTAAGGGATACTAATAACTCTAGAGTAAACACACTATATAAAGGTATACCTATAAATTAGAACTTACTTCTAGAATATAAGTCTTCTTATCTAACTACACTAGAGAACTCCTATATATTAGAGCCTATTATTAATAGTAAGGAAGCTATATTAAACTATAGCCTTATATAAGTAAAGATATAGCTATAAATTACTTAAAAGAGGTAAAAACTTAAATAGCTATAGAAAAATTTATAGGAAGTAAATACCCCTCCCTAATTAGTTAACACTAATAAAGGCCTTACTCCTACCCTATAAATACCTTTTACCTAAGATACTACCCCTATTCCCTAGGAAGCATTACCCTTACTAGGACTTTATAAATATAGTATAGTAAAGATATAGCTAAAAGCTCTTATATATAAGGGGGATACCTATAAAAACCTATAAATATTCTTAGTAGATTTAAATATAACCTTTACTATAGATTAAAATATATTTACTAATAATATAATAAAAGTTATATATACTAGTAACTACCTAGTAAATAAGGTAAAGTAATAGTAAATATACTTTACTACTATAAATAGTTATATAAATTACTAAAGCTATACTTAGGTAGAGTTTATCTAATAGCTAAAAACTAGAGAAATAGATAAAAATAGTTACTACCTAGAAGCTATAGGAACGCTACTAACCCTTTACTAAGGTAAGGATTAGTTATTCTAGACTTTTATTAAAGTCTAGGGAAAGGTAAAGGTAAAATTACCTAAGCCTATACTTAAACCTTTAAGAATTACTTAGTTTATATAGTGCCTAAATAACACTATAAAGAAGTAAGTATTTAGCTAAGAGTACCCTATAAGTTAAAACTACCTTATTAGCTAAGGAAAGAAAGTAAAAGTAATAACTAAGGAAAAGAAAGGAATCCCTTATAAAGGCTACTAAGGAAGTAACTAAGGAAATAACTAGTAAAAGAGAAGGAACTACTTAGTATCCCTAGAAAAAGAGCTATAGGAAGGACGCTATATAGGAGTAAGGGGCTTGCTAGTTTATTATAAGTGTAGGAAACTAGGCTACCTATTAACTAGGTATACTAAACTAGACTACACTATTTACTAGAAAAACACTTATATTACTAAGACACACTAAGCTAGCACTAAGTAGGCTAGGAGTTACTTAAATATAAATAAGACCCTAATTAGCGTAGTAAAACCCTAGGAAAACGCTCTTAATATAACTTAACTTAATAAGAATAGTCTTTTAGACCTATAAATTTATATAGATATTAAGTTACATTAAGATAACTACTAGGTAGTAGTACTAACGCTATTTAACCCTAGCGCTATATATTCCTTAATTTACCCTAATATACTAATAAACCTTAATTAGTTAAAAGTGTAACCTTATAATAATACGCTTAAGAGTATATTAGGTAATATTATACTATATTAAGGGATTTTAAAGAAAATAGTATTAGTTAGGGATAGTATAAGCTATATAAAGATATACTAACTTAGCTACTATATTACTAATAGTAGCGAAAAATTAGTTTTAGAAGTTAATTAGGTAAGAGAGTATAAGCCTATAATAATATCTTAGAAAGATAGACTTTAGAGATACCCTATAATAAAGGGATATATCTTATTAGTAGTAGGGTTATAGGATAGTTAAAAAGTAGCGAAATATATATCTATTATAGTAGTACTTAACCTATAGGCAATGTATATAATTAGACATATAGCTACTATTAGACCTATAGTAAATAAAGATAAAGGAAGTAGTAATAGCGTAATAATAAAACTAGCTAATAAACCTAAGAAAGTGAAACTTCTAAAAGCTTATAAGGAGTTTAAAGATATATTTTTAAATAAAGAGGCTAGCACCCTTCCTAGCTTAGGTAGCTATATATATGCTATTAAATTAAAAGAAGGAAAAGCACTACTATAGGGTCTAATATATAACCTAGCTAAGAAAGAGTTATAAGTGCTTTATAAGTACCTAGTAACTACATAGGAACGCGGGTGGATCTAAAGATCCGTTAGTCTAGTAAGCGCCCTAATCCTTTTTATGCTAAAAAAAGGGGGAAAGCTATAACTATATATAGATTATAAGGGCCTTAATAAGATTATAGTTAAAGACAAGGCCCCTTTGCCCCTAATATTAGAAATCTTAGATTAACTAGGGGGTGTAAAGATTTTTATAAAGTTAGACCTTAAAGATACATACTATTAGCTATATATCTATAAGGGTAATAAGTGAAAAATAGCCTTCTAGTGTAAATATAGTTACTTTAAGTATCTTATAATGCTATTTAGGCTTATTAACGCGCTAGTTGTCAGGGTCATAGAGGCTACGGAGCGACACAGGCAATAGAGGCGATAGCATTATATGTAGTGGGACCCACTTAGGACTTATAGCGCCCTAGCTATAAGGTTACCACAAGCTAGTTATATAAGCGTAGAGGGGGTATTTAGGCAAAGGTTACACACAGAGAATATAGGAGGCTAGAGATTAAAACCCTTAAGTATTACTACCTAGCTTTTAGCTATCTAGCTACTACTTATCTATACTATTACCTTATTTTATTTATATCTAGCCTAAAAGCCTTAATAAGTTAATCTCTCTTTTCTATTAGGGTAATAGGCTATTAGTAAGGTAAGAATATTAGCACTATAAAGAATAAATACTTATTTAAGGGGTACTAATAACTCTAGAGCAAACACACTATATAAAGGTATACTTATAGATTAGAACCTACTTCTAGAATATAAGTCTTCTTATCTAACCACACTAGAGAATTCCTATATATTAAAGCCTATTATTAATAGCAAGGAAGCTATATTAAACTATAGCCTTATATAAGTAAAGATATAGCTATAAATCGCTTAAAAGAGGTAAAAACTTAAATAGCTATAGAAAAATTTATAGGAAGTAAATACCCCTCCCTAATTAGTTAATACTAATAAAGGCCCTACTCCTACCCTATAAATACCTTTTACTTAAGACACTACCCCTATTCCCTAGGAAGCACTACCCTTACTAGGTTTTTATAAATATAGTATAGTAAAGACATAGCTAAAAGCTTCTATATATAAGGGGGATACCTATAAGAACCTATAGATATTCTTAGTAAATTTAAATATAACCTTTACTATAGATTAAAATACATTTACTAATAATATAATAAAGGTTATATATACTAGTAGCTACCTAGTAAATAAGGTAAAGTAATAGTAAATATGCTTTGCTACTATAGATAGTTATATAAATTACTTAAGCTACACTTAGGCAGAGTTTATCTAATAGCTAAAAACTAGAGAAATAGATAAAGATAGTTATTACTTAAAAGCTATAGGAATATTACTAACCTTTTACTAAGGTAAGGATTAGTTATTCTAGACTTTTATTAAAGTCTAGGGGAAGGCAAAGGTAAAGTTACCTAAGCCTATGCCTAAACCTTTAAGAATTACTTAGTTTATATAATACCTAAATAGCACTATAAAGAAGTAGGTATTTAGCTAAGAGTACCTTATAAGTTAAAACTACCTTATTAGCTAAGGAAAGAAAGCAAAAGTAATAACTAGGGAAAAGAAAGGGACCCCTTATAAAAGCTACTAAGGAGGTAACTAAGGAGGTAACTAATAGAAAAGAAGGAACTACTTAGTGTCTCTAGAAAAAAAGCTTTAGGAAGGATACTATATAGGAGTAGGGGGCTTACTAGTCTATTATAAGTATAGGAAACTAGGCTACCTATTAACTAGGTGCACTAAACTAGACTATAGTATTTGCTAAAAAAACACTTATACTACTAAGACACACTAAGCTAGCACTAACTACACTAGGAGTTACTTAAATATAAATAAGACCCTAATTAGCGTAGTAAAACCCTAGGAAGACGCTCTTAATATAACTTAACTTAATAAGAATAGTCTCCTAGACTTACAAATTTATATAGATATTAAGTTATATTAAGATAACCACTAGGTAGTAGTGCTAACGCTATTTAACCCTAGTGCTATATATTCCTTAATTTACCCTAATATACTAATAAACCTTAATTAGTTAAAGGTATAACCTTATAATAATACGCTTAAGAGTATATTAGGTAATATTATACTATATTAAGGGATTTTAAAGAAAATAGTATTAGTTAGGGATAGCATAGGCTATATAAAGATATGCTAACTTAGCTACTATATTACTAATAGTAACAAAAAATTAGTTTTAGGAGTTAATTAGGTAAGAGAGTATAAGCCTATAATAATATCTTAGAAAGATAGACTTTAGAGATACCCTATAATAAGGGGGATATATCTTATTAGTAGTGGGGTTATAGGATAGTTAAAAAGTAGTAAAATATATATCTATTATAGTAGTACTTAACCTATAGGTAATGCATATAATTAGATATATAGCTACTATTAGACTTATAGCAAATAAAGATAAAGAAAGTAGTAATAGTGTAATAATAAAACTAGCTAATAAACCTAAGAAAGTAAAACTTTTAGAAGCTTATAAGGAGTTTAAAGATATATTTTTAAATAAAGAGGCTAGTACCCTTCCTAGCTTAGGTAGCTATATATATGCTATTAAATTAGAAGAAGGAAAAGCATTACTATAGGGTCTAATATATAACCTAGCTAAGAAAGAGTTATAGGTGCTTTATAAGTACCTAGTAACTATATAGGAACACAAATAGATCTAAAGATCTGTTAGCCTAGTAAGCGCCCTAATCCTTTTTATGCTAAAAAAAGGGGGAAAGCTATAACTATATATAGATTATAGAGGCCTTAATAAGATTATAGTTAAAGATAAGGCCCCTTTGCCCCTAATATTAGAAATCTTAGATTAACTAGGGGGTATAAAGATTTTTATAAAAGTTAGACCTTAAAGATATATACTATTAGCTATGTATTTACAAGGGTAATAAGTGGAAAATAGCCTTCTAGTATAGATATAGTTACTTTAAGTATCTTATAATGCTATTTAGGCTTATTAATACGCTAGTATCCTTCTAAGAGTATATTAATAAAGCTTTAGAAGGCCTTAATAACCTTATTTGCATTATCTACCTTAATAACACCCTAATATTTAGCTATAAGATCTTAGAGTATAAGGGTAATATTAAAAAGATCCTTAAGAGATTTTAGAAGGCTAACCTTTTTATTAATTTAGATAAGTGCTAATTCTCTATTAAGGAGGTTAAATTCCTTAGTTATATAATCTCACTAAAAGGAATCTTAATACACCTAAGTAAGGTAGAGGTAATTATAACGTAGCTAATACCTATCTACGTGTTTAATATCTAATCTTTCCTTAGCTTTACTAGGTTTTATAGGCGCTTTATTAAGTTATATAGTAAAATAGTTATCCTATTAATAAACTACCTATAAGGGAACTAACTAGCGAATTTTAAGCTAGATAATAGTAAGCTAGTAGCGTTTAGGGAACTATAAAAGCTATTCTAGGAGGCTTTGATTTTAGTCCACTTTAATCTAATATTACTACTATAAGTAAAGACTAATACCTCTAGATATGTAATTAGAGCTATTCTTATAATATTAGTGCTAGGTAGCTAGCACCTATAGTGTTTATGTTAAGGAAATTAAAGGACGCTAAATTACGCTACATAACACTAGATACAAAGCTACTAGTAATTTAAGAGGCTTTTTAGACTTAGAGGCACTACCTCGCTTACTTAGCGCACCTAGTTACTATAATTATAGATTACTTAAATTATAAGTACCTTATAATAAAGCCTAAGCTAACTAGTTACTAGGTTACTGCGTTAGATAAGCTATGCCTATTTAACTTTACTATTAAACACTAGGTAAGGAAGCTAAATCCTACTAATCCTTTATTATAAAGGTTAGACTATATTAGTAAGGAAAGGAAAGCTAAGGCTTTTATATCTTAGTTACTAACCTTCCTTACTAAGTTTATTACTATTAGGCTATAAGGGCGCTATATTAGTAATAGCTTAACTACTAGTTAGGCATGTCTATAGTGTATTAGGTTTATAGTTAAGGAGTAGCATAAGAGTAATAGTAACTTAGTAAGTACCCTATGTCTACGCTTACTACCCCTTAATAGTAAAGCAATAACCCTAATAGTAGGTAGGAGAACCTCTTCTATATTAATCTCTACTAGGCTAGGTAAAAGGCCTAAGCGCGTAGTAATAGAGCTACGAGATTATAGCAATTAAACCCTACTAGCTAGTTTAAGAACCTTTGCTATGTTAATCTTTGCTAGGTTAGTTAATTTGTCTAAGAGCGCTACTAAGGAGCTACTAGGCTATAGTAGTATTATAATAAGAATCTTAGTGGTTTAGAGAACCTTTTCTAAGTTTAACTCTAACATTAGGAGTAAGTCAATGGAATTAGAAGCCCTAATTTAAGTCTTATTATTAGAAGCATAGTAAGAGGATGCCTTTATTACGTAGCGGAAGTTATTGCTAATAAGTAGTAACTCTAGTGCGTTAGGACTATAGTTAATTAGTCCCTCTAAGCTAGAGGCTAGAGAGCTATAGACATAGACTGTAAGATCCTCTAAGTTACTAATATATAAAAATCATGTTTTTATCCTACTAGGATTATAGAAAGAAATTTTGCTATTAACCTATAATAATCCTATAGCAGGTTATTAGGGGGTTAGTAAGACCCTTTATTATATTATAGGCTAGTATTACTAGCTATTAATAAAGAAAGATATTAAGGTATATATCTAGTCTTATATTAATTATTAAGTTTTAAAGCTAAGGTTATATAAACCTTATAGTAAGTTAGCTATATTACTAGTGCCTAATTACCCCTTCTAAGAATTATTAATAGACTTTATTATAGGCTTACTACTAGTAAAGGATTAGAAGTTTTAGTTATATAACGCGATTTTAGTTATTATAGACTAATTCTTAAAGTATAGTATTTATATACTAGTGTCTATATGCTTAACTAGTAATAGCCTTACTATAGTGTTCCTTAAGACTGTTTTTAAAGACTATAGCGCCCTAGAAGGTATTATTATAAACTATAGGTTAATATTTACTAGTGGATTCTAGAGGACCTTTTGCTACCTTATTATAATAAAGTAGTAACTAAGCACTGCTTTTTATCCCTAAATAGATAGGTAAATAAAGTAATTAAACTAGGTTCTTAAGCATTATCTAAGAGCCTATGTATGCGCTAAATAGGATAACTAGGTAAAACATTTACTAATAGCATAGTTTACCTATAATATAAGTAAGCATAGTAGTTATAGCCTAATGCTAGCGAAAGCGCTATAAGGGTATAACCTAAGGGGACTATATTAGGCTATCCTAATGCCTAACTTAGTGAATAACTAGGTAGAAAATAAAGTCTTAGAATTAAGATAAAGATACTTAGAGATTAAGTAGCTACTTTATAATATATAAGTATAGTAAAAGAAGTATTATAATTATAAGAGAATGCTAATAGAGTTTAAGTTTAAGGACTATATTTTACTATTCACTAAGAATATTAACCTAAGATAACTAAGCTAGAAGCTTATAGCTAAGTACCTAGGGCCCTATAAAATTAAGAAGGTAGTTAGTAGTTATAGCTTAGCCTATTAATTATAATTACTAGCTAGCTTAAGGCTTTATAATATGTTTAATATCACAAGCCTTAAACTATTTAGAGAGAATCCCACTAGCTATATAAATATATCCTTACTATAAGATAATATTAAAGAAAACAAAGAGAAGTTTAAGGTTAAGAGAATTATCTTACATTAGTATAATAGAAAACAGCGGAAATTCTTAGTAAAATAGAAAGGCTATAATAGCTTAGAGAATTTATAGGTATTAAAAAGAGATTTTGTTATAAGGGATATTATAAATAATTACAAGCGGTAATTAAGTAGCTAGTTTATAGAGATATTATTACTTTAGTAATTTAATATATAAAATTTTATAATATAAAAAAGTTATATTCTCTTAAAGCAAACTACTATATAGCTACTAAGTACTTATTACTCTATTATTATATTTACTACTGCATTTTCCTTTATAGTAACTATAGGAGCTTTATTATTAGAGAACCTCTCCTTATCCCTATAAATAAAGGAATAAAGCTCCTTAGGGAGCTTAGAGAGGCTAATACACATAGGGAGCTATAAAGCGTATGCTATAAACTAGCTATAAGTTAGTAAAGTAAAAGCTATACTAAAGATAATAAAACTTACTATAGGGGCATTTTAAGCTATAAAGCGTAAGCTATTAGCAATATTAATTTAGACCTTAAGGTTAGTAGTATTAAATAGCTATAATATCACTGCTTGCTTATTAGTATTTGCCTTATAAGCGGCCTTAGTGGTTAAATAGGCCTAATAAACTCTCCTATAGTAATTAGCATTCTTTATAGTAAGGAGAGTATTATGTAATTTATATTTCGCGCGCACTAGAGCCTAGTAATAAGTTAGCTCTAACTAAGCTACTAGAATTAATAATCTTACTAGGGATAGATAGTAATAGGTACTATTAGGAACCTTCTTTATAACTTTAAAAAACTTATAATAAAGTATTATAATTCTTATAAGACACTAATAATAGGTTAGCTAGCTAAGAGTAGTAGCCTTAAAGGAGCACTTATACTAGTATATGTTTTATTGTTTTTTATATAGTAAGTGCACTTTAAGGAATTACTTATCCTAAGTTAGCATTATAAAAGTAGCAGAGGAGTAGCTTAGTTATACTAGGGGAATAATAGTACTTATTAGGAATTAGCTTCCCTTTTATAATATACTAAGGTTTAGCTTTATTATCTTTAGGGGTAATTTGCTAAATTACTACTTACTAACTATAGCAAAGGCAAGGAATTTTAATTATATTACTTAGTAAGTTAGTAGCTATAACACTATAAATAAGAGGTAAACTTATATAGATATTTTTAAAGCACGTAAAGCCCTCTTATAAGGGGATTTTTCTAGGGCAAGCACTAAGGGTCCTAGAGTTATTAGGTAAATAGAAGACATTATAACCTATCTATAAGTTAGTAGTAAGCAAGCAGGAAGTAGAATAGTAAGATACTAACTATAATACTAACTATAAGAAGCAAAGAAATAATAAGATAATAAGGAAGAAGACTCTAAATAACATTAGTAACTATAAAGCAGTAGTAGTAAGAACGCTACTATAGGGCTAGTAAGGCTAACTTATAAATTTAATATTAAAAAGTAAGAGGGATAAGGAGAAAAGGAAGAGAAGAAGGAGAGGAAATTTAGTCTTTTTTATATTAACCGCAAACCCCTTAAGTAATTTACATAGGTAGCGAAAGTAAGCTATAGGTTAAAAAGCTAGCATTATAGCTATTAATAGCTAAAGTTATAGCTAACTACACATACCTAGCAAGCTTGTAGTAACTTTACTAGAACTTATAATTAAATACACCCTAATATATAGTGTCTAATACCCTATCCTTTTTAGCTAATAAGGAAATATAATATAGGGTATTTACTTTTATAGGACTAGTAGGAATAAGGATATATATATTTATAAAGCAACTCTATAGCTATAACTATGTTATAACTAGAAGCTTATAGGCAAGGTAGGGAATAATAGCTAGACCTATTATTAATAGGGCTATTATCTCCTTACATTATGCGTTAGGACGCGTAAGGTAAGAATTATATAGGAAGTTTAAAATAGCGAGTTTACACTAACTAGGTAGTGAGTATAATTAAGGGTAATTATAAAGTAAAGGGGGTACTATATTAGGGTTATAAAGGCTATAGAGTAATATAGGTAATAGAGGTAATAGCATTATATGCAGTGGGACCTACTTAGGACTTATAGCGCCCTAGCTATAAGGTTACTATAAGCTAGTTACATAAGCGTAAAGGGGGTATTTAGGCAAAGGTTGCACATAGAGAATATGGGAGGCTAGAGATTAAAACCCTTAAGCATTACTACCTAGCTTTTAGCTATCTAGCTGCTACTTATCTATACTATCACCCTGTTCTATTCATATCTAGCCTAGAAGCCTTAACACTAGTATCCTTCTAAGAGTATATTAACAAAGCTTTAGAAAGCCTTAATAATCTTATTTACATTATCTACCTTAATAACACCCTAATATTTAGCTATAAGATCTTAGAGCATAAGGGCAATGTTAAAAAGACCCTTAAGAGATTTCGGAAGGCTAACCTTTTTATTAATTTAAATAAGTACTAATTCTCTATTAAGGAGGTTAAATTCCTTAGTTACATAATCTTACTAAAAGGAATCTTAATAGACCTAAGTAAGGTAAAGGTAATTATAACATAGCTAATACCTATCTATGTGTTTAATATCTAATCTTTCCTTAGGTTTACTAGATTCTATAGGCGCTTTATTAAGTTATATAGTAAAATAGTTATCCTATTAATAAACTACCTATAAGGGAACTAACTAGTGAATTTTAAGCTAGATAATAGTAAGCTAGCAGCGTTTAGGGAACTATAAAAGCTATTCTAGGAGGCTTTAATTTTAGTCTACTTTAATCTAATATTACTACTATAAGTAAAGACTAATGCCTTAGATATAATTAGAGCTATCCTTATAATATTAGTGCTAGGTTACTAGCACCCTATAGCGTTTATATTAAGAAAGTTAAAGGACACTAAATTACGCTATATAACACTAGACAAAGCTACTAGTAATTTAGGAGGCTTTTTAGACTTAGAGGCACTACCTTACTTACTTAGCGCACCTAGTTACTATAATTATAGATTACCTAAATTATAAGTACCTTATAATAAAGCCTAAGCTAACTAGTTACTAGGTTACTTATTAGATAAGCTATGCCTATTTAACTTTACTATTAAACATAGGTAAGGAAGCTAAATCTACTAATCCTTTATTATAAAGGTTAGACTATATTAGTAAGGAAAGGAAGGCTAAGGCTTTTATATCTTAGTTACTAACCTTCCTTACTAAGTTTACTACTATTAGGCTATAGGGGCGCTATATTAGTAATAGCTTAACTACTAGTTAGGTATATCTATAGTGTGTTAGGTTGTTAAGGAGTAGCATAAGAGTAATAGTAACTTAGTAAGTACCTATATTACGCTTACTACCCCTTAATAGTAAAGTAATAACCCTAATAGTAAGTAAGAGAACCTTTTCTATATTAATCTTTACTAAGCTAAGTAAAAGGCTAGAGTATATAATAATAAAGCTATAGGATTATAGTAATTAAACCCTACTAGCTAGTTTAAGAACCTCTTTTATATTAATCTTTACTAGGCTTATAGAAGCAATAGTAAGTAAGTTAACCTTTACTATATTAACCTTTACTATGCTAGTTAAAAAGTCTAAGAGCGCTACTAGGAAGCTATATGCTTATAGTAGTATTAAGGCAAACTACCTAATAGTAAGTAAGAGAACCTTTTCTATATTAATCTCTGCTATATTTATAGAAGTAATAGTAGGTAGGAGAACCTTTACTATATTAATCTTTACTAGGTTAGTTAATTTATCTAAGAGCGCTGCTAAAGAGCTACTAGGCTATAGTAGTGTTATAATAAGAATCTTAGTGGTTTAGAGAACCTTTTCTAAGTTTAACTCTAACGTTAGGAGTGAGGCAGCGGAATTAGAAGCCCTAATTTAAGTCTTATTATTAAAAGCATAGTAAGGGGATGCCTTTATTATATAGCGAAAGTTATTACTAATAAGTAGTAACTTTAGTGTATTAGAACTATAGTTAATTAGTCCCTCTAAGCTAAAGGCTAGAGAGCTATAGATATAGACTATAAAATCCTCTAAGTTACTAATGTATAAAAATTATGTTTTTATCCCACTAGGATTACAAAAAGAAATTTTGCTATTAACCTATAATAATCCTATAGTAGGTTATTAGGGGGTTAGTAAGACTCTCTATTATATTATAGGCTAGTATTACTAGCTATTAATAAAGAAAGACATTAAGGTATATATCTAGTCTTATGTTAATTATTAAGTTTTAAAGCTAAGGTTATATAAACCTTATAGCAAGTTAGCTATATTACTAGTGCCTAATTACCCTTTCTAAGAATTATTAATAGACTTTATTATAGGCTTACTACTAGTAAAGGATTAGAAGTTTTAGTTATATAACGCGATTTTAGTTATTATAAACTAATTCTTAAAGTATAGTATTTATATACTAGTGTTTATATACCTAACTAGTAATAGCCTTACTATAGTGTTCCTTAAGAATATTTTTAAAGACTATAGCGCCCTAGAAGGTATTATTATAGACTATAGGTTAATATTTACTAGTGGATTCTAAAGGACTTTTTACTACCTTATTATAATAAAGTAGTGACTAAGTACTGTATTTTATCCCTAAATAAATAGATAAATAAAGCAATTAAACTAGGTTCTTAAGCATTATCTAAGAGCCTATGTGTGTGCTAAATAGGATAATTAGGTAAAATATTTGCTAATAGTATAGTTTACCTATAATATAAGCAAGTATAGTAGTTATAGCCTAATGCTAGTAAAGGCACTATAAGGGTATAACCTAAGGGGACTATATTAGGCTATTCTAATGCCTAACTTAGTAAATAACTAGGTAGAAAATAAAGTCTTAGAATTAAAATAAAGACACTTAGAGATTAAGTAGCTACTTTATAATATATAAGTATAGTAAAAGAAGTATTATAATTATAAGAGAATACTAATAGAGTTTAAGGTTAGGGACTATATTTTACTATTTACTAAGAATATTAACCTAAGATAACTAAGCTAGAAGCTTATAGCTAAGTACCTAGGGCCTTATAAAATTAAGAAAGTAGTTAGAAATTATAGCTTAGCCTATTAATTATAATTACTAGCTAGCTTAAGGCTTTATAATGTGTTTAATATTATAAGCCTTAAACTATTTAGAGGGGATTCTACTAGCTATATAAATGCATCCTTACTATAAGATAATATTAAAGAAAATAAAAAAGAGTTTAAGGTTAAGAGAATTATCTTATATTAGTATAATAGAAAACAGTGGAAATTCTTAGTAAAATAGAAAGGCTATAATAGCTTAGAGAATTTATAAGTATTAAAAAGAGATTTTATTATAAGGGATATTATAAATAATTATAAGCAGTAATTAAGTAGCTAGTTTATAAAGACATTATTACTTTAGTAATTTAATATATAAAATTTTATAATATAAAAAAGTTATATTCTCTTAAAGCAAACTACTATATAGCTACTAAGCACTTATTACTCTATTATTATATTCGCCCCTATATTTTCCTCTTTAATAGCTATAGAAGCTTTATTATTAAAAAACCCTTTCTTATCCCTATAAATAAAGGAATAAAGCTTCTTAGGGAGCTTAGAGAGGCTAATATATATAAGGAGCTATAAAGCATACACTATAAACTAGCTATAAGTTAGTAAAGTAAAAGCTATGCTAGAGATAATAGGACTTACTATAGAGGCATTTTAAGCTATAAAGCGTAAGCTATTAGTAATATTAATTTAGACCTTAAGGTTAGTAGTATTAAATAGCTATAACATTATTACTTACTTATTAGTATTTACCTTATAAGTAGCCTCTATAGTTAAATAGGCCTAATAAACTCTCCTATAGTAATTAGCATTCTTTATAGTAAGGAGAGTATTATATAATTTATATTTTACGCGCACTAAAGCCTAGTAATAAGTTAGCTCTAACTAAGTTACTAGAATTAATAATCTTACTAGGATTAAATAGTAATAGGTGCTATTAGGAACCTCCTTTATAACTTTAAAGAACTTATAATAGAGTATTATAATTCTTATAGGATACTAATAATAAGTTAGCTAGCTAAGAGTAGTGGCCTTAAAGGGGCACTTACACTAGTATATATTTTATTATTTTTTATATAGTAAGTGCACTTTAAGGAATTACTTATGCTAAGTTAGTATTATAAGAGTAAGAGAGAAGTAGCTTAGTTATACTAGGGGAATAATAGCACTTACTAGGAATTAGCTTCCTATCTATAATATACTAAGGTTTAGCTTTATTATCTTTAGGGGTAATTTGCTAAATTACCACTTACTAACTATAGTAAAGGTAAGGAATTTTAATTATACTACTTAGCAAGTTAGTAGCTATAACACTATAAATAAAAGGTAAACTTATATAAATGTTTTTAAGGCACGTAAAGCCCTCTTATAAGGGGATTTTTCTAGGGCAAGCGCTAAGGGTCCTAGAGTTATTAGGCAAATAGAAGATATTATAACCTATCTATAAGTTAGTAATAAGCAAGCAAAAAGCAAAATAGTAAGATACTAACTATAATACTAACTATAAGAAGTAAAGAGATAATAAGATAATAAGGAAGGAGACTTTAGATAATATTAGTAACTATAAAGTAATAGTAGTAAAAACGCTACTATAAGGCTAGTAAGGCTAACTTATAAATTTAATATTAAAAAGTAAGAGAGATAAGGAGAAAAGAAAGAGAAAAAGGAGGGGAAATTTAGTTTTTTTTATATTAACTATAGACCCTTTAAGTGATTTATATAGGTAGTGAAAGTAAGCTATAGGTTAGAAAGCTAGCGTTATAGCTATTAATAGCTAAAGTTATAGCTAACTATATATACCTAGTAAGCTTATAGTAACTTCACTAAAACTTATAACTAAATACACTCTAATGTATAGTATCTAATACCCTATCCTTTTTAGCTAATAAGGAAATATAATATAGGGTATTTACTTTTATAGGACTAGTAGGAATAAGGATATAAGTATTTATAAAGTAACTTTATAGCTATAACTACATTGTAACTAGAAGCTTATAGGTAAGGTAAGGAATAATAGCTAGACTTACTATTAATAGGGCTATTATCTCCTTGTGTCTTACGTTAGGATATATAAGGTAAGAATTACATAGGAAGTTTAAAATAGCAAGTTTACACTAACTAGGTAGCAAGTATAATTAAGGGTAATTATAAAGTAAAGGGGGTACTATATTAGGGTTATAAAGGCTATAAAGTAATATAGGTAATAGAGGTAATAGCATTATATATAGTAGGACTTACTTAGGACTTATAGCACCCTAGCTATAAGGTTACTATAAGCTAGTTATGTAAGCGTAAAGGGGGTATTTAGGCGAAGGTTACACATAGAGAATATAGAAGGCTAGAGATTAAAACCCTTAAGCATTACTACCTAGCTTTAGCTATCTAGCTGCTACTTATCTATACCATTACCCTGTTCTATTCACATCCAGCCTAGAAGCCTTAACAGATATACGCGTCATATTAATTTATAATACAAATAGATTATATAGAAGGCATAAAAGGGGGAATTCTAACTTTAACAGATTAGAATAGACTAAATAATAGCTAATAGCTTTATAAAGGGCTTAGAACGCGTTAAACACGCTAATTTTATACGCCTTCTTTATATAATAAAGGCTAGAGACTTTAAAAAGGGTTATGTTTTGTAAGAGGCCTTAAAGGCCTAATTTTATATAATTATTTTCTCTCTTTCTTTCCTTTCTTATAGTAGCTAGATATGCTACTAGGGGTAGTGTTAAGGGTATTTATAGCCTTACATTATAGCCTTAGGCATTAGCCTTATTATCCAACGATGCAGCCTCCTATGCCGCGTTTGTTACTGTGATTAATATGATTTATCGTAACCTCTGTTTAGAGGCTTTGTTTAGATATCTAGATTTATCGGATTAGTAAATTTAAAGCTTATAAGCTTCTCTTTTCTCTGCTAGATTCCGAATTCCTAGATAGCAATTCTACATCATCATCTTCTCTTCTGATCTCTTTTCCTTCCATCCTTCCACAGCTCAGATATCAGCTTTTCTGCGCTGGAGGGAACGGCAAAGACGCCTCCTCCGGGGAAGTGGCGTCATGGCGCTGCCCGTGTGACGGTTTCTTCTGCAATGGCGTGTTTCTACTCTTAGTAGACTATATTATGTTTTGCTCATCAGCGGCCACGAAATATCAGACGATAGCCCGTCGGTCGTAGGGTTGACTACCGGAATGCCGTGGTGGTGGTGGCGGCGAATGCCCTCGGCAGTCTCGTCAACGGTGAGGCTTTCGTCGTCGCTGTCGCCATCACTCAAAATCTCCATCAGAAGCTCGTATCTGCTGTGGCGCCCAACGTGAGAATACGACTGAATTATCAGGTTGCTTTTATCACTACCAATCCTGGGGGGGAAGCTTAATGGGATAGGTTCATGGCGGCACACTCATTGTTTATTGATGGACCATCTAGTCTAGCGAAATGGAATTCTTGCAACAATTTTTCAACCCGGAGCATCAAGAACGAGGAACGCCTAGCGTCTTCAGAGACTCAATCAGTCCCAATCGTACCCAGTTGTCGATTTCCTTCTGCGTCGCAACAGCAATCACGCCCAACATCCCCAACGCATTCGCACCAGCCTCCTTATTGATAGCAGCCTGTCTTCGCGGCAGGACGACCATCCACCGCTTGGAGAGAATCATGTTATGAGGAATTGCGGCACCAGCTTGCATATTGCTTCCCCTACCCGTGGCTGCGTCATAGGCACCCGCCATTCTTTCCAGCAAGGTGTTGTAGGTCTCGACCAAATCGGTAGCTGTGATCGCCTTGGAAGCAGCAAAACGTTTGTATGCCCAAGTATACGGAACTTCCGGTTCTTTGCCGTCGACGACATCGAGAAACGAGGCAAAGCCCTTGGCCGGCATGGGCATGAGCTGCATATGCTTATGCAAGCGGCTGCAACCGCCATCTCGCCCGCAGTTGTAGAAGGCGACGTAGTCGCTGCTCATGGACATCAGACTGCTCCAAGCTGCTTCAAGATCGATCAAATACAGAGGTTCGAACTGTCTGCGATATCCGTCTGATGAGACCAGCATGAGGTGGGGTCGCGCAAAAGAAAACTTGTTGACGACTATGACATGGCTCTCGCCAACGGTGCCAATCTCGAAGCCATTCGTGTTGATGTCGCTGCCAGGCCGTAACTGCTCGTCCTCATTTGTCTGATGGCTCTGCTCCGCCTTGTTTCCAAAAGTAGGCTTCTTCAAAAGTGCCCCCGTCAATACGAAGGAAAACTAGACAAATGTTAGGGGGGGCTGTCGTTGACCATGGGCACGCCAGGCTCACTGTAAGGTTTCCATCCACGTGTTCGACGATTCTCTGGTCGTGGTCATAGAACGCGATGCCATCCTGAACAAGCTTATCGAATTCTTTGAGGATCACAGACTCTCCCATTGTTTCTGTTGTTGGTTAAGTGTTGAATGGGGCTGTGCTGTGTCCGCCCAAGAGGAGTCTGCTGGGCAGGCTGTCAAACGGGACAGCAAAGCGAATGGCAAACATGGTGACTTTATAGCTGTTTAAACCCTATCACGTGAGAGAGACTATTACGATTCGTAAAACAGAAAAAACCTGATAGAAACCTGATTTTCTTTTTACAGAAAACGTATTCTAGAAGTTTACTTTAAGCTCACAATTTGAACGTAGCTGCTTGCTATGTTAGCGCATCAAAGAGCTGACTGGACAATTCAAGAAATTAGCAAAGAAACATGAAATTTAATTCTGCTAAGATATGCATAATTTAATTCTGTTGAATTTTGCTATTGGCTTTGTATCCGCCGCAAGTTGACTAGGCTGTCTTCCCTGGCGCTCATCTCTCGGTTGTCTCTCCATCGTCGACAGAATTCCTCAACGGCTCCCGGCTAGTTGGGTCAGTAGAATTGGACCTCGAAGACACAGCATTATCATGTTTTCTAAAAGTCAACCAAAAAGCTGGAGCGGCCGTGATCATGGTCGCCGCGAGCCCTGCGTACAAATACAGAATTTGAGGGTCTTTAGACAGCGGAGAGAAAGCGATGCCCAACGCCGAACCTATGCCGGAGCTCAGCTGTCCTAGTGCTTGCACCAAGCTGCGCATGCTCTGGGGTGCTTCTGAGTAGCTATATTCTGACAGAGTTGTGAACCCTAGAATCTCAGCCACAGAGAGGAGCAGATACACGGGTGTTTGTGCCCACACAGAAATGTCATTAGGTCTGCTGCCATTCTGCGAGGCAGGACAATGAAGTGGGTTGTCATAACATGGACCTTTTTCGTAAATGATCTTCTGTAGTCCAGCTGCAAAGGCCATAGAGGTGCTCATCATGATAAAGGCCCACGTTATGCGGGCCATTGGCCCGAAGTTCAGTCCGAGCTTGCGGACTGCTGGATATAAGCCTTTCTGTAGAAGGGGCCCGAGCAGAACGCAGGCAATGGAATTCAAGGCTTGAATGGTATCGTTGGGTACTCCTCCGAGGCGCATCTGACCTGCCTGAGACACCAAATTGTTGACAATCTGGTTCATACACAAATGAAATGGGACAAAGCATGCCCTGTATGGGGCGGTGTTAGTACACTTCTACGGTTACCGGTATACGGAAAGCACTTACATAACTCGACAGGCCCTCAATCCTCTCTTGATCTCTAATACAAATATTTCATCCCAGTCGACGTGCTTGCCGTATTTCTCTTTCTGATACGCGGGCTTCGCCGAATCTAGTCGGAAACGGTCTCGGGTCGTCGACTTGATGACTCTGGCGGCCTGTGGCAGCACGTTGGCTTGCGGGGGAAGTTTGAATGCAGTAATATTAGCGTTTCTATCTTTAGGGCAAAGTACAACTGTATGACGTACTCAGATATCTGTTGAACACGAGCAACATGGGTACCAACATCCAGACGGAACAGAGAGGCAGAAGGTATGCAGCCCAGAAACCAACATCTCTCTCCAAGTATGTTGAAGCTAAGAGCGACAGACTGGCAATGTTTGTGAACCTGATTTGGGTCAGCGTTGTACATCAAATGTGCGTCAACGTCTGGTTACCAGTAAGCTATGTTGTACACATATTGTAGCGTTAATGATCGATCGACAATAACACGTTGTCCGTTTTTCCTCACAACAAGTTGAGGGTGTACTGTTGTGTACTGATCACCTATAGCCGTTGGCGATTAATAGCAGCACCAGGTTTTCAAGCCATCGATGGCATACCGATGAAGGGAGAGGCTGTGGCCTTGACGCCGCCAGTTCCTAAACCTAGGAGAATCATAGCGAACGCAAGCCCAGTCACATGAACAGATTGCGCGCCGAAGGCATCGAGCGAAGTCACAAACATGATGAGGCAGCCACAGAAATTAAGACTGCCCCGCGGTTAATTGATGTTCTCGTGAAGGATATACCGACGCGGCGACTTACAAGAACGCGAGACACAGGGTCTTGTAGCGACCCAGCCATGTATCAGATACGATAGCCCATGGCGTTGGCGAAAGAAAGGTGACAAAATAGAATGCGCTTGTTATGTTGGTCGCGGTCGACTGTCCCAACCCGAGTGCACCAGGTACCGCAATGCTGTCGCGACCATTCTGAATGTAGTTCTCTATCCCAAGCGTTAGTCACGGCCATCCAGCAGCACAGATCGTCATCTTCTTACGCCATGGAGTAGTGACAGCATAAAATGAGAATCTTTCTGCAGCACTAGCCAATAATGCCACCCAAACATTGAAAGGAATGGAGTCCGTCACATGAGGAAGGGTCTTGATCTCCTCTTCTGAAGCATCACGCCGCTCTGTTCTGGCTTGTTCATTGCCCATCTTGTTGATTGCATACTACAGAGCGAAACGTCGCTCCTGGGCATCCATCACGGTGGAAACAAACACGAGGTTGTGTAAGCCTGGTTGAAAGGGGAAAGTTGTCGCAAGGCATATAGGGGATAACACACGCAGAAATGAGTGGCCAGTCGGCTGCGCCTCTTTTTTCGTGCAACAAAAGTGAGCACACGACTCATCACGCGGCACGCCACGTAACGAGAGACCTGCACATCAGGCCCGATTGGGGGCCAGGATAACACAACAATATTTGCCATCAAAACAAGAACCAAGAAAAGCTTCCCCGGAATCTTACGGCTTCGTTGTCGCGCCGAGATTCCGTCAGTTACAGTATCCACTGGCGCAACCTACAACCTCGGACACAAGTGACTACAAGTGACTGTCAGCGCTAATGTGCGCGTGTCTGACTGCATCGGCTGTAACCGAAGTGACCAGCTCATGGACTGCATCGTACACCCCTCTGTCCAAAAGCATGTACTTGCGAGCGGAGAACAGATTGCAATGGCAGATAGGGCTCCCGCTGTGAAACGAGGCTCTCCATAGTGTAGTACTAGTAGTGGATTTTCATGCAGCCGCAGCAAGATGCCTAAACACGCATCTGTCAAACATTAAAGACGCATCTGCCATTAGTCCTAATTAGGATAGATAGCTTACTTGCCTGTTCTTAGTGTGGCTTATATCTATTAATCTTTATTTTCGCCAGCGGTGTAGAATGTTGTAGATGTGGTGCTGCTCGTGTGAAAGTTGTCCGTCTCACAAGAACTTGAAAGAGTCATCGCAACCTCAACTACTCTCTATTAGAGCAGCATCATCATCCTAAATTTCGGCCATTGAATTATCGTCCACTTATTCAATTTTCATGATCAGGCTCAACGGGAAATTATGGCTAGCAAGCAACAGCAAATGCAAACGTTCGACATGGTCAGGTATGCAAATATTGTGATATTCGTCATTTATACTTGCTAATGTGTAGAATAGGCGGCTCAAAGTCGCTGACTATTTGACTTTGTCGAACGGTAAGTCTGACATGTTCCCAGTTGACCTCGCCTGTTCGATGGCTGATGACGATTTCACAGCACTCTGTGGAGGTTAGTTGAAAAAATGACTTTCTGTACAGAGTAATTTTAACGCCGATATCTCAAGTCATGGCAATCTTCGCTTCCATGCAACAGCACTTCATACTCGCCTACGTTCTCGTTTTCATCGGATACGAATTCGATCGATTTGATGGCATGGTTGCCAGAATGCGGAATGAGTGCTCCGAGTTTGGTAAGGAGTTGGACAGCTTCTCGGACTTGGTATGTGGTTTTGAAAGAGAACCGTAACTTCTGTTCCACGCTTACAGGAAGAATAGGTTTCCTTTTGCGTCGCACCAGCGGTGACGCTCTACTGCATGGGATTCAACAGTCTCCTTGACCAGGCCGTGTTGACTTTCTACGTGCTTTGCGGCCTGGCTCGACTTGCTCGATTCAACGTCGCCGCACAGCTGGTTCCACGAGACGAAAAGGGGAAGCCTCTGTATCATGAGGGTCTCGCTACGGCATATGCCGCATTGCTTTTGATGACGGCTGGTGCAGTAGCTTCCTGGTCAGAGCGCGTGGCGGATATTCTTGGCGCAACTGTTGTCTTTGCTGGTGAATGGTACGAATTCCACTCTATTCTAACAATTGTCTTTATCATGAGCTTTATGATGGCTAGCAAGAGGCTTCATATCTATTTCGATGGTGGGTACAGCATCCCCGCCACGGCTGTTCTGGTGTTGGCGAGCTGTTGGTCTATTGCTCCAAGGTTGTAAACTACATGGTGGCCACAGCTTCTAAATCAGAATGATACGGGTTTTGCGTGGCAATCTTTGAATTTTGTATCTCTAATGGCTCCTTTACCAAACTTTAAGCCCAACTAGAGCCATAGCTGTGTCGAATTGTGCCACAAGCAGGCGTGCAGGCAGAGTGTGCTTCCAGTCGATGGAAAAAGGCCCAAAAAGCTATGTTTGCTTGACGATCGCAAATACTGTCGCAAGGCATATAGGGGATAATGCACGCACAAATGAGTGGCCAGTCGGCTACGCCTCTTTTTTCGTGCAACAAATACACTACACAATTGGGCGGGTCAAACCGTTCAAACTGTTTTTTTTATTTAAGACACCATCTGCCACAGTGGTTGTTGTGCTACATTAGGTTTTCTGGCATCAACACACTTACTTGCAATTCTACTTGCAACCCCCTCGTTCATCCGTCCGAAGCCACAATGTCACTCCAAGTCTACCTGAAGCATGCTTACAAGGAGGTGCGCCTTGCATCGGACTCTTTGCTTAGTTCGGTAGATCGAATTGATGGAACCCTCCAACCAGGGTGTGACAACCTCATACTGGTGTATGGAGGGTCTTTCAACCCGCCACATCGCGGCCACCTCGACGTGCTCCTGTCAGCGCTAAGACCTGAAGTCTCGCCAATAGCTATGGTCGTCCTTCCGAGCGAAGACTTTCATTTACGGAATAAACTCGCCGACAGCCACCCCGACTTTTTCCTCAGCCGAGAGAGACGTGCCGATTTGTGGAACGCCATGCTGACAATCCCAAAGGACAAAGTCTGGGTGTGGCCAAGTACATGGTATCCGTTTCTGCCTTTCACGGAGGCTGTCGTCAGGCTGGCGAAAAATGACGGCTTCAACGTTGCATTCTGTCACTTGATCGGCCCAGACAACCTGAATCGCTTGGATCCACTCATGAACTTGCCATACAGGTTGCCTAGGATCCTCGTCTCGAGCAGAGCACGTCATGTTCCAGCCCACTTCACAGCTGATGGCCGCCCGAAGCTATGGGCCAATTTCGGCGATTGGTCGCGTGTCAACAGCACAGGTAAGATTCCAAAATGGTGTTCCATATGGCAGCATGTGCATATCAGGCTGAGCGTTTCTCATCCATGCAGGTGACAAGGTAGAGGTAAAAGACCAGGACCCGGCAGTCTTGTGGACCTGCAGTGGAATAGACGACGGAGAGGGGGGCTCTGAAGCAACTCAGAGGATGGGATACTATCTTGCGTTTGAAACTCCATACCCCGCTGATATAAGTTCGACGGCGTTGAGGGAAGATTTATTGCGAACATTTGGGCTTACTGAGCATAGTTTGAACAGCATGAGCACTGAAGACCTCATGAAGCTCATCATGCCGTTTTTGTAGTCTATCACAGATCCAAACTATATTAGATCGGAAAAAAGTCAACACCTTACTTTGTGACAGACGTCCCGAATCGTCCGGCACACAAAGCCGCAAGTCGTGGCTGGCAACATCTTCACACCCCCTCCCACCCCCCAGTTTCGTAGAAATCGCCGCTCCCGCTGCAGGTCCGTCGCTCCGTCTGTTCTGTTCACCTGAAAGGCTGCCAGGGGGTGGGGGGTGTATCACGACTATGCCATGCCCCGAGACTAAGAGAGCATGGAGATTCTATGTATCTCTTTGGCAGCGAAGAGGCCTCAGATATGTTCAGTATCCACCATGCTCCTAGTACTTGGATCTTGCTGTAATACATGGGCTAGCAAGGTACTTTAATAACTTATCATAAGGTAAGATTTATTAAGAGATTAAAGTACCTAACTATGTCTTACCTTTTCTTAATCGCTATCCTAGTACGCAACATCTCTGAGGCCTTATTACTGCCAAAGGGATAGTAAGCCTCCAACACCTATAAACATTCACTGCGCTGTGGTACACCTTGATATCTGACCAGCACAGATCTCGTCTCAAAGTCTTCACGTACAAAGTTCTTTCGTCGTTATTACTCTAAGACATAGCACAATGCCAGTCGCGTCTAACGATTCAAATGACACAAACGGCCGCAGTGCCGACGCTCAGGCTACCAACGGTCATGGCACCAATGGCACCAATGGCTACTCAAAGCAACAAAAGGTTGCTTTTATCACTGGTGCGTAGCTTTATACGACATTATTAACATCATTCTCATACAAGCTGTGAATAGGCATTACTGGACAAGACGGCTCTTATTTGACCGAGATTCTTTTGTCTGAAGGCTATCATGTTCACGGTCTTGTCAGACCATCTTCGCAGAGACGCCAGGCCTTGGATCGCCCAATGCGGCTCGGCGTCACTCTACACTTTGGCGATGTGTGCGACAACGCACGTCTGATTGAAATATTGGGCACTATCAAGGTTGACGAGATCTACCATCTTGCCGCCCAGTCACACGTTGGAATCTCTTTCGAGAGTCCGTGGGCTACCTGCGATACCAATGCCATGGGCACCCTCAAGCTTCTCGAAGCCGTAAGGTTCCTTGGACTGGGTAAAACCGTCAGAATCTACAATGTCAGTTAGCGCAACATCTGCTCTTGCAAGATCCAAACCGCTAACTCGTCAAAATTAGGCCTGTTCGTCTGAACTCTTCGGTCCGGATACTCCCCCACCGCAAACCGAAGAGACGCCAATCCACCCCTACTCGCCGTATGCTATATCCAAGGCTTTCCAATTCTGGTCTGCTGTAAACTTCCGTGAGGCGTACGGACTCCATGCCTCCAACGGCATTCTATTCAACCACGAATCGCCTCGACGCGGTAAGCAGCCCTTCCCTTGGTGGGAAAGCCGACGTGCAGGCAAGTCTGACCCTGTATGCAGGAATCACCTTCGTTACGCGAAAGATCACTACGCAAGTCGCCCTAATTGCCACGGGTCAATCTGAGTTTTTCGAACTTGGCAACGTAAACTCCACGCGCGACTGGGGACACTCCAAGGATTACATGCGCGGAGCATACCTGATGCTGCAGCAGCCGGAGGGCGGGGATTATGTTCTGGCTACTGGAAGCTCCTACAGCGTCAGAGACTTTGTCAAAGCCGCCTTTGACGTTGTCGGTATGAAGATTGAGTAAGATTTAGCGCCTCTCTTACCACACCAATGTCCGTATCGCAGCCACTAACGATCCATAGATGGTCCGGCAAGGGGCTTGACGAAGTGGCCAAGGAGGTTGCCACCGGCAAGGTCCGAGTCAGAGTGAACCCGGCTTTCTACCGCCAGCTTGACGTAGAGAATTTGTGCGGTTCTGCTGCCAAGGCTAAGCGCGTGCTTGGTTGGCAGCCCCAGTACAGCTTCAACACATTGGTTAAGGAGATGGTTCTCTCGGACTTGGAGAAGGCCAAGGACGGTCGCATCTTTGCCACCTCGTACCTTGACTGGTTGGTGGAAGACGGCGCAGGCGAAAAGCGCCGCGAGACCAAGGCAACTAACCATACAAAATGCCCCCCCTGAATTATTTTACAAATCTACATGGCCTAGTCTTTCGTTCCTCTGTAACAGCTGCAATCAGCTAGAGTAGCAATGCTCATCAGCTACAAGTCATACTATTATTAGAGAGCTACAAGGCAAATGCACAGGGTATAAAGCGCCACTAACAGATACATGATTTTCCATGTAAATCGTTTTGAATTTTAAACGCCTATTAATCCCAAACCCCATCTTCTTTATTTCCTAGCCACTATTTGCTTGGCCTCATTCCTCCTGTCATATAGATTGTAAAATGATTCAGGGGGTGTATTGTATTGCTTTTCCTGTGGCGTCCGCGGGCGGGCTTAGGCACTGCAAGCCAGGGCCTAACCAGGAATCCGATTCGCGGAGCCAGCGCGCATCGGTTGCGTCTGTTAGAGGGGTGTAATGAGAACGAGAATTTCTGCAATGACTAAAACGTGTGCCTTGTGTGCTGCTGCTTACGCAACGGGGAGCCCTCTGGACATCATCAGCACGGGCAAGTCATGGCGCGATGTGATAGCGGCACGCCTCTACGTTTGTACATGTCGCCGATTGGCGGACCAACACAGAGCCTGTTGGTTCTAATACGAAAATAAGCAGGCAAGAGCTCCACTAGCCTGAAGCGAAGGCCGTACTGGGAGCATTGTGGATACTGAACGTCTCTGGGGGGATTTTCATCCAACGAAAGAAGCCTGGCGATTTTCATAATCGCCATATTTTCCCCTCAGTCTGATTTTTTTTTTCAAACAAATGGGCTCGCCGTGAACTTAGAATCACAATAAAAAAATCGATCAGGGACATATTCTCCTTAAAGACGTTTCTTTCTTCGCCCAATAAAACGTTCAAAGTAAACTACAATGGAATCAATCCACAGACAACCGGCAAACCCTGATGCCGAAGGCTTCATACATGCCGACTTCTTGGCCAACATTCATGGCGTCGAAGGTAATACACCTGTACTAGATGAGCGTGCAATATGCTAACCAGATCGTGGAACAGATCCCTTGAGGATCTCAGTATCTTGGAGACTCTCGAAAGAATACTCTGCCGGCGAACCGAAACCATACTTTCTCTCCATTGACCTGCTACTCCATCTCAACAATTCAGATGTTGGCTTGGTTATGGACAATAGCATTCAGCATGTCGGTGGTACACCAATTGAAGCTCTCGTACAAGCATCATATGCCAAAGGAACATTACAAAAGTTCATTGAATTGCCAATCAAGGTAGTCCTAGCCGCTCGCGATGGGTATCCATGCAGAAATGACTTGCTGCGCTCTCGCATGGTCCACGCCGAGCATGTTGATGACGTTGTCGATTTCGCCATTTCACCAAACGGTCTTCACAAGGCAATTGTGCCGAGGGACGAGATGTTGCTGCTAGATCTGATGGCTTCATCGCCAGGTGCAATCGTCGGAAAGTCATCGCCAAAGTCGCATGCGGATACGTTCAGAGCATTAGATCAGGCTTTACAAGATCGCCTGTCTTTTAACTGGCTCATCTCAAAGAAGCCTGTAGCCAAAACTGTGGCAGTTGTCGGAGGACGTCCGATGTTTGATACAAAAAACATGTCCTGGGGATCTAGCGGACCTTTTGAGGCTGCCCATGCGCTCGATATGTCAGTTGTCGTCGTAGACTATGCGGGCCACTTTATGGACGGAGAAAAATACGCCCATCTGAGAGATGATTTCATTGCAGTAGACATGACCATCGATGCTGAGCTGCCTTCGAGATTGGCAGATGCAGTCAAGGGACGTAGCATTGACGCAATTGTAACATTCTCTGACGAGTATGTTATAGTCACTGCTCAAGCTGCAGCTCTGCTAGGCCTTGCCACCGAGCCAGTAGATGCAGTACTGCAGGCTCATCACAAGGACAAGATGCGCGAGATTCTCAGCAATACCAGCATTCCCACATTGCGTTTGGATAACGCGGCCCAAGCTACTGAGAGCAGTGTGTTGCAAAAGATGCGCGACTTGGGCTTTCCGCTGATTGTCAAGCCTTGCCGTGGCGGTGCGTCTCGAGGCGTGAAGA
Organism: Epichloe amarillans; assembly: GCA_024072835.1. Classification (NCBI taxonomy): domain Eukaryota; kingdom Fungi; phylum Ascomycota; class Sordariomycetes; order Hypocreales; family Clavicipitaceae; genus Epichloe; species Epichloe amarillans. The sequence continues at coordinate 236,565 of CP099637.1, read as the reverse complement.
AGGTTCAGAACGAGATTTCTCTCCAGCAAGCTCTTCAGAGCGTGGAGAAATCCGGCCTCGCGAAGCATGGCATTCTCATTGAACCATATGTCGATGGCCCAGAAGTTGATGCCAACTTTGTCATCTTGGACGGCGAAGTTCTCTTTGTCGAATTGACAGACGACTTTCCTAGCAATGCTGACGCCGCCGAGGCCACCGCGGCTGATGACTTCCGCGAGACGATCATGGTCTGTCCTACTGCACTGGGCCATGAAGAACGAGAAGCTATCAAAGCTTCACTTGGTGAGAGCCTTGTGAGAATGGGTTTCCGATCCGGCGTATTCCATGTCGAAGCGCGTGTTCAAAACTCCAGCAAGGCATATCGCAGAGAAGACGGCGTATTCGATCTCCAGGATACGGAGACAACGCCACCGGGGTCGGCATCAGCCTTCCTCATCGAGGTGAATGTACGTCCTCCTGGTCTGGATTGTGCATTCTCCACCTTGTACACGTGTGGTGTCGACCTTTGCGCCCTTCATCTTCTTCGCGCCGTTGAAGATTATACGAGGTATCGAGCGATCGCCCAACCTTTCCAATGTTACGCTCAGTATTGGTGCGGTAATTGCCTGATCCCGGTCGACAGAGAGGAGATTGTCGTTCCTGAGGATTTCTGTCAGAAGATATTGAAACGCGTGTCAGGAATTGCACCATTCGTAGCCAGGGCTGAAATGTTCAAGCATCCTGGAACAGTGGTCTCACCCGTTCACGGAGTGGAATTCCTCGCCTACTTTCTGGTGTTCTCGCGGAAGAGCAGGAAGCAAGTTCTAGAAATGTACGAGCGTCTCTTAGAAGTTGCCCGGGAGGTCTTGGATAGCCAGAAGTAGTTTCATCGAAGGCTAGGCAGTAAGTTCAAGGCACGGCTATGGCAGGAAAATCCAACGTTTACAAGATACTCTTGTATCGCACGAAACAGTCTGATGAACTTTGCGAGTCCTACCCCGAAGGCAAAGGGAAGTCTTTAGTAAAAACGGTGCTATCCTAGGAGCAGGTGTACGGTCCGCATATAGTGCAACTCGAGGGTTGAGTAATGGAAGAGAGCGAAGCCAATTTAACTGAAGAATAGGACAATTATGGGACTAGTATAACTACTTGGAATTCTGCTGTCCTGGATTGAACGCGATGTAGTCTCCCTGGGACAGATCGCATCTTGCTAAACGAACCATACACATATACTAGTATACATACTACAGACATGTCTAACAAGGAATATCATGGAATGCTGTGATTAGGCTGAATTTTCTCACTGAACAACCTGGGAGATGCCGGATATCAGAGACTCCTTACATTATGTCTCCCCTCGCTAGCCTGATTTCTCGCACCTCCATTTGCAACCTCGTAATTGACCCTGTATCGATCCTGCGTACCCTTCCTCTTTCGACAACAACACCTAGGGACTGCAAAGACTCTTCTATCAGTGTCATCCGCCGGATCTACTTTAAATGGTAGCGCCTCATTTGCATATGCTCCCCCATCATCATCCATCTCCATAATATTAATCTGCATAAGTTTGACTTATGACTTGCTTTACTTACTTCAAAGGCTTCTTGCCTTCCATTACCCAGCCGAGGTACTGGTCTCGGATAATTAGATCACCAGAAATTGTTTCTGGTTGAGCCTGTCGTCCGAATAACTTTTCAAACACTAGTCTTGCGAGCAATGGCCCTGCAGGCTGTTGGAAATATCTGGTTGAAGACATCAATATGCCATTGTGCCTCAGGGACAAGCGACTATAAGCTGCCATGCCATAGGACAGCAGCACAGCGCTGGAATGACTTTGTGTAACTCTTTCGTTAAGCGAATTGTGCACATTCCTTAGCCTTTCACAGTTATTGGTTTTGGTAGCGCCAGCTTGGTAAGACGCTGCAGACAAGGCGCCCCCGCTGGCATCTGAAACGGCCCGTGCAAGCGCTGCCGGCCGCGACCAAGATTCGGTACAGCCTGGTGGAGGGCATTGCAGCGTAGCGCTACGGATTATCGTGTACGGAGTTGGTCCATTCGCTGGCGTATACACGTTCGCTAAGAATAGTGGTAGTAGAAATGCCACGCATGGTTGAGTTTTCCCTCCTCATGATCTTTAGTCTTTTGCGATAGTTAGCCGGTGCCATGATTAGGATGGTTTTCATGTCAAGGCTTCTAGGCCGGATGTGAATAGAATAGGGTAATAGTATAGATAAGTAGCAGCTAGATAGCTAAAGCTAGGTGGTAATGCTTAAGGGTTTTAATCTCTAGCCTCCTATATTCTCTATATGTAACCTTTGCCTAAATACCCCCTTTACGCTTATATAACTAGCTTATAGTAACCTTATAGCTAGGGCGCTATAAGTCCTAAGTAAGTCCTACTATATATAATGCTATTGCCTTTATTACTTATATTACTCTATAGCCTCTATAACCCTAATATAGTACCCTCTTTACTTTATAATTACCCTTAATTATACTTACTACCTAGTTAGTATAAACTTACTATTTTAAACTTCCTATATAATTCTTACCTTATATATCCTAATATAAGACATAGGGAGATAATAGCCTTATTAATAATAAGTCTAGCTATTATTCTTTACCTTACTTATAAGCTCCTAGTTATAATATAGTTATAGCTATAGAGTTACTTTATAAATACTTATATTTTTATTTCTACTAGTCCTATAAAAGTAAACACCCTATATTATATTTCCTTATTAGCTAAAAAGGATAGGGTATTAGATACTATATATTAAGGTGTATTTAATTATAAGTTCTAGTAAAGTTACTATAAGCTTGCTAGGTGTGTGTAGTTAGCTATAACTTTAGCTATTAATAGCTATAACACTAGCTTTTTAACCTATAGCTTACTTTTACTGCCTATATAAATTACTTAAGGGGTCTATAGTTAATATAAAAAAGACTAAATTTCCCCTCCTTTTTCTTTTCCTTTCCTCCTTATCTCTCTTATTTTTTAATATTAAATTTATAAGTTAGCCTTACTAGCCTTATAGTAGCATTCTTACTGCTACTACCTAGTAATTACTAATATTATCTAGAGTCTTCCTCCTTATTATTTTATTATCTCTTTACTTCTTATAGTTAGTTTTATAGTTAGTATCTTATTGCTTTGCTTCCTACTTACTTGCTACTAACTTATAGATAGGTTATAATATCTTCTATCTGCCTAATAACTCTAGGACCCTTAGCGCCTACCCTAGAAAAATCCCTTTATAAGAGGGCTTTATATGCTTTAAAAACATTTACGTAAGTTTACCTCTTATTTATAGTGTTATAGCTATTAACTTACTAAGTAATATAATTAAAATTCCCTACCTTTACTATAGTTAGTAGGTAGTAATTTAGTAAATTACCCCTAAAGATAATAGAGCTAAACCTTAGTATATTATAGATAGAAAGCTAATTCCTAATAAGTACTATTATTCCCCTAGTATAACTAAGCTACTTCTCTCTTACTCTTATAATACTAACTTAGGATAGGTAATTCCTTAAAGTGCGCTTACTATATAAAAAATAATAAAATATATGCTAGTGTAAGTGCCCCTTTAAGGCTACTATGTCAAGGCTTCTAGGCCGAAATGGATAGAATAGGGTGATGGTATAGATAAGTAGCAGCTAGATAGCTAAAGCTAGGTGGTAATGCTTAAGGGTTTTAATCTCTAGCCTCCTATATTCTCTATGTGTAACCTTTACCTAAATACCCTTTACGCTTATATAACTAGCTTATAGTAACCTTATAGCTAGGGCGCTTAAGTCCTAAGTGAGTCCTACTATAATATAATCTTATTGCCTTTATTACCTATATCACTCTTTAGCCTCTATAACCCTTAATATAGTACCCCCTTTACTTTTATAATTACTCTTAATTTATACTCACTACTAGTTAGTATAACTTGCTTTTTAAACTCTTATATAATTCTTACCTTACGCGTTCCTAACGTAAGATATAGGGAGTATAGCCCTATTAATAGGTCTAGCTATTATTCCCTACCTTACTATAAGCTCCTAGTATAATCTATTATAGCTATAGAGTTACTTTATAAATACTTATATCCTTATTCCTACTAGTCCTATAAAAGTAAACACCTTATATTATATTTCCTTATTAGCTAAAAAGGATAGGGTATTAGACACTATATATTAGGGTGTATTTAATTATAAGTTCTAGTAAAGTTACTGCAAGCTTGCTAGGTATATATTGTTAGCTATAACTTTAGCTATTAATAGCTATAACACTAGCTTTTTAACCTATAGCTTACTTTTACTACCTATGTAAATTACTTAAGGGGTCTATAGTTAATATAAAAAGACTAAATTTCCCCTCCTTTTTCTCTTTCTTTCCTCCTTATCTCTCTTACTTTTTAATATTAAATTTATAAGTTAGCCTTACTAGCCCTATAGTAGCATTCTTACTATTACTACCTAGTAGTTACTAATATTATCTAGAGTCTTCCTTCTTATTATCTTATTATCTCTTTGCTTCTTATAGTTAGTATTATAGTTAGTATTTTATTACTCTACTTCCTACTTACTTACTGCTAACTTATAGATAGATTATAATATCTTCTATTTGCCTAATAACTCTAGGACCCTTAGCGCCTACCCTAGAAAAATCCCCTTATAAGAGGGCTTTATATGCTTTAAAAATATCTATATAAGTTTACCTCTTATTTATAGTGTTATAGCTACTAACTTACTAATTAGTATAATTAAAATTCCTTACCTTTGCTATAGTTAGTGGGTAGTAATCTAGTAGATTACCCCTAAAGATAATAGAGCTAAGCCTTAGTATATTATAAATAGGAAGCTAATTCCTAATAAGTGTTATTATTCCCCTAGTATAACTAAGCTACTTCTCTCCTACTCTTAAGCTACTAACTTAGGATAAGTAATTCCTTAAAGTGCGCTTACTATATAAAAAATAATAAAATATATGCTAGCGTAAGTGCCCCTTTAAGGCTACTACTCTTAGCTAGCTAACCTATTATTAGTGTTCTATAAGAATTATAATACTTTATTATAAGTTCTTTAAAGTTATAAAGGAGGTTCCTAATAGTACCTATTACTATCTATCCCTAGTAAGATTATTAATTCTAGTAACTTAGTTAGAGCTAACTTATTACTAGGCTCTAGTATATGCGAAATATAAATTATATAATACTCTCCTTACTATAAAGAATGCTAATTACTATAGGAGAGTTTATTAGGCCTATCTAACTATAGAGGCTACTTATAAGGCAAATACTAATAAGTAAGTAGTAATGTTATAGCTATTTAATACTACTAACCTTAAGGTCTAAATTAATATTACTAATAGCTTACGCTTTATAGCTTAAAATGCCCCTATAGTAAGTCCTATTATCTCTAGTATAGCTTTTACTTTACTAACTTATAGCTAGTTTATAGCATATACTTTATAGCTCCTTACATGCGTTAGCCTTTCTAAGCTCCCTAAAGAGCTCTATTCCTTTATTTATAGGAATAAGAAGGGGTCCTTTAATAATAAAGCTTCTATAGCTACTATAAAGGAAAATATAGCTATAGATATAATAATAGAGTAATAGGTGCTTAGTAGCTATGTGGTAGTTTGCTTAAGAGAATATAACTTTTTATATTATAAAATTCTATATGTTAAATTACTAAAGTAATAATGTCTTTACAAACTAGCTACTTAATTGCTACTTATAATTATTTATAATTTCTTTTATAATAAAATCTCTTTTTAATACCTATAAATTCTCTAAGCTATTATAGCCCTTCTATTTTACTAAGAATTTCCGCTATTTTCTATTATACTAATATAAGATAATTCTCTTAACCTTAAACTCTTCTTTATTATCCTTAATATTATCTTATAGTAAGGACGCATTTATATAGCTAGTGGGATCCCCTCTAAATAGTTTAAGGCTTATAATATTAAACACATTATAAAGTCTTAAGCTAGCTAGTAATTATAATTAATAGGCTAAGCTATAATTACTAACTACTTTCTTAATTTTATAGGGCCTTAGGTACTTAGCTATAAGCTTCTAGCTTAGTTATCTTAGGTTAATATTCTTAGTAGATAGCAAAATATAGTTCCTAACCTTAAACTCTATTAGTATTCTCTTATAATTATAATACTTCTTTTGCTATGCTTATATATTATAAAGTAGCTACTTAATCTCTAAATATCTTTATCTTAATTCTAAGACTCTATTTTCTACCTAGTTATTTACTAAGTTAGGCATTAGGATAGCCTAATATAGTCCCCTTAGGTTATACCCTTATAGCGCCTTTGCTAGTGTTAGGCTATAACTACTATGCTTACTTATATTATAGGCAAACTATGCTATTAGCAGATATTCTACCTAATTATCCTATTTAGTATATATATAGGCTCTTAGATAATGCTTAAGAACCTAGTTTAATTACTTTATTTGCCTATCTATCTAGGGATAAAATATAGTGCTTAGTCACCGCTTTATTATAATAAGGTAGCAAAAGGTTCTCTAGAATCCACTAGTAAATATTAACCTATAGTCTATAATAATACCTTCTAGGGCGCTATAGTCTTTAAAAATATTCTTAAGGAACACTATAGCAAGGCTATTACTAGTTAGGTATATAAACACTAGTATATAAATACTATACTTTAAGAATTAGTCTATAATAACTAAAATCGCGTTATATAACTAAAACTTCTAATCCTTTACTAGCAGTAAGCCTATAATAAAGTCTATTAATAATTCTTAGAAAGGGTAATTAGGCACTAGTAATATAGCTAACTTACTATAAGGTTTATATAACCTTAGCTTTAAAACTTAATAATTAACGCAAGACTAGATATATACCTTAATATCTTTCTTTATTAATAGCTAGTAATACTAGCCTATAATATAATAGAGGGTCTTGCTAACCCCCTAATAACCCACTATAGGATTATTATAGGTTAATAGTAAAATTTCTTTCTGTAATCCTAGTGGAATAAAAACATGATTTTTATACATTAGTAACTTAGAGAATCTTACAGTCTATATCTATAGCTCTCTAGCCTCTAGCTTAGAGGGACTAATTAACTATAGTCCTAACGCACTAAAGTTACTACTTATTAGTAATAACTTTTACTATGTAATAAAGGCATCCCCTTACTATGCTTCTAATAATAAGACTTAAATTAAGGCTTCTAATTCCACTGCCTTACTTCTAATATTAGAGTTAAACTTAGAAAAGGTTCTCTAAACCACTAAGATTCTTATTATAACACTACTATAGCCTAGTAGCTCTTTAGTAGCGCTCTTAGATAAATTAACTAACCTAGTAAAGATTAATATAGTAAAGGTTCTCTTACTTACTATTACTTCTATAGATATAGTAAAGATTAATATAGAAAAGGTTCTCCTACTTACTATTAGGTAGTTTGCCTTAATACCACTATAAGTATATAGCTCCCTAGTAATACTCTTAGACTTTTAAACTAGTATAGTAAAGGTTAATATAGTAAAGGTTAACTTACCTACTATTACTTCTATAGGCCTAGTAAAGATTAATATAGAAGAGGTTCTTAAACTAGCTAGTAGGGTTTAATTACTATAATCCTATAGCTTTATTACTACACGCTCTAGCCTTTTACCTAGCCTAGTAAAGATTAATATAGAAAAGGTTCTCCTACCTACTATTAGGGTTATTACTTTACTATTAAGGGGTAGTAAGCGTAAATATAAGGTACTTACTAAGTCACTATTACTCTTACGCTACTCCTTAACTATAAACCTAACACACTATAGACATGCCTAACTAGTAGTTAAGCTATTACTAACGTAGCGCCCCTATAGCCTAATAGTAGTAAACTTAGTAAGGAAGGTTAGTAACTAAGATATAAAAGCCTTAGCTTTCCTTTCCTTACTAATATAATCTAACCTTTATAACAAAGAATTAGTAGGATTTAGCTTCCTTACCTAGTGTTTAATAGTAAAGTTAAATAGGCATAGCTTATCTAATATAGTAACCTAGTAACTAGTTAGCTTAGGCTTTATTATAAGGTACTTATAATTTAGGTAATTTATAATTATAGTAACTAGGTACGCTAAGTAAGTAAGGTAGTGCCTCTAAGTCTAAAAAGCCTCCTAAATTACTAGTAGCTTTATATCTAGTGTTATATAGCGTAATTTAGTGTCCTTTAATTTTCTTAATATAAACGCTATAGGGTGCTAGCAACCTAGCACTAATATTATAAGAATAGCTCTAATCGCGTATCTAGAGGCATTAGTCTCCACTTATAATAGTAATATTAGGTTAAAGTGGACTAAAATCAGAGCCTCCTAAAATAGCTTTTATAGTTCCCTAAACACTACTAGCTTACTATTATCTAGCTTTAACTTCGCTAGTTAGTTACCTTATAGGCAGTTTATTAATAGGATAACTATTTTACTATATAACTTAATAAAATGGCTATAGAATCTAGTAAACCTAAGGAAAGATTAGATATTAAACACGTAGATAGGTATTAGCTACGTTGCTATTACCTTTACCCTGCTTAGGTCTATTAAGATTCCTTTTAGTAAGATTATGTAACTAAGGAATTTAACCTCCTTAATGAAGAATTAGCACTTATCTAAATTAATAAAAAGGTTAGCCTTCTAAAATCTCTTAAGAATCTTTTTAACATTGCCCTTATGCTCTAAGATCTTATAGCTAAATATTAGGGTATTATTAAGGTAAATAATGCAAATAAGATTATTAAGGCCTTCTAAAGCTTTATTAATATACTTTTAGAAGGATGCTAGCGCGTTAACAAGCCTAAATAGCATTATAAGATACTTAAAGTAACTGTATTTACACTAGAAGGCTGTTTTCCACTTATTACCCTTACGGATACATAGCTAATAGTATGCATTTTTAAGGTCTAACTTTATAAAAATCTTTACACCCCCTAGTTAATCTAAGATTTCTAATATTAGGGGCAAAGGGGCCTTGTCTTTAACTGTAATCTTGTTAAGGCCCCTATAATCCACGTATAGTTATAGCTTTCCCCCTTTTTTTAGCATAAAAAGGATTAGGGCGCCTGCTAGGCTAACTAATCTTTAGATTTACCCGCGTTCCTACGTAGTTACTAAGTACTTGCAAAGCACCTATAACTCTTTCTTAGCTAGGTTATATATTAGACCCTATAGCAGTGCTTTTCCTTCTTCTAATTTAATAGCATACGTATAGCTACCTAAGCTAGGAAGGGTACTAGCCTCTTTATTTAAAAATATATCTTTAAACTCCTTATAAGCTTCTAGAAGTTCCACTTTCTTAGGTTTATTAGCTAGTTCTTATTGAAAATGGGAAGGGAATCTAGCTAGAGGGATAGGAAGACCTCCCTACTAGATTCTAATGCGGCGGCTTCTAGATTCACTAGATTATAGCGTATTCTGCAAGATAGAGAGCTTTGATAGTTGAATACAGTTGATTCCTAGCTAAACGGACAGTCTAACAAGCAATGAGAGGATTTCTAGTCCCCTTATAGACCTACCAACCGTATCGAAGGATCTAGGTCGCTAGAGAGGTCTTAGGAGCTACTTTTTATTTTCCGCAAAACTCATTTATATAAGAAAAATAAAAAATCGACTTATAGCTATACAAACTAGCTGCCTAGGTAGTCTAACTAAGCATTTTTAATAGACAACCCTATTAATAAAATATACCATTAAATCCAGAAAAATTTAAGGATTCAAACAGTATACGTCAGCCTTTTATACAACTACTAGTTGCCTAGTTACAGTCAATTTTAGCTTCCCTATAGGGTAACCTAGTCGGCTTAGTTATATAAGCCCGCGGGTTAGTTATGGAATAACGCAGGTCATAATAGAACAACGCTGCAAGCAACGCTCGTAACCAACGTTGTAACAACGCAACAAGGCAACTAGTGGGCCTATAAAATAGTGCTATAAATAGCATTATTTTAACACTCCCTCTAGAAAAGTATAAGGTAACTAATTCAATACCTAGACTTAGCTCTTTAATAGATATCTAAGTTAACCATAAATTTAATAATAAATCCAATAACTTTTAGACTAAAAACAGTAAAATCGATAACTTTTAGGCGTAATTCCAGTGTTTTTGTTGATTTTTCGGGTTTTTTGACTTTTTAGTTAGTTTTAAACTAGGCCTTTGTATTCGTAAGACCTAATAGTTAGATAAATTGTTGAAATTTATCATAGGGCAGGGGCTTAGTTAAACCATCTGCAGGCATCTCTTTAGTGTTAATGTAGATAACCTTAGCTATACCCTTCTATACCTTTTCTCTAGTATAGTTAAATTTTAGCAGGGTATGCTTTGTTTTGCTATAAAGAGCAGGGTTATTAGCGGTTGTAATAGCGCCTTAGTTATCACTAAAAATCAGTACTAGAGGTGCTATAGGCAGCTTTATCTCTTTAAAAAGACTATAAAGCCACTCTAGCTCCCTAATAGCTTCACATAAGGCATTAGATTCAGCCTCTAATGTGGATAAAGCTATCGTAGTTGCTTTCTTCGATTTCTAGCTAATAGGTCCTTTAGCTAGCTTATAGAGATAAGCATAGGTTAATTTAGAGGACTTATCACCCGCGAAGTCGCTATCACAGAAGCTAATAAGGGTTGCAAAAGCTGTAACAGCAGATTTAGACCTTCTATAAGTTATAGAATAACCCATAGAGCCTAAAAGGTACCTAAGCAAATGTTTAGAAGCATTAAGATGCTCTATAAATGGCTTAGCTAGCGCTGTGAAAAGCCACTAAACTAGAAAGGCAATATCAGGTCTTGTAAGGAGCATTAGGTACATAATAGTCCCTATAATACTCTAATATAGCTTGTGATCAAGGGGGGAAAGAGGTTTAGTTAGGTGGTCTACCTATTTTATAATTCCTGGTTATAGAGGAATTTTAACAGGTCTAGCATCTTTCATATTAAATCTTTCTAGGGCTTCAGAAATGTACTAGGACTAATGGATAGTTAGGGTCCCTTTCTTTCGATTTCTAGTGATTTAAACGCCTAAGAAAAATTCTGCTAGCCCACGATCTTCTATAGGATAAGCTTTATAAAGTAGCTTCTTTAGCCTATTAATATAAGCTAGATCCAGTCCTATTAGAAGGCAGTCATCCACATAAGTCGCTATATATGTAGATGTAGTTAGGTTAAAGAAGACAGCTAGGTCGGATATAAGGGGTTAAAAGCCTAGCTTCCGAAGAAGGTCCTTTAAAACCTATTGCCACTCTCTAGAGCTCTGTTTTAATCTATATAAAGCTTTTTATAGGAAGATAACCTGCTTTTAAGAGGGTTTATAGCCATACTTCTTAAGTAACTTAGCTACTTTAGGTGTAGACTCGGCAAATTCAGTAAATCCATCAGGAATTTGCATATAGATAGCTTCCTTTAGTAGACTGTTTAGAAAGGCCCCTATAAAATCAACCTGTTTAACTTCCTAGTCATTACAAGCCGCTAGGGCTAGTAAAATCCGCTAACTAGGGGGAATGCTAGTTGTAGCGTAGGTTTCGATATAATCTTAACCTTCTATCTGCATAAACCCTTTAGCAACAAGTTAGGCCTTGTACTTTAGAGGATTATTTTCTTTATCCTTTTTAAGCTTGTAAACAAGCCTATTCTTTAGAACCCTCTAGCCCTTAGGAATTTGGTCTATCCCTATAAATTTGAAGGTTCTAGCAGCTAGAAGCTGTTTAAATTCGTTGAAAGTTACATCCATCTATTTTTAACTATCCTTGCTTTTTAAAGCTTGTTTCTAGGTCTTAGGGGTATTCGAATCGTTATTTTTAGTGGATAATTTAGCCCTTTGTTATGCCTTAAAGCATATCTCCTTAACGTATAAAGATATATTAAAATCATTAATATCCATAGAATCAGAATTAATTAAAGAATCTAAATCTAAAAACGGTTTTTCAATAGCTCCCTTATTAGGGGCGCTAGAGCTAGGGCTCTCTAGGGGTAGCGCTAGAGGCGTTGCAGGCGCTATCGTGGGCGCTGTATCGGTCGCCCTAGGGGCTGTTAGTATAGGCGCTGCGGGCGCTGTGGGCGCTAAGCTTTTAGGAGGCTTTGGGTAACTATCCTAAACTTCTAGATTATCTCGTAAGATATTGGCTTCTCCCTCTAAAGGATTAGTCCCTAAAGGCTTAGGGGACCCTACAGAGCCTATATCCTCTATAATTTTAACAAAGCTAGTCTTTATAACTAACCTTTTAGAGGGAATATAAACAAGATAAACAGTAGAACCTAGAGTAGCTAGCAACCAACTAGGAATAGTCCTAGGGGCTAGCTTTTAAAGCTTAGATCTCTGCTCCAGAGGTATTAGGACCTCACAATAAGACCCTATAGCCCTAATTTATGAGAAATCAGGCTTATAGGAAGTCTTAGGCTCTAAATCAGCTAGAAATAGCTGCTTAGGGGTTAAAGGTTTAGTCATATTAGCTATGATATTAACTAATTCCACTATAGCTAGAAGGATATAAGACCATAGATATAAGGGCAGCTTAGACCACTAAAGTGTAGCCCTAAGCCGGTCGAGGATAACCCTAATAGCCCTCTTAACTAGCCTATTCTGTTCGTGAATATAGGGGCAAGAGGTGCTAAAGCAAATTCCCTTAGAAGATAACTATAACTGAAGTTCGTTGTTAATTTCAGTACCTCCGTCAAAGTAAAGGTGCCTAGGATACGCGTTATATCGATTTTTCAGGGCCCTAAAGAAGCCCTTAATAGCTAAAGAAAGAGTTAAACCTTCTTTATTAGCTAATAAAAAGCACCATTTATACCGGGATTTTCGATCAATAAGTATAAGGACTATGGCCTTCTTATTATATAGTATAGGTTTAATTTTAACTATATCTCCCTCTAAAATATCTAGAACTCTAGGGGGGTCCTAAATAGGTCGTTTAGTCGGTCTTCTAATAGCTTTAGATTACATATAGGCTATGCAGTTAAAATCCTTTTCTTTAATAGCGGAAGAATCAGGGATCCCTTTAGCTAATTTCAATGATTTCTTTAGTAAAGGGAGGCCTATATAGCCTAATTAAATATGCCAAAGAAGGGCTAAATCTAGTAACTTCTTGTAACTAGAATCTAGCTTTTTAGGGCTATTATCCCCTAGCTCCCTCTGTTACCAGGCCTCTTAAGAATCACAGGCCTCTAGGGGCAATAGACAGCCACTATCGTCACCTAAGTCATTAGGGTATAGACCTTCTAAACCCCCTATAGAAGGTGCCTAACTAGGAGGAGCTTCAGTGGGACATAGGGCTAAATTATCATCTTCTAGCTCTTTAATTTGTTAATATTCCTCGGGATTAAAAGCTGGTTATGGAATTTAAACCTCTATAGGGTAGGAAAACCCTAACTTATTCTTATAAGCTCTTAGTTATCGTTGCCGTTATTAGTTACAATATTAAGAGCCTATAAAGGAGAGGTGGGTTAAATGCTTACAGATTATAGGAGTAGGTTACCCCTTAATCTATAGAAAAAAGCCATGTTTAGCAGGTTCTAGTAACCCACAGGGGCTTTTATCAGCTAGGAATAGCTAGTCTTTAGCTAGATAACCTCCCTTTAGATAGTAAGATAACCCACTAACTAGGTTAGTATCTATGCCTAGGAAATATAGGGCATCTAGCAGAGCTAAAGGCCTATATTCTAGTGGATTTTTCTTAACTAGAACGTTAAAAACAGCTGTGCCTCTTCCTTTAGGAAAAATAGGTCCTCCTACTGTAATTATAGCGCTGGTTTTACCTTTCTTTAGAGGTTTAAAGTCCCTAAAAGAAGCCCTATTATTACAAATATAACAGAAAGAACCCGTATTATACAAAAGGGAGTTTTTAACTACATTATTAGAGTAGCTAAAAGTAGGCTTGCTAGTAGTGTTACTAGTGGTACTAGAGGTATCCGAGTTAGACTCAAAATCACTACTATTATCACTGCTAGATTTATCAGAATCTAATTCTTTAACGTATCCCGTGGCTAGGGTGTAGCCTAAAGCAAAAGTAGCTTCTTTTCCTTTTTGTTTTTCCCCGTTGCTACTCTTTTTCTTCTTCTGCTTCTTTTTAGAGGCTTTAGAAGGGTTTAAATCCTTCTTATCCTGCTCTTTAGTGGCGTTAGAGTCCTTCTTAGGGTTAGGGTTAGAAGACTTCTTTTCCTAGTCCTTAGAATTTCCCTTATTATTAGAAGCCTTATAACTAAGTGCTTTAGCTATAGGGGAGGTTTTATCCCTTTGTTCTTCTAATAAATCCGCCATAAGGAACTGTAAATTTAGGGTATTTACAGGCAGTCCTTGTGCCCTAGAAGCTCTAATAGTAAATCTTTGTCTCTCAGCCTAACTAGGAAAGGTCTGCTTTAATGCATTAATATAATAATTTACTTAATCAATAGGGGCAATCTCTACACTACAAAGTTATAGTCTAGCTAGTAAATTATTAAAATCAGCATTAAAAGCCTCTAAAGATCCCTTATAACTTAAAAAGTTTAGGGAGTGGTAGCTAGCGTATAGTATACTACGCTAGATTTTAGCACTCTGCGAATACTGCCTAATAAGGACTTTATAGGCTTTTTCAGGGGATTTTTGCTAATATATAGCAGCCTATAGTCTAGGTTAGCAGCTATCTCTTAATATCATTAAAAGAATAGCTTAGTCACAGTCAGCTAGATAGCCTACTAGGCTTAGATTATCTATAAATTCAGGTAATCCTAGGGCTCTAAATTATATGCTCAGGGCTTGCTTCCACTAATCATAGTTTTCAGGGCCTTTTAGCTTAGCTCCCTCTAGAATAGAGTAAACCTTCTTATTTAGTTCCTTTATAGCACCTATATTAAAGGCAGCTTATAAGTTACTAAAAGGTACGCTCGCAGAAGTAGTAGCCAGGTCTTCTTCTAGAACCTTAGTATTTTCTTCCTTAGGTCTATTAGAAGCCTAAAGACCTTACATAATAGTTATAGTTTGCGTTAATTTCTCTAGAAGATTATTAATACTAGCCTTGTTTTTAATACGATTTTCCTCGCTATGCCTAATAAAATCAGATAAGGTCTTGCCTTATTATTTAATTTAGCTCTGTATCTATAGCTATAGAGCACTAGCCTAAACAGCTAGTTAACCTTCTATATCCATCCTACTAGGGTCCCTAGGGGGGCTAGAAGACCCTATAGCAAGGGCCTTACCCTTATAACTAGGTAGTGCTATCTTCTAAAAGTCCCTAAAAAAGGAAAAGAATCCCTATATAAAAGCTCTAAATTTATTCCTATTGCAAATAACACGCGCTAGAAATTACTTATGTTATAATCTAGTTACGTACGTAAATTGTGTGGCGGGGCCGTTTAAGAGGGCAGCCCTTAGGTCTAAAAAGTGGGTCTTTGGTATGCGTAGGCAGAAAAATAGCAGAGAGGGGTCTCTAAGAAAATTTTCTTAACACTAAGGATAGGAATCGTAGATAATAGGTATTACAGAAGCCATAACACAACGCAACGTAATGTATAGTGCGTGCAACATAATATAATAGGTCAAAAAGCCTAGTATAGATATACTAGATATCCAATAATTTCAAAGGATATAGCGTATCTACTATTATAAATAATATTAAATATAACAGTCACAGTAGTAAATAGGATCACTAAAAAGGTTATAGTTATAACTAGGTAGTTACAGGTTACAATGTGGTGGTTATGGGTTGCGGCTGTAGTTAATTTTTAACACCAAAGGTCTGATATTACAATGCGTAGTACTAGTAAATAAAGAGCTTCAAATTCTAGTGGTTTCCTTCGTAATCTTAAGAGCCCACAGGTATAGTAGGTAGTAACTATACCTAAAATCAAGTAGTAATCGCAGTAGAATAACGCAGTAATATAGTAATCTATAGGCCTTCTAGGCTTATAACCTATTAAAAATAGGAAGGGAATCTAGCTAGAGGGATAGGAAGACCTCCCTACTAGATTCTAATGCAGCGGCTTCTAGATTTACTAGATTATAGCGTATTCTACAAGATAGAGAGCTTTAATAGTTAAATACAGTTAATTCCTAGCTAAACGGACAGTCTAACAAGCAATAAGAGGATTTCTAGTCCCCTTATAGACCTACTAACCGTATTAAAGGATCTAGGTCGCTAGAGAGGTCTTAGGAGCTACTTTTTATTTTCCGCAAAACTCATTTGTATAAGAAAAATAAAAAATCAACTCACAGCCATACAAACTAGCTGCCTAGGTAGTCTAACTAAGCATTTTTAATAGATAACCCTATTAACAAAATATACCATTAAATCCAGAAAAATTCAAGGATTCAAACAGTATACGTCAGCCTTTTATACGACTACTAGTTACCTAGTTACAGTCGATTTTAGCTTCCCTATAGGGTAACCTAGTCGGCTTAGTCATACAAGCCCGCGGGTTGGTTGTGGAACAACGCAGGTCACAATAGAACAACGCTGCAAGCAACGCTCGTAACTAACGTTGCAACAACGCAATAAGGCAACTAGTGGGCCTATAAAATAGTGCTATAAATAGCATTATTTTAACAGTTCTATTATTACACTATTGCTGCTTCCTTTATCTTTATTTACTATAGGTTTAATAGCGGCCATGTGTTTAATTATATATATTACCTATAGGTTAAGTACTACCACAATAGACATATATTTTGCTACTTTTTAACTATCCTATAACCTTACTGCTAATAAGATATGTCTAATTATTATAGGGTATCTCTAAAGTCTATCTTTCTAAGACATTATTATAGGCTTATACTCTCTTGCCTAATTAACTCCTAAAACTAATTTTTTGCCACTATTAATAACATAGTAGCTAAGTTAGCATATCTTTATATAGCCTATGCTATCCCTAACTAACACTATTTTCTTTAAAACCCCTTAATATAGCATAACATTACCTAATACACTCTTAAGCGTATTATTATAAGGTTACACTTTTAACTAATTAAGGTCTGTTAGTATGTTAGGGTGGATTAAGGAATATATAGCGCTAGGGTTAAATAGCGTTAGCACTGCTACCTAGCGGTTGTCTTAATGTAACTTAATATCTATACAAATTCATAGGTCTAGGAGACTATTTTTATTAGGTTAAGTTACATTAAGAGCGTCTTCCTAGGGTTTTACTACGCTAATTAGGGTCTTATTTACGTTTAAGTAACTCCTAGCCCGCTTAGTGCTAGCTTAGTGTATCTTAGTAGTATAAGTGTTTTTTTAGTAAATACTATAGTCTAGTTTAGTGTACCTAGTTAATAAGTAGCCTAGTTTCTTATACTTATAATAGACTAGTAAGCCCCTTGCTTTTATATAGTGTCCTTTCTATAGCTCTTTTTCTAGAGATACTAAGTAGTTTCTTCTTTTTTATTAGTTACTTTCTTAGTTACCTTCTTAGTAGCCTTTATAAGGGATCCCTTTCTTTTCTTTAGTTATTACTTTTACTTTCTTTCCTTAGCTAATAAGGTAGTTCTAACTTATAGGGTACTCTTAGCTAAATACTTGCTTTTTTATAGTGCTATTTAGGCATTATATAAACTAAGTAATTCTTAAAGGTTTAGGCATAGGCTTAGGTAATTCTACCTTTACCTTCCCCTTAACTTTAATAAAAGTCTAGAATAACTAATCCTTACCTTAGTAAAGGGTTAGTAGTATTCCTATAGCTTCTAGGTAGTAACTATCTTTATCTATTTCTCTGGTTTTTAGCTATTAAATAAACTCTACCTAAGTATAGCTCTAGTAATCTATATAGCTATCTATAGTAGTAAAGCATATCCACTATTACTTTACCTTATCTACTAGGTAGCTACTAGTATATATAACTTTTATTACGTTATTAGTAAATATATTTTAATCTATAGTAAAGGTTATATTTAAGTCTACTAAGAATATCTATAGGTTCTTATAGGTATCCCCCTTATATATAGGAGCTTTTAGCTATGTCTTTACTATGCTATATTTATAAAGTCCTAGTAAGGGTAGTGCTTCCTAGGGAATAGGGGTAGTGTCTTAGGTAAAAGGTATTTATAAGGCAGGAATAAGGCCTTTATTAGCGTTAACTAATTAGAGAGGGGTATTTACTTCTTACAAATTTTTCTATAGCTATTTAAGTTTTTACCTCTTTTAAGTAATTTATAGCTATATCTTTGCTTATATAAGGCTATAGTTTAATATAGCTTCCTTACTATTAATAATAGGTTCTAATATATAGGAATTCCCTAGTGTAGTTAGATAAAAAGACTTATATTCTAGAAGTAAGTTCTAATTTATAGGTATACCTTTATATAGTGTATTTACTCTAGAGTTATTAGTACCCCTTAAGTAAGTGTTTATTCTTTATAATACTAATATTCTTACCTTACTAATAGCCTATTACCCTAATAGGAAAGAGAGATTAACTTATTAAGGCTTCTAGGCTAGATATAAATAGAATAGGGTAATAGTATAGATAAGTAGTAGCTAGATAGCTAAAGCTAGGTAGTAATGCTTAAGGGTTTTAATCTCTAGCCTCCTACATTCCCTATGTGTAACCTTTGCCTAAATACCCCCTTTACGCTTATGTAACTAGCTTATAGTAACCTTGTAGCTAGGGCGCTATAAGCCCTAAGTGGGTCTTACTGTACATAATGCTATTGCCTCTATTGCCTATGTCGCTCCGTAGCCTCCACGACCCTAATAGTATAGCTCTAGTAATTTATATAACTATCTATAGTAGTAAAGTATATTTACTATTACTTTACCTTATTTACTAGGTAGCTACTAGTGTATATAACTTTTATTATATTATTAGTAAATGTGTTTTAATCTATAGTAAAGGTTATATTTAAATTTGCTAAGAATATCTATAGGTTCTTATAGGTATCTGTCAGGGTCGTGGAGGCTACGGAGCGACACAGGCGATAGAGGCAATAGCATTATGTACAGTGGGACCCACTTAGGACTTACAGCGCCCTAGCTACAAGGTTACTATAAGCTAGTCACGTGAGCGTAGAGGGGGTATTTAGGCAAAGGTTACACATAGAGAATGTGGGAGGCTAGAGATTGAAACCCTTAAGCATCACTACCTAGCTTTAGCTATCTAGCTGCTACTTATCTATACTATCACCCTATTCTATCCATTTCGGCCCAGAAGCCTTGACAGTATCCCCCTTATATATAGGAGCTTTTAGCTATATCTTTATTATACTATATCTATAAAGTCTTAGTAAGGGTAGTGCTTCCTAGGGAATAGGGGTAGTATCTTAAGTAAAAGTTATTTATAAGGTAGGAGTAAGGCCTTTATTAGTATTAACTAATTAGGGAGAGGTATTTACTTCCTATAAACTTTTCTATAGCTATTTAAGTTTTTGCCTCTTTTAAGTAATTTATAGCTATATCTTTGCTTATATAAGGCTATAGTTTAATATAGCTTTCTTACTATTAATAATAGGCTCTAATATATAGGAATTCTCTAGTATAGTTAGATAAGAAAACTTATATTTTAGAAGTAAGTTCTAATCTATAGGTATACCTTTATATAGTGTATTTGCTCTAGAGTTATTAGTACCCCTTAAGTAAGTGTTTATTCTTTATAGTGCTAATATTCTTACCTTACTAATAGCCTATTACCCTAATAAAAAAGAGAGATTAACTTATTAAGGCTTTTAAGCTAGAATAAATAAAATAAGGTAATAGTATAAATAAGTAGTAGCTAGATAGCTAAAGGTAAGTAGTAATACTTAAGGGTTTTAATCTCTAGCCTCCTATATTCTATATATATAACCTTTACCTAAATACCCCTTTTACGCTTATATAACTAGCTTATAGTAACCTTATAGCTAGGGCGCTATAAGTCCTAAGTAGGTCTTACTATATATAATGCTATTGCCTCTATCGCCTGTGTCGC
The DNA here is from genome assembly GCA_024072835.1 of Epichloe amarillans. Taxonomy (NCBI): domain Eukaryota; kingdom Fungi; phylum Ascomycota; class Sordariomycetes; order Hypocreales; family Clavicipitaceae; genus Epichloe; species Epichloe amarillans. Next base: position 216,702 of record CP099637.1, on the reverse strand, counting down.
TCCGTAGCCTCCACGACCCTAACATATCTATAGTAAGAGAGTAGTAAGTAATAAGGCAAAAGTTTAGGTAATAGAAGGTATAATAGTATTTAGAAAAATAATTACTAGTGTTAAGGGGAGGAAAAGGCTATAATAAAGCAAAGAGTTATAGATAAATTTATACCTAAGCGCTACCTATTATTTATTATTATTTTAATATATTTACTACTAAGCAAATAGCTATAGAATAGCTAGCAAAAGCTATTTAAAAGCCTAGCTAAAAGTAGGGGGGTAATTATAAGGCCTTACTTATAATAATAACACCTAGAACGCTAATACACGCTATATAGTAAGTTAGGCCCTAGGGCTAGGTTTACATAACACTAGCAAGCCACTAACTATAAGTTCCTAGCTTACATATATAACACACTTAGACTAAGCAAGCTTTAGTAAATATACGAATGCCCCTATACCTCTTGCCTAGCTACTATTGTTCTCACACCTAGTCATAGGTCATGGGCTTAAATCCCACACGGGGCACAATTTTAGAAGTCTTAGTTATGTCTCTAAAATTAAACTAATCGCATAGCAAGGAGGAATAGGTCTAGGCCTTACTTTTCCTTACTTTACAAGCGAATTAAACAAGCTACTTTGCTATATAAATTAGCTAGGATACCTAGAGCTCTAGTGTTTTAATTTAAGCTAGGGTTTGTAACTATATTGCATAATAGGGATTTAGGAACTAGACTAAAGAAAACAGTGATAGTTAGAGGGGAAAAAATCATTGTAACTATCTTAGGCAACAAACACACACGAGTTAAAACTATGTACGTAGCGTAACATATCGTAGTACGTTTTTCACCTAACTAGATATCTAGATAACTAGTAACCTAGTACGGTTTTCCTACTACAAAGCAATTACCACCGCATAAGTACTAGTAAATAGCATAAATTACTATCTAGCGTATACAATATATATATAAGGTTAATTAAATAAAGACCTCTAAGATACTTGCTAATAGCTTTATAAAGCCTCTATTAGGCTAGATGTATAAGGACTTCTATTATAAAATTAGGCTATAACCTATACCTAAACTTCTAAAAACACTAGAAATCTATTAAGATTCTATATAACACATATAACCTATAGCTTTATTTAGATTATTAGCTAAGGGGGTGTGTTAAGGTAAGGGCTCTAATAACACTATATTAACTATATTAATAAACATAAGACCCTCCTGAAAATAACAGTAAATATAATATATTAGAAGTACTTAATTTAGCTAGATAGTATTATTATTTATTTAAGTACGCTAGTTAGCCTTTACTAGCTATTTCTAGTACTCCTATAGATTAGTTAAAGAGGAAAACCTTTAGAAAGATAAAAAACCCCCTTATGTCTTTATATAGTCTAGCGCTAGCCCTAGGCTAGGTTAGCGCTGCTTTTAGTGTGGCTATTTGTAGTTGTTTATTACTAGCTTACGCTAGCCTTATCCCTTTGTCTAAGTTTTTTAAGTCAGAAGGACTACTAACTCTCTCCCTCCGCCTAGGTCCCGGCCCTCCTCCGGGAGCTAGATAGTATTATAGCGCACTATGTACCTTTTAGGTACAAAAGTTAGGTGCTATCTGCACCTCTAATTGATTGAATTAAACGCTTTTTACTAACTATCTACACCCCTACCCTTTAACAATAAGATATAATATAGCGATAGCTAGTATTAATAGGGCGTGGGTAACAAGCAACCCTCTTCTGTTATCTAGCAACCCCATCGTGTGGCTAGGAGGCTAGTTACGCCGTTACTAGCTAACCACGTGATTTTTACGGGCGGCCACGTATTATTCAAACGTAGCGCCTAGCGCACATCAAGATGCTCCTTTAGATAATAATCAGTCAAATCATCAGTCAGTCAATCAGTCAAATCGTCAGTCAGTCAATCACGACAGGGTTGCTAAATAACAGAAGAGGGTTGCCTTTTATCCACGCCCTATTAAGAGATCTTTTAGTCTAGTGGATTACCTAGCACACCTTCTAGGTTTTAATATTAATAATAGCTAGCATTATTAATATTAAAACCTAGAAGGTGTGCTAGCTATTATCAATATTAGAACCTAGAGGGTGTGCTAGGTAAGCCACTAGACTAAAATATTTATTAATAGTAGCTATTGCTAAATGATATCTTATAATTCAATATTAGGTCTGTCGCACACATACCTAACATATATATACTCGTAAAAATGATTATATTTAGTCACGCCTAGGAAAATATAGCTATTGCTTAAATTGACGGAATACTATATGTTAGCATAGTTATGGCTAAGCCCATAGGACTTTCTTGTATTATTGAGTGCCTTGTGGTCTGACCGCTGGAAGTTATTAGCTATAAAGAGTGTCTGCCAGGGAAGCGCTAGCCGAGAACAAACTTCCACAACTCAGAGTCGCGGCGAGACCTACAGCCACGTTTGTTATACGACAACAGCATACGACAACAGCTATTCTAGTAGTGGTAACAAGGGATCTTCGGCAGTCCACATTTAACAAGACGCTCACTCTTGTTTAGTCAGTGCCATGAGTCACGGTCAGAGACATACGGCGTGTAAGCTGTGTCGTGAGAAAAAAGTACGATGCGATGGAGAGCAGCCTGCGTGCAGCAAGTGCCTTCGCAGCGGCGAGCAGTGCATTTACGAGCCTATTCCTGTACCAACTCGCGCGACATTAGCCAACATGGTTCAAGATCTCAGAGAACGACTAGGTACATACATCCTTTATCTCACAGTCTCTTAAGACGGGCAGTATCTTTACCACGGATTTCACTAACATGGAACGAGTATTTAGAGCGAGCCGAAGCCCATATCCCATCGGTGCAAACACAGCAGCATAATTACAGCCCCCAGTCATACCTGCCCGATTTCAATCCTCGCATCTACAGCACAAACGCCTCGCCGTCTGGGCCCTTTGCGGCAGCCTTGATGGCGGCGCCACCGCAGCCTAGCTCGTCTGTTGACTTTGGCGCTTCGTGCTACGACACCTCTGACTTCATCATGCTCAGCGAGACGCAGAACATGTCAGAAGACGAGATGAACCAGTCCATGATGGGTCAACAGTCTCACCACGAGTCACATACCCACAGCCAGCGTCCCAGTACGAGTGAGCTGTCCCCCAATCTCGGCCAGGCCGCGGATCCTACCAGTAGCAGGTCGTCGGCGACGAGAAGCAACGCTGGGCCATCGCCTGCCCTCGACGCTGTTAAAGGGTTCGTGCTGAGAGTTTCGGCTACGCAGGAGGAGAAGTCGTGCCGCCTGGGCGCCGTGGCAGAGCATCTCGCCTGGGCCATTACGCTGCCGGGCACGGATCGGCGATCGGCCAAGGCACTGAGAGTGCTAATTGCGCGGCTGGATGAGACGAGGCACGCTAGCGATGCGAGCATGTGTCTGTCATATAAACGGCTTTGCTCGTCGCTGGAAATGGTGACGGGCTGGGGAGGACCGGTCGCGGACCTGGAGACGCACATGCAAAGGGACAAGGCGAGGACACGAAATTTCTTTGAGACCGAGTTTAATATATTTCTGCCGCTGTCAGCGTAAAGACATCCGAGGTCGCTAGATTAGGCCAGTAAATGGGAAGGGACAGAGCATTGCATTGCATTGCATTGCATTGCATGTAATGTAATGTAATGTAATATTTGGGGTTTGGATGTTACTGTATGTTCGACTTGCGCCGGCTGTCGAGTTTCATGTCCTTGAACAGCGAGTCAAACTCGATCGCACAAGTCAAGAAAATAGCCAATGAATAGTACGTACCGGAAGAAAGTCGTAGAGCGAATAAGGAAACTGTTAGCCCTAGCCGAGATAGCGCTTGCGCGTCCAGGCGATCCACCGAAGAGACACCTCTCTTGCCATCGCGTCCGTGTCTGGGAGGGGGTTATAGTAAATCTTAGCTCTAACAAAGTTTGTCTTATATCTGGGGTAGGGCCTTTGACTAGCAGAATAGCATATGCGAGGCATATGCCTCGTATATACTACTATACTTGTCAAAGGTAGGGGTGTAGATAGTTAGTAAATGTGATGGTCTAGGGCTCTGGCCCTAGATCCTAGTAATATAGGTGTCAATTGCACAAGTCACAGAGACTTATACAATGCGTATTCTTTTGTTACTTCTATAACGTAATTAAATTAGGTATATCACCCACATAGTAGCGCAGGCACCCCCGATTAGCCCTGTGGGCTAGACTATGACAATTATATAAGTTACCTAAGGTCATAGGTTTAAATTAGCTGCGTGCAAAGAATGTTATAATAGGGTTCTTCCTAGGCTTATAAGGAAAAAAGAGAGGGTCCCTAGGGGATACGTAGTATTACTAGCTAAATTAGTCTAGTCCGTTAGATTAGAAAGAGAGAAGAGAAGAGAGAGAGAGGTCACATAGGGAAGAAGCCTATGTGATAGTCTAGGGCTCTAGCCCTAGATCCTAGTAATATAGGTGTCAATTGCATAAGTTACAAAGACTTATACAATGCGTATTCTTTTATTGCTTTTATAGCGTAATTAGATTAGGCATATCACTCACATAGTGGCGCAGGCACCCGCGATTAGCCCTGTGAGCTAGACTATGACAGTAAAAAGCGTTTGATTCAATCAATTAGAGGTGTAGATAACACCTAACTTTTGTACTTAAAAGCTACATAGTACGCTAAAGTAATATCTAGCTAAGTTAAATACTTCTAGTATATTATATTTACTATTATCTTAAGGAAAGTCTTATCTTTATTAATGCAGTTAATTTAGCGTTATTAGAGCCCTTACCTTACAACATCCCCCTAGCGAATAGCCTAAAATAAAGCTATAGGTTATATATATTATATAGAATCTTAATAGATTTCTAGTGTTTCTAGGTATTTAAGTATTAGTTTTAGCCTAATTCTATAATAGAAGTCCTATTGCTTTAGACCTAATAAAGGCTTTATAAAGCTATTTGTAAGTATCTCTAAGGTTTTTATTTAATTAACCTTAATATTACTTAAGGTATATAACTCTTAAATGTATATTTAATTTATATTAAGATACTTAAGGCTAGTTTAAAGCCTTTTTTCTTTATATTCTATAATATGAATTATCTATTTATTATTACACTAGATAATTGAAAGAGGTAGCACTTATACCTTGATATTATAAAGCAATCTTCCTAGTAATATATATTCTTTTATAATATAATTTAAGGTAAAGAGCTTTACTTCTACACTTAAAGTTATAATATAATATTACTTCCCTAACTTCTAATTTATTCTAGCACTATGTTAGGATTATACAGGCAATAGAGCAACAGACACTATAGAGGCAATAGCATTATATATAGTAAGACTTACTTAAGGCTTATAATGCCCTAGCTATAAGGTTACTATAAGCTAGTTATATATACATAAAGGGGGTATTTAAGTAAAGGTTATATATATAAAATATAAGAGGCGAGAGATTAAAACCCTTCAGTATACTTACTTACCTTTTAGCTATATAGTTACTATCTTAACTATACCTTTACCTTATTTTATTTTATTTAGCTTAGAAGCCTTAATAAGTTAATCTCTCTTTTCTATTAGGGTAATAGGCTATTAGTAAGTTAAGAATATTAATACTGTTAGAATCACTGTGAATTCGTTGCGAACGAATTTGTTATAGTTAAATTGCGATTAGACACACAAGGCCTCTAACGCCCTACTATGCACTAAAATACAACTAGCGTATAAAGTCTTATTACCCTACTTAGACTAGCAATATAATTAGTTATATACAACTAATGCCTTACTTTACCTTATTAGCGTGTTTAACCTATAACACTATATATACTAAGGTATCCGTAAAATTAAGGTATATATATAGACTTAATTCCCCTATAGCTAGATTTAAGAAAATAAGCAAAATAAAACCTTTATATTTTAAGTACGAGTGCACTAGTAACTTATAGTTATTTTGTCAAGCGGAAAACAACACCCCAAAAGACACGATGCTAGCCCACGGTTACAAGTAGCGCTATAGCCTACATATAACAAGAGGGGGGTTAATTATCTTGTCAATATTGATTATAATAACGGCTAGAAATATCTCGTTATGTAGAGACGCTCTAGATTAAATAGTCTGTTAGATTAGAAGTGCTATCTTAATTAAATAAGGGGAAATAATCTTAGTTTATCTTATTATAAGCTTAGGTATCTTCTTAGTAAAACTTAGTAAAACTTAAGGGTTAAATTAAGAATCTCGTGGTGTGTCCTTAAAAAGAATCTAGCTATAGGCAGTCTCTTTATAGATTAAATAGTCCCCTTGCTTAGATAACTAATATTATTATCCCTTATTGTGTTATTTATCTCAATGATCCCTAGCGCTTGTTATCGTGATCGCGTGTTTTCTGGGCGCGCATCTTATGGCACACATTATAAAACCTAAATTCCCCCTTAGTTAAATTAACACTAATTAGTAGTTACTTAACTAAGAAGGATTTAGCATAACTAACTACAAAGTAATAAAAGAGACTAAGAAAAGATATTTAATTGCCTTGATAAGAAAATGTGTTATAGGAAGAAGATAATTGTTAGTTCCGCAGGGATTGATTACGCGTACGCAAAGCCTTAAGAATAGTATTATTATTAATAATCTATTCTAGGCTTATTATTCTATATAATCTAAGAAAAGAAAAGGGGAAGTAAAAGAGAGGGCTTTCGCAAGAGATAATAGCTACCCGTTATAGGTCACGTGACCCCACGTGACGCTAGCCCTGCCTTATTATAGGGCTTGCTTACGGGGCGGAAGTAAGGCCTGCGCGCGCGCGCGTAAGCTAACCCTCTTCTAGTTGTAATTATAGCTATTAAGCGCGATTAATATTATGTTATTTTAACACTAGGAACTCTCTCTTTAATATAACTATTAACATATAATATTAATTAAAAGAAAAAAAAGAAAATAATAATAATATAGTATATATATTAATATAAAAGAGGAAAAGAAAAATAAGGGCTATATATACCTATAGTAGTAAGAAAAGAAGGAAAAGACTAGTTTACCTCTAATAACCTTTTAAAAGGATAAGCAAGCCTTTTCTAAATTCTCTTGCCTCTTAATATTATTAATAACATTTGCGTGGCTACCTTCTAAATTCCTCCTCTCCTCCCCTTATTATTTACTATTACTATCTTTATACCTCTATACTCTAGTAACTCCCTCTCCCCCCTAGTTATTTACTATAACTATTTTCGCACCCCTATAATCTATCTAGGTCTCTATTACCCTCCTAGTTATTTACTATAATAGTTTTTCTACCTCTATACTCTATATAGATAACACAGAGGCAGAAATAGCCACGCTAGGGTATATAAGGCTAAAGAATAGCCTCTAAGGCCCTTAAGGGTATTATATAGCATTAGAAATAATCTCTAGATAACTAGGAGGCTCTTAGTGACTCCTATAAGGCTAAGAGCTATAATAAGAGTAGCTCTTATAGGAACTACCCTATAGGAGTTACTATTCCTCCTCTTTCTTTTGCTTTTTCTTATTACCTAAGGAGATATCTTCTCTCTCTTTCTCCTCCCTACACTTTCTCTAGGTTAGTTAGGGCCTTAGCCCTAATACTATTACTTACAGTAACTATCCTCCGCGCCTTTACCTAGGGAGATATCCTCCCCTTCCTCCTCCTAGGTTTACATTCTCCTATAGTATTAGGGCCTAAGCCCTAATACTATTACTTACAGTAACTATCCCTATTACCTATAGTAACACTATCCCTATCACCCGCAGTAACTATCCCTATCACCCGCGTAGGTTACTTACCCCTCTATCCGGATTATTATCCTATTGCTAGAGATAAATTACTCTAAGGCCTTATTTAGCAATGCCTTTGTAAAGGCATTAGCTAGGTTATTAGCTTTGTTAATCTATTAGATCTTGCAAAGCTTATAGTGCTTGTATAATTATTATAGGGCTATAATATTAATTATTAGGCACTTCTCTTTAGTTATACTAAGCTTAATAAGGCATTTATATAGGGAGTATAAGTCTATATAGACTATAACTAGGGTTAGAGGGGTATTTAATTAGTTTATAATTAATCCTAGTATTATAGTAATTACATAAGCTATATTAACGCTAGTAACTATACTATAGACTTTAGAGGCTAGCACACTTTATATAACTCTCTTACTTTTTATTAAGCTAAAGTATATAATATTACTTATAATTATAAACTTACTATCCTTATAGTCTTTATTAGCTAGGATTAGTACGTAACTAAGCTATAAAGTAAGGTCTTAGTTATTTGCAAAGGACCTATCTATAAAGGCATAGAGCTTTGCTTTAGCAAGGTTAATTATAATAAACATAAGGCCTCTCTCTAGGTAGTCTATTTACTACTAAATCTAATAATTAAGGGCTTTAATATTCTAAACTATTAGTTCTTAGTGTTATATAGTAATAGATAGGTTATAGCAAGCTTCTAGTTAGTAGATTAAGGTAATATAGGCGCCTTAAACCTATTGCTTAATATACTTTTACTTTAAGTCTATAAGCAAAATTACTTTAAGTTTACTACTTTACCCCTTTTGCTAAAGAGTAATAGCTATATTTACTACTATTATAATAATTCCCCTATTAAAGGTAAGGGTATTACTCTTAAGGAGGAATTGCTTTAGCTTTACTATAAAGGCTATAGTAGCTAGCTCCTTGTCTTCCTTCTTAGAGAACTCCTTATCTAATAGCCCTAGCGTGTTATTAGTTTATATGCCTATATATATAAATTAAGGGCTCTTTTCTATTATTATAAGCAAGTAGGGATTATATATAAAAGTCTCTATCTAGAGCTTCTTTCTATAATGCTTATAATACATTACTTACTAGTGTATTCTAGCTTTTGCAATGCTATAGAAAGGCTTAATAACCCTTATATTATTATTATTTATTTAATTACGCTAGTTAGCCTTCCCTAGCTATTTCTAGTACTCCTACAGATTAGTTAAAGAGAAAAACCTTTAGAAGGATAAAAAACCCCCTTATGTCTTTATTTAGTCTAGCGCTAGCCCTAGACTAGGTTAGCGCCACTATTAGTGTGGCTATTTATAGTTATTTATTGCTAGCTTACGCTAGCCTTATCCCTTTGTCTAAGTTTTTTTTAAGTTAAATAGACTACTAACTCTCCTCCATTGCCTAGGTCCTAACCCTTCTCTAAGCTAGTGCTAACCTAATTAATATTACTACCTATAAAGTGAATTTAAGTTTATAGTAATAATTCACTTTTCTCTTATAGTATTGCTAACTCTTTTATTACCTTACTTTTTAGCTAAATCTACCTCTCTCCTAACCTAGGTTACTTATAAACTTAGAGTACCTAGTTTTATAAAACTTCTAGAGGGGGAGGGTAGGGCTAGCCTATAGTTACCTTAGCGTTAGCGCTCTTCTATTACTAGAGTTTCCGTTTGTTTGTAATATTAGTGTATTATCTTTAAATTTATAATAATAACTTATAGCCCCCCCCCCCCTAGGGATTATAAGAAGGGTTCCTCCCCCCTTAGAATCCTAACCTTTTTCTTTTCTCTTATATTACACTTTCTTATAAGTTCTTTTTCTTCTCTTCTTTTAGAAACCTATAGGCCCTATCCTAGGTTAGAGCTAATTTAGAAGCTAATAATTATAGTAGTTTTATATGCCTATTCTTACTATTATAAAAATATCTCTTTCTTAATCTACATTACTAGTAAGTCTACCTCTATTTCTATGTAAACTAGGTGCTAATCTATCTAGGAACCTAAGTTATCTCTTTATTATCTAAAGAAGCTACTTACCCTAAAGTAGTTATAGTAAGCGCTTAAGCGTAAGCTTTAGGTAAGTCTCTTTCGCTCTAGCGCTAGGCCTATTTTAACGCTAAATTAGTGTAGTTAGGCAAGCCTTAATAGTTCTAGTGTATTTCTTATTATATATAGTCTATTAAAACTCTAGGCTATTAGTGCTATAACATTATTAGTATGTTTTCTCTTTAGTTCTAGCGTAGTAGTAAGGCTAATTTGTCTAGTTAGGGGCTATAACTAATGCCTATTTTAATTATTAGGTTAGAAATAGTGGTTATAAAAAGGTTTAATATTATTGCTTCTAGGCTAGCGCTACTGCTAATCTATTTAATAGGTTAAAATCATAGGACATTAGGCGAAATATTAGTGGTTAACTAAAATATTAGCTAAGATTGCTAGTGGTGCTAAGGTAAGAGCTTCTTTAGTGGGTTAATTCTAGCTCTAAATTAGTGCTAATTTGTTTATTTTCCTAGGTCCCTAAGGACTTTAATGCGTGTGTAAAGAAGTTATATGCTAAAAATTAAAGTAAGAAGAAATAGTTTACGTTAGTAGCAGGCCTTAACTAAGGCGGTTCTAGGTCTACTAGGGACTAATATAATAAGACTATCTTTTAGCTATGTTAACTAGACGCATAAATAGCAAAGACAAACTATCTTTTAGGCGCCTCCCTTCTTATTAAGGGGTAGGCTAAAATCCTAGAGAATGCTATTCCTATCCCTAAGGAGAAGTAGTTTCTTTATGTTATTTTATATTAGCGTAGGGGCGTAATTAGATTAGAAGTGGCCTAGAAAGGGGGCTAATATACCTAGTGTTTAGTAGTTAGTTTATATTAATCTAATAATAAGTTTTAGAGCTATTTCTTTCCTTATATGTATTATAGTTACTCTGCCTCTAGCCTATTTCCGCCCCTAAATTATCTGCGTTAGTTCCTAGTTTCTATTACCTCTGTTAGTTATTATTTCTATAGTCCTTAGTTCTAATCTTTTGCGTTAGACATGCCTTAGTTCTAGTTCTAGGGCTCTTAACTTAGCGGCTAGGTTATATGCTAGTATGTAATATTATAGTCTCTTTATAGCTAGAAACCATTTAGCTATGATTTTCGCTTACTAGGGATTATTTAGGGCTAGCCTTGCTTCCTATGCGTTTGCAGGCTAACGTTATTAGGGTTATATATAACTATATTTATAGCAATTAACTATTACGTAGTACTAGTCTTCTTCCGCTTAGCTATAGCTACATAGAGGTAAAGTTACCCTAGGAACGTTCTAGAGAAAAAGGAACTTATTAAGGCTAATTTTACCTATTTATAATTATATAAGTGTAAAAGAGATATGCTTATCTAGGTTATTATGGAATCTTTAGATATCTTTTAGGCAGCTTAGTAGTTAGTCCTTAGCTAGTTCTTTAACACGCTAGTCCTAACTTAGTCTTTCTTTATTATGCTATGCTTCCTATTAGCTTTTCTATTTATTATATAAGTCTACGTTAGGTTTGTCTTCCTTATTATTATATCTCCTCTATAGCCTCCTCTAGGGCAGGATAGTTATTACTAACCTAGCTATAGTCCTAATTACCTTCGCTATCCTACTATTAATAGTTCTTTCCTTATACCTCTTTTTTAGGTAGTTTAGGTATAGGTTAAGTAGCAGGACTTTAGTTTTGGCTTTTAGCTATATAATTAGGGTAGCCTTAAATGCCCCTATAATAACCTAGAGATAGGCTAACTAGTTAGTTATAAAGCTCTTAACTATGCCTTTTAGTTTTCCTTCTTTCTTAGTTAGTATATAGTAGGCGCTTACTCTATAGGTAATGTGTGGCTAGGAATGTGACCCCTAGAGACCTCTTTCTCACGAGGCCTCTAGCCCCTTAGACCTTGGCTCGTTGGATCCCTCGGAAATTGGCCACATCGGATCCCTAGTCATGTGGCCTAGCAGACCTCGTATCCGATGAAATTAGCCACATCGGATCCCTAGTCATGTGGCCTAGCCTCTAACCTCTAGCTAGATAAAAGCCCTAGATTCCCTCCCTTTTCATAGAAAATTAACTCTCCCTTCGTTGCCTTTGGCACGGATTGTTTAAATTGTGGTGTTTTTACCTGCCTTCCCCTTTTAAGATTATAAGAAGATTTGAGATTATCTAGCTGCCTAGCTAGGCCGCTCTAGCTTAAATCCTCGCGATGGATTAAAAATATCGCAGACCTAGATCCTGTTATCTAGGTTTAGTCATTAATATCGTTAAAATTATTAATATCGTTATATTAATCATTTTTATTGGTATTATTATTATCGTCGGGTCCCTCTTTTCCGTTGTTTTAGGGTGGTTGTTTTTCCCTAACAAAAATAGTGGAGAAACAGGGAATAGTCCCGTTAGACCTTCCACCGTTGATTTTGACGATAGCCTCCTGATATCCCCTCTAGTCATCCCCTCGTACGATTATTATAATCGTCAGTAGCTTCTTACCTCTTTTCCTTTCGATCCGGGTTAGCTAGACCGGATCCCTTCGTTCTAATTAACTGACCTTTTCCCCCTTTAATCCGGGCAGCTAGATTGAATCCCTTTGTTCCGATCAATTGATCTAGGTCATCTGACTAGTCTAATATCGTTAAAATCATCGGATTAGTCAGACCAATTGATCGCGACCGCTACGACCTTTTTCCTCTTGGCCCGGGTTAGCTAGGTTAAACGCTTCCTTTTCTATCTTTGACCTTTTCTTCCGATTTTTGACCTTCTTTTCTATCTTTGACCTTTCCTTCCGATTTTCGACCTTTTCTTCTAATCTTCGACCTTACCTTCTGATTTTCGACCTGCCGACCGGCCCTAGCTAGCTCGCTAGCTAGCCTGAATCGATTTGATACCCTAGTTTTGCTTAGCTATCCGTTGGGGAGGCAAGCAGCTAGACCTTTGAATTCGATCTTAAATAAATCGGGTCTTTTTTTTTTTTTTTTTCTTTTCATCAGATTAATTGATCTATCGCCTGACGAGACCTCCGACCGTTGAAGACCTCTCTGACTAATGATTCCTCTGACGATTGAAGGGGAATCTAGTGTTAGAAGGTCTGCTGAAGGGGTCTCTGACGATTGAAAGAGTCCCTTTTCATCGGATTCGTCTGACAAGACCTCTGATCGTTGAAGACCTTTTCTAACTGACGATTTCTCTAACGATTGAAGAGGAATCTAATGATAGAGGGTCTTCTGAAGAGGTCTCTGACCGACTGAAAGAACCCCCTTTTTTATTAGATTAATTGATCTATTGTCTGACGAGACCCCCGACCGTTGAAGACCTCTCTGACTGACGATTTCTCTGACGATTGACGAGGAATCTGATGTTAGAAGGTCTGCTGAAGGGGTCTCTGATGATTGAAGGAGCCCTTTTTATCGGATTGATTGATCTACTGTCTGACGAGACCCCCGACCGTTGAAGACCTCTCTGACTGACGATTTCTCTGACGATTGAAGAGAAATCTAATGTCAGAAGGTCTGCTAAAGGGGTCTCTAATGATTGAAAAGGTCTCTTTTCATTAGATTAATTGATCTATTGTCTGACAAGACCTCTAACCGTTGAAGACCTCTCTGACTGATGATTCCTCTGACGATTGATGAGGAATCTGATGTACAGAAGGTCTTCTGAAGAGGTCTCTGACCGATTGAAAGAGTCCCTTTTCATTGGATTAGTCTGACGAGGCCTCCGACCGTTGAAGACCTCTCTGACTGATGATTCCTCTGACGATTGAAGGGGAATCTGATGTACAGAGGGTCTTCTGAAGAGGTCTCTGACCGATTGAAGGAGCCCTTTTTATCGGATTGATTGATCTATTGTCTGACGAGACCTCTAACCGTTGAAGACCTCTCTGACTGATGATTCCTCTGACGATTGAAGAGGAGTCTGATGTCAGAAGGTCTGCTAAAGGGGTCTCTGACGATTGAAAAGGTCCCTTTTCATCAGATCAATTGATCTATTGTCTGACGAGGCCTCTGACCGTTGAAGACCTTTTCTTACTGACGATTTCTCTGACGATTGACGAGGAATCTGATGTCAGAAGGTCTTCTAAAGAGGTCTCTGACTGATTAAAGGAGCCCTTTTGTCAGATTAATTGATCTATTGTCTGACAAGACCTCTGACCGTTGAAGACCTCTCTGACTGACGATTTCTCTGACGATTGACGAGGAATCTGATGTACAGAAGGTCTTCTGAGGAGGTCTCTGATGATTGAAAAGGTCCCTTTTCGTCGGATCAATTGATCTGTCGTCTGACGAGACCTTTGACCGTTGAAGACCTCTCTGACTGATGATTCCTCTGACGATTGACGAGGAATCTGATGTACAGAGGGTCTTCTGAAGAGGTCTCTGATGATAGATAAAGAGGGGGGGGCCTGAATATCACGATTTTTTTTTATCTAATGATTGTACTATTTATTCCCCTTCTTGTTGTTTCTTTGGTTACTGTTTTCCCTTTCCTAGGGACTAGGAAGGGAAAATAGTTGGGGAGGTGTTGTGTGGCTAGGAATATGACCCCTAGAGACCTCTTTCTCACGAGGCCTCTAGCCCCTTAGACCTCGGCTCGTTGGATCCCTTGGAAATTGGCCACATCAGATCCCTAGTCATGTGGCCTAGCAGACCTCGTATCCGATGAAATTGGCCACATCGGATCCCTAGTCATGTGGCCTAGCCTCTAACCTCTAGCTAGATAAAAGCCCTAGATTCCCTCCCTTTTCATAGAAAATCAACTCTCCCTTCGTTGCCTTTGGCACGGATTGTTCAAATTGTGGTGTTTTTACCTGCCTTCCCCTTTTAAGATTATAAGAAGATTTAAGATTATCTAGCTGCCTAGCTAGGCCGCTCTAGCTTAGATCCTCGCGATGGATCGAAAATATCGCAGACCTAGATCCCGTTATCTAGGTTCGGTCATTAATATCGTCAAAATCATTAATATCGTTATATTGATCATTTTCATCGGTATTATCATTATCGTCGGGTCCCTCTTTTCCGTTGTTTTGGGGTGGTTGTTTTTCCCCGACAAAGTAATTATAAGGTAGACTACTTATATATATAGGAGGCGTGTGTCTCTAAAGCTATAACCCTATACTAACGCTACTAGCGAGGTAAGTGTAAGTTACTATTAGGCTAGTTTTCCTTTAATAATCTTCCTATAAGTGCCCTAGGTAAGTTTCCTATTAACCTAAATTCTAAGGAATTAGCAAGCCTTTATAGGCACTATCTCCTTTACTCTAAGCTAGACTCTAGTCTAGGGTAGTTAATAGGATTTGCTAAAGTGTATAAGTTTTATCTTAGCTAGGTTAAATTTCACTCTTACTTCCTTAGCCTATTCCTTATAAATCCTTTATACTACCTTAAGTCTTCTCTAGGTCTAAGCTATATTCTTTCTAAAAGCTATAATATTTATATTATTTACAAAGCCTATTACTACTATGCCTAGTATAGCTTTAAGATAGATATAGAGTTTTGCTAAGTATAGGAGAAAGAGAATAGGGGAGAGAGGGGATCCCTATAGGGTGCTAGCCCTAATTTTAAAGGGTCTTAAGAGCCCTCTATTAAAGCTAAGCTAGCTTATTCTCCCTGTAAGGAAGCTATGTATTATTACTACTAGCTATTATAGGATACCTATCTTAATAAGGAGAGCTATAAGGTATAGGTAGCTAACCCTATTAAATACTAATAAGATATTTATCTATATAAGTAAGGCTAATCTGCCCCTCCCCTAGGCCTCTCTAACGCACTTTATTAGGGCTCTTATTATAGTCTTTATTAATCTATTAACCTTATTTCCTATTTAGAGCTTAGGGAGGAGGCTATTTGTCTTAGCGTAGGTTATAAGCTACCTTACTATTACTACTTCTATAACCTTTCCTACTATATTAAGCAGCGAGATTAGTCTCTAGGCATTAGCGTGTCTTATTTCTTTAGTTATTTTTCCTAGTTTCCTAATTACTACTACTCTAGTAGTGCGGAAGTAGGCTAGGAAATAGCTAACTATAATAGCTATGTTTAGTAGCCTAGTTATTGCAAGGCAGGCTAGTTCTTTATAAGCCTTAATAAATCCTATAGGGAGTTTGTTATTACCTAGGGCCTTCTAATTGCTTATATCTAAGAGGATATTACTAATCTCCTAGGGGGTAAATAGGTCTAGGTCTAGGGCTAGTACGTTATTAAGCTTAGGGAAAGATAGGTCTAGGATATAGGATAAGTTTGCTATAGGTTTAGGGAAGAACCTTTATGTAAGCACACTTGCCTTATCTTTATGTGTGGTAGCTAGATTAGGGTTATTATTAGACCTCTCTAGCTCTAGTAGCCTAGGGAGCTCTAGGGGAGCCTAGCTTTAAAGCCTAGCCTATCTTTCTAACCTCTATACTACTCCTTCCTTGCCTTTAGTGTTAGCTTATCTTAGCATATCCCTCTACGTGTTTTTTCTCTCTTCTCTAATAACTCTTTCCTAGTCCTTATTTATATTTATATATACCTACTAATTTGCTTTAGTTCTTTAGTGCCTTTATTATCTCTTAGCTTAGTTAGCTTTAGTAACTAACTCTTTAGCCTTTTTAGACTACTATGCTTCTAGGCTAGGTAAGCCCCTAGGTTTTTAGGGGGCTACTATCTTAGCTATTTCCTAGAGATTTATAATTAACTATATAGTGTAAGCGTTAATGCCTTCCTTATTACATAGGTCTAGGGCGTTTTCTAGTTATAGTTAATTAATTACCTTTGCCTCTATAGTTCCTTTATCTATAGCGCTCTATATATGTCTTAGGGTTAGGGGGGTAGCCTCCTAGGGGTTAGTAAAGATACGAATTAGTTATAGTATATAGTTAGACCCTATTAGGTTATTAGCTCTATTATAATATACTTAGATATTAGGAGTTACCTACGCTAAATTTATAGTGCTATCTCTATTGCCTTTATTCTATTTAGTAAGTTTACCCTATAGCATTACTAATCTAAGCCTTTACTAGCTTATAAACTCTAGTAGTTCTTTTACTCTATTACTAGTCCTATTAAATCTATCCTATAGTGAATGCTTCTAGTTAAAGTCCCTAATAAATACGCTTTAGTTATAAGGCTTTTTTACATTAATAGTGCGAATAGGGGTGTTCTAATTATTACTATAGTTTTCTAAGTAAAGAGAGTAAATATTTATACTATATATTTCTACTAAGGACTAGTTAGTTCCTCCTTAGGCTACCTATAACCTTATAGTATGCTTCTTATTAATATATATAGCATTATATCTATTATAGTATATAAGTTAGAAGTAAGTAAGGCTTAGAGCTAGGGGCTAAGGGTTTTTTATATGTTCCTATTCTTAGATTACTATTATGTCTATATTAGTGTAATGCTAGAGCGCTATATATATAAGATTATCCTTCTTATTTATATTCTAATAAAGGACTTATAATATTACTATGTTAGTTAGGGGGGTTAGGGGTCTCCTTTATCTTACGCTAGCTCTATGCTAGCCCTCACTTGCTTTATATATTATCTAATACTATTCGCTCTTATAGCTCTAGGCTATTTTGCGCTTTACTTTACTAGGGTTAGGTAGCCTCTCTTCTTTCCTACTATAGTGGTTAGTGCCTAGGTTATAGTAAGTCTCTCCTAGCTTAGGGATAGGCTTTAGGTAGCGAAGTATACTAGTTATTCTAAGTATCCTACTTTTACTATATTCTATTTTTCTTTTAGGACTAGGTAGTCCCTAGACTAGGCTAGGTAAGGGCTAGAATATAGGATATATTTCTCCTATACTTATCTATTAGTGGTTAGGTAAGTTATTTCTTTGCCCTTATAATAGCTAGCTTTATACCTCCTATACTTTAGGGCTACCTTATAGTACTTTATAATATATCTTATTTAGAAGTAGTTATAGCATTATTAGGGCTATAGAGTCTTATTATATAGTTTAGTGTAAAATAGCTTTGCTTTAAAGACTATTCTATCTTTATAAATCTTATTAGTATCTTTAACTTTAGCTAATCTAAGGATAAGGGTAGTTCTTAGGGCTCCTTTACGTTAGAGGCGCCTTACTATTGCCTTAATTATATTAACTTTATTTACTTTACCTAGCTTTACTACTAGGTTCTTAATAGAGGTATGCTTTATAAAGAAGCCTTTAACTATAACACTAAGGATATAGTAGTAGAGGGCTACCTCTAGCCTAAAGGCAGTAGGAATCTTATTCTAATTATCTTTATACTAGGTAGTAGTCCCTTTAAATATAATAATTATATCTTTGCTTAGGAGTCTTCTAGCTATAACTACTATAGCTTAGCCTATAGCCTTATTTATTACTATTACTATATCTTTAGTAGTCCTAGACTAAAGTAATTCCTATATAGTGTTTCCCTTAATAAGGACTTCTCTATCCTATTTACCTAGGATTTATAGGGGGGGAGGAGTAGTATTAAGTTATTTTAGCAAGGTAAGTCCTATAATAATGCTTACTTAGGTTAGGGTAGTGCTACTCTTAGTTACTTTCTTAATTACCTCCTTAAGGACTTATAAAAGTACTTCTTTAGTTATATAGATATTACTATTATTATTATTTTTCTATTCTAGTTTAGCTTAGATATAGTTTGCTATTAGGAGGGTTATAGCCTTAGTAATACACTAGACTTTAGCTACCTTATTACTAAGGATAAGACTAGCTATCTCTTTATAGAATTTCTTTTCTTTAGGATAATTAAATTAAATTTGTTTTACTATAGGTTTATTATTACTCCTATAGATATTAAACTATCCTATGCTAGTGTTAGGGTAGTGGTAGCTCTATACTAGCCCCCTTTCTCCTTTATTAATAACTATTAGCACCTTATTCTTACACCTACCTCTAGATCTATTACGATATATATCGTGGAAGGGGGTAATTAATAATAAGGAATTTAAATATTAGCTTGGTTTGTATTTTAGAGGCGATTCCGTACCTTTGGGTCGGTGCGGAAAAGTATGCAAAGGTTTTTAATAACCCTTATAATTATTCCTTTAGGGTATTAGTTATAGATCTAAACTAGAAGCCTAGCTAGGATAACTCTATTTAATAGCGTTTTTAATTAAATATAGGCTTATATAATATTATAAATCTATAGGATAAAGTCTTTCTTTATTAGTAAGGGAGTAATTATAAGGATAAGGCGTTAACTAGCCTATTAGATTATTAGGGCTTATATTAAGATATCTTGCTTTCCCTTATTACTAAAGCCTTAGATTATAGCCTATGATTTCTTATATAGCTAGCCTATCTTCCCTTTAACCTTATTAATAATATAGGAGTTAAAGATCCTTACGCTACTATGCTCTCTTTTATTAAAGACTATAAATTTAAACACACCTTAGTTAATTAAGGCATTAATTTTAGCCTTAGTAAAGAGCTTTAAGGGCTCTCCTAGGGTTATAATTATACCTTCCTTACGTAGTCTAATTATAAAGGTAAGGTTAGCTTTCTCCTTAGCTAAGATAAACACATTAGTCTTATTAATAATTATTAGAGGGTTCTTATATAGTTTACCTAGCTATCTTTTTAGGGGGACCTCTAGGGGTCTAGCTACTAGCCTTTCTTAGGCCTCTCTCTCTTCTTTAGCTAGCTAAGGTAAGAGGGCCTTTGTGTTTAAGTCCTCCTAATAAGGCCTAATAAAGGTTAACTAAAAGGCCTTTAGGCCTCTTAGAAGGTTAAGTATATAGGTCTCTCTATTAATTAAAAGGAGGTTATATAGGCCTTACTAACTATTACCTTCTTACTACACTTATACTAGTAATCCTAGTAGCAAGCTAAGGGTTAATACTATATCTAGGCTATTCCTTATTACAAGGGCTTTATTAATTTTCTAAATAGCATAGAGGCGCTTAACTTCCTTTATTACCTTTTACATAGTAATTACACGCTATAATATCTCTAGTAAAGGAAAGGATTCGCTTATTATATATAAATATACCCTAAAGACTAGAAGGGTTAGGATAAGGCTATTTAGTCTTACTATATTATTAAGAGCTTTTATAGCTATTTATAGGGCTATAGGCTTAGGGGTTATTAGGCATTCCTATTATATAATATTATAGGCTTTATAAAGCAGCCTATAATATCTCTTAACCTTTCTAATACTATAATATGCTTTAATTAGGACCTCCTTAATAGAAATTAACATTAATACTACAAATTAGTGAAATTCTTTACCGCGGAAGTTAGTGCTAGCATTAGTAATAACCTAATCTAGGGGTCTAAGGTATATATTAATCTAGTATACTCTTAGAGCTTCCTATATTATTTTAGCTAAGATATCCTTAAGGAATTTTACTATGTTAAAGGCTATAGCTATATCTATAGTATAAAGCATAGGTTAGTTTCTATTAAGATATATAATATTTACTATTACTTTAATATTAAAGGTATAGTTATTCTTAAGGGTAAACTTAAAGCAATAGAGGCTATTAGCGTTTATCTAACACTAGTGGCATACCTTTATTATCTCTTTAATAGCTTTAATATTAATCTTATACCCTAAATTACATAATAGGTTATAAAGCCTTTAGACTAATAGGTAGCTAAATTAATAATATAATTATTATAGTTTTACCTCTGTAACATAGTTACTTATAATTAACGCCTTATTCTATAGTAATAGCATTTACATATGCCCCTATTTATATGCTAAGGAGACCTTAATACTACCTTGCTAGAGAATATTCTTAGTAGTAATAAAGTTAATCTTTAATATAACTATATCCTTAAGGCATAGTAAGAAGGGAGTGTTTATAGGTATTATATAGAAGGTAATATTACTAAAGGGGGTAGGGATATTAACTATTCTAAGGGAGGTGATTTCTATACTACCTCTAAACCTAATTATTACCTTACTTACTCTTGCCTTATTAAGTTAAAGTTAAGGTATCTTACCTTATAGTGTAAGGAATTATAAGTAACTTACTATTAAGTACTTAGCTACTCTAGTATTAAGTATAATGCCTTAGAAGACCTTAGCTAAATAATAGTCTTTAAGCATAAATATATATAAAGCTTTATTAGAAGCTTTATTACTAAAGGGGCTTTTCTTACTTAGCCTATGCTATATTGCTTAGTTAGTAAGGATTTTAACTATTTTCTTACTATTAAGCATTACTTCTTATATAAAGAAGCTTATAGGCACTAGGCTATCTTTCCTACTAGTTTTATTATTAAACCCTATGCTTACTATATATTAGGCAATCTTATTATCTTTAGAAGGCTAGGAGAAAGGGTCTTAACTAAGGGTTTCTTTATACTAAGTAAGGAATAACTTATATAAAGCTTTAGGGGATAGGGAAGAGTTAACTAAGTAGTAGCTCTTATAATATTAGTATGCTTTCTTTTACTTCTCTTTAGAATACTTTATTAACTAGCATCCTTTCTTACTATATATATAGCACTTCTTTAGTAAGGGGCTCCCTTAGTACCTTTATACCTCTAGGGAGGGTATTATAACTCTTTGCCCTTACTATTATACCTTTTATTAGTCTAGAATTACTCCTAGGGTTTAGTATTAGTAAGGAATTAATTTTAACCACTAGATTCTTCTATAATTAGGTAGATAGTTATCTAAACTTACTTATAGAATTATTAAAGGCTATTAGAAGGGTTAGTAAGGTAGCTCCTACACTTAGGGATTCTATTATAAGCGGTTATAATTTAATTTTAGAGGGCTTACTCTAATTAACCTATGTTAAGGATAGCTTATTATAATATAAAAAGCTTCTCTATAATCTTATTAAAGCATTTTACCTTTAACTTATTAGGGTTATTATAGATTATCTTCTAGAGGGATATATTATACTACTTAAGGAGGTATTTTTACCTTATATTCTCTATCTTAAACCTTTACTTTATTTTTACTACTAAGGTTATAAGGTCCTAGGGATTCCCTAGCTATAAGAGGTAGTCTAAGTAATACCTAAGGGCTTTCCCTTTTAGTATTACTTTTAGTGTGTAACCTAATTACTCTTTTTTAATATCTAAGAGCTTACACTTTCTCCTAAACACTAGAAGCTTTAATTTAAAGATATTATAGTCCTTAGCACTATATTGCTTCTTTAGTGTGTATATTTTTATAAGATTAATAATTTGCTTTACTATAGGTTATAAAGGAATAAGTATATTATTAATAGATATTATCCTTTCTTAAGGAGGGGAAGACTAGTGCTATTAAGCTAGTTCTAGTTCTTAAGGTAAGGGAGAGGGCTATAGAAAAGGTAATTATTACTAAATTACTAGCGTAATAGCTAAGGAAAGTTAATATAAGGCTTAATAAAGAGGGAAGGTAGTTCTTATAGTTTAGGGTTACTAAAAGCTACCTTTATTAAAGAGGTTATTAAGGAAGTCTTTGCTTACTATAATCTTTCTTTAGAAGTCTATATACTTCTTATAGGTATTATTTACTTTTTCTTATAACTAGAAGTGGAATTCTTCCTATTTAAGGACTTCTTAAAGGTTTATAATAATAGTTATAGTCTAGTTAATTATTATATATACCCTATTAGTTATAAGATAGTTATAGAGGTGCTTTACTACTAGGGCTAGTGCTCTTTAAAGTATTTAGGGTATTTACTTATAGAAATCTTTAGTAAACTCTATAAAGAGAGTTTTTCTAGTTACCTTTCTTGCTTTATAATCCTTTACTTTAATAAGGATATAGGCTATAAGTATTTCTAGTGTGTTATCCTTATTAATATTCAATCCTTTAATCTTATAAAGTAATTCCTTTATAATATAATAGTGTAAGGTCTAAGGGATATAGAGAAAGGGAATTATACTAGGTTTTCTCTCTAGTTACCCTTTATAAGCTTCTAAGAAAGTATCTCCTACTTATAAGCTATTATAACTCACTAGGACTTATATTTACTTCTTTTTATTAACTATTATAACTTATAGGCTTTAGAGAAAATAGAATAGGAAAAGGAATAATAAATTTTAGGTAAGGAGATATATAAAGGATTATAAGCTTAGCAATTAGCTTTATTATGTAATAGAATACACTAAGGAGAAGAATAATAGGATAGGATAAGCTACTAAAGTTAAACTCTTCTTTAAGGTTTAGGCTTCTATCTATTATATTAAGAAGAATAATAGGATAAGTAAGCTATTAGAGTTAAACTTTTCTTTAAGATAATAGGCTTATTCCTTAGCACTCTTAGGGATCTTGCTTCTATAAGAATCTCTTCTATAAAGACCTTACTAATTTATAGTTAGCATAGTCTATAAGAGAGTGGTTAGCACTTATAAGTTAGACTATAGTTATTATAATTTATAAGAGAGTGGTTAGTACTTATAAATTAAAAGTAGTTACCTAGGGGTTAACCACTAATTAGTGTTAGTTCTATAGGGATTAATTACGTGTATATAAAGCCTTAAGAATAGTATTATTATTAATAATCTATTCTAGGCTTATTATTATATATAATTTAAGAAAAGAAAAGGGGAAGTAAAAGAGAGGGCTTTTGCAAGAGATAATAGCTACCTGTTATAAGTCACATAACCCTACGTAACGCTAGCCTTACCCTATTATAGGGCCCGCTTATAGGGCGAAAGTAAGGCCTACGCGCGCGCGCGCGGGCTAACCCTCTTCTAGTTGCAATTACGGCTGTTAAGCGCGATTAATATCGTGTTATTCTAACAATAATGCCTTTGTGATATTAGGCTTCTAAAGGATTAAATTACTAGCCTTTGTCTAATTAGGGGCTAGCGCTATAAGGATTTAACCCCGCTAACTATCTTAGAACCTTAGCTAATAAGCTAGCTAAATCCCCTTCTTTTTCCCCTTCTTTATTTTATTCTTTTTTATTATAGCTACCCCTTTAATAGGAGATCTTTAAGAGCTTTACTTATACCTAATAAAAGAAGAACTTCTAGAATAAATATAATAATACTAGAAGAACCTATTAATAAACTAGGATAAAATAAGTAGTAATATATTAAGGCTTCTAGGCTAGATATGAATAGAATAGGGTAATAGTATAGATAAGTAGTAGCTAGATAGCTAAAAGCTAGGTGGTAATGCTTAAGGGTTTTAATCTCTAGCCTCCTACATTCTCTATGTGTAACCTTTGCCTAAATACCCCCTCTATGCTTATATAACTAGCTTATAGTAACCTTATAGCTAGGGCACTATAAGTCCTAAGTAAGTCTTACTATACATAATGCTATTGCCTCTATTGCCTATATTACTTTATAGCCTCTATAACCCTAATATAGTACCCCCTTTACTTTATAATTACCCTTAATTATACTTACTACCTAGTTAGTGTAAACTCACTGTTTTAAACTTCTTATATAATTCTTACCTTATGTGTCCTAACGTGAGATATAGGGAGATAATAGCCCTATTAATAATAGGTCTAGCTATTATTTCCTACCTTACCTATAAGCTCCTAGTTATAATATAGTTATAGCTATAGAGTTACTTTATAAATACTTATATCCTTATTCCTACTAGTCCTATAAAAGTAAACACCCTATATTATATTTCCTTATTAGCTAAAAAGGATAGGGTATTAGACACTATACGTTAGGGTGTATTTAATTATAAGTTCTAGTGAAGTTACTGTAAGCTTACTAGGTATGCGTAGTTAGCTATAACTTTAGCTATTAATAGCTATAACGCTAGCTTTTTAACCTATAGCTTACTTTTACTACCTATATAAATTACTTAAGGGGTCTATAGTTAATATAAAAAAGACTAAATTTCCTCTCTTTCTTCTCTTCCTTTCCTCCTTATCTCTCTTACTTTTTAATATTAAATTTATAAGTTAGCCTTACTAGCCTTATAGTAGCGTTCTTACTGCTACTACCTAGTAGTTACTAATATTATCTAGAGTCTTTCTCCTTATTATCTTATTATCTCTTTGCTTCTTATAGTTAGTATTATAGTTAGTATCTTACTACTTTACTTCCTACTTACTTACTACTAACTTATAGGTAAGTTATAATATCTTCTATTTACCTAATAACTCTAGGACCCTTAGTGCTTACCCTAGAAAAATCCCCTTATAAGAGGGCTTTATATGCTTTAAAAATATCTATGTAAGTTTACCTCTTATTTATAGTGTTATAGCTACTAACTTGCTAAGTAGTATAATTAAAATTCCTTACCTTTACTATAGTTAGTAAGTAGTAATCTAGTAAATTACCCCTAAAGATAATAAAGCTAAACCTTAGTATATTATAGATAGGAAGCTAATTCCTAATAAGTACTATTATTCCCCTAGTATAACTAAGCTACTTCTCTCTTACTCTTATAATACTAACTTAGGATAGGTAATTCCTTAAAGTACGCTTACTACTCAAAAAATAATAAAATATATACTAGCGTAAGTGCCCCTTTAAGGCCACTGCTCTTAGCTAGCTAACCTATTATTAGTGTTCTATAAGAATTATAATACTTTATTATAAGTTCTTTAAGGTTATAAAGGAGGTTCCTAATAGCACCTATTACTATTTATCCCTAGTAAGATTATTAATTCTAGTAACTTAGTTAGAGCTAACTTATTACTAGGCTCTAGTGCGTGTAAAACGTAAATTATATAATACTTCTCTTACTATAAAGAATATAAATTACTATAGGAGAGTTTATTAGGCCTATCTAACTATAAAAGCTGCTTATAAGGTAGATACTAATAAGTAAGCAGTAATATTATAGCTATTTAATACTGCTAACCTTAAGGTCTAAATTAATATTGCTAATAGCTTACGCTTTATAGCTTAAAATACCCCTATAGTAAGTCCTATTATCTCTAGCGTGGCTTTTACTTTACTAACTTATAGCTAGTTTATAGCATATACTTTATAGCTCCCTATATATATTAGCCTCTCTAAGCTCCCTAAAGAGCTCTATTTCTTTATTTATAGGGATAAGGAGGGGTCCTCTAATAATAAAGCTTCTATAGCTACTATAGAGGAAAATATAGCAGTAGATATAATAATAGAGTAATAGGTGCTTAGTAGCTATATAGTAGTTTGCTTTAAGAGAATATAACTTTTTTATATTATAAAATTTTATATATTAAATTACTAAAGTAATAATATCTCTATAAACTAGCTACTTAATTACTACTTATAATTATTTATAATATCCCTTATAATAAAATCTCTTTTTAATACCTATAAATTCTCTAAGCTATTATAGCCTTTCTATTTTACTAAGAATTTCCGCTATTTTCTATTATACTAATATAAGATAATTCTCTTAACCTTAAACTCTTCTTTATTTCCTTTAATATTATCTTATAGTAAGGATATATTTATATAGCTAGTGGGATCCCCTCTAAATAGTTTAAGGCTTATAATATTAAATACATTATAAAGTCTTAAGCTAGCTAGTAATTATAATTAATAGGCTAAGCTATAATTACTAACTACCTTCTTAATTTTATAGGGCCCTAGGTACTTAGCTATAAGCTTTTAGCTTAGTTATCTTAGGTTAATATTCTTAGTAAATAGTAAAATATAGTCCCTAACCTTAAACTCTATTAGTATTCTTTTATAATTATAATACTTCTTTTACTATACTTATATATTATAAAGTAGCTACTTAATCTCTAAGTATCTTTATCTTAATTCTAAGACTTTATTTTCTACCTAGTTATTTACTAAGTTAAGTATTAGGATAGCTTAATATAGTCCCCTTAGGTTATACCCTTATAGTACCTTTGCTAGCGTTAGGCTATAACTACTATGCTTACTTATATTATAGGCAAACTATGCTATTAGTAAATATTCTACCTAATTATCCTATTTAGCGTATATATAGGCTCTTAGATAATGCTTAAGAACCTAGTTTAATTACTTTATTTGCCTATCTATTTAGGGATAAAATACAATACTTAATTACTGCTTTATTATAATAAGGTAGTAGAAAGTCCTCTAGAATCCACTAGTAAATATTAACCTATAGTCTATAATAATACCTTCTAGGGCACTATAGTCTTTAAAAACATTCTTAAGAAACACTATAGTAAGGCTATTACTAGTTAAGCGTGTAAACACTAGTATATAAATACTATACTTTAAGAATTAGTCTATAATAACTAAAATTATATTATATAACTAAAACTTCTAATCCTTTACTAGTAGTAAGCCTATAATAAAGTCTATTAATAATTCTTAGAAGGGGTAATTAGGCACTAGTAATATAGCTAACTTACTATAAGGTTTATATAACCTTAGCTTTAAAACTTAATAATTAATATAAGACTAGATATATGCCTTAATATCTTTCTTTATTAATAGCTAGTAATACTAGCCTATAATATAATAGAGGGTCTTACTAACCCCCTAATAACCTACTATAGGATTATTATAGGTTAATAGTAAAATTTCTTTTTGTAATCCTAGTAGGATAAAAACATGATTTTTATATATAAGTAACTTAGAGAATCTTATAGTTTATGTCTATAGCTCTCTAGCCTCTAGCTTAGAGGGACTAATTAACTATAGTCCTAACGCACTAGAGTTACTACTTATTAGTAATAACTTTCGCTATATAATAAAGGCATCCCCTTATTATACTTCTAATAATAAGACTTAAATTAGGGCTTCTAATTCCGCTGCCTTACTCCTAATATTAGAGTTAAACTTAGAAGAGGTTCTCTAAACCACTAAGATTCTTATTATAACACTACTATAGCCTAGTGGCTCTTTAGTAATGCTCTTAGATAAATTAACTAACCTAGTAGAGATTAATATAATAAAGGTTCTCCTACTTACTATTACTTCTATAGATATAGTAAAGATTAATATAAAAGAGGTTTTCTTACCTACTATTAGGTAGTTTGCCTTAATGCTACTATAAGTATATAGCTCCTTAGTAGCGCTCTTAGACTTTTTAACTAGCATAGTAAAGGTTAATATAGTAAAGGTTAACTTACTTACTATTGCTTCTATAGGCTTAGTAAAGATTAATATAGAAGAGGTTCTTAAACTAGCTAGTAGGGTTTAATTACTATAATCCTATAGCTTTATTACTATATACTTTAGCCTTTTACCTAGCCTAGTAAAGATTAATATAGAAAAGGTTCTCTTACTTACTATTAGGGTTATTACTTTACTATTAAGGGGTAATAAGTATAAATATAAGGTACTTACTAAGTTACTATTACTCTTATACTACTCCTTAACTATAAACCTAATATGCTATAGATATACCTAACTAGTAGTTAAGCTATTACTAATATAGTGCCCCTATAGCCTAATAGTAGTAAACTTAGTAAGGAAGGTTAGTAACTAAGATATAAAAGCCTTAGCCTTCCTTTTCTTACTAATATAGTCTAACCTTTATAATAAAGGATTAGTAGGATTTAGCTTCCTTACCTAGTGTTTAATAGTGAAGTTAAATAGGCATAGCTTATCTAACGTAGTAACCTAGTAACTAGTTAGCTTAGGCTTTATTATAAGGTACTTATAATTTAGGTAATCTATAATTATAGTAACTAGGTGCGCTAAGTAAGTAAGGTAATGCCTCTAAGTATAAAAAGCCTCCTAAATTACTAGTAGCTTTGTGTCTAGTATTACATAGCGTAATTTAGTGTCCTTTAATTTTCTTAATATAAACGCTATAGGGTACTAGTAACCTAGCACTAATATTATAAGGATAGCTCTAATTACATATCTAAAGGCATTAGTCTTTACTTATAGTAGTAATATTAGATTAAAGTGAACTAAAATTAGAGCCTCCTAGAATAGCTTTTATAGTTCCCTAAACACTACTAGCTTGCTATTATCTAGCTTAAAATTCACTAGTTAGTTCCCTTATAGGTAGTTTATTAATAGAATAACTATTTTGCTATATAACTTAATAAAATGCCTATAGAACCTAGTGAAGCTAAGGAAAGATTAGATATTAAATATATAGATAGGTATTAGCTACATTATAATTACCTTTACCTTGCTTAGGTCTATTAAGATTCCTTTTAGTAAGATTATATAACTAAGGAATTTAACCTCCTTAATAGAGAATTAGCACTTATCTAAATTAATAAAAAGGTTAGCTTTCTAAAATCTCTTAAGAATCTTTTTAATATTACCCTTATACTCTAAGATCTTATAGCTAAATATTAGGGTGTTATTAAGGTAAATAATATAGATAAGGTTATTAAGGCTTTCTAAAGCTTTATTAATATACTCTTAGAAGGATACTAGCGCGTTAATAAGCCTAAATAGCATTATAAGATACTTAAAGTAACTATATTTACACTAGAAGGCTATTTTCTACTTATTACCCTTATAAATACATAGCTAATAGTATGTATCTTTAAGGTCTAACTTTATAAAAATCTTTATACCCCCTAGTTAATCTAAGATTTCTAATATTAGGGGTAAAGGGGCCTTATCTTTAACTATAATCTTATTAAGGCCCCTATAATTTATATATAGTTATAGCTTTCCCCCTTTTTTTAGCATAAAAAGGATTAGGGCGCTTGCTAGGCTAATAGATCTTTAGATTTACCTGCGTTCCTATATAGTTACTAGGTACTTATAAAGCACCTATAACTCTTTCTTAGCTAGGTTATATATTAGACTTTATAGTAGTGCTTTTCCTTTTTCTAATTTAATAGTATATATATAGCTACCTAAGCTAGGAAGGGTGCTAGCCTCTTTATTTAAAAACATATCTTTAAACTCCTTATAAGCTTCTAGAAGTTTTACTTTCTTAGGTTTATTAACTAGTTTTATTATTATACTATTACTACTTCCTTTATCTTTATTTACTATAGGTCTAATAGTAGCTATATGTCTAATTATATATATTACCTATAGGTTAAGTATTACTATAATAGATATATATTTTACTACTTTTTAACTATCCTATAACCCTACTACTAATAAGATATGTTTCTTTATTATAGGGTATCTCTAAAGTCT
The DNA here is from genome assembly GCA_024072835.1 of Epichloe amarillans. NCBI lineage: Eukaryota > Fungi > Ascomycota > Sordariomycetes > Hypocreales > Clavicipitaceae > Epichloe > Epichloe amarillans. Next base: position 187,026 of record CP099637.1, on the reverse strand, counting down.
GTCTTCCTAAGATATTATTATAGGCTTATACTCTCTTACCTAATTAACTCCTAAAACTAATTTTTTACTACTATTAGTAATATAGTAGCTAAGTTAGCATATCTTTATATAGCCTATGCTATTTCTAACTAACACTATTTTCTTTAAAATCCCTTAATATAGTATAATATTACCTAATACACTCTTAAGTGTATTATTATAAGGTTACACTTTTAACTAATTAAGGTCTATTAGTATATTAGGGTAAATTAAGGAATATATAGTGCTAGGGTTAAATAGCATTAGCACTACTACCTAGTGGTTATCTTAATATAACTTAATATCTATATAAATTCATAGGTTTAGGAGACTATTTTTATTAGGTTAAGTTATATTAAGAGTGTCTTCCTAGGGTTTTACTACGCTAATTAGGGTCTTATTTACGTTTAAGTAACTCCTAGCTTACTTAGTGCTAGCTTAGTATATCTTAGTAGTGTAGGTATTTTTTTAGCAAATGCTATAGTCTAGTTTAGTGTACCTAGTTAATAGGTAGCTTAGTTTCCTATACTTATAATAGACTAGTAAGCCCCCTACTCCTATATAGTATCCTTCCTATAGCTTTTTTTCTAGAGATACTAAGTAATTCCTTCTCTTTTATTAGTTACCTCCTTAGTTACCTTCTTAGTAGCCTTTATAGGGGATCCCTTTCTTTTCCCTAGTTACTACTTTTACTTTCTTTCCTTAGCTAATAAGGTAGTTCTAACTTATAGGGTACTCTTAGCTAAATACTTACTTCTTTATAGTGCTATTTAGGCACTATATAAACTAAGTAATTCTTAAAGGTTTAGGCATAGGCTTAGGTAATTCTATCTTTACCTTCCCCTAGACTTTAATAAAAGTCTAAAATAACTAATCCTTACCTTAGTAAAGGGTTAGTAGTATTCCTATAGCTTCTAGGTAGTAATTATCTTTATCTATTCCTTTGGTTTTTAGCTATTAGATAAACTCTACCTAAGTATAGCTTTAGTAATTTATATAACTATCTATAGTAATAAAGCATATTTACTATTACTTTGCCTTATTTACTAGGTAGCTACTAGTATATATAACTTTTATTACATTATTAGTAAATATATTTTAATCTATAGTAAAGGTTATATTTAAATTTACTAAGAATATCTATAGGTTCTTATAGGTGTCCCCCTTATATATAGGAGCTTTTAGCTATATCTTTACTATACTATATCTATAAAGTCCTAGTAAGGGTAGTGCTTCCTAGGGAATAGGGGTAGTGTCTTAGGTAAAAGGTATTTATAAGGTAAAAGTAAGGCCTTTATTAGTATTAACTAATTAGGGAGGAGTATTTACTTCCTGTAAATTTTTCTATAGCTATTTAAGTTTTTGCCTCTTTTAAGCAATTTATAGCTATATCTTTACTTATATAAGGCTATAGTTTAATATAGCTTCCTTACTATTAATAATAGGCTCTAATATATAGGAATTCTCTAGTATAGTTAGATAAGAAGACTTATATTCTAGAAGTGGGTTTTAATCTATAGGTATACCTTTATATAGCGTGTTTACTCTAGAGTTATTAGTACCCCTTAAGCAAGTGTTTATTCTTTATAATACTAACATTCTTACCTTACTAATAGCTTATTACCTTAATAGGAAAGAGAGATTAACTTATTAAGGCTTCTAGGCTAGATATAAATAAAATAGGGTAATAGTATAGATAAGTAGTAGCTAAATAGCTAAAAGCTAGGTAGTAATACTTAAGGGTTTTAATCTCTAGCCTCTTACATTCTCTATGTGTAACCTTTACCTAAATACCCCCTCTGCGCTTATATAACTAGCTTATAGTAACCTTGTAGCTAGGGCGCTGTGAGTCCTAATCGGTCTTACTATACATAATGCTATTGCCTCTATTGCCTATGTTGCTCTGTAGCCTCCATAACCCTAATATAATATAAACATAGAAACTATAACTATTACTAATCTAAATAATAAAATTACTTATGTAATTTATAACTATAAAAAATAGAAGTATTAAGATTAGGAGTAAAAGGAAAACTATTGCTTTAACTTTAGTAATTAAAATAAGGAACTCTTTAATAAAGCTTATAAAGGCCTTATAAAAGCGCTATAAGACCTCTTATATAAATATAGAGTGTATATAAGAAGATTAAGTAAATAAATTAATAAAGCACTTAAAAACGTGCTTTAAGAAAAAACACAATCTAACTAGCCTTAAGAAGAGATTAATAAGTAACTTATTACTAGCAGATTTTGTTTAAACCTTTACCTAAATATAAAGATAATACTAATAATTAAGAACTTACGCTCCTTATTATAAGTACCTAATATTACGCTAGAGCCACTATTAATTATATTAATGTTAAAATAATGCTATTTATAGCACTATTTTATAGGCCCACTAGTTGCCTTGTTGCGTTGTTGCAACGTTGGTTACGAGCGTTGCTTGCAGCGTCTGTTGTGACTTGCGTTCCCACAACCAACCCACGGGCTTGTATGACTAAGCCAACTAGGCTACCCTATAGGGAAGCTAAAATCGACTGTAACTAGGTAACTAGTAGTCGTATAAAAGGCTAACGTATACTGTTCGAATCCTTGAATTTTTCTGGATTTAATGGTATATTTTATAAATAGGGTTGTTTATTAAAGTGCTTAGTTAGGGCACCTAGGCAGCTAGTTTGTATGGCCGTGAGTCGATTTTTTATTTTTCCCATATAAATGAGTTTTGCGGAAAATAAAAAGTAGCTCCTAAGACCTCTCTAGTAACCTAGATCCTTTGATACGGTCGGTAGGTCTATAAGGGGACTAGAAATCCTCTCATTGCTTGTTAGACTATCCGTACTAGCTAGGAATTAACTATATTCAACTATCAAAGCTCTCTATCTTACAGAATACGCTATAATCTAGTGAATCTAGAAGCCGCCGCATTAGAATCTAGTAGGGAGGTCTTCCTATCCCTCTAGCTAGATTCCCTTCCCATTTTCAATAGGTTATGAGCCGAGAAGGCCTATAGATTACTACATTACTGCGTTATTCTACTGCAATTACTGCTTAATTTTAGGTACAGTTACTACCTACTATACCTATGGGCTCTTAAGATTACGAAGGAAACCACTAGAATTTGAAGCTCTTCATTTACTAGCACCACGCATCGCAACATCAGACCCTTGGTGTTAAAAATCAACTACAGCCGCACCCGCAACCACCACATTGCAACCGTAACTATCTAGTTACAACCACAACCTCTTTTTAGTGATTCTATTCACTACTACAACCATTATATTTGATATTATTTACAATAGTAGATACGCTGCATCCTTCTGAAATCATTGGACATCTAGTACATTATATACTAGGCTTTTTGACCTATTACATTACGTTGCACGCACTATACATTACGTTGCGTTGCGTTGTGGCTTCTGTAATACCTATTATCTACGATTCCTATCCTTAGTGTTAAGAATTTTTCTCGGAGATTCTTCTCCGTTATTTTTCTGCCCGCGTATACCAAAGACCCACTTTTTAGACCTAAGGGCTGCCCTCTCAAACTGCCCCCCCACACATTTTACGTACGCAACTAGATTGCAACATAAGCAATTTCTAGCGCGCGTTATTTGCAACAGGAATAAATTTAGAGATTTAACACAGGGACTTTTAGAAGATAGCACCACCTAGTTATAAGGGTAAGGCCCCTGCCATAGGGTCTTCTAGCCCCCCTAGGGACCCTAGTAGGATGGATATAGAAGGTCAACCGGCTGTTCAGGCCAGTACTTTGCACCTACAAAGTCAAATTAAACAACAAGGCAAGACCTTATCTGATTTTATTAGGCATAGCGAGGAAAATCGTATTAAAAACGAGGCTAGCATTAATTAATCTTCTAGAGAAATTAACGCAAACTATAACTGTTATGCAAGGTCTTTAGGCTTCTAATAGACCTAAGGAAGAAAATACTAAGGTTCTAGAAGAAGACCTAGCTACTACTTCTGCGAGCGTACCTTCTAGTAACTTACAAGCTGCCTTTAACACAGGTGCTATAAAGGAACTAAATAAGAAGGTTCACTCTATTCCAGAGGGAGCTAAGCTAAAAGGCCCTGAAAACTATAATCAGTGGAAGCAAGCCCTAAGCATACAATTTAGAGCCCTAGGATTACCTGAATTTATAGATAATCCAAGCCTAGCAAGCCATCTAGCTAACTGTGACCAAGCTATTCTTTTAATAATATTAAGAGATAGTTATTAACTAGGACCACAGGCTGCTATATGTTAGCAAAAATCCCCCAAAGAAGCCTATAAAGTCCTTATTAGGCAGTATTCGCAGAGTGCTAAAATCCAGCGTGGTACACTATACGCTAGCTACCACTCCCTAAACTTTTCAAGTTATAAGGGATCTTTAGAGGCTTTTAATGCTAATTTTAATAATTTACTAGCTAGACTACAACTTTGTAGTGTAGAGATTGCCCCCATTAATCAAGTAAATTATTATATTAATGCATTAAAGCAGACCTTTCCTAGTTAGGCTAAGAGACAAAGATTTACTATCAGAGCTTCTAGGGCACAAGGACTGCCTGTAAATACCCTAAATTTACAGTTCCTTATGGCGGATTTATTAGAAGAACAGAGGGACAAAACCTCCCCTATAGCTAAAGCCCTTAGCTATAAGGCTTCTAATAACAACAAGGGAAATTCTAAGGACCAGGAAAAGAAGTCTTCTAATCCTAACCCTAAGAAGGACTCTAACGCCACTAAAGAGCAGGATAAGAAGGATTCAAACCCTTCTAAAGCCTCTAAAAAGAAGCAGAAGAAGAAAAAGAGTAGCAATAGGGAAAAACAGAAAGGAAAAGAAGCTGCTTTTGCTTTAGGCTATACCCTAGCCACGGGATACATTAAAGAATTAGATTCTAATGAATCTAGCAGTGATGATAGTAGTGATTCTGAGTCTGACTCAGATCTAGTGCCTCTACCACTAGTAACACTACTAGCAAGCCTACTTTTAGCTACTCTAACAACGTGGTTAAAAACTCCCTTTTATATGATACGGGTTCTTCCTGTCACATTTGTAATAATAGGGCTTCTTTTAGGGACTTTAAACCTCTAAAAAAAGGTAAAACTAGCGCTATAATTACAGCAGGAGGACCTATTTATCCTAAAGGAAGAGGCACAGCTGTTTTCAACGTTTTAGTTAAGAAAAATCCACCAGAATATAGGCCTTTAGCTCTGCTAGATGCCCTATATTTCCCAGGCATAGATACTAACCTAGTTAGTGGGTTATCTCACTATCTAAAGGGAGGTTATCTAGCTAAAGACCAGCTATTCCTAGCCAATAAAAGCCCCTGTGGGTTATTAGAACCTGCTAAACACGGCTTTTTTCTACAGATTAAGGGGCAACCCACGCCTATAATCTATAAGCATTCAACCCACCTCTCCTTTATAGGCTCTCAATATTGCAACCAACAACGGCAACGACAACCAAGAGCTTATAAGACTAAATTAGGGTTTTCCTACCCTATAGAGGTTCAAATTCCGCAACCAGCTTTTAATCCTAAGGAATATCAACGAATCAAAGAGCTAGAAGACAATGATTTAGCCCTATGTCCCACCGAAGCTCCTCCTAGTTAGGCATCTTCTATAGGGGGTTTAGAAGGTCTATACCCTAATGACTTAGGTGACAATAGTGGCTGTCTACTGCCCCCAGAGGCCTGTGATTCTTAAGAGGCCTAGCAACAGAGGGAGCTAGGGGATAATAGCCCTAAAAAGCTAGATTCTAGTTACAAGAAGTTACTAGATTTAGCCCTTCTTTGGCACATTCGATTAGGCCATATAGGCCTCCCTTTACTAAAAAGTCATCGAAATTAGCTAAAGGGATCCCTGATTTTTCCGCTTAAAGAAAAGGATTTCAACTGCATAGCCTGTATGCAATCTAAAGCTATTAGAAGACTAACTAAACGACCTATTTAGGACCCCCCTAGAGTTCTAGATATTCTAGAGGGAGATACGGTTAAAATCGAACCTATACCGCATAATAAGAAGGCACAGTCCTTATCCTTATTGATCGAAAATCCCGGTATAAATGGTGCTTTTCATTAGCTAATAAAGAAGGTTTAACCCTTTCTTTAGCTATTAAGGGCTTCTTTAGAGCCCTAAAAAATCGATATAACGCGTATCCTAGGCACCTTCACTTCGACGGAGGTACTGAAATTAATAACGAACTTAGTCATGGTTATCTTCTAAAGGAATTGTTTTAGCACCTCTTGCCCCTATATTCACGAACAGAATGGGCTAGTTAAGAGGGCTATTAGGGTTATCCTCGACGGCTTAGGGCTACACTTCAGTGGTCTAAGCTACCCTTATATCTATGGTCTTATATCCTTCAGCCATAGTGGAATTAGTTAACATCACAGCTAATACAACTAAACCTTTAACCCCTAAGCAGCTATTTCTAGCTGATTTAGAGCCTAAGACTTCCTATAAGCCTAACTTCTCGAAAATTAGGGCTATAGGGTCTTATTGTGAGGTCCTAATACCTCCGGAGCAGAGATCTAAGCTTCAAAAGCTAGCCCCTAGGACTATCCCTGGCCGGTTGCTAGCTACTCTAGGTTCTACTATTTATCTTGTTTATATTCCCTCTAAAAGGTTAGTCATAAAGACTAGCTTTGTTAAAATTATAGAGGATATAGGCTCTGTAGGGTCCCCTAAGCCTTTAGGGACTAATCCTTTAGAGGGAGAAGCCGATATCTCACGAGATAATCTAGAAATTCAGGATAGTTACCTAAAGCCTTCTGAAAGCCTAGCGCCCGCAGCGCCCGCAGCGCCTGTACTAACAGTCCCCGGGACGACCGATACAGCGACCAATACAGCGCCCACAACAGCGCCTGCAACGCCTCCAGCGCTACCCCTAGAGAGCCCTAGCTCTAGCGCCCCTAATAAGGGTGCTATCGAAAAACCGTTTTCAGATTTGGATTCTTTAATCAATTCTGATTCTATGGATATCGATGATTTCAATATATCTTCATACGTTAAGGAGATATGCTTCAAGGCATAACAAAAGGCTAAATCATCCACTAATAACAATGATTCGGACACCCCTAAGACCTGGAAACAAGCTTTAAAAAGTAAGGATAGTCGAAAATAGATGGATGCAACATTTAACGAATTTAAACAGCTTCTAGCTGCTAGAACCTTTAAATTTATAGGGATAGACCAAATTCCTAAGGGCCGGAGGGTTCTAAAGAATAGGCTTGTTTACAAGCTTAAAAAGGATAAAGAAAATAATCCTCTAAAGTACAAGGCCCGACTCGTTGCTAAAGGGTTTATGCAGATAGAAGGTTAAGATTATATCGAAACCTACGCTGCAACTAGCATTCCCCCTAGTTGGCGGATTTTACTAGCCCTAGCGGCTTGTAATGACTGGGAAGTTAAACAGGTTGATTTTATAGGGGCCTTTCTAAACAGTCTACTAAAGGAAGCTATCTATATGCAAATTCCTGATGGATTTACTGAATTTGCCGAGTCTACACCTGAAGTAGCTAAGTTACTTAAGAAGTATAGCTATAAACCCTCTCAAAAGCAGGTTATTTTCCTACAAAAAGCTTTATATAGATTAAAACAAAGCTCTAGAGAGTGGCAGCAGGTTTTAAAAGACCTTCTTCGGAAGCTAGGCTTTTAACCCCTTATATCCGACCTAGCCGTCTTCTTTAACCCAACTACATCTACATATATAGCGACTTATGTGGATGACTGTCTTCTAATAGGACCGGATCTAGCTTATATTAATAGGCTAAAGAAGCTACTTCATAAAGCTTATCCTATAGAAGATCGTGGGCCAGCAGAATTTTTCCTAGGCGTTCAAATCACTAGAAATCGAAAGAAAGGGACCCTAACTATCCACTAGTCCTAGTATATTTCTAAAGCCCTAGAAAGATTTAACATAAAAGATGCTAGACCTGTTAAAATTCCCCTACAACCTGGAATTATAAAACAGGTAGACCACCTAACTAAACCTCTTTCCCCCCCTAATCACAAGCTATATTAGAGTATTATAGGGACTATTATGTACCTAATGCTCCTTACAAGACCTAATATTGCCTTTCTGGTTTAGTGGCTTTCCACAGCGCTAGCTAAGCCGTTTATAGAGCATCTTAATGCTTCTAAACATCTGCTTAGGTACCTTTTAGGCTCTATGGGTTATTCTATAACTTATAGAAGGTCTAAAGCTGCTACAGCTTCTGCAACCCTTATTGGCTTCTGTGATAGCGACTTTACGGGTGATAAGTCCTCTAAATTAACCTATGCTTATCTCTATAAGCTAGCTAAAGGACCTATTAGCTGGAAATCAAAGAAAGCAACTACGATAGCTTTATCTACATTAGAGGCTAAATCTAACGCCTTATATGAAGCTATTAGGGAGCTAGAGTGGCTTTACGGTCTCTTTAAAGAGATAAAGCTGCCTATAGCACCTCTAGTACTGATTTTTAGTGATAACTAAGGCGCTATTACAACGCTAATAACCCTGCTCTTTATAGCAGAACAAAGCATACCCTGCTAAAATTTAACTATACTAGAGAAAAGGTACAGAAGGGTATAGCTAAGGTTATCTACATTAACACTAAAGAGATGCCTGCAGATGGTTTAACTAAGCCCCTGCCTAATGATAAATTTTAACAATTTATCCAACTATTAGGTCTTACGAATATAAAGGCCTAGTTTAAAAATCAACTAAAAAGTCGAAAAACCCGAAAAATCAATAAAAACACTGGAATTACGCCTAAAAAGTTATTGATTTTACTGTTTTTAGTCTAAAAGTTATTGGATTTATTATTGGATTTATAGTTGACTTAGATATCTATTAAAGAGCTAAGTCTAGGTATCGAATTAGTTACCTCATACTTTTCTAGAGGGAGTGTTAAAATAATGCTATTTATAGCACTATTTTATAGGCCCACTAGTTGCCTTGTTGCGTTGTTGCAACGTTGGTTACGAGCGTTGCTTGCAGCGTCTGTTGTAACTTGCGTTCCCACAACCAACCCACGGGCTTGTATAACTAAGCTAACTAGGCTACCCTATAGGGAAGCTAAAATCGACTGTAACTAGGCAACTAGTAGTCGTATAAAAGGCTGACGTATACTGTTCGAATCCTTGAATTTTTCTGGATTTAATAGTATATTTTATAAATAGGGTTGTTTATTAAAGTGCTTAGTTAGGGCACCTAGGCAGCTAGTTTGTATGGCCGTGAGTCGATTTTTTATTTTTCCCATACAAATGAGTTTTGCGGAAAATAAAAAGTAGCTCCTAAGACCTCTCTAGCAACCTAGATCCTTCAATACGGTTAGTAGGTCTATGAGGGGACTAGAAATCCTCTCATTGCTTATCAGACTGTCCGTACTAGCTAGGAATTAACTATATTTAACTATTAAAGCTCTCTATCTTGCAGAATACGCTATAATCTAGTGAATCTAGAAGCCGCCGCATTAGAATCTAGTAGGGAGGTCTTCCTATCCCTCTAGCTAGATTCCCTTCCCATTTTCAATAATTAAGTTTGCTAATAATATATACTTAACCCTCCTAATTACTTACTATTCCTTAAGTATAAATAATAGTATACCCCTTATAACCTTTTATAATACCTTAAGCCTAGGAATACTATAATAACATAAGGAAAGTGCTTAATCTTACTAAGATTTATAAAGAAGCTATTATAGACTTAAGCTACGAGCTTAGGTCTTTAGCGGAGGAAAGGGGGATCTAAAGAGGCTTCGTAAAGTAAGCGAGCTACACACAAAAGAACACTAGTTAGTGCGCGCTTTACATATAGACTAGGTATAACCCCTATAAAGGGGGATACTATATAACCCTAAGCTTAGTTTGTTTCTTCTTTTATAAGAATATTAATTACACTCTAAATGCTTATATATAGTAGCTATAAGGCTAGTTTATATATTGATAATGGGAAGGGAATCTAGCTAGAGGGATAGGAAGACCTCCCTACTAGATTCTAATGCGGCGGCTTCTAGATTCACTAGATTATAGCGTATTCTTTAAGATTAGGAGCTTTTGATAGTTAAATATAGTTAATTCCTAACTAACAAATAGTCTAATAAGCAATAAGAGGATTTCTAGTCCCCTTATAGACCTACTAACTATATCGGAGGATCTAGGTTACTAGAGAGGTCTTAGGAGCTACTTTTTATTTTCCATAAAACCTATTTATATAGGAAAAAATAAAAAATCGACTCATAGCTATACAAACTAGCTGCCTAGGTGGCCTAACTAAGCTCTTTAATATATAACCCTATTAATAAAATATACTATTAAATCTAGAAAAATTCAAGGATTTAAACAGTATATGTTAGCCTTTTATATAACTACTAGTTGCCTAGTTACAGTTGATTTTAGCTTCCCTATAGGGTAACCTAGTTAGCTTAGTCATACAAGCCCGTGGGTTAGTTATAGGAACGTAAGTCACAACAGACGCTGCAAGTAACGCTTGTAACTAACATTGCAACAACGCAACAAGGCAACTAGTGGGCCTATAAAATAGTGCTATAAATAGCATTATTTTAACATTATAATATTTAATATTCTTTACTATAAGCACTTAGATACTAGTAAATATACTATTACCCTTAGAAATAAAGTATTAGGACTATATAAGGTAGTTACTAAGTAAACTATAAAGATATATTAACTTATTAAGTAGCTAGAGGTATTACTATATATAGCTTAACTAAAATAAAAACTAATCCTTATAAGTCCCTTATTTAATAGGGATAAGGTGCTATTCTTAGTATAAAGAGGTTTTATAATATATAAGCTAGTTTTAGACTAAGACTTTATTAGTACTATATAGGACTAGTAGTTTTATATTTTCTAAAACCTATCTCCTAAAGTCTAGGTATATATAGCTTTTTTTTTTAAAAAGGGTTACTTACTTAACTACTATTTAGACTAGTTTCTTAAGTACCTTAGGGAAATATTTAATAACCCTTATTAATAGGAAATAGTTATTATAGAACTTAACTAGCTTATATAATAATAAAATAAGTGTTTTAGTGACTTTTATATTTAATTTAAATAAAAATTAGCTCTTATAAAAGGGTTAGAATAGGCTAATACTATAAAGCTAGCTAAGTTATATATAGCACTTAATAAGTAAATAAGGGACTATAGTATAGGTAAGGATATACCTTATATAGATTATATATTAATAGTGGCTTAATATTATACTATTATCCTAGATATTAAGTCCTATTAATTTAAGAAAAAATATTAGGTTTAAAAATTTACCTTACTTATAGCTAGCGTAGCTAAATAATAAGTATATAATAAAGATACACTAATAATAGATATATAATCTATAGGTATAGCTAGTACCTAAAAGAAATCTAGATAGTCCCTAGGATAGTTCTCTTAGCTAAAGAAGTAAGCTAAGTAAGTCTTAGAAGTAGTGCTAGTAGTATAATAGAAGGAGGGTAAATATATATATTATAGATTTACTAAGTACTTTATCTTAGGATATATATTATATATTACTATTCCCTTATAGGGAAAACTATCTATTAATATATATAATTTAGTAAAGACTAAGCCTAAAGAGCTAGGGAGTAATTCTAATAACTAGTTAGGAAAAGAATAACCCCTTTATTAAGTTATTTAAAAGGGGTTAAAAGAAAGGAGTAGGAGAAGGTATTATAGTATATAGTTATTATAAATAAGGACTTTTAATAGATTTAGGATAATATAGATTTAATACCCTTTTTAGTCCTAGTATTAATTAATAAGACTACCTTTATAAATACTTAGATTAATATAGGTTATAACTACTATACTACTATAAGTAAGCACTTTATCTAAAAGCTTTAACTAAAACGCATTCTCTTACTATCTAGGAGGTTAGTATATACTATAGTTAGTGTAAAAAAAGGGGGAAAGGAGAGATAGGAAAAGCATTTATTTATATTATATATTATATGCTTTTAGATAGATATAGATAGATAGAAAACACTAATTATAGCAAACTTAATCCTAGGATTAACTAAAGAGTTAATCCTAGGGATACTATAGATAATATATTATAATATAACCCTATAAATAGAATAATATTAACTAAGTATTAGTTTAGTAAATAACCTAATTATATAGGCTTTTATAGATAGAAGAATAGAATAACCTATAGTAGTAGTCCTTAGATTAATATTTATAGGGATAGTATATAGGGTAAAGCAATAGAAGCAATATATCTAGCTTTTAGCTATAAGTCTATAAGAAATAATGTCTATCTTATAGATTAATGCTATGCTAGAGATATTAGAATAAGAGCTCTTAGCTTTCTTACTAGAAATATTATAGGACTTTAAGGACTTATTCCTAAAGAGTAAGGCAAATGTTTTGCCCTTATATTAGGGGAAGTTAGATTACTATATTTGCCTTAAGAAGGATATAAAAGGAAACACACTAGACTTGCTATAGGTACTATTATATAGCATGCCTTACTAATACTTACTTAAGATTAGGAAGTAAGTTACTAACCTTATAGATAAGGGTTAGATTTAAGTAAGCTTATTATTAGTAGTAGCACTAATACTATTAGTTAAGAAGCTAGGGGGTAGATAAAGGTTTTATGTAAACTATTACGCATGAAATAAGATTATAAAATAGGACTATTACCCCTTACTACTAGTTAAGGAAATATTATAGTTATTATTAGAAGTAAAGTGGTTTACTAAACTAGATATAAGAGTAGCGTTTTACTATATATAGATTATAAAAGGTAAGGAACACTAGATAGCGTTTTATATATAATTTAGATTGTTTAAGTAGCTTATTTACCTATTTAGTCTAGTAAGCGCCCTTATAACCTTTTAGAGGTATATTAATAAGGCACTTAGTAGGATTTTTAAAGACTATATAATAGCATATTTTAATAATATATTAGTCTACTTAGGGGGTTTATAAAAAGACTATATAGAGAAAGTCTAGGGGGTGCTAGCTAGGCTACGCTAGGCTAGCTTAAATCTAGATATTAAGAAGTGCGTGTTTATAATAAAAAAAGTTAAATATCTTAGGTTTATTATTTATATAAGCAAAGAGATTTATCTAGACCCTAAGAAAATTATAGTAATTAGGGACTAGAAGGCACTAATAAGAATATAGAGAGTATATAGGTTTCTAGGCTTTACTAACTTCTATTATAACTTTATACCCTAATTTTTAGAAGTTATAAAACCTCTATTAGACTTAATAAAGAAGGGCATACTATTCTATTAGATAGAGAAGTATAAAAAGGCATTTAAAGCTTTAAAGCTAGCTTTTATATTATATCCTATTCTTATATAATAGGATCCTAAGAAAGATATAGTAGTTAAGGTAAATTACTCTAGGATAGTATTAGGTAGTTATCTCTTATAGGCTAGTAATAGCAGCATATTATATCTAGTAGTGTATAACTTAGCTTACTTATAGCTAGCGAAAAGAAACTATATAATCTATAATAAGGAGTTACTTATAATTATCTCTTACCTTAAAGTGTGGTTAGTAAAGCTATAGAGTGTTAGTAAACTATTTATAATCCTAATAGACTATAAGAACCTAGAGTACTTTATAACTCTAAGGGAGATATTAAAATGCTAGGCTAAATAGGCAAAGACTCTTACACTCTTTAACTTCTATTTATATTATAAACCTAGTATATAAGTAGGATAACTAAATATACTATTAAGATAATATTAAGAAAATCTATAAGTAAGTAAACTAATAGTATTAATAGTATAATTAGCTTTAACACTAATAGGTTATACCTTTAGGAAGGGGACGCTAAGTATAAGCATATAGCTAGTTATAGTAGCAGAAAGCATATAGATAGGGGATAATTCTAGTTATAACATAGACTTGCCTAAGGGCACAGTAATATTTGCAAATACCTACCTATAGTTACTTTAAAACTAAGCTATAGTTTAAGATAAAAGATATAGGGCATAGCTAAATATAGTGAAGTGTTATAAACTAGCCTTATAGCTGCTGCACATAAGCGTTTAGAGTGTGATTAATATTCTTATAGAAGAAGAAAAAGACTAAGCTTAGGGTTATATAGCATCCCCCTTTATAGGGGTTACACCTAGTCTATGCACAAAGCGCGCACTAACTAGTGTTCTTTTACGTGTAGCCTGCTTAGTTTATAAAGCCTCTTTAAATCCCCCTTTTCTTTAATAAAGACCTAAGCTTATAGCTTAAGTCTATAATATACCCCCTTACTTATCCTCTCCTATTCTCTCCTTATCTAGCTAAACTAAATATAAATATATATTATCCCCTTATAAAGTATAGCTTTAGTATATATAAAGCTTACCTTACTATATATAGGTCTAAGGTAAAACCTAGACTTAACTAAGTAAGGTTAAAAAATTTTTACTATAGACTTGCCTTACTTCTAACTATCTCTATTACACTACTACCCTATATATACTAACTTTACTTATAGAAAACACTAGCCTATTCTTTTTCTAGTTTATTACTAACTACTTTTAATACTTTATATTATTACCTATTTCTTACCTTTTACCTATTACTACTTAAATACTAATTTTACTTTAGCCCTCCCCTTAACTTTAACTATTATAACCTTATTATTATAATATATTACCCCTATCTAATACTAGCTATTCTTTAGCTATATATTTATTCTAGTCTTTAACTAAAGATTATAAGTATTCTCTAAGGAATATAAATACTCCCTTTCTTTCCCCCTAAAATCTAATCCTTTCTCTTTATAATATTATTACTTCTCCTTAAAAGTCCTTATTACTTTCTTTCTAAATTCTTTTATCTTTTTATTAGCCTATATTTTACTACTATTATATCTAATATTACTACTACCCTTACTAGTACTATATTTACATTACCTTTACCTCCTTTTCCTTTTCCTTCTAGCTTACCTAAGGGTATATACCTTAGTAAATATATCCTTAGGGGTAACTCTAGTAATAAAGCCCTCTTTAATAAAGAGAAGTATAAGTTTCCTTATATACTATATATTAATAATCTTTATACTAAGGGTATATATACCTATATACTAGGTATAAACTAGGCCTATAGCCCTTACTATACTACCTATTATTTATATATTTAGAAGATATACTTATACTATATAGACCTAAAATTATATTATACCTTTAAGCACTTTAATACCCTTATAAGTACTAATAAAGCTATTAAGACTTTAGCTATAAAGTAAACTACCTTTAAAAAGAGATATTATACTATTCTTATTAAAAACTTTATTTATTACTAAAAGTATTTTAATAGTATACTTACTATTACTTAAATTAATTTTACTAAAGCTATACCTTTAGCTACTTCCCTTATAAGTATAGCCTATACCTAAGGTATAACTAAAGCATAAGCCCTTATACTTACTTAAACTATACTTACTTATTTAGGCTTTAACTCCCTTATTACTAAATTCTTTTATCATATATCTAATATAAATAAGACCCTATAGTAGTTTATCTAAGCCTAGGAGTAAGCTATAGAGAAATTCTATAACCTAACTATAGTTATTATATAGTTAACTAGAAAGGTTACTTAAGACTATTACCCTTACCCTTACTTTCTTTCTCCTTTTTAATTTTATTTTTTTATTTTTTATCTTTTCCTTTATTATAAAATAGTAGCGCTATATTATATATAAGCTAGAGAATAGCTATATTAATAGTTTTTAGTAGTTAAATTAAATTATACTCTTTATAGACTATTATTTATTTATATATCTCCTTATTATAACTTAAACCTATCTAGTGCCTCTATATTTAAAATGCTTTCTAATAGTTTCTATATTAGCTATATATAACCTTTTTATTTTACTAATATATTATAATTTAACCCCTAACCTTATATGTTTTTAGCTATAAGAATCTCCTTAACCTAGTACTTAGTAAGGTTATTATTAGTATTTATTATAATTAGCTTTAGGGGTAGGTGTTTATTTACTAACTTTTAGCTTAGTAATAGATTATTTACTATCCTCTATATTAAGTTAATATAAAATATAGGGTATATCCCCCTTAGTATATCTAATTTAACTATTAGTAATATTAGGACTTTAAGTACCTTATACTTTACTATTACCTAATCTAGTTTCTTATATAAGTAGTTTATCTTAATATTTTAGAGACTTAGCTATATATAGTCCCTTACTTAAAACTATTTTACTAGCCTATACTTACTATTTATGTTTTCTTATTACTATTATTAAATAGTAACCTATATTAAGTCTATGCTATCTTTTAAATATTTTAAGAATACCTAAGCCCTTCCCTTTACTAAAGTTACTAAGGTGCCTATATATAACGCTTCCTAGATAGTTAGTTTATTAAATCTTTATAGTGCTATATTTACGCTTACTCCTATTACTAATAAGTCCTTATTATTTAATACTAGTTAATAAGCTAGTAAGTAGTCTAGCTAGTTAAACTAAGAGAAGGATAGTAATACCTGCAAAACTATAAGCACTTCCTAGTTAGCGTATTCTATTTTACTATTAGTTAATAAATAATATAATATTAATAGGAGTTATTCTATGCTTACCTTCTAGTAAAGCTTTATTTAAAAGCTACTTAACTAGTCTAATCCTTAATCTATAATAATTTAATTTAGGAAACTATAGAAATGCCACTAGTAGTGTTTAAACTATTTCGCGTATGCTTTAGCCCCTATTAATATTATAGCTTTAAGCTATATATATTTAGAGAGTTAGTGTTGGTTCCGCAGGGATTGATAACGCGTACGCGAGGCCTTGAGAATAGTATCGTTGTTAATAATCTATTCTAGGCTTGTTATTCTATATATTCTAAGAAGAGAAAAGGGAAGCAAAAGAGAGGGCTTTCGCAAGGGATAACAGCTGCCTATTATAGGTCACGTAACGCTAGCCCTGCCCTATCACAGGGCCTGCTTATAGGGCGGAAGTGGGGCCCACGCGCGGGCACGTGGGCTAACCCTCTTCTAGTCGCAATTGCGGCTGCCTAAGCGCGATTAATAACGTGTTTGTTCTAACACTAGGAACTCTCTCTTTGACATAACTGTTAACGCATAATATTAATCAAAAGAAAAAAAAAAAGAAAACAATAATAATATAGCTTATGTATTAATATAAAAGAGGAAAGGAAAAACAAGGGCTATACATGCCTATAGTAGTGAGAAAAGAAAGGAAAAGACTAGTCCGCTTCTAATAACCTTTTAAAGGGATAAGTAGGCCTCCCCTAAATCCCTTTTATCTCTTAATATCGTTAATAATATCCGCGTAGCTACCCTCCGAATTCCTCCCCTCCTCCCCTTATTATCTACTGTTATAGTCTTTGTACCTCTATGCTCTAGTGACTCCCTCCCCCCCCCTAGTTATTTACTGTGACTGTTTTCCGCCCCCTGTGATTCTTCTAGCTCTCTATTGCCCTCCTAGTCATCCACCGTAATAGTTTTTCCACCTCTGTGCTCCGTATAGATAACATAGAGGTAATAACTACTACGCAAAGGCGAATAATTACTTCTAGGGGCCTTAAGGGCGTTACGTAACGTTAGAAATAATCTCTAGATAACTAGGAGGCTCCTAGTGACTCCTATAAGGCTAAGAGCTATAATAAGGGTAGCTCTTATAGGAACTACCCTATAGGAGTTACTATTCTGCCTCCTTCTTCTATCTTTTCTTATTACCTAGGGAGATATCCTCTCCCTCTTTCTCCTCCTAGGGGACTTTTCTCTAGGTTAGTTAGGGCTAAGGACCTTAGCCCTAATACCGTTACCTACAGTGACTATCCTCTGCGCCTTTACCTAGGGAGATATCCTCCCCTTCCTCCTCCTAGTGGACTTTTATCCTAGTTAGTTAGGGCCTTAGCCCTAACACTATTACCTACAGTAACTATCCCTATTACCTATAGTAACTATCCCTATTACCTATAGTAACTATCCCTATTACCTATGTGGGTTACCTACCCCTTTATCTAGATTATTATCCTATTGCTAGAGATAAATTACTCTAGGGCCTTATTTAGCAATGCCTTTGTAAAGGTATTAGCTAGGTTATTAGCTCTGTTAATCTATTAGATCTCGTAGAGCTTGTGGCGCTTATATAATTATTATAAGGCTATGATATTAATTATTAGGCGCTTCTCTTTAGTTATACTAAGCTTAATAAGGTATTTATATAGGGAGTATAAGTCTATATAGACTATAACTAGGGTTAGAGGGGTATTTAATTAGTTTGTAATTAATCCTAGTGTTATAGTAATTACATAAGCTATATTAACGCTAGTAACTATACTATAGACTTTAGAGGCTAGCACACTTTATGTAACTCTCTTGCTTTTTGTTAAGCTAAAGTGCATAATATTACCTATAATTATAAACTCGCTATCTTTATAGTCTTTATTAGCTAGGATTAGTACGTAGCTAAGTTATAAAGTAAGGTCTTAATTATTTACAAAGGACTTATTTATAAAGGCATAGAGCTTTGCTTTAGTAAGGTTAATTAGAATAAACGTAAGGCCTCTCTCTAGGTAGTCTATCTGCTACTAAATCTAATAATTAAGGGCTTTAAGATTCTTAACTATTAGTTCTTAGTATTATGTAGTAATAGATAGGTTATAGTAGGCTTCTAGTTAGTAAATTAAGGCAATGTAAGCGCCTTAAGCTTATTGCTTAATGTACTTCTGCTTTAAGTTTATAAGCGAAATTACTTTAAGTTTACTGCTTTACCCCTTTTACTAAAGGGTAATAGCTACGTTAGCACCTATTATAATAATTCCCCTATTAAAGGTAAGGGGACTACTCTTAAAAAGGAATTACTTTAGCTTTACTATAAAGGCTATAGTAGCTAGCTCTTTTTCCTCCTTCTTAGAGAACTTCTTATCTAATAGCCCTAGTGTGTTATTAGTTTATATGCTTACATATGCGAATTAAGGGCTCTTTTCTGTTATTATAAGCAAGTAGGGATTATATATAAAAGTCTCTATCTAGAGCTTCTCTTTGTAATGCTTATAATACATTACCTACTAGTGTGTTCTAGCCTTTGCAATGCTATAGAGAGGCTTAATAACCCTTATAATTATTCCTTTAGGGTGTTAGTTATAGATCTAAACTAGAAGTCTAGCTAGGATAACTCTGTTTAATGGCGTTCTTAATTAAATATAGGCTTACGTAATATTGCGAATCTATAGGATAAAGTCTTTCTTTATTAGCAAGGGAGCAATCGCAAGGATAAGGCATTAACTAGCCTGTTAGATTATTAGGGCTTATGTTAAAATGTCTTGCTTTGCCTTATTACTAAAGCCTTAGATTATAAGCTATGATTTCTTATATAGCTAGCCTGTCTTCCCTTTAACCTTATTAATAATATAGGAGTTAAAGATCCTTATATTACTATACTCTCTTTTGTTAAAGACTATAAATTTAAACATACCTTAGTTAATTAAGGCATTAATTTTAGCCTTAGTAAAGAGCTTAAAGGGCTCTCCTAGGGTTATAATTACGCCTTCCTTGCGCAGTCTAATTGCGAGGGCAAGGTTAGCTTCCTCCTTAGCTAAGATAAACATATTAGTCTTATTAATAATTACTAGAGGGTTCTTACGCAGTCTACCTAGCTATCTCTTTAGGGGGACCTCTAGGGGTCTAGCTACTAGCCCTTCTTAGGCCTCTCTCTCTTCTTTAGCTAGCTAAGGTAGGAGGGCCTTTGCGTTTAGGTCCTCCTAGTAGGGTTTAATAGAGGTTAATTAGAAGGCCTTAAGGCCTCTTAGAAGGTTAAGTATATAGGTCTCTCTATTAATTAAAAGGAGGTTATATAGGCCTTGCTAATTATTGCCTTCTTATTATACTTATACTAGTAATCTAAGTAATAAGCTAAGAGTTAATACTATATCTAGGCTATTCCTTATTATAAGGGCTTTATTAATCTTCTAGATAGCATAGAGGCGTTTAACTTCTTTTATTACCTTTTATATAGTAATTATATGCTATAATATCTCTAGCGAAGGAGAGGATTTGCTTATTATATATAGATATGCCCTAAAGATAAGAAGGGTTAGGATAAGGCTATTTAGTCCTACTATATTATTAAGAGCTTTTATAGCTATCTATAGGGCTATAGGCTTAGGGGTTATTAGGCATTCCTATTATATAATATTATAGGCTTTATAGAGTAGCCTATAATATCTCTTAACCTTTCTAATGCTATAATATACTTTAATTAGGACCTCCTTAATAGAAATTAACATTAATGCCACGAATTAACAAAATTCTTTGCTACAGAAGTTAGTGCTAGCATTAGTAATAACCTAATCTAAGGGTCTAAGGTACGCATTAATCTAGTATACTCTTAGAGCTTCCTATATTATTTTAGCTAAGATATCCTTAAGGAATCTTACTATATTAAAAGCTATAGCTATATCTATAGCATAAAGCGTGGGTTAATTTCCATTAAAATATATAATATTTACTATTACTTTAAAGTTAAAGGTATAGTTATCCTTAAGGGTAAACTTAAAGCAATAGGGGCTATTAGCGTTTATCTAACACTAGTGGCATACCTTTGTTATCTCTTTAATAGCTTTAATATTAATCTTATGCCCTAAATTACATAATAGGTTATAGAGCCTTTAGACTAATAGGTGGCTAAATTAACAATGTAATTATTATAGTTTCACCTCTATTAGGTAGTTGCTTGTAATTAACGCCTCGTTCTATAGCAATAGCATTCACGCGTGCCCCTATTTATATACTAGGGGGACCTTAACACTACCTTACTAGAGGATATTCTTAGTAGTAATAAAGTTAATCTTTAATATAACTATATCCTTAAGGCATAGTAAGAAGGGAGTGTTTATAGGTATTATATAGAAGGTAATGTTACTAAAGGGGGTAGGGATATTAACTATTCTAAGGGAGGTAATTTCTATGCTACCTCTAAACCTAATTATTACCTTACTTACTCTTGCCTTATTAAGTTAAATTTAAGGTATCTTACCTTATAGCATAAGGAATTATTGAAAATGGGAAGGGAATCTAACTAGAGGGATAGGAAGACCTCCCTAGTAGATTCTAACGCGGCGGCTTCTAGATTCACTAGATTATAGCTTATTCTTTAAGATTAGGAGCTTTTAATAGTTAAATACAGTTAATTCCTAGCTAATGGACGGTCTAACAAGCAATAAGAGGATTTCTAGTCCCCTTATAGACCTACTAACCGTATTAGAGGATCTAGACCGCTAGAGAGGTCTTAGGAGCTACTTTTTATTTTCCGCAAAACCTATTTATATAGGAAAAATAAAAAATCAACTCACGGCCATACAAACTAGCTACCTAGGTGCCCTAACTAAGTACTTTAATAAACAACCCTATTAATAAAATATACCATTAAATCCAGAAAAATTCAAGGATTTAAACAGTATATATCAGCCTTTTATACAACTACTAGTTACCTAGTTACAGTTAATTTTAGCTTCCCTATAGGGTAACCTAGTTAGCTTAGTCATACAAGCCCGTGGGTTAGTTATGGGAACAACGCAGGTCATAACAGACCGCTGCAAGCAACGCCTGTAACTAACGTTACAACAACGCAACAAGGCAACTAGTGGGCCTATAAAATAGTGCTATAAATAGCATTATTTTAACACTCCCTCTAGAAAAGTATAAGGTAACTAATTCAATACCTAGACTTAGCTCTTTAATAGATATCTAAGTTAACTATAAATCCAATAATAAATCCAATAACTTTTAGACTAAAAACAGTAAAATCGATAACTTTTAGGCGTAATTCTAGTGTTTTTGTTGATTTTTCGGGTTTTTTGACTTTTTAGTTGGTTTTAAACTAGGCCTTTGTATTCGTAAGACCTAATAGTTAGATAAATTGTTAAAATTTATTATTAGGCAAAGGCTTAGTTAAACTATTTGCAGGCATCTCTTTAGTGTTAATGTAAATAACCTTAGCTATACCCTTCTATACCTTTTCTCTAGTATAGTTAAATTTTAGTAGGGTATGCTTTGTTTTGCTATAAAGAGCAGGGTTATTAGCAGTTATAATAGCGCCTTAGTTATCACTAAAAATTAGTACTAGAGGTGCTATAGGTAGCTTTATCTCTTTAAAGAGACTATAAAGCCACTCTAGCTCCCTAATAGCTTCACATAAGGCATTAGATTTAGCCTCTAATGTGAATAAAGCTATTATAGTTACTTTCTTCAATTTCTAGCTAATAGGTCCTTTAGCTAGCTTATAGAGATAAGCATAGGTTAATTTAGAGAACTTATCACCCGCGAAGTCGCTATCACAGAAGCTAATAAGGGTTATAGAAGCTATAATAGCAGATTTAGACCTTCTATAAGTTATAGAATAACCCATAGAGCCTAAAAGGTACCTAAGCAAATGTTTAGAAGTATTAAGATACTCTATAAACGGCTTAGCTAGCGCTGTGGAAAGCCACTAAACTAGAAAGGCAATATCAGGTCTTATAAGGAGCATTAGGTATATAATAGTCCCTATAATACTCTAATAAAGCTTATGATTAGGGGGGGAAAGAGGTTTAGTTAGGTAGTCTACCTACTTTATAATTCTAGGTTATAGAGGAATTTTAATAGGTCTAGCATCCTTTATATTCAATCTTTCTAGGGCTTTAGAAATATACTAGGACTAGTGAATAGTTAGGGTCCCTTTCTTTCGATTTCTAGTGATTTAAACGCCTAGGAAAAATTCAGCTAGCCTACAGTCTTCTATAGGATAAGCTTTATAAAGTAGCTTCTTTAGCCTATTAATATAAGCTAGATCTAGTCCTATTAGAAGGCAGTCATCCACATAAGTCACTATATATATAGATATAGTTAGGTTAAAGAAGACGGCTAGGTCGGATATAAGGGGTTAAAAGCCTAGCTTCTAAAGAAGGTCTTTTAAAACCTGCTGCCACTCTCTAGAGCTTTGTTTTAATCTATATAAAGCTTTTTGTAGGAAAATAACCTGCTTTTAAGAGGGTTTATAGCCATACTTCTTAAGTAACTTAGCTACTTTAGGTATAGACTTACCAAATTTAGTAAATCCGTTAGGTATTTGCATATAGATGGATTCCTTTAGTGGACTGTTTAAAAAGGCCCCTATAAAATTAACCTATTTAACTTCCTAGTTATTATAAGCCGCTAGGGCTAGTAAAATCCGCTAACTAGGGGGAATGCTAGTTACAGCATAGGTTTTAATATAATCTTAACCTTCTATCTGCATAAACCCTTTAGCAACGAGTTAGGCCTTATACTTTAAAGGATTATTTTCTTTATCTTTTTTAAGCTTATAAATAAGCCTATTCTTTAGAACCCTCCAGCCCTTAGGAATTTAGTCTATCCCTATAAATTTAAAGGTTCTAGCAGCTAGAAGCTGTTTAAATTCGTTGAAAGTTGCATCCATCTATTTTTAACTATCCTTACTTTTTAAAGCTTGTTTCTAGGTCTTAGGGGTATCTAAATTATTATTATTAGTGGATAATTTAGCCTTTTATTGTGCCTTAAAGCATATCTCCTTAATATATAAAGATATATTAAAATTATTAATATCTATAGAATCAGAATTAATTAAAGAATCCAAATCTAAAAACGGTTTTTTAATAGCACCCTTATTAGGGGCGCTAGAGCTAGGGCTCTCTAGGGGTAGCGCTAGAGGCGTTATAGGCGCTGTCATAGGCGCTGTATTAGTTGCCCTAGGGGCTGTTGTTATAGGCGTTGCAGGCGCTGCGGGCGCTAAGCTTTTAGGAGGCTTTAGGTAACTATCCTAAACTTCTAGATTATCTTATGAGATATTGGCTTCTCCCTCTAAAGGATTAGTCCCTAAAGGCTTAGGGGACCTTACAAAGCCTATATCCTCTATAATTTTAATAAAGCTAGTCTTTATAACTAACCTTTTAGAGGGAATATAAATAACATAAACAGTAAACCTAGAGTAGCTAGCAACTAACTAGGAATAGTCCTAGGGGCTAGCTTTTAAAGCTTAGATCTTTGCTCCGAAGGTATTAGAACCTTATAATAAGACCCTATAGCCCTAATTTTCGAGAAATTAGGCTTATAGGAAGTCTTAGGCTTTAAGTTAGCTAGAAATAGCTGCTTAGGGGTTAAAGGTTTAGTTATATTAGCTATAATATTAACTAATTTCACTATAGCTAGAAGGATATAAGACTATAGATATAAGGGTAGCTTAGACCACTAAAGTGTAGCCCTAAGCTAGTCAAAGATAACCCTAATAGCCCTCTTAACTAGCCTATTCTATTCGTAAATATAGGGGCAAGAGGTGCTAAAGCAAATTCCCTTAGAAGATAACCATAACTAAAGTTTATTATTAATTTTAGTACCTCCGTTAAAGTGAAGGTGCCTAGGATACACGTTATATCGATTTTTTAGGGCTCTAAAGAAGCCCTTAATAGCTAAAGAAAGGGTTAAACCTTCTTTATTAGCTAATAAAAAGCACTATTTATACTAGGATTTTCGATTAATAAGGATAAGGACTATTGCCTTCTTATTATATGGTATAGGTTTAATTTTAACTATATCTCCCTCTAGAATATCTAGAACTCTAGGGGGTCCTAAATAGGTCGTTTAGTTAGTCTTCTAATAGCTTTAGATTACATACAGGCTATGTAGTTAAAATCCTTTTCTTTAATAGCGGAAAAATCAGGGATCCCTTTAGCTAATTTCGATGACTTCTTTAGTAAAGGGAGGCCTATATAGCCTAATCAAATGTGCTAAAGAAGGGCTAGATCTAGTAGCTTCTTATAACTAGGATCTAGATTAGATTTAGGGCTATTATCCCCTAGCTCCCTCTATTGCTAGGCCTCTTAAGAATTATAGGCCTCTAGGGGCAGTAGATAGCCACTATTATCACCTAAGTTATTTAGGTATAGACCTTCTAAACCCCCTATAGAAGATACCTAACTAGGAGGAGCTTTAGTAAGACATAGGGCTAAATCATTGTCTTCTAGCTCTTTGATTTGTTAATATTCCTTAGGATTAAAAGCTAGTTACGGAATTTAAACCCCTATAGGGTAGGAAAACCCTAATTTGTTCTTATAAGCTCTTAGTTATTATTGCTATTATTAGTTATAATATTAAGAGCCTATAAAGGAGAGGTGGGTTAAATGCTTATAAATTATAGGCGTGGGTTACCCCTTAATCTATAGAAAAAAGCTATGTTTAGCAGGTTCTAATAACCTATAGGGGCTTTTATTAGCTAGGAATAGCTAGTCTTTAGCTAGATAACCTCCCTTTAGATAGTGAGATAACCCACTAACTAGGTTAGTATCTATGCCTAGGAAATATAGGGCATCTAGCAGAGCTAAAGGCCTATATTCTAGTGGATTTTTCTTGACTAGAACATTAAAAATAGCTATGCCTCTTCCTTTAGGATAAATAAGTCCTCCTGCTATAATTATAGCGCTAGTTTTACCTTTCTTTAGAGGTTTAAAGTCCCTAAAAGAAGCCCTATTATTACAAATATAATAGGAAGAACCCGTATTATATAAAAGGGAGTTTTTAACCACATCATTAGAGTAGCTAAAAGTAGGCTTACTAGTAGTGTTACTAGTGGTAGAGGCACTAGAACTATCTAAATCAGAATTAGAATTACTACTATTATCACTGCTAGATTTATTAGAATCTAATTCTTTAACGTATCCTATGGCTAGGGTATAGCCTAAAGCAAAAGTAGCTTCTTTTCCTTTTTATTTTTCCCTATTACTACTCTTTTTCTTCTTCTACTTCTTTTTAGAGGCCTTAGAAGGGTTTAAATCCTTCTTATCCTGCTCTTTAGTAGCGTTAGAGTCCTTCTTAGGGTTAGGATTAGAAGACTTCTTTTCCTAGTCCTTAGAATTTCCCTTGTTATTAGAAGCCTTATAACTAAGGGCTTTAGCTATAGGGGAGGTTTTATCCCTCTGTTCTTCTAATAAGTCCGCTATAAGGAACTGTAAATTTAGGGTATTTATAGGCAGTCCTTATGCCCTAGAAGCTCTAATAGTAAATCTTTGTCTCTTAGCCTAACTAGGAAAGGTCTGCTTTAATGTATTAATATAGTAATTTACTTAATTAATAGGGGCGATCTCTATACTATAAAGTTATAGTCTAGCTAGTAAATTATTAAAATTAGCATTAAAAGCCTCTAAAGATCCCTTATAACTTAAAAAGTTTAAGGAGTGGTAGCTAGCGTATAGTGTACTACGCTAGATTTTAGCACTCTACAAATACTGCCTAATAAGGACTTTATAGGCTTCTTTAGGGGATTTTTACTAACATATAGTAGCCTATAGTCCTAGTTAGTAGCTATCTCTTAATATTATTAAAAGAATAGCTTAGTTATAGTTAGCTAGATAGCCTACTAGGCTTAGATTATCTATAAATTTAGGTAATCCTAGGGCTTTAAATTATATGCTTAGGGCTTGCTTTCACTAATTATAATTTTTAGGGCCTTTTAGCTTAGCTCCCTCTAGAATAGAGTAAACCTTCTTGTTTAGTTCCTTTATAGCACCTGTGTTAAAGGTAGCTTGTAAGTTACTAGAAGGTACGCTTATAGAAGTAGTAGCTATTAGGTCTTCTTCTAGAACCTTAGTATTTTCTTCCTTAGGTCTATTAGAAGCCTAAAGACCTTATATAATAGTTATAGTTTGCGTTAATTTCTCTAGTAGATTATTAATGCTAGCCTTGTTTTTAATATGATTTTCCTCGCTATGCCTAATAAAATTAGATAAGGTCTTGCCTTATTATTTAATTTAACTTTATAGGTGCAAAGTACTAGCCTAAATAGCTAGTTAACCTTCTATATCTATCCTACTAGGGTCCCTAGGGGGGCTAGAAAACCCTATAGTAGGGGCCTTACCCTTATAACTAGGTAGTGCTATCTTCTAAATCTTAAAAAGAATCCCTATATAAAAGCTCTAAATTTATTTCTGTTATAAATAATGCGCGCTAGAAATTGCTTATGTTACAATCTAGTTGCGTATGTAAAATGTGTGGCGGGGCTGTTTAAGAGGGTAGCCCTTAGGTCTAAAAAGTGAGTCTTTAGTATATATAGGCAGAAAAATAGCGGAGAGGGGTCTCTAAGAAAATTTTCTTAATACTAAGGATAGGAATTATAGATAATAGGTGTTACAGTAATTATAACGTAACGTAACGTAATGTATAGTGTGTGTAACGTAATGTAATAGGTTAAAAAGCCTAGTATAGATATACTAGATATCTAATGATTTTAAAGGATATAGCGTATCTACTATTATAGATAATATTAGATATAATAGTTATAGTAGTGAATAGGATTACTAAAAAGGTTGTGGTTATAACTAGATAGTTATAGGTTGCAATATGGTGGTTATAGGTGTGGCTGTAGTTGATTTTTAACACCAAGGGTCTAATGTTACAATGCGTGGTACTAGTAAATAAAGAGCTTTAAATTCTAGTGGTTTCCTTTGTAATCTTAAGAGCCCACAGGTATAGTAGGTAGTAACTATACCTAAAATCAAGCAGTAATCGCAGTAGAATAACGTAGTAATGTAGTAATCTATAGGCCTTCTAGGCTTATAACCTATTAAAAATAGGAAGGGAATCTAACTAGAGGGATAGGAAGACCTCCCTAGTAGATTCTAACGCGGCGGCTTCTAGATTCACTAGATTATAGCTTATTCTTTAAGATTAGGAGCTTTTAATAGTTAAATACAGTTAATTCCTAGCTAACAGATAGTCTAATAAGCAATGAGAGGATTTCTAGTCCCCTCATAGACCTACTAACTATATCAGAGGATCTAGACCGCTAGAGAGGTCTTAGAAGCTACTTTTTATTTTCCGCAAAACCTATTTGTATAGGAAAAATAAAAAATCGACTCATAGCCATACAAACTAGCTACCTAGGTGCCCTAACTAAGTACTTTAATAAACAACCCTATTAACAAAATATACCATTAAATCCAGAAAAATTCAAGGATTTAAACAGTATATGTCAGCCTTTTATACGACTACTAGTTGCCTAGTTACAGTCGATTTTAGCTTCCCTATAGGGTAACCTAGTCGGCTTAGTCATACAAGCCCGTGGGTTGGTTGTGGGAACAACGCAGGTCACAACAGACCGCTGCAAGCAACGCCTGTAACCAACGTTGCAACAACGCAACAAGGCAACTAGTGGGCCTATAAAATAGTGCTATAAATAGCATTATTTTAACAGGAATTATAAGTAACTTGCTATTAAGTACTTAGCTGCTCTAGTGTTAGGTATAATGCCTTAGAAGACCTTAGCTAAGTAATAGTCCTTAAGCATAAATATATATAAAGCTTTATTAGAAGCTTTATTGCTAAAGAGGCTCTTCTTACTTAGCCTATGCTACGTTACTTAGTTAGTGAGGATTTTAACTGTTTTCTTGCTATTAAGTATTGCTCCTTATGTAAAGAAGCTTATAGGCACTAGGCTATCTTTCCTACTAGTTTTATTATTAAACCCTATACTTGCTATATATTAGGCAATATTATTATCTTTAGAAGGCTAGGAGGAAGGGTCTTAACTAGGGGTTTCTTTATACTAGGCAAGGAATAACTTATATAAAGCTTTAGGGGATAGGGAAGAGTTAACTAAGTAGTAGCTTTTATAATATTAGTATACCTTCTTTTACTTCTCTTTAGGATACTTTATTAACTAGTATCCTTCCTTACTATATATATAGCACTTCTTTAAGTAAGGGGTTCCCTTAGTACCTTTATATCTCTAGGGAGGGTATTATAACTCTTTGCCCTTACTATTATACCTTCTATTAGTCTAGAACTACTCCTAGGGTTTAGCGTTAGTAGGGAATTAACTTTAACCACTAGATTCTTTTGTAATTAGGCAGATAGTTATCTAAACCCGCTTATAGAATTATTAAAGGCTATTAGGGGGGTTAGTAAGGTAGCTCCTATACTTAGGGATTTTATTATAAGTAGTTATAATTTAATTTTAAAGGGCTTACTCTAATTAACCTATATTAGGGATAGCTCTTTATAATGTAAAGAGCCTCTTTATAATCTTATTAAAGCATTTTACCTTTAACTTATTAGGGTTATTATAGATTGTCTTTTAGAGGGATATGTTATATTACTTAAGGAGGTATTTCTACCTTATATCCTCTGTCTTAAACCTTTACTTTATCTTAGCTACTAAGGTTATAAGGTCCTAGGGATTCCCTAGCTATAAGAGGTAGTCTAAGTAATACCTAAGGGCTTTCCCTTTTAGTATTACTTCTAGTGTATAACCTAATTACTCTTGCTTAATATCTAAAAGCTTACACTTTCTCCTAAATACTAGGAGCTTTAATTTAAAGATATTATAGTCCTTAGCGCTATATTGCTTTTCTAGTGTATATATCTTTATAAGATCTATAATTTGCTTTACTATAGGTTATAAGGGGGTGAGTGTGTTATTAATAGGTATTATTCTCTCTTAAGGAGGGGGAAACTAGTGCTATTAAGCTAGTTCTATTTCTTAAGGTAAGGGAGGGGGCTATAGAAGAGGTAGTTACTACTAAACTACTAGCGTAATAGCTAGGGAAGGTTAATATAAGGCTTAATAAAGAGGGAAGGTAGTCCTTATAGGTTAGGGTTATTAGAAGCTGCCTTTATTAAAGAGGTTATTAAGGAAGTCTTTGCTTACTATAATTTTTCTTTAGAAGTCTATATACTTCTTATAGGCATTATTTACTTTTTCTTATAACTAGAAGTGAAATTCCTCTTGCTTAAGGATTTCTTAAAGGTTTATAATAATAGTTATAGTCTAGTTAATTATTATATATACCCTATTAGTTATAAGGTAGTTACAAAGGTACTTTGCTACTAGGGCTAGTGCTCTTTAAAGTGTTTAGGGTGTTTACTTATAAAAGTCTTTAATAAACTCTATAAAGAGAGTTTTTCTAGTTACCTTTCTTACTTTATAATCCTTTACTTTAGTAAGGATATAGGCTATAAGCGTTTCTAGTGTGTTATCCTTATTAATATTAAATCCTTTAACCTTATAGAGTGATTCCTTTGTAATATAATAGTGTAGGGTCTAAGGGATATAAAGGAAGGGAATTATGCTAGGTTTTCTCTCTAGTTACCCTTTATAAGCTTCTAAGAAAGTGTCTCCTACTTATAAGCTATTATAACTTATTAGGACTTATATTTACTCCTTTTTATTAACTATTATAACTTATAGGCTTTAGAGAAGACAGAATAGGAAAGAGAGATAATAAATTTTAGGTAAGAAAATATATAAAGGATTATAAGCTTAGCGGTTAGCTTTATTATATAAAGGAATGCACTAAGGAGAAGAATAATAGGATAGGATAAGCTACTAGAGTTAAACTCTTCTTTAAGGTTTAGGCTTCTATCTATTATATTAAGAAGAATAATAGGATAGGTAAGCTACTAGAGTTAAACTCTTCTTTAAGATAATAGGCTTTTTCCTTAGCACTCTTAGGGATCTTGTAGTAATATATACACTGCTTCTATGAGAATCTCTTTTATAAAGACCTTGCTAATCTGCGGTTAGCATAATCTGTAAGAGAGTGGTTAGCACTTATAAGTTAGATTATAGTTATTATAATTCGTAAGAAAGTGGTTACCTAGGGGTTAACCACTAATTAGTATTAGTTTCGCAGGGATTAATAACGCGTACGCGAGGCCTTAAGAATAGTATTGTTATTAATAATCTATTCTAGGCTTGTTATTCTATATGTTCTAAGAAGAGAAAAGGGAAGCAAAAGAGAGGGCTTTTGCGAGGGATAATAGCTGCCTATTATAGGTTACGTGACGCTAGCCCTGCCCTATTATAAGGCCTGCTTGCGGGGCGGAAGTGGGGCCTACGCGCGGGCGCGCGGGCTAACCCTCTTCCGGTCGCAATTGCGGCTGCCTAAGCGCGATTGATATCGTGTTTATTCCAACAGTTAGTCTGTAATAACTATAAGGAACTATAGGTTATCTAGCTTCTTCACTAGAAGGTTAGTTATAAAGTCTATTAAGATTTGCAACTAATATCTATTAGGCAGCGGTATTAGTTTTAAGAAGTGTTAAAATAATGCTATTTATAGCACTATTTTATAGGCCCACTAGTTGCCTTGTTACGTTGTTGCAACGTTAGTTACGAGCGTTGCTTGTAGCGTCTGTTATGACCTACGTTCCCACAACTAACCCACGGGCTTGTATAACTAAGCCAACTAGGTTACCCTATAGGGAAGCTAAAATCGACTGTAACTAGGCAACTAGTAGTCGTATAAAAGGCTAACGTATACTGTTTAAATCCTTGAATTTTTCTAGATTTAATGGTATATTGTATTAATAGGGTTATATATTAAAGTGCTTAGTTAGGCCACCTAGGTAGCTAGTTTATATAGCTATAAGTCGATTTTTTATTTTTCCTATATAAATAGGTTTTACGGAAAATAAAAAGTAGCTCCTAAGACCTCTCTAGCGGTCTAGATTCTCTAATATAGTTAGTAGGTCTATAAGGGGACTAGAAATCCTCTTATTGCTTGTTAGATTGTTTGTATTAGCTAGGAATTAACTATATTTCACTATTAAAGCTCTCTATCTTGCAAAATACGCTATAATCTAGTGAATCTAGAAGCCGCTGCATTAGAATCTACTAGGGAGGTCTTCCTATCCCTTTAGCTAGATTCCCTTCTATTTTCAAAAGGTTATAAGCCTAGAAGGCCTATAGATTACTATATTACTGCGTTATTCTACTGCGATTACTGCTTAATTTTAGGTACTAGTTACTACCTACTATACCTATAGGCTCTTAAGATTACAAAGGAAACCACTAGAAGTTAAAGCTTTTTATCTACTAGCGCCACGCATTGTAACATTAGACCCTTAGTGTTAAAAATTATCTACAGCCGCACCCGTAACCACCACATTGCAACTCGTAACTATCTAGTTATAACCACAACCTCTTTTAGTGATTCTATTTACTACTATGACTATTATATTTGATATTATCTACAATAGTAGATACACTACACCCTTTATAATCAATAGATATCTAGTATATTTATACTAGGCTTTTTAACCTATTACATTACGTTACATGCAATATACATTACGTTATGTTACGTTATAGCTTCTGTAATACCTATTATCTACGATTCCTATTACTTAGTATTAGTGTTAAGAAAATTTTCTCGGAGACCTCTCTTCGCTATTTTTCTACCTGCGCATACTAAAGACCCACTTTTTAGACCTTAGGGCT
Source organism: Epichloe amarillans (assembly GCA_024072835.1). Classification (NCBI taxonomy): domain Eukaryota; kingdom Fungi; phylum Ascomycota; class Sordariomycetes; order Hypocreales; family Clavicipitaceae; genus Epichloe; species Epichloe amarillans. Next base: position 154,783 of record CP099637.1, on the reverse strand, counting down.
ACCCTTTTAAACAGTCCTGCCACATAATTTACGTACGCAACTAGATTGCAACATAAGCAATTTCTAGCGCGCGTTATTTGCAATAGGAATAAATTTAGAGCTTCTTCATAGCGATTCTTTTCTATTTTTAGGGACTTTTAGAAGATAGCACTACTTAATTTTAAGGGTAAGGCCCTTGCCACAGGCCTTTCTAGCCCCCCTAGGGACCCTAGTAGGATAGATATAGAAGGTTAACTAGCTATTTAGGCTAGTGCTTTATAGCTATAGATACAGAGCTAAATTAAATAATAAGGCAAGACCTTAACTAATTTTATTAGGCATAGCGAGGATAATTATATTAAAAATAAGGCTAGCATTAATAATCTTCTAGAGAAATTAACGCAAACTATAACTATTGTTAAAATAATGCTATTTATAGCACTATTTTATAGGCCCACTAGTTGCCTTGTTGCGTTATTGCAACGTTGGTTACGAGCGTTGCTTGCAGCGTTGTTTGTTGTGACCTGCGTTCCCACAACTAACCCACGGGCTTGTATGACTAAGCCAACTAGGTTACCCTATAAGGAAGCTAAAATCAACTGTAACTAGGTAACTAGTAGTTATATAAAAGGCTAACGTATACTGTTTAAATCCTTGAATTTTTCTGGATTTAATAGTATATTTTATTAATAGGGTTATTTATTAAAGTGCTTAGTTAGGCTACCTAGGCAGCTAGTTTGTATAGCTATAAGTTGATTTTTTATTTTTCCTATATAAATGAGTTTTGCAGAAAATAAAAAGTAGCTCCTAAGACCTCTCTAGTAGTCTAAATCCTCTAATATAGTTAGTAAGTCTATAAGAGAACTAGAAATCCTCTTATTGCTTATTAGACTATCTATTAGCTAGGAATTAACTATATTTAACTATTAAAAGCTCCTAATCTTAAAGAATAAGCTATAATCTAGTAAATCTAGAAGCCGCCGCATTAGAATCTAGTAAGGAGGTCTTCCTATCCCTCTAGCTAGATTCCCTTCCTATTTTTAATAGGTTATAAGCCTAGAAGGCCTATAGATTACTATAATTACTACGTTATTCTACTGCGATTACTGCTTGATTTTAGGTACTAGTTACCACCTACTATACCTATAGGCTCTTAAGATTACAAAGGAAACCACTAGAAGTTAAAGCTTTTTATTTACTAGCGCTACGTATTATAACATTAGACCCTTAGTGTTAAAAATTAACTATAGCCACACCTGCAACCACCACATTGCAACCCGTAACTATCTAGTTATAACTATAATCTCTTTTTAGTGATTCTATTTACTATTATAACTGTTATATTTTATATTATTTATAACAGTAGATACGCTATATCCTTTGAAATTATTAGATATCTAGTATATCTATACTAGGCTTTTTAACCTATTACATTACATTACACACACTATACATTACGTTGCGTTGCGTTATGGCTTCTGTAATACCTATTATCTACAATTCCTAGTCTTAGTGTTAAGAAAAAACTTTCCTCGCGGAGATTCTTCTCCGCTATTTTTCTGCCCGCGCATACCAAAGACCCACTTTTTAGACCTAAGGGCTACTATTAAGGGCATAATTAACCCTACCGCACGATAGTCTCACTACTTAACTAGCTAAGACAGGAATCCACCTACGCAAGTCATTTTCCACGGCCTCTGTAGTTTTATAGTATGTTTTATTATTATACTAGTACCCCACTAATAGTATAGGTACTTAGGTATTTAGACTATAGTCCGCACCCTCTTATAGGGTTAGATAACTTAATAGAGGCAATAACATTAAACCCTAGCTTCGCGGTCTAATATAGTAGCAATTACGTGGTGTTTATAATAATTAGACCTTCTTCTAAATTAGTACTTTTCTCTTTAAATTAACCTATTATTTAATCTTTAAACAATTAGTATAAACATAGTAAAAGCGAGGCCTAATTTATTAACATTGTGATTAGGTAACCCTAGCATGTGTTATAGACTAGCCCCTAGGCGACTGTGATAGGGCATTAATATAGTATTAAGAAACTTAAGGAGAGGAAAGAGAAAGGTAGGTATTGAAAATGGGAAGGGAATCTAGCTAGAGGGATAGGAAGACCTCCCTGCTAGATTCTGACGCGGCGGCTTCTAGATTCACTAGATTATAGCTTATTCTTTAAGATATAGAGCTTTGATAGTTAAATACAGTTAATTCCTAACTAGTACGGACAATCTAACGAGCAATGAGAGGATTTCTAGTCCCCTCATAGACCTACTAACTATATCGGAGGATCTAGACCGCTAGAGAGGTCTTAGGAGCTACTTTTTATTTTTCGCAAAACCTATTTATATAGGAAAAATAAAAAATCAACTCACGGCCATATAAACTAGCTGCCTAGGTGCCCTAACTAAGTACTTTAATAAACAACCCTATTAACAAAATATACCATTAAATCCAGAAAAATTTAAGGATTTAAACAGTATACGTCAGCCTTTTATACAACTACTAGTTGCCTAGTTACAGTCGATTTTAGCTTCCCTATAGGGTAACCTAGTTGGCTTAGTTATATAAGCCCGTGGGTTAGTTATGGGAATAACGCAGGTTACAACAGACCGCTGCAAGCAACGCCTATAACTAACGTTGCAACAACGCAATAAGGCAACTAGTAGGCCTATAAAATAGTGCTATAAATAGCATTATTTTAACACTCCCTCTAGAAAAGTATAAGGTAACTAATTCGATACCTAGACTTAGCTCTTTAATAGATATCTAAGTTAACTATAAATCTAATAATAAATCTAATAACTTTTAGACTAAAAATAGTAAAATCGATAACTTTTAGGCGTAATTCTAGTGTTTTTGTTGATTTTTCGGGGTTTTCGACTTTTTAGTTGGTTTTAAACTAGGCCTTTGTATTTGTAAGACCTAATAGTTAGATAAATTATTGAAATTTATTATTAGGCAGGGGCTTAGTTAAACTATCTGCAGGCATCTCTTTAGTGTTAATATAGATAACCTTAGCTATACCCTTCTGTACCTTTTCTCTAGTATAGTTAAATTTTAGCAGGGTATGCTTTGTTTTACTATAAAGAGCAGGGTTATTAGCAGTTGTAATAGCGCCTTAGTTATCACTAAAAATCAGTACTAGAGGTGCTATAGGTAGCTTTATCTCTTTAAAGAGACCGTAAAGCTACTCTAGCTTCCTAATAGCTTCATATAAGGCGTTAGATTTAGCCTCTAATGTGGATAAAGCTATCGTAGTTGCTTTCTTCGATTTCTAGCTAATAGGTCCTTTAGCTAGCTTATAGAGATAAGCATAGGTTAATTTAGAGGACTTATCACCTACAAAGTCGCTATCACAGAAGCTAATAAGGGTTGCAGAAGCTATAACAGCAGATTTAGACCTTCTATAAGTTATAGAATAACCCATAGAGCCTAAAAGGTACCTAAGCAAATGTTTAGAAGCATTAAGATACTCTATAAATAGCTTAGCTAGCGCTATAGAAAGCCACTAAACTAGAAAGGCAATATTAGGTCTTGTAAGGAGCATTAGGTACATAATAGTCCCTATAATACTCTGATATAGCTTATGATTAAGGGGGGAAAGAGGTTTAGTTAGGTAGTCTACCTATTTTATAATTCTAGGTTATAGGGGAATTTTAATAGGTCTAGCATCCTTTATATTAAATCTTTCTAGGGCTTTAGAAATGTACTAGGACTAGTGGATAGTTAGGGTCCCTTTCTTTTAATTTCTAGTGATTTAAACGCCTAGGAAAAATTCAGCTAGCCTATGGTCTTCTATAGGATAAGCTTTATAAAGTAGCTTCTTTAGCCTATTAATATAAGCTAGATCTAGTCCTATTAGAAGGCAGTTATCCACATAAGTTGCTATATATATAGATGTAGTTAGGTTAAAGAAGATAGCTAGGTTAGATATAAGGGGTTAAAAGCCTAGCTTCTGAAGAAGGTCCTTTAAAACCTGTTGCCACTCTCTAGAGCTCTGTTTTAATCTATATAAAGCCTTTTATAGGAAAATAACCTGCTTTTAAGAGGGTTTGTAGCTATACTTCTTAAGTAACTTAGCTACTTTAGGTGTAAAAGACTTAGCAAACTTAGTAAATCTATTAGGTATTTGCATATAGATAGATTCCTTTAGTGGACTGTTTAGAAAGGCCCCTATAAAATTAACCTGTTTAACTTCCTAGTTATTACAAGCCGCTAGGGCTAGTAAAATCCGCTAACTAGGGGGAATGCTAGTTATAGCGTAGGTTTTGATATAATCTTAACCTTCTATCTGTATAAAACCCTTAGCAACGAGTTAGGCCTTATATTTTAGAGGATTATTTTCTTTATCCTTTTTAAGCTTATAAACAAGCCTATTCTTTAGAACTCTCTAGCCCTTAGGAATTTAGTCTATCCCTATAAATTTAAAGGTTCTAGTAGCTAGAAGCTGTTTAAATTCGTTAAATGTTGTATCTATCCATTTTTGACTATCCTTGCTTTTTAAAGCTTGTTTCTAGGTCTTAGGGGTATCTAAATCGTTATTATTAGTGAATAATTTAGCCTTTTATTATGCCTTAAAGCATATCTCCTTAACGTATGAAGATATATTAAAATTATTGATATCCATAGAATTAGAATTAATTAAAGAATCTAAATCTAAAAACGGTTTTTTGATAGCACCCTTATTTAGGGGCGCTAGAGGCGTTGCAGGCGCTGTCATAGGCGCTGTATTAGTTGCCCTAGGGGCTGTTATTACAGGCGTTACGGGCGCTGCGGGCGCTAAGCTTTTAGGAGGCTTTAGGTAACTATCCTAAACTTCTAGATTATCTCGTGAGATATTAGCTTCTCCCTCTAAAGGATTAGTCCCTAAAGGCTTAGGGGACCTTACAGAGCCTATATTCTCTATAATTTTAATAAAGCTAGTCTTTATAACTAACCTTTTAGAGGGAATATAAACAAGATAAATAGTAAAACCTAGAGTAGCTAGCAACTAACTAGGGATAGTCCTAGGGGCTAGCTTTTAAAGCTTAGATCTCTGCTCCGGAGGTATTAGGACCTTACAATAAGACCCTATAGCCCTAATTTTTAAGAAATTAGGCTTATAGGAAGTCTTAGGCTCTAAGTTAGCTAGAAATAGCTGCTTAGGGGTTAAAGGTTTAGTTATATTAGCTATAATATTAACTAATTTCACTATAGCTAGAAGGATATAAGACTATAGATATAAGGGTAGCTTAGACCACTAAAGTGTAGCCCTAAGCTAGTTAAGGATAACCCTAATAGCCCTCTTAACTAGCCTATTCTATTTGTAAATATAGGGGCAAGAGGTGCTAAAGCAAATTCCCTTAGAAGATAACTATAACTAAAGTTTGTTATTAATTTTAGTACCTCCGTCGAAGTGAAGGTGCCTAGGATACGCGTTATATTGATTTTTTAGGGCTCTAAAGAAGCCCTTAATAGCTAAAGAAAGGGTTAAACCTTCTTTATTAGCTAATAAAAAGCACTATTTATACTAGGATTTTCAATCAATAAGGATAAGGACTGTAGCCTTCTTATTATATAGTATAGGTTTAATTTTAACAGTATCTCCCTCTAGAATATCTAGAACTCTAGGGGGGTCCTAAATAGGTCGTTTAGTTAGTCTTCTAATAGCTTTAGATTGCATATAGGCTATGCAATTAAAATCCTTTTCTTTAATGGCGGAAAAATTAGGGATCCCTTTAGCTAATTTCAATGATTTCTTTAGTAAAGGGAGGCCTATATAGCCTAGTTAAATGTGCCAAAGGAGGGCTAGATCTAGTAGCTTCTTATAACTAGGATCTAGATTAGATTTAGGGCTATTATCCCCTAGCTCCCTCTGTTGCTAGGCCTCTTAAGAATCACAGGCCTCTGGGGGCAGTAGACAGCCACTATTGTCACCTAAGTTATTAGGGTATAGACCTTCTAAACCCCCTATAGAAGATGCCTAACTAGGAGGAGCTTTAGTAGGACATAGGGCTAAATTATTATCTTCTAGCTCTTTAATTCGTTAATATTCCTTGGGATTAAAAGCTAGTTGTGGAATTTAAACCTCTATAGGGTAGGAAAACCCTAATTTATTCTTATAAGCTCTTAGTTATTGTTGCTGTTATTAGTTACAATATTAAGAGCCTATAAAGGAGAGGTGGGTTAAATGCTTATAGATTATAGGCGTGGGTTGCCCCTTAATCTGTAGAAAAAAGCCATGTTTAGCAGGTTCTAATAACCCACAGGGGCTTTTATTAGCTAGGAATAGCTAGTCTTTAGCTAGATAACCTCCCTTTAGATAGTGAGATAACCCACTAACTAGGTTAGTATCTATGCCTAGGAAATATAGGGCATCTAGCAGAGCTAAAGGCCTATATTCTAGTGGATTTTTCTTAACTAGAACGTTAAAAACAGCTATGCCTCTTCCTTTAGGATAAATAGGTCCTCCTACTGTAATTATAGCGCTAGTTTTACCTTTCTTTAGAGGTTTAAAGTCCCTAAAAGAAGCCCTATTATTACAAATGTAATAGGAAGAACCTGTATTATATAAAAGGGAGTTTTTAACCACATTGTTAGAGTAGCTAAAAGTAGGCTTGCTAGTAGTGTTACTAGTGGTAGAGGCACTAGAACTATCTAAATCAGAATCAGAATCACTACTATTATTACTGCTAGATTTATTAGAATCTAATTCTTTAATGTATCCTATAGCTAGGGTATAGCCTAAAGCAAAAGTAGCTTCTTTTCCTTTTTGTTTTTCCTTATTACTACTCTTTTTCTTCTTCTGCTTCTTTTTAGAGGCCTTAGAAGGGTTTAAATCCTTCTTATCTTGCTCTTTAGTGGCGTTAGAGTCCTTCTTAGGGTTAGGATTAGAAGACTTCTTTTCCTAGTCCTTAGAATTTCCCTTATTATTAGAAGCCTTATAACTAAGGGCTTTAGCTATAGGGGAGGTTTTATCCCTCTGTTCTTCTAATAAGTCTGCTATAAGGAACTGTAAATTTAGGGTATTTATAGGCAGTCCTTATGCCCTAGAAGCTCTAATAGTAAATCTTTATCTCTTAGCCTAACTAGGAAAGGTCTGCTTTAATGCATTAATATAGTGATTTACTTAATTAATAGGGGCAATCTCTACACTATAAAGTTATAGTCTAGCTAGTAAATTATTAAAATTAGCATTAAAAGCCTCTAAAGATCCCTTATAACTTAAAAAGTTTAGGGAGTAGTAGCTAGCGTATAGTATATTACGCTAGATTTTAGCACTTTACAAATACTGCCTAATAAGGACTTTATAGGCTTCTTTAGGGGATTTTTGCTAATATATAGTAGCCTATAGTCCTAGTTAGTAGCTATCTCTTAATATTATTAAAAGAATAGCTTGGTTATAGTTAGCTAGATAGCTTGCTAGGCTTGGATTATCTATAAATTTAGGTAATCCTAGGGCTCTAAATTATATGCTTAGGGCTTGCTTTTACTAATTATAATTTTTAGGGCCTTTTAGCTTAGCTCCCTCTAGAATAAAGTAAACCTTCTTATTTAGTTTCTTTATAGCACCTATATTAAAGGTAGCTTATAAGTTACTAGAAGGTATGCTTATAGAAGTAGTAGCTATTAGGTTTTCTTCTAGAACCTTAGTATTTTCTTCCTTAGGTCTATTAGAAGCCTAAAGACCTTATATAATAGTTATAGTTTGCGTTAATTTCTCTAGTAGATTATTAATGCTAGCCTTGTTTTTAATACAATTTTCCTTGCTATGCCTAATAAAATTAGATAAGGTCTTGCCTTGTTATTTAATTTAACTTTGTAGGTGTAAAGTACTAGCCTAAATAGCTAGTTAACCTTCTATATCTATCTTACTAGGGTCCCTAGGGGGGCTAGAAGACCCTATAGTAAGGGCCTTACCCTTATAACTAGGTGGTGCTATCTTCTAAATCTTAAAAAGAATCCCTATGTAAAAGCTCTAAATTCATTCCTATTGCAAATAACGCGCGCTAGAAATTACTTGTGTTATAATCTAGTTACGTATGTAAAATGTATGGCGAGGCCGTTTAAGAGGGTAGCCCTTAGGTCTAAAAAGTAAGTCTTTAGTATGCGCGGGCAGAAAAATAGCGGAGAGGGGTCTCTAAGAAAATTTTCTTAACACTAAGGATAGGAATTATAGATAATAGGTGTTACAGTAGTTATAACGTAACGTAATGTAATGTATAGTGCGTGTAACGTAATGTAATAGGTTAAAAAGCCTAGTATAGATATACTAGATATCTAATGATTTTAAAGGATGTAGCGTATTTACTATTATAAATAATATTAGATATAACGGTTATAGTAGTGAATAGGATCACTAAAAAGGTTATAGTTATAACTAGATAGTTACAGGTTGTAATATGGTGGTTGCGGGTGCGGCTGTAGTTAATTTTTAACACTAAGGGTCTAATGTTGCAATGCGTGGTACTAGTAAATAAAGAGCTTTAAATTCTAGTGGTTTCCTTTGTAATCTTAAGAGCCTATAGGTATAGTAGGTAGTAACTATACCTAAAATCAAGTAGTAATCGCAGTAGAATAACGCAGTAATGTAGTAATCTATAGGCCTTCTAGGCTTATAACCTATTAAAAATAGGAAGGGAATCTAGCTAGAGGGATAGGAAGACCTCCCTGCTAGATTCTAACGCGGCGGCTTCTAGATTCACTAGATTATAGCTTATTCTTTAAGATATAGAGCTTTAATAGTTAAATATAGTTAATTCCTAACTAGTATAGATAATCTAATAAGCAATGAGAGGATTTCTAGTCCCCTTATAGACCTACTAACCGTATTAGAGGATCTAGACTACTAGAGAGGTCTTAGGAGCTACTTTTTATTTTCCGCAAAACCTATTTATATAGGAAAAATAAAAAATCAACTCACGGCTATACAAACTAGCTGCCTAGGTGCCCTAACTAAGTACTTTAATAAATAACCCTATTAATAAAATATACTATTAAATCCAGAAAAATTCAAGGATTCGAACAGTATACGTCAGCCTTTTATACAACTACTAGTTGCCTAGTTACAGTTGATTTTAGCTTCCCTATAGGGTAACCTAGTCGGCTTAGTCATACAAGCCCGTGGGTTGGTTGTGGGAACAACGCAGGTCACAACAGACCGCTGCAAGCAACGCTTGTAACTAACGTTGCAACAACGCAACAAGGCAACTAGTGGGCCTATAAAATAGTGCTATAAATAGCATTATTTTAACAGTAGGAAACCTATCCTTACTAAGGCCCCTTATACCCCCTAACTACCTTATATAAGCCCCCTTTTCTATGTCCTTACCTATATAGGACTATCCTTACTTACATACACTATATAAATACTTAGGCAAAGCCTAAGCCCTTATATATACCCTTACTCCTTCCCTTTTTCTTCCCTTACCTATAGTTAATATAGGTACTTACCTTTTCTAATGCATTATAGGTGCTTATTATTTTAACTATAGGCCTAGGTAAGATATATAATGTATTCTTCTAGCCCTATATTATTATTATAATAACACTAGCCTTACCCTTACTTATTTATCCCCTTACTTACTACCTACTATTTATTTTTATTTTATAACCTTAACTTCCTTACACTAAAAACATTTTTTAAATATTATAATACTATTACTTCTTCCTATCCTATTATTTTAAATAATTATTATTCCCCTATTAGACTTATAATAAATATGCCTTATTATAGAATAAATACTTATAAGTTTACTTAAGCTCTAGCTACTACTACTATATCCCTTACTACTACTACTATATCCCCTACTACCCTTATTACACTAATAGCTAGGTTTATTAGCAAGTTCCTTATAAAGGGGGACTTAGATAATAATAAGCATACTACCTCTTACGCGCTTTTTTAGCCTTATAAGCCTTATATTAAATAATACCTTACTATAGGTATATTAAACTATTACCCCCCTAAAAGTAGTAAGTCCTATCCCTTATATTAGTAGTAATATATAACCTATATCTAGTTAACTAGGTACTTATTTACTAACCTATAGCTTTATTATTACCTTAAGGATCTTAAGGCTATAATTACTATAGGTATATATATTATTATACCTAGGGTTAAAAGGACTTTAACCACTAAAAAGAAAATACTAGTTCTCTCCTAATAGTTTTACGCCCTTATAAGCTAATAGAATACGCTCCTAAATTAGGCTTAATTTAATCTAGCACCTATTTGCTTTGCCCTTAGGCCCCCCCCTTTCTATAACACTTTTGCTATAAATATAACTAGGCTTAAGGTTATCCCCCTTAGTAATAGTAGTCTTATTGAAAATGGGAAGGGAATCTAGCTAGAGGGATAGGAAGACCTCCCTACTAGATTCTAATGCGGCGGCTTCTAGATTCACTAGATTATAGCGTATTCTGCAAGATAGAGAGCTTTAATAGTTGAATATAGTTAATTCCTAGCTAGTACGGACAGTCTAACAAGCAATAAGAGGATTTCTAGTCCTCTCATAGACCTACCAACCGTATCAAAGGATCTAGGTCGCTAGAGAGGTCTTAGGAGCTACTTTTTATTTTCCGCAAAACCTATTTGTATGGGAAAAATAAAAAATCGACTCACAGCCATACAAACTAGCTGCCTAGGTGGTCTAACTAAGCATTTTTAATAGATAACCCTATTAACAAAATATACTATTAAATCCAGAAACATTCAAGGATTCAAACAGTATACGTTAGCCTTTTATACGACTACTAGTTGCCTAGTTACAGTCGATTTTAGCTTCCCTATAGGGTAACCTAGTTGGCTTAGTCATACAAGCCCGCGGGTTGGTTGTGGAACAACGCAGGTCACAACAGAACAACGCTGTAAGCAACGCTCGTAACTAACGTTGCAACAACGCAACAAGGCAACTAGTGGGCCTATAAAATAGTGCTATAAATAGCATTATTTTAACAAGTCTTACTAGTAGCTATAGTATAGGTAGCTTTATATAGTAAGTTACTAGTGTTTTATTCTAATAGAACTAATAGATTATTAGTAAACTAAATTCTATATAATTTGTCAAGCGGAAAACAACACCCCAAAAGACACGATGCTAGCCCACGGTTGCAAGTAGCGCTGTAGCCTACACATAACAAGAGGGGTCAATCGTCTTGTCAATATTAATCATAATAACGGCTAGAGATATCTCGTTGTATAGAGATGCTCTAGATCAAATAGTCTATTGGATTGGAAGTGCTGTCTTAAATAAATAAGGGGAAATAATCTTAGTTTATCTCATTGTAATCTTAGGTATTTTCTTAGTAAAGCTTAGTAAAACTTAAGGGTGGAATTAAGAATCTCGTGGTGTGTGTCCTTAAAAAGAATCTAGCTATAGGCAGTCTCTTTATAGATTAAATAGTCCCCTTGCTTAGATAACTAATATTATTATCCCTTGTTGTGTTATCTATCTTAATAATCCCTAGCGCTTGTTATTGTGATCGCGTGTTTTCTAGGCGTGTATCTTATAGCACATAACACCTCCCTAGGTGTGCACTAGTTATCTCTAACTAAGCGTGCATACTAATAACTAAAGTGCCCTTTAAGTGTGGTTAGTAACTAATGCCTAATAGCAAAGGAGGGTATTATTTAATCTAGTATATTTAAGTAAAGAGAGGGGTAAATAAGGAAGGAAGAAAGGAAAAAGAGCAAATAAAAAGAAAAAGAAAGAAAGCAAAAGGGGGAGAAAAAGAGAGAAAAAAAAAAATCTATATAACACCTCCCTAGCTAGAGACCTAAGTTCCTTATCTCCTAAGAGAGTTTTGGTGTCTTTAGCGTTTAAGGTTATGTGGTTAGTAATATTAGCGAGGGAGTATGGATTGTAGGTCGCTTAGCTTCTCGTTAAGTTGCTCTCTTTTCTTAGTTCTTATGCTAATTAATTAATCCTTAAGCGCGCTTCCCTTCTTGCTAACAAGCTTTAATAATCTTAGCCCACGTTCCGCGAGGCACTAAACTAGGTAGTACTACAGATGCGTATGTGGATAATGTTAGTAGGTGTGCAATAGTTTCTCTTTGCGCTACTCCCTATGCTCTAAGGAATGGAAGGAGATTAATTATTATAGCTTATCCTATGTCTCTAAGAGGCTATTAGATTATCCTTTCCTTTACCTATCTAAGTAAGGTCTTATAGTTATGTTCTTACTCCTATCTAATAACTCTATAGATCCTTAGTAATCTTAGCTATTCCCTAATATCTGCCTGAAAAAGTGTGTTTATCACTGCTTACTGTGCTTAAAGAGCCTTCCCTATAGTAATGGTTATTTAATCTTCCCTGCCGCGTTAAAGTGCTTTAAGCTTTGTAGTTAAAGATAGTAGCATAACCTTGTGTCTAATGACAGATAATAATATAGATAAAGATATAAGTGATATCTAATGACTTTTCCTTCCACTTAATCTCTATTTTTCTATATTAATTAAGGGCGGTTTATCTTTATCTTCCTATTATGTTTATCTTTCTTAGTCTTACAGCACCTCTTATATGCTAATATTAAAGACCTTAGGGTTATTAGTAAAAACGCAGGCCATGGACTGCTAAAAGTCCTAAACGCGGAGATTGTTGTTTTGTGCTATATTAGTATACTATTTAATTAGGCGATTCCTATTGGTAATCCGAAGTTTCTAGGGCATTACCGCTGTGCTAATAGGCAACCCTCTACTAACTGTCTGGGTTATAAAGCGTGGCATTAAGCACTTCGTCGTGTTTTGTACTAGATAATAAAGGTTAAAATCTTTCTAGTAGCCTAATTCCCTTAGTAACTAATCTCCTATTGCAAGCTTATTTGCAGCTATGTCTTGTAGCACCCTAATAGTTCTCTTGAGTGCTTTGCTATAGCTGTATTTTAGGTCTAAGATGTTATTAGATATTAACTAATCCTTAAGGTATAACTTAAACCGTTAACTAATAATAGAATCCCTACCGAAAGTATGCAATTATTTAAGCTTAATGTCATACATGTTTAGTGTGTTCTAGTCCTCTGTGATTAGATTAAGTGCTTGGTGACTAACTTAGCAGCGAATTATCTAGAGAAGAAACCCTAGGCATGCATATCCGCATTCCTAGTTTCCTTTCTGCTTTATTGCTAGAACTGCAATTGCCTTAAAATTATAGGGATAGTTTATAAGTTATATAATCTGTCCTTACCTACCTATAAAGTCTATAAAACAAGTTATTTTTCCTTTATCTATGCTATTAAAATAGTATAGGCATCCTTGCTTTCTGTTAAATATAAAGGCAGTCTAGTGATTTATAAAGTAAACAAACCCCGCGGTAAGGCGCTAATTACTTATATCTAAGTGAAGGTTAATAGGGTTATACTTAATGCTATACTTAATATTAATAGGTTAATACGTAGTATAAAGCCTTCTAGCCTTTGAACTAATTAATCTTTGTAGTGTTTCTATATTAAAGTCTTCTATGTTATTAATTTTAAATGCTTATAGTAGCACTGCCACTATCGCTTTAAGACCTTGTTTTATAATCTTCCCTATTGCTATTAGCTTAAACTAATTAAGCTAGTCTTTGCTTAGTGTTTTACAAGCCTTCTTTAGGAATTCATAAACATCCATTAGATAACCACGCTATCGTGCGGCAGTCTAGCCTAGCCTAATTAGTGTTACTAGATCGAAATCATCGCTATCCTAATAGACTTTAAACCTTAATAGAGGCTATGGCTAGTCTCTTCGCAGGTGAAATAGAGGTAGCTACTATCTATAAAGATTAGCTAGGTTAACCTTAATAGTGTTGCTCTCTCCCTCCTTACAAAAGGAGTTCTCTATCCTATATATTAAAATATAAATATAATACATAGTGAGGCATTTGCTATAGGGAAAGTAGGCAATAGTATTACTATTAACCTTAGTGTAATCCCCTTCACTTATAATAGACTGCTTATACTGCTCTATCTTCTAGGTGAGATTAAATGGTTTTTATTAGTTTTAGCTTACTATAACTAGAGGGGAGGGGAAATAAGAGAAGTTAGGTAAGAGACAGTAGGGTTAAAGATTTTAAGAGTTAGGAAGATATGTGCTAGTGTAAGAAGTAGGTATGCTAGTGCAAGAAGCAGGTTAGATTAAATGGTTCCTATAGTCCTAACCTCTCTTTTTATGCTTTTCCTAGATCTAGGGGCGGTTATTAGCAGGCGGCACTAGTTACCCTTATAAAGCAGCTGTCTGTTAGGATTAAGTGGCTCCTATGATTTAGACTTTTAGTATTATAAGTCACTTATAGGTAGCCGCTTGCTTATTAGTTATTAACGCCTATTATAGGTGTTGTCTTGTGACTTAAGACTTTTTAACCCTCTTCCGCTTCTCCTCTTTGCATACCTAACCCTACTATCTCTTACTTCATTTCCTAACTAATTAATTATAGCTAAATTCCTTAATATAACTTATTAAAAGCTCCCTAACGTTACCGCTATTATAAGGGCAAGTATCTATAAAGGCAAGCTTTTAGCAATAAAGACTATAGACTAGTCTAACCACGCTAAGTTTTTCCTATCTTTCTTTAGAAGAGACTATATTAGTCTTATGTAGATTATTTAATCTCGTTTTTAAGTTAACGCTAATAACTTCTGTTTTATAGTATAAGTTCCTTTTTGCCTTCTAGGTTTAAAGCAGGATTAACATTAGCACTAGTGGCGTTCTATTATACACGGAAATTTCTCTTTGTCTATCTAAGAGTCCCCTAGAGGAAGCACCTCCCTATCTTATTAAGACTATAAAAGGGACTAAATTATTAAAGGAATTTATACAAAGCTATATTAAATTAGACAGTGCCTTAGCCCTCGCTGTTAAAAACAATTGTTATTCTCTAGTTCTTATACCTACTAAGATAGCTTATCCTAATAGGTACTTTTTGCACGCTCTCTTATAACGTCCTAAACGCTGTTAAGCTTTGCTAGTGTCTATGTTTAGCAGATTAAATAGTATATTCTATACCCACTGCTTAAACTTATATATATAGCATATTACCTTTTTTTTATAAGCATATATGCTTCCCTTTTTATAAATATATCTCGCTCTCTAGGGTTAGCGACAGCGCATATAGCAATTACATCTAGAATAGATCTTATGCGGCAAGCTATAAATAGCGTTTTGCGTTAGGGTATCACACTAGATCTTCCTAAGAGCAAGCTCTTGCTTCTTTCCTAGGAAAAGAGTGGTCTACTAAGGTAGCGGAAGCTCTTCCACTTAACCTAAACACTATTAACCTTAAAAACTCTCCTCGCTTAGTAATTAATATGCTACCTCCTTTTCCAAACTATTTATAAATACTAGGGGGGGTAGAAAAAAAAAGAAATAAGCTAGGTATATAGTGTGAAATTAGATTTATGCCTTAATTATTTAATCTTTGGCATGCGGAAAGGAAAAAAAAACAGAATAGCAAGAGAATAAAGGGAATGTTCGTTTAATCTATGCACACATTAGTGCGTCTAAGGGTATTCCTTATATTCTTATGTTTATTTGGCTGTAAGGAGGGGTAGTTAGACCTTAATCCCTTAGTATAGACTTCTCCGAGGTGGAAGTTTAACCTCTTCATTGTTAACTATTTGATCTAACATGTTATGCTAGGATACTGCTAGCATAATTGTTAAGACTTCTTAGTTATGATCGCTACCCTCTTCCCTTGCTTAGCTTTGTCAAAGGGCATACAGCTATCTGTCTATAGTTAAAGTTCACTAACCTTCTAAATCTAGGACAAACTTCTTAATATAGTCCCCTAAGATTGTTTTTGTAAGGTAGACTCTATCTAGTGTCTATAAATAGTAGGCCCTAGAGATTAGCGCTTGCTTGTGAATTCGGAAGGGCCTATTCTATCTTATCGCAAGCTTCTTTGTTGTAGATATATTAACACTTCTCCTAACGTTATATACTAGTATAAGGTCTCCTAGTTTTAATTAATCCTTCCTTAGAGAGGCAGCCTAATTCTTATTAGTTTATCCTGCGAGTTGCTTCCTAAAGTTAAACACCTTTTTCTTTGCTTTCTTAACATCCTTTGCCTTCCTTTTAAGCATTCGCACTCTTGCTTTAAACAGGTCCTAGCTAGTGGTAACCGCATCCTAGTTAATTAGCCTCTAGGTTAGGAATTTAACTTCTAGTGGCAAGATTAGCTCCTATCTATAGATTAAATAGAAGGCAGACTTCCTATGCAATTCACGAACAGTAGTGCGGTCTATAAGAAAGGCTTTATTAAGGTGCTTTACCTATTAACTATTTAATCCCCCTAACTTTGCTAAAGCAAACGCAAGAGACTAGTGTCTGGCTTTAATAGGAGAGTTTGCTTTTGGGTTATACCTAGACGTTTAGATGCCTATGATTCTAACATCCGCTAGTGCTTCTTTAAGATTTCCTTGTATTTTAGGTTCTCTATTATAGACTATAAATTAGAAAAGGCTAAACCTGCTAATTAGGGATAAGAGGAACTTCCTAATTGCTACTATAGTTGCGTTTCAGACTAGCGTAGCCTCTACCTAGCCTATTAGGTTATATCTTGCTTCTAAGAGATACTTATATCCGTGATTAATTAGAAGGTGCTAAGTGTTAATGTGAATCTTACTTATTAGGTTCCTTAGCGTAACTAGCACTAATAGTTCTCAAGGCCGCTAGGGCGTAAACTTCTAGCATGTCTCGCAGTAAGTTAACATCTCTTAAGTCATGTTCTAGAGTCCCTTCCACTAATATCACTGCTTTATTGCTTAGAACACTACCTTAACGCCTTTATGGCTAAGCTCCTTATAAATTGCCTTAACTATTACGCGTTATTGCTTAGGTATGTTAATAACTAACGCTAGTCCCTTTATAATTCCTATTAGTCTTTTCTAAAGGTAACTATTTTCTAGAAAGAACTTTTTAGCTTTATTTTATAGCTTCCTATAGTCTCCTACGCTAAGATTAATTAGTCTCTAGAGGGTTAATAAGAAATCAATCACTTAGCGCATCTTACCTAAATAATCTTTCTTACTGCCTTCTTTAATCTTAACGCTGTTTAGGTATAGATTGATAAAGTCTTTAATATCCCCTTTAACCTCTTGATCTAGTTAATCTAATAGTCTAGGACCCTTTCTAGATAAAGCATTTGCAATTTAGTTCTTTTCGCTAGGAACATGTCGTACAGAAAAATCAAAGAGTAGTATATAGCTAATTCACTATATAATAAGGGCTCCGGGTATATCGTTAACGGCGCTGTTAAGCTAGTGTATAAGGACCTATGAATCCGTCTCTAGTGTAAAAGGGACTCTGTAGAGATAAATTCGTAGCCTTCTTAACGCATAGATAACTGCCTAGCATTCTCGCTTAGTTACATTATACTTAGCTTTAGCGATAGTCTAGGTGCTGCTTTTGTATTAAATAGGGTGGCGTTTACCCTTAACTATTTGTAGTAGTGTAGCCCCCTATCTAAGCAGGCTTGCGTTAACTATAAGGATAATTTCCCTAAAACCTAGTCCTAGATTAAGTGAAATAAGAATTAGGGCTATGGTTATTGCCTTTTTTAGGATATCCATAGCTTCTTGCTATTCTAGACCCTATACCTATTCTGTCTTCTTCCTAAGTAAAATCACTAGTAGCTTTGCCTTTCACGCATAGTGCTTTACCTAGATATAGTAAACTCCTATTAGTCTAATAAAAGAACGTACCTTAGATAGGTCCTAGCAAACCATCTATTCTAGGATCTTCGTTATTTTTACTTTAGTTAGTTTCTATCTATTTGTCCCGCATATAAACCCTATGATTTTTGCTAACTTCTAGCAAAACTTTAATTTTAACGCTAAAGCTATGTAACTAGAGAGTTTAATGTTAACTAGAACTTTATTAATATTAATCAAATATTCTAGCACATATTTGCGCACTCTAGGCATAACTTCCTCCTTATTATATGTTATAGTTAGGCCTTTAACCGCAATGTTATCTAGGAATGGCGCGTAAGTTTTAGGGATTAAGTTAAATAGGATTTGCCCTATAATTCTAATAAATTAAGCTACTAAATTAGTAGCTCCTTAAGGTAGGCAGCAAAGTCACAAAAGCCTAACTATAGTAGAGATTATAGTTATATCCCTACTCCTTTCCGCTAGTTCCACTTAGTTATATCCTAATAGTAGATTAATAATAAATAAAATTTTGTATATTGCGAAGCTCTTACTAAATGCCTCCGCTCCTTAGGGGATTAGAGCGTCTTATATTGTTACTTTGTTGTATTTAGTGGCTAATAGGATTAGGCAAATCCCCCTATCCTTCTTTATAATAAGGAAATACAGATTCCTATAGGAGCTATAGCTTTCCTCTAGATATCTATATTTCAGCTTCTTTTTTAGTAGATTAACTAGTCTTCCTTATAACCTAAGAGGTATTAGGATAGAACTAGCTTGCCACGCCTTATGCTTAACAACCTTTATAACCTGTGGTAGTGCGACTAGTAGGTTAACTTTCCTATATTCTAACAAGTCCCACGCTAGCGCTGCTTCTTAGTTGCAAAGGATTTCTTTGAAAACATTAACTTCTTCTTGTGTTAGATGTTCTCATACCCCTTTAACTATCTAATCTAATCGTTCCTAGGTTATTCTAAAACCTTAAGGGTTTTCGCTAAACCGCCTAGTAATAAACTCGTTATACTTTCTAAATGTATCTAAACGTGACTTTGCTTCTTCCTATTTCTTTGTCTTCTATTTTAGGTCTCCTTCTAGGGTTAACCCGTTAGAAGGTACATTGTCGCGTGAATGAATCTTGTTAGCTTTGCGTTTGTATATCGTGTTTATTATAAGATTAGGTGGTTTTAGTTGCCGTAGGGGTCGGAAATCCTCCGCAACCGCTTTAAGTCATTAGGAGTGGTTTATTATTACATCCTAAACCACTTCCTGCAGGATGCCTATTCCCTCCCTAGTCGTAATAGGGACTAGCTGCTTATCCTTATCTAGTTCCGCTTCTAGTCCTTCGCAAACCATTTAATCCTCCTCTTCCTTAACTATAGGATAGCTAAACATAATAACATTAATTACAGGTTACTAGGCTAGTTAACTACTAGTGTATTGCCACTAAATGCTCCCCGTAACCCTTAAGACAATAACTATATCCCTAAAGTAACACTAAGCAAAGAGCTTGCTGCTTCTTAAATAGTTAAACTGTATCTATAATAGCCTAAAGAATAGCATCCCTAGAATTAAGCTTATATTAACTAAATCTAGACTAATATAGAAGTTAGTGGGTATCTAGACATTCCCTAGATAAAGCTTCGTTTAGACTTCCCTAATTATCTTAATCCTATGCGACAAAAATGATATAGTGTTTGTTGTATCTATAGGATAGATCTTAAGCCCTAAGCGCCTAGCAGTGCTCTTAGTAATTACATTCCCTTAAGAACCTATATTAATAAGTCTAGGGAGGAGCTCCCCTTTAGGGTTATCTAAGCAAACCTATAAGTATAGCAAATCCTACAATTAATTAACTATAGCCCGTGGTTCTATAATCGCATTTAGCATAAAGCTTGCCTTAGAAGGCTTGCTCTAAACTTATTATGGCTCTTCTTATTAAACTTAGGCTCCTAGTTATTCCTAGATCTATTCCTATAAGGCAGCGTTAATCTTAGGTGGCTAAGCTAAAGCTATCTTTAGCGGTTTTTTCTTAGCCTTTGCCTTATTTTTCTTATCCTCTTAAAGGGCCTCCTTTATTATTTAGATAATAGAATTAATCTAGTAGTTATAATTAATTAGTCTTAAGCTTGTTTTTACTCTAAATATCTTCAAAGGGGGTATAGGTCCTAGTGTGTCCCTATTGTAATAGCGGACATCCTTCACGCCCTTCGCTCGCAGAAGGCATTCATTGCTAACTACCTCTGCTAGCGTTAGCATAATATAATAAATATCCCTAAAGGGCACCCTAAGCTTCTTCTAGAAGACCTTATTATATAGTTAGTCTAGAATTCTCTAGTTTACCTTGCCTAATAGGTCTTTCTTTCCCTTTGCTAAGGTCTCTTTGTCTTTATTAAGCTACTCTTAAACCTAATAATCCTGTTTATTGCCTTCTGTAATTTCTTTAACACGCGCTTGCTTTACTGCCCTTTCCCTAAGGCTTATAACTTTTACAACGTAAGCGTTTACCTCTTTATTCTCTAAGCTTAATTTCTTAAACTTAATAGCTAAGACTACTCCTAACAGACTCTTTAGGATTAAGGTTACCTAGTTTACCCTTTCTAGATGGTATTTAGCAGGATTAAACTAGTTTTCTATTCAATTAAAGATATCCTGTTTATCTAGAGTTATGTCCTAATCCTTTCCTCCATAGGGTCTATGTTCCTTAATCTAAGGTATTATATAGGCAATTCTGCTATCTAGGAAGTATTTAACCTAAAACATAGCTAGTCTTTGTGCGTAACTGCTAATAGCAAGAAACTTCGAAAGTAAGATAGGCAGTATTATCTAACGTTTTGTATTATCTCTAATTACTAAAATGCGAATAGCTAGGTTATAGATAGCGAATTTTAACATTTTATTAAACCCTAGTGTGTCACACTTTGTAGCTAAGTGAGAGTTATTATTGCAATAATAACATTAGTTTAACTATTGTCCTCTCCTAGCTATTGCATTAATGTTAAAGATGCGCTTATTATCCTAATTAAATAATCCAATGCTATTTAGCTAGTAATTACATTATCATAGGTTAATATTGTACTTCCGCTTAAGCTGTTTTGCAATGTTAATCTCCTTACCCGCCTAAGCTATAACTATGATTTTTAACTTAGCTAATTGTTTTATTAAGTTATCTATTTAATCTTAGTATTTCGCTAGTCTAGGAGTTCTGTCCTTCTTTGTTTTGTTATAAGAAGTGTTAGTTCCCCTCTTTTATTTAGCAGGCTCTAATGCTACTATGCGGTTCCCCTAGTTAGCCTAGCAAACACTAAGCGCTGCTTAATTAAATAGTCTCTAGCTTCTTAGGTTTAGTTTAGCATTATCTAGATAATGCCCTCTTAAGTTAGAGATCTTAGGGTCCTTGTTTCTAAGCTCTAATTATGTTTGAACGTGCGTGTTAAGTGCTATCTAAAGCGTTTTATATTGTATAACTAAGACTTCCTTATGTGTATACCCTTTTTAGTCTATAAAGCTTAAGATTAAATAGTTAGGGAGGGCCTTATAGATATAGTTTAACTAGGTTATTATTATTTGCTATCCCTTTAGGTCTATATTAGATATTAAAGCTTAATGCTTCTATAGCTAGTAGTGAGTGTCTTTAATAGATTTTAGCTGTATAAGATTAAGGTCCTTAAGTTATCCCCTAGCGCTTTCTATCTAGTCCTAACTTATAGCATTAAACTAAAGGAGTATTTCTTCCTTTAATTCCGCCTAAGTGCGTGACGCTATTAATATCTTAACCACTTATTAAAGCTAGGGGTTAACGTCACGCTTAAGCATCTTACGCTAATCCTTTTTAGGGATACATATTGCCTTTATCTTAGCCTTAAAGTCTTTAATAAAATTAGTAATATTTTCTCCTGTAAACTACTAAATATTATACCTATTCTGTATAGTAATAAGGGATAATTAGTAAGCTATTGTTTCCCTAAGGATCTTTATAAAGGTCTTCGCGTTAAGCCCTTTAAGGGGTCTAGAGGCTTTCTCCTTAATATTAGGGTCCTTCCCTAATAGCCTATTAGCGTGGCTATGAGTTAGTGTTAAAACTATCTCTAGATTAAATAGTTCCTTAGTTATAATTAGGGTACTTAGCAATAGCAAATCCTATAACTCTTTTAGATAGCTTAGCTACTTAGTAAACCCTGCTTTACTTAATTAGCAGGAATAAGATAAGGTAAGACAATCAGACATAGAGTTAGATAATAGTGCTTTTAATTAATCTTATAAGAGGGTAACTGTTTAACTAAAAGCTTTAATTCTAGAGAGAACTTCGTGGGAAAAAGGTTTCTATAAGGCAGCATCTATAGTTATAAATAATCTATAAGCAAGGACTGCTAACGTAATTACATAGCTCTTCGTGATTACCTATAAGATCCTAACGCATAGCTAAATTATTACAAAATTAGCTATAGGTCCTAAGATTAAATAGTTTGTAACGCTAAACAGCGGTTTTTGTTTTAAATCCTTGTGTTTAGAGAGTCTTAGTAAGGGCTTAACAGCTTAGCTAGTATTTGCAAGGTATTTTCCTAAGCTAGTTAGCCTTATATCTAATGTCTCCTTATGACGTAATTTCCTTTCCTTACACTAGCTTGGTTCCTCCGGATTAGCTAGCCTCTAACTTATGCCTTGGCTTCTCTAAGGCCTAGGATTAGGTTTTTGATTTATATTATAGTGTAGGGAAAAACAAAATAAAGGGGTCTTTACGTAATCTAGTTTAGTGTTAGCTAAGAACTATAGCTAAAAGCACGCTTCTAATTAATCTTAGTCCGTAGCAAATTAAACAGAAAGCAGAAGTCCTAGGGGTTTAAGACCGCATTTCTCTACTAGTTTTGTTAAGCGAAAAACAACACCCTAAAAGACACGATGCTAGCCTATGGTTATAAGTAGCGCTATAGCCTACACATAATAAGAGGGGTTAATTGTCTTGTTAATATCAATCACAACAATGGCTAGAGATATCTTATTATATAGAGATGCTCTAGATTAAATAGTCTATTAGATTGGAAGTGCTGTCTTAAATAAATAAGGGGAAATAATCTTAGTTTATCTCATTGTAATCTTAGGTATCTTCTTAGTAAAGCTTAGTAAAACTTAAGGGTGGAATTAAGAATCTCGTGGTGTGTGTCCTCGAAAAGAATCTAGCTATAGGCAGTCTCTTTATAGATTAAATAGTCCCCTTGCTTAGATAACTAATATTATCATCCCTTGTTGTGTCATCTATCTCAATAATCCCTAGCGCTTGTTATCGTGATTGCGTGTTTTCTGGGCGCGCATCTTATGGCACACAATAATAAGAATTCTATAATTAATTTACACGCCTCCTTAAGGCACTCTCCCCCTATTACTATAGTAATACCTAGGGCTACTAGTAACTTATTAAAGCTAGTAATAATTTGCCCTTATATTAGCGCTAGGAGCGCTCCTAACTTAGATCTATCCTAGGTCTAACTAATTATTATACTAATTACACTATAAGTAATAGCTATCCCTCCTTAACTATTATTATCTACTAGTCCTCCCCTAATAAAAGTTAATCTAATAATATGCTACTGTTAGGGTCGTGGAGGCTACGGAGCAACACAGGCGATAGAGGCAATAGCATTATATATAGTAGGACTTACTTAGGATTTATAGCGCCCTAGCTATAAGGTTACTATAAGCTAGTTATATAAGCGTAAAGGGGGTATTTAGGCAAAGGTTATATATATAGAATATAGGAGGCTAGAGATTAAAACCCTTAAGTATTACTACCTACCTTTAGCTATCTAGCTACTACTTATCTATACTATTACCTTATTCTATCTATTTTAGCCTAGAAGCCTTAATAAGTTAATCTCTCTTTCCTATTAGGGTAATAGGCTATTAGTAAGGTAAGAATATTAGCACTATAAAGAATAAACACTTACTTAAGGGGTATTAATAACTCTAAAGTAAATATACTATATAAAGGTATACCTATAGATTAGAACCTACTTCTAGAATATAAGTCTTTATATCTAACTACCCTAGAGAATTCCTATGTATTAGAGCTTATTATTAATAGTAAGGAAGCTATATTAAACTATAGCCTTATATAAGTAAAGATATAGCTATAAATTGCTTAAAAGAGGTAAAAACTTAAATAGCTATAGAAAAATTTATAGGAAGTAAATACCCCTCCCTAATTAGTTAACACTAATAAAGGCCTTACTCCTACCCTATAAACACCTTTTACCTAAGATATTACTCTTATTCCCTAAGAAGCACTACCCTTACTAGGACTTTATAAATATAGTATAGTAAAGATATAGCTAAAAGCTTTTATATATAAGGGGGATACCTATAAAAACCTATAAATATTCTTAGTAAATTTAAATATAACCTTTACTATAGATTAAAATATATTTACTAATAATATAATAAAAGTTATATATACTAGTAGCTACCTAGTAAATAAGGTAAAGTAATAGTAAATATGCTTTACTACTATAGATAGCTATGTAAATTACTAGAACTACACTTAGATAGAGTTTATCTAATAGCTAAAAACTAGAGAAATAGATAAAAATAGTTACTACCTAGAAGCTATAGGAATACTACTAACCCTTTATTAAGGAAAGGATTAGTTATTCTAGATATTTATTAAAGTCTAGGGGAAGGTAAAGGTAAAATTACCTAAACCTATGCCTAAACCTCTAAGAATTACTTAGTTTATATAGTGCCTAAATAGCACTATAAAGAAGTAAGTATTTAGCTAAGAGTACCCTATAAGTTAAAACTACCTTATTAGCTAAGGAAAGAAAGTAAAAGTAATAACTAGGGAAAAGAAAGGGATCCCCTATAAAGGCTACTAAGAAGGTAACTAAGAAGGTAACTAGTAAAAGAGAAGGAACCACTTAGTATCTCTAGAAAAAGAGCTATAGGAAGGATACTATATAGGAGTAAGGGGCTTGCTAGTTTATTATAAGTGTAGGAAACTAGGCTACCTATTAACTAGGTGCACTAAACTAGACTATAGTATTTACTAGAAAAACACCTATACTACTAAGACACACTAAGCTAGCACTAAGTAAGCTAGGAGTTACTTAAACGTAAATAAGACCCTAATTAGCATAGTAAAACCCTAGAAAAACACTCTTAATATAACTTAACTTAATAAGAATAGTCTTCTAGACCTATAAATTTATATAGATATTAAGTTATATTAAGATAACCACTAGGTAGTAGTGCTAACGCTATTTAACCCTAGCGCTATATATTCCTTAATTTACCCTAATATACTAATAGACCTTAATTAGTTAAAAGTGTAACCTTATAATAATATACTTAAGAGTGTATTAGGTAATATTATACTATATTAAGGGATTTTAAAGAAAATAGTATTAGTTAGGGATAGTATAAGCTATATAAAGATATACTAACTTAGCTACTAAATTACTAATAGTAGCGAAAAATTAGTTTTAGGAGTTAATTAGGTAAGAGAGTATAAGCCTATAATAATATCTTAGAAAGACAGACTTTAGAGATACCCTATAATAAAGAAATATATCTTATTAGTAGTAAGGTTATAGGATAGTTAGAAAGTAGCAAAACATATATCTATTATAGTAGTACTTAACCTATAGGCAATGCATATAATTAGATATATAGCTACTATTAGACCTATAGTAAATAAAGAGAAAGGAAGTAGTAATAGTGTAATAATAAAACTAGCTAATAAACCTAAGAAAGTGAAACTTCTAGAAGCTTATAAGGAGTTTAAAGATATATTTTTAAATAAAGAGGCTAGCACCCTTCCTAGCTTAGGTAGCTATATATATACTATTAAATTTATTGAAAATGGGAAGGGAATCTAACTAGTAGATTCTGATGCGGCGGCTTCTAGATTCACTAGATTATAGCTTATTCTTCAAGATTAGGAGCTTTTGATAGTTGAATACAGTTGATTCCTAGCTAACGGACGGTCTAACGAGCAATGAGAGGATTTCTAGTCCCCTCATAGACCTACCGACCGTATCGGAGGATCTAGACCACTAGAGAGGTCTTAGGAGCTACTTTTTATTTTCCGCAAAACCTATTTGTATGGGAAAAATAAAAAATCGACTCACAGCCATACAAACTAGCTGCCCAGGTGCACTAACTAAGCATTTTTAATAGGCAACCCTATTAACAAAATATACCATTAAATCCAGAAAAATTCAAGGATTCGAACAGTATACGTCAGCCTTTTATACGACTACTAGTTGCCTAGTTACAGTCGATTTCAGCTTCCCTATAGGGTAACCTAGTCGGCTTAGTCATACAAGCCCGTGGGTTAGTTGTGGGAACGCAGGTCACAACAAACAACGCTGCAAGCAACGCTCGTAACTAACGTTGCAACAACGCAACAAGGCAACTAGTGGGCCTATAAAATAGTGCTATAAATAGCATTATTTTAACACTCCCTCTAGAAAAGTATGAGGTAACTAATTCGATACCTAGACTTAGCTCTTTAATAGATATCTAAGTTAACTATAAATCCAATAATAAATCCAATAATAAATCCAATAACTTTTAGACTAAAAACAGTAAAATCGATAACTTTTAGGCGTAATTCCAGTGTTTTTGTTGATTTTGGGGTTTTTCGACTTTTTAGTTGGTTTTAAATTAGGCCTTTGTATTCGTAAGACCTAATAGTTGGATAAATTGTTGAAATTTATCATTGGGCAGGGGCTTGGTTAAACCATCTGCAGGCATCTCTTTAGTGTTAATGTAGATAACCTTAGCTATACCCTTCTGTACCTTTTCTCTAGTATAGTTGAATTTTAGCAGGGTATGCTTTGTTCTGCTATGAAGAGCAGGGTTATTAGCGGTTGTAATAGCGCCTTGGTTATCACTAAAAATCGGTACTGGAGGTGCTATAGGTAGCTTTATCTCTTTAAAGAGACCGTAAAGCCACTCTAGCTCCCTAATAGCTTCACATAAGGCATCAGATTCAGCCTCTAATGTGGATAAAGCTATCGTAGTTGCTTTCTTCGATTTCCAGCTAATAGGTCCTTTAGCTAGCTTATAGAGATAAGCATAGGTTGATTTAGAGGACTTATCACCCGCGAAGTCGCTATCACAGAAGCCAATAAGGGTTGCAGAAGCTGTAGCAGCTTTAGACCTTCTATAAGTTATAGAATAACCCATAGAGCCTAAAAGGTACCTAAGCAGATGTTTAGAAGCATTAAGATGCTCTATAAACGGCTTAGCTAGCGCTGTGGAAAGCCACTGAACCGGAAAGGCAATATCAGGTCTTGTAAGGAGCATTAGGTACATAATAGTCCCTATAATACTCTGATATAGCTTGTGATCAAGGGGGGAAAGAGGTTTAGTTAGGTGGTCTACCTGTTTTATAATTCCCGGTTGTAGAGGAATTTTAACAGGTCTAGCATCTTTCATGTTGAATCTTTCTAGGGCTTCAGAAATGTACTGGGACTGGTGGATAGTTAGGGTCCCTTTCTTTCGATTTCTAGTGATTTGAACGCCTAGGAAAAATTCTGCTGGCCCACGATCTTCTATAGGATAAGCTTTATGAAGTAGCTTCTTTAGCCTATTAATATAAGCTAGATCCGGTCCTATTAGAAGGCAGTCATCCACATAAGTCGCTATATATGTAGATGTAGTTGGGTTGAAGAAGACGGCTGGGTCGGATATAAGGGGTTGAAAGCCTAGCTTCCGAAGAAGGTTCTTTAAAACCTGTGTTGCCACTCTCTAGAGCTTTGTTTTAATCCATATAAAGCCTTTTGTAGGAAAATAACCTGCTTTTAAGAGGGTTTGTAGCCATACTTCTTAAGTAACTTAGCTACTTCAGGTGTAGAAGACTCAGCAAACTCAGTAAATCCATCAGGTATTTGCATATAGATAGATTCCTTTAGTGGACTGTTTAGAAAGGCCCCTATAAAATCAACCTGTTCAACTTCCCAGTCATTACAAGCCGCTAGGGCTAGTAAAATCCGCCAACTAGGGGGAATGCTAGTTGCAGCGTAGGTTTCGATATAATCTTGACCTTCTATCTGCATAAACCCTTTAGCAACGAGTTTGGGCCTTGTATTTTAGAGGATTATTTTCTTTATCCTTTTTAAGCTTGTAAACAAGCCTATTCTTTAGAACCCTCCGGCCCTTAGGAATTTGGTCTATCCCTATAAATTTAAAGGTTCTAGCAGCTAGAAGCTGTTTAAATTCGTTAAATGTTGCATCCATCCATTTTCGACTATCCTTGCTTTTTAAAGCTTGTTTCTAGGTCTTGGGGGTATCCGAATCGTTGTTTTTAGTGGATAATTTAGCCCTTTGTTGTGCCTTGAAGCATATCTCCTTAACGTATGAAGATATATTGAAATCATCGATATCCATAGAATCAGAATTGATTAAAGAATCCAAATCTGAAAACGGTTTTTCGATAGCACCCTTATTAGGGGCGCTAGAGCTAGGGCTCTCTAGGGGTAGCGCTGGAGGCGTTGCAGGCGTTGTAGGGGTTGCAGGCGCTGTGTCAGTCGCCCCGGGGGCTGTTGGTACAGGCGCTGCGGGCGCTGCGGGCGCTAAGCTTTCAGGAGGCTTTGGGTAACTATCCTGAATTTCTAGATTATCTCGTGAGATATCGGCTTCTCCCTCTGAAGGATTAGTCCCTAAAGGCTTAGGGGACCCTACAGAGCCTATATCCTCTATAATTTTAACAAAGCTAGTCTTTATGACTGACCTTTTAGAGGGAATATAAACAAGATAAACAGTAGAACCTAGAGTAGCTAGTAACCGACCAGGAATAGTCCTAGGGGCTAGCTTTTGAAGCTTAGATCTCTGCTCCGGAGGTATTAGGACCTCACAATAAGACCCTATAGCCCTAATTTTCGAGAAATCAGGCTTATAGGAAGTCTTAGGCTCTAAATCAGCTAGAAATAGCTGCTTAGGGGTTAAAGGTTTAGTCGTATTAGCTGTGATATTAACTAATTCCACTATGGCTGGAAGGATGTAAGACCATAGATATAAAGGCAGCTTAGACCACTGAAGTGTAGCCCTAAGCTGGTCTAGGATAACCCTAATGGCCCTCTTAACTAGCCCATTTTGTTTGTGAATGTAAGGGCAAGAGGTGCTAAAACAGATTCCTTTAGAAGATAACTATGACTGAAGTTCGTTATTAATTTCAGTACCTCCGTCGAAGTGAAGGTGCCTAGGATACGCGTTATATCGGTTTTTCAGGGCCCTAAAGAAGCCCTTAATAGCTAAAGAAAGGGTTAAACCTTCTTTATTAGCTAATGAAAAGCACCATTTATACCGGGATTTTCGATCAATAAGGATAAGGACTGTAGCCTTCTTATTATGCGGTATAGGTTTGATTTTAACCGTATCTCCCTCTAGAATATCTAGAACTCTAGGGGGGTCCTGAATAGGTCGTTTGGTTGGTCTTCTAACAGCTTTAGATTGCATACAGGCTATGCAGTTGAAATCCTTTTCTTTGACGGCGGAAAAATCAGGGATCCCTTTAGCTAATTTCGATGATTTCTTTAGTAAAGGGAGGCCTATATGGCCTAATCGAATGTGCTAAAGAAGGGCTAAATCTAGTAACTTCTTGTAACTAGAATCTAGCTTTTTAGGGCTATTATCCCCTAGCTCCCTCTGTTGCCAGGCCTCTTGAGAATCACAGGCCTCTGGGGGCAGTAGACGGCCACTATCGTCACCCAAGTCATTAGGGTATGGACCTTCTAAACCCCCTGTAGAAGATGCCTGACTAGGAGGAGCTTCGGTGGGACATAGGGCTGAATCTTCTAAATCATTGTCTTCTAGCTCTTCGATTCGTTGATATTCCTCGGGATTAAAAGCTGGTTGCGGAATTTGAACCTCTATAGGGTAGGAAAACCCTAATTTGGTCTTAT
Organism: Epichloe amarillans; assembly: GCA_024072835.1. Taxonomy (NCBI): domain Eukaryota; kingdom Fungi; phylum Ascomycota; class Sordariomycetes; order Hypocreales; family Clavicipitaceae; genus Epichloe; species Epichloe amarillans. Next base: position 125,285 of record CP099637.1, on the reverse strand, counting down.
GAGCTCTTGGTTGTCGTTGTTGGTTGCAATATCGAGAGCCTATAAAGGAGAGGTGGGTTGAATGCTTACAGATTGTAGGAGTAGGTTGCCCCTTAATCTGTAAAAAGAAGCCGTGTTTAGCAGGTTCTAGTAACCCACAGGGGCTTTTATTGGCTAGGAATAGCTGGTCTTTAGCTAGATAACCTCCCTTTAGATAGTGAGATAACCCACTAACTAGGTTAGTATCTATGCCCGGGAAATATAAAGTATCTAGCAAAGCTAAGGGCCTATATTCTAGTGGATTTTTCTTAACTAGAACGTTGAAAACAGCTGTGCCTCTTCCTTTAGGATAAATAGGTCCTCCTGCTGTAATTATAGCGCCGGTTTTACCTTTCTTTAGAGGTTTAAAGTCCCTAAAAGAAGCCCTATTATTACAAATGTGACAGGAAGAACCCGTATTATACAAAAGGGAGTTTTTAACCACATCGTTAGAGTAGCTAAAAGTAGGCTTGCTAGTAGTGTTACTAGTGGTACTAGAGGTATCCGAGTCAGACTTAGAATCACTACTATCATCATTGCTAGATTCATCTGAATCTAATTCTTCAACGTATCCCGTGGCTAGGGTATAGCCTAAAGCAAAAGCAGCTTCTTTTCCTTTCTGTTTTTCCCCGTTGCTACTCTTTTTCTTCTTCTGCTTCTTTTTAGAGGCCTTAGAAGGGTTTGAATCCTTCTTATCCTGCTCTTTAGTGGCGTTAGAGTCTTTCTTAGGGTCAGGATTAGAAGACTTCTTTTCCTGGTCCTTAGAATTTCCCTTGTTATTATTAGAAGCCTTATAACTAAGGGCTTTAGCTATAGGGGAGGTTTTGTCCCTCTGTTCTTCTAATAAGTCCGCTATAAGGAACTGTAAATTTAGGGTATTTACAGGCAGTCCTTGTGCCCTAGAAGCTCTGATAGTAAATCTTTGTCTCTCAGCCTAACTAGGAAAGGTCTGCTTTAATGCATTAATATAGTGATTTACTTGATCAATAGGGGCGATCTCTACACTACAAAGTTATAGTCTAGCTAGTAAATTATTAAAATCAGCATTAAAAGCCTCTAAAGATCCCTTATAACTTAAAAAGTTTAGGGAGTGGTAGCTAGCGTATAGTGTACCACGCTGGATTTCAGCACTCTGCGAATACTGCCTAATAAGGACTTTATAGGCTTCTTCGGGGGATTTTTGCTAACATATAGCAGCCTGTGGTCCTGGTTGACAACTATCTCTTAATATCATTAAAAGAATAGCTTAGTCACAGTCAGCTAGATGGCTTGCTAGGCTTGGATTATCTATAAATTTAGGTAATCCTAGGGCTCTAAATTGTATGCTCAGGGCTTGCTTCCACTAATCATAGTTTTCAGGGCCTTTTAGCTTAGCTCCCTCTGGAATAGAGTGAACCTTCTTATTTAGTTCCTTTATAGCACCTGTGTTAAAGGCAGCTTGTAAGTTACTAGAAGGTACGCTCGCAGAAGTAGTAGCCAGGTCTTCTTCTAGAACCTTAGTATTTTCTTCCTTAGGTCTATTAGAAGCCTGAAGACCTTGCATAACAGTCATGGTTTGCGTTAATTTCTCTAGAAGATCATTAATGCTAGCCTCGTTTTTAATACGATTTTCCTCGCTATGCCTGATAAAATCAGTTAAGGTCTTGCCTTGTTATTCAATTTGGCCCTGCATCTGTAGCTGTAGGGCACTGGCCTAAACAGCCGGTTAACCTTCTATATCCATCCTACTAGGGTCCCCAGGGGGGGCTAGAAGACCCCAGGGCAGGGGCCTTACCCTTATAACTAGGTGGTGCCATCTTCTGAAAGTCCCTGTGTTAAATCTCCAAATTTATTCCTGTTGCAAATAACGCGCGCTAGAAATTGCTTGTGTTGCAATCTAGTCGCGTACGTAAATTGCGTGGCGGGGCCGTTTGAGAAGGTAGCCCTTAGGTCTAAAAAGTGGGTCTTCGGTATGCGCGGGCAGAAAAATGACGGAGAAGAATCTCCGAGAAAAATTCTCAACACCAAGGATAGGAATCGTAGATAATAGGTATTACAGAAGCTACAACGCAACGCAACGTAATGTATAGTGCGTGCAACGTAGTGTAATAGGTCAAAAAGCCTAGTATAGGTATACTAGATGTCCAATGATTTTGAAGGATGCAGCGTATCTACTGTTGTAGATAATATCAAATATGACGGTCGCAGTAGTGAATAGAATCACAAGATGTTGTGGTTGTAACTAGGTAGTTACGGGTTGCAATGTGGTGGTTGCGGGTGCGGCTGTAGTTGATTTTCAACACCAAGGGTCTGATGTTGTAATGCGTGGCGCTAGTAAATGAAGAGCTTCAAATTCTAGTGGTTTCCTTCGTAATCTTAAGAGCCCACAGGTATAGTAGGTACTGTACCCAAAATCAAGCAGTAATCACAGTAGAATAACGCAGTAATGTAGTAATCTATAGGCCTTCCGGGCTCATAACCTATTGAAAATGGGAAGGGAATCTAACTAGTAGATTCTGATGCGGCGGCTTCTAGATTCACTAGATTATAGCTTATTCTTCAAGATTAGGAGCTTTTGATAGTTGAATACAGTTGATTCCTAGCTAACGGACGGTCTAACGAGCAATGAGAGGATTTCTAGTCCCCTCATAGACCTACCGACCGTATCGGAGGATCTAGACCGCTAGAGAGGTCTTAGGAGCTACTTTTTATTTTCCGCAAAACCTATTTGTATAGGAAAAATAAAAAATCGACTCACAGCCATACAAACTAGCTGCCTAGGTGCACTAACTAAGCATTTTTAATAGGCAACCCTATTAACAAAATATACCATTAAATCCAGAAAAATTCAAGGATTCGAACAGTATACGTCAGCCTTTTATACGACTACTAGTTGCCTAGTTACAGTCGATTTCAGCTTCCCTATAGGGTAACCTAGTCGGCTTAGTCATACAAGCCCGTGGGTTAGTTGTGGGAACGCAGGTCACAACAAACAACGCTGCAAGCAACGCTCGTAACTAACGTTGCAACAACGCAACAAGGCAACTAGTGGGCCTATAAAATAGTGCTATAAATAGCATTATTTTAACAAAATTAAAAGAAGGAAAAGCATTACTATAAGGTTTAATATATAACCTAGCTAAGAAAGAGTTATAGGTGCTCAGTAAGTACCTAGTAACTACATAGGAACGCAAATAGATCTAAAGATCTATTAGCCTAGTAGGTGCCCTAATCCTTTTTATACTAAAAAAAGGGGGAAAGCTATAACTATATGTAAATTATAAGGGCCTTAATAAGATTACAGTTAAAGATAAGGCCCCTTTACCCCTAATATTAGAAATCCTAGATTAACTAGGGGGTGCAAAGATTTTTATAAAGTTAGACCTTAAAGATACATACTATTAGCTACATATTCGTAAGGGTAATAAGTAGAAAATAGCCTTCTAATATAAATATAGTTACTTTAAGTATCTTATAATACTATTTAGGCTTATTAACATGCTAGTATCCTTCTAAGAGTATATTAATAAAGCTTTAGAAAGCCTTAATAACCTTATTTACATTATCTACCTTAATAACACCCTAATATTTAGCTATAAGATCTTAGAGTATAAGGGCAATATTAAAAAGATTCTTAAGAGATTTTAGAAAGCTAACCTTTTTATTAATTTAGATAAGTACTAATTCTCTATTAAGGAGATTAAATTCCTTAGTTATATAATCTTACTAAAAGGAATCTTAATAGACCTAAGCAAGGTAAAGGCAATTATAACGTAGCTAATACTTATTTATATGTTTAATATCTAATCTTTCCTTAGGTTTACTAGATTCTATAGGCGTTTTATTAAGTTATATAGCAAAATAGTTATTCTATTAATAAACTACTTATAAGGGAACTAGCTAGTAAAGTTTAAGCTAGATAATAGTAAGCTAGTAGTGTTTAAGGAACTATAAAAGCTATTTTAGGAGGCTCTAATTTTAGTCCACTTTAATCTAATATTACTACTATAAGTAAAGACTAATGCCTCTAGATACGTAATTAAAGCTATCCTTATAATATTAATGCTAGGTTACTAGCACCTTATAGCGTTTATATTAAGAAAGTTAAAGGACACTAAATTACGCTATATAACACTAGACGCAAAGCTACTAGTAATTTAGAAGGCCTTTTAGACTTAGAGGCACTACCTTACTTACTTAGCACACCTAGTTACTATAATTATAAATTACCTAAACTATAAGTACCTTATAATAAAGCCTAAGCTAACTAGTTACTAGGTTACTATGTTAAATAAGCTATGCCTATTTAATTTCACTATTAAACACTAGGTAAGGAAGCTAAATCCTACTAATCCTTTATTATAAAGGTTAGACTATATTAGTAAGGAAAGGAAGGCTAAGGCTTTTATATCTTAGTTACTAACCTTCCTTACTAAGTTTACTACTATTAGGCTATAGGGGCGCTATATTAGTAATAGCTTAACTACTAGTTAGGTATATCTATAGTGTGTTAGGTTTATAGTTAAGAAGTAGCGTAAGAGTAATAGTAACTTAGTAAGTACCTTATATTTATACTTACTACCCCTTAATAATAAAGCAATAACCCTAATAGTAAGTAAGAGAACCTTTTCTATATTAATCTCTACTAGGCTAAGTAAAAGGCCTAAGCATATAGTAATAAAGCTATAGGATTATAGTAATTAAACCTTACTAGCTAGTTTAAGAACCTCTTCTATATTAATCTTTACTAGGCCTATAGAAGTAATAGTAAGTAAGTTAACCTTTGCTATATTAACCTCTATTATACTAGTTAAAAAGTCTAAGAGCACTACTAGGAAGCTATATACTTATAGTAGTATTAAGGCAAATTACCTAATAATAGGTAGGAAAACCTCTTCTATATTAATCTTTACTATATTTATAGAAGTAATAGTAAGTAAGAGAACCTCTATTATATTAATCTTTACTAAGTTAGTTAATTTATCTAAGAGCATTACTAAAAAGCTACTAGGCTATAGTAGTATTATAATAAGAATCTTAGTAGTTTAGAGAACCTCTTCTAAGTTTAACTCTAATATTAGGAGCGAGGTAGTGAAATTAGAAGCCCTAATTTAAGTCTTATTATTAGAAGCATAGTAAGAGAATACCTTTATTACATAGCGAAAGTTATTACTAATAAGTAGTAACTCTAGTGCGTTAGGACTATAGTTAATTAGTCTCTCTAAGCTAAAGGCTAGAGAGCTATAGATATAAACTATAAGATTCTCTAAGTTACTAATATATAAAAATTGTGTTTTTATCCCACTAGGATTACAAAAAGAAATTTTACTATTAACCTATAATAATCCTATAGTAAGTTATAAGGGGGTTAGTAAGACTCTCTATTATATTATAGGCTAGTATTACTAGCTATTAATAAAGAAAGATATTAAGGTATATATCTAGTCTTATATTAATTATTAAGTTTTAAAGCTAAGGTTATATAAACCTTATAGCAAGTTAGCTATATTACTAATGCCTAATTACCCCTTCTAAGAATTATTAATAGACTTTATTATAGGCTTACTACTAGTAAAGGATTAGAAGTTTTAGTTATATAACGTAATTTTAGTTATTATAGACTAATTCTTAAAGTATAGTATTTATATACTAGTGTTTATATACCTAACTAGCAATAGCCTTACTATAGTATTTCTTAAGAATATTTTTAAAGACTATAGCGCCCTAGAAGGTATTATTATAGACTATAGGTTAATATTTATTAGTAAATTCTAGAGGACTTTTTGCTACCTTATTATAATAAAGTGGTAACTAAGCACCACATTTTACCCCTAGATAAATAGGCAAATAAAGTAATTAAACTAGGTTCTTAAGCATTATCTAAGAGCCTATATATATACTAAATAGGATAATTAGGTAGAATATTTGCTAATAGCATAGTTTACCTATAACATAAGTAAGCATAGTAGTTATAGCCTAACGCTAGCAAAGGCACTATAAGGGTATAACCTAAGGGGACTATATTAGGCTATCCTAATGCCTAACTTAGTAAATAACTAGGTAGAAAATAAAGTCTTAGAATTAAGATAAAGATACTTAGAGATTAAGTAACTACTCTATAATATATAAGTATAGTAAAAGAAGTATTATAATTATAAGAGAATACTAATAGAGTTTAAGGTTAGGGACTATATTTTACTATTTACTAAGAATATTAACCTAAGATAACTAAGCTAAAAGCTTATAGCTAAGTACCTAGGGCCCTATAAAATTAAGAAGGTAGTTAGTAATTATAGCTTAGCCTATTAATTATAATTACTAGCTAGCTTAAGGCTTTATAATGTGTTTAATATTATAAGCCTTAAACTATTTAAAGGGGATCCTACTAGCTATATAAATATATCCTTACTATAAGATAATATTAAAGAAAATAAAGAAAAGTTTAAGGTTAAGAGAATTATTTTATATTAGTATAATAGAAAATAGCGAAAATTCTTAGTAAAATAGAAAGGCTATAATAGCTTAGAGAATTTATAGGTATTAAAAAGAGATTTTATTATAAGGGATATTATAAATAATTACAAGTAGTAATTAAGTAGCTAGTTTATAAAGATATTATTACTTTAGTAATTTAATATATAAAATTTTATAATATAAAAAAGTTATATTCTCTTAAAGCAAACTACTATATAGCTACTAAGCACCTATTACTCTATTATTATATTTACTACTATATTTTCCTTTATAATAGCTATAAGAGCTTTATTATTAAAGAACCCCTCCTTATCCTTATAAATAAAGGAATAAAGCTTTTTAGGGAGCTTAAAGGGGCTAATATAAGCAAGGAGCTATAAAGCATATGCTATAAACTAGCTATAAGTTAGCAAAGTAAAAGCCACGCTAAAGATAATAGGACTTACTATAGGAGCATTTTAAGCTATAAAGCGTAAGCTATTAGTAATATTAATCTAGACCTTAAGGTTAGTAGTATTAAATAGCTATAATATAATTACACGCTTATTAGTATTTGCCTTATAAGTGGCTTTTATAGTTAGATAGGCCTAATAAACTCTCCTATAGTAATTTGCATTCTTTATAGCAAGGAGCGTATTATATAATTTACGTTTTATATATACTAAAGCCTAGTAATAAGTTAGCTCTAACTAAGTTACTAGAATTAATAATCTTACTAGATATAGATAGTAATAGCTACCTTTAGGAACCTCCTTTATAATCTTAAAGAACTTATAATAGAGGATTACAATTCTTATAAGATACTAATAATAGGTTAGCTAGCTAAAAGCAATGGCCTTAAAGGGGCACTTACACTAATATATATTTTATTATTTTTTATATAGTAAGCGCACTTTAAGGAATTACCTAACCTAAGTTAGTATTATAAGAGTAAGAGAGAAGTAGCTTAGTTATACTAGGGGAATAATAATACTTATTAGGAATTAGCTTTCTATCTATAATATACTAAGGCTTAGCTTTATTATCTTTAGGGGTAATTTACTAAATTACTACCTACTAACTATAGTAAAGGCAGGGAATTTTAATTATACTACTTAGTAAGTTAGTAGCTATAACACTATAAATAAGAGGTAAACTTACATAGATATTTTTAAAGCACGTAAAGCCCTCTTATAAGGGGATTTCTCTAGGGCAAGCGCTAAGGGTCCTAGAGTTATTAGGCAAATAGAAGATATTATAACCTAGCTATAAGTTAGTAGTAAGTAAGTAGGAAGCAAAGCAGTAAGATACTAACTATAATACTAACTATAAAAGCAAAGAGAAAATAAGATAATAAGGAGGAAAACTCTAGATAATATTAGTAACTACTAGGCAATAGTAGTAAGAACGCTACTATAAGGCTAGTAAGGCTAACTTATAAATTTAATATTAAAAAGTAAGAGAGATAAGGAGAAAAGGAAAAGAAAAAGGAGGGGAAATTTAGTCTTTTTTATATTAACCGCAAACCCCTTAAGTAATCTATATAGGTAGTGAAAGTAAGCTATAGGTTAAAAAGCTAGCGTTATAGCTATTAATAGCTAAAGTTATAGCTAACTATGCATACCTAGTGAGCTTATAGTAACTTTGCTAGAACTAATAATTAAATACACCCTAATATATAGTATCTAATACCCTATCCTTTTTAGCTAATAAGAAAATATAATATAAGGTATTTACTTTTATAAAACTAGTAGGAATAAGGATATAAGTATTTATAAAGCAACTCTATAGCTATAACTACATTATAACTAGGAGCTTATAGGCAAGATAAGGAATAATAGCTAAACCTATTATTAATAGGGCTATTATCTCCTTATGCCTTACATTAGGACGCGTAAGGTAAGAGTTACATAGGAAGTTTAGAATAGTAAGTTTACACTAACTAAGCAGTAAGTATAATTAAGGGCAATTATAAAGTAAAGGGGGTACTATATTAGGGTTATAAAGGCTATAGAGCAATATAGGCAATAGAGGTAATAGTATTATATATAGTAAGACCCACTTAGGACTTATAGTGCCCTAGCTATAAGGTTACTATAAGCTAGTTATATAAGCATAGAGGGGGTATTTAGGCGAAGGTTACATATATAGAATGTGGGAGGCTAGAGATTAAAACCCTTAAGTATCACTACCTACCTTTAGCTATCTAGCTACTACTTATCTATACTATCACCCTGTTCTATCCATTCTAGCCTAAAAGCCTTGACATTTACTTATCCCTTTCTATTCTCTCCTTATCTAGCTAAACTAAATATAAATATATATTATTAACTTATAGGGTATAGCTTTAATATATATAAAGCCTACCTTACTATACATAGGTCTAAGGTAAATCCTAGACTTAACTAAGTAAAGTTAAAAAATTTTTACTATAGACTTACCTTACTCCTAACTATCTCTATTATACCACTACCCTATATATACTAACTTTGCCTATAGAAAACACTAGCCTATCCTTTTTTTTAGTTTATTACTAACTACTTTTAATACTTTATATTATTACCTATTTCTTACCTTTTACTTATTACTACTTAAATACTAACTTTACTTTAGCTTTCCCCTTAACTCTAACTACTATAACCCTATTATTATAATATATTACCCCTATTTAATACTTGCTATCCTCTAGCTATATATTTATTCTAGCCTCTAACTAGAGACTATAAGTATTCTCTAATAAATATAAATACTCCCTTTCTTTCCCCCTAAAATCTAATCCTTTCTCTTTATAATATTACTATTCTCTCTTAAAAGTTTTTATTACTTTCTTTCTAAATCCTTTTATCTTTCTATTAGCCTATATTTTACTACTATTATATCTAATATTACTACTACCCTTACTAATACTATATTTACACTATCTTTACCTTTTTTTTCTCCTCCTTCTAGCTTACCTAAGGGTATATACCTTAGTAAGTATATTCTTAAGGGTAACTCTAGTAATAAAGCCCTCTTTAATAAAAAGAAGTATAAGTTCCCTTATATGCTATATATTAATAATCTTTACACTAAGGGTATATATACCTATATACTAGGTGTAAACTAGGCTTATACCCCTTACTATACTATCTATTATTTATATATTTAGGAGACATACTTATACTATATAGACCTAAAATTATATTATACCTTTAAGCACCTTAATACCCTTATAAGTACTAATAAAGCTATTAAGACTTTAGCTATAAAGCAAACTACCTCTAAAAAGAGGCATTATACTATCCTTACTAAAACTTTTATCTATTACTAAAAATATTTTAATAGTATACTTACTACTACCTAAATTAATCCTACTAAAGCTATACCTTTAGCTACTTCCCCTATAGGTATAGCCTATACCTAAGGCATAACTAAAGTATAAGCCCTTATACTTACTTAAACCATGCTTACTTAATAAGGCTTTAACTCCCTTACTACTAAATTTTTTTATAGTATATTTAATATAAATAAGACTCTTTAGTAGTCTATCTAGGCCTAGGAGTAAGCTATAGAGAAATCCTATAACCTAACTATAGCTATTATATAGTTAACTAAAAAGGTTACTTAAGACTATTACCCTTACCCTTACTCTTTTTCTTCTCCTTAATTTTATTTTTTTAGTTTTTATTTTTTTCCTTTATTATAAAATAGTAGCGCTATATTACGCATAAGCTAGAGAATAGCTATATTAATAGTTTTTAGTAGTTAAATTAAATTATACCCTTTATAAACTATTATTTATCTATATATCCCCCTATTATAACTTAAACCTATCTAGTGCCTCTATATTTAAAACACTTTCTAATAGTTCCTATATTAGCTATATATAACCTTTTTATTTTACTAATATATTATAATTTAATCCCTAACCTTATGCGTTTTTAGCTATAAGAATCTCCTTAACCTAGTACTTAGTAAGGTTATTATTAGCGTTTATTATAATTAGCTTTAGGGGTAAGCATTTATTAGCTAACTTTTAGCTTAGTAATAGATTATTTACTACCCTTTATATTAAGTTAATATAAAATATAGGGTATATCTCTCTTAGTATATCTAATTTAACTATTAGTAGTATTAGAACCTTAAATACCTTATACTTTACTATTACTTAATCTAGTTTCTTATATAGGTAGTTTGTCTTAATATTTTAGAGACTTAGCTATATATAGTCTCTTACTTAGAACTATTTCGCTAGCCTATGCCTACTATTTATATTCTCCTACTACTATTATTAGATAAAAGCTATAGTAGCCTATATTAGGTCTATGCTATCTTTTAAATATTTTAAGAATACCTAGGCCCTTCCCTTTGCTAAAGTTACTAAGGTGCCTATATATAACGCTTCCTAGATAGTTAGTATATTAAATCTATATAGTGCTATATTTACGCTTACTTATATTACTAATAAGTCCCTATTATTTAATGCTAGTTAATAAGCTAGTAAATAGTCTAGCTAGTTAAACTAAGAGAAGGATAGTAATACTTATAAAACTATAAGCACCTTCTAGTTAGCTTATTTTATTTTACTATTAGTTTAGGGATAATATAATATTAATAGGAGTTATTCTATGCCTACTTTCTAGCAAAGCTTTATCTAGAAGCTACTTAACTAGTCTAATCCTTAATCTATAATAATTTAATTTAGGAAACTATAGAAACGCTACTAGTAGTGTTTAAACTATTTTACGCATGCTTTAGCCCCTATTAATGTTATAGCTTTAAGCTATATATATTTAGAGAGTTAGTCTATAATAACTATAAGAAACCATAGGTTATCTAGCTTCTTTACTAGAAGGTTAGTTATAAAGTCTATTAAAATTTATAACTAATATCTATTAGGTAGTAGTATTAGTTTTAATAAGCCTTGCCTTAGTTAGTAGCTTTTCCTTCCCTTATAGTAGTAATAATTATAGACTACCTGTACTATATCCTATAATATACTATCCTAATAAAAGTCCCTATAAAGCGCCTTAAAAGTAGTGTTTTACCTTAGGTAACCTAGTAAGGGAGAGTTATAGGCCTATTAAATTAGAGTTATAGTTAAAGGCTCTTACTTTAGGACCTATATCTAGCCCTAAAATTAAAGCGCTTTTCCTATGCTAATCTAGTAGTCTATAATTTATTCTCTTATACTTACTACTTCTAGGAACTTTTATTCTCCTAACTTTACTATATTTAGCTATGCCCTATATATTTTATCTTAAACTATAGCTTAGTCCTAAAGTAACTATAGGTAGGTATTTATAAACATTATCACACCCTTAGGTAAGTTTATATTATAACTAGGATCCTCCCCTATCTATATACTTTTCGCTATCTTAACTAGTTATATGCTTATGCTTAATATACCTTTCTTAAAGGTATAACCTATTAGTATTAAAGCTAATTACACTATTAATACTATTAGTTTACTTACTTATAAATCTTCTTAATATTATCTTAATAGTGTATCTAGCTATCCTACTTATATACTAGGTTTATAATATAAATAGAAGTTAAAGAGTATAAGAGTCTTTGCCTATTTAGCCTAGCATTTTAATATCTCCCTTAGTGTAGTAAAGTACTCTAAGTTCTTATAATCTATTAGGATTATAAATAGTTTGCTAACACTCTATAGCTTTACTAACTATACTTTAAGGCAGGAGATAATAATAAGTAACTTCTTATTATAGATTATATAGTTCCTTTTCGCTAGCTATAAGCAGGCTAAGTAATACGCCACTAGATATAATATACTACTATTACTAGCCTATAAGAGATAACTACCTAATACTATCCTAAAGTAGTTTGCCTTAACTACTATATCTTTCTTAGAATCCTATTATATAAGAATAGGATATAATATAAAAGCTAGCTTTAAAGCTTTAAACGCTTTTTTACACTTCTCTATCTAATAAAATAGTACGCCCTTCTTTATTAAGTCTAATAGGGGTCCTATAACTTCTAAAAATTAGGATATAAAGTTATAATAAAAGTTAGTAAAGCCTAGAAACCTACATACTCCCTATATCCTTATTAGTGCCTCCTAGTCCCTAATTACTATAATTTTCTTAGGGTCTAGATAAATCTCTTTTCCTACGTGGATAATAAACCTAAGATATTTAACTTCTTTTATTACAAACACACACTTCTTAATATCTAGGTTTAAGCTAGCCTAGCGTAGCCTAGCTAGCACCCCTTAGACTTTCTTTATATAGTCTTTTTATAAACCCCCTAAGTAAACTAATATATTATTAAGATATACTATTATATAGTCTCTAAGAATCCTACTAAGTGCCCTATTAATATACCTCTAAAAGGTTATAGGGGTACTTACTAGACTAAATAGGCAAATAAGCTACTTAAATAATCCAAATTATATATAAAATGCTATCTAGTGTTCCTTACCTTTTATAATCTATATATAGTAAAACGCTACTTTTATATCTAGTTTAGTAAACCACTTTACCTTTAATAATAACTATAATATTTCCTTAACTAGTAGTAAGGGGTAATAGTCCCATTCTATAATCTTATTTAATATATAATAGTTTATATAAAACCTCTATCCACCCCCTAGCTTCTTAACTAATAGCACTACTGCCCTAAGCTACTGCTAATAATAAGCTTGCCTAAATCTAACCCTTATTTATAAGGTTAGTGACTTACTTCCTAATCTTAAGTAAGTGTTAGTAAGGTATACTATATAATAGTGCCTATAGTAAGTCTAGTGTGTTCCCTTTTATATTTTTCTTAAGATAAATATAGTAATCTAACTTCCCCTAATATAGGGGTAAAATATTTACCTTACTCTTTAGGAATAGGTCCTTAAAGTCCTATAATATTTCTAGTAAGAAAGCTAAGAGCTCCTACTCTAATGCCTCTAGCGTTATATTAATCTATAAGATAGACATTATTTCTTATAGACTTATAGCTAAAAGCTAGATATATTACTTCTATTGCTTTGCCCTATATACTATCCCTAAAAATATTAATCTAAGGACTACTACTATAGGGTGCTTTGTCTTTCTATTTATAAAAGCCTATATAATTAGGTTATTTACTAAACTAATGCTTAGTTAATATTATTTTATCTATAGGGTTATATTATAATGCGTTATTTATAGTGTCCCTAGGATTAACTCCTTAGTTAATCCTAGGATTAAGTATACTATAATTAGTATCTCTTATCTATCTATATCTATCTAAAAGCATATAATATATAATATAAATAAATACTTTTCCTATCTCTTCTTTCCCCCTTTTTTTACACTAACTATAGTATATACTAACCTTCTAGATAGTAAGGGAATGCGTTTTAGTTAAAGCTTTTAGATAAGGCACTTACTTATAGTAGCATAGTAGTTATAACCTATATTAATCTAAGTATTTATAAAGGTAGTCTTATTAATTAATACTAGGACTAAAAAGGGTATTAAATCTATATTATCCTAAATCTATTAAAAGTCCTTATCTATAATAACTATATGCTATAATATCTTCTCTTACTCCTTTCTCTTAACCCCTTTTAAATAACTTAATAAAGAGGTTATTCTTTTCCTAACTACTCCTTAGAATTACTCCCTAGCTCTTTAGGCTTAGTCTTTGCTAAATTATATATATTAATAGATAATTTTCCCTATAAGAGAATAGCAATATATAATATATATCCTAAGATAAAGTGCTTAGCAAATCTATAATATATACACTTACCCTTCTCTTATTACACTACTAGCACTACTTCTAAGACTTACTTAGCTTGCTTCTTTAGCTAAGAGGACTATCCTAGGGACTAGCTAGATTTTTTTTAGGTACTAGCTATACCTATAGATTATATATCTATTATTAGTATGTCCTTATTATATACCTATTATTTAGCTACGTTAGCTATAGGTAAGGTAAATTTTTAAACCTAATGTTTTTCCTCTAATTAATAGGACTTAATATCTAGCGTAATAGCGTAGTATTAAGTCACTACTAACGTGTAATCTATATAAGGTATATCCTTACTTATACTATAGTCCCTTATTTACTTATTAAGTACTATATATAACTTAGCTAGCTTTATAGCGCTAGCCTATCCTAACCCTCTTATAAAAGCTAATTTTTATTTAAATTAAATATAAAAGTTACTAAAACGCTTATTTTATTATTATATAAGCTAGTTAAGTTTTATAATAGCTATTTCCTATTAATAAGGGTTATTAAATATTTCCCTAAGGTAGTTAAGAAACTAGTCTAGATAGTAGTTAAGTAAGTAACCCTTTTTAAAAAAAGAAGCTATATATACCTAAACCTTTAGAGATAGGTTTTAGAAAATATAAAACCACTAGTTCTATATAGTGCTAATAAAGTCCTAGTCTAAGACTAGCTTATATATTATAAGACCTTTTTATACTAAAAATAATACCTTATCCCTATTAAATAAAGGACTTATAAGGATTAGTTTTTATTTTAGTTAAGCTATATATAGATATACCTCTAGCTACTTAATAAGTTAATTTATCTATATAGTTTACTTAGTAATTACCTTATATAATCCTAATACTTTATCTATTTTTATTTCTAGGGGTAATAGTATATTTACTAGTGTTTAAGTGCTTATAGTAAAGAATATTAAATATTATAAACTAGCCTTATAGCTACTATATATAAGCATTTAAAGTGTAATTAATATTCTTATAAAAGAAGAAAAAGACTAAGCTTAGGGTTATATAGCATCCCCCTTTATAAGGGTTATACCTAGTCTATATATAGGGCGCGCATAGACTAGTGTTCTTTTGTGTGTAGCCCGCTTACTTTACGGAGCCTCTTTGGATCCCCCTTTCCTCCGCCAAAGACCTAAGCTCATAGCTTGAGTCTATAACAAGAGACCTCTTTAGAAGACCTTCTAACATTAGATTCCTCGTTAATTATTAGAGGAATCATTAGTTAGAGAGGTCTTTAATGGTTAGAGGTCTCGTTAGATAATAGATTAATTAATCTAATGATAAAAGACCTAATTTATTTAAGATCGATTTCAAAGGTCTAGCTGCTTGCCTCCCTAACGGATAGCTAAGCAAAACTAGGGTATTAAATCGATTGAGGCTAGCTAGCGAGCTAGCTAGGGCAGGTTAGAAGGTTAAAAATCAGAAGGTAAGGTTAAAGATTAGAAGAAAAGGTTAAAGATAGAAAGGAAGGTTAAAAGTTAGAAGAAAGGGTTAAAGGGAAGCGTTTAACCTAGCTAACCTAGGCTAAAAGGAAAAAGGTCGTAGCGGTCGCGATTAATTAGTCTGACTAATCCAATGATTTTCACGATATTAGACTAGTTAGATAACCTAGATTAATTAATCGGAATAAAGGAATTTAATCTAGCTGCCTAGATTAAAGGGGAAAAAGGTTAGTTATAGTAGTTAATTAGAACAAAGGGATCCGATCTAGCTAACCTAGATTGAAAGGAAAAGAGGTAAAAAGCTACTAATAATTATAATAATTATATAAGGGGATAACTAGAGGCGATGTTAGGAGGCTATTGTTAAAATTAACGGCAGAAGGTCTAATAGGACTATTCCCTGTTTCTCCACTATTTTTGTTAGGGAAAAATAACCACCCTAAAACAATGGAAAAGAGAGACCTAATAATAATAATAATACGAATGAAAATGATTAAAATGATAATATTAACGATGTTAATGATTTTAATAATATTAATAACTAAACCTAGATATTAGGATCTAGGTTTGCGATATTTGCGATCTATCGCGAGGATCTAAGCTAGAAAAGCAGCCTAGCTAGGTAGCTAGATAATCTTCTTAAATAATCTTATAATCTTAGGGGGAAAGGCAAGTAAAAACACTATAATTAGAATAATCCGTGCTAAAGGCAACGAAAGGAGAGTTAATTTTCTATAAAAAGGGAGGGAATCTAGGGCTTTTATCTAGCTAAGGGGTTAAAGGCTAGGCCACATAACTAGGGATCCGATGTAGCTGGTTTGATCTGATAAGCCGAGGGATCCGAGGTCTAAGGGGCTAGAGGTCTTGTGAGAGAAGAGGTCTCAAGCCAATAGATCCGGCAAGCTAAGGTCTAAGGGGCTAGAGGTCTTGTGAGAGGTCTTGAGGGGTTATATTCCTAGCCACACACTAGTTAATAATAATAAGGATAAAAGCTCTAATATAGGGCTTCTATAGATGGTATACCCACTGTTACTATAATAACCACTTAATTAGCCTTAATAGGATAAGACTCTTAATAGTTATAATTAATTAGACCACAAGGAAAAGGAAAAAGAGAGTTAAGAAACAAATCTACTAACTCCTCTAAATTCACCTAAATAATTTCTAGATTTAACGGATTACACGCCGTTAAGTATTAATGATTTGCTTAACTTACCTAATAGCAGCGATAGTTATAATGTGTTAACAAATCCACAAGATTATAATAATCTTAAAGCATTTACTATAGCCTTTAATCTAGGACCTAAAAGCAAAGAAAAGCCTTATATATTAAGGCTTCCCCTTTCTCTAGCTTATTATAATAACTTAGCTAGTTATCTAAAGGAAAAGGAATTCTAAAAAGCGTAAGATAAAGAGTATAATAAGATTATTAACAGAAAGGTAGCTATAAAGGTATCTAGAGATAAAGTTCCTTTATATATAAAGCCTCTAGGCCTTACTTAGGTCTTTGCTTATAAATTAGATAAGTAAGGCTACCTTTAGTAATATAAAGCTTATCTTTGCGTTCTTAGAAATTATTAACTAAAGAGTTATTTTGTCAGGGAAAAACAACCACCCCAAAACAACGGAAAAGAGGGACCCGACGATATTAATGACCGAACCTAGATAACGGGATCTAGGTCTGCGATATTTTCGATCTATCGCGAGGATCCAAGCAAGAAAAGCAGCCTAGCTAGGCAGCTAGATAATCTCAAATCTTCTTATAATCTCAAAGGGGAAGGCAGGTAAAAACACCATAATTTGAACAATCCGTGCCAAAGGCAACAAAGGGAGAGTTAATTTTCTATGAAAAGGGAGGGAATCTAGGGCTTTTATCTAGCTAAGGGGTCAGAGGCTAGGCTACATAACTAGGGATCCGATGTGGCTGGTTTGATCTGACAAGCCGAGGGATCCGAGGTCTAAGGGGCTAGAGGTCTTGTGAGAAAAGAGGTCTTAAGCCGATAGATCCGGCAAGCCGAGGTCTAAGGGGCTAGAGGTCTTGTGAGAAAAGAGGTCTCAAGGGGTTACATTCCTAGCCACATATTATCTATTAACTTAAGCAGTAACTCTAGCTACTAATATATTTAGGCTATGTATAGCTATTATATGCTACTTTAACCTAGAAGCACACTAGTATAATCTTATTATAGCTTTCCTAAATTTAGACCTTAATAAAGAGGTTTACTATAAGATACCTCTAGGCTATAAAGATAAATAAGCCTATCTAAAGCTCCTTGGAGCAGTCTATAGGCTATAGAGAGCGCCTCTCTTATAAATAAAAGAGCTAATTAGCTAGCTAATTAGTAAGGGCTTTATATAACTCTTTAAATATATCTATGTGTTTATTAAGGATAGGTTAATTATCTTCTTCTATGTAAATAACCTTATTGCCTTATTCGCTAAAGGGAAATTATATCTATATAATAAATTTAAAGCAAGACTCTTTATAAAGTATAATATTAAGGACCTTAGAGAGCTCTAATAGTTCCTAGGCGTTAAAACTATTAGAGATTATACTAATAGGAAGGTATAGCTTAATTAGAAGTCCTATTAGAATAAAGTTACTACTAAATTTAATATAAAGATCCCTTAATAAAGACCTATAGCCTTAATAACTACTATACCTCTAGAACCTTTTAAAGGAGAGGTTAGCGCTTAAGATCTTAAGCAATACTAATCCTTAATTAAAACGCTACTATACCTAATAATAGTTTTAAGACCTAATATTACGTTTATAGCTTTATAACTCTTATAATACCTATAAAACCTAAGGCTATAGCATATAGAAGTAGCTAAAAGAGCCCTTAAGTATAGGTATATGTAGGCAAACCTAGCGATTAAATATAGTAGTAATAACCCTAAATTAGAGGTATATAGCAACGCCTCCTTTACTAATAATTATATAATATAAAAGAGCTTATAAGGCTATGTTATAAAGCTCTTTAAAGAACCTATACTCTTTAAGGTAAGAAGGTAAGCTACTATAACTATATTATTAACTAAAGCAAAGCTCCTAGCGCTTTCTTATTATAGCAAAGAGCTTATAGCCTTTAGATAATTATATTAAGAGGTTAGGCTATGCCTAGGTAATAACATGCTTAAGATTAAATATAATAATATGCAAACTATCTATCTCCTTAAGGAAAAGTTTATTAAGCTTATTATAAAGCTTTAGTATGTTAATATTTATTACCACTAGCTTTATTAAGAGATTACAAAAGAAACCTTTAATATTACCTAGATTACTACTAAAGAGATAATTGCTAATAGTCTTATAAAGCCTCTTATAGGGACTGCTTTTATAAGCTTCTATAAGGCATTAGGGCTTATATAACTACCCGCTAGTATGCTTAGTAAAGAGCCTAAAAAGCAAGCATTACATAATAACCTTAATTTAGATAGGATTATAACTAATTAACTGCTTTTTTACACTATAGAATTAATTTTAAATATTATAACGTTAATTTAACTAATTTAATTAATTTAGAATTATTATAGGGAACCTTAAATAAGGTCCCCTAGGGGGGTGTGTTAAGGCCATAATTAACCCTACTGCATAATAGTCTTACTACTTAACTAGCTAAGATAGGAATCCACCTACGCAAGTTATTTTCCATAGCCTCTGTAGTTTTATAGTATGTTTTATTATTATACTAGTACCTTACTAATAGTATAGGTACTTAGGTATTTAGACTGTAGTCTACACCCTCTTACAGGGTTAGATAACTTAATAGAGGCAATGACATTAAACCCTAGCTTCGCGGTCTAACAGCTACCCTCTCAAACGGTCCCGCCACACATTTTGCGTGCGCGACTAGATTGCAACACAAGCAATTTCTAGCGTGCGTTATTTGCAACAGGAATAAATTTAGAGATTTAACACAGCGACTAGAAAATGGCACCACCTAGTTATAAGGGTAAGGCCCCTGCTATAGGGTCTTCTAGCCCCCCTAGGGACCCTAGTAGGATAGATATAGAAGGTTAATAAGCTATTTAGGCTAGTACTCTATAGCTATAGATATAGAGCTAAATTAAATAATAAGGCAAGACCTTATCTAATTTTATTAGGCATAGCGAGGAAGATTATATTAAAAATAAGGCTAGCATTAATAATCTTCTTAAGAAATTAACGCAAACTATAACTATTATATAAGGTCTTTAGGCTTCTAATAGACCTAAGGAAGAAAATACTAAGGTTCTAGAAAAAGACCTAGCTACTACTTCTATAAGCGTACCTTCTAGTAACTTATAAGCTACCTTTAATATAGGTGTTATAAAGGAACTAAATATAAAGGTTTACTCTATTCTAGAGGGAGCTAAGCTAAAAGGCCCTAAAAATTATAATTAGTAAAAGCAAGCCCTAAGCATATAATTTAAAGCCCTAGGATTACCTAAATTTATAGATAATCCAAGCCTAGCAAGCTATCTAGCTAACTGTAACTAAGCTATTCTTTTAATAATATTAAGAGATAGTTATTAATTTAGACTATAGGCTGCTATATGTTAGCAAAAATCCCCTAAAGAAGCCTATAAAGTCCTTATTAGGTAGTATTTATAGAGTGCTAAAATCTAGCGTAGTACGCTATACACTAGCTACTATTCCCTAAACTTTTTAAGTTATAAGGGATCTTTAGAGGCTTTTAATGCTAATTTTAATAATTTACTAGCTAGACTATAGCTTTATAGTTTAGAGATTGCCCCTATTAATTAAGTAAACTATTATATTAATACATTAAAGCAAACCTTTCCTAGTTAGGCTAAGAGATAAAGATTTACTATTAGAGCTTCTAGGGCATAAGGACTGCCTATAAATACCCTAAATTTATAGTTCCTTATAGCGGATTTATTAGAAAAACAGAGGGATAAGACCTCCCCTATAGCTAAAGCCCTTAGTTATAAGGCTTCTAATAATAAGGGAAATTCTAAGGACTAGGAAAAGAAGTCTTCTAATCCTAACCCTAAGAAGGACTCTAACGCCACTAAAGAGTAGGATAAGAAGGATTTAAACCCTTCTAAGGCCTCTAAAAAGAAGCAAAAAAAAAAAGAGTAGTAATAGGGAAAAATAGAAAGGAAAAGAAGCTACTTTTGCTTTAGGCTATACCCTAGCTATAGAATATATTAAAGAATTAGATTCTAATAAATCTAGCAGTAATAATAGTAGTGATTCTAAGTCTAACTTAGATACCTCTAATACCTCTTCTAGTAACACTACTAGCAAGCCTACTTTTAGCTACTCTAATAATGTAGTTAAAAACTCCCTTTTATATAATATAGGTTCTTCCTATTATATTTGTAATAATAAGGCTTCTTTTAGGGACTTTAAACCTCTAAAGAAAGGTAAAACTAGCGCTATAATTACAGTAGGAGGACCTATTTATCCTAAAGAAAGAGGCATAGCTGTTTTTAACGTTCTAGTTAAGAAAAATCAACTAGAATATAGGCCCTTAGCTCTGCTAGATACTCTATATTTCCTAGGCATAGATACTAACCTAGTTAGTAGGTTATCTCACTATCTAAAGGGAGCTTATCTAGCTAAAGACTAGCTATTCCTAGCTAATAAAAGCCCCTATAGGTTACTAGAACCTACTAAACATAGCTTTTTTTTTATAGATTAAGGGGTAACCTACTCCTATAATCTATAAGCATTTAACCCACCTCTCCTTTATAGGCTCTTAATATTATAACTAATAACAATAACTAAGAGCTTATAAGACTAAATTAGGGTTTTCCTACCCTATAGAGGTTTAAATTCCGTAACTAGCTTTTAATCTAGAGGAATGATAACAAATCAAAGAGCTAGAAGACAATAATTTAACTAATTTAGCCCTATGTCCCACCAAAGCTCCTCCTAGTTAGGTATCTTCTATAGGGGGTTTAGAAGGTCTATACCCTAATAACTTAGGTAACAATAGTAGCTATCTATTACCCCCAGAGGCCTGTGATTCTTAAGAGGGCTAGTAACAGAGGGAGCTAGGGGATAATAGCCCTAAAAAGCTAGATTCTAGTTACAAGAAGTTACTAGATTTAGCCCTTCTTTAGCACATTTAACTAGGCTATATAGGCCTCCCTTTACTAAAGAAATTATTAAAATTAGCTAAAGGAATCCCTGATTTTTCCGCTATTAAAGATAAGGATTTTAACTGCATAGCCTATATGCAATCTAAAGCTATTAGAAGACTAACTAAATAACCTATTTAGGACCCCCCTAGAGTTTTAGATATTCTAGAGGGAGATATAGTTAAAATCAAACCTATACCACATAATAAGAAGGCAATAGTCCTTATTCTTATTAATTAAAAATCCTCGTATAAATAGTGCTTTTCATTAGCTAATAAAGAAGGTTTAACCCTTTCTTTAGCTATTAAGGGCTTCTTTAGAGCCCTAAAAAACCAATATAACACATATCCTAGGCACCTTCACTTTAACAAAGGTACTAAAATTAATAACAAACTTTAGTTATAGTTATCTTCTAAGGGAATTTGCTTTAGCACCTCTTGCCCCTATATTTACAAATAGAATAGGCTAGTTAAGAGGGCTATTAGGGTTATCCTAGACTAGCTTAGGGCTACACTTTAGTAGTCTAAGCTACCCTTATATCTATAGTCTTACATCCTTCTAGCTATAGTGAAATTAGTTAATATCATAGCTAATATAACTAAACCTTTAACCCCTAAGCAGCTATTTCTAGCTAATTTAAAGCCTAAGACTTCCTATAAGCCTAACTTCTTAAAAATTAGGGCTATAGGGTCTTATTATTAAGTCCTAATACCTCTAGAGCAAAGATTTAAGCTTTAAAAGCTAGCCCCTAGGACTATTCCTAGTTAGTTACTAGCTACTCTAAGTTTTACTATCTATCTTATTTAAATTCCCTCTAAAAGGTTAGTTATAAAGACTAGCTTTATTAAAATTATAGAGAATATAGGCTTTATAGGGTCCCCTAAGCCTTTAGGGACTAATCCTTTAGAGGGAGAAGCTAATATCTCACAAGATAATCTAGAAGTTTAGGATAGTTACCTAAAGCCTCCTAAAAGCTTAGCGCCTATAGCGCCCGCAGCGCCTGTACTAACAGCCCCTAGGGCGACTAATACAGCGCCTGCAACCCTTACAACGCCTATAACGCCTCTAGCGCTACCCCTAGAGAGCCCTAGCTCTAGCGCCCCTAATAAGGGCGCTATTAAAAAACCGTTTTTAGATTTGGGTTCTTTAATTAATTCTGATTCTATAGATATTAATGATTTTAATATATCTTTATACATTAAGGAGATATGCTTTAAGGCATAACAAAGGGCTAAATCATCCACTAATAATAATAATTTAGATACCCCTAAGACCTAGAAATAAGCTTTAAAAAGTAAGGATAGTTAAAAATGGATAGATGTAATATTTAACGAATTTAAATAGCTTCTAGCTACTAGAACTTTTAAATTTATAGGGATAGACTTAATTCCTAAGGGCTAGAGGGTTCTAAAGAATAGGCTTGTTTATAAGCTTAAAAAGGATAAAGAAAATAATCCTCTAAAATACAAGGCCTAACTCGTTGCTAAAGGGTTTATGCAGATAGAAGGTTAAGATTATATTAAAACCTATGCTATAACTAGCATTCCCCCTAGTTAGCGGATTTTACTAGCCCTAGTGGCTTGTAATAACTAGGAAGTTAAATAGGTTAATTTTATAGGGGCCTTTTTAAACAGTTTACTAAAGGAATCTATCTATATGTAAATACCTAATAGATTTACTAAGTTTGCTAAGTCTTCTACACCTAAAGTAGCTAAGTTACTTAAGAAGTATAGCTATAAACCCTCTTAAAAGCAGGTTATTTTCCTATAAAAGGCTTTATATAAATTAAAACAAAGCTCTAGAGAGTAGTAATAGGTTTTAAAGGACCTTCTTTGGAAGCTAGGCTTTTAACCCCTTATATCTAACCTAGCTGTCTTCTTTAACCTAACTATATCTATATATATAGTAACTTATGTGAATAACTGTCTTCTAATAGGACTGGATCTAGCTTATATTAATAGGCTAAAGAAGCTACTTTATAAAGCTTATCCTATAGAAGACTATAGGCTAGCTAAATTTTTCCTAGGCGTTTAAATCACTAGAAATCAAAAGAAAGGGACCCTAACTATTCACTAGTCCTAGTATATTTCTAAAGCCCTAGAAAGATTTAATATAAAAGATGCTAGACCTATTAAAATTCCTCTATAACCTAGAATTATAAAGCAAGTAGACTACCTAACTAAACCTCTTTCCCCCCCTAATTACAAGCTATATTAGAGTATTATAAGGACTATTATATACCTAATGCTCCTTATAAGACCTAATATTGCCTTTCTAGTTTAGTGGCTTTCCATAGCGCTAGCTAAGCCGTTTATAGAGTATCTTAATGCTTCTAAATATCTGCTTAGGTACCTTTTAGGCTCTATAGGTTATTCTATAACTTATAGAAGGTCTAAAGCTACTATAGCTTCTATAACCCTTATTAGCTTCTGTAATAGCGACTTCGCGGGTAATAAGTCCTCTAAATTAACCTATGCTTATCTCTATAAGCTAGCTAAAGGACCTATTAGCTAGAAATTAAAGAAAGCAACTACAATAGCTTTATTTACATTAGAGGCTAAATCTAATGCCTTATGTGAAGCTATTAGGGAGCTAGAGTGGCTTTATAGTCTCTTTAAAGAGATAAAGCTACCTATATGTAAGGGCTTAGGCTTTGCCTAAGCATTTATATAGTGCACGCGGGTAGGGATAGTCCTACACAGGCAAGGACGTAGAAAAGGGGGCTTATATAAGGTAGTTAGGGGGTATAAGGGGCCCTAGTAAGGATAGGTTTCCTACCTTTCTCTTTTCTCTCTTTAAGTTTCTTAATACTATATTAACGCCTTATTATAGCTACCTAGGGGCTAGTCTATAATAATTAAGAAACTTCCTTTAGTCCTTTATAATAGCTACTAAAATTTATAATAAATACACTAATAAATATATTAATAAATATAATAAACACGCTTTACTTATAAGATTATCCTAGCTAGGGAATAGTAATACCCCTTTCTAACGCTATAGTACTATAGGTAGCCTAATAAGCCTAATTTAAGACGCTTTAACTTATACTATATAAGTAAGTAGTAAAGCTTAAATGCCTTTAGGAGTATATATATATAAATACCTTAGGGCCCTTAGCCTAGCTACCCCTTTTAGCTTAGCCTAGTGCCCCTAACCTAGTTTTTCCTATACCTAAAGCAAAATAAAAACTAATCTCTTTAGGTAACCTATATAATAGTAATAAGGCCTTATTTACTATATAAAGGCTCCTAATAAAGTATAAGTTATAGGTAAACTAAGGCTTTATTAGTTCTAATAAGGATAGATAAATACTTATTTATTAAACCCTTTCTCCTAAGGTTTAGTCCTAGGTAGCTACTTTCTTTAAATAAGGTAATGCTATTAGATTTAACCTTACTTACTTCCTAGAATACTTAGGGACTATATTCTCTAACCCTTATAGATAGGAGATAGCCCTTATAAAGCTTAACTAGATAAAGTAAGGCCTAAGGGAGATATTTTCTATATTCTTTATTTACTTTTCTAAGAAGCTTTTACTAGTAGGAGGGGAATACTAGATAAGTAAGGTAAAGCTAGTAAAGCTTTAATATACGCTTAATAAGCGTTTAAAAGAGATTAGTATAAAATAAGGTGTTAGCTAGAGTAATTAGTATATAGCTATTAGGTAATATTATAAGATTATAGTTAATATAGAAGCCCTTACCTTAGAGAATAAGTACTAGACTTATTATAAACCTTAGCTAGCAAAACTAGTAGCCTAAATTAACTATAAGGGTAACACACTAATAACTAGGGTTTATATAGCTAGGACTTACCTAGGGTAGCTAAATAAGTTAGCTAAGAAGGAGAAGGGAATAAAGGCTACTATAAATATAGAATAAGCAAAATAGGTATTAGAGGCAGAATTAGCTAAATGCTACTAAGAGGGATACTACCTATAGTGTGTGTCTAAGGACTACTTTATTTAGGAGTGTATTACTCTCCTAGCCTACTACCTAAAGGTTAGCATTAACTTATATAAGGTAAATAAGAAAAGCGTAAATAAAGAAGTAAATATTCCCCCTATAGAAAATAAGTAGCCCCTAAGTAAAGTCTTATATAGGGGTAAAGAGGCTAGCTAACTACTACACTATAAAATAATTATAACTACTATATAGAGATAGAATAGAATATAGCATATATTTATTTATTTAAATACGCTAGCTAGCCTCCTCTGGCTATTTCTAGTACTCCTACAGTTTAGTCAAAGAGGAAAACCTTTAGAAGGATAAAAAACCCCCTTGCGTCTTTGTTCGGTCCGGCGCTGGCCCTATACCGGGTCGGCGCCGCTGTCGGTGTGGCCATTCAATATAGCATAATATATAGATTAACTACCTTTCTTAATTCCTATACTCTTTAATATATATCATTATATTAATATCTAGATTAATTATAGTTATAATTACTATAGTGTAGTAAGTAAATTAGCAGTAAGATAGCTTAGCCTAGAGCTTATATAGTTACTAAAACAAAGGCATATTTACACTATAGTAAAAGTAAAATAAAGGGGGAAGTAAGTTAAGGAAGACTTCTTTTCTATTACCTATATAATACATACTAGAATTAATATAGATAGCTAGGAGTTATTTATATACTTATATATTATTCTAGGTCTTACCTAGGACATAATATTTAGAATGCCTTAGTTAAAGCAATATAATATAGTAATTTATATAGCAAAATAATAACTAGTTATTAGAGTGGTAAAGGGCCTTTATATCTCTAAGGCTATTACTTATAAGGTAAAGGCACTTATATAAGGAATTATTAGATCCCTTTACACTACTAAGGCTTATAGGGCATAATAGAATAAGGATACTACTATAAGGTTTATTACTATAAGCCTAAGAGAGATAATAATAGTGCTATATATTGAAAATGGGAAGGGAATCTAACTAGAGGGATAGGAAGACCTCCCTAGTAGATTCTAGTGCGGCGGCTTCTAGATTCACTAGATTATAGCGTATTCTGCAAGATATAGAGCTTTAATAGTTAAATACAGTTAATTCCTAACTAGTACGGACAATCTAACAAGCAATGAGAGGATTTCTAGTCCCCTTATAGACTTACCAACCGTATTAGAGGATCTAGGTTACTAGAGAGGTCTTAGGAGCTACTTTTTATTTTCCGCAAAACCTATTTATATGGGAAAAATAAAAAATCAACTCATAGCTATACAAACTAGCTGCCTAGGTGGCCTAACTAAGCATTTTAGTATACAACCCTATTAATAAAATATACTATTAAATCCAGAAAAATTCAAGGATTTGAACAGTATACATTAGCCTTTTATATGACTACTAGTTACCTAGTTACAGTTAATTTTAGCTTCCCTATAGGGTAACCTAGTTAGCTTAGTCATACAAGCCTGTGGGTTAGTTGTGGGAACGTAGGTCACAATAAACAACGCTGCAAGCAACGCTCGTAACTAACGTTGCAATAACGCAACAAGGCAACTAGTAGGCCTATAAAATAGTGCTATAAATAGCATTATTTTAACGCTCCCTCTAGAAAAGTATAAGGTAACTAATTCGATACCTAGACTTAGCTCTTTAATAGATATCTAAGTTAACCATAAATTTAACAATAAATCCAATAACTTTTAAAGACTAAAGACAGTAAAATTAATAACTTTTAGGCGTAATTCCAGTGTTTTTGTTGATTTTTCGGTTTTTTGACTTTTTAGTTAGTTTTAAACTAGGCCTTTGTATTCGTAAGACCTAATAGTTAGATAAATTGTTAAAATTTATTATTAGGCAGGGGCTTAGTTAAACTATCTGCAGGCATCTCTTTAGTGTTAATGTAAATAACCTTAGCTATACCCTTCTATACCTTTTCTCTAGTATAGTTAAATTTTAGCAGGGTATGCTTTGTTTTGCTATGAAGAGTAGGGTTATTAGCGGTTGTAATAGCGCCTTAGTTATTACTAAAAATTAGTACTAGAGGTGCTATAGGTAGCTTTATCTCTTTAAAGAGACTATAAAGCCACTCTAGCTCCCTAATAGCTTCACATAAGGCATCAGATTTAGCCTCTAATGTTAATAAAGCTATTGTAGTTGCTTTCTTTGATTTCTAGCTAATAGGTCCTTTAGCTAGCTTATAGAGATAAGCATAGGTTAATTTAGAGGACTTATCACCTGCGAAGTCGCTATCATAGAAGCTAATAAGGGTTACAAAAGCTATAGTAGCTTTAGACCTTCTATAAGTTATAGAATAACCTATAAAGCCTAAAAGGTACCTAAGTAAATGTTTAGAAGCATTAAGATGCTTTATAAATGGCTTAGCTAGCGCTATGGAAAGCCACTAAACTAGAAAGGCAATATTAGGTCTTATAAGGAGCATTAGGTATATAATAGTCCTTATAATACTCTAATATAGCTTGTGATTAGGGGGGGAAAGAGGTTTAGTTAGGTAGTCTACCTATTTTATAATTCCTAGTTAGAGAGGAATTTTAATAGGTCTAGCATCCTTTATATTAAATCTTTCTAGGGCTTTAGAAATATACTAGGACTAGTGGATAGTTAGGGTCCCTTTTTTTTAATTTCTAGTGATTTAAACGCCTAGGAAAAATTTAGCTAGCCTATAGTCTTCTATAGGATAAGCTTTATAAAGTAGCTTCTTTAGCCTATTAATATAAGCTAGATCTAGTCCTATTAGAAGATAGTTATCTATATAAGTCGCTATATATGTAGATATAGTTAGGTTAAAGAAGACGGCTAGGTTAGATATAAGGGGTTAAAAGCCTAGCTTTTAAAGAAGGTCCTTTAAAACCTGTTACCACTCTCTAGAGCTCTGTTTTAATCCATATAAAGCCTTTTGTAGGAAAATAACCTACTTTTAAGAGGGTTTGTAGCTATACTTCTTAAGTAACTTAGCTACTTTAGGTGTAGAAGACTTAGTAAACTTAGTAAATCTATTAGGTATTTGCATATAGATAGATTCCTTTAGTGGACTATTTAGAAAGGCCCCTATAAAATTAACCTGTTTAACTTCCTAGTTATTATAAGCCGCTAGGGCTAGTAAAATCCGCTAACTAGGGGGAATACTAGTTATAGCGTAGGTTTCGATATAATCTTAACCTTCTATCTGCATAAACCCTTTAGCAACGAGTTAGGCCTTATACTTTAAAGGATTATTTTCTTTATCCTTTTTAAGCTTATAAACAAGCCTATTCTTTAGAACCCTCTAGCCCTTAGGAATTTGGTCTATCCCTATAAATTTAAAGGTTCTAGCAGCTAGAAGCTGTTTAAATTCGTTAAATATTGCATCTATCCATTTTCGACTATCCTTACTTTTTAAAGCTTGTTTCCAGGTCTTAGGGGTATCTAAATCATTGTTGTTTTTAGTGGATGATTTAGCCTTTTGTTATGCCTTAAAGCATATCTCCTTAACATATGAAGATATATTGAAATCATTGATATCTATAGAATTAGAATTGATTAAAGAATCCAAATCTGAAAACGGTTTTTCGATAGCACCCTTATTAGGGGTGCTAGAGCTAGGGCTCTCTAGGGGTAGCGCTAGAGGCGTTGCAGGCGCTGTATTAGTCGCTGTATTAGTCGCCGCGGGGGCTGTTAGTACATACGCTGCGGGCGCTGCGGGCGCTGCGGGCGCTAGACTTTTAGGAGGCTTTAGGTAACTATCCTAAACTTCTAGATTATCTCGTGAGATATTAGCTTCTCCCTCTAAAGGATTAGTCCCTAAAGGCTTAGGGGACCTTACAGAGCCTATATCCTCTATAATTTTAATAAAGCTAGTCTTTATAACTAACCTTTTAGAGGGAATATAAATAAGATAGATAGTAAAACCTAGAGTAGCTAGTAACTAACTAGGAATAGTCCTAGGGGCTAGCTTTTAAAGCTTAGATCTCTGCTTTAGAGGTATTAGGACCTCACAATAAGACCCTATAGCCCTAAATTTTAAGAAATTAGGCTTATAGGAAGTCTTAGGCTTTAAGTTAGCTAGAAATAGCTACTTAGGGGTTAAAGGTTTAGTTATATTAGCTATGATATTAACTAATTCCACTATAGCTAGAAGGATGTAAGACTATAGATATAAGGGTAGCTTAGACCACTAAAGTGTAGCCCTAAGCTAGTTAAGGATAACCCTAATAGCCCTCTTAACTAGCCTATTCTATTTGTAAATATAGGGGTAAGAGGTGCTAAAGCAAATTCCCTTAGAAGATAACTATAACTACAGTTTGTTATTAATTTTAGTACCTCTATCGAAGTGAAGGTGCCTAGGATACGCGTTATATTGATTTTTTAAGGCTCTAAAGAAGCCCTTAATAGCTAAAGAAAGGGTTAAACCTTCTTTATTAGCTAATAAAAAGCACTATTTATACCGGGATTTTTAATTAATAAGGATAAGGACTATTGCCTTCTTATTATATAGTATAGGTTTGATTTTAACTATATCTCCCTCTAGAATATCTAGAACTCTAGGGGGGTCCTAAATAGGTTATTTAGTTAGTCTTCTAATAGCTTTAGATTATATATAGGCTATGCAGTTAAAGTCCTTTTCTTAAATAGCAGAAAAATTAGGGATCCCTTTAGCTAATTTTAATGACTTCTTTAGTAAAGGGAGGCCTATGTGGCCTAATCAAATGTGCTAAAGAAGGGCTAAATCTAGTAACTTCTTATAACTAGAATCTAACTTTTTAGGGCTATTATCCCCTAGCTCCCTTTATTACTAGGCTTCTTAAGAATCACAGGCCTCTAGGGGCAATAGACAGCCACTATTATCACCTAAGTCATTAGGGTATAGACCTTCTAAACCCCCTATAGAAGATGCCTAACTAGGAGGAGCTTTGGTGGGACATAGGGCTAAATCTTCTAAATCATCGTCTTCTAGCTCTTTAATTCGTTAATGTTCCTTAGGATTAAAAGCTAGTTACGGAATTTGAACCTCTATAGGGTAGGAAAACCCTAATTTGTTCTTATAAGCTCTTAGTTGTCGTTGCTATTAGTTGCAATATTAAGAGCCCATAAAGGAGAGGTAGGTTAAATGCTTATAGATTATAGGAGTAGGTTGCCCCTTAATCTATAGGAAAAAGCTGTGTTTAGTAGGTTTTAGTAACCCACAGGGGCTTTTATTGGCTAGGAATAGCTAGTCTTTAGCTAGATAACCTCCCTTTAGATAGTAAGATAACCCACTAACTAGGTTAGTATCTATGCCTAGGAAATATAGAGTATCTAGCAAAGCTAAGGGCCTATATTCTAGTGGATTTTTCTTGACTAGAACGTTAAAAATAGCTATGCCTCTTCCTTTAGGATAGATAGGTCCTCCTGCTGTAATAATAGCGCTAGTTTTACCTTTCTTTAGAGGTTTAAAGTCCCTAAAAGAAGCCCTATTATTACAAATATAATAGGAAGAACCTGTATTATATAAAAGGGAGTTTTTAACCACATCGTTAGAGTAGCTAAAAGTAGGCTTGCTAGTAGTGTTACTAGTGGTAGAGGCACTAGAACTATCTAAATTAGAATTAGAATCACTACTATTATCACTGCTAGATTCATTAGAATCTAATTCTTTAACGTATCCTGTGGCTAGGGTATAGCCTAAAGTAAAAGCAGCTTCTTTTCCTTTCTGTTTTTCCCTATTGCTACTCTTCTTCTTCTTCTTTTTAGAGGCCTTAGAAGGGTTTAAATCCTTCTTATCCTGCTCTTTAGTGGCGTTAGAGTCCTTCTTAGGGGTAGGATTAGTTGATTTCTTCTCCTAATCCTTAGAATTTCCCTTATTATTAGAAGCCTTATAACTAAGGATTTTAGCTATAGGGGAGGTCTTATCCCTCTGTTCTTCTAATAAATCTGCCATAAGGAACTGTAAATTTAGGGTATTTACAGGCAGTCCTTATGCCCTAGAAGCTCTAATAGTAAATCTTTGTCTCTTAGCCTAACTAGGAAAGGTCTGCTTTAATGCATTAATATAATGATTTACTTAATTAATAGGGGCGATCTCTACACTACAAAGTTACAGTCTAGCTAGTAAATTATTAAAATTAGCATTAAAAGCCTCTAAAGATCCCTTATAACTTAAAAAGTTTAGGGAATAGTAGCTAGTGTATAGCGTACCACGCTAGATTTTAGCACTCTATGAATACTGCCTAATAAGGACTTTATAGGCTTCTTTAGGGGATTTTTACTAATATATAGCAGCCTATAGTTCTAGTTAATAACTATCTCTTAATATTATTAAAAGAATAGCTTAATTACAGTTAGCTAGGTGGCTTGCTAGGCTTGGATTATCTATAAATTTAGGTAATCCTAGGGCTCTAAATTATATGCTTAGGGCTTGCTTTTACTAATTATAGTTTTTAGGGCCTTTTAGCTTAGCTCCCTCTAGAATAGAGTAAACCTTCTTATTTAGTTCCTTTATAGCACCTATATTAAAGGTAGCTTATAAGTTACTAGAAGGTACGCTTATAGAAGTAGTAGCTAGGTCTTCTTCTAGAACCTTAGTATTTTCTTCCTTAGGTCTATTAGAAGCCTAAAGACCTTATATAATAGTTATAGTTTGCGTTAATTTCTCTAGAAGATTATTAATGCTAGCCTTGTTTTTAATATAATTTTCTTTGCTATGCCTAATAAAATTAGATAAGGTCTTGCCTTATTATTTAATTTAACTTTATAGGTGCAAAGTACTAGCCTAAATAGCTAGTTAACCTTTTATATCTATCCTACTAGGGTCCCTAGGGGGGCTAGAAGACCCTATAGTAGGGGCCTTACCCTTATAACTAGGTGGTGCTATCTTCTAGTTGCTGTGTTAAATCTCTAAATTTATTCCTATTGTAAATAACGCGCGCTAGAAATTGCTTGTGTTGTAATCTAGTTGCGTACGTAAATTATATAGCGGGGCCGTTTAAGAGGGCAGCCCTTAGGTCTAAAAAGTGAGTCTTTAGTATATACGGGCAGAAAAATGGCGGAGAAGAATCTCCACGAGGAAAATTTTTTCTTAACACTAAGTAATAGGAATTGTAAATAATAGGTATTACAGAAGCCACAACGCAACGTAACGTAATGTATAGTGCGTGTAACGTAATGTAATAGGTTAAAAAGCCTAGTATATAATATACTAGATATCCAATAATTTCAGAAGGATATAGCGTATTTACTGTTATAGATAATATTAAATATAACGGTCGCAATAGTGAATAGAATTACTAAAAGGGTTATGGTTATAACTAGATAGTTATAGGTTGCAATGTGGTGGTTACGGGTGCGGCTATAGTTGATTTTTAATACTAAGGGTCTGATGTTGCAATGCGTGGCGCTAGTAGATAAAAAGCTTTAACTTCTAGTGGTTTCCTTCGTAATCTTAAGAGCCTATAGGTATAGTAGGTAGTAACTATACCCAAAATCAAGCAGTAATCGCAGTAGAATAACGCAGTAATGTAGTAATCTATAAGCCTTCTAGGCTTATAACCTATTAAAAATAGGAAGGGAATCTAACTAGAGGGATAGGAAGACCTCCCTAGTAGATTCTAGTGCGGCGGCTTCTAGATTTACTAGATTATAGCGTATTCTGCAAGATATAGAGCTTTAATAGTTAAATATAGTTAATTCCTAACTAGTACAGACAATCTAATAAGCAATAAGAGAATTTCTAGTCCCCTTATAGACCTACCAACCGTATCGGAGGATCTAGGTCACTAGAGAGGTCTTAGGAGCTACTTTTTATTTTCCGCAAAACCTATTTATATAGGAAAAATAAAAAATCAACTCACGGCCATATAAACTAGCTGCCTAGGTAGCCTAACTAAGCATTTTAGTATATAACCCTATTAATAAAATATACCATTAAATCCAGAAAAATTCAAGGATTCGAATAGTATGCATTAGCCTTTTATACAACTACTAGTTGCCTAGTTACAGTCGATTTTAGCTTCCCTATAGGGTAACCTAGTCGGCTTAGTCATACAAGCCTGTGGGTTAGTTGTGGGAACGTAGGTCATAACAAACAACGCTGCAAGCAACGCTCGTAACCAACGTTGCAACAACGCAACAAGGCAACTAGTAGGCCTATAAAATAGTGTTATAAATAGCATTATTTTAACACTATAGAGTATAGCACCTAAGATAGATCTAGCTAGTCCTAATATATTAATATTACCTAAGAAGTTATTAGACTTTGCAAACCTCTTTAATAAGGCTAAGGCTAATAGACTACCCCCCTATAAGGGCTCTCTTAATTACTATATATACCTATATAAGAACCTAGATAGCTCTAAGCTAGCACTCCTATAGGGACTATTCTATAACATACTATAGGACTAGCTCCTAGAGGTTTAGCGCTAGATTATAGACTTAATAGATTAGGGCTAGATTTATACTAGCTCTTTATTAGCTATAGCCCCTATTCTCCTTATTAAAAAGGCTAATAAGGGTTAGCGTTTTTATATAAACTACTATACCTTTAATAAGATAATAGCATAGGATTATTACCCTCTCTTACTAATTAAGGAGATACTATAATTCCTATTCTAAGTATACTAGTTTACTAAAGTAAATATTTATATAGTGTTTTATAAACTATAAATAGCTAAGGGTAAGGAGTACCTTATAGTATTTTATATAAGGTTTAGCCTATTTAAGTAGCTAGTTTACCCCTTTAGCCTAGCTAGCGCCCTAATAACCTTTTAGCGCTATATTAATTAATCCTTAGGGAATGCATTAAGGGACTTTATTATAGCTTACTTTAATAATATATTAGTTTACTTAGGGGGGTTAAGAAAAGACTATATAGCTAAGGTTTAGTTAGTTTTAGGCTACCTAAGGGCTATAGGCTTATACCTAGATCTTAATAAGTTAATATTTGCTATGAAAGAGGTCTAGTACCTAGGATATATTATTATAGTAAGACACTTAGTTTACCTAGATCCTACAAAGGTTATAGCTATAAGGGAATAGGTAGCACCTATAAAATTATAAGGGGTCTATAGCTTCTTAGGATTTATAAATTTTTACTATAACTTTATTAGGGACTTCTCTAAGCTAGCTACCTTACTTATATAGCTTATAAAGAAGAATATCCCTTTCTAATAAGGACTAGAAAAGGATAAGGCCTTTAAGAGGCTAAAAGCTATGTTTATTATATATTTAGTGCTAGTATAATAGGACTTAGACTGCCCTATAGTAGTAGAAGCTAATTATTTAGGTATAGCTCTTAGTAAAGGCCTCTTATAATAAGGCCCTAATAATATCTTATATCTAGTTACTTACTATTTCACTAGTCTTATATCCTTATAAAAGAACTATATAATTTATAATAAGGAATTATTAGCTATTATCTTATATCTTAAGGCATAGTTAGCAAAGCTTTAGGGTATATCCTATTTATTTATAATCTATACTAATTATAAGAACCTAGAATACTTTATAACTCCTTAACTTATATTAGAGAGATAGGCCTAGTAGGTAAATACACTTATACTATTTAACTTTTACCTTTACTATAGGCTTAGTATATAAGCTTAATACCTAAATGCCCTTTCCTAAAGGGAATAGGATTAAAGTAAGTTAGCCTTAAGGATAAGGTAAATCTTATAACCTATTACTATTATATAACTCTTACTATTACTAGTTATATAAGGGGATAGCTCTAAACTAGCACTATATATACTACTACTAGTAAGAGAGGCTCTCTTTACCTTTAAATACCTCTAGACCTTATAAGACTAGGCTATTATATTAGACCTTATATATAGTATTTAATTAAAAGCTATATAGGAAGGGGCTTAGAAGTTTCCCCCTAATATACTAATAAGGGAATAGATTATAGATTACTCTATAAGTATATATAAGGCGCTTTAGTTTTAGGGCTATACTTAGATTCTAGCTTAGAAACCCCTTATAATAACCCTTATATAATAATGCTATAACTTACTAGTAGTAAGACACCTAGGCTATAATACTATATTTTAGATTTTATAATAGTAGTTTTATTAGGATAGGATATTATAGGATATTACTTAGTTTATTTATAACTATTACTACTTTAGTAACTATAAGAGCTATTAATAGTAGTAAGGCTTACTAAAACCCTTACTAATCCCTAATTAGTTTTAGTCTTAGATTTCTATTAACTTTATAATAGACTTACTAGTAGTGTTCTTAAAGAAGCTATAATACCTTATAGTTATTACTAATAGACTCTTAAAGTTTATATAGCTAAAAGCTATAACCTTTATTAAGGCTAAGGAGTATGCAAAATAATTTAAAATAGTCTAGTAAAGGTTCTAAGGATTTCCCTAATCTATTATTATAAACTAAGGGTTAGACTAGCTAGGGAAATTCTAGATAATATTATACTCCCTAGTTAGGATTAATTAGTTACTTTTTATATTATATTACCTATAGACTAATAGTAGTATAGAGTAAGTAAACTAGGAAGTATAGGTAATATTATATATAATAGTCTCCTTCTTATAGCTTAATTAGCTAGAATATCTAGCTACTTACTAGCTTATAATTAATAATAGGTTTTCTTTAGTAATAGGGGTAAGCCTAAATAAATTACTATATAAATATAACTTAAAGCTGTTAAGGCTTCTAGGCCACATGTGAATAGAACAGGGTAATAGTATGGATAAGTAGCAGCTAAATAGCTAAAGCTAGGTGGTAATGCTTAAGGGTTTTAATCTCTAGCCTCCCACATTCTCTGTGTGTAACCTTTGCCTAAATACCCCCTTTACGCTTATATAACTAGCTTATAGTAACCTTATAGCTAGGGCGCTATAAGTTCTAAGTAAGTCCTACTATACATAATGCTATTACCTCTATTACCTATGTTACTCTATAGCCTCTATAACCCTAATATAGTACCCCCTTTACTTTATAATCACCCTTAATTATACTTACTACCTAGTTAGTATAAACTTGCTATTTTAAACTTCCTATATAATTCTTACCTTATATATCCTAATGTAAGACATAGGGAGATAATAGCCCTATTAATAATAGGTCTAGCTATTATTCCCTACCTTACCTATAAGCTCTTAGTTATAATACGGTTATAGCTATAGAGTTACTTTATAAATACTTATATTCTTATTCCTACTAGTCCTACAAAAGTAAATACCCTATATTATATTTCCTTATTAGCTAAAAAGGATAGGGTATTAGACACTATATATTAGGGTGTATTTAATTATAAGTTCTAGCGAAGTTACTATAAGCTTGCTAGGTATATATAGTTAGCTATAACTTTAGGTATTAATAGCTATAACGCTAGCTTTTTAACCTATAGCTTACTTTCGCTACCTGCGTAGATTACTTAAGAGGTCTATAGTTAATATAAAAAAGACTAAATTTCCCTTTCTTTTTCTCTTCCTTTTCTCCTTATCCCTCTTACTTTTTAATATTAAATTTATAAGTTAGCCTTACTAGCCTTATAGTAACGTTCTTACTGCTACTGCCTAGTAATTACTAATATTACCTAGAGTCTTCCTTCTTATTATCTTATTATCTCTTTACTTCTTATAGTTAGTATTATAGTTAGTATCTTACTGCTTTACTCCTTACTTACTTACTACTAACTTATAGATAGGTTATAATATCTTCTATCTACCTAATAACTCTAGGACCCTTAGTGCCTGCCCTAGAAAAATCCCCTTATAAGAGGGCTTTATATGCTTTAAAAATATCTATATAAGTTTACCTCTTATTTATAGTATTATAGCTACTAACTTACTAAGTAGTATAATTAAAATTCCTTACCTTTGCTATAGTTAGTAAGTAGTAATCTAGTAAATTACCCCTAAAGATAATAGAGCTAAACCTTAGTATATTATAAATAGGAAGCTAATTCCTAATAAGTGCTATTATTCCCCTAGTATAACTAAGCTACTTCTCTCCTACTCTTATAATACTAACTTAGGATAAGTAATTCCTTAAAGTACGCTTATTATATAAAAAATAATAAAATATATACTAGTGTAAGTGCCCCTTTAAGGCCACTACTCTTAGCTAGCTAACCTATTATTAGTATCTTATAAGAATTATAATACTCTATTATAAGTTCTTTAAGGTTATAAAGGAGGTTCCTAATAGTACCTATTACTATCTATCCCTAGTAAGATTATTAATTCTAGTAACTTAGTTAGAGCTAACTTATTACTAGGCTCTAGTGCGCGTAAAATATAAATTACATAATGCTTTCCTTACTATAAAGAATACAAATTACTATAGGAGAGTTTATTAGGCCTATCTAACTATAAAAGCCGCTTATAAGGTAAATACTAATAAGTAAGTAATAATATTATAGCTATTTAATACTACTAACCTTAAGGTCTAAATTAATATTACTAATAGCTTACGCTTTATAGCTTAAAATACCCCTATAGTAAGTCCTATTATCTCTAGTATAGCTTTTACTTTACTAACTTATAGCTAGTTTATAGCATATGCTTTATAGCTCCCTATATACATTAGCCTCTCTAAGCTCCCTAAAGAGCTCTATTCCTTTATTTATAGGGATAAGGAGAGGTTCTCTAATAATAAAGCTCCTATAGCTACTATAAAGAAAAATATAGTAGTAAATATAATAATAGAGTAATAGGTGCTTAGTAGCTATATAGTAGTTTACTTTAAGAGAATATAACTTTTTTATATTATAAAATTTTATATATTAAATTACTAAAGTAATAATATCTCTATAGACTAGCTACTTAATTACTACTTATAATTATTTATAATATCCCTTATAATAAAATCTCTTTTTAATACCTATAAATTCTCTAAGCTATTATAGCCTTTCTATTTTACTAAGAATTTCCACTGTTTTCTATTATACTAATATAAGATAATTCTCTTAACCTTAAACTCTTCTTTATTTTCTTTAATATTATCTTATAGCAAGGATATATTTATATAGCTAGTAGGATCCCCTCTAAATAGTTTAAGGCTTATAATATTAAACACATTATAAAGCCTTAAGCTAGCTAGTAATTATAATTAATAGGCTAAGCTATAATTTCTAACTACTTTCTTGATTTTATAGGGCCCTAGGTACTTAGCTATAAGCTTTTAGCTTAGTTATCTTAGGTTAATATTCTTAGTAAATAGTAAAATATAGTCCCTAACCTTAAACTCTATTAGCATTCTCTTATAATTATAATACTTCTTTTACTATACTTATATATTATAAAGTAGTTACTTAATCTCTAAGTATCTTTATCTTAATTCTAAGACTCTATTTTCTACCTAGTTATTTACTAAGCTAGGTATTAGGATAGCCTAATGTAATCCCCTTAGGTTATACCCTTATAGCGCCTTTACTAGCGTTAGGCTATAACTACTATACTTGCTTATATTATAGGCAAACTATACTATTAGCAAATATTCTACCTAATTATCCTATTTAGCGTATATATAGGCTCTTAGATAATGCTTAAGAACCTAGTTTAATTACTTTATTTACCTATTTATTTAAGGATAAAATATAGTGCTTAGTTACTACTTTATTGTAATAAGGTAGTAAAAAGTCCTCTAGAATCTACTAGTAAATATTAACCTATAGTTTATAATAATACCTTTTAGGGCGCTATAGTCTTTAAAAATATTTTTAAGAAACACTATAGTAAGGCTATTATTAGTTAGGCATGTAAACACTAGTATATAAATACTATACTTTAAGAATTAGTTTATAATAACTAAAATCACATTATATAACTAAAACTTCTAATCCTTTACTAGTAGTAAGCCTATAATAAAGTCTATTAATAATTCTTAGAAGGGGCAATTAGGCACTAGTAATATAGCTAACTTACTATAAGGTTTATATAACCTTAGCTTTAAAACTTAATAATTAATATAAGACTAGATATATGCCTTAATGTCTTTCTTTATTAATAGCTAGTAATACTAGCCTATAATATAATAAAGGGTCTTACTAACCCCCTAATAGCCCGCTATAGGATTATTATAGGTTAATAGTAAAATTTCTTTTTATAATCCTAATAGGATAAAAACATAATTTTTATATATTAGTAACTTAGAGAATCTTATAGTCTATGTCTATAGCTCTCTAGCCTCTAGCTTAGAGAGACTAATTAACTATAGTCCTAACGCACTAAAGTTACTACTTATTAGTAATAACTTCCGCTATATAATAAAGGCATTCCCTTACTATGCTTCTAATAATAAGACTTAAATTAAGGCTTCTAATTCCACTACCTTACTCCTAATATTAGAGTTAAACTTAGAAAAGGTTCTCTAAACCACTAAGATTCTTATTATAACACTACTATAGCCTAGTAGCTCTTTAGTAGCGCTCTTAGATAAATTAACTAACCTAGTAAAGATTAATATAGTAAAGGTTCTCTTACTTACTATTACTTTTATAGATATAGTAAAGATTAATATAAAAGAGGTTCTCTTACTTACTATTAGGTAGTTTACCTTAATACTACTATAAGTATATAGCTTCCTAGTAGCACTCTTAGACTTTTTAACTAGCGTAGTAAAGGTTAATATAGTAAAGGTTAACTTACTTACTATTGCTTCTATAGGCCTAGCAAAGATTAATATAAAAGAGGTTCTTAAACTAGCTAGTAAGGTTTAATTACTATAATCCTATAGCTTTATTACTACACGCTCTAGCCTTTTACCTAGCCTAGTAGAGATTAATATAAAAGAGATTCTCTTACTTACTATTAGGGTTATTACTTTACTATTAAGGGGTAGTAAGTATAGATATAGGGTACTTACTAAGTTACTATTACTCTTACACTACTTCTTAACTATAAACCTAATACACTATAGATATACCTAACTAGTAGTTAAGCTATTACTAATATAGTGCCTCTATAGCCTAATAGTAGTAAACTTAGTAAGGAAGGTTAGTAACTAAGATATAAAAGCCTTAGCCTTCCTTTTCTTACTAATATAGTCTAACCTTTATAATAAAGGATTAGTAAGATTTAGCTTCCTTACCTAATATTTAATAGTAAAGTTAAATAGGCATAGCTTATCTAATATAGTAACCTAATAACTAGTTAGCTTAGGCTTTATTATAAGGTACTTAAAATTTAGGTAATCTATAATTATAGTAACTAGGTACGCTAAGTAAGCAAGGTAGTGCCTCTAAGTCTAAAAAGCCTCCTAAATTACTAGTAGCTCTATATCTAGTGTTATATAGCGTAATTTAGCGTCCTTTAATTTTCTTAATATAAACGCTATAGGGTGCTAGTAACCTAGCACTAATATTATAAGGATAGCTCTAATTACATATCTAGAGGCATTAGTCTTTACTTATAGTAATAATATTAGATTAAAGTAAACTAAAATTAAAGCCTCCTAGAATAGCTTTTATAGTTCCCTAAACACTACTAGCTTACTATTATCTAGCTTAAAATTCGCTAGTTAGTTCCCTTATAGGTAGTTTATTAATAGGATAACTATTTTGCTATATAACTTAATAAAACACCTATAAAACCTAGTAAAGCTAAGGAAAGATTAGATATTAAATACATAGATAGGTATTAGCTATGTTATAATTACCTCTACCTTACTTAGGTCTATTAAGATTCCTTTTAGTAAGATTATATAACTAAGGAATTTAACCTCCTTAATAGAGAATTAGCACTTATCTAAATTAATAAAAAGGTTAGCCTTTTAAAATCTCTTAAGGATCTTTTTAATATTACCCTTATACTTTAAGATCTTATAGCTAAATATTAGGGTATTATTAAGGTAAATAATATAAATAAGGTTATTAAGGCTTTCTAAAGCTTTATTAATATACTCTTAGAAGAATACTAGCGCGTTAATAAGCCTAAATAGCATTATAAGATACTTAAAGTAACTATATTTACACTAGAAGGCTATTTTCTACTTATTACCCTTATGGATATATAGCTAATAGTATGTATCTTTAAGGTCTAACTTTATGAAAATCTTTACACCCCCTAGTTAATCTAAGATTTCTAATATTAGGGGTAAAGAGGCCTTATCTTTAACTATAATCTTATTAAGGCCCCTATAATTTACATATAGTTATAGCTTTCCCCCTTTTTTTAGCATAAAAAGGATTAGGGCGCTTACTAGGCTAATAGATCTTTAGATCTACCTACGTTCCTATGTAGT
This sequence comes from Epichloe amarillans, assembly GCA_024072835.1. Taxonomy (NCBI): domain Eukaryota; kingdom Fungi; phylum Ascomycota; class Sordariomycetes; order Hypocreales; family Clavicipitaceae; genus Epichloe; species Epichloe amarillans. The sequence continues at coordinate 83,444 of CP099637.1, read as the reverse complement.
TACTAGGTACTTATAAAGCACCTATAACTCTTTCTTAGCTAGGTTATATATTAGACCTTATAGCAGTGCTTTTCCTTCTTCTAATTTAATAGTATATATATAGCTACCTAAGCTAGGAAAGGTACTAGCCTTTTTATTTAAAAACATATTTTTAAACTCCTTATAAGCTTCTAGAAGTTTCACTTTCTTAGGTTTATTAGCTAGTTCTATTATTACACTATTACTACTTCCTTTATCTTTATTTACTATAAGTCTAATAGTAGCTACATATTTTGTCAAGCGGAAAACAACACCCCAAAAGACACGATGCTAGCCCACGGTTGCAAGTAGCGCTGTAGCTTACACATAACAAGAGGGGTTAATTGTCTTGTTAATATTAATCACAATAACGGCTAGAGATATCTTATTATGTAGAGATACTCTAGATCAAATAGTCTATTAGATTGGAAGTGCTATCTTAATTAAATAAGGGGAAATAATCTTAGTTTATCTTATTATAAGCTTAGGTATTTTCTTAGTAAAACTTAGTAAAACTTAAGGGTGGAATTAAGAATCTCGTGGTGTGTGTGTCCTCGAAAAGAATCTAGCTATAGGCAGTCTCTTTATAGATTAAATAGTCCCCTTACTTAGATAACTAATATTATTATCCCTTGTTGTGTTATCCATCTCAATGATCCCTAGCGCTTGTCATCGTGATCGCGTGTTTTCTAGGCGCGCATCTTATGGCACACAATATCTAATTATATATATTACCTATAGGTTAAGTACTACTATAATAAATATATATTTTACTACTTTTTAACTATCCTATAACCCTACTACTAATAAGATATATTCCTTTATTATAGGGTATCTCTAAAGTCTATCTTTCTAAGATATTATTATAGGCTTATACTCTCTTACCTAATTAACTCCTAAAACTAATTTTTTACTACTATTAGTAATATAGTAGCTAAGTTAGTATATCTTTATATAGCCTATACTATCCCTAACTAATACTATTTTCTTTAAAATCCCTTAATATAGTATAATATTACCTAACACACTCTTAAGCGTATTATTATAAGGTTACACTTTTAACTAATTAAGGTCTATTAGTATATTAGGGTAAATTAAGGAATATATAGCGCTAGGGTTAAATAGCATTAGTATTACTACCTAGTGGTTATCTTAATATAACTTAATATCTATATAAATTTATAGGTCCTAGAGACTATTCTTATTAGGTTAAGTTATATTAAGAGCGTCTTCCTAGGGTTTTACTATACTAATTAGGGTCTTATTTATATTTAAGTAACTCCTAGCCTACTTAGTGCTAGCTTAGTGTATCTTAGTAATATAAGTGTTTTTTTAGTAAATACTATAGTCTAGTTTAGTGCACCTAGTTAATAGGTAGCCTAGTTTCCTATACTTATAATAGACTAGTAAGCCTCTTACTCCTATATAGTATTCTTTCTATAGCTCTTTTTCTAAAAACACTAAGCGGTTTTTTCTTTTCTATTAGTTACCTCCTTAGTTACCTCCTTAGTAGCCTTTATAAGGGATCCCTTTCTCTTCCCTAGTTACTACTTTTACCTTCTTTCCTTAGCTAATAAGGTAGTTCTAACTTATAGGGTACTCTTAGCTAAATACCTACTTCTTTATAGTGCTATTTAGGCACTATATAAACTAAGTAATTCTTAAAGGTTTAGGCATAGGCTTAGGTAATTTTACCTTTACCTTCCCTTAGACTTTAATAAAAGTTTAGAATAACTAATCCTTACCTTAGTAAAGGGTTAGTAGTATTCCTATAGCTTTTAGGTAGTAACTATCTTTATTTATTCCTCTAGTTTTTAGCTATTAAATAAACTTTACCTAAGTATAGCTTTAGTAATCTATATAACTATTTATAGTAGTAAAGTATATTTACTATTACTTTACCTTATTTACTAGGTAGCTACTAGTATATATAACCTTTATTATATTATTAGTAAATATATTTTAATTTATAGTAAAGGTTATATTTAAATTTACTAAGAATATCTATAGGTTTTTATAGGTATCCCCCTTATATATAAAAGCTTTTAGCTATATCTTTACTATACTATATTTATAAAGTCCTAGTAAGGGTAGTACTTCCTAGGGAATAGGGGTAGTATCTTAGGTAAAAGGTATTTATAAGGTAGGAGTAAGGCCTTTATTAGTGTTAACTAATTAGGGAGAGGTATTTACTTCCTATAAATTTTTCTATAGCTATTTAAGTTTTTACCTCTTTTAAGTAATTTATAGCTATATCTTTACTTATATAAGGCTATAGTTTAATATAGCTTCCTTACTATTAATAATAAGCTCTAATATATAGGAATTCTCTAGTATAGTTAAATAAGAAGACTTATATTCTAAAAGTAAGTTCTAATCTATAGGTATACCTTTATATAGTATATTTGCTTTAGAGTTATTAGTACCCCTTAAGTAAGTATTTATTCTTTATAGTGCTAATATTCTTACCTTACTAATAGCCTATTACCCTAATAGGAAAGAGAGATTAACTTATTAAGGCTTCTAGGCTAGATATAAATAAAATAGGGTAATAGTATAAATAAGTAGTAGCTAGATAGCTAAAGCTAGGTAATAATACTTAAGGGTTTTAATCTCTAGCCTCCTATATTCTCTATATATAACCTTTGCCTAAATACCCCCTTTACGCTTATATAACTAGCTTATAGTAACCTTGTAGCTAGGGCGCTGCGAGTTCTAAGTAAGTCCCACTATACATAATGCTATTGCCTCTATTGCCTATGTCGCTCCGTAGCCTCCACGACCCTAACAAAAGCTAATTTAGTTATAACTAGACTATTTTGCTTCTATAATATCTCCTAAGGGATAGGCTATATATTTCCTAGAGAACTTATAAGAAGGTACCCTTTTAGTATAAGCTATAATAGCTTATATTTAATAAAGGCAGTAGGATATAATCTTAGCTTTTTAATATCTAGTAAAATAGTTTTAGGTTAGAGATAAGGTATAGCTTTTACTTAAGAATATTAAGATAAACTGCCCCTTATAGAAACTTAACTAGGTTATAGTAAAGTATATAGTTATTAATATACTAATATTACTTATAGTATAGTTAGATATCCTAAGGGGTATTTACCTAGTTTTCTATATAAACCTTATTAAATAGGCTATAAAGGACCCTTTTCCTAGTTAAAAGCTTATAGACTTCTATCTAGGGCTAGAATAAGTCCTAGTAAAGGATAATAATAAACTTATAAAAAAATACTAAGTTAAATAGATCTTAGTAGCTTAAAATGCCTTAGGCTAAGGTAAGAGGCATAATATCCTAGTTAAGTAAGTAAGTTATATATAGCTAATATAGGAACTACTAGAAAGTATAATATAGATATAAGCCCTTAATAAGTTTAAAGTAAAGTAAGGAGATATATATTATAATAATAAACTAAATTAATTATAGACTATATATCTATTAAAGGAGACTTCTTCTAGTATATAAGGCATACCTAACCTAAACCTAGCTAATTCCTTATAGTTACTAAAACATATCTAAATCCCCTTATCCCCTATAGTATAAGGGTTACTTAGACTAAGGGTTAGTTAGGCTATTAGTAAGGCTATTATTATTAGATAAGATAGTAACTAGTGTTACCTTATGTTTAATAAGGATATAACCTATACTATATTAGGTACTATAGCTACTATAGCTAGCACTATAGCTACTATAGCTATTACTATTGTTTTAAATAGTAAGAGTAAAATAGTAGTTAAGGAGCGTAAAGTAAGTATAGGCTAGGGATAGCATATTATTAGATTAACTTTTATTAGGGGAGGACTAGTAAGTAATAATAGTTAAGGAAGGATAGCTATTACCTATAGTATAATTAGCATAATAATTAGTTAGACCTAGAATAGATTTAAGTTAGGAGTGCTCTTAGCACTAATATAAAGGCAAATTATTACTAGCTTTAATAAGTTACTAGTAGCCCTAGGTGCTACTATAGTAATAAGGGGAGAGTGCCTTAAGAAGGCATATAAATTAATTATAGAATTCTTAATATATAGAATTTAGCTTATAAATAATCTATTAGTTTTATTAGAATAAAATGCTAGTAACTTACTATATAAAGCTACTTATGCTATAGCTACTAGTAGGATTACTATTACTAAGGGGAATAACCTTAAGCCTAGTTATATTTATAGTAAGAGTGTTATAAAAGGGGGGGGGCCTAAGGGTAAAGTAAATAGGTGCTAGATTAAATTAAGCCTAATTTAGGAGCGTATTTTATTAGCTTATAAGGGCGTAAAACTATTAGGAGAGGACTAGTATTTTCTTTTTAGTAGTTAGAGTCCTTTTAACCCTAGGTATAATAATATATATACCTATAGTAATTATAGCCTTAAGATCCTTAAGGTAATAATAAAGCTATAGGTTAGTAAATAAAAACCTAGTTAACTAGACATAGGTTATATATTATTACTAATATAGGGGATAGGACTTATTACTTTTAGGGGGGTAATAGTTTAATATACTTATAGTAAGGTATTACTTAATATAAGGCCTATAGGGCTAAAAAAGAGCGTAAGGGGTAGTATATACCTTATTATCTAAGTCCCCCTTTATAAGGAACTTACTAATAGACCTAGCTATTAGCATAATAAGGGTAGTAAGTAATATAGTAGTAGTAGTAGTTAATAAGGTAGTAGTAGCTAAAGCTTAAGTAAACCTATAAGTATTTATTTTATAATAAGGTATATTTATTATAAGTCTAATAAGGGAATAATAGTTATTTAGAATAGTAGGATAAAAAGAAGTAATAGTATTATAATATTTAAAAAATATTTTTAGTGTAAGGAAGTTAAAGTTATAGGATAAAAAATAAGTAGTAAGTAGTAAGTAAGGGAATAAATAAGTAGGGGTAAGGGTAGTGTTATTATAATAATAATATAGGGCTAGAAGAACGCGTTATATATCCTACCTAGATCTATAGTTAAAATAATAAGCACCTATAATATATTAGAAAGGGTAAGCACTTATATTAACTATAGGTAAGGGAAAAAGAAAGGGAGGAGTAAGGGTATATATAAAGGCTTAGGCTTTGCCTAAGTATTTATATAGTGTATATAAGTAAGGATTGTCTTATATAGGTAAGGATATAGAAAAGAGGGCTTATATAAGGTAGTTAGGGGGTATAAGGGGCCTTAGTAAGGATAGGTTTCTTACCTTTCTCTATCCTCTCCTTAAGTTTCTTAATACTATATTAACGCCTTATCGCAGCCGCCTAGGGGCTAGTCTATAACACTATAGCACCTCTAGTACTAATTTTTAGTAATAACTAAGGCGCTATTATAACTACTAATAACCCTGCTCTTTATAGCAAAATAAAGCATACCCTACTAAAATTTAACTATACTAGAGAAAAGGTATAGAAGGGTATAGCTAAGGTTATTTACATTAACACTAAAGAGATGCTTGCAGATAGTTTAACTAAGCCCCTGCCTAATAATAAATTTCAACAATTTATCTAACTATTAGGTCTTATAAATACAAAGGCCTAGTTTAAAACTAACTAAAAAGTCGAAAAAACCGAAAAATTAACAAAAACACTGGAATTACGCCGAAAAGTTATCGATTTAACTACCCCGTGGCGTAGTGGTTACACGCTGTGGAGACCTGTTTGGGTCGCAGGTTGTGGGTTCAAATCCCACACGGGGCACAATTTTAGAGGTCTTGGTCACGCCTCTAAGATTGAACCAATCGCGGGGCGAGGAAAAGTGGGTCTAGCCGGGGCCCCACTTTTCCTTGCTTTGCAAGCGAATTAAACAAGCTACTTCGCTATATAAATTAGCTAGGATACCCAGAGCTCTAGGGTTTCAATTTGAGCTAGGGTTTGCAACTATATTGCATAATTAGGGGTTTGGGAACCAGATTGTAGAAGACGGGGATAGTTGGATAGGAGAATATCGTTGTAAGCAATAGTAGCTTAGGTAACAAACATACACGAGTTGGAACCATGTACGTAGTCATAACATATCGTTAGTAGGTTTTTCACCTAACTAGGCAACTAGCTAGTTATCTAGTTATCTAGATAACTAGCAACCTAGTACGGTTTTCCTACTACAAAGCAAATACCATCGCAGGAGTACTAGTAAATAGCATAAAATTGCTATCTAGCGTAAATACATATATATCGATTTAACTGTTTTTAGTCTAAAAGTTATTGGATTTATTATTGAATTTATAGTTAACTTAGATATCTATTAAAGAGCTAAGTCTAGGTATTAAATTAGTTACCTTATACTTTTCTAGAGGGAGTGCTAAAATAATGCTATTTATAGCACTATTTTATAGGCCTACTAGTTGCCTTATTGCGTTATTATAACGTTAGTTACGAGCGTTGCTTGCAGCGTTATTTGTTGTGACCTACGTTATTCCCATAACTAACCCGCAGGCTTGTATAACTAAGCCAACTAGGTTACCCTATAGGGAAGCTAAAATCGACTATAACTAGGTAACTAGTAGTTATATAAAAGGCTAATGTATACTGTTTAAATCCTTGAATTTTTCTGGATTTAATAGTATATTTTATTAATAGGGTTATATACTAAAATGCTTAGTTAGGCTACCTAGGCAGCTAGTTTATATAGCTATAAGTTAATTTTTTATTTTTCCTATATAAATAGGTTTTGCGGAAAATAAAAAGTAGCTCCTAAGACCTCTCTAGTAACCTAGATCCTCTAATACGGTTAGTAAGTCTATAAGAGGACTAGAAATCCTCTTATTGCTTGTTAGACTATCCGTTAGCTAGGAATTAACTGTATTTAACTATCAAAAGCTCCTAATCTTAAAGAATAAGCTATAATCTAGTGAATCTCGAAGCCGCCGCATTAGAATCTAGTAGGGAGGTCTTCCTATCCCTCTAGCTAGATTCCCTTCCCATTTTCAATAAGAATGTAAGAGGCTAGAGATTAAAACCCTTAAGTATTACTACTTACCTTTAGCTATCTAGCTACTACTTATCTATACTATCACACTGTTCTATCCATTCCGGCCTAGAAGCCTTGACATATAAAGGCTATAGAGTAATATAGGTAATAGAGGCAATAGCATTATATATAGTAGGACTTACTTAGGGCTTATAGCGCCCTAGCTATAAGGTTACTATAAGCTAGTTATATAAGCGTAGAGGGGGTATTTAGGCGAAGGTCGCACACATAGAATATAGGAGGCTAGAGATTAAAACCCTTAAGCATTACTACTTACCTTTAGCAATTTAGCTACTACTTATCTATACCATTACCCTGTTCTATCCATTCTAGCCTAGAAGCCTTAACATAAAGTAATAGAGGCTATAAAGGCATTAGTATTATATATAAAAAAACTTACTTATAGCTTATAGTTGTTAAAATAATGCTATTTATAGCACTATTTTATAGGCCCACTAGTTGCCTTGTTGCGTTATTGCAACGTTAGTTACGAGCGTTGCTTGCAGCGTCTGTTGTGACCTACGTTCCCATAACTAACCCACGGGCTTGTATGACTAAGCTAACTAGGTTACCCTATAGGGAAGCTAAAATCGACTGTTACTAGGCAACTAGTAGTCGTTTAAAAAGCTAACGTAAACTATTCGAATCCTTGAATTTTTCTGGATTTAATAGTATATTTTATTAATAGGGTTGTATACTAAAGTGCTTAGTTAGGCCACTTAGGTAGCTAGTTTATATAGCTATAAGTTGATTTTTTATTTTTTCCTATATAAATAGGTTTTGCGGAAAATAAAAAGTAGCTCCTAAGACCTCTCTAGCGATCTAGATCCTCTAATATAGTTAGTAAGTCTATAAGGGGACTAGAAATCCTCTCATTGCCTATTAGATTGTCTGTACTAGCTAGGAATTAACTATATTTAACTATTAAAGCTCTCTATCTTATAGAATACGCTATAATCTAGTAAATCTAGAAGCCGCTACACTAGAATCTACTAGGAAGGTCTTCCTATCCCTCTAGTTAGATTCCCTTCTATTTTAAATAGGTTATAAGCCTAGAAGGCCTATAGATTACTATATTACTGCGTTATTTTACTGCGATTACTGCTTAATTTTAGGTACTAGTTACTACCTACTATACCTATAGGCTCTTAAGATTACAAAGGAAACCACTAGAATTTAAAGCTCTTTATTTACTAGCGCCACGCATTATAACATTAGACCCTTAGTGTTAAAAATTAACTATAGCTACACCTATAACCACTACATTACACCTATAACTATCTAGTTATAACTATAACCTCTTTTAGTAATTCTATTCACTACTATAACTATTATATTTGATATTATTTATAATAGTAAATATGCTATACCCTTTAAAATTATTAGACATCTAGTATATCTATACTAGGCTTTTTAACCTATTACATTACGTTATATACACTATACATTACGATACGTTACGTTATAGCTTCTAATCTACCTATTATTTATAATTCCTATTACTTAGTGTGAAAAAAAAATTTTCCTTGCGGAGATTTTTCTTTACTCTTTTTCGGCCTATACATACTAAAGACTTACTTTTTAGACCTAAGGGCTACCCTTTTAAATGGCTTTACTATATAATTTGCGTACGTAACTAGATTATAATATAAGCAATTTCTAGCGCGCGTTATTTGCAATAGGAATAAATTTAGAGCTTTTACATAGGGATTCTTTTTAAGATTTAGAGAATAGCACTACCTAATTTTAAGGGTAAGGCACTTACTATAGGTCCTTCTAGCCCCCCTAGGGACCCTAGTAGGATAGATATAGAAGGTTAACTAGCTATTTAGGCTAGCACTTTACACCTATAAAGTTAAATTAAATAATAAGGTAAGACCTTAGCTAATTTTATTAGGCATAGCGAGGAAGATTATATTAAAAATAAGGCTAGCATGTCAAGGCTTCTAGGCCGGAATGGATAGAACAGGGTGATGGTATAGATAAGTAGCAGCTAGATAGCTAAAGGTAAAGTAGTAATGCTTAAGGGTTTTAATCTCTAGCCTCCTATATTCCATGTGTGCGACCTTTGCCTAAATACCCCCTTTACGCTCACGTGACTAGCTTGTGGCAACCTTGTAGCTAGGGCACTGCGAGCCCTAAGTAGGTCTTACTATATATAATGCTATTGCCTCTATTACCTATATCGCTCTGTAGCCTCTATAACCCTAATATAGTACCCCCTTTACTTTATAATTGCCCTTAATTATACTTGCTGCCTAGTTAGTGCAAACTTACTGTTTTAAACTTCCTATATAATTCTTACCTTACGCATCCTAATGTAAGACATAGGGAGATAATAGCCCTATTAATAATAGGTCTAGCTATTATTCCTTACCTTGCCTATAAGCTCTTAGTTATAATATAGTTATAGCTATAGAGTTGCTTTATAAATACTTATATCCTTATTCCTACTAGTTCTGTAAAAGTAAATACCCTATATTATATTTTCTTATTAGCTAAAAGGGATAGGGTATTAGATACTATACGTTAGGGTGTATTTAATTGTGAGTTCTAGTGAAGTTACTATAAGCTTACTAGGTGTGCGTAGTTAGCTATAACTTTAGCTATTAATAGCTATAACGCTAGCTTTTTAACCTATAGCTTACTTTTGCTACCTATATAGATTACTTAAGGGGTCTATAGTTAATATAAAAAAGACTAAATTTCCTCTCCTTTTTCTCTTCCTTTCCTCCTTATCCCTCTTACTTTTTAATATTAAATTTATAAGTTAGCCTTACTAGCCCTATAGTAGCGTTTTTACTACTACTACCTAGTAGTTACTAATGTTATCTAGAGTTTTCCTCCTTATTATCTTATTATCTCTTTGCTTCTTATAGTTAGTATTATAGTTAGTATCTTACTGCTTTGCTTCCTACTTACTTACTACTAACTTATAAATAGATTATAATGTCTTCTATTTGCCTAATAACTCTAGGACCCTTAGCGCCTACCCTAGAAAAATCCCCTTATAAGAGAGCTTTACGTGCTTTAAAAAAATCTATATAAGTTTACCTCTTATTTATAGTGTTATAGCTACTAACTTACTAAGTAGTATAATTAAAATTCCTTACCTTTGCTATAGTTAGTAGGTAGTAATCTAGTAAATTACCTCTAAAGATAATAAAGCTAAGCCTTAGTATATTATAAATAGGAAGCTAATTCCTAATAAGTATTATTATTCCCCTAGTATAACTAAGCTACTCCTCTCCTACTCTTAAGCTACTAACTTAGAATAGGTAATTCCTTAAAGTGCGCTTACTATACGAAAAATAATAAAATATATACTAGCGTAAGTGCCCCTTTAAGGCCACTACTCTTAGCTAGCTAACCTATTATTAGTGTTCTATAAGAATTATAATACTCTATTATAAGTTCTTTAAAGTTATAAAGGAAGTTCCTAATAGCACCTATTACTATTTATCCCTAGTAAGATTATTAATTCTAGTAACTTAGTTAGAGCTAACTTATTACTAGGCTTTAGTGCGCGTAAAACGTAAATTATATAATGCTCTCCTTACTATAAAGAATGCTAATTACTATAGGAGAGTTTGTTAGGCCTATCTAACTATAGAAGCTACTTATAAGGCAAATACTAATAAGCGCGTAGTAATGTTATAGCTATTTAATACTACTAACCTTAAGGTCTAGATTAATATTACTAATAGCCTACGCTTTATAGCTTAAAATACTCCTATAGTAAGTCCTATTATCTCTAGTGTAGCTTTTACTTTACTAACTTATAGCTAGTTTATAGCCTATGCTTTATAGCTCCCTACTTATATTAGCCTCTCTAAGCTCCCTAAAAAGCTCTATTTCTTTATTTATAGGGATAAGGAGGGGTTCTCTAATAATAAAGCTTCTATAGCTACTATAAAGGAAAATGTAGTAGCGAATGTAATAATAGAGTAATAGGTGCTTAGTAGCTATATAATAGTTTGCTTTAAGAGAATATAACTTTTTATGCTATGAAATTTCGTGTGTTAAATTACTAAAGTAATAATATCTCTGTAAACTAGCTGCTTAATTGCTACTTGTAATTATTTATAATATCCCTTATAATAAAATCTCTTTTTAATACCTATAAATTCTCTAAGCTATTATAGCCCTTCTATTTTACTAAGAATTTTCGCTATTTTCTATTATACTAATATAAGATAATTCTCTTAACCTTAAACTCTTCTTTATTATCCTTAACGTTATCTTATAGCAAGAATATATTTACATAGCTAGTGGGATCCCCTCTAAATAGTTTAAGGCTTGTAATATTAAATACATTATAAAGTCTTAAGCTAGCTAGTAATTATAATTAATAGGCTAAGCTATAATTACTAACTACCTTCTTAATTTTGTAGGGCCCTAGGTACTTAGCTATAAGCTTTTAGCTTAGTTATCTTAGGTTAATATTCTTAGTAAATAGCAAAATATAGTCCCTAACCTTAAACTCTATTAGTATTCTCCTATAATTATAATACTTCTTTTGCTATGCTTATACGTTATAGAGTAGCTACTTAATCTCTAAGTGTCTTTATCTTAATTCTAAGACTTTATTTTCTACCTAGTTATTTACTAAGTTAGGCATTAGGATAGCCTAATATAGTCCCCTTAGGTTATACCCTTATAGTGCCTTTGCTAGCGTTAGGCTATAACTGCTATGCTTGCTTATATTATAGGCAAACTATGCTATTAGTAAATATTCTACCTAATTATCCTGTTTAGCGTATATATAGGCTCTTAGATAATGCTTAAGAACCTAGTTTAATTGCTTTATTTGCCTATCTATCTAGGGGTAAAATGCAGTGCTTAGTTACTGCTTTATTATAATAAGGTAGCAGAAAGTCCTCTAGAATCCACTAGTAAATATTAACCTATAGTCTATAATAATACCTTCTAGGGGCGCTATAGTCTTTAAAAACGTTCTTAAGGAATACTATAGTAAGGCTATTGCTAGTTAGTTATATAAACACTAGTATATAAATACTATACTTTAAGAATTAGTCTATAATAACTAAAATTGTGTTATATAACTAAAACTTCTAATCCTTTATTAGCAGTAAGCCTATAATAAAGTCTATTAATAATTCTTAGAAGGGGCGATTAGGCACTAGTAACGTAGCTAACTTGCTATAAGGTTTGTGTAACCTTAGCTTTAAAACTTAATAATTAACGCAAGACTAGATATATGCCTTAATGTCTTTCTTTATTAATAGCTAGTAATATTAGCCTATAATATAATAGAGGGTCTTACTAACCCCCTAATAACCTACTATAGGATTATTATAGGTTAATAGTAAAATTTCTTTCTGTAATCCTAGCGAAACAAAAACACGATTTTTATATATTAGTAACTTAGAGGATCTTATAGTCTATGTCTATAGCTCTCTAGCCTTTAGCTTAGAGGGACTAATTAACTATAGTCCTAACGCACTAGAGTTACTACTTATTAGTAATAACTTCTGCTACGTAATAAAGGCATCCCTTTGCTACGCTTCTAATAATAAGACTTAAATTAGGGCTTCTAATTCCGCGCTGCCTTGCTTCTAATATTAGAGTTAAACTTAGAAGAGGTTCTCTAAACCACTAAGATTCTTATTATAACACTGCTATAGCCTAGTAGCTCTTTAGTAGCGCTCTTAGATAAATTAACTAACCTAGTAAAGATTAATATAGTAGAGGTTCTCCTACCTACTATTACTTCCGCGGATATAGTAGAGATTAATATAGAAGAGGTTCTCTTACTTACTATTAGGTAATTTACCTTAATACTACTATAAGTATATAGCTCCCTAGTAGCGCTCTTAGACTTTTTAACTAGTATAGTAAAGGTTAATATAGTAAAGGTTAACTTACCTACTATTGCTTCTATAGGCCTAGTAAAGATTAATATAGAAGAGATTCTTAAACTAGCTAGTAAGGTTTAATTACTATAATCCTATAGCTTTATTACTACACGCTTAGGCCTTCTACCTAGCCTAGTAAAGATTAATATAGAAGAGGTTCTCCTACTTACTATTAGGGTTATTACTTTACTATTAAGGGGTAGTAAGCGTAGATATAGGGTACTTACTAAGTTACTATTGCTCTTACGTTACTCCTTAACTATAAACCTAATATACTATAGATATGCCTAACTAGTAGTTAAGCTATTACTAACGTAACGCCCCTATAGCTTAATAGTAGTAAACTTAGTAAGGAAGGTTAGTAACTAAGATATAAAAGCCTTAGCCTTCCTTTTCTTACTAATATAGTCTAACCTTTATAATAAAGGATTAGTAGGATTTAGCTTCCTTACCTAGTATTTAATAGTAAAGTTAAATAGGCATAGCTTATCTAATATAGTAACCTAGCGACTAGTTAGCTTAGGCTTTATTATAAGGTACTTATAGTTTAGGTAATCTATAATTATAGTAACTAGGTACGCTAAGTAAGTAAGGTAGTGTCTCTAAGTCTAAAAAGCCTCCTAAATCACTAGTAGCTTTGTGTCTAGTGTTACATAGCGTAATTTAGCGTCCTTTAACTTTCTTAACATAAACGCTATAGGGTACTAGCGACCTAGCACTAATATTATAAGGATAGCTCTAATTATATATCTAGAGGCATTAGTCTTTACTTATAATAGTAACGTTAGGTTAAAGTAGACTAAAATCAGAGCCTCCTAAAATAGCTTTTATAGTTCCCTAAACACTACTAGCTTACTATTATCTAGCTTAAACTTTACTAGTTAGTTACCTTATAGGTAGTTTATTAATAGGATAACTATTTTGCTATATAACTTAATAAAACGCCTATAAAATCTAGTAAACCTAAGAAAAGATTAGATATTAAACATATAGATAGGTATTAGCTATATCGCTATTGCCTCTACCTTGCTTAGGTCTATTAAGATTCCTTTTAGTGAGATTATATAACTAAGGAATTTAACCTCCTTAATAGAGAATTAGCACTTATCTAAATTAATAAAAAGGTTAGCCTTCTAAAATCTCTTAAGGATCTTTTTAACATTACCCTTATGCTCTAAGATCTTATAGCTAAATATTAGGGTGTTATTAAGGTAGATAATACAAATAAGATTATTAAGGCCTTCTAAAGCTTTGTTAATATACTCTTAGAAGGATACTAGCGCGTTAACAAGCCTAAATAGCATTATAAGATACTTAAAGTAACTATATTTACACTAAAAGGCTATTTTTTACTTATTACCCTTATGGATATATAGCTAATAGTATGTATCTTTAAGGTCTAACTTTGTGAAAATCTTTGCACCCCCTAGTTAATCTAAGATTTCTAATATTAGGGGTAAAGGGGCCTTATCTTTAACTGTAATCTTATTAAGGCCCCTATAATTTACATATAGTTATAGCTTTCCCCCTTTTTTTAGCATAAAAAGGATTAGGGCGCTTACTAGGCTAACTAATCTTTAGATCTACCTATGTTCCTATGTAGTTACTAGGTACTTATAGAGCACCTATAACTCTTTCTTAGCTAGGTTATATATTAGACTTTATAGTAATGCTTTTCCTTTTTCTAATTTAATAGTATATATATAGCTACCTAAGCTAGGAAGGGTACTAGCCTCTTTATTTAAAAATATATCTTTAAACTCCTTATAAGCTTCTAGAAGTTTTACTTTCTTAGGTTTATTAGCTAGTTCTATTATTACGCTATTATTGCTTCCTTTATCTTTATTTGCTATAAGTCTAATAGTAGCTATGTGTCTAATTATATGCATTGCCTATAGGTTAAGTACTACTATAATAGATATATATTTTACTACTTTTTAACTATCCTATAACCCTATTACTAATAAAATATATCTAATTATTATAGGGTATCTCTAAAGTCTATCTTTCTAAGATATTATTATAGGCTTATACTCTCTTACTTAATTAACTCCTAAAACTAATTTTTCGCTGCTATTAGTAATATAGTAGCTAAGTTAGTATATCTTTATATAGCCTATACTATCCCTAACTAATACTATTTTCTTTAAAACCCCTTAATATAGTATAATATTACCTAATATACTCTTAAGTGTATTATTATAAGGTTATACTTTTAACTAATTAAGGTCTATTAGCATGTTAGGGTAGATTAAGGAATATATAGCGCTAGGGTTAAATAGCGTTAGTATTACTACCTAGTGGTTATCTTAATATAACTTAATATCTATATAAATTTATAGGTCTAGGAGACTATTCTTATTAGGTTAAGTTATATTAAGAGTGTCTTCCTAGGGTTTTACTACGCTAATTAGGGTCTTATTTACGTTTAAGTAACTCCTAGCTTGCTTAGTGCTAGCTTAGTGTGTCTTAGTAGTGTAGGTGTTTTTTTTAGTAAATACTATAGTCTAGTTTAGTGTACCTTATTAATAGGTAGCCTAGTTTCCTATACTTATAATAGACTAGCAAGCCCCTTACTCCTATATAGTGTCCTTCCTATAGCTTTTTTTCTAGAGACACTAAGCAGTTCCTTCTTTTCTATTAGTTACCTTCTTAGTTACCTCCTTAGTAGCCTTTATAAGGGATCCCTTTCTCTTCCTTAGTTACTACTTTTACCTTCTTTCCTTAGCTAATAAGGTAGTTCTAACTTATAGGGTACTCTTAGCTAAATACCTGCTTTTTTATAGTGCTATTTAGGTACTATATAAACTAAGTAATTCTTAAAGGTTTAGGCATAGGCTTAGGTAATTCTGCCTTTACCTTCCCCTAGACTTTAATAAAAGTCTAGAATAACTAATCCTTACCTTAGTAAAGGGTTAGTAGTATTTCTATAGCTTCTAAATAGTAACTATCTTTATCTATTCCTCTAGTTTTTAGCTATTAGATAAACTCTACCTAAGTATAGCTTTAGTAATTTATATAATTATCTATAGTAGTAAAGCGTATTTACTATTACTTTACCTTATTTACTAGGTAGCTACTAGTGTATATAACCTTTATTATATTATTAGTAAATATATTTTAATCTATAGTAAAGGTTATGTTTAAGTTTGCTAAGAATATCTATAGGTTTTTATAGGTATCCCCCTTATATATAGGAGCTTTTAGCTATATCTTTACTATACTATATTTATAAAGTCTTAGTAAGGGTAGTGCTTCCTAGGGAATAGGGGTAGTATCTTAGGTAAAAGGTATTTATAGGGTAGGAGTAAGGCCTTTATTAGCATTAACTAATTAGAAGAGAGGTATTTACTTCCTATAAATTTTTCTATAGCTATTTAAGTTTTTGCCTCTTTTAAGCAATTTATAGCTATATCTTTGCTTATATAAGGCTATAGTTTAATATAGCTTCCTTACTATTAATAATAGGCTCTAATATATAGGAATTCTCTAGTGTAGTTAGATAAGAAAACTTATATTCTAGAAGCAAGTTTTAATTTATAGGTATACCTTTATATAGCATATTTACTCTAGAGTTATTAGTACCCCTTAAGTAAGTATTTATTCTTTATAGTGCTAATATTCTTACCTTACTAATAGCCTATTACCCTAATAGGAAAGAGAGATTAACTTATTAAGGCTTCTAAGCTAAAATAAATAAAATAGGGTAATAGTATAGATAAGTAGTAGCTAGATAGCTAAAGGTAAGTAGTAATGCTTAAGGGTTTTAATCTCTAGCCTCCTATATTCTATGTGTGTAACCTTTGCCTAAATACCCCCTTTGCGCTTATATGACTAGCTTGTGGTAACCTTGTAGCTAGGGCGCTACAAGCCCTAAGTGGGTCCTACTGTACATAATGCTATTGCCTCTATCGCCTGTGTCGCTCCGTAGCCTCCACGACCCTAACATAGCATTAATAATCTTCTTAAGAAATTAACGCAAACTATAACTATTATATAAGGTCTTTAGGCTTCTAATAGACCTAAGGAAGAAAATACTAAGGTTCTAGAAAAAGACCTAGCTACTACTTCTATAAGCGTACCTTCTAGTAACTTATAAGCTACCTTTAATATAGGTGTTATAAAGGAACTAAATATAAAGGTTTACTCTATTCTAGAGGGAGCTAAGCTAAAAGGCCCTAAAAATTATAATTAGTAAAAGTAAGCCCTAAGTATATAATTTAGAGCCCTAGGATTACCTAAATTTATAGATAATCCAAGCCTAGCAAGCTATCTAGCTAACTGTAACTAAGCTATTCTTTTAATAATATTAAGAGATAGTTATTAATTTAGACTATAGGCTGCTATATATTAGCAAAAATCCCCTAAAGAAGCCTATAAAGTCCTTATTAGGTAGTATTTATAGAGTGCTAAAATCTAGCGTAGTACGCTATACACTAGCTACTATTCCCTAAACTTTTTAAGTTATAAGGGATCTTTAGAGGCTTTTAATGCTAATTTTAATAATTTACTAGCTAGACTATAGCTTTATAGTTTAGAGATCGCCCCTATTAATTAAGTAAATTATTATATTAATACATTAAAGCAAACCTTCCCTAGTTAGGCTAAGAGATAAAGATTTACTATTAGAGCTTCTAAGGCATAAGGACTGCCTATAAATACCCTAAATTTATAGTTCCTTATAGCAGATTTATTAGAAAAACAGAGGGATAAGACCTCCCCTATAGCTAAAGCCCTTAGCTATAAGGCTTCTAATAATAAGGGAAATTCTAAGGATTAGAAGAAGAAATCTTCTAATCCTAACCCTAAGAAGGACTCTAACGCCACTAAAGAGTAGGATAAGAAGGATTTAAACCCTTCTAAAGCCTCTAAAAAGAAGTAGAAAAAGAAGAAGAGTAGTAATAAGGAAAAACAAAAAGGAAAAGAAGCTACTTTTACTTTAGGCTATACCCTAGCTATAGGATACATTAAATAATTAGATTCTAATAAATCTAGCAGTAATAATAGTAGTGATTTTAAGTCTAACTTGGATACCTCTAGTACTACTAGTAACACTACTAGCAAGCCTACTTTTAGCTACTCTAATAATATAGTTAAAAACTCCCTTTTATATTGTTAAAATAATGCTATTTATAGCACTATTTTATAGGCCCACTAGTTGCCTTGTTGCGTTGTTGCAACGTCAGTTACAAGCGTTGCTTGCAGCGTTGTTTGTTATAACCTGCGTTCCTATAACTAACCCACGGGCTTGTATGACTAAGCCAACTAGGTTACCCTATAGGGAAGCTAAAATCGACTGTAACTAGGCAACTAGTAGTTATATAAAAGGCTAACGTATACTATTTAAATCCTTGAATTTTTCTGGATTTAATAGTATATTTTATTAACAGGGTTATATACTAAAGTGCTTAGTTAGGCCACCTAGGTAGCTAGTTTATATAGCTATAAGTTAATTTTTTATTTTTTCCTATATAAATAGGTTTTGCGGAAAAGAAAAAGTAGCTCCTAAGACCTCTCTAGTAATCTAGATTCTCTAATATAGTTAGTAAGTCTATAAGGGGACTAGAAATCCTCTTATTACTTATTAGATTATCTGTACTAGCTAGGAATTAACTATATTTAACTATTAAAGCTCTCTATCTTGCAGAATATGCTATAATCTAGTGAATCTAGAAGCCGCCGCACTAGAATCTACTAGGAAGGTCTTCCTATCCCTCTAGTTAGATTCCCTTCCATTTTCAATAATAGTGCCTTAGCTATAAAGTTACTATAAGCTAGTAATATATATATCAAGGGGGTATTTAAGTAAAGGTTATATATATAAAATATAGGAGGCTAGAGATTAAAACCTTTAAGTATATATACTTACCTTCTAGCAATATAGCTACTACCTTAATTATACCTTCACCTTGTTTTATCTTATCTAGCCTAGAAGTCTTAACAATTACGCAAAGCCTTAAGAATAGTATTATTATTAATAATCTATTCTAAGCTTATTATTCTATATATCTAAGAAAAGAAAAGCGAAGCAAAAGAGATGGCTCTTATAAGAGGGAAAAGCAGCAAGCCATTATAGGTCACGTGACCCTACGTGACCCTAGCCCTGCCCTATCACAGGGCTCGCTTACGGGTACAACGGTGGGGCCCGCTCGTGCGCGCGGGCTAACCTTCTTCCGGTCGCAATTGCGGCTGCCAAGCGCGATTGATATCGTGTTTGTTCCGACATTAATTTAACCTTCTTTTTATCACATCTTAGGTGGTTCTCTTACTATTACTATAGTGAGAGTCCTATTTATTACGTCACGTGAGCCGTGCGACACTTACAAGCGACCTGTCTTGCCCATCACTGTCCTGCTCTCTGGCAGACAGGTCCTTGGGGAACACGAGTTTTGGTGGGTTAGCCAGGAACGGCAGCTTCTCGTTCACTCTCGGGTCATTTTTGTCGCCGCCACATGGGGACTTCGGAGTGTCCGAGTAGTCCGAGTAGTTGAACAGCTATTTGCAGTGTTAGTCCGAGATGCAGACGCACAAGAAAGTTTCAAGCAGACTGACTCCTAGCTTGACCTATGCGACTAGATTTGGATAAAGTGCGTCTCTGCCCCAGACGCCGCCGACGGTATTGTCAGAGTCAATGATGAGAAGCTTGTGATGGCTCCGAACATCAGTGGCAGCAGAACTGTCCGCGAGGGCAGAGCAGCAGGCTGGCCTGGGCCGCTCGTCGCGATGAGGAGGAAGAATACCCAGGACAGGCTGGAGAGCGAGATGATGATCAGATGATACTGCAGAAACAGCACAACAACGTCCGATTCGACACCCGAGGGTCTAGTAAAGAGAAACGGAACGTACAGTCGAACAAAGTTGATAGCACTGTCACGGCTTGCCAAGATCCGCCGCATGGCGTACAAGTGCCCGAGGGCGGATACCACCGTGGCAAGCAGGTACACGCGGGCCCAGGAATGTGCATTCGTGGTGTCGCTGTTCTTGCCACGGCTTCGAAAAGGCTCGGGCCGGACCGCCGCGATGACGCGGGACAGAGTAGCATGGATCCCGGAAACCCAGACCGGATCAGGCTGCCACAGACCCGATATGAGCTGGTGCGCGCGTCGTCGGTCCGGCTGTCCGGGCCGAGCCAGTTGGGGGGGGGGGGGGGCGGTTCTCATCTCGAGATTCCAGTATGGTTTGGGACCCGGTCGAGCGGCCCCCACGGGCTCGAATACGCATTCCATTCCGGATAGTTCCCTACCGGACTGCCTAGTGGCCGTTGATTGTGTCGTGGGCGTCCAGCCCCAGGCGGAATTGCTGCGGTACTTTGGCCCGAGCAGCGCACTACAGCACCCGGGAGCAGATCTCCGCCGCCGGGGCAAAAATGCCGATGGTATGAGATCCTTTGCCAGGTTGAAGAGGCAGATCTGGACTATTCTACCGGCAGCGAAGGAAACGGCTAAGGATGCGATGTTGCACCCACAGATAAGTAGACTTGTTATTACTAAAGAGGACCAAGTACGAAAGCATATATGGGATCACGGAGTGCATTAAGACGGGCACAGCAAAAGCAAAATCGCATCTTGCAATCAAACTGCACAATGTCACCAAGAGCCGTCCAAAGTGAAACAACCATCGATGGGGGTACCCTCGAGCCCATTGCCATATGCGGAATGGGTAAGTCCATCTTTACTTTCACCTTCCAGCCTTATTAGTCAAGCCATGTCTCACATTTTGTTTTCCAGCCTGCCGTCTCCCCGGCGGCATCAACTCGGAGTCGTCCTTTTGGAAGATGCTGGTCGAGAAGCGCACCGGGCAGACGCCCAAGGTGCCGGCCTCGCGCTTCAACATTGACGCGCACCTCCACGAAAACCTCGACCGACCTGGCTCTCTCAATGTTCCCGGTGGTTACTTTCTTGACGGCAGCCCAGAGGACTTTGACGCGACGTTCTTTAACATTACCCCCGTGGAGGCGCAGTGCTTGGATCCGCAGCAGAGAAAGGTGCTCGAGGTGAGCTATGAGTGTATGACGTCGGCTGGTCTTACGCTAGAAGAGGCTGCGGGATCCAACACGGCCGTCTTTGTGGGCTCTTTTACATCAGATTATCGTGAGTTTTACCGTATCATAGTCACTAACTTGTGATGACTGATTCTGGAGGTACCAGAACAAATGTCGATGAGAGAGCCGGATTTCCGACCCAACTATGCAGCGACTGGTGTCGATACGGGTATCATTAGTAACCGTATCGGAAACACATTCAACTTGAATGGGCCTAGGTAAGCTCACAAAGCGCATTCAAAAAGAGTTCAACACTGATCTGCCACAGCTTTACCATTAACACAGCATGCTCCTCCTCTGTCTATGCCATGCATAATGCCTGCCACGCACTGCGGGCGCGAGACTGCGACGCCGCCATCGTGGGCGGTGTCAACCTAATCCTCACCGTCGATCAGCACATGAACACGGCCAAGCTGGGCGTCCTCTCCCCCACGTCGACATGCCATACTTTTGACGCTTCCGTAGACGGCTACGGTCGCGCCGAGGGTGCTGGCGCGATGTACCTCAAGCGTCTGTCGGATGCTATTCGCTGCGGCGACCCGATCAGAGGCGTATTGCGCGCCACTGCAGTCAACACGTAAGCCAATAGCTTTTCTCTATACTTTTTCTCTGCATTAACTGATGCCAGTGCTTCTTTTCTAGAAATGGAAAAGTCCCTGGTATGGGCATCACGCACCCTAGCGTCAAGGGCCAGGAGAGAGTCGTTCGCATGGCGTACGAAAAGGCGCGGCTGGATCCGAACCTGACGGCCTACGCGGAGCTGCACGGGACTGGCACGCCAGTCGGAGACCCTGTTGAAGTGAAGGCCATTTCCAATGCTCTCAATGATACCCGGTCCCGTGAAAAGCCATTGGTTCTTGGAGCGGTAAGTGACATGACCCAGTAGGTTCCAAGATAGACACCGGCGCTGACATACCCATACAGGTCAAGCCAAACATTGGTCATAGTGAAGCGGCGAGTGGAATCTTTGCCGTGATGAAGGCAGCGCTGATGACGGAGTCGGGCGTCATTCCGGGCACTGCGCTCCTTGAGAACTTGAACCCTGCTAGTATGTATCCCCAGCAATATCTGACTGGTTCCTCAAGCGAGTACTGACAATTGCAGTTCACGAGGATGAGTGGAATGTCGTGGTCAACAGAGATACCTCGCCTTGGCCGAGTGGTTTCCCAGTTCGCCGCGCCAGTGTTTCATCCTTTGGTTACGGCGGTACCAACGGCCATGTCGTTGTCGAGGCTGTCGAGTCTGTGTATCCCTCAGTAAGTGTCTCATAGGACAGAATGTGGGTATCTTTCAGCATTGAGCATTGAGCCAACAGTTGAAATAGTATCAACACGCCAAGTCAAAACGCGAGGCTTCGTACGATCACTCCACCTCAAAGGCAGTCCTAGTCTGCCTGTCTGCCCACGACAAGCCAACACTCAACAGGGTCATCAGCGACACTGCCGCCGTTGCGCCAGATTACTACACGATTGATCTCGCCCATACCCTCAACGTTCACCGCACCGCTTTTGCGCAGAGGGCCTTTACCGTTATGCGCAATGCCCAAGAAACTGCCGCGTTCGATGCCACCGCTCTCCGCACAGGGAGTGCTCCCGGCAAGAAGTCCGAAGGGGCTGCTTTCCTCTTCACCGGACAAGGCGTACGTTCACGGCTTTCATCTGAAAACCGATCTCTATGCACACGGAGTACTGACGCAACATAGGCTCAATGGGCTGGTATGGGCCGAGTGGCCATGGCCGAGTTTCCCATTTTTGCAGATGTAATTCACAGCCTGGACCGCATCCTCGCGCAGATGAAGCCGACCCCTACATTCAAACTCGCAGACGTGCTCCTCGCGGACCCCGTCGACGCAGCAGCCAGCCTCGGCGAGCCCCTCGTCGTGCAGCCACTCTGCACGGCCATCCAGATCGCCCTGGTGGAGCTCTTCTCTCAATGGGAGGTCGATCCCGTCGTCAGTGTCGGTCACTCCTCCGGCGAGATTGCGGCTGCCTACGCCGCCGGTCTCATCAGCGCTCCCGAAGCCATCGTCGCCGCGTACTGCCGCGGTGTGGCGGTCCAGTCGCACTCCGCCACCGGCTCCATGCTGGCTGTTGGTCTAGGCCCAAAGGAAGTGAAGCCACATCTCCCTCTCGATCTGTCAGACGCCTGCATTGCTTGCGAGAACTCGCCTCAGAGCGTGACCGTGAGTGGTCGGGCGGAGGTTATTGCTCAGCTGGGCGAGTCTCTTCACGCCCAGGGCATCTTTGTCCGCGAGCTCAAGACTGGTAGGGCCTACCACTCGCCGCACATGCACGATGCGGCGCTGGCTTACAAGTCTCTTCTTTCATCATCTGTGGCGCTTCTGACTAGAGAGGACCGCCGATGGCGCCGTGCTCGTTCTGAAATGGTCTCCTCTGTCACCGGTGAGCGCGTGACCGGCAACGTTTTGACGGAAGACTATTTCTGCCTGAACCTGACCCAGCGAGTACGCTTCGACGAAGCCGTGCAGCACATGGCCGCCGACGAAGCATTCGCGGGCGTCACCGTGGCGCTGGAAGTCGGACCGCACTCTGCGCTCGCCGGCCCCTTTAAGCAGATTCGCCAGGCAGTCAAGTTGGATCGCTTGACATACATTGCATCCATGGTCCGCAACAAGAACGATGCCGACCAGCTTCTTTCAGTTGCCGGCTCTCTTTTCCTGACCAACTATCCCGTGCGCCTGGAAGAAGTCAACGCGGCCGCCTATGACGAGCGCGACAAGTCGGCCTTCCGCAAGTCGACCAAGAGGTATTGCGCCCGTGGAACTACGAGCGTTCGCACTGGTATGAGCCCCGTGGGAGCGCTGAGCAGCGCGGTCGTGCGTACCCTCGCCATGATCTGCTTGGCAGCCGCGTGTCCGGCCTGTCTTCAGGAAACCGAGTCTGGCGCAACATGCTTAGCGTGCGAGACGTCCCGTGGCTCGCTGATCACAGACTTGGTGGAAGTACCATTTTCCCAGCCGCCGGATATCTCGCCATGGCTACTGAAGCCGCCCGTCAGACCTATGAGACGGAAGAAGGAGGCAAGGAAACAGCGCTTGGAGGTATCACGCTCCGAGACGTTGACATCAAGGCTGCGCTTAGCATTCCGGATGCTGAGGACGAAGGAGTCGAGACGTTGTTGTCTCTGCTGCCATCTGACAGTCCGGGTTGGTACTCCTTCACCATTGAATCATGCTCGGGAGAGGGCAAGTGGACTTCCCACTGCATTGGCCGTATTCGCGCCGAGACTTCCGCCGTGTCCATGAACCGAGCCAGATCTCCCGTTGTCGAAAAGGCTCTGGACCAATATGCGCCTGCTCATCGCTGGTACGACGCTTTTGAGCGAGTTGGCTTCCATTACGGTCCTGCGTTCCAGCAGATGAAGTACGCCCGCACCAACGGCGGCTTGAACCATGCTGCAGGTGACGTGGTGGTGCAAGAGACGTCCGGCCTGATTCAGGGCGAGTCTCGGGCTGTGATTCACCCCTCGACGATTGATGCTTGCTTGCACCTCGTCATCATCTCAACCTGCGCCGGTAAACACAGAGAGATGACATCGGGCGTTGTGCCCACGCGCATTGAGGAGGTATCCATGGCGTTCCCTGGCGCTGGAGACGTGGATATGGGCCATGCTCTCGCCTGGTCCGGCTCGTTGGATGATCGCCGCTTCAACACCAATGTGCAGCTCCAAGGCAAGAGTAGCAAAACGCTTCTGGACATCAAGAACCTTACCTGCGTCTCTTATGAGGCCGCGGTCCCCGTGTCGGCTGGCGACGTTGCGCCACCTGCGCCTTTCTCGGTGTCTACCTGGAAGCCTGATCTGTCTAAGATTGCAACTGGCAAGACTGTCGAGTCTGTTTTGCGCAGAGACAAGACACACACTTTGAGCGAGCTGGTTGAGCTAGTAGCTCACCGTCAATCTGTCAGCAGCGTTTTCATTTTCGGGTCGCCCACCGCCGATGTTGTTGACGCTATCATCCACCAAGTGCCCAGCGCTGTGGCTGTCAAGGTCGGCTACATAGGGGACAATGCCCCTATTCTCTCCGAAAAGGCTACTGGCATGGTTACTTTGGAGCCCGTGTCCTCTGAAATCGAGGCTTGGGGTCCTGATTTGAAGAAGCAGTCTTTCGACTTTGTCGTCGTCGGCAACTGCAACTCGGAGGAGGTGCTGCCTCTCACCAATGACCAAGGCTGGGTTCTTGGACTCGTCAACGATGCCTCAGCTGTGCCTGAATCGGCTCTTATCGTAGGCGATTACTACGCCCTCCAAAAAACAGGCCAAGAGATTACTCAGAATGACCATCTGCCGCCAATTACTCTGCTCTCATTCCATGATGCAGAGAGCTCCCGAGACCTAGCCGCCGCCCTACAGGCAACGGGAAACAGCGTTGCGCAGAAGACTCTTTCCGAATACAATGGAAACTCGGACGCATACGTTGTCATTGATGATACCAACGGCCAATTCTTCTCTTCCCTGAACGCGGCCTCATTCGCCGCCTTGAAGCAGGTCTTTGCCGCTTCCACTCCTGTCCTGTGGCTGACCAAGGGCGTTCAGGAGGGCCACTCCATGGTCGGTGGCATGGCTGCTGGCTTTTTGCGCGTCCTGTGCTCTGAGATGGCCGCGGCCCGCGTCGTTCTACTCGACTACAGCAAAGACGAACCGCTCAGCGTCGTGGGTCGCGCCGTGTTCGAGCTCCTTTCACAGGCTGAAACCAAAGTGTCTGGCTGTGACAACGAGTTCTGGATCAACAATGGCGTACTACACGTCTCGCGCCTTGGCCCAGACGACAAAATCAACCGCGAGATTGAGGGCGTCACCAGTGTTTCTGATTTACCCTCTGGCTCTGTGCCCGTGGGCGAGCCGATGAAGGTACGGGTGATGGATGGCGAGGCTTGCCTTGAGCCAGTTGGTCGGCACGCCAAGCTGGCGCCAAACGAGGTTGCGGTTCAGTTGTCAATGACAGAAGCGCCGGTGCCACAGATGAAGACTGTTTTGGCAGCTGGCACCATTCTCAGGGCGGGTGAAGCTGTCGACCCTGCCGTCATCGGTCGCTATGCTGTCTGTGTTGTTTCTGGTGAACCAGCTACGGTCGCCCATACTGCTGTCTTTGCAACCTTTGACAACCAAAGCCAAGCTACCTCGAGAAACAGCACCGAATCGCTTGAGACACTAGGCCATCTTGCAAAGATTGTCGACCTGACTCTGCACAAGACGCAGCTGCAATCTCGTGACGCGTTGATGGCACTGCCTGGACCAACAGCTACCCTCGAGGTGTTGGCCCAACTCTGCAGTGCCCACGGCTGGAGCCTGGCGATTGCAACTCGTTCCAAGGAAGAACTAGAGCATTACGAACTGCTGACCACATTCAAAGACGCGACTCTTTTGGCCGCAGATGATGTTGAAAGTCTCGTGCGCCATCTTAGGCAAAGGCTGAGTCTGCTCACGAAATCGCTGTTCTCGCCCACGATTTTGCGGACCTAAGTCGTGAGATCTGGAGACGTATTCCAGCCTCGGGCCGTTTTATGCTTTTGAACAGCGAATCCGAGCTGCTGGTGCCAGATGCAGGTCCCTTTGCGCGCGGTGCCTGTTTTGTGGCGTCGTCTGCCAGCGCGGCTCCGTCTTCGTCCGTTCTAGCAAGCTGTCTCCGGGAGATGGAGCAGCATCCTGAAATTCCTCCTTCGCATGCTATATTGGTCAATGGCGATCATGCTGGTACTAGTGCTGGTGATGCTGATTCCAAGAGGCAAATCATTAGCCTTCGCTCCAGTGACGAGTTCAAGGCAAGTTCGACAACTGCGCAATACTAGAGAATCAATGGCTAATCCTAATGACTACGAATAGATGCTGCCAGCTCAGGGTCTCTGTCGTCTCTCTGGTGACGCGGCATATCTTCTCGTCGGCTGCCTCGGTGGCCTGGGCCGCAGCCTGACGAAGCGCATGATGGAGCTTGGAGCCCGCCATTTCGCCTTTGTTTCCCGCTCTGGCGCCGATAAGCCGCAGGCCGCTGCTGTCATTGACGAAATGAAAAAAGCAGGCGCTTTGACGCATGTCTTTCGCGCAGACGCGTCCGACGAAGCTGCTCTCCGGAATGTCATTGCCCAGGTGACTGCCCAACGCCCCTTGCGCGGCGTTGTACATGCCGCCATGGTCCTCAAGGTCCGTTTTCAACCTCATAATCACGATCAAATAGAGTGTTTGTTTTTTTTTCTGATAAAGTATTACAGGACGGCATGTTTGAACAGCTTGATCACGACTCGTTCGAGGCAGTCATGGCACCCAAGGCACGAGGAGCCGTTGCGCTGCACAACGCGCTGCAAGACGTACCCTCGCTGAACCTCGACTTCTTTGTCGTCACAAGCTCCGTTTCTGCGCTCCTCGGCAACACTGGCCAGAGCAGCTACAGTGCCGCCAACGGCGTGCTCGAGTCGCTCGCGCGCTTCCGCATGGTGCATGGTCTGCCCGCGACATCTCTCGCCCTGCCCATGGTTCTGGATGTCGGTGTGGTGGCCGAGACGGATGGTCTGGAGGCCTCCCTCACACGCAAGGGCCTCTATGGTATTGACGAGGAGGAGATGCTGCGCGGCTTCGAGGTTGCCATGGCGCAAGGCCGCGCTGACACGGTTTCCATGGGAATGGAGGCGTCTCGCCTAAGCGCCACCATATCGTCCGCGTCGCTGGATGCCACGGATCTGTACTGGTTTCGGGATGCGCGTTTCTGCCACGTCCGTGCTGCTGTTGAGGCCGCGAGCAAGCAGAATGTTGGCGCGGGCTCCCGCGGCGCCGAGGGCTTCGGGGAAACGGTCAAGGAGGCGCTTGGAAAGGGTGACTATGGCGCCGCTATTCAGGCTATAGCTCTACATATTGCCAAGCGCGTTGGAATCATACTCATGATCCCCGTCGAGGACATGAATCTGGATGGGCCGTCGATCGCTAGCTACGGTCTCGACAGTATGATTGGCTCAGAGATGCGGACGTGGCTGTTTAAGAATTTCGGGCTCGACTATCCATTCCAGCAGCTTCTGGCGTCTACGCTCACTTTTACAAAGCTAGCGACTATTGTCGCAAAGAATATGGGCATCGTGGCAGATGCGTCGGCTTAATGTTAACGAACAATATCGGCACGTTTAGTATAGAAGAGCTAAGTGGGATTGTTTTGGTAAAAAATTTTATGCAACGAATCATTTATTATTTATATCGTAAATATCTGTTAGAACACGCATGATATTAACCGCGCTTGGCGTGCGGCCAATCACAGCGCAGCATGATAGGGCGTGGGCGGAGCCCCACTCTTTCTGCCCTAACGTTAATCCATAGGGCAGGGCTTATAGGTTACATAACTTACATAGTTATAGCTATAAATTACTTAAAAAAGGTATAAACTTAAGTAACTATAAAGAAATTTATAGGAAGTAAATACCCCTTCCTAATTAAATAATACTAACTAAGGCTTTACTTTTACCTTATAAACCTCTTTTACTTAAGCCGCGGATGTGTCAGAATCCCAGGGCGGCGAGATATTCGAGTTGGGTTTTAGGGCCGTTTCTTGGCTGGTAATGATGGTGCCTTCCCCAGACGCTTCACTCGCCGTGGCCGAATCCAGATGGCCACTCCGAGATAAATCGGGCTGCTTCCGAACGTTCTCTGGTTTGCTAGCTTGACTGCTTCATCTCTCATTTGCTTTGTCCAATCTGTAGCGTTGCGATAAGCAGCAGCACCTTGTCGAAATGAGTCTGCGTCGCCAGTGAGAACCCAGGACCTGATTTGTGTTGTTACATAACCGGGTTTGGCTTCCGAATTGCAGGGTGCTATTGGATGGGTGCTGTACATCTTTAATTGACCACCATAGTATATTGAGGAAATAGTGTACGCCTTATTATCGTATTGTGGCTCCGTAATGCCATGCGACTGCAGACTATGAATTCCTCTAGCCCCTAAAGCACCGTCATAACATGACTGTCGGCAAGCAACTGATAATATTTCATCTGGCCCTTTGGCTTCAAGGAAAAAGTTAGGTGCTATCGGCAGGTCGCACTGTGTCGAGGGGATAATCTGACCGTTCAGGTCTCTGCGAATTCTACGATCGAGCTGCTCAGGACGCGCACCATAGTACAGGTCAGGTTTACCTGGCACAAGTGTGCCATCGGTTAAATGATCCAGATTTGTGAAGGGAATATCTCCAGCGACGCACTTTCTATCGGAAACAGAACCCTCGATTATCGGTATGACGGTTGTTGTGATGTCGCGTTCTTTGAAGGCATGATAATCTGCTCTCTTGAATTTCCGAAAGTCATCGGTCGAGAATCGAGATGGAGACAAAGACGCTCTAGGTTGAGCTATTATCTGAAGGATTTCGTCGACGTTCGCGGGTTCCGGTGGCGAGGTGCCATCAGGATACTCATATCCGTCTGGAAATATTCTATGATCGATCAAATGCTGTTGGAATGCGCGGTCGTACGGGCCAGTGCTTCGCGTGCTCGAAGTGTGGTGAGTTGCATTGCTCTTTGATAGAGAATGGCTGCCTCTTTTTCGGCGCCCGAGACTCGATTGGCTGGAGCTCATAGCGGTGACGGTCTTGTCTCGAAGTCGACACTATGTCATCGTCAGCAGTCGTCGCCTATCGTGGACGATTGTGCATACCCCTCTAATGTCCGTCAGATCTGGTCCGCCTTGTTTTGCGAAACATTCAATAGTCAGCGCCGGTCTAGACGTTTGCTCAGGCTCTTGATGTTTAGAGGACTTTTCGCCGGCAATGTTGCGTCTATCCAATTCTCGTAACGCCTTTCGTGTCAGCGGGATGCTCGATAATTCGTCCCAGAATCTGGGGGGTGGGATGTCAGGATGATTGCGCTTCTTTTTCTTTGGCCGCTGAGTTTGTCGTTCCTCCTCGGGTCCTTGGTTGCAGAGTGATGCGAATTGGCGCTTGTGACCTGGAGCAGTACCGTCCGTATGCTGTCGACTTCGTCCTGGTGACATTATTGGACTTTCATCGTTGTCCAGGCATGGTGCAGGAGCCATCGTATATGAAGCGTGGTCAAGAGAACGACGCTCTGGGCGGGCTCCGATTTCTTGCCTCTAATTTGCCGGTTTCGCGCCGCAAAACGCTGCGTGATACGCGTGCGTCTCGCTATACCATTTTTATTACTGGCTTACCAGGAGAAACGAGTTGGACAACACCACCGGACACAGGAGTTGCCTAACAAAGTGGAGCGGAGTTCCCAGTCAGTCAGTCACATGACAGCGCAGCCGTCTTGTGTACACAGCTGTAATATCACGGCAACCTCCCGCTTCGAGTCCCCGAAAAGGCGAAAAAGAACATTGAGACGGCGTAAAACACGTCGCATGGCCCTACAGAGCCAGGCGGTAATAATGACAAAGAGGCAAAGGCATTGTCTAATGAAAGTCAAGCAAATAGCTGACCTAAAAGGATACTAATTAATATTAAAGGTTAACCGAGTTTCTATTTTTCTGACCGGAGCGTACAGTTAAAGCAGCATGACGAGTAGCTTGATGCCCATTCCCATTGGCATCGATATTTTCCCAGTATATCGCGGATCCCGCAATTGGCTTCAATGTCACACCAGGATAGTCTTCAAAGTCCTCATGTCCACTGCAGGAAATGACGTCGCACCATCTTTTATACACGGCAGGCACCGGCAACTGTTTTGATGACGGCTTTTCCATGATGGCTTTGATAGAAACTTGTTTGCATTTACGGTATAGGAAGCCATTATCTAAGGGTGATTGCAAGGAATGTTCGAAATGTACAGTGATACACGAGCGATTGCAATCTATACATCGACAACGCTCTAGGTAATTTGACTTGTCCATTGTTAAGATCGGGTGACTCACATTTCAACTATACCTTTATTGCTGAAGATTACAATAAAGCTTTCATAAGCTGTAGAGGAACGAGATTTGATCCATTAGCGGGGCGCTACTATATTTTTTGTTTGCTACATGAGGAGAGGTCATATGATGGGGGGTGGTGTTATAATCCTTCCCGATATCAGTCCAAGAAAGCTAGACTGGGGCAAGTGGACGACGAGGCAAAAGGACACCACAGCTGATCGAGATTTGCCCTAGCGCAAAATGCTTTATTACAATCTCCGTGCAACTGGGTAGTCTGACCGGAAGCGTTTTCGACCGGTCGGAGCATACAATCTATATGCTTTCTTCCTCCTTCCTACGTTCCACCATAAATGGGTCAGTTAACAGCACCGTCGTCGGACTCCGTTCATCAGGATTCGTGATAATCATTCTCTTGATGAAGTTAAGAAAATCCGATCGTTCCTCATCATGTGGGATCCTGGACGAGTTGCGATTCGCCTCACGCACTTCCCAAACCTTAACTCGGTCGTAGAGGGCTGGTGCTAGAGTGTCAGTATCGCGGCTGCTAATCAATTCAAAAGAGGAAAGGCAGAGAATACCAACAATTTTTATGTTGCCGATCATGCGTGTTCCAAAGTTTCGGCCAAGTTTCTGGGGGAGGTCCACCAAATTGAATTGCCCGGAAAAGATAATCTTTCAGAGAACCCCATGTCGAAATAAGCTCGTTGCCCGATTTGACATGGTACAGCTAAATATGAATATTAACCTCATGCATTGAAAAACTTAGCAACGATGACCTACTGTACATCCGACGGCCCAAATGTCGGCCGCTTCGCTCCAAGTAGAGCCGATTCTGCCATCGCACAGTTCGTGAAGTACAACTTCTGGCGGCCGAATCGCCGTGGGAGCTGCACCTAACAAGTTCGGGACCGCCTTACTTATCCAGTAGGCTATGTGGAAAAAGCGATTATAATGTCAGTTGTGTCACAGCATTCTGCGCAATATCCACGTACCTCTTCCAAAGTCCAGAATTTTGATAGTTGCCGAGCCAGCGGGAAAGGCCTTCATGCTTTGTAAAAAGTCTGCAATTGATACAGATTGAACAATATAAGGGGGTACTGAGTTCAATGGGAATGTTGGATCGCGTGGAACGACTGGAATAATTTCTGGGTTGGCAAAATACTCGGTGATGTCGTCTTCCTTGAATTGCTCCAGCTGCGGGAGGGCAATCCCGAAATTGGCGATGTGGGGATCTGTGTGCGTCAGTTGCTTGACTATTATCAGCGTACACTACCGGCCCTACCTCCGTGTACTATGCCTTCCCCGTGAAGGAACGCAAACCCTTGTACAATTTGTCGTACAACGTCAAATGAACAATGTTGCCCGACATCTGGATCACTCAGTGGAGAGATCACTTCGGTCACCAAACACTGGTGGAATCCATTCGGTCCTTCAACAATAAATACGTCCAAGAGTTCGATAACTCTCTGGTAGCCATGCTTTCCTGGCCCAGTTTTACAAAGCTGGGATAAAATCTCGGTTTCTCTATCGGGAAGGGGTATATCTAACCCAAGTCCGATCTTGACAGCAACATAACGTCTACAGGGAGAAGTCAATTTCTCAAAATCACACATTCTCGGCGCCAAACTTACTTCTCGACAAGGTCGCGAGCCAGCCAAACTGTAGCGAATGCCCCAAATCCGAGCTTCAACATGATTCGATATCTGGGCTCTTTGTTCACGTCGCTAACACAAGTGAACGGCTTAGGAAGGACATCGCCGAGAGTGATCGGATGCAATCCAAATTGTTTGTATCTTGTCAGATCTTCGAACTGCGCTTCAGCGCCAGTATAGAAAAAAAATTCGAATTGCCCTTGCAGAGATCTTGAAGTTTCCATTGTGTTTCAAGGACATCGAGGTAATGCTAATGCTAAAAACTCCAGCCCCAGTGCTGGTGGCAGCCGCGGGAGGAGGGGCTAAAACCAAGGCGCTAAAACCAAGGCGCTAAAACCAAGGCGCTAAAACCAAAGGCGCTCGAGCAAAGCCCCGCACACAGTCACCTACTACATGGCAGACCATGACTGATGACTCACTCATCTAACCCGAGCACAATTGCAACACGCAACACGCAACACGCAACCGTCCACTAATAGTTAATGAGAACGACCAAAGGCTATGCAAGTCCATTTCTGCCTCCAATACAGTGTCCAATTTGTAGCGAATCACTGGCGACGCTATTAGAGTAAGGACTAGAAGTCTGGACATGTGAACAACGGTGGTATATGGCGCGAGCCCACTTTATCTTTGTTCATTATCCTCCATCAACTTCAGTAACATTTCCTCGTCATTACTTTCTCCATTGATAGCCACTGAAGGGCCGGGGCGGCGGAAGAAGAAGCCTTCGAACTCTTTGGGGAAAAAGCCAGAATATTCCCAATCGTGTATAGCCCTGATCTTCAATGTATTTGGGTCAACAGTAACGTTGTGTGTGGAAAGGTCGTTATGACAAAATACAAGGTCTTTTGACTCTCTTTGCTTCATCTTCCACTCAGACCGGTACGTTTTTACCATGACTCTATAAGGTGGAATAACCTGGTTAGTAAAAATTAGCCTTACTTAAACCTCGAACTAGGCCACATTGAAGCAAGGAAAATGACCTACGATTCCAGATGGTCCGCCCCAAACGTCGGATGTAAGGTTTCTCAGTGTCTTTAAATGGCCCTCCAGCTCCTCTTCAACCACCTTACGTTCCTCTTCGGAAAGTGTGCTCATAGCCACGCCCTCAATGTACTCTGTAACAAGATACACAGCATTGTCATCCTCAAAGCATGAAAGTAGTTTTGGTACTGGAATGTTAGTGTTTGTTGCGATAAATTGCATACTAGCGGCTTCATTCAGGAGACGTTCAGTACCGAAGCGCGGTAC
The DNA here is from genome assembly GCA_024072835.1 of Epichloe amarillans. NCBI lineage: Eukaryota > Fungi > Ascomycota > Sordariomycetes > Hypocreales > Clavicipitaceae > Epichloe > Epichloe amarillans. The sequence continues at coordinate 49,791 of CP099637.1, read as the reverse complement.
GCAGAAATTTCCATGCACAGGATTGATTTGCCATTCAGAGGGACGGAGGCTGCGCTTAACGAATGAGTCGCCGGCATGGAAGTACTTGCGCTCTTGAGTAATAGCAAAGCAGTCCTTTTCACGCCGAGCCTCTAGCATTTCGCTCGTCACAGGTGACATCTCAGTAAGTTTTGTTGGAGCAAGAAGAGAAGAAATGGAATAAGGTTGTTACAGTGGACAATTGCTAGCATTGGAAATCAAGTCGTGGACGTGCGAACTTTTTATATGTTCTATAGCGGGGTAAGGGTGTCAAGCCTTAGAATTCAGGCCATCATAAGTATTCATATTCTCTTAACTAGCTAGACTTAAAAGTGTCATGTATATGAATGGAAAGGTCCTTTCTTGTAGCCCCTTTTAGCTTGCTAGATCAATACATTTTGCTGTATTAAGAGTTCTAAAGCGTGCCCGCTAGGTCACATTAGTACTCGTGTCACCTCCAAATTGCAGGGCAATTGACTCACAATTAGTTCTTCTTATGTACGCTAGCCCAGGGGCATCCTGGATGGGTGCTGGAATAATGCTTGCCACAAACAGAGCACTTAATGACCTCGGAAGGCATGTTGTCAACGGTGAGTTGGCGAGTTAGGGAATATATAATGGTACAATGGTTTGGGCTTGGGTTGTAGCAAATGGTGAGCAGCAGATGTGGGTTATTCCACCCCTTTTATGCTCTTCAAGGTCTTATGCAACACAATTGTAAGTGCATCCTCACGGTCGATTTGAGAACACATGAAGATCGGACTTCTGTTAGTTCGCAGATTACGTGTGATGTGAGGATGTTGCCTTGGCGCCAAGTGTGGCCCAATAAGCTTCCAATGTCAACGCAACCAACCAAGCTAAAAGTGAGGGGTAAGGCATCCGTTGTCTCAATGCTAATGTGGAAGCCCAAAATCTTGTGTTAAATATCATCAGCAGCTTCTAACAATCCTTGCTTCGGTTTAGGGTCGGAATTCTGACCCGTACAGCTAGAAAACAACGCTTGCTATTAACTAAAGCTCAGACGAGTTATCTCATTATCTATGGAAAGAAAGTCCTGCTTGTCGTTTAGGCGTGGTATGTCTTGAGGGAACAACTAGGCAAGTCCATGATGTTTCTTTGCCCCTGTGCGTTAAGGTGTGCTGTAAGAGACTCTTGATGCCTTTGGGCACCACATCCATGAATATCAACTTGAAAATTGCTAGACAAACGTTTCTAAGGCATATTTCAAGCCGGTCCGCCTGGTATCGTTAGACGGTTCTGCGAGTTCTTCCACATATGACTCCGGATACGCTAATCCGAGGTCTATTTCAGGCTTATCGTCAAAAATAGTAACAGGCTTCTCCTCTTGCACGTTGTCTAAGCTGGTAGCATGTTCGCTGGGTCCATCGACCGCGGTTCTAAGGGCACTCGCGAGATAGGACAGCTCTTCTACGTAAAGTAGGGTCTCAGAAGTCTGTGAACACCCCAAAGCAGCGCCATCAGCGAGGTCATCGCGTAATAATTCAATTGACCACAACTTGGCCACAGAAATACCCCAATTGCAACCTTGTGACTATGACTAGAAAACCCTGCTTTTGGCGTTTAATATTTGGTATAATACCCTCGTGCCTGAGTTACGGCAGCTCTGCCAGGAGTGGCCACGCCGCAGTGCCTTTCGCGTCGTGATGTCTGAATTTGACTTTGTCTCCCAAGTGAAAAAAAAAAAAACCCCGCGATTTCATCCCCTTCGCTTAGTCGACCGCTGTTCGAAATCCTCTTCAAAGTCCTCGTCATTTAGTTCAGCTCGATCTATTGCAGCCTTCTCCCGGTTGGCGTAGTTTGCTTCGTCTTCTGAACGTAACTGTTCCGCAGAGCTAGATGACAATCTGCGTTTCCTTGTTACTCTTTTTGATTTGACTACACTATCAGCTACATTGGCCACTCTGGTTGGTTCCATCTCCTCGGCTTGTTGAAGGATATCAAAGAGCCTGCTGTATGATATGGATATTGGCACTGACTCGTGTGGAGTAGACAACGCGTCAGTAGCAAAGTCGCCGAGTGTAAGCTTCAGGTACTTTTCTGCATTATGTGCGCACCCATCAATAGATCGAAACGTCTTTCACGGTCAGCTTCAATACCTACAATGCGAACTGCTTCTACATACCTCATATGAAATGACTTCTCTAAATCCTAGTTCTTCAACATCCTCATTTTCTATACGTGTATACTTCGGACGCCAAAGTGAAATGGTAGACTCTTTCCCGGTGTAGTTGATGTCGATGCCCACAACGGCTTTGATATCTCCGTTGGAGTAAAGGATATAATCCTGGGCAAGCTTCCTTAGGTTTTTACCATCTTGGGAGTAAGACACCTCTATTACGACGCCTGGATACTGGGTATTTGCGTGGCGAAATTGTGCGTCCGGTTGACGCCGAATGTTGTTGTATGATTCGGAATCACCCTCGGCGAGCTGGACGGTGGCCGAGCCTCCGATTCTGATTTTGGAAGCGAAAATACCCGTCTCGTTGTCTTGGTTGGCTATTTCAAGGAGTTGAACTTGCAGGTCGAGAGCTAGGATGTTCGCGAAGAACTCGTGTACAGGCGAAGGCATCCGGAGATTGAGCAAACTACGGTTCGGGTCGTAATCAGATCGCTCGAATGATTGCTCAATGCTTTCTCGATGCTTTATATAAGTATCTCGTTCTACCGGAACTTCAACCCAGCTCGCGGGGTTGTCGGTCTTTCTTTGATCGTCTATTGTTTCAAGGAGGCGAACCAACGCGCTCGAGTGTAACGCGTTTGCGGATTGTCTAGGTCGTTCCGCAGTGGCAGGCGGCGTTAAGGGCAGGCGACCTTGATGTTCGGGAAGTGTAGTACCCGAATAATCCTGCACGAGTTGATGCTGCACCTCACCATGTGCGCAAGCTGTTTCTTTTTCGACCATCGCGAAGCACCATGGATGTTGATGATGAGAGGACGAAGATTTGTCCGCCACTGAAGAGTAGTGTTCTGTAATCCCCACTTTAATAAAGACGCGGCATTTGGTTAGGCCGCTAACCCGTGCGGGTACCTTGCCGGCCAATAGGGCGCCCTTTAGCGCTTTATAATTATAAGGTATAGTGGTTTTCTATAAATATAATTAGTATATACTATATATATATAAAAGAGCTACATATTACTTACTATTTAAATAAGTATAAATTTTTTTTTATAATAACTATATTGTCAAGGCTTCTGGGCCGAAATGGATAGAACAGGGTAATGGTATGGATAAGTAGTAGCTAAATAGCTAAAGGTAAGTAGTGATGCTTAAGGGTTTTAATCTCTAGCCTCCTACATTCTATGTGTGTAACCTTTGCCTAAATACCCTCTTTACGCTTACATAACTAGCTTATAGTAACCTTATAGCTAGGGTGCTATAAGCCCTAAGTAGGTCTCACTATATATAATGCTATTACCTCTATTGCCTGTGTCACTTTGTAGTCTCTATAACCCTAATATAGTACCCCCTTTACTTTATAATTACCCTTAATTATACTTACTATTTAGTTAGTGTAAACTTACTATTCTAATTTTCCTATGTAACTCTTACCTTACGTGTCCTAACGCAAGGCATAAGGAGATAATAGCCCTATTAATAATAGGTGTAGCTATTATTCCTTACCTTACCTATAAGCTCTTAGTTATAATGTAATTATAGCTATAGCGTTGCTTTATAAATACTTATATCCTTATTCTTACTAGTTTTATAAAAGTAAACACCCTATATTATATTTTCTTATTAGCTAAAAAGGATAGGGTATTAGACACTATACGTTAGGGTGTATTTAATTATAAGTTCTAGTAAAGTTACTATAAGCTTACTAGGTATATATAGTTAGCTATAACTTTAGCTATTAATAGCTATAACGCTAGCTTTTTAACCTATAGCTTACTTTCGCTACCTATATAAATTACTTAAGGGGTCCGTAGTTAATATAAAAAAGACTAAATTTCCCCTCCTTTTTCTCTTCCTTTCCTCCTTATCCCTCTTACTTTTTAATATTAAATTTGTAAGTTAGCCTTACTAGCCCTATAGTAGCGTTCTTGCTACTACTGCTGTGTGGCTAGGAATATGACCCCTAGAGACCTCTCTTTCTCACGAGGCCTCTAGCCCCTTAGACCTCGGCTTGTTGGATCCCTCGGAAATTGGCCACATCGGATCCCTAGTTATGTGGCCTAGCAGACCTCGTATCCGATGAAATTAGCCACATCGGATCCCTAGTCATGTGGCCTAGCCTCTGACCTCTTAGCTAGATAAAAGCCCTAGATTCCCTCCCTTTTCATAGAAAATCAACTCTCCCTTCGTTGCCTTTGGCACGGATTGTTCAAATTGTGGTGTTTTTACCTGCCTTCCCCTTTGAGATTATGAGATTACCTGAGAAGATTATCTAGCTACCTAGCTAGGCCGCTTGGATCCTCGCGATGGATCGCAAATATCGCAGACCTAGATCCCGATATCTAGGTTCAGTCGCTGAAATCGTTAACATCGTCAATATCGTCATTTTGATCATTTTCATCGGCATTATCATTATCGTCGGGTCCCTCTTTTCCGTTGTTTTGGGGTGGTTGTTTTTCCCCGACAAACTGCCTAGTAGTTACTAACGTTATCTAGAGTTTCTCTTTGTTATCTTATCTTCTATTTGCTCTTATAGTTAGTATTATAGTTAGTATCTTATTACTCTACTTCTTACTTACTTACTGCTAACTTATAGCTAGGTTATAATATCTTCTATTTGCCTAATAACTCTAGGACCCTTAGCACCTACCCTAAAGAAATCCCCTTATAAGAGGGCTTTATAGGCTTTAAAAATGTCTATATAAGTTTATCTCTTATTTATAGTATTATAGCTACTAACTTACTAAGCAGTATAATTAAAATTCCTTACCTTTGCTATAGTTAGTAGGTAGTAATCTAGTAGATTATCCCTAAAGATAATAAAGCTAAACCTTAGTATATTATAGATAGAAAGCTAATTTCTAATAAGTATTATTATTCCCCTAGTATAACTAAGCTACTCCCCTCTTACTCTTATAATACTAACTTAGGTTAGGTAATTCCTTAAAGTGCGCTTACTATATAAAAAATAATAAAATATATACTAGTATAAGTGCCCCTTTAAGGCTACTGCTTTTAGCTAGCTAACCTATTACTAGTGTCCTATAAGAATTGCAATCCTTTATTATAAGTTCTTTAAGATTATAAAGGAGGTTCCTAAAGGTAGCTATTACTATAAGTGTTTAGTAAGATTATTAATTCTAGTAACTTAGTTAAAGCTAACTTATTACTAGGCTTTAGTGCGCGCAAAACGTAAATTATATAATACACTCCTTACTATAAAGAATACAGATTACTATAGGAGAGTTTATTAGGCCTATCTAACTATAAAAGCCACTTATAAGGCAAACGCTAATAAGCGCGTAGTAATATTATAGCTATTTAATACTACTAACCTTAAGGTCTAGATTAATATTGCTAATAGCCTACGCTTTATAGCTTAAAATGCTCCTATAGTAAGTCCTATTATCTCTAGCGTAGCTTTTACTTTACTAACTTATAGCTAGTTTATAGCCTATGCTTTATAGCTCCCTACTTACATTAGCCCCTTTAAGCTCCCTAAAGAGCTTTATTCCTTTATTTATAGGGATAAGAAGGGGTCCTTTAATAATAAAGCTTCTATAGCTACTATAGAGGAAAATATAGTAGTAAATATAATAATAAAGTAATAGGTGCTTAGTAGCTATATAGTAGTTTGCTTTAAGAGAATATAACTTTTTATATTATGAAATTTTATGTATTAAATTACTAAAGTAATAATATCTTTGCAAACTAGCTACTTAATTACTACTTATAATTATTTATAATATCCCTTATAATAAAATCTCTTTTTAATACCTATAAATTCTCTAAGCTATTGTAGCCCTTCTATTTTACTAAGAATTTCCGCTGTTTTCTATTATACTAATATAAGATAATTCTCTTAACCTTAAACTCTTCTTTATTATCCTTAATATTATCTTATAGTAAGGACGTATTTATATAGCTAGTAGGATCCCCTCTAAATAGTTTAAGGCTTATAATATTAAACACATTATAAAGTCTTAAGCTAGCTAGTAATTATAATTAATAGGCTAAGCTATAATTACTAACTACTTTCTTAATTTTATAAGGCCTTAGGTACTTAGCTATAAGCTTTTAGCTTAGTTATCTTAGGTTAATATTCTTAGTAAATAGCAAAATATAGTCCCTAACCTTAAACTCTATTAGCATTCTCTTATAATTATAATACTTCTTTTACTATACTTATATATTATAAAGTAGCTGCTTAATCTCTAAGTATTTTTATCTTAATTCTAAGACTTTGTTTTTTACCTAGTTATTTATTAAGTTAGGCATTAGGATAGCCTAATATAGTCCCCTTAGGTTATACCCTTATAGCGCCTTTACTAGCGTTAGGCTATAACTACTATGCTTACTTATATTATAGGCAAACTATGCTATTAGTAAATATTCTACCTAATTATCCTATTTAGCGTATGTATAGGCTCTTAGATAATGCTTAAGAACCTAGTTTAATTGCTTTATTTACCTATCTATCTAGGGGTAAAATACAGTGCTTAGTCACTACTTTATTATAATAAGGTAGTAAAAAGTCCTCTAGGATTTACTAGTAAATATTAACCTATAGTCTATAATAATACCTTTTAGGGCACTATAGTCTTTAAAAATATTCTTAAGAAACACTATAGTAAGGCTATTACTAGTTAGTTATGTAAACACTAGTATATAAATACTATACTTTAAGAATTAATTTATAATAACTAAAATCACATTATATAACTAAAACTTCTAATCCTTTATTAGTAGTAAGCCTATAATAAAGTCTATTAATAATTCTTAGAAGGGGCGATTAGGCACTAGTAATGTAGCTAACTTGCTATAAGGCTTATGTAACCTTAGCTTTAAAACCTAATAATTAACATAAGACTAGATATATACCTTAATGTCTTTCTTTATTAATAGCTAGTAATATTAGCCTATAATACAATAAAGGGTCTTGCTAACCCCCTAATAACCCACTATAGGATTATTATAGGTTAATAGTAAAATTTCTTTTTGTAATCCTAGTAGAATAAAAACACGATTTTTATACATTAGTAACTTAGAGGATCTTATAGTCTATATCTATAGCTCTCTAGCCTTTAGCTTAGAGGGACTAATTAACTATAGTCCTAACGCACTAGAGTTATTACTTATTAGTAATAACTTCTGCTACGTAATAAAGGCATCCCCTTACTACGCTTTTAATAATAAGACTTAAATTAGGGCTTTTAATTCCACTGCCTTACTCCTAATATTAGAGTTAAACTTAGAAAAGGTTCTCTAAACCACTAAGATTCTTATTATAATATTACTATAGCCTAGTGGCTCTCTAGTAGCGCTCTTAGATAAATTAACTAACTTAGTAGAGATTAATATAGTAAAGGTTCTTTTACCTACTATTGCTTTTATAGATATAGTAAAGATTAATATAGAAGAGGTTCTCTTACTTACTATTAGGTAATTTACCTTAATACTACTATAAGCACATAGCTCCCTAGTAGTGCTCTTAGACTTTTTAACTAGCGTAGTAAAGGTTAATATAGTTTGTCGGGGAAAAACAACCACCCCAAAACAACGGAAAAGAGGGACCTAACGATATTGATAACCGAACCTAGATAACGGGATCTAGGTCTGCGATATTTTCGATCCATCGCGAGGATCCAAGCAAGAAAGCAGCCTAGCTAGGCAGCTAGATAATCTCAAATCTTCTTATAATCTTAAAGGGGAAGGCAGGTAAAAACACCACAATTTGAACAATCCGTGCTAAAGGCAACGAAGGGAGAGTTGATTTTCTATGAAAAGGGAGGGAATCTAGGGCTTTTATCTAGCTAAGGGGTCAGAGGCTAGGCCATATAACTAGGGATCTAATGTGGCCAATTTTATCTAACAGGCTAAGGGATACGAGGTCTGCTAGGCCATATGACTAGGGATCCGATGTGGCTAATTTCTAAGGGATCCGACAAGCCGAGGTCTAAGGGGCTAGAGGCCTCGTGAGAAAAGAGGTCTCTAGGGGTTATATTCCTAGCCACATAACACCTCCCTAACTGTTTTCCCTTCCTAGTCCCTAGGAAAGGGAAAACAGTAACCAAAAGAAAACAACAAGGGAAATAAATAGTATAATTATCAGATAAAAAAAAAATCGTGATTTTCAGGCCCCCCCTTTTATCTATCATTAGAGACCTCTTTAGAAGACCCTCTGTACATTAGATTCCTCGTTAATCATCAGAGAAATCATTAGTTAGAAAGGTCTTTAACGGTCGGAGGTCTCGTCAGACGATAGATCAATTAATCCGAAGATAAGGGACCCTTTCAATCGGTCAGAGACCTCTTTAGAAGACCCTCTGTACATTAGATTCCTTGTTAATCGTTAGAGGAATCATCAGTTAGAGAGGTCTTCAACGGTTGGAGGCCTCGTTAGATGACAGATCAATCAATCCAATGAAAAGGGACCTTTTCAATCATCAGAGACCCCCTTAGCAGACCTTCTGACATTAGATTCCTCTTTAATTGTTAGAGAAATCGTCAGTTAGAAAGGTCTTTAACGGTTAGAGGCCTCGTCAGACAATAGGTTAATTAATCTAATGAAAAGAGACCTTTTTAATTATCAGAGACCCCTTTAGCAGACTTTCTAACATTAGATTCCTCTTTAATCGTTAGAGAAATCGTTAGTTAGAAAGGTCTTTAACGGTCGGAGGTCTCGTTAGACAATAGATCAGTCAATCCAATGATAAGGGCACCTTTTCAATCGGTTAGAGACCTCTTTAGAAGACCCTCTGTACATCAGATTCCTCGTCAATCGTCAGAGGAATCATTAGTCAGAGAGGTCTTCAACAGTCAGAGGTCTTGTCAGACGATAGATCAATTGATCTAATGAAAAGAGACCTTTTCAATTATCAGAGACCCCTTTAGCAGACCTTCTGACATTAGATTCCTCTTTAATCATTAGAGGAATCATCAGTCAGAGAGGTCTTCAACGGTCAGAGGCCTCGTCAGACTAATCCGATGAAAAGGGACCTTTTCAATCATCAGAGACCCCCTTAGCAGACCTTCTGACATTAGATTCCTCGTTAATCGTTAGAGGAATCATCAGTTAGAGAGGTCTTTAACGGTCGGAGGCCTTGTTAGATAATAGATCAATCAATCCAATGAAAAGGGACCTTTTTAATTATTAGAGACCCCCTTAGCAGACCTTCTAACATTAGATTCCCCTTTAAAAGTCAGAGGAATTATTAGTTAGAGAGGTCTTTAACGGTCGGAGGTCTCGTTAGACAATAGATTAATTGATCTAATAATAAAAGACCTGATTTATTTAAGATCGATTTTAAAGGTCTAGCTGCTTGCCTCCCTAACGGATAGCTAAGCAAAACTAGGGTATTAAATTGATTTAGGCTAGCTAGCGAGCTAGCTAGGGCAGGTTAGAAGGTTGAAAATTAGAAGGTAAGGTTAAAGATAGAAAGGAAGGTTAAAAATCAGAAGAAAAGGTTAAAGATAGAAAAGGAAGGTCGAAAATCGGAAGAAAAGGTTAAAGATAGAAAGGAAGCGTTTAACCTAGCTAACCCAGGCTAAGAGGAAAAAGGTCGTAGCAGTCGCGATTAATTGGTCTAACTAATCCGATGATTTTGACGATATTAGACTAGTTAGATGACCTAGATTAATTGATTGGAACGAAGGAATTCAATCTAGCTGCCTGGATTAAAGGGGAAAAGGGTCGTAGTAGTTAATTAGAACGAAGGGATCTAATGTAGCTAACCCGGATTAAACGGAAAAGAGGTAAGACGCTGCTAACGATTATAATAATCGTACAAGGGGATGACCAGAGGGGATAATAGAAGCAATGTCAGGAAGTTATCGTTGAATTTAACGGCGGAAGGTCTGACAGGACTATTCCCTGTTTCTCCACTATTTTTGTCGGGGAAAAACAACCACCCTAAAACAACGGAAAAGAGGGACCTGACGATATTGATAACTAAACCTAGATAACGGGATCTAGGTCTGCGATATTTTCGATCCATCGCGAGGATCTAAGCAAGAAAAGTAGCCTAGCTAGGCAGCTAGATAATCTCAAATCTTCTTATAATCTTAAAGGGGAAGGCAGGTAAAAACACCACAATTTGAACAATCCGTGCTAAAGGCAACGAAGGGAGAGTTAATTTTCTATGAAAAGGGAGGGAATCTAGGGCTTTTATCTAGCTAAGGGGTCAGAGGCTAGGCTATATAACTAGGGATCTAATGTGGCCAATTTTATCTAACAGGCTAAGGGATACGAGGTCTGCTAGGCCACATAACTAGGGATCCGATGTGGCTAATTTCCGAGGGATCCGACAAGCCGAGGTCTAAGGGGCTAGAGGCCTCGTGAGAAAAGAGGTCTCTAGGGGTCATATTCCTAGCCACACAATAGCAAAGGTTAACTTACCTACTATTGCTTCTATAGGCCTAGTAAAGATTAATATAGAAAAGATTCTTAAACTAGCTAGTAGGGTTTAATTACTATAATCCTATAGCTTTATTACCACGCGCTTAGGCCTTTTACCTAGCCTAGTAAAGATTAATATAGAAGAGATTCTCTTACTTACTATTAGGGTTATTACTTTACTATTAAGGGGTAGTGAGTGTAAACGCAGGGTACTTACTAAGTTACTATTACTCTTATGCTACTCCTTAATTATAAACCTAACACACTATAGATATACCTAACTAGTAGTTAAGCTATTACTAACATAGCGCCCCTATAGCCTAATAGTAGCAAACTTAGTAAGGAAGGTTAGTAACTAAGATATAAAAGCCTTAGCCTTTCTTTCCTTACTAATATAGTCTAACCTTTATAATAAAGGATTAGTAGGATTTAGCTTCCTTACCTAGTGTTTAATAGTGAAGTTAAATAGGCATAGCTTATCTAATACAGTGACCTAGTGACTAGTTAGCTTAGGCTTTATTATAAGGTACTTATAGTTTAAGTAATCTATAATTATAGTAACTAGGTGCGCTAAGTAAGTAAGGTAGTGCCTCTAAGTCTAAAAAGCCTCCTAAATCACTAGTAGCTCTGTGTCTAGTGTTATATAGCGTAATTTAGCGTCCTTTAACTTTCTTAATATAAACACTATAGGGTGCTAGTAACCTAGCACTAATATTATAAGGATAGCTCTAATTACGTATCTAAAGGCATTAGTCTTTACTTATAGTAGTAATATTAGATTAAAGTAGACTAAAATTAGAGCCTCCTAAAATAGCTTTTATAGTTCCTTAAACGCTACTAGCTCGCTATTATTTAGCTTAAACTTCACTAGTTAGTTCCCTTATAGGTAGTTTATTAATAGGATAACTATTTTACTATATAGCTTAATAAAACGCCTGTAAAATCTAGTAAACCCTAGGAAAGATTAGATATTAAACACGCAGATAGGTATTAGCTACGTTGCTATTGCCTTTACCTTGCTTAGGTCTATTAAGATTCCTTTTAGTAAGATTATATAACTAAGGAATTTAACCTCCTTAATAGAGAATTAGCACTTATCTAAATTAATAAAAAGGTTAGCCTTCCAAAATCTCTTAAGGATCTTTTTAATATTACCCTTATGCTCTAAGATCTTATAGCTAAATATTAGGGTATTATTAAGGTAGATAATGCAAATAAGATTATTAAGGCCTTCTAAAGCTTTGTTAATATACTCTTAGAAGGATACTAGCGTATTAACAAGCCTAAATAGCATTATAAGATACTTAAAGTAACTATATCTACACTAGAAGGCTATTTTCCACTTATTACCCTTACAGATATATAGCTAATAGTATATATCTTTAAGGTCTAACTTTATAAAAATCTTTACACCCCCTAGTTAATCTAAGATTTCTAATATTAGGGGCAAAGGGGCCTTGTCTTTAACTATAATCTTATTAAGGCCTTTATAATTTATATATAGTTATAGCTTTCCCCCTTTTTTTAGCATAAAAAGGATTAGGGCACCTACTAGGCTAATAGATCTTTAGATCTATCCGCGTTCCTATATAGTTACTAGGTACTTATAAAGCACCTATAACTCTTTCTTAGCTAGATTATATATTAGACCCTATAGTAATGCCTTTCCTTCTTTTAATTTAATAGCATAAGTTTAGCTACCTAAGCTAGGAAGGGTACTAGCCTCTTTATTTAAAAACACATCTTTAAACTCCTTATAAGCTTCTAAAAGTTTTACTTTCTTAGGTTTATTAGTTAGTTTTATTACTATATTATTACTACTTCCTTCCTCCTTATTTATAGTAAGTCTAATAGTAGCTATGCGTCTAATTATATACATTGCCTATAGGTTAAGTACTACTATAATAGATATATATTTCGCTACTTTTTAACTATCCTATAACCTTACTACTAATAAGATATATTCCTTTATTATAGGGTATCTCTAAAGTCTATTTTTCTAAGATATTATTATAGGCTTATACTCTCTTACCTAATTAATACCTAAAACTAATTTTTTGCTACTATTAGTAACATAGTAGCTAAGTTAGTATATCTTTGCATAGCCTATGCTATCCCTAACTAACACTATTTTCTTTAAAATCCCTTACTATAGTATAATATTACCTAATATACTCTTAAGTGTATTATTATAAGGTTACACTTTTAACTAATTAAGGTCTATTAGCATATTAGGGTAAATTAAGGAATATATAGCGCTAGGGTTAAATAGCGTTAGTATTACTACCTAGTAATTATCTTAATATAACTTAATATCTATGCAAATTCGTAAGTCTAGAAAACTATTCTTATTAAGTTAAGTTATATTAAGAGCGTCTTCCTAGGGTTTTACTACGCTAATTAGGGTCTTATTTGCGTTTAAGTAACTCCTAGCCTATTTAGTGCTAGCTTAGTGTATCTTAGTAGTATAGGTGTTTTTCTAGTAAATACTATAGTCTAGTTTAGTGCACCTAGTTAATAGGTAGCTTAGTTTTCTATACTTATAATAGACTAGTAAGCCCCTTACTCCTAAGTAGTATCCTTCCTATAGCTCTTTTTCTAGGGACGCTAAGTAATTCCTTCTCTTCTATTAGTTACCTCCTTAGTTACCTCCTTAGTAGCCTTTATAGGGGATCCCTTTCTCTTCCCTAGTTACTACTTCTGCCTTCTTTCCTTAGCTAATAAGGTAGTTTTAACTTATAGGGTACTCTTAGCTAAATACCTGCTTCTTTATAGTGCTATTTAGGCACTATATAAACTAAGTAATTCTTAGAGGTTTAGGCATAGGTTTAGGTAATTTTACCTTTACCTTCCCCTAGACTTTAATAAAAGTCTAGAATAACTAATCCTTGCCTTAATAAAGGGTTAGTAATATTCCTATAGCTTCTAGGTAGTAACTATCTTTATCTATTTCTCTAGTTTTTAGCTATCAGACAAACTCCGCCTAAGTGTAGCTCTAGTAATTTACATAACTATCTATAGTAGCAAAGCGTATTTACTATTGCTTTGCCTTATTTGCTAGGTAGCTGCTAGTGTATATAACTTTTATTACGTTATTAGTAAACGTGTTTTAATCTATAGTAAAGGTTATATTTAAGTTTGCTAAGAATATCTATAGGTTCTTATTGAAAATGGGAAGGGAATCTAGCTAGAGGGATAGGAAGACCTCCCTACTAGATTCTAATGCGGCGGCTTCTAGATTCACTAGATTATAGCGTATTTTGCAAGATAGAGAGCTTTGATAGTTAAATATAGTTAATTCCTAGCTAGTACGGATAGTCTAACAAGTAATAAGAGGATTTCTAGTCCCCTCATAGACTTACTAACCGTATCGAAGGATCTAGGTCACTAGAGAGGTCTTAGGAGCTACTTTTTATTTTTCGCAAAACTTATTTGTATAGGAAAAATAAAAAATCGACTTATGGCTATATAAACTAGCTACCTAGGTGCCTTAACTAAGCACTTTAATAAACAACCCTATTTATAAAATATACCATTAAATCTAGAAAAATTCAAGGATTTAAACAGTATACATCAGCCTTTTATACGACTACTAGTTGCCTAGTTACAGTCGATTTCAGCTTCCCTATAGGGTAACCTAGTCGGCTTAGTCATACAAGCCCGTGGGTTGGTTGTGGCAACGCAGGTCACAACAAACAACGCTGCAAGCAACGCTCGTAACTAACGTTGCAACAACGCAACAAGGCAACTAGTGGGCCTATAAAATAGTGCTATAAATAGCATTATTTTAACAGTTCTTATAGGTATCCCCCTTATATATAGGAGCTTTTAGCTATATCTTTGCTATACTATATCTATAAAGTCTAAGTAAGGGTAATGCTTCCTAGGGAATAGGGGTAATATCTTAGGCAAAAGGTGTTTATAGGGTAGGAGTAGGGCCTTTATTAGCATTAACTAATTAGGGAGGGGTATTCACTTCCTATAAATTTTTCTATAGCTATTTAAGTTTTTACCTCTTTTAAGTAATTTATAGCTATATCTTTGCTTATATAAGGCTATAGTTTAATATAGCTTCTTTACTATTAATAATAGGTTTTAATATATAGGAATTCTCTAGTGTAGTTAGATAAGAAAACTTATATTCTAGAAGTAAGTTCTAATCTATAGGTATACCTTTATATAGCGTGTTTACTCTAGAGTTATTAGTACCCCTTAAGTAAGTGTTTATTCTTTATAGTACTAATATTCTTACCCTACTAATAGCCTATTACCCTAATAGGAAAGAGAGATTAACTTATTAAGGCTTCTAGGCTAAAATAGATAGAATAAGGTAATAGTATAGATAAGTAGTAGCTAAATAGCTAAAGGTAGGTAGTAATGCTTAAGGGTTTTAATCTCTAGCCTCCTATATTCTATGTGTGTAACCTTTGCCTAAATACCCCCTTTACGCTTATGTAACTAGCTTATAGTAACCTTGTAGCTAGGGCGCTATAAGCCCTAAGTAAGTCCTACTATATATAATGCTATTGCCTCTATCGCCTATGTCGCTCCGTAGTCTCCACGACCCTAACATATATAAAGTTATTAGTAAATTAAGGTATTAAATAAATATAATAACTATATATAAAGTAAGAAAATTACCTGGTTATATACTAAGGGCATAAAAGGAGTAATAATAAAAGAGGAAGGAAAGAAGGAAAAAGCTAATAATAGTAAGTGCGTAGTATATATTAGGTAAATATATATAACTAGGCCTATAATTGTCATGGTCTAGCCCATAGGGCTAATCGCGGGTGTCTGCGCCACCATGTGGGTGATGTGCCCAATCCAACTGCGCCATAGGCAAAAGGATACGCATTGTACAAGTCCCTATGACTTGTGCAATTGACACCTATATTACTAGGATCTAGGCAAAGCCTAGACCATCACAATAATTTCTTTTTTAATTAGCTAAGAGTTCACACTATATAATCGCATATGCCTTGCATATGTAAGGCATATGCTATTTTACTAGTCCTAAGGCTTTACCCTAGATACTAGACAAACTTTGTTAGAGCTGAGATTTACTGTAACCCCTAACTTGCCTTCTTCAGCCGCCCATGGAAATTGCCAGGAGTCCCTTGTTAATATCAGCTTTTATTGCAGCAATTTGGTGGTAGAAGTTAAGCTTCTGGGCTAACTTACTGTCTCACGCCCGTGTATGAGGCCCGAACTAGGCTAGGGATCACGGCGTCTACACTGGTGATGACGATAGAACGTAATATAAAAACCAGCAGCCATGCCCATGTTACCGCATGCTTCATCCATTGCCATTTCCATTCCAACACAGAATTCTGTAGTCTCCGGGGAACCTTTGCCGGAGACCTTGTCAGTTGACTCTAGTCGCAACTCGTGGAGCATCCTACTTATCAGTGGATAAAATCGCTTTTGGCTCTTGCATAGTCTCACCATGTATCGGGGATATGTCTCTAGTACTCCTGCTGATGATCGGCCGCTTATGATCTAATACATTCACGAGGCCCCGGATCAGGGTGCCCTCAGCGCGGAGATTCGAGTTCTTGAAGAATTCGCAGCAGCTTGAACCAGGGGAGAGCTCGTGAGTCGCCAAAATGACGGTGAAATTACCATTAGCAAAATTATTCTCACTGACGATTGTTATAGGATGTGAACGGCAAAGCGCCTTTCGCAGATGCGCAGCCCTGTGATGTAATAGTTGTAGCGTAAAGCAGCCCTTTGCAGCACTGATCATGTTCTTGTTTGCGCTAACGCTTCTCAGGGGGAGTCACCACATGTCAACCAATACACCCACCGAAGCAAAGCATCTCATAGTCTCTCCTCCCGCTCATGCAGGGAGGGACAGGGCGAGGTCTGATATGTCTGATATGCGTCCGCTACCTAGCTAGGCAGCAACGTCCCATTGCAGATATTGCAGATGCAATACGACCAGGATGTGCCGCAAGAGTACCATATATATTTATATATCGAACTCTTCTACCAACTTTCACAGCTGCTGTCAACCATACCACGCTTGTTTCGTACTTGCACTGCACAACCCCAACAGTCGCAACATCTTTAGCAATTGCCGTTTACTGTCCTGGCAGAAGAGCATCCCTGTAATCGCCATGTCCTACTACGAAACAGTCAAAAGTCCGAGCATGTTTGCGCAGAAGGCAGCTTCGGAAAATGCGCGAAGCTTTGCCGCATTGCAGGTGGATGGGGAATTGCCGACTGCGGCAAGTGAATGGGGAAGGCCTCAGCTTTTTGCGGCTCGGCTGATTTGCAACGAGACGAAACGACGCTTACCTCTCCCTCAGACACATTACCCAGCAAATGTCGTGAGAAATGGGCCCATCAACCAGCTGATCTCCGGTCCGGGTATTGATTTGATGAGCAAGTGGGAGCCAGAGCTCGTCCAGATGTTTGAACCCGACAGCCTGGGCTACGTCTGGTCCGCATTGGCTGCGTCTCTTCGATCAAATAGGTCTGCGCAGCCCGAGTCTGATACGTCTGATACCATGGAAAGCGACTCTGGCGAAGACCGCCCTATTCGTCAAAGAAAGCAGCCCGACAGACTGGGAAACCTCATTTCTTGGACAGGCCAACAAGTCGACGGCAGCAGCCCACTGACTAGTTCCGAAGGAGGGTCATTTCACTCTAGCAATAGTTACACCGAAAAGTCGGCGCTATCTCGTGTCGAAGAGACCACGATTAGGCTGGCGACTTGTTTCATCCGCACCGTGGTCAATTACGCCCAGCTACGAGACAAGAGCACCCCCCTCATTCACGTCCGCGACGAGAGACAGAGATATGGATACGAGGTAGGGAGCGGCAAGTTTTGCGTTGCTATTGACGATGGTGGCTTGCAGCTGTTCTCCGCCTCGACCAGTCAAATGCGTCAGGTGGCGATCCTAGAAGCCAAACGAGGATTTGAGCGCAACACTCACGGCACACCAATCTTGACGGATCATGTCCTTGGCCAAATAGTTGGGGAGGTGCTTGCTTTGAAGCGGAATCCGGAATATAACATTGCCCGTGACGAGTAAGTGTTTTGCGTATTCCAATATACTACGTGTAATAACCTGGAGAACCGTCGTCTAGCTTCGTTGTTATCCTTGCTATAGCTCAACGCTTGAACTTCCTCCACTTTCGCATTACTGATGACTTGATTGCCAAGTTTGACACGGGGGATCTTATGGTGAGCGACAGGACGATCCCCATAGCAGGTCAAGGTTTTCTACGCATGGGCTCTACGGGGTGGCTAGATTTGAAGCATGGGGACCACCGCCGAGAGGCCGTGATGCATATTCTGGCGTTGATATCTTGGGCCGATGAGATTGTGTCACGAGAATAGGCGCGACTTGGTTTCGATTTGTATTCATGCGGGTTGACCACAGCTCTCGGCTCACAAGCTTAAATACATTGCCCTCTCGCTGTCCTGCTTTCCTTCAAGGTGTAGATGGCCGATGATTAGACGGATCAGCGTCGTCGTCAATCAAGTGCAGATTTTTCCGCCGCGGAAGTAAGATCTGAAAAAGGCGCTCGCGAAGAGAAGCATATGGTTCGTACTGAACCTCGGTCACGCCTACGGCCATGTCAAAAGGCGAGGCGGGTGTCATGGTCGGGTTGTCGAGCAAGTCGAGAAAGGATGACGGAATCTCCGACGTGTAGACAAACAAACGTTGACGGTCTTTCCTTGAAGAAAGCACGAGCTTGGGCTAGCCACGATGACATTGGGTCAGTGCCAATAGTCTATTTATTATTAGGACGTTTCTGCCTCACCGAAAAAACGAATGCGCCGTCCTCGGGCTGCGGGCGCCGCAGGTTCCTGCGCTGCTTCTGTGCGATTGCAATCAAGAGGGCGACAATGTAGGGGTCACGCCAGGGGTCTTTTGGAGTGACTTGCGCCAGCTTTCTCCTGAACAAGGAGAAGGTCTTGCTGCAGCCGCGCCGGTCGTTGCCTTGGTATGATGTAAGACTTCTGGCGCGGGACTCGACGAGATACTGGAGGTCGAGATATCCGACGAGCACGAGCATAGGGGGTTTGGGGCTGTCTTGCAGTCCTTCCCAGTAACCGAAGAGCCTGCAGGCCAGTCTAGTCGTGGTCCTCGAATTGAAATGGAACAAAATGCCGTCCGACGGGCCCGTGAAAGGCGGAGGGTCTTGAACCCAGCGTCCCGGTCTGCGGAACGTAGGCTGCAGCCACCTGAGCGGATAATTGGGGTCCTCCAAGAGGCTCGTTATACTAGACACGAGCCCTCGGTCTCCCCATCGATCAAGAACGAAACGGCTAAAGGGACGATACGAAGGGTCCTTGACTTGTATCTCGACGTCGGTTCCGGCTGGACGGGGTTCATCGAAGGAGAAACCAAGCAAATGGAGATGACGCTCGGTCCAGTGCAATGGGGTTACGACGAGTCGTTCTCGGCAGTGACGGCGGAGTAGCTGGTTAAGTGAGGGAGGGCGGTTCAAGTCGTCTCTCACTTCGCTCCCGGGAGCTGCGAATGCTGCCGGCGGCGCTTGGGACGTCTGCGCGGCCATTTGTGCCGATTTGTGTTCATTTGGGGCGTGGGTTTGATCAAGGTGCGCGTCGAGAGATGGCAGTCGTGTCACTGATTGAATCATTGGGATCCGAGTAGAGTTTTTGCCGGGAGAAAGCAACGGTACATAGGTATAACCACATAGCGTGCGGGACGGCGAGGACTCTCTGAGAATTGGCTTCTGACTTGATAGGGCATGCCAGGCATGCCATGGTCACATGACTGATGACTCACTCACCTAACCCTAGTACGAATACGCTATCACAGCGCAGCATTAGTGCTAAAACAGTACCAAAAATGATGGGGGTAATGATAGTTGTATTCTCTCGTAATCTAGCTACCAAAAGTCCATAATAATATTACCTCCAATTACCTAAGCCATTCCCTACCTTAATAGGCTAGCCTATTTTAAGATAGTGTTAACTATAACACCACATAATTATTCTTAGCAAACCTTTAAGTTATTCCTCCCCTTAATTATTATTCTCTATTTCCTAATGATTTTATATCTCTTTCTCTGCTAGATCCTAGTTAGCTATATCCTAAGTGTTTAACCTAGGTAGCTATAATCTTTCCTAGCGTAGGATATATATCTTTAGATTATTAATATAAATTTTCTAACCTTATTTACTTTCTAATAGCTTAATTTCGTAGGACACTAATAATAGCTTTTTGTTTACTATTAAAAGCTTTTCCTAGGTCTTATAGAATTTCCCCTTTGGCTTATTTTCCTTATTTATTTTCTCCTATATAAGGTTACTAGCTTTAAACTAATATAGGGGCTTTAAGAAGTTATCTTTACTATTAGTCTTTTAAGTTTAAATTAATTCTTTTCTCTCCTCCCTTAGATCTAAGTGCTATAAGTTTGCTTCTTAGATTAGTTTAGAGTTATTCTCTAGTTTAGATAAATCTCTAATCTCCCCTAGGTTATTATTAACTCCTATATGCTTTATAAATAGATTAAATCCTAATATTAACATAGCTAGGGTTATCCTAGCACTTAATATAAACTAATTATTTAAAATAACTATAATACTTAGAATAGCCTAATTTTATAAATTAAGTAATACTCTATCCCTTTTTACTACTTACTTTATTAATTATTATTTTACTAGGCAGATATTTTATTTAGTAAGTCCTATAGAAGCTAGATATAAGATAGGTCTAAATATAATTATTATACTATGTTTTCCTACTATTAATTTAAAGGTTAGGTTCTTAAAATAGGATCTATTATTATAGTAAATTCTTTTTAGCTAACTAAAAATAAAGCTCTAGTGTTTATGTGAGAACAATAGTAGCTAGGCAAGAGGTATAAGGGCATTCGTATATTTACTAAAGCTTGCTAGGTCTAAGTGTGTTATATATGCAAGCTAGGAACTTATAGTTAGTAGCTTGCTAGTGTCACGTAGACCTAGCCCTAAGGCCTAACCTGCTACGTAGTGCGTGTTAGCGTCTAGGTGTTATTATTATAAGTAAGGCCTTATAATTGCCCCCCTACTTTTAGCTAGGCTCCTAAATAGCTTTCACTAGCTATCCTATAGCTATTTGCTAAGTGGTAAATATATTATAATAATAATAAATAATAAGTAACACTTAGGTATAAATTTATCTATAACTCTCCCCTTTATTATAGCCTTTTCCTCCCCTTAACACTAGTAATTATTTTTCTAAATACTATTATACCTTTTACTACCTTAACTTTTACCTTATTATTTACTATACTCTTACTATAGATAAGGAGATAATTCCCTTTAAGCGCTACTCCTATATACACTATTTATATACTAGGTACGCTAACTTTAAGAAAAACTTACTAGATAAGCTATAATTACTATAGATTAACTATTAATTCCCTTAGTATTTATTTACTACTACTTTATAGATAAAGCATTCTAAGCGCTATATCTAATGCTATAAGTATAGTAATACTTATAACACTATAACTATATTGCTTTTCCTTAGTCTCTTAGTAGCTTATTACTAACGCTTTTATATAGGTAATGCCTATAATATAGGGAGATTTTTATAATCTCCTAGCTTATCTTAACTAGGTTTAGGCGCTTATAGATGCCTATAGTAATAAGAATCCAGAGAACCCTAAGGATCCTATGTTTTTAGAGGTAACTTGCTATTATTTTAGCACTTGCTACCTCTATCTAATAATAGGTTTTAACTATGCTAACATAGCTTACTGCGTTATATTTAGTTTAACAGGGGCTGCAAAGGTCTATTAAGTTTGTATTTTCACTACCTAATTACTAGTTTGTTAAGCGGAAAACACACCCCAAAAGACACAATGCTAGCCCACGGTTGCAAGTAGCGCTATAGCCTACATATAACAAGAGAGGTTAATTGTCTTAACGATATTAATCACAACAATAGCTAGAGATATCTTGTTATATAGAGATGCTCTAGATTAAATAGTCTATTAGATTAGAAGTGCTATCTTAATTAAATAAGGGGAAATAATCTTAGTTTATCTTATTATAAGCTTAGGTATTTTCTTAATAAAACTTAGTAAAACTTAAGGGTTAAATTAAGAATCTTATAGTGTATGTGTTTCTAGTAAAAGAATCTAGCTATAGGCAGTCTATTTATAGATTAAATAGTCCCCTTACTTAGATAACTAATATTATTATCCCTTATTATATTATCTATCTTAATAATCCCTAGCGCTTATTATTATAATCACGTGTTTTCTAGGCGCGTATCTTATAGCATATAACACCTCCCTAGGTGTGCATTAGTTATCCTTAACTAAGCATATATACTAATAACTAAAGTGCCCTATAAGTGTAGTTAGTAACTAATACCTAATGCTAAAGGAGGGTATTATTTAATCTAGTATATTTAAGTAAAGGGAGAGGTAAATAAGGAAAGAAAAAAGGAAAAAAAGCAAAAGAAAAGAAAGAGAAAGAAAGAGAAAAGGAATGAAAAAAGAGAAAAAAAAAAAAATCTATATAACACCTCCCTAGCTAAAGACCTAAGTTCCTTATCTCCTAAGAGAGTTTTAGTGTCTTTAGCATTTAAGGTTATATAGTTAGTAATATTAGTAAGGGAGTGCAAATTATAGGTTACTTAGCTTCTTATTAAGTTACTCTCTTTTTATAGTTCTTATGCTAATTAATTAATCCTTAAGCGCGCTTCCCTTCTTACTAATAAGCTTTAATAATCTTAGCCTATATTTTATAAGGCACTAAACTAGGTAGTACTATAGACGCGTATATAAATAACGTTAGTAAGTATATAATAGTTTCTCTTTACGCTACTTCCTATGCTTTAAGGAATAGGAGGAGATTAATTATTATAGCTTAACCTATATCTCTAAGAGGCTATTAGATTATTCTTTCTTTTACTTATCTAAGCAAGGTCTTATAGTTATATTCTTACTCTTATCTAATAACTCTATAGATCCTTAGTAATCTTAGCTATTCCCTAATATTTGCCTAAAAAAGTGCGTTTATTACTACTTACTATACTTAAAGAGCCTTCCCTATAGTAGTAGTTATTTAATCCTCCTTACCGCGTTAAAGTGCTTTAAGCTTTATAGTTAAAGATAGCGGCATTACCTTATGTTTAATAATAGATAATAATATAGATAAAGACATAAGTAATATCTAATAACTTTTCCTTTTACTTAATCCTCTGTTTTTCTATATTAATTAAGGGTAGTTTATCTTTAGCTTCCTATTATATTTGTCTTTCTTAATCTTATAGCACCTCTTATATACTAATATTAAAGACCTTAGGGTTATTAGTAAAAACGTAGGCTATAGACTACTAAAAGTCCTAAACATAAAGATTATTATTTTATGCTATATTAGTATACTATTTAATTAGGTAATTCCTATTAGTAATCTAAAGTTTCTAAGGCATTACTGCTATGCTAATAGGCAACCCTTTACTAACTATCTAGGTTACAAAGCGTGGCATTAAGCACTTTATTATGTTTTATACTAGATATTAAAGGTTAAAATCTTTCTAGTACCCTAATTCCCTTAGTAACTAATCTCCTATTACAAGCTTATTTATAGCTATGTCTTATAGCACCCTAATTATTCTCTTAAGTGCTTTGCTATAGCTATATTTTAGGTCTAGGATATTATTAGATATTAACTAATCCTTAAGATATAACTTAAACTATTAACTAATAATAAAATCCCTACTAAAAGTATGTAATTATTTAAGCTTAATATTATACTTATTTAGTGTGTTCTAGTCCTTTGCGATTAGATTAAGTGCTTAGTAACTAACTTAGTAGCAAATTATCTAGAGAAGAAACCCTAGGCATATATATTTGTATTCCTAGTTTCCTTTCTACTCTATTACTAAAACTATAATTGCCTTAAAATTATAGGGAAAGTTTATAAGTTATATAATCTATCCCTACCTACCTATAAAGTCTATAAAATAGGTTATTCTTCCTTTATCTATGCTATTAAAATAGTATAGGTATCCCTACTTACTATTAAATATAAAGGCAGTCTAGTAATTCGTAAAGTAAGTAAACCCTATAATAAGGCACTAATTGCTTATGTCTAAGTAAAGGTTAATAGGGTTATACTTAATGCTATACTTAATATTAATAGGCTAATAAGTAGTAGAAAGCCTTCTAGCCTTTAAACTAATTAATCTTTGTAATATTTCCACGTTAAAGTCTTCTATATTATTAATTTTAAATGCTTATAGTAGCACTACTACTATTGCTTTAAGACCTAATTCTATAATCTTCCCTATTACTATTAGCTTAAACTAATTAAGCTAGTCCTTACTTAGTGTTTTATAAGCCTTTTTTAGGAATTTATAAATATCTATTAGATAACTACGCTATTGTGTGGTAGTCTAGCGTAGTCTAATTAGCATTACTAGATTAAAATTATTACTATCTTAATAGACTTTAAACCTTAATAAAGGCTATAGCTAGTCTCTTTATAAGTGGAATAAAGGTAGCTACTATCTATAGAGATTAGCTAGGTTAACCTTAATAGTGTCTCCCTCTCCCTCTCTAAAAAAGGAGTTTTCTATCCTATATATTAAAACATAAATATAGTATATAGTAAGACATTTACTATAAGGGAAGTAAGCAATAGTGTTACTATTAACCTTAGTGTAATCTCCTTTATTTATAATAAACTACTTATATTACTTTATTTTCTAGGTAAGATTAAATAATGTTTATTAGTTTTAGCTTAATATAGCTAAAGGAAAGGGAGAAATAAGAGAAGGTAAGTAAGGGATAGTAAGGTTAAAGATTTTAAGAGTTAGGAAGATATATGCTAGTGTAAGAAGTAAGTATACTAGTGCAAGAAGTAAGTTAGATTAAATAGTTCCTATAGTCCTAACCTCTTTTTTTATGCTTTTTCCTAGATCTAGGGGCGGTTATTAGTAGGTAGCATTAGTTACCTTTATAAGGTAGCTATTTATTAGGATTAAGTAGCTCCTATAATTTAGACTTTTAGTATTATAAGTTACTTATAGGTAGCCACTTGCTTATTAGTTATTAATGCCTATTATAGGTGTTATCTTATAACTTAAGACTTTTTAACTCTCTTTTGCTCCTTCTCTTTATATACCTAGCCTTACTATCTCTTACTTTATCTCCTAACTAATTAATTATAGCTAAATTTCTTAATATAACTTATTAAAAGCTCCCTAATATTACTACTATTATAAGGGCAAGTGTCCCTAAAGGCAAGCTTTTAGTAATAAAGACTATAGACTAGTCTAACTATGCTAAGTTTTTCCTATCTTTCTTTAGAAAAGACTATGTTAGTCTTATATAGATTATTTAATCTTATTTTTAAGTTAACGCTAATAGCTTCTATTTTATAGTATAAGTTCCTTTTTGCCTTTTAGGTTTAAAGTAGGATTAATATTAGCACTAGTGGCATTCTATTATATATAGAGATTTCTCTTTATCTATCTAAGAATCCCCTAGAGGGAGCACCTCCCTATCTTATTAAGACTATAAAAGGGACTAAATTATTAAAGGAATTTATACAAAGCTATGTTAAATTAGATAGTGCCTTAGCCTTTGCTATTAAAAATAATTATTATTCTCTAGTTCTTATACCTACTAAGATAGCTTATCCTAATAGGTACTTCTTATATACCCTCTTATAATATCTTAAACGCTATTAAGCTTTACTAGTGTCTATATTTAGCAAATTAAATAGTATATTCTATACCTACTACTTAAACTTATATATATAGTATATTACCTTCTTTAATAAGCATATATACTTCCCTTTTTATAGATATATCTTACTCTCTAGGGTTAGTAATAGCGCATATAGTAACTATATCTAAAATAGATCTTATATAGTAAGCTATAAATAGCGTTTTACGTTAGGGTATTACACTAGATCTTCCTAAGAGTAAGCTCTTGCTTCTTTCTTAGGAAAAGAGTGGTTTACTAAGGTAGTAAAAGCTCTTTTACTTAACTTAAACACTATTAACCTTAAAAACTCTCCTTGCTTAGTAATTAATATGCTACCTCCTTTTCTAAACTATTTATAAATACTAGGGGGGGGGTAAAAAGGGAAAATAAGCTAGGTATATAGTGTGAAATTAGATTTGCACCTTAATTACTTAATCTTTAGTATGCGAAAAGGGAAAGAAGAAAAAAAAAAATAGAATAGTAAGAGAATAAAGGGAATGTTCTTTTAATTTATGCGCACATTAGTGTGTCTAAGGGTATACCTTATATTCTTGTTTTTGCTTAGCTATAAGGAGAGGTAGTTAGACCTTAATCCCTTAGTATAGACTTCTCTAAGGTAGAAGTTTAACCTCTTTATTATTAACTATTTAATCTAACATATTATGCTAGTGTGTGCCATAAGATGCGCGCCTAGAAAACACGCGATCACGATGACAAGCGCTAGGGATTATTAAGATAGATAACACAACAAGGGATAATAATATTAGTTATCTAAGTAAGGGGACTATTTAATCTATAAAGAGACTACCTGTAGCTAGATTCTTTTTAAGGACACACACACTACGAGATTCTTAATTCTACCCTTGAGTTTTACTAAGTTTTACTAAGAAGATACCTAAGCTTATAATAAGATAAACTAAGATTATTTCCCCTTATTTAATTAAGATAGCACTTCTAATCTAATAGACTATTTAATCTAGAGTATCTCTGTATAATAAGATATCTCTAGCCATTATTATAATTGATATTGATAAGATAATTAACCCCTCTTGTTATGTATAGGCTATAGCGCTACTTATAACTATAGGCTAGTATTATGTCTTTTAGGGTATTGTTTTCCGCTTAATAAAACTAGTAAAGAAATAGGGAATTAAACCCTAGACCTTTTGCTTTTTATTTAATCTGCTATAGACTAAGATTAATTAGAAGTGTGCTTTTAGCTATAGTTCTTAGCTAACACTAAACTAGATTACGTAAAGGCCCCTTTATTTCGTTTTTCCCCACACTATAATATAAATCAAAAACCTAACCCTAAGCCCTAGAGAAGCTAAGGCATAAGTTAGAGGCTAGCTAATCTAGAGGAACTAAGCTAGTGTAAGGAAAGGAAATTACGTTATAAGGAGACATTAGATACAAGGCTAACTAGCTTAGGAAAATACCTTGCAAATACTAGCTAAGCTATTAAGCCCTTGCTAAGACTCTCCAAACACAAGGATTTAAAATAAAAACCGCTGTTTAGCGTTATAAACTATTTATTCTTAGGACCTATAGCTAATTTTGTAATAATTTAGCTATGCATTAGGATCTTATAGGTAATTATAAAGAGCTATGTAATTACGTTAGTAGTCCTTGCTTATAGATTATTTGTGACTATAGATACTACCTTATAGAAATCTTTTTCCCACAAAGTTCTCTCTAGAATTAAAGCTTTTAGTTAAATAGTTACTCTCTTATAAGATTAATTAAAAGCACTATTATCTAACTCTATATCTAATTATCTTACCTTATCTTATTCTTACTAATTAAGCAAAGCAAGGTCTACTAAGTAGCTAAGCTATCTAAAAGAGTTATAGGATTTGCTATTACTAAGTACCCTAATTATAACTAAGGAACTATCTAATCTAGAGATAGTTTTAACACTAACTTATAGCCACGCTAATAGGCTATTAGGGAAGGACCCTAATATTAAGGAGAAAGCCTCTAGACCCCTTAAAAGGCTTAATGCAAAGACCTTTATAAAGATCCTTAGGGAAATAATAGCTTGCTAATTATCCCTTATTACTATGTAAAATAGGTATAATGTTTAGTAGTTTATAGGAGAAAATATTACTAATTTTATTAAAGACTTTAAGGCTAAGATAAAGGCAATGTGTATCCCTAAAAAGGATTAGCATAAGATGCTTAAGCGTGATATTAACCCCTAGCTTTAATAAGTGGTTAAGATATTAATAGCATTACGCACTTAGGCAGAATTAAAGGAAGAAATGCTTCTTTAGTTTAATGCTATAAGTTAGGACTAGATAGAAAGCGCTAGGGGATAACTTAAGAACCTTAATCTTATGTAACTAAAATCTATTAAAGACACTTACTACTAGCTATAGAAGTATTAAGCTTTAATATCTAATGCAAACCTAAAGGGATAGCAAATAATAATAACCTAGTTAAACTATATTTATAAGGCCCTCCCTAACTATTTAATCTTAAGCTTTATAGATTAAAAAGGGTATATGTGTAAGGAAGTCCTAGTTATATAATATAAAACGCTTTAGATAGCACTTAACGCGTATATTTAAACATAATTAGAGCTTAGAAACAGGGACCCTAAGATCTCTAACTTAAGAGGGCATTATCTAGATAATACTAAACTAAACCTAAGAAGCTAGAGACTATTTAATTAAGTAGCGCTTAGTATTTGCTAGGCTAACTAGGGGAACTATATAGTAACATTAGAGCCTGCTAAATAAAAAAAAGGAACTAACACTTCTTATAATAAAACAAAGAAGGATAGAACTCTTAGACTAGCGAAATACTAAGATTAAATAGATAACTTAATAAAATAATTAGCTAAGTTAAAAATTATAGTTATAGCTTAGGTAGGTAAGGAGATTAATATTGCAAAACAGCTTAAGCGAAAGTATAATATTAACCCATAATAACATAATTACTAGCTAAATAGCATTAGATTATTTAATTAGGATAATAAGCGTATCTTTAATATTAATACAATAGCTAGGAGAGGATAATAGTTAAACTAATATCATTATTACAATAATAACTCTTACTTAGCTACAAAGTGTAACACACTAGGATTTAATAAAATATTAAAATTCGCTATCTATAACCTAGCTGTTTGCATTTTAGCAATTAGAGATAATATAAAACATTAGATAATACTACCTATCTTACTTTTAAAGTTTCTTGCTATTAGTAGTTATATATAAAGACTAGCTATATTTTAGGTTAAATACTTCCTAGATAGCAAAATTACCTATATAATACCTTAGATTAAGAAACATAAACCCTATAAAGGAAAGGATTAGGATATAACTCTAGACAAATAGGATATCTTTAATTAAATAGAAAACTAGTTTAATCCTACTAAATACTATCTAGAAAGGGTAAACTAGGTAACCTTAATCCTAAAGAGTCTATTAGGAGTAGTCTTAGCTATTAAGTTTAAGAAATTAAGCTTAGAGGATAAAGAGGTAGACGCTTACGTTATAAAAGTTATAAGCCTTAGGGAAAGGGTAGTAAAGCAAGCATATATTAAAGAAATTATAGAAGGTAATAAATAGGATTATTAGGTTTAAGAGTAGCTTAATAAAGATAAAGAGACTTTAGTAAAGGGGAAGAAAGACCTATTAGGTAAGGTAGGCTAGAGAATTCTAGACTAACTATATAATAAGGTTTTCTAGAAAAAGCTTAGGGTGCCCTTTAGGGATATTTATTACATTATACTAACGCTAGCAAAGGCAGTTAGTAATAAATACCTTTTGCAAGCAAAGGGCATAGAGGATGTCTATTATTACAATAGGGACACACTAGGACCTATACCCCCTTTAAAGATATTTAGAGCAAAAACAAGCTTAAGACTAATTAATTATAACCACTAGATTAATTCTATTATCTAAATAATAAAGGAGGCCCTTTAAGAGAATAAGAAAAATAAGGCAAAGGCTAAGAAGAAACCGCTAAAGATAGCTTTAGCTTAGCTACCTAAGATTAATACTACCTTATAGGAATAGATCTAGGAATAAGTAGGAGCCTAAGTTTAATAGGAAGAGCTATAATAAGTTTAGAGTAAGCCTTCTAAGGCAAGCTTTATGCTAAATGTAATTATAAAGCTATAGGCTATAGTTAATTAATTATAGGATTTGCTATACTTATAGGTTTGCTTAGATAACCCTAAAGGGGAGCTCCTCCCTAGACTTATTAATATAGGTTCTTAAGGGAACGTAATTACTAAAAGCACTACTAGGCGCTTAGGGCTTAAGATCTATCTTATAAATATAATAAACACTATATTATTTTTATTGCATAGGATTAAGATAATTAGGGAGGTCTAAATAAAGCTTTATCTAGGGAATGTTTAGATACTTACTAACTTCTATGTTAGTATAGATTTAGTTAATATAAGCTTAATTCTAGGGATACTATTCTTTAGGCTATTATAGATATAGTTTAACTATTTAAGAAGCAGCAAGCTCTTTGCTTAGTGTTGCTTTAGGGATATAGTTATTATCTTAAGGGTTATAGGGAGCATTTAGTAGTAATACACTAGTAGTTAACTAGCCTAGCAACCTATAATTAATATTATTATGTTTAGCTATCCTATAGTTAAGGAAGAGGAGGATTAAATAGTTTACAAAGGACTAGAAGCAAAACTAGACAAAGATAAGTAGCTAGTCCCTATTATAACTAAGGAGGGAATAGGTATCCTGCAAGAAGTGGTTTAGGATGCAATAATAAACCACTTCTAATAACTTAAAGCGGTTGTAGAGGATTTCTAACCCCTATAGCAACTAAAACCACCTAATCTTATAATAAACACAATGTATAAACGCAAAGCTAATAAGATTTATCTATGTAATAATATACCTTCTAACGGGTTAACCCTAGAAGGAGACCTAAAATAGAAGATAAAGAAATAGGAAGAAGCAAAGTTACGTTTAGATATATCTAGAAAGTATAGCGAGTTTATTACTAGGTGGTTTAGCGAAAACCCTTAAGGTTTTAGAATAACCTAGGAATGATTAGATTAGATAGTTAAAGGGGTATAAGAATATCTAACATAAGAAGAAGTTAATGTTTTTAAAGAAATCCTTTGTAACTAAGAAGTAGCGCTAGCGTAGGACTTGTTAGAATATAGGAAAGTTAACCCACTAGTTACACTACTATAGATTATAAAGGTTATTAAGTATAAGGCATAGCAAGCTAGTTCTATCCTAATACCTCTTAGGTTATAAGGAAGACTAGTTAATCTACTAAAAAAGAAGCTAAAATATGGATATCTAGAGGAAAGCTATAGCTCCTATAGGAATCCGTATTTCCTTATTATAAAGAAAGATAGGGGGATTTGCCTAATCCTATTAGCAACTAAATATAACAAAGTGATAATATAAGACGCTTTAATCCCCTAAGGAGCGGAGGCATTTAGTAAGAGCTTTGTAATATATAAAATTTTATCTATTGTTAATTTGCTATTAAAATATAACTAAGTAAAACTAGCGGAAAGGAGTAGGGATATAACTATAATCTCTACTATAGTTAGGCTTTTATAACTTTACTGCCTACCTTAAGGAGCTACTAATTTAGTAGCTTAATTTATTAGAATTATAGGGCAAATCCTATTTAACTTAATCCCTAAAACTTACGCGCTATTCCTAGATAATATTATAGTTAAAGGTCTAACTATAATATATAATAAGGAGGAAGTTATGCCTAGAGTGCGCAGATATATGCTAGAATATTTAATTAATATTAATAAAGTTCTAGTTAACATTAAACTCTTTAGTTACATAGCTTTAGCGTTAAAATTAAAGTTTTGCTAGAAGTTAGCAGAAATTATAGGGTTTATATATAGGATAAACAGATAGAAACTAACTAAAGTAAAAATAACAAAGATCCTAGAATAGACAGTTTGCTAGGACCTATCTAAGGTATATTCTTTTATTAGACTAATAGGAGTTTACTATATCTAGGTAAAGCACTATATATGAAAGGCAAAGCTACTAGTGATTTTACTTAGGAAGAAGATAGAATAGGTATAGGGTCTGGAATAGTAAGAAGCTATAGATATCCTAAAAAAGGTAATAACTATAGCCCTAATTCTTATTTCACTTAATCTAGGACTAGGTTTTAGGGAAATTATCCTTATAGTTAATATAAGCCTGCTTAGATAGGGGGCCGCACTACTATAAATAGTTAAGGGTAAACGCTACCCTATTTAATATAAAAGCAGCACCTAGACTATTACTAAAGCTAAGTATAATGCAACTAAGCGAGAATACTAGGTAGTTATTTATATATTAAGAAGGCTACAAATTTATCTTTATAAAGTCCCTTTTACACTAGAGATAGATTTATAGGTCCTTATACACTAGCTTAATAGCGCTATTAACAATATACCTAGAGCCCTTATCACATAGTAAATTAGCTATATATTACTCTTTAATTTTTCTATATAATATATTCCTAGCAAAAAGAACTAAATTATAGACGCTTTGTCTAGAAAGGGTCCTAGACTATTAGATTAATTAGATTAAGAGGTTAAAGGGGATATTAAAGACTTTATTAACCTATACCTAAATAGCGTTAAGATTAAAGAAAGCAGCAAGAAAGATTACTTAGGTAAGATACGCTAAGTGATTAATTTCTTATTAACCCTCTAGAGACTAATTAATCTTAGCGTAGGAGACTATAGGAAGCTATAAAATAAAGCTAAAAAGTTCTTTCTAGAAAATAGTTACCTTTAGAAAAGACTAATAGGAATTATAAAGGGACTAGCGTTAGTTATTAATATACCTAAGCAATAACACGCAATAGTTAAGGCAATTTATAAGGAGCTTAGCTATAAAGGCGTTAAGGTAGTGTTCTAAGCAATAAAGCAGTAATAATAGTGGAAAGGACTCTAGAATATAACTTAAGAGATATTAACTTACTGCAAGACATGCTAGAAGTTTACGCCCTAGTGGCCTTAAGAACTATTAGTGCTAGTTACGCTAGGGAACCTAATAAGTAAGATTTATATTAACACTTAGCACCTTCTAATTAATTACAGATATAAGTATCTCTTAGAAGCAAGATATAACCTAATAGGCTAGGTAGAGGCTATGCTAGTCTAAAACGTAACTATAGCAGTGATTAGGAAGTTTCTCTTATCCCTAATTAGTAAGTTTAGCCTTTTCTAATTTATAGTCTATAATAGAGGACCTAAAATGCAAGGAAATCTTAAAGAAGCACTAGCGGATATTAGAATTATAGGCATTTAAATATCTAGGTATAACCTAAAAGCAAACTCTCCTATTAAAGCTAGATACTAGTCTCTTATGTTTGCTTTAGCAAAGTTAGGGGGATTAAATAGTTAATAGGTAAAGCACCTTAATAAAGCCCTTCTTACAGACTACACTGCTATTTGCGAATTACATAGGAAGTCTGCCTTTTATTTAATCTATAGATAGGAGCTAATCTTGCCACTAGAAGTTAAATTCCTAACCTAGAGGCTAATTAACTAGGATGCAGTTACTACTAGCTAGGACCTATTTAAAGTAAAGATACAAATGCTTAAAAGGAAGGCAAAGGATGTTAAGAAGGCAAAGAAGAAGGTATTTAACTTTAGGAAGTAACTCGTAGGATAAACTAATAAGAATTAGGCTACCTCTCTAAGGAAGGATTAATTAAAACTAGGAGACCTTATGCTAGTATATAACATTAGGAGAAGTGTTAATATATTTATAATAAAGAAGCTTATAATAAGATAGAATAGGCCCTTCTAAATTCATAAGCAAGCGCTAATCTCTAGGGCCTACTATTTACAAACACTAGATAGAGTCTACCTTATAAAAACAATCTTAGGGGACTATATTAAGAAGTTTATCCTAGATTTAGAAGGTTAGTGGACTTTAACTACAGACAGATAGCTATATGCCCTTTAACAAAGCTAAGCAAGGGAAGAGGGTAGCAATTATAACTAAGAAGTCTTAATAATTATGCTAGCAGTATCCTAGCATAATATATTAGATTAAATGGTTAACAATAAAGAGGTTAAACTTCTACCTTAGAGAAGTCCATACTAAGGGATTAAGGTCTAACTACCCCTCCTTATAGCTAAATAAAAACAAGAATATAAGGAATACCCTTAAACACACTAATATATGCACAGATTAAACAAACATTCCCTTTATTCTCTTACTATTCTGTTTTTTTTTCTTTCCGCATGCTAAAGATTAAATAATTAAGGCATAAATCTAATTTTACACTATATACTTAGCTTATTTTTTTTATCTACCCCCCTAGTATTTATAAATAGTTTAGAAAAGGAGGTGGCACATTAATTACTAAGTAAGGAGAGTTTTTAAGGTTAATAGTGTTTAGGTTAAGTAAAAGAGCTTCCACTGCCTTAGTAAACCACTCTTTTCCTAAGAAAGGAGTAAGAGCTTACTTTTAGGAAGATCTAGTGCAATACCCTAATGCAAAACGCTATTTGTAGCTTGCTATATAAGATCTATTCTAGATATAATTGCTATATGCGCTATTGCTAACCCTAGAGAGCGAGATATATCTATAAAAAGGGAAGCATATATGCTTATTAAAGAAGGTAATATATTATATATATAAGTTTAAGTAATAGGTATAGAATATACTATTTAATTTACTAAATATAGACACTAGTAAAGCTTAATAGCATTTAGGATATTATAAGAGGGCATGTAAAAAGTACCTATTAGGATAAGCTATCTTAGTAAGTATAAGAACTAGAGAATAATAATTATTTTTAATAGTAAGGGCTAAGGCACTATCTAATTTAATATAGCTTTATATAAATTCCTTTAATAATTTAGTCCCTTTTATAGTCTTAATAAAATAGGGAGGTGCTCCCTCTAGGGGACTCTTAGATAAATAAAGAGAAATCTCTATATATAATAAAACGCCACTAGTGCTAATATTAATCCCACTTTAAACCTAGAAGGTAAAAAGAAACTTATACTATAAAACAGAAGTTATTAGTATTAACTTAAAAACAAGATTAAATAATCTATATAAGACTAATATAGTCTTTTCTAAAGAAAAATAAGAAAAACTTAGCGTAGTTAGACTAGTCTATAGTCTTTATTACTAAAAGCTTGCCTTTAGGGACACTTGCCCTTATAATAGCGGTAATATTAGGGAGCTTTTAATAAGTTATATTAAGGAATTTAGCTATAATTAATTAGTTAGGAAATAAAGTAAGAGATAGTAGGGTTAGGTATATAAAGAGGAGGAGTAAAAGAGGGTTAAAAAGTCTTAAGTCGCAAGACAACACCTATAATAGGCGTTAATAACTAATAAGCAAGCGGCTGCCTATAAGTGACTTATAATACTAAAAGTCTGAATTATAGGAGCTACTTAATCCTAACAGATAGCTGCCTTATAAGGGTAACTAGTGCTACCTGCTACTAACCGCCCCTAGAACTAGGAAAAGCATAAAAAGAGAGGTTAGGACTATAGGAACTATTTAATCTAACCTACTTCTTACACTAGCATACCTTCTTCTCGCACTAGCATATATCTTCCTAACTCTTAAAATCTTTAACCTTACTATCCCTTACCTAACTTCTCTTATTTCCCCTCCCCTCTAGCTATATTAAGCTAAAACTAATAAAAACTATTTAATCTTATCTAGAAGATAAAGTAGTATAAGCAGTCTATTATAAGCAAAGGGGATTACACTAAGGTTAATAGTAACACTATTGCCTACTTTCCCTATAGCAAATACCTTACTATATATTATATTTATGTTTTAATATATAGGATAGAGAACTCCTTTTATAAGGAGGGAGAGAGCAACACTATTAAGGTTAACCTAGCTAATCTTTATAGATAATAGCTACCTCTATTCCACCCCTAAAAAGACTAGCCATAGCCTTTATTAAGGTTTAAAGTCTATTAAGACAGCGATAATTTTAATCTAGTAACACTAATTAGGCTAGGCTAGACTGCTGCATAATAGCGTGGTTATCTAATAGATATTTATAAATTCCTAAAGAAGGCTTACAAAACACTAAGCAAAGACTAGCTTAATTAGTTTAAGCTAATAGCAATAGGGAAGATTATAGAATAAGGTCTTAAAGCAATAGTAGCAGTGCTACTATAAGCATTTAAAATCAATAACATAGAAGACTTTAATATAGAAACACTACAAAGATTAATTAGTTTAAAGGCTAGAAGGCTTTATACTATATATTAACCTATTAATATTAAGTATAGCATTAAGTATAACCCTATTAACCTTTACTTAGACATAAGCAATTAGTGCCTTATCGCAGGGTTTATTTACTTTATAAATCACTAGACTACCTTTATATTTAATAAAAAGCAAGGATGCCTATACTATTTTAATAGTATAGATAAAGGAAGAATAACTTATTTTACAGACTTTATAGGTAGGTAGGGATAGATTATATAACTTATAAACTATCCCTATAATTTTAAGGCAATTATAGTTCTAGCAATAGAGTAGAAAGGAAACTAGGAATATAAATATATATGCCTAGGGTTTTTTCTCTAAATAATTCGCTACTAAGTTAGTCACTAAGCACTTAATCTAATCACAGAGGACTAGAACACACTAAATAAGTATAACATTAAGCTTAAATAATTACATACTTTTAGTGGGGATTCTATTATTAGTTAATAGTTTAAGTTATATCTTAAGGATTAGTTAATATCTAACAATATCCTAGACCTAAAATATAGCTATAGCAAAGCACTTAAGAGAACTATTAGGGTGCTATAAGATATAGCTATAAATAAGCTTGCAATAGGAGATTAGTTACTAAGGGAATTAGGCTACTAGAAAGATTTTAACCTTTATTATCTAGTACAAAACACAATAAAGTGCTTAATGCCACGCTTTGTGACCTAAATAGTTAGTAAAGGGTTACCTATTAGCATAGTAGTAATGCCCTAGAAACTTTAGATTACTAATAGGAATTGCCTAATTAAATAGTATACTAATATAGCATAATATAATAATCTCTGTGTTTAGGACTTTTAGCAGTCTATAGCCTGTGTTTTTACTAATAACCCTAAGGTCTTTAATATTAGCATATAAGAGATACTATAAAACTAAGAAAGATAAACATAATAGGAAGATAAAGATAAACCGCCCTTAATTAATATAGAAGAATAGAGATTAAGTAGAAGGAAAAGTCATTAGATATTACTTATATCTTTATCTATGTTATTATCTATTATTAGATATAAGGTTATGCCGCTATCTTTAACTATAAAGCTTAAAGCACTTTAACGCAGTAAGGAAGATTAAATAACCACTACTATAGGGAAGGCTCTTTAAGCATAGTAGGTAGTAATAAACACACTTTTTTAGGCAAATATTAGGGAATAGCTAAGATTACTAAGGATCTATAGAGTTATTAGATAGGAGCAAGAACATAACTATAAGACCTTGCTTAGATAGGCAAAGGAAAGGATAATCTAATAGCCTCTTAGAGACATAGGATAAGCTATAATAATTAATCTCCTTCTATTCCTTAGAGCATAGGGAGTAGCATAAAGAGAAACTATTGCACACCTACTAATATTATTTATATATATATCTATAGTGCTACCTAGTTTAGTGCCTTATAGAACGTAGGCTAAGATTATTAAAGCTTATTAGTAAGAAGGGAAGCGCGCTTAAGGATTAATTAATTAGCATAAGAACTAAGAAAAGAGAGTAACTTAACAAGAAGCTAAGCGACTTATAATCCATACTCCCTTGCTAATGTCACTAACCATATAACCTTAAACGCTAAAGACACTAAAACTCTCTTAGAAAATAAGGAACTTAGGTCTCTAGCTAGGGAGGTGTTATATAGATTTTTTTTTTTTCTCTTTTTCTCCCCCTTTTGCTTTCTTTCTCTTTCTTTTCTTTTACTCTTTTTCCCTTCTTCTTTCCTTATTTACCCCTCTCTTTACTTAAATATACTAGATTAAATAATACCCTCCTTTGCTATTAGGTATTAGTTACTAACCACACTTAAAGGGCACTTTAGTTATTAGTGTGCATGCTTAGTTAGGGATAACTAGTGTATACCTAGGGAGGTGTTGTGTGCTATAAGATACGCGCCTAGAAAACACGTAATTATAATAACAAGCGCTAGGGATTATTAAGATAGATAACACAATAAGGGATAATAATATTAGTTATCTAAGCAAGGGGACTATTTAATCTATAAAGAGACTGCCTATAGCTAGATTCTTTTTAAGGACACACATACTATAAGATTCTTAATTCTACCCTTAAGTTTTATTAAGTTTTACTAAGAAAATACCTAAGCTTATAATAAGATAAACCAAGATTATTTCCCCTTATTTAATTAAGACAGCACTTTTAATCTAATAGACTATTTAATCTAGAGTATCTCTACATAACGAGATATCTCTAGCCGTTGTTGTGATTAATATTAACAAGACAATTGACCCCTCTTGTTATGTGTAGGCTACAGCGCTACTTGTAACCGTGGGCTAGCATCGTGTCTTTTAGGGTGTTGTTTTCCGCTTGACAAACTAGGATACTGCTAGCATAATTATTAAGACTTCTTAGTTATAATTACTACCCTCTTTCCTTATTTAGCTTTGTTATAAAGCATGTAGCTATCTATCTATAGTTAAAGTCCACTAACTTTCTAAATCTAGGATAAACTTCTTAATGTAGTCCCCTAAGATTATTTTTATAAGGTAAACTCTATCTAGTGTCTGCAAATAGTAAGCCCTAGAGATTAGTGCTTACTTATGCATTTAGAAGGGCCTATTCTATCTTATTATAAGCTTTGTTATTATAGACATATTAACATTTCTCCTAATATTATATACTAGCATAAGGTCTCCTAGTTTTAATTAATCCTTCCTTAGAGAAGTGGCCTAATTCTTATTAGTTTATCTTACGAGTTACTTCCTAAAGTTAAATACCTTTTTCTTTGCCTTCCTTTTAAGCATTTGCACTCTTGCTTTAAATAGGTCCTAGCTAGTGGTAACTATATCCTAGTTAATTAGCCTCTAGGTTAGGAATTTAACTTCTAGTAGTAAGATTAGCTCCTATCTATAGATTAAATAAAAGGCAGACTTCCTATGTAATTTGCAAATAGTAGTGTGGTCTATAAGAAAGGCTTTATTAAGGTGCTTTATCTATTAACTATTTAATCCCCCTAACTTTACTAAAGTAAACATAAGAGACTAGTATCTAGCTTTAACAGAGGAGTTTGCTTTTAGGTTATACCTAGACATTTAGATACCTATAATTCTAATATTTGCTAGTGTTTCTTTAAGATTTCCTTATATTTTAAGTCCTCTATTATAGACAATAAATTAGAAAAGGCTAAACCTACTAATTAAGGATAAGAGAAACTTCCTAATTACTACTATAGTTACATTTTAGACTAGCGTAGCCTTTACCTAGCCTATTAGGTTATATCTTGCTTCTAAGAGATACTTATATCTATAATTAATTAGAAGGTGCTAAGTGTTAATATAAATCTTACTTATTAGGTTCCCTAGCGTGACTAGCACTAATAGTTCTTAAGGCCACTAAGGCGTAAACTTCTAGCATATCTTGTAGTAAGTTAATATCTCTTAAGTTATGTTCTAAAGTCCTTTTTACTAATATTGCTACTTTATTGCTTAGAACACTACCTTAATGCCTTTATAGCTAAGCTCCTTATAAATTACCTTAACTATTACGCGTTATTGCTTAGGTATATTAATAACTAACGCTAGTCCCTTTATAATTCCTATTAGTCTTTTCTAAAGGTAACTATTT
Organism: Epichloe amarillans; assembly: GCA_024072835.1. NCBI lineage: Eukaryota > Fungi > Ascomycota > Sordariomycetes > Hypocreales > Clavicipitaceae > Epichloe > Epichloe amarillans. Next base: position 10,740 of record CP099637.1, on the reverse strand, counting down.
TTTAGAAAGAACTTTTTAGCTTTATTTTATAGCTTCCTATAGTCTTCTACGCTAAGATTAATTAGTCTCTAGAGGGTTAATAAGAAATTAATTACTTAGCGTATCTTGCCTAAGTAATCTTTCTTACTACCTTCTTTAATCTTAACGCTATTTAGGTATAGATTAATAAAGTCTTTAATATCCCCTTTAACCTCTTAATCTAATTAATCTAATAGTCTAGGACCCTTTCTAGATAAAGCGTTTACAATTTAGTTCTTTTCGCTAGGAATATATTATATAGAAAAATTAAAGAGTAGTATATAACTAATTTACTATATAATAAGGGCTCTAGGTATATTATTAATAGCGCCGTTAAGCTAGTGCATAAGGACCTATAAATCTGTCTCTAGTGTAAAAGGGACTCCGTAAAGATAAATTTATAGCCTTTATAACGCGTAAATAACTACCTAGCATTCTCACTTAGTTATATTATACTTAGCTTTAGCAATAGTCTAGGTGCTACTTTTATATTAAATAGGGTAGCGTTTACCCTTAACTATTTGCAGTAGTGTAGCCCCCTATCTAAGCAGGCTTACGTTAACTATAAGGATAATTTCCCTAAAACCTAGTCCTAGATTAAGTGAAATAAGAATTAGGGCTATAGTTATTACCTTTTTTAGGATATCTATAGCTTCTTGCTATTCTAGCCCCTATACCTATTCTATCTTCTTCCTAAGTAAAATTACTAGTGGCTTTGCCTTTTATATATAATGCTCTACCTAGATATAGTAAACTCCTATTAATCTAATAAAGGAATATACCTTAGATAAGTCCTAGCAAACTATCTATTCTAGGATCTTATTATTTTTACTTTAGTTAGTTTCTATCTATTTATCTTGCATATAAACCCTATAATTTCTACTAACTTCTAGTAAAACTTTAATTTAAATGCTAAAGCTATGTAACTAGAGAGTTTAATGTTAACTAGAACTTTATTAATATTAATTAAATGCTCTAGCATATATTTACGCACTCTAGGCATAACTTCCTCCTTATTATATATTATAGTTAGGCCTTTAACTATAATATTATCTAGGAATAGCGCATAAATTTTTAGGATTAAGTTAAATAGGATTTGCCTTATAATTCTAATGAATTAAGCTACTAAATTAGTAGCTCCTTATAGTAGGTAGCAAAGCTATAAAAGCCTAATTATAGTAAAGATTATAGTTATATCCCTACTCCTTTTCGCTAGTTTTACTTAGTTATATCCTAATAGCAAATTAATAATAGACAAAATTTTATATATTATAAAGCTCTTACTAAATGCCTTTACTCCTTAGGGAATTAAAGTGTCTTATATTATTACTTTATTATATTTAGTAGCTAATAGGATTAGGCAAATCCCTCTATCCTTCTTTATAATAAGGAAATACGGATTCCTATAGGAGCTATAGCTTTCCTCTAGGGGTCTATATTTTAGCTTCTTCTTTAGTAGATTAACTAGTCTTCCTTGTAACCTAAGAGGTATTAGGATAAAACTAGCTTGCTATACCTTATGCTTAATAACCTTTATAACCTATAGTAATGTAACTAGTAGGTTAACTTTCCCACATTCTAATAAGTCCTACACTAGCGCTACTTCTTAGTTATAAAGGATTTCTTTAAAAACATTAACTTCTTCTTATGTTAGATATTCTTATACCCCTTTAACTATCTAATCTAATTATTCCTAGGTTATTCTAAAACCTCTAGGGTTTTCGCTAAACCACCTAGTAATAAACTTACTATACTTTCTAGATATATCTAAATATAACTTTGCTTCTTCCTATTTCTTTGTCTTCTATTTTAGGTCTCCTTCTAGGGTTAACCTATTAGAAGGTACATTATTGCGTAAATAAATCTTATTAGCTTTGCGTTTATATATTATGTTTATTATAAGATTAGGTGGTTTTAGTTACTATAGGGGTTAGAAATCCTTTGTAACCACTTTAAGTTATTAGGAGTGGTTTATTATTATATCCTAAACCACTTCCTATAGGATACCTATTCCCTCCCTAGTTATAATAAGGACTAGCTACTTATCCTTATCTAGTTTTGCTTCTAGTCCTTTGTAAACTATTTAATCCTTCTCTTCCTTAACTATAGGATAGTTAAACATAATAATATTAATTATAGGTTACTAGGCTAGTTAACTACTAGTGTATTACTACTAAATGCTCCTTATAACCCTTAAGATAATAACTATATCCCTAAAGTAACACTAAGCAAAGAGCTTGCTACTTCTTAAATAGTTAAACTATATTTATAATAGCCTAAAGAATAGCATCCCTAGAATTAAGCTTATATTAACTAAATCCAGACTAATATAGAAGTTAGTAGGTATCTAGATATTCCCTAGATAAAGCTTTGTTTAGACCTCCCTAATTATCTTAATCCTATATAATAAAAATAATATAGTGTTTTTTACATTTATAGGATAGATCTTAAGCCCTAAGCACCTAGTAATACTCTTAGTAATTACATTCCCTTAAGAACCTATATTAATAAGTCTAGGGAGAAGCTCCCCTTTAGGGTTATTTAGGCAAACCTATAAGTATAGCAAATCCTATAATTAATTAACTATAGCCTATAGCTTTATAATTATATTTAGCATAAAGCTTGCTTTAGAAAGCTTGCTTTAAACTTATTATAGCTTTTCCTATTAAACTTAGGCCCCTAGTTATTCCTAGATCTATTCCTATAAGGTAGCGTTAATCTTAGGCGGCTAGGCTAAGGCTATTTTTAGTGGTTTTTTCTTAGCCTTTGCCTTATTCTTCTTATTCTCTTAAAGGGCCTTCTTTATTGTTTAGATAATGGAATTAATCTAGTGCTTATAATTAATTAGTTTTAAGCTTAATTTTGCTCTAAATATCTTTAAAGGGGGTATAGGCCCTAGTGTGTCCCTATTATAATAATAGATATCCTCTATACCCTTTGCTTATAGAAGGCATTTATTGCTAACTGCCTTTGCTAGCGTTAGTATAATATAATAAATATCCCTAAAGGGCACCCTAAGCTTCTTCTAGAAAACCTTATTATATAGTTAGTCTAGAATTCTCTAGCCTACCTTGCCTAATAGGTTTTTCCCCTTTACTAAGGTCTCTTTATCTTTATTAAGCTACTCTTAAACCTAATAATCCTATTTATTGCCTTTTGTAATTTCTTTAACATATACTTGCTTTATTGCCCTTTCCCTAAGGCTTATAACTTTTATAATATAAGTATTTATCCCTTTATTCTCTAAGCTTAATTTCTTAAACTTAATAGCTAAGACTACTTCTAATAGATTCTTTAAGATTAAGGTTACCTAGTTTACCCTCTCTAGGTAGTATTTAGTAGGATTAAACTAGTTTTCTATTTAATTAAAGATATCCCACTTCTCTAGAGTTATATCCTAATCCTTTCCTTTATAAGGTTTATGTTTCTTAATCTAAGGTATTATATAGGTAATTTTACTATCTAGGAAGTATTTAACCTAAAATATAGCTAGCCTTTATGCGTAGCTACTAATAGTAAGAAACTTTAAAAGTAAGATAGGTAGTATTATCTAACGTTTTGTATTATCTCTAATTACTAAAATGCAAATAGCTAGGTTATAGATAGCGAATTTTAATATTTTATTAAATCCTAGTGTGTTATATTTTATAGCTATATAAGAGTTAGTATTACAATAATAATATTAGTTTAACTATTATCCCCTCCTAGCTATTACATTAATAATAAAGATACGCTTATTATTCTAATTAAATAATCTAATGCTATTTAGCTAGTAATTATATTATTATAGGTTAATGTTATACTTTTGCTTAAGCTACTTTATAATATTAATTTCCTTACCTACCTAAGCTATAACTATGATTTTTAACTTAGCTAATTATTTTATAAAATTATCTATTTAATCTTAGTATTTTGCTAGTTTAGGAGTTTTATCCTTCTTTATTTTATTATAAAAAGTGTTAGTTCCCCTTTTTTATTTAGAGAGCTTTACTACTACTACATAGTTCCTTTAGTTAGCCTAGTAAACACTAAGCGCTACTTAATTAAATAGTCTCTAGCTTCTTAGGTTTAGTTTAGCATTATCTAGATAATACCCTCTTAAGTTAGAGATCTTAGGGTCCCTGTTTTTAAGCTCTAGTTATATTTAAATATATGCGTTAAGTGCTATCTAAAGTGTTTTATATTATATAACTAGAACTTCCTTATGTATATACCCTTTTTAATCTATAAAGCTTAAGATTAAATAGTTAGGGAGGGCCTTATAAATATAGTTTAACTAGGTTATTATTATTTGCTATCCTATTAGGTTTGCATTAGATATTAAAGCTTAATGCTTCTATAGCTAGTAGTAAGTGTCTTTAATAGATTTTAGTTATATAAGATTAAGGTCCTTAAGTTATTCCCTAGTGCTTTCTATTTAGTCCTAACTTATAGTATTAAACTAAAAAAGCATTTCTTCCTTTAATTCCGCCTAAGTGCGCAATGCTATTAATATCTTAACCACTTATTAAAGCTAGGGGTTAATATTACGCTTAAGTATCTTACGCTAATCCTTCTTAGGAATACATATTGCCTTTATCTTAGCCTTAAAGTCTTTAATAAAATTAGTAATATTTTCTCCTATAAACTACTAAACATTATACCTATTTTGCATAGTAATAAGGGATAATTAGCAAGCTATTATTTCCCTAAGGATCTTTATAAAGGTCTTTGTGTTAAGCCCTTTAAGGGGTCTAAAGGCTTTCCCTTCAATATTAGGGTCCTTTCCTAATAGCCTATTAATATAGGTATAAGTTAGTATTAAAACTATCTCTAGATTAGATAGTTCCTTATTTATAATTAAGGTGCTTAGTAATAGCAAATCCTGTAATTCTTTTAGGTAGCTTAGCTACTTAGTAAACCTTGCTTTGCTTAACTAGTAGGAATAAGATAAGGTAAAATAATTAGACATAGAGTTAGATAATAGTGCTTTTAATTAATCTTATAAGAGAGTAACTTTTTAACTAAAAGCTTTAATTCCAAAGAGAACTTTATAGGAAAGAGTTTTCTATAAGGTAGTATTTGTAGTTATAAATAATCTATAAGCAAGGACTACTAATATAATTATATAGCTCCTTATAATTACCTATAAGATCCTAATGCATAGCTAAATTATTGCAAAATTAGCTATAGGTCCTAAGATTAAATAGTTTGTAACGCTAAATAGTGGTTTTTGTTTTAAATTCTTGTGTTTAGAGAGTCTTAGCAAGGGCTTAATAGCTTAGCTAGTATTCGCAAGGTATTTTCCTAAGCTAGTTAGCCTTATATCTAATGTCTTCTTTTTATAATGTAATTTCCTTTCCTTATTCTAGCTTAGTTCCTTTGGATTAGCTAGCCTCTAACTATTGCCTTAGCTTCTCTAGGGCCTAGGTTTAGGTTTTTAATTTATATTATAATATAGGGAAAATAAAATAAAGGGGTCTTTACGTAAACTAGTTTAGTGTTAGCTAAGAACTATAGCTAAAAGCGCGCTTCTAATTAATCTTAGTCTATAGCAAATTAAATAGAAAACAGAAGTCCTAGGGGTTTAAGACCGCGTTTCTCCACTAGTTTTATTAAGCGGAAAATAACACCCTAAAAGACATAATGCTAGCCTATAGTTATAAGTAGCGCTATAGCCTATATATAACAAGAGAGGTTAATTATCTTAATAATATTAATTATAATAATAGCTAGAGATATCTTATTATGTAGAGATGCTCTAGATTAAATAGTCTATTAGATTAGAAGTGCTATCTTAATTAAATAAGGGGAGATAATCTTAGTTTATCTTATTATAAGCTTAGGTATCTTCTTAATAAAACTTAGTAAAACTCAAGGGTTAAATTAAGAATCTTATAGTGTGTGTGTTCCTAGTAAAAGAATCTAGCTATAGGCAGTCTCTTTATAGATCAAATAGTCCCCTTGCTTAGATAACTAATATTATCATCCCTTGTTGTGTTATCTATCTTAATAATCCCTAGTGTTAGGGTCGTGGAGGCTACGGAGCGACATAGGCAATAGAGGCGATAGTATTATATATAGTAGGACCTACTTAGGGCTTATAGCGCCCTAGCTACAAGGCCGCTATAAGCTAGTTATATATGTGTAAAGGGGGTATTTAGGCAAAGGTTACACACATAGAATGTAAGAGGCTAGAGATTAAAACCCTTAAGTATTACCACCTACCTTTAGCTATCTAGCTACTACTTATCTATACTATTACTGTCAGGGTCATGGAGGCTACGGAGCGACATAGGCGATAGAGGCGATAGCATTATGTATAGTGGGACCCACTTAGGGCTTATAGCGCCCTAGCTACGAGGCTGCCACAAGCTAGTCACGTGCGTGTAAAGGGGGTATTTAGGCAAAGGTTACACACATAGAATATAGGAGGCTAGAGATTAAAACCCTTAAGCATTACCACCTACCTTTAGCTATCTAGCTACTACTTATCTGTCAAGGCTTCTGGGCCGAAATGGATAGAACAGGGTGATGGTATGGATAAGTAGTAGCTAAATAGCTAAAGGTAGGTAGTGATACTTAAGGGTTTTAATCTCTAGCCTCCCACATTCTATGTGTGTGACCTTTGCCTAAATACCCCCTTTGCGCTTACGTGACTAGCTTATGGCAACCTTATAGCTAGGGCGCTGCAAGCCTAAGTGGGTCCCACTATATATAATGCTATTACCTCTATTGCCTATATTGCTTTATAGCCTCTATAACCCTAATATAGTACCCCCTTTACTTTATAATTACCCTTAATTATACTTGCTGCCTAGTTAGTGCGAACTTGCTATTCTAAACTTCCTACGTAACTCTTACCTTACGCATCCTAACGCAAGGCATAAGGAGATAATAGCCCTATTAATAATAGGTTTAGCTATTATTCCCTACCTTACCTATAAGCTCTTAGTCACAATGTAGTTATAGCTATAAAGTTGCTTTATAAATACTTATATCCTTATTCCTACTAGTTTTATAAAAGTAAATACCCTATATTATATTTTCTTATTAGCTAAAAGGGATAGGGTATTAGACACTATACATTAGGGTGCCATTTAATTATAAGTTTTAGCAAAGTTACTATAAGCTTGCTAGGTATGCGTAGTTAGCTATAACTTTAGCTATTAATAGCTATAACGCTAGCTTTTTAACCTATAGCTTACTTTCACTACCTATATAAATCACTTAAGGGGTTTATAGTTAATATAAAAAAGACTAAATTTCCCTTCCTTTTTCTTTTCCTTTCCTCCTTATTCCTCTTACTTTTTAATATTAAATTTATAAGTTAGCCTTACTAGCCCTATAGTAGTGTTCTTACTGCTACTACCTAGTAGTTACTAATATTATCTAGAGTTTCTCTTTATTATCTTATCTTCTATTCGCTCTTGTAGTTAGTATTATAGTTAGTATCTTACTACTTTGCTTCCTACTTGCTTACTACTAACTTATAGCTAGGTTATAATATCTTCTATTTACCTAATAACTCTAGGACCCTTAGCGCCTGCCCTAGAGAAATCCCCTTATAAGAGGGCTTTATAGGCTTTAAAAATATCTATATAAGTTTACCTCTTATTTATAGTGTTATAGCTACTAACTTACTAAGTAGTATAATTAAAATTCCTTACCTTTGCTATAGTTAGTAGGTAGTAATCTAGTAGATTGCCCCTAAAGATAATAGAGCTAAACCTTAGTATATTATAGATAGGAAGCTAATTCCTAATAAGTGTTATTATTCCCCTAGTATAACTAAGCTACTCCTCCCCTCCTACTCTTATAATACTAACTTAGGTTAGGTAATTCCTTAAAGTGCGCTTACTATATAAAAAATAATAAAATATATGCTAGTATAAGTGCCCCTTTAAGGCCACTGCTTTTAGCTAGCTAACTTATTACTAGTGTCTTATAAGAATTATAATTCTCTATTATAAGTTCTTTAAGATTATAAAGAAGGTTCCTAAAGGTAGCTATTACTATAAGTGTCTAGTAAGATTATTAATTCTAGTAACTTAGTTAAAGCTAACTTATTACTAGGCTCTAGTGCGCGCAAAACATAAATTATATAATACGCTCCTTACTATAAAGAATGCAAATTACTATAGGAGAGTTTATTAGGCCTATCTAACTATAGAAGCTACTTATAAGGCAAACGCTAATAAGCGCGTAGTAATATTATAGCTATTTAATACTACTAACCTTAAGGTCTAGATTAATATTACTAATAGCCTACGCTTTATAGCTTAAAATACTCCTATAGTAAGTCCTATTATCTTTAGTGTAGCTTTTACTTTGCTAACTTATAGCTAGTTTATAGCCTACGCTTTATAGCTCCCTGCTTATATTAGCCCCTTTAAGCTCCCTAAAGAGCTCTATTCCTTTGTTTATAGGGATAAGGAGGGGTCCTCTAATAATAAAGCTCCTATAGCTACTATAGAGGAAAATATAGTAGTAAATATAATAATAGAGTAATAGGTGCTTAGTAGCTATATAGTAGTTTGCTTTAAGAGAATATAACTTTTTGTGTTATAAAATTTTATATGTTAAATTACTAAAGTAATAATATCTCTATAAACTAGCTACTTAATTACTACTTGTAATTATTTATAATATCCCTTATAACAAAATCTCTTTTTAACACCTATAAATTCTCTAAGCTATTATAGCCCTTCTATTTCACTAAGAATTTCTGCTGTTTTCTATTATACTAATATAAGATAATTCTCTTAACCTTAAACTCTTCTTTATTATCCTTAACATTATCTTATAGCAAGGACGCATTTATGTAGCTAGTGGGATCCCCTCTAAACAGTTTAAGGCTTATAATATTAAACATATTATAAAGTCTTAAGCTAGCTAGTAATTATAATTAATAGGCTAAGCTATAATTACTAACTACCTTCTTAATTTTATAGGGCCCTAGGTACTTAGCTATAAGCTTTTAGCTTAGTTATCTTAGGTTAATATTCTTAGTAAATAGTAAAACATAGTCCCTAACCTTAAACTCTATTAGCATTCTCTTATAATTATAATACTTCTTTTACTATGCTTATATATTATAAAGTAGCTGCTTAATCTCTAAGTATCTTTATCTTAATTCTAAGACTCTATTTTTTACCTAGTTATTTACTAAGTTAGGCATTAGGATAGCCTAATATAGTCCCCTTAGGTTATACCCTTATAGCGCCTCTACTAGCGTTAGGCTATAATTACTATGCTTGCTTATATTATAGGCAAACTATGCTATTAGTAAATATTCTACCTAATTATCCTATTTAGCGCACGCATAGGCTCTTAGATAATGCTTAAGAACCTAGTTTAATTACTCTATTTACCTATTTATCTAGGGGTAAAATGCAGTGCTTAGTTACTGCTTTATCGCAATAAGGTAGTAGAAAGTCCTTTAGAATCCACTAGTAAATATTAACCTATAGTCTATAATAATACCTTCTAGGGCGCTATAGTCTTTAAAAACATTCTTAAGGAACACTATAGTAAGGCTATTACTAGTTAGTTATGTAAACACTAGTATATAAATACTATACTTTAAGAATTAGTCTATAATAACTAAAATCGCGTTATATAACTAAAACTTCTAATCCTTTATTAGTAGTAAGCCTATAATAAAGTCTATTAATAATTCTTAGAAGGGGCAATTAGGCACTAGTAACGTAGCTAACTTGCTATAAGGCTTATATAACCTTAGCTTTAAAACTTAATAATTAACACAAGACTAGATATATGCCTTAATGTCTTTCTTTATTAATAGCTAGTAATATTAGCCTATAATACAATAGAGGGTCTTGCTAACCCCCTAATAACCCGCTATAGGATTGTTATAGGTTAATAGCAAAATTTCTTTCTATAATTATAGCGAAATAAAAACACGATTTTTATATATTAGTAACTTAGAGGATCTTATAGTCTATATCTATAGCTCTCTAGCCTCTAGCTTAAAGGGACTAATTAACTATAGTCTTAACGCACTAGAGTTACCACTTATTAGCAATAACTTTTGCTATGTAATAAAGGCATCCCCTTACTATGCTTCTAATAATAAGACTTAAATTAGGGCTTCTAATTTCGCTGCCTTGCTCCTAATGTTAGAGTTAAACTTAGAAGAGGTTCTCTAAACCACTAAGATTCTTATTATAATACTACTATAGCTTAGTAGCTCTCTAGTAGCGCTCTTAGATAAATTAACTAACCTAGTAGAGATTAATATAGTAGAGGTTCTCCTACTTACTATTACTTTTATAGATGTAGTAGAGATTAATATAAAAGAGGTTCTCTTACTTACTATTAGGTAATTTGCCTTAATACCACTGTAAGTATGTAGCTCCCTAGCAGTGCTCTTAGACTTTTTAACTAGCCTAGTAAAGGTTAATATAGTAAAGGTTAACTTACTTGCTATTGCTTCTATAGGCCTAGCGAAGATTAATATAGAAAAGGTTCTTAAACTAGCTAGTAGGTTTAATTACTATAATCCTATAGCTTTATTACTATGCTTAGGCCTTTTACCTAGCCTAGTAAAGATTAATATAGAAGAGGTTTTCCTACTTGCTATTAGGGTTATTGCTTTACTATCTTAGGTTAGGGTTAGGGTTAGGGTTAGGGTTAGGGTTAGGGTTAGGGTTAGGGTTAGGGTTAGGGTTAGGGTTAGGGTTAGGGTTAGGGTTAGGGTTAGGGTTAGGGTTAGGGTTA